>CM060985.1:72459544-82309544 GCA_030765065.1 Deroplatys truncata
ACTTTGCAATTGTTCTTACACCAACGTAAATAACAACGAAAATTCCGAATGGCTGTGTACAAAGAGTACAATGAATGGTTGGACCATCCATGGATGGTCATTTGAGGGTCAAGTTACATTTCGTAGTTGGAAACCAACAATTTTTATTTTATTTCCTTATTCCTCATCACAAAATAAACAACTTTTTATAAACCATTTTCTAATGAGAAAACGACATACAAAATGTAGCTTCCCATTTAAAAAAAGATAAATTTACTCTAAAATGACCATCATAATGTCCTCAAAACAACACACAACTAATGACATTTACTTTCCCCCATAATATCAAGCAACTTCTATGAAAGGCTTAGGTTTCGAGATGTTGCACAGTCTCAATTTAAATGGTCCATTCTGTATTGCAAAGTAGAAAACAACCCTACAGGCTCCCTATGTAGCCGAGCCTAGCAATTGTGGAACAAACCTCCAAATAAAGCAAGTGTTTGACACTATGTCTCCCTTCGGAATCTCGTAAACAACGCCTTTATCCTACAAAGTGTTATTTTTAGCCGTAAACACATTCTTTAAATGCTTAATGGAATAACTTCTTAGATATTAAGTATAGCACAAATTTCAGTAAATTCGTCATTACTATTTCAAAATATTGGTTGATTTGTTGTTCACTTCTGTTCTTTGCCAAGATTATATTATTACTAATGAACTCTGTTTTCGGTGGAAAAGATAAAGGTCTGTGGTGCAGAAAAATTAGTTTGCTAGCCCCTAACCACAAAGAATTCTGTGAAACTACTAATGAAAACACTGTAGCCAATATGAACACCTGAACATAATTCCTAAGATAACATGGGGACCCTAGATACACCGCTGCCCCTAGACTATAAAACGTACCAAATTATCCTGCTACTAATTATATCCAATCAATGAAAAGTACAAGCTAGCTGTTGCGATGCTAGAAAACGTAAATGTTCGCAAATGCAGCAAGGAATATGTACATAACCGTCTAAAACTAACTGATTTTGTACCGAGTTCCGCATTAGCTGAAGTTCTACCAAAACAAAAACATATTACTCTATCAAAACCACTCTTTGAACAGAATAGACTTTCTATAATGTAGAAAAATCATCAAAATTTCAATTATAAGCCATCTAACTTTGTGTTAATGCGCCCAGCACATCCCCTTTAAGGACAGAGCCAAAGGTGTAATATCAAACAGGAGTTGTAATAACGGGCAAAAACTTAACGCATTTATTTTGTAAAAGCTGGGCAATGAACGGAATATTTAACTCTTATTTCAATTAGCATACGAACTCGTTAAACCAAGATTTTCGTAAGACAATCGCGTCAATTCTAAAAACGTGAATCCTACTCCCATTACACTGCACGATGCAAGTTTAATATATATATATATTATATATAATCAATATATATGTATATATACAAATATTTCAACAGAAGAAAATACATTTTAGAGAAAAATGCAAATAAGGAACATTTTCAATCCAAGTTCCGTATTATTATTTTTTTTCGGAGGCGGTAACATTTGGATAAAAATTTTAACCTTTCTCCAAAAAGAGGTGCCATACCCATATATGATTTTTCTGTTTTCTCCGAGTTATGCTGTCCAGAGGGAGAGAGAAACGAAGATACACAGCCTTTCTCTAACAGTCCTTTGGAGGGAAGGGTTTGGGGACGTAAAATGCCGGCAAAATTTCGTTTTCGTCGAATTCATTGCTTCCTCTACCTCATGTAAGAACAGCGACAGTAAAACTTGGGAAGGCATATTTGTTGAGCAAACATCCAAAACACCAAATTCCCATTACATGCTTGCAATGAACAGGAACGGTAAATTGGTGGGTGTTTTGTTTTAAAGAGGTTCTCGCCCTACTACATTGGAAAGTGGACTTTACTTAGTTCACACAGTAATTAAATAAACAGCACAAGTGTGTTAGCGAAATCACTATATATTAAGCATTTGGTCCATCAAGGTTTGAAAATCGCTGTCTAACGGAACGGAGTCGCTGAGGCCCGTCTGTAAGAGCGATTAATCGATGTAATATGCGAGTTTAGACGACTTAAGCTCAGAATATTGCAAAGTTACAACTCATATAACTGCATCAAAGGCTTAACTGTATAAATTTGGCCCTGACAGGTAACAAACTGGAAAACTACTTTGCGTTAGTTTCCGAAGTACCAGCTGTTATATAATTCCGCGATATATAACATTCTAACAAAAATGTAATTTGAAGAAGGACCGTTTCTGAATTCCACAACGAATGCAAATATCTGCGTTAATAATGATATTATCGCAATTATCGTATCTAATTTTCCAAACAAATCTTGCCTTCAGCGCATGCTAATTATCAGGGCCATCGGAATCACATCACTCACTTGCATCCATCATAACATCAATTTACATTGGCAAGCTGTCTCCAGCTAATCTCACTTCACTTGTGTTTTACACCGTTCCTCCAAGTTTACATTGTAATACTCGTATATAACACATGCAACATAGTACCTTGTCATGGCCTTGCAGTATACGGACACACACTGGAAGTAATATTTATAAAATCTATAGGATACCCAGAATTGCCAATTTCAAAATATAGGACGTTACAAAAATATTGTGCAATACTTGCGGTTTACGCAATCTCAGAAACAAACACACTGTTATGCTCGATTTTTAAAAGCGTACATACCTACATTCTGCACAACTCTCTTTTCTGATTTAGGACAAAATGAAACAAAAGCAGCTGTTGGTATTTGAAAACGGTTAATGTGTAGCTGTACTTACACCCTATTGTCTCTTCTCGATAAATGCCTTTGCAATGCATGCAATTATTGAAGAATCACTGCAGTCTCAATGCCATTCGCGATAAACAGCGCTGAGAATGGAAATCGATGAAAATGCGTGCGACGAATGCGGCACCGAAGCACGCAATGGAAATTGGTATTCAAAGGAATTCCGTCTATTTACCCAGATTTTGCCGTATTCAAGGACGCGAGACTGAGTGTGGTAATTATACTCGTTCGCTAACTGGCTTTGTTTCGTTTGCCTGAGGGAAAAGAAGCATTAGCTACCAGTTCCTGAAGAACACTTCTACAACTTTTACCAACGATGTTTCGAAGACAGATATCTGTAGTATTTGGATGCAGAATTACCTCCTCAATTTCGAGCTTCATGCGTTAAAGGTAACTGAACGAAAACCTTGACTGGCATGTTATACATTATAACTATGCTTTACGGATTTAACTCGTTTTGAACATTGTACAAAGAAAATATAGTGAGAGTTTCTAGAAAAATGCAGTTGCAATACCCTTGATTGTATCATTACAATATTATATAATTCTATTCCTAATAATCTGCTATAGGCAAAACCGTTTCTTTGCCCTTCTACTTTGCTATAGTGCATTTGTTTTCAAACTGAAAACAGCACGTAAAATGCAACTTTACATTTCGGTAGCCATTTTTACACTGTAGGAGTTTGCTAATTTACAACACACAAAAATAAAAATGACACAATAATAATTATTCGTACTATTACACACTTTCGTATTTTATGTTTTTCAAAACTCTGTACACATGGGAGTTTACGATAAAATATTGTTTAGTGTAGCATAATTCTGAAATTATTTTTTAAATTTAACGTCCTTTAATTGACAAGCATATTCGAAAGTGAAGGAGGAAAAAAAACTAGGTGGACGAGTATGGAGTCTACACAGTAGAGAGTTATACGAATTAATATTCATAGGATAAGCGAAAACCCTGGGTAAAGCCTTCCCTTAGCAACTCACCCCAACAGATATTTGAATTTGGGCGTTCAGGATTGAGGCAGAATGCTACTCACACCACGAAAGTGGGCTAAACGCAATTTTCAGTAAAACAAACGTAACTTTCAGATGTTAATATCTCCGCAAAGAAAGGCAATCTATCTTATCCTCAAGTTTCAAATATTCAATCAAATTAGTATAATTCCTAAGTAATAAGGAAGTAACATTTTATGCAGCTACTTAAAAGTACTGGAATTTCAATCCCGTCACAGATCGGTCGTAAAAATCATAATGCATAATTTGTTCAATTTTCTCGCTTAAAAGCGCAAAATAATAAAGAAAATATCACAGAATTTCTGTTAGGGTTGTCAAAAAATTCTAAACTTAATCCACAGGAAATAAAACTGAAGAACTCGAGCAAGTTGGTTCAACCTGTAGGGTAGTAGGTTCAAACTACGTGCACCACGGCCAATATAAATAGAATTTTTTCCGATTTTCCTTTGTCCCCAGTTAAGCACTGGATTAGATATCCAGTACTCCAGAAGAAAAGAAATAGAAACAATAAAAGTAGAAGACTACTCCGCAATTAGGGTCATGTGTCCAGCATCATAACAGCGAACAGCAATCAAAGCAATACCCATCCGATTACATCAACAACAACAAACTAGATGGGATAGGGAGGCGACTCCGCAACTAAGGATATTTAATAACTTACTCAAGTAGATTGTGAAGATAGGCAACCATACAACTAGAAAAAAATGACCTAAATTTAATCGTTAACGAATGTGATTACGTCATCCTCAACGTAGGTTCCAATATTTAATCATATAAAGTAGTTCGAGACGTTGTGGAACAGAATTTGTAATATCAGTACATATCTCACTTGTAACAAAATACATCACTTTCCTTACCAGCAGTAATTTTCAAAGCAAGCAGGCAGGCAACACCGGAAGAGTCGATTTCTAACGCATGTAAACAACATTGGTATGTGGAAGAAAAACATTTTGTCTCTTAAGATGAAATTGACTTTCTCATCCAAATGTAATATTGATTACAGTGTTAGTATGTTCACATTCTCAAACTGGATATCGTGTAAAACATTAACAACGTAGTTCACAGAGAAGTGATATTTAAACAGAATTCAGAGTATCATCATAGTCACAGGAAACCTAAATAGAATACCATCATTGCAAAACAATAATATTTGGTGCTTCTTTTTCTGTTTCAAATATACATCCACCATTGTTTGTCTATTTCAGTGACATCAGTGGTTAATATTCGCAACTTTTTTATATTTTACTGAGCATAACGAGTTTTCAGGCCACTAGTCCAAAACGTCTATCTTGTCTATTAGCAATACAAATCAAAGATGAAAAGCTGATTACATAACAAACTTGGTACTTAAGTCTAGTATCGATTAATGTTAAAACAATCCTTAATTTTTTCTTCTCAAAAAACACATATTTGAGATATTGGAATGACCAATAAAGCGTATATTTATAACTGTCTATCAATAAATAATCATTAAATTCTGTGGAAACCCTAAACGACAGGCAACCGTGTACAGCTCGTTGGAATGTACAATTTATGTCAAATAATTTTTGTAGCATAAGCCGTTTCCGACATATTCGCTGTTGTACGTTTATATTCTACGAAGTTGAACAGTATTTGAAAATGTGTGCTTATTGTTTACAAAACCCGTCTGAATATAAACAACTGAGTATCGTCTCCGCATCCTCAGTAATTCCGCATTGTCTAGTTGTATTTATCGTGACTAACGTAAAGCAGATAGATTATAAGGTTCCGAGCCTTGAAAATGATAATGGACAGAGACAGTCCTGCAATGGTTACATTAGCTGAAACATACATTTGCATTTTTATTCCAATTTATGCGGGAATAGATCGAAGGATCTTTTGGTTTAGTAGCCAGAACGTTGGCCTTCAAATTCAGAGCCATGCTCTTAAAGTATTTTTTGGTACTTAAAATAACAACCTGATTCTGGACATCGCTGGAAAATATGCGGCATGAAATCCGTAAATATTCCCACGGAAACAATTATAGTCCTACCAGAAGGTGAGTTTTCGAAAAACCGGAAGTGAAAGGAATCATTAAAGGGCAAATGTATCTAAGAAATTAAAATATTTTCGTTTCTTTACTAGTTATAACTAGAGAGAGGCAAAATATGAAATTCCATACTCTAAACCATGCTTCTATCATTATGGGAACAAGTATTTTTATGCTGTAGAATTAAATACACGTGACAAAAATTTTCATATTTCATAGTATTTGGTAAAACCTGCCTATTTTATGAAAATCTTCATAGTTCTTCACATTTTAAACGATTTGTAATCTTTCGCTTTTAAAATAATTTCCATTAGCAAAAGAACCGGGCTGTCCAAATATTCTATTCAGGTAGTTTTCTGTGAAACACATTTAGAAAAAACAAGCCACTCTTTCCAACAATTCTGGAACAGTTGAGAAAATAAATTATTTTCTCTATGTGACGTGACGTATGAAATTAAACGCCCTCTATTCTTTAATACTTTTTTTCGCGAAAGGGTGCTTTTAATGGCGCATTGCAATTAGTATTACGCAAGAACTGAACAACCAGTAACTTGTGTTTTGTTAAGTTTAAGAATTTCACAATCATTAAAATCTATAAATTCCATGTAATTTGTTGTATTTTATGTGATATGGAGAAAAGTCTACAAATACTATATTTTAAAATGACGATAAACCGCTCCAAACCCTTAAAGTATAAGATGTTTTGGGCTTAATATGAATTACAATATTTTGGAATTTTTCTTTTTTTCATATTTTGCAAATTTTTCTTAATATTTTGCCTATTTCTAGTTATAATAGTGTAAGTGTAACTGGACATTAAAGGGCCTTCAAGTGTTGGTATTTACCTTGCTCAAGAGTTCCTCTAGTGACTCCATGTTGAGGCCGGGGGCGGGCGGATGTTTACTACTGCTCGGCTGCACCATACAGAACACTAAGCTTTCAGCCACCAAACACTCTCTCACATGTCCCCGTTATGTACGGGCCAACCGTCCACTACAACTCCCTGTTTAAATTAAACACCCCACATTTAGAACGGGGTACACAGTAAAAGTACACGGAATCTGGGAGCAAGTCACCCACGATGAGAAAACCTCACCCATTTCTCAAAGACGTAATACCCAGGTGTTGTTTTTACACGCGCGCCCGTATGCTACCGCGCATCGCTACGGTGTAGGAAGGTTTGCCTATGCAGAAGGGCGTCGCGGGCCGGACTGAGCTATCGCGGCGCACCGCTCCGTGTGAGGGGGGCCCCGGCGAGTCTGCGCGGGCGGAACCAGGCAGAAATCTGAGAACTTGTCAAATTGGGGACGTTCTTCGGGTACCTGGCACAGTGCTTCGCTCCCAAAGTTGTCAGCAGCGATCGATGATCGCACTCCAACACTTATCGACTTTGAAATCCTATCCTGCGAGAACAAACACGTCCAGATTAATGTTTGGAAATCAGAGAGAAAACCTTCAGAGATAGTATTGCATGCTAGGAGTGATTCAGCCTAAACTAGGAATGAGAACACAGCACTCACCAAGAAAGACGAGTTCAGTATATACGTACATTAATTTATTTCTTACGAAATAGCAGATCGAGATGAGTGGTGGCAAAATAGCAAACATTCCCAAAAAATAACCTTTTTTACATTTTCTGCACTTTTATAAACTGGAACTTCTTTTTTAATTTGATATACACACATTTTATCATTACAAGCACGTTACTTATGTTTTTAATGTATTTTCAAAAACATAGTACTGCTATTTTGTAACTGCAAAGTCTGTCCCAATTCATAGAAAAAAATCATCACTCCTATACACTTTGAGTAGAGAGCTAAACTTTGGCTTATCTTTTAGGAAAGTTTTTTTCTAAAAATTTGTACTACTCTTCAGTATGAAAGTTGTTGTATACTGAAGTGATGTATTTCTTGTATTTGAAAATATATGCGAGTTTGTTTCTCCATTTTTGCTTTAAACAGGTTTTTCTGTGAATGACATATTCTGGAAGGGCGTCGAGACAGCCCAGTGGTTTCGTTTCCGGCTATCATACTGAGGGTCCGGGGCTCGATTCCTGGCTCTGGTGTGGCGATTTCAAGTCGGCCCTATCCACACCTTCACCTGTAACTTCAATCCCCAAGGCTCAACGTGGTTCGCAGTTCACGGTAAAAGCTGTAGGTCCTTTCATTCCACCGCCGTCCTTATGATCACTCTATCATCGGAGGAAACGGATTCCGTCTACTGGGTGCGTCCATTTCAGAACCCCTGAAGGCCATAGGCCATATGGGGAGTATTAGAAACGACGACATTTGACATAAATGGCCCGTTTTCTCATAAACTACTGAAGATACCCAACATATTTTAGGATGATAAAAACAACCTCTAAGTGCTGTTGTGAATCCACTTTGGTGTTAATGTAATGGTTGGTCATTTCGTTTAAAAGTAATTACTGATACATTTTAATCAAAATATTGCATAATTAAGAAAATATTACTAGCTTCCTTAATAGACAAACTTATTGGAAAAAGGTATATAAGTGAACTTAGAAGGCACTCGTTTAATTCATGTAAAATTTCTGTATGATAGCTTATTTTCAGAGATAATGTGTCATGAATTAAGCAGATTTAACACTGGCCGTATAGCGCTTTTAACCTGCCCATAACCGTGAAGGGGTTCTAATTTTATTTATTTGAAGAATGCATCTCACATAAATAACTGCTGATTATTTAGAAAGGAAAGTATGAAAGAATCTTATGAATGTAACAAAATATCTGTATGCTAAGAACATAATACAAATATATAAAATGTAAAGATCTCATTACAAATATGAATCACAGTGCGAGAAAAGGGTGTGGGTTCTCATACTTGATTTAATATCTAAATTGAAAAAATATAATAAATTTGTCGTATAATAAAACCGTGACCAATTTTTTTCTCATAATTTTCAATTATGCATGAGTTATTGATAGAAAAGAAATAGCATTTTGTAACCGTGCGCCTTTCCTCGAACATTTGGCCAAGTATATGACCGAGAATATGACCCATCCCAATGATCAACAAGTTTATTTATATACTTTATGCAGAAGTATGCTGGTTGCTAATCAGTCAACATTCTTCAGCACTATGAAGCATCTAACTGTAAGCAAAACGCTTTTAAGTACATCCAAGAAAAAACATACTAAATGTTCTTAAGAGCGTTTTCATTGTAACCATTAATACATGCAAGATAATGTTTGGAAAAACGGCAATAAAGTTGCTTTTTTGGGTTGCTAATTAAAATAAAAACATAAGTAAAACATAAGTAGCTTATTTCTAAAGCTTCCTAAACCCAAGAAAATTGATTTATACACAAGAATGATAAACAAAAACATATGACTACTTAAGTATTTATCTTTCACAATGTTACAAATTATAAAACTGTTTTCACAAAATATTTTTCTAAATATTTATTACGTAGCACTAAAAATCAATAATGCATTGTATATTTAGAGCTTTTGACTTCGTATCCCATGCGACAAGCTTTAAAAAGAGGATTGGGAAGGTTGCATTCACATCTCTTATGAACTCCTATATCTCAAAAGTAACAAATATAATTGAATGAAATTCTTACTAATGATGGAACCTACTTCATCCAATATTAATGTAAATTTCTATTGTTCTATGTTATCATATACAAATAATTAATACAACAAAATTTAAATCTTACAAAAACATATGTACAAGGTTTTAAAATTCCGTTAACGTTAGAGATTTTTAATTTTGTTCAACCATGTTAGATAATCATATTTCTTATCCGTTACTTTTATGTTAGGAATTATAATTTTTGTCATTAATAAAAATGAAACATCTAAACTGGCAGAAACATGACACTTAGTGCTGTATGTATATGCTTGCCTTAAGCATATACGAATGTTAGGTCTGCTGGCTCATTTTCTTCCTAGAATTTCCTGACGAAATAACAGTTCCTAATTAGTCTTATCCTGGATGGGGTGTAAGAGCGTACTTATATGTAAATGAGCCATGTTTTTCGTATTTAAGCTGGATTTATTCCAGTTGACATAATTATTAAATTACTGAAAGCGACTATCCAGGTACGCTTTCAACCAGATTTTCAACTAATTTCCCGTATTCTATTCAGTACTTTCCCGTTATTAAGTCGGTCCTTCGATGATCGAAAATAGAAGAAGAATTCTTGGAAATTGACCTCCCCTCACCCGACGCCTACTTTAACGCCAAAACTTGTTACACATATGAAATAAAAGCATTCATTTTCTTATGCTACGCTAAGCCTGACACATCTGTGATTTCCAGTCACGGTCTATACTTAACATTGCTCCTGTAACTCGCACGTACTGTCAAGCTTGCCAATTTACTGTGATTTTCGGTCAGTTTTTGCCTAATTTTTGTCCAATTATTAATTACTTCGTTCGACCAATGTAGAAACAGTTTTTTTTAGAATGTTGCTTTTTAACATACATATATAATATTTTATGATACGTGAATTATTTACATTATTTGTATTTACTGATATTTTCTTTTCTGTTGTTTCAGGTGTATGTATCCTTAGCATGGCTTCCTTCGGAAGGAAAGTAAAGCCGGTGGTCTCGTATTGTAGAGTTACGGCACGTAAAAGAACCTCAAGCCTGATAAAGACGCCTCAGAGCAGAATTTTCGGCCTTTCGCGAACAATAAAGAATGGGACACAAAGGACCATAATAGTTAAAGAGCGTCTATAAATGAAACCTGCTTTCATATAATTGAATTTAAACTGGTATTTCCTAATTGTTCCTTCTTTATTCATTGTAGGTTGGGTGCTCCCATTACATTACACATTAATAAAATGAAACATTTTTGTACACAAACTAAACTCAATAATCAAATATAATCTTCCATCGCTTCTATCAAATGCTTCGCAGTCGCCTTGTAGAACTTTGTACGAATCACTTCCGCCATTTTTTACTGAACGGTACAAACATACACGCGACTTTACACATTTTAAAAAATACGATGGAAGTGTTATACACATTAACATCAGTTACTTATCCAAAATAGAAAATTTTGTTACAGCTGTGTATACACAGGCCCTATAAATGTGTGGGATATGCAGAAAGTGTTAGTATTCTGCAATAGTAAAAAACAGACAGATAAACTTGCAGAGGTACGAGAAAAAAAAGAAAAAAATTAATTTCATTTCCATCTCCCTTCTCCTCAACTTACATAAAGTTCCCACACACTCAGAAAAAGAATAAAAAAAGCAAATAAAGGAGAAAACTTGGAGCACCTCCCAGTAAATGATGAGAGGGGATAGTTTAGTGGGCAATTTAATTTTCAGAATGTTTGTGGTAAACCGCTGGTGTTATTTCCGGCAACCTGTGCTCTCGTTCGTGGTGGTATTATCTCGCCCTAGGAGTTTTTATTCCAGTAGAGCTGCCTTTAGTTCATTCCGGCACATCAGACACACACCCTCCGGGCAAAAACTCTTGCGGAGATAAGATGTGGAAGCCTCATTTCATTTCACTCGCCAGGCTCTAGGCAATGCCGCGTGCGCGTCTGCCTCTTAGTGATATAACGACTATTAACTGTTTCCAGTACCGGCGGTTACTGATCGTCGACTGTTACCGAGCCTGGGATGCTCTTACTGTTGTGGTGGATACAGCTCTTTCTGTTTTATGAATTAACTGCCTGACTTACCTGGCATTGCATGGATCATTTTGTAAGTAAGGTGCACAAAATAAATGTGGCTTTAGAAAGTTGTGAGTAGCCTATAGTTTTCACTCTACATTTGAGTGCACGGAAAATTGCTGATGCTTTTGTTTCCTATAGCGTTTTTCTTTATTTAATGTTGGCAGAAAATCCTTATCGACGTGTGTTCTGCACATGCATTAACCTACGAAGAACGGTCAGGTTTAGGTGAGCGATGAGATGGGAGGAGTAAGAAAACATTTCACCTGAGTGGCTGGAAGTCATGGCTCGCAACAGCGGTCTACACCCGTCCCTAGTTGAGTCTGTGTCGTACTGACTTGATATCGAAAGCCTGGCACTCAAATACAAACAGATCGGTTCAGGCTCAGAAGCGAAGGAACAGGAGCAAGTAAAGCAACGTTTAAGTGGAATGAAAGAACCAGGTAAGGGACAGGAGCTGGGCATGGCAGAGTTGGTGTAGTATTTCCTTACCACCATAAATCACTGCATTTCATGTACTCGACTGTACTTAAAGCATAAATGTCCAACGTTTTGTCTAGATTGGTCAAATGGTGCAAATGTATATATACGGGGTTGATATCTGAGTATAGTTAGCTTATATTTTTCTAGTACCTACTCAGATAACTTAAAAATAATTCAAACTTGGTATTTTAAGTTCAGTATCTGCTATAGATGCAACAGGAAGATTTTGTTTTTAGAAAATCCGCCCACAACAAACTACGCTTCACATAGCTAAACTTTCGTTTATTTTCAAATGATTTTGATTAAAATGCCATAGATATGTTTAAGATATTTCAATTACAAATAAAATGTATACCTTGAATTTTCTGCGATTAGCCTGCGAGGTCCTCTTCATTCTGAATGAGTTTTTTATAATATGCAAACCGTAAGAGACAAGCCCATATGAGCAAAATATTGCACAAAAATGTAGATCTTAAAAAACAAAATATGTCACATAACATTTTTATGGTTTTAACCATTCCCGAGGCATTCTTTGTTATTGGCTTGCGTTTTCAAAAGCTTGTACCTTTTTGACGTAATAAGTCGCTATTGGTTTTTCTCTCGTGGTTATGCCAATAGCATCTAATTTCAAAGCCACCAAATAAGGATCCACTTTTTAAAACTGCGCTTAACGCTATAACCTATTATTTTTGTTCTATTAAGTTTTAAGTTGCTGGCTGTTCTTTGAGTAGTCATTGCGATTTTGGACAGATGGTCTTAGTTGCATAATTGCCTTCCTGTACCATATTTATTTATAACCTTTTTGCACTGTAGAGCGAACTTTGGGTGGTAGTACTGAATACTGAATCAGGTATTTACCTGGTAACCGAAAGAAACCCCACAAAAAAGGCCAGTTTGGCCAATACATGGAAGATTTGAACCCACAACCTCTCAAATGCAAGCCATAGACGCTACCTCTGAGCCATCTCGCTCGATGCATATCAGATTTCTTTGGACACATGTAACAGACTGTAAAATAACTGTAAAACATTCTTTCTAATAACTGAAACTGTCAACCCCTCCGAGTGATTGACTGTTAGGCAACGTTTCGGCCGGAAACATCTTCTTGGGAGGGTTTAGGTCAAAATCAATCTCAGCATCACAGCAGCGGAAGTTCTGAGGGTGCTTCAGAGCACCAGAATGACAAGGACTTACCTTTAATTACAAACCTACAGGAGCCAGGAAATAGGTGTGTCGCTGTTTGTACGGCGTGGGCTTATCCACTCACGAAACAAGTAACTGGCCATTTTCGGAACACAAATAAGCTGATTTTACCCGTGAAAAAGGATTTTCTTAAAAGCATCGTGTCGATTCGAAAAGCTTAGAGAAGCAGCATTTCAATTAAAGGCAATACCTGTTGGGAATCTCAGCATATGCCATTCTGTACTATGCAAAATCACTTCAGTGAAATAAAAGTTGTAAGTGCATTTGATGTTATGAGAACCATTCCAGTAGCAGCGGCATTAGTCTGAATTTAACGGTCGGTGTGTACAAGTAAATATATGAAATGTTCTCTTTTGCCACTGAAAAACTCTCATTCATCGTTAATTATTAGATTTTACAAACTATTCTTTCTTCAACTTATTTTCTCTCTACTTCATGCAAATTAAGACAAACTTTGCAGAAAAGTATCAGTACGCATTTCGGTTTAGGTACAAGAGGGATAAACGACGCTGAAGCGAAATTCAAATATGTGCTAGCTTTGAAATTCCATACTCTTTTCCTAACATCACGAAAAACAACAGAATGGTGCCAGTAATTAAAAAACCATTAAAATATTTATAAATTCAAGCTAATAACACTAGTATCTCGAAAATGACTGATTTCATAAGAAGTGATTCCAATAAATTAGTATTTGAAACAGGTGTACACTTCTTGTGTAGTAAATTTTTCTCTATCTCTTAAGCTTTACCAATTATACAATATTCGTGAATGAAGGGGACTTCACAGGTTATTCTCAGAGCATTAGTACTAAAATATGCCAAACATACGCTATTTTAATCAAGATCGTTAATAAGGTCAAATAATATATTTTTTTTCATTTAAAGACTGATTTGGGATAAGGGTATGTTCTTGAATGTTCCAGCTTTGTGTATAACCGACTTTTCGTTTTTGAGTTACGTTGCTCTCTCTTTCTCTCTCTCACCCCCTATGCACATACATATATTCTCTCTTTTTTTAATATAGAGTCAACTGAAAAATTCAACGCCACAGCCGGGATTTGAACACGGTTCTCCCGCTCTCCGTGCGGTTGCTCTAACCATTGAGCTACTGTGACAACATGCCGATGGGGCATTGAATTCCCCAATTGACTGAAGTTGTTTTCCCAGACATACCTACCAAGGCATCTCCCTCGAGATGATAAACTTAGCGGCGACCTGCTTATTGCAAGTACTTCAGTCCTGGGTGCTGAATTTTTCAGTTGACTCTATATTAAAAAAAACTTGCCTAAGACCAGGCTAAGGTCTATTAAAAGTATAATTAATTTACATAATAACAACAAAAAATAATTAAAACCCTTAATAATAATATATAAGCACCCAGGACTGAAGTACTTGCAATAAGCAGGTCGGCGCTAAGTTTGTCATCTCGAGGGAGATGCCTTGGTAGGTATGTCTGGGAAACAACTTCAGTCAATTGGGGAATTCAATGCCCCACCGGCACGTTGTCACAGTAGCTCAATGGTTAGAGCAACCGCACGGAGAGCGGGAGAACCGTGTTCAAATCCCGACTGTGGCGTTGAATTTTTCAGTTGACTCTATATTAAAAAAACTTGCCTAAGACCAGGCTAAGGTCTATTAAAAGTATAATTAATTTATATAATAATAACAACAACAAAAATAATATATTCTCTTACCTCAAATATTTTTGAGGAGTAAAGGGGATCTTAAAATCCTATTTTAGGTGAAATGTCGAAATACAATTTTTTGAGGAATGCAATACTGTTACATGCTGGGGTGAGGGCCAAAAGGTTTCCAGCAGATTATTAAATTTTGAGCACCCCAAGGGAAGCGGAGCTCAGTAACTGCAGGAGGACCGGGACGTAGACATCTCCATTCAGATGAAGGCGTGAGGAGTTTTGACAAAATACACAAATATCACATCACACACATTGCCTGTAATTTACTGATGACACATTTGGCGAATCTACATTATACTCAGGGAAACAAATGAATGAGGGGAGATGCCTCGAAATCGAGGACTGGGCACACGCGACCTGCTTCTTACATACTCTCACACACAAAAGTGACGCTCACACATTCAGGTAATGCTAACTATATGCCCTCCCCTCCAACCCTGTCTATGCACGCTAACCAGCCAGGTTCGGTGTCATACCAGACGGAAACTTCAAAACAATGCCTTCCCTCTCTGACGTGTTCCGCACCAAAGGAGAAGGATCGATCAGCCGAAAGAAATAACCACACGAACCAAATAATACTGCCGACAATGCGAACAATAATGCGTCTGGTATGACAATACTTACTTATAAGACACAATACTTCCTCTTACATACGGAGAGAAAGTAAAATTAAGGACTACACGAAAACAGTCCCATGACTATATTTCAGAATTTTAATTTGTTTTTTGTTGACACAAACATCAGCGCCGTCGGTGTGCCGGAATTTTATACCGCAGAAGTTCTTTTACATTCTGGTAAATCTACTGACATGGGGCTGTCGCTTTTAAGCGCACTTAAAAACCATCGGACCTTGGGATATTTCAGGACTGAAAAATATATCGTAAGTATGGAAAACGGTCATCTATCAGATACAAAACATTTCGGCTTCTCGCAAAAACTGATATCCTCGATATATAAAAACCATTAAAATAGATAGCTGTACATCTTTCTGATTATTACTTGATGCAGTAATTTGTATCACAAATTACTTAAATGTAAATAATGATTGTAATATGAATATGCATTTTTATGTGACATTGATTTCATATGTTTATTAATTGTAATTATTATTGGGAAATAAGTTTATACGGCCTTACTGAAACTGTCAATAATAGCGCAATAATGCAGAGAGGGGGGTGAGCTGTTTATCATTATTGGAAACGAGGAAGTTACGTAATGTTGGCGCGTTTTCGGTAGAAACTTCTGGAATATTTTCTCCCTAAAAGCATATGTATTCATAATTTTCATTGGATATTAAAATAGACGCTAATGTTGGCGCGTTTTATTAGCCAATAGCAGTTCAGTTATAATCTTTAGGCGTATCTGGATGCAGGATTATAAATAGGGTAGGTTGGAGGTAAAGTCAGTCAGTCCTTCAGTTCGCCGAAAGCATTCATACATTACACGTCGCCTTCAGTTGCTCAGTTCATCAAAAATCTGTGTACACTACACGTCGTCTTCAGTCAGTCAGTTCGTCATACATCGGATATAGATTCACAAGTTACGCGCAGCAGAATTATGAAAGATCTAAAATATGGTAAAGTTAATTATACAAAAGGTTGAAGTACGTTGATTAAAAGTGATCAGTAAGAAGTTATTATAACAGTTTCAGTTTGGCGAGTATCTAGATCAATATGTAAAAGTGATAGTGAACGTGTTCGACAATAAAAATTATAAAACAAATTTCTTCATCAGTGTTCTTTTTGGATAAAAGATTCCTTTCCGTTTACACAACCCTGATCAAGACACATGTTCGACCCAAGATAAGATAATAGCTAGCCGGAGGACAGTAAACAAAACTTAAAATTCTTTCAAACACTGATACTAGGTACCACAAATTGCTAACACTAGATGGAGCTACAAACCGAACAAATGAATGACGTCACAAGATGGCTTCAACACACGGGATGTAAACAAACATTTGTAAGTAATACCGTTACAAATTGGCTACCAAACGTGGGGCTACAATAATGTTACACAAATAACATTAAACCGCATCAAAGTGGCTCCCATACGTGGGGCAGTTAAAATTATGTAACCAAACAAAACAAAAGCAACACAACATAAGATCTTCAAGTTCTAATAATTTACGTAAAAACATATTACGTAAGCACCATCTGTCGCATACTTTCTCTACCACGTACATGGTTGAGAAGGTGTTGCAATCCAGCCAAAAGTTCCATAGCGAGACTTCACCAGTAATACACTTTTGAGTAATTTTTTTTAAAAAAAAGTATTGTGTATGTGTGATGTATGTGTGTGTATGTGAACAGCACAACCCAAAAACTTAAGTTGGATAAATACCAAAGTTGGATTTAAGTTTAGTTTCTTCCAAAGATGCGACACGAAGGTTTTCAAGCAAATCTCCCAAACCAACTATCGAAATTTTTAATTTTATAAAAAATGGCTAACGATTTAAATTAAGTAAGGTATATTAAAGGCATTTACATGGAAAATAAAATGTATATCTTGAATTTTTTTGGGAATAGACCATGAAAGAATCTTCACGGAAAGAATTCTCTGTAATCGTGCATAACTGGTAAACGTTAAGCGATAGACGAAAACGCACTACACAAAACATGCAGATTTCTTTACAACGCACAATTTACAGGGTTACTCAAAAAGAAGCAACAGATTTTAAATATGCATTTTTAATGAAGGACAGTAGATAGAGACACATAAATGAATAGAGGAAAGTTCAAAGTTATAAGCCCCATCTATTAGTTCCATTCAAAGCCTACAGCGGCTGTGTTTGTTTACGATAAAATAGCTTCGCCACAGGAAAAGTCGTTTTGTGTGCTGCATTATGCAAACAGTGAATCCATTGTTTCATTGCAGCGTGCATTTCTTTTTAAGTTCAATAAAGAGCCGCCTCGTTATAACAAAATTACAATTGATACAATAAATTCGTAGAAGATGGTTGCGTATGCAAACGGAAAAGCACTGGTCGTCCTCGTATAACAAGTGGTGCTCATTTTGAACACATAAAATACAGTTTTGAACTTTTCTCTATTCAGTAATGTATCGCATGTGTCGCCATCTATTGTCGTTCATTAGAAATAATAATTGAAGAAGGTGTTTTGTTTACGTAATTTATTGTTACGTAAGTTATTAGCCTCACGCTTGGGAAGCCAACTTGAAGTATTGTTCAACTGTTGTAGTTCATTGCTGTTGGAGTTATTTATTTATTTTCACACTTGGGGAACCAATTTAAGAAAGTGTTTTGTTGTTGATTTTTCACCACGCTTTGGGCGTTAATTTGAAGAAGATTGTTTGTTACGTAATATGCTGCTGCGTATGAGAAGATTTTTGAAGATGTATTTTTGTTGTTACGCTCCAAGTTTATTAAGAAATATTACTTAACTTTGTTATTAAGCTGCTTCTATAGATAGTATTTATGTTTATGTTTGCCTCGGCTGCTTCAGTATTGTTTTAGAAACACGTTTCTCTTAGGCAGGGTGCGGTGCGACAAGAATGTAGGCTTACACAGATTTTAAGTTTAAATTCACTTCTTTTTATTAATCCTTGGCACAAATTAAATAGCACTACACTGATATTAAGAGCTGTGAGATTCTTTAATTTAATATTTGCACTTTGTTAACGCGTATACATAATTTTCGTTACACACGAATATTAATATTTCTTTAGAGAACACATCTTCCATCCTGTTACTATCAAGGTATGCAGGCAACTGAACATAATTCAACCGTCCAAACCGTAAGCTTCTGTATTTCAAGTCTCTGATTGGCTAATCCTAGTCCAATAGAATACCTGCATTTAATTAAAGCTTTTTCTGGCTGTTGATTGGCTATTTTTAAACTGTCACAAAATTTACATTATCGTTGCTCTAATCATGACTAGTAACATTTAAACTTTCAAACTCATTATTGCCTCAAGGTTACCTCATTGTTACCTTATTGTTACCAACTTTAAACTTATTATTCTCATAGCTCTTACATTATTAATGTAATGTATTCACATAACATTATTAAACATGTTTACAATAATATAAGCATATGCAATGACTGTTACATATATTTTTCAAATCATTACATACATATTGCTTCAAGGCGGGCTGTTATTGAATTTACATATTATATAATTTAATTTAAATTATTCAAGTGTTAAAAATACTGCCACAATACTTAAAGGCTGTTCCTTAGGTTTGAATAAGCCTGTATTTCAAATAACATTTTTGTAGCATAAGCCATTTCTGAGATATCCGTTGTTATTGGTTTGAATTTTTCAATAGTTTATAATTTAACATCCTGTAGAATTTCAGTTGTTTCTCGCGATTACAATAAACGAGTATGGGATTTTAGGGGCAGCATATAGCGTCCGATTCTTAACATTTAACTATCGGTATTCCATTTGTATCTATAACGACAATTGTAATCTAGTTATTTCTCTAAATGTTCATTTCGATTAAAATGAAGTAGATCGACAAATTTTCATAAGGATAGTTTTATACTTATTAATAAACGATATAGGATGGAGAAACTCATGTGATTATAACACATCAGAATTTTGTAACTTCGTGATCCTTCCATGTAGCGCTTCCCAAAGTAGGTAATTCTGGAAAAGCCATAGGTTCATGGTCTGATTGCCTTGAAAAGAGCATGTGAAGTGTCGCTGCATGCAATAACGGAGGGTGCAGGCCTCGGTCGATAACAAGGGACATTTATTGCTCTGGACTTGCACGTTAATAGAAAACGGCAACTGAATACACGGATCTCGTCATCACGTACTTCACTACAATACGCTCGGAAGACTGTTTCCTTGCCAACAGCAAAGCGCACTTAATGGATTTCTCCGTGATCTCCGCTTAAGTATGGGCTAATGCATAACGTACCATAATCCTTTACATACACATTGGAGAACGTCATCTTCTCATCCTTATCAACTAATTTTACCTTGAGAAATCGTACCAATATTACTCTACTAGGTGAAGCGGGCTGAACTATTAATGTAACATTGCAATGTTGAAATTGTGCTCCGACTTCTCAGAGAGCAAAAATAAGTCCACTGATTTTCAACTTCAATATTTATCAATGACTTTCGATTATAAAAACCATGCGAGGTGGAGCCGCGGTAACGTATGCGACTCGCATTCGGGTGAACGCGGGTTCGTTCTCCGGCAACCGCACATTTGACCCATGAGATTTTTGTGATTTCTCCGGGTCGACAGGCGAATGCAAAGGCGGTTCCTCTTCTATCACAGCTTCCTGACCCTCATTTCCTTCATTGTCATCTGCTTCAGCGTGACAGTGTTCGGCGCGCTGCGGCTGGGCGGTGGATGTGCGTTTTGTAGAGGTTTCTTCCCTGGCATTGTTGCGGCACTGCTCAATTGGTTTACTAACCCCATTAGGGGGGATCGCCGGGGGTCTGTAGACTTTGTTGATGGGCCTGGACGGTGCAGGATGTGTTCGATCTGAAAACGTTACGGACCATGTCCATGCTTGCGCCTGTCGTCATCCGGATCTGCTCGTCTTTCTGGTCTACCCTCATCTCCCCCTCCAAGGGGTCACGGTAGAAGCAAAAAATGGCGCTTACGGGCTACTTTCGGTGCTCTGCCGCGGTTGCGGGTTCGTTCGAACCTTTACCCTTCGATTATAAAATTAATAACTTGATGATAAATCAATAAAAATAACATGAAATAACTACTTCTGTTTTCCCTTATGTGTTGGCTTTTATCTCGCTGCGTATTACGACGAAGTTTTCATACGTCTTCCTCCGCTGTACAATTTCAGCATCCTGCCGTACTCCTTGACTGTTTTCTTTTTCTTTTTTTCTCCAGGTTTTCTACTATCCATAACTGGCAAATGCATGGTAGGCATCCTAGACTTGGGCCTGGAACGCTTCCTTATCAAATTTACTTTCCCAATTGTCATTTCATTGCATGTATCACCAGTGTCACCGTCTGTGGTGCCGTATGAAATAAGAACGGACGTTAAAACACTATCCGTACACACTAAACCTTTTGCTTAGGTTTTAATTTTTATTAGGAGTCCAGAAAATGCACTTTTATTATGAGTTTTAAAAACTTCATGTAACGGCGAGGTTGGTGAGGGCTATGCAGGGAAGAGAGTGAAAATGGACAGAGGATAAAGGATAAAGAGAGGGAGAGTAAGAGAAAGATGGAGATTGAAGGAGAGAGACAGAGGAACCTGTGCATTTAAATCTGCTAGTAATTATATTTTTAAAAAAAATCTTTTAACAACTTGAAGAATTACAGAAGTATGAATACTGGGATTACACAAACATATATATAACATAGACGGAGAGAGAGAGAGAGAGAGAGAGACGTGTAAAGGACAGTACATATACTTACTGGAATAAGCCCAAAGCTGTTTCATGGTGCAAACAGCGATGGTGAATGTATTTCTATTAAGCAAACAGCAGAATAATACCTAAAAATTAATATTACATCGTCACAAAGATTTCTGAACATATGTTAGTAGAAGAACAGCATGGATTTAGAACAGGAAAATCTTGTTCTGATTGTGTTTGTGCCGTTCAGCAGCTTAAGGGAGTTTAATTTAGTGGGCAATGTGTTGTTTATAGACTACGTTAAGGCCTTCGATAAGGTACTCCGTGACAGATTATGGTACATTATGGAAAATCAAGAATATCCTTTTCACGTAACGTCATTGATAAAGGAAATGTATAAAAATACATTCATCAGCATTGACAGAAGAAGATATAAATGTTCCAAAATAGAAACAGTTAATTTAGGAGTAAGACAGGGCTGCCCACTGACGCTCATATCTTTTAATATTACGTAGACGCAACTGTAGTAGAATGGCTAGCTCAGCTAAGACACCATTTTAAAGTAGGTAAAATGGTTTTAGATACAATTTTGTTTGCTGATGACTAAGTTCTGCGAAAACGGATGACCAACTACAGGTGTAAGCTTAACAAAATAATGTTAGAGTATAATTTAAGAATTTCAATTGATATAACTAAATGCATTGCCTTCCAATGCAAATATTACACAAGATAAATAATAATAATAATAATAATAATAATAATAATAAAGCCATTGAACAAGTTCGAAGTTTTAATTATTTAGGATGTAAAATCTCTATCTACCAAGTAGATACTGAACATAAAACACACAAGTTTCAAAAATTATGTGGAACGATTAAAAGAACATTGAAAGACAAATTTAGAAGGAAACAATAATTAAATTTCGCAAAACAATGTCTTTACTGGTATTAATGTATGGATCCAAAAACTGGACAATGAATACCAAACATAAGAGAACGATCGAAACAGCTGAAATGAAATTCTTACGCTATGTGGCTGGATATACCCTAAGACAAGGGCGGCCAAAACAGCCTTCAGTTCCGAGTCATACTGGAAACGCAACCCGCAACGGCCGCACTGTTTGCGCGTAACAAACAGCAAGAGGTGCCCTACGAGTTCAGAGTAGACGCATATGACTGTTCGAAATGAATGTACTCATTCAGAGAACTGCAATATTTGTAGATTTATACAGTAGCATTGTTTAATTACAAAGAAACAATTGCAATTAATACATACAACGTATTGTTTCACAAGTGTCATGTATCTGCTAACAGCTAATGAACTGGACTGTACACTTAGAAATATTTATTTAATACAAAAAGGGCTTCTTGGAGTAGAATGCAATGCAAGGTACAAACATTTACTAGTCTCTTTTCCTTAAGAAAGGCTTTGAGCCTGCCAACTAGCCCTTTCTTATCTCCAATCATCGAACGAGCTCCATCCGTTGCAATTGGCGCAACTTGGGCCTCTAAATTGTGTCTATTTATACACATACAAAAGCATTGAATATAACTTCTACTTGAGTAGTGTCATCCAAAGGAAATAACTCTAGCACATACTCTCCCACACTTCAACTCCTCTTACAAATATTGCCAACTGAGCTGTGTCATTCAAATCTGCGCTTTCATCAAGAGCTAGGGAGAAGTACACAAATTTACGGATTTTCACATTCACTTGTCTACTTGTATCAATAGACAGCAACTCAATTCTTTGGGAGATACTTTGTCGCGAAAGATGCGAGTTTTTTAACATTAATCAGTTCCTGGGACACACAATTTTTACCACGTCTATCATACATGATTTAACAAACTCCCCCTTTTGAAAAGATTTAAGGACTTTACCTATGTTCCACGCCACAACGTAACTAGGCAGTAGTTGTTTTTCTGCCATGTTTTGTTATTTAGTAGCAGGAACAGTGTGCTTCTCCTTTAGCTCAGTTAGTTTGTTGACTCGTTCCAATCCTGAAATAATAAATTAATAAAACGCCATGCAAGTAATCTGCATTTCTATAGTAGTAATAATAATAATAGTAATAATAATAATAATACCTTTCAATTGTGCATATTCACATCACTTAAGTAATAGTGTCGCTGTATATTATTTTGTAGTATGCCAAGTATAATTTTCGAACATATCAGACAATCTTTTCGTTATACCTATTCAGAACAACAAAAACAGGTTTGGAACTCCCTCTTCTTTGATGTTCAAGGAGTTGACAATGCTATTATTCGTAGCACACCCACTGTTCAATCTGTGTGTATATGCCTCTTTCAAGGCTATCGATAGACTGACCTCGGTAGAGGGTGTTCAAGTAAGCTGCACGATGTAACCGCGAGTCCTATTTTGGACGCCTTTGCTCTAAGACAATGGCGGCGAAAACGGATCTCGCGAGGCAGTATGACTCGCAGGCGTCACTCTTTTTCTAGCTGTCTATTCATTTGTTTTCCATATGCTGCTGAGTGGTGTAGCGAGTGTTTCATATTTGACGACTCGAGGGAGAACGGCATTTTCGCCACCCTTGCCCTAAGAGAACAAGTGCAGAACGATATTATACGCGATAAACTACGCACAACTGACATAAATAGCATGATTCATGAAAATAAACAACAATTGTATAAATATATATTAAGAATGACACCATTAAGACAGGCTAGATGCCTCTATGAATAGAGGCCAAAAGGAAAAATAGGTCGATCTAAACTTAGAAAGGAAGACAAACTACTAAGTCGGAACGGACCGCCACCTTGTAGTAGACGACGATGATGCTCACAAAGCTTTCGATAAGGTAGGCAGACTTATATTATGAAAAATATTAGAAAATAAAAGGCTGCAATTCTGGATTTGATTCCTAAGGAACCTGTCCAGAAATACAAATATAATCATTGAATCTTAAAGTTATAAGAAATGAATATTTTTTAAAACTTATTTGTCTTTCACAAAGGTGCGGTTTTAACACCCACTCGTTTTAATATGTACATTAAGAAATGTTAAGGAATTAAATATAGGTATTTATATGAATGGTCTAATTTTTGCGGATGACCACATAATGATACAAGAAAATGAAACAGAATTACAAAGTATTTTAAATAATTGATGTAATTCTTATTTAAAATTTCAATTAAAGGATGCGTATAACAGAAGGCTATTACTAAATAATGGATTTAATATTTTCTTAAACATTTCCTTTTTAATTATTGTGAATTTACCGAAAGCTGCAGGTAACAATGGTGGAGATGGACGGAATAAAAGCCAGGCATTGCATGTAATCGTGTAGCACGTTAGACTGGTCAGTTGAGTGGAAGCATGTGGGCAAGTACATCGCTGCAAAGGAAGTCCCCGGGCCGTTGTCCAGTTTGGTAGTGTGCAACGTGAAGAGAAGTTTCACCCCAGCTATATGCGAGGTAAATAAAGTGGTGCTTTGCACGCGAGTCTGCATTGTATCGCAACGAACCCTCGACGAGGGAGGGCGAGAGCGAAAGACAAGGGTTATTTCCTCATTAGTTATGGTGACCAGAGGATGTTGTTACTGGGGGTGAGATGATTGCAGCTGCCCTTCCATTACTGCTACAGTTTTCCGATAAATGTTTTCATTCACTGCTTGACGGGAGAAAAATTAATTTCGCCATCAGCTGCAGCCAATCCAACCAAGCATTTACGTGAAAAACGTAATATTTTTACCTTCGCTTTCTTGGAAATAAACAAATGAATTGAACACTTCAATGAATAAACAGTTGAATGTGTAGCAGTCAAAACACTTTCTATAATCATCAGCATTTTATTGAGACTATATGTGTTATTCATATAATAATTGTGTTTTAAGGAGAGTAATGAGCGGGACCCGGATTTAGTTGACCTGGAAATGCTTGAAAAATGACCTATAAAATGTGCCTAAAATGTTTAAAAAATAACATAATAGATTTTAAAAATGACCTAAAACTGATATACATAGTTATAACTACTATACGAGTACAAAAAACTAGGTATAAGATTAATGATGAGATAATTTAGAAAATTCATTAAAACTATATTTGTTCCAGGTTCATGTCTGAAGAATCTGAAAAGAAAATTAAGAACATTGTTTTTGAAACAGGTATTAAAACACTGTAGCATTAACTCTTTTGAGATCTCAGATTACACAAAATGCATTGCGAATGAAGAGGACCTAGCAGACTATGATGCGATATAACGTTAAAGATAACAGCACTTACGCGAAAAACTGGTAAAGTTTGGGACATGAATAATTAGTAACTGCAATGATGCCTGCTCTCCTGATAAATGTCACCCCTCTACCCACAAGCAATCCATTCCAGATTATCAAATAGGAATGACTTTTTTCCAAGAATGAGAGTAAACGGTATACAAAGTTACTCTATTTCTCAATTGAATACTGAAAGTTCTAATGCTTGAAGTTATACTTACGTATAATGTCAATAATATAAAGACGCAAAGGATAACAAAATGACGTAAGTTCGAAACAAAACGTCAAAAATAGAATATGGTATACAATCACCAAAAATGGCCTAATAAATAGAATTTTCATAACTTGGGGCCCATGATGCGGATTAATACACAGGCCAGAGGCTTAATGTTTCGTACACCTGTTTGGTGTTAACATCTACAAGTTTCAGTGGTATAGCTTTAATAATTTGTAATTATTTAATTAACACGGATGTGAAGTTTACCATATAATATATACCCTACAGGCCTGAAAAAACTGTATAACATTTATGACATGCGTACAATTCAACAACGGATCCATAATTTTAATTTTTAATATACAAAATTTATTTAAAGATGCTAATCCACCGGATTTGAAAAACAGTTTTGGAAGCTTTCTTATGTAAGTCACCTTTAACTTTGAAGAGATTTCTACCAAATTTGAAATACATTAATAAATTGTTTCTTTAAGTTATCGTATGCAACGTTTTAAGTGCAGTGGTCATTCCAGAGGCTTTCTAACTAAATTATTCATAATTTTGAAAAGATTTCAATCAAATTTTAAAAACGTGAGCAATTTTCCTCAAACTCCTTTACAAGCAATCTAATTGCTTGCTGGGTTGTTTCATGCGTACGGACAGAGGGGCACGCAACACCAACTGATGCTCCGTAGTAGTGAATTCACTTAAAAAGCAACTTCCAGAGCAAATACGGAATTGATAGCGCTAATTATCGAACATGCTTTATATTTATACTGCTATACCTTGACATTTCCTTCAATTGTATGTCTGCATTCATCACTTACTTTTGTATAATTGGTAAACCATAACAGATAGACAAAATCTTACTATTCAAAAATGTATATGTCGTTAAAGCTCACAAATAACTCCTTGTGGCGTTAAACATTTCCGAGGTATACTTTGTTTCGAACATTTATACATTTTTTTCCAGTGCTAGGTCGCTAATCATTTGCTCTTGTGGTCATGTATGGAATTTCAAAGCCATCACAAAGCGATCCGCTTTTTTAAAATCTGACTATCGGTTTTACCTAGCGTATCGTATAACAAAATGTGTAAATGTAAATTGAAATTTTATCTGTATTTAACACAAGTATATACAAGAATGAGCTTTTCTAGGAATAGTTTGCAGAAGAATTAGTAGAGAAATGCATAAGAATGCAAGTGGCAAGTCGCTATTTATTTGTCATTCAAAGCCATCGCATAACGATACGCTTTTTAAAACTTTGATCGTCAGATTTTTTAAAAAGATCACAAAGCAAACTAAGGTATTTAATAAAGAGTATTAACGAATGCTAGGTGAATATTCATGGATGTACTTTGTTTAAAAGCAATAGAAATTTGTAAATAGTTTACATAGGGAGTCTGCCAAAGGCGTACGAAATACCGAACGCATGTGTTGCAAACACACCTGAAATGCTACACTATGGTCATTTACGGCCTTGTTTTAACGCGAACTACTTGGTTAGGCAACATACTTGAGAGAATTATACATCCCGATAAAATAGAACGGTTATAGATATTTGTTTGTTTTTACTTGAAATAAAAGGAGTAATAACACAGATGCAACACAACTTCAGTACGTTTCAGGTAACTTTGTACCATTATAGAAAAATAATAACCATTTGTTCCTGCACGAAGCTACAAAAACCAATGCCCTCGAACATTAAAGACAACGCAGCAAACATTGTATTGTACATTTTATCTGGAAAACCTCTGCAGGTTACTCTGTCCCTGCTTTACATATTATAGTCCACCATAAAATTTTACTGCTCTTGGAAACCGATTTCAAACGACTGCCTTTAGTTTCTGAGGTAGACTCTTCGATTTGCAGATAGTGCCTGGTGACCGAAATTCACCCTACAAGGAGTTGTCTCCATGCATGCAAATTTTCAGGCTATTCTCTTATGACGCAGTTGTTACCGCATTACTTTCAGTATAGGATGGACTCAGGGAGTCTCTGGGAAGATTGTTGTCGTACTACACAGCAACACTTACTTGTACGTTCTTTGAAACACATGTTTCATTGCGATCCAGAAAGACAGCCTTAGTCGCATGATTGCCGTTTTGTGCCATTTAGCTTCTTCTTATTCATTTAGGCGTAAGTGGGACTTTTTGTGGGGATGTTGGATTGGGCACCTTTTTTGTGGTATTTAACGCCCGGTCTTACTGCATACGGCAACACAGGCGGTGGGCATTGATGATTCGTAAAATGAAATATAACCGAGAAAATACGTTTTGTAAGGAAACGTTTCAGGCCTAAGTTTCGGGTAACTCCACGATATTTGCGGTTATAATGACTGAGGGAAACCTGTAGAAAACCTCAGCTCCAACCAGAACGGCCCTGGTGGTATTTGAAACGCGTACCTCCCGCTCACGAGTACGTACTTTAACGTGGTTGGCCACCCGCAGCGTACTATTGATACGCAAACAGTCTATGTGTGATGGATAGATGACCTTCCTGTACCGTCTGTTTTATTTCTATTTTTTATGCTCTGGATGGAGCTCTGGGCCTTGGTAGTGAATAGCTAATCCGATATTTACCTGGTACTTGCCAGGAAAAACTACATTACTGGATTTGAACCTGTAACCTTGTAGCACGCCGCAAATTTGATACTGTGACTGCTATAGATTCATTTTAAAAGAATGTGATAAATATGGTTTTATCAATTTTGAGATATTCAGGACAAAATTTGTTTAAGTAAATCCATGAAATTGTTTTTGGAATTTTTGTGAGTCATTTCGCGGTTGCTTATGTAAGCAGGGGTTTGCTGGTATGATTTTTAGGGGAGGATTGCCTCATGTCTGACATGTGGATGATTATGCATTTCCTGCTAACATTCACATACATCATTACTAGCTAGGCATTAGTCAACATTCTCGTCGGATATTTAAACTTAAAGAGCTTTTTGACGGCGGTGTTCGGTAGGGCACTTGCCTAGCAGGAATCTGCACCGCTCCACTCTTCAAATTTGTGTGTTAACTTACAATTTCGCCGTAGGCCCTAAGCACGATGCAAATGGAACGCCGGGCTTCTTCCACTACAAAGTAAAAATCTAAGTTGTTATTCTCTCTCTCATGCAACGTAGTTTAGAATAGTTATTAGAAAGATTAAAGTCCCTCTTGAAAGCAGAATTACACGTCTAATAATGAACCCTTTCACCACTCTTCGTCAGCCTCCGTGGTTTAGGCGTACTCTACTTACCAAGGTCGCGGTTCAAACCCAGCGAAGGGCGATGTATTTTTTCGGGCGTAAAAATCCTTAGCATGGCTTCCTCCGGAAGGGAAGTAAAGCCGGTGGTTCCGTGTCTTTTACGACATGTAAAACAACCTCTAGCCTGATAAAGAGGCCTCTGAGCAAAATTTCCGGTCTTTCACGCCAATATAGAATAGGACGCTAAGAACCAGAATAGTCAAAGAGCGTCCATAAATAAAACTCTCTTTTATTTCACTACCCTTCCAGCTACCGCAACCTATAACCCTCTCGAAGTAATCTCTGCACTACGTCCCAGTCCTCTCTGACAAAGGCGTTGATTTGGGCAAAGTGACCATTATATCACATCTGATGGAGCCGCCAAAGGACTTCTGTGACACCTGGTGAGGTCCCAGGGTCATCCGTGACATCTGGTGGCGTCGCCATGTCAAATAAAGGTGACGTCACCATCCTTTACATCGCCTCTGGTGAAGGCGTCGATGGCGTCCGTCACCATCCTATGATACAATATTGACCAATAACGTTTAGCATTGCTTCTGATATCGATCAATCACAATCGTTTATCTTATAATCTGCTTACAAGGATGCGATCTTATCGAATAAAACGTAGCTCGTTACTGAATCGTAATAGTATCAGTATACAGTGATTAATAAACTGCGTCATCTGGCCGAGCTCATTAAAGCACAGAATTGTGAGCGGGAGATCCGCTGTTCAAATCAAGCCAGGACCGTCATCCCTGCCTGCGGGGTTTTCCAACTTTTTCTCAGCCCTCATAACTCGCAAATACCGGGAAGATGTGCCTTAAACTTAGGCCTATAACGTTTCCTTCCCAAATTATCATTTTATTTCATATATCACCAGTGTCCACCGTCTGTGGTCCGTATACAGTAAGAAAGGCGTTAAATACTACAAAAAATCTCGCCAGCAGTATCAAACATTATCCAGATGGAATACAAGATAAATTATTGATAAAACTAACAAATGACACCTATCCATCTTCACTGAAGCCGTACCTACAGTACTATTATCAGCTATGGAGAAAATTACTCTTCAACTGTACTTCAGTCCAAGCCTCTTTAGTTTTCATTACCGAAATCTGACAGATTCCTTCAATTTTGAACTTTGAAAGTTTTTAGTGAATATGCATTTAAATAGCACCAATTCCCAAATAGATTGTTGTTTAAAGAAGGTGGATTTATTGTGCTCTGATTTTAGCTTATCTTAATTTTGAGGTTAACTATTTTCCCATTCCCACTGTTCGTAGTATTGGTTAGTATTCCGTAACACATTCGATTGTTCATTCATTTAGTATGCCGTGATCTTAAAGTTGACACAATGAAGATTTGATTTTAAACAATACAAGAAAGTAATTAATTTTATATAATATGTTACATTTTATTCATGGGCTAGTCTTAATAAATCCCATTCGAGGCTACAAGGTTCATCAGATACATTAGTAACAGAGCACGGACGCAAAGCCCGGAAGAGGATTTAACAAGTTCTGCAGAAAAACCAACTGCCAACTTAAGTTCTGCCAAATTATATAGCTATGCTGTAACTATTTTATGTCTGTTATAAACAAAATCTCTATGTTAGCGAGTGCTATTTTTCATTTCTTTCGTGTGGCATCACTGGTGCGGCTAGCTCCGCCGACCATGCCCTTTGTGTGAGGTACCTGCTTGCTGGCCAAATCAATTGTCGTTACGCCTTGAGGAAGGAGAGAGAGAGAGAGAGACTGCTGGGCAACCTCTACCCTCGAGCATACCCAGTTTATTTTACTTACCGCTTTATTCAGTGTAAAACCCACAGTACGACTTAAATAACCATTCAAATGTCTTATGTAATGTCATTTTCTAAATATGTTTCGACCTTTATTAGTGATTCATTTCTGAGCACTGGTAAAATGGAACTATATGCAAACTCTGCGCTTTAAAATATTGCTAACACCAACTTTTATTTCAGTCAAAATTGTAATTTGACAACAGGCAAGGATAATACAATTATTGGATCGATGTCGTTCATCCTTTTTATGGATGTAAGATACAGCAGCTGATTGCTTTCTTTGTCTCATAATTACGCGAAGCCACTTGAACTCGTGTCGCCCATAATAGTGAACGAACATATAATGACAATGATCACTTGCTTGCATGCATTTGGTTCTTGATTCATTAATTACATTTTAGCTATGTCTTGCAATTCTAATGATATTTTATTTTAAGTTAATGACAATATGGGAAGAATTGAATTCATCAAGTATCAACTTAAATTTGTAACTGACTTTCTTAATTACTGAGCTGTTTCCATCCATACGGGTTAGCATTACTATCTAAATACCTTATATTCTCACAATATAGGATCATGCAAAATGTTTTAAAACAATTTTTGTGTATTGTGCACAACTTCAAAAATAAAAGCATTGCTACATTTTTTTGTTAGCTTCTAGACCATACTTAGTTCCCAATCTTACAATGAAGTTTTGTTAGTCAAGAGCAAAGAGTATGTGCTATATTACTCTTTGAAACAGCAGGATCGCTAATTTTCAACTGTCACAGATGACGCACAGAGGAATTCCGCTTCCGGGAATAGTTATATACACAAGAATGAATATTTCGGAAATGGTGTGTGTCACCAAAAATTGCACTGAACACGGTATGTACATCTTTAATGAACTCTTAAATTATATCTGTAGCATGTTTTGATTAAGTGTTATGGTCTTACAATTACACAAAATGCACGTTTTGTTAGTTATTTCAATATCCAAACTTATTATATACTTCAATCAAATTTTTATTGAGAAATAATGCATAACAAATACTTATGTAGTGTTCATTTCCTGAAAGTGTTTGCCTTCTATCCTTAAAAGATGTTTAATTTAAGGTAGCAATTTCTTTAATATTTCGCATTTTGTTTCACGATTTTTGTTTCACTAGTTAGGAAAGGTAACTTTTAACAATTTCCCAATTTAAATATTTAAGTAAGCTGCAAGTTAATTCCATTTTCCAAATCCTTGCTTTTAGAATACTTTTAATAATGGCTGTTAAGGGCATTCCTTAATTGCTGCAAATTAATAAGTAAAAACAGGGGAGAGAAGGATTTTAGGGCGTCTTCACAGCATTGCTGTAGCTCTGATATTTTCGTGCAGCAATATCCTGGTTTAATTCCCATATAGAGATTCTTACACTGCTGGGAGATTTGATACGGTGTTCACTCAGCCTGGTGAGATCCTTAGGGGTAAATTGAGGAGCTACTAAATGGAGAAGCAGCGGCTCCCAGTCTAGCAAACCTCACTTAAAACAATGCATCGGCGAAATTTGTAACGAGTTATGGAAACGTGTTTATGTAAGCTTAGTTGTTTGTTTATGCATTGAGCTTGCGCCTTCATGCTATATTATTGCTATGTTAATACAGACATTTATAAACTCCAAACGACCATGCAAATGACCTGGTGTTTAGGTAAAGTACAGTATTAAACTTCAAGTCTATTAATTTGTCAGCTCCTTTATTACACTATTTTTCACTATTCAAAACATTCTGCGAACACAACTTGTCATCTAAATGCTCTCCATTTTTTATTTTTTTAGAACTTTGCATATTATGGAGTTAAAATTTTTGTGATATTATGAAAAACACTGAGCAATTCATTTGTAATTAAATATTATTACATGTTGGGTAGAAGCCTAAAGGTTCACATGAAAAATCAAATTAATTTTCAGTACCCAGCACTTACATTGAGGGAACTTATACTCACATGGCCGCGGAGGACCGAAACGTGGTGTGGAGTTTAAGAGGAAGGCGTGGGTTTTCAATGTACAAAATCCATAACACGAATCTACTTACACATTCCCAGATATATCTCCTAGCCGTTTGGGGTTCCTACATTATTAATTATGAAAGGTGAGGGGAGATGTTCACCGATCCAAAGGCCGGCTTGCACGCGCGATTCGTTTCTCTCGGAATCCTAAGTAAGACAGACGCTATCCCCACCACTCGTGGTTAGCAAAAACTCCCAGCCAGGAGTGACGTCACGAAAAGAACAATATGTCTGATAATGACAATGAAACCCCCAAATTATTAATAAGCCATTATATTTTCCATATATCGTATTCAAAAAAAATTGAAAATTGAATGACACATATTCACATCTTTTTGTCTAGTATACTGATAACAGTTTATGTATGCAGACAGCAGTTGTAGGACATATATAATAACGAGGTGGCTCAGCGATAGCGTGTGAGGTTCGCATTCGGTGGTTTCGGACTCGATACCCGTTTGGGTCGGTCACTCTGACTTTAGTTCTTTCGCGGTTTTCCTTGGTTGGTAGGCGAATGCTGGGGAGGATTAGATAACTCCTTTCCTGTCCTCCATTTCCTTATCATGTTTCAAGGTCGAAGGATCAGGTGAGGTAGAGTTTACTGTGAGTGGAGTTTGCCTATCTCCCCTTGCGGTGACGGGCACTTAGAGAGGCCTATCTGTGGGGAGAAGTAGGGTGTGGGTTCCGCCGGCGTCAGGGTGTAATATCTGCAGACGTTAGGGGCCCTGTCTTCATTTGAACCTGCCACCCCGGATCTGGTCACCATCTGAGTCGCTTCACTCCTTCCTCCCCAGAATAATCCTACATGTGGTCTTAATACCGAAATCTTTCTGCGCTTCCTAATAACCGTACCCATGTTACGTATACAAGGTAAAAATTTGAACTTAATACAAGCAAATTAAGACTTTTAGTTCACAGATGCGGGGGAAAGTGCATGTTGACTACATGCTACGCTCTTACTGTACTCTGCCAATGATGTCTTGGGTGGCGAAGGACGCATAACTCGGCCCGTTCGAGCTACTGGGCCAAGGAATGTTTTGTAATGGTATTTTAGTGCAAAAGTAGAAAATTAATTTTATAAACAACAGTATTTTCATAAATTAAGGTTGATTCTTAAAAACATTAGAAACATTCAGATTACATTGCCAAATGTATTACGAAAGGTTCTTTTTTCTTTGTTTTTTAGTTTATATGGCTATTTTAAGGATGGCATTTGGTCTTCATCCACCTTTTCATGTTTGAGTTAGGACACACATAAACGTATGGATCTTTTTTAAAAAAACATTTTTTATACAGATTCGGTGGAATTTAAAGTACACACCTTCGTAAAATACCATAACGCATTTTTTTGGCCAATTGTAGCACTTAGTTTACCTTAGTTAAGAGGTATATAAGATAAACTATGTGAAATCAGAGAAATAAATTATTATCCTCCCTTAAGAAAAATCACCACAGGAGTTAGTTTAAAATAAAGTGGTCCATCATAGTTGTTACGTTCACGTTTTCCTCTGTCGAGTGGTCCTAGAAAATAAAAAAGGACTGTCCAACAAAAGAAAAACATGGAGATAGTAGATTGGCTTTGTTAACATTATTACAGCGTTTGCAAAAAAAAAAAATGCCAAGCCGCTATGTTCACTTTGAAAAACACAGAGCAAAAGGAAGATCATTTCCAGCTGAGCAGCATTTCCGGCGTTCTGGGGCCGTTTCTGTGCGACAGATTAAATTTGCTGTTCATTTTGTGGAAAGAACCTCCTTTTCCATAAAGAAGTTAAGTTCTTTTTACTATATGTACTTCTTCCTCTGCTTTTTACACTTGATAAGCCTCGTCTTCGTTTTACTTATCTCTGTGCTTCTCTTTTATGGTTTAGGTTGTAGACGGTTTCCACTTCATGCATTTCATTTTCTCCAAAATGCCTGTGTGCCAACGCCCGCAGAAGCTGCCGAACAAAAATGTGCCGCAAGTTTGCTAAGAGCACAACCCAACGACCCAAACCAAACTAAACATTTTGAATAGGGGGAAACAAGAGAAAGTGGTTGATTCCTTATGTCATTTAACGTATGAATATGCAGGACGTTAATTTATGGCGAGCTTTTATAACTAACAGCTTTATTTTAACAAAGGTTAATCAATTTTTCTGAACAGTTTCGAAAGGGAGAAGTCATTCTGCATACCAAATCTTAACAGCAATCAACTACAATGACTTGAAAAAGAAAGTTTAATGTGCTATATATCCCATTACTTTCTCTATTCATCATCTTTAATTCATATCTCTTTTGCAAATTATTTTTATAAAAGCTTATTTTTCAATCTATGAGTACTTTGTGTTAATAGCGATAAACGTTTGCACAAATGCCTTCATTAAACGTTTTTTATTTTTTTATTTTTAATTTTTAGTTCCATTTATACCCCGCCTTTAACTACATTGATCTTATCAGCGGCCTTTGGAACTTATTGCCTATTGGCAATGGTGTTAACTCGTATAAATCTTGTCGTTGGGTTTTCTTGATTTTTTTTAAATCATTAGATCATACACACACTTTCATTCATACTTCCAGACTCTGGGGAGGATAAGGAATATTCCTGGCTACAGAAAAATCTCTACCCCGCAGCCGGAATCGAGCTCGGGACCCCTCGCACAACAGGCAGGTATTCTACCGACTGAGCTACGGGGCCAGCCATTAAACGTTTTGTTGTAGGTATAAAAGAAGGATACAAGAGATGGAGGGAGAGATATAGGTGGGGGACACCTCGTACGCTGCGACCTGCGCAGATCTATTGCGGCTACCACCCCACAAGAAGAAGGGAAAAATTGCTACAGGCCGTAGGCAGACAGGCCACAGAGACACGCGGAAGTCCCTCACATTTTAGGCTCGCACACCGTCCCACTGCTGGAGCCGCCGAGAGAGGCAATGAACGACCCACCAATCAAGCAGCCCTCTGGTGTCCACGGGGAATATTCTTGCCATTGAACATGCATCCGCATCACATGTCTGGCACCGCCATACGCCACGAAACATAGAAGCACTAACAAATAGATAAATACAATCTGAATATACTATTCCGGCATCTTGGTTACTACACTGGGACATATATTTAAACTTTACATTTATTCTAACACCGTATTTACATTATATATTACATCAAATTGTTTTCAGATAAAATAATTACAAATCCCATAAAATAATAAATAAAAGTAGAAAAAAAGAAAGAAACAAATAGATATTATTAGAAAGGTGGAATCAGAGGGCTGAAAAATTCAATGCCATAGCCGGGATTTGAACTATGGATCTCCCAGTCTCCGTCCGGTTGCTTTAACCTTTGAGCGACATTCAATTCCCCAACTGATTCGCATTTTTCCCGGTAAACTACAAGGAGATCTCAAATTGTATTGATTAATTGACCTAACAGTGGTTGAAATTATGAAACCCGGGACTTAAAGTACTTACAACAATGTTTTAATGAAAGATAAATTTTTAGTGACGTTAACTATTACTTTACCAGTAATACAACTAACGATTTAAATAAAGAGAATTTCACAGGCTATTCGCAGAAAATTCTAGATGTATCTAAATTTTATGTCATGCACATATAAATATATGGTATTTTAATAAAAATCCTTGCTCTTTCCAGTATTCATGAAATGCAAGGTTCTTTAGAACAATTTAGAACAAACAACGCTTTCTGACAGCGAATAAATTATTTCTGAGACGTGTTGCCTAAGTAAATTTTGACCTTCATGTTTCAAAAACTTAGCAAGGCTTAAAGTGAGATAAAATCGGGAAAAATGCCAAAAAATAAATTTAATGTATAGTTTATAAATGGGTAGTTCTTAAATTATTATTATTATAATATTATTATTACTAGAACAATACTTGTATTTTAAATATATTTTTAAAAGTGGAACTGCATCTGCCATTTTGTATTCTTGAATTATACACTACTACAAAGAAGAATGGTAACTCCTATCTTTTGGAGTATAGGCATAAATTGCAGGTCATCTTTTAGGGGAAGCCTTGCTCTACTAACTGGTGCCACTGCTAAATATGTCAGCTTCTGTGTGTCCAAGTCAAGTGGGTTTCTTCTTTGCAATAATATGATATTTTTTCTCTAATTTGTATTTTGAGCAGGTTTTGCTCGCTGTTGTAAGTGAACTATTTTCTCAGAAACTATTAAAGGTTGCATAATAGAATTATAGGTACTCATTTTACTCTCACAGTGTTTATCATCTCTTAAGCATTTGTTTCTTTGTTTGCCAATATTTCAAACTGCAAATTAGTTACGGTTGTCTACGAGACTATGGGTAGTCACGTGTGGAATGCAACTGTTTTAATTAAAATGAAACTGAATCAACAAAACCTTCTCGACTAGTAATCCTCCAAAGAGTTCAATGAACACTGTATAGTTGGCACAACTGGTAACAAGTGAACAGCTGATCATAACACACTACTGTCATTTTCGGAATATTTGTGATGGGATGGTGCCATACAATAAAAAAACAGTTAAGTACTCTAGTGAGTAAATTAATATTTTATTTTATTAATTTCTTCTTCTTTAATACATTACTTTCCTCTTTGGATGACTTGCACCCTCAAGGACTTACAATCCAATGCCTTGGATCAGTAGCTTGTCGAGGAGCAAAGAAACCTTGGATCACAGCATATCCAGGATGGGTGATCAGCCCGATGCCTGTATGGCGGTAAAGAAGGAAGAAATGAAATGTAGTGATGAAACAGATGATAGGAAAATTCGCATTCGCTTAGCGATCGAGAGAAACCGCCAAAAAACGTTCGATCAGATTGGTCGATCCCGGGAGTTTGAACCCGGGAACTCCCGAATGCGTTACCGCCTGAGCCATCCCGCTCGGTTTATTAATTTCTTCTGATCCATATATACTTTCTTTTAATCGTGAGATAGTTAATTAATTCCCACCGGAGTTTTGATTTTCTCTAGATAAATCAAAACCTTTAGTGAGAAAACTGTTGATAAAAACAACACATTAGTGAGCATTTAGTTGGGTGTTAATGAGGTGGTTGGTCATTTTTTTAAAAAAAAAATTGATGAATTTTAACCAAAAATTAAGAAAACATTAGATTTGCCTTAATACTATACAATAATGTATAAATGTAGATCAGTGAACTTAGAAAGCACCCATCAATATTCAGTGTGATATACGAGGTGATAAAAAAATAACGGGAATTTTTTAGGCGGCGCCGTGGCCGAGTGGTTAGACCGCTCGCCTCTCACCGAGGCGGGCTGGGTTCAATCCCAGGGAACCGCCAACCGGCGTCTGGGCGGGGTTTCTCCGGGTTCTCCGGTTTCCCCCGCCATTCATTCCACCAACTGCTCCATCATCACCTTTCCTTTCATCCATTTCACCATCATTTCGTTTCATCTACTTCCTTCCTCCCATACCAGGCATCGGGCTGATCACCCATCCTGGATATTCTGTCTGATCCATGAGTGTGTGCTCCCTGACGGGCCTCTGACCCCAGGCACCTGCCTGTAAGTCCTGAGGAGGTTAAACAGATAAAGAAGAAAAAGGGATTTGTTTTAATTTCGCGAGCTTCATACATCCGATGTTCTTTGCTTTATCTTGTCGGTACACATGTTCCTGATGTATGCTTGCATTTTCACTGTTTTGAATATTTAGTTTATTGTTGACAGTCGAAAAAGTTATGCGTGTTTTCGAATGCTCGAAAAAGATGGATCAAAGAATTTGCATCAAATTTTGCTTGAAAAACGGAATAAAATGCAGCACTGCATTCGACATGCCAACTGTGGCTTTTAGCGAATCTACTATGAGTAAGACAGGACTTTACGAGTAGTATAAACGTTTCAAACAGGGTCGAGAATACGTTGAAGACAACGACCACCCTGGACGCCCTAGCACATAAATGACTGATGACAATGTGGAAGAAGTAAAGAAAATAGTTCTGAAAAATCGTCGAGTCACCATCACAGAGATTGCTGATGATGTCGGCATATCCTTTGGCTCATGCCAAGAAATTTTTTCGAGGTTTTGGGCACGAAACGTGCAGCAGAAAAGTTGTTGAATTTCGACCAAAACCGACGTTGCGTAGACATCGCTCAGGAATTGCTGAATGAAGTCGAAAACGACTTAGAACTTCTAAAGGTTATAACAGGTGACGAACCATGGGTATATGGGTAAGGCCCAATCATCCCAATGGAAACTGTCTGAAGAGCCAAGACCGAAAAAAAGTTCGACAAGTTCGATCACATATGAAGATTTTTCTCAGTGTTTCTTCGATTACAATGGGATAGTGCATCAGGAGTTATGTTATGCGCCGTTTGCATGAAGCAATCCGAAGGAAACGACCAGAATTGTGGCAAAACCACTCGTGGAAACTATATCACGATAATGCACCCGCTCACACCTCAATGCTTGTTCGTGACTTTTTGAAGAAAAAAAAACACCATTATGTTGCCTCAGCCTCCGTATTTGCCGGACATGGCCCCCTGCGACTTCCTTCTATTCCCGAGGCTGAAGAGAGCCATGAAAGGACGGCGTTTTGCCACCATTGACGAGATAAAAGCAGAAAAGTGAGATCCAGAAGTGGAAAAGCGCTGGCACAGGTGTATTATATCTGAGAGGGATTACTTTGAAGGGGACAAAGTTGATGTTGATGATTAAATAAAAATTCTTTAAGAAAAAAAAACAATTCCCGATACTTTTTGATCACACCTCGTATTAAATGGTTTATACGATAATGGGTCATGTATTTTTTGGCAGGATAAAACTTTTGTTTCCTCTTAAATTTATTTCCAAATACGCTTAGTTATTACAAAACCAAAAGGAGTTAAGCCGATGCAGCTAACGTAAATCCAAAACGGTAGGTGCATTTTGCACGAAGTTAAGGAAAATGTGAGAAACGAGGGCAGAGCAACGAATCCAACCGAATGGCAGATTTGGAACGTCTTCCGAGTAATTAAGACGACGGAGTGTTTGCAGCATTCAGGTGAGCAGATCTATTTTAACGAGGGAAAGAGACAGACAGACGGTTATTGTGAATGGTTATGCAAGCAAATCCTTCACACACAAGACAGCCCTTCACATCAAGCAACAGATCTAGTCATTAAACCCATGCTATTGAATTTCCGTGCTCTGACAAATGACATGTTAGCGTTTAATGTCCCTTGCTTTCCCAATTTCCTCATTCGTCATTTTTAATTACGAGTCGCTACTGCTGCTGTTTTACCGTGTGTCGTTTTAGCCTTTATTGACGTACCAACTGCAGCATTATATAGATCGGTTTATGTCCTTGTGACTCGCATTTGTTACACCAAATTTCGCTGGATTAAAAAGTAGCTATATATGTTTTCTTTCTGTCATACCATCGCAAATGTGACCCAGACAAGTTTTGCATCCCTCCAACGATAGGTTAAGACACATGCATTGTATGGTCAGGATCATAGTGGTGTACAAACTCTAAACGGATGACTGGTGGAAATAATTTAATTCATTGCACATTAACAAAGATTAGAGTCCTTATAAAGGTTGTATTAGAAAAATCTAATCTCCTCCCACATTGTTGTATTAACTGCGGCGATTATTCTCTCACAATCTCCTTTTTGCCTTCCTAATCTCATTGCCTAACAGGCTTGTCACTGGGGGGGGGGGTTACAAGAGGTTTAACCCATTTCCCTGTTTTAATCTCTGGTTTGTCCGTCGTCTTAAGGGTTTCTATTCTATTAGCAATGTGTCGCCGTAAAGTCAGTCGACTATTAACACGAAATTGGAGGGAGAAAGGAGGAGAATGACACTCAGTGTCACAAAATGACATGGCTGGGCCTAAATCCTTTCCCTCCGCCTCCGTGTCTTCTCTCTCCAACCTAAACTTTTACGTGCTGCTTTGAAAACCGATAATAATTATGGAAATTCATATTTGAAACAGTGAAGCCACAGTCGGAAATCGAAACATGGATCTTCGTCTCCTGTGTCAATGCTCTTACCGCTAAGTAATTATGGCCAACTTCGCACAACCACTAAACCTTCTAATCTGATTCAAATATCGTGGTAAAACTTCAAGTTTATCTCAAATACTCAAGATATGTTGCAGGTGCTTTTACATTCTGGACTTTATAGTTATCCAAACAAGACATTAACGGTAACTCTTCTTTCATACTGGCAGAATTGAATCAGATTTGAAAAATTCAATGCCACGGCCGGGTCTAGAAGAGTCATGCATCTTCAGCTCTGCGTGGTGCCATGGCGAGTTGCTCGTACGAGTATTAACCATTATCATCTGATTCAACTATCCTAGTAAACCTCTAAGGGTTAATTTGTATTCTGATAATTGTTCTTTTACACTGGCCTATGTAAAGACGCTCATAAGTTTATGCTTCCAAAATAAAATGTTAACATTTTTGCAAAATTTATAATAAGCGAGATATTCAGCTTTGGGGTATCCCTCATTATAAAACCCCATTTGAGATATCATATTGTGATACAGCGGCTACGGTCTAAGCTTATCGGGTTTGACGTCGACCCCCGGCAGCTGGGGAGATAAACAGAGATAAGTAACGCTTTAGACCAGCGTAAACACCACAAGCGCTATCGACAAATAACCAAATCTTGAAATTTCCGTTTTTCTCGACTCTCAAACTATCTGTAACTCTGTGAAAATTTCCAATGGCTCTATAATCGAGCGCCGTCACAGGAGGTAAGCGGCATGTGAGCTTGAGGTTGCGTTTCCGATGCGATACCAAGTGCGATTCTGCAAATGAGTTTGTGACGACAGTTGTGACGTACAGTGAGTGCTGCTTGCGCAAGACATTATAGATGTCTTGTGTTCGATTCCCCAAAAGGAAATCATCCGTAGAAGAGGCTGCTTCCCTGTTATTTCATTACGCAGCCACGTTACGAAGAAAAGTGAAGTGACAGGTAAAATTGATCTAGATCACATATATGAAGTCACAATAAAAGTTGAACTACATTAAACTAGTGAAGTGACAGTGAGAACTAAGTGAAATGACAGTGAAAACTGGTTAAAGTCACAATAGAGACAATTCTCTGAGGGAATTCTAAGATACAAGAGCAGATAGTGTGGATTAGGTGCGTAGGAGGATTTCGCCACGGAAGCACACAGATCTATTGTACCTACTGAACCTCCGGGAGGAAGGGTGAAGAGAAGGACTAGACCCGGGGTGGCAGGGCGTGACATCTGGTGTGAGATCCCGACGCCGGCAGGAACACCCACACAAGCCTCTCTCCCCAAGGAGAGGTCCCCTGGATTCGTCACACACCGACACTAGGATAGACTTTACTCAAAGCAAATTCAGCCGCTACACGCTTCGCAGTATTACAGAAACCACACAAACATTCACCTACCGACCTGGAAAAACCACCAAAAAACCTAAGGTCAGAGTGGCCGGTCCATTGGAAACTAAACCCGGGATCTCCCGAATGTGATCTTTACATGTCATTGTGGAACCACCTCACTCGCTATATTTACAAACTTTCATAGTAATCGGCTCAGGTGTTCCTGAGCCGAAACATAGGATGATCAGTATCGAAATACAAAAAATAAAAACTGTATAATATGAGAATTAATCCCACACATTTTTCTGCAGTCTGCAACTACATTTCAGATGGATGGAAATTTTATTCAGATTACAATTCACAGGCCGTAACACCACGACGCCAATTCTTTCCATGTGTGATGTAACTTCTCAGGCGTAATCCTTGTATTTACTATGAAAATGTTGTCTCTCTTTATGAATATCTGATGTGATCCACTCACACAACTTTCTCTACTCATGTCTAACACGCATACATCCGTTATATATGTATTATAGTACTCGTATAAAACTGAGACTTGTAACCACGTTTTAACAAACATGCGGAAACAGCATTCAAATGTTTAACCGTGGTAACTAGATCCCTCAATGAAAATAAAATTCTGATGGGTTGCATTCACAAGAATTTCTCTACTCATTCTTCCAGAAACTATTCTTTAAAAAGCTTGACTTTCAATTCACATTTACACATTTCTTGGTAGGATACATTAGGTAAAGCGATAGTAAAATTTTTAAAGAGCGTGTCGCTATGTGATGGCTTTAAAATTCAACGCTCTTTGTGTGACCACGAGAGAAAAACGAATAGCGACATACTAGATGAGAAAAGCGTAAGCATTTGAGAACTCAAGCATTAAAGGAATACCTCGGAAATAGCTAATTCCACAAAACTATTTTAACAAACTCTTGGCTTACAGATCTAATTTTTTGTGTGTTAAGAATTTGTCTATCCCTTACGGTTTAACAACTGTACAAAAGTTATTCAGAGTGAAAAGCACTTCAAGACCCGTCCGAGAAAGTGCATACATTTGATTTGTTTTGGAAATATCTTAAACATATGGTATTTTGATCACAATCGTTACAGCGCTTTTGAGAAAATCATAAATACGAAACATTTTTTATATAAAGGGTAGTTTGGGGAAGGGGAAATCTTTTTGTTGCAGCTTCAGTACATGCCCAAGTTGGTATTTAACCGACCTTTCGTTTTTGAGTTATGCTGTTCACGGACACACACCGGGACCCTTTTCTAAAATGCTATTTTTATTCATGGGGCTTATAAACATGATTTCCAGTAAAATCCCAATATCGAAATTTTGGATAGGCTGCAATACTTCCTCTACCTATTAGGTACGTGGTAGAGAAAATAAAAACGCCTCCGGTCGGGAATCGAACCCGGGACCTCTGTTTATAGGAGCCAGAATGACTAGACAGAGTTTGTCAGATTTTTACTTTCTCTACTACGTATACTAAGTAGGATAAGTATTGCATTCCACCAAAAAATTCGATACCGAGATTTCACCCGAAATACATGTTCTGAGGACCTCTGCATAAAAAAAAACATTTTAGAAAAAGATCCGTGTGGATGTGTGTATGTGAACAGCATAGCTTAAAAACGAAAAGTCGGATAAATACCAAGGTTGGTACTTAGGTTCAGTATTTTTCAAAATTGTGACACTAAGATTTTCAAGAAAATCTCCCCACCCCAAGCTACTCTTTACATGAAACATTTTTCGAAAATTTTTTTTTTCTCAAAAATGGCTAACGATTTTGATTAAAATATCACATGTTTAAGATATTTTCATGACAAATGAAATGTATGTCTTGAATTTTCTGAGAATGTACCCAAAGTTCTCGTCATTCTGAATGGCTTTTGATAATGGTAAACCATAAGAAATAGATAAAGTTTTTGTACACGAAAAATGTAGATCTCATTAAAATACACAATTTATGTCATATACATTTTTTTGTCGAGTGAACCATTTACGAGATATTCCTTGTTTTTGGTTTGAATTTTCCAATACTTCTACTTTTTCTCAAATGGGGATCGATATTCGTTTTTTTATGTCCTGGACACACAAAGAGAATGGAATGCTCCACATAGCAACCAGTTCTTAAAATATCTGACTATCGCTTAAAGCCTATCGTATTCCTCTTAGCAACAAGATTAACATTTAACATGAAGTACATGGAGAATAAGGGTTTGTAAAAATAATTGGTACAAGTAGAGAAAGTCATGCGAGTGCAACACATTAGATTTGTTTTTCATTTATACCCTGCCTTTAACTGCAATGGTCATATTGACGACCTTTTACCTTTGGAACATAATGTGTTAACTCACAGCTGTCACTGACATTCTGGTTTTCCTTTGGGTTTTATGTATTAGGTCACACACCACACTTACACTCTCACTGATATTTCCAGACTCTGAGGAGGATAGGGAAAAACTCCTTTGGCTAGAAAAGCATTTTCACCACACCAGCCGGGAATCGAACCCGGGACCCCTCGCACAGCAGGCTCCCAGCAATATTTTGTTCACATGTCTAAATTAACCCCAAAAAGTTAAAAGCACTAGGGTTAATTTATTAATTTAGTACATTTTGAAATATTAAATCAAAAAAATTAAAATTAAAATAAGTTTCAAATGTAACAATTTGAATTAGAATTTATAAGAATTTCAATTTTAAACTGTTGATTTTATTATAATTTTTGTAAAATTATTTATCTACCGAGTTATGTAGTTTTTAGATATACAAATTTAAACAAAAATTTAACATTTAATAAACAATGTTTAAATGGTATTTATAATTTTATTTATTATTATATTCCATTATTTTATAATTAATCTATACAATTATTATATTTAAAATTGAAAATGTTTTTGAGATTGAATAAATTTTAAGGTCTGATAATCCAAGCCCCTGGCTTAAGAAATTAGATGCCAGGGTTTAGTATTACAGATTTTATATTAACTTTTATTTTTTAGTAGGATTTGTGTGTTATGGTGTTGATTTCTCATTTATTCAGCCAATGCAGAAGAAAGTGAGGATTAATTTCACGAGTTCCTCGTGTCCACGCCTGAGAGAGAAGATGGCATTTTAACAAGGCTGTGCTCCGAAACTTCACAAAGAGATGTAACATTGCCGCGAACTGTAATTGACTAAAACCGTCAAGATGAACTTAATGCATTCCGTCTGTAGGTACGTTTGTGTGTGTGTGTGTGTGTGTGTGTGTGTGTGTGTGTGTGTGTGTGTGTGTGTGTAAAGATACATTACAAAGTCCCTGGCCTCAGGGGCACTCACTACATTAATGGCGAGTCACGTGGGTTAAGCTTCTGTACAGTTCTCGACAAAGTTATACGTTTCTATAGTTCGTATCCTTGTGATGAGTATAAATTGGATTAAATAACGCAGTATTTAATTTCGTAATATTTTTCTAATGAATTTCTATACCCACTATCGTTTATTTTAACTCTCTCCTACAAACCCAATTTTGTACCTATTTTATGCTAATAGAGACAAACGTTTGCAGAAACGGTTTCATCTCCGTTTTCGTTGTAGGTGCAAGAAGAATATTGGAAATGAAGTCAAATCTTTAAAAAGCGAGTCAATATATGCTGGCTTTGAAATTCAACACTCTTTGCCTGAAATTAATTTAAAAAATGGACGAAACACTTCAAAGAAAGCTGATGTTATATATTCACATGACTTTTTCAACCCTCTATCGTTCATTAGTGGGTATACAAATTATTCTTTCTCACGCATATTTTTCTATCTACTACATTTTAGTCCAAACAAATCTTTGCAGAAATAGCTACATTACACATTTCGTTACAGATACAAAGAGAACAGCGTTAGTCATATTTTTAAGAACTGGACGCTATATGCTGGCCTTAAAATTCCATACTGTTTCCTGCAATCGCGAGAAATAACTGAATGTTTAAAGCATTTTTAACAGAATGATTAAGAAATGAACAATTCGAGCCTTTAATAACGGATATCTCAGAAATGGCTTATACCACAAAAAACTTATTTTAAATAGTGTTCTAAAGAGAGATACTATTTTTTCTGTAGTATAATTTCATCCGTCGCATTACGTTTACCAGTTATACAGGATGCATTTCTTCCAGATGAAGTCGACTTCACAGGCTATTTCCATAAAATTCAAGATGTACATTTTATTTGTCATGTAAATATCTTTTATGTGTGGTATTTTAATCAAAACCGCTAGATCCATTTTCTGGAAGATCAGAAATTTCGAAAAATGTTCATGTAAAGGGTAGTTTGCAGTGGGTAGATATTCTTGAAAATCTTCGAGTCGCATCTTTGGAAGGCACTGAACCTAAATACCAAGTTTGGCATTTATCCGACTTTTCGTTTTTGAGTTATGCTGTTCACAGACACACACACACACAAACAAACACACACACACACACACACAGACATGTTTCCAAAAAGTCTTTATTTGGATTCAGGGCGCCTCAAAACACGTATTTCCGTAGAAATCTCGTTAAAAAATTTTTGATTTTTGGATGGAATGCAATAATTCCGCTACGTACTATACGCAGTAGAGAAAGTAAAAATATAAATATTGGAACTTCAAAAATAAGAGCAAAGAATCTCTCAGAAACGGTCAATCTTATGAAGAAGAAAGTAAAAAGAAAAACGAAGGATATAAATTTATGTATTGGACACAAATAGCGCTTTAAGAGAGCTATATTATTCATGTGCTAAGCTTTTATTTATCTCTTACTTTTTAGCAGTTATACAAAATACATTCACAATGAAAAGGACTTCACAGGCTATTCGCAGCTACATTTCTTTCGTTAGAAAAGTGTTGTAAACATACGGTGCTTTAACCAAAATCGTTAAGAGACGTATTTGTGAAAATAAAAGTAACAGAAAATGTTCCATGTAAAGGGTAGTTTGAGACGGGGTACCTTCTTTAAATTGTTCGTGTTGCTTCCTAGAAGGATACTAAATTTAAACACCAAGTTCCTTATTTAACTGACATTTCATTTTTTATTATGGTGTGTACATACACACACGCTCACGCAAGCAAGCGCACACACACACGTTTTCTGATAACTACATTTTTCACGTCAAGATACCCCAAAAATGCATTTCGGGTGAAATCTGGAAAACAAAATTTTGGTTAGGGAAATTGATAAATTCATTGAAGCTCTACGTTTTGGGAAAGCAGAGGAGGTATTGGATTCCACCCAAAACATGCCATACACAAATTTTATCGAAAATAAGCCTTTTTAAAAATTCCCTAAAACCTTCAGAAACAGCACAATTACAAAAAAAATGTGCATCCAAACAGCATAACTGAAAAATGAAAATTCAGATAAATACTAAGCATAGGACATGATTTTCAAGAAAATCCTCCTCCGCAAACTGCTCTTTATATGGAAAATATTTCGTTATTTTTCACTTTCTGAAAATGGATTTAGCGATTTTGCTATTAATACTATATGCTAATGATATTTTTATGACCAGTAAAATGTATATCCTGTATTTTCTGTGAATAGCCTGTGAAGTCTTCCTCTTTTCTGATTAATTTTATATAACTAGATTACCATAGGAGAGAGAAAGAGAGAGAGAGAGGCAAAGACAAAAAAGTTCATTTACGATATTTATCTCAAGACTTGATCTTCAATTTGACTTTTAAAGTAATACATAAGTTTGTTGAATAATTTGTCACTGCTAAAGTAATTAATGATCAATTCTTACCGGAACTGCAATATTCACTCAATAAACAACTAGATATTCAACTTTGTTATAAGTCGCAAACAATAATCATTATAAACATAACCGTATCTAAGGCCTAAGCAACTCAGTTATAAAGAGATTCCAATTCCAAACAATTCCAAAATATGTTTTATAGATTTGGAAAGTTATAAATTACATAAACCGACAATTTTAATATATGACTTGCACCGTCACGGCGGTTTGTACAGAAGTCATGTACAAAACCCAAAAGTTACTTCCCAAGAATCATTCATAAATTCCAACAAAAGCTAAGTCAAGAGGGAGCACACATGTGGTTGGGTTGAATAGCGCTCCTTGCCAAAGAAAGTGTGAGCGAAGCAGAAGTAAAGGTCAGAGTTCGGTGCACTTTGGTCACCTGATGTTAAGGGCTACTCAATAATGCACAACTCTGTTATTCAAACGTACTGTTCAAATAGGTAGCCCGCTTTCAGTAAGGCTCACGAAGCTACAGTACTAAGGCATTTTCAGTTACTGGCTCACCAGGTGATTTATTGTACTTGACTGTAGCGCCTTGATGCGCAGTATTGTCACTTGCAGTTCAAATACTGCATAACTTAGGTCGCTTTCCTATTGACAGGACCCCATTATTGCACGAGTTGTTTCTCTTGGAATGACATTGTTGCAGTTTAACAATGCCACATCTATCCTGATGGAACTGCCCCAGAATGAAGCTGCTTCTATTCTGCGATACCCGACAGCACGGACATTGCACAGACATCACTTAATCTAGGGATCATTCCAAAGTAGCATAAGCCAGAATTATATATGAGTTTGTCTACACAAACAAAGGAAGTAGTGAGTCTGAAATCAGTAATGACTAAGGAAAAGTCGTCATAAAACAATTACGTTCCATAATTTGGAATAATGCTATGCATAAGGATATAAAGGCAAGAATTTATAAAACAATAGTCGAAAGTACTAGGGCGGATCGAAAACTAACGGCCAATAATTTTTTTTACAAAAAAGTTTAATAGTTAAGACAAAAAAACAAAAAAATCACACATGAACTTAAAAATTGTACCTATTTTTCGACATAGTCACCAAGTATCTCAACACATTTCTGCATCGTGATACCAGATGCCTTGTTAGAAGTTCGTTTCCTTGGAGTATAGCCATCTGCGGACTGCTGATTTCATTTCCGCATCTGTCACAAAGCGTTGGCCGGCCAGGAATTTCTTCATGGGACCAAACAGATGAAAGTCCAACGGTGCAAGGTCCGGACTGTATGGTGGCTCCCAACCAAATTTGGTGATTTTCTGATGAACAGTAGCAGCAACATGGGGGCGAGCATTGTCATGAATTCCGGCATCGTCAGCATTCATGTTGTGGCGTTTGTCACGAAGGGCACGACGCAACTTCACAAAAGTTTTCAAGGCTGCAGCATTCACAGTGGTCCTGTGTTCAGCGAAGTCCACCAGTACAACTCCATGCATATCGCAGAACACCGTCACAAGCACTTTCCTAGCAGATTGAGTAACTTTGAATATTTTCTTCACTGGGGAACCAGTATGTTTCCACTCCATACTTGCCTGCTTGGTTTCGGGCGTGTAGTGGTATGCCCAGGACTCATCACCAGTGACGATTCGTTTCAGAAAGTCATACCCTTCTGCGGTGTATCGCGTTAGGTGATCCAAGCTCGTCATCATTCGCTGGCCCTTGTGTCAGGTTCTTAGGCACCCAGCGAGCTCTAACTTTACGAAAGTTCAACGTGTCATGAACAATATCGTACACTGCAGCATAGGAAATGTTGAACTGTTGCGATAAGGTTCGCAGTTGCACACGCCGGTCGTTCAAAATTGCCGTCTCAATGCCTCTGACATTCTGCAGAGTTGCAGTTGTTACCGGTCTCCCGGAGCGTGGTGAATCACTAAGGTTCACACGGCTCTCTAGGAAGAATGCCCACCATCTGGAGACATTGCTACGTTCCATACAATCATCCCCATACACGCCATGCATGTCCCTGTGAATATCACTCGATTTATGCCCTTTGGCCCACAAATATCGAACCACACCTCTCTGCTCTTCACACCTGGACGACAGTAACATGCGCGCCATCTTTGTTGCGTGGTTCACGCTTCTCTCGCTAGAGCTGCACATGAAACAAAAAATACCCTCTGTAGTGAAAACTTCAAACTAAATCTGTGTGAAATTGCAACATTCCAACTGCAATACCAAGGCAGAAAAAATTATTGCGAGTTACTTTTCGATCCGCCCTCCTATTACGTTGTACAGTGCGGAGTAATGGGAGGTCTCGAAAAGGAACCGACATAATTTAAGATCTATAAAAATGGACTATTGGAGAAGAAGTTGTTGTGTCTCTAGACATCACAAAACCAAAAATGAAACTATACGAGGGCAGATGCAAGTGACAGCTGTAGATATGATCGATTCTATAGAATGAAGACGGTTAAGATGGCATGAAAATTTTAGAAGAATGTCACCTGAGAGATGGCCATTAAAACTATATAGGAATTTGGGAACCTCCGCGGCGTAAGAAGAGGGTAAGACCACGACTGTTGTAGATTAATGGTGTGAGAGAAACTATGGAAGATAGGCAAATGACTAATGATGATTATAGTGACAGCAAAAGATGAAAATTTGGATGCAACAGGCGCCCTATTGTGTAGATAAACCACAACTTCCACGAGATAAAAACTCAATTCTTCTTACATTAGAAATAAGTGCTGCTTTTTCTATCTTTTCATCGCTTTGAAGCCCATCTTAAGCAATTTGAGGTGTTTGATCTTTTATTTATTCCGATATTTGGTATACGATCGAGAAGTATGCTTAAACACGTTGTTGCTTCTTATGCTCCCCATATGCTACGACCTTCGGGGGAATCTCGTCCTACGAAACGATGAATGAGGCCTTATTAGCTGGAGGCACCCAGCGAGCGAATTCCAATGATAGGATGGCAATGACAATGGAACGAGGGTGCATAGGTTTTTACAGTTGAGCTAGTCAGAGATTAAGGCCTGGATGTGGGCGACTTAAAATACGCAGCCCACAGACGTAAACGAACTAGGACCTTCGTACGAAAGCCACTAAGAAACCACTGAGCTATCCCAGCGCCCTAGCATGTTTGAAATATAGTCTTGTCATCGTTTTCCCTTCTCTCACTTATGCTAGATAAAGCACTGTATTCCACCAAAAAATTGGATATAAAGATTTCACCGAAATAACATTTTGAGGTCCTCCGATGCTATCCCAAAAAATACCTTAAGAAAAATGTTGGCTGGAGTGCGCGCGTTTGTGTGTGACGTTTACTAGCAAAGCTGGCCAAACCGATTGTTACGAAACTGTTACGTACCAGTATTACACACGTGTCTTAGGTTAACCTTGAAAATAGGTTATTTAGTATTTTAATTATGTACTCCAAAAGATTGGAAGTTATACTGGAGCGAAAATATATTGCTCATTACTTAGTTGTATTTAGAAATCTTACGTAACAAACATTTATAATGCTAATCTTTGTAACTAGTTCTGTTACGTGTAAACTGTCGTTAGGAATTTTTCTTTGCTATTATTCGTGTACGTCAACCTCTTAGCTTAAGAAAGGGCACATTTCCGATCGCAAGTTACAAGCATTAGGAAGGGGAGAAAGTCTGTCCCTCTAAATGTTTATTTAGTTTAAAGTTTTATTAACCCTCAGAAAAAACTTTTATTACCGGTTTTCGAAACGTCATATGACTTCTACATGCCACAGAGAGAGAGGGAGAGAACTAACAAACAGGAGAAGGCGACGAAGAGCGTAAGAGAATGGAAAATAGAATGTGAAGGGGAGCAGGTCGAGAAAGCGAGAGAAATGGAAAAAGACGAAGAAAATCATCAAGGAAGAGAAAGAGGGAGTAAAAGACAGAAACTGATAGAGGGAGCGACACTCAATAGAATCTCTGGTGTTAACGCAACAATGCGCAGAATTGTGGGTCCTATTACTATACAATATTAAAGGCTAGCATAAAAAATGTATTTTATTTTATTTATTTGTTGTAATATTATTCCTTATGCTATTAAGAAGCAAGCTCAACTGATTCTTCGGAACCAAGGTTCGATTTTATTATGGCATATCATTTGAAAGTGGATTTTTTTTTTGTTTTGCCTACATTTGTGTATGTTCAGAATACTTTATGCGACCAGAATATTATTTTTCTCGATTGTCGCAGACTTGCCTTTTCCAAAGACGTTAACTTGGTGGCCTGGGAGTACGGAATCTTCACATTCACCAGCTTCAGCTCTATTTAATCGTATATATTAAGAGTTTCTGCATTATGTGTGTGAAAACTATGTAGCTTTTGTCTTATTAAAGAACTGTGGGACCAAAGAGAAGGTTACAAAGGTTTAAAATTCCATTACTCTAATCAGCTACAAAACTTACTCGACCATTCCTTGCAACCGACGATTGTTCCACCGCCAAAGAATACTTATAGGCTATGGTGCGTTTCCATTACTTGAAAAGTTATTTAATAGAATAGTAGGTTGAATGTGAATAGTAATATTTGTTCATATATTAATTTCTTTGCATTGCGGCGGGAGGTTATGGAAGTCAGATGTTCCATCGGTGTTTCACATTCTTTTTGAGTAAATATTAGGGGATTCTTCTCCTTTATTAGCCGGGGCTTTACGAAATTACAATTAATGGGTAAAGTACAGAATTAACCATGAAAATCGTCTAGATCAATGTACAATAATTTCATAAAATCTGGTGGGAGGTAAACGAAATTAATTCATAATACGAATTTAGAAAACCAAACGTGCAATGAAGTGTAAGTCTGTTTGTATGTGGCAATGAAATATAAGCAAAATCGAAGGAAGAACTGAAGAAGCTGTTTCCTGTGAGGACCTGCAGGGTGGGGCACTAAACCGTACTGGTTGACGGTTTGTGATTCTGTCGAAAAAGACGTAATGGCGATTTGAAGAAAATCTTCCGACAGATGATAATTTTGCAACTATTTAGACACTTGATGAAAGGTTTTGAGCTCAACTGTACCCTACCGTATGGTGAACGAGTGGTTGATGAAGTGGCATCCTGACGAGATGGTTTGGTTGTATCTCACCGCGCTAGAGTGCAGCACAGGATGCGACAATGCGAGGAATTTAATATGCGAAATGCAATCCGTTTTCCATGCATTGCGGCAGTTTCGCCGCACCCCTCTTGTTAATTCCAATTGACCGAGCCTGAGGGTGGGGGTTGGTCTTGCATGTGTGAGAGATCCGGCAGCAGCTCAATAGTTTGGGAAAAGCACTTGGATTTGAAGTGCCTGTTGTCCGCCATATTATATCCTCTTCGTTCTCCGAGCGGATTAATTAAATTTTCGTCGCTTAACACAGTTTTACAGAAACAGCTCTGTCAATGAAATCGATAAACCGGGGGGGGGGGGGTTAGACAGATACCACAAACCGCTCTACACCCGGATATCCTGCCTTGCCGTGTGGAAAACTCAACCTTAACGAAACATCCCCTTCTTCTCTGATGTGATAAAGAGGACGGTAGAAATCCTATATACCTTAATACATGGTGACGTATGATGGAGGCAGTGATCCTATAAGAAAAATCTGATGTGTCACACTCACACGACTTTCTCTTCGCTTACCCCCTTATACAGGATGTAAATAAATATGTTACAAGGCTCCATGGACCGATGTGATCATACTTTGTTAATAAACCTATATGAGAAACTCTTCGTTTGAAATATGGAGGAGGGAGTAGGTAGTATGGATCACAGTAAAAATGAAAACTGAAATAATGTAAGCAAACACATAATATTTTAATAGATCACTAAATGTGCATAAAATGGCTGCCGCCAACTTCGACATTTGTGCATCGCCTGGTTATGTAAACTCTGGCGTGCACGCGAGTGTTTGTTAGGACGTATCTCACTTAAACGTCTCTCCATTCTTGGAAACATGGTGTGAACTGGGTGATGTCTGTTGGGGTAATGTTGTTGACAGAGCGCTCAGCCTCTCTTGCATTATTTCGGCTTTCCCCATAGAGGAAAGCTATGCATTTGTGTACAATTCCACCATTGTTCATTCCACGATGGCGATAGCCACACAAATGGATACTATAAAATATGAAACTGCTAAACAGAATTATACCGTAAACGTTAGAACGTTGCTTGTAGGTATGGTGAAGGATTGCTGTACCTCACGTAACAGATGATGCAGTATCATTGGTAAACAACTCCTACAATAATGATTGCGACATATACACCTGGTCACGCAGTCTTAGCTTTGTTTATCTAGTTTATCCCCTCCTGTTTCGGGGGCTCTAGCGTGTAAACAGTTTCTGGACATGGGTTTATAAACAAAACACGATCACATGGTACACATCTACCTACTATCGGGCCTTTCAAAATATGTAATTTTTGTACACCCTATATATTATATTATTCATATAAAACGTATTTATCCTACTCACGTTACGATACATTTTTTACTAAAAATAATCTCAAATTAAGCAATATGCATCCTCGGTACGGAAAAAACAAACACAACCGTTCGCATCTTTTAGCCAGTGTTTGTTACTCATATAAAAAAAGAAGAATTGCGTAAGATTCTTTACAAATCCTATGGTTTCCTGCCGAAGAGAAGCAAAGCACATGACTTTTTTCTATGTGATTTTTATTCGTAAGTAAAATTAAATGTCATACCTGAGAAAGGGGTGCTTGAAGTGTTCACAAAACTTAAAACATCAGAAACTCATCCCTTATGCTTCTTCACATGGCAACGAGCAGACAAAGACCCGTGTCAAAACTGGCCTCCGCGCTATTTGTAAAATTGTATATCTTCGTTTCGAATTTTTTCATATAGAATTATGTGTACAAACATTTGTTATGAAACATTTTTCAGAAAACCCTATAACAAGCGAAGCACATTTTTTTTAACTTAATCATTAGACGCCATTCCCTTCCGCCAATATTTGGAGAATAGTGCATTGCGGCAAAAAGCATATTACACACATCGTCGGTTATCTATGCAAAATCAAAAAACATCGATATTTGCGTTACAAATTTAATAGGATTGATACGGCCTGGGATAAAAATTATCTGCTACCGCAAAATACAAAAACGACGCTGCAGTATAGTTAAAACGCTGCAGTATGCGACAAACCGTTATTTTGGTGTAACGGTTAAATCTGTCATAGTTACCTTAAGTTAACTATTGCAAGTAACCATTAACTAGCAGCGTTTCAGTTTGTAGTTACTTGTTACGGTAGCGGTAACTGCTAATATAGATCCGTTACAAGGAAGTATCTGTTACTCTGCAACACACTGAATTATATCAGGGCATCATGATCACAAGATAAATTATGCCCAAATATTGCACAATACATTTCGGAGTGAAATGTTACCTATCAATGCATTCTATTAATTATTTATTTACGTAACATTATGCAGTATATTTTCTTTTTGCATAAATAAAATTTTGCATCATCAAACTAACTCCAGTTACAACCAGTTTTCATGCGTTTACTCGTTTTAGATTTCACGACCTGACCAATCGGCTGGATTGGAAGCTTGGCTGTGGGACAGGAGAGAACGCTTGAGAGAAATGTTTAAAAATAGCTTTTGGACATCTCTTAAATTGTGTACATGCATTGTGTATGTACATATACAAGCTTCAAAAAAGCAATCTGCAGAGTAGAAAGTCAGCACCAAACTAAGTAGAAAGTCAAACTAAGCCTTTCTAGGGTAGCAGATGCAATATAATAATAGGAGCGTTGCTTGAACATATTTGACATCTGAGTTTACGAAACATCCGCCACTCAAACCAAAATAACTCACACAAGTGTGAACGTACTATCTCAACTAATGAGAACTAGTACACAATGAGAAACCGGCCACTATATGCACATTCTGTCCTGTACTGAACAAGACGAGCATTGGATATTAGAAGGAATTAGAATATGAGTAAAGAGCGAGGTGGCGCCGCGGTAATGTGGGTGACTCGCTTTTGGGAGATCCTGGGTTCGATCCCGGGGAACCGCCCACTCTGAACAATGAGTTTTTCGTGGTTTCTCCGGGTCGGCAGGCGAATGCTGGAGTGGTTCATCTTATACCACGACTCCCCTGTCTCCTATTCCCTGTGCCCTCATCCTCCTTGTCATCCGTTTCAGGGTTATAATATCAGGCGGCGTCGCGTTCGGTGGGTTGCGGCTGGGCGATTGCTGTGCGCTCTGTGGAATATCATCCTGACGTCGTCCAGGGGGTGCTCGGCTGGAACCCGCCTCTGGGTGCTTTCGGACAGGAGCTCCTTTTGGGGACTCTCGGAGGCTTGGGGGCACAATAGAGTGGGCTCGGGCGGCGTTGGAGGGCGTTCGATCTGGGACCCCGTCTGTGCTTGACCCCGTCGTCATCTGGATCTGGTCGCCCTTAAGATCTCTCCCCTCAACCCTTCCTCCCTCCCTAGGGTCACGGTAGAAGCACAAAGGGACGGCTGGCCTGCGGGTGGTGTTTTACCCCGCTTTTGGGGCGTACCTTTACCTTTTTGGGTGGGAGTAGTAGACGGAGGGGCCTCCAATAACCAGAACACAGCACCGCACGTAGGCCATAGTGGTGCTTCCAACGTGACACCTGGGAGGAAGGAAATGAATGGGAGACTATAAGGCGACCAGATACGAACGATGATGTGCGTCAGCAAGGGCGAAGTACCTTATGGTTCCAACATGACGCCAATCCTATCGCCAGCTAACTCTACTTAGCTACGCACAACCTGGGGCTGCTGGGTCCACACGAGACAGCTCTCGGAAGGAATGGGGCTCCAGCAGTCCCGCCAAACGTCAGGGAGAAATCTTTCGCGCAAATTCCACCGTCCTGCCGCAACACACCAACCGACATCGCCTGGTCCTACAACACTGAAACATACGAAATGAAATGATGGAGGCAGGAAATTATGTAAAAGAAATACGTGTTAGAAGGGGGACCACCACAGCATTAGACTACCGAACCGGGAAAACACGAAAACACCCATGGTCAGAGTTGCCGGCCCGACGATAATCAAACCAGGGACCTCCCGAATGCAAGCCTCATACGTTACGCGGAGCCATCTCACTCGGCAACGTTGGGACTATTCAGTGGCTTTCCTGGATTATTCCTGGCTTTCAAAGTAACATACAAGAGTGCGTTTTGTTTCCTGACACCTGCATAAGGTTTCACAATCGGAGACTCTTAACATAACGGATTTAATGTTGACGCACATAGCGAGTAAAAACCTTCCTGTCCTCAAAATGCTTATTTTAGTACTGCCTTAATACTCTACAGTTTTCTGCACGTCAAGTTAAAGCCTCAGTATAAATCGGAAATGAAGATGAATTTGATGTGTGGATATCTTGAAACATGCTTCGCAAAGTACAGATCCCAGTTGTGGATTTGCCGTATCTGGACATAGAGATATCAACTGAAGGAGACTTAAGCTTCCAGGGTGCTATAGGTGGACAGCAACAGGGAATTAGTTCAGGTAATGTAATATTAAATTCCTCAAGATATTTAGAGAGACGATTAGCGAGGTTGACTTGTTGGAATTGATTCATGGCAGGGCTTGGCCCTGTGTTAGTGGGAAACGTGTAGAAATGAATTGCGGTTGTACCTTGTCTAACCATTGTACGAATAACAAAAACATGCGCAGTAGCGTTTTCTGAGCACACAATGCTACAAATTCTTTTTAATTACCTCGGCGTCTACACTGTGGGCTATGTGCAATCCGCTTTGTTCTGGAATACACCTAGACAACACACAGTATGACTCCTTTGTCATATTTACGACTCTAGTGCCTTATTAGCATTACATTACAAGAACTCTTCGGCTCACCCACTGGTTGCAGGGGTGATTTATGAACTTACGTATTTCCTTCTTTAATTATTCTCTTCAAAATTCACTCAATGGCCTAAGTTTAGCATCAAATTAAGCAGAATGTTCTGTAGATTCGATTGCCTGTCACTAGATGCGCAGATGTTTGTTTTATTCGTAATTGTTAGTTTTATTGTCGGCAGCTGTTTTAGAGATTTTGTTCTAGTCAACGTGAAAATGGAGTACACGATAAAGCGAACGACTCTTCCTTGAAAAGCAACACTGGATTGCGAATTCAATTACGGCTACTCAAAGGGCATACCAGAGAGAATTTGGTGTTCGGAATCCTCCCCCAAAGAAACATAATACTGGGACCGGTAAACAATTGTAAACAACTGGATCTCTGGTGAGTGAAAAAGGCAAAACTCGTTAATCTAGGCTTCCCACGGTTGTTGACGTAAGAGTACGACTGGATCAATCACCCAAAAAATCATTAAGACGTTTGTCGCAGGAGACAGAGTACAACTACTAAATGTGTCAGAGAGCTGTGAAAAGTGCAGGCCTAAAGCCGTATAGGCTTACGGTTGTTCATCAGTTACAGGAACAAGATAAGGATAGACGACTGAATTATTGTCGTTGCTCTCAGGCGTTCATTGTGCAAAATCCTGCCATATTGTCCATCACATGGTCCACAAATGAAGCATGGTTCCATTTATCCGGCTATGTGAACTCACATATGCTCCCGGTTAAAATCGGAGTTTGGTGCGCAATATCATCACAGAGAATAGTGGGACCAATTTTTTTTAAACAATGTGAACACCGCAGAGTACCGACGCATTTTCATGGAGTTTGCTGAGCAACTAGACGACGTAGCTGAGTCAAGGATATTTTCAGCAGCGCGGCGCTACATGCCATACATCAAATGAATCCATGGCACTAATTGCAAGTTTCTTTGACGACCGGATAATTTCCAAGAACCTGTGGCCACCGAGATCTCCGAATTTAACTTCGCCAGACTTCTTTCTATGGGGTTACTTAAAAGACAGGGTTTATGCCACACATCACCAGACATTGGACGATCTGAAGCACAACATTACACAGGAGATTGAAGCTACTGACAACAGAGTCCTGCAACGAGTGGCCAGTAACATAGAACGACATGTTGAGTTATGCCTTATGCAGGATGAAGGACATTTTCAATATTTGTAATAGAGGTAAATAATCTCCTAAAATTATTCTGCATTTCAGGTATAATATGTTGTCACTAGCATAACTCGTTTTGAAACAATTAAAGAAAGAAATGTGTCAGTTCTTCATAAATCACACTGTACAATACATCAATTCAATCTGCTAAATATATCAAAGTTATCTGGACTCTGTCTCGCGTTGGCGTCCAATGGAACAGGAAGCTGACATTGCAGCTAAAAAGGCCACCAAGCGTTCTCCAAAGAACATAAGAATACCATACCGTGACGTCCTTACACATTCACAAGAAGATGACTCAGATATGGAAGCAGTATTGAACAGCTCATTTACAAGTAAACTGCATGATGTATATTCTCCTCGTTCTCCTGAATACCCAGTGATTTCTCTTCCTCTCAATGACCAAGTTGCTCTCACACAATAACGCATACGACAACAGCGATTACTCACTCCTACCTTCTATCTCATAATCCTCCTCCACTTTGTAACTTCTGCAATTGTCCACTTACTGTATCTCACATGATTCTGGATTGTCATCACCATGCGAGTGCAACACTTCTTGGAAGCTTTAATGTGCACCAGTAGAAAAACGAGTCCTACACGGTCGAATGGCTTTGCAGTCTTTTTAAGTGTCCAAAATGTCTATGTACATATTTTGAATAAAAACATTTCTGCTCTTCCCTTGTGCGTGCCCTCATACCTATGCAGTAGATATAGTAGCAAAATAATCGTGCAAGGTCGAGATGGAAGCTAGAATCACTAGCAACTAACAGGGGACGACAAGGAGGAAGCGACATCCACAAGTGGAACGGGGAATATGCTGGAGATTGTTATCGCGGTGTACAAGTTGATGAACCTCGCACATGCAAAATAAAAATTGGCACCACGGCTGAAAGAACGCCTCATGATATTGCCGAAGGAAAGGGGGTGATTTTCATTACCAGTAAGAGAGGAGAGTGGAGGGGAGGTCTTAGGTTATTGAAATCCCCCCTTCCATTCCATCCAACCCCTCGTACTAACTAGTGGTCATTACACGTCGGACCCTCTTGCGAAAAAACCATCAAGGAAACTTTGTGTGCCCCTTGCTGCTAACATTGGCTACAAGTTTGATGCCGCATTTCTCGCTGAATTCATTATTTATTGCATACAACACTTAAGCAAAGCGCTACATATAAAGAAACAATCTTCTGGTTTTTACATCGTGTATCCTAGAATATTCAGTTAATGCATTCCATACTGTTTTATTATGTTTCTTGTAAAACAATATTGATTTTTTCATTCATTCTCAATGAATATTTAGACACTAGCAAGGCGGAGATACATCTGAATGCGTGTATTATACCATACGGAAATAAGTAGCTGATTTTTGCAACACTCGAATCGAAAAAGGCACTATTAAAATAGTAGTAATAATCATACTACTACTACTAATAATAGTGTACGAAATTAAGAACGCTTTGTGGGCTGCCGGGAAAAATGGAAGTCATTTAGGGAATTTAATTCGTGCCGGTATGTTATCATGCTAGCTCAGTTGGTTAGAGCAGCGACACGGTAAGCCGAAGATCCGTTCCAAATCCAGGCTATATCATTTTTTTCAGTCTTATTCTACCTTACCAACTTTAACCTACATACGGCTTATTAAAGAACGATTAATTACATTATCATTGACTGTCCTAATAGTGGTTCATTATGTAGCCCGGAACTTAGGGTGCTTACGAGATTTTAAGTCGCCATTGAGATTGACGTAGACTTTCACTAACAATCACATACATCGCTGTAGGTATAAGAAGGGTACGTAAACTGAAGCGATAGTCAAATTTTTAAAAGCGGGTCCCTATGTGATGGCTTTGATATTCCATGCCCTTTGAAAGACCACAAAAATAATAAAAAAATAACAACTTATCAGTTGAAAAAGCATAAGCATTTGCAAATTGGGATATACAAAATACCTGTAATAATGTTTTTTCTCTCTTAACCTTTCCAGTTATACGAAAATGTACAAAATGCAATCAGTATGAAGAGGACTTCTCAACCTATTCAAATAAAATAAAAGATACGTTTAATTTGTCATATCAATAACTCAAACGTTGTATACTTAAATCGAAATCATTTTAGCCACTTTTTAGAAAATGAAAAGTAACGAAACGTTTTCCATGGGTGATTTGGGGTGGGGCAGCTTTTTTAAAATATTTTAAACGGTATCCAACTAAGCATGAAATGTTGCAATTATCCATCTTTTCGTTTTTTAATTGTGTTATTCACAGATAAAACACGTATACAGGTACCTTTATCACATATATACGAGATTATATTGTGTTTATTGGACCTCGAAACATGTATTTTGATGCAGTAATTTGTATCATAAATTATTTAAATGTAAAGAATGATTATAATATGAATATGCATTTTTATGTGACATTGATTTGAGATGTTTTGTTTATTGTAATTATTGTTGAGAAGTAAGTTTATACTGCCTTACTGAAACTGACAATAATAGCGTGCAATAATGCAGCGAGGGGGTGAACTGTTTATCATTATTAGATACGAGGAAATTACGTAATGTTGGCGCGTTTTTCTGTAGAATTTGCTGGAACATTCTTCCTAGAGCATATGTATTCATAATTTTCATTGGATATAAAAATAGACGCTAATGTTGGCGCGTTTTATTAGCCAATAGCAGCTCAGTTATAATCTTTAGGCATATCGGGGTGTAGGAGTATAAAAAGGGCTAGGTTAGAGATAGAGTCCGTCAGTTCGTCGAAAATATTTGTATGCTACATGTCGCCTTCAGTCCAGCAGAAATAGTACACGTCGGCTATAGATTCGAAGTTACGCGTAGCAGAGTTATGAAAAATCCCAAGTGTTATAAAGTTAATTATACAAAAAGTTGAAGTACGCGAATTAAGAATGATCAGTAATGAAGTTATTATAACAGTTTCAGTTTGGCGAGTGTCTAGATCAATGTGTAAATGTGATAGTGAAAGTGTTCGACAATAAAAGTATAAAAGAAATTCTTTCATCAGTGTTATCTTTAGATAAAAGATTCCTTTCCGTTTACACAACCTGTATAAAGAGATGTGCTCGACCAAAAAGATCATAGCTAGCCGGAGGACAGTAAACAAAAATTAAATAAAATAACAGTAGCATTCTTTCAAACAAATACTAATACTACCGCAAATTGCTAACACCAGATGGAGCTACAAACTTAACAAAGAATCACGTCACAAAATGGCTTCAACACGTGGAGTAAACACACATACCCAAACATTATAAGTAATACCGCCGCAAATTGGCTCCCAAACGTGGGGCTCAACAAATAAATATAACAGAAGTATACCACCGCAATTTCCGATGAAATAGTGACATCGAATGTTTGAATGGAATGTTTACTATACCTACTGAAGTTACATGGTAGAGAAAGTAAAGAAATGGAAGACGCACAGTCGTACTGATATAATGCGTAGAGGTTTATGTTGGAAAGCAAATGCTAATTTAGCTCTGTCGCCTCCAGTTCCTACCCCTTAGCTGATTCTAGCACTCTATTTAATGTTTGCCTTACTTCTCCCTATCCTTCTGAGCCTGAAACTGGCCTGTGTTCATAGGTTAGTGCCAGACTTTTGACATCAAATCAATACGAGACCGACTTATCCTGGGGCTGGTGTGGACTATCGTTGTGAAGCATGCCTTCCTGCCACTCAAGTGAAATGTTTCCGTACTCCTCCCGTTTCGCCTATACTAGGCCTGACCTTTTTCTATAGACTAATGGGTATGTGTTTCATTTGAATTCAAGTCAATAATAAGAGATTGACTCACGCAGGGCTCGTGTGTAAAGCTGATAGGAGCTACTGCTAGTATTAAATAGAGAAAAATCCTATAAGTAACCAGAAGCATCGGCACGTTTTCATGCTCTCAATTGTACATAATCCTGAATAAAGTATTGACATTAGGAAGAATCACATCGAACGAGTTAAGAATAGATTTAGTAATAACAGATTCCTCTCAGTAGAAGAAATAGGCAGAAACGATAAATGCTGGCGCAGAAAGCAATAAAACTGAGTTACACATATGGCAAGAATCTCTGAATAATCAACAGAAAGATAAAACTAGAAGTTGAATAAAAACAACCATATGAACTAATTTGTTGTGTGTTGATAAGCATAAAGCGATATTTTATTTTATCACTACGTCATGAACAAACGATGTTAAAGGAGCTCTAGAATTTTTATTACGGCTCTATTTAAAACATCCTGGGGCAAATCAGCACGTTCGCACCTTCCATGTAATGGAGTAGGTAATGAAATAAATACTGGTGCTTCAATAGGCTGCTGCATTATAATTGTACCTTCTGCTGAGGCTGAAAGCTAATTAAACGAAAAGCCTCTTCTGAACATGGTAACAAATTGGATTGAGCAGGTGTCAGATAAAAAAAAGCTTTTCAGCTTATTCATATTAAAATGGAAACGCAATCGGTTTACCGTTTATTGCCGTTACAAAGTTATGGTAATGAGGCTATGATAAAACATGAAAGAGATTAACAAACTGAAGAGGATAAATGCATGAATAAAATATTAATGGTAATTAATTTGGGCCCAAAAAGTGAAAGAACCCTAAGTAGATAAAAATTATCGACATCAAAGGTTTCAAAAGCAATTTTGATTACATTACGGGAAAAATAGAACCAAAATGAGCTGTTTATATTCTAAAAAGCGCTCAGCACCACACGGTAGTCAGCGTATCTGGGTCGATTCCCGGACCTATAGCGGCAAAGTAATCTCTCCACTTTTAACATTTTAAACAGTCAAATTAATGAAAAGAAAATGTTCATTTTAATATAGACAAAACATAAATCTTATTACAGTTTATGGGTTACGGTGTTTTTGAATAATTTTCATTTTATTAGTTTTTTACCATTTTGTTACATTACCCAGATTTTTCAATTTTTTTCACGAGTGATTTTTACAAATTATTTTATATGCATTTAGTACATCAATTTTTACTTTCATTACTACGTATAGTAGTAGAGGAAGTATTGCATTCCAACCAAAAATTCGATACGAGATTTCACCGGGAATACATGTTTTGAGGCCCCCTGAATCCAAATAAAGCATTTTTTAAACATGTCCGTGTGTGTGTCTGTGAACAGCATAACTGAAAAATGAAAAGTCGGAAATTATCTGGTATTTAGGTTCAGTATCTTCCAAAGATGCGACACGAAGATTTTCAACAAAATCCCCCATTACTCTTTACAACGAATATTTTTTGAATGTTTTTTATGGTCCAAAAATTATTCTAATGATTTTGATTAAAATATCGTATATTAAAGATATATACATGACAAATAAAATGTATATCTTGAATTTTCGGGGAATAGCCCTTCATTTAATGTAGATCTCGTTTAAAACACACAATTTGTTTAAAATAAGCTTTTTATGGCATAAGTCGTTTCTGAGATATCCGTTATTAAAACGTTCGAATTCTTCATATCTTTGTCATTCTCTTAATGTCCTTTCAACACCGAGCTGTTTCTCGCGATTGCATAAAAAGAATATGGAATTTTATAGCCAGCATATAGCTCCAGTTCTTCAATGTTGGACTATCGTTGCTCCCTTTATATCTATAACGAAATGTGTAATCTAGCTATTTCTGCAAAGGTTTATTTGGATTTAAATGTGATAGAAAAATAAGCCTGAGTAAGAATAATTTGCGTATCCACTAATATACGATAGACAGTAGAAAAAGTCATTTGAATGTACATATCTAATTTTTTGTTATAATACGTGACTTTGTCACTGCATATAATTTAACCTGATGAAGAAATACTGCAGTACAAACGCCGATAATTCCTGAATGTTACGCTTTTTGCCTTCCTCATATCAAAACCAATTTTCACAGCAATTTAGGGTATTGTACCAAAACATTTCCTCTACTAAATGCATGCAGAATTTGTAAACACTACACAAGAAAAATTTGTAAAGCTAATGAAATAAAATAATTGGAAAACGACCTAACACGTATACTATAATATCATTTTCTTTCTGCATATTAAAACAGAAATTTCGCTGCATTAATTTGGCCACTAGAAATATTTAAAGTAAGGAGGAATGCTCTCTGGAGTCAGTGTACCACGAAAATTTGCTCTTGGTTAGGAGAATTAGCGTTAGAGGTTAGGTCCTTATAGTTTTACGGATAACATCTTGCTAAATTTTCACATCTTCGGCTACTGATATCGCCTTACAGGGGTCCCAACTTTCTGTTTTAAAGGTATGCATATGTGAAAAATGATTAAAATCCTTTAAAGATCAAAATTTATGTATGAACTTTCCAATTTTGTAATTTGTACTTTTATCTATTACCAATAATTACTAACAAATGCATACAATGCAAAAAGATCCCTAAATGCTAGGCCAGATGATTCCTCAAAATTTCAAAGTTAATTTTCTTCTTCTTGTGTTTTTTCTACATTTTTGGAATTTCAAAACATTTCACGTGATGTAATTTTTGAGAGTGCAATTAACAGAGGTGCTAAAACCTATGCAGAAAAAAGTGAGTATATGATTTTCTTGTAATGTTCATATTTACCACAATATAAATCAATATATCCTATTAGCATCCTAAAATTTACTAAAGGCTGATTTTACAAAGTTTTCCATATTTTTCTATGCAATACCATTCATCTCCATCAAAACATGTATATAAATGAATAACATTTTCATCTCTTTATTATGTGAAGCTCTTAGTGTGTGGTTAAAATAATTACATAAATAAATGCAAAACTACTTGAAATATTACAATGAAAATGTGTATGTATATTGTTATTCGCAGATAGAATGTTTGATGTAAGTTTTTACAATCCTACTATCTATCTAAATGTCACAAATAGCATGAGTGGCTTAATGCAAAACGGTGTATGCTCTCTATTCCTAAACAAAAACTATTAGATGCTTTCTGGAATTTAGTTTCGAATGTAGTGCTGCTTCCCTCTTCCCTACGACGTCCCTACATCCATGGCAATTTCTCGTGTTGCTTACAAAGTACGCATGAAGTAAAGCAGTTAAAAAGTGCTAGAGAAATTTAAATAAAATCATTTTTGTAAATTATACAATTAAATTTTAACTTCCTAAAATTAATTACAAATTCTAAACTAAAATACTTGATTTAAAAGGGTTATTGTAATTGGCTAAATACTATAAGTTTGTTAAAAGACTTGTTAGAAATATTATGCTTATAAACCATAGTGTTGTATGCTATGCAGCGAAGTATTTTGATTTATTTTTATTTTATGCTACATTAGAACCCTATTTCCACTGGCGCAAAGGAACTGGGTGTTAATCAGTTGCGCGATAACTGCTTCGATGTAAACAAGTCAGTTGTGTGCTGAAATTCTCCATTTAAACACATTAGTTGCGCGCGAAGGCTTTCGTATTAATGAATCAAGTTACATTTGGGTAGTAAAATTGAACAATTTGAGAGTTTTATGTTGGTACAGTAATTATGTGGATAAAAAGCTCGACTAGCCTGATAAGTTTTTGTTAGATACGTTAGCATTGGAACTATTATATGCAATTATGGAAGTAGGAGATACTTTAAACGCTTTGTGGTCAATCATTTATCCTGGAAAATAAACCGAAGGAATTGTTTTACGGATGGGCACTTGGCAACTATATTCAGTAACAGCGACAAACTGTTGTGCAGAAAGTCCTAAGACTCTATAAAACTGGAAGGGAAATACTGCTAAATATAATCACCGCGCGTAACTGATGCAAAAAAGTCAGGTAAACATTTTCCGTGCCCCTAATTTATGAAACTCCAGGGAACCAAGGAGCCATATACGCTGTTTTCTAAGGAAATATAAAAATTAGGAATGGGACCTGATACCGTCGATACCCTCGATACTCGGTGGTATCCAAATATGTCTAATACTTCGAGATGAAGCTTCATGCTTTTAAATTTTTAATTTTTGCATTATTGAAAGTTGTTCGTTTAACTTTATGCACAATAAGAAATGAAAGGAGTCGAGACTTCCCGTTATTACCTCGCACGTGTCCTCAAAGAGTTGCCGGCCTATAGTTTTAGATAGACCTTGACTGCGTTTCCTGTGAGTGAATCAATGCTACATTCCATAGACTCTTGTTTCTAAATGAAAACATGCAAAAAAGGGGGGAAGGGGTAAAGGCACTCATGTAACATACAGCGTTAACTGAGTTGTGAATGAAACTGATTTAGCTCAAGCACTAAATCACGCTTCTGCAATAGCTTGACTTGGTGACTGATTCTCAGCCATTACACTACCTACTCCGGTGACCAACAAATCAGAACTTAAGAAGAAAGATAATACAGCGCATGGAAATATTTTTTATTTCCTTTCATCTGTTAGTTTGTGTTTACGCAAGTCAAACTTGGATCACGGGCTTATCTTACAAGTATACCTTACGACTAATTTCCATAATATAGATAAAAATCCTTTCAAAATAAATTTTCAGAACAAAATATAATTATATAAAATGGAAGCAAAATAATATTATTAATATTATTATTAGCCTTGACTAACAAGAGGGGATATATAACCTAGGACATTATCAAGATAAAAAAATTGCTGCCAATTAAAGAATGTCAAACAGGTAACAATTTTGAAATTAGCACACAATAGAAACTTCGCTACATCCGTTTATATATATATATATATATATATATATATATATATATATAAAACACAACATAATTCAGCGAAAAAGGTATCGTCTTTACAGTTTTATATAAAGTGAGTATCGCGTATCAATTATCGGTGTTCAAAAATCAGTATCGAGAAATAATGGTATCGTCCCATCACTAATAAAATATACTGTTGGTATGTTATATATCAAGTTTCATAACAACCGGCTTAGTAATTATTGTGTCAAAAGATAGCATATGCAACAAACATACATGCATATAATAATAATTCTGTGGTGTTACATCCCAAGAAGGGCCTTAATCTGCCAACCCGACTGCCGACCTCACATCCACGTATGCTCGGCAGAGGTGGGCGATCGTCCAACCCATGTGGCCAACATCACACACCCCCCAACCACAATGCTCTCCTCCGTGCTGCCTATCGCAGCTCCTCACTTTCCTCACGATGCTGAGTGGGCACCGGTCCTATACCCGGGACTTAAAACTTGCACTCCCATTGGTGGGATCGAACCCGGGCGCATTCCGTGGCCGGGAACCACAGCTCCACGCGCTAACCCATAGTATCACGGCGCAGGACACATCACATACATGCATATGCACACACAAAAAAGAAAAGAAAGGGGAAAAAAGGACTATTTTTGGCCTCAGGCGAACCTTCATAAACCCTAGTGTGAACTATTTATCCAAAACGGAAAATTATAACACTGTATGATTTTATTATTTGTACATACTTTAATTTGCGAGTTTTTGTGATTTTCACCTTAAGGAGGAGGGACTTTTCCGAACACGCAGATTTTTTTTAATCTACCTACGCAACTGCAGGCTGCCAAAGACAAAGAATACCAATCCAATATAATTATATAAAACAATAATGAAATTAAAAAATTAAAATGCTTTTCTTCACCTTACCTTTAAAACATTACAATTTCAAAATGTATACGAGACGTTTATCCATTTCTGACGTCATAAAATGCGTCAGAATGGGCTTTGAAGCATTAGAGTGGGTAAAATTATACATATACGCTCAGAGATCGTGAGCGTTTTAAGAAGGTTTTAGTGGGTGTTTTTAAACGTGATCTACTTAGTATTTGATACACTGTCATCCTGTATCGAAATGTTTGGTGTAAAGGAGGCGTTCTTCTGTCTTCCTTCAGGCACAGGATCTGTTTTACGTGATCATAATATTATTATGTAGGGCCTCTTCCCTGCTTTTAATCTAATAAATGCAAATACAGCATTTGCTATATTACTTTTAAACGTGAATATTTCCTCTCCCCTACGGCACCCTCCGTAAATGGATTCGTAACATCTGCACCTGTAACAGCTTGGTTTCCGTCCACAACCCTCTCTCCTCTATTGTGTACAGAACCTCCGCAGCCTATCATATGCGTGGTCAAAACCCCATTAGTGGCGAGCACGAGGCAATTACAGGAAAAATCACGTACGTGTACATGCAGACATTATAGCTATTTAAACATTAGAAAAGACTGCAGAATTACTCATATGCTTATTGATGCTGTTCATGCTGCCAGTTGGATGATATTGCTAAATAACAGAAAACAGGATCTAATTTCACAGTCCTTGACATGGGTACTCTAACGAGACAAACAAAAAGCCTTTACTGTTCTAGCATAAATGAAGAGGATCGTTCAAAGCACATTCTCGTAAGAAATAAACATAGGATGTACACCAAACACACCTGTTTATTATTTATTTCATCTTTATTATACAAATTATAAAATATTATTACTTTGCCTACCACTTATCCATAGTAAATAGGTTGCATTACAACCAAAAATTCCATACCGAAATTTCATACTTTTGCAGGCTCCCTGAATTAAAAAAAAGAAAAGTATTTCCAGAGAAAATGTCTATGTGTGAGTGAGTGTATATGTGTGCGTGTGTGTGTATGAGGGAGAGAGAGAGAGAGAGAGAGAGAGAGAGAGAGAAATGCATTACTCAAATACAAAAGGTCTGTTAAACAATAAACTTGGTATTCAAGTTCAGCATCTTCCAAACTGCGACACGAAGATTTTCAAGAAAACACTCCCACCCCAAACTACCTTTTACATGGAAAATGTTCCTTATTTTTTACTTTCTCAAAAACGTCTCTAACGATTAACGATTTTGATTAAAGTACAATAGGTATTGTTATAGGCAGTTGGGCAGGGGGACAACACGTGCACCGCGACCTACATAGGTCTATTGTACCTACACCCTCCAGGAGGAAAGGAACAAGTGAAGGAACACACAGAAGGCTACAGACCGAAGAGACGCGCGGAGGTCGCTAACATTTCCAAATTCGCAGACTCAACCTCCCACTGTCGAAGCCGCAGAGAGAGAGGACGATCAACGACCCAACAGTCCAGTAACCCTTTGGGGCACATTCTTCCCAGTAAGCATGCATCCGCGCCATCTGTCTGGCAACGCCATACACCTGAAACCTATAAGCACATCTAAAAGATGAGAAGGAAGAAGAATGATAGGGAAATGACAGAAAGGAAATTGTGGCAAAGAAGAAACCATCCCAGCATTTACCTTTACTTACATTCAAGTTTAAGAGCAAAGAAGGAATATTATGCTGAACTAATACTTATAATAATATTGTTATATGCTGGGCAGATAGGCTAAAAGCTCATATGAAAATTAAATTAATTTTGAATACCCAACACGCACATTGAGGGGACGTATACTTACTTGGCTGCGGAAGACCGAAACGTGGTGTGGAGGTTCAGAGGAAGGCGTGGGTTTTTACTGTATAAAATCCATAACACAAACCTGCTCACACATTCCTAGATTTATTTCGCAAACGTTTGGGGTTCCTACATTATTCAAAAATAGAAGGTGGAAGGAGATGTCCACCGATCCAAAGCCCGGCTTACACACGCGGTCCATTACTCCTAACTGAGAGTGACGCTAACCGCCACTACTCGTGGCTAGCAAAGCTACCAGCCAAGAGTGACGTAGACAACAATGTGTCTGGAATGTCAATGTAGAACAATAATGTAATCCCCCAACTTACTAAACGCCACATCATACATGTATTCTATTATTTATTGTTTGCTAAACAATCAAAATAAATTAAACTCGAGCTACAAATTCTCTCAAGATCATTTTATGCATAATATTTATTTATATTATTACACCTCATATTATAAAGAATTCTATTACATACTTTGTTGTACACAGGTATAAGTATGATCACAAAATTTAAACAATAGTTTGTTTAGCACTTCTTTATATCTTTTTCATTTTTCTGAATAGCATATAAATCGACACAGGACATTTGAAATTTCCCAGAATCAGATATTAAACAGCAGTTTTGATTTTGATGCTTTATTTCAGAAACATTAAGTAGGCTTTATTGTTTCCTTCCAGGTCTTCTTGTTTTATTGCGTACTTGGGTCCATGTTCTTAGCTTGAACACTAGCACAAGTTTTATAGCCCGGGGCAGGAGCCCGATGACACCCCCTTCCAACTGTTAGACAACTCCGGATCAGATAGTGGTACATTACTGTCAGTCAGTTTATCTAGTCCGACAAATCAGACGGCTCCAGGCTGCTGCAACTTCTGCTTCAAACTTATTCTACACACATACTATGCCACATCTAACCAAACTGGTCTTCCCATTACACTGCAAAGAAAATTATTATACGACTAATCCACTAACGCACCAGCACGTGAAACCTAACGACAATAGTAAACTGCGATACCTATAAAGGTGAGGTTTATAACAGATCGAGAAAAATGTAGAATGTTCCAGACGAAGTCGCGTATTTTCTATTTTCGAGATTCTCATACAAACTTAACACATAACCATTTTCTGATGATAATTATGTTAATTGTAGTGTTATCTACTTAGTTGCTCATTAACAACACTACCAAACTTTAAAATTTTGCATATGAATACCTGTTTCATGACCAACTTTATTTTCAATTAAACGCCAGATGGATTGAATTCGAAGCGTGAAAGTTCATTGCCATCGAATACTTTCGCTTCTAGCAGGTTAGCACGAACAAAACTTCATTTAGATGTACAAGCAGTTCAGCGAGGATTATAATGTGATATCTCTTAGTCTAATTGGAAAATATAGTATATCCTTCAAATAAAATGTGGAATGCTTGTCTGCATTTCTTGTTGGACTTAAGCCAGTAAATTAAGACGAAGAAGGTCTTTCCGCTAGTTTCGCTGGTAAGCTCATGTGAAAATCAAAATGCTTAGGCGTAATAAATGCATATTAAGAAATAAAACATAGTAAACACTGGAGGATAGACGGAAATGATAAACATGTATCTAAAATATTGCATAGCCATAATGATAAAGCATTAAAAGATTATGGCTGTGATATGAGTGGCGCTTAAGGCTGCAAAATAAGCAAAAGAGGTGGTAGGCTAGATTGGCTGCAAACCAATGGGGGAAAAGCCCTTTCAGGTATGTCATGATTAGATTTCGGATATTTAGGTTTTTACCTATTGTTTTCCTTTACAGCTTACTGAGCCTAACATAGATAATTACACATATAGTTGACCTAACAAGTATTAACCAACTTTTATAGTGCCTATAGGCACGTACTTCAACATAAATGCCTATTTCTGCCTTTTGGTGCCAGTAAATGTATTTTTTTTAATTCCAATGAATTTATTCACTACACTGTTTTGTATTCAATAAATAATTATTTAATCAACAGAAACCTTTCATTAAATGGATACTTATTTGATTTCTGTTTGATAAAATGCGGCGTGGTGTTTTTAAAAAGCTTAGCTCAACAATTAGTGAAATTTTAAGGTGCCGCTGCGAAATCGGAACTTCGGCAATGGAATACAACAACAATGGGCTCACGTCTGGTTCTCGGAAACAGTTATTTGAAAATAAGGCAAAGTGTCGGATAGTGTTTATAATATAACCACATTAAAGTCTTTGGTTACTGTGATAATTTTTCTGCTAGTGCTGCAAAATGCCTAAGAGCAAATCTACCAAAAGTGCATTAATAAGAACATGGATTTCGGATTTCCAGTCTTATGCAACAGATGAGAAAATAATCTTCTGTCAAGTCTACAATAAAGAGGTATCTTTTTACGGTCATTTTTATTATTCACACGAGACTATGTATGTTAGCTACCACGATTAATTGTACCGTATGACTTTTTCCGCTATCTGAAAATAATCTCAAATTTGTTTGATGCATTTTATTAAGTCCAATACTGGGGTCTAACAGTACAACAGATCAAGACAATACTAATTTTGTAAAAGACAATTTTTTTAAGTTACACTAATTTTTATGTAAATTATATCGGTCATTCATTTAAAATTTTAATTAGTTTAACAAAATATTATTTACCGACATTAAAATATATTTATAAATATATTCTTCCACTTAAGGTTTCTACCGAAAAAAGGAGTCACTTGGTACAACAAGAGAAAACTTCAATGCATCAAGCAAAGAAAGATTCTCAGAAACAAACTTTACTTACTCAACCCATGCCCTCAAAAATAAAATTCCAGTTCTATTTTGACACGTGTAAAGCATATAAAGTGTATCCTGGATATACGCTTCTGAAAGGAGTATCAGATGTTTTAAGCGGACGTGAGGCAGATCTCCCTACAAAATATAATCGGCATATGGTTTCTCTTTTCAAATATGTTCCAGGCATTGCCGCAGACGTTGAGAGATTTTCAGCATTTAAGGTAATTCTGACCGACAAAAGATATAAACTTACCCCACATCATCTGGAAATGCTTCTTCTTATTTATTGTGGACAAAATTACGGCCAAAAGTGAAATTGAAGAATCCGTCATTTGAAAAATAACAATGTTGCATTAATTTTTAAAATTCATGTAAGACATAATTTTATCCTTTATATTTTAATTAGCTGACAGTGACACAGATTTTTTATAGAATGATTGTTCAATTACTATATTATGTTATCTATCCTACTGTATTGAAATAAAACATTAATAAGTGTTTTGCATGGCGTGATGCATAAAATTTGTTTATTTATTGTTCCTATTAAAGACCTATTTCCCCATTTTAGGACCTTTTTAGGCGACTAACATGACATTTTTAGGACCTCAAGATTCGAAGTCTAGCCATGATGAACATTTCAAGTCCCAGGCGTCAGACTTCTATGCTGAGGGGTTAAAGAGGCTGGTGTAGATCACGATTCGCAATAAATAATAATAATAATAATAATAACAAAGAGCATTTTCTTTTAAAAATAATAATTTTCATTATATCCGTAACAGATCCATCTATGAATTCCAGTGCCTTTAACAAGATAATCACTTTCCGTTTCGGCATATCTCTCTGGCTAGCGTGTCCTTGCACGAAGCGTTCACCAATACCAAGAATAGCAGTTATCCTTAAAAGACCGGTTAGCACAGTTGACTGCAGCAACTGTAGTAGAATACGTAAGCTTTTATGCCAATGGCAGATTGAAACTGACAAGTGAGAGTCACGGTGTACGTGAAAGGCAATGAGCATTCTTCCATAATCCAGAGGTCTGTCGATCAAACACGTTCTGCTATCAGTTTCACTGCAGTATGATCTGATCTGCTAATGCAGGACAAGCACAAGAGGAATGCGCTCGTTTTATAGCCCTGAGGCCAAAGATCACGGCTTCATTACTGGATGAAGCCGGGCCTCAGCTTTGTGCATAACGGGCGTATCCTTCAGCGCTAGCCGGTGCATAATTAGCTGTAGAGAGCGGGGAGGTGCCCACGGCTAGGGAAGCATTTAAAAGACTAATCGAGAAAACTTGTGTAAATTCGAGGCCTGACTTGGCAGCATAAGAAGTTTCTCGAAAGCTCCTGCGTATTCGGCGCGGCATCAGGTTGTTGATGCGAGTACAATGTTGTTTACTCAGCGAGTTCTAGGTTACCAGCGTCAGAGAGAGAGAGAGAGAGGGGAGGGGAGAGAGAGAGGGGTCAGATCGAGAGAAAGCAGAGACTAGAAGACTAGTCCTATGTTCACACTTAGCGATCGAGGAAGAGAAAAGAGAAGTCATATGTTTGATGCTCTATGAGTTAGTGAGTGCTTGGAAGAGACAAGATTCTGTTTTGCGCGTGGTTTATTACGCAAGACATAAACTAAAGAGTGGCAGGGAAATTGGAACACACTTTTAATATTCAAACACAATAACTGCTACGTATATCAACGAACCAATATAAGGGCGATACAAGTTAAAACACCTTCAATTTACTCAAAAATGTTTCTAAACTAAACAGTAACAATTTTATTAATAACAAAAAAACCCATAAATTTGCCTATACTAATTTAGATTATTTAAAAAAAATTAAATCACTTTTAAAATCTTTACAAATTGCAGAAGTGCAGAAGTTCAGTTTCACAAATTCAAATTCCAGTACGTGAACCTCTACATCTAATTATTTTTCAGAAACCTCAACACACTATTACCGAATCGCATTTCCATCCAGAGAGTAAGTAATAAATTTAATCTTTAAATGTTTCGAAAGTACTGCCCATTTAACCGTCTCATACAATTATAAACACTGCCAGCATAAAATTAACCACTAAAATTAACCAAACGAGGCTGGTTATCCGATACCTTAAATAAGGATCTGTGATGTAATCCTCTTTCATGCAAGAATTTACGTTCTTGCCCGTTCAAGGGCAATACATGAAGTAAAAACATGTTAAGGATAAAAAAAAATAGAATTCTGAACTTGCTATACGACACGAAATTTGCATGGATCACTTGGATACAGACTGGAATGTTAAGAATAAAATACAAGCAGCTGAGATTAGACTTTTACGAAAAGTGAAAGGATGCACTTTATTGGACCACATAAATAATGAAATAATTACAGAAGCATTAAAAGTAAATAAATATATAATGCAATATAGATCTAAATGGTTACATTATTTAGATAGGATGGATAATACAAGACTTCCAAAACAAATCAGCAAGTACTGACCTTCTGGTAAAAGAGATGTGGGCGGACCACATCGAAGATGGAAGGAAATCAAGATGTCTAACCGTGAAATGAATAAGATGATGATAATGAGGAGGATGACTTCAATGATGGGAATTATTATTTTAAGGGACCCTGGGACTGAGATTTGGCCAAAAATGGACAACTTACCTATTTATCAATAATTAAATTTCATATTATTATTTTACGAGAGAGAATTAATCATAGTGAAGTTGAAATTAGAAAAAGACCAATTAAAGTTGTTAATCAATTTATTGATAAATTTATTAAACTTGCTTAGAAATACCGTTAAGACCAATTCATATCATGCGACATTATGGTTTTTAGCGTTTTGTAAGTTTTAGATGTGTATCAACAGTATTAAAATGGTCAGTGAGTGGTTATTTAAAGACTTATACCCAATGTTCTTTTGAGTTTCTTTCCAACATGCACCTTACGAGATTAGGTAAATTGTTCCTTGCGAATCAGCTGTGGTTGATCAAATATGCTTTGCTTGATATTTATAGGCATAATCATAGCTTATGTTATTTGGAATTATCAATGTTTAATTGTAGATAAATTAGCACCTTTTATTTTTAAAAAAACTTGAATATCCCAATTAGAAAATTACGATTTTAAATCAAAGTATTTAAGTTATAAAACAAATACAAATTATTTATTTAACTTCAACCTGTGTGTTTTCGGAAGTTCCATCAATATTTTATCTGATTTTTTGAAAAATGTTGAACATCTTGGAAACTAATTATAATATAAAATTGAAATTTTACATATTAGATATTTTAATCAAAAGAAACATACATTAAAATATTAAACTAAATAGGTTTAAAATTATAAAATTCGTAAATTCCATACCAGGGTCTTTCAGTGGTCACATCTATGTTCCAGAATGAATTACCTCCTTAAGACAGTATTCCTCTACGGCCTTTAAAGCTGGATAAAGAAATCGCAACATCAGCCTCAGTGTAAGTAAAGTTGATGACTAAGATGAACCCGAAGTTCATAACAAGACTTTGAGGGTGTAATTAACATTTTCGCTTCGACGTGCATTTAAGAACTCTCTTCTCATAATCTTTCCAATTCTAATTTTGTAAAAACCTGGTCGTTTTCTGTTAAAGGGAAGATAATCATCTTAAAAGCAAAGTTAACCATCCATTTTTCATTAGAGGCATGAAAACAACCTCAAACGTAAGCAATAGGGGCTGTATCTGTTGTTTTTGAAACAGCATTTTATATAAGCTGACAACGGAATACAGCCAGCCTTCCTAAAGGGGGTATGAGATGTATATTCCTCCTGGTCATTGGGCCTAATCTCTATTTCCGAAACGAGCGACTCAATCTCGAAAACCACTGCAAACGGTTCAGTTAATTTTACTTTCTGTAATGCTTACCTTTTAGTAGGTCCATAAATTCTTGTAGTCTACTAAAAAATTCTATTTACATATTTCCACGTGATGAGGTCTACTCAATCTAAATTTTAAAAAAAAATCTAGAGAAAGGTGTCTGTGTGCGCGTGTACAGCATCTCAAACACGAAAACCTCATGAATCCCAAACCTCATAAAGCCTGGGGTGAGAGATTTTCATTAGTGCGTTTCTGGTGCAACAAAAAGTGTTGTTCTCCGAGCGAGTTTGTGACTGGCGCAGTGAGTGCTGCTCTGCAAGAGATTAGAGAGGTATTGTGTTCTACTCCGCAGCGGGTGAACCGACCAGAAGAAGAGGCTACGTTGAAAGTAATTCATTACGCCGCTACGTCGAAGAAAGTGAATTGACAGCGAAAATTTGGACTAGATCACGTTAGCAAAGTGACAATGAAAACATAGTTAAGTGACAGTAAAAACTGGACAAAGTCTCAGTATTAATGATCCAGAAAATAAATTGTACGAACTTCATTATACATGTTTGTGAAACAATAACACATTTGACACAAAAACCAAGGAAAATGCTATAAAACAAAGGCTACATCAACATTTTACATGCGTGTGAAACCTGGTCACCTAATAGGACCCAGAAAGATAGAAAATACAGAAATTACGTTGCCATATTAAGAGGGATGAAATCAGTAACCTGAAAATCGAAATGAACTACATATATATTATAATCTTAACGAATTATAAGATAAATCAATTAAAATGGAAAGAACATGCTCTACGAAAGCAGAATAACAAAAGTATACAGACAAGCCATACGTAACTGGCAGGAGGGATGTAGGTGGATTCAGAAAAAGCTGGGAAGGCAATTTAGATTCTTGAGTGAGCAGAATGGGTAAAAAATTCAACATCCGAAGATGGTGACAACTGTGAATGTGCGGGACTGTACAGGTTGTAAATAAAAATATGTTGCAAGGCTCGGTGATGGGTAAATGGATACCTTGTTCATATTTTGTAATGTATCCATGCCCAGAAAAGCTTTGTTTACGTCCTAAGGTCTATACAATACGCAGGAAGAGGTAGGCAGTGTGGATTACAAAAGATAGAACATAATTTTCAAAGAGAACAAAAATACTGCAAGTAAATACACAACATTTTAATCAAGCACTGAAGCTTAAATACCAGGTGATGCAAAAAATGTGGAACTGCAGATTTGAAACTGGTGTACGGCCTGCCCGCGGTGTTTGTTAGGACGTAAACTACCTGTCTTATTTAAATCCTTTCCAATCTTGGAAACATTGTGTTGGCTGGGTGATGCTGTTGGGGTAACGCTGTTAATGCGGCCTGCCCTCAGGTGGTGGTTAGGATGTAAGCTACCTGTCTCACTTCACCGCCTTTCCAACCTTGGAAATGTGGCGTTGGCTGGGCGACGCTTGTTGGCGCAACGTTGTTGATAGAGCCGGCCATTTCTCTCGCGCTTCCCCGTAGATGTTAGGCATTTCGGAGTACTCTGCTTTTGTTCACAAGGCCGCCACTATTCATTCCCATTTGACGATAACCACAAAAATTAATACTGTAAAGCATGAAATTGCTAACAAGAATAAGACCGCAAAAACTACCTTTGGCTGTAGGTATGGTCAGGGACTGCTGTGCATCACGTAACAGTTGATGCAGTACCATTGGTAAACAACTCTTAACTAATGAATGCGAGGTCTACTGTTTGTTTACCTGCAGTCATCCCCCTTTCCGTTTCGTAAGCTGTACCACCGAACCTTACAACAATATTTGTTTACAACCTGTGTACTTTCAAAATTATAAGGGCAAGAGATGCAGCTAAATACAGAGTTGCTACTCACGAAAACATAGTAAACATCACCTTTAATATTGTGAAGCTATGAACAGTCACGCATGATATTTCTTCCTTTGTCACATCAGAATTTCACGGTTTGTAGTTCAGGAGCATTTAATTACCCAATTAAAATTAACAGGCATCCTGATAAACAATACGAAGGGAATAAAGATGAAAACGAAGGAACTCAAGTGAGGCGCTTTCATTAAATCTATTGCTGTATCCGACAATGATAAAAGCCGGTTTTATATTAAAACATCAATGTACATGTTTCCTTTCTAATGAAAGTATATAAAGTCAACTTCTGGTACTCTATATGAAGACTTGCAAGCCATGAAACAGATAAAAAGAAGAACCACGGAAAATAATTTCCGAAGCCAGTCTGTGCGTACTATTATCAAAGAATCTCGTGGAACGTGTTGTAAACACTATTAACATTTCTTTTGAGATTCTCGTTTAAAGTCATATATTGTGATTTCATTATTTGTTTTTCCAAAGTCTGCAGTGGTGTTTTGTTTACTGTGTTAAATTATAAAACCCTCTTTTCAATATACCTGTCTTCCATCACTCAAATCCCTCTATACGACATAATTCTTTTCCAATTTGCTTAGAATTTTTTAACATTATTAAGAACAAGTTATAGGGATAAGCATAGGGGTATGAGCGGAGGGGGGATTAACACCTGGACCTACGCAGATATTTTGTATCTAGGCCCCTGGGGGGGCGCCCCCTGAGGGAGGGATGAAGTGAGAGTAAACAGAGACAGTCGGACTAGGATGCAGAGGCAGAGGGCAGGGTCCCTATCGTTTACAAATTTAAACTCCCCGGAAGACAGCTGGTGCAGCCGGAACCCCTCCCCCCTGTGCGCTTACACATCCCCTGAGACCCGGAGACACTCGCAGTCCGGGTCAAGGTTTACTCAGAGCATCCTTTTCCCCTGCCATGCACATGCCGAGACCTCAAAAACTTGCAACCTTGAAAGAGACCAAGCAGATGAAAGGTGAAGTGAAATGAGAATGGAGATGAAATGGAGGGACAGGAAATTCGGGGGATGTAGTGATTCTTCCCAGCATTCGGGGAAACCCCGAAAAAAACCATTGGTTAGGAAGGTCCGCCGCGGGAATCGCACCCACGACCTCCTGAATGCGGTCCTGAGCCAACCTATTCGGTAAGAACAAGTTACAAATTCCGTGTATTTTTTGCTTTCTCTAATTACCTTATAGTAAGTAGAGAAAATAATGCATTTCACACATAAATTCGATATCGATGTTGTGACCCCTTGAACCCTCACAAAAAGCACTTTTAGAAAAAAATATGTGTTACACTCAAATGACTTTCTCTACTCTTGTACAAACTATTCTTACAAACGCTCATTCTCCATTTACTTCATGTTAATCGAAGCTGTAAGCGATAGTCAAATCTTGTAAAAACTGGTTGCAATGTGTAGCATTCCATGCTCTTGGCATGCCCAGGACATAAAAAAAAAAGAATAACGAATTCCTATTTGAGAAAAAGTATAAAGCATTGAAAAATTCTAACAAATGGCATGGAATATCCCTGAAATGTTTAACTCGACCAAAAAAAAATGTGTATGACATAAATTGTGTGTTTTAACGGGGTCTATTTTTTGTGTAGTAAGATTTTACTCTAACGGTTTACCTGTTTACAAAAGTCATTCAGAATGAAGAGGACTTAAGGGAACATTCCCAGAAAATTCAAAATATACATTTCATTTGCCATGAAAACATCTTAAAACATATGATATTTTAATCAAAATTGTTAGAGCCATTTTTGAGAAAATCAAAATTTTCTAAAAATGTTCCATGTAAAGGGTAATCTGGGGTGGGGGATTTTCTTTAAAATCCTCGTATCGCTCCTTTGAAAGATACAGAACCTAAATACAAAATTTAGTATTTATCCGACTTTTCGTTTTCGAGCTTGGTGTTCAGGGCAGATACACAGGTACATGTTTCCAAAAATTCTTAATTGGACTCAGGGCACCTCTAAACATGTATTTGCGGTGAAAATCTCGGTATCGAATTTTTGGGTGGAATGCAATATTTCCCCCTACTTACTCTACGTAGTAGAGAAAGTAAAAAACGTGTGAATGTGTGTTTGAGCAGCATAACTAAAAAACGAAATGTTGAATGTATACCAAACTTGGTATTTAAGTTCAGCAGCTTCCAAGGACGCGAAACGCAGGTTTTCAAGAAAATTTGTCTGTCATAAACTGTACCCTTTATATGGAAAAAATGTTAGTTTTCTTTTCTCAAAAGTGGTGCTAATGATATATATTTTTGTTGTTGTTGTTGTTTGAGGTAGTATTTTTAACACAAATGATTTCAGTCTAATTATATAATATATAAATTCCATAACAGCCCGCCTTAAAGCAATTGTATATGTAACAATATATAAAAAGTGTATATTACAGTCATTGTATATGTTTATATTATTGTATCCATGTGTAATGATGTTATGTGAATGTATTACGTAATTTAATAATGTAGGAGCTGTAAGAATAATAAGTTATAAGTTGCTAACAATGAGGTAACCTTGAGGCAATAATGAGTGTGAGAGTTTAATAATGTTACTTGTGATTTTTGGAAGCAATAATTTAATTTTAGTGACAGTTTATAAAATAGCCAATCAACAACCATAAAAAGCTTTACCTAAATGAAGGTTATCTATTGGAATAGGATTAGCCAATCAGAAACTGAAAAGGAGAAACATTTACAAATTCAGAAGTCAGTTGGTTGCAAACAGTGGTGGTAACCGGATGCGAGACACGTCCTCGAGAAGTATAATACGTATTCGTGTGAGACGAAAATAGTTTACGTGTTAAAAAGTGCAAGTAATTAATAAAAGAATCTCACAGCTCTCTATCAGTGAAGTGTTATTTAAATCGGGTCAAGCATTAATAAAAGGAGTGAAGTAAAATTATAATCTGTGTAAGCCTACATTCTTGTCGTACCACAACCCTGCTAAGACATTCATGTCTCTAAAGTAAATACAGACGCAGCCGAGGCAAACATAAATATATAAGATTTAAAGAAACAGTCAAATTACAAAGTTAATATTTTTAAACTTGGGGCGAAGGCTACCGGAAACTGTTTACCATACGTGCGGTTGCAAACAAACTTGAAGTTCGGCTCCCAACAGTTGAAATATAATACAACTCCTTCAAAACAACCTACTTCAAATTGACGCCCAAAGCGTGGTGCAAATAACGTAAAGATACCATCTTCTTCAAACTGGCTTTCCATACGTAGCAGCAACAAACAACCTTCTTCAAATTGGTGCCCATACGTGGGGCTAATAAATAACTTCATGTTATGATACTGTGTTAACAATTTTATGACCAATAAAATGTATATATTGAATATTCTGCGAATAGCCTTTTAAGTCTACATTACGAATGAGCTTTGTATAATTTTGCATTACTAGTAAACCGTAAGGAATATTCAAAAAATTACTACACAAAACATTGCAGAAGAACTTTTGTAGCAATAACTATTTCCGAGAAAGTTTTTGTTTTCGTTTGAATTTTCAAATAGGTTTTACTGCTTTGAATGTTAAAATCGCTATTCCGTCGTTTCTGGTGGCCATGCAGAAAACGCAACTTCAAAGCCAGCATTAGGCGACCTGCATTTTAAATATTTAGCTATCGCTTCAGCCCCCTTGAAAATGCAACAAAATGCGCAATGAAAATATTTCTACAAATACTTATCTGGATTAACGGAACAAGGTACTCTGAAATGGTAAAAAAAAAAAAAAAAAAAAAAAAAAAAAACACATTTTTTGTTTTAGGCACTAATAAAATCTCTTATTATTTCCAGTTTCAGAAAATATAGACTTTTTGGGGGGTTAACAGGTTGTTAAGGCATTTAAATGCCATTTAAATGTTAGTCTGCATTCCTTTAAAGCTGTTAGGCAACATGAACATTTTTTTATCTTTCAACAGCAAACGACTATATTATGCCCAGCGAGCAGTTCAGCAATTAAAAAAAGAGGCCAGGACCAAGAGAAGGCCATCAGAAAGGCTGCAGTAATCCAGGTGCGGATGATTATGACCTTGGAATGTACTGAAGTGTGTCAGAATTTTAGTGTTCAAACTTTAAATTCAGTTTTCTCAAAACAGCATTTTTGGATACTTGTGTACCTTTTCCTCAGAAAGCATGCGAGCTACAGAATTGAAATGTTCGGTACATGTATATAACAGATAGTTAAACTTGTTGAACAAAAATCATAATTTCATAATGTATATTAGATATTAAGAAAGCAACAACATTGCAAATTTTCCACATTTTTACTTTCTTGACTTTGCAATTTTTTTTTTCAATTTCTAATGAACTGACATAGTTAAATAAATAAATGAGGATCAGAAAATAGCTAATTATACTAAGAACAAGCATGCAAAAGTGTGATTGTGTAATGTAAGTAGTATCAGAGAAAAAGATACATGAATTCACATGTTTTAAGAGTAAATCTTATTATTTTTCTGTTGTGCGAAATAATTTTTATGGACTCAACTACATAAGCTATCATTGCAAACAACCACTTTATGTAATTGTCATTATTTATATAATAATTCATAAAAACTTAACGAAAAACCATTGAGAACTTTAAGAGCAGTGGTAATTTAACACACTTAAGGTGTAATTTCTGTGTGTTCAGACTACCTTGTCCCCTTAATGAATAGAAAGAATAATACAGTTTTGTAAGAATAGTTTGTAGAATAGTGAGTAGTGAAAGTCACGTGAATGTAACACTGTTTTTTTCTGCCTCTTATCCTAAACGTCTTGTTCACGGAAATCTTACTGCGGGTTTGGGCATGAAAGGTTTTATGCTTCACTTTAAGGAATCCAGAAAATAAAACCTTTTCGATGAACCTACATTGGTAGATCTATTGAAGAAGCGAATAAAAGGGAGATCACCTCATTCACTAAATGACTAGTATAAAACAAGACACATAAATCTCTTATTTCAGTAAAAGGTTTGAAAGACAATCTAAATGATGAGTCTTTCAGTATTGACTCATTTTGAGGGCGGGGTTCACTTGCACGCAAGTTGACAAGTTATTGGCGTATTGCTAAAGAAGGCTAAGTGCGTTTAACCGCCCTCTTTTTCTCCATTAGCAAGGAATAGAGCAAGGGTGGAGAGCATTTGTCTTGATTGAAGCAGAGACGAAAAGTGGATAAGTGGTAGAGGATACAAACCAGCTGGTGGATTGTATGTCAATCGATCCAAAGACACGTCAGATGTACTACTTAAGCTTCTTTTAAGAAACTCTGACGTATTCAACGACAGTTTCTGTGTGCTGCGGTGGCATTTTGTGACTTGAAAAAAGGGAGAGGGTGAGATAGTAAGGGGCTCTTTGGAGTGGAGGAATTTTCTTGACTATTCCCTTCATAGGCCACGTATATGGTACTAATCAATAACGCTTAGAAATGCCTCGGATATCGACCAATCACGGCCGTTTATCTTTTAATCTGCTTGCAATGACACGATTTTACTGGATAAAATGGCAGCTCGTTACTGCACCGTAGTAATATCAGTATGCAGTGATTAATAAGCTATGTCATCCATTTCGATTGCTGACGTTAAGTGATTACGAAATCCTACTACCTCAACATCCATCGCCAAAAACTATCAGATTCTTTAAACTTTGTAAATTATGTTTTAAATCAATGCACATTAAAATAGGTTAGTTTCCAAATAAATTATGTTCTTGAAAACCATATAGCTTTGTGTGTATATGTGTGTGTTCAGATTTTAGTTTATCTTAATTTTGAGGTTAACTATTTTCTAATTCCCTTTGTTGGCAGCATTGAGTAATCCGTAACCTATTCGATTGTTCATTTAATGTGCCCTGATCTTACAGCTGACACAGGGGTGATTTGATTTTAAACAATAGATACATGTAAGAAATCGATGATTATTATTATATAATCGGTTATATATTTTATTCGTATAATAGTCTTTAAAAAATTCCATTCCAGTAAGGAGTGCCATCAGTTAAACTCGTGACCTCCTTGTGGGATTACTTATGATAATCTTCGATTATACAGAGCGGTCGCTGTATGGTGGGGCCACAATTGCACCGCCTGCACTGCAGTTACCTCGGTATTTTTCCGCTGCGCACTAGTGCTGAATGACCTGCTCAAGGCTACATTTATAAACTGTGTTGTAGTACTTGAAATGCGACAGTTGCTACCTTATGTTCATGCTGTAAGCACTAGAGTTTGTGCATCTCAAAGGTGGACGTTTATTCAAGACATCTGTGTTGTGTGTGATTTTCTTAAGAGTATTCTTGTTTTATTACTACTCCACTGAAATGCCTACAACAAATTCACTATTGAACAACGAATTTTTATGTACATAAAAACCGAATCATGTACACAGGTGTGTAGATAATTTCAGGAAAAATTTCCTTGTATCCCAGTTCCAGAAAGAGAAACTGTTAGACGTCTGGATAATAAGTTTAGAACAACGGGATCGCTAAACGCTAAGCCTATGTAGCGAAAACCAAATACTCTAAGGGAGGAAACAATTGACGAAACTGATGCATCTATTTGTGGGAACCCTAAAAAAATTCTGATGTGTTACACTCACATGACTTTCTCTACTCTTGTACAAACTATTTTTACAAACGCTTATTCTCCATATGCTTCATCTTAATCGAGATAAACATTTGCAGACTATCTTATTGCTAATTTTCTTGTAGATGCAAGGGGAATATATATTTACAAGGGTAGTATCGAAATACAGTAGCCTTTAAGCACATACATATCTCTTAATAGCTGGTTGCTATGTGCAGCACCATTCCCTTTGCCTCAGATTAATACTCTTTGCATATCCAAGACAAAAAAAAATGAATAACGAATTCCCATTTGAGAAAAGTATTGAAAAATTTAAGGGAATAACAAGCAATATCTCGCAAATGGTTCACTCAACAAAAAAATGTATATGACATAAATTGTGTATTTTAACGCGATCCACATTTTTTGTGTAGTACAGTTTTGTCTAACTCTTATGGTTTACCAGTTATACAAAAGTCGTTCACAATGAAGAATACTTTTGGAGACATTCCCAGAAAATTCAACATATACATATTATTTGTCATGAAAATATCTTAAACATATGATATTTTAATCAAAATCGTGAGAGCCATTTTTGAGAAAATTAAAATTTTCGAAAAATGTTCCATGTAAAGGGTAATCTGGGGTGGGGAGATTTTCTTGAAAACCTTCGTGTCGCATCTCTGGAAGATACTGAACCTAAATACCTAGTTTTGTGTTTATCCGACTGTTCGTTTCTGAGTTATGCTGTTCACAGACAGACACACAGACACACACACGGACATGTTTCCAAAAATGCTTTTTTTGGATTCAGGGGGTCTCAAAACATGTATTTCCGGTGAAATCTCGGTATAAATTTTTGAGTGGAATACAATACTTCCCCTACTTACTATACGTAGTAGAGAAAGTAATAAATCCCCATAACAAAGACGAACTTAAGGATAAATATAAAATAATATATAAACATTATTTATTTTATATTTATAGAATGCGAAGCTAAGGACCGTAGTAGTTAAAGAGCTCCTTAAATAAACTCAACTCGTGTAAATATAGTGAGTGTATAAATACAAGCTCATTATGTGTCACTTCACCGCAATTTAATAATTCTGCTCCAGAAGATTCCTTTCGGCAGGTTCTGGTAATCTCTTTCCAGAACGTTCTGCCTTGTATCCGGGGACTATATAAGGGGATGAGTTAAGAAGTTAATTGCAGTCAAGAAGACGAGAGTTTGGACAATGCCGAGTGCAGTTCACCTGAGAGTTGTGACTCTGCAGTTCAGTTGCAATTCAATTTGACTAATCGGTTGTCAATATAAAAACACAAATTATGAGAATTAAGAATAAGAACTTATCAATGGAAATTTCATCCAAAAATGCCAGGAATGTCTCAATGCAAATGGATGTCATTTTCAACATCACTTATAACAAGCTTGGTACTCATCATAGTGCATGTTACTATCTCTCGTGAGTAAGTAACGCGGGAGATTTAGAACTGAACCCCCCTCAGCCGTAATAGATAGTGCACCGAGCACGCATACAGGGAATGCGCGTACAATGCCATACAAAAGCAGGAAATTTGGTATTTAATGGACTTTTCGTTTCTGAGTTATACAGTGCTTTCTCTCTCGCTGATCTTAAGATCTTATAACATTTATTTCCGGTGAAATCATAATATCCAATTTTTGGGTAGAACACAATACTTCCTCTACCTAAGACTCACTTTAAATATGCATTATAAATGCTCTACCCTTAACTTCATCTAGTTATATTAAGATAGTAAGGTAGTATACGATGCGCTTGCGTAAAGGAAAAACCTTTCAATAAAGAGCGTGCGCTCACAAATTCTCTTATCGCTCCATTTCCCCAGTTAAAATATAGGAGCTACTTTATCTTTTGCTACCCTTGTTGCTCCCAGGAATTGAGTTTTGGAAATGGAGTGTGTGTATGTGTAGGCGTAGCGAGATAATGAGTGTTAGTTACCTGGTAGACAGTTAAATGAGTGCAGCTTGCAGCAGAATTTCTATCTTCTAGGGAGGAATAAAATCTGCAGTGATTTCTTGCTATACCTTCCTCTCCCAACCCAGTGAAATGTTGCAGTTTTTTTCTCGCTTCTTTTACGTTCCTAGCTATTTTCTCCGGCTGAGGTGGAAGGGGGTACGAAGATTGGATGGAACAAAGGACACGCTACAGTAATTTAAGAGGCACTTACTCTCCTAGGCTTTGTACTTGTGAAAATCGGCTGGAAAATAAGCGATAAGCGTAAACAGAAAACAAACTTATACATCGTTTTTATTACCCTTATCCACTTTTTTCTTTTGTTTCTCACTCTCTCTACTGATTAACTATTATAGATGAAATACTGCATTTGACCCAAAGACTCGATATCTACTTTACAATGAAAATACATTGGCTACAAAAAAATATGCCTTTCCTCTTTAAAACTTGCTGTTAACAGAGAGAATATTCTAAATTTTAATCTGCAGAAAGAATAAACAATACTATGAGTATGTGCTATGTTTTTTTCTAGATTCTTTATTTTATCAGTTTTTTGTAAGACGTGTGAAAAATATGTCAAATTCAGAAACCATCAACGGTTTTACTGAATTTCTTCATTACTACACCAGTTTCCCCAAGAGTTTAAACAATATGCTAGTACTTTTGTCACGTATAATACAAAAAATCCCTAATAAATGCATATAAAATAAATTTATAAACATCACAAATGAAGAACTTGTAAAATCGGCGGAATTAAAAACAAAAACTATAAAACTAGATGCTAAGAAATCTGGAAAACGGCAACAAGCTCTAAACATATTATTTGTCCCTTCTGAATATTAAAATAATTTTACTCCATTAATTTGCTGCTGGAACTCTTTAAACTGAAGTGAATGCTTACTTGTAGGGGAACATACACCCGACAGGGCAAGCAATGTAAATAAGGGAAATCATAAATCAACAATCAAGATAGGAATATACAATTACTTAGCACTATAAGCTAACTTGTACCATAAAATGTAGACAGATGTAAGAAACATTGTAATTGGCTAGGAAGCGAGCTAGCAGCAGGGTTATAAGTTCAATAACATACACACGCTAACGAGCATAGGATTAGGCAGAACTGCGTCGAGCTCTGAGAGAGGCCCAAGGAGAAACAAGGACGGAGATAGGGGGACAATTCCTGGAAAGTCAAGGGAGTCGGATACGAAGTCAGCAATTAGAAAGAGAAGCAAGAGTAGTGAGTTTTACCAAAGGAGACAGACACAAGCTTGGCTTCTAAGAGTAAACAATTTCTTTCTCATAGCGTGCCAAGTAAATAACCAATCGAAACAAAGATTAGCTAACAAGGCGCGAAATTAGTGTCATAGTAGTAAGGTATAAGAGGAAGGTTCGTTCCAGATTTCAACACTCTTTCTTATTATGTGAAGTATTTGGTGACAGATTCTGTAACGCTTGTGCATGTGGGTGATAGAGATAGCATGTGAAATAGATAGCTAGGCCCACTGTAAGCATTCAAAGTAGCCGGAGATGTATAATACACCTTATAGATTACTTCTTTATTATTCAAAAGAGAAAAGTTGCTGGCCGCTTCGATAATTTTTTGTGTAAGAATAAATCAAATCGCTAAAGGAATTCAGCTTATTAGTTGCCGTCACCCACAATATCCTGAGGTACAGATAGCTAGGAATAAGAATTTATTCACAGCGTACGAGTGACAGTTGAGGCAGAGAATTTCTGAAAACTTCAACCTAGAACTCATTATCAAGCTGAGATATCACGTAGAAGCGCTACACCCCGCCCGCCATTCACTGTATAAGTTTTAACGGGTCCCTCATCGAAAATATGCAGATGTCCGTCTCTTTTGTCTAGCGTAACCCAAACAGAAAAGTCGAATGTATCAAATTTCTACTTTGTAGTGGTTCCTCCTTGGTAGGCCCCCACTACGTTGATGAAGATGGGTGCTGTTTTACGTACTTCTAGGTCATCTTGATGCCCTTACTCTTGTGATGTATATTGAGGTTCCCGTAGGCTGGAATCTGATGATCGCGTATCTGTATTCTTGTGTATTTGCTCACACACGTATTCTGTTAATTATTTCACTTGTATTTTGGATAAATCACATGTAAATATTCACAATTCACTATCACCTTTGTTATGTTAAAATATGTATAATCGGTAGACTTTAAATACAAAGTTTTAGCGTCTATTTGGAGACGAGTTTATACACGGCCTTCCTGCTTGAAGACTGACAAGCTTCTGTAAGCGTTCCCTTCAACCGTTCTCCTTAACATACGTATTTGAATTATAGGCGTGTATCAATGTACCTGATTGGTGCTACATCCAATAACGGTTTATATATATATATATATATATATATATTATATATAGTACCAGTTGCTGCCAAACACATTTAATTTGTAACTTAGGTGCTCAGCATAGCACAGACTTTACACTTGAGACACTGTTGACAACACCACAGAACAGAATACAACTGCTTAATGAAATTGAATTGCAACTGAATTGCTGAGTCAAACTAACAAGTGAACTGCAGAGTCACAACTCCCAACTGAACTGCACTGGGCACTGTCCAAACTTTTCGACTTCTTGACTGCGGTTAACTTCTTAACTAACCGACTTCCACTCACTGGGCAGAGCATCCCTTTATATAGGCCCCAGATACAAAGTGGGACGCTCTCGAAAGAGATTACCAGAATCTGGAGCAGTAATCATTAATCTGCGGTGAAGTGGCACATAATGAGCTTATATTTGTACGACTCACTATATTTACACAACTAGTAATACAAAACATTTAGTTTTATTTGTGGACGCTCGTTTACTACTACGGTCCTTAGCATTCCACTCTATATTTGGCGTGAAAAACAAGAAATTTTGCTCAGAAGTCTCTCTGTCAGTTTTGAGGTTCTTTTATTTGCCGTAAATTTACGACACGAGACCATCAGCTTTACTTCCCTTCCGAAAGAAGCCATGCTATGGATTTTTACACCCGAAAAAATCCATCCTCCTGCGTCTGGTCTGAACCCGCGATCTCGGGAACTAAAGGATGACTAGTAATACGAAAGTAGTTGCTTGACACAAATTGATATTTTAACAAGTTCTAGATTTTTTGTGCTAATAAAAATTACATATATCCAGAGTTTTATACTAACACAAAACATATGTAGAAGTCACTAAAATATCAATTTGTGTCAAGCAACTTTTATCGTATTACTAGTCGTTTCCGAAATACTAGCTCTTGTATGTTTATTTTCCCCAAGTGAGCGCAGAGACAGTTGAGATTTTGCTTTACTTTTAGGCATCTGGTACACTATAATGTGTCTAAACAACCCCTTAATAAGGTGAAGATGGGCAACAATAACATGTGAGACCTCAGAATAGCTCTCATATTTATGCATGTAGTATTCAGGTAGCAATTATCCTTAATGGATAATATTCATTTTGAAAATAATCTAACTCACGTGCATCTGACTTGAGAAGCAAAAGGGCCACTCATGTTTACTTTCTCTAAGTAGGGGAAGTTGTGTGTGTGTGTGTGTGTGTATGTGTATGTGTGTGTGAACAATATTTTCAGAAACGAAAAGTCAGATAAATACCAAACTTGGCATTTAAGTTCAATATCTTTCAAAGATGCGAAACGAAGGTTTTTTAAAAAAACTCCCCTCACCCCCAAACTATCTTTTACATGGAAACATTTTCAAAATGTTTGATTTTATCAAAAATGGCCCTAACGATTTTGATTAAAATACCATTATATTAAAGATATTTACATGACAAATAAAATTTATATTTCGAATTTTTCGGGAATAGTCTCTGAAGTCCACTTCATTTGAAAGGAATTTTGTATAAGCTTGTACTACAACTGGTAAACATTAAGGGATAGACGACGACGTACTGCACACAATTTATTTCAAGTAACCTTTTTTGTGGCATCGGCAATTTCCGAGATATGCGTTATTAATGCTACGAATTGTTCAATATAAGCCTTTCTTTTAAAGTTCTGTCAGCATTCAGTTTTTTCTCGCGATGTCATTAAAACAGAATGGAGTTTTAAGGCTAGCAGCGTCCAGTTTTTAAACATTTGACTATCCACGTTTCCTTTATATCTATAACGAAATGGGTAATGCAGCTATTTCTGCAAAGGTTTGTTTGGATTAAAATGAAGTACTTAAAAATAAATTTTAGTAAGAATAGCATGTATATCCACTAATAAACGATAGAGAGTGAGAAATTCATGTGAATGTAAGAAATCAGATTTTTCATTTTAAAGATTGAACTCACTTGTTGACATTGATTGCTAAGGTTACGTCATATAATCAATCCAATCACCTTATTAGACAGTTCAAGAAGTTCAACACAGCCGTGGAGCAGGTTCAGAATTGATATACAGACGGTCAGGTTTGCAAAATGTTATTTTAAAATCGAATTTACTTTTTAACTTTCTTTAATACATTTTTCCAAAGGGATATCCTGTCAGACACAAGCGTTTAAGATATCCACCTTGAAGAATTGGCTCAAATTGAAAGAGTAGTCTTAGAGATACATTCAAACAAAAATTGCTATTACATTTCGTATATGCATATAATTATAAACTGTCATCTGTAACCTGTTCTTCTCTAGAGCTTTTTACCATTCACCATTCCTTCCAATGGCTCTCTTAATCATATCGCTTCTCATCCAATCTCCCATTCAATTGTCGTCCTCCGTGGTATAGTGGTTACCATGGTAGCCTATAGCTTCTGAGGTTGCGGGTTCAAACCCGGCAGAAGGCGATGGATTTTTTCGGGTGAAAAATCCTTAGCATGACTTCCTTCGGAAGGGAATTAAAGCCGGTGGTCCCATGTCGTAGATTTATGGCACGTAAAAGAACCTCAATCCTGATAAAGAGGCCTCAACAAAATGACCGGTCTTTCACGCCCAATACAGAATGGGACGCCAAGAAACACAGCAGTTAAATCATGTTTATAAATACAACTCCAATTTAATTTTTTTTTCTCATTCAATTTATTGCTTTCTCTATCTCGTACCTAGTAGGCGGAGGAAATACTGTATTCCACTCAAAAATTCCATTTCTAGATTTCACTGGAAATACATTAATTTCGGGCCCTCTAAATCCAAAAAAAAAAAAAACATTTTTAGAAAAACATCTGTGTGTGTGCACGCCTGTGGACAACATAACTCAAAAATAAAAACTCGGATATACACCAAACTTTGTATTTAAGTTCAGTATGCTCCAATTCCTCCTCCCCAAATTGCCCATTATAACGAAATTTGTTCGATTTTCTTTTATTTCTATAAATGATTAACAATTTTGATTAAAATAACCATATATTCCAAATATTTACACGACAAATATAACGCATATCTAATTTTCAGGAAATAGCTTATGAAGTACTCTTCATTCGGAAAGGAGGTTGTATATTTTGTATTACTGGTAAACGTTACGGGATAAATAAAAGAAATCGGTAATACTTCGGCGCTGGTACCTAATTTCTAAAACCAGAACTTATATTCCAGATCTTTATACTCGTTTCACACTTTTATAGAACACACACACACAAAATTGTAGATATAAGTAACACAAAATAAAAAAAAATCAATAAAATAACTAAAAATACATACAGCAATTGCACTAAAAATTAATAAAAAATATATACATTTAAAATACGTTACTTATAAACCACACATCACACCACAAAATTTCAAAACATTTAACACTTATCTTACATCTAAAATCTCAAATTTGTACATATAATTGCTAGATTTAATATTACAATATTAGTATTTTAGTAATTTAAATTAATATTTTTCAATTTTATGAATATTATAAAATATATTTATTAGAAAAAGAAAAAGGTTAAGGGATAGAGGAAAATGTGGTACACAAAAAATGTATGTCTTTAAAACGTTCGGTTTATTTCAAATAATTTTGTTTGGGGGGAGGGCATCCGCCATTTCCGAGATATCAGTTATTATTAATTTGAATTTTTCAACTGTTATTCTTTTTTAAAGTACTGTCGCTATTCAGTTGTGTCTCGCGACCTCTTGGATAGAGTACGGAATTATAAAACCGGCCACGTTTTTAAACATCTGACTTCAATTCGATTTCCTCTCTCCCCCTTGTACCTAAAACAAAATGTCTAATGAAAATATTTCTGCAAATGTTTATCTCGATTAACATGAAGTAGATAGAAAATAAGCTTTCGTAGGAATAGCTTGTAAAAGCTATATAAAAATAAGCGGTAGTGGATAGAGAGAGAGAGCCATGTGAATGTAACACATCAGATAGATTTCAGAAGTGATCTACTTTGCCCACTTACACCCGCTAAATGTTGAACGCGGTGTGGTGTTGTGCCTTAAATATCTAAAACAAGGGGGAACTGAAATGATTTTGAGTGGTTTCTAAACTACTTTCAGTTTAAAATGTAGCTTACGGCATCTATTGTAAAGAACATTGGAAAACTTCACAATCTTTATTACAGCGATTAGAGGCAAAATTCCTTGAACTCTCCTATCAGCAACTAATGCTTTCAAGGAAGGTAGACGAGTTATTAGGCTTTCGACCGAAATTACGATACATTATCTTATGATCATAACGTACTAGTTTACTGCATCGTCAATTGTTAAGAAAACAGGTGAGTGCTTTCAGCAACATTACAGTATCCCTAACGTTTGTGCTAAGAGCAGGTGTGGGAATTGTGGCTGGAAGAGGAGGGAGAATCCCTATCCGTCCCAAGTTTTCCAAATATTTTAATGTTGAGGCACTTTTATATGACACCCAAGGGAAAAACTTTTATAGCATCTATACAAATTAAGTATACACCTTAAAGGTACAGCTTCAAGCGTTTTTCCCCCTTTCTTCTGTTTCAACCAAGGTTGTATGTTGAATATTCCATATGTAGGTACCTATCCCAAATGGATCAATCATCTATACGAACGTCCCAGTATCAAACCAATAATCATTATTGATTGAGCGAAGGTTAAATGGCAACGTGTTATGAATATTAAATTTTTATTTTATGTTCGATTAATATCTACGCCTTCCTGATTAATTTGGTATGCAATTGAGGAGACAGTGGAAAAGGTGCACATGCCACCTGTCTTTACAGTGAGGCAGCAAATGCCATTTAGTTTCATAACTACTAACAGAATGCCATGTGCCCATTCTTTGAAAGAGAGCATTATATATTTGTTAATTTACACGACTCGCCAGTCCCAGTATGGCCCATGAAATTCGTATCTCTAGGTTTTATTAGTCGATGCTTCTCATTGGCCAACTTGATTTCAGACAACCAATCAGAAAGCGTATCTAAAAGTTTGCTTTTAAGTCTCCAAGATGGCGGTAGTAGGTGTTGGTATTAATGCTGTTGAAGATGAAAATACAACCATACGTATAAAGTAGTTACAGATCCAAGTAATATTAATTTACAAAATGCATAAACCTCTTTAATTCCCAATGTATTAATTGTTATAAATGATATTAAAACAATATTATATAATATTTAACAGTATTTGCAAAACCCCCATCTAGTTTATGTAACAGGCGTTGGTATAACAGCAGTTCACATGTTCATACAAAATTAGATTTCCTCAATTTCCTTTGCTCGAAAAAATACACTCTGGTGGTATGTGTCCCTCAATTCATTTTTATTTGTTTTTCTTCCGTGTGTTAAGCTTAACGTCCTTGGCCGGTTAGGTCATATAGGATAGTGAATGAAAATGGATTAGCTCAAATGGGTGCATACGAGTTGAGCACAACGGTGAGAAATCACTATCTGCGCACATCGATTTTATTCTAATTGAGCACACATAACGACTCCATGAGAACAGCACAAATGAATACCATTCCATTGAGTACGGAACTGTTGGCAGTGTTATGGAACTTACGTTGGTACCATCATTATGGTTAGAGGTTCAAGATGTGACGCAGCTATTATTCCATCATGAACGCAACCAATGATGCAACTCTCGAATGTTACAAAAGACGATGAAGGACACCAGTGCAATTCACTTGTGTCTTCAGTGGAATAAGGTCACGTTTTCAATGTGGAGTGAAAAGGGTGCAGCGTAAGAAAATCATATACAGAAAGGGATATATTTCAACTACTAAAATAATATGGCGATATACAGATAGAAATTGTTATGCATATTTGTATACTGACAAGTGTGTGACGTATCACTTGAGCAGTGGTGGTACACATAATCATAAGGTGAGTGATAATCCATATAGGCAAATAGTTTCAAACATGGTAAAGATAAAAGCAAGTGAAGACTGGGATGAAATGCCTAGTAATGTGATTCGAAAGCAGCTTCTTCTAGTTTCACTGAGCATCTCACAATGAAAGATTTGGTTCGGATTAAACAAAATGTTTACGCTGCTAGATGTGGCATGATATCCATAAGCATTGGATAAATCCACAATTGCCAGTACTTCCGGTAAAAGTTTTCTTGCTCTTAATGACAAAGTTAAGCATAGTAAAATCAGTTTTTTTACAATACATACTTCGAAAACGGGCATTACATTCCACTTGTATTTTGTGCTCTGCCAACAAAACAAACTGCCGCGTAAGTGATTGTGTTTTGACATATTGTAAACAAGTGCTCTGAACTAAATTTCAACTTTAATCCAAAGACTAAAGTCGTTGATTTTGAACGCAAAATCATAATGCTGTGGCAGTTGTATGGCCATTTGCAGCTATTAATGGGTGTTGCTTTCATCTTTGTCAAACATGGTTTCAGCAAATTAAAGAACTAGGATTCTCAACATTCAAGAATGACAAGCAATCAGAGTGTGGTATTTGGCTGGTTGAATTTTTGGACTTACTTAACTTAATCCAACAGAAGTCGATGCGTCGTTTGTAGATGGTTTCACGACCTGCCAACCCAGCGAAGTCAGTAAATTCAGCGATTATTTAGCAGACACAATGGTGATTCTGCACCATTTCCTCCACACAAATGTAAGCATCCGAGTCAACAGAATCTCAGAGGACTACAAATGCATGCGAATCATTTCATTCTATAGGTAAATTCAATAAGAATTTTATCAGACCACACCCAAATATTTATGTATTTCTTGATATTCTGAAAGGAGTACAGATTGAGGTTTATATCAATATGTTAAACTGTCGTCGCCAAAAGAAAACCGTTCGACGAAACAAAAAAACAACGGCGATATTTTGACAAATGCCTTATTAAAGTATAAGACTGGAGTAATTTCTCGATTACTATGTAAAACGAGCAGCCCATCACTGCAAATGTTTTTAATCAAAAAGTTAAATGATTCTAATTTTTACCAACATTTTTAAACAAGCAGAAAAATCAATGCTAACAATCCTAAGTCTGTATAAAATGGGAAGGAAAATGTGTCATATTGTTTGTGCTTAACGCGAATGAACGGTTTCAAACTGTGCTCTACTTGAATAAAAAATGCAGGTTGTGTAGGTATACGCATTGTGTTCAATTGGAGTGTGTCGGCTCAAATGAGTATATTTGGAGTTATCCGACATTCCTCTTACAAGTTTAAGGTAAAGTTTGTGTGACACGTTAGTTTGTCGTGGAGGAACTTACATGTCACCTTTTAGGGCTATTCTGATCCGTACAGCAATTTACGCATCCAGGTAGATAGTACCCTGATTTTGTAGGGACAGCTAAAGTATTAGTGTAAAAGTAAGGTTCTCTGTATTGTATACAAGTCAAATTTACTTCTTTTTATCTATTGTTATAAAATACTACATTCCAAAATGTTAATGTTTGCTGATATAAAATTTGACAAAAGTATTAATAGCGTTAATGTTATTTAGAACTTCAACATGACCTAGACTCTATAAATGCATTGAGCATAACGAACAAATTCTATTTAAAATTAGTAAATGCATAAAAATGTATTTCTCTAGAAGCAAAAAACGCTTTAAATATATTCACAATATAAAAAGGACATCACTCGTTGAAGTGGATGAAAATAAAGACTTGGAGTGCATTTTGCAAACGATCTCAGATTCAATAGACACGTTGAATTAATCGTAACAAAGTGTTAAAATGTATAGGCTTCATTATTCCTAATTCGTACACATTTAAAGAAACACCATTAATTGGACTTTACAACTCCTTCGTTATACAAAACCTTGAATATGCAATATCATTTAGACCATAAAGCATACTCATTTAATTCATTTGAAAAGTACCATCAACATTTTAAAAATGTTTACTGTATAAAAGAATCGAGTATTATCCTACGTGTCTAATTACGAAACCCTTTTAAACTATTTAAATTTGGAGCTTCAAATTTCAGAGGATACATTATAGACTAATATTTCTGTATAAGGTTCTGCATTTGATATTGATAAAATGCATATTACAAACCTATTCTTTAATGCACCAAATAATATAAGTAAATTCATAAAACGTTTTTCACCCTCAGAGCAAATACAGAAATCCATAAAAATTTACCATTTCTGTGACCAAGTTTGTTATTTTGATGTAGATATCTTCAACAGGTCAGAAATTAGCTCAAAGATGCTATAGTTAATAATTACTTATTAGTGGATTAAGATAAATATTGAACTTAAAAAAATTCATAATTAACAACCACGTCATCTTCTCTTTCTTAGTTGTTTCTTTTACTTTTTTATTTCTCTACACAACTTCCATTTTCACCTACAAATTTTGTTTGTCTTTTCTGTAGTGCTTAGATATTAATTTTTGTGACTGCATTTTATAATGAACATTGCAATTGAGGTTATACCTGTTATGTTCAAAATAAATAAATAAAATATAAATAATAATGACTAGCTTCTAGCATCATCCCTCAATGAGGGGGTAAACTCCCTGCTCAAGGGAAATTCCCCCAAACTAGACGAACATTAATGCGTTATAAATTCAAGTCTAAAACAGAGGAAGGAATATTGTAGTAAAGTAATACACAAACAAACAAACAAAAAACAAGAATACAAATAATTTTAAGTGTACAAAAATAATTTTCGTTATGGAAATTCTGTTCTGCTAATTCTTTTAATTGAAATTTTTTAATTTTAAAACGTTGTAGCCGTAAAATTGGTATAATTGCTTGAAATCTTTAGCAGAACTGTAAGGCAAGCGAATTATTACAAATCTCGTTACAATCTATAACTTTCTTTGTTTAAACAGAATTCCGGGCTCGTTATTATAAAAACTCTTTAATTAACGGTCATTAGTAAGCAAAAGTGATTTCATTCCCATATACAAACACACACAAAAGATAATTAATAACTGAATTATATGGCTTAAAACAGAACGGGATACGCGTACCACGATGGAATGAATTTGTGAGAAAATTTGTCTAGCTAATAAACTGCGTAAAGTTAAAGCATAAAAGTCCATAGAAAGTTTTGTAACAACCAGGGAAGGCATTTATGTAAATAAAATTCAATGAGTTTGCAATGTAAAAGTGCGTGTTAGGCCAGCCTTAATTTTGCTGCTGTAGCAAAATTTAGTACCTCATAACGGGAGGTGCAGTGTCGGAAGGAACGCGCGAGCCATAATGGCAAACCAAACTCCTATCAACTCTTCCCCCCTCTCTTGCGAATATAATAGGATTGTTTCGTTGCTTACAATTTCCAGCGCTCCAATTTTCATAAACTGCTTTTTTTTTGTACCTCCCTTTCTTTGCTGGGATTAAAAACAAACAATGGAATAACGAACCTTTGTATACCTGTTTCGTACAAAATGCGCAAGTGCTATCTGATATTTTCATTAATGCTTCCCTAGAGCATTGATTCCCTTCTCATATAGCCTCAAGCCAGTTAGTTACCTTATGAGGCGATATTGAATGGATTGTAATATCTAAGCACTTGTACAACATTGGTCAATGAAGTCCCTTCAGCAGTTCAAAATAATCTCACAGTATGTTAATACTACAATCAATACAAAAGCGCAAGTAAGTCCTTTAAAAAGCGCTGGGTAAGACGGCTATAATCTTCTGAGCTTTAGAATGTACGCTCAACAGCGTATTAGCCAGAGGAGGGGGGTCTTCACATGACCGAGCGGGAATCATTCAAGTGTAAATGGCACGTGACAGCACCTATACAATAATGATCTGTCTTCCACTCCAGGTGGCAGGACCATTTATTCACCCCTCGCCTCGCTGAAACACTTGTGAATAGATTGTAAAAAAAATACTCTGAATCACTCCGTAATAGTTATGCCATGCTGCAGTTATTTAGTTCTTGGCTTTACTGTAGCAACGCGATATCTTTCACTCCAGCAACACTAGATGCTAGACATCCTATAGGTACTAGACAAATGATTTAACTGAAGGTAGTGGTGCGACATCGAGCTTGGTTTATAGCCACTCTATACAAAATTTCAATTCGTGGTAGCGGTTCCTCCTTGGTAGGCCCCCACTACGTTGATGATGACGGATGCTGTATTACGTACCTGTAGGTCGTCTTGATGCCTGAACTCTTGTGATGTATCTCGACGTTCTCGTAGACTGGAATCCGATAATCGTATATCTGTATTCTTGTTTGTGTGTGTGTTAGTATGTTGTAATTATTATTTTATAATTGTGCCACGGCTGCTGTATTTTGTGTTGGAGAGCAATTGTGTCTTGTCAGGGTTAGGTATGGAGAAGGTTAAAATATTTGTACCAACGTATTCGGTTAACTATTTCACTTGTATTTCTAGATAAACCACATGTAAATATTCACAATTCACTATCACCTTTGTTGTGTTAAAATATGTATAACTGGTAGACTTTAAATATGTAGCTTTAGCGTCTATTTGGAGACGAGTTTATACACGGCCTTCCTGCTTGAAGACTGACAAGCTTCTGTTAGCGTTCCCTTCAACCGTTTTCTTAACGTACGTATTTGAATTATAGGCATGTATCAATGTACCTGATTGGTGCTACTATTCAATAACAGTTTATGTTACTTATATGTATATGTTTACAGACTTTCATCGTCTTGATTATGAATCCAAAGTTCGTTACATGCTTACGTAGATACTACTGCATTTCTCGTAATTTTATATTACTGGTTATATACCTACCAATGGCCTTTCCCTCTTATATTATATTTTATACGTTATAACGTTATACACTTGTTCTCTACCATGTGTAGATTATGAATCTATGTATTTTTAACATCCTCTTAATTATTATACGTACAACATTATAAAGAAAACACATTACACGTAAAACTTAGAACAAAATATTAAAGAAAGAAATTATTAATGTGTTGATGCTGAGAAACTGTGAATTAGATATATTATTACATTAATGAGTTATTGTATTAGTTTTTCCGTGGTAGTACTGTATGCTGTTTCATCCTATATACTAAAATCAATAGCTTACAATTTGTTATGCGCTGTTTTCTACATAAAAAAGCAATAAAATTGTATATAAGTAGGAAGCTTAACAGAGACAAAGAGGGGTAAATGGTAACGACATGAGAAATGACTGCTCAAAAATTGAGCCATTAAATTAGATATACTTCAAAGTGTAAGCTTTATAATAAACATGGCGAAGGATTATGCAACAATGATGTGGAATTCCCTTGCCTTACAAGTTTAAAGTTCACTGTCTTGTGTAGAAGTTTCAGCGAATGCTCTCAACATTAACATGCATCACAATTTTAGGAAGGTACTGGGTAACAATCTCGCCCTTATCAATAAAATATAAAACAATACAGAAATATGTCAAACGCAAACACTTAGCATACAAAATCATGAGAAAGATTACCGAGTAAACCGCCCTAATAAATAGATAGCTCCAAAAACACAACACATTAGAACCCCTCTGAATTATGTATGCAATAAAAATACCCACTTGTGGACGAGTAACATAATTGAACGATAAAATGATTCAAAAATGAAGCGGACACGTAGGATAACAACCACCAGAAAAGCTTGCAAAGTACATTACATGTCTTAACTAAGGCGATGTAGTTCGAAACTCACCAAGAGGGGCAACCAACTTTTGACATATCGAAAGATGGTATAATTGTGGAAAAAATTCTATCTTCCTTAATAAACAATCTTATTGCGTAAACGTATATCAGTGAACTTATTAAGACATTCACCCACATGCTGTAAAACGTTCAGTCTGATATGCTAAATATTTTCTGAGGTAATGGGTCATAAATTTGGTAGATTTAACATAGAAGGGATACTGCTATTAAATCTCCCCTTAAATGTATTACTTTCTCACTTCAATTAAATTTAATTTGTAACACAATGCTGCTTATTTAAGTACTTTTTGAAGTACGAACTAAATAATTTCACGTGTTTACATTCGACGAGAGATGTTCTCTTACTTTCGGAGACTTTTCTTACCCAAATTTCCTAGAGATGCCTAAAGCTCCATTAGATACAATGGTTTAATGTTTAACATTATCCCTTTAAAGTACGTATCACGAAGTAAAAAATGAGAAATTGCAATTAGTTCGGACACAATTCGTCGCATGTAGACGATTGCGTGTGTTTGTCGACGAGTGTGGAACACTAACCAACATTCTGCTAAAAACAAAAGCTGAACTATCGACTCCTAAATCGCCTGTACTCAGCTGATGAGGCCTTCTCCCAAAGGGAACATTAAGACAAATGGACCAGGCACTGGATTACGGAAAACGTGATGCGGACAGTGCCTAATTTGTTCAGACCTTCCATACTTCACAGTCGCAAGGGACATCGTGAAGCCAGGGATCTCAAATAGGATACCAAAACATCTGCGCATCGCTCACAGTTCGTGACAGACGGAATGACCAACTTCTCATTTCGAAACAGTTATATCCTTCTCGAAAATTCCCAAGAGAAATAGCGGTTAGTCTCTGGTTGTTAAACCCAGGCTTCAGCATTGCTGTTATTAGAGGAGAATGTGAGTAAAAGTGAGCAAAATCACATTTCTCAAAAATTACAATTGGGGATCTCTCCACTGAATTTCTTATAAACCTAAGAGGGTTTTAAAACGTAAAGATGCCTAAAATAAAATAAAATCAGCGTATAGATGCTTCACCAACTCTTAAGATCACGCTTCACTTTGGGCACAGACTCTGATCTGTATAGTCTTATGGCTTTCTCTAGCTATTAAAATTTCATAGTCATGCCTTATATACATAGCATTCATTAAAAATGATTGTTCTATCGTGTTATTCAGGGTATATTTTTATCTAAAACCCATTTCAAATTAAGCATTAAGAACTCAGTTGTATACAACAAACGGAAAAGAACTCAAATGAACAAGTTCAGAAGTCTTAGTAATAAACTCTAGTGAAGGAAATTTTACACGAATCGTTTGTATTAATCAGCTCTACATTTCTTCTGAAGTACGTTTCCTAACCGAGCTTGGCTCCGCGGTAACGTTTAGGGGTTGCATTCAGGAGGCCCTGGGTTCGATTACCCTAGACCACCCACTCTGATTTCGATATTTTGTGGATTTCCCTGTTTGGTAGGCGAATGCTGGGGTACTTTCTCATCCACCAGTATATCCTTCCTCCCATTTCCCTTTCATTTGGTTTCCTCTCATGTTTCAGGTGTGCTTCTAGGTTTCGTGGTATGTACGGTGCCGGACAGATGGCGCGGATGCTTGCTGTCGTTCATCGTCCTCTCTGGACAGCTCCAGTAGTGGGTGAGTTCCTCTAAACAGGAACTTTTAGGCACTTTAGTGTGCTGTCCTGTCAGCCCGCGGCCTGTAGCCTCTTGAAGTTATCTCAGTTCGTCCTCCAATTGATCTCATGTATTTCGCAGTACGCGAAGTGTAAACTATAGAAAATTCTATAATATATGGCTATAGAAAATTATACAAAATTGAGTATTGGTCGCATAATGTCCATCTTAAATGCATAAAACTTTAAACACTGGACTAGGACTAGGAGCTGAGGGGGACTTAGCATCTCGACCTAAGGGAATCTTTTGTGCCTAAGTCCCTAACGGGATGTCCCCGGGGGGGAGGGGAGAGGTGAGAGGAGACAGAGGGCGGCTGGAGCATGTGGCACGACAGGGCAGAGGGCAGGGTCCTTATATTTTCCAGCTGCCATCCCCGAAAGGCAGCTGCTACAAGCCCCTCCCATTCCGGAGGACGAAGTGTTACATTAGAGAATCCTTTTCTGCTGCCATGCAACGCCGAGACTACCGCCGACACTTGCAACTCTGAAATAACCAAGCAGATGAAAGGTGAGGTGAAATGAGAAAGGACGTGAAATGGAGGGACAGGAAATTCAGGGGATGTAATTAACCTTCCCAGCATTCGCCTAGCGACCCGGGGAAATCCCCGAAAAACCCATAGGTCAGGAAGGCGGGCATGAGAATCGAACCTACGACCGCCCGAATGCGAGTAACACGAACTACCACCCACGATACCTCACTCGATATAACGGTGAAAGAGCGTGAGAAATAATTAAAATATAAAGAATAAAATATTTATTGTGTGACAAGCGTATAGGTCTTTAGAGTAGTATAAAAAACGATATAGAGAGTCGTCTACAATGTTTTATGCAATTCTAAAATCTAGGATTATACACTGATAATAAAATCCAGAATGCTTGCTAAATATAAATCTTAACAAGAAAAACAATATTATTGAACAAAATCTAATAAATCACAATGACAAATATATCATAACCTAAGATAAATCCATTATATCTATGACACCAAAAGTCACAGTTTTATTTTAAACTAATCCACTTAAGTAAATAACTTAAATTAAGTAAACCACTTAAGTAAATAACTTCAAAATTAATACATTTAGTTTCAGCATTTTTATGTTACTAAGTCCATATGGCTTAAATTGAAATCATTCCTAGGTAAAAATATATTGCGAAGGACATAATCTGGACAGAACAATCAAATGTCATATGTTAGCTGTGATTTCGTCATTGGTAGAGAAGGTCTTGTAAATTCATCACATGAGATAATTTCTGCTATAGGTGAAGTTGTTCAAATCTTGATTTAAGCAAAATTATTATTAACAGTCATTTCTATTATCGGTATGGATTCTTTCCTCCTGATTAACGCTTTCACAAAATGATTTTGTTTTACTTATCTTTATATTCGTCATTTTGGGTATATAGTTACGAAATCGTGAGAAAGAAAAACAATATGTAATACATGGTTTAAAATGTATTCATTTAAAAGCTGTATAAATTTGACAGACAATATAATTTCAAAAACCAGCCCATTACGTTGAAGATAAGTCTATCCGGTTCACCAGATATCGATAAGTTTTCCTAGACCGATTTACAGGTTATCGGATACACCAGAAAAAAACATCAGTAACTGCATGATCACCACCGGGGAGTACCTAATAACTGCTTTTATTAGTTTCATTTTTCGCTACGCTGCCGTTCTTCTAGATTCTGGCGCCACTTGGGTGCAAGTTATTGGTCCATAAATCACTACAAGGATTCGGGATTCATTTTATGGTCAAATTAAATGATGAAACGAACCCAGTATTTCAGAGCTCAGGGGACATTAAAGCGCCATGCTCTTCATGATTAATAGAACATCTTTCTTTCGTAATACCATGCAATGTTTAAACATGGAAGATGAAGTTGTGGGCACATGTGTGCCTCCATATACAGGGCGTGTTCGTACGTCAATAGGCAACACAGAAATTAAAAATAAAAGGTTGCAAACAAACTTCAAACGCCTTCTTACATTTTTTTAGTACCTAATTATAGAAGATATAAGAAGCTGTACATTCCAACCAAAAATTCTATTTTCACTTTCATCGTAAACACGCGTTTCAAAGTCCCCTGAATATAAAAATCATTTCTAGAACAAGATCCTTGTTTGTGTGTTTGTGTGTGTGTGTGTGCGTGTGTGTGTGTGTTTTCTGAACGACGTGGACACACAACACCAAGAAGTTGGATGAATACCAAGCTTCGTAATTTAGTTCAGCATCTTTATAAGAAACGACATGAAGCTTTTCAAGAAAATTTCTCCAACCCAAACTAACCCTTTAGGAGAACATGTTTTTGTTATTTTGTATTTTATCAAAAATGGTTCAAAAGATGTTCATTAAATGATGTGTTTAAATAGCATAAATAATAAATATATTGCATTTTCTGCTAATAGCCTATGAAGTTTTCATTCAGAATGGATTTTGATAACTGGTACACCATAGGAGATGGAGGAAACACTTACTGAACAAAAGTAATCTATTTTAAACAGAAAATAACTCAATAACCCTGATCTACCTGCTTTCCAAGCAGGGTGTAGTGCCTTCAACGGTTCATATTTCTTTACAGAGAACACTGCAAAGACAGAGTCGTATCCTCCTTCCTTCGCCACCAACCTTGGTGCTTTCCTAACTTGATGATTTACTTACTAAAACCACTCCGCCTGCTCATTAGAGTGAAAGTTAAAATGTCCACCCGTATATGGACATATCTTTTAATCAATTGTGAACGAAGGATATAAGCTTTTCGAATTTACCGTAATTCTTTGTTGTTTGAATAATCCAAGAACTCCGTTTTCTTTGCATTCTTTCATGAAAAGAGGAGGTGCAAAAACATAGCTCCAATTCCACTTGTGTGACGTTTGTAAAATGAGACAGTAATAGAGAGCACTATCTCCAGATATTATTTAGACGTATAGATAAATCACTTTCGAATTAACATTAGGAGTATTGAGTTTTACACCACTGAGTTTCTTGCTGTGCTTTTGTTTCTTGCTTCTGTAGATCCTTGCTATTTGCCAATATTCCAGCTTCTAATAACCATATGCAAACATCATCTTTAATGGGTATTTACTTTTTGTTGCTCGTAAACATATATTTCACCTAAAAAAACTTTTTTTCTTGTTTTCTTAAACTGCAAAGTCACAAAAATTTCCTTAGGAGCTTTCGTTTGGACGCGTGGCCGGTCTAACGGGAATTTGCATGGGAGCAGTAAGCACATTGCCCCTTAAATTCAAACACATGGAGTTCTCATGGAAATTATAACTACAGTAACCATATACCTTTGTCACAGAAGGTGTTGAAAATGATGCCCTTGGGCACCACAAATCTCTCACATCTTTTAAGAAAATTTGCATAACACTTATAAGTTCTTCATGGGCATATAAATAAAACCAATACTTGTGCGTGAAAAAAAAACTTAAAGCGGGCCAACTGAGCGATTATTAACATTCTCCAACACCCATTTGCAGAAATTAACTAAACTCTATTCACAGTATTGCGTGGTTGCAACTGCTAAATTACAGTTATCTTATAGGGTTTTAATTTTAAGAGTTTAGTGGCATTCCAAGCCGAGTTTGCGAAATTACTGATTCCTGTACAAGCTTTATTAGAAATTTCTTTGGACCTCATTTTAACTTCCCTACAAGATTTTGTTGTCACATAGGAACCATATATGAAAATTCTGTGTGCTAAAGTATATAGACCTTTTGGCATTATAACAGCACTAACTCAATATAACACTGAAACACGTGTCTCATAACCTATCAACCTCCGCACAAAGACTTCGTATCCACGAAAGATGGGAAAATGGAGGAGGAACAGAACTGCTTGCAAACAGCGCAGTGCAAGGCAAGCAATTCCCCGTAATAAGGCCACGCGTCCAAAAGAAGGATTATAATAATGGAAACACTATTTCTTTCTGATCCAATAAACGTGTTATTTTCTTCTTTCTACTCTCCGGTAGTATATCATCAGTGTTTAAACAATTCTTGTTAGTTTTAAGGCTTTTAACACTAAGCTAGTGCCTACGGAACTTCCTGAAATAACTTGATCTGAAGGTTATTCATTCCTGGGATACCCTGCACCTGACAGAACTCGTACACTTACTAAACCCTTTGTTGGATCTAGCGGCTACTTTTTCGGGGGACTTTTGTTTCATCCTCCTTTGTGCCGAAGTAAAGAAAGGGAAGGATCGAGGGTTGCCAATAAAGAGGAGCAATATCAATTAAGTTGGCTCACCACCTGTGAAATCCTCTGCTTCCAAATCACGTGCGGTTTCCATGCTACTAGTTCTTTACGAGCGCTCAGAGTATCGTTATGATGGACTCTGCATTTTACAAGCTTAATAAAAAATAACAGAGGAGAGTGGTTATTGCTTTTATCTGCACCACTGGAAGCATTTGTCATTAAACTTAACAGCTGCACTTATTTCGGATGGATGCAATAATACAGCAACAATCTCTACGTGAAGTTGGAGTTAGTATTTTATGTTTGGTCGTAAGATAAATCAAACAAATGAAACGTAAACCATGAGGAGAATTAGTTCTTTTATTATCTTTAAACTCATTGGTGCGCTATCATCCAGTGGAAATTAAACCGGCCATGTCTTGCTTTGGCTCAGGTATATTACCAACCGTGCTTTCATTTCTTGGAAAGCAACTTTAAGCTGTCCATGTCAGTTATATTTATACCGAGATATTTTTATTTGCTATACTCTTAGTTCACATCGTGGTATAGTAGTTGCCATGATTCCTCTCTTTCACCGAGTTCACAGGTTCAAGCACGGATAACCTTCGGAAGCTTTGATCCCGTGCATTAGTCATGCGCAACTAAAATAAGCTCATATCCTGAAAGAAATTATTGAGCATTTTCACACTCTAAAAGTACCTATTTCTCCTTAGAGTCGTCCTTAAGCTTGAGCTTATCACTCATCATTGTACGCTCTGGTGGCGTTAGTCTGCTAGAAAGTTGACCGATAAACGAAAACCTCACTAGAGGTCTCTAAATGCCCAGCTGGAGTATCGAGTTAGATTGCTTCTAGAGGTGTTTAACGCTCGTTCTTATTACGTACAGCACTACGGAGACACCGAGGATACATTAAATAGTAATTGAGGAAGGAAATTTGGGAAGGAAACGTTCGAGGCCTTTTAAGGTACCTCCGCGGCATTTGCCTGTTACAAGACTAAATTCCTGAAAAAAAAACTTCAGGGTAGGAAAGCCTTTGCGGGATTAGAAACGCAGACCTCCCGTGTCGGTGACGAGTTTGATAGTGATTCCTTGATTAAAATGTATTGCATTGATCCAAAAAATTTGACATTTCGGTTTCCAGAAAGATTTTACGAAAGGGTACGATTGTATGTGCCTGTCTGAATGACTGAGTAGTAAGAGAAAATATCAAAGATTTAAATTTGTATATACAAATTTACACTTAGGTCCTCCATCTTCATACTGTAGTCTGTGAAGATGGCGGACTTAAGCAGTCTTCACAGACTATAATATAAAGATTTACAGGAAATTTAACCCAGCCTTTGTTTGGTAAAAATTCATTTTGATACGAGATAAACACAGTAATGTGGAAACTCCTTCTGTTTTTGCCAATACATAGGTCGAAAGCCTTTTCGACTAATTTTCAGTCTCGAAGTTCATCAGTTTTTATCTTTAAATCCTCAACACATATTGAATACTTTTTAAAACTTAGTATTAAGTGAAGAAATATATTTTACATTTGGCTAAACATGCTGGTAATATGGACCTCATGTATTACATTATTTATTTTCGAATGAGAAGCGAAGCATAGTGCATAATTGGTCTTTACTGCAAATAGTATCACAAGTTATAATTACAAAATAGTGCTATTCATTGAAAAATTCTTACAAATGAGTATGACTATTATTATTTACATGGAAGTGAAATCCTTATGGCGAGTACTGATGGGTAATACTGCAAAAATAAACAGAGTAAGTTATAAAATTAGAAAGGGAATTATTCTCTTAGCATATTTCTTATTTAACGACAAACCGCTTTGAGGCGGTTTACAAACAGCTTTATATTGTTCAGCTCCTTTAATGCTGTACTTTGTAATGTATATACAAACCCTTGTGATTTAGAACGCATGCATATCCCTCAAATACGATAGGAGCAGAGAATTTAAATCTCGCTTAAAGCTTCAATAATCAACGAAACTAAAACATTCTCACTTATTCACCGTCATTCAAATGGTGCACAAACGCAGCCTAGAAAAAGTAAACACTTACTTACAGAGCTGCCACTCAGTTAACTGCTCAGCTGCTAATAAGAGGCTCCATGTTACCCTTTTTCTTCAGGCTAAGAATGGGAGAGAAAGACCTGGGCATCAAAATAAACAAAGGCTTTGGACACTATAGGCATTGCGTATATATGAAAGAGGAGTGTGTGAACGAAATTTGAAGACCACCCGGAAGATATCTAAAGACAATAAGTAATTGTGCAGTGCGCATAAAACATTTAATTAGAAATTGAGGCTAAAATCCACATGAAAACAATTCAAAACAGAATTAGCAAAGACTATCTGACAAGATTCGTTGCATGGCGAGCAGTAGTCACCGATGGAGATGCTTCGAGATCCTATATAATAGTTGTGAACAATTATAGGTGCATACATACCGAATTATAGGGGTACAGAAAAATTATTTACCATGAACTCTTAATTAAGTAGTTGAGAAACTCACGAAAGAGAGATTGATGCATAAGTTTGTAGCTGTTTTGTCCATCACAACACTGTATTGCTTGGACATTGTTTAAGTTCGTCGTTTCTCATTAGTTGTTTGAAGTATTAGGCTTAAATATTTATTGAATTTTGCAAATTTTAAGAAATCCTCTTTTGTGTTTTTGGAATTAATAGAGCACCGAAGAAAGCAGAGGCGGCTCGTAATATCTTTGCCGTCTACGGGAAGAATGCGTTTTAAGGAAACAGGCTCATTTAAAAGATGACACTTTTGGGCGAGGGATTCGCCACGTTCAGGATAGCTATCTTGGCTCTGATGAAGATCTTTTGAACTCTTCTCTCCGTGATTATCCATTTCCTCGCTGGTTGACCCGAGAATTACCAGCTGCGGTAAACTGTAACCAGTCATCCACCGTACGATATTTTTATTCCATGGATAATGTTAAAACCGCTACGAACTCTGCCCACCACAAAGTATAAGGCAGTGCAGTGAATCAAATAAAACGTTAATCAGCTTTACAATTGCCCAGAGTAGAGCGAGGCGGGAGAAGCTGTCGCGACACAGTTCTGACGAAGTTTGTGTTAACGCATCTAGTAGAACAGGGATGCAAAACTGTAACAGAGGTATGTTATACGAGAGGGATGTCCCTTACAGAGTTTTTAATTCGTTGATCGCCTGCTTAAGTAAATAACATAATATGCGCATGTACTATTCAAGAAGATCCTATATATTTCCCTATATTCCAAACAGTTTTTCCCAGCTCTGCAGCGTTTAGGAAAATTTCGGGCATGTTGGGTACTACTGGCAGGCGTGAAGGTTAGTAGAGATAGCATATAAAATATTACTTTATAATCAGTTTTTGAGAGCATCACGTACATGAGAGAGTGAGAAAAGAGACCTGTACATTTAATATAATAATGTGAACTAAGCTGAGGGTTTTGCTGGCGAATAAACAAGTAATTTGATTGCCACTTAGATGTGCACCAGAAAGCTGAACGTCGGAAGTCATGCAAGGAAATTTATAACAAGCAAAACTAAACATTCCAAAAGTTCGTGTTCTAACTCCTCAGTACATCCTCAGGTAGCAGAGGGTTAGTTCGCGTGTTTTGTCTGGAAGTAGAAGTGAACGTGGACATTGCGAACGTATGCTGTTCTGAATTTGCACTTTCCGTCCTCTTAAACTTTAACGAGGATTCTTGGTTCCAACTCCTTACGGGAACCTCAGGACGACCACAATCGTCGTAGTAATCTCTGTTACATCCGCCTTTCTCTCCTGGCCACAAAAGTACAATTCAATCACATACAAAATGGGAAAATCGGGGTTCTGTTTGGGAAGGCGGGAAGAAAGAAAGAGGACTGCGATGTCAGATAACCCACATTGAGGGAAGGACAGAGCTAAGGGATCAAAGGGGAAGGTTAAGGCCCTATTGCTAGTTCGAGGATTACCAGTTTTCATTTTCCCAGTTCCACCCAACATTGGTGAACTAAAAGCGTTTTATCTCCGTCCTTCAACGGCACCACACAAGATATTCCCACTTAAAATGAAAGTACCAAAATTTTCAGGCCAATATCTACCTCTAAATTTCCGCTACAGAAGCGATTGAACATAGAAAGATCGGCTACAAAAAGAAAGAAAGAAAAATATCTAACATCGCATTCACATGACTCTCTCTCATTGTCTACAAACATTCATACAACAGCATATTCTTCTATTTACTTCTTATTCATTCTGATAAAACTTTCATTACACATTTACATATTTCTTGTAGATATAAGAAGAATACAGTAAGTTAAAGCGATAGATGTTTAAAAAGCAGGTCGCTAAGTGATGGCTTTGAAATTCCATGGAATAGCGTTTAACCACTTAAAAAAGTATAGGCATTTCAAAATTCAAACCAATAACAAAGTATGTCTCGGAAATGGTAATCGCCATAAAACATTTTGACGTAAATTGTGACTTTAACGAGATCTACATTTTCTGTGTAATAAGATTTTGTCTGTCTCTTAGGGTTTACCAACCTACAAAAATCGTTCAGAATGGAGAAGACTTCACAGGCTATTCCCAAAAAATTCAAGATATACCAGGAGGTTCTGGAATATCTTAGAATATACAGGCCGTCCTTTGCAGTTTTATGTTTTCGCATACATAGGTGCAAAATAAACTGCCGCATCACTGCTGTTCAAAGAGGCAATGCAAGTACAAAGCAAAAGCTCACTTTCAGGTCACTGAGATAGTGCTGTTCTCTGTAGCTGTTTACGTGGTAGTTTCGTACTGATAAGCGTCGCGAGGTCGCCTGCATGCAGTTCCAGCCAGGTTATTCAGACAAAAAAGGTAACGAACACACGGATATGTTTGCGGAGACGCACCAAAAGGCAGCTGAGGCTCGAAGGCTGTATTCTGAACATTTTCAGAAGCGGCATCTGGCTTCTGCGTACATATTTTTTTTTTGGGGGGGGCGACAGAAATAACATTAAGAAATGATGGTTAATTCCAGGTAGAACGTGGGTCTGAGAGACCCTTACATGAATTCGTCCACTAAGGTGGGCAAGTTTTTGCACATGCTTACTGTGCATACACTAATACAAAATAATTTCATTCTAACGTACTTTTAAGGGTACATAAGTTTAATAAAAATAGAATATCGATTAATCTTGTTAACTTTGCGGCACCAATTGGTGCCATGTAGTTGTACTAATAGTAGATTAACTGTCATGGAACTAAATGACAACACGTACACTCAGGTTTGCGTCAGTGGCAATCCTGAATTCTTCTTAATGAGCGAATTGCTTGTTACATAACCGATAACACTTCCTCCACACATATATAGGTACTCTCATATTCATACACCAGACTCTGGGCACACCGTGAAATGTTTCTGCTTAAAGACAACTTTCTTGAGCCCAGCCGGGAATCGAACCCGGAATACCTCATAGAGCAGGCAGTTTCTCTACCAAATGAGCTATGGGATCAGTAATAACAGTTAAAGAGTTCGATTTCAAGCATTGGTCTTTCATTTAGAGATCTCATCTCTGTCGATATGGAGTTCCCTTTGAAGTTCCGCTTAGGCAAAGCTTTTGGCACTCGCGCTTTCCGGTATAAACTAACTTCAACTAAGGACAACTTGTGTGGGCCGCTTGGTATACATACATTTGATTTGGCAGGTAAATATTTTAAACAGTTGCTGTCTGTAAGAGCCATTTTTGAGAAAATAAAAAAATGACGAAAATTTTCATTTAAGGGGTAGTCATGGGTCACCAAGTCGCATCCTAAGAAGTCCTGAACTTAAATTCCAAGTTTGGTATTTAACCGTTTTGGGGTTACGCTGTACACAGGCAGGCAAGCTGGGAGATAGACAGACAGATATTCATATACACGGACCTTTTTCTAAAACTGATCCTTTTTTAATTCAGAGAGCCCCAAAATACATAGTACCGGAGAATTTTATCGAATTTTTAGGTGGGATGCAATACTTACTCTACTCTATGCAAGTAGTAGAGAAAGTAATAAATAAAAAGATGCCGGTTAGCTGCAAGATTGCGCACTAAAGTGGAAAATTGCCCATTTTAATCGTAGGCAAGGATGTTTTCACTAATTGTCTGAACTGAATGACGCTGACTGTCGCCTTGAAGGTTGTTTTGGGAGCGAGAGAGAGAGAGTTATGATTAGTATAAATATCTTCCACTTCCGCTCTATTCCCTACTAAACTTAACTCCATCTGGCTCCCCTCCACTTCAAAAAGGGGTGTCCATTTATACATCTCTACATCGCTTACTTTATTAATATTGTAGTACACTTTGCTTCCGTTTCGAGACAATGTGACTGAAAATGAAATATAAATGATGTTACTTTCTTCACCGCTTACATACGGTATTCCACTCAAAAATTCTATATTGAGATTTCAACAGAAATACTCGTCTATAGATCATCTAAGAGCCAGGTCCGCGCTTGTGTGTGTATTTCTACTCGGGAACAACAAACTCAGAAACTAAAAACTATAACATCCTTCAGGGATGAATTTTTCACGAAATTACCCCACTATAAATAACCCTTTATACGGAAAAACGTAATCATATTTTATTTTCTCAAAAATGGCTCTGACGATTCCGACAAACTAAATATGTTTGCAGTATTTGCATGAGAAATAAAATCTGTATTTCTCTTGAATTTCATTCGAATACCCTGTGTAGTCTTTCACATCGAATTTTACGCAACTCGAAAGTCACATGGGATAAACAAAGACTTACAACAGATGAAATGAAGAAACTTTAAAGCATCCAGTTTATATGAAATAACTGTTTTTGTAGTATTGCCCTCACTTGTGTGATCCTTAACAAAAGACATGTTTTAGCATTGTTTTGCTGGAAGTACCTCATTGCCTATCCCGCTAGAAGGACTCTAGGGGTCTTTGAATAAAAGCTTTGATCTCAAGCTGCATGAAGAAGTGATAAGAAATTGCACAATTAAATTAAAATGTAAACAATGGTTTTGGTAGAAAAATCTAGTTTTCATAATGGAACACAATTTCAGAAAAAATTAGTTTACATCAGTTACATCTGAAAGGCATCAAGTTTGTGAATTGTTACACAATGCTGGCATTGGTTGGTAAAATGTTAAACAATAAGTCGTAAATGTATATGCCATTGGCTTTCACATTTGGCCCCCTGCAAAAAAAAAATACAAATCTAAACAGAAATAACAATTGTTCTTTCTCACTGCGTGCATCACCAAATGTTCAAGCATTTCATTCTAGAAAATCAGAATATTGAAGACAAAATTTTGATAAAAGTTCATCTCTTAGGAGTCCAGTTAATTTTGGCATTCACCGAGCAGTATCTCTTCATCGTGGATGCTATAAGACATTTTAAACTTAAACAAAAAAGTATAATCTCATCTCTTTTATATTTTTCGAAATGGTTTTAGTGCACATTTTGTTATTGCTTCATTTATACAGGTACTTTTAACTTCTATGTCCATATCGAGGCTTTGACTTCAGAAACAACTCTTTGACAGTAATTTCTTTCACATTGGGTTTCAGTAGACATTCAGTAGCTACATAAAAGCATATAGGAGTCAAGTACGATAGCAAAAATAGATATATGTATTCTGAACTTGATATTTCTAATACCTTTTACAGAGCATTTCAGAAATGTGTGGCCTGAAATAATGGAAGTTCCGATCAACAATGCAAAATATCTCAACATCTCAAGACGGGAAACACCTAAAACCACAGTAGTAGTAAAGTAATTTGACACAAATTTCACGCTTTAAAATTCTCTATGTTTTAGTTTTTGTCTATCTCCTCCGGCTTCACAGTTGTATAAATTTCGCTAGAATGAAGGATCTTAATAGGCTATTCATAGAAAATTCAAATTTTATTCCCCGTGTATCAATTTGTCAAACATATGATATTTTAATCAACACGGCTAGTCATTTTTGGGAAAATAAAAAAGTAAAGAAAAAATTCCATGCAATAGTCATTTCGAATGAGGGATTTTGTTAAACATTTTCTTGTCGCATCCTTGGAAGATAAAGAACTGAAATACCTAGTTTGATATTAAATAACTTTAGTTCTGGAGTTACAGTGTTCATACACACACTTTTTCTTTCTAAAAATCCTTTTTTATTTAGCGGTCGTAAAAATTGTATTTCCGATAAACGCCAATACCAGATTTTTTGCCGGACCTGAGAGAAATACAGAATGTCCTCAGAGTATGCCTGTCTGGAAGCGCGTTGTAGGTTTTATGAAATATTTTACCTATTAGCAAAATAAGGTCAATGTCGTGAAGAGTATGTACACCCCTGTTAACATCACTGACCGAAAGCAGAGTGCGTCCGAGACATTGGAGAGCTTAGACGGATTGGTCCGAAAGGAAAGGAATTTCAGGTAGTTTATTTGGGATTACTGGTGACTCCCCTGGGCATTCACCTTCCTCGCAAATGGTTAGAGGGCTTGGAAAAGTCGCTGAATGTCGATCTGCCATTTGTAGTCCCTGTAGCAACCTGCCGTACTTGCTAGAGTACCTCATCCGCCATGATCACCGTATTTGGAGAAAAGTTGCGTTGCAAACAGCTGTCCAATTTCCCCAAGTTCTGTGTTTGTCAAGAGAATACATTCGAAATTGCTTTCCACCGCGCAGAATCCAAATAATTACAAGATTACCTTTGCAGTAATGTGTAGGAGTTAGAATGCTGCTCTACTGCATGTTTCTAAAGCGAACGTACAAATGAAGGAATTAAAGTACTCGTAAGTTAGAGAGTATTTCGATTACGGCATTTAATATAAAGTTTGAATTAAAAGGAAACACACAGTTTCTTCTTCTGCACCCTTGGCCCCTTCATCTCCAGTTATTTTAGTCATGTTTCATTCGTTTTGTTTTCCTTTTTAACTTTCTTATTTCCGATTGACTGATATTATAACAGGGTTTAAAGCAGTGCATAATCGTGTACAAACACTTACAAAAGATTCTGCGCACCACAAGTGTTTTTTCCTTCTTAACGCAGCCTTATACTGAGATGTTGGTGAAACTTTCGTTTTGCACTTTTACCTTCTCTGCCACTTAGGTAGGTAAGTTATCGTAAACAGCAACTCTATGTAGAGAGAACACCGAATACACACTTTTTGAGGTTCCCCGAATAAAACATAATTTTTGTGCTTCATATACCTGGTTTCCTTTCATGGTTTAAAACTCCGCTCCGCTGTATTACAGTAAGGATCCTGTGACTTCAAGGCAAACTTTAGATAACATGTTTTAGTTGAATTTGGCTTAACTTTTCGGTACAATCAGAATACGTAGTAGCATATTATGCAACAAAATATGATAGTAATTAAGACATGAGTTTTATAATTTTCATACCAGCGCTTAATTACCATTATAGTCAAGTTGCATACGACTGTCTTTGGTCGACCACACTATAATTTCAAAACTGAGTTTATACAAAAAGGTTTTACCTTGTTAATTGTGTGTAATTAAACTCGGCGCCAATCAAGAAGGTGATTGACAGTTACTAACCAGTGGCGGAAAGCTTTAAATGAATGGGAGGGGATGAATACGTCACAGCGGTCGTCATAGCAACTATTAGAAGGACCAATTAGAACTAAGACGTTTCTATAGCAACGATAGACAAAAATGCGTTGTTGCGATATCGTAACACGTGATTGGCATGACGTACCGGGCGAGCGACCGTTGCAGTAACATGAACTGAAGTCTTATCTTCTGCTGTGGCTGCAGTTATAAACAATTCCTCCTTTTAGCCCCAGCTTGCTTGTGTGTTTGTATCAGTTTAGAGATTGCCTGCGTACTGAAAAGTTCTTTTGCGTCGTCGTATTCGTATGGTATTTGCCTTGTGTTACGTGTATTTGTGCGTGTGTGTGTTGTGTGAGCATTTATAATTGTGTTTAATGGATATTTAACAATGTCCAAAAATAGTGACAAAGATAACGTAGCCAAACGAAAAACTGGTCGCACTCGGGAACCGAATAAGTCTATCAAGCGAGCAGCAGTAGCAGCAGCAGAGCAACAACAACAGCGATGTAAGCGATTCGGAAATCAGTGGCATTTTTCCATTAGAATAAGCATCAATATTTCACAGGTATGTTTCTTCTGTTAACGCAGATCTTTACACTGATATATTCTTGCATGATCTATCCTCTGCACGTAGATTCATTATTTTACAATTGTCTTCGTATACGAATATAAATAGTATCCGCTCTACAATGCAGGCGCAACTCAGTCTCCTTCGACACGCTCTCCACGTGGTAGCGATGAGCGGCAACGTCGCCTCTCTCGCTCCGCGAAATGTCAATCACCTTCTTGATTGGCGCCAGGTATAAATGCTGATCGGATGGTGCACTGAGTTAGGGTGTTTGCGAACAGTGCAACAGATGTAAGCACTGATGAGTACACGCAGGTAACGTGAAACCGACACATATTGAAACAGAGGAAATGCACTCAATTTATTAGAATATTAAAATTACAAGGAAAAGAATTTATTTTATTTTAAATACACATATTTCATTGTTTATCTAGGGAATGGATCTGCTTTGAAGGTGTTAAAAGGTAAGGGGGACAGGTTAGCTGAGCGCGCCGCCGAGTCGCTGAAGTATTATGGATGCCATAACAGTTCAACTAAGTCACATGTAATCAGCGTATTATAGTGTGGTCGATCAAAAAGTAATTACTAATGCTGAACTTAAATTATGATTTCCCTCAACACAGAATTAGAGGGTGCTCCCCTTAATCCTGAACTCTGGTTGGAGTTTGTTGGGTCCAGATTGAGGATTGTTATCAAGACCGGGTGAAATATAATCAGCCGTGGAGTTTAGATCACAGCTGACATTTTAGAAGGAAAGTCTCAAAGGATCTCGGACACATAAACAAGTGTGCCCAAACATTTGCAGCACGTTGCGAGTTCATTAGTTTAGCGTATTAACTCCTAAAGTGTACCATACGTAAGGCTAACAGAGAGCATTCTGGACATGTTATAAGTACACTTCAAACATTCGTCAGTCCTCAGAGAAGAATTTCTGAATGACATCGTTAATTAGTTGCATGTTTAAATGTAATTTAAAAATAGTGTAGAGTTGCGCGTTACATTGAAAACAGCTAAAAGTTTTGTTCTTCAAGAAGAGTAATTTAGTTAGTGCAGTTATTTTGTGGCTTTTTGAAATATTTAAGGATTCATAAACTGCACCCTAATATTTCTCAGTAGCACTTTCGTATTGAGTCATCACCTGTCGATTCCTTCAAAACTACACTTGACAAATCCGTTAACCAAATGCAAGTTGCTCAAACTGAATACAATCCTGACTCACTTCCGCAGCACTCCAAAGAGCCGCTTAATACGCACGGCTTCAGAATTACATGCATTGGGATCCGTGAGCTTCCTCAAAAAATCATTTTTAGCTAACTGTGGATGTGTGCGCACGCGCGCGCGCGTGTGCTTGTGTTAACAGTCAGTTATACCAAACTTGGTAATTAAGTTCAGCATCTTCCAAGGATGCAACACGAAGATTTTTAAAAAAATCCTCCTACCCAAAACTATTATTTTGTCAATAACGATTGTATTTAATTGGTTAAAATTGCATATGTTTAAGATACTGACATGAAAAATAAACTGCAGAGCTTGAATTTGCTGTGAATATCGCTTTATTTGACTGAATTTTGTGTAATCTTGTATAACAAGGTAGCTTTAAAAAATGGAAAATAACGTATCCTCCCAAAAAAGATGTAAAGCTCATTAAAATTATAAATAGTATCAAATATTTAGTAGTATTATCCTTTTCGAGATATTTCATGTTGCAAGTTTAGGCCTTTCCTAAGTGTCACTTAATGGACACACTTTAACGTTTACTCCCCGCTCCCATCTTTTCATCTCAAAATCCTGTTGCCGCGAATAAACATTAGAATGTTGTTTCTACATTTTGAAATCTTCTTGATTAATCTGAATCAATTCCTACTTCCAAATACATTGTGAATAACGTAGAGAGGATAGAAGAATTACTTTTTTAACTAAATATATGTGAATTTGTCAGTGGTAGGGAAAAGTCACATCAGATGACCCATTCTCATGATATTAATTTGACAGGAATTTTGCTTATGAGACAATTCTTAAAGTCATTGTGTATTCAAATCTATTCGTCACATGAAATTCTTCGCCAGTAAATTGAACAATTTGAACAATTGTACCACACACTAAAATATGGAAAATTTTAAGGAGAGACAGTATGTAGGATGTAGATATACATATACAGGATGCAGATGCATGCCTTCTAACCCCTGTGATTTACTTTTATACAATGTGGTTTATTAAGATATGATTTTTTTCTTAATTAGAAAATTTATATTAAAATGTTTAAACCATAACCAACTTATAACACTAAGAGAGACAGTAACACCACTGAGGTATTTTTATCATATCAAAATTTCATTTAGCCATCTCAATAGTTTCTGAGAAAATGGATTCTTTATATTAGAAAATGCTATTTAGAGAAAAAACTTGTGAAAGTAAAAATGGAGAAAAACAACATCACATTGCTTAAACATACAGAAACTGCCATATTTAGAAGTGGTACCAATTTGTAGAGCAACGCTTCCCCTAAAAATGAGCTAAAATGTATCTCCCTACCCAAAGGAATATACGAGTTTTTATTTTTTCTGTGAAGTGATGCAGAATTCGGGTACAAACTCAAAGACACTACAATTTTAAAGATGTATTTAAAATATAAATATTCTGCCTAAAATGGTTAAATACATATCCAATTAAAGAGAAAATTCCAATTTATAGGACTGCACAAAAAATTAAAATTGGTATTTCGCCATTTAATCTCCCTTTCAGGTACACATAATTGTCTTTGAACCTTCTAATTTCATAATGTATTTATCTGTCAGTGATGCGTTGAAGTGGCGTCACGTGAAATTTTAAAGGCTCCTATGCAGGTGAACATGCGACCCGTTTAAAACTTCAAGGCTGATTTTCTCGCTTTTTTTTTTTAATTTTTGAGATTCAAAATGTTTCAGATGGTACAATTTTCGTTTTTAAGGGTAATATCTAAAGATACAAATAAAAAAATGTTGGAAGTGATTTTTCTGAAATGTTGATATTTATGAGCATATTAATGATTACATTCGATTAGCATCCTAAAATTACACACAACATTGCTTTTGCAAACTTAACAATTTTTTGCTACTAAACTAACAAAAGACTAACAAAAACTCTGTTTCCAACATTTTTTTATAGTGTTCACCCGCTTCGGAATAAATATTAAAGTTAATAAAACGCGTAATGTTCATGTGAGGAGCGTTTCTTGTTTATGGTTAAATAGTTGCTCAAACAATCAATAACTTTAAAACTACTGAAGACATGTAATGAAATTTGATATGCACACTACTCCCTGTATGTTTAATGCATGGTAAAAATTTGAAGCAGGTATATGCATGATGGAATTCAGGAATTTCACCTATGTGTATCAGCTGATGATGCGGCTCTAAGAGCTCATGGTGTTATTTGGAGCACACTTTGCAAAAGCCTTTAGACATAAAGTGGAAAGGATGTGTAAGCCGTCAATTAAAACAGTGGTTGTAGCTCTAAAAGTAAGTATACATCGCTTATTGCTTGTTCTTTATGTCCCCCAATTCCTTACGTTCAAACCTTCAACACTAAAAAATGGTACCAAATATCACTCCGGAACTTGCAACACCTCAGCCAGCTACAATGCGATATCCCCCACGCAAAAAAAAAAAAAAAAAAAAAAAAAAGGTTTTGAGCGAACTGAATGCTGTTCTTCCGTAACGGATTACCCTCCTCTTACAAGCCAATGCCTTACTCAGTAGGCTGTCGAGAAGCAAGCAAACTCTGGATATCCAGGATGTGTGATTAGCCCAATGCAAATGCCTGGTATGGCGGTGAAGAAGAAGGAAATGAAATTTTGTGATGAAAACCGTGAAAAAACCTTCGGTCAAATTGGTCGGCCCCAGGGGGGTTTGAACCCGGGACTTTCCACATGCGGGCCACAGGCATTACTGCCTGAGAGATCCCATTCGGTGAATTGAACGCTCAATGTTAGTTAATCTCTGTATTAAACATCTCTCTGGCGGCAAATCATTTGCTTTATTCACGTTCTGAATAGTATTTCTCAATTTCAGAACAAGAGAAATCAGCGATTAAGTACAAATTAACAGAATGTTTTGGTGTGCATCTTCGTCATAAACGTTTTGTTTCGCATTTGTGTCACATGTGCGCGGTTTCCGGAAATGATGAAACGCGTTGACCATTTGCACTGCCACGAAGTTCCGCTTAATTACTCCTGGCATGCTTTATTAACTGTCAGGCATCTACATTTTCGGAAATCAACGTTTTCCCACAGGCAATAAATCTGTTTGACGTATGTTTATTTCTCTCGGAGCTCAATGACGCAATAGCGTAATGCAAATTTTGTCTATAAATATTCATTTACGACTCGATCCATATAGTAACTAGGTTTTTAAATGTCACAAATGTATGCATATATTGGGCTTTACCTTTTGGCATAAAGATTATCTTTGGAGTGATACCACCGCTTCCAAAAGAGACCTACAGCTCTTTAGTTACAAAACCAAATGTGAAAATTAAATTATAGAACTCTGGCTTATTTTCCATGGATTTCAAAACGCAAAATACGTAAATATGTGCACTTATGGAAGTGTGCCAGCAACCTTTTTTATTCGCTCTGGCATCAGATTCATATTCAGCTGAAATAAAAATTGAAATCATAATGTACCTACTAAAAGAGAGGGCTTTTGGAACGGAACAAACCGCACTACGACGGAATAAAGCCAGAGTAAGTTTGGGATATAATCACATAGTATGTAGAAAGCACAAATTATGAAACTTTCGCTATGTCCTCTCTTTTGCTCTCCATCTGCATATTCCCATAGGCATGAACACCTGTTATACTTTCTAGGATAATTTCTTTCTCGTGTTATAGCAGCACATTTTATAGTTCTGTCTTAAACCAAATGATTACTAGAACTCGTGTGTTACTTTCTCTACTACGATGCGTGTTTTTAAAGTATCTGTCTTTTTTTAAAAAAATAATAGAACATTGTTTTCCAAATATTTTATTATCATTCATTACCTTCCACCTTACATTACTTCTCCACCGTTATTCAGGCAAAGTGCAGACTTGGCTTTCATCACAGGCGGCATCATTCTTTGAATCCATTCAAAAACTGGTTACCCGTTACGACAACTGCCTGAATAACGGCGGTGATTATGTGGAGAAGTAGTGTAAGGTAATAATGAATGACAAAGTATTTGGAAAATAATGTTCGGTTATTTTTAAAAAAAAATTATATGTACTTAGTTTAAAAACACGCCTCGTACTTACTTGCATGCATATACTTTACCACTGATTTTTTATCGTAACGTTATATTGTAATATTTAATAGTGATTTTTCGACTCTGTTACAAATAGAGAATTTCTTTAATTTAAAGGAAAATAAAATTTGTATTGTAATCTTTAAAATACATGACATGCATATCCAAAGGTATTCATAGAATACAAACGAAGAAAATATAATTGAATATAGAGGTAAGTTAACATGGCAAGATAAAGAAGAAACAGAATACGTAAGAAGTTATTGGGGTAGGTATATCTTAGAGTGGTGTAGGTTTTCTGCCTCCGGCAGCTACCGTTTAATAGACTCCCTTCATCGGCTAATTTGCAAGCTTCATGTACGAAGAAAATATAATTGAATATAGAGGTAAGTTAACATGGCAAGATAAAGAAGAAACAGAATACGTAAGAAGTTATTGGGGTAGGTATATCTTAGAGTGGTGTAGGTTTTCTGCCTCCGGCAGCTACCGTTTAATAAACTCCCTTCATCGGCTAATTTGCAAGCTTCATGTACGAAGAAAATATAATTGAATATAGAGGTAAGTTAACATGGCAAGATAAAGAAGAAACAGAATACGTAAGAAGTTATTGGGGTAGGTATATCTTAGAGTGGTGTAGGTTTTCTGCCTCCGGCAGCTACCGTTTAATAGACTCCCTTCATCGGCTAATTTGCAAGCTTCACGTACAATAGATAGGAGAAACAAGAAGTTTATAAATATAATGAAATTTCTTACTCGTCAAAGCAGTAATGAATTTCATAGCATGCACTTTGGAATAGCTTTAAATACAGATGAAATACAGGTTTTTGATAGAATAACGTTTCATTCATATCATTGGGGTGTACATTTATTGAAAATAATTGGCGAAACTCTTATATAGTATTAAAAAGCATTACATTCTAATTTTACTCATATTTGCTCCAGTATTTCTGAATACACAATTTAGGAAAACAACTATATAGGAGAAGCAAGGATATACAATGTTATTTCAATTGCCAGGTTATTTTGATTTCTCATCTCGAAAAAAAAACCGTTCTTATTGTTTATGCTTTTTGGCACTCTCTAGGGACTTTGTTCTGGTATTACTTTCACTACCATCTGCTTATAAAAGGTGTAGTAGGTATGTATTCCATCTGGAAATTCGATATCAAGCTCTGCGTATTTCGAGTTCCGAGGCGCGTGAACAGTATAACAGTAAAATGAAATGCTGAATAAATACTTAACTTGGTACTTGAGCTCAACGTCTTCAAAGAATGCAGCAATATGAATTTCAAGAAAACAATTCCACCCTAGACTTTCCCTTATACGGAAAACTTTTCCATCATTGTTTATTTTCTCAAAATGATTAAAGATTTGATTAAAATCTAGGCAAAAACTATCATGGAAACAGATATGTCGCATGTTAACTTTGGCGGCGATAATAATAGTGTGTAATAATGGACACACCCATATATTGGCTTTCGGGTTCTTTCTGATCTTTTTTTTGCCATTCTTCGGTCATTTCCAACATTACTTGCATTACTAACACACAAGTAGGAAGCGCGAGGTTAAAATACTGAGAATACTGGAATGTATAATGCTTAGATTAGAAACAGAATCATTATTAATAAACGTTTCAGCGTTTCACCATTAGAACAGTTTTCAAATATTAATATTAATAATGGTTAGGCATAGGAATTCTAAACCAGTTGGCTTTAGATTATCTACCTCAAAGATTGCAAAACAACAGAGATAAGCGTCACTGACAGATAGGCAAATACCAGTCCGAGTGCTGTCTACAAACGCCAAAAGACTGTACGAGGTTTGGGTGGGAGGTGGTTTGTTATCTGCGACCTCTCTGCCTGTAGTCCAGTGACAGTTTAACCTTCTTTCCTTCCGCCCTGGCTTTAATGCTTGGAAATTTCTATGTCTGCTAATGTTTTCTGTTATAATAATGCGTCGATATCTCATTACTTTCTCTACTATGTATAGTAAGTAGGGAAAGAATTGTATTCCACCCAAAAATTCGATACTGAGATTTCACTGGAAATATAAGTTTTGAGGCCCCTTAATAACAAACATTTTTAGAAAAAAATCCGTATGTGTGTGTGTGTGCGCGCGCGAATAGCATAACTCAAAAACGAAAAGTCGAATAAATGTCAAACCCGGTATTTAGGTTCAGTAACCTTTCAAGGACGCAACACAAGAAGATTTTCAGGAAAATCTGCCCACCCAAAACTATCTTTATGTTATGCAAAGAGTATGGAATTTTAAGGCCAGCGTAGCGTCCAGTTCTAAAACATTTGACTATCGCTGTTCCCTATGTTCTATAATGAAATGTGTAATGTAGTTATTTCTGCCAAGGTTGGAACTGTTCCAAAATAACCGTTACTTTATTCCCTTGCTCATTCTGGAAGAAAGGCATTAGTGCTACATTCACCGAAATCTCCAAATGTCTGTGGTGTTGATAAGGCTGTTCATAGTACCAACATATGTTATGTCTACATTGAGGATTCTGGCAGTAATTTCGAGGGTAGAAGACATTTTCTAGATTAAAGGTATCACAACCTTGGTATATTTCGCAGTATTACAGCGAACACATGAAAAAAGCATGGTGGTGACCCTGTCGTAAAATAATATAATAAAGAAATAATGAAAGTTGTACGTGGATGGCTTGCACAAAATAAAATAGCTTCATTCACGCGTTGCTCGCTCGGAATATTACTTGGAGTTTCAAGATATGGGTTCTCAGATGAGACATCTTTTATTCTACCTGAGGGTGCAATGCTTACGAATGCGTCTGTAACAGTCTTTATCTTGTAGCTATTATTTACCTTAGAGCCACCACTTGGTAAAAGTAGCCTCGCAGGTTTTATGAGTTTGAATACGTGAGCTTTGGCTCAATAATTGTTGCTGCAAAGTAAATAAAGTGATGTATGCTGCTAATACATCTAGTAGAGATGGGACCTCGGTATCGTCGATAGCTCGATACGTGGTGGTATCGAAGTATGTCTTTAAAGTTGTTGCGTTTAACCTTATGCTAGATAAGGAATGAGAAACTTTACGTTATGCCTCGCAGGTGTCCCCAAAGAAATTCTGGACTACAGTTCTTGATAGACCTTGACTGCGTTTCCTGTGAGTGAATGCAACATTTCGTAGACTCTTATGGCTAAACGAAAACATGCAAAACAATGGGGGAGGAAGTAGAGGTACTCTTGTAACATGCAGCGTTAACTGATGATGCAGAAGATGACCAGCACAGCCCCGTGATGGTCGCCAATTTGATAAGGGAGCGATGATCGATGTCGCATGGGTGCGTAAATTTAATTAAAGGCATTTTTGAAGCCGTTTGCTTTACCTGCTTCGTTGTTGATTCTGTTGGCGCGATCTCGTGGCTCGTTCTGTTATCTCGGCACCAGCTGCTCCAGTGGTAAGCTATGAGATCTTTCTCTCAGGGTATGCGTGGGCGTATTGTTAAAGCATAGCATCGGTTTAAATTGATTGGGAAATTGATTGTGAACTAATATTCGAGTTATTGACGCCAGTTGCCGACCGTTTGAAGATGAAGAATGGAACGGATTATAAATCGTAGCGCTTGAAATTGTAACAACTAAATTATTATACCTGCTAGCTTCTGCAGTATCAAAGTTACGGTTGGAAATAGCTGTTCCCCAATAAAAGAAACTAGAAGCGTAACTTGCCGTGAGACGCTAAATTGCTTATCGGCGAGATCTCTCGCAATAGCCGCGAAGTCTTACACAACCTTGTTACTAAGCGCTTAAAATATCATTCGAGCAATGCATACTGGAGACTGTACTAGAGTAGTGAATGTATACACAACTGTGTGCACGAAGGTGTGCATGAACGAATATAAGTACCAGTGCCGGTACCAGAATCAGAGTAACTCTCTGATCTAAAATTAAACGCTTTTATTACTGTTGGTTCCGCCTACTTCATTAATCCCCACCCACGTTAATTTTCAAGCGCAGCGAATACTTAAAATCCTACGTGTGCCTCTTAACTTTGTTACCAGGGGCCATGGCTAAAATCTCAGGTCTAAGTGTCTTTCTCTTTTCCAGATTTCTGCCTACGTGACTGCAGACGTACTAGCTTATAACCCAATTGAACTCCCAGAATCTTTAAGCTAATGCGTTCCCTACTTCCGCTGTCGCTAACAACGTTGGTTAACATGACCGCTAATGACCTGTTTCTCGGACATATCTTACAACTTAAGATTGTGACATTATACATTGATTTTATATAAGGAAATTATTTATTGAATTATTTCTCTATCTTATTTCTTTATTGAATTATTTATATACTGTCAATAATTACGGAATCACTGAGTTGTGAATGAAGTTGAATTAGCTGACCACTAAATCACATTTCTGCTTGGTAACTCGCTTACCTACTCCGGTAACCAAAATCAGAAGTAAATCAGAACTTAAGACATGAGATAATACAGCGCACGGAAATGTTTGTTATTTTTAGTTGTTAGAGTTTCATATAAAATATATATATGTTTATATTTTCAAGATTACGGAATAAAGAAGAATTGCTAGCATTTGTTTTTCTATGGACAGAAAATCCTTTAAAAGAAAATTTTAGCACAAAATATAATTACATAAAAAGGGAAACAAAGAAAGTATTATTATTATTATTATTATTATTATTATTATTATTAGCCTTGATTAACAATAGAGGATATATAAGATAAAGAAATTGTAGCCAAATTAAGACTGTAAACCAGGCACAATTTCTGAATTAGCATACACTACAAAATTGGTTGCATGCGTTTATACACAAGAACATAATTCGGTGAACAAGCTATCGCCTTTACGGATTTTTATGAAGTTATTATCGAGTATCGGCACTCAAAAATCAGTATCGGTATTATCGGTATCCAGGATTGACAAATAATGGTATCGTCCCATCTCTTATATCTAGACATGAAATTCCGCTCTTGTGTGATAACTGATAACTAATACTACATATTAGAGCTGTTACTGCTAAAGAATTTAATAAGTATTGTGGAATTACAAAGTACTGCAAGATTGGAAGATAACCAATGCCACATGAATTAAAATTACGAGGAAGAATGTTTCTATTTTGTTATATACCGGCATCTTGGTTATTCTAGGCAAAATGGAGGATGAGCTACAGATCTCAGCCCATAACTTACTTAAAATTTCCCAAAAATATGGCATGAAGTTTTGTCTTGTAGAGAGAATAAACATTTACTATTAAAACTATGATAGAAGGAAAATGTTTGAACAGGTTGGAACATTTACTTATTTAGTAATGATATTTCAGTCTTTAATAAGAATGATATAGACGCAAAATGAAATAGGTACAATAAAATAAGCGGACTGATAAAAAGAAACTTTAGAAAAAGTAGGTCGAGAAGTGTACAATTAAAATCATATAAAATGATAATCAAACCGACGATAATGATTGTAACACAGGATGAGAAAAGGCTGGGAGCCCAACAGATGAGATTGAGGTCCTTGATGGGAGTAAGTAATGCATTCCCAACCAAATCATAAGGGAAGAGTTGGGAGTTTTAAATGTAGTCGAGGAAACAGAACAGTACAAACAAAACTTAAGAATACCTTTTTAGAATGGATGACTAAAGAATATCAAAGTCGGCATTTCAGTACAGGCCAGTGGGAAGGAGAGATGTGAGTAGACCTGAAAGGCGTCGGGACTGAGACTCGGAACAGGTTCTGGTGGCCTAATCCTTGAAAGTCTGAAGAGGAAAAAGAAGTTGAATGTAGAATTAGATAATCTAATGATCTCCTAGGGTACCGTGCTAGATGGCTCTGCGGTAATGTACGAGGCTCGCAATCAGGAGATCCTGGGTTCGATTCCAGGGGCCGGCCTCTCTGACAATGGGTTTCTCGTGGTTTTCCCTGGTTGGATGGTTTCTCTACTACCACGGATTCCTTTCCCTCATTTCCTATCATTTCGCTTTCTTTTAATTTCAGATGGGCTTGTGGATCGGGCGATGTCGGTCGTTTAAGGACAGATAGCGCAAATGTTTGCTCACTAGAACGTTCTTGGCCATGCTAGATGACAGCCTTTTCTAAGCCGTCTCAGGTGAGTGGAATTCTCCCCGGTTCCGGCAGAGCCTCTCTGAGCAGCCCGCTGAGACCGGGCTATCAAGCTTGGAATCGTTAGGACTCCGAGTGCCTCTTTCGGCAGCCCCCTCCCGCGGTTCCTTCACCTGGGGGTGATAAGCTGAAAATATCCAGGTAGGTGCGAGGTGTTCCCTCCGTTCCATGGTCATTGTTCAATCTCCTAGGGTGCAAGTATCTTAAACACATGTTATCGTCCATAACTTTAACTACTTAGGAGTTTTCATTGGCAAGGATAGAACAAAAGACGTAAATATAAAACTAAATTTATTCCAACAAATATGTGGAACAATCAGAAGAAGTTTATCAAGGAGAGTCCGCAAACAAACTCTACTGAGATTTTATAAGGTTTTAGCAGTTCCTGCACTACTATATGAATGTTCGACTCTAAATAAAGATTCTTTGAGACGGATAGAAGTTGCGGAAATGAAATTCTTAAGGTTTGTAGCAGGTTATACTCTAATGGACAAACAGAGAAGTGAAGATATCAGAGAACAACTGGGAATATTTAAACTAACGGACAAAATATCAGAATACAGGAAAAACTGGTACAATTATGTCTGCAGAATGGAATATGATAGGATTCCCCAAAGAGCACTAAATTATAAACCAAGACGACAACGAAACCTGGGAAGACCTGCTAGAAGATGGATGGAGCAGCTTTAGCTTGGAGTCGGAACAGAACACCAGTGGTCTAATCCCTGTTTAATGATGATAATGATGATGAAATGTTATCGTTAGAACCATTTGTGATAAAATAAAAAATAGCAAAAATATTTCCATATAATATTAAATTGGTATTTAAACGACTTTTTGTTTTATAGTTATACGGTTCATACACACGCATGCGCGCGCACGCTAAAAAAAGTTTTTTTATTAGGGAACTTTAAAGTGTGTATTCCCAGTGAATACTTAAACCTCAATATCGACTTTTTTTTTAGTAAAATACAAAACTTCTTCTACTTACAGATGGGCAAGAAACAGAGAAGATAAAAAGAGAATAAGTGAGGATGTAAAGCCATAGAAGCGGTATTAATGGACCCGTGATCGTCTAAATAAAAAATCTAATATCACTGGCATCATTAAAAAGGGTTGGGATATTATACACTATATAGGTTGCTCGAACAGCAAACCCTGTAGATATATCTTTATGAAAAACTGCAATATATTTTCATTAATATCTTTTTGCGTTTCCATATCCATTTACAGCAGTTGGGTGGGAGGAGAAAATATCTGCACTGAAATGGATAAAGCATGCGTCATTATTAAGGATTATTCACATACATGCAATCAAAACCATGTCGGAAGCATAGCTTGTTTCATGCATCTATCACAAACAGAATCGCGTTGGGATCAAAGTTTTTATCGGTGTTGTTGGGGAGAAACATCTGCAGTTCGATATTCTTTTATATAAAACTCGAATATTTGAAAGACCATCTACAGAAACAGCGTTTACTGAATGAAAAAACGGGACTTCGCTGCTGTTCCTGGGACTAAGGATAATAAACAGACTTAATACAGGCACTTTCCTAAAAACAAATCTGCACGTGGCTTTCTGCGCCATTATAAATTCTCATATTTACATCCCTTATTATATAATTTTCTTCATTAAGTGATTGTTTATCCCGGTAATGTCATTCAAGGTAAATCTTGGTCTAGAAACTATTCCAAATAATGACTTAGTTACATAGAATACGATAATGATATCCAGTTGTTTACAGTCGTAGAAGCGAGGTCACTGAAAAGGAAAAGAAAACGTAATAATTGCAAACTTTCAAACATGTCACTTCAGTTGATTCATATAGGTTTCGGGTTAGTAATGAAATGTGTAGCTCCGCGCTCTCCAACCCTCAGCCTTCTATGTCACCTGGTTGCATAATTCTAGCCACTTGATTGACGAGTTACTTTACTCATCCTAGAATGGGTGGATTTTAGAACTGCCATTGAGTTGTCTATGTTCTTGCTATTTTTATTATTATTATTATTATTATTATTATTGTGGTGATGGTGTCTAAATGCTTACCAACTAGACTAGTTACTGAAACTGACAAAGGCATCAAAATAATAGCATCTTTCTTGATCTTCTTTCCATCAGTGAAATTCCCCCTCCTCAAGATATTAGGTGCCCTTGAACCGCTACATTCCCATTCGATGGATTTAAGACTTCATTATATACGCTTACTTCAGAATAAATGTTTGGCACAAATGTTCTAGTTGTTGCGTGCTTTAACCCTATAGAAAACCCATTTCTTAACCGCCACATCCTCTACAGAACGAATTTTAAACGTTAATTCGGCTACCCACCTCTACTTCAGTACAGAATCCATTAATTTTTCAGTACTGTTTAACACCCACTCTTACTTCATACGCCATCACAAACGGTGGACACTGGTGATAGGTACATGAAATGATAATTAGGAAAGAAAATTTGGTAGGAAAACGTTCAAGGTCGAAGTTTAGTACCTCCCCGGTATTTGCCAGTTATGAAAACTGAGGCAAACCTGGAAAAAGACCTTAGTCAGGGATGATGGGCTGGGTTTTGAACCGTAGAACTCCCGTTAATGTGTGCGTGGTTAAACGACCTTGGTCGAGTATTCGGTAAAATTCATTAACAGAGGCTATTTCATGCATCCTCCACTTCGTTTCACACGTAACATAACATTTCTAACTTTTTTCTGCTTCCTTTTTTTTCTTTTCTTTCTTTCTTCAAGTTTGCTTCAAGACAATCATAGACAGAGATGAAACTGTCTGGTTGAAGTGGAATATTTTTTGATAAATGTGAAAAACTTACGGAATAACACTATTTTGAACTAGGGAATTAGGTTGCACCCAAGTGTACTAGGGAAAACGTAAACATAAGCCGATTTCTAATGCCAGGTTACGAAAATAATTATCTTACAAATAGTGTTGATATTTCTGTTAACCTTTAACAATAAAGTAAGACAAGAAATACCACCAGGATTCTACTCAGCTATAACATTGCCAGTAATACAACATTTAAGTGAATAGTGGACCATCGAGCAGAAAGATAAAATTAAGATACAAGCAGCTAAATTGAGGTTTTCACGATCAGCCTATACAAGAGATGAAGAATAAATGAGGCAATTAGTCAAGAGTTGAAAATGCAACCACTTTTAACGCAAACAGCAGTAAATGGACTAAATATCTGCAAAGAATGTCAGACGGTGCCCTCAACACAGACACCAAGAGAACGAAGAATCGACTGGGCCACACTGACAAAGATGGGCGCAACAGATATGAGACCGGAAGCGCCCAAAGACTAAACTGTGGTAGAAGAAGAATCATTTTGGATATAAGAATGCTTTTTATATGAATGCTACATAATATCATGGATATACGTGACTTTGTCATGCTAAGACAACGTTGTGTGAACGTGTGCGTCAGATGTTTTCCCTTTAATGTTAGATGAAAGATTTTTACCAACAGCAAGATTAAAGCATTAGTAGGATTCTTTTCGCATTCGAGATGTTGAACTATCACTAGATACACGATTACCTACACTCTACTAAGTTAACGATAAACTATCCTCCTCTGCTTCACATATTCGCTTTTGTTTTGTTTTTTTGTTTTGCTTGCTTGCTTTTGTGTTAAATGCAGCAATAAACCAGCGATATTTTGATCTCTACAATTTCCTCAGAAAAACGAGTTTTGTTACTGACTTTGGGAAGTAGAGGGAAGAGAGAGAAACAGAAATCTCATCAAACATATAATTGGTTTCCTGGATAAACTAATTACCACAAAGGAGGAGCAAAATAAATGTTGCTTTCGATGAAAATGAGATATACAGGGTTAATCAAAAAGAAGGGACAGATTTTAAATATTCATTTTTAATGAACGACAATAGAAAACGACACATACGAGCATCATTGAACAAAGGAAAGTTCAAAGTTTTAATCCCTACCTTCTAGTTCTATTCAGTGCCTACAGCGGCGCTGTGTTTGTTTACGAGAAAATGGCGACGCCACAGGAAAAGTCGTTTTGTGTGATGCATTATGCAAAGAGTGAATCTATTGTTTCATTGCAGCGTGCATTTTGTTGTAAGTTCAACAGCCTCGTCATACAAAATTTACAATTGATACCATAAATTCGTAGAAGATGGTTGCGTATGCAAACAGAAAAGCACTGGATGTCCTCGCATAACAAATGGTACTCATTTTGAACACAAAATAAAATCTTGAACCTTTCTCTGTTCAGTGATGTATCGCATGTGTCGCCATCTATTGTCGTTCATTAGAAATAAATATTTAAAGTCTGTTCCTTCTTTTTGAATAACCCTGTATAAATGTATCCATGCAAGTCTATCGAGTTTCTTTAATTTAATGCGGTATCTAATAGGATAATTTATTTGTAGCAAAATAATTTATAAAATCACAATGGCCTGAGGCAGGATTGAGAACTGGTGTATCTTGGAGAAGCATTTGAATAGTTATAAGTAGCCATGGGAATGTTTAAGCAGTTGGCTTCAAGTTATTTGCTTTAAAACCATTATGTCGATACGAAGAATGTAAATAGCGGCCGCGTGTCACCCATGGACAGGTAAAACACGATCTGATGAGTGCTGTCTGTAAACGCCAACAGACTGTACTTTGGATGAGGGGGTTTGTTACCCGCGACTCCCTGCGTTAAGTCCAGTAATACAGTGTTTTTCCTTCATACTGTGGCCACTGCACGGATGCTCGTCCGCCGGCCGCCGCCGCCGCAGCTGGGGCTGCCGCCGAAACGTTATAATATCACCGCTCCGCCTCACGTTCTCATAGTTACAGTTAAAATTACAATGACTATTTCCCTGATGACAAATCAGTTTAAGGGAATGTTGTTTTTTAAACCAATCATGGCCATGATTCTACTCAATGTTCATCGAAATATCTTTATCAACTCCTCCTTTGGGCTCCTCCGTTTTTTAATACTCTAAAAGAGGTTGGAATATCATTCTGCAATGACTCAGCTACAGCAATCACTGCCGCTACGTTTAAACATAAAAATGACAGAAACTAGATTTGGTATGGCTTCAAATTAAGATATAGACTAGACTATTATTTAGGATGTCAATTTTAGCGCGGCGATTAGGACAAATTTCATTTGTTCTTCTTCAGGAATATTTTAATCACACAAATTGATCCTTGTTTCACATTCTGCGGAATTTAAAACCACTGCACTAAATTTTCTTTTTCCGGTAAATTTTGGAGCAGTTTTCTTTTCGCGTTTCTTGCATCTCTCGCCTCTTGAGACTCTTGATCTTCAAATGGACTAAACTTTATATGATATTCCTTAAAATATATTTTAGCTGTGACATTCCACATTGTGTTTATAGCATCAATATGAGGAAATCAAACAGAGAAGAGCACAAGGAATACACAATAAAATTAATGAGATAATTGTGTTTTTAAATAATGTTTGTAATAAACCAATAGATTGAAACAAGTTAATTTTTATCAGCCTTTTTCTGTAAACAAGGTCATAATCTATAATGTTAATAATATATGTTTTATTTGTTTCATATTTTGTCTAATAGGAGCATTCTTACACCATGAGTAAAATAATAGCAAATTCCCACTGCAAGTTCCGCACGCCAGATGGCAGAAAATAATGCCTATATGATCAAGCTGCACTGACCAAACAAACAAAAGAAACGTGATCATACGATTCTAACTTGTTTTCAAAAGCAGCGCCACCCACATTGCAAATAAATATAAAGATTTTATGATTTATTATAATAATTATTTTGGGTAAAGCACCTCATTTCATTTGTAAAATGGTCTTAGCAAATGCTACTCATAATTTCCAAATTCTCTAGATAAGTTCTCGAGTCAGTATGGGGTTTGTTGCATACATTTTACAGTGATCATCAGAGTCGGCTAAATTCCTGTAATTGGATTTTGCGAAATGATAAAGGTATTGGCCCAGGCTTAATATTTTTCTCTGACGAATCGTGGTTCCATTTATATGGCTATATTTCGCCGTAAAGTAACAGATATTGGAGCACAGATAACCCCGATTTTAAACACGAAATTTTCATGTATGACCAAAAATCGGTGTACAGTAAACGTATCCAGAATATTACCCATATTTTTTAAAAAAACAATAAATGCACCACTTATTGAACAGCTGACCGACATGAATCTCAGTCTGAATTTTTTCAGCAAGACTTTGCTACCGCGCTATAGCTGATAAGTCATTAAATTTAATTCAGGAACACTTTTAACACCGGGTAATCAATAAAAACTTATGTGATTTTCGTCTATGGGGGAACTTGAAAAATAAGGTGTGTGCAACAAACCCCACACATTATAAAAACTAAGAGAAAGCATCAGCGATAAGTTCGCTCAGCTTCAGATATTGAACTCTCCAGTGTGAATGAAAAACTCCTGAGAAGATGTCAGAAATATGCGCATAGAGGACAACATTTCTAACATCTCTTATGATAAGGTATGTGTTTATTATCATTGTAATTGTAACTGTGAATATGAGAACGTGAGGTGCTTGCGGGGAATATTAAAACCGTTTGTGCGGGTCGGAGCGCGACCCGCCGCGCGATGGCCACAGTGTGAAGGAAAAACACTATAGCTGAAATTTAAAATTAATTTCCTTTCGTTCTAGCTTTAATGCTTAGAAGTTCCTAGGCCTGTTTATAAGAAATGTTGACAAAGAATTTTGAGTGTTGAACAATTATTCAAAATAGAGTGTGCATGTACTTCGGCGGAGAGCTTGTCTAAAAGTACATTCTTTCCTTATATGGCTGATAGCTTGTATGTACTTGAGGAAAATGTATTTTTCTTTATAACAAGTGAGAATATAACAGCCTTGTCATCTCAGATAAGGGGGCCAATAAATTCTACTATTCATGCGGACAAGAAATCGAGTGTTACGGAGTGGTATTAATAATTCACACACAAGGTCTAAACATCTGATAAGCACAGAAGACTTTTCAGCAAAACTAGGTCACAGGCTTTGTTATAAAATACACAAAGACGCAGAAGAACGGAAAGCAGCAAAAAATAAACCACACAGGGGCTGACGTAGCCTTAAAAACTGTTCTAAAGAACAAGAAGTCGATCAACAAATCAACGCTTCACCTCGCTAATGACACGTTTCGTGGATATGACGAACAGAAAAGAAGGAAACACCGACAGAGCAACGAACACAAACAACTCATGCATTAAATACAGAAACAATAATTTAATACATTGCTCCAGCTAGTTTATCCTTATCTTATTTCGTTTGTTCTTTTGCTTTTTACATGGCATATTCCAACTTTTTTCTTTACAAAACAATAGATAAAATATGACTACTGTAAAGGGGTTCATTAAGGCCCATTTTTACAATGTTAAAATTGTCATATTCCTTTTTCTCAATAACTTTCAAGTATAGGAAGCTGAAATTTTTACCATATATTTTTAGGCTTATTTATAAACTTTTAAATGGAGCATTTTTAAAATGGTTAGCCGGATTTTGGCACATAATATTTCAAAAATTATTCTACATAAAACATTTTATATTTTAATCAATACTTTTTATTTTTGAAACTAATAGCATAATTAAGAAACCCTTATGTTAAACGTCCCACATAGATATAGGGAACATATGCTAACAATTTCGTTCTTCTACTTATTATAGGGGCTGAGAAAAATAAACATGTGTAAAAAATATAGTTTTCGAAAAATTGCTTTTAAAGTGGAAAACCATTTATAATCATACCTTAATGCATTCCTGCGCCATAAGTTTGATCCTCTTGCTGATACAGGCCCTCAAGCTTGCTTGGCCTTTCCTTTTATTTCCTCTGTTGATCCTTATTTGATCCAAGGTTTTCATCGCAGATATACAATTAAGACCAATTTTCATTCCCAGCAACTTCATTACTTGGCACTTAATGTTTTCCCTATTGAATGTGCTGCTGTTTCATAAACCGCAAAATGTTTTGTGTTCATCCCAATAAATACATTTTTTTGGAAGATGAGTCCAAATTACATTATGATGATTAGTTGGAGCTTTGTGTTCCACCATAAAGACAGAAGTTCTGGGTCAGCTAAATCTTTAAATGTTGGTTTAATCTCAACCATGCAGGGAGAAGAAAGATGAAAGTATTCTTTATGATCATGCCCTTTTTCATCTTCCTTTACTTTCAAATACTTGCACTAGGTTGCATCACAGAGTCCATGCTGAGGTTGTTCATTTGATGAAAGTAGATGAAAATAAACAGCCAAACAGCTTTCCTCATGCTATTAAGCCCTGTAATGTTTCCTCAGGTTGCCAATCCATAATATGTTTCATTTTAAGGAAGTCATGTAACTCGCTTTGCACACCAAATCATTTTTCATCGCTTACAATTTTTCAACGTAAATTTATTTCTAAATTTCTTAGTCTTGTTCCCATTCTGTTCTATATATGACCTATTCACTCTAGCGTTTAATATTTACCCTTTCTCATAAGGCTGTTCATCGTGAACAGCTTTGTATTTGTATCTCCATCTCCCAAATATCCCAACATGCTTTACAATGTATTATGTCACTGGGTGCTTGAAAACATTCTTGGTACCCTCAACTTCCATCCACCCACCTTTCCTTGGTAATTGGCAATGCAACAATTTTCTGGAGTTGTAACATATTCTTGCACCTGCAGAATTTACTATTTATAGCCAGATCCACAACATTACATTTATCTACACAGGTAGCTCATGTCACTCCTATCTGTGAAGAAAATCCACGCGTTTAGTAGGACCATCTACAGCAACAGTTATGTCTCTGCTCTCTGAATTACATTCCACAGCTTCCTCAATAGCTTCTTTCATACTTTCCCTACACACATCTTCAACAGCAGAACCAAGATCAATTACATAATCTTCAAACTTGGTTGGAGGTTTAGGTATACTCATTATTCCACAGCAAAGTTTTGCTGCTGTTGGACTTTTCCCAATAGCTCTTAGGCCATAAACTATACGTAAGTCAACATCATGGAGTATCAGTGATTTGTATTAGTTATAGAATTCTTTTGTTTCCGAGTTCATGAAATCATGCTTTGTCACACATATTACAATTGAATATAATTTTACTGGCTAAAGCAACACTTTTTCCACAGATATTGTAACAGGACCATGACAGATTTTACAACAAGCCAATTCATTTAGCTGCAGCTTGTAATAAATATATATTTACTATTTCATATTGAAAATCACTGCATTCATCTGCTTTCATTATTTCATACTGCTCTAATAAAGGTTTCAGTTTGTTATGGGATGAACTACATCCAGAAGCACGAATTTCATTTATGCTCACGTTAGGGATGATATTCTGAGCTTTAGGGTTAACAGATTTTGGATTACCCACTTTCCTTCTCTTCCTAAACACTTTCAAGCTTCTTGGGATGTTTCAGTTTAAAAAATAACACAAAAAACACCAGGAAGAAATAGCACAACCACATAAAACAACAGAATTATCACAAATGTGGTACCATGAGGTTCATTTACAAAAATGTAAACAAATAGGCTTCATGTTGAAGCAGGGCTACAGAATGATATCTAAACCGAAAGAGGAAGAAATATCCCTCTATATTGAAGACTTCAGCCAGAGAACTCTTATAGAAAGAAAGTTACAGCATAATAAAGTTTTTCAGTTTTTCTGTCAGTTCACTGTTATTTTGACACGTGCAGCATATTATTAAAAATATAAATATACTATTAAGTAATGTAAAACATAATAAGAGTTGCATATCATTTTAATCGTTAAGCCCCAAAGAACAAGACTAAATAAAAAACACAAATTTGAAAATACTGACATTAATGGCTTAATGAACCTCCGTAAGGCAACTTTTGTCCTTTAGTTTCAGCTAGTTATGCAGATAAATAAAAGAGCGATTTTGTAATTGTTCTGTTTTTGGCGGAAGATGCCTTCCCTGCTTCTAAAAGTCAAGGGATCTAGTACTGAAAATACTAATTTCCACAATGGTGTGCTGAACTTTTTTATTTTTATCATTTATTCATATTATTAAACGGAACTAATGTTATTAATTTCCAAAACAAGGATTACATAATTTAGCAATAAAAGATCATTTGTTTAAAAGCTGTACTCGCTTAGGAATCATATTATTCAAGCTCAGTACATGGTACAGAATGGTTTCAGCAATTAAACTGATCCAATAGGAATGGTACTCTGAGGCTCTGCATTATTTATTTTAGATATTTTCACTCGTAAAGGGCAAAAAAATATATTATTCGTCATGCATTGTGGTTAAAACTGTAGTATGTTTAAAAAATGACATATTTAGTGAAGCTTTATAGTAACAATGTTTTTAATGCACAGGTTCATGCAGAAACATTATTTAAATGTGTGTACCAATTTCACAGTTCCAAGTCAATAGTTTTGGGAGAAAAATATAACTTCAGAAAAACGCAAAAAACCTGATGTGTTACACTCACATGACTTGCTCTACTCTTGTACAAACTATTTTTACAAACGCTCATGTTAATCGAGATATCGAGATGTTAATCTTATTGCTAATTTTCTTGTAGATGCAAAGGGAATTGATAGGCTTTAAGCGATATTCAAATATTTTAAGAGCAGGTTGCTATGTGGAGCATTCCATTCTCTTTGCATTACCAGGACAAAAAAAAATGAATAACAAATTCCCATTTGAGAAAAAGTATAAGTATTGGAAAATTTAAGGGAATCACAAGCAATATCTCGAAAATGGTTCACTCAACAAAGAAATGTATGACATAAATTGTGCATTTTAACGCGATCTACATTTTTTGTGCAGTAAAATTTTGTCTATCTCTTATGGTTTACCAGTTATGCAAAAGTCGTTCACAATGAACAATACTTTTGGAGACATTCCCAGAAAATTCGAGATATACATTTCATTTGTGATAAAAGTATCTTAAACATACGATATTTTAATCAAAATGGTTAGAGCCATTTGTGAGAAAATTAAAATTTTGAAAAATTTTCCATGTAAATGGTAATCTGGGGTGGGGGGATTTTCTTGAAAACCTTCGTGTCGCATCTCTGGAAGATACTGAACCTAAATACCAAGTTTGGTGTTTATCCGACTGTTCGTTTGTGAGTTATGCTGTTCACAGACAGACAGACACATACACGGACATGTTTCCAAAAATGCTTCTTTTGGATTCAGGGGGCTCAAAACATATATTTCCGCTGAAAGCTCGGTATCGATTTTTGGGTGCAATACAATACAATTATAATATGTAGATCGTTTCGTATATTTCTTTCTTTTCGGGTCTCTCAAAATAAATTCATGTAAAAGATATCGGACAGCACATGTCAGAAATTTGAATTTTTGTTTTATAATGAGTAATAGATATAACTTCGACTCAGATAACAACATGGGAACGGCTACTTTGTTATAGAATCTTAACTAGTTTCCTTTACAATTTTATTTTTTAAATGGCTCCTAAATGTACCGCAAAACCGTTGACACTTCCCTCATTATACCCAAAAAATTTAAACGAGTCACTTGATCTGTAATGTCTGATCCAATCACAATTTTGTTGCTCCTTATTTTTTCTAATAAAAGCTACAGATTTTGTTTATTCTTAACTGATATGTTAAACTATAATCATTAGGTAGTTTACACAACTAATACGCATGTTTTTAATTGAATTTCTGAGGATGCTACAATGATTTGGTCGTCTGCAAGTAAAAGAAATTCCTTCTTATTTCACTCAACATAAAATGTAAGTAAACAAAAATGTCTTTATCCTGGGCAACTTGGCTCAAATGGAGTGGAATGTCGTCAGATGCCAACACTTTCCCAGCATGAGATTGTTAACATAGCTATAACGCTCAATTATTTGGCTCCAAAACAGAAAGTTGAGCTGTGATGGCAAACGTGCTGATTCTCATCTAGTGTTCTGCACTGTTCGGATAACTTCACTATACGCCGGTTTTAACCGCCGCTATATGACGAGAAGCATCACCACAATAAACCGTCATTGTAATGCAGTTGGGAAACCGCAGACCTTATGAAAGTTAAAAGGGCTTGCCACTTGGTGTGCAGTCTGGGATCTCCCCCAGAAACCTTGATGGACGATGCGTGTACTTTCTGCCACCGTGCAGAATCAATCATTGTCAGCAACACTAGAGGTAGGGATTCCGCTTTTATTGGGCATCATTCATCTAGCCCCAATGGATTAGCTGCGGTTCGGGGCAACCACTTTAAATGGCAATACAATGATGGTACTACATAACCTGCAATCTGAAACCGACAATCTGTGCTGCTGAAGCTTCATGCATTTTCGGCTCCTAATTGGGCCTGTAATGCCTTTTCAATGACTGGCACGGATGCAATATCCGGCAGGCTGTTAGCCTTTTCCGCACTAGTGCCTTGACTAAAACCTTTCTGTAATGAATGCTGTATCAGCATACTGGGGAAGAACAACCATCTCGCTATCAACAACTCTTGCCGGATGACACAGATTATATGTGAATTATCGAAATGTTATATGAGATATTTCTGTCTTTATTTTAATACCGAGTAATATCCTTAATTTAAAATTAAATCCCTATAATTTGAATTCTAGTAATTGAATTAGTTTAATTTTAGCAGATATTTGTGATATATTCTACAGGCCTAGTGTTCAAATTCGGCACAACAGTTCTTCTAACGGAAACCTCCACTGAAATATTGACAAAAGCTTCAAAAATCACTTTTTTAAAGTAATTTCTACATTTCGTAGATTCATAATTTATTTGAATTTTCTGACTTCGTCATATTTAAGTGTTCATGTTACTTTGATAGGGATCTTACAACTTAAGGGACACTGGGAGTGAATTTTCAAATTTGCATATTATTGTATGGATATTTCTGAAAAGTTTACTATGAGTCTACTGCTTTAGATTAATGTGAACACCAAATTTCATGCATCCTTAAATCTTTATATATTACATTTGAGGAGATATGTGCAAATTTACTTACAAATCAGAGCAAAACTGAAATGCAAGGAATCAACACCATGTGCAAAAATGAAAAACTGAGAAAAAAATACATATTTCTGAAGTATGCACAGTCTTTTTAAATTTAAAGCTTATCAGGTACTTATAACTGCCCTGAAGCATATGTTTTCTCACCCTTTTTCTATTTGGCTTCCTCCGCTTTCTTTTTTGGTAATTTACTCTTCCTGCGAGCTGTTTTCTTCTTCTCGGTTGAAGATCGAGCACTCTCATATTTTCTTCTGTTGTCGCATCTCTTCATAATTACATCTGATACACTGCAACTTGTAGAATTCTTTATAGTAGACTTAATTTATTCTGTAGCTGAGTAGCGCATATAAAATTCTGACCAGCATTTGTTACAGCAATTGTGATGCTCTTCTTTGATACAAAAAATTCCTCCATAACATGACACTCAGCGATTCATGGTGATTTTGTGTAATATCTCTTACACATTTATGCAGCAGCTCATCACAGGCTAGTCTTTGGTAGACAGGCATTATCTTGGAAACAGTTGATTCAGAAAGCTGTATGGACATTTTATCACTGGTATCAGGTTGTGTACCATTAGCTATACTTTTGTTGTAAAAGTACCAGGAGTCAGTGCCAGTGGGACATTTGCCATGCTGGGCTTTGTTGTCTGTTGACATGCAGTGACTAACAATAACACAAATAACCTTTTTCATACCACATTTATCAGGAAAATTTGCTCCTATAGCATTTCTTCTGGTAAAAAAGATAATTTGCTAAAAATGTCATCACACATTTTCTGTTTATTTCAAATGGAAACTTCTAAGGTTTTTTGTCTGACACGAGGATTGGAATATTTCTGGGTAGGGCTAAAACCGCAATTGTTGCAATTTCACACATAATTTTTTAGCAAAGCAATGTCTTTCTCTAATTTTCAGTCACATTTGAACACTCACATTCACTAAAGTAGGCATTTTCAAACAAACTCACTCAAAGTTTGCTTTCAATACTGTATGGTACATAAACAACCAAGTATCAAAATATATGTAAGATAGAGGCCTCAAACAACCAACAAGGTTTTAAAATAACTGCAAAATGCTGTAAAATAAGATGACATGGGTAAATGGAGAGAATTTTAATGAAATAGACTCTTACAGTACCAAAATATAATTTTTCTTTTCAAAGTCTAAACTTGTTTCATTACGTAGTAAATAGATATGCATTTAGTCGCTAGATGGAATCACAAAGTAGGCAATTACATGTAATCCCAAAACATGGCCAAATACTTCGAAAAATATGCATAAATTAGCAAATTAGAATGCTTTACATATCTAACTAGAAAGTGGGTGGGTCAGTGGAGTTTTAAGGGAACGCATGGGTGATTTAAACATGTCGCTAGGCTTTTAAAAATGGTAGATAGTGCAAAATGTTTGACCAAATTGATTCACAAGTGTCCATAGATTATTTATATGATATAATTCCAAAATCAAAAATTTTGCCATTTTCACCTAAAAATTCACTCCCAGTGTCACTTAGTTCCTCTTTTCTGGCAAAATGCCCTTTTCAGCCACGTACCACCCACCCAATGGAATTTTCATCCAATTCGTTTGAAATTTTCAAAATAAGCTCTTGAAATATCTAAAAAGAATCAAAGAGTATCTTTATCAAATTTATGGTTCGGTAGTTATGGGTTTATTTTTAAAAACGGATTTGATCTTAAAAGAAAACACTTGCACGAAATTAATGGTGAAAATTTTATATCATCAGTCAATACCATACATTCTTCCAGAATTCCAAACAGAAGGCAGAATTATAGGGTACTTACAATTAATCACAGCGCCAGCAGCAATAGCACATACCTGTAAATAAAAGATAGAACCATTATGAGCAGGAATAAAAAACCCTTCCACATTGTAGTTAAACCGTTATTAATTCTCAGCAAAATAATTTCGACTTATTATATTTTGTCGACCTACATACAGTTACTTAACTGCCACACAACACTACGTATTGTAAGTGGGGGAAGTATTGCATTCCCCCAAAAATTCGATACCAGATTTCACCGGAAATGCGTGTTTTGAGGCCCCTAAATCCAAATAAGAATTTTGTAAACATGTCCGCGTATGTGTCTGTGAACACCATAACTCAAAAACGAAAAGTCGGATAAATACCAAACTTGGAATTTAGATTGAATTCTTCCAAACATGCGACGAAGATTTTCAACAAAATTCCCCCACCCCAAATTACCCTTAACATGGAACATTTATCGAAAGTTTTGATTTTCTGAAAGATGCCTAATGATTTTGATTAAAATACTATACACGCATTTACATGATATTTTACATGACAATAACATGTAATCTTGAATTTTCTGGGAATAGCCTATGAAGCCCTCTTCATTTGGAACGAATACTGTATAATCTTGTATAACTGGTAAATGTTAAGCGATAGATGAAAATGTACTACACACAAAATGTAGACCTCTTTAAAACACACCATTTATTTCAAATACGTTTTTTGTGGCATAAGCTGTTTCTGAGATATCCGTTAATAAATGTTCGATTGTTCATTTCTTGGTCATTCTCTCAAAGTCCTGTCAACATTCAGTTGTTTCTTCCGGTTGCATGGAAACAGTATGGAATTTTAAGGCCAACATATAGCGTTCTGTTCTTAAACATTTGACTATCGCTGTTCGCACTTTGTATCTATAACGAAAAGCGTAATGTAGCTATTTCTGCAAAGGTTCATTTGGATTAAAATGTACATAGAAAAATAACCTTGAGTAAGAATAATTTGTAAACCCACTGATAAATGATAGGAAGTCATCTGAACGTGTCAGATAAGAATTTTAAATTTGCTTCTAACAATGTCGTACAAAATAATTCCCTAGTCATTTTAATGAGCGCTTCCCTAGGTTATGGTAGATGCTGGATGACGTTTAATTCCCTTTGTAGAGCAACTGTCGGACGTGTTGGTTCACAGATATATTCAGACCAGTTATTAATGCTGTAAGGACTGAAAAAGTGGATTCTTGGTTTTGGGGAAAAGGCGGGCTCATATGCAAACTATGACACGGTAAGGGAGTGTTTCCCAATTGTAATGGATAAATAAATACACCACCGAATCTGATATGCGTTTTTGCATTATTCGATAAGCAGTAAACGTTCTCTTTTGGAAATGCTCCCTTAAAAGGCGAAGTCCCGAAAATGGGCTATGCATCTATCTTCTTTCAAAGCATTAACAACAATGTCCTCAGCAGCTGTGCTCGTAGATAATGTCTTCATCGGTATGATTATTTGGTAAGGTAATAGTATGATGGCCTGGTATCAAATGGTTTGAAAACTTATGTAATATCGAATTAGAATTAACATCTAAAGTCATAAACAATGTGGTTTTAGTAATCGTTAGAATGCATACCGAAAACTGAGTCATCAGCATAGGATACACCACTTTTATCTACACAGCAATGATTTTGACCGTAAGTTAATTCAGTTTTTTGCCTATAAGAAAGTATTGGAAGGATAGTTCAGGTGCACCAGTCGGCCAGGATATGGATGTGCTTGGAGGAAGGTGTCACTGTTTTGTTAACAATGTGTAACGTCACCATGGCTAAGGATTAGAGGGGCAAGGCGATAGGGGAATATATAGTTGCACAATGTATACGGTACTACATTTGCACGCCTCAGCCTCAATGGGAACTCGGAACTGCGGATTTTTAATTATCTGACTGCCCTTCCGATGTCCCACCAATTTGTTCCGTAATATTTTAATTCCTCTTCCCAACGAAAACACTAAAATCCTGGCCTACTAGTAAACGTAGTGAAATATTTCCCTGTTCTCTTTTTGGATCTCTCTTTTTGACCTCTCTCATGTGTTTCGGCGGGGGCGTCTGCAACTTTGCATCGGATCTGCCATGCTTACCTGAAGCCGGCGGTAGCAGCAGCAGCAGCAGCAGCAGCAGCAGCAAATAAGAGATTTATTTAGACAGTGGTATACTCTTTAATCCTTTGAACTTAAATTCTCAACATGCCACATATGCGTATCGTATTTTAAGAGTGGTACATGATAGTATTGTAGGGCAGGCATCAACATTATTTGAAAGTTACTGGTTATAAAATTACAGCTGGAAGCCAGAATCTAGTGCATAAAGAATTGCCAGCCATTGTCACAGAAGACATCAGAGGGAGGTGGCTCAAGCTTCAGTGTTCAGCACTGGTATAAAGTAAAAGAATGCGCCCACATTGAATAAACTCACAATTATATGTTTTTCGTGAATTCAAGAAGGGAATTTGTTTATTTTGGTTTATTATTTTTAGTTTCTTCTTAATTTTTTTTAATATGGTTGTATTAGACGACTGTAATTTTACTTCACTGGGATATGATTGGAACTAGAGAGCTGATTTGAATTCAAGACAACAGTCTATCTCGTTAGCTACGAGTTCAACGATATGATCTCGGTGGCACACGCAAAATTATTGCTTATTGGAAAAAGGCGGACGATAGGTATAAAACTATCGAAACTGGCCTCCATTTTTTAAAAATTCTTTAAAAGGGCCCTCTTTTGTTGCATACTTTTGTGGTTCTCTTTTATTCCTCTCGCTCTGCCTAGGCAGATATCAAGGAACAGATTAGAGCTGAAACCGTGGCGGTTCCTCCGAAACTTGTCTTTAATTTCCTAATGGACTGATTAATATTATTCATTAGACAAGTAGTAATTCTTTAAAACTGTGAGCTAAAATCCTCAACAGGTCGTAGACAGTTTAAGAGTGGCCCATAACAACTGGGAAGTGCCGCTAAGGTCTACTATGGAATCATCACACATATTTCGAAGCGCTTCATAAAGTTATGTCGGGTTAAGTTCACGTAAACTTACGATTTTAATGACAGATGTTTAAATTAAGACCTAGCATTACCTGACTCACATTAATCGTCTCGTCGATAGTTTTCGTGCAGTATTTCTGGGATCATCCTATTTGGGACGATTTGACGGAAATGCAGCTAACTCGCGCCTCACCACTGTTAGCGCTCTTCAATGAAGTAACAAAGAACTCAAGTACTTTGTGGCGTTGTTGAAACAGAGTGTGTAACGGAACAGCTAAAACGGAAAGACAACTAAAGGAAAAGAACATTTTGCACCTCGGCAAAGAGAGATCGCCCTCTCACCTTTGTTATCGCCATGAAAGGTAACATCCGCTGGCTATGGGGTTCGTGGGGGTTGGCTCTGGCCTGTCAAAGCAGAGTCGCACCCCTTCTTGTGTGCATGTATTAATATATGCAGCAACATGAAGTTAATTTCTCGTACAACTTGAGCAAATTAAATCACTACAGCTCCTATTCATCCGCAACCCCTCGTACAAGCTCTACCCGGGGCTTATCTTCCGCGCACATATAGCCTATACAAACAAGGAGAGGGCAGCCCAGTTCTGACAAGCAAACCCTCTCCGTCCATTCTCTCGGTTTTGAAAACTCTGTACTAAGTACTGAACCATAAGCCGTTTTATCTTAGGGACGTCCCAAGCTTTGCATATGAATTTCAAGTACTTTAACGTAGTATAGCATGCTGTTCTAGAGTCGCCTAAATTTGACATAAAACACTGGTCTATACTAGAGGTGGAAAAAAAACCAGCCTAACCATTATTTTGAAATAGTTCCAAGAATGGAATCGTTCTAAAAGTATCTTATGTGCCACGATTACATGAATTTTTCTACTCACTGTTGCACATTTCTATCTCTCTTCCAACGATGAGGAGGTTGCGGACAAAATCGGTCATTTCCAAAATAGCATTTTTTTCTAGGAAGTAGAAAAGTATTTCTCCACATTGACAAATATTTATATACTTAACGCGTGTTAAATCCCTTGATGGCGCGGTGTCAATAATAATTGTTTAATACTTTTTGTTGGCTTTGTTTGACAGAGTTAGAAATGTCCGATTATTGACTCCAGTTTTATGGATTTTGCTTCTTTTTATTAAAAAATAATATTTTTTACAATATAAAGAATTTATAAATACCTGTATTGTATTGTTGAAGACTGGTATAATATGAAATTAGAAACAAAATTTCATTACAAAACCTAAAGCCGTAAAAAACAAAACCACCTTGATGTCAAATATGATACATCAGGCTATAAGGAGTTAAATACACTATAGATATTAAAAACGTGCCGATAAAACAAAACTTGACGTAGATATTTCTGATAATGTATGCACAACCACTTTAAATAAGTATAAACTTATACTCGTAGAACATATTTGGGACGGGACGGGGAGAGCTCAATTAGAATAACCGGTGTGATGACAGGCTCGGATGATGACGGAGTTGCATTTGAAATACAACTAACAATTAAGTCATCATGTTTGTTTTCATTATTGAGTCTTTGCTGAGGCGTCACCTGCTGATAAGACTTGGCCACGAGAAAACATTTAGGTGCTCCACAGTAACAATCGCAGCAAGAAAAGAAACGTTTTACAAGAAATGAACGTTTATGAATGGAAACACGTAACCATATGGAATAGTCCGGTCTTAATCCAAAACAAATAAATAGAGAATTATCACTTGTGTGCTATAGAATGTCAGGGTATGACTGAAATTACTACTTTTACGCCATTTTTTCTCATTTTAGTGACCGCTTTTATAATAAACAGTTACAATTTCCGATTGCGGCTTATCTAAAACTATCGAAACCATAAATAATCAATTTTTAATAATTGTGGAAGTGACCGGTTGTGTTCGCAACCTCCACAATTAATATTTAAAAATCTTATTTCTCTATTTTTTCCTGTTAACCGAGATAAACGGTAGTTGTAGGTACCAATAGGGATACAGACGCAGAAATTTTCACATTTTTAAAACCCTGATATGTTACACTCACATGACTTTCTATACTCTTGTACATACTATTTTTACAAACCCTTATTCTCCATATACTTCATATTAATCGATATAAAATTTTGCAATCGTATTGCTAATTTTCTTATAGGTGGGGAATATGGTAGGCTCTAAGCTCTAGTCAAATCTTTTAAGAGCTGGTTGCTATGTGGAGCATTCTCTTTGCATGCCCAAGACATGAAAAAAAAGCAATAACGCATTTGAAAAAAGTATAAGTATTGGAAAATTCAAACAAATAACAAGGAATATCTCGAAAATGGTTCACTCGACAACAAAACATGTATATGACGTAAATTGTGTGTTTTGACGAGATCTACATTTTTTGTGTAGTAAAATTTTGTCTTATCTCTTACGGTTTACCGGTTATGCAAAATTCATTCAGAATGAAGACAATTTTTGGGATAATTCCCAGAAAATTCAAGACATACATTTCATTTTCAATAAAGTATCTTAAACATAAGGTGTTTTAATCAAAATCGTTGGAGCTATTTTGAGAAAATCAAAAATTTCGAAAAATGTTCCATATAAAGCGTAGTCTGGAGTGGGGGGTTTTCTTGAAAATCTTCGTGTCGCATCTTTGAAAGACAGTGAACCCAAATACCAAGTTAGGTATTTATCCGACTTTTCGTTTTTGAGTTATACTGTTCACAGACACACATCCATACAGACATATCCACACAGATACACACGGAACTTTTTTCTAAAATGCTTTGTTTGGATTCAGGAGGCCTCAAAATATGTATTTCCTGCGAAATATCGATATTGAGTTTTTGGGTGGAATGCAATACTTCCCCTACTTTACTATACGTAGTAGAGAAAGTAAAAATAGACACCTATATGCCGCCTTTAAAATTATGCACTTTTATAGGACATCACCAGAAACAAAAGGAATGGTGACTTTAGCACTTCATAGAAGCATTGGAAACTTCAAACCAATAACAATGAGTATCTATGAAATTTTTAGCAAGTGTTTTATATTCATTGTGTGTAATGTTGATATCTACGTTTTCTGCAGTAAGTTTTTCGTTTTCTCTCTTATGGTTTACCAGTTGTGTAGCTATGAAATTATACAAAATTCATTAAGAATGAGTTCAAGATACATATTTTATTAGTCACAAAAACATTTTAAATATGTGAAATACTAACCAACTTAGTATTTCTTGAGCAAATAAAAAACAACAAAATTCTTCCATGCATAGGGTTGTTTTGGGGCACAGGCATTTTCCTGAAAGTCCTCGTGTCGTATCCTTGAAAAATGCTAAACTTAAATACCAGGTTTGATATATCAGACATTTCGTTCTTGAGTTGTGCTGTTCTCTCCTTCTCTCTCTCTTCTCTCTTCCTCCCTCCCCCCTCTCTCTGACACACACACCCAGAAAATTTATAAAAAAAATGTTCAAACCATTTCTCACATTTTGTGAACAAAATTAATTTTGACACTTTGCAAACATTAACCAGTACTTAATTGGTAGAAAAACCGATATATTAACAATAGATTCTTTATATAAATAAAATCTAATTTTGTTAAATATAAAAAATAAATGTAGTATTACAAATGGAGCATGCTGTTCAATAAAGATAATTAAATAAACACACAGACACACCTTCCTTTATCTAAAATATTTTTTATGTTCAAGAGATCTGAAAACGTATATTTTCGTGAACTCCGAGATAGAATTTTTCGGTAAAAAGCAATACTTAACCTTGAAATTCGTATAAAGGGCATGTTCGAAGTGAAGTTGCTTTGAGGTAAACTATCATGAGGTGTGATTCCAGAACTTTGCAGAATACGCCATTCTTTAGGATGAGCCTAGTATTCTTCTGTCACTTTCAGTATTCTAGCACCGAAAGCACTGGAGAGATGATTCTGATAATGTTGAAAGGGAACAAAACCTTGTTCTGATGTTTTCAAGATGTTTTATATAATTAATTTTATAATTGTGAATGAATTAGGAAGCACTAAAATAGGTTTAATATTGTAGATAGAATAAACTCTTTACAAATTAATTGGTATGAACACAAAAATAATGGACTCCAATAGACTGACATCTATTTTAATTAAATATAAACGAAACGATTCAGGAACATAGAAAGATCAAGACAGACGGACAGATCAATTCCGTGATTAAAAACAGGCCTAATGACTTAAGTCCATGAAGCAGAAGAAGAATTTTATAATTGCAATTGCACTAATTTTCTAGGATTTATGTGCAGTATTTACAAAATTAAAACACCTGCATTCATATTGCAACCATTTTTTTGTACAATGCCCGAAAATTTCACGCAAGTTTAATTTAAACTAATTGAGAAATGAATTTGGGAAATCCTAAAACTCGAGGCATTATTTAAAGGTTTTCCTCAGTCTAAAAATTAATGCGGACAGAACGTTCATATTTGATATAAAACCACAAAAAATATTCTACAAAATGCATGTAAGTAAATTTTGGAAATACCGCACTTTAAAATACTGACGAAGTGAATCAATGTCTAAAATATTATAAAGTTAATCATAAACTGAAAATGTCTGAAAAACATCAGAACGCATAGGTTCTACAGATTAAAAATCAGAAATGTCTCTCAATTAATTTGGCTGCTAGGATTTTAATAAAGCAAGGAACGAATAAATTCTTAAGCCACTATGTGGTGAACCTTAGCCCTAAAGATGGCAGAAGATCAGCAGGCGAGTGCTCTCTGTCGACACGTTTGAACAGAAGAAGAGGACGTGCCAATCAAGGGACAAAGTTCGAAAACACTCTTTCGTTTCACCTTCTCGAAGCAAACTTCAACTGCACCCATATTCAGCAAATCAAACGATGCTGTGCACAATCTAATGTACCGCTTCCATTATGTATAGGCAACTTCTCTGTCTTGTCAGCGTGGCGTGTAGTAGGCCTTCAAGGGGCGAAGGTTCGCTTCGACCAAAGACTATGCGACACACGCTCGAAGGGAACTGACAAAAATGAAATGCATAGCTGTTCCATTTTTGTTCCTTATTTGTAGTGTTCAAAGCCCACATTTACCAAATACGGCACCTTAGGCGCTGAACACTCAGGCAAGGATATGATAAGTGCGAAAGAAAAGTTTCAGCGCTAAGTTTAGGGTACCTCCCCGGCAGTTGGATATAGCAACTCGCATACTGCATTGCCGTCTATGCTCTGGTCCCCTGGATTGAAAACTGGAGGATGTCTCTCAAGAACTGTAAAACCAGGATTGTACTTTACATCGCACCACTGTTTCACCACTTGTAGCTTTGTAAACTTCTCATAGCCTGGAAAATTGCTGACCACACTGATAAGTTTCTCGGCATTCACTCCGATCGTCGATTGATCTGGAACTATTATTTCATGTTTAAATTAAACTTGGCTTATTCCAGATTACGCAAACTGCGTCCCTTTTACAACCGGTATCTTCTCTGCGAGTACAACGCAATACTCTTTTGTACAAATCTCTACTTCTTCCGTTACATACGTATGTCTGTCGGGTTTGGGGCGGAGGAGCAGAAGCAGTGAGCAAGATTAATCGTGTGCAAGTCTTCCAGAATATAGTTTTATGGCTCATACTGAACGCACTTGGCTATATCCCAACACACAGCTGCATCGTAAACTTGGATTCAGGACCATCTCTGCACACATTCGATCACAGAAAATTCATTTCTTCGGCGCCTCCGCTACGTGCATTTCTCCCTAGTAAGATCTTTAGTGTTCGTTGAAACTGGAGTCGAATCCCTCGGGACTTGTTGCTTTCCTATAGGAACCCTAAAGAACTTTTAGTGATCAAACCACTACACACTTACTTGTAGTTGCTTGTGCCAGAGGGCCTTCTATGTAGGATTGAAAGATTCCATTAAAAAAATCTTGTGTTACATTCAGATGACTTTCTCTACCTACTCTTCAACAAATTATTCTTATAAAATTATTAGTATTAATTATTCTTATACTTCATTTCATATTAATCGAAATAAATACAGCAGACAGGTAACATTACACAATTTTAAGTTTTATTTATAGCGCTCTTTAACTGTTGTAGTCCTTAGCGTCCCATTCTATATTGGGCATGAAAGAGGCCTCTTTATGAGGCTTGAGGTTCTTTTACGTGCCGTAAATCTACGACACGGGACCACCGGCTTTACTTCGCTTCCGAAGGAAGCATTACACACTTCGTTATAGATACATGAGAGATCAGCAGGATGAACGGCAATAAACATTTTTAAAAATCGGATGTGTTACGCTCACATAATATTCTCTAGTCTTGTACAAACTATTTTTACAAAGGCTTATTCTCCATCTACTTCATATTAATCGAGATAAAGTTTGCAGAAACTATATTATTGGTAATTTCCTTGTAGGTGCTAGGAGAATATGGTAAGCTTTAAGTGATGGTCAAATCTTTTAAGAGCTGGTTGCTATGTGAAGCATTCCATTCTCTTTGCATGCTCAGGACATAAAAAAACGAATAACAAATTCCCATTTGACAAAAAGTATAGGTTAAGTATTGTAAAATTCAAACAAATATCCCGGAAATGGGATTTTATTGAAAATCTTCATGTCACATCCTTGAAAATACTAAACTCAAATACCAAGTTTGGTATTTAACCGACTTTTAGTTTATGCTGTTCAGAGTCAGACAGACAAACAGGCACACGGACATGTTTTCAAAACTGCTTTATTGGGATTCCGGGCATTCTGGAAACATCTTTCCGGCGAAATCTCGCTATAGAATTTTTTGATGGAATACAATACTTCCCCTACTTGCTATACGTAGCAGAGAAAGTAAAATGTAGTTCCTTAAGTGTTGGCTTTCTGTTTGACCATGAGAAACAAACGAAGGCCGACTTAACACTTTAAACAATTTTGAAAATTCAAACCCAACAAATATCTCGGAAATGGTTAATAACATAAAACTTTTATTTGAATTAAGCTGTGTCTTTTAACAATATCTACGTTTTCTGTGCGGTAAGCTTTGTCTATCCCTTACAGCTTACCAGTTATACAGAATTACACAGTCTTCATTGAGAATGATGATTTCACAGCCTATGCATAGAAAATTAATGATATTAATTTATTCATCATGTAAATATCCAAAAACATATAGTAGTTTTAGTACAATCAGGAGAGCCCTTTCTGATAAAATAAAAAATAATGAAACTGTTTGCATGAGTTTGCGGTGAGGGGATTTTCTTGAAAATCTTCATGTTGCATCTTTAGAAAATTATGATATTAAATAATAATTTGATATTTTTTCGACGTTTTCTTTTTGTGTTATGATGTTCACAAACGTACATGACGCACACACCTTTTCATAAACATGACTTTTCTGGATTCAGCGGACTTCAAAAATATTTCCATGGAAATCTCAATATCGAATTTTTGGGTGGAATGCAATGCTTCCTCTGCCTACTATAAGCAAGCAGTAGAGAAAGTAAAAACAAACAAAAACTGGTACGACCCTAATGTGTCCAAAGGGCGTACTTTGGTAGCGTTGAGTAAACACATCAGTTCTTTTGTAGTAAGTTTTAACATACATTCGGGTTGTTTTTTACTCTACTGATAACAACATGCAAATAAGCTCCAGAAACTTTCTATTGTGAATTGGTTTACTTTCCCTGTGCCTCATCTAAACAGCAATTGAGCATGATATAAACGCATTACACCGCATGTGTTTTCACACGTGTAAAGGGAGCACGCACAAATCCAATTTCCTTATGCTGTGCCACCCGCTGATTACACTGTTGCAAAAGAATCCATATTTTATCTCTGCTGCTTATTGCCCAATCTTAATGTGTCGAAGCCTACAGGGTCACGTAACGAAGCGCGTAAGCCCTTAGGGCTCCATGTTTATGCAAATCAGGGAGAAACACTACAATTTAATGGCTACGACAACAGTATTTTCGGTTCTAGATTATCTTAAAGCAAGCAAGCAACCAATTTAACTTTCATCGCGAAACAGAACACAAACCGTACATTATAAACTATTTTTAGACAGCATGGCCTAAAAGTAGAACTTCTAACACAGTGTACAGCTTTAGATTATCGGACTACTGCATTAATCTTCATTCTGAACAACTTTGGTTTCAAGTCCAATTACATAGCAATTACTCTTTGTATTTGCACACTTTTAATAACTTGACTTGGTTTGATTAGGTTTTACATTCCATTATGTCGTTTTACATAATTAATTTCTCAAGACGCTCGCATTATCTGTTCACAAAACAAATCGTCATACTTCAATTTATCGCAATTCGTTGTAGAGTTAACCTATACGTTATATTGACAGCTTTCTTTGTTGTAAAACGTTATTTTTTATTATCTAGCATAACCTACATAGAGATTAAACGGAAATTATGAATTCAGAAGAAACTGAAATGGAAGAGCCAGGTAAAATTACAGGTAGCAGAAAGTATAACACTAGAAGTACTTACCCAAAAAAAATCCAGAAGGCAATCTGATATAGCATTAATCGCTTCATTGGCTCGTGTAAGGCTAAACAAGTTCAAAACAATTTCACTGAAAATGACTGTTAGCGAATAAATAAAACATCAAAATATTTGACGTCTCGCTCTTTAACGTAATTTCTCTTGTTTCAAGAACCCCGTTCTAAATGTGATCTCTGTTAGTTTCAGGAATCAATATAGCAATACTGATATTTAAACAATCCGAGCGCTGTCTAAAAAATCTTATGCGTTACACTCACATGCCTTTCTCTACTCTTGTACAAACTATTTTTTCAAACGCTTATTCTCCATATGCTTCATGTTAATTGAGATATCGAGATGTTAATCTTATTGCTAATTTTCTTGTAGATGCAAGGGGAATTGGTAGGCTTTAAGCGACAGTCAAATATTTTAAGAGCTGGTTGCTATGTGGAGTATTCCATTCTCTTTGTATGCCCAGGACATAAAAAAAAATGAATAACGAATTCCCATTTGAGAAAAAGTATAAGTATTGCAAAATTTAAGGGAATAACAAGCAATATCTCGAAAATGGTTCACTCAACCAAAAAAATGTATATGAAATAAACTGTGTATTTTAACGCAATCTACATTTTTTGTGTAGTAAAATTTTGTCTATCTCTTATGGTTTACCAGTTATGCAAAAGTCGTTCACAATGAAGAATACTTTTGGAGACATTCCCAGAAAATTCGATATATACATTTCATTTGTCATGAAAATATCTTAAACATATGATATTTTTATCAAAATCGTTAGAGCCATTTTTGAAAAAATTAAAATTTTCGAAAATGTTCCATGTAAAGGGTAATCTGGGTTGGGGGATTTTCTTGAAAACCTTCGTGTTGCATCTCTGGAAGATACTGAACCTAAATACGAAGTTTGGTGTTTATCCGACGGTTCGTTTCACACACACACACACACACACACACACACACACACACAAGGACATGTTTCCAAAAATACTTTTTTTGGATTCAGGGATCTCAAAACATATATTTCCGGTGAAATCTCGGTATCGAATTTTTGGGTAGAATACAATACTTCCCCTACTTACTTGTACGTAGTAGAGAAAGTAAAAATAGTATATGCCACAGGTGCTAAAAGTAATTTTATTTTGCTCTTAGGATTGCGACATGCCACACGCGTTAAAAGTGGTTTTATTTTTCTCCTAGAATTTCGAAACTAAAGCCGTAGGTCTTCGTTTCGCAAACATTCCTACTCGCAAAATAAAAACCTACTTTTACTCCTTGTATCATAATACACTATTCCCACATCAAAACCACTATAAATCTATCATGCTGGTGATGATTTTATTTTAATACTACTTCTGTATTTAAAAGCTGGTGACTTCGCGTAAGAATAAGAGTACCAAATTCAATCTAAAGACTAGCATATATGAACTTTTATGAAACCAGCGGGAACTATATATTTAACCACCTCATAATAAAAGCGGGATTTCTGTGCGAAAACGTATATCCTTCTTTATCTATTTATGTATTTAGAAATCTGAATTACTCTTAAAAAATTCAGTGTCACAGCCACGACTCATTTCACGCAATCCCGTGATGATGCTCTTACCACTTGAGCTACCATGGCCTTAGGCGCATTAAAACATCTCTTCTGATGGAATTAATTGTTCTTCCACATAAGCGTGTGTTGGACAAGGTTGAAAAAGTAGAATCACACGACTGGAAAATTCAATGTCATCGCCGGACTTGAACCACGGATCTCCCGGTTTCCGCCCGGTTGCTCTAACCACTTAGCTACCATGGCAACATGCCGGTACGACATTAAATTCCCCAAGTGATTCGCCAATTTTCCGGTAAACCACAAGGAGATTTCAAGTTGTATTGAGAGACATACCCCAATGGCGAGTTACAATGCTGTAAGTTAGAGCAACGGGTCGGAAACCGGGAGATCCGTGGTTCAAATCCCGGCGTTGGCATTGAACGTTTCAGTCGTCTGATTCTACCTTTCTCATTTGATGCAAATATCTGAAACATATGGTATTTTAATAAAATTCGTTATAGCGGCCTTTAGGAAAAGAAACGAAAACGTTTCCAAGTAAAGGGTAGCCTGTGGTGATGGCGATTTACTTAAAACCTTCGTGTCGCATCCTTGAAAGATTTTGAACGTAAATAATTTTTTTAAATTATTTTATAATCTGTTCACAGACGCGCGCGCAATCGAACATCTTTTTCCGGTGTAATTTCGATATCGAATTTTTCGGTGGAATACAATATTTGATCTACTTACTATAGGTAAGTGGTACAGAAAGTGAGAATTGGATTGTCACATTCACATGTCTTTCTCTAGCCATATCATTTATTTTTATATCTACTTCATGTTTTATTGAATTAAACGTTCGCAAATACGGTTTCATTACTATTTAGTTGCAGGTACAAAGTGAATACAGGAGGTTGAAACTATAGTCAATCTTTGCTGGCATTGAAATTATATCTACTCTTTTCATGAAATGGTGCAAAACCACTTAAAGAAATGACAAAGTAATGAAAAATTCACACAAATTCAAACAAATAACGAATATCTCGAACATGGCTGTATCACAAGCCATTTTAAACAACTTGTGTATTTTAAAGACACCTGTGTTGTTTGTGCATTCAGTTTTTGACTATATTTATTACTTACCAGTTTTACAAAATTTTATTTAATTCGGAATGAAGAGAATTTCACGGATAATTCCCAGAAAATACCACACATACAGTTTGTTACTCACGTGAATATGTTAAAATTATGGTATTTTAATCAAAACCGTAGCAGCCATTCTTAAGGAAACGAAAAATAACGAAAAGTATTCAATGTACAGGTTAGACAGCGTGTTTAGGTAGGGGAGGATTTTCATGAAAATATTTGTGTGGCATCACTGGAAGATGCTGAACTTGGTGTGTTATTTTTGTCTTAAACGTGCTATTTTTATTCAGGACACCTCAAAACTAGCATTTCCGGTTCAATACCAATATTGAATTCTTGGGTGGAATGCAAGACTTCCGCTACCTACTATAAGTAGGTGCTAGAAAAATTAAAATGGTTTCTGTAGAAGCATTATACGAAGATCTCGATGAAACTGTTCTTGAGCTGAATTTTTAAGTGCAATCAGTTCTGTACGAGACTGAGTGTCTGAATGGTTGCAGACATTATTGGCAGATGCATCGGTCGTCATCTTGATATAGGGACGTGTCTCGTCCCCAGCTGTTGCCGCTACAGTTGGAAACGCCCCAATGTCTGGCATTGCCTTGTACATATGCCGCAGAGCTGACTCAGGGAAAACCAGGTTATCTAGGCCAAACCATGGCAAAGTGCAGACCACAACCTCTCCAGTGAACATGGCATTCTCTACTCTCAATATTTAGGTTCTAACCATTTTAATTAAAATATCATGTTTAAGATATTTTCATGACAAATGAAATGTATATCTTGAATTTTCTGGGAATTTATCCAAAGTAATCTTCATTGTGAACGACTTTTGCATAACTTGTGAACCATAAGAGATAGACAAAATTTTACTAAACACAAAACGTAGATCGCGTTAAAATACAGAATTTATGTCATTACATTTTTTTTGTTCAGTGAACCATTTTCGAGATATTGCTTGTTATTCCCTTAAATTTTTCAATACTTATTTTCTCAAATGGGAATTCGTTATTCATTTTTTTGTCTTGGATATGCAAAGAGTATTAATCTGTGGCAAAGAGAATGGTGCTGCACCTAGCAACCAGCTATTAAGAGATATGTATGTGCTTAAAGGCTACTGTATTTCTATATTGCCCTTGTAAATATATATTCCCCTTACATCTATAAGAATATTAGCAATAAGATAGAGTCTGCAAATGTTTATCTCGATTAATATGAAGTAGATGGAGAATAAGCGTTTGTAAAAATAGTTTGTACAAGAGTACAGAAAGTCATGTGAGTGTAACACATCAGATTTTTTTGTCCTGGACATGCAAAGAGAATGCAATGCGCCACATAGCAACCAGCGCTTAAAAGATTTGACTGTCGCTTATAACCTACCATATTCCCCTTGCATCTACAAGAAAATTAGCAATAAGATTGACATCTCGATATCTCGATTAACATGAAGCATATGGAGAATAAACGTTTGTAAAAATAGTTTGTACAAGAGTAGAGGAAGTCATGTGAGTGTAGCACATCAGATTCTTTTGTCTTGGATATGCAAAGAGTATTAATCTGTGGCAAAGAGAATGGTGCTGCACATGGCAACCAGCTATTAAGAGTAAGTCTATGCTTAAAGGCTACTGTATTTCTATATTGCCCTTGCAAATATATATTCCCCTTACATCAAGTAAATTAGCAATAAGATAGAGTCTGCAAATGTTTATCTCGATTAACATGAAGTAGATGGAGAATAAGCGTTTGTAAAAATAGTTTGTACAAGATTAGAGAAAGTCATGTGAGTGTAACACATCAGATTTTTTGGACACTATGCATACCTTATAACAAATGATGTGTGCAGAAAACATGAGCGAACCAGGTAAAATTAAAGTCTAATTAACCCAGCAATAGTAGACATTTATATTCTCGGCACAACGGAAACCGCCGAAAAAAGCCTTTTTCAGGCAAAGTGTCCCACGTAGATTCTAAATCGAGCCCTCCAGTTTAGAAAGCACACACGCTACCCTGAACGCTAATAGCGTCAGAAATAAACATCAGAAGATCAAGGACAAAGAAATGCACCATAATGGATAACATATTAAACAACGCACATCACGCCAAACTGCAATTAGGATTAATGAGTCATGCGGTAGTTAAGCGTTTTCACTCTCTCTGCCACTTAGCTATAGTAAGTAGACGAAGTATTGTATCCCATCCAAAAATTCGGTACGGAGATTTTACCGGAAATACACCCAGTATTAAGAGACTCCCAGAATCCATAAAATTACTTTTAGAAAAACGTCCGTGTCTGTATCTGTCTGTGAACAAACTTAGTATTTAATTCCAGCGTCTTCCAAGAATGAGACATGAAGATTTTAAAAAAATCCCCCCCGACTTCAAGCTATCTATATATACAGGAATTTTCGTTATTTTTTTATTTTCTCAAAAATGGTTGTGACGATTTTGATTAAAATACCACATCTTTAAAATAGATAAATAGCAAATAAAAGTATTACTTGAATTTTCTGCGAATAGCCCGTTAATTCCTCTTCATTCTGAAGTATTTTTGTATCACTAGTAATCGTAAGGGAAAGCCAAAAAATTAATTCGCAACAAAAATATATATCCCATTAAGGTACATAATTTGTGCAAATTTTATGTGGCGTTAACCATTTCTGAAATATTTCTTGTTATTAGTTTGAATTTTCAACTATTAGTACTTCTTATGTTGTAAGCCGCTATTCCAGTTTTCTTGTGGCTATGCAAAGACCATAGAATTTCAAAACCTTCATTTAGCGATTCGCTTTTTGAAAATCTGACTGTTGCTTCAGCCTGCTGCAACCTCCTTATACCTACAATGAAATCTGTACTGAAGGTTTATCACTTAGATAGAAGAATAAGCTTTATAAGAATATATCCCGGTCTCCGTCCGGTTGCTCTAACCACTGAGCTACCGTGGCAACATGCCAGCACGACACTAAATTCTCCAGTTGATTCGTATTTTTCCCGGTAAACCACAAGGAGATCTCAAATTGTATTGATATGATATACCCCAATGGCGATTTACAATGCTGTAAGTACTTTAAGTCCCGGGCTTCATAGTTTCAACCACTATTACGTTGTCGCGGTAACTTTCGTGTTATCTTATTTGCTGAGCGCCTGTTATTGTTTTACCATTTTGAATTTTGGGTTCTTTGTCCTCCGGCTAGCTATTATTACTCAGCCGAGCAAATCTCTTGAACAGGGTGTGTAAACGGAAGGGAGTTGTTACTAAAAGATAACACTGATAAAAGAATTTGTTTTTACACTTTTATTGCTGTCACACTCTATTAATTTCACATAATTACTCTTGATACACGCCCGACGAAACTTTTATATTTTCGAATGTAACTGTAATCACTTATTTGCCGCACATTATTAATTCGCGTATTTCACATTTTTTTACTAACTTTACGACGCGAAAGATTCTGTAGAATTGCGTAACGTGTACTTCGTGAATGCCTCTGTTGAACTGCGCGACGTGTAACCCGTGGATGATCCTGTAGAACTGCGCGACGTGTAACCCGTGAATGATTCTGTTGAACTGAGCGACGTGTAACTCGTGAATGATTCTGTTGAACTGCGTTACCCGTCTTTGGCACGGAATTTATACTCCCTCACCCCGATATGCCTAAACATTATAACACAGCTGCTATTGGTTAATAAAGCGCGCCAACATTAGCGTCTATTTTTATATTCAATCAAAATTACGAACACATATGCTCTAGGGAAGATATTCCCTCCATTTCTAAAGAAAAGCGCGCCAATCTGACGTCATTTGCTTATCCCTTCTAATTGATAAACAACTCACCCCCTCGCTCATTGTTATCCGCTCCTATTATCAGTTTCAGTGAGGTCGTGTAAACTTATTTCCTAACAATGCTTATAATTAACAAACATCTCAAATCATTGTCATACAATAATGCTAATTTACACTACAATCACTCTGGCATTCACAGTGTTGTGATATAAAATACTGCCTCAACGTCCATTAATGGAATTAGTTGTTCTTCCACACAAGCCGTGTGTTGGACAGGGTTGGAAAGGTAGAATCAGGAGATTTTGCTATGGTAGCTCAGTGGTTAGAGCAACCGGACGGAGACCGGGAGAGACCGAGAGAGAGATCCCGGCTAAGGCATTGGATTTTTCGGTCGCCGATTCTACCTTTCCAACTCTGTCCAACACACGGCTTGTGTTGAAGAACAATTAATTTCATTTATAATAATAGTTTGTAGAAGAGTGAATAGAGAAGTGAAGTGAGTGTAACAAATATTTTTAATTATTATTATCGTCATCTATATTGATAACACGTGTTCAACGAGACCTTTGAGGAAAGCTACAAATCTTAGTTTCATTATAATTTGCTAACTATTTTAAATCATCAGTTAATGATAACGATCTAGCAAGACTCTAAGCAATTTTTGAGCAGATAGTCCTTCGCTTTCGCTCATTAGACAAATGTACACGTTTCCTGCCGATTACTCCCCAGGGGCTTACTTCGGTAAGTACGGGATTGGCGTACCCGGAGTTCAGAGTCACCAGTCCTCCAGGTTTTGGGGGTTGGGTTAGGCTCAACAGGCCTGCCCCTAAAACTGCAACGTTCTTCATCCTTAGAGTGTGGACAACCGTTTCAGAAAAGTTTGACAGCCGTTGATTTGAAGGGTAAATTAGAACTTCTGAGTGCAGATATCCGGCAACAATGAAGCTAGAGGTGTACAACAAAGAGAACAACCTTGGTGTCAAGCTCGATGCTTGGATTCTATTCGGTGGAGAACGAGGTACAACTGATGTAACTGATAAGATTTACATAATGAAATGGAATAGTTTTCGAAAGAAGAGAAGTTGGAACTGTCACTGGAAGAATATGCCCAACGAGAAGACTTAGAGCACATTTTGCCGTAATCGCCTGGGAAGATGTAATGTGAATGAAACGTAAACACGAAAAAGAGAGGGAAGCAAATGAGGCTGCAGCAAAGCTTGGTGTTTGATGTGTAGTGAGGATATCCGGTCATTCAACCAAGAGAGCTATAGTAAAGTATATAGGTTCTGTGAAATCAATCAAGAGTGCACTGGTGTCAATATGGTGAGCCTCCGGGAAAGGCTGATTGGAGTGTTGATGACAACAAATACTTGGACTGCCCGCCGAAGTTTGGTGGACTTGTCAGACCCGTGCGTCTTGACTTTGGAGATTTTCCGGATGAAGCTTCTGAGCTGAATGAAATTTAGTAACCCAGTGTTTTTACTCATTATTGTCTGCTTGTTCTGAATTTTCTTAAATATTTTTATACAATATGTACTGAATTAGAATGAATAATTTTGTATGTTTCAGTTTTGTTCCTTTCCTGAATCTTATGGTATTCAAAATGTGTATTGATTTTGTACCAGGATGTACAAAATATGTAGCCAGAGTGTGGCGCTGATGACCCCAGCAGTTTTGCGCCACCCTAAAGCTATTACTTCCTGCCGATTATTCGCAACTGACACTCATATTTTCGTTAAGTTTCATTGCCTGCATCCAAGTAGCAATACTGCTTCTTGCTAACACACCAAGTATTTTGAATGCGACTTTTCGTTTCCACGTCTTAGAGTAGCTTAAACTTTCCTTCTCCCCTTGCAGAGGTATTCAGATGTTTCGCATTGGTTTGGATTTACTCCTCACTAAGTCAGAAAGCTCTAATGGCAGTTTGAACTATTCATATTCATCAGGTCCACTTATACCGTGACTCTACATAAGGTGGAAAGGGGCTATAGCGCTTCCGCAAATTCACAAAAAGCGAAACATATCGCCGCAGAGCACATAAAAGTTGTGTACACTTTGAAGATGCGCTCCTTGTGATTGGCTAGAAGAAACCAAAGGAGATGCTCCCTAATGCCAAAGCAATAGCAATAACAATACTAGCATGTCTGACAAGGCTAGCATGAAAACAGAATACAATATACATATATCTTTCTATATGTATGTGCTCCACATACACTTGATTTTCACTCATGTTCGAAGCAAACCCCTCGTTAATGGTGTTATTTGCAATTCGTTGGAGGAAGGTCTACTCGCTGCTTCGGTACGCAACCAATCAGCGCAAACCGAGACCAGTTCAATACTTACGTCTACCACGAATGGAGAATAAAAGTGGATACTACTGGATTGATACAAAAGTTCGTAGCGTCTTGAACCTTGTCAGTGGAATGTAAATATTGCACTGCAGTTAATCGAACACAATTCATTTTATTTCACAATTCTCGGATGGAATGGTGTGAATCATCGTAGATTAGAGCGTTTAAGCGCTCTTCATCGGGTAAAGATGGCGAATTCGGCCTTTAAATTGGCCCTCTTTGAAACGACAAAACCTTATCTAGCCGTGGTTTCCCTCCTGGCGGACGGCAGAAATGTTTCCAGGCAATTTCGCTACGTTTATTCTTCTAATAAACTCTAACTGGAGACTATGTAATCTAACCTCCAATAGTCTTAAGAATAATTTGTCTTCAAAAGACGACAAAATTTCTTACTCCGCAATGTTTCCATGGTTTAAAAGCACTGCGAACTTATGCATCAGCCTAATAAAAAGGAAATCTAGTTTTGAAGTCGTTCCCAAAACTAAATGATACTACGACAGCTGCGCTGTCAAAAGTCTTAAAAGCTTGAGACATTTCGTATCGAGTTTGAAGAAAGCCAAGAGCGACGCGTTATTGCCTTCACCGAAGACGGCACAAGTTGGCGCGGTGAAAAGCGATACATAATGAATGAGGAGACAAAGAAGCAATGATTCCCAAGAGTAGACGTGCACAAAGGAGTTTAGCAAGAGAAATCCGTCGTCGCCGTTCCTTTCCGCCCTACAGAGGACTTGAAATTGATGGTCTACAGCTGGGGCTCAACACACGTTAGTGGCTGCTTCACGTATTTTATTTCCTCCGTGTCGCGTGCTCCAAAACTTTTTATTATCCCTTTCCCTACGAAAAGTGAAATCTAGCATGCATGCGTGCGCTGATTTGCACCCGCATTTCACTGCTGAAAATCTGTAGCAGACAATGAAAGTTACGTGCCTGTGTATGTTACTGATAACGCGAATTTCGCCTGCTATACAAGAAAACACATAGGATCCACATACGTGACGGAATTTATGTGCTATTAGGGAAACAAAACTCTCTGTAAATGCAAATTCGTATTGTAGCGTTTACATAAATATCTGATGAACTACATTCACGTGTCTTTCTCTAACTATTCTTGAACAAATTATTCTTCTATATACTTTATATTAATAGAGATAAACATATGCAGAAATTGTTTTATTACATATTTCCTTGCAGCTACAAGCGGATTTGTGGAATACAGTAGGCTTAAGTGATGGTCAAATATAGGGTGTTCCGTTTTGATGTCAGAAAAGTAAAACGTTATATATAAGAGGTTAATGCAAGCAGTTTGTTGTAAAATAAGCGGAAAGGTTGGAAGTTAACAAGTGATATTTCAGACCTTATCCACGTGGCATGGCAGCACTATGGTGGTAGTCCATGGAAGTCACTCCACCACTTATCAGCAGATCAGAATACGCCATACACAAGGTGTTTAGAGGAATGTTAGACAGCACCCTAAGATGTTTCCAACCATATTCAGTGAAAGCAAGCTATCACAGAGCGTAATTATAAGTTCACCTCTAGTTTGCTGTCATGATGTATGAGAGGCAGGACAATCAATGGTAAATCAATGGATTTCATGAAAAAAGCCACATTTCATGTGAGTGGCCGAGTCAAAAAGAGAGCTGCGTTAATTGGGAAACCGAGAACCCACACGTCTCATATGACACATTTCACATACCATACAACACACTGAGTGCGCTGTTGTGTCATGACCACCATTTTGTTTCTTATGCACAATAGTGCTGCCATGCCTTGCGGATGAAGTCTGGAGCATCACTAATTGTTAACTTCCATCCTTTCTGCTTATATTACAGCAAACTGCTCAGAGATGTGTGCATTAACCTTTTAAATATAACGCTCTATCCAACTGAGCTAACATGGCAACACGCCGGCATGACTTACGTATTAGAGCATTAGCATGGTAATCGGAAGATCAGCGATTCAAATCCCGGCTAGTGAATTGAGTTTCCGTTTGATGCGACCTTTCAAAAAAATTAGGTATGTTTTATTTTTGCAATATCGTTCCGAAGAATTTTAAATGAAATGTCACGTTAGGCCGACATAAAATCCTCACCTTGAATTTTGTATGAAAAAAGTATATATATACATATATATACATATATATAAAGCATTCTATATAAAATACCACAACTCATGAATTAGGCAATTTGTACCGAATACATTTTCGTAATACCAGACCTTTTCAAAATATTTCAAGTTTTCCATTTTAGTTTTCCAATATTTAATCAATACACGTTTGATGTGTTCTGCCTGCGCTTTTCTCCTCAGCGCACAGAGAGGTTGTGTAATATCAAGGTTTGCATATTCAACTTTGTTTTCATATGAGACTCCTCCATATAACTGCTGGAGAAAGTCATGTGTTCGCTATACCTCAGATATTTTTAATGGTTCTTTCTCGAAAGTAACATTAAGCGTAGTACTCAGAGATTCTACTTTGAGATATTACAGAATTTTTACTTGGTAAGCCTACTTTAAACTGCAATATATAAAAATCTGATGTGTTACAATCACATGACTTTCTCTACTCTTGTACATAACTATTTTAAAAACGCTTATTCTCCGTCTACTTTGTGTTAATCGAGATAAATCTTATTGCTAATTTTCTTGTAGGTGCATGGGGAATATGGTAGGCTTTAAGCCATAGTCAAATCTTTTAAGAGCTGGTTGCTATGTGGAGCATTTTATTCTTTTGCATGTTCAGGGCATAAAAAATAAATAAATAAAAAGAACGAATTCCCATTTGAGAAATGGTATAAGTATTGAAAAATTCAAACAAATAACAAGAAATATCTCGGAAATGGTTCACAAATGATTCACCCCACAGAAAAAAAAATGTATATGACAAAGGTTGTGTGTTTTAGCGAAATTTACATTTTTTTCTGTACAAACACTTTGTCTATCTCTTACGGTTTACCAGTTATGCAAAAGTCATTCAGTATGAGAGGACGTTTGGGGCATTCCCAGAAAATTCAAGATATACACTTCATTTGTCATAACAATATCTTAAATATATGATATTGTAATCAAAATCGTTAGAGCCATTTTTGAAAAAATAAAAATTTTCGAAAAATGTAAAGGGTAGCCTGGGGTGGAAGGATTTTCTTGAAAACCTTGGTTTTGCATCTTCGAAAGATATTGAACCTAACAATCAATTTTGGTATTTATCCGACTTTTCATTTTTGAGTTATGCTGTTCACAGCACACACACACACACACACACACACACACACACACACACACACACATTCACAGATTGTGAATATAATTATACCTTTTTATAAAAATCCTTTTATCTAGGGAGCCTCAAAACATGTATTTCCAGTGAAATCTCGGTATCGAATTTTTAGGTGGAATGCAATACTTAGCCTACTTCCTATACGTAGTACAGAAAGTAAAAATGTATGCAATGTATAAAAGCTGCTGATAATACCGAGCTGTATCTTAGTATGCACTTTAAATAAAGGGAGTATATAATAATTTTCGGAACAAGTTCGCAAAATGTTGCCTTGCAATTCGGTAGATAAAGCTCCTTCGAGATGGGCAGGTGAAATGTGCTGTTTTACATGGAAAATACACGACTTGCATAACTGACCCCAAGAGGGATATATCATTACTTTTATCTCCGAAACATACGACTTGTTTCCAACCCCACGGGGCAAATATCCGAGGTTAAAACTATACTCTTAATGGAAGAATGTATCTACTTTACTGCCGTTCAGGGATTACTTTTTAGAATACCGGGAGACATAAATTTATGACACATTATGCTCAATGAATATTAGTTTGGGAGTAGTTCTTTTAATTTCTGTTTTATTCGTTTATCATGACGTTACAACTATCCTAATTTTTGTAGTAGCTAGATGACAGAAACTTTTTGAAGTTAGAAATCAAGAAGCATGTGTATGTTAAAAATTTATTTTACTATCAGAACCTGCACCTTTGCTGGTGTTACTGCGTTAAATGCTGAAATTCTTTCTTCTCCCTTCGTTTCTCACTGTATCTGCGTCAATCTTTCTCTCCCTCTCCCATTATCCTCTTTGTAACTCTATTTCTTACCGCTCTGGTAACTTACATGCATCTTATTTTTGAAAACCGGTAATAAAGTTGGTTTTTCTGCGGTTTTAATAAAAATTAGAGTATAAGTGAAATGTTTAATACTGCACAATATGTCGCCTCTTCTTTACTTATTATACGATCGAAACTACTATTTATCAGTGTAACTGGTCTAGTAGACGAATAAAAGTAGCGAAAAATTAGTGTAACTTCTTTAAAAACCGATCGTATCGAAAATATAATTAACAAAAGTTGTAAAAAACATTAATATTTTAGTCACATATTTTGAAAAATCTGAATAATAAATGAGATATTTCGTTTTTGAACTTAAGGTCCATTAAACCCTTCCTTAGGTGAGGTAATTTTTTCTATGGTACGACAGCCAATGAACAGCCAAGCACTACTACCCCAAATGCCGGCCTCACAGCCACAGGTACACAATAGAAGTTGGCATTTATTCAACTGGTACAGAAAGAGCTGTGATCAGCACCAGAATGAACGTTGGTTTTCATCGTCCACACAACGCAGTAAACCGTTCCTGCTTTTATTCTCACGATGCCGACTGGCCATCGGCCCTACAGGATTGCCCAAAAAGATGTTACCACTTAGATGGGATTGACTTTTATTTCAATAACATAATAAACACTACGTACTCAAGTCCAAATGAAGCTAGTGCACTCCTTCGACCTGTACTGCTTCTCCTCAATGTAAAGTTCAATATGTAAAGTCTTTGCACCTTCCAGGATATAGCTCCTTCACACATTTCCGTAGGTGCAGAGCGGACAACTGTTGTTATGTGTTCCTTAAGGTCATTAATGTCAGTAGGTCTTGTAGCATACACGCGTGCTTTCACCATTCCCCATAGCCAGAAATCACATGGAGTCAAATGTGGTGATTGTACTGGTCAAGCCAAACGTCCACCTCTTCCAATCCAGCGTGTACCAAAAGTTTGATCCAGGTAATCTCGAACTGTGAAGGCAAAATGTGGTGGTGCACCATCTTGCTGCACGTAACCTGACGTTAAGATATGGAGGGAAAGGTTATCAAAAACAAAATTGTGCAACATATTTAGGTAAGAAACTCCGTTTACAGTCTGATCTTTACAAAAATATGGACCAAGTACTCCAAACTTAGAAATACCGCACCATGGGTTAACTTCCGGACAGGATCGAGTGTGCTGTCTTCGTTCATGAGGATTGTCTGTGCTCCAAATGATGCAATTGTGCTTATTCACCCTGTCGCTGACATGAAATGTAACTTCATCCGACATAAAGAACACAACATTAGGGTCTATGTGCGTCATCTGTAATGACACTTCTGCAGCTCGTACGCGAGCAATTTTATCTGCGTCAGAAAGGGCTTTTACTATTTGAATTCCTTGTCCCTTGTTTAGCTTCGAACTTGATTACATGCTTAGAAAAATGTATTTTCATAAACGTTGTGAAAAGGTTTCTGCAGTACTACTCAAAGCTTTTAATACTGGAAAAAAAATGAGTTTATTTATGGACGCTCCTTAACTACTATAGACCTTAGCGTTCCATTCTATATTGGGCGTGAAGGGCCAGAAAGTTTACTCAGAGATCTTTTATCAGGCTTGAGGTTCTTTTACGTGCAGTAAATCTACGACACGGGACCACCGGCTTTACTTCCCTTCTGAAAGAAGCCATGCTAAGAATTTTTACGCCCGAAAAAATCCATCGCTCTCCTCCGTGTTTGAACCTCCGACCTTGGAAACTGGAAGCTACATGGCACCCCTAGAACGCGGAGGACGACTTTTAATACTAGTGTCACTGCATACACCTGCAGTGTTGAGTAAAATGCGAGCTAAACTAATAAATACCACAAACATATAGTACCGTGTTAAGCAGGTGCCCATTGACTTAAATTTCACTCTGTCTTCGGCTTGCTTAGCATCCTCCCCACTCAAGGTTAGCTGTTGGATCATGGCCATCTGTGTATACTCCTTGGGAAAAACATATTTCTTTTGATTTATGCGCGTTCTTCACCTCCAAAACCATCTTGATATCTTTAAGCGCGACTCTAACATATTCATATTCTAATATTCATACCTCGTGAATTCGTTTTAGTTAAGCAGTTTCGCAGTCAATTATTTACATGTTTTAGAATTTTGGATACCTTGAACACAAACTCTGCCCACTATAGCTTATTTTTATCTCCCTTCTACAAACTCTTCTTATAAAAGCTTATTTTTCGCTCTTCTTCGTGTTAATCAAATAAACGTTGGCAAAAATAATTTCATTACACCTTGTGTTATAGTTACAAGACGCTGAAGCGATAGTCAAATGTTTAAACAGCGTGTAGCTAATTTCTGGCTTTGATGTTCCATACTACTTCCAATTATATTTACAAAAACAAAACAATAGGGTTCTGGCACTTCAAGAAATGGATTGGCAAATTCAAATCCTACGGTTTACCAGTTATAAAAATTGTACAGATTTTGTTTAAATGAAAGAACTACACAGGCTATTCGCAGAAAATACAAGATTAATTTTATTATCCAGATAAGTATCGTAAATAAATGGTATATAATAAAAATCGATAAAACCATTTTTCAGAAAAGCAAAAACTAACAAAAATTTTACTTCTAAGGACAGTTTGGGATGAGGTAATTCCCTATAAAAACTTGTCTTGTATCTTCGGAAGATGCTGAACCGAAAAAACCAAATTTTACATCTCGCCAAGATTTCGTTTTTGAGTTGAGTTACATTGTTCTCCTTCTCCCTCACAGACACACACACACACACACACACACACACACACACATGCATGCGACCCTTTTTCTGAAACTATTTTTTTATTCAAGGAACCTCAAAACGTATATTTTTGGTGATATTTCGATGTCGAATTTTTTATTGGAATGCAATACCTCTTCTACTTCCCACAGGCTAAAATTGGTTTGTGTCTGAACAGCACACCGCAACTAGAGTCTTTAGTATCCACATTTTGAATACGCCGGGCCGATTTTGGGTTATAAATATAACTTAGCCGGTAATTTAGTGTGCCCTATTAAGATGCATCATCCTAATTTCTATGGCATTAAATTTGCTGCGTAGTCCATATATAACCGCGTTCCCGCTACGAAGTTTAACGCAGTAACGGCTAGTGCATTTTACTCATTATGGAACTAATTTAGTTTTGGTCATCTTTATCGACGCAGAGCTTTTAACGCCTCGTGCCTTTAGGATCGTAGCAATGGATGTGCCTTGTAATTCAATTATAACACCGTAATAATGCAGGCAGAGGCGTACCAGCCTACAGCCGAGTAAAATGTGTCCCTGTACAAAGTTCAACCTTGAAGATAACGATCTTAATTTTTAAATTATCCCCTTGTAGAGGTGTCTTTTATATTCCTATTTTATTATTTTACAAGTAGTGAAGTTACGTTTAAAGTTCGAGTATCTTAGACATTTAATTAAAACTGAAGCATACTAATTTCCAAACTCAACATATATGGACTTCGAATATACCCGTCTATATTGTGAAACGTAGACCAGTAGATTAGATACAATTACGAGAAACCGATAACATTTGTAACGACGAACAATGTCTTATGCATCCTTTATTAAGGGGCATAAGGTCTGAAATTTGAAACTTTTAAAGTAATGGATATGCTCAAATTTTGTGGGATGGTTCCAGGTGGATACCTTATCAAACGTATAAAACTTATTAAAATTCATAAAATTTTAAAATATTTAAAACATTTATATCTTTCCCCGAAGAATTACAATTAACAAATATTCCAAAGGATTTCCAAATGTAAACATTTTATTTAAAAAAATTAATAGCAGTCGGTGATTATATACAACAATAATTGGTCATAGAGTTCAAAAACTGAGCGGTAAGATTTTTTTTCCACTCAGTTATAAACTTCTAATTTTTCCTATGTGTTGGTCGGTTTCAAAATATTTATTTTAAAAGCATTAGCACTAGCACGTGCAAAATTTTCCTATCACATATGGTGAGCAACTAGACTAACTTTCAGGAAAGTTGGAGTACCGGAATGTGTCGTTCTGAGAAAGACATATTCATTCCATTTACTCTATGAAAATGGCCAGCTCAGAAACATTTAAAGTAGCTATTTTCTTTTAAAACTAGATGACATGTATAGAAATGGCTTTAGGAATATTTAATGCAAAAGTTTAAAAATTAATTTTTCAGGATTTTGGCCAAAATTTGCAGTCTATTATCCCTTAAGCCAATATGAGGAAAAAGCATTTTAAGTATAAATACACTTTTATTTTCTCTGTCGCTTACCGAAGGTGGCAATGGCAGTATTGCATTTCACCGAAAAAGTTCATAGTGTAATAATACAAATTTGTATTACGTATTTGTAAAAAATGAAATGCGCCGGAGTGGGTTTGAAGAGCATAAATAAAAATGGATAAACAGCAAAATTCATGCTAGTGTCCAAAGATCGTTTAAGAATACCAGCTGAAGATTGGCATAAACATTCTCAAACCAAACGCTTTATATGTATTTTTTTTTTTTGAAAAAGGATTAAAAGCTCTGATTAAAGATCTCATTATTAATAATAAATTGTTGTACATATAACTTCAATATTCATTCTCAATTATTATATCTGGAAAACTTTCACAGAGAGCTTACCTTGTTACCCGTTTTCCTGGTGAATATAAGCAATCCAATACGAAACAAGTGAACAGTCCACATTTAGAAGTTCTGAGCATTCTGTTATGGTGTTAGTTTTAAAATTTGTTAACCATTGTGGCGTATTAATAATTTCGGTGTTTTATTGTCATTACCAGACATTGTTGTTTTCCTTTCAGTTTGACTGGGATGACGTCTCTGGGAAATTTGGCTAGCCACTAATGATGGGGATATAGCGTCTGCCTTACTTAGGATTCCGAGAGAAGTGGATCGCGCGTGCAAGCCGGCTTTTGGATCGGAGGACACCTCCCCTCACCTGTCATATTTAATAATGTAGGAACCCCAAACGGTTTGGAAGTAAATCTAGGAATGTGTGAGTAGATTTGTGTTATGGGTTTTGTACAGTGAAAAACACACGCCTTCCTCTTAATCTCCACACCACGTTTCGGTTCTCCGCGGCCAAGTGAGTACATGTCCCCTCAATGTACGTGCTGGGTACTAAAAATTAATTTAAAGTTTCATGTGAACCTTAGCCCTCTACCCAGCATGTAACACTATTATTTTCATAAAAAGACTATCTTTCTTGTTCTGGTGACTTCTAAGACCCCACAAACTAAACCATTTTTAAACATCCTGTAAGGTAAGCGGGTTATTATAAGGCAAATTTTTCCAAAGGGAAACGCATACCAAGAATTTGAGCAGAAATTTTCAGTAGATACTCAATCTAATGTTTTTTAAAGCATTTTATACGATGAATTAGCATCTTGAACCGGATGAGTAGGTATAATGCGCGTAACGGCATCTCGACCTGGACTGGTACAAAAGTTATTATAACTGATGGATAGTTAGTATTTTTTGTAGAAATAAATTAATTTTCTTCCGGCTATCGATTCTTATTTTATCTCATGTGTGCGAGTCGAAAAGAGGATGTTATATTAATAACAACAAATTATTACCAAATTAAATAATTTAGCTTTGCCTTCTTTAATTGTTAACCATAATCCGAGATTCTTTGTTTCACGGTGAATGTTTTAAGATTCACTATCGGCTCTACATGCGACTTCTCTCTTACACGCCTTGATACTAAGTGAAGAGCCTTGGTATGTAGCAACAATACTCGTTACGATGTACGTGATTTGTGATTCTCTCTGAACATGCCAAATTTTCTTTTAATCTCTCTTACTTCATGTCCCTTGTTTTTCAGGCATTGTCGTCACAATGTCGTCGCCTTTTTTAAAGTTCTGAAACCTAGCTAGTAATGCGTTGCTTTTAACTTAGCAAACTTATTAAGTTTGTTTACAAAGGATTTCTTTGTTTCTGGTTATTATGCGGCTTCTTTTTCTGTTGACCCTCCCCGTTGTTAGCGCTTACACCCCCAGGATGCCTGGGGTCTCACGTCTTCGAGGAGCACATACGAGGGGCACTATTTATATTTTGAACCTTGGCAACCCTGAATGCTGTAGATGCCATCTGACGTTTCCAATGGAAAGTTTGACATTTTAGACCATAATCTACTTCAAACATTTTGTCAATAGAGCGGCATTTGTTTTGTTTACACTAACTTGAAAATTGGGTATCAACATGGAATTAACTCGTGAGAATGTTCCTGCAATGACTTATTACGACTTTCGACGTGGATTATCAAGAGAAGAGTGCATCAATCAACTAACTTCCACATTTGGCGACGAAGCTCCATCCTTTGCCATTGTGAAACGCTGGTATACGAATTTAATCGTGGCCGCCGTTCGCTCAATGAAGAAGTTCGTGAAGGTCGTCCAAAATCAGTTGTTGTGCCAGAAAACATTGATGCTGTGCAAAAACTAATAATGAAAGATCGTCATGCGACATATTGTGAGATTGAGGCAACCCTAGGCATTAGTTCCACCAGCATATATAAAATATTGCATGATTATTTAGCCGGGAAAAAGGTTTGCTCTGGTTGGATTCCACATAATTTGACGCAATCTCAAAAAGATGCTCGTGTCGATTGTGTACAAAAATGCTCAAGAAATACAATGGCGGTGCCTCAAAAGACGTATACAAGATTGTAACACATGACGAATCATGGATCTATGCATATGAGCCGGAACGTAAACAGCAGTCGACTGTAATGGTTTTTCAAGATGAAGCAAATCCAACAAAGTTGTTCGCACTCGAAGCACTTCGAAGCAAATGTCGCCTACTTTTTCAGCAAAACTGGCCATGTGGCAACAGTGCCTTTAGAGGAACGTAAAACGGTCAATGCGGAATGGTACACAACCATTTGTTTGTCGAAAGTCTTTGGTGAAGTAAGGAAAACCAACAAGAACCATAGGATCGTTCTTCATCAAGACAATGCGAGCGCACACACATCTCATCTATCAACAGAGTATTTGATGGCTCAAAAAATAGAATTGATGGGTCATCCACCATACAGTCCTGATTTGGCATCCAATGACTTCTTTTTGTTCTCGAACATCAAGAATAAATTGCGTTGACAACGATTTTCGTTGGCAGAAGAAGCCGTTGATACCTTCAAAAACCATGTTTTGGAGGTGTCTCAAGAAGACTGGTATAAATGCTTTGACAAATAGTTCAAACGGATGCAAAAGTGTATAGATCATAAAGGAGAATATTTTGAAAAACAATAAAGTAGTTTTCAATCAGAAATTACTTTGTTTTAAGTATTAGGCTCAAAATATAAATAGTGCCCCTCGTACTATGGATCAGAGTGATCAGCCTGAGGCCTGGTATGAGAGCGAGGAACGAATGATGCGAAATGGCGATGGGAATGAATGAAAGGAGCAATTGGTGGAATGAATGGTGAGGGAAATCTGAGAACCCCCGCAGAGATACGCTTAGTCCACCACAAAACCCACATGCGGTTCCTTGGGATTCAACCCGGGTCGCCTTGATGACAGGTGAGCCTGGATATAAATGCGAATATAATTGCAAATAACGTTTCCTTTGTCCTTTGGTCGTTAAGGATCATTTAGTCATCAGGATGTCATTTCTATTAAATTCACACGCACATTTACTCTCTCATTCATACTTCCAGACTCTAAGAAGAATAGGGAATAACCCTGAAAATGTCCCATCTTCCAGTCGGGAATCCAGCCTGGGATCTCTGGACTTGGAAGCTAGCATTCTAACCACCAGGACACAGAGGCAGTCTAGAGAACGTTTTGAATTTTCGTTGAGAATTCCGTGGAGTAGAAAATAGTTTATTCTTACTCCACAGAAAACACATGTCAATATGCTCACGATTTAACAACTGAGAAAACAGAAGACACTGCAAAATAAAATATAATCGAACTATTTATAACGGTGTGTGCGTTCGTGCGTGCGTGCGTGCCTGTGTGTATAGAAGATACTTACGCCAAAAGCTCTACTAAATCCTTATGTAAGAAAGCGTTGCTGTATATCTTCTGGGTGTTGTAATCGAGTTAATTACATTATGCTGAATGAAAAAAAATGTGTTCAACCTAAGATCAGAAGATCTACCGATATTTATAATCAATATCTGAGATTATTTTTCTAGATAACTGAAACTATCGTTTCCATAGTGCTTAATTTGGTGGCCTGGGAGTGAGGAATCTTCATATTCACAAATATCTCCCTGTTTCATTGTATATTGATACCAAGGTTTCTGTATTAAGTTAAAGCTGTGTAAACTTTGTTTTTTTAAATAACTACGGAACCAAAAATAAGCTACATAAAATGTACTGCGATTATTCGAGATATAGCCGGCCACTCCGATAATTGCATATAGGCTAAAACATTTACAAAACCTGGAAAACTGTCGAGAAAAACTTAAGGAATCAGGAATACAATATCTGCCGATAATTTCATTTCGGGGATTTTTTCATAGTGGAATAATGAGGGGTAAAACCTTCTAGAACACCTAGAATATTTCATAAACAATATGGAGCGAGGTAAACGAAACAAAACCATCATTCAAAGTTTAAAAAGGCATCTGGGTAAGACAGATAGTTAAATGAAAATAAAACAATCATGCTCATTTGACTAACTTTGTCATAATTGGGTTCTGTGAATTTCTACTGATTTAAGGTTTAGAAGAATATTGGTATGTGAATTCCTACACTTTGATATTTGAATTCATACAAAATAAAATTGTTCCTCCCTGCGTTGCAGAATGTGTAGAAAAAGAAGACCACATATCTGTTGGAAAAATACATTGTTCACTTGCATAAGTCGCACCTCCTAAACAACACTGCCACAACTCAAAAAAACACAGTTTTGAGATAATCGCATTTGAAAGGTTTTATTCGTGATATTGACAGAATATACTCACTTGCAACACAGATATATCTCATGTAGCTATCTTCCAGAAGCCGTTAAAGATGTGGCAGTTTTCATTTTTGGCACAGAATCATACATGAACAGGAAATGGATGTAACTCAAAATGGCCAACGTTTTAGTTGTGGAACTGTTATCCAAGGGGTGCGATGTGTCAACAATATAATCACAAAACTAATAATATTTGAAGCTGATTGACAGACATTGTCATACTTCCATCGTAATGAAAATTAGAACGGGGCTGCTGAGTGGCTGTAAACAGAGTGCAGCAACTTTAACCTCTAAGTTGCTGGTGAGATCGAAATAGGAAAGGGGTTGACGTGCTCCTTTGGATTGTCCTTTCTTGATGAAAATGTTACTGAAAATTACAACTTGACATATATATTTTAAACATAGGAATTTTCATATACCCATTTCTCACATATTTCTACTTGCTACGACTTTCACAGCAATGGTTTTCTCAATTTAATTTCTGTTTCATAGCTCAGCGGTAGATTGAGAAGGAAAGCCAAAGAACCATGGTTCGAGATCTGGAGATGGCACACTCACATTTTGTGAAGCCTGGTTCGACTTTCACGCGGTTAGTGGGAAGGAACAATTTTTAAGAATACATTGAAAATGTTTTCACTGAACAGGTAAAGACTTAAATTACAGAAATACAAAACTTGAAGATGTAAATAAAGTTTACACATTTTAATATTGCACCATGCTGTGCAATCTCCCTATTGTGATGACACACGTCGCCATTGATATGGAGTGGCATGCTTGCTCTAAGCAATTAGGATGTCCGGGTAACTGGTCTACTAGCTGAACTTCAGCGGCTTTCGTCTTCTTTTCTAGACGTTTTTGACGACCTAATAATGCATAACTTATTTTATCTCGGATGGGGTGTGAGAGCATAAGCCACATATTTGGTAGTTAAGTGGATTTATTCCACTTGCAATAATAACTACGTTACTAAAAGCGGCTAGCCAGATACAATTTCACTTTCAACCGGACCTTTTAACTAATTCCCCGAATAATGTACAGTACTTCCCGGTAACTCCAGTTGCTTAAGAATTTTAATGAACAACTACATTTTGCACACGCAACTCCCAAAACACACATTTATGAAGTTCGATCTCTGGATGATCGAAAATAGTATTCGCATGTTTGGAAATTGTTTCCCCTTTATGAGTAGCCGAACGGACGCCTACTTTTGCGTCCACAATTGTTCCACATATTCTGATTGGTTATTTACCTAAGCGTCGTATGAGAATAAAATTACTCATTTTTGTTTTATTACGTCAAGCTTGACACATCTGGAATTTCCAAGGTAACTTTGTCATTGTTTAACATTGTCTCTCCATTGGCACACACTGTCATGTTGGCCGATCTCCTGTGATTGTTGGCCAGCTTTTTTTTTATTGCTTCTATGGAACTTTCCTACGTTGCCTGCTAAATCAAATCGTTAATTAGTTTTAACATGCATATATAATATGTTGCTGTACGTGAGGTATTTATACATGATTTATGGTTATTTGTATTTGCTTTTTCATCATTGTTGTTTCCTAATCGCTCCCACTTTATTCGTTTTGGGGTAGGCGTTCCCCTTACACTATCTACTACTAAAACCCATCACACGGTGCAGATGCTGTTTTGCTATGCAGGAGCGAGAATTCAGAAACGTGATAAGTAACTTAGAGAAGCTGGATTGCGAGAACAAGTGGGCTAAAATCTGAACAAACAGCAAGAAGGTGGCGATCCTCATTTGTATGTACCTGCTGTGTTTGCCCTGGAGTCAGCCGGCACGTAAGGAGATATTAATACCTGGTTGTTTGTGTGCTTTTAGTCATGCAACTGTCGCCCTTTCCCCTTCCTCACACAAGCACGAGCTGTTACCGAAATGGGGTGCCAACGGAAGACTTGTCTCTATATCATCATTGTACGCATTTCTTGCAGTTTCCAACCTTGGGCTATATACATACAACGTCATGCTATGGTACGTTTCTGCATGGAGGAGATTGATAGTAACAATTGCTACGTCCCATCTTGAGCAGCATACAAGAAAAACTGTTACAGACACCGGTATAAAAATAAATCTTATGTATCGCACTCACACGACCTTTTCTATTTATTCTTTTACTTTTCATACAAATCCTTTGACTATATTTCTTGTTAAGAGAGATAAACCTTCATTACGCATTTCGTTGTAGCTATAAGAAGCAACTGAGAATTCCAGAATAGACTCAGGTGCTAAGAATTAGGAAATACATAGAGATGCATCTTAGGAAATGCCGTCAGACTATACAATTCCAATTAAGCAGTTTATAAAGAACTTCAAATCATTATTGATCCTGAAGTTGGACGAATAACTCCTGAGAAACTTTGATGTGGATTACAGAACGGTTCAAAGGATAGTTCAGGAACAGGTATGGCATCTCAGGGTGCAAAACGTTTTTCACTTGGGTGAATATGTTACTGTTTTCGAAACAGATATTCATGTTATTATCCAATGCATACGTGAAAACATAAGGAAAACTTACACTAGTAAACAGATCCTTATTATCTCAGATAGCCAGGCTGCACTTAAAGCTCTAAGTAGTCTAAGTAGATAACGTGAGGATTGTTTTTATATTGTCTAAATATGCTCATAAGCTTGGCAGAACAGAATGAACTTCAACTCATTTGGATGCCGGGTCATAGTGGCATAGAGGGATATGAAAAAGCTGGTGAACCCACAAGACAAGCAGCAGCTTCACAATTTATTGGGCCAGAGCCAACTCTAAGAACATCTCGATGTTTAGTAAGAAAGGCTATTAAGAATTGGTCCAAAGTAGAACATCATAAAACTGCTTAAAACTCCAGGAAACAAACATGATAAACTATTTTTTAGAAAACTATGTAAGAAAAGAGCTGAAAGCTTACTTAAATGTAACAGACTTCAGCAGAGAACAATTATTTTATTTCTCACATGACATGCTCCTGTAAAACAACCATCTTAACACGAGGGGATGTTTCAGGGTAACGTAGATTGCAGATTGTGCAAGAAAGAAACTGACCAGCCTAGCACATTATGTGCTCCTGTGAGGCCGTGGCTCACAGCAGATGTACGGCTTTTGGGGAAATGTTTTTAGAACCAGAAGAATTTGAAACCACAACTGTTATGCGACTGTATTCCTTGGGAAAGGGTGCAGGGATAATCGGCTCTAAAACTATACAGGAAGCACAATAAGCCCAAAGCTGAAGTGCGCCCGGAACAATGACCGAAATCTGTATCGAACAAGACAAGGTATGAGAAGAATACAGTAAGCTAAACCGATATCAGATTTTTTAAAAAAAAGCGGATCGCTATGTGAAGGCTTTGAAATTCCATGGTATTTGCATGATCAGAAGAGAAAACGAATAGCGACTTACCATTAAAAACAGTATAGTATTTTAAATTTCAAACCAATAACGAAGAATATCTCGGTTAACGCCATACAATTTTTATTTGACTTAAACTGTGTGCATTAACGATATCTACATGTTTTATGTAGCAACATTTTGTCTATCTCTTAAGATTTACTAATTATATAAAAGTCATTCAGAATGAAGAGGACCTCAGGTTATTCCCACAAAATACAAGAGATAATATAATTTGTCACGTAAATATCTTAAACATATGATACTGTAATCAAAATCGTTAGTCATTTTTCAGAAAATAAAAAACAACGGTGTTTCCACCTACAGGGTAGCTCGGGGTGAGGTGGATTTTCTTGAAAATGCTTGGAAGATGCTGAACCGAAATACCAAGTTTGGTATTAACCAACTTTTCGCTTTTTGAGTTAAGCTGTTCACACATACCAAGGACGTTTTTCAATTTTTTATTCAGAGAACCTCAAAACCTGTATTTCCAGTGAAATCTTCTTATCGTATTTTTGGATGGAATACAATACTTCCTCTACTTACTATATGTAAGTAGTAGACAAGCTAAAAACGAATAGAACAATAGAACCATTCCACATTTCCGTATTTATAATCAGCTGTCAGCTAGCTAGACCAGAAATCGATACTGCCTTGCTGTACGGGGGTATCCGGTTCGATTCCCGGCTGGGGGGATGGGGAGCTTTCCCTACCCAAGATTGCTCCCTATCCTCTCCAGAGTCTGGAAGTATGAAGTAGAGTGTGAATATGCGAGTACTCTAATGTAAAAAATCCAAAGATATTGAGAAATTCAACGGCTATGCACCACTGCCGATAAGGAAATGTTATAGGTAAAAACATTACCATAACAGTTAAAGGGGCGTAGCTGAATCGATCTATCATTGCTTTAAATAAGAAGAATAACCTGTAACCCCCCGCCAAAAAACGAAAGCTATGTATATAACACGAGTTATTGGGGAATAACACCACTTTTGGTAAAGTCTATTCTATTTATACACATTCTGCACTATTATGCACTTTCAAGTTGCATAATTGAAATCCGGCACAAATATCGCTAGCTTATCACTAATAATGGTAACTAATTTATGTCAATGTATTCAGTAGAAGATTACTTCAAACACACTATCCTGACGATAACACTTAAACAGCTGCATATAGTTTATGTATTGCAGATATTAAAACAGATATTCAAACTGTTAATGTATTACATTGCAAATTATAATTACGTATAGCGAAAATGTAAAGATGTCCTATTTACATTCAGCGAATTTCTTTTTTAGCTCTGTAACTGGTGGTAAATATGTGTACATTTTGATATTTTCTGCAATGTAAACAGGCTTGTATTCAGTTTGATTAATTTTTATTTATTTATTTTAGCGAGCAAGGTGGCGCCGCGGTAACATGTGCAACCATTCGAGAGGTCCCGGGTTCAAGCCCTCGGAGCCGACTAATCTGACCGAAGGGTTTTTCGTGATTTTCTTCGGTCGCTAAGCAACTGCTGGGTTGGATAATTTGATCCGTGAATTTTCCTATCATTCCTTGCATCACTATATTTCACTGCTTCACCGTCATATAAGGCATTGGGTTGATCACGCATCCTATGCTACGATCCAGAGCAGCTTGCTTCTCGAAGACTACTGACCCAAGGCATTGGCTTGTTAGTCCTTGGGGGTGTAAGTCCTACAAAGAGGAGGATAATCCCTTAAAGAAGAAGATTTACTTATTTCGGTACGTTCTGTGCTCACATGTAATTTTATGCATACATGTTGCTCACCTGCAAATGGGCCATTCCACCAGATCACAATAGCGTAGGCGTTTCACAATTTCTAAACACTCCAGTGGCACACACATATTAATGCATTATTATTATTATTATTATTATTATTATTATTATTATTATTATTATTATTATTACACGTTATGCTGAGCGCACTATCTCAAACACAGCAGCACTAAGGTGGAACGAGGCGAAGTTGTCAAGATTTGTCCCAGGCTATAAGACTATAGTTTAAACAAAATCAAAATAAGGATTTGTGATCATTTCTGCGTGACATCACTTGTGTAAATCTTTTACGACATGTTTTGATCACGTTTCAGCAATAAAAAGCAAGGCAGTAACTGTCGCATTTATCTCGCATCTAGGACGTAAAACAATGCGCACGCGATTTCATCTCTGGCCAGGGAATTCATTACGAAAGCAGTCAAGGGTCACGATTCCACTGCGTAGCGTTTATTGAGCAGAGTTTGTGTTAGGCGGCGCCGTGCTTCCTGTTCGAATAAGTGCCAGAAATAGCACAAAGAACAAAAATATAATATACACGTGATGAAAGAAGGGAGGAAACACGACCAGAAAAGAAAGAAAAAAGAGAACGCGGGAGTGAGAGGGAGAATTGTTGAGTTCGTAGGAGTTGGTCGAGGTTTCCAGGAAAAGTTTTTGTGTTGCGGTGTGGGTGGGTGGTTGGAGCTAGGCCAGAGGGGAGGGTGCGCCCGGGGCTCCTTACTGCAGATGTGCCCCTCCTCCTGCGATATGAAAAATCGCCCTTGCCGTTGTTGAGTACTTCGGACTTTGCATATCGCAACTGCCGGCGCCTTGTAAAAACTGTCACTTGTTATGCTTGAGCTGACACCCACACCGAGACCTCCACAATGGCAAAATGCGGTACCTCTCAAGGTTCTTTTGTTTCCATTTACGCCAACACAATGCTAAAGAGTCCGTGTAATTGGTCACTCGTACTGGCAATGTCGGGATTAAGCGCATTTCTCCTTACACCTTTATAAATTGCGACGTAGGGCAGCTAATGCACAATCTGGTGTCTTTAAGCAACAAATCTGATGTATTACATTCACCTGTCTTTCTCAAAAGTTTATTCTTCTCTCTACTTCGTGTAAATCCAGATAAACGTCTGCAGGAATGAATTCATAACACATATTGTTGTAGGTACACTCGGTCAATTTAAAATTGGCCGATGTCTCAGAGACGGAGCTTGAATCGGGTCGCACTCGGGACAGCCAGGCTTTATTCACAAGGCTGCGTATATTCTTGTAAAGTATATATACTTTAAGTAGTCACTCGCTTTGTAGAAAGAGAATACTCACCCGCTCTCTCTGTGATCCTTCGGGTTCGGTCGACTAGTGGAGTAGAACACAAATTCCTTCAAAAGAACAAGAAGGGCCAGTAGCGGATTGCTGGCCGTTTGGTGATTGGTATTCCTGTTCTATAATGAATATTTCCAAATGTTCCTGCACTCACTGTCTGAGTCTTCTAAATGCATTACAATCGATCCCTAATCTCACCTGTTAAACCGTCCTTGTTTCAATAAAACTGTTCAAGTTTTGCACATGTTCACACACTTTTATCCAGTTTTCCATTGACATTTTTTGCACTGCGCTATCAAACAATTCCTTTGCATAGCTGCTCTTGAACAATATATTGTGATTTGCAACATCGTTTTTCATCTGGGCCCATATAAGCTTGCGTTTAAGTCGCAATGATACGGCGGTAATCCTACGACAGTATGACCATGCTTCTGCTATGTGATCTATTACATAAAGTTTGAGACGATCTTCAACGTTATAAGAATATGAGAGTATAATACAACATTAGTAAGGTATAATCAAATTCGATGTTGTTACGGAGCCAGGATTGCATTTCTGATTTAAGGGATGCCGAAATAGGAGCCTTGTTTATTTCTATAGAGTGATAGGAAGCATTATCGAGAATAATGACGCTGTTGGGGGGGAATGTTTGGCAATAGGTAGTTAACAAACCAGTCCTTAAAGGTTTTACTGTTCATTTCTTCGTGGTAATCTACGCTAGATTTCGATTTAAAACTCAGGAAGGCGTTAGGAATGAACCCTACTGAACTACTGAAATCTTTTCGTGGCTGTTCTTAGGTGACTGCTAGTTTCTGCTCCTACATTCCCTAGTAATCCTTCATGCACCTTAACCCATGAAAAGAAAATAAGACTATTATAATTTATGTTGTTTTCTAATATTTGTGGCTATGGGATAAAGATTGAATTTATTTATAATAGGATTAACAGCAGATCGAGAGTCGGCATGTATACGGGCAGAATAGTTATTATTGGTGATCGAGTTTACAGCCTGTTGAATAGCAAATAACTCAATTTGTAATATAGAGCATAAAGGAGCCAAGTTATATGTATCTCAACATATTTCATTGTTACTAGAGTAAACAACAAAAGCCCATCCTACCACATCACCTACATCTTTCTAAAAAGTTTGCATAGAAACAAGTTACCGTCATTATTTCCCAAAATTTGCAGTTTCCATCGCTACTTTGAGCGGTCGCCTGCAGCCTTGTTAGTCCCGAGTACGCTTTAATTTTCCGAAGAAATCATAAAGATCCAAATAATCTCTATGAAAATATTATTCTGACACCCCATTTTACGGGGTTCAGAACCTTCCAACCTTGTTCTTAAGTTATGGCTCGTTGAGAACTATGGATAATGGTATCGCCTTTGCAGCCAGCACTTTCCTCTTGCAGGATGAATCTTCTGTCATCTTCTCTTCTCGAAGTGCGGGAGTAAAGAAATAAAGAAAATTAGATGACTTGCCTGGACGATCAGCACCTCTTTTGAAGTCGTTCCGCTTGCCCTTCGGCTTGTTTTCATTGGGACTGTGGGACATAGAATCCCCTATGCATGGGTTGCAAACCGTTCAGCTTTGTGTTACTAAACACTTCTACTTCTGTCGCTGTCCTCCAGCTAGGGAACAAAGCGTTATGATTTTCTTTCCTGAGAACACACTACGTTTTCAGGATGCTTTTCTTCGTATGCTCGCATTTTTGCCAGCATAACTTGTTTTAGTGTTTTGTATTTTACAAAAATTCGTTTTAAGTTCCTTGCAGTTCATATCTTAGTAGTACTTAGTTATATATGCTTTTTATAACTTTCTTTATTTCCGTCTTCATTCTGTCTGCCGAACACTGAATCTCGTTGATCATACGCAATGGGAAACCCAACAGTGTTTTCACGTTTTTGTTACTTGTTAGACCAAAATGCGAAAATTCCTCAAATCCAATATCCGTTTGGTTTTAGTTGTCAGGGGTTCTTAAGAGAGAGAAGCAAGCATTTTTTCCTTGCTTCCCCCTTTCTGTTGACAGGATATTGCAAGAGAAGCTTCCTAGGGATTTAGGGAAAGAGCACTGCAAATGCTGCTCACAGACTTTGTCCACCGCGTGCTTCTTTGTCAACCATACTCGCCTGAAACCCGTCCGCAAGAATGAATTCCTTCAGGACCCTGTTTGTGGTTATAATTATATTCAGGATATGAAATGAAAGGAGGGCAGGGCATCTTCAGAGCAGTGATGGAATAATTTACCAGGAATCAGACTTCCTTCTAAATGACGATGCACAGGCTAACTCCTAGATAAGAAAGCATCAATTACATAATCATCAAATACAGCTGATCTCTGAATTCTGTAATCAATTTTAATTCCAGTTTCCTTCTACAGAGACGATGAACAGACGAAATGAACGTTGGATAAATCTATGGTTCACCGAGCAGTAAGTTACCACATATAGCACAGTGTGTTCATTAAAATACTGTCATACTCCAAACTTGCACCATGTCGCGTTGTATAATCGTATTTAAATGACGGTGACATTCGAAAGAAAAACTCAAATATTTTTGCGCACATCAACAACGGACAACAATAGACGGGATCGCGGTAAACAAACACAGAAACTAAATTCACTCACGTTTGTGATTAATGATATAGGTTCATTGTGGGATATTTAGCAGGCAGGTTACGTGTGAATGTTTGCTTTTAAAATTGTGTTATTAAAGAAGTTTTAAGGAGTTATGCCGAACCCACAAGAACGTAGTTTTGGAATATCATAGCACGCAGAATCTGGTGCAGGTTCAGCGTGCTTTTAGGCGAAGGTTTCAACTTCAAGCTCCTACATACACACGTTCATTTTGAAGTGGTACCGTGATTTTGCGGGTCGTGGCTGCATATGTCATCAAAGGAAAGGCCATTCAGGCAGACCATCAGTCAATGCGGGAATTGTGGAACAAGTGCGGGAGGCACTAGTAGGTAGTCCTATCAACTCTGTCCGTAGAGCTAGCCAGCAGTTAAACATCCCTAAATCCACCGCATGTAAGATCCTGCGTACACGACTGTAGTTTCATCCCTATAAACTGCAATTACTGCATAAGTTGAAACCTGATGACCCTGCAAAATTATTAGATTTCTCTGAATATTTATTGGTACTAATGGAGGATATTAAAAATCTGTCAGAAAAAAACAATTTTCAGTGATGAGACAACATTCCACGTTAATGGAAAAGCGAACAGGCATAATGTTAGGATTTGGGGGAGCCAGAATCCACATGACATTTTGGAAGTTGAAAGAGACTCACCTAAAGTGAATGTATTTTGTGCCGTATCGTAACGTCAAGTCTATGGCCCATTTTTCTTTCGAGAGGACACAGTCAACGGTTCAACTTATCTTGAAATGCTCACTGAATGGTTATTTCCACAACTGGAAGAAGGCAACTAATTTATTTTCCAATAAGATAGAGCACCTTCTCACTGGCATTTACATGTTCGGAAACATCTGAATGAGCGGTTTCCAGAAAGATGGATTGGACGTACCGGAAATTATGATGTCTTCTAAAAGTGGCCGCCGAGGTCGCCTGACTTGACGATCTGTGACTTCTTTTTATGGGTTTACATGTCCCCCATTTAGGCATTATTTTTTTATTTTTACATAACTTATACAAACTATTCTTGCAAAAACCTATTTTTTGTATCTGCTTAATGTTAATCGGGATAAAAGTTTGTAGAAATAGTTTCATCACACACGAGTATGTATATACTGGCCTTGAAGTTCCACTGCGAGAAATAACTGAAAAATGACAACGCATCAAAATATCTCATGGTTACATTCACGTCACTTTCTCTACCCATTCTTTTATTGCACATTTTGTTGTAGGTGTTACAGGAAGCTTGAGTAATAGTGAAATATTTAAAAAGCCCATCGCTGGGCCATGGCCTTGAAATTCCAATCTTTTAATACCACGAGAGAAACGAATAGTGACATCACATATCAAATATTTAAAAGTGCAAACCAATAACAAAGAATATATCGGAAGTGAACGCTACCAAACAAATTATTTGACATAAATTGTGTGTTTTAAGGGAATTTATATTTTTGTAGTAAGTTTGTGTCTATCGCTTAATGTTTACACGTTATACAACATTACACAAGGCTGGAAAGGTAGAATCAGACTGAAAAATCCAATGCCATAGCCGGAATTTGAACCACGGATCCTCAGGTTTCCGTCCGATTGCTGTAGTAACCTGAGCTACCATGGCAACATGCAGGCACGACATTACAATCCCCAACTGACTTGCATTTTTCCCGGTAAACCACAAGTAGATCTTCAAGTCGTTTTGAGACGACATACCCCAATGGCGACTTACAATGTCGCACTTTAAGTCCTGGGCTTCATAGTTTAACGAACTATTAGATCAGTTAGTGGTAATTAATTCTTCTTCCACACTAGCCTGCGTAGCAACGGTCGAGAAGGTAGAATCAGACATTCATTCTCATTTTCTCATATCTTGAAATTTCTGGGAATGTCCCCAAAAGTCCTCTTCATTCTGAATACTTTCGCAGAACTGGTAAACCGTAAGAGACAGACAAGTTTTACTATTGAAAAATGTAAGTCTCGTTAAAACACACAATTTATGCCATATGTTTTTTTTTTGTCATGGATATGCAAATACAATGGAATACTGCACATAGCAACCAGCTCTTAAAATATTTGACTATCGCTTAAAGCCTACCAATTCCCCTTGCACCTACAAGAGAATCAGCAATAAGATTTAACATTTCGGTTAACATGAATTAGATGGAAAATAAGGTTTGTAAAAATAGTTTGTGCAAGAGTAGAAACACTCATAAAAGTGCAACACATCAGGTTTTTCTAATTATGCCTTTTGCAGCCATAGGACCCCAAAATGTGTATTTCCGGTGAAATCTCGATATCTAATTTTTTAGTGGAGTGCAATACTTCCTCTACCCCATATAAGTAGATGCGAGAGAAAGTAATAAATATGTCCATAGTGAGAGTGCCAAGGTACTTTCTTCTCAAGGAACGCATCGCAAATAACGGGTCATTTTAAAGCAGTTAAGCACAGAATACGCGACTTAGGAACACAAAGGCAGCATTCTGATCAAGAGAATTGCAAAGGGATTTGTAATGCTGTTATGTAGCCTCAAAGGCAGCGCGCCTGATTCGATAGAAAATACCGCGCTCATCCGCTTTGTAGGCATACCTGACTGGTTGCGAGGATTAACTTTGTTTCTCGCCAATGAGATTATTCCCTGTACTCGTAACAAGATTTTCACTGCAGGCAATTTCAATGGGACAGATAAAGCAACACAATCACTGGGATACAGGTACACGGATTTCGAGGTCGTGGAAGAAAACAGTGTTAGTCCTCATACTTACGAAGACAGTTGGTTAATTTACTCGTGCGATTCAAAATAACAAATCATATTTAATTGTTCTTCCAACTTTAGGCGTGCCTCTCACATTTTTTCCGGTAAACCACAAGATGTTCTCAAATTCATATAAAATAATATACCCCAATGGTGACTTACTGTCTGGTAAGTACTTTAAGTCCCGGGCTTTATAGTTAACCACTATTAGATCAATCAATGATTTTTTCACATATGACGTGTATAGGCTAAAAGAACCACACAAATCCCGGCAATGGCATTGACATTTTCAGTCTGATTCTACCTTTCCAAAACAAGAAATGGTATTACAACCACTGCTTTATTCAGAATTTATTCAGAATTTTTAAAGCATTTGTACGTGTAGAATAGGCACACGCCGTGTTTGTTTATCGTCTAACAACAGCATAAATACTAAATATCTAAACAGGTACCATATTTTAATTTAACCGTTTACGTTCGTGTCCGTTATAAAGGATACACATATATACATGTATGTGCATAAAAAAAATTCGCTGCGAGAAAACGTTTAACTTTAGAAATTCTCTCTCGTTTTACCTACATTAGCTACCTCACCCGACATCGTACGGATGCATTCTGTAAGTATCAGAATAAGGAAAGCGGTGGTTTTTGATAGTCTTGAGTAGCCTGTGGCTATGCTTATCAGGAAGCGTAGTCCCTATTGCGCTTCTGGAAATCTCCAGAAGGAAGGAGTGATGTGAAGGACATAAAGTTCAGACACTTCCAGACCATAAAGACCGACGTGTAGTGACCTCTTCAGAATCAGAATGGGAAGAAGGTTCCTCGGAATTGTCCAACTTTTATTTACCGATAGTCAGACGCTAACTTTCCCGCTGTAATACATAATACACTTTCCTATTCGTTATTGTGTTTGGCGTCTTATGAAAGTAACATGACTCGTATTTTTATGTGGCAAAACTTGAGTACTTTGGGAATTATGTCTGTCTCTTTCTAATATTACTATCTCACTCGCGCCACTTACTAATTATGCTAACTGCTAGCCCCTGTGCTCTTTGGTCACCCGTTTAATCCAATCTCTGTAATGGTTTTTTCTGTGTGGTCCGGTGGCTAATTACCTTTCTCCTTTAGCCAGTTTTCGTACAAATTTTATTCTTTAGAACATTCAATTTTGCAATAATGCACAATATTCTTACATTGTATTAATTATTTACATACTTATTTACTATTGCTGTTTCCGCATTCTCTATTCTCTCTTTATTCGTCTTTGTTTTATTTTATCATTAGTTCCTAGGTTGATGTGTTTTTTCCTACAGTTATTCTTAATAACAAAATTATATAAAACAATTTTGTTCTTTTGTATCATTTCTTTATATTTACAGTGAAGTAGGTGTTCTTTCTACAGGTTACTTACCAAAAAAGAAGAAAATATGCTAATTCAGATCATTGAGAAAGTAGACTGCAAAGCTTCTAAGCTGCTTCTTAATCAATATTCATGGAATTTAAGTTCAGAAGCGACAATAACTGGATAACACCAGCGGACCTTGAAACTTGCAAACGTTAATTAAAAGTGCGAGAGTCAAGGCAGAGTTGCACCAAGTTTCAAATCTATGTTTGCAAACACGAGAGTGGTAACGTTTAATTTGCAAAGCTGCGCCACGGTGAACACATTCATTATTATTACGCTCGGAAACGAGACCCCCAAAATTGCCGAGTAAAGTGTGTAGCAGTCAACGCTTTCCAATTTCAGTGACCACGCAACACGCGTCAACGCCATTAAGGATTTAAAGGCTTAATCATAACTCTCCAGTTCCTTTATAGACGCGACTTTTAAAACGAAACATTAATTTCGCATACCGCGAACTTAAATCTTTCAATCTAGCATATTATGCAAGTAACGCCACTCGCGATTTTGAATTTATTTGGGAAAGTTCAACATCGTGAGCTGCAAGCAGAACTGGCATTTCTGCTCGCGTTGTTTCATTAAACGTGAAGAGGCTTCTGTGACTCTCAATTTCTCACTGCCCCTCCATCACACCTCTCTGGAGGAAGTGTTATAGATTATGTAATTTGTTCACAGGAAATAATACCATTAATAGAGGACTTTCAAATTTTAAATAGAGTTGAATCACACCACTCACCCATCTTACTCACTCTAAAAAGACACTCAAACAACGTCGGGGAAACACATGAAAAAAAAATTGCTTTGTCATCTATGGTGAGATATCGATGGACCCCAGGGGGAAGCGAGGAATTTCTTGCCGTTTTGCGTGATCGGACAGGTAAAACTGAAGTGGGGGAAAGAAGCGGGGAATATGTTATTAAAACAATAACAAATAATTTACAAATAGCTGGTAGAAGCATGAGAATACGAAATAACAAAAGAATCTCGAAAGCTACAGGCTGGTACAACGGTAGATGTAAAGAAGCGAAGAAAAAAGCTGAAACAGCCCTTAAGGTGTATAGAAGAGAAGGTTCCGAGGAAAAGCGTCTTTCGTATACCCAAATTAGAAAGCAGTATAAAGATGTATTAGTAAGTGTAAAGACGGAATGGCAAAACAAAATGGCGACAGATTTAAGAATAGCGACAGAACGGAGAGATTCGATATACATGTGGAAGGTAATTAAGAAAATTAAAGTGCGAAGACGGGATAACGTAAGCATCAAACCAGGAACATGGTTAGCGTATTTTAATAGTGTGTACGCTGAAGTTGGTGGGGATGAGTGGGAGGGACCCCGGATGTCTTTCGCTGAACTATGCTTAAATTCTACAGTACCAATTCTAGATGGGGAAATAACTGACGGGGAAATTGTTCGGGCAATAAAAAGCCTAAAGAATCACAAAGCACCGGGAATAGAAGGAATTCCGAGTGAATTTGTTAAATGCTCCATAGAAGTCCCTAAAATATTATACCTTCTGCGGGTGGCATTTAACAAATTATTTAACGGAGAGAAGTATCCTGAAGCTTGGACAACAGCAATTATTCAGCCAATATTTAAGGGTAAGGGCAGCAGTCAGCAACCAGAAAATTATAGAGGAATTGCGTTGTTATCTATACTGGGTAAGGTATATTGCAAAATTATCTATGACCGGTTAAGGGGTTGGGTAAAAGAGTTCGATATGATTTCTAAATTTCAGGCGGGTTTCAGGGAAGGGTTCTCTACTGCAGATAATATTTTCATATTAAAAACATTAATTGATTCAAATTTGAATAGAAAGAGGGGGAAACTTTATTGTGCTTTTGTTGATTTTAAAATGGCTTTTGATAGTGTGCAGAGGAATGCCCTTTGGGCGAAACTTCACCACAAAGGACTCTCTGGTAAAATGATGAAAGCTCTAATGCAAATTTACAACAGTGTGAATTTCAGCATCAAAATAGACCAAAACACAATAACTGAATCTAAATCGGCCAGTAGAGGAGTTCGTCAAGGATGTATTTTATCGCCCCTATTGTTCAATTTATTCATAGACGATATAACAGACGTGTTAATAGCAGAGGAAATGAATGGCCCAAAAGTAGACGATGTCTGTATTCCTGTACTTTTATACGCGGATGACATGACAATTTTGTCAGTGACGACAGAAGGCTTACAGAAAGGTATTAATAGGTTGGAACAATATTGTAAACAATGGGGTCTGGTGGTAAACATTAACAAAACAAAAACAATGGCTTTCAAAAATGGCTATGTGTATGGCAGGGATGAGAAATGGTATTACAAGGGGCTAGAACTACAAAACGTTAAACATTTCTCCTATTTAGGAGTAATGTTTAATATGAGAGGAAAATGGAACAAACATCTATCTGTAACTAACTACAAAGCACGAGGGCAGTTAAATGAATTATTACGTACCCTCTCGCGGATACCGGATGTACCTGTAGATACATTAGAAAAGATGTATAACTCCATGATAAGGCCTGTTCTGTTATACGGCAGTGAAATCTGGGGATGGGAAAGAGCAGAGCATGTAAATAAAACACAGGTAGCATTTTGGAAAAGAGTTCTTGGAGTTTCACAAGGCACATCAAATTCGGGGGTACTGAGGGAGGTAGGATGCTATGAAGACACAATACACTGCAAAATAAGAGCAGTGAAGTACTGGCTAAGGCTGATGCATGGGGATAACTCCACACTACGATCCAAATGTTATAAATACCAGCGAGAAAACCTGTCTCCTAAGTTTTGGGCAGCTGATTTGGAAAGGGGTTTGAGGAGAATAGGAATGGGATCAGTATGGCTAAGAGCTGAAACAAATGACAAAAACATATGGAAAGGTGTTAAAAGAAGACTAAGAGACATCAACCAACAGGAAATAGAATCGGACTGTAAAATTAAACCTTCTCTAAGTCTAGCAAATGAAATAAAATTGAACTGGGGTAAAGAGGCATATATACTTAATTTAGGAAGAAAGGAAAGATCAGGAATGGCATGGTTTAGACTGGGGGGCTGGAGAGCACAGAAAATGACCGACGATTCTGGCAGGAGAATCTGCCCATTCTGTGAATTGGATGAGGACTGGGTACATATTTTGGCGGAATGTGCACAGTGGGAGAACCAGCGAACGATTAAACTCAAAGAAAAATTCTTAAGTCCCTTAAGAAAGAGATTGGCATGTTGGGATCTACTGGCTGACCAGAGGAACTGGCAAAACATGGGCAATTTTCTGGCTAAAGTGCGCGAAGCTAGGTCAAATTTGTTCAGTTAGACAAAGGTAATTTATTTCTATTTCCCTTTTTCTTGTTCCTTTTGTTGTGTTTTCTTTATCTGTTGTTTATTTTGTCACCCTATTGTATCTTAAATATGCATGTACGGTCAATGACCCATGCACTAAATACTTGTGTAATAACTTCAATAATTTGAAACCAATAAAGATACCTTATCTATCTATCTTATCTACTTTCTCCCCTATCTCTCTTCACCCTTTCACTCTCCTCCTCTTTCTTCCGTGTGTAACTTACATGCATGCGATGTTTTGAAAGCCGCTAGTAACTGCCGTTATTTTTACCTCGTGTGTTAATAAATACTAAACCGTAAATAAACGCTTTACCATTACATAAATGTGTCCCCATTGCTTGCAATGCAATTGTTGGAAGCATTTCCACACAAAAAGGTTTATATTGCGTCCCACAATAAACTGAACAATAAGCGAGATCATTGGGTTTTGCGCCCCTTTGGAGGCAACAAACACAGTTTAAGAATGTGACTTTGGCTTCTAGACGGAGATTTACGAAAGTTAATATCAATTATTCATCCAAAAACGAAAGTTGCCAGAAATATGTTCTGTTGGACTTTTATTATATCTGTACTAGTATTACAAACAAAGAAAATGTACTGTGTATATGGGTGTGTGTGTGTGTGTGTGTGTGTGTGTGTGTGTGTGTGTGTGTGTGTGTGTGTGTGTGTGTGTGTGTAAGGTATTCCTGGAAACCATTCAACCGGCATCAAAAATAACTGATCTTTCCGATAATGATTCAGATAGATTTGAAATTCAATTTAGGAAATTGTAGTTAAGCTTCTTTCAATTACAATAGGTATGAATCTGTGATTTGCTCCACAAATTTCTGAACATTGACCATAAAATACTCCAGGACGATTTAATCAAAATGTTGCTATCAGGTCGAAACTGATTACAATTTGCTTCTTACTTATTTTAATAATTAATTATGATATAACCTCAGCTGTTGCTGCTGGTAATCAAGCTGAAAAAGGAATTTGTGCACTTTTTTGTTATTCTCACTAAAATAACTAAAAATGAAATTAAATATAATTCATATTTATTTATTATACAATCCAAATAAAAAATATAATTTCATCTACCAAAATTTACTAGCCATGCAATTGCCATCAATAAAGCAACATCACCAACTCGATTAGATAAAGCAGTTAATATCCCAGCATTATAAGATTTTACATTTTGGTAATAAATAACAAGACAATATGAAATTCAACCTAATACATCTCAACCTAATAAAATTCTAATTAAATTCAGACTGATAATTAAAAATATTATTGACAAAACAATTATTAAAACTAAAAAAAGTAAATCGATTTAATGATAGACATACACTGTTAACCAGCTTCTGATTTAAATCCCCTAATAACTGAACAGTATTTAGCTTGGATACTAGAATATGAACATACAACCTTTAAATAAAATCCTACTTAAGAAGAAGGCTTTAAGTTTTAATTAAGTAGTGAACTGAAAATAAGCTGCAAGCATTTATCCTGCCTTAAAATAGTTGTTTACACCACTGTTTTCATTCCCTGCTGAAAGCTGCCTAGTTTCTGTTTATCGCACAATTTAATTATTGTTCCTTCTGTGTCTTTATCAGGACAGAGGACATGCCACGCGAATGTGGTATGGCACACAGAACTGTTGCGGGCGGATGGTATCCTAAATCCTTGTGGATTTATAGTTTCTTAACACTATTACGTGGGATTTTTAAAGTAGGGTCCATTATGCAATAAAGAGGATCTATTGGATGTTTAGGCTAACTGATTTTGTATTCCATTCTATACAACTTAAGCTTTCTTTCCACATAATTTTCACAGTCAATTAAATGTTCATTCTGAACTAGAATAAATTTAGTAGCTCCTCCTAATAGAAGTTCGCCACCAGTCCATAAAATAATAGTACAGTTTCTAAGTTTCATTTTTTTTCTGTGTCTACGATCCATGGAAGAAGAAATTACGTTATTAATATCGTTGATTTCAGGGAATTGGGATTGAAATTAGTGGTCCGGAAGTCAGATCTTTATCACAGAGTAGCTGCATTAAAACAATAAAATTATTGTGAATCTTGTGGTGGGAGTTCTGGTTGGCTCACGTACCTCCTGGATCTCCGTTGTTTTCTAGATGTTCTTGCCGGCTGCCAGTCAAAGAGCTGAGAAAAGAACTCCTATCCTATCTAGTTGCATGGTACCTCTGGGATTTTCCCATAAATTTGATTTATTGAAGAATTACGTCTATTCAAGCGGCTAGCAACTTTCCCTAATGAAGTGCTTATTAAATCTTATAGCTTAAACCTTCCCGCTATCATTCATGTTATTCTGTGGACCTAGCTAATTTGTCACACGATCTTCCCACCCACATACGCAGCATCTTTCGCAATTTAATCACTGATTATAATATGTGTTGCTACTGTAGTAGCACGCAAACTAACGCAAGAGAGCATCTGAGAAAATCCTCTAAACTAGGGGCTTCCCTCCCTCTTTATCTGCTGTCATATGACGCCAGAATTCGCGTCTTTATTTGTTACAATTCCCATTGGATCTTGAGTAGCGCTAAATGTCATGCTTTGACAATAAAATGTGCCAAATTTCTGAAATCACGCGTCCTGCTCACTTATCCGGTAAAACCCAATGTCTCTGTCCATCTCTTAAGTGCATGTTTCCTAAAATTGAGTTTTTATTTATGGAGGCTCTTTAACTACTATGGTCCTTAGCGTCCCATTCCATATTGGGCGTGAAACATTGGTAATTTTGCTCAGAGACATCTTTATCAGGCTTGGGTTCTTTTACGTGCCGTAAATCTATTTTCCCTCCATTCCTCTACAACTTGCCAGAATATTCATTTAGGATTCCTCATCCTGTTTGCAAATGGGGCAGATTCTCGTAACAATTCCATTTTAAGAATTGTTTGTAAAAGCAAGGTCTGTTTTGCAATAATGTACGAACTACTAAATATTTTACACTATTTTTCTAGCAGTTATTGATGTCGTTCGAACATGTCTTAGTATATCAAACGTCTTTTTGAATCTCGCCACATATTTCCGCCGCCAGTTCATCTAGGAAACGTGTAGCTGTTTCTGGAGTTAAATTTTTCTATATTAAAATGAGTTGTGATAATCTGTTATGGAACATTTGCCTCACATGTACGAAAGCTTCGTGAAGGACCTAAATAATGAGCGTTTGTTTTGGCTAACATCACATTAGCTTGCAGATTGTGAGAGGACATACACGATAACAAATAAGCATAGGAAATAACAGCATATAAAATATTGGAAACATGATTAAGAATCAATGTTAATATTGGAAATAATTTAAAATGTGAATCCAACTTGTAACATAGCTGTAATTAGAACAACCCCCTAGCAAACGAAAGGTCCATTAAAACGCGTGCTAATATGCATAGGGTTCAGACTAAAACTTCAGAAAATAGAAAGAGAGGGCAGAGAATAGAAAGAGGCAGAAGCAGTGGTCCTTTCCCTTTTTACCATTCACCAATCCTTCCAGTGGCTCTCTTAATTATATCGCTTCTCATCCAATCTCCCATTCAACTATCGTCCTCCGTGGTGTAGTGGTTACCATGTTAGCCTCCAGTTCCCGAGGTCGCGGGTTCAAACTCGGCGGAGGGCGATAGATTTTTACGGGCGTAAAACCTCAAGCCTGATAAAGAGGCCTCTGAGCAAAATTACCGGTCTTTCACGCCCAATATAGAATGGGACGCTAAGGACCATAGTAGTTAAAGAGCGTCCATAAACAAAACTCAATTTAATTTCCCATATCTGGTATTTTAGAAACTGAGCATTAATTCATGAAGGAGCAATAAGGCTGTAAAACTCTGAGGGGAATGCTCAGATATTTTTATGTCGCAAAGAGAAACTATGCCGAAAACACATATAGACAAAAAGAAATGTTAAACAGAATATGCTTATTTGGAAGATTGGGGTGTGTTTGAATCGCGTGTTCCAGCACATTACTCCCGAACAGTGTAGGCACTGTGTTAAAGAACTGCTAATGGAGGATCCAGTTAAGAGCATCAACAAAGGCAGGAGGGTACAATGGCTTGTTCTCTTCACACAAAGGGTGGGGGTTATAACTTAGAATGACAGTTTACGGGCCGTGCACGGGAATAAGCAGCCCGCTTTAGTAGATCCATAAACGTCAACGGAGTGTGATCCCAAGAGAAGGGGGGCCATACTTTCGCTTGAGCAGCTTCCCTTTCCGGTCAGCGAACGATTTCACCAAAGTTCCAGTCATAAAAACGGATTCGATTCCCCAGAGACATCACCGCTGCAGACGCGTTCTTGAGTACCGCAGACGTGACTTCCTGGAAGTGTGTCGTAATACCGCTGCCAGTGGGGATTAGGTAAAAGCCCAAGTCCATATGTATGGGAAACAAACTTTAAAACTGTAAACGAATTCTGTCGTTACAAATGGGAATTGTATGTGGCACAAAGAGTTTGAGTAGCAGCTTTTAACTTCCGGAAACATTATTATTATTGTGTGTGTGTGTGTGTGTGTGTGTGTGTGTGTGTGTGTGTGTGTGTGTGTGTGTGTTTTGTCAGAAACACATCCGCATTGACTCGACAACAACGGCCAACTTCAAATTAAATCTTCAGTAGTACTAATTGAACAGAGACCACAAAGAAAACAAATGGCATGAGGATGTAGGGAATTCCGTTGAAATTTGGTTTGTCAAGCTATAATGGTACGCATTACTCCCACCCCTTCCTTTCTCCCTTTTTAAATAGTGTTATTTCCTTTAGAGCTTCCTAATGTTCAAGTAAAGAAGCGAATGCCTTTTTACGAAATAAACTGAAATGACCCCTAAGTCCAAAAAGCTTAAAAGTGTAAAAATAATTAAAGCAAACTTCCCACCCTCGACTCCCAGACTGGGGCGAGAACTTATCTTTAATTATGATTATCTTCTACCCTCCTTGAGTCTCGAAGTATGAATGTGTATGTATGTGTGTGTGTGTGTGAATGTGCGCGGGAAAATAAGTTAAAAACGACGAAAACGTACTAACCTAACCTATAAAATAATAAGAATAGTCGACTGAAGGGACTCCAAAGACGTGCCATCTGAAATATACGTAGATTTTCTTCACTCATTTGTATATTATCATTATCATCGTCACTTGCTATAATTTCAGAACTACTAGTTTGAAATTCGGCCAGAACACTCAGAATACCGCATCGACGCCTGCGTTCTAAGATGGAAGACAAATCACAAGATTAACCGCTCAGCTTCAGAAAAGGAAAAGCCATAACTAAGAGGTGTAACTGAGCTGAAAGGGACAGTTATCGTGCATTCTTTTCGTAAACAAAGAATGGCATATGGCATTTGGAAGAGGCATTTGACGAAGACGAGTGAAAGTAAATATTCTTAAGAAAAGTCACCGTTTATCTACTGCATTGTACAACCAAACGTGTAATGAAAGCTTATCAGGATTAACAAGAAGTAGATGGAAGAAAAAGCTTTGTAAGAATGGCTTGTAGAATAATGAGTAGATAAAGTCAACTGAAAGCAATACGTCAGGTTTTTCCTGAATGGATTCGATAGTAACAAAAAACCTGACTGAAGATAAGTAAGCAATTTGCTTTGTTTTCTATATCCTGCATGTAACCAAAGTGCAAATTGCTTAATTTGAAACTTTTTGCCAGAAGGTATGGAGAGTAACGTACTGTAACATGAACAGGAGAAATCACCTTTATGTGAATAGTAATATACATCATGCATAAGGGACAGGACGTCTTACCCACGTTGCAAGGTTCTTCTTGTTCTTTCTCTGTTTATCCTCCCCGCTGTTAGGGCTTACACCCCTAGGATTTACAAACAGGTGCCTGTCGGGGAAGAAGCCAGGATGGATGATGCCGGAAGCCTAATATGAGAGCGAGGAAGGAGATGATATGAAATGATGGTGAGATGAATGAAAGGAAAGGTGGTGATTGCGCATTTGATGCAATGAATGGCAGGGGAAATCGGAGAACCGGAAAAAACCCGTCCAGACGCCGCGTTGTCCACCACAAATCCCACATGCGGTTCCCCGGACCGCCTTGGTGAGAGACAAGCGCTCTAAGCACTCGGCCACGGCACCGCCTACGTTGCAAAGTTACCTTTTTTAAATTAATTACATTTACTGTCTCGTTCTTAATGAAATTATTGTGCACTGATATGTTTAACTCCCCTCATTACATATAATTTCGTACAGCCGTGACTATTTCTAATAATGGACGAAACATCCCCGCACGCAAAAGGATGTGAAACATCGGCGGAACGTCTGCCTTCCTTAACCTCCCTCCGACGACTTCCAAGTTCTATAAATGCTGCATATCCTATACGTACCCTTCGGTGGTGAAATAATCTTCGGTTGGAATGATCTAGCAATTCTTTAATTAATTACAGTATGTGAAAGTGTAATCCTTAAAATCCTCTATTTGGGCTGTAGTTATTTAATCATAAAAGCTACATACTTTTCATAAAATCCATAAAGTCATAACATATACTACAAAATAGAGGTGAGGCCGGTGAATATGAATATTCCGCACTCCCAGGCCACCACGTTAAACTCTTTGAAAAAACATATAGTCTGCGATCACCGAAAAAAATACCCTTTTCAATTGTTAATTATTATAACATACCGGTTCACTGATTTCTAATTTTAGCACTTTTTTCTACCGAAATTGATTAGAACGTAAGTACAAAGAAAGACAAGTAAAACTTCTTACATGAGGATTATATAAATATTTTGGCATTAGTATCGCATACGTACCGTAGCGTTATAAACAGATTCGATTCTCTTTTGTTTTGCTGCGTCTTCTGTTTTCTTAGTTGCTAAATCGTGACCTATACAGGCTGGACCATTTAAGTTGAGACTATAATATCTCCAAAACTAAGTGTTGTAGAAAAAACTGTCTTTAATAGAAGTTGTTTGACATTATGGGGGAAAGTAAATGTCATTAGTCGTGTTTTATTTGGAGGACGTTGTGATGGTCATTTTAGCGTCAATTTAATTTGACTCTAATTGCAGGTTCCCCTGTAAATAAATTAAATTGACCTTAAATCACTATCATAACGCTCTTTAAACAAAATATTGTTTTATTGTTTGGAATAAAATATCCGCGGCATTTGTCTTACTTTACATGTGTATTCTGTGGAGTAACAACATGGCAATCTCAACGGAAAAGTATATTCGTTTATATCTCCAAAGTGTTCGTATTCTGTACGTATGCTTAGTAGTTTGTGAATCGAAATTCGAAGGTGTTTTATGGCCCATGTCTGTCAGAAAGAATAGGGCTTTTCAATGGTGAAAGAATTATGCAAATAGACGGTTGAGTGGTTTTTGAGATACCCTTCTACCCTCCCCCCCCACACACACACACACGCACGCACGCACGCGCGCGCGCGCGCGCACACACACACATTACATACATACAAATATTTTTTATTTATAAAATTAGTATAGAATCAATTCGTGTGAATGTGACAATAAATTCTCTTTTTGGGAAGGAGCATACATTTGTAGTAAAACATTAATTTAAAGTGCGAAGGTGAGGAGGTAACCTAAGACTAAGAAAGAGTAAGCAGGGTTTGTGGCGAGAGAAAAGACGTCCATATAACGGCATGGACGCACGTAAAACCCAAGCACTTACCACGTTTTGTAAGTTCTTCTAAAATATCCCGGTTCTTTCCGCAAAAGTTGCTCCAGCGAAGTTTAGAGGGAACACAACGTGACTAAGAACCATTTACAAAGGGAAGCAGTGGACAGCTGTGACAGCAAAAGCCTCTTCACCAACACCGTGATGCGGTAAACCTGCTTACAGCTACACGTAGTGCAGTGTAGCCTACCTAGCAAACTTCACAGCGTGAAAGCTTCTTTCTCGCGTCTTCCTTCCAGAGATCGGTAAAATCAGAAGTTTCATTTCCATCGATGAGCTATGCCTGCTAGCAGAACAGAAACAACGGTTGTCAATATTCAAGCTACGAAAAGTGAAATTAGCTTAGAACAAATATTAAATGTGTGACTTCAACATCAAATTTGGTCTGCATACGACTATTTATTTTTACTTTCTATACCACTTATCTACCTATGTTACAAGAGGCATTTCTATCGGCCAAAAAATTATATGTCGAGCTTTACCGGAAATCCTTTGCGTTCATGGAAAACATATGTTTAGAAAAGGCCCTTCACGTGTACTTATCTGTAAATGGCATTAATTCCAGAACGAAAAAAATATTATATATATATATCACATTTAAATTTTGGTTATTTACTCAAAAATAATTCTAACAATTGAGACAGTAACTATGGTCAGATATACCATGCACATAATAATGTAAATTATAATGTAAAATAATATTAATATGCACAATACTTGTTATATAAATAGATGTTAAAGCATAAGTTTTATGTATGTGTAGGAGTTTAGCTGGAGCTGAGACACACTTGTTAAAAGCAGACAAACATGTTTTGTTAGAATTAGAGCCCAGACATAGGGGGAAGTCACAATAGCATGAGTCATTGTGTAAGAGAATATGCGACAAGCTAGCACAACGTATATTTTTGAAGAGAGGTCACATGTTTGAAAACAACGAATAACAGCCTGGTAAGCATTCTAGAATGTTCCAAGCTGAAGGAAGACAGCCAATAAGGTTTTAAGAAAAATATGTTTAAATGTGTAAGTTTAGGGAAGTTAGAGATACCGTCCCCAAGCCTAAATCAGTTGTGTTTAAAGTGCGGCGATTTGCAGAACATACGTGTAAGCTCTCCGAAGTAGGAGTTAATAATTACGTAGCATAATGTAGTGGGAACGTTAAAATTATATCAATTTGACAGTGGAAGTTATTAGAAGGGAAATAAAGTATAAGTTAGGAACGTGTGATAAATACTACACTTATAAAATACTTGATTGCTAAGCGACCTTTCTACAGCTCCACTAACTCGGTTATTTCTAAAGTAACGGTGTACCTTCTTAATACAGCAGAATATGCGTGTGTCATTAAAGTATTGTGTTCTTCCACTGATTTAATCTTGTCTTAAGTGTTGTTACTACTTACCTTCCTTCCCGTACCATACCCTGATAAGTTACACATGCTCTACCATAAACCCAAACAGCATCAGCCGTGGCAAGAAATATAACATCGTCAACAATTTAATAGTAACAATCAAAATACCAAGATAATCATCATAAATAATATATTAATTCATATATTAATATATCGGACATGTGTACATACTGCGAGTTATGCTCACAGCACGAGAGTATATCCCACAATTTTGACCGTTACTTCTGAGATATATTCAGGGCAAGGCGGCGCCGTGGCCGAGTGGTTAGACCGCTCGCCTCCCACCGAGGCGGCCCGGGTTCAATCCCAGAGACCTGCATGTGGGATTTGTGGTGGACGAAGCGGCGTCTGGGCGGGTTTTCTCCGGGTTCTCCGGGTTCTCCGGTTTCCCCCGCCATTCATTCCACCAACTGCTCCATCATCACCTTTCCTTTCATCCATTTTCACCAACATATCGTTTCATCTACTTCCTTCATCCCATACCAGGCATCGGGCTGATCGCCCATCCTGGATGCTCTGTCTGATCCATGAGTGCCTGCTCCTCGACAGGCCTCTGACCCCAGGCACCCGCTTGTAAGTCCTGGGGGGTGTAAGTCCTACATAAGAGGAGGGTAAACAGATAATGAATGAATGAATGAATGAATATATTCAGGGCAAACTAAATGTATATCTTAACTTTTGTGTAAATAACTTCCGAGGTCTTTTTTCAGTCCCACTGAATTTCATAAAACTGGGAAACTTCCGAGATAGATGTAAGATTACATTACCTAAATTAACTTTTACAAAACAGGGCACCAGGATAGCGCAGTGGTTTCCGTTTCACGTACTGAGGGGCTGGGGTTCGATTCCCAAGGCCCGTAGTTCGGAGTCCACAGTAAAAGTTGTAGATCCTCTCGTTCCATTGCCATCCTCATCATTGGAGACAACGGATTCCACCTGCTAGGTGCCTCAACCTCAGAAATGGTTCATCACTTGGAGGAATGAGGTATCCCCGAAGGTCAAAAGTCATATAGAGAGGGTTGGAAACGACTTTTTAAAACAAGTATTCAACTTGTGATACTAATTGTAGATTTGGTACACATATTGACATGTTAATAAAATCAATATAAAGCTAGAAAAGGATAGAGTTGAAATGTTACAAAGTTGATGGCCTCTGTGGTCGAGTTGTCGGCATTTTGACTTCTCAAACCAGAGGTCCCGGGTTCGGCTCCCGGCTGTGGGGAATTGGTGGTGAAGGGATATTCCCTTTGGCCAGAGTCATCCGCTATTCTCCGATGGATCTGGAAGTGTGAGTGTGGTAGTGAATATGAGTGTGTTTCATCATAAAAACAAACGTTAAGAAACCTACAGTTCAGCGAGTGAACACACCAACACCTTCAGGCTTTTATGAGGTAAACATATCAGATATGACCATAGAGTTTAAAGAGGGCTATACAAATGAAACATATTTTAAAAAATGATTCCTCAGCTACTCTCATATAATTGGTTCCGAATGATGGTCAATAACACAAAAAGAGAACGCATATTCAGTCTGCGGAGGTAATAATAATGCAAGAGGATGTAATAGAGCTAATAAAATAAGAAATGAACTATAACATCAGATTTGAACATATTTCCAATAAACGAAATTATGGTAAAATAGAACTGAAAGCAGCACATTTGTGGGATGTCACATAACAGATTACCCAGGGGATGCTGATCTATCAATCAACAGAAAGCAGAGATTTGAGTTAACCTTGCATGAGACGGGAACAGGTGAATTCAACTAATCCCTGAAAGGACAACTTTCTTTTGTAATACTAGACGTTTACGAAATATTCATACTTAATGTTTAAGCTTTTGATACACCATTTAAGTTAATATTGCAGCTATACGAGTATGTGAAAAGTGAATTGCCCATTTTCCCCCGATTTAAATACAATTACTTTGTTTTCTTTAGAGCACCAATGTGCAGCAACTCAGCTGATATAATCTAAAAATGTAATATGAATCTTGGACTAATTGCAGCGTTGATGCCATAATCCTTTACGTGAAGCTACCAGAAATTTCAACAATGGGTCCGACAATGCGGCGTGGAGGCCTCCGCGCTACAATGATAGAATCGCTGATTTAAACATCCTATAAAAATGATTAGTTTCATTATTGAAAATAACACAAAATATCTTTGTGACATGATGTAACGCATCTATAATACTAAAAAGTTAAAAATCTGTAGGTTTTACTGCACATTCGTTATCGTGGATAACTTCTCTTCGTAGTTAATGATTAGATTTTACTACGTTTTTTGTTTCCTAATAGCATATTTACACTAAAACGCATATTGAGACGCCTGCAATGCATGAGATATTTGAACTAAAGAGACGATGTAGGATATGCCCACTTGTGCTACCAAATGCTGCATTCTGCTTACCTCACGAGGACAGAAAACAGGATAAGGGAAGTGAGGGGAAACCACCCAAGGAAGAAAATGAGATTAAGTGCAAACAGAAGGGGAGATGAGACTGAGAGACTGACAACGGAGAGGCAGGTAACAGTGATAGTTTTGTACCTCCCCAACAACTGCTGTTAAACCACCTTCATCACGGTATACATCTTGCCGAAGGTTATGCTGTCATATAATATTCATGAACATAGGATTACCGAGAAAACGTTTGCAGTACTTGTAAAATTGTTTGGAAACCATTACATTTAATGTTTCATATCTTATGTATCATATCTTTTTTTAATAATTTTTGCTTCCTGGTATCTATGCTCAAGAGTTAACACTAACGCCAAGCATTTAATTGAAAATACAACATGAATACTAAATGCCGCCTTCGAAGAACCGGGTAAAATAGAACGGCAATTAAATTAAATTGAGTTTTATTTATGGACGCTCTTTAACTACTATGGTCCTTAACGTCCCATTCTATATCGGGACCGGAAAAGTTTGCTCAGAGACTTATTTATCATGCTTGAGGTTCTTCCACATGCGGCAATTCTACGACACGGTACCACCAACTTTACTTCCCTTCCGAAGGAAGCCGTGCTAAGGATTTTTGCGCCCGAAAAAATCCATCGCCCTCCGCCGTGTTTGAAACTGCGACCTCGGAACTGAAAGCTAGCATGGTACCCCTAGACCACGGAGGACGACAAAACTTCTATACATGCATGAATAAAATACCACAAAAATATAAACAATGATAGGTAGCAACAGCCTGCTGTAGGAGGGATTCCGGGTTCGATTCCCGGCTGGTGGGTGGGAATTTTTCTCTAGCCAAGATTATCCCTCACCCTCCCCAGAGTTTGGATGTATGAATGAATGTGTGTATGATCTAATAATAAAACGCAAAGTTTACTAGAAACCCAAGGACAAGCGAACACGAGCTATCATTAGCCAGTAATATGTTCCAAAGGGAAAACCGCCGATTAAGACCATTGCAATTAAAGGCGGGGTATACATGGAACTTAAAAATAAAATAAAATAATAGCTAATTTCTAGCACTATCCCGATTGAGAAGTGATCGCACTTAGAGATGGTGCATTTCTCACAAATAAACGTACACAGAGGTGCTTAAAAAGTGGCCCATAATGGAACGCAGCAGTAATTTCTTGCCCCACCCTCTGCAAGTGTGACTTCCTCTCTTCTTCGAACATAGTTCTAGCTACTGTATAGACAGGGTACTTTACCTCCCGCAAAAAGTTAACGTTAGAAGCAGATGTCCATGTTCTCACTAGCGGAGTACCGTTAAGGCAATGCTAAAAATAAAGACGAAAGTCAAGAACCTCTTTTTATTCTTTTAATACCATAAACCTTATATTTTAATGCTACATTACCGTTTTCTTAATGTCAGTTTTCTTATTACCGTTCAATGGCGGCAACAACTTTAACCTTCGTTTCCATGTCACTGATGAAAGCTTTATACAGATGTCGTAGCTGTTGTCCATGCAAATAATTGTTTTCCCTTCCTCTAGAAGACCGAATTAAGTTGTATCAGTTTAGTGTTTCCTTGCGTACAAATCGTAAGGAAACACTATCATAGAGACGGTATCCGAACCATCCCTTCATTTCACATCGCTTATAACATCGTTCATAGGTTTGTTTTAGTCACTGATTTGTTTTTCAGCCAGTCACAGAGACCTGAAGCCGGCTGAGTTGAGCCAAAGATTGGTTTCCTGAAACTTACGGAGGGAAATAATACTATTGATATCTTGGAGAATGGGTCTCTTTTATTCACGTTAGTGTAAACAGCATATACATAATAATGTTATCAACCAATAATTAATTAAAGTAATTATTACGATGGAAGCAACAAGACATACCGTTATTTTAAGTGGTAAACTTAATTTTGTTATAGAAATTTATTAGTAACCACATTACAGATAATTAGTAACAATTTAGACAATAAATGCGCTAGTTATAACAATAGTCAAATATGCTCGTAGAGTCCTATTATACCTACAGGGTGATTTATGAAGATCTCACACATTTCTTTCTTTAATTATTTTGTTCGAAATTCACTCAATGCACCACTTTTAGCACAAAATTAAGCAGAACGTTCTGAAGTTTCGATTACCTGTCACTATATGCGCAGATGTTAATATTTTATTCTAATTGTTAGTCTTATTGTTGGCAACTGTTTTTGAGATTTTGTTCTACTCAACGTGAAAATGGAGTACACATTAAATGAACGACTCTTCCTTGTAAAGCAATACTGGATTACGAATTCAATTACAACTACTCAAAGGGCATACCAGAGAGAATTTGGTGTTTGGAATCCTCCCCCCAAAAAAACACAATAAAGGGACTGGTAAACAAATTAGAAACAACTAGATCTCTGGTTAGCGAAAAAGCCAAAATATTCATCTAGGCTTCCCACGGTTGTTGTTGTTGTTGTTGTTGTTGACGTATGAGCACGACTGGATCAGTCACCCAAAACAAGCCATTAAGACGTTTGTCGCAGGAGACAGGGTACAGCTACTCAATGTGTCAGGGAGCTGTGAAAAGTGCAAGCCTAAAGCCGTATAGGATTACGGTCGTCCATCAGTTACAGGAACCAGATAAGGATAGACGACTGAATAATTGTCGTTGGTTTCAGGCGTTCATTGTGCAAAATCCTGCCATATTGTCTGTCACATGGTTCACAGATGAAGCATGGTTCCATTTATCCGGCTATGTGAACTCAAATATCTCAAATATATTGGGCCAGCGAAAATCCACATGTTATTCACGAAGCGCCTATGCACTCGGTTAAAATCGGAGTTTGGTGCGCAACATCCGCACAGAGAATAGTGGGACCAGTTTGCAGAGCACCGACGGATTTTCATGGAGTTTGCTGAGCAACTAGACGATATACAGCTGAGTCAAGGATATTTTCAGCAGGACGGCGCTACATGCCATACATGAAATGAATTCATGGCACTAATTGCAAGTTTCTTTGACGAACCGGATAATTTGCAAGAACTTGTGGCCACTGAGATCTCCGGATTCGACATCGCCGGACTTCTTTCTATGGGGCTACTTAAAAGACAGGGTTTATGTCACACGTCCCCAGACATTGGACGATCTGAAGCACAACATTACACAGGAGATTCACGCTATTGACAACAGTCCTCCAACGAGTGCCAGTAACATGGAACGACGTGTTGAGTTGTGCCTTATGCAGGATGGAGGATATTTCCAACATATAAAGGTAAATAATCTCCCATGCATTTTAGGTATAATAAGTTGTTGGCATAGCTAGTTTTCAAAAAATTAAAGAAATAAATGTGTCAGTTCGTATAGATCACCCTGTACAACATTTTCTATACGGCAAGGCTGAAAAATAGTGTAGTATACCATCAATACACAGTAAACAAACCATTTACAACTATTGAAAGGCATTTTATTCATTGTTTCGTGCATTCAAAGGCGGAACTACAGCGCATAATGCATCAAAGGCATTTATTCAACTAAAAGCTTTGCATATGAAACAAACGACGTTTCTTACAATGTACTGTTGTACAATATACAGTTTAGAGACATTGTGAAAGAGAAACGCTGCAATTAGGGGAATAGAGACATACCTACAGAAACATAAACATTTGCTCCGAAAAGAGAAAATATTACACTAGCGCCGCTGGTTCAGCTATTGTGTGAAAGACAAAGAGAAAAGTAAACGTCCACTTTTGAGAACGGAAAGCGCAGTGACACGGGTGGTTGCAGCTCACAGCTGTTCTCCTAAAGAAGGGAATTTACCTGCTTCGTATAAGAAAAGCTAAATGGAGCTGTAACGACGAGAATTTATGACACTAACACGATAAAAAAAGGAGAAGCAATATCCGATTCGTATTTGTTTTGTTGCGTTCAAAACTTTCAAACTGAATAAACGTCATATAGCATTGTTGAATGCTATAAAATGTTGTACTAGGAAAACTATAATAATAAAACTAAAAGTGAACATTTTGTGGTAATTTAAAATATTTAATAAACAGTTGATAGTAATATACATACACAATTGGCTAACGTGAGGCAAGAAATCGGATTTTTAAAAGTGTTTGTGAGAACGTGCGAGTTACCGTTTCCTGCAGGTATAGTGGCAAAAAACAAAATGCTCCAAACATATCCTTATTATAAAGTTTCTTGAAAAATCCTAGATAATAAATGTAGGGTCTCTAACAATTTTATTGTCTATAAAACTTTCTGAGGATGAATGTTTAAGAAATTATAAACCGAGCGAGATGGCACTGCGGTAACGTTTGAGGCTCGCATTCGGGAGGCCCAGGGCTCGATTCCGGTCGACCGTTCCCTCTGAACTTGGGTTTTTCGTATAATCTTTTCGAAGTTGAGGGCACTTGTTTTTTTACTGTAATAATTAAGTAGGCCATGCTGATAAAATGGCGGAGCGTTTAGAATGATTGTCTATCAAGCCTTATTTACAAATTAATTAGGAACACTGCAACCTTATAATCAACAAACTGAGAAACACTAGTAACCTTAACACTTAAAAATTGCGTCGGTTTCAAGTGGACCTACATTTACTTTTACTGGGTGCCAATTTCATAACTGTACTCTTAAGAAGAAGAATTGAAAACATATTCCCCGTCTTTTCTTCGTAGTTGGACAAACTATCCCTAAATGTTGTTAGTAATTACTAATCACTATACAAAGGCAATGAAATAACATGGCAGCCAAATCAGATAATACCAAGTGTTATATCTAAATATAGATTCCTAATTATTAGAGTATAGACTGCTTCATACATTTAATCATTAATCACTACATATGTGTTAAATATGTCCTAATAAATAGATTGCTTTGCGGTCGCATATTATAGACAGAATAATACCTTAAGGCATTACTTATGACAACATGCCATAGCTGGCAAAGGCGTGGAGCTAAACGTAAAAGGAAAAGCAAAGAAGACAACTTTGCCAACTGGAAACCGATATTGGGGCAAATTCAAATATGTACTTCAAATGTACCATATGTAAGTAACATGAGTTGTTACACTGAGAACAGTAATGACAAAGAAAACGTTTGATAGAAAAACATTTCCTGTGATCCTTGAAGAAAACTAAGGATTGATGACTCCAGCGGTCTGGGTGGCTCAGTGGTTAGGCGCAGGTCTTCTGATGCCAAGGTCGCGGGTTCAAACCCGGCCAAGACCGAAGGTGTGTTTAAAAGCGACAGCCCCATATCAGTAGATATAGTAGCATGTAAAAGAACTTCTTTGGTACGAAATCCCGTGACACCGGCGGCGCTTATATGACCCTAGGAATTGACATTATTAAACAAAATATTCAGTATTGACGACTTCCTTTTTCCTGTGAGAAGTAGCATTCTACAGTGCGGAAACTGTGGCGATGTGAGGGACTACTTGGCTGTGCAGAAGAGCGGAGAGTATAAAGGAGAAGGTTAAAATTAAGAATAAAGCTATCTTAGAAAGAGTGGCCTAAGGGAGAATCCTGCTGAAACTGTCAGTAAGAGAGACAAAAAAGAGCATTAGATATGGAGAAAATGTTTTCTAAGAGATGCATCGGAGGAAGTGGTGAATGAGAAAAAATGAAGAGAAGGGAAACCAGTATACACAGTCTTAATATTAATATACGAGTTGCGGAGACGAAGAATTGAAGAGGTTGGTTTTACGCAGTCAAAAATTATGAGACTGGCCCAATAGCTCAGTCGATAGAGCACCTGCCTGCTGTGCGAGGGGTCCCGGGTTCGATTCCTGGCTGAAGTGAAGGGTACAAATTTTTCTCTAGCCAAGATTAATCTGTAGCCTCCCCACAGTCTGGAAGTATGAATGACAGTGTGATCTAATAATTAAAAAACCAAAAGTACAAGAAACCCAACGACAAGAGTTAACACCATTGCCAATAGGAAATAAGTTCCAAAGGAAAGGCAGCCGATAAGATCAAAGTAGTTAAAGGCGGTGTGTAAATGGAATTAAAAAGAAAAAAAGATTATGAATGATGAATTTACATATAAAAGTAACATAAAATTTAAGGATGCAATACTGAGTTTTCCGACAAAATTTTGTAATAGATTTTTTTATACTACGCATACTTTAGGATTTAAGTGCTAATTATTCAATACGCTATTCATTTTTTAGGAAAATGAAATTGTTACTTTTTTCGTCGTTTCACGAACTTTTGATGTTACATAAAAATTAAAACAATTATAAACAACTATACTCGAGGAATAATATGTAAATGTTAAAAGCTTAAACTTTGCACATTTTCATCATGTGGGGAAATTTCACGCGAGACTTAACTTTCAATATTTTTAAAATTAATTTCTTGGAAAGTTAGGTATATAGAACCATGATAATTAATTTTATGCTATAGTCATGTTGAATAAATCTGTAACAAAAATACAGCTGTCAAATGTATAGAAATTAGCTGTTTCAGAACCGAATAACCCTAAAATGAAAATACCAACCTCTGCACATAAACTTGGCAGAAACTGGGGGAAAAACGCTTTATTTACCAAACATATTTAACATGTTAAACAGTATTTTTAAATGTTACCAGGCAAGAGATTCGTTTTGGTATAGTATCTATGAGCAACGAACAATAACACTCAGGAATGTAAATGTATGCTAGATTAAGCAAATCATTAAGTCAAGAAACAAAACCAAACAGAAGACATTTTAAGGGATTAAAGGGGTCTTCTGAAAGAAGCTGAAGCACACAACACGAAGTAGGGCCATGGTGTGGAAAAAGGGGAATGATTTCTTAGGTCGCTAAAAGCAAAGAAAGAATAGTAATGCAGCAGCACCTACACAAGATATGCTCTGTGTTTAATGCAAAGCCCTCCGTCTCTTGGTTTTCTTTAACGCTGTGCCTGAAAACAAAAGGCAACACAAAGTCTGCTGGTTTCAGTTTCAATAAAGCTGTGAATTCTCACAGTAAGTCCTATCCATGTAGCACGGACCTCATCTAAATATTCCGAGGTTTTCTTTAATATGAACTCGGGTTGTTTTAAGGGGTCTACAGAGACCATGCTTGAGGAAATTCTCGCATCACTACCATGATTGCAATACCAGGTTAGAAGTCTCTAACAAGGAACGCTGTTTCTGCGAGGGGGCACAGAAATGTTAAAAACCTCGCATTCTTCTCTTGTATGCAGGAGAGCGAGATGCAGCTAGGTAGAGGTTTGGTGATTCGATTTGTTATGATGTATCACATGACTATCTCTAGGCATTACAATTCCATTAAAACCCTCACACAGAGTGAACCACACCACCAGTAGGAGTAATTTATTCCGAGAAATACGGCATTAAAGTTTGGTGACAAAAATACAATTGGCCATTAATTCAAAGTCAAGCGTCGCGAGTTTGAATCCCAGTGACTGTATCACAACCTCTTGTGGCAAAGCAGGGGGACGGAAGCGACTCGAATAGCCATGGTCATTAAGGTAAGATAAGACGAAATGAAGTGGCCATTCATTCCAAGCCGATCGTCGCGAGTTGAATTCCAACGATTGAAGTCAAATGTGGCTGTAGTAAAGGAGGAGGAGGGCCCACATAAAGTAACCGGTGTGATGGCACACAGGTATGAATGAATAAACTTTATTTGAACATTTGTATACACAATCCTTTTTACAATATTCCACTTATGAACTAACTTAACCTATGTACAAATTTTCTTGCCAGCTATACTGCTCCTTTTACCTGGCACCCTGGCCTTATGGCTCAGCTGAGCAGCCCTTGCTACCCTCAATTACCGATGATCCATCCTCTCCTTCCTCCATTTGCCCTTCTGCCTTTCTTATCTCTCTTACTTTTCTAATCCACTTCTCCTTTACTTTCTTTAACAACTCCCCTGAATTCTTGTTTTTCTTTGTTCTTCCTGTTAACATTTTCATTCCTACCATTTTCCCATCCATTTTTTCCCATTTTTCCTCCCATACTTTTTGTCTCCATTCTGCTAATTCTTTGCATTCTGCCATATAATGCTCTGTGTTTTCACTACCTCCGCATAGTTCACAAATTCCACTTTTTCTGCCTCTTAGCCCTCTCAGGTACATTGATTCTGTTCTCATCCATGCAAACGCTTCTTTTTCAGCTCAATTACAACAATCCACATACCCTTCTCTTCCCAATTTCCTTTTTACTAACCTATAGAACCCTAGTGATCTTTTATTCTCTAAGCTTCCCCAAATCTCTTGTCTTTCTATATCCTCCACTCTGTTTCTTACTGTTATACAGAAGCCGTTGCTATTTCTTTCTTCTGCTCTCCAAATATCTCCCATTCCTATCATAATTTTTTCCACCCCTGTACACCAACTATTTTTATTTTTCGTACTTTTTTGTTGTTCCATACATATCTATAAAATTTCCCCTTCACCTTTTCTTTGGCATCTAAATCAAAATTTTAATATCCTTTCCAGTATCACTCCCTTTCTTCTTGTTCTTCCTAATTCCACTAACGCTACTTCCCCTGATGCTGATCTTGCTGATCCCCAATAGCTCTTTACAGAACGTTCTATAGCTCTGCTATTTTTCTGCTTAATTCAAACCCCCCCCCAAATTTCAACTGCATATAGCATCCTTGGTTCTACCAATGCCTCATACATTCTTTTTATCCATTTAGTTGGCATTTCTAATTTGTATTTGCACATCCTTACTCCTGTCATTGCCACCCTTCCTTTAGCCATAACCTTCATGCTATGCGCCACCTATTCACCATTACTGCTCATCCTCACCCCCAAATAATCAAACTCCTTGACAACTTCTAACTTTAAACTCCCCATCTGCCATTTCTCTTCTTTTTTAGTTTATTCCCTCATTTAAATACCATAAACATGTATGATGACGAGGTTTACATCTGACTAGAGTTTGCACAGATTTTGCTTTTTGTTACATAAAAACAATATAATAGTATCAAAATAATTTAAATTTTTAGGTTCTAAAAGAGCTACAAAAACTTGTATTTTATGTTAAATGTCAGTATAACAGAAAATAAAAACACTATTAAAACATTTAAAATCTTAACTAAACACTGTGCAACACTGCAATAAAGACTTGGCACACATTTTAGGAAACAATCGAAAACATCGAACATTTTTAGCAGTTTCCCAATATAAGTTAATCTTAAATTCGTGTCCATTCCAAAGCAATCACACCCATGAACATTCGTACAGCATTTGATAGCATTGAAACAGGTACAGTAGAAAGAAAACATTTTGTCTTTAAAATGTTAACTTGAAACCTATAAGGGAAATACGTAACTTCATCTGTATACATAGTTTGCATTATAATACATTTCTCCATCAAGTCTTGTTGAGTCGTAATTTTACACTGTTACAGTATAATGAATTAGATTAACATGCCCTGAAAATGGGGTTTCTCATTGAGCAGTGCTGATAAATAAACTAAAACCCAAGCGAAGAACTGCATAAACATAATGAAGCGAAGCTATTTCAAATGATTACAGTGATAGGATTTAATTAGCTTATTTTAAGCACTTCAGTAACGCAATAAACGTTAAGCAAAGAATGTTTTTAGCGTTGAAAGGCGTCTTGAGGGATTATGAAGCTATCTCAGCGCTTAACTTTTAAAAATAGCACTTCCGGCTCTAAACGACGTTTCTGTGTTTACTCTGGCGAAAGCAAATCTTTGAACAGCGAGAAGAGATCTATTTTTTTGTTCTGAAAGTAAAGAAAACTTTGTGAGAAAAAGCCAGAAGTTTTTTTTATACCTATGGAAAGGATCTTTGCATTTGCTTCAAATACGTACAACTTCTTTGTTTGGAGCTGCTTTCCCAGACAATTACCAATACGAGCTAATGAACACAGAAGGGTGATCACAGCCTTCATGCCCTCTCACTCTTCTGAATCCCCTTTCGTTAATTTTCGTTACAAAACTGTAGACAAAGTTCATCTCTACCGAGCAAAGGAGTGTTATACTATATTACGCTAATGCAAAATGTTTGCTGATGAAAATTAAAATAAATTACTTGAACTAGAAGAACTTGAACGGCAAAACTGCAACTTCATCTCAGTAGTGAAGAGGTGTTAAATGCTAACAATAGTTCTCTCTCTCCACACATATACTCACATACAAACAAGAATTAACTTACTTCTTATAAAAGTCCCAGCACGAAGCCGCATTATCATAGAACCACCATGGAGATACAAACAACTGTAGTGAGATGTGCTCCGAGCAGTTTTCAGACTACGCACAGTGCAATGACAATAGAACATGTAAGAAAGAGCACTTCACTTAACCATATGGGTAAATAAACAAATGGTAGGGTGGTACTTTGTATATTATGTATTTCAGTATGACCAAGATACACAACATTTGCTGATAAATCTAGCTCACTAAACTTGGGTGTTAATGAAGATGTTTTAATTTTTATGACTTAAATATTTTTCATTCCCACTCAATGTAGTTCTAAATTCCAATTATACAGTCAGCACTTTGCTGTTCTTAATGACTTTGATATCAATACTAGTGAAATTAATTTAACATTTCAAATTGTTTATGGGGACAACCGTCACGCCGTGATAGGGTAATCACCTAAACGGTAAATAAGAGTTAATTGGGATATTTTTAAGAGAACAATAAGAATAATGATACCGCAGATAGTGTCCCGATGATACAGAACACGAGGTTTCTTACACAGGGTGCGGAAAAACAATGTATAGAAAGTTGAGTAGAAAGACAGTACCAAATTAAGCATTTAGAAGTTAGAAGCATGTAGTCGCAGATGCAGCATAACAACAGGAGTGCTGCATGAACATAATTAAAATCTGACTTCATCTTCATTTGCCAGTCAAAATCAAATGTAAATGTACCAGTACATACACACGACAAGTGGGTACTTACTGGTACAATATGAGAAACTAACCATTACATACACGTTTTGTGCTATACAACACGCCTTAAACATGCTAAATGGAGAAAATCCAGCTTCTGTGACCCTTTGTTCGTAACCTCAAAATGCTTATTTTGGTATGCCTTTCTGCTCGTCAATTTTCTCCATATTATTTTTCGGCACCCAGTAAGTACAGGGTTATTCAAAAAGAAGGAACGGACTTTAAATATTTATTTCTAATGAACGGCAGTAGATGGCGACAAATGACTGAATAGAGAAAAGTTCAAAAATTTATTTTGTGTGTTCAAAATGAGTACCATTTGTTATGCGAGGCCAACCAGTGCTTTTCCGTTTGCATACGCAACCATCTTCTACAAATTTATTGTATCAATTGTAAACTTTTTATGACGAGGCGCTCGTTGATGAAGTTGCAACGAAATGCACACTGCAATGAAACAATGGATTCACTCTTTGCATAATGCAGCACACAAAACCACCTTTCCTGTGGCGTCGCCATTTTCTCGTAAACAAACCCAGCGCCGCTGTAGGCACTAAATGGAATTAATAGGTGGGGGCTTAAAATTGTGAACTTTCCTCTATTCAATGATGTATCGTATGCGTTGCTGTCTATAGTCGTTCATTAGAAATAAATATTTAAAATCTGTTCCTTCTTTTTGAATAACCCTATACATTATAGGGTACGCAGAAGTGAGCAAATTCAACTGTAAACTATCTTGTAAAGAGAACATTTTATGGATTCAGCTAGCTGTTTTCGAAAGTTAGGACGCGAAGGAAAATCTCGGGGATGAAAAGTGACACCTGGGAGAAAGTGAAAGACATCAATTAGAAAGAGGCAGAGATGTATCACAATCTATGGGATTTTCCGAAATAGTCACAAAATATGTTTTCGAACCATCTTTGCGGTAAAAGAAAACTGAGGAAATTTAAGAACCTGAATATAATATGTTGTGTTTCAACATAGATGCGAAGGGTAGCAACATATATAGTGTCGGGGGGGGCAGTATAGTATATCGTGATTGTAGTTTGCCAGCTTCACTTAAATTTAATTCATTGAGTCTAACTTCGCGATATCTTTCTCGACAAATGTGAAACGCCAGCATGTAGATTCCAGGTGATAGAATTTCTGAGGAAGATGAAACAGCACAGGTAATTAATTCAAACCTTTCCAGAAATTTCAGGAGATTCAGTTAGTGTATCCAGCGGGACAGGTTAGCCACATAACTAATATAAAATATGTGTAAATAAATAGGATAGGACTTAGGCAAATTAATCCTGTTCTAAAACTTGCCAATCCTTCCCTCTCTGCTTTATCACAAATTTCCATACGTTTTTCTCTTCCCGTAATTTTCCAATGTTCTGTGCAGTTTTAAATATCCTTTTTCAGCAAGAGTAGAAAGGATTTCTACCTCTAAACTATATTCTCGATTCTTGTTTTCTACCTTCCCCATTCTTTCCCTTTCACACCATTTTAATCGCACGCCAGTTTCCGTATAATATTTTGAACTTTAAATATCCATTTGCTTTCCTCTTAATTCTCTCATGCTATTAGCTATTGTTTGCGCATATTCTATACATCTAGCTTCCATATTCTGCATCAATATTTCAGTATTATTTTCATTATCTTTTTTTTATATACCTAGTCTGTTGTATTCAATTAAAGCTGCCCCAGTAGGCGAAAATCTGATAAAACCTAGGACCAGTCTACAAAATAACGATTTATCACATCTATTGCTTTCCATCCATTATCAGGTCCCAAAATGCTTTTCCTTTCCATCATTTTACTTGTATATTTGTTATTTTGTTTAAACAAGATCTAATTGCTCCGACTTCCATACGCCTTTCTTTGATTCTACTCATTATAGTAAGCTCACAAACAGCTTGTTACGATGTGTACACAATGTGAAGACGTTTGTTAACAAAAGATTATCAACTTAGTTAACAAATGTTGTGGATGCATTGCTTTATCAACTTCAGCGTGGAGCCACAATAAGACCATAAGCAGTAGGTTTCCTTCCAGTATTAACATGTTTTTTCTTTATTATGGAAACTTTGCTGTGCAATAGCCATTAACATTAAACATGCGTTTGGGTTGTTAATCACTGGTAATCCCAAGAGTGTGTACTCTTATGAGACATTAGGTTTAATGGTGTTTTTCTTTACAGTCTTCTGTTAGCCTAATTAGGTGTAGGATTTACTTGTATCTGTAGTAGTAATGTATTGTAGAAATGAGTTGTAGTTGTAGCTATCTTGGAGATTGCAGAAACCTCAGGAATAGTTTAACACGTTGGAGATTAACGCGCACCAGTTCGCTGCTTACCAGCTTGATCAAGTAGCGTGGTCTTTATAGGCGACGTACAAAACCAGCCGAGAATGAGCCTGCGGTCGCAAGGCGTTTAAATTGCCTATTATATGCACTTAATCTATCAGATAAGCTCGCAAACGGTCTAATATCGTACCTTTGGATTAAACTTACCAGTATGTTACCGCATTATGCATATTTTGCCACTATGGTGTTAAGCAGAAAGGGGGGGGGCTCTAAGGTGAGATCAAAAGCTACCAATATTAAATTACACATCTTTTGCGTCTATTACTTTCTCTACCAGGTAGAATGATCATGAAAATATATAAGTTGTTCTATTAAAGGGGAGGCTCTATATGCTTTTAAACCATACAAAACAGAAACAGGCACCAATACTAAAATTAACATTGAAAACAAGGAAGTTAAAGTAGATTCATTTTTTAGGAGTTGTAATAGACAATCATCTGAAATGGAATAAACATACAGACAAATTATGCAGCAAAATAGGGGTGATCAGAAACAAGGGTTACAAGGCCGATATTCCTGGAGTTTCATCCGTTATAGAGAAATTAGTAGTGTGTGGTTATTCTAATACATGGGTTTGGCAACTGTGCAGAGTTTCAGCCCCCCGCCACCAACAGCGCTAGTTGTAGGTAAACGCAAATGGCAACTCGTTTGAAAAACTGGTATCGCGAAGAAATCCGCTCCGTTATTCGATTTCTATGGGCGAAACACGTAACCGCGGCTGAAATTCACCGTCAACTGGTAGAGGTTTACGGACAGACTGTAATCTCTCGTCAGCATGTCGCAGAATGGTGTCGAAAGTAAGCGGCCGGTAAAGAAAACGTCCCCGACGAGGATTGCAGCGGCCGACCCAGCACGACATCAACAGATCTGAACATAGCTCGCGTGGAGGAGCTGATTCAGGACAACATGAGCATCACATTACGTATATAATGGTAGAATGGGAATGTCGTTCGGAAGCGTTCTTCACATTGTTCACGATATTCTACAGTGCCGTAAAGTTTGTTCCCGATGGGTTCCACGAAATCTGTCCAACCAACACAAGAAGAAGCGCAGGGGGACAAGTCTGCAACTTCTGCAACGGTTTTCTACGGAAGAACTTTTACCTTTTTCCTCACTTGAAGGAGCACCTAGGAGGCCACCGATTCGCTTTAGACGAGGAGGTGAAACATCTGGCGACAACGTGGCTGATCACGCAAGGAAGGATTTTTCCCGGGAGATAATATTGAAACATCCCACGAAGCGACAAGTGCCTAAACCGATATAGTGATTAGTCGAGAAATAACCTATGTATGTGCTATCAGTTTGCTGTATTGGTTGTATGAAATAAAATGTACACGTTTCACCGCAGGCTTTCAACGTTAGTTTCTGATCCGCCTCGTATTTTATCCACCCAGAAATTAGATACCAGTATGTCAACGAAAGTGCATATTTCCAGGCACTCTAAATAAAACAAAAATCATTTTAAAAATAGGTTTGCCCGTGCGCAAGAATGTGAGCAAATTTTGGTGTTTAAGTACAGCACCTTCCAAAGATGGGACACAAATATTTTGAACAAAATTCTAAACACCCCTTACATGAAAATGTTTCGTTATTTTCCCCCAAAAAATGGCTCTCGTGGATGTTGATTTAAAGTTTTACCTGCATGATTAATAAAACGCATATCTTGAATTTTCTGGGAATGCTCTATGAATGCTCTATGTTGTATAGTTTTGCATTACAGGTAAACCATAACAGATAGAGGAAAAAAAAGACGAGAATTCCATGCATATGCATGTTTTTATAGGATCATTGGATATAGCTCAAACTTAGTAATTATACATTTCCTTACTTTCTGATTCCAAATATGTGTACTTTTTCGTGCAGCTTTGACATTTCAAGCTCTTAGCATGACCACAAGAAAAAACGCGAATAATGACTTCCCATCCGAGAAAAATATAAGTGTTTGAAAGTTCAAGTTCAAACTAGTAACAAGACATTTCTTGGAAATGGATAACTCCGCAAAAAACAAGAACAAAAACCAAATTATGTGTTTTAACAGTATCAATATTTTGCGTGTAGTAAGACCTTATCTATCTCTTACGGTTTACCAATTAAATATACATAAGTCATTTCCGAATGAAGAAGACTTTACAAGCTATTCCCAAAAAATTCAAAATACAAATTTAACTTGTCACGCAAATTACTTAAACAACTGGTATTTTAATCAAAATCGTTACACCATTTTTTAGAAAATCAAAAATAACGAAAACTTTTCCATGTAAAAGGTAGTCTGAGGGGGGGGGATTATCTTGAAAACCTTGTTTTTTTGTATTTAAGGTGCTGAAATCAATACCAAGTTTGGTATTTAACCGACGTTTAGTTTTTGAATATTGCACATACACACACACACACACACAAGGACCTTTTTATAACATTATTTTTTGGAATTCAGGGAACCTCAAAATGTGTATTTCCGATAAAACATCGGTATCGAATTCTTGGATGGAATGCAAAACTCCCTCTGCGTACTATAGGTGAGCAGTAGAGAACGTAAAAAGGTATACTACATAAAGCGAATTTTGTTACTGTAAAACCTGCTGAAAATAAAGGTTTTCGAACCAAATTTATATTTGAAGTTCCAAACATATCTGTCTCATAAACGTATTACATGATTTGCACATAACAATAATTATTTTGTAAAATAAATTCCAAAGTATAGATTTCTTGCCCTTCAATTAACACAAATCATATCAAAGGCATGTACTTCGTCATTTTTTTTTCAAATTTCATAAGTTGCTTGAGCCTATCCTTCTTTTCCTCCTCGATAGTCAAAACTGCCTAACTCAACTCAGAAGTGAAGCGTGAATTATCGCAGAATTCCAAATACCATTTTCTATAATATTTTGTTCTAATTATCCATTTTATGGTTTAAAGAAGCTAATATTTCTTCCACGTTGTTTTGTCTGTTCCGATACGATTTTCCGCAATTACTCCGGACGCAATTCAGCCTATAGGCTTATTGTGCTACCTTTAATACATGCCAATGCATTATGCCTGTATCCTGTACCAAGGGATACAGTTGATATTCTGATTCTAAAAACTTTTTTCCCAAAGGGTCTCACAGGAGCATATGAGGGAGGAACGAACACCAGGTATCAGTACGAGGCAACACTGAGGAAAGTATTAAAATTAGGGTACGTGGTGAATTTAGATTAACAGGAAGCTGACACCTCCAGCGTAGGAATTGAGGTCAAAAGGAGAGACCTCTCGACAACCGATATGAAACGTCACTACGCCATTCGTGGTCGCGACGAGTATTTATAATTTGTCAATAAGAAACAACTTCACCACCAGGCAGATATGGAATAAGCTGAGGTACTTACAGACTGGGACATAGGCCCTTAGGTTAGACTAAAGGAGCCAACTATGTTACCTGGAGTTTTCATTGCCACCGGAACCGTTCCCGCCCCCTAGGCGAGTGCTCTGCCACTGAATTACGTCACCCGTGTAACACTCGGTATTTCCTGGGTCGTTATAATATTATGCGGTGGGCTGTTCAGTTCTACGCTGAATTTATTCCTCGTATAACTCCACATCAAGAGTTACACGTGCAGCAGCTGAGTTGCGAGCCCGAGGTTGGAAATCCGAGTCTTGAGAAGGGGTATTGCTACCGTAGACTTTTGTTCCCGGTGGGAGTGGAGGAGAATATGTCCCTTACTTTCAGAAATGAAACCAATATGAGGCATTGATCAGGGTTTAGCGGAGATTGCTCCTGTGTTGTCAGGGATTAAGCCTGGAGATGACTGATGATCCAGCTCTCTTCCCAGGAAACTTCAGCTGCTCCTGACGTCTGGTCATATGTCTCTGTTTTTGTTACGCTCTCTCGAGGATAACGCGTGTCATCGCGGTCTTGAATAAAACTCCAAGATGTGTTGAAGAAATTCTCATCCGCCGTTCGCATAGGAAAAAAAAAGTTGGAGATTTATAGTTTCAAATTCCCTGGACGGCAGTGGCATTCGAAATTCTGTTTAGCTTTTTTATACGGCTTATTTTATTATTATTATTCTCTCGCTCGCTTGCTTCCTTCCTTCCTCTCCTTATTCTATGAGGCGAAAAAGAGATATACAGGATGATTCACCTAAAACTTTAGGTATACTATCACGTCATTGTGCTACAGATTTGCTCCTTACAAGTTGGTAAATTTACACTCATATGCCGTTGAACGAACATGTAATATTGAGCTCGAAACACACGTGCTCATTAAATCGCGTTAAAGTTTTGTAAAGTTACATTCTTTATTTAAGTGCATGCTTATTAACTGGAAATATTTCAGCGGGTTTTAACATCAGATACCTGAATAAACAAAAATGCTTTTAAATGTTTGTTTTTGTTCGTTGTTATATTTTATATTTACTTTCTCTGCCGTGTACTAACTGTGCGTAGAGGAAATACTAAATCTAGAGGTCAGTGGAATGCATGTTTTGAGTTCATCTCAACCAATTATGTGCGTGTGTAAAGGCGAATGAATACCTAATTTCGTATTTAAGTCTAACATCGTTCTAAGATACACCAGGAAGACTCGTACGATCTTACGAGATAGAAAAAATCTAACGATTTTCATTTAAATATCATATGTTTGAGATATTGTCGAGCTTTCTGTGAATAACCCGTGAAGTCCTCTTCATTGTATACAATTATCTATAGTTTACAATTCATAAGAGAGACATAGAAACTTACTTCAGTAAAAAAGTAAAGCGCCTTAAAAGCATACGATTTGTGCCGAATATTTTAGTGTTTTTGAAACATGACATGCTGTGTGTTTCAAACATAAATGCGAAATGTGACGAAACATGCTTAAAAGTTTGCGATTCTTTCTTCTTTTTCCCCTTTTCCTTAGCGCAAGAGTAATAGCGTAACTACGACTTCAAAATCTATTACTGAATACTTCTGGCTAGACACATGAGTTCTGTTTCCGCATGCTGTATCTAGCCAAGCTGTTATGGCTTAATACTACGTCATTTCTGGACTAAAATGTATCGTGAAAAATTAAACAATGACGATTAACATAATGTATAAGATATATATGAGAATATTAAAGGGAGTTGTCAAGCCACAAAATGAAGCATATTTACTTTTATGTTTTGTATTTTATGAAAATATGGTTAATTCTATTTGATTTGGTGTTTATGAGTAAATATTCAAATATTTACTATTATAAATTAGTTTCTAAAAATATGATTGAGTTTTATAAACATTTTTACTTTAAATGTGAAATTACTCAAAACATATTTCAACATAAATGACCCATTTTCGCTGAAACTACAAGCTGTATCTGAATAAAATTTTTACCACATAGTAAAAAAATCCCATAACTATGTGGAATTTCTTTAGTTGAAGCTGCTCAAATAGTTTATTTTTTAAAACTGAAATGTTAGAAATTTTATTGAAATTATAGAGGTTTATACTAACATTTTTTTCCAATGCGCATTTTAACATCAAAATGAATCATTATACTCAGAAGAAATGAATAAACATCATGTGCAAATATCATATTTCTATGTCAAGTGGGTTCTAAGAAAACGAGTCATTAACATAGCTAATTAATTTAACAGTGAGATAGGGCTTGACGGCTCCACTTAAGCGTTTGAAAAATCCATTTAAATATGTCACACCTGATTTATACTACCACGTACCTAGTATGCAGAGAAGGTATTGCATTCCATCCAAAATTATACCTCGAGATTTCGCCGGAAATACATATATTTTGAGACCCATGAATCATAAAAAACCCTCTTCGGAAAGGTCCATGTATTTGTGCTTGTGCTTGTGTGTGTGTGTGTGTGCGCGCGCGCGCGCGCGCGTATGAACAGATAACTAAAAACAAAAATTTGGATAAATAACATACTTGGTTAAGTTCAGTATCTTTCAAAGTTTATTATCAAGAGGATTATCAAGAAATATCCCACATTCCAAACTACTCTTTATATGGAGAATGCTTCGAAATGTTTTATTTTCTCAAAAATAGCTCTAACGATTTTGATTAAAATCCCATATATTTAAGATACTTACATAACAAATAAAATATCTGTCATGAATTTTCTGGACAGGGCTTGTGAAGTCCTCTTCATTAGGAAGAAATTTTGTTGTTTAACTAGTATTCGTTTGGAGTCAGAGAAAAACGTAACACACAAAAATTAGAACTCTAAAACACACAATTTATTTCAAATGTTTTTGTAGCATCAGCCATTTCTGGAATATCCTTGTTATTAGTTTGAATTTTAAACACTGTCAATTTTTAATGTGCTGTCGTATGCAGTTGTTTCTCGCGATATCATGGAGAGAACATGACATTTCTAGGACAGCATATAGCCACTCACTTTTAAGGATATGACTGTCGATTCGGTTTCCCTAATCCCCCTTGTATCTACAACGAAATGTGTAATTGAAGCTATTTATGCAAAGGTTTTTCTCGCTTAACATGAAGTAGATGGGAAACAAGCTTTCCTAAGAATAGTTGGTAGAAGCTACATAAAAGTAATGATAATGGGCAGGGAAAAATCATGTGAATGTAACACGTGATTGTTTTTATAATTTTTTTTATTCAGCGTTTCAGTTGAGGCATATTAGGTATACAATGATGTGCTCAAAACCTAAATTTGATCGTAAAGCAGAGAAAATCATGTGAATGTAACTCGTGATTGTTTTTATTTTTTTTTCGTTCAGCGTTTCCGTTGAAAGCATATTAGGTATATAATGTTGTGCTCAAAACCTAAATTTGATCCTAAAGCATTTTTCTCCTGAAAGCCAAAATTGTATTATCACAGCGGTACTGAAAAAAGCAAGATGGCAGTGGTCTCCCGAGTGGTATATGGAATATCTCGACTGCCAAAATGATGTGTAAGTGCTGTGATGTCCCGATGTTACTTTAAATTTTGACCTAAAGTAACATGATATAGTCTTGCTTTTTGATAAGAAAACTAAAAGCAGTATACCGGTTGAATAAAATAAGTTAAGGGTATAAAATGGACATTTCTAAGATTAAAACAAAAGCATTGGCATTCCAGGGAAGGTATCCAATAAGAAGTATAATTGAATTAGAAAATAACAACTTGGAACAAGTGCTACATTTCCAGTATCTTGGCTGTGATGTAACTTACGATCAAGATCAGTATATAAACAAAAAATAGAAATATTCCAGGCAGTCTGTGGAACAACCAAACGAACCTTTAAAATAGTGTAAGACAAGAGAGACGATCAACATTTTATATAGCCATGGCAACAGCAGTAAAATACTATGGAAGTAGCATGGAGTGTCAAAGTAAAATACAAAAGTAAGATATAAGTAGTTATTATAAGGTTTTTGTATTCAGTCAATGTTGTACGAGAGCAGAACACACAAAAGCGAGACAATTATAGAAGAATTGAAGGTAAAACCATTATTGCAGCAAATAGACGAATATAGAGAAAATGGGTTAAGCATTTAAATCGTGTGATAGAAAATATAATATCTAAACGAGCACCAAGCGAAGTGGCGCTGCGGTAACGTGTGCGACTTGCATTCGGGAAGTCCTGGGTTTGATCCCCGGCGACCGCCCAAGGGTTTTTCGAGGTTTCCCGGGGTCGGCAAGCGAATGCTGGGGTGGTTTCTTCTCTAGCACGATTTCCCTTCCAGTATTTCCCTTTCATTCCATTTTATTCTCATCTTTCTAGATTTCGTGGCGTATGGCAGTGGCGTAAAGATGGCACGGACGTGTTCGATGGAAAGTATTCCCCGTGGACTACAGAGGGCTGCTTGAATGGTGGGTCGTTCTTCGCCATCTATCGGCGGCTTCAACAGTAGGACGGGTCTGCGAGTTTGGAAATATTAGGAACTTAAGCGCAGCTCTAGGCCAGTCCGTCTACGGCCTGTAGCCTCCTGTAGTTCCTTCCCCTCATCCCTTCCTCCTGGGGCGGTGGTAGTCGCTATCAGGTCGCGAGGTGTCCCTCTCCGTAAAATCACCTTACCTCTACCTAAACAAGCCCTACATTATAGGCCAAGAAGACCAATTGGGCGACAAAAAAGAAAGCAACAGATAAGAGATCGGAACAAGCATATTTAACCGTGAACGAACAAGGAGGAGACATTTAGATGTCTGAATCCCTACCTACTCAAAACATTCTGTTCAAAAATATCTGATTGTTGGACTGAGGTATCCAAATATACGCAAAAACGCTAAACTGCCCACTTGCTTCTCCCTTACTTTACAACCGCACACTTCCATGACAGATACACCACTTACATATAGCGGATCCAAGACACTTCTCCCCTCTATTATTGACAGATTGGTAGACATCATGATGTGCGGGAGCCCTAGGCACTTGTTTCTTCCCAAAGGACGTAACGAAGATCACCTTCTAAATTATTTAAGTCTTGGCATGTCATGTATCAACGCAGTAATTTCGTAGTTATTTGTGAGACGTCAGAATTTCCAGTGAGGGAGGAACCATCCACATCCATGACTCATTCTCGTTGGCAGAGCAAACTATTTAAACAAAGAGCATAGTGCACAACGAGAGAGTGGGCTGAAGGGGAAGAAAGCTATTTGAGAAAATAACAGGAATCTGGTGATCTTCTACGGCGGTTCTGTACGTTCTTTGATACAAATGTTTTGTGTTTCACTGATTCCCTTATCCTGAAAAATCTGCCAGTAATTTACTGAGATATGGCTTGATTTACACAGTCGCCTTCCTATCTATCTGTTATATTGCTAATTATTTAATCAAAGTTCGAATTTTGAAGTCGTGGGAATGTTTTGGGTATGTATACTCAGTTTAAAGGTGAACTAATGGCCTTAGCTGCGCAGTCGTCTTCCTGTATCACCTTAGGTCCACCCCTTGGTAGCAACTTTACTCGAAGCTGTTAGGGTTGACTGAAAAGTCAATACCATAGCCGGGATTTAAATCGTACCACTGGTCTAACCAACTGAACTGCCATTGCAACTTACCAGCACAGCACTAAATTCCCCAATCGCCTCACATTTTCCCATTAAACTACAACGAGTTCTCAAATTCATTTGTGACAACATACCTCAATGACAACTTACAATTTCGTAAGTACTTAAGTACGTAAGTCCCAGGCCTCATAGATAGCCACTATTAGGTCAGTCACTTCTTACAATTGTTCTTCCACACAATAGCCATGTCTATGCTAAAAGTTGGAAAGAATAGAATCATAGTGACAAATTCAGTGCTATAGTCGGAATCTGAATCAAGGTCGAGGCATTATTAAACCTCTGGAATGTGAGGCAGATACGCCACTGTTGAGGCAAGGACTCATGAATAGGAGGTCCGAGATTCAAATTCCACCAGGACCTTGACCGGGCTGTTTTCCTATTTTCCCTCAATCCTTATAACTGGACAGAGAAGCACGGTTCTCCGGTTTCCCCCGCCATTCATTCCACCAACTGTTCCATCATCACCTTTCCTTTCATCCATTTCACCATCATTTCGTTTCATCTACTTCCTTCCTTCCTCCCATACCAGGCATCGGGCTGATCACCCATCCTGGATATTCTGCCTGATCCATGAGTGTCTGCTCCTCGACGGACCTCTGATCCCAGGCACCCGCCTGTAAGTCCTGGGGAGTGAGGAGGTTAAACAGAAGATGAAGTATCTAAAACTCAATCAGAATGGAAACGATTTCATAAGTTATTCAATCAAATTCAAAGTATAAATGTTATTCATATCAATATGGTCAGCAGTAATATTTTAATTCAAATCGTTAGAATCGTTTTGAAGCGGTGGAGAGGAAGCATTTGGAGAAAAACTTTGTATTGTATCCTTGAAAAATGCAAGGCTTAAATACGAGGTAAATTGTAAATTTTTGTTTTTTGAGTTATGCCGTTCACAGACACCCATTTTTTGGAAGTTCGGGGACCAAAGCATGTACTTTGGATGAAATCCCGTTATCGAAATTTGGGTGGAATACAATACTACGTATACCTATGAAGGGCATTTGACAATTTCTCGGAACTACCCACAGCATTTCCGTATTGTTTTGAAAACCATCCATCTTTGATGGAAACATTTGTGCAATAGCATAGAGATTTTTCAAAAATCATCAGAGGCATAGCTGTTTTTACAGTACTGAAATGTGTATACGGGAAACATTCCAAATATGGACTCGTTCGGTTATTAAGTACTTCATAAGGAAGCGTACGCAACATAATTCATATCGATATTCCAGGGGCCTGATTACATCACTTTATTTTCAAGTGGACTACGGAATTTAAATGCGCCCATGAAAACTTGGAAGATGAAGCAGGCAGCATAAAACCAAAATCCACCATGGCAACAGAAATCAATAAAGCACACGACATAGTACTGCAGGATCGGCGAAAATGTCTGTCCAAAACTGCTGAAGTTCTGGATATTTGAAACATACGTTTCACATTTTGAGAGATGAATTGGACTTGCAATAATTCTCAAGTTGGATGACGCGACTGCAGACCTTGGATCGAAAGCAAATTCAGAGCGCAAATCTTGAAAAAATTTTGGCTGATTTTCAGATAGATTCCACTAACCTTATCTGCTGATGCGTAATAACTCATGAAACTGAAAGTAGTATTACACACCCAAACAAAACAACAGACTAAACAATTAAACATCAAGCTTCTTTACCACAAAAGACGGTAAAGTGATGGAATAAAGCCGGGAAGATAGAGTCGATTTTCTGGGATGCCAAGGGTGTGCTACTAATTGATTATTATCTTCCCCCAAGAGTGTATTTTTCTAACCTTCTGGACCAACTGAAGATCAACATGTGCAAGAAAAGGCCGGGTTTGGCAAACAAGAAAGTATCTTCTACCAAGACAATGCTCACCCTCACATGTGTTGTTGCAAAGGCGAAAATCAACGAAGTGGGGTATGATTTGTTGGCACATTCACTTTATTCCCCTGACTTAGGTCCATCAGACTTCCATGGTGGAAGGAAATGTTTGTCCAATGAAGAAATTAAACCGTAAATTAAGGAGTATTTTGCAGACCTGAAGGAAGCTGACTTCCGTGACAGGACAAAGATCGTGGAGCATCGCTGGACCAAGCACATTCGATGTTAAGGGAGACTATGTTGAAAAATGTGGCCGATTTCGAGAACTTTTCAAATGGCCTGGTACCACAGAGAAAGTAGAAACAAAAGGTTGCCTTTAAAGGATCTATTTTTAGAGAATGACTCTCCTACTTATCCTCCTCCACTATGCTTCACGAGTTTAGAACTATCCTACATAAGACCCCCTTCTTAGAGAACTGTAGCTTTACATCATCACAAAAAAATTCTGATGCGATACATTCACATGATTTTCTCTACCCTCTAGTCTTAACGAAGTACATTTTTATATCTACTTTATTTTAATCCAAATAAAGTTTGGCTGCAATACACATTTCGTAATAGATACAAAGAGAACAGCGATAGTCAAATGTTTAAGAACTGGATGCTTAACGTTAAAATTCCATACTGTTTCAATGGCACCACGAGAAACAAAAAAAGTTGTTTGAATAAATTGGGTGTTTTAAAGAAATCTACAGTTCTCGTGTACTAAATCTTCGTCTATCGCTTAACGTTTACCAGTTATACAAGATTATACAAAATTCCTTCCGAATGAAGAGGGCCCCATAGGCTATTCCTGTAAAATTCAAGATATGTAATTTATTTAGTAGCTATATTAAATATCTTAAATACACGGTACTTTAATCAAAATCGTTTGAGCCATTTTTATAAAATGAAAACTTTCGAAACATCTTACATGTAAAGGATAGTTCAGGGTGGGGGGATTATCTTGAAAATCTTCGTGTCCCAACTTTGGAAGATACTGAACTTAAATATCGTTTGGTTTTATCCAACGTTTCGTTTTTGAGTTACGCTGTTCACAGACACACACAAACCTTGTACTAAAAATCATCTTTTTGAATTCAAGTTGCCTCAAAATATGTATTTCCGATGAAATCTCGATATCGACTTTTTGGGTGAGATGAGATATTCTCTCTACCTACTATGTACGCGGTAGAGAAACTTAAAATGCAGGTTACGAAAACGGATGCATCACATAAGCTCATAATGCACTGAAACGAAACATCGCATCCCTTTGTTTGCTTACCAAAATATGTTTCACTCGTACGTCTAATTTAGAAATATCTTCCATTTGACGAAACCTAGGAAGTATTTTCAATATAAATGCTATCACTAGATTAAGTGATTATTTAAGATTGATAATTGTTTAAATAAGATCATATTTATAGGATAAAACAAAACTGTCAGTAAAGTATGATTTAAGGGGAAACTAAATGGGATAAATTGCCAAAATAATCATTTTTTTGTTTCCTGTGTAGTTTTATCAACTGAAATTTCCTCTTTAATTTAATATATATTTTATCATTGTAGATACAATACTTACATTTCGAATACATTTTTAAAAATCTTATTACATCTGCATTTTATACTGTGAATTCTGCACCACATCGCAAAAATACAAAATCATAACTCCTACTCACTTTGAAGTAGACATGTATACCTTAGCCCATCTTTTAGGGGAAGGTTTGCTCTAGTAATTGGTACTACTGTTAAGTATGACAGCTTCTGTGTTCTCAAGACTTTGGTTTCTTTCTATGCAAACATATGGGACTTCGATTTATGCATTTCTGCTTTGAACAGCTTTCTCTGTGAATGACATTTTCTGGTAAAAATGACTCGATTACTCGGAAACCATTGAAGATGGCTAAATTAAAATGTAGGATAGTAAAAAAGAAAGAAAGAAAGAAAGAAAAAAAAAACATACGTGCTGTGTGGATCTACTTTGGTGTTAATTAGATGTTGGTTATCTTTTAAAAATATAACTGGTGATAAATTGTAAAAAATGATGGCATAATTAAGTAAGTAATCCTATAGGTATTACTTAACTAATGAGTATAGTATAAACGTATATTAGTTTACTTGCACTCTGTTAAAATTTCAGTCCGATATCTTAAAAAATTTCTGAGATAATGGTTATAAATTTAGCAGATTTAATATAGGCAGGAAAGGGCTTTTAATCTGCTCTTAATTTCTGATCAGAAGTATACCACCTTAACCTACTCTCGAGAATTTAGACCTGCTTAGTAGTCAGATATTAACCCGATTATGGAATTGGAATTAGTTTAGAAGCAGAGGGGATTCGACACCTATCCAGGAATGACGATATTGTACCAACGCGCCCCCGGGAGCGAGGGAGGGAGTGATGGGGTGAACGGAGACATCGGGCGGTCGGAAACAGGAGTGCAGCACAGCAATGGCAGGGCCCCTGCAGTTTTCAGATTGAGACTCCCCGCCAGTCGAACAGGCAGACCAGGGACCCCGCCCCACACAGGGTCCAATGTCCCCCCAAGCGGTGGTCCTTATACCCCGGCAAACCGCCGAGGGACGGAGAAAGTTCACAGAGAGCATCCTTTTTCCCTGCCACGGTGCACCATCACCGACACTTCCAACCCTGAAATAGACCAAACCGGCTGAATGATCAATGGAAGATTAATGGAACGAAATGGAAGGACAGGAAATTCGGGAAATGAAGGAAAACTCTTCAGCATTCTCTTACGGGCCCGAGAAAACCCATTGGTTAGACCGGGCGGTAGCCGAGAATCGAACCCGGGACCTCCAGAATGCAGGCTACAGGCATTACCGCCATCTCGTTCGGTTGATTATGGATAATTGGATTGCCATTTGCAGGAAGAAAGCTGGAGACGAACGCTAAACTTAGCCCTGGAACGTTTCCTTCCCATAATTTTATTTCAATCCCAAACATCATTTCATTGCAATACCACCAGTGTCCATCACACGAGGTGCCGTAGGGGTCCCTAATTTGAACCGCCTCTTAAATTGAACCGCTCCGATAATTTCCAAACTGTTCGACAGATGGCACCATAATCCTAGCAGAAGCGTAGTGTGTACAGCTATGAATGTTTGGAGTTGTTGACTTTGCATTCTGAGCTGTGGTTTCAGTTGTATGAAGTGTTGTGTGTTTTTGGTGCTTCAGCAATAATATTTGACTCATCTAGCTAAGCTTATAGGACCAATTAGATAAATTTGAGATGATCTATATATATTGCATGTTATGAAGTGTTTATTTAGCAACAATATTCATGCATACGTTTTTTCAAGCAGCGTCTCTCCTTGTCACATAGATGCTAAAGCTTCCAAAATGGCGTAGCTCGTAAATTGAACCACTGTTTGAAGCCTATATTGAAGTGGTCCAAGTTAGGAAACCTATTGAAGTTCTAGGATTGCTCAACTGCGAATAGTATATCGTGTAAATAAATATCCACATAATAAGCTAAGTTAAAAAAAGCATGTTAAAAACAGTGGATAACATGAATATGTGAATTGTCTGAAATGATGGACATGATCCAGTGTGTGAGTTGTAGGATATGGCTTCACCAAAAGTGTGCAAAAGTTAGTGACAATAAGAAAGTGTTTTATTTTGAAGACTGTGTATAATTGGAATCTTCTATATGAGAGTAAAAATTAGTAAAACTCTATATTTGCAAATAATACCTATTCCAAAAACCAAGTGATTGTCATATAAAAATTCAAAATGTTCAAGGAAATTGCTATTCTTATCACAATTTTGACTATACTTTTGTTGCTGATAGCACATTTGTTTTGAATGTACAATAAAATGTGTATTTTGTATTAATAAAAATAATTTTAAACTTAAACGTATGTGGTTCATTTTAAGACACGGTTGGTTCAATTTAAGGACCACGTTTCTAATTTGAACCGATTTGCACCATCTCACTTTTTAAATGTTATTTAATTGATAATTGTATTAATTTTAAATTGTGTTGAGGATATTTATAGCACAAGAATTTGTCACTTTAACGCTTGTGTTTCTGAAAATTTTGATTTGAAAATATAATTAGTATTTACTAATTAGGTTCAAGTGGTTCAATATAGGGACCTTTCCCCTATGTAGTAAGTACGGGTGTTAAACACTGCTAAATAAATAAATGCTGAAGGAAATATCTCTGAGCAGGCATCCGCAGCTTAAAGAGTTCCAACATAAAATAGCAAAGACAACATATACAACTAATACAGTCGTTGCCAGGTTTGATTCATTGAAATACATAGTGAAGTTAATATTACACTAAAGCTAATCTCACTTTTGGAAGGTGACATATCCCTCGCTTTGTGTGAAAGCGAACAGTATTTATTATACTAAAAGCTGCTTCTTCGCGCGACTTTCTCCCTCGCTATCAATAAAAGGAGACCCGTGGCCGCAGAAAGAAGGACGAAGAGGACAAAAATTCGTAAAGGAGCGCATTATCGAAAAAGTATCAAACTCCTTTCTTGATAGCATCTTGAGAGTATCTAGGTATCGAAAATCGAAGACTCATCTCCAGTTTACTCCTTAAGGGAGAAGAGTAACAACGTCGGTTTGGCCGCTAGGCTATGCTGGTAATCCAACTGTGGGAGACCAATATAGAAATAAATTTATTTTCTAAACATCACAGAAAAGTTTTAAACAAGTTTAATTAGCAAGGCCTCTCTGATCTGGAAAGAAATCTAATAAGTTAGTACGTTAACTTTTTTATAAGTTAGCTTAAGGTTTAAGTACTCAAGAAGTAAATATTATGGCGATACCAGTTACCTGGAAGATCGATATATATATATATATATATATATATATATATATATATATATATATATATACCTACAGCAGTTTAATGACCAATGCGGGAAAAATTCTCCTGCCATTCACTGAAATAAGCTTTCCACTCCTATAAAACTTTCTTCTTAAACATTCTTCTGTCATTAATTGCCTCTCCACTTATGCACAGTATGTTGTGAAACAGTAGGAATACATAAACAAAGTCTCTTGACTGTGGTCGAGTGTCCGTGTTGTAAAGAATACAGTAGAGAGCAGGTTTCTCAGATACAATGGTGCTCTCATGCACATATTAAACACATAGAACCAGCAAACTATGAAATAAAGTGGTAGATAATTAAATATCGTTGCGATTTAGGACGAGTGAAGAAGTTTTGTTTACCAAAAGAATACAAACGAATATTTAAAATAATTATACGCTCTATCATCAAAATTATTTATAAGAAAGTAGCGCCTAAAATTACACTATGCAAGAGGATAAATAATGGAAAACGTATTATGCAGGAATATATATATATATATACCATAAATATTACGCATTTATTTAATGTATAACTTAGAAACATCTTAGAAAGCATTATCTATATGCGAGTTATTCATTAGGTATATTATTAAAGGGTGTACTTTCTTTATTATGATAAGGCTAAAAAGTAATTTGTTCTAACATATTACATTAAAAATCGCATTTTCGAGAAAATAATGTAACATTTAGAATAAATACCTACGAAAAAATATTTAAACCATTTAAGAACTTCATTTAGACAGCGTGCCCTTCACTGAACCGGAAAGCGAATGTTTCTGTATACTCACAGAGTCGTTTACTTCACTACGTAATTTCTGGACATGTGTATACGTCATTGCCTTGAAAACCAGAACATGTTCCTGGCATCTCTCAGACCCTACTGAAAGCGCAGATAAATACGACACGGTTTCGATAATGTTTTCTATTTATTTTGATGGTAACATGTTCCTTCCACCTGCTAACAATGTGCCATAATTCACAATTCAGTTGTAGCATTCACCTCCTGCGTTGTAATTTCTGCAGACCTCTTGTTCTTGTAATGATAACTTTCATTACGATCATATATTTGCAGAATTCATAGCGCACGAGACCGTTAGTGACTGAACAAATTGCAGCAATAGGCAGCAATTGATTCCTCAAAATCGAAGAAGTAAACTAATTATGAAATACTTGTAAAACAACTACAGTATACAAGTACAAACATATATCACTTCGGGAACGTCTTTCATGCATGATTCCCACCCGCCTCCTTCCGATGCGATCCTCAAGGATATAGCCAGGATCATCCAATACAATTTATTTCTCTACAGTTTAAATGAGTGCTTCGGTAACTGTTTAAAATGAACAGCGTTTTGTTATATAGGAACTTTTTACAAACATCACTTTGGTAATCAAAATTACGATTTCAGCTTGAAGGGGTTGATACTTCCCTTGTGGACAGAAATGTTATGACCTTGCAAGGCACTTACCGCTTTAAGAGATAGTCCGTAACAGAACCAGTTCACGTCACATTACTCTACTGCACAGGATTACAACTGTCCCACGGTTCTCTACTTTAACCTCACTAAATCCAGAAGTATTTCCCCAAGCGTAAATATTGAATTATTTGTACACTTTTGATTCCCTTTGATTGCAAATATTATCCAAAACAACACGAATAAAACTTCTTGCGGCAAATGTACAACAAATGTCCACTTTTTCTCTGTTTTGTTCTTGCATACTCAATTAGTTTTTTAATGTCAACAATTTTAAAGGCACGAATAGCTGTTTAATTGGTCCTATAGCATTTAGATACACTGAACAAGTTGAACATTTCAATAGCATGTATAATTGTATACAATCAATTTTTTTCTAAACTAATTAAAATAAATAAATGTCGGCACAACAATTTCTTTATTTATAAGCTAAAATTAAAACTTTGGGGGCGATATGATAAACCGTAGGATTTAAGAAGCATTTTATATTAGGATATCAAAAAAGAATAGTTATGAGCAAAAAAAGTAATGTCTTAACAACGGTTTGACATAGCTCGTTAAAATTTTGTTTGCTGTATATGCTTTATGCTCTGGGTATATGGTAAAACACCGAGCGAGGTAGCGCCGCGGTAACGTGGGCGACTCGCATTCGGGAGGTCCCGGGTTCGATCCCCGGCAACCGCCCACTCTGACCCTCTCGTGGTTTACTGGGGGTCGGTAGGCGAATGCTGGGGTGGTTTCTTCTCTACCACGATTTGCTTTCCATTGTTTCCCTTTCATTCCGTTTCCTTCTCATCTTTCAGGTGTGTTTCTAGGTTTCGTCACATATGGCAGTGCGGTAGTATGGATGTATGCTCCATAGAAAGAGTATTCCCCGTGGACACCAGAGGGTTACTTGATTGGTGAATCGTTCATCTTGGTGATTCCAGCAGTGGGACGGGTTTGCGGACCTGGAAATGTTAGGGACTTTCGTGCGTCTCTGTAGCCTTTCTGCCTGCGGCAATAGATCTGTGCATGCGCAGCGCGCGAGGTGTCTTCCCTCCGTTGAATCACTTATACCTTTAAGGTAAAGCAGACGAAAACGGTAGGTTTTTGGATTTCCATAGATACATTGCCTTAAAAGTAAAAAGCCACCATAAGAACAAAGCTTTGTTGTTGTTGTTATTATTATTATTACTTTTTTCTTTCAATAGGAACCTAGCTGAGCTCGAAAGCTTAGAACCAACTGAACATCTGCTGGATGTAAATAATAATTCAGTGCAAGTGAATGCCATGAGAAATGCCGAACTAAAAAGAATAGTGTTGTAGGTTTACAAATATATTTTCTTTCTCTGGCACCTGCTGTACCTAGTAGGCAGAGAAAGAATTGTATTCCATCCAAAACTTCAGTGTGAAGATTTCACCAGAATACCACTGAAACAAAACAAAAACATGTGTACAAAATGGTGTGTGTGTGTGTGTGTGTGAACAGCAGAAATAAAAAACGATCCATCATACTTGAGTTAGGCACTGTCTAAACATCCAGGTCTTTAGGAACCCCCCCCCATTTGAAACGACTCTCTACATGGCTGAAATTTTACTTTTCACGTTCCCTAAAATGGCTTTAACATTTTGATTAATACATTACAGACATTAATATGGGAAATTATACATATATTTATTTTATTTAATTGTCATCTTTTTATATAGCGGTGATTTCCTTTCATTCTGACTGAATTCTGCATTATTTTATATAACTGGGACATCTAGGAAAGCAAAAGTTTATTACAGAAAAAAAGAAGGACTCATCATAACATATAATTTATATTAAATAAGTGTTTTCATACGAAACACTTCATATTGCATGTTTACACTTTCTCAAATATGTATCTGATGGATATGCTTGAAAGTTCGCGAATCTTTTTGTTCCCACACTAAACATAAGAATGCTGTTTCCGCATGTATTATGTAACCAAACACTTATTGTTTAATTTGAAACCAGTTGCTCGACAAACATACATAATGCAGAACCTAATGCGGAGAGAAGAATCTATGAAGATTGTGTTCGTGATAAATAGGCCTTGCAAACTTTGCCAACAATGTAGTAGTACATCCATGACTAATATGTATCTCCCTGTGGGGGAATTTCTTCCATTCTCCCTGTTGTTTTGGATGGTATAGCCAAGAGGGTATACTGCAATATGTCTTTAGCCGCAGGGATGCGTTTGGGGAAACATCGATGAAAAATTACCTTTCTTACTCTCTTGACATTTAAAATACAGAGATGCTGAAAAAACATTACTGACAACTGGGGAAAGTGCATTCGCTTGGCGTAACATCAATCTGAGATGATGATATTAGCTTCCAGAAATAGCTAGCGAGTTTTTGTCATGTCCCCGGGGACCTCCGCATTCCGGAGATGATTATTTCGAAATTCTGCAATCTAAGGGTTAAAAGTAAAATAAAAAGATTGCCATATACTCCCAAATATATCCAAAATTAAGGCTTATAAAACATTTTATCAAACTGTGTAACACATCATAGGGTGCTAAGCAAACAAAACAAAACAAAAAAAGCTGAGTTTTGGCTCAGTTTTGACCAAGTAGTCTTCCTTGCGTGCCCCCTAACCCTGAAATCGCCACAAAAAAGACACATTGAATGGGCGAGAACAAAAAGGAAAAATTCCAGATATGATCAAAACAAACTCCAGCAAAGCTCCATTCTTTGATTTAATGAAAGGGAATGTTGTGTTAACTACACCATAACAGCTAATGTAAAATTAAGTGGAATCATTGAAAAACTGCTTTTTTAATCGCTTATTCTGGTCTACAGACTGAATTACGAAAAATCCGACATTACGATAAACAGTTGTTTTAAGTCAATAGTTTTAAGGCTTACTCTTAACGAAAAGAAATATATAGCAACTTAGTGACTTTAAAGATAAGTAATTGTTAAGCTATATGTCTGTCGTGGCACAAGTCCATACTGTTTCATTTGAAATAATTTCCAGGAAAGAATGTATGTGGATAACATAACGGATAGAAGAATTAGTTTTTACATTAATATTATAATACATATTAGATTACATTCCATCCAAATATTCCATACAGTGCTTTCACCGTAAATAAAAAGAAATCCCGTTTAGACAAAGGTAGGTGCATGTGCGTGCGTGCGCGTCTACTTGACTAAATACCACATGTGGTATTTAAATTCAGATTCTTCCGAGTATCTGAGAAGATTTTCAGGAAAAATTCATTACACCAAACTACCCCTTAGATGAACAAATCTTTGTTATTTTTGACTCCCAATAAATGATTTAACGATTTTGATTAAAATATCTTACGTTTAAGATATTTATATGACTAATAAAATATACATCTTAATTTTCTGTAAATGGCACGTGAAGTCCCCTTCATTCAGAATGCATGTTGTATAATTTTGTATAACTGGCAAACTAAAGAGAAAGATAACACATTCGGACCACACCTTCTTCACGAAAAATGTAGAGCTCTTTAAAACACACAAGTAACTTTTGTGACGTTAGCCATTTCCGAGATATTCGCTGTTATTTGAAGTTTCTATACTTTTCTCATTTTTTTAAAGTGATCACCATTTAATTGTTTATTATAATCTCATGGAGTGATTATGGAATTTCAAAGCTAGCATATAGTGGCTCGCTATCACTTCAGCCTCCTTTATAGCATATACCTACAACGAAACGTGTGAACGAAATTATTTCTGCAAACGCTTATCTCGACTTAACATTAGTGGATATAACAACAATCTTTTGTACGAATAGTTTGTAAAATATGTATAAATTAACCAATAGTGACCAGAAAAAGTCACCTAAGTATAACACATCAAATTTTTACTTTCTGTACTGCTTACCTTGATACGTATTTATTTATATGAAGATAGAAATAATTAAACAAAGAAATAATAGTAAGATAGAGTAACAATTGCAATAAATAATTTCCGTATATTAAATCAATGTTGAATGTAATAAGCCTCAGTTGAAAAGATTTGTCAGGAGAAAAAGGTCATAGCGAGTTATGTTAAGGAAATATTGGTATAAAAGTTCCTGGAATGCGGTGAGAGTTGAGTTGAGTTGAGTTTGAAGTCTGTAAATTAGAAAGGGAATATAATTCTGAGATTCGAGGGAGGAGCCGTATACGTTCGTAAATGAGGGAGGAACAGGTCAGATACGCATACGTAGGATTTTAAGATCGGACCGCGCGAGAAGGAAAGTTGGTAGGGGTATTGATATGTAGGCGGAGCTTAAGTTAAGAAAAGGGCACGCATTGTAAATCAGAGAACTTTCGTGCAGATTCATGCATACATTTGTGACTCTCCTGAGATTCTTTACTCTGGTGTATAAGTTCTAAGTTGTAGAGCACATGAACGCGCCGAATGTTTTGTTGAGAGAGATAATTCCGAGTAACATTTCTGCAACTTACGACAATTGACGCTTCGCTTAATTACTGTAATAAGAGTAAATATTTTGTAAATTCAACAGTCGGTGACTTATCAGCTAACTAAAGCGATGTTATCCTTTCATAATACAGATAAAGAATTCATAGTTACACCACTAGAGCAGCTAGCGCAGGAGACAACGCAGGTAGAGATCAAGACATCATAAAACTCAACAGAGCAGGTAACATTAAACGCTATCTTTGAAGCAAAGGGAGCGGCATCAAAAGTTCCCACCGAGAACGGCTTTAGCCTACTGTAAGTAGAGGACGTATTGTATTCTAACCAAAAATTCGATATCGAGATTTCATGGAAATATCTGTTTTGAAGTCTCCTGAACCCGATTTTTTTTTTTTTTTTAGAAAAAGTTTGGTGTGTGTGTTTGTGAATTCAAACACGAAATTTTGGATAAATACCAAACTACCTATTTAGGATGGGATAGTATTAAACGGACGGAGACACCTTTTTGTGCGTGCAACGCCAGTAAGAACGGATGAGATGAGGAAATCGCAGGTGGTGTATGGGTTGCAGAGCGAGGCCGGCGCAATGAGTTCCCTAACAGTTTCAGGCTTGATCAACCGACCACGGAAGCATCGCTCGGTGACGTCTCTCTAGTGGGACCGGGAAAAACGACCCAACAGTGGAGGCTCGACAGGCTTCCCTCTAGCAGGGCCGAGAAGAAGCAAGCCTCTGCGCCATCTGCCTGACAACCACCGAATCTTAGCCCTGAAGACACCTGAAACATGAAAGTAAATTGAGAGGAAATGGGGGAAATCCGTGGTAGAATACACCACTCCAGCATTCGCCTATATCAACCAGGAAAAACCACGAAAAACACATGATCTGAATGGGCGGCCACCGGGAATCGAACCCGGGAATCCCCGAATGGGAACCTCACACTTTACCGCGGAGCGACCTCAAGAATTCCCCACCTAAAACTACCCTTTAGAAGGAAAATGCTTCTAAAGTTTTTATTTTTTCAGAAATAACTCAATGATATTGATTAAATACTATAAATTTAAGGCTTTTGTATTACAATCACAACGCATATCTTAAATTTTATAGGAATAGTCTGTGAAGTCCTCTTCATTCAGAGTGAATTCTTATAATTAGGTATAACTGGTAAACCATAAGAGAGAGAAATTGCAACCCAAAGTTTAGAACTCTTTAAAACACAGAATGTATTTAACATACTTTGTGTGTGTGTGTGTGTGTGTGTGTGTGTGTGTGTGTGTGTGTGTGTGTGTGTGGCGCATCAGACATTTCCAAGACACCCGTTATTATTGGTTTCAATATTTTGAAGCGGTTCCTCCTTACTATGCCCCACTACGTTGATGGTGATGGATGCTGTATTTCGTACCTGTAGGTCGTCTTGATGCCCGTACTCCTGTGATGTATCACGACGTTCTCGTAGACTGGAATCTGATGATCGTCTATCTGTATTCTTGTATGCGTGTTAGTATGTTGTAATTATTATTTTATAATTGTGCCACGGCTGCTGTATTTGTGTCGGAGAGCACTTGTGTCTTGTCGAGGTTGGGTATGGAGAATGTTAAAATATTTTTGCATACACGTATTCTGTTTAACTATTTCACTTTTATTTTAGATAAACCGCATGTAGATATGCACAAATCATTATTACCTTTTATTATGTTAAAATATGGATAACTGGCAGACTTTAATAGGTAGTTTTTAGTGTCTATTTAGAAATGAGCATATACACGGCCTTCCTGCTCGAAGTCTGACAAGCTTCTGTTAGCGTTCCCTTCAACAGTTTTCTTAGCGTACGTGTTTGAATTATAGGCATACATCAATGCACCTTATTGGTGCTACTTATCCAATAACAGTTTACGTTTTCATTCAGGCTTTCATTGTCTTAATTATGAATCCAAGGTTTGTTACATGCTTACGTAGATGCTACTGCATTTCTTTTAATTTTTATTATTGGTTTTACAGCTAACAATGGCCTTTCGCTCTCATATATATATATATATATATATATATATATATTATAGTTATAATGTTATATGTATACTTGTTCTCTACCATGTGTACATTATGAAAATGTGCTTTTAACAGCCTCTTAATTATTATACCTACAATATTAGCAAAAACAAGAAAATACATAAGACGTAAAACTTAGCACAAAATATTAAAGAAAGAAATTATTAATGTGTTGACGCTGAGAAGCTGTAAATTAGATATCTTAATACATTAATGAGTTACTGTACTGAGTACCGGCTAGTACTTTATGTTGCTTCAATTTCAATACTTTAGTCATGGAAAGAGTATGGAATTTCAAAATCAGCTTATAGCGACACTGTTTAAACATATGATTTATTTAGTTTCCTCTATCCCCCTTGTACCTATAACCAAATGTGTAGTGAAATTATTTCTTCGGAGGATTATACGCATTAAGGGGACAAGGTAGTCTCAACACTGGAAATTACACTTTGTGTTAAATTACCACTGCTCTTAAAGTTCTCAATGGTTTTTCCTGAATTTTTTATGAATTATTCTATAAATCATGACAATTATTTCAAGTGGTTGTTTGCATTAATATATTATGTACCTGAGTCCGTAAAAATTATTTCATTCAGCAGAAAAATAATAAAATTTACTCTTAAAACATGTGAATTCATGTACCTTTTTCTCTGATACTAGTTGCAATACAGAATCACGCTTTTGTATGCTTGTTCTTAGTATAATCAGCTATTTTCTGAACCTGAGTTATTTAGCTATGTTTATCAGTTCTGAATTGAAAAACAACTATTTGCAAAGTCAAAAAAAATGTGGAAAATTTGCAACGTTTTTGTTTTCTTAACATCACTAATATGCATTATAAAAGTATGATTGTGGTTCAGAAAGTTCAACTGTGTGTTGTTTACATGTACTGAAAATTTCAGCTCTCTACTTCCCATACGTTATAAGAAAAAGATACATAAGTATTCAAAAATGTTGTTTTGAGAAAACTGAATTTAAAGTTTGAACATTAAAATTCTGACACAATTCAGTACATTCCAGGATCATAATCATCTGCACCTTCATTCCTGGATTGCCTTCTCTTGGTCCTGGCCTCTTTTGTTAATTGCTGAACTACTCGCTGGGCATGATATAGTCGTTCGTTGTTGATACAGCTTTAAAGGAATGCAGACTAGAATTTAAATGGTATTTAAATGTTTTTGAAAACTTCTTAACGCCAAAAGTCTATCTTTTCTGACACTGGAAACGAGAGAGATTTTATTAGTGCCTAAAACATAAAAAGGGGTTTTTGACCATTTCAGAGTACCTTGTCCGATTAACTTAAAGTGAATAGAAAAATAAGTTTCCGTAAGAACAGTTGTAGAAGGTATATTAAAAAAGTATAATGGGTAGAGAAAGGCATGAAAATGTAGCATATATATTTTTCCCCCCCTTTTGGCATAGTGTATAATTACCAGTGCTGAATCTATCGTCACGCATTAGGCTTCGTTTCATTAAGAAGCAAAAACAAAAGCAGTACACAAGGGAGTCACCGTTGCACGTGCTGTGGTTTAACATAAACAAATTGAAAATCCAGAATGTGGTTTTCGAAACCCTTTAGTACAAATCTACGAATGGGATACAACAAAAGGGGGGAGTGTGTTGAATGGCAACACTGCAAGGAATGGGGTGAAGTGAACAATATGTTGAAATAAATGCGGTAGAACAGCATTAACCCCATTGTGAATACACCCCCAAACCCTTCCTCCCCCGCATAGTGACATGCCTATGCTGCTACACGATAACGAAGTTAAATCTGTGACAAAAATGTATTCTGGTTGCCATGGAATATTCAAGGTATTTACAAACCAATGGCAGCATGTTCCCTTCCCCTCAGCAACCAAGTGCATGCACGAAACAATTGTAAATATTTATCTTAAAAACACTTGGAACACGCATATGCTCCTTTTTACTGCTCTTTCTTAGAAGGTAGGCACCTGGTAGGTAGAATTCGAGTCTGTGGAAATACATGTTTGGATACTTCTAATTTAGGGCAGGAAAAAAAATTAGAAACAAGTCCGCGCGCGTGTGAACTCGAAAAGTAGGTTAAATAACAAACTGATATTTATGCTCAGCGAATCTCAAGAAAATCCCCCTACCACAAACTAGCCAGAAACCACCCTAAGGCAAACTGCATGGAAAAACATTCTGCTATTTTTTTATTTTCTCGCAAATGTAATCTAGACTAGATGGATCTCGTTAAAACAATTATGTGAAAAAGATTTTTTGTGGTATTAACTACTTCCGAGATATTCTTTATTACTGGTTTGAATTGTCATACACTTCTTACTTAACAAAGCAACTGAAGTTTCAGTTTTTTCTTACAGCTAATTTGTATTAAATTGCGTACAGAAGATGGAAATGAACTCATTCCTTAACAACGATTATACCACGAATGCCATAATTAGTCGTTTTGCACAATTTTGAGTGCGACAATTACCTAGTAGTTGTGCAAGGATTGCATAAATACATTTACGTAACCTTTCGTAACGTATGTGTTTGGAATACACTGAGAAAATAAAAGAAGGAAATCTTAAAACAAAAGATTATCAAGCAGTGCGGCTGTAATTGGTTGAAATTCAACATTTCATTGATCGAAAATGGAATGACTTCATATGAATGAAATAGTAATTATTACTAACTTATCCTACTGAACTAGTAAGAACATAAACAGTTCAATGGGAGCGTTAAGTTCCGCCCATATTTTGGTATGATGTAAGCAACTTGTCAATCAAGTGGCTAGAATTATTCAGGCAGTATGGTGGATAGAAAGGTGACGTTTGGAGAGGGCGGAGCTACACGTACTAACTTAAATTTCTTCATTCCTATATGGCCACTTTTTCTGTTTCCGTGCAAATAGAAAATAAACGCACATATGCCTCGTAAACCTTCTCATCCTGCGGATTAGTAATTAGGCAAATGCGAAATGCAGGTGCTGACACCGCATTCACCAGCCTGCTGATTAGAGCTACGGTGGTGCTCGTTATTAACGTGCTCTAGTAGCACAGTGGTTAACATACTGTAAAATTATGGTGGAGATCGGAAGTTCAAATAACCCCTGCAAAAAACTGAATTTTTTATTCATTTCTGTTCATGTTTCGAGAACCGTTCTAGCAAATCATGATTTATTTTCGAATGCACTAGAAAGTGGATTTGCATATTCGAACAAGTAAGAATTTGTATTTTAATGAAATTCACATAATTAAACTAATTAAGTGAAACGACACTTTCATGCCAAACTATCAGTTCTCGTTAAATGTACTAAACATAAAAATTACATTCAAATGGCAGTATTTGAACCTGGAACCTTCACCACTGAAGGTCAACGTGCACCTGTTGCGCTACGAGTGCAAATCATTGTACGCACAGCGGTGCAAAGCAATCATTACGGCCGAAATTGATACGACGCGATGCAGTGGATTGCATTTACGACATAGCCTGTACAGCGTCGGGACTGTATAACTTCGCAATCCGCAGGCTGAGAAGACTCGCCCGGTATATATACAGGGTTATTCAAAAAGAAGGAACAGAATTTACATATTTATTTCTAATGAACGACAATAGATAGCGACACATGCGAAACATCACTGAATAGAGGAAAGTTCAAAGTTTGAAGCCCCATCTATTAGTTCCAATCAGTGCCTACAGCAGTGCTGTGTTTGTTTACGAGAATATGGCGACGCCACAGGAAAAGCCGTTTTGTGTGCTGCATTATGCAAATAGTGAATCCATCGTTTCATTGCAGCGTGCATTTCGTTGTAAGTTCAACAACGAGCCTCCTCGTCATAAAACGTTTACAATTGATACAATAAATTCGTAGAAGATGGTTGCGTATGCAAACGGAAAAGCACTGGTCGTCCTCGCATAACAAATGGTGCTCATCTTGAACACATAAACTAAAAGTTTGAACTTTTCTCTATTCAGTGATGTATCGCATGTGTTGCCATCTATTGTCGTTCATTAGAAATAAATACGTATGTAAAACCTGTTCCTTCTTTTTGAATAACCCTGTATATATATTGTAGAACATATCTGAAAATAAATGATCACTTATAGTAAGTAAGCGGATTCTTACTTTTCAGTAGTTCACTCACATCTCTGAAACATTTCAGTCTCTGACCACAGTGTGCTCACTGTGCTCAACAATAGTAAACTTTTGCCCACTATTAACTGAGTTGATGGCAACAGCGCACGGCATAAGGAGGCGGAAGACGGTGTAATTACGGCAAGCGTTAGCTTTTTCAGCTTGAGTAGTTTTATGCAGAATAGCCCGAAAAGAAAAGGCGATGGTGGACTGAGCCTCTACATTCAAGCTCCATTCAGCGCGGACGTAGGGACCTAGTAATGGATTTAGATCGAGCCTGCCAAATGGGAATTTAAAAGCTTTCGCAGTTTTCAACGACTGATTTTGAATTTCCACTGGTCGAAACCGGCCCTATAGAAAGCAAGCGTTTTTTTTCAGGTTTATCCCAACACAATAAAGGCTCGCAATTGCCTACCCCTACTCCAACTCTCAATCATACTCGTTATCAGTAAATGCAGCTAGAATTTTTTAAATATGTTATTAGCCAATAAAATCGATATTTAATATCACGATGAGAATACATAGACTTTGTAACTGGCCTTCATTGAATACAACCAGAGAGAAAATATATTATTTTTATATTGAGTGAGAGTTCCTGGCAATTTCGAACTTTACAGTCCTATTCTTGCTTAAATATGCTTTGGAAATGTTGCAGAAATATCTAAAGCACGTAATCCAGTTACCTCCTGATCCGCCAGTGACAAATGTTTATAGCCCCTCCAGATTACATTTTGGTGTGGATGTACAGTATACCTCGGTTTGAACAAACACAAGGTCGCAGGCTGCTGAAGGGGTCAGGGCTACTAGAACAGTGTTCTCGCTTCTTCGATCAGTGATGAATAAGTTCATTTCATTTATTTCATCCATAATTAACAAATACATGTTGTCGGATACGTCAAAACAAATTGAATAACACAAAATAAATGCCAGATATAAAACTACAATGTATAAGATTACTATGTACATTTTTACAGCATTACCAATGTTAACAATTAACCTAAAAGTAGATAAATTCATCAACTGAATAGTAACAATTTGTCATAAGGAAATCTCGTATGCATTTCTTGAAACATTGAAAGGATTTAATGTTCTTTAATTTAGCAGGTAATTTATTATACAAGTGCGTGCCTTTATAGTAAAAACTATTCTCAAACAATTTAGAGTTATGAGGTGTAATATGTAATTTTGACTTATTTCTTGTATCATAGTTGTGAAAGTTTGAATTAACAGCAAGTGTTTCAATGCGCATTTGCGTTTGTACAATAACCTCGAATAAATACATGCACGGTAGTGGCGGAATGTTTGATTGCTTGAAGTATGGTTTACAGCTAGTGATATAAGGTAAATTAAGCACGATTCTAATTAGTTGTTATATTTTTTTGTAATTTAAATACTTTTATTGCCTCGCTACTAGATCCCCATAAAACTATCCCATATGACAAACGTGAATGAAAATTTGAGTAATACACTATCTTAAGTGTATTGACTTACTTATTGACTGGCTTTACTAATTCATTGACATGAGCATTTCAGCTTAAATTCTTATCAACCCAAACTCCAAGAAATTTTGTTTTATCAGCATATTCTGTAGCTTCATCCTCAAATAGTATATTTGGACAATGTAATTTTTTGTTGTTGTTTTTATGGAAAACAACAGCTATGCATTTGTCCTTATTTACTGAGAGACAATTTTCTTTAAACCAAGAAAGGGATAGGACATTCCAGAACTAATCTTTGCTCTCAGCTTCTCTGCGTTATTATCAGAAAATAAAATACTAGTGTCGTCTGGAAATAAAAAGAATTTTATACTTTTATTCTGGTTGATATCTACAAGATCTTTATACACAGGAGAAACAAGGTGGGACCTAAAACTGAGCCTTGTGGTACTCCAAATTCAACTGTTAGTTCATTTTATAAAACCGATTTCACCTCCTTTTGATTACCAATAACATTCTATTTCAACTACTTGCTTTTTATGCGTAAGATATGAGCAAATTGTACGCTAACCCTCTAATTCCATATTTAAATAATTTTTAAAGAAGAATTTCATAACCTATAAGATTAATCGGTTCCTAGAGACCTGGATGAAGTGCTGGGTAAGAATAGGATGGGCTGACAACTGAGGCAGTTGCATTCGAAATGCTTTGACGTTCCTTAATTGGGTCGCTGTGAATTCCTAAAAAAATCATAGCAGGTAGAAAGCTGTGATAAATGGGGATATAAGAATTCCTGGCTGGTCCCGTAGCTAAGTCGGTAGAGCAACTGCCTGCCGTGCGAGGGGTCCCGAGTTCGATTTCCGACTGAGGTGGGAATTTCTCTAGCCAAAATTATTCCCTATCCTCCCTAGTGTCTGGAAGTATGAATGTGTTCGAGATCTAATGAATAAATCACAAAGTTTACTAGAAATCCAACGACAAGCGAATACGAGTTAACACTATTACCTACGAGGCAATAATATGTTCCAAAGGAAAGGTCAATAAGACCATTGTAGTTAAAGGCAGGGTATAAATGGAACTAAAAAAGAAAGAAAGAATTCCTATAAGATCTCAGAAATGGGATAATTAGTTCTTACAATTTCATAAATTGGTTAAGCATCCTGAGTAGCCTTTAATACCGGTTGGTTTGGTTTACAGTGTTATCCTTGTTCTTTGTTTGAAATTTGAACAATGCCAAATAGCTAGGCATTAAGGCTTAGTCAAAAATGTTTAAAATAGATATGTCAAGTTACAGTTTTCAATAACGTCTTCATCAAGAAATGGCAATTCAACCACTTTCCTACTTCACTCTCACCAGTAAAAAACTGCTTACAGGTTAAAATCGCTGCACACTGATCACAATCAACAGTCAGCCATCTCCATCACCAAGGAAATGTAGGGTTATTCAAAAAGAAGGAACAGACTTCACATATTTATTTCTAATGAACGACAATAGATGGCGACACATGCGATACATCACTGAATACAGGAAAGTTCAACATTTTGTTTTGTGTTCAAAACTAGCAACATTTGTTATGCGAGGACGACCAGTGCTTTTCCGTTTGCATATGCAACCATCGTATACGAATTTATTGTATGGATTGTAAATTTGTTATGACGAGGCGGCTCGTTATTGAACTTACAACGAAATGCACGCTGCAATGAAACAGTGGATTCACTCTTCGTATAATGCAGCACACAAAGCGACTATTCCTGTGGCGTCGTCATTTACTCGTAAACAAACACACCGGCGCTGAATGGAACTAATAGGTGGGGCTTAAAACTTTAAACGTTCCTCTATTCAGTGGTGTATCGCTATCTATTGTCGTTCATTAGAAATAAATATGTAAAGTCTGTTCTTTCTTTTTTAATAACCCTGTATGACTTGGTGTCTGTCAAGCAACATAATAAAAAAAATCAGGGGGTTTACACTCACAGGACTTTCTCTACTCTTGTACAAACTATTTTTACAAACGCTTATTCTCCGTATGCTTCATGTTAATCGAGATGTTAAACTTATTGCTAATTTTCTTGTAGGTGCAAGGGGAATATGGTAGGCTTTAAGTAATAGTCAAATCTTTCAAGAGCTGGTTGCTATGTGGAGCATTCCATTCTCTTTGTATGTCCAGGACATAAAAAAATGAATAACGAATTCCCATTTGAGAAAAAGTATTGGAAAATTTAAGAGAATAACAAGCAATATCTCGAAAATGGTTCACTCAACAAAAAAATGTATATGACATAAATTGTGTATTTTAACGCGATCTACACTTTTGGGGAAGTAAAATTTTGTCTATCTCTTATGATTTACCAGTTATGCAAAAGTCGTTCACAATGAATAATACTTTTGGAGACATTCCAGAAAATTCGAGAAATACATTTCATTTGTCATGAAAATATCTTAAACGTATGACATTTTAAACAAAATCGTTAGAGCTATTTTTGAGAAAATTAAACTTTTCGAAAAATGTTCCATGTAAAGGGTAATCTGGGGTGGGGGATTTTCTTGAAAACCTTCGTGTCGCATCTCTGGAAGATACTGAACCTAAATACCAAGTTTGGTGTTTATCCAACTGTTCGTTTCTGAGTTAGGCTGTTCACACACACACACACTCACAGACAGACAGACACACACACAGACACACACACACACACACACACACACAAGGACATGTTTCCAAAAATGCTTTTATTGGATTCAGGGGGTCTCAAAACATATATTTACGGTGAAATCTCGGTATCGAATTTTTGAGTGGAATACAATACTTCCCCTACATACTATACGTAGTAGAGAAAGTAATTACATGCATTTTGTTATTATATTGTTGATGGATATGCAATTGAAGAAAGTGCTTTCCCACCAGACATTTGATTACGTTAAGAAAGTGTCTACAGTAATAAAATATAAACCAATTAAAATCTTGATTTTAAACAATGCTTTGACTAAGGACTTAATTCCTATCTGTTTGACAATGTCATAATTTTAAACAGTGAGCAAATATAACATTTTTAACCACGCGATCCTGTATTAAGGTTTCTCCGTCCCAAGTTTATGCTAAGCGGGGGAGGGAATTTTGTTTTTGTAGGAATTTACATATCAGTATACTTACAAACAACTTTTTAAGAATTCACAGAACCCAGCTTAATTATTCCCAACATTTCGTGTATTTCTTGCGGAAAGTAATATTATACGATTATTTTATGATTTATAATGCACGTTTTAGTTTCGTTTGGGGTGATTCACATAACACAGCATGAAATTTAATTATATATGAGTAATTTGAATGCATTACACACCAAAACCAAGGTTTAAAATCAAATTGCTTTGCTTGAAACAATTTAAGTTATGTCATAATTATCATTAAAATGCATATTTATTACGAATATGTTATGTATTGACACATTTTAATAAGTGAGGGTTTGTTAATGTTAAATAATAACAATTTGTTTTATTGCAAAGTTACATAGTTAATGTATTTTCGTTTGAATGTTTGAAGTATCTAAAATGTTACACCTTTATGTCATATCTTGTATATATTATACGAATCGGTTAATCCTACTAAACAAATTAGGGATACATGCGCCTGGTTTGTGGTCAAAATATGAATTTTATATTACAGTATTATGCGTTTATATTAGGTTGAATTTTTCAATATTTTGTCATTTTTTGAAGCCACCATTATTACGGTGTTTCTCGCGAAGCCATGGTAAGAGTGTGGAATTTCGAAGGCAGCATATAGCGCCCGGTTTTTAAACATCTCACTAGGGCTTCATCTCCTGTATTTCCCTTATAGCTACAATGATATGTGTACCTTTGATTAACATGAATTAAATATAAAAATAAGCTTTTGTAAAAGCAATCTGTATAAGAGTGGGCACAAAAAGATATGTAAATGCATCAAATCTTAAAAATTTGACAATCGCATCAATCTCCTTTATCCCGATTGCACCTACAACGAAATGTGTAATGGAACTATATATGCAAAGGTTTAACTCAATTAACAAGAAATTGGTTTTAAAAATGGTAGAAATAAGGTATAGTGGTTAGGAAGTCATATGACTATAGCACATCATATTTATTACCTTACGAATGGACATTATTTTCTCAGAAACGCAATATTTTCGAGATTATTAGGAAGTGTGGAATGTACACTAAAACTTGCTGCTAGACTTGCTTCTACAATTCCAGTAGAAAGAGGGTTTACGATATAAGAATACATTATTCAATAAGAATACCTCCAAATATTTCCAAGTCAATGAGTTCATGTGCATATACTAAATAAAATTAAAGAGCGCAGTATGCGAGATGGGCAATGTTGCTGGATGTTGACAAATAGCCCTACATTTATAGCAAACGTCTAATTGATAGACTAAGAAATAATGAAGGAAAGAAATGTGAGATAGGAACCTGACACACTACATAAACCATGAAGGAAGAGTTACATATTAGATTTCATAAAATAGGTATAATATGGCGATAAGAGTGATATGATATTAGGAGAAATGTGTACGATCTATGCTAATAATCTACAGTATTAAAAAGAATAATACTTTACCATTGTATGTGGGGAGGGGGTAGTCTCGAAATCCACCCAACCAATTTTAATAATTCTGTCACCATTAGCTCCGTTCTTCCGTACGGGCATAGGCTATAGAATATTTCTAAAAAAACTAAAAATGGAAGTAATTCACCCAATTTCAATCCCACTTCGTCGAACTGTTGACAAGTTATTGGAAATACGGCAGATTTATAATGACCTCCAGTCCAAAGGTTAAATGGGCGGCTTAAAACTACCCTTGTATTATTTATTTTGAGCCCTTATTCTCAACTATACTACTTTGCAAATCACGACACAATTTTATCAACTGGAACTATAAGACCCGAAAATTATAGGAAAGCTTACAACTTCAAAAACCTATACCCCAATTCATATTTTCAAGAATGCATTATCAGACCAATATGGACAAACTTTGGATACCTACGCCTAACGTATGATTGAAAATTGCAGGCTACTTTAACGACTTCCAAAAACCACCCCATTATTATGTTCTTCCCCTTGCATATAGAATGTATTTCATACACTATATGACTAATCAATTTTAAATTGCTAAACGTTTCTAAATAAAAACACGCTATTAGCCTAGCTGATTTATATTTTGGTGAACTACAGAAGTCCTGGTCCTACTACTGCATATTGAAACACACCCTTGCCACCAATCTACCCCGGGCTAGCTGGGTCCAGCTTTCAATCGGGATAAAAATAAAACCGGAAATTGACTTCTGCTGCAGGTCGTCGTCTTCTCCCCTGCAGGATGAGATAGGCGGCGACATCGGCACGTTCACACGCGGTGGGGATCTTCTTTATAAGCCCGGGCCCTCCTACTGGGGTCAACATTTGGCTCCGGCGCTAATAAACTGCCTGCACCGTGATGGAGACTCTCCCAATATCGTTCAGGACCTGGAGCTCATCATTCGCCCGGAGTCAAATGCGTGCTGCCACCTCAGTGGAAATTCATAATTCATGCCCTTCTGGCTAACCTCAAGAATACGGCTTCTCGGAACCCACACTCCATTGTGCAAGAAACCTGTTCAACATTTATACAAAATACAAATTTGTGATCACAACTTCTTTAATTGTGAATTTATTGAACACTCTTGCTGCTAAAATCACCGTTCAAAGCGTCATTATTGTGCAATAAAAGGTTTCTCAAGGCTAATCAATACATACAGGGTTATTCAAAAAGAAGGAATACATTTTAAATATTTATTTCTAATGAACGACAATAGATAGCGACACATACCACACATCATTGAATAGAGGAAAGTTCAAAATTTCAAAGTTATAAGCCCCACGTACTTCCGTTCAGTGCCTACAGCGGCGCTGTGTTTGTTTACGAGAAAATGCGACGCCACAAGAGAAGTCGTTTTGTGTGCTGCATTATGCAAAGAGTGAATGCATTGTTTCATTGCAGCGTGCATTTCGTTGCAAGTTCAACAACGAGTCGCCTCGTCATAAAAAATTTACAATTGATACAATATATACGTAGAATATGGTTGCATATGAAAACGGAATAGCACTGGTCGTCCTCGCATAACAAATGGTGCTCATTTTGAACACATAAAATACAATTTTGAACTTGTCTCTTTTCAGTAATGTATCGCATGTGTCGCCATCTATTGTCGTACATTTGAAATACATATTTAAAGTCTGGTCCTTCTTTTTGAATAAGCCTATATATTAAAATTGGAATTGAAAATACTCCAGCATTTAAGACGAGACAAAATGGCGGAAATTGCCTAAAAATGTTAGTTTTAGTTTTTGTGCAGGCTTATTAATTGGAATTTCCTATTTATTTTACATACACAGTGAGCTCTTTTTAATTAGAGCTCAAAGGGAATTAAAAAATAATCCAAATTTTGAAATAACAAATTGGCTCCTTATTACCTTGAAATAATTTCATTTCAAGCAAATAAATAACATGCAGTGCAACTCATCCTGTTAAGTTCCATATTTTATCCATTAAATGCGCATACACACCTTTTTAAAGGAAATGCCGTTCCTTTCTTGAAATGCACTGAACCAATCCGCACTTGCTTTAAAATTTTGAACGCCCAGTATTTCTGCGAATTCTTTTGCCTTGGCATGCACTAATGGGTCACTCAATGGTATCTTGCGATCACGTGATTGAACCATTTGAACACACACTCATCAGTTTTAGGAAATTCACCCCCTCCATGCGTTTCCTACTTCCACCACTTTGTAGTTCCATCTCACCGATACTTTTTTCTTTATTCCTATGTGGATAGATAAGTGTTGGGAAATATTTCATATTCCTTGGTAATAACGGTCTTCCTCTTTATTCCCTTTTCTACTTCCCTGAGTACTTCAACTTTTTTTTGGCAATGTTAAAACCGGTGTACACTCCGCGTTTCGACATTGTGAAAGGAGCACTAAATAGTCTAAATTATGAACCGGTGAAGTTGTTGACAATAAAGAGCTGAACAATGCGGTCCCTAGCGGCAGAATTTCTTAACAATAAGTAACTAGGAATGCGGGAAATTGAAGATGAATTCTTGGAATTTTTAACAAAGCTCAATAATTGAGACGCACAAGAACCATATTTCGACTTTTCTAGAATTCATAATAACTTTTTCATTAAGAATAAACCAAATTGTTGCTTAAAATTATCCAAGTGTTTGCTTCAAAACATCGAATTAAACGAGAGTTTTTACGTTATTTTAAATAGGAATTTCAAGGGTAACATAAATTTCCTGGATTTCATGTTTGATACGTCAGTTGCGTCCCTGGATTTCTTGTTTGGTACGTAAGTTGCGTCCCTGTATTTCTTGTTTGGTACGTCAGTTGCGTTCCTAGATTTCTTGTTTGATACGTCAGTTGCGTCCCTGGATTTCTTGTTTGGTACGTCAGTTGCGTCCCTGGATTTCTTGTTTGATACGTCAGTTGCGTCCCTGGATTTCTTGTTTGATACGTCAGTTGCGTTCCTGGATTTCATGTTTGGTACGTCAGTTGCGTACCTGGATTTCTTGTTTGATACTTCAGTTGCGTCCCTGGATTTCTTGTTTGGTACGTCAGTTGCGTCCCGGGATTTCTGTTTGGTGCGTCAGTTGCGTCCCTGGATTTCTTGTTTGATACGTCAGTTGCGTTTCTGAAAGATTTTAATTGTTAGTCCAGTATTTTCAATTCCTGGCACAAACAACATTTCCCTTCTCATTTTTAACATTTAACTTTATGAAACACAAGATTTCATGCAGCACTCCCAACGCGAAATACTGTTCTGCAGATCTTTACGATGTCTAAATTTGTAACCATCGATCACAAATAAAGGCTCCCCCTTCTCACTTGTCATCGACTCCATGGTTCGTGCACAACTAAAAATGAGAACTATCACGTATGTCCAGTTTGACCTTTATGCTGAATATGACGTAGCAAAAAAGCGTTCTAAACAGTGCTTTCGTCGCAGAACGCGCTCTACAGCGTTTGGCTGTGTCTTATCGAAGAACCTAAAGCTACCCAAGCTACCTAAGCAGGTAGCTGGACGCAACTAATGTATACATTTTAAAAAACCAGACGCAACTGATTTTCGTAAACATGCTTACGTGGACGCAACTGACATAGCCCCTAAATTTTAATAAAAAATGGTATAATTATAAAAGTAATCCTATCTTCCTTATTAAACAAAATTTTGAATAAAAGTAAATCAGTGAGTTTAAAAGACATGCATCCACGTACATTTATAACATTTTAGTCTGATAATACTGTGCTTTCCCTTCACACTGTGGCCATAATACGGCGGTTCGCAAGAAGGCCGCTGCAGCTTGAACTCTAGCCGACACAGTTATAATTTCCCCGTAATCTCCTCATGTTCTCATATTTACAAGTGCAATACTAATAAGCACATATCTTATCGCAAGAGATGTTGGAAATGTTATTTCTCTAACCGCATATTTCTGGCATCTTTTCAGGAAATTTTCATTGACAGTAAAGAGTTTAAATCCTGAAACTAGGTCTCTACAAGTAAGAAAAGGATAGAACACAAAAAATAAGAAGCAGGCTTTCTGGAAGCACAAAACAGGGCTAGAAACGAATGACTAATACACGAGTCCAAAAACCCGTAGTTCCTTGTGTACTCAAACATACGGATTGGGTCGTTCACATTTTGTAAATGGAATAAGCGAAACTATAGACCAATAGTTAAGAAAAACAAGTTGAGGTTATATCCACTTCCACCAACCAGCAATAGATTCCTACATCTTCTACTAACTAAGGCCAAACTTGTCAATCCTAAACTCACATTCCAGATTTTACTTTGTTCCTAATGTGGCACTTTTGTTTACGCAATAAGGGGTTAAAATCCTGTCTTCTTTGACAACTGACATTTCTTCGGCCGCGTAGCTGTAGTGAAATCTTTGGAGGGTATTCGATTTGGAGTCATTCTTGAAACACAACATTCCATTTGATTATAAAATAATTTATATTATTTAACTTCGCGATGGCTACTGCAGAGATTTTTGGTTCAGCTGAGCTAGTGTATGCCAGGCAGATGGTATTAATTGTGTAGTCGCCTTCCTGTACCTTTATTTTTTTTGTTTATATTTATTTTGCATTGTAGAAGAAACTTTGTCGTGGTAATGATTAGCCGGTACAGGTGATCGGATCCCCCGACCTCCGAATACGAGGCACGTACGCTATTAACTATGCCATCATTTACTCGGTCAATCATTTACTGGTTATAAAACACACTAGATGTTTGTTTTATTTTCGATGTGCTTATTTTATCGAATATCTAAAATCAAATATCCTGCTAGTGGTCTTAGCAATGATATTTCTACAGTACCAATTTTCCTTTATGTTGCGCTGTCAATTTTCATACTTCTAAACCATATAGTACTGTTGGTAGTGCCATTTCCTTATGCATATTTTAAGATTGTATCCTGTCTCACTCTTTCCAGCGGTGTTGTTTAACGCTGTTCCCAAAAGTTGTTGGAATCTGGCAAGTTTTATATAAATGTCCTTCCTTTAGTTGTCGCATAAACTGAAGCCTAATTAATTCAATTAATTGGCCTGTTCTTCGGTCTCATTATTTATAATTATTTTCAGCCTTTCTGGAATTGATCCCTGCAAAGCGAGTACCTCAGTTTTTGGAACAGATATTTTTAGATTATATATATTTTCTATTCTGTTCAATGTATAATGCTAAATTTAAGACTTAGCTGGTATTGATGCACATAACTGACGACCTTAAATCAAAAAACTATTTTTACTTTCTTTAGCATATGCTTACAGTAGAGAATATAGTGCATTTCACCCAAAAATTCGATATCAAGATTTCCCAGAAATACATGTTCTGAGTTCCCTGAATCAAATAAGATTCTTGAAGTCTGTGTGTTTATATATCTGAACAGCATAACTCAAAACGTCGAATAATACCTAATGGCTTTTATGTTCACCATCGAGAGACGAAGATTAAAAATAATATTTCCACCTCAAACTACCGGTTACATGGAAAATACATGGAAGAAGTGTCTAAATTGTTTATTTAAAAGTGGCTATAAGGATTTTTTTTAAGATACAATATGTTTAAAATATTTTCACGACAAATCAAATGCATATCTACAATTTTCTGCTCAGTCTATGATGTTTTCTTAATTCTGAATGAATTTTGTATAATTTTGTACAATTGGTAAACTGCTAGAGATAAGACAAAAACTTACTACATGAAAAATGAAGATGTCGTTAAGTAAATAATTCATATGATAAACTTATTTGTGGCATTAAACATTTCCGAAATATATCGGATTTTTTTTAATAATGTCCAATGGAAAATTCAATGCCAAAGCCGAGATTTTACCACGGTTCTCCCGCTCTCCGTGCGGCTGCTCTAACCACTGAGCTACCGTGACAACATGCCGGTGGGACACTGAATGCCCCAAATGACCCATGTTGTTCCCCAGATAGTCCACCAAGGCATCTCGCTAGAGATGGCAATCTCAATGGCGACCTGTCGTCGCAAGTACTTTAATAGTGGGTACTTATGGGCTTCTTTAGATTTTCTTTTGAATTATTATAATAATTACCAGGAAAAAAACGTATTATTATAATTATATGTATATATATATTAAAAATAAAAAAATCCGAATATTCAAATATTTGAGACTTTCTATCGTTCTTTCCTCCTGCTGATGTATAGAGTGGAATTTCACAATCGGAATATAGCGATGCACATTTTTAAACATTTGACTACTCCTTCAGTCTCTTGTACGCAAACTATGTACTGTAGGCTATTGGTGTTATTACTGCTATTACTACTGTAGATGTAATAAAAGCATTTCTGTAAATGTTTATCTCGATTAACAAAAAAAAAGAATAATCTTTGTAAAATAGTGCGTAGAGAAAGTCATGTGAATGTAATCCATCACGTTATTTCTTCTCTGGATTAAACTCATTGCGGTTAAGGGTAGCAGTGCGTTTCTTGGCCACCTACAGTGCTAAAATAAATTATGTACAAGTACGCATTTTCATATCATAAGTATGTAGAAAGGAGAGAGTGAAATATGAAATATTATATTGCTACTGTCATACTTGTCAGTAAATAACTTTAACTGTAGGTGCACAACAATCCTATGTTATGTGGTCCTAAAGATATGTCGCCTCAGATTTTGTTTAGCCAACAATGACACAGCTTTTGAAAATATAATTTATTAAATGTGATATCGCAGTTATCAACGGGAATATATAAATAATAAATAAAGAAATAACAGTAAGATAAAGAAATAATTGCAATAAATAATTTCCGTTTATTAAATCAATGTATAATGTAATAAATTTTAGTTGGAATGTTTATCCGGAAAGAAGGTAATTAGGAAGCCAGGTTAGAGAAAGTCATTAGTATCAGCCTAGAATAGGGAACGCATTAGCTTAAAGATATTAGGAATGCAATTTAAATTCAGCACGTTTGCAGGGTCGCGTAGGCAGAATTCTGGAAAAGAGAAAGGCACTTGAAATGCTGAGATTTTAGCCAAGCCCCTTGGTAACAAAGTTAAGAGAAATGCATGAAGAGGGATTAAGCGTGAAAAATAACGCTTGTGGGGATTAATTAAGTAGGTGGAACTAAAAGTAATAAAGGCCTACGATTTTAGATCACAGAGTTACACTCCCTCTCTCTCTCTCTCTCTCTCTCTCTCTCTCTCTGGTACCGACACCGGTACCACTGTTAGTGTGATGTTTTAAGCGCTCGGTGAGGCGCTTGTACGAGTAAGATTTCGCAGCTATTGCGAGAGGTCTCGCCGGAAAGCATTTCAGTGACTCACGGCAAGTTAAGCTACTAGTTTCTTTGATTGCGGAAACAGTTATTTCCAACCGTAACATTGATACTGCAGAAGTTAGCAGATGTAATAATTCCGTTGTTACAATTACGAGTGCTATGATTCATAATCCGTTTCATTCTTTGTTTTCAAATGGTCGGAAGTCGCTTCAAAAGCTCAAGTAACAAATCACATCAAATATCTCATTAAATTTAAACTGGTGTTATCCTTTAAGAATACGCTTAAGTAATCTCTGAGAGAAAGATCGCATATCCATACCACTAGAGCAACTTGCGCACGAGACAACAGAACAAGCTGCGAGATCACGCAGCAGAATTAACAACGAAGCAGGTAAAGTAAATGCCTTCAAAAGGACCGACCATTGATACTTCAAACTGACGTCTCATCGTGGTGCAATCGTTCTCGTATCAAATGGGAATCATTAATCAACAGAAACTTAATCAAAATCAACTCTTTTTATTCTCCAATCAACAAACTTATTCTGTGTTAGAATTCGAATGAAGGTATTGTACTGAGGTATTATCATCAGTACACTCTAATCTGTATAAAAGAATTATAGAACGAGGTCGTAAAAGCCACACAAAATAATGTCATTTAAAGCTCAACTCACACCAAGCTCTAAAAAAAAAAAAAAATCACGTATAAATCTGAACCAGGAATCATAATCCAATTTGTGACACGCGAGAAACGCGTGTCAATTTTATTCCTGAAAAGCCCTTATCGTGGGATGTTCCGTGATGAGTCAACCACAAAGGCTACAATAGCTCGGATAAAATGTGATTCTGAAAATTGCATTAGTGTTCTATGTATCACTGTCATAGTATGTTAAAATTACTGTTATTTCTGCTCCTCTCACTTTTTCTATTGTGAAACGCGAAGTGTCGAATTTAAATGTCTTCCATTTGTGGTTCTGACGCTCACCTTTACAATAACCCATACATGTATGATGACATCAGGAATGAACACCGAATTTCTTCTTTAGAAGAGAGTTGAAATTGTGGGAAACGTATTTTAATTAAATTGCTAATTAAAGGGAACATATTTCTGAACATATAGGTATAGCCGAATGATACAGCTCGCTTGAAATAAAGTTTTCATCCAACGGATCATTCTCTAGAATTGTGACACAGATGAATGTTGGGGTGTAGATGCTAATTTCCCCACCCTTATTTCATTACTCCAAACACACGATAAAAAGGATACGATAAGTGGATTGGGTGGGGACGATTCAAGGAGAGAGTAGTAAATTTTCCCTGTCTTTTTGTTCAACGATGAGAAGGGTTACTGCCGAGAGCATGGAAGCGTGCCGATCCTTCTCGTTTCCTCTGATGATTTTCTTTATTTAATGTTGGCAGAAACTCCTGATCATCTGTGTTCCAAACCAGCACTGTACGAGCCTATCGCTTAATGATTTGAATTCAAGTCCGAGACACACGCATTACCATATGAACAAAGGTGAGACCTAGGTGAGCGGTGAAAGGGGACAAGTACGGGAGCGTTTCACCTGAATGACTGGAAGGCATGCCTCGCCACGACGGTTCACACCAGTCCCTGAATGAGTCCATCTCGTCTTGTTTGATGTCAAAGGTCTGGCACCCAAGCATTAACCAATGAGCAGCTCGGTTTCAGGTGCAGGAGCGAAGGAAAAAGGGGGTAGAGTACGACAAACATTAAGTAGAGTAGTAGAACCAGATAAAGGGGGGGAGCTGTGTTTGGCAGAGACGGTGTATGTATCCTTACCAACATAAACTACTGTGCATTGTATCGGCACGATTCCATGCACTCGAATGTACAACTTATTCTAATGAAAATTGTTGGTTGTCCATATTGTCATAAATTATCACATGAAGTATTTGATAGTACCATCGCAAAGAATATTGTTATATACCGGGGTGAGGCCAAAAGGTTTGCAGCTAGATAGTAAATTTAGTTACCGCAGCATATACATTGGGAAGCTTAGCTGCAGAGGTAGCAAGAGAACCAGAATCTTTAACTACAAATTCCAGAGCAGGCGTGGGATAGTTAACACAAAATATACAGAATTCCACATTTATCACATTACCTGTGGTTTATTCAGTATAAACACGGTGCCCCTACATCACACAGAAAAGATAAAAAGGAAGAAATTGACGGGAGATGCTACACACACACACGAGGCTACATTCAGAGGATTTCACATACGACCTTTGATACCAGGCACTCAGACCTAAAGTGACGCTCAATACACACACATACAGAAGTAAAGTTCACTTCCCCCACTCTCCGCCGCTAGCTAGGATCGCCAGCAATACACACACATACACGCTACAATATTGTAAAAACAAAATCATAATCATCATTATCTACTACAAGATGGACCGGTACCGGTCCGTTTGTCCTCCCATCGAAGTCTTGGTGACCAATACTTATTTTTCCTTTTGGTCTGTACTCTTAAAGGAATTTAGCTGACCTTAATGGCGCCATTCTTAATGTGTGTTGATACTATTTTTGTTTATTTCCATGAATCATGCTGTTTATGTAGTTGTGCGTAGTTTATCGCGTATAACATCGTTCCTCATTTGTCTCTCAGCGTATATCCAGCTAAATAGCGTGACAATTTAATTTCAGATGTTTCGATCATTCTCTTATGTTTGGAATTATTGTCCAGTTTTCAGATCCATAGATTAATACCGGTAAAGCCATTGTTTTATAAAGTTTAATTATTGTTTCCCTTCTAATTTTGTTTTTCAGTGTTCTTTTAATCGTTCTACATAACTTTTGAAACCGTGTGTTTTATGTTCAGTACCTTCTTGGTAGACAGGAGAGATTTTACATTCTAAATAGTTAAAACTTCGAACTTGTTCAATGGTTTTGTCATTTATTATTATTTTTTATCTTTTGTAGTATTGGAAGGGAATGCATTTAGCTTTATCAGTAAAAAGTTTTTAAATTATACTCTAATATTTTGCCACGCTTAAAAGCTGATATCTGTCTTCAGTTTCCGCAAAAATAACTTGGTCATCAGCAAATAAAACCGTATCTAAAACCATTTTACAAACTTAGCTAAGCTAGCCATTCTGCGACAGCAGCGCTGTGTATATATTAAAAAGTAGAGTGCCAGTACGAAGCCCTGTCTTACTCCTAAATAATAATAATGGCAGAGACAACCAGGACCCCAGAAACAGAAACAAATGAATGTAACCCTTACCAACCACGTTTAATATATATTTAGTTAAAGTTATAAAAAATGGAGAAAGGAAGTAAATCCTAGTATAAGAACAAATAACAAAGATCATATAGAGAAACTGACATAAGCTGATGATGTACTAATACACGGAAACGAAGATGACGTCCAACATTCTATATACAGATTAAAAGAAACAAGTAAATGCTAAAATCTCAACAAAGAAAACAAAGGTTCTGACTCATTGTGGAACATATCCGACTCAAAAATATTATCAAAAATAATAATGTAGAATGAAACTGCAGAAGAGGTATCAGATTTTAATCACTTAGGATATCGAAAATAAAGTACATAAATTCCAAGCAACATACGGCACAATCAATTAAACTTTGAAAGATAAAGCCCGAAAGAAATCGAACATAAGTTCTATAAGATATTGGCAGTAGCTGTTGTAAATGAATCCTGGATTATTAAAGAGAAGAATAAAAGCAAAATACAAGCAGCGGGAATGAGTGTTTTTAAGAAAGGTAAACGGATGCACTGTCTGTTAAGCGACGTTTTAACTTGTGAGGTCGGTGATGCATCTCTCATGTAAAGCTTGGACTGGTAGGAGTACACAGTATGTTGAACTGGTGCCGCGCGTACAGTGGAAAACAGCCAACGGTATTTCACTATCGCACGTCTTCACCCCTCACTTGCCTAGGCCAAGTAAACACTACCTCCTTCCAGTAGTTAAACCCCTATCTGATTGAAAGAGGCCCCCCACTTACTAGCTAAAACATCGCTGAGCAGACAGTACTACAAAGGACGATAAAAAACGAGAGGAGCTACATATTTAGAATTTAACGTCATTGGAAGAATATAAAGAAAACTGAAGAACACATATTACATGAATGGACAACGAAAGAATGCATTATAGAATGATAAATTATAACCCCAAAAGGAAACAAAGTGTGAGAAGACCAAGGAAAAAGGTGGGCCTGAACAGTGTGAAGACAACGGGCAGTATGTTTAAGCCTTGAAGAGATGATAATGTTAAAATCGGATGATTTACACTGACATGAGCATTATAACTTTAAATAATTCCTTATATATTGTGCCGTTCCCCCCTGCTCTTCTGTCGAAGTGGCACATGTAACCAGCCCATCAACGGCAACATTCTTCTAGAAAGATATGTCATTCATTGTGATCAGTTCAGTAACAGGATGAATGTTCAAGAAAGATGGCATTGATAACGTAGCTTATGGTAGCACGACAACATGGTCGTCCAGAGCTACGATTAGCTGGTTCGTCTCATGCCACTGATAGCAGCGCCATCGAGCTTTTAGCCAAGATCAGCAACTCCCGGGCAGGTTGATTCTGCAGTCTACGCAGAGGATCGAGCGGATAGCCTGTCGGAGCTTAGTGCTCTGTTCGCGACGGCGAGGTTTTCGCATAATTTACCATGGGTAACGTCTCGACCTTTTCTAAATTATTCATATTTCTTTGGTAAGCTTCAAAATTTAACTTCTACACTTGGTGCTTCAAAATTGGTATTTGGGGAGAAGCATAGGTATATACATATATATATACATATATATTCATACTTTTGTAAAGAAAATTAAATGTCGTAACAAGGTGAAAGAGCATTTCACGATTATTGTATTTTTAATCGTATCACTTGGAATTGTAAAAATATTTAAATGTAAAGCAAGCTTATTTAAATTTGAATGGAATTTGTTAACATATTTGCTGTAATACCTTTTAAATCCTAGCCCCTTCGTAATTATACACGATCCGCATTACTTAGGACCTTATGGGCATTGTAAAGCCCAGCGTAGCAATATTACAGCTTCCGAAAAAAAAAAAAGTGGTTTTTCTATTCATGTTACTATATTCGTGATAATTTTATTAGAAATAACCACAAGTAAGCAAGATGAATCTTGTTGAGTGTACAATACGAAGAACAAAACACAACAGTTCGCATACTATAAGCCATTCAGGAAAAAGAAGAATATTCTAAGAGATTTGTAGATTCTTCCTGAGAAAACGAAAGCGTAACAAAACAGCTAATGCTATAAAAGAAGCTACTTGACATCAATTGTGCATTTAAATCAGCTCCAAATTTTTCATGCAGCAAGCTTTTGTCTATCTCTATAGTTTATTAGTTATACAAAATTCATTCTGAATAAATATCAACATATTATAAGTTATGCACACGGACTTCATCAACTTCATCAAAAAGACTTGCAATAATCAATAGAGAAACATGGAAAGCTAGAAGCAAGTTACACGATGTCTACATTTCCGAGTCCAAACTTCAACACCATCATTTCAACCGTAAAGACCAAGTTGTATTAACTCGACTACGTATTGTACATACTTCTATAACGTACAAACATCTCCTCAACCGTGACCTTCCTCCTATGTGTGACCTCTGCAGATCCAACCTCACAGTTCATCATCTCGTCACAGGCTGCCGTCACTGTGTACAACACAGAGAAAGATGCGACATCTCCAACAGCCTACCAGACGCCCTAAATTCAGCACAACAAAGAACTTTAAACTTTATGAACGCGACACAATTTTATAACAATGTATAACACACCTATCTAGAGAATTTAATGTTGTATGTACTATTACTGTTTAAATTATTGTATTTCCATTGTAATCATGTTCTGTATTCTAAAGTAGTCGGGTATGACTTAAAATTGAAGCGACAACAAAGAATATATAATAATAAACATATCTCAAACATCTGTTATTTTACCATTTTGAGTAAATGAAAAAGGACTACTATTTTTTCCATGTAAAACGTAGTTGGTATGGGGGAATTCCCCAACCTTCCAAATTGCTTAAACATGTCAAACCCAAATATGAATTTTGGTATTTAACCAACCTTTCACCTTTGAGTTATACTACTGAAACACACACTCCTCCACAAATTATCTTTATAATATTAGTATATACTTCACTCTCAATCACGGTTTCCAACTGTACGGAATAAATATATGGATATTACGGTGCTCAACCCTATTCCAAAAAATGGCTGGCGCAGTTTTAAAGTTTTTCTCATAAAAATTTAAGATTTTCACTGATTTGCAGGGGTTCAGACGTAAAAATCAGAAGAGCGGTTGAAAGAACGAGTCTCTAGACAATGGTTTAGACATACGGCAGCCACTCAGCGGTACCCTGGGGGCCTTATGAAGAAGAAACACTGCGCCGTATAAGAAAGATGCGAGAACTGCTTCCCCAGGCTGTTTTGTTCATTGTGTATTCATGCGACTGAGCCCCTTGTTTCCGTGTATTAGCTTCCTGCGCATTCCCTATCCCCCTGGCTAACAAAGTTTTCCGTTTAACGAGGTGGATAGATTTACCTCTCTCGCAACATGTGTAGTACAATCTTATAAACTTTTCTTTAGCATAACGTGAGGCATCATGTATGGACTCAGTCAAGCGGGGAATGATCGCTTCCAAATACGTTCACTTAGAACTAGCTCCGTATTGGTTGAATGTGTTGTGAAACCCACTCTAGAGACGCTCATGAAGAACCGAGGTGCAGTGGCCAGTTCCAATATTGTGCAGACTTATCCAATCATGTCTATAAGCTAGCACGTCCAATTGCGCACCCTCTCTAATCTTCAGGCTCTGGCATCCTTATACTGCATTGCTTCTACCACAGGAATTTCAGGATGGGTTTTAGCATTATGGGTTTCATACTTCTCTTGTTAATGTTGCATCCTTGGAAGATACCGACCTAATCCGACATTCGTTTTTGAGTTGAGTTTTGAGACAGAGATTGGAAAACACACGCACATGGAACTTCTTCTAACAATGCTATTTTTGGATTCAGGGAATATCAAAACCTGTATCTATGGTGAAATATAATACTAACCCTACTTACTATAAGCAGGTGCTAGAGAAAGTAAAAACGAATAGCGACTTAGTAGCTGATACAAAATATTGTAACCGCGCGCGCGAAATTACGCTCGGACTGGCGGTGTGAACGCCTCCCGGCTTGTCTGCCTGACCGCGGGTGGGGTTAGTGGCTGCACCCCTCCAGAACAATAGCCGTGCTGAACAGCAGACCAATGTGTTCCGCTTCCTCGCTGTAGAGGATTCCATTGGCCGGTTCTAGTAACCTCCCTTTCTAGAACGTTTCACTTTTTGTATGGGGTCATATATAAAGGCGCTGACTACCTGATTAATTAATAAGGTGTGTTTCGCAGTAAATGGTGTTCTCATTTGTTACAATATAAAGTGTTTTGCAAATCCAGACCAATAACAAACAATGTATCGAAAATGGTTAAAGCCAAAGAAAGATTTAACAATGTGTGTGTTTTAACGATATTTACATATGTTGTAGCAAATTTTTCTTTACCTCTTATGGTTTACAATTATACAAAACCATAAAATGTCATTGAGAATGCAAATGACTTCATAGGCTATTCGTAGAAAATTCAAGATAAACGGTTTTGTTGAAAATTCCTCATACAAATATATTAACAAACATTGTTAGAACCATTTTTGATAAACTAAAAGCTAAGAATATTTTCTAAGTAAAAGATATCTTGTGATGGGGGGATTTTCCTGAAGATCTTCATGTCGCATCCTTGGAAAACGGTGAACTTATGCACCAAACTACCGAACGGCATGGCTCAGGACGTTTGTGGCGCGCATTCTGGAGATCGTGAATTCGATCCCCGCAGCAGACCTTCCTGACCCGTGGGATTTTTCAGGGGTTTCCCGGGGCGCTAGCCAAATGCTGCGAAGGTTCATTACATCCCCCGAATTTCCCGTTCGCCATTTCTCTACATTCTCATTTCGTTTCACCTTCCATCTGCTTGGTCTGTTTCAAGCTTGAAAGTGTCTGCGGGAGTCTCCGCGTTGCAAGGCAGGGGAAAAGTATGCTCTATGTACACTTTCCTCCGGAATGGGAGCGGTCTCCAAGTAACGGGCATCTTAATGGGATGTGCAAGCCTGCAGTGGGGGAGGGCAACCGGTTGCATAGCTGTCGTCCGGGGAGTTTCGATCTGCAACAGATAGGGACCATGCCCTCTGCCCTACCATGCCTCCTGGTCCAGCCGCTCTCTGTCACCTCACCCCTCCCTCCCGGGGGCACCCCGTCAGGACTTCAGGCACAAAGGTCTAGGTGCGAAGCCCTCTCGGCAGTTAATCCTACTCCTGTGCTAGTCCTAAGTACTACGTTTGGTAGTGATCCGAAATTTTGTTTTGGGTATGCTGTTCACAGACACCCGCACGTGCAAACATTTTTGGGGTTCAGACCTCAAAACATGTTCCAGTGAAATTTCGATAATGAATTGTTGGATGGAGTCCAATTCTTTTCCCACTTACTGTAAACAGCAGAGAACGCAATAAATATTCTGGAACACCAGGCTTTAAAAAGGGACATGATGGAGAATTTCATACTTGTAAAATAGTATAGCGATTGTTATACCTCTTCAACAGTGATGTCCTCCATGGTTTAGAAAATTCGGGTTACACAGACGCAACCCCTGATCAGTTGTAAATGATCGAGTTTAATTTAGCTGTTGGCACTGGAACATCAAGAAGCAAGGGTGCTGTAGTAAATCACAGCTTAGAGTGGGAACAGGTGGATATTCCCTAATTACGATGATTTGTAGCGAGTTTCAATCAGGAGCCTCCCGGGATTAATTGATTTGCATGCTGCCGCTTTAATACCTTCAGGTTCGCAAATAAAATTACAGTGGGGACCAGAGCTTCAATTATAACTCACAACTTGTAATACAAGTATTCTGATGATCAGCCACGTGGGTGCCCGGGGCCATGAGAATTAATACTCTGTATGCAACATCCATCTCGTACAGTTCGCTTTCACCATTCCGAGCATCCGCCAAAAAAAAACGTGCGAATTCTCTCCCCTCGCTCATTTTTTCCTTTTAGTTTCACTACCACCTAGGAGATAAGAGGAAGTATTGCATTCCAACCAAACATTCGATATCGGAATTTCATCGGAAATGCATGTTTTGAATCGTTGAATCCCCCCCAAAAGCATTTTTAGACAAATGTCCGTGTGTGTGTGTGTGTGTGTGTGTGTGTGTGTATTCGCGATGGTTTTAAGGCATCTTGCTCAAAAACTAACAATTCATAGTTTTTTCTCCTACATTCAAGTTCTATCCCTATAATCTCTGCTTTGATCCTCTAAAGTTCTAGGAAACCTATTTTCCTACTCACTATTGTCGATTAGTACCCATAAACTGCAAAGTTGTGAGATTTGGTGAACTGTGAATTCAAAATATAAAAGAAGCGGCACAAGATCGGTATAAGTCGAATGCATTCTATCACCTCTGTTTCGATTTCATTATCTCTGTGACTCGCAAAAGAAGTTCTCGTTACAACACGTATTGTTCATTTGTATTTTATTTAATTCAGATCTTCTGTTATGCTTGGAATAAAAGCTAACTCATTTATTGTAAGTTTTCAGAAAGAAAGCCGCTTCAGTGATTACACTAAAGGTACAAAACATAGCATCCTTCTCGCACTGTAATCATTTCAGTCATTATACGAAAAATACAAAAATATGACATCGTTAGCGCATGGTAATTTATCCTACAAAATTCCCTTCTTGGTTATAGTTTTTCCTAGGTAATTTAATTGAGCTTTTAAACCCCTGCCTGATGCCATTAGATAATTATTTCTCAACCTTTGATCTCGAAATATGACAACAAGTATTCGTTAACATCAATTAAATTACCGAAAAACTGTCAGCACCCGTGGTATAACTGAAGTAAACGACCTCACCCCAAACTACCCTTTACATGTAAATTGTTACGTTATTCTTAGCTTTCTAAAAAATGCCAGTAACGGTTTTAAATAAAATATCATATATGTAACATATTTATATAACTAATAAGGCGGTGCCGTGACCTAGTGGTTAGACCACTCGCTTCCCACCAACACATGTAGAAGCTACATGTGGGATTTGTGGTGGACGAAGCGGTGTCTGGGCGGGTTTTCTCCAGGTTCTCCGATTTCCCCCGCCGTTCATTCTACCAATTGCTCCATCTTTTCTTTCATCCATTTCGCCTTCATTTTATACCATCTTCTTCCTCACTCTCATACCAGGCTACCTCTTCATTCTTGATTCAATGTTCGTCTGTTACTCTACAGGCCCCTGACCCTAGGCACGGTTGTAAGTCCTAGAGGATATAAGACCTACATACGACGAGAGTAAGCTAAGTAAGTAAATGACAAATAAAATGGTGAGAGCAGTTCAAAAAGACAAATTATTGAAAAATTTAAACAAAAAACAATGAATATCTCCGAAAATGTTGACGCTATTGCCTATATTAGATACCTACATGTTTAAAAAAAATCTAGTTCTACAGATATCTACATTTCTGTGCAGTAAGGTTTCGTTTATATCTTATAATTTATCACAAAACGAATTCAAAATAAAGAGGACTTCATAAGCTATTCGCAGTGAATTCAACATATGTATCTTATTAGTCTTGCAAATATGCTAAACATATGTTATTTTAATCAAAATCATTAGAGCCATTTTTGAAAAAAAAATTAGTAAAAATTACCCGAATAAACAGTAGTTTCGAAGCGGGATTTTCTTGAAAATCTTCATGTCTTGTATTTATCTAACTCCCTTTTCTTCAGGGACCTCAAAGCGTGTATTTCCAGTGAAATCTCGATATCGTATTTTTGGATGGATTGCAATACCTCCTCTACTTAATATAGGTACGTAGCAAGAAAGTAAAACTATCTAATGAATGCTATCTAAAGTGCCAAAGTTCAGCAAAGTTATTATAGTGGTAAATCCTTCATCCCATGTTCACGTCAACTTCAGTGCTAACCACAGCAATATATTCTACTAGACGAAAGCGGAGCTTTACGACAGGAAAGTTCATTAAAGTAATCGGACTCAAAACAGGGGGATTAATAATTAATAGGTACTTCATTAAGTTACCACCACCCAGTTCTGAGGCAACTTCTGAAATTTAAGACGGTTTACTTAGCGTTCAAGACGGCTTATGGCAGTAAACTCCTCTAGTTAAAGAAAAACTTGGAAACAACATTAATCAGTTGTACCCTTACTCCCTTATAATTGATTTCAAGAAACATTTTCTGAGTAACTTACGTATTTTCCAACGAAGTGTTTATGCACTACGAAAAAATCTGAACATTAGCAGAAAACATGGGGCTACATGACTCAAGTGCAAACTTTGAATAATAATAATTAAGGTTCCCATCATCATCAACAACAACGCACACCAAATTTGTATGAAAATGCATATTTATTTTGATTTTATTTGTAATGTGGAATTAAGCTTTGCAATATGTTTCATGTTCTGTGCTACTGCATAGGTATAATCGCATATTTCTGATGTTGCTGCGTATTTCATAACTTTTCCATGAATCAAGCGTATTATACACGTATTTTTAAATGTTAAATTTTAAAAGTAATATTTAAACACATTAATGACAAAATAATGAAGTCATTACTATAAGAATACCCCATGGAGTAAATGGTAGGTAATATTACAGCATCCCTCTCTAATTAATACTTCTATCATTTGTGTGTTTATATTTCTATCACTTTACTCACGCATGTAATCTATAAACAATTGTAATAAGAAACGGTTAACTAATGTGTTATGCCAAGGTAATATATGTATTGTATAGGGTATGAATGTCAAATCAATATTCAATAATATGTAAAAAGAAAAGTAATGTGGAGTAACGCATATACGAACAGCTTCGTGTCCCTTTAAAGTTCCAACAATGAAGTACAGAAACCAAACCGTCATAAATCTGAAAGACGGACACGATAGTACCAACAGTTTAAAGGGGATTAAGATTCTCGACGTTCAGACATTTACACTAAATTTGAAAGGTAGCATACTATAGGAGAATGCCAGAACTATGTCAGTAGGAGATATTAAGGTTTGAATGTAGTATGTTCAAAGCTAGAAACGCCAAGCAAGATAGCGTCAGCAGAATCAACGCGCATCATACAGCAGAAGAGTAAAACCGCGTTTCCATGGAGTTAAATGAATTATTAAATTTTTTGCGGTAGATAACCGTTTATAATTATAATTATAGTGAATATATTACATTTACAGGTACACGCTGGTTCACAATTTTTACTACATAACCTCGAGAATTATTTGGGCACTTAGTAACTTCAATACTGCTCGCGTACTCACTCACTTTACCATACCCAGTATGAAGTCAAAGTGTATAATTACAAGTGCTTATCTTATTAACATTTACATACAAGTTAAGACAGATTACGGGTGATTATATTTTATTTAGTTATTCGTAGAGCGCACACGACCTGACACTAAGAGCAATAACTGCACCACTGAGTTAGTCGAGGCAATACTAATGGTAGTTTTCAGAGTCAAACCCACAACCCCCATTACCATTTAAACCCACATCCCACCGACAGAGTCCCCTACCCACTGACAGAGTTATCAATAGCGTCCAAATCATCACCATGAGAACTACAGAGACGTTGCAGAGCAACACAGCAGCAGCCCCTGCAGACACCAGTAAGGTAACCCGCGTTACGACGATCAGCGAGACGACTACAAATTATTAGCATCCAATAAAGCTAACAGTTTCAAATGGAAGAAGAATGGTCCTTTAAACTATGCAAGAAAACTAAGCGGTAAATTGGGCAGTGTTGCCCAGTAACTTCTGTAGACGTGGAAAGATTCACCTACACGCAAACTTGTGTTAACCGATGAGCATTTGGAGAAAGTGATCACCTTATACTGCAAATCAAATTAAAGGACCGGAGTGATTTCTAACGAAGAATGTGCATTGTAAGTACCAAAAAATATAAACTTAAAGTTAAAAAGTTTAGTGCTGCTAATGCATATTTTCGAAAATAATGACTTTTTAAAGACTTGGACAGCATAAATGTATGCATATTTTAGTTCTTGTAAATTCGATGTCTAATATTAATAATCACCACCACCAGCACCATCCTTAAAGGGGTTAGCTAGTCTTGCCTGTTTCGTCTTCACCATATTTTCCTGAGGTGCCTCAAGTCTGTTCCACCTCAAAGTTGGTAGTTGCTCACCAGAATCGGAGTTCTTCCGTTATCCATGCGACCTAGTTGGGCTCACCAGTTGCATTTATACTCTTCTATGTTCTCATTTAGTATTATGTCCATTTTTGTGCAGCCCTTTACCCTACGGAGGAATCTCCTATGAATGAATCTCATTTCTGTCTCTTTCATTTGATACTAAAGCTTCACTTCCGTGCATTAATACTTGCACAGGCATTATCTTGTAACATTTTAGTTATGTATCTTTTTCGGGTTTTATTTTTAAGTGCTCTATTTATTGTATCTCATATTAACTGAGTTTGTTCAATTTATTTTCAATATCTGTTTCCCTAGCATAACTTACATTGCATCGTAGGTAATTAAAGTAACATGCTTGCACCAATATTTTATTTTGTGTTGTTATTTTTAAGCACACTGGGAGTTTCCCCTGTGAGCCGTTGCTTTTGTTTTGCTTATAGATATTTACAAGTTACTAGTCGCCATGATATGAGTGCGCTCGACGGGAAAAAGAACTAAACATTTACGGAACATTGAAAGGACAATTAGATAAACAAAGCATTCGATTGCACTTACTAGCGAGGCTGAGGGTGCAAATGTAGTTCTGTTTTCATTGTGCTAACTGTACTACTATTGCCTTGCCCCTCACTCCCTTCTGATCCCAAGCCACGATGGCGTTACGGATTGTCAACAAAGCAGTACCCTCCTGCAAGTGCACTCATATCGTGGCCGACTAATACTAGATAACCTGTGCGAATAGCCTTGATAAACATCTACACGGATAATAAATCGTCATTCGCCCGAGTTCCACACCAAAAAATATACACTTTTTTTTCGATCCATCACAGTTGAAAAGTACTGCATTTGACACAAACTCAAATATCATTGGATATAAATATTTATTTGCTCATAACTTCTTTCAACGTATTGTGTTTCTCCAAGACGATAATATAAAGAATCATCGATATCTAAAGATGCTAAAACATTCGAGGTTTATGCTTCACGCTTTATAATTGTAACTTCTACTAGCTGTGGCGAATAACCTATACATACAAGGAATATTTGACAATTTGTTAAAACATTGCATTTAAACGAAGAAAAAAAAAGGTCAAGTTAAAGCTGACGTAAGTCTTGCGTTTATATGAAGGGTTTTGTTCCCTTCTGAATTTTCTAAATGCAATGATCAAATTTTGTCTTTATTTAGGTACGTAAATGTTTAGAACTGAGTTTCGGATCTATAAATTTATAATAATTTTAAACCGAAGAGAATAAAAATAGCATGTCTCTGCTTGTAAACCTTTAATTATCACTTGTTTGGTTTACATTCGCCGACAAGCCTGTTCGCTCTGCTGAATACACTATTGGTCTGCTTGTTCCACCCTGCATTGAGAGAAGGCCGTTATGAGCTATGTCCACTTTCAAGAAGTCTAACGGATTAATCGACTACACATATATAAATGTAGAAGGAATGGGGAGGGGATGTAAGTATACATCTTTTGTTTGCTGCCATAAAACCTGGTCCTCTCCTGCATTAACATTCTCAAAACCTGGTAAGCCTACTGTCATCTGATCACAACGCAGGAGTAAGAATATACCCTTTGATGAGAATGCAGCAATTGCTGCGTTTTGCTTTAATCAGAGAGCCTATTATACGCAGTTACAGCGGACCTGATGGAGTTCTTTTGCCAGGGATTCCCTAATATGATGAAAGGCAAAAGTTTTCTACCTAAGCTCTGAAAAAGGGCTTTCAAGGGCAGAGAAGCGGAACGTGGTTTGAAGTTATAGGACAGGGTAGGTACTCACTTTGATTGAAAGCTATGGAAATAAAACTTCTCAACGTATGAGATGTTCGTCAGGTTTCCCTCAAAGGTGATGGCAGAGGCTATGATTGATCCAACCAGCCGTCGCTCTACGTCCAAAGTAAGTACACCCTTAGAACGAGTACAGCTATCAGGAGACTGGAAATTTATGTTCATGGTTGTTTTGTACGTCTTAACACATTACACATTTTAAGCACAAGTTTTATTTCGAAGAGGTACAGGTTAATTGATAAATTAGTAAAAGCTTCTGCTGGTAGGCATCTTCAAAGGGTAAGACCCTGGGTAAGCTAATAACAATTTTTTTAAACATGCATTTCCAGTGAATTGTTTTAGTGAAATTCAATCCTTCCTCTCCAGGTAGTGCTAGAGAAAATAATCATGTCCGAGCAGAATCAGTGAGCTCTGCTTAATGAAGATGAAGTAGAATTCCAGGACTCCTATACAGCTAGAAGCCTGCTTTAGACATTTGATTTGTATCACTTTCACATTTATTGTTCAATAATAGTAATTTATGCAACAGGTGGATAAGCTTAATGATTATGGTACGAGTGATTTTTCGTCGACTAAGATTATCCATGAGTTGAATGTAACATTTTATGGAATCTTAGCATTGTAAGCTGTAGGAAATAATCATGAAATAATTCGCCATCCAAAGCTAATTTAAGTGTATTCATAAGCCACGAGACTTTAACTTCTCTCCCTGCATTTCATTTGTTACTACTGGCCGTGTTGAACCGATAAACAAGACAGCCACCTGTATGCATTCCGTCTTGGAAGAGAAGTGAGCAAGCAGGTATTACGGACTGTGATTCACCCAATATCAGCACAGCATGGTAAGACACTAAATTAACATCTTAATTATTCTGTATTTGATAACGTACAGAGGCTTTACATCTTCGTTACCCAGAGAAAATATTATGACAAAATGGTTTCATCTTCTGTCTACAAATCACGGAACTTGGAATAACGGTATTACTTCATCGCTATTATTGGCACGCGAGCCATAATGGACCAGTTATGCATGATACTGAATACAGTAACAATTGTTTATAATGGTAGGGTTGTAATATTAATTATGATACAAGTGGTAAAATTAGGGTTTTAGTTTGCGAGTAGGAATGTTTGCGAAAAGAAGGCCGTAGGCCGAGTAAAATAAAACCACTTAACACGTGTGGCATATTATACTTTCTAGACAGCGCTCGAATTTGTAAAACATAAATAAAATGATATTATACTGATTCCTGAAACTAAGAGAAATCACGTTTAGAAATTAAATTGAGTTTTTTTATTTATGGACGCTCTGTAACTACTATGGGCCTTAGCGTCTCATTCTATATTGGGCGTGAAAGACCGGTAATTTTGCTCAGAGGCCTCTTTATCAGGCTTGAGATTCTTTTACGTGCCGTAAATCTACGACACGGTACCATCGGCTTTACTTCCCTTCCGAAGGAAGCCATCCTAAGGATTTTTACGCCTGAAAAAATCCATCGCCCTCCGCCGGAATTGAACACGCGACCTCGGGACACGTTTAGAACGAGGTCAATTCAAGTGTATAACGAAATTCTTGAAGAGAATTGACGTTAAAAACGAGATCAACCCTCGTGAGCAGCGAGATGTTGGATGTTTTGATGTTTGTTGGTTCGTTAGCAGTCATGAAGCGATTAAAATGTTGTATCATGTTGCTTTCTGATTTTCTGAGTAACTAGTTCTAGTGTAATTGTTTCTGCTGCTTCTGTAATTTAACCTGGCTCTTCCATTTCAGTTTCTTCTGAATTCACCATTTAATCTTTATGTAGGTTATACTATATAAAAAATAACGCATTAGATCAAAGAAAGCAACAGGCTGCCAATATATGGTAGGAATAAGTTAACTCCACAACCAATTGCGATAAATTGAAGTATGACTATTTCTATTGTGACAGATAATGCAACTGACATGAGAAATTAATCATATAAAAAGACACAATGAAAAGTAAAACCAAATCAAACCAAGTCGAATTATTAAACATGTTCAAATACAAAGGGTAATCGCCATGTGATTGGAATTGAAACCAAAGTTGGTCACTACGGAGTGGTATAAAATTTTATCGCACTAGTGCATTAATGTAAAGCCTTTAGTTTGCGTGCAAAGATCTACTTTTAGGCCATGCTGTCTAAAAACATAGTTATACCGCACTACGTCTGGAGGAGTAGCCCTTGTAAAGTTTACTGGACTTCACGGTCCGATACACTGAAGCTGTCAGTCCTTTACCAGACTCAAACCTTGATGAAGAAAACCGATGAAGGAATGTTTTATCTAACGAGGGCTGAGGTGTCGGTGGGTAATGAAGTCTGTGTAGGGATGATCAGCATCGATAATTGGAACAGCTTCTGGGTCCCCAAACTCAATTTACTCGTACACAATCGGCACGCTCGAGCGTTAACGCCCGTTAACGACACCATTATCTGCACCATGCATGGACAACACCTCCACACAAATGCGTTTCGAATTTATATAATTAACAGCAAAAGACCAGGGCATAGGGGCATCGATTCGATCTTTCATTCATGCGTATTTTTAATATCCGCTTTATAAAGCCGTTGGCATCATCAACAACAAAAATAGAGGGAAAAAAGTAATACACCCGGTGAAGCGAGCATTTGTCCAGCCCGCCCAGTATATTCAACTGAAGCCCAGTTTTCCGAGAGCTTCCCACGCTGTGTTCTGAACATGTATCGCTGCAGGTGTCACCTATGTTACCTCATTTTCATTTGCTATCTAGAGGTACAGTTATTTCATCTACTTTGCCATTATCACTGCGACCTATTTTCGGTTACCCACGCCACCGGCACGACACATCAACTCCCACGTCTATGGCAAGTGCCAGACAGCGAGTACAAACGTACAGAAATGTCACAACTGTCACCATCAGCAGGATCATGGGCCAAGTGACTCGGCCACCCTTCTTTTGAGAGGCCATGAAATTTATTCTCTAAATTTGAAGTCATTTAGTTTGACATTTTTGTTTCATTTTTATATCCTCCTTTAACCTCTTTGGTCATGGGGGCTTTGAGTTGAACAACTGATGGTATTGTTGCTCTCTGAACTGTGGGCTTCCTTAAGGTGGGGTTTATTAATTTTTCCTTTCTCAACTTACCTATAGTAAGCAGATGAAGTACTTCATGCCACCCAAATATTCGATATAAAGACTGCACTGGAAATAGGCGTTTTGAGATTCCCTGAATAAAAAATAGCATTTTTAGAAAAACATCCATGCATGTGTATCCGAGAACAGCATAACTCAAAAACGAAAAGTCGGTTAATTACCAAACCTCATATTTAAGTTTAGGATCTTAAAAGGACGCAATATGATGCAGTAATTTGTATCACAAATTATTTAAATGTAAAGAATGATTATAGTATGAATATGCATTTTTATGTGTCATTGATTTAAGATGTTTTGTTGATTGTAATTATTGTTGAGAAGTAGGTTTATACGGCCTTACTGAAACTGACAATAGTAGCGTGCAATAATGCAGCGAGGGGGTGAGCTGTTTATCATTATTAGAGACGAGGAAGTTACGTAATGTTGGCGCGTTTTTCTTTAGAATTTTCTGGAATATTTTCCCTAGAGCATATGTATTCATAATTTTCATTGGATATGAAAATAGACGCTAATGTTGGCGCGTTTTATTAGCCAATAGCAACTTAGTTATAACCTTTAGGCATATCGGGGTGTAGGAGTATAAATAGGGCTTGGTTAGAGATAGACCCCGTCAGTTCGTCGAAAATATTTGTATGCTACACGTCGCCTTCAGTCCAGCAGAGTTATGAAAAATCTCAAGTGTTGTAAAGTTAATTATACAAAAAGTTGAAGTACGCGAATTAAAAGTGATCAGTAATGAAGTTATTATAACAGTTTCAGTTTGGCGAGTGTCAAGATCAATGTGTAAATGTGATAGTGAATGTGTTCGACAATAAAAGTGTAAAACAAATTCCTTCATCAGTGTTATCTTTGGATAAAAGACTCCTTTCCGTTTACACAACCTGTATAAAGAGATGTGCTCGACCAAAAAGATCATAGCTAGCCGGAGGACAGTAAACCAAAATTAAATAAAATAACAGTAGCATTCTTTCAAACAAACACTAATACTACCGCAAATTGCTAACACCAGATGGAGCTACAAACCTAACAAAGAATCACATCACAAAATGGCTTCACCACGTGAAGTAAACACACATACACAAATAGCATTATAAATTTACCATCGCAAATTGGCTTCCCAAACGTGGGGCTCAACATATAAATATTACAAGTATACCGCCACAAATTGGCACCCAGAACGTGGGGCAGAATAACCAGGAAGGAGCAGAATTAACCAGGAAGAAGTGAAATAACCAGGAAGGGGCGAAGGAACCAGGACGTGGAGCGAATGGAGAAGTGAACTGAACTACAAGACGCAGATTCCAGAAACAATTACAGGGACGACAAGCGACGCGGATGAGTGGACATCGTAATTCCAAGATTACAAGGCAACAGGGGAATTCAACGACAGGACACCAAAACGACGTAGATTCATCATAATACGACGAAGAAGCAACATATAACCTAGGAGAGAGGGGCAGAAAGCTGGACATCAAAGCAACATCAGCAGATAGCATCAGAGAGGTTAGAAAAGTGTTATTTTAATTCTAAAAAAAAAGTGTCAAAATTTAAATGTACCTTCGGAGCGGTAGGATAAAGAAAACTATGTCCACTAATAATACAGAAGAAACAATGATGGAAAGGGATAGTGTAACAGTTAGCTGTGATTCAATACAGGTTACAGAAAATAGCTCAAACAATGTAGGATTTGAGGGAGAAAATGTTAGTGCAGAAAGTCAGAATAGAATAGCAGGAAATGTTAATTTTGATGCTAGTATGATGATGGAAATGATGGAAATACTGAGAAATATGAATGATAATATGGAAAAGAGTTTTGAGGAATTGAGAGAAGCTATAAATAAAGATCATAGGAAATTAAGGGAAAGTATTGGTAGGAGTAATGAGATATTAGAGCAAAAAGTAGATCAAAGCAGTGATGAAATTGAAAAGAAAGTTAGGAAGCTAGATAGTAGTATGCCAAAAATGAGAGATGAAAATCAGGAAGTAATAGCAAGTGAGATAGGAGGAATTTCAAAGAAAATGTTAGACATGAGCAGGGAAATAGGTAACAAAGAAAGTGAGGTTAATACTAAAAGTGAACATGTTGATGTAGAATGTACAGAGTCCGGTAGTAGAATGAGTAACATTTCAAGTGAGATAAGAGAGATGAAAGAGGTTATGAATGTAGATGTGAATCAGGCACAAGTTAATTTCAGAGGGGAGATATCAGAAATACAGAGGGAGTCAGTAATGCAAAGAAATAAATTGTCCGTAGAAGTTTTGCCTATAAATAATCAAAAGCCAACTTCTGAAATTAACAAGTACCAAGTTGTTCAAAATGAAAACTCCAATCCAGTACAATTTATTACAGACTTGTCAGAGTATTCTCAGATTAAAAAGATAGCAGAAGAATTGAAAATGACAGTTGTTAAAAAATGTGTAGTTCAGAAAACTTTAGATTGTTTTCAAATTATATCATGGGACGAAATATCATATGCATCCTTTAAGAGGCGATTCATGAACAAATTTTGGAAGGTTAGGATACGGCTACGAGTAATGTTTAGCCACAGACAATTTGATCCAGGAGGGTAAATAGCAATGAGATGTAAAGTAAATGCTGGATAGTTAAAGACGACCTGCAGAGAAATGTATTGGAATGTAAGAGGGTTAACTATTTATATATGTCATAGGCAAAGACAAATAAATTATAAAAAAAAAGTTTAAAAAAATAAATAAATTCTTAGTAACTGTAACAGCATTTGAAATGAAGTATGATGTTATATTAAAGTAAAATATATATTAGATATAATTCCAAGATTAGTGTGAATATAAAGTACCAAACAACAAAAATGGGGTAAAAATAACTAAAACAAATACTTATGTAGCAAACAGAAAATGTGAAACAGTATTTAGATTTAAGAGATGTAAATATATTTGTGTAGAGGGTGAATATTTTAGTAAATATGTTTAATAATTACAAAAATAACTCTGAATTGATAAATTTTTGTCAACAATATAAGAAAGTAAACCATTTTTTGTAACAGTAATTAAATAAGTCAGGGTACAGTATTTGCTATAAAAAAATTTTGTAATGTCAGATTAATGTCTAAACACATTAGACTAGAGCCAGTAAATAGTGGCGAGATAAAGGAAAAACATATGTCGTGTGTTAAATGCGTGTGAAGTATTAAGTGAAAGTGATAAATAGCGTGTGTTCCAAGATTTAGGAGACTAAAAACCCAATTATAAAATTTCCAAACAAGTTGTAAATATTTATAATTATGTTTCTAGTGGGGCATATGATGCAGTAATTTGTATCACAAATTATTTAAATGTAAATAATGATTATAGTATGAATATGCATTTTTATGTGTCATTGATTTAACATGTTTGTTGATTGTAATTATTGTTGAGAAGTAAGTTTATACGGCCTTACTGAAACTGACAATAATAGCGTGCAATAATGCAGCGAGGGGGTGAGCTGTTTATCATTATTAGAGACGAGGAAGTTACGTAATGTTGGCGCGTTTTTCTTTAGAATTTTCTGGAATATTTTCCCTAGAGCATATGTATTCATAATTTTCATTGGATATGAAAATAGACGCTAATGTTGGCGCGTTTTATTAGCCAATAGCAACTTAGTTATAATCTTTAGGCATATCGGGTGTAGGAGTATAAATAGGGCTTGGTTAGAGATAGACCCCGTCAGTTCGTCGAAAATATTTGTATGCTACACGTCGCCTTCAGTCCAGCAGAGTTATGAAAAATCTCAAGTGTTGTAAAGTTAATTATACAAAAAGTTGAAGTACGCGAATTAAAAGTGATCAGTAATGAAGTTATTATAACAGTTTCAGTTTGGCGAGTGTCAAGATCAATGTGTAAATGTGATAGTGAATGTGTTCGACAATAAAAGTGTAAAACAAATTCCTTCATCAGTGTTATCTTTGGATGAAAGACTCCTTTCCGTTTACACAACCTGTATAAAGAGATGTGCTCGACCAAAAAGATCATAGCTAGCCGGAGGACAGTAAACCAAAATTAAATAAAATAACAGTAGCATTCTTTCAAACAAACACTAATACTACCGCAAATTGCTAACACCAGATGGAGCTACAAACCTAACAAAGAATCACATCACAAAATGGCTTCACCACGTGAAGTAAACACACATACACAAATAACATTATAAATTTACCATCGCAAATTAGCTTCCCAAACGTGGGGCTCAACATATAAATATTACAAGTATACCGCCACAAATTGGCACCCAGAACGTGGGGCAGAATAACCAGGAAGGAGCAGAATTAACCAGGAAGAAGTGAAATAACCAGGAAGGGGCGAAGGAACCAGGACGTGGAGCGAATGGAGAAGTGAACTGAACTACAAGACGCAGATTCCAGAAACAATTACAGGGACCACAAGCGACGCGGATGAGTGGACATCGTAATTCCAAGATTACAAGGCAACAGGGGAATTTAACGACAGGACACCAAAACGACGTAGATTCATCATAATACGACGAAGAAGCAACATATAACCTAGGAGAGAGGGGCAGAAAGCTGGACATCAAAGCAACATCAGCAGATAGCATCAGAGAGGTTAGAAAAGTGTTATTTTAATTCTAAAAAAAAAGTGTCAAATTTTAAATGTACCTTCGGAGCGGTAGGATAAAGAAAACTATGTCCACTAATAATACAGAAGAAACAATGATGGAAAGGGATAGTGTAACAGTTAGCTGTGATTCAATACAGGTTACAGAAAATAGCTCAAACAATGTAGGATTTGAGGGAGAAAATGTTAGTGCAGAAAGTCAGAATAGAATAGCAGGAAATGTTAATTTTGATGCTAGTATGATGATGGAAATGATGGAAATACTGAGAAATATGAATGATAATATGGAAAAGAGTTTTGAGGAATTGAGAGAAGCTATAAATAAAGATCATAGGAAATTAAGGGAAAGTATTGGTAGGAGTAATGAGATATTAGAGCAAAAAGTAGATCAAAGCAGTGAAGAAATTGAAAAGAAAGTTAGGAAGCTAGATAGTAGTATGCCAAAAATGAGAGATGAAAATCAGGAAGTAATAGCAAGTGAGATAGGAGGAATTTCAAAGAAAATGTTAGACATGAGCAGGGAAATAGGTAACAAAGAAAGTGAGGTTAATACTAAAAGTGAACATGTTGATGTAGAATGTACAGAGTCAGGTAGTAGAATGAGTAACATTTCAAGTGAGATAAGAGAGATGAAAGAGGTTATGAATGTAGATGTGAATCAGGCACAAGTTAATTTCAGAGGGGAGATATCAGAAATACAGAGGGAGTCAGTAATGCAAAGAAATAAATTGTCCGTAGAAGTTTTGCCTATAAATAATCAAAAGCCAACTTCTGAAATTAACAAGTACCAAGTTGTTCAAAATGAAAACTCCAATCCAGTACAATTTATTACAGACTTGTCAGAGTATTCTCAGATTAAAAAGATAGCAGAAGAATTGAAAATGACAGTTGTTAAAAAATGTGTAGTTCAGAAAACTTTAGATTGTTTTCAAATTATATCATGGGACGAAATATCATATGAATCCTTTAAGAGGCGATTCATGAACAAATTTTGGAAGGTTAGGATACGGCTACGAGTAATGTTTAGCCACAGACAATTTGATCCAGGAGGGTAAATAGCAATGAGATGTAAAGTAAATGCTGGATAGTTAAAGACGACCTGCAGAGAAATGTATTGGAATGTAAGAGGGTTAACTATTTATATATGTCATAGGCAAAGACAAATAAATTATAAAAAAAAAAGTTTAAAAAAAATAAATAAATTCTTAGTAACTGTAACAGCATTTGAAATGAAGTATGATGTTATATTAAAGTAAAATATATATTAGATATAATTCCAAGATTAGTGTGAATATAAAGTACCAAACAACAAAAATGGGGTAAAAATAACTAAAACAAATACTTATGTAGCAAACAGAAAATGTGAAACAGTATTTAGATTTAAGAGATGTAAATATATTTGTGTAGAGGGTGAATATTTTAGTAAATATGTTTAATAATTACAAAAATAACTCTGAATTGATAAATTTTTGTCAACAATATAAGAAAGTAAACCATTTTTTGTAACAGTAATTAAATAAGTCAGGGTACAGTATTTGCTATAAAAAAATTTTGTAATGTCAGATTAATGTCTAAACACATTAGACTAGAGCCAGTAAATAGTGGCGAGATAAAGGAAAAACATATGTCGTGTGTTAAATGCGTGTGAAGTATTAAGTGAAAGTGATAAATAGCGTGTGTTCCAAGATTTAGGAGACTAAAAACCCAATTATAAAATTTCCAAACAAGTTGTAAATATTTATAATTATGTTTCTAGTGGGGCATATGATGCAGTAATTTGTATCACAAATTATTTAAATGTAAATAATGATTATAGTATGAATATGCATTTTTATGTGTCATTGATTTAAGATGTTTGTTGATTGTAATTATTGTTGAGAAGTAAGTTTATACGGCCTTACTGAAACTGACAATAATAGCGTGCAATAATGCAGCGAGGGGGTGAGCTGTTTATCATTATTAGAGACGAGGAAGTTACGTAATGTTGGCGCGTTTTTCTTTAGAATTTTCTGGAATATTTTCCCTAGAGCATATGTATTCATAATTTTCATTGGATATGAAAATAGACGCTAATGTTGGCGCGTTTTATTAGCCAATAGCAACTTAGTTATAATCTTTAGGCATATCGGGTGTAGGAGTATAAATAGGGCTTGGTTAGAGATAGACCCCGTCAGTTCGTCGAAAATATTTGTATGCTACACGTCGCCTTCAGTCCAGCAGAGTTATGAAAAATCTCAAGTGTTGTAAAGTTAATTATACAAAAAGTTGAAGTACGCGAATTAAAAGTGATCAGTAATGAAGTTATTATAACAGTTTCAGTTTGGCGAGTGTCAAGATCAATGTGTAAATGTGATAGTGAATGTGTTCGACAATAAAAGTGTAAAACAAATTCCTTCATCAGTGTTATCTTTGGATGAAAGACTCCTTTCCGTTTACACAACCTGTATAAAGAGATGTGCTCGACCAAAAAGATCATAGCTAGCCGGAGGACAGTAAACCAAAATTAAATAAAATAACAGTAGCATTCTTTCAAACAAACACTAATACTATCGCAAATTGCTAACACCAGATGGAGCTACAAACCTAACAAAGAATCACATCACAAAATGGCTTCACCACGTGAAGTAAACACACATACACAAATAACATTATAAATTTACCATCGCAAATTAGCTTCCCAAACGTGGGGCTCAACATATAAATATTACAAGTATACCGCCACAAATTGGCACCCAGAACGTGGGGCAGAATAACCAGGAAGGAGCAGAATTAACCAGGAAGAAGTGAAATAACCAGGAAGGGGCGAAGGAACCAGGACGTGGAGCGAATGGAGAAGTGAACTGAACTACAAGACGCAGATTCCAGAAACAATTACAGGGACCACAAGCGACGCGGATGAGTGGACATCGTAATTCCAAGATTACAAGGCAACAGGGGAATTTAACGACAGGACACCAAAACGACGTAGATTCATCATAATACGACGAAGAAGCAACATATAACCTAGGAGAGAGGGGCAGAAAGCTGGACATCAAAGCAACATCAGCAGATAGCATCAGAGAGGTTAGAAAAGTGTTATTTTAATTCTAAAAAAAAAGTGTCAAAATTTAAATGTACCTTCGGAGCGGTAGGATAAAGAAAACTATGTCCACTAATAATACAGAAGAAACAATGATGGAAAGGGATAGTGTAACAGTTAGCTGTGATTCAATACAGGTTACAGAAAATAGCTCAAACAATGTAGGATTTGAGGGAGAAAATGTTAGTGCAGAAAGTCAGAATAGAATAGCAGGAAATGTTAATTTTGATGCAAGTATGATGATGGAAATGATGGAAATACTGAGAAATATGAATGATAATATGGAAAAGAGTTTTGAGGAATTGAGAGAAGCTATAAATAAAGATCATAGGAAATTAAGGGAAAGTATTGGTAGGAGTAATGAGATATTAGAGCAAAAAGTAGATCAAAGCAGTGAAGAAATTGAAAAGAAAGTTAGGAAGCTAGATAGTAGTATGCCAAAAATGAGAGATGAAAATCAGGAAGTAATAGCAAGTGAGATAGGAGGAATTTCAAAGAAAATGTTAGACATGAGCAGGGAAATAGGTAACAAAGAAAGTGAGGTTAATACTAAAAGTGAACATGTTGATGTAGAATGTACAGAGTCAGGTAGTAGAATGAGTAACATTTCAAGTGAGATAAGAGAGATGAAAGAGGTTATGAATGTAGATGTGAATCAGGCACAAGTTAATTTCAGAGGGGAGATATCAGAAATACAGAGGGAGTCAGTAATGCAAAGAAATAAATTGTCCGTAGAAGTTTTGCCTATAAATAATCAAAAGCCAACTTCTGAAATTAACAAGTACCAAGTTGTTCAAAATGAAAACTCCAATCCAGTACAATTTATTACAGACTTGTCAGAGTATTCTCAGATTAAAAAGATAGCAGAAGAATTGAAAATGACAGTTGTTAAAAAATGTGTAGTTCAGAAAACTTTAGATTGTTTTCAAATTATATCATGGGACGAAATATCATATGAATCCTTTAAGAGGCGATTCATGAACAAATTTTGGAAGGTTAGGATACGGCTACGAGTAATGTTTAGCCACAGACAATTTGATCCAGGAGGGTAAATAGCAATGAGATGTAAAGTAAATGCTGGATAGTTAAAGACGACCTGCAGAGAAATGTATTGGAATGTAAGAGGGTTAACTATTTATATATGTCATAGGCAAAGACAAATAAATTATAAAAAAAAAAGTTTAAAAAAAATAAATAAATTCTTAGTAACTGTAACAGCATTTGAAATGAAGTATGATGTTATATTAAAGTAAAATATATATTAGATATAATTCCAAGATTAGTGTGAATATAAAGTACCAAACAACAAAAATGGGGTAAAAATAACTAAAACAAATACTTATGTAGCAAACAGAAAATGTGAAACAGTATTTAGATTTAAGAGATGTAAATATATTTGTGTAGAGGGTGAATATTTTAGTAAATATGTTTAATAATTACAAAAATAACTCTGAATTGATAAATTTTTGTCAACAATATAAGAAAGTAAACCATTTTTTGTAACAGTAATTAAATAAGTCAGGGTACAGTATTTGCTATAAAAAAATTTTGTAATGTCAGATTAATGTCTAAACACATTAGACTAGAGCCAGTAAATAGTGGCGAGATAAAGGAAAAACATATGTCGTGTGTTAAATGCGTGTGAAGTATTAAGTGAAAGTGATAAATAGCGTGTGTTCCAAGATTTAGGAGACTAAAAACCCAATTATAAAATTTCCAAACAAGTTGTAAATATTTATAATTATGTTTCTAGTGGGGCATATGATGCAGTAATTTGTATCACAAATTATTTAAATGTAAATAATGATTATAGTATGAATATGCATTTTTATGTGTCATTGATTTAAGATGTTTGTTGATTGTAATTATTGTTGAGAAGTAAGTTTATACGGCCTTACTGAAACTGACAATAATAGCGTGCAATAATGCAGCGAGGGGGTGAGCTGTTTATCATTATTAGAGACGAGGAAGTTACGTAATGTTGGCGCGTTTTTCTTTAGAATTTTCTGGAATATTTTCCCTAGAGCATATGTATTCATAATTTTCATTGGATATGAAAATAGACGCTAATGTTGGCGCGTTTTATTAGCCAATAGCAACTTAGTTATAATCTTTAGGCATATCGGGTGTAGGAGTATAAATAGGGCTTGGTTAGAGATAGACCCCGTCAGTTCGTCGAAAATATTTGTATGCTACACGTCGCCTTCAGTCCAGCAGAGTTATGAAAAATCTCAAGTGTTGTAAAGTTAATTATACAAAAAGTTGAAGTACGCGAATTAAAAGTGATCAGTAATGAAGTTATTATAACAGTTTCAGTTTGGCGAGTGTCAAGATCAATGTGTAAATGTGATAGTGAATGTGTTCGACAATAAAAGTGTAAAACAAATTCCTTCATCAGTGTTATCTTTGGATGAAAGACTCCTTTCCGTTTACACAACCTGTATAAAGAGATGTGCTCGACCAAAAAGATCATAGCTAGCCGGAGGACAGTAAACCAAAATTAAATAAAATAACAGTAGCATTCTTTCAAACAAACACTAATACTACCGCAAATTGCTAACACCAGATGGAGCTACAAACCTAACAAAGAATCACATCACAAAATGGCTTCACCACGTGAAGTAAACACACATACACAAATAACATTATAAATTTACCATCGCAAATTAGCTTCCCAAACGTGGGGCTCAACATATAAATATTACAAGTATACCGCCACAAATTGGCACCCAGAACGTGGGGCAGAATAACCAGGAAGGAGCAGAATTAACCAGGAAGAAGTGAAATAACCAGGAAGGGGCGAAGGAACCAGGACGTGGAGCGAATGGAGAAGTGAACTGAACTACAAGACGCAGATTCCAGAAACAATTACAGGGACCACAAGCGACGCGGATGAGTGGACATCGTAATTCCAAGATTACAAGGCAACAGGGGAATTTAACGACAGGACACCAAAACGACGTAGATTCATCATAATACGACGAAGAAGCAACATATAACCTAGGAGAGAGGGGCAGAAAGCTGGACATCAAAGCAACATCAGCAGATAGCATCAGAGAGGTTAGAAAAGTGTTATTTTAATTCTAAAAAAAAAGTGTCAAAATTTAAATGTACCTTCGGAGCGGTAGGATAAAGAAAACTATGTCCACTAATAATACAGAAGAAACAATGATGGAAAGGGATAGTGTAACAGTTAGCTGTGATTCAATACAGGTTACAGAAAATAGCTCAAACAATGTAGGATTTGAGGGAGAAAATGTTAGTGCAGAAAGTCAGAATAGAATAGCAGGAAATGTTAATTTTGATGCAAGTATGATGATGGAAATGATGGAAATACTGAGAAATATGAATGATAATATGGAAAAGAGTTTTGAGGAATTGAGAGAAGCTATAAATAAAGATCATAGGAAATTAAGGGAAAATATTGGTAGGAGTAATGAGATATTAGAGCAAAAAGTAGATCAAAGCAGTGAAGAAATTGAAAAGAAAGTTAGGAAGCTAGATAGTAGTATGCCAAAAATGAGAGATGAAAATCAGGAAGTAATAGCAAGTGAGATAGGAGGAATTTCAAAGAAAATGTTAGACATGAGCAGGGAAATAGGTAACAAAGAAAGTGAGGTTAATACTAAAAGTGAACATGTTGATGTAGAATGTACAGAGTCAGGTAGTAGAATGAGTAACATTTCAAGTGAGATAAGAGAGATGAAAGAGGTTATGAATGTAGATGTGAATCAGGCACAAGTTAATTTCAGAGGGGAGATATCAGAAATACAGAGGGAGTCAGTAATGCAAAGAAATAAATTGTCCGTAGAAGTTTTGCCTATAAATAATCAAAAGCCAACTTCTGAAATTAACAAGTACCAAGTTGTTCAAAATGAAAACTCCAATCCAGTACAATTTATTACAGACTTGTCAGAGTATTCTCAGATTAAAAAGATAGCAGAAGAATTGAAAATGACAGTTGTTAAAAAATGTGTAGTTCAGAAAACTTTAGATTGTTTTCAAATTATATCATGGGACGAAATATCATATGAATCCTTTAAGAGGCGATTCATGAACAAATTTTGGAAGGTTAGGATACGGCTACGAGTAATGTTTAGCCACAGACAATTTGATCCAGGAGGGTAAATAGCAATGAGATGTAAAGTAAATGCTGGATAGTTAAAGACGACCTGCAGAGAAATGTATTGGAATGTAAGAGGGTTAACTATTTATATATGTCATAGGCAAAGACAAATAAATTATAAAAAAAAAAGTTTAAAAAAAATAAATAAATTCTTAGTAACTGTAACAGCATTTGAAATGAAGTATGATGTTATATTAAAGTAAAATATATATTAGATATAATTCCAAGATTAGTGTGAATATAAAGTACCAAACAACAAAAATGGGGTAAAAATAACTAAAACAAATACTTATGTAGCAAACAGAAAATGTGAAACAGTATTTAGATTTAAGAGATGTAAATATATTTGTGTAGAGGGTGAATATTTTAGTAAATATGTTTAATAATTACAAAAATAACTCTGAATTGATAAATTTTTGTCAACAATATAAGAAAGTAAACCATTTTTTGTAACAGTAATTAAATAAGTCAGGGTACAGTATTTGCTATAAAAAAATTTTGTAATGTCAGATTAATGTCTAAACACATTAGACTAGAGCCAGTAAATAGTGGCGAGATAAAGGAAAAACATATGTCGTGTGTTAAATGCGTGTGAAGTATTAAGTGAAAGTGATAAATAGCGTGTGTTCCAAGATTTAGGAGACTAAAAACCCAATTATAAAATTTCCAAACAAGTTGTAAATATTTATAATTATGTTTCTAGTGGGGCATATGATGCAGTAATTTGTATCACAAATTATTTAAATGTAAATAATGATTATAGTATGAATATGCATTTTTATGTGTCATTGATTTAAGATGTTTGTTGATTGTAATTATTGTTGAGAAGTAAGTTTATACGGCCTTACTGAAACTGACAATAATAGCGTGCAATAATGCAGCGAGGGGGTGAGCTGTTTATCATTATTAGAGACGAGGAAGTTACGTAATGTTGGCGCATTTTTCTTTAGAATTTTCTGGAATATTTTCCCTAGAGCATATGTATTCATAATTTTCATTGGATATGAAAATAGACGCTAATGTTGGCGCGTTTTATTAGCCAATAGCAACTTAGTTATAATCTTTAGGCATATCGGGTGTAGGAGTATAAATAGGGCTAGGTTAGAGATAGACCCCGTCAGTTCGTCGAAAATATTTGTATGCTACACGTCGCCTTCAGTCCAGCAGAGTTATGAAAAATCTCAAGTGTTGTAAAGTTAATTATACAAAAAGTTGAAGTACGCGAATTAAAAGTGATCAGTAATGAAGTTATTATAACAGTTTCAGTTTGGCGAGTGTCAAGATCAATGTGTAAATGTGATAGTGAATGTGTTCGACAATAAAAGTGTAAAACAAATTCCTTCATCAGTGTTATCTTTGGATGAAAGACTCCTTTCCGTTTACACAACCTGTATAAAGAGATGTGCTCGACCAAAAAGATCATAGCTAGCCGGAGGACAGTAAACCAAAATTAAATAAAATAACAGTAGCATTCTTTCAAACAAACACTAATACTACCGCAAATTGCTAACACCAGATGGAGCTACAAACCTAACAAAGAATCACATCACAAAATGGCTTCACCACGTGAAGTAAACACACATACACAAATAACATTATAAATTTACCATCGCAAATTAGCTTCCCAAACGTGGGGCTCAACATATAAATATTACAAGTATACCGCCACAAATTGGCACCCAGAACGTGGGGCAGAATAACCAGGAAGGAGCAGAATTAACCAGGAAGAAGTGAAATAACCAGGAAGGGGCGAAGGAACCAGGACGTGGAGCGAATGGAGAAGTGAACTGAACTACAAGACGCAGATTCCAGAAACAATTACAGGGACCACAAGCGACGCGGATGAGTGGACATCGTAATTCCAAGATTACAAGGCAACAGGGGAATTTAACGACAGGACACCAAAACGACGTAGATTCATCATAATACGACGAAGAAGCAACATATAACCTAGGAGAGAGGGGCAGAAAGCTGGACATCAAAGCAACATCAGCAGATAGCATCAGAGAGGTTAGAAAAGTGTTATTTTAATTCTAAAAAAAAAGTGTCAAAATTTAAATGTACCTTCGGAGCGGTAGGATAAAGAAAACTATGTCCACTAATAATACAGAAGAAACAATGATGGAAAGGGATAGTGTAACAGTTAGCTGTGATTCAATACAGGTTACAGAAAATAGCTCAAACAATGTAGGATTTGAGGGAGAAAATGTTAGTGCAGAAAGTCAGAATAGAATAGCAGGAAATGTTAATTTTGATGCTAGTATGATGATGGAAATGATGGAAATACTGAGAAATATGAATGATAATATGGAAAAGAGTTTTGAGGAATTGAGAGAAGCTATAAATAAAGATCATAGGAAATTAAGGGAAAGTATTGGTAGGAGTAATGAGATATTAGAGCAAAAAGTAGATCAAAGCAGTGAAGAAATTGAAAAGAAAGTTAGGAAGCTAGATAGTAGTATGCCAAAAATGAGAGATGAAAATCAGGAAGTAATAGCAAGTGAGATAGGAGGAATTTCAAAGAAAATGTTAGACATGAGCAGGGAAATAGGTAACAAAGAAAGTGAGGTTAATACTAAAAGTGAACATGTTGATGTAGAATGTACAGAGTCAGGTAGTAGAATGAGTAACATTTCAAGTGAGATAAGAGAGATGAAAGAGGTTATGAATGTAGATGTGAATCAGGCACAAGTTAATTTCAGAGGGGAGATATCAGAAATACAGAGGGAGTCAGTAATGCAAAGAAATAAATTGTCCGTAGAAGTTTTGCCTATAAATAATCAAAAGCCAACTTCTGAAATTAACAAGTACCAAGTTGTTCAAAATGAAAACTCCAATCCAGTACAATTTATTACAGACTTGTCAGAGTATTCTCAGATTAAAAAGATAGCAGAAGAATTGAAAATGACAGTTGTTAAAAAATGTGTAGTTCAGAAAACTTTAGATTGTTTTCAAATTATATCATGGGACGAAATATCATATGAATCCTTTAAGAGGCGATTCATGAACAAATTTTGGAAGGTTAGGATACGGCTACGAGTAATGTTTAGCCACAGACAATTTGATCCAGGAGGGTAAATAGCAATGAGATGTAAAGTAAATGCTGGATAGTTAAAGACGACCTGCAGAGAAATGTATTGGAATGTAAGAGGGTTAACTATTTATATATGTCATAGGCAAAGACAAATAAATTATAAAAAAAAAAGTTTAAAAAAAATAAATAAATTCTTAGTAACTGTAACAGCATTTGAAATGAAGTATGATGTTATATTAAAGTAAAATATATATTAGATATAATTGCAAGATTAGTGTGAATATAAAGTACCAAACAACAAAAATGGGGTAAAAATAACTAAAACAAATACTTATGTAGCAAACAGAAAATGTGAAACAGTATTTAGATTTAAGAGATGTAAATATATTTGTGTAGAGGGTGAATATTTTAGTAAATATGTTTAATAATTACAAAAATAACTCTGAATTGATAAATTTTTGTCAACAATATAAGAAAGTAAACCATTTTTTGTAACAGTAATTAAATAAGTCAGGGTACAGTATTTGCTATAAAAAAATTTTGTAATGTCAGATTAATGTCTAAACACATTAGACTAGAGCCAGTAAATAGTGGCGAGATAAAGGAAAAACATATGTCGTGTGTTAAATGCGTGTGAAGTATTAAGTGAAAGTGATAAATAGCGTGTGTTCCAAGATTTAGGAGACTAAAAACCCAATTATAAAATTTCCAAACAAGTTGTAAATATTTATAATTATGTTTCTAGTGGGGCATATGATGCAGTAATTTGTATCACAAATTATTTAAATGTAAATAATGATTATAGTATGAATATGCATTTTTATGTGTCATTGATTTAAGATGTTTGTTGATTGTAATTATTGTTGAGAAGTACGTTTATACGGCCTTACTGAAACTGACAATAATAGCGTGCAATAATGCAGCGAGGGGGTGAGCTGTTTATCATTATTTGAGACGAGGAAGTTACGTAATGTTGGCGCGTTTTTCTTTAGAATTTTCTGGAATATTTTCCCTAGAGCATATGTATTCATAATTTTCATTGGATATGAAAATAGACGCTAATGTTGGCGCGTTTTATTAGCCAATAGCAACTTAGTTATAATCTTTAGGCATATCGGGTGTAGGAGTATAAATAGGGCTAGGTTAGAGATAGACCCCGTCAGTTCGTCGAAAATATTTGTATGCTACACGTCGCCTTCAGTCCAGCAGAGTTATGAAAAATCTCAAGTGTTGTAAAGTTAATTATACAAAAAGTTGAAGTACGCGAATTAAAAGTGATCAGTAATGAAGTTATTATAACAGTTTCAGTTTGGCGAGTGTCAAGATCAATGTGTAAATGTGATAGTGAATGTGTTCGACAATAAAAGTGTAAAACAAATTCCTTCATCAGTGTTATCTTTGGATGAAAGACTCCTTTCCGTTTACACAACCTGTATAAAGAGATGTGCTCGACCAAAAAGATCATAGCTAGCCGGAGGACAGTAAACCAAAATTAAATAAAATAACAGTAGCATTCTTTCAAACAAACACTAATACTACCGCAAATTGCTAACACCAGATGGAGCTACAAACCTAACAAAGAATCACATCACAAAATGGCTTCACCACGTGAAGTAAACACACATACACAAATAACATTATAAATTTACCATCGCAAATTAGCTTCCCAAACGTGGGGCTCAACATATAAATATTACAAGTATACCGCCACAAATTGGCACCCAGAACGTGGGGCAGAATAACCAGGAAGGAGCAGAATTAACCAGGAAGAAGTGAAATAACCAGGAAGGGGCGAAGGAACCAGGACGTGGAGCGAATGGAGAAGTGAACTGAACTACAAGACGCAGATTCCAGAAACAATTACAGGGACCACAAGCGACGCGGATGAGTGGACATCGTAATTCCAAGATTACAAGGCAACAGGGGAATTTAACGACAGGACACCAAAACGACGTAGATTCATCATAATACGACGAAGAAGCAACATATAACCTAGGAGAGAGGGGCAGAAAGCTGGACATCAAAGCAACATCAGCAGATAGCATCAGAGAGGTTAGAAAAGTGTTATTTTAATTCTAAAAAAAAAGTGTCAAATTTTAAATGTACCTTCGGAGCGGTAGGATAAAGAAAACTATGTCCACTAATAATACAGAAGAAACAATGATGGAAAGGGATAGTGTAACAGTTAGCTGTGATTCAATACAGGTTACAGAAAATAGCTCAAACAATGTAGGATTTGAGGGAGAAAATGTTAGTGCAGAAAGTCAGAATAGAATAGCAGGAAATGTTAATTTTGATGCTAGTATGATGATGGAAATGATGGAAATACTGAGAAATATGAATGATAATATGGAAAAGAGTTTTGAGGAATTGAGAGAAGCTATAAATAAAGATCATAGGAAATTAAGGGAAAGTATTGGTAGGAGTAATGAGATATTAGAGCAAAAAGTAGATCAAAGCAGTGAAGAAATTGAAAAGAAAGTTAGGAAGCTAGATAGTAGTATGCCAAAAATGAGAGATGAAAATCAGGAAGTAATAGCAAGTGAGATAGGAGGAATTTCAAAGAAAATGTTAGACATGAGCAGGGAAATAGGTAACAAAGAAAGTGAGGTTAATACTAAAAGTGAACATGTTGATGTAGAATGTACAGAGTCAGGTAGTAGAATGAGTAACATTTCAAGTGAGATAAGAGAGATGAAAGAGGTTATGAATGTAGATGTGAATCAGGCACAAGTTAATTTCAGAGGGGAGATATCAGAAATACAGAGGGAGTCAGTAATGCAAAGAAATAAATTGTCCGTAGAAGTTTTGCCTATAAATAATCAAAAGCCAACTTCTGAAATTAACAAGTACCAAGTTGTTCAAAATGAAAACTCCAATCCAGTACAATTTATTACAGACTTGTCAGAGTATTCTCAGATTAAAAAGATAGCAGAAGAATTGAAAATGACAGTTGTTAAAAAATGTGTAGTTCAGAAAACTTTAGATTGTTTTCAAATTATATCATGGGACGAAATATCATATGAATCCTTTAAGAGGCGATTCATGAACAAATTTTGGAAGGTTAGGATACGGCTACGAGTAATGTTTAGCCACAGACAATTTGATCCAGGAGGGTAAATAGCAATGAGATGTAAAGTAAATGCTGGATAGTTAAAGACGACCTGCAGAGAAATGTATTGGAATGTAAGAGGGTTAACTATTTATATATGTCATAGGCAAAGACAAATAAATTATAAAAAAAAAGTTTAAAAAAAATAAATAAATTCTTAGTAACTGTAACAGCATTTGAAATGAAGTATGATGTTATATTAAAGTAAAATATATATTAGATATAATTCCAAGATTAGTGTGAATATAAAGTACCAAACAACAAAAATGGGGTAAAAATAACTAAAACAAATACTTATGTAGCAAACAGAAAATGTGAAACAGTATTTAGATTTAAGAGATGTAAATATATTTGTGTAGAGGGTGAATATTTTAGTAAATATGTTTAATAATTACAAAAATAACTCTGAATTGATAAATTTTTGTCAACAATATAAGAAAGTAAACCATTTTTTGTAACAGTAATTAAATAAGTCAGGGTACAGTATTTGCTATAAAAAAATTTTGTAATGTCAGATTAATGTCTAAACACATTAGACTAGAGCCAGTAAATAGTGGCGAGATAAAGGAAAAACATATGTCGTGTGTTAAATGCGTGTGAAGTATTAAGTGAAAGTGATAAATAGCGTGTGTTCCAAGATTTAGGAGACTAAAAACCCAATTATAAAATTTCCAAACAAGTTGTAAATATTTATAATTATGTTTCTAGTGGGGCATATGATGCAGTAATTTGTATCACAAATTATTTAAATGTAAATAATGATTATAGTATGAATATGCATTTTTATGTGTCATTGATTTAAGATGTTTGTTGATTGTAATTATTGTTGAGAAGTAAGTTTATACGGCCTTACTGAAACTGACAATAATAGCGTGCAATAATGCAGCGAGGGGGTGAGCTGTTTATCATTATTAGAGACGAGGAAGTTACGTAATGTTGGCGCGTTTTTCTTTAGAATTTTCTGGAATATTTTCCCTAGAGCATATGTATTCATAATTTTCATTGGATATGAAAATAGACGCTAATGTTGGCGCGTTTTATTAGCCAATAGCAACTTAGTTATAATCTTTAGGCATATCGGGTGTAGGAGTATAAATAGGGCTAGGTTAGAGATAGACCCCGTCAGTTCGTCGAAAATATTTGTATGCTACACGTCGCCTTCAGTCCAGCAGAGTTATGAAAAATCTCAAGTGTTGTAAAGTTAATTATACAAAAAGTTGAAGTACGCGAATTAAAAGTGATCAGTAATGAAGTTATTATAACAGTTTCAGTTTGGCGAGTGTCAAGATCAATGTGTAAATGTGATAGTGAATGTGTTCGACAATAAAAGTGTAAAACAAATTCCTTCATCAGTGTTATCTTTGGATGAAAGACTCCTTTCCGTTTACACAACCTGTATAAAGAGATGTGCTCGACCAAAAAGATCATAGCTAGCCGGAGGACAGTAAACCAAAATTAAATAAAATAACAGTAGCATTCTTTCAAACAAACACTAATACTACCGCAAATTGCTAACACCAGATGGAGCTACAAACCTAACAAAGAATCACATCACAAAATGGCTTCACCACGTGAAGTAAACACACATACACAAATAACATTATAAATTTACCATCGCAAATTAGCTTCCCAAACGTGGGGCTCAACATATAAATATTACAAGTATACCGCCACAAATTGGCACCCAGAACGTGGGGCAGAATAACCAGGAAGGAGCAGAATTAACCAGGAAGAAGTGAAATAACCAGGAAGGGGCGAAGGAACCAGGACGTGGAGCGAATGGAGAAGTGAACTGAACTACAAGACGCAGATTCCAGAAACAATTACAGGGACCACAAGCGACGCGGATGAGTGGACATCGTAATTCCAAGATTACAAGGCAACAGGGGAATTTAACGACAGGACACCAAAACGACGTAGATTCATCATAATACGACGAAGAAGCAACATATAACCTAGGAGAGAGGGGCAGAAAGCTGGACATCAAAGCAACGTCAGCAGATAGCATCAGAGAGGTTAGAAAAGTGTTATTTTAATTCTAAAAAAAAAGTGTCAAAATTTAAATGTACCTTCGGAGCGGTAGGATAAAGAAAACTATGTCCACTAATAATACAGAAGAAACAATGATGGAAAGGGATAGTGTAACAGTTAGCTGTGATTCAATACAGGTTACAGAAAATAGCTCAAACAATGTAGGATTTGAGGGAGAAAATGTTAGTGCAGAAAGTCAGAATAGAATAGCAGGAAATGTTAATTTTGATGCAAGTATGATGATGGAAATGATGGAAATACTGAGAAATATGAATGATAATATGGAAAAGAGTTTTGAGGAATTGAGAGAAGCTATAAATAAAGATCATAGGAAATTAAGGGAAAGTATTGGTAGGAGTAATGAGATATTAGAGCAAAAAGTAGATCAAAGCAGTGAAGAAATTGAAAAGAAAGTTAGGAAGCTAGATAGTAGTATGCCAAAAATGAGAGATGAAAATCAGGAAGTAATAGCAAGTGAGATAGGAGGAATTTCAAAGAAAATGTTAGACATGAGCAGGGAAATAGGTAACAAAGAAAGTGAGGTTAATACTAAAAGTGAACATGTTGATGTAGAATGTACAGAGTCAGGTAGTAGAATGAGTAACATTTCAAGTGAGATAAGAGAGATGAAAGAGGTTATGAATGTAGATGTGAATCAGGCACAAGTTAATTTCAGAGGGGAGATATCAGAAATACAGAGGGAGTCAGTAATGCAAAGAAATAAATTGTCCGTAGAAGTTTTGCCTATAAATAATCAAAAGCCAACTTCTGAAATTAACAAGTACCAAGTTGTTCAAAATGAAAACTCCAATCCAGTACAATTTATTACAGACTTGTCAGAGTATTCTCAGATTAAAAAGATAGCAGAAGAATTGAAAATGACAGTTGTTAAAAAATGTGTAGTTCAGAAAACTTTAGATTGTTTTCAAATTATATCATGGGACGAAATATCATATGAATCCTTTAAGAGGCGATTCATGAACAAATTTTGGAAGGTTAGGATACGGCTACGAGTAATGTTTAGCCACAGACAATTTGATCCAGGAGGGTAAATAGCAATGAGATGTAAAGTAAATGCTGGATAGTTAAAGACGACCTGCAGAGAAATGTATTGGAATGTAAGAGGGTTAACTATTTATATATGTCATAGGCAAAGACAAATAAATTATAAAAAAAAAAGTTTAAAAAAAATAAATAAATTCTTAGTAACTGTAACAGCATTTGAAATGAAGTATGATGTTATATTAAAGTAAAATATATATTAGATATAATTGCAAGATTAGTGTGAATATAAAGTACCAAACAACAAAAATGGGGTAAAAATAACTAAAACAAATACTTATGTAGCAAACAGAAAATGTGAAACAGTATTTAGATTTAAGAGATGTAAATATATTTGTGTAGAGGGTGAATATTTTAGTAAATATGTTTAATAATTACAAAAATAACTCTGAATTGATAAATTTTTGTCAACAATATAAGAAAGTAAACCATTTTTTGTAACAGTAATTAAATAAGTCAGGGTACAGTATTTGCTATAAAAAAATTTTGTAATGTCAGATTAATGTCTAAACACATTAGACTAGAGCCAGTAAATAGTGGCGAGATAAAGGAAAAACATATGTCGTGTGTTAAATGCGTGTGAAGTATTAAGTGAAAGTGATAAATAGCGTGTGTTCCAAGATTTAGGAGACTAAAAACCCAATTATAAAATTTCCAAACAAGTTGTAAATATTTATAATTATGTTTCTAGTGGGGCATATGATGCAGTAATTTGTATCACAAATTATTTAAATGTAAATAATGATTATAGTATGAATATGCATTTTTATGTGTCATTGATTTAAGATGTTTGTTGATTGTAATTATTGTTGAGAAGTAAGTTTATACGGCCTTACTGAAACTGACAATAATAGCGTGCAATAATGCAGCGAGGGGGTGAGCTGTTTATCATTATTTGAGACGAGGAAGTTACGTAATGTTGGCGCGTTTTTCTTTAGAATTTTCTGGAATATTTTCCCTAGAGCATATGTATTCATAATTTTCATTGGATATGAAAATAGACGCTAATGTTGGCGCGTTTTATTAGCCAATAGCAACTTAGTTATAATCTTTAGGCATATCGGGTGTAGGAGTATAAATAGGGCTAGGTTAGAGATAGACCCCGTCAGTTCGTCGAAAATATTTGTATGCTACACGTCGCCTTCAGTCCAGCAGAGTTATGAAAAATCTCAAGTGTTGTAAAGTTAATTATACAAAAAGTTGAAGTACGCGAATTAAAAGTGATCAGTAATGAAGTTATTATAACAGTTTCAGTTTGGTGAGTGTCAAGATCAATGTGTAAATGTGATAGTGAATGTGTTCGACAATAAAAGTGTAAAACAAATTCCTTCATCAGTGTTATCTTTGGATAAAAGACTCCTTTCCGTTTACACAACCTGTATAAAGAGATGTGCTCGACCAAAAAGATCACAGCTAGCCGGAGGACAGTAAACCAAAATTAAATAAAATAACAGTAGCATTCTTTCAAACAAACACTAATTCTACCGCAAATTGCTAACACCAGATGGAGCTACAAACCTAACAAAGAATCACTTCACAAAATGGCTTCACCACGTGGAGTAAATACAAATAAATAACCTTACAAGTACACCACTTCAAATACGAAGATTTTCAAGAAAATCCCACTATCCCACACTATCCTTTACGTGGAAAAATTTTAGTTATTTTTTATTTTCTCAGAAATGGCTCTAACGATTTTTATTAAAATGCCCCAATTTAATTCATTTGTATGACCAATAAAATGTATATCTTAAATTCTCTGCGAATAACCAGTAAAGTCCTCTTCATTTGTGCAAGTGGCCAAACGTAAGAAATAACACAAAATCTTACTATACAAAAAAAATTATATTTCGTTAAAGCACACAATTTATGTCAAATAAAATGTCTTGTGGCGTTAACCATTTCCGAGATATTCTTAGATGCTGGTTTGAATGTTCAAATATTTATACTTTCTTCAAGCGGTAAGTCGCTATTCGTTTTTTCTAGTGTCTATGCAAAGAGAACGGAACTTCAAAGCCAAGACATTGCGAACTTTACTATCGCTTCTGTCTTCTGTATTCCCTTGTACCTTCAAAGTAACGTGTCTTACTGTCAAGCAGAACCGAGCGAGGTGGCGCAGTCATTTAGCTGTGTGACTCGCATTCGAGAGGTCGTGGGTTCGATTTCCGCCGGCCTTCCTATACCATGGATTTTTTCATCTGCTTGGTTGTTTCAGGTTGCAAGAGTCGGCGGAAGTCTCGGCGTTGCATGTCAGGAGAAAAGGAGGCTCTCTGTACAACTTCGTCCCCCAGAATGGCGGCAGTCTCTGAGTCCCGGGTCCCCCAGTGGAATATACAAGCCTGTGGGGGGTAGGGGAGCCGGTTGTATCAGTTGCCACCGGGAAGTTTCAACCTGGAAAATGTAACGAGCATGTTCTCTGCTCTGCCGTGGCTCCTGATCCAACCGCTCTATTTCCTCTAACCTCACCCCTCCCTCTCCTTAGGTCGAGGTGCTAAGCCCCCCTCCATTCCTGGTCACACTGTCAAACAGACGGATATACGCGCGCACGGGCGTTTCTCTGAACTATTTTTTTACTCAGGGGATTCCAAAACGTGTATTTCAGGTGAAATTTAGAATACTGAATTTTTGGGTGGTATACAATGTTACTTGCTATAGGTGTAGATGGCAGAGAAAGTAACTTAGATTCTATTTAGGAGACCATGTAGGCTCATAGTGAAAATCGAGAACTGCGCGCGCGCACAGCAGTACATTTGCTTGCTTACTATCCATCTAACAGAAGCTAATTACCACACTGACCGTCGTTATGATAGAGATCATAACGGTACAAATATTAGATAGCGGACATAACAATACCATTTTCATCTCCTAGAATTCAATGTATATTTCAATCAACTATGCACTTCACAGTTGGCTTCAAAATACATGAGTTAGGACCGGTTTCACCAACCGATGTTAAAAATGCTCTAACATCTCGTTTGTTAACACTGTGTTCAAAGTTTAACATAAGGTTAAAACTTTTGCGTTTCATCAAGCTTTTACAGCAAATTGTTAGCTAACATATTGTTAACGTCTAAGATAACTGCGAACCCTAGCTTTCGAGAAGGCGATGGCCGAATTGCATGCTTCTGAACGTGCTCCGATGCACTTTTGTCTACGTTTCTCTGCACTCTCTATGTCAGTAGCCAACAACTATTTACATTCATGGAAATTGTCATGTTATGTTCACGATTGTTTGAGGTTAGAATCGCGATGTCACTGAAATAAATGTTTCACCGTTTGAAACGCGTTAATTAACATCTGGTTAATAAGTATAGACGTATTATCAACTGCGAAAAATCTGATGGTCTTACAATAAAGGATATAATTGCAGCCTGGGACAAAATCCACAATTAATTTAATTGCAATGAACGCGTTTCTCCTAAGTTCAGTAAGCAACTGCGGCAATTTTATTCTAACATAAAGTGCAGTACAGAAATGTTAGGTGCAAAGAGCGTTTAAGCCGGTTTCAAACTGGTGGTGGACCTGCATTGAAACTAAAATGGACGAAAGTGTGTTATCGGGATTAATCAAGCAGACCCGAAAAAAAATAGTGCTTGATTCTTGAAGCAATTTCTTTGGAAACCTTCCGGATAAACCCACAAACGGTAGCTTTGAAAATACCAACATTATCACAAGTAAATAGAAATGTTCGTAGCATAAAATCCAAGTACCTAATTAACACTTAGCATAGGAGAAAGAGGCATGCTTCTGTTGGTAGTATTCTAACCTCTCGTATTTCCCATAAAACCATGCTCATGAACCCTTGAACAATCTATATTGGTTTAAAAATTCCTCCTTTTGCAGGGTTTCAAATTTATTATGACGTACGACTACTCTTGTGTTAGGAATGGTATTTAAAATGTCAACTGTAGCAAACTCGGATGAACAGCTTGGTTTGCGGCAGCCATTTTCCAAATTCTAACATTTGTTAAACGCCTTAACATAGGGGTATCGTTATGTTAACTTAACACCGACTTTTAACAGATTGTTACAGTTAACACCGATGAAACAGAATTTTTGTTAACTTCGGTGTTAAATCAGTTTAACATTGTGTTAAAATTTAGCATCTGTTGGTGAAACCGGCCCTTAGTCTACTTTTATTACTTCTTTTCCAATTTTAACCATTTTGCATTTCACAGATAGTGCAGAAATTTCAAAATTACAGAAAAATGGAGCTTTGCCGATTAAGATGACGACATAGGGTCCTGGCAGAGATATCTACAGTTTGTCATTTTGTACCACCCAGACAACAGGGAAAAGTCACAGAACAAAGGCTCATTACCACAAAAAGTCGTGTTGATATATTTACGCGACACATTAGTTCACCAAACAGCATTCCGTTTATTGCTCACTTTCCTCCCTTTGCCAGAAAAAGGACAGAAATATCATCCGACAAATGTGGGAATAAATAAAGTTGCTGTAATAGCTGGAAAACTCCCATCATATAAATCATAATTAATACCAACCACAAGGCACTCTTTTAAAAATCGCCATATGGCAGCTATTGTATAATAATTATTTTATTGCCCTTTCGTTTCCATTAGAGTTAAATGATTCCAGTACGAAAAGCTTCACAGAGAATAACAACACAAACTGAAGCTTTTAGGCGTATTTCATTACGAACGCTCATATATGGAGAGAGAGAAAAAGCTTATAAATAACCCTAATATATTTCATAATGACGACGTAATCCTAAAACACAAATGGTTTGTTGTCGGTGCCCTGTTGCCATCACATGACGTCATTTCCTGAAATTGCGCAGTTTTACAAAGGACTATAACGTTTTAATTTTAGCTTATTGCGCGAAATGCTAACAACATTTTAATGTATTATACTCAAACATAATGGTTCAGCTCTTAATGATGTACGTCATTTAGCTTTGTAATTGTGATCTTTATTGGCTTCCAAAACTATATTAAATATACAAAGAGGAAATAATGCTGTTTCCAATCCAGTGACTTGTCTGAAATCACTGAGTGAAGCCTTCAAGCTTTATTAAAACAAAATACAAATCTTATTTACCAAAATATTCCCTTCAACCTAAATTAATGTATTCAATTGAATTTAACCCAGCTCTTAAAGGCAATTGTCTAACCCCTTTAGTGAAAATTAATGGTATAAATCATATACGGGTGAGTCTTCTCATCCTACGGATTGAGAAGGTCCCTTGTTCAAATAGTGCCACTAGTATTTTTTACGTTTAGTAAATTTAACGGGAACTGATAGTTAGAAGTGTCGTTTCACTTAATTAGTTAAATTATGTTAATTTAATTAAAACACAAATTGTTACTAGTTAGAATATGCAAATCGACTTTCTAGTGCATTCGGAAAGAAATTATGATTTGCTAGAACGTTCTCGAAACATGAACAGAAATTAATAAAAAAATCTGATGTGTTACACTCACATAACTTTCTCTACTCTTGTACAATCTAATTTTACAAACGCCTATTCTCCATATGCTTCATGTTAATCGAGATATCGAGATGTCAATCTTATTGCTAATTTTCTTGTAGATGCAAGGGGAATATGGTAGCTTTTAAGCGATAGTCAAATATTTTAACGCTGGTTGCTATGTGGCGAATTCCATTCTCTTTGCATGTTCAGGACATAAAAAAATCTGATGTGTTACACTCACATGACTTTCTCTACTCTTGTACAATCTATTTTTACAAACGCCTATTCTCCATATGCTTTATGTTAATCGAGATATCGAGATGTCAATCTTATTGCTAATTTTCTTGTAGATGCAAGGGGAATATGGTAGCTTTTAAGCGATGGTCAAATATTTTAACGCTGGTTGCTATGTGTCGAATTCCATTCTCTTTGCAAGTCCAGGACATAAAAAAATGAATAACGAATTTGAGAAAAAGTATAAGTATTGGAAAATTTAAGGGAATAACAAGCAATATCTCGAAAACGGTTCACTCAACAAAAGAAATGTATATAACATAAGTTGTGTATTTTAACGAGATCAACATTTTTTGTGTAGTAAAATTTTGTCTATCTCTTATGGTTTACCAGTTATGCAAAAGTCGTTCACAATGAAGAATACTTTTGGAGACATTCCCAGAAAATTCGAGATATACATTTCATTTCTCATGGCATTATCTTAAACATATGATATTTTAAACAAAATCGTTAGAGCCATTTTTGAGAAAATTAAAATTTTCGAAAAATGTTCCATGTAAAGGGTAGTCTGGGGTGGGGGGATTTTCTTGAAAACCTTCGTGTCGCATCTCTGGAAGATACTGAACCTAAATACCAAGTTTGGTGTTTATCCGACTGTTCGTTTTTGAGTTATGCTGTTCACACACACACAGACACACACACACACACACACACAGACACACAGACACACACACGGACATGTTTCCAAAAATGCTTTTTTTGGATTCAGGAGGTCTCAAAACATGTATTTCCGGTGAAATCTCGGTATCGAATTTTTGGGTGGAATGCAATACTTCCCCTACTTACTATACGTAGTAGAGAAAGTAAAAATGAATAACGAATTTGAGAAAAAGTATAAGTATTGGAAAATTTAAGGAAATAACAAGCAATATCTCGAAAACGGTTCACTCAACAAAAGAAACGTATATGACATAAGTTGTGTATTTTAACGCGATCTACATTTTTTGTGTAGTAAAATTTTGTCTATCTCTTATGGTTTACCAGTTATGCAAAAGTCGTTCACAATGAAGAATATTTTTGGAGACATTCCCAGAAAATTCGAGATATACATTTTATTTGTCATGACAATATCTTAAACATATGATATTTTAATCAAAATCGTTAGAGCCATTTTTGAGAAAATTAAAATTTTCGAAAAATGTTCCATGTAAAGGGTAGTCTGGGGTGGGGGGATTTTCTTGAAAACCTTCGTGTCGCATCTCTGGAAGATACTGAACCTAAATACCAAGTTTGGTGTTTATCCGACTGTTCGTTTTTGAGTTATGCTGTTCACAGACACACAGACACACAGACACACAGACAGACACACAGACACACAGACACACAGACAGACACACACACGGACATGTTTCCAAAAATGCTTTTTTTGGATTCAGTGATTCTCAAAACATGTATTTCCGGTGAAATCTCGGTATCGAATTTTTGGGTGGAATGCAATACTTCCCCTACTTACTATACGTAGTAGAGAAAGTAAAAACTTCCGACCTTCACCATGACTTTCCAGCATGTTACCAATTGCGCTGCTAGAGCAGATTAGCGAGCACCACCTTACCCCTAATTTCGCATCGTCCATAAAATGCAGGGTTACCTAGCTACCAATCCGCAGGATGAGAACACTCACGCAACAGAACCTGAAAAATAACCATTCTGAATCCAAAATTAGCGGTTTACAAAAAATCCGCGCGTGTGTCCAGCACATGTCATGAGCGAAAAGTCGAATAAATTCCAAACTTGATATTTAAATCCAGTACCTTCCAAAGAAGCAAAACGAAAATTTTCAAGGGAACCTCCCCAACCCTAAATACACTTTATATGGAAACGTTTTCGACGTTTTTTATTTTTTGAAACTGGTTCTAATGATTTTGATCAAAATGCCATATATTTAAGATAATAAATTTAAATAAAATGTATATCTTGAATGTTCTGGGTAGAGCCTGTAGGGTTCTCTTCATTCGGAAAGCATTTTGTATAATTTTATGTAATGGTAAACCGTAAGAGATAGGGAAAAACATACTAGACAAAGAATGCATTATGTTTTAAAAATACATTTATTTCAAATAATTCATCACTGATTTCCAAGATATCCTATTGGTTTGAAGTTTTCAATATTGTCATTTTTAAAGTGCTGTCGTTGCACTTTTAGTTGTTGCTCGCGATGTCATGGAAAGAGTGTGAATTTAAAGCCCGGCATACAGCGATCCGTTTTCAAGCATCTGACTATCGATTCCATTCCCTTTAATCCCTCTTATACCTATAGTGAACTGTGCAATAAAACCGTTTCAGCGTCGTTTATCTTGACTAACATAAAGCAGTCAGGAAAAACAAGCTTTCGTAAGAATAGTTTATAGAAGGTATATAAAACAAAATCTGATTTGACATATTTACATGACTTTCTCTATCTACATCGTTTACTAGTGAGTATACACTTAAGAAAGGCTTTTTTTGCTGCTGTTTACTATCTACTTCATTTTAATTGAGTTAAACCTTTGCGGAAATAGCTACATTACACGTTTCGTTACAGATACAAAGGGAATAACGTTAGTCAAATGTTTAAGAATTGGACGCTATACGCTGTCCTTGTCCCATCTTTCCATGCAATCACGAGAGACAACTGAATGTCGGCAGGACTTTAAAAGAATGACAAAGTATTGAACAATTTGAACCATTAATAACGGAAGTCTCGGAAATAGCTGATACCACAAACTGTTATTTGAAATAAATTGTGCATTTTAAAGAAATCTATCATTTTCTGTGTAGTACGATTTCGTCTGTTGCTTAACGTTTACCAGTTATACAGGATTATTACAATACCTTCCGAATGAAGGAATTCCTTCACAAGGTATTCTCAGAACATTAAAGATGTATTTTATTAGTCATGAAAACATCTTTAATATGTGGTACTTTAATCAAAATCGTTACGGTCATTTTTGAGAAATCAAACATTTCAAAACCTTTTCCATGTAAAGGATAGTTGGGGTAGGGGGAATGTTTTTTGAAAATCTTCGTGTCGCATCCTTGAAAGATGTTGAACTTAAATACCAAGTTTGGTGTTTAACCAAATTTTCGTTTTTGAGTTAGTTTTAAACACACACACACACACACACATCCACACATGGAGTCGTCCTCCGTGTAGTGGTTACCACGCTAGCCTCTACTTCCCGAGTCGCGGGTTCAAACCCAGAGGAGGGCGATGCATTGTTTTTCGGGCATAAAAATCCTTAGAATGGTCTACTTCGGAAGGGAAGTAAAACCGGTCGTTCTGTGTCGTAGATTTAGGCACGTAAAAGAACCTCAACCTTATAAAGAGGCCTCTGAGCAAAATTACCGGTTTTTCACGGCCAATATAGAATGCCTCTAAAAATACTTTTTCGGGATCAGGGGCCCTCATATACAGAGTGGATCATTTAAGTTGAGACTGTACAATATCTTAAAAACTAAGCGTTGTAGAAAGAAATGTCTTTAATAAAAGTGACCATCACAACGTTCTCCAAATAAAAAACGAATAATGGCATTTACTTTCCCCCATAATATCAAGCAACCTAAACATAAAGACATTTCTTTCTACAATGCTCAAGTACGATAAGGGTGGGATACGTGTTAGGCAACGAAATTAAGAAGAGGCTTAGAAGAAATTGGAATGGGGTACATTTGGCTACAGGAGAGGAACCTGGGAGGTAGCGGATGGAAGATAATTCAGAGACAACTACGGGATATTGACAGACAGAATTTAGAATTACAATGTACGACTAAAATTTCACTTAACTTATAGTGTCAAATAATGTGGGGCTGGGGGATGGAGGCCTATTTAGTTAACTGTACGCGAGAGGAAAGAAGTGGTTTGGCGTGGCTTAAGATTGGGCGCCTGGAAAGACAACATATTAGCTGATGACATCGGAGTGAGAATATGTCCACTCTGCGGTGAAAGAGAAACTTGGAATCATATTCTGGCTGAGTGCAAGGAAACGGAATTACTAAGAAAACAATATATACCACCACAGTTTCTGGGACCCAGTAGGGTAATCGACGACCGTTTGGATATAATGTTCGACACGGATTATCACAAAATGGGCTCTTTTTGTCTAAGATTCGGCAAAAGAGGTTAATTGCCCTGGAGAAAGGAAGAGGTAGAGACGGTACACAAGAGCGAATTCTTAAGGGTCAGAGCACTGTATATATTTGTAATATAATTGTAATTCATGCTTATTATATGTTTTATTATTATTATTATTATTATTATTATTATTATTATTTTCTTCCTTCATTATGTTAGTTCATAGTACATACTTATGTACATATATACCGAGTGAATTACCTAAAACTTACATCGCAAATATTTCGGAAATGGAAAGTGCTATTGATAAGCAGTTTTCACAGCATTGATTGGTACTCAGGGGCTCGTACATTTAGCCTATAAACAGATTGAAATAATACTGAGAAAGCGTTATTTTTTGAGCAAACATACAAATTTTTAAGTGGAACAATGCCTAATTACATGAACAGAATAAAGGTAGGGTAAATTGGAATGTCAGTGACGTTTGTTGCAAGATTCCAGTGCAAAACATGCAAGTTTTAGGCGATTCACTCTGTATAGTGAGCATATATTTAGTATTATACATACAGTGTTAGATTATAGGGACAGGAAAAGCATGTACGGCAATTAGACCCATGCGATTGTTGTATTGTACAAGAGGAGACTGAAATTGTTCACAATAAAACCACCACCACCACTACTAGTTTTGGAGATATTGTACAGTCTCAACTTAAATGGTCTCGACATCGAATTATGGGTGGAATACCTACTTACTACACGTAGTAAAGAAAGCAATAAAGGATAGTGGGTAATAAAATGAACGATATACATTATGTTGTTCCTATACTTTCTTGTGATATTACCATTGCTAGAAATTCCACTCATGGGGCCTAAACCTGCGTCTACTCTTGAGCGTCAACATGGCTTTTAATTTCCTTTCAGAGCACTTGCTTTGAGAATGCATTTCCATAAGTCACCCCCATTTCCATGTTTATGCCTCTGTATAATAATCTCTTAAGAGTTGCTTGGTAAATAAAATTAAACTTTTGGAGTTTATTATTGCGCGTTTATGTTTTAAAGTGCCTGTTTTAGGAATCGCTTAATGAGAAAACGCTTTGGAAGCCAGGTAAAAGCGGCAGACCGTGTGCATATAAAGTGCAATCATTTCTGGTCGCTGTAGTTAAATTGCGTGGGTCGTGTAGGTAAGTTCCTCCCATTAACACAAAATACAAAACCGAACCGTGCTATTATTTGATCAACAGTGGCGCCTCCAGAGCTCTGTGGTTTTGGCGCGAAGCGGGGCAACTGTCGCCCTGTTGTTTCGAAACCACCAACATTTACATAATGGATATGCATTACCATATATTCGAGGACTGCACTAATGTGCGCCTGCGCAGAAGTAATGCAAGCCGCAGTACAAGGCCAACACAACTTTTGTCCGTTTCCAAGAGGGAGAAGGGATAACGTGGTGGGATCGTTACCATGTTAAATCAATTAGGAAAACTCGTATATTGCATTTTCATCACCAGGTTGGGATTGCAGATGCACCAAGGTGCACCCATGTGCCAGGCGAAGCAATGTATGCCACAAACACATTACCCTTGAAGAAGAATAGCTGTGGTGCCACAGGGTGTGCACAAAATTAAACAGTTCCATTATATGACTGTAAATTTTTTTTGTATTTCATTACGTGAACGTAAAAGTGCCCTTTTTGTCTCATTACATCCAATTTCTCAACGATTTCAAATATTTAATAACAATACACATTGGTGTTTTATGGTGAGGCGTATTGCGCGTAAGCTGCTCCACACACTATTACACTGGGGGGTTTCGTTTCGTAACTCTCGCTTTACTTACTCACTAGTGATAGTAATATGCACTATAATGAGTACTAACCTTGTTATAAGTGCTGTTGGAAGTGGTGTCCACCTGCGTGAAGGCATTCCTAGTATCTTCGTGTGAAATTTCCATTCACACACATAAGTGTTCATAATTTCTGTTTTGATATTTCCTTAAGTTCGTCTATGGCGTGGAGATTATTTTTTATGGCTCCCAACAAACAGATGCACGAATTTCATCAACTTTTCCCTCTCTTAAAACATCTCGCTTTCGTTTCTTAGGTTTAGCACTTAGCGACCCCGTTGTCCTAAACGTATTAACCAGATGTCTAACCGTTTTTCTGGTTGGAACTGTCTACATGATTTGGTGTTTACGTATGTATCGTACATTCAGGCGTGAATTTGTCGACAGGCATCGCAGCGGACTAATAACAATACATTAATACCCTTAAGCAAATCACACACAACACACATGTCTTGAATAAATTTTCACCTTTGAGATGCATAGAGCATAACTCTCTTTACAGCACGAATACAAAGCACCGACTGAAGGATAGTTGATAATTTAACCTTGAACGCGTCATGCTCCGCCAGTTGCGCATCGGAAAAGTACCGAGCTCACCGCAGTATAGCGTGCTACACATATAACCGGTCTTAGGCCTCACCTTAAAACGAACGCACATGGAAACAAATCACCTAAAAATTCGATACCAATCTTTCACCGTAATTAATTTTTTGAGACCACTTGAATAAAAGAAATTTAAAAAAGGGCCTTGTGTGTGTATGTTGTGTGTGTGTGTGTGTGTGTGTGTGTGTGTGTGTGTGTAACAACACCACGATTCAAAAGCGTAAAGTCGGATAAATAGCAAACATGATATTTAAGTTTTTACATCCAATACTTTTCGAAGTTTTTCGTTTTCTAAAAAAAATGACTTACAATTTTGATTAAAATGCCATATATGAAAGATATTTGCATGAAAAATAAAAGTGTACCTTGAATTTTATCCCAGTAGCCTGTGAGGTCCACCTCATTCCAAATGAGTTTTGTATAATCTTGTATAACTGGTAAACGTTAAGCGATAGACAAAAACGTAGTACACAAAAAGTGTAGTGTTGCAAATAACTTTTTTGAGGAACAAGTAATTTCTGAAATATCATTTATTAATGGTTTGATTTTTAAAGTCCTGCCGATTTTCAATTGTTTCTTGCGATTGCATGGAAACAGTATGGAATTTTAAGGCCAGCATATAGCGTTTAGTTGTTAAACAATATTTATTGCCAAGATCGAGCAGGTACAAAAGCATCTGGAGGTGTGGCTATTCTAATCGGTGTAATCTTATTCATCATGCCATATTTTTACCAGGCGTCCCTGACCTTGAAGTGGTGGGAATCCCACTGCCTACTTCTGATGGAATGGGTCTTACAATTATCAGCGCCTACAAGACTCCTAACCGGAAGCTTAATGGTGAGTACCTTTCATTGCTTTTTCCGGCCGACAGCAGCACTCTTCTACTTGGAGATGTTAACTATAAGCACTTCTCGTGGGGTTGCCCCTCTACTAATCCCAATGGCCGACGACTCTACAATATACGAGTATGGTCATCGCAGCCTTCGGATCCCCAAGCGGCGACCTTTGTGCAGTAGCCAAACACTTGTTCCCTACCCTCCCTAACCGCAAGCACCATAAAATCTTAGTGACATCCATGTGCATATGCGCGTTGTTGCCAAAATTAAAAATAGTATTTAAAAGCAAAACTTTGCAGGTGATTTCCACATGTACAGAATACAATCATGCAGTTTGTCTGCTTGCTTTACACACAAAATAACTATGTAAATAACTATGAATCGCATAGTAATTACATTTAAGTTGCAAACGCTTTAAAATATAACTGAACTAATGAATGATCTGAACTAATATACTGCGCTACAAGAATAGAAATGCATGTTAACATATCCGAGAGAAACTTAGAAACATGTTCCGAATAAACTATACATTGTTGGACTATCATTAAATAATTACAATACATAAATATTAATTTATTTTGAAAGGAACTCTTACTCCCAAATCAAAGCATCATTTTTGATTATGCTGTGCGCGGAGCTATGGTAAAAAGTTTTTTATCACTTGTATCACAACAATGTTTTATTAATATAAAGCTAATACAAGAAGTTGTGTATTGTTTAAGGTGTAAGATTTATAAGCATGACATCTTCTGTTTACTTAAATGAATAGCTTTATTATAAAATGCAGGATAAGTAAAAATACGAAGGCAAAAGAAAGAAAATAAAAAAAAATCTTATGTATTATATTCACAAGATTATCTCTACTCACTCTTCTACAAACTACTTTCACAAAAGCTTATTCTATCTACTTCTTAAATAATAAGATAAAATTTCATTGCACATATCGTTGTAAATATAAGGATACATAGGCCAAAGCGATAGTCAGATTTTTAAAATACAGATGACTATATGATGACTTTGAAATTCCATGCTCTTAGCATGACCACGAGGAAAATACAAACAGAGACTTCCAACTTGTATTTCAAAATTCAAACCAACAACAAAAAATTTCTCGGAAATGGTTAACACAATTTGACCTAAAATTTGTCCTTTACCGAGATTGCATTTTACGCAGAGTAAGATTTTGTCTCTCTCTTAGAATTTACCAGTAATACAACAAGTTGAGAACGAGGAAAATTTTACAAGTTATTCCCAGAATATAAAATTCATGATACAAATTTTATTTTTCCTGCAAATATCTTAAACTTGCGGTATTTTACTAAAAATCGTTAAGCTGTTTTTGAGAAATTCAAAACAATAACAAACATTTTTCCACATAAAAGGTTCTTTTCTACATGTTCTTGAACATTACACATAAAAATCTGGCTTTGCTTATTCAGTTTTTGTAGCCCTTTTCTTCGTGGTCTTGGCATTACTGATATTCGGCAGAGGGTCACTTGCTGGTGCGACCGGAGGGGCATCAACTTGGTTCGTTTCCCAAGGTCTCCACATCTTAATTAAACTATTAAACGCTAATAACTATTAAACACTGCTAAACTTACAAAACTACACTAAGTAAAACACTATATAACTTCTCTGAAGAAGTAATATAGAAGCTTAGCTGAACATGGAAGAAAAGCACGAGCGAACAGTCACAGCTGCTAAAACCGGCAACAACGCTTTGCTTTGGTGGAGCTGGAGAAAGGACCACGTGTTGTGTTTAAGGGATGGGAAGACCCTACTAATCGTTTACTGATGGGTTTATGGTCAGGCTTCAAAGCTTTCCGTTCGCTTTGAAGCCGGTTGGGGAAAGGATGCCCGGGACTAGTATACATGCAGATCATCTCTCTTAGCTCCTACGGATCCTACTTGCCTTCCCAGGAATCCGCGCTGTTCGCTCCCGATATTCTTGCTATTGGGATTCACAGAAATTTACATCTTCCAGCATTTGCAACCACTTAGCAGAACTTGGTTCTGACCACTGCCCAGTCATGATTACTTTTCAGCTCCCTCCCAATGTACTAACCATAGCTCCTCGACTTATTAATGGTTATGTAAAATGGGATCTATTTCACACTCATCTAGATTCAACATTACATACAGCTTATTCCCTTGCCACTACGGCCGATATTGATGCTGCCGTTCAACACTAACCGACACTATAAGTCATTGTGTGCGCATTTCTAATAGCTACTCAAAGCGGTGCCCGTTAACTCCCTCCTTGCCAGCTGCTGCTACGTCTTATTCGTGAAAAGAACCGACAAGGCAACCGGAAACACGCCCTTGGCTTCGAAAACTTAATGAATTAACACGTCTCGTTAAAGCTGGGCTCGAGCGTCATCACCTTGACGCCTATAAACGTGTCAGCCAGCAAGCATTTCACCCAATCATCATATTCAATGGCATATTACGAGACGACTCCGTGAACCAACCAACACGACTCTTTCGTAACTCCTCCTACTGGTGATGGTGTTGTTACAGAAGTTGAAGATAAATGTGAAATTTTTGCTTCCCACTACGAACAGGCATTCACTCCAAATCCGCCCCTATTTACGAAGAACTCCATGCTCTTCACAGAATATCCTTCACAACCCCTAGTGAACTTCGGTATTTGATTCGATGTCCTCCTCTTAAGAAATGTTCAGACACGATCTGATAGTCGTCCTCCATGGTGTAGTTGTTACCATTCTAGCCTCTACTTCCCAAGGTTACGGGTTCAAACTGGCAGAGGGCAATGGGTATTTTCGGCGTAAAAATCCTTAGTATGGCTTCCATTGGAAGGGAAGTAAAGCCGGTGATCCCGTGTCGTAGATTTACGGCACGTAAAAGAACCTCAAAACTGGTAGAGGCCTCTGAGCAAAATTGCCGGTCTTTTACGCCCAATATAGAATGGGACGCTAGGGACCACAGAGCATCCATAAATAAAAAAAACACGATCTAATACCTAATGTGGTCCTAAAAAATCTGACAAGTAAAGTACTTGCTTTCTTATCAGCCATCCTGAATGCTGTCTCCGGCTTGGTTACTTTCCACACAATTGGACGTTTGCTAACATCCACAAACCAAAGCAGCCTAAAAAATCTTCCTGGCAACTGCCGTCCAATCAGTTTGTTACCGGTGTTATCCAACCTCCTTGAAAAGGTAATACTTCGACGTCTCCTTAAATATGTCTCTCAGAACAACATAACTCGAGACTTCCATTTCGGGTTTCGTTATCAGTACTCTACTTTGCTCAGCTGTTACGCTTAACTCATGGTTTTGAAAATTGTCAACCACAACGGTCCTGTTCCTAGATGTAGGAAAGGCCTTTGGCATAATCCTCTAACTTTATCGTATCGGCCTTTCTCAATATCTACTCACCATCTGCATTTTTCTATCAGAATACTCCTTTTTGTTCGTATTTGTGGTACTCAGTCGTCTCGGCGCTCTATTAAAGCAGGAGTTCCACAGGGCTCGATACTCGCTCCAATCTTGTTCAGCATCCACACCTACGATCTTCCTGTTTTGGCCCCTACTTCCATAGCTTTATACGCCGACGATACTGGTATATTCTATTCACAGGCTGATCTCCCCGAGGCTATACTCACAATTCAAACTTCTCTTAATCGTCTGGCAGCGTGGATTAACGCTTGGGGGATACTTCTTAACACCAAACAAAAACTGAAGCTAACATCTTTTTCCTTATGACTTATCACTAACCCCTCTGCCCTGCATGTTCATAATAAACAAATACTCTGGCTAGCTTATACAATCCTGTCAAGTATCTTGGAGTAATACTGGACACCAAACTCACTTGGCGTGTACATACATATCGCCTTATTTCAGTAACATCCGGAAGACTTTCTAAACTCTATCCATTGTTTCATAAACACACACCCCTTGGTCTTGAATGCTCTCTTTTCCTTTACAAATCTCTTGTTCGACCCACCCTCACATATACTTCCTAGGTCTGAGGCACTGCTAGAAACAATCACCTCCGCCGTTTACAAATGCTTCAAAACAGATTCCTGAGGATCGCTACCAATGCTCCTTGTTTGTCAGGAACCAGCAGCTAGAGTACATTAAGAACTCGGCCTCCTTCATGTTCTACAGCTTATACATAAGATCGCCTCTCGCTTCTTCTCACACTTGCCAGAAGTTCCAGTAGCTGTGAGTGTAACATCGGCACATGCACCCACCAGCCTAAAGAGACGACTACCACAGGATCTCCTATTCAGCAACTCCGATGACTCCCATCACTAACTACGCTAATTGTCTTTCAGAGTATCACTTTTAATCACCATGTTATATTTATACATATTCTATAGTTAAAAGGAGCCACTTTGATGTTCAAGTGTTAATAATCATTTATTCTATTCTATTATTCCAAAGATCTCTAAAGCATGTAATGCTGATCGATCACAATAAATTCTTAAACATTTGACTATGGCTGTTCCTTTACATCTTAACGTAACGTGCAATGTAGGCATTTCTGCAAATATAAAATCAACTTTTGTAGTAATAATCTGTGTACTCACTAATAAACAATAAAGGGAAGAGAAAATCACCTGAATTTAACACGTCAGATTTCTTCTGAAGTTATTAACTTTTTTAATTTAACCTATAAGCACTAAATAACAACAAATTCAGAATGACGTAATTGAATTCTATTTCCTATTACGTTTGCCTTAAAAAATTGAACAAGATAATGAATAAAATTTTAAAAATCAGGAGTAGAATGTGAATGCTTCTATTTCACATTTCACGGTTACCTGTAATTATAGGTACAGATTATACAAAGGAGGGAAACAGCTAGCGTACTGCGACATACGTACATCTATTGCATCTAACAATTACCAGGCGGAAGGGATGGAGTGAAAGAACCACAGGAGGCTACACGCCGCAAGAACCTAGGTCTTAGAGATGCGCGGTATAGTTCCGGCTCAAAGACCCGTCCCACTGCTGGAGCTGCCAAGAGTGCGATGAACGAACCATCGACCAAGCAGCACTCCAGTGTCTATGGGGAGTATCCTTTCCTTTGAGCAATCATTGGCACCATCTGTCCGGCAGCGTCATATACCACAAAACTTAGAAGAACTCTGAAAGATGAGAAGGAAACAATTAAAGGGAAATGATGGAAAGGAAATCGTAGTAACTGAGTAACCACACCAGCATTTGCCTGCCGACTAAGGAAACCTACAAAAAAACTCAAGGTCAGAGTGGGCAGTTGACGGAATCGAATCCAGGACCTCCCGAATGCGAGCCTTGCACGTTGCCGCGGAGCCATCTCGTTCTGTTCACGGTTACCTAAGTCTCTAACAGTAATACTTTCGAAAATATATTTTTTTCACTTCAGTCCTAGATAGTCTTTGAAGGCTAAAAAGAAGTTTTTGCTTTTCATTCCATGTGTAATGTTCCGTAAGAAAATGCTGAGAAAGAAAACATTGTCGGGAACAAATTGTTAAAACGCTTGTAAGAAACAACCATGTGATGTTATCAGCATGGAGAGGAAGTAAATAGCAGGGGACGGGCAATATCGCTAGAAAGGTCAAGGCTCTAAAGGAGTTGTAACACCATAAAGGCAGCAAGGCAGGTATTAATAACATTACGAGAGACCTGCAGCCATCTAGAATTATGTACTTAGTAATTGTCCTCTGCCGTAGGAGTGAAACAAGTAAGTGTGAAAAACAGTTTCCACAAGAGGATCTTAAAGACTCTCTCTCTCTCTCTTCTGCTATTACACACGCCAGAAGCGCGAAAGTATTCTAGGGCTTTGTTTGCATGCGCTCGCAGCGGTTGAATAAAAATGATAAAACTTGCGACTTTCTCATCTTAGTTCATTTCGCCTCGGTTAAACAAAAGCTCGCCTCAAGAAATGTTGCCAGCCCTGTTGTGCTCCATGTGCTAAACAGCTTTCTTTTTAAGGCAGCAGATGTTTCACGCTCTGCTATTATAGACAAAACTTGGAACATTCAGCTGTAAAGAAACAAAATAGCAGTTCTCTTCATTCGCGTCCCTGCAGAGGGCTTTACAGGGTGGATGCGAACTCTGCCGACGAACTTGTGAAGACATGTAAAGTATAATTTTGTGTCCGTCACTCCTGCCACAGAGTCCGTCACTGTCAGCATCAATTTAAGATTAAGAAGAAATATACCTGTCAACCCCTACCTTGTTCATTATGCGTCCAAAAATGGACTGACATAAGGACTAATTCTGCTTTTAGGTCATGGATTCTTGTGGGAGGGTTATCAGATCAAATTACTAACTTTTAGTTTCAGAACTCTAAACAAAAGCTACCCATAAGTTGAAGAACACAGGCAATTTAAAAAGGAAGACTAAAATAGGCTGTGCCGGGAAAATAAATGAAAAATAAGTCCTGACCAGAGTGGAAGTCGCCGCATGAAGGAGAACATGTGCTAGGGGTTGATGGAAGCTAGAGGATGGGACGACACTGCTATTTCTCGATACTCATATTGATTTTTAAGTTTGTTTATTGAGTATTAAGGCATTAGCTTCAGCTTTATAGTGTATATGTATATTTTATAAGCAACGATGCATAATATTGTGACGGAGACTTGCCAACTTTACGGCATTGGGCCGGGCGTGATCTTCAGTGACAGCCGGATAACAACTAGTTTTATTTATGGACGCTCTTTAACTGCTGTGGTCCTTAGCCTCCCATTCTATATTGGGCGTGAAAGACTGGTAATTTTGATCAGAGGCCTCCTTGCCAGGCTTGAGGTTCTTTTACGTGCCGTAAATCTACGACACGGACCACCTATTTTACTTTCCTTCCGAAGGAAGAGGCTAGCATGCTATCCACTACCCACGGAGGACGAAATGCCAGTCGAAGTATGATTGGTTGGAGGGAGAGAGAGAGAGGAGAGGCGCTCTCAGCACTCGAACTGTTCAGAAATCTTATTTGGACGCTAGTAAAAGCTTCCAGACCTTCCCTTCCACGCTCTATACCGAACTTTCTCTGTGGTACGTGCGGTTTAAAATGAATAGATCGCTGTACAAACAAGATTACTGTGAAGTTCATTGCAATGCAGTCTGCTTTTCACTCGGCGAGTTCTGTCTGCATGAAGCTAGAAGAAGCGTTCGGTATGTGAGATAAGCGACCGGAAGTGAGAAGATGCTAATTTGCGCGCCGTTAATTGAAACACTACATGCAAGGAAAAACTGAAGAGTGATTATAGTAAAAGTAGATGAAGTGGTAATATGATAATTCTGTGACTGGTTTCACTCTCTGGAAGATTAGTGTTTCATGTAAAAAGCTACAGATTGTATATCTCTTATTACCAACAACAACACCAGCACAACAATAATAAAGTAATTGTTTACCTTCTTATGTAACTATATTCTGGACTGAATGTACGTGTCACTATTTTATCTGAAGCTGAGGCTACGGGACTGCATATAGAGATGCATTTTCAGATGTCACGACTCCAGGTTCTGACACCAACATGAATATCTACATTATTTATTCAATGAAGGTTCGGAAAACTTCACTCAGTATGCAACTTGTGCTTCTTTAAATTTGAGTGCTGTGTGGCTTCAAAGAGAATATTTTAAACACCGTTCTATTGTTTTTAGTTACGTTAATTTCAAAACAGTTCCACAGTTTACTCATATTTAATTCAATATCGTTGCTACACATAATCTGGCACACTGATTGAAAAACAATTCTGCGAAACTGTTCTATGATATACACTATGGACTGAGAGTTATTACGTAGCCCATAAACTAACAGAGTAAAGGGAAATCAAATGTCGTTAAACCTCTCCGGTTATGATACGTTTCTGTTGGATTCTCTGAATCTAATTATTGAAATTAACGTAAAGCCTGAGAGCGGTTGACTTACCAAGCCAGACGATTGCAAAAACCACGCAATGTTGTGCGTCGGTTAAATCAGCTTCACTCAAAACTCGAGACCGCAGTTGAACTCAGTAACTTTCCATCTTCCACCATTGTTTTGCATGTTTTCATTTATGTAGGTATAAGAGAGAATGGAATGTAGCATTGATTCACCTACAGAAAACACAGTCATGGGCAAGAGCCAAGAATGATGAACCCAGCAATACTCTGGTGACGCATGCTAGGCAACAATGTGATGCATCATGCGCGCTCTGCTCCCTTCAACCTTGTCTAGCGAAGAGTGAAACGCAACAACTAATGGTAAGTATCCGGAGCAGAAAGTATCTGGAACAGAAATAAGCAACTTAATTTAGAAGTATCAAGACGTATTTCGGTACCATCGAGGGTAACAGTATCGACAGCAGCGAGGTCCCAACCCTGATTAAAACCAATGCTATATGACATGTAATACAGAAGCTGCAAGAGGATTTTGGGGACAAAAGGCATCAGAGAAGAGAGATGAATGTGTGACCTGAATGGCTGTATAGCATTCATTGTGTCCTGTACTAAAGAAACAAAAACTCAATAACAGACTGTATATGACTATATGCTCTATTATCATTGTTTCTAGTAATTCAATTATATCTAATTACCACTGCAATTTCATTTGTTTTTAGTTAATTACGATTTTAAAGTTTTATAGCTATGAAACTATACATATTTTATGCAATTTTGTACATTTTACGATTGTGTGCTTATTGATTTATTAACCTGCAACAAGATAATCATGTGTTTATCTAATTGTTTATCCAAATTTTATTCACAGTACAATTTTCACATACGTCTCTTGGCGGGTAAGTATTAATTTTGTGTTTTTCTCAAGGAGTTTTCCGCAATTTATTTGATCAAAGCGAATGTTCATTGTCATGACAGATATGTCGTATGCTCTTATGACGTCGTTCTCCGTAGTGTAGTGGTTATCATGCTACCTCTAGTTCCCGAGGTCACGGCTTCAAACCCGGCGGAGGGCGATTGATTTTTGTGGGCGTAAAAATTCTTAGCATGGCTTCCTTCGGAAAGAAAGTAAAGCTGGTGGTCCCGTGTCGTAGATTTACGGCACATAAAAGATTCTCAAGCCTGATAGAGGCCTCTGAGCAAAATTACTGGTCTTTCACGCCCAATATAGAATGGGATGCTAAGGGCCACAGCAGTTAAAGAGCATCCATAAATAAAAAACTCAATTTAAATGTTCTTATGGCGAAAGGGAAATTAATTTAAAAAAGGAAGCCATAAATTTTCAGTGGTATCCGGCGATACAATTACAACGGGAGAAAGCGTCTATGATCATCAGGAAGTGTTATAAGTATTTAACCTTCCTTGGTACAACGCACAGTTTTATTCCAGGCACAATCGGGTAAATATATGAAATTAAACTGTATTAATAGCAAGTGAATATTTGTGGTTATAATTTATGAATTGTCAATAAGGACAAATTCATATTTTTTCGTTTGGAAACGAAACAGAAATGATCGAATAAAGCAAATGAAATAAAACCAATATTAGTTTCTCAACATCATGCACTTATTATCGATTTGGTTTGCTTCACTGGTCAATCGAAGAACAATGAGCTCGTTGAGTGGCCGATAGGCCCTCTCATCTAAATTTATCTCCCTCATTTGTATAGGCTATACCGCATTTTTAAAATTCTAATCTTCGTTATACAAAAAGTACGCGGCTGAAAGAAATGAGGAAGAAAAGGAGAATGGTATAATGTTAGTTTATTTATTAGAGGCGGAAGAAGTGGTTATTTTTAGTCACGATTCCAAAACAAACTAGATTCCAAATAAGCGTCAGGTACATTCATAATTGCTACGAAGGTAAGTCAAAAGTATCCGCACAGAAATTTTAAAATTTATTATAACAATAATAGAAACTTACAATTACCTCATTTTTAATGTACTCCCCTAGCTTCTCAATGCACATGGTCAATCGTTGCACAAACTTTCTGATGCCCTCAGAAAGAAAGTTTTTTTTCGGTTGAGTGGCAAACCATATATGCACCGTTTCCTTCACTTCTTTGTCTGTGGTGAAGTGACGGCCCCTTAAGGCTTTTTAATTGGACCAAAAAAGATATAGTGTGCCACTTCATCGACAGTCAATCTTCGTTTCTCTGGATCAGGTTACGGATTGCTCATTGCTGGCGTCACTAGTGGATATGGATGGGCGTCCTGCTCTTTCCTTGTCCTTCACAGTTGTCCGAACATTGTTGAACTTTTCAATCCATTCGTACCATTTCGCCGGGGTAAATATTGCCACCATATTGTGCCAAGAGTCTTCAATGGATTTCGAATCCTGGTACACCTTCAGACGAAAAACGGATAACCGCACGCTGTTCTTCTTTGGTGCAAACGGTGAGCGGTGCAGCCATGTTTATTATGCAAGAATGCAACACTCACTGGCGTGGCAACGGTCAAACATTCCACAGGCGGAGAAAAAGGAACAACATGTACACCTGCGCGCTCACAAACGAATACAACCAAGCTACAAAAAATAAAAATAAGTGTGCGAATGCTTATTGACTTACCTTCGTATTTAGGCATGATGTACAGGCAAGATACTTTCGTGTTCTATCGCATTAAGTCGTCATTCTTCGTTCTCTTACGATACGATGCTCCCCTCCTTTTGTCTCTCCCTCCCATCTTAGATGCAATCACACATGTGCTGCGTAATACGTAAATACTTATAAATAAACTGCTCATTTAAATTACCCTCAAGGAATTCACGCCTATCATCGTCATCGTACTAACACTGGTAAAAGTAGTAGTAGCAGTAGTAGTAGGAGTGGTGGTGGTGTTGCTGGTGTTAACCGTCGTTTATCAGTTTCCATGACGATAATGATAATGTGTTTCAAAAAGGCATCTCGGTAATTGCCTTTCAAATGTATATCACAAGAGCTTCAATAGTATATATTTAAATCTGATTGGCCGGAAGATTTCCAGCGGGCGCTGTCCTGTATTAGAATCTGAAAGCACTAAAGCAGGAGCAATTCCAAGGTCTCACTTACATACCTGTAACTGTTGTATTGTTAGATATCCTTTACGATCAGTACGATTATTCGATCAAAGTTAGAAAACTGTTATTTGGAACTCTATAACTGAACTGATAGCTATTTTTTTGCAACGGCTGTATCCTCGGAGGAGCTTTAAAATAAATTATATTATATGGTAGGGGGTTTTTGTTGGAGTTTTATTAACCTCCCGCACGTAGGCCTGAAAGGCTTATTATGCAATCCCAATGGAAAGCATGCTTTCATTGTTACCCAAAGTCCGTTCCCTGAAAGTGTTGCAGTGTCTTGGTTCCAATGTCAGCATCTTTTTCTAGATCATCTCTGGGTACGAAAGAGTAAGTCAAAGAGGATGTGCGAGACAGATTCCTCATCCTTTATGCACATTGTACAGATGGGTTCATCCCTGTAGAGTCCTAGATATTTCCTGAAGTGAATGCTCAGAAACTAATTCAACTGCTTTCCTAATTCTGCTCTGTCCAATCTCAGGAGAGATTAGGAAAGAGTGCTGCATGAGCCAAGACCAGTTTTCTGGCTTGTCTTTGTCGAGACTCACCAGAATTGGTGTTTTTCTTTAATCCATGCTTTTACCGAGGTTTTGGCAGTACGTGTACTGATTCCAACTACGGTTTCAAGGACAACATGGTGTATCTGGTACCCTTTTCTGCCAGCTGATAGGTGCCCTGATGCCCCGGCACACACCGCATTTCAGGTCTGTTGTGATAAGATAGAGCAATTAGGGCGTTTAGGTATTCCAAAACACTTTTAATTTTACATGGTCTGAAGAATGTGCGTTTAAAGCATTTTGACAGCCTGTGAAGATGAGAATTCGTTTATCATCATAACCCTTATTAAGTCCTTTAGAGTAGGTACAGCTCAGGATAGTTCTAATACCTACCACACTCGGAGGAACGTAATTATTATTCTCCCACTAACGGTGATACCAATCTTACCCAGAAATCACTAGTTATGTTCGGTAATGAAGAGAAATACTAAAGTAGTTTCATTCTCTTAAGCCCTTAGGAGGGTGCCCGTGGCAACAGAATGGTGGCAACGGCGTTAAGAGCTGCCACCATAACAAGAAGCAATGGAAGACGCACTGACGCGCGTATTACTGCGACAATATTCCCTTTAGTATATTAATTTTCAAAACTACATTAAATTTAAAAAGATGCACGATAAAATGGTTTATACTTAATTGATTTGATTTCTCAGAAACAAGCAACAAATAGCTTGTTTGTTAAGGTATCCATTACAATTTAGGTCTTAAATCTGCAGTATTTGGGACCATTTCATAAAAATAAAGTACTTTGTATGTTATGAAGTAATAGTATAAAGCATTTATACTACAAATTCAAATAACATAAATTAAAATTTAATATAGTAAAATAAACTTTAGAACTGCATATTTTAACATAAGTTTCCCTTAAACTAAATACACTTACGTGGTCTTAACAAACAAAGAATTCCAAAGAGACATACCCTATCAGATATCTTCATTATGTTCCTGCTTACCTGAAACAAAAAGAGAGAAATTATGTTAACATACAAATGTAACAAACCCCTTAGGGTTTATAATTTGCATTTGCTACTGCCCTTCTTTTTCTTTCTTTCTTTCTTTCTTTCTTTCTTTCTTTCTTTCTTTCTTTCTTTCTATATATGATGTACCTATGTATAAGTACAGTGCAAACAGTACTCAAAACATTTTACTTATAGAAAGTAGTTCTGAACATAGTACATGCCTTTCTGTTAAAAATACTTATGAGACTATCAGCAGCTAAAACAGATACTAGGAAAGAACGTTTTGAATTCCGAGTATTTCAGCTTGAGAGGTGTGAAATTTGTACGTTCGAGTTTCAACAGGAGGTTGTTTTGCGTTCTGTTTAGAACTGAGAGTCGCAGGAGGGCGTGTCTGTTGAGTTAAACCGGGAGCACTCCTGCGTGCTCATTAGGAATCGCGTTGTGTTAAGATGTTATATTTTCGACATTAAATTAAGGACCCCTTTGTGACATAAAGGCTATCCAAGACAATGAAATTATTTTTTCGACTTATATTGACACACTTTATCTAGCAAGCATGGGTACATGTTTAAGCATAAACTGTCTCCGATTTATATTAATGTTTAGTAGTATACGAGTTGTAAAACCGTGTAGCTATACCTGGAAAGAGTATTAACAAACAAGAGTACTCCTTAAGCATGAACTGAAAATCAGATTTACATTTCAGAAGTTTAAAAAATAATAATAATAATCGCTGTAGGAATGTTTCCCGAGTTTTACTTACAAACTTTATATAGAGACAGGGAAACCTATTAGCACCTAGAGACTCGGCTGGAGTCAAATGTCAAATATATTTTCCTTTCGCCTAAAATTTAAATAGGGGCAAACTACAGACTGTTTTGTTACCTAGACGCTACACAATATTATCTTAAAACGAATTTACTAGTACTCCTTCCAGTCTCTTTAATGAAACACGTTTTGCTGATTATTCCAATATAAGATATCACAAATTATTTCCCATATTTCACAATTATTTTGGAACTCCAGCATTTAAAATAACACATGCATGCAGAGTAATTTGACTAATCGAATATTTGATATTCTTCCTTCACAACAACCGTGTGTAGTCATTAATTTGGAAAGTTGATTCAGACAGGAATGTTTGGGATTGTTTAGAGGGTTTACTGGGATGTTTGAACCAGATGAAAAACTTTAATCCGCATACTGGACCTCGACCTGGTAGCTCAGCAAGAGCATCGATACTGAGAGCCGAAGACCCTAATAGCTGTTAAATATAAAGCCCTAAAATTAAAAACAATGTAAGATTACAGGTCGCCTTTGAGGTATATATCTCGAGGATTTGAAATCGCCTTGAAGGTTTACCTGGATGTTTGAATCATATGAGAAGGTTTTATGCGAATACGGGAATCTCTTCATGGTGGCTCAAGTTGCAAGAAGATCGACAAGGAGGGTTGAGGATCCGTGGGTCATTCCCCGCCGTGGCATTGAATTTGTCAAGTTTGATTCCTGGCGAGAAGTGAGAAAGAAATGAGTGCAGACCACCACCATCACCACCAATAATATAATTGATAATTTCCTGAAAAGTCTACGGAAAAGCTTCACTTGAGTAAAGGCATATTTCATTTGAATTTGACGCCTGTTTCCAAGTCACGAGATTAGAAAGCTAAACCCTGTTTCCTTTATAACCATGCTTCACTAACATATATTCTTCCGCGCTCCCTTTCCCTCTCCTTTCTCCTGATCGGCTAATGTAAACATTTGAATGGTGATGTATGGCACACAAGCCCTGTGCAGGCAAGGTCAGGCAATAAAAGCGAACACAGTCACGATAAATGCACATGCTTTCGTCATCCTGAGAGACCGCTTAAACTGACGGATCCTCCTACTTATTTGTTGATAAGAATTAGCATGCATTCCAGATGCATTAACTCTGTTATGCAGTTCACTTTTTCTTTCTCCACAAGATATAGTCCTGTCGACCTGTTCCGTCCTCAATTAAACATATGGCCCCATCTTGTTCAAGGTGTATCTACTTGGCGATATACTCTAGGTTTATAATTTAATAAAATTGTTCGTATTCGTTCCTCTTTCATCCGTAATATATGTTGGTAACAAATATTTTCATTGATTTTTTTCATTTAGTTTATATATATTTAACTGTTTTGGATTTCTGCATTTCCTTTGTTTGTCTAGAAGAATATATTCAGCTACTGCACTTAGGATTTTCATCACTGCCGTTTCTATTCTTTTCCTATCTGTCGTGTTCATAGTCCAGTTTTCGCTTCCATATTGAGACAGTAACTATGGTTATATATATATATATATATATATATATATATATATATATATATGCCATATATACAATAATGTGAATTGTAATGTGAAATGGTATTAATAAGAAAAATACTTGTATAAATAGAAGTTAAGGCATAAGTTTTATGTATGTGCAAGTGTAGCTGGAGCTGTGGAATTCTTGTTAAAAGCCGACAAACATGTCTTTGTGTTAGAATTAGGGCCCAGGTAAAAAGGACGTACGGGAAGGTCATAAAAGCCAGACCTTGAGTCTTTGTGAAATAGGAAAGGCGACAAGCGAAAACAACATATGTTTGTAGAGAGGCCACATGCTTGCAAACGTAGAACAATAGCCGGGTAAGTCTTCTGGAAGGTTCCAAGCTGAACGAAGACAGACAATGAAATTTTAAGGAAGAATATGTTTAAAATCTTTAAGGGGAGAAATGTTAGTTCGAGCTTCTCCATCAGCCAGGGCGGTTGAGTATAAAGTGCTGCGATGTGAATAAGATACATGTAAGCTCTCAGAAGCAGGCGATATTATCTACTTCTTATAATGTAGTAGGAACGGTGAAAGGTTATCGATTTAAAGGTCTATAGGAACATGTGATAAATATTACAATTATTTCTAGAGCACGTATAAAATACTTGATTGCTCAGCGACCGCAAGTTTGGCTTACGAACAGGGTAGGGCTCGACCGTTCTACAGCTCCAACTAACTTAAGAACTGTGTAGATTATTAATAAGACAGTCAATGCGTGTGCCATTAAAGCATAGTGTTCTTCAATAACTTAATCTATTGTTAGAATTGTTACTTATTACCTTTCTTCCCGTATTACACCCTGCAAAGTTATACAAGCTCTACCAAAACCTAAATAACAGCAGCCGTGGCAAGAAATATAAATAAACAATAAGAGTAACAACTAAAACATCAGATATTTAACAACATTACCATAGTTCATATATTAATTCATATATTAATATAGTGGACTTACTGCGAGTTATGCTCTCCCTCCACGAGTATACTGCAATATGTTGCCATTCGTAGTGTCATTGCTTTATAAAATGTCATTTGTATTGTTTTTGACGTCTTGTTCTTTAATGTTCTCCTTATTGTTCCATTCGTCTTAATCTATTTAGTTTTATATTCTTCGTTTTTACTGTATGATAAATTAAAAGCTGGATAGTTAAAAATAGAGACTTGTTCTATTATCTGTTAATTAATGACTATCTTACATTATTTTTCCCTTTAGAAGCCATTGATTTTGTCTTGGCTGTTTAAGTCTTTAAATTATATGTCTCTCCGTAATATTTTTCAGGTTATTAACACTTCTCTGTAAACCATCTTCCGTTTCCTCAAAAATAACCTGATCGTCAACAAATAAAATTACTTTCAGCTTATATCTATTTGAATACTCCCAGTTTAGCAGTTTATCCACTCTTTAAGCGCTTTGTTTATATGTTTACACACACACACACACACTATGTGATCAAAAGTATCCGGACACCCCCACAAACATACGTTTTTCATCTTAGGTGCACTGTACTGCCACCTAATGCCTGGTATTCATCCGCGACCTCAGTAGACATTAGACATCGTGAAACAGCAGAATGGGACGCTCCGTGGATCGAGGACTTAGAACGTGGTCAGGTGATTGGGTGTCACTTGTGTCAGAAGTCTGTACGCGAGATTTCCACACTCCTAAACATCCCTAGGTCCACTTATCTGATGTGATAGTGAAGCGGAAACGTGAAGGGACATGTACAGCACAAAAGCGTACAGGCCGACCTCTCTGTTGACTGACAGAGACCGCCGAATTTGAAAACGGTCGTAAAGAGTTATAGGCAGACATCTATCCAGACCACCACACGGAAATTCCAAACTGCATCAGGATCCACTCCAAGTACTATGACAGTCAGGCGTGAGGTGAGAAACCTTGGATTCCATGGTCGAGCGGCTGCTCATAAGCTACACATCACGCAGGAAAATGCCAAACGACGCCTCGCTTGGTGTAACAAGCGTCAACATTACACGACTGAACAGTGGCAAAACATTGTGTGGAGCGACGAATCACGGTACACAATGTGGCGAACCGATGGAGGGTGTGGGTATGACGAATGCCCGGTGAACGTCATCTGCCAGCGTGTGTAGTGCCAAAAGTGAAATTCGGAGGTGGTGGTGTTATGGTGTGGTCGTGTATTTCCTGGAGGGGGCGGTCGTGTACTTCCTGGAGGGGGCTTGCACCCCATGTTGTTTTGCGTGGCACGATTAAAGCGCAAACCTACATTGATATTTCAAGCACCTTCTTGCTTCCACTGTTGAAGAGCAATTCGGGGATGGCGATTGCATCTTTCAACACGAACGAGCACCTGTTATACTGCACGGGCTGTGGCGGAGTGCTTACACGACAACATCCCTGTAATGGACTGGCCTGCACAGAGTCCTGACTTGAATCCTATAGAACACCTTTGGGATGTTTTGGAACGCCAACTCCGTGCCAGGCCTCACCGACCTACATCGATACCTCTCCTCAGTTCCGCACTCCGTGAAAAATGGGCTGCCATTCCCCAAGAAACCTTCCAGCACCTGATTGAAAGTATGCATGCGAGAGTGAACGCTGTCATCAAGGCTAAGGGTGGGCCAACACCATATTACTTCCAGCATTACCGATGGAGGCGCTACGAACTTGTACGCCATTTTCAGCCAGGTATCCGGATACTTTTGATCACGTAGTGTATATATTAAATAATACTAGCGACAAAGGGCATACCTATTCGACTCCTTGGTTTATTGATTCTGCTTTGTTTCCAATTTTAAGCAACTGTCAATCTTAATTATTGTATTTTTATATAGGCTCTGAATTATCATTGTCAGATGATTGTGATATGCTATTTCTTGTATCACAGGCCACAGTTTGTTTCGGAGAATCCTATCAAAATATTTTTCATAATCTAAAAATAATATAAAAGTCGGTAAATTATATCCCCTTCTCTTCTACATTAACTGTTCCACTGAATGTATAATCGGCACAGGATGCTCCCTTTCTAAAACCACATTGTTCTTCCCGTGTAGTACTTCACTAATAACATTAAGTCCCCTTGAAATCATTTTTGCATATACACTGCCGTTTCTGAAAATTGCAACACCAAGAAGGAAACGCATGAATTCAATGAATTTAATACCACAGGTTAGGTACATGACAAGTAACAAATGATAAACATTTCAAATCTATACATAACCTTTGAGCGCTAATATTTGGTGTGGTCTCCATGCGCTGCAATTAGATCCGTTATACGCTGTTACATTGAATCAAAAAGGTTCTGAATAAGTTCCTGAGGGATTTTCCTCCACGCAGTTTGTAGTCGAGCCCACAAATTCGTGACACTGGTTACTGGAGGACCGTGACGCACCATGTGCCGACCAACCATATCCCAGACATGTTCGATGGGCGACATGTCAGGCGAACGTGCAGGCCAGGGAAGCAATGGTACCCGTCGCTCTTCGAAGAAGGCTTGTACATTCCTCGCAATATGTGTCCGGGCATTGTCCTGTTGAAATGTGGCCTGTGGAGATGCCTGAAGCAGAGGGAGTACCTCAGGCCCTACAACCACCGTTAGGTACCGGTTGCTGTTCAAAGTGCCCTCAATTAGTAGGAGGCGAGATAGGTTGTTGTAACCAATGGCGCCCCAAACCATCATCACACCTGATGTTTGTCCGCTATGCGGCTCAACAATGCAGCCCTCCAGGTTGCGCTCACCACGGTACCGCCAGACACGTATGCGGCCATCACTGTAGGACATGTTGAAGCGAGTCTCATCCGAAAAGACTACATTTTGCCACTCAGAGCCCCAGTGACGGTGTGCACGTGCCCATTGCAGTCGGAGGAGCTTGTGGTTTCTGGACAATGGAAGCCGACGTGATGGCCTGCAGGCAACCAGTCCAACCTACAGCAGACGGCGACGAACCGTTGATGCAGACAAGTTCACACCTGTCGCAGTGCTACAGCGTGGAGCCAACATTGTGGATAAAGCTGTATGGCCCGTTATGCCCATGCGAACAAGATGACGGCCATCCCGTGCTGTGATCATGTTCCGTGGTTCAGTACCCGCTCTTCGCTGCGTACGACCTTCATCTACCCATTGCTTCCACACACGCATCACTGTCGTAGCAGCATGCCCTGTACGAGCCGAAATGTCACGGTATGACAAACCCGCATTCCCGGAGACAGATCATTCTGTCCCCATTCGAACTCACTCACATGCCGATATGGCTCCCTTTGACGTCGACGATGCATACTGGCAATCACGTTATTGTTTCCACCTTGTTTGACAACTGTACACTGACTACACTGGGTGCAGCACTGACCTTGTCGGACCGACACGAGTGGGCTCTTCTCGACCTAGGTGTACCCCATCTCTCTGCAAACCTTATCACTTACTGCTTGCACACTCTTCTACACTTCCAGCAAGTTTGGAGCTATTCGGGAAATTCTTTCTTGGTGTTGTAATTTTTACAAACGGCAGTATATTTCATACATGTTTGAAGGAGGCTTATGCCTCTATAATTATTCAGTTGTATTATCTTCGAATAAAGGATAAATAATCGTGGTAAACAAGGAATCAGCCCTATTCCGCGACAACAGCCAAAGAAACTTAACTAGTGTAAGTGCAGTTAAAAGATACAGAGAAAAGTTCTATGAAACAGGAGCTGGTGTGCATTTGTCTGCCATATAAATGTGGGGAGAGTTGTTCTGAAACAGCAGCTAAAGCACATACAACCTGAGCATTATGAATTCAACTAAGCTCAGATGTTTACAACTTCATTAAAACCACAAGTGTTTATGTGTGCACTATGAAGGAATGTTATACAGATAAGTCTGTACACCTTTCACTCTTCTAAACATGTAATGCCTACTTCTGGCACATAACATTACGTTTCACATAATCAATATTGATGGCTTTGCAAGCATGGAGAACTGTCAACAACCACATATACAAGTACTGCGTTCCCCCTAGGACATATATTTGCCTCAGCAACATGTTTACATACCCATCGGTTGTGAAAATTACTTTTAACGGGAAACCATACTGTTTGGATGATCGTGAAATGGCACAAAGCTTCCACGCAAAACCTCCATCGGTTCTTCCACAAATTGCTTGAAACTTTGAATAATAATATTTATGGTACTTAATTACTTCTAATTAGGACAGCATAATAGGAGTTAGTTTCTCATTTTTTACTTCTTGTATTACTTATTCCACTAAAACATTCTATATGAGATGTCACCGGAAATAATCATTTTGAGGTCCCATGAATAAAAAACGCACTTTTAGAAAAATGTCTGTGTATGAACATCGTTAATTCAAAAATCAAATGTCGGATAAATACCATCAATTACTCAGCATCTTCCAAGTATGTGACATGAAAATTTTCAAGAAAATCTCCCGACCCAAACTACCCTTTATTTGGAAAAATGTTCGTTACGAGATAGACAAAAAAATTGCTACGCAACTCATGTAGATGAGGTAAAAATACACAAATTACGACAAATGTTTTGTGGAATTAACCACTTACAAGATATTTTTTGTTATTGGGCTGAATTTTGAAATACTTTATGCCGGTCTTGCAAACGGTATACAACTGCAAAACCAGAATATACCTACCTACCCATTGACTATTATCAGCAGAAAATAGTTAAAAAAATGACATTAATTGTGAATCAACGCGATCTGTATTTTTTTGAGTAGTGCATCCTTGACTACTTCTAAGGTTTAACAATTATTCACAAGTAACAAAATTCATTCAGAATGAAGAAAGTTCGTAAAAAAATATGCAAGACATACGTATTGTGTGCCATCAAATATCTTAAACATACAACATTTGGATCAAAACCGCTAGAGTAATTTAATAAAACATAACGAGATATTTTTCATTATAGGATAATTTAAGATGGAAGAATTATCTTGAAATACTTAAGTTTTGCATACTTGGAAGACGAACTTAAATAACACGTTTTATAATAATTCGACCTTTTGTTTTTGAATTATGGTGCTCACACGGACGAGTATACGCTTTCAGGCGAATCATTTTTGTTTTCAATTTTCTTTCCTTCTTTCTTTATGTCTTTTTTTACTTTTTTGGAGGAGATGAACCACAAGACCTCAAAACTGTTTTCTAAATCTAGATATCCAATTTTTGAATGGAATACAATATTTTTCCTAAAGTAATAAGATCTTGGATTAATTTGTAGAACAGGAATAAAAATAAATAATTGACAGAGAATCTCATATGCTTGCTATACATTAACTTTTAAGGTAAGGTATCGTTTTGTTGTTACAAATATCGGAAGACAAACGCTGCGCCTAAAGAAAGCCGCATTGGAAGAGAAGGTGGATAAATGAATTCTCTCTGGACGCAGTCAGCAAAGCGGCGGTCCCAGGGGTATCGAGCGTGCTGGCCACAGAATCAATCAGTCGTAAATATCCACGGGGTAGGTAGGGCGCAGTGCGTTTTTGTTGGTCAGTTACTCTTGCACCTTAATGTGCCAGGTAGCTTTAGCGGCTATATGGACTTAATTGGCTAGTTATCGCGTGACCGTTAAGCTTCCCCGAGGACGTATGATGCTACAATAGACTTCTATAGAAACTAATATAGGTGCTTGATCAGAAGCTATTTGCACTCAGTTGTAACGGCAACACGGCGTTCCGTTCCTAGCTAATTAACAGAACGGCCGCGTTATGCCCTCAGGAGCTTTCTGTTGCCACACATCTCGTGCACAAAGCGCACTGAAGGGACTCGCCGTTATTGTTGCCATATTCCATCTGCTTGGTGATGACAATTATATGGGTTACGGTTATCGCCCCAAAGTCGAGCATCTGTCCCGATATCTCGTTCAATAAATTCATGAAAATATTTTCGACATGGCCAGAACATGTTCCACTGCGTTCTGCGAATTAACTCTACGGTTAAAAACTGCCACCATTGCGTACACTCTGGATGCTCCAGGTAGTTCATCTTGACAATCTGGGGGAGTGTGTGACCCAGAGGGACCCTAACTGTAGTGGGGTTGTTGCAAGTTCTGTTAGTGGTTATTAACATCCTGTAGTTAATTATTAACGGAGATGACAAACTCCCTATGGACATTCAGGGTGGTTTCTGCAGACGAACCTAACAGTCAGCAGAAAATGACTTTCTGTATGGAATATTAAAGACTTTGAAAAATCACATCAAAATGTGGACTACATCCATAAACATTATTTACTTTTCTCTTTCTGAAATGTGCAAAGTTTTCTTGGGCCTTCTAAGCTTAGACTTCTTTTGGTCTATAACTGACTGCCTTTTTTTCTTCAGAAATTCCGTTATCAGTCTACAGTGATTTTCCTCCACAGGCCACTGCTCGCGCGCCGCTCCGGTCGCCACAGCTGGGACTCCCGCCGAAACAGTTATAATATCCCCACAACCGCCTCAAGGTCCATACATTTTGTATTTTTTCTCGTCTAAACTTTTATTTTTGTTGCTATGCCTGTTCTCTCCATATGCCGCATCTACGAAAGATAATGAAGTTAAATAAGTTTGGTATTTATCCTAGCTTTCGTTTTTGAATTATGCTGTTCTCTCTGTCTGTCTCTCTCTCTCTCTCTCTCTCTCTCTCTCTCACACACACACACACACACACACTCACTCACAATTTTCTGGAAACACCTTTCTTGTTTAATCCAGAGGGCCACAAACATGCATTTCCATTGAAATCTCGATATCGAAAATTTTCGGTGGAATGTAATACTTCCTCTGCCCACTAGATGCATGATAATGAAAGTCAAAAAATGATGACAATTTTCCCATGTGAATGATAGTTTGAGACGGGAATATTTTATGAAAAGTTTCACTGGAAAGCTGAAACAGTGTCTGACTCAAATATTAAGTTCGGTATTCTCTCTCTCTCTCTCTCACTCTCTCTATCTCTCTCTCACACACACACACACACACACACACACACATACGTGCACCACACATAGACCCCTTTCCAAAAATGCTTTTTGGGAGAGAGGTTTCTTTGGACTTCAAAACGTGAATTTCCGGCGAAATTCAAGCACACAATATTGACGTTTGTGCGGAATCCATTACTGTACTGTAAATAAGAGATAAGCAGTACAGGAATTATAAACGCTGGCTGTTTGGTGAGTGGTGTTTGGTCAATACATGGTATCGGCAAAATCACATTTTTAGATATGACAATTATGTATTTTGTTTAACGCTTAAGTATATTGCAGCCTAACAGTAATCCTGTGTATGCTATTTTAATTTTGGGATTTATGCTGATCAAAAGTCACAGCATTTTATACTTTAATATTTTAATAAATTCATTTGCTATACACACAGATATTTCTGTTTTGCCAACATTAGTAATTTTCCGTACGAAGCCGATACTGAACATTTTTAGTGCCATGTTTCTAAAACTAAGTGAAATTGTTTTATGTTAAGAAACCACTTTCTAATGATTTGCGAGTTGATTGCTGTGTAGTTTGTTCGATTAGCTTCAATAGTTTGTTAGTTATAATTTAAAAATTTTGTATTCACCCAAAAATGCATTTTCCTAGAGAACATTTCCGGGCTATGATTTTGTTAAGATTTTAAATCGTCATTAATGCCTAAACAACGTGAAAACCGGCTTAGAAATGCATTTGGCGAAGATGCGCCATCTAAAGCAACAATTTATAATTGGTACAGATAATTAAAAAAAGATAGGTCTTTTTTTGTTAGTAATGAATTTCGTAAAGGACGCTCAAGAACTGCTGTTACTGATGAAAATATTGTCGCTGTTCAAGCAATGCTTGAAGATTGACAGACATCTTACGAATGTATTCGGGCGACACCGGGCATTGGTAGGAATCAAATCCATAACATTTTACATCAACAGTTGGACGTGAGAAAGCTTTGTTGTCGATGGATTCCACATAAACAACAACGCATGATTGATGTAGAAAAACTCTGGAAAAATTGCAAGGCGGCACTTCAAATTTGGTTTGGAATATCGTTACTGGTGATAAATCTTGGATTTCTTGTTATGATCAGTGATGCTCAACCTTAAGCGAAACGGGAGCTCGGATTTACCCCAAGCATTGTTCGCAGAGCTATAACGTATTCATGTGGTCATGGGTTGTCCAAACTCCAATATTTGGTTACCACGTAACATGCCATTGCGACCAGCCAAGTGAGTGAGTGAACGAAGGAGGTGGAATAAGGCAACACTATGGCGTCATTAGCTCCTAAGCGACAAGGTTGAGCTTCACTGACTATGATCCTGAAAAGAAAAGTCAGTGTCAATGGGCCTATCGAACAGAACCTAAGCCTACAAAAGTCCGACGAATTCGCTGGTAAAAAGATGGTTGATAGCTTTTTTTCTTTCTAAAATGGGCCATATTGCTACTATACCATTAGGAGTTAGACATACCGTTACTGCCGATTGGTACATAAATGTCTGTTTACTGCAAATCTTTGAAAAAGTTCGTGAAACACGCTCAAAAGGAAAAATAATGTTACATCACGACAACGCATCGTCGCATACAGTAAAACCAACAACTGGATACCCTAAAGGTCAGCAACATTGACCCTCGCCATACAGCCATGACCTTAGCACCTTATGATTTCTTTTTGTTTCCAAACATTAAAGATAAAATGCGTGGAATCGCTTTTTCGTCATCGGATGAAGCAGTGGTGGAACATTATAAAAACCTGGTTTCTGAAGTGTCTCAGGAGGAGTGGAATCATTGCTTTACGTACTGATTTTATCGAACGCAAAAATGTATTGGTGTTAAAGGGTAATATTTTGAAAAGGAATAAAATAATTTATAATTTTTTAAAACTAATCTTCGTTTCGTTTGATTTCCTATAAATTTTCAGCGTCGCCCTCGTACATTTAACCTTCTTTCATGGAAATATGCCGGCGAGAAAAATGCCCGACAGCTATTCTATTTTCAAGCTAAGAAGCCTGAGCTCACTTTCGAAATACTTTGCCTCAAAAGTTATATTTTTAAGTAACACAATTACCATTTCGGAGCATTTGGAAGACCAGAGCAAAGCTACATATGCGAGGGCTGTCCATTCTCTACTAAGCTCTTAATTGAGCCCTTTCCTTAATGACAGAATAAACGCAGAGCATCACTATTGTATTTCCCATATAGGCCATTGGATTAAGCCTGAAATTGAAAACGGCCGTTGCTTTTACTATACGGTAACTACGCATGCTGCGATACTTAGAAACCGGACAGACACTAATATACTGTTGTTTGTGGAGCAATATACAGTTGAAACTGCATTTGTGGTTTCACAAGACTTAAATATTAGCTATTCAAATATTTTCGGCTTTGAAAAATGTGAATCTCTTTCTATATATATTGTTAAAAACATAAGAATAATCAGATGGTAATTTTACCATGTAAAACTGCCACTAAATTATTTGAAACACCTTCATGCTATACAAATAGAAGAGCTATAAATATAACATCCTATGAGATGAGTGTATATACATAGACAAATGAAACAAGCAAATGAATTTAGCCCATGAACGCTTATTTCAGCAGAGAAATTATGTATTCTGCAGTTTCCGTTGCATTACAATTCACATAAGGAACTATTCGGGCAAGTCTATATGTTGATGATGATAATGATGAACACTGAGTGGCCTATTAAAGAGGCCTGCACATAGGCTCTGGAGTCCTTTGTGTCCGTTATCCTAGGCATTACTCAAGTTCAATGGTCCGTATAAACCGGGCCAAGTCCTCAGTCTAAGTAATAGAAAAACAGCGAATTTATATATTCTGATATCTTCACCTTCTCTTTAAGTGCTTCGTTATGCTACGCTTTTGCGCTTTTTTTTGTTATAAAAATAGACATTTACGCTGAAGTTACGACGTCGCAACAGCAGCCTTAATAACTATCCACATACACACCTCACGGAACTATTACAGGTGCATATCTTCGGTATCAAAGTCGTTAGCAACATTACACGTCGCATTTACTTCCCTTTATTGACTGTTTAAATACAAATAGAACAACTTATTCATTTCGTTTATTAAAGGCTAAATAAAATTAATAATTTTGTTTTATTGCATTATGCCCACTTATCCGTTTTCAATAAATACTTAATCGCCTGAATTTTGTTTTACTTGAGTTATAAAACTATTGAATTTATTTGTTCTTTACACTAAATATATAGTAACTAAATATATAGTAACTAAATGTTTAAGTGACAAAACGTATTTTCGTTTATTGTTTTATTTTAAATTAAACGACTGTGTTCTAGTATTAGCTGCTTTCAATGAGAATTTCGCTGAAAATACACAGAAGGCATGTACTGATAACTAAGCATTACTAGCAAAGTTAATATCATTCCCTAATGCAGTAAGAAATTCGTAGAAGCATCGGAGAAAGTGCGTATTCTATTCTGCGCTGGATATGACTTTACCCGCTAGGTACAAGTTTCCCACCCATCTGCAAGGAAATGTGTGTTGTTGCTAACGTCTCTGCATTTCAAAGCGTTTTTCAAAAAATCTCTGAAAGAATAAACATGTTCATAAACATCTTCAATGTCCCTTCAATCCGGGAAAGGAAATGGCTGCTGGGGTTATTAAAAAAGTTGTAACCTTTAAAGGTGACTCAGTATGGAAGAAAAATGCAAGTCACACATATTTGCATATACTGTATTAATAATTCTAGAAGTTTTCAAATGTTTTAAAGATATTTTATATGAAATTTAAAATGTGAATAACACATATTTTCATTTACATTTTTACTATTACGGATGATGCTGATATTTTGTTTAATACTGATTTTGCTACACTTTTTTTTGATACAATTAACTATACACTTAGCAATTTAGGCTGGGAATTGCTTAATTTATAGTTTTTTACCATTTTATTCTTCAGATTCAAAATATTCCTTTTTATATTGCACACAGGTAATATTGAACTACAGAATTGCGCAAACTTTATTTAGTTAGTAACTACCCACACTTATACATCTTGAAAACAATTTGGTTTCAACGGTTATTTACTTACTGAAATAAGCAGATGATAAAACCATATAATGAAATGTAGTTTTTAAGTCAGAAATTTTTAGCACACCATCTGTCTGCATGCAGCCTAGTGGTAGTACTGCTCCTGTAACTTTAGATGGAGGAGATATGAAAGGAAATTCTATGGTTAGAATTAGCTTTATCAAGTCGAAAAAATGAGCTGAATAGATAAGCAATAAAAATTACTTTTATTACCTTCTCTACTATGTATAGTAAATAGAGAAAGTATTGTATTTCACCCAAAGATTCCATACCGAGATTTCACCGGAAATACATGTTTTAGGTGCCGTAAGTCCAAATAAAGCACTTTTGGAAACATGTCCGTGTGTCTGTGTGTGAACAGCATAACTCAAAAACGAAAAGTCGGATAAATACCAAACCTTGTATTTGATTTTAGTAGCTTCCAAGGAGGCGATATGAAGATTTTTAAGAAAATCCCCTCCCCCCAGATTACTCTTTACATTTTGATTTTCTCAAAAATGGCTCTAACGACGTTGATTAAAATGTCATAAGTTTAAGATATTTTCATGACAAATGAGATATATAACTTGACTTTGTTGGGAATGTCCCCAAAATTCCTCTTCATTCTGAATGGTTTTCGCATAACTGGTAAACCGCAAGAGAAAGACAAAATTCCGCTACAAAAAAAAACCTAGATCTCGTTAAAACACATAATTATGCGCTTTTTTTTTGTTGCTACGAGTGAACTATTTTTGAGATATTCCTGGTCATTTTGTTTCAATTTTCCAATACTTAAACTTTTCTCGAATGGGAATTCGTTACTCGCCTTTTTTGTGTCCTGAACTGCAAAGAGAATGAAATGCTCCACATAGCAACCAGCTCCAAAAAGATTTGACTAAAGCCTACCATATTTCCCTTGCAACTAAAAAAAAATTAAATAAAATGAGTTTTATTTAGGGATGCTCCTTAACTGCTGTGGTGCAAAAAAAAATCTAAATGAACCTTAAGCTTGATAAAGAGGTTTCTAAGCAAAATTACCGGTCTTTCACGCCCAATATAGAATGGGACGCTAAGGACCACAGTAGTTAAAGAACGTCCATAAATAAAACTCAATTTAATTTAATTTTATGATGATATGCTCAAAATGCTTCAATACGTATAATTTCTCATTCGAACAGCGCTTTGAAAATCAATGAACACATCAAATTGTATAATGTCCATCGGTGCAAATGAATCAAAGAATATAAAGTCCATCAGTGATAGTCAGTCTCTGTTTAAATTATGTATTTTTTTATGTTGGTATTAATGAGGATAACAAATGAAGTGGGAATTTGTTGCTAACAATTACTACAGACATACCACGAAGTATCCATTATTGTTGTTTGTTGTTCTGATTATCGTATTACTGCTTCTTGGCAAAATTTCGTTCTTACTGTGGTGCTGTGTAATGTTGTTTAAAATGGAGTTAGAACGATAAAGTAATATTACAGTAGGGAAGGATATAAAAGATAGAGGTACCAGAAAAGGGTAGAAAAAGAAAACAAGAGAGAACTTGAATACGAAAGAAGGCAAGCTCACAGAAATGTATTAAAGCATAGCCTTTTACCAATGACAATAGTTTCACATGCATATTTAACATTTGATTCACAGTACAGTTTTCAAATTGGATTTGTATTGTTATCGTGTCAAGGATCCACACCTGATGACTTTTCAGCCTCCTTGATAGCACAGGGTTTGCCATTTTCAATGCTGTTCCATAACAATAAATGTTCTTTACAAATCAAACATTGAAGTATTTTCTAAACCAGTTAACGTCTATACGATATCAAATTGTTGTTTCTTATGAATTTCAACATAGAAGCATGCATGGAAACGATGCCAAAGTAAAACCAAATGCCTTCTCAGTAAAAATCACATAAGTAATTGTTTAATACTTCACTAACATTTATTGCAACGCTTTATTTTATATATTTTTAGTTTTTCAAGCAACTTAAAATACTTATTTTTTCTTTCAGGATAAAATAAGGTGCTGAAAAGCTTCCTGTATGTGCAGCATTTTTCAGGGCATTGTTTGGCATCGTCAAACGAACAAATGCAATTGCAAAGGGGATAGCATCAGGAAAAGATGTGACTAATAAGATACGAAGTGTTCATAAATTTGAAAATATGAAGAAAAAGGAAACAGGCAATACAGTTCCTATCAAGATTAGAAGCCAAAGAAAGTTATTATAACAGAAATAAAAGTAGGTTTTACCTTCCTTGTGAAATTAGCATAAACAGTCTGTTCAAGATGTATAATACATCTATAACTCCAAGCTTAGTGTAAAGAAGTCTTTCTTTGCTTAAGTTTTTAATACTAAGTTTAATTTGGGATTTGGTACGATATGAAATCCAAAATGCTACAGAAATTGATGTTAAAAACAGATTCCTCTTAGAAATAGATGCACACAGATTAAAAGCGAAGACCTTTCATAACTTAATGAAACAAAAGGCCTATAGAAGTAAGTCTTATGCTTTGGATATGCAGCAAATGCAGCCTCTTCTGAAATTAAATATCAGTGAAGTTTATTATACTGGCCAAATTTAAAATTACACTTTATGTGTAACATAGAAGCCACACAGCCTACATTCTATGTGTGGAACGAAATGTGTATTTGTGTCTGTTCAGAAAAGAAATATTATCAGAAAATAATAAAGCAAAGTTGTCAAATAGTTTATGAATCTAACGGCTAAAGTAAGGAAAACTTTAATATTTTTATCTAAAATAATAAATTTCCTTAGGTAATATTTAATTAAGTCTGTACGTAATAGAACATTAAGTTTTCATGTATTAAACATATTAGACCTACTAAAATTTATTCAATAGAAAAATGACTGCATCAAAATGTACACATGTAACCATATAATGTCCAATGAGTCAAATCAAATCGTATTAAGCCCAAATTAAAACATTAAATTTTAGTGTTATTTTAAAATAAATGATCTAATGTAATACAGTTTATTAATCGAAATATTAAAATAAAGCATTATGTGCAAATAGTAACACCATTACTTTTCTAGTTATCAGTTTTTCACTTCTACTGACAAATTTGTCTCATGTGACTACATACGTTTTGATTAGTTGCTCCTCCGTCTATATGTGTGCATGGCTAAAATGACAAAATGCAATTGGTGTTGATTCTACAAATCTGAGGACTCTTTATATCTATTTTTTGTTGAAAAAAGGCATTTTTATTTGTCTGCAACTTTTCCTGTGGCATCAGCCATTTCCGAGATATTCGTTATTTCGTTATTATTGGTTTGAATTTTTCAACCTTGTAATTATTTGTATAATTGCTATTCAGTTGTTCCTCGCGATCTCATGGAAAGAATGTGGAGTACCGTTAAATGTAATTGCTAGACGCCACGGCGCGAATTTAAGATTACAGAAATTATGTATGGCCACAGTAGTATGTATTAAGAAATTAGAAGCCTGGGTAATTTTGTCGAATTTGTCCCAAATGTCACATACTTTGCAACTCGTGTGGACTGTTTAGTTTCAATCTTGACAAAACGGACATGTCGCTATATGAAATTTGCATGGCTCGTGACGCGTGGTAGCTACGTGAACCATCAGCAGCGAGTTATATATCGGATTATGTGGGGGGAGGGTTATATTTATAGGAAGGGGAAGCGCTCTGGTTTACGGGGAATTAGCCCGGCCTGCGATGTGCATTAACTACAGAGCCAGCCAGCTCATGTGGAAGACCTGGGCTGGGACAGACTCCCCAACAATTATTATTACCAGAGCGGCTTTTCGATTATTTAACGACTTTTCCTTGCGCTTATTTCCACTTTACTGCATTTTAAAACAAGCCGCAGCCGTTTAGACAAAGAGGAGAAAATTTCCCAAAACGGAACTGAAATTAAACCAAGAGGAACCCAAAGCAAACTGAGGAAGGATGCGCGGTTCTAATTGAGATTTATGTTGTGTTAAGTCTGCTCAAGGCCGTGTGTAGTGTGTATCAATTCTCAGGAAGCTGAAAACGACCGCCTACAGATGAATACTAAGCGCCGTCTTCGAAAACCAAGGCATACTGACCACGTCGAAACTTCTATACTAATATTATAAAGACAGTAAAGTGTATGAAGGCGACACTGCAAATCGTCATGCTTATAAATACAAATGAAATCGTTTTATATTTGACAGCTACTTTTTAATGTTTTCCGAGTTGATTCTGGTGTAATTTGTTCAACTTGCTCTAATAGTTTGTTAATTATCATAATTTAAGTATTTCGTGTTCGCCCAAAATAGAATTTAACATTTCCGGACTATGATTTTTTGTGATTTCTAATTGGTCAATAGCACCTAAACAATGTGAAGATCGACTTAGAAATGCATTTGGCGAAGAAGCCCATATAAGGCTTTATAATTGGTACAGCTAATTCAAAAGAGATAGTATTTTCTTAGTGATGAATTTCGTGAACGATGCCCAAGTCATATCTTGTTATTCATGAAAATATTGCCGCTGTTCGAGCAATGCTTGAAGAAGATCGAAGGACAACTTATGAATTTATTCGGGCGACATTGGGCACTGGCATGAGTCAAATCCAAAACCTTGATTGGTCCAGAAAAATTCTGGAAGAATTGCAGGCGGCACTTAAAATTTAGTCTGGAATATCGTTACTGGTGATGAATCTTGGATTTATTGTTATGATCCCTAAAAGAAAGGTCAATCGGTTTAATGGATCTTTCGAACAGAACCCAAACCTACAAAAGTCCGACGAATTCGCAGTGCTGTTAAGAACACGGCTGCTATTTTTTTTAATCAGGACATATTATAGCTTTAGAAGATAAACATGCTGTTACTGCCGATTAGTACACAAATGTCTGTTTACAGCAAATTTTTAAACAAGTTCGTGAAAAACGCCCAAAAGGAAAAATAATGTAAATCACAACGCATCGTTGCATACAGTAAAAGTAACAACTGAGTATCTGGGTGATCTAAAGGTCAACAACATGGACCCTCAACCATACAGGCCTGACCTAGCATCTCGTGATTTCTTTTTGTTTCCAAAAATTAAAATAAAGTGAATCGAATAACTTTTTCGTTATCAGATGAAGCAGAGGAACATTGTAAAAACCTGGTTTCTGAAGTGCATCAGAGTGGCATCATTGTTTTAAGGACTGGCGTATTGATGTTAAAGGAGAATTTTTGAAAAACAATAAAACCATTTAATTTTTTTAAAACTAATCCTGGTCTGATTTTCTAAAAATGTTCAGTGTTGCCTCATATGTAGGTACTTAACCTTTTTTGATAATTCTTTCACCGCTGAAAAGATTAATTCGTTCTGATGGACATGGGGCTATAAAGCATCTAATTTCGTATATTACTAAAATATTAAAAAGGATTTACAAAGCCCTTGTGCTTGATTAAAAACATGTTGGAGATATAAAATAACGTGCTTGCTAAGAAGGCTTTTAGTCCACCTCTGTGGCGTTCGGGCAGCGTCTGCCTCACATTCAAGAGGTCCCGGGTTCGAACCTCCTTTAGGGTAAGTTACCTGAATATGGTTTTTCCCCGGGGTTCTCTCTTAACCTGAGGTGTCGAATTTAAGGTAACTCCAAGCTCTAGGAACCCGGGCCGATTTGGGCATCATTTCAACCATTTCGTTCATTCACCGCCCGATATGGCCTACCCGGTTAAAGGACGTTAATTAACCATCGAAGTAAGCAAGAAATATGGAATCCTGTGGCTAATTGGTCCTTGGTTCTCTCTCTCAAAAAAAAATCGCTTTGGCTTTTATACAATGGGGAACTCCACAGAACATGTATGTAAAATAACACAACGCCGCGGATATTTCATTCCAAGCACTACGCGTAGATGGTCATGATTTAGCAACTAAGAAAACAGAAGAGAATCGAATCTGCTTATCACGGTAAGATACACATGTGACACCAATGCCAAAATAACTTTGATGTAAGAAAGCTTTGCTTTATTTCCTTTGTATGTTGTAAACCAAGTTCGTTAGCAGGATATGCTAGATGATTGTATGAAGGGAGAAACTCTGTAGAGCTAATATTAGAAATCAGTCAGCCAATATTTTACAATTAACAACTGAGAGGATTACTTATCTCAGTGGTCGTAGACAATGCCTGTTGTCCAAAGCAGTTAACTTGGTGGTGCTTTAGGACGCTGAGGAGATCATTAGGGGGTTAACTGGGAAAGGGGTATCCTCATATTCACCATCTTCAACTATATTTCCTTGCATACGTTAACATTTTTTATACTACGTGAAAACTGAGTAGCTTTTATGTTATTGAATAACTATGGTACCAAAGAGAAGGTACAAAGGTTTTAAAGTTCACCTACTGCAATTATCTAGAAAATTTGTGGACCACTACGACAGATGATTCTTCCACCGCCAAAGGAAACCTATGCAACATTTCCAGAACTCGGAAGACTGCCGGGGCAAAGTTAGGGAAGCCAGACGTTCCGCCGAAGGTTTGCATCCTTTTGCAAGAATAACAGGGGATATTCTTTTCATCCGTTATTAGGAAAAGCGACGCTGTCAATACGAAGTTACAATTATAAGGGGTAAAAGGGAGGATTCATGATAAAAAAATCTGGTGTTGCAGTCACATGACTTTCTCTACTCTTGTACAAACTACTTTTGCAAACGCTTATTCTCCATCTACTTCATGTTAATCGATATAAACATTTGAAAAATCATCTTATTTTATTGTAGGTGTAAGGGAATATGATAAGCTTTAAGCGCTAGTCAAATCCTTTAAGAGCTGGTTGCTATGTGGAGCATTCCATTCTCTTTTTATGTCCAGCACATAAAAAAACCGAATAACGAATTCCCATTTGAGAAAAAGTATGTATTGGACAATTCAAACAAACAAGGAATATCTCTGAAATCGTTCACCCAAAAAAATGTACATGATATAAATTGTGTTCTGAACGAGATCTAAACGTTTTGTGTAGCAAAATTTTGTCTATCTGTTACGGTTTACCAGTTATGCAAACTCATTCAAAATCAAGGACTTTTGGGAACATTCCCAGAAAATTCAAGATATACATTTCATTTGCCATGAAAATATCTTAAACATGTAATATTTTAGTTAAAATAGTTAAAGCCATTTTAAGGAGATCAAAATTTTCGAAAAATCTTCCATGCAAAGGGTAATCTGGGGAGGGGAGGATTTTCTTGAAAATCTTCGTGTCGCATCATTGGAAGATACGGAACTCAAATACCAAGTTTGGTATTTACCCAACTTTTCGTTTTTGAGTTATGCTGTCCATAAACGGAAAGACCAACACACACACACACACACACACACACATATGTTTCCAAAAATATTTTATTTTAATTCAGGGCACCTCAAAACGTGTATTTCCGTGAAATCTCGATATCGAATTTTTGGGCGGAATACAATACTTTCCCAACTTACTATACGTAATAGGGAAAGTAAAAATGTTCTGTTTCTAAACCATTGAATAATAATTTCATAAAGATCCGTGGAAGGCAAGTTAAATTAATGAAGTCGTCATTCAAGCTTAGACAGTCATCTGTGCAACGTCAGGTAAACCAGCTAGCATGTAAATAAAATAGAGACCACTACTCTCAGAGCGGGATAGTTCAGACGGTAACATCTGTAGCCGCATTCGGGAGATCCCGGAGCCGACCAATCTGACTGAAGGCTTTTTCGCGTTTTCTCGGCCGCTAGGCGAGTGACGAGTTGGATAATTTGACCCGCGAAGTTTCTTATCGCCCCTTTCATCACTTCATTTCATTACTTTCTTCACTGCCGCGCCAGAAATTGGGCTGATCACCCATCCTGGATATGCTATAATCCAAAGTTTGTTTCCTCCTCGACAGTTACAGACCAAAGGCATTGGCTAGAAAAGTCCTTCGGGGTGAAAGTCCTACAAAGGGGATGGTATTCCGTTAAAGGAGAAGAATGTCATTTTAGCCTGAGAACGCTTATTTCAAAACAAAATTAATAAATTTCTCGCAATTTTTTCACATAATTCACATGTAGAACGGCTAAAGTAATTCTTATTAAAGTATATGATGGAACAGCAACTATTCTACATTTTTTGTTATCTCCACTCTATTCCCAAGGCGCGTTGTTTCGCCACAATTTAGCACATTTGTTCTGTTCAACAATTTATCCTACGAAGTAGCAAAATCCTATTGCAGTACCTGAATAACTGACCTCACAAACAAGCCTCTCAGAGCTATGGCATTAACAACACACTAAAGTTATTGTATCTCTTGACCGCTCGCTTTTGTATCTTCGGTATAAACATATTTACGAGCAACGTACCTAACTTTTATTTCTTTTTATTTAATGTTTACACATAAGTTATACATTTTAGTTATTAGTTTCGTTTATTAACTGTTTAAACAAAATAATTTACTTTATTTTATACACTTTCTTTTAATTGTTAAATAGAACTCTCGATTTTACTTTCCTTTGTTTCTAAGCACATGGGAATTTTTTGTATTTAACAGTTAATAGAGTACATACCCATTTGGTTTATACGCAAGTGCGTTAATTTAGATTAATTTAAACTTAAACAGGGTGTTTTGGTTTTATTTGCTTTCATTGAATATTAAACACTTCGCTGAAAATACACAAGAGAGCAGTCTTGGGAATTAAACACCGCTAGCAAAAGTTAATATCGTAGCCGTAACGTAATAACGAATTCACACCGGCATTGGAAACAGCGCTTGTTGTACTCTGGCACACTTTACCTCACCGTTAACTGTGAGATTCGTGGAAGCGATAGCGGCTGTTACCAAAACGCCTTTTTTTCACCATAAATCTATGAAGGATAGAAAAACAGCTGTTGATATTACCAGCACATCAAAAGTAATTTTTGGATTGTCTCTGTAGTGGAGTGTTTACTGGCTTTTCAACCTAGAGGTCCTGGGTTTCATTCCCGCTGGGATGGTGAATTTTGCTTTAATTAGAATTATAATTCCCTAAACTCGCAGAGTCTGTACGTAAGAATGTGGGAGTGAATGTGTCTCGTAATAAATATTAGTAAAACCCTAAACTCCAGTTAGTTGTTTCTAAAGCCAAAGCCCCCAATGACCACAGAAGTTAAAGGAGGCTATGCAAATGAAATAATAATAATAATAATAACAATAATAATAGTTTAGTATTCATAAGCTTCTTCTTTATACTCTCAAGGTTCATATCTGGTTTAAAGGATACAATCTGTAACGCTTTCACTCGGTATTCATTTACTTGTGCGTATTTTGCCACTTTTCTAGTTTCTCACATAAATTTACACTTTAGCAAACTCCCAGTGTGTAATTAATTTATGAGAATTCAGTCTATGACCATGGCTCGGGTCATTTGGAGTATCGCCTTTAATAACGGATTGTGCTAAACTTAGGAACTGCCAATCGCCCTACTGTTTCAAGGAAGATGGTTAGCTGTCTGAGAAATGTTTTCACGAGCTTGCTACAAGAAATTGACACATCCGGCGGAGAGGGATGGATTTTTTTCGGGCGTAAAAATCCTTAGTATGGCTTCCTTTGGAAGGGAGGCAAAAACGGTGCTCCTGTGTCGTAGAACCTCAAGCCTAATAAAGAGGCCTCTCAGCAAAATTTCCGGTTTTACACCCCAGTATAGAATGGGACGCTAAGAACTATAGTAATTAGAGACGTACTGGATGTTTCTAGGAACAGTCCTGGAACTCCAGTTTTGCCAAATTCCCCACAGCACGCGTCGAGCTCTTCGGCAACAGAAAGCTACGCCCCTTGCGGATATACTACACACCACACATGTAAAGCAGAGAAGTTGCCTGAACCGGATGACAGGGGCAGGCAAACAGGTTTATTTTTGGACTACTATTAAATATACCCAGTTAGTTTACTTATCTAGACCTTCGTAATTTAGGACACAGATGGCACGGTGCCGGCGCTGTTTTTCAGATAATTTACCTTCTTCTCAATACTATGAATCCTTGTTAAGCTACTTGTACACGATCAAATTTTTGTCAGATTCAATACTTTACAAGACTTTTCAAGAGTTGTAACAACTTCACAACTTTTCTTGTCAAATTTATTCCAATACTTTTAAACTCTTGAAAGAAAATAAGGACATGCTCTAAACGACCAAAGATATGACAATGGCTTCAGTCAATGAAATACGAGCATTTACAGTTTCTCACGAAATCTGCAACATGGCTGAAAGCGAAAAGTAAACAAAAATGGCTACCCGGCCAAGGCATGTCGTATGGAACTGATTAGGTTATACATAAGCTGATCATTCCGTATGTCTAGGACTCTGTGGCTTACCACAAGATGAAGCAGATGAAGGCATACAAAGAAATTACTGCCAGACAGATTTCCGAACTAAGTATACATTAGTTCAATGTTATATAGTGTGGTTAACCTATCAGTTGGTGTTATTTCCATTGTATTATATGATCGTAATGTGGTTTCATTGGATATAATACGTGAAAGTGCTACATAATATTGGTATAGAACAGCATTTCATTGCAAAGTGTTATACCGTGACGCAAACATTAAATTACTTTGTGCGTGATAAATTATTTATTAATGTGTTCTGAAGGGTTTCAGTTTGAAAAAAGAACTTGTAAATACAGATTTATGATATTGTCAAGTCTTGTCCAATCTTGTCACATATTGAAAAATGTTTGACAATTTTTCTTGTAAACTATTGAATTGAAAGAAAAGTTTGATCGTGTACATGGGGCTTAACATTTATTGAAATTTTTAATAATAGGTTAACGGTCGATTAGTCCCTGACCAGACGCCCATTAAAAGAATTAAGGATTGGAACACATCTATTATTGTTATTATTTATTATCCAAAATTATTTGAACCCAAATTACATATTAGCTATATATACACAACATCAAGCATACATATAACAAACCAACTTATGACAAATAATTAAATGGATGAATAAATGCCAGAATTAAAAGTTATAAAAGCAGAGGTGCAACTTGATTTAGTGAATAAGTTTGTCAATGGTTGTGAATAATTGATTTTACAATGCTAGAGATGTCCTATTATAGTAGAATGTATCTTCTCATACGTTGTCGATTGCATTGGAATAGCAGGTGGAATACTGCTTCTTCTGACCTTTCACATAAAACAATCTGCTGACTAGATGAAAACCTTGCAGGTAAGCTTTGAATTTTCCGTGTCCAGTAATAAATTGTGTAAGAATATAATTTGGTGTTAAATACTTACAAGGGATGCGATCAAAACTGAATAAAAACATTCCTTGTTAGTTGTCCATTTAAGCTGCTTAACGAGGTTATTCCACTTTTCTACCATTTTCCTCCTTTAGAAAACATCTTAAATATGAAATTGGACATAACCCATAACTAAATTTCAGGTTGAATCTGGCAGAACGTTTTGCTATATGTCGGTTCTCTCGTTTCCAACGATTCCAGCATGGCCCTTAACCTACAAACAAACATGTTTGCTATTACTTTCTCTACTACGTATAGTAAGTAGGGGAAGTATTGTATTCCACCCAAAATTTCGATACCGAGATTTCACCGGAAATACATGTTTTGAGACTCACTGAATCCAAAAAAAGCATTTTTGGAAACATGTCCGTGTGTCTGTCTGTCTGTGTGCTGTGAACAGCATAACTCAAAAACGAAGAGTCGGATAAACACCAAACTTGATATCTAGGTTCAGTATCTTTCAGAGATGCGACACGAAGGTTTTCAAGAAAATCCCCCCACCCCAGACTACCCTTTACATGGAACATTTTTCGAAAATTTTAATTTTCTCAAAAACGGCTCTAACGATTTTGATTAAAATATCATATGTTTAAGATATTGTCATGACAAATAAAATGTATATCTCGAATTTTCTGGGAATGTCTCCAAAAGTATTCTTCATTGTGAACGACTTTTTCATAACTGGTAAACCATAAGAGATAGACAAAATTTTACTACACGAAAAATGTAGACCGCGTTAAAATACACAATTTATGTCATATACATTTCTTTTGTTGAGTGAACCGTTTGCGAGATATTGCTTGTTATTCCCTTAAATTTTCCAATACTTATACTTTTTCTCAAATTCGTTATTCATTTTTTTATGTCCTGGACATGCAAAGAGAATGGAATGCGCCACATAGCAACCAGCGTTAAAATATTGGACTATAGCTTAAAACCTACCATATTCCCCTTGCATCTACAAGAAAATTATCAATAAGATTGACATCTCGATATCTCGATTAACATGAAGCATATGGAGATTAAGCGTTTGTAAAAATAGTTTGTACAAGAGTCGAGAAAGTCATGTGAGTGTAACACATCAGATTTTTTTGGAATAAGTCTCTTTCTTATTGTATTTGCTTGAAGACTGTTACTGCACTTGTTTTGAATGGCTAGGAGACAGGCGTTTGAATCACTGTGAACACATGCGTTAAGTTGATTTTCAATTCTCTATCTTATAGTTTGATCTAAAGCAAACATTTCTGTTTGAAAAAACAGGTAGGAGCTAGACGAAATCATCATGATCAGTGCAGTTGTAAACCTTGAAAGCGCATCCTACGTAACTAGTTTTATCTGCTTCTTCAGCTATTCCTGAGCCGTCAGTAAAGATGACAATGTCGTGAATATCTTTACAATAGTTTTGTAACACATTTTATGCTTTATCCTCATGGCTAGGCATAGAAATGTCCATTCATTAAATCCAGGACGAAAGGAAATTAGGTTGAAGTGTTACTGGACTTGACGCTGTGACGTCGTAGATAAACTACATCCCTCCCAACTCTCGTACAGTCTGCTGGCATGTGCACACCAATCACGTCAAGTGACTCATGGTCGCTGTTGTGTACCTCTATGTATTGTTGATGGTTTGAGTGATCTTATTTAAATCCTTTTATATGTATTTTAATTTTCGTTTGAATGTTACATCTGTTGTTCCCAATTTACATAATGGCTTGCCATTCACCTTTGGAATTTACATTAGGATATAAGGGCACAGTGACACATGTTTTAGCTAACTTGAAGCAAATTGCTTAAAAATTCCTATGCCTGCTCATGACTAAAGCATCGTTAGCAATCTTCTATTTGTGGATAAGGCCATAACGGAAAAATACGAAAAGATGAGATAATCCCTATTGTCATTTACAGCTGCGTTGTTTACTATGGTTTCCAAAGAAACATATCAGTATCAATAAAAAAGAAAAAATGATAAAAAAATTAAAACAAAAAAATTAATGTGTTACTTCCACGTGGCTTTCTATACGCTGCATACATCATATCCCAGAAATGCCTTACGCGGAAAAATTTTGTTTTAAGTAAGTTGTGCGTTTAAAAGACATAAATTGTTTGTGTAGTACGTTTTCGTCTATTGCTCAACATTTAACATGGTTATATAGTCCTTCTAAATGAATAGAACTTCACAGGCTATTCTCACTTTATTCAAGATATACGCTTTGGTTGTCATGTAAACATATTTAATATATGGTATTTTAATCAAAAACATTTCGAAAAATGTTCTATGTAAAGGGTAATTGGGGATAAAGGATTTTCTTGAACATCTTCGTGTCGCATCTTTGGAAGATACTGAACATAGACACCACGTTTGGTAGTCATCCGACTATTCGTATTTGAGTTTGCTCTTCACAGGCGCATTCTTTCTCTCTCTGTCTCTCTTAAAGGACATTTTTCTAAAAATGAGACTTTTAACCCAGGGGGCTGAAAATCTGTATCTCAATATGAAATTTTTGGGCTTATCTACGTAAATAAGGGGAGCACTGCATTCCTCCCAAAAATTCCACACCGATATTTCACCTGAAATACACATTTTGAGGTTCAGAGATCCAAACAAAGATTTTTAGAAAAAAGGTCCGTGGGTGCGGTGTGTCTCTTGTCTGTGAAGAGCATATCTTAACGAAATGTCGGACAAATACCAAGCTTAAATATATGAGTTCAGCATCTTCCAAAGATGCGACAAGATGAGTTAATGAATATCCCCCCCAACTCTAACTACCCTTTAATTGGAAAAGGTTTTGTGATCTTTGATTTTTCCGAAGATTTCCTTAACAATTTTTATTGAATTACCGTATGTTTAGAATATATGCATGATTATTTTGAATTATCTGCAAATAAACTGGGAGTCTTTTATATTCTACATTAATTTTGTGCACTTTATATACTGATAAACCGTAAGAGTTAGACAAAACGCTGCCTAAAGAAACAAATATAAATCTCGATAAACCACACCATTTACGTCAAATTAATGGTTTTAGCATTAACGATTTCCAAAATATCCATTCAAATTGGTTTAAATTTTCAAATACTTTATAATACTTTGAGGTGCTAAATCGGCATTCGTTTCTTTCTCGCAATGAGTATGGCATTTCAAAGCCAGTACAATATAGGTCATACTTTTTACTTCCTTTTCTACTTACCTACAGTAACCAGAAGTAGCATTGCCTTCTATTCCAAAATTGGATATGAATGTTTTACTGGAATAGACATGTTTTGAAGTCCCCAGAACCTAAAACACATTTTAGAAAAACGATCTGTGGTGGGGTAGAGGGTGGGGTGGTGTGTGGTAGTGTGTGTGGTGTTGGTGGGGTGGGTGTGTGAGGTGGTGTGGTGTAGGATGGAGTGGTGTGGGGTGGTGTTTTGTGACGGTGTGGGATGCACTATGGTTGTGTGGGGTGGGGTATGTGGTCGTGTAGGGTGGGGTGGGGTGTGTGGTTGATGTAGGGTGGAGTGTAGTGTGTGGTGGTGTGGGGTGTGGTGGTGTGGGGTGTGGTGGTGTGGGGTGTGGTGTGGTGTGCTGTGGGCAGGATGTGTGGTGGTGTGGGGTGCCATGGGGTGGGGGGTGGTTGTGTGGTGTGTTGTGTGCTGTGGGGTAGGATGTGTGGTGGTGTGGGGTAGGATGTGTGATGGTGTGGGGTGGGATGTGTGGTGTGTAGCGGTGTGTGGTGGTGTGGTGGTGTGGGGGTGTGGTGGTGTGGAGTGAAATGAGGTGGGGTGTCCGGTGTGTGAGATGAGATGTGTAGTGGTGCGGATTGGGGTGGTGGGGTGGGGTGGAATGGAGTGGGGTATGTGGTGGGATGTGTGATGTGTAGCGGTGTGGGGAAGTGTGTGTGGTGGTGTTGGGTGTGGTATGTGGTGTGTAGTGGTGTCTGGTGGAGTGTGTGGTGGTATTGGTGGTATGGGGTGGGTTATATGGTGGTGTGGAGTGGAGTATGTGGTTGAGGTGTGTGGTGATGTGGTGTGGGACATGTGGTGTGAGGTGTGTGGTGATGTGGTGTGAGACATGTGGTGTGTGGCGCTGTGGAGAGGGATGGGGTGATTTGGTGTTTGGTGGTGTGGTGTATGGTGTGCTGTGGCTGGCGTGTGTGGTAGTGTGGTGCTGTGGAGTAGGGTGGAGTGTGGTGTATGATGCGTGTGATGGGGTGAGTAGTGATGCGGCTTGGGGTGAGGTATGTGGTGTGTGGTGGTTCGTGGTGGGGTAGGGTGGTGTGGTGTGAGGTATGTGGTGTATATGGTGAGTGGTTGTATGGGATGGGGTGTGTGGTGGGGTATGTGGTGTGCGGTTGTGTGGGATGGAGTTTGGTATGTGGTGGTGTAAATGGTGTGTGTAGTGTGAGCTGGTGTGGGGTGGGGTTTGTGGTGGTGTGGGGTGGGGTGTGTGGTGGTATGGGGTGTGGTATGTGGTGTGTGGAGTGGGGTGCGATGGTGTACGTGATGTGTGTAGTGTGAGGTGGTGTGGGGTGGGGTTTGTGGTGGTGTGGAGTGGGGTGTGTGGTGTGGGGTATGTGGTGTGTGGAGTGGGGTGCGGTGGTGTACGTGATGTGTGTAGTGTGAGCTGGTGTGGGGTGGGGTTTGTGGTGGTGTGGGGTGGGGTGTGTGGTGGTATATGTGGTGTGTGGAGTGGGGTGCGGTGGTGTACGTGATGTGTGTAGGGTGAGGTGGGGTGTGTGTGTGTAGTGTGAGCTGGTGTGGGGTGGGATGTGTGGTGGTATGGGGGGTATGTGGTGTGTGGAGTGGGATGCGGTGGTGTACGTGATGTGTGTAGTGTGAGCTGGTGTGGGGTGGGGTGTGTGGTGGTATGGGGTGGGGTATGTGGTGTGTGGAGTGGGGTGCGGTGGTGTACGTGATGTGTGTAGTGTGAGCTGGTGTGGGGTGGGGTGTGTGGTGGTATATGTGGTGTGTGGAGTGGGGTGCGATGGTGTACGTGATGTGTGTAGGGTGAGGTGGGGTGTGTGTATAGTGTGAGCTGGTGTGGGGTGGGGTGTGTGGTGGTATATGTGGTGTGTGGAGTGGGGTGCGATGGTGTACGTGATGTGTGTAGGGTGAGGTGGGGTGTGTGTATAGTGTGAACTGGTGTGGGGTGGGGTGTGTGGTGGTATGGGGGGTATGTGGTGTGTGGAGTGGGGTGCGGTGGTGTACGTGATGTGTGTAGTGTGAGCTGGTGTGGGGTGGGGTGTGTGGTATTATGGGGTGGGGCATGTGGTGTGTGGAGTGGGGGGAGGTGGTGTACGTGATGTGTGTAGTGTGAGGTGGGGTGTGTGTAGTGTGAGCTGGTGTGGGGTGGGGTATTTGGTGTGTGGAGTGGGGTGGGGTGTGTGGTGGTGTGGAGTGAGGTATGTGGTGTGTGGTGGTGTTGGGTGGGGTGTGTGGTGTGTGGTGGTGTGGAGTGGAGTATGTGGTTTTGGTGGTGTGGGGTGGAGTGTGGTGGTTCGGTTGGGGTGGGGAATGTGGTGGTCTGGGCTAGGATATGGGATGTGTGGTGATGTGGGGTGTGCAGTGTTGTGGGTTGGGGAGTGTAGTGGTGTGGGGTGGGGTATGTGATGTGGATTGTGTGGTGGTGTGGTGTGGAGTGGAGTGGGGTGGGGTAGGTTATGTGGTGGTGTGGTGTGCAATGTTGTGGGTTGGGGTGTGTAGTGGTGTAGGGTGGGGTATGTGATGTGGATTGTGTGGTGGTGTGGTGTGGAGTGGAGTGGGGTGGGTTGTGTGGTGGTGTGGTTTGGAGTGGAGTGGGGTGGGTTCTGTGGTGGTATGGTGTGGTGTGTGCGTTGTGTGTGTGTGGTGTCCGAACGGCATTATTAAAACACGAAGGGCTGATTAAGTACCATACTTTGCATTTAAGTTTTGCATCTTCTAAGAATGTCACACAAGAAAATTCCTCCACCTCTAACGACCCTTTACATGGAAAACGTTTAGTTATTCTTTTTTTTTCTCAAAAATGGCTTTAACGACTTTTATTAGTATACCACATGTTTAAGACATTTGACTGCCAAAGAAAACATGCACCTTGAATTTTCTTAAATAGCCTCTAAAGTCACTTTTATTCTGAATGAATGCTGTAGAATTGGTAAACCATTAGAGATGTACGAAATCTTACCTCACCCAAAATGTAGATCTGGTTAAAGCACATAATTTGTATCAGCGTTTTGTGACGTAACCATTTCCATGATATTGTATATTATTGCTCTGAATTTTCAAATACTTTTTTTTTAAATCTTAATATCGCTTTATCTCGCGGTCACGCAAGGAGCGCGGAATTTCAAATACATTACTAGACATCGGATTTTTAAGCAAGTACATGTTTAGTTTATTTTTACCTCTGATATGGAAATAAGTTTTGTAATGATCTTCATGTTCTTCTGGCTTGTTTTAGTGCATATAATTGCATATTTGCGAAGTCGCTGCATCATTCATCATTTTCCATGCATCGATAATACCAGAATTTCTAATCTTTAACCTTAAAATGAATACTTTAACATGAAAAAATAATAAAGCCTTCAGTATAGGTACACCAATATCAATTCTCACTAGTGGTCCAGAGTAAACACGGAGTACCCGTTTAAAGAATTCGAAAATTAAGCGGTAAACTGTGCAGTGGTTTAGAGAGAAATCCTGAAATTAAAGTTTTGTGTTCTGTATATAAATTATCTTCAAGGTGAAAACACAGTGCTTTCGAATAAATTTCCCCAGAGTTTTAATTGCTTTCAAATTGTGCTCAGTAACAATGAAAGATTCCTCTTAGTATTCAAACTGGTATTAACTGATAAATCCGAGCATTTGGAGAGAAAAAACGTGTTATACTGCAATCAAACTACAATAGACCAGATTGATATCTAAGGATGAATGTATACCATAAGTAACAGAAAGTATAATCTCAAGATTAATAATTTTAGGGCATGATTAGTGCATATTTTCAAAATTGTAGAGCATAATTGAAATATTTTGATAGCATAAATGCATGCTACTTTAGATATGTTTAGTGCACAAAACTCCAATGACTAGCTATCAAAAAGCGACCCAATTTTTAAAAACCTGATAATTATTTTAGCATATCATACCCTTATACCTGAACTAAATGTGTAAGAAGCGTTTATTTAGATAATCAGGAAGTAGATAGAAGAATAAAATTTTGTAAGAATAGTTTGTAGAATTGAGTAGGGAAATCCATGTGAATGCAAAATAGCAGATTTTTAGGCATTCAGTCTCCTGTTGTATTCCCTTGGTACCTACAAAGGAATTTTTGCTTGTATTTGTCGATTAACATAAGCTACATAAAAATAAACATAAGAGATATAAAAAGTAGCAATAGTGAGCAGAAAAAGCCATATTAACACAACACATCAGAATTTGTTTTACGGTTATGTTCTCCATTTCAAAGAAATTTACCCTGGAAAATTCTTTACCTTAACTGAACCATTACTAAATCATAAAAAGATACCAACATAAGGTAACAGATATACACATGTGTTAATTATCGTAAAGCTAACGAATTTAATTTAAGGAACGACGGCGCATCAACCTAAGAACAGCCCGAGGAGGAGAAAGGAAAACGCTTGACAACTGTTAGTTCGCAGCTTGCAAGATTACGTTGTAGTCAAGTCTCTGTCAATTTCTCAGAGGAACTTCGCTTACAACAACACAGGAAACGTGCTAAAGCCTAAAGGACATCATTTCAGTGCTTTGTCAGAAAACAATATTGTCTTCGTTACTGCTGCCATTAAGTTCTCTTTCGCATTCTACAGCCTCTTTAATTTCTGCTTATATAGTTTATGTCTTTAGAACAGCGACAAGGAAAGGTGATGTTGCGCAGAAGCCTTAGTCATTAAAATTAAGCAGCCTTGTGAAAGTAAAGCTCAACCCTGCAAAAATAAATTATAACCGTTATACCAAGTTTCCTTTGTTTACATCTGTGTTTTTGCTGAATAAATCAATGATTTATTAATTTCTACACATTTACATTAAAACTTTACAATACGTTTCACTGTGCTTGTTATTTTTGGATCCCATATAACTAAAACCCTGTTTGTTGTGTACAATGGACCTGATTCACTCAAACTATAGATTATATTAAAAGTGGACACAAATATTTGGTTTTTCCTTCCATCCTTGTTTCTTTACTTTCTGCATTATCGCTCTCATTAAATTCTTCGTATCCTTAATCACCTCTCACCACAACTTTTATTAATTTCTCTACATAGTTGTCAAACTACTGCAGAAATTCCTTTTTACTAAATCCAAAAATGTTTAATGCCAATATCTGTGTCTGTAGATTATTCCACTTCTTGTTCCATACTCCCTCAGCCCATATTTTAGTTTCTGGACAATTTGCTATACAATGAAGATGTTTATTTATATTTTCACATTATGGATATACTTCTTTTGTCACTTTTATACCACTGAACCATATTATACCTACTGTGCCCTTCCCTTTACGTTTTATTGCAAACATTCACGTATTTTTCCGCCCCATTCTTACTTAAACTTCCTATAATACTTCAAAGTACTCTTATCTCCTAGACTACTCCATATTTCCTGTTTTCTATATGTTTCAATCCTTAATTTTGCTTTATTCCATAACCATAATATACTATATTTGAAATTTCCTAGATTATTTACTTTACTTAAGATAACTAACTTCTTTCCCATTTTACTATCTCTTGTATCCGAAAACAGCTTTAACAACATTTCTTTCTTCCTTTGGATTCGAACTCGTGCTAATATTTCAATATACGTTTAACTACTAGGCCTTTCCTACCAGTTCCTCCCAATTCAGTTAAGACTGCCCCATTAGAAGCTGCACTAAGATAATCCCACAACTGTTCTACAAAATGCTCTAAACTACCCAGTGTTTGTATTATAAAAACACCTTTTTGTCTATAAAGAGCTTTCCAAAAGTATCGTGCGCACAGTACCTACTGATCAAAGTGCATACTGAAGTATAATCCATTGAACTTAAAATAAAGTGAATTCAGCCCACAGAAACAACATAAAATTCACGATTCTAATTTTTGTTTCTTTACCAGAACCTCCCTATAGAGGAAGTATTGGATTCCATCCAAAATACATGTTTCTCATGAATGTGTGTGTGTGTGTGTGTGTGTGTGTGTTTGCGAGCAGGATAACTAAAAACGAAAACTCGAATAAATACTACACTTGGTATTTAAATTCAGCACCTTGCAACAACACTCAGATTTTCAAGAAATACCCCTACCCCAAACTTCCTTTGACATGAAAAAAGGTTTATGATTTTTTGTTTCCAACAGTGGTACTAACGATTCTGATCAGAATACTATATTTACATTACTAATAAAATGTATACGTGGAAGTTTCTGCGAAAACCCTCTTCATTCAAATAAATTTTGTATACATAAGTATGTATAACTTATAAACCATAAAAGATAGTCAAAAACTTATTTCACAAAAATGTATATATCTTTGAGACACACATATTATTTGACATAATCGTTTTGGGGCATCAGCCATTTCCGAGACATTCGTCTTTATAGATTTGAATTCTTCAATACCTTTTCCCACTTTTTGAAGTGCTGTCACCGTTCAGTTATTCCTTGAAATGTCATGAAAAGAGGAAGGAGTTTCAAAGCCAGCATAGAGCGATACCTTTTCAACAGTTGACCTTCGTTTCAGCCTCCTGTATCGTCTCAAGTATAACGAAGTATGTAATTAAAGCATTTATTCAAACGCTTATGCCAATTAACATGAAGTATATGCAAAAATAAGCTTTTCAAAGAGATATAAAAATAAACGATAATGGGGAGAGAACACTCATGTGAATGGAACACAATTCTGTTTCAAATATTTCCAGATATCTGAATATCTATCTTGAAAAGCTAAATCTGTGTTGAAAAATGAAATCCGGGCTCGGACGCGAAACACGTAACTTCGGCTCTCCTTGTCGATGCCACTGAGCTAGCATGTCGAAATGCCCGTACACATATTAAAATTTCTTATCTGAATCAGGTATGCCAATCTGAAATATTACAGACACATACCTCAAAGGCAACTTGCCTTTGAGCTATGTTGTAAAAGTTTTACATTTGCTGGCTTTATATTTAAGCATTATTACGGTTAATTGCTACGTTGATAAATGTTATTCCAAGGGGAATATGATGGAAAGTTGATCCAGAACCATGACTGGTAAACAAACCACGGATCTTCGGCACTTCGAACCGATGCTCATACGGTTTGAGCTACCATGGCGGGATACCAGTATGCGCATTAAACCCTCTCATTTGATTAGCGCGCGAGCAGATATCTTGTCACGTTGTGTTTAACTCCCAGCTTTGGCATTGGCATTTTCAAGTCTGATACAACATTCCATTTTAGTTTGTAAGAACAATATCACACCACCTTGAAGAATTACCTGCACATTTTGAAGATTATATGCTACCGTCTGTAATTTATCGTTTTATTATCCTGTACGTATCTGGTCATCCACAAACAATTAGTATCCCTTTGGAATAGCGTGTTGTGGTAGACTTGTCGTCCTCCGTAGTGGTTACCATGCTAGCCTCTAGTTCCCGAGGTCGCGGGTTCAAACCCGGCGGAGGGCGATGGATTTTTTCGGGCGTAAAAAATCCTTAGCATGGTTTTCTTCGGAAGGGAAGTAAAGCCGGTGGTCCCTTGTCGTATATTTATGACACGCAAAAGAACCTCAAGCCTGATAAAGAGGTCTCTGAGCAAAATAACCGGTCTTTCACGCTCAATATAGAATGGTAAGCTAAGGACCATAGCAGTTAAAGAGCGTCCATAAATAAAACTCAATTTAATTTAATTTCTAATAGACTATGTTGAAACAGCACAACACTAAAAGTAGGAAATAACCTTCCCCGTTATTTACTGCCTGCTTATATTACTCAGATGGCAAGAGTTAAGAAAGCAACGGCTGGAAGCAGAAAGAAAAGGGAGATGGAAGAGATTGGTAGTCATCAGTGAGGTTGCAGTATATTCACTTAAAGCACCAACTTGGAAAACACGTCAGAAAATCTGGCCTTGTCTGCCAAATGTTTGTGTTGTTGCTATAAGCCTCACCTTTCCCCATTGTAATATTCCTGGCGGCAGAATGTCTCCAACCCACGAACAACACTTTCGCTTTAGGAGAGGGGCCCAGTCCCCCAGTGGGAGATTTCCCTTCCACCTGTAATTCACAACGCCGAGTTGTAAACTTTTCTTCTTGAGTAGGGGAAATCCCGAGCCTGAAACCTGGGACCTTTACGAAGAAGGGTAGCAAGGTCGTTTAACATTTAACTTCGTCATTACGCGGTACAACTTCTATTGCGCCTCAAAAGTACCGGGTGTTTTTCATGTTCAGGAGCGCTATTCTTCTTTTCAGCTCTTTCGACACTTCTCCATTACAGATGAGGTCGCTCCAATGTATAACACACAAGCAAGAGGCCCCTATCATACTTTAATTGTTCAAACGTACCGGCAACATAAGCAGAATAGATAAACAATGTGGTAGGTATTACCAGCAAGTACATCCTCAGATTAATTGTCGTCCCATGCTAGTGAGAGACTTTGGGTGCTTCTAGCCAAGAGCTTTCTGTGAAACGCAGGTTTGGAACCCCTATTGGAGTATTTGCATGTACTTCAATTGCAACGTTCTTGCAAGGCCGATTTAGAAATAGTCGATGCATATAAGTCACAATTACTTAAAAACAAAAAAATAAACTAGAAAAGTAAAATGCCGGGCCCATTATAGAATGCATTGGAGACAAAGCATTCCCCCAGAGTAATAATTATTTTGTACTACCAGAGCTTAAAGGAATTGAACAAGGGTTTAAAGCAGCTTTAAATAAAAGTAACAATCCATACAGCCCCAAAGGTACTGAATATATTAACACTCAAGTGTAGAAACAAAGATATGTTACAATTGGAGCAGATTGCATTTGAATTTGTCCTTCTCACACACATTTGCCATTTCGAAATGAAAATTTAACACACAATAATATGATATAAATCCCCTTCCGCGAGATATTAAATGCCGCTCCACACTTTATAAGAATTCAGAATTTTACTTAAGCCCAAAAGTGCATGTTATAAATAATTTAGTCAAGGCCGAAAGGTGTGCAGACGGCCACTCCCAGACAAGAAGCTCAATTAAAGTCCTTCGCTGGTCGTAGAACTGTCACACTCCTTTTTTCTCTTGAAGCTCGCTCGGGGTACGCACTGGAAAGGTCAGGCACAGCCCACTATGATGACGTGGAACCAACATAACGCTACGTATATTGGCGGAGAGGACACAACCTGTCGAGCGCTGTAGAAACCTGGTGCACCCGGCTCTGGTGTAAGGCGGGGCTGCCGGCGTAATAAGAAGCAGGGGCCAAAATTGTAGCTCATGATTGCAAGTACAAAAGAACTACCCCATCTCGGCGAAAGAAAGAGCCACAACTGGCCCACAATGTAGTAAGGCGTTCTTATAGGGTTCTTAACTCTTATGAATTTAATCTCCTATTCATCCAAGATGACATAAGTCAATGGACTAGGATTAATTGCAGGTTGATATTTGTATTTACATTTAAGTTAGCGTAACATCTTCGTTATTTCCTGGAAAGAGTGTTATGATTTGCAATCCCTGGGTGAAAAAGATTCACTAGATTGAGCGATGTATTAGCTGCAAGAACTAGGGTGTCCAGGTCCTGAGCTCCAAAGAAAACAATGAGCTAATGTAATCCAAAAGAAAGTATTTTACATCTTTAACTACAGGGTCATGTGACGACGGATCTGTTAGTGGATAGCTCTTAGATCGAGGTATGGTGGACAGTTAGCCTTCTAGGTCTCATTCCTGTAACCACCGCTTCGTCGTGTCCACAGAGACTAACACATAGCAACCGGATCCCCTGCCCCGTGCCGTGTAGATGGCATTAGGGTGCCGTTCAGTCCAACCGCCGCCCTCATATGTAAAGGCGGACAGTTAGCCTTTTGGGTCTCATCCCTGTAGCCACCCGTTTCGACGTGTCCACAGAGACCCTAGTGCACAGTAACTGGATCTTCTGCTTCGTGCCGTACCAACGAAATTGTAGAGGACTTTGCTGGCTGTTTTCATGTGGGCCGAACTGTTTAGTTGCCCTGCTTATGCTGTAACCAAATTCCACATCTCTCCTAAGTAAAAGAAGAGACACCGCCTCTGTGGTCGAAAGGTCAGCGTTAAGAATTCTGAATGCAGGGGTCACGGTTTCAATTTCCGACTGGAACGGAAAATTTTTCTGTAACCAGAATCACTCCCTATCCTCCGCAGAGTCTGGAGGTGTGAATGTGGGAGTGATTGCGAGTGTGTTTAATAGTAAAAATTACTAAACAACCAACGTTAGAAAACCTACATTTCAAAGAATAATAACACCATTAGCTGGTTTTTCTCAAGCCAAAAGCCCCCAATATGGCCATAGACGTTAAAGGGGGTTATACATACGAAAAAATTAAAAGAAAACTTTTTAAGCAATATCTGCTGCGAAAAGCGACGTCCATAATTGTAGGCCTAGTGGGTTACGAAGTTCCTGGCTGTGTTTTACATTTTCAGGTTAGATCCAGTTTCAAAAGTGGTCAAAGATCGGTCGTAAAATCTAAGCTTGTAAAATACATGTTATTGTTTCCAACGCTTTCCTTACGGCTAATGACCTCTGAGAGAACCTCTGAGAGAACCTCTGAGAGAACCTCTGAGAGAACTGGACCCATTCATTAGTTGGGGCACCTACAGCTTTTACCTGGACTGAAAACCACACTGGGCCTTGTGAATACTTTATTTGAGGTAGTCGAGAGTGAAGGTCTAATACCTAACCAAAAAGCTAGTCCTTAAAAATTTGTTACTATTATGAGATTGTAATTTAGCAAAACTTTCTTTGAGAAATGTTAAAGAAAACAAATAGAATTACTGTGCCCCATTGGATGTCCTAATTAGAAGGTCGACAGCTGCATTTCCAAATTCCTAAGAGTTATTTACTATGAGGGAACAGTATTTGGAAGCTGTACAAACTTCCTCGAGCAAATTAAAACATGTTATGCTGTGAAACTCGTATATTTAGGAGCGATTTGGGGAGATGAAAGCTAAACGCACTTAGTCATATTGAGGCGAGTCCAGCAAATCAACTGGTTAAGACGATAGTGACCCCTCAGTGGGTATTTCAGTTCAATTTTGTGATGCGAGAAGCTTTGAAGTCAGAAGGCAAACTTAGGTGAGGCATGTTGTAGTGATTTTGTGTTGTTATATCCTTCAGTAGTTATGGCATAGGAAATGCAGTTCAAGGTGTACCATACTAATCCCTGCGATTCTTACTTTGTTATTTACGATTGGTTGTTCTATAAATTAAAAAGCGGGGATGATTTATTAAATTGGAGCCCTCAGTGGCTAACTGTAAAACACGAGAGCCAACTGTGTATAAATATTACAAAAATAATGTTTGTTTGTAGGCTTATGCAGCCAGTATAAGCTTCAGTGTCGAACATACTGTCACAGATAACGAAAACGGTTATTGCTGGCATGGAGCGAGCGAGATGTCCCCGCGGTAATGTGTCAGGCTCGCAATCACGGCGTTTTTGGTTCCATTCCCTTCGAACCTGCCACTCAGACCATGGGATTTTTCGTGGTTTCCCCGAGTTGACAGTGAATGCTAGGGTGGGTTCCCCTTCTACCACGAATTTCCTGTCATTTCCTTTCATATGTTTCAGGGTTGTAGGACCAGATGACGGCGGTTTGTGTGTTGCGGCAGAACGGTGGAATTTGGCGTTTGGTGGGACTGCTAGGACCCCTTTCCTAGGAGCTGTCTCGTCTGCCATGGGGACGCCGGGATTGAGAATGGCTTAGGCAGAGCTATCTGGCGTCAGGATTCTCGCTAGAGGACATCCGGATCTGGTCGCATCTATTCCTTCCTCCCTCCCAGGAGTCACGTTGGAAACAAAAAGGGCCTACTATGGCCTACTTGCGGTGCTGTGCTCCAATTGCTGGAAGCCCCTGTCTACCTCCTCGTAAACCTCTGGCACGGTGAGGAAAAGCTAACTACATTTGTGTGGCGATGCTTTGTAAAGTGTTCATTCCAGACAAAAATAGAGAACTGGAATTGTATTCCTCATTATGCTCTGGAAATGTTTGAATTCGGTATCAGCAGCTGATGATTGGCTAATTACAATTTATGGTCAATTTCATTCTGCTGCCGGACCTTGTATTAAGCATGATATGATACGATTCATGTTGTTATATTCCAAATGTTAAATAAATAGTATTGTTTTACACTCACAATTTACACGGCGCGTTGACCAAACCCTATTTTGTATTTATTTAAGATCCCGATACTGAATTTTCGTCATAATTGCGAAAAAATCCTTTTAAAAAATCATAGATAAAATCCTAGAGACAGGATGATTTGACGGTTTCTTCCTTCTAGTCATTTAAATACCCAAATGCACATGCACAAGTGTTTGCAAATACAAGATTAAATGTTAAACGATAACTTGTCATTATATTGTTTTCTTACATGTTTCACTTTAAAATCTAAAGTCTTTTCTTGATACCAAACGTAGTTTTGGATTTAGGGTTTTAATAACTTAATACATGATTGAGTTTTAGAAAATTAAAAATATTACATTCTTTGTTATTTATATGAAAGTAATATCCAGAATTTAAAACTTTAAAATTGCACCTTTTTATCACGATGACTCGATTTTTAAAATACTTTTCAGTTAAGTAAATAGGACCACAAAAGTTAATTTTGTATTATAATAAGTGGAGCAAAATTGTGACAAAAACTTCAGCAAAATTAGTTAAAATTCGTAGAATTTAATTTTGGAGTAACCTTAAATTACAGAAATAGAGCAGTCGCAGCCGTGCGTGACAATATTAGGTACTTTTTCTTGATGGTTACAGGGTAGACAGCACTTAAAACGCTTTTAATAGTTCGGAGGTGGGATTTTACGAGCAGTGATTTATAGATAATTCAGTTTCATGTTTTAAAGGAACTGTTAACTCTTATCTCAGAAACCATCCACCAATTTGGAAACTCCTATGTTCAGCAGCCTTATCATTAAAACTAAATTATCTGAAGGGCAAGCTTGGTTATGGATAACTGAATTTCGGAAAGTAAGTTTGTTAAAAATGCGCTCTCTTGGTCGCACATATTCAACCTAACTTAAAAACTTCTTGTAATATTAATGGAATAACTTTCCTCCCGGCAAAGAAACTCCAAGAGAGTATATTTCTTTTTAAAGAAAGACATAATGAAGTCTGCAGCATATCATGTCTAGGGACAAAATGGTTTCCACCAACAGCAAACGTTAACTTTATAATTTCTTACTTTTCATCGGATTCATGTTCTGGGAGTAGGAAGAAAAGCAAGCGAATAAGATTATATAGTCCACGTTAATTTCTTTTTCCATTACTTTGATTTCTTTTAACAGAAAGAGGCAGTATATTTGAGGTGAAGAATTTCAGTAAGAATAAAAATGTAAAGGTCCCAGAAAAGACAAAAGGCAAGTGTATTTGTTTAAAGAAAACCGATAAAAAATTAGGGTGTGTTGCATTCTCATGACATTCTTTACTCAATCTTCCATAAAAACATTCTTACAAAGGCTTAATCTCCTATCTAATTCTTGTAAGCCTTCACTACTCATTTACACATTTCTTTGTAGGTATAAGAAGAATACAGAAACTAAAGCGATAGTCAAATATTTTCAAAGATGGATGGTCGCTATGTATTGGAATTGAAATTCTGTGCTCTTTGTACGAAAAAACAAAACAAAGAAAGAAAAAACAGAATAACGATATGCAGTTGAGAAAAGTATACAGCATTTGAAAATTGAAACCATAGCAAAGGGTATCTCAGAAATGTTTACGCCATTAAAAATGTTATTTTTCATAAAATGCATGCTTCAACAAAATCTACATTTTTATGTAGTAAGATAGTTTCTATCTCTTACACTTACCATTATATAAGGGTCATTAAAGAATGAAAAGGATTTCATTTTTGCAGAAAATTTAACATATTGTGGCGTATCAGTAAGTGCATTGTCATTACGCATTATTCTGTTGAATTGTCGATATCATTATTTGGTTCCTTTGATTATTTTCGGCCTAACGATCCCTCCTTTGACGCGGAACACGCCAGAGAGAAGGCTTTGCTTGAAAACGATCTGGTATGACGCCAACCCTGGCTGGTTTGGCTAGACACGGTTGGAGTGGGGAATATACATAGCGTCACTTGTGTGTGAGCAGTTGAAGCAGCAAGTCGCGATGTGTGGTCAGTCCTCGGCTTTGCGCCATCTCCTCCTATCCTGTTTTCCTAAGTGTCGCCAAACATTTGTCAATAAATTCCAGGTAATGTGTAGTATGTAATGTTTTTGTATAATGTAAAAGTTCACGCCTTCATCTAAATCTAAACACCAAGGTCCCGGTCCCCCTGCCGTTAGCAAGTTACGCTCCCCCATGTGCGTGTTGCGGTGATCGAAATTTAATCATTTGCTGGAAATCTTTTGGCTCTCACCCCAGCATGTAACAATGTACATTTCATTTTGCGTTGCAAATATCTTAAACATGTAGTATTTTAATCAAAACCGTTAGAGCCATTTTTGAGATACTCAAGAATAACGAACCTTTTCCATGTAAGGGGTAGTTTGGGTTGGGGGATTTTCTTGAAAATCTTCGTGTCGCATGCTTGAAAGATGTTGAACTTAAATACCAAGTTTAATACTTATTCGAGTTTACGTTTTTTTTAAATTTTATTTATGTTTTTCACACACACAGAGTACACAGGTATGGGTCTTTTTCTAAAATAAATGCCGCTTTTATTCAGGGAGTTTTCAAACATGTGTTTGCGGTGAAATCTCGACATCTAATTTTGGTGGGAGTACAACACTTACTCTATTTACTGTAAGTATTGGAACTATTGTCCAAGGTTATCGGGATGTCAGCACGGGCAGTTGGTATAAACAATAAGTACAGGTTTATTTTTTCGACCTGACCCTACGGAAACACAGAGGCAGAGAAAGTGGCCTAGGATGAAGGGAGAACGGCTGACAGTAAATCCCTTGCGTGGAACGACAGATATACGTAAGGTTCGCAACCGAAGCACAAATATAAACATGTGCAGTACTGTCAAAGTTGTACTGCTCACAGATACAGCAGTAGATTCAACTGCCTTGTAAAGTGACTGATCGTGATCTAGATTCTTCTTAAACTACATACATTGTATATCACTTCCCATGTCTGAGATTGCAGAACTTTACCTCCACCCAATTTACTTTTTGCTACAGACACGGTAACACTATAATTATGCACGCCACTATACTACAATCACTCGGAATGCGTGATCATGTCACCTTATGTCAGGTTGTGTAGGAGGTTGCTACTCTTTTGCTACTGATCAACACCCCTCCCAGAAAATAATTGATTATCCAGATACTGCGCATAGAGATAAGCATTTACCACCCGCCAGCGTAAACACCGGGCGCGCTATCGGCAGATGACCAGAAATTTCTGAAACATTCTTCTCCCCTCCTACAGAACGTGTGTCGAAATAGTTCTAGAATGTTCTGTGGAAGATTCCACTGGCTATATAAGCGAGAGTTCTCGCGAGAGCAGTCAGTTGAGCTGGATTGAGTCAATCCACGAGCGAGTTAGCGGATAGTTTCTAGTGGGGATCAAGAGCGATTCTCCGAGCGAGTTGGTGTCGACTGTTGTGTCGTGCATTGATTGCTCCTGCAAGAGAGATTGAAGAAGCCCTATGTTCGACTCCTCAGCAAGTGAACCGTCCGAAGAAGAGGCTACCTCACGAAGAAGTGAAGTGAGGGGAAAGTTGAACTAGTTCACATTGGTGAAGTAATAGTAAAACTTAGTGAAGTTCCAGAGAAAGTTGAACTAGAGAAAACAATTAAACAGTGACATTGAAAACTGATAGAGAGTGACAGTTGAAAAACTGGACAACGTCACAGTATGTAGTGGAGAAAATAAAGTATACACAGTTTCAAAGATTCGCTACGCACACCTAGCATCAACATTTCTAGAGCTAAAATGTGTAATTTTGAAATGGCTAACAATCTCTCGTTCATTTATCGAAACGAAGTACCAGCTCAGTCAGAAAATGTGTTACTAAAGTACGCCCATAATAATATTGGATTTATATTTGTCTTTCTGTTCAACAGAAAATAAATATTATATGCAAGGTCAATGTTACATCCCACAAGCGATGTAATCAAATGATGCGGTACTTGGCTGAAGTGCGCCACAGATAGTTTTCGTAAATGTTAAGTATGATGAACTACATCTTGAGAGAACATCAAAAAGTGCATTTTTGAGTGGAATATAGTATTTCATATATCTGCCACAAGTAAGCAGTACAGAAAGTAACAAACCTGATTTTGGTTACTTTTTGAACTGAAAGATCATACATAGCTCTGTTTGCAATTTTTACTTTCTCTACTACGTATAGTAAGTAGGGGAAGTATTGCATTCTATCCAAAAATTCGATATCAATATTACACCGGAAATACTTTTTTTGGGAACCCCTGAATCAAAAAAGGCGTTTTTTGAAAAATTTTCGCGTGCACGCGCGCGTACATGTGTGTCAGTCTGTAAACTGAAAATGAAAAGTCGGATAAATACCAAACTTGGTATTTAAGTTCAGTATGTTCCAAACATACAAACGACACAAATATTTAAAAAAAACTCCTAACTCCGACTACGATTGACATGGAACATCTTTCGAATTTGTTTATTTTCTCAAAAATGACAAAGATTTTGATTAAAATACCATATGTTAATGATATTTACCTAAACAAATAAAATAAATTATCTTGAATTTTCTGGAAATAGCCTTAGAAGTCCTCTTCATTCGGAAGGAATTTTGTATTGCCTTGTACATCTAACTGCTAAACGTTAAGCGATAGATGGAAACGCATTACACACAATTTATTTAAATAATGCTTTTGTGGCATCAGCCATTTCAGATATCCGTTGTTAATAGTTTGAATCCAATTCGTCATTCTTATAAAACTCTGTCCACTTTTCAGTTGTTTCTTGCGTTTGCATGGATAGAGAATGGAATTTTAAGACCAATGTATAGCGCCCAGTTCTTAAACATTTGACTATCCCTGTTCCCTTTGTATTTATAACGAAATGATAATGTAGCTAATCCTGCAAAAGTTTATCTCAATTAAAATGAAGTAAATAGAAAAATAAACTTTCGTAAGATATGTCTTTATACCCATTAATGAATGATACAGGGTAGAAAAAGTCAGGTGAAGTTTTAGCTGTTTTGTCCATTTTTCACTGTTGGTCTCCTTAAAGCTTCAGGTATTTACAATCGGCTAAACTTCCGCGCATCCCACTCAACACACTTTGAGAGGATAATTTTGACACTAAACGAATGCACTGGAAATTTAACGCATTGCATGCACTTACGGCGTTTGAATAAGTGATGAAGTGTTTTGGACTATCGTGACGTTTTACATGTTTCTGTTACGTCGTGTGGAGTTTAATGGTGGCCACTTCTGGAATTATGTATGGTGGTAGCAGCGCTGATAGATGAAAGCAACAGGCAGTTATCGGAGGTGCTAAAGTGTGTGTTGGACCTTGGAGGTTCCTTAATTCATCACGCTTTATCCATTGTCCCATCAGGCGGCCGTTTTTGTCTCAACGACCTGGTAGTAGCAAATGACGTAAAGATTATGATGGATTATGTTATGACGTAGGAACTGAGTGTGCCAGGTGGTAAGATGTTAAGCTTAATGTGAACTAAAGGTATTAACGGCTTTGTATCTCAGCTCCTGCTCCTCTTTATTACGCATACTGCTTTATACTAGAATGGAAAAGAGATAATTGTGCGTAAAGAGTTTCTAAATGTTGACTTCACTTCTTGGACTGTGGTGAATCAAGGCCCCTTAGGCATTTTAAGTGGACCAAAAGGATATGGTTTGCCACCTCATCGTAAGTCAATCTTCGGTTCTCTGAATCAGGATATGGACTTGCTCAATATTAGCGTTACTAGTGGATATGGATGGCTGTACACTTTTCGCCGAGGTAAAACATTGCCCCCATATTGTGCGAAAAGCCTTAAATGGATTTCGGCTACTGGTACGCCTTCAGACGACAAAAACGGATAACCGCACACTGTACTTATTGTGCGATAATGCAACGCTCACTGGAGACGGTCAAACATTCCACAAGCGGAGACAAAGAAACAACATGTCGATGTGCGCGCGCACAAACCAATGCAGACAACCTACGACAAATTAAAAATAGTGTGCGAATACTTATTAACTTATCCTTCTAGTTTTTATAATTGAAGGACTACAGAGAAGGTACAACGGTTTAAAATTTAACCTACTATAATTAATTAAAAAATTACTAGGACCATTCCGGCGGACGATTCCTCCAGTCAGGGCCAGGGTTTACATATAGGCTTTGCAGTATTACCAGAACTTGGAAGACCATCGCGAGGATGTTAAAGAAGTCAGATTTTTCGCTGATATTTCACATCCTTTTGTGTGAATATCGTGGGATTTTCTTCATTATCAGGAATAGCCTGGCTATACGAAATTACAATTATAAGGGTAAAGGAAAGGATTTGCCGAAAAAGTCCTCTATATACAATAATTTCATAAACAACGTGAGGGAGGTGAAAGAAATTAATTAATTCGTCATTCCAATTTAAGAAGCTAACCGTACAAAGTCAGTCAGCCGCTAGTCTCTTAGAGTATTCATATAAAAGCCGATTCTTCTACCCACATTACCTTACTTAGGAGTGATTTCAAATTAAGCAAGTGTGCTTAGTTACAGCATGCGGAAACAGTATTCATATGTTTATTCATGCTAACAACCTCTTGCAACGGAAGGAAAAGCGGATTGCTGTATGCTGGCTTTGAAATTCCATGCTGCTTTCTTGGCATCGCGAGAAACAACTGAAAAGCAACAGTATTTTAAGTATGGAAAATTTTAAATCAATAATAACGGATATCTTGGAAATAGCTGATGCCACAATCTGAGTTATTTGAAACAAAGCGTACGTTTTAAAGAGATCTATATTTGTGTAGTAAGATTTTATCTATCTCTTATGGCTTAGCGTTTAAACAAAATTATACGAAATGCATTGTGAATGAAGAGGACGTCGCAGGCTATTCCGAGAAAATATAAAATGTAGATTTTATTTGTCATCTTACAATTATGGTACTTTAATAAAAAAAAAAGTCAGTCACTTTTGAGAAAATGAAAAAGATTTTCCATCAAACGGTAGTTTGGGTTGAGCGGTATTGCTGAAAATCTCCATATCGCAACTTTGGAAGATAGTTAATTAATGTACCAAGTCTGGTAATTATCCGATATTTTTCACCTGCTTTTCAAAGATTTGAGTATCGCTACTGCCACCTGTATCCTCCTTGTACGTATAACGAGATGTGTCATGAAATCACTTATTCAAACGCTTATCTCAAGTAACATGAAGTAAACCGAGAGGCATGGCTCCGGCGGTTGCGTCTGTGGTCCACATTTGGGAAGTCGTGGGTTCGACTCCCGCGGCCGATCTCCTGAGCCATGGGTTTTTCGGGGGCTTCCCAGGGTCACTAGGCGAATGCTGGGAAAGTCCATTGACTCCCCTTAATTTCTCTTCCCTCATATTTCATCTTCCTCTTTCACGTTACAGATTGGGTCCGGGACAGTGTGTAGGACGACTGCGTACAGATGGCGCAAACGGCTCGCATGCTGAAACATCCTCTCGGCGCCGTCTAATGGAGGTCAGTCGTGTCTCCGCTGCTGGGTCGAGCTTTCTCCAGTGTCCACTGGAGCGGGCCTGTGAGTCACCCTCCGGTGGTTTGGTAGGCTGCCTTGAGCAATCTCCAGCAGGATAGTCAAGCTTGTAACTGTTAGGGACCTCTGTGCGTCTCTGTCGCCTGTATCGGCCGGTCGTGCGGTTCCTTCATCTCATCCGTTTCTCCCGGGGGTGTATGCACAAAAGACCCCTATATGGATCGAGGTAGTGTAATCCTAATCCTAACAAGAAGTAAACAGAAACATCACTTTCTCTTCCCATTAAAACTAATTACAAGGCGGAAACAGCCCAGCTGGGCTAGAGCCGTCCCTCCTCAACGCCCAACCGAACCGAGGATTCACTCTCCCCGTACGTCTGACGAGGGCAGAGGGCCTACGGATCACAGAGTGTGGGTGATCAGCCACATGCCCGAGATGAAAGCGAGGAAGTGGATGATAGATGCAGATGAGAGATGAATGTTAGGAGAGGTGATGGAGTACCGGTGGAATGAAACATGGCGGGAGAAACCGGAGAGAACTCGCTCAGACGCCGCTTTGTGCATCAGAAATCCCACATGCGGGTCCCTGGGATTGCACCTTGGTGACAGGGAACGCTCTAACCACTCGGCCACGGCGCCGCCCCTTCTCTACCCACTATCACTTATTTTTATACAGCTTCGACAAACTATTCTATCTACTTCATGTTAATCGAGATAAACCTTTGCAGATATAGTTTCATTACATATTTCGTTGTAGATACAAGGAGGATAGATCAAACTGAATTGATAGTCAGATGTTTAAATCCGGTTCGCTATATGCTGATCTTAAAATCCCATACTCTTTCGACATCACGAGAAAGACGTGAATGGCGACATACTTTAATAAAAATGACAAAGTTAAAAACTCGAACCAATAATAATGGTTATCTGATGCCACAAAAAGATTTTTTAAATAAATTGTATGTTTTAAAGAACTCTACTTTTTATGTTTTTGTCTATGTGATTGGTTTATCGTTATACAAAGTTAGCAAAATTTCTTCTGAATGAAGAGGATTCCACAGGTTATTCCCAGAAAATTCAAGATATAGATTTTACTTGTCATATAAATAAATTATTAAAATTTTTGAGAAAAGAAAAAAATATATAAAGTTTTTCCATGTAAATGGTAGTTTGGGATGTGGGGGGGTTTCTTGAGAATCCTCGCACCTTTGCAAAAGAATGAACTTAAATACCATCTTTGATATTTACCAGACATATAGAGACCCGTGTTTTCAAAGATTTGACACTCGCTTCAGGCCCTGTGTCTCCCTTGTAGATATAACGAAATAAGTGTGAAACCACTTCTATAAACATGAATAGAACATGAAGTAAACAGAATAAAAAGCTTTTGTAGGAATGGTTTGTAGAAGCTGTATCAAAATAAACGATAATGGTTGGAGAAGGTCGTGCGAATGCAACAGAGCAGATTCCACCTCGTTGTGTAATTTACTTAGGTGTATGCAGTCGGAGCGTGCGTAAGGAGGATACTAGATGTGTACTACATGAATATGTGATAGCAGAAACGCTGTCACTGTTGCATTAATAAACTGAGCGATTATACTGCCTTTCCCTGTCGTCAACACTGTTGTGAAGCTTCTCGCAGCCGTTTGTTTACATGAATATGCGGCACAAGGAATGGAATACAGTAAGTGAATTACTGCTAAGTGGAAAACGAAATGGGTTTCCAGTACAGAATTTACGCCTCGAGTCCCACTTCCATTACTCGGAGAGTATTTACTTTGCTGACACACTGTGCAAGCTCGCCATAAACTGAAATTGTATTCGCTCCTTCTTTATGGCAAAACGCTGTGGCGAGGATGTGTTAAAGAGATTGGCATCGGTTATGGCTATTGAGATCCAAGAAGGCAGGCAGGCAATTCTACAGCTATGATACACGTCTGTGAGGCGAGGAAATGATAGCCCTGTAGAGGGAATGTTGCATTCAGACAGCTTTATCGTACTTTTGGTTTATTGATCTACACTGAAGAGGGTGATACCCATGCTTGGAGATCTGGAGATAAGATGGAAAAACAAAGGTGTGTTAGTGTTCGGATAAACCTCCTACATGGAGAATGAAAATATGCTCTGAATGCTCGGTTTACTGTCACTTGTTTCTTTATATGATAGTACTTCAAGAACCTTAGCGAAGTGACAGTTTACACGCTTCCTCTCTTTTCGACATAACCACCATTGCACTCGCAAGCGATAACCTCGATCCCTACCGGTCAGAACGCAGGAAAAGGTACTTAGAATTTAGGAGGGAAGATATTTTAATACTTTATCATATTTAAATATCATTCAAAACAGTGTTAATGCATGATATCATTTTCAATATTAAAAAAGCATTAGAAATGAGGGTGCCAATACAAACTGAAATCACTTTATCATCCTTTCACATACAGACTTGAAGTTGGGCTTAAAAAGAAGCTTACAAACACCCTAAAAATATTTTACTGGACGATTTGAAATTATCGTTCTTTAACTTTTTAAAAAAACGGAATGATAAATTGCTACATTTATGTAGGAAATATATACAGGATATTTTTAAACTTTATCTTTGCGTGTTCAAAGCAACGCGGTTAAAAAACATGGTTATTGTTTCGTCATTTGAGGGAAAACTAATGACAGTTATTAATTAAATTTTATTTTGTGCACATTTTCAAAGACATTTCATGGGGGCTCTAACTTTTAAAATGGAAATTCCAATATTTTTAGCTGATTTTAACAAACAATCTTTATCGGAAACATCTTTTATTAAACCAATCGTTATTTAAAGTGTAAGAAGTCTGAATATATTTACTTAACACATTGAAAGACTACCTTAGATTTCATTTATTTGAAGTTTAACAAAACATAAATGTCGTTTCAATACAGACATTAGCTTTCCTTGCCATAACTCATGAGAAATAAAAAGTCAGTCACTTAAAATTAAATTGTGCAAGGCATATACGAACAACATAGAATATTTTGGACACAATAAAATGTAGCTGGCATCAAGTGTCTATCTTGACGAGATCTACGTTTCTTGTGAAATACGGTTTCGTCAATTGTAGTTACACAAAATCATCGCCGCGCAAGTGAAATCCATTTAAGTCATATAGGATGTAAACTGATTTGGTGTGTTCCGCTTGTAAGGAAATGTAATGAGAATGAAGATAACTTCTAAGGCTACTTGACTTGGTCATGAAAGTGTAATCTCCAGCAGCGGAGCTTGGGGTCGCTGAGCTCCAAATAGATTTGCACGACTCTCACTTTTTGGGGCTGATTAGCAAAAAAGATTGTGTTTAAGAGCTTCATTACTTTCTGCAGAGTATCAATTTGAGAGTTATTGGCACGTATTTTCACTCCCCATCCGCAGAAATGATATTGCCGAACCAGATGCCACCGTCTGCTATAGCATCACACATCCCCAGGTGGTCCACTATTTCATCGGTAGGTAATTTGTGAGTTGGCAGTTGCCCAGATTTTCTTTCGCCGTGATTACCCTTTTATGAAGAGAGTTTGCCACTGACTGCCATGCATAAGCTTCGTTTGCAAGCTCTTTGCTCTCCGGGCCCATTATGACCACCAAGGATTGAACCTTTTGCTCTTTCAGAAATCGAAGTCGTTCTTCTTTGATGACCGACATCCTTAACCAAAAGGTCTGTAGTACTTAGAACGCTTTTGTTATTATTGTTCTGTTTATTCTTTCAACAAGCTCCTTCCAATTATTTTACTTTTCTGGTAGTAAATCTCTTAAAAACTAATTATATTCAATTAATTTCCGATTGTGAGGTTACTTATTCATCTCTTCTAGGACATTCAGCTACATTTTTAAAGAATTTCATCTCAGCGCTTTCTATTATGATGTATTAAATGTCTCGTGATGAAATGTGCATTCCTGTACCATGATTTTTTGTTTCTGGAAGGAATTCCTTCGGAAACAGCTTTAGTAGCTGCGGGTGATCTGCTTTTATGCGGAAGCCCAGCGCGTATCTCTTTGAATTTTAAAATGCTTCGATTCATGCATTTTTTACTTTCTCTACTACGTATAGTAAGTAGGGGAAGTATTGCATTCCACCCAAAAATTCGATACCGAGATTTCACTGGAAATACATGTTTTGAGACCTCCTGAATCCAAAAAAAGCATTTTTGGAAACATGTCCGTGTGTGTGTCTGTGTGTGTGTGTGTGTGTGTGTGTGTGTGTGTGTGAACAGCATAACTCAAAAACGAACAGCCGGATAAACACCAAATTCGGTATTTAGGTTCAGTATCTTCCAGAGATGCGACACGAAGGTTTTCAAGAAAATCCCCCCACCCCAGACTACCCTTTACATGGGACATTTTTCGAAAATTTTAATTTTCTTAAAAATGGCTCTAACGATTTTGATGAAAATATCATATGTTTAAGATAAAGTCATGAGAAATGAAATGTATATCTCGAATTTTCTGGGAATGTCTCCAAAAGTATTCTTCATTGTGAACGACTTTTGCATAACTGGTAAACCATAAGAGATAGACAAAATTTTACTACACAAAAAATGTAGATCGCGTTGAAATACACAACTTATGTCATATACATTTCTTTTGTTGAGTGAACCGTTTTCGAGATATTGCTTGTTATTTCCTTAAATTTTCCAATACTTATACTTTTTCTCAAATTCGTTATTCATTTTTTTATGTCCTAGACATGCAAAGAGAATGGAATGCGCCACATAGCAACCAGCGCTAAAATATTTGACTATCGCTTAAAAGCTACCATATTCCCCTTGCACCTACAAGAAAATTACAAATAAGATTGACATCTCGATATCTCGATTAACATGAGGCATATGGAGAATAAGCGTTTGTAAAAATAGTTTGTACAAGAGTAGAGAAAGTCATGTGAGTGTAACACATCAGATTTTTTTTATATATTCTCAGCGTCAAAATTCTTAACTAGGGTCTGTTTGCGTTCAAAAATTTCTCTAAATATAATTTCGGTTCAAAACCCAAGTTCTGAGAGGCATATCACCTCCACTCGTAAAACCCAAATGAAATCCTAGTTTCGAATGAGTGGAGTGTTCCTTATAAGTTATCGTACATTTCCTTTACGTCCATTCATCGCTATCAAAAATTGAGTCTCTCTCACTTCACGGCATGGGCATACTGCCCGTTCCGTCTCACAGTTACCATCTTCACCTCTTTCTGGCCGACATCTCTCCTTCCTTTTGGTTGATACTGAAATGCAACCTTACCTAATCTTGAATCTGCCACTCTTTGAACATTCATAATAACATTTTTTAATGTTGCTATTTATTAAGAACACATGAATTTCAGCGCTTACATCTTCATTTCGTACTTACTCTAGTCTTGTGCATCCTTTCGTTTTCTTTAAAAGGTTTATCTCTGCACTTTGTTATCAACTTTTTATCTTCCTTGTAATAACCCATGCCTCACTTTCATAAAGCAGTGTACCGCCAATTGTTTTATAAAACTTTATCCTTGTTTCCTCTCTTGCTTTATTTCTCAACGTTCTATGTAGGTGTAGTTCCACATATTGTTTGGAATCTTGCAAGCGTTTTACTCATCTCTTTTAATTCCTGCATATAACTGAAATTACATGCTAAATAATTAAACTCTCTTACTTATTCTAACGGTTTATTTTCTAAAATAATCTCTCAAATATGCCTTCTCTTCCCCACAAAAAATCATTATCTTAGATTTTTTGTTGATATTTTAAGGTGATATTACTGACATAGCTGATTCGAGCGGTATAATACGTATTATAATTCTTCCTGAGTTTCTTAAATTAAATAAAATAATGTCGTCTGCATATAATAAAATATATAAACTTGTATTCCGATTTAATTTTTTTCCTTATTTAATCATGAGTTTCCAATTCTGGATCATATCATTATATATACTAAAGAATAAGTGGCATACTATACACTTTAGGTCTTACGCCTAAATTAATTAAAACTGGTTCGGTTTTATGAATCCCTGTATTTATTAATTATTATTATTATTATTATTATTATTATTATTTTTTTTTTGGAGTTGCAACACATATTCCTAATTACTTTATTTTTGTGGATATTCACTCCTTTGCATAAATTCCAATAGTTTTTGTCAAAAACAGAGAATAATACATACTTAATTATTGCAATGAGAATGCACATATAGTACCACGAAAGCAAGAGGGTCACAACCCAGAAAAAAAAAACCATGAAAATGTTGTATACACCAATTTTGGGTCTCTCTTTCTCTATTTTAAAAATGCAGCAGGACCATATTTTTATTTTTGCAAAATTCCGCTAAACAGTAACTAATTAAATTAGACACTTAACAGTTCTTTAGCGTTTACCAGTACAACGCGGTCAGATTCGTGTTGTGGTCTGTTGCATCCTTCTGGCTTCGCTGTAATAAAACACACACACATTTAGAACTTACATGCCTTTTGCTCCGAATTAAAATATGGAATATATGACCACTATTGAAATATTTTCAATCCTCTCCTTCAAAATAGAAAGTATTAGTGTTGTGTTATTTTAAAGGCGAAGCTAGCGTTAACTTTAATGAAAGAGTCATTCAGTACTATTCTCTCTGTTCCAGATGGATTTTGCAGTTGTCCTGCATCTCATGACCTCAGAACAGGCATTCCATTGTCATCTGTTGAGCACTTTGGATACTACACGACCCATAAAAAATGCACACACACTTTAACGGACACAAATTCTTTATTGTGTGTTTACTGGTTTGTTTCGCCAAGGCTTTTCAGATAGTTAATTGTTACAAAGCGCATTATTGTATTTAACTGAAAGTATTTTCGGAGATAAGTTTTATGATCATAACAGCAAGTAGATAAAGAAACAACCCTTCATATTAATAATTTAGAGGAATAATGGGAAGAGGCAGTAATGGCTAAAGCAAGTCTTTGATATTAAATATTAGATTGTTTTAATATTTTTGCAGCCTCTATCACTTACCTATGGTAAGTACAGGAAGTATTGTATTCCATCCGAAAATTGGATATGGAGATTTCAGAACCTCTGATTAAAACAAGAAGCATTTTAGGAAAATGTGTCTGTGAAAACAACATGACTCAGAAACAAAATGTCGAATGAATACTATGGTATTTCAGTTAATCTTCCAAGGATGCAACACTAAGATTTTTAAGACGATCCCCCACTCCAAACTGCCCTTGAAATGGAAAATGTTTCGTTACCTTTGATTTCTTAAAAAAAAAGTACCATACCGAATTTAACTAAACAATATATTATATTTTAACATATTTAACATGCAAATGCTGAATGTTCTGCAAGTATACTGTGTAGTTCTCTTCATTCTAAATTGATTTTGTATAATTTTACCTACCTGTAAACCATAGCCGATAGACAAAAACTTCCTGTACAAAAATTTCCCTCTCATTAAAACATAGAATTTATATTAAATAACATTTTTGTATCATTAATCATTTGCAAGATATTCTTTGTTACTGGATCAAATTTTCATAGTTCCACGTTTTTGAAGTGATAAGTCTTTAACGGTTGTTTCTCCGGGAGTAAAATTTCATAGCAGCGACCCACATTTTAAAGACTTGACTATTGCTTCTGCCCCCTATATACCATTTGTCACACAATGAAATGTGTACTTAAGCCATTTCTACGCGATTTAACTCGATTAACAATGAAGTAGATCTGGAAGAAGCCTTTTATTATAAATAACACATACTCCACAATGAATTTCAAAGTACAGCAAACAAATGGCCAACTAGTGGCAGAAGTCATAACGTCACATCAACAAATTATAAACAAGGTGAAAGCAGCTGACGATACAGTTGGAGTAACTGCAAACATTTCCTGCAAGTGCATTTATTTGAAAAGTGAAGCGTCAGTCACTAACATATAATTGAATTGTATTTATAACATCAATAGTGATTTAATTTATGTATCATTTAAGAATACTTCTTCCATCTAATTCAATAATTACATATACTGTTATACAGCATTCGGTTATACTGCTAGACACTACTTGTTAAACTCAAAAGACAATGTTCTTCCTGACTGAATATGGCCAGCTTAACCCGTGAATATTGTGGCCCACAAAGCTTCAACGCTGTGGTTACTCTGTCTCCCGGGACCACTTTACACTCCTATTTCCATTTTAGTTAAATTCATAAAAGCACTGTTTCCTCTGATTTATTTACATTCCTCATCCATTTGCTTTTTAGTAGTCGATCACGATATGAGTGCGTTCGGCGGGAAGAGGAACTAAACATTGCGGAACAAATGGGAGGGGCATCGGAAGGACAGCAAAGGAAACATCCGCAGTTCCGAGTTGCATTTACTAGCGAGGCTGAGGTCTGAACAAGTGCTGTTTTCATTGTGAAACAGTACATTCCCCTATCGCCTTGTCCCTCACTCCCCCCTGTTCCATAGACCTTGATGGCGTTAGGTATGTAAAAAAAAACAGTGTCGCCCTCCTCCAAGCGCACTCATATCGCCGACTAGTACTTCTCCAAAATAGCCACAAATCTCCTTGACATGATTCCCTGATTTTCTATTTATCAACTTTCATCTAATGTTTCTTTTGGTAGATTGACCCATTTCTGAATCCTTAGGTTTCCTCTCATTGTTTTAGAGGAACAACTACATGAAGAAGATAGAAAATTAAGCTTGTGTAGGAATAGCAAGAGAAAGTCATGCGAGCGTAACACATCAGAATTTTCCTTATAAATTGCCACTCATGTTCCGTGATAGTAATGCAAAAGGCACCTGCAGTGGTTCCGCAGCATTCAGGAGATAGCTTACCTGTGCTGAAACCGCAGGCGCAGCTGCAGCATCTTGAGCAGCGACGGTTACATTTGTTATGATGACTCTGTGGAAAGGAGGAAATAATGTGCAAGATGAATCTGCAGAGCGGAGCTGCTCCTAAAAACACACAGACAGCACGTAATGCAAATCTAGCTTTCTCAAAAACACGGCTGAGTAATTGCTTCAGACATTATTCATTCCGTGACGAAGGGAAACTCTATTTTAACAACGCGGCGCGCTTCATCCATTTCAATTAACACTTGAAAGAAGAGAAACAATTCATTAGTTGAGCTTTGCGAATACAATGGTATCTGGGATGCCCTTACATCGTGCTTGTTTGCTTAGCTGAAAGAGAGCAGTTCTCACTCAAATTTATACAAAAGAGCTCATTTGCCTGCGTTTCGGCTCCGGTTTAGAAAAGCTTCCATGTTCTCTTTCAAAACACTTCGGAAAAACTTACGCCAAGATACCTGCAGGCCTTGTTTCATAATTAATTAGGAAATGGAGATAGCAGATATACCTGTAGTAATTAAACAGGGAAACGTCCTGTGAACTCCGCTTTTCAGAATGTACACTAAGAGATCAGATTAGAGATGCCACATAAAGAGATCGGGTACAACTTTAGTTGAAAATCTAGACGAGCACAGACAAATTTAATTTTGTATAACTGGTAAACCATAAATGTAGATCTTGTTGAAGTACATAATTTATGTAAGAAATTTTTCTGGCTTTAACAACTTCCAGATATTCTTTGTCATTGGTTTGAATTTTGAAACACTTATAGGTTTTTTAAAAATGGTCCTGCAAACAGTGTGGAATTTAAATGTCATCTCACATCGACACGATTTCTAAAGATCTCATTGTCGCTTCAGACTCCTGTATCCGCTTGTACATATAACAAAATTTGTAATGAAAGCATTTCTGCAAACGTTAGAACATAGAAGAATAAATTTTTATAAGAACAGTCAATAAAAAAAGTGGATAGACAGAGTCATGTGAATGCAACACATCAGATTTTTTTAAGTTATGCTTGTGCACACACACACACACACACACAAACATACAGACAGCTTTTAGTAAAAATGCCTTTTGGGGTTCAAGGGTTTTCTAAACATTTCCGGTGAAATCTCGACATAGAATTCCTGTGTGGAATACAATGCCTCCTCTCCTAGTATAGGCAGATAATAGAGGAAGTAAAATTAGACAAGGCCATGTACTCAAGATATCAGATGGAAGACTCAGTAAATGGCTAATAAATATTAATCTAAAGGATACAGAAAACATAGCCCGTCCGATGACTGTGACGAATAGCACACACTCCTTGGAAGATGGAACATGTCAATGGTCCTAACATTTCATGTACAAAAACACATCCTGTAAGCTGCTGGTATTCTTATTTTTCAGAGGACATAAAGCGCCAAATATAAAATTCTGTGAACGAATTAGTTTCTCAGAAAGCATTATCAATTACAATTTCGTATTTCCTATTAATACCGTAAGAACCACAGCCTTGTTGATCCAAGAGGATCAGTGTCATAAAAACTGTAAAGTTCCGGTGATACCCATCTCGCTCCCGTTTTCTACTTTCGAATCCTAACTAGGTCCAGTCTTCCAAACAACCTAACTCGGTCCTGTAGGAAATTAATCTCAATCTAGTGCATTTTAAAATGCCTGGGACTTTCAGCAGACCTATACTCACTGCAAAACGATCATGCAGTTTCATGTTTCACCAAAGCCGATTTTAACAGCAAAATCAGATATTATATAAAACATTTGCCTACTACATGCATGTAACAATTTTATAAACTCCAAAATAGTTAAAAAATTGGTGTATTATTAAAAAATTATAATTATAATCAAATGAAGGATTCTTAAAAACGATAAAATACGTAATCCGTAATAACCTCTGCTCTTTTGTGAAGAGCTACCAGCTATGTTGCGGTCACAAGCAACTATTTGTGCACAGTGAGACTATCGATTTTTCGTAACAGGGTTACCACACCACTTTACACTTCACTATGCTCAGTGTTATTACTGTTTCATACTATATCCTGCAGGATTGAGTTGGGTTGTTGACATTTTACTCACGAAGATAACGGGAGGCTAAAGTTCATAGCCTCTGAGTCAAAGATTCACACCATTACAATGTTAAATCAGTAATTGGATCCGCACGTTTCCAAGTTGACTCAGCACTTACTGCTCTTGCATGTCGACAATTGGCGCTCTGTCTCCGTATGTGGAATGTGTTATCACATCAGTTTTGAGATTTTGCACAGTAAGAATTGTTGCACCATTCTCCGTATGAATAAAAGAGAAATAGGGTGCACTGATCCCTTTTTTGTTTGATATGAACGGGTTTCAGGAGCCATAAATCACAGAGGAATTTAAGATATCGAGAAGCTAAAAAACAATCGGACAAGCAAGAAGGATGAGAAACGATCAGGATGCACATCCTTTTCCAACATTGATGCCATCATGAACCTGATGAACTGAAGAATGACATAACACATTCATAACAGTTTTGATCAAGTCTGATGCTTTGACTGTCCAAACTCTTGAACAACTAGGTTTCGAGGTGATGGAGTACCCTGCAAACGAAGTATCTCTATTTCGCCCATTACATTTGCTTCACATAAAGACTCCCTGTCGAGTTTTAAACACACGGTGCACAGTTGGCTTGCTGCTCAATCGAAAGTATTTTTTTTCCCAAAGTCTTTAAGAAACCTGTGGATTGGTGGGCATATTGTATTGGGAACAAGTAAAAAATGTTGAACATCTGACATGTGTTTACATTGTTTTAATACGTTTTAAGTCTAAAATAATAGTAAAATGAAAAATAGGTCTTATAGTAGCGAGTGCTGTGCCATCTATCCACAGACAATGAAAGACTGGACGGCTCCCTAATGCCATCTGCACGCACGAAACAGAAGACCCAGGTTCTATGCGCTAGGGTCTCTGTGGACACGTGACGAAGCAAGATGGCATGGTTACAGGGATGAGACCTAGAAGGCTAACTGTCCGCCTTTCTATATGAAAAGCGGTAGTGCCATCTGCACGCCACGAAGCAGAAGATCCGGTTGCTATGCGCTAGGGTCTCTGTGGACACGACGAAGTGGGTGGTTACAGGGATAAGACTAACTGTCCGCCACATCTCGATCTAAGAGTTATTCACTAACAGATACGTCGCGACATGACCTGTAGTTAAAGCGACTAAAATATATAGAGTAAAAAAAAAACACCGAGTTAGAAAACTTGTTGGTTTATCCTCTTATTTCGCTACTAAATTTTATGATTATTCATAACATATTTCAACTGCGATTAAAGGTTCGTATGAATTACTGTTCGTTTCACGAGTATAAACCCTGCCTTAATCTTAACTCAACCCATTGTGTCAGGGGCGAACATTTGTGGCTCTTGCCAATTTTATTGTGAAGCTGCTCCTGCCTCACTCCCCTTTTGTTTGTTGGGGTGCCTCCTTGGGATTAATTGTTCGCAAAGCCGAAAACTAAAAACGGCGGGTACTGAAGGATCGGGTTGGTCCCTTATTGGTCCCTTGGTTAAATGACGTTACATGCCAAGTAGATTTATAGACCTCCTTGGGCAGGGCTTAGTTGCGAAACGAAGTATAAAAAAGGGTACTTGTAAACGTAAAACACGTAACGTTTACAACTACTATCTTCTCTCCGAATAAATCAGAACTTATTGAATTAAGTATGGGATTTATACACATTTGGAGAGAAAATATAGCCAACAATTTATATATGTGAGCGACATATATTAAGGCACTGCTCGCACACTGCTCACGGCAAACTAAAGGATGCCCCAAATATAGATATTGGCTATTCAACTTCATGCTGGCCAAACAAACTTGAATGAATATCTTTTTACCTAAAATCACGTTCGCCAACATTGGTTTACATAGTTGCCTATAATACTGGTGACCGCTGTGTACCTTATTCTTAATGTGAGAGAAGTGAATATGTTATTGTGTGAAGTTTTCAGTTTCAAATGCAACAACGGTTTAGGAAACCAATCCCTTGTTGAAGTTGTAGCCCCATGCTTAGGTTCCAATTTGAAGTAGGTTGTATTGTAGGAGGTGTTGTGTTGTATTGTAGTTCCACTGTTGGGGAGCCATACTTGCCCCACGTATGGTACAAAGTTTCCGGTGGCTTCGCCCCAATTTTACTTTCCGGTGGCCTTCGCCCAACGTTTAAAATTTTTTTTTTTTTATTTTTTTAATGTTTATTTAAACATTATATTTGTGTTTATGTTTACCTCGTCTGCGTCAGTATTAATTTGTAGAAACATGTATCTCTTATCAGAGGGTAGTGCGGCTGAAGAATGTAGGCTTACACAAATTATAATTTTTACTTCACTTCTTTTATTAATTCTTCACACGATTGAATAACACTTCACTTATTTGGGAGAGCTGTGAGATTATTTATTAATTACTTGCACTTTTTAACAGGTAAGCTTTATAATATTCTTGCCGTAATGAATTTTATATTTCTCACTGAATACGTACCGAGCGAACTGTTCAGGAACGTTGCCTACTAGCGATTGGCGGTTACCGCTTAAATTTGTGTTTTTCTATTTCACGTCTCTGATTGGCTAATTTTACTCCAATAGAATATTTTTATTTATCTTTCAGCTTTTCTGGTTGTTGATTGGCTATTTATAAACTGTTTTAAATATTACATTATTGTTTCCAAGATTTACTAGTAGCATTATTAAACTTTCCAATTCATTATTGCCTCAAGGTTATCTCATTGTTAGCAACTTTCGACCTCTACTCTCACAGCTCCTACATTATTAAATTACGTAATACATTCACATAACATTATTATACATGTACACAATAATATAAACATAATACAATGACTGTTACACTTTTTTATATATTTTATTATACATATATTGCTTTAAGGCGGGCTGTCATTATATTTTATATTATATAATTAGACTGAAATCATTTAAGTGTTAAAAATACTGCCTTACTGTCCAGAGTAGTGTTGAGTTTCAAGAACGTTTTCATGGAGTTGATTTATCTATATAGGGGAGGTATTACATTTAGCGTAGACAAACCAAATATACAGACAATGAATGAATACAAAACCACGTAGGAAAACACATTCACCATTTCGGAATCTGAATTGAAGTGTTTCAATCAAATGCATTTACACGCTACAACGCCTGCATCGTAACAATGGGGAACAATCTCCACCTTCGCATGTTTTCGTACAGCGGCGACGTGTGGGACAATGTACTGAGTATCGCAGCCCCCTAAACTGCTCGCGTGGAAAAATAAAATGTACATGCGAACATGTCATAGAATTTGAAGAAAGCATAATTCGAAGACACAGAGTAATTATATATAGGAAAGAAGGGCAAACTATCATAATATTAATTTTAAAATCTGGTTGCATTAGAGCATTAATTAATTATATAAAGTAAGAACAAAATGGCTGAGAACAAAAGATGAAATCAAACATAGAAAACTAACAAGGCGTCCTTTACAGTTTGAGTTACTAAAATGAAAATGACGAGACATATAACAAACTACTACTTATTGTACATAGTGAGTATTAAGGTTGTACTAATAGTTCAATTTGTGCATTGCAGGTAACATTGTAAAGAAAGGCAGGACCCACATTTAAAAATCTTACTCCCCAAGAAAACGCACAATGTGTGCCTGGTTCATTGAAACAGAATCGGACACACTTAGCAAAACTTCAGGACTAAGTATGGGGAAAAAAACACCATAAAGTCCATAAATTCTCGAATGGCACAAAAAATTCATGGAGACTGACTCAGTCTTGGATAAAGTAAGGATGGACGAAAACGAGTATCAAGGAATCTATCGAAGAGTAAGACAAACATTTGAACAATCGATTTGCACTGCTCTCAAGGCATAGTTAGCAGGATCAACAGTGTACAAGGTCCTACACAACAACCTGCGATTGTATGCGTATAAAATGCAATTGTTACATGCCTCCAACCAGATGAAAAACCAAAACTCGTAAAGCGTTTGCAGTGGAGATGCTGCATCGAATATATGAGGATGCAATGTTCCTCAGCCGGATGTATTTTACTTTCCATGTATCCAGTAAACTGAGTACTCATAATGTGAGAACTTAGGGCTCAGAAAACCCCATACGACAATGGATACGAGTGAAAATATATGGGAATAATGCTATAAAGTTATTATATAAAATAATTGAGAAAGTAGAAATGAAAATAAAGTTGCAACGCGATAGTCCAAATGCAAATTGTGGTGTGGACTGATGTGCACTCGAATAATTGGTCAATTTTTCTTCTGGAGGAAACAATTACTGCTTATGTTTACCTTGACCATTTGATTGAATATGACACCACAACTGGCTGACGTTCAATCAACCGTTACTTACCACCACATGGTGCACAACCACATTGGGGCATACATGTTCGCAAGTTCCTGGATCAAACATTTCCCGGTCGTGAATTGACAGGATGGCCCAACTACCTGGCTACCTCGTTCATCAGACTTAACACCGCTAGATATGTGAAGGACATTGTGTATGGAACAAAGATATGGGACATTACTGACCTCAAGCAAAGGACCACTGACGCCATTGCCACCATTGATGAGGCTATGCTACAGCGGAAATGGCAGGAAATCGATTTTCGACTTGATATCCTTCGTGCAACCAATGGTGCCCGTATTCAGGTTTATTAAGTGATGGAAAAAAACTTCAACGTATACCGCTTCTATGTGACTAATTTCCATATATTTATCTTTTCATATGATATTGTAATAAATGTTGAAAACTGCAAAGAGACGCTATGGACACCCATATAGTGTGCCATTTAAGTTGAGACTCTACAATATTTCCAAAACTAAGCGTTGTAGAAAGAAATGTCCTGAATAAAAGTTGCTTGATATTATGTGGGAAAGTAAGTGCAGTTAGTCATGTTTTATTTGGAGGACGTTGTGTTGATCATTTAAGGGTCAATTTAATAATGTTTTAGGGTAAGAAAATAATTTTAGAAATACACGCTCTTTAAGTCCAGCCTACTTCCTCGACTACCCTGCCAAAGTTCCTACGTTATATGTTGCCAAATCTTAAACTTTTTATTTACATCTGAAACATAACTAACTCTTTAACTTGCTAAATTCTAAGAATTCTTTCCCTTTCTACCAGTAATTTTCAGAACTTGTATACGTGCATTTTCATGCAACTCTCTGAGTCCTAATCACCTGAACCTTGAGTTAATGGGTTTCTTGTTGACCGAGTTCGCCGGAACTCTAATTTCCTTAGCTGCTCTGACTTCTAACTAATTGCTTTGCCTCAACCCGTAACTTGCCTGGTAATTACATCTTATCCACTGGCAGAATTGTAATTCTTACATTGTGCATTGATCTGAATATATGGAAATTATTTATTACAATTATTTATCTACATCCCTATAATGTCTTTATAAAATTACTAATCGTACAAGTCAATAAGTCCGGTGTTATGATAAAGGTGTAGTATAAGTTCTTGTCAATAACCTTCAGGTTGATATCTTCAAATAAAGGAGCGTACAAACACAGCTTTAATAGCAAATATTGATCTTGATGACAACACATATGAAAGTGAACTTAAGTCAAACTCCTGCTAAGATAACAGAACTTGAGCTTAGTTTGTAAAATATTCTAGGCCTGAAAACATTGAATTGAGAGGTTACCACTTCTTGCTAAGCAGCTTACAAACCTCTACATAAAATCCACCTAGATGTAGATTTTTCAATAGGTGCAGTCTCCGAAGTACAATTTCTTTGCTAGTTATACTTATGCCTAATTCTAAACAAGTCATTATATCGAAAATTTATTAATTCTACTGCTACTGTCGCTTCGTTTAACATGTTCACCATAAAGTCAAAGTATGCTTAGAGTGACTCAAATTTACGAAAGCATAGTTTTTGTTTTGTAGACTTCCCCTAGAATGAATATTGCTCTGTAGGTTTTTTTTTTTCTGGCCACAGGTATTTTACCCTACACCTTCTACTCCCCCTTCAAACCCCATTATTCTCCTCAGAAACTTAAACTGCTGCATAACCCTACGTGCAGAGCTCTTTTGCTTTTTTCTTGTTAGTGTTGTGTAGCAATTCTCTTTCACCTTTCCTGTTTCAACAAAAACACTAGAGAGGCTACAAGAGTTGGTTATTCTTTTGTCTTCCTTTAGGATGCATCACTTGATTTGTGACAGTATCTCAGGGTCGATGTGCGGGGGTTGGAATTGTATACGCAGTACAAAAGAAAAGACCCGGTTTCCATGGTAACGAGTGTAGGAGAGAAAAAAAAAAGACAAGCGAACGCGAACTTGGCTAGATGCCGATATTCTATGCCGCCGATCTTTTCGACAGATAAGGGAGAAACGGCAGGCGTAGGGAGCCCTAAAAAAAAAGAACTGCAAAAGAAACAAACAGAATGTTTACATTTAATTTGAGAGGAAAGAGCTTTCCAAAGACAGAGGATTTTTCAATTTGTTAAAATCTGCCGCGTCTGCTGAGGTTTTCTGGCAGCAGGGATGAGCTCCATAAAGCAACAAATTGCTTTCGGGGCAAACGAATTTAATATCTGAAGCCTGCCTCAGAGAAAACTTGCAAGGAAACAGGGAATAAAGAAATGAAAATTTATTGGTACAGCCGACGCAAACTACTTAAATTAATATCTCCATACGTAGCTTCTGTGAAAAACGAAAATTGGCTTAGTAATTCGTTCTTCTGTAGCCAACAAAAATTGAAGGTAAGAAAAAAAAACAATTTCTCGAAATTACTTTTAAAAATTCATGTGATGCAATCAACAACTTTTTCTATCAATGATAAACACACATACCCGTTATTATACTATTCATAATAAAAGCGATTCCTCATCGATTAAGCAAGAAATGCTTGCTTACAACATACGGAAACAGCATTGAAATGTTTTTCATGATAAGCTCTCACAATGGAGAGAAAAAGAAATAAATAAAGAAAATCGCAAACTTTCGAGCATGTCCATTACAACTCGTACATTTGGGAAGTGTGTAAACCTGTAGCATGGAATATTTCGAAATGTCTTAAGGCCATGAAGATGTTTTGCACAAATTTTAATGAGGTTTACATTTTTCCTCGTTATACAAAGTAATAATAAAATTGGTGACAAAGGGAATTCAAACAAAACTCATGATATAGACTTTATTAGTTGCCTAAATATCTTAAGCATCTCGTATTTTAATCAAAATCGTTAAGAGCCATTCTTGTGAAAATTACAGATAATGAAAATCTGTCCACGCAAAGGGTAGTAGAGAGCGGGGGGACGATACCTTGGTATTTATGCATTTCGTTTTGGAGACATCCTGTTCACATGCACATGCGCGCGCGTGTACGCACACATATGCACACACAGATAGACATGCGGATGCCTTTCTAAAACATGGCACCTCATAAAGTGTATTTCCGGTGAAATCTCGATAGTGAATACTTCCTCTGTTTTGATTGGTAGGCGAACGTTGGGGGGGATTATATAATGACACGAATTTTTCTGTTCCCCGTTTCCTTATCATGCTTCAGGGTCAATAGATCAGGCGAGTGGACGGCGGGAGAGGCATGTGGCGGTGGACTTTGCTTTGTGGAATTGTCGGGCGTTCAGTGCGGGGCGGGCCGTCAGAGAGACCTCTCCTTGAAGAGAGGTAGGCCTGTAGGAGTCGCAACGGCGTCAGGATGTAATATCTGGAAATTTAGGGACCCCCGTCAGTGTGCGAGTCTCCGCCCCGGATCCGGTCGCCCTAGGTCCTTCGCTTCACACCTTCCAGAAGCACAAAGGCGATTGTGCACGTAAGTGCCGATAACCATAAGTAAAAAGATCTCTGTACAAAACAAGTGTGAAAGATCAATTAATTATCATTAACTAATTGTTGGTTAAACTATGAAGCCCGGGACTTAAGTACTTAAAACATAGTAAGTCGCCATTGGGGTATGTCTCATCAAAATACCTTGAGATCTCCTTTGGTTTACCGGAAAAAATGCGAGTCAGTTGGGGAATATAATGCTGTACTGGCATGTTGCCACAGTATCTCGGTTGGTTAGAGTAACTGGACGGAAACCAAAAGATCCGTGGTTCAAATCCCGGCTATAGCAGTGAGTTTTTCGGTCTGAATATACCTTTCTAAAAATGAATGGTTGCTCGCAAAAGCGGGTTAACCGTAAAATTAAAATGTACATGAGTTGGGGCATCTAGGATACAAGTATGAGGAGGTACAGCGTTTATAATTTTATGGCGCCGTATTTTGCTACTGTATAATACAGCTATTATGTTTTAAACGGAAAACCATGAAGGTAGTGTTGCTGTACTAACAAGCTAGCAAGCCATATGCAGCATATGTAAAAAGGTGTGTGCAATGTGTTTTGGTGGAAATTACAAAAGTTAATTTTTCTCTGGCAAAATTATTAGCCCATTTTTTGGCGACCAGTCGTTTTAAAACAATTGCTTAAAGCCGTGCATGTTTTTATTTTTGCCGCTTACCTATTTGAGGACCCCTGAATGCAAACAGGAGTTTTTTTAAAGCTAGTGGAGTGTATATGTATGTGTGTGTGTGCGTGAACAGCATAGGTCCAAAGCGAAATATGATATTAATAGTAAACGTCGTACATATGTTCAACACCTTCAACGATGTGACAGGCAGATTTTGAAGAAAATTCCGCACGTCAAAATATTCTTTACATTGAATATTTTTCGTTACTTTTTATTTTCTGGATAATGGTTCCAACTTTTTGACTAAAACAACAATGTATAAGATGTTTATATGATAAATGTGTTTGTTGAATTTTTTGGGCGTACCTTGTAAAATCCTCTCATTCTGAATGAATTTTGTATAAGGCTGTATAACTGGTAAACTATAAGAGGGAGACCAAAACTTACAACACAAAATGTAGATATCGTTAAAAGATGGAATTTATGCCAAATATTTTGTGTCATCAATCATTCCGAGAATTTTTGCAACAATGCGGTTTGTACGAATTGATATGCGAATTCCTCCAAAAATGTGATTTGTATGAATATTGGTATGCGACTTCCTACAAAGACAAAATTGTTCCTCCCGCTTAAGTGTGCAGAAAAAGAAGAGCACATATCATTGGGAAAAGTTCATTCTTCACTTGCATGTGTGTCAACAATATAGTCACAAAATTCTTTTAATATTTTATCCTGAGGTTTGACAGACCTATAGAAGACCACATATCAGTTGGAAAAGTGCATTCTTTGCTTATATATGTGTCAACAATATAGTCACAAAATTCTCCTAATATTTGATCCTGAGGCTTGACAGACCTCGTCATCTTTCATCGTATGAACATCTGAACGGGGCGACTGGCTGACTAATCAGAGTGCAGCGACTTTAACCTCTAAATTGCTGCAAATATGAAGGGGGTTAACTTACTTCTTTGGATTGCTCTTTCTTGATGAAGGTGTTATTGAAAATTGCAACTTGACACATATGTTTTAAAGTTGTTTGTCCAAGGCTTAATGTCTAGCTTCTGTTTCATAATGTTATAATTTTAAACCAAAAACAAAGATAACATTTTTAACCCCGACAAGTTTGCTCCGAATGCTTGGCTTCACCAACCTACAAACTGTAGGAACTAACACATCCCATATCTCTGATATTAATAGCAATTCACATAGCTCCATTCCACAGGTTTCTACCTGCTATGGTTTAGTAGGAATTCACAGCGATCCGTTTCCCGTTTGCAGTTACGGCTCTAGGTCCATGGTGCGAAATACCTAACACTAGAGATTGGGCGACAACTTCAATCCCTTACACGCGAATTCTCGTTCCACAGAATACCTGAAGCAACAAATTAAGCATTGCCGTACAAAGAAGGAATGCTGACAGCGTGATGAGAACATTCCCTGAAGACGCCACCTTAAATGACGTGCTTTACTGCCATTGAAACTGTTCCTGTTTTTCTAAAAGTTCTTCACAGGCATAGCCACACCTCTATCCATGGTGCGATAAACTTGCGATATCCGCTACCAGAATAAAATAATGTGGGAATTATTTGTAGCAAATGCTTGTTTTGCATTCATATGCCTTTCTCTATTCACTCTTTAATAAATTATTATACAAAAGTTTATTTTTCTATCTACTTCTTGTTAACGCAGAAAAATTTTAACATTAAACATTCGTTGTAAAGTGTTTTAAAAAGTGGAACACTAAGTGATGGCTTTGAAACTACATGATGATCACGACGGATAAAAGGTGTAAGTATTTAAAACTTAAAACTTTAAACATAGAATTGTTCGGAAATGGTAACAAAAATGCCATAAGTTATGTGCTTTAATGAGATTTACGTATTTTATATAGCAAGACTTTGTCTATTTCTTATGGTTTACCAATTATAGAAAACACTCAGAACTCCACAGGCTATTCGCAGAAAAGTCAACATTTACATTTTATTTGCAGTGCAAATATTTTAAACATTTAGTATTTTATTCAACATAGTTACAGCCATTTTTGAGAATGTAGAAAATAAATTGGAAATGGTAAATTTTGGGGTGGGAAAATTTTCCTGAAAATCTTCGTCTAGCATCCTTGGAGGATACTGAAATAATATAATAAGTTAGTTTTTTAACCGACTTTTCGTTTTTAAGCCAGATATACCTACACAGGCGGGCGCGCATGGACCTTTTTGTAAAAAAAAGTTTCTATTGGATTCAGGGAGTCTCAAAACGTGTATTTACGATGAAATCTTGGTATCGACTTTTTGGGTTCAATGCAATACTTTCTCTACTTACTATAGGTAAAGTAATAGAGAAAGTACGAATCATATTATATTATTTCTTTTGTCGATGAAAAAAAGCTGCTTGTTTTGAAACCTTAAACACGTTTTTAGACTTTAAACGTCAAATTTTGAGTAGAAAATATTGGTGCTCTTCATATTATAACGCAACGATGGCGACAAAGCCATCGGCGCCTTCATCAGACATCGCGTAAAGGATGGGGACGTAGTACAAGACGACATCGAGAGGGTTGCAGGTTGCGGTAGCTAGAAGGTTAGTGAAAAGGCGACATTATCAGACACGTAATTTCTGATCCCAATTTTTCTATTTTTCTAATATACACTAAACTACATTTCAGAGAAAAAGAATTAGACAGCTTGTGGGTTACCTGAGTGACGGAAGAAGTCCGGTGGTCCAACTTCGCCGTGCCTGAAATCGGTTTTTTACATTTCATTTTATTTTACCATTTATTATTACAGCAATAATTATAATTCACTTACGTCGAGGTTGCAAATTAGCACCAAGTAAATTTTAAGGAGCTGACTAACACAGTGTTCTGCTAGGCCGGGAGACCGCCGTCAAAATATCCCAAGTTTAAATACATAATGCTGATTACTGTCCAGCTAGTAAATGACGTAAGCGTATGACAGCAGAATTATATAACTCACCCACGTGTTGGACATGAAGTGAACTTTACCCTAAACATACTGCCACCAAATCTCTGCTTACTTCCACATCCGCAAGAAATCGCAAGAAATATAAAACCAATTTTCTGGATTTACTTAAAGTTTGCCCTGAATATCTCAAACTTCATAAATCATATTTATCAAAATTGCTTAAAATTAAAATTATAACTGTTACAATACCCTTATACTAGTAGTTTATTGTGATTTGAGTATTCTTATAGTGAACTGTTGATGTTTTATAGCCGTTTGATTTCAATTTAACGCCCTTTAACCGGGTAGGTGATATCAGACGATGAATGAAAATGGGTGAAATGATACTCAAATGAGCCCTGAGCTTAGAGCTTCCGGACATCCATCTTTACAAGATAAGGGTAAACACCGGAAAAAACTTTATTCGGGTAATTCACCCCAACCGAAATTACAACTCGGGACCTCTTGAATGTGAGGCAGACAAGCTACCATCATACCACAGAGTTGGGCAACACATTCTTGTAGTTGTTGTGCATAAAAATTTAAAGCGACTTGAAAAATAGTAATAACTAACCCAATTCAGTAAAACTATGAAAAGCCACTAGACAACCTATTACATTAAAATTTTCTGAAGTGTGGAAAGGTAGAATCAGACGACTGAAAAATTCAATGCCATAGCCGGGATTTGAACCACGGATCTCCCTCTGGAAGAACAATTAACTCCATTTCTGAAGTGTATACAGATGAGATTCAGGCCTGAAATATTGATTTGGGCTATCATGAACATGGTAGAAACTCAAAATCAATGTAAGAAATTATCTTTATTATGTTTTGAGTGTAGCATTCATTTTCTTCCAATAAAAGTTTGATTTTTTGCAGAAGCATAAGGACACTTTTTTAAAGATTGCTGTGTTTTATACCACTTAAAATATCGAACCTCGACGTAGTATATTCGTTACAATATTGTACTATAATATAATGTATACGTATGTAGGAAAATGTATATCTTGAATATTCTGGGAATAGAGTGTAGCCCTCTTCATTTTGAATGTATTTTGAGTAATTGATAGACAAAATCTTACTACATCACAAATGCAGATCCTTTTAAAGCACACCATTAATGTCATATACACTTTTTTGTGGAGTTAGCTATTTCCGAGATATTCCTTGTTATTGGCTTACAATACTTATACTTTTCTCCAATGAGGAGTCGTTTTTCTTTCTTGTGGTCATGCAAATAGCATAGAATTTCAAATCCCTCATATAGTCACGCTCTTTAAAGATGTGACTATCGTTTTACCTGCTATATCCCACAACAAATTTGTAAATGAGAATTGAAAGTCTCATTAAGAAGACATATATACGAGAATACACTTTTTATAAGAATCGTTTGTAGAAAAGGGAGTAGAGAAAGGCATGTGAGTGCAACACATCAGAGTTTTATTAATTTCTAATATCGGGCACGCTCACATTTTCTCCCGCATTCATACTCCAAGACTGTGGAGGATAGGGAATGATTGTGGTCAAAGAAAAATTCACCATCCGAGCCGTGAATCCTCGCGTGTTCTCCAAGCGTATATAATCACTTTAAATTTCTACGATGTCATTCCATACTCTTAGTTTTAGTTGTAACGTAATAAAGCCTAATACTTTAAAATCCCCATAAATCCACAAAGCTTATCACAGACTGTGTGATACTCTGGGAGGCGGCCCTCCCCTTCCGCTTCCCTAATTGCACAATGAGGTGCTTTGGACCGGTCAACCTAATTATGATAAATAATGAGGTCGGACTTTCATTTTCCACCAACTGTCATGTAGTTAATAAAAGTGAATAACAACAATACCATGATCCACAAAACATCTAATATTTATAAGCTATTTAGAGCCTTTTTTGATGTAACGTTGCGGCCTTTTTGCAAGCATTGTTAAATTCTTTGCGGTTTAACGCTCTGATGGGTGGTAAAAATGTAATAATTCAACTAGAAAACTGTTTCATTAAGCTCCCAAAAGGGGTAATGGGGAGAAAATTGTGTGCAAACCGCAATAATAATAATTCAGGAAAACTGACATTAAAATACTAATAAAGGCACTACGTCACTGAAAACCAGTACTATATCCAAGAACATAAACAGTACGAACAAAAATAGGTATTGTAAGTAAACATATGTTTTGTGTATTCACATTACTTTTCATAAACATATTTGTACCTCATTTGAAAGTAGTTTTTACAAAACATATGTTTCTACCTACTTATGTTAACCGAGATAAACACTTACAGAAATGGTGTCAGTATTCGTTTTATTGTAAGTTACAAAATGGACAGAGGATGAAATACCGACATGAGTAGCCGAGGTAGTTAAGCCACAGACTCCTGAACATGCAGTCTGCAGTTTAATTACTGCCAGGATCGTCCTCCATTACTAAGATTTATTCCAGGTTTTCCTCTTTCCTCATAACTAACAAATGCCGGGGAGGTACCCGAAACTTAGGCCTGGACCGTTTCCTCCAACTATTTCATTTCATGAATCATTAGTGAAACAGCCTGTGGTGCTGTATAGTTTTAAAATTCCACGCTATTTGTGTATTCCTTTGAGAAACAAAACAATGATCACAGCACTTCAAAAGACGTATGAAAGTATTGGAAAAGATAATTCAATAGCAGCGAATATCTTGAAAATTGTTAATGCCACAAAAAATTGCGTGTTTTTCTTAGTAAGCTTTTGCCTATCTCTTACCAGATATACAAAAATCATTTCTAAATGAAAAAGACTTCACAGGGTATCAAGAAAATTCAAGATATACATTTCATTATTTATGCAAACATCTAAAAAAGCATTGTTTACAACATAATCGTTAGAGAGAATGAAAAATAACGAAAACAACTCTATGTAAAGGGAAGTTTGGGGGAGATTTTGGTGAAAATCTTCATGTCGATGTTGAACTTAAATACTAAGACTAGTATTTATACAACTTTTCGTTTTGCTTTCTCTACCACACCTAGTAGGTAGAGAAGGTGCCTATTGCATTCCACCAGAAACTTCGATATCGAGATTTCCCCGGAAATGCGTGTTTTGAGGTACCCGAATAAAATAAAAAGGATTTCTAGAAAAATGTAGTGAGTGTCTGAACAGCATAACTCAAAAACGAAAAGTCGGGTAAATAACCAAACTTCGTATTTAGGGTTAGTACCTTCCAAAGATGCGACAGGAAGATGTTCAATAAAAACCCCCTCGCCTCAAACTACACTTTACATGGAACATTTTTCGAAATTTTTTATTTTCTAAAAATGGCTCTAACGATTTTTATTAAAATACTATATGTTAAAGATATTTACATAACAAATCAAATGCATATCTGGAATTTTCTGCAAATAGCCAATGAAGGCCTCTTCATTCGGGAGGAATTTTGTATAATTTTGCATAACTGGTAAACGTTAAGGGACAGACGAAAACGTACTTCACAAAAAGTATAGATATCTCTAAAAAACACAATTTACTTAACTTTTGTGACATGAGCCATTTCTGAGATATCCGTTATTAAAGGTTCGAATTGTTCATTACTTGCTCATGGTCTTTGAGTCCATTCAACATTCAGTTGTTTCTCACGATTGCATGGAAACAGTATGGAATTTTAAGGCCAGTATATAGCTTTCAGTTCTTAAATATTTGACTTTGGCTGTTATCTTTGTATCTATAACGAAATGTGTAATGTAGCTATTTCTGCAAGGGTTTGTTTGGATTAAAATGAAGTAGATAGAAAAATAGGATTTACTAAGAATGGTTTGTATGCCCATAATAAGCGATAGAGGGTAAAGAAAGTCATGTGAATGTATACATCAGATTTTTTTTAGTTATGCTCTTCTCTTCCTCTCCCTCACCTCCTCTTTCCCTTTCACGCACACACACACACACACACACACACGCGCGCGCGCGCGGGCGCTAAAAATGCACTTTTTTGGATTCAGTGGACCTCAAAACCCATATTTAAGTGAAATCTCGATGTCGAACTTTGGGTGAAATACAATACTTCCTCTACCTAAACAGCTAGTAGGGAAAGTAACTTCTTTTTTATTTATTCAGTAGTGCATTCCTTTAATCTATGTAAGCACGTCTAAACAGCTTTTCTTACATGTGGGTGAACGATGCAGTATAAAACTATTTTTTCGCAACCTGCTCTTGAACTTTATGATCATGTTCCAGCTGCGAGTATTATATTCAATAAACGGTATCGATTATCCCTATACGATACCAAATATTTATGGTGAAGCCTACTGCTGTTCGACAAGCACTTCCGATAGCAAAGTGGAAAAAAAAAACAGGCATCTCATGAGAATTTCCGAAAGCAGCCTTATACATGTTTCTCGTTTCGCAAGCGTACCATACCGCTCTAATATGCCAATAATTGACGAAAGTAAAAGCTGGAATGAACGGGATGCTGGAAAGCCTTTCTCTCTAAGAGGCTTACGCTTCGAGTTCCTCAATTAGCCGAACCGGATACCGGTTGTCATTTAGGCTTTGCTATCTGACGAAATTACATCCAGGGATTTGCTTCCAGTGTTTAATACTGAACGGAAATGAATTCGTAAGAAGGAAACCTCAGAAAGACATGATGAATACTCCAAAATTTATATTCGAATCATTGCGAACTTGACTGCTGATTTATTGGAAGGAATGTTAAATTATTTCACTCCTCTTCCTTTCTGCACCAACACTTACACTAGAACGGTAAAGAAATCGCTTTCAGAGAGAAAAGGAAAGAAAGAAAGAAAGAAAGAAAGAAAGAAAGAAAGAAAAACTTATGTAGCACTATAAGGAAACGTTACAGCCCTTTAAATTTCCCGACCACTTACGAGCACTAAGATTAGGATTCAACGCAGATACCACGAAAAGACCACTGTATACAGTCCCCATAAACGATGTGCAGACACTACGAGAACACGTGTTCAATGCCTGTGACACAATCCGGCAACAACCAGAGGTGTTCCAGAGAATGCGTGATTCCATGGGACGCAGGGTGGAAGGCTGCATTGCAATGGATGGCGGGCACATCGAACATCTATTGTGAAGAGTAGATCAAAGACTTGGTAATCAATGATGGTAGTGTAGTAAACCACAATTCAGTAGATATTAAACCAATGTTTATAAGAACTGTTTTTCTTGTTTTGTTCCATACTACCTGCTCTGTAAATATCGAAACCTTTCTCCAGCATGGTATGGCTTGTTTTAACAAAATATATATTTATATGTAATAAGCTTTTATCTAATCGAGCGGGCCTCAAATCCATGGGGCCTCAAGGTTTTTCGCAGTTTTCCTCGGTTGCTAGGCGAGTGCTGGGGAGGATAATTTGATCCGTGAATTTTCCAATTAAATTATGAAGTGGTATACTTCTGTTATATTTATTTGTTGAGCCCCACGTTTTGGAAGCCAATTTGCGATGGTAAATTTATAATGTTATTTGTGTATGTGTGTTTACTCCACGTGGTGAAGCCATTTTGTGACGTGATTCTTTGTTAGGTTTGTTAGCTCCATCTGGTGTTAGCAATTTGCAGCAGTATTAGTGTTTGTTTGAAAGAATGCTACTGTTATTTTATTTACTTTTGGTTCACTGTCCTCCGGCTAGCTATTATCTTTTTGGTCGAGCACTTCTCTTTATACAGGTTGTGTAAACGGAAAGGAGTCTTTTATCCAAAGATAACACTGATGAAAGAATTTGTTTTACACTTTTTACTGTCGAACACATTCACTATCACAATTTACACATTGATCTTGACACTCGCCAAACTGAAACTGTTATAATAACTTCATTACTGATCATTCTTAATTCGAGTACTTCAACTTTCTGTGTAATTAACTTTACAACACTTGAGATTTTTCATAACTCTGCTGGACTGAAGGCGACGTGTAACGTACAAATATTTTCGATGAACTGACGGACTGAAGGCGACGTGTAGCCTACAAATATTTTCGATGGACTGACGGACTGAAGGACTCTATCTCTAACCTAGCCCTTTTTATACTCCTACGCCCCGATATGCCTAAAGATTATAACTGAGCTGCTATTGGCTAATAAAACGCGCCAACATTAGCGTCTATTTTTATATCCAATGAAAATTATGAATACATATGCTTTAGGGAAAATGTTCCAGAAGATTCTAAAGAAAAAACGCGCCAACATTACGTAACTTCCTCGTCTCCAATAATGATAAACAGCTCACCCCCTCGCTGCATTATTGCACGCTATTATTGTCAGTTTCAGTAAGCCCGTATAAACTTACTTCTCAACAATAATTACAATCAACAAACATCTTAAATCAATGACACATAAAAATGCATATTCATACTATAATCATTCTTTACATTTAAATAATTTGTGATACAAATTACTGCATCAATTACTACATTTCGTTTCCTTCTTCTTCGTCGCTATACCAGATATTGAGATGATCACCCATCTTCGATATGCTATTATTTAGAGCTTGCTTGCTCATGACAGGCTATAGACCCAAGGCTTGTAAGTTCCTTGAGGGTGCAAGTCCTACAAAGAGTAGGGTAATCAGTTAAACAGAAGAAGCTTTTGTCTTATATCTTATGGTATATCAGACATACAAACTCACCCAAAATTAATTCAGAATGAATTCATAAACAAATAAACTTCACAGACTATTTGCAGAAAAATCAATATATACATTTTATTTATCATGAACATATCATAAACATGTTGTTACATGTTGGGGTGAAGGCCAAAAACGTTACCAGAAAGTGATTAGATTAGCAGAAAGTGATTAGTTTAGGACACCCCAACACGCACATGGGGGCCGCACTCGCTGGCAGCAAAAAGTCCGGGAACTTGGTGTGTAAATTTAAGGGGGATGCGTGAGTTTTATATTATGCTGAAAGATTACATAACGCACATTACCATGGATTTAATCTGAAACGTTTGGCGACTCTACATAATGCACAAAGGAAACAGGATGGAGGGAGATGCCACAGAACCGTAGACCGGCCACACACACGACTGACTCCAACGACCACTTCCACTGGAGTGACACTCACTTGCATCCACCAACCGTGTTTAGCCAAAGCCAGATAGGGCTGACGTCATACCAGACGGTTTCAAACCGATCCTTCCCTTTGGCGTGGTCCGCGACAAAAGGACGGACCGTTAAGCCGAAATATTATTAGAGAGACACAATAATGCTACGTGTGGTAGCAACAATACAATACAACAGTGCGTCTGGTAATGAAAAAATTAATAATACGCCAGAATATGATATTTTAATAAAAATCGTTAGTCATTTTTGAGAAAACAAAAAATACGAAATATTTTCAAAAAAAAAGGGGTAGTTAGTGGCCAGCTTCCTTAAAATTTACTCATTGTTGAATTACGCTGAAGTGAAATATTACGTTTCATATTCATCGAATTTTCGGTTGAGTTATGCTATTCTCTCTCCACTCCCCCACGCAGCCATGTTCTGAAAATAGTTTTTGGATTCGGTGTTAATCTCATTGTATTTGCAGTGATTTTTCGATTCAAAAATGTTGGATGCAATGCAGTACTTTCTCTAGTATGCTATAGGTAGGTGGCAGGGAAGTAAAAAATGGTATTTCTGTGCTCAAGGAACCTCAAAATGTGTAATTTCAATTAAATCACAGCTTTAATTTTTGGATGGAATGCAATATCTACTTGCTTCACCAAATAAACGGGAGATAAAGTAAAAATACACCGGCGATTACCCTTGTTCTTTATGTTCAATGATCAGAAAATTAAATGAGTAACATATTAACATTTGACTTGCCATTTTGAAAATGTCTCGCTTTCAAAGAGGCCTTTTCTTCTGGGACTTGGTGTTTTGTCTTTGCTCACTGATTTTTGCTACTCTGCTCTAAAGCTCCAAAAATTAAAACCACTGAGCATCCCTTTAAATCGTCGACTTTCCCCTTCCGACAGAAATTACGTAATAGCACGTGCCTGCACGCACAGACGCTAGAATGGGGGTGGGTGTAACAAAGAAAGAGCCTATTGTGCTTATGTAAGGGCTGGTTTTCATTTCTTTCAAATAAAAAGTATAGAAAAGAGAAACAATAAAGTAGGAAGAAAAATAGCTATGCTCTCTTCAGAAGCAACGAATCTTCTTGATGTATTTCCATCCCCTTGTCTTTACGGCTTGCTTCCGAGCGTAAAATTGTTAAAGACGTACGTTACTGAGGAGAAACAACCTTTCGATGGAATTCTAATTTACTTCTCCTTCTAAAACGTTACGCTATTTCCCGAGTTTTCATGACCTTGACTAGATAAATTCTTTCTAGGTTTCGTAGTTTATGGTTCTTTCTGTCAACAGGTGTGACTAAAATCAGAATGCACAGCAATTGTGCTTCCTAAAATCACTTCTCAATAACAGTATCGAACAAGAATGTCTGTGAAAGACACACCATTTTTACTTTCTCTACTACGTATAGTAAGTAGGGGAAGTATTGTATTCCACCCAAAAATTCGATACCGAGATTTCACCGGAAATATATGTTTTGAGACCCCTGAATCCAAAAAAAAAAAAAAAAAAAAAAAAAAAAAAGCATTTTTGGAAGCATGTCCGTGTGTGTGTCTGTGAACAGAATAACTCAGAAACGAACAGTCGGATAAACACCAAACTTGGTATTTAGGTTCATTATCTTACAGAGATGCGACACGAAGGTTTTCAAGCAAATCCCCCGCACCCTAGATTACCCTTTACATGGAACATTTTTCGAGAATTTTAATTTTCTCAAAAATGGCTCTAATGATTTTGATTAATATATATGTTTAAGATATTTTTATGACAAATAAAATGTATATCTTGAATTTTCTGGGAATGTCTCCAAAAGTATTCTTCATTGTGAACGACTTTTGCATAACTGGTAAACCATAAGAGATATACAAAATTTTACTACACAAAAATGTAGATCGTGTTAAAATACACAATTTATGTCATATACATTTTTTTGTTGAGTGAACCATTTTCGAGATATTGCTTGTTACTCCCTTAAATTTTTCGATGCTTATTTTCTCAAATGGAAATTCGTTATTCATTTCTTTGTCTTGGATATGCAAAGAGTATTAATCTGTGGCAAAGAGAATGGTGCTGCACATAGCAACCAGCTATTAAGAGATATGTATATGCTTAAAGGATACTGTATTTCTATATTGCCCTTGCAAATACAAAACAAGGGGAGCATAGTAAGCCTTAAGCGATAGCCAAATATTTTTAGAACTGGTCGCTATGTGTAAAATGTAATTCTTTTTGCATGTCAAAAGATCGTTCTGAAAATGTTTATCTCAATTAATATGAAATAGATGGAGAATAAGAGTTTGTAAAATAGTTTGTACAAGAGTAGAGAAACTCATGTGAGTGTAACACATCAGATTTTTAGATCCATTACCAGTGGAGATATGCAGAATACGGAGGGGGTGACGTGCAGAAAATTGTAAAGTAGAAAAGCAGTACCAAACTAAGTATTTTGAGGTTAGGAGCATGCGATCGCCAATGCAGTACAATAACAGGAGGACTGCATGAACATAAGTGAGAACTGACTTTATGAAACATCTTCATTCGCTAGTCAAAATGAAATGTAACTCACACAAAAAGAGTGTACTGTCTCAACTAATGAGTACTGGTACACAATGAGAAGCTAATCACCACGTGCACGTATTCTGGTTTAGACTGGGAGGCTGGAGAACACATAAAATGACTGTTCTGGCAGAGAATCTTTCCATTACCTAGAAGGAGACTGCTGTTGGAATCTACTGGATGACCAGAGGAACTGGCAAAACGTGGGCAATTTCCTGGCTCAAATGCAGAAGCCAAATGGAATTTGTTCATTTGGAGGCAACTTAGCTAGCTAGCTAGCCAGCCAGCCAGCTTATCTATCTTCAAATCAAACACACCTAGAGACAGTGACTATTGCATCTCACGCTTAAAAGACAGTACAGGTTAAATGATGCGCACTGTTGCTATATGTACGCTCGCACTTTGGAGCCCAGCTACGATCGTATCTGCCAAATTAATGCCATCTTGTGAATTATACATTAAGTAGTGAAATATCGCATTGCTATTTAAGGCAATTGTAAGACATTTAATTTTCACCCGCACTTTAATCTCCTCTTTGTATTTTAGTACTTCGAAATACTATTTTACAGGCATGAAAAAGTATGGAGATATAAAATAATAAAATATATAATTTGGTGGGGTATCTTACTTATCCTCGATAAAATCACATACAACATGGGTAGAATGTTTTCAAACAGCAAATAATGAACGATGCGCCACACTCCGCTTTGCGCTATTTCATTATATTGCGTTAACCTAGCGTGTTGTTATTTCCCCTCATCCTTTTTACATTCCTTTTCATGGGTCCTTAGAATTCCTTTCATTCCTTCCTTTTTATCCTTCACACTACTGTTTCTGAACAACCGGATAGCCTTAGCTGTTTCTTTTACTGCCTTACTAACCTCATTTTATTTGAATAATAATTAACACATTATTTAATACTCTGGCAACATTTCGTCTCTCCCTCAATAACCATAAGTATTTACTTAAAATGTTAAATAAATAACCTACATAACATTTCACACTATAAACGTACCCACTTCCTTACAACTTGATGTTAACCCTCACTGACTTCTACGTCGCACCTGGCCTGTTAGCTGAATAGATGGATGACTTACTTCTCATACACAATGAATGCAAGTAGTTTAAGGATTCCGGTTTCTTTTAAAAACTGCCTCCAACGCTCCTGAACATTTTCCCTAGCTTGGTCCCATTTGTAAACCCAATAACAAAAAAGTGTCTCGCTGGCTGACTTTTCCACTGCATAGGTATAAAATGTTCCGAAAATACTTAATTTAAAAAATTATACGGCTCATCTTATTAAAGGTAGAGAATTCAAACTGGGCAGGTATCAGCACACCAGTTTACTCTAGCTAAGAAAAAAAATTGCTATGTTCTACTCTTTCGTTTATTAGTTACTGCGTGATAAGCACAGAAACAACAAATATAAGACTTTTAATGAAAAACTCGCTTTCTTTAGAAATTGGTGCCCACAGAAATCTATAAAGGCTCTAAAAATTATATAATCTGATATAGAAGAATATTCTGCATAGGATAGTGTGTTCAAAGTTGAAATTTATAACAGCGAATATTTACACCATGTTATTACTTATTAGCAACTTGGCGACAGCGCAAAAGTAAAAAAGGACGAAGCCAGTGGCAACATGTATGCGTTAGAGAGAGACAGGGATAACCCGTTTACCTCCATACTGTTTTATTTAAGGTTGAGACAAGCTTTAGTACTGTACAAGAGTGCAATTTGTTTACATCTGACATGCTACAAACAGGTTTTCACAAATCGGAATATCTAGTCTAACATGAATTTAATGTTGGCTTATGTAGCGCAGAAAAAACACTTCTTTGACCCCTTGTTCCTATCCTCAAAGCTTATTTTGTTACTGCTTTTCTACTCTACAATTTTTCGCACATTATTTTTTTCGCATCCAGTGTATCATTTATATCACTTGTCTTATTCACGTTACAGGTGTGCATATTCAATAAGTAAAGTTCCAAATCAAGATCGAAAAGGCTTTATAAGCCGTAACTTAGCATTTACGCCGTCCGAATTTTATTGGATACATGGTGCAGATTTGTAAAGGGGTTGAAAATGGTAGTGCCATTTCTAGCGCAAGTATACAAATGTGTGTTCTGTTTGATCAAGCGACAAGGGTAGTGATAGATTTAAAATAAAATCTAGGATTGGAAGCAAAAACAGTTCACATAGCTTTTGGAAGTTTAATTGTAATCTATTATTTTTATCAGGCCCTATACTATGATTGCAGAAAATTTTGTAAATGTTTTCTCTTTTTTGGTTTAGCAGATATATAAAATTCATTCAGGATGAGGAGGACTTCGAAGTATAGGAACTTACCTATCCTTAAAAATTGGCTTAAGCCAAAACAGTGGCGACAATATTTTACGCTATAAAGAAGTTCACAGGTTATTTACAGGAGTTCCAGATTACTCACAGATAATGCAAGATATGCATTTTAACTTGCATTTAAATCTTCTTAATATGTGATATTTTAATTATAATTACAGCCGCTTCAGAAAATATAAATAACACCAATTTTCGATGTAAAGAATAGTTTGGGGTGCAGGATTTTCTTTAAAATCATCGCCTGGCATGTATTAATGGAGTCCGACTCAAATATGATATTTAGCCTTTGCCCGACTTTGAGTTTTTAAGTTATGCTGTTCACTTTCGCTTTCTTATTTTCTTTCTTTTTTTCTCTCGATATCGACTTCTTTAATGAAAAATAATACCTAATAATTATAGGAGATGGTGAAGAAAGTAAAAATAACGGAGTTACAGTAGGGACATGCAAGTTCCTATTTGTAATGGCAGCGTCTTATGAATTTTCGTTGTTTAAAACACCAAATAAATTGACAGTCGTTATGATTAAAGTTCGGGTAGTTTTGCTTATATGGGTTTTTCAACTAATGATACAGTGTAGTGCTAAATTTGTAAAACAAAACAATGTAAACAACAATTTTTTTTTATAAAAACTCAAGTCCTATACCACGATTGTAAAATTAACCGCCCAATACCTAGCGTCGCTATTTTCGCATTTTAAAATGGTATTGTGGAGAGAAACTGTAGCCCCAGTGCACCCAGAAATGCTGAAGGGGTTCTTCTATATACAAATCAGCTAAAACTTTAGAGCATAAAACAGTATAACAATAATTCAGATTTATATATTATTTCAAAACAAATTTCACCAATCAAATAAGAGATTTCTTACGTCTTTATATTGTGTGTAGCTATAAGCTCATAATGTGAAGTTTACTTTGTTCCTTCATGTTCCTTAATTCAGGCATTATAGGGATAACGTCGGTTTTTAATAGTGTTTAACACTCTTCTTACTGCATTTGGCACCACAGGATTATATTATTATATTACAATTATATTTGGATATTTGGAAAGGAACCTCCACATCATTTATCAGTTATGAGGACTGAGGGAAACCTCGGAAAACACCAGTCAAGGAAGACAGTCCTGGAAGGATTTGAACCGCGGACCTCCCGTTCATGATTCCGTTCCTTAACAGCCTCGGCTACCCGAGTCGGTTTCACCTCTGTGCACGAAAAGGGCCCAGATTTCCAAGCGAGAAAATTATTATAAATACTAATTCATAAAATGTGCATGTTTGATTTTTTATTATCCATTAATAGCAATTTGATTAAAACACGGCAGAGTTTGCACAGTGAGTCAACATACACGTTCTGACGTACAAAAAAATCAAGCTCCGAAACAACATTTTGTTGTTTAGACATCAACTGAAATGGTTTTACGTATGTTCTCAAAAAGTTGGTCTCTCCACAACAAAGTTCCGCTAAGCTTTAAAATCACCAAAACGTAACAACATGCCTGTGTGCACATCAGTTATTCTCATTCTGTATGTTTATTCAGCGCTACAAATGTGGTAATGTGATTCGCGTTAGCATCACGCAAAGAGTGCGTATCACAAAGCCTAATACACACCTCGCTACTCTTCTTGCATTCTGCACAATCCCTAGCATTTGGCAAATGTTTACATCACATGGGATGCCATGTCTCCATTACTGCACTGCTTCCATACTAGCTAGAGATGGGAAAAGTGGTTATTTTTCATTAACAGTTCCGCCCGCTCAAGATACAAGTAATACTAGATTCCAAATGTACGTTCACGAGTATTCACTATTTACGGGTAACACCAACAACAGACCACACTTTGGACCACCGTTACTTGCCTGAGTTGGCTTCTTTCGCATCTTTCAAAGATATAGGAGTGTCATTACTCTTCCTTAGTTCCTGATTTGCGTTTTTAAGGGAAGATTAACTGGTGAAATTTTCTAAAAAATTGACATGTTTTGTTTTTATGTTATTAATTGGAATTTTCTCTTTAATTATATATAACTGTAGGCACAATGCTTATATTTTAAACAAACTTTTTAAAACGATACAGCAACTGTCATTCTTACTGTAAATTTTGCAATATTACACAAAAAATATAACAATTCCTACATACTTTGGAGTAAAGGGCTAAACTTTTGCCCATCGTTTAGGACAGGCTATGCTCTGCAAATCTGGTGTAGCAGCTTCTATGTGCACAGGATATGTGGTTTCCTTCTTTATAAATATATGCGAGTTTGCTTCTTTTTATGGTTTTGTTTGAACACCTTTTTCTGTGAATGTCATTTTCTGGTAAAATTGGCCCGTTTACTCAGAAACTATTGAACATAGTTACATTGAAGTTTAGGATGTTTAAAACAACCTCCAAGTACGGTTATAGATCTATTTTGGCCTTAATAACGTGGTTAGTTACTTTGTAAAAGAATAATTTTGATAAACTTTAATCAAAGGATGGTATAATTAAGAAAACAGTTTGTCTCTTTCTTAATAACAAACGTATTGTACCTATACAAGTAGATGAGTAAAGTAGACAGAGAAGGCATGTCAAAAGTTCAGTCTGATATTTCAAATATTTACTGAGATATTGGGTGTTGAATTTAGCAGATTTAAACCGAGCGGGATGCCTCAGAAGGCAACGTCTGTGGCCCGCATTCGGAAGGTCCCGGGATCGGTCCCCGGCGACTGCCTACTCTAGCCCATGGGTTTTCGTGGTTTCCTCGGGTCGACAGGCGAATCCTGGGATGGCTAATCTTTTACCACGACTCTCCTCCCTCTCATTTTCTGTACCCATCATCTTCCTTGTCATCTGGGTTGTAGGACGAGGCGACGGTGTTCGGCCGGGTGCTGCTGGACGGTGCCCTGCTATTTGTAAAGGTTTCTTCCCTGGCGTCGGTGAGGTATACCGCTCAGTTAGGTCTCTCCACGAGTGGGCTCAACCCCGGGGACCCTGAAGGTTGGTGGCTTGTGGGCAGGGACCGGGCGGCGTCGGATGCGTTATCTGGAAAAGTTAGGGACCCGTTCATGTTTGCGGCCGTCGGGTCTGGTCGCCCTTCGGGTCTCTCCCCCATCCCTCCCGTTGCGATGCCCAGCCCTGGTTCCTGGGGCCCCACCTTTACTTTTAGCAGATTTAAGTTGGTATGATAGCGCTTTTCATCTTATCTTAAATAAAATTAAAATGAAGTAAGCAGTTATTAGACTGAGAAATTTTGAAATGGAAGCGCTAGAAACATTGATAGTTCTACGTTGATAATATTAACCTTACGTCATGACGTATTTATATAAACGTATTGTTATTTGATATATGTAATTGGATAATAGGTGAGCTTACATCTTGGAATGGAGTGTTAGATAAGTTTAGCATTAAAAATTCGTCTGTTAAGAGAAGCAGTGATTTTAGCAAGGTAATGTTTACAGTTTTGATAAAATTCCTGCTCTTTAATTCCTTAAAATGGTTTGGCAATTATAGTTTTATACCTTTATCACACACATTCTGGCTAATCTGTTATTGTAATTGTATATTTTGGAATGTCATTGCACTTTATTGATGGTAAGCGCTTTAAGACTTGCTTTGTTTTCTGATTATATCGGCCCTTTTTTACAATAATGTTCACAATAATGCCAAAATTGAAATTGAGTTTTTATTTATGGACGCCCTTTAACTGCTATGATTCTTAGCGTCCCAAACTATATTGAGCATGAATGACCGGAAATTTTGCTCAGAGGTCTACTTATCAGGTTTGACATTCTTTTAAGTGCCGTAAATTTACGACAGGCGAACATCGGCTTTACTTCCCTTCCGAAGGAAGCCATGCTAAGGATTTTTACGCCCAAAAAAAAATCCATCGCCCTCCGTCGGGTTTGATCCCGCGACCTTGGGAACTTGAGGCTAGCATGGTACAGGATGTTAGGGAGTACACATATCCAAAACCACTTACACCAAGTACTTGCTAGGTCTGAAATTTATGAATATTGAATAAGTACCCGTTAGAATTTACGCTCTAGGCACAGCCAATACAAGGAAAGATGATAATTTCAACTTGTACATACCGTAAGCATAATTTATCCATTTTAACTGCCGCTTACCTGAAACAAAGAGACATATAATAGTATATATCCAGTTATAGTCACATAATTACTATCATTACTAATGCTATGGCATATTTAACGATTTATTTAGTGAGTGCTTTGGTGACCTCTTCAGAGAGGTTACATTGCACAGGAATTTCCCTACAATATGTTGTTGTTTCCAACGCTCCCCATAAGGTATATGACCTTCGAGGGAATCTCGTTCCACCAAGCTATGTCTGTTCCAACGGAAAGCACCCAGCGGGCGGTATCCATTGCTTCCGATGGTAGGGTGAAATGAGGATGGCGATGGAATGTATGGACCTACAGCCATAGGGCTTGTGGAGTAGTTCGCAAGAGCTAGAGACGAAGACCTGTAGATGTAAATTAAAATCGTCACCTCCAAGGGCGGAAATCAAATCACGGACCCTCAGTAGGAGGACCGCGAACAAAAATTGAGCTACACTGGCGCCGATTTTCTTGCATTACTCCTGAGCAGTTTAAAATTGCTTTGATACATCAAATACGCATAGAATAAACGAATTTGTAGAACCAGTTTTATCAGTGAAACAGTTAATTTGTAGTCAAAAGTGAAAGTTGTTAAATGATATTGAGAAATGTTCAGTACTATGGTTTCTTCTTGGAATATAATACCCAGGTTGTAGTGCACAAAAATGACAGATTTCACAGCTTGGAAAAGAATTTTTGGATATTTGTGTATGACCAATCCCCAGCCTGGCCATATTCAACTGCCACATTCACTTGTAATTTGCATAGCACAAATAAACATAAATGTGCTATTATTCATTCACACCACCTCTTCTACCCATAAAGAAATGCACATATATTAATTATAGACTATTTGTATAAATGGTGATTCTCCTATCCTCGCCACGTTGCTGACAATATGTTTACCTAGAAATTGTTTCAGATTAAGCAAGGAAGTTTAACATGCGGAAACAGCATTCAAATATTTATTCGTGGTAATTAGTTTTTGCAATGGAAAGGAAAGAAAATGGGGTAAAAGTAAGAATCGCAAACTTTCAAGCAAGTCCCTGAGGTAACGCTTATGAAAGGTCTAAACTTGCAACATGGAGTATTCCGAAAACGGTTAAAGCTACGAAAAAAAGCATTTGATGCAAATTGTGTACTTTAATGGACTCTAATTTTCTCCAAATGTAGGTTTTTATCTGTCTGTCAGTCAAATCAAGGGAAGCTCACTGGATATTCAACGAAAATTCTAGATATACATTTTATTTCTCGTGTTATAATATTAAACATGTCACTTTTTATTAAAAAATAATCATGTAATAGGAGTGCGAGGGAGAGATTTTTTGAAAATTTTCGTACTGCATCTTTGGAAGACGCTGAAATTATATACCAAGTTTCGAAACTGACTGACTTCCCATTTATTCAAAAAGTGATTTTATTTGGGGTGGATGTTCAGGGAATCCAACAACGTGAATTTCCATGAAATCTCAATATCGAGTTTTTGGCTGGAATTCAATACTTTCTCTTGGTATTATAGATACGTGGTAGAAAAAGTATAAAACTTTCCTCATTAACAAAGTTAACGAAAACATTCTGGTGTGAATGCATCATAGGACGGAATGTTTTGCTAACAGACGCATTCTTGCAGGCCAAGCAGGTTTATATTCTCAATTATATCACCTAAATATTTCCTTTGGCCCAAATGATAAACGACCTCGTGATGTGAATATTATTTCGATAACAAAAAGCAGTGTTTCCAACAAAGGGTATATTTTATGTCTGTGAATTTAACCTGGTCGCAGTTATACAACAATAAAAACATATCCCTCTGGATTGTAAACTGCGATTAACCTAGAATATGTATCATATACTTGCTTATAGTATCTGCCTTCAGACACTGGTATATCTGTCGAGCGAAAATAATTGCCTCTCCTTTTCGACGCGTGGCTTAATTTTCGCTTATCGATAAGTATGAAAAATGTTGTGGTTATGGCCCATATTTCACCGTGTTATCCCAGCTCGCACCCTCACAAAAACCTATACACAGTTAAATGCTGGCCAGCAAAACAAGCATCCCGGAGCCTGGTGTAGAGTACTTCTCCCTCTTTACAAGGCAAGTAATTCCCTGTTGAGTCTTAGACGCCCTTCGAGGTTGAGCCACAAATTTTCTTGGCCCTAGTTGGCCTCCTTCAGGAAATGTCTGCTGCAATTTCAAGCACCTACAATCTCACGGCTTAGGACAGTGGTAAAGCGTTCTTACTCCAAAACCCTCTCCTTAATAGTGGCGAGTGTTATTTCTGAAACCAAACAATTTTAATAATTATTTCATCACTGAAAAGCACTGTAGGCTGTAAAATATAAAATTCATGCAATTTCAATCTCGTATCGTTGAACATGAGTATTGTCGTTTCGTTATCTCCTATTGTTGTCATCGCTGATGAACAGCGATGATGACCTAACGTCTTATTAAGGATGCCTCAGCACAAGGCTTAAATTTAGCTCAATTTACTTAACAATTTTGACACATTTACCAAATGCTATAAAGAAAGAAAACATTTGGAAGCGATTTTTTCGCAACGTAAATATATCCAACTGTGGCAGTATTTTATATCACAACAATGTAAATGCCAGAGTAATTATAGTGTAAATAAGCATTATTGTATGACATTGATTTGAGATGTTTGTTAATTATAACCATTGTTAGGAAATAAGTTTACACGGCCTCACTGAAACTGACAATAAGAGCGGGCAACAATGAGCGAGGGGGTGAGTTGTTTATTAATTAGAAGAGGTAAGCAAATGACGTCAGAGTAGCGCGCGTTTCTTTAGAAATGGAGGGAATTTCTTCCCTAGAGCATATGTGTTCGTAATTTTGATTGGATATAAATATAGACGCTAATGTTGGCGCGTTTTATTAACCAATAGCAGCTCGGTTATAATGTTTAGCCATATTGGGGCGAGGGAGTATAAATTCCGTGCCAGAGACGGGTAACGCGCAGTTTGACAGAATAATTCACAAGGCAAACGTCGTTCAGTCCAACAGAATCATACAAAGGTTATACGTCGCACAGTTTAAGAGAATCGTTCACGCGTTATACGTCGCGCAATTCTACAAAATCTCTCGCGTCTTAAAGTTTGTTATAAATGTGAAATACGCGAATTAATAACGTGCAGTAAATAAGTGATTATAGTGATATTAGAAAATATAACAGTTTCAGTCGGGCGTGTATCAAGAGTCAATATGTGAAATCAATTAAAAGTGACGGCAATAAAAGTGTAAAAACAAATTCTTTTATCAGTGTTATCTTTAGTAACAACTCCTTTCCGTTTACACATCCTGTTCAAGAGATATGCTCGACTGAGTAGTAATAATAGCTAGCCGGAGGACAAAGAACCCAACATTCAAAGTAGATAAACAATAACAGGCGCTCAGCACTAAGATAACACGAAGTTACTGCGACAAATTGGCTCCCATACGTGGGGCAGATAAACATGAAGCATCTTCCAACTACCAACAAATAATCTACTTCACAATCATCTTTAAAATGACTAAAAATAATGCTTTTTATACACTTAAATGAATCTGTGCTTAAAAATGAGAGGGCTGCTTCCCCACGTATGGGACGCCTAACTTGAAGTTGTTTTAGACCACGCACGTAATGGATGCCAATTTTGCGGGAGATTGTTTTTAGGAGTGTTTGTTCCACGTACGATACAAATTTTCCGTAGCCTTCACCCCACGTTTACTTTTCCGGTGGCCTTCGTCCCACGGCGGTACAAACTTTTTATTTTAATGTTTGTGTATTTTTATATGTATGTATGTATGTATGTATGTATGTATGTATGCATGTATGCATGTATGCATGTATACCTCGGCTGCGTAATTAGTAATTTGTAAAGCACGTATCTCTTAGCAGGACTGGTACGGTTAAAGAATAAAGGATTACACAAACTATAATTGTATTGTACTTTGTTTATTAATCCTCCAAACGATTAAATAACACTTCACTGATGTATCCTACTGTAGAGCTGTGAGTTTGTTGTTCATTGTACTTTTTAAAACGTAAACTTTATATTATTCTCACCGCAATGAAGTTTTATGTCTCACACTGAACCCGTACCAAACTTCTCGGGTACGCAATCTTGTAGTGTATCCCGACTGAATCTGTACATTTCCTCTATTCCAAGTCTCTGATTGGCTAAGCCTACTCCAATAGAATACTTTTATTTAACTTAAGCTTTTTTTCTAGTTTTTGATTGGCTATTTATAAACTGTTTTAAATATTACATTATTATTGTTCCAAGAATTATTAGTAGCCTTATTAAACTTTCTAATTTACTGTTGTCTCAAGGTTACCTCATTGTTAGCAACTTTCGGCTTTTTACTTTGTAATTCTGTTTGCTACGGAAGGCAGCTTGCTTCTATTCTCATAGGTCCTACATTGTTAAACTACGTAATACATTCACATAACATTATTATACGTGTACATAATAATTAATATAACCATAATACAATGGGTCCAACATACAATTTTTATATTATATTATACACATATTGTTTCAAGGCGGGCTGTTATTATATTTTATATTATATAATTAGTCTGATATCATTTAAGTGTTAAAAATACTGCCTCAAAAACTAAAACAGCAACAAGAGTTTGATGTACATCTTATTTGTAATCCTAATATCTCAAAATATATTACATTATAATAAAAATCATTAGAGCCAATAGAAAAACAAAATAAAACATAACTAATTTTTACGTTCTCTACCGCTTTACTATGGTAGCTAGAGAAACTATTGTATTCAACTAAAAAATTCCTTCAAGGCGCTGTAAGTACCTTCCTACTTTCTCTACTGTATAGTAAGTAGGAGAAGTATTGCATTCCACTCAAAAATTCGATACCGAGATTTCACCGGAAATACATATTTTGCGGGCTCCTGAATCCAGAAAAAGCATTTTTAGAAAAACGTCCGTTTGTGTGTGTGTGTGTGTGTGTGTGTGTGTGTGTGAATAGATGTGTGTCTGTGAACAACAAACTCAAAAACGAAAAGTCTTATATACACCAAGTTTGGTATTTAGATCCAGTATCTTTCAAAGATGCGACACGAAGAGTTTCAAGGAAATCCCCCTATTTCCGACTACCGCTTACATGGAACATTTTTCGAAAATGTTGATTTTCTCTAAAATGGCTCCAACAATTTTAATTAAAATAGCATATATTTAAGATAATTTTATGGCAAACGAAATGTATATCTTGAATATTCTGGGAATGTCCCCAAAAGCCATCTTCATTCTGAATGGTTTTTGCATAACTGGTAAGCCGTAAGATATAGAAAAAGTTTTACTGCACAAAAATCTCAAACATCACAAGCAGATATCGTTAAAACACACAATTTATGCCATATACATTTTTTGGTCGAGTGAACCATTTCCGAGATATTCCTTGTTATTTGTTTGAATTTTCCAATACTTATGCTTTTTCTGAAATGGGATTCGTTATTCGTTATTTTATGTCCTGGTCATGCAAAGAGAATGGAATGCTCCACATAGCAACCAGCTCTTAAAAGATTTGACTATCGCTTAAAGCCTACCATATTCCCCTTGAGTCGTCCTCCTTGGACTAGTGGTACCATGCTAGCCCCTAGTTACCAAGGTCGTGGGTTCAAACCCGGCGGAGGGTGATGGATTTTTTCGGGCGTAAAAATCCTTAGCAAGGCTTCCTTCGGAAGGGAAGTAAAGCCGGTGGTCCCGTGTCGTAGATTTACGGTACGTAAAAAACCTCAAGCCTGATAAGAGGCTTCTGAGCAAAATTTCCGGTCTTTCACGCCCAATATAGAATGGAACGCAAAGGACCATGATAGTTAAAGAGCGTCCATAAATATAAAAAAAACCTCGCCTTCCCCTCGCACCTATAAGAAAATTAGCAATAAGAATTAACATCTCGATATATCCATTAACATGAAGTAGATAGAGAATAAGCGCTTCTAAAAATAGTTGTACAACAGTAGAGAAAGTCATGTGAGTGCAACACATCAGATGTTTTTAAATTGAGTTAACTTTATTATACAATAGCGTGTATTTTAAGTTGTACTACTAAAATATGAAAACAATTACAGCACTTGCATTGGGGATACAATTCAGCAATTGCTCTCAAAAGTGTAAAGGAGAAGGGTCAAACCAATAATATATACAAAAGAATAAAGTATAACCCAACAACGCTTTATAAGTGAAGATGATCTGGGTGACGGTTTCTCTTCAAAGACGGATGTTCTGTTGGCACGTTCTGGTGATAAATGATGTGAACAGCAGAGTGTATGAGGCTGGAGTGTAGATTCACTGTAGAAGTTCGAAGATCTTTGTGAAGTACAGAATTGCGGTTGTACCAAGGAGCATTCGCTATGATCCAAATAACTCAGTTTTGGAAAGTTTGTATTCTTTTTACTTGTGAAGTTGAAGCTGAGCTCCAAATAGAGCAATCATACATTTGATGAGTCTGAAATATATGATCCTTTAGAAATGCAGTAATAGTCTTTAATGAGGTATTTGAGTTTACGACGTCTGTGCCTTAGTTTTCATACCAGAGAGGAAACGCGTGCATTCCAAGTCAGTTTTGTGTCTGAAGTTGTCCTATGTATTTGACAGACTCAGCTTGAGGGATGATTTCATTATCTAAATTGATTGTGTGTCTGCTAGATTTGGTTTTGTAGGTGTAAGAATTTGAGCTCTGATGTATTAGTGTTTGTTTCAAATAAGTGTAAATTTCAAAAATCGGCAACTCTTCCATATTTTTATACCATTAAGATACTCCATACTGAATTTTCGACAAAATTTCGAGAGAAAAAAATTACTTCTTAAAACTTGTAATGGTCAAAGGTTCTAGAATCATGTTCCAAGTTGTTTATTTTGGCTTAAGCTTATTTTATTTTATTTTTTCCGCTTAATGTTCTCCATTGTGCCAGCTTTTGTTCAATTTGTTTAAGATCTTGCTCTTTAATAGGTTGTGGAAAAGATCTAAGGAATATATTCTCGATACTAAGTATAGGTTTGGATTTAGGCTTTTATTAATTTACTGACTGTGAGACTACGTTACTATCTTTACCAGAATAAATTGTTACACATAATTTAATCTTGACCGTAAAACTGTAGTTGTAGAATAATGTGTAAAATATAAACTTTTAAGTTTCCCAAAATTTAAGCGCATGGGGTATTTTACATTAGATTTTATTTTCGTTTTTTCTTTTCTTTATTTGTTTTGAAAACGATTTTCTCGGAAAGTTAAGTATATATATATATATATATATATATATATATATATATGTACGAAGATTAATTGTATGCTGCAATTGTGTTGAAGAAATACGAATCTCAAATAAATTGTTTAAAAATTAGTAATTTCAGTAGGAATGACCTTAAATGCCTTATTTATATAAAGGAAAACCCAGAATTTGAGAATCTAATAGGTTGAAAGTTTATTATTTTTATTATAATTAAATCCCGAGCGAGGTGGCGCCGCGGTAACATGTGCGACTCACATTTGGGAGGTTCGGGTTCGATCCCTGGCGATCGTTTCCTCTGACCCATAGATTTTCCGTGGTTTCCCCGGGTCGGCAGGGGAATGCTGGGGTGGATCATCGTCTACACAACTCTCCTGCCCCTCATTTCCTGTACCCATCATATTCCTTGTCTTCTGTTTCAGGGTTGTAGGACCAGGCGACGGAGTTCGGCGGGTTACGACTGGATGGTGGCTTTTTGTGGAGGTTTCTTCCTGACGTCGTCCAGCAGTCCTCCTTCAGGGACCCCCCGGAGACTCAGGCCCAATAGATGGGCTCGGGTAGTGTTGGCGTTCAATCTGAAAACATTAAGGACCCCTTCCGTGCATGCGCCCATCGTCATCCGTATCTGGTCACCTCTTCGGGTCTTTCCCCTCATCCCTCCCTCGCAGAGGTCACGGTAGAAGCACAAGAGGTCACATGTCGTCCTCCGTAATCTAGGGGTACCATGCTAGCCGTTAGTTCCTGAAGCCGCGGAGGTCGATGGACTTCTTTGGGCGTAAAAATCCTTAGCATTGCTTCCTTCGGAGGGGAAGTAAAGCCAGTGGTCCCGTGTCGTAGATTTACGGCACGTAAAAGAATCTCAAGAGGCATCCGAGCAAAATTTCCGGTCTTTCGCGCCCAATATAGAATGGGACGCTGCTAAGAACCACAGTAGTTGAAGAGCGTCCATAAATAACGTTTAAAAAAAGGGGGCCGGAGCGTGCGGTACTCTGCCCCGGTTTTGCGGGCTTCTTCCCTTCGCCAGTACCTTTACCTTCACCATCACTTTTATTATTTTAATGTATAGTTTTTAAACGCATTTTAAAGCTAAGTGCATAAACGTATGCATTTTAGCGGCAACGTTTAAAACCCTTGTTGAGAGCGGGATCGGCTCAAACGGTCGACCTTCCTGTCCCATGGTCGCCAGGCGAATGCTGGGAAGGATCTTTAAACCCCTTGAATTTCCTGTCCCACCATTTCATCTTCATTCTCATTTCACTTCAGCTTTCATGTGTTTGGTTTCTTTCACGGTTGCAAGTGACGGTCTCGGCGTGTGCATGGCAGGTGAAAAGGATGCTCTAAGAAAATCTTCGTCCTCCGGGCTGCGAGCGGACTCCGGGCCCCAAGAGATGTGTAAACCCACAGGCAGAGGGGGGGGCGGTTGTACCAGCCAACACTCGGGGAGTTCAAATCCGTAAATGGTAGGGATCCTGCCCTCTGCCCGTCGACCCTCCTCTTACCTCATCCCTTTCTCCCGGGGGCGCCCCATCAGGGGCCTAGGTACAACAGATTCGCTTAGGTCGCTTCTAATCCTATCCTAAACGCTTGTTTGCTTACACAGACCTTCAATGCAACTTATGTTTGACCATTTATTTATAACCTTCGTATCAAGAACGTAAACTTGGGGCGTTTTTGGTTTTTCCTACCTTTCTATTATAAAAGCGGCAATACTTTGAGAAGGTTTGTGCTTATGTTAAAGGTCAGCTAACATATTAAGCACTAAAATTGCCCCCGAGTCCTTCATAACGAAAGAAAAGAAAAGAAAAAAATAAACGTGCCAAGCGCAACGTGTGCAAAATTATGGTGGTGTTCTAGTTAAGTATTATTTATGTCACACCCACTTTAGATTTTAATTAAATAGACGTTTATTCATGAATTGACCGCAGTGTAATATCAGTGAATCTTATAACTCCGTACGCCACACCATTACCTCGCCTGTTTTCATGGCTCGTTATTTAATCTCAAAAGACGCATTTTGCAATAAAGTCACGTAATATCACGTGCTTTAAAATCTCGCTGACAGTATAACACTATAACAAAATGTAAGCCAGTGACAGCGCATAAAATAAACGTGAGGCCGGAAACTTTTATGGGCCATATATCATTCACTCGTCATTCGCGTCGTTTCAAAATGCTACCGCTATTTCCTTTTTGTATAAAATTTCATGGTTTGTTTCCTTATAGAAAGAAGCTAGAATACATATACTGGTCCGCTTAGGTAGCACTTAAACCTATTGCAAAAATAATACTAGAACAATAATAATAAAGATCCAAGTATTCGGTACAGGCATGCACAAAAAATCTAAAATCTTCTCCATCCACTACCATTTATTTTTATATCTCTTCTACGAACTATTCTTACAAAAGCTTATTTATGTTTCTACTTCATTTTAATCCAGATAAACTATTGCACAAACAGTTTCATTACGCATTTCGTAGTACGATAGTTAAATATTTAAAAACGGATTGCTGTATGGTGGTTTATAAATGTTATTCACTCTATGATATCGTGAGAAACAAATGAATAGTGACTTAGTGCTGCAAAAATGTATGGATTTGTATTAAAACGTGGCAAAATAAGCTTATAATAGAAAAATAAAGAGTTAGAGGAAGGCATAGTTCAATATTAACTGTAATTACTGCGCACCCATTTGTGCAAGACTTTTTTAGCTTACTGTACAGACAAACGCTTACTGCTCAAACTGAAAAATAACTATATTTTTCCATGTTACTATTTATGGACCATTTGAATAAAGCTTGCTCTTCAAATACCTGCAGAGAATGTGTTCGCAGATAGAAAAATCTAGGGATCTTAAGCACCATCTTACTGGAGCTATTTTGATTATTCATAAAGAATAGCAAGCTGACATAACGTCGTTGTAGAAATCGGCGGCATTTGCGGGACTTAATTTTCAAAATATTAAATGTTTTCTTTCATTGAATAAAATTGCAAATTTGGTGTTAACTTATATGTTTGTAAAACATACAATTTAAGTTTACACAATTCTAAAACCTGGATTTCGTAGAATCATCCCGCATAATCTCTGCAGTTTTTGCATTTATCTTCATCTAATGTTTCCCTCTTCTATTCGACTCTGCTTCTTACAGTGGTTACTAGAGAGATTTCTCCCTTTCCAATCCACAATAATTCGGTTCAAGATTTTCTCCAGCTTCTTTCAATCTGTTATGTCAAATGCATTTTCCAAACCATTAAATGGTTTAGAAAACTCTCAATTTTCTTACACGTTACTGCACACAAAAAAATAGTCTTCTTCTGTCCTTCGCGCATGCATTTAACTGGTTCAGTTGGGATTCTACACGGCCCTGTTGCTTTCTCGTTAATTTCCCTACGTTCCAGCTGTACTTCAGATATACAGAAAATTAAAATGTTATTCTAACTCTTAAAAAATATTAGTGTATACTTCCATATTAATTACTTCTTAGACAAAACAATAGGTATGATGGACAAGCGTATGCTCGTGCAATTACAATCGGCTTATACATTAAATAGAAACTTGAACAGACTAATAATAAAGTGACGTGGTATAATGTTATTTATATTTAACATTTTTGTAGCCCCACGTTGTGGTGCCAATTTGAAGTGGTATACATGTAATATTATTTAATTTGTTGAGCCCCACGTTTGGGAGCCAATTTGCGACGGTATTGCTTATAATGTTTGTGTATGTGTGTTTACTCAACGTGGTGAAGCCATTTTGTGACGTGATTCTTTATAATGTTTGTTAGCTCCATCTGGTGTTAGCAATTTGCGGCAGTATTAGTGTTTGTTTGAAAGAATGCTACTGTTATTTTATTTAATTTTGGTTCTCTGTCCTCCGGCTAGCTATTATCCTTTTGGGTCGAGCACTTCTCTTTATACAGGTTGTGTAAACGGAAAAGAATCTTTTATCCAAAGATAACACTGATGAAGGAATTTGTTTTACACTTTTATTGTCGAACATAGTCACTATCACATTTACACATTGATCTTGACACTCGCCAAACTGAAACTGTTATAATAACTTCTTACTGATCACTTTCAATTCGCGTACTTCAACCTTTTGTATAATTAACTTTACAACACTTGAGAATTTTCCTAACTCTGCTACGCGTAACTTGCGAATCGATAATAGACGTATACTTTACAAATATTTCTGCTGGACTGAAGGCGACGTGTAGCATACAAATATTTTCGACGAACTGCCGGACTCTACCTCTAACCTAGCCCTATTTATACTCCTACACCCTGTTATGCCTAAAGATTATAACTGAGCTGCAATTGGCTAATAAAACGCGCCAACATTAGCGTCTATTTTTATATCCAATGAAAATTATGAATACATATGCATTAGGAAGAATGTTCCAGCAAATTCTAAGAAAAACGCGCCAACATTACGTAACTTCCTCGTCTCTAATAATGAGCTCAACCCCTCGCTGCATTATTGCACGCTATTATTGTCAGTTTCAGTAAGGCAATATAAACTTACTTCTCGACAATAATTACAATCAACAAACATCTTAAATCAATGTCACACAAAAATGCATATTCATAATATAATCATTCTTTACATTTAAGTAATTTGTGATACAAATTACTGCATCAAAAGAGAACAGAATGTCGCCTCATTAGCTGATGAGATACATTCTCTCTCTCTCTCTCTCTCTTGCTGTCTCTCATTACATCTTTGGAGATGGTCAAATATTAGTTATTCAATAATCCTAAAATAAGCAAAGTAAGCAGTAACTTATATTCACTGCGCGTGCATAGATCTATTAAGAACTACAGGTTATTACTGAAAATCCTTAAATATCAATGACATTAGTAGCACTGCACTGCTTCTCAAGATAGCGCAGTACTACAGTCGAGCCTGCCGATTATCAACCAGGTACCTTGCAGCACATAATGTAAATATTTATAATCCCTTGCAGCTCATCTTCCACCTCCCTTTCCATCCAAACGAATAGCCTGGTCGTGTATTCTAAAATAAATAACACTGAAAACGAGGTGGAGTTGTTATCTGAATATATAAAGCAATTAATGCAAAAGTGATATATGCTGCATCGATAAATATTTACGAGTATCATTTTTCTTGCGATGGTGATTTGCCGCAATTATTCAGATACCTCCTTATAACAGAGATAGTTACTAGTAACGGTAACTACGAACGAGTTAGTAGCTATTTGCCACTGTTTACGCAAAATAACAGTTAACAATATAAACGCAAACTCTTGTTGTGAGAGCGCTACAGGCTCAAGGCTTACCGCACGGCCTCTGCATCCTGTGCTATCGTTCGTGCAGAACATCATTTGCAGAGTGCAGTAACAAGGGTGGCAGGCGGTAAGTATGCCGCCTTCCCCCGCCGTTTTGAGGCGATTTCCGAAATCGAAGTCACTAGTTTTTCATTGAGTAGCTTCTAAATTGGTACCCAAGGAACTCATGAGACTGAGTGCACCCAGTACCAGACTTCCCAAAAGTGAAAGCTCTCCACAATGCTGTTCGGGAATCGAACCCGGATCCCAACTTACGGTAGATGGTTTGCCGGTACTCTTATTTGTATGCATTGAGCCTTCCATACAATTATCTACCTAACGTTTTGGGAAAGGAATATGAGCTAAAAGCTCAATTTTCCTAAAAAGGACATTGCAAATCGCAGGAATTAATTTCAATCATTGACTAATGCATCAGAAAATTGGGCGATCTCATCCTTGAGCTTAGGCTTAACAGCGTTCCACAGGCTGCTTTCGGTCGAGTTTTAATCTGGACTTCCGTTCGCTGTTTCCAACCTTTCTTTGTTTTTCTTTGGATTAGGTTGGAAATGGATTGTGACCCGGTCGGAGAAGGGGGCAGGGTTGGGAGGAAAGGGCTGCTGTTGCTTCTGGACGTAAGATAACAACCCTAAATCGTCCGCCGTTGTAAAGAGCTTCTCTGTTTATACAGCATTTCCTTACTTGATAACGGAAAAAAGGACATTTCTCTTCTGTTCATCTCTTTAGCAATACAGCACATTTAGTCTAAGCTTTAAGCTTTTCGAAGCTGTATTTTGAAAAGCAACAATGGCCATTCTGTAATCTAAGGAATGCAACGTCTTTGATTAAATCAATAAGACATCGGATTTGTATGGAACTGCGTATTTTATTTGTTATTACTTGTAATATGGAATTAAGTTTTGCAATATGCTTCATGTTCTTCTGTGCTTGTATGTCAAGTTTTATAGTGCACATAATTGCAAATTTCCGATGTTGCTGCATATTTCATCGTGTTTCCATGTCTATTTAAACACATTAGTGACAAAATAATTAATTCCCTGACTTATGACGCAGTTTTTAAGGAAAGAAATGGATGTATTAAATAAGTTTGCTAAGCCACACTAAAATCACAAATCCAAGGGAGTGGACGGTAATTCATATATATTATTATGAATGCATTCTGACATGAATATGTTGTTATTGTTTGAAAATACCATTTGTATAATAATATTTGCATAAAGCATTTGTAATGTTGTGAAAGGCCAATTAAAAATATATTAATTGTAAATGAAAGAAAACGGAAAATGAATGTCAAAAGCGAAATACGTTAGCTACAAAACCAATACTGTAAAACCTAATAAATATAACAAAAGAGAAAATCTGAATTGAGATATGTTTTAAAAGGAATTAGAACTGTATATAATATGATTTATTTAACTGCAATAAAGTGTAAATTAAATGTACTTACTAAGTTATGTTTAGCAACCAAGCACAGAAAAGTAAACAACATTCAATTTTTTTTCAAGGACTGTTGAAAATGTTATGAAGAAGAAGACGCTTTTTTAAAAGCTAAATCTCGTATCGATTCGTAAGGCGAATTATATTCTATCGTATACAAGAAAGGGCAAATAATTAACTGCTGAATTGCAAAAGAAAGTCAACAAATATTATTATAAAAATGTAAGTAAAGAATTTTATTCTTAAAGACAGACATTGTTCACATTGTCTGTGAAATAAAATTATTTCAATTATGATTTTAACTGCCTTAGCTTACAGACATGAGAATACACCCTAGAGAAGAGTCAGTTGCTATAAACTGAGTTATATGTATTTTAAATAATTTAAAATACGGCAGACAAATAAAATAAAGTCAAGTATTAGCAAAATTATGAGAAACACACATTGTGTATATTCAAAAAATAACCAAGTAAAGGAAATTTCGGTCAAGAATTACTTCTGCCAAGCCAGGCAGATACCTATACTACCAACTGCTTTAATCAACGCGGTAAATTCAAATCGGGCAATTCAAAGTTACAGCATTCGAGACTACAGATCATCGAGAACTTCGTTCCAGAGATCAACCCACCAACTTCGGAGCTAAGAAAGAGGAAGGTAAACTGCTTCACTTGGCTTATGTAAAGATGGAGTCTGATTACGATTGTCCTTAACACTGAAACCAATAAGGTTTGTCGTATTATCTCCTATCTCTATCGTTTTAGTTAAACAGTTCTGTCCCTTTAATAAGGGACAGTAGGTTAACTAAATTTCTCTTAGGAAGATGATCATCTGGTTATATCAACCCCAGTAGTTCAAGTCTTTTCCTAGACAGCACTTTGCATTTGAAGATATATGATAGGCAGTTTCGCCCTCTCCATTACATAACCTGCATGCTGGTTCTTCTTTGAAGATATCCTTTGTATGTAGGTATTTCCGTAATCTACAGTGTCCCACCAAGATTCCGCTTATCAGGTTTATTTGGTATCTATTGAGATTAAATACATCTTCTGCGAGTGATGAGGGTTATTCACTCATCATTCGCCAACTGTGCTTGCAGCCTTTTGTTTGAATCCATCGCAATTGGTGGTGACAATGCACTAATCAATCGTTTTTCGAACAGAATTTAAAGGTTCAGGTCCATAAAAGTTTGAGCACAACATTTCCCTGCCAGCGTATCTGCCTTTTCATTTCCTAAAATTCCTTTATGTCCAGGTACCCACCTGAGAGCAGCCTTGTTGTGTTTTTCCAGTTGTATAAGGGTTGTTAGTCAATTTAATAAAGTCCTTACTATGGAGACTGTTTGGCTGTAATGGAGGCACATTCCAAAGTTATAGCTGAAGTCACAACAAACTCCAAAACTCTGGCATTCTTTACATGAATCTTTAACAACCCTCAATGAGGTTCAGAGTTAACATTAAAGTGCTGCTGTAAAGTATGCAGGAAAATTATGCGGTAAATTGTTCACAGTTTTAGAAAGAAATCTTGCCTTTTGTGTGTGTGTGTGTGTGTGTATGTGTGTGTGTGTGTGTGTATGTGAGTGTGTATGTGTGTTGTGGATGAATTATCTTCAAGTTCAAAAGGTAGAAATTTTCCTAGAATTAGCAAATGCTTTCAAATGTTGACCTAATAACTTCTGTAGACGTGGAAAAATCCTTCTCAGTATACAAGCTTAAGTTAACCGATAAAAGTCATAAACCTACAACTGAAAGGTTGTAGAAAATTATCACTGTATACTGAAAATCAAATTACGACCGGAATTATATATAATGTATAATGTTAGCGCCAAAAAGCATTTAAGTTTAACAATTTTAGTGCATGTTTAGTGCATATTTTCGAAGTTATAGAGCATACATATTTTAAAGTTTTTGACAGCACGAATGCATGCATATTTTAAATATATTTAAAGCATACAAATACGATGTCTATCAATCACCTTTCAACTTAAGTGGAGGAATCCAAACATGACTTTTCACCTGCTTTTCCTAAACTGTAAACAATGATGCCTTTCGCCACTGTACGTAGGTGATGCTAAATTTAAGTAAGCACATTCCAGAAATGAACCTTTCTCAATGAACTACAATGAGTTTTAAAATTTAGACATGAAGTCTTTGTTTATCCTCTTTGTCTCTTTCAAGTGTGTTTGTTCAAGCTAGTGCAAGGAGATTAGGATGTCAAAAGGAAGGTTAAGCAATAAGTCATTGAATCGGAGAGTTTGAAGGTGCCTGAAGCTGTCATCGAAACTGTAGACAGCTCAAGTGGGAAACGCGGCAGCGTTGTGAAGAAGAAAATGGCCAACGTTTTTGAAAAGAATAGTGGATTTAGGAAGCTAATGGAAATTAGCAGAAGCCTTCAAGGTTCTGATGGTAATGTGGACATTAAAATTAGTTTACTGCCCAGTTATAAGTTTCGTCCCATCACTTGATTGAGCTGCGACTTTTTATAGTGAAAACACATCGAACACAGGAGTAATCTGTTTCGACTTTCTCTCCCATAGGGTCCCTATTCACAGGGAAAAATTATAGAGTTTTAATTTATAGCGGCTGACTAGGAATGTCTTCCGCTCAACTATCAGCTGCCTGTACTATGTAGACGCGGCAGTAAACGTATGCAAGGATGCCACAAGGAAAATGGACCTGACAAGTGAAATGCGTAATACACATGAAGTGAAAGTATAGTATTATGCATGTTTAAACTGTTTTCACACGAGAACGTGGATATAATTTCAACATAACAGACTTTAGTACAAATACCTTTCATATTGCTTTGGGGTAGACATCTCTTTACTGGTAGCCTAACTCGCAGTAGGTTCACATGTTGATATATTAATATTTAAATTAGGTCTGATGATTATCGTTGTTTTAGTTGTTACTATTAGATTGTCAATGATGTTCTGTTTCCTTCTTGCCACGGCTGCTGTTGTATGGGTTTACGATAGAACTTGTATAAGTAATCAGGGTCTGGTGCGGGAAGGAAAGTAAGTAATAACAACACTTAGCACATGATTAAGTCAGCGGAGGAGCACAATACTTTAATTACACACGTATTGTTTGCTGTTACACTGTTACTTTAGTAATAACTGAGTTTGTTGGAGCTGTAGAAAATTCCTTAGCTAGGTCGCTTAACAATCAACGGATTTTTACTTTCTCTACTACGTATAGTAAGTACGGGAAGTATTGCATTCCACCCGAAAATTCGATACCGAGATTTCACAGGAAATACATGTTTTGTGGTGCACTGAATGCATATAAAGCATTTTTTTTAAACATGTCCGCGCGCGCGTGTGTGTCTGTCTGTCTATCTGTCTGTGAACAGCATAACTCAGAAACGAACAGTCGGATAAACACCAAACTTGGTATTTAGGATCAGTATCTTCCAGAGATGCTACACGAAGGTTTTCAAGAAAATCCCCCCACCCCAGATTACCCTTTACATGAAAATTTAAATTTTCTCAGAAATGGCTTTAATGATTTTGATTAAAATATCATATGTTTAAGATACTTTCATGACAAATAAAATGTATATCTTGAATTTTCTGGGAATGTCTCCAAAAGTATTCTTCATTGTGAACGATTTTTGCATAACTGGTAAACCATAAGAGATAGACAAAATTTTACTACACATAAAATGTAGATCGCATTAAAATACACAATTTGTGTCATATACATTTTTTTTATTGAGTGAACAATTTTCGAGATATTGCTTGTTATTCCCTTAAATTTTCCAATACTTTTTCTCAAATGGGAATTCGTTATTAATTTTTTTATGTCCTGGACATGCAAAGAGAATGGAATGCGCCACATAGCAACCAGCTCTTAAAATATTTGACTATCGCTTAAAACCATATTCCCCTTGCACCTACAAGAAAATTAGCAATAAGATTAACATCTCGATTAACATGAAGCATATGGAGAATAAGCGTTTGTAAATATAGTTTGAACAAGAGTAGAGAAAGTCGTGTGAGTGTGGCACATCAGATTTTTTTGTCGTGGTAATGCAAAGAGAATCGAATACTCCACATAGCAACCAGCTCTTAAAATATTTGACTATTCCTTAAAGTCTACCAATTTCCCTTGCATCTACAAGAAAATTAGCAATGAGATTAACATCTCGATATCTCGATTAACATGAAGCATACGGAGAATAAGCGTTCATAAAAATAGTTTGTACAAGAGTAGAGAAAGTCATGTGAGTGTAACACATCAGATTATTTTTATAAGTGATCGATTAATAATGGAACTATTTACCACACATGCCTAAATTATACCTCGTTTCCCTTGCAATAACTTGCACTTTCTGATTTACATATTTTGAACGTTCCCACTACATTATATGAGGTCATTAGTAACTCCGACTTCGGAGAGCTTACACGTATGGTCTGTACATCATCGCACTTTACACCCAACTGATTTAAGCTTGGGGACGCTATCACTAACATTAAAAACACACTCCTCTTAAAATCTTATTGACTGCGTTCCTTCGTTTGGAACGTTCTCGAAATACTCTGACCTCTGTTCAAAAATATACGTTGAGTTCTACTACACATTGACTCAAGGTTCTGCCATTGTGTCATCCTCCCTACAGGCCGGTTCGCCTACACTCTAATTCTGACAAAATGATGTGTGTCTGCTTTATACAAGTGTCCCTCAGCTTCAACTAAACTCCTACACATACATAAAACTTATACTTAATATTTAATTATATAACAAGTATCTTGCTTATTAGTATTATTTTACAGGATTTACTTCTCATATTAATGATTGATTTGAGAAGAGCTATCAATCATTACAATTATTTATATATATATAACCACACATACTGTCTCAGCTTCAAACTTAAATCATTGTTATTTCAAATATGATTTACAATAAAATAAATCTAGACACATCTCTTTAGAATAGTACTTATAAAGAAATAGAGTGTATTGAATTAAAACACACCACGCTGCAAGGGGACACAGAACTAATGGAAACAAAAGACTGTATTCCTACGTCAATGTATCAACGCAACCGCCGATGGGACGGGATAATAAACTTTGCCCCGCACCGAGGCTACAAGTATCTGCGTGCAAGACCGCACCAAAATAACTTACCACCAAGATTTCATGTAGAGAAGAGAGAATCGGCCGCAGTTACGTTTTTTTCCCCCAGTGATGGGTACCTTCAAAGTAAAAACACTGAAGGGATAATAATTGCACATTTTTGTAAGCTTGCCCGTTTAATACTTTTAAACGCCGATATACGCAAGGAACTATTCGTGAATCATTTTAATTTGTAAACAGGGCCCATGTGAGAGAAAACCGAGACACGGGTATTTTAAGTTTCGATTTACATTCAATAGAAACTCCCAGCTCGATCTGCAATATAAATGTGGCAATACCCCCTAAATAGTGTGATGTTGAAAGGGAATTTTCTGCCGATAATTATATTTTTACGGACAAAAGCAATGAGCTAGAAGCAGAAAATATGGAAAAATTATTGTGCGCCGTGGTTTTATCAGTTGAGGCTGTTTAGTATGAAAGGGAAATAGGAATAACTTGTAAAGGTGTTCACCTTAATAAGTTTTGAATATTAATGTATCATTACTAGTGTATGCACAGAATGGATACTCGCATTAAAGAGTATATTTGGACATTTCTCAGAATATATTAGTATGCATGTTTTCTAATTTTTAGAGCATATAATTCTCAACAACACTCATCACATTGATTATGCCGCAATCTCTTTGGAAATGAATTACTTGGAAGGAAAACGCCGAGAAACGGGTGACACTTTCTGTGTATTTTCATTTCAAAATGCCCGAGATGATCATCATCCATCTGACGGATCTGCTGGATAATAAACGTGATCATTAGGTCTTTGTTTTCTTGTACTTACGAAAGTTTTACTTAAGCACCCTGTGTTGCCAGCTGTGCCCTTATCTTGCTTACGCCAAAAGAGAACTTGGCAATGCTGCGGGAATTTTGTCCCATATTCGCTCGAATGAACACTAACGTTTCTTAGGAAAGGTAAAACTCTGGGAGGAGTTGGCTACAGCACCGTGTGTGCGGCAATGGCTGCTGCCAGCGAACGGCATTCATTTCTCTCCATGAAACGAGCCCTACTCAAGATTATCAGCAGGCTCCAGAGGATAATGCGCAAGAGAAGAGAGCTGAAAATATTACAGGAAACAAAACGAGAGAGGGACAAAAAAATGAGAGGAAAGCTTCCGTGCTGCACAGTCAGCTCCTAGTGGAATCCTGCACTTTGAAGAAACTGGCTACCATTTTGAACCCCGTATCCAAATGAGAAACTCTGAAATGTAGCGAATTAAATGCGTAGCTCATCCCAGAAACTGACGCCATTTCTTCCTATCTTGATACAATGGCCTCTGGATCGAATAAGCTAATATTATTGGTCCTTTTTTAAACAGTGTTCATTCTATCGCGTTAGCTCTTCATAAAAGGGATTATTTATAAATCTGATTATTCTTTACACATTGCACTATTCACATCAGAGGAGATTCTTGCATCCACTTTGAGCTAATCACTTCAAATGCTTGCCAAGAAAGAGTTTGACTGGTCCTCCTACCTGCTGCGCGAAGAGTCCTGTCTAGATTCAGAAACTTTTCTTTAAACAAGAAGGCTTCTCGATATGCCCAGATTCTAGTGCGTGAATGTGACTGTGCTTGTGTATGTATACGAGTCTTATCGATTATTTGATAATTAATTCGCCCATTAAGAATATTTCAGAATTGATCTTGGGCAATACCACCACGAATAGAGGTTAAGAAGGGCATGTTGGACGCTACTGACGTGGAGGGATAGACAAATTTCTACTTAAGGCGAGAGAGCAAAGATCTGAGGCTTATAGTAAGAAAGCGGGGTGTAAACAGAGCTAATCGTTCCAAATGGGTGTTCGACTTTAATTTTATACTCTTATATCATGTTTCCTTCTTATTAGTGTGTTGTGTTTACGCATCTTAGTTAACCGTTCTTTGGGTATTTTTATTATGGGGGATAAGAGTGCATCGCAAATATGGTTGTCTTTATTTCAAATTGTGCAGTGGTGTTTTCTTGTAACGATTTTTTCCTTCTATTTTTATATTGCTTTTTATCTTGCTTTATTATTCTGTGCATTATAAAAACACAGAGTGTGTTGGAACCGTGTGATTGATGGGTATCTATGTCTGTATTCATTTATTTAAATAAATACACCCCTTTTTCAAGTCATATAATTGTAACAGTGCATATACAATCAGCACAACTATATGGCACCAACAGATTGGTGTCGCAAGGTTAATAGGATTGAAAAAAAAGTCTCAAATAGTGCAATACGGGACTGATTGTGTGCAAGATGTGAAAACAAATTCATTTATTTATATCACAAGTCTATCGTGATCCTGGGGATTAATAAGCTACATATCAAACTAGATTAAGGTGAAATATAGGAGCAAGAATTAATAAAAACAACAGGTCACCTCTATGCATCTTCACTGTAGCCACATCTGCAGATAAATCAACAGCACTATTCATCAAATCCAGAAAAGTTACCAAATGCCACAACTACGAGGGCTGTCCCAGAAGTACACGATCTAACAAAGAAAACACAAATTTTGGGAAAAAAGATCTTTATTTCTCTACATAGTTGTCCTTTCAGCTCGAGACACTTCCCAAGGGTACTCAATAGCTTCGGTACCCTGTTTATAGTGAGAACCGTCCAATTCTGCAAAATAGCCATCAACTGCAGACTAAAGCTCTTCACTGTTGGCAAATGTTTTAGCACGAAGCTATTTCCTCAACTTTGAAAATAGATAATAACCAGAGGGGGATAAATCTGGCGAATAGGGTGCATGAGGAAGCAATTCGAACTTTAACTAATTGATTTTGGCCATGGCGATAATGGATATGTGAACTGGTGCATTGTCTTGATGAAACAGAACTTTCTTTTTCGCTAAATGCGGCCGTTTTTGCTTGATTTCAACATTCAAATGCTGCAATAAATTTGCATAATACTCGCCATTTATTGATTTTCCTTTTTGAAGATAATCAATGAAAATTATTCCACATACATTCAAAAAAACTGACGCCATGACCTTGCCGGAAATGGAACTGTCTCTCCTTCTTTGGAGCCGATCCTCCCCTTTCAATCCACTGTTTTGACTGTTCCTTCGTCTCAGGTGTGAAGTGATTGACTCATGTTTCATCCATGGTTATGAATCGACACATAACTCGATGCGGACAGCTTTCTCATATCTAAATTTTCAGTCAGTACTTTTTGAAATGCCTACGATGTCTGCTACCTCGCGCACTCAGTCGGCGGTCATCCAATTCCATTTTGTGGATTTCCTCACAATTTCTGGCGTGGTTACCTCATTTGGTCGACCACGCGATGTTCGTCTTGGCTGCTCCTACGACCTCGTTTAAACTCTGCCACCCAATATTTCACTGTTGTAAACGAAGGAACAGACTCCCCCAGAGTAGAATCTAACTCAGCTTTAATATTAGATGGACTAAGACGTTTCAAATGAAAGTATTGTTATCATATAACGATGGTAAGTTTTATCCATGTTTACAAATTTGCTGAGAGCGTTCACTATTGATAGCTACCAAACAATTACTAAATTACGTAGTATCAACAAACTTCAGACTTAAGCTTTATAAGGTTGGTACTTTCTACCACAGTCATTTATTTGAAACAAACACTATACATCAGGTCGGGTAGTCGGGTACTTCTGGAACTGTCCTTGTACCTCAACATCCACTTGAGTTTCCATTACCGAAAATCAGCAGATTCTTCAAGTTTGAACTTTGAAAATTGTGCTTTTAATCAAAGCACATTCAAATGGCGTCAGTTTTCAAATAAATTATGTTGAAAAAAAGTCTTCATTGTGCTTACGTTAATTTTCAGGTTCATTATTTTCTCATTCCCACTGTTGGTAGCACTGTTAGAATTTCGTGCATTCATGCCGTGACAGGACCGCTGACAAAATTGATTTTAAATCCAAACAAAGGACATGTATTTTAATTATGGAATAGTCTTAATAAATCCCATTCGAGATTACGAGTTTCATGGATAAATTCGTAACCTACAGTGTGGTTATGTATGATAACTTTTATTTATATTTTATTGTTCTCCAGTTATATAAAATTCTATAGTAATGAAGAAGATTAGCATGCTATTCAAAGAAAATTTAAGGGATATGTTTCAATTTTCGTGCCAATATCCCAAACATATGTGAGTTCAATAAAAGTCGTTGAAGACGTTTTTAATAAACAGTAAGCCAATTTTTTCCGAATCAGGTATCACACACACACACACACACACACACACACACACACACACACACACAGAGAGAGAGAGAGAGAGAGAGAGAGAGAGCGCGCGACGGATAATTTAATGCCTTTTTTTTTATTATTATTATTATTATTATTATTATTATTATTATTATTATTATTATTATTAAAGGTGCCTCAAAGTACCATTTCCGGTGATATCGCAATATTGAACATTCAGATGAAATTAATAGTTCGTATAGGACTAAATAAAGAGAAAACCACAGCATACGAAGATTGTAACGGGAAACAGACTTTTTGGAAAAATAAAATATTTGTTTTATCTTTTGGCAAAATATGTTTTACAACCGATACTGGAATAACATGCATATTGAAACTTAATATATCCAGGCAGTGAGAAAATGCCTGATTCATGGAAATTTAATTCAAAGGAAGAGATTTCTATTCCAGAATCGTCACTAACATAAGAATAAACTGAATTATTATTATTAATTATTATTATTACTATTATTATTATATTACTATCTGTTCAGCGATGTTTTAGCTAATGGGTTAAGGAGCGCTTCCAAGCAGGTAGGAAACATTAAATTGAGTTTTATTTATAGACGCTCCTAACTACTACGGTTCTTAGTGTCCAATTCTATATTGGGCGTGAAAGACCGGAAATTTTGCTCAGAGGCCCCTTTACCAGGCTCGACGAGGCCCCTTTACCACCGGCTTCATTTCCCTTCCGAAGGAAGCCAGGCTAAGGATTTTTACGCCTGAAAATATCCTCATTCTCCTCGGGGTTTCAACCCACGACCTCGGGAACTAGAGACTAGTATGGTACCCCTAGTCCACGGAGAATGACCCAAACAGATAGTAGTTTAGCTACTGGAAGAAGGCAGTGTTTACATGGTTTGAGACAGGTGAGAGCGATAGTGAAAGATTGTTGGCTATTTTCCACTGTACACGTCACGCGCAGCAGGAGTTTAGCATACTGTGTACCCCTCCCACCAGCCAACTTTACCTGAGAGATAAGCCAACCACCCCACTAGCTAAAACGCCATCGAACAGTATTAGCACTTGTTGAATTTCAGTTATGCTAGATGTATCTGCAATGAATATCCAGTTTGAACACAAATTGTTCTGTTTCATTCGTAATTGATAATTATAACACATCTTGTTCACACATTATGAAATGCATTCATAAGAAACCAAAATAAAAAAAAAATGTTGTGTTACTTTCAAATGACTTTCTCCACCTATACTTCTACTATTCTTGCAAAAGCTATTAATTCTTCTATGTACTGCATGTTAAACGATATAAACGTTTGAAGAATTAGTTTCATTACGCATTTTGACGATTTACAATGCGGATCGCTATATGCTGACTTTAAAATTCTACATACTGAATGAACAGGAAACAAATAAATGGAGATTTAGCACTTGAAAAAGGCGCTAATTAATAAGTATCTGAAACTTCAAACCAATAATAACGAATATCTAAGAAAGGGTTGATGTGATTGATGCCAAAAGTTTTCATGTTTTCGTCCAGTATGGCTTACCAGTTATACTAGATTATACAAATACATTCAGAGGGAAGAGAATTTCACAAGCATTTCTCAGAAAATTTAAGATCTGCATTTTATTTACCATGTGAAGTATTTTACCAAAATCGTTAAAGTTAACTTTAAGAAAATCTGAAACAACGAAATCTTCTCCATGTAAAGGGACGGAAAGGAGTATTTTCACGAAAATCTTCAAGTCTCATCTTTGGAAATAGCGAACTTTGGTATTCATCCGACTTTCCGCTTTGAGTGCTCTTCACAGACAGACACACACGCAAACACACACATGCGGGCGCAAAAAGTGTTCTAAAAATGCTTTTGTTGGGTTCAGGGAGCCTCAAAAGGGTTTTTTTGGCTGTAATCTCAATATCGAATTTGTCAGAGAAATGCAATACTGCCTCTACTTAATAATAGGCAAATATACGGTGACATAAACAGAACGGGGGAAAACCGGCTGCAAAAGATTTTGGGTTCTAGGTCCGCTACAGAAGAAAATCCCATGAAAGACATAAGCACGAGTTGTGGAAAATAAGGTGCATAGAAAATACAACGCGGGGTAAAAACTCAGAAACTGAAAAACACTCGCTTAAATGCAATTTTCGGAAATCTTGCTTAAAACCTTTAATATGCTGTGCTGAAAAAACATTACCGAGCCAGTGTCCTCAATCATTTCCTGTAGTAGTCATGTGGATCCATGCTTTTGATGTACCTATATGCGTCTAAATATACGCTTTAAATGCATTTTCCTCCAACCTCTCATGCGGGGAAGTAAATCTCAACTTTTAAAATGGTTCTTAGCAGCACTATACTAACAACGAGATTGCCTCTTAATTGAGTATTGTTATCAGTGTAAAAACATTCCCTAATTCACTCTTTCGGCGAGAATCTCCCTCATTCTCTATTTATACTGTTTAATTGCATATCCATGCTGTCGTTTCTCTGAAAAAGAGGAAGAAGAAACGTACATTAGTGTTGTAAAAAACGCTTCTATTATACCGAGTGTTGAAGGTTTTGCTCAAATTTAAAGACATATTCTCTGCCACCTATTGTATTCCTCCCAAAAGTTCGTTGTCGAGATTTCACCGGAAGTAACCGTGAATCCCACCCAATAAAAAATTAGAAAAATATTTCTCGCCCGCGTATGTGAACAGCACAACTCAAAAACAAAGTGTCGAAAAAATACCAAACTTGGCACTTAATTTCCAAAGAATGCGACACGAAGTTTTTCAAGAAAATTCCCATTCTCCAAACTGCCCTTTACATGAAACATTTTTGAAATCTATTCTTTAAAATGCCTCTAACGATATTGCCTTAAATACCCATTTAAGAGAATTAAATGACAAATAAAATATATATTTTAATTTTCTGAGAATAGCCTATGAAGTCTCCCTCGTTCGGAATGAATTTTTTGTAATTTTCTATAACTGGTAAACCTTAAGAGATACGCATAAACGTACCTTAGAAAACATATAGATCTCTCTAAAACACACAATTTCTTTCAAATAAGTTTTTTTGTGGCATCTGCCATTTCCTAGATATCCATTGTTATTTGTTTGAGTTTTTCAAAAGTGCTGGGTCTATTTAGTTGTTTCTCGCACTGCCATGGAACAGTGCGGAATTTCAAGACAAGCATATAGTCACATGATGTTAAATATCTGACTATGAATTCATTACTTCTATCTCTGAAACTATTACTGCAAAGGTTTATCTCCATATACATGAAGGAGGATGTTATATAACAAATAAACGATAGTGGATAGAGAAAGTCAAGAGTGTGTAACAAAATAATAACATTTTTTATAATTATTGGAACTGCCATGTGTCCCATTAATATATTTGTGCAATTTTACCTTCCTGCATTAATAGAATTTAAGAAAACTGGAACCAAACAAGGTTGACATAAATGACACTCACTATAAACCTTGTTGGGAATGCATGACAATTTTAACATTTCCTCTTCTCACCATATCGGCTTAAACATAATTTTTTCCAACGATTCCAACGATTCTTCAAAGATCCGTCGTACGAATTTCAAAGAAAGTAAAAGATGTACTGTAGAAGGCATGAAATTTCTTATTGGTTTACTGAAAAGTGAAATAATGGGAAAGTGATGCATTCTCTCTTTGCAAACACTTATTGAAGTGTACCCTCCAATATGTGGGAAATCACTGAACTTACCCACTACTTTGCTGCAAATTCCAGTCCTGCCGCTAGATGGACCAGAACTACAGCCATAAAAGCGCACCATGTAACAGCAGTGTGCATTGATCGAGTTTAAAACTGCAGAAAATGTACGTTCTATTGACATTCTCATACAATGAAGGCCGTTTTTAGCAATGAATGTGCAGACATCAGCAATGTGCTGACCTCAGCGGAGCAACCGGCAACTGTCTGGCAAAGGATGAAGTAGAAGAGCGGGGGTGTAATTGATCATGTTGATTGACTCATTGAGGAATGACAATGTAACCCATTATTAGTATTCAGTCATTTTCGGTATACTGTGCGATTAAAACTGGCTGAATATATCAAATGATGACGTTTATTCATAAGTAGAAAGTTACAAATGAATAGATTCCGTAAGCTTATTAAAAGTATTAGAGTCACTGGACATTAAGTCGTCAATCGATAAAAAGAATTTGAGAGAAACCAGTTATATATACGAGAGCGGATCAAAAAATAACGCACAATAATTTTTTTCTGCCTTGATATTGCAACTGGAATGTTGCAATTTCACACAAATATAGTTTGAAGTCTCCACTATAGAGGGTAATTTTTGTTTCATGTGCAGCTAGCGAGAGAAGCGTGAACTACGCAAAAAAGGTGGTGCGTATGTTACTGTCGTCCACGTGTGAAGAACAGAGAGATGTTCGATATTTGTGGATCAAAGGGCATAAACCGAGTGATACTCACAGGGACATGCGTGGCGTGTATGGAGATGATTGTATGGACCGTAGCAATGTCTCCAGGTGGTGTGTATTCTTCCTAGAGAGAAGTGTGAACCTTACTGATTCGCCACGCTCCGGGAGGCCAGCAACAGCTGCAACCCCGCAGTATGTCAGGGGCATTAAGGCGGCAATTTTGAACGACCGGCGTGTGCAACTGCGAACCTTATCACAACAGTTCAACATTTCCTATGGTGCAGTGTACCATATTGTTCATGACACGTTGATATTTCGCAAAGTTAGTTCTCACTGGGTGCCTAAGAACCTGACAGACAACCACAAGGGCCAGCGAATGATGACGAGCTTGGATCATCTAACGCGGTACACCGCAGAAGGACCTGACTTTCTGAAAGGAATCGTCACTGGTGATGAGTCGTGGGCATACCACCACACGCCCGAAACCAAGCGGGTAAGTATGGAGTGAAAACATGCTGGTTTCCCAGTGAAGAAAAACTTCAAAGTGACTCAATCTGCTAGGAAAGAGCTTGTGACGGTGTTCTGGGATATACAGGGTGTTGTATTGGTGGACTTTGCTGAACACGGGACCACTGTGAATGCTGCAGCCTACATGAAAAAGTTTGTGAAGTTGCGTCGTACCCTTCGTGACAAGTGCCACAACGTGAACGCTGACGATGTCAAAATTCATGACAATGCTCGTCTCCATGTTGCTGCTGTAATTCGTCTAGAAAAACACAACATTTGGTTGGTAGGTGCTCCAGCATCCACCATACAGTCCGGACCTTGCACCGTCGGACGTTCATCTGTTTGGTCCCATGAGGAAATTCCTGGCCGGCCAACGCTTTGCGACAGATGCGGAAGTGAAATCAGCACTCCGTAGATGGCTATACTCCAAGGAAACGGACTTCTACGAACAGCGCATATTGAAATGGTATCACGATGGGAGAAATGTCTTGAGAAACTTGCTGACTATGTCGAAAAGTAGGTAAAAGGTTTAAGTTCATTTGCGGTTTTTTTAACTATTAAACTTTTTTGTAAAAAAAATTATTGTGCGTTACTTTTCGATCCGCCCTAGTACATATGAGACTAGGAAAAAAGATATATTCCTAAAAAATGTTAGCAATCTATTATTTACAATAGAAAAAATAATAATATAGTTAAACATGTAATAGTGAATATGGTGAATATTCATCCAAAATTAACAAAAATGTTTCAGTTACGTTTTATTACAAAGTGTATATATGTTACACTCGGTTTTACCTGGACTGGGTTTCGAAAGGGGCTCGAAGTAAGTACCTTAAAAATATTGCAGGTCGGAATGTCCCTTCTTACTTCAAGAAACCATCTCTGAACCAACGAGTACTATCAAATCCCTGCGTATATATATTCCATGCTGCGAGATGGTCTCCAAGGCTCTAGAATCCTGCTCGATTTTCTTTATACGTAAGTGAGAGCATCGTCCCTAGAAATGCAAAGAGATAAGAGATCGATTTTTATAGAGATACCGCGTTTCCATGAATACAGTAAGCTGAGACCTCTTAGCATGAAAAGCGTCTTTCTGTTGAGAAGTGCTGAGCCGTTCAACATACTCTTCCGAAAATGCAGCATGGAAACTGCCGCAGGGGTAGATCAGGCGAAGAAAGCAGGCGGCACTTCGAACAAATGACTCGAGGCAAGCTCAAAAGTCTTAGCACAATATGATGCCATTATGGTAATTAGAATCTTAATTCAGCTGTCCACTTTTCAGAGCTTGCTTCTGATTCCTGCCAGCCATGATGATCTAGCGTTCCATTGTCCGTCTTGCAAGCCAAATTTAGCCGTAACTTTTTTCGCACCACCACACCAATTAAAACGAGTCCTTCGGCTTTTCCTTAATCCTGTAGGAGACCAATCAATTATCTGTTATCAATCAATTATCTCTTCCTCCTCCTCTATATGATTAAAATCCCATTCTATTAACACAGTTACTCTTGTTTACATATCCTATGATTTGCTCCTATGATTTTGAAGAAACTCCCTGGAAAGGGATTTTGTAGAACGAGAAATCAGTTTTGATAGCTCTCATCTTTAAGAAAAACCCCTTTCATTGACTTTTACTTTCTCTAACATCTACTTATAGAAGGTAAAATAAGTATTGCATCCCAACCAAAACGTTATATTTTATATTGTGGCATAATAATTTCATTTTCATTAGCAGACGCATTGTTGCTACCAGACGTAGCATAATTGGGTCTCCTTAGTCATATTTCGGTTTTGACGGTCTTTCCTTTTGGCGCGGAACAAACTAAAGGGAGAGATCTGTTTGAAATTGTCTGATGTGACGTCAGACCTGTCTGGCTTTGGCTGGACACGGTTGGTGCGGGGAAAAGTAGCGTCACTCGAGTAAGTGGTCGTTGGAACCAGTCGTGTGTGGTCGGTCTATGGTCTGTGCCATCATCCTTCATCTTGTTTTCTTTGTTAAGTATGTAGAGAAGTCAAACGTTTTTGTGGATAAATCCTAGGTAATGTGTGTTATGTAATCTTTCAATGTAATATAAAACCCGCGCCTTCCCGAAATGTAACTAAGGAGACCCAATAATGCTACGTCTGGCAGCGACAATACAGCACAACAGTGCGTCTGGTAATGATAATGAAATTATTATGCCACAATATATATATGCGTGTGTGTGTGTGTGTGTGTGTGTGCAAAAGTCTGAATAGCTACGAAGTCTACTACGAAATGTCGTATAAATACCAACCCAAACTTAGTGTTTCAGTTCAGCATCTTCCAAGGATACGACAAGAAGATTTTCAAGAAAATCCTCCTTATATTTTATTTTCTACATAATGGATCTAAGATTTTGATTAAAATATAATACTTAAATATACATGTATGACAAATTAAGTTTCCACCTCGAAATTTCTCCGAATTGCCCCATTCGGAATGAATTTTTCGCAATTAGTAAACAATAGACAGATAATTACTGTACGAAAAATGTATTTCACATAACCTTTTTGGAGTATCACTCCTATCCATTCTGGTTCTGATTCCCGACCCCTTCTTCATTCCAGGCAACTGTGCAGTGCGCTTTAATTCTCTCCGATGAGCTAGAGGGATCAAGAATGTTCTCTCTCATAATTGAACGTACACCTTACAGAAGAACAGGAATAGAATGTCTAATCACCATGCATCTATAACCTCTATCTAATGTTAATGGTTAAGAAAAACTGTTTTAACTAAACTTGGGGAAATAACGAAAACACTGAACAATTTTGAAGGCATTAACTTTAATACCTATTTGATGTGTTCCTTGAAGCAACAAAGCTCTTAATGGATACATACTAACATCAATAATCACTGTTTATTGCCGTAGCTGATCAAACAGTTGTTATTTGCATAGCTTTCAAGCAAAGTAAGCGGTAGCTAGTGAGTGTTTATCTGTACTCAGCTAATGCACTGTCATTAACTGCTGTATTTGGGGACTTGGCATCCAGAATGTTAAATATTTTGTTTTACTTTTATATCCTATGTATCTGGTCATGCACAAATAATCTCGCAGCGCACGAAGATAGCTTGGGCTTAGCATGTGTCAGTGGAGAAGTTCACGTGCGTAACTACATCCAGTAAAAACCGCTCATAAAGCTTAAAAACGTTAGTAGAATAACTGGAAAAAGCCCGTTTAGGAGGACACTTCGGGAATCAATTTGGCAAAATATGTGCATTAAGGGACCCTGAGACCGAATTTATCAAGTTCCGTATTTTCTTCCTTATTTTCCGCTTAAAATTTGCACAGATGCAACTTTTCATGCGCAAAATTTCTACAAAATATTAAATATAATTATAAGACTCCTTTCAACATAGTAGTTAATGTAGAGTATTAAATGCATTTTGTCTTCTTTTTTTAAGCTTTAAAGAATAATTATTAATTTTTAAATCATACATTTACGTATTATTGTTTATTTTCATATTTTTGAGCAACAATTCGTAAATTTTCTGCAACTAAAAATTATTTTATCCAGCCAGTAGCATCACAGAAAAAATATTGACGTAAGTTGTAAATAGGTTCATGAAGGTTGGAGATAAACGCAACAAAGTCACGATATAACACCTTAAAATGTCTACTCACTGAGTACTACATCCTTAAAATCGCAAAAAATCGATTATTTCACACAACGTACATTGATTTTAAGAGTATTTATACATTAAAATCTAGAATTCCACAATTTTTTTTCATTTCTGGCCAAAATCTCAGTACGTGCGTCCCTTAAAACAAAGTATCGCGATCCGATTTTTCTCGCTATTTGTTTACCAGTGATTCGCCTAAGAGAAGCACTTCAGACGCACGCGTTCTTGTACACCAATGGAAAAGGAATATAATTTGTTCGAGAGCGTGTCTTGACATTTTGGTAAGGTTGATTAGAGCTGATAAACCGAAGTCAACCTGTATCGCAACACCAAGTTTCCAAAAGTTTATTTCAATCTTCGTTTTTTTCTCTTAGTTCCCGCGAGGACTTTCGCTCATTTTCACCAACTAAATTTAATGATGTTCTGAGTTCGAGTTGTCATCCATGTCGCCTTTATGAAGTTCGTTGGCTGTAAAAATGACCGACAATTTTGCTCAGGAACCCACTTCTCATGGCATGAAGTTCTTGAACATGCTAACATAGATAAATTTTTCTTCCGAAGGAAACCATGCTGAGGATTTTGTTTGAACCCAAAAAGGCAACGCCTTCCACTGCGACCATTGAAACTTAAGCGCTAGCAACCGCGTAAGTGGTGTATTATTTTTGCGAGTATTACTTCAAGACGTGGGGGAAAAAATAATTTTCAGTAACAGTTCAGATCGTTTCAGATCCCAAAATAACAGTCAAGCACTCACCATTCATGGGATGAAAAGATCACAATGTATTCCATTAGCATTGAGACATATAGAAGTTAAATGTGGAACTACAGTCCTTGTAGGTCTTAGCCTACCAATCCGCCTGCGGACCTCACGTCCACATGCTCAAGGCAGAGCTGGACGATCATCCAGCCGATACGGGGAGATAATGTGGTCAGCACCATGTCTCCCCTGGCCGGAATGTTCGTTGACACAGCTCAAGTAGTATATCATGATGCTGAGAGGGCCAGAGCCCCACACATGGGCCGAAAAACTCGAACCCACGTGCATTTCGTGGCTGAGAACCGGAGCACAACACTCCAATCTACTACACCACGGCGCAGAACATTCAGAGATATACCGAATAAAATTGTACAGGCTTAACAAAACAGTTTGTTCAACGGGAAACGGATGCGCTACTCATTTTACGTCATTTAAACTTGTTTACTCGTATAAGTGTAAATGCGATGGTATGGATTAAGACACCCTCCCGTGATACTTCCCCATGTTTTTCAGTCTCCTTTCTAAGCGTTTCAGCTTTAAAAGCCACGCCCGTATTAGTCCACAAGCCGTAGCTGCGGTTGACGCGAAGTCCCTCTCTCTCTCTCTCTACCACATACCACAGACACAAATGCCATCTCGCGGATCTCATCTTCTTCCCGCAGACTTTTCCGACAGGAGAATTTCAGCGTTTCAAATCGGCGTCGTTTCTTTTCTTTGTGAGTGCAAAAAACCGTAAAATAGAGCCAGCTTTCGTAGTGGGTGGGAGAGGAAAAAAACCAATACGGGGACGGGGGGGGGCACAACGAGATGATGCTAGGGGACCGCGTCCATCCACCTACCCATCCATCTATCCATCTCTGCGTGCGCGTAAACGGGGAAGTTTGTTAGACTTGATCAATGTCAAAGCTGCCCACCCTCCTGTGCACATTATTGCACCCAAGTGAACCCTTTGTTTGCATTTAAGAGAGGCAATGCCGCCGCAAAGGGAATGGGGTTCTAATTCTGATTCATTGGGCTTCAAAATCCGACCCCTTGTTGCCGGGGGTTAAAATGAAGTGCTAGTTATAACTACCGGCTGCTAAATGAATGTTACTTCCTTTATAAGTTTTTAACACTCCAAGATGAAGGAGGATGAGACCACAACAATATTGGGAAGTAACGGTATTTATTGTAGCTGTAAGATCTCGGGCTGAAATTTAGGGACTGCTTCATCCACTTCAATGGTTCCCAAATCAGGGGGAAGCGTGAGAGATTCAAACCAGACCACTAAGTGCTTAGTAATAAGTAAGACGAAATATGTGATCCCATAATTCGAATAATACATATAATTTTGGCAGATCTATTCAGGGCTTGTGTGAAAAATAAATGTCCAAACTTTTACACGGACAAGTTATCAGTCGGAAGCACGAGAGATTTACATTCTACCAAATTTCTTACAAATACACATTCTTCTATCTACTTCTTGATAATCGAGACAAACATTCATTAACATTTTTCTTTTAGATGTAAGAAGGATACAGTAGGCTAAAGCCATAGACAGATTTTTAAAAAGGGATCGTTATATGATGGCTTTGAAATCACTGCTCTTTGCATGACCACGAGAAAAAACGAATTGCGCTTTACCACTTGAAAAAAGTATGAGTAATTGAAAATTCAAACTAGTGACAAAATATTTTGGAAATGGTAAAGGTCACCTTTGACATAAGTTGTGTGCTTAATGAGATTTACATATTTTATGTATCCCTTGCGGTTTACCGATTATACAAAAGACGTTCAGAACGAGAATTCAAAGAAATTCCCAGAAAATTCCAGATATACATTTCGTCATGCAAATATGTTAAACATGTAATATTTTAATCAAAATCCTTACTCATTTTCGAGGAAATAAAAAATAACGAAATTTTTTCAATATGTTTCCATAATGAAAATTAGTCTGGAAAGGAGTGAAATTTTTTTAAAAAGCTTCGTGTTACACTTGGAAGTTGCTGAGCATAATTACCAAGTTTGGTATTAAACCGACCTTTCGTTTTTCAGTTATACAGTTCAAGACATTTACTATCAAATCTCGTTATCGATTTTTTGGGTGGAAGTAGCACCACTTACAGGTAAGCAGCAGAAAACGTCGTCATTTCTAACGTCACCCATATAGCCTATGACCTTCGGGGATTATCTCACTCCACAAAGCGAAGACTGGACCCACTTCTGAGGAATCCGTTTCCTACGATGGTAGGGTGATGATGAGAATGGCGGTGGAATGAGAGGACCTACAGCTTTTACCATGGACGCCGAACCACGTTGGGCCTTAGGGATACCTCACCTGAGCAAGTCAGTGGTGAAGGCGTGGGTAGGGCCGGGTTAAAATCGCCATGCAGAGCTGGGAGTCCTCAAAACGAGAGCTGGAAACGAAACCACTGCGCTACCCCGACGCCCCTAGTAGAAAAAGTAGTACTACAGATTAAAGATTTGGGTAAGTTCCAATTAAGGGAATTAATTGCAAATCTTAAGGAAAATTTACATTTTTGCTTTTATAAATATATGTCAGTTTATAATACCCGCAACGCCCAATTGTAACCCTTATGAGAACACGATATTTATGCTACCTATTTGTTGTTTTCTTTCTGTTTTAGTATAAAATAAAAAACAATTTCTAATAGGGGTTCTAAATGGCGTTACTTACGTTGTTCTGTTGAAACACATTATAAGCTTTTTACTTATTTGAAAACTATTTTTATTCTAGATGTCCAAAAATATCTCAGCAAGTAGATTAATGATTCCTATACGGCTAAAAGAACTTACTAGGCCTGCTTACTAGAATATGAACATATTGAACATATGAACATAACATATTCAGACTTTTTACTTTTGTTTCTTTTACTTTGTTTCGTCTTGTTTTTATATTGTTTCATTTGTAAGCGCCCTTTAACTTCTGTGGCGATATCAAGGACTTTGACTTTAGACACAAATGACGAGTTTGTAACTTGATTGTACTTATATTATAATAATTTTCCTTAAGAAACATACTGATATTCATGCTTTCAGACTCTGCGGAGGGTAGGGGATGTTTCTAATTAAAGAAAAGTTCCCCCCGCCTCAACCATGAATCGAAACCGGACATCTGGATTGAGAAGCCAGAACGCTGATCACTCAACCACATGCAGTCTTCCTCCACGGTGTAAACAACAACGTTGTGGAAAACAAAAGCCTATCCTTTTCTTCATATTCAAGTCCTTTGTTAGGGTTAGTCGTGAACGTGAAGGGATGAAATCGGTGAAAATAGCTCCTTAGAGCTTTTAGCCATCAGACATTCGTCTTCTTCGGACAAAAGAATACACCCGAAAAAAAACTTAATTAAGGTAACTCATCTCAACCTAGATTCTTAAATATGAGGTAAACAAGCCACCCCATACAACAAATGTGGGGGCGCATACTTATCCCAAGAAATTTACGTACGGATAATCCATAATAACGTCTATAATGGTCTACCTTGAAGCTAAAAATATCATTTTAAAGTGACTGTGTGTGTGTGTACTATATTTTCAAGCAGGAATGGTCATTGTTTACAAATTTAGTGTTTAAGTGTCTGAAATTCCACTTAGGAAATACGCTACATGCTATTTTAATGAATTCCCGGAAAGGAAGGAGCATTCTAATTGGGCGCAAAAAATGGAACTTCTCACTGATTACCTATGTTTATTAAGGTTTATTAAAACTAAGAAGAAGTAGCGTGTTACCGGTTTTCAAAACGGCATATTATTAATATTTAAAGGGAGAGAGCAATGGAGGGGGAGAAAATGCGATAGTAGGATGTGGAGAGGAATGGGAGGGTGGATGAAAGATGGAGAGAGTGAGAAATTTAGAGAGAACAGAAGAGTGTCCGCATATAAAACAATAACGCGAGGAAAGTTTTTGGTTCTGGTCGTTATGATTTAAGAATTACATAATAAAAGGGATATTTAAATAAGTAAAATTACAATAAAATCAGGCTTTTTATCAAGCCGTTTACCTTCAATGCTACATTTCCCTCTGTTTTCCTCCTTACGCCCAAATCGTTAAAAACTCATTAATCGCTAATGAGGCAAATTATGCTGAACAAATAAAGCTGTTAAGAGTTTCGTTTAAAAAGACATCCCGCTCAAGTTTCACCATCTTGGATGTCTTTTGGTTCTCACAGATTTCTTATCATCTGATCTCCCTTTAGACCCAAAGGGGTAAGGGTTTAATTAAACATAGCACCAGCAGTGTCACCCTATGCTCTAGGGGCAGGTGCCTAGGTTTTTCTTCTTTTTTCCCCCGGTTTCCCCTTTGCAGAGGGGGAAGGCACTTTGGGAAGTGATCCTCTTAAAACTCGGAGACAAATAATATCCTCACGACGCCAGAAGTAGATGTATGTTATGTTTTTACTTTATCGAGAGAAAACCTCAAGTGGGTAATCAATCAACTTTCCCCTTGCTCGAATGGGAGACAATTCCGAGTCAATATAATTTCTTAGGAGGACGAAACGGAGACCCGAGGAATAAAAAATAAATCATCAGTCCTGGAGTACTTTGACTCAGGAAAGCGCTGAAAGTAATAAGACATCGTCTAACTATGCTCAAACAGCAATCAAAACATAGTGACAGTTTTTCAGACTCCATAACTCATTTCATTGTAATTTATGGGCTGGCTCAATAAAACAGGCAGAATTCTGCAAACTACACATGGTGGAGTCTTCACGAGTATAGTTGCCTTCATAACAGTTAACCTGTTGCCTCCAACTAGGCCATACAGAACGTTCAAGTGTGTCATGAATCAATTTTTTGAAACGATAGTCAGTTCTAAAAGGCAGGACGTAATGTACTACACCTGTGGCGGTGGAATTGCCTAGCAAGCACGGCGTTCAATGCGAAGAATACTAATACGGCAACGACATTAATCATCAACCGTAGAACAAATACTGTGCCTCGCAATTGCGTAACCCTACTAAAGCCCAATTGTACCGCACAGATAATGTTTACTTACCTTCACAGAAGGGAGCCACAACACACTCTCTGCCTTACGCTAGCGATGATAAGAAGTAACATGCTTACAGCGTTCACGAACCTTCGATATCAACCAAACAAAATAGTGCGAAAGAGGTTTTGATAGAACGCATACCGCACACAACGCCGTCTATTGCCACGACTGGAAGATTCTCACTTTCAGGCCGAACGCCATGCTTGCCAGGCAACTTCTCCGAGACACGTGTCATAAGTCTGTACAGAAGTACTAGGCTGATTGAATTCTAGGCTCAGCGGCTACACAAGCGACTTCACACTTTCAAACGACCACCCAGTATGGTGATCCATATTGCCTGTTCTCTGTCATTACAGCCGCGGTGATGAATAATTAGCTCAACGCCGATACGGAGATGCAGGGGCATGCTGAGTATGAAAATGGCTACATTTTTTTTTCAGGAACCCTCTTCTTGAGGTTTTTAAACAAGTGAGTAACAATTTCCCCTCGGAACAAAGCCATGACAAGGATTTCTACATCCGGAAAAAAAGAAAGAAAGAAAGAAAAAAAGATGACGTTTTTCGGATTTAAGCTCATTAACATTGGAACTAGAGTCTAGCATGGAAAACACTTCCATGGATGACGAGCCTTCGTATTAGCAGTATCATGATGATTAAAGAAGCTTTAAAATTCAGATTATTTCTTCAAAGAAAAAAATTTGTCCACAAATTTTCTGCAAGCCTCTACATATTATAACGACTTATGCCTGTACTTCCAGAGGTTGGCGAGATATTTTGGACGGACGCACAAAGTGACACTAATAGGTACTTCGAAGTGCCGTACGCACCCAAAAACAAAAAAACAAAAAATAGAGGAAGTGAGAGAGAAAACAGATAAAAGAAGAGAGATATGACGGCAGATTAAGGGGAGGCACGTAATGTTTCCTAACATGCATTACACTCGACAGATCAATCGTGAGTCGGAGAGTGGAGGATGTGACAAACACCTGAGCCCTACTGATGCCGTCATTTGTCACCATCTTCACTCCACCCTGTCAATTCCCTACCTTTACCGAAGGAGAGGCACTACTCCCGTTATGTTCAGCTGTTGCGCTGATGCTTCGTGTGCAAATAGTTCAGATACGGTCGCGATATATCCAGAATACACAACAGATGCAGAGCTACGAGCAAGGGTTAATACTCTGGGCCAGGTTACACTGCAACACATGGTCTAGTATAAAACATGCAACAAATGCAAAATTATGTCAATATCTCATAAGCAGTATTCTACAACATTGTTGTGGTTTTGATTAGGTATCATTCAGGCTGGATACTTACACTCCATCACTGCGGTAGCTGAGCAGCAAGCTTATGCATATGCCGAACTATCTGAAATTGAAACTGGGAAAACCTTCTCTCGACCAGCAAAGCGTAATAATTTGCCATTACATGAAATATAGAACCTGTAAAATTTTCAGTTCAGTAAATATACAAAATTTTCATGTAAAATAAACCAAATTCTATTTTATAAGAATTCTTGAAGACCTGATAGTACTGCTTTTTTGCCACACATGCTGAAATTCTTCCTGGTACAACAATAAACATGTATTAAACTAAAGAACACGACTTCCTAGGTTATACACAGATTCATAGCCCATATTTTACGTTTCATAACATGAACTATAAACTAAAACTGTCGCAAAAATCGAAAACATATCCCGCAGCCATGTGACTCCCAATAAGATAAACAATTTACGTAAGGGAATTGACTATAATTCACGTCGTCCATTACTGAATGTTTGCACACATTTACTGCTTGTTATCAGAGGTCATCAGTGGTGCAATTACATTTTAAATCATCGTCCTCCATGGTCTAGAGATAGTACCATGCTAGCCTCTGAATCCAAAGTCGCGGGTTCAAACCCAGTGGAGGGCGATGGAGTTTTCGGGAGTAAAAATCCTTAGCATGGCTTCCTTCGGAAGGGAAGTATAGCCGGTGGTACCGTGTCGTAGATTTACGGCACGCGAAAGAGGTCTCTGAGCAAAATTTCCCGGCTTTCACATCCAGTATAGAATTGAGACGATAAGGACCATAGAGCGTCCATAAATACAAATTCAATTATTATTTTTAAATTCGCAAGCTAAGCATCCTTTTCAGCCCAATGAAGGGGGACCATGATTGTGACGAAAGATATACACAGAGATAGGTTCTGGCCTAGATAACACAGTATACCAATTAGCACGGTACATTCAGACCGTAATGCAACAGAATTTAATTCTTTGCCATGTCCATGGTGAAAATCTGTAACGCTTTGACCCTGCCTACAAAGTTGTGAAAACGCCTCCTTTGCCGTCAAGTCGTAAAAAGGCCTCCGCAATCGTACACTGTAAAGCAAACCGCATAAAGCAAGTATACGGGGCATAGTACAGAGCCAAAAATGTACGCGCGCTTGACATCACCGAGTCCTGCACAGCTTTGTTATAAAGCAATGTCAGGTTTCTCCTAGGCAGTTGGCTGAAGGACAAAAGAGCATTTATATAAATGGAAAAGCATATGCGTTACATTCACACGACTTTTCCCACCCAATTTCGTTTATTTTTCTCTCTTTTGCATATTAATCTTATAAAAGCTTATTTGTTTATTTACTTCATCTTAATTACACAAACGTTTGCAGAAATGGTTTAATCCCAAACTTCGTTGTAGGTATAAAGTATTGGAAAATTAAAAAAAGACATATCTCGGAAATAGTAAATGCCACAAAAATTATTTGACCTAAAGTTGTAAGTTTTAGAGAAATCTTCATTTTGGGTGTATACATTTTTTTTGTCTCTTATGGTTCATTCAAATTATAGCTATCATGAAATTTCATTATTCGGTTTATTAGTAATCATGTATAGCAGCAAATAACCATTTAATCCTAATAATCTTTCCTTTAACTTCACCTTTCTGGAGCTTTACTATAACATCTTTCTATCGCGATGTTCCTTCATAACATAGACATATTTATGCTATCCATTATATGCTGACTTGATTCTATTGTTTTCTAACTCCAGACAAGAACTCCCTTGTTCAAAAGACGAGTGGCTTGAATCTGCTTATGTAAAATTTCTCCGAAACATTATTAAGCTTTAATCCCAAACAGAGTTATAAGTATACTTGAAGGAGAATGTCTTGTTTTATTAAAGAAGGTTTAAACACTTCACTGATGAAGCCAAAGCCATTGTTTAATGTAGAAGCCCTATATGATTGTTTATATATAAACAAAGTGTTCTGGTTTTCTATTGTTTTATAATAATGCGTCTTGGAAACGCATTAGTTGTTATACACGTTCATTATTTTGACAGAGCTAAAGAGTGATCGCGTGAATTTAATTCAATTAAAAATCTGACGTGATGCATTCACACGAATTTCTCCACTAAGGCATTTTCGCATATATTCATGGAGGTGAAATCTCTATAGGAACAAATATTTGGTGGAATACGCTATAGGTAGGTTTTAGAAAATAGTTTGTTCAGAATGTGTTGCAGAAGTTAGTCATTCACAGATATTACAATTGAAAATGTAATGTAAGGTACGTTTACTTTCTCTATCACCTATAGTAGGTAGAGGAAGTACTGAACTCCACTCAAAAATTCGATATCGAGATTTCAAAGGAGAAATAAAATAACTTTTGGACACGGATCCTCTGTCTGCCTGAGCAGCTTATCCCAAAAATAAAAATTCAGATAAATACCAAATTTCAACTTGAGCCAGACACGTGAGGTAAAGATTTAAGAAAACTTCCGCCGTCCCAGCTATACTTCATATGAAAAAAGTGTTACTTTTTTAATTTTCTCAAAAATGACTAATGATTTTGATTTTGATGTGGATATAATATATCAAATGCATATGCGTTACCAGTCATAAACATTCCAACTTTTAAACATAGAGCAAAGGGTCTCTAAATTAAATTTATACAACTACGTCATTAAATTGTTGTGCTCCAACGAAATATTTTAACTCCATGAACAACACTTTGCATACAGGAAACCTGAGCAGTAAAGCTTTCTCAGTTATCATGCGCGGAATTGCTTACTGTGTTGTGTAAAGAGAGATCACCGTTGGGCAAGTTAAGTACCTTGAACGTCACTTGCGAGGCATCTTAGTTTGTTTCAATTAATGACAAAGTATCTAAACATAATAGTATAGTAGTATAGTTTGAGGGACGTTGGAGGATTGAGAGACCCTAGCACCTCGACCATTAGAAGTGTTTTGTGCTGTCCCTTATACCCAGTATGGGAACTCAACAACACAAATACTGAGACCATGGCATTATTCGAACCCGCGAACCTTTGCACCAGAGTGCCGAAGTCAAAGGCTGCAGCGACCGCGGATATGGGGGGTGTCTTCTTTTGTCCCTTTAAGTCCTTATGCAAAATACCTTCTAACTAAAACGAATCACCTAAGCTATTCCAAGCTTGCACAATCTTGAAATAGTAAACTAATACATATTTCATAACAACTGTTGATGATTTGGATGTAATTAAGATAGAAAAATTGATCTTGTAAGTTCTCAAAATTCTGCAACCGTTAGGCCGGCTAAGAAAATCCCCTACCCTAAAACTACCCTTTACACGGAAAATGTGTATTTATTTATTTTTATTTTCTCAAAATGGCTCTACCGAATTTGATTAAAATATCATATCTTTAAGATACTGCGTGACTAATCAAATCCATATCTTAAATTTTCTGCGAATAACATCTGAAATCCTCTTCATTCTGAATGACTTTTGAACATTTGATAAAATTAAGTGACAAATATTTCCATAAATATTCTTGTTTATTAATTTTAATTTTCAAATACTTGCCCTTTTTTAAGTAGTAAATCCCCATTCGTTTTTTATCATGTCATGCAAAGAGCATGGAGTTTCAAAGCGGCTTTTTAAAAATATGACTATCGCTTTAGTCTAGTCACAGTGGAGTCTTACACCTACAACAAATGTGTAATCAAAGTTTATCTCGATTAAGAAGTAGACAGAAGAATAAGCTTTCGTAAGAATAAGTAGGAGAGGATTATGCAGACCAAGTCATATGAACGCAAAAATTCAGATTCTTATTTAGGAACATCAAAACGTGCATTTCCAGGGAAAGCTCGATATGGAAATTTTGGTGAAACAGAATACCTCCCCTACTTACTATAGGTAGGTATAGGTTGTCGCCCTCAGTGGTGTAGTGGTTACCTCTGGTTCCCAAGGTCGCGGGTTCAAACCCGGAGGAGGGCGATAGATTTTTTTTCGGGCGTAAAAATTCTTAGCATGGCTTCCTACGGAAATGAAGTAAAGCCGGTGGTCCCGTGTTGTAGATTTACGTCACGTAAAGGAGCCTCAAGACCGATAAAGAGGCCTCTGAGCAAAATTATCCGTCTTTCACGACTAATATGGAATGGGACGCTAAGGACCACAGCAGTTAAAGAGCGTCCATAAATAAAACTCAATTTAATTTAGCTATAGGTTATATAGCGGAGGGGGATACCTCGCGCACTGCAATCCCATAGATTTACTGTGGCTACCACCCCGTAGGAGAAAGGAATGAAGTAACCACAGGAGGCTGCAGGCCGCAGGCAGACGGCCACAGAGACGCCCGGAAGTCGCTAACCGCTCCAGGCTGAGAGATCCGTCCCACTGCTGGAGCTGCCTACAGAGGACAATAAACGACCCATTGACCAAGCAGCCCTCTAGTGTCCACGGGGAGTGCTCTTGGCTTTGAGCAAGCAACCACGTCATCTGTCCGGCACGGTCATACGCCACGAAACCTACAAGCACACCTGAAGGATAAGGAAACGGAATGAAAGGGAAATTATGGAAAGGAAATCGTGGTAAATGAGAAACAACCGAGCATTTGCCTACCGACCAGGGAAAACCACGAAATACCCAAGAGTAAAGAGGGTAGTCGACGGGAATTGAATTCGGGACCTCGCTCTGTCTTACCATAGAGAAAACAAAATGGCATAAGATGAAAGCTCCGTTAACTAACGGTAGAATAACAACTTATAGACCGTTTTCTTGCAAAGGAGCGCTAGTGTTTTGAACGCGACAAGTCGAAAAGGCGCTTAAACGTTAACAAGTGTTTTCACTTCGAGCACTGCTTGAAGTAAAACAAACACAAGTTCTCAGTCGTCGCAGTGGCAGCAACACTTTCACGGCAATTAGTAGAGTGGCTGCCAAGTCGTTACGCGCCTTTAAATAGAGAAAGAAAGGAGGAGAAAAGATGAAGAATGCACGATATACACATAATGTGCGAGACTGCAGTAACTCAATTATTCAGGTTCGGAAGGGCCCCGGCTGGTGACGCTGCTGGCTGATGCTATGCGAACACACCGTTAGCATCTCGCCTTCTACGCTTTTTATTAGATTATACTTTCATACCGGAGGCGGCTGCCTGGTGCTTGGGGCTAACTGCAACATCTTTGTGCAAGACGGTGCTACAAACTTTAGGCTGTGTTATGTCTTTAGTTCCAGATAAAGGAAGTCGGTCGAAATCTACTTAAGGAAAGAGAGTATTCAGGGAGCAAAATCTATCCTTACAATATATCACTCTGTATTTATAAATGATAATTAGAACATACGGGCTGTGACATGGTGCTGCCGGCCACAGAATGCACCCGGGTTCGATACCACCCATAAGGATTGCGGATTTAGGTCTCGGGTATAGGACCGGTGCCCAGTCAGCATCGTGAGGAAAGTGAGGAGCTGCAATAGGCAGCGGTCCTGATCTCGTGAGCCACTTTCCGACTGGGAATGTGTGATGCTGGCCAATCACCTCCCCGTATAGGAATCGGGTTGGCAGGCCCAGGCCCTTCGCTGGCTGCAGCGCCACAGAATTTAGTTAATTACAACATACTAGTCCCAAATGCCAATTTAGAAAATTCTAGGCAGTCTCTTTCTAGGACAGCGCTGGACCTTGAAGTACTTTATACATCTGTAACATCTCAATGGTTTTAAAACGAATTTATTCCATTTTACTGTCTCTAGTACTTACCCATGTTAAGAAGAGAAAGTATTGCATTACAACCCGTATCGAAATTTCATCATAGATAACACCGTTTGAGGTCCCCTGAATAAAAATAGTTGTAAAAGTAGGATCAGACGACTACAAAATTCAGACTATAGCCAGGATTTGAACTACGGATCTTCTGGTTCTCTAACTTGGTTAGATCAATCGGACGGAAACCGAAACATCCGTGGTTCATGTTCTGGTTATGGTATTGAATTTTTCAGTCGTCTGATTCTACTTTCCAACCTTGTCCTACACAGTTGTGATTCTAAAATAGTTATTTATGATACAAGTGTTAAACGCAGAAACGTATTTTGGGAGTAGAAATGATTGCGTAGATATTCTATTTTAAGATGAGCTGTTATATACTATCTTTGGGCAGCCGAATATTAAATTATAAAGTATCTAAGCTGAAGTTCCTGTGGAAATAACAGCATACATTCCAGCAGACGCAACGGTGAGCTCTAATCGGTTGTTGTTTGACCTTCACAGCAACAGTGCTGACCACAGATCACTTACACGTCAAAAAAAAATTAATATACCAGATGGCCCACACAAGCCGTCCTTAGTTGAAGTTATTTTATATAGGATAACAAGGATGCTAAAAGGTTTGCCTAAGTAGAAGTGCAAAAGGGATTCCAAAACCGACAGAGAGGAAACGGCTAAATGAAAGAATAGTGCTTGAAAACAAACATTTTAACTGCTACTAGTGGCCCCGAGCTCATTCGGTAGAAAAATTCCTGCTATATGAGGTACTCCGGGTTCAATTCCCGGTTGGGCTCCAGAAAATTGGCTTTAAACAAAAACATTTCACGGTATGCCCAGAGTTTCAATAGGAGAGTACCTGTGTTGTGTGTGTGTGTGTGTGTGTGTGTGTGTGTGTAAGCGGGGGCTGTTATCGATTATTAACCCATTATATCTCAGCGTGTCTATATGGACATAGTGCGCAGTGCAAGGTTTTAAAAAAGTCGGTTACTTTTATTGTCTAATGTTGGTAGTTGCACTCAAAGAGAAAGTTTGGCCTTTGCTACCAACAATGAGCAAAACCAGTTTGAAATTCATTGTTGCTTGGGAAGCTGCCAAAAATCAAGAACGCAGATAGAATTGGCAGGATTGAATTGTAAATACATCTTATCCAATACAGTGCAAGGATATGGAGTATGTATTTAATTAGCAAATCAAATGTAGATTCAATGTATATTTACAATTGAGTTATTATGGAGTGAACCTGGGCTCTAGAATGCTAACTGGGTACGCTAGAAACTAAAGATGTCAAATCAGAATTAGTTAATGATTCTTATTTCTAAGTCATTTTTATGTAGAAGCATCAAAATCAAATTGTAATAAATTTATATTTCAGGGCTGCGGTGCTGGCTAGAGATGTGTAAGTAAACGAAGCCCTGGACATCCTATGTGGCGATGGAGACAATGGAGATGACGAAGTGGGCTGTGGGTACAAGGTTCCTCCAGAACCAGAAACTCACACCCCTGAAGACTCTGGGGCATTGTGCACAATTTGAGTTCCAGACAACTTGTTGTCCCTGCTGAGGTTAGATATATAAATGATGTTCCTTTGGATTTTCCAGAAAATTCTATCAAACGCTATTGAGATTTTGTTTCCTCTTTCAGACCATTCGCTAAACAATGGGATTATTCTGCAGAAGCTATGTTTGAACACCTTTTTTTTGACAATGAAGTGATAAATATTTTGGTGGATGAATAAAATAGATATTGTAGCGGTATGTGTGTGCATTGTCGCGTCGGATACATTATTGCTTTGTAGCAATGCCATTGTTGGGTATAATCATTTCGATTGGGGTTTGAATTTCGTCCGACGCGGCATCTCTCTCCCCACCTCCTGGCCAAGGGATGGAGAGAGGAAAGGGGATGAGGGCAAGCAGCGACTAGCTTCTTTGTCTGGTGGCGTCAGTAGCGTGGGTCAGTCGTGTGTGTCTCTTGAGGCGAGTGGTATGTAAGAGTGCGTGGATCGTGTGCGTGTAACATCTCCCTCCAATGTCTTTCCTTTAATCTTTTGTGGATGATGTAGGGGGACAGTGTGAATACTTAATAAACCACAGGTAATGTGTTAAATGTGAAATTATGTGTATTTTGTTTAAGTTGTCCCACGCCTGCACTGAAATGTAATGTTAAGGTTCATGATCCTCTCGTTGCCTCTGAGTCTACGACCCCCCCCCCAATGTTTTTGCCGGGGTATCCAAATTTAATAACCAGCTGCAAAACCTTTTGGCCTCACTCCGGTACATAACAATATGCTATTCAAAAGAATTACCACATCCCCAAATTACTGGCTAAGCAATAAAATACTTTATAGCTATTCTCATACTACGTGGATACAACCGGGTACCTCCTAAAAGAAACTACTGGGATATCAAACATAAAGACACTGAATTAGTTGCCAATGCAATGAGAAGAAATGGGCTTGAGGATATGATTCCTGCATTGTGCAGACATCATTAAACCTGATTTATCAAACAGGTACTGGAAAATACAGAAACTAATAAACCACATGAAAGGAAAGTGTCAGAGACATCTTGTTCCAGAGCAAAACTTATACGATGAATCCACGATAAGATACTTTGCCATCATTCATGTAAGAAGTAAAGTTTGTAGCTTGTGTACTCCCTGTGGATATTTAGTTGATTTTGAAATGTACCAGGGAAAATCTGTTCACCCTAATGAAGGTTATGAGAAGTTTTTTGAGAAGGCTTCTGCAACTCTAGTTGTAATGAAGACCGAATGAAGCATGAGGTACTTCCATTCCATTTTTATTTTGATAATCTTTTCACTAGTTTCTACCTGCTGTCATATCTTAGAGAAATGAGTTAAGGAGGTACAAGGACTATTAAGGATCAAAGAATGCCACGAACAGAATGAGTTTCAAATAAAAGTGTTCTTAAGAAACCCCGTGGGTATTTTGAAAGTGCAATTAGCAAAGAAGAAGGTGTAATGGTTGCAAACTGGAAAGATAATTCGGATGTGACTATAACCAGTAACATCACAGGAGTGCATCCAACATTTGATGCTACAAGATACAGTAAACAAGTAAAATCAATTGTACAAGTAACGCGCCCTAAACTGTTCTCAGAGTAAAATAAATTTATGGGTGGCGTTGTCAAATTAGACGAGAATATTTCAAAATACAGAATAATATTAGAAATCGCAAACGGTACTGACCTGTTTTGTCTTGGATGATTGATGCTGCAGTGCACAAAGCATGGTTTCTTCTCCGAAGCTCAGGTAAAAAGATCTTTACTTTCGCCGAGAACTTCTACATGTGTACCTGAGTAAGTATCAGAATTTGCCTAAAGGTGCAGGACGACATGGCAATGAGCTACCTCACTCTGATTTGTGCTTTGAAGGTCTAAGACACTTTATAAAGAGACTAGAGAAGAAAAGGGTGTGCCAAGGAGGAAAATGCAAAAGAAAACAATCTGTGGTACGGCCAGCATGCCAGAAATGTAATGTTGGGTTATGCATTAAATGTTTCCAAGAATACTATGTACAGTACCCACATAATTTGATAGTGCAAGTGTTGCTAATAACTGCAAAATTTGTATTTATTACCATAAACGCATGCTTTTGTTCATAACGAACTTGTATTAAACACTTATTAAAATAAAATTGTTCTTAAATAAGATTAGAAGAATGTAAAATATTTGTTTGAATATTTCTTGTATTTCCATTTTTATAACCTTATATACTAGCGTGTCCATATGGACACGGTACGTTGGTGGTGGTGGTGGTGGTGGTGGTGGTGGTGGTGGTGGTGGTGGTGGTGGTGGTGGTGGTGGTGGTGGTGGTGGTGGTGGTGGTGGTGGTGGTGGTGGTGGTGGTGGTGGTGGTGGTGGTGGTGGTGGTGGTGGTGGTGGTGGTGGTGGTGGTGGTGGTGGTGGTGGTGGTGGTGGTGGTGGTGGTGGTGGTGGTGGTGGTGGTGGTGGTGGTGGTGGTGGTGGTGGTGGTGGTGGTGGTGGTGGTGGTGGTGGTGGTGGTGGTGGTGGTGGTGGTGGTGGTGGTGGTGGTGGTGGTGGTGGTGGTGGTGGTGGTGGTGGTGGTGGTGGTGGTGGTGGTGGTGGTGGTGGTGGTGGTGGTGGTGGTGGTGGTGGTGGTGGTGGTGGTGGTGGTGGTGGTGGTGGTGGTGGTGGTGGTGGTGGTGGTGGTGGTGGTGGTGGTGGTGGTGGTGGTGGTGGTGGTGGTGGTGGTGGTGGTGGTGGTGGTGGTGGTGGTGGTGGTGGTGGTGGTGGTGGTGGTGGTGGTGGTGGTGGTGGTGGTGGTGGTGGTGGTGGTGGTGGTGGTGGTGGTGGTGGTGGTGGTGGTGGTGGTGGTGGTGGTGGTGGTGGTGGTGGTGGTGGTGGTGGTGGTGGTGGTGGTGGTGGTGGTGGTGGTGGTGGTGGTGGTGGTGGTGGTGGTGGTGGTGGTGGTGGTGGTGGTGGTGGTGGTGGTGGTGGTGGTGGTGGTGGTGGTGGTGGTGGTGGTGGTGGTGGTGGTGGTGGTGGTGGTGGTGGTGGTGGTGGTGGTGGTGGTGGTGGTGGTGGTGGTGGTGGTGGTGGTGGTGGTGGTGGTGGTGGTGGTGGTGGTGGTGGTGGTGGTGGTGGTGGTGGTGGTGGTGGTGGTGGTGGTGGTGGTGGTGGTGGTGGTGGTGGTGGTGGTGGTGGTGGTGGTGGTGGTGGTGGTGGTGGTGGTGGTGGTGGTGGTGGTGGTGGTGGTGGTGGTGGTGGTGGTGGTGGTGGTGGTGGTGGTGGTGGTGGTGGTGGTGGTGGTGGTGGTGGTGGTGGTGGTGGTGGTGGTGGTGGTGGTGGTGGTGGTGGTGGTGGTGGTGGTGGTGGTGGTGGTGGTGGTGGTGGTGGTGGTGGTGGTGGTGGTGGTGGTGGTGGTGGTGGTGGTGGTGGTGGTGGTGGTGGTGGTGGTGGTGGTGGTGGTGGTGGTGGTGGTGGTGGTGGTGGTGGTGGTGGTGGTGGTGGTGGTGGAACAAAAAGCGGTATATAGGATAGCTTTTTAACTATTTTTCTTAGTTGCTTTAGAGCATATGGATGACAAAGAAGTAACAGATAATAACAAATTCAGCAAAAAATTAATTCGGGGCCAATTCACCCATTCACAAGAATTCCGGATTTGTCGCTTGACGCAAACCTGAGCACACGTGTTAAGCCATTTAGTTCTATGAAAGTTAATCTGCACTTAGATAATTATATGGCACCAATTGATGCCGCAAAGTTAACAAAATTACACATAGTTCTACTTTTATTATATTTATGTACTACTAAAGGTGAGTTAGAATTAAACTATTTTCTATTAGTGCATTATTCATAATAAGTATGTGCAAAAACATGCTCGCCTTGATGGACGAATTAATGTAAGGACCTCTGAGGCCCACGTTCTGCCCTTCCCCATAAAGGTGCGTAGAAAACAGATGTCGCATCTGAAAATGTTCAGAACACAGCCATCGAGCCTCAAGTGCATTTTGGTGCGTTTCCGCATAACCATATCCGTGTGCTGGTTATTGGTGAACGTTACCTTTTTGTCTAAATAACCTGGCTCGAACCGCAAGCAGGCGACCACGCGACGCTTATCAGTACGAAACTACTACGTAAACACCTCCGGACAGAGCATCACCTCAGTGACCTTTGTATCTGCACTGCCCCTTTGAACAGCAGTGATGCGGCAACTTCTTTTGCACCTAAGTTTCATGCGGGAAACATAAAACTGCAAAGGACGGCTTGTTTGGGCCACCTAGTATAGAAGGTGTAGTAAAAAAGCAACTTTTCCCCATTTCATTTTATGAATATAAAATACATATGCTTTTAGCTTGCACCATTGAAGAAATCTGTTGTAAGTAATATCGTATCGTTTTCTTGACTTCTTTGGTAACAATAGCAATGTTATCCTCTCCGCTGTTTGCAAAATTTCTTCTGGTTCTGCCGAATCCATACCGAGTCATTTGAACAATCCGCCATTGCATTAATCGATACAAGGTCGTCACTTAATATACATATAATTTCCATCACAAGAAATAAGGTTGGTAACAATGAAGTGTTCTAAAAGTGTTATTCCACTGAGCATTATAATCTTCTAGTTTCTTTCTAGTTTCATCTATAAGTTTCTAGTATGAGTGCAGCTCTACTTTTAGTACCAGCTGTCTAAACAAGCATTTCTAGAAAATAGTGTGCGTGGGCGCGCGCGTGTGTATGTGTGACAGCATAACTCATAAACCAAAAATATGGATGAATACCAAACTTCGTATTTAAGCTTATTATCTTCCATGGATGCAACACGAAGATTCAAGCAAATCCCCACCCCAAACTACCATTTACATAGAAAATAATACGTTATTTTTTATTTTCTGAAAAGCAGCTCTAAAATATATATAAAATATTTGCACCACAAATAAAATGTACATCTTCAATTTTCTGCAAACAGTTTTGAAGCCTTCTTCATTCTGAGTAAATGTGGTATATTTTTGTTTAACTGGTAAATCACGAGAGGTAGACCGAAAAAAAACCTTACTATACAAAAATGTATATCCAATTAAAACTGCCATTTAGGTCAATTTTGGGGGTTAAATGTATACAACAGATTTGTTATTGGTTTGAATTTGCAAATGCTTTATACTTTTTTGGAGTGCTAAATCGCCATTCATTGTCTATTGTGGTCATACGAAGGGTGAAATTTCAATGCCAGCATATGCCAACCCTGTTGTTAAAGATTTCGCTATCGTTTCGCTTGTTTCATTTGTATAGCCCCTTTAACTTATATGTAATATCGGGAGCTTTGACTAGATAAACAATGACTGTATTGGGTTTTTACCTGCTGAAATGCAGAGTTTTTAAGGTTGCTTTTCACTACTTTATACACTCACATTCACTCCCACACTTAAACCTCCAGACTAGGGAGGATAAGGAATTGTTCTGATTAAAGAAAAAGAGAAGCCAAAACACTGACCACTAGACTACATAGACGGTCTCCTGTACCTCTTATATCTACAACGAAATGTATAATGAAATCATCTCGATTATGAACTAGATAGAAAAGAGATTATGTAAGAATACTTTGTAGAAGAGCGGATACAGAAAGTCTTGTGAATATAATGCTTCAGGGATGGCTTAAGCGGTCAGGTCTGTGGCCTGAATTCGGGAGATCCTGGCCGACAAATCTGGTCGAAAGTTTTTTCGCGGTTTTCCTCGGTCGCTAAGCGAATGCTGGATAGGATAATTTGATCAGTAATTTTCCTATCATCCCTTTCATCACTTCATTTCACTCCCTTCTTCACCGCCATACCAGGTATTGGACTGACCATCCATCCTGGATATGGTATGATCCACAGCTTGCTTGCTTGCTCCTCGAGAGGCTACTGACCCTAGGCATTGGCCTGAAGTCCTTGGGGGTTTAGGAGTAGGTGTTGGTATGGAAGGGGACTTAGCACCTCCCCTACAAGATTTTTTGTGCTTAAGCCCCTGTCGGGGTGCCCTGGGAGGGAGGGGTGAGGTGAGAGGAGATACACGACAGCAAGAACAGGAGGCACGAAGGGCAGAGGGCAGGGTCCCTACCTTTCACAGACTAAAACTGCCCGGATGGTAGTTAGTGCAACCGGGACTCGGAGGTCGCTCCCATTTCGGGGGACGAAGTATTACATAGAGCATCCTTTTTCCTTACCATGCAACGCCGAGACTCCCGCCGACACTTGCAATCCTGAAACAGACAACCCTGAAGCAGATGAAAGGTGAAGTGAAATGAAAATTGAGGTAAAATGGAGGGACAGGACATTCGGGGGATGTAATGAACCTTCCCAGCATTCGCCTAGCAACCCAAGGAAAGTCCCGAAAAAACCCATGGTTCAGGAAAGTCGACCGCGGGAATCGAACCCAGGACCTCTCAAATGTGGGCCATAGACGTTACCGCCTGAGCCATCCCGTTCTATTTTGAGGTATAAGTCCTCCAAGAAGTTGTGTACATATACACAATATTATATACAATAATCATTTAGCATAATTTTAAGTGGAATCCAAGTCATGGTATATGCTAAGTTTAATAAGAATTGGTTTGGCTATTCCAAGTGCACACACAATTTAAAACGGTGATGTATATTTTTGTTCGGGGTACCTCCGAGTCTAAAATCAGCAGTGTTTTTCTAGTCTTATTTTAATATGTTTCTTTAGCCATTTATCACTTTCGTTATAAAGCAAGACAGTAACAATAGGCAGTGCGGTGCTTTGGTAGGACCCGTTATCACCTTGCTACACGATGCATGATACTGTGATCATTGCTTTAAGTTATGCTGCGGTTAGGATGGAAATCCCCCCTGGCCATTAAGGAGATAACGCTCGAGTTGAGTAATCTGTCCAATCGGGGTCTCAACCACAACACCCCCTCTCTGGAGTACTACCTGTGTACCGATCGAGATTCGAGTCAGAGAGCACTAGGACACGAGGCACGTGTTACCTGGAGGATCCGTGTTATTTCCGGGCTTGCGTGAGCCTCGTAACACCCTCCATCTCGCTTTGACAGCTCCTTGACAACCAATCTTTCATGTACCCAAAATACACCTTTATTTCCATCCAAAATACTCGCTTGCGTTCTACTTTAAGACCTCCAGAGCGATACATTGCGAATTTTATTTCCAACAAAACACGTACATAGATGCTTGTAACAGAAACTCTGTAATAACAAATAATTAATAAAGATATTCCCGAAAATTATCCGAAAACGCTTGTGCTTATGTAAGAAATCCTAGTTCGTGGTTACATTTGGCAAGAATTTTATCATTATTTAACTATTAATTCATTTTAAGGATTAAAAATTTTGTAAGTACATAACTATTATAGTAAAACATGAAACGTTAAACATTTTTTCTCGGAAATAACTCAGTATTTTCATTTTGCGTGTCATAATACCTAAAACCAGATCGACGATTTGCACTGGTTGGTTGCTAAGGCTCAGCATATTGGATTTCTTCCATTTGTCTTCTTGCTTCCCAGTAGTGTAATTAAAACTCTGCAACTGTTAAATTTCGACACTTCTGGAGGTGAGTCATACTCCAAAAGAATAGCGCAGTCAGAAAATTATTAAGGGATTTATGTATAGGGGTCCTTTTTTAAAACAATTTGTATCACTTAAAAAGATAAATTAGAATTAATTCTTAGTTGAAATACATAAATAAATCGATTTTATATTCACAGATTAAGGCGCAGCAATTGGAATTCAAATTAGGATAGGATGGTTTGAGTATTCTAAGCGGCAAATACGCTGTGACATGAGAATTAATGGCCACTATGAATTATTTTACTTAACCGTTGCAGACCACTCTATTTCTCAACAAAATAGGGTTTCTAGTTATGTTCTAAACTGGGAGATATTGCACTCATTTGGAAACCACTCTAATTTAGCACAGGAACGAAAACATGCCCCTGATATTTTAACATCTAAAGTACGATTTTTGTTGCTGTTACCTTTAGTCATATTGTCCAAGACATGCGACGTAAATACAGCGCTACCAGTGATACGATTAGGAAGTATCTCGTTCCCGCCAACATAGAAAGGTGCTATTATTTTAATGGAGCTATTTTTACAATTAATTTTTACATTTCTTAGCAAGGGGGTCTACGCCTCTGCTCCAGAAAGCAATACGCAAAATGAAGATTTGTACATAAAACATTTCTTTTTGAGAAATACACGTAATCATTTTTTTCGGAGAAATTTTATTAAATAAGACCAACTTTATATATATATATATATATATATATATATATATGTGTGTGTGTGTGTGTGTGTGTGTGTGTGTGTCAGTTTGGGTGAATGCATTTAGTTTTATTTAGTTTTCATGCAGCTGCGTCTTTTCTTCGAATTTCTATACAAATTCACAAACCAAAATATTTCAAGGAGAGATTAAACACAATGTTTAGCAGATGTTAAATCTGCTAAATTCATGAACCATTATCTAGAAACTGCTTAAGCTGTGAGACTGACATGTATACAAGATGTAGATGCACGCCTTCTAAGTAACAGTGATATACTTTTATCTAATAATTCCGTTTATTAAGAAAGATTATTTTCATAATAATTATACCCCTATTGTTTAAAATTTATCAGCGATTACTTTTAAAACAATAGCCAACGATTCTATTAACATCAATGTAGACACAGCACTTAAGAGGTTGATTGAAGCACCCTAAAATGTAATTTAGCTGTCTTCAATAAATTCCGGACATACGTCATTTACACCACAGAATGTCATTCATAGAAAAGGCTGTTTAAAGAACAAAATGGGGAAAACCAAATCGCATATATTTGTAAAGAAAGAAACCACAGCTTACATTTAACAGCAGTGTCAATTTGTAGAACAACACTCGCTTGGCCTAAAAGATAGCCTAACGTTTACCTCTCGAAAAACTGTGTAGGAGCATGATTTTTTCTGTGAAGTGGTTGAAAATTCACAGTACAAAATGGCAGATGTAGCACCACTTCAAGAAAAATTAAAATAAATGATTGTGCCTGCAATGATATAATTGCAAATGATATGCCAATTAATTACAGTGGGAAAAATACTAAAAATGTCATTTTTTGGCAATCTTCACATTTAGTCTCTCTTAATCGAGAAAGCTTTATGAAAATATGTTTCCTGTCAATTGGAATGGATATTACATTTTAATAACCCAATATTTTTATGATCATCTTCAGCTACTAGGCTCTTTTGAGTGCGTTTTCACGAAAATATCCCGGAAGTAAGCGGATCGATTTAAATTAGTCACTTTACAAGAGCTTTTTAAAGTGAAACATCCAATGTGATACGTTCACGCGATTTTCTCTACCAATGACAAATTCAAACATATCTGCAATATGTTATAGTATTTGTATAAAAACCTATTCTTCTATACACGTTACTTTATTCATGATATATTTACCTATGAAAGATTTAAAATGAAGTAAGAGGGACTTAGTTACAACCTTACCTACAAACTCAACTTGTCGAACCTTAACGCTCTCAAAAATCATGATATACTTCTACTTACAAATACACTGCGGTACCTATAAAACAAACTTATAAAGCAAAATGTAATGAAATCTTGTAACTTGTAGCGATTATGTTCTTAAAGTTTTAGTGGTCGCGATAATATTTATTATTAAAGCGACCTAAACTAATGTAATGTAAGAAACGAGGACACCAGTTATTGCTAAAACACTTTATTTGTCGCTTAAATGCTCAGGGTAACACAAAGTTTACACTTGAGAAACTTCTGACACACGTTCAGAACAGAACACAACTGATCCGTCGAATCGAATCACAACTTAACTGCAGAGTCACAACTCACAACGGAAGTGCACTCGGCACTGTCCAAACTTTTCGACTTCTTGACGGCACGACGTAACTTCCTAACTTCTAACTAACGAACTTTCGGTCAAGAGCAGTCCTTTATATACCCTGCAAACAAAACGGAATATTCTAGAAAAGGAGGCTACCAGGACTTGCCGAAAGGAATGTTCTGGAACGGGGAAGCGGCGGATAATGGGTTATTATTCCGTACTGGTTATTGCTCCGCACTGGCTATTGTTCCAACGGTCGGGCCAAGGCCCGACCCAAGTGCCAGGCCGGATGGCGCTTACCGCGACTCACAGGTAGATTCGCGCGCCCGGTCACAATAATAAAAAGATGTAGAAATGCATGGTAACAAGCTTTGCAATGGAAAAGAAAAGAAAGAACAAATAAATAAAAACCCTTCAAACACATTCGTTTGATCGCTCTTGGAAGAGGTCTAAACTTGCAACATGGAATATTTTTCAACGGCCTAACATAATAGAAACGCTTATTTGAAACTGCATTTTACGTTTTTCCTGTAGTAAATTTTCGTTTGTCGTTTGGTGGTTCCTTGTTATACAAATTATACAAAATTCAAATTACACATTTTCTTTCTGATATCAATATATCCAACATGATAATTTATTCAAACTCGATAGAGCCACTTTTAAGAAAATAATAAATAATGAGGTGTTCTCCGTGTAAAGGGCAGTTGGAGTGCCAGGATTTTCTTGAAAATCCTCGTATGGCATCCCTGGAGGATGCTGAACTTAAATACCTATTTACAAGCACGCACACATGTACACTTGACCTTCATTTAAAACTGCTTTGTTGGGTTCAGTGTGGCTTATAAATTTATATTTCCGGCGAAATTTCGGTATCGAATTGTTCACTGAAATGCAATACTTCTTTTGCCTAATATAGATTGTATGCAGAAAGTAAAAAACAAAAGAGACTCTTAGATATTCAAATAATTTGTGCTGCACACTGGTATTATAATATAACATTACATATACGAAATATAATAATCAACTGTGAAATGTGTATAATTTATTAGAATTAACCACATCGAAATTCTTATCGAGTATCATTTCCAAAAGTCATTTCCAAGGATAATCTTTGAATCGATCTTGTTGCTTCAGAAACATTTTTAATGAACACATATGTACTACTGATAATTATTCTTTCACACAAGCTGGTGTAGGACAAGGTTGGAAAAGTAGAATCAGACTGAAAAATGCAATGCCATAGCCGGCATTTCAACTACAGTTCTTCCTGTTTCCGTCCCGTTGCTCTAACCATGGCAACATGCCGGTACGACATTAAATTCCCCAACTGACTCGTATTTTATTCCGGTAAACCACAAGGAGATCCCAAATTATTTTGAGATGACAGATTAATTATAAAATAATGTAATATAATAATAAGTAAAATTATGAATAAAATTTTCAAATTATTAATTAAATGTTAAATTTTTTTTTAAATTTATATATCTAAATCCTATAAAAATAACTCTGTAGTTAAATAATTTTAAAAAAATTACACAAATTTATAATAAAATCAATAATTTAAAACGTTTTTAAAATTCACAAAATACCAAATTTACTTTAATATCAAAATAATAATAAAACAATTTAAAACTAAAATTCTTATAAATTTTAATCCAAATTGTTACATTCCAAATTTATTTTAATTTTAATTTTTTAAATTTTAATTTATTTGAATTTAATATTTCAAAATGCAATAAATTAAACTTACAAAAAAAACATAAACTAAACACTCAAATACAATTGCTGGTAGCCAGTAACAAAATAACTGGTATCCAGTTATTAACTGATTAAAATTAATTTAAATTTAGATTACCCTAAGTCGCCGGTTTAAAGTGCAATTTATATATATATATATATATATATATATATATATTCACAAATCATGTAACAATTATATTTTTATAAAGCACAACGTTTTAGGAATTCACAGCACTCTGCATAAGCGTTGGGATATTTCTAGAAATGTGGCTAAGAGCAGCTTCCTGTCGGCTGTAGAAGTTGCTAGACTTCGGGAGCAAAACAGTGGATATTCTCAAGAATCCAAAGACCTCTGTAATCCACCATGGCCACCTCAAAAAGGAGAGGAAAGGATTGCTAGTGTTACGCAATAATATTTTAACTCTTGTACCTATACGCATACAATGAGATATCCTGTCTGCTGCCCTCAAAAAAATTAAAACACTGTTCCAGCGTGATGGAGCAGCAACCACGCAGATGAGAGAAACTGTGACAGTTTTACCTCCTGTTGTGCTGTTGCGAAGGACTTACCGCTACAGAATGGTGAATGCTGATTAATGATGATGAAGCGATTTAAACCTGGGTTGACTGCGGTTTTGTGTGCTACCGCACAATGTCACACTCAGTGGGTTGTCTGCAAAACGTTCACCTGCAACTTGTCCACTTCCGTACTCAGAAATGTACAAAGATGTCACTGCAATATGTTGCTCCAACACCTCGAAGGGAGGAGTGAGTGAAGTGTAAAACACCTATTTTCTGAAGCATTAAGCTAGATACATTAATTACATATTTAGAAAGTTCAATACATAATTAAGTTTTTGTGATAAATCATTTTATCTTGCTTGTCAGTTCAAATAAACATGAATCTCCATGCACAGATACTAACTACAAGTTTCTTCTTCTTCTTCTGCTGCTACTTCACGTTTAGCCTGTTGCTGTTCCAAAATCTTTTTGTGTCCATCTCTTTTCTGTCTCATCTGTTTCTGTATCCTTGGGGTCTATAGTTATATGTTGCTCGGGGTATCCTATTTAATGACATTCTTTCTAAGTGTTGTTTCCAGTTAGTTCTATATTCTATTATTACTTTATTTAACTCTTCTATTTTTAACTTGTGCCTTATTTCGTTGTTTGGTTTTTTATGCAGTCTTGTGCATCCTGCTATAGGTCTGAGAAATTTCATTTCAGCTGTCTGCATCCTTCTTTTATTTTCTGCTATGACTGTCCATGTTGCAGACCCATAAGTTACTGTGGAGATGGCCATTGCTTTATACATTTCTATTATTGAATCTTTTCTAATTTTATTTGTTAGTGTTGTCTTTATGGTTCCCGTTATTTAACTTTTTGTTAATGGCTGTTTCAGACCCATATGTTATTTCACATCCTAGCAAATTAAATATTGACACTTGTTATATACTTTTAGTTTCTATAATTATTTTAGACCGGACCGAGTGAGTACCTTTAAATGACATAACTTTAGTTTTTTCGGTTGAAATTTCCATGTTGTATGTTGTTTATATTAAATATAGTTTACAAGTTTTTACAAGTTTCTTAATACACCTATAATAATTTTTGCGATTGACCATTTTAAAATATCTTATTCTGCAAAGAAAAGGGGAGAAAAACCCTGATATGTTACATTCACATGATTTCTATCGTCACTATATTTTATTTGTACATAGATTCCACAAACTATCCTTGCAAAATAAAACTATTACGGCGGTTAAAAACGATAGCTTCAAGGCAGACACCCATATCAATCTAATAAAATCGTTAAAACGCAATTTTGGCCATCTTAAGGCCTTCCTCCGGGTCTGATGAAATATGAAATTTGCAGTCAGTTTATATGGCGTTGAATATTCAGAGTTTAAGATAGCCGAAATCTGGCGTTTTAACAATTTTACTGCACTGACACGGATGATCTCCCTTTATGCTGTCGTCGCTATCCTTGCAAAGACTTAATTTTCTATATACTTTATATTAAGCGAGTAAAACTTAGCAGAAAGTTTCATTACAGATTTAGTTGTAGGAACAAAGGGGATCCAAGAGATTGAAGAGACAGTCAAATCTTTAGAAAACGAGTCTCTATATACTAGTTTTGAAATTCCATACTCTCTTTCCATGACATCGCGAGAAAGAACTGGATGGCGACAGCGCTTTTAAAAAATGAAAAACTTTTGAAAAATTAAAACGAATAGCAACGAACACCTACTTAAATTTTAAGAGATATCACTTATTGTCTATCTCTTATGGTTCGTTATAGAAAAGTACGCAAAATGCATTCCGATTGAAGAGGACCACAACTATTCCCGGAAAATTCAAGATATACATTTTATTAGTCATGTAAATATTTAAACCATCTGGAATTTCAATCAAAATCGTTAGAGCCATTTTGGTCGTTTGGTGTGGGGAGACTAATTTTCTTAAAAATCATCGTATCCTACGCATCCTTGGAAGATGCTGAACTTAAATACGAAGTTTGGTATTCATCCGACCTTTCTGAGTTATGTTCACAGACAGACACAGACACAGACACACAACATTTTTCTTAAATGGGACCCCAAAAGATGTATTCCCATCTATATCTATAGCGAATTCCTAAACGGAATGGGATACTTCCTCTACCTACAATATTTAGGTGCTAGTAATCATCAAGATCGCCCATAACAAATCGAAAACCAATATTATAACAAGCAGACAATTTATTACACAGCCTTTGAAGAGCATTTTGGAAAATTTTCAGAATTGTATTTCTATTTCTGATGCAGAAGACGGTAGAAAACTCTGCATCTATACGATGGTTCTAAAACAGAAACAGGCAATGGACGTGCTACGATATGTGGAGATATCATCCTTCAATACAAGTTACCATTCTTGTTCTCTATATTTAGTTGTGAATTATATGCTATTAAAAAGGCACCAGAATACGCTCTGGAAACTGCATATAGTGACTCTTACATAATTATCAGTGACTCTACGTCAGCTTTAAACGCAATACAAGACACATTCTCTATCAATAGTATTGTAAACGAAATACATAATCTTGTTACCATCCTTTATGACTTAGAAAAGTTACTCAATTTAATGTGGATACCATCTCATAAAAGCATACTCGGTAATGAAAGAGCCGATACTGCAGCAAAGCAAGCTACAGAACTACCAACACAAGATACTGATACAAAAATAGCTCTCCAAGATGCAGTCACACACTTTAAGAAGAAAATACACAAAGAATGGCTGACCAGCTGGATGGACAACTCTACAAGTAAACTTCATGATGTACGTGGAACTTCAACTTAAGAATATCCAATAAGACAGCTACAACCAAATTGTAATATCCCGACTACGAATTGGGCATACCAAACTAACACCTCTTATTTGTTAAATAGAAGCTCTCCATCAATTTGTGAAACATGTAAAACAACATTAACAGTAGTACATATTATACTAACATGTCCAAAATTTGAAAATCCACGTAGTCAGGTTGGTATGCCCAGGAATATTTCTGTAGCACTCAATGATGCAACTTTCATCCAGAAAATAATTATTTTTCTTAAATTAATTAATATACATCAATACATTTAACCAAATTGTAATCTGTATATGTATACATAATGTATAAATATTATCATTGTAATCCCATAATGTAAGCAACTGTATATGGAGTTCGTGATAAAACCTAGGAAAGTTAAAGCGGCCCTAAATAAAACTTAAAAAAAAAATACGGTAGATGCTGCGACATACGAAATCCTTGACAATATCAATCAATGCCTGTCATACTTTCTTGCCGAGGGATGTAGTTAGGTATGATGAAGTTATCTAGATTAACAAACGCAAGCAAGACAACAAGGAGGTGCAAGGTCAGCTGTGCCTTCACTTAGCAACATGTCGCCAACAGAAATAGAGGAAGAGTGATGTCTTTTCCCCTCCCTTAACTGCATCGTCTGCTATGGACAAGTAACAAATCATCGTCAAGTGATGTGGCAGCAGGGGAGCTTTATGTGACAATATCCTGGGCAGTGGCGAGATGTAGTCCTTCTGCTCGATATTAGGCATCTACTGCAAGTCCCTCTTGGTGCAATTTTCTATTTCAAGCATCCCTAAGCCACGTTCATACTTCCAAAAACTCTGAGAAGAATTACCTTAGTAATACATCACGCAGTGATCTACTTTTTACTTTCTCAGAATATTGCATAGAATAAATGAACTACTGCATGGTACCCAAAATTTCAATATAGAAGATTCCACTGGAATACGGAGTGACCTATTGAAACAGTGTTTTCCCCCAAGGCATCTTTTCCCCGCCGCTGGTGCAAGGTAGACAACGCCAATGTTGGGCTCTTCAGTTTCGACCAAAAATGGTTGGGTGCAGTTCAATTTACAGGTGACATTTTATTTTGTATTTAATCATAAAGTGAATAATAGCTCAGTATATGTTTTGTACTCCACAGCATGTGTTTAACCTAATCAGGTCGTCAGGTTCAAACACGATTTGCAGAAAAAGTCCCTGGTGAATATAATCTATAAATACTAGGACACGGGGGTATTCAGTCTAACAAACCTATCAGCGAGTTTATGGCTCTTACACAAAAACGATATCGGTCATCGTTTGGAGAATGTCCCCCCCCCAAAAAAAATCCAGTATTTCATAACAAACAGTCACTTCTTATTGGTCTATGCAAAGAGTTAGCACATCGTTGAAGTTAAAACCATATAAAATAATTGTGGTACACCTCTTAAACCAGGTGACCCTGATGAAGTACTGATGACTAACATGTGTTACGTGATGTGTTATGTTCACATAGCATTCTCTACCTTCTATCGTTTAGTACTGGGTATACCAATTATTCTTACGAAAGTTTATTTTTCTATCTAATTCATTTTAATCCAGATCAACCTTTGCAGAAATGGCTACATTACACATTTCGTTAGAATACGGAGAGAACATTGATATTTTGGATGCTATACACTGGCCTTGAAATTCCATGCTGTTGTATACAATCGCCAGAAATAACGGAAAATCGATGGGAGTTGAAAATAATGACAAAATATTGAACAAATCCAACCATTAATAACGGATATTTCAGAAATGGCTGATACCACAAAAAAGTTATTTTAAATAAATTGTGTGTTTTAAAGATATGTACATTTTTTGTGTTGCATGTTTTTGTCTATCGCTTAACGTTTAACAATTATACAAAATTATACAAAATTCCTTCCGAATAAAGAGGACTTCACAGGCTATTCCCAGAAAATTGAAAATAGACATTTTGTTTGTCATAATTTAATAAATTATAATTCTAGTTAACAGTTATAATTTGAATAAGATATACAGGAGAATAAATAACTTTCAAATAATGTTGGCACTATTATAAGAACATTAAAGGGAAGGATACGCTTTTAAGTTTTACAAAGTTATGGTGGTTCCTCTTCTATTCTACGGATCCGAAACCTGGACCCTGACAAAACGTGACTGCAAGCGTATCCAGGCAGCGGACATAAAATGTCTTAGATCAGTGGCAGGCTAAGTTAATTGATAAGAAGAGAAGCGAAGACATCAAAGGAAGCTGTGTATTTTCTCAATAAATGAAAGGATAGTTGATTATAGGATAAAATGGAAAAATCACTTAGAGAGAGACAACCTGAAAGCAACACAGCCCAAGTTATGTATTATACAGCGCCAGGCAAAATAAGTATTGGGCGTCCCAAATCAAGATGCTCGCAGCAGTCTTTTGAGGCCCGAACAGGCATGGATGTCTAATCCCTGACTGTAGACCACGACAATGATTTGTCATGTCAATCTTTTAATATATGGTATTTTGATCAAAACAGTTTTTTAAAAAAATTAAAATTTCGAAAGATTTTCCATGTAAAGGGTAGTTTGTTTGGGAAGATTTTCTTGAAAATCTTCTTGTCGCATTTTTGGGAGGTACTGAACCTAAATACCAACTTTGGTATTTATCGAAATGTTGGAGGTAACACTAAACACTAACGCTCATTGTTGCTAGATAGAGTGTGTTTTATCTTCCCAGTAACTATGGGCAAGCAAGACCCAAGTTTTATATGGCAGTGATGGACAGTTATAAAGAAAATAAGGTCCTGGGCAGAAAAATAATCAAAATCCTGTATTATATTACACCAGTTAAACGGGTTCTTCTCATCACCGAATAGCACTGCAACACGATTCACTCTTCCTCTCCCACATCCAACGTAGACTTTAGCCAGAGAGCAAAGGCTGTCGAATCCATTCATTTAAAAAACATTGCGTCACTGTAGTAATGGTGACTGATGCTATATTTCGGAAACTTGTACTTAAAACTCGAATCTAGGTTTTCAACTATTGATTTTTTTTTTTTTTAATATAAGTTGATTTTGCAATCGAGTTTTTTGAGGCAGGATTGGGCATGAAGAAACTCATATTACCCGTGTAAATATTGCAATACAATTTAAATTCTCGGGAAGTGAATAAAGCAACATAAATATTTGTTGAAATGGGGTTGGATTAATACATTCGTATATTGGCACACAGATGCAAGTACTTTAGTACTAACATTCTTGAGAAATTTGAATATTTTTTCACTAATCTGCATAATTGCAGATTTGAAAATCCTAAATTTTTATGTACTCGTCAACTCGACATTTTCTATCAAAATATCAACCCAAAAATGTAACATAATATTCTCCCATTTGTTTCTGAACAATCGGACTATTTAGCTGAGAGGTGTGCTTGTTGGTGTTAATTCTTTTGGAGGAATAGCGGCAAAAAATCTCTCTCTTCAGCGATGACCTTTCTGTAACGCCCATTTCACCCTCTGCAAGTAATCTCTATCCAAGATTTGATGAACACCAAAAATTACAAGCGTCCAAATGGATAGGTTTATCTCTCCAAAATCTTGAGTGTAAAAAGGGTACCTGATATTCTGAGATTAAAAATTATGTCATTAATTCTGCTTGGAAAAGAGATAATCTGGACAGAGACGAATTGAGGGTAACATTTCTTATCATATAAACAAATGGGGTGCAATTTGAAAAACTAATCACAACTCGATGTAAGAGCAGAGTATACCAATTCGTGGCCTTCTAGTTACAGTTTTTCATGCAAAATTGATAGTTTAGTTGTTCCTCTTCTTCTTCTTTTTCTTCTTCTTCTTGCGACTGTTACAACAGGGTTAATTCATTTTTTACGTTCTCCACTACCTATCTATACTAGTAGAGAACGCATTGTACTCACCCAAAAATTCGGTATCGAGATTTTGAGCTCCAAGGTATAAAAAAGGAAAATATTAGCAAAAGGCCTTATGTGTGTGTGAGAGAGAGAGACAGAGAGAGAGAAATTACAATAAGTAAAAGCGGAATGCCGGATAAACGCCAAACTTGATACACAAGTTCATCTTCTGAAAATGCGACAAGGAGCGTTTTAGGATAATTTTCCCACCACAAACTACACTTTACATGGAAAAATGTCGTTAATTTAGGACTTTCACCAAAATAGTTTTAACGATTTTGATTAAAATACTACATGCTTGAAGTCATTTACATGAATAATAAAATTTCTATCTTGAATATCTGCAAACTGCCAATGGAGTCTTCTTCTTTCTTAATAAATTTCTGTGATTTTGAATAACTGGTAAACCATAAGGGATGCCTGAAAACTTACTATACCAAAAATATAGATGTGGTTAAAACACACAATTTATGCCCAAAAAGAAATTGTGCCATTAGACATTTCCGAGATATTCGTTATTATTTTTTTAACTTTCAAAAACATTCTGTTGCACCTGCTTATAGTAGGTAGAGGAAGTGTTGCATTATACTAAAAAAAATCTATTGTTGAGATGTTAAAAGCTACATGTTTTGAAGTTACCTGAATTAAATAGCTACAATCATTTTAGACCGTGTATGTGTGTGCGTGTGCACGCGCACGTGAACAGCAAAAAACGAAATATCGGGCAAATACCAAATAATGTATATATAAAAATTCTAATGTGTTGCATTCGACTTTCTCTACTCTTGTACAAACTATTTTTACAAACGCTTATTCTCCATCTACTTCATGTTAATCGAGATAAACATTTGCAGGAACTATCTTATTGCTAATTTTCTTGTAAGTGCAAGGGCATATGGTAGGCTTTAAGCGATACTCAAATCTTTTAAGAGCTGGTTGCTATGTGGAGAATTTCATTCTCCTTGCAGTCCAAGACATAAATAGCAACAACAAAAATCCATTTGAAAAAAGTATGTGTTGGAAAATTCAAACAAATCACAAGGAATATCTCGGAAGTGGTTCACTCGACCAAAAACAAAAAAATAAAATGTATATGACATAAATTGCGTGTTTTAACGAAATCTACATTTTTTGTGTAGTAAAATTTTGTCTATTTCTTACGGTTTACAGTTATGTGAAAGTCATTCAGAATGTAGAGGCCTTTTGCAGACATTCCCAGAAAATTCAAGATATGCATTTCTTTTGCCATGATAATATCTGAAACATATAATATTTTAATCAAAATCGTTAGAGCAATGTTTGAGAAATAAAAATTTTCGAAAAATGTTCCACGTAAAGGGTAGTCTGGGATAGGGTATTTTCTTGAAAACCTTGTGTCGCATCCTTGGAAGATATTAAACCCAAATACCAAGTTTGGTATTTATGCGACTTTTGTATTTGGGTTATGCTGTTCAGAGATAGACACGCAAAAGGAAATTTTCCAAAAATGCTTTATTTGGATTCAGGGCACCTCAAAACATGTATTTCCGTTAAAATTTCGACATCAAATTTTGGATGGAATACAATACTTCCCCTACTTAATATACGTAGTAGAGAAAGCAAAAATGTATGCACAATTATATACACTTTTCCTATGATTCCTGAAATTGGGCAAAAATGGCTTTTGATCTGACGGAGGAAGAAATATTATACAGTCCAGAATTATCAATGTGTTTACTTAATTTCTTGTTAACCCTTCAGTTTTTACGACTTTACTAATATATTTCTCCGTCAGTTTAAAACATAGGTGAGTGACAACGCTCGGTATGACATATCAAGAAAATTACTCTTATGATTTTGTAAACACCGTAGAAGAAATTGAAAAATCTGTGCACTTTTGAAAAACATTATAAAATTATGTCAGTGCCAAAATTACTGTATGAGAATGAAGCATGGATTATGACAGAAAAAAGCAAACGGAGACTCGAAGTAAATGAAATGAAGTTTTAAGAGCCGTGACAAGATATAAGAGAAGATATCATAAAAGAAATAAGATATAAGAAAAGAGTTATATATACAATATGAATGAAAAATAAATAATATAAACCTAAGTGGATAAGTCTTCTTCAAAGAATGAGAACAGAGAGATTATCGTTCCAGTTTAAGAATTATAAACCAACAGGGAAAAGAAATACATGGAAGATCAAATAAAAGGTGACACGAATAGGAGTAATAGATTGCTACAGACAGAAATGCCTAATGCATGAAGGGAAAGGAAGATTATAAAACTGATAAAAAGAAAAATCTGGAAATTTGATAGAAAATTTAAACTATAACATCGTTGTTCTTTATTGCTCATCAAACGATAGATTTTCTTTCCGTCAGTTTTGATAGAATGCTTTTTGAGACGAATACTTTCTGGAGTACGTTGCCAAAGACATAAGGGAGAGAATATTGGAAGGAGAGGAGGGAGAGAGAGAGAATCTCCTAAATTAACTTAATAACCCGAGTGGAACTACAGGCCCATTTAGCAGTCAATAAATACAAACATATATGAGGCCTAATGAACAGCCAGATGGATGAAACGAAGTTAAGTGTTAAGAAAACAACGACCAATAATAGCGTCGCTGGGAAATTCCCTATATCAGAGAACAAAGCAATAAGGAGTGGCTCTCAATTACATCGACAATTTTATATTGTGTTTGCTGAAGAGAGAGTCTTGCAAATATTGGTTTTGTAGGCGCTTGATAACATAAAACAGCTTCATGTGGATTTAATTACCTACAGTTTACTGAAGTAATGATTCAGATAATTAGTCTCGCCTTTAAATTAATAGTAAAGCACAGCCACGTTTTACTCTCAGTAATATTATAAAAATAGGCAACGGAGAGTTAAAAGCACCTCTTATTCTTGTTATACTGCAACAAAGATATTAATTTGGAAATATTATCTGCCAAAGGCAAGAACTTCTTCTTTAACTGACTACCCTCCTCTTTGTAGGACTTATACTCCAAGGACTTAAACGTCAATGACTTGGGTCAGTAGCCTGTCGAGGAGAAAGCAAACTCTGGATCATAACATATCCAGGATGGGTGATCAGTCCAATATTGGCATGGAGGTGAACAAGCAAATGAAATATAGTGATGAAAGGGATGATGGGAAAATTCACGGATCAAATTATCCAACCCAGCATTCGCCTAACGACCGAGGAAAACTGCGAAAAAATCTTCGGTCAGATTGGTCAACCCCGGGGGCTTGACCCCGGGACCTCCCGAACCGAGTCGCACATGTTACCACGACTCCTCGCTCAGTTAGACGAGCTATCGCACTCTAAAATACTTTCCTTGAAGATTTATATAGTTTTAAATCCTGCAGAATGTATTTTCTTAGGTCAAATCATATACCACGCTATTTTTACCGGATATTATTTGCAGGCCGCTCCCTTTTTTTTATTTCCTCCACCACCTATCTTTGGTGTGCAGTGGAAGTATTATCTACATATTTTATGTGGACAGTATTGTTCAAGATCGAAATTTCGGGTAAGTACTAAATTTCATTGCCAATGGCTAGAGCAACCGCACGGAAAGCGAGAGAACCGTGTTCAAATCCCGGCTGTGACAGTGAATTTTTCAGCTGACTACGTTAAAAACCCAGACCAGGTTAGGTCTTTAAAAACATAATTAATTCATTATATAACAATAATGGTAAACGTTCTAAAAAAAGAAACCCATGTACCCAGTAATAAAATACTTGCGATTGGAAGTCGTCATTGAGATTGTCATCTTAGTGAGATGCCTTGGGGTCTATCTGGGAAACAACTTGAGTCAATTGGGGAATTCAATGTCTCACCCTCAAGTTGTCACGGTAGTTCACTGGCTAGAACAACCGCACGGAAAGAGGGAGAGCCGTGTTCAAATCCCGGCTATGGTATTGAATTTTTCAGCTGACTCGAGTCAGACACTGTTTCAGAATGTCAGGTAAAGTTTTTCAAGAAAATTCCTCAAACCTAAGTTAGCGTAAACTAGCAAAAATGTTCAATGCTTTTCATTTTTTCAAATGGCTCTTATGATATTGATTAAAACACCATATGATTTGTTTAAGATATCTGTATGGCTAATAAAATGTACCTTGAGTTTTCCGTGAAGTCCTCTTTATTTTATCTATTTCTCTATATCTGGTAAACCACAAGAGAGAAACAAAGCTTGCAGGACAACTATATAGGTCATTGAAATGCATTTATATATGTCAAATTGCTTTTCTTTAGCGTTAGCCGTTTTCAAAACTATCCTACTTATATTTTTGTTTTCAGTTGAGCTGTTATGCGGCATCTATAAGGCGTCTTACAGGGCTATTAGCCTTTCCCGCATGGGTTCATTAATAGCAAAAACAGACTTACTATATGCAAACAATTGATTTGTAATATAATTCATGAAACCGAATCCACATTGCTTAATTTGAGATTACATTAGTAAACAATTAGTAAATTTGACAATTAGATTGGTTTTTATCTGTGGAGATAACTTTATTTTGACTAACTTTAGGCAACAGATAGAAAACATACTATGACGCCCCACTTTTGTCATACTTCACACTTACTGAAAGGTCAGCATCTATATTTAACATGGCAACACCTTGGTGGAATCAATTTTCCGTGCCAAATCTTTCTCACACTTGTAAGCGAAGTATGCTGGTAGTACAGAAGCGTTTGGATCAAACACCTTAAAATGCTATTCTGTTCATACGCCGCGTACTTGATATTAACCAATAACATTTAGCAATGCCTCGGATATTGACCAATCAGGTCGTTTATCTTATAATCTGCTTACAAGGATGCAATTTTATCGGATAAAGAGTCAGCTCGTTATTGAATTGTGATAGTGCGCAGTAATTAACAGGCTATGTCATCCATCTAAATAGCTGTATCAACCAACGCACCTTCACTGAAGATAAGTCAACAGCAGCATTTATCACTTCCGGAGATGCTGCGAAATCGTACTACCTCAATATCTGTTTCAGTTTCCATTAACAACAGTTCTTTCAACTTTCAAACTTAGTTCAAATCAATGCAACTCCAAATAGTGTCAATATTCAAATAACTTATATAGTTTAAACAATTGTCTTTATTGTGTCCTGTTTTTAGCTTATTTTAATTTTGAGGTTAACTACTTTCTCATTCCCACTGTTGGTAGTGTCGGTTAGTACCTATTCCGTACCATATTTGATAGTTCATTCATTTAGTATACCCTGATCCGACAGTTGACACAATGGTGATGTGATTTTACCAACAACAAAAGCAAGAAAGTAATTTATTTACAAACTCTGTTTCATTTTATTTTAGGAATGTCTTAAATCCCATTCGAGGCTGCAAGTTTCTTCAGATAAATTCGTAACCTCTCGTGAGATTAGCTATGTTAAAAGCATCCGTGTTTTTTGGAAACATTCAAACTTGTTGCGTATTATGTTACTGCTTATTAATGAGCCTTCTAAATAATAATAATAATAATAATAATAATAATAATTTAAAAAAACAGTTCTTCAAAATTCACATCTATCACTAGGAAATATGGTACGAGGCCTATTTTTAAAGTACCGTTTTAATGTTTTGCCACTGCTGTGCTGCAGTCGCGATTCTGAGCCTGCGAGATCATTTCCTCCATTCATTAAGAAGCCAAACGCAGTTGTAAGCGAAAGTCACTTTGGTGTTTTCCTGTTGTTAGAGCGCTTCGAAATGTTCTAAACAATCGAGCGACCCGCTGACTGTGAAGCGAGATCAATGATTCGTTTTTTGAATGCGAGAAATGTTACGCCAGTAAATATTCATCGTCAATTGTGTGAGTTTTACGGGGAAACAATGAGTGACAATGCCCGATCACACACAGCCAAACAAACTCAAGATCTGTTCGCATCATTTGGTTGGGAACAATTCGACCACCCTCCCTACAGTCCGGATTTGACACCAAGCGATTTTCATCTTTTTATCTGGTGGAAAACATTTCAACGACAATGATGTTGTAAAATAAGAAGTGCAGACATTGGTTTCATCACAGGCGGCATCATTCTTTGACAAAAGCGTACAAAATGGCTTTCCGTTACGACAAGTGCCTGAACAACGGTGGTAACTATGTGGAGAGTTAGTGTAATGTGTAAGGTAATGAATGAATGATAATAAAGTCTTTGGAAAGTAATGTTCTGTTATTTTTAAAGAATCATCGGTACTTACTTTAATAACACGCCTCGTATATTAGAAAATTCACAATCTTTTTCTTGGAAATAATGTAATGTTCTAATTTGAAGAATCGGTTACATCGTTTTGGCAAAATTGAGCGTGCACTGATTATTATGACGTGAGGTATTCCCTGAAAAAGTGGTAAACTGAAAGCGCATTTACAACATTTATATTGTGTCTAAAAAGTATCCACAATTATTGTCAGTAACTGTTTACTTTAGCGGCATATTTCCCTTAGGGCAGCCGGCCCCGAAAAATACGAAAAAAACAAATTCTTGTTATTTGCTTAAAAATAGCATCAATACATTTTCCTAGTCATTTATATATAAATTATAAGCAATATGTTATGAACACCTTAAAATATTGAAAATGAACCTATACAGTTCAACTCATCTTGTGGGCGTAGTCACTGGTTGGTAATACGCTTGACAGATAAGCTAAACATGTTTGGTTTTGAATTTGCCACTTGAAGAGAAGCTCATAGTGTGTGGAAACATTTAAAAAGGAATCTTGCAGATGACATGTAGAAGGGAACAGATAATTCATCATGTGGGCCAGGAATGCACCAAAAAATAACATTTTCTATCACCAGATTTTTCCGTAAGTTTGATTTTGCTGCCACAATGTAGCTTTTCTCCCCAACTATTGAAGATAGAATGATGAAGCTTTTACCTATTATTGCTACTATAGCCAACAATATTTAAGCATTGTTTTTTACAATATTTAATTTTTTAGATAGTTATGGCTAAAATATTGCAATTTTTCTTGAACAAAATAGAACTTTTAGTAATATATATTAATAAGAACGTTAAACATTCACAAACCGCCATGTTAAATGCACATATACTACACTCTGTAAAAAAACTCAAAGATGTGGTACAAAATTGTTCTCTTATGTGGTGTATTTTTCTAAGATTGGACAGCAAATTCGAAATGAGTGTACGTGTACCACTTTTGCGTGGATGTTGCCTGTGTGAAGAACTTGTGATGTAGGAAGGAGGGAAGGTTAAATGTTAATGGACCTATATACTTGTCAAGAACAGGCCCCCACGTCCCAAACTTTCTGACAACGTCTCCAGACCAGAGTTTCACAACTACCTTTCTTGCCCGTAAAGTCCCCAACCCTCAGAGAACCCTTCTGGTCACTTTACTGAAGACATGCACTATGGGCTCGGAAATTCTAATGCACGTGGCTTAACACGGTTGAATACACCTAAGGAAACCTCTCTCGTGAGATGAGGTTTCCTGCCTTAGCGAACTAACGACATCCCAGTTGAAATTCTGATGAACTATGCTACTTCCTTGTTGTGTGTGAATATATTTCATTACGTATACGCAGAAGCGGTCCAAGTATGCTTCATGATTAACATCCTACAAATAATTTGATTATCCTCTCCCCTTTTTACGACAGTATCGCTCAGAATATTATTACAACGTTTTAGTGTTGCTAAAAAAAGTATAGGTACACTCCCATTTTTGCAGATGATCAGCCACTGATAGCAGCAGGCAAGGACGGTTTACAAAGAGGCATTTTTCAACAACAAAAAATACTGCTGGATATAACCTAGAAATATTGCCAAGTAAAACTTAAGTAATGACGTTCCATGTAAAGAATCTAATTAGAGCCCACATAGTAGTAAGCAGTCTTTTAAATGAACAAGTAATGGGTTTTAATTATTTAGGAGTTTCCTGGGGCAACGACAGGAGAAAATATATTAACACAAATTAAATTTGTTTCGACATATTAGTGGTACAATTAGTAGAACATTAGCAAGAAAGCCAGCAGAGAAACCCTGCTTAAACGTTTTAGGTATATATGTATTTCGTATGACCTGGGAATGTTGGACTGTCACTAGAAATGTGTTAAGAAGATTGGAAATAGTAGAAATGAAATTACTATGAAATGTGGCAATATAAACTCTTTTAGATAAGAAAAAATGAATAATAAACAGTCAGTTTAGTAACTAAAATAGAAAACCTGAACAGATCAGAAATGGTCTAATCCATGATAGTTCATCATGATGATGATCTGCCAGCAGGACTTCTTAATAATGTTTGTTACATTACAAGTAACAGCCGTTCGTACCAATTACCGAGGCGTAAAACACATGTTCAGCTACATTTTTTTCGAGACTTATACGCTCGAAAAGTCATTGTCATTTTCTGAAATCATCACCTGACTGGAATCATTACCCGAGAAATTCCACAGTACATACGACACCAGAAAATACGAGGGCTTAACAACAAAGACTGACTTATTTTTTCCCATAGATACTTAATACTCCATTTCAATGTTTACGTGATCTTTTTCACGTAAAGCCCTCTTACTTCAACGCATTTTTAATAGCGTCGCTGCCAGTCCTCGAACAGACGGTGCGGGCCTTCTTTATGGGGTCCTTGAGAATCGCCACACTTTTTGAGCACTGCTTCAGAATTCTCAAATCGAATGGCCCGGAGCTTTGCCTTTAATGATGGAAATCAACAAAAATCACACAGTGCAAGATCGGGGCTATAAGGCGGATGCGGTACACAGATAATGTTCCATTTAGCCAAAAACTGCATGACTTGAATTGCGACGTGAGGCCCCGCGTTGTCATGATGAAGTCGTCACCAGTCCGATGAAGTTCTGGTCGTTTCCTTGTAATGTGCTTCCTCAGTTTAGCCAATACTGACGTGCAGCTTGCTGCTGTAACAGTAGTATGCGGGGGTGGCTTGCTGGTAAATCATTCCATTACAGTCAGTATGGTATTTGAAATGCAGGCAGGATCTACCTAACAGAGCATTACTACTAAGCTACCGATACGAGAATGCTGCAACTTATGGATATTACACATAAACCCGCTCTTTTCAAATATCCATGGTGCAGACAGGAAACTATCAAGGAAGCTTTTATGCACTTTAGTGCCAAAAAGTGGCCCATATAGGAACAGTGACATTTAATTTGATAGTGAAATGTATAGCTGCGCTCTAAGCGTCACCCTTGGGCGGAGAGTATCACTGTTAATGAGCGTCTATATTCTTGCTAGGCTGAGTATCGTTAAGATAGTAACAATCACAATAAAATCAATAAGGCTGATATTAATACTTTATTTATTTAACCGTGCTTTTTGACTACTAGGACCACAACAGATTGATTCTATTATATAATAATGCATATTATTATTATTATTATTATTATTATTATTATTATGTTTTTGTTGTTACTTATGCACTGAAATTGACAAAATACATCGAAATAATGGCCAACTTCTTGATAATATTTCCAACAACGGAATAAGGTTATTCGAGGTATATCAAATATACCTTGCATTAGGTTATTTTTGCATGTTATTTTCCAACCTGTTCTATTTTGAATATACATCTACAGGCTGTAAATAAGTATATGGCACAAGGCCTGGTGGTGGGTAGATGGATACCATGTGATCACATTTTGTTAATAAACCCAGAAATGCTTTGTTTACGTATTAAGATCTCTGAAAGGCAGAGGAGGATATGGGGAGTATCTACCTAAGGACTGCGGAAAAAAGGGGTAAAAAAAAGTAGTCAGATTAATCGATACACTGCACATCCCGAATCCAAGTCACATATGCTTACCGTTCTGAGCCATCTGTTGTACTGTATAACGCAAACAAATGCAGGTTGCTATTACAATTTTATGCACAAATACTAGAACCGCCTTAGACAGAGAGATTCATGTTAACGTGCTGCGAACCTGCATAACGTTTAGCTGGACCTTGATACGCAACGCAGTTACGTTACGTGGTTCGGCTCGCGTATCTGTACAAAGCGTAAAGCAATGCGTAGCAAGTTTCAAACCGAGGCTGGGTCCTCTATCACAGAAACCTAACAGCTCCTGGCAGGCAACAGATAGTGGTTGTTAACGCTCACCGGACTAAACAGTGCAACCTCAATCGAACTAAAGCGAATGATACCGGAAACAGGTATACAAATGCAGCAGAATCAAATTTATGATGTGCACTGTACATTATCACGCACGTGGGGTGGCAAATATTGACTGAGGCGCCTCTTGTAGGGTACGCAACCCTCCGCAACGCGTTTGAGCACGGTTTGCAAGTAAACATCACGTCCGGGGAAGCGAAGCCCTTGAAATCCACTCGGACTTGGAGTACGTGGACCATTATCTGCCCCATTACTCATATGAGATTCTTTGCAGACGCTGGAATTAACAGGCACTTGCAGAATCCCTGAAACTACCGATTAACTTCCTCAAACTTTAACCAGGATAAGGTCACGTGAGATTTCATCGATATGATTCATTTTATTATTACAGAAACTGAATTCTAATAACGAAAACTGCCCCCCCATTATGTTCCTTTTCCTTTAAATGAGATTGTTAAATCCAAGATCTTTCCAAAGTTAGGCATGTGCTAAAAATGTCACTGGAATTACTGCTTCTTGGTCTTTAAAACACTTCCTAAACAATGTTTCATTTACTCTTGGCGAAAACGCTGACTGTAATAGCTTATATTTCTCTGCGGAATCTATTGTTTTAGAAATGAAAATACAAAACGAAAAAAAATCTTATGTGTTACCTAACATGACTTTCTCTATTTTTACAAACGCTTATTCTCCATATACTTCATGTTAATCGAGATAAACATTTATCTTATCGCTAATTTTCTTGAAGGTGCAAGGAAAATATGGTAGGCTTTAAGCGATAGTCAAATCTTTTAGGAGCTGATTGCTATGTGGAGCATTTTATTCTCTTTGCATGTCCAGATATTAAAAGCGAATAACGAATTCGCATTTCAGAAAAAGTATAAGTATTGGAAAATGCAAACGAAATTCATTCACAAAAAATGTATATGACACAAATTGTATGTTTTAACAAACTCTACATTTTTTCTCTTACGGTTTACCAGTTATGCAAAAGAAAGAACAGGTCTTTTGGAGACATTCCCAGAAAAATTCAAGATATAAGATATCTTAAGATAAGATATCTTTAAAGTAAGATATTTTAATCAAAATCGTTAGAGCCATTTTTGAGAAAATAAAAATGTTTGAAAAATGCTCCGTGTAAAGCGTAGTCTGGGGCGAGCATTTTCTTGAAAATCTTCGTGTTGCATGTTTGAAAGATACTGAAGCTAAATACCAAGTTTGGTATTTATTTATTTTTTGGTTCGTTTTTGAGTTATGTTGTTCACAGATACACACAGACCTTTTTCTGAAAGTGCTTTTTCTTATTCAGGGGGCCTCAAAACCTGTATTTCCGGTGAAATCTCTGTATCGAATTTTTGGGTGGAATGTAATACTTCCCCTACTTACTATATGTAGTAGAGAAAGTAAAACAGCGTTAATAACCACGAAGAACGACCATTTTAAAAGACATATCAAATCAAGAGAAGTAAAACCAAACGGATAGCACGGAAAAGATGAAGACCAATGGACGGAATCTCTATTTAGATGTTAAAGCAGGGCATGGATGAAATTTTCAAAATCCAATGTGAATTCCTGGAACCAAAAGGCTGTAATATGCAACGTGTCAGTGTTCGGGCTTTTTTATTACTAAAAATATTAATTTGTAACTCTATCTTTACACCGTGCTGTCATAAAAACGTCTCACGCATGTCACATCACATTTTAAGACATTTTAGTACATTCATGCATACACCAATTCTGCCCTTTTACCACCTAAACATCTTAGATAGAGAAAGTACTGTATTTCAAGCAAACATTCCATATTTGTTACCGAGGGAGGTAACGCATGCAACTCGCATTCGGGAGGTCACGGATTGGATCCCCGGCGACTGCCCACTCTGATTTGGGTTTTTTTCGTGGTTTTCCCTTGTCCCAGACGAATGCTGGGGTCGTTTTTCTAATACCACGAACCTTTTCGGTTCATTCCCTATAATTTCATTTCATATCACCTTTCGGGGTACGGGGCTTGATTGGGTAGCTTAGTGGTGTGTAGTGCGCGGTAGATATGCGCTCTGTGAATGCTTCTTCCTCCTCTGGTACGGAAACCAGGGCAGTTCGGACCTGTTCGTCAGGAGGAGCGTTGGGGGGTGCCTGCAGGAGTGTTTTCATCTGTGAACTTTAAGGATCCCTCAATATTCGCACCCGCCGCTACTTGATCCAGGCAAAAATCCTTCGGATCTTTCATCTCATCTCTTCCTCCCGGAGGTTGCATATGGGACAATAGAACTTTGACCGCAGTGTTTAAATCTCCGTATGCCCCTTGCAAGAAAAAAGAAAAGAAGAAGAAAAAGGAACCTTCTTTGGAAATACATGTATTTTGGTCTATGAATAAAAGAATTTATAAAAAGTTCAGTTTTTATGCGTGTGCCCGGTCACGTGTGTGTGTCTGTGAACTGCAAAATTAAAAGGGGGATGTATACCAAGCTTGGTGTTTTAGCCAGTATCTTTCAAGGATAGGTACAAGGCGAAGATTTTCATTCAATTCACTTACACCAAACCCAAAAAGATCGTGTTTTTTACTTTCTCGAAAACGGCCGATATATACAACAAACATTTTCAAAAACCGTAACAAAATATAAGAAAAATTTCATAAAAAGCTCCAAACCAAGTTATCCAAAGTAATTAATAGATTCCGCTGCAAACTGTCACCGTAGCATTAAGGGAAGTGTACTTTTGTAAAGTAAAATACTCGTACTATGAAATCATTGACATCTTCACTTATAGACAGTTTGTGTTTATTAACATAATTACAAAGGCATGCCTCTGTTACATTCTGCCCCAAAACATTGATAACATTGGGAGCTACAAAATAGACGTTAATCCATATATGGAATAATCCTTTTCGGAATAAGGTTTGCAACTACCATCGTGGTATGAGGTCATTCGGAGGAGGGGTGTTTAAGGCAAGTACCGTTTAAGTACTTTGCCGCTGCAGTTGAGATTTTGAGCATGCGCATTCACACCCATTAGGAAGCCAGACGCAGCTGTGAGCGATCGTCACTTTGTGTTTTCTTGATGTTAGAACGTTTTAAATGTTCAAAACAACTGAACGACCTGCCGACTGAGAAGTCAGATCAGTGATTCGTTTTATGGGAAAACAATAGTGAGTGACAATAACCGGCCACACACAGCCAACAAACTCAAGATCTGATCGCATCCTTTCGTTGGGAACTATTCGACCACCCTCCCTACAGTCCGGATTTGGCACCAAGCGATTTTCATGTTTTTTTTTATCTGACGAAATTTCTTTGTGGAAAACATTTCATCGACGATAATATTGTGAAACGAGAAGTGTAGACTTGGCGGTATCATATTTTGACGAAAACTAGTTCTCGTTATGACAAGTGCCTGAATAACGGAGGTGACTTTGTGGAGAAGTAGTGTAAGGTGTAAGGCAATTTGATAATAAAGTATATGAAAATAATGTTGTGTTATTTTATAAAAAGGTTAACGCATTTACGTTAAAAACCAGGCCTCGTACATGGAACAGTTTGGCTCTCGACTTGTGTTTTATGGCTACGATCGCAAATTTTCAAGCGTCCACAAACATGCTGCCCAAATGTCCAGTACTTGATGTGCCCTAATGAGCTCCGCCGTGCATATCAAAACAATGACCGGCCTTTTAACTGCGCATGCGTCAAGTCCAGGCTTGAGAAACAATCACTGGTTACATGAAGGGAAACATTCTGTAGAAGCGCAATCTGATGGGCAGCAGATCATTCTGTCTGCATGAGGGAAATATATGGGATGCGAGCATATGTTCCCATCAAAAGAGCCCTTTGTTTGGGTTTGCTTTGTTGGCCTGCCCATCAAGCATCCAATGCCGAACAGTTTCATTATGCTGCAGATCAATATAGGGCTATTTATTTTGTAAACACGGCGACAACAACAACAATGTGTTTTAGAAAGCGAACGAACGTACGGGCGTAGCCCTCCTTGTGTGGGAGGGGCCCGCTGATTTATTTCCGCGGCGAAAACTGCGGATACAGGCTCACTGCGACAATCCAGTCCAAAAAAAGTTTCCAGTGTAGCTTCCGATTTCCGTCGTCGGCAAGAAAAATAACACCCGTTCTAAACAACATTTTTCTAATGCCTAGATACAAAAACATCCCTTCAGTCAAGTCTCTTAATTAGAGATTACTAACTCCTCTGCAATATTTGGCTAGAAAACATGAGGGGAAAAAACACATATCACCTGACATTCTTTATTTTTTTATACCTTCCACAAACAATCTTTACGAACGGATATTTTTCTATCTCCTTTACCTTTATGGAAATAAACCTTCGCAAAAATAGTTTAATCATACATTTCCTTATAGGTACAAGGGGGATACAGAAATTCGAATCATAATCGGATGTTTAAAAACGGGCCGCTATATCCTGGCCTTGCAATTCCATCTTCTTTCCATGATATCGCGAGAAATGACTGAATAGCGACAGCACTGTAAAACATGACAAAAAGGATTACAAATTTAGAGCAATAACAACGGTTATCTCGGAAATGGCTGATGCCTCCAAAAGTTATTTGAAATAAATTGTGTTATTTAAAGAGATCTACTTTTTTGTTTAGTAAGATTTTATGTATCTCTTATAGTTTACAAAAGATACAAGTCATTCAGAATGAAGAGGACTTCACAGGACTTCACATTTCTGAGAAAATTCAAGGAATATATTTCATTTGTTACGCAAATATCTTAAACATGCGGCATTTAATCAAAATCGTTATACCCATTGTTGAGAAAATCAAAAACACAAAGAATTTTCCCTGTAAAGGGTAATTTTGGGAGGAGGATTGAAAATCTTTATTTTTTATCCTTGGAAAATTCTGAACATAGCAGGTTTGATATTTATCCAATATTACGTCTTTGAGCTATGCAGTTCACACACACCACACACTCATACAGAGTATATAAATTCTTCTATTAATGTTCTCTAGGATTCAAGGGACCTCAAAAAGTGCGTTTCTGGTGTAATCTCTATTGAAAGTTGTTAGTGAAATACAATTATTTATTTACTTATTATACATAAGCGGTAGAGACAGTGAAAAGTGCTGAGTTTTCAGAAGAGAAAAAAAAATCCGAAAGCTTTAAATAAATAGTTATTTGTAGTGTATAAAAACTAAGTGCTTCTAACACAATTGCATAGAAAATTAACATGATATATATTTCTGCAACTTTATTGCATTAACTGCACAAACTGGAGGCTTGATAAAAGTATTTTCAAAAGCACACGACTAACGTACTTACACAATAAAGGATTCATATTTAAGGAGAGTTGGAGGCCAAAAAGTAAACAAAAGTAATATTATTCATATTCGACGATGCGAATTAGAATACTCTTCCGGATTTTCTAAACTATGTCATATTAAATCCTATTCCAATATGTAGAGCCAGGTTCTTAAACATTTGAAAATAAGCCTTCATAGAATTAAACGATTCTGATTTTGACTTCAAAGCTCTATAACTCTTGAATAGTATGAGCAACCGCCTCCTCTAAGTCTAAGTTTATGATGTTTTGTTGTGAAATTGTCATTTTGTAATGAGAGTTATCAATGAATGGTCCAGAACGATATTATGCATTCAACTGTTTCGTTTAGTAATTTTTTATCATTTCTGCCCATTCAAGAATAAACCTTGTTCATCCGCATTAATTTACATTAAATCAAATATATAACTCTTAAATATGTTTTCAAAGTGCGTGAAATCCATTTGATAATTATTCCTCAGCATTAGATATGTATAGACACTACGCTGTAAAGTTAAACTATTTTAAGTCACCAACCTAAGAAAATATTTATAAGTATCATCATAGGCGCCTGAAGGCTCCAATTTAGTTCCAAAAAATATGCAACGAAAATAAATTATGATAGAGAAAACCGTGAGACTTTATTAATTCACAATTTTTCCAGTGATATTTTCAGAAACTGGTAATACTATGTGTTACCATCTCCCCAGAGAGCATGCAATTGCAAAACTCTGTAAAAATTATCGGATAAAATCAGCCAGAATGATAACAGTGGCTTTGGACAAAGAGCAAATGCAGATAGTTTTTAGCCCAAATATGGAGAAAAAAGAAAGAAAGAAAGAAAGGGAAAAAAGAAGAAAAATTGATGTCAAATATCTGAAGTTGCGTCGGATTGAAAGGGAAAATGTGTTATTTGAAGATGGATACTTCAGTGCAGAAAGAGGGGCGGAGGGGCCAGGACGTCGCGGCGCCGAAGAACGGAGGAAGTCGCCGGAATTCCCAGTGAGATTTCACGCAAAGTTGGCAGACGAGCGGCTCTTCTACAAGAATAGGCGGTATCATCTCATCCATCATATTGGAAATATAACTTTCTAAGCACTTGGCAAGCGAAAGCATTGCCTAGATGTTGAAGAGAAACAAGAAGTGAAGTGATGGCTCAAGTCCGTACTCAACGTATCTCTCACACTGGAGCATCTACTTAACACAAGTAACTCTTGAACTAGCATTTGTTTGCCTACATGTCAGACCAACTATTTCAAGATTAGTACTGCAAATTGTTACTGTTAATGTCTGTACTAACGTTACATATACCGTGCCTTTTTACTTTCTCTGCCACGTACCTAGTAGGTGGACAAGGTATTGCATTCCCCCAAAAATTCGATACCGAGATTTCACCGGAAATGCATTTTTTGAGCTCCACTGCACAAAAAAAATCATTTTTAGAAAAAGGTCCACGTGTTTGTATGCCTGTGTCCAGCACAACTAAAAAACGAAAATTCGGATCAACACCAAACTTGGTATTTAAGTTCAGTGCCTGCCAAAGATGCGACAGGAAGATTTTCAAGAAAATTCCCCTACCCCAAACTACTCGTTCGTGATAGCTTTTCGAATGTTTTTTTCAAAGAAATGGCTCTAACGATTTTGATTAAAATACCATATATTAAAGATATTTACATTAATAATAAAAGATATCTTCAATTTTCTGGGAATAACCTTTGAAGTCTTCTTCATTCGGATGGAATTTTGTATAATCTTGAATAACTGGTAAACGTTAAGCGATAGATGAAAAGGTACTGCACAAGAAATATAGATCTCTTTAAAATACAATATTTGTTTCAAAATTTTTGTGGCATCAGCCATTTCAGAGATATCCTTTATTAATGATTCGAATTGTTCAATCTTAACCATTCTTTTAAATTCCTTCAACACTCGGTTGTTTCTCGCGATTCCACTGAAACAGTATGGAATGTTAAGGCCAGCATATAGCGCTCAGTTAAACATTTGACTATCGCTGTTCTCTGTGTATCTATAACAGAATATGTAATGTAGTTATTTCTGCAAACGTCTATTTGGATTAAAACGAAGTAGATATAAAAATAAGCTTTGGTAAGACTAGTTTGTATAACAACTAATAAACGATAGAGGTAGAGAAAGTCATGTGAATGTAACATTAGTGTTTTGCTTTTTTACTGCTACTTACAGCAAGTAGAAGTAGTACTACATTCTCCCCCAAAATTCTATGTCGATATTTCACTGGAAATACATGTTTTGAGGACCCCATGAACAAAAATAACTTTTAGAATAAGATCTGCGGGTATGTGTCTGTATCTGTCTGTCTGTGTCTGGTAAAAGCATAACTATGTTTAAGTTTAGTATCTTCGAAAGGCGTCAGACGAACATTTAAGAAAAAAAAATCCCCAAGTCCAAACTACCCCCACATGGAAAAATGTTCGATAGTTTTTTTATTTCCTCAAAAATGGCTCCAATGATTTTAATTAAAATACAACATACTTCAGCAATATACATGACAAATAAACTGTATACTTTGTATTTTCTGCTAATAGCCTGTGAAGTGCCCATTATTTTGAACAACTTTTGTATCTCCAAAATATAGATGCCGTTAAAATACACAATTTATGTCAGATAAAATATGTTGAGGTGTTAACCATTTTAATGATAATCTTTCTCATTTATTTGAATGTTCAAACACTTATACCTTTTGAAGTGGTAAGTCGCTATTCAATTTTTCTCGCATTCCTGCAAAGAGCATAAAATTTCAAATCCAACACATACAGATCGGCTGTTTAAAAAGTATCATTGTCGCTTTAGGCTAGGCTATACATCTTATATCTACAACGAAATGTGTAAATGTCTAATGAAACTTTATCTCGATTAACAAGAAATAGATGGAAGAGTAGTTTGTAACAGAGTTAATAGAGAATGCCATGCGAATGCAACACATACGATTTTATAAAGGTGATGGCGCTAAACAATTTCTTATCGCGACCTTGACCTCTGACTATCAATTTGGTTTCCTGAGTTCCTCTTGTACCTACAAACGAAATGTGTAATGAAACTACTTCCGCAAAGGTTTAACTCGATTAGCGTGAGATACAAAGAAAAACATTCTGTTAAAGTTACATCAATCGATAATGAGTAGATACAGTCATGTGTATGTAACACATCAGATGTTTCTAATTTCGCTATCACCTACCACGGTCTACTTATTTACAGTCAATAACGTGTATATTATTTTTTAATATAAAGTTTCAACGGCTTTAACCTGTCGGGGACCTTTTTATCTTGACCACTCTTAATTTTACACCAATTTCAAATCACATTTTAAACGTGTCAACGAATCTTATTGAAACTATTGTTTATAAAATTTCAACTCCCTAGGTTACTATAAAAATCTGAAATTTGCAGGCGATTTACATTGTTGCAATGTGTCAACAAATCTTGCTCAGACTCTTGTGTACTCTTCGTACTCGCAGCGGTTTACAAGTTATTTCATGTCTGCATAGGAACGGACGGCAGACGGACAAAGCGATTATAGTAACTGTTCCGTAGTATGTTATCCTTATTTTGCCGAACGAGATGGCTCCGCGGTAACGTGTGAGGCTCGCATTGTTGAGCGGCATAGCGGACAAACACCAGGTGTGATGGTTTGAGGTGCCATTGGTTACAACAACCGATCTCGCCTCCGACGAATTGAGGACACTTTGAACAGCAACCGATTGGTGGCTGTAGAGCCTGAATCACTCCCCCCCCCCCTGCTTCAGGCTCTCCACAGACCACATTTCAACAGGACAATGCCCGGCCACATATTGTGAGGAATGTACAAGCCTTCTTCGAAGAGCGACGGGTACCATTGCTTCCCTGGCCTGCAGGTTCGCCTGACATGTCGCCCATCGAACATGTCTGGAATATGGTTGGTCGGCCGCTGGTGCGTCACGGTCCTCCAGTAACCAGTGTCTCGGATTTGTGGGCTCGAGTACAAACTGCGTGGAGGGATATCCCTCAGGAACTTATTCAGAACCTTTATTCATGCGTTTCCTTCTTGGTGTTTGAGGTATACTCGTGGTGGGAGAGCATATCTCGCAGTATGCCCGATATATTAGTATATGAATTAATATATGAACTATGATGATACTGATAATTATCTTGTGTTTTAGTTGTTACTCTTAAAGTGTTATTTTTATTTCTTGCCACGGCTGCTGTTATTTGGGTTGTTGTTGGTAGAGCTTGTGTAACTTTGCAGGGTGTGATACGGGAAGGAAGGTAAAAAGTAACAACTCTAACAATAGATTAAGTTAATGAAGAACACTATGCTTTAATGGCACACGCATTTACTGTCTTAGTAATAATCTACACAGTTACTTAAGTTAGTTGGAGCTGTAGAACGGTCTAGCCCTACCACGTTCGTGCGCCAAACTTGCGGTCGCTGAGCAATCAAGTATTTTATACGTGTTCTGGAAATAATTGTAGTATTTATCATACGTTCCTATGAACTTTTAAATTGATAACATTTTAACGTTCCTATTACATTATGAGAAGTAACTAATAACGCCTGCTTCGTAGAGCTTACATGTATGTTATTCACATCGCAGCACTTTATACTCAACCGCCCTGGCTGATGGTGTCGCTACAACTAACATTTCTGTACTTAAAGATTTTAAACATATTCTTCCTTAAAATTTCATTGTCTGTCTTCGTTCAGCTTGGAACCTTCCAGAAGACTTACCCGGCTATTATTCGACGTTTGCAAACATGTGACCTTTCTACAAAAATATGTTGTGTTCGCTTGTCGCCTTTTCTATTTCACAAACACTCAAGGTCTGGCTTTTATGACTTTAGCGTACAAGTCCTTTTTGCCTGGGCCCTAATTCTAACACAAATATATGTTTGTCGGCAGGGTTCCACAGCTCCAGTTACACTTGCACATACATAAAACTTATGCCTTAACTTCTATTTCTATAACCAGTATTTTGCTTCTTAATACCATTTCACATTATAATTCACATTATTATATACATGGCATATATAACCATAGTTACTGTCTCATGTTGCAATTTTCACAAACGGCAGTGTAGATTCATATCCCATAATGTCTTATGTAATATAGACCTCAATGACGATGCTTTGCATTAAATATCTTTTCTGAAAGATATCCTAAAACAATATCTTTGTTAGGATAGGATAAGACTAGTTAACGGAGGCGACATCTTGCACCTCGAACTCCAGTGGATCTTTTGTGGGTATAACCCTACGAGGAACGGATGAGGTGAGGGAACAGCAGGTGACGTATGGGTTGCAGAGCGAGGCCGGCGTAAGTCGACAGAGACGCGCAGAGTTGCCTAACAGTTCCAGGTCTGACCAACCGGCCACGGGAAAGTCGCTCGGAGACGTCCCTCTATTAGGACCGGGGAAACACGACCCAGCAGTGGAGTCCCAACAGCCTTCCCTCTAACGGGGCCGAGAAGAAATTCCATACTGCAAGCCTCTGTGCCATCTGCCCGACACTGACTGAGCCTCAGCCCCGGAGTCAACTTTAAACATGAAAGGGGAATGAAATGAAAGGAAATGGGGAGGAGAAAGAAATCCATGTTCGGCATTCGCCTATGTCAACCAGGGAAAACCATGAAAACCCATAGTCAGAATGGGCGGCCAATGGAAATCAAAATCGCTACCTCCCGAATGCAAGCCTCACACGTTACCACGGAGCCATCTCACTTAGTATCTTTGTTAACTCTCTTCACGTTTCTACGTTTTCTCTACTCACAAAATGATTTGTACTCTTTCTCATATAGAAAATCAGACTTTTGGGGATCGATGAATTCACTGCTCTTTGAGAAACCATTAAAACGTCTTCAATAATAAATATTTCTTCCTCTTCGTATAATTTCAACTTACACTTATACTCTCTGCTATCAAATTTCTGTTTATTTATATCCATTATCTCAAAGACAACCAGCATTGGCGTCACCACGTTCCCAACCAGCAACGATAAATCTGCCTATTTAATGAAAATAATTATTTTGGGTTACATTTTATAGCGAATAAAATATTATAATGTATTTACTTTTTTAAATTATCACCGTTGGAAAGGATCGGATGTTAAATTTTTCACTCAATATTATAATGTTATTTTAATCTCTCAATCTATCAATTAGTATTTCTCCATTAAATCAAGTCCTCTTACGTTGTACTCTACTAAAGGTGTTAAATTGTAAACTACTTCGTCGTCATGAACAATTTCAATTAAAATATTTTAAAACAGTATTAGGCTTATTAAATTCAGCCTTTGTACGACAGAAAAGAAGGTAAAGGGTTTGTTCAAGGGTCTCGTGGCTTGTGAGAATAATGTGTAAATTGAAAAAAACAAAAAATACGAGACAGATAACTGCAGGGACAAACAAAGCAATAGAAGGCACAAGAGTAGAATTAAATTGCACGACCATAAACATTTACTGCTTCAGATTTCACTTTCGCGTGGTAAAAACGAGGAAGTAACAATAAAAGACGCAGAGAAGGAAGAAGTGATGGAGAAAGAAGGGAAGAGATGGCGCCAGGTTTTGTGCAAGAATATGACGAAAATAAATGACTGAACCATCGATTCAGGTTTTACGCCTCTTCGAGCATCCACAGAACATAAAACTGATAAATGACACAGTTTATTGGTGCAGGCCTAACAGCAATGGGAATATCCAGCCCCTCTTGGGGACCGTTCTCCACACCGCCAGATCTACGGTCATCAGAAAACACAGAGCTGGAAAATGCGAATATTAAAGTGTTAGATAAATGTTTACATATTTCATTGCTCGGCGCATTCGCTGCCTATAAATCTAGAGCCCTACCGTGAACGTCAATAGCAGTGCCGGTAGTTCAACAACTTGAAAATTCGATTTTAAACAGCTAATGCCTGCTAATACTTCAACGCACTGTATTTTTTGTTTTTACTTATTGCTCGCAAACAATACGCGTCCCTAAATGTGGATTTCGCGGTTGAAAATACACGTACACCCAGCTCAAAAGAATGCTTTAAAGTTGACAAGGCTACAAGGCTGCAAGGCCAAACCAGAGCAGTTCAATTATTAGGGTTGTACTTAGGCTGCATCCATACTGACTCGAATAAGGGAGGTTGTTTTCTCTCTAAGGACTGAGATCAACCATTTCCATTTAATTCTATTGCTCTGCATGTTTTTAAATAAGCAAATACAAACCCAGGGAGGCTGGAGTCCGCTGGAGGTTTTATTTGTGGACGCTCTTTAACTGCTGTGGTTCTTAGCATCCCATTCTATATTGGGCGTGAAAGACCGGTAATTTTGCTTAGAGGCCTGTTTGTCAGGTTTGAGGTTCTTTTACGTGCCGTAAATCTACGCCACGGGACCACCGGCTTTACTTTCATTCTGAAGGAAGCCACGCTAAGAATTTTTAAGCCCGAAAAAAATCCATCGTCCTCCGCCGGGTTTGAACCTACGACCTCCGGAACTAGGGGCTTTCATGGTAACCACTACACCACAGAGGACAACACACACATACGCACAGAGGGAGGCGCAGATAAAAGTGGCCCGTCTCCCATTTGAATGCAAATGCGATATTTCCGTTGTATATTAATGTAAATTTCCGTTAAAATTGGTCGTTAAAATTGAATGGAACAGTACAGCAATTGGCAATTTTATGCAATATGAATATTCGATATTTGGCATTGTCCTGTCTAATTGATAGTTGGCATTCTTCTGTCAGCATCTCAGTTTATTTCCAGTTTCACATACAGGTTGCCATTCGCATTCTGGAAAATTACTTTCTCGATACAAAAAAGAACTTAAATTGTGGTACAACGTGTGAAAACAGGTTCGATTAACGAATGAGTCCATGCTGCCTTCTCTGGGAACGAACTTTTAGCAAAAATGGGTGGCCACCACGTTCCCCGGATTTAACAACCTGTGATTTTGAGGCAGTATTTTTAACACTTAAATGATATCAGTCTAATTATAAAATTTAAAATATTATAGCAGCCCGCCCTAAAGCAATAAATGTATAATATAATATATAAAGTGTATGTAACAGTCATTGTATTATATTTATATTATTATGTATATAAATGTTATGTGAAATGTATTATACTAGTTTAACAATGGAGGAGCTGTGAGAATAAAACCAAGCTGCTTTCCGTAGCAAACAGGATTATAAAGTAGAAGCCGAAAGTTGCTAACAATGATACCTTGAACAACAAGTTGCTACCTTGAGAAACAATAAATTAGAAAGTTTAATAAAGGCTACTAATAATTCTTGGAACAACAATAATGTAATATTTAAAACAGTTTATAATTAGCCAATCAAAAATTAGAAAAAGGTTAAGTTAAATAAAAGTATTCCATTGGAGTAGGCTTAGCCAATCAGAGACTTGAAATAGAGGAAATGTGCAGATTCAGGCGGGAGACGCTACAAGGAAGGTAACCAAGCAGTCCAGTTTTAGATTTTGTATGGGTTAAGTATGAGGCATGAAAATTCGTTGCGGCGAGAATAATATAAAGTTTACCTGTTAAAAAAGTGCAAATAACAATAACCCCACAGCTCTATAGTAGGAAACATCAGTGAAGTGTTATTTCATCGTGTGAAAGATTAATAAAACAAAGTTAAATACAATTATAATTTGTGTAAGCCTTCATTCTTTAGCCGTACCAGCTCTGCTAAGAGATATCCGCTCTAAAAAATACTACTGACGCAGCCGAGGCATTCATATATAATATTTAAATAAACATTAAAATACAAAGCTGATTTTTAAACGTGGGGGCGAAGGCCACCGGAAAAGTAAGCGTGGGGCGACTAAAAAATACTACTGACGCAGCTGAGGCATACATATATAATATTTAAATAAACATTAAAATACAAAGTTCATTTTTAAACGATGGGGCGAAGGCTATCGGAAAGGTGAACATGGGGCAAAGGCCACCGGAAAAGTCAACGTGGGGCGAAGGCACTGGAAAGTTTGTAACGTACGTGTGGCGAACACTCCTAGAAACATATCTCCCGCAATACGTGGTGCTTCCACAACAATAAAACTACTGCAAGTTGGTATACCATACGAGGGGCTGCAACGACTTCAATTTTTTCCTGTGGGGATATTTCAAGAGCAAGGTCTATGAAACAAATCCACCACAATACGGTACTGAAAGACAGCATCAGCCGTGATGTTGCTACAATCGATATCGAAACTTTACGCCGTGTATCCGAATATAGTTGGACTGCACAGCTGTCCAACAGGGGGCACTTTCAACATCTTTAATAATGGTGAGCACATTTCAACAATTCATTTGTCTGTATTTACTCTATACTTACACTGGCCACTTTTATTTGCGCCAACTATTCCAACTATCGATTATTCATATTGAATAAAGTTGCCCTACTGTAGCTCAATTCAATTTTAACGGCCTATTGTAACACAATTTATATTAATAGACAACGGAAATATCGCATTAGCATTCAAATGACAGACGCTCACTTTTAGCTGCTCCACCCTTTACTATCGCATGGTCGGTACGAAAAAGGGGATTATTACTTTCTTTATCACTACACGTTCGATGTCCAAGGAACACAAACAATATTATGAGTTACTTTACATGACTTTCTCTACTCTGTATCATTTACTAATGGGTGTAAACCTTATCTTACGAAAGCTTACTTTTCTGTCTACATTTTAATCGAGACAAACCTTTGCAGAAATATCCACATTACATATTTCGTTACAGATACAAAGAGAACAGCGACAGCCAAATGTTTAAGAACTGGACCTATACACTGGTCTTCACATTTCATATTCTTTGCATGCAATCGCGAGAAATAACTGAATGTCGACAGGACTTTAAAAGAATGACAAAGTATTGAACAATCCGAACCATTAATAACGGATATATCGGAAATGGCTTATGCTATAAAAAAGGTTGTTTGAAATAAATTGTGTGTTTTAAAGCGAGCTAAATTGCTTGTGTAGTACATTTTCGTCTATAGCTTAACGTTTATCAGTTATTTAACATTATATAAAATTCCTTCCGAATAAGAGGACTTCAAGGATATTCCCAGAGAATTCAAGATATGAATTTTATTTGTCATAAAATACCTTTAATATGTGCTATTTTTACTAACATCCTTAGTAATTTTTTATAAAATCGAAAGTTTCGAAACATGTTATTTGGGATTCTCTTGAAAATCTTCGTATCACATCTTTGGAACATACTGAACTTAAATACCAACTTTGGTATTTATCTCACTTTTCTTTTTTGAGTTGTGTTGTTTACAGACACACACACGTTCCTTTTTCTAAAAATGCTTCTATTTTTCAGGGGACCTCGAAACATGTATTTTCGGTGAAACCTCGGTATCGAATTTTTGGGTGGATTACCACACCTACCGCCCTTACTTACTATATGTAGTAGAGAAAATAAAAGGATTTTTACAGAAAAGTCTGTGCGTGTCTATCTGGCTGAGTGTGTGTGTGTGTGTGTGTGTGAGAGAGAGAGAGAGAGAGAGAGAGAGAGATTTACCTGAAAAACACCACAGAGTTAAATTTGCATGCAAAAGTGTCATTTTTTCTCAAAAACGACTATAACCATCTTTATTAAAATACCACATACTCATGTATTTGCAGGGATTCAGAAATTAGAAAGAAAAGCATTTTGAATATCGTATGATTTTGTATTATTGATGAATCATAATAGATAGACGAAAACTTGCTTCACAAAGGAGCAGATCTTGTTAAAGTTATGGAAATTATTGCAGCTTTAACCATTTGCCAGGTATTCGTTATTGCTGGTTTTAACTGGTGTTTAGGAGATTTTAAAAGTTTTGTTATAAATACTACGACAAGAATGCAATGAAATAATATTCATGAAAATCAATTTATAAAAACTGTAATGAAAAGGTAAATTAAAAAACAGCTGTTTAAAATATACAATCCTGAACATATACTTCATCTGCTTTAAGTAAAATTAAAGGATTAGTTTTCCAGAAAAGCCTGCTGTAGATTTTGAAACATTTTAATTGTGTGTTAAATTCAATATAAACATATAAGGAAAAAATATGATGTATTTGCACTCACATGACTTTCTCTACTCTTGTGCCAACTATTTTTACAAACGCTTATTCTCCACCTACTTCATGTTATCGAGTTATCGAGATGTTAATCTTATTGCTATTTGTCTTATACGTCTTTTAAGAGCTGGTTGCTATGTGGAGCATTCCATTCTCTTTGCATGTCCAGGACATAAAAAGGCGAATAACGAATTATCATTTCAAAAAAAATATAATTATTGGAAAATTCAAACCAATAATAAGGAATATCCCGGAAATAGTTTACTGCACAAAGAAAATGTATAACATAAATTGTGTGTTTTAACGAGTTCTACATTTTTTGTGAAGTAAAATTTTGTCTATCACTTATGGTTTACTAGTTATGCGAAAGTCATTCAGAATAAAAAGGACTTTTGGGGGCATTTCCAGAATATTCAAGATATACGTTTCATTTGCCATGAAAAAATCTAAACATTGAATATTTTAATCAAAATCGTTAAGAGCATTTTTGAAAAACTCCAAATTTTCGAAAAATTGTCCGTGGAAAGGATAGTCTGGGGTAGAGGGATTTTCTTGAAAATCTTCGTGTCGCATCCTTGGAAGATAGCAAACTTAAGTATCAAGTTTGGTATTTATCCGACTTTTCGTTTTTGAGTTATGCTGTTCTCAATCTGGCAGATACATACACATACGGACATGTTTTGAAAAATGCTTTATTTGGATTCAGGGCACCTCAAAACATGTATTTCCGGCGATATCTGGATATCAAATTTTTGGGTGGAATACAATACTTTATATACTTATTAGGGTAGGGCGGGGGAATTCGGATAGCGGGGCTTTTTGGATAATGTTAAGTTCTCACGCATGCGCTTCCACTACTAAACACGCCATATTGAAGTTTCCAGTCTCACAGTTAAGGACGGAGTCTTATCAACGTGTGTGCCTGGTTTTGAATAGATTCTGCTACTAAGAGAGACGCTACATCAGGTTTTCTAATCAAAGGTAAGGAAGGAATACCTGTACAATACGTAGCATTTAACAGTTTGGTTAGAAAACTTAAACTTTAGCTGGTCTCGTGTACTAGTTTTCGTGTTGCTTTAAGGAGTGAACGTTTCCTTGGTATTTTGCGAACCATTATAGTATACGGTGGCGCTGTCTATTGCACAGTCTAAGAATTACATCGTGACCGGTAACATGTTGTGTTGTGGGGCTATTTTGATAACAATCGGTGGGGTTAATCGGATATCATACATATTTGTTTCTCTGGTATGTAACTTATTTCCGTTGGGACATATGTTTTAAAGTAGTTTTTATTATATTAATTATTAGTACAAATTTTCAGGTGGTGCGACATTACAAAAGGAATAATTTACGGCTACAATGGGACTAAGAAGCTATGGAACAAGCAATCTCATCTGTAATAGAGGGTAATCTAGGCGCAAGCCAAGTTTTCAAGGTACTACATACGACCCTGTATACAAAAGTTAAATTAAAATTAAATGAACTGAATCCAATGTTCAAACAGCCCAGCACTTCACAATCCCCTCTGGGTGTAATGCCTGAAAGAACCGTTCCAGAGGTCCTTCCTAGTCCAGTAAAGAGTGTAATCAAAAGAAGAGTTCAAACTAAGAAAGGAGCATGCCACAGCACATCACCAGAAAATGTAGCAGTTGTTAAGGCAAAGAGGGAGATGAAATTTCGTGGGAAACAAATTCAGTTAAAAAAATAAGAATGACATTTCAAAGAAAAAGAAGCTAAACAATCAAAGAAATTCATTGACTTAACGTCTAATGAAGACGATAAAGCTAATGATTCCAACGTAAATGACTACAGATGTGGATTCTGCAATGTCAGCTATTACTCGAAGTAGTCTGTTCTGAGAGGTGACTGGATTCGGTGCCAGAAATGCCAGGTTTGGTTCATTGAAAGATGCGTGGGCGCTGAAGGAAGGAAACAATTTATTTGTGGTAAATGCTTCTAAATAGCGTTCAGAATTCAAGAATTGTTAATCCTTATATTTCTTAGTTAACTCTTCTTAATTCCACATTAATATATTATAATATAAATATATATATATATATTTAATTTCTAGAATAAATTTTTTCAGAATCCAAAAGCAGAGCTATTATTTACTGTATTCATTGTTATCCAAATTGCCCCACAGTCATATCCAATTAGCCCCTCGGAATTTCTCCATTTTCAATTCGGCGGGTAATTCTGAAAACCTTATTTCAGCATTAGGATTGTCATTAATGATAGTGATATTATGCCCACCGTGAGCCATAATAGTGTACTGCTTGTGTGCTTACTTGAATGCTCGGTACATTGTAACATTTTATTTTCAATCAAGAAGTTACGCTAACCTATCGGAATTACCCCGCCCTACCCTATACGTAGTAGAGAAAGTAAAAATAATTACATATACTTCATAGCAATCAACTCAAGAAACATTAGTTGATCATCACTGCAAATTTATCTGCTCTACTGCTGTATATTTAGATATTGGTTTACATTCAGTGGTGCTTTAGCCAAGGAGAAGTGTAAGTATCTGGTCCAGCGATTTGCTCGAGGCTAGGGGCACGCACCACACAGTCCAAAGTTATCCCTTGCGTGAATAAAACCTCAGTGAACTGTGTGTATTTTATTTCTGTTGAATGTATACAGTAAAACTCACAAGCATTCTCGCACCTTAAAGGTCATACCAAACGTGCAGTGAAATATAAGTTTAAAGAAGCGTTAGTAAACAAGAGCACCGAAGTTACGAGGCACTGTAAAAGAGATACTGGTTTCATCAATGTTAGAGGTGAAGTTCTTCTAGAAACACAGCAGTCTTATATATGGTTTTGGCTTTGATCTTCCTACTCAGTTTGTCTACAGAAACATCAATGTTACATCACCAAAGGGCTTATTTGAATATTACTGTTTTTCTTTTTTCCTCATTTTTAATAACTAAACAACATAAAAGCGCACCGTGTTTGTTAATTTTTTTTACTTTTACTACGCATTGCATCCACCCAAAAATTCGATACCGAGATTTCACAGGAAATACATGTTTTGAAGTGCACTGGATGCATATAAAGCATTTTTGGAAACATGTCCGTGTGTGTGTGTGTGTGTGTGTCTGTCTGTCTGTCTGTCTGTCTGTCTGTGAACAGCATAACTCAGAAACGAACAGTCGGATAGACACCAAACTTGGTATTTAGGTGCAGTATCATCCAGAGATGGGACAGGAAGGTTTTCAAGAAAATACCCCCATCCCAGATTACCCTTTGCATGGAACATTTTTCGAAAATTTTAATTGTCTCAAAAATGGTTCTAACGATTTTGAATAAAATACCATAAGTTTAAGACATTTTTATGGCAAATAAATTGTATATCTCGAATTTTCTGGGAATGTAGCCAAAAGTATTCTTCACTGTGAACGACTTTTGCATAACTGGTAAACCATAAGGGATAGACAAAATTTTACTACACAAAAAATATAGATCGCGTTAAAATACACAATTTATGTCATATGCATTTTTTTTTGAGTGAACCATTTTCGAGATATTGGTTGTTATTCACTTAAATTTTCCAATACTTATAGTTTTTCTCAAATGGGAATTCGTTATTCATTTTTTGTCTTGGACAAGCAAAGAGAATGGAAGGCTCCACATAGCAACCAGCTCTTAAACGATTTGACCATCGCTTAAAGCCTACCATATTCCCCTTGCACCTACAAGAAAATTAATAACAAGATTAACATCTCGATATCTCGATTAACGTGAAGTAGATGGAGAATAAGCGTTTGTATAAATAGGTTGTACAAGAGTAGAGAAAGTCATGTGAGAAAGTCACATCAGATTTTTTCACTCCAAATGAAACTAAATACTTTCGAAATACCGCGTCGTTGTATAGTATGTTCAAAAAGCTACATTCAGTATGAGAGTAAAAATATTACATTAGAGAAAGAAGATGGGATGGTTAAAAGTTAAATTATACAGTTATTGTCGGAATAATTTCAATTATACTTTGGGAACATAAATTTAGTATTTTTATTACTGTTATAATGTTAAACTATATTAAACTACAATCGACTGTAAACATTGCAATTATAAGAAAAGGCGATTTTACTTTTTTCTAGCGCCTTCCTATGATAGGGAAAGTATAATATACGACGACTGAAATTTAATTTCAAGATTTCACTGCAAATGCACCCTTTGAAGTCTTTGTAGTATTTACATTCATATATAGGAAGTATGTGTATGTAAACAGAATAACTGAAAACATAAATTTAATGTTCTATAACCGGGTAACCCTAAAAGATATACCAGGTGTTAAAAAGTTTTCCATGTTTTGAGAGGCGATAGTGTGGACCAAAACAAGAAAAAATGTCCAGTAAACATGGGCTCTAAAATGCATACATTAAGAGTTATGAGCATTTGTTCATCTTCACTGCTGTTATTGTCCATGCATACAGTATGAAGTAAACATCTGTTGGTGTTGTTACTGTAAACTGTATTCATAGTTCTGGGTAAGTGCAAGGCATATTCTTATTTGTTCTACTGGAATCATTTTCTGTTTGGACAAGTTTGTGAAATGATTTAACATTGTAGCTTTATCCTGAAATCGTTGGTGTATGTAACCCCATTAATGATGTACAGACACTACAGGAAGGCTTCATCAATGCCTGCCAGAGCATCCGTGACCAACCTGGAGTCTTTCAGAGAGTGTGTGATTTCCTTAGACGTCAGAGAGAAGCATACATGAATGGGTACCATACTGAGCACCTCCTTTAGCGATGGTTCACTGCAGGTCGTGTGCAATTGCAAGCAGATTACATTATAAGCTATGCTGTTTCATAATAACAGAGTAATGTGTCCTCGATTTGTTTACTGCATTGCATAAGTCATACATAATAGTAACGAGCTTGCAGTAGAAGAGATGTTTCACAGCAGTGAAGATGAATAAGTGCTTGTAGCTCTTACGGTATGCATTTTAGAGCCCATGTTTACTGGACTTTTCTTCTTGTTTTGACCCATACTACCGCCTCTCAAAATATGAAATACTCTTTTTTTAACACCTGATATACATACCCAGAAAAAAAAACTTAGATTTCGTACAATTTATGCTAAATAACTTCTTTCGTGGCATTACCGATTCCAAAATATTCGCTGTTGTTCGATTGAATTTTGAAGCATTTTAAGCAGCAGAATTTGAATTGTGTAGGAGAATGTAGTATTAACACAAATATTTAGCGACCTGCTTTTAAAACAACTTATTGGCCCAGTGTCTTGCATGCTCTCGTGTAGCTATAACAAAATGTGTATAAAACATTTCCAAACGTAAATCATGATTAAGAGATTTAGGTAGAAAATTAAACTATTGTATAAATAATTTGTAGAGAAGCTACTAAAATAAATAAACATGGTACTCATGGTTTTTCTTTCTGTGCCACATATCCAGTAGGTAGTATCGAGTTCTACCCAAAAATTCGATGTAATGATTTCCATAAATACTACACTTGGTATTTAAATTCAGTATCATCCAAAGAATGGGACACGATTCAAGAAACCCTCCCATCCCAAACTACCCTTAACATGGAAAAAAATTTGACATTTTTATTTTCTCAAAATGACAAACGATTTTGATTAAGATATTTACATGATAGACTAATTGTATATCTTGAATATCTTGGGGAATAGCCTGTGAAGGTCTCTTCATTCGGAAGAATTTTCTTTAATGCTATATAACATGCAAACCGTAAGTAATAGACAAAGCCGTAGTAAATAATGTAGTTCCTTTTAAAGCACACAATTTCTTTCAAATAACTTTTTTGTCGCATCAGTAATTTCTGACATATTGTGACATTTGGTTAGGGTAATGTTTGTTCGTTGGTTGGGGAAATGTATGTATCTACTAGTGTTTGGGTTGGTAACACAGACCGGATTGTGGTCATCATAGTGGAGGAAATTGATTCGTTTAGTAGCAAGCTCAGTTGCTCAGTGTCTCTTGGAACATAGCAACAGGACAGTGTGGCCGCATCATGGTCGGCTCGCCGCCGAGGGAAAGCAAGGTAACATTTGTATCAATTTATATGTAATATACTTCCATTCATCTAAACTTCTGGCATGTAAATTAATAAGGTAGCTAGTTCCTTCTTTCCTTCCCTATCATGCTTTAGATATATTTTAGGAAATGTCAAGTATTTAGGGACTTCTATTAGCTCGCCCCGTCGGACCTCATATAATTTGTGATATGTTAGATCCTGATACCTATTGCTCTACCCCCCCCCATTGAGCTAAATTATGAAGAGGTTACGACAATATCCATTGGTTTGAATGATTAGAATACTTGGTCATTTTTTTCAAGTTCTGTCGCTATTCAGTTATTTCTTCCGACGCCATGGATATAGTATGGAATCTCAAATCCAGCATATAGCGACCCGTTTTGAAGCATTTAACTATCACGTTCCCTTTATCCTGTTCATGCCTATTACGAAATGTGAAAACGATTATTTCGATTAATCTGAACTAGATTGAAAAATACAGCTTCTGTAACAATAGATTGCAGAAGAGATAAATTAATAACAATACTGGGTACACATAGTCATATGAATGTAACATATTACTTTTTTTCCGTTTCTAGCTTTCGAGGCAGAATCCGAAAACTATTGCAATGAGCTGGCTTCATAAGGTTACGTGTTTTAAATTACGGTGTTATTAGCCTCACTCTTTTCATGTTACGACAGTCTGGAGCCAGTAACTCAAGTCACGTAATATATGTAGGTTTAAAAACAGACGACGACTTCCAGTGTACTTCATAAAATAGCTCAGTGAAATATAAGTTGTGATAAACATATATCTGGACTGCTTTACAACCGGGAATACTTTACAGTGCTCATGCAGTATACAAAAGGAAACGTATGAGCTTTCGTCTTTGATGCTACAAGCATATTAACATGACGTCAAGGCGTATTTAATTTGTTGATTAACATCGGGAACTATTTTCGTCAGAGATTTAATAGGCGACTTAAAATCAAGGAAATGAAACCGTCAAAGGATTTTAAGTAAAACATAAAACGTGCGTAATGTAATTCTCTTAGAGAGAAAAAATAGGAATTTAATCTGACGATGTAAAAACCGCTATGCAGAAAAATAAATTTGGATAAATTAGTACGTAACCACTCATACGCATAATCGCACCACAAAAAGTATTTAAAAAATCTGATGTGTTACACTCACATAACTTTCTCTACTCTTGTACAACCTAATTTTACGAACGCCTATTCTCCATATGCTTCATGTTAATCGAGATATCGAGATGTCAATCTTATTGGTAATTTTCTTGTAGATGCAAGGGGAATATGGTAGCTTTTAAGCGATAGTCAAATATTTTAACGCTGGTTGCTATGTGACGCATTCCATTCTCTTTGCATGTCCAGGACATAAAAAAAATGAATAACGAATTTGAGAAAAAGTATAAGTATTGGAAAATTTAAGGAAATAACAAGCAATATCTCGAAAACGGTTCACTCAACAAAAGAAATGTATATGACATAAGTTGTGTATTTTAATGCGATCTACATTTTTTGTGTAGTAAAATTTTGTCTATCTCTTATGGTTTACCAGTTATGCAAAAGTCGTTCACAATGAAGAATACTTTTGGAGACATTCCCAGAAAATTCGAGATATACATTTCATTTATCATGACAGTACCCTAAACATATGATATTTTCATCAAAATCGTTAGAGCCATTTTTGAGAAAATTAAAATTTTCGAAAAATCTTCCATGTAAAGGGTAGTCTGGGGTGGGGGGATTTTCTTGAAAACCTTCGTGTCGCATCTCTGGAAGATACTGAACCTAAATACCAAGTTTGGTGCTTATCCGATTGTTCGTTTTTGAGTTATGCTGTTCACAGACACACACACACACACAGACACACACACACACACACAGACACGCACACGGACATGTTTCCAAAAATGCTTTTTTTGGATTCAGGAGGTCTCAAAACGTGTATTTCCGGTGAAATCTCGGTATCGAATTTTTGGATGGAATACAATACTTCCCCTACTTACTATACGTAGTAGAGAAAGTAAAACTATTACATTATTTTTAATTGCAGCTTAACATTGTTTATGCTTAAAAGAAAAATGGTTAGCATTCAGTCGTTTTATACTTTTGGTTCATTTTTACTTTTCACGTACCAAGTAAGTAGAGAGGAAGTACTACATTTCACCCAAAATTATATACCGAGATCCCACCAGAAATGCATATTTTGAGGCCCTCAGAATAAAAAAAAAAAGTTTAGAAAAATCTCCGTGTGCCCGTCTGTGAGTGTTTCTGTGAAGAGCATAAGCCAAAAACGAAAAGATGAATAAATACCAACTGGGTATTTAAGTTCAGCATCCTCTAAAGATTATGACACGAAGATTTTCAAGAAAAGCCTCCTACTCTAATCCGCCGTTTACATGAAATAAATGTTCGATAGTTTTGATGTTCTCAAGGTGGCTCTAATGATTTTGATTAAAATATTCAGATATTTACATAACAAATAAAACTTATATCCTGAATTCCCTGAGAATAGCTTGTAAATAGATACTTTTCATTCGAAAGGAATACTCTCAGCCTACGTAACTGTCCGCAACCCCTATCGGGACGCGGGTAAAGGAGTTCAGAATTCCTCCCTTCCCTGGCGAAATGAAATCTACGATAACGTGCCGCTTCGATATGAAAGGAAGTTCCAGGTGGCTCGATTTGGTCGTCTTCTGCTGTTTTGAAGGGAGTTCTTGCTGCATAAGAAAAGATGCTGAGTCTATGTTCGAATGTTAGTGAGCGAGAGAGGAGGCTGAGTTGCAGGCGATTGAAATGTAACGAGCAGAAAAAGGTAAACATTGACCAGAGAAAGAACGGAGGAAGAAGTAGTAGGTATTACATTTTCACGACCGCAAAATCAGGTGTAAGTAGGCACTTCTTAGGACATGAGTCTGGCATACAGGAAATCTTTCTAACATGTAAATACATTCTAACACACGCCTAAAGATAGCATAACAGGACTTTAGAAGTTAAAAGCAACAGTAAATATGCGCAAAAATAACATAATGGAGTATCCTAAAACATGTTCGATAGCGTATGTTACTGTTTTAGGGATTCGCCACCGGTTCATTAAATGTCAACTGTATAAAGTAAATCCACCCATATACCCGCTGCCAGTGCTGGCTACAACCTAAAATGTAATCCATGACGGCGTCACGGGACATTGACTACGTGATGAATGTTCTGAAGAATGTCAAGTAACATATGATTACGATCGAGAGAGGTATTAAATTATTGCCAAAGAGCGGAAGCGGAACAGCGGTAACCGGCTGGAGATCCGGGATCTAGAAGACCCATAATATGTTAAATTCTCACTTTCTCTACTACATATAGTTAAGTATGGGAAGTATTGCATTCCACCCAAAGATTCGATATCTACATTTCACCGCAAATACATGTTTTGAGGTCTCCTGAATCCGAAAAAAGCATTTTAAGCAAACAGGTCTGTGTGTGTGTCTGTCTGTGTGGATGTGTGTCTGTAAACAGCATAACTCAAAAACGAAAACTCGAATAAATACCAAACTTGGTATTTAGGTTCAGTATCTTTCAAACCTGCGACACGAAGATTTTCAAGAAAATCCCCCCGCCCCAGAATATCCTTTACATGGAACATTTTTAGAAAATCTTGATTGTCTCAAAAATGCTTCTAACGATTTTGATTAAAATATCATATGTTAGATACTTTCACGCCAAATAAAATGTACATCTTGAAGTTACTGGGAATCTTCCCAAAAGTCTTCATTCTGAAAAACCGTCAGCGATAGACAAAATTTCACTACACAAAAAAATGCAAATCCCGTTAAAACACACAATTTATGTCATATACATTTTGTTTGTGGAAAATGAAGCATTTCCGAGATATTCCTTGTTATTTGTTTGAATTTTCCAATACTTATACTTTTTCTCAAATGGGAATACGTTATTTCTTTATTTTGTTTTATTTATTTATTTATTTTTGTTTGCTTTGTTTTGTCCTGGACATGCAAAGAGAATGGAGTGCTCCATATAACAACCAGCTCTTAAAACATTTGATATCGCTTAAAGCCTGCCATATTCCCCTTGCACCTACATGAAAATTAGCAGTAAGGTAGTTTCTGTAAATTTTTATCTCGATTAACTTGAAGCAGATGGAAAATAAGCGTTTGTAAAAATAGTTTGTACAAGAGTAGAGAAAGTCATCTGAGTGTAACACAACAGATTTTTCTATAGCTTAGCTGCCTAAGTTAGAGGAAGTAATGAATTCGACAAAGAAATTCAATACCGAGATTTCATATGAACGATTTGCACCTCAAAACCTTATTTCTAAAAGAAGGTGGTATATGTCTATATGTGAGTAGAGTAACTCTAAAACGAAAAATCTGATCAATATCAAATTTCACACTTGTCAGACCCCTTTTCTTCACCTCAAATAAGCAGAGACAGGCACACGGATATACGGACCATATTTTTTAATACTATACATTTTAGATTAAAAAAACCTCAAAACGTGCTACTGCAGAGAAATTTCGTTACGGCTTAACTTGAATGCACAGTAATAACTTAATTTTGAGAAAACTTAGCAAATTTCTGTCCGTATTCGTTTTAAGGAACCTTAGTCGTTTTGGTGAAAAAAAATTTATTTCTACATTTTTGGTTGAAATAAGCGCCATTTTTAAAGGTGCTGTGCCATATCCTTTACTTATTTTACAACCTTTATGGACATTTGTCTAACCTATATTGTTTTGCTAATCTCCCTGTAGGTAAAACCTATTCCCTTCCACAAAAATAGGGATAAATGGTGGACATGTGAGTAATAAAATATCCAACTGCAGCATTCATGTCTTTGTTTATTTTCAATAGAATTAATTTGAAAATTATGCGCCAATTTTTTTATTTTGATTTCCCCCACTATTAAGGTTAAAATATAAATTAAAACAGACAAAAGACATCAAGTGCGTGGAATTACCATTTGACGGTTTGTTACAGAAGTATTCAGAAATAGCATTTTGAAAATAATACTAGGAATCAAGTGTATGGTGAGATGCAGATTTTATTTTAATTGGTAAATTCGCCATAAATATATTGATAGCTCAAAAATAAAATGTAGTAATGTATGCATACTTCTTTTATTGCCTGCAGCGACTGTGCAAGCAATTAACCCTTTCCAGCCCAATGCTACCATATGGCATCATTATGTATATTTTTGTTAGAAGTTGGATAAAAAAACTTGACTTGTAAACGCTAACTTCCAATAATTCTTTGTACTGTTGGATATATACTTATTGAATTTTGATATTACCACAGCATAAAATAAATAAAAACAAAGAAAGGTGAATCATTTATTTCCATTCTTTTCCTTTTTAATATAAAATCAAAGCAAGTGTTCATCTACAGTGATACTATTCACACGCGTTACTCGGGCCAACCCCTTCCTTTTCCACAGACTTGGTAACATTGCAGCATGGATTCAAAATCCTGGCTATTGATATTCATCGCTGAGTTACAAATCCCGGTTTAAGGCTAGCAAGTGGACAGTTTTCAAAAAACAGATTGGACTGGAAAGGGTCAAGTCTCTAGTTTTTAATACTTCAGAAAGTAGCCTTTTGCATTTAATGTCTTCCCGCTTAAGAGTATACGATAGGGAAAATTTCTAAATCTTGCAGTTTTGTTTTCAAAAATGTGACAAGCTATTCTATCATAATTATAAATGTTTTAAATTTCATGCAGATATCTATAGTTTTTTTTAATTTACCTATATTTCACTTACTAATTCATCAGGTGTTCCAAACGATGATAAAAGAACATTTTGTTTAAATACTAAGACATAAAACTGGAAAAAATATATGCTTTTTTCACTCTTCCGGTTATTTCAGAAAATAAAATAAATATAACTTTGTAACGCGTTAACCTAAATGCTCGAATTAATTATGCCATATCTTGAGCAATTTAAAGGTGTGGCAAAAATCAATTCCAATTTTTACTTTCTCTACCACGTATAGTAAGTAGGGAAAGTATTGCACTCCACCCAAAAATTCGACATCAAGATTCCACCAGATATACACGTTTTTAGAATAAGGTCCGTGTGTGTGTGTGTGTGTGTGTGTGTGTGTGTGTGTGTGTGTGTGTGTGTGAGTGTGTGAACACCATAACTCAAAAATGAAACGTCGGATATATACCAAACTTGATATTTAGGTTCAGGTCTTTCAAAGATATGACAGAAGATGTTCAAGAAAATCCCCTACCCCAAACTACACTTTACCTGAGAATTTTACGAAAATTTTTGATTTTCTCAAAAATGACCAATGATTTTGATTAAAATACCAGATGTTTAAGATACTTTCATGGCAAATGAAATGTATATCTTGAATTTTCTGGGAATATCCCCAAAAGTCGTCTTCATTCTGAATGAATTTTGGATAATTAGTAAACCGTAAGAGATAGACAAAATTTTACTACACAAAAATGTAGATCTCGGTAAAACACACAATTTATGTCATATACATTGTTTTGTCCAGTGAACCATTTCCGAGATATTCCTTGTTATTTGTTTGAATTTTTCAATACTTATACTTTTTCTCAAATGGGAATTCGTTATCTTTTTTTTTTTTGTCCTGGACATGCAAAGAGAACGGAATGCTCCACGTAGAAACCAGCTCTTAAAAGATTTGACTATCGCATAAAGTCTACCACATTCCCCTTGCACCTACAAGGCAATAAGATTCTGCAAATGTTTATCTCGACTAAGATGAAGTACATGGAGAATAAGCGTATGTAAAAATGGTTTGCACAAGAGTAAAGAAAGTCATGTGAGTGTAACACATCATATTTTTTAAGTTCATTCCTTCTGAATTTCTCCTGAAAATTTGAACAAGATTGTTCATTAACTACATAGTGTGAACACTTTTAATGCGCTAAAGTGTAAGGAAAAGCAAAGTTGAGTAAAAGGCCTTGGAAGGAACACACCATTACGCCGTGTGTTCTTGGGTATTTAAATTGTCACTTATTGAAGCCTTAAAGATTTCTGAGAGCAAAACGTATAGAATGCAATTGAAGTTAAGCATATTTGGACATAAAAATTAATTTTTGTATTTTTGGAAACTTTTCACTAAATTTCAGCTATGAGTACCCTTAATCCCTTTCCCCTTAAAGATATATTAACGGTTAAGTAGATAGTGAATTTCCTAGTAGTTGTAGCTGTATTCCTTTTGATTTAACATGATATTTCAGAGAATTGAAATAAAAATTCGCGTGTGACACGCGGGTTTAAACAGAGTAAATTACCTCTTACGTGTTTTAGAACCCGGGTAAACGTACCATAGAGGATACGTAGCAGCCTTGCAGTTCTCGCGACAGGAACTTTTGGCGCCGGAGTTTTAGGTCACGACATATACAAAATCACGAATCGTACACGGCATTACTCAGAAATGTTTCTGCTCAAATATCTCAGAAAAAAAGCGAAAGAAAAACATTAACGTTAAGGAAAGCGTTTGCCAGTGTATCATTATACATAAAAAACTGAAAATTTAATTAAACTAATTATGGCTTAGCCTATAAATATTTGTAAAATCTAAGTGATTCATAATTCAGCTCTGCACTTTTAATCGGGTGTATTACATAATTTCACAATGCTGCAACACCATATTTCCAAGTTAAAACTACAGGGTTTTCGGTATAAAACTTTACCGCTCGCATGGGTTTTGCGTCTGGTAGGAAGACATGCCACACCCGGCACTGCCAGCACTCTGTCTTCGCTTCTTAAATCTGTATTCCTGTAAACCTGTACATAAAATACACCAGCTGCGCGATGTTTTTCCTGTCGGCGTCCTCAGCGCTCCTTGCCGTCTACCGCTATCATAGAAAGGCACGGATGAGACCGTACAATATTTTTAAAACTACTTTTAAAGGCTTTAATTACCAACTTTATGAAAGGAGATGCTGAAACTGGCCACCGTCGTTGTCCATACATTTTTGGCACCTCTTTAGGAAACTATCCATCACTCGCGTAGTGCATGTTGAGAAAATGCTGGCAATTTCCTGGCGCATATTTTGTTTTAATTCTTCCACGGTGTGTGGGTTTGTCTTGTACACTTTGCTTTAAGTTACCCCAGAGATAGAAATCGTAGATCGGGGCACCGAGAGGGATCACAAATCTCTACTAATGATTCTGTCTTCAAACGCACTTTCAATTGTTCTCATCGAAATGTTGGCCGTGTGAGGGTCTTGTTGGAAAAAGGCAAAATCACGCTCCCTGTCTGTTAATTCTCTAAAACAAAAGGGGACAAAATTTTATTCACATATGTACGGCCATCAATTGTTGACTCGAAAAATTGGCATTGGCCAATTTCAGCATCTCCTTTCATAAAGTTGTTAAGTAAAGCCTTTAAAAGCAGTTTTAAAAATGCTGTATGGTTCCATTCGCACCTTTCTAGGATAGCGGCAAATGGCAACGAGCGCCGAGGACGCGGACAGGAAAAACACCGCGCAGCCGGTTCGTAGTTTTCTGCCTCTTCCTGTATAAAAAAATTAACCCTTAACTCATGCAAATGCTGGAAATATTGCCCTTCCGCAGCTAAACAAGCACTGTGTCGACAAAACACATTAGATTGACACAAGTTAGCTCGTCCACTGTATAATATTTCATAAAATAACATTTAGTACAACGTACGTTGTTCTAAAGAGAACTGCCTTCCCTTCTCATAAATGAAAGTGGACTACTGACGCTAATGAATACGTGGTAACTGAAGGACAGAAAGCTGTCGTGAGTGTGGGATTTGAGGGGTAGGTAAACCAGCCGGCATTTGGCTCTGATGCACAACACCGAGGGAGTGGTCAGGTTTTATACCGAAGACCTAGTATATTGTGGCGTATGTGTGTGTATTGTCACGACAGACATATTATTGCGTCGTTGGCGACAGTATTGTTGGGGTAATTCTTTCGGCTTTGGATTTTGAAGTTCGTCTGGCGTGGCGACTGGCCACCCTCTAGCTGGTGAACCTAGCCAGAAGTAGAGAGAGTGGGGGAAGTGAGCGTTACTTTGTTGCGTGTTGAGCGTCACTTTTTGGTCGAGTGTTGAGTCTGAAAGATTGTATGTGAAGTTGTGTGAATGTAACCTCCTGTGTGTAGCATCGCCCCTCAATTTCTTCCTCTATCTTTTGTGTGCGATGTAGGAGCACGGTGCTTATATTGAATAAACCACAGGTAATGTGATTAATGTGAAATTCTGTGTATTTTAATATAATTATCTCACATCTGCTCTGGAATGTGTTGTTTAAGGTTCTGATCCTCTTGCTGTCTCTGCAACTATGCCTCCCAATGTGCATGCTGGCTAACTAAAATTTAATATTTAGCTGTAAACCTTTTGGCCTCACCCCAGTATGTAACAATATAAATGTTGCTCCTTCAAAATTTAGAATTAAATTTAACTCGTCAGCCCATGTAAGCTATGCAGATTATAACAAAATAGCTGGACCTAACTGTAGAGGCGAGTTCCTTATACTAACATAAAAAAGAATCTGATTTGGTACATTCACAGTAAATAGTAACATTGAAAAACTTCCTTTTCATCCCTATTTTACGTTTAAGGTGTTTGGTTGATATAAATTGGTTTTATATTATAGTTGTAATGCAGTTTACAGCTCCTAATTACACTTGATTTTAAAAAAGTGTATAATTAAAATAAATAATTCAAAACTTCCTCTATTCGTTTAAAAAGTGACTCTCCGTTCCATTTTACCTTATTCACGATAAACAGTATTTGTCTAGAAATTAGGTTATACGAGGGTCACTCCGAAAGTTTTTCAGCATCAGCCACAAATATTTTTCACTTGAGTTGTAACTTTTACATTTCAAAGTATTCTCCATTATGATGAATACACTTTTGTATCCGTTCAAACGACTTCGAAAATGCATCCGACCAAGCTTCTTTTGGATGGTCCTTCATAGCCTCCATGTAAGCCCTAATGGCCTCTTCATGTAATGAGAGTCGACTATTTCTTTTGTTTTTTTTTTAAGAAAAAAGAAAAAGTCGCATAGGGCAACTCTGGAGAATAAGGGGGGGGGGGCTAGGAATGTTTTGATCAGCTAAGAAATCGAAAGTTCTAGCCCTTGTGAGTGCAGAAGCATTGTGATGGCGAAGCAGCAGGTGAGCCGTCTTCGATCATGGATGCTTTGTCTTCCATGCTGCACTGATAGGAAACAACTTTTCACATAACACGCTGCAGTAACTGTTCTTTTTGGGGGGGGGATTATCCAGGGTGACCAATGCTAAGTGACCGGTTTTTTTAGAAGGAAGCCACCATCTTCTTTCCTGCACTTTTGCATCTTCACACTTTTGTTGGTGGGTCATCATCTGAAAAGCACCACCCGCCGTTGCCACTTTGTTTCTGCACATCCAGGATTATCTGCCGTGACAGTGTCGTAGGTGTCCTTGCTTCTCCCGTTGTTGAATTTTTCCAGCATGAAACGACACCATTCCAAACGAACTGCCTTCTGACCCTCTGTTAACGAATGCGGCACCCAACGAGAACAACGCTTGGTGACTTGCAGATGTTCATGAAGAATGGCAGTTACTGCTGTTGATCCAATGTTAAGGATACCCTGAAGGCCAACACGGTTGATATGGGGGATCCATTAATAATTTCTGCGCAGTTACAACTGTTTCTATAGTTCTGCTGTGTAAGGGCGACCTGCGCGAGATTCGTCTTCCAGGGATTCCCGATCTCTTTGGAACTCCCGAAACCAGTTTAAAATGGTACCTCTGGATGGTGCGGACTCCCGAAAAACATTTACCAAAGATTGGCGAAACTGCTCTGCTGTTAAGCCCTTTTTGAAGTCATAATAAATCGTGGCACGAAGATCACGTCGTGACAGCTCCATTACGTTTGCCTGTCTGTGCAATACTGAATGTGCTTCCGGCCCCATTCTTGCTAAAACACTTGCATATTGTTGCGTGGTAAGGTGTGTAATGCTTTAAAGTATTCCTCTTTCAAATGAAAGTAATTATGTTGCTGTCACTTTTAAGGCTTAACCGCTGCTAAAAATTTTCGGAGTGACCCTCGTATAAACTTGAAACTTATACCTGAATGCTTACAAGCAATATGAGCAAATAACAATCACTGGAAGAAGTATCGCATAAACCATCAATTTGCGTTAATAAGGAAGCAAAAGTTTTATCTTATCTCTGTCGTTAATAACTTACTCTGCAGAATTATATAAACTTCAATCTAATGAAACAACATCCATAGAAAATTCAGGATAGAAATTTTATTCATGTCAATATCTCGCATATATAATGTTTTAATAAAAATACATTATCTTCATTAAGCGCCTCGTTTCCCCATAACTTAACATTTTTGTTTTGTACAATCGTAATTTACGCCGGTTAGGTCGCAGCAGCGGTTAAATAACCGACCACACACATTCGCCTCAATCTCATCTATCACGCGATCGTATCTTTGGTATAAACATCGTTACCAACATGGTGAGTGTTGAAACAACAACAAATATATGATTTATATTTCCTTTCAGTGAATGTTTAAACAAAAATATGACAGTTTAGCTTTTTTGTCTAGCTTATTAAAAGTTTAAATAAAATGATTTACATTATTTTATCGTATTTCCTTTGATTTTTAAATAAAAATATGCATATCAATTTATTCATTCTCACTGAATGTTTCGATAAGTATCGGATATTATCCCCCCCATTTGCATAGTGCCCTTTCAGTTCTATGGTCATATAGGCTTATTTGACTTGAGCAACAACTGATGGCGTTAAAGGCTTGTTGTACTGTAGATTTTTAGCGTTGGTTTTATTAATTTTTATCATGAAAAGCACTCATATTCAATTACACATCCATACTTCTAGATTCTGCAGGTGAATTACTATAATCAAAGAAAAATTCCCTGCAGCAGCCGACAATCGAAACCGAGACCTCTGTTATTGTTTTGTATCTGCCTTGCTGTAAAGTATTGTACTATTGTTTGGTGTTTGCATTAAGTGCAAAATCAGACAACGTTCAAATTAAAAACTTTTATTTCTTTCATTTATTCTTTTAAAGAAGTGTGTTAAGATTTTAGTAGTTTTAATTAAAAAGTGGCTGAAAATACATGAAAGAACTGTCTTGGGAATTAAATACCACTAGTAAAGCATAAATAGGTTCTGTAATGTAGGAACAACTTCGCAGCGGCATCGCAAAAACAGCGCACATTCTACTCTGCGACACACCTAACTTTAACCGTCATGTTATTTTCTCACCGGCAACAATCAATTTCTATCTCTGGTTTAAAGGATGACACCTATACCTCTTCCACCCGGTGTAACAATTGCATATCATTTTCCTACTAGATAAGGCAAGATGGACGATATGTCCAAGTGATGTACTCCGCATAATCAGTGCAACAACTGACGTGCGCCAACTCTGGAGCACAAAATAATGCAGTTTCACTCTGATAAGCTTCATTAGTCGTTGCTGGTAGGCTGCAATAATACATCTTGTGTGAAGTAAAGACATTATCGTCTGGTAGTGCCTATGCTCTGACCCACCTGCACTCTATCCCACGCATAAATTAGAGCGACATCTGTAGTGCGGCAAACGCTATTGTAATGCTAATGCGATGGAACATTCATTCCTGTATCTGATGCCATCTGGACAAGGAAGAACCTCGTGTGGCTTATATCATGCATTTATGTGCATTTTATTTCGCCATTCTTTTGTCTGTTTACAATTCCGGAAACGGCTTCGCGGTTACTTTCCTTTCCGAGTTCCCTACCAAGCCCTGCTTCGCGTAAGTCCGTATATTTGATATTTTATCTTCCCCCTTTTCTTCTTCGTTCCGGATATGTCTACCCTCGAGCGTTCGAAGAGCCTTTCCTAGCTTCTTATAGCACTCAAGACTTTCTGTCTGCTTCTGTGCCTCAGCTAATTGGAGCAATTATTCACTTCGGCGATTTCTTTCGTTTATAAAAAAACACTTCAACGGTACGTTTACAACTCCGAAATTTCCATTACAAAACACGTACAAAAATAAAATAATAATCCCTCTACAAAATAAATGCCTATTTACGACACATGCTTCATGGAACCAGTTTATACATCACCTAGCATATTGAGCATAACAGAAAAAAAGTTATTAAAATTATCTCGCAGAATAAGCCAAAAGCTCATAAATGTGAACTCCACATTAAGAGAAGGAAGTCTCCAGGATTCTAGACGTTAAATCTTCAACATCCTAAGTATTAAAATTTCCGGAGTTTACATCTTCATTAAAAAGTAACACAGCAGTGCAAATGTACGCATACCTCAAGGGTGGCGAAGTACGACAGCCACATACCGAGGGAATATATCATTGACATTGGCATTTCCGGTTCAGTGACGTGCGCGCCGTATGAATGGAGTTTTTGATAGAAATGAATTGAAATTGAGTTGTTTATTTATGGACGCTCTTTAACTGCTGTGGTTCTTAGCGTCCCATTCTATACTGGGCGTGAGAGACCAGTAATTTTGCTCAGAGGCCTTTTTATCAGGCTTGAGGTTCTTTTATGTGCCATAAATCTACGACACGGGACCACCGGCTTTACTTACCTTCCGAAGTAAGCCATGCCAAGGAGTTTTACGCACCCCCCAAAAAAATCCATCGCCCTCCGCCGGATTTGAACCCGCAACCTCGGGAAATAGAGGCTAGCATGGTAACCACTATGCCACGGAGGACGACTTTGATAGAAATAAAAGCTTAACTAGCTGCTGAATATAATTTTCTGTTGTTGCTTATTTTTCTATGAAATGTGGTTTCTTGTATATTTTATCTTTCAGAGCAGTTTTATGTCCAATGCTGGAATTACTAAAACGAAATACTAAAATAAAACAAGCATTTTGGTAATGATTTTTACCTTTCATTTTAATGTCTCTGTAGGAACTTTGTATGTGTATGTTTTTATTGCGTTGTATTGTATTATATTTTTCTTTTCTTCATCTTAATATTTTTGTCAGAACTTTATATATTTATGTTTTTATTATTTGTATTTGACTGTATTGTATTGCCTGGTAGAGCGGACGAGAAGGTCTTACGGAGTCATAACAGGGTAAATAAATAAATATATAAATACTCTTAAGTAACCAAACCTGATTTGAAAACGTATGCTAATATTTGAATGATCATTTTTTGTGATATTTCCCAGTTATTTAAATACGCAGTCAGCAGAAAAAGTATTCGGACATCAGTTTAAAATGTTTAACAGCCAAATTAATCTAGAGAAAATTCTCATATTTAACATGCACAAATAACAAACGCTAAAAGCTACGGTTTACCTATTCTGGCGATTCTCAGTATTTTATGATTTTGACAATTTGTTCAAAACATCCTGTTTACATTCACATGAGTGCCTATTATTGCTTATTTTTATATCTCTTCTACGAATTATTCAAATAAAATCTTATTTTTCACTTATTCAATAATTCAGAGAAACGTTTACAGAAATGGTTTCTTTACAAGTTTCGTTGAGGTACAAGCGAGATAGAGGAAACTTAAGCGACATTAAAAGTTTAAAAATCGGGTCGCTATGTGTTGACTTTGAAATTCCACTCTTAGCACTACAACATGAAAAATATAGGAATGACAGCACTTCAAAGTATTGGAAATTCAAATCAAGAGCAATGAATATCTCAGAAATGATCAATGTCACAAAACATATTATCTGAATAGGACTAGGAACTAGTAACACCTTGACCTACGGAGATCCTTTGTACCTAGGTCCCTGCCAGGGAGCTCCCGGGAGGGAGGAATAAGGTTAGATGAGACAGGGCGGCCGGATCAGGAGGCTGGACAGGCAGAGGGCAGGGTCCGTACCGTTCACAAATTCAAACTCCCTGGATGACAGCTGGTGCAGCCGGCTCCCCTCCCCTCTGTGGGCTTACACATCTCCTGGGAGCGGCCGAGACACGGAGACCACCCCTATTCCGCGGGACAAAGGTTTACTCAGAGCATCCTTTTCCACTGCCATGCACATGCCAAGACCTCTCGCCGACATTAGTAACGCTGAAGAAGACCAAGCAGATGAAAGGTGAAGTGAAACGGAGGTGAAATGGAGGGACAGGAAATGCGAGGGATGTAACGACCCTTCCCAGCATTCGTCTAGCGAGCCGGGTAAACCGCCGAAAATACCGAAAGTTCTGCCGCGGGAATCGAACCCACGACCTCCCGAATGCGGGCCACAGACGTTACCGCCTGAGCCATTCCCGTTCGCAAAAAGAAAAATGTTATTAGACTTATTTCTTGTCCACAGTGTAAAGAAAAAGCACTGTAGAATCAGACTGAAAAATGTAATGCCACAGTTGGGATCTCTGTGCAGTTGCTCTAAACAACCGACACGATATTAAATGCCCCAAATGACTCGCATTTATCCGCTAAACCACAAGGTGTTCTCAAATTCATTTTGAGATAGCATACCCCAGTTGCAGCTTACAATCTCGTAAGTACTTTAAGTCCCGGGTTTCTTAGTTAACTACTATTAGGTCAATCAATGATATGGTATTTTATTCATAACCCTTATGGCCGTTTTTAAGTAAATCGAAAATTCCGTTTAAATCTCGATACTTACATATTTAAATGGCAGAGAATGTAGAAATTATTAAAACGGCATTGCGGCATTTTCAAATTCAACTTACATTCTGTTTGCCGAATTAGTTGCTCTTAGTTCAAAACGTATAAGAATTATACTCTCTTGTAAAGATGTGTACTCAAATTTGGCATCCCTTCTGTAACAAATATTGATATGGCATCCACACCAGCGTGAAAGCTACTGTTTTCAAAAGTGCTGAGATTATCCAGCAGAAGGGTTTTGAATGCGTGTCCCAGCCTGTCACTACGTACGAGAGTTTTCGATTTTGTCGTGTAATTACTTCACTGTAGCACTGCTCATTACCTCGCTGAAATAAAGTTCGCCTTCGGCATTCGCGTCAGCACATTTTGAATGGACGTTCAGTAACGCGAACAAGATGCCTTCATGGACAAATGGTCGCCTCATTAGCGACGCGTCCGGTCGAAGCTACCCGAAATTCCTGATACTGCAGCTTTTAGCTCTTCTACCACGGAAACATCATGGTAAACCGTGAAGCAAATTCTCCTGACCTACTTCCGGACGTTTAACGAGATGGTTGGCTCTATTTCCATCTCTCCCTCCCTCTCCCCCTCACCCTCCCCTCCTCTCTCTCTCATATGTACGTCTTAAACAGCTAGCTAACTATTGCTGGTATCGACCAGCTGTTTACTTGGACTGAAAGCTACATTAAAAACTCACAAATCTAGAGTTTAAGGAATTAAACGAGAAACTAGAGTATAAGCTGAGTTATACGTTTTCAAAGGGAGACAGCTAAAACAATGTATAAATGACAAAACTTAAAAAGTGTTTTTTTTAATTTATTTTACGTCGCTTTAGCTACGTGGTTATATCGCAACGGATGTTAGGAGATACCTCGTGGTTTGTGTGGCGGACATTTAGCCTTCTAGGTCTCACCTCTTTACCATACCACCTTGCTTCGTCACATGTCCACAGAGGCCTTGGTGCTAGGCAACTGTACCTCTGCTTCTATACGTGCTGGGTAGACGGCATTAGGGTGCCGTCCACTCTGCCTGCTCTCATTATCCGTGGGCAGATGGCAGAGCAGTCGCTATTATCATCTATTTTAATTTATACTTAAAGGTGGAACTTTGGGTCGTGATATTAATAATCAATCCGGTATTTACCTTGGCGAGTGAGGGAAACTACGAAAAAAAACAGTCAGATTGGTCGGCTCACCGCATTTAAACCCGGGATCTCCCGAATACCGGCCACAGACGTTACCGTCTGAGCCATCCCGCTCGATAAGTGAATGTTCTTATGGAACTGAAACTCTTTTATAAGATTATTACTCAAAATAATCACGTAGTATGAGAATACAATAAAGCAATAAATGAAAAAACACATAATACACTATTTAGAGTAGTTAAATGCACACTAATATTGTTATTCATATCTCAAACTTAAAAAATTAAGAATACTGGTGCCTTACACTGGGTTAAAAAAATTATCAACTTTTCTTTGCTTTGTTTATTTTTCCCAATCATACACAAGTCAATTATATGCACTGATCACAGAAATGGTGTAAACATTTAGGCTTTGCAGTGTTAGAAATCCTAGTGTAATTTCTAGACCTTGAATTGCTTCATGCACACTGGGAACTCTATCATTATTTAAGTCTAATTTTTCAACACCGTTATCATCAGTATCATTTTTGTACTGCGACAGCAAGGATATGGTATACAGAAACCGTGCATAAGATTACTCAACAAAGCCTAAACATAACATATAAATAAGTGAATTAATACATATTTTACATAGGGACTAGAAAAATGTGACGTATTAATGAGAAAACATATAACAGAAAAACGTACAATTGAACTAAATATTAATGGACGAAGTTCAATGCCTAGAAATGTAGCGAATATCTGCAAAAAGCGTGGAAATGGTAACATATAAGTTGATACCATAATTATTGACAGGAAGATATAAATAATTAAATAAAGAAATGATTGTGAGATAGGGAAATAACTGCAATAAATCATTTCTGTATATTAAATCAATGTATAATAATGTAACAAGCTTGAGCAGAGAAGATTTGCCCGAGGAAAAGGTCATTAGCGACACATGTTACGCAAATTCATTAGCAACAACCGAAGTAACGAACGCGTCAGTATAAAAGATCTTGGAATGCGGTTAAAGGGTGAATTCAGTTACGTTTGAAGTTATCAGAATTCCGTAAAAGAGAAACGGAATAAAATTCTGAGATTTGGGGAGGTACCGCATAGTAATAAGGTAAGAGATGCACACGTATAGCTTTTAAGTATTGGCCCAAGCGGGGAGGAGATTTGGTGGGGTAGTTCTAAAGTTGGCGGAGCTTAGAGCGATATAAGGTCGTACATTATAATCAGACACACATTCATGCATACATTACTCACTGTAGATACTTGTGACGACTCGTGTGTCATTTTGGGCGCCCAGAGACTCCCTTGTGTGAGTAAGATTTAGCGGCTATTGGGAGGAGTTTTGCCGGTAAGCATTTTAGCGACTCACGGCAAATTACGCTTCTTGTTTCTTTTATTGCGGAAAGTTATTTCAAACCGTAAAATTGACACTGCAAAGTTAGCTGGTATAATAATTCAATTGTTATTGTTTCGAGTGCTACGAACAGTTTCATTCTTTATCTTCAAACGGTAGGCAACTCGCTTCAATAGTTTAAGTATTAGATCACATTAAATTTCTCAGTTCAGCATTTATACTATAGGGTTCAATCAAAATTATTGTACAATTATAACTGTCAAAAAACAACACAGGTTACCTTACAACTTCCAAAAACTACTCTATCCTTGTAGTACATTAGCATTTTTAAAAAAATGCCTTTATTTTCAACTTTACTGCTTGTCCAACCAGAGAACAAACTTATGCACTTGGTGAAAATATCAGGGTACTTTACAACTTGAAAAACTGTTACTTTCAATCCCTTGTGCATATATCTGCACTGTATGACCAATATGGACAAAACTTTAGAGACTTACACTTTCAGAAAGCACCCCTAAGCTCATTTCGAAGCCTTTTCTTACAGACTATATCTGTGCTGTGCCGGGTAAGATAGCTAGTTCCAGATAAAACTAAAGAAATTCCTGGCTATAACGTTTTAAGCATTCTCGCAGGCCGTTGCACAATATAACCGTATAACCCAGCCATTACATCTTGAGCACACCGAAATATTCGGATCGTTCAACGGATGTAATGTAATGAACCAAATGGCGACTATGCAGAGCATGCTGCTAATTAACAGATGGTGCTTTAATTGCTAGCATTTGCTCGCCATGGTCATCTCCGGAAGGGACCAACTTCCCTACCCTTTCCGGGCTAAGCCAAGGAGATACATCCCAGATGGGGAGCTTACCCCTTTGAGTGAGGCACGGCACAAATCAGCTAAAAGGGATGCGGATGGGAAATCTCTGGAGTAGAGAGAGGTGTAAAGTAGTAGCTGACCTCAACACCTCGCAAACTCAACACCCTTGGGAAACACCCCCCCCCCCCCCTGTTTCTGATATTCATCTCAACACGAGTAGGGAAGGAAATGAGTAGATATGTTCTAAGGAAAATAAATTCGTTTCCATGAAGTGATTTCTTTCTATGTGACCACAACACATTAAGACCCGCCCCAAGACGACCCCTGTATTCTTAATGGCTTCTTCGGCGAATACAGCAACGCCCAAACACATGCCTGTGCATATAGCACAAGAATGGAACAAGTGGTTAGAGAATCAAATTAGAACTATAATCGTTCCTGTTTTAAATGTTACTTCAAGTAATTGAAAACTAAAATTGCTAATTTGTACAAATTTCAAACAATTTAGTCGACTTTTTATCAAAGCTTTGTTCAAAGCCTAATAAAGAAACTATTTTCTTGACCCTACGAACCTAAGTTTCCAATAAAATAAATTTAAAAAATCCGATGTGTTGTATTGGCATTACTTTTTCTACTCGTTCTTCTAAAATATTCATACAAAAGCTTAATTCTTCATTACACATTCGTTCAGGTACATATAAAAAGAAGCGATAGTCAGATTTTTAAAAAGCAGATCACTATATGATGAGCTTGAAATTCCATGCTGCTTGTATGACCACGAGAAAAAAGGAATAGCGACTTCCCACTTGAAAAAGTGTAAGAATTTGAACATTCAAACCAATAACAAGCAATATCTCGGAAATGGTTAACGCCACAGACGGACTCTCACATAACCCTCATTATAAAAATGCTTTTTTTCTATTCAGAGAGTCCCAAAACGTGCACTTGCTGTAAAACCTAGGTATCGGATTTTTGGGTGCAGTGGAATAGTTCCTCCTCTTACTATAGGCAGTGGGAGAGAAAGTAAAAATAAAAATTTATGAATTTGAAACTTTTAAAATCTGCGTATTATTTCTCGAATATAGTTCTTTACAATCAAAGTATTTTAGTACTTTAATTTTTTAAAATCAGTCATATTTGAAATTGTTAAACTCTAAATCGAAAACTATGTTTAATACCTTTAGATCTCAATACTCAACTTCAAAAAGTGTTCTGACAATTGAAAATATATTAAACAAAACTTGCATCATGAGGAAGATTATCAAGTGGCAAAAATGTAAGAAAATAGGATGTTTGATGAAAGTTTATATGCTCATGTGCACCTACAACCTCGCTTTTGAGCATTTAATTGCGCAGAAAGGCAAAATCGCAATCGAATCCTGATTTTACAACGTCTGAGGAGCTTTTCTGTGAACATTTTGAAAAGCTGAGTTTGTTTCCGAAATCGGGTACTCTTAAGGGGAGCCTTTTTCGTCTATCTCTACTTCTTTGGGCACACCTTTCTCTTAAACCATCAAACAGTAGTGACTTGTGAAAGGGGATGGAACTAGTATATGAAGTTCACTGCTTGGCAAATGAAGGAGGTAACAAGCGGATAGATACCACAGCCATCAACAGAAAGAAATCCGAAGCAGACATAACTCATCCAATCATCAGATTCGAGATTGGAGTGGAACCCCAAGAAGTAACAAAGAAAAACAACTAATGTATGAACCCACTGAGTCATTTAAAAGGATTCTACAATGAAAAGCATTTCTATGACACGTCTTCTGTTAGCATTATATGGCACAATAACCAAAGATTTTTAAACTAGAGGTAAAAAATACAAATCAGTGAAAGTATTCAAGAGTCTATTGCGCAATATATTACAAAAGAATCAACTGGGATTTAAAGAAATGATATATACGGTACTACCAGCATTTAACTTATTGTCTTATTGATTTTAATAGCCTCAATATGTGAGATACTTCTTATATGTATATTAGTTTTAATGTTGCTGCCTAATTATAGAAAAGGGCTATTCAAAAAGAAGGAATAGACTTTAAATATTTATTTCTAATGAACGACAATAGATGGCGACACATGTGATACATCACTAGATAGAGAAAAATTTAAAATTTTATTTTATGTGTTCAAAATGAGCAACATTTGTTATACGAGGACGACCAGTGCTATTCCGTTTGCATACGCAGCCATCTTCTACGAATTTATTGTATCAATTGTAATTTTGTTATGAGGCGGCTCATTGTTGAATTTAGAACGAAAAGCACGCTGCAATTAAAACAATGGATTCATCCCTTACATAATACATCACACAAAACGACTTTTCCTGTGGCGTCACCATTTTCTCGTAAACAAACGCAGCGCCGCTATAGACACTGAATGGAACTAATAAGTGGGGCTTAAAACTTTGAACTTTCCTCTATTCAATGATGTGTCGTATGTGTCGCTATCATTTGTCGTTCATTAAAAATGGATATTTAAAATCTGTTTCTTCTTTTTGAATAACCCAGTATTATAATCTTCTGTATTCATCATAGTTATTTTTATATTTATATTATTGTATTTCTATAATTTATTATATTATATCTTTTACTGTGTGTTATTTGGCAAACTCAAGAGCAGTCTGATTAATAAATAATTTTTTGCATCTTTTGTGAATATGTTACACTACAAATCAATCCATTAGCTCCTCATAGCTTTTATAATTTTTTCTGTGTAGCTGTATTAAATACTTCGATTGAAAATGTTACTGGGCAGTGGAAAAAGCTTAAACTAAACTTTAATAGTATTTAAATTTGTATAAATAGTGTTTCTCTATGTAATGTGGTTTCTGAGGAATACAAATAAGTCATACAAATAAAACCAAGAACATTAACCTACCTGAACCTTTTTTTTTAATTTGAGGTAGTTGTTCTATGTCTATGAAATGACAACCTGGACTTATTTTATGGTTATAAAATAAATCGTTTTTTCGTTTTATCTTACTATTTACAAAACCCAAATTAAGACCCTTGATGAAGTTTTGCTAATTACAGATTTATTATCACTTGTTGATAGAGTAAACTTATGATCAGTTTTATCTTTCATTGTAGAATTGTCATTCCTACTTACATGTCTATTACAGATACTTCTTATTTTCCAATTCTATGTTCAAAAATATTTTTAACGTACGTAAATTATTAAAGTGTGAATAGAACATGTTCCTTGCAAAGTTGCTATAAAGTATTTAATTATGAGCTCTTTGCTAATAAAAATATTCTACATGTGTTACGATCACGATCTTTATATACAATAACTTACTTTCGTAGCTGTTCTATTACAGGGTTGAGACTGTACAATATCTCCAAAACTAAGAGTTGTAGAAAGAAATGTCTTTAATAAAAGCTGCTTGATATGATGGAGGAAAGTAAATGACATTAGTCGTGTTTTATTTGGAGGACGCTGTGATGGCCATTTTAGGGTCAATTTAATTTTTTTAAAATAGGAACCTACAATTTGTATTTTGTTCTCATTATAAACTGGCTTATGATGCAGTAATTTGTATCACAAATTACTTAAAATGTAAATAATGATTGTAATATGAATATGCATTTTTATGTGACATTGATTTCAGATGTTTATTGATTATAAATATTGTTGGGAAGTAAGTTTATACGACCTTACTGAAACTGTCAATAATAGCGCAATAATGCAAAGAGGGGGGTGAGCTGTTTATCATTATTGGAAACGAGGAAGTTACGTAATGTTGGCGCGTTTTTCGGTAGAAACTTCTGGAATATTTTCTCCCTAGAGCATATGTATTCATAATTTTCATTGGATATTAAAATAGACGCTAATGTTGGCGCGTTTTATTAGCCAATTGCAGTTCAGTTATAATCTTTAGGCATATCGGGGAGTGGGTGTATAAAAAGCCAAGTCAGAGTTAGATCGCGGGCAGTTCATTGAAAATCTCAATACATTACACGTCGCCTTCAGTCGGCCAGTTCATCAAAATTCTTTGTACACTACACGTCGTCTTCAGTTCGTCAGTTCGTCAAAATATTTGTATGAGACACGTCGGCTATAGATTCACAAGTTACGAAAAATCTAAAGTGTGGTAAAGTTAATTATACACAAAGTTGAAGTACGCGAATTAAAAGTGATAAGTAAAAAGTTATTATAACAGTTTCAGTTTGGCGAGTGTTAAGATCAATGTATAAATGTGATAGTTAACGTGTTCGACAATAAAAGTATAAAACAAATTTCTTCATCAGTGTTCTCTTTGAATAAAAGACTCCTTCCGTTTACACATCCTGTTTAAGAGATATGTTCGACCAATTAGCTAGCCGGAGGACATTTAAATAAAAATTAAAAATTCTTTCAAACAAAAGACTAATACTGCCGCAAATTGCTAACACCAGATGGACCTACGAACCTAACAAAGAATCACGTCACAAGATAGCTTCAACGTGTGATGTAAACAAACATTATAAGTAATACCGCAACACTTATAAAAAGCTGTTTTTATGATGAGGAATAAGGAAACAAAATAAAAATGTTGGTTCCCAATTACGAAACGTAACTTGGCCCTCAAATGACCATCTATGGATGATCCAACCATTCATTATGCTCTTCGAACACAGCCATTTAGAATTTTCGTTGTTAAAGTTGGTGTAAGAACAGTTGCAAAGTGCTTTATACAAATGTTTAGTTTTTTTATGAAGAGTGAGAAAACAACATAAAAAGATAGGTTCCCATTCAAAAAAATTAAACTGGCCTTATATTGACCATCAGAACGTCTTCCAAATGAAACACGACTAATGGCCTTTACTTCCCCCATAATATCAAGCAACTTTTATTCAAGACATTTCTATCTACAACGCTTAGTTTTGGAGATATTGTACAGCCTCAACTTAAATGGCCCACCCTGTATATTATTCATAAAAGAAAACTTTTTTTCTGACAATAGCTTATGAAACGAGATAAATGTTAGCCGAAATGATTTCAATGGGGATACAGGCGGCTAAGATGACAGTCAACGGTTAAGGAAGCAGTTCGCTAGCCTGATAGTGTATACTCATTTTACAGGCTGATGAGATAAAAAGAACGGACGAAACATTTCAAATGTGTGTTGCTTAAAAATTTGTAGGATTCAAAGAATACAGAAAATGTCTCCTAGTACAAACAATAAATTGCTTTAAAAAGTGCATATTTTAATGAGTTCTGTATTCTTTCTGCACTAAATTTTTGTTATTTTATTTAGGGTGTCGCAGTTGTATAGAATTTAATAACAATGAAGAGGATTTTAAGGCTCTTCACAGGAAATTCAATATACAATAGGTTTCATCCTGCAATTTCTGAAATGTATGACATTAAAACTCAAATCGTTAGAACCGCTTCTAGGGAAATAAAAGACGTAAAAAAACTTCACCATAAAATGGGAAGTTTAGGTTGAACTTTTTAAAATCTTCGCTTTGCACCCTTAAAAACATACTGGACTTAAATTCTAAGTTTGGTAGCTTTGCACTTTCCTGGGCAAAGTCGGCGCTGGCGGCAGACACGGGCTCCGAGATTGCGGCGGAGGAGAATCCCCTGCTAAATATCTTGGGATCCTACTCGACCGCGGCCTCACTTTCGCTCCACATTTCAGGGCAAAGGTCGGTTTCGGCCACGTCGCACTCAGACAGTTGTATCTTGTTTTTCGCTCCAATATGCCTACTCACCTAAAACTACGCCTGTATCAGGCAATCATCCCGCCCTTGATTCTGTACGGAATTGAGGAGTGGGGATCGGTGGCAGCGTCCACCATACGCAGGCTGCAGAGCGTTGAGACAGCGCATTAAGGATTATCTGTGATACTGGACATAGATTCCCATCACACATCCTACATACCCAATCCGGACTAAAATGCATCGTGGACATGGTGTGTGAGAGATCCCATCCATGCACACGAACCTTGTTATCCATCCCAATCAGCTGGTGAGCACCGTGGGTCATTACGACCATAGGGCCCCCAGAAGATGGAAGAGCTACCGTCTACCAAAGGACGCCATGGGACTGATTGCATAAGAGCTACTAATCCACACATTTCCCCAAGCTAAGCTGTATTGGGCCTGGTCGCTAGCTGGATGAGTGACCATTAAGCAGTGCCCCGCCTTCTCCTTAGCTTGGTAATCCCAAATACTATAACTGCATCCTATCTCGCTTAGGCTTGCTTATTTTCACAATCACGCAAGCGGTTGTTGAAGTTAAGCAGCACTGGGCACGGTCGTCACCTGAGCGCTTGTCCGATTAGTTGATTCGCCAGAACTCCACCAATGGCAGCACAGGAAGCGAAGCTCCGTCCACTGTCTCACGACATAAAAGCTTGCGAAATTTGACATTAGGCGCCGGGCTCAAAATTTGTATGCCAGATTGGTCCATCATGAGACCACCCTTGTCAGATTCCTCAAGAACGTCACTACCGACACTACCGGGCCCCCCGCATGGCTTGTGGGCATCCCTGGTAACGAAGACATAATGCTGTCACTAAGTACTCCCCCTCCCCGTATGGGAGTGGTCACTCAAAATTCAAGCCACAATCCATTTAAGGAATAAGAGACTCCAGCGGAGCAGAGGATGGATGCTGCTCCTGAAATAGCCGCTGAGGAGCCTATAAAAACAAAGAGCTACCTCCTATCGCACCATCAATCTCAAAGCCAACCCATCACCCTACAACAGTCCTATCATCCCTGTGGTAAAGCCCTTCCAAGGGTAGGTACACAGTAACATTACTTAGGCTCACCAGACTGGAGTTGAGTTGAATCTATTATATCGCACAGGTAAAGCCGCGTTGCGGCTAGGTACCGTTGCGATTTTACACTCCGCCCAGGTAAACCTGGACGACCTGCTCTCGGTTACTGGTATCCTACTTTTGGTTTAGAGTTACGTTGTTCACATACACACAACACGGTTTCTTATTCAGAAGACCTCGAAATCGTCATTTTCGGTAAAATCTCAATAATGAATTATTTAATGAGACACAAAACTTCCTCTACATATCATACGTACACGGTAGAGAAAGTAAAAAGAAAATAGTCTAAGCACACATTAGGGTTTCCCTTGGTGGCATGCAACTCAGGAAAAATGAACGATTTATAGGTTTAAAGGCAGTTTCTCGTAGAGACATGTGTAAGTAGATAGACACATAAAACCGCAAGGATGTTAGTGGTTTCAGGCTTTACTCACTACAAGGTATCCAGGAGAGAAAAGGAATGAATTAAATTAATGGCTAAATGGGGTTAGAGACTAGTCGCCCGTAAATTATCCGGTATTTGCTTTTAATAGATTAGCGAACTCCCGAAGGAACGCACTAAATGCAATCCGACGCAACTGGGAATCGAAACATTGTACCGTATCACTGAACAGTAATGACGGCAATAAATAAATTAACAATAAACCAAAGCTTACAACATAAATTTGGCGTGTATTAATTGTGATATCATTTTGTACCATCTGTATGTCATGTTCGCATTAGTATAACTTTGGATAAGCAATATAAATCGTATCTGAGATGGTTTAACCTTGCTGAATTTAACTTAATATACTTTTGGTTTGGATGTCATTGTGTAATAAAAAGAAAAGTTCCAACATGCTATTAGCCCTTTACTGCAACGAGCATACTTCGCGTATCTAGCGACAGCGCGCCAACCTTTTTCTCTTTGAATACCTTCCGCATCATTTGAGACACATGGTTACAATACTAGCTGTCTGGTTGTAGTTTGCGGATGAGCCTGCTTGCTATGCTGAACTATGACATGACTCCTATTGACTTTCTATGATTGCACCAAGCAACGCATTAAGGATATCCATCTGTAAGAAAGGGCCAAGAATTGCCAAAATTCACAAATACGGAAATAGTGTTATTAAACACTAAAAATCTTCTGCTTAAGTTCTATGTAGGCTTTACAGCTGTGATCTTTTAAAGCATACAATATGGCGATTTAAATGCCTGCCTATAAGACTAGCTTCCTATAAAATTGCAGTAAAAAACGATAAGTTGTAAGGTTTGCCTGCATTATAGTGAACAAACCATTCATGAGAGGTTGGTTACTAAATCAGTTGCAGAAAAGCAGCAAAAGACGTAGGCCCTGTATATATACTAAATGTTTTTTAAACAGAATAAGGTGTTAAGTGGAGAGCCTGACATCTAACTTACACCAGACAATTCGTGTATAAAACGCATATATACATGGATACTTCCGGTATAAACAGCATAATCTAAAATCGTGTCTATGTCCAAATCATCACCATCACCATTATATACTTTCCAGGATTAGACCCAAATGGCCCGTTCCTTCTCCATCTACTTTCGCTCAATCTATGGTTTTCTTAGATGTTCCGGCTTTCTTCTTCACGGAGGTACTTAATTGCAAGTGTCTTTAGTATGGATTCCATCCCACATTGGAATACAAGGCAACAAATTGGCCGATCAGGCAGCAAAAGAAGCCACTAAACATCCACTAAGTGACCCAACTACAACTACACTAGCCCATGATGTTATCTCAACCATTAAAAAGAAGCTCTACCAACAGTGGAAGACAGGACGGTTTGACTCCACGAGAAGCAAACTCCATGTTATAACATCGACTTTTTCGACACATCTTCCCAGTAATTCTCTTTCCAGACATCTGCCACCAGTGTAACACACTGTTAACGACGAAACACATAATCGTGGGATATCCACAATACGATCAATGTAGACAATACTATTAGATACGCTATGATTTACAAACAGCACTCAACGTTGTAAAGTCGCGATATGACCAATATGTTAAAGCGACTATAAACTTTCAAAATAAAAAAGGTACTTAATTGAAAAGTTTTAAGCATCAGTAAATCCTCAGCAGCCGCTCCTATTTACATACAATTGTTGTCCGAATCCATCAACGTAATTTGTTTTATTAGTTCAGAAAACATATCTGCATTTCCTTTGTACAACCTATACCGTGCCAATAGTCTCAAAAAACTCATTTCTGCTGCTTCCACCCTCTTTCTCTGATTTCTTTGTCAATACCCAATTTTCTCCACCATGTAATAACGTGGAAGTAGCCATAGTTTCGTAGGATTTGATACTTTTTTCCTGCCTTTACCTATTACTGTTTTATGGTTCCTTTACTAAAAGAAGAGTCTTCCGTCCATTAAGTTTTATATTTTGTAGTGTTCATTCCCTTATCAGCTGCCGCTTGCTTGTATCCAGCTCTGGTCCTAAATCCTAAAAGCAGTAACTGCACATTTTGTACTCTTCCATCCTTGTTTGCTGCCTGATTTGTAAACTTTACACGCTGATTACTTATTTCTAAGGCATACAGAATGAAGCACGATACTTAGGAGTTGCCGGCAAAGCAAACACAAATGTAACTTTATAACAAGATCAAAGGGTTGAAGCAATTTTTTTTCTGCATTTATTTTTGATTTTCCCTTCATTCTTCGTATTATAGATTAGGTTGCTTGTCAATTGGGGCATTGGCTTTTCCTGACGAAGGGGTGGGGGATGGAGATGTGACGTTAGGATAATACAGTAATAGTTATAATGATAAGTAGACTATGGATTTTGCATATTTGCATGTTCTTTTTCTTAAACTTGCTTAAATGCAGACAAAACATAAACGCATTTCTCGTTGTTTGAAATTAGTATGCAGAATTTTATTGTGCATATATGAGCATATCTGTAACAATATGGCATGTTTATACTTTTGGAGCATAAATTTGCATATTTATAGTAACTTAATAGAGAAATAAATATTTTATTCCGTAAAAGTATAACTACTGCGATATAGTAAACAATACTCTCTTTCCCCACCTCAGCCGTCGTCCACAATAAACATAGACTGCATTGTTAAGAAAGTCCGCGTTCTCCCCCCCCCCGCTGCTATGACATGCGACAGTATTCCATTTCAGCAATAGAATTCATTTAAAGCGATTCGATTGCCAGCTTTCCATGCATTCATTCCGTTAGTGTGTTTCATCCATGATGATTTGTTGTAATATTCGTTATGCCCATGACAAAAGTCCAAGTAGTTGGATTGATGGAGAGAAGACTTTAATATTCGACGGAAAATGTATATGTGACAAGCTTTTTCGAAAAGGTAAACTTCTGCACTTTTTAAAAAGATTTATTCAAAAATAATGTAATGTTTTTATTTACAATGACACATATTTTAAAGTTCAACAATGTTTTAATTGAGGCGAGCTGCACAAAAAAATTCCAAATGGATCAGCATTTGCAGACTACATCTCACATAAAAAAATGCAACAAACAGCAATTACATATCAGCCTTTGCTTAATTTGAATCCAAAACAAAATCAAAATGATATATTTAGTACGAACCTCTGTGAGGCCTAGTGGCAGCTAATATACCTTGGAGGAAACTGGATAATTCAGCATTTCGCGGAGTTTTGCAGAAATGCACTAAAAGACAAAGTGAGTTTAGTTATTTAATAATGTTTATTAAAGCTAATTGTTTAAGCATTTCTGTAATTTATGTGTGTTTAAAATAGTTCTTTTTATAAACATTAAAACAATAAAATTTATGTCCTCCAAGAAATTAGAAATGACATACGAGATTCACTTATTTGGGTTTCGGTGGGTGAAACTACAAACTCCTGTGGGAGATATGTAGCTAATGTAATTGTGAAGAAAATGGATTCCATAGATGCTGGATCTCCGAATCTGATTATGTGCACTGTCTTAGAAAAAAATCCAATCATGCTACCATTGCATGGATAGTGGGAAATTAGAGAATGGCTTGTGTCTAAATTTTTCTTCTAATTTCAGCCTTACTATGACCAAGCAAAGAACTGAAGAGAGATTCTTGGCATTCTTAACTGACAGTGTAGCATATATGCCAAAATATAGGGGGTGGAGGCGGGGACACTTCAAGTTTTCTACCCATAATGATCCACATTGCTTGTTCTATACATGGCCTGCATCGTGCCGCTGAAGAGATTCGTTCACAGCATTCTAAGACTAACAGTTTGCTTTCTTTAGTTAAAATGTATTTGTAAAGGCTCCGGCAAGGACTGCACTATTCAGAGAGCTACCAGAAACTCCCCTTCCACCAGAGCCTGTATTAACTAGATGGGGCACCTGGATCACTGCTGTACTTTATTACTGTTTGCACTATGAAGATATTAAGAAGGTTGGTATTTTGAGTTATCTAACTTAAGTTTAGATATTTGCACTTTTCATTGATGCAAAGATCCAAGTTTCACTGTAAATACACTACGTGATCAAAAGTATCCGGATACCTGGCTGAAAATGACAAGAAGTTCGTGGCGCCCTCCATCGGTAATGCTGGAAGTCAATATGGTGTTGGCCCACCCTCAGCCTTGATGACAGCGTTCACTCTGCTAGGCATACTTTCAATCAGGTGCTGGAAGCTTTCTTGGGGAATGGCAGCCCGTTCTTCACGGAGTGCGGAACTGAGGAGAGGTATCGATGTAGGTCGGTGAGACCTGGCACGAAGTCGGCGTTCCAAAACATCCCAAAGGTGTTCTATAGGATTCAAGTCAGGACTCTGTGTAGGCCAGTCCATTAAAGGGATGTTATTGCCATGTAAGCACTCCGCCACAGCCCGTGCAGTGTGAATAGGTGTTCGATCTTATTGAAAGATGCAATCGTCATCCCCGAATTGCTCTTCAACAGTGGGAAGCAAAAAGGTGCTTAAAATATCAATGTAGGTCTGCACTGTGATCGTGCCACGCAAAACAACAAGGGGTCCAAGCCCCCTCCAGGAAAAACACGATCACACCATAACACCAACACCTCCAAATTTCACAGTTAGCACTACACACGCTGGCAGATGACGTTCACCGGGCATTCGCCATACCCACACCCTGCCATCGGATCGCCACATTGTGTACCGTGATTCGTCACTCCACACAACGTTTTGCCATTATTCAATCGTGTAATGTTGACGCTCCTTACACGAAGCGAGGCAATATTTGGCATTTTCCTGCGTGATGTGTGGCTTATGAGCAGTAGCTCAACCATGGAATCAAAGGTTTCTCACCTCACGTCTAACTGTCATAGTACTTGGAGTGGATCCTGATGCAGTTTGGAATTCCTGTGTGATGGTCTAGATAGATGTCTGCCTATTACTCTTTACGAATCTCTTCAAATGTCTGCGGTTTCTGTCAGACAACACACGAGGTCGGCCTGTACGCTTTTGTGTTGCACATGTCCCTTCACGTTTCCACTTCACTATCACATCAGAAACAGCGGACCTAGGGATGTTTAGGAGTGTGGAAATCTCGCGTGCAGACTTCTGACACAAGTGACACCCAATCACCTGACCACGTTCGAAGTCCGTGGGTTCCACGGAACGTCCCATTCTGCTGTTTCACGATGTCTAATGACTACTGAGGTCGCGGATAATGAGTACCAGGCAGTAGGTGGCAGCACAATGCACCTAAGATGAACAACGTATGTTTTGGGGGTGTCCGGATACTTTTGATCAAGTGTATATCTCAATAATTTAAAAAGACGGACGGATATCTTAAGAATTTATTCGGAAGACATTGGGGTTTGGTATGAGTTAAATCTAAAATATTTTACATCGACAGTTAGACCTGAGAAAACTTTGTTGTCGATAGATTCCATATAAACAGACTCCGGATTAAAAACAACAACGCACTGATTAGTATAATACTCTGGAAAAAAATCCAAAGCGGCACTTCAAATTTGTTTGGAATATCGTTACTGGTAATGAATTTTGGATTTATTGTTATGATCCTGAGAAGAAAAGTCAATCAGCTCAATAGGTCTTTCGAAAAGAACCTAAGCCTACAAAGGTATTTTTTGCTAGGACCTGTTGCCTACAAAGGTCCTGTTTTTTGTTTTTGTTTTTTTTTACCTAACACGGGCCACATTGCTATTATAGCATTAGATAGGCGTACGTTACTGCCGATTGGTATACAGCTACTTTTTGAAAAAGTTCGTGAATAATGCCCAAAAGGAAAAATAATGTTATATCATGACAATGCGTCGTCGCATACATAAAAACTTAACACCTGAATATCTGAATGCCATAAAGATCAGCATAATGGTCCCTCCACCATACAGTCCTGACGTAGCACCTTGTGATTTCCTTTTGTTTCCAAAAATTAGAGATAACATGGAACATTATAAAAACCTGATATCTGAAGTGCCTCAGGAAGACTGGCATCGTTGCTTTAAGTACTTGGTTTTATCGAATTCAAAAATGTACTGATATTGAATGGGGAAACTTTGAAAAACAATAAAATCATTTAATTTTTTTAAAACTAATCCTTGTTTGATTTTATAAAAATGTTCAGTGTCGCCCTCGTATCATTCAGAACACAAGATCACACGTATTTTTATTGCAAATCTAGGACTGCTTGAGTGTGCAAAGTAAACATCTGTTATCACATCCAACAGCATATTATAACATCCTTATATGAATAAGAAAATAAACACACTATGATTTACCATTAGGTTTACCTGCAACATATCCTTAAGATACCGTTTGAACATTTAAAAATAGCGCAGCATAAACATATACTATTTAAATGATCGAAATAATGAATAATGTTTACTATAAAAAATAAAATTTTGGTGAAATATTGGGCGTTCTCGGCAGAATATCCGTTCAACAGAAGCTTTCGTAGCTTTATCATGGATTGGATGGGATGGCGCATGAAAGGACGGATGCTTATTCTATGCCTTATATGGTAATCTAAGTAAATAAACTTGAAACTTCTGATGTGATACATTCACATGACTTTCTCCACACTCTATTGTTGATTTGTAAGCACACAAACAACTCTTATAAAAGCCCTATTATGTTCAAATCCAAATAAACCTTTGCTCGCAACTACATTACACGTTTCGTTATAGATAAAAAGGGAACAGCGATAGTCAAATGTTTAAGAACTGGATGGTATATGCTGGCCTTACAATTCCATACTTGTTCAACGCAATCGCGAAAAACAACAATATTTAAAGCACTTTAAAGAATGACCAAGAAACGAACAATTCGAACCATTAATAACGAATATCTCAGAAATTACTTATGCCAGCAAAAACAATTACTGAAAATAAATTGTGTGTTTTAAAGAAGTCTAACATTTCTTTACGTTGTACGTTTTCTCTATCTCTTAACGTTTACCAGATAAACAAGATTATACAAAATTCCTACCGAATGAAGAGGACTTCATAAGCTATTCCCAGAAAATTCAATATATATATCCAATATATATATATATATATCTTTAATATATCTTTAAAAATCTTTAATATATTTTAATCAAAATCCTTAGCCAATTTTTAGAAAATCAAATCAATTTTCGAAAAGTGTTCCATGTAAGGGTAACTGAGGTGTGTCGATTTTCTTGAAAATCTTCGTGTCGCATCCTTAAAAGATACTGAACTTATATACCAAGTTTGGTAATTATCTGACTTTCGTTTTTGAGTTATGGTGTTCACAGACCACGCGCGCGCGCGGATCTTTTTATAAAACTATTTTTTTCGAATTCAGGGGGCCTCAAAACATGCATTTTCGGTGAAAAACCGGTATCGAATTTTTGGGTGGATTGCAATATGTATCTTCTGTACCTACTACGTACCTACATGGTAGAGAAAGTCCCCCCCAAAAAATAGATCTAAAAAAAAGATGGCTTAAGGCCGGGAAATATGCATCTTTTAAATCACATGCCGAGGGTGTAAAAATGGCCGCCGGTAACTTCGATACATTTTGTACATCGCTGGTTATGTGCTGAACTCTTGGAAAGTGTACGTGTCTGCGGACGATCACAGCGCTGTTTTTTTAGGAGGTATGACTAGATGCCTGGTTCACTTAAACGCCTTTGAAAACGTCGTAAGGGCTGGGTGAGGCCTGTTAGCCTTGTGGTCTTGAAACACCCTGTATCGTTTTACTTTTCATGTTCAGTTGCGGATTTCTTTGAGAATATTTGTGTATAGTAGATAGGGTCTAAAACGGAGGGAGACCCCGCGCGCACTGCAACTTACGGGAGATCTACTGCAGCTACCACCCCCCAGGAGGAAGGGATGAAGTGAAAGAACCACAGAAGGCTACAGGTCGCGAGCAGATTGGCCACAGAGATGCGCGGTAATCCTTAAAATTCCTGGGTCGAAGACTAGTCCTACTGTTGGAGCTGTCCAAAGAGGGCGATGAACGACCCGTCTAACCACGGGGAACGCTCTTTCCTTGTAGCAAGTATCCGCGACATTTGTCCGGCACCTCCACACATCACGAAAGCTAGAAGTATACCTGAAAGGAAACGGAATGTAAGGGAAATTGTGGAAATACGAGGGTGGATTGATAAGACCCGACTTTGACGAGAGATAGCGTTCTAATCACAGGTATCTATTTGCACCCAAGCCTTACATCTATTCTGAGTATAATCACAGAAATTCGTCGTCACGAATTTTTGGGTATGAGAAAGCTGTCAGCAAGAGGGTGCCGCGACTGCTCACAGTTGAGAACAAGCGGAATCGTGTGGCCATTTCACAGGGATGTTTGAACATGTTCCAGCGTAACTCAAATGAGGTTTTGCGGCGTTATATCACGGTTGATGAAACTTGGATCCATTACTATCAACCTGAAACCAAACAACAATCAAAGCAGTGGATTTCTTTCAGTGAACCTGCTCCAAAGAAACCGAAAACCATTCCGTCGGCAGGAAAAATCATGGCAGCTGTATTTTGGGATTCATAAGGGGTGATAGACATCCACTACATGGAAAAGGGTAAAACGATCACAGGTTCATGTTATGCCGCAATGTTGGATCAGTTTCACAAGAAATTGTTTCAGAAACGACCCCATTTGGTTAAGAAAAAAGTTCTCTTTCACCAGGATAATGCACTCGCACACAGTCAGCCATTGCCATCGCAAAATTTGTGGAATTGGACTACGAACTGTTACCTCACCAACCATACTCTCCAAATTTGGCTCCGAGCGACTTCTTCCTCTTCGCAAATCTGAAAAATTGGCTTGCTGGGAAGAAATTCACGTCCAGTGAACACATCATGGCAGAAACAACCTCATATTTTGCAGAAGTCGAAAACTCATATTTTTAGGAATGGTTAAAAAAATGGAAAAACGTTGGACAACGTGTATCGAATCGAAAGGAGACTTATGTTGAGAAACAGAATTGATTTTTTGGGAAAAAAAATTATTTTCTTTAAAACGTCACCGACTTGTCAATCCGTCGTCGTAAAATCGTGCTAAAAGTGAGAAACCAACCCAGCATTCGCCTCCCGCAAACGAGCCTCACACGTTACTATGTTTTCCTCGGTGAGTATGTGTAACTAAAGCACATTACACTTTGTAATTTCAAGTTTGCTCGAGGTTTTATTTAAAGCTGCAAATGATAATTAGAAAAAAACATACTGTGTTCCAATAAATCGTATTAAGTGATTATTTCAGTTTCGTTTCCGCAGAACCTGCACTGCCTAAGGCAAATAACCTGATTCTACGCTACAAATGCAAATGACATGGCAGAAAAACACACCTAAAATTAAGCAATCATATGGATCAAATATGAGATCACTCGTTGCCGAAATGAAATTTGTTTCTGGCAAATTGCGCTGTTGGTTTGCTTCATATCAAAATTATAGTTCATTTTTTCCATTCCCTGCAGTAAATATGTTACTCTCTTGTTCCGAGTATATTTATTGTTCAGTTGCAGACTCTAATAAAAACAGCAGCAGTAATTTAAAACAACAAGCACATCTGTCACTGGTAGTAACGGTTCGCATTTCGAAAATCTACGGAGGGTTAGATAAAATATATAGTGACGCTGTTAATTATGTTTTGTGTATAAACTTGCCCGCCGGAAATCACAATTGCCGTACGGGAACCTGTATTTTATGGGGATTAGAACGCCAGTTTATTTCTATACTCGTTATTTTGTGCCCCCTCCCCGTTACCTCATAAGTTCGATACTTTATTTTCTCGCTTTATCAGTTACCCCCTCCCCTCCCCCTCTCTTAATGAACAATCGTGAAATTATTACGTTTATGTGATCCAGCGTTAAATGCAGAGGCAACCTACTATAGTCCTTGGAAACTCTGTAAGTTGCTGAATTCAAGTGTTAGATCATTTTGTTCTTTTTTATTCTATTTTATTTTTACGTCGCTTTAACTCCTTGGTCATATCGCAACGGATCTGTTGGTGGACATCTCTTAGAACGATATGTGACGGACAGTTAGCCTTCTAGGCCTCATCCCTGTAACCCCTGCTTCATGCCGTGCAGATGGCATTAGGGCGCCGTCCAGTCTAACCGCCGTCCTCATACAGAAAGGCGGACAGTTAGCCTTCTAGGTCTCATCCCTGTAACCACCCACTTCATGCCGTGCAGATGGCATTAGGGTGCCGTCCAGTCTAACCGCCGCCCTCATACAGAAAGGCGGACAGTTACCCTTCTAGGTCTCATCCCTGTAACCCCTGCTTCATGCCCTGCAGATGGCATTAGGGTACTGTCCAGTCTAACCGCCGCCCCCATACAGAAAGGCGCACAGTTAGCCTTCTAGGACTCATCCCTGTAACCCCTGCTTCATGCCGCGCAGATGGCATTACGGTGCCGTCCAGTCTAACTGCTTACATTGTCTGTAGATAGATGGCATAGCATTCGCTATTACCACTTATTTTTCATTTTACTATTGTTTTAGACTTAAGATGGAACTTCGGGTCGTGGTATTAAATACCCAATTCGGTATTTACCTTGGCGACTGAGGAAAACCACGAAAAAACCACAGACAGGTTGGTCTGCCCACTGCGAACTCTGTCCGATAACTACAATGCAGAAGTTGGACAGTACTGGTATTTTGATCATGAAATAATTATAATCGGGTTACTTACTAAATCATGATAAGCATTCTTTATCTACCGCTTATTTCTGGTAGATAGAGAAAATATTATATTGCAACTAAAAACCCCTATCAAGATTAACTAGAAATAGTTTTGACGTCTTCGAAACCAAAATAAAGCATTTAGGACCAAGTACCCATGTGTGTCTGTAAAAGGTAGCCCAAACAGAAGAATAATGATATATTAAAGCTCAGCAACTTCTATTTACCAAATTCCTAAAACAATCTTTTACATGGAAACGTTTTTTTCTTTTTATTAATTTATACTTTCTAAAAAATCAATGTGATTAGAATGTCGCATGTTTAAGTATTAACATGAAAGTTAAGTTTGGTTTTTCTATAAATGAACTGTGAAGTCCTTTACATTCCTGCTGAGTTTTATATCAATGGAAAACCATGATGAAAAATTTGCCAAATAAGAGGAAAAATCCCAAAATACTATGAAATATATATTTTAAAGCCAAAACAAACTTATACTCAAAGGGTTTCGAACAGGTTTATGCATTAATTTAAAAAATAAGGCTTTGTAGATTTTTCATGCTTAATAATAAACTATCAAATGAAATAAAGCAAATGGCATAAAATTTATAGATTTTAAACACCGTGTAACCCTGAACCTTTAGAAAAGAAAGAAAAAGAAATTACTGCTTACTTTGTCCTTGCTTAATGTTAATTACAGAACCCCATTAAAAGCACCGGTTCGCAAAAATAAAAACTCTAAGAACAAACAGGTTTAGCTTCGCACGTGACGTCACATACAAGAATGTTTTTTTCTGAAAGTTTATATTCGCTTTAACATATTAATCGTATTGCGACTTTACAACCTTTTATAAAATAAATATTTAACAATAAAACAATGAGATTATTTAACATACTGGCAGTTTTTTAACCATTACAATGAACTAGTATAAAATTGTGACAGTATAACTAATCAAGTTGATTGGACATTATATACTTTTATATAAATTTACAACGAATACATCGAATATTTTAGTGATGTTTGTAGATCATTGGATATCTGGTAGTATTGTCTCCATTGATCGTATTGTGGACATTCAGCGATTATGTTGGAAAGAGTGGCAAGGATTTCCTAAACGTGTTTCACCGAAAACTGCCCGAATAGAATATTTGGAGAGCAGAGTTCATTGGTAACGGAAATTAATTTAAAGTCGGTTTCTTGTGACTTTACCTTATATCCTAAGCTTAGGCCTGGAACGTTTGCTTCCAAAATTTCCTTTCCCAATTACCATTTCATTTCATGCATTATCACTGTTAACTGCTGTGATGCCGTATGTAGTAAGAACGGGCGTTAAAGACTATTAAAAAAATGTAGTAACCAGTGTAACTATACAACAGCAATAATAATGACCTGGCCCTAGTAGTCAAAAAGCGACATTAAAAAGCTGGACTATTATCGTTAGCTTTATTAATCTTAGCGTGAGTATTAACTCAACGGCACTCAACTAGCAAGTATATAGAGAGAAAACTAGCAATGTTACGCCCCGCACATCTTTTAGGACGACGCAAGGAACTTTTAATCCAATGGCTAGAATCATGTAAGAGAGAAGATAGAAATGTGGCGCATGGAGAGGACGAACCTGCAGATTGCGGTAGTGTCTATATGTGTGTGCGTTCGTAATAAAGTTTATACGTAATGATGTGACTATTAATCATGATTTAATTTAAAATTACGCCTCGGCTGCAACATTATATCTGGTAGAGCACGTATTTCTTAACAAGGATGGTACGTCACACATTTTACATAAGTTATAGTTTAAATTCTCACTTCTTCATTAATTCTTGAAGGCAGTTGAATAATATATCAAATAATAAAAATTACTAAAGTTTTTACGTATGGAGCTGTAAGATATTAAGTTATATACACTACGTGATATAACTTAATATATAACTATATAAGTTATATACACTACCTGGCTGAAAATGACGTACAAGTTCGTGGTGCTCTCCATCGGTAATGCTGGAAGTCAATATGGTGTTGGCCCACCCTTAGCCCTGATGACAGCGTTCACTCTCGCAGGCATACTTTCAATCAGGTGCTGGAAGGTTTCTTGGGGAATGGCAGCCCATTCTTCACGGAGTGCGGAACTGAGGAGAGGTATCGATGTAGGTCGGTGAGGCCTGGCACGAATTCGGCGTTCCAAAACATCCCAAAGGTGTTCTATAGCATTCAAGTCAGGACTCTATGCAGGCCAGTCCATTACAGGGATGTTATTGTCGTGTAACCACTCCGCCACAGCCCGTGCAGTATGAACAGGTGCTCGATCGTCTTTAAAGATGCAGTCGCCATCCCCGAATTGCTCTTCAACAGTGGGAAGCAAGAAGGTGCTTAAAATATCAATGTAGGTCTACGCTGTGATCGTGCCACGCCAAACAACAAGGGGTGCAAGCCCCCTCCAGGAAAAACACGACGACACCATAACACCACGACCACACCATAACACCACGATCACACCATAACACCACCACCTCCGAATTTCACTGTTGGCACTACACACGCTGGCAGATGACTTCGCCGGGCATTCGCCATACCCATAACCTGCCATTGTGTACGTGATTCGTCACTCCATACAAAACGTTTTGCCACTGTTCAATCGTGTAATTTTGACGCTCCTTACACAAAGCGAGGCGTCGTTTGGCATTTTCCTGCATGATGTGTGGCTTATGAGCAGCCCCTCAACCATGGAATCAAAGGTTTCTCACCTCACGCCTAACTGTCATAGTACTTGGAGTGGATGATGATGCAGTTTGCAATTCCTATGTGATGGTCTGGATAGATCTCTGCCTATTAGTCTTTACGACCCTCTTCAAATGTCGGCGGCCTGAGTCAGTCAACAGACGAGGTCGGCCTGTATGCTTTTGTGCTGTACATGTCCCTTCACGTTTCCACTTCACTGTCACATCAGAAACAGTGGACCTTGGGATGTTTAGGAGTGTGGAAATCTCGCGTACAGACTTCTGACACAAGTGACTCCAATCACCTGACCACGTTCAAAGTCCGTGAGTTCCACGGAGCGTCGCATTCTGCTGCTGCACGATGTCTAATGACTACTGAGGTCGCGGATAATGAATACCAGGCAGTAGGTGGCAGCACAATGCACCTAAGATGAAAAACGTATGTTTGTGGGGGTGTCCGGATATTTTTGATAACATAGTGTGTGTTTGCTAACGAACTGCAGTTTACGAGAGTTTCTTAAGCTCTTTATTCGCGTTAAAAATTACAAATCACACAAGTTTACATCGCTAGGAATATTCAATGAAATGTATTTTACGGTTGTAGTAATTATCTCTACTAACTACAATTTTTTTAGAGGTCAAAATATATCTTCTCCGCACTGCACTAATATTTTACATCTCCACACTCTGAGCTTCATCTACTGAACTGACTTGGCTTGGGTACGCTACCTCTTAGTGTCCACAGCTTAAAATTTTAACTTTAATGTTTCTATTTTGATTGGCTAAGCCTACTCTAGCAGAACATTGTTGGTTTGATTTTCGTTGTCTTTTTGCACCCACGTGACTATTTACAAACTTTTTGATACATCAGCATTTTTCCATCGACTGTTGGTAGTCTTCCTTAGCTTTCTAACTTATTGTTCTGCCAAGGTTACAACTTATTGTTAGCCACCCTCTGCTTTCCACTTTATGACACTGTTTGCAACAACAAAAACTGCTTGCTTCTACCCTCAGAGCTCTTACGTTTATAAACTAAGAAATACATTCGCATAATATTTTACAAAATATACAATAAATATACATAACACAATGGCTGTAATATACACTGATCGCTTATAGGCGGGCTACTATTTTTATATTGTATAATTAAATTGATATCAGTCAAGGGATAAAAAATACTGCATCAACATTTCAGTATCAACTTAAATCTCCTACTTCCTATATGAGCCGCTTTGTCTGTTCCAAAGTGTGTGTGTGTGTATATATATATATATATATATATATATATATAAAACAAGGCTATATAAAAAGAAAACAATGAACCTGAGTATCAAGCTTTGCTTTAATAAAAATCTACGTTGTATAGAGCATCAATTAATTACATAGTTTATTTTGCTATTCCTTAAATGATACAAGAAAACAAGTCAACTGCCGTATAAACATCATTAACAAATGCTATGCTTATTTATAGAAGAGGACATTTGTATACATGTTTATTTATTACGTTTCATGTTGAACATGAACTGTGTGTGGCAGCGGCATCCATGTAAACGTTGTGGGGATCAAAGATATTTTCCCTGCTTGAACTGTTTTTACTAACAACGTTGTGTGATGTTCCAAACATTGAACGTGCCTGTCCGTTCTAAATTCGTATAACGAATCGTCTCTCTGTGACTTCAAACAAACACAAAATGAAAAGAGGCGGGGGATATCAACCAAGTTATCAAACATACAGTTAGCCCTTTCTCTAACAATCAAAGCAGAAGCACATAAAAACGTTAATGTTAGGCCAGCGCACGTTTTAGTCCGTCATTTCGTGGAAAACGTTAGGAAACTGATAGGGTGATAAAGAGATGTGTAAAAAGTTGGGAGGGGGGGGTCGAAAGAGATACCCGTCCCAACCAGACTTAGCTGTCATGCTGGTACTGAGCAGCGTGTCGTCTCTTCTTCAAGAGAAATAGCTTAGGATCAACTTTTTGCTTCTCAGGTACTGATAAGAATATATTTTACATTTATACTATTCTTTTCGTAATAAATCATAAAAGCGCACCGGTACTTCCCCAAGTTAGGCATTCCTTATGTTTTTTTACAATTTTCAGCCATCATCATCAGCTTCAAAGCTGTTCGTTTCTTCTGGCCTTCACACACACTTATATCATCGTGGATTATAGCTGAAAGCAAACTATGCTTTTCCTTCTCACCCCCCCTCTCAACTCACACGTTTCCTCCAAATGCTCGTCTTTTTTATCGCCTCACTTATAGTTTGTAGATTTACTTTTTTCTCATATCTTCATTTCTTTTATGATCAAAGAGAGTGTTGGAGTTTCTTGAACTTGTCCCCCGTTTAAGACAGTAAACCAGCGAGAGCATAACTCCAACTGCACGCGCCTCAGACTTTGTGAATAAGTTGCCACTTATGCATTGCCTCGGTCTGCTACAGCTAAGAGTTCGTTTGGGTAGCTGTTCTTATAAGTGCTATGCGTGTTATTAGTGTTTTAAGTATTATGAGCACTGAGGTATAGTTTTCATGTGTACGTAAACAATAATAAAGCAGCTTTATATAAGACGTGCACGTGAAAACAAGAGACTTGCACGGAAATTGCGGGAGTTGAAAACCAATCCTACATATTAGAATTTGCAATGTTAGGTTCTTACTTCCTCTACCTACTTCTAGGTGCCAGAGAAAGTACTCGTATCCATTGCATTCCAATAAAAATTTCGATGTTTTGCTCTCCCCTGAATCCACAAAAGCAGTTTAGAAAAAATCTGTGTGTGTGTGTGTGTGTGTGAGAGAGAGAGAGAGAGAGAGAGAGAGAGAGAGAGAGAGAGAAGAGATGACCATAACCCAAAAACGGGATGTTGGATAAATACCATACCTTGTATTTAAGTTCAGAGTCTTCCAAGGATGCAAAACGAAGATTTGAAAGAAAAATTCCCCCACCCCAAACTACTTTTTACACAGAAAAATATCATATTCTTATATTGACTCAAAAATGGATAATGATTTTAATTAAAATAAAAATATTTCAATTTGCATGAAAACAAAATGCATATTTAGAATTTTCTAGAAATAGCTAGCGAAGTGATCTTCATTCTGAATGAATTTCGTATAACCCGATATATATGATAAACCAAAGGGATAGATAAAAATTTGCTACACAAAAAATGCAGATCTCGTTAAAACACAAATTTTGACCAAAATTTATAGCAACTTTAGCCATTTCCGAGATGTTTTTGTTAATGATTTAAATTTTGAAATAGTTGATACTCTTTCTTCAAAGTGCTAAGTCGCTATTTTTTTTCTTCTTCTTCCTTCTTCTGGTGTTTATGGAAGGAGTGGCGGCCCCGTGGCCGAGTGGTTAGACCTCCCACCAAGGCGGCCCGGGTTGGATTCCACGAACCCTCATGTGGGATTTGTGGTGGACGAAGCGGCGTTTGGGCGGGTTTCCTCTCTGTTCTACGGTTCTCCCTCCGTTCACTCCACCAATTGCTCCACCACCAGCTGCCCATTAATCATTTCGCCTTCATTTCATATCTTCAATCTACGGGCCAATGCACCGTTTCGGGTTCTCCATTCTGCTCCTCCACATGCCTCTGACTCTAGACACTTGTAGTTCCTAAGAGGTGTAAGCCTACATAAGAGGAAGGTAATCCGAATAAGTACAAGTAAGTAAATTTATGGAAGGAACATGGAATTTCAAAGCCATCACTTTTCACCACTGCAGCTTCAGTGTCATGGCTGATGTGGCGTGTATGTGTGTGTTCTGTCACGCCAGACACATTATTGCGTCGTTGGCGACAGTATTGTTAGGGTAATTCTTTCGGTTTTGGGTTTTGAAGTTCGCCTGGCGTGGCGACTCACCACCGTCTAGCTGGTGATCCTAGCTAGCGGTGGAGAGCGGGGGAAGTGAGCGCTGTTCCCTTGTGTGTTGTGTGGTTAGCGTCACTTTGGTCTGAGTGTTGGGTCTGTAAGGTTGTATGTGAAATCGTGTGAATGTAGCCTCGTGTGTGTAGCATCGCCTTTCAGTTTCTTGCTTTTTTATCTTTTTTGTGTGATTAAGGGGCACCGTGTTTATACTGAATAAAGCACAGGTAATGTGATTAATGTGAAATTCTGTGTATTTTGTTATAACTATCCCACGCCTGCTCTGCAATGCGTAGTTTAAGATTCTGGTCCTCTCGCCACCTCTGCAACTATACCTCCCAATGTATATGCTGGGGTAACTAAAATTTAATATCTAGCTGCAAACCTTTTGGCCTCACCCCAATATATAACACTATGCTCGAGTGCAGAAGAGGTAGTTCATCAAGTTGATTTTTTAACAGTAAATCCTGAAAACATTTGCGTTTATACCCTACATTCAGTATACAATGTAAGGAGGTAAAAAGTCCAACTAAATATGAAAAAAGTTCATGCCTCCCATGAATAGCAATTGCGCCGTATATAACAATAAATTGTAGTGTACAAACATAATCCGGCACGACTTAGAGGAAGCGTAGCTGACTCGTTTTGGTTTCCTGTCAGATGCAGTTAACATATTGAAGGAGAGTCTCAGTTGTCAGTCTTATTGATATAGTTTAACTTACCCAAGTTGTAAAAATAAATGCAAATTGATGCTGCTTAAATCAAATTAAATTTTCTCTGACTGGATGCAGTGATTGGTAATTCTCATACCTGAAATTAAAGGAAAAAAACATTGTTAGCAGTGCCATCTTGAATCATAACGTATTGCACTAATTCCTAATTTTAGTGATGGTAGTATGGGAGAAATAATTTTGGAACTTCACTGATCATTCGTGCCTAAAACAAATACTAATCACCAAAATAAAAGGGTATGAATAGGTATATATCTGAGTTACAGGAACAAAATGACTGTCTACACAAAACACAGTATGTCTTTACACAAAATACATTAAAATCGATAGTGCAGATTGAAAACATTGAACGAAAGCAAATGTAATTTCAGAAAGAATGTATACGCCAATGGGCAGGTTGCGGGATAGCTGAGAATGTATAATAACGAATCTCGCCACCGCATAAATTGTTTGTAAGCATTGTGTGCTTTTCTCCCTGAGCTCTAGAAGCTGTGCGAAATTTGCTCTTTGTTTACAAAACTGAACATTGCCGAGAGTTGGAGTTGTAATCCAAACCCGCTGTACAGGACGGATATAGTGCATACGTCGTATACCGGCTGCTGTTCCCTGGCAGAATGCAACCAGTCGAGTGAACTATTCCATTTACACTGCTATATCTGATGAGCTCGCTCTTCCAGCTACGATTACAGCAGTAGCGACAAGTTTTGAGCCTGTATTCTCGCTAGATTAAAAGCGAAAAAAGACGCTAATCGATCGGGAAAATTAAAGCTAAAAGTTGTCGACTTTAATGCACTGTATTCAGCTCTCAAAATAAGTGGTATTGCTAACTGTTTGAAGTTAGACTAACTTTCGTTGAAGAGGAAGAGGAAAATGAAGAATCGCTACTGCCATTTAGCAGTGAAATGGCTATACCAAGATTTTTCACTATAGCATCCAGCTCTTAATAATCATTTCCCACCTATTCTACGCGGTTGTAAAAACCCTGCCAGACTCTTTCGGTCACAAGTTATACACCCTGAAGCGTTATTTAGCGCAATTTCTCCAGTGATGTCACCTGTTACCCCCACCCCGAACATTCGCTTTAACTTGGCTCAAGCTAGTCTATGCAATTCAGATCACATATATACGCGGATAAGCGAACGACGTCTGGTCCAAAGAAAGCAAAAAATGCGTCCACTTTAAACGCAACTTGAGGTTCGTTCATTTATTTCAATCACTGAATCTCTTGGTTTTACAACCTCAATCTTATAGAGATTTCATAAACTTCTAGAAGGAGGTTACTGATATGGAGCGCTGTCTAGACTATTACAGAAAAATGAAGAAAACTAGCAGTTTTTTTCTGGAATCTATTTTTCAAAGTTTACATGTTTCATTTGTCCATGGTAATCCCTTTAGTAATCACGCCTTATTAACGAAAATAAAAGTTTCCAGAAACCCGTTTTACACTACCCGCATAAACTGTTTCCAGCATTAATGTTGATATGAATATTGTGGCATATTAATTTTATTGTCATTACCAGACGCACTGTTGTGCTGTATTGTTGCTACCAGACGTAGCATTATTGGGTCTCCTTAGTTATATTTCGGCTTGACGTCTTTCCTTTAGGTGCGGACCACGCCAAAGGGAACGATCTGTTTGAAATTATCTGGTATGACGTCAGCCCTGTCTGGCTTTGGCTAGACGCGGTTGGTGGGGGCAAGATAGCGTCACTCGAGAGTAAGTGGTCGTTGGAACCAGTCGTGTGTGGCCGGTCTACGGCCTGTGACATCTCCCTCCATCTGTTTCCTATGTAGAGAAGCCAAACGTTTTTGTGAATAAATCCCAGTTGATGTGTGTTATGTAATCTTTCCATGTAATATAAAAACCCACGCCTTTCTCCTAAATTTACACACCAAGATCCCGGACTTTTTGCTGCCAGCGAGTTGTGCCGCATGTGCGTGTTGGAGTGACCTAAATTAATCATTTGCTGGTAACCTTTTCGGCCTTCACCCCAACATGTAACCGTATCAAATTCCTCCTTATTTTGCCAGCACTTGACGAGTGCTTGCACTCCAGCAACTAGTTGTAAGAGGTTACTGAGAAGATATTAGCTATAGCTTCGAGTATTTATAGCGTAAAGACATTAATGCTAGTTTATGGGAATCGACTTGCAAAAACTGTCAGAATTCTTGAAAATATTGATTTTAGGATTTTTGCGCATTAATAGACTTTTGCTCTTGTAGATCAATATACCAAAGTTTTCAGCTAAATTCCTTGTCACGTGGCCTTTTAAGTGGCAATTTTAAAGCTAAAAAATCATACCTCAAATATTAAAAATAGTTTTTCTCACAATGCACTTTGCCATATCATGTGAATGCTTAAAATGCTTCATGCGGTGCAAATTTCAACCACTCAGAGTTTTGCATCAAGAATCCTTAACATTAAAATTATCATTGGAACTTTTAGGCAAATAAAATGTATTTATATTTATTAACAAAATATTTTAAACCTGAAACAAAAAAGTATGATTAAGTAATTTATCAGTTTTACGGCAGTACTTATTCCGTTTAAAAACAATTCCATTATCGTATTAAAACTTACATTTCTGGGATGTAATTCTGAAGATATCTTACAAGATTTTGAAAATACACCGCAAAAGCCTTTTTGTTGCGTAGTTAAAAAATTCTGTGTCTAACAAATTGCGAAATAGTTACATATAATGGTAATAGTACATGGTAAACAAATTCGACTTCTTAAGCAATAGCTGCATAATAACTATACAAAAGAAAAATATAAAGCTATGATTAATTAATTTATAATTTGTTCTACAGTAGTGCTTATTCCATTTAAGCATAATTCCGATAACCTTTAAAATTTGTATTTCTGAGACGTAAACATGAAGGTTTCTTACAAACTTTTGAAAACTGCACCGCAAGGAGTATTTTCTGTAGCGCAGTTAAAAAACAGAAAAAAAACTACCTCGTCCATTCGTCTAAAAATTACGAATAAGTTGCATATAATGGTAGCAGTGCGTGGTAAAAAAGAAAAAGTTATTTGCTTAAGAATTTGAAGTGATCATAGGTTAGAGTCCTTAAGCAACAGCAGCATAACAACTATACCAAAGATGTTTATAAACTCTAATAAGATTAACGTGGAGTACCTCACTTCTTCGCTTCATTCCCCGAAGACCTAAAGTTGGACAGTAATCTCAATTGGTATAGTAGGCAAGTCGTTTGTCTCAGTATGTCGTTTGCGGCAGATTCTAGTCAACATTTAAGAGAGCGTGCGTATGTGTACAAATAATCAAGTCAGTGGTGACTCGTAGCCACAATCTCGCTCGTTTGCGGCCACAAGTTAGCTGGCGTATTTTCAGCCGATTCAGGCGACGCTATCAATAATGATACACCGTGGAGTATAACACGAGAACAAATGACGATAATCCCCCTCATGTTTTACGTCTGCAAGAATAGAGCATGGCCACGCCAGTTGTTGCGGAGGACGCAGAATACGGAACCATCTATTCTGCAGGCTACTCCTTCCCCATGAGACTACTTCACAAAGCGTCATCTCTTCCATTCGTGGCAGATGAAATTAGGCGCCGGTGTGCAAAATTCACGACAGTTTGCCAAAACATCAGAGCGCCCTTGTTCGGTCTCTTGGGGATTATGAACCCCTCAACTCGCCACTTCAGGGAACACCGGGTGCCCGCTTGGCATACCAGATAACCTAGAAGCACCTCCACCAGAGGCAAAAGCTGAGCTCCTACTAATCATTCAAGAAGAGTTCAGTTTCAAAAGAATAGCTCACGAAACCCTTCTTCTTTCTCTGTTTAACCTCCTCGTATGTAGGACTTACACCTCCCAGGACTTACAGGCGGGTGCCTGGGGTCAGAGGTCCGTCGAGGAGCAGATACTCATGGATCAGACAGAAGATCCTAGATGGGTGATCAGCCTGATGCCTGGTATGGGAAGAAGGAAGTAGATGAAACGAAATGATGGCGAAATGGATGAAAGGAAAGGTGATGGAGCAATTGGTGGAATGAATGGCGGGGGAAACCGGAGAACCCGGAGAAAACCCGCCCAGACGCCGCTATGTCCACCACAAATCCCACATGCGGCTCCCTGGGATTGAACCCGGGCCGCCTCGGTGAGAGGCGAGCGTCTCAGGAAACCCAATCTAAACAAATCTCTAATAGAGGTACACATACCGCAAGCCTTCTCAGTCCCGAGCTACTTCGCTTTAAGCAGCAGTTTAATCTCATACTCGTCTTTCCTGCCTGCCTGTAGCACCCTACATGCCAATAAAATTTTGTTCCATTCGCTCGAGTCCTACAGCTTCCCAAGATATGCAACCAGCACTGATGTTAGCTTTGTCGTATGTCATGCATATAAGCCACTGAGGACCTGTCTAATGCGTATGGCCCCTGTTTTTATGTATTGCTCCGTAATCCACTTGGTTTTATCCCTGTCTGTACTTCCAATGAAATCTTTTTCGTGTATAAATAATTTCATACTTAAATTAATAAAATAAGTGAATGTTAATAGTATGTTTCGAGCTATTCCATGGAAATCCGTGGTATCATATGGATCATAAAAGACAGTGTTTGAAGCTATTAAAATGCATCACTTGATAGACATTATATACGAGTATTCACTAGGGTGTAAGCATAATTACGTGATATATATCCATTAAATTTACTAAAATATATTTCTAACTACCAAAAACATCGTCGTTGCTGGTATGCCGAAATTTAGTCTAGAGAAAGTTATTTTGCATGCCAATATTTCTAAGACAGTGGTATATCTTTTTTACCTGCTCTTAAAAGTTCTACGCCACAGATTGCGATGTTTCCCTAAAGATCGGAAAGCACGATAGAGTTGGAACATAGGTAGTTGTTTCTCCCAGGGTAGAATTGCAGTCATTGTCGTTAACGTAATGCCAGTGGCAGCATTTGATTCCGGATATTCCCACCCGATACTATTATCCGATATTAAGCTTGCTCTCCCTTCCGTCTACTAATGTATTCTGCGCGTCTAACATCCATTCCCTGTATGGCAGTTCTACACTATTACATCTTGGTATTTTCCTACTGTCCTCTTTCATTCCAAGGCTCTTTCGCAAACTCTGTTTTAGCTGTATCTTCGAAATTCCTCTCAGTTTCATTTATTGATATATATTTCTTAACTGTACAAATAATAAAACTGCAATTAACAGATACTTTTAGCTTAATTCACAATTTCGTAAAAAATTATTGATATTAGCCAAGTGATCCCAAAACTGAGAGCGCGCCCACGTGGGGTCATGAGAGCTTTAAACAGGAGAACCGATAGCTTGAGTAAACCATTTAATGCTTAGATGTTTCCCTAATTCTAACATAAATATTCCATTCATAAATTAAAAAAGGAAATAAATTAATATAATAACGTATTATTTACTCTGAACAGCAAAATAATGATGAAGACTAACAATATTCAGTGGTATTAAGACAAATTCACCAAAGAAAGTGGCTAAATTCAGGTTCCAAAATTCCAGTCCAACAGTCAGTGCTGGTGGCTCGATGTAAACAAACGCAAGATAAGGACCTGCCGAAGGGGAGCGAGATTACTAAGAACACTGTAATAGCTTCCTTGATCAGTGGTGGACAAGTTTGATTCAATTTCAAGATGCTTGAATGAAGTGCTATGCACGACGAGACCTGGATTCACCACTGAAGCACGCTCTATATTATTGCGTAAAGCAATATTTAATAATAAACCATATTGTATAACCAAATATTGATGCTTTAGTTTCTTTTACGGTAATTTAAATAACACTGCTTGTCATTTAATATGCTCATTAAACAGAATATATAAAATTAATGTTTCTCTGTTAAAAATATTTTAGGCAATATTCGAATATATGTTTACTTAAAGATGTTACGTATACATTTTACTAAGTGAAGCTTTGTAAATGCTAAGGAGGTCTACTTACAACTACGTATTTTATTATAGTGTGACTAGTCGGCCACGATATGAGTGCATGTGGTGGAAAGAGAAACTAAACGGGTAGCAAACAAGTGGGCGGGGCATCGGAAGGAGGTCGTCCTCCGTGGTGTAATGATTACCATGCTAGCCTCTAGTTCCCGAGGTCGGGGGTTCAAATCCGGCGGAGGGCGTTGGACTTTTTCGGGCGTAAAAATCCTTAGCATGGCTTCCTTCGGAAGGTAAGTTAAGCCAGTGGTCCCGTGTAGTAAAAGAACCTCAAGCCTGATAAAGAGCGCTCTGAGCAAAAGTACCGGTCCAATATAGAATGGGACACTAAGGACCACAGCAGTTAAAGAGCGTCCATAAGTAAAGCTCAATTTAATTTTAACTTATCGGAAGGACAGTCAGGTAAAGAAAACATCCGCAGTTCCGAGTTCCATTTACTAGCGAGGCTGAGGCCTGCAAATGTAGTACTGTTTTCACTGTGTGATTATATTTCCCCATCACCTTGCCCCTCATTCCCCTCTGATCCCTAGCCTAGATTGTCAACAAAAAACAAAGGCGCCCTTTCCAATTGCATTCATATCGTGGTCGACCAGTACGCAGTTAATGGTGTTTCGTTTTTGATCGAGGTTCCTAAAACCTTATACTTTTATACAACATACACTGTAAAATCAGTTAAACCTACAAAACTTACTAAACGACAACGATTTGTAATTTATTCTGCATTTTTAAAGGAATTGTGTCGTAACTATAATGATACAGGTAATATACCTCATTCCACTTTTTACCTTTCGAACCACAGTACTCAGAAGGATAAACCTCTTGTTTTATTTATTTATTTATTTATTATAAATATCGAATCAGCAATCGGTGACTGTACATTCACCTTTCTACGGAGTTTAATATCTTTACTTCTTAACGGTAAATTTCTAGAGAGATTTCTCCTTTAAAAATGTTTACGCAGCGTTTTCCTCTATATTAAATATTCAGAATGAAAACATTATTTGTGTTCTGACGACGAAGAAGGGATGCTTAGATTAAGAAAACTGCAAGTTTAAGATTATTTATTTGCATATTTTGAATTTAACCGTAAACAGTTTGCGAATACTGTTTATGGAGCTAATGCTGAGGCACCGTACTCTCACTGAAGGAAATTTAGTAGAACATTCTGCATGCGCGAAAGAAAAATCCTAAATTCTTGATGTTCACCGCGTAGAGCAGTATCAGCCAACTGAATGCTCTTCGACGTCAGCGAGCAAGTGTCTTCTTGCTCCCAGCTCTCAGAAACAAAGTGAGAACCGTAGGCCAGGTGAGGCAAGCTACTGTGTGAAAGACTACGGGTAAGGAGAATGCATGCTGTACTTTGTACCTTCGTGGTTGTAAGACGCAAAACCTGGCCTTCCCTCCCCTCCACGTACCAAAAACAGTGCTATGTTACACGACTGTGATACGTCAAAAGTAATTGCGTTGGCTGAATGTGATGCAGACAGAGATGGTGGTTTCTGCAAGCACATTTTTAAACTAGGATTTTTCTTATCATATTATTTATTTTAAATAACAATTTCGTATTATAATATCAAACAATTCATTTTTCATTAGAGTATAATTTCCCCGGAATCCGGACAATGTACAGTCAGTACACTCGGCAAATCCAATAAAATGTAACCTGTTCGGAATTAATTCGACCGTCTGGTCACCCTAGGCATACATAGTTCACTTAGAAAGGAAAAGATTGATCCGAAAGAGATAATACAAACAACAAACGCAGAAATTACTTTAAATTACATTATAAATACATAGTAATTCTAATTACATATAAATTCATGAATTGAAACGAGGGAACTCTTTTAATATAAATCTTTTCGCTTCCTAAGGAGGTTTCCTTTATTTAGTTTCTATATCTGTTACGATTTTAAGTGCCCCTGATGATGTAAGGGTCCTATTAACTAGCTTTCTGAAACATTAAATTTCTATAATTTTTGTTTCCAGGAATGAGTAACTAGAATTAAAAAAATAATAAAACAGCGAGATTCGAAATACCATTATAGGGAAACTATTTCTCGTGTATTTTTAAACATATTTTGTCAGGATAATAGTTTTATAGTATAATAATTTAAATGAATTTTTAATTGTTCCAACGATATTTAAGATGATGCACAATCGGTGCAGTACTTAATTGTATAGTTTATAGTATATGCACGACATTTAAGAAAATTTGGATTAAAACTTCAGAATATAGAAGTTACAGTGGTCCCTCGCCTTATGGACACAACATTCAAGTTTTAATAGGTGGATATAGTATTCTCGTTGCTAATAATTCCTTATTGATGTTCAAATTGTAAGTAAGCTATGACAATATAAACTTAATGCAAGATAAATTAAAAGGTCCCCATTTTCTGCCAGAAAAGTACTTTATATTTTACCAAATTCGTTCTTATTTCGCGTTTTATGATTTACAGAACAACTAATTTATAATGAATGGACCCTTACTGTAAGGCGAGGGGGAGACAGAAAAGTAATTGAACTTAGGTATTTGATCCGAGGATTAGGTAAATAACTTTAAGATACTTTTGATACGGTTTTGAATTATCATTTCACTTGGAATGGCTCATATTCACTTAATTTTCTTCCTTTGTTCTGGAAAGGTTAATCAGATTCTCCAAGTATAAGTATGTAATTCTAAAAAAATACTCAATAATAAATATTGCAGGAAATACATTATTATTTCTGGCAGTAAATGAACACACCTAAAATTCAACTTCTATGTATATTTACAACCATCTCTACAAATGTGTTTTGTATCAGTAAAAGCTTTAGGTCTGGACATTCTCATTGAGGTTCCTCCTGGGACATGTATTTCTCCCCATATTCCAGTAAAACTAAGCCTGCGATGGCAACGTTACGACCATGGAATGGGGTTTAAGTTTTTCCCTTTGGGCAGTGCGCAGAGAGCCCTCTCCACTAATCCTGAACAGACAGAAACCGCTTTTTTTTCCGCGTTCAGCTGAACTGTGTGAGGCAGGGACGAAAACCATTTGTTGACCCTCCCGTGAGAGGTCGATTAAGCTAGCCGTGACAGACTCTCTTCTTAATCCTCTGGAATTAGATTGAATTACGTCCGAAAAGAGCCTAATAAATTTCTTTAGAACTGCGACGGTTCGTTGGTCCCCGCACGCGCGGTCTTTAGAGGGCATCCAGACATTCCCACAATGTCAGCCAACTTGTTCAGCATGCTGCTAGATACATGGAAGTTCGCTTAGAAGCATACTTGCAAATGTAATGTATTTACCTTGTAATAGGTAGTCACATCATACAACTGTGTCCGTTGAGAATCATGCTTCCAGTGACTGCCTTATCTTTCTAAACGTACTCACGTTGGAATCCAAATAAGCATGCGAATTTCAACTGAGGATTCCAGACACACGACTTCCTTTATCCACTTTTACTTATTTTCGTATCTATATTAAAAATTATTCACACAAAAGATTGTAATCTTTCCAGTTAATTGTGATGTAATGTTAGCAGAAATGATTTGAATACACATTTAGTAGCAAGTGCAGAAGAGCAACCAGGAAGTTCTTAACATGATCAAAGCCTAACTTTATATTACATAACCCTTGCAGAATTCAAGAAATAAGCGGCCAGCTTGAATAGGCCTGTTTTCCACATCAAGTAAATAGTAAATCTTTGCATCTGATCAATGGACGAACAACGTATTTCTGCATCTGTGCTTATGGTTTAAAAGTATACGAGGTATTCTGTCAGGGGCCATCCTTTGTAAAGTACCCGAAAACAAAAACACAAGAATTTTCAAATAAATGCACTGAATGTTTGTGTACAGGCAAACGAATGCATTGAATGTCTGTCAACAGTTTGTTGTGGAACCTCGCTACATTTGCACGAATGTTGAAAGTGTATCCACACATAGTCGTAAACATGTCTATGTGTGGAATAGTTGCAGGAATTAGTGCTGCTTACATATATTTTTCGTTCAAGATAAAGACAGATAAAATACGGTGCATGCATAAATTTCTCCAACGGGTGCAGAATATACTGAAAATATTTTAAAGTACTTGAAATTAAATGATGCTGCTGAATTTTAAAATTTGGTCAGTAAATCTAAGGGATTCTGAAGTAGATACTGATTTTTGCAGATGAGTGATATATCAACCATAACATATTGTTGAAAATGAATACAAAGGTTACTTTACTGCTGTCATCAGTATACCTACACAACAGCTTTTCATATCCAAACCAGTGTGCTTGATTCTTTTTCTTTTGTTTTTTCTTTTTTCTTTCTTTTTTGGGGATCCATTAATTTCTTGTGCACACAGGGATACAAATATTAATAATATAATAAATCCTAAGATATCTTTAAATGTAAAATAAGGATGCCGATTTATTTTTTAATGCTTGAATTTTCTTCTCCATGTCTATTGTGCTAACTTCATATTTTCTTGACAAGTTTTCGATTCCATCAATATACCCATTCTTTTATCTTAATTTTCCATGTACCACATGCATACAGTAAAAGTGTATCCTCGATTAGTGACAATGTTGTTGTTACAGTTTTTTATTTTTTTTATTTATGGACGCTCTTTAATTACTATGGTCCTTAGCGTCCCATTCTACATTGGACGTGAAAGACCGGTGATTTTGCACAGAGGCCTCTTTAGCAGGCTTGAGCTTCTTTAACTTGACGTAATTATACGACACGGGACCACCGGCTTTACTTCCCTTCCAAAGGAAGCCATGCTAGGGATTTTTACGCCCGAAAAAATTCATCGCCCTCCACCGGGTTTGAACCCACGACCTCGGGAACTAGAGGCTAGCATGGTAACCACTACACCACGGAGGACGACGTTGTTGTTACAGTCCTCATTTTCCAAAATATATAACTGTTTTCTGATTTTATCCACACCTGAATGGCGGACTGAAATGCCTGTTAGCGTGTTACGCATCTGCCTGCAACTATGTCCAGACCTGGGTGTATGAGATCGCCATTGCACTTGTTTTCCATCTTGGATGGAATACAATAGATTTAATACAGATTGTATACATTTGTTTGCTTATTTGTAGGCAATTGTATGCAGGTGTGGTCTAGTTCCTTCTGGTGCGTTCAAATAAATTAAATGTCTCTAGGTCCTTTCTTATGGGATTGTTGTTAATGTTTTATCCATTAGAATACAACCGGCTGCTGAACATAGTAACTTCATTTCGAGAATCAGATGACTAAAAAGTTCAATGCTATCGCCGGGATTTGAACCTCGGATCTCCCGCTTTCCGTCCGGTTGCTCTAACCACTGAGCTACCATGGCAACATGCGGTACGACAATAAATTTCCCAACTGATTCGCATTTTTCCCGGTAGACTACAAGGAGATCTCAAATTGTATTGAGAAGACATGCCCTAATGGTGACTTACAATGCAGTAAGTCCTTCAAGTTCCGGGCTACATAGTTTCGACCACTATTAGGTCAATTAATGGAATCAATTAATGTCGTATCGGCATGTTGCTATGGTAGCTCAGTGGTTAGAGCAACCGGACGGAAACCAAGAGATCCGTGGTTCAAATCCCGGCGATGGCATTGAATTTTTCATTCGTCTGATTCTACCTTTCCAACCTTGACCAAAACATGGCTTATGTGGAAGAACAATTGATTCGTTTCGTAGTTTCTATCTTGCGATTATCCGATCTACTTACTACCGTTTTCGCCCCCCCCTAGAGCAATGTTGGAACAGCCATAACTTTTCACTGAAAATTCGAGATAAAGTGACTCCAAAAACTATTCGTCTGCACTTCAAAAAAATTCTAGCAGCGAAACTAATGGAGATTAAATTCTCATTTTAATATGCATAAGGTACAAACCATATTACAGTTTTGTGTTCTGGCGGTTTCCCGCTATTTATTTATTTTTTTCGTGTTAATAGTTTCAGTATCCTTGAAAATTGCACCAATTTTTCAGTTTTTTCATGTTTTTAATTTTAAAAATTAATTCACTTGAATTCAGTAGAGCATTTTCTTTGATATGATACCCAACAGTGCCACCAACATATGATTAAAATTTATCGAGCAGTACATTTGTAAATAGTAAAATCTGGGGCATAATGAGGATTTTGACACTCTTTTCCTCGTCAGATCAAAAGTCACTTTCACGCCAGATTTACGTAAATGTTGCTCAATTAAATTCATGTAAAATAATGTTTTATACAACGCATTAGAGAAAGTTAAGAAACCGGCAGACTCTTAAAAAAATGATACATCTCACAATGTGAAGTGTCTTGAAAAATGTCACACCTAAACTGTAACATTGTTTCTCTCTGCTAATTTGCCTGCTAGATACTTCTTTTGTTTTATGAAGCCACTTGCATATTTTAATTTGCACATTAATAACTCAAACATTTGATATTTAAATCAAAATCATCAAACACATCTTTGAGAAAATAAAAGCAACGGAATTTTTGCATACAAAGAGAGTTTTGAGGTAAGGGATTTTCTTGAAAATTTTCGCCTAGCATGCTTATTTTGTAGTCTCTCTCACTCAACCCCTCCCAGCCACCACGTATCAGAAAGTTCTATACGAGAATTTGAACTAAATAAGGCTTGTATATATGAACGTTTTACATAAAAAATATTTGCGAACTCGAGGATAGAGCGCATCCACAATAATCCACAATAAAAAATGGAAGGAGTTAAGCACTAGATGTTGCCCGAATGAAATCATCTAACCTATCCGCCCACCATTTTAGCGACGACACTTATATATGAGAGACTGACGTCATTTCGAGATGGAAGCTAGTAAAAGGCCGCTAAAACAATCGGCAAAACGTCAATAAATCAATGTTGCCAACTTTTGAAAGCGCTGTGGAATAATGTAGGGGTTTAGCTTCACAGATCCTACGGCTACGCTCTTGTTCCGCAGCAACTGCTTCACTCCTCTACTTATAAAAAACATCCCTCGGCTACACTTTGCGGCTTAGAGCCCTCAACCCCGGGCTATGCTAGCAGCGGAAGCAATGTTCTCATAATGCCTTGGAAGAAATGCATGTATGTAACTTGGTATAATGAATAGAGGTGTAAATAAGTTTGACAACTGCTATAGAATACGGTATCTACAGTGTTAATTTGTTATATAAATTGTATTAAAATATATACATTTGTGATATACAGTAAAATAATTACGGATTAATATATGTATTATGCATATAGTGAGTCGTATATGGAATGTACTGTGGGACAATTATAACCCCCATAAACAAAACACGGAAAGATATTGTTTTTAAATTTTCTGAAGTTATAGCTGCACCATATCTTCTTTATGGTTTTCAGGGTGCTGGTCTATTCCAAAAAATTAAAAGCAAAGAATAGAATAAATGAGATAATTTGTTCCATTCATCATTCATTAGAAATGAAATTCTTGAGAGCGGTCGCTGGACCAAAAAATAAACGATGAAATAAAGAAAGAATTGAACATATTTAATTTAAATAGAAGAATATCAAGAGAAACATTATGCACATGTGTGAGACGAGAGAATCCCGTATTCGCAAAAAGTCTCTAGAATGCAAACCAAAGGAAGGAGAGAGAATGGAAGACTCATTAAGTGATAGGTGGACCAGTTTCTTTGAGATAATGGAACATGTTGAAATGTCTAACGATGATGACGACACATTTTGAATGCCTTAGTTCGCCAAAGTTTGCTGATTCATTTGTTACATAAATTACTCTTAAAATGTTTAGCGTTAGTTTTCTTACAATCTCTTATTTGTTGTAAATGAACAGCTGTTCTCATCGCTGAATTCTTCTCACAGAAAACCACGTGAGCACATTTCTCAGTGGTGCCATTTGCCACAACCATCGATAATTTTCCCCGCTTTAAGCCAATGAAATATCATTTGAGTTAACGTTCCGGAAACTGAAATTAGTCGTTACAGTACGTTAATTAATTACTGTGTTGCCGAAATTGTTGCTGTTAACTGCCTGAATTCTGTCAAATGAACCAAACACTGAGCCTTCATTGATATGCATTACAAATATTGAACTTTCGTGTTAGTGTTTTACATTTTAAATGAGCTTTCCATTATTGCGCACCGCAGTGGAACGTGCAGCACTGGAGATCAAAGTAGAACTGCGGTTTGCTGCAGTTTATAAATATTTAAACCTGCATTTGCCACGCACTACAGTGTTTATTGCAACTTAAGTGCGCATAATGATATTCCCTGTCTCTGTCGCAATATTTCAGTGCGTGAATGATGTAACGAACCATCTACATGTGCTCTGGATGGATCGCTACATTGTGCATAAAGCACAAATGGAAACAGCTGTAACCCTGTAGCAGAAACATTCTACAGCATATACCCATGGACGGAATCGAGCGAACCTATGCGTCCTACCCATATGTAGTTATACAGGTAAAGTTGAATGCTTTCCCTTAGTGTATTCTTTGGTTAATGTTGGCAGAATCTCCTTATCAGCTGTGTTCCACACCAATCCTGGGTGAGCCATTATATATATATATATTGCAGTTCAAGTACGGCACGCATACGTTAATCTATGGACAAAGGTCACGCATAGGTGAGTGGCGAAAGGGGAGGAGTACTGGAATATTTCACCTCAGTGGCTGGAAGGCACGCTTCTCCAAAACTGGCCACGCCAGCCTCTGGATGAATACGTCTCGTATGATTTGATGTCAAAACTATGTCACTCAAATAGTAATCTATGATCACAAGTCACTTTCAGACTCAGGAGCGAAGGAAAAGGGGGGAGTAAGACAAACAAAGAAGAGTGCTAGAACCAGGTAAGGGGTTGGGGAGGGGACTGGGCGTAGCAGAAGCGGTTTAGTGTTTCCTTACTAACAATGACTACGACTACAGAGAACGGAGGGGACACTTCGCACCTCGACCCAACGGGGAGTTTTGTGCTTACCACCCGCAGGAGGAACGGATAAGGCGAAGGAACTGCAGGAAGCTATAGGCCGCAACAGCCAGTCGACAAAGACGCGCAGAGGTCCTTAGCGATTCAAACTTGATAATCCAGTCACACCGAGGGACTGTTCAGAGAAGGCTTTGCTCTGACAGAACCGGGAAGCACTCGAGCCACCTGAGGCGGTTAAGAGAAGACTGACATCCAGTAGGGGAAAGAACTTTCCAAGCATTTGCACCATCTGTTCGACACCGATCGACACTACATGGCCCTAAGCCCACCTTAAACATGAAAGGGGAAGAGAAATGATAGAAAATGAAGGAAAGGAAATTCATGGTACAACAGATACCATCCGAGCATTCATCTTGCCAATCAGGAAAAACACGAAAAATCCATATCAGTGCGGTCGGCCCAACGAAGGGAACCCAAGATCTTCTGAATGCGAGTCCTGTACGATACAGCGAAGCTCCTTACCAATATAAACCACTGCGCATTATATCGGCACGACTCCATGCACTCGGCTGTATCTATTAACTGCCATTAAGCAAGATTCGATTAAATTTTATAAGCTGGGCTGCTTCAGTTTTAAATATTTCAGCTACGCATAAAATAAAATTTAGGAACTCTCGATTCCATCTAAGGAGAAGACAATGCATTTGTTTTAAAATAAATAATTCAACATATGGAGTCTAAATATAATGTATACTTTCCTTGCGGCTATTTTTGAGAAAATAAGTGTGGAAAAACAGGATTTAACGAGATAAAGTCTGAAATAGGTCAGAATACTAATTACTGATGGACGCATGTAAGCTACACTCCAATTCTACGTCACAAAATATAAAGCACTATAGTTGCATTTTTCAGGAAAAACTAGTTAACCCCCAATTAACAAGAAAATAATCAAGGCAAGTTCATATATATATATATATATATGTACCTACTTCGTTTTAACCAATTTCAAAACGTAACTACATCAACGAGCACACGTGAAATTCTGCAATGGCTGCTTGAGAAATATCCTGAAAATCCTCACATTGTGTATAGAACGATGGCTACCTTATAAATTAAAGACCTCCCGTTTCTACCTTATTTACTACTTACTTTGACAAACATATGTATGCATACGAGGGTCGGCTGATAAGTCCCGGGCATCTCAATGAAAACAGCATTTAATTTTTTTTTAATTTCTCAGCATAATCTCCAGAAAGGTTAATACATTTGTCATACCGGTGTTTTAATTTAATTAAACCATCTCTGTAGTGCGATTTGCCAAGGTCCTCAAAATAGCTGTTTATCGCATCAATGGCCTCCTCGTTGCTGTGAAATCTTCGTCCCTCAATAAATGTTTTGAGATTAGGGAACAGGTGGCAGTCACTGGGTGCTAGATCTGGCGAATAGGATGGATGTTCAAGCAATTCGAACTTTAATTCGCAAATTTTCCCCATTGTAATGACTGAACGAAGGGCCGGAGCATTGTCGTGATGAAAACAAGATTTTGGAGGGGGGCCAAATTAGGTCTTTGTCTTTTCACCTCATCACTTAAACGTTGCAGTAAGCTTGCGTAGTAGCCACCAGTGATACTTTTACCCTTTTCCAATAATCAATAAAAAGAATTCCCTGTGCATCCCAGAAAACACTCGCCATAAACTTGTAGGCTGACAAAACTGACTTTGCCTTTTTTGGAGTTGGTTCACCTGGGGCAATCCACTGTTTTGGCTGATTTTCTAGAGTGTAGTGATGTATCCCAGTTTCATCCATGGTAATCAGCCGTCTCAAAAATGCATTGGGAGTTTTACGGTAGAGCTCCAAATTCTTAACAGAAACAGTTTTTCTATGCAACTTTTGATCAGGTGTCAACAAACGCGGCACCCACCTAGCACAGACCTTGTGAAAGCCCAAAACATCACTTAAAATATTACCTGCACATTCTTTTGATACGTTTACAGCCTCTGCTATCTCAAACAACTTTAATCTGCGGTCTTCCAGTACTAAATGATGATTTTTTTCAATCATCTTGGAGTTGTGACTTCCACAGTGCGTCAAGAGCGAGGCTTATCACTAGTGCTCGTACGTCCCATTTTAAACTCTGCAACCCACCTTTTAATCATTGAATATGAAGGGGCAGAGTCTTTCCATGTACTGTCCATTTCCTCCTTGATTTCTTTTGGCGTTAAGCCTTTCAAATGGAAGTATTTAATCACTGCTCGTTTTTCCAAATCCTCCATTTTTTGAAAACTCTAAAGTTGTGTTGTTTAAAATTCTGTCATTCAAAAACTAAACAAGCTATTGACCTGTAACTATGGATACAAGCTAGTCTAGAGTAAAACTATACGATGCTACCGTCTAACTGGCCTAGTGGCGCCATCTCTGTGTGAGGCCCGGGACTTATCAGCGGACCCTAGTATAGGTGAGGGGGAGAGGAAGAGAGAATAACATAACTCAAAATGATAGGTTGAGTAATAAAATGTGAGTAGAAATATCATTAAAAAGAGAAGGCTATTGAAAACATATTTAATTAATTATAAATTGAACATAACGTCGCTAAAAAGACGAACAGACGTAAGCGACATAAGTGTAATTTTACAGGAGAGCTGTTTAAAGAAAAGTGTGTTTACTTAGGGGCCTACGGCTCAAAAGCATAAAATGATAGATCAAATATAATACAGTGATTCAAAACTTTAATAGTTGTTCTTAATAAGCACTAATGTTAGACTCTAGAATTTGGATACCATATAGGCCAAAAAGACCTAAATTGGAGATGCGTCGGTTTGAAAGATTTCACCCATGATAATAAGGCGCTTACACCATACACATGATCAATACATTATGCTGATTTTTGCTATTGTTTTGGGCTGTAGCATTATTTATTTCTTTTTGTGTATATTTGTCACGTATATATTTCTATTCTGAGTACATAGTACAATGTAAAGCGTTGGAAGTCAATAAAACAAATAGTGGTATCTACTTATTTAACAACAGTAATATCAAATATTTACGTGTATTTTAATTATTTTTAATTACCTGCAGTAATTTAGCAAATTATATATTTGTTTGTTTACACATCCTTAAAGAAACACAACTTCTGAACTTAATTTAACAATAGCAAAATCAAGCGTATAGGTGTGCTATTTTGAATGACAATAGTTTGATGAATAATGTAGAGTAATATGTTTACAAATGCTTTTAGGAAACAAACAAATAGGAAATTCTCTTTAACCATAGCAATATCAAGTATTAATATGCATGCTATTGCTTTTTTTTCCAAATTACATACAATAACGTTTTGTTTTGTTTTCAAATGCTTTAAAGAAACGCAATCAAGTATTGAAAATGTCCATGGGTTAATACAACTTAGAAGTGTGGCAGTTCCTTGTAGAACGTTTTGTAAACAACATATCTTATTACTGGTGTTGGATGTTTGCATAAGTCCTGTAGATCGCTGTACTTCTCAGCCGAAAGCTTTGCAGAGGCTACAGGAATTAAAATTTTTAGTTGACTCGCAACTATATACGGAACAAAAATAGTTTATAATGTCACATCCGCATTAAGTCGAGGTACAGGAAGCTTCAAAACCCGTGAAGTGTTTCTGGATTTCAGAGATAGCCGCTCATAATGTTTGGCAAATGAATGTGTTTTTACAAAGACGCAAGCGGCATCGTCTGTGGTCACTTTGACTTCTCTGATTGCAGTCCAATCCACTTTGTTTCCAGATTGAAATCCTCGGGGATCGGAACTGTAGGCTCTCTGAAATGCTTTTGTAGTCCAAGAAATCATCTATCCTTATAGAATGTGCTTCATACGGAGCAGCACTCGAGGAAGTCTCGCAATAGGTACCAGCTAAGAAGGTATGAAGATGTTCCATGCCTGAGTCAGGGTTCTTGAAATAGTGCTGTGGGCAGAATCACCTTCGTTTTGACCATGGTTAGGTTCGAAGAAGCACAAGTTGATAGGCAGTGAATTCTTTTGAGTTACATAGAATGTACAAAAACATGGTCACTACGGTGATATTCTGGCTACTGCCGGCATCAGCAATCAGCCTGAGATACTTTACACCGCGGACATCAAGATGTTGAAGGTAGATTCCCACACAGGTTGCAATCTCAGATGATCCCCTTTGCTGATAGTCTCGCTTCATAGAAAGCAAAGACTCTTTGATTCAAATGTTGTAAACCGTGAAATTATGTGCTGACAAACGCATTCGATAGAATACAGCACTTTGTTTGGAAAGAGGAGGCTGAATCACTTGCTGAAGATCAAATGCCGCAGAGGAATATTACCTTGGGTTTTCTTTGGCACCTTTTTGAGCATTGTGTTTCTCATTTCTTACATCATTCTTTTCTTCAGTGTGTTTGTCGTACATATCTTGCAAACACCCATTTTCTTCGCAGCATCACATAGCTAAGTTGCACACAAACTGCACTAGTCCTCCTTAGGTTACTGGAATGATAGACTCATTGATTTGTATACTCTGGTGTAAGGTTTTGATAACTGGCTTTGGGCTGTGAGATGTTATCTTCATTATGCATAGAATACATTTTGGACAGAGTCAGGACTGGATGTAAATATTCTTAGGAATACTCTTCTGGACGATGGTAAGTGCATTCGTTATTGTTATCTGAATTCTTTGTACATAGCAAACATAAACAAAGTGGGCGCATCCCAGAACCTTCATTTTTTCAATTGAGAAATTGATAGTTTTCACCATATGATGGATCATAGTTACTATTATTACAGTCACTAAATGCCTACTCCAGCTGGCGTATTTCCTTTTCTTAATGACAACACTGTTCCCTTATATTAGTATTGTCTGCAGATGTAGCATTTACATTTTCAAAACTGTCTTGTATGTGGATCTTTAGAACGCTGAGAGCAACATCTAGAAACTCCATTCCTGATTTTTCGTTCCGATTTTCGTTTGAACGATCCATCCGAATCACCTCCCCATAATAGTACTTCTTGTCTGATAACCACTATACTTAATTTCAGCACCTATCTTTAACGCATCACCTTCACTGCATTAAATTTCGTTGCATTATACCACATTCGTAGATCCATCTCTTCGCTTTACTAATAAGTCCATGTTCATAACAGATTGCTGCTTTACTGAGATTGCATTAGTTTGTTGCAGGTGTATTCAGACCAATCAGTATTGTTGAAGACGTTTTTCTTGTCCAAATTTATAAACACATGTTCATTGTTGGCATCAGGTGGCAAAAATTGGTGTAGAGTGGCTAGCATTACACTGCACACATAGACGTATCGACCAATTTTAATAATGGTAGTATCTAACGAAGAGACGTAAGCGACTTGCGAGTCTCATACGCCTGTTCGTATGAAAAAGAATGAGTGAGCAATGGCGTTTACGACTATAACATGATGTTTACTGCCAAGTAACCATTAGAGATGGAGGTACGCCAGTTTGTCAGAATATAGATATGGCCAAATGGAGTGTATAGGTGAAGTATCTCAATTTTTACTTTCTCTACTACGTATAGTAAGTAGGGGAAGTATTGCATTCCACCCAAAAATTCGATACCGAGATTTCACCGGAAATACATGTTTTGAGACCTCCTGAATCCAAAAAAAGCATTTTTGGAAACATGTCCGTGTGTGTGTCTGTGTGTCTGTCTGTCTGTGTGTCTGTGAACAGCATAACTCAAAAACGAACAGTCGGATAAGCACCAAACTTGGTATTTAGGTTCAGTATCTTCCAGAGATGCGACACGAAGGTTTTCAAGAAAATCCCCCCACTCCAGACTACCCTTTACATGGAAGATTTTTCGAAAATTTTAATTTTCTCAAAAATGGCTCTAACGATTTTGATGAAAATATCATATGTTTAAGATAATGTCATGAGAAATGAAATGTATATCTCGAATTTTCTGGGAATGTCTCCAAACGTATTCTTCATTGTGAACGACTTTTGCATAACTGGTAAACCATAAGAGATAGACAAAATTTTACTACACAAAAAATGTAGATCGCGTTAAAATACACAACTTATGTCATATACATTTCTTTTGAGTGAACCGTTTTCGAGATATTGCTTGTTATTTCCTTAAATTTTTCAATACTTATACTTTTTCTCAAATTCGTTATTCATTTTTTTTATGTCCTGGACATGCAAAGAGAATGGAATGCGCCACATAGCAACCAGCGTTAAAATATTTGACTATCGCTTAAAAGCTACCATATTTCCCTTGCATCTACAAGAAAATTACCAATAAGATTGACATCTCGATATCTCGATTAACATGAAGCATATGGAGAATAGGCGTTTGTAAAAATAGTGTGTACAAGAGTAGAGAAAGTCATGTGAGTGTAACACATCAGATTTTTTTCCATTTTGGCGCTTACGCCACTTCGTCAGATGAGCGACGATAAAGCATACATTGAGCAGAGAGAGAGAGAGAGAGAGAGAGAGAGAGAGAGAGAGAGAGAGTTGACCATGAGAAAAGATCGGTCTTGGTAAAAATATTCCTGCATTTGTAATGTTTGTCCTTGGGTACAAATGTTGTCTACCCAAGTACACAAACTGGGATGTGTGTGTATAACTAGATGCAATTCGAAATAACGTGCTTTTTAATCTGTAAAAGATGAAAGTAGAGTTATGAGAATTACGTATGCTCTTTAAGTTTAAGGTAAAGTAGTTTTAAAATTAAACGAACTTTCTCACCTACGTAGTGAAAAAATTAAAAAAAAAAAAAATAAAGCTTGTGTATATCGAAATATCATACTGCAGTGACACAATTTTTACTGAAAACAAAGATTCAATAAGAAGAAGAAGAAATGTGTTTGTTAACGACGCTGTCAATTGTCAGGATCATATCAGCGCCGCCGGTGTGCAGGAATTTCATCCCGCAGGAGTTCTTTTACGTGCTAGTAAATCTAGACCTGGGGCTGTCACTTTTAAGCACACTTAAAAACCGTGGGTCTGGACCGGGTTTGACCTTGGGATCAGAAGGCCAGCGCCTAACCAACTGAGCCACCCAAAATGACAGGTGGATTCACTGCTTGCTGCATACTCTAAAGCGGGCAAAATCCCAAATGGCTGTGTCAGGCAAGCTAGTTTTGACGACAGTATCAAGATGACCATGACAAGTCGGTGTAAAACTAACATGGATTTTTAAAATGTAGAATTAATTAATTGGTGAAGTACTTGGATACTAACGCTTATAATTGCTGTTGTGTAGTTTCCCTAATAAACCTTAAGGCGGATAGCGCAAAGGCCCCCTTGGTGAATTTGAGTTGTAACTTGAAACCTTTTAAATTGATTTTATTATTAAGTGGGACCATAAAATGTTGACTGAATAGATTTGTCACACACTCAGTGTCACGACGCTTCTAATGAATGCTCATTTATACCATTTGATTACGCACTTTCCTTACAAATCGTTTGAAGCTCTTAGATAAATAATATATACCAGATATAACAGTTTGTATGAACATGTAATGGGCAGAAAACGCCATGTAAGTGTGGCACATAAGGTTTTTCAGTGTCTTTAATGGTACTCTGTACTGAAACTATTAATTTCAACCAAATTAGCTGTATTCATTGCAGTGCAGTTCAAGATAATTAGTTCGCACAATTAAATTTTCATTATTCTATGCAACTAACTTTCCAAGAAAATGATTTTCAAGAAGTGAAAATCTGTTTAATAGGGCGGCGCCGTGGCCGAGTGGCTAAACCGCTCGTCTCTCACCAAGGCGGCGCGGGTTGGATCGCAGGGACGCCCATGTGGGATTTGTGGTGGGCAAAGCGGTTTTTCTCCGCGTTCTCCGGTTTCCCCGCCATTCATTCCACCAACTGCCCCATTGCCACCTTTCCTTTCATCCATTTCACCATCATATCATGTACACTGCCTCGCTCTCATACCAGGCATCGGGCTGTTCACCCATCTTGGATATTGTATCTCATCCAAAGTATTTGCTCCTCGACAGACCTCTGAGCCCAGGCACCCACTTTTAAGTCCTACATTCGAGGAGGGTAAACAGAGAAAGAAGAAAAAGAAAATCGGTTTATTGTAAAGTGCCCTACTCGAATTCCAACATTCTAAATTTTAATTTTTTCATATTATTCCTCGAATATAGTCTTTTACAATCATATTTTAAATGCTGTATAACATTCAAACTTTTTTCGGAAAGAAATAATAATATAACAACTTTAACTTTCTAAAGATCAACCATGTATTAAATTATCCAAATCCTAAATAAAAAACCCTAATTTACATAAAGGAAAGATGGTTTAAATCTCAACAGACTTCAAAGAAAGTATACTTAAAATCTGAACGAAATTGACAAATTGCGTCATGGGGAACATTTTAAAGTGACTATTCCATTTATACGCCGCGTGTTTGATATTGACCAATAACGTCCAGCAATGCCTCGGATATCGAACATTCACGGTCGTTTATCTTATAGTATGCTTGCAAGGATGCTATTTTATCGAGAAAACAAACGCCACCACGTTACTAAACCACAATAGCCAATATCCACTGATTAATAGACTGCGTCATCCATTGTTACTTTCTCCACCACGTACATAGTTGGTAGAGAAGGTATTGCATTCCACCCAAAAATGTTATATAGATTTCAGCGTAAATATTGTAGCGTATGTGTGTGCATTGTCGCGTCGGACACATTATTGCTGTGTATAATGATATTGTTGAACTAATTATTTCGTTTGTGAGTTGAATTCTTGTTCGGCGCGGTATATTTCCCTCCAATTCCTAGTCAAGGGGGGTGAAGGCAATTTGAGGGAAGAGCCTCTTTGTTTGAGAGCGTGGCGTCACGAGTAGAGCCAGTTTAGTGTATATCTTCAGAGTGTGTGAATATATGTAGCGTGCGTGGTCCGTATGAGTGTGGAGTATCCCCCCCCCCCAGTGTTTGTAACTTTTTGGAAATTATGTAGCAGCGCCAAGGTAACTTCATAATAAACCAGGGTTAAATGTGAATTTATATGTATTATTTATAAATATCCCACGTCCGCTTTAGCTTTGTGCAGCAAGTTCCTGGTATCTCTTGTTTGCCTATGTGGCTACGATCCCCCAATGTTTATGCTGGGGTAACTACATTAAATATTTTTGCTGCAAATCTTTTGGCCTCACCCCGGTGTATAACAATATATGTTTTGAGGCCCCACAAATAAAAAAAAATCATTTTTAGAAAAATGTCCGTGTGTGCGCGCGTGAACGCATAGCTCAAACACGAAAAGTCGGATAGATATCAAACTTGCTATTTAAGTTCAGTATGATGCGAAGATTTTCAAGAAAAGCCCCATCGCCAACTACCATTTACATGGAACAAATAATTTTTACAATTTTTTTTATTTTCTCAAAAATGGTTATAACGACTTTGATTGAAATACCATATATTAAAGATATTTACATGAGAAATAAAACGTGTGTCTTGAATTTTTTGGGAATAGCCTGTGAACTCCTCTTCATTCCGAAGGAATTTGTATAATCTTCATAACTGGTAAACGTTAAGCGATAGCGAAAATGTACTATACACAAAATGCAGATCTCTTTAAAACACACAATTTATTTCAAATAAGTTCTTTTGTGATATCAGCCATTTCTGGGAATTCCGTAATAACGGTTCGAAATGTTCAATACTTTTCCTTTTAAAGTCCTGTTGCTTCTTGCGATTGCGTGAACAAAGTATGGAATTTTAAGGGTTAGCACATAGTGTCCAGTTCTTAATCATTTGACTATCACTATTCACTCTGCATCTATAACAGAATGTGTAATATAGCTGTTTCTGCAAAGGTTTATCTTGATAAAATGAAGCAGATATAAAAATAAGCTTTCGTAAGAATAGCTTGTATACTCACTAATGAATAATAGAAGGTAGAGATAAACATGTGAATGTAACACATTAGATTTTTAATCAATGCATATTCTATCAATTTCCAAATAGATTATTCCTTGCAAAAATGTCTCTATTGTGTTCAGATTTAGCTTATTTTCAGGTTAACTATCTTCTCATTCCCACTGTTGCCGCATTGGTTAGTTTTCCGTAACGCATTCGAAAATTCGTTTAGCATGTCATGATCTGACAGCTGACACAACGGTGACTATTTTAGACAACACAAGTAAGAAAGTCATTGTTACTTACATAGTTCGTCATATTTCATACATGTAATGGTCTTAATAAATTTCAATCGAAGTTACGAGTTTCATTAGATAAATTAGTAACCGCTGGTGGATTACCTATGAGAATAATGTAAGAAAACAAGATTCGAAAAAATTAAAATTTAAAATGTCATGCGCTATTTGACGTACCTACGCACGTCCATTTAAACGTTTCCTTTGGGCATTTAAATACTAACAGGACAAAACCCTAATTAAATCCAGATTCTACAACGTTAGAAGAATTTTTCCATGAAAATTATAAAAATAAGTTTTTTTTTCTTTCTTTTGGAAATATCGTAAATCCGGTATCAAGTATACTAACCCCCTACATTTCCGCGTCGTCCTTCGTGGTGTAGTGGTTACCATGCTAGCCTCTAGTTCCAGAGGTCGCGGGTTCAAACCCGGCGCAGGGCGATGGATGTTTTCGGGCGTAAAATTCCTTAACATGGCTTCCTTCGGAAGGGAAGTAAAGCCGGTGCTCCCGTGTCGTAGATTTACGGCAGGTAAAAGAACCTCAAGCCTGATAATTAGGCCTCTGAGCAAAATTACCGGTCTTTCACGTCCAATATAGAATGGAATGCTAAGACCTACTGCAGTTAAAGAGCTTCTATAAATAAAATTTAATTTCTATATTTCCGCTTCAATTTTGGTATCTAATTTATGGGTCAAATATAAATTACCCTCATCTTGTAGAACAAAGTGATAATAATAAGAAGAGAAATCAACCAGTCTCAGCTTCGTTAAATAGAGATTATAATAAGTTCGCTCCTTACTCCGAAAATGTACTTTTATTCTACTTACAGGTTGGTTTCTAAGTATTTTAGTTATTCAAAACACGAAGGAAGGAGCGGCGACTGCAGGGTACAAGGAATTATTGGACTGCAGTGTACGGCGCCGAGCTGGCGCCTCAGCATCCCCCTCAGGGCCCACACGGCGGATCCATAAAATAACGCTCCATCTCATTCTCCAAGGGCCGAGATTTTCGGCCGCCGCGACGCAGTAACCATGACTTTTGTGTTCCTCCCAGAGGAAGTCCCCACGATTTGGCTACCTACATCCATCTGTGAGATGGAGTAACGCTTTACACTGACTCTTAGGCACGGTTCACAAACTCTGTAACATTAGCGGAGATGGTCTTCATTAAGTTCCCAAATGAAACCCTTAAAGACTAATTGTACTTGCATTGTACAAGCTGGAAGGGGGTCGCTACTCCTAGAATGGAACAAAAAATCCCAAACCACCTTTGGTTTCATCTCCAAGCAAAGCTCATGTGCTATAGCAACCTTTTACTGCACTAGGTAATAGAAAATATATTCTCTATTTTCCTTCCCCTTTTCTTCCCAATTGGTCGCCTTAACTATTTTTTTGAAAACGCTTTGGACTAATATAATATGATGGTAATAACCTGGGAAAGTACAGAGTGATTTATGAAGAACTGACACACTTATTTCTTTAATTGTTTGAAAACGAGTTTTGCTAGTGACTACTTATTATGCCTGAAATGCAGAGGAATTTTGGGAGATTATTTACCTCTATAGCAAATATTGAAATTGTCCTCCATCCTGCTTAACGCACAACTAAACACTCGTTGAAGGACTCTGTAGTCAATAGCTTGAACCTCCTGTAATGTTGTGCTTCAGATCGTCCAATGTCTGGTGACGTGTGGCATAAACCCTGTTTTTAAGTAACCCCATAGAAAGAAGTCCCGAGATCTCGGTGGCCACAAGTTCTTGGAAATTATCCGGTCGTCAAAGAAACTTGCAATTAGTGCCATGGATTCATTTGATGTATGGCATGTAGCACCGTCCTGCTGAAAATATCCTTGACTCAGCTCTACATCGTCTAGTTGCTCAGCAAACTCCAAGAAAATCCGTCGGTACTCTGCATTGTTTAAAAAAAAAATTGGCTCCACTGTTCTCTGTGCGGATATTGTGCACCAAACTCCGAATTTAACCGGATGCATAGATGTTTCATGAATAACATGTGGATTTTCGCTGGTCCAATAATGTGAGTTATTTGAGTTCACATAGCCGGATAAATGGAACCATGATTCATCTATGAACCATGTGATGGACAATATAGCAAGAGTTTGCATTATGAACACCTGAAACCAACGACAATAATTCAGTCGTGTATCCTTATCTGGTTCCTGTAACTGATGGACAACCGTAATCCTAAACGGCTTTAGGCCTGCACTTTTCACAGCTCTCTGACACATTGAGTAGCTGTACCCTGTCTCCTGCGACAAACTTCTTAATGATTTTTGGGTGACTGATCCAGTCATGCTCTTACGTCAACAACCGTGGGAAGCCTAGATGAACGAGTTTTGCCTTTTTCACTTACCATAGATCCAGTTGTTTCCAGTTTGTTTACCAGTCCCAGTATTGTGTTTATTTGGGGAGGATTCCGAACAACAAATTCTCTCTGGTATGCCCTTTGAGGAGCTGTAATTGAATTCATAATCCAGTGTTGCTTTACAAGGAAGAGTCGTTCATTTAATGTGTACATCCTTTTCACGTTGACTAGAACAAAATCTCAAAAACAGTTACCGACAACAAAACTAACAATTACGAATAAAACATGAACATCTGTGCATCTAGTGACAGGCAATTGAAACTACAGAACTTTCTGCTTAATTTGGGGCTAAAATTGGGGCATTGTGTGAATTTCGAACAGAATAATTAAAGAAATAAATGTGTCAGTTCTTCATAAATCAGCCTGTACAATATGAAATGGGAACTGCTTTTAATGAACATACCATAAATAACAAGTACAGAATAAAATTGAAATAATAACGAGATGCAAAATCCAATTAAAATTGAGCAATTATTAAATGTTAGATAATCCTATCAGTTTGATTTTTAATAAGGTATAGAACATCAAATGAAGTTAAAATAAATACACATTAAAGCTTTCCTTAAGACCAACAACTTCAACCGCCACGGGTGGCCAAATCTGTTAAGTCAGGGACTCGTGAACGGAAGGTCTGCGGACCATCCTTCCTGATAGGATTTTCCCAGATTTTCCTCATTCCTCGTAGCTGGCAAATACAGGGGAGGTACTCTATACTTAGGTCTGAAACGTTTCCTTCCCAAAATTCCTTTCCCAAATATAATTTCATTGATGTATTATTGGTGCTCACCACCTGTGGTGCCGTATACTAAGAACCGGCGTTAAACACAACTAAAAAACTGAAAACTTGAAACGATTCTCTTTAATCATCTATTACCTTCCCAAATTTACTCTACAAGAAGTCATATGAACTCAGTGAAATAGAATTGAACACACTAAAAATTGACACCACTTGTATTACGATAGCTATTTTACGCAGCTCAAATTTCCCATTATCCTATCACTATGTTTCTTTAAACACATACACGTATACAACAACCAACCTGAGTCAGTGTGATGTTCACGAACGATAATTTAGAAGGACATTTGTTAAACCAAAACGCTTGCCAAAACTTGCGAGCTATGCAGGCTTAATTGAGCTGGTTTCACCGCAAAGAATGAGTTCGGGTCCGCTTCCTTTGAAGCCCAGGAAGTAACTTATCTCTTCGTAACTACAGCATAGGATACACAAAGGAGAGTTATACGTGACGTAAGTCTAGCCAACCTAAGGACGCTAAGTCAATATAGTGAGCACATATTGCTTTCCGAGGATGCGACAAAATATTTCCAAGAAAATTCCCCCACAGCAAACTGTCATTTAAATACCTTTCTTCGTTATGTCTCATTTTCTCAAAAATTGCTCTAAAGATTTTTATCAAAAAACGATTGCACACTGAGGTTCGATTTAACCAAGGAATCAGCCTCCTGTATTCCCCTTATAGTTACAACAAAATTATTTCTGTAGAAGTTTATGTGTTGAACATGAAGTAGGCAGATAAATAAACTTTTGTAAAAATTATTTGTATAATAGATATAGAAATAAACGATAGTGGGCACAAAAAGTCGCATGAATATAACACATTACATATTTGTTCCTCCTCTACTTTGGTTTTGTAGGTAGAGGAAGTATTGTATTCTCCCCCATAATTCGATGTTGGGATTTCACAGGAAACATACGTTTTGAGGTCTCCTGAACCCAGTAATTTAAAATCAGTCTATGTTTTCTGTGCGTGTGAACAGCATAACACAAATTTGAAGAGTTAGAAACTTGTTAATTAAGTTAAACATTTCCCAAGGATACAATATGAAGATTTTCAAGAAAATCGCCTTACCTAAAGGTACCCTTTTCATGGAAGATTTTCTTATTTTCTCAAATATATGTCTCAGTACGATTTTGATTATTACATATAATTACCCTGACACATTTCATATGTATTAAAAATGTAGCATTAGCCCTTTGCAATATATTCTTTGCTCATTTTTAGTTTTCTCAGAATTGTCTTTCGACATCTATAATAGCATGCTGCGATATAAGTGTGGTAAGTGCATCATTGGAAAACGAGGAAGGGTTTGAGAATTCGAGAAAAGATAGCGCATTTTCTACTTCCGAGATTCTCTAATGCACTTAATGCATGTGCATTGCATATTATCGTTTTCGAAGATGGTGAATAACAGGAATAATGGAAAGGTAGAATCAGGCGACTGAAAAATTCAATGCCATAGCCGGGAATTGAACCACGGATCTCCAGGTGTCCGTCCGGTTGCTCTAACCACTGAGCTACCATAGCAACATGCCGTACGACATTAAATTCCCCAACTGATTCGCATTTTTCTCGGTAAACCACCGGGAAAAATGTCGTACCGGCTTGTTGGCATGGTAGCTCAGTGTTGAATTCGTACGGGATTCTGGGCACAAATTCAATGAGCCTGGGATGTTGTAACTTCTCGTCCTCGTTACTACAGGGGTTTAATTTCATCTATAACCTGAAAATACGGGCAGTTATACGTGCTCAGGGTTCATACACCCGATATTAATTTCGTTTGTTCTTTGTGCGTTTTAGTTTGAGAAAGCAATAGTTTGTTTATTTGCATTTATTTCTTTAGTTATTTCAAACGAATACTTTAGTAGAATTTTGTTTTTGTGTGCATAAATAGGCCTAAAATTTAAAATGCTACAGTTATATTAATGTACAATATTATGTTCTATACAACCAGTCATAAAATTAACAATATACAGAATAACAATACCTAATGCGAGATTTGAACCGACGAGCTTATGAGCGAAAGCGTTACCTTCTTAACCTCTCGGCCAAAGAAACGCTTTTCCGTGCTCTGTTTTCAGTAGCTTATCCATAAGCGTTAACACGGAAAAACACCGTTAAAAAGGGTGATCATTGCGGTCACAGGGCAGAGACCATTCTACAGTTTCTGGATGTGCATGCAATCTGGGGATTACTTTTATTTGGGGGGGGTGTACCTAGATAATACGTTAACCAACCTAGTCGAGATTCAAGATATATGCCTAAGTATCTCATGGGGTTATCAGAGGTCGGACTACCACTTAACTTAGAATTCATATTTTCTGTTTTATTAATATTTAAAGAAAAAATATTAGCTTGGCTTCATGTTTTTACCTTATAAGAAATATTTTCAACAGCGATATTGACTGTTTCATTATAGCCATCAATAACACTGGTTGACAGATTGTCAGCAAACATATAGGATTTCAGGGTCTCATGACGTATTTCGGAGGGGAGACCGTTAATACACATTATAAAAAGTAGAGGACCAAGAACAGAGCCTTGGAGAACACCACATATTATGTATGGGAGGAGTACAATAATGTACATTTACATCGCCGTTTTTCATAAAAACAACACATAGCTCTTTCAATTCTAAATAAATTTACCTACACATTAATTGTCAGAGTAAACTGTTAATTAAAGCAAAAATGGTACGTAACAGAGTAAATACAAATTGTAATTAAATAAACAATAGAACTAATGATTAATGCATGCACACAAAACTAAATTTCTGATCCATGATATGAGAATAAACAGGGACGAGAACAAGCTATGGTTTTGAATTTAGTTTTCCTTCTTGTTTACCTGTAATCAAACATTACATTATTCAAATGTTGAATTTTTATATCTAAATATTTAGTTACGCGATTGTCATCTAAGTTATACAGAATGACCATCGAAGTATAACGCCGGCGACGTGATTGACATCCTCTACCTACTAAATGCATTTTTATGCACATTCTTCAAACTAGTCGTATAATAGCACATTTTTCTACTCATGATAAATATAGCTCACAAATTATTTCAGTTATGTAGCGTACCTTATGTAAGCTGAGAAAATAATTAACTTTTTAATTAGCACATATTAGCCAAAAAGAAATCTTGCGGCGCTACAGCCTGTGAAGGGTCTAGACCTGCCAACCTGATTGCCGGCCTCACGCCCACGTGCGCACGGCAGAGATGGGCGATCATCCAACCGATATGGGGAGGTAATGTAGCCAGAATCACGCATTCTCCAGGGTTAAATTTGGCTCACGCGACCAGTTCCGCTGCCTATCGCAGCTTCTCACTTTCCTCACAATGCTTAGTAGGCACCAGTCCTATATCTGGGAAAACGAAAATCCGCACTCCTGTGGGTGGGATCTAACTCGGGTGCATTCCATGGCCGGGAACCAGAGCACCACGCTCCAGCCCACTGCCCACGACTCAGTGTTTGTGAACAACAGCTCCACGCATACCACCACCTCAACTGGGGCCGAACGACTTCGCACCTCGTGTTCAGTTTGTCCAGTGGTTTCTGCAATGAAGTATCCCAGATCCTACATTTCCCGCGCACGTTTTGTTTACCGATGAGGCCTGCTTCACACCCGACGGAAACTTCAACAGCAAGAACAGCCACATCTGGGATGTTGAAAACCCTCATTAGACATCACCAACAAAAGTATACCGTAAACCTCTAGGCTGGAATCGCGGTGATCACCTACTGCGACCTATCGTTTTGCCACCCTGTTTGAGCTAAATTGGGATGTGCCTCTGAGACCTACCAAATGCAACCATACGTAAGGGACAAAAAAGAGGCGATGTCACTTGATTCAGCGATTGTAAACAGAGTCAAAATATATTGGCTGTGCCTCTCAAACCTATCCTACGGATGCGCTTCAAACATTTGGGTAAATAACTTCGTAACGATGCGTCGGAGGATGGTGGTTGCTTGACAAAAAACGTTTTCCCTCTGCGGGATCTATCGTTCCTCAGAGTTGGTCGCAGAGTTCCTGAAACTTTCTATAAAAATTCATAGAGAATGGAGAGGAATTTACAAGCTACTTGTAGAAAATTCAAAATAAGCATTTTATTTGCCATGCAATTATCAAGCATATAAAATTCGAATTACTAACGCAGGAATCGGATTTTTAAGAAAATGACAGAGTATTTTCCATGCAGATGGTTGTTTAGAGTATCGGAAAATCTTGAAAATAATTTCTCATCTTTAAGAAGCTGGTTGAGTTTCAGCTTGGAGTTAGCATTTCAGAAATGTATACACAATCACATGCATTTTTAATTTCTCTGCTGCTTGCCTACGGTAGGTACAGGAAGTGCAGTATTTCATCCAAAAATTTGATATCGATATTTCACTGGAAATGTAGGTTTTGAGGTCCCAGAAGTTTTTAGAAAAGGTGCGTGAGAGAGAGAGAGAGAGTGTGGTGTGTGTATGTGTGTGAAATAGATAGAGAGAGGGAGGGAGAGAGAGAGCAGTAGATAAATACACAAAAACGAAAACTCGAAGAGATACCAAGTTTAATATACCTATATCAGTAACTGTTTAAGCATGATAGGGCGAAGATTTTCAAGGAAATTCTCCAATCCATCAAAAAGTTCCCCATAATTCTCATTTTCTAAACAACAGCTTTAACGATTTTGCTTAATGTGATTAATTTAAAATATTTGCCTGATTATTAAAATGCACGCCTTAAATTTTCTGCAAATAGCCTGTGAAATTCTTTATTGTGAATTAATTTTGTATAATTCTGTATAAATGATAAATCACAAGAGTGAGAAAGCAACACCAGAAATGTAGAGGTCATTCAAATATATAATTTATGTCAAATGTGAATCGTTATTAAAAACGATATTTGTTCTTCATAATGGAAAAAATATATAATTTCTAAAAAGTAAGCTGACAATCGTATATTCTACTATGCACGTTTTGAAGTGCCCTGTGGAGCATGTTCGGACCTCTGTCTGTATTTTTGTAAAGGGAAATAAATTTTGAACACCATGAAAATTTAACATGAGAAAAATGGAGAATGTTTATTCATACAGTTGTTCTTCCGGAGCAAAAGATGGCCCCCAAAATAAGAATTCCATATGCCCTCGGGGAATAAGATCAATCAGAAACGTACTTTTAAGTATGGTACCCAAAAAGAACAATTTTATTGTTCAAAAAGGCTAAAATATTCTGTTTTAATGTGTTAAGATATTTTGCTCCGGTTTCAACAGATAATTTCGTTTAACAATGCTGTTGATTGCCTCTAACGAGTGCAAACCTCTCCTGTTTGCAATATTAAGCACAGGTCCGGGCACGCTTTTTTGCGCTTCTAAATGGCATACGAAATTAGCTGACGTAAGGAAGCCGAGGCACTATCGTCATCTTCTTGGAAGCCGGTGCTAAGTTAATGCAGCACGGTGCAAGGTTAAATTTTTAATTGCAGCCTGGCTAATTGGAGCAGAGTCCCGTGCGAGCCATTGTCGACCGTGCTTAGCTCCCACTCGTTGCAGTCCACCTGGATGATCATGCTCGGCTTCCTGACCTGCATATAAACCAGCCTTTGTCTCAGCATTCAAGAAACGTGTACGTGGTAAACATGGAATAACTTCAGGAATCTAGACGACAGCAGAACCCACTGAACCGTGTTCAACAAAGCGCACGAGGGAAGCATTTACTGCGAACTTTGTTTTCTGCAACAATTTCCTCTAATTTTAATCTTGTGTAACGGTTCCGTTTCGTGCTATTGGTGTTCTGCCTATTTCCTCTCTGCAGCCCCAATGAGTTCTTAAAGAAGTATTGCAATGAGAGACTGAACAACCAATGGTAGAAGCTTGCGTACTCTTTCAATGGGACTTTGGAGAAAGATGGTTTACTGAACAAACTACTCCACAACGCATCGAAATGAAGTTAAATTTGTAGTTAGGAGTGAGGAGTAGTGCCTTCCTGCAGTAACTGGAGCACAACAAGGCACATAGGCCATAGTGTACACTTTGTGCTGCCAACGTGGATGAAGGGATGAAGGGGGGACCCGAAGGGTGGCCAAATCCTGGCGACGATGTGTACTAGCAAGGACGGGGTCCCTAACGTTACCACCAATCCTTACACCGCCAGGTATGTCTTAGCACCCCGCAACTTGGGGATCCCAAGAAGAAAAAAAAACCAGAGTCCCGCCAATCGCCAGGAACACATCTTTCCAACGAGCAAATTCCACCGTCTTGCCGCAACATACCAACCGCCGTCGCCTGGTGCTACAAACCCGAAACAGATGAGGTGGAACAGATAAAACGAAATGGTGGGAACAGGAAATTTGAGAAATGGAACCACCACAGTATTCGCCTACCGACCCGGGGAAACAAAGAAAACACCCATGGTCAGAGTGACTGACCCGACGGGCATCGAACCCGGGACCTCCGAATGACGAACCTAATTTGTATTACTAGTAGATAGAACATGGGGTTACTTGTGTCATAAATATTGTAACATTCAATTATCTATAGATTTTTATCATTGCAGTTATTAATTTAGAGGAGAGTAAATGGCGAAAATTGCCAAAAATTACATTTTGAGTTTCTTGTACAATCTCATCAAATACAATTTCTCCTTAATTTGATATAATATATTTCATCATTTTAGGCAAGATAAATATACATATATTTAAAATACATTTTTATACTGGTACAGTATCTGCCATGTACTATGAATTATGCAACACTTCAATGAAAAAAAATCGTAAATCCTACACACTTGGAGCAGAGAGCTAAACTTTACCCCCATTTTAGGGAAGGTTTTGTTCTAAAAATTGGCAGTGCACTAACGTATGGCAGCTTCTGTGTGCTCAAGCCATGCAAATATATGAGAGTTTGTTTTCTCCATTTTTGCAATGAAGAGCTTTTTCTGTGTATTACTTTTTCTGGCATAAATAGCCCGTTTTCTCAGAAATTATTGAAGATAGCTTAATTAAATTTTATGATGATAAAGTGGATCTATATGTGCTGTTCGGCTTCTACTAAATTTTATTCAAAAGATGGCATTTTAAGAAAACAATCCTATCTTCCTTGATAAGCAAACGTATTGCATAATAGTAGATTATGATACTAGGAGTAAAAGTAAAGTTTTATTTCGCAATACTACGAGCAAAATAAAACCACTTTTAACATGTGTGGTACATACTATTTTTTAACAGCACCCGAATTTGTAAAATATCAGTATAGGTATATTGATTTCTGAAACTTAGAGATATCAGGTTTAGAAAGCGGTCTTTAAACAAAAGGAATGGCGTTAAAAAAGCGAGATGTCAGATGTTTTGTTAATTCGCTAGCATGATTTTCAAAAAAATTGTTCTCACCATGCTTTGCCTTACACCAGGCAATAAAGTGATTACATGCTGTATCATATTGCTTTCTTGAATTGTTGGGTAAGTACTTCTAGTGTTGTTCTTTCTCCTGCTTCTGCAATTTCACTTCCATCTGAATTCATAATTTCCGCCATTTAATATTTATTTAAAAGAGTAACGTTTTAGATCAAAGAAAGCTGACAGTAACGTATAGGTTAGCTCTAAAGCAAATTGTGATAAATTGAAGTATGACGACTTGTATTGTGAACAGATAATGCGAGCGCCATGAGAAATAAATCATGTAAAAAGAGCTAAAGAAAAGTAAAGCCTAATCCAAGTCGAGTTATTAAACTTGTGTAAATACAAAGCATAACTGCCAAGTGATTGGACTTGAAACCAAAGTTAGTAACACTGAATCTAAAGCTTTTAACTCGTGTGCACTATGTTAGAAGTTCTACGTTTAGGCCATGCTGTCTAAAAAGTAAACTGATTAACTTAGAAGGGCATGCAACTACATTCTGTAAAAATTTCAGTCGGCTATCTTCAAAAGTTTCTGAGATAATGGATCATACTTAGCATATATAGCGTTGGCGTGATAGGTCATTTAATCTCCACTTAAGTTTGGTAGAGGTTTTGCGATTGACAGATGTTGTTTTCACAATTGTCGCACAAATCGTGTCCGAAACCTGAGTTACAAGGTGTCACTGAAGATTCACTCGTTTATGCAAGTCAGAATCCTAAGTTAATATTCTTCTTCTGCTACTCCTCGTCCTCCTTCTTTAAGGGCTTAGGTGCATTCATTTGTTACGGTGTCTAATATCAAGCCCTCCATAGTATATCGAAAATATTTGATCATACAGTTTGAATTCTTATTTTATCAGCTTCTAGTACATCCCTATATATATATATATATATATATATATATATATATCATAAATTTCATCTCTGCTGCCTTAATATGCATTCTTGATTTTATTTATTATTATTATATTTATGATTCGGAAATGTATACAAGATAAGTTAGTCATCACCTTCTAACACCTCATTATGTTTCTTTGTGGTTTCCCCCCCTAAAGTTCCTCTAATTGTTCCGCAATTGGCTTGGAATTTATTAACCTTCATGTAAATGTCTTTGTCAAACTTAAAAACTTATATTAAGTACATCCTAGATGTTTGAAGTGAGCGTTCTAATTTTTTTTTTCGTTTATTACTAGTTTCGATCCGAAGGGAATCTTCCATTTATGAGTCACAGTGTTTGATTTATTTATAGATACCTATACCTAAATTATAGCGCATTGCATTTTGGTTTAAAATACACACTGATCCTTGTAGTTTATATACTGCTTCCTGAATAATTATTTGATCATCAGCATATAAGGAGGTATTTAAATATTTGGATAATGATATAGGAAAATCTTCCGACGAATTAACGAGCTCTTTGTTATTTCATTCATATAAGGTCATTCAATTTTCGACAAACGAAATGTAATGGATGCTGAATTTCAACCAATCACAGTCGCACTTCTCGATGCATTTGCAAGTCATTGTTATGTTTTAATATTATCGCAGCTTCTTTATCTTGTTTTCTCAATGTAGCTAGCCATAACTACGAAGATAACAAAGAACAGCATATGGTAGCATAATCATAAATTACGATATGCTGCCTCCACATCATATTGCAATGGCCACCAACCCATTCAGCTTTGATAACACAGATTCAAAAATTGCAAAGTTAATTAGCGTTTAGTGTACGGGAGATAAAAGTTAAAAATAAAATTTGATGTTATCTAAATGTATTTCTGTTTACCTATATAATATAAAAGTGCAGTACGTGCAATTACGACTGTTAAATTCGGATTTCGCTTTTCTCTATTGATGTTATTGACACTATCGACATTCCATATGGTAAAGTATTTATAAAGGTGCAATTATTACATTTGAGAACGAGTTTTTAGGAATTGTGTTTAAACTCATGAAATAATATCAATAAATATCACTCGAGGATCTAATTGAATTGTATCAGCAGAATATCTTTTGTATCAAATGTGGGGAGGAAGAAGAAGTGACAGCTAAAGTTATACAGAAACAAGGACTCAGGAAGGTTGCAAATTGAGCCTACTCGGTTGAATTTATCTATAGACGATATTATGGCAAGTCAGTTTTGTTAACATACACAAGGCAGCTATCGAGCATAGGGAAATTCCAGATCTACTGTATACTGAGGATTTAATGGTGGGATGAATATCTGAAATTGGATTGAGTTATGCCATATATGAAATAGAGAGATATTGTAAGGTATGGGGTGTTAAGTGAACCCAAAAAAGACAAATGTCATGGTGTTTAAAAAAGGAAAAAACTAAAAAAGTCAGGAAAAAGGTTCATGGGGGCAAGGAGATTCAAACAGTGGAGGACTTCATTTATTTGGACATCAAACTAAACGGTAAAGGGGACTGGAAGAAACAGAAAAAAATGGGCAGTAGCCAAAGGGAGATCAGCAATTGGACTACTGAGAAAATGTTTATGCATAGCTCCAGTGATGAAAGTGATGTGGTTTGAAAGGATGTATGCAGCCCTTGTGGAATCAAGATGGTCATATGGAGTTGAAATATGGGGGATAGAAAATAGGTGGAAAAAATGGCCTTCATATTAAAATAGCTCTGCAAACTTATGTTGGGGGATTCCTCAAAACACTGCCAACGCAGGATCGCTTTTAGAAATGGGGAAAACTAATGTAAAAGGGTTGGTAATGGAAAGAGTATTGAAATATTTATACCGGATAAGCCAATTATCAGAAGAACATATTTTAAAGTGTTGCCTTAATTACCAGGAAAAGCACCACACGATTGATAACTGGCTGAGTAAAATTAAGGACCAGTTGGGGAAGAATGGTTTAGGAGATATATGGGGACAAAGGCGTGGAATGATACAGGGGTTTTGCAAATACGCCCGATTTAGGTTTGAACATATGGAAAGCCAAAACATATGGGCTGAGATGAAGGAGAAGAGGTCACTAGACTTTTATAATATGATCAAGACAGAACCAAACAAAGAAAAATGGCTTAGATGTAATAAAACTGTAGTGATTAGAAAATGCTCACAGATAAATCGCAGATAAGGAAATTAGGAGAATCTCTTTGGAAGACTAGCTTGAAATGGAAATGGTTTGTCGGCAAACGTTCATTTGACAGTCTCATTGCTGTAAATAGGAGGTTACTGAAAATAGTAGGTATATAAAGAAGAGAAAAGTGTAAAATAAACTGTAATATCTGGATGATGGTGTAAGTGGCCAGGACTAGTCCACATAGACTCCATTATGTATTGGACTTAGTACTGAATAAATATCATATCACCATCACCAGCACTCGAGGATCTGAACTTCCCTACGTTCGTGAATTCATTGCAAACTCAGGTCCTCTTGTGATATTACGCAGGGTAGTCAATACCATACTGCTTCAAAATTAATACGATTTTATTCGCGGTCGTTTGTTATATTCTAATCTCTCCTTCAATTGGATGACAGTAGTAGAAAAGGAAAATTTGCCTGTTGGCGATTCATGTGCAGTTATAACCTAAAATTTTCAGTTCTTATTAATGGAGCTTATTTTCAGATATTTACCCCGCTCTGGTTACAGTAAAAACTAACAAGATTATATTTATGATCGAGTGGTCAGCACTCTGGCTTCTCAACCCAGAGCTCCCGAGTTCGACTTCTGGCTGGGGCCAGAGTCTGGGAGGTGAATGTCAGTATGCTTGATAATTAAGAAGCTCTACAGTTCTGCGAGTAATAACACCCCCAGATGTTTCTCAAGTCAAAGCCCCTGTTATGACCAAAGAAATTAAAGGGGGCTATAGAAACGAAACACTTAAACGCACAAAAAAGCTAGCATAATTGTGTGTTTTACAAAGAAAGGTGGAATACATAAGTCACTGCCCTGATAACCTTCAGTAATACCAAGAGCGTTAATAGATTTGTGGTAATTTAAACTGGGTTAACGAATAATTGTTGTCATGATAATTATTTTGAAATTGAAGGTATAGAAATAATTATCTAACAACAACAAGCATGAGTTTGGAAGCCCAATTTAATTACCTAAGAAATAGTATAAACAAAAGGGGGATTCAGTAACACAATGTTAATGCGAGAACGACGATTTTTTTCTTTTTTGGTGGTACTGAAGGTAATTTCGTTCGACGTAAAACTCTTAAAATTGATTCCATAGTACCTTTTGTTTCTTTATGTATTATGTTGGGTTAGAGCTTACACTGATTCTTTTATATTTTGATTCCTAGATCAGTAAATCTCGCCATTTTTTACAGTATGTACCAATTGCCAATAGTGAAGAGGAAGATACATGGGAATAGGCTTCCTCGATCCCTAGTCAAATCAAAGCAGAGATTATATGAATAAAAGAATTAATCCAGTTATTAGTTTTTGAATAGTATGCTTTTAAAATATTGATTAAGTTCGATTCGATTGGTGAATAAAATATCACGAGACCTTACACTGAACTGAAAGGCGCTCGGTGTCGGAATAATTATCACAAGAACGAACAATGGTATGTTCAATTAAATGACTGAGAAACTATCAGTTCTCGTACTAAATTTGCGCAAATGCTTGTGAAATTGAAAATTAGGTTGTTCTAGCAATGGAATCCGTAGTGTTTAATGCATTAACATTTTTACGTAACCTTGCCTTGCGAATGCCGAAATTGTAGGTGAATTTGACACACGTGTTCACTATTTTGAATTTGTATAGTAGCACACACACGTCGCCTTCTGTTTCTGCAATTCACACGAGCTCCGGAGGGACACAATTTCAATATGCGATACAGGCAGGAGGCAATCTCACAGACTCGTTTCCAGTCAGTTACTAGTCATGTTGCAGTCATAACCAACTGTGGCAGCGGAGTGCATACCAAAGAGTATGAAGTTTCCGGTGCAACTGAATTGGATCCAAAGAGAAAACATTTCACCCGAATTGACAAACATGTCTTAAACGCTTTAGGCATTTTTTTCTATTCATCATGTGATCAGTTTTCTTCTTCTGATCCCAGAGATGCAGGGTTTAAATCCCGGCTGGGACGGGGAACTTTTTTATCCAGGATCCATCCGTAGTCTGGTAGTATAAATGGAATGAATGCGTGAGCAGTGTAAAATTTACTAAAAAAATCAGGAAATCCCACAGTAAAAACACCCATCAGTGTTCAAGTATAACCACAAAATTTAAAGGAGGCTACAAGAATTAAATAATAAAAAGATCTAAGGACGAAAGTAACATTCGCATGATGTGACACTGCCAAGTAACATAGCTCCATGAAACTTGAATCATACATAGAGGGAACTGCTACGGTATGCTACAGTAGACAACTAAACGAAATATGCAATGAGACAAACAGAAATGCCACTTTTATTCATAGACCATAAGCTACACTAAAGTCAATACGACATATGCTGGCTCTCTAGATTTACAGAAACAGATACATGGAGCTTAAGGGTGTATGATCACCACGGATAGCAATGCATGCTCTGCGACGTGCTCCCATGCTAGCCACTAGGTTGGAAAGCAGTTCTTGTGGTAGGGCGTTCCATTCCTCCACCAGCGCCGTTGACAATCGTTGGATGGTCGTTGGTGCATGTGGATGTGCTGCAATGCGTCTCCCCAAAGCATCCCACACGAGTTCGATGGGATTTAAATCGGGCAGGCCAGTCCATTCGTCGAATATCCTCTCGTTCGAAATATCCTCTGTTCGATGCGGTCGCGCATTGTCATCCATAAAAATGAAGTCAGGGCCGACTGCACCCTTGAAAAGACGCACATGGGGAAGGAGTACAGTATCACAATAACGTTGACCAGTGAGCGTACCGTGTTCAAAGATTTGGAGGTCGGTGCGCCCATGCAACATTATGCCTCCCCAAACCATAACACACGGACCTCCAAAACGATCATGTTCAAGGATGTTCCTGGGTTCATTACGTGTTCCCACCTCTCGCCAGATGAGGGTACATAAATAATCACTATTTAGACTGAATCTGCTCTCATCCGAGAACAGCATGCGAACCCATTCCTTGTTGGTCCAATTTTGATGTTCATCGCAAACGATGCCGCCGATGTGTGGATGCCAATGGAACACAACGTACTGGCCGTCGGGCAAAGAGACCACCTCTGTGTAGTCGCCGTGCCACTGTATATCGTGAGATTGCGTGCTTAGCTGGCCTGTTAAATGTGATTGCAATTGCGCCCGCTGTTTGGCGTGGATCCCTTCTTGCGTGTTGCACAATGTAGCGGTCATCTGCTGCTGTAGTTCAGCGTAGTTGACCACCACCTCTCCTTAGGATAGCAGTGCCTGTGGTTTGGAAGGTTCCTCATGCACGTGAAACAATGCTGTGAGCAATTCCAAACACTCGTCACACTTCGCCCTTCTTCCAGTTTCCCGATGATTCTTCCCGTGTGAAGTCATCAAAATGGTGTCTACGGGCCATGTTGCAATGAAGAACACCGCTACAGGGCACCGTAACAGCTCGGTAATTGCCACACACCGTCTAGTTCTGTTTCATCATTTGCCCCGTGTTGCGGGACCAGACCAACTTGGCACTATAGGTCGCTACACTCACGGCGTGTGACGTCCAGCTTTCTGTCTAGTGTGAGAGAACTCTGAAAATATGCTCCCGCACATTCATCTACTTCCACCAAGTAGTTCATTTGTTATGTTACTTCACCCATCTCGTCCTTAGGTTTTGCACACCAGTGTATATAAAGAATAACTGGAATTTCTGAAGTGACGAGCGATATTTAAGCACAGTTTAAACAAGAGGCTATAGCGATCAAATCTACAAAGCGGATCCCTATATGCTGGCTTTGAAATTCCAACCCACTCTTTGCACGACATCGCGAGAAACGAAAAATAGTAAACACTTTAAAAATGTAAATTATTGCAAAATTCAAACCAAGAGCAAGACATATATCGGAAATTTAATGTCACAAAAAAGTGACAAATTCTGTATTTTAACATCATCTATATTTTTCGTATATTTTACCCTTCGCCTTCTCTTTTGCTTTACCAGTTATACAAAACTAATTCAGAATGAAGAGGATTTCCCAAGCTATTCGCAAAAAATTCAATATATACATTTTATTGCTCATGCAAACATGATAAACATATGGTATTTTCATCAAAATCGTTAGTCATTCTCGAGAAAACAAAAAATAAGGAAAACTTTCCATGTAAAAGTAGTTTTCTGGTCGGGAGATTTTCTTGAAAATTTTTGTTTCGCATCTTTAGAAGATGAGAACTTTAAAACCAACTTTGGTGCTGAAGTAGATTGAGACTATGCTCTTGGAGTTACCCTGTATTCCATAGATTATCTTTACGTTATTTGCACTACGCTTTGGGCGCCAATCTTGAAGTAGTTGAATTGTTGTTATGGTTGCACCACGTATTGCGGGAGATATGTTTCTTGGAGTGTTCGCCCCACGTACGATGCAAACTTTCCGGTGGCCTTCGCCCCCAACGTTCACTCCTCCGGTGGCCTTCGCTCCCACGTTTAAAAATCAACTTTGTATTTTAATGTTTATTTAAGTATTACATATATGTATGCCTCGGCTGCGTCAGTAGGAATTTGCAGAAACGCGTTTCTCTTAACAGGGGTAGTACGGCTAAAGAATGAGGGCTTACATGGTATTTAACTTCGTTTTATTAATCTTTCACACGATTAAATAACACTTCACTGATGTATCCTACTGTAGATCTGTGAGATTGTTACTTGTACTTTTTAACACGTAAACTTTATATTATTCACGTCGTAATGAATTTTGTATGTCTCACATTGAATACGTATATAATTGAACTGCTCGGGAACGTTGCCTTGTAGCGTCTAGCGTCTACCGCCTAAATTTGTATATTTCCACTATTTCAGTTTCTGATTGGCTAATCCTACTCCAATAGAATACTTTTATTTAACTTTTAGCCTTTCTAGTTGTTGATTGGCTATTTAGTAACTGTTTTATATCTTACCTTATTGTTCCAAGAATTATTAGTAGCCTTTATTAAAGTTTCCAATTTATTAATGCCTCAAGGTTACCTCATTGTTAGCAACTTTCGGCTTCTACTTTATAATTCTGTTTGCTACGGAAGGCAGCTTACTTTTATTCTCACAGCTCCTATATTGTTAGACTACATAATACATTCACATAAGATTATTATACATGTGCATAATAATATAAACATAATACAATAACTGTTACATGCACTTTATATATTATTAGGTACATACACATATTGCTTTAAGGCGGGCTGTTATTATGTTTTATATTATATAATTAGACTGATATTATTTAAGTGTTAAAAATACTGCCTCAATGCTCATCCAAGTTATGCTGTTACCACACGAGTTTTTTAAACAAAAAGTGCTTTTTTATGCAGATGATTTTCTATATCAAATTTTTGGGTGGGATACAACACTTGCTGTAGGCAGGTGGTACAAGGTGTAAAAATATATTATGTGTAATGCATTATTTTCTTTATAATTAGTATATATTTGGGAGCCATTGCCTCAAATTGTTCATATAAATACTCGTTTTTCCGATTAGTTCCTCTTAATCAAATCCTAATATTTGCTGCTAATATATACGTCTTCAATACGTGATTATATTTGATATGATAATGATATTTATTTTGTCTTGGAGAACTACAAAGCCACAATATAAGTCATAAAATTACAACTTAAAATTAGGTTCATGCAAATCATAAAGGCACATTTTAATTAAAATTTTCGTAAGTTTACTTTTAAAATACTTAAAATTAGTTGCAGATTTAATATTAACAGGCAAGGAATTAAACAATTTAAAACCATAGACCATTGGAGATCTATTAAATTTCGTAGAGTGATGCATTGGAATGTTAAAATTACGTCTTATACGTGTATCATGCGTAAGAAAATCAACATTTCTAAGAAAGCAATCTCTATTAATAAGTATCAACTCCATTAATTTAAAAATATATAATCCGTAGACAGTCAGTATATTAAAACTAATAAAATAATCCTTACAGGATACCCTACTATAATGCCAACAACACATCGTATTATGCGCTTTTGGGCGATAAAAATGTGCTGCATCATGGATCCTGAGGTATATGCTTGATTAATAAAATGCATAATTTGAATTTTCTGCGAATAGCCTGGGAAATACTTTCCATTCAGAGCGAATTTGTATAAGTGGTACACCATAAGAGACAGACATAAACTTACTTCGCGAAAAATGCAAATCTTCCTAAAACACCAAATTTACTTTAAATATTTTGTTGGTAATGTTAACCATCTCCGAGGTATTCATTGTTATTGGTTTGAATTTTCCAATATCTAATACATTTTTTAAAAGGTTTAAGTAATCACCCTTTTTTTCTCGTGAGAGAAAATGGTGTTATGCAAACGTTAAGAAATTATAAAGCCAGCATATAGTGATCCATTTTCACTCCCTTGTACACTCGGTCAAACCAAAACTGGCCTCTGTCCCTTCGAGTGAGCGCGCGCTTCACAACCGTCAACTTCCGTGCGCCGCTTTGGTAACTTTATAATACTAGCCACATGGTACTGATTTGAGATGACTCCACGCCTTGGCTGCTGACTTGGCGTGCAGCATTGGTTAAGCTACCTAAAATCGACTCAATCCACTCGAGTGCATTGTTATATTTTACTTTATACAGCTCGGTTTGCTGTAATATAATTAAATAATACTGCTTGTGTTATTTCATTTTACTTACAAATATAATTACAATAATGGTGAAAATTGTGTTTATAAAATTAAATTGACTGAGTATGAAACCACCTCCCAAATGATAAATTAATGCCATGGTTGCCATCTGCCGTATGTCGGACTACTAAATAAACGAAAAATGAAGAAACCATGTTATATTTTGGTTTATGTACTTAAAACGAAAGGAGAAGGAAGTTTGAGTAGCTCCATAGAGACTTCAACTTGCACCAACAGTGAGGCAGTATTTTTAACACTTAAATGTTTTCAGTCTTATTATATAATAACAGCCCGCCTTAAAGCAATATGTGTATCCCACAATCATTGTATATGTTTATATTATTGTGAACATATAATAATGTTATGTGAATGTTTTAGGTAATTTAATAATGTAGGAGCTGTAAGAATAGAAGCCGAAAGTTGCTAACAATAAGGTAACAATGAGGTAACCTTGAGACAATAATGAATTAGAAAGTTTAATAATGCTACTAGTAATTCTTGGAACAATAATGTAATATTTTAAAAGTTTATAAATAACCAATCAAAAACCAGAAAAGCTGAAAGTTAAATAAAAGTATTCTATTGAAGTAGGATTAGCCAATCAGAGACTTGAAATAGAGAACTTTACAAATTTAAGCGGTAAACTGCAGTCGTTAGAAGAGAGCTACCCAACCGGACGCTAGACGGCAGCGTACCTGAGCTCGGTACGTATTCAGTGAGAGACGAAAATCCATTACGGCGAGAATATTATAAAGTTTACGTGTTAAAAAGTACAAGTAATTAATAAATAACCTCACAGCTCTCTATATAAGTGAAGTGTTATTTAATCGTGTGAAGGATTAATAAAAGGAGTGAAGTAAAACTTATAATTTGTGTAAGCCTACATTCTTTAGCCGTATCACACCCTGCTAAGAGATACATGTTTCTACAAATTAATACTGACGCAGCCGAGGCAAACGTAAATATATATAATATTTAAAGGAACATAAAAATACAAAGTTGATTCCTAAACGTTGGGGCGAAGGCCACCGGAAACTTTGTACCATACGTGAGGCAGTTACTTCATCAAGTTTGGCTCCCCAAAAGTGGAACTACAATACAATATTCCTTCAAGTTTGGTGCCCAAAGCGTGATGCTAATAAACAAAACAATACATCATTCTCAACAGGTACAGTGAGCTAATTAAAAGTGCTGCAGTAAGCTTGCATTGTAACGAACCTTAGTCATTCAATGCTGAAACATACTGAAATATCTGTCTGTTTGAAATCTTGTGTATGAATTATTTTCTCAGAAGACTTCTGTGATTATAGCTGTGTTCCCCATTATAACAACTACAAAATATACGCAGTCTCGTGAACAAAGTCCGCCTGTCCCGGGAGCTCACAGAAGTACCCGATTCGAGCTCCCGTCTCTCAGACACCGGCCAGTTTAAAATTAAGTGTACCTACAAGATATCTGTAATAAAACAAACATTTATCTGGATTAATACGAAACAGTTACAAAAATAACCTTTTGTAAGAATAGTTTGTAGAAGATGTGTATAATTAAAAGATGTGAGCGCAGATAGCCATGCGACTGCAACACATCAGATGTAATTTTCAGGTGAAACCTCTTACCGAATTTTTGGGTAGAATACACTCCTCCTCCTACTTGCCATACGTAAACAGCAGAGAAATTAAAGGGTAGTGAAAACAGAGGAAGAACGAACTTCAAGCGCAAGGTTCAATTACTGCAAAAATAGTATGTGATGCAGGCATCCTATGCTGGTGTAGAGCTGATATGAATCTGTGGCCTAGGTTTCTAAGCCTGAGCTAAGGAGTAACGTATTTATTACCTAAGGATGCTAGTTTTGAACTGTTGCAAACCTTAAGCCAGATGATTAAGTTTTTTCCCCCTTACTTGCGTTGTAATCACCTCTAGGCTAGTTTATCATTTTAATCCCATGCAAGGGGATCATATTTTCTTGGCCACACGGTGTCTCCACCCCTGCTGATTACTTGTATGACGTCCCGCACCCCTGAGATACCGCGGCCCTCTTGATTAAACAAGATCTCGGCCGTCTGATAGCGTAACTGTCGCCTCGGTCCGCTTTGAAATTTGTTCCTCCCCCTCCTGCGCATGTCACACTACTAATTATACACGGGCTGTGTATTATTATACTGATGCTCTCTTGTTTCACCCTTCCTTAACAAAAGAATTCGCAATGTCCGTCAGGTCATGTAGCGCAATGGCATTGCCGAGTCTGAAAGCCCGCGCGAGTCCTATCCTCTTTCACGGCAGCCCTTAATGACTGGTTGTAATAATGGTAGCAGTTGTAAACGAAAGAAAGGCGGAGTTAGAGGCAAGCTTAAAAAGTTTTCTCCCAGTAAATACGTGTGCTCATCTGCAGAAGTAAACATAGGTTCTACACAAACGCTGAGCAATTTCTTTGCCTTTTTATAAAACGCACCTGTAATTCAAAACAAAGGTTGTTTCTTTCAGTTATACTGTGAAATTTCGAATTAGTGAATCTTACGCTTCATCGTTAAGGCTCGGAAGTTGAGGAAGAATGCGTTTCTTTTTTAGTGTCTGAAAACGAGGCCCAACTATGTGTTCATTTTTGGTTACTGTAGACCAGAAAATGTTGAATCTTGTTTGTCCTCGCCCCCCCACCCTTGGCTTTTTTTTATTGCTTCTTTTTAGCCTTTTTTCCAGGTCTTAACGACTTTGTTTTGCTCCTTCACCTTCTTTCAACTACAATTTTACTGTTTTTTCTCAATTCGAACATACAACAATTAATACAGATTAACATAACGGTCTAAAAAAACATAACAAACAAGAAGCATTTTATTCTTAAAGTTTTTCGCATTGTATGTTTCACACTACCAGAATCTTGTATTTCATAAGCAAAAGTGTTTAACTCTATTTCAAAGAATAACATTTGGTTGTTACATGATAAATTAAATGTACTAATCGCAATTGTTTGAACATTTTTATGACCAATTCAAATAGTAACGCTCTGATCGTAGATTAGCAGCTGTTGAACATTGTTCCAGTAGCAAGGTCACCAACCGTAACCTTTGTGGTGACCTGGCAATCGATTATCAACGCATGGGTTGACCTTAAAGAAATCAATAGCTTGCAGCTGACATGGCGGCCAATATGAAAAACGAAGACTTACGATGAATTAAATAGTAAGTAAATATTTGCAAGTAAAAAGGAAGGAAAGACCTAGGTAATGTTTAAATGTTAAAATAGGATTGTATTCCATGTCTGCAAAAATGTATATATAAAAATTAAGACGATTTAATATAGTTCCTCCACATACGTGCAGTAAAATAGCCAAACACGAAGGTAAGTTAGGTTACCAGCACTGAATGTATAAAATTCAACTTTCCAGCATTGCAGCGAACAAACGGGAAGTGGATCAAAAAACAGTATCATAGAAAAAATTTAATTTAGCACCACTATTGAGAAATGTGAATCAGGGAATCCTTGAAAGAAAGGAATGGTTTCTCTCTACAGGCCCGGCTTGTTGGATGCTATACAGGTGAGAACAGTGACTTGCCGTGTTGAGATGAAGACAGATCAATACTTCAACTCCTACACTTGAGGAGTAGACCTGCAATAATGAGGCGCCCTTAATACGCTTCAACACTCCAAAGAAACAGGACCAAACCATCACACTAGCTTGAGATGTAACGAGCTTCTTATGACAAACGTACGGCGTAAAACGGGGAATTAAAATATCATACGGCATGATTTCCAAGTCTCCGTGAACTGTTAATAATTCGGCATGTTGACCTTAGTTCTCTTAGAACTGATGCGGCATCACGATACGCAATACAAAGTATAAGAGCTACTTACGTAACAAGTGAATAATCCTATAGATTGTGACATGAGTAAACATTTACAGCAACAGCGACAACAAATATGCTAATTTTCAGTACTTGCATACAACGTTTTAGGCAATCCTAGTCTTAAAAGTTGATAATACATTTCAAAATTAGTTAGATACATTTCATTTTATTTTTTCTGCTAGCACAAAACGAGAGAAATGGCTCCGCGTGAGGCTCGAGGAGGTCCTGGGTTCGATTCCCGTAGGCCACTCTGACTTTGGCTTTTTTATTGGTTTTCCCAGATCGGTAGGCAAATGCTGCGATGATTCCTTTTTTATCATTAATTCCCTGTCCATCATGTCTCCATCATTTCCTTTCATCTTCATCTGTTTCAGGGTTGTAGGACTAGGCGACGGGGATTTGTCCGTTGCGGTGGGACGGTGGATTTTGCGCTGTGTAAAGATTTTTCCTGACGCTTGGATGACCGGCTGGTGCCCCTTTCTGGGGGGTTAGTTCGCCCTGGGACGTCCAGGTTGAAAATTGTATAGGCAGGCTCGCGCCGGCGTTAGGTTTGGTGTCCTTGCTAGTGCGCATCGTCGTCTGGATCCGGTCGCCCATCGGTTTTTTCTTCATCCCTTCCTCACAGGAGTTACGTAAGATACAATGGACCTACTGAAATGATCTACGAGATGTGCTGAGCTTCAGTGACTGGGAGCTCCAGCTATTTGACTAATCCTAACCATTGTTAGCGGGGAAAAAAGTGAAACAGAGTGAAAATGTTGTCCTTCTCTATCAGTATATTTTGGCACCTTTTCAGGAAACTTTCATTCACACAGAAGAGTTCATTATTCGAAATTGAGTGAAGTTCTTGCCTGGTGTTTCCTTATAGTTGTATGGATTTGTTGCACACGCCTTATTTTACAAGTTCCAAATAGATAAAAGTCACATACAGTTATACCAGGGGATCATGAAGGCCATAATTTTCTACTAATTAGCCTATCTTCAAAATTTTTCTGAATTAAATTTCATGACACATCAGTTGTGTGCGCGGTAGCAAAGTCTTATTGGAAAAATCCAAACTGACATTCAAGTCGGTCAGCTGTTGAATAAATCGTGTAATTCATTTCTGTATGTCTCTGCATTAATTGTTTGCTCAAAAAAATGTAACTCTTATTATTCTGCATTTACTCCACACCAATTTTCGCGTCATGGAAGGAAATCTCATGTGTAAAATTGGGCTTCTCTGTACTCCAATATCGGTTATTTTGCGACTTAACATAGTCATATAAATTGAACCATTCTTCGACAGAGAAGAATATTATTAGGAATTGTCAATTGCTCTATCATTTCGCAAAATCAATTACAAAAATTGACTTGACTCTGATGATCACATAAAAATAACATGTACCAATAAACCCCATACATCGTAAAAACTATAAGAAAACATCAAGCGAGTAATTCACTGAATTTCGGTTATAGAAGTCTCTAGTGTGAATAAAAGTTTCCTAAGAAGATGCCAGAAATATGCGGATACAGGACATTTCCATCTCTTATGATAAGGCATACGCTTGGTATCATTGTAATTGTAACTATGAGAACATGACATTGTTGCGAGGGTATTATAATTGTTTCGGCGGGAGTTAGATTTGCAGCGGCCGGCGAGCCAGGAGCCGTGCAATGGCCATAGTGTGAAGGAAAAGCACTGTACGTGTATATTTAACCTACTTCAGTAGCCGGAACGAGTGTTAATTTATAACAACTTAAGCCGATATATCGATTGTTAATTTTATACATGATCTGCCTACAGCATACAATACTAGCCAGTGATATAAGGAAAATGTTTTGTCTTCGAGACGAAACGTACGTACATTGCCAACTCAAATAAAAAGGAATCGAAATGACCATAATACGTATTAAGAGGGAATTAAAACTGAATCAAGCGCATATATTCAACAGATTTAGTGCATCATTGTTGTTGCTATGCAGTCATCATGACACCCGCTAGAAAAACGCACGGATGGGCCAAATAGTTTTCTTAACAATACAACATTTAAGCATTTATAATAAATTAGCAGAAGTACCAAATATGCTCATTTTATTGCATTAACTGCGAAAGTCCACCTGTCTCTTTTATGTAGGTTCACGTAATGTTCCCAAAATCAGAAATATTGCTGATTTTTCTGCGACATTGGCAGAAATCAAACAATAATTCATTACCGTTTTAATCTGTAGAGCCCTCGCTCTGTGCTCCAGGATCAGCGCGACCCTGCACTATATTTTAATATTTATTGCACGCGCAGTTCATCAGGTAAAGCCGTGTGGACCTAATGTAAATTCACTTTAGATTCAGGAGTAACTGAAGACCCGCATACAGCAGCGTCCAGTTCTGTATTTTACTTATAAAGCAAAACGGTGTTCTCTAGAGAATCCCACTAAACCTGGCTTGTACAGCAAGTTAAGTTTTTCACTACCTTGATATGTATACTCTATGGCAAAATTGATTTTAAATCTATATAAACGTGGAGACGTTTCAGTTTTACATGTATAGCTTACACAGGGTGTTAAAAGTGAATGATGGTCATTTATGGCCATTGAGATCATGGTTGTTTGCAATAGATCAAAATCAATAACGAACCAGTACACCTCGTATAAAAGTTCCCTGAGTTGCTGTTATTTACAGGAAATTCTTGCCTCGCTATGTTCAAATATTCGATGTAAATACCTACGTAACACGTACTTAAACTTTGAATCTGTTTGAGAAAAACAAAACGTGCAACTTATTTTTTACGGAGTTTGAACCAGCACCACCAATCTCTATTGGGAGAGATGAGGGGAGAGAACCGGATGCCGACGTGCGCAAGCATGGACAGGGTTCCTAACGTTTCCAGTTTGAACACATCCAGCTCCGCGCGCTCCTACCCACAAGCAACCAACCCCTGGCAGTTCCCAATCGGGTGGAGCCCACTCTAAGGTGGGGTAGACCTAACTGAAAGTCCCCGCAGCGACGCTAGGAAAGAAACCTATACAGAGCACAAGTCACCGTCCAGTCACAACCCGCCAAACACGTCGCCTGATACTACAACGCTGAAACAGATAAGGGAGATGATAGGTACAGGAAAGTCGTGGTAGAAGATGAACCACCCCAGCATTCGCCTGCCGACCTGGAAAACCACGAAAAACCCAAGGGCCAGAGTGGGCGGTAGCCGGGAATCGAAACCGGAACCTTCTGAATGCGGGTCAAAGACGTTACCGCCTGAGCCATCCTACTCATGAACGTTCCGTCGCCTTGTATCCCTGGGAAATGTGCGCTTAAATACGACCTGTCGTCTTTGAGCTATGATCCTCACACAGACACGCATACAAATGTGTCAAAAGCACTTCCTATGTGTTAGGTGAGAAAGAAGGGATACGCTGCTTGAAGCAGGAGAAGCAAATATAAACCGCAACATCTGGAAGCCCTTTGCCTGGCTTTTAGTAAGCAAATGTCATCTTGGCTACCTAAATTAGGGACAGGTAACAAGATCTGGGAAAACTGCACTAAAGAGAGAAGCCGGCCCACTCGCTCAAAACTCAGTTACTTTCTGCAGTGGAGGAGTCATTTATATCCTTCTGTAAGTAACACTTTAGCAAGATTGTGTCAAATTGAAAACGCAGGAAACGAATTTTGGTTGTTACTGCACCCGACGTACTCTCCCTAGAGCCTCGGCAAACCTTGTTTTCAGTTACACTAGCCTGCCAAGTCACGTCCCGCCTGTAAACGTCTTTTCTTGCCGCCGAGTTAGTACACAGGTGGTTTTCAGACTCCCATTTGATGGCTTCCACGTGCACAATTTGACAACATCCACCACATCTATAATTTTCTAGTACATCTTTGACTGGTTTCCTTAGAACCGCCTTGAGCACGGAATACGCCTACCACTGTATCGCAGCTGGTACACAGTTCCGAGAGTTTCGCTCTTCCTCTTTCGTTACCTTAGATATGATAAATGTCGCATCCGACCCAATTTTGACTCTCTCTCTCTATCCTCATCTAAATTCCACCCGTATTCCGTCCAAGAATTTGACTTCGAGACTTCATCACGAAGACATGACTTGAGGTTTCCCGAATAATAAATAAATAAATAAATAAACACAGTTTATATGATACGAGAAGTAAAGAAATGACCTAACCTACACTTTCATAGATCTAGTAATAACGCCTTAAAGCAGATATGTTTACGTTCTCTACTACTTACCTTTAACTAAAGTATTACATTTCTCCCAAAACTCCAACTCTGAGATTTCAATGGAGTGGTACGTTTTAGGACTTTTTCAATAAAACAAAAAAACTGTTTTAGAAAAAGGTGTGTGTGTGTGCGTGTGTGTGTGTGTGTGCGTGCGCTTGAATCCGTGAACATTCTGTACATGTAAGGTAGCAGAAGCCGCAGCTACACTTGTATATTGCATTAGCTGTGGAGATTCTTCTCTCACTGTTTCTCTCTCACCTCCGTCTCCTATCCGTCCCTCTCTCCCTCCTCCTTTCTTGTTCTCCCTCCCCTCATTCTCCCCTCTCTATGATTGTTAATGCTTTATCTGGGAGGTTGAAAAATGTAAACATAACTTTGGTTTATTAATACACATACTTATGTCTATTCCTTGTGGTTGTTATACGATCGAAAGCATATAATATGTTATAGTCCCATTTAACTACTATGATTACATCGGAGACTTTGCCTTGAGAAATAATTGGTGGTGCTATAACTCGAATTGTAGGTTTGTTAACGTTGATTATCAAACCCACGTCCATACTTCTGCAGAGGATAGGGAATTTTACTGGTTAGAGAAAACTTCTCCGCCCCAGGCAAGAATCGAAGCCAAAATGTTGACCACTTGACCGTGGAGGCAATTGAAAGCATATTGTTTTTCGTGGTAACTGCAAAATAACACCAAACGATTTAGAATTAGAATGCGAATGACCTTCGTACAAGAATAACAGTCACTGAAGTTCTGTTTATTCTCTAAATATTTGTCCTAACAAATTTTTAAGTGCGTTTTACAGAGGTATTGTGCTTATAAAATGCTATGTAACATATTTTTAGAATGGTTCAATCCTAAGCGAGATATTTCGTTTTGACTTATCTAACTGGAGACCCTTTAAGGAAAATAATTAGGGTTTCACGTGGATTTTTCTATAAAGTAGGTAGTGTCCTACCTAATTTATTAGCAGTCAGTGCCGCTATCCTTATATGGAAGCGTGAATACACACATGCCTGCAACAAAAAAATTACGTTTGAGATTTTGGCTTCGTGGTATCTGTTACTTAATTATTTATCCATCATCTTTTTCTTCTTCTTTTTCACCTTTAAGGTAATAAACCTCTTGGTCCGTTCCGCGCCCATCAAATTGATTTGCTATGTTTTTGTAGTCCTATCTGTGACTAGCATTCCATTCACTTGATCTTCTCAATTATCAGGTTATTCAAAAGGAAGGAACAGACTTTAAATATTTATTTCTAATGAACGACAATAGATGGCGACACATGCGATACATCACTTAAAGTAGTTTAATTGTTGTGGTTGCACCACGTATTGCGGGAGATATATTTCTTGGAGTGTTCGCCCCACGTACGATACAAAGTTTCCGGTGGCCTTCGCCCCCACGTTTAAAAATCAACTTTGTATTTTTAATGTTTATTTAAATATTATATATGTATGCCTCGGCTGCGTCAGTAGTAATTTGCAGAAACACGTATCTCTTAGCAGGGCTGGTGTGGCTAAAGAATGAAGGCTTACACCTATTATAATTTGTATTCCACTGCTTTTATTATTCCTCACACGATTAAATAAAACTTCACTGATATATCATACTATAGGGCTGTGAGATTATTGTTGATTACTTTTTAACACGTAAACTTTGTTATTCTCGCCGTAATGAATTTTTATGTCTCACACTGAATTCGTATAAAATCGAACTGCTCGGGAACGCTTCCTTGTAGCGTCTACCGCCTAAATTCGTACATTTACTCTATTTCAAGTCTCTGATTGGCTAATTCTACTCCAATAGAATACTTTTATTTAACTTAAAGCTTTCTAGATATTGATTGGCTATTTATAAATATTACATTATTGCTCCAAGAATTATTAGCATTGTTAAACTTTCTAATTTATTGTTGTCTCAAGGTTACCTCATTGTTAGCAACTTTCGGCTTCTACATTGTAATTCTGTTTGCTACGGAAGGTATTTTGCTTCTATTCTCACAGCTCCTACATTGTTAAATTACGCAATACACTTACATAACATTATTATACATGTACATAATATAAACATAATACAATTAGTGTTACATACATTTTATATATTATTACATACACACATTATTTAAGGCGGGCTGTTATTAAGTTTATATTATATAATTAGACTGATATAATTTAAGTGTTAAAAATACTGCCTCACACTCAATAGAGAAAAGTTCAAAATTTTATTTTATGTGTTCAGAATGACCACCATTTGTTATGCGAGGACGACCAGTGCTTTTCCGTTTGCATACGTAACCATCTTCTACGAACTTATTGTATCAATTGTAAATGTTTTATGACGAGGGGGCTCGTTGTTGAACTTACAACAAAATACACGCTGCAATGAAACAATGGATTTACTCTTTGCATAATGCAGCACACAAAACGACTTTTCCTGTGACGTTGCCATTTTCTCGTAAACAAACACAGCGCTGCTGAAGGTACTGAACAGAACTAATAGGTGGGGCTTAAAACTTTGAACTTTCCTCTATTCAATGATGTGTCGTATGTGTCGCTATCTATTGTCGTTCATTAAAATGAAAATTTAAAATCTGTTCCTTCTTTTTGAATAACCCTGTATTGATACTATTTTCTTATAGGTATAATATTGTACACTTTCAGTTCGTTTCTAATATCTTCACTTCTCTTTTATCCAGTGGAATATATCCAGTTACGAATCTGAGAAACTTCATTTCTCCTGCCTCAATTTTGTTTTTTTTTTTACCAATGATTGCAGCCGATTTGCACTGCAAAATCGGCAGTGCTATCACTTGTTAAAGCTTAAGTAAAGTTTCCTTTCTCGCCCTTTTTCCACAAAATTGATTAAATTTGTTTAATTTTTCATTAATTTCATTTGTTTTGTATGTTATTGAACAATCTAAATGTTTCAATATTAATTATTAAAATAGCATTTTGGCTTATTTATCCCCAAAAAACAAAAATTTGCATAAAACAATTTGGTTGTTTTTTTTTTACTGTTCAGAGAGATGACTGCATTTCCTTGGAACATTAACACATTCTGCTTGTACAGCTCAGCATTGGTGGGATGGCTGATAGTCTAGCCCTGTTTGCATATACGTACCGTTTATAAATCTATTTCAATGCCCAAAAAGGTTTCGTGTGTGACTTTTATCAAACCACGACTGCATTCAGTGTGAACACGTGTAGCAAAGGGTGAAAAGGTAGTCGCTGGTAATGGTGAAGATTAAAACTTGCTTTGATGTTCTCATTATAATGATGCAGCTGCCGTCGCCAGAGGGCACTTGTAAAACCGTGCCTCATCCATAATCATAACGATGTATTTGTACAAAACAAGCCTGGGAAGGTAGGCAGGCTATCTTTCAAAGAGATGGACGCCAGGTACCACTCAGAATATTACACCATGAGAGAACAGGACACGTCTATCCACAGAATGGTACGTCGTAGATTTGAGATAAAGCATATTGTACCTAATAATTACTATGCATTTTGTAGCAGTTTACGTCATGTTTTTGCTACATTTTCAATTTTCTATGCAGTATTCTAACAGCTACTAGTGTTAAGATCGTTGCACAGTAGCCTAGGAATGGGAACCCAAACGGGAACGTGGGCCGGTGAATTACTTAAGAACAGGAACGACATCAAACAAACACTGTTGAAAGTTACCTATTTTGCATGGCTGGTCCACAATAAACCGAGAACCGGAAAGAGAACGGCGATAGGAAGCGAAATACCTAAGACTTGAATCCTTTTGTTTCAGAATAAATCAAGGAGGGGAAAGCATGTTGATTAGTATATCGATTACAGCGCGGAATATCGAGTTAGTGCTTTTGGATGTCACCTGTTCATGACTGATCATTACATTGTTTTCCTCTGAATGTATGTAAATGTAATACCGCGAGCATATTTTAGAGCGATGACCTTTGCAATTATTAAAAATTAAAAGCCGCATTCGATAGCAGAAAGCAAACTGAGAATGCAAACACATGCTGCTTACCAGGAGTCATTCCGATTCTGTTTCTTCAAGCTTGACGATAAAGAGCTCTAATTATGAGCCGCAGCCTCCTTGAGTGACTTTTTTTTTAACGTCCTTTAACCCGGTAGATCATATTGGACTATACTCAAACCAGCCTGGGATAAGGGAAATCCTTATACGGGTAACTCAACATAACCGAGATTCGACTCGGAACATCTTGAATGTGAGGCAGACACACACCCCGTACCATGAAGAAGGGCTTGAGCATCATGTACAATGATGAAAGCATTGCAAATTAAATTGGCATTAGGGTCTGTTTGATGTTCGTTCCTGTTCTTAAGTAATTGTGCATTAATTCACCGGCCCATGTCGTCCGTTCCCGTTTGGGTTCCCATTCCCATACTACTGTGCACCGATCTTAACACAAGTAGCTGTTAGAATACTGCATATAAAATTGAAAATGTAGCAAAAAATGACGCAAACGCTACAAAATGCATAAAATAAGCATATATTATGACCGGCAACGGGAGACTCGTGACTTGATCAACATTTCCTTTCCCGTTCCCGGACTCTGGAAAGTTGCCCGTAAGTTCACATTGGAAAACGAGTGTTACATCTTTCTTCCCATTCCTCCTCCCGTTTCTATTCCAGGACGACTGTGAACGCGGCCTTATATATTTTGTAATCTTGGGATAGCAAGAAAACCATAATTATTTTAGTCAAACAATGGGATTTAGCAAACAACAGAGAATACATGAATTAGTTTTATCCATAGCTCTTGGTTTTTTTCTCTTATGCTGTACACAGTACACTTTCCTCAAGTTGTTCTTGCTGGAAGAAATACACATTGTACAGCTGTTGGATAATCCATCAATTAAAAACCGGCTGAACTAAGATCTACAGAGTGTGAAGGTCAGGAGGAAACGTGCCTGCTGAGGAGATGATTGACAACTTTCTTCTCTCCTCCTCATCCTACATTCAGCCATGCACTGGCGAATTCGCAACATATTGTATGCCGCGTTAAGTCTGAGTACTTATAATTACTTCCCACGTAGTTCACTTTAAAGAAACTCACACCCATCATAGTTATTCACTATTATCATCGTAGTAAACATCTTGTATCAGTTTATTATGGTCCAAAACGCCCTCTCGAGGAATGGCGTGCATTGCAAGAGCTCAATAACATAAATAAATTGGGTGAAATATATCTAGCGGACGTTTCCCTCTGTTGGACGGTTCAAGTTCTCGGATCATACTTGTAACTGTTATTCTGCAACGCAATGAGGTTCTTGTTAGTCTGAAGACTGTTACTTTGGAACTGAATAAATGGACCTAAGGTTAGCTTTGGAACATTTCACCCTCGGAACCGCTCCAAAATAATAGTTGTTATTTTTTCCTACTTCAACTATCTTTATTCCAAAATATTTCTCACTATAGCTTCAAATTGTCCAATACTTTATACTTCTGAAATGTTATGTTCGTTCTTCTCTCTTTAGTCCATACAATATAAAGGTTGGTATATTCGATTTCAGCTTTGACAGTACACTGCAACTGAACTAAACTATTTCCGCAGAATATTTGTTTATGGCTAACAGAAGATGGGTAGAAATTTAACGTTTCTTTATTGTGTTCCATTTATATACCGCCTTTAACATCTAAGGTTATACGAGGGCGACACGAAGTTTTTTAGAAAATCAAACAAGGATTATTTTTAAAACATATACATGATTTTATTGTTTTTCAATATATTACCCTTTAACATCAATACGTTTTTGCATTCGATGAAACCAGTCCTTAAAGCAATGATGCCACTCTTCCTGAGGCACTTCACAAACCAGGTTTTTATAATGTTTCACTGCTTCATGTGATGACGAAAACATGTTCCACGGATTTTATCTTTAATTTTTGGAAACAAAAAGAAATCACAAGGCGCTACGTTAGGGCTGTATGGTGGAGGGTCCATGGTTCTGACCTTTAAGACATACAGATATTCAGTTGTTAGTTTTTTTAAATTTTGCGGTAAATAGACATTTGTGTACCAATCGCTACTAACGGTACCTCTATCTTCTAATGTTATAGTGGCAATATGGCCTGTTTTAGAAAAACAACTAGCAAGGATCTTCTTACCTCACTGCGAATTTGTCGGACTTTTGCAAGCTTAGGTTCTGCTCGAAAGACCTATTGTACCGATTGACTTTTCTTTTCAGGATCATAATAATAAATATCGGATTCATCAACAGTAACGATATTCCAAACCAAATTTGAAGTGCCGCCTTGGAATTTTTCCAGAGTTCTTTTGCACCAATCAATGCGTTGTTATTTTTGATCGAGAGTCAATTTTTGTGGATTCCATAAAAATAAAGTTTTCTCACATCTAACTGTTGATATAAAATGTTTTGGATTTGACTCATACCAATGCCCAATGTCACCCGAATGAATTCATACGATGCCCGTCGACTTGGTTTAAGCTTTGCTCGAACAGTGGCAACATTTTTATTACTAGCTGTAGCTCTTGGGCATCCTATACAAAATAAGATAATAAAAAACCGATCTCTTTTGAATTCGCTGTACCAGCTATTAATTGTTGCCTTAGATGGGGCTTTTAGACCAAATGCCTTTCTAACCCTATCTTCACATTCTTTATGCGTTAATGAAGGTTTAAAAACGCAAAAAATCATAGCCGGAAATTTCCTCTAAGTCAAATTCGCTTTTGGGTGAACACAAAATCTATGAAACCGAATAAACTACACGATAATCAACTCGAAAAACATTAGAAAATAGCTTAAAGCAATGGCATTCTAAAAATGTTCAATATCGCCTTTGTATCGGCGGCTTTTTGCCTCGTCAACAATGATGTTCATTCGTTTACAGTGGTGTTAATTCTTTGAGTTGGTATTAATTTTTGCTAATACATTAAACTCACACGCACATTCACCCTCTCATTCATCTTCCAGACTCTAGGGAGGATGGGGAATAATCCCGGCTAGAGAAAAATTCACACTCTCCAGCTGGGAATCGAACCCGGGACCTCTGGATTTACAGATTAGTATGCTACCCACCGGGCCACAGAAGCAGTCATTCAAGTTCTGTTGAACAGTTAGAAATACAAATAACTAGCAGAGAAATGTATGTTATTCTCCGCATCAGATATCTATAATTACGGAATTACTAGCCTTCGGTATTTCATACGCAACACACACGTTCCAAAAATACACATGTCAGTTTTTACTTAAATTCAAGATAGTTTCTTCCAGCTCAGAGCCCAGTTACTACAGGTCAATGGTTACAGGTCGTGACAGGGTAGATTATTAACATACCTTAAGGCGGATGCACTAAGTTTTAGTTGCCGCCAGGAATCAAAGCGTCAGTATCGACTGCTACGGCTTGAGAACGCCGTCCATCATAGACTAGCCCGCAGCGCAGATCTGTCAGAGAAGTTGCCGCCCCAACACGGCGGATGTCCATAAGTGAACTGTAGGGTTTGCTACACAGGCGAGGCCTGATTGAACATATGTCGCTACGATATCCATGATTACTAGAGCGAAGGGCGCCCTTAACCCCATCCCACAAGCGATGACGTCATCATGTCATCTTGATTCCATTTCCAACATACCTTCGATACAAGTTTGTTCTTAGTTTCATTACACATTATATTAACTAACAGAACCCGCAACATGTTTTGTAAATGCCCAATTTCTTCTCGTCTCCCCCACTTTTTCTCCCTTCTCTCCCTCATTCGTTCTTTATTTCCAAATACCTCATTCTTAATTTCTTGCTGCCCTTTCAATTTTCTCCATTTCCAGTCCTTCGCTTCTTCTTCAGTCCTTCTAACAGTCTCTCTCTCTCTCTCTCTCTCTCTCTCTCTCTCTCTCTCTCTCTCTCTCTCTCTCTGTGCCTCTGTTGGTCCAACTTATTTGTCCTATGTTTTCAAAATTCTTTTCTGGTGTGTTAATAAAAATTTACAATTAAACAAAAGCTTTAAGGTGAAAGCTACAGCCGTAGTTTTTGTACCTACATTTTGGATGCAAGAACCAATAGCTTGGCATAGTCTATGAGTTCAGAGTTATTAAAATGTTTAATCATTCGCAATTTCAAAATAAAATTCGTTCTACAATTTCTTGACGTCTTATACAAGACCAGAGAGAACGTGTTTAGAACAAAATTTACCCCTTAGATTTGTAATATCCTGACTGAAAATGAAAAAAAGTTATATATATATATATATATGAAAAACACAAATTACATGCGTAATCTAGTATACATTTTGAAAATTTGAATGTATACAAATGTAATGGTAATTAAACTATGGGAAAATGCTTTTAAAGGTTAGCATGCTGTTCACAAATAAATAGTCACAAACCTTAAATATGACATAATTAGAATAGTTTGCAGGTGACATAGTACTTTCAACTTCATGTGCATATAGAGTGAAGTGCTCAGTATCCTTAAATACAAAAATCACATGTTGGCCAAAAATGGTCAGAGTTTCATGTAGCCACCATTAATAGTCAATAACATTTGCCTGTTTCTGAGGCTTAGACGATCGGTTATGTGCATTTTTCCAGTGTTAATTGCCTACGTAAATGAAGAGCAGTAAGCAACCCTGGTTAGATTCTTAAACTAATCATTCTGTTGATTTTTGTAAATAATGTAATTTATGAGCAACATAACACATATATAGTGCATATTTGTCATGTAACAGTTAAGAAACTGAATAAAAAGTGATACGTTTTCATATTATGACCTTTTGCAGTTTTAAACAGATGTCATGCAGTACTTTGTATATGAATGTTACACCCCACATAAAAACTATCCTAATAATCTACTTAGCAATTCACACACACGCAACCGCATATATATGCTATTTTTGGTTTAATGGTAGCCGATTTTATACCTCAGCATTGGCTGTTTCCAAAACTAAAAATTACTAGAAATTTTTCGGATATAATGTTTACTTTCTCTGTCATTTATCTGCGATAGAACAATTTTATTCCTTTATTACTTTATTCCACTAGAACATTCGACATAGACATTTCACCGAAAATGCATGTCTTTAGGTGTGTGTTAGTATGTGGTGTGTCTGAGAGAGAGAGGGGGGGAGGAGGGAGGGAGAGTATGCTGCCTAACTCTAAAATAAAAGGTATGATAGCTACATTTGTTATTTAAAGTTATCCTTCAAGGACGCGACACAAGGATTTTTAAGGAAATGCTTCCACCCAAAACTACCCTTTATATAGTTTTTATTTTCCCATATCACCACGATTTTTATTAAAATAATATATTAGATATTTATACTATTAATAAAATTTATATCTTGAATTTTCTGCGAATAGCCTGTTAAGTGCCTTCATTCTGATTGAGCTTTGTATGATATTGCATAACTGGCGGGTCATTACAAATACACAAACATTTACAATACAAAAACTAAATAAGGTTAAAGCACAATTTACTGACTTTTCAGTGGCGGTTTAGCTAGTGGGGCGGAGTGGCTTATGTCTCCGATAAAGCTTGCTGGTGGGAGCGGTACACAATATGCTGAACTCCTGCCGCGCGTGACGCGTACAGTGGAAAACCGTCTATCACTATCGCGCGTCTTGCCTCTCACTTGCCTCATATCAAGTAAACACTAACCCCTTCCAATAGTAATCCCTGCCTACTTGGACGGGTCCTCCTCCCCACTTGCTAAAATATCGCTGAACGCACAGTATGTCAAATAAATCTTTGCGGCATTAACCCCTTCGAAGATTTTCGTTCCTATTGGTCCCCAGTACTTCATCGTATATGAAATTGTAAAGTCAGAATACAGCGACTCCCGTTTTAAAGATTTGGCTGTCACTTCAGCCCTAGTACATACTTATACTATTTCCCTTGTACATATACTGAAAAGTGTAATGAAACCACTCCGAGAAACGTTTGTCTGGATTAACATGAAGTAGATATAAAAATAAGGTTTTGGAAGAATAGGGAATATAAAATATACATTAGCGTGTAAAGAAAGTCATGTGAATGTAACAAATTAGATACTCTATATGTATAAATAGATCATTTACAGCAACTTATCCTACCCAGGTTTTAAGCAAAAATATTCTATGTCTCTTAATATCGATCACACACTTCTCGAAAACTAGTAATTTTGTTTTGTGCTAACTTGTGTTTACTTTTTCGAGGTTAGTTACATAGCGTACTTTAATAATAAAACTATCAGAAAACAGTTATTGGCTTCAAAACACCTGAACCTATACTAATTACTTTTTCATAGAAATTATACAAATACTACTAAACAGACTGTAATAGATAAAATACAATTCTTGGTATTTGCTAACAAATCTCAAATTGAGCATTTAATTTGTAAAAGTAAAAGATCCCGAGCTTCTTTTTCCTTTGGAGTCCATAGCATATTCTGACGAAGCCATGGAGTCTACACTGGATGAGACGAGGACGGGGACGTAGTTCTGGTTTCCAGAAGGGAGAACAAAGCTTGGCTGAGGTGACCAAGAAGAAGCAGTGCTAAAGGGTAGTAAATTATTTACGTGTAGCTCTGGTTCCAAATTTAGTTTAATTACCTGCAGTACTACTCTACACTACAATAAACACGTCAGCAAAATTTAATTGGCTTAAGTTCTACTCTACGTTATTACAAATACCTCTACTAATGAATAGGCTGCAAGTGACAAGTTTTGCCTGCCGTGAGAAGGTTCGGCTTCCCATGTTCCGGCGGTCTTGCGGCATAGCTGAATATTACATTAAAGCACTAAGTGTCGCGGGTTCCTGTTAGCATGTGTCTAGCAGAGAGAGCGAGAGGACAAAAGCTCTAAGTTTTTGCATATCCGAGGAGTATGCTGACCAAGTGCCTCAGACAGCACTGACATAAGTGGGTGTCAGCATGTTTTGCCGATACATTCGTGAATACTCGTAGAGCGTATCCTTACAATCACGTGATATTTCCCTGGCAGAATTTCTAAAGCCAATTGTATCGTTCATCTTAGAGGAATTTTGTTCTGAACATCCTAACGTTATAAAATTACATTTATCACTGTCTTATAAAGTAGAAACATAACCGTCTCAATATTTTAATTGCTAGAAAAATACCAATTGTAAACAATAATAGCTAATTTCTAGCACTATCCCGAGTGAGAACAATTTTGTCCTCAGAAATGTAATGTTCCTAGAAATGTATGTACACTGCATAAAAATACAGAGGAAAAGATAATATTATAAACAAGGAGTACATTAGTGTTTATGACTATTCCAATCATACGCCGTATATTTGACATTTAGCAGTGCCTGGATATCGACTGACCGAGGTCGTTTTATGTTATAATATGCTTGCAAGGATGAGATTTTATCGTGTAAAACGTCAGCAAGTTAATCATCCGTAATAGTATCTGTATGCAGCGATTAATAGGCTACGAGATTCTGCTTTTGAGAGCAGAATCAAACATGGTTCACATTGGAAAACAGCAACAAGAATTAATAAAAGAAACAGTCACACCATAGCGTTTTCACTGAAGCGTTATCTGCAGATAAATCAACAGCACCATTCATCCGTTCTGGAGTGATTACAAAATCCTGCTAGCTCAGCATCCATTTCAGTCAATCCACTTCCATTAGCGAGAACCAGAAGATTCCTTGAACTTTCAACTTTGAAAATCATGTTTTTAAGGGGACAAGCCAGTCTGAACACATGGAAATTACACCTTAAGTGTATTAAATCACCACTGCTCTTAAAATTCTCAATGGTTTTTCCTGAAATTTTTATGAATTATTCCATATAGCATGATAATTATTTCAAGTGATTGTTTGCAATGATAGCTTATGTAATTGAATCCGTAAATATTATTTCGTTCGGCAGAAAGATAATAAAGTTTACTCTTAAAACATGTGAATTCATGTACCTTTTTCTCTGATACTACTTGCATACAGAATCACACTTTGACATACTTGTTCTTAGTATAATCAGCTCTCTTATGAACCTCAATTATTTAGTTATGTATATCAGTTCACTAGAAATTGAAAAAAACAATTATTTTCAAAGTCGAAAAGTAAAAATGTGGAAAGTTTGCAATGTTGTTGCTTTCTTAATATAACTAATATAAATTATAAAATTACGATTGTGGTTTAGAAAGTTTAACTATGTGTTGTGTTCATGTACTGAAAATTTCAACTCTCTACCTCCAATACTTTCGTAGAAAAAGGTTAATAAGTATCCCAATTTTTTCTTTGAGAAAAGAGTTTAGAGTTTGAACATTAAAATTCTGACACACTTCAGTACTTTCCAGGGTCATAATCATCTACACCTTCATTCCTGGATTACTTCAGCTTCTCTGATCGCCTTCTCTTGCTTCTAGCCTCTTTTTTGATTGCTGAACTACTCGCTGAGCATGAATTAAGTCGTTCGTTGTTGAAAGATACAAAAATGTTTTAAATGGTGCGTTGCACGGCAGCTTTAAAGGAATGCAAACTACCATTTAAATGCCTTAAAAACCTCTTAACCCCCAAAAAGCATATATTTTCTGAAACTGGAAATAATAAGAGATTTTATTAGTACCTAAAACAAAAAATGTGATTTTTTACCATTTCAGAGTACTTTGTTCCCTTAAGCAATGCGTATTCAAATAGGTCCGATTTAAAATACATTGTTTCTTGAGAAACATGTGTCTTCATTGTGTTTTAATTTTAGCTTATTCTTAACGTTGAGATTAACTATTTCCTCATTCCCATGTTGGTAGCATTGTTTAGTATTCCATAACACGTTCGATTGTTCATTGATTTAGTATACCGTGATCTGACAGATGACGCAACGATGATCTGATTTTAAACAACAAAAGCAAACACTACATCTTGTTTATAGAATAGTCTTAATACATACCATTCAAGATTACGAGTTTCATCAGATAAATTCGTAACCTCTCTCTTGAGATTACCTATGATAAAAGCAATGGCATAACGTTTACTTGAAGTTGTAAAAGCTAACTGTATTTTTAAAATGCCTTTATTGACATCAAAGGTATAAGAGAAGAAAGTACTATTTTTAAGTAACACTTACAATAAAAACAAAATATAATGTTAATATAATGAACCTTACGTATACAAAAGAAGGCATCGCGTAGTCAGAGTCGCTGGAGTTTGACTTTTTGCACTCTGTGGCGCCAAGGTTCGCGGGTTCGAATATCGCCATGGGCATGGGTGTTTATGCCCATTAAGTTAACATAGTGGGTATAAGGCACAGCACAAAAGACTTCTAATGATCGAGGTGCGAGGATCTCTGAATCCTCCAACGTCCCTCAAACTACAATACACTAATTCGTATGCAAAAACGATTTCGTTATGGAAATTCCTTTCTAACAATGCTTTCAATAGTGATTTTTAATTTTATAATAGTGTAGTGCTACAAATTTGGAATTTAAAATTAATGTGCATCTGGGACAAATAATGCTACTGTATTTAAAAGTTGTAGTTAAACATTTAGCTTCAGACAAGCATACAAATTCAGATCGTTAGTTTTGATTTTATGGAAATATAACGGAAATTTTGTTTCGAGTTTTGTGTATATAATTTAATAGAGCATTGTAATAAATCTGGTTATTTTGAATACAATAAATATGTTTTACAGACTCTTATTTAAAATAACATCAAAGCTTTGAGTCATCCATGCTTTAAATTTGTTAAATATTTTACATATTTTACTCGATCTCTATTACTTCCCTTGACTGAGCAGTGGTTCAGTAAAATCTCGTTCACCTTAACGAAAACGGAGTATTAAACCTAGTTAGCTTATAAGAAAAGTAACAGCAGCTGATTCGTTGCCTATCATGTGGAAAAAAAAACAATAAAGAAACTGCGGATAAAGGAGATAAAGGGAAATGTAAAAAAGAGCGCCATAAAGCTCAATGGAACAGGTAAAGAATGGCTTAAAAGAATCAACAGACACAATGGGATAGAAGTACACAATAAGCAAAAAGGCAAGATGAAACAGAAATATATACGCCAGTTACTAAGGAAGAGAGGAGAAGCTACCGTACATCCAGAGTTGTAAGCGCAAAGGAGAAAATAAAGCATGGAAAAGAAGGTATGCATTAAGACTAGTGAGGGGGAGGTGTGAAAAACTGAGAAAGAAAAGCGTAACGAATACACAAAAAGGCCAAAAAGAAGAAAGGAAAGCATATCTCGAGTTTAATGCGCATTTGCAGCTTATGATATTTCCCAAATCCAAGGCACACACTTTCTATCTTCACATGTTTTATTCAAACGCTGCAAGAAAAGAGCAAGCCAGAACATGATCCTTGCTAGGCTTATCCAAGGATTACGTTACCCTTTGTAGTTAACAGGAAGAAATAGCAATTTCCTGAGTCCTTCATCAACAGGCAACCCTGGCAATATGGTGACATGACTGTAATTGGAAATTGGCTGCTTGTTTATCTATCGGGACAACCAGCCGGGGGCGTCCAGCGAATGATTATCTGATGAGGCTGGAGTTACTCCTTCCATCGAGCAGCAGCACAGATACGATATTTTAACGGCATGTTATCAAAATTAACAATTTGCTCTCTCTCCAATCCAATTCTCGTCCATATCCGCTGCATGTGCCACCAATTACAAAATGAATTTCGTGAACGAGGCTGAAACGTGTATTTCGGGTTATCGGTAAAGGTTTAATTGAACCACCCAGGGAGTGAATACATTTTTCTTATCTGTGAATCTATTTTAGCAGCGATAGCACCTTTTGGCAATGTGAGAGTTATTATTGGTATCTTAAATCTGCTATTATAGCATTCACTTCTCATGACGCCTTTTTTACTTCCTATCTCGTCATATTTGTGTCATATCTCTTTACAGCTGGTTACCTTCCGCATTGCTCAGCATTCCTTAACCCAAGTATTATACCTGCGTCCTACGCTGTGGTGAATCTAAAAAATCTGATGTGCTACATTCACTGTTTTCCTTATCATATATTGTTTATTGCTTTCTTCATTACTTACCTACAGCAAGTAGAACAATTATTACACTCCACCCAAAAATTCGGTTTCGAGATTTCACCAGAAATACACGTTTTGAGACTCACTGAATCAAAAAAGCTGTGTTACACATGATGTACTCTATCCACCATCCTTATTTTTATATAGCTCTACAAACTACTCTTACGAAAGCTCATTTTTTCTACTTCATTTACTCCATATCATCCTTTACAGAAATAACTACATTACACACCTCTAGATACAAAAAGAATAGCCATCAAATGTTTAAGAACCGTACGCTATATGCTGGTCTAAAAGTTCCAAATTCTTACCATGCAATCGCAAAAAATACTGAATATCGACAGGCCTTTAAAAGAACGATCAAAGTATTGAACAAATCGAACCATTAATAAATAATAACGATATCTCGGAAGTGGCTTAAGCCACAGAACAGCCATTTGGATTAAGACCTCTGCATTTTTTGTTTGGAAGGTTTTCTTCTCCGAAGAATCGTATCGCTTAGCGCTTACCATTTATACAAAATTCGATACAAACGAAGAGGATTTCACAGGCTACTTCCAAAAAATTATAGATAAGATTTTATTTGTTATGAAAATATATTTAATGTATGGCGTTTTTAACAAAACTCCTTAGGAGCCATTTTTCGAAACAAACAATTTCGAAAAACTTTCTGGTAAAGGGTAATTTGAATTTGAGGGACTTTGGTTGAAAGTCCTCTTAGTACATCTTTGAAAGATACTTAAATACCGTGTTTGGTATTTATTTGACTTTTAGTTTTCGAGTTATGCTGTTTACAGACACACATACACACATACGCCGTGGCACGGACCTTTTTCTAAAAATGCCTTTTTTTGGATAATGGGAGCCCTAAAACATCTGTTTTGCATTTCCGGTGAAATCTTGATATCGATTTTTTTGGATGGAATGCAATACCTTCTCTACCTACTGTGCACCTGGTAGAGAATGTATAAAAGCAGATTTTTAATGTTAAGAATACACATTAAATGAAGAAGACCTTAGGGTATTCAGAGAGAATTCAAGATATAATCTTTATTAGTGATACAAATATTTCAAATATATGATATTTTAATAAATGTTTCAAAGCCCGCTTTTGCGAAAATGAAAAATTAAGAACCATTTTCCATGTAACGTAGTTTTAGACTTTCCTGAAAATGTTCTCTTGATATGCTTAAACAATGTCTGACTAAAATACGAAATTTTATATTTAACCACTTTTCGCTTTTAGAGTTATGCTTTCTCTCTCTCTCTCTCTCTCTCTCTCTCTCTCTCTCTCTCACACACACACACACATACATACATTTGTTTATTAAAATGCTTTTTGGGTTCAGAGGCTCTTAAACATGAATTTTGGTGAAATCTCGATTTGGAATTCTTGTGAGAAATAGAATATTTCCTTTGCCTGCTATAGGTAGATGGCAGGAAACTCCATTAGACAAATATCTATGTGTGTGTGTGTGTGTGTGTGTGTGTGTGTGTAAAATATCCTAAATCAAAAGAAAAGTCGAATATATTTAACTGTATTTAAATCCAATATATTTCAGGGACGTAAGCAATCATTTTGAAATAACCTTTTTACAAGGAAATAATTTCGTTATTTTTGTACTTTCTGGAAAACGGCTTGCAACATTAGAGCGGCATATTTTCCAGACACTTTCGTCAGAAATAAAATGTACATTTTTAATTTCATGCGAAAAACCTCTGGAGAAGCTTCATTGTCATTAAATGTCATAACATTGGTGACCTATAGTAAGAAACACATAGATACCTATTACATAAATTGTTTTTAACTTCTTAAAATTTAAAAATCATACATCGAATAAGACTGAAAAATAAAATGCAATAGCCGGGATTTGAACTACGGATATTCTGCTTTCCGTTCAGTTCCTCTAACCAAATGAACTACCATGGCAACAAGAGATTTCCTTATGGTTTACCGGGAAAAATGCCAGTCAATTGGGAAATTTAACATCTGCCGGCACATTGCCATGGTACATCTTTTGCTTAGAGTAACCGGGCGGAAACCGGAAAATTCATTCAATTTTTCAGTCAGATTCTACCTTTTCAACCTTGTTCTACACATGGCTTGTTGAAAGAACAATTACTTACGTTTGAAAACTAATAATTTGTTTATAACTTATGTGATAAACGAGAAATTTCTAGTTCATTTGAAACTTCCATTGGTTTACAAAATTCAAGACCCTATGTCCGTTCTTGTATCCTACATTTGCTCAGGCTAACTATAAGTAGCATAGAGGGACCTGCTTTATGAACATTTAGCTATGTATTTGCCTGCATAATGGCCCATGTGGCTACAACGAAATGTGCATTGACATCTTTTCGGCAAAGGTTTATCCATTATTCAAAAGATACAGAAAGACAAGCTTTTTATGTACAATTTGTAGAATAGCTAATAACATAAATGATAGTGGTTAGAGGAAGCCAGTTGTTGATTTATTTTTTCTAAGCCTCCTGACATTTTCTTTTATATCACGTTGTGTTATAATAAGAGAAAACGTGAGAATAAAGAAAGAGTAAATTACACTTTTTTGTTCTTTATGAATCTAAAGCTCGACAAAAGGTAGCTAAAGTTAACTTCAGGAGCGAAACATTGGTCTCCTTTTAAAAAAGTAAATGAGTCTCCATGTTAGAACCTTAATTACACAAAGGAATCAACTGTCTTATTAATAGCAAGCTTTTGATCTTTGCAAGAGTCGGGTACACGACTTAACGTGGTTTAGTGTTTTCTAAAAGGAAAATGTTCTTTGGAAGTGATAGCTATCCATAATTATGTCTTTTCTGCTGTACACAGGGCGTTTCAATGCTCCTCGTTTATTTGCGAGACTATTTAACTCGTTTTTCAAGAGACAAATCCCGGATAAAAAATACCTTGAATTTGGCTAGTACTCCATCCTGCCAGTTTAATCGTTTTAAGTTTATTATTTTCATTTTATCATTTCGAATTGCAATTGTTTTTGCCCGAACGCTGTCAAATTGCTTTAATTTCAAGGTTTATCTATTAGAATAATAGACGAAATTACAAGCCGAGCAGGAAATTCATGATTGTAAATGGTATAATTTGCACTCACTAATTAATACAAAGGCAAACTATTGGTCAGTGTAACTATGGCCTCACTTCAAAATTTAATGTCATACAACTTTCGACCAGTTCAACAAAAAGGAAGAGGATTCACAGGCTGTTTTTAGAAAATTCAAGATGGTGAACATTTTTTGTCATATCAATATACAGAGTTATTCAAAAAGAAGAAACAGAATTTAAATATTTATTTCTAATGAACGACAATAGATAGTAGCACATACGAAACACTATTGAATAGAGGAATGTTCAAAGTTTTAAGCCTCACCTATTAGTTCCATTTCAGTGCCTACAGCGGCGCTGTGTTTGTTTACAAGAAAATAGCGACGCCACAGGAAAAGCCGTTTCGTGTGCTGTATTATGCAAAGTGTGAATCCATTGTTTCATTGCAGAGTGCATTTCGTTGTAAGTTCAACAACGAGCCACCTCGTCATAAAGAATTTACAATTGATACAATAAATTCGTAGAAGATGGTTGCGTATGCAAACGGAAAAGCACTAGTCGTCCTCGCATAACAAATAGTGCTCATTTTCAATACATAAAATAAAATTTCGAACTTTTCTTTATTCAGTGATGTATTGTATGTGTCGCCATCTATTGTCGTGTATTAGAAATAAATAGTTAAAGTATGCTCCTTCTTTTTGAATAACCCTGTAGAAAGTACACGAAATGTTAACAGAAATGGCTGGAGCCGTTTTCTGAGGAAATAAAAAATAACGGAATCCTTTTCAAAATGAAGGGTTGTTTCGAGTGACAGAATTTTGAGGAAATCTTCGCCTTGCATCCTTCGTTTTGGTAACTACACGCCGTTACGTTACTCGGATAGATTTTGACCAGAAATTCTTTCAAACCGAACAATATGGATCTGGTTGTATGTATGATATGGAGAACAAAACACAATGTTTCGCATATCGTTTATCAGATTTTGTTATTAATGCACCCATGCGCGGAAGAAAGAAGAATATTCATAAATTCTTAGAATATTTCGCATGGCAGTTCAATCTTAAGTGCTTAAAGATGTAACAATGAATATTTCTAAAACGGCTAATACCACAACAAAAGTTATTACACATAAATTGTATATTTGAACGAGCTCAATATTTTTCGTGGCGTAAATTTTTGTCTATTTCTTAGGTTTACCAGTTATACGACATTATACAAAACCAATTCATAATGAGGAAGACATTACAGGTATTTAAAGATATTTAAAGACATCCAGTATATTAGGAATGCAAATATCTCAAGTATATAGTATGTTAATAAAGATCGTTAGTCATTTTTGAGAAAATGAAAACGAAATACTTTCCATGCAAAGGGTAGTTTGGGATTGGAAATTTTCTCGAAAATATTTCGTCTACCACACCTAACAGTTCTAATATGAAATTGTAAAGGGGTTATGTCAGCAATTAGAAGGTGCATATATAGAGCACCTGGCATGAATATTAAATGGATGGAGAAAGTATACAGTTTGGTGGTAGAGGCAAAAATGATGTACGGTATTGAAATATGGGGATTAGATGGAGGATGGGAAAGTATAGATGAGGTGAATAGGTTGTTTTGTAGAGAAATGCTAGGGCTACCAAACGCAGTTGCAAGACAGGTAGCTCAAACAGAAATGGGTAGGGTGGCTAGCAAGGGAAAGATAATGGAAAAAGCATTGAAATATTGGTTCAGGATCTTAAATTTGGATAAAGCAAATGTGTTAAGACAATGCTTAGAAAATCAAGAAAAAAAATTAGGGAATAGCGGATGGATAAATAGTGTGAGGTACAAGTTGGAGAGCAACGGGTTAGGAGAGATATGGAGAAGTAGGGAAAATGATGTAAATAATTTTTGGAAAGTGGTAAGAAAGAGATTAGATGATACAGAAATACAAAACATATTTAGCCTGATAGCCGAAAAGAGATCCTTAGTTTTTTTACATACCTATAAAAACACACGGGAAAGAGAAAAATATGTGGATAATGCAAGTAAGGACGAGCCAAAAAGCATTGCATGGGTAAGAACAGGAGTATGGAGGCTAAGAGGTTTAAGGAAGGGTATACCTCAAACCAATGTCCCATATGTGGTGGAAATGAAGATGTCTAACATATACTATTTAAGTGCAAAGGCACAGAAATTTGGAGGAAAGAGTGTATTAAAAAGAAACGGTTTAAGGTAGATAGAAATATTGCTATAATTGAAATGATTCAAAAAGGTAGCAAGAGTATAGGGCAATACTTGAGTAAAATTAAAAACAAACGGGTTTGGTCAGTGAACAGATCAGCACATATGGTTAAATACGATTAAGGAAATGTGAAGTAAAGTAAGTAGATAAAAATATTGTAATATGAAATGACTGGTAAAGAGCCAGGGCTGTATTTTACTTGTACATGGCATAGTACAATAAAGATTATTATTATTATTATTATTATTATTATTATTATTATTATTATTATTACTATTATGAAGTTTGCTATCTATCCTGAGTTTTTGGTTTTTGAGTTGCGTTATTCTATCTCTTTTACACACAGAAACACACGCGTGCGTGCGTGCGTGCGTGCGCGGCATATCCCTTTCCTAAGCAAAATTAAGAAGACCTCAAAAACAACACTTTCATAGAATATCGATACGCCGATGCCTTCTTTACCTTAAGGATTTTACCTATGCGTTAGAGAAAGTATAAAGCAAGAACAAGAGTGGCACGTTTTCAAACATGTAGCATAGATGGCGAACTTACGAAACTTTAACCTGAGAAGATTCAGACATACAACAAGGAATATTTCGGAAGCCACTATAGCTACGAAAAATAGCCATTTGACATTAACTGTACATTCTAAAAAGGTGTTAATTCTTTCTAGAAGTTATCATCTATCTTCTAGGTTTACAATTTATCCAAAATTCTATTAGAACGAACAAGTCTTCAGGCTGTTTGCAAAAGTTCAGATTAAAATTTTATTCATCAAGCAAATCCCTCACTCCTACAATAGTAACCAGAAACGTTATTGCATTGCTGAAAAAAATAAAAAAACCTCCCTAACTTATTAAATTTAAATATTTGCAATGGGTGGGAGGTGGTAATTAATACTTTTGTCTTGCATCATTAGAAATCGTATTTGTGTACGAAGTTAATTATCGAAGCTTTTTAGACCTTTCTCTCACGTATACTAACTTTTTTGTATTTTTGTGAGGCATTCAGAAAATCTCTAAGCGTACATTTATCGATATCGAAATTTTTCGTTCAATTATTCCGCCTTGGGTATGCTTCAACATACTTCAGAATTAATGGTTTTATTTTGGATATTGGATTTCTATACTCGGCAGTATTCTCAATAGGAAAAGTCCAATCTGGACGAAGGATTGCCGCTAATTCTAAGATAATTGGAATATTTTAAATATCGACTTCCTTTCACTCTCCGATTCTGCTAGGCAAACGAGAAGAGGAAGTAGATTGGAAGGCCGGAAGAATGTGTTTAAACGGAATGTTTCGGAATCGCTGCCTCCTATTATACTCTCATATTCCCACAACGCTCAAAAGTAATGCCGGAAGCATCTTGAAGGAATTTCAGATCTTTATCTGCAAAATAATTTTAACGCTATTAAGCAGTTAGGTATTCTAGTTCGTTAGTTACGGCTTGAACGTTTGAAAAATACACGATGTCGGTAGTATTTCCCTCAGTACACTTAAAGCACACAAAATTGCAACTTAAGTTCTAAAAAATTTGGTTTCCTCGACCATCTTGTGTCTAAGTCTAATTTCCAAAAATTCAATTAAATGCTCGATTTAATTAAACAAACTATGGTCCGCATTTCTGTCGAAACTTGGATTCTCCGGAACAAGGAGTAATTTTAAATATTATATTTGAATTGCAAGTTTGTTATTTAGCTTAGTTATTCAAGCATGAACCAAATTCAAATCTTGATCTGAATAATCGCTCTGTAATTTTAATCGGATTTTGGTCATTTTTCAGGACAAATCACGCTTAATTCTAGTCGTTTACCTATGTATGCCATAGTTTCTTTATTGGTTAACATCGCTTTAACTTTTTGATCATATCACGATGTTTACTGTTAGTTAACTTCAGTCATTGTATATCGGATAGTTTCCCTTAGTTGTGTAGTCACCTTCCTGTACCCATCTTCTTTAAGAACTTGCTGATGGATGGTGTTAGTGGTGTAGTCGCTTTCCTCTACCTTCTAGTTTGTTACTATTGAGTTTTAATAGAATGTGGACTTTGGGATCGTAGAACTGCTGGATACTCTTTGAGTGTGCACATAAGTTGAATGAATGGTCTTAGTTGCGTAGTAACCTTCTAGTATCATCTACTTAGATAACTTTTTTGACAAATGGTCTTAATTGTATACTCGCCTTCATATACCATCTATTTTATTCTGTAAGTGGAACATTGAGTCGTCTTATTGGATATATTTATCGAGTAACTGAGGATAACCACACAAAAAAGTCAAAACAGTCAGACTGGCCGCTAAGCGGGACTTGAACCCGTGACCCACAGAATGCGAACTACAGACGCTACTGCCTGGGTCGTCACGCTCGATTAATTTGTTCTTTCTTTCTTGTTTTGATGTTAAGAATTTTTCTTCACACTTTGAATTAGCATTTTGTTATACTCACTGAACGCTATGTGCTGCAATTCGGAAATGCTAGAAACCATGGACGTTAATAACAATTCCTATTAGAGTACTAACAACGTTTGTATCTTTAAATACTCTCTGAGCAAAACATTACATATTTGGAAAACTAATATCTGAAATTATTTCTAAACAAAGAAAGAAAGAAATAAAGGAAGAAAGCATACACCGATAATTTTCATAAAAAATTTTGGCGTTCATTTTCGTCCTAAATTTCTCCTACCAACAAACAGACCAATATAATGCAATGCTGTGTGTTTAGGTTAATTGTCCCCCAGATGCAGCGCACTTTGTCTGTAGCTCAATAGGCAGGAGTAAACCTTCACCTTGCGCTGTCACAAGGTCAAGTCAGTGGTTTATATATTGTACTGTAGCTAACTGTGATAACAGTGAATAATATTCAAGCCTAATAACAACAAATGAAGCCTACCTTGTCACGAAGCATGTCCCTGACACGTGCAGCCTGATGACGGAAGCGATGCAACTCCAGCTGAAGCTCCAGACACCGTTCCTGCCAGTTGATGGCCCCCAGATCTTCGCCCCACTGCTGGTACTGAGGTGGCAAGTCCATCAGCTCGAGGAGATACGAAGACGATGGTGAAGGTCCCACAGCCATGGAGGATGCAGCAGCAGATGCATGAGGACGCGGCGGAGGCGGCGGTGGCGACGCACTGTGGAGGCGCGAGCGACGCGGCAGTAGTCGCGGACTAGCCGGAGCGGACGACGAAGCACAGGTATAGTCCGAGAGTCGCGAAAGAGGATCGAACAGTTGGGACAGTCGCCGAGCGGGGCTTCCGCGATATTGCTGTTGCGATGGATCCTCCCCCATTTTTGTAATGTCTGTCCACCGTCTAGCACAGCATTGCCACAAATGCACCACTTTATCGGTTAACCTCGATATCACATTCACCTTGGCGCCTTGATTTCCATCATCACTGCAGTAGTTGCCAACTTAACGACCATTTCAGTCACTGTGCGGTTGAGTTTAGAAGCGGCCCCTATTGGTTTCTGCACTTAGATTAGAACCATGGAGTTATATTTAACCTAACCGTCAATAATTTACATTTTTCTTTTATCAACATAGTTAAAGTAATATCTGCGAATAACGAATGGAACAATAATAAAGATATTTAACAAATTCTCCATATTTTTAGATCCTCGATACTCCGCTAAAGGAAACTTAACGAAGGACGACATAGCACCCCTGAGGCAGGGGATTAATAATGGACGGCTGCTTCACGATGTGCTCTGTAACAAAAAGAGAAGCAAACATTAAAATCACTTTTGGTATACTTAAATTATTACTTAGTATTGTGACGTGTGTGTGTGTGTGTGTGTGTGTATTGTCAAGCCAGACACATTATTGTGTCGTTGGCGACAGTATTGTTGGGGTAATTCTTTCGGCTTTGGGTTTGAAGTTCGTCTGGCGCGGCAACTCGCCCCTTTTGGTTGGCGAGCCTAGCCAGAGGTGGAGAGAGTGCGGAAAGTGAGCGTTACTTCTTTCTGTGTTGAGCGCCACTTTTTGGTCGAGTGTTGAGTCTGAAAGTTTGTATGTGAAGTTGTGTGAATGTAACCTCGTATGTGTAGCATCTACCCTCAATTTCTTCCTTTCTCTCTTCTGTGTGATGTAGGGGCACCGTGCTTATACTGAATAAACCATAGGTAATGTGATTAATGTGAAATTCTGTGTATTTTGTTATAATTATCCCACACCTGCTCTGGAATGTATTGTAAAGATTCTGGTCCTCTTGCTGCCTCTGCAGCTATGCCTCCCAATATGCATGCTGGGGAAACTAAAATGTAATATTTAACTGTAAACCTTTCGGCCTCACCCCAGTATATAACAATATATTGGGATAGGAACTGCAAAAACGTAGCATAACTGTTATTTTGTTACAGAAATTAAGTAGTTTCTCGCCAATGTGGAATGAAAGTAAGTGGTTATTCAGTAAAAGTTACAAGATAAAGGGGAAACTCAGGAACAGTTTCAAAGTAACGGGAAGGAAAGAAACTAATTACTAACGTAACTAATTACTACTTGCAAACGTGAAGGGGAAAATGTAACCAGTTACTAAGTGAGAGTCACAAACGTATTGAGGGAAAGAATGTTACTGGTTACTCAATAAATTGACAGAAATTATATGATTACTCACTAACGGTTACAAAAATAAGAGGGAAAGAATGTAACCCGTCACTCACTAACGCTTATCACAGTAACAGAGAAAGAAAGCAACAACTATTTATTAACGGTGTGGGAAGCTATTTGTTACCTAGCAACGTGGACCGAAAGTAATTATTTACTCCGTAACGGTTACAAACATAAAGGGAGGAATAAACTTATTAATCAGTAACAGTTACAAAAATAACGGTGCAGTAAAATAGTTACTCAGAAACGATTACAAAGCTAGCGTGGATATAAGCTACTCAGTAACGGTTACAAACATAACCGTTACTCGTCAAAGAAACAGCCATTACATTCACTGCATATTCTGACGCAGCTATGTACCCAGGTTTTCATGTGATTGGCGCCGACCGAGTTGCCGGATGGCGAGATAAAGACGAGCGCTCTCCCACCGACATAAATTCCAGAAGCAATATCTGGAAATAACGATATTCTACTGAAAGTTTTTCCCCTTCGCCTCCCGCGAACAGTCTAGAAACTTCCGCACTAGTATATAAGCCAGTGTGCTGGCGAATGAATCAGTGAGATGGCGAGTTGTTCTAGATGCAACAAACTGCCACTATTTACACTCAGTGTGTTATCCGACAGTGTGCGACGACAGTTGTGACGTACAGTGAGTGCTGCTACTGCGAGCATTTAGAGAAGTCATGTGTTCGACGCGCCAGCGAGTGAAGCTGAAAGAAGAAGAGACTGCTTCGCGCGTGATTCATTTCACCGCTACGCGCAGGGAAAAGTGAAGTGACAGTGAAAATTGAACTAAATCACATTAGTTCAAGTGACATTGAGCCTATACATAGACCTGCTAGAAACTACTTGTTTTTATCCTTGGAACTCGTTAACTAAATGCCATTAAATAATGCTTACAGTCATTAAAGTAAAAAAGGTGAGCACAAGAAAATATCTGTGCATTACATGCACATGACTTTCTTTACGCACTCTTTTAAACTATTCTTACAAGGCTTGTCCTTCTATCTGCATTATATTAATCGAGATAAACATTGCATAAATAATATTATTATACATTTCCTTGTAGGTAGAAGAGGAATGCAGTAGGTTTAAATGAAAGTCAGATCTTTTAAAAGCGGTTCGTGGCGACTTTGAAATGTTTTTCTCTTTGAGCATGAAAGAAAAAAAAAACGAATAGCGACTTAGCAGCTTAAAAAAGTCTCAAATATTTGACAATTCAAATCAATAAGGAATATCTCAGAAATATTGATATCACTAAAAATTGACAAATTTTGTGCTTTAATTAGGGCTACGTTTCTTTTTTGGGGGGGAAGAGAGTTAGGTTTTGTCTATCTCTTCCGTTTACAAGCCGTACAAAATTCACTCAGAATGAAGAGGATAAACATGTTAATCATGCAAATAACTTAAAAACATAATATTTTAATCAAAATCCTTATAGCAATTTCTAAGAAAGTCAAAAACATGAAACTGTTGTAAATGGTAGTTTTGGGTGAGGGATTTTCTTGAAAATCCTCGTGTCGAATCCTTGAAAGATACTCAACTTTAAATACCAAGTTTCGTATTTAATTGACTTTTCGTTTTTGGATTAAACACATACACACAATACGTACATGCACACGCACTTTTTCTGAAAATGCCCTTTGTTTTATTCAGGGAACCGCAAAACGTGTATATCCATAAAATCTCGGTATCGAATTTTTGGATGCAATATTATTTCTACTTACTATAAGTAAGGAACAGAGAAAGTAAGAGTTCCGTGTACTGCAGTTTGATGTAAACAAGTAACTTCTACAATGGATTCAATAAACCACCGCCTCTTCATAAGCAAATTTACATGTTGTGTAAAATATTTGATAATTAGAAACCACTTAATTTGCTTGTGGCAGGAAATGGGTTACTGTTTCTTTTTTCCCGTGCAACAAAAGGTGTTCTTATTAAAATGCATAGAGATTCATAAAACAAAAAACGCGGGTCAGAATTCCCATTTCATACAAGGCAATGCAGGGATAGCCGTCCACTTTATTGGAACAGACAACCCAGGAATCTTCAGTATCACATAAGCATCTTGGGTTGAGGGGAGCTATATTTGCTGACAAGAAGAGGGTAGCTAAGAATAATGCTTACGTAAGACGGAGACGGGAAGAACTGAGGGGCGCATCACGAGCCAACCTGGTTTCTGGCACCTTCAGTAATTATTGATGTCTGCTCTAGCGGGGCTGACTCCAAACGCCCCGATGCACACATTGATAATAACTCTAACCTAATATTTAGGATTGAGAGCATATAAATCTATTTGCATAGTTTATATTTATTACCTATATATTATCGATGCGAAGAAATGCTATCACGTCTTTTTCTTTTAATTCTTCCCCCGTCCTTCCCCATTTCCTGGGCATATGGAAAATAGTCCTTGAAATTTCAAAAAGTTTTCTTTTTCGTTTCCTTTTACTTTCTCTACCACCTACCCACAGTAGATGTTGAGATTTCACCGGAAATTTATGTTTTGAGGGCCCCTAAATAAAACACCGTCTTTAAGAAGATACGTGTGTGTCCGAGTGTGTGTTTGTTTGTGTTTGTCAAGACAGCATAACCCGAAAACGAAATGTCCAAAAAATAATCTAACTCCGTATTTATATTTAGCATTCTCCAAACATGCGACACAAATATTTTTATTAAAATACCACATTTTTACATATTTACATGACAAATAAAATTCTATCGTGAATTTTTTGGAAGTACCCTGTAAAGCCATCCTCATTCGGAATGAATTTTGTATAACTGATAAACCATAGAAAGAGAAAAACATACTACATAAAAAATGTAGATCTCTTAAAACCACACAACGTATTTCAAACAACCTTCTTATGTAGCTTCAATCATTTCCGAGATATCCGTCATTATTGATTGGGACTTTTAAAAACTTTTCTTCATGCTATCGCAATTCAGCTGTTTCTTGCAAATTCATGGAAACATATAGAACTTCTAGATCATCCTATAGCGACGCGGGTTTTAATCATTTGACTGTCGATTCAGCTTTTTCTATCCCCTTGCACTTTCAACGAAATGTTTATGGAACTACTTCTGCAAAGGTTTGTCTCTATTAACATGAAGTAGATACAAAAATAAGCTCTAGTAAGAATAGATTGAAGAAGTTATATAAACATAAGATACAGTGGATAAAGAAATTTATGTGAATGTAACACAGCAGATTTTTTCTACCTTTCTGTAGCTTTAGAACGTTGCAATGACTGTTTAGTTTTTCTCAAACTTTTAAGAAAAATTAAAGAGCCAGAAAGAATAAAATGTTGAAAGTGATTTTTGTGAAATGTTGGGCTACGTAAATAAGAGTTATTATTTATTTACTTTACGTCGCTTTAACTATAGGGTCATGACACGACGGGTCTGTTAGTGGGTAACTCTTAGATCGAGGTGTGGTGGTTAGCCTTCTAGGTCTCATCCCTATAACAACCCGCTTCGTCGTGTCCACAGAGACCCTAGCGCATTGCAACTGGATCTTCTGCTTCGTTCCGTGCAGTCTACCTGCTGATTACAAATAGAAAGACGGATAGTTAGCCTTCTAGGTCTCATTCCTATAACCATACCATCTTGCTTCGTCACGTGTCCACAGAGACCTTAGTGCGTAGCAACTGGATATTCTGATTCGTGCCGGTAGACGGCATTAGGGTGCCGTCCAGTCTAACTGCCGCTTTCATATAGAAACGCGGACAGTTAGCCTTCTAGGTCTATCCCTGTAACCACCCGCTTCGTCGTGTCCACCTCTAAATTTACTAAAAATATCTTTTACGGGGTTAATATTTTTAATAAAACACTAAAAGACTAACAAAACTTGTTTCCAAGATATTTTGTGTAACTTTAATCTGTATAAAAATAAGCATTCAAAATAATAAAGGTATTATTTCCTCATCTTGTAGAACGCAGAACTTTAAAAGTATTAGAAATTGGTACTGGAAAATTAATGGAAAATTTTATTTATGTTATTTTTGTATATATAACGCTTAATGTAGATTAATAAATATACAGCTTCATAATTTTAATATTCCTAAAATGGTATTACGCAGATCATTTACTTGTTAGTAGTTTTAGTATTGCTATAGAAGTTTCGTTTGGTCCTACCTTTGTACTGTGCACCTAACAAAACTTTTAAGGTAAATATTGTGACATCGGTATTTTATTACATAAAAAGTATAAGAAAGCATTTTGTCTTCGGTATTATAATTATCATTAAGAGCTACCAACTCTTATGCAATGCAATTTCAGCGAAATGTTTGATTTCCAGTTTATCGCTATGCTGATGACCTAAGCAAGGGTGAGTCCTAAAGCCTAATTTTTACACTATAACAGCAGCTGCATCATATAATCTATACGATGTAGTGATGATATTTTGATTAATGCTGATGTTTTAACCCGTAGTAACCAGGATTATTTTCGAGTTAAACCGCATTTTGAAGCCAAGCGGCGTATCATAGATACCTGTACCTTTTTTTTTCCTCAATGAAGGGATAATCCTGTTTGTAATTCAGAATAAGACTACATGTGAACACATACAAATTTTTATTTATTTGTTTGTTTGTGGCATCTCAAAACTTCATCTGTTCCAACTTAAAATGGCTCCAACTGCGGTACAGTTTTCTTCCGTACATTACTTCCATCGTTGCTGTTTCAAGAAGACAAGAAAAGGTTTCCCAAACACTATCTAGAACCTACTGCTATCTGATCTCCGGTTCGCTCGCAGCAGCTAAGACTAGAATTTCAATGTTGGAGGTTGCCTAGTTTCGAATTTCGCTACGGAGCTATCACATTAATGGCAAAGGAAGGGGCGGGGTAATGCAAAATAAACGGTGATTGGCGCGAAGTGTGTTGACCGGACTTCGGTAGCGCTGTTGTGGAATACATGTTTTGCATTTACACTGAAAAATCAGATCAGCGAAAAATGGTATTACCTTTACCCTGAGATAAGGTATTATCAGTAAATCAAAACCAACTACTCAAATATGTAGGCTTTAAGGTAGAGAAACGTCGAAGGTAGAGAAACTTTGCCCAATTGAAATTGGTGGCACATTTAAGCACCATAAGGTTAAAAAGAATTAAGCCAAATTGTTTATAAAAATGAACTCGATGTAATCCAAGTCAAAAGTCTTGAATGCATTTTGAAATAGTCTGCCTACCATTTTTAAAGTCCCTGCTCAGACATTTAAATCCATGCTCTTTAAGTTTTATAATAATTGTGCTTTTTAGCCTGCAATATATCCTGCATGTAATATTTTTCATTTAATGTGGAAGAAAACTTTCACAACTGTTTTGAATAGTAAATCAAATAAATTTTCGGACGTCTTTGTGTTATTTTAAATTTGGATAAAGGTTTAGCTTTCAAATATACAGTATTATTCGTGTTTTATTCTTATTTCAAAGAACCGATTTTAAAACTCATCCTACAGTCACTTCAAAGTATCAAGTATTCATGTACAGAAATAACAATGAAAAAGTATTTTATGCAGTATGAAATATTTCAACATTTACAAGAATCCCAATGCAGAGAAACATAAAATTTCAATATTTAAGTACTACCCATTCAATTTAGTTGATTTTCTACCGGTAAAACCCATCTCGGTCCCATTTTCTACTTTTGAATTCTAACTCGGTCCCGTCTTACAAAACGTAAACAACCTAACTCGACCGTGTGGAATACTGATCTCAATTTACTTCATAATGCATAATTTCCTTTCCAATTTTAAAAAATACCTGGAACTTTCAGCAGACCTATAATGACTGCAAAACGATACTGCAATTTATGTTTCACCAAAACAGATTTTAACCCTAAAATCAGATGTATAAAAACGTTTACTCTACTAAATAAATACATGTAACAATATTGTAAACTCCGCACAAAATATTTGAAAAATCCATATATTATTGAAACAATTATAACGCTAATCAAATGAAAGATTTTAGAAAACGACAAAACATGTAATCTGTAATAACGTATGTTCTTTTGTGAAGAGCCACCAGCAATGTCACGATCTGTACTCAGTGCCACTATCGACAGTGCCACACCACTCTACACTTCTCTATGTTCAGAGCGCAATTACGGTTTCGTACCATATGCTATGGGACCGAGTAGGGTTGTTGTCACAGTTATTTTGACACAGCGACTATGGACCAAGGTTATCGGGAGATCAGCGCCGAGCGTCGAAGTAAACAACGATAACGCCACTTGCCAGCGTAAACACCGGGCGCGCTATCTGGAGATAACCTGAACTCTCTAGAAGCTTTATCTCCCCCCTCTTCCAGAAAGTATGTCGAAATAATTCTAGAAGGTCGAGAAACGTCTGTGGAAGATTCCATTGCCTATATAAGCGAGCGCTCTCGCGGGTACTCAGCGGCAGTCGCAGGTTGAAAGCGAATGAGTGCGTGTCGAGTAAGTGCGAGATGAAGAGAGTTCTTGCGACAGTCAGTGCGAGTCGCGTCGGCTGGTCGGTGAGTGAGCGAGTTGGCGGGTGTTTCCCGTGCGGCATCAAGAGCGATTCTCTGAGTTGGTGACGACTGTTGTAACGTGCAGCGAGTGCTACCGCAGAGCGAGGGTGTGGAGGACTTTTGCTCGACTTCCGATTGAAGTGAACCGTCCGCCGTAAAGAGGCTACGTCAAGAAGGAGGTGAAGTGACGGAGAACTGAAGTAGCTCACCGAAGCGAAGAGACATTGAGGTGAACTTCCAGTTAAGGTGAACTACATAAAACATAACAGTGATAGATAACATGAAACATGACAGTGAGAATTTAGAGAGAAAAGTGACAGTTAAAAAAACTGGACGAAATCACACTGGTGCCAGGAGTGGGATTGAAGATTAAATAGCTAAGATGGAAGAAATGTTTAACACATTATTGGCCAAAGTGGACAAGATGGGAACAGAAATGAAGACTGAAATGAAGAAAAATGGAATCTGGAATGGAGAAGTTGGCAACGGAAGTGAAGAGCGTCAAGGAAGAAGTGAAGACCGGAATGGAGGAAATTAAATCCGGAACGGAGAAAATAAGAAGTGAAATGAAGAGTGTGAAAACAGAAATGAAGACCGCGATGGAGAAATTGAACTATGATCTTGTTGGCGACACCAACTCTGTAACATATGAGATAAGGCAACAGTGAAAACCGAAAGACGACATTGCAAAAGAGTAAGAAGAAAGTAAGGTCACCTGAAAGGTGAGATTAATGCGGTGGAAGAGCGGCTAGGTCAACAAGAAGAATGGATAGACGGGCAGACGAAAGAAAGCAAGAGGAAGAATGCAGCCGCAATGGACGAGCATCAGGACCAGCAAGTGACGGAGAGTGACGCAGCCCTACGCCCAGTCACGGTATAACTTGCAGTTGGTTGGGAGGAGATATTGAGGAGGGAACAGCTGGAGGATCGAGACATAGGGCAGACGCTGAAGGATAAACAATCTGGCGTACGACCTACGTGGGTGGATATTTCTACCGGGGATCCGGGAGAAATGAGAGCTGTTGGACGCGGCGGGACTCCTTGGTGGTTGAGTACGGTGCACCAAAGGGAGTCTGGGAGTTCGTAACATGAAGGACTAGTGTGGGACAGCTGGTGCTCCTGAAGGAAGCGGTGGACGAAGTCCTCAAGAAACCTATGCAAATACTACCGACGGACGCCTGGATGCGAACGAGACCCCAAAAATCTACGTCACCGATTTATTGGTTGCGTCTTCGAAGCAACTGGAGAGGTGGTACCCGTCATGCGACATCCGTGTCACAGGTCGTGGGCCCCCGTCGTGCATTCGGTGTCGGCCCCAAGGAGGGGCTGGTGGTAGTTCATTGTAATCGCCCTGCTGTAGATCGTGGGGCTGACGGGCCGAACAGCTCCGAGGAGGGAGCTATGTGACTATGGCCCAAGGTAATCAGATGGTCGGCACCGAGCGGTCGAAGTAAACAATGATAACGCCGCTTGCACTGTAAACACCGGAGATAACTAGAACTCTCTGGAAGCTTTATCTCCCCCTTCTCCAGAAAGTGAGTCGAAATAGTTCTAGAACGTTCGAGAACCTTCTGTGGAAGATTCCACTGCCTATATAAGTGAGCGCTCTCGCGGGCAGTCAGGAACAGTCGCGAGTTGAAAGGGAATGAGTGCGTGTCGAGTTGCGGTAGTGGCGAGTCGAGTTAGGGCGAGGTGAACAGTGTTGTTGCAACAGTCCATGCGAGGTGAGGAATGAGGAATGACGAAGTAGAGAGAGTTACGTGGGCCAGTCGGTGGGCGAACGAGTTAGCGGGTGAGTTTCTCGTGCTACATCAAGAGCGATTCTCCGAGCGAGTTGGTGTCGACTGTTGTAACGTGCAGCCAGTGTTACCGCGTAGCGACGATTGTTGAGATCTTGTGTTCGACTTCCGATTGAAGTGAACCGTCCGGCGTAAAGAGGCTACGTCACGAAGGAAGTGAAGTGAGGAAAATTGAACTAGTTCACCGAATTGAAGTAACGGTGGTGAAGTGAACTCCCAGTGAAGGTGAACTACATATAAACATAACATGACAGATATAACGAAACAGTGACCGTGAGAACTTAGAGGGAAAAGTGACAGTTGAAAAACTGGACGAAGTCACAGTAAGCTACGGGAGAGGGTTGTTGACATTTTGCTCACAAAGGTAACGAGACCGAGTTAGGATGCATTTCTTTTTACAGAATGTTATTAGAAATGTTACTTAGTTGCATGCGCTGTAATTCTTAAGCTCCTTTTTCTTGGAACCTGAAGGTATAAGAAGAGCAAACACCAAGGACATGGTCCGTTTTATGGCAACCATAGAATTTGAATGAAAACGATTTGATTAAAAGCCGACATTAAGAGGCGCAAAGGATTCAATGAGCCAAAGTGCAGGCTTCAAAAGGAGGCCAGTCATTTCTCCGTCGTCATTTATTATCATCATGAACTGTAATTTTGAAAATTTCCAATCATGTGTCTAAGGTACCCTTAACTTCAGTAAGTACCACATTGTGGAATCAACAGTAACCAAGTCTGTTTAAGACAATTTGGATCTATATGTTTTCCAATATAAGAAGCTATTTGCAAGAATAAGAACGTGTTCTCTAATTTTTGGTCAGCTGACGAATGGGAAATCTCGTGGAGTCCGCATTCTCTCTCTTGAGGGCAGGAGCACAGCTGTTTCAATTTTTCTACAATAATGGAATAAGTCCATGATTTGTAAAGTTTAACCTCTATAAAGCCGCAGACCAAACCTTTGGTCCCTGTCACTACTGAGTAACTTGTGACAATTTGCAAGAAATTGAAACATGGTAACACTATTTACAATGCTAATATTTCAAGTGCGGCTCTACCGCCCTTTTAATGAAAACAACGTGTCCGCTAAAAGGTTTATGAAATCACTGACGTCAACTACAGCGAAGTTAGACGCTCGGGGCTACCTGACTGTTATTTTTCTCACCACGCTGTAATGCCTGGCGAGGGTGGTAAGCTGTGTTGCTAGGTGAACGCGCAAACACCAACGGGCCACAGATGTTATCTCTGACATTATGCTAGGAATTGTTCAACCGTTCTGGCGTATGCACGCTTCTCTTAGTTCAGCGATTCGCAAATATAGCGACGCGAGAATCTGCTGGTGTTGAGTGAAAACACACTAGGTGAATAAATGCTGGAGCCTTACTAAGAACAGTATTACTTTCATGTGACTTTCTCTACCCATTCGTCTACATCTCACAAAAGCCTATTCTTCTTTCTACTTCACGATAATCTAGATAAATATTTTAAGAAATGGTTTCACTGAACTTTAAATGGTTTTGAAATTCCATTATCATTGCATGACCAAGAGAAACAACTGCATGAGACTTTATACTTCAAAACATATTAAAATAATTGAAAATGTAAACTAAGAACGAGTATCTCCAACACAGAAGTCTCCGGTTCGATTGCTGACTGGGATGGGAATTTTTTCTTTACACAGAATAACTCTCTAACCCCCACAGAGTCTGGAAGTATGAAGTGTAGGAGTGAATACGAGTGTTTAATAGTAAGAAAACCGACAACACCAACGTTAAGAAAACCTCCACTTCATATATTAAAAATGACGTTTTGTCTTCATCTTAGATTTACTATCTACACAAAGGTATTCAAAGCGCATTCAGAATGAAGAGGACTTCACAGGCTAACCGCAGAAAATTCAGTAATAAACCTTTTGAGATACAAATATCTGAAACATTTATTTTAATCTAGAGCTATTTTGGGAAAAATAAACATTAACGAAATATTTTCCATGCAAAGGGTAGTTTGGGCTTAGATAATGTTCTTGAAAATTCTTGTGTCGCATCCTTGCAAAATGCTAAACTTAAACACAAAGTTTAGTATTTATCCAATTTTTCGTTTTTGAATTACGCTGTTCACACACACACACACACACACCCACACCCACCCACACACACACACACACACACACACACACATGCTTCTCTAAAAAATGTTCCTCTTAGATTCACGGGCCACAATCAGGATCCAGAAATTTGCCGTTTATAATTACAGTTTTCTACCCAAGGCCAAGCATCTTTCCGTAGGCTCAGCCTCCTCCATCCTTCCTGCATTTTCGCTCTCCCCTTGAATTCTGCATTTAAACCATTTTATCTTATTATTGTCCACCGTCTGGATTTTCTTCTCTTCCCAACATTTTCCCATTCACCATTTCCTGTGCATCTTTATGAAGTAATTTCTTTTCCTCTTCAAAATGGTTTCAGTATTGTTCTTCCATCAGATATTCTTTTCTAAAAGAGAATAACTGCTTCTTTTCTCAGTCCATTTTATACGCCCCGTCCTTCTACAGGGTTATTCAGAAAGGAGTAGCATATTTCGAGTTATTTCAAACAAAATAAATGCCTGCCTCACATCACTACATACAGGGAAGCTCAACGTTTTTTAAAAATAGACTTAGAACTTCCAATTAGTGATATAGCGTAGTGCTGGTTGATTATAGAAGCATCTGATGTGATACATTCACACGACTTTCCTACCAAGGACAAATGCACATAAAAAGTATTGTTCTATGTAGGTTACGCTATTCACGAAATATTTTTATCTGGAAATAATTTCAAAGTAAAAGGAAGTTCTCCGTTACAACATCTGTAAACAGCATTCAAACGTTTATTTGTGGTAACAAGCTCTTACAACGGATAGAAAAGAATGAGAGAAGAAAAAACAGGAATCGTGTCCGATAGGTAACGTTAGATGACACTTTGGGAAAGGAACACGGAATATTTCGAAAATGGCTAACGCAACGAAAAAAACCTATGTAATGCCAGCTGTGTATCTTAATGAGCTCCGCATTTTTTCTGCAGTAAAATGTTGTACGTATTTCATGGTGTTCGTGTAAGAGCACAATTACACGAAATTCAATTAAAATACCACATGTTAAAGGTATTTGTATGACACACAAAATGTTTATCTTGCACTTTCTGGGAATAGGCTGTGAAGTGTCCTGAACCGTGGCGCTGTGGGCTAGAGCGTTGAACTCCGGTTCCCGGACATGGAATGCGCCCGGGTTCGATCCGATTCATGGGGGTGCGGATTTTAAGTCCGGATATAGGACCGGTGCCCATTCAGCACCGTGAGGAAACTGAGGAGCTACGACAGGCAGCGATATGGTTCACAGATGCCAACATTCTTGCTTGGGGATGCGTGATGCTGACCACATAGGCTTCCCGTATTTGTTGATTTATCGTCCACCTATACCGTGTGTACGTGGGATTAGACAGTCGGTTTGGCAAGACTGTAACGCCACGGTATTATTATTATTATTATTATTATTATTATTATTATTATTATGCTGCGAAGTCTACTTTTCATTCTGAATTACTTTTGTATATAATTGGTAAACTGATTGGTAATCCAATCTTACTGCACAAAAAAATACAAATCTCGTCAAAGCACACAATTATAACCAATACATTTTTTTGTCACCTCAACCATTACCGAAACATTCTTTGTTATTGGTTTGAATTTTCAAATACCTTTTGTGCTTTTTTTCCACTGGAAGTGGCTACTACTTTTTCATTCTTTTTTTTCTGTACTAGCGCAAAGAGAGCGAATTTCAAATCATCGCATAGCGACAAGCTTTGAAAAGATTTCACTATCGCTTAAGCTTAATGTTTTCTACTTATTCGTACAAAGAAATATATAATGAAAGTATATCTGTATTAACAAGCTTTTGTAAGAATAGATTGTAGAACTGAGTAGAGAAGCTCATGTGAATGCAACACAAAATATTTTGTATTTAACCTAATATGGTCAAGCGTCCAACTAGCACCCTGATACAATAACTACACCGCTGTGGTGTAGGGGTAGCGCGTCTGCTTCACGTCCAAGAGGTCCTAAGATCGAATCTCAGATAGGGTGAGTTACACAGATATGTTTTTTTTTTTTCGGGGTTTCACTTATCCTGAAAAGACAGATGTGAGTAACTATTACGTTCTAGAGACCCCGGGCTTGTTTAAGCATTATTTCATCCATTTCATACATTCATTGTTCGATGTGAGCTACGAGGTTAAAGCACATTAAAACTAAAAGAAATAACAAAGAGAAAACCCCACCTCTAGCAAAGCGAGTTAACCTGGAATGAATTGCGAATTGCGTGGACACACTGAATGAATTATGTCCACACTCTAGGTACAGAACATTAAAAACTGAACGCGAAAGGAACGAGGTTACCTTATGTACTGAGAATCTCGTTCCATTTTGTGGAATAGTGCTTAGAGAAAGTCCGATTGAAATGCAGCCGTATGATCAAGGTAACCATGTACATTTCCAAGGCCTTTGACATAACCATTACATGCATGTTTCCATGTGCTTAACACTTCTTTTCTACTCTTATTCCTTGTTGCATTATCAAGGGAAAATATATGTTTAAACCCCCTATAATCATTTGTGTGTAACCTGTATAACTTTATTGTGGGTAATATATACAAGCAGGTATATTTTTACTTTCTCTAATACATATAGTACGATAAGTAGGGGAAGTATTGTGTTCCACCCAAAAATTCGATACGTAGATTTCACCGGAAAGACATGTTATGAGACCCCCTGAATCCAAAAAAAATCTGATGTGTTACACTCACATGACTTTCTCTACTCTTGTACAATCTAATTTTACAAACGCCTATTCTCCATATGGTTCATGTTAATCGAGATATCGAGATGTCAATCTTATTGGTAATTTTCTTGTAGATGCAAGGGAAATATGGTAGCTTTTAAGCGATAGTCAAATATTTTAACGCTGGTTGCTATGTGGCGCATTCCATTCTCTTTGCATGTCCAGGACATAAAAAAAATGAATAACGCATTTGAGAAAAAGTATAAGTATTGGAAAATTTAAGGAAATAACAAGCAATATCTCGAAAACGGTTCACTCAACAAAAGAAATGTATATGACATAAGTTGTGTATTTTAACGCGATCTACATTTTTTGTGTAGTAAAATTTTGTCTATCTCGTATGGTTTACCAGTTATGCAAAAGTCGTTCACAATGAAGAATACTTTTGGAGACATTCCCAGAAAATTCGAGATATACATTTCATTTCTCATGACATTATCTTAAACATATGATATTTTCATCAAAATCGTTAGAGCCATTTTTGAGAAAATTAAAATTTTCGAAAAATGTTCCATGTAAAGGGTAGTTTGGGGTGGGGGGATTTTCTTGAAAACCTTCGTGTCGCATCTCTGGAAGATACTGAACCTAAATACCAAGTTTGGTGCTTATCCGACTGTTCGTTTTTGAGTTATGCTGTTCACAGACACAGACACACACACAGACACACACACAGACACACACACGGACATGTTTCCAAAAATGCTTTTTTTGGATTCAGGAGGTCTCAAAACATGTATTTCCGGCGAAATCTCGTAATCGAATTTTTGGGTGGAATGCAATACTTCCCCTACTTAGTATACGTAGTAGAGAAAGTAAAAAATCTGATGTGTTACACTCACATGACTTTCTCTACTCTTGTACAATCTATTTTTACAAACGCCTATTCTCCATATGCTTTATGTTAATCGAGATATCGAGATGTCAATCTTATTGGTAATTTTCTTGTAGATGCAAGGGGAATATGGTAGCTTTTAAGCGATGGTCAAATATTTTAACGCTGGTTGCTATGCGGCGCATTCCATTCTCTTTGCAAGTCCAGGACATAAAAAAATGAATAACGAATTTGAGAAAAAGTATAAGTATTGGAAAATTTAAGGGAATAACAAGCAATATCTCGAAAACGGTTCACTCAACAAAAGAAATGTATATGACATAAGTTGTGTATTTTAACGAGATCTACATTTTTTGTGTAGTAAAATTTTGTCTATCTCTTATGGTTTACCAGTTATGCAAAAGTCGTTCACAATGAAGAATACTTTTGGAGACATTCCCAGAAAATTCGAGATATACATTTCATTTCTCATGACATTGTCTTAAACATATGATATTTTAATCAAAATCGTTAGAGCCATTTTTGAGAAAATTAAACTTTTCGAAAAATGTTCCATGTAAAGGGTAGTCTGGGGTGCGGGGATTTTCTTGAAAACCTTCGTGTCGCATCTCTGGAAGATACTGAACCTAAATACCAAGTTTGGTGTTTATCCGACTGTTCGTTTTTGAGTTATGCTGTTCACAGACACACACACAGACACACACACAGACACACAGACACACACACAGACACACACACGGACATGTTTCCAAAAATGCTTTTTTTGGATTCAGGGAGTATCAAAACATGTATTTCCGGTGAAATCTCGGTATCGAATTTTTGGGTGGAATGCAATACTTCCCCTACTTACTATACGTAGTAGAGAAAGTAAAAAGCATTTTTGGAAACATCCGTGTGTGTGTCTGTCTGTGAACAGCATAACTCAGAAACGAACAGTCGGATAAACACCAAACTTGGTATTTAGGTTCAGTATCTTCCAGAGATACGACACGAAGGTTTTCAAGAAAATCCCCCCACCCCAGATTACCCTTTACATGGAACATTTTTCGAAAATTTTAATTTTCTCAAAAATGGCTCTAACGATTTTGATTAAAATATCATATGTTTAAGATATTTTCATGACAAATAAAATGTATATCTTGAATTTTCTGGGAATGTCTCCAAAAGTATTCTTCATTGTGAACGACTTTTGCATAACTGGTAAACCATAAGAGATAGACAAAATTTTACTACACAAAAAATGAGGATCTCGTTAAAATACACAATTTGTCATATACATTTTTTTTGTTGAGTGAATCATTTTCGAGATATTGCTTGTTATTCCCTTAAATTTTTCAATAATTTTCTCAAATGGGAATTCGTTATTCATTTTTTTGTCTTGGATATGCAAAGAGTATTAATCTGTGGGAAAGGGAATGGTGCTGCACCTAGCAATCAGCTATTAAGAGATATGTATGTGCTTAAAGGCTACTATATTCCCCTTATATCTACAAGAAAATTAGCAATAAGATAGAGTCTGCAAATGTTTATCTCGATTAACATGAAGTAGGTGGAGAATAAGCGTTTGTAAAAATAGTTTGTACAAGAGTAGAGAAAGCCATGTGAGTGTAACACATCAGAGTTTTTTTTGTCCTGGTAATGCAAAGAGAATGGAATACTCCACATAGCAACCAGTTCTTAAAATATTTGACTATCGCTTAAAAACTACCAATTCCCCTTGCATCTACAAGAAAATTAGCAATAATATTAACATCTCGATATCTCGATTAACATGAAGCATATGTAGAATAAGCTTTTGTAAAAATAGTTTGTACAAGAGTAGAGGAAGTCATGTGAGTGTAACACATCAGATTTTTTTGTCCTCGTAATGCAAAGAGAATGGAATGCTCCACATAGCAACCAGCTATTAAAACATTTGACTATCGCTTAAAGCCTACCAATTCCCCTTGCATCTACAAGAAAATTAGCAATAAGATTAACATCTGGATACCTCGATTAACATGTAGCATATGGAGAATAAGCGTTTGTAAAAATAGTTTGTACAAGAGTAGAGAAAGTCATGTAAGTGTAACACATCAGATTTTTGTTTCTATATAATGTGCTAATTGTAATATAACTAACAAGTACTGAATGGAAAATAATAATATTATTTATGAGGTGTGAGACACTCCAAATTAATCCGCCCAGTGCGTAATAAAACGACAGGAATAATAAAATATACTATTTACGTGAATCTAATGCGCCAGCGAACATATGCGCACCCCATATTTGAACTTAAAATTATGAATAAAAGGGTTTGAATCGAATGTAAACCGCATCAATGACAGAAAATAGGAATAGGTATTTTATTTAAATGTATTTAATACAACAATGGATTTATTGTATATATAAACCATCAGATTATAGAATTGAAAGTGCCCTATTGTTAGGTGACGCATTGTTAAAGAACAAAATTAGTGTTACGCGCTGTTTTTCGCACCCTGTTGTTTTGATAACTTCCTTTGCTCCCTTCTCAGTAATAGTGTGGTTCCATGGCATATCAAACCAAATTGACGTCTCATCAGCGTTGCCTATTTGCCCCATGGAAAAACTGTTTTTCTTCCGAAATGAAATGACTTACCGCTGAAAAATTTGTAGTTTGTCCTCCAAATCTGCAGGAAGCTTCTGGCACATTGTTGTACGGCGTTTTAGAGATAAACCCGTCCGCTGCATAAAACGATCCAGCCATCCACGGCTAGCCTTAAACTCTTGTTTCGGAATACCAAGAACTTCAGCCTCCTCTTTAGCTTTCTTTCGTATAATGTCACTAGTCACAGGTTGTCCATTCTTCCTTCTTTCACGCACAAATTCCAGCACTTTTCCTTCAACATCAGGATGTCTTCCGTTGCGAGGACCCGTAAATTTCTCCTACTAGCTTCGGTAGCAAAATAAAGCCAATTTCTGTTTTCATCATAAGCGGACGTTGCTCTTTGATATATTGAACTTCCTTCCTGCCTTTCTATTTCCAATTTTTTCAGCATAAAGGATTACTTTACGCTTTAAGAAAGCATCATAAGACGTTCTTCTCTGTTTGCCCTCGCCCTCCATATCGTAATTAAAAAACATCAATGATAATGAGCGGCTAGCTTGTCACGAGTTTCCGGATGCATGTTAACGCCAGCAATCCAATGTGACGCAATAAACGAAAAAATTGAATGAGTTACTGGCGTTCTTCGGAACGGATTTGCACTCGAATCTAATGCGCACCACGATTTTGAGTACTACATTTGGTCAAAAAAAGGTGCGCATTAGATTCGTGTAAATACGCTATATGTTAAATGGACGACGAAGAAGGTGTTTTGTTGGAGTTGTTTATTTATTTAGCTCCACGTATGGACGCCAATTTGAAGTAGAATTGTTCTTTACGTTGTTGCTGATACGTATGAAAAGCCGATTTGAAGTAGTTTGTATTGAAGGAGTTGTATTATATTTCAACTGTTGGAGAACTGAACTTGTAGTAGTTGCAACCGCACGTATAGTAAACAGTGCCCGGTAGCCTTCGCTCCAAATGTACTTTCAGGTGGCCTTTGCCCCAAGTTTAAAAATAATAGCTTTGTAATTTGAACTGTTTCTTTAGATATTATATATTTATGTTTGCCTCGGCTGCGTCAGTATTATTGTTAGAGACATGGAAGTCTTGAAGGGCGTGATGCGACAAGAATGTAGGCTTACGCAGATTTTAAGTTTTAATTCACTCCTTTTTATTAATCCTTGACACAAATTAAATAGCACTTCACTGATATAGAGAACTGTGAGAATCTTTTTATTAATTAATTACACTTTTTACCACGTAAAACTATTTTTCGTCTCACACGAATACATATTAAATCTCTCGAGGACGCATCTTGCATCCGGTTACTATCACTATCTGCAGGCAACTGACTAGATTTCAACCGTCTAAACTTGTAAATTTCTGTATTTCAAGTCTCTAATTGGCTAAACCCACTCCAATAGAATACCTGCATTTAACTAAAGTTTATTCTGGTTTGATTGGCCATTTTTAAACTATTGCTAAAATTACATTATTGCTTCCAAGAATCACAAATAACATTTAATCTCTCAAACTCATTATTGCCTCAAGGTTACCTCATTGTTAGCAACGATTAACTTATTATTCTCACAGTTCCTACATTATTAAATTACGTAATATATTCACATAACATTATAACACATGGATACAATAATATAAGCATATGCAATGACTGTTACATACAGTTTGCAAATTATTACATACACATATTGCCTCAAGGCGGGCTGTTATTGAATTTACTTATTATATAATTTGACTGAAATCATTTAAGTGTCAAAAACACTGCCTCAACGAACACAAAGCTCGTAACTACACAGTTTTAAATATCTATTAGTTTTAATGCCGCCATATACTTAAGAATGGATTCACTTAAAAGCTAAAGTAGTGTAACATGTAATGGCAAATGCTTCATTATTAATAATAACGACATACAAATTCAAATGTATTATTCTCTACAAAATCTAATACCAGCTTTTTGGATGCTGCCTACAGTACTTAAGAACCACCACACTTCCAAACGCACCCCATGCTATATTCCGTTGCCGTCGTTCTCCTGGAAGTGAAACTTGTATTGAAAACAGCGGGGAACCCGGAACTAGAAAAAGTTGGATGGGTTTTTCTCCGTCGAGGGAAGTCGGACGTGCATTCTACAGGAATTAGAAATGTTGACTTTCGTTAGATACTGTGTAATATGATGAAGTGTACGCTTTGTTCTTCTCCGCCCCCTTTGCCCCCGGGATGCACAGTCCTGGGTCCATTCTGTGCAGCCCTTTCAAAAATTCCTTATTCCATCTTTTCGTAGCGCATATTTTTCTAACCCTTTCTGTTCCAGCCCCTTCATGTGGTCTTTTCTGTTGCTTATCGCGCTGTCCTGCCATACAAAGTTGCTTCCTGCATTTTCTGGCAGCATTCCATGTGCCTGTAAAAAACGTTTCAAATATTTATTGTTTACACGCATAAGCAAAACGATAACTTAAAATTACGAGAAAACAGAAACAAATGAGCGGTCATACCCGGAAAATACAAAAAGTCTGTTGTGTTGTACGACTTTCTTTACCCACTATCGTTTATTTTTATATAGTTTCTACAACCTGTTCTTCTGAAAGCTTATTTTTCTATTTAGTTTATGTTAATAGAGATAAACCACTGCAGATATAGTTTCATTACACATTTTGTTGAAGGTGCAAGAGGGATAGAGGAAATCGAACCGATAATCAGGTGTTTAAAAGCGACTCGCAAATGGCTTTAAAATTATACTCTTTCCCCGACATTGCGTGAAACAAAAGAACAGCGACAGGAGTTAAAAAATGCCTGCAAAGTGTTCATTTGAAATTAATATTAACGGATATCTCGGAAACGGCCGATGGCACAAAAAATGTTATTTTGAATAAATTGTGTTTTTAAAAGAGCTACATTTTTTTTGTATATTTTAACCAATATCGTTAAATGATTTTTCAAAAACTCAAACATATTTAAGAAAAAAAGTTTCATGTGAAGAGTAGTTTTGGGTGGTGTATTTTCTTGAAAATCTTCGTGTCCCATCTTTGGAAGATACTGAACCGACATACCAAGTTAGGCATTTAAAGACTGTTTGTTTTTGAATTATGCAAACGCGCGTGTGCGCACGGAGCTTTATCTGAAAGCGCCTTTTTTGGACCCAGGGAGCCTCAAAACATGTATTTCCGGTGACATACTCGACATCGCATGTTTGGGTGAAATACAATACTTCCCCTTACTATAGAGGTAGGTGGCAAGGAAAATTAATGAATCGTACATATAAACCACTCTTAAATGGACAAACGTGTGAAAATTGAAAATTCTAATTTTTTTATATTAACATATTTTCATCTATGTAAGAGAGGTAGGTGCAGACATTAAACTCATTAAAGTGCCAGTCAACAAAGGAGTGTAGTTTTAAAGTCTGAAGTCACCTCTTTACCCCTTAAAGTAATCTTTTCAGTGACTTTTATTATTCAAATTTTTCTTTGCAGTGTATTTTAACGCGTATTTTTTTTAACCTAGTTGGAGACGCTTAAGACGGTTATAAATAAAAGCTACCTCAGGAAATTTTCAGGAAAATAAATTTAAGTAGGTACATCAGTTTAGATATTTGTATTAATTAAGAATATAAAAAACAGGACGTTTATATTTTGAATTGCACCTTCCTAAAGAAATTCAATACATGTTTTATTTGCAAATCATGTAACAGTGTGTAATATATTTTTGAAACCAAAAACCGGCACTTGCCATTACTACACAATTCCAAATACAAAGTTTATCCGCCATTATTTTCAACCCTGAAATTCCTCAGAGAATATATAGCACATTAACTGAAGTCGATTCAGCTATGGCTTACAATATAGTTAAACACTGCGACATGCAGTTGGTGTTGGGAGAGAGTGGAAATCTTCCTCTCGTATTGTCGCCGTAGGTCGTACATGGAATGTTATTTACAGCGTCACCCCCTGATCCATATCTTCGAACGACTAACGCTATGAAATCCGACCTTTACAGGAGAAGCGTGTCGCACAGATCAGGTTGTTAATGTTTTCTTAACTTTCATCACGAATTACTACGAATATGCACTTCTGGTTATAAGTGCTCCTATAAGGTTGCCCAGGTCTATAAAGGTTGTAGATAATATTTAGTCCGTATAAAAGTTGCAGGTAAATTATAATCTTGATGTTAAGGAATATACAGGGTCTTTCAAAAGTCACATCTTATAAATTCAACGTGAGATATAACAGTCGTCCTCCGTGGTCTAGGAGTAGCATGCTAGCCTCTAGTTCCCGAGGTCACGGGTTCAAATCCGGCAATGGATTTTTTCGAGCCGGTGGTCCCGTGTCGTAGAGTTACGGCACGTAAAAGAACCTCAAGCCTAATAAAGAGGCCTCTGAGCAAAATTACCAGTCTTTCATGCCCAATATAGAATGGGACTCTAAGAACCATAGTAGTTAAAGAGCGTCTGTAAATAAAACTCAATCTAATTTTTTGAAATATAGCAAACACAAGCACAATATTTTATTAGATAATAATAGTTTATTTTAGAATTAATTGTTCTTCCACAAAAGCCGTGTGCTGGACAAGGCTGGAAAGGTAGAATCAGACGACTTAAAAATTCAATGCCATAGCCGGGATTTGAACCACGGATTTCCCGGTCTCCGTCCGGTTGCTCTAACCACTAAGCTACCATAGCAACACGCCGGTACGTATGTGTGGAAGAGCAATTAATTCCATTAATTGACCTAATAGTGGTCGAAACTATGAAGCTCGGGACTTAAAAGTACTTACAGCATTGTAAGTCGCCTCAATACAATTTGAATCTCCTTGTGGTTTATCAGAAAAAGTGCGAATCTGTTGGGGAATTTAATGTCTACGGCATGTTGCCATGGTAGCTCAGTGGTTAGAGGAACCGGAGGGGACCTGAAGATCCGTGGTTCAAATCCCGGCTATGGCAATCAGTTGTCTGGTTCTACCTTTCCAGCATTTTATTTTGTTTTATTTTGTAAATACTTGATTTTATTAGTATTACTCAAGGAATATTAGTTAAGATTCTTGACACAGTTTTGTTGGGATAAAGTAGGTCCAGTAATGCAGCAGAGTGCCCTTTTTGAATAAAGAAATAACAGAACAGTAATTTAAGGTAGTTGCAATCCACATTCATGTAAAACAGTTATGTGTCATTAGGTCAAAATTGTATATCTTAAATTCGGCTCTTTGTTGCAGAGTTACCCTTCAAAACAATTTTTATACCTTGCCAATAACTCTGTATCAACCAAACGGTGTATGTAGCAAGAAAATGGTAACTTGCATAACTGCCAGAAAACTGCTATATAAATCACCATAGAATAATGTGTACTGGGTATTAGTGTAGAAACAAACCCCCATCATTTGATCACCACAGCCTAGTTTTACCTTTCCAACACAGTAGTGTATGGTAGTTTTCCTACCTCAAATATTACAAAACGTACAATGGTTTAAAATTTGAACAGCTTTTCAAAGAGAATGTATTTTCTAAATAAGGTATTTCTGATAATTATTTTGGTATTCATTTTCCAAACGCCCACATCACACACGTGTAGCTTTCCAAATGCATGAAGCACTGGATGTTTACGTTTTCAGCACCTGGACTGTCCACAAAGATTGAATCGGCTGCCAGTGCAGTTACTTATGTAACTGACAAATGAAGGAAAACCACATTCTCTCTCAAACATACGCAGGATCATGTGGAATAACAGATAAAGATGTAGGACATCAACGCTATCACTAATTCAAGACTGCAAAGTGATGAACTGCATAATCCAGTGTTACTGGCCGGTACCTCTAATTAAATATACAGGTGGTCACAACAATTGAGGTTAGAGAACCACGTTAACAATGACATTGTGCCCGCGTGTTAAAGCCGCCGTGTAATCATGCCTCAACAAAACCTTGTGACCCTTGCACTCGGGGCAAACTTGACTCCCCGAGGAATGTTCGCCCTCGCATGTGTTGGCACATGAATATTGACAAGCCTCCCACTGCACAAGGGGTTGTGTTGGCTCATGTGTTGACAATGTTGGCTGGTCAACTCCCAGCACAACATACTGATTAATCTACCTCGCTCGCTACGCAATTGCTGTCCCAATGATTGAGTCCGTTGCTGATCGAAAAAACATCACTATCGGTTTTGTCGCATGTGGTAACCTGAAATGGATCGGCCCGATCAAACCAGAACCATATACCACGAGTTAGTGCAACTTCCGATCGGTGAACAAAGACAAGGATCATCCGTCGGAGTTTCAACGTTAACACAGGTAGGAAAGAAATAACGTAACTGATTATTTTGGAACGGTTTCGCGAATGAAACTGTTGAGAAAAATAAACATTACTCCAGGTGTAAATATCCAAAATACCAGTTCTCCACCTTTACTAACGTGATCATTCAAGTATTTCAAAATTACGCTCTGATCTTAGAAAGTAACCCTGTTACAAAATGAGAGCTACAAGTGCGCGCACGCATGCACGCGCGCGCGCATACACACACACACACACACACACACACACACACACACACACACACACACACACACACACACTTGTGATACATTGGAACCATCCCTCCTTTAGTCATTCCAAGTTTCAATAGCGGACAACGACCACCACAAATCTTCCAGTCCATCAAATTTAACTGAGCTCTTACGATACACATGCAAAAAACCGCGCTTCTCTTGAATGTTGCGACTGGCACTCCGCGGCTGGCATGGCAGTGCTATATGAATCCATCATGCAGTTACGGCAGACAAGGTATGCCGTCTCTCTCCTACATTATAATATTAACGCTGCGACACAAAATGAATGTTATGGTTATCTTTCGTTATAAAAGACGTTCGAAATGAGTCTGGCTATTTGAATACATTTTGAGTACTCGATGTCAGCCGGATAATATCTTCTATTGAGCGTATGGGATTTGCCACACAACCTTTATATTTAAGCGTTCCCAAAGGTAATCACCAGACCTCGGACTTCATTGCGCGCTTCCTTAAGGCGCTTGAAACGTTAGGCATATGCCAATATGTCGTTTGAAGGAACGGGGAGATGTCTCATTCGCTACGTTGTGCAGGTACAGTGCGGTGAAGGGCAAAGTTGCAACTTCATTTGCACGAAAATCAGCGTTTTTGTAATATAATTTTAGTATCCTACATTCTGATACAAAACACTAATGAAACGATAAAACAATTTTCTTTTATGACCCACTTGTTTGTGTTTCCACAGTTCTATTACAATAAATAACAATACATTTTTGTAAAAAGCCAAAAGAAAAGGTCTCTGCTCATCACTTTAAATCCTTTGTATTCAGAATACGCCACAACTTAACGTTACAAACCTAAATCTCTTAAACTCTGTAATCTCTAAAACCGAATGACAGACACCTTTAAGTCTTGACATTGAGTGCATGTCCCGCTGCCGCATTGCTAGACTGTAGAGACGGGCGTGACGTCATACGCGGGGTGTACGGTAGAACATAACGTGAGACTTCTGACAGCTCTTGGAGGGGTATGTTTCCATGGCAACGTACCCTCCGCTATTGCTCTAGTACCCTCCCTTTCCCTTCGCCAACAAGCTGTTGCCATGTTACACTACATTGTAACATGTGGTTTAAGTTTGCTTGCTAGCGTTCATTTGTATTCGCTTTATTTTCGTTATTTACTGTTTGTGTTTAGTGGTCGAGCGTTTGGAGAGAGTAGCAGTGTATAACAATTATTAATAGCCTTTAAATATAATAGGTTAAAATAGTGGCGTGTAAAATCTAGGTGTTGCAGCAATTGTAATATTGTCTTAAAATATTTCAACCACCACGCAAACGAGGAACACCTACAATATAAACACGTTACAATACATACAAGGTTACGCGGCTAAAAACAATAAAAGGTTCACCATCGCCAAAATGGAGCAGCTAACAATGGAAGTAACAGAGCAAGTGACGCCAGACAAATTGGGCGGCTGTGGTATCATACAGTAAGATTAAATTGTCGAAGAATGGGAACAACAAGGAATTTTAGACGAGTGCGTAGATAAAATGTTAATCTACATCAGTGGTTCGTCTTCTTTTTCTTCTGTGACGAATAAATCGACTCGTCTCTTGGAGTCGCCCTGTCATCACCATGAGTGTGAACAAGTTGTAGTAGATACGCTTTGTGGTAGTGGTGGTAGGAATTCACTGTAACTAGAAAGTAATTTGAACTAAATTTATCCCTATTACAGATTATGAAAGTTTGCTATTTTCTATATATTTCGCACGCTGCACATTTATATTAAGGTGACCAGACGTCCTGTATAAGCTGGGACAGTCTTCTTCTTTCTGTCCGTCTCTCTCTCTCTCTCTCTGTCTGTCTCTCTCTCTCTCTCTTTTGTTTGTTTCGAGTCTCTGTCCTGTCTTTTCTACTTTCTCTATTACGTAGAGTAAGTAGGGGAAGTATTGAATTCCACCCAAAATCGATGTCAAGATTTCACCGGAAATACATGTTTTGAAACCCCCTGAATCCAAAAAAAAAACATTTTTAGAAAAAGGTCTGTGTGTGTTTCTGTATGGATGTGTGTCTGAACAGCATAACTCAAAAACGAAAAGTCAGATAAATACCAAACTTGGTATCTAGGTTTGTATCTTTCAAAGATGCGCAATAAAATCCTCCATCCAGACTACCCTTTACATGGAACATTTTTCGAAATTAATTTTTTATTTTCTCAAAAATGGTTAACGATTTTGATTAAAATATCATACGTTTAAGATACTTTCATGGCAAATGAAATGCATATCTAGAATTTTCTGGGAATGTCCCTGAAAGTCCTCTTCAGCCTGAATGAATTTTGCATAACTGTAAACTACACAAAAAATGTAGATCTCGTTAAAACACACAATTTGCGCCATATACTCTTTTTGACCAAGCTAACCATTTCCGAGATATTCCTTGTTCTTTCTTTGAATTTTCCAATGCTTCTACTTTTTCTCCAATGGAAATTCGTTAATTTTTTTTTTTTTGTCCTGAACATACAAAGAGAATGGATTGCTCCACAGAGCAACCCGCTCTTAAAACATTTGACTATCGCTTAAAGCCTACCATATTCACTTTGTACCTACAAGAAAATTAGCCATACGATAGTTTCTGCAAATTGCTATATCGATTAACATGAAGCAGATAGAGAACAAGCGTATGTAAAAATACTGTGTACAAGAGTAGAGAAAGTCATGTGAGCGTAACAGATTTTTTAAGGTAGAAACGGGACGCCAAAATATCCCTTTATTGACAATGACTTATCGGCATAAAACGCCGTTAACTATAGTTCTCAAAAAATAAAATGACCTGTTTTTGACAGTTTGATGAAAAACTTAAAGACACTAACAACTGATAAAGCAAAGCGCTGTTTATATTATGAGTCTACAATACATATACACTTGAAACCGTGTGGAGACTTACCTTGAAAAAGTGCAGTTGCGGACGACAATTGAACTGTTCCGGTCTGCGCTATCAACAAACAAATGGTAATCACTCGTGTCTAATATGAATGCCGCCCACAATAACGAAAACTGTAAACGCATATGCTCGAGTAAAAAGAAATTCATTACGGTCGTCACTTTGGTAGAAGACAGTATTGTGTTCTGCACTTGTGAAATAATAAAATACAGTGAACTTTTGTAAACTGCGAGTGCTATAACAGTTGAAATTAATCATATGCCACCGCCGAAAAGGAATCGTGTTCTTAATAGTAACCTACAAAAGAAATATCCATACATTAAAAAACAATTTCTGACTCAGATGTTCGATGCAATTAGTGTGCATCTACTTCAGTATAAGCCATGGGGGGGGGGCAATCGGATATATACTACGTGATCAAAAGTATCCGGACACCTGGCTGAAAATGACGTACAAGTTCGTGGCGCTCTACATCGGTAATGCTAGAAGTCAATATGGTGTTGGCACACCCTTAGCCTGATGATAGCGTTCACTCTCGCAGGCATACTTTCAATCAGGTGCTGGAAGGTTTCTTCGGGAATGGCAGCCCATTCTTCACGGAGTGCGGAACTGAGGAGAGGTATCGATGTAGCTCAGTGAGGCCTGGCACGAACATCCCAAAACATCCCAAAGGTGTTCTATAGGATTCAAGTCAGGACTCTGTGCAGGCCAGTCCATTACAGGGATGTTATTGTCCGCCACAGCCCGTGCAGTATGAACAGGTGCTCGATCGTGTTGAAAGATGCAATCGCCATCCCCGAATTGCTCTTCAACAGTGGGAAGCAAGAAGGTGCTTAAAATATCAATGTAAGGTCTGCGCTGTGATCGTGCTACGCAAAACAGCCCTCCAGAAAAAACACGACCACACCATAACACCACCACATCCAAATTTCACTGTTGGCACTAGGCACGCTGGCAGATAACGTTCACCGGGCATTCGCCATACCCACACCGTGCCATCGAATCGCCACATTGTGTACCGTGATTCGGTACTCCACACAACGTTTTGCCACTGTTCAATCGTGTAATGTTGACGCTCCCTACACAAAGCGAGGCGTCGTTTGGCATTTAGCTGCGTGATGTGTGGCTTATGAGCAGCCGCTCGACCATGGAATCCAAGGTTTCTCACCTCACGCCTAACTGTCATAGTACTTGGAGTGGATCCTGGTGCAGTTTGGAATTCCTGTGTGATGGTCTGGATATGTGTCTGCCTATTACTCTTTATGACCCTCTTCAAATGTCGGCGGTCTCTGTCAGTCTACACACGAGGTACGCTTTTGTGCTGTACATGTCCCTTCACGTTTCCACTTCACTATCACATCAGAAACAGTGGACCTAGGGATGTTTAGGAGTTTGGAAATCTCGCGTACAGACTTCTGACACAAGTGACACCCAATCACCTGACCACGTTCGAAGTCCGTGAGTTCCACGAAGCGTCCCATTCTGCTGTTTAACGACGTCTAATGACTACTGAGGTCGCGGATAATGAGTACCAGGCAGTAGGTGGCAGCACAATGCACCTAAGATGAAAAACGTATGTTTGTGGGGGCGTACGGATACTTTTGATCATATAGTGTATCACAACATATAAACAGTGAAAAACATAATAGAATGGTGCGTGCAAGTGCTTCTTTTAACACCATATTGACTAATTTTTTAAGTGAAAGTTTTGGTAATAAATATATGAAATTAGCAGCTGGTGAAGGAGCGTTCGTCCACCACAATCAATCTCTTTTAAACTTATCCAATGTATGAGGAATAACTCCTCACTAATAATTCTACTATATATGTAGGTTACACATTATTTATTTATGATTGGTTTCGAAACCTTCGATTTGTGACGAAACAGTTTTAGCATTCTCTTCTGTCCCTTCTTTCATTGATAAAAATTTAAATGCCCCGTTTTCTTTTGTTTCAAAAATGTGGTCACCTTAATTTAGATGCTTGCTGCATAAATTAGGTGTGGCAGAGACGCCAAAAGTATTATAAACATGAAGCTCCGCATTTTAAATACAAAATATTATGAATAAAATAAAAATTTCGGAGGAGTCTTAAGCTTCTTTGGGCGCTCAACAGTTTTTCGGGCGTAAAAATCCTTAGCATGGTTTCCTTCGGAAGGGAAGTAAAGCCGGTGGTCCCGTGTCGTAGATTTACGGCACGTAAAACACCTCTAGCCTGATAGAGAGGTCTGTGAGCAAAATTACCGGTATTTCACGCCCAATATAGAATGGGACGCTAAGGACCACAGCAATTAGAGAGCGTCCATAAAAAAAGGGTTGCAATTTAGTTTATGACCTAGCTCTAACCGCATCGGACTTATTAAATGGTAAATTCCTGCGAGGTTTGGTATTTGGCGCGCTGCTAAACAGCTGAAAGATGCTGTAAAACAGCGTACAACGCAGCTCTCCCACTTCTCCACTTTGAATGAACTGTCAGGATCTCAAGTTTTTAAATGGTACTGTAGTCCATGTACAGACAACGTGTATCGGGTCTCGAGGCAATGAAGTCCGAGGTCTAATAATCACATATATTTAAATTTGGAGAGTGAGAATGTCAGTCAGTTCTTCTGTATTCAAAATCGCATTGTAATGAGAGACAGTGTCTTTCTTGAAATTCTTTCAGAAGGGCCCCTATTTCGTTCAGTTTGTTTCTCGATTATGGCTGTTAGTTGAATGAGTTTGCTTTTGTTTAGCACAAACCAGTGCATTTTAAATGTTTCCAACAATTTATACATGATAGCTCAGTTACCACATGATAATGGAACCTCCATAGCAACATCGACGATATTAAGTGCCTATGTTTTATTTCATTTTGCGGAAGAAATAATGTGTTTTATCTTATGGAAGCTTCGCAAACAGAATACAGTTTTCTCAACTGCAAAAATTAGTTGGAAAATTGTCTAAGTGTTGGCAACACTGTGATCACTCATGATAAGGTCCATTGAGTCACAAACTGATACGTGTGGATGTTGTGGTCAGTCAGCGGTCGACTGCAGCGATTAAATAAATAATTAGGAACAACCTTTAGGTGTATTTCCATTGGTTATCCTGGAAGCTATTATTGTGTGCTGTATATTTACATCAACAGCTGAAAGCCGAATGGGTACTAATTTAACGATTCAAGCACAATCGGAAACAAGCTTTGGCTATGGTTATCCACTAGAGTGGTTTTCACGTCAATATAGAGGAGTACATGGGGTTCTAACAGCCGCCATCAGGACAATGATTAAAACACGTGAACGATGTGGTATTACCGTAACGGGCGACAAAGAGCAGCTGTTAGGTGAGTAATATTTGAACATCCATTCTTAACGAGCTAATGATGCTATGCTAATCGAAGTAAGGTTTAATGTTTGTTCATTTAAGCACAAGTTATAGTATATTTTAGATGAGCCCCGAACTTAATAATCAGAAACGATGGGAGTGAGCTTCACAAGCAACCGTTATTTATGACAATTAAGTCAGATTAGCAGTAACTCAGCGAATTACTGAGTTGCACGGTAGAGAGCGCTCCAAATGAAACGTCCCTGACGCAGAAATTGATTTTCGTCTAGCGCCTCCTTGTGTTCCCAACAACAGAATAGAAAGTGATAATAATGGACTTGATCATATCACTAGAACCGGGAGCACGCCCTATCCTCTGGTGCCTAACTACTTACCAAAGCCCCCGTCATGAGGAAGGCGGTAAATCAAACTTGCCGCACACAGTTGTAAGAAAGGAGAAGAGAAGATGAAGATGAAGAAGGAGAAGATGATCGTAGGCAGGTGACGATTGGGCGCGAATAGGGGGACACATTATTTTGTTGTTAAACGTTAATGCATTACATAATACGCATCTTACCTTATGCTGAAATATTTTTCAAATTCGGAACCCCGTAGCTGTTCGCACGATAGTGTTGATTTACAGCTCGGAATTATATAATTTCACTGTTAAGCAACAAGAAAGCTTACATATACTGACTCCAAAACAGATTACCTAGTTGACTGGATAGGAAGCACATGATGATGTCGCAGAGCTATTGATATTGCATAACCACCATCGGTCGTGACGGAGACTTTAGAGGCAGGCAATTGACCAAATGAATTGAGTTATATTCATGGACACTCTTTAACTGCTATGGTGACGGGTAATTTTGCTCAGATGCCTCTTTATCAGGCTTGAGGTTCTTTTACGTGCCGTAAAACCACGACACGGGACCACTGGCTTTACTTCCCTTCCGAAGGAAGTCTTGCTAAGGACTTTTACGCCCGAAAAAAATCCATCGTTCTCCACCGGGTTTGAACCCGCAACCTCGGGAACTGGAGGCTGCATGGTACTACTGGACCACGGAGGTTGGCTGGCCAATTGACCGCCCAAACCCTTTCCTAGTACCGAGGCCAGCACGAGCTGCTCATAGCAACGATATGGCTGCCGATAATCAGCTGTTCCGAAAATGTTGACACATTATTGTTGGTATAACAAAAGTCATTTTTGTAAATTAGTTTTATTGCACTTGATAAGCAGTACTCACAGCCGTCAATTAAGCGAGTATGTTGGACGATTGGTTTGCTGAAGGCTGAATTTCATTCAAAAGAAACTGTTAGAAATAATTATTAATTAATGGAAGCCACAAATTAGCCAAAAAGTTCGTTAATGACAAGAACAGTTAACGTTGACTACTATTTAATGCAAGAATTTACAATGTTGTATCGTTCTAGTAGGTACTGAGGTGATTTATATTTAACATTAATTAAAATAATATTCTATTTAAAATATTACTGTGTACGGTGTACAGATTTTGTGCACAAGGAACAAGAAGACTCGTATTTAAAGGGCTAAAATAAGATACGGTTAGTTTTTTTAAATGTACAAGTAATCTATAATTTTACTAGGTTCTTAAGTAATCAAATTTTGTCCAGAATGGTCAAATTTGTATATAGAGATTTAATAGCTTCTAGCCTTTTACCCGGATGCATTCTGTACGTAGAGAGTTTAAAATAAGGAAAGGGGTGTTTTATGAAAGTCGTGAATAACTTACAATTTCCACTCTTATCTAAGTTTTAATTGTCCAATCCAAGGTTTATATCAAGACTGTTCAAATAGTGTACATTTTTACATATGGGGTAGAAAATATGAGAAAGGTAAGTTTTTTAAGTTTAATTTTCGCCAAGTACCCAAATGTATGTCCTGCGCTGAGGAACGTAGGCTAGAGCGTGGAGTTCTGATTCCCAGCCACGGAATAAGCCCGGGTTTGATCCCACCCATGGGGGTGCGTATTTTAAGCCCCGGTTATAGGACCGGTGCCCACTCAGCATCACAAGGAAAGTGAGGAGCTGTGATAGGCAGCGATCGCGGCCACGGAGGCCAAAATTCTGACTGGAGCATGCTGATGCTGGCCACATCACCTCCCCGTATTGGTTGGATGATCGCCCACCTCTGCATGCGTACGTGGGCATGATGCCTGCAGTCGGGTTGGCAGGTCTAGGCCCTTCAGGAGCTAAAGCGTTACAATATTATTATTATTATTATTATTATTATTATTATTAGACAATGTGTGTCCTGATAAAGCAGTATAGCTTTATCCATAATAGTGAAAAATAAACTGTAATGGTATTTTTAACTCTATTTGACAAGAGTACCTATTACTTATATAATTTACTACATTTTATTGGTGCGGACGCCTTAATAAAACAAATAGTTATTTTGAACTTCCCTAGATAAATCTGTAATTTCAAGTTCACTCCTGCTTTACTCATAACAACATACTAGTTACACTTCATTAAATCGATGTTTTGATGTCAACAAAAGCAATACACCTTTTTAAAAGTAGGTACTACCGTCTGAAGAATAAGTGCAGACAGGAGGCAGAGGAAGCTCGGTCAGAAACGTTCGTAAACAAGTCATAATGCAAACACTGCTACGCGAAATCATACTGTCACAAAGAGAAAAATAACCTTCAAGCGTTACAGTTTTGTGAAGAAGACAAACGTAAAGGTCTAACTATTCCGTTACGTACGTTATGTAGATGATTTGATAGACTATACACTGTACTTTATCTCGCCTGTATAAACCTAGTCATGGTACACTAGAACCTCTCCTGAAAACTGCACTCTTTCATCAGACAGGTAGTAGCATACCTCACAGAAACAATTTGCGTTACTTCTAATGAAATAAGGATTCCAGCTCATTCACTTCTAATAACTCTGAACTCAAACCCTGAAACTGTTTTAGGATATGCTTATCAGAAAGCGGAGGAGGATTTCGGCACTTAACCGCACAGTCAGCTATAGTGTTTCTGGAAACCTCCAGGAAGAAGGTACGAAGCGAAGGCAACAGAGGTCGACCAGATCCGGGGCGGAAATCACGAAAACAGCCGGGGTCCCTAACGTCTCCAGACATTCCGTATTGAACGCCAGCGGAACCCCCTATAGGTTTCCCCGTGGAGAGATGTCTGACTGAGCACCCGTCACACACTGAACGCCAAGGTAGATAGTTCCACAAAGCAACCTCCATCGCCATACGCTTCACCCGCAGTCCACGCGCCTGATCCTTCGACCCAGAAATATTATATGGAAATAAAATGAAAGAAAAATTCGCGACATTATACAGTTCACCGCTTTCGCCTACCATGCAGGAAAAACCGCCAAAAAAAACCCCGAGGTGAAGGTAAACTCCCAAAGGGAATGGAACCAGGGCCTCCTGAATGCCTTCACACGTTACCACGGAGAAATCTCGGTTTTAAAACGGATTTACACTGTTCTCTCCTTTGAGGCAGAAATTCAATTTTCTGATTTTTCGGACTTTTGAGCACACATATAACATTACTATTCCCTCTGAAAGAATATCTTTCTACAACCCAAACCGGATATCGTAAGTTTTAAAATAGGCACCAACACACCGTTGTAATATTTCATAACTGCTTCTTTTCGTGCTTGTTACATAAAAAGCGAATTTCATTTCTTTATGTTAAGGTCATTCAGGACGTAGGGAAGAGTTTCAAATGGCGACACCCGTTCTTCGTCTGTTTTTTTGTAGCAAACGCAGATCTGACATTCCGGCTCCAGTTTCTTTTTATGCAGAACGTGTGTTTCGAAAAAAATCCATCTAGTTCCTGTGGTCTGGAACACTTCCACATCTCTCGCTACCGAAACTCGCTTCAATGTACAAACACGTTGCCAAACTCTGACGTTATATAACAGGGGTGTATGCAGAAAATTGTTTTCTAGGAAGTGGGTGCAAGTTCAGTGAAGCTGAAATTATAGGCTGCAACATATAATTATTACAGTAAATTATTTTTATTATTTTATAATTGTTATTATTAAATGTATAAGTGTATATATAGGATAATATTTTGCAATGATACAAAATGATTAACCCTAGTAACGAAATTGGAATCAAAGAAGAAAAAAGAATTGGACACTTTCAAGTATGTCGTCAGATAACCAATTTACACTTGGAATATTTCGAAAACGATAGATGCTACGAAAAAAATGTATTTAATACAAATTCTTTATTTTAATGAGCTCTAAATTTTTTCTTTATTACGCTTACTTCTTTTTCGTATAATTTCTCAGTGGAGAACTCTCGTGGAGAACTAAATGTTGCTGCAGGTCGTTGATTTTATGATACTACTTATAAATCAAGGCCATTTATTTGGAACAACGCAGATTTTGCTGTCATTTTGAAGGTAGTAAGTTCGATTACCAGAGAACGTATGTGTATTTTAAACTGCACCTACCGGCATCTTAGCCTCTGCCAGATGTGCTAAACTTAGTAATGAGAAACCAACTGCAGGCGAGTCATATTCTAGATTGATCTGCATTTTCGTAACTGGCAGTAACACTTATGCAGGTCACCTAAATTTAAAACAAAATAATTTTTAGACATTTAGGGTCTTGCAAAGGTGACTTAAAACTTGAATGCATAATTTAATTCAATAAAAAACCTTTTCGATACACCTCAGTATATTTATTTTTTTCTTTCTTTCTTGTATTCAAATACTGTTTTTGAGAAACGATTATTGGTTGCATGGATTCCTTTGTAATTCTTAGTAATTTGCATTGCTGTACACTCTTCTGACAGAAGTTCGGAGAGAAGTTTTTCATTGTTGAAGACAGAGGATAAATTATTTGAAGCTTGTTCATTTCTTTCTACGCATTTACACATTTAAAGTTACAGATTATAAACTTATATTGAATTCTGTATTACAAACTGCTAGGTAAGCTTTAGATTATGAAGTAAAATCAACGTTTTCTTGAAATATGTCAGAAATTATACGTTTTTGTCAATGGGATGATACTTCATAACTTGAAAACGTAACAAAACGTTCTAGACTGCCTCTGTGGTCTGGTGCTAGCATGCTAAACTCCAAATCCATAGGTCCCTGGTTCGATTTCCCACTGGAGGGTAGAAATTTTTCTTTAGTCAGGATTATTCCCCATCCTCCCTAGAGTTTGCAAGTACGAATGAGAGTGTGAATGAATTACTAAATGTAATACCAACCCAAAGATTAACACCACTGTAAGCGAGTGGATCACTGCTGATGAGCAATTGCTCCAAAGGTAAAAAGCTGCCGATGTGTCCTTGGGTGTTAAAGGCGGCATATAAATGGAGCATTTAAAAGAAAAATTCTGTTACGCACCAAAAACTTTTTTTTTCCTTCTTTCTTTTCTTTTCAACATTCTGAGCAGCAGATTCTGTTGCATCTCTTAGCACTTCTAAATTCTCATTATGATGTTTTTCATTTGCGCAGCCCCCTTTAAAATCTATGGTCTTATCGGGGGCTTTTTCTTACAAAACACCTTACTGGCAGTGTTTTCTCTCTCTGAACTGTGAGATTTATTAACGTTGATTTCATTAACTTTTGCATTGCACACACATTCTACTACATTACTCTACAAGCAGGGAATGATTGTGGATAAGAAAAAATTCCCCGCCCCAAACGGGAATTAAACCCGTGAGATGAGTAGTTAGAATGCTGACCACTCGACCACAGAGCAATTCATCGTGTCCTTGATAATAATATACTCGTTTGTCATCTACCAGGTTACTATGGTTACTATGGGAGCTAAAAAACATGAACATAAAACCTTTTCAATTCAAAGATTTAGTCAAGAATGGGAAATTAGTACCTACTTAATAATGAACAATTGCTTTAATAATGAATAATTGTTGGAACTATCACCAAAAATAGTTTTCAATGTTAATAAATATCTTTGATCTAAGACACTAACCAGACGAGTGATTTCAACACTCATTTTAGCAGCTTGAAGAGAAATACGTTTAAGCAATTGACTCAAACATCCAGAGTTGTATTCATAGACCAAACTAATGACTTCAGGTTTATCCGGAATGTTTTAAGCACTTTTTATTGATAAAACAAATATCTGCTAGTTTGAGATTTAAACCTTGAAGTGTGGGTTTAAAATGACCTCGCTGGAAAAGGTAATTTAAGCTTGGTTTACAACTGAAAAATGGCTGGTTTAAGGGATTGTGTATTTTCTGTATTGAAGGGACACAATAAAATACTAATAGTGTGGGGTACAGTACGAAGAACATTGTTTACGACGGCCAGAGTTGAAATTATTTTAAAACCCAATAAAAACAATGGCTGTGCAAACACTGCTTTATGGATATGAATGCTGAACTCTGACAAAGAGACACCGATGACGAATAGAATTAGCAGAAATTCAATTTTTACGAGGAATTGCAGGACATAGAAGGACAGACCACATAAAAATACTATGCCATTAGAGAAGAGCTGAAGATTTTTAATATCCTAGACAAAATTGACTAATACCGATCAAAATGGCATGGCCGTGCAGAATGAATGGAAACAGATAGATGCCTAAGGTATTCTACGAATATACCGCCAAAGGACTAACCAAAAGAGGACGACCAGTTATGTAGTGAGAGCCCAGTTTGAACATGTCCTTGAAGACGGAACGGTCGAAGACAGCGATGTGCAGATGCTGTCTTAGACCGTTAGTTACAGTATGCTAGCGTGCATATGGGACGGAGCTGTTTGTGTTGGTACTGACAAACTCTAGCCCTACCCTCTACCAGTAAGAGCATCTGTTTTTCGAGCATAATTCTGGCCATTGGATTGGCAGGGTACTTTACCTTCCGCAAAGTATGACCGAATTGCCGAAGAGTAATATTACAACTTAAGCCTTGTATTTCATACTACACTACCATTTTCTTATGCCGGTTTTCTTATTGACGTTTAGTAGTGTCAACAAATTTAACGTTCGTCTCCATGTCGCCTGATGAATGCTCGTCTGTTATAAATGCCGTAACTGTCGTTCAGTTAAACCATAAATGCAAAATAATTCTTCACCCTTTCCTCTAGAAGGCAGAATTGTATTGAAATTAGTTTAACCTTTCTTTGTGTTCCAGTCTGATGCAGTAATTTGTATCACAAATTACTTAAATGTAAATAATGATTGTAATATGAATATGCATTTTTATGTGACATTGATTTGAGATGTTTCTTGACTGTAATTATTGTTGATAAGTAAGTTTTTAATGCCTTACTGAAACTGTCAATAATAGCGCAATAATGCAGCGAGGGGGGGTGAGCTGTTTATCATTATTGGAAACGAGGAAGTTGCGTAATGTTGGCGCGTTTTTCCGTTTAGAACCTTCTGGAATATTTTCTCCTTAAAGCATATGTATTCATAATTTTCATTGGATATTAATATAGACGCTAATGTTGGCGCGTTTTTTTTTTAGGCAATTGCAGTTCAGTTATAATCTTTTGGCGTATCTGGATGAAGGAGTATAAATAGGGTAAGTCAGAGGTAGATCGCGGGCAGTTCATCGAAAATGTCAATACATTACACGTCGCCTTCAGTCGGCCAGTTCATCAAAATTCTTTGTGCACTACACGTCGTCTTCAGTTCGTCAGTTCGTCAAAATATTTGTATGAGATACGTCGGCTATAGATTCACAAGTTACAAAAATCTAAAGTATTAAAAAGTTAATTATACACAAAGTTGAAGTACGTGAATTAAGAGTGATTAGTAATGAAGTTATTATAACAGTTTCAGTTTGGCGAGTGTTAAGATCAATGTATAAATGTGATAGTTAACGTGTTTGACAATAAATGTGTAAAACAGATTTCTTCATCAGTGTTATATTTGGATAAAAGATTCCTTTCCGTTTACACACTCTGATTCAAGAGACATGTTCGACTGAGAAATAATAGCTAGCCGGAGGACAGTAAACAAAACTTATAATTCTTTCAAACACTAATACTACCGCAAATTGCTAACACCAGATGGAGCTATAAACCGAACAAATGAATGACGTCACAAGATGGCTTCAACACACGTGATGTAAACAAACATTTGTAAGTAATACCGTTACAAATTGGCTCCCAAACGTGGGGCTACAATAATGTTAAATAAATACAACATAAATACTACTTCAAGTCGTAACGAAACTCTTCCATAGAGGAGGTATCCTAACCACCCCTTCATTCCACACAGCTTATAAAGATCGTTCATTAATCAGTCACATAGAGAAGTGATACCGGTTGGGTGGAGTCAAAAGTTGGTTACCTGAAGGTGCAAAACTTATGGTGGGAAAAATAGTATGGCCTTATAGGGGAATGCGACACATTTTATGCACGCCAGTATACCCGTACAGTCCAGTAGGAGACTATACAAAATGTAGTTCATGTACATCATGCGTAATTTCTTTTTGCCAAGTGTTTACTTACGCTTTTATTATACGGTCCGGTTTACAACATAATATGTGTATACTGCCGCCCTTGTTAGGGAAAATTATAACATTAAAACGTAACATCTTCGTTTTGTGGCGGGAGTTCATGTTGGCTCCCGTTCCTCCTGGATCTCCGTTGTTTTCTAGACGTTCTTGCCAGCTGCCAGTTGAAGAGCTGAGATAAGAATTCCTATCATATTTAGTTGGAGAATAACTCTGGGATTTTGTGGCTGAAGGAAAAACAATAACTGATTTTCCCATAACCTTGATTTATGAAGAAAATTATATCTATTCAGGCGGCTAGCAATTTTCCCTTATTAAGTGCTTATTAAATCTTATAGTTTAAACCTTCCCGCTACCATTTTGTTAATCTGTGGGCCTAGCTAATTCGTTACACGATCTTCTCACTCACATACGCACCATCTTCCACCTGGTTGCACAATTTCACTACATCACTGATTCTAATATCGGTTGCTACGGTAGTAGCACGCAAACTAACGCCAAGAGAGTATCTGAGAGAATCGTGTAAACTCGGTGCTTCCCTTCCTATTTATCCGCTTTCCTATAACGCCAGAATTTGCGCTTTTATTTCTTACAACAATTTCCTTGAATAGCGTTGCATGGCACGCTATGACAACAAAATGTGCCAAATTTCTGAAGTCACGCGTAAAACCGGTAAAACCCAATGTATCTGTCCTTCACTTAAGTGCATATTTCCTTTTCTATTTTACCAACTCCCTTGAGTTCCGGGAAATGGACCACTGTTTCTGTCTCTTTCTATTCTCTGATGTTTTAGCCTGAACCCTGTGCACATTAGCACGGATTTTAATGGAACTTTCATCTCTCGTTTACTAGCTCGCCTGTTCTAATTACTATTCTCAATATTCTAACTTGATTCTTAATCCTATTTCCTATGCTTATTTGTTATCGGGCATGTACCCCTTACAGTTTATAAGATAAAAACCTAAAATATTATGATTATTTCAGATAACAATTATTTATGGTAGAGGCAGAACAGTGGAATGAAATCAGGTTGCCTGATTGCCAATCAGGTCATCGTTAGAGTACTTGCAGTGGCTGCTCGTGGCCTGCTCTAACAAGCACATACACATATCTTGTCTAAGACCAGTCCCTGAAGAAGAAGAAGAAGAAGAAGAAGAAGAAGAAGAAGAAGAAGAAGAACAAGAACAACAAGAAGAAGCTATACAGATAATCACATATCTCCATGAAGAAGGAATCCCATCAACCAGTGTTCATTATTTCTGGGATCGCAGTATTCACAGATAGCTGGAATGTCTATCCTTAATAAGAGTAAGATTAGCTAGGCCAGTAACAGCTTTGTGTTCTTACCTTCCTATGACGATCATGCCACACCAAGATGCTCCCATCTAAGTGCTGCGGTTCACGAGATCTGAGACAACAAACAAGTGAGACATGATTAAAGGGTTTGGCGCCACGTTTCGCGTGCAAAGAACGCATAGGGAATGAAAACACCACAGCTGTAACGCATCACGACAACAAAGGTTACTGCCGCTAGGGCGCAGGATTATTCTCAGCACGCGGCGAGACACGGTGTCTCAAAATAGCCCACTGTTTTCGTTATGGCAACAGTGACGAGTAGAGGGTGTGATTTCTAATTGTGGCACGCCAATAACTAACTTTAATACCACGAAACAGCGGCAGGGAAAGGAAACTAAACAAAGGTCACAAGAAATACAGGAGCGTGCAGGGAGGATTTAAGAACCTTTATAAATTAAGAAATGGAAAGGGAAAATACAGCAGCGTACCATAAAGTGGGGAAATAAATAACGGAAAATGGGAAAAATATGATGTGTAATGTCCACCCTCTCTAAATGCTACTAATTCATGAATATCCGTGTGTATTGCGCTAACTCAATAAAGGTCATTCTTCTAATCAGTTTATATCAAACACGATAAATATTTGTTCTAGAATGGTTTCAAATTAGTCCCTACAGAATTGATATCATGGAATAGCATTCAGCTATTTATATTACAAGCCGATTTTTGAGGCCTCGCTACTGCATCTATAGGCATGAAGCAAATCAGGAACCGTTGTATGCAAGGAAATATTTTATACAACTATTTTAAGAAAGTATGTATATCGTTTAAAAATCAAGAATAGTTTATATCGTGGACCTCCTAAAATCGAACAGTTTTTTGCTGAAGTACGTAGCTGAACACAAAGTACATAATGTACAAATCTGAAGGCTGCTTCATACAAGAAGCTTCCTAAATGCTTACGAATTTTGGATTAATGCCCAAAATATTTACAATATTAAGTTTTACAAATTCTACTCAATTATTTTCGCAAATGAACGCAGCTGAAATTAGACAGTACACGCATATATACGACCCTGTTAACATTAGTTCATACAAACATGAAAAAGAAACAAACAATATTTTCAAAAAACTGCGGAAACTACTAATGTTACGAATAAAGTTAACAAAGAGCTCTAAATTTTACTTTACTTCATCTTGAGATGGTATACCATCTAAACAAAATTTATTAAGAACGATAAAGGACTTTAAGAGGCTGGAAAGTAGAATCAGACGACTGAAAAATTCAATGCCATAGCCGGGATTTGAACCACGGATCTCCCGGTTTCCGTCCGGTTGCTCTAACCACTGAATTACCAGAACTGAAAGAACACAGCCATTCCATCAAAGGGTTTCTTTGACGTTGATCTTTTTGTATTGTTTTTTATTTTGAAAACTGTAAAAAAAAACGTATTTCCAGAAAAACAGCGATTTATAATTTTTGGGCGGCTGGGAAAGCAAAAATGTAATATGCAATAGTCACGCGCTCTTCACTCAAGCGCTTTCATAATGGAAGCCAAAAATTGCGGGTTGATGTAATTGGGTAACCGCATGCTTGCATACACGCAAACCATCTGATAAACATTTGCCTATGAGTGTAGACAATTGAAAGCCTGTTGAATCCCTAAATATGGCTGCAAAGCGCAACCTTCTATATACCAACATTTTTTTTAAGTGCGAAGATATAAGTAAGAACTGTCTTTCTTGACTGTGGATATAATTCTTGAATTACCATAAAATAGTTCTAAGTGGAATAAAAGGATAAAATATTTATTTACTCAGAGAATGCCAAATGTTTATATCAGGTACATTTCAGAAAAGTTCACAGTTATCCCATTTTTGCCTTGAATGTTCTCTTTAAAAACACTACAGAATAGTGGTGCGACAAACTGTTATTTCTATGTAAGAGTTATAACTTTGCTAGTTACTTCGCGTCAACAGTTATACGTGAACCAGGGTCATTTGGAAAGCTCTCGGAATTAAGCACAAAATTATGCCACAGATGCTTAAAATTGTTCTCATTTTCAAAATAGCGTTCCTTGAAATCACTACACTTGGATCAGCGATGATCCATGGCCTTTATCCTATTACGAAAGTCTTCGAGACTTCAACAAAGGAAATAAGGTTGCACACGCCACCGTAACCAAGCCTCATCACTGGAAGGAGGACACTACTAGCGCTGCCAAAGCTTCGTCCACATCTGTAAGATCGCAGCAATAGAAGAAGCAATAAATGACATTCCCAAATTCATTGACGCCCTAAACACCGCCATCGAAGCGCTGGAGGTACAGCTGGAAGTACACGCCACCACGACCAACAAGCACCAACAGAACTTCGCCAACGCAGGACAATAGAGACGGTATACCATCAGCACTCAAACAGCAGACACCGAAGAAAAGCTAAACTAAACATTGAACATACATGACCTCACACTGTGCGATGTATCCACAAAACAGCCCCTCACTGCTATCAGAAATGAAAGAGCACCATAAAGAGCAAACAACCCCAAAGACAGCGTCCTAGATGCCAGTAGGCGTGATAACGGGGCTTCGGGCAAGTCGCCTCCTACTCACCAACAACCGGCATAGACGGTGCAACTGAGTCAGCCATTTACCACTGGACGCTTCGGCGGAAGCGGACACCATGTCACCATTATTGAATAAATAGAGCCACCACAGAATAAACATCCTCCTCTCCACCCATCCTTATTCCTCCCCAAACACCTGTTTTTTCCCTTATACCTTTATTCCTGTTCTCCCCCCCACCCACCCAAAAAGAAAAACAAAGTCAGATTCCTCCAAGACCCAGAAAATGTGTCTCAAATAACTATTTAAGTTTTTCATTGGACGAAAGTGTCTTTGGATCAAGGAACATTCTCAGATTAGGGAACAAGTGGAAGTGTGGTGGAGCTAAGTCAGGGGAATAAGGTGGATGTGGCAGAAAATCATACCCCACTTGGTTGATTTCCACCACTGCAACAACACATGTGTGAGAGCAGGCATCATATTGATGGAAGATGACATTCTTCTTCACCAAACCCTTATTTTTCCACATATTTTGGTCTTCAGTTGGTTCCAAAAGGTTAGCATAATACACTCCGGTGATAGGCTGCAGCACACGCTTGGAATCCCAGAAAAATGAGGCCATAAATCTTCCTGGATGAGTTCACACACTTTGCCTTCTTTGGTGGAGGAGAACCTTTGTGTTTGAATTGCTTAGATTGCTTTTTTGTTTCAGCTGTATAGTATTGCACCCATGTTTCATTTGTTACAAATCTACGATAAATCGGTGGGGTCTCTGAAAACAACACAAACGTTGCTCAGCGATTTGCGCTCTGATTGGCTTTCGATACGGAGTCAGCAATCGAAGCGTCCATCTTGCAGATATGATTTTTATGTCCTACTTCTCTCTCAAAATATGAAACACACATTCAACTGAAATACCCAGAGCTTCCACAGTTTCGGACACCCTTCATTGCGCGATTCTGCAGAACCATGCCGTGTACTTTATTGACGATTTCTGTTGTCTTGGCGGATTTCTATCCTCCACGCTCGTGTTTAAACTCTGTGGTCAATTCGAATAGGTATAGTTGAAAATAATGATTCAAAGACCCTTAGAGTGTTTGTCATATTGGTATGAATTTCTGTTTCGTTCATAACCTTCCTTACAAACCGAACGATATTCGATATTTGCCATTTTTCCCCACAGAAACACGCCTGCAACGTAACAAACAGCTATGCCTACTACGATTCTTTAACAATCTTTATGTTACTGTACAAATGTTTATGGCCGGTTTTGAAAGCAGTAATGTGATTGCTGCTGAAATCTGTGGATGTTTCCGAGATCTTTTCAAATGACCCTCGTAGTTATCCTTTACCAGTAACAGCAATTGCTAATGTAACAGGAAATCACTGCATTGTTACTGTAGATCATGATCGCGAAATACTTATGGACAAGTATTGTATCTTCACAGTTAAAATAACTACATTTCAAATTAAAAAATGTTTGCCACTCAATGGTTTCTTATGTGTTTAATGACATAAAAATATTGGAATGCGTTTTCTTTCCGCTTAACTCGCATTTAAAGACAAAACAACACCAAGTTTAAATGACGTTCATGCATTTTAGAGTTCATGAAGAACTTAATCGGAAGGGAGTCAGAGGGTAAGCTGCAAAAAATCCTAAATAATTACATTACGTGCTGCAAGGCACACACCTGGTATGTTTTATGTCAGATGGTATAAAGAAGTGCCATGAGGCATGAGAAGTGCAACACTACACAGTAGGTTTTAATTAACGAGTATACCTGTACCTACTCATCCTACTGTGTCCCTGCCCTTAACTGCAAATCCTCTTGGTGAGTCATTCAGTATTCCATTGGCGCTTATATCTAAAATAAAGCAGGTAAAGCAACGGGGGAAGAGGCAAAGGTGTTCTTGTAAAGCAACTATAGAACCTTCGTTTTATACGCGTGGCCGTATTACGGGGAATTTCCTGCCCTGTACTGCGATGTTTATAGCCGGTTCTGTTCCCTCTCAGCTTTCTCTTCTTTCCATGTATCAGTTAATCAGTTGACGCTAAGTTTGTGCTGTACAAATGTTGATACGTTGTGAGACGTTATAGTGTGCTGGTGCTGTTATAATGCCAAAAGGTCCATATACTTTGACAACAAACTCTTGTAGAGGAGTGACACGGCGATTTGTAGGCAGATAGGCTGCTGTTCGTGCGCCTCGCAGAAACTGTTCGTAATCTTGTGAATTGCTTTAGGGAAACGAGATCTATTCTTAATAAGAAACCGAAACTAAACCATCGTGTTGTTACAGAAGAAAACCTCTATGGCATCGGAGAAAAGTTGGACGATTCACAGAAAACTCTGAGAAAGCTTGTAAAGGAATCAGGAATTTCGCAAACCTCGACTTGGAAGGCCATTAATCTTTTAAATATAAAACTCTATAAGATAACTGTAGTTCAGGAACTGAAAGCACGCGATAATACGAATAGAGTTTAATTTCCCCAATTGGATATTGGATGTTGGATATTGTCATTGATCGCTCTGTTGATCCGCGTTTAATTTCTTTCAAGGGCGAGGCATGGTTTTTATTTACATGGCAATGTGCAATTAATGAGTGTTAATGCAAATTATCTTAAAACGTGCAGGAGATGTGTGGCGGCACAACGAACGACATTTCCAAGATATTTTATGATGTGGTTATTGTAGTTATAATTTGCATGTGAAATATATGCGCTTGGATTTAAGGAACTGAGAGTATCAGATAAACTTAATTTAAATGAAAAAATCAAGGAATATAAAATGAAATGGAAAGACCATTGCTCTCGAATGCCAGAATAAAGACTGACAAAACAGGACTTGCAATACAAACCAGCTGGGACTAGAGTTGTTGATAGACCACGCAGACCCTGGGAAGGTTCCTTCCGAGGAGATACAGGCCTATGGTCAATCTTGAAGATTCATGATGATTAATATCACATTCCGCTGCCCAACAGCATGCTTCCCAGTGCTAAGCAAATTCCCCTTAGATCGGCCACGAGTCCAAACGAAGACTCTGTAGTTAATTTCCGTCCTGGTTAAAAACATACCAATGTTAACTGTTGCTTTATCGCCAAACCTATTACACAGAGAGAGCCAAAAATCTACGAACCGGCTGCGAGGTGTTTTTTCCTGTCCGCTTCCTCGGCGCTCGTTGCCGTCTACCGCTATCAAGAAAGGCGCGGATGAAACCATACAGCATTTTTAAAACTACCTTTTAAAGGCTTTACTTACCAACTTTATGAAAGGAGATGCTGAAACTGGCCACCGTTGTTGTCCATACATTTTTGGCACCTCTTTAGGAAACTATCCATCACTTGCCGTTGTTCACGTTGAGAAATGCTGAAATTTCCTGGCGGATATTGTGTTTTAATTCTTCCAGTGTGTGTGTGGGCTTGTCTTTTGTTTTAAGTTACCCCCAGAGTTAGAAATTGCAGGGGGTTAGGTCGGGGGACCGAGGGGGCCACAAATCTCTACTAATAATTCTGTTCTCAAACACACTTTAAATTGTTCTCATCGAAATATTTGCCGTATAAGTTGTTGCAGTCTTGTTAAAAAAATGCCAAAATCACGCTCCCTGTCTGGTAATTCTCTAAACACAGGGGCAAAATTGTATTCACATATGTACGGGCGTCAATTGCTAACTGGAAAAAAATTGGCCTTTAAAAGCAGTTTTAAAAAAAATTGTATGGTTTCATCCGTGCCTTTCTATGATAGCGGCAGACGGCAACGAGCGCCGAGCACGCGGACAGGAAAAACACCGCGCAGCCGGTTTGTAGTTTTTTGGCTCTCTCTGTACAATACAACCTTTCTGAAACTGCCTTCAGTCACACTCGTATCGCAATGCATTGTTAATCAAACTTCACTCCTCTTCTCTCTAAGTATTTCTGCTCTCCTCTTGAGACAATCAAATTACAAGCAGCTGTCCAGTGACAGAAACATAAGCTGGGTGTAACAGTTAAACAAGTAGCAAGCAATACTCTTATTAAAATACCACTCTGTCCTCCCTCTTGCAGCAGAATTAGCACTCAAAATCCACTGCTGTAAAGTTTTCAAAATCCATTACCGGGATCGTGTGAAATTCCCGTTTGGAGCGCTCGCCAGAATCGCATTACAGCCCTGACTTATTAAACGTCCCGAAGAGCGGAAATCCTAAATGAAGTGTTCGGGAAACAGATTTATTTTACCTCCCTGTGCCAAGATCTTTTTTGCTCTCCTGCAGACTCACTTCCTTCTCGCCTGTGTGGCGCGCAGGAAGCTACGGATATGCCGCATCCCAATTCATGCAACAATTTTATTGCTTCCTTTATCCGAATCTAATTCATTTTCACTACTGTGTTTGCAGCAGCATTCCGGATGAACAGACTCCTTATATAAACAGTTAAAAGGACTGAGTAAAACAACACACTGCGACCTCATTTGGCTGAAAGAAGATTTCTGCTTTAACCCTTATATTTAGCATATTCTTAATTTCTCTACCACTTACCTGCAGCAGTTAGAGGAAGAATTTTATATCGATATTTTATTTTATAGTAACACGTCCTTTCAGATCCCTTGAACTCCAAAAAATATTTTTACTTTCTCTACTGCTTACCTATAGCAAATAGAGGAAGTACTGCATTCCAACCAAAAATTCGTTACGGCATTTCCCCAGAAATACCCGTTTTGAGGCTCCCTGAATGAAAAAACTACAGCACTTTTACTGAAAAATGAAAAGTCGTTTAAATACCAAACTTGGTACTTAAGTTCAGGTTCTTTCAAAGAGACAACCCGAAATTTTTCATTAAAATCTCACGCCCCAATTATCCTTTACTTGAAACAAAGTTTTTATTTTTTCAAAAGCGACTATAACGATTTTGATTAAACTATCATACGTTTAAATTATTTGCATGACAAATAAAATGTATATCTTAAGTTTTCTCTGAATAACCAGTGAATCCTCTTCATTCTGAATGAATTTTGTATAATTGGTAAACATAGGCAAAATGTTACTACGCAAAAAATGTAGATCTCATTAAAGCAAGCATTTCAAATACATTTTTTCTGACGTAAAAATTTCAAGATGTTCATTGTTATTGATTTTTTTTTTATTTTGAAAGTTTATAGTCGCTATAACATATTAGTCATATTGCAACTTTACAGCTTTTGTAAAATAAATATTTAACAATAAAACAATGAGGTTATTTAACATACTGGTAGTTTTGAACCTTTACAATGAACTAGTATAGAATTGTGACAATATAACTAATCAAATTCATTGAACATTATATACTTTTATATAAATTTATGCTTTTGAAAAATTCAACTATCTTAGGGTACATCGAATTGTTAGTGCTGTTTGTAAATCACTGGATATCTGGTAGTGTTGTCTACATTGATCGTATTGTGGACATTCCACGATTGTGTGTTTCGTCGTTAACAGTATGTTACACTGGTGGCAGATGGGTGGTTGGTGTTTTGAAAGAACATAACTGTGTGAGATCTTGGTATGGCCCATTCTCAGTCAGATATTAAAACCTGGTCTTGTCTGGAAAGAGAATTACTGGGAAGATGTGGCGAAAAACTCGATGTTATATCACGGAGTTTGCTTCTCGTGGAGTCAAGCCATCCTGTCTTCCATTGTTGGTAGAGCTTCTTTTTAATGGTTGAGATAACATCATTTGGGACACTTAGTGGATGTTTAGTAGCTTCTTTTGCTGCCTGATCGGCCAATTCGTTGCCTTGTATTCAAGTGCGGGAGCGAATCCATACTAAAGACACTTGCTTTCCTGGCTTATTGGCTCTACAAAGTAGTGATTGAATTTCTTATGTAAGAATATGGGTTTATGACAGATTGTTTATTGCACGTAGTGCACTTTTAGAATCTGGGTGTATAACAAATAACTTTGAACATCAAGTATTCAAAACATGAATCACAGCTTGTTTAATTGCAAACAGTTCACTTGAGAAGATGGTAAAAAGATCAGCAAGTATGAATAATATAGTGTGGTCTGGATAAACAAATATTTTTAAAATACTTATACTTTTTCAACTGGTAAGTCTCTATTTTTTTTCTCTCGTGGTCATGTAAAGAACATGGAATTTTAAAGTCATTTAGCCACCCACTTTTGAAGATTCGACTATCGATTTACCCTTGTGTATTCTTCTTATACCTACAACGAATGTACAAATGTGTAAGACAAGTTTATCTCGATTAACAACAAGTAAACAGAAGAATAAAACTTTTATAAGAGTACTTTGTAGATGATTGAAAAGAAAAAGTTATGTGAATTCAACACAGATTTTAAAATGAAGTTTCGTGCGTGCGTGTGTGAGCAGCATAGCTAAAACAGGAAGTCGGATAATAAATAAAGTTTATATTTAAGCTAAGAATTTTCTAAATCATCTAAGATTTCCCAGAAAATCCTCCCCTTCCAAAATTATCCTTTACATGGAAGACGCTATTGTTTGCTAGTAATTGGCTCTAATGATTTTGATTAAACTGCCATATGTTTAAGATGTTTGCATGACTAATAAAATACTATGTTTGATGAGTACTGTGAATAAAGTTTTAAATTATTTTGTATAATTAAATGAAGTTAATTTTGTTTATCGTATCTCGTATATCAGTGGATTGTGAAATTAATTATAATTGTTTTTATTCTCGAATTTGAAAGATTTAATTAAATATTCTAGTTATTGTATTATAAATATTAGAAATTCTTAATAGGTGATGAAATGTTAATAGTTTTCAAGGATAGAATTTTCTGTGAATAGCTTCATTATGAATGTATTTTGAAAACATCTGATGTGTTACACTCACATGACTTTCTCTACTCTTGTACAATCTAATTTTACAAACGCTTATTCTCCATATGGTTCATGTTAATCGAGATATCGAGATGTCAATCTTATTGGTAATTTTCTTGTAGATGCAAGGGAAATATGGTAGCTTTTAAGCGATAGTCAAATATTTTAACGCTGGTTGCTATGTGGCGCATTCCATTCTCTTTGCATGTCCAGGACATAAAAAAATGAATAACGATTTTGAGAAAAAGTATAAGTATTGGAAAATTTAAGGAAATAACAAGCAATATCTCGAAAACGGTTCACTCAACAAAAGAAATGTATATGACATAAGTTGTGTATTTTAACGCGATCTACATTTTTTGTGTAGTAAAATTTTGTCTATCTCTTATGGTTTACCAGTTATGCAAAAGTCGTTCACAATGAAGAATACTTTTGGAGACATTCCCAGAAAATTCGAGATATACATTTCATTTCTCATGACATTATCTTAAACATATGATATTTTCATCAAAATCGTTAGAGCCATTTTTGAGAAAATTAAAATTTTCGAAAAATCTTCCATGTAAAGGGTAGTCTGGGGTGGGGGGATTTTCTTGAAAACCTTCGTGTCGCATCTCTGGAAGATACTGAACCTAAATACCAAGTTTGGTGCTTATCCGACTGTTCGTTTTTGAGTTATGCTGTTCACAGACACACACACACAGACACACACACACACAGACACACAGACACACACACGGACATGTTTCCAAAAATGCTTTTTTTGGATTCAGGAGGTCTCAAAACATGTATTTCCGGTGAAATCTCGGTATCGAATTTTTGGGTGGAATGCAATACTTCCCCTACTTACTATACGTAGTAGAGAAAGTAAAAAAATTGTATATCTGGTAAATATTAAGAGATAGATATAAAGTTGGTATTCTATTAACGTCGAGTCTATGAAATATACAGTTTATGCCAATTTATTGTCCGTTTTAAAAATATTCGCCGTTAAATATTTAAGATTGAACTGCCTTGCGGCATCTAGAGTAGCATATTATGCAACATAATTCATAGTTTCTCAGCATCAACACATTAATAATTTCTTTCTTTAATATTTTTTGTTCTAAGTTTTACGTATTATGCATTTTGTTTGCTAATATTGTACGTATAATAATTAAGAGGATGTTAAAACAGATATATTCATAATGTACACATGATATAGAACAAGTATATAACGTTATAACATATAAAATATAATATGAGGGGGAAAGGCCATTGTTGGTTATGTAACCAGTAATAAAAAGATTACGAGAAATGGAGTAGCATGTAAAGAACCATGGATTCATAATTAAGATGATGGACTCCTGTATAAATATATCTATGCAACATAAACTGTTATTGGATGTTATTCGATAGTAGCACCAATCAGGTACATTGATACATGCCTGTAATCGAAATACGTACGTTAAGAAGAACGGTTGAAGGGAACGCTAACAGAAGCTTGTCAGTCTTCGAGCAGGAAGGCCGTGTATAAGCTCGTCACTAAATAGACGCTAAAACTACGTATTTAAAGTCTACCGGTTATACATATTTTAACATAACAAAGGTGATAGTGAATTGTGAATATTTACAAGTGAAATATTAACAGAATACGTGTGTGCAAAATATTTTAACCTTCTACATACCCAACCCTGACAAGACACAAGTACTCTCCGACACAAATACAGCAGCCGTGCCACAATTATAAAACAATAATTACAACACGCACGCACGCGCACGCGCACGCACACGCACGCGCGCACACACACACACACAAGAATACAGATATACGATCATCAGATTCCAGTCTACGAGAACCTCCAGATACATCACAAGAGTATAGGCATCAAGACGACCTACAGGTACGTAACACAGCAACCACCATCATCAATATAGAGGGGCCTTACCAAGGGAACCGCTACATTTTTGTTAAAGTGCAAAGTCGCCATTAGTTTGTTTCTCCTTTGTTTCTCGCGTCATGTAAAGTAGAATTTAAAATCCAGCATATAGTGTCTCACTTTTTAAAGATTTGGCTGTCGCTTCAGCCTCCTATATCTCCCTTTTATCTACAATAGAAAGTATAACGTGACGCAGTATTTTATATCACAACACTGAATGCCAGAGTGATTGTAGTGTAAATTAGCATTATTGTATGACAATGATTTGAGATGTTTGTTAATTATAAGCATTGTTAGGAAATAAGTTTACATGACCTCACTGAAACTGACAATAAGAGCGGGCAACAATGAGCGAGGGGGTAAGTTGTTTATTAATTAGAAGAGGCAAGCAAATGACGTCATAGTAGCGCGCATTTCTTTAGAAATGGAGGGAATGTTTTCCCTAGAGCATACGTGTTCGTAATTTTGATTGGATATAAAAATAGACGCTAATGTTGGCGCGTTTTATTAACCAATAGCAGCTCTGTTATAATGTTTAGGCATATCGGGGTGAGGGAGTATAAAAAGCTAAAGCCAGAGGCAAGTATTGTCCAGTTCAACAGGATCATTCACGCATTACACGTCGTTCAGTCCAACAGAAGCACTCGCGGGTAATACGTCGTTCAGTCCAACAGAATCATACAAAGGTTATACGTCGCACAGTTTAAGAGAATCGTTCACGCGTTATACGTCGCGCAATTCTACAGAATCTCTCGCGTTGTAAAGTTAGTTATAAATGTGAAATACGCGAATTAATAATGTGCAGCAAATATGTGATTATAGTGATATTAGAAAATATAACAGTTTCAGTCTGGCGTGTATCAAGAGTCAATATGTGAAATTAATTAATTGTGACGGTAATAAAAGTGTAAAAACAAATGCTTTTATAAGTGTTATCTTTCAGTAACAAATCCTTTCCGTTTACACACCCTGTTCAAGAGATATGCTCGACTGAGTAGTAATAATAGCTAGCTGGAGGACAATGAACCCAAAATGCAAAATAATAAAACAATAACAGGCGCTCAGTAAAAAGATAACACGAAGTTACTGCGACAAATTGGATCCCATACGTGGGGCAGATAAACATGAAGCATCTTCCAACTACTACGAAAAAATATCATACTTCAAACGAAACTATTTCTGCAAATGTTTATATCGATTAACATGAAACAGATAAAAGAATAAACTACTGCAAGAATAATTTATAGAAAAGTCGGTAGTGGTAGTCATATGAATGTAACACATACCTAAGATATTTTTATCTAGCTTTTTACCGGAACTGGAACGATTAGAACTGTTACCTAAAAATAACAGTTTTTCTCAGCTCTATCGCAGCTAAAAGTAAAGGTATTGTCATTGTCACTCTTCTGAGCACTCAAAGGAAGCATAAAATGGGATATAGCGCGAAGATAGTAACAAACAAAAAAATGAAGATGCATGCGTAAAATTTCAAGAAGAGGAGCATCGAGAGAAATGCTGGAGCTGCTTCATGTGAAATGAATGGACTCTGGGCTTACCAGCGCGGCAGGAAGATAACCTTGCTGCCGCATCATCCCAACTTAGTCCTCTTCAGTGTAAAATAAAACATACGACCGGAGTTAAGAAAAATAGAGCTTGGGGAATCTCGCCCGATAACCCCTTCTGAATAGTCATGAGCTCGGACCCCTCTCAACACAAAGCTATGAGAGAATTTTAAATAACAACATCAATTTTTTACCTTCTGCACTCTTTCTCTCTAACCTTTTTGTGCCTACTCTTCTTTTTCCTTTCATTCTGCACTTCGAATGAAGAATAAATTTAGCAGCAAAATCCAAGAGCTTTCAAAAAATTCATAAACCAGCGGGAGCTTTCAGTTTTCTACCTAAACGTGAGCACTAGTTTGCTTTTTTTAATGTGCTTTACGTCGCAATGCGGTGCTTCTTGCAGACATGCTTTGGATCTCTTAAAATGCAATTATCGATGTACATACCGTAACTGAGAGCGTCGGTTGAAAAGTAGAAGCCAATAATCCATATAAAAAGTTACTTTTTGGCCATGAGCCACCACCGGCGGCATTGATGTGCACGATTAAATGAAGACAAACAATAAAGTCTTAAAGCGCAAATAAGTCTAGATTTCCATTGGCTCGTCACTTCACTCTGAAATCTCTGCGCGCGAACTTGTAGCTTCATTCTGTCGACACCCTAGTTTGTTTGTTTTTGTTTTGAGACAAACGCAATGTTTATTGCACATATAATATAATTTTCAATAGCAGAGGATTGTTTGACTTTTAGTTATGTACGATCATGCAAAATCTGCATACCTACTCTTCTGCGTGTTCAAAATAAGAGCTTAGTAAATATTTTAAAATTAAAAACAAAATCAAAATAAATTAACTTAAAAGCGGCCGTATAAACGCCCATTCTTCGAGGGATTTATTTTGAAACTATAATTAATTTTTGTTTAAGCATGAATACATTATAATTCAAGCATATGCCATGTATTCAACATTCATTTTACTTGTCTCCCCCAACCACGAAAGCATTATGAGGATTCGAACCCAAGCACAGTACCTCCAGAAAGTTTTCATCTTCAGTTTAAAAAATTACAGCGGTCAAATTAAATGAAAATTCGAATGTTTAATGTGCAGAAAGTACACACGATATTACAGTTTACCTGTTACGTCGTTTTCAAGTCTTTTTTTTTCATGTTATCAGCTTTATATTACCTTCTCTACTCCTATAGTAAGTAGGGAAAGTATTGCATTCCACCCAAAATTTCGATACCAAAATTTCGCCGGGAATACACGTTTTAATGTCCCTGGAATCCAAATAAAACATTCTTGGAAACATGTCCGTCTGTGTGTCTGTGAACAGCATAACTTAAAAACGAAAATTTGCATAAATACCAAACTTGGTATTTAGGTTCAATATCTTTCAAATATACAATACGAGGATTTTCAACAAAATCCCCACACGCCAAACTACCATTTACATGGAACATTCGAAATTTTTAATTTTCTAAAAAATAGCTCTAACAGATTTTGATTAACATATCATATATAAAATATATTTGCATGACAAATAAAATGTATATCTTGAATTTTCGGGGAATAGCCTATGAAGTACTCTTCATTTGGAAGGAAAGTTGTATAATCTTGTATAACTGGTGAACGTTAAGCGATAGACGAAATCGTACAGTACATAAAAGGTAGATCTCTGTAGAACACACGATTTATTTAAAATAAGTTTTTTGTGCCATAAACCGTTTCTGAGATATCCGTTATTAAAGATTCGAATTGTTCATTTCTTGGTCATGCTCTTAAATCCTGTCAACATTCAGATGTTTTTCGCGATTGCATGGAAAAAGTATGTAATTTTAAGGACAGCATATAGCGTGCCTCCATCCATCCATCCATCCATCCATCCATCCACCCGTCCACCCGTCCATGCATTTGACTGTCGCTGTTTCCTTTGTATCTAAAATGAAATGTGTAATGTAGCTATTTCTGCAAAGGTTTATTTGGATTAAAATATAGTAGATTGAAAAATAAGCTTGAGTAACAATAATTTACACCTATACCTACTAATAAACGATAGACGGTAGAGAAAGTCTGTGAATGTATCCATTAGAATTATTTCTTTTTTTAAACCACTGATTTTTCAATTTTTATTACTTTCACTACCACGTACTTTCGCAAAAATTAACATTGGATGACCAAGTGAAAGATATCACACTTGACATATCGAGTGTCTACTGTGTATAATATATTTAAACTGAGGGAGAAATAAATTTAAGTCGTAAAAGCTGAGATGTTAATGAGAAGTTCAGTAAAAATGTTGATTTTTTCCGCCGTTAGATCAAATGAATTTTCACCGCAGTTTTAGGCATTAAATAAAAAATTTAATCCACTAAATGAATGTAACATTATTTTGTAAATCCACATAAGAAAAAGTTAAAAATCGATGAAATAAAACAAATATAAAACCAATTAAAGGAAAAAACATGGGAAAACCAGAACTCAAATTTTAATATCGTTTGTTTTTTCTGAATATTGAAGAAGTTGTTGTTGCTGCTACGTTGATGTATTACATTTCAACTGATGGGGAGTCGAACTTGTAGTAGTTGCAACCGCCCGTATAGTAAACAGTTAACGTAGTCTTCGCCCCAAATGTACTTTCAGGTGACCTTTGTCCCAAGTTTAAAAAATATTAGCTTTGTAATTAAACTGTTTCTTTAAATATTTAATATTTATGTTTGCCTCGGCTGCGTCAGTATTTATTTTAGAGACAGGATATCTCTGCAGAGTTGTGATGCAACAAGAATGTAGGCTTACACAGATTATAATTTTACTTCACTCCTTTTATTAATACTTGATACGATTTAAATAACGCTTCACTGATATAGAGAGCTGTGAGATTCTTTTTATTAATTAATTACACATTTTTTTTAACACGTAAACTTATTTTTCGTCTCTCACGAATACATATTATACTTCTCGAGAACGCATCACGCATCCAGTTACAAACACTGTCCGCAGGCAACTGATCAGTTTCTGATTGGCTAATCCTAATCCAATAGAATACCTTCATTTAACTAAAGCTTTTTCTGGTTGTTGATTGGCTATTTTATAAACTGTCACTAAAATTGCATTATTGTTACTCCAAGAATCACAAGTAGTACTGTTAAACTTTCTTACTCATTATTGACTCAAGGTTACCTCATTGTTAACAACTTTTAACTTATTATTTCACAGCTCCTACATTATTCAATTACGTAATATATACACATAACATTGTTACACATGGATACACTAATATAAGCATATGCAATGACTGCTACATACATTTTACAAATTATTACATACACATATTGCTTCAAGGCGGGCTGTTATTGAATTTACATATTATATAATTAGACTGAAATTATTTAAGTGTTAAAAATATTGCCTCAATATTCAAAATGAGAATTTTCTTTCCCATAATTTGGCTGCTTGAATTATTTAAGTGGCGACAAGTGCTTTCTGGAGTATTGGAGATTTTAATTAACTGATACAGGCATTTGACCGCTCAGCAATCAGAATATAGGACCAGAACCAGATGTGTTTTCCTGTTAGCAATAGAATGTTTTAAAAATTAACTAAGGTGTACTGCGAATACAGTACAAACGAATGTTTGCGATGTTTTTCCAATCGGACTCGTTTCTACCTTCTATGCTATGAATTCCTCTATGCCTTAAAGTATTCATTTTGAGTACACGCACACACAAGTGACATCCAGCTGTAATTTTTTTTTCAGACTGTGAACAGTATCCGATTACAATTCCACCTCTCGGCAGCATTAGATTTTGTAAACAAAGATCAAATTTCATACCACTTTTAATGCTCAAGCTGAAAACACGCAGTATGTATAACCAATTTAGTAAAGCGAGATCGTAGCTATGTATTCTAAAATGTCGTGCAAATGCTTGATTTGCCTACCCATGTTTTGTGAAATAATATGCCTTTACTGTCGCGTATTTCCAACGTTTATGCCGAGAAATGAATGAAAAAATATAATATTAGTCTTAATACTTATTTCGATAAACAAAATAAACCTGATATACTTTTCACAATGTTATAATTAATGTAAGGAACGATTAAAAACATGGATTAAAAATACAAGCTACAACAGCAATTAATCAAGTTTTAATTAACCTCACTATGTCTTTAATATCCTCGTTTCTCATACATCGCAATGTACATTGAAGTGAACATGTTAAACAACAGGTCGCCCTCCGCGGTCTAGGGGTACCATATTAGCCTCTAGTTCCCGAGATCGCAGATTCAAACCCGGCGGAGGGCGATGGATCCTTAGTAAAAAATCCTTAGCATGGCTCCCTTCGGAAGGAATAAAAAGTCAGTGGCCCCATGTCGTAGATTTATGGCACGTAAAAGAACATCAAGCCTGATAAAGAGGCCTTGAACAAAACTTCCGGTCTTTCACGCCCAATATAGAATGGAACAATAAGAACTATAGTTATAGAGCCTCCATAAATAAAACTCAATTTCCTTTATTTTTTATTTATTTATTTTTTGCAACAACAGCATGAAGCACTGACCTTATATATGCTCAGACATCGAGTTATGAACAAAAATATTGCTTCATTTGTATTTCAACGTAATTCAGTTTTAATTAAAAATACCCAGTATACTCATTGTTTTGACCAAAAGCTTATCTAAACACGGGTAATTGGTTCCTTCATTCCGAGATAAAACAAGCGTCTATAGATTTTAACTGATTTGTTTAAACATTACCTATATCACTACAAATAAGCGAAACGAACTCTCTTGCAAAATAAGTAGCACAGTCAAAAATTAATATAATTCTCATAATACAGTCACGGTTGTCTTAAGAAACTCAGCGTACATTCTACTGTTTCGTAGAGGAATCGTCACCTTACCCTTCAAGCGCGAGCCGTCTTACATAACTGTAGGGAAAGCGAGTTTTTGCCAAACTTTAAAGCATTTTTCTACAAATGCAAAACCTGCACTCGTCGAGATCTCTCTGTTGTTCAAATGATTACCTTCAACCTCCTAATCTGGCATATTAATTTCTGCTTGTAAATAATTTTAAGTATACATGTATATAAATATAGAGAATATGATCATGTGATCCTTGTCAGGTTTATAAATCACGTTCTTCTATAAACGTTATTCCACTGTCTTTACCTCCAGTGCCAATAATGTGGTCTTAAGACAAGGCGAGAAGCGTGGAGTTTGGAAACAAAAGCCTTTCAACGAGCCTACCTGAAGTGTAGCCTCCACACGACCATAAAAAGGCACACACACACACACCCTCTGTCGCTCTCTCCTAGCGTGTCCACCCTAGCCAAAGATAAGCTGGGCGGCATGTTGATTAAAAATGGTACAATGGCGGTGCTGTGTAATAAATCTCGCGGCTGGCTCTTGGGGTAGCGGTCGCGCTTTTAAGTGATACAAGCTGTGTGGCGTTTCGATTTGGAAACTGTATGCTGAGGAACTTACAGGTAACACAGAGAGGTAAGCGTAAGGTATTAATTAATATTTGGCCAAGTGCATGGTTTCATACCCGAAGGCCCCGATTCAGCTACAGACTCGAGACAAAAACGTATAGTATCATTGTTTGCCCTCCTAAGTCTGAGAAACACGGTTTTTAGAAACAATATGCGTTCTACATATTACAAATCTGATTTGATGTCGTCCTTCGTGGCGTAGTGGTTACCATGCTAGCCTGTAGTTCACGAGGTTGCGGATTCAAATCCGGCGAAGGGCAGTGGATAAAAATTATATCCCCACACTTGTATTGTTTTCAACATTACAGATATTGAATTGTATATCTGGTTGTTGCTACATTATTTCCGATTTCTAACTGGCTATCAAGGCTCCACGGAACTTCAGATACAACGAACTGATTTCAATTGTGGAAGCGTCGTCTGTCCTCCCAGACAAATTTTCAAACATTTATACACTTAATTCTGATTGGCTATTGCAATTTTACTGGCTATATTTTAAATTCCCAACTATCGCTTATACTTGCTACTTTCAGTCACGTGACATAACTTTCAGATTCTCATATTAGGCTGAACAACGAATTCTTTGCCTTTTCTTGCTCTCCTTGAGCTGTTATGAAATTCTTATTTGCAATGATACCCGTGGTACGCTTAACAATAATATTTCAAAGATATCTCTTTAAAAAAACTCCACATCCTAATTTTACGATCTGGCACCCTCGTTCTGGAAACATATCTGTATGCAAACTTTCGTGCCTTACAACAGCTTCGACGAATAATAGATGTCTAACAGCTCAACTACACACAAATTACAAGACATCTCATAGCATAATTACAATTAAAACATATGTTTAAATAATATAGAATTATAGATTCGTAGTTATTGATGTGGTATTGTTAATTTTTATAATACACGAAAATACTGCTATATAGCGCGTGAATCTTCTCATCCTGCGGATTAGTAATTAGGCAACACTTCATTTTACGGACGATCCGAAATGCAGGTGCTGACACCGCATTCACTAGCCCGCTGATTAAGGCTACGGTGGTGCTCGGTGTGAACGTGCTGAAAAGTCATAGTAAAAGTCGCTAGTTGAAATCACGCCTGCAACTAAATGGTTTGTTTTGTTTTTTTTTTTTTATTCATTTCTGTTCATTTCCTGTTCTAGCAAAACAGGATTTCTTTCCAAATGCGCTAGAAAGTGGATTTGCCTATAAATACAAAGTGCCAGCCGTTCGTGCTCACTGTGGAACAATGTTTTCGAATAGAGAGTATCTGGACATGCTGATAGTATACGGGAAAGCGCAGCAGAAAGCAACGGAGGCACGTCGTCTATACGAACAGAGGTTTCCGCAGAGAACATTTCCTAAGATAACACGTTTTTGCGAGTTTAGAACCGCCTTTTGGAATCAGGAACAGTGCACAAGACACACATCCAGGAAGAGATCACCCTGTCTATGACCAAGCAACGACAGATCGTATGACTATGTCATTCAGTATCCGCATTGTAATACGAGAGACATTCACAGGTATTTCAATATTAGCCAATCTTACGTATGGAAAAGGCTACATCATGCAAAGTTTCACCCTTATCTTCTACTATACCAGGAGCTACTGCAGCCGGACCATGGACAATTAGTGGCGTTCGCTAGGTGGATCATACGACAAACTCAACAAGATCCACAATTTTTGGCAACTGTGTTATTTACAGACGAAGCAGGCTTCCACAACACAGGTCATGTAAATCACCACAACATGCATTACTAGAGCACTGTCTATATTGCATGCGAGAGGAGGACTTACAAGTCCGATGGGATTTCAACGTTTGGACTGGTATATTCGGTGTCCTCTAATAGGCCTGTTTTTTTTTATGATGGCCAACTCACTGTGAATCGCTATATCCATTTCCTACATCAGCTGCTTACTCTACTGATGAAGTGCCGTTGCAGAACCGACTAAATACGTGGTACCAACATGATGGGACGCCAGCACATTCGGCCCGTCGTGTAACGGCTTATCTCGATGCCATTTACCCTGGGCGATGGGTCGGACGGCATGGACCAATAGGCTGACCAGCACGCTCACCAGATCTAACCCCATTAGAGTTCTTCTTATGGGATTATTTTAAAGATATCGTGTACCAGGAACACTCAATGACCCGTCAACAGCTCAGGGAACGCATCATCTTAGCTTGCCGTGACGTCACATCGACCATGTTGCGCCGGGTTAGGCTGGCAATGATGTTTAGACTGAGATCTTGCATTCGCCGGATTGGTGGCCAGTTCGAACACCACATGGAGGAAACAAGTAAATTGTAAAGGTTTACGTGATAGTCCGGCATGATGTCATAGTCACTGTTAAATGCACTACTTTGGGAACCAGAGAGGTTCACAGCGATCATAATGTGGGCTTGCAAACATTACCTAGTTTGTATGTTCATACTGCATTTTGTAAATTCTCAGAACAATTTATTGGCTTTCTTTTGTATGCAAGAATAGCTTTGAACAGTAAAGTATTACTTAATCATGCCTTATGTTTGTAACTTATAATTACAATGTTATATGCATTTATTTATAATGTTCATTAAAGCATATTCTAACAAGTAACAATTTGTGTTATAATGACATTCACATAATTAAACTAAGTAAGTGAAATGACACTTCCATGCCAAACTATCAGTTCTCGTTAAATTTACTAAACATAAAAAGTACCTTCAAGTGGCAATATTTTGAACGTGGAACCTTCACCATGAAGGCCAACGCGCACATTGTGCTACGAGTGCAAGTCCTGCACGCACAGCAGTGCAAAGCGGTCATTTCGGCCGAAATTGATACGACGCGATGCAGTGGACAGTGTTTATGGCATAGCTGTACAACGCCGGGACTGCATAACTTCTCAATCCACAGGCTGAGAAGACTCACCCAGTATATTCAGTTCGAAATAATTTATTTTGTTTCATTTTATCTGAACATAGAAATAAATTATTTGGGTACTATCTTCAGCGACAGTTGGACTAAGAGTGACGATCGTAGTTCGACACGTATCCCCTAAGTTTTACTAATCTCAAGTATCCTAAAACGTTTTGCTTAAAAAGGAACATAATTTGGAAGCTATATCACTTGCAACCACCAAATTTATACCAGCGCCCCAGTAAATGTTCTAATTTACGTAAAAAAAATTTAAGGTGTGTTACATTCACATAATCCACTCTCCTACAAACTAAACGCACAAAATCTTATTATTCTATTTACTTCATGTTAATCGAGATAAACATCTGCAGAAATTGTCTTATACATTTCTGGTAGGTACAAGATGATTACAGCAGGCTTAAGCGATAGTCAAATATTTTAAAAGCGGGTCGCTATGCAGTTGAATTCTATCCTCTTTGCATAGCCACAAGAAAAATAACGAATGACGACTTATCAGTAAGAAAGTATAAATCATTTGACGATTCGAACCAACAATAAAGAATGTCTCGGAAATGATTAACGCCATAAAAAGATTTTGATACAAACCGCGTGCTTTAACGAGGTCCACCCTTTTTGTTTAGTAAGATTTTGTCAATCTTTAACGGTTTACCAGTTACACAAAAGTCTTTCAGAATAAGCATAATTTCATAGGCTCGTTCCCCCCCCCAAAAAATCCAACGTATACATTTTATTTCTCATACATATATTAAACATCGTATTTTAATCAAAGTTGTTAAAAGTCATTCAAGGAAACAAAAAATAACTAACATTTATAATGTAAAGGATAGATCAGGGTGGGGGAACTTCTTGAAAATCTTCGTGTCGCATCCTGTAAACACAACCTAAATACTAAATTTAGTATTTAATCAACTTTTCGTTGAGTTATGCTGCTCACAGAACATACCATAGTTTTCTAAAAATGCTTTTTCTGGTTGCACGGGATCTCAAACGTGTATTTCCAATAAAGATCTCGTTGGGTGGGATGTAATACTTCCTCTACTTATTATAGGCAAATAGTAAAGAGAGTAAAATGAAATCAGTATGTTACAAACTGTACAATTCACCGATTGGCCGCCTAAATATTGGTTATTAGCTTTGGTGTGAGCTCACCCAAGTTCGATAACAGCATTTCATTTACTCCACCTGTCGCTCGATGAGTTGATCGACATGTCAGAAATGACGTTTTCTGCCAAAACGCGTTCGCAGTGAACATGCACGACTGGTTCACATAGAAGGCTCCTATAGAAAAGCGAAATGCGAAAGAAGGGAAAAAGAAAAAACAATGGTCCTCCGCATCTAAAATAATTCGCCAGCCCTCGAGCAGCTCTTGGTCTGATAACGACACCCTCTCGTATGTCCCTCCTACTGCACTTTAACGCAAGAGGCTGTCATTCGCAGATAGCAAACGGCTGCTTTTTTAACGCGATTTGTATTCCCAGATTTTCTTCAACCTTCAAAATTCCCGGCATAATTCTGCATTTTAAAACATCGCTGCACTCTTCATACGATTAAAGAGAAGGCTTAAAAAACTACTACAGTACTCTGATGCATTAGAATACAGAGTCACTGCCAGCCTTGGTTTCGTCTCAATGTCAATTTCTTGTGTTAAATTATAGCGCCTTTCAAATGGGAAGAGAATTAGACGCCGTTATTAACTATGCGTTGCAAATTCGTTACTTCCACTCTTTTCATATTTCCCTCCTACTCGCACACTGTTAGATCAAGGTAATGTAATTACCTCGCCAGACACACTTGCTCTGCCTACATCACACACTGCAGTACTAACTTACTGAGCATTTTTTAAATCTCTCTCCTCACTGTTGCATCTTTTAAAAATGTATATACCCTAAAGATAATATTTCGAGCATGGCTTCGCAATACCCGTCTCTTTGACTAGCCACTAAGCTCAACGCTTACGAATTTAAGCCTGTTCTATTGCTACTTAAAACAACAACTGATTACTGATATGAAGTATTTGAACTCTGAAGGGTAAACATAAGGCCCGCGTACACGTCATAAACATGTCATGACGTTCTCCAGATGCAGCATTCTGCTTACCAGGGTAGTGAGCTGTTGGTTCTCTTGAATAGAGAGAGGATACAAACAGATTCCTCGTGTTTGTTCAGCATAATTTCTTTAGCACTATCCTGGCAATAGCTTGCACTACAACACTATGTAATTACAAATGTAAGTGTACATACAAATTATGGCCATTTCAGTGCATACAAGGCTACGATTGATACATGGGTGTATTTATTCGTTTGTATTATGAAAACTATGTAGTTTTGACGGTTGTGTTACAAACATTACTCTCTACTTATCTTGTGAATTAAGTTTTGGAAATTATAATATTTGAACCCAGTACTAGTGGTATTTATAAGAGACGGATTTACGTCACGTACGGCACTTTATAAAAGCGGGAGCACAATATGACAACACTGCAAAACTTCTATTGGTTGATGCTCTCGTGGCACTCAATGACAGACATAATATTGTTTGAAAACAACCTTAATGCCCGTTACTCCCAATTTCGATGCTTTTGATCTCTACTGAAATGAGAATTGTGTATTTCTCAGAAATAATTACTGAAAGAGGTCCATTTCCTTCTTTTGGAGAATACAGGAAGAAATAATTCTCAATTGAACACGTGGAAACTGAAGAGAGAAGAAAATTGGCGAATCAACGATGAGAACAAACTGCTTAAGAGATGCACTGGAGCGAAAGGTTCGGTACAGAAGAATACACTATCTGATCAAAAGTATCCGGACACTTACCTATCTGAAATTGTGCTTAGATTTTACCTCTGTCACGTTCCTTATTATTGGACATTAATATGGGGTGGATCCGCTCTTCGCCTTTGATGGCTTTAACTCTCTTGGAGACACTTTCAATGAGATATTTGAACGTCTCTGGAGGAATGGCAGCCCATTCTTCCTCAAAAGCCGAAACCAGACAAGTTAGTGATTGCAGCTGCGGTCTAGAGCGAAGCTGATGTTCTAACTCATCCCGAAGAAGTTCCATTAGGTTCAGGTCCGGACTCTGGGCAGGCCAGTCCATTTCAGGTGTTTTGTCCAAAAACCATTGCCTCACAAGCGCAGCTTCATGACAGAGTGCATTGTCATGCTGAAACAATCATCTATCGTACGCAGTACGCAATGGTATAATCTGTGTTAATATCCTTCCGTATTTAGATTTTTCTTAAGCACAATAAAGGAGTCATATCCAACCACGTAAAACACCCCCACAGCATAACACCACTTCCTCCTACTTCACTGGTGGCACTACACATGATGGCAGGTATCGTTCTCCAGGCATTCGCGAATCCCAAATCCTTCCATCTGATTGCCACTGGATATAGTGGATCAATCCAAATCACTCGTTTACAATCATCTACCATCCAGTGGCATCGCCATTTACACCACCTCAAGCGTCGCTTACTGAAATGTTTGGCTTATGGGCAGCAGCTCGACCATGGTAGCCCATTCCTTGTAACTGCGGATGCACAGTCATTGGCTGGCTGGTCTATTCGTAGCACTTGGAAGTCACAAGTGATTTCTTGCAATTTTTTAAAAGCACCCTCAGCAATGCTCGACGGTTCCTGTCTGTCATTAAATGAAATTTGCTTAGTCTTGGTTTAGCTGTGTTTGTTCCTTCACATTTCTATTTCACAATCACATGACATAAATTGATTTGGACAGCTTTAGAAGGGCTGAAATGTCCTGATGAAATTGTTACTCAGGCAACAATGTCTAATCCACGTTCGAAGTCATTGAGCTCCTTTGACCTACCCACGCTATTGTTACTGTTTATCTACTGACAACACAATACTCCCTGCTTCCTTTTATATGGCGGGTCAGTCTCTCGTGACATCTAGGTTTCAATTCCACATTAAATACGGGCATCTGGATACTTTTTATCAATAGTGCATTTCAGCGAAAAACAGAGAATGGAGGTTTGCAGTGAAAAACTTGGGCAGTAGAGAACTATGATTGAGTGATGAAATGCTGAAGACTCACTAAACTTGAGCATTCGTGTTGTAAACTTTTAGAAAATAAACATACAAAATAAGACATATGTTCTAAAATATGAATGTTTCAGAAAGCTCAAATCAATCAGTTTTTACAACCGAATAAGTAGCAAGTGTGTAGTAAAATTGAATATGCTTATAAAAATAAATTCAAATTGTTGCCACAGTGAAAGATTAGACATGAGAGTTGTCTATCGTGTGAACACACCGGTCCCTCACAATCAAATCACCCCTACCTCCTATTTTGAGGTTGTGCCAATAAATTGATAGAATTTTTGAGGGCATCTAACTAAATTTATATTAATAACAGTTTTGGATCTCAAATAAATTAACATATAAGTATTAGTCAAGTATTCAAGTAAATCTAGCTGTAGGTCAATACATAAAACATGTTCTAAAAGCCATTCATTTATAATTTTTATTCAGTTTTGTTTTTGTGAAAGAGGATCCATTACCTTGTACATTTTTAAAAATTATCATAAAATGAAACACAAATGAATATAATGGAAATATTCCTTATTACACTATTTAATAAGAACATTCCAATAAATTTTGAAGATCTGTAATGTTACTACTACTTTTGAACTTACTTTTCATTTACCAATTAAATTTCTCAGTATTACGTGTGCATTTGTAATAGTTGAAGGTAATTTACTTTTAGTGATTCATGGCAGAAAAAGTTTGTTCACAGATTCATGTGCAGCCAAATCTTCATACGAGCCTTAGAGCAAGATAAGTGAAATTCAGGAAACCTGTCTGAAAGGACAACTGGTCAAATTGGGGAAGTGGGCGATCCACATTGCTCTTTATATTTGGCAGAAAGTCGCAGTGGTTTTGTATGTTTATTGTTTCCATATACAAGTGTAAGATTTGAAATCTCAGATTCTGAAAGGCAAGATTTGAGAGTCGAAAGAGGAAGAGCTTGTAATGATAAATAGGTTCACATTGTATCTTGAGCTATCAGCGGGCCATTCAAAATGTCTTGCCGGACCGCGGCTCTAAGGTTGGTCGTACTGCCTTAAGACTATTGCGCAAGCCGATGTTTTGTTCATGTGTTGCCCTTCCACTAGAGGTCTCAACTCGGGCCAAGCCCTCTGGCCAAGGGTTTGGGCATAGGTAATTTGAAAAGTGTTCGTCAGGCTCGGGCTTGATAATAAAGGCGAAAAAAATATTTTATCACATTCAACATAGCATTTTATTTGTGATGAAAATATCTTAAAAGTATGGTATTTTAATCAAAATCATTAGCGTCATTCTTGAGAAAATCAAAAATAATGAAAACATTTCTATGTAAAGGGGGAAAAAAAGACGAAAAGAATTTATCATCATTGAGATACCGGAATAGCACAATTATCTCAGCATCCACACATCCAAAGCAGTAGTAACACTAGTATTAATAAATAAATAAATAAATAAAATATATACATATATTCGCTTCGGCCAATTGCGAATAAGTAACAGGTGGCAGCTGCAAATTCCGACTCCCTCCGTCCACCCATACCCAGGTCAAAATGGGCAGAGTGCAGTAATAGGAGCGACATGGGTCAATAAGGCAGTTTTCCGTTAACATGGTGCTTATTACATGCGGATTCCAGGACCTCAGACGCCACTATAAAGTGGTTCTCAGTTGGTCCCAGGACCTAAGTGCATCCTTACCAGCTCTCCCTGAGGGGAAAAAATTACTATGTTGATACCGGAAATCGAACCCGATTCATTTCACACCGCGAAAAGCAGCGCTTCGTGGATTTAATAATAATAATAATAATAATAATAATAATAATTGAAAAATACAGCACATTTAAAACAAAATTAGACAATCGGGTCCGGACCGGGTGGGTCTACAGTATAACTCCGTCCAGATCTCTACATTCCACTTGGAGTTTTCAATTCGACAGATCGAAAAATTTCCATTGTGTTTATTATTTCTCACCATCTGCATTCCCCGTAAATCCCTCATAAGATCAGATACTATTGTATTTATAAGTTTCCAAAAGTAAGAGAGTTATATTCCTCCAGAAGCTGTTGTACCCTAGTGGCACATATTCTTTCTCGTGCAGTGACTTACGCACTTGTCTCCTGGTGATGACAAAGAACCTCCGGCCATACCTCAGGGGACGTTGCATTTCAGGAGAAACCCGCCGGCTTTGCTCATAAATCACTTTACCTAACTGCTCGGCATGTTGATGTATGAGCGGTATGATCTTGAGCCGCAACGCCGTTTGTATCCAATACGTGTGTAACCGACTAGATACTATATGCTGATGGACTGTTGATGATGTCGCATTCCACTAGTAAACACACGTATATATCCCCTTAATGCCATCAAGGTAATATCAGGGGGCATTAATCGAAACCAGACGCCACTGAGCTCCTTCGACAAGATTATAGGAAAATGAACCACTGGAAACCAACACACTCAGCCAGCGTAGCAATAGCATGTATTCCATGGGAGTCGACCTGTTGCCTAATTTAATTTTGAAGAAAAAAACCTTATGCAAATGTTATAGAGAAGTATCTTGGAATAGTGAAGATATAAATTGCTCATACTTCTAAACAAAACAAAACAAAAAATGTTGATACATTCACATGACTTTCTTTATCCTCTATCGTTTATTAGTAGGTATACAAACCAGTAATATAAAAAACATACAGTATGGAAATTTCAACTGAAAAAACTAAAGTTATGGCATTTAAAGGTACTCACTCGGTCCGGTCTAAAATAATTATAGAAAATAAAAGCATTTAATATTTAATTTTCTAGGATGTGAAATAACATATGGGTCTGAAACAGACATTAATAAAAAGTTAAATAAATTTAATTACATAACGGGAACTATACAGAGAACACTAAAAAATAAAATTAGAAAAGACTCATAATAAAACTGTATAAAGCAATGGCCATCCCCACAGTAACTTATGGGTCTGAAACATGGACAGCGACAGCAGAAAATAAAAGAAGAATACAGACAGCTGAAATGAAATTTCTCAGACCTATAGCAGGATACACAAGACTGGATAAAAGACCAAACAACGAAATAAGGCAAAAGTTAAAAATAGAAGAGTTAAATAAAGTAACAATAGAATATAGAACTAACTGGAAATAACACTTAGAAAGAATGCCATTAAATAGGATACCCCGAGCAACATATAACTATAGACCCCCAAGGATACAGAAACCCAGGACGACCAAAAAAGAGATGGACACAACAAGATTTTGGAGCCGGAACAGGCTAAACGGCCTAAAACCGTGAAGTAGTAGCAGAAGAAAAATACAAACCAGTCTTACTATATCTTATTTTTCTATCTACTATATTTTAAGCCGAATAAATGTTTGCAGAAATAGCTACATTACACATTTCGTTATAGATACAAAGAGGCAGCGATAGTCAAATGTTTAAGAACTGAACGCTACGCTGGCCTTAAAATTCCATACTGTTTCTATGCAATCGTGAGAAACAACTGAATGTTGACCTTAAAAGAATGGCTAAATATTGAACAATTTGAACCATTAATAACGGATATCTCGGAAATAGCTGATGCCACAAGAAAAGTTATTTGAAATAAATTGTGTGTTTTAAACAGATCTACATTTTTTTGTGCAGTACGTGTTTGTCATTCGCTTAACGTTTACTAGTTATACAAGATTATACAAAATGTCTTCCAAAAGAAGAAGACTTCAAAAACTATTCACAAAAAATTCAAGATAAACGTTTTATTTGTCATGTAAATACATTTAATACATTGTATTTTAATTAAAGTCGTTACAACCATACTTTAGAAAACAAAAAAATTAAAAAAAATGTTTCATGTAAAGGGTAGTTTGGTAGTTTAAATGGAACATTTTTTTAATTTTTTTTCCAAAAATGGCTCTAACGATTTTGATTAACATACCATATGTTTATGATATTTTTTATGGCAAAAGAAATGTATATTTTGGATTTTTGTGTGAATGTCCCCAAAAGTCCTCTTCATTCTGAATGACTTTTGCATAAGTGGTAAATCGTTACTATACAAAAAGTGCAGATCTCGTTAAGAATCACAATTTATGTCACATACATTGTTTTGTCGAGCGAACCATTTCCCAGATATTCCTTGTTATTAGTTTGAATTTTCCAATACTTATACCTTTTTTCTCCAATGGGAATTAGTTACTTTTTATTTTATGTTATGAACATGCAAAGAGAATGGAATGCTCCACATAGCGACCAGCTCTTAAAAGATTATCCTTAAAGGCTAACATATTCTCCTTGCACTTACAAGAAAATTAGCAATACGATAATTTCTGCAAATGTTTATCTCGATTAACATGAAGTATTTGAAGAATAAGCGTTTGTAAAAATAGTTTGTACATGAATAGGGAAAGTCATGCGAGGGCAACATATCAGATTTTTTAAATTTATGGCGCCTCAAAACATGTATTTCCTGTGAAATCTCAGTATTGAATATTTGGGTGGAAAGCACGTGGTAGAGAAAGTAAAAATACGTACAACAAAATTATTTTTCAAATTAAAAACAATTTTATGCGTGTAAGTTATTCTTCTTTCCTAATTAATAATTTGAAGTCGATAAGGCGAGATACAGAATTTTACAGAATCTGACTTTTAAATATATATACATACATACACACATTTCTTTCATATAAATTGAAATTTAAACATTCTTTTAACATTTCTAAGAAAATAATTTCAAACTTTGACCTGGAAGATTTTCAGGGTTTAGAAGCTTCTATTTAACCCCAAGATGTGAACCGATAGTGAAAATATTTCGCTTTGTATTTGTACCTGCATCTCCATTGTTTTCTTACTACGGCTAATGAATCGGTAGTCATAAAAAACTAAATCAATGTTCAGTTTACTGCTAATTTGAATATGATCGTGCATTAAAATATATTCTATGTATAAATCATACACAACAGGAATTTTATACCTCCCTATCCCTTAAATTGTTTCAAATGCTTGAAAATAAATATGCGTGTATATCAAGATTAGCTCCAATGTGTCTAACACATGCGGGATAATATTATCTTAATAATTCACATACTGATATTATCATACACCCGAAATACAAGGTTGTATGCGTTTATTTCGTTTTTGCGTGCTGAACAAAACGCAACTGGTCATATATTGATGCTATTGATAATACTTTTCGCGGGTAAATACGATTAATATCATTAATATGTAATAAAACACCTACGTGTGTACTCAATGGCTGATAACTAATTTACGGGTTACAAATCAATACTAACGAACCAAAGCAAGGACATTATTGCACGCACATTGCTTTTCTGGCACAATTACATTAGTGTTGATTAATTATTATCTATCCTGTTATACCACAAAATGTTACTGCAAATTAAATGTGGCCTGCCTTACATGAATTTTAATGAGGAAACCTGCACTTCATTTTAAGGCAATGGTAGATTTAGAACTAAAGCGTTGCTTCCGACGAAAAATTAAAAGACAAGTAGGACTGCTGTGGAACCGGGTTCGAATCCCGCTGACGTTTCTACTAACCCTTTCAGATATTGTGTCCACTGCAATGGACATTATCTTTAAAATCAACTTGTACAAAAAATATGGTTAGAAAAACCTTACGTTCCACCATTCTGTCTCTTTACTGCTGCATAATTCAGTGGTTTGGTTAAAAAAAATTATATTACCATAACTTGAAGCAAATAAATGTAAAGAAAGTTTTGTTGATACTTTTTAATGCATATAAATGCAGTGAGTTTTACCACAGTGCCACTGAAGTTCCATCAACTTCCATACATGCCAATTACTGTTTTACATGGGCTCAGCCCTCCTTTGCCACAGAATTCGTAGCATCTCAACAGGGATTCTTATCTAGGTAAACTTGGACACTAAAATAATCGCTAGTGATGCCCAGTGCTTAAACAACTGAGCTGCAAATCCCAGAACAGGTATTAATAGATTCTAAGCGCACAAGTGTTTACCATATGCCATCCTGTATTAAAAACTAATTTTTGTGAAAAATATATCAGGTCTGAAAGTTTTAAGGCGTTTCCCACAATCTTAGGATGAATTGAAGGGATTCAAGGCGTTATATCTTTAAGTTCTTTCGTGCAAATAATTATTCATTTCACCATTAATCTATTAGGACTTAAGCGCTTAAAGGACTTTAGCTCTGAAGAAATGACAATTGTAACATGGTTTAGTATTGTCTAAGATTTCTATCCCATTCATTTGGACATAAACTAGAGAAAAAGAGAGAGAGAGAATATATATACATATACATATAAAGTTACTAATTAGCGTTTTCCATTCTTATAATTTATTTCTGTAGCATAGAAGCATGCATAATAGAAATGCAATATCAATTTTAAAAAATATATATTTTTACTATAGTAATTCATCATTATATTATTATTATTATTCAAGTTTTCCAATTTTGTTTACTTACATTCTACTTACTGTTTTATAAGGCTTAAAGTGAAACTTCAGTATGTCTTCACAATCACATAGGATTACAACAACTTCAATATATTCTTATAAAAAGTAACGAATTCGATTTTTTTACATATCTGTTAAGCGATCAACAATTTGTTGTGTTCAATAGTATGATATCACCATCAGCATCATCTTTTGGGCTTAAAGGTCCGTTCCAGCTATCCTGCTATGTTTTGACTAGAGATTTTGACTGAGAAGAGTCTCCCCTAAAGAGGTTAGCAACCTCTTATAGGGATGGGGTTGATCTTGGCAACAGTAATTATGGGGTGCCTTAGGGATCCGTTCTTGGTCCCGTATTACTATTAATAGCAATAAATAAGTTTACCTTCAACATGGATGCCGATACAGAGTATAACGCAACGATACAACTATTTAATACCCGTAATTACTTATATTAGCACATACACACATTCATGTGTATAGCCATAAAAAATCAAGACTGCGAAACAACAAAAACAGATCCAGAACGATCATAAAAAACAGACCACATGCTACTTCTGACATATATCTCTAGCATCGTTTACTTGAAACCAATTTTTGTGGAATATAATAATTTCTCTAATTCCATAGGTAAGCGACAGAGAAGTTGAAATTGATACCATGTTAACCGGAGATAATATTTTAGATTTAAAGCAGCTATAAAAGGAACAGCTGGTAACAGATAACCAAATACCAATGAGGCATAAGCGAATGTCGTTTGGCAAGGTCGGACTATAGTGACAGCCGACAGGACAAGTTTTGCGCGACAAGCGGAACGGATTCCCGTCTTTAAGATGGATATCATCTATTCTTCGTATATGGAATCGAAAAAGAGGCCAGAAACAAACGACTATCGCCTTCTGCTCACGATGCTTGGCTTTTTACATGCACAATTTACTGCCCTTCCTTTCACTTTATATTCGATTCTCATAGATTGTTGACACGTTTTCAATAACCATTTTCTTTATAGTGGTCTTTCGTCGCTACGGAACGATTTTTCAGGCTTCTAAGCCTAAACTGCTTCACATTCAAAGTGATGCTTCTATGTTTGTTTTTACATACTAGCTAAGAATCCGATGTATAACAGCCACATTATATTATCGAGAGCACCATTTCATAAGCATTCTACTATAGTGCGGTCTCCAAACCTCTTGACGTTTCGCGAGAACCAATGCGATGCAACCGCGTCGTTGCCAAACTTCATTCCGCTTCGGCAGAATGTTACACATTTGTGGCAAATGCCATCGCAACTTTATAAACAACAGTATTAAACCGGAGTCTAACTCACAACCTTCACTACTGATTTTGGTTTTTGTCATTGTTCACCAAACTTTAATAGCATCAACCTGGAGCAAGTTACGGACATAGACCTCTATTGACTTGACGTTCTGTATATCCTCTTTTGGGGTTAAAGGCTTGCTTCAAAGAATACATGGATTTCGTTAAAAGGAATGTTTCTTGAAATGGGAGCTTTGAATGCTTCTTTCAGAAATGTGCAAAACGTCTCACAATAGGCTTTATTCAGTGAAAATCACATACATTTTGGTTCATAAAATTCTGAAAACATAACGGACGTTGTCAACATAAAAAACAAATAACCTTATACAGCAACGTATTTATTATTATTATTATTATTATTATTATTATTATTATTAGCACAACTATACAAAAGTTAGTATGTTTTAGCACGCAAAAGTCTCCAATTAAGCATCACGAGAGATAACTATAAATTAATAAAACATTAAATGAGAACTACCGGGTGTAATTATTATTATTTTTATTTATTTCTATTTTATTGTTATTGTTTTTGTACTTGTTTAGAAGAACGTCAGTAGGTATATATAGAGAGAGCGAGGCCACTTTTTTGCGTTTATATGGGAAAGGATAGGGAAAACGAGGCTAGATGCGACGGTTCAAGGAGGAAAATGCGTTTATATGGGCGAGATAGGGAATACGAGGACTGACGCTAGGCTAGACAGTGGTAGGAGGGGGAGTGCGCTTTATATGAGACAGATAGGGAATACGTGGAGAGGTGCTAGGCTAGACAGAGGCTGAGTAAAGTATGGTTTATATGAGCGGTATAGGAAAACGATGAGAGGTGTTAGACTAGACAGAGCTTGAAACGTAGTGCATGGTTTATATGAGAGATATAGGAAAACAAGGAAAGGTGTTAGGCTAGACAGAGGTCGAGGAGTAGAGTATGGTTTATATGAGAAGTATAGGAAAACGAGGAGATGTATTAGGTTAGGAGAATTGAGTATGTGTTTATAAGGAGAGACGAGAAAACGGAGAGAGATCCTATGCTAGGATAGACAGGTGTTAAAGTTAGGTTAGATAGGAAACCAAGGAGTGATACTCAGCTAGAGGGGGGAGGCAGGAGGGAATGCTCTTTATGAGAGGTAGGGGATCAGGGGAGTGGTGTTAGGCTAGACAGAGGTTGAGAGTAGAGTATGCGTTTATATGTATGGGAAGTATAGGAAAACGCGGAGAGGTGTTAGGCTAGACAGAGGTCGAGGAGTAGAGTATGGTTTATACGAGAGGTACAGGAAAACGAGGAGAGGAGTTAGGCTAGGCAGAAGTCGAGGAGTAGAGTATGATTTATATGAGAGGTATACGAACAGGAGGAGAGGTGTTAGGCTAGACAGGTAGTGTAGCAGTAGGAATATGGACTTATATACAGGAGAGATAGGGAATAGGAGGTGCTAGACTTGAAAGCGACTTTAGACGTGAACTTAGTGGAAAACTGTTTGATGTCAATGTTAGACCGCTAATTCTAGACATGCCCATCACGTAACTTATTCAGGGAAAAGGTGAGTCGTTCAGGGGAAAAAGGTGACTGCTCAGGGAAAAAGGTGACCCACAAAGGGAAAAAGTCGACCAGTAAAGGGAAAAACGTGACCAGCAAAGGGAAAAAGGTGAGCAACAAAGGGAAAAAGGTGAGCAACAAAGGGAAAAAGGTGACCACCAAAGGGAAAACGGTGAGCCATAAAGGGAAAAAGGTGACTGCTCAGGGAAAAAGGCGACATGCAACGGGAAAAATGTCACCAGCAAAGGGAAAAAGGTGAGCAACAAAGGGAAAGAGGTGACCACCAAAGGGAAAACGGTGAGCCATAAAGGGAAAAAGGTGACCTGCAACGGGAAAAGCTAACCCACTAACACTAACAGGTAAGTAATTCAGCTAGTATTGCAAGAGGTTGACTGGATCATAGCAGTGTATGATTTCACAGGTAATTCAGCTAGTATCGTATGTATTTAGGCTAATTCATCTAGTATCACAGCATAGATTCCAGAGGCTAACTGTATCATGGCTCTGCATGATTTCACAGGTAATTCAGCTAGTATCGTAGGTATTTAGGCTAATTCAGCTAGTATCACAAGAGCATAGATTCTAGGGTTGGGTATAGCATAGTTTCATATTTCACAGGTAATTCAGAGGGTATCGTAGGTATTTAAGATAATTCAAGTAACATAGGTGTTTAGAGTAATTAAGCAATCATTACAGGAGGGTAGGTTACAGGAGTTGGTTATAACCTAGCTTCGTATTTCTCAGATAGTTCAGGTAATATCGTAAGTATTTGAGGTAATCGACATAGCTTCACAGATATTATTGATAATTTCGATCAGAGATTTGTATCACAGCTATTTAAGGTAAATGCAGGTGATTCAGGTTGTATCAATGGTGTTTGAGTCATTTTAACAGGTAATTCAGATAGTATCACGGGTGCTCGTGCTAATTTAGAGCAGGAATTCGTATCAGAGCTAGTTAAGGTAATTTCATATGATTCGGGTAGTATCACAGGTATTTAAATCATTTTCACAGCCAATTCAGCTAGTATCTTGACCATTTAAGCTAATTCAGCTAGTATCACAGGAGGCTAGATTCCAGAGGCTAACTGCATCATAGCTATGCATGATTTCACAGCTAATTCAGCTAGTATCGTAAGTATTTAGGCTAATTCAGCTAGTATCACAGGAGGTTAGATTCCAGGGTTGGGTATAGCATAGTTTCATATTTCACAGGTAATTCAGAGGGTATCGTAGCTATTTAGGATAATTCAAGTAACATAGGTGTTTAGAGTAATTAAGCAAGCATTACAGGAGGGTAGGTTCCAGGGGTTGGTTATAGCATAGTTTCGTATTTTACAGATAGTTCAGTTAATATCGTAAGTATTTGGGTAATCAGCATAGTTTCACAGATGCTCGTGATAATTTCGATCAGAGATTTGTATCACAGCTATTTAAGGTAAGTGCAGGTGATTCAGGTTGTATCAATGGTATTTGTGTCATTTTAACAGGTAATTCAGATAGTGTCTAGGTATTTGGGCGATTCAAGCATCATAGGTGTTTAGAGTAACTCAGCTAGTATCACAGGAGGCTAGATTCAATGATCAGGGTTTCGTATCAGAGCTATTTAATGTAATTTCACTTGATTCGAGTAGTATCACAGGTATTTAAGTCATTTTAACGGGCAATTCAACTAGTATCACAGGTACTCATGGTAATATAGAGAGTAATTAAATTATAAAACATTTCTCATCCAACGTTACAACAATTTATATACTTTTTTCTAAATCTTACAAACTTATTATATGTTAAACAGTTATTGTACGATGCGGAGAGGGATAAACTGCATATTGGTTCACAAATTGAAAAGCTTTACGTCAACATACCTTTATTTTAGTTCGTTGTAGATGTCTCTCCCCTTTTATCTAGGCTTGAGACTAGCACTAGGATTGCTCCTAATGGCAGGGTTACCACCTTCCCTTCCATCTTCTTCTTTCTTCATCAGGCGTCAGCTATCTGCATATACAGCACACAGATAACATTCTTTTTTAAGATTGTAGACTCACGAGAAAATCTTTATCTTTAACTTACATTCTTTTAAGCACTGTTTGTAATGGCGTAATGTCCAGACGCATATGTCGTTATCCCGTCCTCAGCAATAATTCTTTTATCATCAAACGGAGTCAATGCAATTTTATTCACTTGCACTGTAGCAAGAGCATGCTTTCGTGATAGGATCAGATTCATAGGTGTTCTGATGATTTCACAGGTTTTAAGACAGTCTGTATAGCTGTCAAACGAAATGTACTGCTTAATAGCGCTACGTTTTATACCTTTAATCTTTTTATCATTGACCCTTGAATATCTAAGGCATACATCTTAGGACGTAGTCCAACAAAGCGTAGGATGATTTTGCTATTAGCCTCATCTTTAAATTTTCCCAATACCTTCTTGTTCTGAGTAGAGTAACATATATGGTTGGCAGGGTAATCAGCTGTATCGAGATGCTCAAGAAAACGTAGCTTGTTCTGGTACACATCTTCAGTTGTTACACGATGAATGAACGAATCAGTGTCCATATACATAAGCTTCAGGTTTTCAGCTCCATAATAAGGCAACAAAACGTCGTAATGATAGTTATACATTAATGTCTTGGAGATGTCCAACACACTCATACCAATGTATATAGGCTTGTTGAATACAATCTGACGAGAGGCCATATGTACAGCAGCTAGATTATCAGCATATATCGTCCTGTCGATAAACGTAGGCTTGGCGATCAGCTTCTCTAGAGTTTTTTCATTGGTCACCAGTCGTATATCCATACGGTTACGCAGGTTCTCCATAGTTTTTCCAAACATAGCGTTGTTAAAGAGCTTGTAGAGATCCTTCTCGAAATCATTTGCAGCTTGTTGTCGTAGCCTGTTGTTAAATTCCACATAAGGTTTCAACCACTGAGACTGTCGGAATTGTAGCACACGATGGATTTTTGTTAGTCGTAGTCCATGACTAAGAGCTTGCTTCAAAGCCATGTAATGCACTACATACTTCTTTCGAGGTCTAAGATGAGGTATCAGTTTCTTTGTAGATGATTCCAATGGTTTCATACACTCCGGCAGGAAAGGTAGATCGTTGTGTAAATCGTGAAGTTCAGCAGGATACTCGATGTCGACTTCTAATATGTACTCATGAGGATCATCTTCTTGTAGTGTTTCTAAGTTGATTTCTTCAGGTGACACCCACTGAAATCCACCAAAAGGAAGAGCGTGAAACATTACCCACCCATATTGGTTATTAGCGTCCTCGTATGTGATAAATTGGGTTGGTCTCGACGGATCAAACTTATCCATATAAGTGTTATTAGCCTCAGCATACCGATGGGAAACTTGGCATAAACCTCCTCTTATACCTGATTCCACCATGAGTAGTTGATCATAATCTTGTAACAGCTCTAACTTAATCCCAGTATACAGTAACATGGCGTCCCATGTAAGACCTGGAGAGGTAAAATAATGGGCCGGATCGACTTTATGTGTTTTGAGGGTTTGCTCTCTGAACGTCTCAAAGACGTCAGCTAGAAGAAGTACATCCGAAGTTAAGTAGAGATCGCTGTACTCTCCCAGGTTTCTCACATTGAACAGCTCCCATACATTTCTAGCATGATCGTAGTCAGTATCAGTAATTTCTTCTTCATTTAATCTATTGTAGAAGGAGTCCTTAGGAGGCAAGCAGGTCTCGTTCAGGGCATCCCATGACGTAACAAAATCATATGGAAATACACCCTTACGGGTCATCAACTTCAATTTGTCTTCTCCAAAGTACTTTAGCGTTTCAGGATACGAGGTTAGATTTGTTATCAACTTATCCAAGCTTGTACTGAGGAATCGAAAGCTATCCACAAATCGAAGCTTTATATCTCCTACATACTTGGTGAATGAGATATAGCTTTCTTCAGAGTTAGGAATTACCTCCACACGTTCACTTGTGCACCCCAACTCCTTTACAATGAAATGCGAGTCATATCCGCTAAGGTTATGCATGAAGACTGGTATATATTTAGGTGTTTTACAGGCTAAATTACATTCATTATGAAGACTTCCACGATATTCACCGCTGATGTGATCATGGTCGCGTACTTTATAGTTCTCTTCTGTAAAGGGTTTTCCACACAAGTAGCATGCTGAAGAAGACTCAAAATCCTTTTGCTGTTGATTCGTAAGTTTCAGAGGCTTAGCAGATTTGTATATATTACCAATCATTTCTGCAAGAGATGTAAGTACAGCATAAACTTCTGAGCAGCATCAGCACCACGATACACATAGGGTTGCTTAGGAAGACCAGTTTCGAGATGTTCAACACTGGATGTAGGCTTCACGTAAACACAGAAGCTCATTGGTGTGTGCTCTTGATAAGGGGTTGTATAGGAAGTTTCAGGATCGGGTATACACGTATGGCATGGAGTGAGAATACTCTCAAAATCCGCATAGATGACATAAGGTACTTTCAGCATCCTCTCAACATTTTTAAATTGTACAATTGCTTTCTCCTTGGTAGGCATAACTACCCTTGCAACACCATGTTGAATACAGACGGCTGCATGTTCTTGTAGTTTTTCCTGTCCACTTCGTCCGCTCAGGTCATCAAAATGTGTAAAGCAGCGCTTACAAGTATAAACCCGTCCATTATGGTTAGTTTTCTGGCGTCGAACGAGTTTCTCAAAATTCTTTATATACACGTAGTGATGTTTTCCACTGCTGTCATTCAATAGTAGCAGGTCGCGATGTTCAGGTAGTTCAATGTAGTAGCTCCTATGATGGGTAATTAATACTGTATATAATTTTTAATCAGTTGTCCCTAGTTCGAATCCCGATTTTTTAATGACTTCCTTAATTTTTCTCTATACTCTAGAATATATCACTTAGATTGATGCTGTAACTGCATACAGCACCTTTAAACATATCAAACTAATATTGTAAATAATTTTGTTTCTGGTGTTCTGGGTTCGAATACTGATAAAATGTAATTTAATTATAAATTTAATAACTCCTAAACTAATTACAATAAAGACACCAAATACACTTTACTGCATTTATTTTATTAGGTAGTATCTTGTGGATGTGTAATTAGATACATGACGTCCTGGGTTCGATCTTAATTTTAAAATTTTCATTATCTCGGGAACTAAGTGAGGTACAGGAGTGGACCAAAGCATGATTGATAGCTTCTATGATGGGTAATTAATGCTGTATATAATTGCCAATCAGTTGTGCTTGGTTCGATTCCCCATCTTTTAATGACTTTCTTAATTTTCCTCTGTACACTAGAATATATTACTTAGATCGATGATGTAACTGCGTACAGCTTTGTTTAACATGTCAGACTAATATTATAAATTATCTTGTTCCTGGTGTTCTGGGTTCGAATACCGATTCAATGAAATTTACTTGCAAAAATTTAATAACTCGTAATTTAATTTAGATAAACATGTCAAGGTAAACGCAAACAGAGTATCTAGTCCTTAAATATCGTTATCGTGACAAATATTACTTTAAAGTACTCAGATCGAATCCCGAAGGGTGATTTCATATATCTTCAAGCTTATGGATCATATCAGGTTCGAGTAAAGATTAAATGGTAGATGCTGATATTGGGGAGCTAAAATACATTTATTAAAAGTATTACCGGGTTCGATTTAGAAGCTTAGAATCTGTGTAACTCTGGAAAAATTGCTTTTCTCATGATTGTAGTGAAATGTAATGGTCTTTCTATGAGAAGATGGAAAGGAAGAATTGAAAAGGGAATAAAAACATGAAATAATTAAGTAAATAAGGGGGGAAATCTTCTAGGTTTCCTTTTAAGCTTTTACTTTTAAGTATTGTGATAATACAGCTTGAATTAACCTTGGTACAATAGGTGGTGATGGTGGTGGTGGGCTTGAATTTGAAATATATGTCTGAATGAGCGTGTGGGAATACTTCTCTTGCTGGTGTGACAGCATGAGACGAGTTTAAACGTGTTTGATGCTGCCAGACATCCTGCCTCTGGGTGTGACGTAATAAACATCCTGTCTCTAGACTTAAGGTTATATGGTTGGGGGGTTAGTACACGTTGAGCGATCATATACAGGTGGTTATGGAACGAGTTTATGATTGATCTAAAAGGTTCGTGCTCCCTCTATAAATATGGTGATCTAGGGCATTGGACTTCATTGTGCTAATTAGTCTTGAGGTGTTAACATCGTGTTCTCTCCAAGAATAATCAGCTTTCTAAAGTGGTGTCAAGGTGAAGAGGTCTACATTTCATTGATCAGTGATTAATACGTTATTACATCAAGAATAAAGATGAATAACTCAGCGTATAAGGATATTATTCCAAGCGCTACTGGATATGCATGCGGAAAATGTGGGAAGAAGTTCCTCCGAGGTTATGACAAGAGAAGACACGAAATGAGCTGCAAGCAGCTCTTCAAATGTAAACATTGTAATGTAACCTTCAAAGATGGTTATAAGGGACAGCGACACGAAGATATATGTGAAATAAGCAGCCCTCAGAAGAAAAGAAGATTGGAGCCAACTAAACATCAGTTGCTGTCAACAATGGAGGACTGTGATATGAAAGAATACGAAACTTCATTCGAAGGACGATTGAAATCGTATTTTATACGATGCGAATCAGCTAAGGACCTAAATATGTATCTGCAAGAGGCAAAACAACGTATAATCCAGGCTGTGCATAAAGAGCTTAGCATTCATAGGAGTGTTAAAATTAATCTGCTGGCTGAGTGTCGATTTGTTAACAGTATTGGAGAAACCTGTGACAAAACATTTAAAACAAGGAATCATCCTGTTTTCCTAGAAACAGATCTGGACTCAACACTGGAAGCAAAATTCAAGAAATTGGTGACTGAAATGGAGGAGTCTCAGCTTAAGGGTAGCAGCTGGGCTTTGCTTGCTGTTGAAGGAGTTCGACTTCGTATCAACATGTACAATCCATTGCGAGGAAGTAGCTACATACCATTACCACCATCTGTCGGAGCTAAAGAAGCGTGTATAAACATCCAGAACTTTAGCGACGAGAAATGTTTCATGTACTCTATACTGGCCAAATTCGTGAGCATCAAGCCTCAACGCGTCAGCAAATACAAACAACTTCAAGATAAGTACGACTTCAGCTGTGTTTCCTATCCTACAACACTTTCTCAAATACCTAAATTTGAGAAGCTTAACAAGATATCCATTAACGTTTTCGGGCAGGATGAGAAGCATGAAGTGTATCCAATAAAGGTTGCTGACATTGAACTACCTGAACATCGCGACCTGCTACTATTGAATGACAGCAGTGGAAAACATCACTACGTGTATATAAAGAATTTTGAGAAACTCGTTCGACGCCAGAAAACTAACCATAATGGACGGGTTTATACTTGTAAGCGCTGCTTTACACATTTTGATGACCTGAGCGGACGAAGTGGACAGGAAAAACTACAAGAACATGCAGCCGTCTGTATTCAACATGGTGTTGCAAGGGTAGTTATGCCTACCAAGGAGAAAGCAATTGTACAGTTTAAAAATGTTGAGAGGATGCTGAAAGTACCTTATGTCATCTATGCGGATTTTGAGAGTATTCTCACTCCATGCCATACGTGTATACCCGATCCTGAAACTTCCTATACAACCCCTTATCAAGAGCACACACCAATGAGCTTCTGTGTTTACGTGAAGCCTACATCCAGTGTTGAACATCTCGAAACTGGTCTTCCTAAGCAACCCTATGTGTATCGTGGTGCTGATGCTGCTCAGAAGTTTATGCTGTACCTTACATCTCTTGCAGAAATGATTGGTAATATATACAAATCTGCTAAGCCTCTGAAACTTACGAATCAACAGCAAAAGGATTTTGAGTCTTCTTCAGCATGCTACTTGTGTGGAAAACCCTTTACAGAAGAGAACTATAAAGTACGCGACCATGATCACATCAGCGGTGAATATCGTGGAAGTCTTCATAATGAATGTAATTTAGCCTGTAAAACACCTAAATATATACCAGTCTTCATGCATAACCTTAGCGGATATGACTCGCATTTCATTGTAAAGGAGTTGGGGTGCACAAGTGAACGTGTGGAGGTAATTCCTAACTCTGAAGAAAGCTATATCTCATTCACCAAGTATGTAGGAGATATAAAGCTTCGATTTGTGGATAGCTTTCGATTCCTCAGTACAAGCTTGGATAAGTTGATAACAAATCTAACCTCGTATCCTGAAACGCTAAAGTACTTTGGAGAAGACAAATTGAAGTTGATGACCCGTAAGGGTGTATTTCCATATGATTTTGTTACGTCATGGGATGCCCTGAACGAGACCTGCTTGCCTCCTAAGGACTCCTTCTACAATAGATTAAATGAAGAAGAAATTACTGATACTGACTACGATCATGCTAGAAATGTATGGGAGCTGTTCAATGTGAGAAACCTGGGAGAGTACAGCGATCTCTACTTAACTTCGGATGTACTTCTTCTAGCTGACGTCTTTGAGACGTTCAGAGAGCAAACCCTCAAAACACATAAAGTCGATCCGGCCCATTATTTTACCTCTCCAGGTCTTACATGGGACGCCATGTTACTGTATACTGGGATTAAGTTAGAGCTGTTACAAGATTATGATCAACTACTTATGGTGGAATCAGGTATAAGAGGAGGTTTATGCCAAGTTTCCCATCGGTATGCTGAGGCTAATAACACTTATATGGATAAGTTTGATCCGTCGAGACCAACCCAATTTATCACATACGAGGACGCTAATAACCAATATGGGTGGGTAATGTTTCACGCTCTTCCTTTTGGTGAATTTCAGTGGGTGTCACCTGAAGAAATCAACTTAGAAACACTACAAGAAGATGATCCTCATGGGTACATATTAGAAGTCGACATCGAGTATCCTGCTGAACTTCACGATCTACACAACGATCTACCTTTCCTGCCGGAGTGTATGAAACCATTGGAATCATCTACAAAGAAACTGATACCTCATCTTGGACCTCGAAAGAAGTATGTAGTGCATTACATGGCTTTGAAGCAAGCTCTTAGTCATGGACTACGACTAACAAAAATCCATCGTGTGCTACAATTCCGACAGTCTCAGTGGTTGAAACCTTATGTGGAATTTAACAACAGGCTACCACAACAAGCTGCAAATGATTTCGAGAAGGATCTCTACAAGCTCTTTAACAACGCTATGTTTGGAAAAACTATGGAGAACCTGCGTAACCGTATGGATATACGACTGGTGACCAATGAAAAAACTCTAGAGAAGCTGATCGCCAAGCCTACGTTTATCGACAGGACGATATATGCTGATAATCTAGCTGCTGTACATATGGCCTCTCGTCAGATTGTATTCAACAAGCCTATATACATTGGTATGAGTGTGTTGGACATCTCCAAGACATTAATGTATAACTATCATTACGACGTTTTGTTGCCTTATTATGGAGCTGAAAACCTGAAGCTTATGTATATGGACACTGATTCGTTCATTCATCGTGTAACAACTGAAGATGTGTACCAGAACAAGCTACGTTTTCTTGAGCATCTCGATACAGCTGATTACCCTGCCAACCATATATGTTACTCTACTCAGAACAAGAAGGTATTGGGAAAATTTAAAGATGAGGCTAATAGCAAAATCATCCTACGCTTTGTTGGACTACGTCCTAAGATGTATGCCTTAGATATTCAAGGGTCAATGATAAAAAAGATTAAAGGTATAAAACGTAGCGCTATTAAGCAGTACATTTCGTTTGACAGCTATACAGACTGTCTTAAAACCTGTGAAATCATCAGAACACCTATGAATCTGATCCTATCACGAAAGCATGCTCTTGCTACAGTGCAAGTGAATAAAATTGCATTGACTCCGTTTGATGATAAAAGAATTATTGCTGAGGACGGGATAACGACATATGCGTCTGGACATTACGCCATTACAAACAGTGCTTAAAAGAATGTAAGTTAAAGATAAAGATTTTCTCGTGAGTCTACAATCTTAAAAAAAGAATGTTATCTGTGTGCTGTATATGCAGATAGCTGACGCCTGATGAAGAAAGAAGAAGATGGAAGGGAAGGTGGTAACCCTGCCATTAGGAGCAATCCTAGTGCTAGTCTCAAGCCTAGATAAAAGGGGAGAGACATCTACAACGAACTAAAATAAAGGTATGTTGACGTAAAGCTTTTCAATTTGTGAACCAATATGCAGTTTATCCCTCTCCGCATCGTACAATAACTGTTTAACATATAATAAGTTTGTAAGATTTAGAAAAAAGTATATAAATTGTTGTAACGTTGGATGAGAAATGTTTTATAATTTAATTACTCTCTATATTACCATGAGTACCTGTGATACTAGTTGAATTGCCCGTTAAAATGACTTAAATACCTGTGATACTACTCGAATCAAGTGAAATTACATTAAATAGCTCTGATACGAAACCCTGATCATTGAATCTAGCCTCCTGTGATACTAGCTGAGTTACTCTAAACACCTATGATGCTTGAATCGCCCAAATACCTAGACACTATCTGAATTACCTGTTAAAATGACACAAATACCATTGATACAACCTGAATCACCTGCACTTACCTTAAATAGCTGTGATACAAATCTCTGATCGAAATTATCACGAGCATCTGTGAAACTATGCTGATTACCCAAATACTTACGATATTAACTGAACTATCTGTAAAATACGAAACTATGCTATAACCAACCCCTGGAACCTACCCTCCTGTAATGCTTGCTTAATTACTCTAAACACCTATGTTACTTGAATTATCCTAAATACCTACGATACCCTCTAAATTACCTGTGAAATATGAAACTATGCTATACCCAACCCTGGAATCTAACCTCCTGTGATACTAGCTGAATTAGCCTAAATACCTACGATACTAGCTGAATTAGCTGTGAAATCATGCATAGCTATGATGCAGTTAGCCTCCTGTGATACTAGCTGAATTAGCTTAAATGGTCAAGATACTAGCTGAATTGGCTGTGAAAATGATTTAAATACCTGTGATACTACCCGAATCATGTGAAATTACCTTAACTAGCTCTGATACGAATTCCTGCTCTAAATTAGCACGAGCACCCGTGATACTATCTGAATTACCTGTTAAAATGACTCAAATACCATTGATACAACCTGAATCACCTGCATTTACCTTAAACTGCTGTATTACAAATCTCTGATCGAAATTATCAATAATATCTGTGAAGCTATGTCGATTACCTCAAATACTTACGATATTACCTGAACTATCTGTGAAATACGAAGCTAGGTTATAACCAACTCCTGTAACCTACCCTCCTGTAATGCTTGCTTAATTACTCTAAACACCTATGTTACTTGAATTATCCTAAATACCTACGATACCCTCTGAATTACCTGTGAAATATGAAACTATGCTATACCCAACCCTGGAATCTAACCTCCTGTGATACTAGCTGAATTAGCCTAAATACCTACGATACTAGCTGAATTAGCTGTGAAATCATGCATAGCTATGATGCAGTTAGCCTCTGGAATCTAGCCTCATGTGATACTAGCTGAATTAGCTTAAATGGTCAAGATACTAGCTGAATTGGCTGTGAAAATGATTTAAATACCTGTGATACTACCCGAATCATGTGAAATTACCTTAACTTGCTCTGATACGAATTCCTGCTCTAAATTAGCACGAGCACCCGTGATACTATCTGAATTACCTGTTAAAATGACTCAAATACCATTGATACAACCTGAATCACCTGCATTTACCTTAAACTGCTGTATTACAAATCTCTGATCGAAATTATCAATAATATCTGTGAAGCTATGTCGATTACCTCAAATACTTACGATATTACCTGAACTATCTGTGAAATACGAAGCTAGGTTATAACCAACTCCTGTAACCTACCCTCCTGTAATGCTTGCTTAATTACTCTAAACACCTATGTTACTTGAATTATCCTAAATACCTACGATACCCTCTGAATTACCTGTGAAATATGAAACTATGCTATACCCAACCCTGGAATCTAACCTCCTGTGATACTAGCTGAATTAGCCTAAATACCTACGATACTAGCTGAATTAGCTGTGAAATCATGCATAGCTATGATGCAGTTAGCCTCTGGAATCTAGCCTCATGTGATACTAGCTGAATTAGCTTAAATGGTCAAGATACTAGCTGAATTGGCTGTGAAAATGATTTAAATACCTGTGATACTACCCGAATCATGTGAAATTACCTTAACTTGCTCTGATACGAATTCCTGCTCTAAATTAGCACGAGCACCCGTGATACTATCTGAATTACCTGTTAAAATGACTCAAACACCATTGATACAACCTGAATCACCTGCATTTACCTTAAATAGCTGTGATACAAATCTCTGATCGAAATTATCAATAATATCTGTGAAGCTATGTCGATTACCTCAAATACTTACGATATTACCTGAACTATCTGTGAAATACGAAGCTATGTTATAACCAATCTCCTGTAACCTACCCTCCTGTAATGCTTGCTTAATTACTCTAAACACCTATGTTACTTGAATTATCCTAAATACCTACGATACCCTCTGAATTACCTGTGAAATATGAAACTATGCTATACCCAACCCTAGAATCTATCCTCTTGTGATACTAGCTGAATTAGCCTAAATACCTACGATACTAGCTGAATTACCTGTGAAATCATGCAGAGCCATGATACAGTTAGCCTCTGGAATCTATCCTGTGATACTAGATGAATTAGCCTAAATACATACGATACTAGCTGAATTACCTGTGAAATCATACACTGCTATGATCCAGTCAACCTCTTGCAATACTAGCTGAATTACTTACCTGTTAGTGTTAGTGGGTTAGCTTTTCCCGTTGCAGGTCACCTTTTTCCCTTTATGGCTCACCGTTTTCCCTTTGGTGGTCACCTCTTTCCCTTTGTTGCTCACCTTTTTCCCTTTGCTGGTGACATTTTTCCCGTTGCATGTCGCCTTTTTCCCTGAGCAGTCACCTTTTTCCCTTTATGGCTCACCGTTTTACCTTTGGTGGTCACCTTTTTCCCTTTGTTGCTCACCTTTTTCCCTTTGCTGGTCACGTTTTTCCCTTTACTGGTCGACTTTTTCCCTTTGTGGGTCACCTTTTTCCCTGAGCAGTCACCTTTTCCCCTGAACGACTCACCTTTTCCCTGAATAGGTTACGTGATGGGCATGTCTAGAATTAGCGGTCTAACATTGACATCAAGCAGTTTTCCACTAAGTTCACGTCTAAAGTCGCTTTTAAGTCTAGCACCTCCTATTCCCTATCTCTCCTGTATATAAGTCCATATTCCTACTGCTACACTACCTGTCTAGCCTAACACCTCTCCTCCTGTTCCTATACCTCTCATATAAATCATACTCTACTCCTCGACTTCTGCCTAGCCTAACTCCTCTCCTCGTTTCCCTGTACCTCTCATATAAACCATACTCTACTCCTCGACCTCTGTCTAGCCTAACACCTCTCCGCGTTTTCCTATACTTCCCATACATATAAACGCATATTCTACTCTCAACCTCTGTCTAGCCTAACACCACTCCCCTGATCCCCTACCTCTCATAAAGAGCATTCCCTCCTGCCTCCCCCCTCTAGCTGAGTATCACTCCTTGGTTTCCTATCTAACCTAACTTTAACACCTGTCTATCCTAGCATAGGATCTCTCTCCGTTTTCTCGTCTCTCCTTATAAACACATACTCAATTCTCCTAACCTAATACCTCTCCTCGTTTTCCTATACTTCTCATATAAACCATACTCTACTCCTCGACCTCTGTCTAGCCTAACACCTTTCCTTGTTTTCCTATATCTCTCATATAAACCATGCACTACGTTTCAAGCTCTGTCTAGTCTAACACCTCTCATCGTTTTCCTATACCGCTCATATAAACCATACTTTACTCAGCCTCTGTCTAGCCTAGCATCTCTCCACGTATTCCCTATCTGTCTCATATAAAGCACACTCCCCCTCCTACCACTGTCTAGCCTAGCGTCAGTCCTCGTATTCCCTATCTCGCCCATATAAACGCATTTTGCTCCTTGAACCGTCGCATCTAGCCTCGTTTTCCCTATCCTTTCCCATATAAACGCAAAAAAGTGGCCTCGCTCTCTCTATATATACCTACTAACGTCACCTTTTATTCTAACTACTAGATACTTGTTGCTTTTCTATAATACAAAATATGCATTTGCGCACATGATATTGCGTTTTCAGTTTTACAGCTGCAAGCTCAATATCGCACCGCTGTTATTCACTAGTGCCGTATTAGTGACACGCCTCAAGCGTGAGGAGGTTAGGACCCCGTAATAGTTCTCTCTTTCTGTGTCCCTCTCTCTTAGTTAACATTACACACAGGATAATTTTCCTGTATGTCTCAAAAAGTGGAGGTTTTTCTACTCTTACTTGCTTTTCTCTCGATGTTTTATGAAGTTTAGCAACGCCGAATGAATTGCAGTACGTGAGCGTACATACAGAACCATGCACTCTGGATCAAAGATCACGATAAAACCTGTTAGGGGTAACAGGACCTGAAAAATCCTCAAAAAATTAGTCTTAGTTTTTATTAGCTATGAAATACCCAAATCTTTCTGTTTGTGGCCCTACCGCATGTACATGTCTCTGAAAATCCAAACGTACCTAAATTAGTAAAATGTAGTGCTCATTTAGAGTGAATAAATACAGTGCACTGATTTTTTCATTCCTCAGTAAGCTCAATTTCTGCGCCTTTATGTACACCTACCTTATTAATTATTAAGATTGTTGTGCGTCTAAAATAAACAAAAACTTTTAAATGTATTTAGGGATTTACCTTTAAAGTAATACATTTTAAATGCATAAATTAAATTCTATGAAATTGGATACTAACCTTTCCATTGACACATTGAAGTGCTGTAAAGGCTGTTTTAATAAATATAAAAAAATCAATGTACTGATTTTATCAAAGTAAGTGTGATACACTGAAAAAATGCAGAATATTAAAGCAAACTTATGGCAGGAAAGTGAACCTAAGTGATGAGATAAATTTGAAATCAGTTTTTGGAGATCTTTTAAAAACAAATATGTACTAGCACATGCTGGAATAAATTGATGCTAATTCTTAAGAACAATGCCTCGAAATGCCCACCGATTTTCACAAACCGCATAAGAAGGGAAGTTTGTAAATAATGCTCATTTTCAGGGAGGTTTCACAATGAAAATTGGGTTGTTAACACATCCTAGTATTCCTAACCCTTTTGGCCAATATGAAAGGACATGGATCGCTGTAAAGCGGTAGACTTGAACTGAAGGTCGCCGAGTGTTAAGACTGCGGAATAAGCCTTTAGGATATTTTTCCCCCTGTGCGATGACAGATTTAAACCTTCATGGACTTCCATTGTGCGCTTGATTGTTACATGTTTCTTAAGCAATTAAAACCCATATGTGTATGGGCGTTATTTATATCTTGACGCAGTTTCTGTGAGACGAACTTGACGCATGGGCGTCCTCCAGCGCCGACCACCTGCCCGGTTGACAGACAAGAAGAGATACAGAGAAGGAGCGCTCTAACCCCGACGTAAACACCGGAAGCATTATCGAGAGATAACCAGATACTATCAGAAGTTCCTTTCCCTCGCCTCCTGCGAACATTGTACAACACTCTCGAAACATGAAGGGCTGTATACCAGTTGGAAAGGAAGTCATTCATTATATTAATTTAAACCAGTTGCAGATCAGCAGATTATTTGGAACACATTTTGTATCTTTAATTTTTTGTTCTATGAACATTTTCTACGGAGAAATTTTAGGTTTTTCGAGAACATAAAACGCACATGTTGGCAACGTTGCAGCGCGCGGTAGCCAAACGGTACCTGGGAGCAAGGGTGGCACGCTCTTTCAAAAGCAGAAGTAGGTCAGCGTGTAAATAGGTTTCTTTCCGCTGGCGCGTGGTTCTTGAGTGTAGATAAATGTTTCGTATATTCCTGCCCATACGTACACAGCAAATCGCTGTTGAAAATGATGCTCCCTGATACTGTGAAGGTTTACTTCCGCCGATGTATGGGTGTTATGGAAATTGAAAATGCCAATTTTTGTAAAGGTAGCTTTGTCCGTTGTCAGAATTAATTGTGGCATATATGCACCTTGTTCTAGAAATCAATTGACTAAAGGCAACCTAGGCGCTTAATGCGCTGCTGAGAGACACTGTACTCGTTGGTTATGATACGGTCGCAATAACTATTCAGCATGCTGAGAACAAACCAATGGGACACCCGACCATGCGAGCTATTCCCCGAACACTGCTGCTGGGTTGCTCACCTACAAGATTTAAAACTGCTTCCTCTGCGGCGACGATATTTCATGGTGGCTCACCTTCGGGTGCTGGCTGCACGATCCCTGAGGTTTACGAGATGACAGATGAAAAGGCTGGCATCTCGTAAACCTTGTGTTAAACATATGATTATCCACTAAGCAGACCTCGAGTTCTTTTATCACTAAATCTGCGAGTTCCAATGCGTAGTACGATGTTACTCTAATAATGACTCAACTTCTAGTGGAGCTGACATAAACATGTGCTTTTCAGTTAGCGATCACAAAAGCTTATTGAACAATGAAGGCATTACTTCCACACTGTTTATGTAGGCCAATATCTACCAAGTTGTACTTGATGTTTCGCCAAAACATTACACCACCTTTTCGTCTTTATTTCGATTAAGCCGTGTGGAAAAAAAAGTGCTAGTCCCCATCTCCCGGTTCAGGTATGCTGTTTTGGCTACGTCCTGTTCTCACACTGACCTATCTTGACTTAGCACGTTGCCTATGTCTCCGACCACATTACGTCTGCAAAATGATTACTTTCGAAAAACGATTATTTCAAAACCTGGACGGTGTCCCACAGTTACTACTGAAACTAGGTCAGAAATAGATTACTCTATCTTACAAATTACAAAGTATTATCTTCATACATTCTCGTGGAATAAATAATTTAATTTGGAAAACACAGTTTTTTTTTCTCGAAAACGGCTATCACAGAGCATACATTTTTTTTTTTTTTTTTTTTTTGTAATCCTCCATGAAATACATATTAGAAGGAATGTAATAGCTTCCCTTCTACTCTGTAAAAGCGAGCGTGCTCGCGAGTAAATGATTCAATGAGTGAGTTAATGTGTTCTCTTAGGCTTTCGTGGCCAGTGTCGTTCATGTGGGGTTTTCTGGTTGCTGCCGCGTCATCATTCCTCACTCCAACGTTTCGACCTCTTGTTGAGATCGTCTTCGGGGCTGCACAGTGCCACATACTGTCACCTTTTTTTTATACTAGAGGAGCTCAAAAAGAGGTCGAGATGCTGGAGTGAGGAATGATGACGTGGCAACAAACAGCAACACGAGGAGTTAGTGTGTTGTTCTCGATGCGATATAAATATAAATGAGGTTGTGATAGTTGTGACGTACACTGAGTGCTGCTACTGAGACATTAGAGAGGTCTTGTGTGCGACGCCCCCGCGAGTGAAGCGGAAAAAGGAATGAAATACGCGTAATGAAACACGATTCGCGCGTGTTTCGCGAATTACGTCGCTACATCTCAAGGAAAAGTGAAGAGATAGTGAAAGTTGAACTAAATCACATTAGTAACGCAACAGTGAGAACTCGACGAATTCGCATGAGCGAAGTGACAGTGAAAACTTAACAAAGTCACGATACTCGTATATCGTTTCGTAGTTTACTAGCAATTTACGTGGCGTAGAAAACCAAGCGCTGCAGGAAGTAATAAGAAGAAAATACGCGAGAAACAAGGATGGCATGAATTTGGATAGTAACGGAATAATAATAATAATAATAATAATAATAATAATAATAATAGTAATAATAGTAATTTACAAGTAAGAGTCGGCATTTCAGCACTCCCCTTTCTAGGAATATAACCCATTTTTGCAGGTATATGGCTCCAACTTCACAATTCATCAGGGGCTGAAAGGGGGGGGGTTGTTGCAGGAAAACGCGACTGACTTTGTGGCAATTAAAGAATATAAACTGGGGGATAAATTTCTCGTCTACTGCCTCTCTTACTCCTAATGGCAAGTTTGATAAACTGAAGCGCGTATTAATGAGTTTTAATATAGACTCCTTTTCAGACGCTTCTACACCCAGGGGATTTCTTTTGATCTGAGCGCTTTTCAAATTTAGGAAGAGGGAAACTGAGAATTTCTTCAAGAAAAGCAAACTGCACAAAAATGTAAAACTTGTTTTCTGGCATGGAACTTGCTTCTTTTGTAGAAATAATGTAGGCGCACTGCAGCAATTAGAACCGATATCCCTTTAGTTCTTTAAAAAGAAGTAAGAAAATCTCTTGCAAGAGTAATCGTGTAAATGTTTGGGTTTATTTCTGTTGATTGCTGTGCTACGCTTGTTTAAGTGATGCTAACTGCATTTTAACCTTGATAGGATTTGATTTTACATACCTCGTATACAATGACACACTTAAAAGCAAAATAATAACAACAATTGCAAAATCAAGCATGTATAGCACAATTATAAAACCAATAGTAAAATTTGGGTTGTGAGACCATATGGTTATTTGAAGTATCTCTAATAATATTTCAGAAAAAGATCACGAGAAGACTTTATGGGCCAATTAAAGACAAGCAAGGTCAATGGAGAATCTAGAGAAATGAAAATATATATAGGAAAATAAAGAACGAAAACTGTAAACTGTATAAAAACACAGAGACTAAGTTGGTTCCGGCATATGAATATCGGAAACTAAAAGAATATACGAATGGAAACCTCGAATCTACAAAATGATGGGAAGATGATATAATCTAAAACCTCAAAAGTACGCAAATAAAAAAAAAGTTAGAGTAAACTGATCCAAGAAAGCCTAGAGTGAAAAACTATTGTAGAAAAGGCCAAAACTTTCAGCCAATAAAGTTGTAGAGCCTATTAAGACGAATGATTTAATTTTGTACCAAATATTGCTGCAAAGTTTGTCTTGAACTCTTGATCCAAAGGATCTATACAAATTGGAATAAAATCATTGAATACAAACAAAGGTGAATAGAAGAAAATGTGCAACAATTAGACGACTTTTTTTTTCATAGGAATTTTACGGAATACTTATTTTTCTATCCACTTCAGTTAATTAAGGTAAAATAGCTGCAGATACATTTCGTCTTAGGCAAGGATGGCGAAAATGCCTTCCTTCCAAATATGCAACAGCACTGCATTACTCACGTGTGAAAAACAAAGGGACAGTGGCAGAGAGAAAACGGCGCCTACGAGTCAAAATGACTCACCAATCCCGTTTTCCCACCTCTGGTCTAAGGCAAGCGAATAGTGAAATTTCTCTCCTGCATACAACACCAGTGAAATTCTGTACGTACTCCTCAAATTACAAAATATACTGGCATCCAATGCTAAAGAATTATTTTTAAGAAATACATTGTCTTAAATCATTTATTATTTTATAAAACTTTGCATAATAATCGGCAATTTTTATTTTCTCTACTATGTATAGTAATTAGGGGAAGTATTGTATTACACCCAAAAATTCGATGTCGATATTTTGCCGGAAATAAGAAAATGTTTAGAGGCCCCCTCAATAAAAAAAAAAAGCATTTTCAGAAAAGATCCGCGCGTGCGTGCTCGCAAGTATGTGCCTCATGACAGCGTAACTCAAAAACGAAAAGTCGATTAAACACCAAACTTGGTATCTATGTTCAGCATCTTTCAAGGATGCGACACGAAGATTTTCAAGAATATACTCCCATTCCAAACTAATCTTTATATGAAAAAATGTTCGAACATTTTTATTTTCTCAAAAATGACTCACATGATTTTGATTAAAATACTATTAATTAAAGATATCTACGTGACAAATAAAATGCATATACTGAATTTTCTAGAAATAACCTGTGAAGTCCTCTTGATTAGGAAGCAATTTTGTATAATCCTGTTTAACTGGTAAAAGTTAAGCGATAGACGAAAACACAGGATATGTACACATTAGACATTGTGACATTAGCCATTCCGAGATATCCGTTATTAATGTGTCAAATTGTTCAACACTTGGTCATTCTTTTAAAGCCTTATCGACATTCAGTTGTTTCTCGCAGATTGCATGGAAAGAGTATGGACTTTTAAGGCCAGTATATAGCGTCCAGTTCTTTAACATTCTGTCTATAACTAAATGTGTAATATAGGTATTTCTGCTAAGGTTTATCGCAATTAAAATGAAGCGGATAGAAAATAAACTTTCGCAAAAATATATTGTGCATGCACACTAATAAACGGTAGAGGGTGAGAAAGCCATGTGAATGTAGCATATCAGATTTAAAAAAAATGGATTCATTCATCCACAACAAGGATCTTAAATAATCACCAAAATTGATATGCTTTCTAACCTGTTTTTCTCATTTCTAAGGGCAATAAAAACACGTCTGCGTCCATGTTTTTCTTTCTTTCTTCATTTCTTTATCCAGCTGATATTTTCTACACATAACTTTACAGCATCTATAAATATACACAGAAAGAAACCAAACACTGTTTGTTCACAGATTCAAGAATATCTATTACAACATTTCAAGTTGAGTGTTCCATAATGTTTGTCTTTATAGTGAGGAACATTTAAGTATGAAAACAGGAAATTGTATCGGGTGGTATAAATGTCATTCTTTAAAGCAGAGATAGATCTCGTGAGTATATTGAAAACATTATGAGCATTTCTTTTTACTCTCTCTACCACATTTACCTAATGGGTAGAGAAAGTACTGCATCCCATGAAAAATTTCGATATTGACATTTCACCGGAAATTGCTTTGAAGGCCCTGTATCCCCACCACCAAAAAAAAGTTTTTAGAACAAAGGTGTGTGTGTGTGTGTGTGTGTGTGTGTGTGTGTGTGTGTGTATTTCTAAACAACATAGCTCACAAACGAAAAGCTGGATAAATACCAGATTTGGTGCTGAGTTCACTATCTTCCAAAGATGCCAAGAGTTTCAATAAAATCCGCACACCCCAAACTAACTTTGGAAATTCTTTCGAATTCTTTGATTTTTTCTAAAATAGCTCCAAGGATTTTGATTAAAATGTCCTATACTTAGAATATTTACTTGACAAACAAAATTTGAATTTTCTAGAAACAGGGGATAATGTTTCATTCGAAATAAATTTTGCATAATTCTGTGTAACTGTAAACTTTAAATATACACAAAAATGTACCACATAAAAAATCTAGATATCTTTAAAATACACAATTTATTTCAAATAACCTTTTTGTGACATCAGTCATTTCAGAGATATCCGTTATTATTGGTTTGAATTTGTTTTCATTTATTTAATTATAGTCGCTAAAACATCATAGGTCTTACACCTACTTTTACAAGGTAGTACACATTACAGTAAGTAGCTTGTTATACAGTTATCATTACATAATTATGTTTTGGATACACTAAGAATAACATTGAGTGAATTACATAGCAATACTGTGATGAGTGACAATACAATTGATCAGTGAGATAGTAACTATAACAGTGATATTTAATGGTTAGTGTGGCATGTGTTAGCGTGATTTACAGTTTATTTAGTATTCCAATATCATCGAGAAGATCTTCAACTTGAAATAAGCTTAAATTGTTCAATACTTCGTAGTTTTTTCAGTCCTTCGCTAGTGTTAGTGTGGCATGTGTTAAGCGTGATTTACAGTTTATTTAGTATTCCAATATCACCAGAAGATCTTCAACTTGAAATAAGCTTAAATTGTTCAATACTTCGTAGTTTTTTCAGCCTTCGCTACTCACCTGTTTTTCGTGATGTCATGAAATCACTATAACATTTTAAAGCCATAGCGAACCGCTTTAAACGTATCGATTTGGTTTCCGCTATCCCTCTTGTACTTACAACGAAATGCGTAATGAATCTATATCTGCAAATGTTATATCTCAATCAAAATGAAGCAGATAGACAAATAAGCTTGCGTAAGAATAGTCTGTAGAAGCTACCTATATAAAGACAAATTATAGCTACCATGCTATTTATACAAATAGCTCAACACATAAGGCGTTTTAATCAAAATCATTAGAATCATTTTTAAGAAAATAAAAATTTAAGTGTTCCATAAACACAACACTGTTGGTGTAAACAAAGGCGCCAATGCGCTGCCTTACTTGCTACTGTAAACAATACAGTCTAGTGATGGTGGAAATTGAAGTAGGATACATACATCGGAATGAAAGACATGGTGCATTGTACTCTAGTCACGAAGTGGATTGTACACGGCCTCATAGGTAAACAACACCCCAATGCGCCACCTCACTCCACCCTACTCGATGCAAGGTATACTTCTCTTCACTCTTAAGTTGTCCCGGATCTTAGCCTGCTCGTTACATAAAAACACGCTCTTTAAAAATTTCTCTTTTATTTTAAGTTGTCCCGGATCCTTAGCCTGCTCGTTATAGCGACACGCTCTTTCAAAATTTAACTATAGCTTTAATTACTGTATCTTATAAAGAAAGGTGTAAATGCGAGTTGAAGGTTTATCTCGATTAACAAGGAGTAGATAGAAGAAAAAGCTTTGATAAGAATAGCTTGTGGAAGAGTGAGTAGGGAAAGTCGTGTGAATGCAACATCAGTTTTTTATATGCACTTCACACACATTAATACAATACTCCCTCTACCTACTATAAGTAGGTACTACAGAAGGTAAAAAATTTAATCTCAATAGGTTTTCTATTTGTGAGACATGCATGTTTTAATAACCCTTGTATAATCTACCAATCAGGAATTAGTAACCGCAAGCCGCACATCGTTCCTGGACAAATGAAAGCACCAAAATACCGTCAGTATTAACGCAGGACCAGTTGATTACACTGCATAACGTCTAAATCCTGAGGTTCATATGAGAGCAGCATAATCCGAGGCAAAGTAAATGAACGTTCAAACTTGCTCTGCGTTCTCGCTAAATAGTGGAACTACGTTCCCCCGAAGTCTAATTAAATCCATAAGTCTCCATCTTAGGACTCTCAAGAGCAGCATGCTTTCCAGGTCAAGGTAAGAGAGTGGATTAAGTAAACAAATGAGAGTTTGAATGTATACTGACGTGCGTAAAAAGTGACCCATCCCCCCCCGGGGGGGTCACTGTGAATTCGTACGAGGTCATAGCAGGTAGAAATCTGTGGGGAATGGGGATATGTGAATTCCTATAATATCGGAGAAATGGGACACGCTAGTTGCTACAAGCATAAGCAGCAAACGTTGGTGGTTAAATATGCTATCTTTGTTGTTTGTTAAACATTATAATATTGTCAAACAGCTCGTTATTAAGGCTTGGTCAAACAAGCTTAAAATACAGGGGCGGATCGAAAAGTAACCCACAATAATTTTTTTACAAAAGAAATTAATAGTTAAAACAACAACAAAAAATCACAAATGAACTTACACCATTTACCTACTTTTCGACATAGTCACCAAGTTTCTCAACACATTTCTTCCATCGTGATACCAGTTTTAATATGCCCCGTTCGTAGAAGTCCGTTTCCTTGGAGAATAGCCATCTGCGGACTGCTGATTTCACTTACGCATATCTCGCAAAGCGTTGGCCAGCCAGGAATTTCTTCTTGGGACCAAACAGATAAAATTCCGACAGTGCAAGGTCCGGAATGTATGGTGGATGCTGGAGCACCTCCCAACATCAACATGGAGCGAGCATTGTCATCATTCATGTTGTGGCGTTTGTCACGAAGGGCACGACGCAACTTCACCAAAGTTTTGATGTAGGCTGCAGCATTCACAGTGATCCCATGTTCAGCAAAGTCCACCAATACAACACCATGCATATCCCAGAACACTGTCACAAGCACTTTCCTAGCAGATTGAGACACTTTGAATTTTTTCTTCACTGGAGAACCCGCAAGTTTCCACTCCATACTTGCCTGCTTGGTTTAGGACGTGTAGTGGTATGCCCATGACTCATCACCAGTGACGATTCCATTCAGAAAGTCATGCCCTTCTGCTGTGTACCACGTGACCCAAGCTCGTCATCATTCGCTGCCCCTTGTGGTTTTCTGTCAGGCTCTTAGACACCCAGCGCGCACTAACTTTACGAAATTTCAACGTGTCATGAACAATATCGTACACTGCACCATAGGAAAATTTGAACTGTTGCGAAAGGTTTGCAGTCTCACTCGCCGGTCGTTCAAAATTGCCACCTCAATACTCCTGACATTCTACGGAGTTGCAACTGTTACCGACCTCCCGGAGCGTGGCGAATCACTAAGGTTCACACGGCCTTCTAGGAAGAATGCACACCACCTGGGGACATTGCTACGGTCCATACAATCATCCCCATAAACACCACACATGTCCCTGTGAATATCACTCCGTTTATGCCCTTTGGCCCACAAATATCGAACCACACCTTTCTGCTCTTCACACGTGAACGACAGTAACATGCGCGTTATCTTTGTTGTGTAGTTCACGCTTCTCTCGCTAGAGCTGTACATGAAACAAAAATACCCTCTGTAGTGAAAGCTTCAAACTATATCTGTGTGAAATTGTAACATTCCAACTGCAATACCAAGGCAAAAAAAAATTATTGTGCGTTACTTTTCGATGCGCCCTCGTATATATGTCAAGTTGCAATTTTCAATATCTTCATCAAGAAAGGGCAATTCAAAGAAGTGCGTCAACCCCTTTCTTATTTCGCTCTCACCAGCAACAAAGAGCTTAGATGTTAAAGTCGCTGCACTCTGATTACAGCCGCCCCGTTCACATCTTCATTACGATGGAAGTATGACTTGAGGTCTGTCAGGCAAGACCTGCAAGGATCTACCGTGGCTACCATCCCAAAGGAGCTAGGGAAGAGGTGAAGGAACCACAGGAGGCTACAGATAGACAAGCCACAGAGACGCGCGGAAATCCTTAACTTTCCAAGCTCGTAGGCCCATCCCACAGTTGGAGCCTCCGGGAGAGAGCGATGAACCACCCACCAATCAAGCAGCCCTCTTGGTGTCCACGGGGAATACTCTTTGCATTGTACATGCATCCGCGCAGTTTGTCCGGCACCGCCATACACCACGAAACCCAGAAGTACACATGAAGGATGAGAAGGAAGGGGAACGATGAAAAGCAAATCGTGGTAGAGAAGAAATCACTCCAGCATTCCTCTGCCGACCCCGAGGAAATCACGAAAAACCCATGGGTCAGACTGGGCGGATGCCGCGGATCCAACCCGGGAATGCGAGTCGCACACGTAACCGCGACGCCACCTCGTTGGGTTAAGATGCACATAGTCAGACATATTTTTGAAACATGAACAGCGCTAATTTCATCATGAATGTTGTCTTTAAGGTGTACATGGGTTTGTGGGAGATTTGAAAGAAAATTGCCCTTCAAATCCTCTCAGAGAAAATAGTTACAGACAGAGAAATGTGGGAATCTTGAGCGCCATTAGTGTGCCCATGAGATAATTGCCAAAGAGCCGATGCTCAGCTACCATGGAAATTCTAGAATGTATACTGTTGCCCATCTCGTTAGCAACATTTTGGCTGCTCCCTTAAAGAAAAACGTAAGTTAACGCCATCCCAGTTAAAATATTACAAAAATCGTTTGAGGATCTAAATCCTAAGTTGGTAGATTGTTGTCGGTGAAATTGAGGCCGTTTTCAAGACAATTTCTTCACCTTATTGCTAAGGAACTATCATCAGATTGTGAAACCTGCAACGTCCAACTGACTGTTTGCCATATCCTGTGACAAGAAAACAATGCAGCATTCCTACAATAAGCTGAGGCACTCAACAACAACCATCTACTACACCAGGTCACACTCTTCGTGGAATTGATGGAATCTGCAAACTAATACAACTCCACTATTGTACTCCTTTTACAACACTTGAAGTTTAATTTTGTGTTGTTGTAGCATACTGCAAATCCCCATTACCATGTAACTCCACGATATCGCGACAAGACTCACATGTCAAAGAGACACTAAATAAAGAATTAAGCTAAAACAAAAACAAACAAAAAATGTTTCTCAGTCATGATAAAATGGCACATTGACAAACTCGTATAGTTTTTATTTACATATGTAATAAAATTAACCTTCATTGGCTTTTGTATAATTTAGTTCCATTGAATCACCCTGTAGAAAACAAAGCGTGTGTACTGCGAGTTCACGGAAATGTGCCAATGTTTTTTGGGGGGTTTCCTATAGTGTTTTTCTTTATTTAATGTTGACAGAATCCCCTTAACATGTGTGTTTCACACCAGCCTTGCCGAATCAATCTGTTATTGGTTTGAACTCAAGTCCGACGCACACGCATTAGCCTCTGAACAAACATGAGGCCTAGGTAAGTGGCGAAAGGGGAGGAGTACGGGAACATTTCACCTGAGTGGTTGGACGGCACGCTTCGCAACGACATTTCATAACAACGCCTAGACGAATCTGTTTCGTATTGGTTTGATTTCAAATGGCTGGCACTCAAACCTTAATCTAATGTATATAGGTTGGTTTCCGGCTCAAGAGCGAAAGAAAAGGGGGGGGAGGAAGACAAACACTAAGTGGAGTGATAGAACCAGGTAAGGGGTGGGGGCTGGGCGTGACAGAGGCGGTATAGTATTTTCTTATTAACATAAACCAATGCCCATTTTATTGGCATGATTCCATGCATTAGACTATACATCAAATCCAGCATGAGACTCATAAGTGTAGGCCAAGGGGAAAAGGCGAAGTTACTATTGGCAAAGGACTAAATTGTGGAAATCTATGTTATACTTCAAACCTACATGGATGTAACACCCAAAGTGTGCCTTTCCCCCAGCACTGCATGCCTATGAAGTGTTACACCACACGTATCTATGTTGCCTGACTGTAATAATATCTTCAGAGTTTCAGTCTTTCAGCTCTCACTACGAACACCTTTTCAAATTACCAAATTTAGGACATCAAAATGGAGCAGAATGAACTTGGCTTCAGAAGCATATAAAATTATTTCTAACATTCATTCGGTCGTTCTGTTTCCTAAATCTTCCTTCTACAGTAATAGCTACAGAGAGGAAATTTGAGCATCCCTTGCCCTGGTTTGTATAGCTGCTATCAAAGCAACTTCATTGCGTTATCTGATTGCAAACGTTTCCATTTTCTGAACGGATTTCTCTTAATTCTCTTTCTCTCTCTTACAGCTTTAATGGCGACAGGAAATAAGCTACCCGGAGCGGCAGAAGCTAGCAAAAAGGAAAACAGTGATGCAAGCAATTTGGGGAAAGGAAGACAGACTATAAAAGTAAAAGATCTTTCAGGATGTTAAGTTCTTATGGTGGAAATACGTTCATAAAAACATTAGTTTTCGAGCGCTACAGAGAGGAATTAGAAAACTTATAATACAAGAAAGGCATGAAAATATTAATCCTCCGTTAAGGACAGGGAAGAGCAAGTGAAGGATGGGTCTCTGTGGCCAGAATAGACTATTCCCTCCATATACAGAATGCGGGAAAAAAAAGTGAAGAAAATTGTAGAGTAAAAAGGCAGTTCCAAATTAAGCATTTTGAGGAGGGTTTGCAGATACAGTATAACAGGTGCGTTGAATGAACATAATAATTTGAAATCTGATTTTATAAAACATCTTCATTTGTGATTCAAACTAAATTGTAACTCACACGACAAGTGTGTCCGTACTGTATTAACCAATACGTACCGGTACACAATGAGAAACTAACCATTACATGCGTGTTCTGTACTGCACCCTCTGGACTGAACAAGACGAGCGTTCGGTATTATCATTACCATCCAGTAGGCTTCACGTTGAACATCAGGCACACCTAGCGACAATGACTAGTACTGTATACAAGAGGCGTTTTGTTTACTTATTTCATAATCGGAGATTCTACCATGACAGATTTAGTGTTGACGCAAATAGCGCAGTTAAAAAGCCCCTGCGACACCTTGTTCGTATCTTCAAAATGTTTATTTTGGTACTGTCTTTCTACTCTAGAATTTTCTTCACGTTGTTTTCCCATACTCGATATATCACGTATTTTACATTCACCAATTCCAAATAAGAGCGACGTCAGTTTCAGTCTGAGAAATAAGATTGTCGCACCTGGCGCTCTAATTTCTATGAAATTACACTGCCTTGTTTGTAATTGGTAAAGTAAAATAAAGGGAAATACTTCATCTATTTGAAATACGACAAAAGGTGCTATTATGTCTTAAATCTGTCAGTCAATTCACAATTTTCTGCCACGCCCATGCCACAAACCACCCACGTGGCCACAAGCCAGGCCCTCCACTGCGAACCCAGCCTCATCCATTTTACCTCTTCTCATATGAAGAATTTATATTAACAGCTGTGAGCATAATTTGCTGGGATTTCTATTTCGGGCGTTGCATAGGTTCGAATCCACGATGCGAAAAGAGAGTCGGGCCCACGTAATACAAACAGTGATTGGCAAGTGTGGATGTTCACTGAAATCGATAGTTCTGTAATGAAATACTTTTTTTTAGATACTCAAAAAACATATGTGAACGTCTTTATAGTTTCTGTTTATTTTAAGCTATTTCAATATGAATAAAGTTAAAGAAAACACCGAATATATACAGTCTAAATAGTCCAAAAATAAACTTCTCAAAACCAAAAGACTTACGTGACTGCAAACATCATAGATAATGCGTGATATAACATCATTGGTTTTAGAATTGTTAAAGAGAGTCGGCTAAGGATGAACATTGCTGCAACTCATCACTAAAGGGAAAAGAAATTAGCTGGTACTTGGATGAGTAAAAACTACTTGCTAAACGATTCACTGAAAGACTCACTGTATGGTGGAAAGGGTTTGGAGCAGAAGGTGATATAAAACGCTAAAGAATATTAACATAAGGGCTTCATATGGGAAGAGAGAAGGGTTTCCAGTGAAGGACCTGGCTTGTGGCAGAAAAAGTGTTTAACTGTTGAAGGAACATTAACGCTTCCTGTCTTACTTCACATGTCTTTTCTCTCATTTTACTTCACTAGTTTTTTTGTACAAGACGCAGTAATCTCACAGAAATTACAGCATCAGGTGCAATAAACTATCTTTACTCTCTGCAGCTGTAACTGTTTGAAACTGAAATCGTTCTTATTCTGAATTGGTAAACATAAAATGCCTGATATATAAAGAAAATATTCTCATCACATGAAGATGTTTACATGAGAGAAGTGCTCGTTTATCCACCCTTCTTTCCCCAAATTGTTTTGTATCGCTGTATTCTCCTTTTGCTGGTTTCTGCCGCTAGGGGTAACTTTCTTCCTGTCACCATTAAAGCAGTAAGAGAGGAAGAGAGAGAATTAAGAGAAATCTATTCAGCAAATGGAAACGTTTGCAATCAGATAACAAATGAAGTTGCCTTGATGAGAGTTCAACCAGAGCAAGAAATCCTCAATTTTTCTATAGAAGATGTTACTGCGGAAATAAGGTTTACGGAACAGAACGATCGAGCGAATATTAAAAATAATCACAAATGCAGCTGGGGACAAGTTCTTACTCACTGACGTCACTAAGTATTCAGTTGGCTGACCCTGGATTAACAGAGGTGTGTGTGATCTATACCTGAACGTGGACACATACTATGTGATCAAAAGCATCCGGACACACCCACAAACATACATTTTTCATCTTAGGTGCATTGTTCTGCCACCTATTGCCTGGTACTCATCCGCGACCTCAGTAGTCATTAGACATCGTGAAACAGCAGAATGGGGCGCTCCGTGGAACTCACGGACTTCGAACGTGGTCAGGTGATTGGGTGTCACTTGTGTCAGAAGTCTGTGCGCGAGATTTCCATACTCCTAAACATCCCAAGGTCCACTGTTTCTGATGTGATAGTGAAGTGGAAACGTGAAGGAATATGTACAGCACAAAAGCGTACAGGCCGATCTCATCTGTTGACTGACAGAGACCGCCGACATTTGAAGAGGGTCGTAAAGAGTAATAGGCAGACATCTATCCAGACCATCACACAGGATTTCCAAACTGCATCAGGATCCACTCCAAGTACTATAACACTTAGGCATGAGGTGAGAAACCTTGGATTCCATGGTCGAGCGGCTGCTCATAAGCCACACATCACGCAGGAAAATGCCAAACGACGCCTCGCTTGGTGTAAGGAGCGTCAACATTACACGATTGAACAGTAGCAAAACGTTGTGTGAAGTGACGAATCACGGTACACAATGTGGCGATCCGATGGCAGGGTGTGGGTATGGCGAATGCCCGGAGAACGTCATCTGCCAGTGTGTGTAGTGCCAACAGTGAAATTTGGAGGTGGTGGTGTTATGGTGTGGTCGTGTTTTTCTGAAGGGCTAATTTTGCGTAGCACAGTCATAGCGCAGACCTTTTAAGCACCTTCTTGCTTTCCAATGTTGAAGAGCAATTCCGGGATGGCGATTGCATCTTTCGACACGATCGAGCACCTGTTCATACTGCACGAGGTGTGGCGGAGTGGTTACACGACAATAACATCCCTGTAATGGACTGGCCTGCACAGAGTCCTGACTTGAATCCTATAGAACACCTTTGGGATGTTTTGGGATGTTCGTGCCAGGCCTCACTGAGCTACATCGATACCTCTCCTCAGTTCCGCACTCCGTGAAAAATGGTCTGCCATCCCCCAAGAAACCTTCCAACACCTGATTGAAAGTATGCCTGTATGTACGTTATTTTCAGCCAGGTGTCCGGATACTTTTGATCACGTAGTGTATGCTGAGCATAGCAGTCTGTCAGTAAAAGAGAAAATTATTATATCATAAAAAAGAAAGGAGATAAGGTGAGGCGCAAAAATTGGTTACACGAAATCTTGCATAAAAGAATGATTATGCTTAGCACATATGGCATAGCTACTGTATGGGAAGATAGTTTATTAGAAATAGGAAAAGCATAACGTACCGTTATTCTGAAACGGTTCCGAGGAGGGATCGTTGCAAAAAATAACAAGCACAGTTACATAAATTCCAAAATAACAGTCGTACAAACTCATTCACAAGCTGTAGAGCATTATTTCAAGCAGGAAGTGCGAATTTAGCGAAGCTTGAAAGCGAGGCTATCAATTTCTTATGCATAAATTGGAGTTTCCAATGTAGCATAAGGTAATATGGAGCTGTTGCGATTTAAAATTTTTAAATGGGATTTGGGCCTGAGAGCTTTAACTTTTCATGAATTTGAATGGGACCTCCAGCTCAACCGGACAAGCGCTAGGTGTAAAGGAATGCGAACACTTTGATGATATTTTGAGAACGTTCGTATTAATTCCAGGTTAAGGGCTTTTGAACACAACTCGTGCTATCGGAAATGTCTTGAAACTGAGAGGACAGGGAGAGCGACAACGGGTGAAGAGTTTAATGAAAGGGCTGGGTGTGCGTGTGACATGGAGGAGGTTCCTACCCCTGTCCAACCCTATGATTGTTACACACGTGTGAATGTCAGCAGGCAATGGACACTTCCCACCGTGTCACGGTGACAGATTTAACTGTGACGTAGTGGTAATCCCAACTTGATTGATGGTGACACACTACCCAACTATTCCCAGCCCTTCCGTCTTTTTAATGCTTAACGTTGTCATGTCACATTGCCATCTTCCCTGCCTTTCTTGAGTATCTTCCATATAACAATAATACGAGCTGAGGTATTGATTTATCCAGCTACCGGTAATGGCTATATAGAGGATATTCTCTTAGTAACAGATTTATCATTCTGCCGCCTGTAAACACCAACAATTTATCACCATTCCTTATTCATCATGGTGTACTCTTGAGCTAGCTAATTAGGTACTTGGAACAAGTTCAATAATCTTCGAGAGGTGGGCGCATATCTCTATACAGGGTGATGCACCTCTTGGGATGATATGTGTCACAAAGAGGATCACGTTTTGTCATACAACCGATGTTGGCTGATGCGTTGCTTAGGATCCAGCGGACAAGGGATTGAGCAGACAAAATCCAGAACTCATGATTAAGGCAACCCACATTATGTTTTTTTATAATTATGCTTTATCTATTTGATGATTACGCTTTATTGTTAATAATGCATTTTTTATAGAAATAAACTTTAGTATCTTAAATGAATTGTTCCTTTTTGTGACAGTAGAGTAAGTTGTCTTAGAAAAATAATATAAAGTTATACAGGGTGATTTATGAAGAGCTCACACATTCATTTCTTTAATTATTCTGTTCCAAATTCACTCAATGCCTCAATTTTAGCACCAAATTAAGCATAATGTTCTGGAGTTTCGATTGCCTGTCACTAGATGCGCAGATGTTCATGTTTTATTCGTAATTGTTAGTTTTATTGTCGGCAACTGTTTTTGAGATTTTGTTCTAGTCAAGCGAAAATGGAGTACACATTAAATGAATGACTCTTCCTTGTAAAGCAATACTGGATTAGAAATTCAATTACAGCTACTCAAAGCGCATACCAGAGAGAATTTGGTGTTCGGAATCCTCTCCAAAGAAACACAATACTGGGACTGGTAAACAAATTGGAAACAACTGGATCTCTGGTGAGTGAAAAAGACAAAACTCGTTCATCTAGGCTTCCCACGGTTGTTGTTGACGTAAGAGCACGACTGGATCAGTCACGCAAAAAAATCATTAAGACGTTTAGTCGCAGGAGACAGGGTACAGCTACTCAATGTGTCAGAGAGCTCTGAAAAGTGCAGGCCTAAAACCGTATAGGATTACGGTTGTCCATCATTTACAGGAACCACATAAGGATAGACGACTGAATTATTGTCGTTGGTTTCAGCCGTTCATTGTGCAAAATCCTGCCATATTGTCCATCACAGATGAAGCATGGTTCCATTTATCCGGCTATGTGAACTCAAATAACTCACGCTATTGGGCCAGCGAAAATCCACATGTTATTCATGAAGCATCTATGCACCCGGTTAAAATCGAAGTTTGGTACGCAATATCCACACAGAGACTAGTGGGACCAATTTGTTTTTAAAACAACGTGAACACTGCAGAGTACCGACAGATTTTCATGGAGTTTGCTGAGCAACTAGACGATGTACAGCTGTGTCAAGGATATTTTCAGCAGGACGGCGCTACTTGCCATACATCAAATGAATCCATGGCACTAATTGTTAGCTTCTTTGGCGACCGAATAATTTCTAAGAACCTGTGGCCACCGGATCTACGGATTTGACATCGCCGGACTTCTTTCTATGGGGTTACTTAAAAGACAGGGTTTATGCCACACGTCCCCAGACATTCGACAATTTGAGCACAACATTACACAGGAGATTCAAGCTATTGAGAAGGGTGTCCTCCAACGTGTGACCAGTAACATGGAATGACGTGTTGAGTTGTGCCTTATGCAGGATGGAGGACATTTTCAACGTTTGCTATAGAGGAAAATAATCTCCCAAAATTCCTCTACATTTCAGGTTGTATAATAAGCTGTCGCTAGCATAACTCGTTTTGGAACAATTAAAGAAATAAATGTGTCAGTTCTTCATAAATAACCCTTTACAAGAACACACTACAATAAGAGAACAAAGCTAAAGAATGAAAATCTAGTCATCTATGTCACCCTCAGACGCTGTAACACACTCTTAAGGTTGATTAATTGCAAGCTTTAGGCGAGATTCAAGGTTTTCTAAACAACCGTTTAGAATTTAAAATACAATTTGCTTCTCTCAACTGAAGCAAATGATGCAGGAACTATTATTGCCTTCATTGCTAGCTTGCTTAGTGTAAGCATATTAGAGGAATGTTTCTGCCAGAGGGATAAAGCAGTAATAGAAGACAAATTTTCTTCCTGTAGCATTGCTGCATATGTTGGTATTTCTTCTACTGGAACATCAATGTTAGAGAAGCGTTTCAGTTCACCTGAAGTGAAGATGGAATAAACCTGCTCAGGAACGAATCCCTGAGGAACTAGCCTCAGGAACGGCTAATGTTGGATCTAAATTCTGAACCTCCTTACAGAAGTTTTTTGCAGGGTGGCGTTCATTCATATGTGCCTCAAGTTTTTTACATGCTCCACCAGAACTTTGAAGCATATGAAGAACTGATGAGAATAAGCCAGTTCTGTGCTGCATCAGTATTATCTGATTCCAAAACCTATATTTGTTTACAAATGCCATCAGAGATTTCAAATATAGTTCTGAGTTGAAGTTGAAGGATTTCATTTTCAACCAGTCATTTTAAATTGTTACAGCAGCACTACCTTCACCATCTTCCAGATCGATCCAACATTTAATTGCATTAAATTCATGTTGTGATATCTTCCTGCCTGCAGCTATGTGCCCCAACGAGTAATTACTGGAATGGAGGTACTGGTTATTCAGTCCAGTAATCTCTCCCTTCTGGCTGGAGTTTTCACTAAAGCAGTCTTAAGAGCAGCAATGAATTCATCAGCAATTTTGAGTGAAAATCCAACCTCTTCAGCACAAAAATGCGACACATGAGACCAACAGGTAGAACGTAAAAGCTGAAGTGCAACTCCAGCCAATCGCCTGCCAGCAGAAGGCATATATGTTGCATTGTACGATATTAAAACAACTAACTTAGACCTGTGAATACCAATAAGATCTAGTGTGCCAAGTATTAAATTTACTATAACACCAGCATTGCAATGTTGTACAATTTTGGTTCTCACAAGACGGGGTTTCTCGCCCAATACACCTAATAAAGCAGCAAGAATATTCACCACCTTCGATTCTTTACATCTGTCGTTTCATCAACCACTAGATATACTGACTTTCCCTCACATTTTGACTTGGTTTTCTGAGGTCTTCCTCAGCACACTTGACAAGATATCTTGTCAGAGTGGTTTTACACTTGTAGCTGTTGCTTTCCACTGACGAAACTGTTCATTGCAGAAGACATGGAATGGAATACCAGCAGAAGTGATCATTTCTTTCATATTATCCTTTGAACTTCCCATACGCTACCATACTTGAGGTATAGTGCTGGTAGGTATGCTGCTAGAGCCACCTGAATTTGAACCGTGTCCATCACTCTGTTTCCAAGATCTATGTTTAAAATTGTCCACATGTTTTTGCACAACGGATTTATTTTTCAAAATTAATGCACTCTTAACATAAGGTACATAAAAGTTCCCCCTTTTCAGCCATAAAATAATCTGTGGGAAACTCACGAACCCTTTGAATTGCATTTACAGCAATTTTTGGCATACTGGTGTTCAATAGATGTGAACTGCTTTGATTCAGATTTTGTATTGGCCATAAAACCGTTAAACATCACGCACAAGATATTCATTGTTGACATTCCTAGCTTTTCGTTGTTGCTGGGAATATTGTTAATTACTGTATTGAATCTAATGTTCGATTGTAAACAGGTACCTAGTTAATTTCCAAGAAATATGATTTATATTATATATTGTGCTTCTGTGCTTTATTTCTTAAAATTATGCTTTATTGTGCTTTTAAAACTTATTTTACACAGACCTTTGGACCTCTGGGTAGCAACCACATGTCCAAAGCCCCGTTATACTTATTATGATTTTGGGTTGCTCTGTTCATGTTAAAGCTCACTTATTGCTGTAAGAACAATGCAAGTTAAATGAAAAACTAATTCAGAGAAGGCCTTCAAAGTGTCTACCTTTGGCCGCAATGCATTCACGACACTGTCGTTCCATCGCTGTCAAACCCCTCCTCCAACATGTGCGTCTGTGACGAATGCGGTCAAAGGTAGCGTAGAATCAATTCTTTCCTGGTGTCAAATGGGGTGGCATATACGGCGCACGTTACATACCCCCAAAGAAAGAAGTCAAGGGCTTTTAAGTCAGGTGATCGCGCTGGACATGGAACAGGTCCTCCTCTCCCTATCCACATCTCCCTGTAGGCGTTGTTGAGAAGTTATCTTGCAATATGGAAAGACTGTAGAAACTGCTGTAGGCAATAGTGTGCGCCACTCGTGCAACGGAGCGTTATAGGACATGGGTTGACTACTCAACAAAGTTTGTTCCAGAGGCTCTGATTGACTCTGGATTTGACTGATTAAAACTAAATAATACTTTAGGTTCATAAAGTGGTGAATATACTGCAATAAATCAGCATTGCTTTACAACAACCCTATAACTCTCACCTTTATGAAGAAAGATAATTATTATTATAATGTAATAATGTTTGATTTTTTTATTGTCTTGCTGAAATTAATCAAGAACTATTGATTTCGCTTCTTTTTTTTATATACATCAACCGTGGTTGATGCAATTTGCACTCCGTTGCAACAAACTAACAGTTCATAGCAGGAAAAAGTTGGAACTCTTGCAAACATAGTGTCAACAGCGATTCGGACATTACACTTCGCGCATTAAAATACCCTATAGTATGGTTCACTTATATAGCGATCTTGCATTTTGAATGGTATATTCACTATGACGTCACGAGTAGAACGACTAAAATTTAACACTATAACCTCGCGGCTGAGTTTAATATAACATTGTAACGATGTCATTGGGTGTGATTGTTGTGTTTCAAAGACTTTCCTGGTAGCGACATGTTCAATTCTCTTATTAGAGATTTTTTCTTCAACAGTGTGTTTTCTGGTAGGAACTTTCGTCACGTTACCCAATAACATAGACACAATAGCATCTTTTGCCACGATAGTTTGTGCCCCCATCACTGAGTGCGGTATCGTCAACATAAAGAGATACAGGAGGATGTACTTCAGTTCGACGTATTTGAAGGCACTAAAATGATTTGTTAAAGAATATAATTATCATCATATTAATAGATAGTAGTATTAATTCAGAAACCAGAATTAGAGATTTCTATAGGTAGATTTATTTCAGAGACTTCAAGCGGTCACAACCGCCGACTACAATTCCGTTTTGTAAAATGGATTTAACACCTTTTGTGGTCGCACGAGCTCTTTGACTTGTGTGCTGGACTTGCACGAACTTCCCTCAAGTAAAGGTTTGCAGCATTAACCTCTGGAAGCAGAATTAGGTCATCGTTTACGTTGAAACGAAGAATTTCTCGACTCTCTTATGCCATGCTAAAACTCCACGCTAAACCAGAGTGCGGTGTTACGTTATTGGTGTTTTGGGTACCGTAAAGTGACGCTTGCACAGACCATCGGTCACGTGGTTTTAGCGCTACTACTATTCGAGAGTAGGCTGTGCAAAAGCAATCGAATTATCTCAAGAGCAGGGTCTTAAAACGAAACGCCAAAGCACAAACAGCTACTTTAATCAAGTAAGGAATGAATGCTGTAAAAGCCGAACAGCTGTGTGGAATATCACGAAGGACAACATCCACAGGCTGGTTAAGAAAGGGGAGAAATTGAATTGGTCCAAAAAGACCATGAATTTGATAGAAAACGTGTGGGTTCACGAAAGATGCAAAAAGCACTGAAAATATCCTGCGCCGAGTAAGATATCAAGGAATAACATGCTGCATATGATATATGCTGTATGGAATTATATCACTGCCTCGTAAAGTTACATAGAATCCATTATTGGATAAATGCCCAGAAGATTAAATATTGGTATTCAAGCCAAATAAATTAAATCTTAAAAATACATTCACCTTTTAAACAAAAATTAGTGTATTTATATAAAATATGCAGAAGCCAGGAATATCCGAACAGTGTAATGTACCGATAAGGGTAGCCGAGGTCATTAAGGCACGGACTTGTGAACGCGACTTCACAACGGTCGGGACTTGTGACGGTCCGCGGTTTAAATTCCGCCAGGACCGTTCTCCTAGATTCAGTTGTTTTTCCCTACAGGTTTTCCTCAATCTTCATAACCGATAAATGGTGGTTCCCTAAACTTACGGCTGGAACGTTTCCTTCCCAAATGTAATTTACAAATTATCATTTCGTGTATCGTATCGTCAGCTGGGCGATTACAAAATGCCTAAAATTAAACATTACAAAATGATAATGAAAAACTACCTTAAAGTGAAATTTATTTAATTTAATAAAATTAGAGTAAAGAAATTTATAAATTACTTTACGCATAGGCATAACTAGTATATTTACAAGCACAAAAAGTAGGTATATGAGTAATGAGATAATTTAGAAAATAACTATATTTACACGTAATTTTATATATATTATGTATTATACCATGCTGCTGAAGAATCTGAAAAGAAAATTAAGAAAATTGCTTTTGAAGCAGGTCTTAAAAAATTGTGACATTAATTTTTTGAGTTCTCAGATTATACAAAATTCATAGCGAATAAAGACGATTTCACAGGATATGACACGACATAAGCACAAGGACAAATAGCAGCCTCACAGCGCACTCATTATAGCGTAAAAGGGATAACTAGCCTGTCTCATTCCTAGTTTAGGACATGAATTCATAGCTATAATGATACCTGCTCCCTTGACAATAGCCAGCCCTCCATCCAAAAGCAATAATTTCCAGACTAACCATTAACTAGCAATATGATTTTTTCCCCCTCAAGAATGCGAGTAAAGGAATACTGAAATTTCTGATGTTTGAAAAGTTAGACTTGTGTAAAATATCAATATTATAAACATATTTATACATTCAATATAAATGCAATAAAATGGCTAAATAAAGATGCAAAAGGCAAGAACAATACGTAAAATAGAAAATGGAATAAAAGGACTAAACCTAATGAATATGCATTTTCATAATCTGAGACTCAAGGATTCCAGCACATGTTAGCAATGCCTATGATGCAACCATTAAAACCTTACATGTCCTCACAATCCGGACCCTGATTTGTGTGGTGCCGTATGCAATATCAAACCAACAGCGCCATGCAGTGGGCAGTTTAATGTGCCGTCACATCGTGGTTCAAATAAAAATGATAAAGACCGAGCTAACACTGAGACAACGCGCGACCAGTCTGCCGCATGATCAGCTGACATTGTCGTTACTTCTTTGTATTCGCTCCGTCTTGGCTTGAGGTTTTGATATCACCAAGAAAATCAAGATATAAAGTGTGCACAGTTACCACCGACCATATTATGTGACCAGCACTGTACGTGATGGGGTGAAAGATGTCTTAATTTTACTGTCCCATTAAAATGCATTACGCCTATTTCAGTACTTCGGAAGCTAAGAGGAGTAGGAGCAGGAGCAGGAGCAGACGGGCCCCAGTAACCGGGGCAGATCACCGCACGTAGGCCAGTGTGCCCCGTTGTGGTTGTAACGTGATCCCTGGGAGAAAGGGATGAGGGGAGATATCCTAAGAGAGACACATCCGGACGATGATGTGCGCAAGGATGTACGGGGTCCCTAACAATTCCAGATAGAAACGTATCCGAGGCCGGTCACCTTGCCCACAAGCTACAAGCCCTCCGGGATCAACTCCATAAGCAGGGTACGTCAGTAGTGCAACCGGCGCCAGAGAGAAACCCATCCAAAGCGCACCTCCAATGTCCTGCAGAATCACGCGGGCACCGTCGACTGTCCTTCAACCCTGATACAGATGATAGAAATGATGGGGGACAGGAAATTCGTGGTAGAACAGGGTCCACCCCACCGACTATCGGCTTTTGCCTACCGACTCGGGGAAAGCATGGTTAGAGCGGCCGGTCCGAAGGGAATCCTTGACTCCTAATGCAAGCCACACGAGATATCGTGGATCCATCTCTCGGAATGAAGCTGGAGAGGAAAAGGTTGCCACTGAAAGAGGTAGGATCTGTTTGGGGCTTCAAACCTAACAACCTGTCGCTCCTTTAGCGTTTTTGCATGTAATTCCGCTCCTTGTCTTCTAGCAACGTTGCCAATGCGTAACAGAGGTCTGCACGGCCGAAATTCTTAGTCACGGCCCGGCCCGATCTGAAACGAGCCTGAGAATAGCTGGTACTGTATGGTCCCATTGTTTTAAAAAAAATTATTTTGGGTTATTTATTGTTATTATTATTATTATTATTATTATTATTATTATTATTATTATTATTCCAGGAAGAGATGCAGCCTGTAGTGCGAAGGGATCCGAGTTCAATTTTCGGTACCGGCGTAGGGATTTTTTTTCCTTTGCTGGAAGGCCTGGAATCAATTGGAGACCCTGTTCACAGAAATAGTCGCATCTGAGGTCCCGGAATCCTCATGTAGTAAGCGACATGTTGACGGCATACTACCTATTGACCACATTTCGACGCTATTACTGCACTCTGCCCAGGATGTCCTGGGTGTAGATGGGCGGAGGAAGGCGGAGTTTGCAGCTGCCGTGCTGTTGCAGTATCCTAAATTGATCGAAACTAGCATTTATTTATTAATGCCATTATTACTGTTGGGATAGACGTATGCATGTTGCGATATTGCGTTATTCGGGCATCTGAACATCGCGGACTAAAAATGTAAACAATTATTTCTTTTGTCTTTATTTTCTCCAAAAAAATTGGCACTAATGATTTTCATTAACATAGCATGCGTTTTAGATATTTACATGAGAAATAAAATGCATATTATGTTGACGGTGATAAATTAATTTTTTTCGTCTTTATTTTTAAGTCCGAGCCCGACAAACATTTTTAAAATCAAGCCCGAGGCCTGCCCGCGGGCCGGACCTAGGACCGAGGGCTTGACCCGAGTCCGTGCAGGCCCTTTTGGCTAACAGCGTGCCATATTTTTTTAACTTTGTCACGCAAGAACTTCCTTCATAGGGTTTACAACTACCCGAGAAAGTATGGATTTAATATTAAAATATACCTGCTACAATAACGGAAAGCAGTACATTATTATCATAGTTTTGCTGATAAAGGACTATTTATTTATCTGCGAGTTTAGGACGGATATGTCGCCATGACAACCGTTATCAGTGACGTTTTTATTGTTGTGTTGTCAAATGCTTCTAGTGATAAATCCTTGCTCTTAATTTATGAGCACAGTAGCTCTATTTCTCTTTCCAGTATGTACGTGGATTATTTACCTTGTGCATGCGCAGAACGATGAATGTCCTCCGAGATATGGACGACGTTAATTTTATAGTTTATTTGCGATGTGTGGAGATAGCGCCAATGGTGATTATGAAGAATGAATCGGATACGGTTTTTATGGCCTTCGAAAATTCATTGCCGTTCTCTCAAAACTGTTTTGTACTACCTAGCAGACATTAATTTCTGGATGGCAGTGAGGCGAAAATGCAATTCCTGGATTTGTTTAGTTTTACCACACTGATACTAAACCTGCAAAGATAAGTCACCGACATATGCGACAGGGATATAAAAATCACTGGTGTATTCAGCATAAATTCACATACTAATATGGTGCTGCACAGAATTTTCCATTATCTCTACCTACGGTGAAGGAAGTATTACGTTGGGCCCAAAAATTTGAAATTGGAGATAAGTTTTGAGTGCCTGGAAGCAGAACAGAAAGGACCTTCAGTAAAAACCGAAGCCCTTTTAGTAGCAGTAGTTCCTTGCGGGCGTATCAGTCAATGAATAGGGCAAGTCAAGAATGAAAAGTCGGATAAATGCTGTGAAGTTCATATTTAAGTCAATATATCGATACAATTATTGTCAAATGACATTTTTCGTGGCATTAACTATTTCCGAAATAGTCACTACGGTTCGACCCAATTTTTCTATATTTTAAGTGCATCTTGAATGTTAACCGGTCATTCCTATATTTCTTCTGGTCAAATAGAGTATGTAATATCATGATTATAAGAAACACACTTCGGTATTACTCAGCGCAACTGGTGTACAGCATATGCAAACGATATGTGATAACTTCTCAGTTTCAGTAAACTGGTAGTTTCTATTTCCAAATAACAGTGAAACTGTAGCATATTGCAATGCGATCAGCAAACTTGTCTAGTAGATTTTAAAAGCAATAACATAAAGAAACGATTAGATCCGCACTGCCGTTTGTGAAAATTGCAACACCATGAAAGAATTTCCCGAATAACTCAAACTTGGTGGGAGTGTAGAAGAGAGTGCAAGCAATAAGTGATTAGGTTTACAGAGAGATGTGGTACACGTAGGCCGAGCAGAGCCCTCTCGTGTCGGTGCGACAATGTCAGTGTTGCGCCTAGTGTAGTCAGTGCAGAGCTGTGAAACAAGGTGGAAACAATAAAGTGAATGCCAGTATGCCTCATCGACGTCAAAGGGAGCCATATCGGCATATGATTGAGTTCGAACGGGGCAGAATGATCGGTCTTCGGGAAGCGGGTTTGTCATACCGTGATATTTCGGCTCGTACAGGGCATGCTGCTACGACAGTGATGCGTGTGTGGAAGCAGTGGATAGATGAAGGTCGTACGCAGCGAAGAGCGGGTACTGGACCACGGAACATGATCACAGCACGGGATAACCGTCATCTTGTCCACATGGCCATAACGGACCGTAGAGCTTCGTCCACAGTGTTGGCTCGACGCTGGAGCACTGAAACAGGTGTGAACTTGTCTGCATCAACGGTTCGTCGCCGTCTGTTGCATGTTGGACTGGTTGCATGCATGCCATTACGTCGGCTTCCATTGTCCAGAAACCACAAGCTCCTCCGACTGCAATGGGCACGTGAACACCGTTACTGGGGTGCTGAGCGGCAAAATGTAGTCTTTTCGGACAAGTCGCGCTTCAACGTGATGGCCGCATACGTGTCCGGCGGTACCTTAGTGACCGCAACCTGGAAGGCTGCATTGATGAGCGGCATAGCGGACAAACACCAGGTGTGATGGTTTGGGGCGCTATTGGTTACAACAACCGATCTCGCTTCCTACGAATTGAGGGCACTTTGAACAGCAATCAGCATCTAACGGTGGTTGTAGAGCCTGAGGTACTCCCCTGCTTCAGGCATTTCAACAGGACAATTCCCCGCCACATATTGCGAGGAATGTACCAGCCTTCTTCGACCTGCACGTTCGCCTGACATGTCGCCCATCGAACATGTCTGGGATATGGTTGGTCGGCACCTGGTGCGTCACGGTCCTCCAGTAACCAGTGTCACGGATTTGTGGGCTCGAATACAAACTGCGTGGAGGGAAATCCCTCACGAACTTATTCAGAACCTTTTTGATTCAATGCCACGGCGTATAGCAGCTCTAATTGCATCGCATGGAGGCCACATCAAATACTGAATATTAGGGCTCAAAGGTCATGTATAGATTTGAAAAGTTTACCATATGTTACTTGTCATGTACCTAACCTGTGGTATTAAATTCATTGAATTCATGCGTTTCCTTGTTGGTGTTGCAATTTTCACAAACGGCAGTGTATTTTTTTTTACTCTTAGGCTGAATGTTGCGGTCAGGGGCCAAGGAGAGCATTCACTGCGACCATGTGCTTGGCTATGCCTCTCGCCTTTGTTTCTTTTTTCGGGAAGAGTATAGCATATAATCATCGACTACAGTTGAGAGTTTGTATCAGCCCGAAGATCATTACTAGGGTGAAAATGTTAAAAATAAGAATAATTCTATAAACCAGGATCATGTATAACCTTATTTGTTTCTTGGAAGGATTGGTCTTCTTTATAATTAGTCGAACTGTTAAAATTTACAGATGACCTAACTCATGCCAAATATCGGAGACCATTGCTGCCCATAGAACCAGTTATTTCAAGCTGAAACATGCGATTTTCTAAAAGTCCAATCATTTAAATATAAAGGTATATGTTATTCGCTTAGCTTATTCACAGTTGTGTGAGGTATCACCGGTTTAAAGAACCACTACATACACTGTAACAAAACATTTTGCATCGGAACTTTAGGGGCGTATTCCTCTCGTGAAGAACAGTTGTGCTATATAAATATGAGTTCGGAAAACCTTGGTCTCTTTATTCTACAAATCTGTTTTAAATTTTATTTATGAATTAAAAAGTGTTTTATAACACAGTATCAAAAAGAAAGGTTAGCATAATCGAAAGTCTACCAAGAAAGAGGGTGTTTATGGCTCTTAGAACACATTTCAAGAGGATGCAGTGGGCGAACAATAGATCGAGAATTGCAGACAGAAAATGGAAAAGAAGACATTGTAGTTATGTAATGTATACCAGACATTTTATAATCATGATTATTATTTTGATGATTTTATATTAATATTTAACAATAATTAACTCGTTTTAAGGCTTCGAAACTATTTCTTACTGGCAAAACCCGAAGCTCTGCTCGGGTTATTGCATAAACTATAGAGATTCCTTCCTGTACCGCTCCCACTCTCACTTTTCCACTACCTCTCAATCACGCTTTCTCTTATTTTTCAACCTCTTTCCCTATTTTCCCGTCCTCTACGCTTCTCACTCTTTCCATTCTCTCCCCATCATTGGATTCTCTCTATTCCCCCCCTCTATCTCTGTGCAATGTACTGGCTGCGTGTTCTTGTGAAAACCGGTAATAAAACGGCTTTTTTGGGACGTGAATTAAAGCTAAGACGTCATTAAAAGGTTTAGCAGTGCACAAACGTGAGCTTCTTCCTTGCTCTTGCAATGCGATTGCAGCTATACTGTTTCTCGTGGTAAATGGTCTACGTATATGAAAACAGCAATCGCTATAGAAATTTCATGTATAAGAAAACTTGCCAAAATGCCACCCTTATAAATTTTAGTTATGTATCATTCTTTAAAAAAAACTAAATATGTATTAAGCGAGATATTTCGATTTTTTTATAGTTTATTCCACATTATCATCTTCCCTTGGTGCAAGTAATTAATATGCCATATAGCTTGTTTTCTAAACCGCATCTAAGGTATATTATATACCACGTGTCATAAAAATCTTTTCGGTCATTCTTGCGTTGAGCTTGAACTAGTCCTTCGTGCTGTGGATGCAGACGTACGGCTGAAAGGGAAAAGTTAGTCATATGACTATCTGGAGAAATCTGCATGAAAATCTTCTGTACCCTTATCACCTTCAACGTGTGCAAGGATTAAATGAGGCGGACTTTGGGCCAAGAAGTCGTTTCTGTCAACGCATGTTACAGCAGTGCGCTGTGTTGATCAATTTCCCAGCCTGCATCTTATTCACGGATGAGACTAGTTTTACTCACGACGGCATCTTCAATTTTTATAACGCTCATAACTGGGCATTTGAAAATGCTAATGAAGTACGACAGGACACCATCAACAGACGTTCTCTCTCAACGTTTGGGGTGGAAACATTCATGATCACCTTATTGGTCCCTACTTCTTCCCTCCGCCTCTGAATGGACAAACCTATCTCCAGTTTCTCAGAAATGAGTTGCATCACTTATCTGATAATGTGCCTCTGGACATCATCCAACGAATGTGGTTTTTACACGATGGTGCTCCAGCTCATTTCAGTATGATAGTTTGTAAGTTTTTGAATGATCGATTTCCCCAAAGATAGATTGGCCAAATACGAAACACACCAGTAATTTTCAACAGAGTACGCAGAGCATGAAACGCAGGCTTACTCCATGCATCGGAGCAAAAGGAAGCCACTTCGAGCAATTTTTGTAACTTTCGATTTTGTGTTGTAACTCTGAAATAAATTATTTTCCGATCCATGTTCATATGAACCTTTTTACTGTTTTGATGTCAGGAACACGTCCTCCAAATATATGATACCAATAAAGATAGATCCTGTATTCACACAAAATGGAAAATTACCAGAAAAATGTCGGTTACACTTTTTTATACGTGTAGATAAACTGTTTTTATAATCATTACAACGAGTTTATCTTGACTTTCTGTGTTGATTGATCTTTCTCTCTAATCTTTCATCTGCTCACAAGCTTGCAGTTGCTTGGAAAATTCTAGGCGTCGCTATGACGCGTTCTCTGATCTCTGTTAGACACAGTCTAGTCATAATCAAAGCTGCCACTCGGATTCCCAATGCCACCTCTATCCAAAGCAAATAGACTGCCGTTGCTTATCATCCAGCAATGTTATATGTGTATTTCGTTGCCTTGCATTCAGATTTTGGAGGTCTTGATGACAAAATTGGTAGGACTGGTGCTGTAAAATTCACCTATTTTTATGTGTAATGATAAGGGATAACATTTTTAGAGTTTTAAAATTCCGAGGGTAAAAAGGAAAAATCAGTCAAACTAAGTACTAAGCTGGCAAAAACATACGAAGGCAATGGTGAAGTTCTTAGGGTTAATGACAGAATAGGCAACAAAGGGTATCAGGTTTAATTAAGACATCATGTTCTTAGAAAATACTACTGACAGGCTTTTCCTGTATGTACCTGACACAAATACGTTTTCTATGGGAAATTAATGATGCAAATGTGTTTTCCACCCCAACGTAACTAAAATCCATTAGCACTGAGCGGGCGCACTAAGACCCCTCTTGCACAGCTGAATACTCAACGATGGGAAAATGAGAAGAATTTCCTTGCGCAGGGCGACGAGGGCTGGCTTACAATACTCGTCACATCTTTTCCACTCCTCCACCCCCTCCCTCCCCGTTTTAATTAAAAAAAATCCCTTACACGCGGATAACAAAAGATTCCTTAAGGCGATTTCGAGCAAATGTGTACAGTCATTTTCAACTTTGAAAACGTTCCTGAAGATAAGGTGAAGAGGAAGCTGTCGAGGTGAATACGCTGTTTACGTTCAATTAGGAGACCATCTTGAATTGAAAACATCTAAATAATGGATTGTTATCGTGAAAGAGAGATAGGGAAAACATCTCCTTGATGTGTTGAATTATTGAAACGTCCCATTAAGTAACGGGCGCAATTGAAAACGAGTGTATACAATCAATGAGGAATACTCAATTATTTCTGCTTCTAAATGTTCTACACTTCTTTTAAATAATTACCAGAAACATTATTCTTTAAAAAAATTAAAGTAATCACAATTTAAATTAGGTATTTCATATTCAACCGTCTCCACGCTAGAGGACTGGGATCGCGCGCAGTTACCATCCTTAGAATGGGGGTAGTCTGACCAATAACATCCCTAAGTGGAAAAGCACGCACAAGCGGCCGGGAATGGTTCAGCGCACCGAGACATCGTAAGTATCTTTAGGTTCATTTATACGCGCTAATTACTGATCAACGAAGTTAATTTTACTTACAATTCGTGATTTGTAATTTACAACTTCCTCACTGCTACTGTTAATCGCATAAGAACAAACATACAAAAATTATAATAATTCTTGTATCTGTAGATGCATTAGTATCACGCAACACGCGTTGGTGATTTTGATTATGCTGGTAATGTTATGACAGGTATTTCTACAAATGTGAACTGCCTATGATGTAATGCGTTCATGTAGTGCGCTGATTAATAGTTTTATTATTGGACATTAAATGGTATTTATGTTCTCATCGTGCTAGTGATTATTTTCCAAATTTTACTTTGGTAAGTCATTGTAAAGCCCTGCGCCATAATACTGTGAGCTGGAGCGTGGCGCTCTGGTTCCCGGCCACCGAATGCGCCCTGGTCCGGATTTTAAGTCCCGGGTATAGGACCGGTGCCCATTCCGTGATAATTCGACACATGTAAGTCAACTTTATCTAATAATGTGAAGAATCCTGGGCAGCCCACGCCATCTACAAGAAATTCAGCTATACTTACTCGGATATAATACTTCTAACGTTGGCTATAATATAAGGCAGGTAGATCTTAACCACCAAGAGAAGACTCCCTCCCTGGCTTGAATTCGGCGATCGGGCAAGTTTCTACATATGACACGGAAAGGTTATAAAATAAAGAAAGAAAACTCCCACTTTAGTTCTGTGGGTTTACCCCGCGGTCTGTGTACGGTGTGGAAACTTCGCAGTTCTAGAAGATATTTTTTCGTCCAGCGTCTCCAAAAGTTCTCAGCAATCTTTTGCTCGTGTACGTATGTATAGTTTAGTCAGACGGTAACTTGTTGCTCATGCTGCTTGACCGGATGGTATTGCGGTCAACTTATCCCCATTCAAGAAATGAGATGGCATCAAAATGTACTGTCGTCTCCGTGGTGTAGTGGTTACCATGCTAGCCTCCAGTTCCCGAGGTCGTGGATTCAAACCCGGCGGAGGGTGATGGGTTTTTTCGGGCGTAAAAATCCTTAGCATGGCTTCCTTCGGAAGGGAAGTAAAGCCGGTGATCCCGTGTCGTAGATTTACGGCACGTAAAAGAACCTCAAGCCTGATAAAGAGGCCTCTGAGCAAAATTTCCGGTCTTTCACGCACATTATAGAATGGGAGGCTAAGGACCATAATAGTTAAACAGTGTCCATAAATAAAACTCAATTTAATTTTTTTGTCAAAATGTGCTGTTCATCTCTTGAGGTAAGTGGTCATTAACAATCTGTTTATCTCTTGCTCGTCGTTTTCCCAGGGTCTTCTTTATGCAGCGTCTTACAGAACCAACCATCTTTTCCCACCACCCTCTCCGCCAAGCTGCCCTTGATGGAAGGAACGTCCAGGTGATGTCATGAGAAAAATACTAGTGTGCATTTGGGTCTGTTAACATTGAGTGAAGACCACAGGAAGATGTTGAGTATCCCGGACAGCCCACACCATCTGCTAAACTTAGGACTAACGTGTTCTACACTGTAAGGCAGCAGACGTTAGCTGCAAAGGCAATGTACACATGTTAAGTGACAATAGATGTGTTCAAGTTATTCACGGGAGTATGCCGTGTACTACTATCACTAGATAACGTCAGCTGTTTTGCCCACAAACTCGGTTTCACCGATCATCTACAAACGTAGCTTGAGAGACGTTAAATTAAGTTTCATCCATTTTTGCAGCATCGCCAAGCTAATCACGTCAAAATGACGATACGGGTTTGACTTTAAGGATTTCTAAGCACAGGTTTCTGAAGGTTGACAAATGAAATATTAACTTCTATCGTTAACTGCGGTTGTGCCTTAGAAAAACAGACACGCTATCTCGTATTCTTAAACACATTATTATTACTCTATTTATTTTACGTCGCTTTAACTACAAGGTCATATCGCGACGGATCTGTTAGTGGATAACTCTTAGAACGAGGTGTGTTAGCCTTCTAGGTCTCATCCCTGTAGCCATGCCATCATGCTCTGTCACGTGTCCACAGAGACACTAGTGCCCAGCAACTGGATCTTCTGCTTCGTGCCGTGCAGATGGCATTAGGGTGCCAGACCATATGATAAATAATCATACCCAAATATATAACTCATTCTTATTCAAAAAATAAAATCAATACCAATTAAAAATTTTAAAGATATAAAAAATACAAAATTCTGAATAGTTGGAGTAATAATTCTATTTTTAACAATAGCAACAGCATTTATAGGTTACGTTTTCCGTCCAGTCTACCTGCTTTCATTGTCTGTGGATAGATGGCACAGCATTTGCTATTACCATCTATTTTTCATTTTTACTATTGTTTTAAACTTAAGGTACAACTTTGGACCGTGGTATTAAATATCCAATCCGGTATTTACCTTAACGGCTGAGGGAAACCACGAAAAAACTCAGTCAGATTGGTCGGCCCACGAGATTTGGACCCGGGACCTCCCGAATGCGGGCCACAGACGTTACCGCCTGAGCCATCCCGCTCAGTTCTTAACTACAGTTCAGGAAAGTTGTAGTTAAATAAGGTTTCACTTGAGAGCCATTACTGCCTATCAGAATGCCCTAATTGTGCCTTCCTGCCTCGAACAGCATTTTGTCTGTCGTCAAATATAAAAATTATTGTGAACATAACCCGCAACCGTGCTACGATATTCATAATTGGCAAACTTGCATTACAAACCGGTTGGGCGTTCAAGGTAAAGTATGGCTTTGAGCATTGTGTCCATCGGATAATGAAATGAATACGTGTGTACAGTTCGATTCAACAGTGCCTGCAACACCAGGAAAATTTGCTATTGCATGGCGTTCCTATATAACCGCAGTATGCAGTAACCTTTCCTTCTCCCGGATACTTATAATGGCATCGGCGTACGGAAGCAATAATTGATTTGAATACTTTATTAACATACGCACAAGGTGGGTTTTGAAACACTATTGCAGTCAGCATTAGTAATCAGAATGATCCTGTTGTTAAATATCTTAGGGTAGTAGCAACTGTTGTATTGGCAGAGGTGGCCAATTTCTATATATCAGTCCTGTGTCAACTTCCTCCAATATTTTGAGCACTACCTGCTGTTTATGTTTATATCAAGCATAAAACTGACGTCATTCATTTCGTATAAGTGGTTATTTCTAAGCGATATACACATTCTACCCATGTTTTCTTTAAATCCGTTCAACAACATTTCAAAATTAAAAATATCGCTGCGTTTCATAAAGACTGAAGTATCCACATAACTACAACAATCTTCAATGATATGAAGGGAGGAAAATAGTTCAACAGTTGACGGCAGTTTCAGCAATCAAAATGCTGGGATTTCTTTGTAAATACATATTCTTTCCCTTTGCTTATAAATAACTAAAATGATAAATGTCCATGAATTAGAATCTTAGCTATATATAATGATATGTTATTGTATATTTTACATATTTGAGGGTAATGATACTATTTTTCATACATTTTACCTTGTTTATGTAAAATTACATATTCTGCCTCTTACTGTAAAAAAAATATTTTTTTCCAATTGAAATACAGTAAACTCCAATTAATAGTATGCGGATTATCCGTGTGTGTATACTAGATGATTTTTCGACCACTTGTTAAAAGCTTTTTGAGAGAGTCGCTGAGAGAGGGAGCATTAAGAGACCGCAATAAAGGATTCCCGCGTGACAATAGATTGCCGATTCAATTGTTGTCGGTCTGTCTGTTCCAAGACAATCGAAAATGTGCTCAGGTTTCTTGTGTAAAGTCAACGAAGGAAGTTATTTTTGATTTCGTACGTTTAGTATCGCTTTGGCAACCACAGTATTTAATTGAATTCCACCGGTGATGCCTCCTGTAGCGTCAAAATTATCCAAGTTAAAGTCGTGGGTTACAATAGATGATTCATTCAATACTGATGGAGCTGCGATTCTCTGCCAGGCTTGTAATAAGAAGATTACATGTTCAATGAAATCACAGCTTGACCAACATGTGCGCAGTGCCCTGCATACTAGGAATAAAGCATTACAAACATTTAAAACGCAAGTCCTATCTCAAATAAAACAGTCTTCAAGTGCAAGGAATGTATCCTGCTATGACATGTGTTCTGCTATGGTTGCCGCAAATATCCCATGGTACAAACTCCAAGTACCTAAATCTCGCGCATTTTTAGAGAAGTATTGCGGGAGGTAAGAGAGCTATCCCTGAAGTACCCGACCTAACAAAGAAAACACAAACATTTTGAAAAAAACTCTTTATTTCTCTACATAGTCTCCTTTCAGCTCGATACACTTTTCCCAGCGATGTTGAATAGCTTGGATACCCCGTTTATAGTGACAGCCGTCCAGTTCTGCAAAATAACCATCAACTGCAAACTGCACCTCTTCACTGTTGGCAACTCTTTTACCACCAAGCAATTTCTGAAACTTTGGAAACGGAAAATAATCAGAGGGGGCTAAGTCTGGCGAATATGGTGCATGAGGAAGCAATTCGAACTGTAACTAATTGATTTTTGCCATGGATGTGTGAACCGGTGCATTGTCTTGATGAAACAGAACTTTCTTTTTCGCTAAATGCGGCCGTTTATGCTCGATTTCATCATTCAAAAGCTGCAATAAGCTTGCATAATACTCGACATTAATTGTTCTTCCTTTTTGAAGATAATCAATGAAAATCATCCCACGCGCATCCCAAAAAAACTGACGCCATGACCTTGCCTGCAGATGGAACTGTCTTCACCTTCTTTGGAGCCGATTCTTCCCTTTCAATTCACTGTTTTGACTGTTCCTTCGTCTCAGGTGTGAAGTGATGGACCCATATTGCATCCATGGTTATGAGTCATGCAAAAACTCTGCTTTATTGCAGCGAAACATCGCCTAACACTCAACTGATACATCCTCATTACGCTGCTTTTGTTCCATTGTGAGTAAACACGGCACCCATCTTGCGCACAGCTTCCCATGTCTAAATTTTCAGTTAGTGTGCGATGTACAGCACTTTTTGAAATGCCTACGATGTCTGCTATCTCGTGCACTTTCAGTCGACGGTCATCCAATACCATTTTGTGGATTTTCTTCACAATTTCGGCATGGTTGCCTCATTTGGTCGACCACTGCGATGTTCGTCTTGGCAGCTCATACGGCCTCGCTTAAACTCTGTCACTCATTATTTTACTGTTATAAACGATGGAGCAGACTTCCCCAGAGTAGAATCTAGCTCAGCTTTAATATTAGTTGGACTATGACCTTTCAAATGAAAGTATTGTATCACATAACGATGGCCAGTTTTATCCATGTTTACAAATTAGCTGAGAGAGTTCACTATTGATGGCTGCCAAACAATTACTAAACAACGTAGCATCGTGAAACTTCAAACTTAAGGTTTATAAGGCCGGTACTTTCTGCTATAGTCATTTGTTTGAAACAACCGCTATATATACGTCAGGTCGGGTACATATGGGACTGCCCTCGTAGATACCTAACGATTCTACATTCCGAAAAAAAACTACCTGCATTTGTGTTACGAGGCAGCGCTGGCATACTTGCGACGTCATATAGGCAGCAACTATATATGGATAGCTATCGATGAAACTACCGATGTGCAAGGGTGCTATGTTGCCAATCTTGTGATTGGTAAGCTGGATGGAGAAGAATCTAGTACACCTTTTCTGTTTAACTTTCTTCGGAAGTGTTGGAATACACAAATTATGCAACAATGGCTCGTTTTATGAATGATGGACTTAAAGCGTTGTGCCCTGAAGGCGTTCAAGAAGATAAATTTCTTGTTCTTTATTCTAATGCTGCTGCGTACATGCTAAAGGCGCGAACTGCATTAAGTGCATTCTATCAAAATATGATCCATTTCCCCTGTCTCGCCCATGGACTGCAAGGTGTCGCCGAAGAAGTGCGAAGTAAATATCCACAAGTGAACAGCATTATTTCAGACACCAAAAAATTATTTGTTAAAGGCCCCCAATTGGCAAATGCAAAATTGCCCCTGAGCCTATCTTGGTTAGGTGGGGTACGTGGATCGAAGCTGCCTGCTTTTATAATGAACATTTTAAAGATGTGAAGTCTATGATAGATTCGTTTCCAGGTAAATCAGCAGTTTCAGTCAGAGATGCCTAAAGTGCCTTCAGTGATACTAAGTACAGTGCCAATTAGCTTATATCAAAGCAATTTTGGATTCACTGCTGGCAGTTTTTTGAAATTAGAAACTCGTGGCATGCCACTGAAGGAATCTTGAGCATTGTGGAAATGTGAAATCCACGTTAAGTTCTGTTGAAGGTACTGTTGGAATACAAGTAATGAACAAATTTGAGTCTGTTATGGAGAGAATCTGTTATGGCTTCTCGACATTCACTGCAGTGTGCAAGATCCTCAGACGATATCTCTTCTGAAAACTCTACTTAAATTTGCAGCAGCAAGTGACACGGAGAGGCCATTTTCTGTATACAAAAACATCCTCTCTGACTGGCGGTATTCCATGACAATGTAAAACTTGAGATGTATCTGATAGTTCATTGCGGTTCAAAATGAAATAAGTACATTGGGTTCTGCAAAGTAATATTTAGCGAACACATAATTAAACAACGACTATGAAAATTAAAATAATTGTGAATTTTCATAATAATGTAGTTTATTTAAGTTTGCTATAATATGAACATGCTTAATTATTTATTGTGCGACACTTTATTTTGCAAAAATATAATTAACAATAATTTAATATTTTAAAACTTTTTATGTAACAGTACATATTTCACCTTAATATTATTACATAAACATGCACATGTTCTACATGCTGATATTACATAAGAATCCTAGCCTTAATGATGACGCACCTAGGTGAAAAGGAACTTCCGCTGTTAACAAAGCGTCACCGGCTTGACGATCCTCCAAAGTCTTGATAATGGTTTGGTGAAACCCAGCATTAAACTTATTTATGAATTGCAGCCTCAAGAATTACGAGAAGTATCGTACTCTGGCTTATCTTTTCAGGAAACAGCCGTTTACTTTATGAAAGTTTTATGAAAACCAAGATAATTTAGACATGTGATGAAAGTATATTGGATCAGATTTGATGATGCAGGTGACCAGATGTCTCACACTAGCCTGGACGTCCCTTAGTTTAGTCTCTATCCTGATATTTCTGATGTAAAACAGCACGGCAAAAAAAAAAACTCCTTTTCTGTTACAGTGGCTTATCGGCGTAAGGTTGTCGCAACAATATTTCTTATATGTTCCATTCTTAATGAAGACATTAAAGATTACCGACAACAACCCGCTTTATATCATTGGTACGTATGTTTACTTGCAACAGTTTGGGGTAATACTGGCTGATTAGCCGGCTATTGCTTTAAAACAATAAACTGTATTATTTTATAGAAATGCTGTCAACGTTATTGAAAAATAAGTCGAAATGAATAATTGTGGCTTTGATAGAATTAGGTCTAATATTTTGAACTTGTGAAACATAGTTAATTTTTTTTAACTAAGGTTAATATATATGGAAATGTCACCACCGAAAAGGAACTGTGACAAGAAACGCTCTTACCGTACAAACTTTGAAAGCAGTGTTGATTAATATAACGAACTTTAATCACACTTAAGTCAACTTTTACAAACTACTGTGTGATAAAAGGTGCTTGTTAAAGAATATCCATTCATCAGCGAAGTATCAATGGTTCCTACTTTAATTCTAAACGACAATTTAGTTGGAGCGTATTGAAACCTGCTTTATCATTTAAGCTAAAGCGCACCACTTCCACTACGGCGTAACAATTCAGGGTCGAACAAGAACCTCACCAACCTCTACTGCCGACCTCACGTCGACTTAAGCACGGCAGAGGTAGACGATCATCCAACCGATATTGGAAGGTGATGGGGACAGAACCCGGGCGAATTCTGTGGCCGGGAACCAGAATTCCACGCTTCGGCCCACTGCGTAAGACTTTGTTAAAAATTAGTTTATTTATTAGTTTCCAAAATTAGGCATTCACGACAAAACAATGTTAATAAAATAGCCACTTCCCGTGCTCTTCCATCCCTTACTTGAGGAAGAAAATATGGATATGCACAGTATAGTTGTTTTATAAATATGGTCACTTAATTTGATGGAGTAACACTAGGGAAATATACGTCAGCTGTAGTTAAAGGCTTGATAAAGAGCTGTTCATTTCGCCAGTAGCAAACTGTGTTTTGTTAACAAGAACGGGTATTGGAGCCTGCAGCGAAGTGGAATAATGTGACTTTTGAAGGTCAAAGTCACACATTAACATGGAAGTAGTGGTGAAACTCCGCGGAAATCTACTGTGCTGTGAGGAGCGAGTTCATAGCGAGTCGCAGTAGAATTTCATGTTGAAGTAATCGTTAAAATCATAGCATCACAAAACAAAGTTATTCAGCTTTCCCATGATGTCAACGAGGGCAGTTAAAAGTGAGGAATGATTTTTGCTTACAATCACCAAGAAATCATCATGACACAATCTCTCATGTGCTACAAGTTTCATAACACTTCGTGTAAAAGCTGTCCAGAAAACAATGCACAAAAAACAATTTCAGTTGCACGAGGTGGGTCACTGATCTACCATTACAACCCTCCCCAGAACACGGAGAGTACTGTGACGAATAGGTTAAAGCTGTGCGAATACGGATCGAAGTGTTGACTTCAGGCGCCCTTCAGTAGGGGCATAGTCCGCATGACTTCGACTTAATTCCAAATTCGCAAGAACCCATGCCTGGATGCCATTTCCCTTCTCTAAGACAACATTCTTATACATCTGCGCCATTCGACATATGGGCAGAAGTACTTTCTTGAATTGAATATTATGAGGGCGACACTGAAAACTTTTAGAACATCAAACAAGGGATTAATTTTAAAAAACTTAAATAATTTTATTGTTTTTCAAAATATTCTCGTTTAACATCACTACATTTTTACATTCAATGAAACCAGTCGTTAAAGCAATGATACCATTCTTCCTGAGGCACTTCAGAAACCAGGTTTTGTAATATTCCACTGCTGTATCTGATGACGAAAAAGTTATTCCATGTATTTTAATTTTTCGAAATAAAAAGAAATCGCAAGGTGCTAGGTCAGGGCTGTATGGCGGATGGTGTATGGTGCTCACCTTTAGGGCATTCAAATACTCAGATGTTAGTTTTGCTGTATGCGACGATGCGTTGTCATGATGTAACATATTTTCCTTTAGGGAATTTTTCCATGAACTTTTTAAAACATTTGCTGTAAACAGACCTTTGTGTACCAATCGGGCGTAATGGTGTGTCTTCTAATGCTATACAAACAATATGGCCCGTTTTAGAAAAAAAGACTAGCAACCATCTTCTTGCCAGTACTGCGAATTCATCATACTTTTGTAGGCTTAGTTCTGTTCGAAAGACCCATTGAGTCGATTGACTTTTCTTTTCAGTGTCATAGCAATAAATCCAAGATTCATCACCAGCAACGATATTCCAAACCAAATTCGAAGTGCCGCCTTAGAATTGTTCCAGAGTTTATCTGCATCAGTCAATGCGTTGTTGGTTTTGATCGAGTCAGTTTATGTGGAATCCACCTACAACAAAGTTTTCTCCTGTCTAACTGTTGATGTAAAATGTCTTGTATTTGACTCCTACCAATGCTCAATGTCGCCCGAATAAATTCATAAGATGTCCGTCGATTTTCTTCAAGCATTGCAGTTCTTGGGCATCCTTCACTAAGAAAAAACCGATCTCTTTTGAATTCGCTGTACCAATTATAAATTGTTGCCTTATATGGGGCTTCTTCGCCAAATACATTTCTAAGTCGATCTTCACATCGTTTAAGCGTTAATGAACAATTTAAAATCACAAAAATCATAGCCCGGAAATGTTCTCTAGTATAATTCATTTTCGGGTGAACACAAAATCTTTAAATGATGATAATTAACAAACGTTTAGAGCAAATGGATCAAACAACTCGGCAATTAATTCGCAGAACATTAGAAAGTAGCTGTCAAATATAAACAAATTGCATTTGTTTTTAGAAACATGGCACTCTTAAAATCTTCAGTATCGCCCCCGCAAAGCGTAGTCAAAGTTAGCGCTCGATCAGAGCTTGAGAAACAGGGACAGTATGCACTACCTATCTAAGGAATAAGTGCAGACGGAAGGCAGACGAAGCTAGCACAAAAACATAACATTCCTTCACCAGTCTCGGTGGTATAATGATCAGGTCTGCAGTAAGGAAATACAGCATTTGAGTCTGTTAGTCATAGTGGACGGGTTCGTAAACAAGTCAAAATGCAAACACTACCACGCGAAGTCATGCGCTCACAAAGTACAAAATAATATTTAATGTGTTACGGTTTTGTAAAGAAGAGACACCTAAAGGACTAAATATTCCGTTACGTACAATGCCTTGATGTTCTGATGGTCAGACTGCACTGTACTCTCGTTCGGGCGCTATCTGGCCTGTCTAAAGCTAGCCTGGCATACTACGGTAGAATTTAAATAGCAGGAGACTTCTGACATTTCTTGGAGGGGTATGTTTCCATGGCAAAGTCCCTTCCGCTGTTGCTCTAGCCAGTAAGGTGCCACCCTCCTTTCCCTTCGCTTACAAGCTGAACTTTGAGGGGTAGCACATTGCCATGTTGGCGTGGTTTACTACTGCTCACTACGTTACGTCCCAGCGAGTTATTTGCTATTCGGCGCGCTGCTAAACGCTGACACATGCTCTAATACAAGAGTGGCGAAAATGCCTTTCTCTCTCGAGTCATCAAATATGCAACGCGCACTACACCACTCAGCAGCACATGGAAAACAAATGAAAAGACGGCTAGAAAAGGAATTGCGCTTGCGAGTCACAGTGCCTCGCGAGTCGCGCTTTCGCCACCGCTGCTCTAATACAGCGTGGAAACGCGTTTCCCACTTCTCCGTTTAGAGTGAAATGTCAGGAGTATCAGGTTGTTTAAATGGCACTATAGGACCTCACCTGAAAACTGCACTCTTTCCTCAGACAGGTAGTAGAAGGGTTGTAAAATACACTGTAAAAACTGAGTAAATAAACATGCAAGTAAAAGTGGGTATTATTTAATGCAAGTTCTAAGTGTTGGAATCCTTCGGTTCCCTGTCATGGAGTGCATATGAGAGTTCGAGACTAAAAATGAAAGTGAGGATTGTTCACTCCACGAGTAGAACCGGAGTCCACTTAGCACCGAGAGGAGTTTGAGGAGCTGCGATAGGTTGCGATCTGTGGGTCTAGTAAACCCACATTCCGCATGGGGAAAACAGCGCTGACCACACAATCTCATCGCATCGCATCGGTTAGACGATCGCGGTATGTACGTAGTCGTAAGGCTGGCAGTCAGATTAGTGAGTGATAGCCCAACAACGGATGTCGCACTTCGGATTATCATTATTCTTATTATTAAAGTGACTCCCGTGTAAATTACAGGATCTGAGATTTTATTTATTTTGTAACTTGTGTTTCAGCGACACGCCAAAGAAAACAAAACAGAGGAAGCAACATACATACATCTTCGACTTTGTTTAGCATATTCTTGTTGGCACAGCTTACAAATCTCCTTGGCGGCAGTCTACAACATGTATCTTTCAAAGCATGGTTTAACTAAAGACTACCTTGGCACAATTTACCTACATCCGTTCCGTCTCAGGTTCTGTTTATCCTTTACTTTGTTTGATTTGAAGCAATATTCTCACTACTGAACTATTTTCCTCCCTATACACGCAAAAAGCGGATGGTTTACAGAACATGCAAAATCAGGAACTACGAATTCCTTGTTAGTTACCTTAAATTAAAACATCAAGTGTGTGTACAATATGTGTATGTACATTCCTTACAGTCTCCCACATGCCTTGGGGGATCCTGAGTAAACCTGGCACACGCATTTGTCATCCACCTGGTCAAAATACTAAATATTGTGGTTACGGTACTGGTACCGAAGGGGGGGATGCAAGGGCAGGACTAGGAGGCAAACAGGTAATTCTTTTAGCTCTATCTTTTTATGTTTAACATAATCCGAGCAAAATTAGGAGAGATGAGCATGGTAAATCCCTCAAAATACTAATTTTAAACACTTTTAGTTCTCTGGGTCGCCCTAAGGATTGACAAAATTGAGTAAAGCCCCTTGTACACACACGATCAACTTTTTTTCCAATTCAAGAGTTTACAAGAAAAATTGTCAAATATCTTTCAATATGTAACAAGATTGGAAAAGACTTGACAAGACCTGGCAAGACTTGACAGTGTCAAAAATATGTATTTACAGGTTGTCTCTTCGCCAAACTGAAACCCTTCAGAACAGCTTGATAATTTATCACGCACAAAGCAATTTAGTATTTGCGTCACAGTCTTAACAATTCACAATGAAATATTGTTCTTTACTAATATTATGTAGCACTTTCACGTATTATATCCAATGAAATTACATTACGAGTGTGGAATACAATGAAAATAACACCAACCGATAGGTTAACAAAAATATATAACATTGCATTAATGTATATTTAGTTCGGAAAACTGTCTGGCAATTATTTCTTCATAACCGCCTTCATCTGCTCCATATTGTGATAATCCACGGACCCTCTATGTACATACATGGCCAGCTTATGTATAACCTAATCAGTTTGCATACGATATACCTTGGCCCGGTAGCCATTTTGTTTACTTTTCGTTTTCAGCCATGTTGCAGATTTCGTGACGGACTGTAAATACTCGCATTTCATTGGCCAAAGCCATCAAATCATTGTGAAATCTTTGACCGTTTAGAGCATGTCCTTATTTGCTTTCAAGACTTTAAAAGTATTGAAAGCAATTTGACAAGAAGAGTTGTGACAACTCTTGAAAAGTCTTGTAAAGTATTGAATTTGACAAAGGTTTAATCGTGTACAAGGGGCTTAACAGGAACAAAAAGAGCACCAGTAAACCCAACTTATTGATTATTTTTAAAAATCTCTCAACATAACTACTGCTTACCGGGAACAACAGCGTTTTTCAATGTTGAAAGGAAATACAACTATTTCAGAGGTTCCCAAATAAACTTATACAACAAAGGTTTAAGAAGAAAACGTTATTTAAGAGCTGTGAAATTCCTGTACCATTTGCAGAAAAAGGTATGTAATTTGAATGACAATTTGGAAACTTATTTGACGAGTGCATTTTTAAAATTTGATGTATACTAAAGGATACACCAGCTAGGCATTAAGATTTATTTACCTCCTCTTACAGACAAAGCTTTCGAAATATCCACAATGCACAATCTCAATAGTTTTAAAGCCTTGGAGGTGTTTTATGTAACGATGCCAGGGTTTGTGCTTTGCTCTCCGTGAGAGATGGCTGAGCAGAAAGGTGCCAAGGGGATACCGGAATCTGCCCAAGGATATCGTGATGCCTGAGGGATTCTTCCCTTGCCAACTAAATCTAAGTGATTAACGACTTTACTTTCTTTCCAAACGATACACGCTTTTCTGCTTTTCTTGTGCGGAAATCTCCACCGAATCCAATTTCTGTGCGTAACTTGGATCCGTCCATTTGCACGATACACGGCAGCCCGGTAACCTTAGAATATCTAACGGAGTGACTGTGGTCATCCGTAACTTGGCTTTTTGCTTTCTTTTCCTTCACCTTCCTTGGCCATAAGATCTGTTTTCAGAGCATTTTAGCTTTCGCTACTTTTGGCAGGTAGCAGAATTACTGCATTCCATAGAAAAATTCGATATCGAGATTTCATCAGAAATAGATATTTTTAGCTTTCTAGAATATCCTCCTCCCCAAAAGACACAGACTTTATTTTTTTCCCCCAAAAGACATTTTGGAAATCTGTACGTGGTAAGGGACGCAGAGAAGGAAATGCAGCCTCACTTAAGGGTAAAATACGTTTAAGTAGATGTCTACAATATAATTCCTGTTTTCAAAATATGAGAGAGGCATTACTTTCTCGGGTGACTTAAGCTACTGAATTCTCATTAACTACAGACTTCTTTGTTTACACATACGCATTCTCTCCCTTCCTCACTCGCAATATTGTGCCTTAGTTGAGAATAAGAAGCGAATGTTGTTGGGCCACTGGTGTACCCCCTGTTCTATTGTGAAACTATATTGAAACCATTTTTTGGGTTAGTTTGCACCTTTCAGTTTCAAACACTATAGCTATTCTACATATTATTCATACAAAACTTGTTTCTCTACCATCTGTTACTAATGATAAACGTTAAAAATGGTTGCAATACACATTTTGTTATAGCCCACATGAGCATACAGCAGCTTGCGATGATATATATTTAAAACCCAAGTCGTTGTATACTGGCTTTGGTACTGTAAGTGTATACTCTTTGCAAGACCTTATGAAAAACAAAAGAGCGCTTGAAAATGAATTGCTTAAAATATTGGAATATTTGAAACGAAAAAAACAATGAATATCTTGTAAATGACTAGGAAACGAAACAAATTTCTGTTTTTAGGCGAACCAGCATATAGGGAGCTGAAATTATATACATATGATTTTGAATGAAACTGTTTTACATATTTCTAATTTGATTGAAATCGGTAAAAAATTAAGGGCAGTTAAGACAAAGTCTCCCAATACTGTTATAATAATTACATAGACATCACTTCTCATTTAGTATCTCCGTGGTGTAATTATTTATGCATGCGAAGACTGGGGTTTCATTCGTCACTGGGGGTATATATTGTATTTAACCTTAATGTATTAAACGCGACTTGGATGGATGAAATAAATAGGCTTGTTATTTTAAATCTGTTGTCATGGATTGAGACTTTGAAAAACATCACAGATCCATCACTATGCGCCCGGACCCCGAAAAACCATGTTTTTCTGAGCACCCCTTATGGGTTTTCACAAATTAAAACAACTAAAGATAGCTTTAAAAGCAAATAAACCTTGGAAAAATTCAAAGAATTCTATCACATAACGCAACAGTCAACCTCCATGCATTTAAGTAATTTTCAAACTGCACGCTGATGTATGTAATCAAACGGCAATATATCTGTTGTGTTGGTATTTTTTAAATGACAAGAGAAGCTGATACTGCCAAAATAAGCAAATCCCAAAGGAATATTCATGGGTGTGATTTGCTTGAAATCGAATCAAATTAGTATTTTACGAGGCGTGTTTAGGAGTAAGCATCCATATTTTTTTTTTTTTTTTAACAAAATAGCAGAACATTATTTTCCAATTACTTTATCATCATTCATTACCTTACACTACTTCCACACAGTCACTTGTCGTAACGGGAAGCCAGTTTTTGTATGCCTCTGTCAAAGAACGATGCCGCCTTTGATGACGGCCAAGTCTGTGCTTGTTTCACACCATCATTTTCACACCATCATCGTCGTTAAAATGTTTTCTATCGAGGAATTTCTTCAGATGGAGAAACAGATGAAATCATTTGGTGGCAAATCCGAACTGTAGGGAGGGTGGTTTTTCCCAAACCAAATGGTGCGATTAGATCTTGAGTTTGTTTGGCTGTGTGTGGCCGGCTTGTCACTCATTTTTGTTTCCCTATAAGCTTCATACAATGGGCGGTGAATATTCGCTGGTGTAACATTTCTCGCATTCAAAAAAAAAAAAAAAAACAACTGAGCTGACTTCACAGTCGGCGGGTCGTTTGATTCTTTTGAACAGTTTGAAACGCTCTTAACAACAGGAAAACACAAAGTGACGATCGCTCACCGCTGGGTCTGACTTCCTAATGAATGGCGGAAGTGATCGCTTATGCTCAAAATCACGACTGCAGCGCTGCAGCGGCAAAATATTACTTTAAAAACACGTCTCATATATGGGAAGACTGCTACAAATGTAAATTTTTGGAATTTTATCCTAAAATGCCTAAGAAACACTAGAATACCAGACCAAACTGTTGCGAACACACCTGAAATTTGACACAATCTGTACATTTACAATCTTGTTTTCTCTTGCTTTAACCACTGTTAGAGAAGGTACCGAACAGGAAAAACGTCCACGTGTGTATATAAAATCCCTGGGTAAAAGTTCAGAGTATAAAACTTATTAACATTAGGACATAATTTCATTTTGAGGATACAAATTCAGAAAAGAGAGGGGGGTCGCTGACAAGCATGATCCTTGTTGCTAGCAGGGTAGAGTTTTGCAGCACAAAAGAGAGGCAAAAAACATTCTTCATAACTCAATTTTCCACAAAATTGGATTTGACGGCAAGGATTTTCTCCCGGTTCTTTCTATACCATGAAAACCAAAGGAAAGCAACGGAAAGGAAAATAAAATTTTTATCTGAACCCAAAGCAAAATGATGAGGGCTTTTATCTCGATATAAGAACTCCCCAATATGTAACTTTGTCTTACCTTTCATGTTTTAGTAGCTGCCAGGGGTCACCTATTGGTTGATGCGACTTGTAATCCTGAAAGAAAGCAGAAAAAGGAAATATTAAAATATAAAACACATTGATTACAGAAATAACAGTATTCTCTACTAAAATACCCACCGTATTTAAGGGGGAATAACTGGCGGAAATTACAAAAAGAAGTACATTTTAAATGTTTGTGCAGTCTTATAAATTGGAATTTCCTCTTTAATATACATTCTATCATTGTAGGCACAATACTTATATTTTAATATATTTTAAAAAGTGGCACTCCATTTTATAGTGTCAATTCTGCACTACGTAGAAAAAATCTGATGTGTTACACTCACATGACTTTCTCTACTCTTGTACAAACTATTTTTACAATCGCTTATTCTCCATCTACTTCATGTTAATCGAGATAAACATTTGCAGACTATCTTATTGCTAAGTTTCTTGTAGATGTAAGGGGAATATATATTTACAAGGGCAATATAGAAATACAGTAGCCTTTAAGCACATACATATCTCTTAATAGCTGGTTGCTAGGTGCAGCACCATTCCCTTTGCCACAGATTAATACTCTTTGCATATACAAGATAAAAAAATGAATAACGAATTTCCATTTGAGAAAATAAGTATTGGTAAATTTAAGGGAATAACAAGCAATATTTAGAAAACGGTTCACTCAACAAAAAAAATGTATGACAAATTGTGTATTTTAACGCGATCTATATTTTTTGTGTAGCAAAAGTTTGTCTATCTCTTATGGTTTACCAGTTACGCAAAAGTCGTTCACAATGAAGAATACTTTTGGAGACATTCCCAGAAAATTCGAGATATACATTTCATTTCTCATGACAATATCTTAAACATACGATATTTTAATCAAAATCGTTAGAACCATTTTTGAGAAAATTAAAATTTTCGAAAAATGTTCCATGTAGAGCGTAGTCTGGGGTGGGGGGATTTTCTTGAAAACCTTCGTGTCGCATCTCTGGAAGATACTGAACCCAAATACCAAGTTTGGTGTTTATCCAACTGTTCGTTTCTGAGTTATGCTGTTCACAGACACACAGACACACACACGGACATGTTTCCAAAACATATATTTTCGGTGAAATCTGGGTATCGAATTTTTGGGTGGAATACAATACTTCCCCTACTTACTATACGTAGTAGAGAAAGTAAAACATCTGAACTCCTACATACTTTAGTGTAGAGAAGCTTTAGAGCATCTTTATGAGAATTTTTGTTCTACAAGTTGGCACTGCTGTTAAATATGGAAGCTTCTGTGTGCTCAAACCATGTGGTTTCTTTCTTTGAAAATATATGCCAGCTTGTTTTCTCAGTTTTTACTTTGAAAAGCTTTTTCTGTAGATGATATTTTCTGGTATAAATGACCCGCTTTCTGAGAAACTATTAAGAATACTAAATTTAATTTTAGGAGAATAAAAACAATCTCAAAGTGCTGTTGTGATTACGATTTAAAAATAATTGTTGATAAACTTTAATTACAAGCTATAATTGAGAAAAAAAATCCTACATAAACAAACGTACTGAGTAAAGGTAGACCAATGAACTTAGGAGCATCACTCTACATATTGTAAAAAATCTCATTCAGATATCTCAAATAGTTTGAGATAATGGGTCATGAATATAGCGGATTTAACATTGGCGAGAGAAGGCTTTCAATCTCTCCTTTAAGTGAAGAATCTAAGCACCCTTATTAAGTCGTTCTGCTGAAACAAATAATTTATGTTTCGAAAAAATCCAAATGTATAAATGATTTACCTTTAATAAAAAAAACCCTCCTCTGCGCAACAGATGGTGTGTTTACATTCGTAGAGGAACCGATGTCACAACACACATGTGAACAGGAAGAGTGGTCAACAGTATTGTCACTAACATGCATGAATCAATGCTAAACGTGTAGTGCAAGGCAACTACCAGTTACTCTGAGATATTCCAAGTGAGTAAGAAAGGTGTCAAAACACGAATCAAGAGCAACGCTTAATAACCGCGTGGTTAAAATGACGCTAGAAAGATTCAGACAGACAGAAACCTGAGAATGCAAGGGCCTTCAAACACGGTGGTGGTAAAAACAATCACGGTGTTTAAAAGTAATACTTGCCTATACTGTGACGCGCGCGAAAAGCTACCTACAGGCCGCCGTAAGGCTATCTCGGCCTGGCACCTGGGTGGGGCCCTTGGCCAGCTTTCAGAACAATAGACACATTATGTGCCGCTTCCCCGCTCTTTTGTTGTTGCTCCAGAAGATTCCTTTCAACTGTTTACAGTAGCTTATCCTAAAACATTCCACTTTTTATGCGAGGTCTATATAAGGGGATACGCTGCGCAGTGAGGGATTCAGCTGAGTGCAGTTAGTTAAGAAGTGGAATAGTTTGGAGAGTGCCGGGTGCAGTTCAGCTGTGATTTCTGATTCGATTCGACGGATCAGTTGTGTTCTGTTCTGAGTGTGTGTCAAAAGTCTCGAAGTGTAATGTTTGTGCTACGCTGAGCACTAAGTGATAAAGTGTGTTTAGCAAAACTGGTGTTCTCATTTGTTACAATACTAACATTACAAAGAGAGGAAAATTGCTTTCATTTGTGTATACGGTAATCTCTAAAACCATTAAACCCATCTCTATAATTTCATCACCAATGAAAAACCCTTTCCATCCCGACGGTCATAGGGTATTACAACTAAATCCAATTTCTAAATAACTAACAAAGATTTACAAAGCCCATATAGTACAGAAAGAACACTTGAAATCATGAAAGAACATGCTTGCGAAGAAGCTTTCGACTTTTCGTTTAGAATGCCATGAAGTAGAAACCATAGAATTGTGTGCATTCTAAATCAGAGTCACTTATTTACTTAATTCTGTGACTTATTCGTGTAATGACCCTTGTGAATGTGAACAACTCTTTTCAAACTGACCATTTTAGTACATTAAAATGTATCAGCTACTTAAACTGGGTTATCCTTACAAAATGCATTCACGCATACCCTGAGATGAACTCGTAGCTATACCACCAGAGCAGCTGGCGCACAGACAACGCAGAACGAACTACCAGATGACAAAACTTATCAACAGAGCAGGTAACAAGAAATGTTATACAAATGTGAAGCAAGCGGCGGCATCAAAAGTGCCACAACGAGAATGCTTCAGGAGATAAATGACATGAACAAAACATTCAAGTCACCAGTGCAATGTTGGGTAAGTCAGCTAGTATTAAACATACACAACCCGAAATAAGTGCCTTTGATTTTATTTTCGAAATAAATACGCTGCTTTCTCTGTGGTAGCTTGCTTTATTTCAAACTCAAGGCTTAGATTTGCATGTTGGGTTCCCAACTAAATTATCAAATTGCATGTCGTCGTACACTCAAGCAGAAACTGCCTCAGGAGCGGAAGTGTGAGGTAATTTTGGTTTGGCATGTTAGGTTGTAATACCAGCAGTTCCGGATTCTAGCAATTTCTCCAGATGTCAAGCAATGAGGACCATTTATCAGCAGTAGCAAATCTACCTACTTGATGAATTTTGAGATCCTATTCTTTAGAATACATCACACACATAGGAATTTTCTATTAAGAAAATGCAAGGTCGTTACTACAGGATGGTCCAAGGGATATAGTGTTTTCAATTGCTTATTAAGAGATTTACGCATACTTACATCAGTATAGCTTATAGATAGCTATTCTACGAACATTGCCATTACTGAAAAATACAAACACAAGTTTATTTCTTAAAAAACACATCACGCAAATGGCTTCCATTATGGGCGATCATTGCTAAAGACGTTCGTGGAAGCTCCTCATTACATTCTCAATCATTTCTTGTGGAATGACCTCAATCGCTTCCCAGATATCACCGAATCATGAGAGTAATTGATGTGGAAAGTAGCACCTCAGGTAGTTGCTGAAATACGGGCCGTATGAGGTGTGGCCCCATCTTGCTGAAACCATATCGTGTTTAGATGTCAATGCCCCTGAAGGTGGGAAACGAAGAAATTGTTAATCATGACCGCATACCGCTGGGAATTGACAGTTACTGGTCGGCCGTTGTCACCTCAAAAAAAATAATAACAAGATTCCAATGGATTGTCCAACAGCACACCAGACGACCACCTTTGGGCTACCTGGGCCTTTTCATGAATAGGCTGAGGGTTTGTGTCCCGAGTACAGAAATAAACTTGTGTTTGTGTTTTTCAGCAATGCTTGTAGAACAGTTATCTATAAGTTATATTTGTGTAAATATAGACTAAATCTCTTAATAACCAATTGAAAATGTATTGTTTTCCGTGAGCCACCCTGTATAGATATTTCGCCCGTATGCATAAATTATCCTAGAAACCGCTCTTTGTACACACTTCACATTTTATACACAAGGGCTTAACTAATATTTTTGTTCACACATTTCAAAATTGGTAGAAAAGGGTTAAAATTAACGTTCTTTTTTTATAATAACAGCTGCACCTATATAAAACGTTCAAGAAATCCCGCTCTAATTCTATGGGAACGTATTCTACGGACAAACTGGAGACAAATATTTACAGAAGTATGTCAGAAGCGCAATAGCTTTGATGAAATAGCCGTTAAAAGTTATCCTAGGATATCGCATCACAGTTTATTGGCAATCTAACACCCATGCTGACCTGCCCAACCTGCAAAAGGTCCACTTACCGCTGTTCCTCTTCTCGCATAGTCTGCCTTGGCTTATTTGAACTTGCCTGAGAACCGGATTGACTTCGTTTCAGTGGACGTTATCAAATTAGAGATTTATACTTAGAATTGAAAGAATTTATTTTAAAAACATATGTACACACATTTCAAATATGGTACTGCACTAAAAGCACGCCAGGATAATGGACAGTACTTAGTTTACTATTTTCATTCTTTTTGGAAGAGCGTTACTTGTAAACGTTGCTTACGTTACGTTCTTTCCTATATGTTTGGCTGTACTGTCCAGTAGTAATGCCGTTTCCCCAACATAGCATTACAAGAAGAATTACTTTTATAAATTAAGGCATTTGATTTTAACGCAAGTATACGGCTCTTCGTTAGGTTAGTATACCACTGTACATTCACTAATGTTTCATCAAGGTGAAATATCCGCCCAAGCGACAATCGCTCAAGTGTAACACCAATTCGTGGATAGCCTATATGGTTTCTTAAATTATACGAAGAACAGGTTAATACCCTTCGCACATAAAAACAGCTTCGCTCTGGAAAACATTACGGGAAAAGTAATTAATTTTAATTATGAAAGACAATCGTTATGCACTCGTATACATGGCAAAACCAACTAAATTAGTGTACGAAATGAAGCTACATATTGCGCATTCTCTACGTCACTAGCTACGCGACATTAGCGATACAAATTATAACTGATATAGTTGACTTTTGCAAAATGTCTCACATGTAAATTAACAAATCAGAACGTAAGTACATGTAATCCAACTTTACGTTAGAATATGGCGATTCTCACCACGGTCTGGTTGATTAGCCAACACGAATTTAAAGCACGTTTAAACTTTATTCTTCTCTTACAAGCTTTAGCCCATTAAGCCTGCTCTTGTTACCGCTTGAAAAAGAAGCTTTATTAACGTGGTAATTACTCGAAAGTGGCTCAGTTCCAGGTTCATCCGCTGTGCTTTCCATTAAAGTGTCACATTCTTTACAGTGGTAAATTGTGATGTTAATTACATAATATCGTCTACTTAAACGTTAAATATTATTGTTTCCTTCCGCTTGTTTCTGAACGTGAAAAAAGTGTCTGCTTCGCTAGTCTAATGGCCAGTACTCCTGCTGAACAAAGGTTCCTAGGATTTTTGTATCTTTAAAGCTTTGGATATGCTGTACACTTTTGTTTGAATATAAATGTTAGGAACAGAATGCGAAAAAGATCTTATGTGATACATTCACATTACTTTCTCTACCCTCTATCGTTTATTAATGGGTATACAAATTATTCTTGTTCAAACTTATTTTTCTACCCACTACATTTTATTCCAAATAAACCTTTGCAGGAATAGCTACATTATACATTTCGTTATAGATACAAAGAGAACAGCGATAGACAAATATTTAAGAACCGGACGCTACATAATGGCCTTAAAATTCCATATTGTTTCCATGCAATAGTGAGAAACAACTGAATGTTGAAAGTACTTTAAGAGAATGACCAAGAAGTGAACAGTTCGAGCCTTTAATAACGGATATTTCAGAAAAGGATATTTCCCACAAAAAAGTATCTTAACTACACTGGGTATTTCAAAGACATCTACATGTTTTGTGTTGTACGTTTTCGTCTATTGCTTAACAGATTATACAAAATTCCTTTCGAATGAAGAGGACTTCATAGGCTATTCCCCGAAAATTCAAGAGATATATTTTATTTGCCATGTAAATATCTTTATATGTGATATTTTAATTAAAATCTTTAGAGCCATTTTTTAGAAAATAAAACATTTCGCAAAATTTTCCAAGCAAAGGGTAGTTTGGGATGGGGGATTTTGTTGAAAATCTTCGCGTCGCATCTTTGGAAGATATTAAACGTAAATACCAAGTTTGGTATTTATCCGACTTTTCGTTTTTGAGTTATGGTGTTCAAAGGCACACACACACGACATTTCCAAAAATGTTTTATTGGAATCAGGGTCCCTCAAAACATGTATTTCCGGTAAAATCTCTGTATCAAATATTTGGGTGGAGTACTTACTATATGTAGTAGCGAAAGTAAAAGTCTGATGTGCTGCCTTCATATGACTTTCACTGCCCATTATTGCTTTATTTTTATATCTGTTCTGCAAACTGCATTACAAAAGCTAACTCTCTATTCACTTCATATTATTCGAGGTAAACGCTTGCTGAAATGATTTCATTTCACATTTCGCTGTAGGTACAAGAAGAATACAAGAAGCTGAAGTGATAGTCAAATCTTTAAAAAAAAAAAAAAAAAAATCGTATATGTTACATTCACGAGACTTCCTCTGCTCACTCTTCAAGAAACTATTCTTACAAAAGCTTACTCTCCTAGCTACTTCTTGTTAATTGGGATAAATTAAAACTTTGATTTTGCCATGTAAATACGTTTAATAAGTGGCATTTTAATCAAAATCGTTAGCCATTTTTAAAAGAACTAGAAATACCGAAAATGTTTCCATGTAAAGGTTAGTTGTAACTAAGGGAGTGTCGTGTCTTTGTAAGCTACTGAATTAAACACCAAATTTGGTATTTATCAAACATTTCGTTTTACAGCTATACTATTCTTACACAGACCTTTTTCTCAAAGAATGATTATTTTTATTTCAGGGGCATCAAAACAAGTATTTTCGGTGAAATCTCGACATCGAAGTTTTGGGTAGTATACAATATTTCCTCTTACCTACTATAGGTATGTGGCACAGAAAGTAAAACGGGGTCGCTAAATGACAGTTTTCACATTCCAAGCTTCCTCCCTGACAACATGAAAAATAAATTAATAGTAATTAAATTATTTGGAAATGCAAACCAACAACATCAAATATATCGGAAGTGGCTAGTGCTGTTTTAATGAATTTTAACTTGACAAACTGTTGTTTAATATTTTTAAATAACTCTGCATCTCTTTTAATTTGCCAGTTATACAAAATTATACAAAATGAAGAGGACTTCAGAAGGTTTTCCTAAGATTCAAGATATACATGTTATTAGTCACATAAATATTGCAAAGATATGTCATCTTAAAATCATTTGAGCCATTTTTAAATAAAAAATAACGAAGTATTCCCTATGTAAGTGGGAGTCTGAGGTGGGGGTATTTTCTTAAAGCTCTTCGTTTTGCATCTTCAAAAGATACTGAACTTAAATATAAATTTTGGTATTTATTCGACAATATGTTTTTGTTTTATGCTGTTCACAGACAAAACACATGCGCGCGCACACACACACACACACACACACACACATACAGAAAGAAAAACAGAGAGACATACAAACACGGATCTTTTCTGAAATTACTGATTTTGGTTTCAGTGGTCCTCAAAATAAATATTTCCAGAAATATCGATATTGAATTTTTGGTGAAATACTCTAATCACCACAGACTACCCTTTATATGAAAATTTTTTCGATTTTTTTAAATTTAAAATACCATATATTAAAGATATTTACGTTACAAATAAAATGTATATCTTGTCTTTTCTGGGAATGCCCTATGAAGTCCACTTCATTTGAAAGAAAGTTTGTATAATTTTGTATAACTGGTAAACGTTACGCGATAGATAAAAAGATACTACACAAAAAATGTAGATCTCTTCAAAACACACAAATTTATTTCAGATACGTTTTTTGTGGCATAAGCCATTTCTGAGATATCCGTTATTAAAGGTTCGAATTGTTCATTACTTGGTCATTCTCTTGAAGTCCTGTCAACATTCAGTTTTTTCTCGCGATTACATAGGAATAGTTGGAATTTTTAGGACCAGTTCTATCCTGTTCTGTTCTTTTTGTATCTATAATGAAACGTGTAATGTAGCTATTTCTGCAAATCTTACTTGGATTAAAATGTAGTAGACAGAAAAATGAGCTTTAGGAAGAATAGTTTGTATACCCACTAAAAACGATAGAGGGTAGAGAAAGTCGTGTAAATGTATCACAGATTCTTTCTGTCTTAGGGTGTATCTTACGCTATTCGCACACCAATCTCCAAATACGCAGGCGGTCATGAGTGGCGAGGGCAGTCAGTCTTACTAGAGGCTCAAAATCCAAGGCCGATATTAGCCAAAGATAATTAAACCTACATAGGTTTGGTAATGCAGTTCCTGCTGTTTAGAGAACAATGGCTGTTATGGGAACTGAGTTGGAGAAATGAATATATGTAATTGTGTAAAGCTATAGCTCTGTGGGACATTGATAGCTCGTCTTTTTGCTGCGTCTAGAAGCTATCTAGAAATGCTTTAGGCCTACCGGATCACATTTAATCTGACCTTCAGATAATCATTTTGAATAGATTACTTCGTTTCTACTTTATGTGCCACTTACCTACAATAGAACTGTCTGTGTGTGTGTGTGGGTGTGTGTGTGTGTGTGTGTGTGTGTGTGTGTGTATTATTCAATGTAAAGCCTATTAGATACATCAATACTGAATGTTCGTCTAGTTCAGTACAAAGAGTACAGTACAGTACAGTACACGCATATAATAGCGTACCATATAATTGTGTACCAGTACTCATTAGTTGAGGCATTTGAGACACTTGCGGTGTGAGTTGTATTTCATTTTGTCTGCAAATATTCATTCATTCATTATCTGTTTACCCTCCTCTCATGTAGGACCTACACCCCCCAGGACTTACAGGCGGGTGCCTGGGGTCAGAGGCCCGTCGAGGAGCAGACACTCAGGGATCAGACAGAACATCCAGGATGGGTGATCAGCCCGATGCCTGGTATGGGATGAAGGAAGTAGATGAAGCGAAATGTTGGTGAAAGGGATGAAAGGAAAGGTGATGATGGAGCAGTTGGCGGGGGAAACCGGAGAACCCGGAGAAAACCCGCCCAGACGTCGCCTCGTCCACCACAAATCCCACATGCAGGTCCCTGGGATTGAACCCGGTCCGCCTCGGTGGGAGGCGAGCGGTCTAACCACTCGACCACGGCGCCGCCCTGTCTGCAAATAATGTTTCATAAAGTCAAATTTCAGTTATGCTCATGCAGCACTCCTGTTATACTGCTTCTGACCCCCATGCTCCTAACCTCAACATTTTAGTTTGGTATTGCCTTTCTTCTCTACATTCTGCATTGTTTTCCCGCATCCTGTATATTAATTGTCTTACACGGAATTGTACAGACGAATTCTTTATGTACGGGTTAACAATAAGAATGGGAATTTTGAAAGACGTGAGAAGCCTAATATTTTCATTCCTACCTAAAGCTTAAGTGTGCAAAGTTGAAGGTAAACTATGGTTTTTGGCAAGTTCTATTATGTAGTTGTACAATATTTTGACCAGATGGTTTAAACTGTACAGAGTTCTAAAGAAGGGGTTAAAATATGGTAGGGGTAATTGTTGATAGCTTTAAGGTAGGTAACCTCGAAGTATAAGGGTAAGAAGCTTTTTTTCTATTTTGGCAACGTTGATTTGTATTTTAGGGATTCAAAGTATGAACTGAAAACAGGGGAAGTGGATGTTTTTAGATTTACAACCCAAATGTACCAAAATTAAAGCAAAGTTACTCCTCGATAACAAATTTCAGTGAAATAGGAGGGACATTTGGTGATATGAGCATGATATGCAACTGCCCCTCTCCTTCAATAACTCAATTTTTAAAGATTTTAGTGCTACCCTTTAGGTTGGAAGTCATTATAAAATCGACAATGTTTGCAATAAAGTGCCATAAAATATCCTCCGATATTAATGCGCAACGAATCGGAACTTAAATAAGGCGGCATTAATATGAAAAACCCCCAACCCTCCTAGCTTTAAACATTTTTGTAATATTTTAAAGATTGTGACTGTCCGGAAGAACAGTACTGGAAGAATTATCAAACCCGGTTGAATAGTTTCCGAGATGTCCCGCCCCCTCCCTCTCCTTCGACTCTCTCTCACACAAATATTCTCTCTTTTTAATATTAGCATCCTAGTAGTCAAATACTCTTGTTACTCTATGACTTTGTTTTCAAGGACCAATTTTATTCGTGGTCCTATGCGTGGCGTAATGGGTGACGTGTTCCGATTCCCAGTCTGGGAATGTGTGTGGATTCGTGCCCATTCAGTATCATGATGAATTTGAGGAGCTGATAGGCAGCGATCTGTAAGTGACGGAAACCAATATTCCGATTGAGGGAAGCACGAAGCTGACCACATCATTTCCCTAATCGACTGAATGACCGTCCATGTGGGAGTGAGGTCAATGGCTATCATACCACAGATTAATTTTGCTCGCATGGGGTATCCTCTATGAAAAATAATGAACTTGGTTTTCTCGCAGAGATGGTTCCTATATATTTTCAATGTTGTTTCTTAGTAGAAAGAGTGCTTTTTTGTAAATTATCTTTTTATTCTGATATTAGATTCTGGTCATCAGCATATTACAATGTTGTTATTTCTCAAATTTGTTCATGCTATGTGTTTTTTAACTTCGTACAAATCTAAATATAAATTTAAGGTACTTGATCTAGGGAACAGAAAAAGCTTTATGTAATGAATAAAAAGTATATACCCATTTTTTTATTAAATTCCTTTTGTTTTTCCATTATTTGCGTACTCGGAATATGTTATTCAAGCACGACCTTTGTTTTATAAAATACGTTCAATGTTTTATTGAGATGGGTCTAAATATTTATTCTTATTTTTATTTTTGTATGTTGATACAACAATCATCAAGCGGGATAGCTCATGCGGTAACGTCTGTGGTCCGCATTAGGGAGGGCCCAGGTTTAGACCCCAGGGCTGACCAATCTGACCGAAGGTTTTTTCGCGGTTTTACTTGTTCGCTAGGTGAATGCTGGGTTGGATAATTTGATCCGCGAATTTTCCTACCATCCCTTTCATCACTATATTTCATTACCTTCTTTTTCGCCGTCATACGACGTATTGGCTGACACCCACTGGTTCTGCTATGATCCAGAGTTTATCTGCTTCTCGACAGGCTACTGACCCAAGTCCTTGGGGTGTAAGCCCTACAAAGAGGAGGGTAATCAGTTAAAGAAGAAGATACAACAATCGCTGGCAACCACCACTAGATTCTGTGTTACTGTCGCAGGCTGTTGCTGAAATTAGTCATTTCGCGAAGATCTTATGCAGATCACGAAATGACGGAGCTTGTTGGGCATACGTATAGTATAACACCCATATGACGGGGTGCCTAAAAACCGGCAGATAACGAAAGGTTAGGTTGGAGTTACACTATATGCCTAACAACTCCGTTACTTCATGAACCGCGTCAGATCGTGTACTTTCGCATTTTTCCAGCATTCGTCGGCTTCTCGTGATCTGCCTAGGATGTTTGCGGAATGACTGGTTACAGCAAAAGCCTGCGGCATTACCATAATCAGATAATTTCAAATAACGCTTTGAATTAAAAATTCTGTTTCAGCAGGTCCAGTTAGTGTGTAGTTTTAAAAGGATTATCAAAGCTGTAACCGTCCCACCAGTTCTTTCGGGTGGAATTTTATGTTCCTGTGTCACAAATGTGGACGGTTTTCTGTGTCAGTGCCCAAAACGTGTTAACTTGTAGGACTGTTTGCAAATCATGAATATTTATCCTCTCAGAGCAAATAAGCCTGGTTAGTTTTTTATGTAACTCGTTTCAAAAACGCTGGTCCAAAGCTGTTGAAGCGGGCCGGAGATCCGTACCGGAAATTTTTCGTGAATTCCAACGGAAATGAGTGTTATTAATGTGAGTTCCGTCGTGATGCAGGAGAGGCATTGTGTTGCCAAGCTAGGTTCGCAGCGGCCCTTGATCAATAATGAGGGAGCTGCGTGCTACAAGGGGAGGGAAAAATGTATACCCCCGGCCGGCCTAACTCTGTCAAGCGTTAATTACTGTTAACCATGTGCTACCCAGGTTTTTTTTCTTCTTTTTTTAACAGCTCCAGCTTTCCTGATGACTGCAAAATTAGCGGCAATTTTTTCTTTAAATTAATAACCTTTATGCAGAGACCTCAGCTCCAAAACCCCTTCAATCTTTGCAGAAACGTGCCCTGAATCTGATCGAGAAACGAGCTGAGTCCAGCCTCTTAGCTTTGCTCTTCTAACATTCAATTTCAGTCTTGCTTTCTTCTCTAGACCATCATTTTTTTACGAAAAATTGATTCTAGGTTTTGACACACCTTTTCGGTTTCGCTGTGAGGAAACGTACCATTACTAAGTACCAAGAGTATCGTGGTGAGGAAACATAGGCGAAGGAATCACTGTTCTCGAACCATAATGAAATTTATTAAACGTGCTATTCAGGTTTTGTATAAAATATAGAACAAACAGACAATAACACCCTAATGGACACAAAATAATAGTATACTTATGTTCTGCAATGGTCAGGATAAACAAGTGTCTGAATGAATTAGTTTCCAGTCAAGTTGGCGTACACAAGGACTACTAGCGATACTTTCTTAATCAGGTAAATTTATGAATTCACTGATTCAGCAATACGCGTGCCCATAAATTCTTTTGGTAATATTAAAAGCCCGCTCTTACCACATACGGCATCACAGGCGGCGACACTGGTGGTACATAAACAAAACAACAATTGGGAAAGAAAATTTGGGAAGGAAACCAGTTTACGGTACCTCCCCGGCATTTGCCAGCTGTGAGGACTAAGGGGAACCCGGAAAAAGCCTCAATCAGTGAAGACGGTGCTGGCATAGCGCCACGCAATGACGCAATACCGGTAGGTATTCCAAGTTGCCGTGACTTACAGAGAAAGAGGATGCTGCGAGCGTGAAATGGCCGACAATTTTATTTAGGGATCTCCTATTACAAGATATGAGGTTCTTTTACTGCAATGAAACATTACATGGGACCAACTGTTTCACTTTTCTTCTTAAGGAAGCCATGCAAGGATTTTTATGTCCGAAAAAAAATCCATCGCCTTCCGCCGGGTTTGAACCCGCGACCTCGGGGACAAGAGGTACCCCTAGACCACGGAGGACGACATGCTATGGGTGGGCAACACAATTGTGAGTTCTGTTTTCAAGAAGGTGGGACTACTGCTGACTAAACACGAACTGTGTGGACTTTTTAGCCAAATAATTTCCAAATAAGTGAATAGCAAGATGGGAACCTACTGAATGACCACTAAGATATCTGGAGCTTACTCCTATGGACTTATATCTTAGGGATGTTCTAAAACATAATCCCCTTACTGTTGATGAAGTGATTCAGTTCATTACGGAGGCATGCCAAGAAAACTATATCCACAAAGAACTGAGTCGTAAAAATGTTTGAGTGACAAATTTAGACTACAGCAGTGTTCGTGTCGAGATGTAAATGCTGAAGACCAACAGAATTTATATATTACGTTTGGGTTTCTTTACATACATGTATTGTATTACCGTATATCTGGTGTATACCTTCATTTACCCACCCCTGTATTATTGTTTTGTGGTAATAGTTGTGATATCATTGCCATATTTGAAGATCAGACATCGGATTTCTTTCGAGGAGTCGGAGGGTAACATTGTAGGCCATGTTTTACCTTCTCTACTACTTACCTATATTAAGCAGAGGAAGTATTGCACTCCATCCAAAAATTTGATACCGAGATTTAACTGGAAATATAGTTCTGAGGTCCCCTAAATAAAAACAGTTTAGAAAAAGGTCCATGTGTGTGTCGAAAAGTCGGTTAAAAACCAAGCTTGGTATTTAAGTTCAGCGTTCTCCAAGGATACGACAGGAAGAGTTTTCAAGAACATTCCCTAACCCAAAATACCTTTACATAAAAAAAAATCCGATAACGATTTTGACTAAAATACCGCAAGATTAAGAAAATTGCATGACAAAATGTATATCATGAATTTTCTGGGAATAGCCTACAATCCGGTTCATTCTGAACGACTTTTATATACTTGATAAATCGTAAGAGGTAGACAAAACCTTACTGCATAGAAACTATAGATTTCGTTAAAGCACTCGATTTCTGCCATATAAATTTTGCGTTGACTATTTCCGAGATACTCTTGGTTATTGGTCTGAATTTTCAAATACTTTATATTTTTCTCAGCTGTAAAATTATTATTCGTGTTTTTCTCATGTACATGCAAAGAGAATGGAATTTCAAAGTCATCATATAGCGGCCAACAACGTAATATGTAATAAAATCGTTCCTGCAACGGTTTATCTCGATTAACATGAAGTGGATGAAGAATAAGCTTTCGTAACAATAGTTTGTTGAAGTATGGATAGGGAAAATTATTTGAATGTAACATCAGATTTTTAATAAAACATAGCACTTTTCTCTAATTTACAGTGCCATGGAAGCAAAACACTTGCCAAAAGAAAGAAATTCATCGCACTTACAAAATAATGTAACATATGCAGTCACCGAGGTGCTCTCTGAGTAACACTTGGCTGCTTCTTTGATGTGCAATACTCCCTTTAGCTAATAGAACACGCAGCTTGCTTCCTTCAATAAAATCTCAGCCTTGAAGTTAAAGTGTGACAGAAGACACTCTTGTAGGAGATAAAATGAGAATATTAGCTTGCGCTGTGATCAATTTCCTATAACAGGAGTGCGAGAGGAGGAAATAATGAAGTTTCACGGTAGCTTTGAAGGTTCCCTTTGATAGAGAAAAGTTATAACCGATACTCTGCAGCAAGTAATTGATGTTGTCGACTTTCAGAAAATAAGACAGAGGAGATTTTCAAATAAATTTGAGTTTTTCATTAAAAACAGAGGTAAACAATTTTGCGCCTCAACCTTTCTATAGAGAAAATCGAGGTAATCTGGGTATAAGAGCGTTTTTAAGTTGAGAGAGTCATCACTCTAATCACGATAAGATTTACCAATTAGCATGTAGGATATAGGGTGTGTTTATCGGAGGGGGACACCACGCAACTGCGAACAACTGGGATGAGGTGAAGGTGCCGTAGAAGGTCGCGGTCCACAGCCAAACAGGCCCACACAGAGGCGCAGAAATACCTAATATTTCCATATTGAACCCCGGCGCACCAGTAAGAGGAATCCCGAGAGAGGTCGACGAAGCGACCCTAACGTGCGGGACAACGCACCCCGCGTTCATGAGGAGAAATGTGCAAGCAACTGAGCCATCTACCCGACACCGCCAGCACCGCAGGACCCGAAGACACAGCTAAAACGTGAAAGAGAGAGATGAAATGAGAGGAAGTGGAGGGAAAGGAGGAATCGTGGTAGAATACACCACCCCGGCATTCGCCTAGGCGACCAGGGGGAATACAAGAAAACCTCCAGTGTTAGACTGGGCGGTCACCGGGAATCGAGCCTGGAGCCTCCGCTCAGGCTTATATTTTCCAGTTATTTTTGTCTAAACCACCGTAGCCCAAGTCGTCCTCCTGTCTAGGGGTACCTCCAGTTCCCGAGGTCCGGGTTCAAACACATGGGCGATGGATCTTTCTCGGGCGTAAAAATTCATAGTATGGCCTCCTTTGGAAGGGAAGTAAAGCCGGTGGTCTCGTAGATTTACGGCACGTAAAAGAACCTCAAGCCTGACAAAGAGGCCTCTGAGCAAAATTTCCGGTCTTTCACGCTCAACATAGAACGGGACGCTAAGGACCATAGCAGTTAAAGAGCATGCATAAATAAAACAATTTTTGAAGCGCAAAGGATTCTATTCTAAATTTAGCGTTGTTAATTATACGTTACTTCATTAAGAGGGGAGGGCTCATATGGGTGAAAGTTTGGTGATTTTCCAAGAAAAACTTCCTTATATTTTAAGATCATGATTTATAGCCTTGGCTCTACATACTGGCCTGATTTTTTAACGCCCTACGAGGTTTGGAAATATTAAAATTAGTTTTAAAGACTTTTCCCACTTTTATATTTACTTTACTTACATTAAAATGTTACTGGTTGCCACAACTTTCATTCTAGGATGAAACCATGGTCAAAAATCTACAAAGCCATCTTTGGATGAAGTATTTATTTCTATACTAAAAACTCCGATGTAACATTCAAATGACTTTCTCTGCCCTTTATCGCTTATTAGTGGGTATGCAAATTATTCTTATGAAATTTTATTTTCCTATATACTTAATTTTAATCGAGATAAACCTTTCTGGAAATAGCAGTATTACAAATTCCGTTTCAAATACAAAGGCAATAGCGACAGTCAAGTGTTTTAGAACTGGACGCTATACGCTGGCCTTAAAGTCCACACTGCTTCCATGACCTCGCGTGAAACAATGCAAAATCGACAGGACTTGAGAAAGAATGGCTAAGTACTGAACAATGCGAAGAGCGGATATCTTGGAAATGGCTGATGCCACAAATAATGATTTAAAATAAATCGTGTGTTTTAAATAGATTTAGTTTTTTTAAGTGCACTTTCTCTATCGCTTAACGTTTACCAGTTATACAAGATTGTATAAAATTCCCTCCAAATGAACTCGCAGCCTATTTCCAGAAAATTCAAGAAATACATTTTATTTGTCATGTAAATATCTTTAATACGTGATATTTTCATCAATATCGTTAGAACCATTTTTAGAAAATCAAAATTTTGGAAAAAAAGTTACATGAATAGTGTAGTTTGGGGTGGATGGATTTTATTGAAAATCTTCATATTGCATTTTTGGAAGGTAATAAACTTAACAAGTTTGATATCTATCCTACTTTCCATACAGCTATTTGAAAATCACTTTTAATTCACTGTAATATCTAAAACAAACGTAAACATCTCACACAAGTAACATGTGCCACTTGATAAAACAGTAATCATATTAATGAGATAGCAGACTCACAATGAACCAAATTCAGCTAAAGATTGGTAAAACAAATAACTTAAAAAGAAGCAGGATTATGCATTATATTTGGGGCGGATTACCGTTAGCCTACAGAGATAAAAGCTAAGACTATTTTAACCACAAATACACATTGGGTATAAACGCTTTTGCCAGAAATAGCACAAAAACGACTACTATCTATACTTTTCTGCAACATTTTGAGTTTTTTTTTGTTTTACTAACAAAAGCACCCCACCAACAAACTAATTCCGGTTACTACGAGTTTGATGGCCCTTTGAATGCCTTTCCTTGTATAACTAGATTACTGCAGCGATTAGCTCAAATTAGTCACATTATTATGTAATTCCATTACATGTATCCTGAATCTTGTTGTATATCTGGACCCCTCCCTTTGGGAAGTTGTTCGGATTGGGTTGAACTCGGCGGGGCAGTGCCGATACCTGGGCAATTGGTTACGTCTAGGCAATATAGCTCAGGTGCGGTTTTGAGACGCCTCATTGCCCTCAGTACCAGTACCGGCTGGAGAGCTGGGAGACGGTGAGATAGTAACTGTCGTGTTTACCGAGGTTCTTCGGTAGTCTTTCTTCTGGTTTGACACGGTGTGAGGCGTGTATTGGCCTAATGGCAAAACCCGGAAGGAGTGCCACTCGGATGGCGTCTTCCCTGATATGTGCGGGGAGTTTCGGTTTCGGGTAGACCCTCGCCCCATCAACCTTGCTAAGTGCTCGGACCGGTGTTTACAACCACAGTAACACACCAGCCTCATTAGTTTTGTGCTAGACATCTCGCCCATGACAATCTGTTATGCATAAAACGCACATTTTAACGTCCTTCTAAAAGCAGAGTTCCCAACAGAAGGCAAGTGCACACACTAGGACAGAAGATAATGCTCAGATTAGTATTCAAACTATTACATTTGCTGTGTAAAAATAAGTAATGCGAATAAAGGTGAACATATAAACATATGTACATAAAAAACAATCCGGTATGCAACACTCGTACGACTTTCTCTACCCATTACAAAGGCACAAACGCTTATTCATACAAACAATGAATCTTCCAAACACGTTACGTTATTCACGATAAATGTTTGCTAGAAATGATTTAAACTTAAGCTCTATGACTCAGTTAAAAAGTGCAAAAACCACATTAACACATTTATCTAGTAAAAAGGAGATTAATGAAAGGAAACAAAAAAGAAGAATCGAAAGCTTTAAAACAAGTTTCTTCAGTTGAAGTAACTATACTTGGGAAAATGCAAACATACAACAGACAACACGGAATATCTCAAAAACAGCTAACACTAAAAAAAAATGTTTTGATATAAATTTTAATGAATCCTACATATCCCTTGTAGTAAGATTATGTATATCCATTATGGTTTCTCAATATACAGAGTTACACAAAATTCATTCATACATTTTGTTCATTTCATTATCATAAACATATAATATTTTAATGAAGTTGTTAAGAGCTGTTTTTGAAATAAAAAATAATAATAATAACCAAAAGTTTTCCATTTAAAGGGAAGCTTAGGCTATGGTAAGTTCGTGAAACGCTTCCTGTATACACTGTGAAAGATGCTAAACTTAAGCAAATAATCTCAAATTAAGAAACATGCATTTAATGGCGTGCATAATTGGAAAACCAGAAACAACTGTCCGCACACCATAATTCAGTTCATTTGTTATTAATGCACGCATGCAGGAAAAAGAAATCGCATGCTTTCTTAGATATTTTATACATGCTTCACGACAGGTCATCCTTATAGATGTAATGACGCGAACATTTCGAAAACGCTTACTACAGAGAGAGTTATGTTCGTGTAGTACGCATAGAAATTCGTTCAGAAGGAAGAGGACTTCACAAGCTATTCGTAGAAACTTCATGAATTTATTAGTCATGCAAATACCTTACACTTAACTACATTATCGCTAGAGCCATTTTCGAAAAAATAATAACCCAAACTGTTTCATATTTTAGTGATCCTGTTCACAGACCCACGGAACTTTATGCAAAAATCTTTTTGTTTTTCTTTGTTTAGAGAATCTCAGAAGTGTATTTCAGATAAAATCTCAATATGAAATTTTTGGATGGAATGCAATACTTCCTATTGTTTGAGGCCCTCTCTTACTGTAGACGGTACCACAGCCGGTGGACACTGATGATACTACTACTACTATTATGGATTACCCTCTTCGTTGTAGGACTTACACCCCCAAGGACTTACAAGCCAATGCCTTGTGTCAGCAGCCTGTCGGCAGCAAACAAGCTCTAGATCATAGCATATCCAGGATGGACGATCAGCCCAATGTCTGGTATGGCGGTGAAGAAGGAAATGAAATGTAGTGATGAAAGGGATGATAGGAAAATTCAAATTATCCAACTCAGCATTCGCCTAGCGACCGAGGAAAACGGCGAAAAAGTCTTCAATTAGATTGGTCGACCTCGGGGGTTTGAATCGGGGACCTCCCGAATGCAGACCAAAGACACCTGGGACATCCCGTTCGGTCGCTAATGATACATGAAATGAAAGTATTTTATTGAGAAAGGAAATTTGGGAAGAAAACGTTCTAGGCCTAAGTTTAAGGTACCTCGCCGGCATTTTTCAGTTAGGAGGATTGAGGAAAACCTGGAAAAAACCTTGTCATGCAGGACGGTCCTGGCTAGATTTGAACCGCGCACCTCCCGCTTACGAGTCTCGTTATACTTCCTCTACCTGCCATAAGTAATGGTAGAAAAAGTCTATAGAATCCCTATGGAATTGATGTTACCCATCAGATTTGTTTTCTTCTTCTTTTCGTTTTTCTTTAACGTCTTCCTGAACAGATGCGGAGGATTTTCCTAAAGGCAACTGGTCTTTTTCCGTTCTCTTGGCTAGTGTAATCATTCTTTTTATCGCTCACATGAAATAACCAGAAATGACATCATAAAGCTATGCCAGAGAAAGCTTCCGACCTTATTGCGTGATAATCTGCAGTAGCAGACACACTCGTCCGAAATGCGGCGGTTTCATCAAATATCTCCTGACAACAGTAGTTTCCTCCTGGCGAGGAGCTATTGTCTGAAAAAGCCAGCCCTCCAAGAAGACACATCACAAGACGTGCCCTTGAAAAGGGGGGGGAGCTGTGCATTACTTCCATCCCATCTTCCTTAAACCCTCCCATAAAGAGAGATGGTAGCAGAGCCCAAAACGTTCTGAAAAGACAATCCCAGTCCTGGAAAGGGAAAGTGATTAAGGAAAAGAAATGATGGAAAATTATTTTTATGCTAAAAATGTCTTGCTCCTACATAAAAACTCTTAGGGTTGCAAACAGAGAGAAGGGGAGGTAAATCGAGAATCGGTTGAATTAAATTACTCTAAGGGGAGATGCAAATTAAACATTCATAGAAGGGAGGGATGCTGATGACGAGTATAGCGTTCATGTTGCAGACAAATGACGGGCATAATGCAATAAACCGCGGAATGCTGAACAAATGCCTCTCATTCTGTCGCTTTTGCTGCATATTCTTCAACACCCTCCCAAACCTTTGCTCAGACAAGCCATTACAGGTTATTAACTTTACCCTGATGCTGCTATAACTGATAAATAAAAAATTGCCGTAATAGATACAAAAAATTGCTACGCTTCTATGAGCAATCGTACAGAATAGTACTCCTTTGAAACTCATTGTAAATATTTAAGGCTATTTAATGCGAAAACAATTTGCAACATTATTCCTTGTGATTGCTTCAACCTAGACATTAAATTTATCCCCAAAACGATATTATTAAATGAGAGTTCCGGAGAATTATACATTATGCGAATAGTTAGAGCAAAATGCGTGCACCTTACGTTAACGTTTATAGTTGTTGTTTTGTTTTTTACTTTCTCTACTACGTACAGTAAGTAGAAGTACTGTATTCCACCCAAAACTTCGATACCGAGATTTCACCGGAAATATATTTTTCATGCCCCCTGAATCCAAAAAAAGCATTTTTGAAAACATGTCCGTGTGTGTGTGTGTGTGTGTGTGTGTGTGTGTGTCTGTCTATGAACAGCATAACTCAGAAACGAACAGTCGGATAAACACCAAACTTGGTATTTAGGTTCAGTATCTTCCAGAGATGCGACACGAAGGTTTTCAATAAAATACCCCACCCCAGATTACGCTTTACATAGAAGATTTTTCGAAAAGTTTAATTTTCTCAAAAATGGCTCTAACGATTTTAATTAAAATACTATATGCTTAAGATATTTTCATGACAAATGAAATCTATATCTCGAATTTTCTGGGAATGTCTCCAAAAGTAGTCTTCATTGTGAACGACTTTTGCATAACTGGTAAACCATAAGAGAGAGACAAAATTTTACTACACAAAAAGTGTAGATCGCGTTAAAATACACAATTTATGTTATATACATTTTTGTTGTTGAGAGAACCATTTTCGAGATATGGCTTGCTATTCCCTTAAATTTTCCAATACTTACATTTTTTCTCAAATGAGAATTCGTTATTCATTTTTTTTGTCCTGGCAATGCAAAGAGAATGGAATACTCCACATAGCAACCAGCTCTTGGAAATATTTGACTATCGCTTAAAGCCTACCAATTCCCCTTGCATCTACAAGAAAATTAGCAATAAGATTAACATCTCGATATCTCGATGAACATCTCGATGAACATGAAGCATATGGAGAATAAGCGTTTGTAAAAATAGTTTGTACAAGAGTAGAGAAAGTCAGGTGAGTGTAACACATCAGTTTTTTTTAATCTTTTCCCTGTCGTGCCAACGTTTAAATCATATTTACATTGTTTTCATTCGCAAAAGTCAGTGCGTACCGTATACATCTGTTGCATAGTCGCCTTTCTGTACCATCCATTTTATTGTTTTTTTTTTTTTTTTGCGTGTGGAACTTAGGGGCATGGTATTGAATTTCCAATTCTGCATTTACCTAGCGATTGAGGGAAACCACAAAAACTACAGTCAGTACACGAAATGCGAACCAGCACCTCCGGAATGTGAGCCACAGATGCTACTTCCTGAGCCATTTCCTTCGGTGCAACTGTTTCTATTTCAGTGCAAAAGTAAGTCAATCAATCATTAACATAGCATTCACAAAGTATTTCCATCGGACATTACCAACTTCTTTTTCTTTTCTTTGTCGTCCTGTGTGGTGCAGTGGTTACCATGCTAGCCTCTAGTTCCGAGGTCGCAAGTTCTAACGAGGGCGATGGATTTTTTTCGGGCGTAAAAATCCTTAGCATGGCTTCTGTAGCGGGAAAGCGTTGTGCATCAATTATAGCTGGAAAACGTTGTTCCTCTGGTTGATGCCCTCTGCTGCAGTGTTCTTGTCTCGGCTATTGCTGCTCGTCGGCTGCTGCTTTCTCCATTCCTAATCAATTACCTATCTAACTAATTTCACTGGTCTCGGGGTTTTCGTAGGTGAGGAATTAAAATACACTGCACTTTCATTAAAAATGTGGCTTATTATCAAATATTTATGGGCGGCTAGCTTTTCCCATTGTAACAATTTCCACAATAATTATAATAATAATAGTAATAATAATAATAATTAGGAGCCTAATTTAACTGCACACGCTTCCCACCCATATGCACACATGTGCATCTGTGGTCCAGAGAGTATCACTGTGTGTCGACGAGATTCTATAAGAGAGTGCAAATCTGAGGATTTCTTCCCCTTTTTATACCTAAGCCTAGTGACGCTCACCTTTGCGCCTCAAAATGTAACGATATTTCTAATTGGTCCTCAGACCGCGTTACTTTATTATGTATGAAAATATTCTGCTACAAAGTTTTTCGCATACGCGTCGTAGTCACGCGTCCGGAAGCAGGTTCAATATTCTCTTTCCTTTCTATATCTGTCTCTTTCTATTTCTCCTTATTGCTTCCAGTTCCCTGCTCATTAGCTTGGTGAAAGGTGGGCTCTACCTAAAATTATCTTTTTCCTGGAATTAGCTAGCTCGCCCGTCCCTTACTTATGTAAGTTACAATCTGCTTTTTACATTTCTTGGTTGCTAAATATTCTAACAATTTTCTTGGTGAATTATATTATTATATACAATTCTTGTTTAATATTGATTTATATATACATATATATGGGGGTATATATCCCCTTTCACTTCTTTCGTGGGGGAAATAAAGCCGGTGGCCCCGTGTCGTAGTTTTACAGCACGTAAAAGAACCTCAAGCTTGATCAAGAGGTCTCTGAGCAAAATAATCGGTCTTTAACACCAATATAGAATGGGAAGCTAAGGACCACGCAGTTAAAGGGCGTTCATGAATAAAACTCAGTTTCAATTTGCCAACTTTACTTCATTCCATGTTTTCCATTCTTTAGCAATCTCTTCGATAACGTTCTCTTCCATTTGTTCCTTGGTCTTGCTCTTCCTTTACCACTCTGGAGATTCCAATCCAAATCCATTGTTTTATCTTCTTTTCTTAGTGTGTGTCATATGCCAATTCCACTTTCGTTTGTTTTTATTTCTATTGTAATTTCTGCTTGATTTGCTATTTTCCATAATTCCAAATTTGAAATTGTATTTCGCTTTGTATATTATTCTTATAATTCCTCTTAAACGTCTAACGACAAATGTTTGTAATTTTCTTTGAATTATCTTATTTGTTTTTCACGTTTCACAGCCATATAATAAAACTGATTGCACATTACTATTGAAAATTTTAATTGTAGTATATGTTGATATAACACACGTTTAAATTTCCAGATTTTTTATAAGAGGACAAAAGCACAATTTGCTTTCTTTATTCTATTCTTAACATCTTTGACAGTCCACCACATTTATCAAATTAAGTATAATTTGAATTATTTGAATTCCTCAACATTTGAATTCCTGAACAGTATCAATATTTTTACTATTTATTATAACTTTGTTGCAAAAGTATCTACCCTCAGATTTTTACTTTCTGTAGAGAAAGTACTGAATTCCACCCAAAATTATAATTCGAGAATTCACTGGAAATACACGTTTTGAGGTACCACGAATCCAAGAACTCATTATCCGTGTGTGTATGTCTGTGAACATTTGTAACTCTAAAGCGAAATGTTTTGTGGATATCAAATTTGATATTTAAGTTCAGCATTTTCCAAGAATGCAACATGAAGATTTTAAAGAAAATCCGTCAACTCCAAACTACCCTTCACATGGAAACAGCTTCCTATTTTTTATTTTTTCAAAAATAGCTCTAACAATTTTGATTAAAATACCAAAGAAAAATAAGGTTTATTTTGAATATGTTGAATTTTCTGGGAATAGCTGGTGAAGTACTCTTCATTCTGAATGACTTTTGTATAATTAGTAAACTGTAAGACAAAAACCACACACACACACACACACACACACGCACACGCACACGCACGCACACGCATACACACGCAAATGTGTTTAAAGCAAGCACAAAGTTTATGTCCAATAAAATTGATTATGGCGTTAACTTTTTCTGATACATTATTTGTTTTGGTCTAAATTTTAAAAGAACTATACACTCAAATGCAAGTCGTTTTTCTTTCTTTCTTTTTCTTTCTTTCTTTCCTTTCTTTCTTTCTTTCTCTTGTAATCATGCAAAGAGCATGAAATCTCAAAGTCATCGCATAGCTATACGCTTTTTAAATAACTGACTGTCGCTTTACCCACTGTAAATGTTTAAATGTGTAATGAAAGTTTATCTCGCTTATCAATAAGTAGACGGAACAATAAACTTTTTTCAAGAACAGTTTGTCAAAGCTGGGAAGAGAAACTCATGTGAATGCAACACATCAGATTTTCTTTTTATACCCAGACAAGAGTTTGAGAAATATGCAAAACTGGAGCTACATAATGTTAAAGTAGGGAGCAATGTTGCCTCCTTTCGATTACGCTCAGTCTACTTGGATATTTCATTAACAAGGAAATTAGTTATAGAGTTGAGTAGAGTTGAGCGGTGTATTTATTGGTCTTAAACATTTTGTGTGTTTATACAATACACTCTAGTTTATTTTTAGGCTATGTTCATCACATTGAACTTTAAAGTTAATGATATTTACGAGAAATGAAAAGAAAGAAAAAAACACGTAAACTAACAACAAAAATCACACAAACAAAACAGAGCAAGAAGAGAAAAAAAACTGTTCACAAGCACACGCTATTATTTACAAAACAAACAAATACCCGCCCCTAAGCTTTATATGTTCAGGCACACATTGATCCAGGTCCACAGACTTCATCCGCCTCCCCCCCATCATCCTTTCAGTCAAACTTGCCATCACTATCACAGTTGCCGGAAGGCAAATCAGCGTGCGTTAGTGCTGAAGTGAAGTCGTAAATTTTCCGAATACGCTTGTTATATAATTTAATAACAGATGTTTCCAGAGGCGTAGTTATCGCATGAAGTAATAGCAATAATAGTACCAAAATAAGCAAAGCTGCTAATGATCTAAGTTTATTTTCTCTGCCTATAGAGGGTATGCGAGCCAAAACTTCGATATGGAAATTTCACTAACAACAGATTTTGAGGACTACTGAACCCCCAAAAGATTTTTAGTAAAACAACTCTGTACATTTAGATTATAATTAAGTCGATAATGCCAATGAAGCATGCCACCCACTGGTGTTGAAGGATTTCCATGAGAAGGGTCAAGCCACTTCTATTTTATTACCGAGAGCTTTCTCTTTCTACAGATATTTCTTTAAATGCAACAAACAAAAGAAAAGCAATATTATGGCGGAGACTTTCAGTGCCGGCCGACTGATTGGAGAGAGCCAGGGCGGCGCTCTCTCCGACGTAAATACCAGTAACGCCTTCGAGACACGAGATAATTTTGGATGTTTCTCCCACCAGTAACGCCTTCGAGACACGAGATAATTTTGGATGTTTCTCCCACCGCCTCAAAATTCTTGCGACTATATATTGGCGAGCATGCTCGCGACAGTCAGTGAGTGAATGAGTTAATGCGTTTTTGATGTTGATGCAACATAAAGTACCGGTTACTGAGTTTGTTCTACGACTAAGGTTATCGTGAAGTACAATGAGTGCTACTCTGCGAGCGTCAGCAAGGGGTCCTGTGTTCGACATTGCAGTGAGTGAAGCGGAAGGAAGAAGTGTTTCATTAAACCGCTACGCGCAAAGTTACACAGTGAAAATTGAACTGTCGCCATATGGCTTCAACTGTAATCTGCAACTATTCATGCAATATGTTATCTCAAGGGAATTAACTGATTTTCAGAGTTGAAACTGCCATTTCTTGATGGATGACTCAAAACGCATCCAGGTATGAATATCACATCCGCTAGGCTGGCCACAAAAGAGCCGCAGGACCTTGGGCAACGAACTCTTACAACAAAAGAGAAAATAATCAAAGTGAAGATACATGTTTTCTTTGAAAGGAATATAGACATTGGTAATCTTCGAAATGAGGACTGGTCCCGTAGTTCAGGCCTTAAAAGCACCTACCTGCTGTGCGAGGGGTCGAGAAATTTTACTTAAAACAAGGCTTTCTAGGAATGCCCAGAGTCTGTTGTGTGAATATAAGTTGCTTGTGTGGTTATTGCTTATTTAATAACTAATTGCCCAAATTAAACATTCAGAATTGCCACTTGACCTGGACCTGGACATAACCCAACGTGCCAAGTCATACACAAGAACCTCGTTTATCCGGCCCTAGTTCATCCCGATTTTTCTTACATTTTCACCACGAAAAAGTGTGTTCCTTTGATAAATACACATAAATATATACGGTTGTAATATTGGTACTGCAGGTAGCGTAGAAATCGCCGTCGGTGACTCGCTTGAGGCAGTGAATTTAACACTAGAATGATTTCAGTCTAATTATATAATATGTAAATTCAATAACAGCCCGCCTTAAAGCAATGTGTATGTAACAATATATAAAAAAATGTATGTAACAGTCATTGTATATGTTTGTATTATTGTATCCATGTGTAATAATGTTATGTGAATGTATTACGTAATTTAATAATGTAGGAGCTGTGCGAAATAGGTCAAAAGTTGCTAACAATGAGGTAACCTTGAGGCAATAATGAGTTTGAAAGTTTAAATGCTACTAGTCATTATTGGACCAACAATAATGTAAATTTTAGTGACAGTTTATTAAAATAGCCAATCAACAACCAGAAAAAGCTTTAGTTAAATGAAGGTATTCTATTGGATTAGGAATAGTCAATCAGAGACTTGAAATACAGAAATTTACAAGTTTAGGCGGTTGAAATCAATTCAGTTGGTTGCAGACAGCGGTACTAACCAGAGGCAAAAAGTGTCCTCAAGAAATTTAATACGTATTCGTGTGAGACGAAAAATAGTTTACGTATTAAAAAGTGGAAGTATTTAATAAAAACATCACACATCTATATCAGTGAAGTGTTATTTAAATCGTATCAAGCATTAACAAAAGGAGTAAAGTAAAATTATAATCTGTGTAGGCCTAAATTCTTAGTCAAAGGCTAGCGGAAACTGTTTACTATACGTGCGGTTGCAACTACTACAAGTTCGGCTCCCCAACAGTTGAAATATAATACAACTCCTTTACTACAAACTACTACAAATTGACGTCCAAAGCGTGTTGCAAATAATAATACAACATAACCGATCTCACGCTTCAGTCTAACAATAAAATACCGTTAAATCTAACAGAACAACAAAACTGAAGTGAGAGAGATTAGCTTTTATTTGTTAAACCCTGATAGCGATCGTAGGCGGCTTTCAATTATTCTTTTCTCTTCTGCTTTTGCGTTGATCAACATTACAGTAACGTACATCAGAATTAGTTTGTTTGTTTTTTAGTTCCATGTATACCCCGCCTTTAACTGCATTGGTCTTATCAGCGGCCTTTCCTTTGGAACTTATTGCCTATTGACAATGGTGTTAACTCGTGTAGCTCTTGTCGTTGGGCTTCTTGCACTTCGATTTTTAATCATTAGATCATACACGCATTCACGCTCATTCATACTTCCAGACTCGGGGGGAGGATAAAGAATAATTTCCACCCCCAACCGGGAATCGAACCCGGGACTCCTAGCACAATCGGCAGGTGCTCTACCGACTGAGCTATGGGGCCAGCTTCAAAGTTTGTGTTTGCAGTAGTTTCCGGATTATCCCGATTCCGTTAATCGGATCACCTCTGGTCCCATGCTGTCCGGATAAACGAGGTTCTTATATAATATATTTATATGACAAAATACAATCAGCACAGCTATAGCTACAGCTGTGCTATATGGCACCAGTAAGTATTGCAAAGTTAACAAGAATGATAAAAGAATTGAAATGGAGACACTGGATTATTTCTTTCAAGGCTCAAAATATGTGAAATACGCCACATTTACTACCCGGTCACATTTAGCACGAATGTGGTAACGTCTGTAAAATCTAGGATGTGTGGCAAACCTGGTTCTGAAGAAAATTATAAGTCAACCAGTATTTCTCGCATTTCAATCTTAATAGGTTGTCAGGCCTGGCTTTATGCTTGCACACTGCATTATTGTTTCAATGCCGGGGCTACCTCCTCCAGGTAAGTTTCAAGATTAAATATGTTAGTAAAACATTCAATGAGTTTGTAATGGAACAAAAACTAATTGCCCTGGTAACTGAATTTCGAGTAAAATGATGCAAACGTTTTCTAATCAAGCATATATATTTTATATGTTCAATGTTGGCTGTTCTGCAATGTGTCCAACAATTGCCACAGCTATTATCTATAATTATTAATAATTACTGAAATTCATATAATCATGCATAAGCTTGGGCTTAAAGTTAAACCAATGCACAAAACCGGAAAGCTAAATTAAGCCACTTCCCTGGTAATACAACAATATCCGCTTGTTTGATTTTGTCGCGTATTACTCGTCGATATCCGTTTTTCCGGTTGGCTGCTCTGATAAGCAAAATTTCCTGTCAATTGTCAGCCGCATGTGTGTTACAGTGAGGTTATAAACTATGTAAAAGAGTACTGTCTTACACTTTCGAAGAACTGGGATCTGTTATGTGCGTAAGTTTTTCTGCAAGCTTTAATAATTTCGAAAGTTTTGCTAACGCTGGATCTCATTAATTTTAATGAGCGGACATTACGCTCCACTGGTGTAAGTAATGAGAATTTTCCTGCATGCTGTAGTACTGCTACAGACATCGATAGCTTTCATTAACAAAACCAGAAAACTTTGGGCTAATGTTTAGAAAGAATTATCACATTAAGATATGCACCCACGTAATTTAAAATGGTAGGTTCGTAATTACATATGTCTATTATGATCGAACTATTTAAGTACGCAGTAATAAGTGAAGACGCTCAAATACATATTCGTGGCTGAAAACCAATTCACTGCAGAACACCCACCATTAAATTGATCTGGTCCACTTCTATTTTACAAAATTGAGTGATAGCTGCTTATTTTTTGTTCCAAGGGCCCTATAACCTTTAATTAAACCTTTATTTCATAGTGTTGCACATTGGTAACAAAGATGTTTAGTCAAGAACTTATAATATTTTAAAAGTTTTTGTTGTTTCTATATTATACTAACACTGAACAAATAACCTCATCGGCGCTCCCCAACCTTTACCATTTGATTACAGTCGCTGGGACTCGAACTCGTGACATTTGGCTTTGAATAGCTGGTCAATTCTCTTTCGTCTCGCCTTCACGATCACGGCTATTCAAATCACTTCCATTAAGGTGCCTGTGACACGGATGTAAAAGCCAACTTATGAATTAGAGGAAGAGAGGCATATAGATATAGCAAAATAATTAACGGATAAACGTTACTGCCGTGGTGCGGTCGTAGGAACCGATTATTACTAAGAGAGTGAAATGTTCTGAACTTTTAGTTTTGAAATATAAAAGCAGAGATACTTTAAGAGTTAAAACAACAAACTTGAACCAAACATATATTTGTGTACAAGTTATGCTTCAACATTACACAGCAAGAAATGTACGAAGTCTGTTAGAACCACATTTCTATATACTCAAAATTGAAAAAATGTGTACATTAACATGTATATATTTTTTCAAAGGAATAAAACACACAAAAGGGAAAAAAGTAGTATAACAAAAGTATATGAAAAACCAAAGGTCGTAAAAGTAAAACTTTTCACATCATAACTAGCTGATAAGCATATCATTACCAGAATTACTGTGACTCTCAAAACTTAGGTGCAGTGAAGTTACACATATTTTCATATCGACAGTATGCAAATAATAGAAGCAATTGCAAGAGTGTTCTAAATATGTGCTACATAATAAGAACTCAGAGATATTCACTTTTCACAAAATGAGCCAGTGTATTTTGATTGGTAAAATCTAACTGTTTGGTGTAGATCAGATGACCTCGACGGTGTATCAGGATTAAGTTTTCCAACAATTAAGTTGGCAACATAACGCCCAAGGGTTTCTGTAGTTTCATCATCCTTTATCCTAGAGATAGCATCCTCATTAGTATCTTGCAAATGTCTTCCGAATAGTCGACTCTGGAGGGACAGTAGGTACTTCAGCAAGAAGTCCCTGCAATGAGAGTTTTGTAGTTTTGAACAGGATGTTTGCTGCTACAATGGCATGACGTAAATCAGCACTAAATTCGTTTTTCCTGGATGATGTCTCTGAGGTCTGCTTCAGTTTAGACTTCCTTTCTACATTTGCTTTGTTAGAACCTTGCGCGAGGTGGTGTTTTTATCACCGAACACCTGAAAGGGCAAACTTTTAAATATGTATTTAATATCTTGAACTGTTATTTTGTTTTAGAAAACGTTCCTAAGCACAACTCATTTTATCATATGGAAGCTAAGGGAAAATGTATTCTTTTACTCACCTTAGTTGCAAACTTGACCAAAAATAATTTTCCCATCTGTGGAATAAAGTGGGAATTAATGTAGCCACTCTCGAATTAATGATACTTTAGATGATATTTTCGGCATTACATTTTGTTTTTAAAGTGAAATTCTATTTGAAGCTCAAACACGACAGTACCATTGGTAAGCTTCTCTAAAAGTAACGCGGAAACATGCTGACGACAATGAAGTCTGGTTGCAAGATGTAAGCAGCCAAAAGGGAGCATTGTTACAATAATGTGTAACATAGCATGCAACTATGCGCGCTTCTTATTATTGCCAGCTGCTCGGTTGCAAGGAAATTAAAATTTCTCCCTCTCTTTTACCTTGTATATTATATATAAGGATTTTTTCATAAACGGCTACTGCATGTCTGATAGTGGGTAGTTGGGACTTTAGACCTTCTTGTCTTGCTGGTTTAACAGTACAGGCTCTTAGAGCCATAGTAGACCTTTATAATTTAACTATGATTCTATGAATAGTATAGCATAACAAAAATAAAACAGAAATGCGAATGTAATACAGGAAAAGCAGGTTAAACTGGAAAATAGCCAAATAAAATACTTAGAGAAATACTTATATTACTTTTAACCAGGATAAGGACATAGGCATCAAATTACAAAAATATCAGAGTATCTGCGGTACTATAAGCAGAACATAAAACTCACACAAAGGATAACAAAAATTAACTTTTATAAGGTGATGGCTCTATCTATTCTATTATATGGCAGTGAATCCTGGGTGATGAGGAGAAAAGATGGTAGTCATGTTTAGGCTGCAGAAATGAAATTTTTACGAAAAGTTAAAGGTTGCACTAAATTGGACAGGATCCCTAATGAAGTAATTAGAACAAAACTGAACATTTTTGCAGTGAAGAATAAGCTAGAGGAACAAAAACGGAAAGAACAATTGCAAAGAATGGAAAAAAGAAGGATTCCAAAGATAGCCTTACAATACAAACCTATAGGAAAGAGGGACATAGTAAGGCCAGTTGAAAGATGGAATTGAGGCCGGAACAGGTCGATAAGCCTAATCCTTGAAAGGCAGAAGAAGAAAATACTTAGTGGGAAATAGGCGGTTTAGGCACTATCAAACTGCTTTATTAGACCTAAACATTCATGAAACGTGTAAATACAAAAGGTGAGGCAACCTATGTTAAGGATAAGAATAGGCATTTGCCTAAAATCCTCTGTCTAGTTATGACACACATTCAACTATTACCATCTTTGAATTCCATGCAAATCTATGCTTAATCTACTAAGTGTATAAAAGCTTGACATTTCAAAACGTAGTACCTATTTAAAATTCCTCAAGTTGTCCCAAAAATGCCGTAATATATTAGCGTAATTTTAGAAGAACACAATATAGACGTCTATATTGCAACGTCAAGAGGCGTTCCCTGTCTCTTATATTTACAGGGCAACAGTTTAAATGGGAGATTATAACTGTAGTCGTGTGAACGTTTCTTAATATGAACTCCAAACTGTAATTAGAGAAGACTAACGTATAAATAGAAGATCGGACTCTAGCAAGGTTAATGGATCCATGAGAGAACTGTACAAACTCTAAACTGTTAGAGAAACTCAACGGTATTCAGACAAGTTGAATATTTTCACGACTCTAGAGAAACAACACATGCACAACAAGAAAAGGAAGTGAGAGGACTTTGCGAGGGCAATGGACCATGTGGGAAATAAGACTTATCTAAAGTAATAAGATGTTTTAGATATTCTAATGAGAATACACATTTACTTAACAAAGAGACACGAGAATGCTTATACCTACTGATACTTGAGCTAGATCTTTTATTTAAACAAAGTAAATTTTTAGCAAACAGGTGTACAAACGTTTTTGTTTAATTCTTTAGATTAATATTCCGTTGTATCATAATTATTATTAATTCAAATTAATTTGAATATTTACATAAACAAATAACCTACACGTTAAAAACTAAAAAGTGAATAGCTGCTCTTACGAAGGTTTTAACCCTCGTTATATACACGAATTAAATAGAAACTGGCACTTAATGCGTGATTTTTAACACACACACACACACACACACACACACACACACACGGTATATTTACACGAACAATTATAAAGTCGTCGAAGAGGACCACTTTTGGAAACTAACGGTAGCACAACAGGAATTGGCATGTTCCAGAACGCAGAAAAATTGAATTTATCATCGACCTTACCGCTAGGTTTGAAAACTTAAACGATAGCCAGAAGAAGTCGACAAAGAGAAAAGGGATATATACACACCAACAATGCCAAACTTCAAGGCAAAATATGGTCTCAGTAACCTCGAAGTTATCAGTCTGGTGGTCAGAGCTCGGGGAGTCATACCTCTACATCCTTTCCAACATCTGGAAGAAGCTTGGATTGAACAAGGACAAAATGAAATAAATTGCTATATCTGCAAAGGAGGTTCAATTGCCCTTCTTCGAAATCATTTATATAATAATCATTTTAGCATTTTTACGGCTTACATTCCATTGTTATAAATTATTTATTATACATCTTTTCTATTATTACGTTTAACAGTCCTTTCACACCTTTTAGGTTTTTTTTACTGCCATATTAACTGAAAAAATTTAAACTGTCGATATTAGATTATTATCCTTTGTACTAACCTATAAAGTTTATTAATGTTTTTGTTCAGAGAATTCATTTATAATCTGTATGTTTTACCTGTCCTTGATGGCAGTCCATAAATACGAAGAGTTGTTGTTCCAATAAACAAAAAGAGAGAGAATTTGGATACATGTTTGTATTATAGATAATTTCGGAAACCATTCGTCCATTTTTTATAATTATATCATTATTGAAAAGCACTCTTCTTCCTATGGACGTAGGCTAGAAGACAGCTTCTAATCGCAACTCCTACATGACTAAAAGGCCACAAATGATTTACAACCCTAAATACTAGAACACGAACAAATTGGAATCATAAAAGAACGTACTTGCCAAGGTGGCTTAGAATTTCCGTTTAGAATGGCATCATGAAGTAGATAATAGAAAGTTAATCCACAGTAAAGCATGCAAATAAAAAGAAATTAAAAAATAAAAGCAATCTGATGTGTTGCACACACATGCCTTTCTCTACTCTTGTATAACTATTTTAGAAACATTTATTCTCCACCTACTTAATGTTAATCCAGATAAACATTTGCAGAAATTACCTTATTGCTATTTTTTTTGTAGGTGCAAGGGGAATGTGGAAATACAGTAGTAGGCTTTGAGTGACAGTCAAAACTTTTAAGAGCTGGTGGCTATGTGAAGCATTTCAGGTCATTAAAAACAAACAACAAAAAAAGAAAACAAAAACAACGAACAACGAATTCCCATTCGAGAAAAGGTATAAGTTTTGGAAAATTCAAACAAATAACAGGAATATTTCGGAAATGGTTCACTCGAAAACAGTGACAAATTTTGTGTTTTAACACAAATCTTTGTGTAGTAAAATGTTGTCTTATCTCTTACGGTTTAGCGTTTATACTAAAGTCATACGGAATGGAGAGGACCTTTGGGGACATTCCCAGAAAATTTAAGATATACATATCATTTGCTATGAAAAGATCTCAAACATATAACACTGTAATCAAAATCGTTAGAGCCATTTTTGCAGAAACAAAAATGTTCGAAAAATGTTTCATGTAAAGGGTGGTCTGGGGTGCGGGGATTTTCTTTAGTCTTCGTGTCGCATCTTTGGAAGGTACTGAACTTAAATACCAAGTTTGGCGTTGATCCGATTTACCTGTTCTAGAAACTTCATTTCGGCATGTTCCCATAGGCTCCCATAAGCCATTTCCGAAATAACTGTTATTAATGATTCGAATTGTTCAGTAATTAGCCATTCTTTTAAAGTCCAGTTGATATTCACTTCCTTTCCGCGATGTCGTGGAAGGAATATGGGCGCCCAGTTCTAAACCAATTGACTATCATTGTTCTTCTCGAAAATTCAGCTTGTATGCGGGACCTATATAAGGGGGCTGCTCGGGACCGGACGGCAGTTCACACACGTTCTTTAGCGTTTTCATGGCCGACCTATCTACAGATCAGCGCGTCAACATAGCCCAGTATGCTAATGAGGTGTTGTTATTCTGTACAGACAGGAACATTATAATCAGTCTTCAACCCCATATGACACCTCCACTTCATCCAAGATTGGTGCAGGCGTTGGAGGATGTCCGTCAACCCGGACAAAAGCCACACCATTCTCCTAACGAAGCGCCAACTCCCTGCAAACTCCCCCACATTTACGTATCTGTGCCAAAGGATTCATTGGACAAATGTCATCACTTACATTGGCGTCAAGCCAAGGGCTAACTTTTCGGCAACACATCAGGGACCTATCGCCTCGGGCCATTGACGCTATTGCCTAACTGTACCCCATGCTCACATCGGAGTGGCCCATTGCCTTAAAGCTACGCCTTTTCAGAGTCTTCATTACCTCCCTACCATAGCCCTGCGAGATTTGGGGCATGGCCGCAGACTCCAGTCTGCTGAGTCTACAGACGGTACAGACTAGAGGTCTCCTCGCCAGTTAATCTGTATTCTGTTCCTTCCTCTGTGAGGCTACTTCACGAAGTCTCATCTCTTCCATACTGGAAGGATGAAATTAGGCGCCGTGCTACCAAACAGTACGACAGATTGCCACTCCATCGTAGCGCCCTCGTTATGTCTCTTGGGGATTATAACCCCAGTGAACGCCGAATAGGTGACACCGGGTTCCCCGCATGGCATGCGGGACCCTTGGTAACGTAGGAGCACATCCAAACAGGAGCTAAAGCTGAGCTCCTCCACAATCCTTCCAAGACTTACTTGGACTCAAAATTAACAACAGCAGGTTCGCTAAAGGAAATCCATTCTTTGGTTGTTTGGTTTCAGGTTGATAGTAATGGATCCAAGTTTCATCAAACGTGATATAACACCGCAAAAACGCATTTGGATTGCGCTGGAACATGTTCAAACATCCCTGTGAAATGGTCACACGATTCCGCTTGTTTTCAACTGCGAGCAGTTGCGGCACCATCTTCCTGGCAATTTTCTTATACCCAAGAATTCATGCAGAATGTTATACACCCGCTAACTAGAGATGTTTACCGTCTTGGCTATCTCAGGGATTTTCACTCGGCGGTCTTCCAACACAATATCTGAACCTTGTTCCCATTTCTTCTACTGTCTCAACCGGCTGCCCTGTGCGTAGGACATCTGTTGTGCTCGAACGAGCACAACGAAATTCTGTAAACCATGCCATGTGATGGAACAGAATCCCCATAATACTTGTTCAGCTTTTCTTCCGTTTCCTTCACCGTCCTACCACGCAAAAAGTAGTGCTTCATCAGAACACGAAATTCACTTTACTCCATTTTCTATGAAGCAACACACATCTGCTTATTTTAGACGCTCTCAACAATGTTCTAAGAAACAAATGACAAAATTTCTGCGATATACCCAGAATAGATGTAAGATTTGGATGCAAACAAGAAACCTGTGATTAGAACGCAATTTGTCTTCAAAGTCAATCCGCCTTCGTATATATTGTCACAACTTAGTAACTAAGCAAACAGAAGAGCCAACAAATCAGAGACATCGGATATTAGACATAATGATAGGATATGTAGGCTCTGCTTATTTCTTTAATTTACTTTTTATTCAAATACTGCAGACCTATACTGATTATGTATACATTATTGTATTCTACTACACATATCACGTAATGAAGTTTCTAAATGCCAAAGCCTGTTAATAATACTTAAAAAGATTTTGCTGGATTTCCTCTGTATGTTGTAATCAGGTGAAGCACCAGAGGGTGCTAAATAATTGTAATTATAAAGAAAGAAAATTGTTTCCAGCCAAACATCAGAATTTGCTCAACCGAAGTTTATAATTAAAAACTCAGAAGATGATTTTTCTGGATGGTTACACAGAATATGTAATTTCCAAAATGTTTAAATTGATGACGCTGAACGTGAAAAATCTTCATATTCACCAGTTTCGCTATTTCGTTGAACACCGATGCCAGTGGTTTCTATACAACGAAAACTATGGAATCTTTTATGTTACTACATAATCAGGACTACAGATTAGGCACAAAAGTTTAAAAACTCGTCTGTTGTGATTGTATAAAAATTACTCAACCATTTTATAACTCATTCATTGCTAAAAATTATAACAGACTAAACAACATTTTAAGAATTTAGTAGCCTGTCGGGGGGGGGTTAAGGAATTCAGAAACGCAACATCCACCTGTATTTAATTTCCATCTCCGTGAATATCAGGGAATTTTACGTTCGTTATAAGCAATGATATACGGATTTCCAAATTACAGTTCCAAGTTCCAGGTGTAATAAGGAGGATTTACAATTAAAACCTTGTGGACTATTGTTCAATAATTTCATAAAGAATGCAGTGGGAGTAAATTAAATAAATTACATAATTTCGAGGTTTATAAACCACACATAAAACACTGGTTAACACTCGTACTGGTTATTATACTACTGGTGATGATGAAGATATCGTCAACAGCAGTATGCCGACAGACAGTAACGCCTACATCTTAATGGTCAACAACAGTATTACTATGATGAAACTATGGATGTTTCTAGTTCAAAACTACGGCTTTGATGAAACTGTGGATGTTTCATCAACAGTCTTTTCAACTACATTTATTTTAGTCAAAAGGAAAATCCGACAAGGACTTTTTCTCAACACATAATGATATTGGATGCGCGTTCTACTTTGCGCTTGCTTGCAAAAACGAGTAGGAAGCAAGCAGAGGCCGTCAGGTCGTAGCGAGCTGCAATGAAACCACAAGATCCTGTCTTTTCTAGATTTAAGCCGCGGTTAGCCTTAGAGTTAGTGTGTGTGTGTGTGTGTGTGTGTGTGTGTGTGTGTTACTATAATTACATACCACACCCCTGCATTTGCCACACTTCTTAAAATAATAAACCCCACACCATCCCAACTCTAGTAGTTACCTTTTACAAAAAATTCTCGGCTGCTGCATTGCTTTATTGAAACAAGCAATAAATAAAATAGTTAGCAAAAATATTTATTACGAAAATCAATTTAGGAAGTAAGGCAGTAATTTTAACACTTAAATGATTTCAGTCAAATTATATAATATGTAAATTCAATAACAGCCCGCCTTGAAGCAATATGTGTATGTAATAATTTGTAAAATGTATATAACAGTCATTGCATATGCTTATATTATATTTACATGTTCAATAATATTATGTGTATATATACATTTAATAATGTAGGAGCTGTGAGAAATAGGTCAAAAGTTGCCAACAATGAGGTAACCTTGAGGCAATAATTGCTACTAGTCATTATTGGAGCAACAATAATGTAAATTTTAGTGACAGTTTATAAAAATAGCCAATCAACAACCAGAAAAAGCTTTAGTTAAATGAAGGTATTCTATTGGATTAGGAATAGCCAATCAGAGACATGAAATACAGAAATTTACAAGTTTAGACGGTTGAAATCAATTCAGTTGCCTGCAAACAGCGTTCCTAACCGGACGCGAGACACATCCTCGAGAGATTTAATAAGTATTCGTGTGAGAAGAAAAATAGTTTACGAGTTAAAAAGTGTAAGTAATTCATAAAACAATCTCACAGCTCGCTCTCTGTCTCTCTCTCTCTCTCTCTCTCTCTCTCTCTCTCTATATATATATATATATATCAGTGAAGTGTTATTTAAATCGTATCAAGTATTAATAAAAAGAGTGAAGCAAAATTATAATCTGTGTAAGCCTACATTCTTATTCGTACCAAAACTCTGCTAAGAGAAACGTGGCTCTAAGAATAATACTGACGCAGCCGAGGCAAACATAAATATATAATATTTAAAGAAACAGTCAAATTACAAAGTTAATATTTTTTTTTCTAAAACTTGAGGCAAATGCCACCTGAAAGTACATTTGGGGCGAAGGGTACCGGAAAGCGGGTACCCTACGTGCGATTGCAACTACTACAAGTTCGGCTCCCCAACAGTTGAACTATAATACAACTCCTTCTAAAATACTCCTTTCTCAGAAGATAGGATTAGGAAACATAACGAAGATTAAATCGCACAAATCAAATTTACGTTTTACACTTAACTACTTCTACTGGTTCTCGTCAAAGTTTTCATTGGCAAAACCCGTAATTTCGTGGATTTCAGAAATAGTAAAAGTATTTCGTTAACAAATTGCTGTTGACGGATCGTGCGCTAATCCATTTATCTCTTTATTTTATGCGAAGTTTTACGGCATGTATTGTTGTGATTCATTGTTATTGATAAAGGCTATTTCTTTTCCCCATGAAACAGAGATTTTCAGGGGATAAAGTCTAAAAAACCATTTCGTTCTTTAATCTACCCTTAGTAAGCTATATTTCTTTTTGTCCAATTACAATTTAGCAGAAGGGCTAAGTACAGCTTCAGCCATATGCAGATGCTAGGGAGTTAAGGGTATGGCATTGATGTTGACTATTAGGTTATTTCGTGTGTACTGAGCCTTTTACTATGGAAGCCCCAATTTTCTACTCAATTTGCTCCAAAACTAGCCCCGCCGAGAAAGCTCTTACGGTTCATTATTCCTTACACAATTAGCTCAACTTAATTCTGGGTGAATTCACTTACAGTAGCGTAGAAGCTTGCTTGTGAAAATCGACAGGTGTTAATCTTGTCGCGCGGTAATTATTTTCGATTCTGAAATGTGACCGCGATTTCAGCTTTGTCATTCTTTTTACTGCCTCTAGCAACTATTTATAGCAAGCAGAGGAATGTCTATTGCATTCCACCCAAAATTTGGATATTAAGATTTCGCCGAAGACATATTTTGAGCCTCTTGAATCCAAACAAAAATTTTTTTTTTAGAAAAACTCTATGTTTATCTTTAAAAGCATAACTCAAAAATGAAAGGTCGGATATATACAAACTTTACCATTTAAGTTAAGAATCTTTCAAAGATACTACACGAAGAGTTTCAAGAAATTCCCACCACCTCAAACCTTATATAGACATTTTTGTATGTTTAAGATATTTCAATACTAAGAACATCTATATCTTGAATTTTCTAAGAATGGCCTGTTAAATCCTCTTTATTCGGAATGAATTTTCTATATTTTTGTATAACGTACTACACGAAAACTGTAGATCTCGTTAAAACATATAATTTGTGTTAAATATATTTTTTGAAGCATTAACCATTTCCGTTTGAAGTTTCCAGTACCTCCTATTTTTTTTAAGTGAATGGTCACCATTCGTTTGTTTTTCGTGGTCATGCAAAGAGTGGAATTTTAAAACCAGCATATAGCGGCCCGCTTTTTAAATATTTGACTATCGCTTCAGCTTCCACTATTCGCCTTACTTCTGAACAAATCTGTAATGAAACCGTTTCTGCAAGTATTTTTTGCATTAAGTAGATGAAAAAATACCTTTGTAAGAATAGAAGAGATACAAAATTAAATGATAGTATGTGGAGAAAGTCATGTGAATGAAACATATCAGATTCTTTTCGTTCGCTTTTGTTTTTCTCCTTTATTTTGAGCAAATTTCGTTATTCTTTCCTTAAAGATAAATAAGTTTATTAGATGTTTAGCAAAGTTAGATCACATCAATGCTAAACCCCTTTTCTTATAACCTGACCGTTTCTTCTACGGCCCCTTTCCTTCCCCTTTCTCCCTGACTAATGTCCAGCCTAAGACAAAATAAATGAGCAACAACCAAGTTCGATTCGGAAAACATCGGAAGCATTCGCTAAGCTGCGTTCACAATACACGATTTAATACCACCCTACGTTCATATCAAAGCTATGTGATGATAGGAAGCTGCCTTTCAATTTGTTTGTATGCATTGTAACTGGAACATCCTGGATTCGAACCCTTGGCGTATATATTTCTTTATTATTTAAATTTGTTAAAAATATGGCAATTGCGTATGTTTTCCATGCATAAGCTATGTATCAATTTTAAGAAATTCATGCATAAAGCATAAAAAAATTATATTTTCGTTTTAAGTGCCATATTAGTAAGAATTTTAAAGTGAAAAACTGAACCACATATTTATCTGACTTAATACTAGATGTGCAAACTCTCTGTCTCATTCTTTAGTGATGAATGGCGTTGCGTGATTATGCGCGCACCTCATAGCCTTGGAGTTCTGCATGATATGTTAGCAATCATACTGACTTTTGTATCGCTGAGCGCACATATAAAGACGAAGCTACAGGAAGGTCTCCAATTCCGTTAGTGAATGCCTATATCTACGGATACGAGGTAGGTGTAGCTGTCCAGGGAAGGGATTGTTCGTCCTGGTTCGGGTCGAAAACGTTGTTCCACTCCTTAGCAGGACACTGCACTTCTAGAAGAGGCACACAGTAATCTCTTCCAGCATGTGTCTACAATTAGAAGTAATTCTAATTTCCCTCCTACAGCAAGTTCCTTTGCTCGATCGGCAGGTAAGAAGCAGCGTCTTACAGACAATCAGATCATGTCGCCCGCATTTGTAGAAAATGTCAACCATAACTGAAATAGGATTATATCCACAGACGAGGCAATATTTTCATTAAATTGGGCGAAACAACTGCGTACCTCCCAGAAGAAAACGTTATGACGCAAAATACGGGGCACAAATGGATAGCCAAAATCATCTATCTATGTCATATTGGGATTGGATGTCACGAGATGGTCTAGGTGTGTTGTGGCAGTTTGATGGCACATTAAAATATAAGCACCAGTATATAGACATCCTCGAAAACATCATAGTTCCTTTTGTAAGAACTAGACATCCCAATGAAATGACTGAATTCCAGCAGGATAACCACCCTGTCCACACAAATCAACCGGTTTCAAACTAGTTTTCGCAAAGGCAAGATATCACGGCGACTTACTGACCTACCACACCAAATTTGAATCCTATCTGTGGCGAGAGGTGAAGAAAGTTTTGGAGTTAAATTGAACTGCAAGACAATAAAAGACAAAAGAGGTTTTTTTGGGATGAAACACGGATGCTTCGGAGGAAGTATCCTCTCGCAAAAATTTAACCAGGCATTTGATCATTCATGTTCTATGCAATGAGGGCAGCAATAGAAGCCAAGAGTTTACACACCCGATATTAAGTGAACTGTTAATTTATTTCTTATTTAGTTTGAAAACGAAAAGGAGAGTGTTGCAGTGTTAGACAAATACTGCTTTTTTCTTTCTTGTCTTAGGGTGTACACCTTTGAATGGCAAACAAAATGCAAGATGATGCGATGGAAGCGATAAAAACACACAGTAATGGTAGACGCACGTGCTTTCGTCATCCTGAGAGGCAGGTTTAAACCGAAGGATCCTCCTATATATTTGTTGATAAGAATTTACATACATTACAGATGTACTACCTCTGTTACGTAATCTATTTGAGTCATATGATTATGAGCATGTAAATTTGACAATTCTCTTTGAATATATTGAGATAAATCATCATGTTAAACAAGGAAATAGTTTGTATTCCACAATACCCTATTATACGACAGCAGCCAATGAGAGTCGTCCTCCGTGGACCAGTGGTACCGTGCTAGTCACTAGTTCCCAAGGTCGCGGGTTCAAACCTGACGGAGGGCGATGGATTTTTTTCGGGCGTAAAAATCCTTAGCATGGCTTCCTTCGGAATGGAAGTAAAGCCGGTGGTCTCGTGTCGTAGATTTAAGGCACGTAAAAGAATCTCAAGCGTGATAAAGAGGTCTCTGAGCAAAATTAACGGTCTTTCAAGCCCAATATAGAATGGGACGCTAAGGACCATAGAAGTTAAAGAGCGTCCATAAATAAAAAATTATATATATATATATATATATATATATATATATATATATAAACTCGCAGTCAATGAGAGGTGACTAGTGCACGTGACAGTTAAGAGACGTGCGGAAAAGCTATTTGGGAATTCAACAAGTATTAGTTTTGGATTTTGTTTTTACCTTTCGTAACAATAACCGTCAACAAGAAGGTGCCTACACCTTAATGTTTCGAAACGCTGATTCGCTTGATGATGACTGTATTTTCTTCCCTGAACTCGCGGTGCTCGAGCGCTTCACTGTTTTAAATTTTATTATTCATGATTAACTTGAATAGTATTGCCGCTGACAAAGTCCACATCTGATAGAAGCAATATCACTCGACATTCCTATAGCAGTTTCTGAGTGCTTGACGTTTACTTTTGTACAACACTTTCAATGTTCCCCAAATACAAGCAGTGGGTCATTAAATTATCGCAAGTTTACCGAAGATGCCGGCAGGAACGCTAGAGGTGCTTGGAAACAAGCTCCGATGGTGTACTATGAAAATTAGAGAAGTCATTCTATCTCCGAAAAGCTGCCTCCGGAATTTGATGCCAATTTTTACCTTATTTTAAATTTTTGTGCACAATTTTCTAATCATCATAACATAAGCAAATGGTTTGAGCATTTTCATACTTTTAATTAAAGCCAATATGGTTTTAGGAAATACAAAAGTATCACTGATTTCACTGACCAGATCAATGTAAGGGCTTCATTTCAGAATGTCTTGCCTTGGGAACCTTATTGAACTTAGCAAAACTTTCGACTGTATTGATCATAGTTTAAGGTTAAATAAATTGCATTACTATATAATTAATAGAGTGAAATATGATATCTTTACAAGGGCAGGTAAATATTTGTTAAGAGTCCATCAAGTTTTTAGGGAAACTTACCACATCCAATAATATGACTTCTTTTGTCAATACAGAATCAACGGAATGGCCAACGAAACAGATCGTGTTCAACAAACACTGCAGCGCATTCAGCACCTGAAGAACAAGATCAGCAGAGCTAAATGCTTAATTCAGAAAGAAGATACAACCAGAAATAATGTAGTAGACAAATTTCTCAAATGCTCCATGCATATCCAGGGATCCAATCAAAATCTATTCCAGCAGGCAAAGGCTTCCTTCGAGAAATCCTCGGCACGAATGTCCCTTTATAGCAAAAAGCTGCGGAATTATTCGAAGAAACTCCGTACGCTGCAAACCGAACTGAAAACATCAGCACAAGAACTAGAGGAAAATACAAAAGAGCCCGAAGTTCCAACAGAATTACAATTTGATGAGCAGAATCATGACAAAAAAGACGTCATGGCTGACCATCAATGCATAAATTTAGTGAAGAATCTTAAAGAAGCAACTGCTACTACCACCACCACCACCACCACCACCACTACCACCACCAGCATCAACGATTCTAAATGCCCAGCTCTAGATCCCGCACAAAGAGAAGACGACTCTAGGGCTGTCTCAGAATGCCCTGTTAAGTATACTTATGAAGAGCTCCAGCAGGAAATCCACGTTCTTCGTCAAGAGTCCCAAGTGTTGTGGTTCCAACTTCGCGAGGTGTGGGGGGGTTTCAGCGATGAAACCGAACGGTTGTGGGGCTCATTAAAGGAAATCACCCGACAGAGGAATAACCTAGAAGCTAAGGTATTTGAACTGGCACAACGACATATTATTATAGTAGATGAAATGAGACGCGTACTGGATGATATAGAAGTTGAGAGAGAGGTCGATAACAGAGCGGAACTGAAGGACGCTCTCGAGCGGTGTCTTGTAAGACTGGAACAACTTGAAGAAAGTGCAGAAAAATCAAAACCTGAAAAAATTACCAAAACGATGGTTATTCTTGGGCTTCTAGAGCCTATAATTTTCCTTTTCAAAATGACGTTGCTTATTATTATTCATGTAATCAGCATTACTATCTCCTTATTCACAAACTCAGATGATTGAAGGTGACTATTCTGTTGTGACTTGAAATAAAGAGTGCCGTTTCTAAATCGTTCTTTAATGGAGACTTTGTGTATTCTTCTGTATGAGTATGTGCTGTAATCCACCATAATAATTAATGAAATAAAATCTAAAATGTGGCGATTACTGCGTTGCCTATCTGTTGTGTTAATAAATTATTTTGAGACCAAGGGCTGCATCTGTAAACTGAACATTGCGTAAACGAAAAATATGATCCAAAGAATTGCAGTGTTAACATACAGCAGAGTGCTCAAAAATAAATATACGGTCTAAGGCAATTAAAAATGATAAAAATCGCAGATTCAAGTGAGTTAGACTACATAATTTTGGGTCACTGCTGGGATCACGAGCATCTGCTTGCGTTCTTAAGCACTGAGCTAGCATGATAACTTCCTAAATCGAACACCAAAACTTTCTTATTTTACTCTGTATCCTGGGGTTCCCTTAGATTACCTCACATGAGAGACTCATAAACCAATAGGCTTGCAAAATTGTATTATCTATACATTTAGAGTTGGTTGTGAACCTGAATCAAAGTGATCCAACTCTAATTCTCGTTTCCTAAGTTAGTTCCAAATAAGACATTGGTTATAACTGTAATTAAAATTCCCGGTGGGCCTTTCTCGGAAGCCTAAATTACTGAGCATCAATGTGAAGTAAGCATCTTCTAATCCCTGAAGTCTCAACTATCCCTGATTAAGTCATTCCTTCGACCAGAACATTTCAGTACTCCAGTCCTTGCCTTTGTGTGTGTGTTTCTATTTAGAAATACCATTTTCTTACAACGAACTTGCACGTTATGAAAAAAGGGAAAACAGTTTCGAACAAGTTATTTAAAAGGTAGACCTGAAGATAAATGAACGTTTAAAATGGGAGGGACAAACAAAACTATGAAGCTGTTCTAGAAAGGATATGCCTAGATATAACACTGCTGACACTGATCAGTAAGATGAAATTAAGTTGAATTAGAAGAATCTGATTGCTGAGAGGTAGGTTGCGAGGAATATTAAATGGGAGAAAGGTTCGAGAAATAAAATATAGGATGATATGCAATACGATCTAAACCAGACGAAGAAAAAATTGAACAGCTTTACGTACCTTTTGGGTACACAGTGATGAAAATGAATCAAATTCCTTCAGAAATAATTCGTTGTTTGGTTTTATTCATAGCCTAATAATTATGTAAGACACTTTGACAAACTGTATTTATATTTATCACTAATGCTTATAAATGGCCTCGCTGACTTTTTAAAAGTCCTTTACACATAAGACAAATTAGACCTTTGGAAGTTTATAGGGGATTTGCTCCCTTTTTTCGCTTTTTAAAGGTTCAAAATATTCCACATGAAGAAACTTAATTCCAGTTCCTTCAAAATGCCAAACAAATGCTACAGACATCTGGGAACAAAAGGTTGTAACTGGCCTATTTGTAACATTGACAATCAATTTATTGTTTAGTGTATCCAATTAGCGACTTAAAACTATAAAAAATGAGTTTAAAAGGGCAACAAAAATCAATCTCTTTCTATAATACTGATCTGAAGAAAAATAGTTATCTTAAAATATGAATGTTAATTTTCTATTGCATGAATTTTTGTATGATGTTAAGGTGAGGTCCTTCTCATAAAAACTCCTGACAGTCCGTTCAATCTAAGTGTAACTGATTTTGCAATAAGCTTTCTCTATCCAAGATGTCATGAGGGACAGAAGGAGCCATTAGTGGAGTGGTCTGTTTTATAGGGATGGACAATGGCGATCTGAACGCTCGTCTTGTCATCGCAAAGGAATTGAAACACACGAGTTGGTGCTCTTTAGTTCATCAAAAGAGACAATGTTTACGAGGAGCGTCATGGAACACCCATACACGTATTTGAAGAATACTACAGCAATAGCTTATGTCACAACGCCACAAACAGATACGCATTTGTTAAATGGACTGCGGCGCACAGTATTCCACCCTACAACAAATGTTTAAAAACAAACAAAAACCAGTGGAAAAAGTGCTTAAAACGTAAGGAATCAAATAAATAAAACCAAGAGAAATAAAACGCTCTTAAGTAGTGGTTTTCCAGTATATAGCAAATTAAATACTGCAAAACGTATATTGGTGTTTTTTTTCTCAGATCATTAGATTCGCATTAAAAACTCAAGTTTGTTTGGTATTTCAGCCTGCCATTGTGTTGTAATGGCCTTTAATGTCAATGAACAGTATGGAGATCTTCATAAACTAGAACCATTTTAAACTATTTTAATTTAACAGAACTTGGACATAGCGTTACAAATGCAGAACTAAATTTTTAGTAAAAGCATACCTATGTTTAGACATTCATCGCTTTAAGTTCAGCGGAGATTCAGCAAATGTAATGTCTTACCCAAGTGAGAGAGAATCACTACGTTCATTTCTCTCCAAGCCAGAGAATGCGTTGTGACCGATGGAAAAAGCTCTGGAAAGTAGATGCAGGGAAAAAAGGGTAACCCGACAGTTTTTCACTAAACTGTACTAATAACATTAACATATAACGTTATTGAGAATCATTATTTAGAAAGTGGCCTGTACTAATATTTATTTTATTGTGATGATAAGTATGTATTTTGTCCTAGCTCAGAATGATACAAAGATGAACACTTGTAAATTCATGCTTGATGTTTCAAAGCTTGCACTGAGTAAAATAATAATTTTAGGTAACAGAAGTTTCAGTATAATAAGGTTTCTGAACACCGATTTATACCCAAACACTGCAGTTAGGAAAGCGCTTGTTGCTAAATAAAATTCAACTTCTGATTCGTATACCGCATAAGCTTTCATGGCATATTCCGTTTATTTATTCACTAGTAAAATTGCGAAATACATACATTTTGACCATTCCTCTTTTTCCAACCGTTGGAAATTTACTTGTTGGCATTCACCTGACATTTACATCGTTTCCTACCGCAACAATTTATGACACTCGCTGAGCACGTGGCCCAAATGCGGCAGCGTTACAAAATAATGTGTTACAAATCAGCCTGGAGATTGACCACAGGTTGCTAACTAGTAAGTAGTGCCCTAAGTAATTAACTTTAAAATACCTCCGTACTGCCAAACATCATCTTTAACGGATTACCCTCCTCCTTGTACGACTTACACCCCAAAGATTTAGAAGCCAATGTCTTGGGTCAGTAGCCTGTCGAGCAGAAAGCAAACTCTGGATCATAGCATATCTAGGATATGTGATCAGCCCAATGACGGCGAAGGAGGAGGAAACGACATTAAAATGAAATTGACTTTTAATTATGGACGCTGCTCAGAGGCCTCTTTATCAGGCTTGAGGTTCTATTACACATCATAAGCCTACGACACGGCACCGCCGGTTTTACGTCCCTTCCGAAGGAAGCCGAGCTAAAGAATTTTACGTCCGAAAAAAATCCATCGCACTTCGCCGAGAAGCAGAAAGGAAATGAAATGTAGTGATAAATGGGATGGTAGGAAAATTCGCCGATCAATTATCCAACCCAGCCTAGCGACCGAGGAAAACGATCGGTCAGATTGATTGGCCCCAGGGATTTAAACCCCGGACCTCCAAAATGCGGGCCACAGGCCTTACCGCCTGAGGCATCCCTCTCTGATTCTAACGAATCTGAAATGGATGGAACTGAACTGGTGTAAACAAGCGAACGGAAGAGGAAATTGCACAAAAATTTACTAAGTTAACTGGCTGGTAACCTATTATACTCGTAGATTTAAAGAAGATAAAGCAAAAGCAGGTTTTTACCGAGCGGCAATGTGGCAGTAGAACTGTAACTTCAATTCATATTGGCCAAGAATATGAAACAAACATTATGTTAAGGGAAAGAACTACTGAACAGATAAAACTATATTTCATATACACAGCAGCACTGACATTCTCACCTTTCCTCTCTTTAAGGGCTACTTAAGGAAACAACAGACCACTATAGGTGCTCATTTGTTTGCGCCTCTGAGTGGCATCTGTGGAACTCAGTTCGATTTCCGATTACATAAGCTCGCATCAGCGAGGGCTTTTGTTCTCCCGCCTCCGTAATGGGGAAATGCCAGATACGTCGAGACGCCAAAGAGCTTTGGATTCGTCTTTGGTATTATTAATTAACTCCCTGAATATCTGAAGCATAGGATGTTTAACCAAAAAGCATTCCTTTCCACTTATAATGAAAATGAATGCAGGTATACAGATTGCTGTAATAAAACGTATATATTGAATTTTCTGCGAGTAGGTTATGAGATCTTCATTCTGAATGAATTCTGTGTAACTGATAAGCCATAAGTGATAGACAAAAACTTGCTACACGAAAAATATACATCTCTCTGAAACACACAAATTGTCTTTTATTACTATTATTATTATTATTATTATTATTATTATTATTATTATTATTATTATTATTATTATTATTATTATTATTCATAAACAATTTCCGAGATATTCGTTGCATCTTAAATGTGACCATTCTTGAATGCTTTCACTACACATTTCGTTGTACAGCTTAAGACAAAATAAATGAGCAACAGCCAGGAGATGGTTCGATTCCGAAAACATCCGAAGCATTTGCTGACGCTGCGTTCACAATGCTCGACTTAATACAACCCTGTATTCATTTCAAAGCTATAGATAAGTAGGAAGATGCCTTTCAGTTGGATTGTATTCATGGTAGCCAAGCGATGAAACGCATGTGTCCAATTGGAACAACCTGGGTTCGAATCCTTGGTGTATCTTTATTATTTAAATTTTAATCTGTTAAATATATGATAATCCGTATGTTTTCCATGCATAAGATATCATTAATTTTAAGACATGCATAAAAGTACAAACAAATTACGCTTTTCGTTCTCAAAATAAATGCCATATTAGCACGAATTCTAGAGTGAAAAACTAAACCACATATTTAATTGACTTAATATTGGATGAGCAAACTCTCTGTCTCATTCTTCAGCTATGAATGGCGCTGGCGTAATCATGCGCGCACAGCGCATAGCCTTGGAGCTCTGCATGATATGTTAGCAGTCATACTGACTTTTGCTATGGCTGAGCGCACACATAAAGACGAAGCTACAAGGAGATTAATGGGGCAAACACTCAATTGTGTTTTTAATCAATGCACGCTGAAAAAGTGTCAAATTCCCAATAAGTTCTGTTCTTGAAAAAAAAGTGCCTTTATTGTGTTCTGATTTTAGCATACTTTGAAGTTAACTGTTTTCTCATTCCCGCTATAGGTAGCATTGGCTAGTATTCTGTAACACATTCATTCATTAATTTAATAGGTAGGTATGTCGTTATCTGACAGATGATGCATGCTGATTTGATTTTAATAACACAAGTAAGAAAGTGATTATTATTTACATAAGCTGTTACATTTTATTCATTGAATAGTCTTAATAAATCCCATTTGAGGTTACGATATTCATCAGTTAAATGCCCACGAGAGAATACCCATGGAAAAATCCTTGTGCAAGAGCTTTGGAAGATTTAACTTAAATACCAAGTTTGGTAGTCGTTCGAATTTTCATTTTTAATCATTGTGCTTCTCTCCCCCCCTCTTTCTCTCTGTCTCGTGAACGGAGGGCCTACTGTTCTACCCCGCCAGAACCATCCTTCCTGACTGAGGTTTTTTTTCAGGTTTATGCCAGCCATCATAACTGCAAGGTTCCTTAAACTTATTCCTGGAACGTTTCCTTTCCAAATTTCTTTTCTCAATAGTTATATTACTTCATTTCATGTATCATCAGTGTCCACCGCCTGTGGTATCGTAAAGAGTAAGAACGGACGTTAAACACTACTACCACTCTCTCTTTTTCTCTCGCACACAGTTTTTTTTAAACATGTTCTTTTCTGGGTACAGAGGACCTCAAACCATTTATTTTCCGCTACATTTTTTGAGTGGAATACAATACTTCCTTCCATATATAGAAGAATTCAAGACATATTAACCGAAGTTTGCATACCTTCTCCTCAAGTAATCACGCCGAATCTTTACGATTTTCCTCCATTGAGAATCCAACTTCCTCATGTAAATTTATATCTCAGCAAAACTGTGAAGTCAGATACTAATACAGCAATATATTTGCAGTTAGATTATGAACGTATTGCTTTTTATCAAACCAAAAATCATGTATTCACCGATGGATGAAAAACAGAAGACAGATGTGGATATGTACTTGTTACAAATACAAATGAAACCGTTTCTTCCCGTTTGCCAGATATGTATTCCAATTTTTCTTGTGAATTAGTGGCAATTCAGAGGGCAATAACGCTAATTTTTTCAACAGATAATAATCATTTCATAATATTTACTGATTCCAAAAGTGCCCTCCAAGCCCTTCAAGATCGATCCACATCTCACCCATTGGTACGTGACATTCAGCATACTCTTCAATCTATTCTAACAGAAGATCGTACTGCAACTCTTGTCTGGATCGCATCACACATCGGCATTAAAGGCACTGAACCAGCTGACTTAGCAGCCAAAGAAGCCACTCGTCATTCATTAGTTGACAAATCCATCAAAATTCCGTGTTAGGAGCGATCCACAGCCTTTGGAAGCATCAATGGAGCCAAACCTCAACAGTAAGCTGCATGCTACTAGACAGGAAAACTCCAGTCCCTTCCCATATACTGCCTTGAACCGCGAAGACCAAACAATTGTTGCTAGATTACGATCGGACACACCGAACTCATTCACCTCTTGTCTCTACACCAAAGAATCACCTCCTGAATGTTGTTTCTGTACTACAAGACTCACTGTTGAACATCTACTATGCATATGTCAACAATATGATAACTGTCGCAGAACTGAAAGATTTCCTCCTACCTCCACACTGCAATAGATACTCAAGTGGCCTATTAAAAAATAAAGAAATTCCTGCAGAATATCGGTCTTTTTAACAAAATAAAAAATGTTTCCATATATATTTAATAGCAATCTTAATACCTGAATAGCAATCTTAATATATTTATTTGATCATGTTAAAATTAACGCTGTAATTCCATTATGTAATTTATGTTCTCTCTATATCCAGCTACTTCTTGTGTTGTACTATGTTACATTCATTTGTTTTATTACTTTTGTAAACATGTAACTGTTTGTTTAATTATGAATTAATGTAATTAATTGAAGAGTCGCATATAACTATGTAGTTAGCGCGAGTTTAAAAAAAAATTAAAAAAATACTTCCTCTAACCTGATAAGCGGTAGAGGATAATCAACCTGAATGTAACTGATACACTCAGAGAACACCTTTGCCTCGCATTTAAACGTTCGCCGCAAGCTTCCAAACGTCTCATCCCCCCCCCCCCAGCTTCTTGCAGGAAACTAATAGCTACCGGAATAGATTGCGTACCTGACAGAATCTGATCAACAACTTACTGTTTTGAAAGGATACAAGAAAAACACACTGTTCCAGACGATCGTCTTTAAGAGAAGTATACTCAAAAGTGCTTGACTCGATGATAAATAGGTAGGTATATACCGCCCTTGGTATAGACCACCAGCATTGCACCTTAATGGCTGCTCTCAAAGTTTTAGACACGCGTTTAAAGAGTTCTCTGAAAAGCCGCCGAGGTTTAAAAAGCACATGGTGCGGTCGTTCAGAGGAAAGAGGGCATGTTTAAAGTATATATTCTTGTTACACTTCATGCAGGTGTGTTACATTCGAAACACTTTATTTAAAACGAGCATGAATCTTATCCACCGTTGAAATGTTCACATTGCTTCATTCTTTCTATTCAATAAGAAAAATGGCAGCGATTCTCTTGTTTATTACTTTGTTTCATACTATCTGGAATTTCATTTTTTTTTTCGTCTCCAAAACTACGTCACATTGAACTTTTGAACTATTGAAACTTACTATTTAAAATCTGGGTTAGGTTGAAACATGAAATTTAGAAGAGAACAACCAACACATGCTTGTAACAATACGAAACAAGGACGGCAGAGGATATCAGGATATTTTGCATATTTCACTGCAGTGGCAACAACACTACAGCTGATACTGAGAGATAAGAGGGAAGAATGACTGTGGCAAGGTTTCTCAGCACTCGGACCGTCATTAGTGCACTCCTCCTAAACCGGCCAGGTAGCGTCAAAATGCTCATGTTTCAACTTAAACCTTACGTACTGTAAATGTTATATCATATTGCTTTCAGGATTTTTTTGGAGGGTAAGTACTTCTAGTGCTATTCCTTCTGCTGCTTCTGTAGTTTCACCTGGCTCTTCCATTTCAGTTTCTTCTGAATTCTTAATTGCCGCCATTTAATGTTTATCTAAAAGAATAACATTTTAGCTCGAAGAAAACAGAAGGCTGCAAAAACTGAAGTATGGCGATTTGTATTGTGAACAGATAATGCGAGCGCCTCAGAAATTAATCATGTAAAAAGTCATAATAAAAATCAAAACCTAATCAAACCAAGTCCAGTTATTAAAAATGTGCAAATTTAAAGGGTAATTGTCATGTGATTGGACTTGAAAGTGCGATAATCTAAAGCTTTTAGTTGCTGTGCACTGTGTTAGAAGTTCTACTTTTAAGCCATGCTGTCTAAAAAGTATTTCACATAGTGTGAAACAAAATATTGCATATAACTGCAGGGAAGTGTGTGCGTCCCCCCCCCCCACAGGACTCGTTTCAATATTCCGGCCTCAGCTTCACTTCGGCCATTAACATCTTACTCGTCCTGAAAAGAAGGTTCACTTACCTTTGCAGTTCATTATAACTATTCTCTATTACAGAATGAGCCATAAAAACTACGAACCGATTGCTCGGTGGTTTTCCTGTCCCGTCCTCGGCACTCGCTGCCGTCTGCCGCTATCATAGAAAGGCGTATAAAAGGATTTTGATTAAAATGTCCCATGTTTATTATACTGACATGAAAATGAAATGTATATGTTGAAATTGCGTGAATATCCAGTGAACTTCCCTTTACTTGTCTGTATTTTGTATAACTAGGAGCTCTTAACATATACAGAAAAACTTGCTACAGGAAAAAGCCCATTAAAATACACAGTTTGGGTCAGCGTTTCTCTTAACGTTAGCTGTTTTCAAAATATTCCATCTTACAAGTTTATATTTTTCCTAAGCCTCGCCTAACGTGCATGCTTGAGAGTTTGCGATTCTTGTTTTTCCTTCCATTGGAAGAGCTTGTTACCACGAATAAACATTTGAATGCTGTCTCGACATTTTGAAACCTTCTTGCTTAATTTGCAACAATTCATAGGCAATTGTTATTTGCGTAACTGTATAGAAAGTTCGTTTTTTTTCAGGACGAGTAAGATGAATGTAGAAACGAGCCCCCCCCCAAAAAATACACTTTCCTGCAGTTATCCACAATACTTTGTTTCATACTTTATCGAAATACTTTATATATTGGTTAAATATTGTACTATTATGTTGGACAAGGGCGCAGTCATGTGTTTCACATGCTCATTGCAGGGCCAATACATTCATTCATACGAGGCGTGTTTCTAAAGTAAGTTCTGATAATTTATTAAAATGTAACAGAACATCATTTTCCAAATATGTATTATTATTCATTACTTACACTACTTCTCCATACAGTCACCGCAGTTATTCAGGCACTTCTTGTAAAGGGAACCCAGTTTTTGTATACCTTCATCAAAGAAAGATGCCGCCTGAGATAAAAGCCAAGTTTGCACTTGTTGTTTCACAACATTACCGTCGTTGAAATGTTTTCCACCAAGAAATTTCCTCAGATGAAGAAACAGATGAAAATCCATCATGCACATTTTCACGACCTTCACACAATTGGCGATGATTGTTTGTTGGCGCCACATTTCCCGTATAAAAACAAAACAAAAACGAATCAGTGATTGTCTGGGCCGTTCGATTGTTTTGAGCATTTAGAAACGCTGTAACAACAGGAAGACACAAAGTGACGATCGTTCACAGCTGCGACTAGCTTCCTAATGATTGAAGTGATGGCGCACGTCCAAAATTGCGACTGCACCGCTGCAGCGGCAAAATACTAAAACGGTACTCACTTTAAACACACGTCTCGCATATTGGTGTTGGAGTATGGAAAGTAACTGAAAGTTTATTTGTGGTACTGGTTTGGAGACGGAAAAACACGAAATTCCCGATAATATTAAACAAAAATACATCCTGAGTAACGTAAGGAGAACAGAAGCATCACTTTTTTACTTTGTGTACTACGTAAGTAAGCAGGGGAATTATTGTATTCCACCCAAAAATTCGATTTGCAGATTTCACCGGAAATAATTGTGTTGAGGCCCCTTGAATAAAAAAAAAATTAGAAAAAGGTACGTGTGTGTCTGTGTGTGTAACAGCATAGCTCAAAAACGAAAAATCGGATAAATCCAAACTTGGTATTTAGTTCAATACTTTCGACACAAACATTTTCAAGAAAATGCCCCACTCTAGACTGCCCTTTACATGGAAGATTTTTGGAATTTTTTTATTTTTTAAAAAATAGCTCTAACGATTGTGATTAAAATACCATATATTAAATATATTTACATTACAAATACAATGTATATCTTGAAAGTTCTGGGAATAGCCTGTGAAGTCCACTTCATTTGGAAGAAATCCTGTATAATTTTACATAACTGTACATGTTAAGCGATACACGAAAATATACTACACAAAAAATGTAGATCATTTTAAAACATACAATTTATTTCAAGTACATTTTTTGTAGCATCAGCCATTTCCGAGATATACGTTATCAATGGTTCGATTTTTTCAATATTTTGTCATTCTTTTTTAAGTCCCATCGATTTTCGTTTCTCACGATTGCGTCGAAACGGTATAAAATGTTAAGGCCAGCATATAGCGTCCAGTTCTTAAACATTTAACTATCGCTGTTCCCTTTGTATCTGTAACGAAATATGTAATGTAGCTGCTTCTGCATAGGTTTAATTAGATTAAAATGAAGTAGATAGCAAAATAAGGTTTAGTGGGAATAGACTGTATACCCACTAATACGATAGAGCGTAGAGAAAGTCATGCGAATGTACCACATCAGATTTTTATATAAGTAGTACAATATATAATGAAATATATGAATTTGTCACTGGTAACAAAGCGTGTGAATGCATCACATAGTACTGTAATTCGAAACTAAGAACTTCTGTCAAAAATATTAAAATTGAGCATCTAAATTTAGGAACGCCGATAACCACGCCCATCTTACCACTAAGTTCAGGGCTGTCCTTTCCGGAAGACCGAGATATTACCCACAGCCTGCGATAAGACTGCCCAGAAAAGGAGAAACGTTTTGTCTGTAGAGGCTTAGGTTTGATTCACACCCACCCTCTTAGTGGTCTGGTAGTAAAATATCCGAGGGTCTGGCCGGATAGGGAGAAGGTCGTAATTTGTAGCGGGCAATCTCGCTAAGTAGAGCCATCTCTTTTGTCTTAGTTTCAGCGAAGGAAACTCCACCGCAGCCACTTTGCGCCTCTTGTTTATTGGTTGTGCCACACTCTAGCCACCAATATACACCACACTTTTAACAGTTGAACTAATGAGAACTATAAACCAAAGCTATAAATCTTCCCTCGAGTTTATTTCCAGCTCTCAAGTCTGAGAGTATCGTTTCTCCAGATCATCATTCACATTCCTCTTGGATTTGGAAACACCCTTCGTAATTTTTATTCGCAATGGAGTAATACTTGTCACTGCGCATCGATGTATTGCAAAAGTGTAGCTATTTATAAGCTGATACCGTAATTATTGACAGGAAGATATAAATAAAAGGAAACTATAGTAAGACAGAAAAAATTGCAATAAATAATTTCTATATATTAAATCAATGCATATTGTGATAAGCTTGAGTTGAAAAGATTTGTTCGGAGGAAAAGGTAATTAACAAGCAAAGTCATTAGCAACAGCCCAGGAGCGAACGCGTTAGTACAAAGATTGTTGGAATGCAGTTAAGGTTATAAGTTCAGTATGTTTGCAGTCACGCAGACAAATTCCGTAAAAGAGAAAGGTAAATGAAATTCTTAGATTCAAAGAGGTACGGCTTAGCAGCAAGGTAAGAGACGCATACGTAGGTGTTTAAGATTGGCCACGCGCGAGAAGGAACCTTGGTGGGATAGTTCTAAGGTAGGCGGAACCTAAGTAATAAGAGAGCGTGTGTTGCTAAAATAAGCCTCCTTTCTTTTCTTTGTGTACAGTCTTAGGGGCTTACAGTCTTTTACGGTGATCGGCAGTTCGAAGCCCTTGTGACCACGTGGGTTATCACTACCAGTTACTTAGTAGTGGCTGCGAGGGGTTTTACCGGTAAGCATTTTAGCGACTCACGGCAAGTTACGCTTCTAGTTTCTTTTATTGCGGAAATAGTTATTTCTAACCGTAAAATTTACACTACAGAAGTTAACAGGTATAGTAACTGAATTATTATAGTTTCGAGTAATACGTTTCATTCTTATTAATCAGTTTCGTTCTTTATCTTCAAACGGTCGGCAACCCGCTTCAGTAACTAAGTATTAGATCACATTAAACTTCTCAGTCATTTAAACTGGTGTTATCCTTTCAAAAGACGCCCACGCAGACCCTGGAAATAGATCAATAGCCAATCACTGTAGCAGCCGGCAGCAGAATCAACAGCAGATATTGAAGCAAAGGGTACGGCTTCAAAAGGTGACGACCATCGCCTGCTTCAAAGCAATCTCATCTGTTACATACGGTCATTCCATGTCAAAGAACCTGGCATGCAAAAAATTTAAAATATTTCAAAATAGTTGCATCATGCATATTTTTAAAGCAGGGGACCCCTTTTAACAGATACATAGTTAATTTAATTAAAATTTCAAACTATTAAATATGTATACATCTTTGACTATGTCGTTAATAACACTGCTGACGAAAACGGAAACACATTTCATATGTTGCCTGCCTTAAACGTGTGTTGTTTGACTTACGAATTGCTGTGTGCCATACCTACTTCTTGTATAGATGTTTGAGAATCTACTGTGAAATTTTGAAGAAAATCAGGCGAGTTTTCCAAGTACATAATATGGCATTAAAATACAACGATCATTTGTCACACCCGCAACACAAATCATGGCTTTATTAATGTTCATGAGAAACTTAGCATTATGAAATTTTCTGGGAGTCAGATAATCCAAATGGGCTAAATATTTCTGACAACTTTTTGTTTAGCATGAATATTTTGTGGTCAAAATTGCGTTGCGTGTGTGACATTAACCTATTATCACAGCCACATGTTGGAATAAAAGTAATTTATATGACAAATATAATGAAAATGGGATCATTCATATGAGCTAAACTTTATCATAAATAATTCTTTAACATGAATATTTTTTTCTCAGGAACAATAATTTAAATGGTTGCATATCATTAATGTCGTCTACTGAGAGGACACGGCTGTTTAGACAAACTTAAAAAGGATCCGGTGAAGTATGAAACATACCGAATGAAAGAGAGAGAAAAATTTAAATTACGAGAGGAAAAACAAACACTTCAAACTGATAAAGTGAAGTTAGAGCTTTTTGTGAGAATAGTTTGATCACTGGATACAGAAAGTCATGTGAATGCAGCCCATCGATATATATATATATATATATATATATATATATATATATATATACCGCGTGAGTCATCTCATCATGCGGATTGGCAACTAGGGAACCCTGAATTTTACACACGATGCGAAATGCAGGTGCTGACACCGCATTCACTGATTCAGCTGGTTAGAGCTACGGTGGTGGTGTTATTAACGTGCTCTAGTAGCGCAATGGTTAGCACATTGCAAAGTCATAGTGAAGGTCGGAAGTTCAAATACCGCCTGCGAACAAATGAGTTTTTTTATTCACTTCTTGCATTTATTTATTTATTTATGATGTTCATTAAAGCACATTCTAACAAGTGACAATGTGTGTTTTAATGAAATTCACATAATTAATCTAATTAAGTGAAACGACACGTCCATGCCAAACTATCAGTTCTCGTTAAATTGACTAAACATAAACAGTACCTTCAACTAACAGTATTTGAACCTGGAACTTTCACCACTGAAGGCCAACGAGTATACTGATGCGCTACGAGTGCAAGTTACTTTACGCACAGCGGGGGAAAGCACTCATTTTGGCCGAAATTGATACGACGCGATGGAGTAGACAGTGTTTATGGCATAGGCTGTACAACGCCGGGACTGCATAACTATTCAATCCGCAGGCTGAGAAGACTCACCCGATATATAATGTATATCCGATATCATGCTCTTGCCTCGAAAAGCCATCCCAAAACGCCATTAGGGTTATTTAGTACACATTAAGCATGATTTAAAACAAATCGATCACCGGGTGATAAAGTAAACAATTACACTATCTTCAAATACTTACTCCAATTTTATTCATGTAATCCTCTGTTGTATGAGCAGGGGTAGAAATTTGTAGAAATCAGCTTTAATTTCAGTATCTCTCTGCATTTACTGTCTACTCGTAAAAACCCGGACTCATTAGGTACAGCCTGTGACAAAATAAATGAGCAACAACCAGAGGGAGTTCGATTCGGAAAACATCCTATGATGAAGAGTACAATTATGTACTCTTTTGCATTTTGTACAATTTTGTATAGCTGTAAAATTGTACCTGATGAAAGCTTACTAAAAAATCTGATGTGTTACACTCACATGACTTTCTCTACTCTTGTACAAACTATTTTTACAAACGCTTATTCTCCATATGCTTCATGTTAATCGAGATATCGAGATGTTAATCTTATTGCTAATTTTCTTGTATATGCAAGGGGAATTGGTAGGCTTTAAGCGATAGTCAAATATTTTAAGAGCTGGTTGCTATGTGGAGTATTCCATTCTCTTTGCATTACCAGGACAAAAAAAATGAATAACGAATTTCCATTTGAGAAAAAGTATAAGTATTGGAAAATTTAAGGGAATAACAGCAATATCTCGAAAATGGTTCACTCAGTAAAAAAAATGTAAATGACATAAATTGTGTATTTTAACGCGATCTACATTTTTTGTGTAGTAAAATTTTGTCTATCTCTTATGGTTTACCAGTTAAGCAAAAGTCGTTCACAATGAAGAATACTTTTGGATACATTCCCAGAAAATTCGAGATATACAATTCATTTGCCGTAAAATGTCTTAAACTTATGGTATTTTATTCAAAATCGTTAGTCATTTTTAAGAAAATTAAAATTTTCGAAAAATGTTCCATGTAAAGAGTAATCTGGGATAGGGGGATTTTCTTGAAAACCTTCGTGTCGCATCTCTTGAAGATACTGAACCTAAATACAAGTTTGGTGTTTATCCAACTGTTCGTTTCTGAGTGGTGCTGTTCACAGACAGACACACACAGACACGGACATGTTTCCAAAAATGCTTTATATGTATATTCAATGCACCTCAAAACATGTATTTCCTGTGAAATCTCGGTATCGAATTTTTGGGTGGAATGCAATAATTACCCTACTTACGTACCATACGTAGTAGAGAAAGTAAAAATGTATGCCTCATTAAAATAATCATTTGTGTCAATTGTTTATAGCATTAGCTAGTAAGTTATGTTACGAAAGTGCTCGAGAGTTTGCGTTTCTCGTTTTTCTTTGCATCTCAAGAGCCCGTCCACAGCTGACAGTTGAATGCTGTTTCTGTATGCTTTGCGTACTTCAGGCCTGACTGCTTAATTTTAAATTATTTTTAGGCAAAAGTTGAAAATAAATTGGCATGGATAAATGAAACACTATATTTATACTATAATAAATAATGGATATATGTGAAGTTGTCATGGGTAGAAAATGTCGTGTGAATGTTCGCATCAGAGTTTAAAATAAACGACTAACTTAATAGTTTAATAATCATGCATTTGAGAAGAAATTGTATGCAAGATAGAAAATATTTTCTCTCTCGTAAACTACCGTGGATTTTACATTATGATGCACTATTTTCTTTGGTGGTTTACTTCAGAGCAAAAACTTCTGTTTATTGCGATTAGCAAAATGGCTATACTGTAGGGAGAATTTCTACGTTTTCAAATCTTCATTAATATTTGGCTTAAAATATAGACTACTTTAACACAATAACTGGTGACTGCAAGAGATTCCTTTATAAACCGGAAGCTTTAATAAATTCTTAAATGAAATAATTCAAAAGGAGACAATCCTCTAAAAGGTTCCCAAACAACACTTCGGACGTCTGTAGTTATTCGTAACAGGCATTCAAAACAACTGCGCTACAGAGATTATAAATATGACCCTGATACAGTGCAATATTATGCCGCGTTTGCATACGAAAGCACTATAACTCAGCTGTAACAGTTCCCGCTTGCTGTCCCAATTTTATGATCTCTCGTGGGCATGCTTCCGAATGGACAAGAATTTACGAAACTTTCGTGACCTGTGTTTTGCAAAACGATTACAGATAAGCGCTTAGCTAGAAGCGACTAATTTCACGAACATGTTGGATAATTAGGCATGCTGCAGCGATCAAAGCAACGGTTCTGTCAAACAGCAGCTATTGCATCCAAATTGTGGGCGTGATAAAATGTGTGCTCGGTTATTGTATGCTTCCCAATGAGCTACTGGCTATCAGCAAACGTATGCATTCATTTTCCTCGCATGTATCAACACAGAGAACATTTGCATACACAAGTCATTTCTGTGATACGCTTGTTTACACGAGGGTCGAATTACTGCGGAATGAAACTGTTCCAGCCTTCAGTGCCTAGTGACCTGGTATTGCCCTTTTAAATTTAAAGCTTGGTAGTAAATAAAAGTATCACCATTTTCCAAATATTCTGACGCGAGAATATGTAGCACCTATTTAGATCTGTTACTAATGAACACTGATAATTTACGAGGATTATTCAATGAAGTTCACTTATGTTAACATTCTATGTTCTACAATAGACATGAAAACTTACATGAGCAACTGCATTCCTTCACTATTTCCCTATATAATCACCGTAGACAATAATATATTTGTTCAAGTGATGCAACAGCTTATCAACACCCTCTACGAAAATGTTCGGGCTCAGGCATTTTGAAAAAATGTTGCACAGCGGTTTCAACCTCCGCATCAGTTTGAAAACGCCGACGTTGCAGCGCTGTCTTCAGTGCTGGAAATATATGAAAGTCACTGGTTGTCAAATCATGCCTGTATGGTGAGTAAGTTAGGCGTTCCCATCCTAAGTTAGGATAGATCTTGTCATTCGGCATATAACATTAGAGAAAAGAGGATAAGGGCACTTATGTCGTATTGCTGATTTCAGTCTCTCCAAATTTTGACATATCGGGCGACATTGATCGCGTCCTCCTTCAAGAAAATCAAAGAGCAGAATATCGTGATGTCTTAGAAGACAGTCAATATTACCTGCCGATGGTGTCAATCTATTCCATATAGAAGAACCCGAATACCTCCACTTTCATCGATGAAATCTTGGAAGTGAAATGATGAACGAAACTCTCGTTTAATCACATCGCTCAAGGTAAAGGCATGTCCGTCTTTCTGGTATCGGATCGTGCCTCAAGAGCAGTCCATTCCCATTCCACGGTGTGCAGAAGTGAGCTGAGGAGAAGCTAAACGTGCAAAAACTTCAAATATTACGACACCACATGGAAAATGTTAACTTTCCCGACGGACATGTCCAACCTAACGTACATGGATTCTTCTGCCCCTTGGTTCAGCTCATCCATTTTGACGTTGTCTTCTATCGAGATGATAGAGGGACAATGGGGCAGAACTTCATCAACAATGGCTACTCTGCCTTTTAGGGAACATCTTGCACATCTTCAGGCCATGTGCACTGACATGAATGCGTCACTGTACCCAGAAACAAGTTTCTTGTGGTTTTACATTGATGTCAAGCCGTTCGGCCATTCGTAGTCTCCAATAGCAACACTCATGTTACAACATGTTTTTGCTGCATAATATTTAACATATAAAGTCAGTGTGTGCATGTGTCTGTACATATATATATATATATATATATATATATATATATATGTGTGTGTGTGTGTGTGTGTGTGTGTGTGTGTTGTTCCTAAGTTCACCGATGTCGACTAAACTTGGCACAGATAACCTTTGATACAAGGCGAAAATTACTGCCTAGCTTAGAATTCGAAATTCCACCCCTTTTCACACGATTAGTTATTTAATTTATGTGATGTCTACAAAAGCTCACAAGACCGATTATACCTTTCTCAACGATTATTGTAATAAGTTGAACATTGTCAACATAATAATAATAATTATTATTATTATTATTATTATTATTCAAGCTTTCACGGCCTCACAAAATAACAAAGGAACAAAGTTCACGAATCCCTTGATCTCCTCTCTGACAACGATCATGAAGTAATAACAAGTCAAATAAATAATTACACCTATGTCAACTATGATAGCAGCAACACCATCAAAGCAGACAAAATACCACTTATCCTTTATCTTCATATTATTTATTTGTATAGATATAAAATAACACAAAAGTATTCAACTTAATCGCATTGATTACAGAAGTCTCTATGGCGCTCAAACATTCCTAACATAATAATAATGATAATGATAATAATAATAATAATAATAATAATAATAATAAATAAGTCGAAGTTCATATTCCATTAATATCCGAACATCATACTCCGATACTCGGATACTCACTTATAATTTGTAGTTTCTCATTTTAAGCAGCAGGTTTCTTTCTCTGTGGGAAGTTTGTGATGCTTTTATAAGCAGAAGACAAAAACTGAATAACGTATAAAAATGACAGTGGGCCTGGATAACAGTCAAACAGTCGAAGTACATTTTTACTACTATTCTTATCTTCGTATACTAATTTTGGCCTGAATTTTATCTTGGCTTTCGTGTGTTTTGTTAGCATTTTTATGTATGCTGGTTACTGAGAATGTACAAGATTATGTTGTCGTTGTTTAAACTGCTATTATTTCTTTCCAGCCGAGATTTTCTCTTTAAATAGCGACGAGGCAGCCCGGACGTGATAACGTGGAAGTCACTCAGCTGCATTCACGAGAAATAATCATTACAAACTGTGGTATGTGTTGTTTACCAGAGCTTTTGCATAGTACTTTCTCGGTATTTGAATTTTTTTTCTTTATAGAAACCTGCCATATTTCAGCTAGTTTAACTATAAGTTGCACAGCCTGGGTGCTATAAAATAATCTTGCTTTAATCCTTTTTCACGGGTATCTCTCCGATCAGTCCACCTACAAGATTATTTCTTTATACTGTGAGGAAAGCGTATAGGTGTCATTCTCTTAAGAGATGAGGTAGATACGAATGAAAAATAATATCATTTCAGTGTCAGAATGCTTATTTCAACAGAAAAAGTGTTCGTACTTTTCGGCACATTATATTTTAAAAAGAGGACGATTAGGGAAGTCCTCTACTGAAGTATATGATAAAAGAGCCACTAATCTAGGCCTTTAATGACTAACTTTCTTCCTTAAGCGCCTCCCTTAAAAAATGTAGAATTATGTTGTAGAAATCGTAATTTACGCTGAAGCCATGACGTCGCAACAGCCTCAGACTGCTATGGTATTTACCCATCTTCGATTTAAAAATGTTACTAACTTTATGTCGTTTTTATTCCCTTTTATTGCATCTTTAAATAACGATAAGATAGTTTATAGTTTAAACAAAATAAAATAATTTACTTTGTTTTATTGCGTTTTCTTATTGCATATTTCTTTTTTATTTTGTCATTGAATGCTTCGATAAACACCTGATTTTTTTTATATTCGTAGTTGTAACGTAATGCACCTATTTATTATCACATTAAGTGCATAAAATAGACAGTTACGTTAATGCAATTATTTCCTTTTGTTTTTTCATTCCAAGTTAAAAAAAATTCTGTTTTGGTTTTAGTTCCTCTCATTAAATGTTAAACATTATTGCTGAAAGTATACGAAAAGAACTGTCTTGGAAATTAAACATCCCTAGCAAACTTGTTATCGCTTTGGTAATGTAGCAACAACCTTACAGCTGCATCGAAAAATAGCGCGTATTCTATTCTGTGGCAGACTTTGTTACGTTTCGCCCATTGCAAGGGACAGCGTACTATTATCAAACGTTCCTGCGTTTCTTAGCGTTGTCTATGAACGACAGAGCAAAAGTTTTTATCATTGTCCTCATCTAGACTTCTGCGGTTAAAGGTTGACATATACACCCCTTCCACCGCTATAGTTGTTTCATTGCATTTGGTAAATGTTTATATGAATCGCCCTATCCGAGGAAAGCGAGGTGCCGAACCATTCCTTCCGCAGGCTGACGCATTATCACTTCTTCAACAAACCCGCCACGTTATGTAGGGTGGGCGGCGTCATCAATGAAGAGGGGTCTGGTGAGGTCGCTGCGGTGTCGCTAATAATGTGCGTTAACTCAATAAGTGCCTCCAGCTGGCTCTGTGCCATTTGCTGAGTAACTTGTGCAAGCATTAGTCCCATCTTCAGCATGCGGAACGTTCTTTGTCATCCCTGACTTTAGAGTTAGGCCCACTGGCCTGTAACGACTTTAGATTGTTCATACTAGCTAAGCCCACGAATTTGTCCGCTTCATCCATTATATGTAGAGTTTATAGCATCCCATAACCACTGCAAAGTAGCTCTAGGAGCACAGATGTAGGCTCCGGTGATGAAGCAAATGAACCAGAAGATGATATCCCAATATTGTATAATGGATATGGACAACGATGTCTGCTTCCAGAGACGCTAGGTCGCTAAACAGACGTGAGGCGTTAAGTGCATTTACTCTCTCTAATACAGGGTGTCCGAATGGAAGGTATTCAAAATAGCACCCGGTATAAAAGGCCTGCAATGCTTAGCCGCCGATTCTGGTATACTAAGAGTAACGCAGTCTGTCCCAGATGTTCTATTAATGTAGCTTCAACGCAGTATCGGTTATTTGATACGCATGGCACTATGTCCCGGACAGATCATCTTAAATTCTTAGTCGTCTTCCTGCACCATCAGTTTGAAAAAACTACTGCCAAATAACCCCGTTATGTAATCGCAAGAATACCATCTACTTTGTTGCTGTTTATTTCATCGGAAAACAGTCATTACATGATCCCGCGAGTGTTATTCTGTGGCACATACACGTAGTCAGTGTGATGCATGACAGACCGCTTACTTGCTAGTCGTCCTCAACATCCATCTTATGTAGCTTCGGATCATCCAATTAAATATCAAATATAATAATTACCTTACGACTGAGCAAAATTATGAAACAATGTCAAATTGGTCGATACTGGGTCTTGAAGGCGCGACATCCGGAATACGCTATAGATGCCACCGCCTGAGCCATTTAGTTCCGAGATATTCCCTTTATCTTACCCTTCAATGACGCGAATCTCAAAATCCCTCAGTTTCACCACAAAATCAGCTTCAAAATCAATTTCTGATACTCAATGTGGTATCATTCGCTGTTCACTGAAGAAGTTTGACGTTTATTAGTGAAAATGAAGTTATAAGGGTTCAAATGGCCATGTACCCTCAGGGATGGAGTTTTGTGTAAACATGAGAGCAAACAAAACTTAACTCTTCACGCACGCATGTTCTGAATTGGGTATGACTATACATTTGTGCGCGCGTAGGTTAATGAAATAATTTCGGAGAGGGTAGAGAGATTCTTGGGTAATTTGAGAAAGGAAGCGTTTAATCAGGTTTTGAAGTTATAGCATTGAGCTTCTAGATGATCAGTATGCCACTGGCTAATGAAAATGCTATTAGAAATCATAACACACAATAACAAACGAAAGTTCAAGAACCTGTCTCTCTAATGCAGTGTGTACGACACTGGCGTAGATTAAGTGATCACTATTACCTAGTTGTTGTTGTTAATTATAACATGCTTGACCATACTTGATATTACCAATAATGAAAATAATCATCCTCCCTAAAAGGACTGAACTTTGACCTGTTCCAAAGACAGTTTCAGGGACTGCCTATTGTCGCAGTAATCTGTTCGTGTTATCTTTTTTTTGAGCGCCTGTTATTGTTTTACTATTTTGAATTTTGGGTTCTTTGTCCTCCGGCTAGCTATTATTACTCAGTCGAGCAAATTTCTCTGATCAGGGCATGTAAACGGAAAGGAGTTGTTACTAAAAGATAACACTGATAAAAGAATTTGTTTCCACACTTTTATTGCCGTCACACTTAATTAATAGTTTACATCTGTAATCTTTATACACGCCTGACTGAAACTGTTATATTTCCGAATATAATTGCTGTCGTACGCTTACTTCACATTTTGTAACTAACTTTACGACGCGAGAGATTCTGTAGAATTGTGTAATGTGTACCTCATGAATGCTTCCTTAGAACTGCCTGACGTGTAACTCGCGAGAGAGATTTCTTAGAACTGCGCGATACTTGCTTTTGGCTCAAGAGTTTATACTCCCTCACCCCGATATGCCTAAACATTATAATAGAGCTGCTATTGGTTACTAAATCGCGCCAACATTAGCGTCTGTTTTATAAGCAAATCATAATTACTAAAACATATGCTCTAGGGAAGATATTCCCTCCATTTCTAAAGAAAGGCGCGCTACCCTAACGTCATTTGTTTGTCTCTTCTAATTGATAAACAACTCACCCCATCGCTTCATTGTTACCCAATCCTATTGTCAGTTTCAGTGAGGCCGTGTAAATTTATTTCCTAACAATGCTTATAGCTAACAAACATCTAAAATCATTGTCATACAATAATGTTAGTTTACACTACAATCACTCTGGCATTCACAGTGTGTGATATAAAATACTGCCTCACTTTGTAACAGTCTTTTGTGGGTTAGGACACAAAATTAGTTGAGAGTTGACAATAGATGAAGCTATATAACACAATAAGGTAAACCAGAGTTATTATAAGCTTACCCAAGAGACGTGCACTCTTCCGCGGTCCTTTTCCTTCCCATTCTCTTTTGAATGGCGATGTATAATGAAAAATAAGCTCTGTACAATGTAAGGTCAGACGATAAAAGCAATATAAACACACTGTCATGATAGATGCATGCGCTTTTTTTATCCTGATAGGCAGGTTTAAACCGAAGGATCCTCTACCTATTTGTTGATAACTTACATGCATTTTAGATGCGTTAATTCTTATAAGATTTTGTAACTGAATATTTGAGCTATTAGCATACAATGCCCAATTTGTATTCCTGGGTCATACGTTTCCTAACATAAATTGCGTATATGAGACCATCCTATAGCCTCTAAAAGGTTAGTTAATAATAGTAATAATAGAGCTACACCGCTTTCATGTCGGTCCATCAGCTTCTGTGAAACATTTCTCTCAAAATCTTTTGAATCTTGATGACTTCCAGCGGGGAAGAGTAGAAAGGGATCAGATCAGAGGCACTTATGCACAACGAAAGTAACAATACTTCCCTACATATTGAAGAAAGAAGGCAAAATAAATTATTAGCTATTCAAAACAAGCGGGATTCTTTCACTGTTGCTGTGAGGCTGTTGTCAAACACCCGGTAGTCAGAGCAGCCTGCGGGAATGCAGCATTGGTTTCCGATATCCCAGAATTGCATTGTTCCATCTCTGTATGAAGAGAGATGGAAATGTGCGCACAGTTGATGTTAATCGATGAATATATGCACACACCACTGCGTGCGTGTCGAAGGGAAATCGATTACAATTAATCTGTGTTGGAATTCCATTCAACAGCCGAGATCTATGGCCATCATACTTGTACATTCGCCATCCATAAACTCCAATTGGCCGCTCCCATTTTTCCTGCTTTTCCCTTTAGGTTATGCAATATACATTATGCTGCGGCCAATTAATTGCAAAATATTTCTGTTGAAGCTATCCTCTTGCCCTGGTGTTAGCACTACGAACAAAATCCGAGAGTACCAGAGTGCGATCACCAAAACTCATCTCCACTTCATTTGCATAGGTTTCACAGTTCGTCAGAGTATCACACGGATGGTTGGAACATATAAGTCAGATTACATGTTGCTCATCCGCTACCAAATTTTACGCGACAGCTTCAATTAAGCTGAGGATGTAGAAGGCATGCAGAACCGGAACACAATTGGATGCCTAAGTCACAAGCCGACTGGTATCTTTCCACTCTTAGGCGGTCATGGTGAACGGTGTTTCATCCAGAGTTTACTTCGCCACTTGTTTGCAAACACAAATTCGTCGTACGGATTTGCATCTCGGTACATGTCCAGATAGTCTCTAGCAGAAATCCCCCCTCCCTCTTTTTCTAAATAGTGCTGTCCGCTGTTACTACATGCGGCACTGCGAGAACTGGACACAGAATATACATGAAACGATAGTTGAGAAAGGAATTTGGGAAGGAATCGTTCCATGTCCAAGTTTAGTGTACCTCCCCGGCATTTGCCAGTTATGAGGACTGAGAAACGCCTGCCAGGGAGAAAGGTCCTAACGGGATTTTAACCGCGTACCTCCCATTCACAATTTCCTACCATAAGTACCTCGACTACCCGTGTAGATTTTGAAATTTCCAGTTCTTGCGATATTTCTGTAACACAAAAGTGCGTGACTTCATCTTCTTCAGTGGTGCTGCAGTCCTTGTAGTTTGACCTTAATCTCCCAAACGAAATTCCAATTCTGTCCGTGTTGTCGCACCTCTATCACATCTTCTTAACATCGTCCAACTATCTTATGTTCGGTCTTCCTAACTTGAGTCCAGGTTTTGGTTCTCCACTATTTTAGGTATTCTGCTTTTCTCCATCCTGACTACATGCCCCCAAGCAATTCAATCTTCTGGTTTTTATGTATCTTAGGATGTTTCTGTCCTGATAAAACATGGCTGTATCTTAGTTCGTTCTTAACGCCAAACATCATTATGCTTTGAAGGGCCGTATATATTTTCCTTACCATGTTATTATTGTTTTAGTCTGTTCTATCAGTGTCAGTCATAAATAACTACTGGTTTAATTATTGTTTTGTATACCTATTGTTATTTTTTTCTTGATTTGCTTCATTACATTATTGATGCTAGCTACAATCCCAGGAGTTTAACAAATTTTACTACCTCAGTTGGGATAATCTCAGTTTTTCTATTAGTGGTCTTGTCATTTTCAATAAAAATAGTCTTATAATTATTAATTTTTAAAGTATCTGTACTTTCTTCCGATTATGTTAAGAAGTAATTCATTGCACTTACGCCTATTGCATGGGCCAGATATTCTCCAATTCGTTTAAAACTTGATTCCCCTCAGCTTTTCAACAATCTAGTTTGTTATTTTTCGTATATAATATTAAATAGCAAAGCTGACAATGAGTCCCCCAGTCTTATAGCTTAAAATGTGCTGAATTCTTTTGAAAGCTTGGAACTGAATTTTCACTTCATTTACTGTGTTAGTGTCATTTTATTAAGTCTAATTTGTACGACATACCAAATTCTACCATGGCTTTCAACATGCATGATCTATTCATATTAGTAAATACTTCCTTTAATTCCACATATAATTGGTATACAGGTTTATAATGCCAATAGAATTTCTATTGCATAACGTGTAGTGAAAAATGTGGCCCATAGTACTCGTTTTTTTAAATTTTGTAAGTACATATGTATTTTCATAAATAAAATACATACGGTTCAATATATCTGGTCAAATTATTAGTGACGATTTTATACGTGAAACTTAGCAATGAGATATCACGATAGTTACTACATATGAGCCTATTTCCTTTTTTATGGATGGGGTATATTAAAGCTATGTTCCAGGCTTACCCCGCTATTTCATACATCTAGTGCTAGATCCAGTACATAGTTCCTTATCTCCATATTAGGTGACGCTTAGGAGAGCTCTAAACTTGTCACATGGAAGATTTCGGAAACTGCTAACGCTACAAAAACTTTTGACAGAAATTGTGTGCTTTAATAAGCTATACTTATCCCTAGGGTGGGTTTTTTTCTATCTGTTAAGATTTCCTATTTATACAAAATTCATTAAGATAAAGTGAAATTCATATGATATTTAGAGAAAATACAAGATATACCTTCTATTTCTCACGTCAAAGTATTAAATACGTGACATTTAAATCAAAATCGCTAGAACCGTTTTTGAGAAAATAAAAAATATAGAAATGTTTTCCACATAAAAGGCAGTCTGAGGTGAGGGGAATTCTTGCAAATCTTTGTCTCGCATCCTTGGAAGATGCTGAAATTAAAAGAAGTTTGGTATTTAATAGACTTCTTGTTTTTGAGCTATGCTATTCACGCACACACCTTCTTTTAAAAATGCTTTGGGGTGATTTCAGGGAGTTTCAAAACGTGTATTTCCGGTGCAATCTAGTACTGAGTTTTTGGGTGGAATACACGTAGTAGAGAAAGTAGGTTACAAATCCATTCTCTCAATAACTGGTGGACATGTTTTAAAAAGAAGCTTTTAAAGAATTACACTTGCACAATATATTTACCGAACATTGGGAAACATACTGTAAGAAAATTTAGTTCTTTTAACATCTCTAACCTGCGCTTTAAACGTATACCATTATGTGTTTGTTGAAAGTACACGGTCCTACATGGTTTGTTGCTGTTTCTCCACTCCAGGCTTATTACCCACTCACTTCAATCTCACTGCTTTATACACATGTGTTGCATTGTCCACTACAAGCACTCTACAGGGAATGTTTCCCCTAAAATTCCTTTCACGCGCTAAGGCCACCCCAACTGTATCTGTCTAGTTCAATAATGCTGTTCATTCTGCTTCAAAGTCATTTGAGCTCTGGCATCTCAAGCCAAGAACTCCAAAGATTGTTTCCACCGAATTTTCGTGAAAAATATGTGAATACTGCTATAAGGTCCTTTTAGTGAAATTGACAACATGAATGTTTCTCATATATTTTTACATTATGAAATAAATTCTGATGTGTTGATTCACATGACGTTCTCTACCCCGTATCGTTTATTAGTGGGTATACAAATTATTCTTACAAAAGTTTATTTTACTATGTACTTCATTTTAATAAAGATAAACCTTTCCAGAAATAGCTGCATACACATTTCACTATAGAAACAAAGGGAATAGCGAAAGTCAAATGTTTTAGAACTGGAGATTATTCACTGGCCTTAAAATTCCAATATTTCCATGTAATCGCGAGAAACAGTTGAAAATCGACAGAACTTTAAAAGAATGACAAATATTGAACAATTGAAACCTCAGTCGGTAGAGCAACTGCCTGTTGTGCGAGGGGTCACGGGTTCGATTCCCGGCTGGTGGGTAGGGATTTTTCTTTAGCCAAGATTAATCCCTATCCTCCCCAGAGTCTGGAAGTATGAATGTGTGTATGGTCTAATGATTAAAAAAAAACAAAAGTGCAAGAAACCAACGACAAGAGTTACACGAGTTAACACCATTGCCAGTAGACAATAAGTTCCAACGGAAAGACCGCCGATAAGAACAAAGTAGTTAAAGGCGAGGTATAAATGGAACTAAAAAAAAAGTCAAACCATTAATAAGGGATATCTCGGGAATGGCTAATGCAATAAAAAAGTTATTTGTAATAAATTGTGTGTTTTAAAGAGATTTACATTTTTTTGTGTAGTACGTTTTCGCCTATGAATTATACAAGTCCTCTTCACAGGCTATTCCCAAAAAAATCAACATATACATTTTATTAGTCATACAAGCATCTTTAATATAATAAGTATGGTAATTTCATCAAAATCGTTAGAGCCATCTTTATGTAAAATCAAAAAATTGAAAAATGCTCTATGTAAAGGCAGTTTTCAGTGTAGGATTTTCTCGAAAATCTTCGTGTCACATTTTTGGATTCTACTGAACTTAAATACCAACTTTGAGTTTATCCGATATTTCGTTTTTGAGTTATGATGTTCACACACACACACACACACACAAGAACGTTTTTCTAAAAATACTGTTTTTTTGGGTTCAGGGGTCTCAAAACATATATTTACGGTGAAATACAGTGCTTTCCCTACTTACTTATAAGTACGTAATAGAGAAGGTAAAAATATTCCTAACAGATATCATTCAGAGGTCATAATTCTTGATATCTCCGCCACCGGAGAAAAGAAACAAGTGGAGATATATTACAGAACTTGGTGAAACGTCAATAAGTTTTAATTTTCATCTAATCCAGGCATGTGAAAAAGGCTTAATTCTCCGAAACATTGAAATATGCAACCAAAATGCATAACAGCAGCTAACCGACAGCCAGAGGATAGTCACCTTTTCGCCACGCTTGCTATAATCTAACAACTTCTCATTTCCAGTTATATTTCAAGTGTTCACTTTACCATCATCAATAAATACACACTGTGAAGACGGAGAGTATTTCTCACCAATTAAGAAACATTACGATCTGTTGGATTCGCGTGCCTTTTTATACAAACCAGGGCCTATATCTATGTTCAGTGTCCTCAAAAATTAAAACACGAAAATTAAAAAAAAAAAAAATACTCCAACCCAAACTACCCTTTAGCTGGAACATACTTCAATTTTTTTTTTATTTTCTAGGAAATGGCTCTAACAATTTTGATTGACCACGGGGGGGGGGGGAGATTGTGGCGTTACGCCACCTGGAACATTTGGGGGGGATTCAAAATTTTGGGGAATACAAAAATATTGAATAAGTTAACGCGGTAATACTAGCACATTTATAACAACTTTAATTGAGTACTGCAATTGTTAACTCAGTTTGTATCTTTGTTTGTTAATTTTAATTTGATCTTAGCTTATTAATCCCCCAAAAAGTATTAAGTAAAATTCAGACTGTATGGTATAATGTGATATATCAAATGATAATTTTTGAAAATGCATGAAAAGGAGCTATAACATTATGGGTAGGATTGTAGTTGTTTTGAACGTATAGGACTATTACACTGACTATATTGGTCTATTTAGGTAGATACAATAAGCTACATTAAAATACCAAGTAATAAAATACACCATATAATTTTTTATGTACATATTACACTTTTTATTAACTTTAACTTTCGAATTATTTGTTTAAGTTTTTGTTGTGTACCGGTATCACAATAGCTATTACAGTACACATAAGGCAGACCATTTGCGAAGCTTTCCAGCAACATAGAAAAGGAACTAAATAATTTAAATTGAGCTCTCAGAAAAATTGGGGAAAGGATGATTGTTTTCAGTGAGATGCGCCATAGCCTTTGGGTGGGGGGGATAGGCACCCCGCTACCCCATCATCGATTATTTTTATACAGCTTCTACAAACTATTCTTAGGAAAGCTTATTTTTCCATCTACTTGCTAACAATCGAGATAAGCCTTTGAAGCAATAGTTTCGTTGAAAGCACAAGAAGAACAGGAAACCGAAACAATAGTCAGTTGTTTAAAAGCGGGACGCCCTAAAATTCCATAATTTTTCCATGTCATCACGAGAAACAACTGAATATCGACAGCACTTCAAAAATCACAGTACTGAACAACTCAAAGCAATAATAACAAATATCTTGGAAATGGCTGATGCTACAAAAGTATTTAAAATAAATTGTGTTATAAAAATATCTACACACTTTGTGTAGTATATTTGTGTCTACCTCTTATGGTTTAGACGTTATACAAAATTCCTTCCGAATGAAGAGCATTTCACAGACTATTGGTAGAAACTTAAGATGTATGCATTTTATTTTCATGTACATACCTTAAATATGTGGTATTTTAATCAATATCGTTTAGTCATTTTTGAAAAAATGAAAAATAACGACATTTTAGCCATGTAAAGTTTAGTTTAGGGTGGAGGATTTGCTTAAAAATGTTCGTGTCGCATCATTGAAAGATACTGAACTTAAACAGCAAGTTTGGTATGTATCGAACATTTCGTTTTAGAGCTACGCTGTTCACCCCCCCCCCCCCCACACACACACATAAGCACTTTTTCGATTCAGGGGGCCTCAAAATGTGTAATCACGGTGAAAACTTTGCATCGAATTTTTGGAATATTTCCTGTTGCCTGCTATAGATAGTGGCAGAGAAAGTAAAAATTCCAGCAGGCAAATTAACGGTGAAAAGATTCTACTCTTTAATACGGAGAACAAGCAAACGATATTCCAACCTCGTCCCACACACGGCAGGTGTGAAAGAACAATTAATTACCTAAATATATTAGAATTTATATGTTCTGGCGTTTTTCAAGACTTTTCATTTTATTAGTTCTATAATTCAACATTGCACTTTTGAAATTTTTCGTGTGTGTTGCGTTATATATTTATTTCTCCTCAGTTTAAATCATATGTCCGTGAAGTGTTAGGTTCATATAGAAAAATAATTTCTAAATGCGTACAAAATAAGTTTGCAAACACTATGCCTTAAAATGTCGAAAAGTGGTGTCTGCAGGATATAATTTTGCAATCTATTCTTATAGGATTAAGCGACAGCATTTGGCATTTTTACTTTCCCTGCTACGTAGAAAAAGTAGAAGAGATTGGCACAAGGCTCTTATCTCAGCCCTGAGTCAAAACATTGCAGTATAATGCAGACATACTATTCCTTGTCTCCAAATACACGTCCTACGGAAGCGACAATCCTTTGGAGAGATTGTAGTGGAAGGAAGCCAAAGCTTCTTTCCTGCAGGTTAATAAATGTTCACTTCATGGGAAGTTTTTTTTCTTGAGTACGTATCCAATATTAAATGGCTTCTAAATATTTTGTTTGAAAGTGTTTTTAAATGGCTTTATTCCTGGTATTTTAAGTATTTTATCGCTATATCGAGCTTCCATTAAACAAGTAGACCAGGGGCAAAGTGGCACATCAAAAAGGGGCCAGGTTAGCACAACGATAGCAACAGGCAGTTTGTGTGTTTAAATTTTTTTTCGGACATTTCCGATTAATTTGTGTACAGGTTTAGTTCTATTATTGCCATTTAGGTGTTTAATTAACGTTGTATGTTATATCTTACTTTAAGGACTTGTTGATATGTTTAAAAACGTTACTCTGTGTTAGGTGTTTTTACTTTGATGAATCTGTAATTACATGTCCGGTGTTCTTAATAACTTCATCATTATATATTTTGTTCTTAATAAATTATTTAAAACATACATTTTCCATTTAAATAACATTTTCCAAATAAATAACTTACCTCACATTCTGCACCAACCTACCTCCTAGGTGGGGTTTGAAAAATTAAAAAAAAATTACTTTAACTGACCTTAAAATAATGACTCAATTATTAATAGATACTGTTAAAGAAATTTATAGAACAGTATTATATCAGGATTAGCTGAAATTTTGCTGTAATAAAAATTAAAAAATAAAACTTAAAAATTTGTGCGAATTTGCCCCCTTCTCCAAAAATTCAACACGGAGATTTCACCGGAAATACGCAACAGGCTCCCTATAAAAAGGCATTTTTAGAAAAACATCCGTGTATGTGCGCGCGCGCGTGAGAACAGCGTAACTCAAAAGAAAAAGTCGTTTAAATACACAACCTTTGTTTATTATGGTATTTAAGTTCAACACCTTATAAAGATTCGACACAAAGATTTTCAAGAATACTCCCCCCGCCACAAATTACCCTTCACATGGAAGATTCTTCATTATTTTTTATTTCTTCCAAAGCACCTTCTAATAATTTTGATTACAATACCATATGTTTAAGATATTTGCATGACAAATAAAATGTTTATTTTGAATCTTCTGCGAAGTGAAGTGCTCTTCATTCTGAATGATTTTTATATAATTGGTAAATCGTAAGACACAGACAAAACCTCGCCTCCTTGCTACACATACAGGTATATCTCATTAATACACACAATTTATGTCTTAATTTTCAAATATTTATACTTTTTCCAAATTATAAGTGGTTATTCGATTTTTCTCCTGATCATGCAAAGGGGAAGAAATTTCAGAGCCATCACATAGCGATCCGCTTTTTGAAAGTCTGACTACGCCTTTAATCTACTGCTAACTGCACTCTTCTTGTACCTACGATGAATGTGTACATGTGTAATGAAAGTTTATCTTGATTAACAGGAAGTAGACAGAAGAATCAGTTTTTATAAGAAGAGTGAGTAGAAGAATGAGTACAGAAAGTAAATGAGATACATCAGATTGTTTTGCAACAAGGTTCCAGCACAACGAATATAAAATTAATTCTACTTTCTATACTTTCATATAAATTTATATTAAAATTAAAATTTATGTCTTATTAGAGAGATTTAAAGTGCATTTCAGAATCAGTTCCCCATCCAACACCTTGACCCTTTCATCTCTACACTCGAAGAGTTGCATTGTAGCACCAACTAATGTGTGTATTTTCAAACAATAGCGAATAATTATGATGACATAATACATAAAATTAATAAATTCAACCAAATATACGCCACCATCAAACGAAATTTAAAAAAAAATACCAAGAAGGAGATAACGTGTGGATCCGAATGTTGGACAATGACCAAACAAATGGAAAGAAAGATAGAAGCAGCAGAGATGTGCTGTTTAAGACATGTAGCAGGACATACTTTAAAAGACAGAAGTGAAGACATGCGTAAAGAATTAAGAATTTTCAAATTACTAGACAGTATTAAAGAAAATCAAAACAACTGGAAACAACATGTGGAGAGGATGGACGATAACCGTTATACGAAGTTGGTTTTAAGATACACATCAAAAGGCCAAAGTAACATCGGCAGACCTAAAAGTAGATGGACAGAACAGTTTAAATGATGAGACCGGAACAAGTCAAAGGGCTTAAACCATGAAAGATGATGATGGAATAAGTCGTAAGTGCATTTTCCATTTGAACAGTCACCCTTTGCTTCTTTTAGTAAGATATGCAACTGAGAGAACAAACAGGTTCTATAGATTTGTGTCCCATCTTTCTTTTCAAATATAAAGCGAAAAGTCTTAAGGTCTCCCTCAAAACCCCCTTTCTTTTTCTGTTATCTATTCGTTTATTGGTTTTTCCTCCAGGTACCCTAAAGTGAGGTAACGCTGACCATGGCGATGCTAGCAGAGCAAACTCTTTGGAATGTTAGCGTGCAAAGCTACTTAAAATGTCCCCACCGTCCCAAGGGAGCTTTCTCGACGATGGACGTTTTCCCTGCTCGCAAATCTCGGAGCGGCGGACCTGCGACGAGCACATAAAAACCCTCCGCCGTCGCTGTTACTTTTATTGCGTTCGATCCCGTCGGAGTTGTCACGGCTCGAGCGGAACGGACATAACACTAACTGCGAGGTGTCAGGCTCGTGAATTATTAAGGACCCTCTCCCATCAAGCTATCTCAGGTGGACCTTGTTGCTTTATGGACACTTTCACAGCGACATGTGAATGATGATTCGGCATAAGTGCACTGTGATAGCGAGCAGACGCCTGTTATTGCCTCATCAATAAACGTTTCTGAGCGATGGTGAGAAATGTCTTTTCATTCTTCCATAAACAAACGTATACTACTATGAAGTGTTTCAATATTCATGCACTAATTATTACAATATTTATTTAGTGCTAAGTAAATCATGCCAAACAATCTACAGTAACTGATCCTGACAGCTTATTCTACAGATATTTCTATATGCAATTTACACAAAGCTTAAAACTTTTCGCTTTATATTTCAAAGGACGATGGAACACAATCCGGTCATACTATGTGTATCTATAGAACCTCTTTGTTCTCTCAGTTGAATATCTTACTAAAGGGGGGACGGGTGACTGTTAAAATGTAAAATCCATGTATGACTTATTCCCTATTGTTTGAAAATACACACATTAGTTGGTGCTACAATGCAACTCTTCGAGTGTAGAGATGAAAGGTTCAAGGTGTTGGGGAGGGGGAGGGAAATGATTCTGAAATACAATTTAAATCTCTCTAATAATATATATTCGCTGTGGTGGAACCTTGTTACAAAACAAACTGATGTATTTCATTTACTCTGTCTTCTACAAACTATTCCTACAAAAACTGATTCTTTTGTCTATTTCCTGTAAATCATGATAAACTTTCTTTACACATTTACACATTCATCGTACGTACAAGAAGAGTTATTTGCAATTTCTTGCCCTTTACATGATCAGGAGAAAAATCGAATAACGACTTACCATTTGGAAAAAGTATAAATATTTGAAAATTAAGACATTGTGGCAGTAATTTGTATCACAATAATGTAAATGCCAGAGTGATTGTAGTGTAAAGAAGCATTATTGTATGACATTGATTTGAGATGTTTGTTAATTATAAGCATTGTTAGGAAATAAAGTTTACACGGCCTCACTGAAACTGACAATAAGAGCGGGCAACAATGAGCGAGGGGTGAGTTGTTTATCAATTATTAGAGACAAGCAAATGACGTCAGATTAGCGCGCTTTTCTTAGAAATGGCGGGAATTTCTTCATAGAGCATATGTTTTCGTAATTTCGATTGGATATAAAAATAGACGCTAATGTTGGCGCGTTTTATTAACCAATAGCAGCTCGGTTATAATCTTTAGGCATATCGGGGTGAGGGAGTATAAAAAGCTAAAGCCAGAGATGGGTAACGTCCAGTTCATCAGAATCATTCAGAAGTTAAACGTCGCTGAGTTCATCAGAATCGTTCGCGGGTTACACGTCGCGTAGTTCAACGGAAGCATACTTAAAGTACCTACACGTTACGCAATTCTACAGAATCTCTCGCGTTGTAAAGTTAGTTATAAATGTGAAATACGCGAATTAATAATGTGCAGCAAATAAGTGATTATAGTGATATTAGAAAATATAACAGTTTCAGTCTGGCGTGTATCAAAAGATAATGTGAAATGAATAAAGTGTGACGGTAATAAAAGTGTAAAAACAAATTCTTTTATCAGTGTTATCTTTTAGTAAAAACTCCTTTCCGTTTACACACCCTGATTAAGAGATATGCTTGACTGAGTAATAATAATAGCTAGCCGGAGGACAATGAACCCAACATCCAAAATAGTAAAACAATAACAGGCGCTCAGAAATAAGATAACACGAAGTGACCGCGACAAATTGGCTCCCATACGTGGTGCAGATAAACATGAAGCATCTTCCAACTACTAACAAATATTCCACTTCAAATTGGCTCCACAACGTGGGGCTAACAAATGATCCACTTCAACATAAATTGTGTGCATTAATGAGATCTACTGTGAGTGTGGGAGGGGGGGCGAGGTTTTGTCTATTTCTTACGGTTTACCAACTATACAAAAACCATTGAATGAAAACCCTTCTCTTCGCAGAAAATTCAAGATAAACATTTTATTTGTCATATAAATACCTTAAACATATGGTACTTTAATCAAAATTATTAGAGGGTGCTTTGAAAGAAATAAAAAGCAATGAAGAATTTTCCATGTGAAGGGTAATTCATGGCGGGGAGGGGGTTTCTTGAAAATCTTTGTGTCGAATCTTTGGAAAGTGCTGAACTTAAATACCACAATAAATAAAGGTTTGGTATTTAAACGATTCTCACACACACACACGCGCGCGCGCGCATTTGGATGTTTTTCTAAAAATGCCGTTTTATAGGGGGCGTATTTCCGGTGAAATCTGGGTGTTGAATTTTTGGATGGAATGCAAAAGGGGACTACTGGGCAAATATGAAGTGTTTCAATAGACAGTTTTATGCACTAACTATTACAGTATTTATTTAGTGCTTAGTAAATCATGCCATAGAATCTACAGTAAGTGGCCCTGACAACTTATTCTACAGATATTTCTATATGCAATTTACACAAAGCTTAGTGAAACTACCATTATTATATCTCATTTCCAAAAACAATTTACATAATCAGTAACGTATCCACTGATCATTTCCTCTTGACGTTCCACACACATTCTCTAATCACCTCAGCTAAGTTTTATCATTAAACATTTAAATTAGGACATATATGCCATTTTTATTTAAATATTTTCCTCCATTAACATTCTGTTCTGCAACATCCCATTGAAAATGTAGCCCGCCTTCACGATCTCCAAAAACTGCGCATGCATTTTGTGGATTTCTACCCCTAAGAGCTCACACCCCAATCGAAACCAAGCAATGGCCTTTCTTTCCTTCCTTTTACAAGTGTCTAAGAACATGTATCTATACCATTACTTTTATATGCAATTTACTTATTCATATTCTGTCACTTCACTGCATACCTATGTATCTCCAATCTATGCTTTATTTGAGGTTATTCATCACTGAATTAATACCTTACATAAATAATTTTTCCATTTCAGAATTTAACAAATTATTACACTATAAAACCGAATACTTTTCTCGTTCCATTTGTAAGACTCAGAGTTATTTTCCTACTAATTCTTGACTTCGCCAATATTCATGTTTGAGAGCACATCAACACCTGGAAGCAAAGTCATACATAACTTCACACAAATTATACTTCCGCTGTAGTACATGAAATCTGCACAGGCAACTTACGGTATCTTCTAATGAAATGAACATATGCACATGTGTTTTACGCCGCCGCCGGGAACAAGGTCACGCTAACTTCTGCCTGTCAATATGGATCTGACATTGGATAAATTTAGCTCAGCTTGAATTGGTATTCAATTGAAAGTGAAGTATGACCCAACACGGCTTTTCTACCGCGCAAGGTTTAGGGTTCAAGCGTGTTAAATCAGTTTTCAAAGAAGAAAAACAATGATTCCAGAGCGTTTAAGTTCCAAGCTCTTAGACCCACAAGGTAGAATTCACTTTCATGGTTATGTGTGTATACAAAATAATTATTTAAAATCTGATGCATGAAGTTTCCTCCATGATTTAGCGCCATTCGGGTCAGTTTTCTAACCCAATTTTAGAGAATTAACTGACTAAGAAAGTCACTCGTGCAGCAAATACTTCGATGAGAGAAACTGAAGTAGTGTTAGAATGAATTCTTGGTTAAGGATTATTGGCCTGATCCACTGTGACATTTATCTCTGGGGTAAATTATAAAAATATAGTATATAACCCGAAATAAAACAAATTTTACCCACCACAAAACAGCCAGCTTTATTCAGCATGAGCTCTAATGAGTGATGCATTTTTATAAGAGGTGTCGTAAATGTATGAGTGACAGCGGAAGGGTTAAAACTTCCTTTCACAAATCTGGTTAGCAAATTCTTCTAAATTAGTTAAGGGGACAAGGTAGTCTGAACACATGGAAATTACACCTTAAGTATGTTAAATTAACACTACTCTTAAAGTTCTCGATGGTTTTTCCTGACATTTTTATGATTTATTCTATAAATCATAACAATTATTACAAGTGGTTGTTTGCATTGATGGCTTGTGTAGTTTAATCCGTAAAAATTATTTGATTCAGAAAAAAAATAATAAAATTTACTCTTAAAACATGTGATTTCATGTACATTTTTCTCTTATACTACTTGCAATACAGAATCAAACTTTTGCATGCTTGTTCTTAGTATAATCAACTATCTTCTGAACCTCAATTATTTATTTATGTATATCAGTTCATCATTAGAAATTGAAAAAAAAATTACTTGCAAAGTAAAAATGTGGAAAATTTGCATGTTGTTACTTTCTTAATATCGCTAGTATACATTATAAAATTATGATTGTGGTTCAGAAATTTTAACTATGCGCTGTATACATTTACTGAAAATTTCAGTTATCTCTCATACTTTCTGAGAAAAAGGTACATAAGTATCCAAAAATGTTGTTTTGAGAAAACTGAACTTAAGTTTGAACATTAAAATGTTGACACACTTCAGTACATTCCAGGGTCATAATCATCTGCACCTTCATTCCTGGATTGCTTCAGCTTTTCTGATTGCCTTCTCTTGGTCCTGGCCTCTTTTGTTAATTGCTGAAGTGCTCGCTGGGAATGATATAGTCGTTCGTTGTTAAAAGATAAAAAAATGTTCTAAAAGGGGGTGTTCCATGACAGCTTTAAAGCAATGCAGACTAGCATTTAAATGGAATTTAAATGTCTTAAAAACCTCTTAACCCCCCAAGGGTATATATTTTCCAAAACTGGAAATAATAAATATTTTATTGGTGCATAAAACAAAAAATGTGATTTTTGACCATTTCAGAGTACCTTGTCCCCTTAAAGAAAGCTGTTTTGACTGTGATACAATCTAAGATATCCGTACCTTCACATGGCAATAGGTGCCGCCGTAGCCTAAAGGTACATTAATATGGCTGGTTTAACTTCATTGGATCTCTCGACGTAAAATTCCTTTACCAACTTTACCACACCACTTGCATTCATCCACTACCGTGTTTTTTTTTTTTTTTTTTTTTTTTTTTTTTGAGAAGTTTGTAATGTATATTTTAACGGACCAAAGCACTACTAGTCTGCTTTGCTACAATGATTGGAACTTGAACGATGACATAATAAAGCCTGGTAGCCCCAGAACATACTGATATGGATTATGTAAACAAAAGCCGTCAGAGAGTGATGCACTGAGATCTTTAGAGTTGATTTGCTACATAGTGGATAAAAGGTTTCTCCAATTATTTCAGAACAGCTTTAATAAATCCAAACATTTTTACAAGACAAATAATTTCACATAAATATTAATTATATGGGTAGTCATACAGTACATTTTTGAATACTCTATACTGCGTCCTTAACTGTGAAGGCATTCTTCTATGTGCCATGCGAAACAACCTGCAAGCACCTAGGTGCTTTATGACGTGATTACGGTGAATTCCTCCAGAACATTAAGTTTGTATCTGTGGATATGAATACTGCATCTTTAGCCAAACCCACAAGTGTTCCGGAGGACTCAGGTTCATATTTGCTTCTGGGCCAGTTCTCGCAAACAGTTGTCTTCTTCAAATGAACTAATGATGCTTTGGATAATGTTGTTCCGTTTTGCATGAATATCACAATCTCTGAGTTGTTTGTGCATATACGGAAATAATTTTCTCTTACAATATTACAAATCTAACAAAATCACAAAATGAACTGTGTGTAAATTCATTAAATTCAAGCGGATAAGTTCTGAATACGTAACTTTTCTCCTCTCCCAATCCAATTCAAGCTTGAAATTTAATTCATATAGTGTTCATTAAATAAACACCTACAAAAGAATGTTGCCTGTCTAAATAATGAAGATGTACTGCAGAGAGAAAATGCAGCATGGCAGTAACACCTGTAAGCATCAGACAAACAAACATGGAAAATTGTTCAGAATGAATGGATAACTACTCAATACAAGCACCAAGTTGTCACAGCCAGTACCTTAGTTGAAGAAAAAAAAAGAAAAAAAAGATGCACTGTCTCTGCCCTGGAAGAAACATCAGTCACTCATGGTTAAAGAAGGAAGAAAAACACTGCCTAGCTCCCTCAATCTTGCATCGTTTCATTTCATTGTTCTGCAATGTCTTCAATGTTCGTTTTGGAATGAGTAGATTTTCGAATGGCCAAGATTCCATTACATACAAAAAAATTCTTAAAAAACACTACATCTTCCGTTCTAAAGGTAGAGAGGGAATAATGGCAACGTTTCTGGTGCTGCCGGTGTAGTATATTGCAGAGAGAGCATGCATCTCGCGTATACCGAGGGACATGTCGATAATGTCGATGACAGTAAAATGGTGTCGCGACCAACCGGTGTGGTCGAGCGTCGAGTATTAATGGACGGAAAGGGTTGCGGTCGTGATGGCGGTCCGCTGTTTGTTTGCTGCAGTAAATTTTACTTTTTCCTCCCCTCTACCGAGCGGAGGGCGGCAACTGTTAATTATCTTCTGCTGCACCGCCGCGGCTAACAAACGAAGTGCAGCACTACCTTCCCCATCTCACTGGTGGTTAATTTCCCGTGGAATATATTACAGAAAGAAATATACACACTCGCACGTCTGACCGGCTTGCGGCAAAAGGGTTGGCAGGAAAGAAAAATTCTGCTGAAAATTAATGCACTCTATCAAAATCTTAAGGAAGCAAAAAATTGGGAACGGGTACGGTGTTTTAATTCCAAGGATGGAGTTGAAGGAGTAGCTGGTGCCGAGGGAAAACGTCGTGTAAATTTTCAAGTACTTGAGTAATGGAAGGGTTTTTCCTTCATCGCTCCCCTACACACTGGTGTTCCTGCATTCACCTCCTTGTGTGCCTTCAACAGAGTGAGAGAGAAAAGATTGATCCACAGAGCTGGTTGTTCCTTCGGCCAATTCCCTTAACCGAGAGAGTTAGCTGCTAATTCGTAGTTGGGAAGCCCACTAGGTATATGATATGTATAATGACTTCCAATATTTTACTTTAAACACTTTACAGCTATAAAATTGTCTTCAGGTTATGAAAACCTTACTTAAGTAGGAATTTACTGAGGTAACGCATAGAAAAATAAAGCTAATGACTTCGTTTTTTTTTTAAATCTGCGCCAATCTTCGACAAAAAAGTACCTCTGAGGCATATTGATGCCTGTGGACTTTTCTGTAATTAATATTGGATTTGTTTGCACATTCAACTGCAATCCTGAAAGACTCCCAATTGCCAAGCTAACGCAAACGCATTCTCAGCCAGGAATGCACTGGCTGAGGAAATCATAAAACCGACAGCCGAAAAGTTGCTTGAGACAATCCAGATCTGAGTCTTCGTGAGTGCGGTGCTGAAAGTCATATGCATCATTGTCACGACGTGTCGCTCTTCTCTTCAGGTTGCTCCCCTTCGATTCCATAATGTGGTAAATGGAGGTTATAATCTGTGGCGCGACTTACCAGAATTATCAAGCTAACAGCAAACCTCACGCCCACATATGCACGCAGAGATGGGAGATTGTCCAAATGTTATAAAGACTTGATGAATTTCATATCTACGGGATCGGTCAATTCAAAATATTGTAGATACTAATCAATATAAACGGTGGTAAGGTCTCGGTCACATTGAAACTGCATTTTAGCTGGCAAACAAGCCACAAGACCTTCAACCTTTCAAAGGCGAATGCCGAGAGAATACCACGAGAAACAAACGCTGGTGAGTCCAGATGTATAATCTGCGCGGTTAGATGTTTTAAGTTTGGTTGAGTCGGCTATGAGAGTGGTGTCAAAGTTGCATACTCGTGGCGGGTGGCGCTGGACGCAGGGGCGATGCTACGAGGCTTTCAATGCCTCTGCTGGAGGGTCGTAGCAAATCATAATCTTTATTCGTTCAAAAGTGAAGCCAGTACTCAGGTGAGGGATGTCATGGCTTATTTCCGAGTTTTTGAAACAAATTTCCAAGATAAAGGAAATTAGATGATGATCATTATTATCATCTTTTTTCTTTTAATTTACATTAAAATATCTTATTCATTTTAGGTATGGATTATTCTTTATTTCAATCTCGTCGTATGTGACTCGCTAAGAAATCTCATTTCCATTGACTTAATATGCCTACAACCCAATCTTCTCAGTGCTTAATAATCTGATTCGTACATCGATGTTGGCAATGTCGTGACTTTAGCCGATGTATTCTTTCGCTCTGCATTGTGTTTACGCACTCTATACGCTTACTCTGGATGTAGCCGAGGCGAAAAACCCTGTTGTCCTCAAGGTTTGAGACGGAAAGCGGCAGCAACTTCAACGATTCCGACCAGAGTTTTGTTTTATCTCTTCCTTGACCTGAATGTGGCAGGTCAGGGAAGAGATAGATAAAGCAGTTATAATTCACAAGACAGGGACAAGCCGCTTGTTCGAGATCTGAAGTAAATGAAGTTTCCTATTTAGTCACAGAAGGTCGAAGCTGACTGCATCAGACCACGAGGATCCACATCGATACCCACCCTCGTTGCAGCTCTCCCCGAAGAAAGGCTGCTATTTCTCAGAGCTTTCGGCACCTTTTCACAAGTGCACTTCTGAAAGAATAGGAAACCTCGTTTAAATGGACCCACGAGCAAGGTCTAAATGTAATTTAAGATGTCTTTCTGTACGTAAGGGCAGCAGTGTAATTGAAATGGTGTACAGTTTAACATTTTGTGCAAGAAAACAGTAAACATTTAAATTCTGTTAACTAACTGCACAATTGAACCAACCACAATGTTTCATGTTCCGTCTCTGCGACGCTTGGAACAGGCAGTATAATAAAATATCATGGATACTTTGGGAAATTAGAATCCCGGGCAATGAAAATCGCTTGGTAAAGAGAAGGTAGCTAAACCTTTCCCTTTTGTTCTCACCTTCGTTTCCGGATCCGCAACGTAGTCATTCCATCCTGTGCTCTTCTTACGCTCCCTTTGTGAACCACAGAGTACCACCACATTCGGAGTTCCGTTGTGTCCTAAATCTCCCTTGTACAGAGGTTATTTATAAACCCCCAGCATTAAACACCGCAAGGAAGTAATAATGAAAATGCCCTGAACACTTTTGGTGCTGAAATATTTCCATTTTCAGGGTATACAATACTCCCAAATTAAAACTGCAGTGCTCTTTGTAACCGAAAGTACTTTGCTGCATGTGAAATATTTCGAACCACACAAAGTGACCTACCCAGTGTGTTACAAGCCGCAGTTTCTTACTTATACATACGTAAATTGAAAATGCATATGCATGTTTGTAATTTGAAACTGCACATTACGTGCAGAAGCAAGTATTTTGATGAATGATATATATCCATGTATCACTTTAAGATTAAATTTATAAGTATATATTATATCGCAGGTATACGCTGACTGGGAAACAGACCTGTTTGGAAATAAACAATGACTACTTTGCGAAAGCAGCGCAGGTATGTCGGGCGGTATACCTACTTCTTTGTAACTAAAGCAAACGTGACCAGACAAAGACCCTAATATTTTAAGTTAAAGTAAAGAAGTTGCCGAAAACGTGTTTTATTCCGAATTCACCTCAGCTCTCACGGGATTGGTCAATTAAAAAATTGAGTTTTATTTATGCTCGCTCTTTAACTACTATGGTCCTTAGCGTCCCATTCTATATTGGACTTGACAGACAAACGGAAATTTTGCTCACAGGCCTCTTTATCAGGCTTGAGGTTCTTTTACGTGCCGTAAATATATGACAGGGGACCACCGACTTTACTTTCCTTCCGAAGGAAGCCATGCTAAGGAATTTTTACGCCCGAAAAACTCCATGGCCTTTCGCCGGATTTGAACCCGCGACCTCGGGAATTGTGGGAACGGTCAGAATGTTTATGTGTCGGGTAGCTAGACTCTAATCTAAACTGCATTGTGGTATACAAAGTATCCACACAAAACTCTGCACAACAAAACTACAAGATGTGCCTAATTAGATTTTAGGATGCTTGGAATTTACTTTATTTGCATCATTTCCCAAAATATTCAAATTAATCTATTTGACGAACATTTTATTATAACACTGCCCAGAAAAAGTTATAAGGTATTCTATAATTTTAGCCAAAAGCTACTTAAGTTCTGCTTGCCAAGCTGTATAAGTTTGTTTACAAGGAGTTAAAAATAAAAGGTAAGAGTAGCTTTTAAAAATTCTGAAGATCTTGCCAGGCCTTATAGTACAATTTTGTAATATACTTTTGCCAAATGAAAAAAAGTGCAGATTACTTCACAAGGGGTTGAAAATATGGTAAGGAGGTAAGGATAGTTTTTGAGAGTTGTAAGGCAGCCTCAAAATTTCGATGAGTCATACAGTAGAAGAGTGCAAAGTTTTGTCTAATTAAGCCAATACACTGTCGACTTCTATGTTTGTGGCAGAAAGTAGGCTTTGAAAATAAGGGTAGCGAACTTTCTTGAAAGCTGTAGGATATTTTATCATTTTTGCCATATCCTAAATTCCAAGCGTACCAAGGTTTATCAAAATCACAACAAAATTACTCCTTGACAAGTTCAGCAAATCCGAGACAAGGCGATAGGAACACGATATGCAACTGCCCTATCCTCCAATATCTCAATCTTCATGCTTCCCATGTACCCCATTGGGCTGGTAGTCTTTAAAAATCTGCCTTTTAGCAATAAAACGCCAAAAGACATCCTCCGATATTCATATTCATAGAAACTGGATTAAAATTAGGTGTCACAAATACGAAAAATCCCGTTAATCCCCAAGCAAATTGAAAAAGTTTGGAAATATCATATTGTGGCATTTAATGCGATTTTAGGGATTATTTTGGTATACCTGATATAGTTGAATATTCACATGTTGGTACCATTGCCTATGTGGCGCAGGGATTACGGGCGGAGTTATCACGCAGATATTGAAGTGTATACTGCACTTGAGGACCAGTATACACTTCCGCTTTGGAGCATCGAGTGTCAGCGGGTCAACAGTCCTCATCGGAATAAAAGGTAAATCATGTGTGGTTCACAACTTTTCATTTATAATAAACCTACTACTTATGTCTTGAAATATGTTTATCTTTTAAAAGTACAGATTCTTCCCTTTCAGTTCCTGTAGTAGAAATCATCGAGATTACTGAGATGTGTTCATTATAGTGGATAAGTCTGAAATGTTTTATGCTTCCCTTCCAATGTCACCCCGTTTGTGTTGAAATTTATACACGAGGTCTGTTCATAAAATTCCGGAACATTCGTAATTTCGCGCCAACGGAGTGTTAGAGCGAAATGCGTTTGGCATCACTGCACACCCCTGTGTTTTATGTGTAACTGTCGGAAGTTTCATTATTCTATGTCCGTTAGTTACTGTTCAGTGCTGTATTGAGTAGAACGTTTTCGCACAGTTTGCGAATTTCGAGATGGCAGAGTTAGAGGAGCAACGCGTCTGCATTAAATTTTGCGTGAAAGCTCAAGAAAAACTTACAGCGACACACCAAATGATGCAGGAAGCCTACGGTGATGAGTGCTTAAGCCGTACTCGGTGTTACGAATGGTTCACGCGGTTTAAAAATGGCCGGTTGGAAGTTAAAGATGACCCTCGTTCAAGACACCCTTCGACGTTTACCGACAACCTCATGTCAGGAACGTCAACGTAATTGTGCGTGCCAATCGAAGGCTGACTGTCCGAGAGATTGCAGAAGAATGTAACATTTCAGTTGGCTCATGTCATGGAATCCTGACACAGCATCTTGGAATGCATCGTGTTGCCGCCAAGTTCGTCCCAGGGCTCATGAGTCAAGACCAGAAAGACCATCGCCTCGCAATTTGTGAAGAGCTTTTGGATCGCGCAAAGCGGAACGAGATGTTCCTTAAGAGAACCATAACTGGTGATGAGATATGGGTCTATGGTTATGATGTTGAGACCAAGGTTCAATCTTCACAATGGGTCGGAAAAGGTTCTCTAAGACCAAAAAAAAGCTCATCAGGTCAGGTCAAATGTCAAACCATGCTGATAGTTTTCTTTGACTTTGAAGGATTAGTTCATCAAAAATTCGTACCACAGGGACAAACCGTTAATGGATGGTACTATCGGGACGTGTTACGACGCCTGCGAGAAAATGTGAGAAGGAAACGGCCTGAAATGTGGCAAGACAATTCATGGCTCTTGCATCACGATAACGCACCCGCACATTCATCCCTGTTGGTGGCGACTATTGCACAAACAACGCTATCACTGTAATGCCTCATCCTCCGTACTCTCCACACCTGGGCCCTGCGGACTTTTTTTTATTTCCAAAGCTGAAAATCCCGTTGAAAGAACGAAGATTTGCAACGGTAGACGAGATAAAAGAAAATTCGCAGACAGCGCTTCGCGCGATCCAGAAAGAAATGTACCAAGACTGCTTGCAGAAGTGGAAACGGCGTTTGGAGCGGTGTATCAATTGTGGAGGAGATTATTTCGAAGGAGACCATGCACAATAAGTAAGCGTAGAAAAATGTTGTGGACAAAGTTCGGGAATTTTTTGAACAGACCTCGTAGAAGTATTATCTCAAAATAAATGCCAGTGAGAATAAAAAGTTATGTGATTGCAATCATCAGATTTTTCTTTCCTTCTTTTCTCGGCTGCTTAAAAGAGCACAAATAAAAGATATATTAAATTGTTTGCTCACCTCTTTACCCTTATTTTATCCCTCTTTATAGAAGCCGCAATGTTTTAATTTCTCACTTGCGCAAACATATTTGGGCTATTTGTTCCAGAACTTCTATGATCTTCACCCAAAAGCATTAAAAGCCATCAAAAGATTTCTGTGCGAGTATCCTGTACAGGGAAAGCGCAATATGATATGTCATTCAAGTGTCAAGGATTATAAATTTGCGAAGCCTGTCATTGGCTATACAAGATTAATGGGGACTGTGATGGAGTAATTTCTTTACATAAAGCGCCTTAAGAGGAGGAAAAACAGATTTCGGATAAACATTTTCAACGTTTAACATGGTAGGGAGATCCAATAAGGCTGCTGGGCGGATAACAACTTATTCTCGTTCATTCTTTCCTAACAGAATAGAAAAAAATGGCACTATTAATATTGTATTATTTTCGTAGAAGGAGCCTCTTTCCTCAAAAGGCAAGTTTTCGTCTATTCAAGTGATTAAATTAACAGATAGAAAAATTATACTTTTTAATACGCATAAAGCAACAATCGATGTTACAGCCTAAGTGTTCTACCGTTTTTCAGGATTTTTTTCATTTTATTTGTTCCAATTTGTTTAGTTGCATCGATTTTTGAAACCTTTTCGTATTTGGTGCTGACAAAATTATTTTACATACATTTAGTAGAGTTAACATTTCACTATGCAATACCTAATACTGCGATGAAAATGGTGTTTCATCTGACAGAGTAATGAAGGTTTTTAGACAGGAATTACCAACGATTTTTGTAAACTTCTCCAGTAACGTCTGGGTTTTATCAAAACATTAGTACATACCACGTGCGAGAAGTTGAAAAATCAGTATAATTTTCAAAAGAAGATTATAAAGCTAATAAAATGAAAAATCTGGAATAAAGCTAGAACAACTAAAATGTAATAAACATATAATACTTCTAGGGCAATTTTTGCTGCTCAATTCTCTAGACCCTGCTCGTAGTGGGGAGTATTGTACTCATTTCACCCAAATATCGAAACTTCACCGGAAATATGTGTTGAAACCCCCAGATTCATAAAAAGGCATTTCACAAAACTATCCACATGCGTATGCGTGTATATGTGAACAGAATAGCTCAAAAACCAAAAGTGGGATAAATACTAACTTGGTATTTAAGTCCAGCATATTCCAAAGATGCAAGCAGTACGAAGAATTTCAAGAAAATCCTCTCCAAACTACCTCTTACACGGAAAAAATTATATTTTTAAATGTCTCAAAAACGGCGTTAACGATTTTATTTAAAATACATTATGTTTAAGCTACTTAAATGACAGAAAAGTACACACAGTAGAGTCTCGCAAATTTGAGGTTCCCTTAAATCCGAGCTACTTGAAGACAAATTTTTTTTTTTTTTAAACCACAGGCTAGTCATCAGTTTACATGGTCCTGATACGCATCTACATACTTTTGCACCTCCCTATCTCTCGTCTATAGTTATGTGTTACTTGGCAAGGATTAACTTCCTTTTAATTAGGGACCAGCTGAAAACTGGCAAAACCCTTCCACAATATGTAGCAATCATTCCCCATCGGAAATACTTTCAGCTGCAATAACAACACACTGATTACATACACTAACAAACATTCCCACCGAAAATACTTTTCTGCTGCAATAATAACACACTGACTAGTTTATGACTACAAATGTTTGATAGCTATTATAAGAAAGCAGCTAGCCTTAATATTGACATATGTTTTGTTGAGAAGAAAAGTATCCCTTGCAACACATACAGCATGCCAGATTTGTGTCAACTTAAAGCAGTGTTTTATTTTAGCATGTTTGTAGCCTTCTTTGTGAATAGAGTACGCTAGAACAGTCGAACATCATATTTTATTTGTTTCAACAATGAGTGCTAAAGATAAGAGGAAATTTGTACCATTAAAGGTGAAATTACAAGGTTTAAAAAGACTGGATAAAGGGGAGACAATTAAAAACGTTGCAGCAGAATACAGTGTTCGGGAAATAACATTTGGAGACTGTCGACGAAACAGGGATACGTTGTAGAAGTATTGTTCACCAAAGTGTTCAGATAACTCTTTTAAAAGAAAGTGTATGAGGAGGTCTGAATACGGAAGAAGAAAACAAAAGCAGTGAAGCATTGTTTAAGGTCAACAAAGGCAGAGGGAAAGTCTAATTTTCGGCGTAATGTTGCAAGAAAAGCATTATTTTTTAGAAACGAGTTTAAAGAAGGTGAAGACGATTTCAGCGTGAATGTATGTTGGTTACAGAGATTGAAAAATAGGTAAAGTGTTCGACAGCTTGAGATTTGTGGAGAAAAGCCAAAAAGTCTTTCGGTGATTCTGAAGCTGCTGTGGACTTCTGTAAAAAATTTGAACTCTTAAAAAGGAAAGCCTCGCAAATGATCAGTTATACAATTGTGACGAAACAGGGCTCAACTTTAAAATGTTATCTTCTAAAGCACTTGCTTCACGCGAAGAACGTCATGCTTCTGGTCACATAAAAGTAAAGAAAGAGTGACAATACTCGGTGCATCAAATGCATCAGGTACACACAAATTAAAGTTTGTCGCATAGGCAAGTCCGCGAAGCCTAAAGCTTCAAAGACATTTCCTTGTCTGAACTGCCTATCTCTTACAAGAGCCAACATTGTGCTTGGATGGACAGAGGAATATTTAAGAAGTGGTTTTATGAAGAATGTGTGCTGGAAACTAAAACGTTTTTGAAGAAAAATGGTTTGCCTAGTAAAGCAATCTTATTGATGGACAACGCTGGATCGCATCCAGACGAAGAGGAACTACAGTGTGATGGAATTCGGGCTTTGTTTTTGCTGCTAATGTTGCAAGTTTGATACGACCGATGAGTCAGGAGGCTTTTGGAATGCTTAAAAAAAGTATCAACGTTGCCTGTTGCAATACAAGCAACGGAAGAGGATGGAAACAATACTAATTTTCTAAAACGAGTAACCACGAGGGACGTAGTGTATTGGTTTGCAGTGTCGTGGGTTGAAGTGAAGCCTTAGACACTTGTGAAATTGTGGAAGAAATTTTTAGAAAGCAAATCGACTGGTGAGAGTGAATTCGATGGTGATGTTGATGAAGATGATGTATTCCTATCACATCTAATCCCAGAGCTTCCAGGTGGTAGTGAAAGTGAAGTTACGGAATGGTTGAAGAGTGATGAACAGTTTGAACTTACGGAAACTCAATTGTTGAGATGTTGAATGAGCCGAGGAGGAAAACATAGAAGAGAGAGCAACAAAAAATGAGTCACAATAAGGGTTTTGCTGTGTTGGAGGTGGCATTGCGTACCAGAGGCAACACCGTGCGACACCATGTTACTCAAACGATGGCGTGACATTACCTTGCGATTCAGTATCCTGAAGCAGAAGACGCTTAAAGGTTTTTTCAAAAATAGCCCATATATACACATATTGTGTTTATTTCTATACAAAAACTTTAAAAACTTACGTAGATAACCACACCTTGATTTGCTATTGGTTTCATTTTGTCTTTAATGAGCTTTCCTATGATGCTTCGCCTAGTCCGAGTTATCACAAATCGGAGGTACCTTCAGCCCCCATTACCTCAGATTAGCGAGACTCTACTGCATGTGTCTTGAATTCTCTGGGAATAACCTGTGAACTCCTCTTCATTCTGAATGAATTTTGTAAAATTGTTAAACGTTAAAGCGATACATAAAAAGTTAGCACAATATTATATCTCGTTAAAACACGCCATTTATTGCATTTTTGGTAGTATTTATGATTTCCGAGACATTCGTGGCTATTAAATTGAGTTTAATAAATTGAGTTTTGGAAGTGCTAAGGCATCATTCGTTTTTGCTTCTCGCGAAGAGAGAAAAGTTACGGAATTTCAAGCCTCCGGTATGCCCCTTGTACATACAACGAAATATGTAATGAAACCATATGTTTATATCGATTAAGAAAACATATCTGTAAAATTTGGGAAAAGCGTTAAATTGGTCGATTTTTTATTTTATTTTGCATTTTCTTATACTTATAACTTGTACCTTTCTGCTACACAATTGGTTTTTTAATATCACAACTTTAAAACCACAAGTGGCTATTTAACTGGTCCTGATCCATTTAGGTAGGTAAAGCACTGCGTTAAACTGTAAACTCCATTTGTCTCAATTCCTTATTTTTTTCCCAGCATTTTCACTATTCAAAATGCTTTTTCGAACACAGCTTATAACTGCTTAGCTTGAAATTGTCAGGATAGTTTTAGGAATTACGTACATATTTAAACATTTCTGTGCACTAGTTTGAAAATAATTAAGTAGTTGGGCTGAAATTATTTTGCATAATTCACATTAAAAAATTTGAACAATTCAAGAATACTTACACAATTTTTTCCCTTAAATTAACTAAAATTATGAAATGCCTGTGCTACAATTTTTACTTTCTCTACTACGTATAGTAGGCCCCTGAATGCAGGAAAAGCATTTTTGGAAACATGTCCGTGTGACTGTGAACAGCATAACTCAGAAACGAACAGTCGGATAAACACCAAACTTGGTATTCAGGTTCAGTATCTTCCAGAGATGCGACACGAAGGTTTTCAAGAAAATCCCCCCACCCCAGATTAGCCTTTACATGGAACATTTATCGAAAATTTTAATTTTCTCAAAAATGGCTCTAACGATTTTGATTAAAATGTCATATGTTTAAGATTTTTCATGACAAATGAAATGTATATCTCGAATTTTCTGGGAATGTCTCCAAAAGTATTCTTCATTGTGAACGACTTTTGCATAACTGGTAAACCATAAGAGATAGACAACATTTTACTACACAAAAAATGTATATCGCGTTAAAATATACAATTTATGTCATATACATTTTTGTTGTTGAGTGAACCATTTTCGATATATTGCTTGTTATTCCCATAAATTTTCCAATATTATACTTTTTCTCAAATGGGAATTCGTTACCTATTTTTTTTTGTCCTGGTAATGCAAAGAGAATGGAATACTCGACATAGCAACCAGCTCTTAAAATATTTGGCTATCGCTTAAAGTCTATCAATTCCCCTTGCATCTACAAGAAAATTAGCATTAAGATTAGCATCTCGATATCTCGATTAACATGAAGCATATGGAGAATAAGCGTTTGTAAAAATAGTTTGTACACGAGTAGACAAAGTCATGTGAGTGTAACACATCAGATTTTTTTTAAAGTGGAAATGAATACTTTCTGGAGTCACTGTATCTTTTCTGAACACACCACGGACTTGTATCACGTAATATCACTGGTTCACTCGCAGTATACACACGCGTGCAGAAGCGCTCTACTAGCATACAACGTGTGTACCGGAAGACCGGGGAGCGTGGCCTTGAATCGTTAATAGCATCACGACTTCACCACGATTAACAAAGGGTGCTTGCTGCCAGTCTTTAGAGGAAGCACTGTAATAAACTCAAGTTCCCTACTTCGTGCAATCTGTCGACAAATGTATGCAAGCCTTCATGAATGGTAGGGGATCTTCACCGCTTAGGATGATAGTACTATTTTAAGTCCAGTTTACTTCAGACAGAAAAGTGAAAAGCTCACATACCAAAGAAGTGAATATGTTTTCAAGAAATTCAGCTGGATTCCCTTACGAGTGGTCCTGTTTTATTAAGGGACCAACATACGGAATTTGAGCAAGTTCCAGAAAATACACATTTTGTACAGTAACAATTTTTTTTTAAGAGGGATGGTTATAACTGTTCAGGCACTAAACTCATTCAAGTGCGACCAACACAGCAGTGCAGTTTTGAAGTCCCAAATCACCTCCGCCGTTAAAAAATGTTCTCGTGGAGTCTTAAAATAATAATAATAATAATAATAATAATAATAATAATGAAAATTTCTGCTACAAATTTTTAGAACAGTAAAAATGATTAAATACAAGAAATATTATTATTAATTAAAAGTTATAAAAAGCAATAATTTATTTGTTTGAACTTTTAGCTTTTTAAAGAAGTTCATTGTTTTTTTCAAATTATATGACAAATTTCTAAGACACAAATGCGTGGAGTGTAAAATTGGTTTCATAATTTTGAAAACTGCACGGCTAGGAGATTTTCCCGTGGATTACTAAAAAGTAGCACTTTTTTCTCTCCCAAACGAGTCAAAGAATTGGTCTGAAAAATTTTGGAAGTTGTTACAGACTACTTTACAACTATATGGTAAAATCTAATAATTGCTTAAGAAATATAGAATTTATAAATTCCAAGTGGGCACTGAAGTTTGCAAGATTTTAAAACCCCCAAAATCAGTTACATACAACATTTAGGATATCCCTTCTGGTTTACTCCCTTCTCTACATATGTGTAACAGCTAGAGGAAGAATAGTATATCACCCAAAAACCAATAACGGGCGTTCACTGGAAATACTGTTCCCGAGGTCGTGGGTTCAAACCCGGCGATGGGGCGATGGATTTTTTTCGGGTGTAAAATTCTTAGTATGGTTTCCTTCGGAAGGGAAGTAAAGCTGGTGGTCCCGTGTCGTAGATTTACGGCACGTAAAAGAACCTCAAGCCTGATGAAGAGACCTCTGAGCAAAATTACCGGTCTTTCACCCAATATAGAATGGGACGCTAAGGACCACAGCAGTTAAAGAGCGTCCATAAAAAAAATCAAATTTAATTTACTTGAAATACTCGTTATGAGGCCCACTTGATCTTCCTCCCAAAACTACTTTTAGAAAAATTCGACGTGTGGTTCAGACTATCTGTGAACAGCATAACTCAAAAACGAAAAGTCAAGTAAATACCAAATGTCACACTTGGGTCAGACATTTTAAGTATGCCAGGCAAGCCCCGCCCCAAACTTTACACGGAGAAGTTTCATTATTTTTCAAAATCGCTATAAAGATTTTGATTATAATTAGGCATTTTTGAGGTATTTATGTGACTACTAAATTTAACATATTTTATACTCGTGTTTTATAAAATCTGATATGATACATTCGCATGACTTTCTCTACTCTCTATCGTTTACTAGTGGGTATAAAACTATTCTTACTAAACCTTATTACTTTTCTTTTCTATCTACTACATTTTAATCCAACTAAATCTTTGCAGAAACAGCTAGAATACACATTTCCTTATAGATACAAAGAGAACAGTTAAGGTCAAATGTTTAAGAACTGGATGCTATACGCTGCCTAAATTCATACGGTTTCCATACAATCTTGAGAAACAGCTGAATGTTGAAAGGCTTTAAGAGCATGACCAAGAAATGAACAATTCGAACATTTAATAACGGATATCTCAGAAACTACTTACGCCTAAAAAACTTTTTTTTGGAATAAATTGTGTTTTAAAGAGATCTACATTTACTTTCTTTCCTTCCTTCCTTCTTTTTTTTTGTATTACGTTTTGGTCTATCGCTTAACGTTTACTAGTTATACAAAATTATACAAAATTTCATCCGAAGGAAGAGGACCTTATAGGTTATTTCCCGAAAATTCAAGATATACATTTTATTTGCCATGTAAATACTTTTAATATATAGTATTTTAATCAAAATCGGTAGAGCCATTTTTTAGAAAATAAAAATGTCGAAAAGTGTTCCGAATAAGGATAGTTTGGGATGGGGGGGATTCGTGTCGCATCTTTGAAAGATATTGAACCTAAATACCAAGCTTGGTAGCTATCCGACCTTTCGTTTTTGAGTTATGGTGTTCACAAACACACACACGGACATGTTTCCAAAAAGGCATGTATTTCCGGTGAAATCTCGGTATCGAATTTTTTGGTGGAATGCAATATTCCCCTAATTACTATGCGCAGTAGAAAAAGTAAAAACAGTAAAATCCTTTCCATACATGTTGAATTTTGTATCACTCTCTATATGTCATTTAATGAAACAAATTTTTACAACTGAGTAGTAACCATAAATTATGTTATGTATTTAAATTAACAAATGTATGAGATTTACCAATCATGTTTCACTTAATACAACAAAGAAAAACACTTCCTTTCTTAAAAATTATACCCCTAGCCTATACTTCTGAGACAAGAAACTGCCAGGCTGCAATATATACCGTTAAATGATTTTTTTCTAACATTCCAACTGCAATAGCATTAATTTCTCTGCGAATGTTGCCTTTTTATGGCCTACAAGAGTTTTTGGACGATTTGAATAAATCTTGCTCTTCAAGTACACTCAGAGAAAGTAGTCAAGACAGAGAAATCTTGCGATCTTGGAAGCCATACAATGTCTCCAATCTTCCCCAAAGAAGTGGCGCATAGATACAGAGGAATTTTCAGTAGTGCCGCCTGTTAGAATCATTTCACTTCCGTTTTAGGCTTTAACGATAATGATCAGAGAAATTAATGATATTCCAGCTTAAATTTATTAATTTATTTAATATAATTGTTTATAACACAATTATTAAAAAATGCTGCGTTGAATTATCTCTATTACTAAGAAATCGGAAAGCGAGACAAAAGCTTACTGCAGACGTAACGTATACAATTATGTTAAATAAGTCTTCTTAGACTAGGCGATTTCGAAATATTCCATAATGTATGTTTAGATTTCCCCAAAAATGTGTCGTTTAACTAACGGCTTGAAGGTTTGATTCCTCTTTTCTTTCATGGCATCACGACTAAACATCTGAATGCTGTTTTCACATGTATTAACAACATAGCATTTGTTGCTTAATTTGAAATCATTCCTAGGAAAAAAAACTACCGTGAATAACCTTGATAGAGCATCACTTTTTACATGAACACCATTATATACAAAGGATGTGATTGAGTGAAATTGTCATGGGTGGAGAAAGTCGTGTGCGAGTGCATCACGTTAGATTTTGTTGTTAATAATGTGCAACATTATTTTTGGCCTCTGTGGCTTGGTGCATGCTAGCGTGCAAATCCAGAGGTCCCGTGCTCAATTCCCAGCTGGAGGATATAAATTTTTCTTTAGCCAGGATTATTCGCCATCCTCCCTAGAGTCTGGAAGTATAAGTGAGAGTTTAAGTGTCTGTGTGAAATTACTGTTTAAATAGAAAAGCTAAAGTAAACAAGCCCAAAGATTAACACCATAATAAAAAGAGTTGAACATCATTGCCAATGAGCAATTGTTCAAAAGGCAAAGCCGCCGATATTGACCTTAGATGCCAAGGACGGCACATAAATGGAAGAAATAAAAAAATATATTTAACATGTAATATATTAATTAAACTTGTACAACGCATTTGGAAAAAATAAAAGTAACGAAAAATTTTTCCATGTAAAAGCTACTTTAGGATGGGGAATTCTCTTGAAAATATTTGTGCCACATCTTTATAAAATGTAAACCTGAATACCAAGTTTCGTATTTATTAGAGGCTTTCGTTTTTTTCAGTTATGCTGTTCACACACACATTCATTCATACACACACACACAACCTTTTTCTAAAAATAGCTTATTGGCCCCAAAGGACCTTATAACATTTCCGGTGAAACCTTGATATTGTGGCGTATTAATAATTTGGGGGGTTGCATTATTGTTCTACATTGTCACTCATTACCAGACACATTGTTGTTTACGTCACTCTCGGCTGGTAGTTTTGCTAGCCACGAGTAGTGGAGATAGCGTCTGCTCAGAATTTCGTGAGTTCACGGACCGCGTGTGTAAGCCGGGCTTTGGATCGGTAGGAATAATGTAGGAACCCCAAACGGTTGATAAATAAATCTAGGAATGTGTGAGTAGATTTGTGTTATGAATTTTGTACAGTGAAAAATCCTGGCCTTCCTCCCAACCTCCACACTACGTTTCGGTCCTCCGCAGCCAAATAAGTATACGTCCGCTCAGTGTACGTGCTGGGTACTCAAAATTAATTTAATTTTCATGTAAACTTTTAGGCCATCTAACCAGCATGTAACAATATATAAGTTTTCGGTGGGATACGATACTTCCTATACTTATTTTACGTTAGCGGCAGAGAAAGTAAAAATAGTTTGGTCCTCCAAGGGTTAAGTTTCTCTCTTTCTCTCTGTCTCTTTCACACTCTCTCACTCTTAACATTTTAAGTATTTAACCATCCGTTTCCCTTACCGCGATTCTCGATTTCGTTTTCAGATACGAACCTCTGTTTGGAGGAATGCCGTGGAGAACGGTTGAAATTCTCCGCTCCGCATCGCAGAGTATTTAATGGAAAGGAGGACGTGATAAGGCGGCCACAAAAAAAGGGGGTAATGGATGTGGAGACCAATAAATCTCTAGCGCTACCCCACTCCATAATGGAAAAAGAGATGCTGAAGACTCAATACAAACTAAACACACCTAGGTAGGTACCCGTGCCCGCAGACTGACCCTTGTTCCGTTGCAATCAAACAGAGGTAGGGAGAAACCTCCGATTAAATCTCTTTAAGCCACGGCCAGGATCGTGAAAACAAACGCTAGCAGCTGGAGAGAACTAGCACTGACCGTGGATCTCCGACATTGTTATGGTGAACTTCCTTAAAACAGTGATTCATTATTCTCTTGCTTCCTTTACTTACCATTCTGTCACTTTACTTTTTCTACCGCTTTGCTATTTTAAGTAGAAGATTTATTACATTCCACCCAAAATTCGATACCGAGATTTCACTGGAAATACGCGTTTTGAGATCCCTGAATAAAACATTCGCGCGCGCGCGCGCGTGTTGGGTCAAAAACATGGTACAACTTTGATTAAAATACCATATGTTTAAGATATTTACATATTTGTTAAATTTTCTGCGAACAGCCTGTGAATCCCCTTTATTCTGAACTTACTACCCAAAAAATGTAATTATCTTAAAAGCACAAATTTTTCGTGGCATTAACCATTTCCGAGGTATTCTTTTGGCTTGAATTTTCAAATACTTAACGGTAAGTAGCTATTCTTTTATCTCTCTCTCACTCACTCACTCACTCACTCACTCACTCACTCACTCACTCACTCACTCACTCACTTTCCCTCGTGGTCATGCAAAGAGCTGAAATTTCAAAAGCATCACATAGCGATCCGCATTTTAAAAATCTGAACTTCACTTCAGCCTCTGTAACTTTCTTGTACCTAAAACCAAAATATGTGTAAATGCGTAATGACAGTTTATCTCGCTTGTCAAGAAGTAGATAGAAGAATGAGCATTTGTAAGGAAAGTTTGTAGAAGAGTGAGTAGAGAAAATAATGCGAATGCAACAAGTCGGATTTTTCTTCCCTCCCTTTTTGTTTGACAACATAGATTAGGAAAGCTAAGTCATATTTAAAATATCAATTGCTACGGCTGGAACTCGAACCACGAACCAACGCTCTTACCGCTTGATTTACCATGGCGACATGCCCGTAAATGCATTAAACCCTGTAATCTGATTCAAGTATCGCGGTAAACCTTTACCGTACTTAAAGTCTGCACATGACTAGTGTAGAAGAACAATTTATCAACAGCAAGTCACTAGACGTTTTAATTTCATCGATAAATTTGCGAGTGGAACGCGGGGTTTTCTAGAGAAAATCAAAACTGGGTGGGATTTAAGCGACTATTTCACGATTAGAGGAAAGTATATGTAGATAATATGGAATAAATACAATAAAATGCTAAACTGTCTTCAAAATGTACAGTGCGGTCGCTTTATGAGGTCACGGATCGCGCGTAAGCGTCCACCGCACACTATTACATTGGGGGTTTCGTTCCGTAACTCCCACGTTACTTACTCACAAGAGATAGTAGCATGCACTATGAGTACTAACCTTGGTATACGTGATTATATCTATCATAAAGCCATTCTGTGTCACTACTTTAAAACGACCGCACTCTAAGCAAGCGGTCAGTACTTACGCAGCCTGTTCTGAAGTTACGAAGTTGATAGCTGACAAAACATGCCGAAAACAACCGGTAAGAAGAGTGTATTACTTGTAAATGAATGTGGACGGGAGTATCTTGATGTAAGAGGGCAAAATACATATATTTTGTAAAGTACACCAGATTGAAATCAAAGGAGAGAGAAAGGTTTTTATTGGAAGATACTGTAAATCTAAAAGACATTCACAAAATATTACGTTGCTTCCTAGAAATGAGGGGGTGCGGTTATGTTATCCACATCAGAAACCATGAACTCATGTAGCCAAACCGAAGCTTACAGGAATTCGTCTGACATGATGGTGAGCACAAACATCCCATTTAATAAGCTGCAAAATTCTGTTTTTAAAATGTTTCTGGAGAAATGTACAGCTATGAAATTTCCTTGTGAGTCTACTTTACGCAAATTTTATTTGTCTTTGTTATAGATGGCAATACCAGAGTTCTTGAAACTTGTCGATAACTTGTCACAACACTTTACAGAAGTAGACAAATGTTCTGCTGCTGAAATAGCACAGCAGAAACTGAAGAGTGTTTTAGATAAAAACCCCGGATATGCAATTATGTGCCGTATTAGGCATTAATAACATCATTAATGTCAAGAATAACATTATTCTAAATAATGAAAATGCATGCGTTTCCCAGAAGCGTGTGACGTTCGTCAGTTTCGTTTCGCACTAGTAACATCATGTGATATGGAACGGAGCTTTTCAAGATATAAACTTTTTTGAGTTTCAGAAGATGTTTTGCTTTTGATACATTCAGAAAATATATTGTAATCCATTGTAATAGTTGTCCAGGCATGTAAATCACACATGAAACTGATTATTTCATCAGCCACAGTTCAGATTTATTATTTTGCTCATCTTATTTGTACTTTGTAATAAAAGCTTAAGTTTACTACAGAATTGTATACTTACTTCTGTGTCCACCTATACTTATAGCGTACACAGTACTCAGCACAGCACAAACTCAGTAGCGCACCAGACTTTTGCCTCTCTCCTCTCCGCTTGCTTGTAAACAAAGTAGCAATATAATAGAAGTTAACTTAACCTAAAGTCATGTCCGAAGCCTATCACCATTCTCGTGGTCAGTTACTAAGAAACAAATACTAGGAAGGTGATTAACACTGTGGGGAAAAGCAGCCATGACTGGTTGAAACACGTCGTTCCAGCGTTTTATTGGCCAAAAGTAATATGTCTTAGTAAGAGAGATATAATCAAATATAAATTAGCCTAAATAGAGGTTAACTATAAAGTCTGCAACTTGCAATATTGCAAGTCTATTTGAGGCGTATCTCAAGTATTCGAGATAAATAGTTTTAAATGAAAATCCAAATCAGCTTATATTGTGTGTAGACGAAAAAGACGATTAACTTAGAAGTTTGTGTTTGAATATGAATGCCTTATCTTTCACATACATCTTGTCCATTAAAATATAGAAGTACTACTGCATATTAAACAATTTCAGTATTGTTCTCAAATTAAATCTGTTGCATTTAATCAATTTTTCAGCTCTTTTCTTGCATGATTGCTTAATAAAATGGTCTACCAAGGTTATTTCCTGTGGATTTAAGCCAGGTTTCATAACGTTTTACGTTGGACCAGTTCTTAACAGCCTCTCCTACCAAACACGAAATGTTCCTCTGGTCCAATAAATTGGGAAGCGTCCCTTGTCGTGGTAGTTCATCAGCTTTTCCTTTCCCTCAATGCCGCAGCCTTGGCACGCAGATGAGCTGAACTTCATTCTGTTCTGTGAAGCAGCTTTTTCTTTAGGATCCCTTAAGGTAAAGTATACTAAATTCCACTCTCAGAAAGGAGATCTGAAAATGTTTTATGTGGAAGATTAAATACACGATAGATTTAGTATTATATATAAGGTCCACATTGCCAGGGAGAAGAGAATAATCTAAAAGACCAAGTAATCGTCAAGGATGATCACGGATGAAAGGTTTACAAAGGCAGCGGAGGTTGTACTAATATCAGCGTGCTACGCATACTGCATTTAAAATGGTGTCGTATACTTGATGCAAAAAGTGGCCTATATAGGAATGGCGACACGTAAGTTTGTATTCAAATATGTAGCTCCGCACGTAACCCTTCTAACTCCCCTCTCCTTTTACATAATTCTATCACCTTGACTGACAAGTTTAAGACAGGTGGGCCACTGGGTTCTCTGTGTTTTTACTAGCCAAGGACGATAATAATATGCTATCTAAATTCTTAATAACCAAAATAGCTCTTGAAATTGACAAGCATGTACATCGAAACAGCAGCCACATTCTTGATGTTTCCACACCTTGAAGGTGTCACATAACCAAGCAGCGCTTGCAGCTATACATTACTTGTCGAATGTGGCAATATTCTTAATTTCGGACTTCATATCCATGTCTAAGTTTGGAAGCAACTTTCTACATAAATATTGTGGCTGTTGTACATATTAACGCTGTAGGTAGCTTGTACCTCGCAACCACGTCCTCTATGAGGTCGAATCGCTAATCCTGTTACGCTGTGCTAACCGAATTTTAATTCTTTATACTAATCAGAGTAGAGTTTATAAAATCAGACTATTTTTCACCCCAGCTGTCACATCCAATATAATACAGTTGATTGGTTCACATGTTTCAGCCAGTCACAGAGAGAAGCTATAAAGTTGGGTGGACACAGATGTTTGTTACATAGATGAGATCTTAGGGAAGAAAAGCAGTATTGCAATCTAGAGAAAAGGGCCACATTTTTGCACCCAGATTACATCGACATCAAAGATTTGTAACACTTTGCTTGCAACCAAGTATTCTAGGCCTTTATTGCTACTGTGACGAAAATGGTTCATTATACTCGTAGCTCAAAGAACAACTAGAAGCATGTGGGACCCCGCTTCGAGCTGGTAAATCGATAAGCTTCTGGCTGAGATGGCTTTTGGAATTCCCGTTGAATGGTCTTCATGAATTATTTGCAGCGCACAAAAGGAGTATCCGGACAGAATCGTGCGTCGTAGTTGCATAAACTGAAATGTGAAATACATGCCTCAAAAGATATTTAAGGTGCTGAACTAAATTCGTATACCAGGTTTCATAGTAAATTACCTTCATAAAACTTGTTACTCCAACCGCAGCACATAGAGACCAGCTTTTATTAATCAGTCAGCTTTCTAAGGTGATCTCGACGAACACCAAAAAAAAAAAAAAAAAAAAACAGGTAGTTGCATACTCCCCTCTTTCTGTCAGAACCACACCAACATTCAATCATGCCCGCGCGAATTAGTAACATGTTTGTTAAATACATTACTTATTACAATTCCTGCTCAATTAACCCACTTTAAGAAAGTCACATTCGACGCGATCGTCTGTTTGTAATACAAGCTATAACAAACATTTTGGAAATCTTAAGTATAGAAAAACGCTTTTAAACACGTTGTGCAGATAACCGTGTCACAGGAGCTCAACTGCGCAATTAACTGTGATTGTCCGGAAGATTTCTAGGAGTTACTTGTCATTGGGTATTCAAGGCCATTGGTCTTCCTAAAGAAAAATCACTTAAGCAACGCTTGGTGAAAGAAAAGTGAGCAATACTTGGATGTGGAATTACGCGACAATGTTTGCTCCGGGACTCTTCTCTCAAGGTATAAGCTTCTTTTATGTACAGATAAACATTCACAAGGGATCAACGGCTTTACCTTTGTTCCGAAGCAAGGATATTTACACCTGAAAACAACGCCATTTGAATCCATGACTTAAATCGAGTGTTGTTTATAGACGTTCTTTAACTGCGGCGGTCCTTAGCGTCCCATTCTATATTGGGCGTGAAAGACAAGTAATTTTGCTCAGAGGCCTCTTTATCAGGCTTGAGGTTCTTTTACGTGCCGGAAATCTACAACACGGGACCACCGGCTTTACTTCCCTTCCAAAGGAAGCCATGCTAAGGAGTTTTACGCCCGAAAAAATACACCGCCCTCCGCCGGATTTGAATCCGCAATCTCGGGAACTAGAGGCTAGCATGGTAACCACTACACCACGGAGAATCCGAATCCGTGACTTGAGGAACCACAATACCCTAAGGACGAACCACATTTACACTGACTAAGCTTGTAATCTTCAGACCGATAGGTGGGAAAGAAAGGCTTTCAAGTTACCCATCCCTTGACGGAGTGCTGCACATATAGACTAGCAGGTAGGTTAAACCTGTTTATATACTATAATGAAGTCAAATTTTATTTTCCGTCTCCAAGGTTACAAGCCTACATACATGTAATAATAATGCATCCAAAAACTAAAGATTTCCAATCGCAAGATGCACTCTTGTTTTACCACCGACTTCAGCGCTCATTTCTCGGAAAGGCATTAGGTTCCTTTTGTGTTGAACACTATCACCTAAAATATTATTATTATTATTATTATTATTATTATTATTATTATTATTATTATTATTATTATTCAGTCCATTTACAATGTTATTCACATCTCCTGACAACCAAGTATCAATTGTGTAAATTTCTCTCAGTGCACAAAACCGTTCTCCTCTGTCCAACCATTGTCCTCTTAACTGTCTTCTCTCCAGTGCACCCATGATGCAATTTTTTCATGCTGTCATTACCTTTCCTCTTTCTCGTCTTCTAGCTAGAATCCATTCATATACTTAAGTAATCTTTTTTCACGCATTCTCATCTAATTGGTTCATTTCTTTCTCTCTTTTTGAAAGCTTTACGGACCTTCTTCAATTCTCCATTTACATTGCTAAAATGTGTTTTTGAAAGTAGTTTTCATCTCCAAGCTATCATCCATACAAAGCAGTACTCCTTATATTTGTCGTCTACAGTCAGGGATTAAGCATTTATGGCTGTTCCGGCTTCAAAAGACTGCTGCGACCATCTTGATTTGGGGCGCCCTACACTTCTCTTGCCTGTCGCTTTATAATACGAGGGCAGTCTCAGAAGTACCCGACCTGCCTTAGAGATAGCGGTAGTTGTTTCAAACAAATTACTATGGTAGAAAGTACCAACCTTATAAAGCTACACAATGTTAAAGCTTAAAGCTTTGACAATGCTACATTGTTTAGTAATTGTTTGGCAGCCATCAATAGTGAACGCTCTCAGCAAATTTGTAAACGTGGATAAAACTGATCATCGTTAGTGATATATACTTTCATTTGAAACGTCTTAGTCCAACTAATATTAAAGCTGAGCTAGATTCTACTCTGGGGGAGTCTGCTCCTTCGTTTACAACAGTAAAATATTGCATGGCAGAGTTTAAGCGAGGCCGTACGAGCTGCCAAGACGAATATCGCAGTGGTCGACCAATTGTTAGGAAAATCCACAAAATGGTACTGGATCACCGTCGACTGAAAGTGCGCGAGCTAGCAGACATCGTAGGCATTTCAAAAAGTGCTGTACATTGCATACTGACTGAAAGTTTAGACATGAGAAAGCTGTGCACAAGATGGGTGCTGCGTTTACTCACAATGGAACAAAAACAGTGTCGTGAGGATGTTTCAGTCGAATGTTTGGCGATGTTTCCCTGCAATAGAGCCGAGTTTTTGCGTCGATTCATAACCATGGATGAAACATGGGTCCATCACTTCACACCTGAGACGAAGGAACAATCAAAACAGTGGATTGAAAGGGGAGATTCAGCTCCAAAGAAGGCAAAGACAGTTCTATCTGCAGGCAAGGTCATGGCGTTAGTTTTTCGGGATGCGCGTGGGACAATTTTCATTGATTATCTTCAAAAAGGAAAAGCAATCAATGATGAGTATTATGCGAACTTATTGCAGCGTTTGAATGATGAAATCAAGCAAACACGGTCACATTTAGCGAAAAAGAAAGTTCGTTCCATCAAGACATTGCACCAGTTCACACATTCATTATCGCCATGGCCATAATCAATGAGTTAAAGTTCAAATTGCTGCCTCATGCACCCTATTCGCCATATTTAACCCCTCTGATTATTTTCTGTTTCCAAAGCTGAAGAAATGGCTTGGTGGTAAAATATTTGCCAACAATGAAGAGGTGGAGTCTGCAGTTGATGGCTATTTTACAGAAGTCGACGGTTCTCACTATAAACAGGGTATCGAAGCGATTAAACATCACTGGGAAAAGTGTATCGAGCTGAAAGGAGACTATGTAGGGAAATAAAGACGTTTTTTCCCAAAATTTTTGTGTTTTCTTTGTTAAGTCGGATACTTCTGGGACAGTCCTCGTATAGAACTTGTCTAGCTACGTTGCCTTCAGTTCGTGCAAGTGACGTTTCCATTTTATTCTATAATAATCAGATATCCTTTCATTTATTGAGAAAATACCAGCTCGTGCTGATGTCTCCACTTCTCTCATTATTTAACTTATAGCTTGCCACAGATCTAAGAAATTTCATTTCCGCTGCCTGGATACGCTAGTAGTCACCTTTTGTTAGGGTCCAGGTTTCAGATCTGTAGAATAGAACAGGAACCGCATAAGTTTGTAAAACTTTAGAAGCCTTCTCCTAATATTTGATTAATAAATTTATGCTTGGTTTCGTTTATATTTCATTCATTTATAATATGACATTCAACGTTGAATTTAGACTCATTTAATGTCTGCATCATTTCTTACATGATTAGTAATTACTAATTACAGTTCCTAAATATTTATATTTGTATATTTAATAGTTCCTTCGTTTTCAATTATTAAAACTTGATTTTATCCTCTTATAAACATCTTGTTAAACTTTCCAAAATCAATCTTGAGCCCAGACTTTTGATATTCTTCAATGAATTTCTACCCATATATTCAAAATCATCATATTCTTCAGCAAGGTGCAAATAAATCTTTAACCTTAAAAAATCATTCTGTATTCAGTTTAACACCTTGAATAGGCATGGTTACAGCTGTATTTTGATTTTAGGGTAAAACAATGCTTGTCTATGGGCAATTTTGTGATGCTCTCTTTAAAGAGAACTATAGAGTGCCAGAAAGGGATCTGAGGCTCTTTCTTAAGATAGCTTTTGCAACAGTTTGTGCAAGACGTTTACATGGCCGCTCTTTTTAACTTTCTCGACCACTTACCTAACAGGTAAGAGGAAGTGTTGTATTCTATGCAACAAATTGATATTGGGATTTCACGTAAATATACATTTTGTAGACCCCTGAACGAAAAAAAAACGGATTCCAGAAAATTATCCGTGTTGTGTGTGTGTGTGGGAGTGTGTGTGTGTGCGCGCGCGCGCGCGCGCGCGCGCGCATAAGTCAAAAACGAAAAATCGCTTAAATACCGAGCTTGGTACTTAAGTTTAGTATCTTCCAAAGATCCGACGCGAAGATTTTTAAGAAAATTCTCTCACCCCCAAAATTACCGTTTACATAGAAATGTTTTCGTTATTTTTTATTTTCTCAATAACGGCTCTAATGATTTTGATTAAAATATCAAAATTATTGACATGACGAATAAACATTATATCCTCTAAACTTCGCTTTATGTGATTGAATTTTGTGTAATGTAGAATAATAAAGAAATCTTAATACACATGGACTTAGTACAGGAAAAATGTAGGGCTCATTAAAATGCACAACTTGTCTCAAGTATTTCTTTTCGTAGCTTTAGCCGTTTTCAAAATACGCCATGTTGTTGCACTTTAAACTTTTCTTGCGGGTTAACAGGGCGGACATAAAAATTTGTAATACCTGCTTGTTTCCGCCTCTCCTTTCTTTCCCTCGCAAAAGCTTGCTACATGAATAAACATTTTAATGTTGTTTCCGCATGTTGAAGCGTTGTTGCTTACTTTGAAGCAATTCTTAACTAAAAGTATATCGTGAGTAACGAAGCTAGGATATAAGAATCACTTTTATATGAAAAAAATGTGAATTTGTTATTAACAGAGAAAGTGGTGTGAATGCATCAGATTTTTTTAGTATACTTCATGACTAAAGTGCTGGTGATGCTATTTCTGAATACCCGCCCCCCTTAAGCTATACCGTGGGAGATAACCATTACTAGCCCAAGGTCTTTTAATCGCTGCGCTCATTAAGTTACGCTGTTGATCTACAAACCTATCAACTGGACAGTTGCCACGTTTCGTTCTGCTCTCAAGGGAAGGAAATTGACTGCGCTATTGAGATAAGAGGGAAAAAATGTGGCAACGATGTACTCCTACTCCAGGTGGAGTTGATAGCAGCCGCCGACTATTAAGTCATGCGGCTGTTTTTAAGAACACCGGATTGTGAAAATTAGAAATCTGGTACTTCTTAAGTAATTAGTTTCATTTTTACCGGCTATTTGTGACGTGTTCTATAGCAAACTCAAATATCTACATAAATTTATTACGTAAAAAAGTCAACCTTTTTTATGACTTGTAGGAAAATCTCCTTGTGTAGTCTTCAACTTTTGGAACAAAATTTCAAATTTGAAGTCTAAACATACCCTTCTTACAAATAAGTCACATAATTTGCAATAAAATAACAGCTACTTTAGAAAAAATATTTAAAATTACACACTTTTTGCTTTTAACGTTTTTTATTCATAGATATAGTTGCTAAGGAATATATTTCATTTTTATTTTTCCGAAATTTTCTAGCGATGATATTTATTACCTTAAGAGCCTCCGCTAAGAATTTAAAAATAATAGGCAAGCACTTCCACCAAGAAGAGCAATTTGAGTGAAAACAAACACACAAAAAAAAAAAATAACAAAAGAAATTACTTTTAAGGACAGAGACTTTGAAACTGAATTTACTGTGTACGCTGGCAGTAATCATTTCAGTATCCGCAATATTTTATACCCATCCTTCTTCAAAGGACTAACTGTTTTAATGTGTAATTTGCATTTAATTGGAGGACGATTCATACAATGATCTCAGCTCTAAGCTATAACCGGCCAGGGAACAAAAGACATACCGCATGTTAACCTATGAGCGCGGCCAATACTAAGCAAGGTGAGGCTGCGGTAATTTGCCATTGCCTTCCGTAATTTGGAAGACGTGTTCAAGACGGAAGCGACATGGTCCTACAGTTTTTCCGTAGTGTTCAGATACTCCAAATAAATATCTTGTTTGTTAACGACGCTATTAATTGCCAGGATCATATCAGCGCTGCCGGTGTGCCGGAATCTCGTGCCACAGGAGTTGTTTTACAGGCCCGCAAATCTACTGACGTGCGGCTGTCGCTTTTAAGCACCCTTAAAAACCACCGGTCTGGGCCGGGACGTTGGCATCAGCAGACCAGCGCCTACTGAGCCCCCTAGACCGACATTTAGTTATTCCGGATTTTTTATGCATAGTTTTAAGATTAATGCAAGTACCGTGCTAGTAGTTTCAGAACATGATTATTAAAACCAAAAGACTCACCTATGTAGTTTTATACCCTAGCATAATCCAATACACATTATGTATGGACTTATTTCAGTTTCTTTGTCATTTCATCAACAAATTCATCGCAACACAAATTTGAGATCTCTGTCCTTCCATTACCGCATATATCACCAAACCAGAACACCATTATCTGAGGTTTTTCTCCTTTCACGCGTTATTCTTCTTCTGTCAGCTTCAACTGCTTGCGTTGCGCTCAAGGACACTTTTCTCTAAGCATCCCTTCACCACGCACAATTGTCAAAGTTCGTTAAGGCTTTTGTTAGCGTCAAATAATTGCAGATAGACTACACTATTAAGAGCTTCAGAAAAGAGGGACATGGATGAAACTGTAGCATTAACTCTTTCACATAGTGTTTCTCCTTTTCCTTTAATTTGATCATTTTCACTTTATCATTTAACGAAAACATCATATTTTCCCGTAAAATGCACAGCTTTTCTCACAATATATCGTTTTCTAAGCATAAGACAACATTGGAAGAAAATGATATTTGCAACTGTAACCGCTTTCTTTCGTCCTTAACTCCGCCTCCACTCAGATATGCACAAAAAATTTTCATTTACCTTAATGTCCCACAATTGCAGTTTCCTCGGAAGTACAGCATATCCCAAAGCAAAAGCGTTTTATTACTAAGCAGTTACAGATGGTTTCCGTTTCTACATTGACCAGTTTCGTGTTACTCGGAAAAAAAATTACACATAAGGATATGGCTTCCACCGGAACCAAAACCTTTTTCCGACTTGGGCAGGTTTTACTGTATATATGTTCATTTAATTGTTTAGCTGAAAACTTGACATCCCTATGTCTTACTAAAAGCACTGCTGTTATGCGTGAGGAGATTTATTCAGTAGTTTGTGTAACAGTAACATTGGTTGTTACTTCCATCTATTATAAACTCTCTGAACAAAGGAAGAGGAAACATTTTAAAGCTGTGCAATTCAAGATTATAAGAGAAAACAATCGTTTTTAGAATTAGCAGTACTAATGGGAAAATGGGGAATATTTCTTCAGGTTTTATTGTTATTTGTATAGGAGTTTGAATGTTCAAAGGCCTCCCTTGCGAGGAAAGTAGAAGGAAACCTTTAGAGCTTAAATGCACCATGTAAATTACATCCGGAGGGTGTACTGTGACTGTAAAAACATGCCCTTACGCCCAGAAAAAAACGAAAGATAAAGGTTGCAGACAGTGGGAACGTGATGGCAGTGGCAGTTGGACATCTACCAAGCGGAAGGAACGGTCGACCGGTCGCAGGGGAATGAATACTAATGAAAGAATCACCCCCTCTCCCGTGTCATTCATTCGCTCACGTCTAATACGACATCGTGTTTTGTAGGAATGCTGCAGCACCAGCTGCTGCGAGCGAGCCTAGCGGGGCCCGTCAGCCCGTAAATAACCTTTCTCTTCTATCCGATATCCCACATCACTCAAACCTTCCTGAGCGTATTGCCCTTAATCACCCCAAAAGACCAACCGCGCGTGTTCGAGAAGAATGAAACACGGCAGCCCGGGTTTATTTACGGTTCCTAGCTTCTTGTGCAGCGATTTCTGCTACACAATCTATTTCAAGTTTTGTGTTCAACGGCGTGGATAATAGGTCAGTCTACGTGAACGTCACCCGACCAAATCATTTAATATTGTTGGAAAATGTTCCTTTCCAGGTAGGATTTGGAAACACTAGGGAAGCTTGTAAATTTGTCTACTATGATTGCAATACAGTAAAATAATTTATGGTTACATTCACATGACCTTGTTTTACCGCTGCGGTACAAATATTCTTACAAAACCTTATCTATCTACTTCATGTTAATCAAGATAAACGTCTGCAGAAATGATTTCATTACACATTTCGTTGCAGGTAATAGTTTTTATGCACCTAGTGGGATATGAGTATTGAGGATCATTGGCGCTCGAATGCGTTTTGCAAGAACGAGGCGTAAGCCGAGTTCTGTGATTACATGAGAGCGGCAATTATGGTCAAGCCACTATTTGCATACAGTATTTTAACTGCGGCCATTTAATAATGCCCACTTACTGTTTTCCTCTCACGAGAATGTGTCTGTAAGGAATGTGTTGACATCAACCATTCTAGCGCTACTGAGAAAGATTACGGCTCTATTTTCAACATATCAACAAGGTTTAAGGCCTCTTAGAAAACACACGCTTTTGTGCTAGCAATGTTGAATGGTCAGTCGCTTTAATTTGCTTTCCTTGTCACAGATTTTAAAATGTTGGCAACTATTTCTCGGGCTTGATTGTGCAGATTTCTTCATTTCTTACTGGACATTGCAAATAACTTTATAAATCACCAGAAAACACCTACACAGGGGTAAAAAAGTGAAACACGCTGGAATATTAACGTTGCGAGTTTTTTTTAATGCAGATGGTAGATCTATTTATGGCATCATCGTGAGGTGCCACGTAGTACTGTGCCCCCTCACTCTTCCGAAGTGTAGAACACCCCGCAAACGTTTTCTCGTCAGAGGCCTACAGTATCTCATCTGCGTTCATGATACGATTGTTGATTTATGTATAAAACATCATGCAGTAAACAATGCAATACTCTATGATTCAAGTAAACCAAAGCCTAGTTATTATAATTCCTCTGATTATAGTAAATATGGTCAAGAAACAAAATAATTAAATTTGTTTACCATAAAAATAAATTGGTATAGATTATCTGCAATCAAGAAAAGTCGGCTAATTCGTTCTGAATGATGACTAATTCTGAAGAAAGTAGGTATCCCTTCAGATATAGAAGTAGCCGCTTCGACAGTTGTTGCATCGCTTTTGCCAAATAAATCGGGTGAAAATTATGAAGTTCTTACTACTATCATTATTATAATGTTGACTAAGTTCTGCTTATAATCATCTGATATTCATTGTTTTGCAAGGAATGTGTTATAAAATAAATAATAATAATAATAATAATAATAATAATAATAATAATAAAAACGAGATACTTTCAGGAGTTGTTTTGAATGTTAGCATTACATGCAAGTATATTAATTTATTATAACAATAAGTGCGGTAATGGATACTATTACCATGGTGTTTTAATGATGGATAAGTAACTATTCTAAAATGGTTCGCGGATAAAAGAGTATTGCGGAAAGCTGAAGCGATAGTCATTACTTTAAACATAATCACTGTATGTCTGCTTTGAAATTCCATTCTTTGCTATAAGAAACAAACGAAGAACGAGTTAACGCTTCGAAAAAGTGTATATATCGAAAATGGTTAGTACTAGAAAAATATTTCACAAATTGTGTGTTTTAACGAGTTTTACGCTTTTTGCTGGTCTTACGTTTATCAGTTATATAAAAGTAAAGAAAATCCATTCATAATGAAGAGGATTTCATAGGTGGTTGCCAAAAAATTCAAGATGTGCATTTTATTTGTCATGCAAACATCTTAAACATATGGTATTTTAATCAAAATTGTAAGGTCCATTTTGGAGAAAACAAGAATAGCAAATTTACAAAACGACTTAAGTCCCTGGGCATAAATTTTCAGGAACAACAAAAAACTGTTTATAGTGGCACAGAAGCGTGTTTTGTAAGGAACTATAATATAATTTTAAATATAAAAGCAGGCTGCATTAAACTACCACAGAAGCATATACCTTTCTACCCATCTTCAGGTTAATCAAAAATAAATAAAATGAAAGCGCGACTTATGTCATTTTTCAAATTAACTTTAATTTTGGTTCATAGAAATGTAATTTTGAGGTATAAAAACATATTATAGTATGGCATTTATTCATTAAAAGATAAAGAATACATAGAAATTGCCTAACTAGATTATCTGAAGCAGTATCACCAGTGTGTATAAGCACATAACAAATACTCTTGAAAATCAACCCACAATTTACCTTGTGATTTTAGTGATTCTTTTTTGTTTCCTGGCTAAAATGTCTTCATAAAATGCTTTGATGTCTCCATTGTCTGGAATGTATTTAAACATTTTGTGTATATCTTGAAGTTTGATTTCAGTGATTGAACATATACCTTTAGGATAGGCTTTTCTGGTAGGAAGGTCAGGGAAATGTGAATATGTTGGCCCAAGTATGAAAGAATGTTGAATTGCTCCCTCATGAATGCTTTTGCCACTACTACACCTAATTGTTCTGCAGAAAAGCAGAATTCCATGAAGGTTGAAACACTGAAGGATACCTTTTTGTCTCTGGGAATGTTCTTAACAGAAGTCTCTATAGAATTGGCAGTTTGTTTGTAAACATGTGGCCACCAGTTACTGAAATCTACACATCCTCACTTTCAACTATAGTAACTGTAAAATTTGCTTTAGCACTCGAACAAACTGTGTGTTCACACGCGTCCTTCATCGTATAAGGTCTGTCCACACGCCTCAAACGTCTTTTCACTACTGGGAAGTCCGTATGTGATGGTAAAAAGGAGTGTCCTCTGATAAGGAAAAGAAATCTGAGGCTCAAGAAACGCTTCTGAGCAATTAATGCCATTAAAAACCTGATAAGTGTGTTGTTCTTATTTTGTCCCGGACAACCATCGCAAAACAACCAGAGTTCTTTAATACTGATTGAAATAGAGGTGTTGAAGTAATGGAAGAGAAAACTGCATACCTCATTTGGGCTTTTTCTAGCCTGTCCCTCATGATAGATATAGAAGGATGCTGAATTAGTTTTCATGTTATGTACAGAGAAAACTGGAACAGTAAGTTGTCGATAATAATACATGTCCTGGTCTGGTATTTTAGACAAGCATGTGTTTTGCATGTAGTCAAACTTAACACCAAGAAAATCCTCTCTCTCGACACTTAACTCGCTTGGGTTTTCCAGTACTTTGTAAAACTTTTTACTGCGACGTTTGTGAACCACGAGTTCTGCTGCAGCTGCACCACAATCCTTTACTGAATTGCTTTTTATTTTAACGTTCAGTTCTTCACGCGTAATGCATGTGTCTACACTGGGCCTACCAGATGGGTATTGAAATATTTGCGATAATAGTGATAAGAAACATTGCTCTTAGGATATTTGGCAAGCAACATATCATGCGCGTTTTTTTTTCACATGATTTATGTGCTCCAAGCCTTTAATTTATGCACGTTTTACTGTAGCTCTCTTATAACCAGAACGTCTTTTAATGCCCCTCTCCCTTTATCCACCATTATCACCACAACTTCTGCTCTTAGATGCCATTGTGATTTTCTATTGTCTAAACTTAGGTCTACCACACAAACAAAGTAATGTATTTCCAACCTTGGTCTATGTCTAAAATTAATTACAAGCAAAACAGCTTAAGTCCTGGACTAAAGTTGTTTTACCGCTAATCACGAATAATCGAACAATGAAAATGCGGGACAGAAGCCACGGACTAAAGTCATTTTGCAGCTTGGGCCTCAGACCATCTCTTTAATCGTAACTCCAATCCATGAAAATGTGGACTTAAGTCGTTTTTCAAATTCACTATATAATTAAACATTTTCTCTAAAAAGGTTATAAAAACACGCGAACCTTTTTTTTGGAGAAATGTTTTATTTAGAGCGGGGTTCAGAGATCTCAAAACATGTATTTCCACTGAATCTCGAAATCTAATTTTTGGGTGTAATACGAGGCGTATTCCACAACTAAGGTCCGGTGAACAATATTTAACGGCCTGAATGACGTTTCACGCCTGCAGCACTGTCTACACACTCCTGAGGAACCTACCGCAACTGTTGGTGTGACGCTGTAGGCGTGAGAGCAGATCGCAATGGCCGTGCAGATCGCAATGCAGTGGTGCCGTTCCGGTTCACCAAAACCAAAAAAGATAAGCAGTCGCCGTACACGAATCGCAAAATGGCTACCGCGTTTTGGGACGAAAAGGGCGTCCTTTTGATTGATTTCAAGGATCGTGGGTCAACAAGTACAGTTGGCGTGTAACTGTGCAACTCTTACTAAACTGAGACGTGCAATCCAAAATCGACGCCGCGGGTAACTGTTGCCTGGCATCATCCTCCTGCACAACGCACACCGCTGCCAAAACCAAAAAGAAGATTTAAGAGTTTCGTTGGGAACTCTTTGACCACCCTCCGTACAGTCCCGACGTGGCACAAGCGACTATTATTTCTCCTTGCATTTGAAACGGTGGCTGAGTGGACAACGATTTCAAACCGACGATGAACTCAAGACGAGCGTTACCAAATGATTGAAGTCCCAGGGGGCACATTTCTATGCCGAAGGGTTAAAGAAGCTGGTGCAGCGTTACAGCAAGTGTATAGATATGAACGGCGATTATGTGGAAAAGTAAAGTATGTATGTACACTCGTATTACTGTCAATAAAAACCGTGTCTCATGAGCGATGTTGTTATTATGACCAAAAGGACCTTCGTTTGGAATACGCCTCGTACAACAATTGCCCTAATTACCATAAGTGTGTGGTAGAGAAAGTAAACAACCACCGTATAAGAAGCTGATGGAAAAGGAGCAACAAAGGATGGTGAGCTGCAGTAACAGAAGAGCGGATGGCTCAGTGTTTGCGTGCCATTCCGGAACTATGACACATGCAGTATGCATGTTACAGAGACCGGAACCCGGTTACTAGTGCGTGCTGTGTTTGTAAGCTATGGCTTCCGGCACGGCGTGCTCAAGTTAGCTTGAAGACTTCATTCATATTCCATCCACATTATTGCCTGAGCTGACCTTAAGCTAAGAAGTTCCATAATTAGGATCACAAGGCTGATTTCAGAAGAGTCCCTGAACACCTAACATGGTGTCAGCTGTTCAGTGGAGTCTTGTCGGCATCCACGGTTAAGGAAATTGGACAGCGCTTCTCAGAAACGACTAATGACTTTGAACAGCATAATAGCAAAATCGTGCTGCTTGGAAAATAACCATCTAGTTAAGGATATTCGCTACTTAAATTGCTAATTTCTACAAATTTCATTCAGTTTAGCGGCAATTTTTTGCAACCCAATTATAACAAAATTAATTTTCAGGGACTTATATAACTAAACGTTCCGAGAAAATAATTTAAAACAATTAAAAATCAAGAATACGTATGCGATATGCCCCAAGCATTGAAAAACTGAACATTTCAAAGATTTAAATTTTGTATTATTATTCTTCGAACATGGCTCTTTGCAGTCAAAGATTAAATCTTGAGTAATATTAAAAATTTTCTTGAAAAAGATTATCAAGTACGTAACAACAAATTTTCTAAAAATCAATCATGTGCTAAATTAGTAAAGTCCGTTTATCTGTCTTCATCTACGTTCAAGAAACGTACACTGAAAATCTGAAAGGAGGTAAACAATAATTGCATACTGGGAAACATTTTAAACTCCCAAATGTAAGAAAACAAGAATTTGAGAGCATCAGGCTTTAAAATTTCATGCTGTATTTACACATACTTACTCGTTCATTTAAACGTCGCATTTGGTCATTTAAATGGACAGAAGGGTATCTGCATGACTAATAAAATGTATATTCTGAATTTTCTATGAATAGCCTGTAAAATCCTCTTCAATATGAATGAATTTTGTACAATTACGGTTTAGACCACAGGCCTGTTCCGATTGCACATAATTGGCAATAGTTATTGAAATTGGTCTTTCAATCTCTTTCAGGAGCGTCTAATATTTCGTCGTCCTATAGTTTTATAGTCATTTACTATTTTGGAAACACGATTGGGATCCATTCCAGTTACATGGTGTACCGTTGGCGCACAGAAAACGCAGCATAGTTCTGCGCGATACGTCCGATACCGTAATTATTGACGGGAATAAATAAATAATTCAATACGGGAAGAATAGTAAGATAGAGAAATAATTGTAATAAGTAATTTCCGCATATTAAATCAATGTATGACGTAACACGCTTGAGTTGAAATATTTATCCGGAAAGACGAAGGTAATTAGGAATCAGGTTAGCGAAGGTCATTAGAATCAGCCGAAATGGCGAACGCATTAGCTTAAAGATTCTGGGAATTCAGTTAGGTTATAAGATCAGTACATTTGCAGGATCTCGTAGGCAGAATTCTGGAAAAGAGAAAGGCACTTAAGTTCTGGGAATTAGCTAGTTCCCTTGGTAACAAACTAACAGAGGCACAGTAGGCTTTTAAGCGTTGACCCGGACAAGATGTAAAGTTGGAAGGGGAAATAATATGTAGGCGGAGCTAAAAGTAATAAAGGCTTGCAATTTTAGACCAGAAAGTTACTTTTTGGTACCGGCACTGTACTTACAGTCGTTCCTGCACACCTTCGTGCGCACAATTGTGCATACATTATTCCCTCTCTCTGCTACCGTCACCGATACGTGCTACTCATGTGATATTTAAAGCATTCAGTGACGCGCTTGTGTGAGTAAGATTTCGCGCCCATTGCGACAGGTCTCGCCGATAAGCATTTTAGCGATTCACCGCAAGTTACGCTACTAGTTTATTTTATTGCGGAAACAGTTATTTCCAGCCGTAACTTTGATACTGCAGAAGTTAGCAAATATAATAAATTAAGTTGTTAAAATTTCAAGTGCTACGATTCATAAACAGTTTCATCCTTTATCGTCATACGGTTGGCAATTCGCTTTAACAGCTCAAGTATCATAGTACATTAAAATGTCTTAGTCAATTTAAACGGTGTTGTCTTTTCACAATACTTACAATGCATACCTTGAGAGAAATATTTCATATCCATACCACTAGAGCAGCTGGCGCACGAGACAACAGAGCAGCTACGAGATCATGGCAGTAGAATCAACAGCAAAGCAGGTAAAGAAAACGGCTTAAAAATTTTCGTATCACACTGGTGACCATCGCGGGGCTGTGACGACAAATTATTCTGCTTCACGTCACACAGTTTTTAATTATTAATTTTTTAATTATAACAGTTCGAGAGAAAAATAGCATTTCAACACATAAGAGGGACAATATTAAAAACACTAAAATGAAACGTTGCTTACGTCTTCGATCTTGTCTTGCATCAACTTTTACTTTCACTAACCGAGCGAGATAGCTCCGCGGTAGCACAGCCAGGTGGTCCTGGGTTCGTTTCGTGGGGCCGGCCATTCTGACCATGGGTTTCGTGGTTGCCCCTGGTTGGTAAGGCGTGTGCTGGAGTGATTTGTCTTCTACCATGGGTTCTTTTACCCTCATCTGTCATTTCGCTTTCCCTTTCAGTTTAAGCTAGGCTAGGTGCTGGCAACCTTCTCTGAGTCGCCTCAGGTGGGTCGAATGCTCTTCGGTTCCGCCAGAGGGAATCATTTTCTGAGACTCCACGGGTGTGACCGGATCATCAAGCCTGGAATCGTTTGCGCATCTCTGTCGACCGGCCTGCCGCTTATAGTCTCCTGAGATTCGTTCCTCTTGAGGATTGTAAGCACAGAAGATCCGCGTTGGTTTGAGGTGTTCCCTACAGTCCCTGATCATACTCATATCTTATATTTTCTCCACCACGTACCTAAGTACTTAGAGAAAGTACTGCATTCCTCCCAAAAATTCCATATCGAGATTTCACCGCTAAATCGTGTATGTGTCAGTACGTGCGTGTGAGAATAGCACGACTCAAAAACAAATGTCGGATAAATGCCAAACTTGGTATTCAAGTTCAGTATCTTCCAAATAAGCAACATGATTTTCAAGAAAATTCCCCCATCCCAACTACCCTTTACCCTTTCTCAAATGTTATTTTCTCAAAGTGTCTTAAGGATTTTATTTAAATTACCTACTATATACTAAAGGTATATACAAACAAAACTGTATATATTTATTTTCTGAAAAAAGCTTATGACGTCCACTTCATTCGGAAGGAATATGGTATAAATTTGCATAACCGGTAAACCAGAGATGCACAAAAATATAGGGCTGCCTCAGTGATCCAATGGTCAGCGAGTCGACTTCTCACGGGTTCGTTTCCTAGCCGGGGGATGGGATTTTACTTTAATTAGGATCCTCCCCTACTCTTCATAGAGTCTGGAAGTGTGGATGCGAAAGTGAATGTGCGTGTGAAAATAATACGTTAAAAACCTACAGTAACCTAACCTAAAAGTTCATAGAAAAAAAACTCCATCAAATGTTTCAGTCAATAACACCCTATATGAGTACTGCAGTTAAAGGAGTTACAGAAATGAAACCTCACCCCTCAAAAAATAAAATACAGATATCCTTACAACACATAATTAATTTCAAATAGCTTGAATTGTGGCATCAGCCACTTTCGAGATATTCGCTGTTAATGGTTTAAATTTTTTAAACACTTTTGTTCATTTTCTGAAGTGCTGTCGTCGTTCAGCTGTTTCTTGCGATATTTTGGAAAGAACGACTCGCATTTAAACACACGACTATGACTTCGGTTAAAAGCCCTCTAAGAGCCTGCGTGCAGGCCTCTAAAACAGGCCACTCAAGGTCAATCAACATCACCATCGCTTAGATTTCCTGCATCCCCTTTGTATTCGCAACGAAATACACTGCCGTTTGTGAAAATTGCAACACCAAGAAAGAATTTCCCGAATAACTACAAACTTGGTGGAACTGTAGAAGTGTGTGCAAGCAATAAGTGATTAGGTTTGCAGAGAGATGGGGTACACGTAGGCCGAGCAGAGCCTTCTCGTGTCGGTCCGACAAGGTCAGTGTTGCGCCCAGTGTAGTCGGTGGAGAGCTGTCAAACAAGGTGGAAACAAAGTGAATGCCAGTATGCCTCGTCGACGCCAAAGGGAGCCATATTGGCATATGAGTGAGTTCGAACGGGTCGGAATGGTCGGTCTACGAGAAGTGGGTTTGTCATACCGTGACATTTCGGCTCGTACAGGGCATGCTGCTACAACAGTGATGTGTGTGTGGAAGCAGTGGAGCGAAGAGCGGGTACTGGACCACGGAACATGAGCACATCACGGGATGACCGTCATCTTGTCCTCATGGCCATAATGGACCGTACAGCTTCATCCACAGTGGCGGCTCGACGCTGGAGCACTGCAACAGGTGTGAACTTGTCTGCATCAACGTCGCTGCTGCTGCTGCAGGTTGGACTGGTTGCATGCATGCCATTACGTCGGCTTCCATTGACCAGAAACCGCAAGCTCTCCCGACTGCAATGGGCGCGTGAACATTGTCACTGGGGTGCTGAGTGGCAAAATGTAGTCTTTTCGGACGAGTCCCACTTCAACGTATCCTACAGTGATGGCCGCATACGTGTCCGGCGGTACCGTGGTGAGCGCAACCTGGAGGGCTGCATTGTTGAGCGGCATAGCGGACAAAAACCAGATGTGATGCTTTGGGGCGCCATTGGTTACAACAATCGATCTCGCCTCCTACGAATTGAGGGCACTTTGAACAGCAACTGGTACCTAGCGGTGGTTGTAGAGCCTGAAGTACCCCCCTGTTTCAGGCATCTTCACAGGCCACATTTCAACAGGACAATGCCCGGCCAGATATTGCGAGGAATTTACAGGCCTTATCCGAAGAGCGACGGGTACCACTCCTTCCCTGGCCTGAACGTTCGCCTGACATGTCGCCCATGAACATATCTGGGATCTGGTTGGTCGGCACCTGGTGCGTCACGGCCCTCCACTAACCAGTAACACGGATTTGTGGGCTCGAATACAAACTGCGTGAAGGAAAATCCCTCAGGAACTTATTCAGAACCTTTATGATTCAACGCCATGGCGTATAGCAGCTCTAATTGTAGCGCATGGAGGCCACAACAAATACTGAATATTAGGGCTCAAAGGTCATGTATAGATTTGAAATGTTTATCATTTGTTACTTGTCATCTGTGGTATTAAACTCATTAAATTCCGGCGTTTCCTTCTTGGTGTTGCAATTTTCACAAACGGTAGTGTATATAATGAAACTAATTCTGCTAAGGTTTATCCCGTCGACTTATAAAGCAGACAGAAAAATAAGCTTTTGTAAGGATTATTTGTAGCTGTATCAAACTAAATAGTGGGTAGATAAAGTTATGTGCATGTAACACACCAGAATTATTTTACTTTTTTCCTTGGGACTTCAAAGTATGTATTTCCAGCGAAATGTCATCGAATTTTTTATGGAAAGCGATGCTTTCTGTAGCTTAGATATCTAAGCAGTAGAGAAGGCAAATACAGTTCAAATAAGCGATTACCAGAAAGGTTAGCAGCGTAGCTGTGGGAATCGGGGAGCATGCCTCTAAAGGAAAACAGCCTTGCATTCCGTTTGATGTAATTACCTCACATAAATGTGTTTATTGAGCCGCGAACGGAACGCAGTCAAAGATGAGAGGCTTAATAGGGTACCTAAAGGCTCCCATTCATGAATTACAAATGACGGTTGCTTGGGGCACGTTGTAACCGAAGAGGAAACCTTGTTATACCGGCGCGGCTGTGTATTTCTCTGCGGGAAGCAACGCTTATGGGGACTTCCGCTGTTGTTGATACAAAAGGAGATTAACTTCTTTATTCTAATTTAGGAAAGGTGAATATGGCTTACATGTGACTTAATGGTGATAACATGTTTTGTTAAATCTTCAACACGTCACTGCCTCCCAGTAATTACGTCATAATTCGTAGGGGTTATTCCTATCGAGAAAGGGGCAGTTATGTACAGAGCAATATTGTGGATCACCGATGTCACATTATTTAACAGTCTATGGAAAGAACATTAATTTCGCGGTTTAGAACTATAATTTAAAGTAAAATAACTAACTCTTAAGTGGAATTTTAACAGCGTGTTCGATTTCTGCTTATCGCTATAATACTATCAATACGTAAAACCCGTTCCATGTAACGTTTACCTGTATATCTAACTGTTACAAGCCTAGTCACTTTTCAATGATTGCTGTCGCGAAACGTTGTGCGGTGCAAAGTAGTTCCTTATTTAATGAACATTTATCTTAACACCTAGATATATTGGAAGAGAATTACATTTTCACAGCGGTATAAATCAAATATACTATGTAATAGTTAATGCATATGAAATCCATGTAAATTCTTATCAACAAATAGGTAAAAGGACACTTCGGCTTAAGCCTGCCTCTAAGGATGAGAAACCACATGGCTCTATAATGACAGTGTTTATACCGCTCTTTCCACCTGACCTTATATTCCACAGGGCTTATTTGTCATACATCGCCATTCAAAAGTGTACCTTAGCCAACCAGGGGAAAGGGGAAGGAAAGGGAGCGCAGAAGAATGCATGTCAACAGGGCAAGGTTATAAGAAATGGCTTAAGGGTTAATTTATCTAATATACTCTTGATACATAGCTTAATAGCATATTACATGATGCCTTCAAGGTGACCGCATTAACTTTGATGTCTACAAATGGGACAATGGTTTGGATAAGAGAATCATCACAAATCAATGGTAACCCCCGCAGAAATCCATATAAAAATTACACAAATGTGAGAGTCGCAACATACAATTCCCAAAACACTTGTTTATGAAGCCCATCTGCAAATATCCTCCGTTCCGGAGACACTAGTACGTGTGCGTTGTTTGCCCGCTATTAACCGTACCTACTGTGCAGTTCGAACTTTAAAAACACAGATAAAGGAAAATACGCAAGCTCATATTCTCATGCACTACAGGAAGAGAGAATTATACAGAAGATCTATTTAAAGGCATGCTGTGCCGTTGTTTACATGATAAGATTACGATTGTCTAACTGTGTTTAACACAAGAGCAGACATCCGTGGCTTATCGTTGACCTCCGACATTAGAAGCTGTCATCTTGCGGTTCGCTGAGCGTGAACTGTCTGAGGATCGCGTTTGATGTATCTCGGTTATGTCACCCATTCCTGGCCTGACTCGCTGCCCTGTTATCCATTCTCACAATAAGAAATGAGTGTGGCAGAGTACCAAAACTTCATTAACTTTATTCTTTTAGGGCTTTGTGACGTCAACTTGTAATGTATTGGTGTGCAAAACTCTCAAAACTTTATCCAGCATTACAAATTCACGTAATATATCCCTTATTCATTATGATATCCATTTACAGAGTTATTTTGCTATTCATGTAGTTAAATAAAAAAAATCTGATGTATTACACTCACATCACTTACTCTACTTTTGTACAAACTATTTTTACAAACGCTTATTTTCCATCTGCTTCATGTTAATCTCGAGTTGGAGCAGCTATCGCTGCAGGCAATCAAGCTGAAAAGGGAATTTGTGCACTTTTTGTTATTCCATAAACTATCTTGTTGCTAATTTTCTTGTAGGTGCAAGCGGAGTATGGTAGGCTTTAAGCGTTAGTCAAATCTTTTAAGAGCTGGCTGCTATGTGAAGCAGTCCATTCTCTTTGCATGTCCAGGACAAAAAATGAATAACGAATTCTCATTTGAGAAAAAGTATAAAAACAAATAACAAGGAATATCTTGGAAATGGTTCACTCGACAAAAAATAAAAATGTATATGACATAAATTGTGTTTTTTAAAGAGATCCACATTTTCTGTATAGAAAACTTTTGTCTATCTCTTACGGTTTACCAGTTATCCAAAAGCCATTCAGAATGAAGAGGACTTTTGGGGACATTCCCAGAAAATTCAAGATGTACATTTTATTTGTCAAGAAAATATCTTAAATATATGATATTTTAATCAAACTTACCATACGTAGAAGAGAAAGTAATAAACTTTAGTAAGAATAGTTTGTTTACCCACTAATAAACGATAGAGGGTAGAGAAAGTAATATGTATGTATCACACCAGCCTTTGTAAATATGTGACTATCCTTCAGCCTCATATAATATCCTTGTACCTACAACGAAATGTACAATGAAACCAGACCTACAACTGTTTATCTCGATTAACCTGAAGGTACAAACACAAGGTTTGTAAGAATAGTCTGAAGAAGAGATAAAAATAAGCGATAGTGGGCAGAGAAACTGATTGGATTTACTACATCACATTTTTCTTAACAAAAGCTCCAAACAAAGCTTTCCTTTCAAACGCTACTGACACACAGGAAATATGCTTGCTGCTCCTTGGCTGCTTTGATTCCTAAAATTGCTCCGTGTAACCTGCGAACCAATTAGTCGCTTCGAAACGCCAGCGATCACAGTTGAAAACTGCTCTAATTTATACAGAGCTACCGGCGAACGAATGCGCTTCCTGTTATTTGCAATTAACTAGTTTCTATGGACTGGCATGGTGATTATCGAGCCTGACTACCGCTTTTACCACGGAAGGGAACCGAGACCAGTATTGCCGTTAGTGAGCATTGCAGAATTTTTGTGACCTGGATAACCAAGACAATAAATTGCCACACTGACGAAGAAAGCAAAAGAAACGCTTTTGTACTTGCGAAGGACAGATTGAAACAAACGAATGGCTTATCGCGAAGAGCAGTTGAAAGAATGAGAGTGGTTGTGGAAGCAGAATAAATGAAGCAGAAAGTAAAAGAATTCTTTACCTCGTAAGCTGCAAACAAAAACTGTAAAAAGGCCTGAAAAATAAAAGCATGTTCTTTCTGTGAACAACATAAAAGTCGGTAGCAACATATTTCATTTTTATTGGGGTGTATTCATATAGCACATATTATGGGTATTAAAATGAATAATTAATAAATGTTGACTGAGTTCACGCCAACATCTGGTTATACAATGGAGAGAGATACCTCGCCCAATGCGACCTAATTTGATCTACTGTGGCTACCAGCTTCCAGGAGAAAGGAATGAAGTGAAGGAACCACATAAGGCTACACGCCACAGAAACGCGCGGAGGTTCCTATCAGTTCCAGGCTGGAAAACCCGTCCCACTACTGGAGCTGCCTACAGAGGGATATGGAGACCCGTCGTCCAAGCAGCCCTCTAGTGTCCTCGAGGAGTATAGGATGATTTTTTCGTCCTGAATCCGCTTGTTGTATGCGCAGTAGCCGGACAAGTTCGTTATCTTGGAAAGGGGTGTTGGGTCAGTAGTGCTAGAGTAGCAGGCACGTACACAACGTGATATAAGGTGACATCACCAGTGTTACGCATTCCTGTTGTTTCACGCAAGGGGACCGCTGCCAGCCGTTTTCCCTCTGCCCAACTGCCTTCTTCTCCTCCTCTGGGTTTTCATGATCAGGTCGAAAAAAATCTACCTATACTCTTACCTTCGAGCAAACATCCGCGCCATATGTTCGGCACCGCCATACACCCGAAACCTAGAAGCACATCTGAAACATGAGAAGTGTGCAGGATTTTCTTAATCCGTTACATGTACATACTTGTTTTCCCGAATCCGGTTCGGCGCATGGTGACATGTTCGTGGGTTAGGGGTAGCGCCACCGTCGCTTCCTGGCGTTCGGTCCGGCTTGTCCAAAAATCACGGAGTGTGTTCTGGTACTCGACCTTCGCGGTGCGCGTTCTGGTAAGCTCCCCCCACACCTTTCATTCTCACTCGCATAATGTAACTTGCTTTAGCCTTCACATTTCTGACCATGTTCTTTGTTCCTGCTGTTTTTGGTGTGACAGCTCTCTTTATGGGTTTATAATTCTTAGCCGGAAGTTTTATCTAATTGATGATTACCACTTTAAAGGTGTATTAAGGTGAAATTAGAGTTTCTCAGTGGATTTAGGGGAGTTGTACAGTAATAATTCCTATCCTTTTTATTGTGTTGAGGCAAGACAAAGATTAGAAAACAAGATCTCAAATATTCATCAAGATCCTTTAGGATCAGAATCTGTAAAGCTTATAATTGCATTTGTTTTAGATGAATTTGCTATAAGGCGGCAATATGTTTACTAAACTATATCTTCTGTGTTGTTTGTAACGTCCTCTGGATCAATAATTTCCCCTTCTTAATTATTACACAAGAGTAGGGCAGTGTGGAGGTGGTACAGAAGAAAACGGAATAAAAGCGACATGAAAAAGAAATCGTGGTAGATGAGAAAACATCCCTGCATTCGCCTACCTAATAGGGAAAACTACGAAACGCTCAAGGCCAGGGTGGGCGATCAACGGGAATCGAACCCGGGACCTCCCGAATGCGAGTCTCAGATGTAACAACGGAGCCATCTCGCTGGGTATCTTACAATGTAAACATTAGTGCTGGGAAGAGCCTCTGGTTTTACTCCTGAGGAAAGGCCATAACTGACCGGAATTATAATTTATCTTGTGTTTAAATACTGCGTGTGTGTGTTTTTTCTGCAGAACTTTCTACAGAGCCGACCACTTGTCGGTGACTGAGAGCGCTTAGATTTCCTTCTCCGTTTTCAATGATATCATTTACTTGCTACGAAAACGGTACTGTGAGAAGCTCTGAAACACCCTGTATATTAATTGCGAGTATTTACTGTAAATATTATTTAGCTTTTTCAGAACTAAAAGCTTTTGATAACTGATAATACGAGGGCGAATATAATAATTTTTAGAATACCATGCTTCTAAAAACAAATGAAATTTGTTTATATTTGACAACTACCTTCTAATGTTTTGCGAGTTGATTGCCGTGTAGCTTGTTTAATTTGCTATAATAGTTTATTAATCATCATTTAAATATTTTGAATTCACCCCCAAAAATGAATCTGACTAGAGAACATTTCCGGCATGATTTTTTAGACTTTAAATCGTCATTAACGCCTAAACAATGTGAAGATCGGCTTAGAAATGCATTTGGTGAAGAAGCCCCATCTAAGGCAATTTATAATTGGTGCACCGAATTCCATTCGGTTTTTCTTAGTGGCGAACTTCGTGAAGAACGCCCAAGAACTGCTGTTACTGATGAAAATATTGCTGCTGTTCGAGCAATGCTTGAAGAAGGTGGACGGGCATCTTATGAATTTATTCGGGCGACATTGGGCAATGGTTTGAATTAAATCCAAAACATTTAAATCAACAGCTAGACGCGAGAAAACTGGCTGTCGATGGATTCCACATAAACTGACCTCCGATGAGAAACTCTGGAAAAATTCCAAGGTAACGCTTCAAATTTGGTTTGGAATATCGTTGCTGGTGACGAATCTTGGAATTAATGTTATAATCCTGAAAATAAAATCGGCTCAACTTTCGAACTGAACCTAAGGCGTCTGACGAATTCGCAGTGCTGATAAGAAAATTATTATTATTTTTTTTCTTTTCTTTCTAAAACGGACCATATTGTTACTATAACGTTAGAAGATGGGTATCGTTACTGTATAGTATAGTATCGTTTGGTACACAAATGTCTGTTTACGGTAAATGTTTTTAAAAGTTCGTAAAAACGCTCTAAAGGAAAAATATTACATCATGCAAACGCATCATCGTATACAGCAAAACCAACGACTCAGCATCTGGATGCCCTAAGCTCAGCACCATGGACCCACCATCATAAAACCCTGACCTAGCACTTTATGAATTCTTTTTGTTTCCAAAACTTAAAGATAAAATGCGTGGAATACTTTTTGCTCATCAGATGAAGCAGTGGAACATAATAAAAACTTGGTTTCTGAAATGCCTCAGGAAGAGTGGCATCATTGCTCTAAGGAATGGTTTCATCGAATGCAAAAATGCATTGATGTTAAAGGGGAGTATTTTAAAAAGCAATATAATCACTTTTTTTAAAAAAAAAAAAAAATCTAATCCTTGTTTGATTTTCTAAAACTTCTCAGTGTCGCCCTCGTACCCGGAATAAAACTGTTAGCAGCTAATGTTTTGGATTTCTCACTGAAAGGTGCTTTATTTGCATTTATACAAACTTCGTTTGTTCACTACAAAAAATATCAATTTTAAAAACAACTAGTTTCAGTAATTTAATCCCTAATATAGAAGCAGTGAATTAACGCATTTTATTGCTGATTTTTCTTTGCAAACGTAATCAAGTGAATGATCACTTCAACCTTTCTTAAGACCAAAAGATTGCGCAAACATGACTTGCTGTAAGTTGTTTGGTCTAACTACAACAGAAATGTTGCTTGTAGAGGCGTGGTGCTGTTCTTCGAAGGCAAAAAACAGACAGCATTCACTGGCAGTTCCACGGAATAAATGATTCTTAGAAAGACAATTTATTGCATTTCCTGCCTGTGGCAGCAAACAGGAATTTAGTGGTTGTCATGAATGACTTGCCAAGTACGTGATTTGTTGCCTACCTGAAGCTTGAAAGAAAATACACATGGTTTTCAATATGCTGTACATGAAACTATCTTATGGGTAACACTGTTTTGTGTGCAACAAACAATTTTAATATCAGTTATTCAGCTCGCTATACACCAGTGGTTTCCAAACTGTAATTCCTTATATTTGCTATGTTTTTTCTTTTACTTTCTCTACTACGTATAGTAAGTAGGGAAAGTATTGTATTCCACCCAAAAATTCGATACCGAGATTTCACCGGAAATACATGTTTTGAGACCCCCTGAATCCAAAAAAAGCATTTTTGGAAACATGTCCGTGTGTGTGTGTGTGTCTGTCTGTGAACAGAATAACTCAGAAACGAACAGTCGGATAAACACCAAACTTGGTATTTAGGTGCAGTATCTTCCAGAGATGCGACACGCAGGTTTTAGAAAATCCCACCACCCCAAATTACCCTTTACATGGAAGATTTTTCGAAAATTTTAATTTTCTCAAAAAAGCTCTTAACGATTTTGATTAAAATATCATATGTTTAAGATATTTTTATGACAAATAAAAGGTATATCTTGAATTTCCAGGGGAATGTCTCCAAAAGTATTCTTCATTGTGAACGACTTTTGCATAACTGGTAAACCATAAGAGATAGACAAAATTTTACTGCACAAAAAATGTATATCGCGTTAAAATACACAATTTATGTCATATACTTTTGTTTTGTTGAGTGAACCATTTTCGAGATATTGCTTGTTATTCCCTTAAATTTTTCAATACTTATTTTCTCAAATGGGAATTCGTTATTCATTTTTTTTGTCTTGGATATGCAAAGAGTATTAATCTGTGGCAAAGGGAATGGTGCTGCGCCTAGCAACCAGCTATCAAGAGATATGTCTATGCTTAAAGGCTACTGTATTTCTATATTGCCCTTGTAAATATATATTCCCCTTACATCTACAAGAAAATTAGCAATAAGATAGACTCTGCAAATGTAACACATTAGATTTTTTTTCTGTGTACTTCATTTTAATCGAGATAAACCATTGCAGAAATAGCTATATTTCACATTTCGTCATAAATGCAAAGGGAATAGCGAAAGTCAAATGTTTCAGAACCACCATTTGCTGGTCTTATATACTCTTTCCATGCAGTCGCAAGAAACTACTGGAATGTCCACAGGACGTGAAAAGAATGACGAAGTATTGAACAATTCAAACCATTAATGACGGGTATCTCGGAAATGAGTTATTTTACAAAAACGTTATTTGATATAAATTGTGTTTTATAGAGCTGCATTTTATGTGTAATGCGTTTTCATCTATCGCTTAACGCTTACCAGTTATACAAGATACTACAAAATTCCTTTCGAATGAACGGACTCCACAGGGCATTCGCAGAAAATTCAACATATACATTTTATTTGTCATTTGAATATCTTTAATATATTGTATTTCATTCAAAATCGTTAGAGCCATTCCGAAAAATGTTCCATGTAAAGGGTAGTTGAGCGTGTGGGAATTTTCTTGAAAATCTTTGTCGCATTTGTGGAATGTACTAAACTTAAATTGAGTTCAGTTCAATATTTATCCGACTTCGCGTTTTTGAGTTATGCTGTGCCCACTTTCGCGCGCACACTGATACACCACACACACACACACACACACACACACACACACATATATATATATATATATATATATACATACATACATACGCCCCGAGCGCGAGCCTTTGTTCTAAAAATCTTTTTTTGTATTCAGGAGGCTTCAGAACACGTATTTCCAGTGAAATCTCGGTATCGAATTTTTGGGTGGAATACAATACTTTCCCTACTTACTATACGCAGTAGAGAAAGTAATAAGATTCCACAAGATAACTTTTATACGCATCAATAAATGAGAAAGTCATATGAATGTAACACATATTTTTCTCCTCAGAAATACGCAATCAACTACAATAATTGCGAGTGTTTCAAAATTCGCAACAATACAGTAACAACTTTTGACACCAAAAGGAAAACTATACAATATATCTATTGCTGAAACAAGAATGAAAAAAAAAATTAAAGTATTTCAATAAAATCTGATGTGTTAAATTAACATGGTTTTCTCTGCTCACTATCCGAGGTTGCGGGTTCAAACCCGGCGGAGGGCGATGGATTTTTTTCGGGCGCAAAAATGCTTAGCATGGCTTCCTTCGGAAGGGAAGTAAAGTCGGGGTCCCGTGTCGTAGATTTACGGCATGTAAAAGAACCTCAAGTCTGATAAAGAGGCCTCTGAGCAAAATTACCGGTCTTTCACGCCCAATATAGAAGGGACGCTAAGAACCGCAGTAGTTAAAGAGCGTCCATAAATAAAACTCAATTTAATTTTCTACCCATTATCATTTGCTTAGATATCTTTTATGCCAACTCTCCTTATAAAAGCTTTTTTTTATTTGTTTCTATTTGCTCCACATCAACTGGTATAAACCTTTCCAGAAATGGTTTCATCACAAATTCCTTTTTAGGTACAAGAGGCTAAGGCGATAGTTAAATCTTTAATAAGCGGGTCACTATGCACTAGTCATATATATTCTTTCCAAGACACTACGAGAAACAAAGAAGGTTGGCTTAGCACTTCACAAAGTGCACGATAAAAGCATGGAAAATTCAAAGCAATAGCAACGAATAGGCTCGAAAACGGTGGACACAGAAAGACCAAATTAAGTTTTTAACGAGATCTTTCTTTTTTAAATATAAATTTTGTCCATCTCTTATCGTTTACCAGGTATACAGAATTGTATACACCAAGTCTAGCACAGAGCGACCCGCTTTTAAACATTAGACTACCGAGCGCAACGGCTTAGGCTGTAAGTCTGTGGCCCGCATTCGGAAGGTCGTGGGTTCGATACCCGCGTTCGACCTTCCTGATCCAAGGGTTTTTTCGGAGGTTTCTCGGGTCGCTAGGCGAATGCTGGAAGGTTCACATCTCTCGAATTCCCTCTCCCTCCATTTCACCTCCATACTCCATTTCACTTCACCTTTCATCTGCTTGGTCTGTTCCAGGATTGAAAGTGTCGGCGAGAGTCTTGCATGGTAGGGGAAAAAGGTGCTCTGTGTAACACTTCGTCCCCCGGAATGGGAGCGGTCCCCGAGTCCCGGATCCCTCAATGGGATGTGCAAGCCTGTAGGGGAGGGGAGGCGGTCGCACCAGCTGCCATCCGGGGAGTTTCTGTCTGTAAAAGGTAAGGATCCTGCCCTCTGCCCTGCGTGCCTCCGGCCGCTCTGTCTCCTCTCACCTCACCCCTCGCTCCCGGTGGCACCCCGTCAAAGGCATAGGCACAAAGGATCTTGTAGCTCGTGGTGCTATATCATATAAGAATTGTATTTTATTGAGAATGTGTTTAATGTATAACAAAATATCACTGGAAAGTGTACTTGATTCTTACAAAAGCTTATTATTTATATAGCTAATTTATGTTAATCCATATAAAGCTTTGCAGAAATAGCCCCATTACACATTTCGTTGTGGTAGAAGGAGGGGGGGGTTGAGGAAACCAAATTGATAGTCAGATACTTAAAAGCATGTTGTAATATGCTAGCCTTGAAACTCCGTACTGTTTACATCGCGAGAGAAAATAAAATAAAATCTGTAACACGACGTCCTGGCATATATTTCCCTATACCAGGACGTATATTGCAAACTTTATAATTTATTTACCAAATTTAATTTTTAAAGTACATCATTATTTTACAGATGACATAAAATAATAACTAAAATAAGTGAAAAACAATAAAGAAAGAATAAAATAAATGAAATGGGATAACATAAAATTTAATTAAATTACCATAAAAATATATAGGCATAAACGTAAAGTAATACTTCCCACTCAGATTAAGTCAATTATTATTACTTACTGGAATCCAATAACATAAAACCTGGTAACCAGTTATTAATCTATATAACTATTTCTAAAATTAACAAAATCTAATAACCTACACTACTGGCATCCAGCAGAAACTGCTCTGGTAGCCAGCAGATATATTTTGTGTGTTTTCTCAATACTAATTATTCATTATACTGAATTATAATTAAAATCATCTAGCCCTAATTATTTACTCTTAACTAATACCCCTTCACACTTCTCTCAAATATATAGTTCATAAAATTCATTACATGAATTACGTGCTTTAATTACTTTAAAAATATATCATTATTTCATTACATTAATTCCAATTATATCTGCACAATAGCACTTTAACCTCTTACTCCAAAGCTGCAAATCAAAATTTTAATTCTTCTTCCCAATTTTTTACTTCTGTCTTAAACTATAACAATCGTTTTCTTAATTCTATATTTATAAATTATACCCTTCATTGCATAATTCACATCACTGTGTTTAATCTCTTCATGAGAAACAATTGAATGTCAACAGCACTTTAAAAAATGACAAAGTGTTGAATTCAAACCAATAACAGGTATCTCGGAAATGGCTGATGCCACAAACTCTTTAAGTAATTTGTGTATTTTAAAGAGATCTGCATTTTTTGTGTAGCATATGTTTTTGCCTATTTCTTATCGTTTACCAGCTGCATAAAATTATCAAAATTCCCTCCGAATGAAGATAATTTCACAAGTTATTCATAGAAAATTCAAGATATGCATTTTATTTCTCATATAAACATCTTAAATATATGATTTTAATCAGAAACACTAAAGCCGTTTTTGAGAAAATAAAAATGTTGAAAGATTTTCCATGTAAAGGATACTTTGGGATGGAGAGATTTTCTTGGAAACCTTCGTGTCCATCCTTGGAAACAAACTGAAGTTGGTGTTTATCGAAGTTTTCGTTTTTTAACTATGCTGCGCGCTCTCTCTCTCTCTCTCTCTCTCTCTCTCTCTCTCTCACACACACGCACGCACGCCTGGATGACTTCTTCAGAACAGCAAGACAATGTTCACGGTCTTTGTTCATCAGATAAGCGTGACTTCCAGTCAGGTAGCAAAATTTTATAGCTTTCGTGTTTCTCCCATAAGTACCCATGTCTTTATGGCTGGTGAGGCTTGCATTGAAATATCGATTCCTACTCTTGGGTGGTACAAATAAGGTTTCAGAAATAGCACATTGCCATAAAGTTTAGTTGGCCAGTTTCAAAAAACACATGCAGCATGCGTTATCAATTTCTCCTTGTAACGCATGCGAAACGTGTTACAAATCAATTATGGTATCTTTATAAGTAAAACCTTATGGGTTAGAATGGTACTCCTTTCTCAATCCACAATAACCTACTTTCATGCGTATTTATCACATTATTTGAAAAACGGAATTGTTTCTCACTGCTTCTTAATCATAACAAGGCTGGCCGAAATTCTTTCTGCACACACATTTTTTATCGTAGAGGACGCACGCGCGACAGTCAAATTGTTAAAAGAAGTTCGCTATATGTATACTGGACTTGATATTTTGAATACTCTTTGCATGGCTTAGGGAGAAACAAATGCACGGACCTACGTTTTCAAAAGCGTGTAATTTGAAACATTGGAAAATTCCGACAACAACAGGAAATCTCTCTTAAATAGCTACATCCACAACAAATGATTTAACATAAATTGTGTACTCTAATAAACTTTGACTTTTCCCTGAAGAAAATTTAGTGTGAAAGGTTTTCTTCTAGCAGTGTATCTTAATTGAGTGCTTGTAGAATATTTTGAGAACGATGGTTCTGAAGATAAAACATTCATGTGTGTAAGCGAACAAATATTTTCATTTAGAAATTAAAAATTAACAGTTCAGACTGGATATAAAACTCCACTTCTTTTTACACTATATACACTAAATAAATACACGCTAACATTTATAGATGTGTAGAACAGCTGATATAACCATATTAATATAAATAATACTCCAAAGTGAAAAAAATACAAACAAAATACTCTAACTTTATGCTTACGAAATAAAACTCAGAAAACATGACCATTTCAATCTATTTTATTTAATAATAAATATCAAATGAAAAACAGCAAGTTGCACGAAATTTATAGATTTTAATCATTGTAAACCCCTTACACTTAGCAAAAAATAAAAATAAATAGCTGGTTGCTTTGTTCTCGCTTAATACTAATTATAATATGTCGCTAAAAGCACCGGTTCACGGAAATAAAAACTATTCAAAATTAGAGCTGTTTAATTTCAGACGTGATATCACATACAGGAAATAATATATTTGCTCAACTGTTCTTATTGGAAAGAGTGCCTAGATTTTCTAAATCGCTTTTACAGAAACTGTCCGAATAAAATATTTGAAAACCCCTGTTCATCGTTAACGTAAATTATTTAAGAGAGGAAAATCGTAAATTTTACATTTGAAAAAATATAAGATTTTCATAAATTATGAAGATTTTACCAACATATGAAAAATCTGATACGTTACACTCATGGCTTTCTTTATTCTTGTACAAAGCACTTTTACAAACGCTTATTCTCTATCTACTTCAATTTAATCGACATAAACATTTGCAGAAACTATCTTCTTGCTAATTTTCTTGTAGGCACAAGGGGAATATGGTAGGCTTTAAGCGATAGTCAAATCTTTTAAGAGCTGGTTGCTATGTGGAGCATTCCATTCTCTTTGCATGACCAGGACATTAAAAAAAGAATAACGAATTCCCATTTGAGAAAAAGTTTAAGTATTGGAAAATTCAAACAAATAACAAGGAATATATCGGAAATGTTTCACTCCACAAGAAAAAAAAATGAAAAAATGCATATGACATAAATTGTGTGTTTTAACGAGATCTACAGTTTTTGTGTAGTAAACTTTTGTCTATCTCTTACGGTTTAGCAGCTATGCAAAAGCCATTCACAATAAAGAGGACTTTTGGAGACATTCCCAGAAAATTCAAGATATACATTCCATTTGTCATGAAAATATCTTAAACATATGATATTTTAATCAAAATCGTTAGAGCCATTTTTGAGAAAATTAAAATTTTCGAAAAAATTTTCCATGTAAAGGTAGTCTGGAGTGGGAGAATTTTCCTGAAAATCTTCGTGACGCATCTTTGAAAGACACTGAACGTAAATACCAAGTTTGGTATGTATCCGACTTTTCGTTTTTGAGATGCAACAGGAAGGTTTTCAAGAAAATCCCCCCACCCCAGATTACCCTTTATATGGAACATTTTTCGAAAATTTTAATTTTCTCAAAATGGCTGTAACGATTTTGATTAAAATATCATATGTTTAAGATATTTTATGACCAATAAAATGTATATCTTGAATTTTCTGGGAATGTCTCCAAAAGTATTCTTCATTGTGAACGACTTTTGCATAACTGATAAACCATAAGAGATAGACAAAATTTTACTACACAAAAAATGTAGATCGCGTTAAAATACATAATTTATGTCATACACATTTTTTTTGAGTGAACCATTTTCGAGATATTGCTTGTTATTCCCTTAAATTTTTCAATACTTATTTTCTCAAATGGGAATTCATTATTCATTTTTTTGTCTTGGATATGCAAAGAGTATTAATCTGTGACAAAAAGAATGGTGCTTGCACATAGCAACCAGCTATTAAGAGATATGTCTGTGTTTATATTCCCCTTGCAAATACAAAACAAGGGGAACATAGTACGCCTTAAGCGATAGTCAAATATTCTTAGAACTGGTCGCTATGTGTAAAATGTAATTCTCTTTGCATGTCAAAAGATCGTTTCTGCCAATGTTTATCTCGATTAATATGAAATAGATGGAGAATAAGAGTTTGTAAAAATAGGTTGTACAAGAGTAGAGAAAGTCATGTGAGTGTAACACATCATAATATTTTTTTTGGATTCAGAGGACCTCAAAACATTTCCGGTGAAATATCGGTATCGAATTTTTGGGTGGAATGCAATACTTCCACTACTTACTATACGTAATAAAAAAAGTAAAAATGATATGTTTTGTCACGTACATTGAATTTTACATACTGCAAAACGTAAAAGATACTTGTTCCCGTAATCATAGCAAGCATGATTTAGAATACGAAATTTCATATTATTCCTGTCTCTACTTATAATATTGCAAGCTTTTTGGGACATAATGTTCTTACTATCAGTGTTTCATTTTCCTCACTTTCGAGGTTCAGAAATGTCGAGTTTGTCTTTTCTGCTCTTGGGGTTCCTTGTTGCGACGTCGATTTTCGTAATCACCTGTTTATGATCCTGAAGGCCTCGGCATTTGCCATTTGAAGTTATTTGTGAATACATAAAACGACAGATGTGGGTGATAGCTCCAGATTTTGCAGCAGTTCCCGGAGTGTTATGCTCTCTATCAAAGCTGTAGGCATTGGTAGTAGAAGGGAGAACGGCAATTCGTTTTTCCTCTGAAAAGCAGAACGAATGGACGCCTCTTCTGGTCCACAGTTTCCTCTTATTTTTGTTCTTTTACTGATCTGTGTTTTCATGCCCTGGACGTCCTAGTTTTAGATTTTAGCACACCGTGGAGGTACAGCTTCGACCTTTGTATATGTGGGTGGTTGGAGGGGAAGTGGAAAGGGTGGCTTTCAGGTAGTCTCGTGCTCTATTCCTTTGAAAGAGAAACAAATTGGAAAACAGAGTTTGTGGGTAATTTTATTCCTTTACTTGCTTTTAAAGAAACAATGTATTTGGGCAGGTTGCGTGCAACTAGGGTAGGTGTTTGGTTCGCATGTCAGGTACTTTGATTGCTGTCTATTAATGATTTATTATTATTACTCTATTTATTTTACGTCACTTTAACTACAGGATCTGTTGGTGGACAACTCTTAGATCGAGGTCTGGCAGATAGTCTTCTAGGTCTCATCCCTGTATCCACCCGCTTCGATATGTCACAGAAATCCTAGCGGATAGCAACCGGATCTTCTGCTTCGTGCCGTGCAGATGGCATTAGGGTGACGCCCAGTCTAACTGCTTTCATTTTCTATGGATAGATGGCACAGCATTCGCTTATACCACCTATTCTATGAATTGTTGCATTTCTATAACTTTAGGTTTCTTCTTCATTATCTGCTATTAGATAAGTGGCGCTGCGGGTTAGAGCGTGGAGCTCCGGTTCCCTACCATGGAATGCGCCTGGGTTCGATCCCAACCATGGGAGTGTGCATTTTAAGTCCTAGGTATAGGACCGCTGCCCACTCAGCATCGTGAGGAAAGTGAGGAGTGCGACAGGCAGCGATCCCGGTCACGGAGGCTAACATTCTGGCTGGGGGATGCGTGATGCTGGCCACATCACCTCCTCGTATCGGTTGGATGATCGCCCACTACTACTGTGCGTACGTGGCTTGACGTGAGGCCGGCACTCGGGTTGGTTCTTCATGGGCTGTAGCACCACGGTATTATTATTATTATTATTATTATTATTATTATTATTATTATTATTATTATCTGCTATTAGATTACACTCCCTTAAAAGAAGGTCCATGTCATGCAACAGCTTTTTCTTTCTTTACGATCTAGGGAGGAAGTAGATATTGTGTTAAAAAAAATTGATACGGCGGTTTCACAAGAAATACTGTGACGTCGCCTGTGTACAAAAAAGCACTATTACTTTCTATAACACGTACACCCGTGGACAAAAAATGATTCATGCCTTGAACGCCAAATTTTCCTTAGTGCTACATGCACAGTGCCTTGTTTACACCATACGCAACACAGTTGTGTAGCCGCCTTACCAAGTTTGTGCGGTATTATTAAAACACGCTATCTTACATGTGGGTTCTCTGTAGCGCTATGGCAAAGCGTAGGGTACTTCTGTGGTTCGCTTCCTGCACGTAACAAACACTTAAGTTCGATATACCGCAACTTATACACGGCATTTGGTAAAGTTCATAATAAATGCGAAATACGTGGCTTCACAATTTTATCATGATCGCATATCTTCTTGTTGGATATCATGGGACGGTCTAGGTATATTGTGGCAGCTTGACGATACACTGCGCAATACGCGGTAATACTTGAGAATATTTTGATTCCCTCTGTAAGGATGAGATATTCTGATGAAATTGTTGAATTGATACAGGATAATCATCCTGTCTACATATGTGCAAAGATTTCAAATTGGTTTTCAGAGAGGCAGGATATCAGAGTGACAAGACCGGCCTCCCTGTTTACCAGATTTGAACCCTAAAGAAAATGTGTGGGCTGAGGTGAAAACGGAACTGCGTTCGAATTTCTCTGCAGATGCGCGAAGGACAAAAAATGGCTTCTGGACACAAATTCAAGAAGCGTGCGATGTTGTAGCTTCTCGTCCACGTTACTACAGGGATTTAATTTCATCTATAACCCGGAAATTTAGGTCAGGTATACGTGCTCAGGGTTCATAAACACAGTATTAATTTTACCTTTTATCTGTTTTATTTTTAGAATATAATTTATTTGCATTTATTTCTTTAGTTATTTAAAATGGGTATCAACCTGAACGATTGGAAGCTGGTATTTATCTATTATTTTATACTTTATTTTATTAGAATTATGTTTTTGTGTGCATAGATATTCCTGAAACTTAAAATGCTAAAGCTATATTAATGCAATATTATGTTCTACACATCCAAACACAATTAACAACACAAATAGCGATAACTAATGCGAGATTTGAACTGAGGAGCTTATGAGTGCAGACAGTTCCTTCTTAACCTCTCGGCCGACGAAACGTTGCCCCAGGCTGTTTTCAGTAGTTTATAAGCGTCCCCACCGAGAAATGCCGTTATAAGGTGATAATTGTCCTCACATTGACCATTCGACAGTTTCTGCGTGTGCGTTGTGAACACAGCTGTTACGAAGGTACATGAAGCCCTCCCTATGGCCACATGGAATCTGAGGACGGCTCAGTTTTTTGTCCATGGGTGTACATGGTAGGTAGAGAAGGCATTGCATTTCACCAAAAAACTGAATATCCAATTTCTAGAAATACATATTTTGACGTGCCCTGAATATAAAAGAGAAGCACTTTTAGAAAAAGGTGAGAGAGAGAAAACAGCATAAATCTAAAACGGAAACTCGGATGAGCATCATAGTTGCTATTTAAGTTCAGCGTCTACTAAAGTGCGACACGAAGATTTTCAAGAAATTCCCACTCTAAATAATTACCCTTTAAGTGAAAAAAATATTTCGAAATGTCGGATTTTCTCAAAAACGGCCCTAACAATTTCGTTTAAAATACCATATATTTATGATAATTCCATGACAATAGCCTGTGAAGCCCTCTTCATTCGTAAGAAATCTTGTACAATTTTATATAACTGGTAAACAGAAAGTGTTACACAATAAATGTAGATCTCTTTAAAACACAATTTATTTGATTTTTTTTTGGCATCAGTCATTTTCGAGATACCCGTTGTTATTGGTTTGAATCCTTCAATAGTTTGTTATTTTTAATGTATTGTCGCTATAGGGAGAGGGTGAGGAATTTCTTGCCAGCATATAGCGATTCGGTTTTTAAACATCTGACTGTTGATTTGGTTTCCTCTGTCTCCTCCAAGTATCTTCAACGAAATGTGTAATGAAACTACTTTTGCAAACATTTACCGCGATTAACACGAAATAGATAGAAAAAAATCTTGTTACATTCACATGACTTTCTCTACTATCTGTGTCTTTCTTCGTCGTTACCATGCTAGTCTCTAGTTCATGAGGTCGCGGGGTCAAACCCGGCGCAGGGCGATGGATTATTTCGGGCATAAAATTCCGTCGGAAGGGAAGTAAAGCCCGTGGTCCCGTGTCGTAGATTTACAGCACGTAAAAGAACCTCAAGCCTTATAAAGAGGCCTCTGAGTAAAGTTTTCGGTCTTTCATGCCCAATATAAAATGGGACGCTAAGGACCACAGCAGTTAAAGAGCGTCCATAAATAAAACTCAATTTAATTTAATTTTCTATCACCTGTCTTTATTGGTAGGTAAACAAACTATTCTTACGAAAGTTTATTTTCCTATCTACTTTATTTTAATCCAGATAAATCTTTCTGGGTATAGTTGCATTGCACATTTCGTTACATAGGTATACATAGGGAACAGCGATAGTCAAATGTTTAAGAACAGGGCGCTATGTCCTGGCCTTAAAATTCCATGTCCTTCGCGTGCAATCGCGAGAAAGAACTGAATATCGAAAGGACTTGAAAAGAATGACAAAGTACTGAACAATTCGAACCATTAATAACGGATGTCTCCGAAATGGTAGATGCCACAAGAAAGTTATCTTTAAAGAAATCTACATTTTTTTGTGTATTACGTTTTCATCTATTGCTTAACGTTTACCACTTAAACAAGATTATACAAAATTCCTTCTGAATGAAGTGGACTTCATAGGCTATTCCCAGAAAATTCAAGATATACATTTTATTTGTTATGTAAATATCTTTGATATATGGTATTTTAATAAAAATCGTTAAGAGCCACTTTTTAGAAAAAAAAAATCGAAAAATGTTCCATGTAAAGGTAGTTTGTGATGCGAGGATTTTCTCGAAAATCTTAGTGTCACATCTTTGGAAGGTAATGAACCTAAATACCACGTTTGGATCCGACGTTTCGTTTTTGACTTATGCTGTTCTCCCTCTCTCTCTCTCTCTCTCTCTCTCTCTCTCTCTCTCTCTCTCTCTCACACACACACACACACACAACACACACACACACACACACACACAAGGACCTTTCTCTAAAGGCTTTATTTAGCTTTAAGGGGCCTGAAAACGAGCACTTCCGACGAAGTATCTGCAAGGTATCGAATTTTTAGTGGATGCAATACCTTCCCTACCTGCCATGTACGTGGTAGCAAAAGTAAAAATATCTTTTATAAGAATAGTGTGTAGAAGTTATATAAAATAAACGATAGTACCTAGAGAAAGTCATCGAGTACTGAAACTGTTAACCAGTGCTACAATGTGTAGTTGTCAATACCGCATAATTTCCGTGGTGGTTTGAAAAGTACTTGAAAGTAGCGCACATTTTGAGATTTTACTATTTGTCCTTTCATTGGAATGAAATACTCAATGATATAGGTTAGAGGTTCATCCTTACACACTGTAGCTGTGCTTGTAAAATTCATCCCCAACTGGAATGCACATGGTACAAGCTGAACTACGTTTTAAAATGTTGATACAGAAAACAGCACGACCGCTGATGGTGAGTAGGGTAAATAAAGGACACGGTAACAGAGACAAACCCAAGCCCGGATGTCACAAGGAATTCCTGAAGAGCCATAGAGAGAGGGGGGTCACTTTCAAGGTCCGGGTGGATTTTAATTTTACTGGCGCCATATGAATGAGAAGGGGCCGTCCCCCACGAGCACCAATATGAGAGTACATAACACTTCAAATTCCTGACAGGAGGGAATGCAATAAAGATTACGTTCAGCGAGATATACCAAGGCACAACGAGAGTTGGAATACTATGCGAATATCGCCGTTAATCACGTCACAGAAAGATGCCAAATGCAAATGCCTACACATCCGATCTCTCAAAATTTTCTGGTGTCATGAGAGAGAACTGCTATCCTATACAGGGTGTTAACCAGTTTCTGTATAAGTAGTGTTGAGAGCTACATGCAAATGCAGCCTTATAGCTTAATAAAACTTACTACTTATATGTTGCATATTAAAATAAGACGATTGAAACGTGTTTGCTCGTGCATACTTCAGTACATTTGTGCATATTCAACAACAGGAGCATATTTATACATTTTTTTAATCAGAATACCATTTAGAATTTTCTGAACTTCCATAAAACCACGATATCGTAATTATTGACAGCAAGATATAAATAACTAAACAAAGAATTGATAGTAAAATAGAGAAATAATTGAAATAAATAATTACTGTGCATTAAATCAATGTATAATGTAATCAACCTGATTTGAAAGATTTGTCCGGAGAAAAAGGTAATCAGCGATTCATGGTAAGGAAATACATTAGTATAAAAATTGCTGGGATGTAGTTAAAGGGTGAGTTCAGTACGTTTGCAAAGTCACGTAGGCAGGAATGCTGTAAATTAGAAAGGTAATGGAATTCGGAGATTCGAGGAGGTACCGCATAGCAACAGTGCCATATGCATACGTGGAGTTTTAAGATTCGTCAGCGCGGGAAGGAACCTTGGTAGGGGTAGTGATATGTGGGCGGAATTAAGAAAAGAGCACGCAATCTAAATCAGACACATATTCGTGACTCTCCAGATTCTTGACTCCCGTGTGTAATTTCTAAGTTGTGTAGCGCACATGAACGTGTCGGTGTTAGAAAGATTAAGCGGCTATTGAGAGGGATGTTTCTGAACAATGTTTCCGAGACTTACGGCAACTGACGCTTCGCTTAATTATTGTTATAGAAGTAATTCGTAAATTCAACAGTAAAAAAATCTTCTCAAACTGAACATTTTAATCAACATTAAAATTTAGCAGCTAACTAAACTGGTATTATCCTTTCAAAATACACTTTCGCATACCATGAGATAAAGGACTCACAGCTATACCACTAGAGCAGCTGGCACGAGACAAAGCAGAATGAGCTCAAAGTTATACAAATTTGAAACAGGAAGTGGCATCAAATTTGTCGCACCACCAACGGCTTCAACCCTTGAGAATATTTGGAGTGCTGTGCGAGAAACTAGTGAATGTTGCCTTTGTTTATCCACTTTGCACCTTTCATTTATTGTGGGTTTGTTCGAGATAGTGCAGCAGATAATTAGGATATCAAAAGAGAGGTCAAGCAAGAAGTCATCGAGTTTGAAGGTGCTGCTGCCATCGAAGGTATAGACACAGCAAGTGGCAATGACGTGAAGAAGAAAATGGCAAACGTCATTGAAAAGAATAATGATTGGATAGTTTTTTATGTTTGACGTAGATAGAAACGTGAAAGCTTAGAGCTTGAAAAATTCTATGTTTGTGATATGAGAATATGTCGTTACCAATACGAAAGCGTTCACTAAGATAACATGAAACAAACTCCTATGCTTACGTTGAATGTACTTATGTCTTCAAGTTTCATCGTGAATGACCCTTAACTCAGGTTCTTTCGCATTAGTTCGTGATTCTTTGTTCTGATATCGAAAGATGCTCCCTTTCCTTCTCTCCCTTTTGCACGCATGCATTCGTGGATTCGTAATGTACCTTTAACAACAATAAATGTGTATATTCTTACAACTACTGCTCATTTAACTCACATTAAAGGCATTTACTTCCATTATCATCATCACGCATCAGTTTACATGATGCTAAAAATTACAGGTTCCAAAAAAGCATATCAGATAATCCACCCTCCGCACGTGTAACGTGGGAACTTAGCGGTATAATTAAATCAGAATTGCTGGAAGATTTCTAGTGGGCGATGCTTCTTTCGAAGCAGGGACGGTTCCGAGTTCTCAATTCATATACATTCTACTTGTAACTGTCGTTTTGTAATGCGATGTATTCTCTAAGAATAGAGCATAACTTTAATAATGACGTTAGTGGAAAGTTGCAGGATTATTTGGAACGGCTCCAATCTCAAACAGTTCCAAAATAACGTTAAGTTATTACTTTCTCTATTACTTACCTATAGGAAATAGAAAAAGTATTGCTTCCACCCAAAAATTCCATATCGAGAATTCCCTGAAAATACAGTTTTGAAGTCCCCTAACAAAAGCATATGTAGAAAAAGGTCGTGTGTGTGTGTGAACATTATAACCAAAACAATGAAAAGTTCATCTTCCAAGGATGCGGCTCGAAGATTTCCAGGAAACCCCCCACCCCAAACTACTCTTTAACTGGAAACCTTTTCCTTCGGAAGGGAAGTAAAGAGCCGGTGGTTCCGTGTCGTAGATTTACGGCACGTAAAAGACTTCAAGCCTGATAAAGAGGCCTCTGAGCAAAATTACCAGTCTTTAGAGCCCAATAATATAGAATGGGGCGCTAAGGACTACAGCAGCGTCCATAAATAAAACTCAATTCATGGAAAACTTATAGCTATTATAGCCTACTTTGGATTTTCTCAAAAGTGGCCAAATGTTTTGCATGACAAATATCTTGAATTTTCTGCGAATAGCCTTTGAACTGCTCTTCATTCTGAATGGCATTTGTATAACTGATAAGTTGTAAAATATAGAAAAAAATCTTACTACACAAAAAAAAATGTAGATCTCGTTGAAGCATATAATTGATGTCAAATACATTTTTGGGGCGGGGCATTTAACATAGGTTTGAATTGGTAAAGTGCTATTCGTTTCTTCTCGTGTTCATGAAAAGGGCATGGAATTTCAAATTCATTACATAGCGACCCGCATTTTACAAATCTATTATTAGCTTTAGTCTATTGTATCCTTCTTATACCTACAATATAATATGTAAATATGTAGTAAAAGTTTATCTTGATCTAAAAGAAGTATACAGAAGAATAAGAATAGTTTGTAGAAGAGAGAGTAGAGAGTGTCGTGTGAATGTAACACAAGACTCTTTTTACTTCCTCTAACCTGCAGTGAAGTTAAGTTCGGTTATGAGTGGAAGGGCTCTTATGAGACGTTTTACTGCGTACAGGTTCTAAAGCAATATTCTTCAGCAATCTTCAAGTGTGCTTAAACTGCCTAAAGTTTAAACCTTTCTGGCCTGCTGCAGTTTAAAACAAAGAACACGGGGATGCTGCATCCTCCTTTATGGTAAAGAACCTTCTTTATTTCTAAGAATAGCGCTTCTTAACAGGATTACTTCAATTCGTTGATAACTTTATGTCCAGGCTTATCCGCGTAAGTGTTCGTTGTGTGCTAAAAAAACGAGTAATTAAACCCTAGTGCAAGAGTTATGTTGCTATAAAGCCAGCAACTGCAAACTCCGTTGTTCTCCTTTTATGTCCAAAGTCTTAAGTTAAAATTTCATCCCACTAGTCAGAGTAATTCGGCAGTTGATGAAATGCTAATTAACTCGGCATCACTAAAACAAGTTTAATGGTCCGGCTCGGGAAACAGTTGGGCTCTTTGTACGGCAGCATAAACTGCAACAAGCAAGTTACTCTATTAAGCCGGTTTCACGATTAACAGAAACACATTTCCCTGCAATAAAGAGAACATACAGTCGAGAACATATACTTTATGCAACAACCTACACTTATTTTCCTAGGCTTCCTCTTTCAGGTGTACGCATATTTCTATAAAATTTGACCAAAACCTATAAAAATCGGATACCCTACATACACATGGCTTTCTCTACCCACTATTCTTTACTTTTATATAGCTTATATAAACTGTTCTTACGAAAGTTTATTTTTCTATCTAAGTAATCGACATCATATTTGAAAGAAATGTTTTCATTACACATTTCGTTCTAAATACAAACAGGGCAGAGGCAACATCAGATGTTTAAAAGAGGGACACTGTATGCTGGCCTAAAATTCCATAGTCTTTCCACCACATCGCGAGAAACAACTGAATAGCGACCACACTTTAAAAATGAAAAAGCAACCAATAATAACGGTACCTCGGAAATGACTGATGCTACAGTAAAGTTATTTCAAATAAATTGTGCACTTTAAAGAGATCTACATTTTTGTGAACTAAATTTTTGTTTAGGTATCTTATGGTCTACCCGTTATACAAAATAATACAAACATTTTTCCTAATAAGACGCCTTCACAGGCTGTTCACTGAAAATTCAGAATATACGTTTTATTTGCCGTGTAAATATTTTAAATGCATGGTACTTTGATCAAAAACGTAAGTCGTTTTTGAGAAAATAAAGAAATTTTTTCCATGCAAAGGGTGCTTTGGGGTGGGAGAATTTCCTTGAAAGCCTTCGTGTCGCATCTTTGGAAGATACTGAAAACATTAAGTTTGGTATTTATCGAATTAAAGTTATTCTGTTCACACATACACTAGCGCAAATTTGTCTAAAAATATTTTTTTATTCAGGATACCTCAAAACGTGTATTTCTGGTGAAATTTAGACACCTTATTTACTATAGATAGATGGCATATGAAGTAATACCGTCTCGGATAACCGGGCCTACGGTTCAAATTCTACCTGGACTGATCTCTCCGATTGAGGGGTTTTCCCCACTCCCCATAACTGGGAAATATCGGGGAATACACTAAACTTACGCTTGGAACCTTTTCTTCCCAAGTATCCTTTCCCAATTGTCATTTCATTTAATGTTTTATCAGCAGACATAGGAGTTTTTAAAAAGTTGGATTAAAGTTAACTACACTCAAACCGAAGACTGCAAAACAGAGGCTAAGGGTCATTGGTAAACAGGTAAAGCCGGTCCGAGTGCTGTCTACAAATTCCAAAAGACTGTACGAGGATTGGGGAGAGGTTTGTTACTGGTTACTGCCTTAGTCGTTACAATTCAGTTTTAGTTCCTTCTGTCCTGGCTTTAAAAGTTAGAAATTCCTAAACCAGATCATCAGTGTCCACCGTCTGTGGTACCATATACAGTAAGAATAGGTGTTAAACCCTATCCCCCCCAAAAAAATAAAATAAAAAAGCTCAAATTCTTGCTTATGTGCTTACAAATTATATATGAACTTTCTAGTTCCATGTTGAATGTACGTTACCTATCAGCGATGTATACAAATGCGTTGCAAGACATTTTAAACGTCCTTGAACGAAAAGAAAAGCCAGCCTTTACAAATTTCAAAGATGTTCTTCTCGCTTTCTGCTTTTTATCTACATTATTTGGAGACTTAAAATGTTTTACAGGATGCTATTTCAGCTCAAAATCCATAACAATTTAACAAATATACTGAAAATAGTAAACAAAGAATATGTGATATATTCACATGACCTCTACCAATAAAAATTCTCACGTATGTTACATATTAAGTATTCATATCAAGTAGGGATAGAACCTCGAAACCGTCGATACCTTGATACTCTCGATACTCGGTGGTATCGAAGTATGTCTAATATTTTGATACAAACCTTCGCTACTTTTAAACTTTTTAGGTTTTGCATTCCTGAAAGCTGTTGCGTTTAGCTTTATCCTAGATAAGAAAGGAAAGCAGTCGAGCCTTCGCGTTATTGCCTCGCACGTGTCGCCAAAGTATTGCTGGACTATAGTGTTTGATAGACCTTGACTGCGTTTCCTATGAGTTAATCAATGCAACATTACATAGACTCTTGTGTTTAAATGAAAACATGTAAAACAATGGGGGGAAGGAGTAGGGGTACTCATGCAACATGCAGCGTTAACTGAGTTGTGAATGAAGCCGATTTAGCTGACTTAAAACATTTCTGCAATAGCCTGGCTTGGAGACTCACTCTCAGCCATTACATTTACCTACTCCGGTGATAAAAAATCTGTGAACCAACACAAACAAATCAGAACTTAAGACATGGGATAATGCAGCGTATGGGAATATTTGTTGGAATTTCATGTAAAATATATATTTGTTTATATTTTGAAGATTGCAGAATAAAGAAGAATTTCTAGCATTTGCTTTTCTATGGATAGGAAATCCTTAAAAAGAAAGTTTTCGGCACAAAATATAGTTATATAAAAAGAAAAACAAAGTAAATTTATTATTATTGTAATTATTATTTAATATTTATTTATTATCCTTGACTAACAACGGGGATACATAACCTGTGTCATTTTAAAAATAAAAAAAATTGTTGCCAATTGAAGAATGTCAAACAGGAACAACTTCGGAATTAGCTTACAAAACAAAATTGTTTATTTGCGTTTAAACACAAAAAAAAACTACTAAGGACATAATTCAGCGAACAGCTATTGCTTTTACAGTTTTTTATAAAGTGAGTATCGAATATCGATGCTCAAAAATCAGCATCGGTATCGAATATCGAGAAATAGCTGTATCGTCCGATCATTAATATAAAAAGTTATTTTTCTAACCACATTGCGTTACTCTAGATATAGTTTTGCTTAGCAATGATTTCAAATTAAGAGGAAAGTCCTTAATTACAACATGATTTTACTTGTGGCAAGAGCTCTTACAATGGAAAGAAAACCAAAAAAATAGGATCAAGCATAAGCTTCCAACCATGTCAGACACACTTGGAAAAGTTTAAATTTGCAACATGGAATAATTAGAAAACCGCTAATTTACGGAAAAGAAATTGACGCAAATTGTGTATTTTCCTGGCTTAATATTCTTCCTGCTAAAATTTTTCTCTATCGCTTATGGTGTCCTAGTTATACAAAATGTAATCAAATAAAGAGTACTTCACAAGTTGCTCACAGAAAATTCAAGGAGTACGTTTAATTATCATTAGCAGGTATAGGAATTCTTAAACAGTTAACTTCAAGTTGACTCAAACCATCGTCACTGACGAGCAGGTAAGCACGGTCTGGTGAGTGCTGTTTGCTAACGCAGCAGATTGTTCGAGGATAGGGTGGTTTGTAACCTGCGACGTCACTGCAATACTTTCAATAACGTTAATTTCCTTTCATCCTGGCTTTAATGCTTAGAAATTCCTGTGCCTAGTCATTAGTTATTTGATGTTTCATTCAAAATCGTTAGAGGTATTTTCGAGAAGGTAAAAAATTAACCTGTTCTACTTTCTCTACTAAGTAAGGCAAGTAGGAGAATTATTGCATTCCACCCAAAAATTCGATATCGAGATTTCATTGGAAATACATTTGGGGCCCATGAATCCAAAAAAAGACATTTTTAGAAAAAGGTCCGCGTATGTGTGTGTCCGTGAACTGTATAACTCAAAAACAAAAAGTCGGATAAATACCAAACTTGTATTTAGGTTTAGCACCTTCCAAAGATGCGACACGAAGATTTAAGAAAATCTCCCCACCTCAAACTACCCTTTACATGAAAATGTTTTGAAATTTTTTATTTTCTAAAAAATGGCTAACGATTTTCATTAAAATACCATATATTAATGATAGTTACGTTACAAATAAAATGTGTATATATATTCAATTTTCTAGGAATCAGCTTTGAAGTCCATTTAATATGGAAGAAATTTTGTATAATCTTATGTAACTGGTAAACGTTAAGCAATAGACGAAAATGTACTACACAAAAATGTAGATCTCTTTAAAAAACACAATTTATTTCAAATAAGTTTTTTTTTGTGTGACATAAGCCATTTCTGAGATATCCGTTATTAAAGGTTAGAATTGTTCATTTCTTGGTCGTTCTCTTAAAGTCCTATCAACATTCAGTTGTTTCCCGGGAGTGCATGGAAACATTATGGAATTTGAAAGCTAGCATATAGGGTCCAGTTCTTAAACATTTGACTGTCGCTGTTTCCTTTGTATCTATAACGAAATGTGTAATGTAGCTATTTCTGCAAACGTTTGTATGAATTGAAATTTCGTAGACAGAAAAATAAGCTTTAGTAAGAATAGTTTGTATACCCACTAATAAATAATAGAGGGTAGATAAAGTCATGTGAATGTATCAGATTAGATTTTCATGTATAGGGTATTTTAGAAGATGCTGAACTTAAATATCAGGTTGGTATTTATCCGATTTTTCCTTTTTCAATTATGCGGGCTTTTTTCTAAAAGTGCTTTTTTATTAGGGAGTCCCAAAACTTAAATTTCTGATTTCGAGTGGAATAAAATACTTCCTCTACCTCATATAGGTAAGTGCTAGAGAAAGAAAAAAAATGCTAGATATTGTTTTTCTATAATGCCGCTATTCATCAATATATTAATTAGGGTATTCAATTGGCGTTCCAGAAATTACTAAAACATCTATTTTTACAAAATTAATTATCTTTTTCTAACATAATGAGACTAATAAAATACAGGTTTCCAATATATTTCTGCAATATACATTTAATTTGATACAACTTTTATTTCTTCATTGTGTCGAACATTTTTATATGTTGTTGAAATAATTGAATAATTAATAAATGAAAACCTAATTGTGGTATCACAATCAAAGTTTGTATTTGTACTCCTCTTTGCATGTGCAACGCTTGGTGCTAATTATGTTATATACAATGGGAGTAAGGGTGTGTATACCTATGTGTGTGTTTTTCACAATGGTAGAATTGAAAATAATGAGTCCTGAATGGTAGCTTAGTGCAACGAAATGCGTTCGAACTCGAGCTCGTCCTTGGAAGTAAGAACAGCAAAATCAATGCTATATAACTCAACAACGCAGGGTTGCCTAGATATAAATTCCTCTTTTCTGTTTATATTCTTAAGTAATTTTCGCGGCTTCTATGCACACCGGATGAAGTGATTTTACTAGATAGTTCACACGAGCGAACACACCTAAAAGACTTTTGAAACATTATACTGTGACACAATTCCGTTAAGTGCACCACTTAAAGCATGTGCATTACATACTAATTTTTCGACGACTGAATAATGGAAGTAGTACTTAGGGGAAAATAAAATAAATAATATGCTAACAGCTGTTGCACATAGTGGTTCCAGTAGCAAGGTCATCAACAATAACATCGGGGGCAAAGTAGCGATCGATTAACCATGCCTGGTTGTTGGGCTTAAAATAAATTAATAAAACTTGCAGCTTGTGTTTAACTGCTGTATGAATTAAGTCGTAAGTACATATTAATAAACATGTAGAGGTAGTAAAGTATATCCACGTAAGATTTAAATGGTAAAATTCAACTATAAAACAGGATTATATTCCATGTTAGAATAATAAACATATCAAAAGCTATATGATTTAATATAGTTCATGCATACATGTGCAGTAAAATTGGCAAAGCAGACAGATATTTTAGGAAACCAGCACTGAATGCAGAAAATCCAACTTTCCACAGTGACAGCATGAACGGGAAGTACATCAAAAAACACTACTATCGAAAAAGCAGTTTACTTAGCATGGGAGTTCAGAACCAAACAGAAAACCACTGCTATACAGTGTTTATATTTAATGCATATAGATATGCTTACCGCAGCGGTACACAAAAATAGAGGAACTAACCTTACAGCTTTCTAAACGCGCTCCAATAAAACAATTGCTATTCACGGTTCGCTAGTTTTCACGAAGTTAAATTATTACGTAATTAGTGTAACTTTCATGGCTGCGTACTAATTAGCAGAGATGTAATTAATGCAAAAACTTTGCCAAGCAAGTTGTAATCCCCAAACCAGCAATCCTGATGCGACAATGGCAACTTGGCCCAGCGGTTAAGATCCCTTGCACGCAGATGGTATACTAATTACCAAATGTCTTTCAAATGGGAAAATCTTGAGCTCCAGGTGTGCAACAACTCGGCAATGGATGGAAGTAATTTCAACTCATGAGTTCTCTCGTGCAGTAGCTTCCGATTTTTTGGGAAAATTTTGCTTTTATTCTGTATTTCTTTTCTGTATATATACCGAGCATTTAAAGCCGTCGTTACGTGTTTTACAGCACATTCCGTTTAATATATACAGCATATACTTATGTTTACGTGTTGTATCATAATGAAGACTTCAGTGCTTGCTTACTGGGTGCCAATATGACTATAAAAAAGAATATTGAACTTGGTGTCTTAATTGACATTTGAGGTATAATCATATGAGACGAGTATGAATAAAAAAACTATTTATCAACCCCTTAAAATGTTGATTATTTTCTATTTATTACGCTGGATTTACTTGTAAACTGTTTTGAAAGTGGCGCAGTACGCCGAGCATAAGTTATTAATAATGTCTATCCTTTCAAATGTATTTTAATGCAGTATTTACACTTCATTGTCCTTGTATCGATGTTTAGCATCTCATGCAAAGTTAAATTAGTTAAAATTTAAAGCTAAAGCCCGTATCACAGCCGCACATAGCACATTCGTCACGACACATTTTTCACTTAGGTTAATAAATTCCTAATCATACATACATTTATTCAAATGAAACAATAGATGTAAACATTTAATATATTATAAGTATTTTATGTATTCTAAGTCAATAGTACCCCATTATGTTTGTTTAACTAACTTCTCTCTTTGCATGCCACGGCAGGGATTGTTGATTTTAGGTTAGCCACAAGACGCCCTAACATTCGCTCCGCGAATTGTAAATGTATCGACCCAGAATTTCTTTATGTTTAATTCCGCGTTAATGATATACGCGTGAGAATTCTTACGTTCCGAGAGAGAAGTCAAGGGGAGAAATAAGCATTTAAAGCATTTAAAGACAGCATTGTAGTAGAAGATTTCAACTATACATGCATCATATAGAAATACGCGACGATTTAAAAAATATACTGAGAAATAATCAGAATGTCGCGAAGCAGTAAACGAATAAACCTATACCATGAAGCAATAGGAAAGAAATATGGATCTTAATGTAAAAGTAATTACAACCTTTGAAACATAATTCTGGATAGCAACATAATTAAAAGCGTTCTTACTCACCGGCCATCGTAAAAGCAACAATCCTGTAAAAAATTGTCTTATTGTAGAGCGACTGAGAAATGCAGACAACTCCAAAAAAACTGTGTACAACAAATCTTCACTCCAGTGATTCAATTACCAGCTTAACATCCCAACAAATTTCTACAAACAACTAGCACCTCAATTCAATGCTTCAACCTGACGCACAACGTGTGGGAAAAAAATTAACCATTAAACTGGCGCCCAACATGGGACAACTAAAACCTTAAATCATTTGCACATTAAAACTGAATTTTTAGAAAATGGAATTTCAGCAGGAATATTTTCTGTTACTGTGTCATCTCATTATTAGAGGCAATCAGTTTTGCTGAAAGTGAGTGTTTTTGACCTTGCAGTCAGTAGGGAATGAAACCATCAACAATAGCCAAGAAAATTGTTTAAACAAGTAAATTTGGACGAGTATATCTTTGAATATAAAAGCACCTGAAAAGGCAATCTCAATCTTTGTTTTTGGTCAGCTGAAAAGTGGGAAGTCCTTATGAGGATGTGTAGCTCTGATAAGGTGGAAAACAACTTAACCTTTCTTCAATGATGATGATGATAATGACTAATCAAGTAAGTGTTGTTACTTTCTTGAGCTTTACCCCCATCATTTCCGACTTCAGTTAAAATGTTTAGTTTTGCAACATCCATTAAAAGCTTAAATACAAAGTTCTTTATGTGCTTTCTTTCTGGTTTACCCTTTGTTTTCCTGTCACTCTTTATACCCTGAATTCAAGGAACACAGCCCTGCGTCTTGGGTCAGTCATGTGTTGAATTCTATAGCGACGTTATTCAAAATTCAATCGAGCAGAAGCAAGTGGGGGAAGGCAGATAGGCCTTTTTCTTCTTACGATATATGGAGCTCTATGTAAATAGAATAGAAATCTCAAAAGAGAAGGGAAGAAAATTTTTAGGCGTGAGGCGGAGAAAAGATTTCTCTACACCGGTTCTCTCAAGTCGACGAATTCTATTATTATATTTAAAGAGGCAGGAGCTGGCTCGTATGAAATATAAATGTGAGAGCGGAACAAAAGAGGATCTGTCGAAAAGAGCACAGCGCTGCACTAAATGAGGGCTGGGGAGCAAAAGCGGAAGATGGCCATTCCGCAGACCGAGGTACATACCGCAAATGTCACTTCTTGCCTTTGTTAACCATGCTACTACAGCAATAAATATGGGCGTCTCCAGGATTTTTCTTTAGAAAAGGGCAGGGGAATCAAGATTAACCAGAATACGATCATTCTTATTGCTTACTGTTATTAAAGCCTAAAAGGATGGTGTGCGGTTAGAAGTGTCTCATATTCAAGAGGTCCCGAGTTCACAACCCGATTGGTGTTAGTTACAAGGACAAGGGTTTTTTCCCGGCATTCCCCTTATCCTGAGAAGAAGAATATTGGGTAACTATAAGTGCGTTCATTTGAGCATCATTTCACCAATTTCATTCGTTCACCTTTCGACATAACGTTAAACTCTTAAATGCTACTGTATATGGTTAGTTTACGTTCTGCACACATAAATAGCTTTAAGGGAATTGATTTAAACTTTCACATTTGGCATTTAAGATTAATTAAATGAGTTATTTATCAGAAATGACTCCAAAAGTTGTCTTATTTTAAATACAATACCCTTAATGCACGTATGCGGAGAAAAAAATCGCATGTGCCACAATCATGCGAATTTCTACTCTTTACAAATTTACAAGCAGTTATTCCTTATAAATTTTACAATTTAAACAAACGGCGAGTCTTTAATCGCGGTGCATATTTATTATAAATGCTTTAAAATTAAGCAATATGTCCTAGTTATATACAACAACCAGAAACAACCTTCAGTTACTCCTTTATTAAACGGATTCAAGGCACCTAGGGCGAAGAAGAAGAAAGGGAGGACTCAAATCTTAAAAATATTACAAATGATGCATTTCAAATTTGGAAAAATGTAAGAACATAACACAAAAATCTTTAAAAAATGTTAATTCTATAAAAAAAGCAAACAAAAAAAATCTGATGTGTTACACTCACATGACTTTCTCTACTCTTGTACAAACTATTTTTACAAACGCTTATTCTCCATATGCTTCATGTTAATCGAGATATCGAGATGTTAATCTTATTGCTAATTTTCTTGTAGATGCAAGGGGAATTGGTAGGCTTTATGCGAAAATCAAATACTTTAAGAGCTGGTTGCTATGTGGAGTACTCCATTCTCTTTGCATTACCAGGACAAAAAAGAAACCAATAACGAATTCCCATTTGAGAAAAAGTATAAGTATTGGAAAATTTAAGGGAATAACAAACAATATCTCGATAATGGTTCACTCAACAAAAAAAATGTATATGACATAAGATGTGTATTTTAACGCGATCTAAATTTTTTGTGTGGTAAAATTTTGTCTATCTCTTATGGTTTACCAGTTATGCAAAAGTCGTTCACAATGAAGAATACTTTTGGAGACATTCCCAGAAAATTCGAGATATACAATTCATTTACCATGAAAATTTCTTATACATAGGATATTTTTAGGATTAGAGCTATTTTTGAGAAAATTAAAAATTTCGAAAAATGTTCCATGTAAAGGTAATCTGGGGTGGGGGGATTTTCTTGAAAACCTTCGTGTCGCATCTCTGGAAGATACTGAACCTAATACCAAGTTTGGTGTTTATCCGACTGTTCGTTTCTGAGTTATGCTGTTCACAGACTGACAGACACAAACACGGACATGTTTCCAAAAAGGCTTTTTTTTTGGATTCAGGGGGCCTCAAAACATATATTTCCGATAAAATCTCGGTATCGTATTTTTGGGTGGAATACAATACTTCCCCCACTTACTATACGTAGTAGAGAAAGTAAAGATTATTTCGAATACGAGTATTATATAATTAACGAATTCTCCATTTGAAAAGACTAAGTTTTTGCCAACCAATTATGGTTTTTAAGGTATACAAAATTATAGAAAATTCAATACGATCAAAGCGTGAGCTTTATTTGTTCAGCTTAATCCCACTGCACTATTCTGCATATTACAACAGTATTTAGTTAATTTATTGCAGGCTATTCAGATAAGTCCTTCAGTTCAATATCTCAAATATACTATAATATTTTAAACAAAAGCGCTAGAGCCACTTTTAAAAAAGTAAAAAATTACATTTTTTTTAATGTAAAGGGCAGTTATCAGGTGGACGAAATTTCGTGAAAATCTTCGTATTACTTGATTGCAATATGTTGGTCTTAAATACGAGGTTTATATTCCTTTGACTAGTTCTTTAGTTATGCTGATTAGACACACATACATACGGTTCTACCCGGAGCCAAGGGGGGTCCCCTCTAAATCCACGCAGAATAGGGGCAGGCAGGGGCGTCAGAGTATAGCTCGCTGTCTAACAGCAGTCTATATTGGTGGCGGGCATTGAGAGATCTACAGAATCCCGCCCAAGCTTGGGTGGTGTCCAGATGTACCCAATATCCCATGTGTGTAAGAACCAACTGTCCCGTCGAGACCAACGCAATCCGAAAAAATACCTAAAAGGAAGGGCTCAAATGTTCGGCCCAACGTACTCTAGTCAGAAGTATATGAGGCGAAGATACCACGGCACCTGAATGGGTTGGAACCCCTACCTACTGGAAGACAAACACATACAGACACAAATAGAATGTAGCACCTACCATAAATCTTCCGGCCAATCAGAGTTAAGTTACTGAGCTGTTGCGATGTACATACCAAAACAAATATGTGAGATACCGCTTTGGAACATTTAAGCTTTAGTGCCATGGCAAATAATACAAGGCAGTTACTCAAAGTATTATTATTATTATTATTATTATTATTATTATTATTACTACTATTATTATATGCACGTGGGTTAAGTGAACAGTAAGTATAATAAGTATTTAGATGTATTATTTTACAAAAACACTTCACTAATTCCTGCCTACAAGGCTGAATGTAGGACAGAAGGTAGAGAGTAAAGGAAGGGAGCATCGTCTTGCCGGTTGTCAATATTCAAAAGTAACAAGGAATCACGACTTGATGTGAAGGAACTCGAGTCAGTCTAGTGACACTGGACCAAGTGTATCTTGCTGTTACGTTATGTAAACGGCTGTGAGTAAATAGTAAATAATAGTGGACATACTTATCTGTTATTTTGGAACCGATACTTGGAACCTGGTACTTTTGGTCGAAACAATTATTGAAAAACAACCATTTAACCCCACACTATTTCCTATAACTGCTAACTAGGATTGCTTGGAAAGCGTGACGCGCAGGTGCCGTATACCTCTGCATGCTACTCGTATATACCTTTACTAACGGTACCTGTGTATTACTTCTGAACGCAGGTGCCTCTCAGCTGGCACTGCGCGCTCTACAAGGGATCAGTGTCCAACTGTGCGTCGTACATGACAGTAAAAACAGTGCATGTTTAGTAGTGTAATATATAAAATATTAGTATTTCGATGTGAGGATTTTAAATTTCGTCAACATTGAGGATGTTTCTCTGGAATATTACGAATCTTTTGGTGAGGAGTGAGAAACTAATAATTAAAGGGAGCAGCATTGCTGCCAAAATATTCTGACATGTATTGTTACGCAGTTACAGCGACGCATAAAGAATTCAGAATCTAGAAGGCACTCGTCTCCAATTAAAAAAAGAAAAAATCAAGAGGCAAATTAACGAGACAACATTCGAATGTTTAATATACAGGAAGAACAAACGATATTAGTTTACATGTTTTGGTGATTCTCGTGACTTTTCATTTTATTGGTTTTATACTTTTAAATTTTTCTTGTGTGCTGTTCAAAAATTAATTTACATGCACTTAATAGAGCAATTTTGTTTGTGTGTGTAGGATGTGTTTATCGGAAGCGGATACCTCGCGCACCATTGTTATCTATTGCATCCACATCCACCGGGAGACAGGGATGAGGTGAAGGAGCAACAGGAGGTCCCACATCCGCAGGCGGAGAGGCCTACAAAGACACGCAGAAGTCTCTAACATTTCCAGTTTGAATACCCGTGCGCCAGTGACGAGGAATCCCGAGAGGACGAGGCAGCAACCCTAACGGCCGGCGTGAGATTCTTTTACGTGCCGTAAATCTACAACACAGGACCACAGGCTTTACTTACCCTCTGAAGAAAGCCATGCTAAGGATTTTTACGCCCGAAAAAATCCACTGCCCTCCGCCGGGTTTGAACCCGCGATCTCGGGAACTAGAGGCTAGCATAGTAACCACTACACCACGGAGGACGACCTAAAGGCCGGAACAGCTCACTCTGGCGTTTATGGGGAGAAATCTTGCCAACGCGCAAGCATCGGCGCCATTTGGCCGGCACCGCCTGCAGTACAGGACCTGAAAACATACCTGAAACGTGAAATGGGGATGAAAGGAGAGGAAATGGGGGAAAGGAGAAATCGTGGTAGAATACACCACCCAGCATTCGCTTTGGCGACCAGGGGAAAACCACGAAAAACCCATGGTCAGAGTGGGCGGTCACCGGAATCGAACACGCATGCGGGCCAGAGACATTGCCGCCCGAGCCATCTCACTCGGTAATTTTTTTTTTTTTGGGAGGGGGGGTACTATTGAAATTGAGATGAAAATGGATTTCGATTTAACCGAGAGAAAAATCTCAAACTCGGGAATTATTAACGTTACATTAAGGCCTCAGTTTTTAATACTTCACAAATTTATTTCTACGTCAGTTGAAATAATTTTTTATTCAACTGTCAGGAGTTTTATAACAAATTTGATGTGTTACATTTACATAACTTTCTCTACCCCTAGTGGGTATACAAATTATTCTTACGAAAGTTAATTTTTTTATCCACTTCATTTTAATAAACCTCTGCAGAAATAGCTATTACACATTTCGGTACAGTACAAAGCTAATAGCGATAGTCACTGTTTAAGAACTGGACGCTGTATACTGGCATTAAAATTCTATACTCTTTCCACGCATTCGCGAGAAACAACTGAAACTCGATGGGACTTGAAACTAATGACAAAGTATTGAACAAATCGGACCATTTGTTATAACGGATATCTCAGAAACGGCTGATGCCATAAAAACGTTATTTGAAACAAATTGTGTTTTAAAGAGATCTACACTTTTAGTGTAGTACGTTTTAGTCTAGCACTTAACGTTTGCTAGTTATACACGATTTTACAAGATTCCTTCCGAATGAAGAGGAGTTCAAAGGTTATTCCCAGAAAATTAAAGATATAATTTTATTTGTCAAGTAAATATCTTATTTATATATATGGTATTTTAATAAAAATAGTTACAGCCATTTTTTAGAAAATGAAACATTTCGAAAACTGTTCCATGTAAAGGATACTTTGAGGTGGGGTATTTTCTTGAAAATCTTCGTGTCACATTTTAGGATAGTGCTGAACTTAAATACCACGTTTGGTATTTATCTGACTTAGTTTTTTAATTATGCTGATCACACACACGGGCCTTTTTCTAAAGATCCTTTTCTTTTATTCAGTGCCTCAAAACATGTATTTCCGGTGAAATCTTAATATCGAATTTTTGGGGTGGAATACAATACCTTCTCTACCTAATTTAAAGTTTTAAAAATCGGTGTAATGTTCAAAATGTTACAAAGCCAACAAATTAAAAATTGTGGATAACACCATATGACGTAAACTGTTTTGTCGTTTGTTTTCTTTCTGCATATTAAAATAGAGAATTATATATCTGTTAATTTGCTGCTAGAAGTTTTTAAAGTAGAGACGACTACTTTCTGGAGTCACTGAAGGTATATGATGTGCAGTTATCTGTTTTCTTAAGGATACACAGAGACCATTACTCTGAAATGGTAAAAAATCACATTTTTTGTTTTAGGCACTAATAAATTCTCTATTACTTCCAGTTTCAGAAAATATATACTTTTGGGGGGTTAAGAGGTTTTTAAGAAATTTAAATGCTACTCTGTATTCCTTTAAACCTACCTTGCAACGCCCCCTTTTTAGAACATTTTTGTATCTTTCAACAACGAACGACTATATCATGCCCAGCTAGCAGTTAGCAATTAACAAAGGAGACTAGAAAAGCTGAAACAATCCAGGGATGAAGGTACAGATGATTATGATCTTGGAATGAACTGAAGTGTGTCAATTTTAATGCTCAAACTTTAAATTCAGTTTTCTCAAAACAACAGTTTTGGATACTTATATACCTTTTTCTCAGAAAGTATGAGAGGTAAATAGCTGAATTTTTCAATACATGTATACAACACACAGGTAAACTTTCTGAACCACAATCATAATTTTGTAATGTATATTAGTGATATTAAGAAACCAGCAACATTGCAAATTTTCCACATTTTTTCTTCTTTGATTTTGCAAATATTTTTTTTTCCAATTTCTAGTGAACTGACATACATAACTATGTAATGGAGGTTCATAAGATAGCTGATTATACTAAGAACAAGCATGCAAAAGTGTGATTCTGTATTACAAGTAGTATCAGAGAAAAACGTACATGAATTCACTTTTAAGAGTAAATTTTATTATTTTTCAGCTGAATGAAATAATTTTTACGGACTCAGCTACATAAGCTATCAATGCAAACCACCACTTGAAATAAATGTCATGATTTATAGAATTATTCATAAAAATATCAGGAAAAACCATTGAGAGCTTTAAGAGCTGTGGTAGTTTAACACACTTAAGGTGTAATTTCCATGTGTTCAGAGTACCTTGTCCCCTTAGAATTTCATCTCTGTTAAATTGGTGCTAGAAGTTTCCAAAGTAGAGACGACTATTTTCTGGAGTCACTGAAGGTATATCTGTTTACTTAAAACGTGTTCTCGTTATTTAATGCCGGCTATGTTCGAGGCACAGTTGCTACAATCATTAATGGTGTAATATTTAATCAAAAGAGCTTGTAATATTAGACACACACACATTCGCTGGAGATCATAACTTGAACAGCCCTTCCTCACATGGAGCAGCAGTGCTGCCGAACGACACACTAGATTCGGGTGATGACATACCAAGTTGATATACTCGCTGTGGTTGAAGCAGGTAGCTGTTAAGGCCATACTGTGCTCGCCTGAATAATGCATTATGTATGAAACAAAAGTTTACACCATGGTTATTCGTGGTTTTCCTTAGCAGCACAGGTCAACAGATTGGTGGGCAATTTGCACGACCTTCATGTGACAGTATACTGGAAATGATAAAAGTCATATCATTCAGAATTGGAATAAAATAAATGCAACAATCTTGCCATGGTTTGCTCAAAACAGACTAATTATAAATAAAGATAGGACAGTAGCAATAGTTTTTGGCATAAATCCAATAAAAATAGTACCTATTTCTTTTCCGGATATTTATTTGAATGACACTAAAATCACATCCGTGACAGACACAACATTTGTGTGGATCATTCAAAGTTTTGGGTTGGACAGTACACATAGAACATCTGAACAAAAAAATTAATTAATCAATGTTATGCAATAAAAACATTAAAAATATCAGCAGATATGAATACACTCAGAGTAGCTTATTTTGCTTACTTTCATACATTATGGCGCCATTTTCCGGGTTAGTTCAAAGATGTCAGAAAAGCTTTTCAAAATGTAAAAGAGAGTTATAAGAATAGAACCAACATATGTGAACTGCAGACCGTATTTTAAAGAACTTAAAATTATAACTCTTATATGTTTGTATACACTATATATGTTTTACATGTTAAACTAATATAAATAACGAAAATTTATGCTATGATACATCAGCATGATAAAAATAAAATAAAATCCGAATATTCAACCCCGACATCTAGGTTACTATACCGGGGCATATAACAAAATTTTCTATTTATTGAATCAAATTTTTCAATTCTTATATTCATTCATTTTACAGATTAATCTATAACTACTACCTAACTAAAAATAAAGAAAACATAGGTAAGGCAAATGAATAATAGACTGTAAAGGTATAAATAAATAATAATTACAAAATCTATAAATCTATACTAATATTGGTAATCAGCATAAAAGCAACTGGTATCCAGCTACTTAACTAACAAAACTTACTATAAAACTAAAAACTACTCCACTGGTATCCAGCGGTTACATACTGGTATCCAGTACTATTTAACAACATCTTCTAGCTTAAATAAGTTCTTTGATCGATTATACAGTTAAATTGATATATAATAAATCTTACTTAATACATTATTATAGCAATAATCTACAAATTTACTGGTATTTTTAAATTTATACTTTCACGCTAAAATAATTATATACCAATTAACAATATTTCCTTCATTTGCATTTTATTTATTAATTTCCTTTAAATTACAAAAGAAAATTGGAATCATCAACGTTATTTATATTCATATATATTTATAATTATTTTATAACGCATTTATTTTATAATTTATATTTTCCTTCCCTACTATCAACATGATACTAGAGCAGCTCAAATCTTTCATCACTTAGCCATAATACCACTGTATAAACATTCCTTCGACTTTATTCAATTGCATATAAAAGAGCCAGACACCGTAAGGACATTCAAAAGAAAGCTTCGCAAATGTTTAATTGAAAAAGTTTTTATTCTATATAGGTTTTAGTAAGTTAGCTTCGTCATGTTTCTTCTTCTACAATTTTACTATATTACATTTTCTTTTTCATATTGTTTTCTCTTCTGCAATTATTATGTTACATAGTAAAGTTTGTATTTCTGTAATTACTATGTTAGTTTTGTATTCACGTATCCATTATCTTTTATAAGTTAGAAAGGATGAATGAATCGAATTTAATTATATAAAACAGTTAACAAGGTGACGGTACTTTCAGCAGGAACTAAGGTTAGTTATCATGAACAGAAACAAAATCGAGGTTATGCCGGTCGCTTTCCGGCATCTTCGCCCGATGCGTCGTGGCATGTTATGTGGTACGCCTGGTTGGGCTCTCTTGGTCCACCCGCCAGCCTCGCTGGGGAGTCCCTGCTCACCGCTTCCCAAAATATGAGCCCCGGAGAAGGAGGCCTGCTTAATTATTACGTATTACAATTTGAAACTTTTATTTTATAATTCATTACGTCATTTCTTCCTCCATTACAGCAATTCTCCTGCTGCCGAGTTAGTGATACTACATATGTAATAGCTTTAATACATTTTAATGATCTCTCTTTTCTGAATTTGCTTATCATTTGTTATTGTATTTTAAATGTTAAGGTTAATAGATTCGAGGCCAGCTCAACTTCGTTATTTGTTACATTCATTCCTTCCTGGCCAAATGCCTTAATGATTGTACAACACCGATTTTCCTTGGGTTTTGGCCTGGTGGGTCGTGGGCGAGTGGAGCAAGGTACAGACGATAGTTCTGAGGCCGTCTGTTTGATATAAGTGGATTATTCTTCTAAATATACATATTAGAACAAAATTCATAAACCTTAGAAGCTAAAGCGAGTGTAAAAAATTACAAAATATATTTACCGCCTAATTGTTAAGATTCCTTTATGGCACTGTCAGTGATAATAATATAATGTTAGCAATGTTAATTATATATATACACTAGGACCTTCCGAGCGAGCGCTACTTCTATCCATGCATATCATTGACAGAAGGCAGCACTGTACATAGAATGCATTTAGTCCCTTACTATGGCGGCTGAAAGTGCATCGAAAATATAGAAGCTTTATTCTTATTGTTAATGACTCTCATAAACTCCTGTTCGACAGAAAAAATATTGATAAATGTGCCTCTAAAGGCACAGTTATTTCATTACAATCTGTTTAATAAGAATAAACGAGCAACGCTCCGAACAGTATAAATCAAATCCCAAAAACTGGAAAATATCTCGATTTCTCCTTGTACCTATGGTTTAAAATAACACTTTTCTTTATTACGATGCAGATTCGGTTAGGCGTACTGTTACTCCGTGATTCCTTCCCTTCTGCACGTACATTGTTTTAAGGACAAGCCTGAGTAAGAAAGCAGCTTCACTGTACACCCAGAGCGATCTGTTGAAGGTCCTTTGGTATTTGCTATATCAATATAACCAAATGGAGTAAACCTATAGATAGTATGTAACCAAAAGAAGTTAGAAACGCATAGTTGGATGGAAAAAGTTGAACCAGGGAGGAAAAGGATAATTTAAGTTGATATTGAAACGTGCATAATACCAGATACGTGAATGGTAAGCTGGTTACGTCATCTCAAAAGATGGGCGGAAGCTAACACTGCCAATGAGTTGAGCATGTTCTTGCTAGCTGAATACTGAACCATCATATAATAATCATAAGCACGATAATCGTCAATTTCTTTAATGACACTTTTTGACTACCAGTCATATCAGTGCTATTATTATTATAAGAAGAAGAAATAACAAAACTCGTAAATAATAACGCATTAAACAAATAATATTATTAGTATTATAAGACATATAGTGCAATGTGTAAATAATAAAGATATACAAACTAACAATGTTATATTATTAAATATTATTATTACGTGCAAATTATTATTGATCAAAGTAGTTATTGAAATTGACAATTACATCGAAATACTAACCTCTTTCTTGATAAATTATTTTCCACCAACTCGATTTGGTTCTTCGAGAAGTGTCACTATTGGACAGCCTTTGCATCGACACATCCCTACTCGATGGTAGTCTACTTCAGAAAAAATGTTTCATATAAGCACTGTGGCTGTTGTGCATTTTATCGTACAGGTAACTCATTTCTGATCCACCCCTCCCTCTTCAAGGTTGATTCACTAATGCAATTGTATTAGGCTCACTGGTTACAGCAATCAGAGCCGAATTTGTCAAGAAAGGTTAGTTCTGTTCCCCTTCGTTTCAAACCAATCGTAACATCGCTCAGTGGTTCATGTTTGGTTCTTGGAATCTCTTTTTCTTTAATTGCTTCATTTGTATAGTCCCCTTTAACTTCTTGGTCACATCGAGAACATTGACTTCAGAAACAACGGATGGTGTATTGCTCGCTGAACTGTAGGGTCTTTTGATATTGGTTTTATCAGTCTTTAACTATTAAACACACTCACATTCACTCCCACGTTTATACAAGGTTTCCGAAAATGATGATGGGGTTTACGAGTTCACTGTAAACCAAGTATTACCTATGTGTAATCCAGTAACTAGCAATTTACGTTCACATGTTTTTTTCTGTCATTGTTTCCATCGTCATAATAAACTCATTGTTGCAAAATTTTAGAGTTTTGCATCGCATGTTATTACATAAACACACTCTGCATACAAATGATCTGTGTAGATCTTCTCCAAATTATTTGCTTTGTGTTGAAATTCTACTTGAAATGTTTATAGACGTGTCATAGAAGTGCTCCTTGCTTTCTTCAAACTATTTTCTTTGTTTTTTGTGAAATGTTTACTGTACAAGAAAAAGCTACACGTGTCTTATGGTTGGCAGAGCACAAGTGCGTGATTGTGGCACAGCGACAATTCAGACGTGAGTACAACAAAGATGCTCCACATGAGGATAATATGAGACCGGCAGTGTGCAAAAGGGAAAATCAACAGGAAGGCCCAGAACATCAGAAAAAGATGTCGAAAGAATCCGAGAGTACTGCGTTCAGAATCCTCAGAAGTCCGTTCCACGCCGTACTTTACAGTTATATCTTCCGAAGTCAACAGTGCATGACGTTATACGGAAGAGATTAAAATTGCATGGTTATAAAATTCAACTCTTGTATGCAATAAAACCACAGGACAAACTACTTAGGGCTGAATTCGCTGCGGCCATGCTACAAAGAATTGGCGATGAACCACAATTTCTTGAGAATATCATCTTCTCCGATGAGGTTGCGTTAATTCGCACAATTGCCGAATTTGGGCATTCCAAATCCACGTGTGATACATGAACACACGAACACATTCGAGATTCTCCTAAGGTGAACTTTTGGTGCGGCCTTATGCACAACAGAATGTTTGGTCCATTCTTTTTTGTTGAAAAAACCAACTCCATTGCATACATGGACATGCTAAAGAATTTCCTATTCCCTCAAATCGAGCAAATGGAAATGGGATTGCAAATAATCTTTCAACAAGATGGAGCCCCGTGCCATTTCGCAAACCATGTCCGAGAAGAGTTAAATAATCGATTTCCAGACCGATGAATTGACAGAAATGAACCAATCTCATGGCCAGCTAGAACTCCAGATCTTACACCATTAGATTTCTACTTTGGGAATATGTCAAGAATGAAAGTGAAAGGATTGAAAATATCGACCATCTAAAACAAAGAATCAGATAAGCAAATGCAAGCATTACGACAGATGTTCTTGTCAGAGAGTGGGCTGCAGTTGAATTTCACTTAGACCTCTGTCGTGTAACGAATGGTGCCCATATTGAAACTAAGTAATGTTATTTGGAAATTGTTTGAGTTAATTAATTAAAAGTACTGTCAATCCATTACACATAATAGTTTACAGTGAACTCGTAAAACCCCATCATTCATTCTCTGAAACACTGTACTTCCAGACTCTGTGGAGGATAGGGAATGATTGTGGTTACAGAAAAATTCCTCTCGTTCGGTTCAGGAATAAAACCTTGGACCTCCAGGATGAGTATAAGAATTTGTTTCAAGCCAGTTACGGAGAATGGTGTAAATGATTGGGTGGAGTCGAGTGTTTGTTAAGTAAACGTGAAAGCGTTATGGAAAAAAAAAGCATGTGTTGCATTCACATGTCTTTCTCTACCCTTTATCGCTTATTAGTGGATATGCAAATTGTTCTTACAAATTTTATTTTCCTACCAACTTCATTTTAATCGAGATAAACCTTTCCGCAAATACCTCCAATACACAATTCGTTATACAAACAAAGGGAATAGCGATAGTCAAATATTTAGGAACTGGTTGCTATATGCTGGCCTAAAAATTCCATACTGTTTCGATGCAATCGCGAGAACTTTAAAAGAATGAAAAGAGTATTAAGCAATTAAACCATATAATGGATACCTCAGAAATGGCTAATGCCACAAAAAATTTATTTGAAATAAATTGTGTATTTTAAAGAGATACAATTTTTTGTGTAATACGCTTAACGTTTACCAGTTGTGCAAGATTATATAAATTTCCTTCAGACTGAAGGGCACTTCACAAGCTATTCCCAGAAAATTCAAGATATACATTTTGTCATGTAAATATATTTAATATATGGTGTCTTAATCAAAATCGTTGAGCCATTTTTCAGAAAATAAAAAAAACTCGAAAACTGTTCCATATAAAGATTAGTTTGGGGTGGGGAATTTTCTTGAAAATCTTCGTGTCCTATCTTTGGAAGGTACTGAACTTGAGTACCAAGTTTGTTATTTAACCAATTTTTCATTTTTGAGTTCTGCTGTTTACAGATACACACATGCATATATATTTTTTTCTAAAAATGCTTTTTAACAAAACATGTATTCCCGGTGAAATCTCGCTATCGAATTTTTGGGTGGAATGCAATATCTTCTGTGCTTACTAGGTACGTGATAGAGAAAATAAAAAGCAATTGGTGTCTAGGATGTACCACCACCATATCAAAATTGACCCAGATTGTCACTTTAAACACTCACTGCCTTGCTCCAAAGCAAAGAATTGATAGCTTGCAAACTACTTTCATACCTTTTATAATTATTTCCCATTGAAGCAGGTTTGAACTCGGATTGAAGAAGCGCCATGTATTTCCGCAGTTTATGGATGCTGTGTTCACGTTCTACAGAACACCTGATGTAGTTGATCCCCCTCATAAGAGTTTTTGTTCGTCTTGCTGAATCGATTGGTCTCGAGGTCGCCAATTTCCATTCTCGTCAAGAGCGTTTTAGGTTACAGAAAGTTTCGGGCATCATTAGTTCGAGTGCATGGAGATCCTCTATAATCATGATGGGAACGTTCCCTCTGTGGAAAGCCAGTAGATTGGCTTGGTACATTTGTAAGCTACCGTGGGGCTGAAGGGAAACTTAATGCCTACGGGGCTTTTAATTTCAGATACAGGAACTGCCAACATGCCGGAATGTTTCGGCCCTAAAGAAAAATACACCCTGCAGGCTTCTCTGTCAGAGAGAACCGGATAATCACAGTGAATCGTAAGTGTACCTTACCAACAGCGGTGGCGATGTCGAACATTAAATATGGATACTGACACCAAGAAGTATACTAAAATCTGTATCTTTTTCTATTTAAAACCGCGACGCTGTTATTGACAATGATTATTCCTCTCCTAATGTATCAACCACTCTTATCTGTTACTTTCTGTAACCACTATGTTTATTTTTATGCAGGGTGATTTATGAAGAACTGACACATTTCTTTCTTTAATTATTCCGTTCGAAATTCACTCAATACCCCAATTTTAACACCAAATTAAGCAGAATGTTCTGGAGTTTCGATTGCCTGTCACTAGATGCGCAGATGTTCATATTTTATTCGTAATTGTTAGTTTTATTGTCGGCAACTGTTTTTGAGATTTTGTTATAGCCAACACGAAAATGGAGTACACATTAAATGAACGACTATTCCTTGAATACTGGATTACGAATTCAATTACAGCTCCTCAAAGCGCACACCAGGGAGAATTTGGTGTTCGGAATCCTCCCCAAATAAACACGATACTGTGAGTGGTAAACAAATTGGAAACAACTGGATCTCTGGTGAGTGAAAAAGGCAAAAACGTTCATGTAGGCTTCCCACGGTTGTTGTTGACGTAAGAGCACGACTAGATCAGTCAGCCAAAAAATCATTAAGACGTATGTCGCAGGAGACAGGCTATAGCTACTCAATGCGTCAGAGAGACGACTGAATTATTGTCGTTGGTTTCAGGCGTTCATTGTGCAAAATCCTGCCATATTGCCCATCACATGGTTCACAGATGAAGCTATGTGAACTCAAATAACTCACGCTATTGGGCCAGCGAAAATCCACATGTTATTCATGAAGCACTTATGCACCCGGTTAAAATCGGAGTTTGGTACGCAATATCCGCACGGAGAATAGAGGGACTAATTTTTTTTTAAACAACGTGAACAGTGCAGAGTACCAACGGATTTTCATGGAGTTTGCTGAGCAACTAGACGATGTAGAGCTGAGTCAAGGATATTTTCTGCAGGACAGCGCTGCATGCCATACATCAAATGAATCCATGGCATTAATTGCAAGTTTCTTTGACGACCGGATAATTTCCAAGAACCTGTGGCCATCGAGATCTCCGGATTTGACATCGCCGAACTTTTTTGTAATGGGTTACTTAAAAGATAGGGTCACAGGGTTTATCTGAAGTACAACATTACACATAGATTCAAGCTATTGACAACAGAGTCCTCCAGCGAGTGGCCAGTAACGTGTTGAGTTGTGCCTTATGCAGGATGGAGGACATTTTCAACATTTGCTATAGAGGTGAATAATCTCCCAAAATTCCTCTGCATTTCAGGTATAATAAGTTGTCGCTAGCATAGCTCGTTTTGAAACAATTAAAGAAATAAATGTGTCAGTTCTTCATAAATCGCCCTGTATAATACAAACTATTACAAAAGCTTATTTTACTACTTGATCGAGATAGTGTTTGCAGAATTGGTTTTATTACGAGGGAACAAGGGGAATATGAAAGTTCTGCACATGAAAAGAAACAACTGAAAGGGGATCGCGCTTCTAAAAATGACAGAATTGAAAAATTAAAACCAATAGGAATCAAAATATCGCAACTCTCCGCATAATTCATATGTTTTAAAAATATCTATATTTTTATGTAGTACATTTTTGTCTATCTCTTAGGTTTATCACGTTTACTAACGTATACCAAACTCATTGAGAATGAAGATGATTTCACAGGTTTGTCACAGAAAATGCAAGATACGAGTATATACTTTATTGGTAATATAAGTAAATTTAATATATTGTATTTTAATAAAAATAGTAAGCCACCCTAGAGAAGATAAAACTTAACCAAAAACTGTCCATGTGCAGGGTAGCTTGGGTTGAGGGCTTTTCTTGATAATCTTCGTGTCTCATCGTGGGAAAATGCTGAAGTTTAGTATATAACCGACTTTTCGTTTTTGAATTATGCTGTTCACGAACACGCACACACAAAAGCATGTATTCGAAATCTTCATATCGAATTCTTGGATGGAATGCAACGTTTCTGCCTGGAGAAAGCCAAAATCGTATTTCGATACTATTCATAATAGTATAAGTCATGGAAAATGTGAACTGATAAACATTCAAGCTCTGGAAACTTCAAAGGTAGAAAATTTATTTTAAAAACTTCCAGGAATTAAGCTTCCTTCCATAGTGAGCTCAGCTCAATGCCAGATCATATAAATAAAACGAGAACTAATTATAATTTTAAAATAGTGAAGTAGAAACACGGATATTTCAAACTGTGCCCGACATCCATTATGGTCAGTAATCAGCTCCTATTTATGCTCGAATCTGTTGACTATCTTGCTAGAAGCTACCAAGTCGTTCTCTAGTTGCCTCCAATGCGTGTTCGAGAAACTAGCTTCCACTTTGACAAAGTAGACCAGAGGTGGCGAAAACGGGACTCGCGATCATTGTAACTCGCAGGCGCCGTTCCCTCTCTGCCACATTCCATTCGCTTTTCACGTGCTGCTGAGTGATGTAGTGCGTGTTGCATATTTGGTGACTCACGGAAGGAAGGCGTTTTCGCCAGCCTTGAAGTAGACAATGGCCAACTTCTAACCAGTGTGTGCAGTTAGAGTATAAGAAGAACCGGTAAGTGTCGTATATCTCTTCAGGTGAACGCATCTGTGCAATTTTTCTACATACATGAGAACAAGCTCTTCTAAAACAGCCCTGATCAAAAGTACACAAAAATATAACTGGACTTATTTTGCAACGGTTCCTGGGTAAATTATACAGTTCCAAAAGTAAACGTTCTGATACAGAGAGTGCATTGCATTAGGTATGTATATAATGCGAGACTTCGGAACAGTTCCTCAGAAGAACCCGAGGAGACGTAGCCAGGAGGTGTCGTATACCTCTTCAGGTGAACGTCGCTGCAATTTTTCTACATACAATGAGAACAAGCACTTCTAACACAGCTCTGATTAAAGGCAGTAAAAAAAAAAAAAAAAAAAAAATAACGTGAGTTATTTTGGAACGGTTCTTGGTTAAATTATATAGTTTCAAAAGACAACGCTCTGATACAGATAGTGTATTGCATTACAATACAGGTATGTATATGACGCGAGACTTCGGAACCATTCCCCCTTAAAAGTTCCACCAAAACCTTATGGCCAATCAGACAAAGCACTTATTGAGGTCTTGGGTTACACATAAGACTCCTTTGGGATTATTTAACTATTAGCAACACGTAAGCTGATGTATGACGATAGACGTGAATTCCCTTAATGTGAGTTAAGCAAACAGCAATTATAAGCACGCATAGGACTCTCTAAGTATTAAAGCCAGGACGTAGGGAAACGAAGTTAAGCTGTTACTGGATTTTGGGCAATGAGTCGGAGCTTACAAATGACCCCCATCCGTCATACAGTTTGTTGACGTTTGCAGACAATACTCACCAGAACCTGTTTATCTGCTCGACATGACTCATGGGTGCTGTTGTTTACATTCTTTGTACTGACATAATGGTTTGAGTGTAGATATCTTGAAGTCAACTGCTTGAGAATTCCTATGCCTGTTTGGTGATTATAAGTATGCATTGTTACTCACAATACTTAACGAATTCGTGCATGTATGTGTAGGGGGAAGAAGAGTGGAAAATCATTTTTTATATTAGAACGAAGAAACACGACTTGATGCGAAAGAACCCGAGACAGGCAAGTAACGTCACAGTAAATTGCGACGGTATTCTTTGTTAAGTTCCACGTTGTGGTAGCCAATTTGTGGCGGTATTAGTGTTTGTTTGAAAGAATGCTACTGTTTATTTGCCGCACGTATGAAAGACAATTTGTCGCGGTCACTTCGTGTTATCTTTTACTGAGCCTGTTATTGTGTTTAATTTTTGGGTTCACTGTCCTCCGGCTAGCTATGATTTTTCGGTCGAGCACTTATGTTATACAGGTGTGTAAACGGAAAGGAGTTTTTATCCAAAGATAACACTGATGAAAGAATTTGTTTTACACTTGTATTGTCTTAACACATTGTTCACTTTCACATATTAATCTTGACACTCGCCAAACTGAAACTGTTATAATAACTTCTTTACTGCCCGTTATTAATTCGCGTACTTAAACTTTTTGTGTAATTAACTTACAACACGAGAGATTTTTTATAACTTTGCTACGCGTAACCTGCAAATCGATAAACTATGCTATGTATTCACCATGACTGTTTCTGTTGAACTCAGCGACGTGTAATGCACAAATGTTTCCGATGGACTGGAGACGACGTGTAATGTACAAATGTTTCCGATGGACTGTAGGGATCTACCTCTGACTTAGCGCTTTTTATACTCCCACACCCCGATATACCTAAATATTATAACCGAGCTGCTATTGTTTAATAAAACGCGCCAACATTAGCGTCTATTTTTATATCCAATGAAAATTATGAACACGTATGCTCTAGGGAAAAATGTTCCCGCAAATTCCTAAGAAAAACGCGCCAATATTACGTCATTTGCTCGTCTCTAATAATGATAAACAGCTCACCCCCTTGCTACATTATTGCACGCTATTATTGACAGTTTCAGTAAGGCCGTATAAACTTACTTCTCGACAATAATTACAATCAACAAACATCTCAAATCAATGCCACACAACATTGCATATTCACACTATAATCACTCTATGACATTTACATAATTTGTGATACAAATTACTGCGTCAAAATCAAGAGATTCTTGCTGTTAGGATTATACTGGTCCATGCACGAGGGCGGATCGAAAAGTAACGCACAATAACCTTTTTACAAAAAAGTTTGATAGTTAAAAAAACAACAAAAATCACAAATGAACCTAAGCTTTTACCTACTTTTCGACATAGTCACCAAGTTTCTCAACACATTTCTCCCGTCGTGATACCAGTTTCAATATGCCCTGTTCGTAGAAGTCCGTTTACTTGGAGTTTAGCCATCTGCGGACTGCTGATTTAACTTCCGCAACTGTCGCAAAGCGTTGGCCGGGCTGGAATTTCTTTATGGGACCAAACAGATGGAAGTCCGACGGTGCAAGGCCCGGACTGTACGGTGGATGCTGGAGCACCAACCCAGCCAAATTTGGTGATTTTCTGACGAACAGAGCAGCAAGTGGGGGCGAGCATTGTCATGAAGAATGTTGACATCGTCAGCATTCATGTTGAGGCGTTCGCCACGAAGGGCACGACGCAACTTCAAAATTTTCATGTAGGCTGCAGCATTCACAGTGGTCGCTTGTTTTGCAAAGTCCATCAATACAACACCATGCATATTGCAGAACACCGTCACAAGCACTTTCCTAGCAGATTGAGTCACTTTGAATGTTTTCTTCACTGGGGAACCAGCATGTTTCCACTCCATACTTGCCTGCTTGGTTTCGGGCGTATAGTGGTATGCCCCTGACTCATCACCAGTGACGATTCCTTTCAGAAAGTCATGCCCTTCTACGGTGTACCGCATTAGGTGATCCAAGCTCGTCATCATTCGCTGGCCCTTGGTTGTCTATCAGGTTCTTAGGCACCCAGCGAGCACTAACTTTACGAAATTTCGACGTGTCATGATCAATATCGTACACTGTACCTTAGGAAATGTTGAACTGTTGCGATAAGGTTCGCAGTTGCACACGCCGGTCGTTCAAAATTGCCGCATCAATGCCCCTGACATTCTGCTGGTTGCAGCTGTTACCGGCCTCCCGAAGAGTGGCGAATCACTAAGAAGAATGCGCCTGGAGACAGTGCTACGGTCCATACAATCATCCCCATACACGCCACGCATGTCCCTGTGAATATCACTCGGTTTATGCCCTTGGCACAAATATAGAACCACACCTCTCTGCTCTTCACACGTGGACGACAGTAACATGCGCACCATCTTTGTTGCGTAGTTCACGCTTCTCTCGCTAGAGCTGAACATGAAACAAAAAATACCCTCAGTAGTGAAAATTTCAAACTATATCTGTGTGAAATTGCAACATACAGCTGTAATACCAAGGCAGAAAAAATTATTGTGCGTTACTTTTCGATCCGCCCTCGTACTTCGATTTTAGAAGTGTTATTTGGAACGTAATATTTACTGGAACGGTCGGTGCTAATATTTAAAAATAGCAATGTTTCCAACGTCTAGCATTAACATATACCAGTTATGAGAGTGTAACAAACAGATTTCGGGAGCACGGCTAATTCATAGAACACAACTAGAAGGTGCTGGGCGCAGAAGGGAAAGGAACATTTAACGCGACTGCATTGCTTGGAAAGGCAGTAGCATAACAAAATTATTATGCTATTATTTCCTGTTATTGGCGAACATCTGCTGGCAGCATAGGAGTAGCCGCTGCAAATTTCCTCAGCAGTGAAAAATGAATGCTTTGGTACGCTGAAGACACAAGCAAGGAGGATGAAGTGACGCCAATAATTCTTGTTGGATTACAGCTGAAAAACCGACAAGTTGATCTAAACAAATGGCGAAAGGAAAAAGAAAAAGAAAGAAAGAAGAAGGCGAGGGTTGGAGAAGAGTCAAAAGTCCATCACAAACAGCTCCTATTCTTTTCTCATTCTCCGTCTTGTCTTTCCGTGCAGTGTGGTGCAAGAATTGAAAACGAAAACCGTTGCTAACTACCAGCTGAAACTTTTCTTCAAAGTTTTCGTATCCCTCGCGAATAACAAATATAATTTCTTTTTCAAGCCTCACTGATTCAACATGCGTCCTGGAAATTTTATTTCGTCAAACTCGTTTTCCTACTCCAATGTTATTACATCCCTGTAGAGACTGCCTCTGGCTCTTTCTCTATTAATAATTACTTGTGCATATTTCGAGGCTTATCAAATACAAGAGAGACTTTGCTTTGCCAGGAAGAAAAATGCAAATACCTTACAAATTAGTTGATTTAATAAATAGACTCCCACTACAAGAATGAATTATAGCGAGTGGATAAACAGTGTTCGTTTTTTTCCAGAAATCAAAGGGGCCTGCAAACACTGGTCTACTTTGGAAGGATGTCTAGAGAACACTAGACATCCGCTGAACATTAGTGTTCCGTGAATCGTATGTAAGCGTTCCGCGATTGTCTTGGTGTTTATGTCTTGTTGGCATTACAGCTGAAATTCCTTTAGATTTAGATATTTTTAGTTACAATATATAACAAATTATAACATTTATTGTAAGCTACTTCAAAGAAAGTTATAGCCTTTACTCTAAGAGTGTTCCATATGTGTATTCCCTTAAACGAAAAGTGTTCATGACCAAAAAATCTTGGGAAACGTTGGTCTTGTGTAGTTCCCTTAAATTTTGTTCATCGGTGTGGGAGCTAGAAACCACTAAGACCTTTCTCGTTTCTGTGGAATGTAGTGAAAGACGGCTTCCATGAATAAGTCGCCTTTAGGTTGTGAAGTGGAGGAGATTCGAACCGATCCAGGAATGAAGATATTGTACCGATGCCCCACGAGGTGGCGCCCCCGAGAGGGAGGGATAAGGTAAAGGAAAACACCGGGTGGCTGGAAATAGGAGTGACGGGACAGCAATGACAGGCTCCCTAAAGTTTTCAGATTGAGACACTCCGACAGGTAAATGGGACCCGCCCACACAGTGTCCAATCGCCCAAGATGGAGCGGTCGATATACCCCGGCAACCAGCCGAAGGCCAAGGGATGGTGAATATTCATAAAGAGCAACCTTTTCCACTGCTACGCTGCACGGAAACACCATTACCGACACTTCCAATTCTGAAACAGGCCAAACGGGGTTAAAGATGAATGAAATGGTTAATGGAACGAAATGGGAGGAGAGAGAATTCGGAGGATGAAAGAAACCACTCCAAAATTCGCCTGAGAACCTGGGAAAACCCGAAAAAATGGGTTAGTGTGGGCGGTCGTCGGGTATCAAACGGGACCTGCCGAATACGAACCACAGAAGTTACTGCCTGAGTCATCCCTTGGTCGCCTTTAGGTTCGTATCCAACAAAAAAAATTGCAGTCTTAAGTGAAAATATCGTCTGTTTTGTCAAAAAAATTATCTTCTGAGTTAAGCTTCTTTTATTACTTCCTCTGCCACTTAAATTTGGTAGGTGGAAATATTCCAGAAGTATTCCATCTTACCCAAAATTCTATATCGAAATTTCACAGCAAACACGCGTTTTGAGATCCCCGAATCCAGAAAAACCAAATGTATGCGTGAGCAAGAGAGAGAGAGAGCGCGCGCTCGCTGCAAGGTGTAGAGAAGATGAGGGTGATTGAGGGGGAGATGAAGAATATATTCATTTAACGCAGCGCGGGCACAGCTATGGGATCCGCTAATGAAGAATTAATAAAATGTATCCACACGAAAAGTTTGCTTAGGATGGGGCAAATCAATTCCTGAAAATGTTTCTTGCAGCCTTAAAAGAGTTCTACTAAGAATGTATGCTTGTTTCTCCCTCTCCATCTCTCTATCTGTTTCCCTCATAATGCTTTTTCTGGATTTAGGGAACTCAAGACGTGTGTTGTATTTGTTTCTAATTTTTTTTTTAAATTTGGGACCACAATGAAAGTGTATATACCATATACACTTGTGTACACACACATATATATATTACACACATAGACATATAAATCAATATTAAACAAGAATTGTACATAATAATGTAATTCACCAAAAAGGATATTAGAATATTTAACCATGAATTGCACATAAGCAGTAACTTAGATAAGTAAGGGACGGGCGAGCTAGCTAATTCCAGGTGAAAGATAATTCTAGGTAGAACCCACCTTTCACCAAGCTAATGTGCAAGGAACTGGTAGCAATAAGGCGAAATAGAAAGAGACGGATAGAGAAAGGAAAGAGACAGACATATTGATCTGCGAAATCTTTTGGAGCAGAAAATTCTCATACATGATAAGGTAACGCGGACCAATTAGAAATGTCGTTACATTTTGAGGCGCGAAGCTAAGCATCACTTGGCTTAGGTATAAAAAGGGGAAGAAAGCCCCCATTTTCACTCTCTTATAGAATCTCGTCAACACACAGTGATACCCTCTGGACGACAAATGCACGTGTGTGCATTGGGGTGTGAAGCGTCTGGAGTTAGATTAGGCTCCTAATTTATTATAATGGTGAGTATTGTTACAATAGGAAAAGCTAGCCGCCCTTAAGTATTTATTCCATAATAAACCACATTTTTAATTGTAGTGTATTTTAATTTGAATCACCTACGAAAACCCTGAGACCAGTGAAATTAGTTGGATAGGTAATTATTAGGAATGGAAAACACAGCAGCCGACGAGCAGCAGTAGCTGGAGACAAGAACACCGCAGCAGAGGGAATCAACCAGAGGAACAACGTTTTCCGCTACAAATGATGCGCAACGTTTTCCCGCTACAAGGTATATTTTCTCTGAAATCTCACATAAGAAATTTTTACATCTCGTAGGCGGAACGAAAATAATGATATCAATAAGTGTCAGAAATGCATAAATAGGGATAATTAAGATTGGAAGATACAGAGAAACAAAGCTTATCAAGTGGCTTAACAGAAAAGAGAACATTGGCATCTTACGTCTTGTTAAAATGTTATGGGGAACAAAATATATTGATAAAGTAAACAAGGAGGAAAGAGAGGGAATAACATGGGCAAAAAATGAAGTGTGGAAGTTAAAAGGTCAGAGAAATGATTTTATACAAAGGGAGTTTCCATTATGTGGGGGAGAGAAAGACCTAGAGCACATGAATGCTCGATTGTAAAAGAACTAAAACCTGGAAGGAAGAACTTATTAATGACAAACGGTTTGAAAAAGATAAATCAGTTTTAAACATAATGTTTAGAGAATAAAGCAAGAGTAAAGAGAAATATTTATATAAATAGAATGTGAAGGAAGAGAAAGAACGTGGGTAAATTACAACGGTGATCCAGGAAGTAACGGCCATTTTGTTTTAATATATTCATAAAAAAGCTGTCACTTATTGAAGCTTACTTTATTTCTCCACATAATCACTGCCATTATTTAAGCATTTGTTGTATCAACGAGCTTTATAATTCCCGTGTTGTATATCGCTGATGCCAGTCCATTAACCAAGATTTTCGCACACAATTTCACCAAGCAAATAAATGAGAAATGTTTGGGAACGAAATCTGTACCTCATCTAGAGTTACACGCTCGTCTTGTAAGATTTTCTTGTCCGCTTAGTTCTTCAAATCATTATCTATGATGTGTGAAGAATGTTCTTTAGCTATGCACATTTAGCTCTTCATTATTTAACATTTCACACCACTTTCTCACATTTCTTCGGTTCGGCGCTCTCTGCTTCCTTTAGTCGACGGTAAATTTCTGTAGGTTTAAACTTCTGATCATTCAAAAATCCAGCACCTCACATATCAGAGTCGCGGGATTTTGTATCACAAAGTGCATTTTGAACAATCACAGAATGCACAATAACTTATTTCGAATAAAGCACAACACCGAGGAAAGATGTTGAGGAAACCATTCGAACTCGGATAGAAGCCGACAGGGATTTGCAGAAACGGTCGTTACTTTCTGGCTTGTCCTCGTATCTAGTTATTAAATTTGCATGAATTGTAGTCGTAGTCTACTGAATGAGGGCCAAATTTCAGTAGATAAAACAATTATAATTTCTTCTTAATGCTTTACCAAATAAATAAATGCCAAAATGAAAAGGTAGCTCTGAAAATTGGAATTACCACAATGTTTAAGAATTATTGAGTAGCTTATGGATTATAATTTTTGCACTTATAACCATCCTATAGTTAAAATAGATATATAAGAGTATCGAGGAATTTATTCACCAAACGCTCTGTTTTAATTCATAGTTCTCTACATTTAAGAAGTAATGGCACGGATAACGCTCCTACTTTTATCTGGGTCTGGGTAAGTATCAATCCTACAACATTACCTGCGCCAGACACTGCAATGTTACAGCCAGGGCAAAATTACAATACTCCAGCAGCGTGACAACAAACCATGCAATTAACATGGGTCACTTAGCGCGCAGACAAGAAACAAAATGACAGAAAGAGAAACGTGACAGAGAGGTAACGGCGCTCTCTGCTCCATAATAATTAGGAAGAGAGGAGAGTGCACTTGTTACAGCGGCTGACGTCACTCAGCTGGATGACAACAGTAATGAAAAACAGGCATCCACGCGGCCGGTGGCGACCAGCTAAACACCGTCGCTGTTTTCTTCTTGCTTCAAGCCTTTACTGCTCCGAATCACATCTATGGTCGGTTTCATCTAGCTTATGTAAATCTAACGATGCGTTAACCAACGCCTATTTAAGGGCAGATTATCATCATCGCCTACAAAACAAAAACCAGCAGACACATAATCAAATTAAACATTGAAACCATCCCTCAAGCTGAGTCTGTCAAATACTTAAGACAACTTCAGACACAAAACTGACTTGGAATGCACACATCTCTCAATGCACAGACTTTTACCAGCTAAAGTACCTTATTACAGCATATTCACTTCTACCACTGCATCTCAAAAGGATAATATATTTCTGTCTAATCAAACCTGTCTGGAGTATGGTTGCTCTATGTAGCTCTCAGCTGCAAATTCACAACTCAAAAGAATACAGACATTCCAAAACCGGATTCTTCGGATCATAGCGGATGTTCTTTGGTACAACAGTTGAATCTACAGTCCTCATACACTCCGCTTTTCACATTCTTTGATCGTCAAGAGCTCATTACTGAACGAGATTTCCCAGAACATGCAAAAAGAAAGACCGCCACGCAGACTGAAGAGAAAACGTCACACAGATCTTCACCGCTTATAATGTATTTTGTTATGTTGTTATATTTTCTTCTTTTGTACATACTACTGTACTGACTCTTCACCTTTAGATTTGGAGGCAATTGCTGATTTGTATCCTCAATGCAAGTGCTGTAGTTGTTTTTATATTTGCAACTGTTTTTGCATTTTATTAGTACAACTGTAAAATACACAATATTGCATAATAAAATTAACAAAATAAAAAAAATCAACAGCAAAATGGTTCAGGCCAGTTGGCGTATTCCGACCTCAAAATATGTCGAATTGATCTATTGATCTATTTCTTCAATGGACGTTCCCGTAGCTTCTTGTTTGTAGGTTTGTATTTATAAGTTTTTTAGGGGAGTAGGTTGATTTATTTTCTCATTAAAAGACTGAATATCTTTAATTTTTACCTAACGTCTATTCTTTAATAGTTCGCAACAATCTCTCCTCTCTGCGGATTCTATTTGTTTGGCGTCTTTCTTTGTCAAAGTCCAGCATTCGCATCCGTACAAGAGAAATGGGACAGCTCGTAGATACTTTATACAATTTTAGGATTGTTTCCTTTCTAGCTTTTATTAGCAAAGCTCTTCTGATTGTTCCATTGAATCGTTGTAGTTGATTTTGTACACCTCCTTGTTTTCTGTTTCCAATTTCACATCCTAAATAATTAACTTTTTGTATCAGTTCTATAATCGTATTACTCGGACAAGGTTTTTTCTGGGTTTTCCCCTTATCCTAGAAAGGTGAATGTCAGGTAACTTTATGCTCCATGGATCCTGGACCCATTTGATCATCATTTCACCCATATCATTCATTTATCGTCCAATGTGATCTAACTGGTTAAAGGAAGGTAAATTAACAACAAAATACTGTACAAAAATAAGGTGTAACCTGCACCGTCATTGTGTAAAGACCAGTAATAGTTCATCTTTATTTCCTTTCATCCTGGCCTTAATACTTAAACATTCCTATGTCTGGCTATTGTACACGATACACCTACTAATCCTCAAGGCAGCGTGACACTACCGTTACACCATACTCACTTCTTCCGTTTTTCCTCTAGACACTTTGCTTTATCCTGGACGTAACACTATTCGCAGGCGGTAACACTTCCGTCGCATAACTCTCCTTTCCCCGAATAGAAAACTGCTACTTGTCCGGAGGCTTCAAGAACTCGTTGAGCTAAGGCACAGTAGTAATTACAATAGTTATAACCGTTAGTGGAAAGCTACATTTTGTCACAACCCTAGTGGAAAATGGTTATAACAAATTCAGTGGAAAGAAATGAGGAAGATGAATAAGTTGACAGCCCGGTTTCTGAAAGAAATTTTAGAGGTAAGAAGGGGCCAACTAAGAAATAATGAGGGAATTTCGGAGTGCAGAGTTAGAATGGCAGAGTGCAAAATTCACAGCAGGTAATTACTAAGTGCAAAGCATTCAAAGGAATCTATCTCTAAGGCAGGATTTTTACTCGCGGAGCCCTTTTTAGGATCAGTTTCTATGGCCACTATAGGTCTTACCTAACTTGCAAGTCATAAGGTACACCTACGCTATGCCAATCTTTTGTTTATTATTCTTCAATTTAATTCAATTTCTATTGTTTTCCTTTTAAGCCCTGGAAACCGCTGCTCTAGGGTAATCTGTTAGCATGAAAAACTGAGAATTGGAGGAAATTATACTTCAAAATTTAGAAAAAGCTTGGAATTTAACCTTGTGGGTTGCACTTAAAGGTAGGTCAGGGCAGTGGAAGTGTGTGGAAGAAGAGTAAGTACAGTTGGATCTCAACTCTGGCTGAAATATGGAGCAGTAACTCAAAGCAGGTGTCAAACTCTTCATCCAAGGGTTCTTGTGGCTCACCTGTTTTATTTATTTATTTGTGGACGCTTTCATTATGGTTCTTAGCGTCCCATTCTATATGTTAAAAGCATCATTATTAGGCTTGAGGTTCTTTTACGTGCCGTAAATCTACGGCGTAGGACCACCGGATTTACTTCCCTTCCGAAGGAAGCCATGCTGAGGATTTTTACGCCGGAAAAATCAATCAACCTCCGACGGGTTTGAACCCGCGACTTCCGGAACTAGAAGTTACCATGTTACCTCTAGACCACGAGGACAACTTGGCTCACATTTGATGTAACACATGACTGACATGGTTATGTGAACCCTTTCCAAAGCCGTGTGAAAGATAATTCCCGCTTGTATTAAAATGTTGTAATAATGATTGAAAACCAGTTTTAAAACCTATAGTTCGTGCTCGCTTTTTACGGGAACTTTACCAAAACAGGAAAGACTCCAAAAGTATCACAAACATTAAAGGATCGTGGCTATTGTTCCCTTATAATTCGAACTGTTATTTTTTAAATATTCAAAACAAAATTAAAATAATATTTCTGACAAATGCATACATAGAAAGAAGCATATTTGTAACGTTCATAAAATAAAGGGCTAGTAGTTTCCCAAAAATATTCTGTTACACTTGTGAGGATCACATAATTAAAAAAGCCTACAAGGAATATTACTTAACTAAAAGTGTAAACATATACAAAATTGTCATAGGATAGAAAAAAAATTGTCTCATGTTCCCCAAAACTGACAAATTTTGAGAAAAGCTCTCATGATACGTTGCAGGGAGTGGAAATAGACAAAAAACGCTGTGAAACCCCTTACCTTCCATCTGGTAGGATCCTATTTATACAGGAAACCTGAAATAGAAGAAAGATCATATATTAATCTCCAGCACTCAAGTAGATTTTGTATTTTATTTTTAACCTAAGCACACAATTAAATTTACTTCAAATATGGCGTGTAATAATACATAAAAGTCAACACCATATCTAACATTCGAAATCAGGAAACACACAAAATCATTTTATACAGTTGTTTCATAATAATGACTTCTCAATAATCATTTTAGTATCGAAATGCCATTGATTTTTGCATTCATAAATTATAAGCTTAAAACTAAATTTCCGTACCTAAAAGTTGATTCTTTTAAGCAAGTTATTAGAAATATTAAAGAAATTAAAGCAAGAACCTATAATTTGTTAAAACAAGTAACATTATTTTCCAAATACTTATTGTCATTCATTAACTTACACTACTTCTCCACAGAGTCACGGCCGTTATTCAGGCTCTAGTAATGGGAAACCAGTTTTGTATGCCTTCGTCAAAGAATGATGCCGTCTGTGATGAAAGCCAAGCCTACATTTATTGTTTCACATATCATTGTCGTTAACATGTTTTCCACCAAGGAATTTCTTTAGATGCAGAAACAGATGAAAATCGCTTAGTGCCATATCCGGACTGTAAAGAGGGTGGTCGAATTGTTCCCAACCGAATGGTGAGATCAGATCTTGAGTTTGTTTGTCTGTGTGAGGCCGGGCATTGTCACTCATTATTGTTTCCCCATAAACCTCACACAATTGGCGAGGGATGTTTGCTGGCGTAACATTTCTCGCATTAAAAAAAACTGATCCGACTTCACAGTCGGCGGGTTGTTTTGAAGGTTACGAAACGCTCGAACAACAGGAAAGCACTAGCTAAAATGTCGTTCAAAACAGTAAGTATAAATAAGAATAGTATACGACAGTAAAACTTATGCTAGTCACTAATACACTAATAAAGCGAGCGGGATGGCGCAGGCGGTAACGTCTGTGGCCCGCATTCGGGCGATCGTGGGTTTGATTCTCGTGGCCGACTATCCTGACCTATGGGTTTCTTCCGGGTCGCCAGATGAATGCTGGGAAGGATCATTACATCTCCCGAATTTTTTGTCCCTCCATTTCATCTCCATTCTCATTTCAATTCAGCTTTCAACTGCTTGGTTTCTTTCAGAGTTGCAAGTGTCGGCTGGAGGTTTCGGCATGTGCATGGAAGCGGAAAAGGATGCTCTGAGAAAACCTTCGTCCTCCGAGCTGCGAGCGGTCTCCGAATCCCGGACCACCAGGGGATGTGTAAAGCCCACAGAGGGAGAGGGGAGCCGGCTGCATCAGCCACCATCCAGGGACCCTGCCCTATGCCTGTGTGCCTCCTGGTCCGTCCGCCCTCTGTCCCCCCTCACTTCATCCCTCTCTCCCGTCAGGAGCCTAGGTACAATAGGTCGAGGTGCTAAGTCTTCCTCCGCTTCTAGTCCCTTCCTACCCTGCATGCACTGGGACCAATAAGTGTAAGCAATTATCTGTAGATAACAGATACTTAAGGAGATAAGTAGCATTAGCTTAATTTAATTTTGTAGTAGACTGCATACAATACCAAGTAATGTATCTAATGCCATAGCTGAGATTTAAACCACGGATCTCCGGTTTCCGTCCGGTTGCTCTAACCACTGACCTACCATGGCAACATACAGGCACGACATTAAATTCCCTAACTAGTTCGCATTTTTCCCGGTAAACCACAAGGAGAGCTCAAACTGTATTGAGATGACATACCCTAATGGCGACTTACAATGCTGTAAGTACTTTAATTTCCGGGCTTCGTAGTTACAATCACAATTAGGTCAATTAATGGAATTAATTGTTCTTCCACAGAAGCCGTGTGTTGCACAAAGTTGGAAAGGTAAAATCAGACGACTGAAAACCATAGCATTGAAATCGGGAGATCCGTGGTTCAAATTCCGGTTATGACATTGAATTTTTCAGTCGTCTGATTCTACCTCTCCAATCTTGTCCAGCACACGGCTTCTGTGGAAGAACAATTAATTCTATGTATCTAATGTTGCAATGAGGGAATAAATATATATTTATCTGTTTAGTAAATACATGTTTTGCAGTAAGTTACAACAGATAAACTGCTCCAATAATACTTCCTAATGAAGCAGTTTACGACGAAGAAGAGTTAGAGCAAGAGGGGAGATCAAGAAGGGTCGAGTGAAGCAAGTTAGATGAGAGCTTCTAGTATTACATCTAGCAAATGCACTTGGGTTATTACTCGTTTAATTTTACCGCGTGCGCCCGAGGTCCTGTAACAATTCCCTTGTCTGAGCAGCGCCTGCATTTTATTGGTCATCATCTCCAAGGGGAGACGGTAGCGACGCAATTAATAGGCCGCCACCGAACAGGTCCTGACGGATATGCACCACATTTACCGCACGTGGTATACCGGACATGCATGTCTTGGCAGAGGAAGTCGAAGTACAGTCGCGCCAAGCGCTCACACATTTTGTACTGTGCTCTCAAAAAGTTAACAAACTGCCTACTCTTGTGCTGTAGCACGGTGAATTATGAAGAATGTCTCCATCATGTACTCCAAGGAAGCTCCTCGCAGGACCGTTAAAGCATTAACTAGTATAATCGGTTCTGTAATTGGAATCGTCATCCACGTAATCCTTATTGGCTCTTTCCGTCTTCAATCTCATTATAGGTCTTCCAATATTTCTTCCTTCAGCAGGTCTATGGTTACATAGTAGTTTCGGGGCTATCATTTTACCCATGCTCCTTCCACTGTTGCCGATATCTTATAATTGTCTCGTTTAAGCTATCTATTACTTATTCCGGATACTGTCTTTTTTTTTCATTTCTACGTTCACTACTAGGTGTAGTAGGTAGAGAAGTATTGCATTCCACCCCAAAAATTTCGATACCTAGATTTTACCGAAAATACATGTTTTGAGGCCCCTGAATCCCCCCCCAAAAAGCATTTTTAGAAAAAGGTCCGTGTGTGTGTGTTGTGTGAACAGCATACCTCAAAAAACGAAAAGTCGGATAAATACCAAACTTGGTATTTAGGTTCAGTATCTTTTAAAGATGTGACTCAAAAATTTTTCAAGAAAATCCCTCCACACTAAACTACCCTTTACTTGGAACATTTTTCGAAAAAAATTATTTTCTCAAAAATGGCTCCAACGAGTTTGATTAAAGTATGTATATTTAAGATATTTTCATGACAAATTAAACGTGTATCTTGAATTTTCTGGGAATGTTTCCAAAAGCCCTCTTCATTCTGAATAACTTTTGCACAACTGGTAAACCTAAGAGATTTAAGTCATATACTTTTTTTTGTGGAGTGAACATTTCCGAGATATTCCTTGTTGTTTATTTGAATTTTCCAACACATACTTTTTCTCAAATGGGAATTCGTTATTCGTTTTTTATGTCCTGGACATGCAAAGAGAATGGAATGATGCACATAGCAACCAGCTCTTAAAAGATTTGACTATCGCTTAAAGGCTACCATATTCCCCTTGCACCTAAAGAAAATTAGCAATAAGATAGTTTCTGCAAATGTTTATCTCGGTTAACATGAAGTAGATGGAGAATAAGCGTTTGTAAGAATAGTTTGTACTAACAGTAAGGTTTCTTCTCTTGATTTTAAAATAATAAGTCTGAGGATTCTCTTGCCAACTAATGTTGCGATACCGTAACCCCAGAGTAAATTAAGATTGATACCACAAATCTGATTTGTGATATTCATATTACTTTCTCTACCTGCTATCATTTATTTTATATACGCAGCTTGTACAAACTACACTTCGAGCTTATTTTTGTATCCACCTACTTCATGTTAATCGGAATAACGCTTTGCAGAAATAGTTTCAACACACATTTCGTTGACGGTACAAGGGGTGTAGATGAAACTGAATCAATAGTTAGGTGTTTAAAAGCTAGTACATTATGGTCTAGAAATTCCATACTCTTTACATTACATCGCGAGAAGCATTTAATACAGACAGATTTTTAAAAAATGACAAAGTATTGAAACATTCAAACCAATAACAACAGAGGTATATCTCGGAAATGGCTAAGACCACAAAAAAGTGTATCTGAAATAAATTGTATATTTTAAAGTGATAAACTTTTTTTTTGTAGTATGTTTTTGTCTATCGCTTATGGCTTACCTGTTATACAAAATTCCTTCCGTATGAAGAGGACTTCGTTGGCTATTCACAGAAAATTCAAGATATACATTTCAGTTTGCATGTAAATATGTTAAACATACGGTATTTTAATGAAAAATGTTAGGGCCATGTTTGAGAAAATCGAAAAATTCTAAAAAAAACTGTAATGTCAAGGGTAGTTTGGGATGGGGGATTTTCTTGAAAATCTTCGTGTTGATCTTTGGAAGATGCTGAATTTAATACTATGTTTGGCATTTATCTAACATTTTGTTTTTGCGTTATGCAAACACACCCACCCACACACACACACACACACACACACACACACACACACACAGATTTCGTCCTCCGTAGTGTAGTGATTACCATGCTAGCCTCTAGATCCCGAGGTCGCGGGTTCAAACCTGGCAGAGGGCGATGGATTTTTTCGGCCTAAAAATCCTTAGCATGGCTTCCTTTGGAAGGGAAATAAAACCGGTGTCCCGGGTCGTAGATTTACGGCACGTAAAAGAACCTCAAGCCTGATAAAGAGGCCTCTGAACAAAATTACCGGTCTTTCATGCCCAATATAGAATGAAACGCTAAGGACTACAGCAGTTAAGGAGCGTCCATAAATAAAAAACTCAATTTAATTTCTGTCACACACATGCACATGGTTGTTTTTCTAAAAATGCTTTTTGTTTTGTTTGTTCATAAAGCGTATTTCCTGTGAAATCTCATATCGAATTTTTGGGTGAAGTACAATACTTCCTCTACTTACTGTAAGCTCATTGTAAAGTAAAAATGGTAGATTGTGACGAAACAAGAATCTTAAGAAAGAAATTGAAAATGAACAAATGATGTATATTAGGTGCTGCTCTGTCATATTGTCACGATCATTTGGGAGAGCTTCTGTGTGGAAATCACACTAGTTGTTGACTTTCCTCGATGATTGACGTGTTACTTTCAAATGTATCGCTCCTTGTGACATTTATGCACTGCATGGCTAAATATTACTCGTGCCCTTACATTCCATATTCCACATGGTTTATCTGTCAGTCCCTGCTTCTCATTTCCTCTGCGATGATCGGCCGAGGGTGGCTTTACGAGCAGACATCAGCGTGTTTTATTCCCGCCGTTAAATTCCCTTCGTCTTCAAGCTCTGGCTTCCATATTCATGGCGGTAATCCGACACGGAAATATCCGTTTCCAATCTCATTGTCACCTCGAGCAACAAGAATCTCTGTCTGCCTTCGCAAAAATTGTTTATCGCACGATTCCAATCACAAGAAAACCATCGCTCTAAGCGAACAGACTACGTCACGTACCTGGAGATTTCGAGATGGAATTGCGTCAGAGGAGATCCCAAGGAAATAGATTACAAAAAAAAGGAGAATTCAAAATGGTGTTTCACAAAGACGTGTTTGCTGAGATTTACAACCACGACGAGCGAAGACAACCGATCTCTTAATGCAATCTTAACAAAAGATGTTCAGGGATCAGTTTTCTGATTAGGAACTATAAATAACGGCGGAAACTAGCGTTAATCCTTGTTAAACGCTTATCTATGTTAAGTACGGAAAGTATTCTATTCTACCCAAACATTCGGTGTCAAGATTTCAGCAGAAGGATGTTTTCAGGTCCCTTGAAGCCCCCCCCCAAGTAGTTTTAAACAACGGCCCAGAAATTCGATATCGCGATTTAATCAAAAAGATGCTTTGAGGTGCCCTGAACCCCCAAAGAAGTTTTTGGGAAACGGCCATTTGTGCACGTGTGCGAAAGAGCATAAACCGAAAAGGATGATTCGAATAAATATCAAGTTTGGTATTTATGTTCAGAATCTTTGAATACAATACGAAGATTTTTTAAAGAAAATTCTCTTTAAATTGGCGGTTTTTTATTATTTTTCACGTCTTAAAAACGGTTGCAACAGTTTTGATTAAAATACCCAAAATTTAAGATACGTGCATGACTAATAAAACCTATATAGTTAAGTTCCTGCGAATAGCCTGTGAAATCCTCTACATTCTCAAAAAGGTAGTACAATTTTTTTTTAAAAAGTTCTGTGATAATCCACATATATATTTTTTTAAACTTGCTAGCGTTCAATATCCTTATCATTCTTAAAAAGTTATTTCAAAGCAGAGATGTTTGAAATCAGATGTGATTCGATCTTTACCTTTAGAAGTCATTATGTTTTTCTTAATTAGAATTTTAAAATTGTAGACTTTATATAAGTCATTTTAAAGGTACGTGGGCTCTTGTATTTGCACTTCATTTTCTTGAATTACTATTTGATCACCTGCATATGCTAGAGGAGGCGGGCGCGCGCGCTCACGATACTTATGGGGTATAACTACTAAAAATCTGATGTGATGCATTCACACAACTTTCTCGCCAATAAAAAAGTCACATGCAGTCATTATGAACATTACACTATTCACACAAAGCTATACTCTTCTATCCTAGCTATGTTCCTCATATATTTTTGCCAATAATTATTTCAAATTAAGCAAGAAATACTTAGTTGCAAGTTGACAACATTCGGCAACAGCATTCCAACACACACACACACACACACATACACACACACACACACACACACACACACACACACACACAAAAGAATCGCGAACTTTCAAGCATGTCTGATGACGCTCAGGAAAGGATTATATTTGCAACGTGGACTATTTCAAAGAAGGTTAACACTGGAGGAAAAAAGTAACAAAATGTGTGTTTTAGTGAGCTCTATATTTTTTCTATAGTAAATTGATGTCTATTTCTTATGGTTTCCATGTTAAAATTAAATCAAAAGAAGTTTCACAGGCTGTTCTCAGAAAATTTATACTTACATTTTATTTCTCATGTCAATACATACGAGAATTTGAGAGAAGTTGCCTCTTAAGTTCAGTAGATAACGTTTATGCTAAAATTAATGTATTTATATTACAGCAGTTGTTTGAAAGACAAAGGTAGTTGAATCTTACAACATATGGCCTTTGTCGATTTTGTCGAAGCATTCGATCGAATGAATGGGAAAATCTTTCGCATTCCTGGAAGACGCTGACTTAAATGCATACACGCGTGCGCAAGTTTTTTTTCGGTCAAAAATACTTTTTATATTACATTATTTATATATAAATGATATATACCTATATAAATATCATAGGTAATTATTATATTCAAAACATTTAGAATTTTTGGATGGACTGCAATACGTCCTCAAACTTCCACAAGTAGGAGGTAGATAAAATAATAACCACACCTCTATAAGAGAAAATACTTTACATTCAGCAAATTGAATGAATGACAAATCTGTATACCTAAACAAACCTTTAAAAAGACGTCAAAAGGATACAAGATCGAGGAAGGCCTAGAAAAATGGAATGAGTGACGTTCGGAGCAGGTTATGACAACCCACCTAGTGAAGAATAAGAACTTTCTAGGAATTTAAAAGGCGATAGTATTTAATCCAGTGTTCTCTAGGAACAGACCGGATTCTCCCCTTTCCATCTGGGGGCATGTTTTCCTTAAAGCTACGGAAATGTCTGTGTCGTTGGTAGCAGTGCTTATGGCCAATATATATGCCATTGGTACACCAAGGCGGCTCTTTCCCTGAATCTGTCCTTCAAATGAATCATCAGCTTGAGGTCAATGCCATCCTTGAAATTAGATACTCCAGCAGAGAAGAGAGTGTGTCGAGTTCTTTAGGCTGACCCCAGTTTTTACAGGCGTAAAAAGTTACCCTGGCGTGTTTATTTAGAAAGTTCAAGCAGACGAATTGTAGCTATTAATATCATGCATTTTGTTTGCAACTTTCTATATACGAGATTAAAATAAATAAGTAAACGCTACAATCTCAGAATCTCTACAAAGAAAACAAAGGTTATGATGGATCATCAAGGAAAATATCCGCGATGAAAAATAATTAAGCAGAATAAAGTTACTGACCGCGTATCAGATTTCAATTATTTAGGAAGCAACATAAGCTATAAAAGAGATAAAGGTATTGAAGATAAACTAAAAAAATTTCATATGTGGCACAATCAAAAGAACACTGAAAGGTAAGTCCGAAAGGCTAAAGATAATGGCAGTACCAGTATTAGCTTAGGCAAGTGAGTCTTGGATCATTAAAGGGGATAAAACCAAAATATAAAGAGCAGAAATGAGATTTTTAAGAATGGTAAGAGAATGTACTAGAAAGGACCATATAAAAAAGCTATTAGAGAAGAGTTGCAAGAGAAGAGTTAGTCAATGTATAATTTGTAGTGGATGATCACAGGATAAAGTGAAATTGTTATGATTCATATTGAATATATCAGCAGTTAAATAATTCAATGTATTATATAAAGATTGCATTCTTAGCATAGGAGAATATTTATATGCATCAGTGTTGACTCTCGGAATAAAGAAGATGCTACGAAAACGGTTTGGTGTAATATTGGGAACATAAAAGTATATTGTCTTATGTTTCAATAATCTACCTTATTATTTAATAATTTGCAAAGGAAAAGTAACAAGTTGCGATTGCTTCTATGAGATAAGATTTTAAACTGAAATAATTGAAGTAATGTGACATAACATATTAAATTAGGGGGAAAAAAACAATTTTTTTGGAAAAATATATACTTAGGAAATTTACGTTGAATTATTTCAATAAGTTTAACATATTTATCATTATAAGGACTCCATATAATAGAAGCATATTCAAGCTTGGATCTCGCAAATGAATTGTACAATATAAAAAAGTCCTTCATCATTGAAATGAGATGAATTACGAATGATAAATCCCAGATTATTATGCGCTACACTAACAATAGTATTAATATGTTTTGCGAATATTAGGTCTTTATTGAAAATTACTCCAAGATCATTTTTTGTTTCGACTAGTTGTAATTTATAAATGTCGCATGATACATTCGTTTACATCATATATGGTACAGAGTTGTATAATGTGGAGTTAATCATTTTATACAGTTTAAAATAGGATTATAAGTGTTACATTTTGTAAGATAAGTTAATGTCTTTTTCACTGTATGTTTATTGTTGAGAGTATTTGATAGATCGCTGATGACAGCCTGCAGTTTCCATTTCTTGTAGTTGGGGCAGTGCACTAGATATGTTCTACGCTGAGGCATGTTGTTGGAGGTTCCTTATGTAAAACGAAAGACTGGGCATGTTTACAGTGACCAATTCTGAGGCAAGCATTACTCTCGAGTAGTTATTGCTCCCGACGTTTGAAAGTTCGGAAAGGTTCAAAACTTTGCGAAGCATCATGTAGTTTGCTTTCTGAATTGGACTAAACCTTCTTCGATATTTCAATAAACCGTCATTTTGTGAGGCTAATATCTTGGTGTGGTGCAAGTATTCTTAGGTCACTGAGGAGATGTCGAATAGCTTCCTTTGGGGCTTCATCGGCTTTTTCATTTCCCTTAATACCCACATGTTACGGGATCCAAGGGTTACTTGTTTTCCAGAGTGTAGAATATTACAGAGAGAGCCAAAATACTAGGAACTGGCTGCGCGATGTTTTGCCTGTCCACGTCCTCGGCACTCGTTGCCGTCTGCCGCTGTATAGAAAGGCGCGGATGAAACCATACAACATTTTTAAGACTACTTTTAAAGGCTTTACTTACCAATTTTACTGTTGGTAGTTAGAAAAAAAATTGGAAAAATGTTTTTTTCGAGTCAATAGTTGAAGCCCGTGATACGTGAATACGATTTTCCCCCTGTTTTCAGAGAATTAACAGACAGAAAGCGTGATTCTGCCTTTTTTCAACAAGACTCTGCAACAGCTCATACGACTAATATTTCGATGAGAACAATTGAAATTGTGTTTGAGAACAGAATTATTAGTAGAGATCTGTGGCCACGGTCCCGACCTAACCCCCTGCAATTTCTAGCTCTGGGGTTAACTCAAAACATAAAGTGTACAAGACAAACTCACACACCCTGGAAGAATTAAAACAAAATATCCGCCAGGCAATTGCCAGCATTTTTCAACGTGAACTACGGCGAGTGATGGATAGTTTCCTAAAGAGGTGCCAAAAATGTATGGACAACGACGGTGGCAAGTTTCAGCATCTCCTTTCATAAAGTTGGTAAGTAAAGCCTTTAAAAGTAGTTTTAAATATGTTGTACGGTATCATCCGCACCTTTCTATGGTAGCGGCAGACGGCAACGAGCGCCGGGGACGCGGAAAGGAAAAACCAGCGCAGCCGGTTCGTAGTTTTTTGACTCTCCCTGTATAATGCAGGTGGATTTCTTTGGTGATAACAATAGATGGCATTACTGGCTCCCGAGTCCCTCGCTGATAAGTTTAATGTGCAAATGGCTATCATCTTCTTGGGCGTTTTTGCTTGTGTTGGGATATTATATAACAAACTTTTCAACCTACGTTTATTGCGTGAGTCATCTGCGTATAATCGACCTTTTATAACACAAATAACTACCGCGTTCACAGAACTACACTCAAATCGTCACTCTCTGATAAAGTCAATGGCTGAATGAATGCCTTTATGATGTTGTGTACCTAATGACCTGTGCTTTATGCAAAATGTTTTATAACTCCGTAGCACAATAGCTATGGTGTGAGGTCACAACAGAACAAATAATCCCTTCTCCACGAGTTATTGCTCCTAGAAGAGCTTCATCAAAGGGCTACTGGTTGCTCCCTTTGAGCCGGACTTCAGCAGTCAACCGCAGGATCAGGAACCCCACATGCCTTGTACTCAAAGCGCTAATAGATTGTCTGTTGCACATATGTACCAAAACCAACACTAGCCGCCGCACTAATGAGGAGTGTGTCATTGACAAACGGTAAATCACGCTTCTGAGAGTTAAGCCTATTTTATATCTGGCCATTTTTGGACAGTTTCATGCATCGCTTTAACTTCTTGGTCATACTAAGACAGTTACTGCAGGCTTCTTAGTTCATCTAAGACAAATGGACTTAGTTGCATACTTGTCTATATTTTTATTTCTATTTATTTTGTTTTGTAGATGGCACTCTTGAGTATCCATTCCAGTATTTACCCGACAAATGAGGGAAACTACGAAAACATTTGGCAATATTGGTCGATATACGGGATTTGAACTCGCGACTTCCGAATGGGAGCCATAGAGCTACTCCGGAGCCTTCTCGCTCAGTAAGAAAACATTTGATGTGTAGCATTCCCATGAATACCTTTGGCCATATCATGTACTTATGAAATTAGTTATTTTCATTCGTTCCTATAAGTTCTTAACATAAAAACTTCTTTTAATATTTCATTCCCGTTAATGATAAATACTTGCCGGAAAAAAATTGTTGTGTATAATTACGCGTGGTAAACTGCTTTGAGAAAGCTACAGATATGGTTTTGTAAAAGTTTCATAGAAATGAAAGACTCTGGTTTTGACTTACAGCCCTTACCAACCAAATATAAGTAAACATCACGAAGTTGGATCAATACCAAACTTCGTACTTAAGTCCACGCTAATCCCCATCCAAACAAACATTTAGAACGGAAAATATTTATTTCCTCACAAACGGTTCTAATGATTATCACGCTTTTGGAGGTATTGGCATGATAAAATAGAAAGTATATTTTGAATTTTCTGTGAACAAGCTATAGGATTCTTATTGAATTGCATATAACAGAGAGACCACGAGGCATACACAATAATCTGATGTGTTGCACTTACACGATTTTCCCTACTCTTGTACAATGCTCATTCTCCATCTACTTCATATTAATAGAGATAAACATTTGCAGAAACTTATTGCTCATTTTTTTCGTAGGTGCAAGGGAATACGGTAGGCTTCAAGCAATAGTCAAATCTTTTAAGAGCCGGTTGCTATGTGGAGCATTCCATCCTCTTTGCATATCCAGGACATTAAAAAAAAAATAACGAATTCCCATTTGATAAAAAGTATAACTATGGAAAATTCAACAAGGAATGTTTCGGAAATGGTTCACTCGACAAAAAAGAAACGAAATGTATATTATATAAGTTGCGTGTTTTAACGAGATCTACATTTTTTCTGTAGTAAAACTTTCTCTCTTAGGGTTTACCATTTATGCGAAAGTCATTAAGAATGAAGAGGGCTTTTGGGAACATTATTGGAAAATTCAAGATATACATTTCATTTGCCATGAAAACATTTTAAACATATGATATTTGAATCCAAATCATTAAGAGCCATTTTTGGGAAAATAAAATTTTTCGAAAAAAGTTCCACGTAAAGGGTAGTCTGGGGTGGGGTATTTCTTGAAAATCTTCGTGCCGCATCCTTGATACTAAACTCAAATATCAAGTTTGGTATTTATCCGACTTTTCGTTGTTGAGTTATGCTGTTCACACACACACACACCGATATTTTTTTTAAAAATATTTTTTTCTGCTTTTTATTTAGGGGCCTCAAAACGTATTTCGTGAAATCTTGACGTTCAATTTTTGGATGGAATGCAGTACTTCCTCTACCTACTAGGTATGTGGTAGAAAAAGTAAAAATCTTTGCATCTTTGAATTTCTACTGTAGAACCTCTTCTTTACAGCCTTAGTCTCAATTTTTCTCTGCATCTTTAAATAGCAGTAGAAAGAATACGATGCAAGATATGTTTTTCTTCTCTTTCACCAAAATCAATACTCTACTCGACGAAGGAAGAGATTATTACGAAAATAAACTCGAGTTGCGTCGTTAATGAAGCACTGGAGCGTGTATATGACCTCCTAATTGTATCATTCCCGTCCTCAGCTTCTGTACGGAACCAAACGTCACTGTAGAAGCATATTCAGGTGCTTCGAGAATACCTCTCTCCCCAGTAAATGTCATCTCCATAAAAGGCTATGTTTAGACCAGCAACAACAGTAGCATTAACGCTAATCACGGCCAATGTTTAGGATAAACGCCGCACCACAAAGCAAAGCAGGCAGACATTCCAATTGCAGCTGTTGATCCAAAGCTCGTTTACCCGGTATAGAAAACATTAGCAACGAGCTGTAACAGCTTAGCTTTTGCGCAAAGCCTTTTGGGTTTGATCATGCAAACAGTTCTGGCACGGATGAAGGAATCCATTGCTCGTGTATAAAGGGCACAGCACGACTCATGTATTGTCGCGTAACCACAGCCAATTTGCTTTCGTTCCCTTCTCACATCAACGCTAGAATTGGCACTGGGCACGTTAGATGTGGCGTTGGTTACGCACTCCGTCAGATGCTTCTTCCGAGGGATCGAGAAATGCCTTGAAATGCTCCAGAGAACGCTTCATCGCCACGTCTAGAACCTTCCCTGTGGTCTGGAGTTATAAAAACTTTGATCCAGGAGCCAGAAATACCAAAGAACGCCGAGAAGTTGCGACGAGGTGACTTCATAAAACGTTATAAAAATGTTTTCGTGCAAATATAGATTACGAATCTAAACTGCTATATATTTGCTGTAGAGCTGTTTTCTTTTCTTAGCTTAATTTCTTTCTGTTCTATTCTAAGACAACAGAAAGAAGGGTTGGACGATAACTAGGTACATCTGCAATAATATATCATACTAAAAAGTAACAAGAATGAGCAAAATAGATATAAAATAGTTGATTAAAAACTTTTAGCTGACTTAATGGGGACAGCCGATTGCGAAATTACTCCATTGCCTACGTAAATTGATACTAAGATGGATTGTAGAGAGGCGAGCCACTGCGAATTTCATAGCAACAGATTGAAAGCAGGGACTAGAACTGTCAAGGGAAATACTTTTATTCAGTGATTTGATATGGTTCATAATGAGACACTCTCGTTTCTTGGAGCCCAATTCTTTCCAAAAGCAGCAACAAATATACGGAACAATGGTTGAGCTTCTGTTTTATATGCGCTCTCGTTCAACAGCTGTTTACATCATAGAGTTGTTGTCAGGCGTGTTGCTTCAGTAAAATGAATAATAACAACACATGCCACGTAGCTGCGTTTTCGACTTTGTTTCCATCTACTGTTGCGGTCAAAGCTTCTTTTACTACATTATGACACACAAATTCTAGTTTGTTAGGTTTTCTTCCGGCATTGTCAGTAGAGTAAACAGGCTGCTTCACCTTGCGTCTGGTCACACTGGGCGTTCGAACAGGAAATGATACACCAATTCGTTCGGTATACCTACCAAACGGAATGGACTGAGAACGGGACACCGCCTCGGATTCCAGTACACCCAACTCGTCCATGCAAGAGCTCATGTCTGTTCTAAGGCATGAATGGTACAAATTGGTGACCAAATCTCGCTCGATAAACAGCTCTAGTAGCGACAATACAATAAGGTAATAATATCGTTATATATTATGGAATTCCTGAGTTTGTTTAAACTTTATGAAATTAGTTTCCTTAGTCCGTGCCCCTAAGTTTTCTGTAGAATTTATAAAATTCACTTCCTGGCTATGCATTCATACCCTACACCTAAGTTAAGGCAGCACCGTGCAATAACGGAATTTTAAGCTTCGGAGGCTAATCCCATGAAACGTGTTTACAGTATCTATATGTATTAAAAATATAAAATTGAGAGATTTTCGACTCCAGCTGCATAACAGTTGACACTAACACAAAATTAAAAACTAGAAACTACGCAATTTACGACAGAAATTTTCGTTTAGCGTAATCAAATTCTCAAAGCATTCTAAAACCGGCTCCCAGAAAAGAAAAAGGGGAAAAAAAGGAAGCACTAGAATATTCAGTTGTTTATGCCACAGATAATGAAATGTGTTCAGTTATACCATCGACACAAGAATCCAAACAAATGACTATATCAACAATTCATTTTATGCGTTCTTGCATCAAATAGAAGCTGTGGTAAACATTAAAAATAAATAACTGCAACATATGAGACACTTTAAACATAACATTTCAACGAAAATAAGTAGTGACGAAATAGTTATTTACGCAACTTTTGGCTGAAGTGGGATTTTTTTTCTTACGAGGAAAGGTTTTCACGCGTATAAAAAGTTGTGTACATGCGTTTATTTACAAACCATAAAAAGAATACACAATACAGAGTTTCGCAAAATCAAAATAAATATCTTGTGAGATATATGTTACGGCCCTTATTGAGCTTAAACAATTGAACAGCGTGCTTAAAGAGGAAGTTCCGTTTAAAACACTAAATTTGAAAACTTTGTGCGTCTTAAACTGGAAGTTCTGTTTAAGGTATTGATTTTGAAAATTCTGCATGTCTTAAAGGAGGAATTTCCTCTTTATGACAATGCATTTAAAAAAAAAAACTACTTCTCGCACTGGAAACTGTTTACCTATGCTGCGGTTTTGTTACATTTGTAAATGAACGATTAAAAACACAAGTGTTGTAACCAATTAAATGCGAAAGTGTTTACCTATGCTGCGGTTTTGTTACATTTGTAAGTGAACAATTAAAAACACAAGTGTTGTAACTAATTAAATGCGAAAATGTCGTTTAAAAGTTGCGTATTTCTGCAAACAATACTATTAGACTTTCAGAGTACAACGTTTAAATTCGTTTTTAGTTCAAAAGCTAACGTTTCTGATACACTGGGTATATATTCCAAGGTGGTTTTCTTTAGAAATATTAACCTATTTGGATAATTTTGGTTCTCAACCCCCTGGTTAAACTCTGAATTTAAATACTCCAGAAATAGATTTAACTTTTAATCTACGAATAAGCACAAACATTTGAAGCTTATGAGCAGGGCCCGGATTTAATGACATGTTATTTTTAATTGTTGCATCATAGGCAACGCTAACGTGTACGGAAATGCTTATCATGGGTCCCAGATTACGAAAATGGTAATTGTTAAGTCGTTTTGATCATTTTATGACATTTTACATTTTAGGGTCTTGTTTTTATTTTAGGTCATTATTTTGTCATCTTCTTGCTCTCTGCGTCTTTAATTTTCGTTTTCTTGCATTAAATTGAGTCATTAAGAATTTTATATTACTGACTTACATACGGATAACTTTTCAAGGTTTTACTATTCAATTAAGAAATAAGAGTAACTTCGTATATTATTTCTCGCAGTCTTGAAAAAATCATTCCTATATAATGGTTGGCCTGGAAAGGGTTGATTGTGTATGGAGGGTTGGCTATTGTCAGGAGAGCAGGAATTATTAGATATGGATTCATGTCCCAAACTTTACTAGAGATGACAAACGTCAGTTTTCCGTTTTTCGCGTTAATAAGCGCAGTCATGTTACTATTGTCCTCAACCTTTGTAGCTGTTCCCTTGGTATGCCCCACTACGTTGATGATGATGGATGCTGTATTACGTACCTGTAGATCGTCTTGATGCCCGTACTCTCATGACGTATCTCGACGTTCTCGTAGACTGGAATCTGGTAATCGTATATCTGTATTCTTGTGTGTGTGTGTGTGTGTGTGTGTGTGTGTGTGTGTGTGTGTGTGTGTGTTAGTATGTTGTAATTATTATTTTATAATTGTGCCACGGCTGCTGTATTGGTGTCGGAGAGCACTTGTATCTTGTCAGGGTTGGGTATGGAGAAAGTTAAAATATTTTATATACACGTATTCTGTTAATTATTTCGCTGGTATTTTGGATAAACCACATGTAAATATTCACAATTCACTATCACCTTTGTTATGTTAAAATATGTATAACTGGTAGACTTTAAATGCGTAGTTTTAGCGTCTATTTAGAGACGAGCATATACACGGCCTCCCTGCTCGAAGACTGACAAGCTTCTGTTAGCGTTCCTTCCAACTGTTGTTCTTAACGTACGTATTTGAATTATAGGCATGTATCAATGTACCTGATTGGTACTACTGTCCAATAACTTCCAATAACAGTTTATATATATATATATATATATATATATATATATAAATGTGTGTGTGCGTGTGATTATATTCCCTCGTCTTAATTATGAATCCAAGGTTCGTTACATGCTTACGTAGATACTACTGCATTTCTAGTAATTTTATATTACTGGTTGTATAGCTAACAATGGCCTTTCCCCTCAGATTATATTTTATATGTTATAACGTTATATACTTGTTCTCTACCATGTGTACATTATGAATATATGTGTTTTAACATCCTCTTAATTATTATACGTACAATATCAACAAAGAAAATATGTAACACGTAAAATTTAGAACAAAATATTAAAGAAAGAAATTATTAATGTGTTGATGCTGAGAAGCTGTGAATTAGATAGCTTATTATATTAATGAGTTATTGTGTTAGTTTGTCCGTGTCTAGCACTGCATGTTGCTTCAACTTATATCGTGTCATAGGCTGTAAAGTCCTCTTCATTCGATAGAGGGTAGGGAAAGTCGTGTGAATGTATAACATTAGATTTTAAGCGGTTATATTCATGCATAAATAAATTTATAATTTTCTGTACAGCAATTTTAATTCATTAAATGAATCTGTTATAGGTAATTTTTCGTAATTATTGTCACTTTTTAAACATTTTAAGAGTCATTTTGTAGGTAAATTTCCAAACATTTTTAGGTCATCAAACTCCAGGCACTACCAAACGGAGTTACTGCAGCTCTCAGACACTTGTCCACTTCCTCTGTGATTCATCTATGGTTCACAATGGCCTGCGAATAGAATGAAACAGTTCGAAGAGAAAAGTTTACGAAGTGCGGTCATTATGTCTAATGCAGAACACAAAAGGCGCTTTTTCTAAGGCTATTGAGCTGCCAATAGAGGCAATAGGGCATGCAATTAAGGACCTTTTCTTCTGCCACAAAAAGTGCTGGCAGAGTCGCCGCCTCTTCCGGCTGACAGTGCTATAAAATAATTTTCCAGCTCGCACTCCACTAGCCCAGGCTGCAGATGAATGCTATAAAGGATTGCGCATTAGAGCCAGCACTGTTCCTCTGAAATTGTGCATGAACAAACGTGGTATTATATTACACTCTTTAACAAAGGATGGAACTTAGTTTATGACTCAATCCTTAGAATGTAGGACAAGGAAAGAAAAAATAAATGCGGCATTACTTGCAACCTAAGCATTGAACTAACACGGGTAATCGAGATGGTTAAGGCGAGAACTCGTAAACGAGAGGTCCGCGGTTCAAATCCCGCCAGAATCGTACTTCTTGACTAAGACTTATAGTCTTCATAGTTGGCAAATGCTGGGGAGTTCGGCCTGTAACGTTTCCTTGCCATGTTTGCATTGCCAGTTATCAATCCAGCAATGACAGTGGCCTGTGGTGCCATGCAGTAAGAACAGACTTTAAATACTACTGGGAAAAACCCTAAGCATTCGGAAGCTGCAAGGTTTCACACTCCTTTACGAATCAAACACAAATTGAATTTTTATGTCTGAAATTAATTATACATCAGGAATTTCAAAAACTGGCATACATATCCAATCTCTTGAAGAAGTAATCCGATATATGGAGTTTTAAGGAGATTAATTTAAAGTAAAAATAAAACTAATATTAGAAACAATAAAATACATTTATACCGTTTATATTTTATTGCATTTAATACCACGATTCAATAAATTATCGCGTTAATAAACTAGGCCACAAACACACAACAGACGCATCTTAGCTCTAATTCCTATAATTTTTATTACATCCCAAAGCAAAGTGTACAAAATTCTGCAATATATGTAAGTAAGGAATGAAAATAAGAACAGGGGTATACTTTTAAAGTAATAGTAGTCTATAATTTTCTCCATCTATGGACGAACACCATCTGGACAACTGCATTACATCACAAAGTGCAGATTGCAGGACAGCAAAGTACTGCAGAGCAAGATCGTTAATGACTTTGGAGCCAAATGCAGCACATTAGAAAACAACATAATTTTCTCCCGGATCTAGAGCATTGTCCAAAGTTTCATCCAAATACAGGCTAATAAGTAGGTACGGTTTAAAACAATGATACAGGAAAACCTTTTTTTAAAAAAATTACGGTAGCTTAAAATTGTTGCGGAGTCTTAAAGCATAAGTATAAAAAATGTCTCCAGACGGTCAAGTCAGATAACGTGCGTAGGGGTAAATTTTGTAAGATTATAATTTCTGCCTCGAGATATAGGCTAATTGCACACAGTTTTGCCTAGACAGATAAAATTGTGTGTGTGTGTGTGTGTGTGTGTACTAGAAATAGATTCTGAAAACCGTTAGGCACTCTAGGGCTGAAAATAGTACAGGTAGGGGAAGTTTTAAAGTTCTAAACCATGATTTTTGCTGGGTCCTATAGCTAAAGCTATACGTTTAGTTAAGACTAAACAGTGCTGATTCCTTCATAGAGGTTAAAAATATCAGTACGCTTTTGAAAGTTGTAAGGTTTCTTACAATTTTGGGGCCTACAGTATATGGGTACCAAGTTCTATAGAAATAGGTCAAACGGTGTTGAAAATGACCGCGGGAGCTTTTCAAAATCGTAGGTTAGCGTATCATTTTGCGGGATTCTAATATTTAAGTGTCCACGTTTCATCGGAATCACGCCAAACAATATTTCCCAATAATGTACAACGAAATCAGAGGATAATTCGAGATAGAAACAAGACAGGCAATAGCACAATTATAATGACTTTAGGCCCTTCCATTTCCCCCTTGGAGTTGGAATGCTATTAGCTGGATTAAAGTGCCAAAAATACCTCTGTGATATTCATAGTAAGTAATTTATTGATCCCCCCCCCAAAAAATACAATACATTTGGTGTCGATGATATGGGACAGGTCAACAGTAACATTAAATTCATTGCTATTTATAATACAATACAATTCATATATATCTACATTCATAAAACATTCATGCCTGTTTGCAATAGATTCTGTGATTAAATAGAATCAGTAGTCAAGAATTATCAATTTAAAATTAGACTAAAATAATATTTAAAATAAGGCATAAAAGTCACATAATTCCATAAATATTCACACGCATGTATACAGATTATAATTGAGCTATGGCTTATAAAACATCAGATTTTTATTTAACTATGGTAGAACCACTGTATGCTCAAGTAATAGTTCATCCAATTCTGTTGTTAAAAAATTATGTACTTGAATAAAAGCAGTGGTCAAGTAAAAGAACCCAGGAGTTTAGTTTTAAACTCCGGAAATTTCTCTAGTGTTTTTAATTTATCAGGAAGTTTATTATATAATTTGGTACCTGAATATACTACTCCCTTGTGATAATTTTGTAATGGTTTTCATTATACGAATGTTTGATTTATCTCTAGTGTTATAGTTATGAATTTGTTTATTAGTTAAAAGCACGTCAAAAGCCTTCGAAGGATCGAGAAATATCCCACACATTTTCCTTTTGTTGTCTAAAGATTTTGGTGTAGTGTTTACAAAGTTTGTAGTAAATATAGTAAGTAAATAATGTAGTAAATAAACACAAAGTAGTGTTTACATATTAACGAATCTGTAGCGAAATAGAGCGATATGAATATATATGAATATATATATATATATATATATTGTTCATCAGGGAGAGCATCACTCTTCAGTATTGAAAGACATGAAAATCGGCTGAGTGGTTTCCGAGCTTAAACATTCGTACAAATGTTTCCTCTTTATAGCATCAATACAGCAATTAGAAAAGCTCAGCGTCTAAGAATTTGAAATAGTATACTTGAAATTAGCTGCAAATAACCTAAAACAAATAAAAATATTAATATCCTACTATCGCTCAATATTGTCCGTGTCAGGACTGTTTAATCATGAAGAATAATTAATAAGAGAATTACATTTGAAATTGATTGATCAGATAACGCCCGAAGTCATAATTTTCCAAATGTACCCCTCGTCCAACTAACTAAATAGAACAATTTCTGTTTCAACGTGCTTAATTAATGACTTGCATCGAATGTTACTATTGTTGCATAATGAATAGATTCACACAAATGTGACGGTGAATAAATATTTCAATTTAAATTATAGTTCGAAGTGTTCAAAATCTAGCTTTAATACAAATGTTTCTCTTGTTATGCCGAAGTTTCCTGAATGATAAGAGATCTGACCTTCCAAAAGCCCGCAATTTTCTAAGCCAAACCTCCAGATTTTAATAAATGTAGTTATCATTACGCTTCGAAACGAAGAGCCTTCCAGCTACCCAGTGCAGAGGACTGCAGCGGTGTTCACCCAAGTCATATAATAACAATAATTCTATGGCACAAAAGCCCATGGACAGCCAAGGTCTACCAACCCAGCTGCAGGAATCACGTTCACATTCATACAGTTGAGATGCGAGACCTTCCAAAGCAGTACGGGGAGGTGATGTGGTCGGCACTACGCGTCCACCAGCCGGAATGTTTTTTTCTGTTCCATAGATTGCTACCAGTCGTAGCTCCTCATATTCTTTATGATACTGAGTGGGAACCGGTCTTACAAATAGAAAAATCCGTACACCCAAGAGTGCGCTCCAACCCATGCGCAGTCCGCGGCCGAGAATTGGAACCCAGGGCTTCAAACATAATGTATCAGTTCATCTAAAATATATACCTACAGAATCCGAATTTGCAATCATCGTTGCCTTTGATTTTGTAAAGGAAAACTTCGGTCTTCTAAGTAAGATTACAACCTAACCTGAATAGATTATCTTTTTAATTAATCTAGACTGCCTAAGTTTTGAAATATGAATATCATTATTATTAATTACTTTAAAATACGCTAGTCATGATCATATTTATTTATGCTACACGTTACAAAAGTAAAGCTTTAGTAATGAGTGGTGTAAATTTAAAACACGACCGAAGGGAACCAAAATTACATTTCATCGCTGTTATGTGATGTTTCTCCTATAAATAAAATGTTCATAAATGAAGTTCAGTCTATTTATTCATCATTTCCTTTTTTTTCTTTCTTTTTTTATTTCGTTGTTTCATCTGTATAACTCCATTTATCTTCGATGGTGATATCGGGGACTTAATCTTGAGAAACAACTAGTTAACTTGGGTTTTAATCAATTCTAACTTTGACTCCCTGTCTGCTTTAAAATATCCCCAAAACATATACTCCACCAACAGCATAGTCCAAGACATACAGTCACTCTACACCAACCTATCTACCCTGAACAAAATCTGCATTATTGTTATTTGGGTACCTTCTCATCAGAAAATTATAGGAAATGAAAAAGCGGACACTGCTGCAAAGGAATCAATATGACTACCTACACTGGATCTAACCATACCCTAATACGATGCAATTAGTCACTTCAAGAGACAAATAAAAAAAATCAGTGGTGGAATAGTTGGATACAGAACAACGTAAACTTCACAATGTGCGGCAGACTTCTACTACAGAGTATCCAGTTAAAAACCTCAAACGTAGAGACCAAATTACAATAACCCGCCTACGAATTGGACACACCAAAATTACGCACTTCTACCTTTTAAACAGAAGTCCTCCACCCGCCTGTAATGAGTATCACACAGCACTAACTGTAGAATATACTGAGATGTTCAAAGTTTCAACAGCAGAGAAAACAATTTGGCATACCAATAAACCTTCATGCAGCACTCAATAATCCTTCTCACTGTCGAAATATTATCAACTTCATTAAAGCAACTGAATTATGTAACCATATTTAATCAAAAGAATTAAGAAATTGTTTTTGTTATTCTAAAATTACTGTAATGTTCATTGTGTATTAATTGTTCTTGTGAACCATTGTTATGTTTAATGTGTAATACTGTAATTGTAAAGCTGTGGTTATTTGCAATGTGAATTGTTATGTTCTTGCAAAATCATGGTAAGAAATTTTTGTAAAACTGAACCTAAATCGGTCGCGATTAGACCAAAATGGTTAAAGCGACCTTAACTAAATGAATTAAAAAAAATTCTAACTTTAACCAGTCACATTCACATTACACATATATACTTCCCGACTTTGCGGATAGGGACAGATTCTAATCAAACAAAAATTCCCACACCCCAACCGAAAATTTAACTCGGAACCCCTGGTTTGACAAACCAGACGATATTCTTATAAAAAACGTAAACACGTCTGGAAGGCAAGTAATACATGAGTAGGCGATGCTTTGATTCAACTAATCCTGGACTTTCGTAAAAGTAATATATAAAATATTTTTGCTCAAGAGTGACAGATAAAGCCTGTATATCTTGCGGGAAAACGCTAAATTTGCAGCCCTGCGCTCTTTTCTAAACCATTCATACTGTACGAAACAACACAATGGAGCAACATCAGCACACCTAAGAAAATCAACAGGACAAATATTTATGGTCCTGTATATTGCCATTCTTTCTCATACCAATTGGTAAATAACGATTCTTGCGGCACACTCTGTTCGAAAGCCTATTTTCATGGTAAAGAAGATGCAGCAAGAATGATTCGATGTAATGGCAGGCACGTGTCATTTTTCACTGAAGACAGCTTAGCCTGGGGGCGCATATCTGATATAATCTGCGAGAGGAAGGAAGCCTTGAATGGTTTCAGCAGTGATAGACTGGATGGATAGAAGCTACCCTAACCCAATGGAAAGCCGAAGCCACATGGAATAGGCTCTCGAATTTCCCAACAGGTTCTCTGCGATGTCTCTAGATACGAGCGTAAATCAGCAACGCCATGCAAAGGGGCCTGCCAAATATAAGATATAGTAATAATTTGAAGTGCTTTGACACAAACGGGATTTATATAACACGTACCTAATGGGTAGAGAAGGTATTGTAGATGTTCCAACCAAAAATTCGATAGCGAGATTTCACAGGAAATACATCTTTTGGGGCCCCCTGAATCCAAAAACTGTACTTTTAGATAAAAAAAAAAGGTTTTTGTGTGCATCTGTGAACAGCCAAATAAATATCAAAATTACTATTTAAGTTCAGTATCTTTCAAAGATACGACACGAAGATGTTCTCAAAATCCCCCATTCCAAACTACCCTTTACATGGAAAATGTTTCTATCTCTCTTATTTTATAAAAAAATGGGTTTAATGAATTTTACTTAAAATAATCCAAGATATCCAAAGTCTTTACAACCAAATTACTACAAATAATCAAGAAGTTATATTCTTCTGGATTCCGGCCCGCCGTGGAATATCGGGAAGCAGATAGGGAAGCCAAAAAATCAACTTTACTACCTCCAGTGAAAGAATTTCCAGTGCCCTACAAAGATGCTCAAAGTTATTTTTTTAGCAGACCAACTGTCAAATGGAAGCAAGACTGGACCATTAAAATATCAAGCAAACTCCACATAGTTAGGAAAGGATCCACAAAACCTTGCACATTGCAGACTCTAAAAAGAAAAGATCAACTGATTATGTCACATTTACGATAGGCCATTCACGCCTAACCCATTCCTTCTTACTCGCCAAAGAAACTGCTCCTCACTGCGAGACCTGCAATTGTCGTATCACCATCGAACACCTCATCACTAAATGCGGAAGTTATACCATGGAGAGAAGAAAACATCCCTGAAGATATATTTTTAGCTTTAAACAATCCTACTCATTTCAAAACATTTTTTTTCTTGAAAGACATCAAACTGTATAACAACATTTAAATATAACACATCAAATAAAAATGTATAATACGTAATATGGTATACTATTCTAGATGTGTTCAAGACTTAACAATGTAAAATATGTTTGTAACAATGTATTACAATTATTGTATTATTTAATCAATGTAAAGTATACAATGTATTATTATTGTACTCGTATGTATGGATATAAGTCGCGATATGGTCTAGTAGTCAAAGTGGCTATAAATAAAGAAAAATAACAACAAAAATTACCACATATTCAAGGTATTTACATGACAAATTGTATATCTTGAATTTTCTGGAAATAGGCCATAAAGCTCTCTTTATCCGGAAGGAATTTTGTATAATTTTGTATAACTGGTAAACGTTAAGAGATTGACAACAATGTACAACACAATTTATTTCAAATCATTTTTGCGGCATCAACCATTTCCAAGATATATTATTATTATTGGTTTCAATTTTTCAACACTTTTATCATGTTTTAAAGTGCCGTCGCTATTCAGTTGTTTCTCGCTGTCTTCATAGAAAGCGTATGAAATTTCAAGCCAGCATGTAGCCACTCGCTTTTAAGCAGCTCACTATCGATTCGGTTTCCGCTATCCCCCTTGTACCTACAACGAAATGCAAAGGTTTATCTCGACTAATATGAAGTAGGTAGAAAATAAGCCTACGTAAGAAAGTTTGTAGAACCTATATACAAAATAAGGATAAAGTCATGTGAATGTAACAAAACAGATTTTTAGTTTTACATGGCAACGACTGGAAAATAACTCTAGTGTATAACAAGCTAGGTGGACTAGGACATCTTCTGTCCTTACAGATGTAGGCACGGGCACCATCTTTGAGCACCTCATGTGCACATAAGACGGTTCTCGAACACACCACACGCATGTTGTATTCCGAGCATTGAATGAACATTTTGGTAATAGAGTTCTTGTTTTACATTATTATCGACACTACGCAAGTGAAGGACAGACCAGGGATGCCACCAGATCATGTCCCATGAATTACTTTCTTGGGGCTATCTCAAAGACAAGAGTGTACCGGAACAGTAGAAGGTAAAGCGGGCAATCGAAGATGAAATTGTCGTCCTCCGTGGTCTAGGGGTACCATGCTAGTCTCTATAACCCGAGGTCGCGGGTTCAAACCCGGCGGAGGGCAATGCATTTTTTCGAGCGTAAAAATCCTTAGCATGGCTACCTTCGGAAGGGAAGTAAAGCCAGTGGTCCCGTGTCGTAGATTTACGGCACATAAAGGAACTTCAAGAGGCCTCTGAGCAACATTTTTGGTCTCTCACGGCCAATATAGAATGGGACGCTAAGAACCACAGCAGTTAAAGATTGTTCATGAACAAAACTCATTTTCGAAGATGAAATTACTGCGATTTCACTAGAGCTTTGTGGAAAAGTAGTCCCAAATTTTATATGAAATTACGCAAACTTCATTATGCAATAGGAAAACACTTCGAAGAAGTCCACAAAATGACGAAACACCAGGAATACAATGCAAGTACAAGTTTTACCTCACTTTATCTAATGGTATAGAACTTTCGAACTTTATAGGTACTTTTTGGACCACAACATGTGTGCAAAGTTGTTTAGTTGTAACGCACTGCTTGGCCCTGGTATTAGACCCCATTCACAATAAAGACGTCACGTTAACATAGCGCGGCATAAGGGCAGAATGCAGTCGTAGACGTAACGCAAGAAGTTGGCACGGGTTTGTACATCCGTAAATTGAATGTGGAAATCTTCCGAACGTACGGTAAGTTTCAAATTGAACAACATAACAATAATATCCAATGTGAAAATTCATACAAAAAATAAATAAATAAACAGAACATAATAAGCTGTGAACCAAGCAAACAAAGTGTCAGGCGTCAGCATTAAAAGTGGCCAAATGGAAGAGCAGCATAACTGTGCAATAGACGATGTAAAGTTTTGCATCACGGTCGCGTACTGTTCAGAAACAGGCAAGCATGGGGAAAGAAATGTCGAATCCTTCCTCTATGCACGCAACGCAAGCATAAAGTTTGGAGTTTGCTATCTCTTACGTTACGTAGCGCGTTAGCTGACTCCAAGAGAATGCTTCATTAAATAATAAGGGTGCAAAGTCTTGCGTTTATGCTGCGTTTGCGCTTACTTTTCATTGTGAATAGGACTTTACTCTGCAAGCGTAGTATCAGCAGCGCGCATATGAATTAGTGACTTGCGTATACCTATGTACACCGTTTTTATGTAAAAAAGAAAACTCCACAAATTTGGCTAGGTTTAAAATCGCAAGCTGTTTCCGAAACACAGACAGTATAATGAAACTCGACCATTCAACCCAACTAATCGATACTGTGATATCAGGGTGAAGAGCGTTGAAATATTACAGTTGACATTCCTACTGGAGGCGGCTAAATTTCCATGCACCATCCTGTGGTTTCCAATACAACCAGTTTAACATGTCCGTTATTTAAATTCTGTTAATGTCACTACGCCTGCCTGCGGTTATTCGTCTCTCTTGTGGAATGTTGCAAAAACTTAGCGAGGTAACTTTTAGCTTCTGGCTATATTAACAAAAAAATTACATGATCTCTGCTCTTTTGTGTGCCAAAAACCGCAAATTTGTTAACAATTAGTCAGCCGCGATGAGGAACTAACGTAATAAGCTGTGGCACTCTTTTGAACAAGGCAGGGCTGACTGCCAGAGGATTAAACGTGTTCGTCAGAGTGGAGAGCTTGCGGTTACTATCGACGTTATGGCGGGTGTTTTCCCGTTCATAACGAGTAACGTTAATCCTGCCCTCGCAGCCAACATGACAGCCTTCACAAAGCAACAGGAATTTTCTTTCAGTAGCAACATCCCCCATGCTACGGACATTAATTTAACCAACCTTTCAGCCTAAAACCAGCTGAAGGGCTCACCCGCATTGCGTCACAGCGCTACAGTGATTACAAAATTTTGGGAGGGAAAAAAATTGCTTGCTTAACTCCCTGATCTAAGGACAACATACTATTCATTTTACATAAATAACTGGGATTGTTAAATGAAGCAAATACATCTAGTGCTTCACAACATTACGTGCATTCTACTTGTGCAAGTATTTGGAGCCTTTAGGCCATTAAACGTCTATGACATTAAAAATACCAGTATACAGACCCAAAAGGAATAAATAATTATTCACTTATAACCTTTAAAGTTTTCCTCTTTAGGCATAGAAATTATAAACTGTAACTCTTGCTGGCTGTGGTGGTAACATCTGCGAGAATATTTCCAGCAAATGTAGCAACGAACTGATATTCATGACACAAATAGTCGAAGCAAAGACGGTGGACAGTATATTGTGACTTTATTCAATTTCCACTGTCACTTCACTTGTCGACCTCCGTGCCTTAGGTGTACCATGCTAGCCTCTATTGCGGGTTCAAACTCGGCAGAGGGCGATGGATATTTTCGGGCGTAAAAATCCTTAGCATGGCTTCTTCGGAAGGGAAGTAAAGCTGGTGGTGCCGTGTCGTAGATTCATGGCATGTAAAAGAACCTCTACCTGGTAAAGGCGCCTCAGAGCAAAATTTCTGGTATTTCACGCCCAATATAGAATGGGACGCTAAGAACCATAGTACTTAAAGAGCATCCATAAATAAAAGCTCAATTATTCCTGTTACTTCACTTCTCTAGTGTGATCTATTTCAATTCTCACTGTTACTTAACTTTTCTAGTATGACAGTTCTGTTTTCACTACCACTTCAGTTTTCTAGTGTGATCTATTTCAGTTTTCACTATCAATTCACTTTTCTAGTGTGAATCAGTTCAGTTTTCACTGTCTCCTCACTTTCTTCTTATTTGCGCGTAGCGGTGTAATAAACAACAGGCGAAGCAGCCTCTTCCTCCTTCCGCTTTGCTCACGGAGTGTCGAACACAGAACTAAACTTTTCGCGCTATCACTCGCTCGTAGAGCACGCTGAGCAAATTGCACTTTACGTCCCATCAACAATTCGCTAACTCATTCTCGCGAACACGCTCGCCGGTAAATAGTATCAGGACTTCGAGAAAGTTCGCAGGAGGCGGGGTAAGAAACATCCAGAAAAATATCACTAGCTCTCGACAGACTTATGTCTATTTGGTGACAACACTGCCCTCCTTAACTTTCCAACCAACAGTCGGCCGGCGCTGAAGGATACCGACGTTCACGAAACATGCTCGGCTCACAGCGGCTATGTCACAATATATTTTCACTGTAAGTAAATTACACATGTAAGAACAGGGTCCCTTCAGAAAAACTACAACTGTTTACCTAAATCACATTGCTTAATCTGCATTCGAGCTATTCTGACAACTCGTAAAGAAGTTCCAGACCAAAAGAGCGTAATTTATTTTTCAAAGTTTTATTTGACCGGACTAAATGGTTTCAAGTGTTACAGAGAAGACATCCGAAGCAAGCTTGAGGTGATATAGAATTAACAAGGACCTTCGGAATAAATGATGGCGTATTTAGGCGGCAAATTGTTTATTTCCTCCGATACCGCGATGCTTGCCTTATATGAGTATGAACACGTTAATAATGCAGCAGTAGTGCAACTATAGTACTTGTGTTACCATAATTCTGAGCGAAGTTTCCTTAAACTGAACATTCGCTAACGCATTCTGTATGGAAGGATTTGATTATTATTCAGTTTTACTGATAGCCATATGAGAATAACTTTAGTCATTTGTCAAGTCGCAAAGAAAAAAAAAAATAAAAGCTGTTTTAAAGTATCTACAGTTTTAATATTTTGTAGCTGAGTTTTCCTGTTGGAGCGTTTCAAAATGTTCAAACAATCGAACGACCCGCTGACTGTGAAGTCAGATCAGTGATTCGTTTTTTTTGAATGCGAGAAATGTTACGCCAGTAAGCATTCATCGCCAATTGTGTGAGGTTTATGGGGAAACAATAATGAGTGACAATGCCCGGCCACACACAGCCAAACAAACTCAAGATCTGATCGCACCATTTGGTTGGGAGCAATTCGACCATCCTCTCTACAGTCCGGATTTGGCACCAAGAAAATGCTTGGTGGAAAACAATTCAACGAAGATGAAGTTGTTAAACAAGAAGTGCAGACTTGGCTTATCACAGGCGGCATCATTCTTTGACGAAGGCATACAAAAACTAGTTTCCCGTTACAACAAATGTCTGAATAACAGCAGTGACTATGTGGAGAAGTAGTGTAAGATGTAAGGTAATGAATGATGACAAAGTATTTGGAAAATAACGTTTTGTTATTTTTTAAAAAAATATCAGTACTTACTTTAAAAACACGCCTCGTAGAAGGAGCTGTATGACTAGCATATTTGTGTTTATTGTACAACCATTTTGTGTTTGTTGATTGCCGTTTTCTTTCCTCCTATTTTGCTACTATTCTGTTCTCGTTTTACCTTCACTCACACATATACACGCAAACGCGCACACACGCAGAAACACTCATGCCCGCAATAGTGCTCGAAACCGACGAAACACCAAAGCCAAAAGCTCTAGCAACCATGGCCACGAGGACCGGCTATAAGTACGCCTCACTTCACAAGTCATTTGCATACTAAATTTAAACTCAGATTAACTTCAATTTACATACACCATAATCTCAACGAAAGTAAATCCCTCCTATACAGAATAGGTACGTTAGGGTATGCGTATTGCCGTATTTAAAACATACACGCTTTAATGCAAAATTTTATAAATGAAATACGGGTTTCAAAGACAGAAAATTGAGCTGAAATCAATATAAGCAAAAATGTCCGATACCCTTCGAATTTTGAGTTATTTAGCTTCTCACAGGAAAACAATCAGTAAGAATGAAAATAATAATTAAATATTACAACAGGTCAGCTATTTCATATTTTTAGGAAGTGACAGAGATCATTAAACTATGCAAGTTAGAGAATATCCGTGGAACAATTAATACAACTTAAGAAAGTAAGTAGGCAAAGAGACAAAGCTAACATGGCTATACTTGTACTGTTCCATGAAAAAGAACTCTGGACATTAACTAAGAAACAATAAGGGGTGCTAGAAGATCCAAAACATTAACACGCATAAATAATGAATTGGGTAGCGGGTAAAAACTCTGAGGTAGTCTCATGTGTAGCGTCCCTTCCCTCGTGAGCTTCAGGTCACACTGACCCTGTGCATAGCACCTGATCGAAAGTTCCCTTACACGAAACATATAAGACCTCAACGGACATAATAAATGTGTGGAGGAGGTACCCACTCTCCAGAGGAAATATGTGGAGACCCATTCCTAGGGAAACAAGGGAGAAGTCCTCAACGTCCTATAAGAGAGCGGACGAGGCGGTCCTACACTTGGGGTTGGTACAATTGGGGGCTTTGATGTCTAGCCTTAAGATGGCAGCCCCATTACTCATCTTACTCTGCAGGACGCCAGTAACTTACTCAGAGGACATTCTATTACTTTAAGTCTCATAGATACTAAAAGCAGGACTGTTCCAACGTTGACGACCTCCGTTAGACATAGGAATAAAGATTTAGGTAGAAATGAAATAATGAAAATAGTATAGATCCCAAGGTATCGCCGATAAATAATAAAAAAACAAACTGAGCTAGAAAATGAAATGGAAAAAATTAATGTAGATGTTGCTGTAATTCCAGAAACCAAGAAAAAACACAAACGATCAATTGAATTGCAAATATAATGATTTATAATATTGTACCAGAAGAGAAAAGAGCAGCAGCTGGAATAGTAATATTAATAAGAAGGAACTGGAAGCATAGAATACACAGCTAGGAATATTTTAATAAAAAAATAAAAAAGTAAGACTAAGAACAGCAATGAATTATGTAACAGGTGTTCCTACTCCAGGAGAAGGTAAGTTACAGGAATGTATAGAATTTTATGAAAATTTCCAGAATCAAATTAATAAAAATGATTACTTATAATACCTGAGGATTTAAATGCCAGAGTAGGAATTAACCTTTAAAAACTATAATGGAAAAACATGGAGAAATAACACAAAATAAAAATGGCAGACTCCTAATCGATTTTGCAAATTTCAACAATTTGAGAATACATTTTTTTCCACGCAGAGATATACATAAATATACCTGGTCTGCAAGAAGCCAAAGCAACATAATAGATTACACTATAGTTAATGAGAAGTGTCCTAATCTAAATCTTTATACAAAAGCCTAATCTAAATCTCTAGTATTGGTTCTGACCATTGCCTTTTAATTACCAAACCACCAATTCCAGCAAAATGAAAAAAATAGTAAAATAAGTAATGTGAAAAACAAAATTAAAACAGAAACCCTTAAAAAGTACTTATTACAGAATGAGTATATTAGAATTCTTTATCAGCAACGTCTAAATTTGCATTTGAAACAAAAACCCGTAAGTAGAAATATTAATAAAGAATGGAAAGAATTAAAGGATACAATCATACATACAGCCTGCCCAAGAAACATTTAAAACAAAAAAGAAAACATACGTATAATAGAAAAAGATTATGTATTGTGGCATATCAGTAAGTTCATTACCATTATCAGACGCATTGTTGCGATGAATTGTCGCTACTAGACTTAGCATTATTGGGTTTCTTTGATTTTTCGGCATAACGATCCCTCCTTTGGCGCGGAACACGCCAAAGAGAGGGCTTTGTTCGAATTTCGTCTGGTATGACGCCAACCCTGGCTGGCGCGGTTAGACACGATTGGAGAGGGAATATAGATAGCGTCACTTGAGTAAGAGCAGTGGTTGTAGCAAGACGTGCGTGTGGCCAGTTCACGGCTTCGGGACATCTCCCTCCATGCTCTCTTCCTAGTTCATAATGTAGAGTCGCCAAACGTTTGTTAATAAATTCCAGGCAATGTGTGCTATGTAATGTTTTTGTGTAATGTAAAATCTCACGCTTTCTTCTAACTGTTATACACCAAGGTCCCGGTCTTCTTGCTGTAGCGAGTTGCGTTCCCCCATGTGCGTGCTGGGGTGAACTATATTTATTGATTTTCTGGAAATCTTTTGGCCCTCACCCCAGCATGTAACAATATTTGGAATGATAATATAGCAAAACTCATTAAAGAAACAAGAGATGCATACTTAAAATATCTGAATATGAGAAAAGATGAAACTTTGAGTATAGAGTAAGGAATGCCCTTGTGCGTAGAGAAGTACGTAAAATCAAAAGAAGTTCCTGAGAAAAATATATCAGCGACTTAGAACATGATGTGCATGGTAGGCAAGACAAACCTATAAGATATTAAAACATCTTAATAACAGAATAAAGATAATCTGAAAATGAACTTAATATCAGAGGATAAATGGATATCTTAATTTAAAGATCTCTGGACAGAACAAACAGATATGAGGAAACAGTTGTGTAGATCCCTTTTCTTTCGAAGAATTAATAATTGGTATTGCCACTGTAAAAACAAAAACACCCCTGATACTGACAACATTAATAATGAATTAATTAAATATGGATCTATTCAACGAAAACAACGCCTCTTAGATCTGTTGAACGTTTGCTGGCAGATTGGTTATGTTCCAAATGAATGGAAAATGGTAAAAATATATCCAATTTATAAAATGGGATACCGTCAAAATTGTGAAAATTACAGGAGTATGTGTGTTTTGAATACCTGTTACAAAATTTATGCACCAATATTAAAAGCTCATCTGAATGTAATAATGGAGAATATTATTCTAGAAGTCCAAAATGTATTCAGGAATGGTAGATCCCGTTCAGATTGTATATTTGTATATTTACTGTTAACCAGTAGTGAGAAACATAGGGAATATAATCTACCAGCTTTCATGTTGTTTATAGATTTTGAAAAAAGCATTTGACAACGTACCGGAATAAATTATGGAGTATATTGAAAAAATAGAAAGAAACACCTCCACTTTTGATAACTGCAATAAGAAGTTTGTATGTAAAGGAAAAGATAATAATAGAAACTGGAATGCAAAACAAAACAAAACTATAAATAGAGTAGTAAGACAGGTATTCCCTTTTTCGCCGTCCCTTAACTTATACGCTGACGATACCATATATTGGAAGATAATATTAGTCCCACATTTTAAAATAAGGAATAACATGTTACACACATACTGCTTTTTGTGGATGACCAGGTTCTTATATACAGCTCAGAGGAGGAGCCAAGGTTTACTCGTACAGAAGGCTCTATATCGCTTAAACAATTTTATAAAAAAATTACAATTTTAATATATCAATCAAGAAAACCAAAGTTTTAGCATTTAAAGGTTTAGAACCCTTAAAAGCCAAAATAATTCTCGATGAAATATCAATGGAACAGATGAATAGTTTTAAATATGTGGGTTGCTATATCTCTTTCTTTTTAATGATGATCTTTTTAATAAGCTTAGCAAATTTAACTATATATGTGGGAAAATTTAGAGAATGTTAAAAATACTAGAAAAGAAAACAAACTAAAGTTTTATAAGGCAATGTCAGTTCCCGTATTACTGTATGGTTGCGAGTTTTGGGTTTCAACTAAAAGAGAAGAAAAGATCATACAGGCAGCTCAAATGATCTTTTTGACAAGTGTGGCCGGCTGTACACTCTTGGATAGAAGAAAAAATGAAGATATTAGAAATGAGTTAAACATTTTTAAACAGATAGATACAATAAATCACAAAGATATTGGATTATAAACCGAAAGGTAACAGAAATGTTGGTAGAGCGAAGAAGCGATGGATTCAACTTTCTGATTAAAAGCCTATGGAACTGGAAACAGCCTTAAAAGGTTTAACCCGTGAACGTTGATGATAAATAATGAAAACATTGCAGATTTTTAATATGAACGACAAAATGAAAGAAATGAAGAAGCGGCAGGGTAAAGAACTCGTAGAAAGAATGTCAAATGTAACACTAACGAAATAAACATGGATATACAGTTCGACAAGGAGAAAATATGTAGGCAGACCTAGAAAGAGACTGAAGAATCTTTGAAGATGGAACACGCAATTTATTGCAAATACCTTAAAGTGTAGGGAAAAAAAGATATATGAACTGCTGTATAATCAGTGTTTATAAACCTTTAATGTAAAGACGTTTCACTTACAAAATTCGTGATTGCAATAACTGATAACGTTAGAATGCAAAATCTTTTCTGGTGCACGTAAAATTCACTACCACGAGCCGCCACTGCCTATATCACTTCGTAATGCTGGTCATAAATAAACCAGTTGCTGCCTTTAGCGCAAGATGACGACATTCATCAACGCGCGATTTATTTAACAGATGGAATGTAATCAGCCATGCAGATTTGCCGCCTACCTCAAAGATTCATATATGGCGATGGAATGCCCAGTCTAAAAGTTAAAAATAATTCACAACCTAAATATCTGAAAGACATTTCATAAGAATGCGTCACCTAAGACTAAATATTCAGCAGTAAACAAAAAAACGGGGGGATATCCTATTGTTGTAAAGAAACAAATCATTAATATGGAGTGTGCTTACTACCTACACTTTTGTTTGTCTTACGTGTTTGATGGTTATGTGATACTCCGCGAGTTCCATATATCATGAGGGCGATTGGGGTTCTGGAACTGTTTTTCGCCTTTGTAAGGTTTCCAAATTGATTCTCCTCGATACATATACACTACGTGATCAAAAGTATCCGGACACCTGGCTGAAAATGACGTACAAGTTCGTGGCACCCTCCATCGGTAATGCTGGAAGTCAATATGGTGTTGACCCACCCTTAGCCTTGATGACAGCGTTCACTCTCGCAGGCATACTTTCAATCAGGTGCTGGAAGGTTTCTTGGGGAATGGCAGCCAATTCTTCACGGAGTGCGGAACTGAGGAGAGGTATCGATGCAGGTTGGTGAGGCCTGGCACGAAGTGGCGTTCCAAAACATCCCAAAGGTGTTCTACAGGATTCAAGTCAGGACTCTGTGCAGGCCAGTTCTTTACAGGGATGTTATTGTCGTGTAACCACTCCGCCACAGCCCGTGCAGTATGAACAGGTGCTCGATCGTGTTGAAAGATGGAATCGCCATCCCCGAATTGCTCTTCAACAGTGGAAAGCAAGGTGCTTTAAAAATATCAATGTAGGTCTGCGCTGTGATCGTGCCACGCAAAACAACAAGAGGTGCAAGCCCCCTCCAGATAAAACACAACTACACCATAACACCATCACTTCCTAATTTCACTGTTGGCACTACATACGCTGGCAGATGACGTTCACCGGGCATTCGCCATACCCACACCCTGCCATCGGATCGCCACATTGTGTACCGTGATTCGTCACTCCACACGTTTTGCCACTGTTCAATCGTGTAATGTTGACGATCCTTACACCAAGCGAGGCGTCGTTTGGAATTTTCCTGCGTGATGTGTGGCTTATGAGCAGCAGCTCGATCATGGAATCCAAGGTTTCTAACCTCACGCCTAACTATCACAGTACTTGAAGTGGATCCTGATGCAGTTTGGAATTCCTGTGTGATGGTCTGGATAGATGTCTGCCTATTACTCTTTACGACCCTCTTCAAATGTCGGCGGTCTCTGTCGTTCAACAGACGAGGTCGGCCTGTACGCTTTTGTGCTGTGCATGTCCCTTCACGTTTCCACTTCACTATCATATCAGAAACAGTGGACCTAGGAATGTTTAGGAGCGTGGAAATCTCGCGTACAGACTCCTGACACAAGTGACACCTAATCACCTGATCACTTTCGAAGTCCGTGAGTTCCACGGAGCGTCCCATTCTGCTGTTTCAAGATGTCTAATGACTACTGAGGTCGCGGATAATGAGTATCAGGCAGTATGTGGCAGCACAATGCACCTAAGATGAAAAACGTATGTTTGTGGGGGTGTCCGGATACGTTTGATCACATAGTGTATTTGACTAAATATTTCCTTCAAGGAGCTATTTCGCGAGTTCCATACATCCTGAAGGCGATTCGGATTTCTGGAACTGTACTTCGCCTTTCTAAGGATCCCAAATTGATTCTTTCCTCTCTCTCTCTCTCTCTCTCTCTCGCTCTCTCTCTATATATATATATGCACACAAGGTCTTCGGTATAAAACCTCACCGGTCGCACGGGATTTTGTGTCTCGGTAGCACGACGGCCACAGCCGGCCGTGCTAGCACTCTATCTTCCCTTCTTAATTCTGTATTCCTGTAAGCATGTACATAAAATATAACAAAATTCACTATTACCTCATATCAAATGCTGTAATTGCAGAAGTCACTGTAACGCCAACTTGATGTGCTAACTTTGATAGTGGTTTTCGTGGTGAACATTCAAGTGTTTCGCCAATTTGGTATAATGCTGCTTCTATTCACATTGTACTTTTTCGCCTGTATTTCTTGTTTTGCACTGAACAGTGGTCTCAAATTTATTCACAAAATCGTAATTGGAAGTTCTGGAAGGAGGCAATTGTGCAGGATGGATTCTTCACAAACGCGTTAAAATAACATTTACATACAAATATACCAACATTGCTTTACAGATAACTGCCTTCCCATCTTCGCAAATTAAAGTGGACTACTGACGTTAATGACTACATGGTAAATGAAGGACAGAAAGCCTGTCGTGAGTGCGGGGTATGGGGAGAATGTAATGTATGTATACTAAATATTTTCTTCAGGAAAATACGTTTAACCAAATCCACAGAAAGTATACTCTATAGTGGTGGACGGCTTCAGGTTCCAAAATCCTGTCATTAGCTTGCAACATATACTTCATCATTAGATGGAGATGCAAGATTAAATACGAAATGTTGTCGCCTTGTATGACTGAAATCTTCTTTGCGAAGAACGACGTCATGAAGCATCTAAAACGTCAATTTGCTGTTTTAGTCCAGTGTTCTTATTAATGCTTGTTCCTGTGGTATAGCCAACGCTCCTAACTAGCATGCAAAGAGACCCGGATTGGTATTGCGCCGGGGCGGGGAATTTTAAGGGTACGCATAGGTTACAATTGAAAATGCTTCAAAAAGTCAATTTTAATTTATATAATTGTGTACGAATGTTTTTTGTTATACAAGACTGGTGTGTGACATTTAAAAGTTCAACATTAGGTCAAGTACTGCTTTAAAATTTCAATTTTTTTCCTATTTTAGAGGTTGTTTTGAGTTTAACGACCTTCAACGTGGTAGGTCATATCGGACGATGAATGAATGAAATGGGAGAAATGTTGCTCAAACCAGCCTACGGTACTTAGAGCTTAGAGTTACCCAATATTCGTCTTCTCAGGTTAAGGGAAATTCCCGAAAAAACGCTATAAGGATAATTCACTAACCGAGTTTCGAACGCGAAACCTTTCGAATGTGGCAGACACACTACCCCCACATCACGTAGACGAGCTAATCTTAGAACTTTAAAATGTGCCATGAAATTCAAATTCATCCAAATTTCCTTCACAAGTTTAAGGCAGTTACCAAAAGCTGTAAGTGATGTTTCTGCAGTTTACCAGTATATTAATTAGTATGTCCCTGCACCTTCGTAAAATTACTAATAAAAAAAACTAATCTCATTGTCAGTCGTGAACTATAAATTGCTAGCTATTATAGTGGCGACGCCGTGGCCGAGTGGTTAAACCGCTCACCTCTCACCAAAGCGGTCCGGGTTCCATACCAGGCACCCGCATGTGGGATTTGTGGTGAACAGAGCGGCAATTGGACGGGTTTTCTTCGGTTTCCCTCGCCATGTTTTATTCCACCAGTGCTCCATCATCACCTCTCCTAACATTCATCTTTCATCTGCATCTATTATCTAGTTCCTCGCTTTCATCCCGGGCGTGTGACTGAGCACCAAACCTGGTCTTTCACTCTCTGATCGTAGGCTCTCTGGCCCCCGTCAGGCGCCACTACCCTACGTCCTAGGGAGTGCGAGTCCTCGGTTCGGGTGGGTGTTAAGGAGGGAAGGTTCTGGCCCAGTTGGGCTGTTTCCGCCTTGTAGTTAGTTTTTTAGCTATGGTGAACTCTCCCCTTTGCTCTTTATAATTAAAATTCCCAACAGCCCCTTCTATTCCTAATAGCGAATGAAAAATCCCCGGATATACACGCAAAAAGCTGTGAAATATCAGCAGCACATCTCACCTCCTTAACCTCCCCCGACAGTCTTCTAAGTTCTGGAAATGCTGCATAGCTTATAAGTACCCTTTTGCGGTAAAAGAATCAGAATGGAGTAGTTTTTTAAAATAATTACAGTAGCTTAAATTTTAAACCTTAGTACCTTCACTTTGGTACTATAGTTACTTAAAAATATAAAAGCTACATATTCTTCACATGATGCAGAAAACCTTAATATATACAACGAAATAGAGGTGAAGCTGGTGAACATTAAGATTCCGCACTTCCAGGCCACCACGTTAACCTCTTTGAAAAAGATAGTCTGCGACCATAGAGAAAAATAATCTTTTTAGTAATTAATTATTAAATATCGTGTCTATTGATTTCTAATGTTAGCAATTTTTTCTGTTTATACAATTATATAGCATGCCCTGCTAACGAACTAGATTACAAAAGAAATAAAGGAATTGTTTTCTTCTATGAGGGTTAGTAAAATATTGTGGCATTGGTATCGCATACATATCATGGCGTTATAAGCAGATTCGATTCTCTTTTGTTTTGCTGTATCTTAGCTGCTAAATCGTAATCATATGTATGTAATGTTTGGAATGAAATATCGGCGGCGTTTGTCTTATTTTACATGCATAATCCGTGGAGTAACAACTATTTTCTACCTCATGGCATTCTCAACTTAAAGTCAAGGCCTTCTTCGCAAGCACCTTCTTTTAAAACTCCGATGTAACCACATTCAAGTACAAGCGCTTTGTAAATACTTTTTAATCTTTTAGTAAATTTAAATCGGGGTATATAGGCATTTCTGTCGTAAAGCATAGGGATTTTCAATGGTGAAAGAATTACCAAAATCAGTTCAGTGTTGAGATTGCTACATCCCCACACACATGTATATTTTACCTCTTTATAATATTAGTATATCGGATGAGTAATTTTTAAGTTACGCTGGACACAGTTTTATCCCTTTACATACTTGGTATCTTAGTAATGAAGTTGATTACAACATAAACAAAAAATGCAGCAAAACTTGCTTATTTACATAAGTATTATTAAAAGGTTTTGGCAAACAAAAGCATAGCCTATAGGATTAGAATAAAGGTTGCTCATAGGTTTTGATACCGACTTGGAGGCAAACTTCTATAGCATCTTCTTAAATGTCATTTAAAAAAATAAAACATAGGAATCTCACTATTATAAGCAGGAACGGCTATATTTTCTTTCGCTTGCCTAACATCTTTCCATGGCTTAACTGTTACGTCATAACCAACCTTGTATACTTCTTGGAATAAAATATAATGTTTTTTGTTATTACACGCCTTCTCTGTGAAATGACAACTACAAGGACGACGAAAAGTCAGTGGTGTCTTAGTTTATTTTATTATAGCTCCAACATGTTCGTGTTCTAATATCATCATTGTAAAGCCTTTATAGTCTTTTTATTACTTTCTCTGCCACGTACTAGTAAGTAGAGAAGGTATTGCATTCCACCAAAAATTTCGATATCGAGATTTCATCGGAAGAACATGTTTTGAGGCCCACTAAGTACACACACACACACACACGCAAAAAGAGCCGTTTTTAGAAAAAGGCCCGCGTGTGTGTGAACAGTAAAATTCAAAGACGAAAACTAGAATATAAATAGCAAATTTAAGTTCAGTATCTCTCAAAGATACCACACGAAGAAAATTTCTACAACCCAAAGCACCCCTTGCGTGAAACTTTTTCGAAATGTTTGATTTTCTCAAAAATGGCTCTACAATTTTAATTAAAGTAATAGTATATTCAGATATCTTGAATTTTTTGGGATTTTCCTTAAGTCCGCTTCATTTTGACTGGTAAACCATAAGAGAGAGACAAAGGCATACTACAGAAAAAGTATAGATTTCATTAAAGCACACAATTTAATACAATGAATGTTTTTGTCGCAACAGCCATTTCTGAGATATCCATCATTACTGGGTTTGAATTTTTAAATACTTAGTCATTTTTAAAGTGCTCTAGCTATTCAGTTGTTTCTCGTGATGGCATGGAAATATTACAGAATTTCAGGAGAGCATATAACTCCTCGTTTTTACACATGGTTGTTGATTCGGGTTCGTCAGTCACTCTTGTAGCTATAACAAATATGTAATGAAATTATTTCCTTAAAGGTTTATCTCGATTAACATGAAGCTTTCGTAAGAATAGTTCATAGAAGATATATAAAAATACGCGATAGTGGGTAGAAAAGTCGTGTGAATGTAAAATTAGATATCTATTTTCTTTCATTAGTAGTTGAAATCAGAAGCTCTCATATAAATGTTCTCTCCTTATATTATTGGTATATATGCGTTTCACTTGTCTCTAACAATATGGTAAGAACGTCCCTAAGAAGCTACCGCCAGTTATGGCCAGCTCTCTCTAAATTATGGACGAACTGTACGTATGCACCAGCCCTCAATTACTACACAATTGCAACCTGACCTTTCTGAGGTCTTTAAACTCCATTGTCAGATGCTGAATGAGTGTGTAGGAAGAGGCTTCCTCTCAACTTAAACAAGCTGTAACACGAAGGTCTTGCTGGAATTATTTTAACGTCAAGGCTTTTTCAGTCTCATTCAGTGACTATTCTTCATGTCAAGTTTAACCTTAATAACTCTTTTTTTGTTTATAAAAAATAGGAAGAAGCCTTCAAAAAGGGAAAGTTTAGTTCATAAACGCATTATTCCTATGCCTTCTGCGCCAATCTAGCTGAGCCAGTAGTTCCCCAGCTAACGCCCCCTCCCGCACATAAGTTCTGCATTTCCCACGCTTTACGTTTATTACAAAAATTATGTTTTCTCGAAAACAAATATAACCGAGCCGGATGGCTCAGGCAATGGGAGGTCCCGAGCTCAAATCTCTGACCAATGTGACCTAACGTTTTTTCGCAGTTTTCCTTGGTCACTAGGCGAATGCTGGGTTGGATATTTGTTCCACGAATTTACCTAACACTACATTTCATTTCCTTCTTCTTCACCGCCATGAAATAGGTTATGGAGATATTTGGAGAGAGGGGCAGGTACTGGAGAAAGGGTTCTGGAGAAGGGTAAAATTGAGAATTGAAGATATTGAAAGACAAGAAATTCTAGGTAGTTTTAATTTTAAATCTTCTTTATGTATATATGCAGATTTAAAAATCGTGTGGGAAAGAGAAAAATATGTCGATATATGTGACAGATCAGCACGAGAAGGTTTTGCATGGGCGAGGACAGGAGTGATGATGTTAAAAGGCTTAGGGGAAAGAGAGAATCAAGGAAAGTGTCCGCTATGTAATAGAAAGTATAATAACTATTGGCATTTAATTCTAGAATGTGAAGGAACTAAGGAATCGAGGGAAAGATGGCAGAAAAAGAAATGAGACAATTTACCAATTAAGATTATAGGTAGAAAGATGTTGGGTGTTAAATGCAAGGGGAACATATTAGAAGTAGGAAAATATTTAGGTTTAATTAGAAAGAGATGGCTGAGAAATTATAGGAATAAGGAGTAAGGAGTAAGAAGAAAAGTAGTTATTGAAAAGTAGATTAATAACATATTTATTTATTCAGTCAAGTAGGGCCCATTGACTCGGTAACCACAGTGTTGGAGGATAGTGGCCCTAGGAAACCAGCAACTCGGTGAAGTATGTAAAGTGGAATATATATACACTATGTATTTAAAGTAAATAAGTATCTATCTTCATCGCCATACCAGGCATTGGCTGACCACCCATATGCTATGGTCTAGAGTCTGCTTGCTCCTCGACAGGTACTGACCCAAGGCAACTCCTTTCCAAAGAGGAGGGTAATCCAAAGAAGAAAAAACATATATGAGAGTCCAGTAATACCGAACGCTCGTCTTGTTCAGTACAAAGAGGTACGATACGTGCATGTAATGGTTAGTTTCCCATTGTGTATCAGTATTCATTAGTTACGACAGTACACAGATTTCAATTATGTTCATGCAGCCCTTCTGTTATTATAATGCATCTGCGAGCCCATGCGCCTAACCTCAAAATGTTTAGTTTGGTCCTTCCTTTCCACTCTACAATTTTCTGCACATTTTCCGCACACGTCTGTGTGTAAACTAGAAAGCGTAATAATTGTGGTCTTCGACAAAATTGCAAATGCATGAGAATAGGATTAACCATTTATGGATAAATAAGGTAGAAAAAGAATCACTATATACGAGGGGCGTCCAATAAGTAAGTTTCCCTATTTTATAAAAATCATTACACACAATCGGTTATGCTAAATTAGTTTTATTTATATTGTACAATCCTTCTGTTACTTTTCTACATAGTCAACATGTTTTTCCAAGCCAGTGTTGTACCAGGTCGGGTCCTGTGCTCGCACCAGCTGTTCGCTGATTGACTTCATCATCAGTGTTAAAAGTGTTTACCTTTGAGTTGGAGGAACATGTGAAAATCACTTGGGGCCAGTTCCAATGAATACGGAGGACACGAGAAGACTTCCAAGTTGAATCTTGACCCAGGCGGAGCTCAGAAGATTCAACTGGGAAGTTTTCTCGCATCCTCCATATTCACCAGATCTTTTCCCAAATGATTTTCATATGTTCCCCTGACTCATAGGTCATCATGGAGGTAAGCACTTTAACACCGTGACGAAGATGAACCAGAAGTCGGGTCCTGTGCTCATAACCAGCTGTTCACTTCTGATTGATCTTTGTCACACGAAAGTTTGAACATTTATTTTATTTGGATTTTGTTATTACGCGGAGTCTAAAATATTAAATTGATAAATTTGTCACAGGTCCCGTGTCCAAATGCTTACAATAAATGATATTTGTTTCAAACCGTCTGCAATCCTTAGTGAAATAATGTATAGGAGATCAGAATGAAATCGATCATAAATGCATACGCTTAAACATATTTATTATTTCATTGTTGCTAAGCAACTATTACGGTGCCCATACTAGCAAGACGCAATTATGCACATAACTGTGTGTTTATAATACTACGATTGCAAAGCAGTTTTTTTAGAATACAATTTATAAAAGCAAAGCTTTAATGCCGATTGCGGTCAATTTAAAACATGCTCGAAGGGAGAATTTTAAGATCCAGAAGTTGCAGTAGGTTATTTTGTAACGTATGTACGAAACAAATTTATCTATGTTTTACATAACAAATATATTTTGGTCAATGATGCGCCTCCTAGAATGTTCAGAATTGCAGTTCATCTATTTATTCACCGTTTCCAGGAAACAACAGCTAATCGTTATATTCTTACAAAATACTAAACACACATAAAACGTAAAATAAACTTGAAGAGAAACGATATAATTATTAACATTTGTTGACTAGACACGACCGACAAATTGTGCACTTTCATAACAGTAGTAGATGATATTTGCGTAAACAGTGCGATAGGAGCATTATTACCGCTCGAAAGTGTTTTGCAAGAATGAGGCATAAACCGAGTTTTATAATTACACTCATCTCATTAATTGCAAAAAATACTGTGATGCAGCGGCTATGGCCCAAGGTTCGGGAAGTCGGCACCGGGCAGTGGAAGAAGTAAAAAAGGATAAGAACCTTCTGGAAGTTTCCCCTTCTCTCCTCTAGAACCTTCTGGAACTCTAACCAGCGGCTCTATAAGCGAGTGCTTTCGGAATAAGTCAGCAAGGAGAGTTAGTAAGTATATTTATCGCGCGACAAAACGTGTTGTTTTCCGAGCGAACTTGTGAAGACTGCTGGAGATATTGGAGGTCTTATGTTCGGCACCCCAGCGAGTGAACCGTCCAGAAAAAGAGGATATGTTGTGCATATTTGATTACGGCGCTACGTGTCGTAGAAAGTGAAGAAATAATGAAAACTAAGCGAACTGACAGTGAGAACTTAGTGAAGAGACAGTTTAAAAAATGGTCAAAGTCATATTGGTGTCAGGAATGAGATAAACCAAGATAAAGGAAATATTTCAAACACTATTGGTTAGAATGGAAAAAACAGAGAATGTAATTTCCAGAATGGAGAAAATGGGGACGGAAATGAAATCTGGAATGGACAAGATGGGAACAGAATCGAACAGTGTTAAGCAAGAATTGAACCGGAGAATTGGAGAAAATGAAATCCGAACTTGGCTACGACACTGAGAACGAAATAGAGAAAATGGAATCCGAACTCGGTTTGGCATCGACTCGGTAAAACCAGAGATAAACGCTACGGTGAAAGGCATGGGAGACGAAATCACAAAGAGTTAGTAGAAATTAAATCTGACATGGAATATAAATTTAGTGCTAGATGAGCAGACAAAAGAAAATAGGAGGATGATTCGAGGCCGCAGGACGAGCATCTGGACCAGCAGACGAAAGAGAGTGCTGCAATCCTATGCTGAGTCACGGTGAAACTTGCAGTTGGCTGGGCGAGGAGAATTTGAGGAGGGAGCGACTGGAGGATAGAGACATAGGGCCTGAAGAATAAAGAATTCGACGGTACTTCATTCTGGGCGGATGATCTTCTGCTCAAAAGATCTATGGGACGCAGGGTGTCAACAATGCGACATTTGCGCGGCAGATCCTAGGTTCCCGTCACGCAGTCGGTGCCGAGTGCGTGATAATGTTGGGACGTCAACGAACAATCTGGGAGACAACCACAATCTTGCAGGAGACACCTGAAGTTGGCAAGTGACCGGATGAAGGCACTATATGACCGATTATCGACTACTGCCGGATTTCAAGAAAGTGACCTCGTATGGCTCTATCGTCCCACGAGGACTAACGCAAGTTAGTCCTTCGGCGTTGCCGAAGCTGCAACGAAGTGGTATACCGCATTCAGGGTCACAGTCGATGGTAGTTCATGATCGCCTCGAATGTTCTGAGGGAGCTGTGTGACGCAGCGTCTATGGCCCAAGCTTTGGGAGGTTGGCATCGGGCAGTTGAAGAGATACACTAAGATAAGTAGCGCTCTCGCCCAGCGTAAACGCTGGAAGCGCTATCGTCAGATAACCAGAATCCTCTGGAAGTCCCTCCTTCTCTCCTCTAGAACGTTCTGTAACTCTAATAAGCGGCTGTATATAAGCGAGCGCTCTCGCGAGTATGTAAGTGAGCAAGCAGGAGCGTTAATGGGTGCGTTTATACTGCAACAAAAAGTGCTTCCTCAGAGTGAGTTTATAACGAGACTACGTCGCGCGTATTTCATTATGCCGCTAGATCACGAACAAAGTGAAGTGATACTGAAAACCAAACGAAGTGACGGCAAAACATTCAACTAGATTACATAGTGAAATGACAGTTAAACTTGACGTCATAATATTTTATCCGCGACCATTTAGTAATTAGCTACTTACGTTATCCGCATTCATGATACGATCCTTGATTAATAAATAATAGCATCTTCATTCAATAAACATTGTAATAATTTGTGATTCAATAAATCAAAACCTATATTATTCCGTTGATTATAGTAAAGTTGATCTAGAAACAAAAGAACTAACGCAACGAATCTCATTTGTTTACGATAACAATACAATGATATGGATTATCTGGAATCAAGAAAAATCGAATGATTCATTCTGAATAATGAGTGATTCTGAAGAAAGTATCGCTTCAAATTTTGAATTAGTAGCTTCCACAGTTGTTGAAAGACTTATGGCAAATAAATCGAGGGTAAATTATGAATGTTAAGCATGTTAACTGATTACCTTGATGATATGACGATGGATAAATGGTCGCGAATAAAATACTTAGTCGTTATGAAAGAAACAAATGGCAGCAGCGACCAAGTCACATGGGCTGCTTCCGACATACATGCGCATTTTCATTTCAGGCAATCATATAGTTGGAATTTTGTTTTGATTAGCATCAAAGTTGCGTGACAAACAATACCTAAAGGACGAGAATGAAACTGCCCCCAGGTAAAACGAGTATGAGATAAGATTTTTCTAGTATGGAATTATTATATTGTTTGCTTCAAACGAGGGAACTGGCGGTTGGAAACCCAGCGCAGTTAAAGCACAGTGTTTTCAGTTGAATGGAGAACACAACAGTCGCGCAGTCAAGAGAAATGAATGCTGTCGCGCCATAGTTTTGATCTCCCCCCTTGCTGTTTAATTCACGGAGGTGAGCTATAACCACGCGCTATAGTTAGCTTCATTCGGGGTTAATTTCCCGCGAAATTAGCGCCGCCATTACAAGAATTCATAGCAGCAACAAACAACCGGGCTCGTTCAGGTCACGTAAAGTCAAGACGCAGGGAAAACGGAAGTAGTGAAAACGTGAGAATACGAGGCGTGAGATGCCGCCAAAATAAATTGCAGCACCCGCTTTAAAATGCGATAACGAAGCAAATACCTAGCAAGAAGGCGAAACGGATGGAACCAAATGATCTCAGGGGCATTATTTCGTTCTAAAGTCGGTAATAACTCCAGTAATTCCATAACATGCAACACCGAGCAGTGGCGGCTCTATGTGAGAGCCCAGATGGCTTTAACAGATTACTGCTTAGCTTGCACGATTCAGAGGCGCAATCAGGAAGGTAGCAATTCTTGGCACGTGTAGAAAATCGCCCTGTGTAATCTAGGGATATTTTATCCTGGTATTTGTTTTTAGTTTTATTTATACCCCGCCTTTAACTACATTGGTCTTATCGGCGGCGTTTCCTTTGCAACTTATTGTCTATTGGCAATTGTGTTAACTCGTGTAATTCTGGTCATTGGGTTTCTTGCACTTTGTTTTTTAATCATTAGATCATACACACATTCACACTCTCATTCATATTCCAGACTCTGGGGAGGATAAGGAATAATCTTGGCTAGAGAAACATTCCCACCCCTAGTCGGGAATCGAACCCGGGAACCCTCGTACAACAGGCAAGTGCTCTACCGACTGAGCTACGGTGCCAGCGCCTAGTAGTTTTGATTGGTATCAAAATGGCAAAGTAAGGACGTAACGAACAGGGGATATACTCGAAAAGTAAAAGCTAAGTGGTGAGGGGAGCCTGACTGTTTGCAAGTTGTATTTAAGCTAGTACGAGCATTGATCCCATCTATTTTGAACTACTCGCGAACCTGAGTATTCATACGATTTTTATTACCGATCACAAATTCACACACTTCCTTATACAGGGTGCACTAGATCACTTTTTTTTTTTAAATCGACGCGCTTTAACTGCTGTGGTCCTTAGCGTTCCATTCTATATTGGGCGTGAAAGACCGGTAATTTTTCTCACAGGCCTCTTTATCACGCTTGAGGTTATTTTACGTACCGTAAATCTACGACACGGGACCGTCGGCTTTACTTCCCTTCCAAAGGAAGCCATGCTAAGGATTTTTACGCCCGAAAAAATCCATCGCCCTCCGCCACCAGATTACCGGTAACAGCCTTTATTTCAGAGATCACGTCATTAAAATTGTCGAGGCAAACATATTTATAACTAAAGCACGTGTAAACTTTCACATGAGCTTGATTTTTTCAGTCAGTCATAACTGGAAGTGGTGTCACTTTAAACTCTCCGATGATAGTGCGGGTCAAATAGAGCTCTTCAACACAAACAACTTTCTTAGGAGACGCTTATAATAATTAATACTCTTTCAAGGAGAAAAGGAAATGAAAAGAAACCCCAGATATGCAATCAATGATATTCATATTGAGAAATGTTATAAAAACAAATTTAAAATTAATGTTGGCATAGGAAGCTGAGATGACTTTGCACAATACGAGCAAAGATTGAGGCAGTAGTTTTAACACTTAAATAATTTCAGTCAAATTATACGAGTATAATATGTAAATTCAATAACGGCCCGCCTTGAAGCAATATGTGTATGTAATAATTTGTAAAATGTATGTAACAGTCATTGCATATGCTTATATTATTGTATACATGTTCAATAATGTTGTGTGAATATATTACGTAATTTAATAATGTAGGAGCTGTGAGAAATAGATTAAAACTTGCTAACAATGAGGTAACCTTGAGGCAATAATGAGTTTGAGAGTTTAAATGTTACTTGTGATTCTTGGAAGCATTAATGTAATTTTAGTGGCAGTTTATAAAAATAGCCAATCAACAACCAGAAAAAGCTTTAGTTAAATGCAGGTATTCTATTGCAGCAGGATTAGCCAATCAGAGACTTGAAATACAGAAATTTACAAGTTTAGACGGTTGAAATCAATTCAGTTGCCTCCAAACAGTGCTCATAACCAGACACGAGATGTGTCCTCGAGAAATTAATTACGCATTCGTGTGAGACGAAAATAGTATACTTGTTAAAAAGTGCAAGTATTAAATAAAAGAATCTCACAGCTCTCGATATCAGTGAAGTGCTATTTAATTTTGTGTCAAGGATTAATAAAAAGAAGTGAATTAAAACTTAAAATCTGTAAGCCTACATTCTTGTCGCATCACGCCATGCCAAGACTCCCATGTCTCTAACAATAATACTGACGCAGCCGAGGCAAACATAAAAATAATATTTAAATAAACAGTTTAATTACAAAGTTAAGGCCACCTGAAAATACATTTGGGGCGAAGGCTACCGGAAACTGTTTATTATACGTGCGGTTGCAACTACTACAAGTTCGGATTCCCAACAGTTGAAATATAATACAACTCCTTCACTACAAACTACTTCAAATTGACGCCCAAAGATGCTAATAAATAACATAACAAAACATCCTCTCAAATCGACTTTCCATACGTAGCAGCAACAAAATACCTTTCTTCAAGATACATGGTATATGACAATCGAGTGTTTGTTTTCTTTAATTTTGAGGCTAATGAAATAAATATAAAATTTAACAGTGATTACATATAACTTACTTCTACTATAAATAATAATGGTCTGAACAAATGAAGAATGGTTTGATATTATGTTGATGTTATTGGACGAATGTCCTATATATGTATAGCGTACGCAGACTGAGAGATACCCTCAACGTGCTCGTCAGGTTCTTGCTGCTCGTGTAAAAGCAACTGGACCACTGCAGCCTAGACACAACGGAAACAGACATATGATTTTCTCTTTGAAAGAGCATGAATTAATAGAATTTGTTTCCTATGGAAGTTATTTGTCTTGAGCTACATCTAATGACATCCTATTTGACCTGCACCCCCATGTGAAATAGTAAGTGATACACCACTAATCCCACTTCAGTTAAGGTTGAAGTGCTTTAGTTATGATAACTAAACTTTTGTCTCAAAAAATTTAATACCGTATTTTACGGAATAAATGACTTACGGGTGGTCTGGTTCACCCTGTATATTATATACTATTCATGGAAAAAAGTTACTGTTATCTACGTTAAGCATTACTCATGATGTATTTTTACCTAGGAATCATTTCATATTAAACAACAAAGGCTCTGTTACATAAAATGTGCAGAAACAGCATTCAATTGTCTATCAAGCTTTTACGATGAAAAGAAAAGAGGGAAATGGCAATATCGTGAACTTTCAAGCATGTCCGTTATGTGACGCTTACGAAAGGTCTAAACTTGCAAGGTGGAATATTTCGAAAAACATTCAAAGTGTTATTTCACATAAATTGTGTACTTTAATGTTTTATATTCTTCCTGTAATAAATTTTTGTGTCTTTTGTCTATCCCCATAGCTAAAATTACTTTTACAAGGAACATTTTGTGAAATTCTTTTATTTTCTCAAAAATAGTTCTAACAATTTTTATTAAAATATCATGTATGTCTAAGGAAGTTTCATGACCAATAAAATGCATATCTTCAATTATCTGTGAAAGACTCTAGAATTATTTTCATCTAAATGAACTTTGTATAATTTTAATTATTGGTTAAACCACAAAAATAAAAACTTACCTTATTTAAACGCACAATTTACATAAAATAATTTTTGTTGCAGATGACTATTTCAAATATTTTTACTATTTGTTTGACTTTTCCTATACTTCACCATATTTTTTACTTTCTCTACTACGTATACTAAGTAGGGGAAGTATTGTATTCCACCCAAAAATTCGATACCTAGATTTCACCGGAAATACATGTTTTGAGACCCCCTGAATCCCAAAAAAGGCATTTTAGAAACATATCCGTGTGTGTGTGTGTGTGTGTGTGTGTGTGTGTCTGTGAACAGCATAACTCAGAAACGAACAGTCGGATAAACACCAAACTTGGCATTTAGGTTCAGTATCTTTCAGAGATGCGACACGAAGGTTTTCAAGAAAATCCCCTACCCCAGATTACCCTTTACATGGAACATTTTTTCGAAAAGTTTAATTTTCTCAAAAATGGCTCTAACGATTTTGATTAAAATATCATATGTTTAAGATATTTTCATGACAAATGAAACGTATATCTCGAATATTCTGGGAATGTCTCCAAAAGTATTCTTCATTGTGAACGACTTTTGCATAACTGGTAAACCATAAGAGATAGACAAAATTTTACTGTACAAAAAATGTAGATCGCGTTAAAATACACAATTTATGTCATATACATTTTTTTTGTTTAGTGAACCATTATCGAGATATTGTTTGTTATTCCCAAAAATTTTCCAATGCTTATACTTTTTCTCAAATGGGAATTCGTTATTCATTTTTTTTGTCCTGGTAATGCAAAGAGAATGGAATACTCCACATAGAAAAATCACTTAAAGCCTACCAATTCCCCTTGCATCTACAAGAAAATTACCAATAAGATTGACATCTCGATATCTCGAATAACATGAAGCATATGGAGAATAAGCGTTTGTACAATAGTTTGTACAAGAGTAGAGAAAGTCATGTGAATGTAACACATCAGATTTTTTTAAATGCTAAGTCTTTATTCCTTTGTTTTTCGTTGACATGCAAAGACTACGGAATTTCAAAGCCAGCATATAGGGTTGCAATTTTTAAATAGTTAACTCTCTTCAGCCTCCTGTATTACTCATGTGCCTAAAAATAATTGGAAATGCTTATCTCGATTAAGATGAATTATATAGAAAAATAAGCGTTTGTAAGAATATTATGTGGAAATTGCATAAAAATAAGCGAGAGGCATGTGAGTGTAACACACAGATTTTTTTTAAATGGTTAATATGTAGGTATTTGCGCGTTAATATCGAGGCTCTATACATCTGCAGTTTAAACATGTTTGACCTGTCATAAGAACTTACAAAATCTAGGAATTCAAGTCACCCAAGTTGTTACATCCATGCCTTACATCCATATAATGAATATCCGTCTTCTACAAATATGGAGACAGCATCGGTGTTCAATTTGTGTTAAATTTCGTGTTCTGCGCAATTGAGACTGTTAACGTTTGGTTACACGTACAAAACGCAAGAGCCGCCACTGGACTGGTTGCACCATGCACGAAGGTGAAAGGTTAGAGATTTGCCTCTCCCGACTGCGGTTTCCCTTTCCCTGATAATGACTTTCAGGAAAACAATAACTCGGTAATAAACGAATTAGTACAAGCTGCGTGTTATAGTTTGGAGTTATATCGTGTGCGCTAATATCTGATTCTGTAAAAATCTAACCATTTCGGAGAACGCATACTACACGCTTTACAAGTATGCAAGGCGAAGGTGTCTTTTCTGCTCCACTATGCATATAGGTATATATAACAATGTGCCTCAATATAAATACATGTTTTAAAAATGCTGTATGTTACGTTCACATTATTTTCTCTACCTCTATCAATTATTTGTAAGTACCTTCTACAAAGTATTCTTATGCAAGCTCATTACTTTCTCTACTACGTATACTAAACAGGAGAAGTTTAATTGTATTCCACCCAAAAATTCGATACCCAGATTTCTCTGGAAATACATGTTTTGAGGCCCCTGAATAAATAAAAGTTGACTGCACAATTAAAAAATGAAAAGTTGGATAAATACCAAGCTTTATATTTAAGTTCAGTACCTTCCAAAGAAGCGACACGAGGATTTTCAAGAAAATAACCCCACTCCTAACTACCCTTTACATGGAACATTTTTGGAAATTTTCAATTTTCTCAAAAATAGCTCTAACGATTTGATTAAAATACCATATATTAAAGCTATTTCCATGAAAAATAAAATGTATATCTTGAATTTTCTCGATTGTGAAATCCTCTTCATTCGGAAGGCATTTTGTAGAATCTTGTATAACTGCTAAACCTTAAGCGATAGACGAAAACGCACTAAACAAAAAAATTTAGATCTCTTTAAAACCACAATTTATTTCAAATACCTTTTTTGTGGCTTAAGCTATTTCCGATGTATCCGTTATTAATGGTTTGAATTGTTCAATCTTTACCATCATGTATCCAGAAAAAAATTTCGGGGTGGGTTTTCCACAAGTAGATCTAAACTTAACAGTACCCTACACAGTTAATATGTACTTGCTCCGTAGTATATAGACGTTGCATGGATAAGAAAATTACCTGGAGACCGCCTCGAAAACCAGGATGTATGGTCACCTTACCTATTTAAGGCGACGATATTAAGTTTCCCTTTTTACTTTCTCTACTACGTATAGTAAGTAGGGGAAGTATTGTATTCCACCCAAAAATTCGATACCGATATTTCACCGGAAATACATGTTTTGAGACCCCCTGAATCCAAAAAAAGCATTTTTGGAAACATGTCCGTGTGTGTGTCTGCCTGGTGTGTGTGTGTGTGTGTGTGTGTGTGTCTGTCTGTGAACAGCATAACTCAGAAACGAACAGTCGGATAAGCACCAAACTTGGTATTTAGGTTCCGTATCTTCCAAGGATGCGACACGAAGGTTTTCAAGAAAATCCCCCCACCCCAGAGTACCCTTTACATGGAACATTTTTCGAAAATTTTAATTTTCTCAAAAATGGCTAACGATTTTGATTAAAGTATCATATGTTTAAGATATTTTCATGACAAATAAAATGTATATCTTGAATTTTCTGGGAATGTCTCCAAAAGTATTCTTCATTGTGAACGACTTTTGGTAAACTGGTAAACCATAAGAGATAGACAAAATTTTACTACACAAAAAATGTAGATCGCGTTAAAATACACAATTTATGTCATATACATTTTTGTTGTTGAGTGAACCATTTTCGAGATATTGCTTGTTATTCCCTTAAATGTTTCAATACTTATTTTCTCAAATGGAAATTCGTTATTCATTTTTACTTTCTCTACTACGTATAGTAAGTAGGGGAAGTATTGCATTCCACCCAAAAATTCGATACCGAAATTTCACCGGAAATGCACGTTTTAAGACCTCCTGAATCCAAAAAAAGCATTTTTGGAAACATGTCCGTGTGTGTGCCTGTGTGTGTGTGTGTCTGTGTGTGTGTGTGTGTGTGTCTGTGTGTCTGTGAACAGCATAACTCAAAAACGAATAATCGGATAAACACCAACCTTGCTATTTAGGTTCAGTATCTTCCAGAGATGCGACACGAAGGTTTTCAAGAAAATCCCCCCACCCCAGACTACCCTTTACATGGAACATTTTTCGAAAACTTTAATTTTCTCAAAAATGGCTCTAACGATTTTGATTAAAATATCACACGTTTAAGATAATGTCATGAGAAATGAAATGTATATCTCGAATTTTCTGGGAATGTCTCCAAAAGTATTCTTCATTGTGAACGACTTTTGCATAACTGGTAAACCATAAGAGATAGACAAAATTTTACTACACAAAAAATGTAGACTGCGTTAAAATACACAACTTATGTCATATACATTTCTTTTGTTGTGTGAACCGTTTTCGAGATATTGCTTGTTATTTCCTTAAATTTTCCAATACTTATACTTTTTCTCAAATTCGTTATTCATTTTTTTTATGTCCTGGACATGCAAAGAGAATGGAATGCGCCACATAGCAACCAGCGTTAAAATATTTGACTATCGCTTAAAACCTACCATATTCCCCTTGCATCTACAAAAAAATTACCAATAAGATTGACATCTCGATATCTCGATTAACATGAAGCATATGGAGAATAGGCGTTTGTAAAATTAGATTGTACAAGAGTAGAGAAAGTCATGTGAGTGTAACACATCAGATTTTTTTGTCTTGGATATGCAAAGAGTATTAATCTGTGGAAAAGGGAATAGTGCTGCACCTAGCAACCAGCTATTAAGAGATATGTATGTGCTTAAAGGCTACTGTATTTCCAAATTGCCCTTGTAAATATATATTCCCCTTGCATCTACAAGAAAATTAGCAATAAGATAGACTCTGCAAATATTTATCTCGATTAACATGAAGCATATGGAGAATAAGCGTTAGTAAAAATAGTTTGTACAAGAGTAGAGAAAGTCATGTGAGTGTAACACATCAGATTTTTCTTGTAAATGTGCTATTAGCAATAGACTTACTGTTATATAATGACATTTTCCCATATTGGTTTGCTATGAATTTAAATAAATAAAACTGTCAGAAGTTTCGGGGGTGGGTTTGAACCCTAGCCCCCTCTAAATACGGCCCTGTGTGCCATCATTTTTAAATCTTGTCGAATGCAGTTGTTTCTTGCAACTGCATGTAAAGAGTATATGCGGCCAGCATATATAGCGTCCAGTTCTGAAACATTTGACCAGTGAAGCCCAACCTGTTCTCTTAAGAACTAAACTTCAAAGTCCATAATTCACCCGCCTGCTATATTTGAAGAGATTGGCAAAGTTAACCAATCAAGTTTCAGTCCTTGGCAACGGGAGTGGAAATGAGTGGGATGGTAAACTCCCTTCATCCCCTCTCTCTGTAAGGTTGGGCATTCCTGCATTTGACTAGGGCTATTTCCTTTTCAGTTATAATGAAATGTATAATGCAGCTATTTCTGCAACGGTTTATCTCGATTAAAATTAAGTAGACAGAAAAATAAGCTTTCGTAAGATATGTCTTATAACCTTTAATAAACGATGAAGCGTAGAGAAAGTCACGGGAATGTAACACAACATTTTTTTTTCTGTCTACTTCATGTTGAGATAAACATTTTCAGATATAGTTTCATTAATATCAGGGCAGTCCCAGAAGTACCCGACCTAAAAGAAAACACAAAAATGTTGGAAAAAAAATATTTATTTCTCTTCAAGGTCTCCTTTCAGCTCGATGCACTTTTCCCAGCGATGTTCAATAGCTTCGATACTCTGTTTATAGTGAGAACCGTCGAGTTCTGCTAAATAGCCATCAACTGCAGACCCCACCTCTTCATTGTTGGTAATTTTTATACCACCAAGCCATTTCTGCAACTTTGGAAACAGAATATAATCAGAGAGGGTTAAGTCTGGCGAATAGGGTGCATGACGAAGCAATTCGAACTTTAACTCATTGATTTGGCCATGGCGATAATGGATGTGTGAACTGGTACATTGTCTTGATGAAACTGAAGTTTCATTTTCGCTAAATGCGGCCATTTTTGCTTGATTTCATAATTGAAACACTGCAATAAGTTTGCATAATACTCACCATTGATTTATTTTTTCTTTTTTTAAGATAATCAATGAAAATTATCCCACGCGCATCCCAAAAAACTGACGCCATGACCTTGCCTGCAGATGGAACTGTCATCGCCTTCTTTGGAGCACGATTCTCCCCTTTCAATCCACTGTTTTGACTGCTCCTTCATCTCAGGTGTGAAGTGATGGACCCATGTTGCATCCATGGTTATGAATCGACGCAAAGACTCGACTTTATTGCAGCGAAACATCGCCAAACCCTCGACTGAAACATCCCCACGACGCTGTTTTTGTTCCATGTGAGTAAACGCGGCACCCATCTTGCACACAGCTTTCTCATGTCTAAATTTTCAGTTAGTATGCGATATAGAGCACTTTTTGAAATGCCAATGACTGCTAGCTCGCGCACTTTCAGTCGATGGTCATTCAATACCATTTTGTGGATTTTCTTCACAATTTCTGGCGTGGTCACCTCTTTTGGTCGACCACTGCGATGTTCGTCTTGGCAGCTCCTACGGCCTCGCTTAAACTCTGCCACCCAATATTTTTCTGTTGTAAACGAAGGAGCAGACTCTCCCAGAGTAGAATTTAGCTCAGCTTTAATATTAGTTGCACTAAGACCTTTCAAATGAAAGCATTGTATCATATAACGATGGCTAGTTTTATCCATGTTGACAAATTCGCTGAGAGAGTTCACTATTAATGGCTGCCAAACAATTACTAAACAACGTAGCATTGTCAACCTTCAAACTTAAGCTTTATAAGGGAGTTACTTTCTACCATAGGCATTTGTTTGAAACAACAACCACTATATATACGTTAGGTCGGGTACTTCTGGGACTGCCCTCGTATTTCTTTGTAGGTACAAGAGAGATAGAGGAAACCGAATCGATAGTTAGGTATTATAAAAGCGGCTCGATATGGCTTTAAAATTCCATACTCTTTCCATGACATCGCGAAAAGTAAGCGAATAGCGACAGGACTTTGAAGAAATTACAAAGTATTGAACAACTATAACCAATATTAACGGATATCCCGGATTAGCTGCTGCCACAACAGAAGTTATTTGAATATAATTGTGCATTTTATGGAGATCTAAATGTTTTGTGTAGCACGTTTTTAACTATCACTTAATGTTTACTAATTATACCAATAAAATTATTCAAAATTCCTTCCAAATGTAGAGGGGTTCATAGGCTATTCGTAGAAAATTTGTGTTATATATTGTATTTGTCATAAAAATATCTTACGCATACCTATGATACTTCAATCAAATTCGTTTGAGCCACTTTTGAGAAAATAAAAGCTAACAAACATTTGTCCGTGTAAAAGGTAGTTTAGGGTGGGGAGGATATCTTGAAAAGCTTCGTGTCGCATCCTTGGAAGACACTGACGTTAAATGCCAATTTTGGTATTCGACTGTTTTTCAGTCATGCTGTTCACTGTATTTCCGGTGAAATTTGTGCATCGAATGTTTTGATGGAATGCAAAGATTTTCTACTTAGTGTAGATAAGTATAGAGAAAAATGCTGGACTTAAGAGTAAAATACGAAGTTTTGGTATATATATATATATATACATATAAGATATATTTCGATATCAAAATACAGTATTTCCTACTTTCTCCATTTACCATTCGCAAATGGAAGCAAAAGTTAACATTTTTTTATAAACAAGAAGCCTATAAACAATTTAAAGAATCAGTAAAGCACAAATATTCTTTTGTTCTCCTTACATCAAAGTGATTGCATTGTTTACAAAGCTCAGTCAGATGTTTCCCTCAAAAGATCAACAGCATTCCAGAGAACGCATAATGTTAACACCGAGAACCTTTGAGAGACATGAAGCTATAAAAGCTGATCCAGAAGTCAGAAAGGCGAGGCAGGGAACTAGGGGATCCAATCCCTAAATCAGCAACCCTTTAAAAATAAAGTACTGCAAGTTAATAATTTAGACATAAATAATATTTTTGGAAAAACAAAATCTGCTGTCTGTTGCATTCAAGAGATTTTTTATTTTGTCAAAAAGAGCTGTAAAGAATTTGCTTACAACATTCTATATTGACACGAGTAATATAATGCACAGTTTAAATTTTATCTGAATAGCGCATCATGTCACTATTTTTGGGTTACATTTTTATAACTGGGAAACCAAGAGAAAGATAAAAACTTACTTCAGGAAAGGTCTAGAGCTCATTGAAATATGCAATTTGTGTCCAACATTTTTTTCGTAGCATTGTCTGTTTTCGAATTATTCCACGTAGCGAATTTACACCCTTCCCAAATGTGCGTCATTTAAAGCACACGCTTGAAAGTTTACGATTCTTTTCTTTTTTCTTGCTCTTTCTCTCCATTATAAGAGCTCCTTACCACAGATCGCGATACTGCATTAGCACGACCGTTGCTTCGCTCCAGTAAACAACGCAAGAGTACCCATGGTTGCATGACCATGATTATAAATAAAAGCTCATATTAAGGTTATGTTTAATTGAAACGATTATCAAAATACTGTACTTATTCACCGTCTTTATTATTGTAAGTACAAAACGGGTGATAATACTTTTAGTTCAGTAAGAACTATTTTTATTCGCTTGAAAGGTATGCTGCGGCGACGGACATCCATTTGTTTACACCAGAGCCGGGTTGAGTGTAGCAATTTCTGAAAAATTCTTTTACACAGTCCCTTGAAATTATTGTGTTATAAATCATCCGTGTTTTATTTTATAAATTCCTTTTTAAAGGGATTGCATAAAGTTGTTCGTTTTCCATGCAACTAAAGATTACAAAATCTAAAATATAATTAGTTCTCAAAATGCTTTCACTCTTGTTTATTAGACTGGCTGTTTTACACTTGGTTAATATGTTAAATATGACATAAGTTTACTTGTTAATTTTAAATAACTCAGTATGATGTTTGAGGCTGGTACGTTCTTTAGAACCAATATAAAATCCACTGCCTACTAAGAGAATACCACCCAATAAAATGCTGTATCTAAATCACAAGAGTCTAGGCAAAGGTGTGCAAGCTTCTCGTCTAAAGGCTTTTTCGTTCTCTGACTCAAAAGAAAGTAGCCACTATTCTTCGCAGAGAGGGGAATGCTGCGGATTTTCGGATAATCCCCGTGTACTTTCTGAAGGCAGGGGAAACATCAGACATCACACGGTCAATACTAGGGCCTCTAAAGCGATACCAATGTACGCCTGCAATTCCAACCCAATTTCTGTGTCTTTGCTGCACAAAAGAAAGAGAGACACAAAATACCTTTAAAGGGTTAATTAATTCATTTGTACCAGTAGTGATCTTTACTATAAATTTTACATTTTCAATTTTTACTTTATCTACTACTTATCTAAAGAGCAGATCATGTAAATAAAACGCAGGTAGCATTTTGGAAAAGAGTTCTTGGAGTTTCACAAGCCACATGAAATTCGGGGGTATTGAGGGAGGTGGGATGTTATGACGACACAATACACTAATAACAGGATTACGATGAGGAGGTATTTTATTTATTATTTCAGAATTTTTTTTGTTGTATACTTATTTTTTTAAACTTTTTACCATTGAAGACTCGCACCAATTTTATTAATTTTAAATCATATAGAATCGCACGATAATTATTTCAATGTAATGAAAATCGTAAAATAAGAGCACTGAAGTACTGGCTGAGGCTGATGCACGGGGGTAACTCCACACTACGATCCAAATGTTATAAATACCAGCGAGAAAACCTGTCTGCTAAGTTTTGGGCAGCTGATTGGAAAGGGGTTTGAGGAGAATAGGAATGGGTTCAATATGGCAAAGAGCTGAAACAAATAACAAAACATATGGAAAGGTGTGAAAAGAGGACTAAGAGACATCAATCAACAGGAAATAGAATCTGATTGTAAAATTAAACCTTCTCTCAAGTCTAGTAAATGAAATAAAATTGAATTCGGGTAAAGAGGCATATATACTTAGGAAGAACGGAAAGATCAGGCATGGCATGGTTTAGACTGGGGGGGGCACAGAAATTGACTGATGATTCTCGCAGGAGAATCTGCCCATTCTGTGATTTGGATGACTGGGTACATATTTTGGCAGAATGCGCTCAATGGGAGAAACAGCGAACAATTAAACTCAAAGAAAAATTCTTAAGTCCGTCAGGAAAGAGGTTAGCATGTTGGGATCTATTGGCTGACCGAGGAACTGGCAAAACATGGGCAACTTCTTGGCTAAGGTGCGAGAAGCTAGGTCAAATTTGTTCAGTTAGTCAAAGGTAATTTACCTGTATTTACCTTTTTCATTTTTTCTGTTGTTTCTTTTTCTGTTATTTATTTTGTCACCATACCTTGTATCTTAAATATGCATATACGGTCAATGACCCATGCACTAAATACTTGTGTAATAACTTCAATAATTTGAAACCAACAAAGATACCTTATCAATCTATCTAGTAAGTAGAGCATGTGTGTCTGTGAGCAGTATAACTCAAAAACGGCAGTCCCATAAATACCAAACTTAGTACAGTAAGACCTCTCTAACCTGGACACTATGGTTCAATAAAAAATTGTCCAACCTAACGGGGTGTCCAACGAAAATGGGGTAGACTTTTTTTTTCATTCAATGGAGAAGAAATGAGTGTAAGCTACATAGTGCCAAACAACTGCTGTATCAAATAAAAAAAAAAAGACTACAAAATTGTACAAAAAATAACGCATGCACTGTGTTACAGTTCTATACATGTTAAATCACATCCAGTTAAATACAGTACATATGCATGGAGCAATATTGTCACCTTTTTGAAAAAGTCTGTTAAAAGACACTGCTTGGTATTTTTAATTTTTGACAATGACCACTGCATTTTAATACCTCGTTCAAGTCTAAATAAAAGTTCCATAATTTATGGCTGATTATGTGCAAATGCATAACTCTCCAATTTCTTAATGCACTCAAGAGCTCGTTTAATGACAAGGGTTTTTCTTTGTCAATCTCTTTCTACATTCCTGGAATTACTTATTTTGTTCTTGTATGTGCCTTTACTGTGGCTAAATATGAGTGAGGTACATATATCGTTGATGGGCGAGTGGATTTTCAGAAACAGAAATCCCATCATCTTAATCTGAAGATACTTCTTCATTCTTGTCATCGGTTGATAAAACCTTCTCTAGCACTTGAGTGATAGCAGGAACATCTTCATGTACCTCTAGTATATCATCCTTATAAAGCACAAAAGGTTGAATATCACTTAACCCAAACAGGTAAACACATAGCAAAAATGCAAAATAGAACTAAAGAATTGTCCAACAGAGAACCATAGGGGATGTCCACCTCAGGGTTTCAGGATGCCCAACATACCGGATCTATTGGACATGTGAAAACATAGCGTTTATCCGGTTCCAAGAAAATATGTCTATCGTAATGAGGTGCTAACATACGAGGGTGTCAAAATATAGAGATTTTACTATATTTAAGTTCAGTATGTTCCAAGGATGCAACACGAAGATTTTCAAGATAATATCCCACCTCAAACTATCCTTTGCACGATTTTTTTTCTTTCCTCAAAAAAGGCTCACGATTTTAATTAAAATACCGTATACTTAAGGTATTAATATGGCAAATGAAATGTACCTATAACCTTAATTTTCTGGGAAAGCCTCGAAAGTTCTCTTCATTCTGAATGACTTTTGTATAATAGTAGACCGTAATGGATACACAAACTCTTACTACATAAGAAATGTAGATTTCGTTAAAGCACACAATTTGTCTTTTTTTCTGTGGAGTTAACTATTTCCAAGATATACCTTATTATTGGTTTTATTTTTCAAATACTTATAGTTTTCTCAACTCAGAATGACTATTCTTCCCCCCTACCTCCTGGTCATGCAAAGAGCACGGAATTTCAAAGCCATTCTTTAAATATCTGACTATCCCTTTACCTACTAAATTGTACAACGAAATGTATAATGTGAAGTGAAAGTTTATCGATTTACAAGAAGTAGATAGAACAATAAGCTTTTGTAGGATGAATAGAGAAAGTCGTTTAAATGTAACACACCGGATTTTTCCCCTTCTCTACTAACTTCCTACAGCTGGTCGAGGAAGTACTAATAGCATAATACATAAACATGATATCGACATTTCACCAGAAATACGTATTGAAGTCCTCCAATGTTTTCAAGAAAATCTTCCACTTCAAGCGTCCCTTCACAAGGAAAATCACCGACGCAGATATCCAAGGTTCGCAGGACTAGTGAACGGGAGGTCTTGGTTCAAATTCCGCTAGCACCATCCTCCCTGATTGATTCCTTTCTTCCTTCTTTTTTTTTAGGTTTTCCTCAATCCATAACTGGCAAATACCTTGGAATGCTTCCTTCCTAAATTTCCTTTCCCAAGTATCATTTCATGTATAATCAGTGTCCATACCTGCGCTGCCAACTGCATTAAAACAGGCATTTAACATTACCTATTAAAAATAATTTTAAATTTTAAGTTACTTTCGATTTTCTCAAAAATGAATGAATCTAGCTATTTTGATTGCAAAACCATGCATTTAAGATATTTTAATGACTAATAAAATAATATTCAGTGAAGCCCTCTTCACTCTGAATGAATTTTGTATCACTGTTGAACAGTAAGAGTAGACCAAAACTTACTTCGTGAAAAATGTAAATTTCGTTATGTCCAATCTTTTTGCGGTATTAACCATTTCCAATATACTCGTTGCTATTGGTTTGTATGTTCCAGCACTTTATCGCACTTTGTTTTACAGTTCTACATCACAATTCTTTTGTTACTCGTGATGTCGTGCAAAGAATGTGGAATTTCAAAATGCATAGCCAGCATATAACAACCCAGCTCCTTATCCCAGATGTTCTTATGTTATCTGCACAGAATCAAATTTAGTAATGATACAATCAAACATAGCATTCTGCTCAAGGGCAGGGCCCTCACAGAATGCCCAGCCACCTCAGTTATACCTTCTCTTACTCTTTCCTCTTCGTTATTTATATATCTTTGGCTATTATGAGTAGATTCCTCCATGGAATATTTTTCTCATTCACAGTTCCTTCCAGAGCATCTCATAGCACGCAGGTTCATCCAATGTCTCCGCAGGTTTTTTCCCTCCTGATCGGTTTCATTATTGTTATTCTTCGCCCACGCAAACAGCTTCAATACATATTTTTTCTGTCGTTTCAAACGTCCTATTATTCTCTTTATCCCCGTTTTCAAGAGTTGCAACCACTTCTAGTTTTGGCATTATATAATGCCAATTCACTTATCTTTTTCGTGGGGTTTTTAAAGTGCCCATAGAAAACGCTTCTTTTGTATTAAGAACTTCATTGGTAATTTAAACTGCCTGACTTCTTGAAAATCAAGCTGCTACTTAAAGAGTTCATCCCAAATACTTGAAGTTATTTACTCACTCCAAAATGGGCGTTTAAAAGTGTGAGAGAGACAGAAAATACAAATACGCAGGTTATGGATCTATATGGTACGGAGTTTTGTCTTAGTGAAAAGATGATTTTTTAAAGAGTTTGTCATAATTTCAATTGATACTGTGTCGCATCTCGAGGGTGGGGGGGGGATTCATTATTCACTTTTAGCGGATAATTTGTCAAGTTGGAAAGACAAGGAAAGGGTTGACGAATAATGGACCTTGAAATACTAAGACTTGTTACAGAACGAGGTATTACTGTTGAGTATAAGCTATACACAGCGCGTAGATTGGCGTAAATATCTAATAGAACTGCCAGGATGGGTGATCAGCCCGAGCCTAGTATGAAAGCAAGGAAGGAGATGATATGAAATGGCGGTGATGCGGATGAAAGGAAAGGTGATGATACAGCATTTGGTGGAATGAATGGTGGGGGAAACCGAAGAACCGGAGAAAACCCAGACGACGCTTTGTCCACTACACAACCCACATAAGGTTCCCTGGGATCGAACTCGGGCAGTCTTGGTGAGAGGCGAGCACTTAACCAACGGCACGGCGCCTCCCACCACAAGTCACGTCTATAGAACTAGAGAGCAATGTAAGTCACTTACAAAGTGAACTTGTGATAATAACTCCCTCTCAGAGTATTCTATCATAGATAACGCTAGAGTATGTCTAGAAATATTACCCAGTCAGGGAGTTGCAATGAATTGGCTCCTTCCTGTTACATGCATAATCTATTATGGTTCTTTTGGGGTAGTGGATTAACTTAGTAATTGAGACGAGACATCCTAATGATTCATTGACGTAATTTAAAAAATCGAATGTGTTACATTCACCTGAATTTCTCTACTCACATCGTTTATTCATATAGCCTCAACAACTATTCTTATAAAAGCTTATTTTTCTATCTACTTCATGTTAATCGACATAAACGTTTCTACATTTCGTTTAAGCCGAAGCGATAGTTACTATTTAAAAGCTTGTTCATTATTATGCTGGCCTTAAAATTCCCTACTCTTTCCGTGACATCGAGAGAAACAACTGAAAGCCGCAGCACGTACAATGATAAAAGTATTGAAAATTTCAAACAATAACAAAGGATATCTACGAAATGGCCGAATGCATCAAAAAAGTTATTTGAAATAAATTGTGCTTTTAAAGCTTTTGTGTTTTTTTGTGTAGTTAACATTTTGTCTCTCTCTCTCTCTCTCTCTCTCTCTCTCTCTCTCTCTTGTGGTTTACCAGTTATACAAAATTCCTTCCGAATGAAGAGGACTCCAAAAGCTATTCCAAGAAAATTAAGGCTATAAATTTTACTTGACATCTTCTTAAAGCCATTTTTGAGGTATTAAAAAATAACGAAAAACTTTGCATGTAAAGAGGATTTTCTTGAAAATCTTCGTGTCGCATCTTTGGAACATAATTAACCCAAATATCAAGCTTGGTATCTATCCGACATTTCGGTTTTGAGTTACGCTATTCACAAAAACACACGGACATTTTTCTAAAAATATTATTATCATCATTATTTATTTATTTTTATTCAGCGGACCTCAACACGTGAACTTCCATTAAAATATCTGCATCGAATTTTGTTTTTCTTTTGGTGGGCTGTACGTAGTAGAGAAAGTAAAAAGTAAATAAAATGAAAGCTTCAGTTGGATATATTATTATATCAGCAACAAGTGGTAAAAAATTCTTTAACAACTGCCTGTTAAAAGTTTTCATATTAACTTTTTAAAATATTTTTGGTTAGCAATACATCCCCAAAGTATTTGCATCAATGTGTTTAAACCCTGCATAAGCACGAAACAAAGAATGAGAAGGTGCACCCTCATCTTAAATCTTAGTAAACTTCCACAGTTTTAAAACCATTGCATATAAATATTTTGATAATTTTATATACAACTTTGCATGTTTGAATGCACACCCTGGAACGAAACTGCTTTGTTCGACATGAAGGAGATGTACTTGCGGGAAGTGATTTAAATAATGAAATTGTGTTTCACTTTTTAGGAATTCAAAACTGTCCAATTAACGCACGAAACAGTAACAGTAGCCTCATAGTGCATTGTGCCAAATTTAGTGCAGTAAATACCACTAACCACTTCTGTTTTTTACGCTATAGTTCCAGCACACATACCATTTGCTACTCAATGGTCCTACACATTTAGTGCTACTAACCACTCTTACACGCTTACTCTTTTGTTATTGTCCTTTATTTTGTTTTAAACGGGACCAGGAATAAAACTGTGGTTTGTTATATTTTAGCCCTTTCAGATTAATGATGAGATTCTACCTAGAGAAATACTTTATTTAAGAATTTATTTGTACTCCGTATATCACGAATAATTTACACAAGCAACTCTCATTTTTACGTTCATAAATTCACATAAAAGAAAAACGTTGCACAGAACATTTCCGTCCTCTATTAGCGCTCCCTTCATCCACTTTACTTTTTTCTTTGTTAACGAGAAACACATTAAAAGAAAATTAGATCAACGGGCAGCACAAACAAAAGTACAAGATCTAATTTTGGAATGAATCACAAATTGTATCAGCCGGCATTTCCATCAGTAAAGACTAGTAATTTCTTTAGCAATACATAAGCAGCTAGTGAACAAATGGAACTGAAAACGTTCTTGTATGGAGCGTAGGTAAAAAAAAAAGAATACCTGCCAAGCTCATACAACGCTCATAAAAACACAAATTATTCAAAGTTATTCACATTAAAAAGCAAGAGGGTCAGTAGTTACGCAAATAACGAATGTGCCCTAATGATGGGCAATTTAAAGAAATAAACTCCAACTAATCCCTTGAAAGCCATTGTCTCATTTACTATGCAGTTCCAACCCTTTCTTCCGAATATAAAGTTCAAGATTAAATCAACCGCATGTAAATGAGACCGAGATACCATTTAAATATACTTCGAGAAAGTCCAAGAGCTGAACACAATATTGTTTATAGCAGGAAAGCCAAGTAACGATAGGATTCAGGGTTGGGACTGGCAGTAGGTAAAGGATTTTCAAACATTCACAGTTCCTTGAATCATTTCAGCAAAATAATTTCAAAATATATACACCTTACGACTTCCAAGCTGTACAAAATTTAATAATGAAGAGACAATTGGCAGAAAACTTAAATATATACATTTTTGTTTTTCACGTCACAGTAACGTTTTAATTAAAATCGTTAGAGGCTTTTTCGAAAAAAAATTAAACATAAGTCACTAATTAAATTAGGACCAATGATTAAAAAATAATACAAATATTAAAACATGTAACATCTCTTATACAGTCTTCCTACATTGCATTACTAAAGAAGAAATGAATAACATAAAGTATTGTATATTAAGAAACACCAGTTAAAATGTATTGATCTCAGCAGGGCATTTGATTGCGTTAATCATGATTTGCTGTTAGCTAAATTGGAAAATGATGGCATACGTGGTAAAGTTTTAACTTGGTTTACTTCACACTTGAAAAATAGATCTCAATATATCCAGATTAACCATAAAACTTGATTCTTTCAGAAACGTTTATAATTCTAATACTGATATTGATTTGTGTTCCCCAGGGCTTCATTTTTGCTCCTGTGTGTTTCTTCTGTTTGTAAGTAATTTACCTGGCCAACTGAAGGATTATTTTTTAACTTTGTACCCTGATGACGTCATTGTGAATATTAAATATGGTAATAAGACGGATTTGGAAGCGAAATGTAATGAATTAGATTCTCAAAGCCTGGTTTAATAATAATGCTTTATTTGAAAGTTAATAAAACTGACTTTGTTCATTTTCATATGTGTCAACAAAGGGATCTTGAGAAATTAATTATTAATATATTTAGTCAGAATCTGCGTAGTCTTCAGGACACTAAATTCTTATACACTATTTTTGATGAGCTTCTATCTTGATGACCTCAATATGTTGAATTAACTAAAACCCCAAAGGTTTGTTGTTACCAATTACGGGTTTTGACAGCGTGTTTTAATGCTAAGGCTGTAGTTTTATTTTACTTTGCACAAGTTGAATTTCGGTTGGCACAAGGTGTTTGTTTCTCGGGGTCAGGATCCATGACTCAGGGGTACTTATTGCCCCAAAACGTATTATACGTCATATTGCGAGTAGTGATAGTAGAGAATACTGAAAGGAAACGGTAGAAAAATAAAAAATCCCACATTTAAAAGACAATTCACGACTGTGATTGCCGTAAACACTCTGTAAAATCTTGGAATACGAAATACGCAAGGTTTTAAAAGCAGAAGGCAAAGAAATTGGCATGCAAGAGTTGCTCGGGAACTGAGAAACTGCAGGACCATCCTGTAGTACGAAAAGCTATTTCCCTCATCTTTGGTACGGTTTGGAAAATCCTTGAAGCTCCAACAGCAAGCCTTCATTGCACGTTTTCTGCTTACCAAGGAACGGAACAACCTTAAACGTTTTTCCATGTTCCTTTGCGTGTTTGCGAAGTTAAATCACCATGTTTGTACTGAAGCAGCACAAAAGTTTACGCAAACACATTGCTTCCCCAAGACTTGCCAAAGGTTGCTGAACGCACAAAATTCAAATCTGGGGAAAGCCGCCGGATCGATTTATTCTCGGTGTTTTCTGACGAACGGTCCAGGAGTGCGGACAGGGACGTGGTTTATCTACCAGAAAATTGCAACACAAAAGTGAGGGGAGGTGAAGCCATAACGAAGACGTTATTGTCTCCCTTGATAACACTACTACGTGTCTTCCTGGAATGGCAACCGAGAGAATTCCTGCAACCGGCTATTTTGTACAAGTGGTAGAGATAGCATGATTTATTCTGCGACTGTATATACTGTACAAGAAGTAAGCTTTGAGTTAATCACATCTCTAAGTCTTCCGAGACCAGAATATCCTCTAAAATACGACCATCACCCAGGATCGTGTTTTATAGACTAGGTACACCTGAAATATTAATATTCATTAATGTTCTTCTCAAAGTGTGTGAGCTTTAAAACCAAAGAAGTTATTTGTAGCAGATGGTTGACCGCGCCGCGTTTGTGAACAGCATAACTAAAAAAATAAAAAGTCGGATATCAATGGTATTTAAATTCAGTATCTTCAAAGTATCTGAGCCATTGAAAATTGTTTTAAACCTCAACTTATTAACAACCTACTTACTAAATACAAAAAGAAACAGAATTTACCCAGTATTAGTACCCTACAAAACCCAAATAAAAAGGATGTGATATATAAGAAGTTTACATATCATCCAGTGATGTTTAAAATTTTTGAAAAATTGTTTAGAAAATACCAGATTCAACTAGCACCTCAGAATGCTTTCAGTTTAAGAAATATGTTGAATACACATTTGACTAATAGAACTGATAACTTAAAAAAATCAGGAATTTACCAGATTCCATGTCAGAATTGTCATGGCTTATATATAGGAAGAACTAAAAGAAATTTAAAAATAAGACTAAGTGAACATCAAAGAAATATAAAATTGAAACAAACAGACAAATCAGCAGTAGCCAACCACTTTTGGAATAGTAACCATGAAATAGGACAAGAGATAAAACTACTAAAATTCATTCAGATACCTTCACATTTGGAAATATGAGAAAAGATGTTCATTCATCTCAACATTAAGAATGCTTTGAATTTCGAAATGCCACCTACAGACCACTTAATGCAGTTAATCCAATCAAGTTACAAGAGAGAAAACAGAAGTTCCCAACTTTCTCCACAGATGGCAACAAATTCAAGACCAAGTGTTACCAATTCTTCTCAACAGAATGTAGACCAACCAGATTACAAGACTGAACAAAGAAGTATGATGAGTGCCCAACCGACACTACAGATGGCAGCAATACCATCAGTTTACAATTTTTCTCAACAGAGAGTAGAAGTAACGTTCAATGCAACATTTCTTGGGGTGAGGGGTGAGGGAGATCCAGTTAGTTGGTTCTCAGCTGAGGATGAGAGAAACATATCTCTCGAAAGCGCTCCTACTGTAACAACTAGCGCCTTATGTGATGTGAATTAACATATACCAACCCAAATGTTAAAGTATCTTCAAAGAGTACGGCAAGAAGATTTTCAAGAAAATCCCAAACTACCCTTTAAATGAAAAACATCTTCATGTTTTATTTTCGCAAAAGAAATGGCTCTGTGATTTTAATTATCATGCCGTATAGGTATTTAAGATATTTGTATGACATCTAAAGTATGCATCTTGAATTTTCTACGAATAGACTGTGGAATAATCTTCATTCTGAACGAATTTTGTATTACTGGTAAACCCTAAGAGATAGTCAAACATTTACTATCCGAAAAGCGTAGATCTTGTTAAAATGTACAATTTATTTCTCTATTTTTTTTTTATTTCTCTTGTATCTTTTGTATTTCTCATTTATATTTGTGTCAGTATTTCTCGCGATGTCATGTAGAGAGTTGAATGTTACAAAACTAGGATATAGCGACCCGCTTTTTAAAGATTGACTATCCCTTCAACCTCCTGTATACTTGCACGAACAACGAAATGCGTGATAACGAAACCATTTTTGCAAACATTTATCTCGATTATCATGAAGCAGATAGAAACATAAGCTTTTCTAAGAATAGCTTGTAGCAGAGAAATAAAAGTAAGCGATAATGAGTAGAGAAAGTCACGTGAATTTAATAACAGGATTTGGGTGGGGGACTCTGCCGCTTACCATAGTAGATTAGGGGAAGTTCCATTCAAAAAGTCGGTTTCGATATTTCAAGGGAAATTTGAGTTTTGAAGTCCGCTAAAATAAAAAAAGACACGTGAATGTGTGTACAGTAAATCTCAAAAACGCAAAGTCGGATGAACACCCAACTTCGTATTTAAATCCAACATCTTTAAATTATGCAACAGGAAGATTTTCAGTAATTTTCCCCGTCTCAGACACCCTTTACATGGAAAAATATTCGTTAATTCTTCATTTTCTCACATAAATATCATATGTTTGAGTCATCAAACGGGACATGAAGAATAAAACATACCTTGAACTTTCTGTATATAATGTGAAATTCTCTTAATTCAGAATTAATTTTGTATACTTTTATAAAACTGGCAAACCTTGAGAGATAGAAAAACCTTACTACAGACAAATGTAGAGGTCATTTATATGTGGAAGTGAGCGTGTATTCGCACGAGCTTATTACTACGGCTTGTGTTATAAACTCTTTAAATGTCCTTTCCCATGTATGTGACTAAGACCATATTCCTTAATCTAAAATAATTTCTAGGCAAGCATTTATGACATATAACGTAACATGGATAGAAGACTCGCTTCATACATGAATAGTATAGATTTATAACGAAATATGGGGGGGTGGGTAGAAGTGAATAATTTGAACTCAATTTTTCTCGCTCATGTATCATTTTTCCTTAATATATGTACACTGATTTAGCAATATTAAATAGGCTTTGAGTTTGAATAAGCGAAAATGCTGGAATAAAGCACATTCTACGTCAAATATTAAATTATATTTAACAAGTGCGCCATATCGGAAAGTAGAATGCTTAGAAAACTTCAATGTCACGGGGAATCGAACTGCGCATCCTGGCTTTCTGTGCCAATACTTTGCCCCTGAGCCATGAAAAGCTGAAGATGTCTTGGTTCGGTTTCTGGCCGTGGCATTGTGTTTCTAAGCCTGACTCAACTTTCCAGTCTTAGCCTACACAGTAGAGTGTGAAATCCAGTATCAAATTAAAGACACCACATATTGTCATATTTATTTTTCTTCTTTTTCTTTCTTCGTGATGAAGCTAGCATGCTAATTTTCCTCGTTATGAGGTTTCTGAAACACTACTGTGTGTGGTATCCAGTAGTAGTCTACCGTCATATTAGCGCTCAACCTGCTCTGGCAACTTCTTTCTATATCTTGAATATTTTGATGAACAAATTATCATTGCGTCTTGCACTATGAATATTCCAACTCTTTGAATCTCTTCCGTGTATTTAAAGTACTCATAACCTAAATAATATCGACAGGATCATAATCACAGCCTCTAAGATTATGTATCTGCTGTTCACTTACAGGTTAATAAAACAATTTGTAATTAGAGCTCAGGATTATGTATGCTGCAGAGTTACTAATGTATTAATACTACAAACAATTACGATTTTGTGATAAAGGTTAGGTGAAGTACCATTTTTACTTTCTCTACTACGTACAGTACGCAGGGGAAGTATTGTATTCCACCCAAAAATTCGATACCGAGATTTCACCGGAAATACATGTTTTGAGACTCACTGAATCCAAAAAAATCATTTTTGGAAACATGTCCGTGTTTGTGTCTGTGAACAGCATAACTCAGAAACGAACAGTCGTATAAACACCAAACTTGGTATTTAGGTTCAGTATCTTCCAGAGATGCGACACGAAGGTTTTCAAGAAAATCCCCCACCCCAGACTACCCTTTACATGGAACATTTTTTTGAAAATTTTAATTTTCTCAAAAATGGCTCTAACGATTTTGATTAAAATATCATATGTTTAAGATATTATCATGAGAAATGAAATGCATATCTCGAATTTTCTGGGAATGTCTCCAAAAGTATTCTTCATTGTGAATGACTTTTGCATAACTGGTAAACCATAACAGATAGACAAACTTTTACTACACAAAAAATGTAGATCGCGTTAAAATACACAATTTATGTCATACACATTTCTTTTGTTGAGTGAACCGTTTTCGAGATATCGCTTGTTATTCCCTTAAATTTTCCAATACTTATACTTTTTTCTCAAATTCCTTATTCATTTTTACTTTCTCTACTACGTATAGTAAGTAGGTGAAGTATTGTATTCCACCCAAAATTTCGATACCGAGATTTCACCGAAAATACATGTTTTAAGAGCCCCTGAATCCAAAAAAAAACATTTTTGGAAACATGTCCGTGTGTGTGTGTGTGTGTGTGTGTGTGTGTGTGTCTGTGAACAGCATAACTCAGAAACGAACAGTCGGATAAACACCAAACTTGGTATTTCGGTTCAGTATCTTCCAAGGATGCGACACGAAGGTTTTCAAGAAAATCCCCCCACCCCAGAGTACCCTTTACATGGAAGAAATTTCGAAAATTTTAATTTTCTCAAAAATGGCTCTAACGATTTTGATTAAAATGTCATATGTTTAAGATATTTTTATGACAAATAAAATGTATATCTTGAATTTCCTGGGAATGTCTCCAAAAGTATTCTTTATTGTGAACGACTTTTGCATAACTGGTAAACCATAAGAGATAGACAAAAGTTTACTACAAAAAAAATGTAGATCGCATTAAAATACACAATTTATGTCATATACATTTTTTTTGTTGAGTGAACCATTTTCGAGATATTACTTGTTATTCCCTTAAATTTTTCAATAATTTTCTCAAATGGGAATTCGTTATTCTTTTTGTCATATACATTTTTTTATTTGAGTGAACCATTTTCGAGATATTGCTTGTTATTTCCTTAAATTTTCCAATACTTATACTTTTTCTCAAATTCGTTATTCAATTTTTTTATGTCCTGGATATGCAAACAGAATAGAATGCGCCACATAGCAACCAGCGCTTAAAAGATTTGACTATCGCTTATAACCTACCATGTTCCCCTTGCATCTACAAGAAAATTAGCAATAAGATTGACATCTCGATTAACATGAAGCATATGGAGAATAAACGTTTGTAAAAATAGTTTGTACAAGAGTAGAGAAAGTCATGTGAGTGTAACACATCAGATTTTTTGTCTTGGATATACAAAGAGTATTAATCTGTGGGAAAGAGAATGGTGCTGCACATAGCAACCACTTATTAAGAGATATGTATGTGCTTAAAGGCTACTGTTTTTCTATATTGCCCTTGTAAATATATTCCCCTTACATCTACAAGAAAATTAGCAATAAGATAGACTCTGCAAATGTTTATCTCGATTAACATGAAGCATATGGAGAATAAGCGTTTGTAAAAATAGTTTGTACCAGAGTAGAGAAAGTCATGTGAGCGTCACACATCAGAATTTTTTTTATGTCCTGGACATGCAAAGAGAATGGAATGCGCCACATAGCAACCAGCGTTAAATATTTGACTATCGCTTAAAACCTAGCATATTCCCCTTGCATCTACATGAAAATTACCAATAAGATTGACATCTCGATATCTCGATTAACATGAAGCATATGGAGAATAAGCGTTTGTAAAAATAGTTTGTACAAGAGTAGAGAAAGTCATGTGAGTGTAACACATCAGATTTTTTTTATTTCATTTCTGGCTTCAGAATACCAAAGTAAAGTAGAGCTAAAGTATTTAACACCAATTTTTGTTCTACGTTGTTATTTCTATAACAAGACAGTTTTCTGCAGAACATCTAAAATATCTCAGAATTTGGTGTATTAATTCTACCAACTTGATCATTAAGCTGGTTCTCTTTGCAGCACTTGGTATGCCATTGAAAGTAATGGACATGGCCCTCAGGATACTCTCATCACGGAAATGGATCCAATTATTACTAGCTAGAGTGAAGCCCCAGAGATCTTAATGACGTATCAGTTGCAACGTTAATTATCTTCATTAACATTATTACTGCCTTGTGTTAATCAGGGATTTTTTTAATTAATAGGTATCGTAGTCAAAATTTTGTTTTACATCTATCGATTTTGGTTCAGTGCCAGCTCTGTATCTCCCTGACATTACGAGGTGTTTTTGCTGATAAGTGATTACGAAATCATGTATTCTGCTTGGTACGTATCTACGACTTAAATTCTGGACAAGCGAACCATACACCCTTACTACAGTGAAATACTGCAACTTTGCATATCTAAGACATTTAAATGATGAAGAAACCCATAGATATTTTACTTAAAAGGTGTCGTCCTCCGAAGTCTAGGGATACATGCTAGTCTCTAGTTCCCGAGGTAACGGGTTCAAACCCGACGGAGGGCGATGGATTTTCTCGGATGTAAAAATTTTTAGCATGTTTTCTTTAGAAAGGAAAGTAGATTTACCTCAAGCCTGATAAAGAGGCCTCCGAGCAAAATTTCCGGTCTTTCTCCCCAATATAGAATGCGACGCTAAGGGCCACAGCAGTTAAACAGCATCCATAAATAAAACTCATTTCAATTCAAACTTAAAACGAGATCGAAAGCCCTACCCCGCCAACGTTAAACACATGAAATGTTATCTCAGAAACTATTTAATATATCAGACTGAAATTTTTACCCGATGTAGACGCATGCCTTTTAAGTACACTGATCTACTTTTATCCAATAAGTTTATTATGAAAGACAGAGGAGTATATGCTTAATTACTCCATATTTGCATTAAACTTATCAGCAATTTTCTTTTAAATAACCAACCACATTAACACCAAAATAGATCCACAATAATACCTAGAAGTTGTTTTTATGGTTCCATAAATTAATTTATCTTAAGGCAGTATTTTTAACACTTAAATGATTTGAGTCTAATTATATAATATAAAATTCAAAAACAGCCGATTTAAAGCAATATGTGTATAAATAACATATAAAACGTATGTAACAGCCATTGTATTATGTTTATATTATTATGTATATATTTAATAATGTTATATAAATGTATTAGGTAATTTAACAATATAGGAGCTGTGATAATAGAGGCCGAAAATTGCTAACAATGAGATAACCTTGAGGCCATAATGAATTGGAAAGCTTAATAATGCTACTAGTAATTCTTGGAAACAATAATGCAATATTTTTAAAACAGTTTATACATAGCCAATCAACAACTAGAAACGCTAAAAGTTAAATAAAAGTATTCTATTGAAGTAGGATTAGCCAATCAGAGACTTGAAATAGATGAAATTTGCTAATTCAGGCGATAGAAGTCAGTCACTAGTAGACAGCGTTCACAAGCAGTTAAAATACGTATTCAGTGTGAGACGAAAATTCATTACGGCGGGAATATTATAAAGTTTACGTGTTAAAAAGTGCAAGTAATTAATAAATAATCTCACAGCTCTCTATATCAGTGAAGTGTTATTTAATCGTGTGAAGGATTAATAAAAGGAGTGAAGTAAAAAAACTTATAATTTGTGTAAGTCTGCATTCTTTAGCCGCATTACCCCCTGCAAAGAGACATGTTTCTACAAATTAATACCGACGGAGCCGAGGCAAACATAAATATATGTATATATATATAATATTTAAAGAAACATAAAATACAAAGTTGATTCCTAAACGTTGGGGCGAAGGTTATCGGAAAGTGAACATTGGGGCGAGGGCCACCGGAAAGTAAAGTTGGGGCGAAGGCCACCGGAAACTTTGTACCATACGTGCGGCAGTTACTTCATCAAGTTTGGCTCCCCAACAGTCGAACCACAATACAACTCCTCCTAAACTAAAATTACCTTCAATCTATCTTCGAAAGTTTGAGAAATCCGGTCATTTACACTAGAAATGTCACTCACAGCAGAAATAGAGAAAATCAATCCGCATATATTTGTAAAGAAAGACACCTCATGGCTTGAACACAAAGAAGCTGTTATACTTGACAGTAACGCCAATTGTAGAGCTAAGCTTCCCATAATAGATAGGCTCAAGTTTACCTCTCTACTCCAAATTGTGTAGGAGTTATGATTTTTTTTTCTGTGAAGTGGCGCAGAATTGGTTGTTTAGAATGACAGATGCAGCAAACATTTTTAAGAACATGTTTAAAACTTAAGTATTGTATTATAAAATGCATATATCAAATTAAATAGAAAAATCCAATTAATCACAGCGCAAACAAATTAAAATGTCACTTTTTGGCAATTTTCGCCATTTAATCTCCCCTTACGCAACGTGACTGACTTGAACCAATTTAACGTAAAAATCTAACACATGGCATTAAATAGAACACGCTGCGGTTCATTTAACGTCACTTAGCATAATTTATGAGTTTGTCAATGTCAATATTTCCCTTCCGGTTGTTATGCTGCAGTGTTACATGACTAATTCGAAACAATTGGCTTTAAACAAAGCATTTTTCTATCACTCTGTGAAATTATTTATAATTTTATGCTACTATTCTTCCATTATTTTGCTCTGTAAATCTAGTAGTAAACAGAAGAAATTCAGCAATAAGATGGGTGATACTTTAGCAAATGGAGTTGTCAGAATCAGGTAGAGTACATCTGCCATGTTTGTTGAACAAAAATTAAATTGAGTTTTATTTATGGACGCTCTTTAACTGCCATGGTCCTTGGCGTCCCATTCTATATTGGGCGTGAAAGACCAGTAATTTTGCTCAGAGGCCTCTTTATCAGGCTTGAGGTTCTTTTACGTGCCATAAATCTACGACACGGGACCACCAACTTTACTTCCCTTCCGAAGGAAGCCATGCTAAGGATTTTTACGCCCGAAAAAATCCATCGCCCTTCGCCGGGTTTGAACCCGCGACCTTGGGAACTAAAGGCTAGCATGGTAACCACTCCCAGAATTCCTAAGAAACCAACAAAGTTTTTTAAACAGGACGCCCATATTTTATTGCGTAAATTCATTGCATTCTTTATCCTAGCCAAAATGATACAAGCATTAAGAATCACGGACAAACAGTTTAAACATGGTGCGTATAATTTCAGCTGTAAAATGTGTATGGAAAGGAAAATTCTAATACAAATATCAAAATTAGCACCCCTCAGCTGTAATGCATATTTTCAAAGTATTTTGTGTATCGTCCTGTGGCATTACTCAGCACCTGAGAAGAAATATGTCTGCATGCCTCGGTAATCTTGTTTTGCAGATCATCTCCTTTTCTGGCTGTGCGTCATAGAGCCCAAATTTTAAGTGTCCCATAAAAAGAAGTTTAGTGGTGTCATATCTGGAGAATTGTTGGCCATCCCGTAGGTCCGTTGGTTCTAATCCATTAAGTGGGAATTCTTCTTTTTCTTATACTTCTTCTTCGGATTAGCCTCCTCTTTGGAGGATTTACAAGCCAATGCCTTGGGTCAGTAGCCTGTCGAGGAGCAAGCACACTCTGGATCATAGCATACACAGGATGGATGAGCTGCCTGGTATGGCGGTGAAGGAGAAGGAAACGAAATGTGGTGATGGACGGGATGATAAGGAAAATTTGCGGATCAAAATATGGAACCCAGCACTCGCCTAGCGACCGAGAAAAATTGCGAAAACATCTTCGGTCAGATTAGTCGGTCCGGGGGTTTGAACCCGGGATCTCCCGAATGCGGGCCACATAGTTACCATCTGAGCCATCCCGCTCGGTGAATTCCTTCCAGGTATTCAAAAATAACTGACGGAGAACCATCCTGTCAAGACTACTTGAAGTCTATTTTAAAGAGGTAGTTCCGACAAGAAGTCAGCCAGAGCATTCTGGAGAAACTACAGGGAGACCCAATGAACTATGAACCGGTTGCGCGGTGTTTTTCCGGTTCACGATGAGGAGTCGTTGCCGTCTGCGGCTATCTTAGAATAGCGCTGATGCAACCATTCAACAATTTCCTTAACTATGTTCAAAGGCTTTACTTAACAACGTTATGAAAGGAGGTGCTGAAACTGGCCACGTCGTTGTCCATACAATTTTTGGCACCTTTTAGAAACTATCTATCACTCGCCGTAATTCACATTGCGAAATACTGGCAATTTCCTGGCGGATATTTTGTTTTAATTCTTCCACGGTGTGTGGATTGATTTTGTATGCTTTAATTTACTCCATAGATAAAAGTAAAAGGGGGTTAAGTCGGCGGACCGAAGGGCCACAAATCTTTACTAATAATTCTCTCCTCCTCAACACACTTTCAATTTTTCTCATCGAAATTGTGGCCTTGTTGGAAAAACACAAAGGCACGCCCCATACCTGTTAGTTAATTATCTAAAGATTGGGGCCAAATTGTGCTCACGTATTTGGGAGCGTCAACTACTGACGCTACAAAAAAAGTACCCTATAATTCGTTCTCCGTTCATGGCGCACATACACCAATTATTTCGTCATGAAGAGGTGTTTTATGAACAATATTATGGTTGTCGGAGCTCCAATAACGATTATTTTGTGTACACACATATGAAGGTGGAACAATGTAGGAGATAAATATTAAATATGTGTCTAATTCGCCCAGTCACCTACGTACGGGATCACCTGGTTGAAGAGCATGAGCCACAATTATTGTATATGGTTTTAACTTCAACCATTTAGTAGCTCTTTGCTCAGAGCCATACGAAATGCATGCATTTTGTGAAAGACATCTAAGAGATTTCTGGGGGGAGGGGGGAAAACCTCCAAACCTCAGACCGATGTCGTCTAATGTTTCTTCGGTAAGAACCCTAAGTTCTCTGTTAGGTTTCTTAGACGGAACACTAGCTGTGGCATGAAATTTATTATACACAGCATGGTTGTTGTACGCCTTGAACCTTTACACTCGGAAATCGTTCTGCAAATCGTATTTGCACTTGACGAGTTGACTGAGGTAGCACATACATAAATACACGCTGAGCAATAGTAAACACACACTGAGCCATAGTTGTGACTAAATGCAGGACACAATAATAAGCAACTCGTAACAACTGCACTACATTGCATCACGGTCAACGGAATACTGCAAAGCGTCAGTAGCGTGGCCTTGGATGCAGCAGCGGCGGTAAACATATGTCCACACACCCAGTGGAAAAACACCGCGCAGTCGGTTCATAGCTCATTGGATCTCTCGGTAGATATACATGTTAAGAGTACATTGATAAATGTAACATTTGTATTAAAATTTCCCTTTCTATAAACACTATGCAGCCAAACGCATAGGTGCACATCGTGTTTTAACTGTTTTCGTTCTCCAAATGACCCGAATACAAGCCCGCGACGCTTAATACCCGTATCATTTAAATCAGGACGATGAATTCAACAAATTTATGAAATAAAATATAGGGCATTCCATTTAAAAACAATACAACTTTGTCGCTACGAATTTCAGAAACATCCCATATAACTGCCACTCCATAATGCAGGCCTTAATAAACACTACAAAGCAATTCTTAAATGTGCCACTCCATGCCAGTTATAGGATTGTCCCTCAGGTAATTGGACACACAGTATAGACCTCACGTTTAGCGACGTTTCTTTACTCTATGTTACGTTAAGTCAATAAAGTTCATCCTAATCCCGGCTCAAGCCAGTGAAGTAAGGATTTGTGTAAGAAACACCGAGCACGCAAGTCACGCGAGACGTTACTCTAAGAGATTTCGGTTTATTGCGCTTGCCTGATTCCTTTCGGGGTTTCAACACGGGACTATCTAGCTTTTTACATGCTATACACATATGATGGTGTTTATTATTGAATTTTGTTCTAATAAATATAATTATTCTCTGCAAAATGTCAACCAATGTCCACGTACCTTAAAAACTGACTTTCTATTATGAAGTGCTCTCTACTCCATTTCTTTCGGAAAATAATGAAATGAAATTCCATTTACGATTTTGAAGAGCACCTCGAAACGGAACAACATCTCCTAGTGTTCAAAAATTAAAGAATTTCATGGGAAAATGCTCAATAAAATTTGCTTATACTTGACAGAAATGTTTTTAAACGGAAAACTCCAAGTTTTTACCTTCTAACCCAAGTTCCTGTCGTATCTAATGAGCAGGAGCACCCTAGCGATTGCGAATGCTAGAGTGTGATACATACGAGGCGTGTTGAAACAAAGTTGTTCGAGGTTCTTAGGCACCGGAATATTAACAAAGGAAAGTCGACAAGTCAAATGAAAAAATTGTATTTATTTTACATTACTGCTTACATTTATTCACAAGTAGTCACCTATGACGTTATGGCAGACATCTCACTGTTGGTCAGGCGCAGAACTCCGTAAGCGAAGAACCAATCCATAAGTGCATCCTGTATCTGGGTGAAATCTTTGCTCCTTGAGGCATTCCTTCAACGGCCCAAACAGATGAAAGTCGCAAGGTGAAAAAACTAGATTGTATACAAGAGTTAAAGGACCTCCAATTTTTCTTCTGTTTTCAAAACTCTGGCGACATCAGACCATGCATTACAGTGAATAATGACGACTCCAGAAGATAGTTTGCAGCTCACCGTTTTTCAGAGCAGTTTTCTTGTAGCGCTGGAATTGATGGTAACTTGTGGCTCATTAAAGCTCAGTATAATGGGTCCCTGCACATCGAAAAATGCAGCCAGCATAAACTTTCTGGGCCTGGGCTAGCCGGCATGCTTCCACTTTATGCTGGCAGATTTTCCTTCCGGTTCATAGTGGTGACATCGCGTTTCGTCTCCTGTCAGTATACGCTGCAGAAATTGGTCACCCTCACTGGCGCGACGCATCAAATTTTGCAAAAAGAGATTAGCCGTTCCTTCGGTATTCGGTCAGCGTGCGGGGTACACATTTGCTACACACTTTCCGGTACCTCAGGTTATGGGACACAATGTAGTACACAGTACAGACAGAAACATCGAACCCACTTGCAAAGACACGAATGCTTCGACGACAGCGCATCTTGATAGCATTGTGAATATCCGCAATCAGAGACTCGGCCACAACTTTGTGTGCCTGGTCAGAACGCGGTAAACCCGTCGTTTCCTTGCGGCGTCGCCGAGCATTCGCGATCTTTACGTAACAGATGCCTTTAACAAGGACTTTTCTTCGCATGCAGCAACAATTCTCCGATGAAATCTCCACTGTCCTTGCAACTCTCTGCCATTAAAAACTCTATTACTGTTCGTTGGTCATGCTTGGACAAGTTCGAAATCACACCAGCCACCTTGAAATAATGCAAATGTCTACAAACATTGTAAATCCCAACTATCCGACCATAGCTCATGGGCAATATATACAATCAACTACACTTACGCATGCGTATTTCAAACTTCAAGCAACAACCCGTCATGTAGCAAGCTTCAGATGGATTTCATTTGAACACGCCCTCGTAGCTTTATACTAAATTCCTTCAAAACTTTTCTTACCACTTAATGTATTACACCCCAGCTCTTCATTTAATTCTTAAGCAGGCAGCCTAATCACGTACTATTGGGAGGCGCTTGGTGGACTTTATACTCCAATGACTATGTTATAAATTAGCACACCTGTGGTATTTTGTTTTACTTATGTTGTGAAAATTTGTATTGCAGAGCAAAATAACGATATTATTTGAAGTTAATTTTGAAAACATACAATTTCCTTATGTTGAGGGTTTTGAAAATAATTAAAGATAAATATCCACTAATTTTTATTGCGGTATCAGTGTTTAGAATTAAATAATTTTCTGGCAGCAACACAGTAGTACTTTCACTCTCATTGTAAACTGATAAGGGATTTCAATCTCTTCGCCTTTGTCAGTGAAATGCTGGCCAACATTTGGGTGGCGATTTAGGGAAATTGCCAGTGCGTGGAGTAGATAAGATATTTTAATGTTGACAGGTAAACAAACAACTGCGCAATGCACAGAGATGATTTCGCTGCAAGTAAAATCAGGGCTAAAATCTGAGTAGGATACGGAGAATATGTACGAGGGCGGATCGAAAAGTAAAGCCCAATATTTTTTTCTGCCTTGGTATTGCAGCTGGAATGTTGCAATTTCACACAGATATAGTTTGAAGTTTTCACTACAGAGGATATTTTTTGTTTCATGTGCAGCTCTAGCGAGAGAAGCGTGAACTACGCAACAAGGATGGCGCGCATGTTACTATCGTCCACGTGTGAAGAGCAGAGAGGTGTGGTTCGATATTTGTGAGCTAAAGGGCATATACCGAGTGATATTCACAGGGACATGCGTGACCTGTATGGAGATGATTGTATGGACCGTAGTAATGTCTCCAGGTGGTGTGTGCATTCTTCCTAGAGGGCCGTGTGAACCTTAGTGATTCGGCACGCTCCGGGAGGCCGGTAACAGTTGCAACCCCGCAGAATGTCAGAGGCATTGAGGCGGCAATGTTGAGCAACCGGCGTGTGCAACTGCGAACCTTATCGCAGCAGTTCAACATTTCCTTATGATGCAGCGTACGATTTTGTTCATGACACGTTGAAATTTCGTAAAGTTAGTGCTCTCTGGGTGCCTAAGAACCTGACAGACAACCACAAGGGCCAGCCAATGATGACGAGCTTGGATCACCTAACGCGGCATACCGCAGAAGAGCATGACTTTCTGAAAGGAATTGCATTGGTGATGAGTTGTGGACATACCACTAGACGCCTGAAACCAAGCAGGCAAGTATGAAGTGGAAACATGCTGGTTTCCCAGCGAAGAAAAAATTCAAAGTGACTCAATCTGCTAGGAAAGTGCTTGTGGCGGTGTTCTAGGATATGCATGGTGTTTTATTGGTGGAGTTTGCTGAATATGGGACCACTGTGAATCTGCAGCCCACATGAAAATTTTGGTGAAACTGCGTCGTGCCCTTCGTGACAAACGCCACAACATGAATGCTGAAGATGTAAAATATTCTTCATGACAATGCTCGCCCCCATGTTGCTGCTGCTGTTCGTCAGAAAGTCACCGAATTTGGTTGGGAGGTGCTCCAGCATCCACCATACAACCCGGACCTTGCACCGTGGGACTTTCATCTGTTTGGTACCATGAAGAAATTTCTGGAGGGCCAACGCTTTGCGACAGATACGGATGTGAAATCAGCAGTTCGCGGATGGCTATACTCCAAGGAAAAGGACTTCTACGAACAGGGCATATTGAAACTGGTATCACGATGGGAGAAATATGTTGAGAAACTTGGTGACTATGTCGAAAAGTAGGTAAAAGGTGTAAGTTCATTTGTGATTCTTTTTAAGTATTAAACTTTTTTGTAAAAAAAATTATTGTGCTTTACTTTTCGATCCGCCCAAGTACATTAATTACATACGGGCGTGCTTAGACTTGGTGTATGCAGATCATAACAATTACTGATTGAAATATCGCCAGAATTTGCGCCACTTCCGAGGAAGAATCCAGGGTACATATCTTGAGAAACTGTAGGGGTATGGACGAAGGTAGGGGTATGGACGAAGGCAGGGGAAAATATTTACCACGATCCTTTACTGCCTCTCGTAGAGGCTGGGTACTACTGGGAGACAAAGAAGGCGTGGTTGGGAATCGGTAAATTTCAACTACTCTGAGAAGGTGATTATGAGGGAGAAGGATTGTAAACAGAGCTAAACGTATTCTGCTATGCTGATGCTTTACTTTTAATGATGTTTATGTCATCATTATTAAGCTACTGTTAATTATTTGTATTTAATTATTACTTTCTCTACTACGTATAGTAAGTAGGGGAAGTATTGTATTCCACCCAAAAATTCGATACCGAGATTTCACCGGAAATACATGTTTTGAGACCCCCTGAATAAAAAAAAGCATTTTTGGAAACATGTCCGTGTGTGTGTGTGTGTCTGTGAACAGCATAACTCAGAAACGAACAGTCGGATAAACACCAAACTTGGTATTTAGGTTCAGTATCTTCGAGAGATGCGACACGAAGGTTTTCAAGAAAATCCCCCCACCCCAAATTACCCTTTACATGGAACATTTTTCGAAAATTTTAATTTTCTCAAAAATGCCTCTAACGATTTTGATTAAAATATCATATGTTTAAGATATTTTCATGACAAATGAAATGTATATCTCGTATTTTCTGGGAATGTCTCCAAAGTATTCTTCATTGTGAACGACTTTTGCATAACTGGTAAACCATAAAGAGATAAGACAAACTTTTACTACACAAAAAAATGTAGATCGCGTTAAAATACACAATTTATGTCATATACATTTTTGAAGTTGAGTGAACCATTTTCAAGATATTGCTTGTTTTTCCCTTAAATTTTCGAATACTTACACTTTTGCTCAAATGGAAATTCGTTATTCATTTTTTTTGGTCCTGGTAACGCAAAGAGAATGAAATACTCCACATAGCAACCAGCTCTTAAAATATTTGACTACCGCTTAAAGCCTACCAATTCCCCTTGCATCTACAAGAAAATTAGCAATAAGATTAACATCTCGATATCTCGATTAACATGAAGCATATGGAGAATAAGAGTTTGTAAAAATAGTTTGTACAAGAGTAGAGAAAGTCATGTGAGTGTAACATCAGATTTTTTATGATACTTGGCTACCGTTTTTATTACATTGGTGTTTGTAGTGAAGTTTTTCTTGCTTCCTTTGTTGTTGTTATTATTATTACTATTATTATTTAAAGTTTAACGTCCTTCAACCTGGTAAATCATACCACACAATAATGAATCGAGTGAGTGAAATGATGTTCAAGTGAGCCCGGTGTTCTTAAGAGTTTATAGCAACCCGACATTCGTCTTCTAAAGATAAGAGAAAAATCCCTAAAAAAATAACCTTGTCTGGGTAACTCACCCTAATCAAGATTCGAACTCCAGAACTCTGGAATGTGAGGCAGACACGCTACCCCCACACAACAGAAAAGGGTTTATCAGTCTGCCTGTTATAACAGCGGGTGCGGTCTGTTGGAGCCGCACAAATGTTAGGAATCAGTTCTGTAAAATTAATTTAAATAAATAAACTCGTTTATTGGTTCATTGTATACGACATGAAAACCTACTAAAGAAATAGCTAATTGTTCTATGTGCTTCGGTCATACTGCGAATGAGTTTCATTGTCTTCTGAGGCAAAATTATCGCTATATAACATCCGCTTCATTCATACAACAAAGTATTTAAATTCTCCTTCCTAAGGACCAGAGGATACCTGTAACAATTGAAAACTTCCTCGTGTTTGTTTCCGTACGAATAAGTTTTTATAACGTACTTATCAATTATAAAAATATTCATTTACAAAATAAAATATATTTATATCAGAGTACTTCCTTACTTCATGTTCAAATACCTATATAGGATTTACGTTCCAAACAGCAAGGCTGAAGAGATTAAAAGTTTCAAAGTATCATTTAACAATGACGATAACACTATGGGAATAACCATTGTTTGAAAATAATTTAAGGCTTTATAGTGTACCACACACATGAAAGCTAAACACCGGTACTCTCTCGTATACTCCAGTGCGCCTGCTCTTGGGTTAAACACAGTCTCTAATCACGACGCAAACTGGAAACCGCTTATAATAAAAGTGCAACAAACGTTTCTGTGCATCACAAGCTGTAGAATATTCTTGGTTTAGTGACATGGATCAAGAAACACCCTGTAGAACCGTACAAAGGTTCTGCAAATCAAGCCGTTCTCGCATATACATATACTGATACTTCCCTTTATACGAGAAGATTGCATTATGGATAAACTTGCTGTTCCATTAGTTCTAAATTGATACACAGAACTTGGTGATTTAAGAACGATAACCCTCTAGGTACTAAAGCTGCTCGTTTCATTAGAGTTTCTTTTAAGGCATTAAACTCTGTTCCTCAACTCTACGGAACGCAGAAGATTAACCATCAACGTTCGCTCGCTCCGTGGTTTAATACCAGAAGCTTTACCGACAGTTTCATACGGCGATGGGCGGGTAAGAAGGCGGTGGTAGATGAAGCAACATTTGTTTAGTACTTCTGCATGAAAGGCTCCCTTGTGGCAGTTTGCAAAAGTACATCTCTCTGGGTAAGCAGACTGCCTGCCATTCACTGCATTGTTACGTCACTCTAGCCAGTGTCCCTACATTATTGTGTGTTTCTCTCATTGTTAGTTTACTTGGGCTTATGTCGAAATGTACACACCGACATGTCCCTAGTGTTTACAATGTTGGACGTTGGAACTATGTAAAAGATGTACGGCACTTTGCATTATACCGTGCAAGTAACAGCCTCCCAGAAACAACAGCCACATTTTAATATTTTATTTCTGTACTTACCAGCAAAGAGCCCATTGTGTCAGAATAGAATAAACGAAAGGCACAATTTAAAATCTTATATTTAAAACCCAAAATCCGGCCCTGTGAATTTCAAATATAAGGATTCTAAAAACCCTTAGTTACAGCGTTCTATTAAGACAAATAAGTCTTTGCTTATTTTGAAAGTATTTTGTCTTAGATATCCCAAAAATCTAAAATATGTAAATTATTGACTCCTATATGACTAAAAGCAATGGATGTTAGAATACAACCATGTTCGGATATACTTAATAAAATGGTTTTGAATTTTCGTCGTCGTCGCGTTGAGGGTAATGCACAAAGAATGCACTTGAAGCACAAGCCGATACTTATACAAAAACAACATTCTGGTTACGTGATACATCGTTTCTAACATCAACTTCAATTAGAGGAAATCAAAAGGGCGTTGTTACTACATGCTTTGAAATTTTGCAGGCTAATAAGATATTAGAATAGCATCGAGTATGACTGTACTTATAGCGCCTAGTCACGTTTTCAAGGTTTAAGGTTACACTTGTCCTGAATGTTCTATATACTGCATCACAGTTCTTTCATTTATGGAAATAGTTATGTACTAGTTATGCCCTGAAGACGACATGGTTACCGATGGCAACTAAGTTATCTAAGGACATAATCATTTGTAATTTCCGTATTACATACAATAGTTTATGGTGCACTAGTTTGTTATTGAATAAAAGAGCAATTTAAAGAAAAGCTGTAAATTAAAAATTCGATTCCTGAGCTTCATTTCTCCTTGAGACGACATATAGGGACGCTATTTTGAACAAAGAAAGCACTTCGAACAAAATATAAGAATCTAGCGAAATCCCTGCTGAAATTGTAATCACAGCCAAAGAATATGATTATAAACTACCACCAGTGAAATCTAGGCATTTGCGTAACAAGCTAGTTGAGAGGAAAATCGTAGAATACCTAGTATTAATGAAACAATACTTCTAACTTATTATGGGATTTGGCTAAACCAATTTCTGCTCTCTCACTGTGGACCAGTATTACGAGAACTTCAGCAACTCTGCTAGCGGATGTACGAGCAGCTATTACAGTTTTAAAGGTCATGGAGCATGGAAGAATACATCTATTGCTGAAGGATAGTAACGAGACCTATGGTATCGAAAAATAGCATTTACAGGATGTGAGCTGGAATGCCTTCTGCTTCTGTTAGTGATATATAGGAACCATGTGTGTAAATAAATACTCACCAGAATTTATTAAAGGCAACATCACCACCACCGTTTAATTATTGTAATTTCCATCTCAACGCTAATTAACTATAGTTAATTATGTTTCAAGAGCTTAATGAAGATGTTTACACCGAGGGCGATGGTGTTAGTGTTCGAGACTAATTAAATGTTTCGTTTTAATCATGTTTTCACAAAATCACATAATTGAATACACACTAAAACAGTTTATTTTTGTTGTGTTGTCATGGTGAATCTCTTACGCCCGCGCGGGAGTAAAACAAATCCTAAAGGCTCGGGAGGGTATTATCAATTCTGAAATATATCTCGTATCTAAGTAGTAAACGTTCAATAACAAACTAGTGCGCCATAAAATCTGTTGTGGGTTCTAGCAAAGCAATATAGCAAATGTACTACATCAGCAAAATACTGAATACTTCAGAAGGTTGCAGGTTAAAAGGAAATGCTTGTCAGGCTTATCAACCCAACTTCTTTATTGGAATATAAAATGCAATTATATCACTAATAGTGAATTGTATTATCTTTGTCAATGCACATTTTTAAAAGGTCATACCGAAATTGCGTACAGCTGTTTTCTATCGTGAATGTAAATCGCATACGCCTTCTAGGCTGAGAAATCCTCAATAACTAGGGACGACACTTTGTCCCAGTTCGTCGTGAGGTTCGCTGGTACTGGAGTATAGAGTATCTGTGTTGACTAGTAGATAAGAGCAATCTGATCGACAGGTCGTTTCCGACGCAGCACAAACAGGTTGTCCTTTCCTTTCACCTTTGAACTCATGGCCTCCATGACTTCAATTTAGGCAAGTAACCACCAACCTAAAATACGTCTACGCTAGGACAAAGCATCGTCCTTGCTAATAACCTAGAACATGGATTTGGAAGTCGGTTAGCTTAAGGTCGCTCGGGAATTTTATGTTGGGATATTACATGTTGCCGAATGTGTATGGACTAATTATTGCAATCTTTAAAATTTTGAAATTTATGCGTAGTTCAAAGGTTCTTTTGCGAATTACCCTCCTCTTTGCAGAGCTTATAAACCAATGCCCTGAGTCAGTGGCCTGTCGAGGAGCAAGCAAACTCTGTGTCTTAGCATTATCCAGGATGCGAGATCAGCCCAATGCCTGGTAAGGCGCTGAAGAAGGAAATTAAATGTGGTGATGTAAAGAATGATAGGTCTCAACCCGAGACCTCTCGAAAGCGGACCACAGACGTTACCGCCTGAGCCATCCCGCTCGGTTTAGTTCACAGGTTGTATATTCTTATTTAATTATGGAGAAACTGTGATTGGAGATATTACTTGTACTGTTTGAAATCTACTCATACTCAAACATTCACAGTTCGAGTTTAAGTGAGGAGATATTCTGTGAATTAGGCCAAGTCACCACTATATTGCAACTTAATAGAAAGATGGCTGCTCGATGGGTTCTTCCTAACCTGTCTGATGAAAAGATCACGGAAAAACAAACTGCAAGTGTTACTCTTGCACTTTTAGCAAGGAGGACAAACTTTTAAAGCGAGCTATGGATTCCCAACTTCACAACCATCGCATTCCTCAAAATACCGTCGGCAATAGCAAAACTCAAGTAAATGGTCAGTATGACTTCTGGTTATCGAAGTGAAATTGTCACCAATAGTGTTCTTGGTGGAACATCAGTCATTGCGCAGAATTTCTCGTTAGAAATTGGGCCTCAAATGTCGCCAGAACTGACCACAGCTTCTCCATAATGCGAAAGAGCATATCGGATAGGCGGCAGGGCATGTATTGATCGATTACAACTGGAAAACATTCCCTCACCTAACCAACAATGTGATATAAGTCCACTAAGATTACGACATTTTCATCTACTAAAAACATCTTCGCCAGTATTTAACAAGCTAATATGACCTCAATACAGATGTAGATCGATACATTTGAGCTTTACAATTCAAAGCAGAATTAAACCGCATCCAATACCTACCACAACATCAGGAACCAGTCAAACTCCAAGGATGTTACTCCTAACAATACCGGTGTAAATATATTAAAAGAAATATGACAATTAATCTTTCTGCGTATTACATCTTCCACCATCTTTGTTGAATGGACCCTTAAAATACAACAAATATAAGTGTCCCTTCCGCTTTCCTTTATCATTCTCGTGTTAGTACAAACCTGAAATTTGTTATTATTGTGCAGCATATATTATTAAAATGGTAAAAACCATGCATAAAGGAACAGTAATCAAAATGAAAACGGACTCTCCACAGAGTGTAGAAGTAGATTTAGAAGTGACGCAGGGTTGTCCCTTGTCCCATACCTTATTCAATATTTACGCTGACTCAGCTGAGAGCAGATGTTAAGTTAGGAGGTTTTATAATTAATATAATTTTATTTGTGGGTGACCAGGACATCTTTTGTCATTCTGATAAACAGCTCTTTCTATACCAGCTGCAGAAGACCGGCAATGATTCTTTAACAATAATTTGATAAAGTTGATCATGACTGTTTACTTGCTAAATTATCGAAATTGGGTTTTTCTCTTCCATTAATGAAAATACTTCGATCATACTTAAAAGACAGATCACAGGTAGTATATTGTAAAAAAAAACTGCGTGTCAACCAGTTCCAACTTAGGACCTTTGTTATTTTTGTGGTTTATAAATGATTTACATAGTGTCGTTAAACATTTCGAAATATTAATGTTTGCTGATGATGATAAATTATACAAAAGTATCAATAGTGTTAGAGAATGTTTAGAACTTCAACATGATCTAGATTCTTTATATGCATGGATATTAACTTCCATTTAATATTAGTAAGTGTGTAAAATGTCCTTCACCAGAAGTAAAAATCCCTTTAAATATCTTTATAACATCAACTGGACACCACTCGTTGAAGTAGTTGAAAATAAATATTTAGGAGTACATTTTGCAACAAATCTCAGATTTAACACACACATTGAATTAATTGTAGCAAAATCCCCAAAATGTCTAAGCTTCTTTATTAGGAATTCATATACATTTAAAGAAAAAACATTAATTCGACTTTACAAATCCTTTGTTAGGCAAAGTCTCGAATATGCATCTATTATTTGGAATTCTAAGACCACAAAGTATGTGAACTCAATAGAAAAAGTTCAATGGAAAGTTATAAAATATGTACTATTTAAAAGAATTGGATGTTATCCTACGTACACAAATTACGAAACCCTCTTAGATATGTTTAAATTTAAAGCTCTAAATTTCAGAAGAGACATCGCGGGATTAATATTTCTGTATAACGTCTTACACTCTATTATTGATAATATTAATATTATCGCAAATATATCATTTTATGTACCGAATAAAATAAGTAGATTTAAGCTTTTTTTTCACTCCAAGAGCAAACGCAGAAATCATAAAAATTCACAATTAAACGGAATTGTATATTTATATAACTAACTTCATTATTTCGATGTAAATATTTACAGCATGTCTGAAACTCAGTTAAAAAATGCAATAGTCAATAATCATTTTTTTCGTAGATTAATAAAAATACTTAAATTATAAATAACTGCATAATTACCATGCCACCTTCTCTTTTCTATTTGTTTTTATTTCTTATTATTTTTTCTTATTTCGTTTCTCTTCTTCGGAATTTTTATTGTTATATATAATTTTTATTGTTTCTTCTGTATAAGTTAGATTTATAAATGATTGTATGTTACTATATTTTTGTAATGAACCTTGTAATTGTTATGTTCAGAACATAAATAAATAAACAACATGGTTTAGACGTTCTGGACTGTTCCGTCTCCAAGTTTAAAACTGGTCACACTGCCTTCTTGGGCTACCAACATCTCTTAGACCACGTGGCATGTATTAAGATATTTTGGGGGTTATTACATATGGAATTATTCTTGAAACGTGATCCTTCCAATTAATTGAGTTATCATTCACTGATTGTAAAACACCTGGCATATTTACTTCATTCTTTATGTCTTGATTTTTTCGATGATCTAAAAGTGAATATCCTGCTAGTCATCTTCATAATCTCATTTCTGCAGCCTCAGTTCTTCGTTTATGCTGCGCTGTCAATATCCATAGTTCTGAATTACATAGACATGTTATTAGTGTCATTATTTATACAATTTTAACTCTATTCAGAAGTGTTGTTTTCATTTTAAATAACAGGTTACACATTTAATTATTTGGGCTGCCAAGTGTGGTTTAATGACGATTAAGACCATAAAGAACTAAGTTTCAATGCAGAATGTTGGGAAAGAAAGTGAGACAAGTTATGCACTGCAGTTGTACATTGGCAGTTGCTGTGTTAATATACGGCAATTAGACAGGCTTTGAACAGAATAGGAAAGCGAAACGAGATTCTGAGGCAAACTGCCGGCCATACTTCACGTGATCATGTTCCAAATGAACAAATACAGTTTACAGATTTTAATTTAGTGCAAAAAGCAGGTGTATAACATAAATTAATTAACGCAGAACAGCCACAGAGAATGTATTCTTCCAAAGTGACCAAGAAGACTGTACAATGCAAGGCAATTGGGTGATGAGGTATAATCAGACGGCAAGAAAAGGCTTTTAGCCTAAAACCTTGAAATAGATTATTATTATTATTATTATTATTATTATTATTATTGCTGTTATTTCCGTACACTTCAGCACTGCTAATTCCAATCGCAGAACTATGTCGCAGTGCAACGGATACTTGCACTCTTAAGAGGCTCATTAACGTTCCGGTTAAACAAAGTTCAGGAGTTCAATCTCACTATGCCTTCCTACACCAAATATAAAGGTAGCTAAAACACTGCCAGCTGTCGCAGAGCTCCAAAAATACACTTTTAAAGCTGCTGTTCTTCATTAAAGGCAAATGAGTAGGTTCACAAAATTAGCCTTTAACCGCAGACAGACACGCCACAAATACAGCCAGTTTACTGCACCGTTTAAGTTAAAACACGAATAGATGCTACTTTTCCAATAGCTTACACGATAAACAAATTTCAGGCAAATTCGATTTAGTTTAAATAACAGGCTGTAAGGCAAAGCCTGCTATACAACATGAGGTTTATAAAGATTTATAAATGCATAATTTTTTTTTCCTTTTACTTTTAGTAAGAAAATACAGGGACAGTATATAAGACTGGTCAGAAGTTTATTATTCCTCTAATATTTGTGCTATTTATGTTTTATATTCATTTGAATAATATCTACGTGTACGAGGGCTGTCCCAGAAGTACCCGACCTAACAAAGAAACCACAAAAAATTGGGAAAAAACATATTTATTTATCTACATAGTCTCGATACACTTTTCCTAGCGGTGTTGAATAGCTTCGATACCCTGTTTATACTGAGAACCATCGAGTTCTGTAAAACAGCCATCAACTGCAGACTCCAACTTGGCAAACTTTTAGCACTAAGCTAGTTCTTCAACTTTGGCAATAGAAAATAGTCAGAGGGGGGCAAAATCTGGTGAATAGAGTGCATGAGGAAGCAATGCGAAATTTAACTCATGGCCATGGCCATGGCGATAATGGAGTGTGAACCGGTGCATTGTCTTGATGAAACAGAACTTTCTTTTTCGCTAAAGGCGGCCGTTTTCTGCTTGATTTCATCATTCAAACGCTGCCATAAGCTTGCATAATACTCGAAAATTGATTGTTTTTTCTTTTTGAAGATAATTAATGAAAATTATTCCACACGCATTCCAAAAAACTGACGCCATGATCTCGTCTGCAAATTGAACTGTCTCACCTTCTTTGGAGCCGATTCTCCCTTTTCAATTCACTGTTTTGACTGTTCCTTCGTCTCAGGTGTGAAGTGATGGACCCATGTTTCATCCATGGTCATGAATTGACACAAAAATTCCGCTTTATTGCAGCAAAACATTGCCAAACACTCGACTGAAACATCTTCACGATGCTGCTTTTGTTCCATTGTGAGTAAACCCAGCACCCACCTTGCGCACAGCTTTCTCATGTGTAAATTTTCAGTCAGTATGCGATGTACAGCACTTTTTGAAATGCCTACGATGTTTGCTAGCTCGCGCACTCAGTCGACGGTCAACCAATACCATTTTGTGGATTTTCTTCACAATTTCTGGCGTGGTCACCTCATTTGGTCGGTCACTGCGATGTTCGTCTTGACAGCTCCTATGGCCCCGCTTAAACTCTGCCACCCAATATTTTACTGTTGTAAACGAAGGAGCAGACTCTCCCAGAGTAGAATCTAGCTCAGCTTTAATATTAGTTGGACTAAGACCTTTCAAATGAAAGTATTGTATCACACAATGATGACCAGTTTTATCCATGTTTACAAATTTGCTAAGAGCGTTCACTATTGATGGCTGCCAAACAATTACTACACGACGCAGCATCACCAAACTTCAGACTTAAGGTTTATAAGGTTGGTACTTTCTACCACAGTCATTTATTTGAAACAACAACCATTATCTATACATCAGGTCGGATACTTCTGGGACTGCCCTCGTATCATCATTGTATTCAGCATGTTTCTGTGTGATTGAGCGGAAGTGAAGGCCAAATGGCCTTAGCTCTGCTACATTAATAACAAAACCCTAATGCGTTACCTAAACCCTCCATTTCCCTCTCTGCTTTTGTTTGCTACATCAAGGTATAACAAAAATTCTGTTTCTGCTTTCTCAGTCAATTTTCTTTTGTTTTTAATTTAAATGCTGCCTTAAAGTTGTCTTTATTTAAACAAAATTAAAAATTGTATCTGTTTTAAGTCACTTATTTGAAATTCTTTGCTACAAAACTAAGTTTTCCTTGGCTTCAAAAAAAATGTGCTCTGTCTTCTTCCGCATTTGTCTCGTTTGAGTACATTCCGTTGATAACATTTTGATCGACACTCACAAGAATTCCTTTACCCACGACAAATTCAGATATACATGTTATAGTATTTATATAACAAGTTATTTTTCCATAGACGTTACGTTATTCACGGTAGATTTTTACTTAGGGATGATTTCAAATTATACAGGAAGAGCTTAGCTACCGCCAATATTCAGAAACAGCACTCAAATATTTAACCAAGTTAACAAGCTCTTGCGACGGAAAGAGAAAAGAAGAATCGTAAATTTTCAAGCATGTCTGTCAAACACGTATATAGGAAAGTGTGAACATGCAAGCCCCAAAAGAAAAAGAAAAGAAGCATTTTACAAACATTATGTATTTTAATGAGCTTCACATTTTTTCTTAGTACGTCTTTGCCTATCTCCTATGGTTTCCTAGTTATACAAAATTCAATCTTTATGTGAGGACTCCAAAGGCTATTCACAGTGCATTCAAATATATCTAAATTTAATTTGCTAATATCTCATATATCATATTTTAATCAAAGCCATATGAGTAGTTTTTGGATATATGAAAATCAACGAATTGCTTTTCCATGTTAAGGATGGTTGGGATGGAGAAATGTTCTTGAAAATCTTCGCCTAGATATAAAATTTCATATTTATCCCCCTCTCTCTAAATAACACCTTTTAAAAACTATTAGTGGATTCAGGGATCTAAAACTGTGTATTTTCGTTGAAATTTATATATTGGATTTTTTTTGGAATACAACGTGTTTTCTAACTACAAAGTTAAGTAGTAGAGAAGTAAAACTTTGATGTGCAACACATTTCTATCACATTGTTGCATATAAGCTGTTTACTATTCAAGGAGATTTTATGTGCGTTCGCTTCTCCGGAACACATTTTAGCGTCGCTTTATATGTTTGTCGGTCCGTTTATACACATGAAACAACTCCAGAATCCCTGTGCATGTGGAGTTGAAATTTTATATTTAGAAGTTTAAAGACCATTTGCAAGTTGTAATCGGTACAAAACCAGGTACACAGCTTTATGGAAACAACTTCAAAGTGCTCTTTTTACTTTCTCTATTGCGTACAGTAAGTAGGGGAAGTATTGTATTCCACCCAAAAATTCGATACCGAGATTTCACCGGAAATACATGTTTTGAGACCCCCTGAATAAAAAAAAGCATTTTTGGAAACATATCCGTGTGTATGTGTGTGTGTGTATGTGTCAGTTAACAGCATAACTCAGAAACCAACAGTCGGATAAACACCAAACTTGATATTTAGATTCAGTATCTTCCAGAGATGCGACACGAAGGTTTTCAAGAAAATCCCCCACCCCAGATTACCCTTTACATGTAACATTTTTCGAAAATTTTAATTTTCTCAAAAATGGCTCTAAGGATTTTGATAAAAATATCATATGTTTAATATATTTTCATGACAAATGAAATATATATCTCGAATTTTCTGGGATGTCTCCAAAAGTATTCTTCATTGTCAACGACTTTTGCATAACTGGTAAACCATAAGAGATAGACAAACTCTTACACAAAAAATGTAGATCGCGTTAAAATACACAATTTATGTCATATACATTTTTTTTTGTTGAGTGAAGCATTTTCGAGATATTGCTTGTTATTCCCTTAAATTTTCCAATACTTATACTTTTTCTCAAATTCGTTATTAATTTTTTTTTGTCCTGGTAATGCAAAGAGAATGGAATACTCCACATAGCAACCAGCTCTTAAAATATTTGACTATCCCTTAAAGCCTACCAATTCCCCTTGCATCTACAAGAAAATTAGCAATAAAATTAACTCTCGATATCTTGATTAACATGTAGCATATGGAGAATAAGCGTTTGTAAAAATAGTTTGTACAAGAGTAGAGAAAGTCATGTGAGTGTAACACATCAGATGTTTTAATTTATTTTCCAAAATTTCACGCAGTGCTATATTTGTGATCCTGTTTCCTTTTTGATTTTCAAAGCCACTTCAAAAGATTTCATGCTTGTACTTATGAATTTCATTTGCAGTCAATACATAAAAAAAGTTAGATATTAAAACATCTACAGATAGGTATTCTTAAGTTGTTACGATGCCGAAGTCATGTTCGGAATATCGCTTCTCATCAATAACACACAGCAAAACATTGAGCCTCTTATTAGAGGGCAAGATAACATCAGCTCATAAATACAGCCCTGCAGAGTCACGAACAAAGGTCTGTTAGGGTATGATAAAACCGAGAGCTTCCGTGCTACGTGCGGACATCGATGCCATCTCCTGGCAGCTGGCTCAACCGTTTCGTTTTTATTAGCGCTGTTATTTCCAAAGAGAATAAGTGAACTTGTCATTTGAGAAACGTCACTCTTTCACTTTTTATTTAAAATGTGTTACTCACAGACAAAAGTGTTTTTAAAATGAGCACAGCTGCAAGTAGAACAACCAATATAATACTTATAGAAGTAAACCTGCTGTCTGAATCGACAGAAGTAGATAATTTGTACCTTTAATTTAGTTTAATGAAACAAGAATGTAATCATCCACATATTTTTATGTCACGATAGTTAAAGAGATTGTCACTTATTTCTCTATGTTTCCAATTAAATACAAAATTTTAAAATGTTATTTATAAACTAAACGATTACTCTGAATGTAAAAGGAATGTCCCAGTCAAAATAATTATTTATTTAAACTTAATTTGATTAAAGCAAATCACACTTGTGTATAATGATACTTCTAACTGAAATAGAATAGTAACTTAGTGGATTATACATTTCATTCATTTCTTACAAAGTTTTTCTATCATTTTGCAAACTGAAACCATTGAATTTGAACGTATTTGTACATATAACAAAACTGTAACCGAAATGTTTTTGGTAATATTGGATTTTTTTATTAGTAATTACCGAGCGGGAAGGCTCAGGCGGTAATGTCCATGGTTCGCAATCGGGAAGTCATGGTTTCAAACTCCCGGGGGCAGACCAATCTGACCGTAGCTTTCTTTCACTGTTTTTCTCGGTCGCTAGGCGAATGCTGGGTTGATTTTTCCCATCATCCCTTTCATACCATATTTCATTTCCATCTTCTGAGCTGATCACCCATCCCGGATTTGCTGTGATCCAGAGTTTGCTTGCTCCTGACAGGCTACTGACCCAAGCCATTGGCTTATAAGTCTTACAGAGAAAGTGCGACGTATAGTTTGAAGGCAGTACAGTACACCCTACTTCGATAGCAGGCAGAGCAGAATTACGGAATATTAGAAGGAAGAAAAATGTGGTTTAGCTAATGATAGTTTGCAATAAATGTATCTCTAATTTAATCAAGACATCAATGTACGGAAATCTGAGTTACAGTGCCTTTTCTTTTTCATCGAAAACTACAATTTTTAAAAATATTCGCTCTTATTAGCGTATGAGACAGATCCTCGAAAAATTGTATTTGGGGCTGAGGAGGTTGAAAGTTCACTTTCTTCATTGTTCCTTTCTAATGTCACATTTCCTTGTGTTTCATTGAATTACAGGTTGTTTAACATGGTGTTTTAAACGTAATTTGAACTTTAATGTTACATCTGATGGTTTCGCCATTTGTGTTGAAGTGTTCCGAGTCGAATTCCGCTACCAACTATACTTACTGTGAGGGGTATGAACTCCTTTTTACTTTAGATATATTGTTACAGTTCTCCACTGGTCTATACAGGATGAACCATTTAAGTTGAGACTGTACAGTATCCCCAAAACTAAGCGTTGTAGAAAGAAATGTCTTTAATAAAAGTGGCTTGATATCACGGCCATTTGTTTGGAGGATGTTATGGTGGTCATTTTAGGGTCAATTTAATTTTGTATGTTGTTTTCTCATTAAAAATTATTTATAAACAGCTGTTTATTTTGGAATAAGGAAACAAAATAAAAACTGTTGGTTCCCAATTTGAAACGTAACTTGACCCTAATGACCACCATGAATGGTCCAACCATTCATTGCGCTCTTCGTACACAGCCATTCGGAATTTTAGTTATTTACGTTGAGGTAAGAAAAATTGCAAAGTGCTTTATACAAATGTTGTTTAGTTTTTTTTACGAGTAAAAAAAATGTAGGTGCCCAATTACAAAAATTAAATTGACCATAAAATGACCATCACAACGTCCTCCAAGTAAAACACGACTAATGGCATTTACTTTCCCCATAATATCAAGCAACATTTATTCAAGACACTTCTTTCTACAACGCTTAGTTTTGGAGACATTGTACAGTCTCAACTTAAATGGTCCACCCTTTATATGCAGCGAATAAATGGAACAGTCACAAAGAAACCGTCTGTTGGGTAGAGAAGGAGTGTGTCCCTCACAATACCTAACGTCACCTATACTCCGTGCAGTAACACGATTGCTCTGTTTACTTACTAAAACCCTTCTGCCTGGTAATCAGTTAAACAGAAGAGTAATAAATATCATGTATAATGGACGGCAATTACTATTATTTATTCTCCAACAACTGTTTAAACCCTGTTGTACCAAATGACATGCTAAAGTTATAAACACACATACAAAATCAAACAAACAAATTAACTCATTACAAATAATTAAATGGATGAATAAATACCAGAAATAAACTATATAAAAGCAGAGGTGCAGTAGTAGAGATTGATTTTACAGTAGTAGAGATGTCCTATCGAATGTATCTTCTGATATGCTGTAGATCGCATTGGGGAATACTGTTTCTTCTGACATTTCACATTTGCAAATAAAACCATCGGGTGATACTTTTTTTTAACATTCACCATGTACCTCTAGTAAGTGGAGGAAGTACTGTATTCCAATCACAAATTTAGCAACAAGATTTCGCCAGAATACGCTTAGCCGGAAAAAAAAGTAAAAGGTGTGTGAAGGGGGTGTCAACAACATAACTCAAAAACGAGAAGGCGGATAAATACCAAACTTGGTATTTAAGTTCAGCATCTTTTATCTACTCTTATTTTTTGTTCTAAAATGGCTGAAAATATTTTGATTAAAATGTAATACGTTAAACATTTTTGAAATTTTTAATAAAAATGCATATATTGCATTTTCTGTCAATAGCCTCTTAAGTTCTCTTCATACTAACTGACAGAATTTTATATAATTCTATATAACTGCGAAATCATAAAGAGACACACAAAACGTTAACTGCACGAAACATACAGAGCTCATTAAAATACGCAATTTGCATAACACAATGATTGGTTGCTTTAATCATTTTCGAACTATTACATGTTACAAGTTTACACTTTCCCAAGTAAACATCATTTAATGGAGGGGCTTCAAAGTTTGCGATTCTTGTTTTTTTTCTTTTCATTCGCTACCACGACTAAACATTTGAATGTAGTTTTCGCATGTTTAATGCAAGTAATTAAGCATTTATTGGAAAGGTAAAACTAGGCTGAAAAAATAAATTAATTCAGTTGGTTAGAGCAACCGAAACCGGGAGATCCGTGTTTCAAATCCCAGATATGACATTAAATTTTTCAGTCTGAATCTACATTTCCATTCTTGTCCTACACACGGCTTGTGTGAAAGAACAATTCATTTCCATTAAGCATTTATTACTTAGTGTGAAATCATTCGTAGGCAACAATGCATCGTGAATAAGACAAATGAATCGGAGAACTACTTTTATATGAATACTATAACATATAACGGATTTATGTGAATTTGTTATGGATGAGAAAAGTCACAATTTTTATGTGCTGCTTGTGTGGTAAGCACAAACAGAATTCAACAGAATAGGTGTAACTTTTACAGTATGAAATGCCTAAAATTATCGGCGGCTCGTCATTACCTATATAGGCATATTCGCAACGAAACATATTCATAGTTCTTCTCGAGGACATTGGACCACAAAACATCTGCTTCCGGTGAAATATCGATATCGAATTTTTTAGTGCAATACAAGATTTCCTCTGCCTGCTATAGGTTGTGGCAAAGAAAGTAAAACATAAAAGCCACAGAAAGTAAACTAATTAAGGGGATATTAAAAGCCCCATCCCGCAAACATAACTCTGCTAAATTCACGATCCTCTCAGAAACTACTTAACACAGACAAAATTAGGATGCAGATAAGTTTTTTAAGTTCAATGAATTACATTTATCCACTAAGGTTGTTTATTAAGAAGGTAGGATCTTTTTCTCAATTGCTCCATTTTTTATTAAACTTTATCAGCAATTATTTAAAAAAAACTATAATGTTATTAACATCAAATTAGTTCCACAACAGCATTAGAGGTTGTTTTTATGCTCTAAAATTTAATTTATCTATCTCCAATAGCTTCTGAAAAAACGAACCATTTACGCCAGAAAATATCATTCACGCTAACAAGTTCAAAGCAAAAATGGAGGAAACGAACTCGCATATATTTGCAAAGAAAGAAACCACATGTTTTGAGCACACAGACCTGCCATACTTTACAGTAGTACCAACTTTTAGAACAAAACTTCCGCTAAAAGATGGGTCAAAGTTTGCCTTTCTACCCTAAAGTGCGCTAGTAGAGGTATAAGTGATTCATCGGAGGGGGACATCTCCTGCACTGCGACCTGTACACATCTATTGCGGCTAGCATTCTCCAGAGGAAGGGACGAGGTAACGAAAGCACAGGAGGCTACAGGCCATGGGCAGAAATGCCACAGAGACGCGCGGAAGTCATTAGGATTTCCAAGCTTGCAGACCCGGCCCACAGCTGGAGCCGCCGAGAGAAGGCGAAGAACGACCCATCAATCAAGCAGCCCTCTGATGTCCACGGGAACACTTTCCTTTGAACATGCATCCGCGCCATCTGTCCGGCACCGTCATACGCCACGAAACCTAGAAGTACACCTGAATAATAAGAAGGAAACGCAATGAAAGGGAAATGTTGGAAAGGAAATCGTGGCAGAGAAGAACATCCAGCATTCGCCTGCCGACCCCCGGAAACCACGAACCCTGGACCTTCCGAATGTGAATTGCACACGTTACCGCGACGCCACCTCGCTTGGTAAAAGTGTGTAGCAGTTATGATTTTTTCCTGTGAAGTGTGTAGAGTTTACAGAATACAATGAAGATCAGTACCATTTTTAAAAATATACACTGCCATTTGTGAAAATTGCAACACGAAGAAGGAAACGCATGAATTCAATGAATTTAATACCACAGTTAGGTACATGACAAGTAACAAATGATAAACGTTTCAAATCTATACATGACCTTTGAGCGCTAATGTTCAGTATTTGGTGTGGCCTCCATGCGCTGCAATTAGAGCTGCTATACGCCGTGGCATTGAATAAAAAAGGTTCTGAATAAGTTCCTGAGGGATTTCCCTCCACGCAGTTTGTATTAGAGCCCACAAATCCGTGACACTGGTTACTGGAGGACCGTGACGCACCAGGTGCCGACCAACCATATCCCAGATATGTTCGATGGGCGACATGTCAGGCGAACGTGTAGGTCAGGGAAGCAATGGTACCCGTCGCTCTTCGAAGAAGGCTTGTACTTTCCTCGCAATATGTGACCGGGCATTGTCCTGTTGAAATGTGGCCTGTGGAGATGTATGAAGCAGGGGGAGTACCTCAGGCTCTACAACCACCGTTAGTGCCCTGAATTAGGAGGAGGTGAGATAGATTGTTGTAACAAATGGCGCCCCAAACCATCACAACTGGTGTTTGTCCCCTATGCCACTTAACAACGCAGCCCTCCAGGTTGCGCTCACCACGGTATCGCCGGACATTTATGCGGCCATCACTGTAGGACACGTTGAAGCGGGACTCGTCGGAAAAGACATTTTGCCACTCAGCACCCCAATGGCGGTGTTCACGTGCCAATTGCAGTCGGAGGATCTTGTGATTTCTGGACAATGGAAGCCGACGTAATGGCATGCATGCAACCAGTCCAACCTGCAGCAGACGGCGACGAACCGTTGATGCAGACAAGTTCACACCTGTCGTAGTGCTCCAGCGCCGAACCAACTCTGTGGATGAAGCTGTACGGTCCGTTATGGCCAAGCGGACAAGATGACGGTCATCCCGTGCTGTGGTCATGTTCCGTGGTTCAGAACCCGCTCTTCGCTGCGTACGACCTTCATCTATCCACTGCTTCTACACAGGCATCACTGTCATAGCAGCATGCCTATACGAGCCGAAATGTCACGGTATGACAAACCCGCTTCCCGGAGACCGATCATTTTGCTCAGTTCGAACTCACATGCCGATATGCCGCCCTTTGACGTTGACGAGGCATACTGGCACTCACTTTATTGTTTCCACCTTGTTTGACAGCTCTGCATTGGCTACACTGGGCGCAACACTGACCTTGTCAGACCGACACGAGAGGGCTCTGCTCGGCCTACGTATATCCCATTTCTCTGCACACCTACTTAATCACTTATTGCTTGCACACTCTTCTACACTTCCACCAAGTTTGGAGTTATTCGGGAACTTTTTTCTTGGTGTTGCAATTTTCACAAACGGCACTGTGTTTAAAACATAAGTATTGTGCCAACAACGAAAATATAATATCAAATTAAAGAGGGAATTCAAATTTATAAGACTGCATAGAAAACTAAACTGTAATCTTTTGGTAATTTTCGAAATTTAGTCTCTGATTAAAACGGATAGTCGATCGATAGCTTATAATTTTAACTTCTCCAAACGTAAGCATTCATCGCCCGTACTCGTTCACTAGCGGAACGAGGGACACGTTCAATACCATATGACGTTTGCATATTCGATGCAAAACGTTCTCTACTCATTTCATAAAAACGCCCTGAAATGTAAAGCGCCATTTGATATTCCGTTCAGAGCCAGCATTCCCAGATGTGAACACTCAAATGTTTTCGTTATGCAAATATTAACCGGATGCACTCAAAAGAGAATTCATACGATAAAATGGGCGCCTGTTTTATTTATATGCAATGAACGATTTGGTCTACCACGAGCACGTCAATAAACTACAAAACAGTTGAATATGCGGCGATCACAAGATTTCAAACATTTTCAAATATGTTTGCTACTAAAAGAAATGCCATCTGTATTGCAATTTACACACTCATGGCTCCATATACTCGCACTAAAAAATGTAGCGGGAAACATTTGGTAGCATTGCTTGCAGGTTATCTGCTGTTTATGCAATTGAGTTTTTCAAAACTGCTTCCTTGAGATATGCTAAAGGGCTTTTGCTTGCCACTCCGGCCTTTTTACTTCCTCTGCTACTTGCCTATAGTAAGTAGAGGAAGTATTGCAATCTACCCAAAAATTCTATACAAGATTTCACCGGAAATTCACATTTTGAGGCTACCTGAATACAAAAAACAACAAAGTAATTTCAGAAAAAGTTCCGTGTGTGTATCTGTAAACAGCTTAACTTAAAAACGAAATGTCGAATAAAAAGAAACTTCGTCTTTAAGTTCAGTACCTTCCAAAGATGCGACACAAAGATACAGCTTGTGAAGTCCTCATTATTCGGAAGAAAATTTATACCGGGTGAGTCTTCTCACCTACGGATTGAGAAGTTATGCAGTCCCAGCGTTGTATAGACTATACCGTAAACACTGCCCAGTGCATCGCGTCGTATCAATTTCGGCCGAAATGACTGCTTTGCACCGCTGTGCATGCAGTGACTTGTGTGCGCTTTGGCCTTCAGTGGTGAAGGTCCCACGTTTAAATACTTTAAGGTGCTTTTTATGTTTAGTAAATTTCACGAGAACTGATAGTTTGGCATGGAAGTTCGTTTCACTTAATTAGTTCAATTGTGTGATTTCATTAAAACACAAATTGTTACTTGTTAGAATATGCTTTAATTAACAACATAAATAAATGCATATAACATTGTAATTATAATTTACAAACATAAGGCATTATTAAATAATATTTTACTATTTAAAGCTATTCTTTCATACAAAAAACCATTAAATTGTTCTGAGAGTTTACAAAATGCAGTACGTATATACAAACTAGATAACGTTTGCAAGCCTATATTATGGAACCTCTCTGGTTCCTAAAGTAGTGCATTTAACATGATTATGACATCATGTCGGACCATCACACTGGTAAACCTTTACAATTTACCCGTTTCCTCTATGTGGTTGTAATAGGTGTTCGAAATGGCCACCATGCCGGTGGATGCAAGATCTCAGCCTAACCGGGCGCAACATGGTCGGTGTGATGTTACAGCAAGCTAAAATGATGCGTTTCCTAGGGTCATTGGCCGTTCCTGGTACACGATATCTTTAAGATAACTCCATAAGAAGACATCTAATGGGGTTAGAACTGATGAGCGTGCTGACCACCCTATTGGTCCATGCCGTCCGATCCATCGCTCATGGTAGGTGGCGTCGAGATAGGCCGTGACACGACGGCCCGAACGAGCTGGCGCCCCATCATGTTGGTACCACATAGTCGGCTCTGCAACGGAACTTCATCCAGTAGAGTAGGCAGCTGATGTTGTAGGAAGTGGATATAGCGATTCGCAGTGAGTTGGCCATCATAAAAATACGGGCCTATTAGATGATCACCAAATATACCAGCCCAAACGTTGAAACCCTATCGGACTTGTAAGGCCAATGTGGGTTTATAGTGCTCCAGTAATGCATGTTGTGGCGATTTACATGGCCTGTGTTGTGGAACCCTGCTTCGTCTGTAAGTAACACAGTGGATCTTGTTCAGTTTATCGTATGATCCACCTAGAGAACGCCACAGTAGCTCCTGGTGTAGTAGAAGATAAGGGCGAACTTTTGCATGATGTATTCTCCAGGCGGAAGGCTGGCTAATATTGAAATGCCTGTGAATGTCCCTCGTACTACAATGCGGATGCTAAATGACATAGTCAGACACACGATCCGTCGTTGCTTGGTCACAGTCAGGGTAATCTGTTCGTGGAGGTGCAGTGTCTTGTGCAGTGTTCCTGATTCCAGAAGGCGGTTCGCAACTCGCAAAAACGTGTGATCTGTAGCAAGTGTTCTCTGCGGAAATCTCTGTTGGTGTAGACGACGTGCCTCCGTTGCATTCTGCTGCGCTTCCCCGCAAGCTAACACCATGTTCAGACACTCTCTATTCGAAAACATTATTCCACAGTGAGCACGCACGGTTAGAACTTCGTATTTATAGGCAAATCCACTTTCTAGTGCATTCGGAAAAAAATCATGATTTGCTAGAACGTTCTCTAAACATGAAAAGAAATTAATAAACAATTCATTTATTCGCAGGTGTAATTTGAACTTCGACCTTCACCATGATATTCCAGCATGTTAACCATTGCGCTACTAGAGCACGTTAACAACGAGCACCCTAATCAGCGGGCTGGTGAATGCGGTGTCAGCACCTGCATTTCGCATCGTTTGTAAGATGAAGGGTTGCCTAGTTACCAATCCGCAGGATGAGAAGACTCGCGCGGTATAATCTTGCATAATTGGTAAACGTTAAGCGATAAACGAAAACGTACGTATTAGACAAAAAACGTAAATCTCTTTAAAACACACTAGTGGCATCAGCCATTTCCGAGATATCCCTTATTAATGGTTCACATTGTTCAATACTTAGCCATTCTTATAATTCCTGTCTTCGAATTTCAGAAGTTTCTCGCGATGTCATGGAAAGAGTATGGAATTTCAAGGCCAGTGTACTGCGTCCAGTTGTAAAACATTTGACTATCACTATTCTCTTTGTATCTATAACGAAATGTGTAACGCAGCTATTTCGAAAGGTTTTTCTAGATTAAAATGAAGTAGATAGGAAAATAAAACTTTGGTAAGAATAATTTGTATACCCATTAATAAGCGATAGAAGTTAGAAAACGTCAGGGTAAACGCAACACACAAATTCCACACCAACGTAACTTTTGCTCCATTATCCCTTACACTTGCACAATTAAAAGGAAAAAAACAAGGATTTTCATTATGTTGAAAGCAACTGGAGATTATCAGGATAGGATTCCAACGCGACACAACTAAAAAAATTTCTGATGTGTTACACTCACATGACTTTCTCTACTCTTGTACAATCTATTTTTACAAACGCCTATTCTCCATATGCTTTATGTTAATCGAGATATCGAGATGTCAATCTTATTGCTAATTTTCTTGTAGATGCAAGGGGGATATGGTAGATTTTAAGCGATGGTCAAATATTTTAACGCTGGTTGCTATGCGGCGCATTCCATTCTCTTTGCAATTCCAGGACATAAAAAAAATGAATAACGAATTTGAGAAAAAGTGTAAGTATTGGAAAATTTAAGGGAATAACAAGCAATATCTCGAAAACGGTTCACTCAACAAAAGAAATGTATATGACATAAGTTGTGTAGTTTAACGAGATCTGCATTTTTTGTGTAGTAAAATTTTGTCTATCTCTTATGGTTTACCAGTTATGCAAAAGTCGTTCACAATGAAGAATACTTTTGGAGACATTCCCAGAAAATTCGAGATATACATTTCATTTCTCATGACATTATCTTAAACATATGATATTTTAATCAAAATCGTTAGAGCCATTTTTGAGAAAATTAAAATTTTCGAAAAATGTTCCATGTAAAGGATAATCTGGGGTGGGGGGATTTTCTTGAAAACCTTCGTGTCGCATCTCTGGAAGATACTGAACCTAAATACCAAGTTTGGTGTTTATCCGACTGTTCGTTTTTGAGTTATGCTGTTCACAGACACACACACACACACACACACACACACACACACACACACACACACACACACAGACACACATGTTTCCAAAAATGCTTTTTTTTGATTCAGGAGGTCTCAAAACATGTATTTGCGATGAAATCTCGGTATCGAATTTTTGGGTGGAATGCAATACTTCCCCTACTTACTATACGTAGTAGAGAAAGTAAATAAGTAGGGGAAGTATTGCATTCCACCCAAAAATTCGATACCGAGATTTCGCCGGAAATACATGTTTTGAGACCTCCTGAATCCAAAAAAATCTGATGTGTTACACTCACATGACTTTCTCTACTCTTGTACAATCTATTTTTACAAACGCCTATTCTCCATATGCTTTATGTTAATCGAGATATCGAGATGTCAATCTTATTGCTAATTTTCTTGTAGATGCAAGGGGAATATGGTAGCTTTTAAGCGATAGTCAAATATTTTAACGCTGGTTGCTATGCGGCGCATTCCATTCTCTTTGCAAGTCCAGGACATAAAAAAATGAATAACGAATTTGAGAAAAAGTATAAGTATTGGAAAATTTAAGGGAATAACAAGCAATATCTCGAAAACGGTTCACTCAACAAAAGAAATGTATATGACATAAGTTGTGTATTTTAACGAGATCTACATTTTTTGTGTAGTAAAATTTTGTCTATCTCTTATGGTTTACCAGTTATGCAAAAGTCGTTCACAATGAAGAATACTTTTGGAGACATTCCCAGAAAATTCGAGATATACATTTCATTTCTCATGACATTATCTTAAACATATGATATTTTAATCAAAATCGTTAGAGCCATTTTTGAGAAAATTAAAATTTTCGAAAAATGTTCCATGTAAGGGGTAGTCTGGGGTGGGGGGATTTTCTTGAAAACCTTCGTGTCGCATCTCTGGAAGATACTGAACCTAAATACCAAGCTTGGTGTTTATCCGACTGTTCGTTTTTGAGTTATGCTGTTCACAGACACACACACACACACACACACACACACTCACACACACAGACACACACACGGACATGTTTCCAAAAATGCTTTTTTTGGATTCAGGAGGTCTCAAAACATGTATTTCCGGTGAAATCTCGGTATCGAATTTTTGGGTGGAATGCAATACTTCCCCTACTTACTATACGTAGTAGAGAAAGTAAAAATAACATTTAAATATCCTGCTTAAAGTTAAAATTTATTGAAAAGGGTATACAGAGTGAAACAGATCAGCGTAAGTCATTTTGGAAAATACGCCATTAGAGCTTCCGAGACAAAAATATTTACAACTAAAACACATGTGAGCTTTCACTTGAGCTTGATTTAATTAAGCAGCCATAACCTGACGGATCAGTGACGCTACACTTTAAAATTTCAAATGGAAGTGGGGATCAAAGTATTACACGGGACATAAAACTTTGCGCTTGGTTTGGTGTCGCTGTTATCGTGTTTACATGTAGCGGCTGGTAAGCCATCACTTGCATTCTTTTGGCCACGAATAAACAAACGCAAAGCTATCCAGGTAGTACCATTAGCTTGAGCGCTTCAAAACAAGGAACTTTCGCAAGAAACATCATTAATTCCTAGTCTTTCAAGGAGAAATACACATGTCTACTTTTGTTGTGGCAGGCTGCAGAAGTCCAATTCCTTGTACACGAGCAGCATGAGCACGTTAAGGGCATATCTACTAGGCTGGGCAGCCCGGACATCCGCCCAATACCATCAACATATCAAATAACATCTTGTAAATACTGTTAATTTTTATTTTATTAGCCACAAAATACAAAAAAACAGAAATCTCAATTGCCATTGTATTCTGCAAGGCCACCGGAGCTGCCTTGGTCAACGTTAATTTTAATTTTCTTTTTGTAACACTTATAAATATGAATAACATTGCTACCTGCATATCTGGGGTTCGGAGCGCTGTCTTTTCGTATACTTACCTCCCCTTTCCGTTAATTTGGTTGCTTGAATTTTTAACTGAATGTGAATATTTTCAGCAATCGCTGTATACAACAAGAATCACTGTATAACAAACTTTAAACATAGCCGCACGCATTCTTTAAGTGGGAAACTATTTCGTCATATCCTATTTTCTTAAAATTCATCTATGTTTATTAAAATGTCATGCGTCTAAGATATTTTTATTAAAAGTTGTATGTCCTGAATGTTTCAAAAACAGCCATTACAGTTTTTCTCTTTCTTAACGAATTATATTTATCAAGAAAATTATAACACACAAAGCTTACTTTAAAAAAATCTGATGTGTTACACTCACATGACTTTCTCTACTCTTGTACAATCTAATTTTACAAACGCCTATTCTCCATATGCTTCATGTTAATCGAGATATCGAGATGTCAATCTTATTGGTAATTTTCTTGTAGATGCAAGGGGAATATGGTAGCTTTTAAGCGATAGTCAAATATTTTAACGCTGGTTGCTATGTGGCGCATTTCATTCTCTTTGCATGTCCAGGACATAAAAAAATGAATAACGAATTTGAGAAAAAGTATAAGTATTGGAAAATTTAAGGGAATAACAAGCAATATCTCGAAAACGGTTCACTCAACAAAAGAAATGTATATGACATAAGTTGTGTATTTTAACGAGATCTACATTTTTTGTGTAGTAAAATTTTGTCTATCTCTTATGGTTTACCAGTTATGCAAAAGTCGTTCACAATGAAGAATACTTTTGGAGACATTCCCAGAAAATTCGAGATATACATTTCATTTCTCATGACATTATCTTAAACATATGATATTTTAATCAAAATCGTTAGAGCCATTTTTGAGAAAATTAAAATTTTCGTAAAATGTTCCATGTAAAGGGTAGTCTGGGGTGGCGGGATTTTCTTGAAAACCTTCGTGTCGCATCTCTGGAAGATACTGAACCTAAATACCAAGTTTGGTGCTTATCCGACTGTTCGTTTTTGAGTTATGCTGTTCACAGTCACACACACAGACACACACACAGACACACACACAGACACACACACGGACATGTTTCCAAAAATGCTTTTTTTGGATTCAGGAGGTCTCAAAACATGTATTTCCGGTGAAATCTCGGTATCGAATTTTTGGGTGGAATGCAATACTTCCCCTACTTACTATACGTAGTAGAGAAAGTAAAAATTTAAAGCTCATTCAAGTACAAAATGTATGCCAATTTTTTCCCACATTAGCATTAACCGTTTTCGAAATGATCCTCGTTTATATTATGCTCGCCTTTCATTGAGTTTAGGCTTGCCTTAATGCGTCTTTCACACAACATATCTTCAAATGATTCTTGTTTTACAAGCATGAACTCATATTTATCTCAGTGATAAAGTAATTCTGTTTTACAGAAAAAAGATAGCTGTTTTAAACCCTTACTCCCTTATTTCGGATAGAAACGAGAAAACATTCACAAGTGGGAATGATGTTTCGTGTTGGTCAGTGTAGTATCTTGCATATTTGTCCTGCTCGCTAACTGTACTACTATAGCTAAGTATTTACGGGGATAAAAAGTAATTGAGCACAAATAATTATAGAAACGATTACTGTTTTAGTTACTTTTATAACTTACTTCTTGAAATGAAACTGTAATTTTACATTCTAGTATTCTCTACAGTTTGGCAATTGGTATACGAGTTGTGATAAAAAAAATAACAGGATTTTTTTTAATTTCGCGAGTTTTATACATCCGATGTTCAAAGCTTTTGGTTTATCTTGTTGGTACACATATTCCTGATGTATGTTTGCATTTTCAGATGTTGTGAATATTTAGTTTATTGTTGACAGTCGAAAAAGTTGTAAGTGTTTTCGAGTGCTCGGCGAATTTTTACTTTCGAAAACGAATCAAAGAATTTGCAATACATTTTGCTTGAAAAACGAAATAAAGTTACTGCCCCGCATTCGAAGTATTGACTGTGACTTTTGGAAAATCTACTACGAGTAAGACAAGAGTTTACGAGTGGTATAAACGTTTCAAAGAGGGTCGAGAAGACGTTGAAGACGACCGCCCTGGACGCTCTAGCACATCAATTACTGACGACGATGTGGAAGAAGTACAGAAAATGGTTCTGGAAAATCACCGAATCACTATCAGAGAGGTTGCTGATGATGTCAATATATTCTTTGGCTCATGCCAAGAAATTTTTTCGGATGTTTTGGGCATGAAAGGTGTAGCAGCAAAGTTTGTTCTGAAATTGTTGAATTTCGACAAAAACGACATCGCGTAGACATCGCTCAGGAATTGCTGAATAAAATTGAAGATCCAGAACTTCTAAAGAAGGTTATAACAGGTGACGAAACATGGGTATATGGGTATGACGTCGAAACTAAGGCCCAATCTTCCCAATGGAAACTGTCGGAAAAGCCAAGACCGAAAAAATTTCGACAAGTTCGATCACATGCGAAGGTTCTTCACTCTGTTTTCTTCGATTACAATGGGATAGTGCATCAGGAGTTCCAGCATTATGGCCGTACGGTCAATAAGGAATACTACTTGAAGATAAAAACAGAATCGCTGAAGGAGCTGAACACCATAACGAAAAGTGAGTTCCAGAAGTGCTTCCAAGATTGGAAAAAGCGCTGGCACAAGTATATTACATCTGAGGGAGATTACTTTGAAGGGGACAAAGTTCATGTTGATGATTAAATTAGAATTCTTTAAGAAAAACAAAAATTCCCGTTACTTTTTTATCACACCTCGTACATGATATCGAATCAGCAACGTCTGAACCCCAGCATTCGCAAGGCGCACGCCAAGAGTACGCCATCGTCGTACCATAATTATACTTCACATACCAAAACATAAACCCTTTTACGGTGTAACATAATACTTCTGTTATGATATTTTAAGCGCTACTGCTCACATGGACAAACTATGTTTTCATATTCACCTTAAGTTCATCAACAAACCTTTGACGCTGTCGTAACTATACATTAACCAATCCCTTAAATGCACCCTTCTTCTAATCACAATAAATGGAGCCCTGGATACCACATGCACTCATTTTTTATTGTTTGGCTTGAAATTTAAATAATCGTACATGACCTTGTGAGTTTGCATAGTCAACATCGATCAAGAAGAAACAATAGTGGCTAGGGGGTTAAGGAACTAGATAAACAAATAAATAACAGGGTCCGTGATTTACGTAAGACTGATGTTTTATAAAGATTTTTAACTTTACTGAATACTTTCTGAAAAATTAATGTAATTGCGTAAAATATTTCTTAAGCGAATGATATTCAGCCGATTTACATGTTCACTTTCTTGGGCATTTAGCTATAATAAGCAGGGAATTACGGTACTCCACGCAAAAATCTGAAATTGAGATTTCATCAGAAATACACGTTTTGAGCTGTACTGAAAAAAAGCATTTTAGTAAAAGGTCCATGTGTGTGTGAGTGTACGCAGAATTCAAAAACAAAATGTCTGATGAATACTGGTTTTAGTTCAGCGTCTTTCAAGGATGGTATATGAAGATTTTCGATCAAATCCCACAACCCAACTATCCTTTACATGGAATATGTTTCGTTATTTTTAATTTTTTTCACAAATGGCTTAACGATTCTGTTTCAAATAGCATATGTTTATGATATTTGAATGACAAATAAAATGCGTAGATTGAATTCTCTATGAATAACGTATGAAGTCCTCTTTATTCGAATTGAATTGTGTATATATTATAATTAGTACTGGTAAAGCGTTAAGAGATTGACAAACACTACAAAAAAAATCCAGATCACCTTAAAGCACAAAATTTATGTCCAATACAATGTTTGGAGCATTAACCATTTCAGATATATTCGTCTGAATTTTTCAACATTTGTAAATTATACAAGTGCTAAGGCACAATTTGTTTCGTGGTCATGCAAAGCTGAATTTCTAATTCCACTAAATATTTTTAAAGATCTGGCTTCGTTTCAGCCTCCAGAATCCCTCCTGTACCTACAACGAAATGTGTAATGGATTCATTTCTTCAAATTCTTTATCTCACTAACATTAAGTAGATTGAAAAGCATGCTTTTGAGAGCATAGTTTGCAGGTGTATAAAAATAAGCTATAGCGGGTGGAGAAAGTCATGTCAATGTAAAATTCAGATTTATTTCTGTAACGTTCGCACCACTGTGGATTTAGTACCACTTGGGACATATTTTCGTACTATTGTTGGAGACCTGACATTGTCGCCATCTGCCATTGTCATATAGAAAATCAATAAAGAGGAAATGGTGAATGTCAACCAGTGAAAATGTTAATATGCAATTGTATTTATAAGAGGGAAGGTGTTGCAGACCTTATTGATGTAGGCTATGATTGCCATGGTTATACAGAAAACCAATAAACTACAGAACTATAACAACTATAAATACTAATTCTACAAAAATACAAAATAAGGGGCGGCTGATTCGCCCCGTATATACGCATTATGTATAGTAATCTTAATCATCGCTAATCTAAAACACATTTATGTTTCTTTACCCAGCATTAGCTTTGCAAAAATTAAAGATTATAAGCTTGAGGACGCATTAATGTGCAATAATGCATGTGGCATGTGAAACCTATTTATCACGAGTTTTTGATCTTTAGAAAAACTGTTCTAAATCTTGCTACTACTTGTTATCGTATATGTCTAAATTAGATTAATGACTTCAGTAGAAGCAAGGACTTTAGCTGTATCTGCTGTTGAGTAACACTAATGATTTCCAATACGCATTCTGGAATAACTCGCAAGGAGCGTGATTTAAAGCTCAACTCTAGACAGATAAGCTAAGAGTTGCCAACATTCTACAATCATTAGTGAACATCCCTTCATGGCATCTAGTGTTGTATAACTGCAACATCCAAAGAAAGTTACGCAGTATCAATATCAATTTGGACAGAGAAGAGAGAGTAAAACGTGGCTTTAAAAAAAAATCTGATGTGTTACACTCACATGACTTTCTCCTCTACTCTTGTACAAACTATTTTTACAAACGCTTATTCTCCATATGCTTCATGTTAATCGAGATATCGAGATGTTAATCTTATTGCTAATTTTCTTGGAGATGCAAGAGGAAATGGTAGGCTTTAAGTGATAGTCAAATATTTTAAGAGCTGGTTGCTATGTGGAGTATTCCATTCTCTTTGCATTACCAGGACAAAAAAAATTAATAACGAATTTCCATTTGGGGAAAAAGTAAAGTATTGGAAAATACAAGGGAATATCAAGCAATATATCGAAAATAGTTCACTCAACAAAAAAAATGTATATGACATAAATTGTGTATTTTAACGCGATCTGCATTTTTTGTGTAGTAAAATTTTGTCTATCTCTTATGGTTTACCAGTTATGCAAAAGTCGTTCACAATGAAGAATACTTTTGGAGACATTCCCAGAAAATTCGAGATCTACATTTCATTTGTCATGAAAATATCTTAAACATATGATATTTTAATCAAAACCGTTAGAGCCATTTTTGAGAAAATTAAAATTTTCGAAAAATGTTCCATGTAAAGGGTAATCTGGGGTGGGGGAATTTTCTTGAAAACCTTCGTGTTGCATCTCTGGAAGATACTGAACCTAAATACCAAGTTTGGTGTTTATCGGACTGTTCGTTTCTGAGTTACGCTGTTCACAGAGACAGACATACACACGGACATGTTTCCAAAAATGCTTTTTTTGGATTCAGGGGGCCTCAAAACATATATTTCCGGTGAAATCTCGGTATCGAATTTTTGGGAGGAATACAATACTTCCCCTAATTACTATGCGTAGTAGAGAAAGTAAAAATGCTTTTTTTTTTATTCAGGGGGCCTCAAAACATATATTTCCGGTGAAATCTCGGTATCGAATTTTTGGGTGGAATACAATACTTCTACTTACTATACGTAGTAGAGAAAGTAAAACAGACTCTGATGTGATGCATTACAACTTTCTCTATCAGGGACAAATTCACGTAGTTCATTGTATAGGGTGCGAAAAACATAATGTCCAGAAAATTGTAGAGTAGAAACAGTACCAAACTAAGCATTTTCAGGTTATGAGCATGAGGTCGCAGATGCAGTATAACAGGAGTTGTGCAAGAACATAACTGAAATGTGACTTTATGAAACATCTTCATTCGCCATTCAAAATGAAATGCTAACTCACACAACAAGGGTGTACGACTGTCTCAACTAATGTGTACTGGTACACAATGAAAATCTAACCTTACAAGCGCGTGCAATACTCTTTGTAGTGAACAAGACCAGCGTTCGGTATTACCATACCATGCAGTATGCTTCACATCAGGCACCTAGATACCCTGACAAGTACTGTACAAGAGTGCGTTTTGTTTACATCTGACACACCACAGACAGGTTTCACAATCGGAGACTCAAACATGACGGATTTAATGTTGACGCATCTAGAGCAATAACAAAGCTTCTGCGACCCCTGGTTTCTATCAGCAAAATTTTTATATTGGCACTGCATTTCTACTCTAAAATGTATTGCACTTTTGATTTTCTGCACCCAGTATATTACATCACTAATATATAAAGATGCGTTTCTCAAGATATTATATTTTCCCCTAGGAATCGTTTCAAATTAAGCAAGATTTCAACATTGTTGGTAGTTCAAGGTAGTTTTTGCCATGAAGAAACGGGGGGGGGGTGAAAGGAAGAACCACAAACTTTCAAACATGCCCGCTAGGCGATGCTCAGGAAAGCTCTAAACTCGCAACATGAAATATTTCGAAAATCACTAATGCTACGAAAAAATTAAGCCAATTGTTTATTTTAATAAGCTATATTTTTTCTGGGTTTTTGTCTGTTAAAATTCCTTGTTCTTCAAAATTATTCTCAATTCAATCAAATAAAGTGACTTCACAGGATGTTAACCGAAAATTCATGATATACATTTTACTTCTCATACTACTACACTGTGATATTTTATTTAAAATCGTTAAAGCCATTTTAGATAAAATAAAATAGATGAATATGTTTCTATTTATAAAGTATATGGGGGGGATTTTCTTGAACATCTTTTGTTGCACCTTTGGAAGGTGCTGAACACAGACACACGAACCTTTTTCTAAAAATGTTTTGGAGGTTTTAGGGCATGTCAAAACGTATTTTGCCAGTGAAGGCTTGATACCAAATTTCGCTTCGAATACTCTTACTTACCTAGGTAGCTGAGAAAGCAAAAAGTACTGGCATCATATCCACTATAGACAAACAAGATGGTGTATAACAAAATAACCACTATGCATCAACAGATTAATTCCATGAAATGCCCTAAGTATTTTTCCAAGTCGGTAGGAAATGCCAGGGGAGAGCTAGTGTTTTGTGTGAAACGCTTGAAGTACCAGGTGTTTGAGCCACAACTACTACTACTTCGTAAACTACCATCAAGGTGTGCTTAAAATTGATGGGTTCATGATACAATATTTTGAACATAGATCCTAGGTGATTAATTTAACTGCCTCAAATTAATGCATTGCTTACATTTCGTTAAAATCTCAAAATATTTGAACATCTCGCTTACACACTAGATAGAATAATTGAGGTTCTGATATACTCATTCCTGGGGAGGGGGACTTCCAGAGATAGCGAGTTCAAATCCGGCGGAGGGCGATGGATTCTTTTCGGGCGTAAAAATCCTTAGTGTGGCTTCCTTCGGAAGGGGAGTAAAGCCAGTGTTAAAATTTAATTCTTATTTTGAAAAGATTTTTAATTATTATTTAATTTGTATATTAAAATGTTGATATAAAGAAACTTTGAAAATATAATTTGGTCTTTATTAGAAATTTTAATAAAAGGGTGAATTTTACGTAAGGGTTTATTCATTAATTTCGTAAAAGAACCTCAAGCCTCATAAAGAGGCCTCTGAGTAAAATGTCCTGTCTTTTATGCTCAGTATAGAATGGGACGCTAAGAATCTTTGTAGTTAAAGAGTGTGCATAAAAAAAGCAAATAAAACGAAAAGCACCTCAACAGGCTCCAAGAATAAGGGCGTTCGTTCCATTCCTTTACAGAAAACAATAGACTAACGTCATCCAATGACTCCTGCAGGTTTCAGGAATGGTTTAGGTATGACCAGAAATTACTTTGAAGCCTTATGCCAAATGATTTCATTTAGGCTAAATATCTTGGTCACTCATCACATGTTGCCAGGAATTTACTTTCTCTGCTGCTTACCTAATATAAGTAGAGGAGATATTGTAATCCAGCCAAAAATTCGATATGGAGATTTCACCTGAAATATATCTTTTGAGGCCCCATGAATCCAAGATGAATATTTTTAGTAAAAGGTACGTGTGTGTATTCAGACATTCAAAAGACAGTGAGACAGAGAGAAACAGTGTGTGTGTGTGTGTGTGTGTGTGTGTGTGTGTGTGTGCGCGCGCGCGCCCGCGCACCATAACACAAAAGCTATTCACTTGAAAACTGGCACATTTAATATGAGTAAATAAATGACTGCGCAAAAGCTCAAAGCTCTACTTAGCTAGTTTCTAATATAACACTATTAAATATTTGGATAGCGAAAAAAGATATGCAAATTTTATAAAACTGACTTACTATTAAAATTTGTAAGAGAAGTATGATAGTGGCAGTTTCTAATTCTTTAGTACCGTGAAAATAAACGAGAATTTTGTTGAAGTTTATGTTATAAGTTGAAGAGAAATAAAATTTTGTTTTTATGAAGTTGTTACTATAAAAAGTTTCCTTGTTTTCAGTATTACTTAATTTTTTGTGAACCAGTGAATACACCAATCATAAAATACGTGCTTGAATCTTTAAATAGCACATTTTAGATTATGTATGCAAAACTGAAATGTAAGGAATAAATTTAATGTCCAAAAAATGTAAAACTAGAAAAAACACATACAGAAAAGTGGAGTTAAAATGGGGCGCAAAGGTGATTTAAATGTCGTTGGGCTTTTAAAAATGGCAAATCGTGCATAATGTTTGGCCAAAATGATTTACAAGTGTCTATAGAATATCTAATTCAGAAATCCAAAATGTTATTGTCACCTAAAAACTCAGCCCCAGTGTCCGGTAGCTCAGGATCTTCCAAAGGGGCGACACGAAGAATTTCAATGTCGTCTTCCGTGACTAAGAGTACCATGCTAGCCTAAAATTCCCAAGGTCGCGGGTTCAAACCCGGCGAAGGACGATGGATTGTTCCAGGCGTAAAAATCCTTAACATGGCTTCCTTCGGAAGGGAAGTAAAGCCGGTGGTCCCATGTCGTAGATTTACGGCACGTAAAAGAACTTCAAACCTGATAAAGAAGCCTCTGAGCAAAATTTCCAGCCTTTCATGTCCAATATAGAATGGGACGATAAGAACCATAGTAGTTAAAGAGCGTCCATAAATAAAACTAAATTTTATGAAGAATTTCAAGAATATACCCCCATCCCAAACCATCCTTTATATAGAAATGATTTCGTTATTTTTTATTTTCTTGAAAATAGCTCTAAGGATTCAAACACCAAATATTTAAAATATTCACATGACAACTGCAATGTATATATTGAATTTTCCGAGAATAATCTGTGAGCTCCTCTTTATTCGGAAGGAATTTTGTTTAAATTTGTGTAGCCGGTAAATCGTAACGGTGAGTCCACACTGTTCAACATATCAATAGTTAACATTCAACAATTAACAAAATGTCTCATTCAACATGTTAAATGCCTTCAACATGTTGTAACTGTGAACGTTTAACATTCTATCCACACCAGTTGACTTGTTGGGACAACAAAATCAAACTAAAAGCAAAATGGACTACAGCAATTAGGATTTGACTATTGCTATTTGTATCCGAGTTTGATATGTAATAAAAGAAAAGTGGGAGGTGATGAGGCTCTATCTTGTTACAGGAGTGAACATATTTTGAATGAGTTTAAAATTCGGAGCAGGTTTGACTTCAATTTCTTGAGAACAAGTCGAAATGATTTCAACTTTGTTTTGAGCAAGGTTTCTAACCTATAATTCACATAAAGGAACACACATTTGAGAGCAGCCACTCCAGCTGCCAGACTTGAGCCTTTTTTTGCAATTCTCTAGCAAAGTGAGGCTGTTATTTTTTCTTTCTGATATTGCCTCTGGAACAATAATAAATTGCACATAGTTTGGTATAATTGTCCATCCTTTTTATTACATATATTGCATGTTCCATAATGATAGCCTCAACAAAGATTTTATTAATGAAAGTGTCTTTTCTTTCGTCCATTCCATAACTTCACATGAAGCAAACCAAATCAAAGATATAAGCACAGAACAAGTCAACATGGAACTACCAAACACAATAGCATGAAGGAATCATAATAGCTGCCATGTTTATATTCTGGAAACTTCCAAAGTTCACCCAATCACATACACAGAGAGCGAAATGACTTAGTTTACCAATAAAAGCGGAAAACATCCAACATGTTAAAAGTGTCAAGCACAACTGTTTCGGTTAACATGTTAAGTCAGTTCTGCAATCGAAATTTGACCAACATGGAAACTGTTAACATGTTGCACTTGACAAGTTTTGTTAAATGTTAATCAGTGTGGACAGGGCTTAAGAGATAGACAAAAACACTTACTTTGCAAAAAAGTAGATATCGTTAAAACATACAATTCATGTTAAATGCATATTTTATGACATTAACCACTTCTTAGATATTCATTGCTGTTGGTTTGAATTCGCAAATACTTTATACACTTTGAAGTCGTAAGTAGGCAATCAATTATTTTTCGTGGTCACGCAAAGAATGGAGCTTCAAAGCCATCACATGGCGATGCGCTTTTTAAAATAAGAATATCACTACAGCCTCCTGTCCCTCTCTTGTATCTCGAAATGTGTAATGGAACTGTTTCTACAAACGTTTATCTCGATTAACATGGAATAGATAGACAAAAAGGATTTTTCCAACAATGATTTTCAGAAAAGTGGGTAGAAAAACATATGCGAATGTAAGACATCAGATTGTTTTCGTAGGTTTGGTGGTACAAACATTTTCCCTGCGAAGTGCGTTAAGTGTACACAGATGACAAATGCCTGCGAAGTGGCAACCAGCCAAAAGTTTGATCAATAGATGGAATATTAGTTGCGGGTGGCCTATCCAAGCAGTCACTGACAACTGGCAATGCATTTAGTGCAGCGAGCCAAATGGCTGTTCATCTGCTGAGTGAAATGTAGAATAGTAAATGATGGGAGTATCTCTAGAATTGCAAGAACGAGTAAGCGTTTCTGGGGTGGAGGTAAAAAGGATCCATATTTAGGGCCATATTTAGGGGGGGGGGTTAGGGTTCAATCCTCCCACCCGAAACTTCTGACAATTTTATTTATTTAAATTCATAGCAAACGAATATGCCAAAATGATGTTAGATAACAGTAGGTCTATTGCTAGTAGCACATTTACAAGAAAAAGGGAAACTTAATATCGTCGCCTTACATAAGTAAGGTGACCATACATTCCGGTTTTCGAAGCAGTCTCCATGTTTTGTGCTGTAAGGTGGAATATCCCCATTCTGGTGAATTTTTCCTGTTCGTATAATACATCCAAGCAATTTTCTTATATGTAACGTCTATTACCACGGAGTAGGTACATGATAACTGTGTGGGGTACTGTTAAGTTTAGATATACTTGTGGAAAACCCTCCCCGAATTTTTTTCAGGGTACGGGCATGACTGCAAGCATATGTGTATGGCTTTATGTGTACATTATTTTTTCATACCAGAATGACAAAGGATTCCTATGTATCTTCGTATATAACAGAGTCAACCAACTCAGTTACCTGTAACGTATCACAGAGTGTGACAAAACACTGTTTTAGAAATTCGTAAGCAAAGATTCCCGAAGGAGGGGAAGGGCGAACTTTGTCTCTTAAAACCATGTAAGTAAAAGGTAAAGCATATATTCCCCTAAACCGCTAGTCCATCGCTAACGGTAACGGTAACTTCTCACTGAATTCCTAGCTAAGAGCCGAGAGCAAGAAGAGACTTGCTTGCTGACGTCACAAGCGTTTAGTTGGCTGATACTGGTATGTAACTTACATTTAGATCCCAGTTACTGTTTGACATTCTGATTACCTAATGGGGATACTTATATTGAGTTGTTTGAAAAATTTTATATTTAACAGAAGTTTATAAACACAGTTTTTCTGTAAAAGTATTTTTATTTACAATTTTTTTAAAAAAAATTAATTTCAAGAAGATGCATCCATTTTTTCTCTTTTTCATAAAACCAGCCAAGGTTTGATACATTACAATTCTATATCTTTGTCTTTCTCTGGTTAGAAAAGGGAAAGACTGTAGGCATAGGAACACGCATAAATTAGTTAATTATTAAACCTGTTTATTTTAATTTTCTCTAACATTTCAGGAAAAGCATTTTAGTATGTTTTGGAAATATTACATAACATATACGATACAGAAAGAGAGAGCGAGAGAGAATTTGAACTCGATGCAAAAACGACGGAGTTGCGGGTACGGGTACTACTAGTGAATTCAAGGCGGTGATGTTTCACTCCCTTAATATAGGCTGTGGATGTTAGCCAATGCTCGCTCAAGCATCATACAATAAGCAAGGTGATTCTGCGATGGTTTGTCAGAAGTTTCCCACTTCCGGCTGTGAATGAAATCCTGCATCCTAGCTATGAGTGCCGATAACACGCCAAAATAATACAGAGAAAACATTTTTAAAAAAATAATATGTCCTAAAATGTATATACTCCTATGCTGCTCTTGTGTGAATGTGCTAATCTCGATAATCACTGGGCGGATTCGCAGTTGCATAGAAAGGTTCTCCGGAATGTTTATATTTACAGAGTGATGAAATAAAAGGGTTGGATATTTTGGAAGATTAAACTCCTCACCAAAAGAAACAAAAATGAATTCCAATAAACATGGCTCCCATAATTACTATCTTCCGTGATAATATAAAAATACCTAACAGACCAACAGAACTTTGCCAACATTTCTGTCGCATAATTAGTCATTCTCTTCCACAGAAAACTAAAGAGTGCCCTTAAAAGACATGCGATATAATTTAACTTTATTTAACTATCCTACCCACCTATTTAGCACATTGTGGACATATCTGCCTACTGATTTTTTGCGTCTTCTTTGTCTTTGCTCAATCCGTTCAATACGATATAGGATGGGGGCACTTCATTTATCAATATTATCTCTACTGTATTATTGTTGCAGGGAATATTATTTGAAATACATATAAAACATTCGTTATCCAACAGAAACTCTGTTCTCTGCATTCAATAAATTTAAATCCAGCAAATTTATTATAATTGTCGTCGTCTTTGAGCACTTAGGAAATTCATGCCCTTTTCGGCCTCAAGATTACTGAGACCACTTTGGCGCCCTAAACTTCTTTTGTCTCTAGCTATACAATGTAAGACTTGTCTGGCTAGTTGCTTTCAGGTTGCGTATTAAGATATCCTTTCTCTTATTGAAAAACACCTAACTCCGTTCTAATATATTCATTTTTCTTCTTAACGTTTAACTGATAACCTGCCACAGATCTAAGAAATTTCATTTCTGCTGCCTGGATACCCTTGCAGTCTTCTTTTGTTAGGGTCCGAAATTCGGACTGTAGAGCTAAAATGGAAACCGACATAATTGTATAAAATTTAAGAATGGTGTGCTTCCTTGCTTTCCCCTCCAATAGTATGTTTTACTAAATTCAACAACAAAATTTGGAATAAACTCCCGTTGTATTACTATAAATATAAAACTAAACGATCTGTGCCAGTGTGCATGTCAACCCAAATGCTTCAACAACTGCAAAACTTGATCCAAGGTCATACAATGTTAATTAAAATGCACTTTTTCAGTGCTGCAGCATTTTTAACTAAAAAGCACTATTAATAACATTAATATTAAAGAATTTTCATAATGATTACTTTTGAATGAGTTGCATTATCAAAAGTATTTGTTAAGTATTACATTGCACACAATGTTTTTCTTCTCTTTTAAACTTGAGTGTTTTACTAAAGAATTTGTAGGCCAAACTAAGATTTTATAAATTAAAATTAACCTCATGCCATTGTTTTCATCGTAACAAATATTAATTTATTTCCTTATTGCTTAATAGTTTAGCTTCTCTACATATGTCTATATAATAAACATGCTATGTCTATTTGTGAGGAAACAAATCCTAAACAGGAGATTATTCCTTAATTAATATTATGTAATTTTCTAGCATTTTAATTTAAAACCTACCACTGAGGAAAAACTGACGTTAAAACTACAGGTACGATGCTGTCACTTTTATTTTAAGCACATTTAAATTGTCGACGTCCTTGGTTGGAACCGAACATTCAACCTTGGGCATGAAAGCCAGCGTTCAGCCAAATGCGCCAACCAGTATGCAGAGGCAGATGATGCACACGTTGCTACGTAGTCTCTTGTTTCTTTTTACCATATACAGTGAGTAAAAGAATTATTGGGACACCCAATATCTTAGCTGTATAACTGAAACCTGAAAATCATAATTTCGTTTTCTATAGCTTTCTATAAGCCCAGTAATCTCATTAAATGGATTTATAATTGTTATACGTCTTATTGTATTAACTGTAACAACTGTATATTCGAATATTCACTAGTTTTAGGCAAAATAAGTATCGGAACACTTCATTTTGTACGCTCTTTATACGTTTCGAATGCTCACTGGGGGAGGGGGCACAACAGGGTACACTATGGGTAGTAACAGTCTTACCTATGTAATCAAAACAAACATTCAGTTACACAAAAATGGGGCGTAGAGGTAAGAATACGACCTTTGAGCAAAGGCAACTCGTCATCTTTCATTATGAAAAAGGCAGGAGTTACAGAATGATTGCCGATATGTTAAAAATGGAGAAAGGTACAGTTGGAAATATAATTAAAAGATACGTAAATGAGAACAGAATCTACTTGATACCTCAAACTGGTCGTCCAAAAATATTTATTGACCGAGAGGAACCAAATATTGTTAGGAGTGTGAAAAAATATCCTAAATTGAGTGCCCCAAAATTGTGTGCCGAGTAGGCTATGCTACTGGCAAGAAAGTAACCCCCCAAACGATTAGGAATGTACTGAAAAGGATGGAATTCCATGGTCGTGTGGCCAGGAAGAAACCCTGTGTAAATGAAAAATATATAAAAAAACAGAAGGAAAAGGCTAAAATATGCAAAGGAGTTCATTCATAAAGAAGAAAACTGGTGAGAGAACGTTCTTTTTGAAAATGAAAGCAAATTTAACGTTTTCGGATAAGATGGAAGAACAATGGTCTGGAGGGAAAAGTGGATAAATGAAATACTTGAACCTTCTGAAGAACACACGCAGGAGTGCAGAGAAAATTTGTATCAGTGTTACTTTTAAGTTCTATGAAGATAATGACTCCAAACATACTTCTGCGGTTGTGCAAGAATGGCTACTCTAGAACTGTCCACATATCCTTCATCCACCTCCACAATCACCGGACTTTCCAATTGAGAATTTATTGGATGAATTGGATACCAGAGTCCGCAGTCAGCCAATATCTTCAAAACAGCATTTAAAAAAGGGACTCAGTGAAGAGCGGGCCAAAATTTCAGCTGCATATACTGCTAATCTTGTAAGCAGCATGCCCAATCGTCTGAGAGAGGTCATAAAACGCAGAGGAAATCCAATAAGGTATTGAAACTTCTGGTTTTTTGCATAAGATAGACTATTTTTCTTCAGGTGTCCGTCCCAGTATTTATTTTGCACAGAATTATGTAATTGCTTGTTTCTATATTTGTGGCTTTAAATATATTAGAAAATAAATGTTATTTTGTATTTTTATTGTTTGTAAATAGCTTGTTATGTATTATTAATAATTTGTATGATTTCTGATTATAAATTATGATGTTATTGAGAAAATAACTTAGAATTGCAAGTCGTCCCTATAGTTTTTTTTACTCACTGTATAGGACCTATGAGTACAGCAGAAATATGGGTATAACTCACATTTCTGGCAACAATGGCTATCATTACTATGCAAGTTTCTAGCTTATTTGTCGTACCAAATTAATTTTGGGTCCATACTTTTTACATTCCAGAACGCTTTTAAACAGAAGCAAGTAGTCGTACATAACGTAGATACTTTACATTCTCGATATCATCATTTGGGTTGCCTATTTCAACAAAATGGACAGAGATTCGGGAAACGGTGTTCGAGTTTGCGAAAAAGTGTCATCATATTTCAAATTTGGTTGAAAATGCTACAGGATTGAGGATAGTTTGTATGAGAGAGGTTCGAACGATTCTGAAACTGATCCGGAGGAAAGAAATTGGCTGGGACACTGGATGAGAACACATTTCTTGCTCAGACGATATGGAAGGGTGAATGGAAAGAGAGTTTGGGGCATGTGATAATATATTTGAAGAGGAAAGTGGGAAATAGGATAGAATGCAGAATACTGAGTTTCAGTTAAGGATAGCCCCTGGAGGGAAAATAATGACTGACTGATTTATCATCCTATATACGTGGCTGCATAAAGTTAACTTGCTTTCGCGTCTTACCTCTATGTCGAACTGCATACTCTTGCTCTGCCTGCATTTTATATGCTATTCATATGTGCACAATAACTATTCATAACCTAATATTAGCAGGCGCTATATTTAACCTGAGGCAGAATGAAACTGCTCGCAAGAATTGTCCTTTGCGAGACGCGACCTGAATGAAGTAAATGCATATGCATGAAATGCAAATGGCACAGGATATGTACGTATAGGGTTGAGGCTAAATGTCGCCGGAGGGCCTCAAGGCCCCATACATCACCCAAGTACGAAATTAAAAGCTGCAAATGTATAGAAACAAAGCAGCTATAAAACAGCATTTAAACAAGAGAGAAAATTCCTTTAAAGAAAGTTGGGAGTTTCATGATAACAAGGGCTTAAAAAGCTTACTGTTCCAAACGAACTTTCGTCTTATAGCGCCGACGGAAACGTTACACCCCATTTTTCGCATTAACAACCGAGAGGAAGTGCTAGCTCGCTTAAAAAGCATGTAAATGGCCCAAATGCTTGGAGACATAAATTCTACTTTCATACTCCGTCCATCAGCGTTGCAAGCTTGACCGTATATGAATCACAGATTTAAAATCTACTGGATCATTCGATTGTCCAGATGTCACATTTGTAGACATATAACAGCAATGAGGAAACTTACTCTAAACAAATCTGATTTGTTGCATTCATAACCTTCTCTAGCCACTAACGTTTACTTTTCTCTCTCTTCTACAAACTATTCTTACAAAAGCTTATTTTTCTATCTACTTCATGTTGGGATAAACGTTGATAGAAATATTTTTATTACACATTTCGTTGTAGGTACAAATGGAATCAGGCTGAAACGATAGTCAAATCTTCATCTGTCGTTGAAATCTCAAGCCCTTTCCATGACATTGCAAGGAACTGAAGGTGACCACTTCAAAAAAGCACAAAAGTATTGAACAGTTCACACCAATAACAACGAATGTCTCAGAAATAGTTGATGCCACAAAAGAATTATTTGAAATAAACTGTATTTTTAGACATTTACAGTTCTTTTCTAGTGAGATTTTATCTATATAATATCTCTAATGGTTTACCAATTATAAAAAAAAATAAAAAATTCACTCTGAATGAAAAGAATTCACAGGTTATTCCTAGAAAAATTAAGATGCGTTTTCTTATTCCTGTAAATATCTCAAACATATGGTGTTTTCATATAAAAAAAATCTGATGTGTTACACTCACATGACTTTCTCTACTCTTCTACAATCTAATTTTACAAACGCCTATTCTCCATATGCTTCATGTTAATCGAGATATCGAGATGTCAATCTTATTGCTAATTTTCTTGTAGATGCAAGGGAAATAGGGTAGCTTTTAAGCGATAGTCAAATATTTTAGCGCTGGTTGCTATGTGGCGCATTCCATTCTCTTTGCATGTCCAGGACATAAAAAAAATGAATAACGAATTTGAGAAAAAGTATTGGAAAATTTAAGGAAATAACAAGCAATATCTCGAAAACGGTTCACTCAACAAAAGAAATGTATATGACATAAGTTGTGTATTTTAACGCGATCTACATTTTTTGTGTAGTAAACTTTTGTCTATCTCTTATGGTTTACCAGTTATGCAAAAGTCGTTCACAATGAAGAATACTTTTGGAGACATTCCCAGAAAATTCGAGATATACATTTCATTTCTCATGACATTATCTTAAACATATGATATTTTAATCAAAATCGTTAGAGCCATTTTTGAGAAAATTAAAGTTTTCGAAAAATGTTCCATGTAAAGGGTAGTCTGGGGTGGGGGGATTTTCTTGAAAACCTTCGTGTCGCATCTCTGGAAGATACTGAACCTAAATACCAAGTTTGGTGTTTATACGACTGTTCGTTTCTGAGTTATGCTGTTCACAGACACACAGACAGACACACACACACACGGACATGTTTCAAAAAATGCTTTTTTTGGATTCAGTGAGTCTCAAAACATGTATTTCCGGTGAAATCTCGGTATCGAATTTTTGGGTGGAATGCAATACTTCCCCTACTTACTATACGTAGTAGAGAAAGTAAAAAAGGCATTAGAAATTTTCGAGAAAATAAAAAATAACAAAAAATGTTCCATATAAAGAGTAGTTTGGATTGGGTATTTTCTTGAAAACCTTCGTATGCATTCCTATGCTGAACTTAAATACTAAGTTTGACACTTATCCGATTTTTCCTTTTTAGTTTTGCTATTGACACACATACACACGCGCACGCAGACGTGTAGTCTAAAGTGGATTTTATTCGGGGGACCTCGAAACATGTATTTCCAGTGAAATCTCTATATCCAGTTTTTTAGAGGAATTCAATACTACTTCTACCTACCATAATCACATGCTAGAAAAGCAAAAAATGACGAAAGGAGAGTCATACAGCTCCAAATTTCAGAATGTTTTAGATTAGGTGGAAGGTAATACACCAGATACTTGATTATAGCAGACATGCTTTGCTATCATTTGAATAACCGAAATCTTTGCTATCCTCCCTCTGCAACGCACACCTACTTCTCTTCTGGGCTCTAGAACAAATTGGTGCATGTATTTACATAATGTGCTTAGCTGAATGTTTCTTTCACAGATAATTTTCACCAAAACACATGATCTTGGCTTTGTAGAATCCAACCTTATAGGTTCAGTAACACTTTCCCTACTTAGACGTATTTCATCTGACACAACAGCTCCTCCTCTGCCGAGTTAGAATATGTATCTCAATTTGTAGTTGATCGGCCAACACAAATAATATCTTTACTTGAGGATCAAATTACAATCCCTGTGTAACTTGAATATCCTTCAGATTCTCATCCAAAAGAAGCTTCTGTTTCTATCTCATGGAGAAATAGCATATTTCTCAGAACAATGACATATGCTTGGTAAATGTTGTCATACATAGGGTAAGTTTTTACATTAATCGAATGATTAACTATGGATTGCAGCCATGGCTATTCTTATGGCACCTTTAAACATTCAGACGCACTCGTATTTTAGGGTGAATTGAACAGTTCATTAGTTCGGCAGATGATTTTAAAGGATGGCCAACATTATAAGGTCCCTGTAGCGAGGAGACATTGCTTATGTTGACTGCATGAGGTTAGTGAGCTAGTGATTAAAATAAATGTTTTAAGTTTCCATTTCTCTTCCAATAAACCTGCCCATCAAGAAATTGTCTATAAATCCATTTCGTTGTATCCATAATACATTCTTTTGATTAAACCTTATAAAATCTATTACATAGCTAGTCTCGTTCACTATTAACATCCCTTTTCAGCTCTTAACAATAAATTATTAATTTTCACTATAGCGAAGCAGGTTAGGGGACATTAGCAATTTTAACACACACTGTTGCCTAAAGGAGATATGTATTGGCTGGTACAGGCATTGTATTTATTTTATTTCTATGAGGTGTTGCATGGCACGCAGGTAATATTCCAGCTATAAGACTTATTCAGATGCACCAAAATTTGTATAAATTTGGAATAATGCCAAAGAAGTGGCATTAACTGTGTACATGACTGTGTATTGTTTCTGCGTGCATAACCTAATTGATCTGTAGTATATTATACGTTCTAAATCTTCACCTTTACGTTGCTTCAGTTGATTTGCGATCATAGTATCTATTCGGCTCCATGATCTGGAGCCAATCGATGGGGAGCATCATAGATCCATCAGGGAGTAAAATGACGGTCTGATGGAAGATCGATAGATTATAGCGCCGTTTTTATTAAGAACATTCTGAGGAAACCTTATGCATCAATGGATCCATTGATGGGTTTACCAACGTGTCCATATCTAAAGTCCAACCTAGTCAGCAACAATGTCTTTGCCAAGTAAAGTGGAAAGGCATGCATACCACCCTTATCTTCTCTCAGAAATGCGGTGTCAATAATTAATATACACACTACTATGTATGCAAAGGAGTGTCGTACATGTGACCCAAAGTACCTTTATTTACTTATAAAGTGCACAAATACTACCAACAAATTAATAGCCCAAGTCCTAAAGAGAACCAAATCCTGTCACAAGCGGAACTAGCATACATGTGCAGTCAAGTGCATAATGCGCAGTGGTTTATTTATGTTAGCAAGAAAATACTAAACCGCCTTTGCCACGCCCAGCCCTACCCCTTAGTTGATTCAGCACTCCACTTAATGTTTGTCTTATTCCCCCCTTTTCCTTCGCTCCTCAGCCTGCAACCGACCTGTGTTCATTGGTTAATATTTGAGTGCCAGACTTCAACATAAAACCAATACGAGACGAACTCATTCGGGGTCGGTGTGGACCTCGTTGATAATCATACCTTTCAAACACTCAGGTGAAATATTTCCGTGCTCCTGCCCTTTCGCCGCTCACCTAGGCCTGGTCTTTGTTCATAGACTAATGCGTGTTTGTCAGACTTGAATTCAAACCAATAACAGATTGGCTCATCTAGAGCTGGTGTAGAATACGGATACTAAGGAACTCTGCCAACATTAAATAAAGAAAACCGCTATAGAAAACCACAAGCATCGGCACATTTCCATGCACTCAACTGTACATAACAGAGTATGAGTATTTCGGAAAGAATATAAGGGCAAGCGGACTTAATATTTTTCTATCTAACTTAACAAAGGCAATTTATCTAAAATAAAATAGCGAAGAAAGTTTCAAGATAATTATTTTTTAAAGATTTAATACAGAACAATCTAGAGCTTATACATCACAAATACAGGACAAAAGTGGTAGTCTTGGAGAATTTTATTTTTTAGTGCATATTGTAAGCAAAATAACCAAGGACTCTCATAAATGAAAGACATAGAAATAAAATTCCTTCGTCAAGTATCTTGACACAAAGAGGATTTGAACCCAGACCCGCAGCGTGAAAGGCATCTAGAGCAAACCTGCGTAAACATCTCTGCAATCAAAATGCATATAGAAAAATGTGTTAGATGACTTTGCAATACCAAATATGTCAATATACAGAACTATTCTGCAAAGATTATGTTAGGTACGACTTAGCTCATTAATCAATAAACAATCTGGTACAAAAATATCAGGAACTTCCACAAATAACAGTTGTCTACAGCCACAATTTACCATTTTTCTTTCATCGCTTTGATTTCGTCACACACACACACACACACACACACACACATATATATATATATATATATATATATATATATATATATTGTTCATTGAAAGTGCTCCGAAAGGAAGCAGATCCACTTAAGAAACCAACCTTTTAAAGGGATCCTGGAAACAATGATCGGCAAGGTTTTCTAAACAGGTAATTTGGACTGAGCCTAATAATACTGCTCCATTAATTATGCTCAGTGTCTGTCACTTTATATTGCTACAGTGTTAAAAGATTTCCAAGAACTTATATACAACCACTGTCTATCGTTTCTCTGATAAAGTTCTCATAACGTTGTATTATATTAAATCGAGATAGTTACTTCCAAAATATTTTAATGAACTCATCTGTACGTCCACTGTTTTTTTTATGTAAACCCATCAAAATTTGCCAATGAAAAGTCTCTACAGCTTCTTACCACAATTAATATTGTAGGCTACAATGCTTCAGTCGTCTTCAATAATGCATTTGTTGCACAAGTTTAAACCTATGAATAAAAAAATAAAACTGTAACTGACATTTTATATATATGAACACATACACATGTAAGAATGATCAAACCGATTATCACACATGGCTCTATGACATATAGAGTTAAATTATACAGAGGTTACTACTAAAGGCCAACTGTGACATTTTTTGGGCATTATGAGATAAGTCACTAGAATCTGGTGATATTCGAGTTGTTAGGTTACATTCATAAGCGGCAACTATTCCGCAAATACGCACCTGTAATATGTATTGGGAATGTTAGCTATGCTGTATACGTTACGTTGGCGCTCTGTTTTTATATTCGCAGGTGTTCAAACTTTGCACGCCGACCATTTAGTCACCAATTGACACACTGACTATAATATTAATTATATATTATTATTAAATTATGTTACTATTTATACTAGATTAGCTATAGCTATATTAATTATGTTAATTATACGAGCATTTAATTATTCTTAAGTTAGGTTATTAGGCTACTAGAAATTTGATTTTTATTGCAATTTTTGGTGTAAGCGTTGTGTGTGGGGTTTTGTTTTTAGAGGAAGAAAATCTGCGTAGAAAATTGCCAAGACATTTAAATGTTTGACTTAGGTAAGTATGCCGAAATCATATTAAAACGTAACTATAAGTTGTTCTTCATACTATTACAGTAGACTAATTTGCAACGTTTAATAACATACGCATGTTGTATAAATTAAGTCCCTCGAACGGTTCAGTGCTTAATTTAACACAAGGTGCATCCAGGTTATAGGTAAATTGCTATTTTGGCGAAGAAAGAAGGTGGTAGCCAAATATTTGTACCGAAGAAAAGAATATTACACAGCAGCATACATATATGATGTGGCAATGACTCACAATACTAGTAGAAGACCGAAATAGTGCGTCTTTTGTAAACAGATTGTCTGGTGATTTCTCTTATTATATACGATTTATTTATGAGTCAAGTTAGAACGTTAACTTCATTTGTCCTACGAGGGTTGTCCCAGAAGTATCTGATCTAACAAAGAAAACAAAAAAATTGTGGGAAAAAACATATTTATTTCTCTATATAGTCTGCTTTCAGCTCGATACACTTTTCCCAGCGATGTTCAATAGCTTCGATACCCTGTTTATAGTGAGAACGTCGAGTTCTGCAAAATAGCCATCAACTGCAAACTCCACCTCTTCATTATTGGCAAATCTTCTACCACCAAGCCATTTCATCAACTTGGGAAACAGTAAATAATTAGAGGGGGCTAAGTCTGGCGAATAGGGTGCATGAGGAAGCAATTCGAACTTTAACTCATTGATTTTGGCCATGGCGATAACGGATGTGTGAACTGGTGCATTCTCTTGATGAAACAGAATTTTCTTTTTCGCTAAATGCGGCCGTTTTTGCTTGATTTCATCATTCAAACGATGCAATAATTTTACATAATACTTGCCATTGATTGCTTTTCCTTTTTGAAGATAATCAATGAAAATTATACCACGCGCATCCCAAAAAAACTGACGCCATGAACTTGTCTGCAAATGGAACTGTCTTCGCCTTCTTTGAAGCCATTCTCCCCTTTCAATCTACTGTTTTGACTGTTCCTTCGTCTCAGATGTGAAGTGATGGACCCATGTTTCATCCATGGTTAAGAATCGACGCAAAAACTCGGCTTTATTGTAGCGAAACATCGCCAAACACTCGACTGAAACATCCTCACGACGCTGCTTTTGTTCCATTGTGAGTAAACGCGGCACCCATCTTGCGCACAGCTTTCTCATGTGTAAATTTTCAGTTAGTGTGCGATGTACAGCACTTTTTGAAACGCAAACGATGTCTGCTAGCTCGCGCACTTTCAGTCGACGGTCATCCAATACCATTTTGTGGATTTTCTTCACAATTTCTGGAGTGGTCACCTCATTTGGTCGACCACTGCGATGTTCGTCTTGGCAGCTCGTACGGCCTCGCTTAAACTCTGCCACCCAAGATTTTACTGTTATAAACGAAGGAGCAGACTCCCCCAGTGTAGAATCTAGCTCAGCTTTAATATTAGTTGGACTAATACCTTTCAAATGAAAGGATTGTATCACATAACGATGGCCAGTTTTATCCGATGGCCAGTTTACAAATTCGATGAGAGCGTTCACTATTGATGGCTGCCAAACAATTACTAAACGACGTAGCATCGTCCAACTTCAAACTTCAGCTTTATAAGGGTGGTACTTTCTACCACAGTCATTTGTTTGAAACAACCGCTATATAACGTGTGGTCGGGTACTTCTGAGACTGCCCTCGTATATTTAATTGATTTTCGTTACTATTTTATTTTGTAGTTGTTGGCCAAATAGTCAAAATAAAAATACATCTCAAGATAGCAGATTTCTTCAAGATAAATTTTGTTATATTACTCTCGTTACATTAGTATAGATAAACGACCTGATTAAACTGCTGCATTCCCACAAATATCCTATACTAGGTAAAACTATATTCTGCATCAAGTAGAAGTAACGGCACTTGTTGCACTGCTGCCTTATGCGCGGCCTCTTTCGAGTACAACATGAAATTAATGTATGTAACTGCCATGTAACTGATAACACTTACATTTTGTATATTTGTAATCTACACAGTACGGTTTGCTGCAAACTACAGCTCCTATAGCAATATTTGCGGAATTCCCTTGTCAGAATTAATAAACTACAGACAAAACATTTATCCCTGAAATAACTAAAATACCTATATTTTCCTCCGTTTAATTCAAATAATGGCATATACGAATATTCTACTAAAATTTTCACAATATTTCGAAAATAACATAGATTTCAAAGAAAAGATCCTCAAACACTGTAGAATTAGGATCCAATTGTAGTTTTATGTTTCTGGTCATTTAAATGCCCAAACGTAATTTAAATGTAGATGCGTGAAATTTTAAAAGTTATTTTCCAATCTTGTTTCTTAGATTATCATCGTAATATGTTCAGCTTCTTTCAGATTTTCAGTATACATTCTTTGAAGGTGAATGAAGCTATCTTAAGTACCTTTTAATAATATCTACATGACTGACTGTTAGTAAATTAAAAAAACAATTATGTACTTTAATTTTTCTCCAATAAAACATTTGTCATATAAGATTTTATCTTTGATTGTAAATAACCATATCCGAGAAATACCAAAATTTAAATATTCCGATATTCATTACGTGCGGTATTTTACATAGATGTTTTTGAAAACTACAGGGTGATTCAGAAAGAACGCCCCTTTTCAGTTGGCTATTGTGACTGCGGGTGCGCGCGCAGGAAGTCGGTGACATGCTAGCAGTATTGAAAGAGAGTGGGAGATTCGGTTACGATGGAGAAGTGAGACCGTGTTCGTGTGGTAGAGCTTTATATTGAAACTAAGTCAACAGTGGCGAACCAACGAGCTTTCCACAGATTAAACCATCGCAGAGACGTCCCGGATAGCCATACCATACAGCGTTGGATAGCTAAGTGGCACGAGGATGTGTCAGTGTCCTGGACGACCCCGAAATGTGAGTACACGGGAAAACATTGACCGTTACGGTCATCCATTCATACAAGTCCGCGACTATCGCTCCGCCGCAGATCGCAGGCACTAAACATGAGCTACGGCGGTGTACAGCGTATTTTATGCCTAGATTTGTATGCACGACCCTACAAGATACAGGCAGTGCAACGCCTAAGGCCCACCGACAAAGTCGCACATGTTCGGTTTTGTGACACGTTTCTGGAAACGTGGGTGGCCGATCTAGGAATTGTTGACAGCTTGTTGATGATTGACGACGCACACTTATTATCAGGGGCAGTTAACAAGCAAAACTGCCGTTTTTGGAGCACTGAGAACCCACAGCAATTCCATGAACAAGCGCTACACAGTCCGAAACTGACGGTGTGGAGTCACTACAGCTGGGACCGTCGGTCCATATTTCTTTCTGGACGATAATGTGCAACATGTACTGTGAATTCCGAACGATGTGTCCATGATTAGGAATTTTGTTGTCCCTGCGCTACAATCACGTGGTATCAACAGAACGGTGCAACTGCACACACCCCGTCTGTCAATGGACGAACTGTGTAAACGGTTTCCTGGACGTCTCATCTCCCGATTTGGCGATTTGGCTTGGGCACGTTCACCAGATCTGACGGCTCCCGATTTCTTCCTCTGAGGGTATCTTAAGTCCAGTGTGTTCGAAAATCGCCGTGCAAACCTCTAGGCGCTGGGGACCAACATCCGTAAAGTCGCCGATATTCCCGTTGCTGTACTGCGTAACAGCTTCATAGCTCAGCTACATGAGTGCTCCGATAAAGGTGGTGTTCATTTGTGAGATGTGATCTTTAAGAAGTGTTTGCTACATAGGTACTACATGATACTCCAAAGACTCACTAACACGTTTGCATTTGTAAATCACCCTGTATTTTCTAGCTACACATAACTACGAAAATTAATTTTCTATTGGGTATAATTACCTATGTTTAACAAATTCGCTGTAAAAATTGCAGCTAAACTGTATAAATTAGAAATATCAGTATTGAGTAACCTCAACTTTTCCCAAGCATCAGTACGAAAGCCACAGAACCGTGGTTCGAGTCCCAGCCATATCATTAAAATTTATCAAGTGTGTTTGGATTCCAAATTTTGAATCTACACAAAACTATAATGTGAAAGGCTTAGGATAGCTTATATGCCTCACATTCAAGAGGTCCCGAGTTCGAATTTCGGTTAGGGCGAGTTACCCAGATAAGATATTTCCCTTATCCTGAGAGGGCGAATGTCTGGTAACTTTAAGCTCTAGGATCCCGGGCTCATTGAGCATCATTTCACCCATTTCATTCATTCATCGTCCGATATGACCTACCACGTTAAAGGACATTAAACTTTGAGGCAACAAAAAAGTTAAGCCTAATAGTGATTAACTATACACTGGGGATATAAAACCACTTGTCACATTGCGATCTTGGAATAATTGGGATAGCTTTGGGGGGTTTACCGGTGTATGTGAATGAAGGAATCAGATGAGAGAACTTAATTTGCGTTCGGGCATCTCGCCAGGTAGCTCAGCAGTAGAGGATAGGCACGAAAAATCGAAGATTTGTGGTTCTAGTCACAGCCGGCATTTGGATTTTTAAAGTATGATTCAACTCTATTTTAACATGTTCTACATTTCGCCTGTAATACATGTTTGTCCATCTCTTGTTCTTTCCATATTATATAAACCTCAATAAAAACTGATTAATTAAAACGTAGGATTTGTGTTACAGAAATGTTTTCGTAACATAAGACGTTTCCGAAATATTCGTTATTTGTATTACAAGTTTACCCAAGTTGAAATGTGATACGGCATCTGTGAAGTATTATTGAAATAATGTGTTATTCTTATTTTTCCGCATGAGCCCATTAATAACAAAAATTTACTTGTGATATAAAAAGTTGAGACTTGACTTTGCATGTTGCATAATTCGAAGGCATTTGGGGGCATTAATTTTCGTGATTAACACGAGATTAGAAGAATAAATTTTCATACAATATTTTAACATATATGAGCTACCTATGAAATGGTAATGGGAAGAGAAAGTTGTGTGTAAAATTTGTCATACAATTTTTAGGGTTGTTTCAATTCACAAGAAAATCAATTATTTTTTAATTATGATAAATTTATATTTTCTCCATATACTTTTGGCTTTAAAATAAATAACTCGTAAGCCCTTCACACATTATTTCATATGATAGTTTTAATGGTTTGACCTTTCAGAATGAACATGAAAAATTCCACAAGAATTGGATGCAAACCCAAAAGTGGAACATTTTGAACAGGTTTAAGTGTGAGCTATAAGCTGGCCTTAAATTTCTACATCCTTTCCATAACATCGCGAGAAAATTGAAAATTGACAGGACTTTAAAAGAATGCCAAGTATTGAACAATTCGAACCATTAATAACGGATATCTCGGAATGGCTAATGCTACAAAAAGAGTTATTTAAAATAAGTTCTGTATTTTAAAGAGATCCAAGTTGTTTGTGAAGTACGTTTTTATTTATCGCTTAACCTTTACCACTATACATAATAATACAAAATTGCTTGCGAATGAAGAGGACTTCACAGGCTATTCCCAGAAAATTCAAGATATACATTTTATTTGTCATATAGATATCTTTAATATGTGGTATTTTAATCAAAATCGTTAGAGCAATTTTTTAGAAAATAAAACGTTTCGAAAAATGTTCAATGTAAAGGGTAGTTTAAGGTGGGGAATTTCCTCAAAAATCTTTGTGTCCCATCTTAGGAAGATACTGAACTTAAATACCAAGTTAGGTATTTATCCAAATTTTCGTTTTTGAGTTATGTTGTTCACAGACACACCCACACAGAAGAACCTTTTTCTAAAAATGCTTTTTTTTATTCAGGGGGTCTCAAAACATATATTTCCGGTGAAATCTCGGTATTAAATTTTTGGGTGGAATGCAATACCTACTCTGTCTACTATGTACGTAGCAGAGGAAATAAAAATTACTAAAAAATGTTCTATTATAGTTTTATTACATGTGTAAGTGTGTGGTTATACTCTGTCCCACATATTTCGCCGTTCCCGACACTTTCGGTTCCGATATTTTTTTAAAAAGAGACTAAACGAATAAAACCATGTAAATTCTTGTTTATAGCGATTACAAATGCAATGAACTGTTCAAAGGTTCATCAAGCTGGTTTGATAAAGCGTAAACAAGTCTGTCCTTTTACCATTTTTGCATGATGTACGCTGAAAACAACATTTCCCTTTTGTATGCTGTGTTAATTATTGCAGCTACACGGTACAGCTTTCCACACAGCAAATACCAAACAGCAAAAGCTTGTTTTTTCAAAAACATGCTAGTGCTTTAATATGTGCATGCAAACAATTTTACAACCATGCTGCTAATTTATATACTGTTACAGCAAACATGCAAGGCCGCTTCCGGAATAGTTGGTTATGATTCTTGGCACAGTTTTTATTCCTTTTTCTGCAAATTTGTCATTTTTACCCCCATTCTACTGCCCATGGAAAAAAATGTATTTCCAAAAGTTTTCCTAGTTCACGATAGTAAAATGTTCGAATAAATGCAGCATTATTTGGGCACGGAAGAAGGCAACAATAAGAATTAGGCATTTGTTGCCCATAAATTTAAAAAGGAGTTACCAGATGGTAATGTTTACAGTATAAATGTACATATATATGCAATACACAAATGTATGCATAGGCGGGTTCTTTTTTACTTTCTCTACTACGTATAGTAAGTAGGGGAAGTATTGCATTCCACCCAATAATTCGATACCGAGATTTCACAAGAAATACATGTTTTGAGGTGCACTGAATGCATATAAAGCATTTTTGGAAACGTCCGTGTGTGTGTCTGTGAACAGCATAACTCAGAAACGAACAGTCGGATAAACACCAAACTTTGTATTTAGGTTCAGTATCTTCCAGAGATACGACACGAAGGTTTTCAAAAAAAGCCCCCCATCCCAGATTACCCTTTACATGGAACATTTTTCGAAAATTTTAATTTTCTCAAAAATGGCTCTAAAGATTTTGATTAAAATATCATACATTTAAGATACTTTCATGACAAATAAAATGTATATCTTGAGTTTTCTGGGAATGTCTACAAAAGTATTCTTCATTGTGAAGGACTTTTGCATAACTGGTAAACCACACGAGATAAACAAAATTTTACTACACAAAAAATTAGATCGCGTTAAAGTAGGTACGCAATTGATGTATATACATGTTTTTGTTGAGTGAACCATTTTCGAGATATTGCTTGTTATTCCGTTAAATTTTCCAATACTTTATATTTTTTCTGAAATGGGAATTCGTTATTCATTTTGTTTTTGTCCTGGTAATGCAAAGAGAATGGAATACTTCACATAGCAACCAGCCTTAAAATATTTGACTATCGCTTAAAGCTTACCAATTCCCCTTGCATCTACAAGAAAATTAGCAATAAGATTAAGATCCCGATATCTCGATTAACGTGAAGCATATGGAGAATAAGCGTTTGTAAAAATGGTTTTACAAGAGTAGAGAAAGTCATGTGAGTCTAACACATCAGATTTTTTCACATTTCTACCTTTAACTTCTATGGTTATATAGGGGCCTTTGACTTCTCGTTGACTAAGTTCTTTAACGTTTGGTTTTAATCAATTCTAACTTGAAACACACTCACATCCACTCCCACATGCATGCTTCCAGACTCTGCGGAGGGGGAATGGAAAGAGTCTAATCAAAGAAAAATTTCCCCGCTCCAATAGAGAAACGAACCCGGGACCTCTGGGTTGAGAAGCCAGATCGCTGAGCATTCGACCACAAAGGCAGTCCTTGTTCTATTTTGTCTCTTGCATTCTGCTATTTAGTAGACACTTCGAGAAACTATATTAAAAATAGTTTGTTTCCGACACCTACATTTTTAGTACAAAAACAGTGCGAAATCAAGCCTTATCAAAACCATTGAACTCTTAGTGAAATGTTATAATCTACAGATATTTCATTATCATGTAGTTCACTTGCTTCTTGCAATCTAACAGCCTATAAATATAACAAAAATGCAGCAAAGTGTATCTCGTAAGTTTCAATTTTGGATTAATTATTGACACTAACGTATATAATGGGCCACACGCAAGTCAGAAACAGCAATTTTTGGTTTAATTTCTACACCTGGGATGTACTTGTTGGTTATGAATAAATTCGCTCATTACAACTGATTACAAGGAAACTCAATATCACTTTGTATTTTAAAATGAAATTATGACTAAAGAGAACGAGTGTATTTTCCATCATAATAAACACTTTTTGGTCCCATTTTCTCGTTAAACCTGACTAAATAGTGGTGAAACCGTATCAGAGCCATTAACCTATTTACCTCCCAACGACGCAATGAGCTGAATACTGACCATTTAAAAAACAACTAATGCTAATTAGAGGACTTCACAGGCTAATCAAAGAAAATTCAAGATGTGCATTAATCACACAAAATCTTAAACATATGATATTTAAATCAAAATCATTGGAATCATTTTGGAGAAAATTAAAAATAACATGTTTTCTATGTAACGGTAGTTTGGGGTGCAGAAACTATCTTGCAAACCTTCGTCTGGCATGTTTAAATAATGCAGATTCAACTATACAATTTAATATTTATACGCGCGCATGCACCTGCATTTTTCTAAAGAACTTTTTTGCGGATCAGTAGACTTCGAAACGTCTCATTTCTTTTGAAATCTCGATATCGAAAGTTTGGGTGGAATACAACACTTTACCTACTAAAGGAAAGTGATACAGAAAACAAAAAGCTCTAAAACAAGACAATTTTAGCAATATCCGCCATAGGTTGACTCCCGTAAGGAAAAATCCGTGACAAGACATCTAAATTTGAGACAGTCCCGGAGAATTTTTTAGGCAGCGGCCGCACCTGTTGGTGTTCCCACAATTCTAAGGGGGCTCGCTATTTATATTATTGGAAACCTGATAAAAACTACTGCCGAGCTATTAAAAGCATTTGTATGTATAATACTTCGTAACAGCCCCTCTGTTATTAAGTCATTTATGTGGGACTTTATGACAAATCTGGAAAGGAACGGACCGCCACTGTGGCATGTTGGCCCTGAATGTAGAGATTTCCTTTTGTTGCAAGAGAAGTTTTAAACTTTTGCAGTGGCAATTTTAAGAACTATATTTTCGACACCTCGTGGTTAATGCTGTTATCTATACCCCCCACTTTCCTAGAAATGTGCCTGGGTAAGAGGACATCTGGGTAAAAGAGGGTATTTGGTAAACATATCTTTAAGGTGTTGTGCTTCTAATTGAGTTACAGCAATAGCTGTTATAATCTGCACACTGCTTGTAACATGATCTTGGTCTCAAAATGTCACAGTCTTTTTCTTCCTTCATGCTTTATACATTTCTGCCTGTTGAATCACATATTACCATATTTTAATAGGTCTTCCTAAACTTCTCTTCCCTCTTGGTTTATAATTCATAAAGTAATAAGACAACTTTCAGATGTCACTCTCTGTACATGGACTATCCACTTTGTTTTATATTCTTTTATGTTATCATTCAGGTTATATACTCCTAAGTCTTCTCTTATTTTATTTCTTTTATAGTCCACTTTCTACATCCTACAATTGCTCTTAGAAATTTAATTTTACTACCAAATAATAATTTTACCAATAATATAACTTTACAGAATTTTATTTCTATCTCTCTCTTCTTGCTTTAGTGTTCAATTAGTTGTTTAAAATGATGTCACGGCAATGTATCAAATTATTGAATGACATCCCAGTAGATAATTAGGATTTTTCATGGATTTCCAACATTTTGTTTATTTACAGTCTTTTCTATCATTCAAGTAATCCTACTGCAGAAGCAATACTTAAATACATTCAATCTCCAATTTGAAATATTGCTTTATTCACGTAGGGCAACATTGATGTTTCTTCCTGATACTAATAACTTCACAAAATATATAGTTAATGTGTATAAATGAATATCAATATCAAAGGTTGTATAAATGCAGCATCTTCTTTAGGTCTTTGAAACCCATGATGCAATTTAGCTACAATCAATACCAAGAAATTCTTAAAACATATACTAAGAGGCTTTACCAGTAACTGTACACCAGTAAAAAGCCATAGGAAGCTTTAACTGATAGGTTTTTGACATTTTTGTATGCCCCACTTGAGTATTCAAAAATATGTAAATCTTTGTGCAGCTGTAGACATACATCGGCTTATCAACATTGCTGTTGTAAAATTTGGACTGTGCAGATACTTTTAGAAATTGGGGTTTTTATGCTACGGACTCAGTATTTGCTGATACAGTAACTCCAATAATTACAGTTTTAATGTCCAAAATTAAAAGCTTATAATCCCAGTACATATTACACAACTCTTAAGTTTTTCTGCTTCTCTTCAAGCATTTTTTACACATGAGGTAGCTTACAAAGGTATATTTCTTTAATTTGTTCAAGGAGCGGATAAACACATTGTTTCACAGATTAGTCTATTTTGTTTTAAAAAAACAACCAATATGCAGAAGTAGGTAATAATTTCTTACATTATGTATATTTAAGAATAATGCTTTTCTTAGTTTCAGGGACAATTATGTTTTGTATGGCTGTGCACAGAAATAAAACTTCAACATTCAGCTATATACTTAAACAGGGTGGGGTTTATTTTCTGAAATTTTACTGAAATTAAACTCATCAATGCATCTTGAACAAATGCTTGTGACATATTTAAATGTCAGTAAAGTTTCTCTTTACAACCAACCGCAAAGAGAATAAGTATTCAGAAGAATTCTTTTTCTTTTTTTCAGTGTTCCAATACACTTAAGTTTCAATAGAGTCTTGTAGATTACCAAGATTCTTAGCATATATTCAGTTATTAAGTTGTATCACCACAAGATATAGCAACAAAGTCAATGTAGGTGTCTAAACAAATATTCATTAGAATGCCTAAGGCTTATTAAATTTAAAATCTCTTTAGGATAATGGTTAATAAATGTGGATTGAAAAAATTGCTTATAAAAATTCCTTTCCAATAATTCTGTTAACTTGAAAAAAAATGTTTCATTCTCGAACCGTTTTCATTATCTACTATATTTTGGCACATATTAATTTCAGGTGTGAGCTAAAAATCAGAGCTATTCTAAGTTATAAAAATGATTTGAAATAAATACATTGCAATAAGCACCAAAAAGAAATTATTATCTAGGTGTTAAAAAGATGTTTGCAACAACCAATTATACATCAACAGTTTACTTATTCATTACATAGCTATGTGCTGTCCTAAAATTCACCTGCAATTAATCCTTCAAGAAAGCAAGCACATTCGTCTACAACTATGAAAGAGTTATAAGAGAAACGAGTCCTGTCAATAATTCTAGGTACTTTAAAAAATATTTATAGTTATATCTATCCCTTTCATACCATCCCCTTTAAAATTACTGTGACGTTCTTGGCTACCGAATTTGAATCAATAAATAGTAAATCAAAGACATTAATATAAAAGACAAATAAAAACAAAAACTGCTGTCATTTAAAAATGGATCATAATAACCATTCCCCTTTTGCTTGAAAGTTTGAAACACAGAATTATTTTAAACGCCGCACTTTTTTTTTAAGTATACATAAAATGTTAAATATTATATACTTACGTTACACAAAAAGGGAAAATTAATCTGTACATTCGCAAAACTCTGGGAGAAAATACGACATGCATTGAGTAAATCTTTATTGAGTCATGTATTTTAATGTCTCTAATTTCTAATTATTTTACAACTACATGAACAACATGAGCCTGGAAGGAAACTGCAGTTCGTTTGAATCACAAGTTATTCTGAAACTGTTGTTTCATGCACATAACCCTTACCCTGCTCAAATAGCCTTTTATAAAAATACTCAGCAATCATCCATGAGAAATATATTACTACTTAAGTGAATACTAGGTACATAACCTTTCACTAATGTGGTTCATGGTTGCAATAAATAATTTAGCACTACTTGTCAAAGTAAGGTTATGGCATGAACAATCTGGGTCAAATTGTGTACGCACGAAACTTACACTATTTTATATGACGTTTCCTTGTGTGCTTACCACGGTTTCCGTTTCACGGCTGTCGTCTTCAGTAATTTTCTATGGCACTGCTTGTAAGCTAATAATTACACACACACACACACACAGGCACTATGCAGACGAGAATACTGCAATACTACATCACTCGGCGAACCATCATACTCAAACGTCAATTCTCGGCCGTGCCTAATCATCAGAAACACGTGTCTTTAACGTACGTACTAGAACTACATGCACGTGCTATATAACTGCAATAAATTGCATGATTACAGTATTTTTAATCATCACTCTGCATTCAAAGAAATCTTCACTCAACCACTCCTTCGAACAGACCTAACTACTGCAGCTGACAAGTACGACGATACCTGCACTCTCTGTTGAGTGATCGCGGAACTATTACAAACTGGTGACTGTCGATAGAACATCGAGACAACTCGAGAGGGAAAAACGTGGTAAATTCAAGCGGTTTTCTAATTACAACAGCAAACTAATTCGTTCAAATGCCATATGTTTCAGAGCTTCTGATCGCAGAATAAAAAGCCGCTTCATAATGGGGTAAATAAATATTTTAGGAATCAAAACAATGAATGGAAACACATTCATGACAATGTTTCTATCTAACAACGAATACGGATAGATGGCAAGAATATTCCACCACATTCAAGTAGTCCCAAGTTAGAATCTCGATTAAGTTTAGCTACCTACCCGGTTCGCAATATCCATGGTCGCCACATCCCCGCAGTGTATCATTATTATCACTTACGGAAACTCTTTTACTCTTACTGACGTATCAAATTAAAGATGTCCACGTTTATTATTTTTTTTATTTCCCCTAAACCCCATTGTTTTAGTATATTTTAAGGACGTCATATTTCCCAGAAAAATAGTACACTTTATCATTTTTGAAGGCCATCAACTCCTTCAATGTGCAGGCTTAACAAAAACCCTAGTATTTTTATCTATGCTTCCGTTAACTAAACAATTTGATTTTAAACTAGACCGAAACGAAATAGAAAGCCTAAATAATCACCTAATACATTTAAACATGATAGTCATTGGTTAAGAATTCTCGGAATCTAAATTCCTAATTTCTACTGATTTTAACCAATTTAGCTGAGATTTTTATTGCAGAGCTTTTAACACAATTATAGCACAACATTAATTTTCAAAGAAAAGAATTTTCAAATTATTTAAATCGAGTCTCATGGGAAATTCCCCATGTGATGAAAATTTGAAGAATTTAAACTTTTAAAAGTTGGATATTATCGCTCAAATACAGTTCTTTACGATAAAATATTACATTTTGTGTAACAATAAAACCTTTTCGGGAACAATAATAAAGCACTAACATTTAATTCCTAAATCCAAACTATACTCGATATCAAGAAATTGCTCTTTTCCTCCGCCTTCAGAAAACGTATACTGGAAATTTTAAAGATATTGAACAAAACTTGCATCATGGGGCAAATTTTAAAGTTGTAAACATGTAAGAAAATGTACTTTTAACATTTCATGTGTATTTGCACACACTTGCGTACGTACGAAGGGCACTATTTATATTTTGAGCCTAATAATTAAAACAAAGTAATTTCTGATTGAAAACTGCTTTATTGTTTTTCAAAATATTCTCCTTTATGATCAATACACTTTTACATACGTTTGAACCATTTGTCAAAACATTTATTCCAGTCTTCTTTAGACACCTCCAAAACATGGTTTTTGAAGGCATCAACGGCTTCTTCTGCCAACGAAAATCGTTGTCCACGCAATTTATTCTTGATGTTCGGGAACAAACAGAAGTCATTGGGTGGAAAATCAGGACTGTATGGCGGATGACCCATCAATTCGATTTTTTGAGCCTTCAAATACTCTGTTGTTAGACGAGATGTGTGTGCGCTCGCATTGTCTTGATGAAGAACGATCCTACGGTTCTTGTTCGTTTTCCTTCACCGAAGACTTCCGGCAAACAAATGGTTGTGTACCATTCGGCATTGACCGTTTTACGTTCCTCTAAAGGCACTGTTGCCACATGGCCAATTTTGCTGAAAAAGCAGGCGACCATTTGGTTTGAAGTGCTTCGAGTGCGAACAGCTTTTGTTGGATTTGCTTCATCTTGAAACACCCATACAGTCGACTGCTGTTTACATTCCGGCTCATACGCATAGATCCATGATTCGTCACCTGTTACAATCTTATGTACGTCTTTTGAGGCACCGCCATTGTATTTCTTGAGCATTTTTGTGCACAATCGACACAAGCATCTTTTTGAGATTGCGTTAAATTATGTGGGATCCAACGAGAGCAAACATTTTTCACGGCTAAATAATCATGCAATATTTTATATATGCTGGTGGAACTAATGCCTAGGGTTGCCTCAATCTCACAATATGTCGCATGACGATCTTTCATTATTAGTTTTTGCACAGCATCAATGTTTTCTGGCACAACAACTGATTTTGGATGACCTTCATGAACTTCATCATTGAGCGAACGGCGGCCACGATTAAATTCGTTATACCAGCGTTTCACAGTGGCAAAGATTGGAGCTTCGTCGACAAATGTGGAAGTTAGTTGATCGATGCACTCTTGTCTTGATAATCCACGTCGAAAGTCGTAATAAACCATTGTACGAACATTTTCATGAGTTAATTCCATGTTTTTGTTGACACACAATTTTCAAGTTAGTGTAAGCAAAACAAATGACGCTCTATCACAAAATGTTTGAAGTAGATTATAGTCAAAAAAGTCAAAATTTCCATTGGAAACGTCAGATGGCGCCTACAACATTCAGGGTTGCCAAGGCTCAAAATATAAATAGTGCCCCTCGTACATTTGAACGTCACGTTTGAGCATTTAATGACGAGAAGACAAAAACGCAGTTGCTGATTGCGCAATGCAGTGCTTGAGAATTTTTTCCCATGAAAAATTTAAAAAGTTTTTTTTTCTCGAAATTTTGTCAGATATTCACTATCGTGTAGCCTTAAAACTAGATGTTTATTCTAGTTTCATAAAAATAAATGTATATATAAAGTTTATGTAATAATTATTTAGGATGGACGGTTAGACTTTAAGAAAGAAGATATTAGATAAATATCCAGATGTTTAAAACAAAGCAACTAAATAGACATAAAAGATACAACATCAAACGAATTTGATTTTGAAGCATTATCTACGCGTATAAATAAAGCTCTTTCGCCGTATAAAAGGTAATCTCTCTTATCTCTCCTCTGTTTCTCTCTCTTCCCTCTTTACACAAAAAGAAGAAAACAGGAAATCTTAAAAGCTTTAAAAGGACTTGTTTCTACTTCAATGTAAGAGCATTGAGAAGTCTCTAAGAGCATCTAAAACTCGAAAGTAGATATTATATGCAGCAGCCTCTTGCCTACATTTAAGTTGACTTCCTGTTGGTAAAAACAATGTCTTATTTGTTTTCTCTGCTATTTCATAGAAACTTTGCCTGCTAACATCGATCCTTTTACTGGCAAATAAGACGCAGCAAAACAAATCACAAGCTACCAAACATAAGCGCATTAGGAATTATATGTATTGTGTTTGCAATAAGAGCCAAAGGTCTTATTCAATCTGCCATTCGATATATCGAAACTCCGCTTTTGCTTTTGTTTTCTTCTCTATAAAGTCGTGAAATGTTTCGCACACTTTTTACAGTATGCCAACTTTCAACCAATATAATAAACAACGAGGACGGTAAAAGAATGCAAAGATTACAAAAAGCAAAATGAATGCATTTTTGTAAACAGTGTCTCTAAGATTTTTATGTCGTTGTTTCTGGGGGTAAAACCATTTCTAAACATTCTTCACATTTTAAAATTGTGCTGCATTAATGAGTATAATACTGCTACCAGATTCATAGAACAGAGGATTGAACTTGCACATTAATTTCGATCCATCGAAAGAAAAAAGAACATAACTACTACACTGTTGTTTGCCGAGACTTCATAATGAAGTCTGAGTTGCAATATATTCCTCATTATGGCCGCAAAGGCAGATTTTATGAACAAGTTATAAAGCAGTAACATATTACAGGTCTCTTATTTTTATCACAGTTGCAATGAGCAAATCTAAATGCTGAATAAACATAAATAAATTTCACTGAAAATGCTAATTTAATTTCATGTCTAAACAAGAGCGTCCGCAGAATATTTTAGAGTGAAGGGCAACACATATTTAAAACAGGCAATTGTTTAAATTTAACAATATAGAGAGAAAATAGAAAAAAATGTTTTAGGAAAATAAGTTCACTTAGCTATATGAGGACGACACTGAAAATTTTTAGAAAATCAAACAAAGATTGGTTTTTAAGAATGTAAATAATTTTATTGCTTTTCAATATATTCCCCTTTAACATCAATACATTTTTGCATTCGATGAAACTATTCCTTAAAGCAATGATGCCGCTCTTCCTGAGACACTTCAGAAACCAGGTTTTTATAATGTTCCATTGCTTCATCTGATAACGAAAAGGGGATTCCATGCATTTTATCTTTAATTTTTGGAAGAAAAAAAAGAGAAAGAAATCACAAGGTGTTAGGTCAGGACTGTATGGTGGAGCGTCCATGGTATTGGGGAGCCAGATACTCAAGTTGTTAGTTTTGCGACGATGTCACGATGTAACATTATTTTTACTTTTGGGCGTTTTTCATGAACTTTTTCAAAAAATTTCTGTAAACAGACATTGTGTACAGATATCGGCAGTAATGGTAACGTCTATCTTCTAATGCTATAGTAACAACATGGCCCGTTTTAGAGAGAAAAAAGAATAGCAACCATCTTCTTACCAGCATTGTGAATTCGTTGGACTTTTGTAGGCTTAGGTTCTGTTCGAAGGACCCATTGACTTTTCTTTACAGGATCATAACAATAAATTCAAGATTCATCACAGTAATGATACTCCAAATCAAATTTGAAGTGCCGCCTTGGAATTCTTTCAGAGTTTTTCTGCACCAATCAATGCGTTGTTTTTGATCGGGAATCAGTTTACGTGGAATCGATCGACAATAAGGTTTTCTCACGTCTATCTATTGATGTAAAATGTTTTGGATTTGACTCATACCAATGCCCAATGTCGCCCAAATAAATTCATAAGATGTCCGTCGATCTTCTTCAGGCATTGTTCGAACAGCAGCAATATTTCATCAGTAACAGCAGTTCTTGGGCGTTCTTCACGAAATTCATCACTAAGAAAAAACCAATCTCTTTTGGGTTCGCTGAACAAATTATAAATTGTTGCCTTAGATGGGGCTTGACGATTGGCGGCCGACTCGGAGACGTTGCCGAGGAAGTTCGCACAATCACGTCGGCCATCAGAGCAGAAGACACGGAGACCCGTCGCCGCCGACAAGACCACATCGACGACACCATTGAAGAAGTAAGAGATCAGCTAACAGACTTCAGTACACAACTGACCCAACTGCACACGCTCCTCCAATCACTGCAGGAGCGTGTCGATTAACTATATGACCTACTGAATAACCAGGACTACGAAACAGCCTCCGCTTCACCACAATCAACATCCACGACACAAACAGACTCTCCGCAGCTCTCTCCACGCAGCGACCGCATCAGACAAAACCTCCACTTCTTCGATGAATACATCAGCAACAACCCAGATGAATACAATCCCAATCGCCGAAGTAGCACCAACAGCAATTAACAGTAATAAACGCATCCCAAAGAAAACCACGATATAATCCTTCCAAATCCTTTCCTTTACCACCCGTGGTGCCGGTCAGGACCTCGGTCATGGCCGTCAGCCGGACAGTTTCCTACTCCGCTGCCAGCGCAATAAGCTGGCAGCTACCTTTCCACGTACTAACGGGGGTGCAACAGCGGAACCCCAATACCTTTCCTTACTTCTCCCATCAAATCCACGTCAAATCCTTCCGATTCCCGAAAACCCCCCCCCCCAAAAAAAAAGAAAAAAAGAAAAAAAGGCTTCTTTGCCAAATGCATTTCTAAGCCGATCTTCACATCGTTTAGGCGTTAATGACGATTTAAAATCATAAAAAGCGATAACCCGGAAATGTTCTCTAGTCAAATCCATTTTTGGGTGAACCAAAATCTTTAAATGATGATAAATAACAAACTATTAGAGCAAATCGGACAAACTACACAACAGCCAACTGGCAAAACATTAGAAAGTAGCTGTCAAGTATAAACAAATTTCATTTCTCATTCTAAAAATTTGCAGTATCGTCCTTGTAATGAAACCAGTCGCCTAAGTTACAGCCACTAATGTATTTCCCAATGTTTAAGCTGTTGATTTAATGGCATGCTGATGCAGATTTGTTTCATTAACTAGAATCAGCTGCTTAACCCTCACTTAGCTCAGTATACCCACTAAACGTTTGTTTCTTCTTAAATAAATAAATAATAACAGTAGCACACAAACTGCATAGATTATTCTATGATGTATTCTATTAGGTAACACTTGCTAAAATGGTAGCGGTCGCACTGTTTGCTGTACAGAGTCGCGCATAGATCTATGAAGGGCTCATGAAAACTTATATCATATATATAAGTGCATATCATGTGGTGGAATCCGTGGACTGGCAGTGTGTTCAGTAGGCTCTTCATGTCGTTCGCCCGGTCCAGCTCCTGTTCGACATGGCCTCTTTGAGTAGAAATGAATATAGATTTCTTCTCTGTCTCATTCGGAGGAATTCTGTTTCCTGTTTGGTAGAAGGTAGCTGCAGTCTTAGTTTTTCTATGAAGAAGGCTATCGTGCCAATACGTAGGCCATTCTGATTGGCCCCATTTTTGAAACGCCTAATGTTCTTTTGACAAACCTGACTTTCTCTATGAAATTTAGCTCACTTCATGTGAGATGGTCCCAAATTAGTTCCAGTCCATAAGTCATTACTGAGACGACCTTTGCTTAGAAGAGGAACATTGGCGTGTTTAGAGACAGTTTTGTAGGCTCGTTTATATCATAAATACTCGCGATGGCTGCCGATGTGCTTTCCCTTATGTGACTCTTGAATGAAGCTGCTGTTGGCTGTAGTGTGATGCGTAAGTATTTGAAGGAATTCGCCAGTCTCAACTCCTATCCTTTGTATTTTATTTTGTCACCTACTGCTATTCTTCCTCCCTTTCTGAACACCATTTGCACTGTTGTTCATGTTAATTTTGAGTTTGTTGTCTTTGGCATATTTTTCTAGACTGTCCATAGTTATTTGGGGATCTTCTAAGAAAATCAACCTTAGGACGACACCCGTCCCAAAATTTTCGGAACAGTCCCTAATTTTAAAACATTTTACTTTATCCTTATATCTGCGCGGGACCGTATCCGACCTGCAAATGCGTTTTTAACCCCTAAACTTCGTATGCCTCTTACTTACGTCAGATTCTCGGTGGTTCCAATATTTAGATTATCTATGCTGTCATTTAGTTATAAACATTAACATCAGGATTTATGCCGAAAAATATTGGAACTTGTATAGTGCTTGATACGAATTATCAGTTTCACCACCTTCTTCCCTTTCTGTTTCCCTTTGATGGTTTGATTGGCTAATAAAAATCGTAAATTTATGAAAACGGATGAATAAAGTGATGATGATTCAAAGTATGTTTCCAATAAAGACTGTGGTAGGAAGAAGAGAACAAAATCAGAATGTGTTTCAAACTTTAGCATATGCAGAAGTAACCGAAAGGGTGTACTTTACAAAGAATAATGCGCCTCTAGATATAAATAACTATGCCTAGAAGTAAACTTCTTGGGAGGAACTTATTGCTAAAACCAGCTCGGAATCTTATTAATATTCTAGAAACCATGTTCTAAAATTAATTTCGGTAATAATTTTTATTTTTTGTGATTTATTTTATCATAAATGTTTCTTTTAGCTTTTATAACTGAAAGAGTGTAAAATAGCACTATGCAATGTAACATCTTCCTGTATATTTAAAAAAAAAAGCACTCGATTTTCCGATGTCCTCTTTTCTTTCTTTTTTTCTACATTTGTTCATTTTTCAGCTTCAAAGATGATGACCCTAATGAACATCTTCAACATCACTAGATGAAAATCCATTTTGCAAAGCAAGATTAGAACTACTAATCAACAAAATATACTATTACTGTATTGACACCTAGGTACACATTAAGAGATTTTTTTTGCATTAGCGTGTTTTATGTTACGATAGGTATAGACTTTCGTCACGTTACTTAACCGGTAAACACAGTTACAACTTTTACTTCGATAGAACTTTTGCCCCCAATCACCGAATACGATGTCCTCAACATAATAGGTACAATGGAGGACTTACTTCAGATCGCCACATTTGAAGGCATTAAAAATAGTTTGTTAAAGAACAATATTAATAAGGAAAAGCAATTCAGGAATTAAACTTGGAGCATTTTAGATTAGTTTAAAATAATTTAAGCGGCCAAGACTGCAACTGTAATTCCATTTTGAAAAGACGGATCTAGTTACAGTTACACGATCTCCGACTTTTGTCTTCCACGAATTTTTTTCCATCCATAAGCTTACATTCTTGTAAGGGTTTGCAACAATATCTCTAAACAGAATTAGACCATATTTTGTGTTGAAACAAAAGTCTTTGATTCTCTTGCGCCATGATATTTGCCACAAACCTTCGCGCTGTGTTGCGTTATTGGCGTTTCCGTTACCGTAACGTGACGCATGCGAAGAACATCGATCAGGAGTTAGCGCTTATGGTAACTCAAGAGTAGGCTGTGCATAACCTCGTTATAATTGCTATTGTTACTATTGGGGATGTCCACATAAACTCTGGTACCTCCAACTGGCTACTAAGTTAAAGCGGATCCTCCATCTGTCAGGAAGCCCACATAACTGTACAGCAATGGGAAAGTAGAGGCGTGCGAGTATGGCAGGGCAGGACAGAGCAGAACGGTATAAACTGAACATCATGGTAAAGAGGAATATGGGCTCTGCTGATATACTGTTACATGGAACCCATAGCATCTCCTGCCGACTGCCTCCCATAAAATCAGATCTGGTTACTATGCACCAACAATGAGAGATGATTGTACTACAAAACATAGGCAAAATTACTTTGTGCTAATTCTTATCTTTCTCGAGGAACGTGATACAAAGGGATGCCCAACTTTACAGAGAGAGGGGATGAAGGGCGTTTTCCATCCCACTCATTTCCACTCGTGCTGTCAAGGACTGAAACTTGATTGGTTTAGCTTGTCAGTCTCTTCAAATATAGCAGGTGGAGTGAACTATGGACTTCGAACCTTAACTAATAGGTGGGCTTCACTGGTGATACATCTTGGAGCTTACAACATTGTTGACTTGCAGTCGATAAAGAATGAGAAAAGTATACAGGCACTACTCGATAGGGGAATACGACGTCTTAAACCTGTCAAAGGTCAAAATTAGTCGTTAGTTATCTGTTTAAATAATGAAATAGTAGTGATAGAGCAAAAAAATATGCACTATAAGATATCGTGGTGCTAAAATGTTACGATTAAAACATATTTTTAAATAGTTAGTCATTTATTTACAAAAACTGAACATTTTAAATGATGGTGATGATAATATAATAATAATGACAACTATTTCCCCTGAAAAATAAAAATTGTCTCTAAAGAGAGGAAACATCCATAGACTCTGCGGAGAGTAGGGAAAGATTCTAATTAAAGAAAAATTCTTCTGCCCCTGCTGGGATTTGACCTCTAGGTTGAGAAGCCAAATGCTGACCATTTGTCCACTTTATTTTATTCTTCTTTGGATTTCATTGTATTTATTTGTTTATTTTCTTTGAAAACAGGGTAACAATGCCATATGGAAATGGAATAACTTTTCGTTATCAATTACTTAGCTGAAAATCACTACACGTAGGCACAAGAAAATGTAATTGGGCAATGAATCACTTAAGCAATGTCGTTAATATCTAGCTAGTTGTGTAGCCAAAGTGGGAGAAGAATTCAGACCATAGTGACCCAAGTAAATCACTATAGCCATTTTTATAATTATTTAATAAGAACATATGTACATTATTTTATTTATTTTTATTTTATTCATGAAATAGTCAAAATAATTAATATAGCTCAAAGTCCAGATTTTTTCAAGTAAAATCTAAATCTCTGGTTTAGTTACTAAAATAAATTTCATTCTGTAAAAATGCTGCTTTTCTTTGTAGGTATCTTTAATTAAAAAGAAAACTGGATTTCTTAATTTTCCTTAAGATTTTTATGTTAGTAATTTCAGTTTATCAAAATATCTAGTTTTTCCCATATGGGAAGTTCCTTACACAGGCACTACTTGTCTCATTTATCTTTGCAAAAAGCTGGTCAACATTCAGAATGTAGCAGGCTTATCCACCAATATAAGTGAGACAGTATTCTAAGCATGCGATCTCAAATCATGCACTTATGCAGAAAGCATTCTGCTTAAACAAAGATTAGCACAACTACATCAACAGCATGTGGGGCTGATTGTGTTATGTATGTAGCTGTTAAAGGTCAAACATCTTTTCGTGTCGTATAAAAATCCATACTATTGTTTTCTATTTTTTGCAGATTTTCTAGATGGTCTTTTTAGATGTCTCCCATCACAGCAATGCATTACGCTCTCCGACATCTTAACTTGCATCTCCACATCAGTGTTTTACCTCAAATAACATGAAATAGCAAAATAACTCGCAAAAATGTTTTCATTATTTTATAGTTTGACACAATTATGACAAATCTCTTTTTTAATAGTTTAATTACTGTATTATTTAATATCCTATTGCTTATCTGGTATTATCTGAATGATTATTCTCTATTTTTCTAATCGGAAAGCTGTAATCCATATAATACTTGAAGGATCATTTATAATACTAAACAAGAGAGTGTATGACATTTTGGAAGCATGCCAGAGCTCGCAACTACTTTTCAATGTTTGAATCCAACCCATGAATCTCAACACATCAATCAAGTCTTCTGGATATGACTTTTGAGTAATAATTTTCTACGACTTCAAAAATAATTTTAACCAAAGGAATATCAGGAGCTTCAGCAGATGCTTTTGAAGAATTTGTTAAATCTTTTATCCAACTGTGGTACTTTCATCCTAATGTATATGCAGAAGATTGTTATAATTGCAGAATTTGATTAGTTTCATTTAAGGCAGGTATGCCATTTTATGACACTCAGTGTCATTCTCCTCCTTCCTCCTTCCAACTTCATGAGTTGGGGATTGTTGAAGTTGATGGCGACACACTGCTAATAGAATAGAGGCTCCTTGGTTGGTAGGCAAACCAAAGAACAGAATAGCGGGATGGGTTAAACCTTGTCCCCCTAGTGGTAACCTTCATATACGGTGTACCATACTATGCCACTGTTTTGGAGGGCTGAATCTTCCAAAATAGTTACTTCATTCAGTCTTATACCTGATTTGGTGTTGTATCAGAGCTTATAAAATAATTATTAAAGATCAGGCCTCTCCCATCCCAAGAGAAACAAGCTTACAAATAAAACAAATTAAATAAATTTAATCCAGAATGACCACAACAGACAGAATATTATACAAGGCTAATAGTTCCAAAAGATGCAATCTCCACTTTTTTTTATATGAAAAGTGGAATATTAGTTTTAGTTCTTATTTTTTTAATACCTAGTATTTAATGCCTGTTCTTACTACATATTGCACCATAGGCAATGACCTGGTGTTACATGTAATGAAATGAAATGATAATTGGGAAAGGAAATTTGGGAAGCAAAAATTCCAGGCCGAAATTTAGGGTACTTCCCTGACATTTGCCAGTTATGACTCGGGAAACTACGAAAAACCCTCATTCAGAGAATGATGGCAGAGAATGAATGAATCCATGGCAGGATTTGAATCACAGACACAGTAATTACTAAGGGAAACTGCCTTTTACTATAGTTTTTCATTAGATTAAACACATAACTGTTTCATTTATTTTACTATGGTAATTTTACTGTAGTTGAATGCTAAGGTTTTTTTTACTCAACTCTGTGGCTGGGTAAAATGCTTCACTAGTGCTCATAAATCTTAATTTTTAAGCATAAAGGCAAAAATATGTCTTCCAGCAAACCAAGTGACAATAATGCAGAAATTGTGTGATATAGAAGATGAAGAATCTTCAGATTAAGGCCGCAGTTTGAAACACTTGAAAACACTTATGAATTTAATTAATGTTTTAGGTTTACCTTTCAACAGTTCCAGGGACTCTTAGAAAACACTGCTCCATGTTTGCAATATCATACTGCAAGAAATCATGCTTTAACAGCAAAGCAGCAGCTACAAATAGCTCTCCATTGGTTTGGAACAGAGGCGCAATTTCATGTTATTGGGAACATGCATGGAACCTGTAAAGCTACTGTTTGTCATGCTACTCAAAATGTTGTACATGGTATAAATAACATCCTGTTCTGTGATGTTAAGTGGCCAAACAATGTGCATAAGATAATGCAATAATTCAGTAAAAAATCTGATGTGTTACACTCACATGACTTTCTCTACTCTTGTACAAACTATTTTTACAAACGCTTATTCTCCATCTACTTCATGTTAATTGAGATAAACATTTGCAGACTCTATCTTATTGCTAAGTTTCTTGTAGATGTAAGGGGAATATATATTTACAAGGACAATATAGAAATACAGTAGCCTTTAAGCATATACATATCTCTTAATAGCTGGTTGCTAGGTGCAGCACCATTCCCTTTGCCACAGATTAATACTCTTTGCATATACAAGATAAAAAAATGAATAACGAATTCCCATTTGAGAAAATAAGTATTGAAAAATTTAAGGGAATAACAAATAATAATCTCGAAAATGGTTCACTCAACAAAAAAAATGGATATGACATAAATTGTGTATTTTAACGCGATCTACATTTTTTGTGTAGTAAAATTTTGTCTATCTCTTATGGTTTACCAGTTATGCAAAAGTCGTTCACAATGAAGAATACTTTTGGAGACATTCCCAGGAAATTCAAGATATACATTTTATTGGTCATAAAAATATCTTAAACATATGATATTTTAATCAAAATCGTTAGATTCATTTTAGAGAAAATTAAAATTTTTGAAAAATCTTCCATGTAAAGGGTAATCTGGGGTGGGGGATTTTCTTGAAAACCTTCGCGTCACATCCTTGGAAGATACTGAACTTAAATACCAAGTTTGGTGTTTATCCGACTGTTCGTTTCTGAGTTATGCTGTTCACAGACATATACACAGACAGACATGTTTCCAAAAATGCTTTTTTTGGATTCAGGGGGTCTCAAAACATGTATTTCCGGTGAAATCTCGGTATCGAATTTTTGGGTGGAATACAATACTTCCCCTACTTACTATACGTAGTAGAGAAAGTAAAAAAATGGGCTTCCATTAATATGTGGTGCATTAGATATGAGTGATTAAAATAGATCTCCTGCTTTACATGAAGCAGCATTTGTAGATCACAAAGGGTGCCAGAATGGAAGAAAGGCGGAGGCCCACACCTGAGCAGTTTTGAATGGAGATTCAATATATCCACTGGTCATGGTTTTTCCCACCTTTGGTGTGCAATCTTGAAAATCCAGCACAAATTTGCTTTGCAAGAGCTCATAGGAAAATGAGATGGGTAATACAACATGCCATTGGAATCCTCAAAGAGAAGTGTTAAGCCAGCATATGCTTACAATATAATAAAGTTTAACAAAGGATGAAGCATTGAATAATGAGCTTAATAAAGGTGATTTCAATGAGGATGATGATGATGATGATGATGCAGACATGGAAGAAGTTGAAGGAAATGGAGCAAGAAACCAAAAGTTGCAGTATTTTTACAATCACTTTAATAGTAAGTATACTCTTTTAAAGTTCTTAAAAAAATTTAAAGCATTCAAGCATAAAAACAAAATTTTAAAACAATTGCATAAATAAAATGTTTTACTTTTTAATTTCAGAATCAAAATAATTAATGATTTCTCCATCTTTATAATATTGAGGGTTTAGGTTAGGCTCCTCTCTTGTAACAATGTCCTTGGTGAATTTATATGGAGAAATTCCAAGAGACTTTTTTTTCTCCAGAATATCTAACTGCAATTTGTATTGATGCACCTATACTTCAACTTTGTCTGAGTTTTAGTTTCTTTACTTCCTGCATGCTTGCCATTTCACTGTCATTCACTACAATTACATGTTTTTTTGGGGGGGGGCAGGAGCCTGAGTAACTGCATCACTGATATTGTCACTGTCCCTACGTCAGGAATATTTCTTGATAATAATTCTGGCCATGGAATTCCTTTTAGAAGGAATCAGGATCACCAAGCTCTTCAATAACAGGAGAATCTCTTCCATTATCTGAAGCACTAAGCTATCCATTTCCGATTGTTTGGATTCTAGTCCTCTGCCATCTTCAGATTTGTCATATTGTCTATTTTAGTCTGTGAAATAAATGAAGGCTAATATTGTCTTATAGTGTGCCCGTAGAAAATGCTTATAAAATCAAAAAGAAAGCAAATAAATTACCTTAAGAGTGAGCTTAGAACACGATGTGGTCTCGGCTATAGCTGGTGCCCACCTGCCCGCGCGTTTTAGGTGTTTTAGTTATATAGGCAAATCGCGTCAGGAAGTAAACAAAGGTAGCCATTTTGTGAAAAAATTACATGCAAATTGGGTACTGCCAACGTAAATGAAAATGTGAAATCAGCTAAAAATGCGATGCGCCGTTGTTACCACTATTTGTTGTTGATCTTCTTCTTCGATTGTTGTTGGAACGCAACGATACAAATTACCACTGCGTACTCAAAATAAAGCAACTCAACACGCGGGTATTGGAGACTTCCAAAACTTCCAAAAGCTTCTGCAATTGTTTGTGCAGCATGCAGTAATCGACGAAGTATACCTCTGCGATATATGCGACAACGTTCTTCCTGTCAAATGGTTCAAAGGAACACAGTTGTGTTTCACATGCCGAAATGGTCACCCAAGGAGGAAATTAAGTGCCAGAAAAGGGAGTTTTATAGGTAACGCACATCTCACTCCACAACAAATAATACACTTCTGTATAATGTGGTGCATACTAGATAATCCCAGAAGTAGCACCATAAAGTGCGAGATGAAAACCTCCTTGAATACCGTAGTGAACTGGTCGAACTATTGCCGAGAAATCTGTGTAAATTGGGCGCTAGAGAACCGCAGGCGAATTGGAGGAATCGGAACTGTAGTGGAAATCGATGAATCCAAGTTCGGACGTAGGAAATACAACCGTGGGCATCACATCGAAGGACAATGGGTGTTCGGAGATGTCCAGCGAGAAATGAAGACCAACTTCTTCCTTGTTCCTGTTGAAACCAGGGATAAGGTAACATTACTCCGTATAATCCAAGACTGGATTTTACCCGGAACAACAATAATATCTGATTGCTGGAAATCATATGATACACTCCAAGACGAAGGCTTCCAACACCTTCGAGTAAACCACTCCGTGGAATTCGTCAGCAGCTACGCCAGCGGAGAAGTCCACGCAGTTAATACACGAAGGCTAGCAGGGCAGAGACTCTCAATCCATACCAATACTATAGAATCCAAGTGGAAAGACTGCAAATATTCAATTCCCGTATTCGGACGAAAAAAGCAACATTTTGCAGGCTATCTAGCTGAATACTTATTCAAACGTACTTACAAAAAAGAAGAGAGGCTGCACCATCTACTAATAGAAGCAGCAAAAGACTATCCTCCACAATTGTAATTTTTTTATATTTTTTGTGAACGTGTAACGTGTTAAAATGCTATTTGCATCAAAAGTGTACACCATTGAGTAATAAAAGTTATGTGTTTTTGTGAAAGTATAGTTTTTGAAAAGTGTTATTTGCATTAAAAATGTAAAAAAAGAAGTTGCTTTACCCTAATAATGTTAGATAGCTAACCAAAGCTTATATAAAAAAAACTAACCTAAACCTAACCTTTCGTGAATTCAGAAACGTAAGCTTATATAAAAAAAACTAACCTAAACCTAACCTTTCCTGAATTCAGAAACGTAAGCTTATATAAAAAAAACTAACCTAAACCTAACCTTTCGTGAATTCAGAAACGTAAGCTTATATAAAAAAAACTAACCTAAACCTAACCTTTCCTGAATTCAGAAACGTAAGCTTATATAAAAAACTAACCTAAACCTAACCTTTCATGAATTCAGAAACGTAAGCTTATATAAAAAACTAACCTAAACCTAATCTTTCGTGAATTCAGAAACGTAAGCTTATATAAAAAAAAACTAACCTAAACCTAACCTTTCGTGAATTCAGAAACGTAAGCTTATATAAAAAAAAACTAACCTAAACCTAACCTTTCGTGAATTCAGAAACGTAAGCTTATATAAAAAAAACTAACCTAAACCTAACCTTTCGAAAGCTTACATAAACAAAAAGTCTAACGTAAGCGTAACCTTCCGTTAATTCATAAAGCACAGGTTGTCTAAGATCCCTGGGCTACACTCTGTGGTCGTTTCCGCATTCGCGGCATTAATTTTCGTTTTGGCGGCATTAATTTGTTATATGTTGGCAGCATAAACATATGACATGTGTTGAGCTAGTGCATGGCATAGTGTGACATCTGTTGGACAATATAACACATCATATTCATCACCGTGGGGCACACTGTAAGATGATATTGTCCTAATGAATAATAATGTAGTTCACAGCCAGAACACGATTTAACCTAGAGCTTGAAATAAATATGCATCTTGCATCAAGGCATTTGCAAAACACAAAAGTTGACTTCTGCACTAGTAGTCTTAGAAAGACAGTTTAAAATACAATTAAAGTAGCAGAATTAATTTACAAATAAATATAAATTGTGCTTATCATTGTCTTCTTTCTTATATTTCTCCATGTAACATCTCTTGCAAAAGTATATGGCTTATCGTTGGTTATATACCCAGCAGAAATACAAACTGACTTAGTTCTACCCACTTTTCTTGTTTTTTGCTTATTGTTAATGAAGCAGTATATTTCCCAAATAACACTTCTTTGTTTTCCAGGATTTTTTACAGAAAACTTGTTTTAAATATTTATTACTTCTGTCATCCATTTTATCTGCTTAGCATTAATCATGGCCTCCTAAGCTGTTTACTGTATATTTCCTATTCAATAGTCTACTAAAGTAAAAATTTTACTAAGGTAATAAAATTTTTATAAAACACAAAAATGAACTTTGGTAAATATATATTTTAATCTACTATAGTAACTTACGAGTTATTTACTAAATGTTTATGAAACAGGTCACAGATCAAGTGTAAAAGTGAAGCCCAGCAAGAACAGGGAAATGCCAACTACTGCATGTTCACATGGGTTACAGGCATACCAGTGAACCCAAAAACCTTAGGAAGAAAAGAATGCAAAGCAGCTGATCTTACTTATGTTATTACAGCTTTTCATCAGCAGTAAATAGTTTAAACAAAATTGACTAGGATAAATTATTACTAAAGTACATGGAAATAACATCAAAATGCAAGGATAGCAAAAAAGAAGCCAAAAAGAAGAATTTGGTTCCAGTAAAGTACAGAATAAGGACTAAAGGCAGCCAGATGTTGCCTGTATGAGCTGCGAAATTTCAAGCAATATCAGGGATGACCAAAGATAGAATCTTACATTTGGTCAGTAGATATGCTACAAGAAAGTTACCAGTTGAAAACAGAGGAGGAGACTGGAGATCTGCTGAGGATAAAGAAGTTACAGAAGCCATTAAGAATGATATTAAACTGTATAGATGCAGAGAGAACCACTATTCAAGATTTAAGTCCAGAAGAGGACTTATTGAACTGAGCATAAATACAATGTGGCAGAATTTCTGTTAAAAAAAAAGATGAAAGAAAAAGAAAATACAAACATATTTTCTATCACTCTTTAACCTGTCATTTAGAACTGCCCATACAGATACATGTTCAAAATGCAAGACTGGACTCTTGAAAATAAAAAAGGAAAAAGATTTGGGGATAAAAAAATTAACAACAAACCACAGGTTGCACAACTTTATGTGAAAAGATTCTATAGAATAATGAAGTGAGAAAATCCAAATATGATTAAAGTATGCTTTGATATACAACAGAATCAGCCAATACCAAAGCTTTCTTTGGGTTAAGTGTTCCATTCAAGACAGGTTTGGCTCTACAATTTGTGCACTATGGTTCATTCTCAAGAACAAACAAAGGAAAGCATTGTTTTCTATACTTGGCTAGAAACAGAAGGACCGAAAGGATGCAATCTAGTTCTGTCTTAGAAACCTTGAGGCATGCCAGACAGAAACCAGCCCAAATGAAATTTATTTATTTTCTGACTCTTGTGCAGGTCAAAATAAAAATACCATTATGATAGCCATACTAATGGCTTTTATGGAAGAGAGTAGGGGATTTAATAAGCTAGTCCATTACTTTCCAATTCGTGGTCACAGCTATATGCCTCCAGACAAAGTGTTTTGGTAGAATGGAAAAAGCTACCACAAAAAGGAAGAAACGTTTTTAGCAACTGAATACTATAAAGTGCTGGGATACCATAGCACTAAATAAAGATTGGGAAGCAAAGGATCTGAAGTCCAGTATACTAAAGGATTTAAGACAAAATTCCTTTCAAAATAGGTGCCCAACGGGTGATGGCTTATGAAAATACTAAAAAGAAGGTATTGTCAGTATCGGACACCTATACTGGAAGTCCTGTTGAGATTGCAGTGCTGAAGTCCAGGAACTGCAGTCAGGAAGTTGGGAAACCAGCCACTTTGCAAAAAACGAACATGATCAGCAAGGATTAGAAAAAGAACATCTTAAAACTCATTAAGTATTTTGAAATACCACAAGGAGCAGAAGAGCTTTATAAAGACATTGTTGAAAGTCACCATTAGGTTTCTAGTTTTATATTGTTGGAGTCTGTATTGCTTTTGTAAGCTTAATGGAGAATAAAGATTATGATTATGTTTTATATTTTGATAATGTTAGGTTACTATTTTGAACTTATGTTTATCCAACTGTTATAAAACAATGTAATGCTAAATTTATAGTAATTTAATGAGCAATAAAGATGTCTTCTTCATACTATCTATAAAAAGGGTAGAGGAAAAGAAAGAAAGAATAAAAAAGAAGTTCTGAATATGTATATTAACAAAATTTTTACCTTCAAGCTACACATTTATCGACTTTTGAAAAAACTTGGAAATTTTGTCCCTCCATTTTGATATTAGAAATAAAAATTTGAGTGACAAATACATGCTTAAAAACAATGAAAATGCTAAGTTATTTTCTTCCTATAATTAGTACTTCAATATGGTATTTAAAAAATGAATTTTCTGAAAAATTTACTTTTTTGCATTTATCAACCTTTGAAAAAACACTCCTCAATTGCCGCTGGACATAACTGATAACAGCAATATGGAAGAGCCAATGAATTAAAAGAACAGGTAATTCATTATTCATATACAACATTAAGGAAAGCATGTACTCATTATGCAAGTATGCATGTTCAAGCATTGATTATTCTGGTGAGAGTGCATTATCTTGCACTAGACAGTGTGCAAGTGAGAGAGGAATATAAAAAAGGGGTGATAATGAAGTGGCAATGCATAGTTAATATCTGATTCGCTGGAGAGAAAAGCTTTTCCCATTGGAAAGATATTGTAATATAAATTACCATTACTATTCAAACCGCTGCATACATTAACCAACTTTTTAATTATGTTTTAACAATCACAACTTTTTTTTTTAATTCCTCTGACTTTTCTAAGTTTACTTGACTATGTATATTGGATGGCCTGGTACAAATAATGCATATCAAGATAAAAATTAATACAAAGCTTTATTATGTGCACAAATACATTATGTACATATTTATATAAATTACCACATACTCCCATAAAATTTTAAAACAAATACACACTGATCATAAATTATTCTTTTACAAATGCTGTAAGTAGTCTAAGTGTAAAAGTAGAATAAGACTGAAAAATTTAATGCCATAACCAGGATTTGACCCACGGATCTTCAGCTTAGCATGCCGCTGCTCTAACCAACTGAGCTACAATAGCAAAATGCTGGTATGACGTTAAATTCTCCATCTGGCTCACATTTTCTCTGGTAAACCATCAGGCATTCTGAAATTTACTTTGAGATTACAAAATGAATTTGAGAATATCTTACAGAATACTGTGAAAAATGTGAGTCAGTTGGGAAATTTAATGTTGTACTGGCATGTTGTCATGGTAGCTCAGTTCATTAGTGCAGCAGCACAGTAAGCCAAAGTGCTGCTTCAAATCCCAACTGTGGCACTGAATTTTTCAATCTGATTCTACCTTTTCAAATAAATACACATTTTCCCATTCAAGCACTCTCATACTTTGTGTGTTTCCGAGACACTGACACATTCCAGTAATCTCCTTAACTGGTATAATTTTAAAATGTCTGCTGCTTCATTTGGCACAACAAAACAAGCAGCCCTGTTGCACTCTTTAGCACTGACTTCTGAATGTTTCTCCACTTCTTTTGCAAAGTCTAACAGTGTATGAACATCACATTCAAAAGCACTGTTATGATCTCTCCAGCACATTTGTACAAACCAGTGTTTCATTTCTAATGTTAAACTCTCCTCCAGTAGTTGATAAGCATTTGTGTGATTTATAAGTTGTTTTAGAGAGTTTGATGCCAACTCAGATAATGTTGCTGCCTCTGCAAAAACATTCATCTCTGCTTTGTCAAACACACGGTCCTAAAAGAGAGAGAAAAATAAGGTTTATAATAAGTAATTCATTGTTTTTTATCAATTTAAATCCAATGTTGAACATACATATTTGTAAAGTTAATCAGTTCGAGGCATGTGTGATGTCATCTTGTGGATAAAATAAATTCACATTACATGAATTACATTAAATCAAGGACATTTTCTCATCATACTCAATGCATATGAATACAAGAACAGTCTTACACATATCCAAAATGCATGCAGACTCCAACTAAAAGCCAGAAATACACATAAATATAAGAACTAAGAAAATTCAGGATGTAAAAAAAAAACATCTTTCCATATTTTGAGACATAGTAGAACCCATTAAAACTAGTTCATAAAGCCTAATGCACTAAAGTTAATATCTTTAGATATATTGGAACTACGAGGTGGATCCAGAAAATAAGTTTCCTGATTTGTTTCCTTTAAAGTAAACGTATTTATCCGGGAAAATTGTGCATGCAGATCTATGACGTATCAATCATATGCCGGCTCTTTATTTGTTCTCCCACTGCCTGCGTGGTTCGGTCAGCGATAAAGTTCCTTATGTAAAAAACGTAGCGCCGATCGAAATTCATTATGAGCTCTGTCGGATCTACAGGCCGAACATCATGAGCAAACAGATGGTGCGTCGCTGGTGTAGGCAGTTTTACGAAGGTCATCAAAGTGTCCATGATGAAGAGCACAGTAAGCGACCATCTCTCATCAATGATGACCTTATTGAGCTGGTGTGGCTGCGTAGCGTGGAGAACCATTGCTTCACAATTACGGAGCTCAGCAGCCATTTTCTGCAGATATCGCGACCCTTGTTGCATGAAATTGTTGCTAAGCACAAGCTGTTCAGGAAATTGTGTGCCAGGTGGGTGCCGAAAAAACTGACACCCGAGCACAAAACGAAACGCTTAGGAGCAGCACTGACATTTCTGCAGCGGTACCATGATGATGGCGACGAATTCCTTGACAGGATCATCACGAGCGATGAGACGTGGATTTCGCACTTTACCCTGGAAACCAAGCAGCAGTCAATGCATTGGCATCACAGTGGATATCCGGTCAAGACGAAATTCAAACAGACTGTGTCGGTGCAGAAAGTGATGTGCACAGTGTTCTGGACATGCTGCTTATTGACTTCCTGCCCAGAGGTGAAACAGTAAACGCTGGCCGTTACTGTGAAACACGGCGGAAATTGTGACGTGCCATTTCAAACAAGAGGCTTACTGCAGGTGTTATGCTGCTCTATGACAATGCTCATCCACATACGGCACAGCAAATGTTCTGCAGGAGTTCGGCTGGGAGCTGTTTGATCATCCACCATACAGTCATGATCTTGCTCCCAGCGATTTCCATCTTTTCTTGCACCTCAAGAAATCCCTGACCTCTGGTCAGTGCTTTGACAATGACAAAGAGCTGAAGATGCTGTCACACACTGGTTCCATTCACATGCAGCAGACTTTTACGACACAGGAATATAGAAGTTGATCCCATGATATGACAAATGTCTCAATTCTTGTGGTGACTATGTTGAAAAATAGCTCAAACACTGCTATGTCTGTTCCAATAAAGTTTTTCATGTGGCTATGTTTTCTTTTTTTAAAAAAATAAGAAAACTTACTTTCTGGATGTGCCTTGTACTTATTCATAGCACATGATTTACTGAAGATAAGCAACTGGAATACCAAATTGTTAAAAGAACTTGGTCAACATTTAAAATACTTTTGCTCCACTTTCTTATCACTTAAGGCAGAACATGTTTCAAGCAGACATCCTCATCATCAGCTGGTCAGTGGACTGGCTCTTATCTGGTATCTACTTTCCCATTTCCCCCATTGTTCACCCTGCTATTGTTCCTATTGATGAGTAGTATGATGTCATCTGATGCCGGTATTTCAAAATTCATGACTCTATTTGAATTCTTGAAATGTGTATATTCTCCTGCACTATTAATCCCAAATGATTCTTGGCTGATTTTAAAAGCTTTATTTCTGTGTTATTTCATAATATCAATGGGGGAAATGGGAAAGCACATACCAGAACCAGACGAGAGCCAGTCGACCAACCAGCTGATGATTGGAGCATGCCTCCTTGATATATGTTCTGCCTTAAGTGATGAGTGGAGCAAAAGTGTTTTAAAGGTTGGCCAAGTTCTTTAAAAATTTGATTACCATGCTCCACTGCCTCAAATACCTCATCATTTTTAATTTTAAAACGTTGCAAGAAGTTGCTTATGAACTGAGGGTACAATTTTTTATTTCACTGAACTTTTTGTATGGGTAACTAGTGAACAGCAACTAGCAAGTCCACCTTCAGTGTGGAGTTAGTGCATCTGCCTCACATTCAAGACGTCCCAAATTTGAATCTTGGCTAGGATGAAATACCAGTTAAGGTGTTTTCCAGAATTTTCTCTTATCCTCAGAAGGAGCTAAGCTCATCTGGCTCTTCCTCCATGCTCTAGGGGTACCATGCTAGCCTCTGGTTCCTGGAGTCACCAGTTCAAACACAGCGGAGGGCGATGCATATTTTCAGGCATAAAAATCCTTAGCATGGCTTCCTTTGGATTGGAAGTAAAACCAGTGGTCCTGTGTTGTAGATTTATGGCACATAAAAGAACTGCAAGCCTGATAACGAGGCCTCTGAGCAAAATTTCCAGTTTTTTACGCCCAATAAAATATGGGACACTAAGAAGAACCACAATATTAACCCACTGGCATCTTCTTTAAACACCCTAACGGCTATTATTTTGCTAACATATCCCACTCTTCATGTAATTGATAAACAAGTTTATATATTCCTGTCACAGCCACCTTTAATGGGAGTGTTTTGAATAGTTATTATCATTAAGGGGAGACGAAATGGACTGGCCATTCATTCATAGCTGAACAATGGGGAGGACCCACATAATGCGATGGCATGCATGGGTGATGATAGGGTTACATTTAGCTGGATTTTGCTTTTTCTTCTAAAAACTATTTTTGTTCTAAAATAGTAGCATTTAAATAAACATGTTTATGGTACAAAATATCTACAAACACCTGTATTAAATTGCTAATGACCAGTATAATATTAAAAAAAAAAAACACACACATTGACAAAACATTGTTATGCAATTTAAATGTCATTTCTAATTTACGTGGGTGCAGCTCATCATAGACATGAATGGATTAAAGAGCATCCATAATAAATAAATAAATAAAAAACAGGCTCATATGAGGATCATTTTTCCATATCATTCACTCCCCATCCAATATGACTTTCCAACTAAAAGATGTCAAAACAAACAAACAAACAAACAAACAATAGAGTAACTAGTAAGTTATCGCATTGCCCAGGAAATTATGCACATCATTTCTTTGCTGATGCTATTTTAATTGTTTGTGTTCTTTCTTTTGGTATGATTATAATTAACAATGTCAGAAAAAAAGATCACTCTAGTGAAATTTACAACTACAACAGTGTGACTATACCCTCATGTCATAAATGTTTTTATTTGTTTGGTTTTGTTTATTTTAAAGTTGGTTTAACTGCTAGTCATATCACAACAGTGTCTAGATTCTTTGGTACATATAATGCAGTGTATGCTAGACAGAATACTTAAAGTTGCAGTCCTCCTCTGCCATTTGCTTGGATAATTTGTTGGCAGGTAGCCTCAGATGCATAGTCATCTTCCTGTGTCATCTCTGCAAATTATTTAATTGGAAGAAAGATTTTTAAAATGGTGAAACTGTTACTCTATGCATTTAACATGTAGTCATCATCACATGGTAAACATAGGCCTTAGTTGCACTGCCACCCTCCTGTACCATTTTGTTGATAATGTGCTTAGTTGTGCACTCACCTTCCCACACCAATCTATCTCATTTCTTTTAATCTCCTTTTGGTTCTGATATTGAAATATCTAATCTGGAATTCAAATGGCAACTAAGGGACACACAAAACAAATCCCATTAAGTTGGCCAATAAATAGAATTTGAACCAGCAACCTCCAGAATGCAAGCCACAAATGTTACTCTCTGAGCCTTCTTAGTTGTCTATATACTGTATAACTTTTCTTAATACATGTTTTTCAAACTTGCTCTATGCCTACTTCTCTACCAGAAGCATAAAAATATTTCATTGTGTATATAATCAATTAAACTCCAAGAGAAATTTTTTTAAAAATCCACAAGTAAATTTCAAACTGAGCGAAAGAGACATTTAGAATCGCTAATAGACAAGCCCAAGGCATTAATCCTGTAGAATCCTCACTTGCTCTGTAATTTTATCCCTTTAAGAAAACAAACACAACATAATATTTGATCTTTTAGTCCCTCCACAGTACCACAGATCAGTAGCCTTCAGTACAGTCCCAAAGCTATTGTTTAGTACCCGTCAAGGACAAGGTGCTTAAAGCACTATCCCTATAGCAACAAGTAAATGGTCCAGAAGAATGATATGAAGGCGAAAACCTCTGAAACAATAAATAGAATTATTTATAGTTTGTATTGAAAAGCATGAACAGCATATGCTTTTAATGAAGAATATTTTCAGACAAGGTGGTAAATATACAGAAAAAGTGAAACAAAAATTTGCAGAGCAGTTTCCAAATTCCAGATTACTGTTTCGCAATACTTTAATAAGTAAATTTTGTGAGGCTGGTTCTGTTTATGATGACACAAGAAGTGGTAGACCTGATTATTTCTTTTGAGGTGCTGCAAAGTCAAGAGTGCATAACAATAATCCAAAAGCTACAGATGAATTGAAATTGGCAATAATAAACTACACCAATTCAGTGATAAAGGAAAACTTTAATCAAAGTAACTTAAGTTGGATGAATCGACAACTTTTTAAATCTTTTCCTTTCCACTTACAAGGTGTGTTCAAAAGTATCGAACCTTTGGTCGGCAAAAATTCATTTATTGATTTGGAGATCCAAAATACTAATCCCCTTCAAAGTAGTCTCCTTGGTGATGCACACACTTCTCCCAGTGCTCCCACCATTGATGGAAACACTTCTGGAATGCAGCTTTTGGAATGGTGAGCAGCCAGGATATTGCATTTCGCATGATGTCTTCTCTTGACTCAAATCAGGTCCCTTTCAGCAGAATTTTCAGCTTGGGAAATAGCCAAAAGTCACATGGATCCATGTTGGGTGAGTAGGGGCCAGGCGAACCACAGAAATATTGTGTTTGGCGAAGAAAGCCTGAATCAAATGTGCAGAATGGGCGGGTGCATTATCATGATGGAGCTGCGATGGTTTTGCTGCCCATAGATCCGGTGGTTTGCACTGTGCGACAAGCATCACAAAGGTGACGAATGACCTCCTGGTAGTAATTCCCTGTGATGGTTTCGCCTTGTGGTTTGTACTCATAATGCACCGTACTACGGGAGTCAAAGAAAAGTAAGCATGACTTTGACTTTGCTGCGGACCTGCCATGCTTTTATTGCCCTTGGGGATGACGGATGTTACCACTGTGACAACTGCATCTTGGTTTCCAGGTCGTAGCCATAAACCCATGTCTCATCGCCTGTGATCACAGTATTCAGAAAGTTGGGGTCACTGTTTGCATTGGCCAGCTTATTCTGTGCAATTGCTTCTGCTTCATTGTTAGCTTTGGTATGTACCAATCCAATGCTTTCCCCTATCTCGTTTGCAAGTTCTCAGACTGTGATTCGACGGTCCTGCAAAGACCAGAGTCCACACTTCCTTAATGACATTGTCATTTCAGCTTGTTGAGGACCTTCCTGAACATGGTTCGCTGTTCACTGATGTGCGGCCATCTTTGAAGCAGTTGTACCACTCCTTTATCCATGAAGTGCTCATGGCATTGTCATCGAAAACCTGTTGAATCTTATGAATGGTTTCCACCTGGGTATTGCCAAAGTTTTGGCAAAATTTGAAGCAATATTCTGCTCAAATTGTTCCATCATTATATGCAATACTTCTTGTTATTTTATTTAAACAAAGTGTTTAACATTAAAAATAAACATGTGAGTCTGCGCCTTCAACAGAATGGTGGATATTTTCAACATCTTTTGTAAATGGGTGAGTTAATTATGATTTATTTGTTTATTTTTTCTTTCTTTCAGCTGCTTTCTCCAAATTCATTCCATCCAGTCCACCACTGTAGCATCACAAATGCAAGGAATCAGGATTTCCACCATTATGGGACTTGAAGACACACTGTAAAAGCCTTACAATCAAATCATTAAAATGGGCATAAATGCAAGGAATCAGGATTCCACCACATTCCCATATTTCACATATTCCACTACTGCGGAGGGACTTAAAGATCACACTGTAAAAGCCTTACATTCAAGTCATTAAAATGGACACAAATGCATGGAATCAGAGTTACCACCACATTCCCATATCTCACTTATTCCACTTCTATAGAGGGACTTAAAGATCACATTATTGATCTTGAGGGACTTAAAGATCACAAGTCATTAAAATGGGCACATGCCTAACTATAGATTTTTGTAAAATGCCTTTAAATCTAAAAGCCTCTTTAAAACAGAAAGTACCTCTGAAATGTCTTCATCAGCTTCACATTTTGCAGGTCCCAGGCACCATAAGAACAGAGTGGCAGCACAAGCAACTGCATCAGTATCCTCCAATGTGGCAACAAATTGCTCTATCAACAGCTCTCTTGCTTTCTGTGAAATTACTGGTATGTCAATGCAATCAAGTTTTATTGCAAGCTCTGAAACTAGCTCACGCACTTGAGAGGCATCATCATCCAGAAGCAGCATGACCACTGTCCACAGTGTACAAACTCCTGAAACTAAAATATTAAATATTTTTGTTATGTTTTTGCAGAAGATATCAAGCTTTATGCAGCATTCAAAGTATATGCCAAATATATTATACACAGTTTTTATTCTTTGCAGGATCAAACTGAAACATCTGATGTGATACATTCACATGACTTTCTCTACCCTCTATCATTTATTAGTGGGTATACAAACTATTCTTACTAAAGTTTGCTTTTCTATCTACTTCAAAAAATTGAGATAAACTTTTGCAGGAATAGCTACATTAAACATTTTATTATAGATACAAAAGGAACAGCAATAGTCAAATGTTTAAGAACTGGATACTATATGCTGGCCTTAAATTTTATATTCTTTCCATGACATCGCAAGAAACAACTAAATGTTAATAGCACTTTAGCAGAATGACTAAGTAATGAACAATTCAAACCATTAATAACCAATATCTCGGAAATAGCTTGTCACAAAAAAGTTATTTAAAATGAACTATATTTTAAAAAAATCTACATTTTTTTGTGTAATACGTTTTTGTATATTGCTTAACACTTACCAGTTATACATGATTATACAAAAACTTCACAGACTATTCCCAGAAAATTCAAGATATATATTTTATTTTCCATGTAAATATCTTTAATGTATGGTATTTTAATTACAATACTTAGAGGCATTTTTTAGAAAAACAAAAATTTTGAAAAACTTTTCATGTAAAGGATAGTTTGGGATGGGGGAAGTTACATGCATACACAGGCTTTGTTCTAGAAATTTTTTGGGGGGTTAGGGGGCCTTAAAACATATATTTCTGGTGAAATCTCGACATCAAATTTTGGGTGGAATACAATACTTCCCCTACTTATTATACGTAGTAGAGAAAGTAAACATTTACACTTTTGCTAACTGGCATCTACACTTAAAAAGCACAACAAAGCTTTTCCTATACACTTAAGATTTGATATAAATATGTGAGTAATATTTTTACTATCATACCTAGAAAGTTAATAAGTGACACATTGAAATTGTTTAACTTAAAAGAAAGATCAATTAAACTTACAATTGAAGTTCACAAGATGGATCACGGTCATTTTATATTTTTTACCACCTTCTTACAATAAATAGAGGGAGTACATTCCACCCAAAAATTCAGGATTTTATCAGAAATGCACATTTAAAGGTCCACCTTCTCAAAAATAGGAGGGAGGATAGAGAATGAAAATGAGGGAGACTCAAAGGAGTTTTATTAAAACGTAATACATTTGAGATATTACTGTGATAATATGCATACCTTGAATTTTATGTGAATAGCATGTTAAGTCCTCTTCATATCAGGATTGTAATTTAACCAGACCCAAAAACACCATGAGACTTTGTTTAAAAAACCCATTTAAGAAAACCCACCTATTGGGTTTATGTATGTTTAATCAACATACAAAATTTTACATAGGTTAAAAGAGCAATCATATTTATTAGGAATGTGACCTCGATAATGTTGATACCTTGATACTCGGTGGTATCGAAGTATGTCTAATACTTTGAGATAAACCTGATACTTTTTCAGATACTTTTAAATTTTTAAGTTTTGCATTTATTCAAGTTTTTGCATTTAACTTTACACTAGATAAGGAATGATAGGAGACAAGACGTCATGTTATTGCCTCACATGTGTTCCCAAAGAGTGGCTGGACTATAGTTCTTGATAAACCTTGACTGCATATCCTGTGGGTGAATCAATGCAACATTCCATAGACTCTTGAGTCTAAAAGAAAACATGCAAAACAAAGGGGGAAGGAATAGAAGTACTCATGTAACATGCAGCATTAACCGAGTTGTGAATGAAGCTGATTAAGCTGATGCACTAAATCACGTTTCTGCAATAGCCTTGCTTGCTGACTCACTCTTAGGCTTTACATTTACCTACTTCGGTGACCAAAATCTGTGAAGCCACCAGAAAAAAATCAGAACTTAAAATGTGAGATAATACAGCGCATGGGAATATTTATTCTTTCCTTCCATCTGTTTGTCTTTATGCAAGTCAGGTCACGAGCGTAGCTTTATATCAGTCTTTAACTTAGTCTCTAACTTTATTATTTCCATAATATGGATAGAAAATCCTTTAAAAGAAAGTTTTTTTGCACAAAATATAGTTACATAAAAAGGAAAGTAGAGAAATTATAAACTACCATCATCATCATCAGCTTTGACTAACAACAGGAGATATATAACCTGGGCATTATCAAGATAAAAAAAATTGCTGCCAACTGGAGAATATCAAAAAGGAATAATTTTCGAAATTAGCATACAATACAAAATTGGTTACATATGTTTATACACAGAAAACTACTAATAAGAACACAATTCAGTGAACAAGCTATTGCCTTTACAGTTTTTTTATAAAATAAGTATTGGGTATTGGATATCGGCACTCAAAAATCAGTATCATTATCAAGTATCGGGAAATAGTGGTATCGTCCCATCACTAGTATTTATTAAATGAGACTATTTATTTTAACAAGAAGTTATTTTATTAAAATTGTGTTTTAACCTTTTTTGCAATATATGAAACATATTAAATAATGTTTACACTCCCAGAAAAAACTTTGACCTAATGTGTTATTACTTACTGCAGAATGGTAATAATAACTGTACATTACAATTTAGTCCTTTTTAGAAACATGCAGAAATTTGTAGACCTTCACCTTCAGCTCTTTTCTCTCCTAAATTATTATTTAGTTTTGACCAAACACTAGCGTAGGTGGAGAAGATTCTCTCAATGGATGCAGGGCAAGAAATGAGGCTTTTCACAAAACTAATAAATTCTGTTAGCAAGTTTCCTTTATTTTTCTGTTTTCAATAAAATTTCTTCGATCATTTGTTTAGTTGAAACTGTGTTACTATTGCCTCAGAAAACATAGTGTCAGGAAAATAATCAGAATCAACAATTCTGAAGGACACAACACTTGCAGTCCACTCTGGATGAATCTGTGAGCCAGTTTCCTGCACTTCCTCTTATTCTATAATTAATCTTCTCCCTTTGAATCTTGGATCTAACATATTAGCAACATAGTGAAAGAGCTCTGGTGCTTGTTTCTTCGTTTCTTTATTGTGTTCTTATATGGTAACATATCAGGATTTTCTAAAAGATCAATCAATAGTTCCACAGCTTGTACAATATTTGTGTTGTCTGCTTGAAGAAGGTCCAGAACTCCACAAACCTCTGACAGCTGTCGAGAAGATGAGTGGTTTATAACATTATCAAAGATTTTACTAATTTAGCAAGGACTTCTTACAAGTGCTCTGTTACAATTTCTTCATATTTAGAATAATTATAATATGTATCCAATGCTAGAACAAAGCATGAATTTTCACCATTACTCTCTCTTTACAACCATGTGCTTAAGCAAAGTATTATGATAATTATGCAAGCCAGTCATGCCAACACAGTTATCTGAAATATAGGTAATGAGTGATAAGTAGCTAAAACAGCATGTTACCACTAAGAATAGTATTAATTACATAGCTAAAGCCTTTTAAAATTGTAAAGGTAGAATCAGATAACTGAAAAATTCAACGCCATAGCCAGGATTTGAACCACGGATCTCTGAATATTTCAGTCATCTGATTCTACCTTTCCAACCTTGTCCAACACACGGCTTGTGTGGAAGAACAATTAATTCCATTAATTGACCTAATAGTGGTTGAAACTATGAGGCCTGGGACTTACAAGATTGTAGGTTGCCATTGGGATATGTCATCTTAATATAATTTGAGATCTCTTTGTGGTTTACCGGGAAATATGTGAATTTAATGTCCTACTGGCAAGTTGCCATGGTAGCTCAGTGGTTAGAGCAGCTGGACGGAGACAGGGAGATCTGTGGTTCAAATCCTGGCTATGGCATTGAATTTTTCAGTCATCTGATTCTACCTTTCCAACCTTGTCCAACACATGGCTTGTGGGGAAGAACAATTAATTCTTTTAAAATTAGTTAAATCCCTATTTCCATAATATTAAATTGTGTTATTTTCTATAGTTAAATGAAAGCTCAAACAGCCAGATTTAACTATAAACTAGCTACTGGAACACTGGTTTTGGTTGCTTACATAAGAATATATAATTTACCAATTTTTCCCTATTTAATCCAACTTTTTTTTTTGGTTCTTTCTTTAGTAAAGAAGTAGGTGTAAAACTGGGCTAGTATTTTGAATAAATTAATTGTGATGATTTAAACTGAACTATTTAATTGTCAATATGAAAAAACACTCATAAAAATCCTAATAAAACCCATAAAAACCCAATTTAACCCACCGGATTGTTTTTTTTTTTAAAATACCTGAGTTTTTCTCAACCGGCTTCATATTGATTGAATTTTGGAAAAGCTTTTATAACTGGAAAATAAATACTTTAGAATAAGAGTAGAGCTCATTAAAATATACAATTTGAGTCAAACTTTTTCATAGTATTAGCTATTTTCCAAATACTGTATGTTGCTTATTTACACTTTCTCAAGTATGTCATCTGATGAAAATGTAAGTAAGTTTGTGATTCTTTTTTATTTTCTCTAGCACCTATTTTTATGTAGGTAGGGAAAGTACTACATTCCACCCAAAAATTTGATACTAAGAATTCACCAGAAATAGACGTTTTGTTATTCCCTGGATCAAAACAAAAAAAAGCATTTTTAGATTAAATACAATATATTTAAGATATTTGCATGACAAATAAAATGTATACCTTGAATTTATGGGAATAGCCTATGACTTCCTTTTCATTCGGGAGGAATTTGTCTACTGGTGAATCACATGAATAGACAGTAATATACTACACAAAATATATAGATCTCTTTAAAATGCGCAATTTATTTCAAATAACTCTTTTTGTGGCATTAGCTATTTCCAAGATATCCATTGGTTTGAACCATTCAATACTTTTTCATTTAATTTGTTTGAAGTACTGTCAACCTTCAGCTTTTTTAAAATAAAGAGAGTTGAGGGTTGTTACACTACATCACTATAATATTCTTACTTGAACGCGTTTCGAGAGACAGTTTGTTCCCATCGTCAGCATGTCCTCATCTGATTTTGCCGGTCATCGTCTGGGGGATGTGTGTGGTTCCTGCTGACGATGGGAACAAACCGTCTCCCAAAACGCGTTCAAGTAAGAATATTATAGTGGTGTAGTGTAACAACCCTCAACTCTCTTTATTTTAAATTATGACACATCACTGTTACTAGCTTCTAAATCTTCAAAATTACTCAACCTTCAGCTGTTTCTTGTTATGTCATGAAAAGAGTATGCAATTCTAAGGTCAGTATATAGTGACCAGTATTTAAGTATTTGACTATCTGCAATTTCCTGTATCCCCTTTGCACCCACAATGAAATGTTTAATAAAAGCATTTTTGTAAATATTTAACTTGATTAGGCGGCGCCGTGGCCGAGCGGTTAGACCGTTCGCCTCCCACCGAGGCGACCCGGGTTCCATCCCAGGGATTGCATGTGGGATTTGTGGTGGACGAAGCGGCGTCTGGGCGGGTTTTCTCCGGGTTCTCCGGTTTCCCCCGCCATTCATTCCACCGACTGCTCCATCATCACCTTTCCTTTCATCCATTTCACCAACATTTCGTTTCATCTACTTCCTTCGTCCCATACCAGGCATCGGGCTGATCACCCATCCTGGATGCTATCTGATCCATGAGTGTCTGCTCCTCGACGGGCCTCTGACCCCAGGCACCCGCTTGTAAGTCCTGGGGGGTGTAAGTCCTCCATAAGAGGAGGGTAAACAGATAATGAATGAATGAATGAATTTAACTTGATTAACATGAAGTAGATTGAAAAATAAACTTTTGTAAAAATAGTTTTACAGGAGCAAGCAGAGAAAGTCATGTGAATGTAACATCATATTTTTCTATAATTGACTAACATTTATAATGCGCTACCCTAAAGTACAAAAATCAATGTTTTAGATGTATATCTATGTATAAGTGTTTCCGTTCCCTTGGTTTTAAAAGCCAATCAGTGTCGTGGAACTTGGTGTATAACATATCTTAGGTCTCTTTTCCCAAAGAGTGGGAGGGGGAAATTTTAATAGGGCGGAAAGTCTAAAAATCTTAATTATTTACATATATTACATTACTAAAGATTATAACCATAATATTTCACAGAAGTTTTGTTATTTACAAAATTTCAATGGAAGGAATACTTAACATCTTATACCAATTTTTCATTAAGATTAATCATGTACATAAACTGGTTATCATGGAAAACAGTATGGTTTTGATTTCATTACAAGCATAAAGAATAGACACAGGTTTATGTGCTGCTCTGTCTTAATTTTTAGTTTGTTATTTTTTAATTCTTTCATTTATATAGCCCCCTTTAACTTCTACGGTCAAAACGGGGACTTCGACTTGAGAAACAACTGATGGTATTATTGCTCACCGCTGAACTGTAGGTTTTTCTTAACATTGATTTTTTTCAGTATTTTACTAAAAAAAAACACACACGCATGCACGTACGCACCCATGCGCACGCACGCACACACACACACATATATATTCACACTTCTAGACTGTGGGGAATTGAGAATTATTCTGCTTAAAGAAAAATTACCTTCCCCAGCCAGGAATTGAACCTGGGACCTCTGGGTTGAGGCAGTATTTTAATGCCTAAATGATATTTATTGTATTTTTATTATAATTAAATTCAATAACAGCCCACCTTGAAAACAGTATGTATATAATTATTATTTATATTGTATGTAAAGTCATTGTAAATACAATATGTTTTAGGATATTAATAATGAGGTAATAATGTAATTTTGGTGACAATAATGTGTCTGGAGTTTTAAAAAATACTGGTTATGAAAAGCTCGGTAATAACGTAATTTCACTTACAGTTCGGAATTAGCCAATCAACAGTAAAGAAAAGTTTTAATTTGAATACTTAAATTCTATTGGACTAGAATTAGCCAATAAGAGACTGGCATTACCGAAGCTATAAGATTTTTACTGTTGGATTTAGTCAGTCGTGGGCAAGACATTATAGAGAGCAGACGTAAAAGTCACGGGTAAGATGTTATAGAGTACGGATGGTAAAAATTGTGTTCTCCGCTAGAATGTATAAAGTGCTCACAGTTTTCTTTTATAAAGTGTTGTGTTTATAAATGTGCAAGTATAAAGAGAAATAAAAAGAGGTGAAACTTGAAAGGTAAATTCTGTGACGTATTTTAGTTCTTGTCTTATCACAACCTTAAAAGAACTTGTGTTTCTATAGTGCGACTGAAAGCAGCCGAGGCAAATAACTTTAATAATATTACGTAAAACAAGCATCATCTTCACTATAAAGTTTGGCGTCCCAAGCATCAAACAACATCAAAGTGTATCTTCATTACGTAAGTTAAATACTTCTTCATAAGTGATGCACATACATGGGGATTCTCACATCTCATATCCAGCATCCAGCTAAATAACTTTTTCAAAGTTGGCAACAAACATACTTCTTCAAATTACAATTGTGGGACAAACTCCTCCAAACAACTACCATCATCATAACTTCCACAAATTGGCGTTCCCAAACGTGGAGCTGGCTTAATATACAAACTGCAAATTGAAGAACAAATACTTCTTCAGGGTTGAGAAGCCAGAATGTTAAACACTTGACAGTGGACGCAGTCTTAATTTTATTGTCACTTTAAAAGAGGCAGTTTATTACTGGCTTTCAAAACATCACATTACATATAAGTTTCAAGAAACTGAGAAAGGGAGTGACAATGGGAGAATGAAAAGGGAGGGAGGGAGAGTAAGACTAAGATAGAAGGAGGCAGAAAGAGTGTGTAAGATACAGTGAGAAAGGTAGAGAGAAGAGAAGTGTCTCCACATTTACTGCAATAACATGAACAGAGCTGCAGGCAAAGCTAGTGCAAAGAACACAAGCTTTAAAGCTCATTAACGTGCTAACTTTCACGGTTTGTGCTGCAGACAAGCAAAGAATATAATGCAGAATATTCACATATACAAAGGATAGCATTCTGTTCAGTTTTAAAGTAACTTCATTGATAACATGATTAAAAAAAAACACAAAAGATATAAAAGTGTAGAAGACACAAGCTGTGTTTCTCAAATCTGATTCAAGTTTACAGCTTTAGCCTATATACAGCAAGTGAGAGCAGTTAATAGATGTACTGAACTGTGCTTTATTAACAGCAAAACTTTACCTTTAAATGCTGACAACCCCTTCGAAAGCCAAGTGTAGTTAGTTGTAAGTATGTAAGCAACAGTCAAACGATGAGCCAATGGCATGTCTGATCTTGAGAATTTATACAGAATGTCGCAAAATCTGTTTCCCATCACTGCTGGAAGAATAATCTGAGAAAAATGTGAAAACAATTATATTTTGAAATGGTACATATAAAAAGTCAAAAAATGCAAACTCACAGAAATGTAATAACCAGGCACAGGAATTTACAAGCATTAAAAGCAGGATGAAAGGAAATTAGGTTGAACTGTTACCAGACTTTACCCTGTGACGTTGTAGATAACAAACTCCACCCCCGATCCCTTGTACAGTCTGTTGACATGTGCAGACCAATTGGAACACCATGTTTTACATTCTGTCAGTGACTCAAGGCTGCTGTTGTATACATTATATGTACTGATGTTGGTTTAAGCGTAGCTAACTTGAAGAAAACTGCTTGAGAATTCCTATGCCTGCTAATAGCTATTTATATATAATTATTGTTCTATTCATTAACAACAAAAAAGTGAAATTACTAGTTAATGCTACAATTCCTAATAGCCTAACATTATATTGTTGTAACCTTTTATTGCTTTCTCTATAATGTTCTAGTAGGTAGAGAAGGTATTTGTATTCCACCCAAAAAACAAGCATTTTTAGAAAAATGCCCATGTGTTTGTGAATAGCATAACTCAAAAATGAAAAGTTGTACAAATACCATACTTGCCGTTTAGGTTCAGTACCTTCAGAAGATGTGACACAAATATTTTAAACAAAATCCCTCATCCCAAACTACCCTTTACATGGAACATTTTTAGAAATTTTTAATTTTCTCAAAAATGGCTATAACAATTTTTATTTATATCATATATATAAAAACATATTTATAAGACAAACAAAATGCATATCTTGAATTTTCTGTGAAGCCCGCTTCATTCAGTAGGAATTTTGTATAACTGATGAATATTAAATGACAGACAAAAACATACTACACAAAACATGTAGATCTCTTTAAAACACCAATTTATTTTAAATAACTTTTTTTGTGGCAAAAGCCATATCCAAGAATTCCGTAATTAATGGTTTGAATTGTTCAATACATTGCCATTCTTTTTAAGTCTTGTCCATTTCCAGCTGTTTCTCATGATTCATGGAAAGAATATGGAATTTTAAGGCCAATATACAGCATCCATTTCTTAAGCATTTGACTATCGCTGTTCCCTTAGTATCTATAACGAAATGTGTAATGTAGCTATTTCTGCAAAGGTTTACTTCAATTAAAATGAAGTAGATATAAAATTAAGTTTTATAAGAATAATTTCCATACCCATTAAGAAATGATAAGAGGGTAGAGAAACTCATGTGAATGTAAAACATGGATTTTTACATTTAAGCTCCCCAAGTCACAGTTCTCTAAATTTTGTTACTTTAACCCATTAAGTCTTTTTTAAAATATCTTAGGATCTTTGATGATTAGACTTTTTACCAGAAAAATTAAAACAAATGCAGAATATACCCTAGGCAAATAATGTCATATTATAATCCTTCATCAAACTAATAAAGTTCACTTGAAAAACAGGCATATTATGAATAACATAATGTGGATAGAAAATTCATTTTTTAATGCATGCTATAATTTATAAGGTATGGATGCATATTTGTAATGAGTAGAGAAAGTTGTGTGAGTGTGCCATATCAGACTTTTCGAGGTATTTCTGATAAATTTTAAACTCACTAAAAAAACAGTATGACACATATATTTAAAGCTTTTGTGAATTCATTAAAACTCACAAATAAATTTGCCTTAAATAATATCATGTAACTGAGCAGGATAGGTCACATGGTACAGTTGCCTTGCACTAAGGTTTCTGTGGACACTTGTTGAAGCTGCCATTTGCCCATCACGTGTAGAAATAAGGTATAACTGTCTAGCCCTAAAGTCTCTGTGAACACGTGATGAATCAAGCATGAGACCTAGAATGCTGTCAATCACTCACTGATGCATGAGGCATCTCCAAACAGAACCATTGTCATATAACCACGTAGTTAAAGTGATGTAAAATAAATACAAATATGTTAAGTAAAAGCTCATATACAGTGATGTGTTACTAATATATGTGACTAATGAGCTAGAAATTTGAAACATTAAGCATCACTTAGTATAAATACCTTAAATATGTTTCAAGTACTGCTTGTACCCATCCTCAGCAGGCGTCTGACTCGTTCCCGGTGGAAAAATTTGTCCTGGAATTGTCCAAAGTAATGACATCTGTTTATGACATTATGAACTTTCAAAGGTGGTTTGATAGTGGCAAATCAAAACTAGTCGATGCTTAGCATTTGTATTCTTTCCCATGTATCAATACAGTGGATAATTGTAGCCTTTAAGAGGATTATACAGGGTGGGATCCCATGATTGGTTGACCACTTACCCAGCTGAATTAGATACATGGGAAAAAATACACATGCTAAGAAACAAGGATTGTCTAATTAATTTTGATTTGCTGCAATCAAATTATCTCTGGAAGTTCATAATTCACAAACAGATGTCACCACTCTGGACAATTCCACAACAAATATTTTCCACCAGAAACCAATCGGACATCTGTTGAAATGAGTATAAGTAGTATTGAAAGCATGTTCAAGGTTTATAAGTGATGTTTAGTGTTTCAAATTTTCAGCTCACTGGTAACATTTGCCTTATTTTTCCCTAGAAAAAATAAGAATCCTAAAGGTAAAAGTTGACAGTGTCTACTTTCAATACACTTTTACTCAAAAAATTTCCAAACAAGATTGCGATACTGACTGACATTTCCTTGCAAATCAATTAAAAAATCTTGTGTGTTACATTTATACGTCTACCCATTCTTAAATCAGCTATTATTAAAAAAGCTTATTCTTCTGTTTCATGTTAATCGAGACAAACATTTTATTACATTTACCTTGTAGATACAAAGGGATTAGGGGGAATACATTAGGCTTAAGTGATAGCCAAAATCTTTTAAGAGTGGACCGCTATATGATGGCTTTGAAATTCTGTTTTCTTTGTATGACCACAACAGAAAAACAATGATTTCCACTTGAAAAAAGTATCAGTATTTGAAAATTCAAACCAATAACAAACAATATCTGGAAATAGTTAATGCCACTAAAAATTTTATTTGGTACAAATTGTGTGCATTATCAAGACCTATACTTTTTGTGTAGTAAGATTTTGTCTATTTCTTAAGGTTTACCAAGTATACAAAAGTCATTCAGAATGAACAGGGGACCTCACACACTACTCCAAAGAAATTAAAGGTAAACATTTTATTTGGCATGAAAATATCTTAAACATATGGTGGTTGAATCAAAATCATTGGAGCCATTTTTAAAAACATAAAAAAACAAAGAAAAATTTTCCACATAATGGGTAGTTTGTACTGGGGGAATTTTCTTGAAAATCTTTGTGTCACATCTTTGGAGGATAAGAACTTAAATGCCAAATTTGGTATTTATCAGACTCTTTGTTTCAGAGTTATATTATTCAAAGACATTAAACACTAAACATGTTCTAAAGATTTTCTAAAAATATTTTTTCTAGGTTCAGGGAACATGGGGAAGCAACACCACTGTATTTCATGCTGAAGTTTATGCAACTGAAATCTCTGTCAGGGAGAATCTAAGGTGCCACAAAGGAAGCAATATTTGTATTTTCTCTGACTGTCAGGCTACGCTAAAAGCAATTGCAAGTTATCAGATAACATCTAAGCTAGTCTGGCACTGTGCAATTGGCAAAACAGAACAAGGTTAATCTTGGGTGGGTGCCTGGACATTAGGGAATTTTAGGCAATGAAAAAGGGAGATATACTGGAAAGAAACGCATCTGCTCAAACATTTACTGGACCTGAACCAGTTTCTGGCATACCCTTAAACTCTGTTCGAAGGACCATTGCTGAGTGGATTAATCATAAACCACCAACTGCGATGGGTTCAAACACAGGGATGCAGGCACAGTATGAGAATGATATCCTCCTCACTCACCAAAGATGTACTTAATCTCATAAATCTGAAATAAACCTGATAACCGAGCTCTTGATGGGATATTTTAGATTATGGAAACACCTACATACAATGGGAATGTTTAGAGAGGAACCAGCATGCAGGCTAAGTAACAAAAAGGATGAAATCGCCTCTCATATAATCTTCAAATGTGAAGCACCGGGTAGGAAAATAATGAACTTTTGGGTCTAATTAACCCAAATGATGATTTTCCTGAAGAACTTAGTTACTAAACTACTTTCTCTAATTGAAGGGATAGGACTATTTAACTAAAACAATAGTGATAGAAGATAACACAACAAACCCTTAGGTTTCAGTGTTAAGGGCAATTAAAACCTGAGTCCATCCCTCGATAGTGAAATCAAGTCTAGGTTCAGGGGACTCAAAGCATGTATTTCTGGTGAAATCTTGGTGTCAAATTTTTGGATGGAATACAATGAATAACAACTTCACAGTTGAGAAGCAGGACTTTCTTAAAACGTCATATTCTTGGAAAATGCTGAACTTCATTAATATCAAGTTTGGCGCACGCGCATGCACGCACGCACGCATGCGCGCGCACGCACACACGCACACACACACACACACACGAAATAGCTCTCTTTTTTTCTAAAAACCTTTTTTAGGATTCACTGAGGCTTAAAAGCGTGTATTTCTGGTGATATCTTGGTATCAAATTTTTGGGTGGAATGCAATACTACTTCTAGTTACTAGGGGTAAGCAGTAGAGAAAGTAAAAAAGATTACAGTAATCAAAACCAATACTCACACTTCTGCTTAGCATCATATTAGTTAAAGCTGCAGAACAGCTCAAAACTGTCCAGGATACACTCTCAGTTTCTTCTTCACATAAGTCTAGAAGCTTTTCCAGAATATTTTTGGGCTCTGGTTCAACGCATAGAAATGCTTCTGGGTAGTTAGTCAAGACAAGAAATATCCACTGTATACATTCTTGATACGTGCAGCAGCTTCTATCCATTACTTGGCTTGCTAATATCTTTCCCATTTTGGTTGACTGTTTCAACATAGATTCTAGCATACCATTATGATCAGCATTCCATTGTCTAATGCGACTATGAAAACCTTTCTCTACAGGTAAGGTTGAATCTTCAAATTCAATTACTGCATATTCCGTAGCAACTATCGCATACAAAAAGTTAAGGATCACCAGAGTGACATTATACTCTTTGTGACAAAGGTAATGCAGTAAAACTTTTTCCATGTGATCTACGAAATCTTCATTGATCGGGAAGGTTGATTTTAATAAGAGAGATAATTCTAAATAAACTTGTGCTTCATTGTGAAGATAAACACTTTGTCCAACCAAAGTGCCCTGACTGAGTTCCTAGAACAGAAATGAGTATGAGATAGATGAATATATTTGCCACTTTATTAATACACAATTCAAATTACAGAACTTTTATACAATCATTACTACTGCCTGGATGTTTAGGCATTTAAAACAATCAAAATAAGTAGGCAGAAAAAAGAAATAAAGAAAAATAAGGCACGATAAATTTAATAAAGCCATTATAAATTTTGAAAAGTTATGATCATAATACATTTAATAACTGATATTTGGTTTAAAAATTATATCATTTTATTGTTACACATTACCACACACTATTTCTTGTATTAGACTGTCAGTATCAACTAATGATTTACACAAATCTAATGAAAATTGTGACTGTCTGCTGGAAGTAGCCTTATTTTCTTGTCACTACTCTTTGAAGTCAGAGCAGATTTGAGCTTTGTTGTTAACACATACTAACCGAAAAAATACTTTTTTTTAGTGATTAACCGTCTTTTCACAAACCTCACATAGTGAAACTGTTCCACCAGTTGAAAACACATGGGCACCATATTCACTAATATAACTGTGAGGTTTACTTTTCAATGGTTGACTGAAGTCAGGCTTCGTAACTAAATGATGTTATGTCTGACTTCACATGATAGAAATCGACCATCCTATTTGTTGATAGTAGATTATGATACAACGGGTAAAAGTAGGAATGTTTGTGAAACAAAGGCCGTAGGCTTCATTTCACAATCTTATGAGCAGAATTAAACCACTTTTAACACGTATGTCCAAAGATAAGCAGAGGAGATGCAATTTAAACTTTGGTACCTTCTCTTTATTCCAATAATTGCATAATGGCTTATAAATTCAACACTACATTAGTAGTGTTCACTGAATGCCTCTTCTTACCGCATAAAGCAACACAGACAATGGACACTGATTAAATGAAAACTGGGAAAGGAAATTTGGGAAGGAAATGTTCCATACCTATGTTTACGGTACTTCCCAGGCATTTGCCAGTTATGAGGACTGAGGAAAACATGGGGGGCGGGAAACTTCAGTTAAGAAGGATAGTCCTGATGGGATTTGAGCCACAGACCTCCCATTCATGGATCTGTGTCTCAACAACCTTGACTACCTGTGTCAGTCCATTATCTCCTGATATCAATATTCAGTGAGAGAGGAGTGGAATTGGCAGGTATGAATACACCACCCTGCAACTAGTATTTTAAAAATGTTGGATTTCCATGCAGTCTGTAGCCTTGGAGAAAAAGAACATTTTCATTTGTTAATTATGGATATAGTGTGAGTAGTTGATGTTATGCTGGAAATAATTCTCTTTCTTTATAGGTTTATTCCAACAACAGGCCCTGATAGTCTGAGCATAAATATTACAGACATCTGACTGGTAGCACATTATTGACTGCATCCGTCTACTGCATTCAGGTGCTCCTACAAACTTTAGATCACATCATAGTTCATCAGAATGAATACAAAGCAAAGTACACATACTGATTCTGATCAGCAACCTGTGTCAAACCAACACATGCACACTAGGTAACTATGGGCCCATACATGTACTGATCACAGACTATGTGTTGGAGTAAACCTTATGTACAGAGCCTTCGTTTGGAATTAGTGGCCACATTATGGAGAATTGCTTGTCCTGCACTGCACTATTTCTAAATGGTTCTGTTTCCTCTCCGCTTTCCCTCCTCTCTGTGCTCAGCTAATCAACTGATGCAAAGTCTTTCTACAGAGGTTGATAGGTTGTGAAACCATGTGTTTCAGTGTTATAATGCCAAAAAGTCCATATACTTTAATATACAGAATCTTCACATATGATTTCTATGTGATGCAAAGTCTTGCACAGAAGTGATATGGATAGATTCCCTATTGTTCATGCACCTTACATAGAAACGGTTCATAATCTTGTAAATAGATTTAGGAAAACTGGATCTATTCTTGATAAGAAACCTAAAGTAACTCACCATGTTCTTATGGTGGAAAAGTTCAATGAGGGGAGAAAAGTTAGAATTAAGCCCAAACAAATCTGAAAAATGTTGATATTGTAATGAAAAGAAGCTAGAAACAGTGATGTGTATTGAATTTATTTAAAGGTGAGTCGGAATTGTTACACTAACATCACTTAAGTTTACTCACTTAACATGTTTCGGGAAACGGTTGTTCCCATCCTCAGAAGTTAATTCGACTGGCCCGTGTTGTTGGTGTTTCCGTTTTTTGGACTGGATCCTGTGGTGGCATCTTGTGGTGGAGAAATGTACTGTTACACTAACATCACTTAAGTTTACTCACTTAACATGTTTCGGGAAACGGTTGTTCCCATCCTCAGAAGTTAATTCGACTGGCCCGTGTTGTTGGTGTTTCCGTTTTTTGGACTGGATCCTGTGGTGGCATCTTGTGGTGGAGAAATCCTCTCTGGAAGAACATTTCTCCACCACAGGATCCAGTCCAAAAAACGGAAACACTAACAACACGGGCCAGTCGAATTAACTTCTGAGGATGGGAACAACCGTTTCCTAAAACATGTTAAGTGAGTAAACTTAAGTGATGTTAGTGTAACAATTCCGACTCACCTTTAAATAAAATCTGAAAAAGCTCGCATTTCACAAACCTCAGCTTGGAATGCCACTAAACTTTTAAAATTAAAACCCTATAACATAATTGTAGCTCAGGAATTGCAACCACACAATAAGTGAGTAGAATTAATTTCTGCAACTGGGTGTTGGATAATGTTAAGAATTACATACTGAGGCTTTCACGGCCGGTGTCATAACTAATAATTGAATTACTACTATCCAGGCTTGTAGGCCGTGGTCTAGAAGGCATCATAGATACCAACATTTTGCCAAGTACAACTTGGCATCATGTTGACAGAATCAATCAGCAGTATTTCAAAATTCATTATGCGATCTTTATTCTGTAAAATAAATGTTTTCTCCCATACCATTAAATCTATGAATCCATTTAAATGTTTTAATTATTTGATTTCTGGATTTATTTTGTGATTAAATGACCAAAAATGATCTGCTACAGCTGATTTATCAATATGTTTATATTTAATATTCCTAAAATGTTCCTTTACTCTAGTTTCCAAATGACATTTAGTCTTTCCAATATAAACCGGTTATAATCTAAACAGCTTAACTGATTAAATGCCAGCCTCTTTATTTTTAGAAATTTTATCTTTTTTTAGAGAAACCTAGTAAATTTGTTGTTGTATTTATTTTGAGGAACTAATTTACACCATGTTATGATTTAAAAAGATAAGTGAAGAATTATTACAAATATTTATTGTTATATAATATATTTGTGTTTGGTTCACTGTTATAGATTCATTTATACGTGTTATCAATAATAAGCTTTTGTTTTTATACAGATTGTCTTTGGAACAACAGCAATTTGAAAATTCAGAGAGAGAGAGAGATAGAGAGAGGGGGGAGGGAGGGAGGGGGAGGGAGATGGAGAGGGAGAGGGAGGGAGAGGGGAAGGGGGGAGGGAGAGAGAGGGGGAAGGGGGAGGAGGAGAGAGACATACATTTTCTGTCAATTTAGTATAGATAATAATTCTGACTATGGAGGGTTGAACCGAACTTGAAAAACTTCATACTGATCTTTCAATATTTGTCATAATTTTTGGATTTTGTAAACAATTGCTAAAGAGACACTCCAAGAATGAGAAGGAAGTGAGGGAGGAATAGTTTCATTGTAAATGTTCGCCCCAAAAGTTCCTGTCAGTCTATAGTTAGTGGGAAGAGTAATGGTAATGCAAGGTTTTCAACTCATGAAATGAACATTAAGTGGCATGCTTTTCCCTTCCCTGCCCACACTTCCTTGCAAAGCAGTGTCTATAAAACCTTATGCACATAGTATAAGAGTGCATAATGTGTTTCACTACACCACCTCATAATTCACTATTGTTGCAAAATATTTAACATCTATTGTAAAATGTACTTACCTGTTCAGAATGCTGAGCAAAAGATAATGACATATTCTGGTATATCTTTTCCCAAACAGAGACTGGGATGGATGAAAAACTGTTCACAGCTATTATGTGAAGAATTCGCAAATAAACTTCTGCAATGATTAGACAAACTTCAGTGTCTGAGGCATTAGGTAGTAGCCAAATCAAATTTTCAATGCCTTGCTCAATTTCTGTCAATATTCTAGAATTCTCAAGCTTAGCTCCAAAAATGTGCTCAAGTAGATGATATGCCTGTAATGTATAATCTCTCAGTTAAAATCTGTTCTAATCTGTGTAATTTGACATTCTACTAAATACCATACTGGCCTAAATATAATATGAAGCTGGATTTTTGAAGAGGGCTTAAAATCTGACATGTATTATTCACATGACTTTCTCTTCTCATTCTTCTACAACTTATTCTTACATGAGTCTTTTTGTTTATGCTATGCCATAACACAAAATTAAGAGGAGGTACATACAGATAGCTACAGAAACTGATCTCAAATACTAAGCTGTGGGTAAATGACAAATGTTGTTTATATAAGAGTATATTAAGGTAAAAAAAATCTGATGTGTTACATTCACATGACTTTATCTACTCTCTATCACTTATTAGTGGCTATAAAAATTACCCTTACAAAAGCTTATTTTTCTATCTACTTCATTTTAATAGAGATAAACCTTTGCAGAAACAGCTACATTACACGCTTCATTATACATACAAAAGGAATAGCAACAGTCAAATGTTTAAGAACTGGATGCTACATGTTGGCCTTACTCTTTCAATGCTATTACAAGAAAAAACTGCATGTAGATAGGACTTCACAGAATGACTTGCATATTGAACAAATCGAACCAATAATAATGCGATATCTTGGAAACGGCTGATACCACAAAGAGGACCTCAAAACATGTATTTCAGTTGAAATCTCAATATTGAATTTTTGGGCGGAATGCAATACCTTTTCTACCTACTACATATGTCGTAGAGAAAGTACTTGGGCCAATATAGTATGTTATTAACATTTTGTATTATCTTTACTGTATATAATGGAATACAGAAACAATAACATGTCTACCTACACAATGTTTAAGTCAGTTATGAATTTCTGTTGCTTAACCGTGTACAACCTGTATTTGGCAAGACATTGTTTAAATCAAAATATCTATTTGGAAAAATGAAATATGGAATGCGGTTCACTCGGCTATTTGTTGACTTCCACTGCTTTATTATAATTTGAACAGCACTTGACATGGCCAAAAATCTGACTATGAGCTTACACCTCCATAGAAGTTATGGTTAAGCTTTTATAAATTATTCACTAGAAGAAAATACCATGTTTAATGAAGGATTGTGATGTTGAGGAAAGTAAGTACATATATACGAGGTGTGAAAAAAAAAAACGGGAATTTTTTTAATTTCGAAGCCTTATACACTCGATGTTCAAAATTTTTGTTTTATCTTGTTGGTACACATATTCCTGATGTATGTTTGTATTTTCAGTTGTTTTGAATATTTAGTTTATAGTTGACAGTCGAAAAAGTTATACGTGTTTTTGCGTGCTCTGCAAATTTTTACTTTCAAAAAAGATGGATCAAAGAACTTGCATTAAATTTTGCTTGAAAAATGGAATAAATTGCAGCACCACGCTTGAAATGCTGACTGTAGCTTTTGGGTAATCTACTATGAATAAGACAAGAGTTTACGAGTGGTATAAACATTTCAAAGAGGGTCGAGAAGACGTTGAAGATGACGGCCACCCTGGACGGCCTAGCACATCAATTACTGATGACAATGTGGAAGAAGTAAAGAAAATGGCTCTGGAAAATTGCCGAATCATCATCAGAAAGGTTGCGATGATGTCAGCATATCCTTTGGCCCATGCCAAGCAATTTTTTTGGATGTTTTGGGCATGAAATGTGTAGCAGACAAGTTCATTCTGAAATGGTTGAAGTTCAACCAAAAACAATGCCGCATAGACATCACTCAGGAATTGCTGAATGAAGTCAAAAACAATCCAGAAATTCTAAAGAAGGTTATAACAGGTGACGAAACATGGGTATATGGGTATGACGTTGAAACTAAGGCCCAATCATCCCAATGGAAACTGCTTGAAGAGCCAAGACCGAAAGAAATTTGACAGGTTCAATTGCATGTGAAGTCCTCTCACTGTTTTCTTCGATTACAATGGGATAGTACATCAGGAGTTCCTGCCTTATGGTTGTACAGTCAATAAGGAATGCTACCTGGAAGTTATGCGCCATTTGCCTGAAGCAATCCGAAGAAAATGACCAGAATTGTGGCAAAACCACTCGTGGAAATTGCATCACGATAATGCACCTGCTTACACCTCAATGCTTGTTCATGACTTTTTGGCAAAAAACAAAACTGTTATGTTGCATCAGCCACCGTATTCACCGGATATGGCCCCCTGCGATTTCTTTGTATTCCCGAGGCTGAAGAGAACCATGAAAGGACAACATTTTGCCATCATTGATGAGATAAAAACAGAATCACTGAAGGAGCTGAACACCATAATGAAAAGTGAGTTCCAGAAGTGCTTCCAAGATTGGAAAAAGCACTGGCACAAGTGTACTCTATCTGAGGGGGATTACTTTGTAGGGGACAAAGTTGATGATCATTATATAAAAATTCTTTAAGAAAAACAAAACTTCACGTTACTTTTTGATCACACCTCATACACAATCAATTTTGGCAAGCACACTGGACATTTCAGAGGCCACTAACCCAGAGCATGACAAAAATCTGGGCAGGTGTGTTGACATAAAAGAAATTGTGTTATGAAATATATGGTACTTACCTCTTACAGAAAGTACTGGAAGTGTTTCCCTTGGCTTGTATGCACTGCTGACATCTGGAGATAAAATTTCCAATACTCAGTACACTTCATGTTTAGAAATTAACAAAATTTCATTACTTTTGCTTGCCTTATGACATCTTGTAAGGCGAGTGAAAGTAGGCAGTTTTATTTCATAATTTTGACAATAGAGTTATTACAGAAAACCTATGGTCAGCCTGCTCCCCCAACCTCACCCCTTGTGATTTTCTTTTCTGAGAAATTGGAAAGATAGTGTACAAATCAACCTGCACACCAAGGAAAGTTGAAAGAAAATAATCATGAGATTAGATAACTTCTGAAGATGAACTGTGCCAAGTGAATGGAAACTTTATCTGCATAAGTCAGCAGTTCATATAAGCCATGGGTTAACACTTCCAGCACTTTCTGTAGTAGGTAAATTTGACAATATGCTTTCTTTCATGTCAAACCATCTACCCCACAAGTAGTCACACTTTGCAATCAGGTTAACTATAGTAGGCTTGGCTGCCGGTTAGTAGCCTCTTAAACGTTTGGGACAATTGCCAAAAGTGGCCCTCAGCAATAAAAGAAGGAGGAAATAATGTGGCAAAATAACTCATTTTCAACAGAAACTGTCTGCAGAACTCCCTAGGTTGTAATTGATTTTGGAAGATGAGTCAAAAATTACTCTATAATTATTTTATTCCCTAGATTTATTAATACAGATTAAGCAATCCATACAAAATTGAGTTTGTTGTTAAGGTTGGAATTCTGAATTACATTTTTGTATGCATATGAACTGTTTAATTTCCTTTAACTAATTTGTGAAGATTACACGATTATAAACTGTTGCAACCACAATTGTTCTTCCAGAAATGCTGTCCAAGAAGTGAAGTGAGTGAGATTTAGGATTAAGTAGTGCTCTCATCAGTGTTTAGACATCAATTTTTGATATTGTTTAATGGTAAACATTGTCTTTGCAATGTAGGAGTCATACTTAGATGTTATTTAATTTTAACCATTGTCTAAAACCTCTTGTACATGATCAAACTTTTTTTTCAATTCAAGAGTTTATAAGAAAAATTGCCAAATATTTTTCAACATTTGACAAGATGGACAAGACATGACAGGAACTGACAAGACTTGACAATGACATGTATTTACATGCTCTATCTATGCCAAACTTAGCCTCTTTAGAACACATTGATAATTTATCATGTGCAAAATAAATTACTACAAAGTTGTTGTTGTTCACCAATGGCACTGGAGATTAATTGATCTGCATCATTTTTCCTCTGGCTTCCCAATATAAAGTCTGTAAGTTATCACTTTTAAGGCCTTTGCATTTGGCAAGATGTTGTTTGTTCAGGATGACATCTTCTTCACAGAGAGTGCACTTGCGTGTAAGTAGGCATCATATCTTGTAGAGATGTTCTGCGAGGCAATCGTGGCCAGTTGCCATCCTAAATAAGGCCACTGCAGTCTTCCTTGGCATTTTTTGTATATCAACTCTATCTTTAATATTCTTATAATCTTTATCTATTAATTTATCTTCTTCATCAAGTCTCTGCTGTCTTTTAAATGTTGTTTAATGTTATTTAATTGTTTATTTATTTCTATTTGTCCTATAGGTTTTGTTTTATTGCAGCTTTCTTTGCTAATTGATCCGCATGTTACATTACTACAAAGTCACGATATAACAATTTGCAATAAAACATTGCTCTCTATGCATAATACTACATAGCACTTTCACGTATTATAGCCCATGAAATCAGATTACAATTAAAGAATACAATGGAAATAACATGACTTGATAGATTAACTACACTATATAACATTGCATTAATGCATTATTGTACCTTCGGAAATCTGCCCGGCAATTTCTTCTTATGCTCTTTCATCTTGTGGTAATCCACAAAGCCCACAACCTACAGACATGGTCAGTTTTCGTATAACCTAATCACCTCCCAGGTAGCCATTTTAGTTTACATTTCACTTTCAGTCATGTTGCGGATTTCGTGACTCACTGTAAATAATCACATTTCACTGGCGAAAGCCGTCAAATCATTGTCAAACCTTTGATCATTTAGAGCATGTCCTCGTTTGCTTTAAAGACTTCCAAAGACTTTACAAGTATTGGAAGCAATTCAACAAGAAAAGCTGTGAAGTTGTGACAACTCTTGGAAAATCTTTAAAGCATTGAATTTCACAAAAATTTGATCTTGTAAAGGAGCTTAATATATCCATTTCTGCAACCGGTCCATTGATTTTCAGCTTTCATTTAATGCTATCTCTAGTGCAATGTATGATTGATGCAACTCAAATTTAGATGTAGAAAATTAATAAACTGTTTACCTGCAGCAAAAGTCCATGTCTCTGGTTCTGGGTAATATCTTTATCAGCCGAGATTGTAAATAATTCCTTGAGCAGGGCTGCATGCTGATTGGGTGCTAGGAGTGGCACTAATGCCTTTGATGCCAATATTCTGGTTTTTGCTACCAAGCTTAAAGAGCAACAATGAACATACGGTGCATATGCACTCAACTGCAACATAGAAGGTGAGGTAAATTGAAAGTTATTATACTAAAAGGAGTAATGTGATACAATCCATCCTTTTCATACTGTAACTAAAATATTTACTACATTTTTAGCTCAATTTGTTACTAGCAAATTAGATATCACAAGAATTGAGGCACATCACATAATGTTTTTTTTTTGCTTGTTTTTTGTTTTTTTGTTTGTAAGTTTACAAGCAGTGTTATAGTATAAAATGCTTCAGCTGCATGTTTTCTAAATAATAAAGTTTTCTTTCACAAAAACATCCATAATTTCTATTCATCTGAATAAAACTGGAAACTGCTCTCCTCAAAATGAGCATTTGTCGAGTTTTCCGTCTGTATTCTCATTGTCTCAATTGAGAAAAACAGCAAGTAAAGCAGAAGAAAGGGTAGCAAACTGATATCTGATTGAGTTTAGATGACTGTTTTATTCTGAAATACTATTTAATTTTAAAACAAAATTTTAAACAATATTTTGGTTAGTAAGATTATAGAAATAATGGGGGGGGGGGGTTATTCTTTGGAAGGAATGATGTACAGCAGAAATGGAGAACCAATGACATGCATGTCACTGAGTGATGTGCCACACAATTTCTGTGACATGCCACATAAACACATTACGTTACGCTTATTATATTTACTCATTTTTTCCTATAGGCTTTGTGCTTCATGTTATGTCTTTTACTCTTCTGGAGGAAGTGCAGAGAGCAAAGCAATGTATATCTTACTTCATGAAAACTATGTACTAGGCCTTGAATGAGTGCTATTCGCACATGTGGATATTTTCAAAAACAGAAATTAAACAAAAACATTAGACAAATATTTCAAGAGAAATGAAGAATAGAATTTGGAATGATAAGAAAAAAGGCAAATATAAGAAAAGAACAAGTAATAGTACTGCCAAGACTAGAGTTCGTTGAGGTTAACAACTTAAAACTCCCTATCCAGACCTAAAGCTACCCGATGTGCACACAGATATTACTAATGGGAAATCATATGGTAGAGCAGAGTTGTACAAAGAAATTTATCATTTATTTAACAATTTAAAGTCAATTATAAATATAGGGATATGTGAACCATACCTTGTGTGTGGAGTAATGTCACAGGGGGATTCAATGCAGTAAATAACACAGCCATCCTGAGTATTGAAAAATACAAGCGACACGAGAACCAAAAACTCTTAGGTTAAATAAGAATCATATAGTAAGGTGGGGGTGACAACTAGTAATTAGTCAATCTCCAATTATGCTGGTGGTGATAGTCCTTGTTAATTTTGCAAAACTAAACTAAAATGCTAAAATGGATTGGGATCCAGGGTCAAACCTGTGACATCACCAAAATCTCCAATAAAACTTAACTATAATTATATTTTAAAAAGTTAATCCCTTTTAAAATTAAGAACATAAAATATTTTAATAACAAATTAATGCACAGAGTCTTTCAAGACGAATGATAAGAGCGCATTACCAAATGAAGAAAGAAGTCATTTCACAAAAAAGGTTCAAAAGCACACAAAACAAACAACTTCTTTTGTAAATGTCATTGCTGGTATGATACAGCAATAATCTTGGACTATGTACAACTGCGATATTTCAAGTTAAATATGCAACTAGCAATATTAGTTTTTTTGTAACATAAATAGTGAAGAAGTGTGTGCAATTAATTCAATAACATTGTTTTACTTTTGCAAATTTACATCTTTTTCTTAAGCCATAATGCTTTTTGAACTGTAACTTCTTAGTATTTGCAAAATAAAATTACAAAATGAGCAGTTCAAAGCATTTACAGTTGATGCAAGTTATTACCCAAATAACTCATTATGCCCCTAAAAGTTAATTTGAAAGCTGGAAGTCCAAAAAAAAAAAAAAGGTTTTGGGGCTGTCATTTGAGTAAGGTGGCACACTAAATCAGAAAAGCTTCACCATCACTCATATCGAGAGATATAGAAATTTTAAGATATTTCTGGTATGAAGACAAACTAAAGATTTAATCAATAAATATTCAACACTTTCAATAATAACAAGTCCTTGCCTATATAAAGGAATATTGCAAGAGACTGAGATAGGGAAAATTATATCCAGGCCTATACAAATCGCTGAGAACTTACTATTTTGAGATAAGGGAACCAAAAATAATAAAAAATGCTTATTTAATTTTTTTTATATCCATAAATAATTTACACTTAATAGCAAAAACATACACCTCAAAGCAAGCATCTTTTATGTGAATTTACCTGTAGGTTTGAATCTGTTCCTTCAAGAGAAGAAGGGTATAACCGTGCTAAAATTAGAAGTACAGGATACAGTGCAGGTTGCAACATAGTACCATACTTCTCCATTTTTGTAACAGCTTCCTTTAATTCTTGCAAGAGAAAATCATATAAAACAGGATAGTGCTGAAAAAAAATTCTTCCTGTCATCCGATTTCTGATAGATATTTCATCTTTTGAACGACTCACACCAAATATTCGAGTTACTAGAGCTGAAAAGAGGAGTGTTGCAGAGTTGCGTTCCTGTAATGAAAAACAAAAGCATAACATATTCTATGATCAACTAGGTATAGCATGGTATATATGGGTATGATTTTTAAAAAAAGGAAGAAAAGCAGTCCATATGGGAAACAACCTCCAGATTGTTAGAGACTTTACAATTAAGCTTTAGCAGCTTGATTGAGTGATAAAGACAGAAAAGGTTTGCATTAACCAAAGGGAGATCAGCAATGAAATTTTTAAGAAGTTGTTTATATTTTGCACCTAATATGAATGCAATTTAGTCTGCAATTAAGGTGGTATTAAAATAGAGATATGGGGTGGAAGCTAGATGGAAAGAAATGGATAAAACATTCAATATGATTTCTTCTATTTTAGAGAAAACAGCCGAATTTTTAACCATTGAAAATAAATGGGAAGAACCTTTAATGTCAAATGTAAGTACTTTTGTACTTTAGTTTTATTCATTTTGTAGAAAATGTTAACACCAGCTGGTTTACATGAACATCACAAACAAGTGACTACACCTTACAAATCTGAAACTCTACAGCGCACTACCATTTAACAACTATCATAATAATTTGGACATTTTCATGACATCTCTGTCAGGTCCATACTTTTAGAACTCCCCTCAAATATCCACTGTGCAGGTGCAATGAAAACACTTTTCACATTCTATGTCCAGGAATAGTTTCTACAAGTTCTATACATATAAAATACAAAAAAGACAAATACATAAATAATACTTACAGCCCAAGTTTTACATTTGAAGCCACGAATAGCAACAATCAGCCCTTGAGCAACATATGGAGTTACTAATTCACCAAGAGCAGAGTGTTTGAATAATGCTCTAAGAATATTTGAAGCATGTGTACGTGCTTCAACTCTCAATTTTTTTTTATCATCTACGCTTTGCAGTTCATCTGTAGACTTTTGCAGAATATTCAAATTAAAAATTATTTCAGTTGCACAATTTGTCTGCAAAATGCTGCAATGCAATGGTCCTGTCCATATTTTAGGATCTTCAGTATCTATGGCTTCTTCTTCTTCTGGTTCTTCTTCACTATCTGCTAATTCAAGAAGTGTATTCATGGACTGCTGGAAACAAGTAGGATTTCCTCCAACCTGAAGTTCTGTGGTTACAAGAGCCTGGAGAAACAGAAGGAGATAATACTGAGCATTATTTCCTCTACCCATTACCCACTACAATAGGCTCAGGTTATCCAAGCTAACTGAGACTGGGACTACCTAGAATACGGACATATTGTGCTAATAGGTGTAAATGATGCAAAATGGCTAAGGCTGTATAGTAATTGTTTACTACAACATAATTCTTTAAAATTTACTTGAGTACAGTTTAATTTAAGGATAAAATGATTGCAATATTAAATGAGATTACTTCTTGAAAAAGTATTTCATAGTTTTTTGGACTAACCTCTTAGATATAGCACCACACTGATGCAAAAAATATACGCATTTATTTTCCAACAACTCCCTCGGTTAATACGGAGCCTCAGTTTATCATGAGTATACTGTAACATGTACAAGGTGGTTCAAATATGAATGGGACTGATTCTTTTTTTTTAGAAAATACTGTAATGAAAACGTTCACCTTCAAAGTAGTCCCCAATGGTTTCTATACTTTTTTTCAGCATTTTGGCAACTGTTTTATTCCCTTTTCCCAAACGTTTTTTGGTTGAGTGCACACCCATTCCTGAAAAATGCAATCAATACATTGTTATCCTCAAAGAACACTCCCCCCAAGTCACTTTTAAGTCTCCCAAATAAAAAAACAACAAATAAAAAAATCAGTTGTGGTGAGGTACCACAATTATCTGGACTGTAAGGTGACTGGGGAAGGAGGTCCCACTTCAGCTTCCTGATGGTTTCCATGGCTTTTTTGGCAGTGTGAGGCCTTGCATTGCCTTGAAGGAATGAAATCCGATTTCCTCCTGTTTTCCTCTTGAACCGGAGCTTATTCTTTACTTCTCCCAACAAAATGTTGGAATAATATTGTGCATTGATGGCCCAGCATTCCTGAAGGATATCCAGATGGATAACTCCCTTCCAATCACAAAAAGATTGTTGCCATTACTTTTCCAGCTGAGATTGTCCTCTTTGGCTTTTTGGGTTTTGGAGAACCACTATGGCGCCATTCTTTTTTTACTGTTGTGTCTCAGGAATTAAATTATGAACCCAATTGTCATCAGTGGTAACTATGGAGTAAAGAAATTGTTCACAATCTGCTTCAAACTGTCCCAGGGGTAGAATGACCATCTGCATGCGTACCATTTTGTTTTCAGGGGTAAGTGAGCGTGGAACCCACTGGAAGTTCACTTCCCTATAGTGCAAATGTGTTTTCATGATATTTTACCTCCAACACTTAAATTCAATATTGAAGCAAGTTCTTTCACACTAATGTGCCTATTATTCCATATAAGCACACTAGCACGGTCACAATTGGATGGCGTGATTGATGTTCGCAGTCGACAATTATGCAGTGTGTTCTCCACTCCCTTTTTTCCCTCTCTGAAGGCTTTATACCATTCGAACACTCAAGAGACATGCTTCTCCAAACTGTTTTTCGAGTCTCTAAGAATTTCTGATCTTTGCACCCCTTCTGCAGTAAGAAATTTGATAACATTGCATTGTTCCACGCTATCCGACACTTTCTGTTCACTCATCTCTCTTGTAGAGCTTAGACAAGACTGAACATGATCAAAACTGCCTGAGTGGGAGGGGATGGAAGCAACTTCCCCCTTCCAAGGTTAGTAACGTGCTGGGTGGGGTTTTACACTTGTAAAAAATCAGTCTCGTTCATATTTGAGCCACCTTGTATCATACCATTTATATAAAGAGTGAGTCTTCTATCCACTTTATGTTAACTGACTATGCCACTCATGCATTAAGTGACCAATCACAACTTTCTATCTTGAGAGTTTTATTACTTTAGTTTTATTACCTTGGCATAAACTTTTTTATATTCTCAGTGTTACCAAACATTTCATTACATCAACTGCATAATAGACTAAAGAAAAGGGAGTTATTCATTCAATTTGGATAACAGCATTTTTAATAATTGTTAATTTTATCAAGGTATACATTTCATAATTTATAAAAATAAATTAAGTTATTCCTCTATTGTATAATCAAATTTCAATTTTCTTAATTAGCCATTGTGAATGAATACAGCTGCTGAAATTTTGATCTTCATCTGTTAAACTTTCAGCAGAAATTAAAATGTAGGATTAGGTTATTCATAACTGCTAGCCATTTTAATTGTTAATATGTTATAAGCATAATTATTTTATGGATATATTATTTGATTTTTATTACTTATTCATGAACTAGTCAAAATAAATACATCTCAAATCCCAAATTTTCTCAAGATAAATTAACTCGTCACTCCATTGCTTGTGTTTGATAAAATCTTGGGCTGTCATATTATTATGGATATATATTTTCTTACAAAGGATTTTAGATTTGCCTAGTGATTTTTATTAGTAATGAATTTACGTGGAACAAAATCTGATACCTATATTAAATTCACATGAATTTATCCATCAATTATTTTTATATCTGTTCTACAAAATTCTTGTATAAGCTTAATTTCTAGCTACATCATGTTAAATCAATATAAACATTTGCAGTATGCATTTTATGTATTTACATGGGGGTTACATGAGACTGAAATGATAGTCAAATGTTTAAAAAAGCAGATCGGTGGGTTTGAAATTCCACTCTATTTGCATATACAAAAGAATGGTGGCCAATACCTTAAAAAAACTGATGCAATACATTCACACAACTTTCTCTACCTTCTATCGTTTATTAGTGGGTATCCTAATTACTCTTACTAAAGTTTATTTTATTATCTACTTCATTTTAATCCAAATAAACTTTTGCAGAAATACCTACATTACACAGTTCGTTATAGATGCAAAGGGAACAGTGATAATCAAATGTTTAAGCACTGGGCACTATAAGATGGCCTTAAAATTCCAGACTGTTTCAATGGAATTGCGAGAAACAACTGAATGCTGACAGGACTTTAATAGCTAAGTATTGAACAATTTGAACCATTAATAATGGATATTTCGAAAATGACTAATGCCACAAAAAAAAATATTTGAATATAAATTGCGTGTTTTAATAAGAACTAACATTTCTTGTTAGTATATTTTTGTCTATCCTTAACGTTTGCCAGTTATACAAGATTATACAAAATTCCTTTGGAATGAAGAGGACTTCAAAGGCTATTCCCAGAAAATTCAAGATATACATTTTATTTGCATGTAAATATCTTTAACATATGGTATTTTAATCAAAATCATTAGAGGCATTTTTTAGAAAATCAAAAATTTTGAAAAAATGTTCCATGTAATGGGTAGTTTAGGATAGGGAGATTTTGTTGAAAATCTTTGTGTCACATTTTTGGAAGGTACTAAACTTAAATACCAAGTTTAGTATTTATCCAACTTTTCATTTTTGAGTTATGCTGTTCACAGACACACACACACACAGACCTTTTTTGTATTCAGGGGGCCTCAAAACATGTATTTCTGGTGAAATCTCAGTATCAAATTTTTGGGTGGAATGCAATACCCTCCCTACCTGCTAGGTATGAGGTAGAGAAAGAAAGAAAAAAAACAACATTGGAAATATCAAGAACAATGAATATCTTGGAAGTGATTAATGCCATAAAAATGTATTTAACATTAACTGTATGTTTTAATGAGATCTTATATTTTTGTGTAATTATCTTTAGCCTATCTCTTATGGTTTAACAGTGACACAAAATTCACCCAGGATGAAAAGAACTTCAGTGGCTACTTAGAGAGAATATATATATATATATATATATATATATACATGAGGGGGTTTGAAAAGTTTCTGACCTCAACATGAAGATGGCAGCACTCGTAAATAAAAGCTAGTGAATTTCGTTGTTCATCTGTTGACAGTTACTCACCAAAGTTTCAGCCATTTTGGACGCTCAGTTGTTATGTAACAGTCGTTTGAGTGAGGTGATGTGAGTATTTTTATGAAAATGGACAAAATTGAGTATTAAGCTGTCATTAAATATTTGTTTTTGAAAGGCAATACACCTACGCAAATCAAAGATGAGTTGGATTCTGCATATGGGGACTCTGCACTATCATTTACCACAGCGAAATTTTGGGCAGCTGAATTTAAACATGGCCGTAAGAGCTTGGAAGACGATGAACGTTCGGGACGTCCAAAAATTGCAACTACCAATGAAAACATCACCAAAGTTCACCAAATGGTGCTAGATGACCGCCGAATTAAAGTCAGAGAGATAGCAGAGGCTATGAACATGTCAAAAGAACGTGTTTGTCACATATTAAATCAACATTTTGACATGAGAAAGCTGTCCGCGCGTTGGGTGCCATGTTTGCTCACGTTTGACCAAAAACGTGTTCAAATGAACATTTCCAACACTCTGTTGGCACAGTTTAGGCGCAATAAATCTGTGTTTTGGTGCCAATTAATTACTGTAGATGAAACTTGGATACACCATTATACGCTCAAAACAAACATACAGTCAAACAGTGGACTGCAAAGGGGGAACCGGCTCCAAAAAAAGCAAAAACTGTTTTTTCGGCTCAGAAAGTGATGGCGACTGTTTTTTTGGATAGTCATGGAGTTACTTTAATCGATTATCTTCAAAAAGGAAAAACCATTACAGGAGCATACTACGCATCATTACTTGACAAGCTGAAGGCAGAACTTGCAGAAAAACGGCCACATTTGCAGAAAAAGAAAATCCTGTTTCACCAAGACAACACCTCAGCGGTTGCAATAGCGAAAATCCACGAATTACGGTTTGAACTGCTTGACCATCCACCTTACTCACCAGATCTAGCCACAAGCGACTTCTTTTTGTTCCCTCATCTGAAAATTGCGCTCGGAGGACAGAGATTTTCGTCAAATGAAGAGGCAATCACCTTCGTGAATAATTATTTTGCAGAGAAAAATGCCAAGCACTATTTGGACAGATTACAGAGATGGAAGCATCACTGGGAGAAGTGTGTAGAGTTACAAGGAGACTATGTTAAAAAATTAAAAAAAAATTTCTGAAAAAATATCTTGTATCTTTATTAGGTCGGAAACTTTTCAGACCACCCTCGTGTATATGTATATATATTGTATTAGTCAAAAAATCTTAAACATATAGTATTTTATAATTGAATAGTGAGTGGTCAGCATTACCAATCCACTTGCAATTTCAATTACTTTAAAAAGTTTCACTGCTTATAATCAACTCTAAACTTGGCAAGTATGGGTAAGCATAATTTTCAGGTTGCATGCAACCAAATTATACGGGGCTGTATAAGCTATTTTTTTTACACAAAATTAAAATTCTTACTTATTTAAAAAAAGGACACTGGGGATGATTCAACTGCTTACATACCTGTACCATAAAAGGCAACCCTGCAGACCGTCTGGTGGCACACAGCTTGGTGCCTTTCCCATGAGCAATTGCATCCATAAGCTGATGCAGCCACCACTGAGGTAGCTGGTGTAGACTAGGAGATGAATGTCTCCATAAACGAGTGCACAGCTTACAAAATCCAACATAAGCTTGTTCAAAAGCACCTCGATGCTTAGTTTCAGCCAGTAGAGTGGCAAGATGTGCACCTACTTCAAGAACTTGTGCCTCTGTCAGAAGGCCAATGCTATCTACATCTCCACTGCATGCAATAGGGGCCCGCTCAACTAGTTCACCCAAGAAAAGGGAAACTTCCTTAACTGTTCTCCATGAACACAGTAGCACCATTTGGGCAGTGACATTTAAGACAGGTTTATTTTCACTCACTTCTTCATCTTGATGAGGTAAATGTTCAGCACCTTAAATTAAGCACATACTCCATTAGGGAGTTCCTTTTTCATTATGAATCATTCACATCAAACCGAAAACACATAAAACATTACTATCTCTGAATTTTACTTTACGTGTTCCACACATAAAATAAATTGACACATATTTTATATTTTGCAGAAAATCAAATTATTTTAGGATTTACAGCTTACTTAACATTTTTCTTATATGTGCACAATGTTACATAAAAGTAATTTATTCTCAGAATACAGAATGGTCAGGAATAAGAACAATACATTGTTTCGAGATAAAACCAATGTGGTCTTCCTTGTATAAAATGCTATTTTTTTCAGAATAACAATCACTTTTTAAGTATGAATATTTAAAACCGCAATATCATATTTAACACCCTAATATTAAAATATGGAAAAAATACAGCAGATATCTGTGATATATTTTGTTTTAAATCTGTTAATATCAGGATGGGATCTTCCTTAGAAGTATGCTTTTAAACAGTTTATTTGTGTTAGCGCATAGGGTTTTAGAACATAGAGACTGCTGACTGAGGGCTTTACACTGCAACAACATGCTACACTGATTGATGTGTTACGCAGTACGAACATAATATGCTATCACTTCTGGTGTTCAAATAACTTAGAAACTGGAATTTGATCTTCTATAAAGCCTCTCTCTGCCGTTTCATTTTAAATGTTACTTTGTGTTCAGCTTTTTGCATTAATTCATTCTTAGCTCTGTGATTTCTGAAAGTGCATAATGAGTAAGCTGAAGAAACGTAGCTATGACTATTGCTTCAATCCATTTAATGTTTCCAAGCATAACACAAGGCAGAAATCATTAAGCTTAGTTACCTGCAATATCCTTACAAACTTAAAAATGGAGAACTTTACTTTGTTCCAGACCTAAAATTATGTGATGCATGTTGGGGAGAGAAGAAAGAAAGAAAAAGAAAGAAAAAAAAACTACCACCCCAGATAACAGTGATGGTTGATGCAGTAATCTGTATCACAAATTACTTAAATGTAAATAATGATTGTAATATGAATATGCATTTTTATGTGACATTGATTTGAGATGTTTGTTGATTGTAATTATTGTTGAGAAGTAAGTTTATATTGCCTTACTGAAACTGACAATAATAGCGTGCAATAATGCAGCGAGAGGGTGAGCTGTTTATCATTATTGGAAACGAGGAAATTACGTAATGTTGGCGCGTTTTTTTTTTAGAATTTTCTGGAACATTTCCCTAGAGCATATGTATTCATAATTTTCATTGGATACTAAAATAGACGCTAATGTTGGCGCGTTTTATTAGCCAATTGCAGCTCAGTTATAATCTTTAGGCATATCTGTGTGAAGGAGTATAAAAAGCCAAGTCAGAGGTAGATCGCCCTCAGTTCATCAAAAATCTTTATACACTACACGTCGTCTTCAGTCCGTCAGTTCATCAAAATTCTTTGTACACTACACGTCGCATTCCCGTCAGTTCGTCGAAAGTATTTGTACGGCACACTTCGGATATCAATTTGCAGGTTACGCGTAACAGAGTTATGAAAAATCTCAAGTGTTATAAAGTTAATTATACAAAAAGTTGAAGTACGCGGATTAAGAATTATCAGTAATGAAGTTATTATAACAGTTTCAGTTTGGCGAGTGTCAAGATCAATGTGTAAATGTGATAGTTAACGTGTTCGACAATAAAAGTGTAAAACAAATTTCTTCATCAGTGTTATCTTTGGATAAAAGATTCCTTTCCGTTTACACAACCTGTATAAAGAGAAGTGCTTGACCAAAAGATAATAGCTAGCCGGAGGACAGAGAATCAAAAGTTAAATAAAATAACAGTAGCATTCTTTTAAACGAACACTAATACTGCCGCAAATTGCTAACACCAGATGGAGCTAACAAGCCTAACAAATGAATCACGTCACAAGATGGCTTCACCGCGTGAAGTAAACACACATACACAAACATTATAAATTTACCATCGCAAATTGGCTTCCAGAACGTGGGGCTACAATAATGTTAAATAAATAACATTAATAATAACCACTTCAAATTGACTCCCAACGTGGGGCTAACACAAATACAAGTAAATCACTCACAAATTGGCGCCCACAACGTGGGGCAGAATAACCAGGAAGAAGTGAGATAACCAGGAAGGAGCAAAGGAATCAGGACGTGGAGCGAATGGAGCAGTGAACTGAACTACAAGACGCAGATTCCAGAAACAACTATAGGAACGACAGACTACGCGGATGATTGGACATCGTAATTCCGAGATTAAAAGGCAACAGGGGAATTCAAATACAGAACACCAAAATGACGTAGATTCATCATGATACGACGCAGAAGCGACATACAAACCTAGGAGAGAGGGGCAGGAAGCTGGACATCAAAGTAACAGCAACAGACAGCATCACAAAGGTTAGAATATTGTAAATTTTTTATCCTAAAAAAAAATTGTGAGAAATTAAATGTTGCTGAGAAGTGGTAGGATTAAGAAAACAATGTCTACTAATAATACTGAAGAAACAATTATGGAGGGAGATAATGTAACAGTTAGCTGTAATTCAATACAGGTTACAGAAAATAGCTCAAACAATGTAGGATTTGAGGGAGAAAATGTTAGTGCAGAAAGTCAGAATAGAATAGCAGGAAATGTTAATTTTGATGCTAGTATGATGATGGAAATGCTGAGAAATATGAATGATAATATAAAAAAGAATAATGAGAATATGGAAAAGAATATAGAGAAATTAAGGGAAGATTTTGATAGGAGTTTAGAACAAAAAATAACTCAGAATAATGAGAAATTAGAACAAAAACTAACTCAGAACATGGAAAAGAGTAATGAGAAATTAGAAAAGAAAATAGATCAAAACAGGGAAGATATGGAAAAGAATAATAGGGAATTAAGGGAAGATATGGAAAAGAATAATAGGGAATTAAGGGAAGATATTGGTAAGAGCTTAGAACAAAACAGGGAAGAAATTGAAAAGAAATTTATGGAGCTAGATAGCAGTATGACAAGAATGAGAAATGAAAATCAGGAAATGATAGCAAATGAGATAGGGAAAGTTTCAAAGAAAATGCTAGACATGAGCAGGGAAATAAGTAACAAAAAAAGTGAGGTTAATACTAAAAGTGAACATGTTGATGTAGAATGTACAGAGTTAGGTAGTAGAATGAGTAACATTTCAAGTGAGATAAGAGAGATGAAAGAGGTTATGAATGTAGATGTGAATCAGGCGCAAGTTAATTTCAAAGGGCAGATATCAGAAATACAGAAGGAGTCAGTAACGAAAAGAAATAAATTGTACGAAGAAGTTATAGTTTTGCCTGTAAATAATCAAAAGCTAACTTCTGAAATTAACAAGTACCAAGCTGTTCAAAATGAAAACTCCAATCCAGTACAGATTATTACAGATTTGTCAGAGTACTCTCAGATTAAAAAGATAGCAGAAGAATTGAAAATGACAGTTGTTAAAAGACGTGTGGTTCAGAGAACTTTAGATTGTTTTCAAATGTTATCATGGGACGAAATTTCATATGAATACAAGAGGTTATTCATGAACAAATTTTTGAAGGTTAGGATACGGTTACGAGTAATGTTTAGCCACACACAATTTGATCCAGGAGGGTAAATAGCAATGAGATGTAAAGTAAATGCTGGATAGTTAAAGATGAAATGCAGAGCAACATATTGGATTGTAAGAGGGTTAACTATTTATATACGTCATTTGAAGAGAGAAATAAATTATAAAAAAAAACAGAAACGTTTTTTAAAAAAAAAAAAATTAAATTTTTAGTAACTGTAACAGTATTTGAAATTAAGAATGTAAAAATTGAAATTTAATATGATATTAAAGTAAAAGTATGTAAATATAATTCCAAGAGTATTGTGAATATAATGTATAAAACAACAAAAATGGGGTAAAATTAATTAAAAACAAATACTTATGTAGCAAACAGAAAATGTGAAACAGTGTCTAGATTTAAGAGATGTAAATATATTTATGTAGAGGGGAATATTTTTGGTAAATATGTTTAATAATTACAAAAATTCTTAAATGTATAAATTTTTGTCAACAACTTAAGAAAGTAAACAATTTTGTAACAGTAACTAAATAATTCAGGGTACAGTATTTGCTATAAAAAAAAAAAATTTGTAATGTCAGATTAATGTCTAAACACATTAAACCAGAGCCAGTAAGTAGTGGCAAGATAGAAGAAAAACATGTCGTGTGTTAAATACGTGTGAAGTGTTAAGTGAAAGTGATAGCGTGTGTTCCAAGATTTAGGAGACTAAAAACCCAATTATAAAATTTCCAAACAAGTTGTAAATATTCATAATTATGTTTCTAGTGGGGCATATGATGCAGTAATCTGTATCACAAATTACTTAAATGTAAATAAAGATTGTAATATGAATATGCATTTTTATGTGACATTGATTTGAGATGTTTGTTGATTGTAATTATTGTTGAGAAGTAAGTTTATACTGCCTTACTGAAACTGACAATAATAGCGTGCAATAATGCAGCGAGGGGGTGAGCTGTTTATCATTATTGGAAACGAGGAAGTTACGTAATGTTGGCGCGTTTTTTTTTAGAATCTTCTGGAACATTTCCCTAGAGCATATGTATTCATAATTTTCATTGGATATTAAAATAGACGCTAATGTTGGCGCGTTTTATTAGCCAATTGCAGCTCAGTTATAATCTTTAGGCATATCTGGGTGAAGGAGTATAAAAAGCCAAGTCAGAGGTAGATCGCCCTCAGTTCATCAAAAATCTTTATACACTACACGTCGTCTTCAGTCCATCAGTTCATCAAAATTCTTTGTACACTACACGTCGCATTCCCGTCAGTTCGTCGAAAGTATTTGTACGGCACACTTCGGATATCAATTTGCAGGTTACGCGTAACAGGGTTATGAAAAATCTCAAGTGTTATAAAGTTAATTATACAAAAAGTTGAAGTACGCGAATTAAGAATTATCAGTAATGAAGTTATTATAACAGTTTCAGTTTGGCAAGTGTCAAGATCAATGTGTAAATGTGATAGTTAACGTGTTCGACAATAAAAGTGTAAAACAAATTTCTTCATCAGTGTTATCTTTGGATAAAAGATTCCTTTCCGTTTACACAACCTGTATAAAGAGAAGTGCTTGACCAAAAGATAATAGCTAGCCGGAGGACAGAGAATCAAAAATTAAATAAAATAACAGTAGCATTCTTTTAAACGAACACTAATACTGCCGCAAATTGCTAACACCAGATGGAGCTAACAAGCCTAACAAATGAATCACGTCACAAGATGGCATCACCATGCTGAGTAAACACATATACAAACATTAACAATTAAACGTTACTTCATGGTGTGCTACAAAGTACTAATGCCGTGAATAATAATCCAGAAGTGATTTTGAACATAGTGACGATTTTAAGACAAGATACAACAATGCGAAAAGGATCCCTGGTACCTTAGAGCTAAGTTCATTTTTCCAACAACCAATAATGTAATAATAATCAGATATTCACTTGAGCCTTAAGAGGAAAAAGTGCAATTTAAATTGTAGTGAAGTTGCCTCCCATAGGATGATTGAAAGTTCGAATGTTACTCAATTGAATGCCAAATTTAAGTTACATGTGAACAAACTAGTGCAACTAAAGTGCTGTGAACAACTGACAAGGCATCCAATGACAGACTGCTGTTGCTGGTACTCTCTACCCATGCCATGTTGCAATCCCGCTACACACTGCCTTCTAAGTTATTTTATTTAAAATTAACTATACAGGATCCCGTCTTTGTTTTATGTAAATATATACAAAAAACTACAAGGAATTTATTTATATTTTTTATAGAAATTAACTTGGGAGCTAATAGGAATATATAGTTTTTAAGTGTTTGGATTTTAAAAATTGATGTAAATAGTTAATTAAATCAATTATAATAAATATTAAATAAAAGATTACATATTAAGCTTTCCATTGCATTTTATAACATAACTTTATCACTTATCACCTGTGAGATATCCTAATTTAAAGGTAGAGAGAGAGGTGTGCCGCTTTTCACAAGTTGGATTGCACAATACTTTAAAAAGTATTGTGATTTAAAAAAGTAAGAATTTAAAACATAATTCACTTTGTTTTTGCAATCCATGGAGAAAATTTGAAGTGAATTGGGGACATGGTCAGATTTTGTGAAAATTTGTGCGACTTGAAGTGGAATGACTCTCAGCTTCATTGTGCTAGAAAATGCAAACATTATTAACTTCCAAGTACATGCAAGTAAAACTTAAAATTACCTATACTCTGGGTTCACCCTTAGGCTAACCTGGACCAAAAGAAATTTACATAAATGTCTGAAGTAACCATACTTTTGTGGAATAGGGTCCTAATATTCATAAACAAATAACATAAATGGTAAACTGAGTCAAATTTTTAAACTTCACAAAAAGTGCCATATATCTAGATGACATATTCACATTTATACAAAATAGATTCATTCAAGATGCTCTGAAACTACTGAATCTACAAAAAGCAATGATATAAAATTCAGTTTGGAAATACAAACTGATGGTTGTCTTTATTTCCTGGATCTGAAGTTATTTAACTGAAAAGAGAGAATCAAATGTGGTATGCACAGACAGGAAACACAGACATACAACTTCATAAATGCAAGCAGCTACAAACCAACTCTGCATAACCATGAAGTGATTAACAGTTTAAATCACATCTCTCTGAATCAAGCTGAATTTAGTAAATAGTATCAGCAAATTACAGCAATGTAGTGAATAACAGATTTTATAAAGACTAGATAGAAAAGAATAATTCGCAAACAGAAGGAAATGAAGACAATCCAGCATATTAATTATGATTAATGAAGATAAGACCTTCAAAAAGCTCACAAACCACCCATGGCATGATAGGAAATTCCACTGTAGAGTGGATTTTCCATAAAGAACTTATTAAAATCAAACAAAGACAAAATTCTTCAACAAAATAGACTAGACATTTATCAGTTAAAGTGTGAGATTGCAACAAAATTAACAAAGTCTAGAAACAAGCCTTAATGAGCACCTCAGAAATACATTTTAACAGTTTTTTTTTTCATTTATTTTTTATTTTCAAATTATACTGGTCTTTAACAATAAAATACAAGTTTTTGTAGCTATTTTATATCATACATATATTAATTTATTTCAATACTATTGTTTTTTTTAAGAACAAAAAGCAAAATCCACGCAACTGCAATCATATGTAACCTCCTCATCACATTTGCTGGCATCACACTGGTTATTTTACGTGGGCCCTTCCCATCCTTTACCACAGGCACACACACACAACTGCAGTAACTGGAATTCGAACTAATGATGTTCGGGTTTGAATGGATGGCCATCCATTTCGTCTTGCCTTAACAATCACAGCTATTTGAAATGCTTCTATTAAGTTACTGCGACAGGGATATACAAACCAGTTTAGGAATTAGAAGAAGAGTAGCACATATAGCAAAATAACTCACGCATTAGATGAACTTAAGAGTGAGTGTGGAAGGAGAGCCAATAAAAGATGCAAGTAGTGCAAATTTTTTAGGAATAAAAATTTAACTTGAGATAAACATACAGAAAAGATCTCAAACAAAATCTGCTCCGGTTTATATGTACTAAAACAACTATCCAATCTAGGGAACCTATGTTAAAGACTGCTTTAAAAAATTAAGAATCTTAACATTATCTTCAATATACATATTTGAAACAATAATGTTAGTAAAAACAAGACCAATGAATTGCAAATTGAACAACCAAATGCATAACTATGCAACCCGAATAAGCAAAAATTTCCATGTGCAAACAAATAGGACTAAATTGTATAAAACTAACTCTAATTTTGCAGCATGCTATCTTTACAATAAATTACCTGTGGAAATTAAAACTATTCAAGAAACAAATAAGTTCAAAAGAGAACTTACGAAATTTTGTATTGAGAGTTGTTTTTATACTCTAGATGAATTTTTGAATGAATAGATATTATTTATTTGGTTCAATATGATTGTATATACTGTAATTATGTTAAGCTTAAATATTAAGAATGCTACTGTACTCATATACTTGTGATGTCCAAATTATGTAAGATCAATCGGGATGAATAAAGAAATGAAAATTAGAGGTTGAATTACGTTTATGTTAATCAATATCTGAGAGTAGCTCAATGGCAGAAGAGGATGCTGAAGTTGGGTAACAATTCCAAAACATGTTTCTTGATATGGGGATTTTTTAGAGAAATATAGTATGTTTAAAAAATCTGCTCAACTGTTTCATAATTTCATTGTAGTATTACATTTCCTCATATTTATAACTATAAATGGTGATAAATAGGCTCTGTTAGAGATTATAAGAGTAGTGAGGGTAGCAAAGGAAAATGTATGCAAATTAATGCTGAATCAAACAGACAAAAGGGATAAGTGTACAATAAACTACATTTAATCAGGCTCTAAAAGCCTATAAATCTGAATTATTGTCAGCACTGCTGTTTTCTTCCATGATTTACTTCATTTTCATAAATTTGTCCATTTAAATTTGTACTTCAAACTTTTTATTTTCCCAGAGGTACTGCCTTGGTTAGATCTGCTTGCTGCTACAGTGTTGCTTTCTCTATTGATGGAAACAACTCACAAAATTGAAATTTGATGTATAAGAACTGCAGAAAAATTGTTGACATTTCAAATTTGCAGTTTACATATATAGAAAGCCTTCTAAAAGTTCGAAATTTTTAGGTAAACTGCTGTACAACTGTGAGAAGCATTTGTTGACACATTCCAAAAAATTCAGGATATAACTATACCACAGCTTACCACATAATAATGACATATACTTGTGTTTTTTATATGTTTATATGTGTATGGCCAAATACAAAAGCAAATATTCTTAGACAACTTGCTATACTAAAATGTGAATTCAGTTACGTTAAGATACTTAAACACAAAAATTTAAGACAGTTTTCAGGATGTATGGAAACCCCACTCCCATTACTCCTAGACAATTTAACATTCATTTCTGATTATTCAGTTCCCGTACATTCCATCAAAATGCTGATTCTATTTTGGTAACCCAAAAGATTGAACATGTGCCTTGCAATGTTATTCCTAAGATCTCTGTTTTCATTCTCCCAATTAAAATCATTCAATGCCTTTCCTCTTCTTTGTATAACTGAAGCAGTACGTTTTGAGTAGCTAAATAAAATGATAACCATAGGGAAAATAAATATTAATAACAGTAGGGATAGTATTGAAAAAGACTGGGAATCGAGTGTTACTGTAAATGTGAATAAGCGTTGAGTAGACAGTGCCATCAGCGGCCGGAAATGGGTGGTTTTTCCCTCTATTGTTAAGTGTCCCATTAGGTCACCTGAAAAGCAGACGTGTAGGAAATGGTCAATGTTCACAGAACCCCGATAGCTTTGGGCATCCAATGAAAGAAGCTAGAAATCAGGTGATAGTGAAATGGGGAGATAGGAAATGTGAGATAGAGAAACAGGAGAGTTTAGAAGACACACTTCGTCATGGTAGTTCCTTGGAGATGGTTCTTAGAAAATGTGTCAGCGGAAGGTGCGAGGATATGAAGCGTAGCAATAATGAAATGCATGTGTGTGTGTCGAAGTAATAGCAAGAATCAGATTTTAAAACGGTGACGGGAAATAAACGAGTAGGAAAATAAAACAGTCGTATTCACCTCTAACCCAAGATCCAGATCCATGCAAATCCCTGAACTAGTACCGAATCCAGGACCATTCCTGCAAATCCTGTGCTGCCAAATAGCCACGTACTCCCGCAATAGTACTGCCACAAATTGGTGCCCAAAAGTGGTACCACCTCATAACATATATCTAAATACATTTCTCACTCCAACTGTCATAAAATTATGTTATAGAAAACTGAGCTTTTTTCAGGCATGATACGGTAATTTGTATCACAAATTACTCAGATGTAAATAAGGATTGTAATATGAATATGTATTTTTATGTAACATTAATTTCAGATGTTTATTAATTGTAATTATTATTAATAAATAATAATATACGGCTTTACTGAAACTGTCAACAATAACGCAATAATGCAGCAAGGGGGTGAGTTGTTTATCATTACCGGGAACCAGGAAGTTACGTAATGTTTCGCGCCTTTTCGGTAAAAAGCTTCTAGAATGTTCCCTAAAAGAAATATGTATTAGTGGTTTTCATTGGATAGTAAAATAGACGCTAATGTTGGCGCGTTTTATTAGCCAATAGCAGTTCATTTATAATCTTTAGGCGTATCTTAAGGCAAGCCTATAAATAAGCCAGGCCGAGGTAGCGTGTCCCCCCCAGTTCAACGGAATTCTCAGTACACTACATATCGTCAGCCAGTCCTTCATTTCGTCAAGTTACACGAGAATTATTATAAAATATTATACAGTTAAATATACACAAAGTTGAAGTACGTGAGTTAAAAAGTGAGAAGTTATTACAAACAGTTTCAGTTTGGCAAGTATCCAGATAAATATGTAAAAAGTGTTAGTGAATGTGTTCGGCAATAAATGTTATAAAACCAATTTCTTCGTCAGTATAATTTCTGGATAAAAGATTCCTTTCCGATTCACACCCTGCATGAGAAACATATTCGACCCAAAGAGCTAGCTGGAGAACATTTAAAGTGAATTATTTCAAAACTGATACAAATTGCTACGTCAGATGGAGCTAAACAAACCAACAAGAAGTGACGTCACAAGGAGGCTTCAACACACGTGATGTAAACAACATTACGTAAAGCAGCAACCGTCGCATATTGGCTCCCAAACGTGGTGCTATAATAATATGTAAAAACACAAATTTGCTATCACAAATTGGCGCCCAACGTGGGGCTATAATAATATGTAAAAACACAAATTTGCTATCACAAATTGGCGCCCAACGTGGGGCTATAATAATATGTAAAAACACAAATTTGCTATCACAAATTGGCGCCCAACGTGGGGCAAAGCGACCAGGAAAGGAACTCGAGTAACCAGGAAAGGATCAGAATTAACCAAGAAGAATTGAGAGGACCAAAGGGGCGAATGCAGCAGTAAAATGATCTACAAGACGCAGATTCCAGAAACAAAAGGAACGACAGACTATACGGATGATTGGACATCGTAATTCCGAGATCAACTACAAGACGACGTAGATTCATCACAACACAACGCAGAAGCGACATACAAATCTAGGAGAATGGGGCAGAACGCTGGACATCAAAGTAACAGCAACGGACAGCATTAGTAAGGTTAGAGTATATTAATTTTTTTTAAAAAAAAAAAAAAAAAAAGTAAATAAATGTTAATGAGGAGTGGTAGGATAATAAAAACAATGGCTGCTAGTAATACAGAAGAAATAATTATGGAGGGAGATAGTGTAACAGTTAGCTGTGATCCAATACAAATTACAGGAAATAGCCCAGACTTTTTAGGATTTGAAGATGAAAATGTTAGTGCAGAAAGTGAGAATAGAATAGCAGGAAATGTTAATTTTGATGCTAGTATGATGATGGAAATGCTGATAAATATGAAAAATATGAGGGAAGATATACAAAAGAGTCATAGGGAAATGAGGGAAGATATGCAAAAGAATAATGAGAAAATGAGGGAAGATATGCAAAAGAGTTTTGAGAGATTAGAAAAGAAATTAGATCAAGAAAGGGAAGCTATAAAAAAAGGCGGGGAAATATTGGAAGATATGGAAAAGAATCATAGGGAATTGAGGGAAGATATTGGTAGGAGTAATGAGATATTAGAGCAAAAAGTAGATCAAAGCAGTGGAGAAATTGAAAAGAAAGTTATTAAGCTAGATAGTAGTATGCCAAAAATGAGTGATGAAAAGGAAGTAATAGTAAGTGAGACAGGAGAAATTTCAAAGAAAATGCTAGACATGAGCAAGGAAATAGGTAACAAAGAAAGTGAGGTTAATACTAAAAGTGAGGTTAATGTAGAATGTACAGAGTTAGGAAGTCAAGTGAGTAATATTTCAAGTGAGCTAAGAGAGATAAATGAGGTTAGGAATGTAGATGTAAATCAGGCTCAAGTTAAATTCAGAGGAGAGATATCAGAAATACAGAATGAGTCAGTAATGCAAAGAAATAAATTGTACCAAGATGTTCAAAATGAAAACTCCAGTCCAGTACAGTTTAGTACAGATTTGTCAGAGTACTTTCAAATTAAAGAGATAGTAAAAGAATTGAAAATGAAAGTTCTTAAAAGATATGTTGTTCAAGAAACTGTAGATTGTTTTCAAATGGTATCATGTGAGGAAATTTCAAATGAATACAAGAGGTTATTCATGAACAAAAATTTGAAGGTTAGGATACGGCTACGAGTAATGTTTAGCCACACACAATTTGATCCAGGAGGGTAAATAGCGATGAGATGTAAAGTAAATGCTGGATAGTTAAAGACGACTTGCAGAGAAATGTATTGGAACGTAAGAGGGTTAATTATTTATATGTCATTTGAAAAGAGAAATAAATTATAATAAAAAAAAAAAAAAAAATTGAAATTTTAGTAACTGTAACAACATTTGAAAATTAAGAATGCAAAGATTGAAATATGATATTAAATTAAAAGTACGTAAATACAATTCAAAGAGTATTGTTAAAATAAAATTCAAAATAACAAAAATGGTAAAAATAATTCAAAACAAATACTTATGTAACAAACAGAAAAGGTGAAACATTGCCTAGATTTAAGAGATGTAAATATATGTAGAGGGTGAACATTTTGGTAAATATGTATAATAATTACAAAAAAATCTTAAATGTATAAATTTTTGTTAACAGCTTAAGAAAGTAAGCAATTTTGAAACAGTCATTAAATAATTCAGGGTACAGTATTTGCTATCAAAAATTTGTGATGTCAGATGAATATCTAAATTAATTAAACCAGAGCCAGTAAGTAGTGGCGAGATAATAAAGAAAACATGTCGTGTGTTAAATGCGTGTGAAGTGTTTAGTGAAAGTGATAACGTGTGTTCCAAGATTTAGGAGACTAAAAACACAATTTTAAAATTTCTAAACAAGTTATAAATATTTATAATTATGTTTCTAGTGGGGCATATGATACGGTAATTTGTATCACAAATTACTCAGATGTAAATAAGGATTGTAATATGAATATGTATTTTTATGTAACATTAATTTCAGATGTTTATTAATTGTAATTATTATTAATAAATAATAATATACGGCTTTACTGAAACTGTCAACAATAACGCAATAATGCAGCAAGGGGGTGAGTTGTTTATCATTACCGGGAACCAGGAAGTTACGTAATGTTTCGCGCCTTTTCGGTAAAAAGCTTCTAGAATGTTCCCTAAAAGAAATATGTATTAGTGGTTTTCATTGGATAGTAAAATAGACGCTAATGTTGGCGCGTTTTATTAGCCAATAGCAGTTCATTTATAATCTTTAGGCGTATCTTAAGGCAAGCCTATAAATAAGCCAGGCCGAGGTAGCGTGTCCCCCCCAGTTCAACGGAATTCTCAGTACACTACATATCGTCAGCCAGTCCTTCATTTCGTCAAGTTACACGAGAATTATTATAAAATATTATACAGTTAAATATACACAAAGTTGAAGTACGTGAGTTAAAAAGTGAGAAGTTATTACAAACAGTTTCAGTTTGGCAAGTATCCAGATAAATATGTAAAAAGTGTTAGTGAATGTGTTCGGCAATAAATGTTATAAAACCAATTTCTTCGTCAGTATAATTTCTGGATAAAAGATTCCTTTCCGATTCACACCCTGCATGAGAAACATATTCGACCCAAAGAGCTAGCTGGAGAACATTTAAAGTGAATTATTTCAAAACTGATACAAATTGCTACGCCAGATGGAGCTAAACAAACCAACAAGAAGTGACGTCACAAGGAGGCTTCAACACACGTGATGTAAACAACATTACGTAAAGCAGCAACCGTCGCATATTGGCTCCCAAACGTGGTGCTATAATAATATGTAAAAACACAAATTTGCTATCACAGGCATCACAGAGCATGTTACTAATTTTAATACAGAATTTGATGATGGTGGTAATCTTGGAGTAAATTAGCAGAAAAGCATTACACATTCTTCTGATCTATTACACATTTTATCTAGTGAAATTATTATCATACCTGGTTGAAAATCCATTGGTAAATGCCCTTCTGGAGAAGATGAGTTAACCACTGGACCAACTATTTTATTTAATTTAAAACATAATGACACCATCTCCTTGAAAAGGTCTCTCCAGCATTTGTTATGTGCTATATATCTGAAAATAGACATGTAGATGATATAAATTAATTTTCTTATCATGTGTGTTCCTAAACAGCTGTTAGTATTAAAGAAAAATACCTGTGTAGATTGCTAGTGCTTGAAATCCAACGATTTACAATGCTTTGCAGTTAAGGTTTATACAGTGACCAAACAAAGACAGGCGCTTACTCATAAGATTAAATATGTCATAATTTCCTTTATAACAAAGCTAGTTTTACAGTAATAATTTGCTGTTTTCAAATTCTCATTATGACCACCATGGGTAAAAACCAAAAAAAGTAGCATATCCTTCATTATTACTCATAGGAGCGTTACGAAATGGTGCAGCAAATATCTGAATTAGAAAGGCCTTATACACTTATTCTAAATTTAGTGCAAAATGTTTCAACATCCATAGTGCCATTGTTAAAGATGAAACCTTATTTACCTATTTTCTTTCTCCCCCACATGCACACATATACACATATAAAAGAAAGAAGGAACAACAAGATAGCTAACATGCTACATTCACATGACTTTATCTAACCATGCTTCTACAAACTATTCTTAAAAAAGATGACTCTTTTAAGTTTTTAACCCTGTTTCATTTAATCGATAAACATTTCCATAATGGTTTCATTACACACTTCATTGTAGGTACAAGGAGAATGCAGTAGGCTTAAGCAAGTCAAATCTTTTAAAAGTGGGACACTATGTAATGGCTCTGAAATTCCATTCTCTCTGCATGATCAAAAAAAAAAAAAAAAATAGTGACTCAGTAGTAACATAAGGAATATAAAACAACTTAGCAGTAGAAACGAAAAGATTACAAAAGACTGAAGCAATAGTCAAATGATGTGGTTAACTATGTGATGGCTTTGAAATTCCATGCTTTTTGCATGACCATGAGCAAAAATGAATAGCAACTCACAACTTGAGAAAAGTCTAAGTATTTGAAATTCAAACCAGTAACAAAGAATATTTGAGAAATGGCTATTGACATAAAAAAAGTCTGACATAACTTTTATATAAGGAGTCAGAAGAAAGGAGTTTACATAGCTCCTTTGCATGTTTTGTTTAGTAAGATTTTGTTTATTTGTTATGGTTTATCAATTATACAAAAATCATTCACAATGAAGAGTACTTCACAGCCTATTCACAGAAAATTCAAGATATATGGTGCCATCAAATAAAGCAGCAATGCTGTTAGCAACACTGGGTCGCAGTCGCGCGCTACTTTCCTCCTGAGACTCCAGTCCCTGCTATTGCGCTGCTTCCCTCATTCATACATCAAAGTCCACTACATGATCCTAAGGTCAGTATTTGGAGTGCTGTGAGTGCGGCTAGTATAATTGGCCCTATTTTCTTTCACAAAACACTTAATGCTGCATGGTAGCAGGCCTTAATTTTGGAGCAGATTTTCCCCTCAGTTGACAAATGAGCGAATGCACAGCATACTTCAACAAGACAGGTCTACAGCTCATTACAATATTTGATAATTATTAAACAAACTGTGCAAATCACTTGATTTTTCACTCGAGTACCACAAGCCAAATGAGACATAAATGACTGGTGCAAACTTAAGCTACAGCTCGGCAAAAACTGACATTGCTGTAATTTCTGTTAAATATAAAAATGTCATGGTCCTCATCTAATTGAATAGTAAGTAATGGGTGCTATTATCTGCACAGGTTTCCAGAAAATCTCATTGGACTGCAAATATTTTACGTTTCCACTTTGAATAACTATGATAGCAATCATGTCCTGCAACTGAAAAATCAGCTGTCTGAGAAGTTCTCATGATTTTGTTTGAGAGAGACAAATATTAATCAATCTCTACATAATTTTCATATCAAGATAAGGCTAGTTAGCTTTAGGTAACACTAAAAATCTATCATCAGATAAATACACTATACATTTCACTGGACAGTTTACATTAATTTAGTATGCTTGCTATTTGCACCATATTTAGGATCCATTGTGGAATATTGCTTTCTTTGCGGAATCACAAAACTGTGCCATGTCACACCAGCTTATTAGATTTACCTTCTACAAAGGCAACTGCAACAAATAAATTTACTCCCACCAGCCATTTTTTTATTTGTTGTAGTAGCCTTTGGATAGATGGATATAACAATGTTAAATGAATGCCCAGTAGTGAGTACAGCATCTCCTTACACTATATTATATAACTGCATCACAAAATAAAATATACAGCATATTAAAATTATGAAGTTTCAGACTTTATGGCCATGACCTATTAAACTTGCATTTTTTTGATTCCTAATGTTTAATCTCATCACGCACTGTGGTGACTGATTCGTCTCATCACAGACAGTTTATTTCTTTGGTTGATGATGATGATGATGATATGCGGCTTAAGGGCGCTAAACTGCTGAGGTCATCAGCGCCCTTACAAGGTATAAAATATAAAGTCAAAAAATAAAAGATAGGTAAAAAACTGCATAATTAAAAAACGGGACACAAACCCGCGATGTCAAAAAGCTAAAACTAACAATATAACAATAACAAATATAACAATAACAACAATAACAATAACAACAATAACAATAAAAACAATAATAACAATAACAGCAATAATAACAAGACAAAGATCTGAAAAACAACACACTAAAAGCATAGGCAGTAAAGGATTAAAACGTGTCAGGAACTGTAGAATGCGAGGGACATGAGCGCCATATGTCCACTGGGGATAAGAGTTCCCATAAAAACCGACAGGATAAAAGTACGAAGCTAACAGACGCTCAACGCATTAAATGCGCAGATTAAAATCACTGTCATGAATAAAACGTAAAACACATTCCACAGCATGCGTGTCGTCTGCCAAAACGTTGGCTAGGCCAACAGGCAGACCCACACGAGCATGCAATGCAGCTAAAACCTGACACTCTGTTAAAATGTGACGCACCGTTAAGGGCACGTCACACTGCCCACAGAGTGGCGCGGGGTCACCACTCAGCAAATACTTATGACTAAAAATGCAATGTCCGATACGAAGGCGTGTTAAAATTACCTCTTCCCGACGAGAAGCACGGGAAGATGTAGCCCAGACTAACGGGAGAGGCTTAACCTCCCGCAACTTGTTCCCCCGGAGGGCCGTCCACTCATCGCTCCAAAGCGAGAGGATGCGGCGACGTAAAACAATAAACAAATCTGACGAGGGAACAACAGAGGTAAAACGTCTGGGTGATAAAATCGCCGACTTGGCAGCGACATCGGCAGACCCATTACCTGAGATGCCCACATGACCTGGAATCCACAAGAAGGAGACGCTGATGCCAGAGACATCAAGCGAGTGGAGCAGGTCATGAATGCGCTGTACGAGCGGGTGGTAACTGTACAGCGAGCTAATACTTTGAAGAGCACTCAGGGAGTCGGAACAAATAAAACAGTGCCGTAAGTCGTGCCGCTGAATATATAAAAGAGACTGATAAATGCTAAAAGGTTCGGCGGTAAAAATCGAACATTGCTCTGGTAAACGAAAGGTAAAACTATTTCCACCACAAAAAAAGGCACATCCTACACCAGCATCAGTCTTAGATCCATCAGTAAAGATAAAAGGCAAGTCCCCGAATTGCGACTGAAGTTCTAAAAACGCTGATCTAAAGACTGAAGAAGGGGTCTCATTCTTCGGCATTGACGATAACCCAAGGTGACAGAGGGCCTCAGCGCGCGACCATGGAGGAAAACGCGTTTCCCCCCTTGGAAGGGCCGGCGCTGGCGTAACGTCCAAATGCCGAAGGAGCAGTCGAAATCGAACCCCTGGAGGGAGCAATGCAGAGGAGCTAACTAAATATTGCCGGTCAAGTGAATCCTCGAAAAATGCCGCGAAAGACGGGTGGTCAGGTAAGCTTGAGAGTCGACAGGCATAGCTGCACAAGAGCATCTCACGCCTGGAGGACAGCGGAGGCTCTGCAGCTTCAGCATAAAGACTGGGCACGGGGCTAGTTGGAAAGGCCCCTGTAGCGACTCTAAGACCACGATGATGAATGGGATTCAAACGACGTAACACAGATGGACGTGCCGACGAATAAACAAAACACCCGTAATCAAGTTTGGATCGGACCAAAGAGCGATAAAGGCGAAGAAGGACGGTCCGATCAGCTCCCCAGGATGTGCCACTTAAAACACGTAAAAGATTAAGAGAACGGTCACACTTTGCTTTTAAAAAGGAAACGTGCGAGGTCCAACACAACTTCCTATCAAAAATCAACCCCAAAAATTTCGCCTCGTCTGCAAACGGTAGTATCCCTGGCCCAAGACGGAGAGAGGGGGGAGGGAAATACTTCCGGCGCCAGAAGTTGATGCAGACGGATTTCTCGGCGGAGAATTTAAAGCCGTTGGCGTTACTCCAGGCGTAGAGACGGTCGATACAGCTCTGGAGACGGCGTTCGAGTAGACAGGTCCGCCGTGAACTGCAATAAATAGCGAAATCGTCAACAAAAAGGGACGATGAAATGCCAGGTGGAATACAATCAACAATGGGGTTGATAGCAATCGCAAAAAGTGTGACACTGAGTACAGAGCCCTGCGGTACTCCGTTCTCTTGAATAAAACGACGAGATAAAACCGAGCCCACACGTACACGAAAGACGCGGTCCGTCATAAACTCCCGAAGAAATATGGGAAGACGACCGCGGATATTCCAATCGTGAAGTGTACGTAAAATGCCGCCCCTCCAACAAGTGTCATAAGCTTTCTCCAGGTCAAAAAATACAGCCACGGTTTGACACCTTCTCAGAAACCCATTCATAATATGCGTCGACAAGGACACCAGATGGTCGACGGTAGAGCGATAGCGACGAAACCCGCACTGAGCGTTCGCTAGAAGTTTCTGAGACTCAAGCCACCATGTCACCTTGCAAATGCAACTGGTGAGGGAGATAGGGCGGTAGCTGGAAGGTAGTTGGCGATCCTTCCCAGGCTTAAGTATAGGGACAATGGTGGCTTCGCGCCAAAAGGAAGGGAAAATGCCGTCTTGCCAAATACGGTTATAGACCTGTAAGAGAAATAGTTTACTGTCGGCTGAAAGGTTCTTTAACATCAGGACATGAATGCCGTCCGGCCCGGGAGCGGAGTGCCGAGAGCAATGAAGAGCGTGCTCCAGCTCCCTCATTGTGAATAGTTCGTTATAGCATTCAGCATTAGCAGACCGAAAAGTATATGATGCGGAATCCTGCCGGTCTTTAATAGAGCGAAAGCCGGCGGAATAATGGTCTGAACTGGAAACCGCCTCAAAGGCAGAACCCAGAGTGTTAGCGATGGCAGCCGGATCCACTATGGTGGCATTAGAAACCTGAAGGCCAGAAACAGTACAATGTGACACTTTACCTGAGAAGCGACGAAGTTTATCCCAAACAACGGATGAAGGCGTAAAACGATTAAAAGACTCGACAAAACGAGCCCAAGATGCCTTCTTGCTATCCTGAATAATGCGACGAGCCCTGGCGCGCGATTGTTTAAAAGTCACCAAATTATCAAGTGTAGGGTGGCGCCGAAACACCCTAAGTGCAGTCCTACGGGCACGAACGGCGTCCCGACAATCCTCGTTCCACCACGGAACAGGTGGCCGCCGAGGTTGGGAGGATGAACGGGGTATTGCACGTTCGGCGGCTGAGAAAATAATAGACGTAAGGTGCTGCACTAGTTGATTAATGTCGGAGAAGGGCTGGTCGTCAAAATGCACGAGGCTGGAATACAAGCTCCAGTCGGCTTTTGCGAATATCCAGGTAGGTACTCTGGAATGCTGTACGTGGTGCGACAGAAGAGAAACGATGCAGGGGAAATGGTCGCTGGAGTAGGTATCAGCGACGACGTTCCACTGAAGACGACGTGCAAGCTGGATTGAGCATATGGCAAGGTCCAGGTGAGAGAATGTACCGGAAGAATCAGAAATAAAAGTAGGTGCACCTGTATTGAGGATGGAAAGATTGAACTGATACAAAATGTCGGAAAGAAGAGTTCCCCTCGCACAAGCCCTTGGCGAACCCCATAGTGGGTGATGGGCATTAAAATCTCCCAACAGAAGAAATGGTGTTGGGAGAGCGGACAGGAGAGATCGAATGTCCGCGGGAGCGAGGGGAGACGATGGAGGTGTATACACAGAGCAAACAGAAAAGAAAAAACCGGGTAACTGCAGTCTAATGGCAACAGCTTGCAAGTCGGACGTAAGTGTGATAGTTTGAAAATGAACGTCAGTACGCACCAAAATCATGACACCACCATGAGCAGGAGTACCCTCCTCCGGTTCAAGGTCGTAGCGAACCGGAGTATATCCTCGGAGATCAAAAGGATCGTGAGGGCGAAGCTTAGTCTCCTGCAGACATACGACCATAGGCGAATGGGAACGCAATAGAAGTTGCAGTTCCGCCCTATGCGATCGTACACCACGTACATTCCAGGTCAGGATAGCCATTAAGAATAAGGGGATAAACTCTCTATTTAGAAGGGCGGCTTAAAATTACCTTTTGTTTAACCTTTGGGCTCGGGCTTTTTGTATGGAGTTGGTCAGACTCCATAGCTTCCTCGGAGGGAGGGCCCACGCGCTCAGTGCCAGAAACCGATTCAAGCGCCGTGAATCGGTTCTGGGTGGCGATGGGTGAAGTGTGCCGCTGAGCGCGGCTTGTCCCAGGACCATCCTGGGACAGCGACCTCCGAGGAGGAGAAGGTGAACTTTTGTTACCGCGCGCACGCGGAGGGTCCTTCAAAAAATCTTCCCGACGAAGTTTCTGCTTGGGCTTCTTTTCAACGGCTTGCGACTTCATAGACTTGGGACCAGGTTTATACGGCTTGGTAACTGTAGCCTTAATACACGGCCGGATGGTAGTGGCGGTTAATCCAGTCAAGGTCCAGGTCTGAGTTTCGGCATCTACTCGTGGTACCGGCGAGGCAACAACAGAACTAAATGTGCCAGATCGCAGGAGTGAAGGTTGGCGCGCATGGTAACGCCTCCGGGCTTCAGCGAAGGAGAGTTTTTCCTTTACCCGGATCTCCTGGATCGCCTTCTCGTCCAAGTACCGCGGACAGTCGGCAAACGAAGCAGAATGAGACCCTTTACAATTAACGCAGACGGGGGCTGTTGAACAGGTACCTTCGTGTGAGGGCTGGCTACAGGTTGCACAGATGTTAACGGCACTCTTACATGAGACTTGCGTATGCCCAAAACGTTGGCATTTAAAACAACGCAGAGGTCTAGGAATATAAGGCCTCACAGAAATCCGTTCGTACCCTGCGGAAATGCTCGTGGGCAGATCGACGCCATCAAATGTAATAAACAGGGTACGAGTGGGTACCAATACGCCGTCGCGTTTGGCCTGCACTCGATGCACTGCAGTCACCTTTTGATCGGAGAGATATTCTACGAGATCCTCGTCCGATATACCATCGAGGCTATGGGTGGTAACGACGCCCCGACAGGAGTTCAATGTGCGGTGCTTCTCAACACGGATGGGGTAACCGTGGAGAAGCGTAGCGCGCAACAAGGTCTTACTTTGCTGATCGGACTTAGTTTGTGCCAATAAGGAACCATTCCGTAGACGAGTGCATGAGTGAACCGCACCAGCAATAGCATCTATTCCCTTCTGAATGATAAAAGGGTTCACCTTCTCAAAATTTTGTCCTTCTTCTGTTCTTGAAATGACTAAGTAACAACCAGATGTCGGCGGTGCTACTTCTGTTACAATAGTTTTTCGGCGCTTGTTTGTAGTAATGGAGAAAGGGTGCTCCATAGCGAAAAGAAATCCTCCACCATTGCAACCGTCTCCGACCTCGGGCTCTGACTTCCCGGGCGTTACCCCGGCTTGGGTGAGTGGCCTATCTATACCGATCTCACCCCAGGGTCACACCTCCCAGAACATTGACAGAGGGACCCAATCGCCGTCGGAAGCCAGCAGCTCATGCAATGGCCCCCCCGCGGGACTGCAGTTGAACAGCGGATACGAACAACAACCCTACATGACGACCCCGGGTGGTGGGGATGACGCCATTACCCACTCACCCAGCTGCGCACGCGGTGCGCAGGTATCCGTCAGGCTGTGTCCACGGAGGATTTAAATAAAAAGATAAAAGAAACTAAAACTGTGTGGGCGTTTCGCACGCAAGGTAGGCCGGCGGGGAAGAAAAAGAGATATGCGAATGTCGTGGTACGAAATGGCCGGAAAGTGATTAGGGAAGAAAGAAACGATGGTGAGGTGCGGTATGGATGGAATGCAAAGAACGCACGAGAGCCTACCTTGGGTCCACCGGTCACTTGAAGAACCCACCTCGACCGGATGGGGGTGAGGGGATGAATATGGCGATGATTGGCTCGGGAACCCCCGGGTGCGCCAAAAACCCGTACTCACATAAGGTGAGCCCCTGAGGGGATTTCTTTGGTTGTCAGTCAAGGAAGGAGGGTGGGGGGAGACAAGTGTAGACTTTGATTGCCTTGTTGCCTGTGGAAGAGAGAGAGGCTGTGGTATGATCATGGACATGTTTATCAAGAATTGGCAACCATGCTGAATGTTGTCTGATGTTTACACATATTTCAATAGCCACCCTATATAATCTACTATAATAATGTTTGGTACTAACTAAGACTTCTCTGAAGGCCTTTATTATGTTTCAGTGCTGAAAATAAGGCTTCACGCACATAGGTCAAACCAAACATTGCAATCACAGATGTACTGACCACCACTGCTACAGAGGATGAACCGATTTCTCCCACTGCACGCACTGAAACAGCACAGTGCCATATTCAAGCACATGCACTGCGGCAAGCAGGTTGGTTGTGGCTATCTTAGGGTGTACATTTTGTTAAAGCTCACAATTTATGACAAATAAAATTTTTTACACTTTTCTCAAGAGGAAAATTGCTTGGACGAGCATAATATCTTGAAGCAATGTTTAATAATACAAGAAAAATCCAATGATGGGATGAATTGGGCTCAAGGAATAAGGAGAATTTTACAGGAAATAGGAATGGGTAACTTATGGGAAGAGAGAGAGGGGTTAGTTAAAGGTTTCTGGAAAGAAGTGAAGAACAGAGTAGAAGATATAGAGAAACAAGAATTATTTCAAAGTCTGGAAGGAAAGAAAAGTTTGGAACTATATAGACAATTAAAGGTGGACTGGGGAAGGGAGAAGTATGTGGATGTAGGTAATAGGTTAGTGAGAGAAGCGTGGACCTGGTCTAGATTAAGTGCACATAGGCTAAGGGGAGATAGGAAGGGAGCGAACTTGGATAGATGTCCTCTTTGTGGAGAGGCAGATAATGATTTGCATTACATAATTGAATGTGAAGAAACTAAGTTGTGGAGAGATCAGTTTTTACCTAAAGAATGGGAGCATGTTATCAAATAAAAGTTGGGATAATGAAAATACAAAAGGAGAGGGATATAAAAAGAATAGGAGAATATATGGGGAGAGTAAGAGAAAAATGGTTTAGAAAAATAAAGCAATATGAGTTTGTTATGACCCACCATGCATAAATAACCGCAGTGTTAAAATGCATGATGGACCAAAGAAAGCAAAAATAGCAACTCAAAGTAATGTATTAAAAATTGTAAGAATTTTGTATACCATTATGGAAATAAATATATACATATACAACTAAGACTTCTTTTCTTTGAATAACATGTAGTGATTATCTAAACCGACCATGCGCTGAGCAAATGCAAATTTTTCAGACTACCCCAGGCAGCAACTTCTTTGTTGTGTTTCTTTGGTCAATTAATTTTTTTATGCTTTGTTTTGTGGTCCATATGTAAACTTAGGCATATTCACAAGGGATTTCATAAATCACATATACTGACAATGGATCTTATTTTCCTCAAAGAGTGAGTATGTGTGCGCATGCGCGTGCATGTGTGTGTACATTTCATTAATGTCATAAAAAGCCTTATTGATCAACCAAGAGACAAGTCTTTAGTAATTGCAGGTGTGAACAAGACCAAATACAAGCGCTAGGTTTTGTTGTACTTACAACAGATCAATATCAGCGAGTAAATGTCGAATGCAGAATAAGGTACCATACATTGGTCCATTAGCTGCTGCTGTTAGCAGACTTTGAGATGCTTTTTCAGCTTCATATGAGAGATGTCTGAGTAAAACACCTACAACAAAATAAGCTGTAGGTTCTCTCACTCCATCAAATTCCTTACTTGCTGCAAGTACTGAAATAAAAACAATAAATAACTTTATTTATCATCACTAACTTATTAATAACTTCTGTAGTATACAGTTCAACATTCTTAACAAGGAATACAGCCATTTAAGTTGATGCAGTAATTTGTATCACAAATTACTTAAATGTAAATAATGATCGTAATATGAATATGCATTTTTATGTGACATTGATTTGAGATGTTTCTTGACTGTAATTATTGTTGGGAAGTAAGTTTATACGGCCTTACTGAAACTGTCAATAATAGCGCAATAATGCAAAGAGGGGGGTGAGCTGTTTATCATTATTGGAAACGAGGAAGTTACGTAATGTTGGCGCGTTTTCGGTAGAAACTTCTGGAATGTTTTCTCCCTAAAGCATATGTATTCATAATTTTCATTGGATATTAAGATAGACGCTAATGTTGGCGCGTTTTATTAGCCAATAGTAACTCAGTTATAATCTTTAGGCATATCGGGGAGTGGGAGTATAAAAAGCCAAGTCAGAGGTAGATCGCGGGCAGTTCATCGAAAATCTCAATACATTACACGTCGCCTTCAGTCGTTCAGTTCATCAAAAATCTGTGTACACTACACGTCGTCTTCAGTCAGTCAATTCGTCGAAAGTATTTGTACGGCAAACGTCGGGTATCGATTCACAAGTTACGCGCAGCAGAATTATGAAAGATCTAAAGTATGGTAAAGTTAATTATACAAAAGATTGAAGTACGTGGATTAAAAGAATTATCAGTAAGACGTTGTTATAACACTTTCAGTTTGGCGAGTGTTAAGATCAATGTATAAATGTGATAGTTAACGTGTTTGACAATAAATGTGTAAAACAAATTTTTTCATCATTGTTATATTTGGATAAAAGATTCCTTTCCGTTTACACACTCTGATCAAGAGACATGTTCGACTGAGAAATAATAGCTAGCCGGAGGACAGTAAACAAAACTTAAAATTCTTTCAAACACTAATACTACCACAAATTGCTAACACTAGATGGAGCTACAAACCGAACAAATGAATGACGTCACAAGATGGCTTCACATGAGGTAAACACACATACACAAACATCACAAGTAATAACAATATAACTAATACTGTTACAAATTGGCTACCACAACGTGGGGGCTCAACAACAAAATAAATATAACAAATAATGTTACATCAAAGTATTTTACAAAATAGAGTTTCATTGATACACTCCTATATACACACAGGATGGGAGGTGACCTATGATCATGGTTTTAAACTATGAAAAAGCACGTTGTTTTGAGTGTTTTTCTTTAATAAATTTTTTCCATAAACTTTTCCGTTCTTGAGATAATTACTATTGCATTTTACAAAAATTGCAAGCAAATGCAAATGATTAACTTAACATTCAACAGGTTAACTTTTAATTCTTCAGCTTCTGTTGCTATGGTAAAGAACAAATAAACATTTCCGGTGAACAAATAAACATTTCTGGTATGCAAATAAACAAAAAACTACACATAATTGTAATATAACCTAAATATCATACAGAATATGGAACTGAGGAAGCATTTAAAATATTACGCAAATTATTAATAGGAACACTTATTTATAAAGGTAAATAAAAGCTTGAGAAATCCGAGTTACAAGATTATGCTTCCTTTCTTTATGAATTATAAAACTTTGTGAATAATTAAAACAAGAGAAGAACAGAAAATCAATGAGGACTTCTTTTTAATGTTTAGAAAAATTGTTCAAAACATGCAACCCCTCACCAACACACATGCTTCATGTTTTCTCCAATTCTTCTGCACTCTATGAAGTACGGCCAAGGGTGTTTTATTTCACTGCTTGATGTATTCTTTCTTGCAATGTTTCCACATCTGGCACTTCTGTAATGTAAACATGAGTTTTCATATCGCTCCAAAGAAAAAACATTGGGTTCAGATCTGGTGATCTTGGTGGCCATCTTATTGGTCCATTCTGAGCGATCGAGTATTCTACATAGGTGTTGCATAGATGGCCACACACGGCTCTACTTATGAGCGGAGGTGCACCGTCATGTAATAGCCACATATTATTTCTTACTGCCAGGGGAACAACTTCAAGCAGAACTGGAAATGTTTCTTGAAGAAATTGGAGAAAATGCCTGCTGTCAAAACTTGAGAAAGAATCCACAGACCCATTAATGTGTTTTCTATAATTCCTGCTGAAACATTTACAGAAAAAATGTGCTCAAAGCTGTCTTATCTTATTGTGTGTGGACTGTCATAAGCCCAGATGTGTGCATTGTGTTAATTAGTTACTCCATTTCTGGTAAACGTTGCTTCATCCATTGCAAGAATTTTAAAGGAAAAGTCCCCTGCTTGTAGAAAAAACCATTTGGAAAATGCTACCCTTGACGCATAATCTGCTTCAGCGAGATACTGGACGTGCCAAGTATAAGGTTGTAGTAGCAATTCCTCTTTTAATGTTCTCAAATGGTCCAATGGGATATGCTGATAGTGCAAGCTATACCATGGCTGCCATTTCCAGGATCTTTTTCCCCCAAGTGAAGGATTTCTTCTTCTTGTACAACATTTCTTTGACCAACTCCTTCAACATGAGGAGATACACTTTCTATATCTAAAACTCTTTGACAGATGCAAACAAATGTCCTATGATGTGGTGTTCATCTATTTGGAAATCTTTCTGATAAATTCTTGCTGCAGCTGCTGCATTATGATGTGTTTCACCGTAAATGAGTAGCATTTCAAGATACTCAGCATTAGTATAGTGAGCTATTTTGTAACTATTAATCTGCTGTTTTAAAAACAAGTCCTAAGTGGAATAAACAACAGCTGAAGTGCATTTCTTTTGATCTTACAGTGTTGTCATGTTGTGTAGTCTCGTTCCTAACGCTGTAGATGCAACTGAGACATTTTGAAAGCTTATAATAATAGTAAGAGTGCAAATTGCTGTAATTCAAAATTTATTTAAACATACAGAAAATATTTATCTTTCAATCTCCTGTAAGAAATATTTGAAAAAGTATTTAAGTTTTATAAAATCTTCATTTAAAATAAAGCAAATATTAAGCAATTTTAACTTTTTTCTCAAAAACTACTTCAAAAATAGCAAAACTGCACCAAGATTTTTTGTTCTATTGATTATAAAGAGTCGTCCTGTTCAAGGATGATCATAGGTCACCTTCCACCCTATGTATATATATATATATATTTTATATACATGAACTTCCTTATATGCTCAATTAAATGGTTTATCTCCCTTCTTTTTTAAAGAACTCAATATATCAAAGTTATCAAAAAGTTTAAGGTTAATACCCTGCGCAGACTTCTCCACTTCAGAAATTTTCCTGAGCAAACATGATCATCCAATACAGTTCCGGCACAGTTCAAAAGAAGTGTAACACAAAAAACATCCTTTGTATTAAACTTTCACCTTCTCTTGTTTAATCCCAATGTCCATATCACATTAGTGCTATGACTTCAGCATGCACCAGAATAATCCTATCCGACAAGTACACTTCCTCTGATATCACTGATCTGTCCTACAAAGAATTGGGAACAGTTCAATTTTACAGACAGAGCTAATGGCCCTACCCAACCCACAAAACCTGGAGGACCAGTGGCTGGGACCCAGAAGTGTCAATCCCATACTTCAGCAAATGGGATTGAATTACCTCCTAATTTTGGGGAGCTCTTCATTTCTTGCAACAACAACAACAAAAAAAAAAAAAAAAAAAAAAAAAGAAACAAAAAAAAAATTGAAATGTTTGTGATGCTTTATTTGGATTCAAATACTGCTTTTGTAGCATTAGAATTTACATCTTGGGTTTCATTTGCTTGTAAACTAAATCTCATTTTCTCTACCATTTGACAAGGTATAATGGTATATCAGCCAAAAATTCAATCAAAATTATAACAGAAACACATATTCTGAGGTTGCCTGAATCCAGAAAAGGACCATTTATATCTACTTCACTAACAAAACATTGGATAAATACCAAACTCTGTAACTGAACTTGAGAGTCGATTGGGGACACTAGTTTGACTAAGTTTTCATTCAGAACTGTTTCAAAGACATTTGTCTCCACAATCAGCTGTATGTTCACAGAAGAGGATCCTCTAATTGAGTGTCAGTTGTACTACCATTTGGCTGTCTAGAGGAAGATACTATACAACCAAAATAGAACAGTGGATATACGAATGGAGACGAACATCTTTAAAACGTGTTCTGAGTGAAAACTTAAGAGTCATCACTCCACTAACAATATCATTATGTTAAAAAGATTCACTGTTTATAATCATTTCTATTGACTTAACATGTGACTAAACTTCATATTTAACTACAGGAGTTTTGGATGCATTAGACATTTGAAAGTTTAATTATGAGGGTGGATCAATAAGTAATGCACAGTAATTTTTTCTTGCATTGTTATTGTAGCTAGGACGTTTAAATTTCACAGAGATATAGTTTGAAGTTTGCACTAAAGATGACAATTTTTCAATCATGTGTAGTTCTTGCGAGAGAACTGTGAACTATGCAGAAAAAATGGCGCATGTTATTGTCATCAACTTGTGAAGAGCAATGCTTTTAGGCATTCTTGTACTTTTTTGTGGGTAAAAGGACATAATCCAATGTGTGCTGTATATGAGTAAGACTGTTTAGACTGAAGCAACATCTCTAGATGGTGCACATTCTTTGAAGAAGGTTGTGAAAACCTTGCTAATTCACCATGTTCTGGGCGACCAGTAATGACTGCAACACATCAGAATGTCACAGCCAATAGAGGTGGCAATTTTGAACACCCATCAAATCCATCTGCAAACCTTGTCTGAACGATTAATTTCTTACGGTACAGTGTACAAGATCGTGCATGCACACTAACATTTCATAAAGTTAGTGCCCACTGGTTTCCTAAGAATCTGACAGAGGAAGGCAAAGGCTAGTGGTTGACGACATACTTGGACCACTTAATGCGTTACATTGCAGAAGGGAATGACTTTCTGGAAGGAATCGTAATTGGTGATGCCCAAAACAAAGCAGGCCTCTATGGAGTGGAAACACACCGACACCCCAATAAAGAAAAAAATTCAAAGTGATGCAATCTGCAAAGAAAGTGTTTGTGACAATGTTCTGGGCTATGCATAGTGTTTTACTGGTAGACTTTGCTGAATGAGGAGCCAGTGAATGCTGCAAGTTACAGTAAAACATTGATGAACTCGTATTGTATCCTTTGTAACAAGTGCCATAACATTAATGTTGAAAATGTCAACCTGCTTCATACAATGCTCATCCCCATGTTGCAGCTTCTGTTTGTGAGAAAATCACTACATTTGGTGGGAGGTGCTCCAGCACCCATCTTATAGTCCAGACCTTGCACCGTCGGACTTTCATCTGTTTGGTCCCATGAAAAAATTCCTGGGCAGATGGCGCTTTGATTCAGATGCAGAAATGAAACTGGCGGTGAGAAAATGGCTATACTCCAGTAAAACAGAGTTCTATGAGCAGAGTATACTTAAACTGTTGCCACGATGGCAGAAATTTGCTGAGAGTCTAGGGACCTATATAGAAAAGTAGCTTAAAGGATGTAGGTTCATTGTAATGTAGTCTATTGTGATTTACTTATTAAATTTCTTTTGAAAAAAAATACTGGGTGTTACTTACTGATCTATCCTCTTATATAACCTTGCAAAGCAGGATCCAGGAAGAAACAGGAATATGCATACTGAAAAAATACCTTCACTTAGTTCCTCTTCCAAAGCCAAAGAAGTTTGGGAATAGCGAACTAATACACAGAAAATATAAGCCGCTGTTATGCAGTCTGGAGGTCTGTGACTAGATATCAAAGCTAGGCAAACTTTGATTAATGATCTTACTTGCTCTAGTTCCTAAAAAGATAAAAATAGCAATCAATGTAAAACTAGGAAGTGCATTAACAAATTGAACATTAATTAGTAGTAAAACATATATATGTTCAGAGTGTATATGTAAAAGCACCAGCTAAATTTGTTTTAGAAAATAAGCACACTAAAAATTGAGAATTCAGCATACAAAACAGGATTTGAGAGCAAGGAGTTAGTTGGACAGCTATCAGATAAAATTCTGGGGCACAAATGCTTAAGAATCAGAATGGAAATGGGAACCGGAACAAGAACAGAATGAGAATATGAATTTTCCATGCACAAACTTGTCAGAAAAACATAATACTTACATCCAATCCTAATGCTTCAGCAGGAAATATAACTAACAAATGAAAAGCAAGGATTTTGTTGTTCTCATAAGTGTCTTTTAGGCATTCCCAAAGAATATTTGCATTGCTTTCTGTGTACACAACAGCTGCAACTGGCGCCCATATGGAGACTTCTGAAGTGAATCCTATAATTTCTTGAATTAATGTCAAAATCTGAAACATATGTCATACACTGAAATGATATAATATGATGTAACCATATAGATTATAAAGTGAATTACTTTCTGACACCTTTTACTTAAGCATTACAGTGAGGCTAGCAGCATAACCTAATTTTCAGGAATGTATGCACCTTATCCAATTCTACCTGTGACCATGATTTTCTTTACAATACTTTGATACTTTCTCTTTGAATACCTATTTCTCTGTAACAATTGGCTCTTCTATTCAACACCTGAGAGAAAACAGATACATCTTGGATCAGGATATCCTAGGAAACAAAACTACAGCAAATGCAGAGCAATAACCTACTGTTTCACCTTTTGCTATCTGCCAGCTTTTAGCACTTCCATCAGATAGTGTATACAATGAAATTACATTGTATATCTAACAAGTTCCGTCACTTCATGAAGAACCCTGGAAGAGCTGTAGTACCTCCATATTTTTTTTTTCAGAATATGCCAGTTCTTCCTGATCTCCCTATGAACTTTCTGAAATAATGGATTTCACCAAAAGCCTATGTGTGAATGAGAGAGCATCCTTTGCTCTCTCTCCCAAAGATAGGTGGACTCATACTAGAGACTAACATCTAAAGTAATCCACTGTCACTACCAACACTACACATGAATGAAACTTTAAAGTACATTTGTCTTTTGCTGTAAACTCTTTTTATTGCTTTTATCCAGAACTTTTGTCCCAGACATTCTGCACCAAACCTTGGTTGTATATTATGGCAGTGTATTTTATGAGGTAAAAACTTAATTTTTGGCATTTTTTTTAAAATAAGGTTTATTCTACTTCATTTTTACTTTCTCTACTACGTATAGTAAGTAGGGGAAGTATTGCATTCCACCCAAAAATTCGATACCGAGATTTCGCCGGAAATACATGTTTTGAGACCTCCTGAATCCAAAAAAAGCATTTTTGGAAACATGTCCGTGTGTGTGTCTGTGTGTGTGTGTGTCTGTGTGTGTCTGTGTGTGTGTCTGTGTGTGTGTCTGTGAACAGCATAACTCAAAAACGAACAGTCGGATAAGCACCAAACTTGGTATTTAAGTTCAGTATCTTCCAGAGATGTGACACGAAGGTTTTCAAGAAAATCCCCCCACCCCAGACTACCCTTTACATGGAACATTTTTCGAAAATTTTAATTTTCTCAAAAATGGCTCTAACGATTTTGATGAAAATATCATATGTTTAAGATAATGTCATGAGAAATGAAATGTATATCTCGAATTTTCTGGGAATGTCTCCAAAAGTATTCTTCATTGTGAACGACTTTTGCATAACTGGTAAACCATAAGAGATAGACAAAATTTTACTACACAAAAAATGTAGATCGCGTTAAAATACACAACTTATGTCATATACATTTCTTTTGTTGAGTGAACCGTTTTCGAGATATTGCTTGTTATTTCCTTAAATTTTCCAATACTTAATACTTTTTCTCAAATTCGTTATTCATTTTTTTTGTCTTGGATATGCAAAGAGTTATAATCTGTGGCAAAGGGAATGGTGCTGCACCTAGCAACCAGCTATTAACAGATATGTATGTGCTTAAAGGCTACTGTTTTTCTATATTGCCCTTGTAAATATATATTCCCCTTACATCTACAAGAAAATTAGCAATAAGATAGGGTCTGCAGATGTTTAACTTGATTAACATGAACTAGATGGAGAATAAGCGTTTGTATAAATAGTTTGTACAAGAGTAGAGAAAGTCATGTGAGTGTAACACATCAGATTTTTTAAATTGTTTCATTTATATAGGTGTTCTTAACTTAAATGGACATATATGAGTCAATCCACATCAAGTCGCACAAATTTTCACAAAATCTGGACATCATGTCTCCGATTCACTTCAAATTTTGTATATGGATTACAAAAACAAAGTTAATTATGCTTTAAATTCTTATTTTTTTTAAATCTCAATATTTTAAAAATTATTTCCACAATCCAACTTGTGAAAAGCAACACACCTCTCTGCCTCTAAATTAGAATATATCACAGGCGATAAATGATAACATTATGTTATAAAGTGCAATGCAAAGCTTAATAAGTAATCTTTTACTTAATATGTATTATAATTGATTAACCTGCATGTTTGAATTTCCATAAAAATTATAAATAAATTCCTTGTAGTTTTTGTATATATTTGCCAAAAACAAACATGGGATCCTACAGTTAATTTTAAATAAAATAACTTAGCAGTGCATAGCAGAATTCCAGTACGTGCAGCTGGAAAGTAGCAGCAGCAGCAGCAGTCTGTCATTAAATGTCTTGTCAATTTGTTCACAGCACTTTTAATTGCACTAGCTTTTTCACATGTAACTGTTAAATTTCACATGCAGTTGAGAAACATTTGAACTTTCAGTCTTTTTCTATGGAAGACACTTACCCACAATTTAAATGTACACTTCTTTTTCTCTTCACACTCAAATGAATACCATCTGGTTATTATTGTATTACTGATTGATGAAGTAAATGAATTTAGCTCTAAGGTATCAGGGATCCCTTTTGCATTGCTGTATCTTGCCTTAAAATGGTCACTATGTTTAAAACCACTTCCAGATTATTCATGGCATTGGTACTTTGTAGCACACAATCACTGTTATCAGTGGGTTATACTTTCAGAATTTTTTTTTCAAATGTATCACATAGTTTTTGGTCTGATAACAAAATTAAGTTCTCCATTTTTAGTTTTGTAAGCATATTGCGGGTAACTAAGCTTAATGAGTTCTGCCTTGTGTTATGTTTGGAAACATTAAATGAAGTGAAGCAATAGTCATAACTACGTTTCTTCAATTCACTCATTATGCACTTTCAGAAACCACAGAGCTACAATGAACTAATGCAAAAAGCTGAACTGAAAGTAATATTTAAAACGAAACAGCGAAGAGAGGTTTCATAGAATATCAGAGTCCATTGCTAAGTTACACCGAACACCAGAAGTGATTGCCTATCACGTTCGTACCGCATAATGCATAGGGTGGTACAATGTGCTGCTGCAGTGTAAAGCTCTCGGTCAGTAGTCTAAAACCCTACGCGCTAACACAAACTGTTTAAAAGTGTACTTCTAAGGAAGATCCCATCCTGATATTAACAGTTTTAAAACAAAATATATCACAGACTCCTCCTGTAATTTTTCCAGATTTTAATATTATGGGGTTAAATATGATTTTGTGGTTTAAAATATTCATAATCAAAAAGTGATTTTTTTTATTCCGAAGAAACAGTATTTTGTATAGGGAAAACCACAATGTTTTCATCTACAAAATGACATATTGGTCTTATCCTTGATCATTCTATATTCCGAGAATACACTGCTTTTAGTAACATTGTGGGCATATAAGAAACATGTTAAGTATGATGCAGTAAATCCTAAAATAATGTGATTTTCCGCAAAATATAAACTATGTGTCCATTTATTTTGTGTGTGGAATATGTATACTAAAATTCCAAAAATTCAGAGAAAGTCATGTTTTATGTGTGTTCGATTTGATGTGGAATGACTCTATGTGACTTTGACTTGAGAAACAACTGTTTGTATCTATTCCTGGACTTGGAAGATGTGCACTGAGATGTTGTCACAAAAACTAAATAAAACAGAGTTATACGAGAATCATCCAGGAAATAATGACCATCTTTATTATATTCAGAAAGAAATATTTTATTAAAAAAAAAAATGTCACTTACAAATGTTTGAGAAAGAAATCTGTAACTCATCTAGGTTTACGCATCTGTCTTGCACAATTTAGTTGTTCCCTTGATTCTCCAAATCAAGTGATCATAATAATCAGGAGATGATAATAATCCAGATTTAGTTTTATCATGCACATTTGTACTTGTACATCCACTGCTAAACATTTCAATCACTTTCTAACATTTCTTTCATTCATTACTGTATCACCATACACAGGGTGATTTATGAAGAACTGACACATTTCTTTCTTTAATTATTCTGTTCGAAATTCACTCAATTTTAGCACCAAATTAAGCAGAATGTTCTGGAGTTTTGATTGCCTGTCACTAGATGCGCAGATGTTCATGTTTTATTCGTAATTGTTAGTTTTATTGTTGGCAACCGTATTTGCGATTTTGTTCAAGTCAACGTGAAAATGGACTACACATTACATGAACGACTCTTCCTTGTAAAGCAATACTGGATTACGAATTCAATTACAGCTATTCAAAGGTCATACCAGAGAGAATTTGGTGTTCGGAACCCTCCCCAAAGAAACACAATACTGGGACTGGTAAACAAATTGGAAATAACTCAATCTCTGGTGAGTAAAAAAGGCAAAACTTGTTTATCTAGGCTTCCCACGGTTGTTGTTGACGTAAGAGTATGACTGGATCAGTCACCCAAAAAATCATTAAGGCATTTGTCGCAGGAGACAAGGTAGGGCTACTCAATGTGTTAGAGAGCTGTGAAAAGTGCAGGCCTAAGGCCATAAAGGATTACGGCTGTCCATCAGTTACAGCAACCAGATAAGGGTATATGACTGAATTATTGTTGTTGGTTTCAGGCATTCGTTGTGCAAACTCCTGCCATATTGTCCATCACATGGTTCCATTTATCCAGCTATGTACCTATGCACCTGGTTAAAATCAGAGTTTGGTGCGCAATATCCGCATGGAGAATAGTGCGACCAATTTTTTATTATACATTGTGAACACTGCAGAGTACCAATGGATTTTCATGGAGTTTGCTGAGCAACTAGACGATGTAGAGGATATTTTCAGCAGGATGGCGCTACATGCCATACATAAAATTAATCCATGGCACTAATTGCAAGTTTCTTTGACAACCAGATAATTCCCAAAAACCTGTGGTCACGAGATCCCCAGATTTGACGTCACCAGACTTCTTTCTATAGGGTTACTTAAAAGACAAGAGTTTATGCCCAGACATTGAATGATCTGAAGCACAACATTACACGGGAGATTCAAGCTATTGACAACAGAGTCCTCCAACAAGTGGCCAATAACATGGAACAATGTGTTGAGTTGTGCCTTATGCAGGATGGAGGACATTTTCAATATTTGTTATAGAGATAAATAATCTCCCAAAATTCCTCTGCGTTTAGGTATAATAAGTTGTCACTAGCATAACTCGTTTTGAGACAATTAAAGAAATAAATGTATCAGTTCTTCATCACCCTGTACTTCCTTTAGTTGGTGGTAAATTTTTGCAAGTTTCAACTTCCAAGCATTAAAAAATCAAATACCTCTCACCTCAGATGGTGGAACTTTGAATTCCACAGGTCATTTTGAATAAGGATGGAACCTCAACATCATCGATGCCTCAATGCTCTCGATACTCGGTGTATCAAAGTATGTCTAATACTTCAAGATAAAGCTTCAATACTTTTTCGATACTTTTAAATTTTTAATTTTTGCATTATTGAAAGTTGTTGCTTTTAACTTTATGCTAGATAAGGAATGAAAGCAGTCAAGATTTCGTGTCATTGCCTCATGTGTCCCCAAAGAGTTGCTGGTTTTGATTGTATTTCTATGCAACATTACATAGACTCTTGTATCTAAATGAAAACATGCAAAACAATGGGGGAAAGGAGTAGGGGTACTCATGTAACATGCAGCGTTAACCGAGTTGTGAATGAAGCTTATAGTTGATGCATTAAATCACATATTTGCAATAGCCTGGCTTGGTGACTCCCTCTCAGCCATTACATTCACCTACTCCAGTTACAAAAATCTGTGAATCCAGTGGAAACAAATCAGAATTAAGACAGATGACTGAAAAATTCAATGGCATAGCCGAGACTTGAACCACGGATCTCCCGGTCTCCGTCTGGTTGCTCTAACCACTGAGCTACCATGGCAACATGCCGACACGCAATTAAATTCTCCACCTGACTCGCATTTTTCCCGGTAAACCACAAGAAGATCTCAAATTGTATTGAGATGTCATACCCCAATGGCGACTTACATTCTTTGGCGACTTACATTCTTTGTAAGTACTTAAGTCCCGGGCTTTTAGTTTCAACCACTATTAGGTCAATTAATGGAATTAATTGTTCTTTCACACAAGCCGTGTGTTGGACAGGGTTGGAAAGGTAGAATCAGATGACTGAAAAATTCAATGCCATAGCCGGGATTTGAACCACGGATCTCCCGGTATAAGCCCGGGACTTAAGTACTTACAAAGAGTGTAAGTCACCATTGGGGTATGACATCTCAATACAATTTGAGATCTCCTTGTGGTTTACCGGGAAAAATGTGAGTCCGGTGCAGAATTTAATGGCGTGCTGGCATGTTGCCATGGTAGCTCAGTGGTTAGAGCAACCAGACGGAGACCGCGAGATCCGTGGTTCAAGTCCCGGCTATGCCATTGAATTTTTCAGTCATCTGATTCTACCTTTCCAACCCTGTCCAACACACAGCTTGTGTGAAACAACAATTAATTCCATTAATTGACCTAATAGTGGTTGAAACTAAAAGCCCGGGACTTAAGTACTCACAAAGAATGTAAGTCGCCATTGGGGTATGACATCTCAATACAATTTGAGATCTCCTTGTGGTTTACTGGGAAAAATGCGAGTCAGTTGGAGAATTTAATGGCGTGCCGGCATGTTGCCATGGTAGCTCAGTGGTTAGAGCAACCGGACGGAGACTGGGAGATCCGTTATAGCATTGAATTTTTCAGTCATCTGATTCTACCTTTCCAACCCTGTCCAACACATGGCTTGTGTGAAAGAACAATTAATTCCAGAATTAAGATGTGTGATGATACAGTGCATGGAAATATTTGTTCTTTCCTTCCACCTGTTAATTTGTGTTTATGCATGTCAAACCTTTGTATCAAACATGTACATATTATATGCTAATGTATGAGGGTGTTTTAATAGAAAGGCTTAATCCACAAACTTACTGTTTCCAAGTGTTACATGGCTAATTACTTATTATTGATGGCTTAAGTCAGAAAATGGGAAGATATGTGAATATGAGATAAAATATATGATCGAATGCGGAGAAATAGAAACTGCAGTTAATCTAATAAATAATGTGATGTACAAAGCGGGTGAGGAAATGAAAATAATTAAGAGAGATATCAGAAAATTAGAGGGATGGTATGATGACGAGTGTAGAGCAGAAAAAAGGTAAGTCAAACAGCTGTTGATCAGATGGAAGGAGATTGGAGATTATGAAACGGAAGAGAAATACATTTAGGAGAAATATTTTGACAATTTATTACTTGAACGCAAGAAAGCTTTATGGAGAAAGACGCAGGAAAATTGGGTAATAAGTGTAATAAAGGAGGGCAACACAAGTAAGATATGGAAAACAGTAAATCAACATATAAGGAGTATACAGCCAAACCTAACATAAAAATAGAGGAATGAGAAGAGTATTTTAAAGGGTGTATGGAAACAAGGAACTTTAACAATGATTGGCAATTTAGAAGTAAGTAATAATTTTGTAGAAATGTTAAATAGCGAAATAAATACAAAGGAAATAATAAGGCAGGTTCAAAAAATGTGGAAGAATAAAGCAACAGGAAAAAATGACATACCTAATGAATTTTTTAACGAATGATATATGCAAAAAAGCAAAATTAGGCTGTTACTTGATGAAACCATAAGAAAGAGATATATATCCGAGAGATGGAGAAAAGCTATCATACAACCAATATATAAAGGTAAGGGGAATGTGGACAAACCAAATAGCTATCAGAGTATTGCTTTGTTATTTAATTTGGGGAAAATATTCAAAGTATTTTAGCAAGTAGGGAACAAAGATGGGCGGATAAATATAAAATATTATCAGAATTTCAAATGGGTTTCAGGAATAGGAGAACATCAGCTAACATCTTTATATTAAAATCATTGGTGGACAAGTATTTAAAAAAGAAAAGAGGGAAATTGTATATGGCCTTTGTGGACCTAGAAAATGTTTATGATAGTATTGAACTATATTTACTGTGACATAAATTGTTAAATAAAGGGATGAGCAATCAGATGGCTAAAACAATAAGGGCATTGTATAAAGAAAACACCTTTGGTATAAGAGTGGTGGAAATGGGAAGTAACGGGAGGAGTTTGACAATGGAAAGGCCTCAGAAAAGGATATAAATTACTTCCGGTATTATTTAATATATATATATATATATAATATATTACAAGATATAGGTGGACACAATAACCACTCACCAGTGATAAGCAATGTACAGATACTGGGGTTGCTTTCTGCCAATTTGATGGTGGGATCATTTACAGTAATTTGATTAAAACAAGCACTTCAAGGGATAGAAAAATATTTCAATAACTGGGGATTGAGAATTAATCAAGAAAAAACCCAGATTGTGGTGTTTAAGAGAAGAGCTAAACTGAGCAAAAATGAAAAATGGGAAGGAAGGGAAAAAGAATATAAGGTGGTTAGAGAAAGTAATTACCTAGGGGTCAAATTAGATGGTGGTGGAAAATAGGGAAAAAAGAAAAAAAGCAGCATTGCGTAAAGGAAAACATGCATTAGCAATAATAAAAAGTTGTAGATATAGAGTACCCAAAATAGGATTCAAGTGGTTGGAACGGCTATATAACACAGTGGTGGAGCCAAAAATCCTATAGAGTAGAGATATGGGGACTTTAAGAGGGGTGGGAAGCAAGTCCATAGATTATTTTGTAAAGAAACCCTAGGCCTACAAATATCAAGTGTCAAACAGGTAGCATAGATTGAAATGGGCCGAGAATCAGGCAAGGGTAAGATTATGGAGAGAGCATGAAAGTATTGGTACAGAATACTGCACCTGGAAGAAAGTAATATAGTAAGATAGTGTCTAGAATTTCAGGAAAAAATATAGGGTGGGTAATACCGTTTGAAGAGCATCCTAGAATCAAATGGTCTAAGAGAGATTTGGTGGAAAATGGAGAATTATGAATTTAATTTTTGGAGAGAAATAAGAAAGAGACGAAAGGAAATATAAAAAATTGTTTAGTGAAATATCAGAAAAGTCTTTTTTAATAGATTATAAAATATTAAAGTCAATATGTGGAAGGGAAAAATATGCAGAAAAAATAGGTAAGGAAGCAAGAGAAAGATGAGTAAGATCAGGAGTGTGGAGGTTAAAAGGAATGAGGATGGGAATAACACAAAATCAATGCCCTTTATGTGGAGAGCAGGAGGAGGTCAAAGGTTGACCCAAACATTGCAGTGAAGGAAATATTTATGGAGGACTATGAGAAGGGTGGAGTGTTTAAGAATAAAGTGAGAAGCAAATGGTTATGAACAGTGAAAAGAAACAATTAGGGCATAATATAGTTAATAATAATTAGAAGTAAGAATAAAGCTGTAAATGTTATAAATTCTCACGAGTGGGAGAGGCAAATGAGACTGGGTTGAATGCCATTCCTGTGACTTGTATCCAGCTAAACAGAATAAATAAATATAAAATATTACAGGATAAAAAAATACATATGCATGTTATGTGGTAGTTGTGAATAGTGGTAGAATGGCTTAACACATGCATTATTTTTAATTGTTTGAATTTCATGTAAAATAAATGTTTATATTTTCAAAATTGCAGATTAAAAAAAAGTTGCTAGTATTAATTTCTCTATGAGCAGAAAATCTTTTAAAGGCAAGTTTTCAGCATAATATATACCTACATAAAACATGAAGCAAAGAAATCATCATCATCATCATCATCATCATCATCCTTGACTAAGAATGGGGGATATATGACCTATGGCATTATAAAGATAAAAAATTGCTGCCAATTGGAGAATATCAAACAGGAACATTTTTGAAATTAGTATACAATAAAAAATTGTTTACATGCATTTATACACAGAAAATTAATACATAATTCAGGTAAGAAAGTATCACCTTTACAGCTTTTTATAAAGTGAGAATCAAGTATAAAATATTGGTGCTTAAAAATCAGTATCAGTATTGAGTATCAAGATATAGTGGTATAGTTCCATCACTGATTTTGAACAATCACAGAATGCACAATAACAACTTATTAACTGAAACTCGCATAGTAATGAGAAAAGATGTCAAGAAAACCATTCTACCTCAATAGAAGACTCACAGTGATCACTGCAGAGGAAATGTGCAAACGGTTGTTATTTTCTGCATGACCCTTATATTAGATACATCATACAACACTTATTATGTTTTTAACATAACAGTTTTGAAAATATTTTATTTCATCCTTGACCAGATGTCAACTGCTGCTGGAAGGAATTGTAATGGACATTTACTGATCAATGCAATTGGGATACATTCCCTCATCCAGCTTACAGTCCAGACATAAGGTCCATGATGTTGGGAAGCAATTATTAAATTCCAAGAAAATTATTTTGAATGGTGTTAATGGAAGTAGTATAAAAAAGTAAAATAAGTAGCAACTGTCTCTGAACATAATTTTTAGAACCACCCTTGTATTTGGAAGAAATTTAACACCTAAATTCTGTAGTATAGGTACTAAAATTCAGTATAATTACAGTACTCATTTACCTGAAGAGAAGAACAACGTCGTCCAAAGTTAGCCCCTGGGAATAGGCTAATAAAGCAGAAATCCACTAGCCAGTGCAAAAACATGCCATATTTCTGCAGGAGCTGCTCTTCTGATGTTTGAGTGTCTGCTGTCTGGTTTGATTCCTCTATGTTCTTATCATCCTTAAGTTTTACATTTCGTAAAAGTGCTTGGCCACTATCCTTCAGTCGTGTTAAAGCCTGCAAGTTAGAAACAAAGAATGAAACAGCAGAGCAATCTAAGCCTAATACAAAAGATACAGCAAGGGAAGAAAGAAATGAATAATTTAATTTAACTGTGAATAGGAACACTTACAGATTCATTCAATAAATATAGATTTGGTGGTAGCTGCTGAATCTTTCTCTTTTTTTAAAAACAATTTTTTATTAACTTTGTGGCACCTATTGGTACCATATAGTTGTGCTGATTATAGATTAACTTGACATAATTGTAGACTTGGCACGTGCTCAGGTTTGTGGTCTAGCAGCAATCCTGAAAGCTTATTCTAATGCACAAGTTGGTTATTAAGTAACTCCTCCCCTCACACACACTCTCACACACACCACATTCAAACATCAGACTCTGGGTATACTAAGAAACCTTCTTATTTAAAGAAAAATTTTCCCGAGCCCACAGGAAATTAAACCCAGGATCCCTCACAACACAGAGGAAGGTGCTCTACCAACAGGGCTATGGGGCCAGTCAAGCTTAATTATGCAAATCACTCAGCATACAAAATATGTTGCTCTGATGAATAAGTTTGCATTGTTGTTTGATATCACTCTAATTCATATTGCAGTACAGAAAAGATATAATATCCACAAGATATAAGAATTAATCCTCTAAAAAAGAAACAGGTTAATCATCTGAAGGAGGAGTGCAAATTACAAGTGTTCATGCTATGTACTTTTAAATTTCCTACGTTAGTCAAGTTATGTATTTTTACTTAATTTAGTACATTTAATTCCTTTTTCATAACTGTAAAAAGAAGGCACTTGCATGGTATCCAGTTACAATTATCAGCACCTACTGAATCAACCCATTTTCCATTGTGGTTGTTTGGATAGCTGTCATATTTTATCTGCAGGAGAAAAGGTAGCAAATGCTACAGTTGTACTATGTTGTACATTTTGTCTTTTAACTTCTAGTATTAAGACTACCTTTATTTATTTTTGGCTGTAGCAGAGTTTCATTATGTTCAAGTGAAAACATTTTTATTGGCAGCACTGTTAATAGTATACATTTTTAGAACATAATTTATGAGTATAGAACTGCCACACATAAATCAGTCTTCAAATAATTATGCATCAAATACATTTTAGCAATTAGGAGTCCAAGGTTAAAGAAAACTGCATAAAATATTGTTCTTATTACTCTTCCTATAAACAGTTCACAGGCTTTACAAGATGAATTAAAAATAATACATTTAAGGGTTAAGATATGGTGCATTAATAGTTATTTATGCAACTTGTGCTGAAGTGGGATTTTGTTATGAGAGAAAAAAAGGAAAATTCCACAAATATAAAACAATTTCATGTTCCATAACTTGTATACATGGTTTTATTTACAAATTATAACAAAACTTTACAATACACAGTTTTGCAAAATGAAAATATATTGTGAGATTTAAGTTTAGTCCCAATATTGAGCATAAACAATTGAACACCATACACAGCATGTCTTAAAAAGGGAGTTCCTGTTTAAGACACTGAATTTGAAAAAAAGCATATGTATTTCTCACACTTGAAACTAGTTATGCTGTGTCTTTTGTTATGGTTGTAAATAAAGAAGCATAATAAGTTGATGTTCCCCACCTTTTTATAAAGAGCCAGCATCCTTTGTCTTTCTGATGGAACTTGAGTATTTATGTTGTACTCCAGGAAAGTTTTAAGAAGTTGAAGTTCTGAAGAAGAAAATGCTTCAGTGCTACGGTGACTTTCAACAATGAGAGCTAATGCTGCTATTCTTATCTGTAAAGAAAAAAAATAAAAAAAAAAAAATAAATTGTAGCTTTATAAGAAAACCACAGCATGCTGTTCACAGTATAAATAAATATTTACAGAACTGTTCAAGAAAGTGAAACATTTCCTTTTAAATGGAATGTTTATTACTGAGCTGTAAGAGTGGTTTGAATTTTGATGCCAATAAGGCAACAGAATACTCTTAGCTATCATATTATGAGGGCGATACTGACAATTTTTAGAATGCCATGTTTTTCTAAAAACAAACTGAAATTTCTTTATATTTGACAGCTACTTTCTAATGTTTTGTGAGTTGATAATCATGTAGTTTGTTTGATTTACTTTAATAGTTTGTTAATTATCATCATTTAAAGATTTTTTGTTCACTCAAAAATGAATTGACTAGAGAACATTTCTGGGCTATGATTTTTTTTAGGATATTAAATCATAATTAACCTGTAAACACCGGATTTGGCAAAGAAGCCCCAACAATTTATAATTGGTACAACGAATTCAAAAGAGATCGGTTTTTTCTTAGTGATGAATTTCCTAAAGAATGCCCAAGAACTACTGTTACTGATGAAAATATTGCTGCTGTTCGTGCAATGCTTCAAACACCTATGAATTTATTCGGGTGACACTGTGCATTATGAGTCAAATCCAAAACATTTTACATCAATAGTTAGACATGTGAAAATTGTGTTGATAATTTCATATAAACTGAGTCCCAATTAAAAACAACAATGCACCGATTGGTTCATAAAAACTGTGGAAAAATTCCAAGGTGGCATTTCAAATCCGGTTTGGCATATTGTTACTGGTGATGAATCTTGAATGTATTGTTATGATCTTGAAAAGAAAAGTCAAGAGGCTCAATGGGTCTTTCGAACAGAACCTAAGCCTACAAAAAGTGCTGGTAAGAAGGTGGTTGCTAGTTCCTTTTCTAAGCCAAGCCATATTGCTAGTATAGCATTGGAAGACAGACGTACCGTTATTGCCAATTGGTACACAAATGCCTGTTTACCACACAAATTTTAATTGTGGACGACTCACATTAACAGTAATACAACAGGTAATAAGCCTGCCTCATGCCTACCCATTGTTGGTTGACGTGTGAGCACTACTCTCACTTTTGATTTCAAAGCATATTAAATTGTTTACCACTGAAACTAATAGAGTGAGATACTGTAAACCTTTAAATGCTTAATCATGGAATAACTTGGTATAAGTTCTGGAGTGTTCAAATATTCCATTCTTCAACACACAGCAGAAGTTGTGGCACACTCCAATGAATTGAGCGTGCGGCTCGCAACAGTTCGTGTTACATAATTATCTCATTGTTATGTTATATTTTATGGAGTACAGAGGTAATAAATTGTATTGGTGTCATTCCTGCTATATTGCAGATTGCTCCTTTGCATTTCTTGAGTACTAACTACATATTTTATTAGTTATATGCAGTGTTAGGTAAAGGCTTGATTACAAGAAGGAATCTCAAGACAACAAATACAGAAATGGTTCCAGGAAGTTGAATCTCTCACAACACCTGAATTTCTAAAAAACGATAATACGTCAGGCCAGGGGCAGAATACTAACGACTTAGATACAGTGAAAAAGACATTAAGAAAAAGTTTCAGTTGAAAAGGAGATAACTTAGATCATACATTTATTATGGTGCTTTGTAATATATTAAAAACTTGTCAAAGTAATTGTTGAATAACAATAAATAGGTAATATTACAATGGACAGTACTATATGGGTATGCGCTCACATGTCAACCAACTTAACCAACACCAGGTTTACACATGTGCGCTGTATCTTATTTCTGGAACTATAATTGTCAATCAATCAATCAATCACAGTTTTTGGCTGCCTCTGTTATGTAGGGGTAGGATGTATGCCTCATCTTAATATGGATAGATTAAATGGATAAGGTTTTATCTGGGGGTCTCCTTTTATTCTGACAAGACAAACATTAGGACTACAAGTTCCGTGGACCATGAGCTCATTTCACCCTTTTCAAAGATTCAGCATCAAATATGACTTCCACAAGTAAAGGTTGCTATACAAGAACAGATCCTTCATTGCAAGCCTGCCTTCTCCAATAAATTTATGTAAAGGTAGACATACGTTCATTGCATGGTAATATAAACATCTGAATGTTTCATCAGGAGAACACAAGATTTGAACAAATCTGTTGATACTGTTTTAATTTAATAGTTTCTTATAAACCTTTATAAATTCATTAAAATTCCTCTGGTACTTTTGCATCATGTTGAAAAAGTACCTATAAAGTGACAGTGGAGGTAAACCTCTTAAGTGTTAAACCAGGAACTTTTGCCTTTGTTGTTCAAGGAAATGCACTGAAATCCATGTTGCAAAATAATAATCATAGTGATGAATTTACAACAATTTTGTGTGCAAAAAAAAAAAAAAGTTTCTGGGAATTGGGTTTGGAGGGCTTTGAGAATTGCCTTATGCTACTAAGCACACAGTTAACTGTAATCTGTGTTTGATAATTATACTACTCCTTCACACTAACCATATATAGACGCTAAATTTAAAAAAACCTGATGTGTTACAATCACATGAATTTGTCTATCCTCTATTGCTTATTAGCGGGTATACAAATTATTCTTACAAAAGTTTATTTTCCTACTTCATTTTAATCCAGATAAACCTTTCCAGAAATAGCTGAATTACACATTTCATTATATACACAAAGGGAATAGTGACAGTCAAATATTTTAGAACTGCAAGCTATATGCTGAGCTTAGAATTCCATACTCTATCCATGACATCGTGAGAAACAGCTGAAAATCGACTGGACTTTAAAAAATGACTTAAGTATTGAACAACTCAAAGCATTAATAGCAAATATCTCAGAAATGGCTAATGCCACAAAAAAAGTTATTTGAAATAAATTGTATGTTTTAAAAAGATCTACATTTTTTGTGTGGTATGTTTTCGTCTATTGCTTACCAGTTGTGCAAAATTAGATAAATTTCCTTCAGAATAAAAAGGATTTCACGATCTATTTCCAGAAAAATCAAGATAAACATTTTGTCTTGTAATCATCTTTAGTAAATGGTATTTTAATCAAAATTGCCCAAGTCATTTTTCATAAAACCAAAAAATTTGAAAAGTGTTCCATGTAAAGGATAGTTTGGAGTGGGGATTTTCTCGAAAATCTTTGTCACAGCTTTGGAAGGTACTGAACTTAAATACCACGCTTGGTATTTATCAGACATTTTGCTACTGGTTATGCTGTTCTCTAAAAAAACACGTGCACGCACGCGCGCGCACACACACAATCTTTATAAAAATGCTTCTTTTTGGATTCAGGGAGCCTCAAAACATGAATTTCCAGTGAGATCTCACTATCAAAATTTTGGGCGGAATGCAATAGCTTCTCTGTTTACTATGTATATGGAGAGAGAGTGAAAATGAAATCCACAGCTGGGATATGAACCATAAGTCTTTAGCTCTTTGTGTCACTTTAATGGCCATATGGGCATCTCACCATGGTAGCTAAGAGGAAGAGCATCAACACATAGAGCCAGAGATCTGTGCTTGGAGTCCTGTCCATGGCATTGGATTTTCAAGCTTGATTCAACTGTCCAACTTAATTGCAAACATCTTCTTTGCAAGCACAAAGATGTAAGAGGCATAAAATTCCTTACATGTGATGTAATATCAAACAAATATTCCTTTGTAATTTGCACTTTTATGCTACTGTAAAGTGTTACCCTGTTTCAATCTCAATTTTTTTTTCTAGTGCAAAAACTAAATTTCTAGGTGTTTGGTTGGAAAAGTACATGGAGAATCCTTAATGAAGAATTTAAGTGAAATCTGTTATCAGATTTCTATGTTAAAACAATGCAAATGTAAACATTCTAAAAATAGTATACTTTTTTCTTTCTTTCTTTCTTCAAAATTTCACTCTCTTATAACGTATGGAATAACATCATGGAGAAACAGTAGTGGCATGACTAAAATATTCAGAATGCACAAAACGGTAATTAAACCAATGCTAAATCTGAAAAAAAAACTATTAGTTATAAACAATGCTTTAAAAAGCTTAAAATTCTGATACTGCCTTACATACACATTAATGAAATGATAATTAAAATACAAACAAAATTAGACAATTTTAACAAAGCTCTGAAATTTATAATCATAACACCAGGAAAAGATCATGCCTGCGTGTTACCAAAAATATATACAAACTCTTTGAATCAAATTGTATGGAAAATACCTACTAAAGTATAAAATTTCATTTTTAACACTTTTTCAGTTTGAAAACAAACAAGTGTAGAACAAAAGATGCCTCAGTGTCAACACATGTTGACAACACAGCATGACAGCACACACTGTATAGGAAACCAAATATTCCTAAGAAGCCTGATTAGCAATCTTTACTTACCTCATCATCTTGATGAAAAAGCATCTTTTTCAGCATCAAGAGGTCAAACATTCCCTTCCATTTCTGGCTATGGCATTCTTCTTCACTATTTTTGGGCGATGCTTTCTTATCATCAAAAGCTCCTTGTTTATGTGCTAAGCATAAGCAAAGTAACAAAGTTCTTAACTGTGAGGTATTGGTCTCCGTAAGGGATGATTCTGAAGGAAGCATGTGTGCAACTATATCTGGTTTCAAAGTCACAACTTTTGCTAGGAGCGATTGTAGGACATGACGCTGCATTGATGAAATTGTTGACATGGTTTTTAGCAATGGACCCATCCATACAGTTCTCCAAACTTCATCTGAGCATTCATTTCTATGCTGAATCATGAGATTCTCTATTGCTGATGAAACCTATCAAAACAGAATAAAAATTCAATTTCTTACGCAGCCACTGCAGAACAACTAAGACTGAAGAATGCAATGAACAAAACACAAGTTCGTTTCTGGTTGATTTTGCTACCGAAGATTCTTATATCTGTATACTTCCTGTTTCTGATGGCAAAACATATTCATTTTTAAGGACTTATTTTTAAAAATGAAGTTTTGTTGAATTGAAAAGGAAAAGAAAAAAAAAATGAAATATGTTACCTTTACATGACTTTTTCTATCCACTATCATTTATTTTTATATAACTTCTACAAAATATTCTTACGAAAGCTTATTTTGCTATCTATTTCATTATAATCAAGATAAACATTTACAGAAATAATTTCATTACACATTTTATTGAAGGTGCAAACGGGATAGAGGAAACCAAATCAATAAAGGAAACAATAGATGTTTAAAAACAGGATTGCTGTATGCTGGTCTAGAAATTCCATACTCTTTCCATAAAATTGCAAGAAACAACTGAATAACAACAGTATCTACTTTTAAAAAATGACAAAGAATTGAAGAATTCAAACTAACAACAAAGATGTCTCAGAAATGGCTGACTCTACAAAAAAGTTTTTAAATTAAATTGTGTCATACCAAGTTATGTTCATGTAAGTAAGGTACACTTCCATTTGCAAGTGAATGAGCATCAAAACAAATGAAAATATAGACAAACATTTACTAGAAATACTAATATTATGCACTTAATTTCCACCAATAACTAATCTTTTGGGGGGAAAAAAAGGGGGGAGGAGGAGGTGGTAGTGGTGGTTCAGCATTCCAGCACATAAATATGCACCTCTCTTCCAAATTCAATAAAAGCTACAGAAAAGTATAATATACATAAATCAAAAGTGAAAGCTGTTTTGTAGAACATGATTTCACTCAGTTGATGAGTAATTAAAATTTAATAAATACCTATTTGTGTAGTTTGTAAATTTTATACTCATTACAATATAATTATGTTTAATTTGTATGTTCTTAGCATCTTACGCAAATTAGAAATTATTAACCAAAAAGCACATATAAATTGACAACATGAATGTTTATATGCTTTGTATATATTATTGATATACGAAGAGGTATAGGTGCTTATTATCTTGATGAATCTGGTATCAATGGACATTGTACTGTATGATAGAAAAGGATGAATAAATTTAATTGAATTGGTGTTTATCGGACATTTTGTTTTTGAGTTATGCTGTTCATAGATACACACACCTCATAAACACGGACCTTATAAAAATGCTTTTTTTGGATTATGGGGGACTCAAAACCTGTAAAACTCAACATAAAATTTTTCAGTAGAATATAATACTTTTCCTCTTACCCATCACAGGAAGGTGATAGAGAAAGTAAAATGCAGTCATCACTATGTAAACTACATAATGGAGGCTATGGAAATTTGATCTTGGTTGTTATTCATGTAAACATACATATGTGCAATTATTACGACTGCAGAAGATTCATTTTTCAGATTACATGTATTTATATCTGTTAAGTTTAATAAAAACACACGTATATTAAAAAAATCATACTTTCCCTGACCTTAATCATCACTGGATCCCATACAAACATAATTTTCTCATTCAAAGTTTTATACCTAATATAATGTTCTGCTTTACTCATTACCCCAATTATAATGTACTATTTTAAAAGAAAACAAAATCTTCATTATATAAAATGTAGCCCATTATACTTTGGCCAACACACATAATTCCCCATCCCTATCCTCTTACCAGCAACCAATTAATATGTTCATTACAGCACAAAGTTCCTGATCAGTTCATGTATGGGTCTATGATTGCCTAATGCACATATGTGAGTTTGCGCTTAGTTGCCAATCAGAATTGGAATGTGCCTTTGATATGTACTGATACTGACAACCTCTGATGTGATCAGAAGGTTTTTGGAATGCCTGAATGTATAACAATACACTGGACCTTTCATAGAACTCGATCAACTTCAAACTTCATTTCCATTCATTATCCATGTAGATATTTTCCAATCTTGGACCATCAATTACATTATTCCATCTATTTTGGATGCTCTCTGCTAACTCTGTTTATCCTACCATTACAAACAGCTGCACCAAAACCACCTGATATCTGCCTTTATTTTCTTTCTCTTTCCTGCTTTATTAATGAAAACAAAGCCATTCAGTTCAATTCTAGCCTTTTCTTACAACCATGTCTCAGCCACCATTAAAATATAAACTTCATCATTCTTTTTAGATAACCTAAACACACTTATCTTTGTAAACCCTCGTAATACCAAAAACCAAGGTGTACAGTCCCTACTCCCTCAGTTTTTCTTCTATTCCAAATGCTCCTCATATTTGAAATTTTGAAGCTTCTTTCAACTCCTGAAAACAATACTCCCAAAATGCTTTTACCTTCTTTCTTGGCCTAATCTTCACTGATCAAAGTTAATTTTTAGGCAGGACCCAATTGTTCTATTTTGATTAAACTACTCTAGGGTGACAATTTTTAAACTAAAGATGAGCAGATGAACTGTTCATAAGCACCGTATTTTGGATTAAGATTTGTCTAATTATAACCCAGCTAGGCATTCCTGTATTATAAATGACCAAGGTATATATGATTTTAAATTCACCTACTTTCATAGCTTAATTTTTAATTACAATATGAAATTCACTTCATTGTGTTCCCATCAATTATTTATAAAGACTAATTTTTGCTAAATGTGCATCAACTCCACAACCAGTTTTATTTTCTCTACTGCTTATCTATAATAAGAGGATATATTGCATCCCATACAAAAATTCAATACAGAGATTTTGCCAGATATATATGATTTTTAGGCTCCCTGAATCTAAATATGCATTTTTGGAAAAGAGAGAGTGTATGTGTGTGTGCGTATGTGCATGCATACGTGCGTGTGTGTGTGGCACGCGCATGCCCGCCCACCCCAAAGTATCCTTTATATAAAAACATTTCTCAAAAATGGCTAACAATTTTGATTAAAATGCCATATATGCAAGACATTTGCATGACAAATATGTATATCTTGAATTTTCTGCAAACAACCTGTATAATTCTCTTCATTCTGAATGACTTTTGTATAATTGGTCACCCGTAGGAGACAGACAAAATCTTACTAGACAGAAAAAGCAGGACTTGTTGAAGAACTTAATTTATGCCAAATTTTTTTGTGGTGTTAACTGTTTATGAGATATTCTTTACTATTGATTTGAATTTTCAAATACTTATACTCTGGTAAGTTGCTATCCTGGTCATGCAAAGAACATGGAATTTCTGAAGTATGTAACAAGTTATCACCTAGTGATCCGCTTTTTAAAGATCTGACTATCGCTTTGGCCTGCTGTATTCTTCTTATAACTACTACAAAATGTGTAAATGTGCAATGAAAGTTTATATTTATTAAAAATAACTGAATAAAATAATAGGATGTGAGTGTACCACATCATATTTTTATTAAAGCATTTTACCTTCAAACCACTAGTTCTCTCAAAGCATGCCTAAACTCTTCCATGCTAACTTAGTATTTCTCTACAATAAAATGTATATTATAGTAGAAACAGCAAAAACAAATTCATAATCTTATATATACTTACATAAGTAATCATTGTGGTATCATTCAAGGCACAAAAAAGATCCTGCACAATGTTCGGAGCACTATTTATTAGAACTTGACAGCCAATTTCATTTCCCAAAGTGGCAATTCCTATGTATTTTGACTTTCGATCTACAGGAAGCTGCATCACTGCATCAACTATAGTGGATAACATTTGGCAATCCTTATCTGTTGAATAAAATGCAAAGAATAGTCATAAGTATTTCCATTAAAGTTATTTAATTCTTACTTGTTTAGTACATTTCAGTTAATTTTCCTGCACCCTAATAAAATTATTTTACGTTATTCTCAGCGATTAAAATGCTGAAAGAGCACTGAACTCCACATATGTAATTTAGCTCTATTATTTCAAATTTTTTCCTTAAGGAGACATACATGAATCAAAGGAGATATTGCAATCATTTACCCATACTTTAAACTGTTGGTATACAAATTTACATGCATTATAATAGCCATGAATCAGTTATCAAAAAAAATATTTAATTTGGCCTATTTTGGATTTTGGTGCACACTTCTCAAGCATACTATGTTTTAAGAACTTACATTTTTTTGCTTTTCTTCTAAGCACAATCATCTTTATGGTAGTATAACTTTTTTTTTCTATTAAAATGTTTCCAAATTAAAACTTATTAATTTCTATAAAAATAACCATAATTTTTAATTTTGCGTCACAATAATAGTCTATATTTTAGATATATTACTCTAAACACACAAAAATTTCAATTTGTTAGGTATCTCAAATACTTTTTGAAATATGTGCACCTATATGAGAAAAAGTATAAAATTTCAGAAAATTCAAGTTAAAGCATTAGCATATCTTAAATGAACTAAATATGTTAGGTTACATAGCATAAAATATTCCCGATAGATAATAAGGGGAGCAGGAAATTACTAAGCTCGATTCATTGACGGCCAGAGAAACGGAGCAAGCACGCATAGGAAGTCCAAAGGGCATTTTAACACCAGTTGGCACAAATTTGCGGGCTAGACAGAGCAAACTTACGTCATTATATGGAAGAGTGACAACAGAGAAATAATTATGTCAGGAGATAGTTATGCTGATGATGGAAAGTATACATCAGTAATGAAAGAAAGGAAGCTTATTTCAACGAGGAAGGAGGAGATCCAAGCAGCACATGGACTAGCAGGAGGAGGAGCAGAGGCGTGGTCACAGAGCAGTGGGACAGAAGAAGGGGAGGAAAAAGTATCGTTTCAACACTGAATGGAAGTCTATTGGTCCTAGACAGTAATAAGGTGGGAACATCAAGAAAAGGGAGGGATATTGAACTAAGAAGCAATAAGGTATTAGAAAAATTTAGGAGCAGAACTGGGCCGCAATAGGGAATGCAAAAAGAGATACGGAGAGGCAAGAGAGAAATACGGGGAAATGGAAGTTATAATAGGGAACTTTAAGATTAGAATAGGCGAGGGAGATGTGAACATAGAGAATGACACAATATTTGGAAATGATATAAGAACTAAAAGGGATACTATAAGACATAGTAGAGAGAAGTTCATAGACAAGGAAAGTGAAAAGTTTATTGAATCTTGTGAAGTGAATGGGCTAGACATCCTGATATGGGGAAGATTTAATGAGGGCTTGCATGTTATTAACAAGAATGGACAAAGTGTTATTGGCTATGTACTTTGAGTCATGTACTTTGACCAGTTAATATGGGGTATACGTTGAATAATTTTAAGATATCAAGTTTTATTTCAAATAGTTGCCACTTCCCATTGATGGTAGAAGTGAAAATATGAGCGAAAATTATTATTATTAGTAGTAGTGGTAGTATAGTAGTTGTAGTACTATACAAGGAACACCTGAGCTGATGATAGCCACTCTCTGTGTATGGTGGCTTAGTACAAACAATAAATGTAGAGGTCCTCTAGTAAATAAGTGTACTTATCAATAATGGCCAGGGCCAAAAGTAGTAGCTACCAATGTATTGATCTTAGCACTGAATAAAATATCATATACCTCAGCTGTGTTGCACACCTGGCTGGTGTTGAAACGCTTTCCTCCCATAGCCTCAATTCAGTCAGCTTAAATAGCTTCTGCTGTGTGGCATCAGCATTTTGTTGATCTAGATCCACCACATACCCTGATTTCAATGTTTCCATGTGTGCTGCCTACGGTACCTGGAGTTCATTCCCAGCCCTGGGAAGCTATAATATGAAAAAGTGTGGAGTGTATGCACAATGTGTTTCATGGGACTTGATTGCAGTCACAGAAGGACAAAACCTGACATAGGTAGCCGAAGTCATTAAGATAATGACTCATGAACAGGAGGTCCGCAGTTCAAATTCTGCCAGGATGATCCTCCCTGACAGGTTTGCACGGACGCATGCGCGCCCACGCCCACGCACACACACAAAAAGGAAGGAAGTAAAAAAGGATTAAAGTCTGTTGTTAGCATGCATGAAAAAGATACATATTTTTAAAACAGCCTGTGATTGGCAACAAATCATGGTGTCACCACCACATACCAGAGGAAAAAAGTGCAATTCTTGCAGTGGAAGCACCCCTCTGACCTAAGAAATTTAATGCTATTCCATCTTTTGGCAATTGAATGATCACTGACCTTTTCAATACTTCAGGCAGACTGGTTTTGTCAAGAATGACTGTCAACAGAGAGGTGCATCTTTGTGCAGCTTAAACAAGGAATCAGCAATGGCCTAGGGAAAGTGGTCGACAGAAGTGTTCCTCCAACACGACAATAGACGGTCCCCACGCCAGCAACATTACGAAGGTAAAGTGATGTTTTTGGGTTCCATTTTTGTGTCACACCACCATATTTACTGGAGTTCATTCCATCTTATGATGCCTTATTTGACAACATGAATGACTAAGTAGTAAAGGGTTAGGCAACAATGAAGAATTGCAGACTGTTGTCATGAGCAATGCGTAATACTCCCAAACATTGTTTTCATGAAAACATGAAGATGGCAATGGTACAATGTCATTGTACCCCACCCCAATAATCCCCACATATTTGTTCTCAAAATTTAACAGAAAAAAGTTGGAATGCAGGTATTATTTGTATCAGGGTTGGTACCAAGCGGTGTTCTTCTACCAAAAACCAGAGTCTTTGTGAACCTGTAGTATAACACAACTAGGTCTTGCAATTTCTGATCCATTAGTGGAAAGAAGTTTCAAAAAATGTAGAATTCCCTCAACGGAATGGCTGTGAGAGGACAGCGATAGTGACAATGATGGTGGTGGCAACAAAAACTACTATCATGGCAAATGACAAAAGTGATGATGAATAGAGGTATGAGAGAGCTTAATTATAAATATAGTAATATTTTATTGTAGTAATCCATGCTAGATAGAACAAATATGTTTAAAATGCTCAGCATATACATTTTTCTCTTGCAGAATACGTGCTGGTTCCGCATCCTTGACACATGGTTATGAAGACACAAAGAGATATACCTAATAACATTTTAGCTTATAATTTATTGTTGTCTTTATTGTGCATAATAGAAACATTTAATAGAGCTCTGAAAACACATTTTTAATATTTTTTCAAAATTCTCCATCCTAAAATTAGGGTGCAGGGAATATTCAATGGGGGGATTATTTGTGTAAATATAGTATACGAGGTCTGTTCAAAAAATTCCAGAACTTTGTCCACAACATTTTTCTACACTTAACTTTTACTTATTATGCATGGTCTCCTTTGAAATACTCTCCTCACAATTGATACACCATTCCCAACGCCATTTCCACTTTCGGAAGCAGTCTTGGTACATCTCTTTCTGGATCGCGCAAAATGCCGTCTGCAAATTTTCTTTTATCTCATCTATCGTTGCAAATCTTCGTCCTTTCAACAGGGTTTTCAACTTTGGAAATGAAAAAAAAGTCCGCAGGGGCCAGGTCTGGAGAGTAAAGGGGATGAGGCAGTGATATAGTTTTTTGTGCAATAGTCACACACCAACAGGGATGAATGTGCAGATGCGTTATCGTAATGCAAGAGTCATGAATTGTCTCACAACATTTCAGGCCATTTCCTTCTCACATTTTCTTGCAGGCGTCGCAACACGTTCCGATAGTACCATCGATTAACAGGCATGAATTCATGATCAACTAATCTTTCAAAGTCAAAGAAAACTATCAGCATCGCTTTGACATTTGACATGACCTGACAAGCTATTTTTTGTCTTGGAGAACCCTTCCAGACCCATTGTGAAGATGAACCTTGGTGTCAACATCATAACCATAGGCCCACGTCACATCACCAGTTATGATTCTCTTAAGGAACATCTCGTTCTCCTTTGTGCAATCCAAAACCTCTACATGGATTGTGAGGTGATTGTCTTTCTGGTCTTAACTCTTGAGCCATGGGATGAACTTGGCAGCAACACGATACATTCCAAGATGCCGTGTCAGGATTTCATGACACGATCCAACTAAAATGTTACATTCTTCTGCAATCTCTCGGACAGCCAGTCTTTGATTGGCATAAGTGTCGTTGGTAGACATTAAAGAGTGTCCTGAACGAGGATCATCTTTAACTTCCATCCGGATATTTTTAAACTACGTGAACCATTTGTAACACCTAGTATGGATTAAGCAATCATCATTGCAGGCTTTCTGCATCATTTGGTGTGTCTCTGTAATGGTTTTCTTGAGTTTCACGCAAAATTTAATGCAGATGCATTGCTCCTCTGACTCTGCCATCTCGAAATTTGCAAACTGTGCGACACAATGTTCTACTCAATACAGCACTGAACAATAACTAACAGACATAAAATAATGAAACTTCCGGCAGTTACACATTACACACAGGCATGTGCAGGGATGCCAACCACATTTTGCTCCATTTTGGCGCAAAATTACAAAGGTTCCAGTTTTTTTCAACAGACCTCGTATTGTGAGATTCTATGTGCATTGATTCATATTGCATAATAAGAGCAGAAAGCTATTGTAAATAATTTTTGAACACCACTTGTTGCTCAAAATAGCTCATAAACCAAATCATTGTATTATTATTATTATTATTGTTATTAGCATCTAGCATCACCATCATTGGCATCATCAAAATGCATTTGATATTAATAGCAGATGATGATGTAAGCTACAGCCTCCGAAACATATTCTGCAGTAAACCGTGGTGACCAATTCTTTAAAGTGAATAATTTCACTCATTTCTCCTCTGAATCATAAAAGGATTATTTTTCTTTCTTCCTAAGGTACTTACCTGTCTTCTGCAATGCAGAGCTTAGTTTTACAACATTCTGCAATATTGCTGTGGCTGCATGCCTCACACTATCCATATAGTGCTCCAGATGGATCCAGATAAATTCCAACAAGCCATGAACCAGTTGGCTTTTCATCACTGCAGCAGCAGAAACCGGTAGTGTACATAAATTGCGAGACAGCAGCTGCATTGCTCTGCTTACTCCAAGAACCAAAGCTGAGTCAGCACCTGATCTAAAACATAAAAAGAAAACCATGAAATGCTCATTTAAATGACTTTATTAGATACATGACAGACTTTTTAAGACAGAAACAAATGTATGAAAGAACACATTGTGACAAAGGCAGCTCCACCGACTAAGATGGAGGGCAGTTTGTGCTAGGGACATTTGGTTGCTTGGAGAGGAGGGGAGCACTCTCCCCCGAACGTGAATCCCAGAAGCATTATCAAAATACACTACGTGATCAGAAGTATCCGGACACCCCCACAAACATACGTTTTTCATCTTAGGTGCATTGTGCTGCAACCTACTGCCTGGTACTCATTATCTGCGACCTCAGTAGTCATTAGACATCCTGAAACAGCAGAATGGGACGCTCCGTGGAACTCTCGGACTTCGAACATGGTCAGGTGAAATGGTGCACTTGTGTCAGAAGTCCATATGCGAGATTTCCACACTCCTAAACATCCGTAGGTCCACTGTTTCTGATGTGATAGTGAAGTGGATACGTAAAGGGACATGTACAGCACAAAAGCGTACAGGCCGACCTCGTCTGTTGACTGACAGAGACCGCCCACATTTGAAGAGGGTCGTAAAGAGTAATAGGCAGACATCTATCCAGACCATCACACAGGAATTCCAAACTGCATCAGGATCCACTCCAAGTACTATGGTAGTTAGGCATGAGGTGAGAAACTTTCGATTCAATGGTTGAGCGGCTGCTCATAAGCCACACATCAGGCAAGAAAATGCCAAACGACGCCTCGCTTGGTGTAAGGAGCGTCAACATTACACGATTGAACAAAACATTGTGTAGAGTGACGAATCATGGTACACAATGTGCAAGGTATGGGTATGGGAATGCCCAGTGAACATCATCTGCCAGTGTGTGTAGTGCCAACAGTGAAATTCAGAGGTGGTGGTGTTATGGTGTGGTCATGTTTTTCCTGGAGGGGACTTGCACCCCTTGTTGTTTTGCGTGACACGATCACAGCGCAGACCTACATTGATATTTTAAGCACCTTCTTGCTTCCCACTATTGAAGAGCAATTCGGGATGACGATTGCATCTTTCAACACGATCGAGCACCTGTTCATACTGCATGGGCTGTGGCGGAGTGGTTACACGACAATAACATCCCTGTAATGGACTGGCTTGCACAGACTCCTGACTTGAATCCTATAGAACACCTTTGAGATGTTTCGGAACGCGACTTTGTGCCAGGCCTCACCGACCTACATCGATACCTCTCCTCAGTTCCGCACTTCGTGAAGAATGGGCTGCCATTCCCCAAGAAACCTTCCAGCACCTGATTGAAAGTATGCCTGCAAGAGTGAATGCTGTCATCAAGGCTAAGGGTGGGCCAACACCATATTGACTTCCAGCATTACCGACACAAACTTGTACATAATTTTCAGCCAGGTGTCCGGATACTTTTGATCACATAGTGTATGAGACATTTCTGGATGTTTCTTTCTTCTGTCTCCCATGAACTCTCTCAATACTCCTGTGACTGTGAGTTGTTGTTGAGACATAAAGTGCGGGTTACTCATTGTGTTCTACTAGCGAGTGATAGTGCAACTAGAGTAAGAAGTAGATTCCTGTGTTTGACATTAAACAACTGACCGGAAGTAAGAAGAGGCTGCTTCGTGTGTGATTCATTATACTAAAATGCAAAAAGAAAAGAAAAGTGACATGAAAACTGAACTAAGCCAAATATGAATGTAACAATGAACTGAATGCAAGCGAAATGTTACACACAACTTTGCCAACTAGGGTTTTTTATCTTAAACATGCTTCAAAGGATGTTTTCCTATCATGTGCTGGCTCTGACTATAATATAAATTTCTCTGGTGGCATATCAACAGTAGAACGTCAAACTATCATTCTTGGAATAATCATTCTTCCTGCATTTATCATTCTGATTATGAAGTGAAACAGTTTCCATTTTAACAACCTACATTTATTGTTCCTCAAAGAATCATTCATTCTTCAGAGATTTCATTCCCAATAAACATTCTTGAATGACAATTATTTTCAACAAAAAAAAAAAGTTTCAAAAATTATTTTGTTTTTGAAACTAGAGGTAGTGAAATTGTAGAATAAAATAACAAACTATCATTTAGTGACACTGCTTCACTTAGTTGTTAAAACAACAGTACATATTTCAAGGGATGTCATCCGACAAATTCATCACACCACACCATATGCCTTTTGCCAATGTTTACCAAAGTACTGCACTTGGGAACATGTGCATTTCAAATGCACATGATGACAATGATATGACTATAACTAATTTGGAAATAAGTTACCCTTAAGCACCTCAGCCTAAAAAGACTTTTTGTGCACTTCACGTTTTCTAATCTAAGGATCAATATCTACATTTTTAGTTAATTGTAGTATTTGTCTCATTAGATTAGCTCCTGTTTCTAGTTGTGCTATGATCTGGTATCTCTTCCGTCCTGTGACTTTGCATTCTAGTAAAATGTGTTTTGTCGATTCATTGATTTGTAAAAACAGGCAAAAAATGGGTTCTGTTTAATATAGCCCCATTGTCTTAAGATGATTTCTAAACTTTCCATGTCTAGTTATAAAGCTTGTAACTCTTCTAAGTGAAGGCTTATTAGCCTAATAAGTGAGTTTTTACAAGGCTGATTAATCATTTGCCTGTAGAATGGCAATGGTAGCTTAGTAGCAGAGGATTTGAAAAGTCGGAAGTTTGCAGTTTTAATGAAAAAGAGAAGCAGTAAAGAAGCAAAAACTAATTAAAGATGTTTTCCAAAGAATGGGAAAAAAAGCATTCATTTGAAAATGCTGTACATGTGCTTTTTCCCCCCATTCTTTTGAAAATGCTGTAATCATCATTTTCAGCTTTCTTAACTTTCATTTACCTTCTCCCTCTAAAAACAATTTAACTTTCTATAATTTGTGATTAGGCATTCTTCTGTTGATGTGTCCAAATTCATTATTTTTTGTATCCATTTATGTATATAATGTTTTCCCAAGTTGATGCAGCATTGATATATTTTATTAATTTTGCTTCTTTTTTTTTATATTGTGCCCTTCTTCCAAACATTATGCTTCTGTCTCTAGAATTTTAAATTTTTGAAATCTGATTTCAAAGATTCTGTTTGTCCAAGTAGTACTTGTGCACTCCATAAAAATGAGTTTGTAAATGGTTAACGTTTTGTTGAAAGGTCTTCTGTCTTTGTGGTTGCTTTGAACAGTGACCAAATACTTAAACTGTTTTTGATGTTAATTTAATTTTAGGGTTCTTCAATACTTTCTATAATTTTCTCCAAGCCCATTGATAGTATTACTTTCTTGTAGATGGTTATTTGTTTTTCTTCTTTAAATGTAATGATTTTTTGTACACAACTTACCTACCAAAATACAACTGAAACATTGAATCACTGGGTAAACCAATCCACTACTACCTGTAAGTTCCCAAGTAAGATATATAAGCAAAGTAATTAAACATTTCAAATCTGCCTGAAAGTGATTGATTTCTGCTCCTTAGGGTCAATGAAGTAAATTATACATCTGCTTTGATTAGAATCATTCTTCTTCCATATTAGAATGTATCATTTACTGTGCACATTGTATTTCATTTATATACATAATATAGGTTCTCATGAATTACCTCTTACTGATTCCATGTAACTGATGGTAAATAAAAGTAATGTTGTATTCATTTGTTTTAGGATGGATCTGCATGAGCTCATCAGCAGTTAGAGCATTCAGAAGACCAGAGCAGAAGCTTAACTTGCAAATATCTGAGGAAAGATCAGCATTCCAGGGAGCTGTATTCTTAATGCCCTGAAAATTAAACAAAACATTGCTTTATAATAAGTACAAAAAAACTAATACCCATTTCAGTAGAAAATTAAGAGTTTAAGTTGAGAATTTTCATTTTTGCAAACTGATGTGTGTATTAACACAGTATTAGTTTCTACTAGTAGTGATAGTGTTTAATGCTCATTCTAATATGAAAAGTAACGCACAATAATTTTTTGTGCCTTGGTATTGCAGCTAGAATGTTGCAATTTCACACAGATATAGTATGAAGTTTTCACTACAGAGGGTATTTTGTTTTTTTCATGTGCAGCTCTAGCAAGAGAAGCATGAATTATGCAACAAAGATGGCGCGCATGTTACTATCGTCCACGTGTGAAGAGCAAAGAGGTGTGGTTCGATACTTGTGGGCCAAAGGGCATAAACCGAGTGATATTCACAGGGACATGCATTGCGTGTATGATTGGGATGATTGTATGGACCGTAGCAATGTTTCCAGATGGTGTGCATTCTTCCTAGAGGGCCGTGTGAGCCTTAGTGATTCGCCACGTTCCGAGAGACCAGTAACAGCTGCAACCCCACAGAATGTCAGAGGCATTGAGGCAGCAATTTTGAATGACCGGCATGTGCAACTGTGAACCTTATCACAACAGTTCAACATTTCCTATGGTGCAGTGTACAATATTGTTCATGACACATTGAAATTTTGTAAAGTTAGTGCTCACTGGGTGCCTAAGAACCTGACAGAAAACCACAAGAACCAGTGAATGATGACGGGCTTGGATCACCTAATGCGGTACACCGCAGAAGGGCATGACTTTATAAAAGGAATCATCACTGGTGATGAGTCATGGGCAAACCACTACACGCTTGAAACCAAGCAGGTAAGTATGGAGTGGAAACATGCTGGTTCCCCAGTGAAGAAAAAATTCAAAGTGACTCAATCTGCTAGGAAAGTGCTTGTGACGGTGTTCTGGGATATGCATGGTGTTGTATTGGTGGACTTTACTGAACACGGGACCACTGTGAATGCTGCAGCCTACATGAAAACCTTGGTGAAGTTGCGTCGTGCCCTTCATGACAAACGCGACATGAATGCTGACAATGTCAAAATTCTTCACGACAATGCTCGCCCCATGTGGCTGCTGCTGTTCGTCAGAAAATCACCAAATTTGGTTGGGAGGTGCCTCAGCATCCACCATACAGTCCAGACCTTCACTATCAGACTTTCATCTGTTTGGTCCCATGAAGAATTTCCTGGCCAGCCAACGCTTTGCAACAGATGCGAAAGTGAAATCAGCAGTCCACAGATGGCTATACTCCAAGGAAATGGACTTCAACGAACAGAGCATATTAAAACTGGTATCACGATGAGAGAAACGTGTTGAGAAACTTGGTGACTATGTCGAAAAGTAGGTAAAAGGTGTAAGTTTATTTGTGATATTTTTTGTTGTTTTAACTATTAAACTTTTTTGTAAAAAAATTATTGTGCATTACTTTTCGATCCGCCTTCATACATACAACACCACAGGTTGTAAGTCAATGATGATACTTGAAATGATAATTAGGAAAGGAATTTGGGAAGGAAACAATCCAGGCCTAAGTTTAGGGTAACCTTCGGCATTTGTCCATTATGAGGACTGAGGAAAACCTGGAAAAAACCTCAGCCAGGGAGGATGGTCCTGGTGGGATTTGAACCAGGGACCTCTCACAGTTCCATGCTGTAATAACCTTGGTCACCTGTGTCGGTATATGTTTCTACATATATCAATATCGCAAACCTGATTTTAATTTATTTTCACATTTTACTGGCAATGTCTTGTGTACCATGTAATCATAACTGGTTGAGAGAAGATCCAAAGAAAGAATGAGAGAGACAAGGCAAACTCAAAAATAAAAAAAAAATTATAGCTACCAAACCTCAAATCACTCCAAACTATACTTTACTTTACATGAATAAAGTTTAATATTTTTTTTAATTTCTCAAATACAGCTCAAATGATTTTGTTAAAACCTCATTTGTTTGAAATACTAGCTTGGAAAAATAAGATGACATATCTTAAATGTTCTCTTAATAGCCTGTGAAATCCTATTCATTCTCCGATTTTTATATAACCAGAAAACTATAAGACATATACAAAAAAAAACTGATGTGTTACACTCACATGACTTTCTCTACTCTTGTACAAACTATTTTTACAAACGCTTATTCTCCATCTACTTCATGTTAATCGAGATAAACATTTGCAGACTCTATCTTATTGCTAATTTTCTTGTAGATGTAAGGGGAATATATATTTACAAGGGCAATATGGAAATACAGTAGCCTTTAAGCACATACATATCTCTTAATAGCTGGTTGCTAGGTGCAGCACCATTCCATTTGCCACAGATTAATACTCTTTGCATATCCAAGACAAAAAAAATGAATAACGAATTCCCATTTGAGAAAATAACTATTGAAAAATTTAAGGGAATAACAAGCAATATCTCGAAAATGGTTCACTCAACAAAAAAAACGTATATGACATAAATTGTGTATTTTAATGCGATCTACATTTTTTGTGTAGTAAAATTTTGTCTATCTGTTATGGTTTACCAGTTTACCAAAAATCGTTCACAATCAAGAGTACTTTTGGAGACATTCTCAGAAAATTCAAAATATACATTTTATTTGACATGAAAATATCTTAAACATATGATATTTTAATCAAAATCGTTAGAGCCATTTTTGAGAAAATTAAAATTTTCGAAAAATCTTCCATGTAAAGGGTAATCTGGGGTGGGGGGATTTTCTTGAAAACCTTTGTGTCGCATCTCTGGAAGATACTGAACCTAAATGCCAAGTTTGGTGTTTATCCGACTGTTCGTTTCTGAGTTATGCTGTTCGCAGACAGACATGTTTCCAAAAATGCTTTTTTTGGATTCAGGGGGTCTCAAAACATGTATTTCCGGTGAAATCTTAGTATCGAATTTTTGGGTGGAATACAATACTTCCCCTACTTACTGTATGTAGTAGAGAAAGTAATTACTGTAAAGGAAATGTAGAACTTATTAAGATGTGCAGTTTGTGTCAATACTTATTTGTCATTAACCTGAGACTGTTTCTTCGGATTGGTTTGCATTGTTACTATTATTTCACTTCCTCTACCACCACTTGCAATGCTTTTCTGTGATGTTTTAAGCTGTGCATCTCTTTTCCTTGTATATACTTAAATTAATAAACGGACAATGGAAGTTACGAAACAGAAGCTCTGGATGGTCAGAATTGTGAAAGGTATTGTAAATAACACATTGCCATAAATTTATATCTGTATTATATAACTGAGAATATATTTTTCATAAAAATTACAACAGATCTAATAACAAATGCACAATGAGGCATATGACTGATTATTCTCATTACTTGGATACAATAAAAAGAAACAATTATGATAGGGATGCAACATAATATACAAGGCATAAATACAATTATGTTTAATATTTGATTGAGTGATGGCACTTAGCTTATATGTATGCGGAAACTTAATAAAGTGAAGTGATGAGTAATAATTAAAAATTTGGATTAGTATGCACTAAAAATATCTAAAATATGCATGTATTTATGCTGTCAAAATCTTTAGAATATGCTCTATATTTCAAAAATACACTTAGCATGCACTATAATTGTTAACTTTAAGCTTATACTTTTTGGCAGATCATTCTGATCATTGTAATTTGATATGCAATATGCAATGATCATTTTCTCCAAATGCTCAGGTGTAAGTTTATGGCATTATCAGTTAACATAAGTTTGTATACTGAGAAAGATCTTTCCATGTCTAAAGCTCTAAATGGGCAAACTTTGAAAGCACTTACTAACTGGGAAAGCTTCTTCATGAAGCACTACGTTTCACCTTGAAGATAGTTATCCACAGAACACAAAACTTTAACACTACACAATTTACCACTTAATTTTCCTGCATACTTTAAAGGAGCACTCTCAAGTTACTCTGAACCTCACTGAGAATTGATAAAGATTAATGTAAAGACAATCCAAATTTATCCACATTTTTGTGGCTTTAGTTATAACTTTGAAATGTGTTTGATTATCCCTTTGTAAATATTCACTATTAAAAACAAAAACAAGAATGCTGAATTCACAGCCAGTTGGATTCAGTATAACAACAAATTTTTTAATAACATGGAAATTATCTGCATAGAAGATAACAGCAATTGCACTGGAGAGGTTCGTTATGGATGTCTCCATAATCAGGATTGATTATTTTTTCATTAATGTGTTTAAATGTTAATTTTATAATTAAACATTTAAAAATAGGTTAATTATATGCTCGATGTATGGAAAATGCAGCAGCATTGGAAATATGTACTATAAAACTTTACATACAAGCACAGAAGACCATGATGCATATTGCAAAACAAGTAAAAACAAATTATGCATTTGCATACAAATCTGATGTCTAGTAATAATAATTATACCCTGATTCAGGTTTAATTAAACAAACTTCACTAAAACTACAAGTTTACGTTACACAAGGGAAATATGTAGTGTTAGTGTAGTTTCTGTATTTAAACCCAACTCAGTTTATTATCATCATTATTATTACTGGCACTTGGCTTATTACTTTCTCTACTAAGTATAGTAAGTAAGGGAAGCATTACGTTGATATTGTAATGAAAAGAAGTTAGAAACAGTGATGTGTATTGAATTTATTTAAAGGTGAGTCGGAATTGTTACACTAAAGTTAAGTGCTGTTAGTGTAACAATTCCGACTCACCTTTAAATAAATTAAAAGGGAAGCATTGTATTCCACACAAAAATTTGAGGTCAAGATTCCCCCAAAAATGTTGCTTTGAGGCCGCCTGAACCCAAGAAAAGCATTTTTAAAAATGGTCCATGTGTGTGTCTGTGAACAGCATAACTCTAAAACAAAAAGTCAGATAAATATAAAAATTGGTATTTAAGTTTAGTATTTTCCGACGTGACATAAAGATTTTTAAGAAAATCCCTGCACCCCAAACTACGCTTTACATGGAGCATTTTTCAAAATTTTTGATTTTCTAAAAAATGTCTTTAATGAGTTTGATTAAAATACCATATATTAAAGATATTTACATGTCAAATAAAATGTATATCTTGAATTTTCTGGAAATAGCTGATGAAATCCTCTTCATTCAGAAGGAAACTTATATAATCTTGCATAACTGGTAAACATTAACTGATAAGACAAAAACTGTTACATAAAAAATATAGTTCTCTAAAAACACAAATTGATTTCAAATGCTTTTTTTTTTTTGTGGCAACAGCCATTTTTGAGATATCTGTTATTAATGGTTCAAATTATTCAATAGTCCTATCGATTTTTAGCTGTTTCTCGCAATGTCATGGAAACAGTATGAAATTTTAAGGCCTGCGTATAGCGTCCAACTCTTAAACATTTGGCTATCTGCATTCCCTTTATATCTATAACAAAATGTGTAATGTTGCTATTTTTACAAAGGTTTATCTCGAATAAAATGAAGTAGATAGAATAGTAAACTTTTGTAAGAAGAGTCTGTATACCCATTAATAAGCTGTAGAGGGTCGAGAAAGTCATGTGAATGTAACATATCAGATTTTTTTCTCATGTGTATAAGAAGATTTTGTAATTTACTGTATATTAAACGTGGCCTTTCATTTTATAAAAAATGTTTTACAATAAATCTCAAAACTATATATATAATTATATTATACAGAATAAACCATAACTCCACAACAAACTTTCAGAGGTTATTCAGGGATACCTTCTGAGTATTTTGGTATAGGGACCCATGCTCTCCAACAGCCTGTTACAGAGTAATAATATAATTATAATTTATTGAGTTTGTTACACCAACCACCATTGTTTCTGTGAAAACATCTTCACAACAGTGAAGAAACCTTTATAATATGCAATAACCAAATTGTACGACACAAAGCAATGCAACAACTCTCGGATGAAACACATACACTTTTTATCCCAGTGTGTTTAATCTGATATGTCAGTGAATACTAGTACATAACTAATGCAGAACTGTTCCCTTACAGGTATTGTTCAAAATGTCAACCACCATGATCGTGGGCGAGTGTACAGCGATGCACCATCAACGCTCAAGCATTCCAGAAGTTTGGCACACTATTTCCACAGCTGCAATAATCCTAGCAACCAGGCCCATGTGAGTATCAACGGGAGTCTCATAAACTGTTGTTCACATGTCCCCAGAAGAAGTCCATTGGTGTCATGTCTGGTGACTGAGCTGGCCATGAAACAGGACCACCATGACCAATCCATTGTTGTCCAAACTGTACATCAATGTGGTTCCTAACATCAAGTGCAAAGTGTGAGTGCCCCATCATGTTAAAACCATATAAGCTGATGAATTCTCAGTAACACATCTTCTAGGAACTGTGGAAGGACATGTTGAAGGAATGTTTTGTACATGACTCCGTTCAGTATGTCAGGAAGTACTTAAGGTCCAATCATAAAATCGTTGACAACACCAGCCCATACATTCACAGCAACCTCTATTGATAGGATTGACACACCAGTGCATGTGGATTTTCGTAATACCATATTGGGCTATTCCTACTGTTCAACACATCCTCTCTTGTAAATTTGGTCTCATCTGAAAACGCCACCAAAGCAGGAAAGTAGTAGTTTTCTACACATTGCTGTAGGAAACAATTTGCAAACTCCACTCGAAATGGGAAGTCTGCTGGCTACAATGACTGCACCTTCTGTGGATGATACGGGTGAAATTGTTGTTCATGTACAACTCTCAAAACAGTTGACTGGCTTGTGTTCAGAGCACTTGCAATGCACTTATTACTAGCAGCAGGATTGTCACCAATCACATATAATACATTCTTTTCTAGATCAGGTGTTCTGGAATACCTTGCAAGGTCAGTGTCTTCCATACTAATATGGAAGGATCCAGTTTCTTGTAGGTGCCTATGTACAGATGCAAAAGTACAGTGATGTGGTTACCATCAGTGTGGGAACATCTTAGCATGGCACCATCGTCCGCTCTACCATTGCATTCAGGGAACCCATACATGAGGTACATATTGACCAACTTATCAGTAAACCTAGAATGCTGTATATCACTGTTAAAGCTTAACTAGCACTGCCAGAAAAATAAAACTAGAAGAACTGAGCAGTACTGAATGCAAACTTGAGGACATTACTGTTGTCAACAGCAGGTATTGTGAGCGAATGGAAACAACTTGTTTACAAACAAGACATACAATACATATCGTTGACATCTGCACTGTTATGCAGCATTTTCAATGCAATACAGACACAAAGCTAACTGGGGCAAGAGAAAAACAAAGTGCAATTATTGACTACTTTTGAAGATTTAGAAGCTGGTAACAGTGATGTGTCATAATTTAAAATAGAGAGTTGAGGGTTGTTACACTACATCACTATGATATTCTTACTTGAACTCGTTTCGGGAGACGGCTTGTTCCCATCGTCAGCATTTTCTCTCAACTGATTTTTGCCGGTCATCGTCTGGGGGATGTGTGTGGTTTGTGGTGTTCTCTGGTGCTGGGCTGATGAACCTCCAAAGGCTGTTGGGTGGCGGCAGTTCAAAATTCATTAGGTGATTCCTGTGTTTGACAATATGTATTTTTTCCCAGATGTCCAATTCATTGCTGCTGTTGATCGGTTTTAAGAGTTTTATGTTTGGAGTGATATCATGGTTTGAAGACCAGAAATGATGTGCTACTGCTGATTTATCTTGCTGCTTTTGGTAAATACATCTCATATGCTCTTTAAGTCTTATTTCAAGATTTCTTTTGGTTCTTCCTATGTATACCAGGTTACATTCATTACAATCAATTTGATATATACCAGCTGATTTATCGTTGGGGATAGGATCTTTTGTTCTGTTGCATAGTAGTTTCTGTATGTTGTGGTTATTCTGTGGAGACAGGGTGATGTTGTATTTTTTGAAAATCCTTTGAAATTTATGATGTGTCCAAGGGTGATAAGTGAATTTTCTATATGCTTGTGGTTTTTGTTGTCTGAGTAACGTAGTCATTTGTTGGATGTATTTCTGTCTTTCAAACCTTTTTATCTTCTTATCTATTGTTTTTTTCTGGTATCCATTCATAGTGGCTATGTTGATAATGTGTTGGTATTCTTTCTGGTATTCTTCTTTCTCCATTGGTATATGTACTAACCTGTTTGTATACATATTGTCAAACACAGGAATCACCTAATGAATTTTGAACTGCCGCCACCCAACAGCCTTTGGAGGTTCATCAGCCCAGCACCAGAGAACACCACAAACCACACACATCCCCCAGACGATGACCGGCAAAAATCAGTTGAGAGAAAATGCTGACGATGGGAACAAGCCGTCTCCCGAAACGCGTTCAAGTAAGAATATCATAGTGATGTAGTGTAACAACCCTCAACTCTCTATTTTAAAAAAAAGTGCAATTACTCTGTAATGAACCGCTGGAGACCGTGGGTCCCTTAATACCAAAATACTAGAAGGTATCCCTGAACAATCTCTGAAAGTTTGTTGGTGGAGTTCTGGATCACCTTGTATATACTCTATATCACTATTGTCAGCCAGGCAAGTCCAGTATGCGATGTCATCACAGAATACAAAAACTGTGCAATCCCTAGCAATCAGGTACCCAAAAATTAATAGATCAATGCTGACAATGGCTCCCAAAACATACCTTGTTTTTAAATGCAAGTGAAATATGTAAATCAATCCACCCTTTCCTTGGTTATAGTTATAAATAGGTATTTCCATACAATATGTTTAAACACCTGTGGTACATTAAAAATTGGAAAAACATTGAATATGACTGTAGTAGCAGCAACTTTTGCTTTTTTCCTTTACCTGTTCCTCATTCTTCCAAAAGCGCAGCATTATTAGAACTGCCACTAAACTACAGTTAGAATTTGTATCCATTGGTAGTTCTGGATAACCCACCAATGCTAACATCAGCTGTAGTATTTCCTGTAGTTCTCCAATAATAGAAGAATTCTCCACACAGTTGCTGTTTGTTTTATTATTTATTTTCTCTTGTGGACTGCTGCAACAGTAGCAAGATAGCAAGGAAATAAAGCAAGATTCTAAATTATAATTTTATTATAATAAATGGATGCTACATAAAATGAACATTTGCTCTTATTTTACTGAGCACACAAGAGCAATGTCTCAAATACTGATCAGCAGGCATAGGAATTTATAAGCAGTTGGCTTTAGGTTATAGGTACTCAAATCATTATATTGTGATGAAGTCAGCCACCAGTTGCTGTGATCTTCAATGCAACAATAGTCAGCAGATTAGTAGGAGGGCTTCCAGGAAGGCCTTCGAGATGCAAGGCAATAGTTCCAGATCCTTCCATCTTTCTCAGGTTTTCTATAAAATCAAGCATGATCAGGGTGTCTACTGTCTTGAAGGTTTAAAATTCAAGTACATTTCCAGTATAGGTTTTAACAAAATTCCAGTATTGCAATGAGTCATACTGTCAGTAAAAATGCAGCAGTATTCAAATATGTGTTATGGCCAGCCTAACATCTTTGCTGGTTTTATTTGTTTCCATAGCCATAATATGAACTTGTGTTTATTACTGGCTGTCATACCCATGTTGAATGGGCCATCAATGTGAGAATTTGTGATGCTAACAACATACAAGACCTCACATAATCCAGAAGGAATTTACTTGTATGAAGACATTCGACAAATTTGCACATCAGAAACTAGAGATCTGTTTTGTCTACAGTTCAAAATTACTTACAAGATATAAATGAATCAGGACCAAGCAATATGGACATTAACGAGACTGAAAGAAAGGGCATCATGAAACAAAGGAGAAATATGTATAAACTCCAATCTCCACTTATTCAGTGAATTAGATGTTGTCAATGGACTATTTCATAAATGAAAAATTATACAAAAACACAAATCATGTAAAAACAATAGCTTATTCAAGAAATATTTACTTGATTCACAAGATATTCCAAGAACCATCGCCTGAAAATCTAATCTGATGAAAGCAATGTTATATGAATATTTCATCCAGTTTGTTTAGCATGTAGCCACAACTTCTGTATAATTTCAGTATATCCAGTATGTAAAAAAAGTTGAAGTATATATTTCCAGTATCAGCAGACACCCTGCATATGTAAGCGAGCATGCTTGTGACAGACTGAGTAAGTTAGTGGGTTTTGATGTTGATGCAACAAAAGCTGCTACACCCATGATGTACAGTGAGTGCTGCTCGGCATGCAGTTAGTGAGTGTTTTCAATACTCCAACCAGTGAAGCAGAACAAAGAAGAGGCTGTTTCACATGTGATTCATTCCACTGCTGTGCACAAGGCAAAGTGACAAACTGAATAGTCACAATAGCGAAGCAACAGTTAAAACTGAAATAAGTCACAATACATTACAAAGAATGTAAACAAGAGCATCTATGATTCACTGACAGATAGGTAAATGCTGTCTGCAAACAGCAACAGATTATACAAGGGTTGGAGGTGGTGTTTATAACATTTGTAAACCAGTAACAGTTCAACTGTATCTCCTTTCATCCTAGCTTTAATGCTCAGAAATTCTTATGCCTGCTGATCAGTTATTAATAACCTTCTATTCTAGGTTCAAAAGTAGGTATTACTCTAACTGGAAATTAGTACTGACAGAGTGTTGAAGTCAGGAGCGCACATGATGGCAGGATGGGAAGGCCACTGTGCAGAGAAAGACTCTTTCATTCATTCTCACTCTATGCACTGGAAGTCATATCTCAGAAGAATGCTACTGTGCAATTCACCTTCGTGTGTGCTCTCGACTCAGTATGTGTAAAATCCAACAAAACAAGCAATTCTTTAAGACAGAAATCAGTATAATTTGTATTCAATTGTAAAATAGTAACAGTGGTATATAGATGATGTACTCTAAATTGTATCTACAAAGAATTATGGAAATAAATACCCACCTACCTAGTACTGACTTACAGTAACCCAAATTAGAGGTGGGAAAAATGTTTATTTTTCAGTAAAGTTCCGACTGTTCCAGTCCCAGAAAAATACAAGGTTCCAAATAACAGTCAATTACATCCTCAAGTATTTATGCATAACTTAGCAACATTCTTGCTCCACTGTTACTTAACTAACCTGGGTTTCTTTGCATCAAATTGCGGTTGTTCTCCTATTACAAATACTACCAAGCTACAAAACAATGTTTGCCTTTTTCTTTTCCTCTCCCCTGCTATACAACATTTACAATGTAGACACAAGTTTCTAACAGACTGTTAACAATGTATGCCACATTATATTTAAACATTTATAACAATTACCGCTCATTTAGATCATGTTAAAGGAATTCACATCCATCATCATAATCATTAAGGTTCAAACCTGACGGAGGGCAATGGATTTTTTCAGGTGTAAAAATCCTTAGAATGGCTTCCTTCGGAAGGGAAGTAAAGCCATGTTGTAGATTTATGGCATGTAAAAGTACCTCAAGCCTGATATAGAGGCCTCTGAGCAAAATTACGGGTTTTTCATGACCAATATAGAAAATGAGGCACTAAGAACCACAGCAGTTTAAGAACGTCCATAAACAAAATTGTATCAGTTCCTATGATACTAACAATTATATGTCCCAAAAATGATACCTCGGCATATACCTGAGCATATCACCATAATTAAATTTCTTTGGTTGGAAGACTTTTTTGTGAGGACTGCCTCTGTTAGAACATTGAAGCAGGAACAGTTCCAAGGTCTCACATCATATAAATACTTGTAAGGGCTTGCATTATAATGCAGTGTACTCTCTTCAACCAGAGCATTATTTTTGGAAGTGCTTATTAAAATAATTAAACAATAGCAACAGTGCAAAGAGGGCTCTGATTTTGGAACTGAACAACTGGACCTATGGTTAAAATGGTTCCATCCTCAGAGTATGTCCAAAATAACTATTGCATTATTTTTTGCTGCCTCTAACAGCAAGCCATTTCTACCAGCACAACAAATGACAGTTGCAAAGCAACTGATCCAAAATGCTGCTCAGACATTTAGTAGAGAGCTTTCTTTTGTTAAAATTCATAACCCACAAATGCTGTGCAGTTTCATTAGGGATTATGAAAAGCATGTCTAAAACACTGCCCTATCGAACAGTATAGGTGAGTTTGTGCTTCATGATTAAAGGGTCCAACTTCCCCATTTCTACAAATGGGAAACCTACATCATTACTGCAACTGCAGATATAAAATATCTGCCTTTTACAGAGAAACTGGATTTGGAAATAGAAATAGTTGTAATAATCAGAAAACCTCCATGTGTGTAAATGAATGCAAAGCCACGAATGAGGCATTTGGTTTCACTATGGTACAAGATGAATGTCAAAAGCAGTCACACAATGGAGGTCAGTAATCGTTCCCAAGGGGCAATCGTCAAAAACGCTGTCAGAAAGTTAATGGATGAACAGTGAATACCTTTTCTGCAATTAGGTGAAATAAATTTTCTGTGACACTGTACTTTCTGGAATTGCATTATATGCCACTTAACCACAGAGCAAAATTGATGGTATTGAGTGATGGGTTCCTGTATACATTTATTCATACTATTTACACAAACCCTGTGTATTTTTTGTATGGTGATGGTAATTATGTTTTAATGCAGCTTGGCTGCAAGGGTAGTTCCCTTGTACATGGCACTAGTTAAACAAAACAAGGCAGAAATGCATATCTTTTTTATTTTGTATACACTGCATACACAAGAATAAGACAATATTTTCCAATGAGAATATGATGACATGTATGTAACCTTACTGTAGTACGGATTCATGCCTGGATACCAGTGACACATCTCAGACATGCACAGAAGAATTCAGGACCTAAATTTCTAGACTTATGAGGGTGTTGAGGGGTAAGAGGATAGAACACATTCATGTCAATTAGTACCTGAAATGGTTCCATGTGGCAGCACGTGCAAGTAAGACGCCATCATTATGGTTGGTACAATGCAAATTAAGGTATCCATTGATATTTTGCAATGTAAAAGTTAGCACACAGTCATGTTTTATTTCACATTTTTACAAGCATACCCTTTTCTCTTTAATGTTGAATATGATTAAAGAGACTGGAATCTGCAGAACAAGAGCAATGCATCCATTTGTATTGCATAACAATGCTGTCATACAGTTATTATCTTTGCACTGAAGTGAGGTTGGAAGTCACTAAAGCAACCATCCTGCTTCCTGATGGAACTCGTAATTGTGACTTGCTTCAAAAGGTAAAACAGTCCTTGCGTGAAATTCCCAACATTACGCAATACACAGTCATCACACTCTATTTAGGAAAACTCAGCAGCTGCTGATGGTTTCTGGTAATAATGGAAAAGGGCATGTGACCTATACAGACATTATGCTGAGGGTTCTTAGAAATGCAACCTTAGTAGAAGGAAACGGACATTTAAGATCAATTTGCATATCAAAGCAATGTCGCCAATTTGCATTTCAACCCTTTAGGCTGCATTCTACTTGAACATCACAAAAGATACAGATACGTAATTAACGCTTGCATCCCTTAATTAGCATATAATATAGGTCAAACCTTTTGATTATGCCCCCTTTTTTATCAACACAAAGGGAAGCTGACGCTGACACTGAACTGAATTAACACTTTGATTACCGATTACACTCCCTGAGTAGAATATTATGCAGGTCAACCCTTTTCGTTATGCCCCATTTTTAAGATCACAAAGGCATGTCAACAATGGTTTAACCCTTTGATCACTGCTTACGCACACTTTTTTACTTTCTCTACTACGTATAGTAAGTAGGGGAAGTATTGTATTCCACCCAAAAATTCGATATCGAGATTTCACCGGAAATACATGTTTTGAGACCCCCTGAATCCAAAAATAAGCATTTTTGGAAACATGTCCGTGTGTGTGTCTGTCTGTGAACAGCATAACTCAGAAACGAACATTCGGATAAACACCAAACTTGGTATTTAGGTTCAGTATCTTCCAGAGATGTGACACGAAGGTTTTCAAGAAAATTCCCCCACCCTAGATTACCCTTTACATGAACGATTTTTCGAAAATTTTAATTTTCTCAAAAATGGCTCTAACGATTTTGATTAAAATATCATATGTTTAAGATATTTTCATGAAAAATAAAATGTATATCGTGAATTTTCTGGGAATGTCTCCAAAAGTATTCTTCATTGTGAACGACTTTTGCATAACTGGTAAACCATAAGAGATAGACAAAATTTTACTACACAAAAAATGTAGATAGCATTAAAATATACAATTTATGTCATATACAACTTTTTTGTTGAGTGAACCATTTTCGAGATATTGCTTGTTATTCCCTTAAATTTTTCAATATTTATTTTCTCAAATGGGAATTCATTATTCATTTTTTTGTCTTGGATATGCAAAGTGTATTAATCTGTGGCAAAGGGAATGGTGCTGCACCTAGCAACCAGCTATTAAGAGATATGTATGTGCTTAAAGGCTACTGTATTTCTATATTGCCCTTGTAAATATATATTCCCCTTACATCTACAAGAAAATTAGCAATAAGATAGAGTCTGCAAATGTTTATCTCGATTAACATGAAGTAGATGGAGAATAAGCGTTTGTAAAAATAGTTTGTACAAGAGTAGAGAAAGTCATGTGAGTGTAACATATCAGATTTTTTTTAAACACAAAGGATGCCACCAGCTTAATTTGTACATAAAAAGAAGCCACCCTCCTGATTAGCACAATCTGTCCATGGGGAGCCCATTATCCCCTTTCTGGCAAATTTGGTCATAAGGCAGCTAGAACACACATCGCCAAAGCTTCCCTTGCATACTTAAAGTTCTGGCAAGATAGGTGGAAGATATATTTGCCATTGTGAAGTACAAAAAATGTACTGAAGATGGACTCAAGCTCTTGAATGAACAGGATCCGTCAATTTAATTCACAGTCGAAACAGAAACTAACAACTCTCTAGGATTCCTGGATCTTTAAATAATGAAAGATGTAGACATGTAGATTCAATTCAGATCTATAGAAAAGCCACACATGGACAACTACATCAAAGTACACATTTGCAATGCCAAGCACACAAAGAAGCAGCATTCTACAGCATGAAATATAGATTGGCAAACATGTCCCTAAACAAAACACAATATAACAAGAATACAAATACAAAGTACAAGCTGCAGAGTTGTTTGAGTATGAGTTTAGTCAAGAAATGGGACATAAGAAAGTATGAAATTTAGGAGACAAAAATGCATTAAACACATTACAACATTATCCAACTTATTAGAAAAGCTGAGCTTAAAAAAATTCACAAACCACCCAGGATGCTTTCACTAATCAAGATATATTAAAAAAAATCACATAACCCTGGCACAAAACAACAAATATGATGCCAAGAACTTAATAAAATCAAGCAAAAGTGATTGCATACCACCAGAGAAAATATCAGGAGTTTGTCAAATTCCATGTGAAAAATGTGATAAAGTATAGACCGGAAAGACTAAAAGAAATACAGAAACCCATTTCAAAGAAATCTGGCGCTGCATCAAATACATGAAAATAGAAAAGTCACTAGTTCCATCACATTTTTGGACTCAGACCATGAATAAAAACTGAAATCAAGTTATTAAAACCAGCCCAGAAACTGAAAGAATCGGAAGTTTCAAAGATATGCATACATTCAAAAGTTTGTAAACTGGATAACGAGTTTTGATGTGCCATAAGCCGACTACCCCATCTTTAGGTTTCTCCACAGGCTGGCAGAAGAGATCTCAAGCTACGAATGCACTGACTCGGAAATTGTTCCAGCAGTCAACAGGCAGCTGATGATGTGAGTACAAGCTCACAATACATGACCTGCATAAAAGGGGTGAGTGAAACAATTATGAGTGTTCAATTTACCTCTACCTAAGTGCATTAAGATTTGCATCACTGTGTGTGGTTCCATCATAATTATAGCATAAATTACTGGTTTAAGTTCAAATAAAACTGAGGCTTAATCATTTGCCAAAATTAATAGGTTATGAATAAAACTACAAAGAACAAATTTGATTTTAAATTACTTGATTTGAAAAAAAAAAAATTCTGTGAATTGCAATAAAGAACCTTGAACCACAATAATTGTAGTTAATCTCAAGTAATATAGAGCAGTCTAGCATATCTGAGTATTCTTTCATAATACCTGCATGATGACGGCGACGCTAGCAAATATGATATACAAGTTGATAAATCTGGATGACCCAACTTCTGAGTGTTTGATGTATCTGCAAGCACAACTTCAGCCACTTGTGCTTGACATTTTTGTAGTATTGTCACAGAAGCTCTAGCTATGTTATGCACATACTGGCACACTTCCATTCGCTCCACTGGTGAAAGCTCTTTGCTGAAAAGGATTTCATGGAAAATGCTACATACAATGAAAAACAAAACTTAAACCTTATGCACTTTTGATAAAGTAGTTTGGAACTGAGTACTTCAAATGTTGAACTATCCAAAATATAAATTGCTGCATGAACATGGACACACATGCTGGAAGTAGATTTTAAAATTTGTATAGAAAGCCCCAGATTGACAACTTACATAATACTGTAATATCTCATTACAGTAAGGAAAATCACTGCCTCTCTTAATCATTATGGTTTTTGGGATAACTCCGCTTACTTCATTCACTCATAGTGTCCATTTAGGCTGGCAAAAGACTACTTGTAACTAGATTATACAGAGTAATTTATGAAGAACTGACACATTTATTTCTTCAATTGTTTCAAAACGAGTTATACTAGCGACAACTTATTATACCTGAAATGCAGAGGAATTTTGGGAGATTATTTACCTCTATAGCAAATGTTGAAAATGTCCTCTATCCTGCATAAGGCACAACTCAACACGTTATTCCATGTTATTGGCCACTCGTTGGAGGACTCTTATTGTCAATAGCTTGAATCCCCTGTGTAATGATGTGCTTCAGATGATCCAAAGTCTGGGGACGTGTGGCATAAACCCTGTCTTTTAAGTAACCCCATAGAAAGAAGTCCGGCGATGCCAAATACAGAGATCTCAGTGGCCACAGGTTCTTGAAAATTATCCGGTCGTCAAATAAACTTGCAATTAGTGCCATGGATTCATTTGATGTATGGCATGTAGCGCTGTCCTGCTGAAAATATCCTTGACTCAGCTTTACATCGTCTATTGCTCAGCAAACTCCATGAAAATCCGTTGGTACTCTGCAGTGTTCACATTGATTTCAAAAAAGGTTGGTCTCACTATTCTCTGTGTGGATATTGCGCACCAAACTCCGATTTTAACTGGGTGCATATGCGAGTTCACATAGCCGGATAAATGGAACCATGCTTCATCTGTGAACCATGTGATGGACAATATGGCAGGATTTTGCACAATGAACGCCTGAAACCAATGACAATAATTCAGTCATCTATGCTTATCTGGTTCCTGTAACTGATGGACAACCGTAATCCTATACGGCTTTAGGCCTGCACTTTTCACAGCTCTCTGACACATTGAGTAGCTGTACTGTACCTCCTGCAACAAACATCTTAATGATTTTTGGGTGACTGCTACAGTCGTGCTCTTACGTCAACAACTGTGGGAAGCCTAGATGAACGAGTTTTGTCTTTTTCACTCACCAGAGATCCAGTTGTTTCCAATTTGTTTACCAATCCCAGTAATGTGTTTCTTTGGGGAGGATTCAAAACACCAAATTCTCTCACGTATGCCCTTTAAGTAGCTGTAATGGAATTCGTAATCCAGTATTGCTTTACAAGGAAGAGGCATTCATTTAATGTGTACTCAAAATTCACGTTGACTAGAACAAAATCTCAAAAACAGTTGCAGACAATAAAACTGCGAATAAAACATGAACATCTGCATATCTAGTGACAGGCAATCGAAACTCCAGAACCTTCTGCTTAATTTGGTGTTAAAATTGAGGCATTGAGTGAATTTCGTACAGAATAATTAAAGAAAGGAATGTGTCAGTTCTTCATAAATCATCCTGTATTACGAAAAATTAGTTATATTTTAGTACACAATGTATATCTTTGAAGTGTTTTACAAAATCTTAGAAACAAAAATAAAAGTTTCCTTTTTTTTAAATTTTACCTTGATGCCATAAAATTTATTTCCCAATAGTGTAATACACTCCTACAGTTTATTTGCATCCTTCTAATCCACACTACAATAGATGTGAACATAATTATATTAGCATTTTCTTGAATTCTTTTTATTGCTTCCATTGCCTAATGCTTCATAACTACATTGACAACTCAGTTCATTAATGCTACACTTAGAAATAACATGCAGCTGATACATGACATAATAATTATTGCAAATTATTTCCCAAACTCCCCATAATAGATGTCATCAGTTACTCTATTTTTCCTCAACTTTTTACGTGACCCAAATGTGGAACCATATACTACTATGCCAGCTGTTTCTGCTGACAGTCAAGCCATTTAGAAAGACTGCTACACCACATTGCCTCTATATTCCCTTTCCCTCTGGAAAACATTTACAGGCATCTGAGTCAAGCAGACAGGTGCACCAAAGCAAAACGAAGCTATAATCCATTCACAAAGGATGCAATTTTAGACATTTACAAAACTTTTTGGATCAGTTTTAAAAATGCAAATAAGCTTCTGATTATTGCCCCTAGATTTGCTGATTTGACTCTGCCAGATTTGCCGCTGTAGCAAATCTTTAAGTATTTAGACTGAAAAATTCCATACCAGGATTTAAACCACAGATCCAATGGTGACTTACAATGCCATACGTACTTTAAGTCCCAGACTTCATAGTTAGTCACTATTAGGTCAATCAATGTTAATTAATTGTTCTTTCACGCCTGCCATGTGTACGTCAAAATTGCACATGCTAATAGTTGGAAAATTTAATATCATGCCAGCATATTGCCATGTTGCCAGATGGTTAGAGCAGCGGCACAGTAAGCCAAAGATCTGTGGTTCAAATCCTGTTCATTTGATTCTATCTTTCAACCTCAGCCTACACACGGAAATTGCCTGCATGGAATTAAAATTTTATGTAGAATTAAAAGAGCATTTATCAATGCTTTCAAATTTCATTGAAACTGGCACAAATCCAGGAAATGATGATATCTTCTTTCAGAATTATTTCCCAAAATATCCTTAATAAAAAATGTTACCCATGTTATCACATAATTTCTGTCAAAAATGAACATTACTGAATTGTAATGCTATGCATACATTCTATAATCTTTTTTGTTAGTTTCCTTCAGCTTTTATTTAAAATAGAGAGTTGAGGGTTGTTACACTACATCACTATGATAGTGATGTAGTGTAACAACCCTCAACTCTCTATTTTAAATTATGACACATCACTGTTACTAGCTTCTAAATCTTCAAAATTAGTCAATTCCTTCAGCTTGTTGCAAAAATACTGTAGATGCAGTCAATGAAGCACACAAATAAATTAATATTAATCCATGACAGGTAAAGTTGGACACACTTCTTACAGCAGAAACTGATATGAGATAATATACAAATGTGTGATCAAAAAGTAACTGGAATTTGTGTTATTCTTAAAGAATTTTCATTTAATCATCAACATCACTGTCCCTTCAAAGTAATCCCCCTTAGATATAATACACTTGTGCCAGCACTTTTTCCAGTCTTGGAAGCATTTCTGGAACTCACTTTTCATTATGGTGTTCAGCTCCTTCAGCGATTCTGTTTTTATCTCATCAATGGTGGCAAAACGTTGTCCTTTCATGGTTCTCTTCAGCCTTGGGAATAGAAAGAAGTGGCAAGGGGCCATTTTCGGTGAATACAGTGGCTGAGGCAGTATAATGGTTTTATTTTTTGCCAAAAAGTCATGAACAAGCATTGAGATGTGAGCGGATGCATTATTGTGATGCAATTTCCACAAGTGGTTTTGCCACAATTCTGGTCATTTTCTTCAGATTGCTTCATGCAAATGGCACATAACTTCCAGGTAGTATTCCTTATTGACTATACGACCATAAGGCAGGAACTCCTGATGCACTATCCCATTGTAATTAAAGAAAATAGTGAGAAGAACCTCCACATGTGATCGAAGTTGTCAAAATTCATTTGGCAGTTTCCATTGGGATAATTGGGCCTTAGTTTCGACGTCATACCCATATATCCATGTTCGCCACCTGTTATAACCTTCTTTAGAAGTTCTGGATCATTTTCGACTTCATTCAGCAATTGCTGAGCGATGTCTATGCGACGTTGTTTTTGTTCAAAATTCAAGAATTTTGGAACAAACTCTGCTGCTACATGTTTCATGCCCAAAACATCTGAAAAAAATTGCTTGGCATGAGCCAAAGGAAATGCCAACATCGGCAACCCCTCTGATGGTGATTCTGCGATTTTCCAGAACCATTTTCTTTACTTCTTCCACATTGTCATCAGTAATTGATATGCTAGGGCATCCAGAACGGTCGTCATCTTCAATGTCTTCTCGATCCTCTTTGAAACGTTTATACCACTTGTAAACTCTTGTCTTACTCACAGCAGATTTGCCAAAAGCCACAGTCAACATTTTGAATGCGGTGCTGCACTTTATTCTGTTTTCCAAGCAAAATTTAATGCAAAATCTTTGATCCTCTTTTTCGAAAGTAAAAATTAGCCAAGCACTCAAAAACACATACAACTTTTTCGACTGTCAACAATAAAGTAAATATTCAAAACAGCTGAAAATGCAAACATACATCAGGAACATGTGTACGAACAAGATAAAACAAAAGTTTTGAACATCGGATGTATAAAGCTCATGAAATTAAAAAATTCCCGTTACTTTTTTATCACACCCCATACATTAAGATGTAAGAGGTTACCCACGTTTTCTTGTTAATTGGCCTAGTTAAATTTGCTAAAAGAAATACACTGATCACATTGTATTTGATATTTAACTAAAATTATAGTTACTCTGTTATCCTTATCAGCATATCCCAAATATTTTCCCATGTATGTAAAAGAATTAATTGAAAAGAAGTAGTTTCTAGTGACTTATTATACCAGTGTTTTTATTGGTACTGTTAAAAGGTTGAAGGTAATCCAACAAAAACAGCTGTACAATGTGTACTTACCTAAGGTGCAGAACATAATAGGTCAGTGACGTGTGAATGAACTGCAGAACTTTGGGCACACAATGGGACATAACATCTTGGCCAAGTGAAGAATTATCAAAAAGGCACATTATAGCAGTGGTGGTCGAGTTTAATTTCTGAAGGTCTCCGTAAACTGTTGCTGAAGACATCAAGTCAGTAATACCATTTGCAATACAACTGGAGATATTTTGGTGGTATTTTTTAGGAAATGTACAAAATAATCTGTGAAAAAGTATCAATATAAAACATCAATGATTAATTTAGTAATTATTGAGTCGATTATAACACTACATCACTTACTTGTAAAAAAATGAAAAATGTTTCAGGAGCTAATTGCTCCCATCCTCAGTTCCTTGCCGACTGCCTGCATCATTTGTCCTAACTGTTAGCTTGATCTCTGGTGGTGGTTGGAAGAACTTCTTCAAAAGTAAGTCTCCTGGCAGGATTTGAAAATTATAAATGGGGTTTCTGTTTTTCCAAATATAAATGTTTTCCCAAATTGTAAGTTCTGTTTTCCCTGAAATGTTTTTTAGTATTTTACGATTTCTGTTTATGGTGTGTTTGTCTCTCCAAAAGTGCCAAGCTACTGCTGATTTTTCCTTCCTGTTTTTGCTTTAGGTAACTAAAGTGTTCTTTTGCTCTTGTATTTATATTTCTTTTGGTTTTCCCAATGTAGATTTTTTTGCAGTCGTTACAGCTGATTTGGTATATTCCTGGTTTGACACTTAGTTACATAAAGGAAAAACAGGAAGAGAAATCAGCAGTAGCTTGGCACTTTTAGAGAGTCAAACACACCATAAACAGAAACCCTAAAATACTAAAAAATATTTCAGGGAAAACAGAATTTACAATTTGAGTAAACATTTATATTTGGAAAAACAGAAACTGCATTTATAATTTTGAAATCCCGCCAGGAGACTTACTTTTGAAGAAGTTCTTCCAACCACCACCAAAGATCAAACTAACAGCTAGGACAAATGATGCAGACAGTCGACAACGAACTGAGGATGGAAGCAATTAGTTCTTGAGACATGTTTTCGCTCTTTTACAAGTGATGTAGTGTTACAATCGACTCAATAATTACTAAATTATAGACACATCACTGTCACACAGTCCACCATAAGCAATTTTATATTAATCAATGATTAACTGGATTGTGCGCCATTCAATCAGCAATTCAGTGTACCCGCATGAAAATCTTTAAAATACCAAAATGTTACTACATAAGTAGTGACATAATGTACGTTGGGCTATCCCTCCCCCCAAAAAAGCCTCATTGATGTAGTTTTTAATGCTGATTATGTTTTTGTATTTTTTCTATTTGATTGAAAAGCTTTATTTTTGTGTTAGTATAATTTGACACCTGTACTCCAAGGAACAATATTTGCAGCGGACTGCTTATGAATTATATCAATAAGAGAACATAATAGTACAATTATATGAGTGGATTACTTTTTTAGAATTCCAAATCTTATATTTTCTTATAAGGTGCCAAATATGCTGCTAAATTCTAATGGTATGCGTTTACTATTTTAAATGTGACATGGGCGTTTATCTGCCCTTTATTTAGAAATATGCTGAGAAATTAAAAGAAACACTAGATTAGTTCTTTCTTTTTCTGAAAGCAGTGATTTCATTTTCATCTTAGTGGATGTTCAAAAACTAATTTGATTCTAAGAATTGGTTTCCTTCCCATATAATTAATTTTCTTGCAAAAAATAAGTCCTTTCCATTATTGCAATAAACATTAAAAACAAAAATCTGAAATGTATTTACAGGGCTTGCCCTCCCCATTATAAACATAAAACAATTTGTTTGATTGTCAGAAGCCATACAAAGTAGAGTAAGACTTGACATGTGATGTTCAAGTACAACAATTCATTTAGCTGAACACAATGTCCACAAATATATAATTCAATGATTGAAATATTTGTCGAGACTATAATAATGTTTGTTAAAAAGATGCAATTTAATCTCTTTCATAAAAACACTATGATGTAGCATATGTGTGTGTATTGTTGCATCGGAAACATTATTGCTGTGTATAATATTGTTGAGCTAATTGTTGTGTTTGTATGTTAAGTCCTTGTCTGGCGTGGCAATTCCATTTCCTAGTTGGTAGGTGAAGGCAATTGAGGGAATAGCTTTCTTTGTGTGTGGTGGCATGGCTAGGCTTGGCGTGAGTTTAATGTAGGTCTTCAAAGGGAATGGTTGTGCATACGTGTGAGGGAGTGTATGCGTGGGGCATCTCCCCCAGTGTTCTTCTGTAACCTTTTGTGTATAATGTAGGGCACCTTGTTTATTATACTAAATGAGACATAAATGTAAATTTATGTATTTTTAATGTTTTAAATATCTCTCGCCTGCTTAGTTTGTGCAGCAAGTTCTTGGTATCTCTCATGTGCCGTTGAGTCTATGTCCCCCAATGTGTATGCCGGGGTAACTAAATTTAATATTTAGCTGCAAACCTTTTGGCCTTATGGTATATAACAATACTTAGGAAAGAAAGAAGTACTTTAATATCTATATAACTAGCTGAATAAATAGCCTTGCTGAAACTGGATTTTTTTAAGGTATCAATATGGATTGCACTTCTCTGACAAGTGAAATGACTATACAATTTAAATAAATACTGATTATTTCTAAAACATAACACATTTTAAGATACATAATATGCATGTTAATATTTTATATTATTTAAAATTATTGCATAAAAATTTTCAACAATTTCACACAATCCCTTACACATGGAAGGAGAGATGTGTCATCCTTTAACAAGAAACATGAAGAGTACATTGATACCTTTTGTGAGCACTTTTTTCCTATCTTTCATAGGTTTGTGGATAAAAGCTTTAAAATGCAGAAGCATTTGACAACAATGCACTTTCTCTTGCAGGCAGTTGTGAAAATCATATTTGATGGGTAAGGTAAGGTCTGCCACACAGTAGTGTGTGCAACTACATTAAGCAAAGGATACTAACTTTCCTAGTGATGTTTAGTTCAAAAAATAATTCTCTTGTATATTTCAGCAAATTATTTTGTGGTTAATGAAACAAAAACAAAAACAAATAAAAACAAAAAAAGCTCACTTGTTTAAGTTTGAATGAAATAGCAAAAGAAAAATGAATGTCTTAACTTAATGTTCACTTATTATGCAGTTTACAAAAACCAAATAGGTGCAGTAGTTTATAACTATTAGATATGCAAAAGTTCACGTGCTTATCAACGTATTGTGGTACAGCTATGGGCCCCACTTATGGTGTAGAAGGTGCCAACTGGCCAGCTGAAGAGATAAGAGGGGTGCTCTCCTCCAGAATTGCTATCTAATGGGATTCTGGAAGCTTCTTTCTCTCCCCTCATGAAGATTCCAGAAGCTCTCACAGTTGTATATAAGCGAGCGTGTGAGCGAGTTAGTGAGATATTGAGCTGTTGTTCTAGATGTAACACAAAGGGTGGTACTACAAGTGAGGTTATAACGACAGTTATGATGTGCAGCTAGTGAGAGATTAGAGAAGTTTTGTGTTCAATGTCTCAGTGAGTGAAGCTAAAGAGGAGGCTGCCACGTTGGGAGAAAACAGTTAAAATTTAACTACAGTAAACTTTCAATTATCCACAGCTATTTTTTTCTTTTTAAGTTGCATTATCAGCTTGTATAGTTTGCATTCCAAAGTGTTTTATGTATCTTGAAGTGTTTCAGGAAACTATGATTTGTTAAGGACTGTACAGTAGACCTCCCCAAGTTAAGCTTTCACTTTTACGTTCATTTATTGTTCTCCAACCATTCACCCTTCAAACAGAATATGTGAATGAACAGAAATAATGCTTCTGCATTAAAAGTTGTATCCGTCTGCAAAAACGTGGACAGTGAGAACATTGAAGAACAGTTTGCAGTTAGTACTTACGTATCATAGAGTTATGACCCTTTTTGGATTAATAGCTCTTTTGCTTTATCCATGGTAGCATTCCCCTCCATTATTGCAGATAATTGAGAGTCCATACTCTATGTATATCACATTAGTGAAGTGACAGTAAAAACTGAACAGTCAAGGTATTTAATGAGAATAAAAACAAATACAATGGGTATGCTTTTTAAGAATTTAAGGAAGTTCAATAAAACAAAAGTAAATGATTTTATTTAAATGCTTAATAAATGGCATCAACAGCTAAACTACCTTATTTTTCATATTTTGTCTGCTTCTGCACTGTATTAAAATCACTGTCGTAGTCCTACTTCTACTTTTATTTAAGCATTCAATAAGACAAAATAAATATGACATCTAGGTTGATAATAATATCTATACTGAAGATATGAAAGTAAGTGGGTGAGATACCAAGCCATGTTAGACTTATGTGATGACCCAGTCATACAAGCACTGCAGTGCACTGTTTCAAAGCTGTAACTCCAGCACAAATTATGGTTTGCGCAAAACGAAAATTCTAAATTGAGATGAAATAAAGTGTTTAAGGAAGAAAGTGAAGATGATAAAAAATATGGATTAATCATACACTTAAATAAGACTTGCCTTAATGTGTGAATTATAATACAATGAAAAGTGCAGAACACTTATTTTTTGCTGAAATAAGTGTTCATGTTCAAAACTAATTTTTGTATTCAGCTTTGCACACAGAATCATTTTCTAAGAGGATGGCATCTATACCATTCCTTCTGGTATATTATGGCAATGGTATAAAAACCAATTCTTCTATTCATGTTAGATTATGATAAAACTTCCATTAGAAATAACTCCAAATTAAGCAATATGCACTTAGATGGATCCATGTGCGACACACCTCTCTCCAGCTGCTCATCGCCTTTTCTCCTGGTGTGGGTGTGTTTGCTGTAAGAGAATGTCCTACAACACTTCTGTGTTGGCCTATGCTCTTAACATTGATCTCAGGAGGGTAACAGGAGAGGATATAAAAAGTTCACTTTAACTGTAATTTATTTATACTTGTTTGCAGCTAACCATGAATTCTATTCTCAATTATATTACTGGGTTATGGTGGCCTATCTATCTAGCTGCACCTCCGACTCTATATAGCTTTACTAAATTGCTAACAGCTTTTTCACATGCTCAACCATATGAGTGGCATAAAGTTGACCACCTAACGAAATTGTACAAAGTCGTAAGAATCCAGGACCTTGCTTTATTTATACACCCTGCAAAAGACACTAGTTTTCCCATTACTATTTTAAAGCACTGTTGCGATTGGTTCATCACCCTTAGCATTCGTATTAGAACATTTGCTCTCATATCTCTCATGGCACGTTTGGACTTTTCATTTTGGTCCCAACCTTTCGTTATCTCTCTTCAATCCCTATTTATCTCTCTCACTCCAGCATCTCTGCTGGTTATGTTCAGTCTATACCCCGTGCTTCGTGCCACCCTAGAGATATCTCCCTGGTACCACTTGGCTTCATGCACCTAACTTGCACCTGCACAGCTAGCTACCTTCCATTACATTTAACATATAACACATGCACCCTTTTATGATATTATTTACATTGATGTACCATTGTTCCCTCTATAGACGCATGATACATAAAACAACACATAACCACTTGCATAAGATAATTCCGTTTTAGTTAGTAATGAACTCGTGGCAAAAAGAAAAATATGTAAGACGCTTTAAAGCTGCTGCATGATAGTACAACATGGAAAAACTGGTTGGTTTACAACGCTCCCCACATGGTCGACAACCTCTGAGGAAACCTCATTCCACCAAGTGACATATGGACCCCATTTATTAACTGGAGGTATACAGAGGGCAGAGTCCATTACCTATAATAGGTGGGGGGTGGTAATGATAAATGGTGATGAAACAAGAGGACCTACAGCTTTTTCCATGGACTTCGAACCACATTGGTCTTGGGAGATACTCCACATTAACTAGTCAGAGGTGAAGGCTTGGATAGGGCTGACTTAAAATCGGCACTCCAGGGCTGGAAATTGAACTATAGACCCTCAGCATGAGAGCTGCTAATAAGCCACTGAGCTATCCCACATGGGAAAACTTAAAGATATTATTATAAATTTTCAAAAATGGCTATTTGGCATGAACTTCACATTTCACTGAGCTCTATACGTTTTGCGCAATATTTTTTTGTTCATCTCTTATGGTTTACAAGTTATATAAAATTATAGAAAATCCATTTAGAATGAAAAGGACATCAAAGGTTATCAACAGAAAATCCAAGATTTGCATTCTATTCCTCTTAAATATTTTGTGTTTTAACCAAATCATTTGAGCCATTTTTCAGTTTTCCATTTAAAAGGTAGTTTGTGAATTTTCAGCTGGCTACTTAAATGGTATGCAACTAAAAATAGTATTTTATTATCACAAGACTTTTTGTTTTTGAGTTATCCTGTTCTCAGATGACTAGCAAAACTTTTATTAAAAATGATTTTATTGGTACAGAGGTTTCAGTGGACCTAAAAACAAGTATTTATGGTGAAACTTTGATATCACGTGTTCATGCAGAATAATCCTGTACCTGTTATAGGTAAGTGGCAGAGGAAATACAATGTAAAACTCATTAAAATACAGTTGTCAATATAATGCTCATTATATTGACAACAAACCTATCTTCTAATATTTATCTTTTCAGTTTGTAGAGTAGTTTATATTCACTATATATACTTACTTAGGAATGGCAGATTTGAGTGGGTTTTTTGCAGGTGACAACAAGTACAGCTCAGTAAAAAGTCGTACAACAAAATCTGGCATCTCTACATTTTCATTATAGTATCCTAGGACCACTTTACCAATCTGTAAAATGAGTGTTGGAACATATCTTCAGATTGTTTTAAGAACTTATTACACTAGAAACAACATGAGATTTTATAATGTATTAAGGAGCTGTGACATTCTTATTTTGTGTAACAGTTGTTTTGCCTTAACGGTTAACTATAAAGATACTAATTAGTACCTAGTTACTTCATACTGACAGCAATAACTGGTTCAATATCTCTGTCACAAGGAAGAATCTGTTATGGTGTAATACACTAGGTTATAGCAACAGATCCTGATAGCAACATAAATCATGTAGAAGTGTTGTATCTTAAGAATTAAAATAATTAAGCTTCAGGTTCAAATTGTCATAAAAAAGCTATGTTTTCATAATATTTGCTGACAAAATATTATAAGAACAATGCAACTGCACTAGCAGATGTCTGTGTATGTCCTACATTCAATTTATTCAAAACTTACTTTTTTTACAGCCTGAAGTTGATCTTCAACTGATTTGGCGTGAATAACAGCTTCTATATCAGTTTTACAATACAGACTTCCCATTTCAGTAAAATCACCTGAAACACAAAGCATTAAAATGGAGAAAACAAACGGGAAAAGAAAATCTGATGACAACTTTCTCTACCCATTATCATTACATATTATACTGGTCGTATAAAAGTATTCTTCTGTCCCTTTTATCTTAATCACAATCAAAATGTGTGCCTAGACATTATTTCAAATTAAGCAGTGTGAACAAGACATGGAAATAACATTCAGCAGTTTATATCCAGGTCTGTTTTTATCACAGGCGCATGTGAAAAAAAGAAAAGGAGGAGGGCTCAGTTTCAAATGCTCATAAATATCAAGCAAACAAGGCTTTAGCCTGGTAAAACAAACATGAAACAATGAATATTAAAAATACAACTAATTCTGCAAAAAAAAAAAAAAAAAGTGTTTTATATGAATCGCATGTTTTAATTAGTTTTACACTATTTTTCCTGGAGTAAGTTTTTGTCTCTCTCCTATGGTATCCACATCAGGAACATAAAATTCAGTGACAATTAAGATAATTTCACAGGCTATTTACAGAAAATTTCAGACATGCATTTTATGTAACATGCTAGTCTTTGTGGGATGATAGGTCTCCCAAAGAGGATTATTTTTTTGTCAAACAACTGATGTTGGATGATGCATTATACAGGAGCCACATGGACTGAGTAATCAACCAACATTCTATGATGCTTTGTTTCACGAGTTGTGCACCTGTTTAACCATACTACTGCATATCATACTACCTGTGTATCTTGGCCATCTAATCGGTGCCACTACGTATGGAGAATGTGCCCTTGACTACGCGAAGAGATATGTGGTTCCATAGGATGGGGATCTGCCATGTGGCATGGAACTCCGCCATGCTGTAACTGCTCAACAATACCTAAAGATAGAAGCAGACAGAGGGAGGATAACCTGCTGTATGGCCAGTGCAATCATCCGACTTTAATGTTGCTTGACTTTTTTTCTTTGGGAGCATGTGAAGATTTTCATGTATGACATCCCTGCTGACACCAGGGAAGAACTGAGTGAGCCTTTGATCACAGATCAATGGAACAACAGTGTTGTGAATGCATTGGGGCCAAAGATGGACACTTTGAAGGCCTTCTCTGAATCACTTTTTCATTTAATTTGCATTGGTCTTACAGCAACAAATGAGGCTTATGTAATCTCTTGATCTTGTCTACTCATTCATGTGGATTCTAACAATGCATTAGCCAATCTGTCGTTTAACAAAAAACATCCTCCTTATGAGACCTATCATTCCACAAAGTTTGTTACAGAGGTCCTGAATCACCCTGTAGATTGATATTATGGCTAAAATTGTCATCGCCAGTTTTAAAAAAAATATAAAATAATGAACATTTTTTCTACATAAAGGGTTGTTTGCATTAGAAGGAATTTCATTAAAAGCTTCAACTTGAATTCTTGGAGGATATTCTTAAATATGAAGTTTGGTATTCATCCAACTTTTCATTTGAGTAATGCTGTTCACGGATTGACAGATACATGGATCCTTAGTATGAAATGAATTGAATTTGTTGTACAATTTGTTCTATAATTTGGTTTACAATATATACAATGTATATGAATATATCACTCGAACCCCCATCTTATGTACAGTTTGTCTGGTGCTTGTTTTCTTATTGAGCCAGTCAGATTGCTTGGCTCCCAGGCCTTATTGCTCACAGTGAGTGGCCCTTGCGTCTCTTACTTTTCTAGATCATTTTTCCTTTACCTTCCTTAAAAATTCTCCCATGTCCTTGATTTTCTTTTCTTCTTTTCCTGTCAACATCTTTATAGCTACTATTTTTCTATCCATATTTTCCCATTTCTTCTCCCACAGTTTTTTCCTCCAGCTCCTTATTTCCTTACATTCCATCATATAGTGTTCCGTACTTTCTTTTCCTCCACACAGCTCGCATATTCCTCTTCTGCTGCCTCTCATCACTCTTAAATACATTGATCCCATTCTCATCCATGCTAAACCTTTCCTTTCTTATCTATTACAGCGATAAATGTACCTCTCTCTTACCCACTCTTTCTTTATCAATTTATAAAAGCTTAATGATTTTTTATCTTCAAGGCTTCTCCATATCTGTCATTCTATATCTTCCACTCTGTTTCTTACTACTTTCCAAAAGCTGTTTGTATTTCTTTCCTCCAACCCCCATATATCTCCCAGTCCAACTAACTCCATTATTTTTTCAGTTGCTTTCCACCAGCTGTTGATCCTTTAGTAAAAACATCTTCTCTAGTTCAGCAGACTTTAAATATTAATACAATTCCTCAACATGCCATAATTGTTAGAGAAAATAATATACAAAGAGTATCGCTATGGATTGTCTCTTCAAAGAAAAACTGTGATTAAATAGAACATCCCACAGCTCATAAGTTGTCATTAATTAATTCATAAAATGCAAAGTGTTAGAAATCACACAAATTATGCACAACTTTTACTTTAGTCTAATTTAACAAGTAAGGATTAGAATTTTTGGGCTAGTTGAAAACGGAGAAAATGCTGTTTTCAAATATAGCTAAACTAAATTGAATTTTTCAGTTTGATTCTACCTTTTCAACTTTAACCTACCTAAAGCATGTATGGAAGAACAATTAACTATCAACATAAAAGCATTTTGTACAAATTACATAACTACACAACACAATTAAAGCAATGTTTATGAGTATAAAAGCAAAGAAACATAACAATAGTTACTGATAGCAAAGGGATTGACCAAATAATTCCCATTTTAAAAATTTAGGAACTGTATTATCAACTAGAGGTGAGAATAGAAGAAAAATGATGGAGAAGTAACACATTGAAAGAGGCACATGAAAAGAAATAAGGCAACAAAAATATCAACATTCTCCTCTTAGTGTATGCCCCACAGCGATGAAAATGATGTGTCATAAGTACAACAAATGTCACTCTATGTCATACGCTTGCTCTAACGTAATGCTGCCAACATATGAATAATGCCATACTCAGCCTCAAAGTGTAGCCAAGGGATATTTTTTTTAGAAGGAGAGGAGTCTGGCAAGTTGCGGCATTTCAGTTTTTATTTAAGTTAGATCCTCCTCAGCAAAAAAAACTAAGGTGACTTAGGAGCATGGGCAAATTAATTTTACACTAAAGTGAGTCATGATTGAAACCATGAAGAACAGCCAGAAGTAACTTTCTGCAGCTTATGTATTTTTGAAAACGAGACAATGAGTAATATCGAATTTAAATCCACAAACTTACCAGCTTCCTTGAGGAGCTTTTCTGTAATACGAACTGCATGCATTTCCTTACGGTCACTGTGAATGACTGCAGATGCCACTTGGTTTTTATTATGCTTACTTCCAACTCTTAATGTCATGGTTGCCATTTTTCACTTTTCTTTAACACGCACGGACAGCAAAACATACAACAGAAAGTACAATTCTAAAAATTACCAGACTAAAAAGGTCTTCCATTAACCTCATTCTAACACCAATGGTTTATACAATATGTTTTCCTTACATTATTTAGAAAACTCATTCGTTACGCAGTAATGCAATCATAAACTCTGTATTAAAAAAATAAACCGTAAGTAAGAAAGCAATTTTTTAATTCTAAAAACCCACATAACACACAATCCAACCACATTTCTGTCAGCTGGTAGTGTTTACATGTTTTCGACAGCGGAGCGGATGCTGGATGAGTGCTGCTATCTGGTGTGTCAAAGGTTCTTCAACGATACCAACATTTGCAATTAAATCACACTACCTCCAAATACCATTCACTACAGTACTGAGTGGTATTCTCTCTCTCTCTCTCTCTCTCTCTCTCTCTCTCTCTCTCTCTCTCTCTCTCTCTCTCTCTCTCTCTACCTACCTACAGAAGGTGAAGTAAAGAAATGTTACTATTACTTTCTCTGCCTCCTACCTTAGTAAATAAGAGTAAACATTGTATTCCACCCAAAAATTGATGTAGAGATTTCACTGGAAATACATGTTTTGAGGTCCCTGCATCAAAAACATTTTTAGAAAAATGCCCGCGCGCGCGCACGTGTGTGTGTGGTGAACAGCATAACTCTAAAACTTAACCTTCAATAAATACCAAACTTGATTTTTAAATTCCAAAGATGTTCAAGAAATTCTCCCTCCCCAAAACTACCCTTTACATGGAGCATTTTTCGAAAGTGTTTATTTTATCAAAAATGGTTCTAACAATTTTGATTAAAAGTTAAAAGACCATATGTATGTATTTAATATACTGGGAATAGCCTGTGAAGCCCTCTTCATTCGGAAGGAATTTTATGTAACATGTAAACTATAAGAGAAAGACAAAAGTATAATACAAAGAATGTATATATTTTTAAAACACGCAATTTATTTCAAATTATTTGTTTTGTGGTATTTATCACTTCCGAGATGTGCGTTATTATTAGTTTAAATGTTTCAATGATTTGTCACTTTTTACTTTCTCTACTGTTTACCGATAGAAAATATAGGAAGTATGCATTCCATCCAAAAACATTCGATACCGATATTTCACCGGAAATATCCGTTTTAAGACGTATTTCATTCGGAAGGAGTTTTGTATAACTGGTAAATGTTAAGCGATATACTAAAACGCACTACACAAAAACATATGTAGTAGGTTTTTGTTGATCTCCTTATAACATACAATTTATTTCAAATAACTGTTTTTGTGCCATAAGCCATTTCTGAGAAATCCGTTATTAATGGTTCGAATTCTTCTTCTTCTTTTTTTTTTTAATTTTCTCGATAATTAGTAATTTCTCGCGATTGTATGGAAAGAGTATGGAATTTTTAGGTCAGTATAAAGTGTCCAGTTCTTAAATATTTGACTATTGCTATTCGCTTGGTAACTATAACGAAATGTGTAATGTAGTTATTTCTGCAAAGGTTTATCTGAATTAAAATGATGTAATTAGAAAAACAAACTTTCGTAAGAATGGTTTGTATATCCACTAATACACGAAAGAAGGTAAAGAAAGTTATATGAATGTAACACCTAAGATGCTTTGAAGTGCTGTCACTATTCAGCTGTTTCTAGCTGAAAAACTGTGAAACATTAAAGCCAGCATATATGGTCCCGCTTTTAAGCATTTAACTATCGATTCGGTTTCCTCTATATACCCTTGTATCGACAATGAAATGTGTAAAAAAGCTATTTCTGCAACGGTTTACCTTAATCAACATGAAGTATTGATATTGTGGGGTTGGTTTGATTCAAAGACTTTGTAATAGTAAGGTTGTAGGAAACAGACATTCTGGGGAAAATACTCGTTTATTACTTTATTTTAACGCTTTAGCAGGTAGATTAATTCGTTTTGTATAAAGAGAAATACAACACTTGCACTCCGTAGGTTTCTTTGTCATTCTTTGGTATTGGTCGGTGATTGCAGTATGGCAGTAATCACTTTCAAATTGCGTATTTTACTGTTGATATGCACACATTCCAAGATTTTCCACGTTTTCTCTGTTGCTTTTAAATGTATTCCAAACAGTTCTTTTACATAGCTGTTCTTAGTGATATGTTGTGTTTTACGAACAACATTTTTGGGGCTGACTCCATGTCAGCTCTAGAGCATTTAGGTCTCAATGATATATCTGTAGCGCATGGTACATTTCCACTGTAATTTATTCCATTACTTTTGAGACTTTTTCAACTTCATAAGCTCATATTATGTATTGCGAACTATAAATTCATAGTTTAAGACACAATAAAATGTTTCTAGCCATAATAATGTAGTAAATTAATTTTGTTGTTATTGTATAATTTTTAATGTTCACTAATTCATATTTAAACTTTCAGAAAGTGGAAACATATTCTAGATACATGAAATCTAATGTTTAGCTCATGGAGACTGCATTTTTGGTGCCTAAAACTGTCTTCAGTGCCTATTTTTTTTTATAATTTAGTGCCTATTTTAGGTATCTAAAATTGATCTTTAAAGCCTAAAATCTGATTTCTAGTTATAACATAACTAAGCCCTGGACTGGTGCGGAGTATGGTTGCTTCCGCATGATTCGTCCGCAATTTTACAGACGCAACCGAGAGTATTAGGTTTCTCTCTTGCCGTGTAACAATTCTAATTTATTATGTTTGTCTCGGTTGCTTGAGCGATTGTTTGTTAATATGCCACCTTTAACATCTTATCGGAGGCTTTTGCCTTTGAAACAATTGCTCATGGCAATGGTGTTTACTCTTCTAACTGTTTATGTTAATCATTGAGCTGTATTTAAATTCATATGCACATTCTTTCATATTCCCAGACTCTAGGTAAGATAGGGAACAATTATGGCTAAAGAAAAATTTCCACCCTCCAGACGGGAAACGAACCCGGAACCTCTAGATTTGGAGCCTATCATAATATATAACCAACAGGCCACAGAGGTAGTACCAGAACACTTTTTCCCTTTGGCACCGAAGAGCCAAAGCCAGAGAATGAACAAATGGTGTTTAAATTCGCTTTACACACAGCGATATCTGACAACCAATCAAAATTTCCCCTTTTCCTTTTCTTCTTCTTTTTTTATGTTGTCCCTTGTTTCTCATATTTTGTGTTCCTGCTGTTCTGATTGGATTTCCTGTTTTTACTTTTACACCCACATACCCGAGATGGGACCCTAACCCCGGTCCTCCACCCGACGGAACAACAAAGCCAAACACTCTAGCGACTATGATCACAACAATAGTGGCCATATTTATTCACCGTTAGAAGTTTTCAATAGAAAAAAATTACAATATTTGCAAATAGGCATATATCATAAAGATAATAATAATAATAATAATAATAATAATAATAATAATAATAATAATATACTAATGAAATATTAGGAAAGAAGTAAAAATAAACACACATAAAATGATGTAACTCATAAAAAGCTAAACTTTTTTAATCCTAATACATTAAATTTATTTACTGCCATCCATCAAATGATAAGAATTTGTGACATGTTATAGTTTTGTCATTACAGAACATATTGCAGTGATTTAAAGTTATTTGCTGTTCAGTTGCCTATAATTTATTTAAGTTTTTCTTACACAGCAGTTATATTCAAACTTGACTCCATAAAGGTTTATTACAAACATTATGGATTATGCAGTATTAACCTCCTTTCCCTAAGCTGAATGAGTATATACACTCGTTTACTATATAAAAAGTATGCTATAAGAGAAATGATCTATCCTGTTTTTTTAAAAAAACACAACTCTCTCTATTGTTTTTAAATTGTTTGGGAGTTTGTTATATACACCCCCTCAAGATAGTATTCGTCTGCACCTTAACAAATTCTAGCAGCAAAATTAATAGAGGGAAAAATCTAATTTTGTTTTGGACATAAAGATCAAATGGTAACATAGTTTACGTGTTTTAGCGGTTTTATCAGATCATTTATTTTATCAGTTTTATAAACTTTTGGAAAATATCCCCAAATTACATTTTTTTTGTACATAGTGTTTTCAAAATTATCTTTCATGGATTTAAAACATTTTTTGTGTGCATACATCCACACACTTTAATCGACATGTGATTTCAACTGGTGGAGAAATAGATTCGTGAAGTCGTAAAAAGTGAGAGGAAAATGAGGAATTAAGGCACAATCGTTGAAAATGTCCAACTTTGGCATTTTATTCTTCCATCAAATAAAATCCTATTTTCACCGCAAAATCAAGTAAAACACACACACACACACACACACACACACACACACACACACACACACACACACACACACACACACACACACACACACACACACACACACACACAATGCTCTATCAAAGTTTTTTTTAATATATATCTTTGCTTAAGTTTTTCTGGGACGATACTTGCTTCAATCAATCCATTATAAATATGGGTCAATGGAGCTTTCATGCAAGACCTACTATGCTTATAGTGTGATCGAATTTCATCACTTTCGGTTGAAAATGTATTTTTTTCCTTCATATTTTCTGTTACTGTATAGTGTATAGAAAAATATAGCTTCCTCATATTTAGAAATGCTATATTCTGAGACAAAACTTATTTTGGTTGCCAAGAAGTTTTCCTGAAAAATTGTTTATTAAAAATGTGGAAAAAATGTTAATGTAGTAATGAACATCCTAGTGGAATATCACTATTACCTTTTTTTGTGATATGTCAAGTTAACTTTGGAAGTAGCTTTTATATGCTGTGAGTTAATTCGTTCTGCCCAATGGTGAATCTGAACGACGCTGCCTCGAACTTTGTTGCTGATCAGCGGTTAAAGTAGCCCAGTGTAATCCATTTTCTTTATTCATCTCAGCTTTCCTGTTTTGTTTTCTCTGTTTATCCTCATCGGTATATTAATGGTGCCCACGCAATTATTCATGTCTGAGGCGGGACTCGAACGCGCGGCTGTAACGCCACGAAGCGTCCAGCGTAAAGGAACCAACAGGAACGACTAAATCGAGAGTCGAGACTTTGCGGTTTACATGCGGCTGTTATTGATGCATTAAAATCTTAAATATAATCTGATTCAATACGGGCCCCCAAGTACGGAGGTTTGGGGAATTTACTGCCTTCTAGTTCAACTCTTGGCAACAATGAAAGTTGCTGATTTTTCCTTGTGTCGTCACTGTCATATAGCTAAGGTAGTTTGCTGCTTTGGTGTTCTGTGCTTTCCTGTTCTGTTCTGTGGCGTATGGAAGTATAATCGTGTATAATGAGAATTGCAATGGTTTTTTTGAAATGAAATTGTGATTATATATTTATTTTTCGCTCGAAAATGAGCAGTTTGTAAGTATACTCGAGTTAAATAAAATGGAAACTAACAGTAGACTAGTGTATAAATGTACGTCATACCTGGGATCACAGTAATCCTCCAGAACGAGGAAAAACTTATACACAGAGATAAACTCGGAACGAATTTACTCTTTCCGAATAAAACGAAATGACATCAAATGCCATTTCTCAAGTTGAAGTTATTCATGAATCAGAATTATGAAACGAGTAGAAAAGGAATCAAAAGTATCTTAATACACGGAAATATATTAGGTTGATTCAAAATTAGTAAAATAAACAATGCCCCCATTGATATTTATTGGCTCATGTAACTCAGTAAATCAGGACATACTACAACCAATAAGTTTATTTAATAAAAGTAATATTAACCTCGGTAGAAACTTTAGCCGCAAAGCATAGCTTAAGGATGTTTTTTATAAGTAGAGGAGCGAAGCAGTTGCGACTTGCAACTGTGTAGCGACGAAGGGGCGTAGCCGTAAATCCCAATGATCCAGGTTAGCCTATATTTTTACCTTTTATTCTGGTAGCGGATACAGATAACGTAAGTTTTTAATAAAAAAAAAACACTTCTCCTGGTATATCAAACAAAAACTCAAGTAGGATGGTAACTTTTGATGGGTAATAATAAGTAGAAGATGACAAACAGAATTATATATATTGCTATAGTTCAATTTATTGTTTACTCTGCATCATCTTATCAGCAAATGAAGATAGTGCTTTAATTTAGAAAGCTATTAGAGTCCAAGAATATAAACCAATACTGAAAAACGAATCAACTCTAGGATTATAGCAACAAATAAATGCGTAACCTTTGGTTACAATGTGTTAAGTGCTAGATTTAATATTTATATTCTCTGTGTTTTATTTGCAGGCAGAAACAGAAGTTGCAGATGTTAAGGGAAAAGTTTGAAGATACACCAGACATTGAAGAGTTTCTCACAAATCTTTCTAGAGATAAAACTTCTAGGATTCATGCAGCTTATCTTTTTCATCCTAATTGGCTAAAAATCTTGTTACAATTAATTAAGATGCTCAATGGACCAACACAGTCATGGTATGAGTTTGGGATGTTCCTTGATGTGGACCCATACACTCTACAGGTAATTGGAATAAACTGAATACCCTGTACAGGGTTATTTAAAACGAAGGAACAGATTTTGGGTAAATTGCTCTTCCGGGGTCCCCGACAGCGATAGAAGTGATGTCTTATATGTCCTACAGATGTCACACTGTGTCATTCTCTAGACCTACAGATGTCACTCTGTGTCGTTCTCTAGCTGTAATGCAATGCTGGCAACATATGAATAACTAATGCCGCCAAAGCCGGTAAGATACTCAGCCTCAAGGCGTAGCCGAGGGATTGAGGGTCCTCAGCCTCAAAGCATAGTCGAGGGAAGTTTTTTAGAAGGAGAATGGTCGCAACTGCGAAGCGACGACAGGAGTAGCGAGGCATCTGCGTGTCAAAAACTAGAATGATTCATATGTGCAGAAATTCCTTATTTCGCAGATTTCGCTGCTTATTTAGGTTGGCACTTCCCATTCAGTGTCTGTTTTAGCGGGAGGATGGCTACGTTTGTTGTGTTTATATCGCAGTTTTCCTATAGAAGTAAAACACCTAAAAGGGGCTGGCAGGTGGGCACCAGGTATTGGCGAGTGCACATCTACTTATTTCCTCACTCTCAAGGTAATTTATTCCATTCCTTCTTGCTTTTTTCAGCATTTTCAACGGGGACCCCTGAAGAGCAAAATAGCCCAGATTTTAAATATTCATTTTTAATTAACAACAATAGATAGCAACAATATGACACATCATTGAATAGAGGAAAGTTCAAAGTTTTAAGCCCCACCTATTACTTCCATTCAGTGCCTACAGCAGCACTGTGTTTATTTATGAGAAAATGGCGACACTACAGGAAAAGTCGTTTTGTGTGCTGCATTATGCAAAGAGTGATTCCACTGTTTCATTGCAGCATGCATTTCGTTGTAAGTTCAACAATCTCATCATAAAATATTTACAATTGGTACAATAAATTTGTAGAAGATGGTTGTGTATGCAAATGGAAAAGTGCTGGTCATCCTCGCATAACAAATGAACACATAAACTAATATTTTGAACTTTTCTCTATTCAGTGATGTATCACATGTGTCGCCATGTATTGTCATTCATTAGAAATAAATATTTAAGTCTGTTCCTTCTTTTTGAATAGCCCTATGTTTGAATTCAGGTCCATGGTAAATTGAACATTAAAATATGCTTTCCAATGCATTTTATTGATAGGTACAAGATAGTATTATACATTTTTACTTTCTCTACTGCTTGCCTATGGTAGGTAGAGAAAGATATATGCACCCCAAACATTCTGTATTGAGATATAGTTGGAAATACATGTTTTGAGGTCCCTAAACCAAAAAAAAAGCATTATTAGGAACGGAATAAGAGAGAACAGCATAATTCTAAAGCAAATAATTAGAGGAATATCAAACTTAATATACAAGTCCAGCTTCATTCAAGGATGCAATACAAAGATTTTTCACAAAATTCCCCCCTTGCCAAATTAATCTTTATCTACTTAGAAGAATTTTTGTTATTTTCTAAAAAAATGGGTCTAATGGACTTTTTTTCTTTTTTACTTTCTCTACTATGTATAGTAAGTAGGGGAAGTACTGTATTCCACCCAAAAATTTGATACCGAGATTTCACCGGAAATACATGTTTTGAGACCCCCTGAATCCAAAAAAAAATTTTTGGAAACATGTCCATGTGCATGTCTGTCTGTGAACAGCATAACTCAGAAACGAACAGTCGGATAAACACCCAACTTGGTATTTAGGTTCAGTATCTTCCAGAGATGCGACACAAAGGTTTTCAAGAAAATTCCCCCACCCCAGATTACCCTTTACATGGAAGAGTTTTCGAAAATTTTCATTTTCTCAAAAGTGGCTCTAACAATTTTGATTAAAATATCATATGTTTAAGATATTTTCATGACAAATAAAATGTATATCTTGAATTTTCTGGGAATGTCTCCAAAAGTATTCTTCATTGTGAACGACTTTTGCATAACTGGTAAACCATAAGAGATAGACAAAATTTTACTACACAAAAAATGTAGATCGCGTTAAAATACACAATTTATGTCATATACATTTTTTGTTGTTGAGTGAACCATTTTCGAGATATTGCTTGTTATTCCCTTAAATTTTTCAATACTTATTTTCTGAAATGGGAATTCGTTATTCAGTTTTTTGTCTTGGATATGCAAAGAGTATTAATCTGTGGCAAAGAGAATGGTGCTGCACATAGCAACCAGCTATTAAGAGTAATGTCTATGCATAAAGGCTACTGTATTTCTATATTGCCCTTGTAACTATATATTCCCCTTACATCTATAAGATAATTAGCAGTAAGAAGAGTCTGCAAATGTTTATCTTGATTAACATGAAGTAGATGGAGAATAAATGTTTGTAAAAATAGTTTTTACAAGAGTAGAGGAAGTCATGTGAATGTAACACATCAGATTTTTTAAATATATGTTTGAAATCCCATTGGTACAATATAAAGCTACCTCAGATGGATGCAAATTGGAAAATTTAATGGTCCATTTCTAATTATCACCATGTGTTCAATAATCACATTCAGTTAAATTATTGCCAATATCTCTTTAAATCAGTACTGTAACATTATTATTAACTGTTTTTCATATACAGATGTTAATTTGTTAGAAGATGTGAGTAAATATTTAACTACAGGAGCATTTCCTTTTGATTTATAGCTCTCAAGCTGTAGCGACATATAACTGATGAAGAGTGACTAATATAAAGGAAGAATGTGCCATAGTAAATTTAGACAACCATACCCTACGACAAATGTAGTTCCATACTTTATGAAATATCCATTGAAGAGTTCCCTGTCATCAAACTACAAAATGCAGATGCACTGAATGAGTACAGAAAACTTAAGCAGGGTTTTCACATAAAATACACTTTTTTTTTTTTAAATTTTTAATTTTACTGTATTCTGAGGCACTATTTTTAACACTTAAATGATTTCAGTCTAATTATATAACATATAATTCAATAACAGCCCGCCTTAAAGCAATGTGTGTTGGTATAGTATGTGAAATGCATTTAACAGTCATTGTATTAATATTTATATTATTATGTACATGTTCAATAATGTTATGTGAATGTATTATGTAATTTAATAATGTAGGAGCTGTGAGAATAATAGGTTAAAAGTTGACAATGAGGTAACCGTGAGGCAATAATGAATTTGAAAGTTTAATAATACTACTTGTAATTCTTGGAGCAGCAATAATGTAAATTTTGTGACAGTTTATAAAAATAGCCAATCAACAACCAGAAAAAGCTTTAGTTAAATGAAGCTATTCTATTGGACTAGGAATAGCCAATCAGAGACTTGAAATACTGAAATTTACAAATTTAGGCAGTAGAAATCAAGTCAGTTGGTTGTAGATAGTGCTTCTAACTAGACGCGTTGGTTGTAGATGGTGTTCCTAAACGGACGCGAGACACGTCCTCGAGAAATTTAATACGTATTAGTTTGAGGCGAAAATAGTTTTACTGTTAAAAATTGCAAGTAATTAATAAAAAAAAAATCTCACAGCTCTCTCTATATCAGTGAAGTGTTATTTAAATTGTGTCAAGGATTAATAAATGTAGTTAAGTAAAATTATAATCTGTGTAAGCCTACATTCTTCAGTCGCACCACAACCCTGCAAAGAGAAACATGTCTCTAACAATAATACTGATGCAGCCGAGGCAAACATAAATATATACTATTTAAAGAAACGGTCAAATTACAAAGTTAATATTTTTAAACATTTTTTGGGGGCAAAGGCCACCGGAAAGTACATTTGGGTTGAAGGCTACCGGAAACCGGGTACTATACGTGCGGTTGCAACAAACTTCAAGTTTGGCTCCCAACAGTTAAAATATAATACAACTCCTTCAATACAACCTACTTCAAATTTAAAAATAACAATACAAGCCATCTACTTCAATTCTCATAAAGTGTACAACTTTTGTTTCAGGCCCTCAGTTATTCCTATCAGAGTCTCAACAATGAAGATCCTGCTCATAACGTTTTACTAGCCTTTGTGCAACACGATGATGCCACCTTAGATAAAACAATTGATGCTTTAAAGAAAGTTGGAAGATGTGATATCATCATCGTGTTGGTTACAGACTGCAATCTTCCAGGTGTGTACAGTACAAAAATTAAACAATACCATGTAACTGACAAAATGTAAATTATACAGGAGAAGAAAAAAAACGAACTACTATGTGGACTCGTGTACTGTGTATCAAAACCTAAAAGTTTGTTTTAAAATACAATAAAGGGAATTTTTTTTTTTTTTTTTGCATTTTGGTATGCAATGGTTTGGAAGCACACTCTTCTATTAAGAATATTGCACTCACATGGCATTTCCCTATCATTTATGGGAAGGGGGGAACTGCAGTCCTATAATAAACTTTACTGTTATTAACAGGTAAAGAATTCAGTTATACATCATTACTTTAAATGGCATGTAATTGGTTTAAATGGAAAAATTGGGTACATTTATTATAGTAAATTGCGCTTGCAAATCTAAAGTCACCAACACGATAAAAATATACAAATACATTAAAATGGAAATTACCATTGCTTCCTCAATGAGGAATAATGGATTATACAAATTAATTTTGAAGGTGCTAGAAAACTGCAGATTTCCTTTTCATGTATACAGAATCTGTAATTTTATGGTTCTATTGTAACTAAACATTTTTATCATCTTATTTTCTCAGTCATGTATCAAAGATAGTAGAAGCATCATATTAGACTTTAAATTCAATAGCAAGTTTGCACCAGAAACAGACTTTTGTGCTCCCCTGAAGCCCAAAAGTGCATAATTAAAAAAATTCTCTGTTTCTCTTGGAAAAATGTAACTAAAAAATGAAAAGTCAGATGATATAGATTTCATTCAGGTATGTTTTAAGGGTGGAAGATAAAGTTTTTCAAGAGGTTACCCCATGCAAAACAATTCTTTACATGTAAATATTTCATTTTCTCTCCAAAATTAGTTTGATTAAAATATTGTACATTAATGCTGTATTTGCAAAATAGGCTCTTCAAAATTGGAATGCATTAGATTTTCATTTCCTTTTATTAAAAACTGTGCAGCTTATATGATACTGATATGAGAAACCACTGTTTTGCTGAGATGTGAGAGTGTAAGATGGCAGTCGTGTCAGGGTGATGGTCACGATCATTATTAGCACTTTGCTTAGTGTCAGGGTGAAGGTCATGGTCATTATTAGCATTTGTTGTAAGAGCAGTAAACATTTTATCACAATTGCATAAGTATTCAAAAGGTTATTGATATTAATCATATTTTTTGTTTATCCACCACAATAAAATGCAGTTTGTTATGATCATGTTCCCTACAGACCTATGCATCCTAGAAAATTTTATTGGTTTTATTCACTGTCACAATTTTACATCATTAAACTTTAGACTATTTGATTAGGTATTTTCCCAAACTCATATGTGCACAAAGACTACATAGACATCTTGCCTTCATCATCGGTTATGTCCTCATTTTTTTTTTTCATGGTCACATGAATGATACCACGATAAATCTTTACCTTTTTAATGCATCTATTCCACTGGGTCTTATGCATGCACAAAATGTTAGAGTAAAAGCAGCTTACAAAATTGGGGTGTGTCTTACACGTGCATAAATGTGTTAACTCATTATAAAACATTAAATAAAATGTATATTTTTATAAATTCATAAAAGTTTGAGTTGCACTTTCATGTTCAGTATCCAGCTCCACATAGTACTATTTATCATACATATTTTGAAGGCTCTTGTCTCCATCATTAGCTGTGTGTCAATTTCAGTGCCTGGGAGCAGTTCCTATTGGTGCTTCATCCCCCTGAAGGTTTTTGGATGAACTTGGAGATTATGTGATTGAATTCTGGGATGTCGAATATGAGAATGCTTAAAGGTTTTAATATAAACCTTCTCCAAAACATCCTTATGTGTTTATCAGCAGATTTCAACATTGGCAGGAGTAGCTGAGGTAGTTAAGGCACGTATCCATGAATGGAAGGTCTACAGTTCAAATTCCGCCATGACCATCCTTCCTACCTTGAGTTTTTTCCAGGTTTTCCTTAATCTTCCTAACTGGCAAATCATCATCATCATTGTCAATGGAGCTAGTACATCTATCTGACATGGTCAACATTTTAAACAAATTAAGCATATTAAGAGTTTACAAACGTCAACACACACATTATACATAGAATTATAAAAAATATAGTAAATGTAATACAAAAGTATACAAATTTAAAAGTAAGTACACACTTAAGTGTGATACTAATAACAATATATACATAGTCATATCCTTTAAAATACATTGATTACAATATTAAAGCATGCAGTTTTATAAATAAGTAAATCTCCAATTACATGTTGTTTTAACAACTTTGTCCAGATTATAGTACAATCATTTCAAGTAATAATAGTCAAACAATTATATTTACAAACTATTTAAAGTTTATAAATGCTTGGAGATTAAAAATTCCCTAAGTTTTTTCTTAAAAATGTTGCTTGAAGTAATTTTAATTGCTGAGGGTAATTTGTTGTATAGTATAGAACCAATATAAGAGTCATCTATTTTGTTTTTATTAGTTGATATTCTGTGAATATCATTACTTTTCTTGTGGAATAGGTATGTATTTTGCTGGGGAGGTACCCTAAACTTAGGCCTAGAACATTTCCTTTACTAATTAGTAGGGACCCCGACTTTTCGCGAGTAGTTAATTCGCGAAATTGGCCGAAAATTAACGATAAGGAAAACCTTTAATCAACTATTTTTAAATTCCACATATATATCCATTCTGAGTCGCGAAATAACGCGACGTTAGTTCTATATGACGAAAACGCGAAATAACACCGTTATGAAAAAAAAATGTGCAAAATAACCCGAAATTTTTCTCTCTCCTTTTTTTTTTTTTTTTTTTTTTGGGCGTTTGTCTCTCCTTTTCACATAAACAATCAGATATTTGGCTTATCAATCATTTACGGATACGTGTATTGTCATTCGCTACAGCCATGCTGCACGGTGTTGGGTGCTGCACGGCACAGAACACCAAACTGCACTGTGATTTAACCAGAGCTTCGGCAAACATCGGTACTGCTTCGACTACCCCGTCCCCTTCACTCTTCACCTATCGCATGCACAACAAAAGGAATGCCATGTTTATCGGAACTCGGCAACATCGCATCAGTGACGGATTTCTCATTTCACTCAAATTATTCTTTGGATTTAAATGACAATACTACCTGCAATTCTTCTCTAATGCCGTATTTTAACGATTCATGCTTGCAATGCCCCATTTCATGCTGGCTGGAAAAGACTGTCGCAAAAGTATCGTTAAATAATGCATGAATTTCTAAGTCTGGTTCAAGTCAATTCTGACAGTAGACAGCCTCTTCTACCAATCACTGTCTCCGTTTCCTGTACCCCTCGCACGAAAATTGTAGCTGTCGCGCGACGTTGCCATAATGTGAACGCATGTCTAGGTATATTTTGTGTCCGCTATACTGAAAGATTCGTTTGGAGTCAAGTTATATTCTTTAAATTACGTTACAATTTAGCGCAAGGAGTCTGTTTACCTTCTGCTCTGAAAAAGAAAAGGAATTATGCCGATGGAGCCACGTTTCAAATTAAGCTAGCGCATGCACAATTCAGCTGACGGTAGAGTTGGCAACGTGCCGTTCGCGCGCCGTACAGACAGCATGTGCAAGACAGTTGCCAGGTCAGTTTAGTTTTGCGGCACGCAGGAATTCAAACCAATTCCACAGTAGTATTTCAATGCGGTCTCAAAATATAATAAACTGCCAGGCATCTTTCCTTCTTGAACACTGCAAAGACACCATTTGCCTTATTGAAGTGCTTGAGGGATCTAAATACCCATTTGTTCATAAACTATATAGCAAACTTAAAGATATATCAAATGGCTTCACAATAGTAGCTGAGGGCTCGTTTGGAGAGAAAACTTCAAGTCTTCTTCGGAGACTGCCAACCCTCAAGAAGTCTTATGTTATCAGTCAGTTCAAGCAATTGGGCATAAAGTCAGTTACCAAGCTGAATTCCTTAATGTCAGCTGATCCAGCTGATGATGATATTCATTCTGCAGGTAAATTGTTTGATGTACGAAAAATAGTATCAAATGAGGCATCTACTGATATAACTATAGAAAAAGCAAGAAGAATGTTACCTTTTCTGTGAGACTTGCCAGAGAAGATATTCGAGGAGGGATATGCTGCTCTGAAGAACATAGTGTAAATAAAAGCTAGTGAATTTCGTTGTTCATATGTTGACAGTTATTCACCAAAGTTTCAGCCATTTTGGATGCTCAGTTGTTATGTAACAGTCGTTTGAGTGAGGTGATGTGAGTTTTTATGAAAATGGACAAAATTGAGTATTGAGCTGTCATTAAATATTTGTTTTTGAAAGGCAATACGCCTATGCAAATCAAAGATGAGTTGGATTCTGTGTATGGGGACTCTGCACCATCATTTATCACAGTGAAATTTTGCGCAGTTGAATTTGAACGTGGCTGTAAGAGCTTGGGAGACAATGAACATTCGGGACGTCCAAAAATTGCAACTACCGACGAAAACTTTGCCAGAGTTCACCAAATGGTGCTAGACAACCGCTGAATTAAAGTGAGAGATAGCAGAGGCTATGATCATTTGAAAAGAACGTGTTTGTCACATATTAAAAAAACATTTAGACACGAGAAAGCTGTCCGCGCGTTGGGTGCTGCGTTTGCTCACATTTGACCAAAAACGTGTTCGAATGAACATTTTCAAGCTCTGTTGGCGCAGTTTAGGCGCAATAAATCCGAGTTTTGGCGCCGATTAATTACTGTAGATGAAACTTGGATACACCATTATATGCCCGAAACAAAAATATAGTCCAAACAGTGGACTGCAAAGGGGGAACCGGCTCCAAAAAAAGCAAAAACTGTTTTTTCGGCTGGGAAAGTGATGGCAACTGTTTTTTGGGATAGTCATGGAGTTATTTTAATCGATTATCTTCAAAAAGTAAAAACCATTACAGGAGCATTCTACACATCATTACTTGACAAGCTGAAGGCAGAACTTGCGGAAAAATGGCAGAAAAAAAAAATCCTGACACCAAGGCAACGCACCGTCTCACACCTTAGCAGTTGCAGTGGTGAAAATCCACGAATTACGGTTTGAACTGCTTGACCATCCGCCTTGCTCACCAGATCTAGCCCCAAGCGATTTCTTTTTGTTCCCTCATCTGAAAATTGCGCTCGGAGGACAGAGATTTTCGTCAAATGAAGAGGCAATCACCTTCGTGAACAATTATTTTGCAGAGAAAAACGCCGAGTACTATTTGGACGGGTTACAGAGATGGGAGCATCGCTGGGAGAAGTGTGTAGAGTTACAAGGAGACTGTGTTGAAAAATAAAAAAAAAATCTGAAAAATGTCTTGTATCTTTATTAGGTCGGAAACTTTTCAGACCACCCTCACCCTCGTATGTTTAAAATGTTCCACTTCAGTATATTTTGGTGTGGCATCTATGACTCTCTCTCTGTTTTCTGTCTCTCTATTTTTGCAATACTAACTGTTTGCTTGTGAGTAAAAATATCTAATGTGAATAAACAAATGAATAATCTGTTTGGATCATGCATTTATAACAGGTATGTTTTATTATGATTAATATAAAGTGCATATATAGAAGGCTGAGGTTTTCAGATGAACAGTGTGTGAGAAGGTGTCTGTGAATTGATAGTCAGTAGAGAAAGTCATGCAAGTGTTATATATTTTTTTTTATTTTCCTTTCAGCTCTGGTTGACCAGGTTGTAAATTGTGACGAGGGCTATCATTCTGGGAGTTTTGAAGGTAACCATATACAAGCACCAAGTTGTCCTCTATGGTCTAGGGGTACCATACCAAGTTCTTGAGGTTGCGTGTTCAAACCCAGCAGAGGGCAATGAATTTTTTCGGCCGAAAAAGATTAAATTAAAGCAATATAAAAGCAACCATTAAAAATGAATAAAACCTAGGGGATTCTTTTAGTCTACAAAACACCCCATCACACAATGTAACTGCGAAACTCACTCATTTAGACAGGAAATTAAATTAAATTGAGTTTTATTTATGGACGCTCTTAAACTACTATGGTTCTTAGCGTCCCATTCTATATTGGGTGTGAAAGACTGGTAATTTTGCTCAGAGGCCTCTTTATCAGGCTTGAGGTTCTTTTAAGTGCCATAAATCTACGACACGGGACCACCGGCTTTACTTCCCTTCCAAAGGAAGCCATGCTAAGGATTTTTATGCCCGAAAAAATCCATCGCCCTCCGCGGGGTTTGAACCTGCGACCTTGGGAACCAGAGGCTAGCACGGTACTGCTAGTCCATGGAGGACGACATTTAGACAGGCTTGCGAATGGCACATTGGTTATATGTTTATATTATTTAAATAATGCTAGAGCAAGTGAAGATGGTAAAAAATGTTAAACACTAAGTAAATATTCATGGACGTAATTTGTTTAAAATCTATAGAAATTTAAGAATAGTTTATATGGGGAGTCTACTAAAAATGTACAATTTTGATAGTGTTTCATAACATTAGATGAAATATATTTGGTTATTGTTTTAAGATTGAAAACTTGCTTTTAGGACAGTTGCAGAGTTTGAACAATTCTATATTGAGGCCAGGGATACCACTACCGCAGTGTCCAAAACTTTTGCAAGCAGTTCCCAAAGAGACACAGTCTTCGACAATACAGTACAATTACAAGGTTGAAGAAGAACAATTACAAAACTCTTGTATGGTACAAAAGCCAGATCAGCCCTCTAATCAGCCTACTCAAGAGGAGGTAAACTGAACAATTCATGCAACTTCCTAGTTAAGTGTTACTGACTTTAGATTAAGTTTGTAATTTACTAATTTCTGAACCAATTGTTGATGCAGTACTCACTTACACTTACTTTCATCTTCAGCTGAAGATCAACTGGCATTGTAGATCTGAAGTCAAAAGCTGTATGATGAATCTGTTGAATCTTTTCAGATGGGATTTTGAAATTTATAATTTGTTGTCTATTTTTTTGACAAAGACCTTTTCGTAGGTGACAAGTTCTAATGGATGGCTGACATGTTTAAATAAAGTAGCATTGGTGTCTATTTCATGATTGAAGTTTCAGATTTGTCTGCCACTTCAGATTTTTCTACTTATTTATGAGGTATGATCAAAAAGTTTCCGGAATGGCTTCACAAAAATTTTGCCATTGTGCTGTGTTTAATTCTTACCCATAGTATATATGCAGTGATCCCTCTTGATAACAATAAGAGGTCATATGACTCTGTGACCTTGCAGTGCAGAGGTGCTCTGAGCTGAACGTGTGTTTTGCACCTGCTGTGATTTTTCTATCTAGTGAAAGTGCTAGATTATGAAGAAAAAAAACAAACATCAAATTTTGCTTCAAACTGGGTGAAACTGCAACAGAAACCTATGAAATGTTAAGAACAGCTTATGGGGGGAAGTAACGACAAAACTCAAACATTTCAGTGGTTTTCAAAATTTAAAAGTGGTGTGACATTAATAAGGAAGCAGATCTTTTGGGGTAACCCTCTTCCAGCAAAACTGATGAAAATATCAATCGGTGAGGGAAATGATATTAAATGGTAGGCGTATTACAATAAAAGAAATTTCTGATTCATTAAGACTCTACTTTGGAAGTGTTAAAAGCATTTTAAAAGAAGATTCGAACATGAGAAGAATTGCTGCAAAGTACGTGCCCCTCCTCCTTTCAAATGACTAAAAGGAAAGACGTGTGATTGCCTGCTTAGATCTTAAAGAACAGCTTTAAAATTAGCTACAATTTATAGAGAAAGTTATTACTGGTGATAAAATGTGGATTTATGGGTATGGTCTAGAAACGAAGCAACAACCTTCACAATGGAAGAGTCCATCTCCACTCCCCAAAAAGGCCAGACAAATTTGATCCAATGTGAAGTCGATAATTGCTTTTTTTTTTAACATTAAAGGAATTGTTCATAAGGAATTTGCATCACGGAGTCAAACAGTGAATCAAGTGTTCTACAAACAAGCATTGCAAAGATTAAGGGAGAGTGTGCGATGCAAATGGCTGGAGAAATGGAGGACTGATAACTGGCTCCTGCATCATGACAATGCACCTGCGCACAAAACCCTTTCTGTCTGCCAATTTTTGCATAAAAATAGGACGAATACTGTTCTCCATCCTGCCTGTTCTCCAGATTTGGCACCAACGGATTTTTTTCTTTTGCTGCAATTTAAAATGTGCCTCCGAGGACACTGGTGTTATCGCAAGTCGTAGAAAGCTCTGAATGTGTTTAAAGAAGATGACTTACAGAAGTGCTTCCAGCAGTGGCAAAAGTGCTGGGACAAGTGTATCAACTCCCAAGGAGACTACTTCAAGGGTAATAGTGCAGAATAGACAAATCAAAGTGTTGTGTTGTGTTTATGGCCTATCTCAGAAACGTTTTAATCACACCTCGTATATATTATCTTGTAAAAGTGTGGTATGGACATTGAATTTTTTTTTTATTATTCTAATTTTTTCTGTGTATTGTAGGATTTACGGTTGATTCTGCATTTTCCAGATTTGCAGCTTTATGATAATGGTTTTCTCAGTGGTGCATTTAATATGTTCTTTATTCTATGTTTATATTCTGGGGGCTAGAATGATGAGACTTTTGCAAAACATTATGAGAACTGTTAGGTGCTTGGGTAATATGTGAATTTTCTGAATTTCTTATGCTCTTTCATTATTGTAAATATGGTGGATTTATTTGTCTCTTATACCTGTTAATGTTCTTGCCTACCTTTGTTAACTTCTTCTTTACTTAGAGGAATGTTGACCACAGCAAATCATATGCTGATGAAGTTTTGGATTGTAGCTATTACTTTTTATGTATTTATTGGTATGGGCTGCTTGCCTAAAGATACCAAAAGAAAGTTTGTTGCAGATGTTTCAGAATTCACAGTGTGTAATAAATGTCAGTTAAGTAGTGTGTCGCACATTGACCTGAAGGTTACTAAATTATATTCATGCTTCAGTGTTACAAGCTGCTTTCAATTTGAAATTAATTAAAGTCATTTGTTTTTAGAAAGAAGCTGTTTGTAAATATTTCATTTGTATTTCATAAGTTTTTCAAATTTGCATTTATTTTTTGCATGTCATTTTTTAGTTGAGAGAAAATGCTGACGATGGGAACAAGCCGTCTCCCGAAACGCGTTCAAGTAAGAATATCATAGTGATGTAGTGTAACAACCCTCAACTCTCTATTTTAAATTATGACACATCACTGTTACAAGCTTCTAAATCTTCAAAAATTGAACTTTATGCTTGTAAAATTGTTAGCTATTTTTACAAGTTCCTGCTCCCTGCTTTTTCTAATAGTTATTGAGATGATCACTCATTTCTGCGACTCTAGTGGCAGCTGGCAGGCACTACTAGAAAGTTGACTGACTACACAAAACCTTACCATTTGGGGCAACAGGTTTGATTTGGCAAAAAATATTCTCAATTTAAATAAATATCAAAAGATAGTTTAAAAAAATATTGGTTTTGGAAATTAATGATAAGATTTTCTTTCCTTTGAACAGGGCCAAAATTGAGAGGTGTGTTTGCATTAATATCATGAATATACAGTGTGGGTCAGAATAACACCAAATAATTTTAAGGTGCAATTCAGAGGTTCTAGTTTTGTATTCTCTTTTAGGGAATGTATGCCTGTAAACTCCTTGTTATCAAAATAGAGGGTATTAATGCTTTTCAAATGCGCTTCAAGCTAGATGAAATACCACTAAAGAGGTCATTATGCATCTTTTGCTACAAGACATTGGAAGAGATTTGAAATAAGAATAGTCGCATGCCTTTCATTTTAAATAATGCAAAACTCTTAAATTGACTTAGTAACTTGTAAGTATTTAATTATATGGCACTAAATCCATGTGCTCTGGAGTAGTTCAAAACCTTTTTTAACTGATCTGCAGCTGTGGGTACAGTCTGTGAATATTGCTAATAACATATGCAAATAATACTGTTGTTAGTTTTCTCCACCATTATACAAATTACTAGAGAAAGGTGAAAAAAAAATTATATGTTTTTAAAAGATTTCGAACATAGTTAAACTAAGAACTGGAAATTGCATAATTGTTTATAATAGATGTTCAAAATACCGATCCTTGACTTTGGATCATACTTGATAGTGTCATTGTAATGACTGCCGAGTTCTTTCAGAAATATCTGGCGTATCATGAATAGCATCAAATGCTATCCTAGCCATAGGTGGTGTCTTGTACACAATAGTCTGAACATATCCTCAAAGGAAAAATCCAAAGGAATTCTAATGAACATGCTGGACATGATTTTCGTACTCCTCTACTAATCCAGTGATCAGGATACATTATACTTAGGAAATGCCTTATGTCACTGGAGTAATGTGCAGCTGCCTATCGCCTTGGAACCAAATTAATTGGTGTATTCTTAAAGGAACATCTTTCAGAGGTTCTGGCAAAGTATGTTGTAGATAAATGTGCCCCGTCAAACATGGAGGTAGTAAATAGGACCGAATAAGAGTATCATTCACAATGTCAGCCCAGATATTTACTGCAAACCATGTGGGTAAATTTGTAACTAATAGCTCTAGAGTTTTTCTGTGCTCAAATATGTCTGTCATGTGTGTAACATGCTCTCTCCTGAAAAAAACCTCCTTGTCCAACCACAATATGGTTGTAAGAAATCTTGGTCTATCAATGTATTTATGAAGAAACCACGGACAAACTTTAGGCAGGGTGAAATTCATCTGGCCCCAGTGCTTGAATTCTGGTGAGATACGGATGTAATTTCTGTTCACACAGAATTCTAGTAACTGAAGACTGGCGTGTATGCATGACATGTACTATTATTGTTGTTGATCTTGTGGACAGAATTATGGACCCGGTCAAGAGCTTCCTCTAGAGTCGCTGTTCTTAATTTCTTGTCACTCTCAAACAATGTGCTTGTTTTTAGAAAGTTACTGTTTCTCACCGTTGGTGATATATGAGGCAAATGTCTCCATGATCGAAGTTCAGCATAAAGATCTTGTGCCCTTTTCACATTTTCCCAAGCAACACCATAAACGTATTTGCATAAATTGCCAGTACTATATTATAAAATCCTGTTATACTGACAAGAATAAGCAAATGTTTGTCCTCAAGTTAACAAATTAAATATAAAATAAATTTCAAAATCAAAACAATTTCACTTTGACCCATTTTCTTAACTCCCTGTTGATAAATGCATTTGCTTCCTTTTATTGACAGGAGCATTATGATTATGGTTTAACTATAATGCTAACTTACGCAGAAGATGGTAAAGCAACCGCACAGAAAGTTACTGCAGAGCTACGGAAAGATAGAGCTGGTTTTCCAAAAGTGGGAGTCCTCATCCTGGATGAGCATATGGATAAAGTTAGTGGTAATGCAGGACTTTTTGTAACCTCGTGCTTCACACAGGTAAGAAAACAATAAGTAACTAGCTGCAGGTAAAAATAATTTCTTAAGTCTGAAATGGAAAATGAAAATATTGCCCTATACTTTGGTCGTCATTTGCTGTGGAAAATGTTAAGTAGTTCATGGTCTTATACATTGCTGTACCATATGCAATAGAAAATAATGATTTTTAGTGACAACTGTAAGGTCATTCTTGTACAAGTTGAAAATAGTGAGCTCTAGATTACCAGTAAAAGTTGTTTCATAATAATTCTACAGAAAGCTTTCTCCATTGCCATTCATTTTATTTTTGTTTTAGGGTCAGCTGAAAAATTCAATGTCATAGCCGGGATTTGAACACAGTTCTCTCACTTTCTGTGCAGTTGCTATAACCACTGAGCTGCTATGACAACTTGACGGTAGGATATTGACTTTGCCAACTGACTCAAGTTGTTTTTCAAGTAGACCATCAAGGCATCTTACTTTAGAGATAACAATCGTAATGGCGACTTGCAATTTGTAAATACTTTCTTACTTGGGAACACATGGGTTTCTTTGTTAGTATGTATAATTAAATTAATTATACTTTTTATAGACCATAACCGGTTTAGGCATTGTTTTTGATATAGAAAGAAAGTACAAAGAAACTCTTGTGTACCCAAGTAATAAAGTACTTGCTTATTGCAAGTCGCCATTGAGATCTCTATCTTAAAGTGAGTTGTCTTGGTGGTCTACCTGGGAAACAATTTGAGTCAGTTGGGAAATTCAATGTCCTGTTGACATGTTTTCATAGTAGCTCAAAGGTTAGAGCAACTGCATGGAAAGTGGAAGAACTGAGTTCGAATCCTGCTGTGACATTGAATTTTTCAGCTGACTCTGTATCAAAAACAATGCCCAGAACAGTTTGGTCTTTAAAAAGTTATTTTTAGTGTTATATATTCAGAGAGTGCCAAAAAATGTACACACACTTCAAGCAAAGAAAAAACTGTTAACATAACAAACCTGAATTCAGACAAACAGAAAATGATGAGCACTAATCATCTTAGACTTCTAGTTACAACCTGTTAAAAGCAAATTATTGATTGTATTGTAATTCCTTTTACGTATTGTATAAATAGATGTTTGACAGAAGGTACATTTCCAGATTCAATAAAACTCACAAGAGTAGTACCAATTTATAAAAAGGGAGACAGAACACATCCTGCCAGTTATCGTCCAATATCACTTGTTCCAATATTCTCTAAAGTGCTAGAAAAGGTTATGTAATTACCTTGAACAAGTGAGTATACTTAGTAAATCACAGTTTGGTTTCATAAAAGGCAGATCTACAGTAGATGCCATTGTCTCCCTCGTTAAAGAAGTTATGTAAGCTCTTGAAAATAAAAAACTAGCAATAGCAAGCTTTTGTAACCTAAGCAAGGCACTTGATTGCATGGACCATGTCCATCTGTTAAGTAAATTCAAACACTATGGTATAGGAGATACACCCCTAAAAATGATAAAATCGTTTCTTGAGCATAGAACACAGGTAGTTTGTAATGGAAAGGAAACATCAGAACCCCTAGAAATTAAATATGGTGTTCCTCAGGGTTCGATTCTTGGACCACTGCTATTCACAGTAATCATTAATGATTTGCCTTCCTTCATAGATACACATACTGTCTAATATGCTGATGACACAACTTTTCTCAATATTAACTCAGAATATAACAAACTCATAGAAATGGTAGAAAATACCCTGACTCGAGTGGATATATGGTTCAGAGTCAACGGTTTTCTATTTAATAATAGTAAAACTCAGTAAATTATATTTAGTTTAAAGGATATACCACCTAAACCCTGCGATGTCAACATAAAATTCCTGGGCGTAACTGTTGACAGTAAACTAACCTGGGCCCCTCACATTAGGTGTATCTCAACAAAATTGTCTAGAATCATTTACCTAATAAACAACTTAAAATACTAAGTACCAGATACGTATATAAAGCCTGCTTATTTTGCCTTTTTTCATAGCGTAATATCCTATGGCATTCTACTACGGGGAAGTAGTGTAGCCATGTGACCGAAATACTGTTATTACAAAAAAAGATTGTTCGTATAATCTCCAGTGCTGACAAACGACAACACTGTAAACCTTTATTTATTAAATGAGCATTCTGACAGTGATAAACCTATATATTTACACTGCAGTTAACTACACTACGTGATCAAAAGTATCCGGATATCTGGCTGAAAATATGTAGAAGTTCGTGGCGCCCTCCATCAGTAATGCTGGAAGTCAATATGGTGTTGGTCCATCCTTAGCCTTGATGACAGCATTCACTCTTGCAGGCATACTTTCAATCAGGTGCTGGAAGGTTTTTTGGGGAATGGCAGCCCATTCTTCCGGAGTGCGGAACTGAGGAGAGGTATCAATGTAGGTTGGTGAGGCCTGGCACAAAGTCGACGTTCCAAAACATCCCAAAGGTGTTCTATAGGATTCAAGTCAGGACTCTGTGCAGGCCAGTCCATTACAGGGATGTTATTGTCATGTAACCACTCCGCCGCAGCCCGTGCAGTATGAACAGGTGCTCAATCGTGTTGAAAGATGCAATCGCCATCCCCGAATTGCTCTTCAACAATGGGAAGCAAGAAGGTGCTTAAAATATCAATATAAGTCTGCACTGTGATCGTGTCATCAAAACAACCAGGGGTGCAAGCCCCCTCCAGGGAAAACACTACCACACCATAACACTACCACCTCCGAATTTCACTGTTGGCACTATACATGCTGGCAGATGACGTTCACCGGGCATTTGCCATACCCATACCCTGTCATCGGATTGCCATATTGTGTACCGTCACTCCACACAATGTTTTGCCACTGTTCAATTGTGTAATTTTGATGCTCCTTACACCAAGCAAGGCGTTGTTTGGCATTTTCCTGCGTGATGTGTGGCTTATGAGCAGCCGCTTGACTATGGAATCCAAGGTTTCTCACCTCACGCCTAATTGTCATAGTACTTGGAGTAGATCGTGATGCAGTTTGGAATTCCTGTGTGATGGTCTGGATAGATGTCTGCCTATTACTCTTACGATCCTCTTCAAATGTCGGCGGTCTCTGTCAGTCAACAGATGAGGTCGGCCTGTACGCTTTTGTGCTGTACATGTCCCTTCACATTTCCACTTCACTATCACATCAGAAACTGAACCTAGGGATGTTTAGGAGTGTGGAAATCTCATGTACAGACTTCTGACACAAGTGACACCCAATCACCTGACCAGTTTGAAGTCCGTGAATTTCATGGAGCGTCCCATTCTGCTGTTTCATGATGTGTAATGACTACTGAGGTTGTGGATGAGTACCAGGCAGTAGGTGGCAGCACAATGCACCTAAGATGAAAAACGTATGTTTGTGGGGGTGTCCGGATACTTTTGATCATATAGTGTATGTGAAAATCCATTTACATGAGATGGATTATAGACAGGATATACACGGTTATAACACTAGAAATAGTAACAAAATTAATGTCCCACATCATAGACTTACAACAACAGCAAAGAGTTTCAAAGTGATTGGATTAAAATTGTATAATGGCATACCACAGAAAATAGCAATTCTACCAGCTACAAAATTTAAACAGAACACATATGACTGGTTAGTTACAACTCCATATTATTCCATTCAAGAGTTTTGCGAAGTCAATAAAAATAGCACATTGAACAGATAGAGTCCATATACAACATAAACCATTAATTTTGGCATTGTATAGTGTGTACCTGTAAATTGGTGGTAATTTATATTAATATTGTACTTTAATTGTACCCAATTTGCCAGTGTTTTAGACTATATCTATAAATTGGTAGCAACTTATATTTATTAATAATGTAGTTTAATTGTATCTAATCGTTGTATGTAGTACTGTATTTATCATTTGACAATTACTGTTGTACTATATGTTTAGCTTGATGTATATAGCACTGAATTTGACGTCTGTTGCTGTACAAAGCCTAATGATAAATAAAATATTTATTTATTACTTACAACAGTTGTTCAAAATGCCCACCATTGGCTCGATACACTTCTGAGTACGTTGAGTTACTGATCGAGCAATGTTTGCAAAAGTGTCCTCAGTGATTGCAGCACATGCCGTTTCAATTTCTTTCCAAAGTGCTGCCAGTGTATCTGGTTTTCTACGATATACAACATCCTTGAGTTCCCCACAGCTAGAAATCCAACAGAGTTAGATTCAGAGAATGCGGTGGAAACTCAGTGAGACCTCTTCGTCCTATCCATTGCCCTGGAAGAAGTCTCACATGCACATATGTTCGTAGATTTCTGTGGTGAGTGCTCAAAAGGTTCCTAAACCATAGCTGAGAATGCAGGGCTTGTTGCTGTGCAAGAGCCTCCCAAATCTGCTGTTGTGAACATTGCATATGGTACCATGAGTCTCCAATTTGTCTTGAATATATGCAATTGTTACTTGCGTTGGTGGTTCAGTTCTTTACAGACATCTCCATTGCCGTTGAACTTCAACAATATTCTGGTTTACAACACACTCCAGAATTGCTTTCCGCCGTTCAAATGATAATCTTAGTTTCATTTTGTTATAACAATGCTAGCATAGTGTAGTGTAAGTCACGTCTGTTTACATAACATCATACAATAATTTTGGCTTCATTTGTTCATTGTTGATTACCTGTTATTAGCAACACCAGCATAGCGTATGAGAGTCACATCTGTTTGCAGAACATCATACTACACATTACTGTTGTTTTTTGGTCCAACTTTGAAATATATTAAATAGATATCTCCTGTCAGAGTGTGTACATGTTTTTAGCACCCTCTGTATAATCATAATGTATTATATATAATAACAAACATACTAACAAAGGAACCCATGTGAACCCAGGTAATAAGGTACTTGTTAATTGCAAGCTGCCATTTAGATTGCTATCTATAAAGTGAGATGCCTTGGTGGTCTACTTGGGGAATTAAATATCCTATCGGCATGTTGTCATAGTAACTTAATGGTTAGAGCAACCATTTGGAAAGCAGAGGAACCATGTTCAAATTCCAGCTATGACATTGAATTTTTCAGCTGACTGTATCAGAAACAATGCCCAAACTGGTTAGGTCTTTAAAAAGTGTAATTAATTTCATTAATTATATATAATAACAAACAGTTTGTTGTTGCTTTAATACAAAATCCATTCATGGAGGTTCATTATTTTTGACTCAATATAAATTGCAGTAAAGTTTTAAGAAACTATTATAAACTTAAGATTTATTTCAAAATTACATGTTCTTGTTCCAGGTTGATTATGTTGTGCCCATCATCACAGCAGGGTACATAAAGAGGGCACTTTCCGATAGGCCTATATTGGCAGAAGAGTCTTCTCTGAATCTGGATAACAAATATGTAAAGTTGATTTACTCTACAATGGATTATTATTATATTAAAAATGGTTGTTTCAATGACAAAATTCGTTGCCTTATACCAGATGATTTAGTTAAACAAGTTGTAAATCACCCTTTCATGGAACATCCAATGCTTCAAGTGTGGAACAGAGTTAGTGAAACCGGTCAGTTTTGTGAGAGGATATTAAATATAGCTACTGCATTCAGCTAAGTTTTTAGGGCTGCTTGAAAAGTTAACTCTAGTATTCAGTCATTTTAAGTAATACTTATTCTTAAAGTTTAGTTTTGAGATTACAGCCTAAATAAATTGTACATAATAGAATTTCCTTTGTGGAGTGAAACTAAAGTTGAACATATTGCATTTCAAAGTTGTTTAAATACTACTTCCTGATTATAAAAGTGAAACTTTATCAAATCAGGAAAATGTTGACTTAATTCAGTTTTAAACCTGTAAAATGGTTGATGGTTTCAAGGAAGTCATGCCCAAAAGAACTTTATACATGTACAGTACACACATGAGTTTTGTAATGAAAATTCCAAATTTGTTTGAAAAAAAAATAGGATTTAGGAAGCAAAATCAGAGCAGATGATTGTAAAATGTAGTCAATGAGGCAGTATTTGTTGTTTACTTGATGCTTTAAATGTGTAGTTTTACAAAAATAAGTCAGTTTGATAGAATAGATAAGATATCCACTGCACTGCATCTGTAAGGTTATGTTGCTTTTTTATGCACAACAGAAGAGTACAAAATTTAATTTATGCTCTATTTAACTGAAATTAATACAAAACTGTTAAAAATATGTTATTTGGTGCAATTTCTCGTAACACAAATAAGAACTTAAACCGATGACTTTGAACCTCATAAAAACATACCATATTCGATGTTTCAGTTAAACCAACAGGCAGAGTTTATTAAGTAGTCTATTAAACATATACTGACTGAAGGTTTCTTAAAGGTGCACTGGCCTTGTACTGGGTGAACAATATGCACTGAAACTATCCGCTTGTCTGTCCATTCTTAGTGATCAGGCAGATGATACTGTTGAATTTGTGTCTGAAATTCTGCATTACAACTTGCTTAGATTTTATATTGAAGTTATTAGTAATAAATGCATTAAAAGTACAAGTAATTCATTAACCCATGTGAAGAAGAAAATGCTGGAACTCTGAACCTTTATTTCTGCAGCTGTGTAATGAATGGAGCCAAAATGACAGTTTCAGTGTATACTGTTCACCCAGCTTTTAACATTCCTTTTTCCGTGGTAATACTACCACATTAATTCTCTGACTTGTTTGTTCCATTATATTTAACCCTGTTTGTTTCTGAACAGACAAATCTGTTTTTATTCCTTGCTATTTATAGCTATATGCATATGCAAGCAAGTTGTTTATGCACAAGGCAAAGCTGAGTCTAGCATTTTGAAATAAATACAGTGAAGGTATTTTTTGAGAGTATGTTGTATGTAGCTAATGCTCTGGAGTTAACAGTGAATTCATTCTTCATTTTGCTTCCCAATATTTGGATGTTGTATATTGATAATTTTTAAGAGCTGCACATGTTGATAGATGTGTTGTATCTATTTTTATATTATGGCAGCAGAGTAGGCAACCTGGAGGTGGTAATATGCCAATTTTTTGGAGATGTTTACCAGATAGTCATGTCTAGTAATAAGCTTAAACATAGCAACTGCAATTTTGCATAATTCAGGAGTGATGGAGGGATCGTCCAAAAGAATTTTTAATTTTCTGTTTCCAATTGTTGCAATTAACTTGAAGTTATAGTTGTCATCCACTTCACACTTGATTATTCTTGTTATTGATTCATAAGATAGCTTGATCATTACTCTTTGCTTAATTTTACAACCCTTTTTTGCCAATATAATTCTTTCCTTGTATACCACATGGGCTGGGATCCATGTAAGACCACTTTTTTTTTTTATTAAATCTTTGAATGTTTTGAATCATGTTTTGTTCTTATTTTCCATTTTTGCATAAGTAGTTGTAACTATTGCTTGGTTTGCAGCTTAACAACCTGTTAAGATGACAATATTTTTGCAGTGGTGTAGTCAGATAAAAATGTTCTGAAGGAAGATTAAATTGCTTCAATCTCACTGTCAAAATTTGTTGTATGTCTTCCAACATTTTTATAGAAAGAGAAAAATTGGCATGTTCCACCTGCTCCAGCTCCACTCTTGTCCAAAAGAGATCCATCTGTATAAATGTGTGTCCAGTTGTCACATGGGTAATTTGTGTATGGTTTAAAGTGCCAAAGTCTTTGCCTCATGAGGTGATAACATCTTTTTTTGTTTATTATATTATCTAGATTTAATTTGTGATTAATAACCCACATAATGAATTGGGTTTTTAGTCGTCCTCCATGTGGTAGTGGTTACCATGCTAGCTTCTAATTTCCGCGATGTTGGATTCAAACCTGGCAGAGGGTGATGGATTTTTTCGAGCGTAAAAATCCTTAGCGTGGCTTCCTTCAGAAGGGAAGTAAAGCCAGTTGTCCCATGTCGTAGACTTATGGCACGTGAAAGAACCTCAAGCCTAATAAAGAGGCCCCTGAGCAAAATATGGGATGCAACATAGTATGGGATGCTAAGGACCACAGCAGTTAAAAAAATAAATAAAGCTCAATTATTGGTTTTTTACATAGATCAGTTCTTTAATCGGAGGTATTTCTAAGTTGTTTGCAAGTTTAGCTACTTCTTGTAGAAATCCAATTTGGGTTTTTATATTGTGATTAGATTTTTCCCATTTATCGGAGTCACAAGGTCGCATTAATTTTTCTTAAGTATTGCTTCTTCATGCTGTTATACAGATGGTCATTTTAAGATAAGGCCACAGACTAGCTATATGCATTAAATACACTACTTACAACAAAATGACTATTCATTATAGTGCCTGTTACTATCACTCGTGAGTAAGTAACATGAGTGTTACGGAGTGAAATATTTTTGTTGGATTTTGATGCTGTTAAGATTTCACTACAGTATTTTTATGTATGTGTTGCATGTTGTGTTAAGTGTTGTTCTTGAACTATCCTGCTGGTGGTCCCGTGTCGTAGACGGAGTAAAATTACTTATTCACATGTAGGATGATATCTTCTGAATCCTGCTGGAGATGGTGATAATGAATTATTGTTGCTAAATACTAGTTTAGTCTGTCTGATACAGGAATGATAACCTTCTCTCCAACTTGGAAAAACTGGAGTGTGCAAAACAAAGTTTTAATAATGCATTTCTAGCTTTAGGTCCAAGTTTTAAAAATTCAAGATGGTTTTGCCAGGTCCAGGGGCTTTATTGATATTAAAATATTTTTGCTGTATCAAGGTTGTTTTTAAATAGGTAAATGCTAGATTTTTATCAATCAGTCCTCTTGTATTACTGTAACTACATTGACTAGTTAAATGTGCTTTGTAAATATGTATTTTATAGGTACAAATAAACACTATATTTACTAAAACATAAGACCTATTGATTATTATATATGTTGGCAAAAATTCTACAATTAATGCCAGCCCAGACTAGCCTAGCAGACCAATCTGGCCTGGCCTAGCTCAGCTCAGCCCAGCCCAGATCAGTCTAGCCTAGGAGCCCAGCCCAGGCAGAGAGCAGCCCAGTCTAGGCAAAGAGCAGCTCAGCTTGGCACACCAATTGGCCCAGCCTAGCCCAACCCAAACTAGTCTAGCAGGCCAGGCCAGCCCAGCCCAGCCCAGCCCAGCCCAGCCCAGCCCAGCCCAGCCCAGCCCAGCCCAGCCCAGCCCAGCCCAGCCCAGCCCAGCCCAGCCCAGCCCAGCCCAGCCCAGCCCAGCCCAGCCCAGCCCAGCCCAGCCCAGCCCAGCCCAGCCCAGCCCAGCCCAGCCCAGCCCAGCCCAGCCCAGCCCAGCCCAGCCCAGCCCAGCCCAGCCCAGCCCAGCCCAGCCCAGCCCAGCCCAGCCCAGCCCAGCCCAGCCCAGCCCAGCCCAGCCCAGCCCAGCCCAGCCCAGCCCAGCCCAGCCCAGCCCAGCCCAGCCCAGCCCAGCCCAGCCCAGCCCAGCCCAGCCCAGCCCAGCCCAGCCCAGCCCAGCCCAGCCCAGCCCAGCCCAGCCCAGCCCAGCCCAGCCCAGCCCAGCCCAGCCCAGCCCAGCCCAGCCCAGCCCAGCCCAGCCCAGCCCAGCCCAGCCCAGCCCAGCCCAGCCCAGCCCAGCCCAGCCCAGCCCAGCCCAGCCCAGCCCAGCCCAGCCCAGCCCAGCCCAGCCCAGCCCAGCCCAGCCCAGCCCAGCCCAGCCCAGCCCAGCCCAGCCCAGCCCAGCCCAGCCCAGCCCAGCCCAGCCCAGCCCAGCCCAGCCCAGCCCAGCCCAGCCCAGCCCAGCCCAGCCCAGCCCAGCCCAGCCCAGCCCAGCCCAGCCCAGCCCAGCCCAGCCCAGCCCAGCCCAGCCCAGCCCAGCCCAGCCCAGCCCAGCCCAGCCCAGCCCAGCCCAGCCCAGCCCAGCCCAGCCCAGCCCAGCCCAGCCCAGCCCAGCCCAGCCCAGCCCAGCCCAGCCCAGCCCAGCCCAGCCCAGCCCAGCCCAGCCCAGCCCAGCCCAGCCCAGCCCAGCCCAGCCCAGCCCAGCCCAGCCCAGCCCAGCCCAGCCCAGCCCAGCCCAGCCCAGCCCAGCCCAGCCCAGCCCAGCCCAGCCCAGCCCAGCCCAGCCCAGCCCAGCCCAGCCCAGCCCAGCCCAGCCCAGCCCAGCCCAGCCCAGCCCAGCCCAGCCCAGCCCAGCCCAGCCCAGCCCAGCCCAGCCCAGCCCAGCCCAGCCCAGCCCAGCCCAGCCCAGCCCAGCCCAGCCCAGCCCAGCCCAGCCCAGCCCAGCCCAGCCCAGCCCAGCCCAGCCCAGCCCAGCCCAGCCCAGCCCAGCCCAGCCCAGCCCAGCCCAGCCCAGCCCAGCCCAGCCCAGCCCAGCCCAGCCCAGCCCAGCCCAGCCCAGCCCAGCCCAGCCCAGCCCAGCCCAGCCCAGCCCAGCCCAGCCCAGCCCAGCCCAGCCCAGCCCAGCCCAGCCCAGCCCAGCCCAGCCCAGCCCAGCCCAGCCCAGCCCAGCCCAGCCCAGCCCAGCCCAGCCCAGCCCAGCCCAGCCCAGCCCAGCCCAGCCCAGCCCAGCCCAGCCCAGCCCAGCCCAGCCCAGCCCAGCCCAGCCCAGCCCAGCCCAGCCCAGCCCAGCCCAGCCCAGCCCAGCCCAGCCCAGCCCAGCCCAGCCCAGCCCAGCCCAGCCCAGCCCAGCCCAGCCCAGCCCAGCCCAGCCCAGCCCAGCCCAGCCCAGCCCAGCCCAGCCCAGCCCAGCCCAGCCCAGCCCAGCCCAGCCCAGCCCAGCCCAGCCCAGCCCAGCCCAGCCCAGCCCAGCCCAGCCCAGCCCAGCCCAGCCCAGCCCAGCCCAGCCCAGCCCAGCCCAGCCCAGCCCAGCCCAGCCCAGCCCAGCCCAGCCCAGCCCAGCCCAGCCCAGCCCAGCCCAGCCCAGCCCAGCCCAGCCCAGCCCAGCCCAGCCCAGCCCAGCCCAGCCCAGCCCAGCCCAGCCCAGCCCAGCCCAGCCCAGCCCAGCCCAGCCCAGCCCAGCCCAGCCCAGCCCAGCCCAGCCCAGCCCAGCCCAGCCCAGCCCAGCCCAGCCCAGCCCAGCCCAGCCCAGCCCAGCCCAGCCCAGCCCAGCCCAGCCCAGCCCAGCCCAGCCCAGCCCAGCCCAGCCCAGCCCAGCCCAGCCCAGCCCAGCCCAGCCCAGCCCAGCCCAGCCCAGCCCAGCCCAGCCCAGCCCAGCCCAGCCCAGCCCAGCCCAGCCCAGCCCAGCCCAGCCCAGCCCAGCCCAGCCCAGCCCAGCCCAGCCCAGCCCAGCCCAGCCCAGCCCAGCCCAGCCCAGCCCAGCCCAGCCCAGCCCAGCCCAGCCCAGCCCAGCCCAGCCCAGCCCAGCCCAGCCCAGCCCAGCCCAGCCCAGCCCAGCCCAGCCCAGCCCAGCCCAGCCCAGCCCAGCCCAGCCCAGCCCAGCCCAGCCCAGCCCAGCCCAGCCCAGCCCAGCCCAGCCCAGCCCAGCCCAGCCCAGCCCAGCCCAGCCCAGCCCAGCCCAGCCCAGCCCAGCCCAGCCCAGCCCAGCCCAGCCCAGCCCAGCCCAGCCCAGCCCAGCCCAGCCCAGCCCAGCCCAGCCCAGCCCAGCCCAGCCCAGCCCAGCCCAGCCCAGCCCAGCCCAGCCCAGCCCAGCCCAGCCCAGCCCAGCCCAGCCCAGCCCAGCCCAGCCCAGCCCAGCCCAGCCCAGCCCAGCCCAGCCCAGCCCAGCCCAGCCCAGCCCAGCCCAGCCCAGCCCAGCCCAGCCCAGCCCAGCCCAGCCCAGCCCAGCCCAGCCCAGCCCAGCCCAGCCCAGCCCAGCCCAGCCCAGCCCAGCCCAGCCCAGCCCAGCCCAGCCCAGCCCAGCCCAGCCCAGCCCAGCCCAGCCCAGCCCAGCCCAGCCCAGCCCAGCCCAGCCCAGCCCAGCCCAGCCCAGCCCAGCCCAGCCCAGCCCAGCCCAGCCCAGCCCAGCCCAGCCCAGCCCAGCCCAGCCCAGCCCAGCCCAGCCCAGCCCAGCCCAGCCCAGCCCAGCCCAGCCCAGCCCAGCCCAGCCCAGCCCAGCCCAGCCCAGCCCAGCCCAGCCCAGCCCAGCCCAGCCCAGCCCAGCCCAGCCCAGCCCAGCCCAGCCCAGCCCAGCCCAGCCCAGCCCAGCCCAGCCCAGCCCAGCCCAGCCCAGCCCAGCCCAGCCCAGCCCAGCCCAGCCCAGCCCAGCCCAGCCCAGCCCAGCCCAGCCCAGCCCAGCCCAGCCCAGCCCAGCCCAGCCCAGCCCAGCCCAGCCCAGCCCAGCCCAGCCCAGCCCAGCCCAGCCCAGCCCAGCCCAGCCCAGCCCAGCCCAGCCCAGCCCAGCCCAGCCCAGCCCAGCCCAGCCCAGCCCAGCCCAGCCCAGCCCAGCCCAGCCCAGCCCAGCCCAGCCCAGCCCAGCCCAGCCCAGCCCAGCCCAGCCCAGCCCAGCCCAGCCCAGCCCAGCCCAGCCCAGCCCAGCCCAGCCCAGCCCAGCCCAGCCCAGCCCAGCCCAGCCCAGCCCAGCCCAGCCCAGCCCAGCCCAGCCCAGCCCAGCCCAGCCCAGCCCAGCCCAGCCCAGCCCAGCCCAGCCCAGCCCAGCCCAGCCCAGCCCAGCCCAGCCCAGCCCAGCCCAGCCCAGCCCAGCCCAGCCCAGCCCAGCCCAGCCCAGCCCAGCCCAGCCCAGCCCAGCCCAGCCCAGCCCAGCCCAGCCCAGCCCAGCCCAGCCCAGCCCAGCCCAGCCCAGCCCAGCCCAGCCCAGCCCAGCCCAGCCCAGCCCAGCCCAGCCCAGCCCAGCCCAGCCCAGCCCAGCCCAGCCCAGCCCAGCCCAGCCCAGCCCAGCCCAGCCCAGCCCAGCCCAGCCCAGCCCAGCCCAGCCCAGCCCAGCCCAGCCCAGCCCAGCCCAGCCCAGCCCAGCCCAGCCCAGCCCAGCCCAGCCCAGCCCAGCCCAGCCCAGCCCAGCCCAGCCCAGCCCAGCCCAGCCCAGCCCAGCCCAGCCCAGCCCAGCCCAGCCCAGCCCAGCCCAGCCCAGCCCAGCCCAGCCCAGCCCAGCCCAGCCCAGCCCAGCCCAGCCCAGCCCAGCCCAGCCCAGCCCAGAGCCCAGCCCAGCCCAGCCCAGCTAGTGTAGAGTGAGTTACATCTAGGAATGAGACTACTAGAAGCAAACTTGCAGTATTTATGTATTTATTTATTGCCTCAATCATTTTACATATTAGCATTTTTACATATTTCAGCAATTACAGGACATCATTACAAAACAACAGTACACCTTATAAACTGGGTGCAGGTTCTTTCAGCTGGCTTTCACATTGCCTAGCTAGAAAGAGTATAAACATTTGGTTTGAGCAACATTTTGAATAGTTGAAAACACAAATGGAGTTTAAAGTTTAACACTGTGCTTTTCCTTTTACAATCTGTGGCTTTAAAGTGGTTGAAACCTGTGGTATAACCTGAATGTGCAAGTTATAAGCATAACAAAAATGCATAGAACCAAACGTAGAAGATTTTACTAAGTTTACCACTGGCTTTAATCTTACATAAAGAATTTTAAGTTGAGCCCTTTATCTCAGACTCTGAAACATGACTCTTGAAAATGCTTATCAGTTAGTCAAGGATAAAAGTTATAGGTTCGCTTGTTCCATCCATCCTCTATTCTACCATAAAGGACAATGGTCCAGTCGCTCAGTGGGATGTAGTTCCCCTGAAGGTCATAGAAGACCTTATATGGGAGCATTGGAAACAACATATTTTATTAGGTAGATAAAAATTATCAAAACAGCTAGAGCCATGATACACTAACTAGCTGAGTGACCACTTTCCTTCTGCCCACTGTGGTTTTAAATTGTAAATAGGTATTAATAAATTAAGCAGTAAATGCTTCACACACTAAATTATTGCATGTGATAAATAGTAAAATGTTTGCCAACTGTGCTACTAGATGGTTAATCTTACAGAAAACAGTAAGCTTTAGGGAGAGTTTTTGTGATTTTCTCAATAACTAACTACTTCAAGATACTGAAGACTTAAGTGCTGTTTAGCTTTTCATACCACTAGGTATAGATGTCACAGCAATGATAGCCAACAAAACAGTGATGTAAATTAGTGTGTAAGTGAGGTACACTTACTCTCATTTGGAATTGCAATCAAAGAATCCATACAAAAGGCAATCAAACTTTCATCACAGAAATGGCCTATCATTCCATAGCATCCTTAATGTTTCATGAGAACCTACACATATAAAGCTGTTCCAATACTGAATGTTACAGTTAACACAAGCTTAAGCAACTAAACAATTTCCTAAAATAATGCAAGAGAAAAGTAAATAAACCTGAGCCTTGCCTATGAAAAAATCCGATAAAAAAAGCATGTCACAGCTGCTGGTAGGTACAGAATGTGGGGTAAATGACCCTTCAATTACTGACCAGATGTGGAGCACCCCCAAAATAATCTGACTATACTGAACAATATATATTTTATTACTGGTGAAATTTTGGAAATGCTATTAATTAAAATATTATAAACCTGTAATTATAGACAGACTAATATTGAGTCTTGTTTTAATTTAATAATTTTGTATTAGCTGTTGTGCTAATACAAAATTAATGTTGTGAAACAAGCTGTTTTCAGTTGTATGCCCCTCACTGAAGAATTTAGGAACTACCAACAGCCATGCAAGATATTTACACAAATGCTATCACAACCTTCCACTACAGCACCTTACATGTACAATTTTATAAGCTTCATCTGTTCCTGTCAGTGCTACATTTGAGGTTATATAATTACTTTTAAGAAAATGCAATAAATGCCACCATCATTTTAAAACAGTCAATTGGCAGCTATAAAATAGAGAATATTTTTATTACAGCTAAAATAGTTTTGTAGATGGAAGGTGCTTTCTGACAATATTATTAACTTAATATATAATGAGCAATAAATTGTTTTATGACTAATTTGTGTTATTGTGTCAATAAACATTTTCTATTACTACGCTGAAAAGTATCTAGCCTGCAAGTGTTCTCTGCTGGCTCTATATAACAAATTAATATTTACAATTCTAACATTTAGTTTTCATTATCAATATTCATAAACAGCTACTATACCAGAGCTTAAATCAATAATTAGTATTTATATTTCTAAATGCTCTCATCATTAATAAGGCTCTTTTTTTTTAGAAAAAAGCTTGGGGGTGCCCTTATCTGAGACTTAACTGGTAACCATAAATTTTAAGTTCTCAAAAGGGAGGGAAGTGGCTAGTAACAATAATGTGGAGAGTAAACCTAAGTAATTCAGAAATTACTTTAAATACGTAAATTTCCAACTGATATTTCTTTATCATTGCTTCCATACTTTTTTCATTCTTCACAAAATCATGTTTATTATCTGAAGTCCATCAATCAATTATCTAAGTTATCTTAGTTTCTAATGGATGTATTTCCTGTCTTAAAGACCTATGCCTAGAGAAGTTTTCAGTTTCATAATTATCCACAAATTCCACTGTTTCTGCATTTTCCCCATTTTCATTTATTTCTTAGGTCCAGGACAGCATGTAAAAATGTATTTTATGCCTCACTACATCTTGGCCATAAGTAAATATGCACATAAAATAAATAAAGTGTGATTACTAGCTCACTGCTTCTCAACAATATCTCTTAATGCTACAGTCACAAATCAGGAAGAGAACGCCAGAAAATCACAATATAATCGGTAAACCAGTCAAGCTTATCTTCATTCACAGTAGATAACACTAGCAACCGCAAACATTAGTGTTAGCTATGATTCCAAAACTATGAAAAAACACATTGCAGCAAATGCAAATAATAAAACCATAATGAAATTGATAATTTTGGATGAATAATTGATGCTAACATAAGTAATGCCAAAATGTGAAGTTTTAAAATTTGTATATGCGTTACTTTTCCATGCCAAACTTGTTGTTATGGAACTTGGTACACAAAATACTTTAGATCCCACTTAGAAAGCACTATTTGCATTACTTGCCCCAAATGGAGTGAAGAAGACAAAATAGCAATGCATATATCTTGCTTAGTTTTAATTTTTTGAAAAATGTTAGACTACAAAAGTTTATAAGCAAAATGTTTGACAACTTTTGTTATTTACGCAGTATTAATAATTAAAAAGTTATGTCAATATTTTGTTACTATTATTCATGAACATAAACTGGTAACCATGAGAGATTGCATAACAAGCATAAGGAACGGACACAAATTTGTTCTTTTCAGGCTTTTACTAATGTTAGATTTATTAACACCCAGAAGTAGTAATTTTATTACTGGTTTTCTAAATGTATGACATCTAAGTTAAACTGTGAGAAGAAGAGAATGAGGAAATTAAGAGTGAAAAGATGAATATCCACATTTAATGCAATAACATGAGCATTTAAAATAAAGAGAGTTGAGGGTGGTTACACTACATCACTAAAATATTCTTTCTTGAACGCGTTTCGGGAGACGGCTTGTTCCCATCGTCAGCATGAGTTGAGAACATGCTGACGATGGGAACAAGCCGTCTCCCGAAACGCGTTCAAGTAAGAATATTTTAGTGATGTACTGTAACAGCCCTCAACTCTCTTTATTTTAAATTATGACACATCACTGTTACTAGCTTCTAAATCTTCAAAATTAGTCAACATGAGCATTGCTCATCACCTCCATGTTGTGGGGGTAGTGTGTCATCCCCCCCACATAAAAACATATGAATTTTTTAAATGTACCTTTAAAAGTAGGGATTTTTACTAAAACCCCAAAGGTTTAAGGGTATACATCCCCCAACATTTCTTCAGAAAAAGAGCCTATTATATTATAAATATTACAAAAAGATTCCTGTTCATTAGAAACATTAACATCATTTACAACATTTGCTATTATACCATATAAACTCTTTTAGCTACTAAATCTCTTTGCGACAACTGACAGATTCTATACATAAATATGAAACCACTAAATACAACTGCTTCTCAATAAATTCACATGACTAAAAATATAACAAGCAATAAAAATACTAAGGCTTTCTTGGACAGCATTAATACAATAACATGTAGATTCCAGGCTTGTAGCCGTGGTCTAATGTATGAAAGCTCATGGGATGTTTTGCCCATGGCTTCTCTGGGCATCTTCAAGCAGATGTTGACTCCTCACTGGTGACTGCCAGAGAAGACTCGATATCCCTTTGAGGATGCCCAGCGAAGTAATGGGTAAAATGTCAGGTGTACTTTCATCTGTTCTTACATTTTATTATATAACAAGTTATTAATGTACAATTCAATTTATATACAAATATAACTATTCAACATTTAAGTTTGTGTCAGAGCTTTTAAAGGAATTTCAACTGCACTTCAAACCATTATTCTAGTAGATAACTAAATGGATTTACTGTGAACAAAACTGATATGCATTGTATATGTTCTACACAAACAAAAGGAATGGCAAAATGGATTTTTTGGGGGGGATGGGGACTTCATGTACTATGGATCTCTGGCTCATTTGAACTTCATTTCATGTATTTTATTAATTTGCCATCTGATATGACATGCTCTTAATGGTGACTACCATATTAAACTTTTTTAATTTTTCCGACGGTTGTTCTCATTTAACCGGAGCCAGTCAAATTTAAGAACTTCCTATTTTCACCGAAAAAGAGGAGAAAAAAGAAAGAAAGAAAAAAGCTCTTCTAAATCCATGGAAAATAATTCTGAAAACACCCATGTACAAAAGAGTTGCAATTTTGGCATATTTTTCAAAAATTTATAAAAATGATAAAATGAATGATCTGAAAAACTAACACCATTTGATCTTTATGTCCAAAACAAATTAGATTATTTTCCTCCGTTACTTTAACTACTAGAATTTTTTTTGAAGTGCAGACAAATACTTTCTTGAGGGATGTAGTTAAAATGGCAATATATTTGCACACAGATGTTAATTTACATGCTTAGCTGCCTTCTCTTTTTATTCAGTCATACTCATTAACCTCCACAGAATAGGCATTTGCTATTGGGGATATTCCTTTAGGTATTTTTATGGTATAATTAGATCTTAGCAGCAACTAGCCCCAACTCTAAAGAGTTAAGCCCAAATGTAGAGTATTGTTGCAGACTACACATTTGAATGGAACTGTACAGTACTAGGAATGTTAATTTATTTCTTCTCTCGCATCACATAACTGCTCCAGCTCCAACAACTTCAAAACCTTTGTTCACGACTTCTGCTTGGTATTCTTCTTTCATAAAGCTTTAGATGGCTATCACCTAATTTCCTGTTGGTGCCTGCAACAAAATATACAATATGAATAAATGTTTAATGCAATCTGTTGATGTTTCCAAAGGATAAGAGCTTAACTATTTAAGAAACAGATCAGTAACTATTTTTAAGCGGAACCCTGAGAAATCTTATCCAGATAACTCTTCTCAACCAAGATTGTTACCTAAGCCCTTCCTTCAGCATGGAAAACAGTCATGTCCCTCCCACTCTATGGAGGTGTGTGGCATTAATGATTTTAAAGCCTGTTGTAGGTAGTTCTGATTTTGCTACTCACTCATCTACCAACTATCCTTATGAAAGCTTATTCTTCTATCTGCTTCATGTTAATCGAGATAAATGTTTGCAGAAATAGTTTTATTACACAATTAATTTTACATAAAAGGGGAATATTTAAGCAATAGTTAAATGTTTAAAAGTGAATCACTATGTGATGGCTTTGAAATTCCATTCTTTTTGCATGACCATGAAAAAGAAACAAATAGTGACTTAACAGATGAAAAAACTAAGTATTTAAAAATTCATACCATTAATAAAGAATATCTAAAGAATGGTTAATGCCACAAAAAAATTGAGACATAAATTGTGTGTTTTAATGAGATCTACAGTTTTTGTGTAACAAGTTTTTTTCTACCTCTTGTGGTTTACAAGTTACACAAAATTAATTCAGAATGAAGAGGACTTCACAGGTTATTCACAGAAAATTTAACATATAATTTTGTCATACAAATACAGTAGTGTCTCGCAAATTTGAGGTTCTGTTAAACCGAGCTACTTGAAGACAATTTTGTTGTTGTTGTTTTCTTTTTTAAACCACAGGCTAGTCATCAGCTTACATGGTCTTGATATGCATCTACATACTTTTGCACCTTCCTACCTGTCACCTATAGAGTGTGTGTTACCTGGTAAGGATTAACTTCCTTTTAATTAGGGACCAGACGAAAACTGGAAAAATCCTTCCATAAAATGTGTGTATGTACATACATTGCAGCAAACATTCCTCACCGGAAAAAACTTTTCAACTGCAATAACAACACACTGACAAGTATATGACTGAAAATATCTGACAGCTATTATAATAAAGCAGCTAGCCTTAATAGTTAACATATGTTTTGTTGAGAGGAAAAGCAACCTTGCAATCCAAACAGCAAACTAGGGTTGTGTCAAGTTAAAGGAGTGTTTTATTTTAGTATGTTGTAGCCTTTTTTGTGGATAGAGTACATTAGAAGTGGCTGCATATCTTATTCCTAATTTATTTTAACAATTAGTGCTAAATGTAAGAGGGAATTTGTACCATTAAAAGTGAAATTACAAGCTTTAAAAAGACTGGATAAAGGAGAGAATTAAAAAGCTTGCAGCAGAATACCTTGTTGGGGAAGTAACAGTTGGAGACTGGCGAAGAAACAGGGATAACTTGGAGAAGTATTCAACAAAATGTTCAGAAAACTCATAAAAGAAAGTGTATGAGGAGGTCAGAATACAAAAAAACTAGTAAAGCATTGTTTATCGGGTTCAGTCAACAAAGGCAGGAGGGTAGTCCAATTTCTGGCCCATGTTCAAGAAAAAGCATTATTTTTTAGAAACAAGTTTAACAAAGCTGAAGACAATTTCAGCACGAGTAAGTTGGTTACAGAGATGGAAGAGTAGATATGGTGTACAACAGCTTCAGATTTGTGGAGAAAAGCTTTCCAGTGATTCTGAAGCTGCAGTGAACTTCTATAAAAAAATTTGAACTCATAAAAAGTGAAAAACCTCACAAATGATTGGTTATACAATTGTGACGAAATGGCTCAAGTTTAAAATGTTATCTTCTAAAACACCTGCTTCACACAAAGAACATCATGCTCCTGGCCACAAAAAGTAAAGAAAGGGTGACAATACTCGCTGCATCAAATGCATCACATACACACAAATTAAAGCTTGTTGTCATAGGCAAGCCTGCAAAGTCTAGAGCTCTCAAAGACATTTCCTTGTCTGCACTGCCTATCTCTTATAATAACCAAAAGAATGCCTGGATGAACAGAGGTATATTTAAGAAATGGTTTTATGAAGAATATATGCCAGAATTAAAAAGCTTTTGAAGAAAAATGGTTTGCCTAGTAAAGCAATCTAATTGATGGACAATGTTGTATCGCATCCAGATGAAGAGGAACTGCAGTGTGATAGAATTCAGGCTTTGTTTTTGTCACAAGTTTGATACAACCAGTGGATCAGGGGGCTTTGGAATGCTTAAAAAAAGTATCCTTGTTTCTCATATTCTGAGCTAATTACAATCAATTTTGAAAACCACCGTAAGTATACAATATTTGTTAAGCAAAACTGTCTCCAAACTTTGCAATTTATTGTTTAGATCTTTCAAAATGAAAACTGAATGTAATATATTTAATATATTATTTAGTGCTAAGAAGTTTACAATAAATAGTGCTAATTTTTTATGAAAGAACAGTCAAAAAAACAAATGATCTACTGAACCCTGTTGTCCACAATCACAGTAGGAATCATCTTTAATTTTAATTCTGAGTAAGTGTTCAGGTATGGATATTTTCCTTGATCTGATTCTAAGAGTAATAACTGTTAGCATTCAACGAAGATTAACATGATAGAGCCAAATACTCTGTACAGTTTTCTGAATATTCTAGCATTTAGTTTATCCCATTTTCTTGCCAATTATCAACTATTAATTTTTTTCAATATCTTAAAATATAAGTATATGGCAAACTAGTCAAAGAATTCTCTTTTTTTTTTTCCTGCCTAATTTTGCCAATTTATCTACCATTTCAATGCCTTTAAAGTTCTATGTCCAGGAATCCAAAAAAATTTGACAGATATGTTTGTATTAATAAAAATCTAGTGGCAACACACTCTAACTTCACTCTTTCAAGATAATTACCTTGAACGCGTTTCGAAGACAACTTGTCTTCATCATCAGCTAAGAGTCACTAATGAGTCTGTCGGTTCCAGTGTAGAGGTCGCCGTTAGGCCTCCTGACATGATGAAGGCAAGTTGTCTTCGGAACGTGTTCAAGGTAATTATCTTGAAAGAGTGAATTTAGTGTGTGTTGTCACTAGATTTTTATTAATATTTTGTGTGTGTTTCCCATTAAGTGTTATGTTAAGATATGTTTGTCTTTAAATATCAAGTACTTTAAATTCAATAAGTGCCAGTTGCAATTGGAATGGTAATAAACTGATTTTAGTGATTCTAAGCACGAAAGACAATCTCTTAAAAATTACTAAATTCCTTAGAAAATTCTGAGTTGCATAAAGAATAACCTATTTAATAGCAAATATTTCAGCATTAAGTACATGTAGAAGATGGAAGCTTGACTGTTTTTGAAATGAGATTTTCAATATAGAAGGCAGCACCTAGTGAATTGTCTTCTAAGTATTTTGTACCATTGGTATATATCATTGCGGTCAAATTGCACATCATGTTAACATGAAGTGCATCTAATAATTTCTTTCTTATATCAGTATTACACATTGTACTGGATGAGAGAAGTGTCCACATCTACTTCATGTATGAGTATCTCATAGCATATGAGAAATAAGGATAGGTTAAAACTCGATAGGATGGTTTCTAAGGAACTAAGGTTACACATATTGTTCAACATGGTCTCCAACTCAACATTTTGCATCCATAATGGTATGGTCAACAATTGAGGAACATTTTTGCAAACGTTGATAGATGCAGAAATCATGTTTTTTATTTTAAACACACAAGCATTTATTTTATAACCTAATTTTTGGCATGAAACATTCTGTATTTAGAGGCAATTAAATTGGGTTAAAGATAAATATGTGCACTTTTTAAATATTGGTCTTCTTTACTCCCATAATTTTCTTTCAAAACTTCATAGATGTAGTCTTTCTTCATATGAGTCTCATTAGAGCACTAATAAAACTGAACAAAATTAATAATATTAGCTCAAAACTGTAATTATCAGAAAAATCTAAATGGGACACCTCCGCTAGAACAGTTGTGTAGAAGTCTGTTGTCTCATCTGTTATTTCGAAATACTGCACAAGTTTCTTAATGTGATTCTTTTTTTCTTCAGACACCAGGTTAACATCTGAAATCCGCTAGCTTTGCATCTGCATGGTTTCAGATACAAATGTTACATCAGCACAGTACAAGTTAAGTGGAAGGCATTAGCTCATGCTTACATTGAAAGCTGTAAATTCATATTTTCCTCCCTGCCACTGGAACTTCTCTTGGGAAAGTAGTAGTTGGAATATTATACACTGGAAAATGCTCTTACTTAAAACTTTATACTGTGGTGAAAAACATTTTACTTGGTCTTGTATATATTTCAAATAAGGAGTCCAGCGTATATCAAGCTTTGCTTTAACTAAGTGGCTGCATCTATTGAGTTTTGAAGAAACCTGAAATGTTAGTTGTCTCTAATTACAGAATGAATTGGGTTTCGCTAAATCTGATTTCATAGATTGATTGAGATGCTAAAAAATATATAGATCCAATATGCAACTCATTTTCGGAAATTTTTGCAAAAATGCTCCTTAATTGCTCTCAGCATGTCTGGTGAAATCAGAGCAATTCTATGCTAGCCTTTAGCTCAGAAACAGAATGGATATGTGTGTGATAGATCCGGCCTTTTAATTATCCTCACAACCAGAAGTAGCATGGATTTAGGTTGAGGGATTCTTGAAGGCTATGCATCTGGAAATTTCCTAGAGATGGTGCAGTCATTTCTAAAAGTTTCTTGCAGCAAATCTTTCACCTGGTGTTGCCCTATCTTGCATGAAAGTAATGTGGTCACAGTTGCATTCTTACTCACAGCACCATATTTTCACCTGATGGTAAGAGTTGCGACTAATTATTTCTTGGCATAATTTGCAAGAGCTTTGTTTAATTAGCATATCTACAAAGTTTCAGACTCCTATGAACATTACAGTCCATGCTATGCCACGCTGAACACCATCAGTTTAATTATAATTTGAACATTAAGACAAATGCAACAAATATAATAAATAAATACAAAACTGAAGAACTTGGCTGTAAAGAATCCATGAGGGATATGCAAAATATTTTAAAAAATGAAGACATTAAATTTCTTAGAAAATCAATTATTTATCATAACCTAAGAAATGGAATTTATGATTCCACAAAGTCTTGGTTTTTTTAAGAGCTTTCTGATTAAAGTGAAGGATTTTTAGCAATTTTTGTGGGAATAATTATCAACTATATTTTCATCATAAATTAATGTACTTAACTTTATTTTAGATTTGTTTAGACAAAATCTTCTCAGTAAAACAAAATGTTATTTATCCCTTCACTTTCATTACATGAAGAATTTGAGCCATTTGTAGCAATTAATTACACATTGGAAGAATCTACTTCAGCTACATAATAGTTAATATGATGTTCTTGTTATTTTTTTTTGAGATGCTTCTAAATTGATTTTTCAAGCTGAATTAAAGTTAAGTTGCTGAGGAATACCCCTTGATATTATTGCAAGGACCTCAATTATGTTATGATAATCTCAGAACACTTATTAATTATGTTTTTATCTTGATAGTGAAATAAGCAGAAATTAAAAATAATTCTTCAGCAATTCAATAATATTTATTTGAGAACTACATTTTCAGTAACATTAAAACATGACTTAATATCCTTAGGGATTTCCAAGCAGCTTTAGAGCTAGGTCCACTGTGTCATCATACTGAGCGAGGTAGAACTTCACTGCTATTGGCTGGCCTAGCTTGTACTTCTCAGCAAAGCTTTTGGTACAAAACTTGATCCGCAGGTGTGCTGAACTGAATGAAAAAAATTAATTTATTAGATTATATAACAAAAAAGTGGTTACATCTTTTCAGTGGTATTAAAATTACATTTTGCATTTATCTTCTTTTAGTAAGGTCTGGAAACATTTCCTTGAGGACTAGGGGAGATTAAATGCTCTAGCCTGTCAATGTTAAACTTATTACATTCATGAGCCATTATTTTTTAAACTATTATCGGACTGAAATTTTTACAAGGCCCATGCTTTCTAAGTTTGCTGATTTACTATTATGTAATTGTGTGCTGCATTAGGAAATGTAGGATTTTATTCCTAATTACGCATTTTTTTTTATTAAAATTTACCAGCTATTAATGTTTTAAGACATAACCAACCAACTTATTGGCACCAAAGTAGCTCAACAATAGGGTTAAGATGTTGATTTTATCACCTCTAAATTTCATTTAGTTACCTTCAATAGTGTGAGAAAACTGGTCAGTTAGATCAAAAAATTTGTTATAGAAAAAGTTGTTTTAAGAAAAAGTTGTTTTAAGCAAAAACAGAGGAAAAAAGCTAAAATATATTTACAATAAGAAATCACATTGCTTGGATGTATGGAAGCTGACATATTTAGAAGCCATACCAAATTGTAGAGCAAACCTTAACCTAAAGGAGGAACTAAAATGTACCTTTCTATTCCAAAAAGTATATCACTCCTATGCAATAGGGGTCATGATCTTTTCTGTGAAGTGGTGCAGTATTCAGATTAAAAAATGGCAGATGCAGCACAATTTCCAAAAATATATTTTGAATACAAGTATTGAAGCTACAGCAACAAAATACATATCAAACTAAAGGAAATTCCAATTTATAAGGCTACACAAAAATCTAAAATGTCTTTTTGGCAATTTTTGCCATTTAATCTCCCCAGGAACTGCAGATGCAGCAGGGAAAATGTCTCCCTCCTCACTTTTTTCCAATGCAATCATATTTGCTTACATTGCTGTCCTGAAGCAGTTATAGCATGCCTTCTGATGTAAAAATATGTTTCGACTTCTATTGGGATATAAATATTGTGATGGACTGCTTGTTCCCCATGGGCAGTGTGTGTTGTATAGTTGATTGAGAAAGGAAGGGGGAGGTGCTCTCAGCTTATTTAACTGCCCAGAATTTGTATCCAAATGCAGGTAGGAATCTCCAGAATTCCTCCCCCCCCTCTGATCTAATGTTAAACATTGAGAAGGTGCTGTTCATGTATAAAAGGAAGGCAGATTGCTGGCTCTGAGTTTGATTCAGTTCTGTTTATCTGCCGTCTCAGTGATTTCTTGTAGTGTGTATACAAGTATGCTAGGAGGAGGGTCCTGAGTTTGATTTATGAGCAAGCAACCTGAAGTAGAAAAGGCTAAGTTGTGCTACTGTGAATTAAAGTGCTAGTGCAGGAAAAACCAAATAATAACTAGAGAAAGAGTGGACTGTCACATTATTCACTAGTTCAATAGCATACTTACTAACTTTCTGAAACTGAAACCTGTAAAACCTTTTCTTGTCCAACAATGTTTAATAATATTGCAATGACTTGAAATTTAGAATCTTTAAAATGTTCAGTGCAATAAATGCACAAAAATTACTTGTAAAATAACTGAAAATTACATTTTACAAGATTCTTTTAAGATCCGGTAGTATTGCTGCTTCCCGTACACATACTGAAAGTCTTCCTGGTAACACAATAAACACACATTAAAGCAAATAACATCACTTTCTAGGCTTTACTTAGATTTGTAGGCCATATTTTTTGCTTCACAACATTAACCATATACAAAAAGCTTTACAAAAATGGGAAACATATCCTGCAGCTAGTAATGTAAATAAGATAAACAATATATATGAGGGAGTTGATTTTACAATTAATGTTGTCCATTATTGAATGTTTGCACCTATGTACTGCTCATTGGTTACTAGGGGTCACTAGTGGTGCAATCAAATTTTAAATCCACATGCTTTGCATTTTGTGCAGCCCAGTAAAGAATACTGAGCATTATGTATGGTGAACATACAGATAAGCTCTGGCTTATTATAGCACTGTATACCATTTAGCATGGCGAGTTCAATCTGTAATCTTAAGTTACAACATAAGGCAATACAATTTAATGCTTTGCTACCACAGTAAAAATCTGTAACACTTTGAATCAGCCCACAAAGCCATAAAAATGCCTCCTTTGATGCAAAGTCATAAAAAATTCTGCACTCATATATTTTACGGGCAAAGCATAAAATTTGGCATTAGATAACTGAGATCACATGATTTCTTATTTAACCAAGAGTTGCATATATGGGATGTTGCATAATTAAGAAGAAACATATCAATGGCTTACCGGCAAAACAACTTACCTACCATTTTTTGAGAAAGGGTGTTTTTTTATCGTAAAAAATACAGAAAACCTAGATGCACAATCTGGCAAAGCATTGTAAGTAACCTTTTAACATTCATAAAGAAACCAAAGTTTAAATTTTATCTTAATTGTTCAAAATATTATTTTAATGACCAACAAATCATCTTAACATTTGCCCAATTTCCAACTTATAGTATTTTTTTGTACCCTAGTGGCTCATAAAATCGCAATTCTGGCTCTTAAGATGAAACTGGTGGTTGATAAGATATTTATTTTGATTCCTATTCTTAGCAATGGGAAATAAGATAACCTTTTTACTTTAGTTCAGGATTTTGTACTTAATAATATGGTGAATAACAATAACGTGAAAAATTTTTGGAAAAAGGCGAGGAAAAGACTGGAAGATATAGAAATACAAATCATGTTCAGTGAGATTGCCGAAAAGAGCTCATTAGTTTGTTATAGGCCAATGAAAAATACATGGGGTAGGGAAAAATATATAGACATAGTAAATAAAGGAGAGAGAGAATCTATTGCATGGGTAAGAACTGGAGCATGGAGGCTAAAAGGGCTAAGACAGGGTATTCCTCAGAACCAATGTCCAATATGTGGTGGTAATGAAGACATTGAACACATAGTATTTAAGTGCCAAGGAACAGAAAATTGGAGAAAAGAATTTTTTAATAAGAAGTGGTTGAAGGGGGATAGAAATACACTTATGATTGAAATGATATGCAAGGACGCTAGAAGCATTGGACAGTTTTTGTGTAAAGTAAAAAATAAATGGCTTTGGACAGTGGAAAGGGAAAAGTAAGAGGTAGCGCATCTTACCTTGAATGGAAAACTATAATGAATATGTGATGGTTTAAGTAACCAATAAGTGAAAAGTGAAAAACGAGTGGAAATGGCACATGAAAAAAACTGAAAAAAAAAACCAAGATAATTTATTGACAAGAAATTGTAAAATGTAAATAAACTGTAGTGATTGTCTACTGAATGAGTGACCAGGATCAAAGTGCAGTAGACAATCAAATTTGTAAAACTCTTAGCACAATAAAGCACAAAAAAAAAAAAAAGAAAGAAAAAAAAAAAAAAAAAGATAAAAAGAAAAAAAGAAAAAGAACAGAACATATCCTGCCTAATAAAACATCTTGAGAACCTTATTAATGAAACTATGCATATGTCATGTGTCATAGATAGTAAATCTATTTTCTGTTCCTATAAATACTATTAATTCCCAGTTTCAAGTAGATATTAAGGTGGTAAAGATTAAAAATAGTTTTTTCTCTCTCCTGCAAAATTTCTGATTTGTCAGATAAGATCTTTTTAAAAATAGCCATTGAATTATGCTATGTATTTTGATTTAGCTTATTACAGCATATTACAGTTTGTATTAAGCGCATAGAGTAAGGAAGGCTTGTGAATTTATGATGAGCTAGTGAAATATTAATATAATACCAGGTGGAAGGGGTATAGAAATCATTATCTATACCTGTGACAGATCTCGGCAAGTAAATTGAAAAGTTATAGAAAATATTTTATATCTTCCAGAGATTTATAGAAAAAAACACTTTGAAATGTACAGAAATCTAGTAACAGTATGCTTTTAGGTGGGTGGTAAAATGACATTACAGATAAGGTCATCACAGAGTAAAATGAGCTCTGTAAAGTTATTGCTGCACTATGTGAATGATATTAATTTTGCTACCGGTGCTTATTTACCAATTTATATTCTGCATTTTCAGCAAAATGTTTAATGATAGTAGGTAAACCCAATACATACTTGTTTAAATTTCAAAGAAAAAATGAAAGAAAATAAATGTTTGAATTTATATGGTTACTTATTAGGCACTTAATATAAAAATCAAATAGGTACAGTACTTTATAACTTTAAGATAAAAAACATTTCAAGTGCTTATCGAAGCAGTCAGTATTCATTGGAAACAAACAAGAAATGGTTATGTTCATTTAACAATCTAAGTAATTATACTAAAATAAATGTGTGGTCAGTTATTTAGGTCACTGTTGTGATATAATTCCAGTACAAACTACGATTTATAACTCCAGTGTAAACTACAATTGAATTTGTACAAAGCAGAAACATTAGATTATGGCAAAATGGGGCAATTAAGACAGTGTGGATAAACTGTTGTTCTAGCATGAACTTCAATATCACTAGCCTTAATCATTCCATATATATGTAAATTATGATGTGATTGAAAGTGCAGAAAACTTATTTCTGCTAATAAAAAAATTCACAGATAAAACTCTTATTATAACTTTCTTTTTGTCTTTATGTATGATATATCTTTATTGAGTGTTGAGCTAATACAATACATTTGGGCATGAGCAGCGACGACCCCTGGCTCCTTTTGCCGATCGTACCCAAGCTTCCACATTTACAAAGCATGTGTGTTGAATTAGTTTCATATCGCTAACGTTTCTCATTTAAATTCACTATACTGCTTAGTGTTCTTCTCCCCTTCCCATCTCCTTCCCTTGCTTCCTCTGTCGCCTTTAAACTCCACTATCAGTGGGAAATGGGAGCTATTAGATGCAATTTAGAGAATGCTTATTTGTACCCTGTACTGATCGTCCATAACAACACTTGCTCATTCATACTAAGAAATGTACCTCTCCGTCCTAGCCCTCTCCGTGTTTACCGTCCTTTATATCTAAATCATTCACTTCACAATTTTATATAAATCTGTCACTTGCTTATCAATACACTTGTCTTTACTTTGTCTAATTTGTTCCCTTCTATTCATTCTATAGTCACTCTCCCTCCCTATTCTATTTACTCCCCCATTATTACTGCTTCTGTTTACCCATACTTCTCACAGAGCCTGCACTATTTCCATACGTATGGCACACTTTCCTACTCCATAAATCTATTTCTGTTGGCTCCTTTAATGGTCCCACTTTGTTTCTGTCCAAAATCCGTAAACTTCCATTGGGTGTCAACACAAGTCTTTATGTATAGAATCACCACCTAAGAGGACATCTTTATCTTTTCCATCCAGTATACTTTCACACCATGCAGGTGTGGTGAAACTGATGTAGGACAAGTGTATTGAATGAATGAATGGATTTATTGTAGAATTTGTTCTACAGTTTGGTTTACAATACATACAATGTATATTTGTATATCATTATACCCACCCCTACATCTATTGTACAATTTGTCTGGTGCGTGTTTTCTTATTGGGCCACTCAGATTGCTTGGATACCTGGCCTTTTCGCTCACTGAGTGGCCCTTGCTTCTCTTACTCTTCTATACCATATTTTTTCTTTTCTTATCTTTACCTTCCTTAATATACTCTTATGTCCTAGGACAAGTGTAAGCAACTGTACAATACCGTAGAGGAAGAGAGGCAGGTACATGCCTTTCTTGCCCATCTATGGTTCCTGTCATTTACTGGTCTTTGAGAATGGCATTTAGTATTTACAATGTACAGGATGAGCCAAAAGACTCTGAACTGCCTGTGTGGTGTTTTTCCTGTCCGTGTCCTCGGCGCTCATTGCCGTCTGCTGCTATCATAGAAAGGCTGAAACCATACAACATTTTTAAAACTATTTTTAAAGATTTTACTTACCAACTTTATGAAAGGAAATACTGAAACTGGCCACCGCCGTTGTCCATACATTTTTGGCACCTCTTTAGGAAACTATCCATCATGAATTTTTGGCAGGAATTTTCCAAACAATGACTGATGTCGTCTAATGTTTCTTCGGTAAGAACTGAACGCCATCTTTTAGATTTATAGCCTGAACACCTCCTGTGGCCTGAAATTTACTTTAAAGTTCATGGATTGTTGTACGGCCAGAACTTTTACACCTGGAAATCTTTTGCAAATCATACTTTCACTTGGCGAGCTGACTGAGTTAACACATATGAATCATAAATAAATACACGCTGTGCAATAGAAAACATATACTGAGCCATAATATACTTTGTGACTAAGTACAGGGCAAAATAATAAATAACTCGTAATAACTGAACTACATCACATCACCGTCAACTCAAAACTGCACAGCAAAACCTCAGCAGTGTGACTGTTTATAGCAGCAGTGCATTATCATGTTTTTATCATATTTCCACATCCCCAGTGGAAAAACACTGCGCAGCTGGTAATATTGTTCATAAAATACCCCTCCGGCGTAACTTAAAACATAAAGTGTACAAGACAAACCTACACCCCCTGGAAGAATTAAAACAAAATATCCACCAGGAAATTTCTCAATGTGAATACTGCGAGTGATGGATAGTTTCCTAAAGAGGTGCCAAAAATGTATGGACAATGACGGTGGCCAGTTTCAGCATCTCCTTTCATAAAGTTGGTAAGTAAAGCCTTTAAAAGTAGTTTTAAAAATGTTGTATGGTTTCATCCGCGCCTTTCTATCATAGCAGCAGATGGCAATAAGCGCCGAGGACGCAGACAGGAAAAAAACGCCGGTTTGGAGCCTTTTGGCTCACTCTGTACAAGGACTATACATAAAGTTACTTTTATTTCCATATAATAGGTAATCATCATACCAATGCCATTTTACCCCTACGTAGCTTCAAGTAACAGTAGAGCCAATCACACAGTTATTGTTTGTTGAGCTCCATATTCAGAATGGTTGCGGCAATTGAGAACCCTGCCACATGTGAGATATGTTCTGTGATATTTCTTGTGGCAGAAAACTATGAGCACCAACATCAACTCCATGGAGTTTAAGGGTAAGACATCTGTTTAAAACTGGGCAAACCAATGTCCACGACAAGAGAGCTGTCCTGCCTAGCATCATGAATGAAGAACTGTTTTGGATGATTAACAAAAAGCTTAAACATGCAACATAGTCTTAACAACGTCATCACTCTTGATGTTTGGTTCATAAACTTCAAAGTTAATGATGGATTTCAATCACTTTACAGTTGTTTTTTATTTGGGCCACAAGATATCACTTCGGACTTAAGCAGCTTTTTCTAAGTTACAGTATAGGAGGGAGAGAATAATAATAACTGGTACTTACTCTTTTACAGGAATATGAGGTTCATCACATTTTATCTTTTCGATCTGCTTGAACAAGAGGAACACATAACGATGCAGACCTGCAAAAAAAAAATCATATAAATGAAGAATTTCTGTCTTAGTAACTTAAAAGAAGGGAACAAATAAAAGGGATTACCCATCTACATTTTATTTAGCTTATGTTTGCATTGAAGCTGTACCTATAATGCTGTGGTGTGAAGGGATCAGTCTAGATTCTTGCTACTAGCATGGGGAATTTGGGGAGGTCTGGTTCAGGAGCACTCAGTCTTGGAGGTCCTTGGGGACAAGTTGAGGAGCTACTGGATATAAAAGTAGCTGCTCCAATCTTGGAAATCATACCAAAGTAGCCAGGGGGAAGCAGCATGATGACCACATGCTATCTGCATTACTGGCCCATGGTGTCTGCATAGACGAAGGCAGAGTATGCAGTGGTCATATGGTAGGTCTTGGCTCAGTAGGGCTTGCCAGGAGTTTAGATAAGGTGGTATTGTTTAAGCTCTGAAGTACAGTACAACCTTATTAACACAGTTTTCACCATTACATGACACACTGTTGATGTACTGTTTACGGACAGGGAAAGGTATTTTATGACACAGGAAGTAGTATGAAGTTTACTTGCTGTGCAACAAAACTGAATAAAAATAACTTTACAGTGGTGCAGTGGCAATGCACAACATTTAGCAGAGGCTTTTAATGTCAGGGAATTCATGCGAATGAACTTTGTATTCAGCAAAAAGTTTGTGTATGAGAACCAAACACTTCAAAGAATTTTGCAAATGTGCTGGACTGCATTTTTTGTAAACAAGAATTGGACATGGTTTCTATAGCTTCCTGGACAATATCCACAGGTTTCTAGGTGATGCTACATTAAATATTACAGTCACAAGTTAAAACTGGCTGATGTTGCATGCAGAACTATGCTGTGCTTTCTCAAAGCCAACAGGAAGGAAGATCCAGTGAGCGTTCATCAATTTGTTGCCTTGTGGTAAGGCTATATAAAGTTTCAACCTTACCTACCCATCTGAGACTATTCCTGCATTATGTATATATAATATGGGATTGACTTTTATAATTTTGATTGTGGGGGATCAAAAGGAGGTAGCATATTTTAGCTTCCTTAACATTTGCTTTCTTAGAGCACAGTGCTTACCACAGCTACCTCTCTCTGCTGGTGCAAAATTTTGATTCTAAAAATGTTTTTAAACTTTGAACCAAATAGTGATACAAATTACTTAAATGTAAATAATGATAGTAATATGAATATGTATTTTTATGTGACATTGATTTCAGAGGTTTATTAATTGTAATTATTATTGGTAAATAATAATATACGGCTTTACTGAAACTGTCAACAATAACGCAATAATGCAGCAAGGGGGTGAGTTGTTTGTCATTGCCGGGAACCAGGAAGTTACGTAATGTTTCGCGCCTTTTCGGTAAAAAGCTTCTAGAATGTTCCCTAAGAGAAATATGTATTAGTGGTTTTCATTGGATATTAAAATAGACGCTAATGTTGGCGCGTTTTATTAGCCAATGGCAGTTCATTTATAAACTTTAGGCGTATCTTAAGGCAAGCCTATAAATAAGCCAGGCCGAGGTAGCGTGTCCCCCAGTTCAACGGAATTCTCAGTACACTACATATCGTCAGTCAGTCCTTCATTTCGTCATAAGTTACGTGCAGCAGAATTATGAGAATCTAAAATATTATACAGTTAAATATACACAAAGTTGAAGTACGTGAGTTAAAAGTGAGAAGTTATTACAAACAGTTTCAGTTTGGCAAGTATCCAGATTAATTTGTAAAAGTGTTTGTGAATGTGTTCGGCAATAAAAGTTATAAAACCAATTTCTTCGTCAGTATAATTTCTGGATAAAAGATTCCTTTCCGATTCACACCCTGCAAGAGATACAAGTTCTACCAAGATAAGATGATAGCTAGCCGGAGGACAATATACATAACCTTAAATTCTTTCGAACACTAATTCATGCAAATTGCTACGTCAGAGGGAGCTATGAACCAAACAAGGAGTGACGTCACAAGATGGCAACGCGTTAAGTAAAGCAGCACAACATATGATCTACAAGTTCTCATTTCTTACACTATAAATATTACGTAAGAAACATTTACCGTCGCAAATTGGCACCCATACGTGGGGCAGTTAAAGTTATGTAAACAAACATTTATTTGCAACATACAATTTGTAACATTTGTACCGTTACAAATTGGCACCCAGAACGTGGAGCGCGATAACCAGGAAAGGAAGGCGAAGTGACCAGGAAAGGAACACGACCAGGAATGAATCAACATAACCAGGAAGGAATGAATGGAGCAGTGAAATGATCTACAAGACGCAGATTCCGAGACAACAGGGTAATTCAACTACAAAAACATCGAGACGACGTAGATTCATCATAATACAACGCAGAAGCGACATAGAAACCTAGGAGAAAGGGGCAGAACGCTGGACATCAAAGCTACATCAACAGAAAGCATCACAAAGGTATCGTAATTTTTTTTGGAAAACAAAAACAATGGCTACTAATAATATTGAAGAAACAATGATGGAAGGGGATAGTGTGACAGTTAGCTGTAATTCAATACAGGTTACAAAAAAAAGCTCAAACAATGTAGTATTGGAGGGAGGAAATGTTAGTGCAGGAAGTGAGAATATAATAGCAGGAAATATTAATTCTGATACTAGAATGATTATGGAAATGCTGAGAAATATTAGTGAGGAAATGCAAAAGAGTTATAGGGAATTAGGGGAAGCTATTGACAGGAATCATAGGAAATTAATGGAAAGTATTGGTAGGAGTAATGAGATATTAGAGCAAAAGGTAGATCAAAGCAGTGAAGAAAGTGAAAAGAAAGTTACGAAGCTAGATAGTTGTATGCCAAAAATGAAAGATGAAAATGAGGAAGTAATAGCAAGTGAGATAGGAGAAATTTCAAAGAAAATGCTAGACATGAGCATGGAAATAGGTAACAAAGAAAGTGAGGTTAATACTAAAAGTGAGGTTAATGTAGAATGTACCGAGTCAGGTAATAGATTGAGTAACATTTCAAGTGAGATAAGAGAGATAAATGAGGTTAGGAATGTAGATGTGAATAAGGCGCAAGTTAATTTCAGAGGGGAAATATCAGAAATACAGAATGAGACAGTAATGCAAAGAAATAAATTGTACCAAGATGTTCAAAATGAAAACTCCAGTCCAGTACAGTTTAGTACAGATTTGTCAGAGTATTCTCAGATTAAAATGATAGAAGAATTGAAAATGAAAGTTGTTAAAAGATGTGTTGTTCAAGAAACTGTAGATTGTTTTCAAATGTTATCAGGGGACGAAATTTCATATGAATACAAGAGGTTATTCATGAACAAAAATTTGAAGGTTAGGTTACGGCTACGAGTAATGTTTAGCCACACACAATTTGATCCAGGAGGGTAAATAGCAATGAGATGTAAAGTAAATGCTGGATAGGTAAAGATGACTTGCAGAGAAATGTATTGGAACGTAAGAGGGTTAACTATTTATATATGTCATTTGAAAAGAGAAATAAATTATATATAAAAAAAAATTTAAATTTTTAGTAACTGTAACAACATTTGAAAATTAAAAATACAAAGATTGAAACTTAATATGATATTAAATTAAAAGTACGTAAATACAATTCCAAGAGTATTGTTAAAATAAAATACAAAATAAATACCATCGTAAATTGATTGAGAAAACAGAAATAAATTCCGAACAAAAATAAATAAAAAAAAATATTTATGTAGCAAACAGAAAAGGTGAAACATTGTCTAGATTTAAGAGATGTAAATATTTGTGTAGAGGGTGAATATTTTGGTAAATATGAGTAATAATTACAAAAATCTTAAATGTATAAATTTTAGTCAACAACTTAAGAAAGTAAACAATTTGGTAACATTAATTAAATAATTGAGGGTAAAGTATTTGCTATAAAAATTGTGATGTCAGATTAATATCTAAATTAATTAAACCAAAGCCAGTAAGTAGTGGCGAGATAATAAAGAAAACATATGTCGTGTGTTAAATGCGTGTGAAGTGTTTAGTGAAAGTGATAACGTGTGTTCCAAGATTTAGGAGACTAAAACACAATTTTAAAATTTCTAAACAAGTTATAAATATTTATAATTATGTTTCTAGTGGGGCATATGATACGGTAATTTGTATCACAAATTACTTAAATGTAAATAATGATAGTAATATGAATATGTATTTTTATGTGACATTGATTTCAGAGGTTTATTAATTGTAATTATTATTGGTAAATAATAATATACGGCTTTACTGAAACTGTCAACAATAACGCAATAATGCAGCAAGGGGGTGAGTTGTTTGTCATTGCCGGGAACCAGGAAGTTACGTAATGTTTCGCGCCTTTTCGGTAAAAAGCTTCTAGAATGTTCCCTAAGAGAAATATGTATTAGTGGTTTTCATTGGATATTAAAATAGACGCTAATGTTGGCGCGTTTTATTAGCCAATGGCAGTTCATTTATAATCTTTAGGCGTATCTTAAGGCAAGCCTATAAATAAGCCAGGCCGAGGTAGCGTGTCCCCCAGTTCAACGGAATTCTCAGTACACTACATATCGTCAGTCAGTCCTTCATTTCGTCATAAGTTACGTGCAGCAGAATTATGAGAATCTAAAATATTATACAGTTAAATATACACAAAGTTGAAGTACGTGAGTTAAAAGTGAGAAGTTATTACAAACAGTTTCAGTTTGGCAAGTATCCAGATTAATTTGTAAAAGTGTTTGTGAATGTGTTCGGCAATAAAAGTTATAAAACCAATTTCTTCGTCAGTATAATTTCTGGATAAAAGATTCCTTTCCGATTCACACCCTGCAAGAGATACAAGTTCTACCAAGATAAGATGATAGCTAGCCGGAGGACAATATACATAACCTTAAATTCTTTCGAACACTAATTCATGCAAATTGCTACGTCAGAGGGAGCTATGAACCAAACAAGGAGTGACGTCACAAGGAGGCTTCAACACACGTGATGTAAACAACATTACGTAAAGCAAGTTCTCTCGCAATAGTTAAGTTCAGATGACTACCTGCAATTGTCAACTAAAAGGCTGTTGGTAGGTTTGAAACCAATGTCAGCAACGCCCAATACCATGTGGGAAACCCAACGATGTCTTTAATGGTAGTTTCTTGCTTGACAGTCTCCAAAAGAACTGAAAAAGGGTGCTCTCATTGTGGTGCAATGTATCATACAAATTCTAGGCCCAGCAACTAATGAACTCCTACACTTATGAAAGCAATGAGGCTTCATACCGAGAAACAACAATGCATAAAAGGTACACTGATGTCCTCTACTCACCCACAGAAGACAGAGAAATCAAGAACCTGCTACAATATCCCATCTCTCACAGACAGAGCATCGGGTACTACAGAGCTTTTGTGGACACTGCACAACTTGTTCTGTTCCCCTTCCACTTTCCCTCCTTTCCATGTACCAGTTAATCAGTTGATGCGAAGTCTTTGTATAGGGGTTGATACATTGTGAGATTGCATGTTTCATTATTATTATTATTATTATTATTATTATTATTATTATTATTATTATTATTATTGTTGTTGTTGTGTGTTAGTGATGTTATATTGTCAAAAGGTGTGTATACTTTAGCACACAGGATCTTAAAATTCTTAACACTTGAAACACTATTGAAAGTGAAGAGATTGCTTATGGAGAGAAACATATTAAAACTTACTTCACTTAAATTAGGTGGTTAAAAACACAAAATATTTTTTTGGAGACGTTCGTCTCCATTCTGAGCTGTTTGGTAACTGATGACTGGCTGCCGTCTCTCTTCTGATGTATGTAATCCTAATGCCCCCTTCTGGTAGTTTCACATTCCATTCTGAGCTGTTTGGTAACTGATGACTGGCTGCCGTCTCTCTTCTGATGTATGTGATCCTAATGCCCCCTTCTGGTAGTTTCACATAACTGTATTATTAGTTCTTCAGCAGCAGGATCTCAAAATTCAGTAAGTGAACTTCTTTTTTGTAACTTTAGAATTAAAAACTTAGGAAAAGATTTATATTTGCAAAAAAGAAGTTCACTTATTGAATTTTGAGATCCTGTCACTGAACAAAGTAATAAAGTTATGTAGAACTGCTGCTAGAGGGCATCTAGGTCACAGTACATCAGAAGAGAGATGGAGACAGTCATTAGTCACCAAACAGCTGAGAATGGAGACGAATGTTTCCGAAAAAACGTTTTCTGAATTTAACCATCTGACTTAAGTGAAGTAAATTTTAACATTGACTCTACACAAGATCTTCATGTATGATTCCTATGTGACAAACTCTTGTAGACAAATGAGATGGCGATTTATAGACATTCCCTGCTGTCCGTGCACCTCACGGAGAAACAGTTTGTAATCATGTGAACAGATTTAGGGAAAACCAAAAGTAAATTTACTGTATTCTCGCAGAGGAAAAGCGACATCAGAGAAAAGTTAGAAAGAAGTCCAAAGAAATCTCTGAGAAAGCTTGCACAGGAATCAGAAACTTTGCAAACCTTATCTTGGAGTCCACTATTTAATTAAAATTAAACCCTCTAAGATAACTATAGTTCAGAATTTCAACCGTGTGATATGAGGTGTTAATTTCTGCAATTGGATGTTGGATAATGTTAATGATTGCTGTAGTAACCCACGTTTTATATATTTTATATATATATATATATATATTTTTTTTTTAATAGGGACAAAGCAGATTTATTTACATACAAAGAATTAATTAGTGTTAATGTAAATTTTCTTAAAACATGTGTGGGGATTGCAGGAAGGATGGGTAAATATAGATATGATACAAAGAAACTTCTGCAAACAAATTTTGGGATTACCAAGAGCCTCACCCAATGGGGTGGCTCAAGCTGAAGTAGAAAGAATTGGAATTAAAGGAAAAACAGTGGAAAGAGTCTTGAAATATTGGATAAGAATAAGAAAGACGAGCATAATGTTCTACATCAGTGTTTGGTTGTACAAGAAAGACTTAATAAAAAATATATTTGGGTCAACAAGGTAAAGGAAGTTATGATGCATTGTTTTGGAGATAGGTAGGGAGATAGGAAATTGCTACAAAATGGTTTTTGGAAAGAAATCAGATTGAGATTGGAAGATATTGATAAACAAGAAATATTTGCAAGTTTTAATTTGAAAAAAATTCTTGTGAAATTACTGAGAAATGAAAGTGGACTGGAGCAGGGAAAATTATGTTGATATATGTGACAAAGCAGCGATAGAAGGTTTTGCATGCACTAGAACAGGGGTGATGAAATTTAAAGGTATATGAATAGGGAGTGATCTAGAGAAATGTCCTTTGTGTGATATGAAAGATGACAATTGCCACATAATTTCAGAATGTGAGGAAACTAAGATACGCAGGCAGATAATTGGAAAAAAGGAATGGACAAATCTACCAAAAGAAATTCATGGGAAAAAGCTTATGAACATAAAATCAAGAAAAAACATAATAGAAGTAGGAAACTTCTGAGTTAGGGTAAAAGCCAAATGGCTGAGGAAAATCAGTAAGCAAGAGAGAGAGAAGCAAGTTAAATAATAGTAGATATGAATTTTAAGCTATAAGTAGGACCCAACAGCTCAGCAACCACAGGGTTCAATTCTTTTGGGTTCTAGGGGTTAAAGCAACTCAATGTAGAGATAAGAAGGATAAATGTACAATTAGATTGTAAATTTTGTATTATGGTTTATGTTGATATCATTATTCTATAGTATAAAGTGATTGTATTTATAGTATCCAATAAATTACTCACTTATTTAAAAGATGCGAGATGTGTGGCAGCGCAAGGACATAATCTCCAACTTCTAAGATATTTTATGTGGTTACTGTAGTTATTTGCATGAAAACTTTATGCAATTGAATTTAAGGGGCTGTGCATATTTGACTCTAACAAACAACATACTTCTTGGTGCCAAGAAAATTCCCATTAGGCCAACCATGCATCCAAAAAATGTATAAGTACCTTGGAAAAGCATACAGAAGGAAGATGCTGCCCCATGTTATATACCAGAGGCTAGGTGATGAGTAGAGTTTGGCATGTGCCTATTTCATTCCTTTGTTTAAAATCACAGGCTTTGTATATATAAATATGTTTCATGCATACTGGAATAAAATATACTAATCTTATAGTGGCTATAATTTCAGTGTGTTTGCCTTTTCATTGCTTAAGCATCTATTATGGCTATTTTTTATGACAGCTTTTAACTAGGTTTTTGTCTATTGTAATTTCATCATATTTGTCATTGGCAGTTATTTATTAATGTAAAGTTAACCTTAGTATTGCAATTAATATTTCACGCTGTGAACCAATAACCCATTGTTGATAACATGCCTGAGGAAGTTTGTAATACAGCAATCCTTTCCTAAAGTTAGCAGTTGCATTATTTCATATAATAATAAAGTAGTGGCTACTTAGCACAATAAAGCATACAGTAAATGAACTAAAAAAAACAACTATTGATTTACAACTGTTAAAACAATGATTTTAGTGCTAACTCATTGCTTTGTTCATTAATATAATGGCTTTATTGTTTCTTACTTCACATGTGTGTGAAAACACAGCACTGACCTATAAAGGCTAGACTTATTTCATTGAAGTTGAAACAACAGCATGGTTAACAATAATACATGACAGACTCAATAATAACTACAGACCAGCATGGGACTATAAAGCATATTCAAGAGACAAGTTACTTGAAACTGATAATAGGATCTTCATAAAAAAAAAAAAAAACTACGTGTAATAAAAACTGTAAGGTTTACAGTTTATATTTCATTAAGAGAATAGGAATTCTGTAAATTTAATATATGGGATATAGCTACTTAATATTTGGCATTTCTATACTGTTCTGTCATGTTAAAATGTGTACTTAAGTAGTAAACGAATAAATGATTTTGCCTACTTCAGTTCTTATCACTAATCACCACTGATAATGCCTACATTAATGTCTAGTTTGGACTTATTGCAGTGTCCATTTGCCTACCTGTTAACTTTTTTAGCACTGTAATGAACTATAATGAGTACATCCTCCTGCATGCTCTGATAGGCTTCACATGAGCCAATAGAATGTGTTTCCAAGAATGGCTTCCAAAGTTGCCAAGATCGGATGCCTGCATCTCTGTTAACGGCCTATGTTTGTTTTTGTATATTTTTATTGTCTCCCTAATATTTCTATTAGTAAACTTCACAATGCATCGAGTATGGGCTCATCAAAATGATGTTTAAAGGCAACAGAGAGCTCTGTCAGTGCCCAATTCTTAGGCTCATTGTAACAAATATTGCACATACATTCAGGCTTCTTTGTCTTCAGAAAATAGACTATCTGTCCTGTATACAGTTTACTGCATGTATATGCTATATACTACAGGAAGGTTTGCTAGATTGTGTATTCTTAATGGATCACAAATACATTGCTACAATTTAGGACTGGAGATGTAATATTTACTGTTATTTTTCTATAATAGTTATGCCTTTAATGCAATTTGCATATGATAAAACATCTATTGATGTAGCTTTGTCTTATTTTTAGGCCAGCTCTCCTGTGGTTTTAATGCTGTTTAAGGGCAGGCTGATATGTAGTGGCCATGACTTGTTCATGCTTTTTTGAAACAGTAACTTTCAGAAACTATAAAAACAAATTTTAGAGCAAATAAGTACAGAATTGTAATACATGAGATATTTTCAATATGACAGAGCAAGAAAACAAAGATTAAAGTTTGATATGGCTGGTGCATAATAAGTATGCAGCTGACCATTGAAAATGCACACAAAAGCACCCAATACAAAAATATATATATTTTTCTATTTTGGTATGAAAAAATGGAATTTTCTGGTATTGCATTACTTTCATCAAAATTTCACAATGCATTATTTACTTTATGAATGTTGGGATATCATAAAAGAACAATTTCTATGGAAGCAAATATAAAATGTTTATGTGAACTTCCTTAGTTTGGATATTTATTCAAATTGCTGGTCATTTCAAAGCATTACTTTTTCATGCTGTAATAAATTAAATGTTCATTTAGTATAACTTATGTTGGCTTAAGATATGATTTCTTAAAAAATTATAACAAACCTAATATCACATTTTTTTCTCATCACTTCCACAGTGAAAACACATCATTTGACAAAATTAGTAGGTTAATTTTTTGTGATTTGCTTTAGTAAATGTTGCAGCATTTGAAGGAAAAATTTGTATCAAATTCCACTCAATTAAAATTATTAATTGAATACAAAGTCCTTGGATTCACTTTTAAGCTGTTGTTTATTTGTATATTGAGACAAAATATAACTGTCGTGTCCCAGTTAATTTTATATTATGTCATTTTTTTCGGTGATGAATATGATACGTATATTATAGATAGATAATATGAATCAAATGTAAATATTAATCATCTATTGGTGTAATATTTCACCTGTACAAAGTGTTCATGATTGGACAGATTTTGGAAGCTTAAAAGTAGCAGTTTTATCATGAAGACTCATGTGTATGATGCTAGAGAAACTTCCACTTGAGACATGCAGTAGTAGGAGTAGGCAAGGAAGTTTTCTAGTTAGAATAGGGAATAACTGAACGACATAAGAAAAATGTCACATGATGAAATAAAACGACCTGTCAGATATTAGCTTGGTGACGTAGTGACGTTTGTAATCCCGCGAAATATTAACCAATCATAAGGCTGTAAAGTTCTGTATCAAGTGGAAGTGTAAAAATAGTACATCTTATCTTCAGATTTTGGACATTCACTATGTAGACACTGCATCAAAATCCATGTTGCTTGAAGTAAGAAGCTGGCGTGCAAACAGTGCCCGAGCATTAACTCGGCGCCAATCAAGAAGGTGATTGACAGTTACTAACCATGTGGCGGAAAGCTTTAAATGAATGGGAGGGGATGGATACGTCACAGCGATCGTCATAGCAACCATTAGAAGGACCAATTAGAACTAAGACGTTTCTATAGCAACGATAGACGCAAATGCCTTGTTGCCAATATTGTAACACTCGATTGGCATGACGTGCCGGGCGAGCGACCGTTGCAGTAAACATGAACTGCAGGCTTATATTCTGCTGTCGCTGCAGTTATAAACAATGTCCTCCTTTTAGCTCCAGCTTGCTCATGTTTTTCTATCAGTTTAGAGATTGCCTGCGTACTGAAAAGTTCTTTTGCATCGTCCTATTTGCATGGTATTTGCCTTGTGTTTACGTGTATTTGAGTCTGTATATTTGTGCGTGTGATCTGTGAGCATTTATAATTGTGTTAACACGTTTAATGGATATTTAACAATGTCCAAAAATAGTGACAAAGATAGCGCAGCCAAACGAAAAACTGAACGCTCTCGGGAACCGAATAAAACTGTATTTGGTAAAGGTATCCCAATTAAAGGACAGGCGCGGGAAATATGCTCTGTGAGAGAACATTTCGAAGAGGAGAAATTGAGCGGGGGAGGGCTCTTATTTCATGCTCTAATGTGCTCGATAGGATCTCGCTTTCTGTAGGAATCAGTAAGAATACTGTGGTTAAGATTGGGAAAGAAAAATATTATAAAGAAGAAAATCAGGCATCAGGGTTTAAATTAGAAACTCCTGGAAAGAAAGGGATGTAAACGTGTCACCAACTTAGATCCTTTCCAGCAGGATGCAATACGCACACACATTTATTCCTATTATAGGAGAAAGGAGCATCCTACTATTTCCAAGCTCCATGTGTCTTTAAAGGAAGTCGAGCTATTTCAAGGTAGCAAGTCGTCTTTGCGTAGAATAGTGAAGAAGTTAGATTTTCGTTACAAAAAAGTAAATGGCAGAAAATTGCTAATGGAAAAACCTGACATCTGTGCTTGGCACTGTAAGTTCCTTCGGGAGATTCTTACGCATAGAAACTATAGAACAGCTTGTCATTTCCGTGGGGAATTCTAGCAGCTCTTCAGATGCTGAAGACGACGGCGGCAACATTGTCTATCAAGCGAGCAGCAGCAGCAGCAACAACAGCGATGCAGGCGATTCGGAAATCAGTGGCATTTTTCCATTAGAATAAGCATCAATATTTTCACAGGTATGTCTCTTCTGTTAACGCAGATCTTTACGCTGATATATTCCTGCATGTTCCATCCTCTGCACGTAGATTCATTATTTTACAATTGTCTTCGTATACGAATATAAATAATACCCGCTTTACAATGCAGGCGCAACCCAGTCGCCTTCGACATAATTCTAACATGCTCTCCACGTGGTCGCGATGAGTGGCAACGTCGCCTCTTTCTCTCTCCGCGAAATGTCATCACCTTCTTGATTGGCGCAGTTGTTTTTTTTATAATTCCGCGGGAAGTCGATTGTTTACAACAGAGTGCCGAGGTACATACTGTTGATATTTGTTTTAGGAGGGCGAAGGAGCTAATTAATGTACAAACAGAAATTATTTAGTTTTGCAGGATAATCGTGTGATTTGTGAACAAACTATAAGTTTTCCGAGTGACCAGGAATATTTGTACAGTGTTGTGAAAAAGCGAATGTGAGTAAATTCCATTTTAGTGAACTTTGCAGTGCCTCATTAGTTATCCTGTGTTTCCTTTTTCCACACCAAGCTCTATTATGCCTATTCCTTCCTGATAGGCAAAATCCTTGTTCCTCTGCTGAGATAAAAATAGCTAGGGCAAAGACTACAAAAACTACAAGTCTTTATCTAATGGAGAAGGCAGAGGAAAAAGAAGCCACATCAAGAGGATCTCCAAACAGGTACAGTGACTCCACAATTACATCATTATCTCTTCAGTGCCTGTGCGACTATAATATGCTTTGCTGTGCCCTGCGTGGGATACAAACTAGTGACCGCTGCATACAGAACCAGCCAGGTCCGTCTCAAATGTAGACTTCTGCAAGAGATTGCTAGTGTTTAGCCTCAATATACACGAAAATTAAAAGACTACATCTTTAATAGTTACTGAGATGAGCTTATCTGAGGATACAGAAAAATGAAAAAAGTAAAAATCTACTCCATTTACCGACTCTAAAATCTCTTAATATTGTACTCAATTTTGGGCATTTTAATTTTCAAAACTGTGCAATTATAGTATGGTCATAAGAAAAAAATACTGGGAGAGTCCATCATAAGAAGGGGGGGCGGAGCTCTATTTTTGATACTGCGGTATACCCTTATACCATACTTAACAGAAATGAAATCATATTGAGTTAGCAACACATTCACAAATCATTAAACTGCACCAACCTGAATCCTTTCCAGGGACAGAACCAGCATATTCCACTACTGTCTCACCATTCTCGATTTTGTCTCCAGGAATGTTGACCACTAGCCAGTGTATGAACTCTGCATCCACGTCTGCAAAAATAATTCATGAAAATTAATAGAATTTAAAGTTGAAAAATGTGATCACAGGTAGGATTTGTACTATGGATCTTTGGCATCTCGTGCCAATGTTCTTACTGAGCTAACATATGTCTCCCTAAATTAACTGACGCTTTTTGATTTGATTTTTTTCTATGGTAGGGATTCCAAATGTCCTATTTTACCTGGAATAGTCCTTGTTTTAGATATTTTGTCCTGATGTACCAAGGAAAGCAACCGGGATGCTAATGAATGACTTTCATCAAAGAAAGAAAAACAAAGAGTTTAAAACTTCTGTTGCTTATGCTGTAATTCAGACCTTTATAAATTAGTATAAATTCCTGCTACAAAAAGCAAAGCAGTTTTTGTTAATGGCACTAGCTGGCTGCCCAACTTTGCATGGGTAGCTTTTTAAGCTCAAATGATCATCCCCCCATTTTTTGTTAAATTATTGTGCAATGTTCTAGAATATTATGATGAATCCCCTCCTTTACCCCGTATGCTTTTAATTTCATACAACCCTGGCTATTACTAATAATAACGGATAAAAGATCATCTGATATTCATGCAAATGCTATGAAACATCGCAGAACATCCGACTTCCTTAGCCTCTCCCCAACATTTTTCAAAATTCTGAGAATGCTGCAAAGCCTAGAAGTACCCTTTGGCGGTGAAACAGTCATTGGTCGGAATGGTTGAGTAATTTTTGGGATATTCATAGTAGGTGAAATTTTAAACCTTTGTCCCTTCTCTTTAGTCCCATAATTATTTTATAACATAAAAGCTACATAGTTTTCATGTAATACATAGACCCTTAACATATACAATGAAGCATAGAAGTTAACCACTTTGGAAAAGACTCATAGTCTTCAACCATTGAGAAAAATAATATTCCGAGTTGTTAATGACAAAATATTAGTTGATTGATTTGTAATGTTAGCCATACACAATTTTCCCTCTTTATACAGAGTGAGCCAAAAGATGCTGAACTGGTTGTGCTGTGCTTTTCCTGTCCGCATCCTCAGCGCTCATTGCCGTCTGCCGCTATCATAGAAAGGCGCGGATGAAACTATACAACAGTTTTAAAGATACTTTTAAAGGCTTTAATTACCAACTTTATGAAATGAGATACTAAAACTGGCCACCGTCGTTGTCCATACATTTTTGGCACCTTTGATCCTTTGATTTGCTGCAGAGTAATTTCTCTAGACAATCTGTTTTGTGGAGCTAGACAGATGTGGAATTTGTAGCGAGTCCTTGGGAAGAAAATGAACTTTTTGAAAACAATTTTGCTTTTTTGTTGGGCGAGCTTTGTGGTGTCGTTAATGCGTTTCTGTTTTCTTGAAATGTGTTATTTTTTTGTCAATGATATGTTTGGTGAAGTCATTGTTTACAGCTGTGTTAACAATGTCTTTTGTATTCTGTTTCTATTAACGGTGTGTAATCCAAACTATGGGTCAAACTGTTTAGGACTGCGTGTTTGTATGGGACTGGGTTGAAACTATTGTTTTTTATGCAGTTTTCAGAATGTGTAGGCTTCCTGTAGATACCAAAATTGATCTTTTTCTGGTTTCTAATTACTTTTAAATCTAGGAATGGTAATGTGCCTTCATTTTCAGTTTCCATAGTGAAATGTATAGCTTTGTTCTGTGAATTGAGTAATTTGAGGGCACAATTACTCATGAAAAAGTCAGCAAGGAAAGGTGATAGTGGGTTGCACATGGCTAAATCAGAAGTCTGCTGATAGTATTTATTGTTGAACGTGAAGCTTTTCTGAGTGATGCAAAGCTCTGCAAGACTCAAAAGATAATCTATTTCTTCTAGTGCTATATTGTTTGTGTAAGCCATTTTATCAGTTGGTGTAGGAGTTCATCTATTGGGATACTTGGGAAAAGGGCAGGGACATCAAAAGAAACTAGTTTATCTTTCAGTTTTATATGTTATATTTTTTAAATTCATTTTTGAGAATTCCTGATACTTAAGCTGCTATATTTAGGTAGTGATGTGATTTTCTGTGTAAGCCATTTTGCCTAATTATATGGGACGAATCAATATTGTTTATTATCGGTCTCATTTTGTTGCCTGGTTTATGGATTTTTGGAAATGCGTCCAATATTGGTAAAGCGGGAGGATTTTGATTATGGATTTTTCTTTGTCTGTTAAGGTTTAAACTTTATTCACGGAGAGATTGAAAGCTTTTATTTGAGATTTTAGTGGGCTGTTTTGATTTGTGTATGTGTGTCATCTTGGAGTAGGTTTTCCATTCTGGTAATGTAATCTTTTTTTTGTCATGGATTACTAATTTGCCACCTTTGTCTGCTTTGTATAAATTACAGGCTTGGATTTGAGTGACTTTACGAGTTTCTTGTCTGGGAAACTAGTGTGATTGGTAGCTATTACCTCTTCAAGGATGCTGTACATTCTTTCTGAATTACTACTTTAGTGAAAATGAACGACGAGTAGGAAAACTCTTTTACACTCTTCACTTAAATGAAGTGAAGTACTTAAGTGTAGAGTATAAATGAGTTTTCCTACACCTAGTTCATCTTAATTTGAAATACTTCACTATCAACTGCTTCTATATTATTACTTATAATTACTACTTTAGTGTTGTCATCTAACTGACTGGTGCCAATATCTACCTTTCTACCTTTCCAAAGTAGGTTATGGTTCTGTCCAGGACAAGCATTCAAGAGTAGACTTAAAAATTTTGATATTTGCAAGAAAATATTTTTGAATATCATGGTACAAGAAGGTGCAAACTTCATTGGTATCTTTCTTTGCAGCTTTTCAGTGTATTAGTAAATGACAGAATTGTCTTCCATGTGGCCAGTATCACATTAGGTAAGCAATATTTGGAACTGAACAGAACTGAATGCAACATTTAGTTCATTTTTTCTATTCTAAAGAATTGGTCTACAGTGCTACGCAGCTGTCATCGTAATTTCCTTTTGTCACCAATTGATGGTGCTACCTTGCAAATGTGAGAAACAATGTGTAACTCATTTCACCAAAAAAATGTCAGTGTTCTTTAATTCTTACGATTCAAATGGGGAGTTTGTTCTTACAGGCTTACCTAAAGTTACATTATGCTACATTGTACCCTGTGGATGGTGGGTTGTAACTAGTCTCAAAGGTAAATAAATACTCATCAAAGCTACCTCTCTTAAAATGGAAGTAGTTGGGTGGGCGCTCAAAAATGAAAGAAGTTTGCAGCAATTATTGGATTCCTTATTGTTCTTTAAATACTAGAAAAGTAAACCAGACTTTTTGAAGAGTTAAAAAAATATTATATGCCTTAATCTGTGAAGTTGGAAAACAGTTGACTGCTGGTATAACAAAATAAAAATTATATTCATGGTTGCAGTTTGGTTCTTCATTAACCAAAAGCTTTAAAAACACATTTTAAGGTGAAAAGAATGTAATATTCTTGCAGGTAATACACAGTATATATATATATATATATATATATATATATATGCAATCCAAAACAAAATAAAAACTTAACTGCAGGCACCAACTGGAGGCCTATCACAAATCTCTGCCAAAATTATCCATTTCATTGTAAACCATAATCTTTGCTGTTGAGAATAAATGAAAGCCTTGGCTTTTTTGTGGATAAAAAAGGTTTTCTCTAATCTCAGAGATTTAAAGATACAAGTGCAAGTTTCTTTCCTAACAGAATGCATTAATAATCTTAGAAATGTGCTGAAAGCATTTTTCATTTTTGAATGCCTATCTGGATACTTTCTTTGTTAGCTAAATCAAAGCTGTCATTGTGCACTTCATTTTGGTATACTGTACTATCAATTAGTCTTGATTTCAAAACTTTCATTAAAAACAAAACAAAAAAAGGCATATTTTTAAATTCATAACCTGCAAAGAATATGCAAGTTCTCTCAGCAAAATTTGATCATATTTCTATACATGCTCATAGTCAGTGACCTATGGTTAAAAATATTGATGAGAGAAGAGAGAGAGAGAAAGAATCTCAGAAACCACTCAACCAATTTTGATAATTCTTTCACCATTGAAAAGAAATTTTCTTCCTAACAGACATAAGCAGCAACTTAGCTTCTAATTTTAATTGTGAAATGTCTAAAAGGGAGTTGCAAGACATAGATACTTGATTATGAAAAGGCTGGATCATAAATGTGCATATTGCGCAGATGGCTTTGACTTTTCTACGAGAACACAATGGAGTGTATAATAAGACATTTTATTGTAATTCTGAATGTGTGTATAGGATTCAGCCTTAAAACATCCAAGCAAACTTATATTCTAATTATACAGATTATGCAATGAAATTTCTGGATGCCAAAACCTTTTTAAACCCTTAAGTATGAAAGCTTAGCTGCGTTCCTTCTGCATGTTTAATCAAGTTTATTACCAGCATCTGTTAAATAATCGTATAAAGAGAGAAAATGTGACCAGTATAATATCTGAAACAACTCAATCAATATTATTATAATCAACAATTGAGAGGATTACATTTTAGACTTTGTGCCATTTCCATAATTAATTTATTGGCCACATGGTGGGGAATATTTATATTCACCAGTTCTGCAGCTACTTCACTCAATATTGATGTCAGTATTTTCTGTATTATGTGAAAACTGGAGTATTTATGACAATAAATATAGGATAAAAGCAAATGTATAAGAGTTAAAAATGTCACCTACATGATTGACTAAAACTATTCAACCATTCCAACAATCCTTTCATGTTAAAGAACATGTACTCACAGGCTAGGCAAAATTTTCAGAATTCCCAAGACATTGGGGCAGATTAAGGAAATAATAAATATAAATTCTGCCAATATTTCACATGCACTTGCATAAATATGAGGGGATTTTTCTTAAGCTATTAGGATTATCACAGGGCATTTACAAAATTAAGTTTATAAAGAGTCAGATTCACATACAAATCTTCAAGATCATAGTGCATTAATTTCGTAAAGAATATGGGGTAAATGAAATTAACTAAATTGTCATTCCAAGTTTAAAAAGGTATGTTGCAATGCTGGGTATCCTACAGAGCCTTCATTTGGATGCATGGTTAAATTATGGAGATTTGTTTGCCCTACACTGTGCTGTTTCTTATCAGTTGTGTTCCAACTCTCAACTTTCCCTCCTCTTTGTGTGTCAGCTAATCAATTGACTCAAGGCCTTTGTGCTGTTAAGAGATTGATACATTGTGAGACCATGTTTTCAATGTTATAGTGTTAGTGCTGTTATAATTTAAAAATGTCCATATACTTTGGCACAGACAATCTTCATGTATAATTTCCTATGTAACAAACTCCTGTAGAGAAGTGAGATTGTGATTTATAGACAGATTTCCTGCTGTTCATGTGCCTCATAGGGAAACGGTTCATAATTTTGTGAATAGATTTAGGGAAATGGGATCTATGCTTGATAAGAAACCAAAAGTAAACTGCCGTCCATGTTCATACAGAGGAAAGCCTCGATGACATCAGAGAAAAGTTAGAATGAAGTCCAAAGAAATCCCCGAGTAGGCTTGCCAAGGAATTACAAATTTTGCAAACCTCAGCTTGGAATGCCACTAAACTTTTAAAATTAAAACCCTATAAGATAACTGTAGTTGAGAACTTGCTATCATGCTATAATGTGAGCAAGACTGATTCATGCATTTGGGTGTTTGATAATGTTAATGAGGACTCCATTGACCCATGTTTAATTTTTTATGGACAAAGCAAGGTTGTTTTTACATGGCCATAAAGGGTTGACGAGTGTTGATGCAAATTTTTTTAAAAGGTGCAATGTGTGGCAATACAAGCACATAATTGCCTCATCTTCAGTGGTGAAGTTATGTGGTTATTGCAGTTAAGTTTGCATGAAAAATCTAGGAGGTTGGGTTTAAGAGCCTATGAATATCCAACTACAACGGCAAAGAGCAGGTGCCTGGTGCCAAGTAAATTCCTGTTAGGCCAGCCATGCATCCATGAAGGCTCTGTAGTTTAATCTGCATCAGTTCTACAGAGGAAAATGAGTCCAATCAAGGAGCTGAAAGATGCTCCATACTCTCTTTTGTATAAACCTTATCCAGGAAGTTCATTCAAATAAAATAATTCAGATCTTCTGGAATTACAAGTCAGATATACTACCCCTCGCTTGATAAATGTACCATCAATATCAAATAGTAAAACTGCCATAAAAGGAACTGTAAACCATTTTACCTATAAAGATGATTGTATAATAACAATCAGGTTCGGCTTTCCATTTGACAGTTGGACAGACCTGTACCTCTTTTGGGGTCATTTTATTTCCCCTCTCCACATTCTTGTTTCCATATGTTACCTGCAAATTAACAAAATTCACAATCATTTAAGTAGTTCAGTGGGAATAAGTTCTCTTACATCTTCTAAGAACTGATTAAGTCTTTCAAGCCCAGTGCTTGTGTACTAGTTAAAACCAGGGGTGGTTGTAGGACTAGTGCCCTTCTGTCATGGTAGAAGTTAAATAAAACAAGATTAAAAATGCAAATTTTAAAACAAATATTTATTTTTATGTGATGTGTAATAAAAACAGAACCGTATTTCCCAATGAAGAATGCAGTGACACTCATGATGGTAACTATTTAGATAAGCTAATGAAGTCGTAATGCAACATTACTATTCTATGGATTTCTGCTGGGTATCAATGATATGCTGCAGACATGCACAGAAGAATTCAGGACTTCCACTTCTGGACTACTTTAGGTGCCAAGAGCACACATCTGTGCCAATTAGTGACATGATTCCATTTGGTAGCACATGCATACAGATGTGCCAGCATTATATTAAACAAAAAGAGCTCACGCAATATGAATTAAAGCATTCATCAATATTTTGCACTTTAGAATTCAGCACCAAATTTTAATTCATTTCACATTTTGACAAGCACACTCCTGTCTCTTTAATCATATGTAAATTAAACAACAAAGTTGTGTCTAGAATGCTGCCTGCATTGCCTGCAGAGTTTTCTGAAGGTGAGAATGGTTGTCAATTGAGAGGATTTAAATACTTAATCCTCATAATTTCTGCAAGCCTTCAAAACAGTATGTAAGGAAATTGGCATGGAAAAAAGCAGCTATATACTACATTTAATAATAATTCTAAGCATTTGACTATAAAATTAGAACTTTATTATTGGAACAAGGTGACTGATAGTAATTCATAGCAGATAAATTATTGTAGACATCTGGTTGGAACTACTGGTACATTGACATGCTTTGGTCATCATTGATAAAAGCACCAAAGAATTGCAGTTATGCATTTTCTTAAGATATAGAAATCTTAATAATACAGAAAATAATCATAATAGTAGGTACTGACATTATGTGGTTTTATTTTCACTATTTTTTACAATTAGTACTTGGTCTATTTCCCTTAACTTGCATCACTAACAGTTTTATGGACATTAAGTCTGCAAAATTTTCGATATTTTTTTTTGTATATTTTCTACCCAAACTTTTTCAACACGTCTTGCAGCTCCTTAATATTCAATGGTTGTATCTCTTCAATCTTATCTTTCATCACATACCAAGTATTTACTATATAGGATTTAGGTCAGGGAAGTTACCTGTCCATTCAAGTACACATATATTATGCTCTTTCAGGAACTTCCAAATTGTCTTTGTTACATGGGCAGGAGCACTAGCATGCATAAAGTACTGACACTGATGAACTGGCAAAAATATCAGCAAATGCTGTTGTAACACTTAAGTAGTTATTTCCCTTCATTCTGACATTCTTGGGGAAAAAATATAAGACCCCTCTACCGTAATTACTACCAAAAGTACCCCAAACTATCACAATTTCCAGATGCTTAATGGTTTCAATTAACTTTAGATAGTATTGCAGCACATTTGTTGGCCTTCTGGTCATTTTGGATTCATAAATCATAAACAGCTGAGTTGGTGAACCAAAATCTTTGCGAGGGACCACCTATACACAATATTCGGCAAAGGCAGATAGGTAATCAGGCAGTTATATTAATTATTAATAAAGTAAGACAAATGAAAATGCAACGGGAAAGAAATAATAGGAAATGGTACGCAAATATAAATGGAATGTAAACAGAGTGAATTTAATATGTTATAAAAATGGGAAGCATGCCCAGAAATTCACTCATTCATTCTGGTTTTCTTGCTGTGACAACTCCACACTGCATCTTGATTTGCAGAGGGGAAAATGATTGTGTATGACTGAGATGGTTAGTTTTTCCCCTTAAAAATATTTAAATGTTGTGGTTAAGAAACAATTTTAATACTTAATTTGGAGAAAAGTCTTGCTAGCCACATAACTATAATAGTTACAGTAATGAATTAGTTAGTATTCATTAGTAAAACATAGTTAAAGTTAAAACACGTGGTCATAATTTCACAATTTGCCTTCACCCACACAAACCCTGAGGTAGAGATGGGATTGATTCACAGATTCTATAAGAAGAAAAAAAAACAACCACACACCACACCACACACACGCATGCTTTTTTGGATTCAGTGTGTCTCAAAAGATATATTTCTGGTGAAAACTTGGTATCAAACTTTTGGATGGAATGCAATACTTCCCCTACTTACTATAGGTAAGTAGTAGAGAAGGTAAAAAAAAGGCCTTTTCTGTGCTGCCAATGTGGATGAAACTGTGCAAGTAGCAGAACTTATAATATCTTGAAAGGTGAAACGAAGAAGAGACTACAAAAACAATGCTTTTTGAAAGAAATTTAATTTACACCAGAATGTAATCATCTGATTGTATTGTAATAACAGATATATTTTTTTACCTTTACTACTTTCATGTTCTTGTTCACTATTTGAGCTATTCTTCGTTCTGTTTCTTATTTCCTGTTATTTCTATCATTTCAGTTTCCTTTTGTAAACGGATGTTAAGAAATGCAAGAATAACACACTTCTCAGTTTGCTTTCAAATAATCACTGTCTTTAGTCTTGGAAAATTAATAACAAGACACTATAGCAAAGAGCAATTCAAATCCATCAGTAGTTGCTGTGTACAAAATAAGAGTTTGCTTCAATCAGTGTTTTTGAAAGCATTGTATAAATTTGACAATCTGATGTAATCTTAATGAGAATATTTAGTATGCATAAAAATTGTACACATATCTACATCAAACTTACTTTACGTTTTGATTAGCTGCTCAACATGTGTAAACAAAGATCACATTACAAACTTAACCTGTTTCTGACCTTCAGAATGTGAGTGATAAGGATATTGCCTTGTGGTTCAAAAGAAAGCAGCTAATAGCCAACTTAAAACAGCATTGATCAGCTACAGAGACAGTGGCTGTCAAGTACAAGGAGGCTTAAGGTTAGGGTGAATCATTTCCTTTCTATTGCTTGAACAATACCTTTTGAAATAAAAACAAATATAAATCTTAGCCACTACCACTAATAATAAATAAATAAATAAATAAATAATAACAACAATTACAACAATAATAATCTTTAAAGGTAAGAACTTATTACACACCTGGAGAGTCTGGGCATCATTAGGTTCATTAAGTTGGAAAGACAAAGACAAAGAGGACCCTGCAAGCAGTAAAAAGCTTATGTTAATATTAAATGAAAATATGGAGTAGCCATACAGTTTCTTCTTATCAAGGTATATTGTCTGAACTTAACTTTATGGTACAAATTTCATCATTTCAATCCAAAGTTCTCTCTATTCTAAAGTAATTTGCTGCATGTGTTTTCATATGGCTTGCAGCCTCAACGCAGTTGGTATATTCATATTTGCTAACCTGTTGTACCTAAATGCTCTAATTCTTTAACATATGACATCTGCACCCTCCCAAAAAAAGCAATATAACTTGGAATTTCCTCTTTAATTCGACACACATTTATTCATTGTAAGCACAATATTTATATTTGAAGTATATTTTTGCTTTCACTACTACATATGGGAAGTATTGTATTCTACCCATACATTTGATATAGAGATTTCACCGGAAATATATGTTTTGACACCCCCTGAATCCAAAAAAAGCATTTTTAGAAAAAGATCCATGTGTGTGTCTGAACAGTATAACTCAAAAACGAATCAGATCAACACCAAACTTGGTAAATAAGTTCAGTATCTTCCAAAGATGTGACATGAAGATTTTTAACAAAATCCCCCCATCCCCAGACTACCCTTTACCTGGAAGATTTTTCGAAAATTTTGATTTTCTAAAAAATGATTATGATTTTGATTAGAATGCAATATATTAAAGATATTTGTATGAAAAATAAAATGTATATATCTTGAATTTTCTGGGAATAGCCTGTTAAGTCCGCCTTATTTGGAAGAATTTTTGTATTATCTTTTCTAACTGGTAAATGTTAAACAACAGATGTAAACGTACTAAACAAAAAATGTAGATCTCTTTAAAACACACAACTTATTTAAAATATTTTTTTTGTGTGGTATGAACCGTTTCTCAGATATCCATTGCAATTGCATGGAAACAGTATGCAATTTTAAGGGCAGCATATAGTGTCCAGTTCTTAAACATCTGACTATCCATGTTCTCTTTGTACCTAAAACGGAATGTGTAATGTAGCTATTTTTGCAAAGGTTTGTTTGGATTAGATAGAAAAAATAAGCTTGAGTAAGTATAATTTGTATACACACTAATAAATGATAGAGGGTATAGAAAGTCATGTGAATGTATCACATTAGATTTTTAAAGCTAGTACTGCACCTGCCATTTTGTGCTGTGAATTCTACACCACTTCATACAAAGAAAAAGAAATAATAAATCCTACATACTTTGGAATAGAGGGGATAAACTTTAGACTATCATTTAGGGGAAGTTATGCTCTACAAATTGTACTACTGTTAAGTAAAGCAGCTTCTGCGTGCTCAAGCCATATTATTTCTTTCTCTATAAATACATGTGCACTTGTGTTCTCAATTTTTGATTTGAATACCTTTTTCTATGCATGACATTTTCTGAACCTGTTTTCTCATAAGCTATTGAAGATAGCTAAATTAAATTTTATAGTGATAAAAAAAACTAAATGGTGTTGTGGATCTACTTTGGTATTAATAATATGCTTGGTTTATTTTAAAAAATAATAAATGCTGACAAAGTTTAATCCAAAGATGTTATAATTAACAAAATAATTTTATATTCCTTAATAAACTTATTGGATAAAAGTAGATCAATGAACTGAAAAGACATGCATCTACATGTTATAAAATTTCAGTCAGATATCTTAGTTTCTGAGATAATGGGTCATGAATTTAGCAGATTCAATATTGCTGGGATATGCATTTAATCTCCTCTTTGTCATCCTTCGTGGTGTAGTGGTTACCATACTAGCCTTTAGTTCCCACGGTTGAAGGTTCAAACCTGGCAGATGGCGATGGATTTACTTGGATATAAAAATCCTTAGCAGGGCTTCCTTCAGAAAGAAAGTAAAGCCAGTGGTCCTGTGTCATATATTTATGGCAAATAAAAGAACCTCAAGCGGCTTCTGAGCAAACTTATAGGTCTTTCACGCCCAATATAGAATGGGACACTAAGGGCCATAGTAATTAAAGAGTATCCAAAAATAAAACTATTTAATTAACTTTTTAATCCCCCCCTTACACATAAAGTAGGTCTCCAAAGGAGAAGGAAACTTCAAATGAAACCCAAAGACAAAAAAGATTATAGCTTTCTCTGATGGCAGATAATCTAGGGGATGATTACTTCAAAACAAAGCACTGAGATGTCGTTTGACCTTTTGAAAACTAAATAATGCAAAGATAGTAATAGGAGCTTGGATTGGCCAAAAAAAAATTTCTTCTTCTATACTCCTCCTCCTCCTCCTCCTCCTCCTCTGGCATCCATTTCTCTAGAAATCTTCTCACATCTTGCCTTCCAATATTCCATTGCCTAGGCTGGTAACCTTCATCTGGTGTTCTTTTGCAATTTCCGCTGTTTATTTTCCCCAGTTTGTTGAGCAATGGTTCTACAAGTAATTTGAGTTCATACTGTGGGTCAATATGTTTTTTCTTGTTTAATACAGTCTATCCCAGCGTCAGTCTTACAAATTTAATTTCCAGTACCTAAGATAAAGATTTTTTTTGCCTATCTCTTCAGGTTTATCAATTATGAAGTCATTCAGAATGAAGAGGACTTCAGAGGGTATTCCCAGGAAAATTCAAGGTATACAGTTCATTTGTCAGGAAAATATCTTAAACATACAGCATTTTAATCAAAATTTTAGAGCCTTTTTGAGAAAATCAAAATTTGCAAAAAATTTTCCTTGTAAACGGTAATTTGGGGGGGGGCGATTTTTTTGAAAATCATCTTATCGCATCCTTGGAATATGCTCAACTTAAATGTCAAGTTTGGTATTTAACTTTCTTTTTGAATGCTCACACACCTACCTTTTAATAGAGATGCTTTTTTTTTTGGTTCCAGTGAGTTTCAAAACTTGTATTTACGGTGAAATCTCGGTATCAAATTTTTGGGTGGAATACAATACTTCCTCTACTTACTTTATAGGTAAGCAGTAGAAAGTAAAAAGCTTCAATTGTTTACTTAATGAAATATAGCTACTTAGGTGCCTGCAATGCTGATTTTTGCTATTATATGTCCATCAATTACTATTTTTGAACTTATATGGTTTTTTACTTTTCCTACTACTTACAAAGTAGTGGAAGTATTACATTCCATTCAAAACGTCTGATACCTTAGATTTCACCTGACATGTAAGTTTTGAGGCTCTCTGAATCCATAAAAAGGGTTTTTAAATAAAGTTTTGTGGGTATGTGCATTATGAACAGGATAACTCAAAAATGAAATGTTGGTTAAATAGCAATGTGAATGTATCACATAGGATTTTTTTCTCTAATACTCAACTATATTTAGCAGAGAACATATTTTTGACCCCAAAACTACATCCATTTTAGGTCCATTGAGGTCTACCCCACCTATAATTTTCTTTTAGAAAAATGTTTCTGTCTGCCTATGTATCAGTGCGAGAGAGTACAGAATAGTAGTTAGGAGTAGTCAGACGGAGGAGCCTGTAGTAATGGAGCCCAGCATCGCACGTAGGCCATACTGGGCCCTTTGTGCTTCTAATATGACCCGAGAGAAGGGATGAAGGGAAGACCCGAAGGGGACCAGATCCGGAAGATGTGCACTAACAAGGACGGGGTCCCTAACGATTCCAACGTGACACCAATACTGACGCTGGCTAGTCCTGCCTTAGTCACACGCAATCCACCTGGGTGTCCTGGGAATAGACGAGACACACTCGGGAAGAAAGGGTCCCCAGCAGTCCAGCCAAGTGGCAGGAAAAAATATTTCCATAGCACAATTCCACCGCCCTGCCGCAACACACAAACCTACAACCCTGAAACAGATGATGTGAAACAGATGGAAGGACTAGACTTCTCTCTTATTTTCAAATTCTTCCTCGTTTTCCAAAGATGCGCTTACCACATTTGTATCACAATGCACTATTTCTTGCATTACATTTTTTCAAAACATTCAACAATTGCCTCTTACATTGTTCTAGTTTTGCTGGCGATTCTCTCCCTATCTCTCTTCTACTGTAGCGTCCATGGGGTGGGAGAGAAGGTTCGACCAGCGCTCTGATGGTGATAATTTGTGTTTAAGGACGCTCAACTGCTAGGTCATTAGCGCCATTTTAAAATAGATCATATCAAAGGCAAGAGATAAAGATCAGTACAAAATGTCATGGCAAATACCAGATATAAAAATCATAGCAAAAGCCAGAGATAAAGATCTATACAAAATGATAGCAAAAGTCATAAATAAATATGAATATATAAAACTAAACCGAGAAGTATAAAATACCTGATATGGATATGACTAATTCCGCATTTGGAAATTAATCTTCGATATAAACTTAAAATCTTATCAACCGCTTGCTTATCGTCCGCTAAGACCTCTGCAAGACTGGCCGGCGGTTGCACAGAGTCCCGAAGATGTGTTAGCGCAATACACTCTAGCAACACGTGACGGACAGCCAGGGTCATGCTTAAACAGATAATCGTGCGTAAAATTGCGGTAGCCAATATGCAACAGAGTCAAAATCACCTCTTCACGACGAGGTATACGAGAAGTTACCCAGTTTATCGGAATGCCTTTCACTACTCTAAGATTATTTCCGTGGACGGCTAACCACACCTCGCGCCAGCACGATAGCACCGCTCTGCGCCCAACAAGCCTAAAGTCTTACTTAAGACGTAACACGAAATATTGCAACACCGGGTTCTGTAGTCGCTGCCTTAGCTGCCAAATCCCCAGTTCATTCTCCGGCAAACCAACGTAACCAGGTATCCAAGCACACTTCACATTTACACCAGAAGAGTATAAAACATGCAGGGCATCCTGGATTCGCTGAACAATGGGGTGGTAGTTGAACAGCTCACGAAGACTTTGAAGTGCACTAAGGGAATCACTCAAAATGAGACAGTCTCCCAATTTTCGAATGGTGTACATACAAAATGGCACGGTATATAACAAACCGCACTATAACTGAAAGTACTATCATAAAAGCCGAACATATGGGGTTCGACTCCATGAACATAAGCACATCCAACACCGTTGGAGTACTTGGATCCGTCGGTGTATATAAAAATTCGATCATTGTAACCTGACAGAAATTCTAAAAAACAAGCGCGGATACTAAACATAGGCATCGTAGACTTTCGGTATACCGTCATCTCAAGATGTACGTAAGATGTAGCACGAAACCAAGGGGAGGGGACATCCTCTCCCCCTTAGGAAACCTGCTTGGCATTTCAATGTCATGCTTTCTAAGAAACTCCCGGAAACGAACACGTGCAGGCCTTGGATTAATGGAGTGTTCCAATAACGTTCGTCCAGCACGGTCTGAAAAGGGAAGCGAACTTAAGCCTACAGCCATAATTCCCTAAGACATACGCCGATCTCGCAGAAGAGGTGCTGCGATTCGGCGTAAAGGCTCATAGCTGGGCTAGTTGGAAAAGCACCAATAGCCACACGAATGCCCCTATTATGGACTGGGGCTAATCATTTCAGCACAGATGGTCGTGCTGAAGAATAAACGATACAACCATAGTCTAACTTGGCTCAAAAATTAAATTGAGTTTTATTTATGGATGCTCTTTTAACGGCTGTGGTCATTAGCGTCCCATTCCATAGTGTGTGTAAGAGACTAGTAATTTTGCTCAGATGCCTCTTTATCAGGCTTGAGGTTCTTTTGCGTGTCATAAATCTACGACACGGCATCACCGGTTTTATTTGCTTTGCGAAAGAAGTCATGCTAAGGAATTTTACCTTGAAAAAATCCATCGCCCTCCGCCGGCTTTGAACCCGCGATCTCGGATTAGTGTGCGATATATTCGCAGCAAACTGTCCGATCCGCTTCTCAAGATGTGCCACTTAATCCGCAAGATATTCAGAGAACGGTTACATCGCGCTTTCAGTTGCGCTATATGCGTGACCAGCTAAATTACCTATCAAACCTCTACCCCAGGAATCTTGCCGAATCTGCGAACGGAGGTAAATCGGGGTCGAATCGGAGCGAAGGTGGTAACTGTCTCCTACGGCGCCAGAAATTAACGCAAATTGGCATCTCAGTTGAAAAACGAAAGCCATTTTTAGAACTCCATTCTTGAATATTGTCTAAACATTGTTGCATACTGCGTTCCAAAAAACGGTGTACGCTGAGAAGTACAATAGACGGCAAAGTCGTCTACAAATAAACATAACGATACCCCTGGAGGAACACAATTAGAGATGGAATTGCTATAGCGAAAAGTGTATCACTTATTGCCGATCCCTGAGACACTTACGTGATTTCATTTTTAGTTGTTTTAGCAGATATAACAAAAAGTGCACAAATTCCTTTTTCAGCTTGATTACCTGCAGCAATATGTTCTCCGTTCTCCTGAACAAAAAGTTTCGAAAAAACTGAGCCAAGCCTAACTCATAAAACACGGTCTTTCATAAATTCCTGAATGAAGAGTGGTAAGCGTCCACGTATGTTCCAGGTGTGTAAGCAACGTAGTATCCCTACTAGCCAATACGTATCATAAGCCTTCTCGAGGTCAAAAATATCACAACGGTTTAACAACTCTTCACGAATCCGTTCATGATCTGTGTCGATGACAACATGTGTCCATTGTTGAACGGCGTCGTCGAAAACCGCACTAGGTGTTGGTCAGTGGGTTGCGAGTTTCCAGCTACCACATCAACAGTCCATTGGTGTGTTCCACCATCTTGCAAACGCAACTGGTGAGGGAAGTAGGACGATAGCTGAGCGGAAAATAACAGCCCTTTTCATCTATCAAAATCAGTATGACGGTGGCCTCTCGCCAGTTGCTAAGGAAAGTTACGTCAACCCAAACACGATTATAGATCTCGAACAGGAAAGCCTTACCTTCAGGAGAGAACTGTTGCAACATTTTTTACGTGGATATCATCTGGTCCGCGCTGATAGTCGCGAAGTTGAAAGAGCATGTCGTGCTCCGTAGTCTAGAGGCACCATGCTAGCTTCTAGTTCCCGACGTCGCGGGTTAAAACCCGGGAGAGGGCGATGGATTTTTCGGGCGTAAAAACCATTAGCATGACTTCCCTCAGAAGGTAACTAAAGCCGGTGGTCCCGTGTCGTAGATTTCCGGGATGAAAAGGAACCTCAAGCCTGATAGAGGCCTCTGAGCAAAATTTAGGAATTTAACGCCCAATATAGAATGGGACGCTAAGAACCAAAGTGGTTAGAGAGGCTCCATAAATAAAAACTAAATTCAATTTATTAAAGAGCACGTTCTAACTCCATGGGGAAAAGGCGATTGTAATCTTCAAGGTTTTCAGAAAGGAAAAAGAAACCTTGAGATTTCACCTGAATCTTAACTGGAAGAAACTCGGGCGAATGGCTATCTGAGCTAGACATTTGAACAAAAGCACCGCCAAATGTGTTAGCCAAGTCAAGTGTATCAACAGAAGCTCCTGTAGCTGTTTTAAGACCGGTGATTGGCATCTGGATCAATTTTCCGGCCACAGGCCTTATCTAATACGACAGAGGAAGGTGTATATCGATTAAATGAAACTAGAAATTTGCTCCATGTTGCCTTTTTTGCTATCCTTAATAATTTATCTAGACATGGCATGCATTTTCTTGTAATGGATCACGTTATCCAGTGTAGGGCGACGCTAAAAATTCCTAAGAGCACATCTGCGAGCACGAATGGCTTTCGACATTCATAAGTCCACCAAGGGACCGAACATCGACGGTGGTGGGCAGTCAACCGAGGAATAGATTGCTCAACAGCAGAAAGAGTGAGATGCGACATCTCTCGAGATGTTCGACCAAAACATCCACAGAGTTGTGCTCAATATAATTAAACACAGCCAACCGGGAGTAAAGGTTCCCGTTAGCTTGATATAAGCGCCATCTAGGCAAATGTGTGGGACATATATCTTGTGTTAAGAGACTAATAAAACATGGAAAGTGGTCACTAGAGTGTAAATCAGAGATGACATTCTACTGTAAGAAAACTGCTGACTGTGTTGTGAAAAGGTGTTGGAGTCTGAAAAAATGTGGGCTGTCCATGTTCAAAAGAGCTAAGTTACAAATGTCCAAGAAACCGGCGATTAGTTTGTCTATCGCACAAGTTGGTGAACCCCAAAGAGGGTAACGGGCTTTGACGTCTCCCACCAATAGAAAAGATGTTGGTAACTGGGAAACTAGAGCATGTAAACCACTGGGCGAAAGGTCGTCAGTTGGAGGCAGATAAATATTACAAATAATAAATCGGGTGGACGGCAGTTTAATCCTTACAGTTACTGACTGGATGTCACTGTACGGATACAAATTCCACAATGCATAATCTGATGAGAATCGTAGTACACCCGTGAGCATAAATACACTCTTCCGGTGTAAGATCACATCGTGCTAGAGTATACAGTCTAATTTGAAAGCTGTCTTGTGGACGGAGTTTAGTCTCTTGCAAACATGCGACCAAAGACTCATACTTGAATAAAAGTTCAAGCTCTGGTCGATGTGCTCTAATTCCACGCATTATTCTATTGTATGACAGCCACAGTAATTATAGTGGGATAAGTTCTCAATCGTTGTCGAATAACTTTACCCTTTTTCTTTGGTATCGGGCTAACACCTTTAACGGAGGATTTATCCTGTCCATTTTTTACTGTCGTTCTCGCAGTGTGGGCAAAATCCTCCTGCAATCTCCAAGGCGGAGGGCCCTTTACCAAATAAAAAATTTCGGCTCGAGAATCTCGAACAGTTCGGAAGCGGAGATCAGCGAAGATGTGGATCGCCGATCTGAGTCCGTTTCCAGAAGATTCCTCAGGGCTTTGCAAGTGATCTGGCTACGAGAATCTTTTCTGAAATTGTGGCTCCGTTAATATTGCTGGTTTTGAGTTGCGATTTCCCGACTCGGTACCGGTTTAGCTGCAACTGAGCTATAAGGTACCGAACTTCGGGACAGAGGGTTGGTGGATGCTCAGGAGTTTCTGGATTTCCGAGAAGGAAACCACCTCCCTAACTTGGATCTCTTAGATCGCACTTTCCTCCGAAAAACGGGGGCATTCTCGGGAACTAGATGGATGTTCACCACTGCAATTAACGCACTTTGGAGTTGATTTACTTGCTCCCTCGTGTGAGAATTCTCCACACTTAAAGCAGGTAGCTTCGCCGTTACGGAAATCGCTTGTGTGACCAAAGCGCCGACACTTATAACTTCTCAGCGGGATGGGGATATATGGCTTAACTCAATGGCTTCACACCTGCCTTAATCCTTTGAGGGAGGTCTACCTGATCAAATATAAGAAACAGAGTACCTCTTTCTCTCCGTTGAACCCGATATATAGACGTCACACCTCGATCTTCAAGATTTTCTGAATCTCTCCGTCCAATGTACGGGTGTTCATAACACCGCGCGAGGAGTTCAAGGTCTTGGCATCTCGACTCGAATCGGATAGTTGCTAACAAGTTTGCTTTCAAGATAATCGCTGCCTGAGATGCTGAATTTGCTGCAACCAGGAGGGTGCCATTGCGACTTCTAATGCACAACTTAACAGGACCAGCAATTTTATCGATGCCCTTTTGAACTATAAAAGGGTTCCCCGATGTAAATTCCTCCCTTCCTCTGTTATATGAATCGCTAAGTAGCGAGGACCACAAGACTCGCTACTTCTTTTACAATGACTTTGGTTTTTTTAATTTTTAGGTTTCATAGCGCTTAAATCCTCCACCATTACAAATATCTCCGATGGCATGCTCACATCCTGTGCGCCACTCCAACTTAGGTGAGAGTCCTGGCCTAGTAGACCTTACTCACCTTAGGGTCTCGCCTCCCAATTTACAGATAGAAGGGCCCAATCGCCTTCAAGAGTGTAACAGCTCATGTAATGGCCCCTCCCCGGGAATGACCTTTATCAGCGGATACGAACACAGTCCTACATAATAATCAGGGGCTGGAAGTTGCGCGTTACCCTCACCCCTTGTGACTCCCCTCCTCCGTGCCGCGCAGCAGTATCCGTCAGACTGTGTTCAGGAAGGTAATTGATAGTTGGTGAAACACACTTGTGGACTAAATGTGGTTGGGCATTTGGCATGAGCCCTCTCGCCTCTTAGAGGAACTCAATCGAGAGTGTGGCTCGGGAAGCAGGGAGTGCCAATACCGTACCTATCGTAGTAGGCCATTGAGGGGGGACCAACGCTCTACACATGTTTTTGCTCGTATCTTATCTCCCTAAGGATCAGACTTGCAGCCCCATTATGAAACAAATGGATTAGATACTCAAAAAGAAAAGGAGAGAAATTGTCTAGGTATTGTTATCTAGCTTGGCTTCATTTGAAACAAATGTTCATATGATCCCTATTTTTTTTTGAAAGGGAGGGGTCTTATATTGATAAAAATAAGTCGTCAATATTAATAATCAGTATGTGTAAGGTATTGTGACCGCGCGCGCGAAGCTACCTCTCGGCCCGGCACCTGGGTGGGGCTTCGAACGGCCATTGGAACAATAACCGTGCGCAACAATAGCTCATCATGTACCACTTCCCCACAGTTTGGGTGTTCCAGAAGATTCTTTTGGGTCGGTTCCAGCAATTTCCTTTTCTAGAATATTCGGCTTTGTATGCGGGTCGTATATAAGGGTCAGCTCTTGCCCCACGAGGCAGTTAAGAAGTTACGAAAAAAAAGTGGACAGTGCCAGTACAGTTCAGTTATGAGTTGACTCAGCGGTTAAGTTGAGAATTGTGATTCAACGGGTCAGTTGTGTTGTGTTCCGAGTGTGTGCCAAAAGTGACCCAAGTGTAACGTTGAGTGCTACGCTAAGTGCCTAAGTGATAAATAAAGTGAGTTTCGCAGTATCGCTTGTTACAATATGCAGGTAAAATGTACAAACAAAGAATTCTGATAAACTTTACGGCGAGCCTTTTTTTATTATTACCATTTTCGAGTTTTGATTGCATGTGAATATTTCAAACATTCTGCTCATTATGGAGTAATTTTTATAGCGGTACGCTAATTGTAAATAGTTTAAAAGTATTATTGAAAGTAATGCTACGTAGCAACTCTCTTGAATTTTTCAATTGCTAAAACATTAACAACTTGGTAAACATTAGCCTTAACTGATATTTTTTGTTTTGATAGAGAACTTTCACTGTGTTTATTGGCAGAATCAATCAGGTGACTCATTTGACTAGGAGCCTGGATGATTACGAGACAGTCTGTTCAGCCCAACTGCGAGTTTTCTTTAAGGTTTACATTAAGAGAGATTTCGAAAGAATTACTATTTTGTATACAAATGCCCCACTATCTTAGAAACTATTTGGTACAAAGTACTGAACGTTTTATTATCTAATTATTTGTAACTAAATAACCTTATTTTAATGAAGAAAATCTCTCTATATACAATCAGGAGCAGGTATTTACAAAGATTAATTTATACTTTTTTTTCTTTCTTTTCTTTAATTTTGGTGTGAGCCGAGATTTTGGCGGAGATTAATGTAAATTACTGAAAAAGTGTGTTTTTAAATTGTTATTTCAATATGTATACTTAATTTATTCTAGCGGATTAGCATTACAGGATTTTTGAATTCTTTAAAGGTGCAATATGGAGTAACCCCCCCCCCCAAAGAGACTAATTGCACTGCTGTAAATCCTACAATACAGTAAAGAATTTAACATTAGGCTACAATACGAGTAGCTTTACAAATGTTATTCTTGTTTTATGTTATGTTAACAATTTTCAAGGATTTATGAAGTATTTTAGATCCAATAGTGGATGACATTGTTTTCCTTTTTCTAAATAAATTTTGTGTAAATAAAATATTGTGTAAATAAAATATTGTAATGCAGCGGCTATGACCCAAGCTTCGGCAGGTTGGCGCCAGGCGGTTGGAGAGAAAGAGAGATAAGTAGCGCTTTTTCGCCCAACGTAAACACCATAAGCACTATCATCAGATAACCAGAAACTTACAAAATGTTCCGTGGAAATTTCCAACGGCTATATAAGTGAGCGCTCCAGCAAATGAGCTAGTTAATAAGTGAATTAGCGAGTGCGTTGCGTTTCTGGTGCGACAAGAAGTGTTGTTCTCCGAGCGAGTTTGTGACGACTATGACGACGTGGAATAAGTGCTGCTACTGCAAGAGATTAGAGAGGTGTTCGATTGCCCAGTTGGTGAACCGTCTGGAAGAAGAGGCTACGACGCGAATAAAGTTAAGTGACTGAAAATTGAACTAATTCACTAGTGAAGTGACAGTGAAAACTGGACTGTCACAATATTTCTGTTTACTTTTTTTGTGGGGGGGGGCAGTGCCTGATGCAAACAGTGAACAATTTTTTTTTCAATGTATAATTTAGTTGTAGCAGATGTTAAATGAAACATCAAGTATAGTATATGAAATAAATTATTACTGAACATGACGTAGCAAATATAAGCTGATAACTGCAACCAGAGCCCGCCTCCGTGGTGTGAGGTTAGCGTGTCTGCCTCCCATTCAAGAGGTCCCGAGTTCGAATCTCGGTTAGGATAAGGTTTTTTCCCCTGGAGTTTTCCCTTATCCTTTAAGGATGAATGTCGTGAAGCTTTAAGCTCTATAGATCCTGGGCTCATTTGAGTATCATTTCACCCATTTATTCATCTTCCGATATGATCTAACTCGCTAAAGGACGCTAAAACTGCAACCAGAATCAAAATGTTTCTGCACACCAATCACAACAATAATAAATAATAATAATAATAATAATAATAATAATAATGGAAAAGGGTTAGATTGTGAAATTCACAATAAAACTACACGTGTTTAGAATTCGTGAATGCTAGCAAAAATAAGTTTCATATAGAATATATCGTGATTATAGCGATCTCCAAAATTACCTCGCTCTGTATAGGTATAATGTAGTTACTGTTTCATTTAAAATCCATTTTTTTCAATAACATTTTAGGCATTATGTTGAAAAACATCGTAAGTTTTCTCTTAGTCGAAAAATGTTTATTATTCATCAGTTAACAGTAAAAGTGTTAGAGAACATGGCTTGAAAAGTTCAACTAATTATCTTAAACGTTTTTTTACATTATGGGTCGTTAAATAGATAAATTAAACATTAGCGAGATAGGGGATTTACTCCCCGTAATGAGTATAATATATTAAAACGAATACTAACCGTCAAGGAGATCAGCATTCAGAATGTTGACTACTGCCAACAAACCAATTACAGATAACGTCCAGCACCTCATGTTTAGAATGTTGCTTGCAAGAGAATGCAATTGTATAGCTCTCTAGGTCCTTAAATAAGAAAACATATTGCCTTTTACAGTCTGTCAAAGAGTGGCTCATAACTTACTATCTCGGTTTTGTTTTTCCAAATTAAAAAAAAATATGTGCAACACTCGCCGACTTTCTCTGTCCGTTACAGCTTCACATAAACCCTAATATAGTATCCATATAAAAAGGGATTTTTCCATTCACGTTATGCTTCGGTAATTTTTGGTTTTGCTATAAATAAACTCCAATTAAGCAATACTGACTTCTTTGCGTGTATAATACGTAAAAGGAAACAGCTATTCGCATTATCTTACGTCCGTTTTTGTTACTAACTGGCTGAAATACCCGGCATTGTCCGTGGTTTAAGATTTTTCTCTTTATAACCTTAGGTTTCACTTACCCAATAGCCTTGCGCATCTTTGGAGGGATTTAAAAAAAAATATTACACAAGATGTGTAACAAAGAGTTGATTAAAAATCTCAGAGTTACAAAAATAATAATAATAATAATAATAATAATAATAATAATAATAATAATAATAATAATAATAATAAACTTCTGAGGAAACACCATGCAAAAGCACTGCTGAACAACCACAAATACCACAGTTTGTAATGATTTCTCGCTGAATGCAGCTGAGCTGAGTGACGGTTCCATGCTGTCACATTCGGTATGCCTCGCCGTTATCTATAGAGAAAATTTTGATTGGGAAAAAATAATAGAAATTTAAGTAACATCAACATAATTTTGTTCATTTTCAGTAACCAACATACACTAAACTACTAAGAAAGCACACAAAGAGAAAATAAAACGAAGGCCAAAATGAATATACAAAGAAAAGAATAACAAGAGTATTTCGACTGGTTTGATGCTGCTGCTGTTATCCATGCCCAATGTCATTTTATGTTACCCAGTTTTTGTTTTTCTGCTTATAAAAGCACTAGAAACTTCCCATAGAGAAAGAAGGCAGTTGCTTACAAAAAACAGAGAAACAACAAATTTCTGTAAGTGAATATCCGAACATCGGGGTATGATCGCAGAATGAATGGCTATGAACTTCCGACTTTATTACTCTTATGTTAAAAATGTTTTAGAATCAGAGATTTTTCTAGTCAATGCGATTGTATTGAATGCTTTTTTGTTGTTTTACTCAATACGCAATAAATCATTTCAAGATAAATAATAGTAAGAAAAAGTGATATTTTACCTACGTGATGCTGTTGCTGTTATCTCTTTCCAATACGATAAGTTAATGTTGTTAATTTTTACCAAGAGATTGTAGCCCTTTACAATTGCATAATCATACCCACAGATGGCATAGCTATTGCAATTTATTTATTTTACCGTATTATTACTCCATGATCAATGTCAGAGAGGAGATCAACGAATGTGTAAACTCGCTGTTCCTTTGTTATTTAGTGAGGCCGTGAAAGCCTAAGTAATTATTCTTATGTTGGCAATATGCGACCTATTACGATTATCGTTGAGAAAGATAAGATGGTCTTGCGAGCTTTTCTAGACAATACGTAAAATTAAATAACTAATCGTGTGAAATGGGGCGCAAATTCTGAGCTAAACAGTAATTTTCCCCTCATGTCAAAGGTTATCTGTGCCAAGTTTGGTCGACATCGTGCAATGGTATAGAAGTCTAAAACCAACCCCCACCCCCGCGCGCACACACACACGCACACCAAGAAAGTATTCGTCTACAAACGTCTATTCTCTTAACCAAATTAATGGAGGCAACAATTTATTTTTTTGGACAAAGATTGAATGGTAAAGCAGTTTACGTATTTTGAGGTTTTTCAGATCATTCATTTTATCAGTTTTATAATTTTTTTTAAAAAAGTGCCAAAATTCAAGTGCATCCAGAGATATGTCAACGTGAATTGTCCAAAGACAGTGGGATTAGCCACACTACAGCAGAGCGGATACTAAAGATGCAGAAATATACCATCCTTATCATATGCGTTTGCATCAAGGGCTCACACACAGAGATTGTCGCTTCCAGCTTTTTTTTTTTGAAGTGGTTGCGCAATGCTATTACAGAGAATGGTTCATTCTTGACAAATATATTATTTTCGGATTAAGCAACTTTCTCAAATATTGGACATGTTAATAAGCATAATATGATTATTGGACACCTGAAAACCTCAAATGGATCAGAAATGTGTCTTTTCAGCATCGTTGGTCGTTAGATGCTTGGTGTAGAATTCTTAATAACCTTGTCATCGGCCCTTACTTCTTTGAAGGCACAATTAGTGGTGAATCATATTGCCATTTACTCAACCATGAATTATCTCCCTTATTTGAAAACGTGTCCTTCAGTGTGAGAAGAGAAATGTAGTCTTAGCAGGATGGCGCACCACCACATTTTGCAATATGTACACGTCAACTGCTGGACCATGACCTCTTCGTTCATCCGACATAACACCCCTTGGACGACTACTTATGGGGATACATAAAACAGAAAGTCATATTTAGAGCACCTACAACCAAAGAGAATATGAAATTTCGAATACGTGAAAGTTCGTCGCACTATTAGCCTCTGTATGTTGTTAGCAGCTAGAGAAATCCTTTCCAAAAGAATTGCCAAGTGTTTAGATGTTAATGGAGGCTACTTTAAGCATTTAATAAAGTAATTTAAAGTAAGCACCTTGGTATTTGACTTATTTATTCGTTTAGTACTATTTTCTACTATTATATGCTTCTGTGAAAACAGGCTTTAAGAGCTAAACAATTCATTTCAGAAAAAAATGCTTTAATAACAGTTACTTAGTTTATTGAAGGGAATCAAAATAAATAAAACCTGATGTGTTACACTCATATGTTTAGCAGTTATACAGAATTATACAACATTCCTTCCGATTGAAGCGAACTTCACAGTCTGCTCCCACAAAATTCAAGATATAATCTTATTTGTCATGTAAAAATCTTAAATATAATGCTGTCTTAATAAAAATATTTACAGCCATTTTTGACAAAATAAAAAATTCGAAAAGTGTTACATGTAAAGGGTAGTTTGGGTTGGGGAATTTTCTTGAAAATCTTCGTGTCGCTCCTTTGCAAGATACTGATTTGAGATCCAAAGTTTGGTATTTTTCCGAATTTTTTTTTCGGGTTATGCTGTTCGCAGACACACAAACGGACATTTTTCCAAAAAAAAGTTTTTTTGGATACATGGGGCTTCAAAATATGTCATTTCCAGTAAAATCTCGGTATAGAATTTTTGGCCATGACGCAAAACCTATTCTTTAAGGAACCCTGAAACTAAATTTATCAAGGTTATTAAAGGTTATTTGATTATTAAATTTGAGGTTATTAAATTAAAAGTTTGATCACATGTTTCTTATGAGAGAGAAAATTTGTGTAAAATTTCATTCTGATACCATGATGATTACTTTCCAAGACAATAAATATTTTATAATTTTTTTATAAAAATTGTGACATCTTAAAAAATGCATTTCAGCATAAAATTGAAGTAGAGGCATAAATATAAGACTTTATTTTTAAGTTGAAAAGAATAGCTATTGGAGTTTTGATCATGTACGTACTTAAGGTATTTTTATAATAATGTTTTGTATATTTTCGGATTTATTCAAACGAAGAGACGTACATATTCTATAAGTAAATGTTTCTGGTCAAAACAGTAGCATTAAACAAAAAATGATAACTTGTGAATGTCAAACATGATTATTTTTTTTAAAAGTCATCACAATTGATGTGTAAGGAACAATTAAAAGTTTGAAAAATGTATATACGAGAAAAATGCAAAATAAAACATTATATAAGCATACAAAAGGGCTATTCACCGCTAGTTTTAACTCTGTATTACATATTTAAAATGATAATACATAAACATATACAACATAATGTGTATTGGTCAAAGTGTATTTAATGTAAAAATCTAGTATTTGATAATTTTATAATTTGTGTTCAAAATCTCAGTCCCATGTCACAAGTTGGACCAACATTATTTCATATATCAAGTTCCTTGACAATAGGTTCGCCATTCTTGAGCAGAATATTTTCTAATTTCTGTTTTTGACCATTAGGTAACCCATTATACACATTAACAACAGTTATTTATAAATATTGAAAATTATCCAAAACATATTTAACTTACAATTTCATTATACGTACTGGTGGACAGAACTGAGTGATTGGTAGATTAATTTGCTTTAGCTTCTATCCATACCCCCAAATAATACTTCTGCATGCTCTCTACACAATATTAATATAGTAAATTAGCACTAGCTACACTAGGGTACAGCGCAACGCGGTAGCGTGCTACCACTTCTTTGTTTTTAACAACTGAAGGTTTACCAGTAGCTATACGAGTGGCACTATTTATATTTTGAGCCTAATAATTAAAAAAAAGTAATTTCTGGTTGAAAACTGCTTTATTGTTTTTCAAAATATTCTCCTTTGTGATCAACACACTTTTGAATCCGTTTGAACCATTTGTCAAAGCATTTATTCCAGTCTTCTTGAGACACCATCAAAACATGGTTTTTGAAGGCATCAACGGCTTCTGCTGCCAACGAAAATCGTTGTCCAGGCAATTTATTCTTGATGTTCGGGAACAAAAATAAGTCATTGGGTGCCAAATCAGGACTGTATGGCGGATGACCCATCAATTTGATTTTTTGAGCCTTCAAATACTCTGTTAGACGAGATGTGTGCGCGCCCGCATTGTCTTGATGAAGAACGATCCTACGGTTCTTGTTGGCTTTCCTTACTTCACCGAAGACTTCCGGCAAACAAATGGTTTTACGTTCCTCTAAAGGCACTGTTGCCACATGGGCAGTTTTGCTGAAAAAGCAGGCAACCATTTGCTTCAAAGTACTTTGAGTGCGAACAACTTTTGTTGGATTTGCGTTATCTTGAAATACCCATATAGTCGACTGCTGTTTACGTTCCGGTGCATACGCATAGATCCATGATTCGTCACCTGTTACAATCTTATATACGTTTTTTGAGGCACCGCCATTGTATTTCTTGAGCATTTTTGTACACCAATCGGCACGAGCATCTTTTTGAGTTTGCGTCAAATTATGTGGGATCCAACGAGAGCAAGCATTTTTCACGGTTAAATAATCATGCAATTTTATATATGCTGGTGGAACTAATGCCTAGAGTTACCTCAATCTCACAATATGTCGCATGATGATCTTTCATTATTAGTTTTTCACAGCATCAATGTTCTCTGGCACAACAAATGATTTTGGACGACCTTCACGAACTTCATTATTGAGCGAACGGCGGCCATGATTAAATTCGTTATACCAGCGTTTCACAGTGGCAAATGTTGGAGCTTCGTCGCCAAATGTGGAAGTTAGTTGATCGATTTACTGTCTTGATAATCCACGTCGAAGGTCGTAATAAATCATTGCACGAGAATTTTCACGAATTAATTCCATGTTTTTGTTGACACACAATTTTCAAGTTAGTGTAAACAAAGCAAATAACGCTCTATTGATAAAAAGTTTGACATTTTTTACCATCATCTACTTCAAGCTCTCCATTGGAAACGTAAGATGGCACCTACAACATTCAGGGTTGCCAAGGCTCAAAATATAAATAGTGCCCCTCGTAAGCTGCGCCTACTGGAGGGATGAACAGACATAGCAAATTTAAGTCCTCCGATTTTTTCCTCCTCGTACATCCCAGTACTAGTCACGTGAGCTTGTCTTCAATTTTACATGTTATTAAGGAAAGTGCATGGACCATACTGTTACACAAGTTGTTTTGAAGTTATGAGTTTTAGTAAGTTGACCTGGTCTTCTGCAACTGAACATTTTACCTGAGCTATAGCAATGAAGAAAATAAGGAGAACGTAAAGGAACGTTACCCACCACCATAGGGCGAGGATAGCATGCTTGATATATCCTCTAATGCAACCTTCAACCTACTAGTGCGCCATCAGGCCTGTCATGTCTCAGTCCCATAATCCTCCTCTCGCATTCCCAACCATCGGATGGCGGTACACATATATGCCAACCAAAGGAGGTGCATATGCGGGACTCCATCATTCTTCTGCTGCAATTACTTTTCAATCCTTAAGTTTGCCTTTTCTTATTAACTTTTCTTCGTTCCTCCCAAAAGGGGGACAGGGTAGCACGTTTGCCTTTCAATCTGAGGGGGGCCGATTTCGAATCTGGGTCGGTGTGGTTTTACTGGATAATTTTATTCTCCCAGGCTTGAGATCTTCCACTCATCACGTCACCATTAAACGTTTCATAAAGAAGAACACTGAAGGTATTTGTTATTCGCTGCAGTATGTCTCAATCTCCATAATTTTTGTGAAGCCTTACACAAATAGGATCATGGTTCGAGGGTTAATGTAAAGTCTTAACATGGCATTAGCAACATGTTCTCACTTATTTAGAATTTGAAGTTTAAAGCTCTATGCACTGTGTCGCAATACAGCTCTTTATGTTAGAACTTGTGCTCCCACCAACAAAGGTAGACAGTCTCGCCAGGAACTCGCAGCAGGGAACAAAACCATTTACTCGTTGCCAGCTTCAAAACTTCTCTTTTAAGTTTGTGATGACAGGATGTTGCTGGTATCAACACATATTGGCATTTGCCACTATAAACCAAGTCGAGCGAGTGTATCGTTCACAGAGTAGTCGTACCGAGCAAAAAAGAAGTTTCCTGCTTTTGGTTGACCCAGGTAATACTTTTCAGCAAATCTGCGTATGGAAAATCGTGTGCGTAACATCCCAGTGCTGAGAGGAAAAAGAGAAAAAACAAATATGTAGGTACATCCAGACAGTAAATCTTTCAACTGTGGAAAAGAACATTAAACCAGAGTAAACCACACAACAGCCGAGTTTTGTTTTCTTACCTACGAATTTTAAACATGTAAATGTGCTCTCACTTAGAATATTTATATACAAATAATGAAAATTAACTTTATAAAATTTACTGATAACAGACTTCAGTACCATTATTTTAATGGGATCTTATGACTGTATGAAAGTTTTCAGTACACCTTTAAACAATTATGAAACAAGGCAGAATTCTTAAATATTGTTAAAATATTTGAGTAGAGAGGTCCACTACTTTGTGCTAGAGCTCTCTGGTAACTATGATTATGGATCTAACCCTCAGTTCAGAATCAATTATTACTTCATTATATACTTCTATGTTGTTCTGTTACTGAACAAACAAACACCTCGCAAAAGTATGCGCAATACTGTCAGTGTTTACTGCTAACGCACTTCCAGGAAGAGAGAGAATAGTAAACACTTCCAGCATTATGCGTATTGCTGAACATGGCTGGACTCGCCATTTTACATGTTCCAAATGTTTTCGTGAAAAGCGGAAAAAAACACGGCTAGCTCAAAAATTATCCCAGGACACCACCGCCACAAGCATTGTTCGGCACGCGATCACTTTGACTCTGCTCTCCTTGTTTAACTCCGCACCATCACTTTCTGCGGCGAATTTAGCTACTTACCCGTTTACTTTAAGACGGGGTTCATCAAACGTCAGCTTTCCGGGTTGTCTGAACAGAAAGAATATATAACGAAGCAAGCCTGAAAAAAAAACCCACCGATGAGTTACACCCACAAGGGCTTCTGTACCCACAATTGTTTATTTTATAATACATTCTACGGACTATTCTTATGAAAGTTTTTTTCTTTTTTGGTCTCTACTTCATATGAAGTAGAAATATTTTCATTTCACATCATTGTAGATACAAGGGGGTTAGAGAGAATCAAATCCATAGTCATATTTAAAAACGAATCGCGATATGCTGGTCTTGAAATTCCACGCTCTTTCCATATATCGCGAGAAACAAGAGAATTGTTAAACAACTCATGTCCATTGACGAAAATGGCTGACGCCACAAAAGGCTATTTGAAATAAATGTGTTTTAAAGGGATCTACAACTTTTGTGCACCACGTTTTTCTCTATATCTTATTGTTTACCTATGCAAAATTCATTTCTTCACATGCTATTTCCAGAAAATTAAACATTATAAAAAAATTATATGGTATTTTAATAAAAATCGTTGAAGCTATTTTTGAGAAAATAAACAGCTTCAAAATACTTTCCATGGAAAGAGTAGTTTGGGGTAGGAGGATTTCTTCAAAATCTTAATGCTGCATCTTTGGAAAATACTGAGCTTAAAGACAAAGTTTAGTATTTATCTCACATTTCTTTAAGTTATGTCACAGGCACACGCGGACTGTTAATAAAGTTTATTATATTTACGAGACACCAAAACATGTGTTTCTCGTAAAATAGGCATCGATATCAAATTTTAGGGTGGAATGCAATACTTCCCTTACATACTAGGTAGTGGCAGAGAAAGAAGTTTTTAATAGGATCCAGTCCAAAATTTAATGAGTAATAAACGTTAATGTTTAAATGAGAAATTAAAATATTTACATATACATTACAGTATTTAGAATACATGTAGACTCATTTCATATCTACTTTAAAGCTTGTGATATCGAGTGCCCGGTTTGAAACGCAATTTTGGCGTTCTATGCAGTCAGTCTCACTGAAGCTTGATAGCATATTAGCTGGCCGAGTACCGACAGGTAGTTCATGAATGAACTGTTCAACATGAACGTTTTGCTCTTATTAACTAATCACTTCAAAAACTTCCCATTTTTCACACTCCATAACAAACACAAATTCAATTTGAATTTCGTTCCTTACATTAGCCCACTCCTTTTTGGAATCTGCCAGCTATAACAACAGCTGAGGTATTCGTTTTTCTATTCTTTGTTCTTAACCAGCAATAATTTGAGGCAGTATTTTTAACACTTGAATAATTTCAATTAAATTATATAATATGTAAATTCAATAATAGCCCGCCTTGAAGCAATATGTATGTAATAATTTTTTAAAATGTATGTAGCAGTCATTCCATATGCTTATATTATTGTAAACATGTTCAATAATGTTATGTGAATGCATTGTGTAATTTAATAATGTAAGAGCTGTGAGAATAATAAGTTTAAAGTTGCTAACAATGAGGTAACCTTGAGGCAATAATGACTTTGAGAGTTTGAATGCTACTAGTCATGATTAGAGCAACGACAATGTAAATTTTGTGACAGTTTAAAAATTAGCCAATCAACAGCCAGAAAAAACTTTAATTAAATGCAGGTATTATATTGGACTAAGACTGGCCAATCAGAGATTTGAAATACAGAAGTTTACGGGTTTGGTCGGTTGAAATATGTTCAGTTGCCTGCAGACCTTGATAACCGGATGGAAGATGTGTTCTTAAAGAAATATTACGTATTCGTGTGAAACGAAAATTATGTTTACGCGTTAACAAAGTGCAAGTATTGAATAATAAAATCTCACAGCTCTTAATATCAGTGTAGTGCTATTTAATTTGTGTCAAGGATTAATTAAAAAAAGTGAATTTAAACTTAAAATCTGTGTAAGCCTACATTCTTGTCGAACCATGCCCTGTCTAAGGGATACGTGACTCTAAAAACAATACTGACGCAGCCGAGGCAAAAACAAATATAAATAATATCTATAGAACCAGTTTAATAACAAAGTTAATATATTTTTTTAAACTTGGAGCGTAACAACAAAAATCATCTTCAAATCGGCTTCTCATACGTAGCAGCATATTACGTAACAAACAATATCTTCTTAGAAAGTGACGTCCATAAGTGGAGATAAATAAAACAACTCCAACGTAAAGAACAATACATCTTCAAATTTTATTAAATTGTTATATCAATTACTATTTTTTATAAATATAGCCTTTTTCTATTCTTTTAAATAACATATCAGTATTAAAAGAAATCTGGTTGCTGTAGAATATTGCAGTTTCAAAGTAACGAGTAAAAGGAAATATAAACAAGAATGGCTACATTTGAAAATACTAGTGCTAATGAAAGACTTCGAGCAAGAGTTGCCCGATGCAGAGTATCACCTCCTTATGAAGAGCTGATAGACACAGGTAAGCTTTAACATCCAGAATTCCTAGGATATCAGACTGGTCCTGTAGCCAAAGAGCAAAAGTGTGACAGGTTACGAAGATATTCAGCAGTGTATCCGGTCATCCACAGAGATCAAAGTCAGGGGGCATTCATTCCAATATGGTATACCCGTGTATTGGTGAGGATGGTGTTTGTTACCACTATATGCTGCGTTATAAAGCTGAGGACAGAGCGGTGCAGGTTGCGCCACACTCGGCGCCAGTTGTACAGCAGGACTTGCAGCACCGTCTTTGGAGTTGGTATCTGACACAGTAGAGACGCATAGATGGCTTGGGTTGTTGCAATGATCAATAGGGCAGTAAACAGCCAGCTTCAGGAGCTTCCTCAGCTGCGGTGCCTGTGATGACAAGTTTGGAAGACCTGGTGGATTCCTTTATCCAATACGTCGGTAACATTAGCGTGAAAACGTCACGACTATAGGGATTGCTGTTGTAATGCAGGTTTGGCCAGTTGGTCTTCAGGGACAGACAGTCGGCTTTAGGTGTGGATCAATGTCACCGAGACTGCCAGCAGAGATAAGGTAAGTTGCTGCCTGGATAATCGTAATAGGGACTCTTTCAAATAAACATCCGGTGGTGGACTTCAGTTCAGTACAAAACATGTGAAAAATTGAATGCCTTCTAAAGAGCGGCAACGCTCTTCATTTGAGAGTTTGCGGATGTTACCCTCGATACTATTCCAATTGTGCTTAAGAATGAGGTGTAGTATCTAGGAATACCAAACCCAAAATTTTTATAAAAGCGGACAATGATAACCGAGCTGGTGTAACCTAAACTATAGGACCAAGGGTCAAAGATTTGGTCTCATTGAAGTTGGGAACCGCTCCAGACTTCTACAATACTCCTCAATGAGCAGGAATACTTTAGAGGCAACAATAGATACATATTCGGTAAAGGCACGCATCATAGTCCTAGTATCAGAGAGAAGACACTGTTACACTCGATGCAGAAGGGACTGAATAGAGGAGAAAAGAGGTGCATTGGCAAATGACAATCTTTTCTCACCGATACACGAACAGGGAAGGTTGAAGTGACGTAACATTAACTTAAACTGTAGTAGTGGCCGGTAGGAAAAGATGGTGTAAAGAGGTGACAGTCTGCAGCAGGAATTCCGAGTTCAGTCATTGTTTTAAAGAGGTAATGGTGATCGACGCGATCCAATGCGTGATCAAAATCTAGGGGGATTGGCGATATACTAACTCCTGAAAGTGAGTGCGACTAACATAATCATGCAGTGTATATAAAGCGTGTGGAATATTTCCATCATGTCTAATAGTTTGCTGCAACGTATCTAGAGGATCTACTAACTGTGAAATACGGTGATTAATGCAGTGCATACATATTTAAAATGCAAAAGCGCAAAAATGGACATAGTTTAGCATAGTTAGGGGGCAAGGTATGTTACATCTTTGGAGTACGCCCACGTCAGAAGTAAAATCAATACGCCATAGGAGAAGCCAGAAGAAAAAGTGCTCAGCATTTGATTAAACATTTCAAGCTTCGAGTCCTTCAGTAAGTGCCAAAATGTCAAGTAGAATCATACACTGGTTAGGTAATCCATTCCCAGATACTTATTGTGTGGACAAATGGTCAGAGTCTCGCTCAATTCAGACACGAGAGCAAGGATGGTGAAGAAAATCCACCTCGTGTTGGAGGTGCTAATGTAACTGAGGACTGTGAGAATACCCAGAGTAAAGCTGCTGAAGGTAGAATACCAGGCGTATCCTGATAAATGTACCAAATATCACGGATATGTTGAACGTCCTTACAGTTAGTTCGTTAATGTTCCTAAATGTAATGATTAGTGATAAAGAGAGGACTGATCACAGGGAACACTGTAGCACGATATCGCATCTGAGAACCGAGCAATTCCTCCAAATGCAATCGGAGAAGCCGAGTTTTTGTGCCGTTAATCTCGATGCACTTCGGCTACTTGCTGTCTGTCGTTGGTATAATTCGCGCAGTAACTTATCCAAATACTGCTTATACCACTGTTGCCGTCAAAGCACATCATAAGAAATGCGTACGAAGAATCGCTGCATCATCGTTTTAACAATGCCCTAACATTCCAATTCTGGGAGATGAAGCCCTTGCTGGCATGTTCAGCAATGTCTTCGCTTTTCAAAGAGAGCATAGACTTCAGGATCACATAAACGACGGACATTCAGCTTCCAATAGTCACGGTCGTAGCCTGATGAAGCTCCAGACATCTAAATTGAGGCAAGATAGCCACAGCGATCTGAGAATTCAGGACAAATGTCAACACTGCTCAAGAGTAGATGTCCAGGGATGTGAATTATCACGCTAACTATTTTTGATCCTGGGAAGATTAAAATCGACTAATTATTTTAGCAAGTTTTTTGCAACTGGATATAAACTTACTGTGAACTGGGGTAAAGAATACGTTAGTTGCCTGGCTAAAATACATTACACTTTTCACAGTAGTTCGAAACATAGGAAGGGAGAAGAATACATTCCAGGGACCTACTTGATACTTCAATACCAAATGCGACTGCAGCGATAACGATTCTTCATCGGCAACATGTTTTGTACAGAATTGTACAGCACACAAGCTATTTCATGCTGCAAATAATTCAGAAAGGGATACAAACCTGAGCCCAATGGAGGTCCAGAACCAACATATTCCACAATTGTGTCAGCGTTACTGATGTGATTATCGAGAATATTGCCCACCAACCAGTGGAGCCCCTGAGCGAGACTTTGATTGGTACGGCTTGGAAAATCTGGGTCTAAAACAGCAATTAAAATAAGTGTATTTTAATACAACCCTTCAGTGTATGGTACATTTTACAATTAAACTATATCACACCTAAGTTGTTAAAATCCATTAAACAGAACAAACCCAGCGCTTTTCATCTCTGGTTTACTCTACGTAGGGAAGGAAAAGGTCCTTTAGTCAGTTAACATTAGGTACATAGACAAACAAAATGCTAGAACAAACCACGAGTGCAAGTCTAATAAACACGAGTTACAAAATGAATATCTTCTAAGAGTGAACTCATTTGAAATTTATGTTATGTAAAAGAAATATTTGCTATAAAGTAGGTTAATGGATACTTTTATTACACAGATAAGTTATTGTTAAATGTTAGCTCTCTGTTTACTGCATTCTAAGCATGAATACAAAGCAAGCAAAGAACTAATAGAACATGATTAAAGATTAAGTTGTGTGATAAATATCAATTATATTAATGCAAATTTACAAATATATGAGATGCCATTTTATGTAACGCAGGAAAACGTTTCAGTTCTTGAAATGTATGTCTTGCAATGGCCTATCCATATAGTCAAACGAATTTCTAACATCTCATCTGGAATAGCATTAATTCCTCTGTGAATATTGTCTTTAAGGTCTACAAGGGAGCAGGCAAAATGTTCCATCAAGATGGTATTACTGCATACACTGGTAGAATTTGCATGGCAGCTTTGCTACGGTATTTTGGTAATCAAATCAACCCGAAAAATGGAGACATGTTATCACCGAGATTCCCAGAGCTCTCTCTCTCTCTCTCTCTCTCTCTCTCTCTCTCTCTCAAATTGTCCACAAACCCTTGTAGATTTTAAGGATATATTCACACAGAAATGAATGCAATTCCAGTTAAAATGTAGAAAAGTTGTTTGACGATATGCATCGCAGGGTAGCAGATATGCATCGTAGACATGGAGGCCATTTGTTGAATATAATTTTCAGGAAATCAAATGATTTCCTCGCGGCACGTTATTGCCACCAATTTAGTTTATTTTAATTTAAATAACATAATTCGTATAAACATATTGTCATGGAATCAGCCTTGTAAAAATATTGCCTTCTAACACATCGCGTATATGCATGCTCCACCTGCACTGCAGTAACATTATATGGAAACGGGTAGACGTCTGGTTAATAACCTTAGGACAATGGGGTTGCTAAATGCTAAACCTAAGAAGCGAAAACGAAATGTTCTAATGGAATTCTAAAAAATAAAGTTTATAGAAATAATCCCCAAACCATAGACGAACTAAAGATAAATATAAGAACACAAATTATGAGAATTATGCAAGAACAACTTATGAATGTTAATGGAAACTTCATCCGGAAATACCAGGAGTGCCTCAACGCAGATGGATGTCACTTTCAACACCACTTATAACCACGTTAGTACTCATAGTGCATGTTACTATCACTCGATGAGTAAGTAATGCCGGAAATTTAGAACAGAAAGCCCCCCCCCCAGTGTAATAGTGTGCGGAGCACGCATACACGCGATCCGCGGCCCCGAAATATAGCGAACAGTCTGTACTACTCTAAAAGTAGTTAAATAATTTTGCCCGAAACTTGTTGCTTATTTTGATGCTAAAAACCTGTCCCCAAGGTTTGCTCCAGCATTTTTCTTACAATTGTATTATATGCTGTATTGATTGAGTACCTTTAACCACTCTTCACCGCGACATCAGATGTGACGGTTCTCGAGCTTATTATAATTTGAAAAGGTTCAACTAACGCTGCAAATTCAACTCTTACTTTACCCAACAAAAAACATTCACGTGGAGTTCTCTATGAGACAAAGACAACAGCAACTGCACTGCTCTACCTCGCAACTTTCAATACTTTGGGTGCATGCCAGTCTAACTTTAAGTAAAACTATTTAAAGGCTACTACTAAAAGAATTTGCTTAATGATTTACTTATCATAGCAAGTAGATAATAGTCGTTAAAATCATATTTCCAGGTCACAGTAGGCGAATCTATCACTTGCGTTGGTGTCAGCTCATTGCCCAAATTCACTTTGGAGTCTCCATAACTCACCTATAAAATAACACATGAAACTGGTTATCTTCAGGAAAATACAACTTGGTTTAATCACAAAGAACATATCAATGCTTGGATAACAACGGCAGAGAAGCGAGAGGAATGGAGGGATAGGATGGGGATTAGTCAGGCGGAGGGGGCTTCCAGCCACTGCAGCTCAGCACAGCATGTAGACCATTGTAGGTCCTTTGTGACTTACGTGACCTCTGGGAGGAAGGGAAGATCCGAAGGGTGACCATATCTGGACGACGACGTGCGCTAGCGACTGACGATTCCAGAATGACACCAGTCCTGACGCCGCGCGAGTCTGCTGGCACCAACAACCCAGGGGTCCCGGGAACAGGCCCCACAGGAGGGAGAACCACCCGACCAAGGGCCCGGAAGAAACGCAGCGCAAACTTCAGTCCCACTGCAACGCACCAATCGCTGTAGCCTGATCCTACAACTCCGAAACGTGTGGAGATATGAAATGCTGGAGAAAGGAAATTCGTGGTAGAACGTGAAGCACCCCGGTATTCGCCCACCAACCTGGGAAAACCACGTTTAGAGTGGCCGGCCCGACAAAAATCCAATCCGGGACGTGCGAACCTCGCACGTTACCGCGGAGCTCAATAGAGGAATGGAAAGCATTAGTACCCAGGGGCCTGGCGGTTCGTCTTGAAGCCACTTTATTTGGACATTCTCTGTCAAAAGCAGCTTTGCAGGTACAACACGTGTGCAAAAAATGTGTCCATTCAAAGAGATTATGATTTATTTGTAATAATGTACGATTTGAAATAAAATTCAACCTTTAAGTGATATTTTGCAGATACGACCGTAAATGTTGTAAATGTCCAGGTTCCACGGCCGTCTTCATCGTAGTGAGCTGTTTAGCGTGTTAAGTTTGTTTCATTTGAGTTCATTAAATTGGGTGCCTGACGGTACCTGTCAACCAAAATAAAAATGAGTTCGATCTTAAAAATAAGTTGCTTTCTCCTTTTTAGCTTGCACATTCCAAGGAAGTAATATTAATCTTATTGTTTTTTTTTCATTATTAAGTACTAGGTGCCTAAAAGTAAAGCAATCATATCATGGGGGTAGGGTCAATTGATGGAATTGGAAGAATCTGCTCCAGAAATATTCCGACATTAGATTTACTTGAGGCAGCCAGGACTCTCCTAGGGAAGTAAAACAAGGCACAAAACAGCAGCTTGAACACTGCCTGATGCAGAGCGCAGAATGGTAGTCCACTTCGCAGCAACATCAGCTTTACATTACAGTCCAATTACACAGGTCTACAAATAAAAACTTTTTGTGAGCTGTTTTAGATTTGAAAGGCGATTCTTAATATTTCAGTACCGCTGATTTAAAAAATGACTTCCGTTTTTCTCCATCACATCAGGGGTTTTTTTACAAACCAAACTGAAGCATTCACATATTTTCTTCGAAAAAATGTATGCACTCATGAGCTGTATAAGAGCTATAAATGAATTTGTGAGGGGGTTTTATTGCCAAATATCACATTTAAATTCATTTTACAAACAGCAGGTCAATAAAATCTTGTTGGTTTGGTATCAAATGTTTGTCTCCTGGGTTTTCTCTAGTGTGTTTCCGTGGAATCCCTACACAACATCCAGCAGTAATCTGCACTCATTGAAGAATTCCATTGTCCTTGGTATTTTCTCTCCATTTCTCGAATACCCTGATGGAACCTCTCCCCTTGTTCCTCACTGACTATACCCCCAGGCTGTCAGGAAAGATGTCTAAATGTGAAAACAAAGTATAATTTGAGACTCGTGTTGCATCCTAAGGTTCTGAACTTCTGTAGCATGTTGTTCACAATTTTAACGTAGTCAGGGTGTTTATTGTTTCCTAAAAAGTTGTCTATAACTTCTTTAAGTGCATTCCAAGCATTTTCCTCTTCAGAAGTGATAGTAGCTTCAAATTACCTGTCTTTAAATAGAGCTCTGATTTACGGACCCACAAATATTCCTTCTTTTATTTTTCCTTCAGAAAGAGTGGGAAATTTAACACCGAGATATTTGAAACAATTGTTCTTATCAACTAGCATTAAATATTCTCTTTTGGGCAATTGTCTTTGCTTCAAATGTTTGTCTCTTGCCCTACTATCCCACTTTCATAAATAACATGGAGATTTTGTGAATCGCTGCTGTTGACCTAATATACAGATTATTTTCAAATCTCCACACATCAACCACTGATGTTCACACATTTAATTCTCTCCAAAACATACTTCCAAACTTTCATAATTCTCCTTCAGCTGTACTGAGTGCACTACTGCAACTGAAGAAAGAGCATTACCATTGTGAAGCAGCACACCCTTAAGGCTTCTTTTACTGGAGTCAATAAATAGCCTCCAATCATGTGAATAATATGTAACAATCCAGTTTCTTTATTACGTCTGGAATGTTATTACAGTAAACTAGATTTTCTTCTTCGTTGAACTATTGCAAGAAATCCTTTTCTCTGTTCCTGTAGAAAGTAACCAATGCATCAACAGCAAGCAAGTTGTTTTCCTGTAGTCTGGAACCTAACACCTCAGCTGCATCCTTGGGAAGATTTAAATCTCTTACAATGTTATTTAGCTTGGCCTGTGATAATGGTTGTGGCACATTTGATGTTTCAGGAACGAACTCTTCGGACACAAGTGATAATGGTGAATCACTGCTACTGTCTGTATCTGAAATAACTTCACTACTGTCTGTAGATAGCTTGGATATAGGTATGCCAGTGCCATGGGCCACTGGTCTCATAGTAGATGGCAAGTTTGGGTATACAATTCCTGTTTTGTTCTTTGCATTAAAACTCTTCACATTGCATGTAAAAAGTAAGAGTCAGTACTGTGATTGTGAGGTTCACGCCACACCATTGGTATTTCAAAACGTAAGGATTGTTTCTTCCCGTTTGTCCAATTTCGTAAACCTTCAACACAAACGCTGCATACATTATGAGGAACCCAAGGCCTGGATTGATCTCCTATATCAATTCCGAAGTAAGCTTGTACTCTTTTCTTACAAATGAGATTATGCTTTCTTTTTCTGCTTCTTCACAACAAAACTACCACAAATATAACAAAATAAGTTTGGATTATTTACACAACACCTTCTTTCCATTGTGCTGTACTCAATTACATATGATAAAGATAACAAAATGGTATTATTTAAATGCTAATTTCTTGCTTTGTACAACGACTATTAAGCGCTGTAACAGATGAATTCCCAATACAAAATGGTGTAAGCAGTTTAGAATGTGCTGCCACCTGCCATAAAACAGCCAACTATTTCCTTTTAGTAGCTATATTCCAATATATGGCATTGTTGTAGTAGTGTAATGATTCATGATCACATAAAAGATACACAAATAAATAAAAAAGGAAGATATGAATTTTGAAAGAAATGGTATGTGATACGACAATATGGACTTTAGTTTTGGAATAGGGACATGGAAATTACTATAAAATGACCTGAATATCTAAAACAAACTGTTGACCTGTCTTATTGATTAATGCAATCAAGAGTATTGTACAAATCAGTGCTACTATATCATGCACCCAAAATCTAATGCCAAAAAACATAAAAGTAGTATGACGAGCCAAATAGGCTTTGATGTGCAGCCGGTAAAATTCCTTCCAGACATATCAAAATCTCCCAAGACTTTTTGCCAGGAATGTTTTTATCAGCTCATTTCCTATTTAAGTTAGCAAACACAACACATTTCAAATGACGTCACTTGGTGGTAATTTCTAAAATTCAAGAGCGAAATTATCATTAGCCAATTGATAGACTTTGTTTAGGGATTCACATTTAAGGTAGTAGTTTTCAAGCACTTTGTCCAAAATTTCCTTCTTGTAAATCTTAAATCTATTGAGATCCAACTAACTCATTCTGAACATCAAATACAAATATATCGTATTGTTTTTACCTTGAGAGGCACAATATCTCGTGCATAAATGAGATTTGGAATTATCTCATATTTCTGGAAAACTGCTATCACTGGAAACGATAAAAAATTGATTATACATTGGCTTTTGAGAAAACTAGCTTTGAAATATATTTACTTATTTTATTTTCTTCGTTGTTAATATAATTCTTAAATAAATAGGTAACAGGGATTTAGAGCCATAAGGACGTATCTACAAAATTTGACATTTTGACATCGTGTATCACCAAAGTCTATTCAGTCTATTCAATGATAAAACAACGGAACTCCTAGCTTTAATCGTTCCGGAGATGTTTGACATCCGAAAATTCACTTTCCATGTTTAATTTATTATTTACTTGTTTATTTATATAATGTCGCATTAACAACAAGGTCAGATCGAGACAAATTTTACAATTCCCTACCTACTTGAGTTACATTAACAAAGTTAAACACATTCTTGGAGAAAGTTGTATCACCAAGGGCGGTTAAGATGGTTTTTGGCATTTTGTATCTAGTCCTTACATCACTGTAGAAACGGCAGCTGGCGAGAATGTGTGACTAAGCGGAGAATTACAATAGTTGCACATATCGGAAGAGCAGTATGTCCGAGAAAAATTGATGGTGACGCTTGGAACGTGAGAGAGGATAGAGAGAAATAGGCAGGGAATAGGAATCTTTCATTTTGCTTCTATAACTCTTGTTTAATGTCACAAATCGTATTGCCTTTTACTTCATTTTGTCCCCCTTTGCAGTACTCTGGCGTTAAATGGCATACTAATACATTTGCAGATAGGGTTTTTTGGTCACTAAATAAGGGCTGTATGTTTTTAGATGGGTATCCAAAATGCAAAACAATTTGAACCTTACATACACATTCTCGATGTAATTCTTGCAATAAATAATATAACACCAGTACTTATTCATTATTGTGCTGCATAAAACACATTGTCAGTAATTGGAGTACATCATTCAAGCCTTTACTGTTGTGCAGTCAACGTGTTTTCTAGAGTAAGAACAATTCTTAGTCTGTTGAAGAATCAAAAGTGTGATACGGATGAGAATTTCTAGCTTCCGCAATGTGCTTTCATCGTCAGGCAGCAATTTTGATATAGGTTGTGGTTATTTTTCATTACTCACGCTAAACCAAATCACCTGTCTGGGAGTGAAACTGGATCAAAGTCTAACTACTCGTGAACTATCTACTCGGGTGCAGGGGGTCAGGATCTCTCTGTACCCCATGCTAAATTGAACCATTTTCGAGCCCTTGTCATCTCCCTCATGCTTTACGCCTGCGAGATAGCTTACTACTATGGCTTCAACGGTCTCGGAATAGGAGACTTGGGTCCATGTATTCTGTTGGTCACTCATTCTCCCTAAGACTACTTCACAAGGCCTCATCCCTTTCATATGTGGGATATGAAATTAGGCGCCGAGCCGCAACATTGCTTGGACATCAGAGTACCATGGTTAGGCCTTTTGGGGATTATAATCCGTGAACTCGCCGCTTCAGGCGATACTGGATTTTCCGCATGCCTTGGGGCACACCAAGTAACATGAGCACCTTCATTAGCAGTGAAAGCTCTATTTGTAATCCGTCAAATACATTATGGATTTCAAAATCATTCCCCCATCCAAAGTATATTAAAGTTCACTATCCACCAGAGGTGCAAAGGGGCCGCTGCACCCTAACAGACAGTTAAATGCTACCTCATGATCATCTATCCATGCTAAACTAAAAACAGCCATCCTTATACCCATCCTTAAATAAAAACCCTGCGGTAAAACACTGTCGAGGTTGAACACTCGGCAAGATCACTCGGGCTGAACCTCAGCTTGCCGGCAACTCGTGTCGTGTCACAGTAACTGTTCCATTATAGAATTTTATTAAACCTAGATATTTAAATGGGTTGTGCACAGTTGGCAAGTTAAAGCAATTTGCTTATGTGTGCTTATTGTAGAACGCACTTATGTGAAAGCTGAAGATGCTAATCATTCAGATTTGGATTTGTCATCTGATTAACTCTTTAAGGACCCTGATAAGCCAGCAACAAATGCCGACAGTGTTGATGGTATGCACCACTCGTTCAGAGTTAATGTAAAGGAATCGATCAGGGCTAAAAGGATAGCACTTATTTATGCAAAACTAATTACACAAACGACGGCTCTTGCGTTGCATTCTGAATATTGTGCAAGATATACAAGGGACTAATTGGATAGCAGGAATATAAGCAGGTTTTATCCTTCTCCAAAAAACTAGTAAAATAGGAATACCTCGTAACTTCGTTTAATTCCTACCTAATAAATTTAAGAATATGAGATTGATTTATAAGTTTTGCGTCTCTATATTACGTTCCTCAGTAAATTATTTATAGGTTTTACTTTTTTCAGATCGCCCTATGACCTTTGTTCAGAAAGCTTTAATTATTGCACCTCTTCCAAATCCTGAGGTGCAAAGCACTGGCAATCAAAATTTAATTTTGGAAGAAAGGAACAATCTGAACAAAGTATTAGATCAGAATGGTTCAAAAACTGGGGATAATAGTAGAGAACTGGTAGTAAATGAAACATTTGACATAGGGGATGAGGCAAAGGTTAAACACAGAGGAATAGTACAAACTGGGAGGTGGAAGAAACATGACAGGAAAAAAATTGCAATCGGGGTGACCATATTTTTCTTCTAAAGGCAGTTAAACCAAAAGATTCTCAAAACTATTAAGGATATGCAGCTTTAATTTCACTAGGGCAGATAGAATAAACATTCATGAAGAACTTTGGAATTTAGGTGATACAAGCAAGTATCCTTTATACGTCATTTCACCTTTTGGAAAAGCTTGATAAGGAAAGTAGAACTTCTAGAAGTTCTTCTAGTAAAAAATCCACAAATAAATACATTTTAAACAAAGATGTAATAAAAAAACAAACATGCTGGTGGGGTTGAAAAGGTTAACAATTTTACTATTTCATCTTTGAGCAGCAACTATGCACAGCAGTTTTGTCAAATGACAAGGTACAATTAGATTACAAAAAGCCCCAACGACATCCAGCATTTAGCTCGTGAAATATTAAAAAATAAGAGGCTTGAGATTTCACAGACTCCACCAGATCAGCTAAGGGTTAGTGTTATAGCTGAGAAATTGTTGAATGATGTAAACGCACTCTTAACCACCACGAGGTATCACGACTATTAGCGTCGTGAACTTGGGTAATAACAATAATAGTGTATTCTTTTTCCTTTATTTCAAAACACGCATTTTGTAAACAGATTGTTATGACTCTAAACCTCCCATACATAGGTTTCGTTTCGCATACGCTGAAGTATTGCAAAATATAACGAATGCATTAATAAATCTGATCTGCAACACTTTCACTCCTTTCTCTAATCATTCAAAATGCTGATACCCCTTGCATCTTGTGCTATTCACGATTAATCCTTGCTATAAATTACCTCAAATTGAGCAAAGTCCACTTGGCTGAAGATATGATGTAAAAGCAAAGCAACTCTTCATATTGCAGGTCAGAAATGAGCCCATGCCAAAAGTAATTTTACATTTTTAGCGGTGCACCACAAATGTCACCTCACTGTTCTGCTTAGTCTCTAACAAGAATATTTCGGAAACAGATAATCCTATGAAAAAATCATCTGATACAAATGGTATACTCTAGGTATACTTTTGTTTCTGAAGTAAGAAATTAATTTCAAAATTGATGATTTTATGAAAATGAAGAGGATTTTCGAGACACACAGAAAAAAATATGATGAACGTTTTATACAAATATCTGAAACGTAAGGCATTTTAATCAAAACTGTTAGAAGCATTTTTGAGAAAATAAAAAAATAACGAAAAGCATTGCTCAATGGAAATGCTTGTTTGAGATGAGAGTATTCTTGGATGCGTTTGAACTCACTCACTCACTCTCTCTCTCTCTCTCTCTCTCTCTCTCTCTCTCACTTTCACACACATTGTTTCTAAACAAAGCTTTTGTATTATTTCCAGTGAAATTTTGATGTCAATTATTTAGATGGAATGCAATGCTTCCTCTACTTACAACTAAACGCTAGAGAAAGTAAAAAGATTACTTAGGGTAGGTTTTTATCAAAGCAACTTTCACATTCGGAAGTTTGACAGGGCTTTGCTTGTCCTATTTTTCTATTTAGGAAGCGTAGTTGTTTTGCCAAGATGAGTTGATGTGTTGTATTCCATTCTTTCTTTTCAACTAGGGCGAGGAATTCATAGCATTTCGACCTTTAAAAGTAAATGGAATGTTGACCACAATTAGCATTGATGAAAAAATTACCAGGCTTGTCGTAAACAAACTAATTGTACATGCTGCAGCTTTTTTACCTCCTGGCCTTGCTTAAAAATGCTGCTACAACATTAGTAGTTTAAATGTGTTGTTTAATTAATAATATTATATAAGGAGAGAAAAACTGACAGAGATAGGGGGAGGGAGAGATGTCATACATGTCACCCAAATTCAATCCAATTCCTTTGAATATAAATATGAGAGGTTACTTTTTATTGCGAACTTCAGATTTTTAACGACTTCAAACCCAAAGTGGATGGCTCAAAATCTATTAAAATTCAGTTATTGGAGAAGAGGGAGATGCATATCGTGCTCATAGCACCAATTTCCCTGTGATTTAGCTGTTATCAAGCGGAGTTTGTTGTACAATTTTAACAAAATTTGGGTTTTAGAATCTGGCAAAACTGATCAACTATCCTCCAACATTCCAAAACTTCGTCTCCCATTATTTCCAATCCCTATTTTAGGTTTAGGAGCGGAAGGGGATTTAGCACCTCACCTAAGGAGATCTTTTGTGCCTAGACCCCTAACGGGGCGCCCCCGGAGGAGGGGTGAGAGGAGACACGACAGGGCCAGGGCAGAAACTCCCCTGATGGCAGCTGGAGCAACTGGCTCCCCTCACCACCAGCAGGCTTGAGATCACATTGGGAGCCCGGGACCCGGAGACCGACTCCATTTCGAGGGACGAAATGTTCCAGAGAGCATCCTTTCCCCTGCAACATCGAGACTCCCGCCGACGCTTGCAACCTGAACCCAACCAAGCTGATGAAAAGTGAAATGAAATGGAGACGAAATGGCGGGGCAGGAAATTCGGGGTATATATTTAACCTTCCCAGCAGTACTATTTTTTACATCCAAATCAATATCCTTTGTCCATATGAACAAAACTTTAATAAATTATACTAATATATTCAACCTGTTATATATGCACTGTTTAACCCATCTTTTCAAAGTATTGTACAGTTATTCTATACGACCTGGTAAAAATCTAAAGCTACCTTGCAGCTTCCAAAACTTCCCAACACTTATTTTCTAACATATAGTATATTTGAAGTTTAAAAAAATTGCCCTTAACCCTTATTTTCAACCCCTTATAGACCAAACTATACTGCTTGGCCATATAGAGCACAAATTTGTACCGAGCTATAGAATTTGGCGAAAATTAAGGTATACCTTGCAACTTCAAAAAACTACACCTAATTATATTTTCAATCAAGTTATGTACAAAGTTGTACCATTTGACCGGTCTGAACGAAACTTTGTATACTTACGCTTTAGGCGGGTGAAAAACTGTAGGTTATTTAGACTTTAACGGACCACTCCATTCTTATTTTCAACCCCTTACTTACAAAATACACCCTTGTAATGTTGGAGAAGGCAGCTAGTATTTAATATTTTTATATTCGGAATGTTAGTTTTTCTTTAGATTGGTGCACTGTAACGTGTCAGAAAAAGTAGAATTGTTTTTATTTTCCGTACTAGTTACCTATTATTATGTAGAAGTAGTATTGCATTCTACCCAAAATTCGATGCTGGGATTTTATAAAAACACACATTTTGAGGCTTCCTGAATATATAAAAAGCATTTTTTTTAGAAAAATGCCCGTTTGTGTAAGAGAGAGAGAGAACATAACTCAAAAGAAAAGTCGATTAGTTAGCAAACTTGGTATTTAAGTTCATCTTCAAAGGACGTGACACGAAAATTTTCAAGAAAATCCTCCATTTCAAATTTGATATAGAAAAACATTTGTTTATTTTTCCCAAAATGGCTATAATGGTTTTGATTAAAATGCCATATGTTTAAGATATTTGCATGACAAATAAAATGTGTATCTTAAATATTCTGGGAATAGCATGAAAAATCCTCTTTATTCTGAATGACCTTTGTATAGTTGGTAAACGGTAAAAGATAGACAAAATCTTACTGTATAAAACTGTAGAGCTCCTTAAAGGACACAATTTATATCAAATAACATATTTTGGCGTTAACAATTTCGATATATTCTTAATTATCGATATGATCTTGAAATACTTATTCTTTTTCAAGTGGTAAGCCGCCATTTGTTTCTTTTCGTGAACATGCAAAGAGTATGGTATTTCAAAGTTATCACATAGCGATCCGCTTTTTAAAAATCTGATTATCGCTTTAGGCTAACGTATTATTCAACGAAATATGTAAATGTATAATGAAACTTTATCTAGATTATTAGGAAGCAGATATAGAATAATCTTTTATAAGAATGGTATTATAGAAGATGAGTAGATAAATTCATGCGAATGAAACAAATATTTTTTTAATTGAAGCCATTTCTAATCAAACATTTGTGGTGATTACTGAAGATAAAACAATCACTTGCTATTTAAGGTAAACGTGCGAGATTTAATGGTTAGAGAAAAGCCGTGGGCATGTTACACGTCAGATTTCTAGGTCACACATTTAGTCTTGGAAGGTTTAACAGAATTGCACAAAACAAAAAGTGTGCTACAATTTTCATATTAGTGTCAAGTAAGGAAAAAAAGACAACTTTAAAATTTGAAAATCCCGTGTGGTAAATAAAGTGTACTGACCGTTAGTAGCAGTTATAAAATTAACTGGTGTCAGCAAAGCAAGTAGACAGGTCGTCCAAAAGCTCATATTGGTTATAGAATTTTGTGCTTAAGACAGTAACTTAACATATCTTTAAGTTCCGCTATTTATACGGTGAGTGAAGGTCATTTGAATTAACATATTAGGTTTGCCGAAATAGAACGCTATAATCTACAACGATATCAATACCATGCAGTAATGGAGTTACACCTTGTGTCCTTGTGGATTTTAGTTTATCGCTCAAATTAACGAAGCGATTGCACAGAACTGGGTAAGACAACTTAGGTTCCAGTTAGAGTAGCATATACGTTTCGTTAATTAGTATCTTAAGATACTACAGGATACGGAATACCTCCTCTTCTTTTTTGGAACGCCCCCTAAGGGAGCAAAGGTTAAGCCCCATATCCGACCATCATGGTGGCAATCTTACGGTATGCAGAGCCGTACAACTATATCGCCTCCCTTATGCAGGGAGTATTGTTAGGTGTTAAACGTTCAGTTAGTTGGGTCCCGCATAAGCATCCTGGTTAGTAAACAACATAGTTTGCTGGGGTGCAATGCATGCGAGTGCAGTCACGATCGAGTACCGAGTGTAGCCGGGGTAGTTGAGTGTGATATGAGGTCTCTCTTCGTAATACGAATAGTGTGCAAATGGTGAGCTTGCTAATACTATATTACGTGAGGTGTATCAAGTTGAATTAGCATGCAGTTGCGTAGTAAAATGGCAGGAGCGGAGGTAAATATAACTTTACGGGTCTTCTCAGTGACAGCCGTGGCAATGCTTATATTGTTGTGTCGCTCCGGTCCGTGTGACGCTAAATCGTGTTCTTGTCCACCCTCATATTTCTTGCTAAATTTAGAAAAGGCACAAACGATATCCGTTTCTTTGTAAGAAGTTGTAAACGCAAACTTTCAAAAACCACGCGTCATGCCGCTTCTTTGTTAGAGGCTATAAGTGAGGACGTGTCTTGGTTTCATGGGATGGGATCTCAGTCAAAATAACCCTCTTAAACCTGTGTGGTCAGGAAAAAATGGTAAATTTTGCCCCCTCTTTCAAGCGGAATATCGTTCAAGTGTTTTCTAAATTTTTCAACAATTATATGCAGCCAACGCATAGTAGTGGCGCAGCTGCATGCCATGTAACACTTGGGGGGATCACTTCTCCTGGCGCCGCCTTGGCTGGGAAACGCAAGGTTTTCGAGGGCAGCTGTAGAGTAAATGGTTGAGAGATGGTGGTTCTGCTGCTTTCGTTGTCTGTGATTAATAGAGAGATTACAGCATGTTATTGTAATAGTTGTATAGAGATTCTACCACATCACTGTTTGCTTCTGGGTCTGTCTGATTGGGGTAAAAGAATGAAGGTGTCATTTATGTACGTTAATCGTCGTTTCGTAATAATCGAGAGCAGATATTTTATATTATGGTGTGAACGAAGTTATTTGTACATATCGAAGGCTATGAAGTCTTTTACTGTGTGCATGTGAAGGTCATTGTATAGTTCTTGACGGTATTATTAACGAAACTTTAGCTATTGTCTTAATCATCTGGATACAGTGAATGTTTTTTCTGCGGAGATCCAGACCAGCGCTGCGTATTGGTCTTCTAGGTGATTTGTATAACAAGACGTCCACGCTGGAGATTAAGTGCGTTATTATAATCTACAAACGGGTTTATTATTCTGCTCAAGTAAGCGTAGGCTTTTCTTCGTGTTTCATCGACATGAGGCACCAGGTGACACCGTGGTCCATTACCAGTCCTAGGTAGGTGATTTCGATGCTCAATTGATGTTGATAGTTTTAACGGGCACGTCAAAATATGTGTTTTGGGTAATAGTAGTTTTTCCGTTTAGTTAAAATTATTGCATTACATTTCGAGGCATTTACTTTGATACTACGCTTGTTCAGGATTCTAATTGGGCAAGGGTGGTTTGAAGGTTCTTGTTTATGAACAAAACTTTGCGTGATTCGGAAACAATTGTCGTGTAATCAGCTTAAAGATGATGTTGCTGGAGTTGTTTTTGGACATGTCGTTCATGTATAAATTGAAAAATGGGGACGTAGTAAGCTACCTTGAGGGACGCCTACTAGAATTTGGTAGGGTGGATTTAGCATCGTTTATTACTGAGGAGAAGTTTTAGTCGCTCTAGTAGTTTGCTATCAGTTTGATCATAGTGTCCGGAAATGTCTAGTTCATTTTGCGTAGTAGCCCCTCATGACACACGAGATCGATAGTCCGTTCTATGTCTAGTAGAACAGTTCCTGTTGACTTTGGAATGATAAAGCCTTGTGTTTCGTTGTGCGTTTGGAGATTACAAAACATTTTTTATTTTATTTTACGTCGCTTTAACTCCTTGGTCATATCACGACGGATCTGTTGGTGGATAACTCTTAGAACTATATGTGATGGACAGTTAGCCAACTAGGTCTCATCGCTCCGTCACGTGTCACAGAGACCCTAGCGCATAGCTACCGAATCTTCTGCTCTCGTACCGTGCAGACGGCATTAGGATGCCGTCCAGTCCAACCGCTACCCCCATACAAAGGCGGACAGTTAGCCTTCTAGGTCTCATCCCTGTAACCACCTGCTTCATGCCGTGCAGATGACATTAGGGTGCCGTCCAGTCCATCCGCTGCCCTCACACATAAAGGCGGCTAGCCTTCTAGGTCTCATCCCTGGAAATACCATCTTGCTTCGTCACGTGTCCCAGAGACCCCCAGCACATGGCAGCCGGATCTTCTGCTTCGTGACGTGCAGATGGCGTTAGGGTGCCGTCCAGTCTAACTGCTTACATTGTCTGTAGATAGATTGCATAGCATTCGCTAATACCACTTATTTTTCATTTTACTATTGTTTTAGACTTAAGATGGAACTTTAGGTCGTGGTATTAAATATCAAATCTGGTATTTATCTTGGCGACTGAGGAAAGCCACGAAAAAAACCTCAAAGATTGGTCGCCCCCACGGGATTTGAACCCGGGAGCTCCCAAATGCGGGCCACAGACTTAACCGCCTGAGCCATCCCGCTCGGTATTACGAAATTAAATTATTTTAAATACACCGTTTAATTTTAATTTATTGCAAAATATTTTCCGGCTGGAATGAAGATAACGTCATTACGCCATTATTATTATTATTATATTATTATTAATATTATTATTTCTGATCAGTGTAGATAAAGTAATCTAATGCGATAGGTTCACATGATCTTCGCTACACCATTTCTTTTATTTTTGTGTGTTTTAAAAAATGTTCTTGCGAAAACTTATTTTTCTATATACTTCATGTTAAACGAGATAAACTTTTTCAAAAATGGTTTCATTACACAACGTAGGTGCAAGGGGAATATAGTAAACTGAAGCGAGAGTCAAAATCTTTAAAACAGAATCAGTGGGTTACTATGCGCTGGTTTTGAAGTTCCATATATGATATTGTGAGAAACAATAATGATAACATCTAATTTAAATAAAGGAAATGTATTATAAAACATTGAAGAATCCAAACCAATAGCAACAAATATGTCGAAAATAGTTAATGCCACAGAAAATATGACAAACTCTGTTTTAACGAGATCTACATTTTTATGCAGTTAAATTCTGTTTTCTTATGGTTTACCAATTATGCAAAATTATACAACAATTCATTTACAATTAAGAGGACTTAACAGACAATTCACAGAAAATTAAGATGCACATTTTATTTTCCATGCAGATGTCTTAAATACACATTTTAACCGGAATCGCTTAAAGGGTTTTTGAGAAAAAAATGAGAACATTTTCCATGTAAAGGGTAGTTTTGAGTGAAGGAAAATTGTGAAAAAAAAAAATGCTCAACTCACAGCCTTGGATGATGTTGAACCGGAATGCCAATTTTGGTATTTATCAGATTTTTCGTTTCCAGTTTATGCTGCTTTTTTGTTCTTTTTCTCTTTCTCTCCCCCTCTACAACACAAACCCACACACACACGCACGCACCTACCGCTTTGTTTTCTCTGTAGCTTAGACAAGGTATGTGCGTGTGTCCCTAAATCAATACATATACCCTGTTACATTTACATGACTTTCTCTAACTAATGTCTTTTATTTTGATATTTCTTTTTCAAACTACAAATCAAAACTTTTTTCTAACTACTTCATGTTAATCTACCTTTGGAGAAGTGGTTTCGTTACGCATTTCGTTGTAGGTACAAGAGGGATGCAGAAGGCTGAAATGGTAGCCAAATCTTTAAAAATGGGTCGTTATAATTATGCTGACTTTGAAATTCCATTTTTTACATGGCCACAAGAAACAAACGAATGGTGACTTAGCACTCCAAAAAAGTATAAGGTGCCTGAAAGTTCAAACCAATAACGAATATTTCAAAATGGTTAATGCCACAATAAATTAACAATTTATACATTTTTTGTGTATCAAGTTTTCTTCTATCCCGTGGTCTTGCACTTATAAAGAATTGGTTCAGAATGAAGGGGATTTCACACTTGAATCCACAGAAAATTCAAGATATTTATTAATCAAGTAAATGTTTAAACACGTGTTATTCTAAACTAAATTGTCAAGATATATTTTTGGAGAAATAAAAGATAACATGTAAAAGCTAGTTTGAGGAGACTTTTCTTGAAAAAACTTGTCGCATAATTGGAAGATACTAAACTTAGATACCAAGTTTGGTATCGACTTTTTGGGTGGAATGTAATACTCCCTCTTCTTACTATCTGTAAGTATAGTAGAGGAAGTATAAACTCACTTGATATAAATTGTATATAGCAACAACATCTGAATGTTTCTTGTGGTACGCTGTTGTCTCTTTAAACTTTAACTAAAACAGACAAAAGTCATGCTGAACGAGTGCTTGATAGAATGTACATATAATATCTTAAACATATGACCATTTAATAAAAACTTGAAGACATTTTTGAAAAAATGAAAAATGATGAAATTTTATCCACGTAAAGAGTAGTTTGAGGTGGGGAATTTTCTTGAAAATGCTCGCTGGCATGCTTAAATAGCCTCTTGACTCAAATATAAAATTTGGTTGACTTTACGTTTTTGAGTCACCTATTCGGAGGCTCAGACATTCTTCTAAAATGAGTTTTTGGACTCAGCGGACCCTCAAAGACGTAATTTTGGTAAAATCTCGATATTGAATTTTTGAATAGAATACAGTACTTCTGCTGGGGTAAGTGGTAAAGAACAATAAAAATAGATTACTTGGTAAAGGATCTGAAATGAACAATCACACAGCTTTCTATACCAACTACTAATTTCCATAGAAAAGCTTATATTTCTATTCACATCCTGTTATTTGTGAAATTATTGATATAAGTACTTAGTTTCAATACATATATTGTTGAAGGTACACGGGTTGCAGAAACTGGAGCAATCAGCTGTTTAAATGGCACATGTGCTATACTAGCCGTGTTATTTGCTCAAGAGACACAAGAGAATAATCACTTAACACGCCATGGTATCTTGCTCAATACATTAGGAAATTTGCAGGGTCAACAGTGAATATTTAGGAAATGGTCATTGGTATGCAGGTTTTTAAATTAAATTGTATAACTCATTGAGATTTACATACATTTACTATGTTTTCGTCTGTCTTTGCGACTTCTGAGGTATACAAAAGTTATAATAAAATAAAGATGACTTGACAGGCTGTTTTCAGAATACATTTTATTCATATAATGTCTCATACAAAGCGCACGCACGCACATGCACACACACACAAGTTTTGGGATGAGGGAATTTCAAGAAAGCCTTACACTGCCGGTTATATCTTTAATTTTGGGATCAAATACAGCATTTCCTTTAAACACCTAAACTCTATAGAAATAAACGTTTTATTTTGACTAATAAAAACAATAATTGGCCGAGTAATATTCAATTTAAGAACAGCAAAAGGACGTTTTCCCATTTCCATGTTTATTGATATGTTGTCTACCAAAGACTGCTCTTGGCGCGTTTATTCCAATTTATTTGCCTACGTGTGAAGCCTGTGTATCTAAGCGGTAATAAGGTAAGGTAAGTATCATTCTTATTCTTTTCCAAGGTAAGGCATTACATTCCACAAAGTCACAACCTTGGCATGCGTTAAACTTAAGTAAAACTTTTAAACACCAACGAAAATTTAGCTTCAAGATTGAAACAGGAATTCCTGTTTAACATCTGTCATCAATCAAGTCTCCATATTCAAAACATGTTGATTTGTAGTTTATACGCAAAACCTTGGCACATATTAAACTTACTCAAGTGAAACTTTGAAACACAATGAACGTCTAACAAATTACTTCTCAGGAACGAAGCAGGAATTCCTGGTTGTAACATTTGTAATTAATCATCTCTCCATATTATTAATAACATCTTGATTTGTTAGTTTATGCGCATTAACAAGCTAAGTAGGATATATAGGAGAGATCGAGCGCAGTTTTTTGCGTTTATATGGGAAAGGATAGGGAAAACGAGGCTAGATGCGACGGTTCAAGGAGGAGAATGCGTTTATATGGGCGAGATAGGGAATACGAGGACTGACGCTAGGCTAGACAGTGGTAGGAGGGGGAGTGCGCTTTATATGAGAAAGATAGGGAATACGAGGGGAGGTGCTAGGCTAGACAGAGGCTGAGTAGAGTATAGTTTATATGAGAGGTATAGGAAAACGAGGGGAGGTGTTAGACTAGACAGAGGCTTGAAACGTAGTGCATGGTTTATATGAGTGGTATAGGAAAACGAGGAGAGGAGTTAGACTAGACAGAGGTCGAGGAGCAGAGTATGGTTTATGTGAGAGATATAGGAAAACGAGGAAAGGTGTTAGGCTAGACAGAAGTCGAGGAGTAGAGTATGGTTTATATGAGAGGTATAGGAACAGGAGAAGAGGTGTTAGGCTAGACAGGTAGTGTAGCAGTAGGAATATGGACTTATATACAGGAGAGATAGGGAATACCAGGGCTGATGCTAGGCTAGTCAGATGCTAAAGGAGGGAGGGATATGCTTTATACGAGAGAGATAGGGAATACAAGGAAAGATGCTATACTAAACAGGACTTGAAGGGTAGAATATGAGCGATTAGCGAACCGAGGAGAGGTGCTAGTATAGGAGTTTTTAATGATGGAGTAGGCGTTTATATGCGAGAGATAGGGAATACGAGGGTCGATGCTAGGCTAGACAGTGGTAGGAGGGGGAGTGCGCTTTATATGAGAAAGATAGGGAATACGAGGGGAGGTGCTAGTCTAGACATGGTTTGAGGATTAGAGTATACGTTTATATGGGAGGTATAGGAAAACGAGGGGAGGTGTTAGGCTAGACAGATGCTGAGTAATGTATGGTTTATATGAGTGGTATAGGAAAACGAGGAGAGGAGTTAGACTAGACAGAGGTCGAGGAGCAGAGTATGGTTTATGTGAGAGTCATGGGTAAACGAGAGAGGCGTTAGGCTAGACAGAGCTAGAGGAATAGAGTATGGTTTATATGAGAGGTATAGGAACAGGAGAAGAGGTGTTAGGCTAGACAGGTAGTGTAGCAGTAGGAATATGGACTTATATACAGGAGAGATAGGGAATAGGAGGGCTAGACTTGAAAGCGACTTTAGACGTGAACTTAGTGGAAAACTGTTTCATGTCAATGTTAGAACGCTAATTCTAGACATGCCCATCACGTAACCTATTCAGGGAAAAGGTGGCTCGTTCAGGGGAAAAAGGTGACTGCACAGGGAAAAAGGAGGCCCACAAAGGGAAAAAGTTGACTAGCAAAGGGAAAAACGTGACCAGCAAAGGGAAAAATGTCACCAGCAAAGGGAAAAAAGGCGACCACCAAAGGGAAAAAGGTGACCTGCAACGGGAAAAGCTAACCCACTAACACTAACAGGTAAGTAATTCAGGTAGTATCACAGGAGGCTAGATTCCAGGGTTGGGTATAGCATAGTTTCATATTTCAAGGTAATTCAGAGGGTATCGTAGGTATTTAGGATAATTCAAGTAACATAGGTGTTTAGAGTAATTAAGCAAGCATTACAGGAGGGTAGGTTCCAGGGGTTGGTTATAACCTAGCTTCGTATTTCACAGATAGTTCAGGTAATATCGTAAGTATTTGAGGTAATCGACAGAGCTTCACAGATATTATTGATAATTTCGATCAGAGATTCGTATCACAGCTATTTAAGGTAAATGCAGATGATTCAGGTTGTATCAATGGTATTTGAGTCATTTTAACAGGTAATTCAGATAGCATCACAGGTGCTCGTGCTAATTTAGAGCAGGAATTCGTATCAGAGCTAGTTAAGGTAATTTCACATGATTCGGGTAGTATCACAGGTATTTAAATCATTTTCATAGCCAATTCAGCTAGTATCGTGAGCATTTAAGCTAATTCAGCTAGTATCACAGGAGGCTAGATTCCAGAGGCTAACTGCATCATAGCTATGCATGATTTCACAGCTAATTCAGCTAGTATCGTAGGTATTTAGGCTAATTCAGGTAGTATCACAGGAGGCTAGATTCCAGGGTTGGGTATAGCATAGTTTCATATTTCAAGGTAATTCAGAGGGTATCGTAGGTATTTAGGATAATTCAAGTAACATAGATGCTTAGAGTAATTAAGCAAGCATTACAGGAGGGTAGGTTCCAGGGGTTGGTTATAGCCTAGTTTCGTATTTTACAGATAGTTCAGGTAATATCATAAGTATTTGGATAATCAGCATAGTTTCACAGATGCTCGTAATAATTTCGATCAGAGATTTTGTATCACGGCTATTTAAGGTAAATGCAGCTGATTCAGGTTGTATCAATGGTATTTGAGTCATTTTAATAGGCAATTCTGATAGTATCACAGGTGCTCGTACTAATTTAGAGCAGGAATTCGTATCTGAGCTATTTAATGTAATTTCACACGATTCGGGTAGTATCACAGGTATTTAAGTCATTTTAACAGGCAATTCAACTAGTATCACAGGTACTCATGGTAATATAGAGAGTAATTCGATTATAAAACTTTTCTCATCCAACGTTACAACAATTTATATACTTTTTTCTAAATCTTACAAACTTATTATATGTTAAACACTTATTGTACGATGCGGAGAGGGATAAACTGCATATTGGTTCACAAATTGAAAAGCTTTACGTCAACATACCTTTATTTTAGTTCGTTATAGATGTCTCTCCCCTTTTATCTAGGCTTGAGACTAGCACTAGGATTGCTCCTAATGGCAGGGTTACCACCTTCCCTTCCATCTTCTTCTTTCTTCATCAGGCGTCAGCTATCTGCATATACAGCACACAGATACCTTCTTTTTTAAGATTGTAGACTCACTAGAAAATCTTTATCTTTAACTTACATTCTTTTAAGCACTGTTTGTAATGGCGTAATGTCCATACGCATATGTTGTTATCCCGTCCTCAGCAATAATTCTTTTATCATCAAACGGAGTCAATGCAATTTTATTCACTTGTACTGTAGCAAGGGCATGCTTTCGTGATAGGATCAGATTCATAGGTGTTCTGATGATTTCACTGGTTTTAAGACAGTCTGTATAGCTGCCAAACGAAATGTACTGCTTAATAGCGCTACGTTTTATACCTTTAATCTTTTTTATCATTGACCCTTGAATATCTAAGGCATACATCTTAGGACGTAGTCCAACAAAGCGTAGGATGATTTTGCTATTAGCCTCATCTTTAAATTTTCCCAATACCTTCTTGTTCTGAGTAGAGTAACATATATGGTTGGCAGGGTAATCAGCTGTATCGAGATGTTCAAGAAAACGTAGCTTGTCCTGGTACACATCTTCAGTTGTTACACGATGAATGAACGAATCAGTGTCCATATACATAAGCTTCAGGTTTTCAGCTCCATAATAAGGCAACAAAACGTCGTAATGATAGTTATACATTAATGTCTTGGAGATGTCCAACACACTCATACCAATGTATATAGGCTTGTTGAATACAATCTGACGAGAGGCCATATGTACAGCAGCTAGATTATCAGCATATATCGTCCTGTCGATAAACGTAGGCTTGGCGATCAGCTTCTCTAGAGTTTTTTCATTGGTCACCAGTCGTATATCCATACGATTGCGCAGGTTCTCCATAGTTTTTCCAAACATAGCGTTGTTAAAGAGTTTGTAGAGATCCTTCTCGAAATCATTTGCAGCTTGTTGTCGTAGCCTGTTGTTAAATTCCACATAAGGTTTCAACCACTGAGACTGTCGGAATTGTAGCACACGATGGATTTTTGTTAGTCGTAGTCCATGACTAAGAGCTTGCTTCAAAGCCATGTAATGCACTACATACTTCTTTCGTGGTCCAAGATGAGGTATCAGTTTCTTTGTAGATGATTCCAATGGTTTCATACACTCTGGCAGGAAAGGTAGATCGTTGTGTAGATCGTGAAGTTCTGCAGGATACTCGATGTCGACTTCTAATATGTACCCATGAGGATCATCTTCTTGTAGTGTTTCTAAGTTGATTTCTTCAGGTGACACCCACTGAAATCCACCAAAAGGAAGGGCGTGACACATTGCCCACCCATATTGGTTATTTGCGTCCTCGTATGTGATAAATTGGGTTGGTCTCGTCGGATCAAACTTCTCCATATAAGTGTTATTAGCCTCAGCATACCGATGAGAAACTTGGCATAAACCTCCTCTTATACCTGATTCCACCATGAGTAGTTGATCATAATCTTGTAACAGTTCCAGCTTAATTCCAGTATACAGCAACATGGCGTCCCATGTAAGACCTGGAGAGGTAAAATAATGGGCAGGATCAACTTTGTGTGTTTTAAGGGTTTGCTCTCTGAACGTCTCAAAGACGTCAGCTAGAAGAAATACATCCGAAGTTAAGTAGAGATCGCTGTACTCTCCCAGGTTTCTCACATTAAACAGCTCCCATACATTTCTAGCATGATCGTAGTCAGCATCAGTAATTTCTTCTTCATTTAATCTATTGTAGAAGGAGTCCTTAGGAGGCAAGCAGGTCTCGTTCAGGGCATCCCATGACGTAACAAAATCATATTGAAATACACCCTTACGGGTCATCAACTTCAATTTGTCTTCTCCAAAGTACTTTAACGTTTCAGGATACGAGGTTAGATTTTTTACCAACTTATCCAAGCTTGTACTGAGGAATCGGAAGCTATCCACAAATCGAAGCTTTATATCTCCTACATACTTGGTGAATGAGATATAGCTTTCTTCAGAGTTAGGAATTACCTCCACACGTTCACTTGTACAACCCAGCTCCTTAACAATGAAATGAGAGTCATATCCGCTAAGGTTATGCATGAAGACTGGTATATATTTAGGTGTTTTACAGGCTAAATTACATTCATTATGAAGACTTCCACGATATTCACCGCTGATGTGATCATGGTCGCGTACTTTATAGTTCTCTTCTGTAAAGGGTTTTCTACACAAGTAGCATGTCGTAGAAGACTCGAAATCCTTTTGCTGTTGATCCGTAAGTTTCAGAGGCTTAGCAGATTTGTATATATTACCAATCATTTTTGCAAGAGATGTAAGGTACAGCATAAACGTCTGAGCAGCATCAGCACCACGATACACATAGGGATGCTTAGGAAGATCAGTTTCGAGATGTTCAACACTGGATGTAGGTTTCACGTAAACACAGAAGCTCATTGGTGTGTGCTCTTGATAAGGTGTTGTATAGGAAGTTTCAGGATTGGGTGTACACGTATGGCATGGAGTGAGAATACTCTCAAAATCCGCATAGATGACATAAGGTACTTTCAGCATCCTCTCAACATTTTTAAACTGTACAATTGATTTCTCCTTGGTAGGCATAACTACCCTTGCAACACCATGTTGAATACAGACGGCTGCATGTTCTTGTAGTTTTTCCTGTCCACTTCGTCCATATCGATCATCAAAATGTGTAAAGCAGCGCTTACAAGTATAAACCCGTCCATTATGGTTAGTTTTCTGGCGTCGAACGAGTTTCTCAAAATTCCTTATATACACGTAGTGATGTTTTCCACTGCTATCATTCAATAGTAGCAGGTCGCGATGTTCAGGTAGTTCAATATCAGCAACCTTTATCGGATACACTTCATGCTTCTCATCCAACCCCAAAACGTTAATAGACATATTGTTAAACTTCTCAAATTTAGGTATTTGAGAAAGTGGAGTAGGGTAGGAAACACAGCTGAAGTCGTACTTGTCTTGAAGTTGTTTGTATTTGCTCACACGTTGCGCATCCTTCCCTATGAATTTAGCTAATATAGAGTACATGAAACATTTATCGTCGGTAAAGTTCTGAATGTTTATACACGCTTCTTTAGCTCCGACAGATGACGGTAGTGGTATGTAGCTACTTCCTCGTAACGGGTTGTACTTGTTGATACGAAGTCGAACTCCTTCCACAGCAAGCAAAGCCCAGCTGCTACCCTTAAGCTGAGACTCCTCCATTTCAGTCACCAATTTCTTGAATTTCACTTCCATCGTTGACTCCAGATCAGTTTCCAGGAAAACAGCTTGATTCCGTGTTTTAAATGTTTTGTCACAGGTTTCTCCAATACTGTTAACAAATCGACACTCAGCCAGCAGATTAATTTTAACACTCTTATGAATGCTAAGCTCTTTATGCACAGCCTGGATTATACGTTGTTTTGCCTGTTGCAGATACATATTTAGGTCCTTAGCTGATTCGCATCGTATAAAATACGATTTCAATCGTCCTTCGAATGAAGTTTCGTATTCTTTCATATCACAGTCCTCCATTGTTGACAGTAACTGATGTTTAGTTGGCTCCAATCTTCTTTTCTTCTGAGGGCTGCTTATTTCACATATATCTTCGTGTCGCTGTCCCTTATAACAATCTTTGAAGGTTACATTACAATGTTTACATTTGAAGAGCTTCTTGCAGCTCATCTCGTGTCTTCTCTTGTCATAACCTCGGAGGAACTTCTTCCCACATTTTCCGCATGCATATCCAGTAGCGCTTGGAATAATATCCTTATACGCTGAGTTATTCATCTTTATTCTTGATGTAATAACGTATTAATCACTGATCAATGAAATGTAGACCTCTTCACCTTGACACCACTTTAGAAAGCTGATTATTCTTGGAGAGAACACGATGTTAACACCTCAAGACTAATTAGCACAATGAAGTCCAATGCCCTAGATCACCATATTTATAGAGGGAGCACGAACCTTTTAGATCAATCATAAACTCGCTCCATAACCACCTGTATATGATCGCTCAACGTGTACTAACCCCCCAGCCATATAACCTCAAGTCTAGAGACAGGATGTTTATGACGTCACACCCAGAGACAGGATGTCTGGCAGCATCAAACACGTTTAAACTCGTCTCATAACTACCTGCTTATGCTGTCACACCAGCAAGAGAAGTATTCCCACACGCTCATTCAGACATATATTTCAAATTCAAGCCCACCACCACCATCACCACCTATTGTACCAAGGTTAATTCAAGCTGTATTATCACAATACTTAAAAGTAAAAGCTTAAAAGGAAACCTAGAAGATTTTCCCCCTTATTTACTTAATTATTTCATGTTTTTATTCCCTTTTCAATTCTTCCTTTCCATCTTCTCACAGAAAGACCATTTCATTTCACTACAATCACGAGAAAAGCAATTTTTCCAGAGTTACACAGATTCTAAGCTTCTAAATCGAACCCGGTAATACTTTTAATAAATGTATTTTAGCTCCCCAATATCAGCATCTACCATTTAATCTTTACTCGAACCTGATATGATCCATAAGCCTGAAGATATATGAAATCACCCTTCGGGATTCGATCTGAGTACTTTAAAGTAATATTTGTCACGATAACGATATTTAAGGACTAGATACTCTGTTTGCGTTTACCTTGACATGTTTATCTAAATTAAATCACGAGTTATTAAATTTTTGCAAGTAAATTTCATTGAATCGGTATTCGAACCCAGAACACCAGGAACAAGATAATTTATAATATTAGTCTGACATGTTAAACAAAGTTGTATGCAGTTACATCATCGATCTAAGTGATATATTCTAGTGTACAGAGGAAAATTAAGAAAGTCATTAAAAATCGGGAATCGAACCAAGCACAACTGATTGGCAATTATATACAGCATTAATCACCCAGTACAGAACCTATCAATCATGCTTTGCTGCACTCCTCTACCTCACTTAGTTCCCGAGATAATGAAAATTTAAAAATTAAGGATCGAACCCAGGACGTCAGGTATCTAATTACACATTTACAAGATACTATCTAATAACATAAACGTAATAAAGTTTATTTGGCGTCTGTATCTTAATTGGTTTAGGAGTTATTAAATTTATAAGTAAATTCCATCGAATCAGTATTCGAACCCAGAACACCAAGAACAAAATAATTTATAATATGAGTTTGGTATGCTTAAAGGTGCTGTATGTAGTTACAGCATCAATCTAACTGATATTTTCTAGAGTATAGAGTAAAATTAAGGAAGTCATTAAAACATCGGGATTCGAACTAGAGACAACCGATTAAAAATTATATACAGTATTAATTACACATTATAACAGCTATCAAACATGCTTTGGTACATTCCTCTAGCTTGGGCGGAGCTTGCCGGCATAGATCAAAGAACTTTATCAGATGTCGGCATCTCTCTACTGCGCCAGAACATACATTTTATTTCTACTGTTTAATCGCTTATATCTCCTGAATGACAAGAGATAGAACATTGGGATAAAAACTAATCAATTCTTTGGAATTCGCCGCGTCATTAGGACCTTGTTCCAAGTTGACCGGGATGCCTGGGTTCGAATCCTAGGAGTGAATGCAAATTCATCTTCTAATAACTCGGAGAATTATTAAGATAAAGACGCCAAATAAACTTTATTACATTAATGTCATTAGGTAGTTTCTTGTGGATGTATATTTTGGTACCTGGTGTCCTGGGTTCGATCCTTAATTTTAAAAACTTTATTATCTCGGAAACTAAGAAAGCTAGAGGAATGTACCAAAGCATGTTTGATAGCTGTTATAATGTGTAATTAATACTGTATATAATTTTTAATCGGTTGTCTCTAGTTCGAATCCCGATTTTTTAATGACTTCCTTAATTTTACTCTATACTCTAGAAAATATCAGTTAGATTGATGCTGTAACTACATACAGCACCTTTAAGCATACCAAACTCATATTATAAATTATTTTGTTCTTGGTGTTCTGGGTTCGAATACTGATTCGATGGAATTTACTTATAAATTTAATAACTCCTAAACCAATTAAGATACAGACGCCAAATAAACTTTATTACGTTTATGTTATTAGATAGTATCTTGTAAATGTGTAATTAGATACCTGACGTCCTGGGTTCGATCCTTAATTTTTAAATTTTCATTATCTCGGGAACTAAGTGAGGTAGAGGAGTGCAGCAAAGCATGATTGATAGGTTCTGTACTGGGTGATTAATGCTGTATATAATTGCCAATCAGTTGTGCTTGGTTCGATTCCCGATTTTTAATGACTTTCTTAATTTTCCTCTGTACACTAGAATATATCACTTAGATCGATGATGTAACTGCATACAACTTTGTTTAACATGTCAGACTAATATTATAAATTATCTTGTTCCTGGTGTTCTGGGTTTGAATACCGATTCAATGAAATTTACTTGCAAAAATTTAATAACTCGTAATTTAATTTAGATAAACATGTCAAGGTAAACGCAAACAGAGTATCTAGTCCTTAAATATCGTTATCGTGACAAATATTACTTTAAAGTACTCAGATCGAATCCCGAAGGGTGATTTCATATATCTTTAGGCTTATGGATCATATCAGGTTCGAGTAAAGATTAAATGGTAGATGCTGATATTGGGGAGCTAAAATACATTTATTAAAAGTATTACCGGGTTCGATTTAGAAGCTTAGAATCTGTGTAACTCTGGAAAAATTGCTTTTCTCGTGATTGTAGTGAAATGAAATGGTCTTTCTGTGAGAAGATGGAAAGGAAGAATTGAAAAGGGAATAAAAACATGAAATAATTAAGTAAATAAGGGGGAAAATCTTCTAGGTTTCCTTTTAAGCTTTTACTTTTAAGTATTGTGATAATACAGCTTGAATTAACCTTGGTACAATAGGTGGTGATGGTGGTGGTGGGCTTGAATTTGAAATATATGTCTGAATGAGCGTGTGGGAATACTTCTCTTGCTGGTGTGACAGCATAAGCAGGTAGTTATGAGACGAGTTTAAACGTGTTTGATGCTGCCAGACATCCTGTCTCTGGGTGTGACGTCATAAACATCCTGTCTCTAGACTTGAGGTTATATGGCTGGGGGGTTAGTACACGTTGAGCGATCATATACAGGTGGTTATGGAGCGAGTTTATGATTGATCTAAAAGGTTCGTGCTCCCTCTATAAATATGGTGATCTAGGGCATTGGACTTCATTGTGCTAATTAGTCTTGAGGTGTTAACATCGTGTTCTCTCCAAGAATAATCAGCTTTCTAAAGTGGTGTCAAGGTGAAGAGGTCTACATTTCATTGATCAGTGATTAATACGTTATTACATCAAGAATAAAGATGAATAACTCAGCGTATAAGGATATTATTCCAAGCGCTACTGGATATGCATGCGGAAAATGTGGGAAGAAGTTCCTCCGAGGTTATGACAAGAGAAGACACGAGATGAGCTGCAAGAAGCTCTTCAAATGTAAACATTGTAATGTAACCTTCAAAGATTGTTATAAGGGACAGCGACACGAAGATATATGTGAAATAAGCAGCCCTCAGAAGAAAAGAAGATTGGAGCCAACTAAACATCAGTTACTGTCAACAATGGAGGACTGTGATATGAAAGAATACGAAACTTCATTCGAAGGACGATTGAAATCGTATTTTATACGATGCGAATCAGCTAAGGACCTAAATATGTATCTGCAACAGGCAAAACAACGTATAATCCAGGCTGTGCATAAAGAGCTTAGCATTCATAAGAGTGTTAAAATTAATCTGCTGGCTGAGTGTCGATTTGTTAACAGTATTGGAGAAACCTGTGACAAAACATTTAAAACACGGAATCAAGCTGTTTTCCTGGAAACTGATCTGGAGTCAACGATGGAAGTGAAATTCAAGAAATTGGTGACTGAAATGGAGGAGTCTCAGCTTAAGGGTAGCAGCTGGGCTTTGCTTGCTGTGGAAGGAGTTCGACTTCGTATCAACAAGTACAACCCGTTACGAGGAAGTAGCTACATACCACTACCGTCATCTGTCGGAGCTAAAGAAGCGTGTATAAACATTCAGAACTTTACCGACGATAAATGTTTCATGTACTCTATATTAGCTAAATTCATAGGGAAGGATGCGCAACGTGTGAGCAAATACAAACAACTTCAAGACAAGTACGACTTCAGCTGTGTTTCCTACCCTACTCCACTTTCTCAAATACCTAAATTTGAGAAGTTTAACAATATGTCTATTAACGTTTTGGGGTTGGATGAGAAGCATGAAGTGTATCCGATAAAGGTTGCTGATATTGAACTACCTGAACATCGCGACCTGCTACTATTGAATGATAGCAGTGGAAAACATCACTACGTGTATATAAGGAATTTTGAGAAACTCGTTCGACGCCAGAAAACTAACCATAATGGACGGGTTTATACTTGTAAGCGCTGCTTTACACATTTTGATGATCGATATGGACGAAGTGGACAGGAAAAACTACAAGAACATGCAGCCGTCTGTATTCAACATGGTGTTGCAAGGGTAGTTATGCCTACCAAGGAGAAATCAATTGTACAGTTTAAAAATGTTGAGAGGATGCTGAAAGTACCTTATGTCATCTATGCGGATTTTGAGAGTATTCTCACTCCATGCCATACGTGTACACCCAATCCTGAAACTTCCCATACAACACCTTATCAAGAGCACACACCAATGAGCTTCTGTGTTTACGTGAAACCTACATCCAGTGTTGAACATCTCGAAACTGATCTTCCTAAGCATCCCTATGTGTATCGTGGTGCTGATGCTGCTCAGACGTTTATGCTGTACCTTACATCTCTTGCAAAAATGATTGGTAATATATACAAATCTGCTAAGCCTCTGAAACTTACGGATCAACAGCAAAAGGATTTCGAGTCTTCTACGACATGCTACTTGTGTAGAAAACCCTTTACAGAAGAGAACTATAAAGTACGCGACCATGATCACATCAGCGGTGAATATCGTGGAAGTCTTCATAATGAATGTAATTTAGCCTGTAAAACACCTAAATATATACCAGTCTTCATGCATAACCTTAGCGGATATGACTCTCATTTCATTGTTAAGGAGCTGGGTTGTACAAGTGAACGTGTGGAGGTAATTCCTAACTCTGAAGAAAGCTATATCTCATTCACCAAGTATGTAGGAGATATAAAGCTTCGATTTGTGGATAGCTTCCGATTCCTCAGTACAAGCTTGGATAAGTTGGTAAAAAATCTAACCTCGTATCCTGAAACGTTAAAGTACTTTGGAGAAGACAAATTGAAGTTGATGACCCGTAAGGGTGTATTTCAATATGATTTTGTTACGTCATGGGATGCCCTGAACGAGACCTGCTTGCCTCCTAAGGACTCCTTCTACAATAGATTAAATGAAGAAGAAATTACTGATGCTGACTACGATCATGCTAGAAATGTATGGGAGCTGTTTAATGTGAGAAACCTGGGAGAGTACAGCGATCTCTACTTAACTTCGGATGTATTTCTTCTAGCTGACGTCTTTGAGACGTTCAGAGAGCAAACCCTTAAAACACACAAAGTTGATCCTGCCCATTATTTTACCTCTCCAGGTCTTACATGGGACGCCATGTTGCTGTATACTGGAATTAAGCTGGAACTGTTACAAGATTATGATCAACTACTCATGGTGGAATCAGGTATAAGAGGAGGTTTATGCCAAGTTTCTCATCGGTATGCTGAGGCTAATAACACTTATATGGAGAAGTTTGATCCGACGAGATCAACCCAATTTATCACATACGAGGACGCAAATAACCAATATGGGTGGGCAATGTGTCACGCCCTTCCTTTTGGTGGATTTCAGTGGGTGTCACCTGAAGAAATCAACTTAGAAACACTACAAGAAGATGATCCTCATGGGTACATATTAGAAGTCGACATCGAGTATCCTGCAGAACTTCACGATCTACACAACGATCTACCTTTCCTGCCAGAGTGCATGAAACCATTGGAATCATCTACAAAGAAGATACCTCATCTTGGACCTCGAAAGAAGTATGTAGTGCATTACATGGCTTTGAAGCAAGCTCTTAGTCATGGACTACGACTAACAAAAATCCATCGTGTGCTACAATTCCGACAGTCTCAGTGGTTGAAACCTTATGTGGAATTTAACAACAGGCTACGACAACAAGCTGCAAATGATTTCGAGAAGGATCTCTACAAACTCTTTAACAACGCTATGTTTGGAAAAACTATGGAGAACCTGCGTAATCGTATGGATATACGACTGGTGACCAATGAAAAAACTCTAGAGAAGCTGATCGCCAAGCCTACGTTTATCGACAGGACGATATATGCTGATAATCTAGCTGCTGTACATATGGCCTCTCGTCAGATTGTATTCAACAAGCCTATATACATTGGTATGAGTGTGTTGGACATCTCCAAGACATTAATGTATAACTATCATTACGACGTTTTGTTGCCTTATTATGGAGCTGAAAACCTGAAGCTTATGTATATGGACACTGATTCGTTCATTCATCGTGTAACAACTGAAGATGTGTACCAGGACAAGCTAAGTTTTCTTGAACATCTCGATACAGCTGATTACCCTGCCAACCATATATGTTACTCTACTCAGAACAAGAAGGTATTGGGAAAATTTAAAGATGAGGCTAATAGCAAAATCATCCTACGCTTTGTTGGACTACGTCCTAAGATGTATGCCTTAGATATTCAAGGGTCAATGATAAAAAAGATTAAAGGTATAAAACGTAGCGCTATTAAGCAGTACATTTCGTTTGGCAGCTATACAGACTGTCTTAAAACCAGTGAAATCATCAGAACACCTATGAATCTGATCCTATCACGAAAGCATGCCCTTGCTACAGTACAAGTGAATAAAATTGCATTGACTCCGTTTGATGATAAAAGAATTATTGCTGAGGACGGGATAACAACATATGCGTATGGACATTACGCCATTACAAACAGTGCTTAAAAGAATGTAAGTTAAAGATAAAGATTTTCTAGTGAGTCTACAATCTTAAAAAAGAAGGTATCTGTGTGCTGTATATGCAGATAGCTGACGCCTGATGAAGAAAGAAGAAGATGGAAGGGAAGGTGGTAACCCTGCCATTAGGAGCAATCCTAGTGCTAGTCTCAAGCCTAGATAAAAGGGGAGAGACATCTATAACGAACTAAAATAAAGGTATGTTGACGTAAAGCTTTTCAATTTGTGAACCAATATGCAGTTTATCCCTCTCCGCATCGTACAATAAGTGTTTAACATATAATAAGTTTGTAAGATTTAGAAAAAAGTATATAAATTGTTGTAACGTTGGATGAGAAAAGTTTTATAATCGAATTACTCTCTATATTACCATGAGTACCTGTGATACTAGTTGAATTGCCTGTTAAAATGACTTAAATACCTGTGATACTACCCGAATCGTGTGAAATTACATTAAATAGCTCAGATACGAATTCCTGCTCTAAATTAGTACGAGCACCTGTGATACTATCAGAATTGCCTATTAAAATGACTCAAATACCATTGATACAACCTGAATCAGCTGCATTTACCTTAAATAGCCGTGATACAAAATCTCTGATCGAAATTATTACGAGCATCTGTGAAACTATGCTGATTATCCAAATACTTATGATATTACCTGAACTATCTGTAAAATACGAAACTAGGCTATAACCAACCCCTGGAACCTACCCTCCTGTAATGCTTGCTTAATTACTCTAAGCATCTATGTTACTTGAATTATCCTAAATACCTACGATACCCTCTGAATTACCTTGAAATATGAAACTATGCTATACCCAACCCTGGAATCTAGCCTCCTGTGATACTACCTGAATTAGCCTAAATACCTACGATACTAGCTGAATTAGCTGTGAAATCATGCATAGCTATGATGCAGTTAGCCTCTGGAATCTAGCCTCCTGTGATACTAGCTGAATTAGCTTAAATGCTCACGATACTAGCTGAATTGGCTATGAAAATGATTTAAATACCTGTGATACTACCCGAATCATGTGAAATTACCTTAACTAGCTCTGATACGAATTCCTGCTCTAAATTAGCACGAGCACCTGTGATGCTATCTGAATTACCTGTTAAAATGACTCAAATACCATTGATACAACCTGAATCATCTGCATTTACCTTAAATAGCTGTGATACGAATCTCTGATCGAAATTATCAATAATATCTGTGAAGCTCTGTCGATTACCTCAAATACTTACGATATTACCTGAACTATCTGTGAAATACGAAGCTAGGTTATAACCAACCCCTGGAACCTACCCTCCTGTAATGCTTGCTTAATTACTCTAAACACCTATGTTACTTGAATTATCCTAAATACCTACGATACCCTCTGAATTACCTTGAAATATGAAACTATGCTATACCCAACCCTGGAATCTAGCCTCCTGTGATACTACCTGAATTACTTACCTGTTAGTGTTAGTGGGTTAGCTTTTCCCGTTGCAGGTCACCTTTTTCCCTTTGGTGGTCGCCTTTTTTCCCTTTGCTGGTGACATTTTTCCCTTTGCTGGTCACGTTTTTCCCTTTGCTAGTCAACTTTTTCCCTTTGTGGGCCTCCTTTTCCCTTAGCAGTCACCTTTTTCCCCTGAACGAGTCACCTTTTCCCTGAATAGGTTACGTGATGGGCATGTCTAGAATTAGCGTTCTAACATTGACATGAAACAGTTTTCCACTAAGTTCACGTCTAAAGTCGCTTTCAAGTCTAGCCCTCCTATTCCCTATCTCTCCTGTATATAAGTCCATATTCCTACTGCTACACTACCTGTCTAGCCTAACACCTCTTCTCCTGTTCCTATACCTCTCATATAAACCATACTCTATTCCTCTAGCTCTGTCTAGCCTAACGCCTCTCTCGTTTACCCATGACTCTCACATAAACCATACTCTGCTCCTCGACCTCTGTCTAGTCTAACTCCTCTCCTCGTTTTCCTATACCACTCATATAAACTATACATTACTCAGCATCTGTCTAGCCTAACACCTCCCCTCGTTTTCCTATACCTCCCATATAAACGTATACTCTAATCCTCAAACCATGTCTAGACTAGCACCTCCCCTCGTATTCCCTATCTTTCTCATATAAAGCGCACTCCCCCTCCTACCACTGTCTAGCCTAGCATCGACCCTCGTATTCCCTATCTCTCGCATATAAACGCCTACTCCATCATTAAAAACTCCTATACTAGCACCTCTCCTCGGTTCGCTAATCGCTCATATTCTACCCTTCAAGTCCTGTTTAGTATAGCATCTTTCCTTGTATTCCCTATCTCTCTCGTATAAAGCATATCCCTCCCTCCTTTAGCATCTGACTAGCCTAGCATCAGCCCTGGTATTCCCTATCTCTCCTGTATATAAGTCCATATTCCTACTGCTACACTACCTGTCTAGCCTAACACCTCTTCTCCTGTTCCTATACCTCTCATATAAACCATACTCTACTCCTCGACTTCTGTCTAGCCTAACACCTTTCCTCGTTTTCCTATATCTCTCACATAAACCATACTCTGCTCCTCGACCTCTGTCTAGTCTAACTCCTCTCCTCGTTTTCCTATACCACTCATATAAACCATGCACTACGTTTCAAGCCTCTGTCTAGTCTAACACCTCCCCTCGTTTTCCTATACCTCTCATATAAACTATACTCTACTCAGCCTCTGTCTAGCCTAGCACCTCCCCTCGTATTCCCTATCTTTCTCATATAAAGCGCACTCCCCCTCCTACCACTGTCTAGCCTAGCGTCAGTCCTCGTATTCCCTATCTCGCCCATATAAACGCATTTTCCTCCTTGAACCGTCGCATCTAGCCTCGTTTTCCCTATCCTTTCCCATATAAACGCAAAAAACTGCGCTCGATCTCTCCTATATATCCTACTAAGCTATTATAAACTAATCCCAGTTTCAAAATACATATCTATTCTTAGTTTTAACGCAGATGGGAAGTTGGTGCATTATATATATATATATATATATATATATATATATATATATTTTAGTAGTGTACACTGATGATACATGAAATGAAATTATGTTTGGGGAAGGAATTTTGGGGAAGAGACGTTCCAGGCAGACATTTAGGGTACTCCCCCCCGGCATTTGCCAGTTATGAAAACAGAGGAAAACCTCACTCAGAGAGGTCTGTCCTGGCGAGATTTGAATCGCGGGCATCCCGTTCACGAGTCCATGATTTAACGACTTCGACCAGAGTCGGTGAAGTTAAGTTTAGAAAGGCCGAAGTTCTATCAGAGTTGTTCAAACTAAAGCCGTTTTAAAACCTCCGTTCCTTACTTTTAAAGATCACATAATTGTAGGGATTTTCTCTTATCATCTCTCTCTCTGCAACAACTGTGTCTATCGTGTGATGTGTTAAGAATCAGACACACATGCTTGTATTTGTACCTGATTATTGATATGATCGGAACTATATTGCTTCTCATTGTAACTCCTTACACGTAGGAATAATTCTAACAAAACTTTGGTTTAACTTCTTAAGTATTCTTCCTATCGAATGACAGGACAGCTTGACAAAAAGGTATTAATGAATTATGTTATTTTACATCGCGTCAAGAAAAAAAAAACAAAAACAACGGAGTTGTTCTAGTTTTCACTTCGTCTCATTAGTATACTCCAGTTTGTGAAAAGTAGCTAATACGTTATTTAACCTATTACTTAAGGAACCCTGGAACTGAATTTGATCAATTTCTATAATTTTGAGGTTAAGTTAAAATTTTGTAAACATGGTTCTCATGAGGGAGATAAATAATGCGCAAAATTTAATTTTCACATCATAATGAATACTTGCCAAGACGATAATTGCTTTATATAAATTAGTAATGGTTACACTTTTTAGAATTCTTGCAACATAAAATTAAGATACACGTGCAAGTGATTTTTCATTATTTTTTCGGTTTAAAAGAATACCTAGGGCTAGCTAATTGAATTTTTGACCATGCAGTTTCCTAATTAGATATTACTTTTGTATATTTTTGTTTTTTTAAACAGAAGAAAATTAAATTTTCTACATTCAAATTTAATTTTGGATAAAATATTGTTTCATTAAAATTGGACAACAATTGATGCACAAGGAACAATTAAAATTTTTAAAAATGTATATACGAGAAATCAAAATCGAAAACATGGTGCAAGTGTTTAAAGGATTATTCAACCGTATTTAACTCTATATTAAAACTTTAAAATTGACTAAATACAGAAACTATAATTCCACATGATGTGTATTGGTCCAATGAATTTCACATGAAAATCTAGTATTCTATTGTTTTATATTTTTTGTCAAAATTTCAGTCCCCGTGTACCTCAAGCGAGATAAAAAATACTTCAATTCATATACCAAGTTTCATAATAATCAGTACAACCATTCTTGAGTGAAAAGCTAACATACACAAACGTACAAAACACACTTTTTAATTTCTATTTTTGACTGCTAGGTAGCCCATTATACATATTAACAAGTTATTTATAAATATCGAAGATTCTCTGGAAAATATTATTGTTACAATTTCCTTATATGCATGTACAGATATTAATAGCATAATATTAACAATAAAAATAATATCAGTATTTAGGTTTAATGATTGAAGATATAATAATTGCTGGTGGTCAGAACGGAGAAATGGGTAAATAGCTTCAATATGTACTACCCAGCTTAATATTTTTCCACGTTCTCCACATAAAATTAACGTAATAATTTAGCACTATTTACAGCAAAAGGACGTGGCAACAGCGTAATGCGGAAGTAGGCGGCACTGCGTCATTCCACTGCTTTTGTTTTAGGAACTGGAGGCTTACCAGCAAATATCTGCTGTGCGTACTAGAGGGACGCACAGATGAGATTTAATTCATCTGATTTGTCTTCTTCATACATCCCAGTAACAGACACGTGTGCTTGTACTCGATTGTACATGTTAATAATAAAACTGCACGGATCATAACATAACCTGTGTTGAAGTTATCAGTTTTAGTAAATAAGTCTTCTTTAAATCCAGTTATTTATCCGAGGTATAACAATGAAGAAAACAGGGAAATTGAAAGGGATGTTACCCACCACCACAGGGCGGGGGTAATATGTGTGATATTTCCCTCTAACGTAACCTTCAACATATGAGTGCGGGAATCGGAATCTCCGTCATGTAGTCATGACTCAGTCTAGTAATGCTCCTCTCGTTACTCTAAACCAAAGGTTGGCAACACCCAAGTATCGCCAACTAACGGAGGTGCTTATGCGGGACTCCATCATTCCGCTTCTGTAATTCCTTTCGAATCCTTCAGTTGTACTTTCTCTTTCCTTGTGATATTTACTCTGTTCCACCAAAAAAGGTGGAGGAGTACGTCTACCTTTCAACATTAAGGGCCCGATTTCCAATCTGGATCGGTATGATTTGCCTCAACTTTTTATCCCTGTCGGATAACTCTCAGCTCATTCAACCCTGAGCTAATGGGAGCCTGATTTCACTCATTTTGTCACCGTCTTTGCAGATCCGAGTTGCTGAAAGGGACATTAAATGTTTCATAAAAAGAAGACAAGAAAGACACTGAAGAGTTTTACTATTCCATGCAATATGTCTTAATATCTGTAATTTTAGTGAAGCCTTGGGTAAATACCCTGATTTTCCTTTACGTTGTGGCCGCCGTACGGCAACTCAAAGTGCCAGCCGCCGCAGTTATAATATTCCCGCAACGACCTCACGTCCTCATAGTTAAATTACAATGATAAAAAGCACATACCTTATCCTAAGAGATATTCGAAGTGTTGTCCTCCTCTATCAGCATATTTCTGCCATCAGGAAAGTTTAATTTACACTAGAGTATTCAATTTCCGAAATTGTGTGAATTTCTCACCTGACATTTTCTTTTAGTTAGTGTAATGTATGCGGTTTGTTGCACAATCTAATTTTTCAAGTTCCCTCATAGGTAAAAATCACACACAATTAAATCAGGGGATCGTGAAGGCCATAATCCTTTTACTAATTACCCTACCTTCAAAAAGTTCTGAACTAATGTAATCATCAAACTTAATCATCGGTTGTATGCGCGCTGGAAAAACAGAGACTGACATTCAACGCGGGTAAACTGTTCAAAAATGGTGTGAATAAGTAATTCCTGTATCTACATTTATTGTTTGCTCAAAAAATACAGGTCTTATTATTCCGTATAGATTTACAGTACATCTGTTCTTGCGTCACGCAAGGGAGTCTCGTGTGTTAAATCGGGTTTCTCTGCACTCCAATATCTGTTATTTTGCGACGAAATATAATCACATAAATGGAACTATGCTTCGTCTGTTAAGAATATAAAGCGTGGGTCAATTACTCTTATCATTTCGCAAAATCTAATTACAGAAATTTATCCTACTTTGATGATCACATAAAAAATAAAGTACTTATGATAAGGTACTTGCTTACTATCAACAGTAGTAGCACTAGTACTGATAGTTGTATGACAATTTCATTGAGGTTAACGAAAAATATTTATCTTATGCAAAGACGCATGAATTGGAAACCGAAATTAAATTGTGATGTAAAACTAGTTAGTATTACGAGTGCTACTCGGCTAGATAATCACACGAAAAACTTACTATGAACTTACCTAGTTTAGCGCCAACCATGTTGGTCACTGCAGTGTAGATTATGATGCATGTTTGTCAAAAGGAAACAAATGCTATGTGATCTCACTCACTGCATTCATAAAAATTAAAAACAATGTAGTGTAGTAATCAGTGTAGTAATCTAAGGTGTATTGCTATCAGTGTAGTGCGGCTTTGATTGGTCAACTGACTGGTATACTCTACCTGTCATTGGCTAATGGCATATTGAGTGCAATTATCATTGCAATTTTAACTATGAGGATGTGAGGAAGTTGCGGAGATACAACTGTTTCGGCGGGAGTCCCAGTTGCGGCAGCCGGTGCGCGAGAAGCCGTGCGATGGTCGCAGTGTGAAGGAAAAGCATTGTATTTTGATTCTAGGGATGATACAGTTTTAAATTGCCTTAGTAACATCAAGTATTTTAAATTTGAGGTTATGGGTTTTATGCTGCATCATAAGAGCTTGTGCTCCCACCAACAAAAGTAGACAGTCTCGCCAGGAACACACAGCAAGGTAATGCGATATAAATAAAAGCATTTACTCCGTTGCCAGCTTCAGAACTTTTCTCTTGAATTTGTGTTTGCATACAACGGTCGGATATTACTGGCATCAACTTGGTAGTTAATACAGTTGTCACTGGAAACCAAGCCAAGCTAGTGTACCGTTCACAGTTTTGTCGTACTTACAATAATAGAAGTTTCCTGCTTTTGGTGGGCCCAGGTAATATTTTTCAGCAAATCCTCTGAAGGAAAACCCTGTGCGTGACATCGCAGTGCTGAGAGGAAAAAGAGAGATAAAAGCTATGTAATTCCAGACAGTAAATCTATAACAATCATTCATTGGAGCGCATATAGATAATAGTATATTTCAGCTGCAGAAAGCAGCAGCGTAGTATGGTCGAACATACAACAGTCGAGTTTCGTTTTGATACCTAGGAATTTTAACACGTGAATATGCTTTCTTACTTAGAATATTTGTGTGTATAAAACTAAACTGAACTTAGCAGAAATTTACTAATAACAGACTTCAGTATCAGACGAATTTAACTTATTATAAAAGGAGTTATGATTGTATCGAGGTTAATCACTAAACAAATACGAAATAACAATAAAGAATTCTTACACGATATTAAAAAAATATTTGAGTAAAGGGGTTCATTACTTTATACTAGAAAACTATGGTAAGTGTGATAATGAATCTAACCCCAAGTTCCGAAGTCAATATTACTTCATTATGTACTTCCATATTGTTCTGTTACCGATTAAAACACTATATATATATAGTATACTACTCGACAAAACGATAAGCTCATCGCAAAAGTATGCACAACGCTGACAATATTTACTGCTATAGCACTTCCAGGAAGAAAGAGAATAGTAAACATTCCCAGCTTTATACGCACTGTCCGATACCTTCCATAGCTTCCAAATACACTATGTAATCAAAAGTATCCGGACACCCCACAAACATACGTTTTTCATCTTAGGTGCATTGTACTGCCACCTACTGCCTGGTACTCATTATCCGCCACCTCAGTAGTCATTAGACATTGTGAAACAGCAGAATGGGACGCTCCGTGGAACTCACGGACTTCGAACGTGGTCAGATGATTGGGTGTCATTTGTGTCAAGTCTGTACGCGAGATTTCCACACTCCTAAACATCCCTAGGTCCACTGTTTCTGATGTGATAGTGAAGTGGAAAGTGAAGGGACATGTACACACAAAAGTGTACAGGCCGACCTCGTCTGTTGACTGACAGAGACCGCCGACATTTGAAGAGGGTCGTAAAGAGTAATAGGCAGACATCTATCCAGACCATCACACAGGAATTCCAAACTGCACCAGGATCCACTTCAAGTACTATGACAGTTAGGCGTGAGGTGAGAAACCTTGGATTCCATGGTCGAGCGACTGCTCATAAGTCATAAGCCACACATCACGCAGGAAAATGCCAAACGACGCCTCGCTTGGTGTAAGGAGCGTCAGCATTATTACACGATTGAACAGTGGCAAAACGTTGTGTGGAGTGACGAATCACGGTACACAATATGGCGATCCGATGGCAGGGTGTGGGTATGGCGAATGCCCGGTGAACGTCATCTGCCAGTGTGTGTAGTGCCAACAGTGAAATTCGGAGGTGGTGGTGGTATGGTGTGGTCGCGTTTTTCCTGGAGGGGGGTTGCACCCCTTGTTGTTGCGTGGTTCGATCACAGCGCAGACCTACATTGATATTTTAAGCACCTTTTTGCTTCCCACTGTTGAAGAGCGATTCAGAGATGGCGATATCATCTTTCAACACGATCGAGCACCTGTTCATACTGCACGGGCTGTGGCGGAGTGGTTACAGGACATAACATCCCTGTAATGGACTGGCCTGCACAGAGTCCTGACTTGAATCCTATATAACACCTTTGGGATGTTTTGGAACGCCGACTTGGTGCCAGGCCTCACCGACCTACATCGATACCTCTCCTCAGTTCCGCACTCCATGAAGAATGGGCTGCCATTCCCCAAGAAATCTTCTAGCACATGATTGAAAGTGTGTCTGCGAGAATGAACGCTGTCTTCAGGCTAAGGGTGGGCCAACACTATATTGACTTCCAGTATTACCGATGGAGGGCGCACGAACTTGTACATCATTTTCAGCCAGGTGTCCGGATACTTTTGATAACGTGGTGTATGTTCATGCAAAACGGAAAAGCAAGAACAGAGCTATTCTACAGGTTATTCCAGGCCAACAACACCACAAGCACCACTAGGCACGCGGTCATTTGGACTCTGTTCTCCCTGTTAACTTCTATCCCCCACTTTCTCATACATTTCGGCGACGACTAACTACTTACCCGTTCACTCCAAGGCGAGGTTCATCAAACGTCAGCATACCAGGTTGTTCGAACAGAAAGAATATGTAACGATGTCGACCTGGAACCAAAAGTATGTTGGTTTTAAGAGGCTCTTTCCCAAACTTCAATGAACAATAAACTTTAATGTTTAAATGAGAAATGCAAATGTTTTCGTATACCTTAGAATACACAACGCATATCAACTGATTCCATACCTATTTTAAAGTTTGTGGTAATCAGTGCCCGGCTTAAATCGTAGCTTTAGCGTTCTGTGCAGTCTCACTGAAGCCTGATAGCATATTAACTAGCCGAGTAGTGATAGTTAACTCGTGAATGAGTCGTTCAACATGAGCGTTTTCTCCCTACCTACTAACCACTTCAAAACCTTCACATTTCATAACAAGCACAAACTCATTGAATTAGAATCTCGTTCGCTATATTACCCTCTATCTTTCTCTTTGGTTTCTAACGGCTATAACAAAACCTAAGGTGTCCGTTTTTCTGTTCCCCTTGTGATCTTGTTCCTAACCAACATCAACTAAAAACTGCGCCATACTTTTGTCAGGCGTCAGAAATTCACTAAGGCAATACTTCACTTGAACTACTCATAATAAATAGAATGAATACAGCAGTTCATGGGAATTACTTGATTTGACTTATCACTAATATCAGGAGAGCCAATGAGCAGGATATGTTTCATGTTCGCGTTATCGGCACTCGTCGCCCTGTACGGCTATCATAGAATGGCGCGGATGCAAACATAATTTTTTAAAACTACTTTTAAAGGCTTTAATAATCCACTTTATGAAAGAAGGTGCTGAAACTGGCCTCCGTCGTCCATACACATTTGGCACCTTTTTAGTAAACTATCCATCACCCGCCATAGTTCACATTGAGAAATACTGGCAATTTCCTGGCGGGTATTTTGTTTCAATTCTTCCAGTGTGTGGGGGTTTCTCTTTTACACTTTATGTTTTAATTTACCCCAGAGATAGAAATCGCAGGGTTTAGGTCGGGGGTCACAAATCTCTACTAATAATTCTGTCCTCAAATACACACTTAATTGTTCTCATCGAAATATTGGCCGTATGCAATGTGGCAGAGTCCTATTGAAACAAGGCAAAATCACGATACCTATCTGTTAATTCTCTAAAAATGGGGCGATTTTAGATATTCATATATGTAGGTGCATCGACTGTTGAATCGAAAAAAAAATTATATCTAGATAAAAGTGTGTACGCAATTGTTTATTGATGCATTATTATACCAAACATTTCATCTTCGTATAAATCACATTTGCATAATTATCTGCACCTGTGAAAAAATCGCATATAATGGTTTTCTCTTAGGTAGGACATGGACCCGCAAGAAGAAACAGATAGCTTTGTACTCCCTTGATCACTTCTTCGAGACTTCAAAGCAGAAACATGGATGGCTGTAGCTGAAGGGCTGCCAAACAGCAGCTGCCATCGCAGCGATGTCTTCCGTCGAAGAAAGAATGGAATAGCCGCCACCGCAGCCAGCATCTTAAGCCAAGCAGCGCATCAACTCTTCAGCCTCACCTCTGTTGAATGCGGGCCAGCCGGCGATGGTCGCTCTCGAGTTGCCGCCTCACTGTCGCTTCAGCGTCGTGATCGCCAGTGTGTCGCGGGACCTACAGGTACGATTTGTGCTTATAGCAATGAAGCAACATTCGCCTTCATCTCCGCCCGCAGAACAACGCCGTTAGTGTTATTGGAGCTAGCCAGAGGCACGGACTTGGAAGCTGCCTTGGCGTCCAACCTCCCTTATTAGGGCAGCTGTTAAATGTCGAAGCCAGCAGACAGCTAGCTTCATACTGTCATGTTGTGCCTATAGGCAGACAACGGCGCTTTGTCCATCACAGCAGAATGCAAACAGCATGACCTCTACCGCCGTATCTGTGCCACTTGTGAGCATTCCTCACACTACTCAGGACAGGTCAGTGACCCTGCATCCTCGATGTAGGAAGGCACAACCGTCGCCGCTACAGCTGACGCCGCCGCCACCACAATCCATCACAATAAGGAAATCCAGGACCTACGCGACGCTGTCCAGGATCTCCACGCGGAGTTCCTGAGTCTGACGGCCAATTCGACAGTCCTAGAGGAGCTCATTAGGTAACTCCAAACTACAACTGAATCATCGCTCCAGCAACATCAACCACACTACTCAATAACAACTCGATTCAAAGACTGCAACCTTCGGATTTTCTGAACATGAATTTCAGAGAATTTCGACAGCAAGACGCTTCTTCTTTAAGACGGAAGGAGCCACAGGAAAAATAAAACAGCAATTCATAGACAGAAAGCAACCCTAACGAAGTCTTCGGACTGACAACTTCTAGTCAATGTTTATTGTCACCATGTAACATTTCCTCGTCCTACTAACTTTTAGGCCCCAATCAGGGCATTTTGTTGTGGCTGTAGTCTAGAACCTTACCTTTCACCCATTCCCGTCCATTGGACTTCAGCATTGTATATTTCGCATACTAACGCGGGCGCTATGCGGGACCGTGCTACCTTCTCCTTTGATTCCTTTACTTTCCGGTGGAGGGGTATTAGTGGGTGGAGTTAAGCTGGCGAGTCCCACATTACCAGACTTACCCGGGTAACCAACATGCATTTCTCCTCCACTCAAAAACTTTGTACTCTCCTTTCAATCTCCCAACTAACATTAAATATGTCCGTACCATCTAATAAGACACCATTTGCAACTACACATATGCGTTGCTTATTATAATTACCGCTCAGAACTGACAAACTTCGTCGTCGCCACCACGTGTATGTACTACAAAAAGGAATTTGGTAATCTCAAGTACAAAAAACGATTTTAAAACACATAAGGGAGACAATTGTATTGAACAAGCTCAACAGGTAATTAAATCTCACAAGCCGGTAGATTGTTACTCTATATCGAAGGTTATCGGTCTTTCCAAAAGAAACCACTTTAGTTTTCGCGTGTTTACTCATTTTAGAGTAAATGGCCAAACTAATCGTTTGGATTGCAAGGGAGGCAGAAGATGAGCTATAATGGATTCATAATATTTACATTATGTGTTGTAAAGCACACAAGGGATCTAAAGAAAATCGCAGAGCTATTCCCAAACCAGCATGTCGGAAACTAGGTATAAATCACATTGTAAAGCTTTAAGTAAATCAAGTAATGACACTTCGATATTTTAAAAGGCGATACTGCTAGAAGAAACAGTTACTGCAAAACATATATCGTCAAATGGTTTAACAGAATGTAGCTTCGCGCTACCTTAAGGAGGAGTATAATTCTAGATAATGGTGTTTGCTTTAAGAGTTTCAACAGGGACTAAATCCTAGTAGGTTTGCGTATGCGCTTTTAATGTACTTACAGAGGCAGTAACTAGTTGCTTTCTTCTACCATTATAACCTAGCCGTTTAAAAGTAACCCTTACATTAATTTTTGACACCCCTTGTAGAAAGTCCACGTAAATCTTGACTATTTCCCTGTGTATGGTTACCACAACTGCCCAACTACTTTTGACACTAGAACTCCAGGGAAATAAAAGTAAACTGATGACGTTACCAAGTATGCTGCTGGATTTAAATTTACTGTGGACTAGGCCGAAAGATACCTTACTTGTCTGGCTAAAGTACATTACGCCTTTTGCAGTAGTTCGAAACATAGGAAGGGTAAAAGGCTATTCTGAAGGAGAGGGACCTATAATTGTCAATATAACATAGCGACATTTTTACTTACGAGAAGGATTTCAAATTATAGTGTAACTGATTAAACATGCATACTATAGCTGCAATTGGGACAATATGAACTGTGAAGTTACAAATTGATTTTAATTACGAGTCGAAATAATGTTAAAAGCCTTCACTTACATCATGATGGTCAAAGGATGGACGATCATGATGTAAGTGAAGGCTTTTAACATTATTTCGACTCATAATTAAAATCAAACATGCATATTTTAATGCAACAAACCCAACTAGAAAATGATGCTTATCAGCTTTTATTATCTAACAGTAAACTTTTATTTTATTTAGACCCCTTTGGAGAGGTAATTCAGACACATACACTATCTAACTGTGGAAAGTTGTGTATGAAGTTTCTATGCAAGGAACGTTGTGTATGTAGTTTCATAAACGGCTAATGACTTAAGCAAAACAGGGGAGGGCGGATTTATCCTCACGCATTGTCCGCGAAGCTATGACGTATTCATGTGGTCATAGGTTGTCCAAACTCCAATGCCATTGCGACCTGCCATCAGCGAGTGAGTAATGGGGAAATGCTTCACAGCACAAAACAAAACAAGAGAGTTGAGTAAGGTGACAATGTGACGCCATTAGCTCATAACAATCAAGGTTGGGCTTCACTGACGTAATAATAATAATAATAATAATAATAATAATAATAATAATAATAATAATCATCATCATCACAGTCTCGTAAAAATGCAATTTGAGCTTACAATTACTCATAGTTATTTACCCATAATCCAAATTAATTATCAAAACAATTTTGAAGTAAATTATTGTTACTATTATTAATTATCATCAGCTTTCTTATACTGTTACTATAATATTCATGTCACTTTAAATATACAATGGAATATAGTTCCCTACATTAACCAACAGTAAGAGCTAATTCAGGAAAAGTTAGAGCAGTTAAGAGCAAAGAAAGACGTGATAACTATTAAAACACACGGTACGGGAGAATCAGACTGAAAAATTCAACTCCATAGCCGGGATTTCAACTACGGATCATCCGGTTTCTGTTCCAGTTACTCTAATCAATTGAGCCACCTTACCAACATGCCGGCACGACTTTAAATTCTACCTTTTTAACCTTGTCCTACACATGGCTTGTATGAAAGAACAATTTATTACTATTTAGATCCTTGGTAACCAATAGGATGTGGAATGGGTAAGTTACTGAGGAAGGCCACTTTGTTATGTTCACAAGTATACTTGAATACCAACACTGAGAGCTGCGATAGCGATTCTTAACCGTCAATATGTTTTGCACGAAACAGTACACATATTAGTGATTTCATGTTGCAATTAGTTGACAAGACGGTACGAACCTGTGCCTAATGGAGGTGCAGAACCAACAAATTCCACTAATGTGTCACCGTTACTTATGTTGTTACAGGGAATGTTGCCCACCAGCCAGTGTACGAATTCAGCGAGACTATGATTTGTAGTACTTGGAACATCTGGATCTAAAAATAGCAGTTAAAATATGTTAGCGACATTTTACAAAACTATTCAGTGAATTTTACAATTAATCTGATATCATACCTAAGGTGCTAGAATAACTCATGGGGAACAAACCTCTAGCACTTCTGACTTTAGGTTTAATCTACCTAGATAAAGAAAATGCTCTTTAGAAAGTAAAAGAACATACAAAATAAACAAAATGCTGGGACAAGCTATAGGTGCAAGCCTCACAAAACTAATTGACATCATTTGAGGAAAAACTGCTTTTGGTGCTATAAAATGAATACATGCTATAATTGCTTATTGTAATGGGTACTTTATACTGCAGAGATATAAATGACTTTTTACACTTTTGTTTACTGCTTTCTAAACATGAACCTGAAGCAAACAAAGAGCTAATAGAAGATGATTCAATAAAAAGTATTTTTTACAATTGTGGTAAAAATGAATTATATTAATGTAAATGAAATACATGATATTAATACCAATAATATGCCATTTTATGCAACACAAGTAAACCTTTCATTTCTTGAAAATGTGTCCCATAAACGCCTTCATTTCTGTGATGCATAGTATCAAACAAATTTCTAACGCTTCAACTAGAACAGCATTAATTTCTCTGTGAACATCGTCTTTGAAGCCTACAAGGGAGCAACCAAAATGGTTCCAATAAGATGGTACCACAGCACAGACTGCTAGAATTTCCGCGCACGCGTATAGTACCTTTCTTTCACACTTGGTCACTACACGTCGGCCGCCGCAGCTCGGACTTCCGCCCAAAAAGTTATATCCCCGGAACTGCCTCACGTTCCCATAGTTGCAATTACAATCACAGTGATAAATACCTACCTCATCATAAGGGATGTTGGAAATGTTGTCGCTCTCTATCCACACATTTCTGGCATCTCCTCAGAAAAGCTTCACTTACACTCGAAAGCTCAATATCTGAAAATGAGCGAATTTCTCGCCTGATGTTCCTTATAGTTTTCTTCCAATATATGGGGCTTTGTAGACACACTTTGTCGAATTACCCATAGATGGAAAGCATATACAGTTAAATCAGGGGATCTTGAGGGACATAATGATTTATTAATTGCCCTACCTTCAAAAATTTCCGGAAATAAATTTAATGACTCATCAGCTTTGTTTGTGATTGTTGGAAAAACCCAGACTGACATTCAACGCCGGTCAGCTGTTCAAAAAATGGTGTTAGCCTTCCTGCACCCTTCGGCATTTATTGTTTTATTTTCTTCAGAAAATGTACATCCCATTATTTTGTATGCATTTACTGCTCACCACACAATTTTCGTATCTTACATGGGTTGCTCCTGTGTAAAATCGGGTTTCTCTGTGCTCCAATATGTGAAGTATAACCATGTAAATGGAACCATGCTTCGTCAGAGAACAATATTACGCATGGGTCAGTTACTATCCTTAACATTTCGCAAAATCCAATTACAAAAATTTACTCAACTGATGATCACGTGAAAAATAAAGTATATATAACAAACCCCATGCACTGGAAGGACTAAAAGGAAACATCAGGCGAGAAATTCGCTCTATTTCGGAGATTGCACTCTCGAGTGTAGATGAACATTTTCTGAGACGGCAGAAATGTGTGGGTAGAGAGAGGAAACATTTCCAACACGCTTTATGATAAGATATGTCGTTATCATTGTAGTTATAAATGAGAATATGGCGGTTGCGCGGATCTAAAAATGTTTTGAGAATGGGCAACAATGAGTAGTGGTATGCCCAAGCAGCTTTTCCTAACTTAAGATTGAAGTTCAGATAGCAACATGTGCAAGTCTGGGCGCGGTCCAACAATGTACATCATTAGCACCGAGTGTGTATGTATACAGGTGTTGATATGCCGTTCGCTAGGATGGGTTTCAAGCGAGAGCACTTCCGTGGTATGATTTTCTATGACTTTCAAGTCGGTTTAGGGGAGAGACTGCGTCGTGCATTTGGGGATCTTTGCTCTTCACAATCCACCATTTATCGACGGAATGCGGAGTTTAGAAGAGGAAGGGATTCCTTCGGAGATGAAGACCAAGCATGAAGGCCGGCTATAGCAACAATGGACGAAAATGTGATGAAAAGAGAGCGCATATAGCGGGAAGATCATTGTGGCACCTATGGTCAGATTCAAGAAGCCCTAAATATTGGATCGGAAGCAGTGAAAACAATTCTGAAAGAAAAACTTTACGTCAGGAAGCTCTTCAGTCACTGGATCCTCCACCTCACAAACGACCAGAAACAAGTACGTGTGCAATGGTGCCAGGAAATGATTGAAAAATTCAATGGAGGAAGCTCCATAAGCATATTTAATATTGTAACAGGTGACGAAAGCTGGATTTACCAGTAAGACCCAGAAACTAAACGACAGTCACCGATCAGGTTCTTCCCAGGAGAAGATCCCCCAACAAAGGTAAAGCGAACGAGAAGTGTTGGCAAGAAGAACTGTTCCTTCTTCTCAGCAAGTGGCCACATTTTCATGATTCCGCATGAGGAACAAAAAACTGCCAGATGGTACACCGTAAAATGTCTGCCACAAGTGTTCCCTGAGCTGAGTAAACAGCGTCCTAAGACGTTTGCGTGGAAGTTTGTTGTACCCTGACAATGCCTCTGCCCACACTCAACAAGAAACAACCCAATTTCTGCACGAGTAACGAGTCAGATATCTATCCACTTGCGACTTTTTTCTATTCCCAAAATGAAAGAAAACATTCGAGATCAACGAATTGAGTCACCTGTAGCCGCAGTAGCCGCTTACGAAGAATGTATTTGCACTATCTCCAAAGGAGAATGGTGTTCAGCATTTGAAAAATGGTTTGAAAGGATGAGACGGTGTATAGAATGCAATGCAGAATATTTTGAAAAGATGCAATGATCACATATAAATTTTTAATACTTTATTGCGTCTACTCTCAAAACTTTGAGTGACCCTATGTATAATTGTTTCGGCGTTGAGTCCATGCTGTAGCGGCCGGCGCACGAGCCGCTCTGCTGAGACCACTGAGTAAAAGTAAAGCTTTTCCCCTCTGAGATGTCCGAAGAGCAAATCTTATTAAAATCATCAGCAAACCCTTGTCGATCTTAATTCAGCTGTCCACATTTTAGCGATTACTTCCGATTCCTGTCCGCCTTCTCGTTTCACTGTGCGTCTTCTAAGCCAAATTTAACCTGTTTTCACACTACCACACCAACTTAAACGATCCCTTCCTCTTTTCCTTCTCCCCTTGGAAGACCAATCACTTATATCCATCTGGGTCATCTTCCTCATCCATTCTTTATACATTTCCATAACACGTCAATATCCGTTCAATTGCATTTATCACCGCGTTTTTCTTAAGATAAAGACAATATTCACAGAGAAATTAATAATATTCCAGGTGAAGCGTTACAAAAGTTGTCTGACGATATGCATCGTAGCTGGCAGATATGCGTTGCAGAATTCTTCTCCGTTGCACAAAGCGGCTGCAATCGACATCAAGCTCATATATGCAAATTTAAATAATTAATTCACATTTGTTACACGATTATAAAAATTTATTTTCATCGAATCACCCGTTGTGACATTCTCCTTGTACATCCACGTTAAAATAAAGGAGAGGGAATGTACCCAGAGGCTGTCTAAAAACACGGCTGATATATTTCTGTGGATATAATTCCGCTTCATGGCCAATAATACATGAATATAAATTAATTTACAAATACTGAACCATAAGCTTCTGGCTTTACGTACTTTCATGAATGTATCGCTTATTTTAGTACATGTGGGTAAGATTAAAATTCTGCTGCCAATTCGGTATTGTGGCGTATTAATAATTTGGCGGTTTCATTGTTAATTATCAGACATTGTTGTTTTCGTCTCTCATTCTGGTTCTGCCGCAGACACCCCTTCCTCCTGGGCACTGATCACGGAAGGCACTTTTGATTGGGACGACGTCACTCCTGGCTGGGAGGTTTTGCTAACGAGTGCTGGGGATATAGCGTCTGTCTTGCCGAGTATTCCGAGAGAAGCGGATCGCGCGTGAAAGCCGGCCTTTGGATCGGTGAACATATCCCTTCACCTTTCATATTATTAATGTAGGAACTCCAAACGGTTTGGAAATAAACCTAGGAATGCGTAAGTAGATTTGTGTTATGGATTTTGTACAGTGAAAACTCACGCCTTCCACTTAACCTCCACACCACGTTTCGGTCTTCCGAGCCAAGTGAGTATACGTTCCCTCAATGTACGTGCAGGGTACTAAAAAGCAATTTAATTTTTCATGTGAACATTTGGGGCTCTACCCAGCATGTAACAGTATTCAACAAACACATTAAAATTAAGTATTTAACAATTTCAAAAGTCCTTACAACTCGGCTCAGGAACACGATTTCAAGCAACACATAACTCGGCTGCACAATACAAACTTCCGGTTCAGCTAATTATAGAAACCCCAAAATTGTAGTTTTTATAATTAGCTCAAATTATCGCGCCCTCGCGAGTAAGAACACATTAAGAACACGGTCAGGAAATATAATGGCCAGATACGTTACATTAATGACCCGAAATAAGCATCTAAGGTGTAAACGGAATTAACAAGAGGACCGCATCGCACGTATCGGTGTTCCGAACAACTGGCTTGAGCTTTTTGAAAAGCTAGTCCATTCCCTAACTCACGAGCAAACGCAAGAAATGGATGGCATCACTGAACATTGGTGGCGCCCCGGCCGACTATCTTGAGTAATGAAAACCCAATGAGTGCGCGGCAATATAACAGGCGTCGAATTTAGGAAAATTTCGGCACTGCTTGTTTTTTTTAACACTGGTTTAAAAGCAGTTTACTCTTAGAACAGACAGACAGACAGACACACACACACTAACAGACAGAAACACTCAGAAACGAACAGTCGGATAAACACCAAACTTGGTATTTAGGTTCAGTATCTTCCAGAGATGCTTTTTCTTGAAAGAAAATCCCCCCACACCAGATTACCCTTTACATGGAACATTTTTCGAAAATTTTAATTTTCTCAGAAATGGCTAACGATTTTGATTAAAATATCATATTTAAGATACTTTCATGACAAATAAAATGTATGTCTTGAATTTTCTGCGAATGTCTCCAAAACTATTCTTCATTGTGAATGACTTTTGCATAACTGGTAAACCATAAGAGACAAAATGTTACACAAAAAATGTAGATCGCATTAAAATACACAATTTATGACATATACTTTTTTTATTCAGTGGACCATTTTCGAGATATTGCTCTTTATTCCCTTAAATTTTCCAATACTTACACTTTTTCTCATGGGAATGCGTTATTCATTTTTGTATGTCCTGGACATGCAAAGAGAATGGAATTCGCCACATAGCAACCAGCTCTTAAAAGATTTGACTATTGCTTAAAGCCTACCATATTCCCCTTGCACCTACAAGAAAATTAGCAATAAGATTAACATCTCGATTAACACGAAGCATATGGAGAATAAGCGTTTGTAAAAATAGTTTGTGAAAGAGTAGAGAAAGTCATGTGAGTGTAACACATCAGATTTTTTCTTATCGTCGTGAAGTTCTCTATCGCACAGAGCTTACAACACCAGCACTGCCCTGTCTGCACTACTTTCAATGCCTTGGGTGCATGTCAGTCTAACTTAAAACTAGTATTTGAAAGCTAATAGTAAAAGAATTTTCTTAATGATTTACCTGCAAAACTAAGTGTATAATAGCTGTCAGAATCACATTCCCAGGTCACATAAGGCATATTCATTACTTCTGTTGGTGTCAGTTCATTGCCCAAATTTACCTTGTAGTATCCAAATATTACCTATAAAATAACATAAAATTGATTACATTCAGAAAAATACAAATTCTCTCAAGCATTTCTTAATTCGGGCTATATCAACAACTCTCATTTTTTAATTCATCTAAAAACTAATATTCATGAAATATTCTATCTCAGGTTCAGTTTGTCGTCCTCCGTGGTGTAGTGGTTACCTGCTAGCTTCTAGTTCCCGAGGTCACGGGTTCGAACGCAGCGGAGGGCGATGGATTTTTTCGGGCGTAAAAATCCTTAGCATGGCTTCCTTCGAAAGGGGAAGTAAAGCGATGGTCCCGTGTCGTAGATTTACGGCACGTAAAAGAACCTCAAGCCTGATAAAGAGCCCTCTGAGCAAAACTACCGGTCTTTCACGCCCAATATAGAATGGGACACTAAGTACCACTGCAGTTAAAGAGTGTCCATAAATAAAACTCAATTTAACCTCAGGTTCAGTTACAAACATGTCAACCAAAATATACAGTACTAGAATACCAATTGCAGAACAGCGAGAGAAATGGAGAGCATTAGATCCTAGGGTCCCGGCGGCGCTTTGCCTTTCTCACTGCTCGTCAATCTGACCAGTAGCTTTGCAGGCTAAAGCACTTACACAACATCGTGTCTATTCGAGGAAATTATGCTTTGTTTATCAAAACGCACTATCTAGAATAAAATTCAATATTAAATGATATTTTGCAGGTACGACCACCTGTATATTTGTTCCGAAAACACAAGTTCCAGGGTGGTTTTGATAATCGTGAGCTACTTAGTGTTAAGTTTTACTTCAGCTGATTAAGTTGGGTGTCTAGTGTAAAATGGCAGCCAGTATAAACAGAGTTTGATCTTGGTAATAAATTCTTTCTCCCTTTTTCAGCTCGTATATTTAAAGGATAAGACAATTTCATCTTATTGCGTTTGTTGTCATTAAGTACTAGGTGCCTAAAAGTAAAGCAAAATCGTAACTGTCTCGGAGTTAAGGTTAATTCAATTAAGTGGAATTGGAGAATATTGCTCCAGAAATGTTCTGGCAGCAGATTTACCTGAGGAATCATCAAGCATTCAGGACAGAATGGGATAGTCAGACGGAGAGGAAGGGTGCAGTACTGGAGCACAGTATCGCACACAGGCCATCTCAGTAGGTCCATTGTGTTTTATGTTACCCTTGGGAGGAAGAGTTCAAGGAGAGACCTGCAGTGTGACCAGATCCAGACGAATATTCACATTAGTTAGTGATAGCAATCTGACCGACCCGGCCAGTGCCATCATTAACCCGGATCTCCCGGGAATGAGCTTCCCCCCTAGGAAGGGCACCACCGTCCATCTAAGTGCTTGGTAGAAATCTTATATACACCGCAAATTTTACCATACCACCGCCACATACCAATCACCGACGTTTGGTCCTGCAACCCCGAAACATATGAAAGTGGAGGGAATGATACCTGGACAGAAAATGCGATCCTCGCACGTTAGCATGGAACCATCTAGGGAGTAAGAGAAACACAAAACAGCAGCTTTAACACATTCTTGTGTACACCACAGTTTAGCAGTCCACCTCGCAGCAACAGGTCAGCTTTAGAGTCCAGATAGTGATTCATTCGGTCGATTATTGTTACTATTATTACTCTATTTATTTTACGTCGCTTTAACTCCTTGGTCATATCGCGACGGATCTGTTAGTGGATAACTGTTAGAACGATGTATGGCGGACAGTCAGCGTTCTAAGTCTCACCCGCTCCATCACGTGTCAGAGACCCTAAGCACATAGCTGCCGGATCTTCTACTTCGTGCCGTGCAGATGGCATTAGGGTGCCGTCCAGTCCAACTGCAGCTCTCGTATAGAAAGCTGACAGTTAGCCGTTAGCCTTCTCGATCTCACCCGCTCCGTCACGTCTCACAGATACCCTAGCTCATAGCTACCGGATCTTCTGGTTCGTGCCGTGCAGATTGCATTAGGGTACCGTTCAGTCTAACCACCGCCCTCACACAGAAAAGCGAACAGTTAGCCTTCTAGGTCTCATCCCTGTAGTCATCCGCTCCGTGCCGTGCAGATGGCATTAGTCGTCCTACATGGTTTAGTGGTTACCATGCTAGCCTCCAGTTCCCGAGGTCGCGGGTTCAGACCCAGCGGAGGGCAATGGAATTTTTTCGGGCGTAAAAATCCTTAGCATGGCTTCCTTCGGAAGGGAAGTAAAGCCGGTGGTCCCGTGTCGTAGATTTACGGCACGTAAAAGAACCTGAAGCCTGATAAAGAGGCATCTGAGCAAAATTACCGTTATTTCACGTCCAATATAGAATGGGACGCTAAGGACCACAGCAGTTAAAGAGCGTCCATAAATAAAACTCAATTTAATTTCACATGGCATTAGGGAGCCGTCTAGTCTAACCGCCACCCTCACACAGAAAGGCGGAGAGTTAGCCTTTTAGGTCTCATCCCTGTAAATGCCTTCTTGCTTCATCACGTGCCCACAGAGACCCCAGCGCATGACAGCCGGATCTTCTGCTTCGTGCCGTGCAGATGGCGTTAGGGTGCCGTCCAGTCTAGCTGCTTATATTGTCTGTTAATTATTTTAACAACTGCAACTAAAGTTAAAAATCTGATGTGTTACACTCACATGACTTTCTCTACTCTTGTACAAACTATTTTTACAAACGTTTATTCTCCATATGCTTCATGTTAAGCGAGATATTGAGACGTCAATCTTATTGCTAATTTCCTGTAGATGCAAGGGAAATATGGTAGGTTTTAAGCGATAGTCAAATAGTCTCTTTGCATGTCCAGGACACAAAAAAAATGAATAACGAATTTGAGAAAAAGTATAAGTATTGGAAAATTTAAGGAAATAACAAGCAATATCTCGAAAACGGTTCACTCAACAAAAGAAATGTATATGACATAAATTGTGTATTTTAACGCGATCTACATTTTTTGTGTAGTAAAATTTTGTCTACCTCTTATGGTTTACCAGTTATACAAAAGTCGTTCACAATGAAGAATACTTTTGGAGACATTCCCAGAAAATTCGAGATATACATTTCATTTCTCATGACATTATCTTAAACATATGATGTTTTCATCAAACTCGTTAGAGCCATTTTTGAGAAAATTAAAAGTTTCGAAAAATGTTCCATGTAAAGGGTAGTCTGGGGTGGGGGGGATTTTCTTGAAAACCTTCGTGTCGCATCTCTGGAAGATACTGAACCTAAATACCAAGTTTGGTGTTTATCCGACTGTTCGTTTTTGAGTTATGCTGTTCACAGAGACACACACACACACACACACACACACACACACACACACACACACACACACACACACACACACACACACGGACATGTTTCCAAAAATGCTTTTTTTGGATTCAGGAGGTGTCAAAACATGTATTTCCGGTGAAATCTCGGTATCGAATTTTTGGGTGGAATGCAATACTTCTCCTACTTACTATACGTAGTAGAGAAAGTAAAAATAAGTAGGAGACAATTAAGATAGTGATATTAGGATAGATGGCATAGCATTCGCTATTACCACTTATTTTTCATTTTACTATTGTTTTGAACTTAAGGTGGAACTTTGAGTCGTGGTATTAAACATCCAATACGGTATTTACCTTGACAATTGAGAGTACCACGAAAAAACCTCAGAAGATTGTTCGGCCCACGTGATTTGAACCGTCACCTCTCGAATGCGGGCCACAGACGTTACCGCCTGAGCCATCCCGCTCGGTGTGGTGCTAGTGGAAGATGTAAGGCAATAAATAAATAATAATAATAATAATAATAATAATAATAATAAAGGTGACGGGACAAATGGGTTTTGATGTACACACACTAGATCTCCCCCTTCAAGACTTCTTTATACCATATTATCAACTCATTTCCTAAGCAAACGCAACACATTCAGATGACGTCATTCGGTAGCAACTAAGTTCGTGTTTCCAACTTTATGGCAGCTTTTAAAATTCAAGAGTGAAAACACCATTAGCAAATGGATAAGACTTTATCTAGGGATTTACATTTAAGGTGGTAGTTTTCAGTGTTTCATCCCAAGTCTGCTTCATGTAAATCCTGAATCTGTTGTCATCCAGGAAAGTTCTCATTCTGAACTTCAAATACAAGCATATTATTATTAATTATTGTTATTATTACCTTGAGATACTGAATATCTTGTGCGTTGATGAGGTCCGGGATTATTTTACTTTCCCGGAAAGTTGCTATCACTGAAAACGATAAACAATTTAGTTATACTTTGGCTTTTAAGGAAACTAGTATTGAATCGCATTTATTATTTAGTGTTTTCTTCGTTAATAATTTTCATAAAGTAACTAAATATACACAGGTTTCATTTCGCATACGCTGAGGTATTGCAAGATATAAGAAAGTGTATTTATAAATCTGATGTGCAAAGCGCACACAACTTTCTCTGTTTGTTCAAGATTCTGATTTTCTTTTGCATGTTGTGCTATTTAAGCTAATTAAATAGAAATTCTAGAAATTATCCCAAATTGAGCAATTTCAACTTGGATGAGTGCATGTTATGAAAACAAAACTTTATATGTTGCAATTGCCAAATATTAACCCATGCGGGAGGGGACAAGAATCCCACATTTTCAGATATGCTCCATAAATGCTGCGTTACTGTTCCACCCCAGGAAAATTTAAAATAGTAGAATAATTAATTGCTTAATTAATAGAATAAAAATAGCTAATCCTACGAAAAAGTTATTCGATACAAATTTTATATTTTAATGAGTTGTACATATTGTTTACGAAGTAAGAGTTTGCTTATTTATAATGATTTATAAATTAATCAAATTCAACGGGAATGAAGAAAGCTTCACATGCAATTCACAAAAAATTATGATGAACGTTTTTATTACGCATACATCTGAAACATGTAATATTGCAATCAAAATCGTTAAAAGAATTTACAGAAAAAATTCTGATGTGTTACACTCACATGACTTTCTCTACTCTAGTACAAACTATTTTTGCAAACGCTTATCCTCCATATGGTTCATGTTAATCGAGATGTTAATATTATTACTAATTTTCTTGTAGGTGCAAGGGGAATATGGTAGGTTTTAACCGATAGTCAAATGTTTTAAGAACTGGTTGCTATGTGAAGCATTCCATTCTCTTTGTATGTACAGGACATACAAAAATTTTTTTGATGTGTTACACTCACATGAGTTTCTCTACTCTTGTACAAACTATTTTTACAAACGCTTATTCTCCATATGCTTCATGTTAATCGAGATGTCGAGATATTAACCTTATTGCTAATTTTCTTGTAGATGCAAGGGGAATTGGTAGGCTTTAAGCTATAGTCAAATATTTTAAGAGCTGGTTGCTATGTGCAGTATTCCATTCTCTTTGCATGTCCAGGACAAAAAAATGAATAACGAATTCCCATAAGAAAAAGTGTAAGTTTTGGAAAATTTAAGGGAATAACAAACAATATCTCGAAAATGGTTCACTGAATAAAAAAATTTATATGACAAATTGTGTATTTTAACGCGATCTACATTTTTTGTGTAGTAAAATTTTGTCTATCTCTTATGGTTTACCAGTTATGCTAAAGTCGTTCACAATGAATACTTTTGGAGACATTCCCAGAAAATTTGAGATATACATTTCATTTGTCATGAAAATATCTTAAACATATGATATTTTAATCAAAATCGTTTGCCATTTTGAGAAAATTAAAATTTTCGAAAAATGTTCCATATAAAGGGTAATCTGGGGTGGGGGGATTTTCTTGAAAACCTTCGTGTCGCATCTCTGGAAGATACTGAACCTAAATACCAAGTTTGGTGTTTATCCGACTGTTCGTTTCTAAGTTATGCTGATCACAGACACACAAACGGACATGTTTCCAAAAATGCTTTTTTTTATTCAGGGGGCCTCAAAACATATTTCCGGTGAAATCTCGATATCGAATTTTTGGATGGAATACAATACTTCCCCTACTTACTATACGTAGTAGAGAAAGAAATAATTTTTACTTTCTTATAGCAAGTAGGGGAAGTATTGCATTCCACCCAAAAATTCGATACCGAGATTTCACCGGAAATACATGTTTTGAGGCATCCCGAATCCAAAAAAGTATTTTTGGAAGCATGTCCATGTGTGTGTGTGTGAACAGCATAACTCAGAAACGGACAGTCGGATTAAATTGGCTCTAACGATTTTGTTTAAAATACCCTATATTAAAGATAAATATATGACAAAATTATATATTTTCTGGAAATAGCCTGTGAAATCTTCCTCATTCGGAAGGAATTTTGTATAACCTTTTATAACTGGTAAACGTTAAGCGATAGGCGAAAACATACTACACAAAGAACGTAGATCTCTTTAAAACAGAATTTATTTCAAGTAACTTTTTGTGGTATTAGCTGTTTCCGATATATCCCTTATCAATGGTCCGAATTGTTCAATACTTGCCCATTCTTTTAAACTCCTGTCGATTTTCAATTGTGTCTCGTGAAGTTATGGAAAGAATATGGAGATTTAAGGTCGGCATATGGTGTCCAGTTCTTAAACATTTGACTATCGCTATTCCCTTTGTATCTATAACGAAATGTATAATGCAGCTATCTCCGGAAAAGTTTTACTGCATTAAAATGAAGTAGATAGGAAAATGAGCTTTCGTAAGAATAATTTGTACACCCACTAATAAGCCATAGAGAGTGAATGTAACACATCAGGGTTTTCTTAGTTCAAACCATTTATCAAACATTGTTAGTGATTATTGTAGATAGAAAAATGACTGCCATACAACTAGTGTATACAATTTAAACACGGAATTTGTGATGGTTAGAGAAAAGCGGTGGACGAGTTGCACACCAGATTTTTAGGTCACACATTTAACCTTTTAAGGTTTAACAAGAATCACAAAGGGGCATGGAAAAGAAAATTATGCTATAATTTTCACATTAGTATCATGCAGCGGAAAAAGTACAACTTTAAAATTTGGAAATTCCTACTGGTAACAATATGTACTGACCATTAGTAGCAGCTACCAAATTCACTGACGCCAGCAAAGGAAGAAGGTAGGTCGTCCAAAAGCTCATATTGGTTGTAGTATTTTGTGCTTAAGATAGTAAATTGGTGTCTCTTTGTTCCACTATTTATACGGTCAGTGACGGGCTTTTGAATTAACAAAATAAGTTTATCATTTTAGAACACTATAATCTACATATGCTATCAATGTCCAATGCCAGAAAGCAATCGGGTTACACTTCGAGTCCTTGGTGAGTTTTACTATATCATTATAGAAGTATGGTGCGATTGTACATAAGATAAGGCAAACAAGGATAATATGGCGCACAGTTTGAAAAATCCGCATAATGAACAGATAAAATGAAAAATAGCTGAAACTGAAAATGTGTATTATAAACATTAGTTTCTTGACAACAAATGTGAAAGAAACAGGTATGCACTCATTTTAATGTTCATAATGTTTATATAAATATATGTGCTTAGCAATATCTCCCACTCATAGTGGGTGGTGCACTCAATTGCATTAATTTCCAAAATTAATATTTTATTTAAACTATCCTTTGATATTCTATATTTATTATTAACTATAAGTTTAACTCTTAGAATCATTCTATTATTTTTAAATCATCCATTAGCCGCCACCGTAGCTTTGGGAGGCATTCTACTGGCCTTCACAGGTAGAGTGTATATTGTGTGTATTAATAATTTGGGGGTTTCATTATCATTACTAGACATATTGTTGTTTTGCATTGTCATTACCAGATATATTGTTGTTTACTGGGATGAGTCACTCCTGGCTGGGAGGTTTTGCTAGCCACGAGTGGTGGAGATATAGGTCTGTCTTGCTGAGTATCCCGAGAGAATCGGATCGCGCGTGCAAGCCGGCTTTTGGATCGGTGGACATCTCCCCTCATCTTTCATATTTAATAATGCAGGAACCCCAAACGGTTGGCAAATAAATCTAGGAATGTGTAAGTAAATATGTGTTATGGATTTTGCAGTGAAAACCCACGCCTTCCTCTTATCCTTCACACCACGTTTCGCTCCTCTGCGGCCTCCTCCCCTCAATATACGTGCTGGGTACTAAAACTTAATTTAATTTTTTCGTGTGAACCTTTAGGCCTCTACCGAGCATGTAACAATATCCATAGTGAGGAGATGTGTGTATCTGTTTACCTTTCCGTGCATGCAGTAGCGTCCTGTTTTATGCGTAGTTCTAGATTATTCACATATGAACATATAACTTTGAGCAATAGCTTTACTCGCCATCACTTATAATAACCATGTTTCAATATATGACATAATTTAAAACTGGAATAAATTATACATTTTACTCTCAAAAAGGACACATTTACTAGACAACATTTTAATATAATCTGCCCAATTTCCATTCCTGTCCAATACCTGATTTAGCCATATCGGAACTGAATCACCTAGGTGCTGGAAGAACTCTGGCTCTAAAGGCAAATGTTTGCACATTTCACAAGTGTTCCCAGAGGGCAACGAGTGAAATAAATACATATTGTGATTAAAATATTTTTCATGGAGAAATTGTGTAAAAGAGTGTTTTATTTAGTTGTATATTTAAACATGGCTGTTATAAGTGATGAGTAAAGCTATTGCTCAAAGTTATATATTTATGTGCGATTAATCTAGAACTGTGCCCGTAAAACAGGACGCCACTGCATGCACCCCCATGTGAACCTGAGAGGAGGGGTAAATCCGAGTGATTTCCCCTCCCGTGAGCTTTTCCTGTAGGCCGACAACTGAAAATTTAAATCCAGTCACCCCATTAGGGTGAAAGTGGATATGCCACTTACGCGCATCAACCCTCGAAGAGGAAGGCTACCGAAAAACCTCGGTGGGGCCTACGGCAAACTAGCGGGCTGTTTATCGGCTCTCCAGGGCGGTACCGGAGGACCTTGGGGTGTCTCACAACCCCTCCCGGACGGAAAACAGCACAGACGTACCCAATCTCCTATGGGTATCGGGAACCACTGCCCCCGCCGAGTCTAACCCAATCCAAATTATATCCTTACTGGTGGGGCTCGGACGTTTGGCCTAGCGTACTTCTAGTAACTCAGAAGTACCACGAGCGCTCAGGGTCCGCAGTTCCTGCACCACGGCAGCTGAAGGGATCGGAACCCTCCGCCTTACGGGGGCACTGCATGCACGAAAAGGTAAATAGACACACACCACCTGTGAAGACCAGTAGAATGCCTCCTGAAGTTACGGTAACGGCAGCAATGGAAGCGAGTGTACGGGAAAAAGAGGTGGGTGATATGGCTTATGTAAAACATAGTACAATGAGTAAATAGTGTTACAAGTCAACATGTTATTTTAACATCGGCTATTTTTCTTGCTTTGGTTTCAAGTCTTCCACACAAAGAACTTTTATATTTGGGAGGCGGGGTCAATATCGAAGGTCTTTTAGCTTACTGGTGGTAGTAGACCACAATACTACTGTTAGCTAGTACTAATGGAAGAGAAGCTTCCATAACCACTCAAACCGTGGCGGCTGCATAAGAGCACATGAACACATTAGCTTTTGACATCTTGCGGATTTATTGGTTAGTGCTAGTTCTTTTAGTGCTAAGTGCTATTAAGCGTAACGTATATGCGGTAATTTAAATCTACCGCTCTAAATTCGATAAAACATGGCAACATGGTCGCTAGGGCATCTTGATTTGGTCACGTTTTAAGGAGCTATTGTGAATAAAGGCGACTTGAATGTAAACACGATAACAGTGCGTCAAAACAGCGCTATTCTTAAATATCCCGAGTCGTAATGTACAAGAGCGTGGAAACTTCTCACGGTTTCTCCATGCAATCACTAATCTCAACTACAATTTAATTTACACATTACTTCGTACTCGTTCCAACACGGTGATGTACTTAATTATGTACAGAAGAACAAACTCAAAAAAGTCTTTCGTCAGAGAGAGAGAGAGAGAGAGAGAGAGAGAGAGAGAGCAATGGGATTTAAGGGCGCACAACAGCCCAGGTTATAATTATTAAAATTAAAAGCGTCAACAGTTAAAACAAAAGGACGATAAAATAGAGTAAACGAGCAGTTAAAACCAGAAGTACAGGAGTAAAAAAACAAACAGTGCCACATGCGGTAGAACGCCAAGTGAAAGTCCTAGAGCATTGAAAACAGGGATAAAACGTTTAAAAACAAGTTGCATAAATCTCTGAGGCTGAATAAAACTCGTAGGGCAATCTATATCCGGGCAATAAAATCACTGTGAGATAAAGGCTAAAAGACGTCCTACAACAGTAAAATTATCTGCATGCAGATCGGAAATATGGCCTGGCAGAGACAGATACCGGCGTAAAGGAGCTAAAAAGTTACACTGGAGTAAAATGTGACGGACCTCAAAGGTACGCCACAGTGCACACAAACTGGTGCAGGGTCACCATTTAATAATTAACTATGGCTAAAACGGCAATGTCCAATTCTCAGTCGGGTTAAAATTATCTCTTCGCGACGAGAGCGGCGTATAGAGGTAACCCATGTGATAGGGAGGTGCTTAATCTCTCGGAGCTTGTTCCCCTGGACCATTCCTCTCCCCAACGCAAATAAATGGCGCGGCGTAAAAACAATATCACATCGCGCAAAGGAATAGAGGATATTTGAAGTTGAGTTGTTACATTTTAATTCACATCACAGTAGTGCTCGATGTTAACTGAGAAGCGCTACTGTGATGTGAATTAAAATGTAACGACTCAACTTCATATATCATATGATATCCCAATTAAAAATATTTCTGCTTATTATAATCTAGGAATAGAGGAGCTGAAACACCTGGGCGATAAAATAGCAGCCTTAGCAGCAGTATCAGCGGTGTCGTTCCCTGGCAGGCCTACATGACCAGGAACCCTCACAAACGACATGTGTGTGCCGACACTGCCTAGAGTTTGGTCTTTCGTCAGATCAGTTATATTATTATTGTTGTTGTTGTCGTCAGGATCTGCTGTATCATTTGTTGATAATCATAACTATTATGCAGCAGATGCTATTTCACGTTCTCAGGGATGCCTGACTGAAATTTTGTGATCACCTAAAATGTATACCCACAAGTCGCTACTGCACTTAAGTTCTAATAACTATAGAGGGGTCATTGTGAGAGGGTAGAACGTGTTTTTTGCTGTTTCTTCCGTATGCATTTAGTGACCTTCAAGCTCAAGCTAAGAACAAACCTTACTACCTTTGCTTCCTATGATACCGCCGCTAAAATAGCGGTCATTCAACAATGTCCAACAGCTCTGGTGCCTCTTTTATTAATTTTTGTGCGAACTAATACCTAAATTCAATAAATACGAAATGACGAATGATTTGTTCAGCATTGATCCAATATTTGAATGATATAAAAATTACTTAAAATTTTGTATTTTTAAAACAATGCATTTAGTTCGACTTCTGCAATGATCAAGGAAAACTTTTATATTTTATTAAATTCTGAATTAATACCCATTCCAGTAACATCTAAATACATAAATACAAGGATGCCAAAACAGCACTCGGCACATCTGAATGGAAAATCACAAAACTTAAAAAATATCTTAGCATGGCTTCTTTCGTAAAGGGAAGCAAAGCCGGTGGTCCCAAGTCGTAGATTTACGGCACGTAAAAGACCTCAAGCCTGATAAAGAGGACTCTTAGCAAAATCACCGGTCTTTCACGCGCAATATAGAATGGGGCACTAAAGACCACAGCAGCTATGGAGCGTCCATAAATAAAACTCAGTTTTTCGCAAAACTTCAGAAAAAGGGATGGTAAAAACGCCTAAAAGCAGAACGTTTGCTTCCCAAAATACCTTAAAAAGGCAGTAGTAGTGAAAACCGGAAATAATCGTAAGCCATCTTGCAGGAAAACAATTAATTTCGGATTTTCAGAAGAGAATACTTAGTATTTGTGATTTTGATGGTGATTTTGAGATGGATGCTCATTTGAAAGGGGATTCTTGAGATTTCTGTTGTATGAGTTGCAAATTTAAACGAGAAAAGAATTGTGACACGAGTGTTCAAATACAGCTTGCAAAAATGGGACCCGTATTGACTGCAGTACCTAAATCTGGGATACATCTTATTTTTGTATACATTCAGTAAATGCCTAATTGTATTGTAGCAGTTGGTCTATTTTTTATTGCTTTCATAAATAAACGGGTTTCTTATTTATACCGTTATATAAAATAATTACCCCTGTAGCCGGGATAATGCCGAAAATTATATTTTTTTAAACCTAATTTTTCTGGTTACCAAGTATTCGAGGTGTGATTTTAAAGTACCGATAAATTTTTAAAAGAATATTATTATTTTCCAAATACTTTATCATTCATTACCTTACACGTGTACGGTACACTAATTCTCCACATAGTCACCGCCGTTATTCAGGAACTTTTAACGGGAAAGCAGTTTTTGTATACCTTCGTCAAAGAATGATGCCGCCTGTGATGAAATCCAAGTCTGCACTTCTTGTTCCATATCATCGTATGAAGAAACAGATGAAAATCACATGGTACCAAATCCAGACTATAGGGAGGATTGTCGAATTGTTCCCAAACAAATGATGCGATCAGACCTTGAATTTGTTTGGCTATGTGTGGCCGGGAATTGTTACTCATTATTTCCACATAAACCTCATCCAATTGGCTATCAATGTTTGCTGGCGTAACACTTCTCTCGTTCAAAAAATGTATCACTGATCTGACCTTACAGTTGGCGGGTGGCTCGATTGTTTTGAATATTTCAAAACGCTCTAAAACAGCAAAACAAAGCGACGATCGCTCAAGCTGCGTCTGGGTTCCTAATGAATGGAGAAAGTGATCGCGCATGCTCTAAATCGCGACTGAAACGTTGCAGCGGCAAAATACGAGAATTAAAAACGATACTTAAAAATAACACGCCTCGTATTTGAAATATTATTCTGATTGATATATACAGAGAAAATGTTATGGTTATTAGCATTTTTTCAGAGTAATATTTTCCATGATTGAGCACTAAACCTCAGTGCTCGGGATTACCCCGGCTTCCTTTTCATATATTGTGCAACTTTCATGCAGCCACATTTTGCCGTCATTATAATGTAAATTTCAAAACATTCGTAATATATGCCTTCGTCTTATTTAGAATATTTAATTGCAATTAGCATGTATGGTTATAATAAGCATTACCTAGGACTTCTTAAACATACGTCTTAGAGTTGTCTATCTCCCAAAACCATGGGTGAAATGACGCATGCAATTAGGTGGCATTAGAGCAAAATGTAACAAACATTAGTTTAACCACACTGGAAGCGAGAGCGAAATTAGTATCTGCAGCCCTTTATGCCTCATAAAAATGTAAACGATAACGCCGCACAACTTACAGCCCTTACTTCCACTTTCTTCGTAACAATTTGCAGCCATTGTCGAAACAAATAACCAAAATGCAACAAAAAGCTTTCACACGCCACTATTTACTGTAAGGTCTTCTCGACTGTTTATCTGCGAATCAACTAAGACTCCCTATAATTAGGGGCGGCTCCATGCTTAGTGCCTCCGTATCATGGCACTACCTTAATATAATGAAGAAATGCTAATTTGAAATTATTTGTATGCTCCACGATTACAAAAAGGATACAGACATGCTTATTGTTCTTAAAGGCGCAATGAAATGGCTTGTCTGAGAATAGAAAACCATAGAAGCTGAAGGATGCGACTGCAAATTGCGAGTTTGCAACCTTATTATATTACTAATCTGTGAATCCGTGCCACTTCTGCCCTGGCACGGATTCTTAGCACTCTGAGTTTCACTTTAGACTCTAGCGGGAATTGGAGGGGAAAGAGGATAGTCCATATTCATGCTAGTTAATTCCTGTCACGACTTATCTTAGCAGCACATGCGAATCAAAAGTAGCAACTGTATCGTACACCTACGAGCATACAATAAAGTGTGCTATACTGAGAAGTGAGAAATAAGGTACAAGTCGCTTGCAGTGTAAAACTTAGCAGAAAATCGTCCTTTACTACATCATATGTCATTAATTTCCCATTGTTTATACTTAAACCATTTTATAATGCTGTCTGCACTGCCAGCAGTCCAGCAGACGATTGAAAGAGAAGTAAAGACTACAGATAGCACCTGCACCTGGCAAGCTACGAGTTTGCGGCGTGATTTGGACGAATGTGGTGTTTGGCTTAGTTTCAGTAGTGCTGTACTTGCGCTCTATTATAGTGCCTATAGCATTAAGGGCCTGTATAACGATCTCCGGTTAAGGTTCCGGTTAGGCATTAACAAGAAATCAGAGCAAATTTTTGTATTACGAACACAGTTGATAGCTAACCGGGAGTTATTTTAGCGGTGAACTAACCGACACCTCGGGTAGCGGTTAGGGTACTAACTTGGAGGAACCCATATAACAATGTCGTGGTAGTGGTATATTTATTACATCATATAACAATTTCATGCTTCAACCGCCACTGCCTATAACTCCAGAACGTGCGTAATATCTCCCGCTGGGTCAAATCACCCTTGTGTACATTAATTTAAGTACTTATTATATTAGCCTATACGTTTCATTACTTACTACCTTAAGAAAAAACTACTTGTGGAATATGAAATAAAAATGTTTTTAAATATCCCGTTTATTTTTAACTTAACCAGCGTAGAGCCTGGTTAAGATAAAGTCATAAAAACATTAAAATTATTTGTGATCACCATAGAAAAACACTGCGTGCATTTTAATGGTTACTTAGCACGGGTTTAAGCACACCCATTTACATGTTTCAACCCGCTATTGAAACAAACGGAGTAGAAACCGTGTATGTAAGTATCGTGTGGGATTACGTGATGTTGATAGTGCAAAGGGAAGTCGGTACGCAGTCGGTAATTTGGTAACTTTCTGTTCAGATTACACGAATTGTGGGCTGGTCCTATGAATTTACCAGTAAGGGGACAATAGTCTAATACTTTGGCAGATTCGGACTCATATTTATGTTCACACAGATGACAGAAATCAGTATTTCTGAGTTTTATTTTATCTGCATCGGTCATATTTAACTCTTTGTTGTTCGAGTAAATATCGATTAAATCGTCTGCAATTACAGTTAATTCACTGAATTAATCTTGAATCGCATTAGGGCCTCTAAAGATTTTGAATTTTGACAAGGAATCGTCATAATTACATAAGATTTAAAGCTATTGATACTGCTTCGTATCTCTGTAGCGACCGCATCCAACTGCTATCGGCGATGGGTCATCATGAATGCACCTTTTTAAGTATTGATTCAATATCTGCATATATGACAAATGGCACCGGAGAGCACTTCGAGTATGAATTGAATCGAATAGGTCATTTACCCCTATTTCAGGCATACTAACAACTTGCAATTTCATGCATCTCCTTTTATGTTTAGCTAGGTTGCTTTCATTCGAGAAGTATTTCATGCATGCTTCGCATATACACATTTTACACTTCCGTTTAGTTAGCTGCGACAACAGGCGAGATAGATCATTTATTAAGCAAGTGTGATCTAGCTTCATCAGCTATTCTTAAAAGGTTCACATGATGCTCTTTACGTTCTGAGGTTTGATACAGCGGAATAATTGAACATTCATCTATAGCATATACCATAATAGATACATTTTGTTTTTCAAATTTTTGTATGTCATCTAAAGATACTGGAAACTTCATTCCTGTGAAATTAAATTCTTTAAACATATTATACTTTGAGTACGAACTCACTCTATAGCTGTTACGCTTTACTGGAAATTTGGATGCCAGTAGGCAATATCCGAAACATTTGTTATCAGTGTTCCTAATATTGGTCACTGCTTTCTTGCGTTTTATGACATCAGGCACTTTTATGTTACAACTTGCATTTAACGGTTCGTAGTGACAGAAATTTAGAATTAACGAACATATTTGGTATAGTGATTTCGAACTGCTTTGCGATTCGAATATATCAATGTTCAATAATATGGGATGTTTAGTTTTATTCTCATACTACTCGCTAATGCTTGTACCTTGTAAGATAGCTTCCATTTTACTATCGAAATTACATGTCTCGATCTTTTCATTTTCGGGTGTTTGGATAACATATTTGCATAGCATATCAGCTCAGCAATGAGCGAGTGTCTTCTTTAATATCAAGGGATTTTATAACGTGTTTATGAAGGTAAAGCAATTAATTACAACTTCAATGGTGATTAACTTCGCATAAAACGGTTTCATTTCTTTTGAAGATTATAAATTTTTATTTAATACAATAATTACTTTTTTCTGATTTCTATTTTACTTACTCATTTCATTTATTTTCCTCAATAGTTCACTTAATATCGTCAATGTTGATATGTTTTTCAATATATTTGATAATGTATTACGATATATACTTTAAATTAATTCTCTTGAGCTAGGCTCAAGATGTAAATAAATTTTAATATATATATACATATACATACAGGTTAACTGCATTACAATTTATGTGTGAATACAAATAAAAAATTAACAATCTGATTCCTTATTTTATATAACTATAATTTAATTTTCTCTTTTAAATGCAATTTGAGCTTCTGTTGTATATTTGTTTTGGTAAATGCACGTTTTCGTTTGTTTAGAATAACGGATTTTCTTTATATCGTTATTCAATTATTTTCTCCTCCTTCCTTTTTCTACAAAACAAATTAATTTATAATAAACTTTCTTTTAACATATTTTCTAATAACTCTTAACTAAAACATGTTAATATACTAACATTATAAATGTGTCAAGCATTGTTTATCTCTATGAATGACACTTCTTGCTAGTTTTTATTTCAATTTAACTTCACATGTATCTTTCTATGTCAGATTGCTGCTAACCGAGATATATTAGTGATTTAGTCCTAATGGTAACAAATTAAGACGCTAATGGCCAACGTTGTCTACAAGATAAACAACTACGCCAGTTGCAACAAAAGGTTAACATCCATTTGAGAGAAGGGAGAGCAAGAAAAACTCGAGATGTGTCACTTCGTAAATAAAGGCCAGACAAAGAAACAAAGCTTAATAACCTCACAAAACTGGAATATGCTGTTGTTATTGTTATTATTATTATTATTATTATTATTATTATTATTATTATTACTCTATTTTAGGTCGCTTTAACTACAGGGTCACATCGCGACGGATCTGTTAGTGGATAATTCTTAGATCGAGGTGTGGCGGACAGTTAGTCTTCTAGGTCTCATCCATGCCATCTTGCTTCGTTACGTGTCCACATAGATCCTAGCGCATAGCAGCCGAATCTTCTGCGTCATGCCGCGCAGATGGCATTAAGGTGCCTTCCTACCTGATTTCACTGTCTATGGATAGATGACAGCATTCGTTACCACCAATTTTTCATTTTTACTGTTCTTTTAGACTTAAGGCGGAACTTTGAGTCGTATTAAATATCCAATCCGGTATTTACCTTAGCGGCTGAGGGAAACCACGAAGAAACCTCAATCAGATTGGTCGGTCCACGGGATTTGAACCCGGGACCTCCCGAATACGGACCACAGACGTTACCGCCTGAGCCATTCCGCTTTTGTGAAGAAACGTACAATAAAGTTACGAAACAGAGGGGGAGGAGGAATTTGCCGAATTAGCTCGCAAGTGAGTTTTAGGCTGATTGCCAGTTTATTATAAAACAAACTGAGACCTGTGCACAGCGTTCTTTTTCTTCTAAAAAAACGTAACTTTCAAGATTCCACAAAGGAAATAAAAGTCCGTGGATGATATATTGGAAGATATAAGTTGAATAGTAGTAGCTATTGTAATGACACAAGGAACTTTCACTTACAATAAAGGTAACCTAACCTATTTCTTTCCCTGGTCAAAGTGTTGCTTAAGCCACAACTCGCCTCAAGGGCAAATGCTTAACAGTTATGTTAATTAAGAGTAACTTCATGAGGGTTTGTAAGTTTTAAGCATTAAAGTCAGGACGAAGGGAAGTTAAGTTTCAACAGTTACTAGACTTTATGCAGTGACGTCGCAGGTTACATTTCTCGTACAGTCTTCGGCGTTTGCAGACAGCACTCAAAAGACCGTATTCTACCGGCGACCCTTGGCCGCTGTTGTTTACTGTTAATGGTTTGAGTGTAGATAACTTGAAGACAATTGCTTAAGAATTCCTATGCCTGATAATTACACTGCAAGAACTTTCTAGTTTAGACGGGCAAAAGTTGTATACTAGAGGTTAAAAAGCGTAATGTCATCACTTTGTCCTTTATAGGGAACTGCGGCTGGCATATTGCTATCCCATATTAACAGTTTGGGGCCCCGTAATGTGTGTTAAGCAATCAAATGTTAGTTGACATACTTAAAATATTTGTGTTGTTCAGGATCTTCAATATACAATTCAGTAACAACCACACACGATGTATCCTAGCTCAGTCGGTAGAGCACCTGCCTGCTGTGCGAGGGTCCCGGATTCATTCCCGGTTGGGAGAGTGGGATTTTTTCTCTAGCCAAGATTATTCCCTTCCTCCCCAGTCTGGAATTATGAATGAATGAGAAGCGTGAATGAGAGCGTGAAAGTGTGTGTGATCTAATGATTAAAACCCCAAAAGTGCAAGAAATCTAAAGAGAAGAGAATACAAGAAATGGCTTCAGTTAAAATTGATACACTAGGAAATTAAGATTAATTAAGAAAATTAAGATACATTAAGGAACATGGAAGTAGAAACTAAACTTTCTTATATATCTGCACATCTCTCTCATATTCCTTCCACTATTACTTCTTGTAAACCGACAGTATTACATTGTGTTAGTCGTTAGTGAACTTTAAAACCACTGCCTCTAAATTAAATTCAGTACCTGGTAGTTTTGGCAGTGTAGTGAAGGACAAAATACTCAGTATTCTTTAAAAAAAAAGAATATAAAATGAGTGTGATTAAACGAATTCTAGTAATAGACGTCCTTAACTCCTAGTAAAATACTACTAAAAGTAGATAAGGTTGTAGCGCTTTGTATAGGTACCTTAAATTCTTGTGAGTGGAGAGTTCTTCTCGCTATATCTTAAGAAGCAATAGGAGATGGCTAACTGGAAAACGTAAAAACATTTGGTGGTCGTAAACTGCAACAAAGTTGAGTGTGGAGAACTAAGTACCATTATTTGTTGCGTGTGTTTATTTTTTCATTTTAAAGGAAAACATATCCTATTGCATTAGATTGAGAAGCAGAGAGGATTCGGCACCGAGTCAGGTATGAGGATATTGTACCGACGTCCCCGGAAGGATGAAGTGAAGGTAGACATCAGGCAGCCGGAACCAGGATTGACGCCACTGCAATGACACGGCCCCTACAGTTTCCAGATTGAGACGCCAGTCGACAGGCAGATTGGGGGCCACCCCCCAAAGGGCGGTCTTATACCCCGGCAAGCAGCCGAAGTTTGAGGTACGGAGAAAGTTCACAGAGAGCATGCTTTTTTTCCCGCCACGCTGCACCGAAACATCATCGCCGATACTTGCAACTCTGAAACAGACAAATGGGGTGAAGGATGAATGGAATTATTAATGGAACGAAATGGAGTGACAGGAAATTCGGGGATAAAAGGAACCTCTCCAGCATTCGCCTGACGAATCGGAAAAATTCATGGGTCAAAGGGGGCGGTCGACGGAGATCGAACTCTGACCTCCGAATGAGGATCAAAGACATAACCGCCTGAGCATCCCGCTCGGTAACATATCCTAACTATTCAAAACCAAAGATAAATTTTGAGTTATATAATTCTTATGGTTTCTACCATACTTTTAATCGTGGAAAGATTGCATAAAATTGTCTTAAATGTTTATTTTATGCTAATGCAGCTTAATAGCTTTATATGGGCATATTTGTGTGCATATTATGAACGTTTTCAATGTGTAAATTCATACATATTAAAGGAATTATTAGAGCATAAAATTCCTGTCCTAAATATCACTTTAGGCCTTCCCCATTCATTAAGATTGTGGGATATATACGCATGTGTTATCTTCTTGTTTTTGGTGTAGGTTTATACATGAAGGTTACTAACGAAATTCTGATAATGAAAAATTAACCAATACAAGTTTGATAAAGTCTAAACTGTGTCAGCTGATATTATGACTGGTGTGTCCAGATAGTCAATTTGTGATATGTGCATTAGCATTACTATAAAATATGAGTACCTCTCTGAGAATTTGTCTTGTTAATAAGGTAACACTAACCGTTGTAGGTCTTGTCTTGTTCGATACAGATTTCCGCCATTGCTCCAAACGCACTTCAGCCTTGAGCTTATTGTGCTACCTGTATCATTTTAAAGTCAATTCATTATGCCTGCACCCTTTACCAAGGAATAGTCACATAACAGGCATGGTCTCAAATTCTTCTGGTTTAAAAACATTTCCACAAAAGCAACATATCTCCTGTAAGCCAATATCTCACAGGAGCATATAATGTACTGAGCTGTTTCAGCTTCTTTCTTGCACAATCTGCAATCAAAGTTACTCTGAAACACTCCCATTGTGTTAAGGTGCTTTTTCACAGGAGCATGTTCTGTGAGGAATGCAATAATTGTTCTCAGCTGAAATCTGTTACAGTTAAGTAAGATTTTACCTCTTTTCTTGCATGGTTTTCTAATAAATAGTTTACCAGGTTTGTTTCCTGGACCAGTTCTTAATAGATACTCTTACTAAACATCGAGATGTTAATAGAGCCGGCTCTGGCCCAAACAATTGGGAAGCTGCTCCTTGTCTTGCAAATTCATAAGTTTTTTCATTTCCCTCTATGCCACTATGGCCCGGTAACCAGATGAGTTGAACTTCATTCTGTTCTGCCAAGCTTGTGAGAATGTTTACGCAATACGTATGTGACCCGCATTCGGGAGACGCCGGGTTCCAATTCCGTGGGCCGACCAATTTGACTGTCTTGTTCCCCCCCCCTCAGCCACTAAGATACGTAAGTGCCGGATTATATATTTAGTACCACGAACCAAAGTTCCACCGTAAGTCTAAAACAATGCTAAAAATGAAAATAGATGACAATAGTGAATGCTCTGCTATTTATCCACAGATAATGAAAGCAAGTAACTGGACGGCATCCTAATGACATCTGCTCGGCACGTGTAAAATCAGACGCACAGTTGCTATGGATTAAGATTTGCGTGGACACTGTCAAAGCTACCGTCTTCCCGTCACAGAAGCAGAGGTACAGTTTCTGTGCACATGGCTCTATGGACATACGTCGAAGGTGGTATGGTACAGATATGAGATCTAGAAGGCTAATTGTTCGCCATACAGAGATCCACAGGGTATTTCCTAACATCCATCGTGATATGACGTCGTAGTTAAATAAATAGAAAATAAAAATAAACGTTGTGATGAATTCTAATGGTCAGGTAAATACGTTTGTAATTATATTATTTACACACCTAAGTTCAAAGCAGTTTATCACTTATCAAAACTTAAGTACCGGAAAAGAGGTCTCTCGTGTGTGTGTGTGTGTGTGTGTGTGTGTGCGCGCGCGCGCGCGTGTATGTGTGTGTGTGTGTGTGAGAGAGAGAGAGAGAGAGAGAGAGAGAGAGTGAGTGAGAGAGAGAGAGCGAGCCTAATTCAAAAGTATCTGATGCGTTACATTCACATGACTATCTACCCCACTTTATTTTTATATTTCTTTTACAAAATAGATTTTTCTATGCATTTCATGTTAATGTACATTTATAGAAATGGTTTCGTTATACATTGTAGGAACCAGATGGATACAGGAGGATGCAGCAACACTCACATATTTAAAAAGCGGGTCGGTATTTGTTGGCTTTGAAAGTCCACTGTTTACATGACGATAAGAAACAAACAAATGGCGACTTAGCAGGAAGTGTAAAGTATTTGAAAATTAAAACTAATGACAAATATCTCGGAAACGTTGAATGCCAGAAGTATTGACAAATTGTGCGTTCTAATGAGAACTACATTTTCGTGTACTAAGTAAGTACATTTAAATACCATGTTTACATTAAATACAAAGTTAGCAGATTTTTCGTTTTTAAGTCATGTTCATGATGTTGCTAAAGTTTTCCCAAAAATAAATTGCATAAACATTTTTTACATAATACCTTTTGTCGAAAACTCCACGATAACTGAAATATTTAAAATTTTAAAAATCATTATCTCCATTGCACTGGTATTACCTAAGTGAGACATTATATCAAGTTTCATAGAAATAGATTCATCCATGCATACATGGTTACTAACACAGACAATTTTTTTAAAAACTGATGTGGGATTTTTGTTTGGCCATTTTATGTATTTGAGGATAACAGGAAAAGGTGATATTTGCCGGCTAGCTCCAGCAGGAGAAATGATCCGAAGGAAGGCGAGGATGTGTGGAAAGGAGGTAAATGAGAATTACCATTACTCCGTCACTGCCTCTGTGTGCTGTTCCACACTGAAAAATAAACAATTCATTTTCCTCGTTCCCGTCACACAAGATCTGACTTCAACCCTGAGGAAACAAAATTCAGTGAAGCTACTTCTATTACCTGACTTCAGACACACTTACTTTTGACCCCCATATCCTAACCGTTTTCCCCTATTTTAGATTTACTCAGCAACGAAATCCGCCATTTATATTTTTTACAAATTAATAGGTCGACACTGCTAACACGATAAGACACGAAGAATCGAATTTACACGCCCTCGATAATAGCTCCCGGCATGAACAAATTTCTATTTCACGCCCATTTTCTGGTTTCATCGGGTTTCTTTTCTGGCACGTGGTGTTTTATTTATTTTATTGGCTAAAGTGATAAATTTTAACATACGTTTATTGGTTGTATTTTAGAAAGTACTTCTAGCGTCTGCCGTGAGCGTATTATTTTCGCCTGCTTACATTTTCTGTGTGCCTGGTGATTTTTGCATGTTTGGTTTTCCCCCGTCTTTGTTCACGTTTCCTCAGCCATTTTGACCTTTCCTTGTATTCAATCTTTTGACTAATTACCTGTAATTATCTCCTGGCTGGACATTTGCAGTCCACAACTGGGTGTTGCTTCAAATTAATACGTTTTACTTTCCTTCTTTGCAATGCATGCTGCAGAATTTTTCTTCTCTTTAATAAATTCTGATTTACTCACCTTCCTCACCTTATTTTATTTAGTTTTCGCTTTCTTTTTCATTCTTTATGATTTTCGTTATTGCTTTCTCTTTAATTTATATTTACTCGGGCAAATATTACAATTTCAAAACGTTTTTATTGTGTTTTTATGCAGCCCCTTTAAGAGTTAATATTAGTTATTAAAAAACAGAAAATGTTCCATTACAATTTTATTATAATTATGCGTAAAGGTGGATATCAACAATACATTGTTCGTATTGCAGACGGTCTTACAATCAATTCACAGCAGTTGCAGTGGAGAAAGGAGTTATATCTGGCTATCACAAAAGTTTACCTCTCAAACAGGTTCAAGATGTATGCTACAACCTTTCATGTGGCTATATACAAAATGACTATAGGAGGAGAAACAGTATGTTGGCTGTTACAAGCCAATCAGAGCTAGAGTAGTATTAACAGTGTCATCGTACTCAACCAGGTAGGAGTTTTCTGTTTTTGGTGGGATCAGGTCTTACTTCTTTGCAATTCTGAGGAATAATCCTCATTCTAGAGTTGAAACGGAAATAAATACCACAAACACAGACAGAAAACGCACAGACAGATACATTTAAGAACACTGGTGTACAGAATATACTGCAAGTTTATTTGCCCCTAGCCAGGAGCGTACACAGAGGGAATCTCAGGGGATGAAGCCCCTTCCACCAGGTATCCACAACCGGAACACTAAAGCAATTAAGTCTGTTTTGTTTTCTGTAACTCTTTTATACTTTCAGATTCTGTATGCCACATTGTACCTGTTAAAAAGCACTAAAACAGTCGTTCCATTCATTGGTTGGCAACGCCGATTAAACAGCTTGCGCCACTCATTTCACCATCCACATACTTTTGGTCATAGGTAGTGCAGCGGTATATATGTTTAAGTTTGTAGCGCTCCGGGAATTCAGGATTTGCTACTTGTGATTTTCTATCCACCGCCTAAATCAACAAACAGTTTTAAGTTTGGAAAATAAATTATTTATATTTAACTTTGCTTGGTTATGCCCAAGAGCTAAGAAACTTTTTCTTTCTTTTCACATTTCTTTCGAAATGAGGTTCATTTTACAATTTTCAATTTTATATAATTATTTGTTATTACAATTTTAATTTCCGCTTTCTCTAAATTGATTATCATCTAACAAAATCTCAAGAACTTGGTAATTATTACTCGTTCCGGATGCTGTTATTTGATTTCTAATATTATATTCTTTTGTGGCGCGCCAATTTTATATATTTAATTATCCTTCAGTTAACTTATATATTTGTAGAGAGCTAATTAAAATACATTTATGACAGAAAATTAAGTCCAGGTACTTCTCTGCGCGTCCTTCAAAACTCTCTACTTGAATAAGTAGTTACGGAGCTTTTCCCACTTATCTATATACAATTACCCTGAAGTAGTGCTCAAATTCCACCAAATATCTTCTCACTAACTCTTCTCATCATCATCATCGGCAACAATTTCTCTTATGCACCGATTGCTGGACTACTTCACAATAGATACAATGGCGCCCTTTTTGTAGGTTGAGTTTTCCTTTGACGACGAATAACTTATTGTTGACCTCAGTCGTTAGCGTTCGTCGTTTATTTTAACTGTTATCTTTCTAGCTATATTTGCACATTAAACCTTAAAGATCTGTCCTATCGATCTTTTATCATAATTTAAGATTATTATTTTTGGGGGGTTTTCATTATTAAATTTACAATTTGTAAACATTACTAATTTACATTCATTTATTTTCTGTTACTTTCTATTCTTCCCTTCACCTGAATTTGTATAATCACTCTGTAACAATTAATTCCCGTCTCAACAGTTAATACTAAACAGCTTGGAGCATGGATACAGAAAGAGAGAAACCTCTCCCATGCTGAGGTTTACATCAGTCACGTGACAAAGGAGCAAACTGCGTAAATGCAAGCGTTCCTAGTTACACCTTATTAATATAGAGCACTAAATAACGTGTATTTCATATTTAAAACTAAAACCTGACCTGAAAACGTAATAAGGTAGAAGATAAGGAGTAGGAGTAGGAGTAGGGCTAAATGCGGTGGGGTACTTAGCACTTACAAGATCTTTTGTGCCTATGCCCCTGACGGAGTGCCCCGGGAGGAGGGGTGGGGTGAGAGGAGACAGTGGTCGGACTAGGAGACACGACGGGGCAGAGGGCAGGGTCCCTACCTTTTAATAGATTGGAACTCCCCGGAGCAGGTGCAATCGGCTCCCCTCCCCCTGCAGGCTTACACATGCCACTGGGGGACCCGGGACATGAAGAGCGGCTCCATTCCGGGGACGAGAGTTACAGATAGAACCCTTTTCCCCCGCCATGCAACGCCGAGACTCCCACCGATACTTTCAACCCTGAAACAGACCAAGTAGCAGTAGCAGTAGTAGCGTTTGGGTGGCTTAAAACTGCTGAGGTCATCAGCACCACACTGGTTATATTCACGTCCGATACAAAAGCAACACATGCAAAGCAATTACAGGAATAAACAGTTATGAATACAAAACTGGAAATGTTAAACAAAAAAAGTATACAAATTAAACAACAGAAATCTCACTAATCAGGATAAACACGAATCCTCAGCATACTAAGTAGTGAATACAGTTCTGGTACAGTTTGAAAGTTGCTTAAGAAACCACTTAATTTGATGTGTCGGAGAAGTTTGGCGATAGGAACAGAGTTGTCCTAAAATAGTAATTAATTGTTAGATAGACCAGGTCGTTCGCGAAGTTTAGAATAGCGACGACACTGGGTAAGGAAATGCTTCACCGTTAAGGGCATATTGCAGTGGATATGTGGTGGTTCACCCTTGAGGAGATAGCCACGAGTAAAATAACAGTGACCAATACGAAGCCCAGCAAGCAAGGTCTTCTCGCGACCGGATGGTCGAGAAGAATAATACCAGGGAGGCATTGTAGCCTTGACCTCTACGAGTTTAGCGGTAGATGTAAACCACTATTCTTGCCATTGAGAGGGCATCTTTCTGCGCAGAAAAACCTTCAAATCCTTAGACATGCAGCAGAGAATCTGCTCTCCGGGATGCAGAGTCACATTGTCGTCCTCCGTGGGCAGGTAGTACCGTGCTAGCCTCTGGTTCCCAAGGTCGCGGGTTCAAGCCCGGCGGAGGGCGATGGATTTTTTTCGGGCGTAAAAATCCTTAGCATGGCTTCCTTCGGAAGGGAAGTAAAGCTGGTGGTTCCGTGTCGTAGATTTACGGCACGTAAAAGAACCTCAAGCCTGATAAAGAGGCCTCTGAGCAAAATTACCGGTCTTTCACGACCAATATAGAATGGGACGCTAAGGACCATAGTAGTTAAAAGAGGGTCCATAAATAAAAATAAATAAATAGATAAATAAATAAAAAAGAGTCACATTCTTCGCTGCTTGTTCTGCTTACTCGTTTCCTAGAATGCCACATGCCCAAAAACCCAAACGAAAACGACCCGAAAGTCAACAAGATATAAAGATTGTAACTGATCTCGTAAACTAAGTAAAGAATTTGAGAGAATCAGAGCAAAGGGCACTGGAATGCAGTGAAAAGGAGCGGATGAAAATTGTGGCTTTAAATATAGCATAGAGGTCGGCAGTGTAAGCGGAAGTGCTAAGGGCGAAGCAAAGTGATGGACAAGTCAATTAATAACCGCAGCATAGCCTATCCGTTTGAGAGCCATCAGTATATAGAAAATTGTATCCAGGAAGACTTTTTTGAAAGCCATGAAATGTGTGGTATACATAGGTGCTGCAGTGACATCCTTTAGGAACGAAGCAAAATCAAGATGACGCAGAAATGTTTGTCGTATCCATGAACACCATGAAAGCCCCTACGGAGGAGCGGGGAAAGTACCGTGTCCAACTTTGACAATAAGTTCCAAAATCCACACCCTGCAGGAAGCAGTGCTGTCGGACTATTGCGATAACAGTAATCCAAAAGGGCGTCAAACAAAACAATAGATAGGGCATGGCACGTAAAGTAGAGGCGTAATTACAAAGAAGAATGTCGTGACGTATCTAAACGGATGGTTCACCAGAGTCCACGTATTAACTACAGGTGGGGCTAGTACGAAACGCTTCTAAGGCTAATCTAAGACGTGATGATGGATAGGATCCAATTTATGCAGAATAGATGACCGAGCAGAATAGACAATGGAGACTAAGTAACAACGGATAAACACTCACACAAACTGACGATCGCTCACAGCTGCATCTGGCTTCCTAATGAAAGGAGAAAATGATCGAGCATACATAAAATCACGACTGCAGTGCTGCAGCGGCAATATATTAGAAAGTACTTCAAAAAACATACCTCGAATAAAATTTGGTTTCTAAAGAAACTATTTCACTATTTAAATACACACAATTCCAAAATATGTACAAATTGGCCTAACCAAAGCAAGTTGGTAGTGGCTTGCCCAAGTTGAAATGTGCCATGATGTGATGTTGGCTAATGTGTGCTCGTTTCTTTTTTCATTTCTAGAGGTGAAACACAGGGCAGTGGGTGTCAATACTTGGTGTGAAAAATCTCACCCTGTCTCCAACGATGATAATAGTTTACTTATTTCACGTATATGGTGCCTTTTGACCTCTACGGTCATACTGGGGGCTTTGATTTGAGACACAGCTGATGGTACTGCCTAACAATTACAAGAATATTTTAATTTTGTTTCTAGGTCCATGAATTAGCATATGAATTAATATTACTTTTTGTGTTGATCTTCTTCGAGGATTACCTTCCTTTTTGATGGGCTTGACACTCCCATTGACTTGCAAGGCCAATGCCTCGAGTTAGTAGCCTGTCGAGGAGCAAGCAAACTTTAGATCACAGCAGAATCAGGGTGGATAACCACCCCAATGCCTGGTATGGTGTTTAAGAAAGAAATGAAATGTAGTGGTGAAAGGAAATGATAGGAAAATTTGCGGATCAAATTATCCAACCCAGAATTCGCCTAGTGTCCGAGAAAAATCGCGGGAAAGCCTTCGGTCAGATTGATGACCCCTGGTGATTTGAAAACGGGACCTCCCGATGCGGGCCACAGACGTTACCACCTGGGACATTCCGCTCGGTATTTTGTGTGTTCACGACTCTTAAAATACAATAAAATGCCCTAAGGCATACTTAAATCTATTGTGTTGACGACAAATGTTGTTGCAGATGTTGAGTGGTGCACAAGTTAGAAATAGTATTCAAAATAAAATTACTGCAAACAATTCAACATCAATGAGAGGTTAACATCAAGATGACCAATATTAAACAATTTCTGTATAAACAAATTCTTTTGTATCCAGGTTAGACCAAGCGGGATGACTCAGGGTTGTTAGGGAGGTCCCGGATCTAAATCCCCGGGCACGATCAATCTGACCGAAGGTTTATACGCGGTTTTCTTCGGTTGCTAGGTGAATGCTGGTTTTGATAATTTGATCAGAAAAATTTCCTATCACTATATTTCATTCCCTTCTTCATTGTCACACCAGGCATTGGGCTGATCAGCATCCTGGATATGCTATGATCCAGAGTTTGCTTGCTCCTCGTCAGGCTACTGGCCCTTGTAAGTACTTGGGAGGTGCCAGTCCTACAATGAAGGCAATCCGTTAAAGAAGAAGAATCGACATTAATGATACGAGACATTTGGAAATATTAAAACACTCTCATTTGATAAAAACTATTTATTTTAATGTATAAAAATATAATTTTTTGTCTGTGCACTTTACTACAAACACACACTTCATCCATATTGCCTGCTAATGCTGCAGTTGATACCATAACCTTGCCTTCTTGAATAGTCTAAGAGCTTCATACACACGTGTTAAGTAGCTGATAGTACATAATTGTGTACAAATAAACAGCTATTATCTTGGCCTATACACACATTATACAGGGTGATTTATGAAGAACTGACACATTTGTTTCTTTAATTATTCTGTTCGAAATTCACTCACTGCCCCAATTTAAGCACCAAATTAAGCAGAATGTTCTGGAGTTTCGATTGCCTGTCACTGGATGCGCAGATATTCATATTTTATTCGTAATTTTTAGTTTTATTGTCGGTAACTGTTTTGAGATTTTGTTCTAGTCAACGTGAAAATGGAGTACACATTAAATGAACGACTCTTCCTTGTAAAGCAATACTGTGTTACGAATTCAATTACAGCTACTCAAAGAGCATACCAGAGAAAATTTGGTATTCGGAATCCTCCCTCAAAGAAACGATTCTAGGACTGGTAAACTAATTGGGAACAATTGAATCTCTGGTGAGTGAAAAAGGCAAAACTCGTTCATCTAGGCTTCCCAGGTTGTTGACAGAGCACGACTGGATCAGTCGCCCAAAAAATCATTAAGACGTTTATGGCGTTTGTCAATTTTTATACCACCCTTCGAATTCTTTATTTAATTGATGAAAATACAAACCCAACATTAACTTTATAAACAATTGGACACCAATGATATTGTCAAATTAAAGAAACAACGTACTTTTACTCTTTCGTTCAACCAGAAACTATTTATGCTTGCCTTTATTCTTCCTTACTCTTCAGAGAATATAAAATTAACATAATTAAAGATCATAAAATGTTATCCTCCAGCCCAGAAATGAACCAGGAATCTTAATTTCATAAGCCAACACTCTTACCGTTATTCCAAAGAAGTAATTATATTATTTTAAATACTTTATGGTTTGCTTTAAGCTGTTAGGATGAAATAAGAGGACCTTGTTATCATGTGATATTGTCGTCACTTTGTGTTGGCCTATAACAAGCGATCACCAAATGAGGAACAGGGAATGTTAAACGATATACATGGGCAGTATTGGAAATCCACACACTACCAAAACTCTTTACACCATGCCATACAAAAGTGAAGTAACCATGGCAACATCGTAGGAATCTGGCGGCATAGTGGCTCATATATGCCAAGCAGTTGGGCATGCAGAAGAGACTGTGCGGTTATGGATGAAAATGCTTCAGGAGGAGGGTGAAGAGGGCCTTAATACAAAGCAAAAGCAAGGAAGGCCAAGACGACCACGGCAGAGAACGACAGTGCTATTTTAGAGGTCCGCAATGAGAATCCCTTCCTTCCAGCGAAAAGAATAACAAGAATTCATCTCCCAGTTGGTGCCGAGACAGTCCGTCGAAGACTTCATGTTGCTGGCATCCGAGATCGCAGGCCTGAGAGAAAGCAGGAAGCTCGCATGACCTTCTGCCTCCAGCATCTTTCATCAAGTCAAAACTTCTGGAAGATAATACGATCTGAAGAAAACATGTTTTCGTCAGACGAGAATGAGAGGATGTCTTTGTGGTGGACCACAGAGGCTTGGCTTCAGCCTCAGACATTCGGTTTTGGAATGGCCTTGAAGTCTCCGGACTTTAATCTAATTGAGAACGTCTGGGCATTAATGGTTCGGGACTGGGAAGAGAACATGTCTGGGAAGTGGAAACGACCTCATATCTGCAACTCTTTAGTTTCCTCAATACCTTGGAGACTAAATGAGGTCATTCAAAATCAAGGCTAGTGGTTTTCCTATTAAGAAATAAAAACCGAAGTCACCCAAACCTGCTTTGAAGTATTATTATTATTGCATTTATTGTAAACACATTGTTATTGCATTTCACATTTGGTGGATGCATGTTAAGGAAAATGTGTTTAATTTCTATAAATATATACAATTTTATTTTTATGGTACTAGTGCTATTAAAGTGATACCCACTATGTTAATCTTTGATTTGACAGTTTACAGTCCCTGTAAGCTAACGTAGTAAAATAAACGCGAAACCTACAAAAATAGAAAGGGTTTAACTTTCATTTAACTCAAATTATGATAATGGTAATAATAACTTAATTAAATTATGAAAAACATTCGAGATCAAGTCGGGATTCGAACCACATAGCTTCTGCTTTTCATTCCGACGCTTTGCCATCGAACTCTTGTGGTCCTATGCCGCCAGCACAACCGATTCTAATGCATCTGATTGTACCTCTAACCCTTGCGTACATACTAATATTTTTTTTTTCACGTTCTTGAGAAGGGTCTGCCAAATTTGACAAAGCATAATAAACAAACTATGTTCAAGTGTGATACACAATGTAAGCGATAAAATCTTATAATTAGTTGTGATACGATGGTAAAGCGAAATAAGAGTGAAAAATCTAAGTAAAATAAATACAAACATAACTATACTTATTGCATAGGTGTATACAAATATTTGAAAATGACAATTGAACCTCCGACAGCGCAACTACTATACTATAAATGGAATCAATATTCTGTGGAAACGTTTACAGAATTTTACAAAGAAGCTTGCTACTATGCCTCTCACGTCCACCATCAGCCAAAACTCAGTGGAAGTCAGGTTGTGTTCTTCATATAAAAATGGCATTATTATTACAAGATATTATCATCAACAGAAACATACACTAAATAGAATATCCATTTGGCTTTTGTATATAATAATAATAATAATAATACTGTCGGATAACTTCTATAACAAAATCATGTAAAACGAGGAAATATATACTTCTTAAAGGCACAGATTCAGCTTATTTAGCCGAAAAAGATACAAATCCTACCTCCGGACTTCAACACGCGACCTCTGTAATGCCAAGCTGTAACGCTCCCGTTTACACCAAAGCGGACAGTGCTAGAACTGTAGTTATTTTTGCATTTGATGTCTCGTTACATCCTCTTTTCCCTCTCACACTTCTGTTGAAAGGGGGAAGAAAGCACATGGAACAGCTGTGTGTGTTACGGCGCTCAGATACATTTGAGTGTTCCAAAGAAAACTGGTTAAGTGAAGCTAGGGGTGTGTAGTCCACTATCACTATAACAGAGTGTAGAGTAGAATAATTGACTATAGTTTCTATGATTCAATTTTAGGCCATAGTATTAAATTACGCGAATTTAATTCAACCTTCGAAGAGTCACTTATGTTGGAATCAACTAAAAGCAAAAAAGACAGTAAAACCACTCCATGTACATCATTCTCTGGTTATTTGTTTCGGGTGAACGTCCGTGTGTGTGTGTGTGTGTGTGTGTGTGTGTGTGTGTGTGTGTGTGTGTGTGAAGAGGTTCACAGCCGGGGTCAACATAAAGGTCCACTAATAGGTAATACACATGTAGAGAAAAGTTGCTTTTGTGTCATATGTACAGTACGAGTTTCCTGGCGCGCTTATTTGTATGCACAGTAGTTGGACAAGTCCATCCATCCATCTTCTGGAAGGGGTGTTGGTTCAATTGTAACACAGCAGGCGCGTACACAACATGAGATAAGGTGACACCACGCTTTCTGAGCCATGTAAGGCACTGCCAGCCGTGCTCCTCTGCGTTACGACCTGCACGTTCCACATAAACATCTTGTTAGCTTATAACGAACTACCTCAAATGGACAGGCTATACAGACAGATTTATGACCGATAAAAGCACAGTAAAAGTTATTTCATGGCCTTTTTGCCTGTCACGAAATATCGGGATTCGAAACTTATTCAAGCATTGCACTAACACGTAAAGTGTACAGAATAGGTATATCTCGTCTGATGTTAAACCAAACACATTTCTTCTTTTAGATTCTTGGAGTGGATAGATTGATAGTGCCATTGTTGATAACGAGGGAATAACAAGAATGTTAGACAAAGAATTGCTCACACAAATCGATCCAATAACAAGATTGGTGCAACTCCTAGACGTATAGTTTTTATACAGTATAAAATTGTACTGTAAGACTAGAACAACTGTTCACGAATAAAATATTAGCCAGGGAACTATGCAGAAACTATGATAGGTCTTTTACAATGAAACTGCATTCTTTTGTACTACCTGTTCAGTTCAGCAATCTTGAAGGATATGACGTATAACCTAAGTATTTTTCAGTAATGTGTGGGTATCTCACCGAAAAATCCGAGTGTTGCATTCACATAATTTTCTCTAGTCATTCGTCTACAAACTATTCTTAAAAAAGCTTAAAGTACTCCCTGTTCGAGATAAAATTCCATCATACATCGTTGTAGGTGTGAGGAGGATACAGTAGGTTAAAGCGATAGTCAGATTTATAATAAGCGAATCGCTAAGTGATGGCTTTGGAATTCCTTGCTCTTTGTATGACCACAAGGGAAAAATGAATAGCGATTTGCCACTTGAAAAAAGTACAAATGTTTGAAAATTCAACAAAATAACAAAGAATATCTCAGAAATGGTCAAAGCCGAAAACAGTTTTATTTAATATAAATTGTGTACTTTAACGAGATCTACCTCTTTTGTATAGTAAATTTTTGTCTGTCTTACGTTTTACCATTATGCAAAAGCCATTTAGAATGAAAAGGAATTCATGGGGTATTCCCAGAAAATTTAAGATATACATTTTGTCACATAATATACCTTAAACTGTGATATTTTAATCAAAACCGTTAGAGCCGTTTGAGAAAATAAAAAAAAAACAATGAAAGCTTTTCCCATGTAAAGCCAAGTTTGGCGTGGGGGATTTTCATGAAAATTTTCGTGTCGCATCCCTGAAAGACGCTGAACTTAAAAGTACCAATCAAATTTCGTTTTTGAGTTATGCTGTTCACAGACACATTTTTTTCTAAAAAATTTCTTTTGTTTTGTTTCAGGGAGTTTGAAAACAGTATCTCCACGAAATCTCGCTATGGAATTCTCGGGTGGACTGCAATACTTCCTGTGGGTACTGTAGTTTAGTAGGGGGAAAAAAGGGGGGGGGCAAACTTTCGAAATGTCCACGAAACAGTGATCTGCGCTACACATTCTGTGTGTCAAGACGAATGTAAGCATACATGGTGAGGTGTTTCTACGTTCTAAGATGCTGTGTCCAGACCACTTTTTACAAATGCGCATAATCACCAACAAGGTCAGTGATAAAGATGACCCTAACTGTAAACATCTATGCATAAAGGTTACAAAAAGATCTGCCGTGCTGGTATGATAGTATGAACATCGAATAGAGTCTATAGCCAGAGTCAAACTGCGTGCCAGAGCGGCATTGTGAATTCAAATTTCGAAATCACGCTGTCTAGCGACAGAAGGAAAAACTAGCGTAGTGACTTTTACCATGCTTTTATCGACCAAAAATCTACATATGTACAGGTTTAGAAATACATCGGGCCTGTCCAGTTGGTACTTCCCTTGTTAAGAGGAAACCTAGTGTTGTCAACACCAATTCATGGAAAAAAAGTCTTGAAAAAGCGCTAAAGCACATATTGTTCGCAAATTACTTGCTAGCAACAAGAAAGCGCTGTGTAAGGATTTTTATTATCCTGCCCTCGCCACCACGTTTAAGCATTAAAGGTTAGTAAATGCTTACGGGACGCATTTCTGCTACTAGGTAGTGTGCAGTCGGCGAACACTATGTGCTTTAGCGCTGTTTCTTAGCAATTTTCTATGCCGGAACTAAATATAAGAATACCTTTCTTTAAATGAGCGACAATGAAGGATTCAGGAAATAATAAAAGCTTGATGAATGTTTTGTTGCAACTATGACAACCCTGCACCACAGGGTCTGCATGGCCGCTATTTACGCCACTGCCTTTGTGTAATACGGGTGAACAATTCTTGGCGGGCCGGTTTCGCGGATTGTGAAATCGGTCTCTTTAATGTCCCCCAGAGGTGAAAATGGCAGGTTATAAAAATAGAAAGTTTAAAAAACAAATCTACACACTATAGATCTTAAAAATAACATTCGTCAATTTTTTTTCAGAGGGAACTGCAGAGCGTAATGGGCAATTTCTTAAGCAAGTGCTAGAAATGCTTGAACACAAAGAGTCTGTTCCAATATCTCCTTGCATGATACACGTGAGTAATTTACTTTTATTTTTAAGTGCTTATGCTAAGTGTGTTAGAAATAACTTAACGCGACAAACCGCACTATGTTTTTACTGTGGACTTCCTGTCACCCGCGCCGCCGACCCAGCAACCAGCCTCGCCGGCCGACATCACGCCGCGAAACCGGTAGCGGCAGGGTTTGCTCAGCCGGTAGAACCAGATGTAGCTTACCAATCCACAGGTTGAAGGTACTTATCATACAAGCAAATTAGCTAAGGCGGTGTACCACTTGGGAGTCGTATATGGCGGATCAGGCCTTTAATATGGGAAATGTACCAAATTAAAATTCAAGGATATATTCAAAGAAGGGCACGGATTAAGCAAGACAAGACAAACTGAATATTTTCGAGAATATTGGGATTATTACACCATCTACCTGGTACTGCTATAATAATCATGTTTGGTGCAGGACACTAAACTACAGGAATTAACTGCATTTAATCTGTCTTGCATTTAATCAAATCTAGTCTAAATTCGAGTTCAAGGATATTCTAAAACATTGGTTTACTTTCAACAATGCAGTTGATTTTGTACTAATTTTCATTAGGAAACACTATATGTACTCCCCGTTTACACTTCCAAACTCTGCGAAGGGCAGGGAACGATTCTATTTAAATAAAACTTCGGTGTTGGGCGGTGTATTCGTATTGCGCCACTGGTCACTTTCCATTGGGACCCGGCTTAATGAGCGGCATTAAGAAGGAACTGGCAATCAATGGGGTTTATGGAAATACTACCCGGCTGGACAAGCAAGGCCCTAGTTACAAGGAAGGAAAGAATTAAACAAATCCTCACAAAATAGTAGTATAACTATTTGTGTTAAGTAATAATTTTATGCGTTATACACATATGCACATACATAAGCAGAGAGAGTTCATAAAAATGGGAAAAATAAATGCAATTTGTTTTTTAGCTAACATTAATACTTATTCTTTAGGAACAGTTTTGTGTAAAACAATTTGTAATCCAATGAATCTGAACTGTAAGGGAATTTGTACGTTTCTCGAAATCTCTTCTACTCTACTGTCCCACATTTGCTAAACATTGTTGCAAAGTTTCCTGATTACACATTGCACTGTTTATGGAAATATGCACGTAATTAAAAAAAGAATGATGTAACCACTCACATGGCTTTCTATACCCTCTACCGTTTATTAGTGAGCATACAAACTAGTCTTACTAAATCTTATTTTTATATCTATTCAATTGTAACCGAAGTAAACCTTTACAGAAATAGCTACATTACATATTTCGTTGTAGATACAAAGAGACAGCGATAGTCAAATGTTTATGAACTGTACGCCATATGCTGCCTCAAAAATTCCACACTGTTTCAATGACATCGCGAGAAACAACTGAATGTTGACAGGACTTTGAAAGAATGGCCAAATATTTAACAATTCGAATAATTAATAACGGATATCTCGTAAAAAAGAAAGTTATTTGAAATAAATGGAGTGTTTTAAAGAGCGTTTTAAAAGAGATCTACATTTCTTGTGAAGTATGTTTTTGTCTATCGCTTACTTTTATACCAGTCATACTAGATTATAGAACGCTCCTTCTGAATGAAGAGGACTCCAAAGGCTACTCTCACAAAATTAAGTCATGCTGTTCACAGGCACAAACACGGAACTTTTTTCCAAAAATGTTTTTTTTTTTTTTTTTTTTTTTTTTTTTTTTTAGATTCAGGGGTACTGAAAACATGCATTTCCGGTGAAATCTCGGTATCGAATTTTTGGGTGGAATGTAGTGCCTTCTCTACCTATAATGTACGTGATAGAGAAAGTAAAAGATGTTTACAGAAACTATGTTTTAGACATTTTCCGGCGCTTAAGATGCTCATTAAGATGCAGCTTGTCAGTGGGAGATGTTGATTTTCTCAAAACAAAAACAAATAAAATTGAAATCTTTCAGATATTATAATGGCAAATAAAATTTATATCTTGACTTTTCTAGGATCAGCTTACAAAGCCATCCTTACTGTTAGTGAATTTCATGTATCTTGAAAACCATAAGCGATAAGCAAAACATGCTATATATAAATGTTGATCTAAAAAAAACCGTTCGAAGTATTTTTCCCCATAAGGTTTTAGAAATATTCCGCGTCTTATGTTTACATGTTCCCATGTGTAATTATATCTGAACGGGGATCCTTTAAAAGAATGCCATTCTTCTTTTTCTTCCTCCCGCATAATCTCTCAAAAACGTATAATTTTGCACACTCGCATGACTATCTTTTATTACAATTTCACAGCTACCTATATTCGTATGAAACGCGATTTTTTCATTTCTTTACGTTCGTCACGATGGTAAAACGTTAGGCTAGAAAGTATTTGTACATGGAGGTAAAAGAATAAAAAAAATTGTGCAGTCTCAATTTAAATGGCCCACTCCCTGGGGGGGGCGGGAGCGCGCACGCACACTATATATAGTAAAATAAGGTTGGTTTAATAAAACATGTTTCAGACAAAAGTAATTTGCTTTTATGCGTAAACCAAAACCTGTTAAAGGATTGACAGATGACCATAAAATGACCATGAAAATACGCACCAAATAAAATGTAACTAATAATAGCTTTCCACCTGAAATGAAGAAACGTACACCACAAAGGGTTTTCTTGAAAATGTGTTGCTTACAAGATAAGCAGTTGGAACGGTTTAAAAACAACATCCTGTATAATCTTCAGTGTTGAACTCTGAACTTTAAGTACTGTATGACAACGGACTGATCGAAAATGTATGTTTAAGTATCTTATCGGAAAAATTAAGATTGGAATCGTTTCAAATTTCCATTGTAGTAAATATATGTCTGATACGACTACAACGAAATTATGCTTATAACACTGTAAAAGTATAATTGAATAATGTTTCTTTTTTAAATTGGTGCCACAGTAGGGTACATGCTATACTATTAAAATACAAACATTTTATACAGTGCCTCCATCTCTCTGGAAGTAGGTCACCAATGAGAATTATTGAACAAGAAAGCTTGAACTCCCAAAAAATGCAAAATGTAACCATATTGAACTCCACTAATTACAATTTACTCCTATCATAAACCAAAACATACGATTTGAAATGACTGCCGTATTTGAAGCCTCATTTTAAGCTGGCCATAATGCAAATTAGATACGGTTTGTATTTATAGCATGGAATGTCACAAATTGTAATAAATGATGCCAAGCTCAGTTTTGTTCTAATGTAAAACTGTTTTCAAGGAAATATTTAACTGCCTTCTTTTCAAGAAAGAAGTTCCTTTGGAAGTATTTCCAATTTTTAGTTTCTGAGTGCTCCCGGAGGAATTTCCTACCATTCCTGTCCCATAGATAAGGAGAAAACAAATAAAAAATAAAAGCGAATAACCAACGGAGCCCCACAGTATGGGTGGATCTTCAACACAAGCTTATACAGGGTGTTTTCAAGATGTGTCTCTGAAACCTTCCTAACCAACTAGCACTATCTCGACTCCGGTGAACAGGAATAAACATCTCTCGGTTTGAAGCTGTCTGAAAATCTATTAGTGTTTTGCCTTGACATACTTTTACAGACAACTTTTTATCCAAAAAAATGTTAAAAAGAATTAATATACTCATCCTACTGAACAGATTGGAAAAACTAAATAATTATAACCAAGCCACACATGGAATAATTTTTACCATCATTTTAGGTATTTATTCTACTGCCTTACAATTATGAATATTATGAAGCAGCATTTACTATTGCAGACTCAGTATTTGGATCAACATTCTTTGACCAGATGACAGATTAAGAGTAACATTTTCCAGATGTACCCAAATGTTTCACAATTTGTAGAGAATATGCACTGTCATCACGTTGGATAGTACTTTCGTAATCTCCGTATGGATATACTGGCGTGCATAAAATGTGGCCCATGATGGAAGGAAGCTGTTTTTTGTTGGTACTGACAAAATATTGCCCCCACTCCTTACCAGCGTGACCACCTATGTTTTTAGATAATTCTAGACACTGGATTGGCAGGGTACCTTACCTTATATTTTCTTGCTACATTACCGCTTTCTTATTGCCGTTTAGTAGCGGCAACAACTTAACCTTTGTCTCCATGTCGCTGATGAAAACTCTCATATATGTAAATGCCGTAGCTGTTGCTCAGTTTAAACACACACGCAAATAATTCTTCACCCCTTCTTCTAGAAGGCCAAAATATATTGTAATTGGTTTAGTCTTTCCTTGTGTATTAATGGTAGTGAAACTCTTTCATAGTGGTGGTATCTGAACCACCCCTTCATTTTGCATGGATTGTACACATCGTTCATGGGTTAGATGTTCTCTCTCTTTTTCAGGCCAGTCATATTAGAAAACTTATACAGCTGGGCAGAGTCAAAAGTTGGTTACCTGAAGGTGAAAATCTTACGGAGGGTAAAGTACTATGTCGATCTGGGGAATGGGTTACTTTTTATGCACGTCAGTGTACGTGATACCTGGAGGACTTAAAATATTTGCTCCCTTCAAGAACATTTTCTACTACTGAAATGATTATTAATCTAGATTTGCGATCTAAAGATGTTAAGTTCACGTTCTAACACGTTGGCATTTCATTGCTACTTGGAACAAATCATTACTAGCGCGAGTTATGGAACAATGCAACGTCCAATGCCGTTACACCAATAACAGCAGCATCCTTATACTACCGTCACTCTAAATTAACAACGAGCTATGTTTCCATGCGCTAAGCGGGCAAATGGCTCTTGTTCTTAAGAGTGATGTAAGCCTACCTAGTGTTATTGTCATTGCTGAAAACTGAAGATATAGCGCCTCCAGTAACTGGCATTTACTTCACATCCCTTTTTTCTACTCCTGTGTCACTGCTCACTTTCAGTAGTTGTAGTAGCTTGTATAGCACTGAAGCAGGCGCTTTATGTACTTCTTTCTTCCTTTCGTGTCTTCCATTACCTTCAAAGAAGCAACAGCAACAGATTAAAGAATAAATTATATGGAACCCGCAATTTGTTACGAAAATAGAAATAATTATTTTTCCTGAAACGTGTAGCTCAAACATTGATTAGTACTGCTTCAGTTACATTCCAAACAGATTTAACTTTGAACCTCTGTTTCACTTGTTAGTGAAATAACGTCTTAATTAGATATACAAAGTGCAGAAAAACAATATGCAGAAAGTTGTAGAGTGGAAGCTAAGGATTTTGAGATTAGTAGAAGGCGGTTGTGAATGCAGTAATAATAGGAGCGCTGCATGGACGTAATTGAGATCTGACTTTATGAAAAATATTTGCTAGTAAAAATTAAATGTAACACTCACGACAAGCATGTAGTACTATCACAACTAATGAGTACTGGTACACGACAAGAAACTATTACATGCGCGTTCTCAACTGTACATTTTGTACTGAACAAGGCGAGCGTTCAGTATGACTAGCATCCAACAGGTTTCACATCAGACAAACTTAGTGACAGCGACTAGCACTGCACTAGTCGGCTACGATGTGAGTGCGTGCGGTGAGAAGAGGAACTAAACAGTTGCAGAATAAGTGGGCGGGTCATCGGAAAGACAGTCAGGTAAACAAAATATCCGCAGTTCTGTGCTTCATTTACTAGTGAGGCTGAGGCCTGAAAAGTGTAGTACTGTTTTCGTTGTGCAGCTGTAAATTACCCTATTGCCTTGTCCCTCATTACCCTCTGATCCCTAGCCTGGCGTTATCAACAAAACATTGGCGCACTCATATCGTGACTGCTAGTAAAAGAGTTTGTTTTGTTTACATCTGTCATGTCACAAATAGACTTCAGAATCGGAGTAACTAACACAACGGATTTAATGTTGACGTATGTAACGCAGTAAAGAAAGCTTCTGCAACCCCTTCTTTTTATTCTTAAAATGTTTATTTTAGTACTGCCTTTCTATTCTACAATTTTCTGCACATTGTTTTTATGCAACTAGTATAGAATACTGTCTGTAGACGGAAGTTTCGGGAATTGTTCTCAATTAAATTCTCGAAAATACTAAGAAATGAATAAAATTCTATCTCCGCAGGTGTAGGTATGAGAATTCATGATACCTGTAATAAGCAGGCGCGCTAAAACTTGTGCTGGAAAACTTGGTGTAGCGACACTTAGTAGCCTACACTGTTCCTTTTAATCCTAATCCCACATATACACACGTCAAACTCCTTCCATGGTTTGGTATAACAGTTTGGATGATAAAATGGCTAGCTCCTAGCACATGGAGAAAACATAGGGCATAACTGTCAAACATGCAACAGACAACTCAGAGTATGTGGAGGTTTAAATAATGGTATATTAATAAAGAACATTCAGCTAATGTGCTTGGAGGGTCCATTAATACTACAATTGATTTCGTAACATCTGATCTCTATATGGGTTAAAATATGCAACATTTGTTTTTCACCCCCTTTATCAAAGATTTATCTTTTCAATGTTTCAAAATCCTTAACTTGCTGTAAATTTTATTGGCATACAACGCATACAACATATTTCATAATTCTCTGAATACTAAACTGAGTTAAATTGCAATCGTTCGCGTTAACTGAGCTAGGTCAAACGATAAGCGAACGTGTGCGCTCTCGATATGATGAGGCAGGCTAAAGCTTGACCTCTGTTTCATAATACTGTACTGTAGTGCAGTGCAGTGCAGTCGGCACTTCTGTGTGCATCAACCAATGAGAGCTAACTAAAAGCACATGGTAATATTGACATGCGAGAAAAGGTAATGGGAAACTGAGCTGTGTCGGAAGTGCTATTCAGTAGCTATGCCGCTACTGTGGATGAAAAAATTGAATTTTATTTATGGACGCTCTTTAACTACTGTGATTCTTAGCTCCCATTCTATATTGGGGGGTGAAAGACCGGGGATTATGCTCAGAGGCCTCTATTAGGCTTGAGGTTCTTTTACCGTGCCGTAAATCTACGACACGGGACCACCAGCTTTGCTTTACTTCCCTTCCGAAGAAAGCCGTGCTAAGGATTTTTAAGCCCGTGCTCGGGAACTAAGGCTAGCATGGTAACCACTACACCACGGAGAGTGATCCGCTACTGTGGGCCCAGCTTCTTCGCGTGAATGACGGTTTCTTCTTCGGCACTTGTCGGCTTGTTGATTGGCCGAGAGAGGAGGAACACATTGCTCTCGCCGACGCAAATCTCAGACGCGCTCGAGACATAACTAAATAATTCTGAATGCTTCTTTCCCCCCGCCTCCCGGGAAATCGATCGAAACCCCTGCGACTATACTTTGGTTAACGTACTCGCGACAGGAGTGAATGAGTTAATGAGTTGTTGCTGTTGTCTTTTATGTAACAAAGTGCTGGTTATCTAGTGTGTTCTACGAGCGAGTGATGGTGCGCCTAGCGCGAGACATTAATTCCTGTGTTAGACATTTAATGAGGGGAAGGAAAAAGAGGATGCTTCGCGCTGTATTTATTACACCGCTAAGCGCTAGGAAAACTGAAGTGTCACTGAAAATTGATCTAAGTCACTTAAAAAGTGAACTGAAGTGCTAAGAAAAACTGAAAGTTATTATAGTGAAGTGACAGTGAAAACTGAAGTCATATATATATATATATAAGAAAATTACTTGAATTTGAATAGACCGTTTAAGAATCCCCAATATAAACTATCCTCAAAATACTTACGCCAAATACGTTTATTGATTTCTGCAGCTGCTACGTAACTTGAAGCAGCCAGAAAGATATTTCCAAAGGTGTATATGCGGAGTTGCAGTATGTTGAAGTTGGAGAAATACGGGTAGGGCCATTTACCTGCAATAACCTTTATTGTACAGATCCTGAAAACAGAAACTCTGACTTAGAAAGAAATATCCAACAAATATAGAAAGACTATTATGAGGGTACCTTATTTTAAAGTCTATTGCTGTCCTTTCACATGTTTAAATTTCAAGGAGTAATTTGATACATTCTTCTTTAATAAGAGGGATGTTTATTTCTATTAGACATATTAACGACATTTTAGGTGCATTGGCTATTGTGGAACGCCTATTAGAACAGTTGTGCCTTCCGTATGAATAAAGCAACTTAAAACTACTGCAAGAAAGGAGTTGAAAGTTTATATAGGTACAAGGGTTTGAAGCAGATTTGCTTCAACTTAATTCACATTGATACAAAATTATATACGGAGAGTATCCTAAAATATATAATTTATAATCTAAGGCTACACATACGATGCTGAAATTTGGTATACAAGAGTTTGAAATTAATTTGTCGACGCATTACACTTTTTGCCGAAACTTTATTCAAAACTAAGGATAGTTATTTAGAGACCCCTCTAAGGAGTTCTTTTTATGCAAACCACTGCATGTATGGAGTTAAAACTCTTAATTATAATGGTTTTCAGAAAATTATCAACTCATTTGAGATTTTGTTGAAATCAGCATTAAACTAATGATAGCTTATCATACTACACCCCCAAAATGCAAACATATGACATTTCATATACCAGAGTTTGAAGCAAACCTGTCTACTTTCTCCAACTTGGCTGAAATCAGTACAATATAAAAGGTTGTCCATATGGTGAGCAAAATAAAAAATTATAATTCTTAAGATTACCAAAATATACGTAATAAATTTTACCAACGTTTCCGTATTACATCGCCATTCACAAACACACAATTTAATGTGTGTGTTCGTTTACGGTATGCTTTCCAAATTTTGCATTGTAAAACGTTATCTAAAAATCTGATGTGTTACACTCACATGACTTTCTCTACTCTTGTACAAACTATTTTTACAAACTCTTATTCTCCATTTATTTCATATTAATCCAGATAAACATTTGCAGAAACGATCTTTTGACATGCAAAGAGAATTGCATTTTACACATAGCGACCAGTTCTAAAAATATTTCACTATCGCTTAAGGCGTACTATGTACCCCTTGTTTTGTATTTGCAAGGGCAATATAGAAATAAAGTAGTCTTTAAGCATAGACACATCTCTTAATAGCTGGTTGCTAGATGCAGCACCCTTCTCTTTGCCACAGATTAATACTCTTTGCATATCCAAGACAAAAAAATGAATAACGAATTCCCATTTGAGAAAATAAGTATTGAAAAATTTAAGGGAATAACAAGTAATATCTCAAAAATGGTTCACTCAACAACAAAATGTATATAACATAAATTTTGTATTTTAACGCGATCTACATTTTTGTGTAATAAAATTTTGTCTATCTCTTATGGTTTACCAGTTATGCAAAAGTCGTTCACAATGAAGAATACTTTTGGAGACATTCCCAGAAAATTCAAGATATGCATCTTATTTGTCATGAAAATATCTTAAACATATGATATTTTAATCAAAATCGTTAGCCATTTTTGATAAAATTACAATTTTCGAAAAATGTTCCATGTAAGGGGTAATCTGGGTTGGGAGGATTTTCTTTAAAACCTTCGTGTCGCATCTCTGGAAGATACTGAGCCTAAATACCAAGTTTGGTGTTTATCCGACTGTTCGTTTCCGAGTTATGCTGTTTACAGACACACACACACACAGACATATTTCCAAAAATGCTTTTTTTGGATTCAGGGGGTCTCAAAACATATATTGCCGGTGAAATCTCGGTATCGAATTTTTGGGTGGAATACAATACTTCCACTACTTACTATACGTGGTAGAGAAAGTAAAAATTTACCCGTGCAATATAGCTTACGGCAACGAATAATCGTAAATATTCCCAAGACGAAATCCAAAATGAACATACACTATGAACAATCAAAAGCTGAGTAATAGATAAAAATTACTGATTACAACAAAACATATTCTGGTAAACCTCTACTGCTATGGGACTCGCCAGATTTAGTATAATGGCAGCTAAGTTAGCCTCTGCTGTATGGCGGATGGTATCGCAATCGCAGGCTCGGAGCACTCGTGGAAAGGGGAGAGAAGACTCAAGAGGTAAACAAAACATAGTAAATGACGAATCTCTACAGTTGAGATATCATCCGCTTGAGAAGTTTATAATTATTTAAAATAAATTATAATAATCAAGTTCGATGTAAATGTGGTATGCATGGATGATCATAAAGCGGTGGAAAAATTCATAAAGTTATAACCCGGATTTGAACCATGGATCTTCCGGTTTCTGTGCGATTGCTCTAGCCAACTGAGCTACCATGGCAGTATGACGGTACCACATTCAATTCCCCAGCTGACTCGCATTTTTTTTTTCGGTAAACCACAAGGATATCTCAAACTACTTCGAGATAACGTACCCCAATGGCAACTTACATTGTCATAAGTACTGTAAGTCCCGGCTTCATAGTTTAACAATTAGGTCTATAAATTTAATTGTTTTTCCACACAAGCCTGAAAATCCTGGTTAAAATGCCGGCTATGGCATTTAACTTTTCAGTCGTCTGATTCCGCCTTTTCAAACTTGTCCTAAACAGGACTTGTTTCAAGCTCCTTATTTTTTTCCACGATAGTGTCCCTCCCCCACTTTCCGTTCATGCATTCGTGGTGGAAAGTTGAATTTCCTCCATGCATTGTTGGTAACCTAACATACATACCTATGTGCTTTGCCTATTTCACTGCATTAAATCCTCTAACTTTTGACATGTTTTTTATTTAGACATGGAACACAATCGTATTTGATAGTTGAACTTTACCACTTAAATCTTACTTGGGTAATTACTTCATTTTTACTTTCTCTACTACGTATAGTAAGTAGGGGAAGTATTGCATTCCACCCAAAAATTCGATACCGAGATTTCACCGGAAATACATGTTTTGAGACCTCCTGAATCCAAAAAAGCATTTTTGCAAACATGTCCGTGTGTGTGTCTGTGTGTGTGTGTCTGTGTGTGTGTGTGTGTGTGTGTGTGTGTGTGTGGCTGTGAACAGCATAACTCAAAAACGAACAGTCGGATAAGCACCAAACTTGGTATTTAGGTTCAGTATTTTCCAGAGATGCGACACGAAGGTTTTCAAGAAAATCCCCCCACCCCAGACTACCCTTTACATGGAACATTTTTCGAAAATTTTAATTTTCTCAAAAATGGCTCTAACGATTTTGATGAAAATATCATATGTTTAAGATATTCTCATGAGAAATGAAATGTATATCTCGAATTTTCTGGGAATGTCTCCAAAAGTATTCTTCATTGTGAACGACTTTTGCATAACTGGTAAACCATAAAAGATAGACAAAATTTTACTACACAAAAAATGTAGATCGCGTTAAAATACACAACTTATGTCATATACATTTCTTTTGTTGAGTGAACCATTTTCGAGATATTGCTTGTTATTTCCTTAAATTTTCCAATACTTATACTTTTTCTCAAATTCGTTATTCATTTTTACTTTCTCTACTACGTATAGTAAGTAGGGGAAGTATTGCATTCCACCCAAAAATTCGATACCGAGATTTCACCGGAAATACATGTTTTGAGACCTCCTGAATCCAAAAAAAGCATTTTTGGAAACATGTCCGTGTGTGTGTCTGTGTGTGTGTGTGTCTGTGTGTGTGTCTGTGTGTGTGTGTCTGTGAACAGCATAACTCAAAAACGAACAGTCGGATAAGCACCAAACTTGGTATTTAGGTTCAGTATCTTCCAGCGATGCGACACGAAGGTTTTCAAGAAAATCCCCCCACCCCAGACTACCCTTTACATGGAAGATTTTTCGAAAATTTTAATTTTCTCAAAAATGGCTCTAACGATTTTGATTAAAATATCATATGTTTAAGATATTTTTATGACAAATAAAATGTATATCTTGAATTTCCTGGGAATGTCTCCAAAAGTATTCTTTATTGTGAACGACTTTTGCATAACTCGTAAACCATAAGAGATAGACAAAATTTTACTACACAAAAAATGTAGATCGCGTTAAAATACACAATTTATGTTATATACTTTTTTTTGTTGAGTGAACCATTTTCGAGATATTGCTTGTTATTCCCTTAAATTTTTCAATACTTTTCTCAAATGGGAATTCGTTATTCATTTTTTTGTCTTGGATATGCAAAGAGTATTAATCTGTGGGAAAGGGAATGGTGCTGCACCTAGCAACCAGCTATTAAGAGATATGCATGTGCTTAAAGGCTACTGTTTTTCCATATTGCCCTTGTAAATATACATTCCCCTTACATCTACAAGAAAATTAGCAATAAGATAGATTCTGCAAATGTTTATCTCGATTAACATGAAGCATATGGAGAATAAGCGTTTGTAAAAATAGTTTGTACAAGAGTAGAGAAAGTCATGTGAGTGTAACACATCAGATTTTTTGTTATGTCCTGGACATGCAAAGAGAATGGAATGCGCCACATAGCAACCAGCGTTAAAATATTTGACTATCGCTTAAAAGCTACCATATTTCCCTTGCTTCTACAAGAAAATTACCAATAAGATTGACATCTCGATATCTCGATTAACATGAAGCATATGGAGAATAGGCGTTTGTAAAATTAGATTGTACAAGAGTAGAGAAAGTCATGTGAGTGTAACGCATCAGATTTTTCTTTGTCAACATTTACTTACGATTTAATTCATCCATCAGCTAAGTATAAGCTGCAAGCTATAGATTTAAGATCGGCAATCACCAATGTTGATTTTTGGCAACCTTACTACTGTAACCACCATGTTCAACGGTCTTTAGTAATTAATTTATTTTCGTATAAGTACTATTTATATTATTCACTATCGTTAAGTAGATTCACCATCATAAGTAGAAAGTACTCGAGTTCGTCTCTTATTTTCAACCCTTCCTCGTATTCCAATGATGCAATTACACACTTGTGTTGCAATATACTATTAAAAACCCTTGCTTCAAGGAGGAGGCCAGCATATCTAAACATTAAACGCTTGGGTTTTCCAAATTAATCGTTAAAAATATCACCTTACTTGTTAACACTCGCTCTTACTGGTTCTGGAAATGCAAAATTGGTGAATTAATCAGATTTAACTTTCATAGGTTTCTTACCATGCCGCATAGAAGAGTACCAATAGTGCCGACCCAACGACTCCATTCTGCAGAGGAAAGTGGCGCTGTTCCAGGGCTAGTTCGCCCAAGTTCAGGATGACGATAACAGTGTGAAGACAGTGGTTTAGCCAGAGAGGCACGTGATCTCTGATGATGTTCATGTCCTCTATGGGCCAATTCAAAACCCCAAAGAGCATCCAAAAGTTGATAGACACCACCTACAACACACATATAAATAATAGTAATAATATGAAATAATTTTATTTAATTATAATAAACAATATACACTTATGGTGTCTCCATTAACGGATTTGCCATGTTCTAAGGCAAGGGTGGCGAAAACGCCTTCCTTCCCCGAATTACCAAATGTGCAACACGCACATCACTCAGCAGCACGTATAAAAAAAGGGGCGGTGGCAGAGGGGGAACGGCGCCTACGAGTCAAAATGACTCGCGAGTCCCGTTTTCGCCACCTCTGTTCTAAGGTACCTGGGCAAGAAATTTTTCCGGCAATTTGCTCATCCTGAAAATAGTAAATGTATTAAACAGTTCTTTATCTCTCAGTCGCTCATTTATGTATGTGGAGCTAAAACTTCTGTCCCTCCACTGTCCGTGCTTCCCCGCAAGGTCAGCCCCTAACAGCATCCCTCATCTCTGTGGTCACCGGAGTTCTTGAGCAATCATTATCATTGTATGTCTTTCTGAAGACCTCAGGTGTTGCAAGGAATATTAAACTAGTAAAAATATCACTAACATTAAAATTTGACGTCTTATAGTTGAAACATTCTATAAAGTAAAAGAAATGCAGAAGTTTGATAAATCAATCAGCAGTTCGAAACTTGCTCGGAGACCACAAAACATTCGCCCCTTATTATGAAGGTGATGAAGCCTTCAACGAACCTCCAGAGGCAAAAGTTGCTGTTCGAAAACTAACTTCTCCTCGCTGTAAAAAGTTGGTAAACGTGATGTGTTTGACAATTGAGAGGTTCACACATTAGGGAGAGAAGATTCTCTTAACGAGAAGACAATACTTAAGTCGTGAACTCTACATACAGAATAGCATAATCTTAACATGTTCAAGAAACAATGAGGACAGCAAAATATGTATAACAATCAGCACTAGAATGCGATTCACTATATGTACTAGTCGGCCACGATAAGAGTGCGTTTGGTGTGGGAAGAGGAACATAACAGTTACCGAAGAAGTGGGTGGGGCATCGGAAGGACAGTCAGGTAAAGAAAAAAATCCGCAGTTCCGAGTTGCATTTACCAGCAAGCCTAAGGCCTGCAATGTAGTTCTGATTTTGTTATGCAACTATACACTCCTCTATCACTTGACCCTAACTTCCCTCTGATCCCTAGACCTTGATGACGTAAGTCGTCAAAAACAGTGGCGCTCTCCTCCAAGCGCATTCGTATCGTGGCCGACTAGTGAGGTTACCAGCTCTTCCAATAGGCAATCATAAATGTTCCAACGTTGCAATGGTTTTTTCATCCTTGGATGTACTTTCCTTGCACATTTTGTCAGATCGCACTTTCTGAATTATAGTGGGAGTTCTCCTGTGTTCATGGCATTAAAGAGATGTTCATGTTTTAATTTATGAATATTACGAGGATAAAACTCCTGTAAAGTGAGATTGGTAATTAAAAAAAGAAATAGAATTGATGTGTTGCGTTCACATAAATTTTCTACCCACTGTCTCTCTCTCTCTCCTTCACAAATCATTCCTACAAAATAGTATTACTTTCTCTGCCATGTACATAGTAAGTAGAGGAGGTATTGCATTCCACCCAAAAATTCGATCGAGATTTCACAGGCAATAGAGGTTTTGAGGCTACCCTAAACTCCCCCATCCAAAAAAAAAACTTTTAGAAATCGTCCGTGTGTATGTGTATGTGTATGTGTATGTGTGTGTGTGTGTGAGTGTACAGCATAAACAGAAACGAAAAGTGAGGTAAATACCAACTCTGTATTTAGGTTCCGTGTCTTCCAAAGTTGCGACACGAAGATTTTCAAGAAAATCCGCACCCTAAACTACCATTTGCATGATTAATTTTTCAAAACTTTTTATTTTATAACAAATGCCTAACCATTTTGATTACAATATCATATATTAAAAATATTTACATAACGAATAAAACGTATATGTTAAATTTTCTGGAAATAGCCTATGAAGTTCTCTTTATTCGGAAGGAATTTTGTATAATCTTGTATAAATGGTAAACGTTAAGCAATAGACGAAAACGTACTACACAAAATATGTATATTTAATACTCACGTTATATAAAATAAGTTTGTGGCATAAGTCATTTCTTAGATATGTTATTAATGGTTTGAGTTCATTACTTTGTAATTCTTTTCAAGTCCTGTCAACATTCAGTTGCTTTTCGCAATTACATGGAAACAGTATGGAATTTTAAGGCCAGCATATAGCGTCCAGTTCTTAAACATTTGTCTATCGTTGTTCCCTTTGTGTCTATAACGAAATGTGTAATATGCATCACATAAGATTTTTTTTCATCCATTTCATGTTAAGAGAGAGAAACCACTACATAAATAGTTTCGTTACGCATAGCAACACTTTAAAATAATTATGAGAAAATCAAACTATTAAGAATGAACAATTCGGAAACATCTGATGCTACAAACTAGTTACTTAAAATAAATTGTGTGCTTTAGAGAGATATACATTTTTGTGCAGTAAGTTTTTGTCTATATCTAATGGTTTATCAGTTATACAAAATGATATAAAATTCTTGTTGAAAACTGATTTTTATTTTCTCTGCTGCTTACCCATAATAAGTAGAGGAATGCTTTACACCACACAAAAATTCGATACTGAGATTATCTCTGAGCTTAAACAAAATTCTAAAAGGGCGTGTACGTGAAGCATAACTCAAAAACGAACTTTCGGATAAATAACAACTTGCAATTTAAGTTCGGTATCTTCCAAGGGTGCGACCCGAAGATTTGTTTAGAAAATTCCATCATAAACTACCCTTTAGATGGAAATTTTTTTCGGTACTGGTTTTATCAAAATTCCCTCTAACGCTTTTGATTAAAATAGCCTCTGTTTATGATTTGGCACAAATAATATACACAGTATCTACAATTTTTCGTGATTAGCGGGTGAAGTTCTCTTCATTTTAAATTAATTTTGTATCACTGGCAAACCATAAGAGCTAGACAAAACCATAAGTACACACAAAATATAAAGATCGTTAAAACAGAATTTTTGTCAACTTTTTGGTGGCAGTATTTTTGTTATTGGTTTAAAAAAGCATTAAAAAGCAAAGCGAAGGTTTCCTAATTTTTCTAGGTGAACCGATTAACATAAAAACACACTAGCATTTGGACGAATCTTCGAGCCTTTCTGTTAGGGACTTGTGCGCCTCTCTGTGGACTGTCTGCCAGCGGTCTGTAGCCTCCTGTAGTTCCTGCATTTCATTCCTTCCTCCTGGGGAGTGTTAGCCGCAATAAATCCTTGTAGGTAGCAGTGTACGAACTGTCCTCCCTCCGTTGTATAACCAATATCATATATTTAAAATATTTACATAACAAATAAAATGTATGTCTTGAATTTTCTGGGGAAGCTGGTGAAGCCCTCTTCATGTTTTATTACTCTGAAACTACGGCAGAATCGTTAGGTAACTTCTGTATCCGTAAGGCTGAAGTTCTACCGATTGCCGTAAGATTACAGGTAACATTGTTTTCTTTCCCCGTGTCCATCTTCGGTAATTGATCTTGCTTCACGACTGATGGTGCGATTGTGAATACAATTGGTTATCAGGTGGCAGTAAACGTTCCTCATGATTTTATATAAGAAGTTTTATTTATGGACGCTCTTTAACTATTACAGTTCTTAGCGCATCATTTTATATTTTGCGTGAAAGACCGGAAATTTTCTAAGAGCCTCCTTTATCAGGCTTGAGGTTCTTTTACGTGCCGTAAATCTACGACACGGGATCACCGCATTTGATTCCCTTCCGAAGGAAGCCAAGCAAAGGATTCTTACACCCGAAAAAAAATGTATCGCCCTCCGCCGGGTTTGAACCAACGACCTCGGGAACTAGAGGCTAGCATGGTACCCTTACTTAGTCTACGGAGGACAATGATTTTATACGTCGTGGACCTAATAGGGACTGGGATATTTTCACAATGATACGAAGCCCTATGCCACAACAGAATCGCTATGCTTTGGCATATGTTTTCCATTCTCAAATAACTCGCAAATGACCCCTTGCATTTTAAACTGTTTGCAAAATAAGGAGCAAGCGATTTACCAGTGATGGCGAAGTGCTAAAATAGTCGAGTAGAAAACAAAATTTTGTCGAGTTTGTGATGAACCCCGTTTAACCAGAAATGCTTGACTGCTTTCGATTATATCTTGGAGTATGGCGAGTAATTAAGCAGTGTTTATGCTAGTCGGCTCACCTAGAAAATATTAAGAAAGCTTCGGTTTTTAACGATTTAACGTTTCACTTTCTTTAGTAAATATAGGGCAAGTACCTATACTATGGAAACAAAGAATTGCATTCCAACCAAAATTTCGAAACCGACACATAGCCGGAAATACATGCTTTGAGGCTTCCTGAATCCAAAACAATGCCCGCGCACACGCGCACACACTACGAAAAGTATATTAAACCTGTCACTTAAGTTCAGCGTATGATAAGAATGCGACATGAAGATTTTAAAGAGATCCCGCCACTCCACACTACCCGTTACCGATTTTTTCAAAAATGCCTATCGATTTTGATTAAATTGCACATGTTTAAGATATTTTCATGAGAAATAAAATGCATATCTCGAATTTTCTGGTAAATGTCTGTGTAGTCTTTTTCATTCGGAAGGAATTTTATATGCTTTACATTAAGGGCAAACCATAAGAAAGAGACAAAGGTACTACACAAAATTATTTAAAATAATTTCTTTGGCATCACCCATTTCCAAGATATACGTTATTATTGGTTTGAATTTTTCAACACGTTTGCCATTTTATTACACTGCTGTTGCTATAGTGGAATTTAAAGGCCAGCATATAGCGACTAGCTTTTAAACCTCTATCGACTTGATTTTCTGTACCCACAACAAAATGTGTAATGAAACTATTTCTGCAAACGTCTATTTCGATTAAGATGAAGTAGATCGAAAAAACAACCCTTCGTAAGAACAGTCTGTATAAGCTACATAAAGATAAATGATAGCGGATAGAAAAGTCATGTGAATGTAACATCAGATTTGGTTTCGTTGTAGTAGCATCAAACTTTAATGAATTCCACATGCATTGTGCATATTTATGTAAACCTATTATATGCCTTTAAAGTCTCAAAATCACGTAATACATAACTAATACAGTTAGTAAGAAATGCACGCACACACATAAATAAGGAGTTTTCACACATAGGTCTTACCGTACTCAAAGGTATAACTATGTATTTGAATATAATTTCGGACCAGTTCCTTAGCTTGTTACACAGTTCCATTTCACCTTTTAACTCTGCGACATCTGCTCTCAAAGCCATCCAGAAGAACGCTTGCTGCACTGCCTGTAAACACACAATATACAACAGATTAATAACCAGACCGTAAATTTTATGGCAATGTCTATTTAATTCCTTTAAAAGAACCTGGAAAATCAGGCTTACTGAATGCGCCTCATAGTGTGAAAAGTTTCAACATTTAAATATCTGGAATCAAAAATATCAGTTATGAACACCAAGGAAGATGTCGAAGAGATATAGAATGATAAACGGATGCATAAAACGACATTTTAGAAAACATAAGGAAATAAGGCAAAACCTCCACAATATTATATCTAAACCAGCACTGATGTACTCTTGTGAAACATTGACACTAAGAACTAGGGAAAAGACAAAATTGGAAGCAGCCCAAATGAGATTTTTACGATCATTGTTGGGAATTAGTAGGAGAGATAGGATTGGGGATACTGTAATAAGAGAACAGTTAATGGAAGAAAACATTAATGAAAAATTACAGAGGTACCAAAAACGTTGGAAAGAAGAATGTTTTACGAATGCCCCCTTCAGCGTATCCACGGCAAGCTTTTATTTTACAAACCTTCAGGAAGAAGTAGTGTTGGACAACGGAGGAGATGGAGTGTCTAGTTTAGTTAGCTGTGGAACAGGTCGAAAAGCTTTTGACTAGAAGAAGTGTGAAAAATTCCTTAAAAGCATTGCTATCCCCTATATTAATGTTTTTTTGTTTCTGTTCTTTATTAGCTGCTTTCTCTGGTTGGATTTTCAAATAAGCTTGTGGGGTTCTTTCTGTAACGCGGTTAAAGTATCAGCTTACATTCAGTTATTGGGCCTGCTGTTAGTCACGTTCCATAATATGACGAATTATCTCCTTATTGACAGCTTAATTGAAAACTGCTCTTCTCTAATGTAATACAGCATGATTTCTTTAACCAGCTACCTATAACAGTATTATATGTTTAAATATAAGAAGAAAACTCATATTGAGCCCGTCATGATACGCTGTAGATGGCATATAAATAAACGAGGCAGAAGAGCCTTCTATTGAAACTTTGGAGCACTAAAGCATAGGCGCTTCCGAAATCTTGCACCATAGTTATGCTTGTGTAAGTTATGTCACACAATCAACACTACTTTTGGCATTAGGAAACTACACCATGTACTTGTTACCGTAAGATGGACTGTTAGTGGTCATTTGGAACGGTTACATTCTTGAAACCGAATAACAGTTGCTTCGCATTTAATTCTTATCCTTGCATTATGAACATTGCAAACTGACCGAGTGGATAAGAGGAACTTGACGTTAAAGAGACTCGAGAAGATCAGAATATTTAGCTGTTACGGTTATTCGTAAATACTCGTGGACATAGACTGTTACTAAGCATTTGGAACCTAGCATTTTTCTAACTGGAACCATCGGAACTGTTATTACTGATGCGTCAGATGCACATGATCTTCTCTATCTACTATCTTATTTTCAAGTGGTTTCTACAAACTATTCTTACGCAAGCTTATTTTTGAGGTGTTTAAAATCTGACCGCTATGGCTTTAAAATGCCATACTCTTTCAAAGCAGTGCGAGAAACAAGTGAAAAGCGACAGGACTTTATAAGAAGCTTACAAAGTATTGAATAATTGAAACCAATATTAACGGTTATCTTGGAAACTGCTGATGCCCTAATAGTTATTGGAAATAAAATGTATGTTTTAAAGATATCTGCAGTTTTTGTGCAATAAGCATTCATCTATCGTTTAACGTATACCAGTTATGCAAGATTGTACAAAATTATTTACGAAGTGGACTTCACAGGCTATTACCAGAAAATTCAGGATATGCGTTTTGTCATGTAAATATATTTAATGTGTGGTATTTTAATTAAAATTCTTAGAGCCAGTTTTAAGAAAATAAAACATTTCGAAAAATCTTCCATGTAGAGAGTAATTGGGGGGGGGTGATTATTTTTGAAAATGTTTAGATATGTTCATTATTCTGCCTTGCAATCTATTTAGTATTGCGCCTCTCAGGGTCACACTATAAAATAAATCTCTCGAATGTTTACACTTTATTCTGGATTGAATACCAACGCGCTATTCAAAAGTGACCTTTGGAAAATTCCTAAGATAAGAGATCCGGCAATCTTTAAGAAAGGAGAAACTGTAATACATAAAATCGATAAAGTTGAATGAACGCAGAATGGGAACGAGTGAAGTTATGTACATCATTAATACAATACTTTAAAGTATAACCTTTCAATCTCTCTACCTGTAGTAGGGGAAGTGCCGTATTGCAACCAAAATTCAATATAGATTTCCCGGAAACACACTTAAAAAATTCTTGTGTTATTTACATATCTTTCTCCAACTACTGTTTTTCCTTTCTTTTTTAGCAAAAATAATACCAAACTAGGTATTTAATTTCAATACCTTCCAAATATGCGAGAAACATTTCAAGAAAATCCCGCATTTCAAACTATGCATAGAACGTTTTTCAAAATTTTTTTATTTTGTCAAAAATGGTTTAACGATTTTGATTAAGATGCCATATAATATATTTAGATGACAAACAATATATGTATAATTGTCTGGGAATAACCTGTGAATATCTAAAATCTACCATGTAAAGAATAGTTAGAGGGCACATTTTTCTGAAAATCTTCGTCGTATTTTTAGAAGATGCTGAACCAAAATAAAAAGTTTGGTAGGTATTTATCAGACACTTCATTTTGGATTATGCTGTTCGCTTCCCTTTCCACATATACTTTTTCTAAAATGTATTATTTTATTCAGGGGACCTCAAAACTGATATTTATAGTGGAATTTCTGTATCGACTTTTTGGTGGAATGTACCATCACCTCTACTTACTATAGGTAAGCGGTAAGTAAAGTAAGAAAATATTGCGGAAAAGGGGAAATAGAGGGCCTGCTTTTTCACTGTCAGAATATTATTATATTATTATTATTATTATAATATTATTATTATTATGTAAAGTTTACGAGATCCACTCCGAAAAACGAAGTTTTCCATTCATTTCCCTTGCTGATGGCCTTTGTCTCAAAATAGACAAATTGCGATGCTTGTATATCTGGATTATATCGGATCAATCTGATAAGCAAGTAGCTATAAACATTTAAATAGCCAAAACATATCCTCTTTTATCTCACATAATAACATTTACTCCAAGGAAAACATGACCTAAATCTCTATCACCAAGCATAGGAATTTCCAAGCATTAAAGTCAGGACGAAAGGAAATTAGAATGAACTGTTATCGGACGTAACGCTGCGACGTCGTAGATATTAATCTACCCCATCCCTCGTACAGTCTGCCGGCGTGACCAATCACGAGACCGAGTTTTACCTGCCATCAGTGACTCATTGTCGTCGTAGTGTACTTACAATGTACTGATGATGGCTTGAGTGTAACTAAAAGCCAATTGCTTAAGGATTCCTATGTCTACTTATCAGTCGCAGAATACGTCATTGGAAGTATCAATATTGAGAGTGTAGCAACGGTACACAAAACGTAATTAATACACCAGGATGAATGAAAATTTCGATTGTCATGAGGTCGTTTTCATTGCCAATCCAAATATCGGAAGGGATCAAAAGGCAGTTGTTACAGAAAGCTTAAGCATTTTTCAGATTAACAAATAGAATGGGGTCAATTTTTAATGTACCTACAATGCTTTTCCTTCACACTGTGGTCACCACACGGCTGCTCGCGTGTGGCAGCAGTAGCTCGGACTCTCGCTGAAACAGTTATAATATCCCTGCAACTTTACTTCTCATAGTTAAATGATAATAAGCACATGCCTTATAAGAAATGTTGACAATGTTGTCTTTTATACACAATTTACATTCATACTCGAGTTAAATATTCGAAATTTAATTTCTCGTCTGATATTTTCTTTTAGTTTTCACAATGTATGGGGGTTTGTTACATACACATTTTTCACGTGATCATCAGAATCGGGTAAATTTATATAATTGAATTTTGCGAAATGGTAGAGTAATTAACCCAAGCTTAATATTCTTCTGGATGAAGCATGGTACCATTTACATGGCTATATTTCGTCGCAAAATAACATATTTGAGTACAGAGAAACCCGATTTTACACACAAGATTTCCTTACAGAAACTGGTGTACAGTACATGCATGCAGAATAATAAGAGCTGTATTTTTTTAGACAACAAAAATGCAGAGAGATACAGGAATGTTATATTCTGAAGCAAAATACAGTGCTAGCCACGGACAAACTAACACGATAACTCATTAATGTAATAAGTTATCTAATTCACAGCTTCAACACATTAATAATTTCTTTCTTTAATATTTTGTTCCAAGTTTTACGTGTTATGTCTTTTCTTTGCGCGTATAATAATTAAGAGGATGTTAAAAACACATTCATAATGTACACATAGTAGAGAACAAGTATATAACGTTATGACATAGAATAAAATATGAGAAGGGCCATTGTTAGCTATATAACCAGTAATAAAAACTACGAGAAATGCAGTAGTATCTACGTAAGCATTGAAGTAGTTCTTATTTTAGGAGTTTTATTGTAGTTCGATTGTTGGGGAGCCGAACTTGAAGTAGTTGCAACCGCTCGTATGTTACCCGGTAGCCTTCGCCCCTAGTTTAAAAATATTAACTTTGTAATTTGACTGTTTCTTTAAATATATATTTATGTTTGCCTCGGCTGCGTCAGTATTAATTTGTAGAGACATGAGTATCTTAACAAGGCGTGGTGCGGCTGAAGAATGTAGACTTACACAGATTATAATTTTTACTTCACTACATTTATTAATCCTTGACACGATTTAAATAACACTTCACTAATATAGGGAGCTATGAGATTCGTTTATTAATTACTTGCACTTTTTAAACACGTAAACTATTTTCGGCTCACACTGAATACGTATTAAACTTCTTGAGGACGCGTCTTGCGTCCGGTTAGGAACGCTGTCTGCTAGCAACTGACTTCTAAATTTGTACAATTTGCCCTATTTCAGTTTCTGATTGGCTAATCCTACTCCAATAGAATATTTTTATTTAGCTTAAGCTTTTTTCTGGTTGTTTATTGGCCATTTTATAAACTGCCTAAAAAATTACATTATTGTTGCTCCAAGAATTACCAGTAGCATTATTAAACTTTCTAATTCATTATTGCCTCAAGGTTACCTCATTGTTAGCAACTTTTAACCTGTTATTCTCACAGCTCCTACATTATAAAATTACCTAATACATTCACATAACATTATTGAACATGTACATAATAATATAAGCATTAATACAATAACTGTTACATGCATTTTATATATTATTTATACACATATTTTTTTAAGTTGGATTCATAATTAAGACAATGGAAGTCTGTACACACACACACACACACAAAAACTATTATTGGATAGTAGCACCAATCAAATACATTGATACATGCCTATAATTCAAATATGTAGGTTAAGAAAACGGTTGAAGGGAACGCTAACAGAAGCTTGCCAGTCTTCGAGCAGAAAGGCCGTGTAGAAGTTCGTCTCTAAATAGACGCTAAAACTACGTACTTAAACTCTGCTAGTTACATATTTTAACATAACAAAGGTGATAGTGAATTGTGAATATGCATATGTGGTTTATCTAAAATACAAGTGAAATAGTTAACAGACTACGTGTGTGCAAAATATTTTAACATTCTCCTTACCTAACCGTGACAAGACCCAATTGCTTTCCGACACTAATACAGCAGCTGTGGCACAATTATAAAATAATTACAACATACTAACACACACACAAGAATACGATATACGATCATCAGATTCCAGTCTACGAGAACGTCGTGATACGGGCACTCTGCTACCGCGAATGCGACGAGTCGTTAAGTTTGTTTAAAGATAGGGTAATTAGTAAGGGATTATGGTCCTCACAATCCCCTGATTTAACTGTGTGCGATTTTTATCTATGGGCGAACTTAAAAAATAAAGTATAAACAAATTCCATGTGTTAGAACTAAAAGAAAACATCAGGTGAGAAATTGACTCGCTTTCGGTTACTGAACTCTCGAGTGTGAATGCAAATTTCCTCAGAAGATGCAAAACAAAATGGTGGATAGAGGACATTTCCAGCATCTCTTATGATAAGGTGTATGCTTATTATCATTGTAATTGCAACTATAACAAATGAGTACGTGAAGCGGTTGACTGGATATTATCTCTCTTTCGCGGTAGACCTAGCCGAGGCAGCCGGCGTGCGAGCAGCCGTGCGGTGGCCACAGTGTGAGGGAAAAGCACTGTATTTTTAACAAAATATACAAGGGTAATTCCAGGGGAGACGACCATATGGGAGAGATGGTCAGTGGCTCTCATTGTCGCAGCTGTGGTGTGAAGTTTTTTTTTTTTTTTTAATTCGGGTGGCGATAAGCTTTCAGTCCTTGTTATGGATTGTTGAATTACGTGCACTACTTATGGTCGCATTTCCACCAGTGTATTTCTGTCGTTACTTACTACCTGGTCAATTATTTTTCTGCTGTTGAATGAAGTGATAACCTAACGTCCTTCAGTTGGAAACTTTGTGCACACGATAAGTGCGTATTGAGTATTTTACCGACATTGGTTACATTATTAAAACGATCTCTTAGTTTTGTTGTGGCTTGTTGCCATCTCGCCTCTACAAATGGGAGAGATGGCCAACAATCTTTCGGAAGTTCTGGCCAACTTCTCCGGAGACATATTTTCATTGCATTTTGTATTTTTAAATACACATTCTTCAATTTAGTGATTTTATTCTGATACACCGCTCTGTCATTATTACTAATTTTTATCGCTGGTATTTTTAGGTCGTTATTATGCAAGAAGGTAACACAAAATACACCAACACGTTTTGAATATGCAGTTTTTCTCATCAAGATAGCTTTTTATATGTTAATTACAACTCATTCAAAATGTAAAATTACCAAAACCGTGGATGCTATTTTATTATATCTACAGATTCTGTTTAGACGAATTTATAGCACTGTGTAATCTTAATTTCTGCACAGCAGCAACAGTGCTTGAAATGTGAGTGTGAAAATTGTGCGTCTGAATGCCGTGTTATCTTCAAACCTGGTTATCTTTAAAGTGGATCATATGTATTGCGAACTTACCACGTTATGGAAAGTCGCATACTGCAGTCCAAAGAATGGAATATTAGCTAATATCACATCCATGCGATAAAGTACAAACTCCACCACCTTGAGCAACATCTGCAAGTCCTGCCAGAGGAAATAAGTGATACACAGAACACGATATACAAAGAGTATTAGTAACTTGGTGTTCGGATACGCAGCCATTGCCACGTGTGTATCTGGGATGTAATACTGACGCAGTTGACCGCTTACTGAAGGTCTCAAACACGCACTTCTTTAGGACGAAGTTTGCCACTTATCGCCGCTTCGCTGGGGTGAATTACAACTCTCTCTCCTAGAGTGTACCAGCATCTGGGCGCTGACCTCATGTCCAAACCAACAGCGGAGGCAATAATATGGGAAAATGCGGCAAAAGTGGGAAATGCTAAGCATGTTTATAATTTTAGTGCAGAGTGACCATTGAAGTAGATTCTTTTCTTTCTCTACTACCATCTATAAGAAGTAAGTCATTCCACACAAAAATTCGATACCAATATTTGAGGCTCCATAAATCCAAAAAACGCATTTTTAGCGACTCTGTGTGTGTGTGTGTGTGTGTGTGTGTGTGTGTGTGTGTGTGTGTGTGAGAACAGCATAACCAAAGAAGAAAAGTCGGTTAAATACTGCGGCCGTCACCTCCTTCGTCCGTTGCTGTAGTCTTCTTGGTGCTTCTCCCGTTGGTTCCAGAAGTTCACAGTGTGTTGGTTCTCTTCACTTTTATCCTCGGCTAGCTGCAGTAGTTTTCTTTAAACTATATAGGAGCATGGACTTATCCTCGGTAAAGGAAAGCGTAGATCTCGGGTGGTGATATAGGAAGACATAGACGTGCTTTGTTTATGAAAAGATGACACTGCCGTTTCTTTTTATTTAGTTAACACTCGTAGTATACAAAACTGGTATTGGCGCTGTAAAATACTGTCCACCGCTGTTAAACTACGGCGCGGATATGACACGAAGTTTAAATATGCTTATCTCTTTACCAGTAGCGGATCTTAGGTGTGTTTCTAAAACTGTCTTGATTCCCTTTTTTTGGCGCGATATCTCACACATCCTGCAGCATCTCTCCCTGACCACACATGACAAAAACTGTCTAACAAACTGCAATGCTAAAACTCCATGACAAACTGTCTTGCTAAAACTCCATCACAAACTGTCTTGACCAAAACTGTTGACAAACTGCACCGAATTTGCTCCCAACAGATCCATTTATAGTCGCAGGCTTCTGGGGCTGCTTCCTTTCCTATTGGTCCATTTTTAGCGCCACTCGACGCGTCTAACTATTTCGAATAAACTTCCAGGGATCTCATTGGTCCAAGTTTAATATAAATCGCGGCTTTTCCTACATTTACCGTTAAGCTATCTATCTATCTATCTATCTATCTATCTATCTATCTATCTATCTATCTATCTATCTATCTATCTATCTATCTAGCTATCTCTCTCTCTCTTGGTCACGGCGAATTATCAAATAAAGGGACAAAGGCGTTACACCTTCGCTGTAGGAATAATGGCACTGCGACCCAAAGACATGTCATAAACTAGGTTTTCTGCCTTCGAAGGCACTATTCCTGTAGCTAAAACATTTCGTCGTGGACAGTATTTTAACATAGCGCTTAAATTATTCACATTAAACCATTTATAACTCTACTAATATTAGTAACCTAGATAGATACATTAACGTTAAATCACCCTTCTTAAAATATACAAGCAGTATGAGAAAAAGATATTTACATAGTACGATTTAACATCAATAAAAGTTAATTAATAAATCATCTATAATTACAGTTCTCGGGCCCGGCCTAGAGTTGCCGTTTCAAATTGCCCTGTTCTGGAAAAGAATAAATTTTTCAACACTTGATACAATTTTCTTTTCCAGAATAATTCCTCTGATTATGGTCTTTGTTGGTTTGCTTTGTTTACATAGACCCTTCGCTATACCCGTTCCTTCACAAGGGTTCTGCCAAACCAGTGGTGTTTACACTTGGGTCATTCACTCTTACACTTTGCTATGGTTGTTCCCTCTCTCCTTTTAAAAACAGGTTTTCCGATAGGCATTCTTACGCACAATACACTTCCCGCACACGAATAACTTGTGGTGGAGAGAAATACGCTAATACCCAAATTAAGTTCTAAAATTAAATCTATTTACATACAAATTGGTACATAATTATTATGCATTTATTTATTTCTTTACATCCTTATTTATCGGGTGTATTACCTTTACTATTTGTTCACAGGGTTGCTACCTCATTTCGAGTAAAACTAACCTGATTATTTTCATTACATTCTTCACCCTTCTCATTCTCTAAACATTTGTACGGTTTGAGCAACTGTTTATGATATCTCCCTACGATCTTGGAATTCTTTATTTCTTGTAACTCAAATGTATCCGAGCCAAAAATGTTAATCACCCTGTATGGACCTTTAAATAAATTTTCCATTCTATGCTACCTTTTTTTTTAATGCTAGACCTTTTTTTGAATGCTGGACTTTTTTTTATACCAATACTAATTCTCCAAGTTCGATCAACCATTTCTTTCGCTTCTTTGTTTTAAATTCCTCCTTTCTTTTCTGCGCTCTCTTTGACATTCTGTCAAAAGCTTTCTTAAACGTTTCTTCTTCCGTTAGTGTTTTCGGATCTTTCGTTTCTAGTGTCTGCGGTAATTTCCCTTCAAGTGTTTCTATTACCTTCCCCCTCACCAGCTCAACTAATTTCCCCTCTAAACTCTTATTTTGTTCATTTAAGTTTCTTTCTAAGTCCTTACTCTGCTCATTTAATTTCCCTTCAAAATCCTTATTCTGTTCACTCAGTTTTCTTTCTAAGTCCTTATTATGCTCATTTGATTCCCCTTCTAAATTCTTATCTAGTTCACTTACGATTCTTTCTAAGTCATTACTCTGCTTACTTACGATTCTTTCTAAGTCCTTATTGTGCTCATTTGATTCCCCTTCTAAATTCTTATCTTGTTCACTTACGATTCTTTCTAAGTCCTTACACTGCTCATTTGATTTCCCTTCTAAATTCTTATCTTGTTCACTTACGATTCCTTCTAAGTCCTTACTCTGCTTACTTACGATTCTTTCTAAGTCCTTATTATGCTCGTTTGATTCCCCTTCTAAATTCTTATCTTGTTCCCTTACGACTCTTTCTAAGTTCTTACCATGTTCACTTACGATTCTTTCTAAGTTCTATGTTCATTGAATATGCTTTCTAAGTTCTTACCCCGCTCATCTAAGATTCTTTCTAAGTTTTTACTTTGTTCACTTAAGATCTTACCCCGTTCATCTATCTTTGTGCTCAAATGTTGGAGGAATATCATCAGCTGGTTCTGACCTGCGTCAATGACCTGCTCAATCGGCATTTGCCTTTCCTGTTTAACTTCTACCTCTGCTTCACCCATATTTTCTCCATCTGGTGTTATGCTGACAATAGCCTCCCCATTCAGTTCTTTCAAATCTTCCCTTGACCTACTCATGGTTCCGTTAGCAAGTTCTACCTCCCTAGTAATGACTTTACCCCCTCTCAATAACATGTGTTCACAAAACTGAGTCACTACTCTGCATGCCTTTCTGTTTGTTTTTGTATAAATGTTATAACCTGTATTTTCTCCTACGTTAATTGATGCGTTCCGGGTTCGAATCCTGGTGAATTTCTAGAAGCGATGCTCTCAGCTGTTTTGTTGTCCCACGTAGGTAGACTAGAAGTTCGCGTTGTAATTATGTTCTGCTGCGCCCCTTTCCTCTGAAGATTCTTCGTCTATTCGTTGTTTCCTAGTCCTCCGTTTGAGCTTCGAGCTGGTCTTCCCTTCGAGCCCCACGTTGGGCGCCAGTTTGCGGCCGTCACCTCCTTCGTCCGTTGCTGTAGTCTTACCTTGGTGCTTCTCCCGTTGGTTCCAGAAGTTCACAGTGTGTTGGTTCTCTTCACTTTTATCCTCGGCTAGCTGCAGTAGTTTTCTTTAAACTATATAGGAGCATGGACTTATCCTCGGTAAAGGAAAGCGTAGATCTCGGGTGGTGATATAGGAAGACATAGACGTGCTTTTTTTATGAAAAGATGACACTGCCGTTTCTTTTTATTTAGTTAACATTCGTAGTATACAAAACTGGTATTGCCGCTGTAAAATACTGTCCACCGCTGTTAAACTACGGCGCGGATATGACACGAAGTTTAAATATGCTTATTATCTCTTTACGAGTAGCGGATCTTAGGTGTGTTTCTAAAACTGTCTTGATTCCCTTTTTTGGCGCGATATCTCGCACATCCTGCAGCATCTCTCCCTGACCACACATGACAAAAACTGTCTAACAAACTGCAATGCTAAAACTCCATGACAAACTGTCTTGCTAAAACTCCATCACAAACTGTCTTGACCAAAACTGTTGACAAACTGCACCGAATTTGCTCCCAACAGATCCATTTATAGTCGCAGGCTTCTGGGGCTGCTTCCTTTCCTATTGGTCCATTTTTAGCGCCACTCGACGCGTCTAACTATTTCGAATAAACTTCCAGGGATCTCATTGGTCCAAGTTTAATATAAATCGCGGCTTTTCCTACATTTACCGTTAAGCTATCTATCTCTCTCTCTCTCTTGGTCACGGCGAATTATCAAATAAAGGGACAAAGGCGTTACACCCTCGCTGTAGGAATAATGGCACTGCGACCCAAAGACATGTCAAACTAGGTTTTCTGCCTTCGAAGGCACTATTCCTGTAGCTAAAACATTTCGTCGTGGACAGCATTTTAACATAGCGCTTAAATTATTCACATTAAACCATTTATAACTCTACTAATATTAGTAACCTAGATAGATATATAACGTTAAATCACCCTTCTTAAAATATACAAGCAGTATGAGAAAAAGATATTTACATAGTACGATTTAACATCAATAAAAGTTAATTAATAAATCATCTATAATTACAGTTCTCGGGCCCGGCCTAGAGTTGCCGTTTCAATACCAAACTTGATATTCAAGTTCAGCCATCTTCCAAGGGTGCGACGCGAACATTTTCAAGAAAACCCTGCTCTAAATTGTCCTTTATATGGAAAAGTTTTCGTTACTTTTTGATATAAGAGGCTACTGCCTCAAAACTCAACAGAAAAAGTCAGTAGAAATTAACAAGAACTTTAATGTACGCTATTACTAAAGGAATGGCGCTCGATATGACTAGAGAAGTCTGAAATAGTAATGAATCGGCATTTAGAAAATGTTTACTTAATCGTATTTTACGTTGGCTAATCTGTAATATGTTGGAAGCAAGTGAAAATACCTGATGTGTTACATTCACATGACTTACCGAGTGGGATGACTTAGGTGGATGCGCCTGTGGCCCGCATTCGGAGGTCGTGGGTTCAATCCCCGTAGCCGACCTTCCTGACCTATGGTTCTCAACTATTTTCATTAAAATTCAGTATGTTTCAGATACTTTCCTTTTTCTTTTTAGACAGCATGACCTAAAAGTAGAACTTCTAACACAGTGCACACGAGCTTAATGCTTTAGATTATTGCACTAGTGCGATAATCTTCATTGTGACCAACTTTGGTTTCAAGTCCAATTACAATGCAATTATCCTTTGTATTTGTACACGTTTAATAACTCTACTCGGTTTGATTAGGATTTGCTTTTCATTTTATCTCTTTAAACGTTGCATGGCGCTCGCATTATCTATTCACAATACAAATCGTCATACTTTCATTTATCGCAACTCGTTATAGAGTTAACCTATACGTTATATTGGAAGCGTTCTGCCCTCTTTGATCTAACATTTTATTCTTTTATCTAGTATAACCTACAAAAACATTAAATGGCGACAATTATGACTCCAGAAGAAACTGAAATGGAAGAGACAGGTGAAATTACAGAAGCAGAGACAGAATTACACTAGAAGTACTTGCCCAAAAAACAAGAAAGCAATATGATATAGCGTTTAATCACTTTACTGCTTGGTGTAAGGCAAAACATGGTGAAAATAATTTCGCTGAAAATGACCTAGTGAATCAACAAAACAAAATATCTGACATCTCGCTTTTTAACATTATTACTCTTGCTTCAAGAATCGTATTCTAAACACGATCTGTTAGTTTCAGGAATCAATATAATTCTATTGATATTTTACAAATTCGAGCGCTGTAAATAGTATATGCCACAGCGTTGAGTGGTTTTATTTTGCACGTAGGATTGCGAAACTGCCTACTCACAAAATAAAACCCTACTTTTACCCCTTGTATCATAATATACTATGAGAAAACATATATCTTGAATTTTATGGGAATGTCTGTGAAGCCCTCTTCATTCTGTATGGCTTTTGTATAATTGGTAAACCGTAAGAGACAAGACAAAATCATACTACACAAATGTAGATCTCGTTAAAGCACACAATTTACGTCAAATAATGTTTGTGGCGTTAATGTTTCCAAGGTATTCTTTCTTATTGGTCTGAATTTCAAGTAGGTACTTATATTTTTTTTTCAAGATGCTAGTCGTTATACGTTTTTACTTTCTCTACTACGTATAGTAAATAGGGAAACACTTGCATTTTACCCAAAAATTCGATACCGAGATTTCACCTGAACATACGTGTTCTGAGGCCCCCTGAATACAAAAAAGCATTTTTAGAAAAAAAAGTCCGTATATATGTGTGTGTGAACAGCCTAGCTCAAAAACGAAAAGTCGGATAAACACCAAACTTGGTATTTAGGTTCAGTATCCTTCAATTATGCGACACGAAGATTTTCAACAAAATTCCTCACCCCAGAATACCCTTTATATGAATATTTTTGGAATTTTTTTATTTTATCAGTAATGGCTCTAACGATTGTGATTAAAATATCCTATTTAAGATAATTTCATGCCAAATGAAATGCATATCTTGAATTTTCAGGGAATGTACCCAAAAGCCCTCTTCATTCTGAATGGCTTTTTACATAACTGGTAAACCGTGAGAGATAGACAAAACTTTTCTATAGAAAAGAGGTACATATATCTCGTTAAAACACATAATTTGTCGTTTACGTTTTTGTCGAGTGAACCATTTCCGAGATATTGCTTATTTGTTTAAATATTTAAATACTTTTTCCCAAATGGGAATTAGTTATTCGGTTTTTCTTGGTATTTTTATGTCCTGGACATGCAAAGAGAATGGAATGCTCCACATAGCAACCAGCTCTTAAAATATTTGACTATCACTTAAAGCCTACCATATTCCCCTTGCACCTACAATAAAATTAGCCAATGTTTATCTCGATTAACATGAAGTAGACAGAGAATAAGCATTAGTAAAAATAGTTTGTACAAGTGTAGAGATAGTCATGTGAGTAACATCGGATTTTTTATTTTCGTGGTCATGCAAGGAGTATGGAACTTCAATGCCACTACACAACAAGCTGTTTAAAAATCTTACTACCGCTTTAACTACTGCATCTTTCTTATACCTGCAACGAACGCGTGAATGTTGATGTAAGTCTATCTGGATTTAGAAGAAGCAAATACGAGGATACGCTTTTGTAAGAATAGCTTATAGAAGAGTGAGTAGATAAAGTCATATGAATGGAATGCATTAAATTTTACTTTCTCTGCCACGTACATAGTAGGGAGAGGAGGTATTGCATTCCAACAAAACTCGTACCGAGATTTAATCGAAAATACGTGAATCCAAAAAAAAAAAAGCATTTTTGGAAATATATCTCTCTCTCTCGGTGTGTGTGTGTGTGTGTGTGTGTGTGTGTGTGTGTGTGTGAAGAGGTATCATTCAAAAACCAAAGTTGGATAAATACCAAACTTGGTATATAAGTTCAATATCTTCCAAAGATGCGACACGAAGATTTTCAGAAAACGCCCTCACCCCAAACCTAGCATTACATGAAACCTGTTTCGAAATTTTTTATTTCCTAAAAAATTGCTCTAACGACTTTAATTAAAATGCCGCATATTAAAGATGTTTACATGACAAATAACATGTATATCTTGAATTTTCTGGGAATAGGTTGTGAAGTCCTCTTCTTTCGGAAAGAATTTTATATAATCCTATATAACTGGTAAACATTTAGTCAGACGAAAACGTACTACATAAAAATATAAATCTCTTTAAAATACGCAATTTATTTAAAACTAGCTTTATTGTGGCATATTGTGGCGCTTCTGAAATATTCTTTATTAAAGGTTAATTGTTCATTACTTGGCCAACTTAAAGTCCTGTCAACATTCGGTTGTTTCTCGTGATTGCATGGAAAAAATACGAAATTTTAAGGCACTGCATAGCGTTCAGTTCTTAAACACTTGACTATCGCTGTTCCGTGTGTATCTATAATGAAATGTGTAATGTAGCTATTTCTCCAAAGGTTTATGTGGATTAAAATTAAATAGGAAAATAAACTCTAGTAAGAACTTTTTATTATGCTATCTAATAATCGATAGTGGGTAGATAAAGTCATGTGAAAGTTTTTATATAAGGAGTGAGCCCTATTCCATTGCTATGGGGTTTCGTTGATTGTGTACGTATCTTTGTTCGAAATAAGGATATTACGTGCACATGTGTGTAATTCTTAGCCTTTACCCTTGAAATGAATCACTTTCCGAATAAAACAATTATATAACATACTGCAGAACCAAGCTCCGTGGTAACATGCGAGGGTCCACTTTGATTGGGTTTTTGCGTGTTTTTTCCTGGTCGGTAGGCGAATGTTGGGGTGGTTTCTCATCTACCGCGATTTCCTTTCCTTATGTTCCACGTGTGCTTCTACATTTCGTGATATGAGGTGGTACCGCACAGATGCTTGTTCCAAGGAAACAGTATTTCCCATGGGCATTCAGGGCTGCCTGACTCGACCGGTCGTTCAACGTCCTCTCTGCTCAGCTCCGGTAGTGGGATAGGTCTACGATCCAGGAACTGTTAGGAACTTCCGTCTCTGAGGCCTATAGCCTCCTGTGGTTCCTTCACTTCATCCCTTCCTCCTGGGAGTGGTAGCCGCAGTAGATCTCACATTGGTAGCAGTGCGCGAGGTGTCTCCCCTCCGTTGTATACCCCTTATAAGAGCAAATAGGAGTAAAAATTTATATGCAATTCCAGTTTAATGAGCACATGAATTTTATTAACGAAAAGACACAAAGTTAAGGAAACCAAATAAAGTAGTGGGGTGATGAAATGCGTAGGAAAGAGTACTGTCTTATCGACAGACCTGAACTTCTGAACATTGTGTATCTATTCATGCGAGGTCCTCACGATCGATGGACCAAAGTAGTGTTAGACGCTGTCTTACATTTTCTTGGACGGAGTCAGAAGTCTATTTATTGTAGTAAGTAGTATATATAAGCAGTATAAAACCACAAGATACCTTTATGTATTGAAAATTTAGCGATAAACCCAATATAACGTAAGACTTTTCATATTCTGGGGCATTTTAAACAAATGGAAAAAGCCAGGAGCCGCTCGTATATTTCGTTGCCACTTGCAATAAAACCGCATCAAAATGCAATTAAAAGTCCGCCTTATTCTGCTTCTAGCAGAGTTGAAGTTACTTTCTGTTTTGCGAGCCATGCCCCATTACTTACAGCTGCCCTTTTTTGATGTTCCATTTATATGCCGCCTTTAACATCGTCACATCGGCGGCTCTTTACCTTTGGAGCAATTGCTCATCATAATGATGTGCACTCGTTTACAGTGTTGTTAATCTTTGGGTCGATTCTACTTCTGGTTATTACATTAAATTCATATTCATACTCATACTCATACTTCCAGTCATTAGGGAGGATGGGGGATAATCCTGCCTAAAGAAATACTCCCACACTCCAGCCGGGAATCGAATCCGTACCTCTGGATTTTGAGGTTAGCATGCTAACAAACTACTATACCACAGACGTCTACTTTGTTCTTGTGAAATGTTATCACATCGTTTAGTTTTTTTAACAAAAATTGTCACAATTAGCAACAGCACGCCTTGGATACGTCATTACATATCTAAATATACATTTTACGCGTGTACACTTTTGCGGTTTTGCAGGTATATGAAATGATTGGCAATTATTCAGTCATTCCTTCTACCTCTCCCCGCAAATACCTAGTCTCGAAGCTGTAATGCGAGGCTTAGAACCTTTGGGTCGATATATGCTGGCCATGGCATTCCATTCTTTGCATCACCTCAAGAGAAACAAAGGAGTAGCGACTTAACATTACACTACATTGCTTGAACTCTTGGAAAATTCAAGCCAACAAAGCAACTTTCTCGGAAATTATTAATACCACAAACATTTTTACTTGACATATTTTAACGAGATCTGCCTATCCCTCATGGTACCAAGTTATACAAAATTCAATGAAAACTAAGAGAATCTTGTAGGCTACACGAATAGAATGCAAGATATACATTTACTCATGGCAGTATCTCAGATATTAGATATTTTAGTCAATCGTTAGTCATTTTTTCAAGGGAACAACAAAATATACATTAGTTTCCCATGTTACGCATTCATGGTGGGGAAATCTGGATACTCAACTTTTGGGTGAAATATAACTGTCTCTAGCCGTGCTAGGTAAGCGATATAGAAGGTAATATGAATATTTTATAGAATAGATATGAAAGTAAGGACACTGATATGCAGGTCTTCTCTACAAAAGTAGCTGTGTGTACTTTAACAGAATTAGCAGTATTGTTGAATGCGACATAGGAAATTGCTTAAAAAGAATATCCGTGTTTCATCAATGAGAATTTGTAATCTGGGGACCTTCGCCACATACTAACAAGCCATTTCAACCTTTTTTTCTCTGAATTACTTAAGAGTTACTTCGAGTCCGCGGAGTTTAAGGACAGTTACGCAACAACGTTTAGTGCCTGTAGCCAAAATTGTCTTGCGTGTCGTTAAAACTAATTATAAACCGTTTTAAATACCTGCACTAATGAGTAAATTTCAGCTCTTTTAAATGCTCGGTTTAAAACATCTCATGTGTAACACAAAATACCTTGAACTCGCAATATCCCTTATACCGGGTGGAAGGGAACTTCCTTCCAATAAGTGCGTCAGAGAATAATTACAAATAAAAGAGTATGATATTTTGTTCTTAGATGAACTTTTTAAAAAAAAATTGTTTGTTCCAGATTAGATGTTTAATTAAACGAGAATGTATGAAGATAATAGTTTGTTACTTCTACGGTAGAGTAACCTACACTATGTGATCAAAAGTATCTAGACACCCCACAAACATACATTTTTCATTTTAGGTGCATTCTGCTGCCACCTACTACATAGTACTCATTATCCGCGACCTCAGTGGTCATTAGACATCGTGAAACAGCAGAATGGGACGCTCCGTGGAACTCACTGACTTCAAACGTGGTCAGGTGATTGGGTGACACTTGTGTCAGAAGTCTGTATGCGAGATTTCCACACCCCTAAACATCCCTAGGTCCACTGTTTCTGATGCGATAGTGAAGTGGAAACGTGAAGGGACATGTACAGCACAAAAGTGTACAGGCCGACCTCATCTGTTGACTGACAGAGACCGCCGATATTTCAAGAGGGTCGTAAAGAGTAATAGGCAGACATCTATCCAGACCATCACACAGGAATTCCAAACTGCATCAGGATCCACTCCAAGTACTATGACAGTTAGGCGTGAGGTGTGAAACCTTGGATTCCATGGTCGAGCGACTGCTCATAAGCCACACATCACGCAGGAAAATGCTAAAAGACGCCTCGCTTGGTGTAAGGAGCGTCAACATTACACGATTGAACAGTGGCAAAACGTGTGGAGTGACGAATCACGGTACACAATATGGCGATCCGATGGCAGGGTGTGGGTATGGCGAATGCCCGGTGAACGGCATCTGCCAGCGTGTGTAGTACCAACAGTGAAATTCGGAGATGGTGGTGTTATGGTGTGGTCGTGTTTTTCCTGGAGGGGGGGGTTGCACCCCTTGTTGTTACGTGGCAAGATCACAGCGCAGACCTACATTGATATTTTAAGCACCTTTTTGCTTCCCACTGCTGAAGAGCAATTCAGGGATGGCGATTGCATCTTTCAACACGATCGAGCACCTATTCATACTGCACGGGCTGTGGCGGAGTGATTACAGGACAATAACATCCCTGAAATGGACTGGCCTGCACAGAGTCCTGACTTGAATCCTATAGAATACCTTTGGGATGTTTTGGAACGCCGACTTCGTGCCAGGCCTCACCGACCTACATCGATACCTCTCCTTAGTTCCGCGCTCCGTGAAAAATGGGCTGCCATTCCCCAAGAAACCTTCCAGCATCTGATTGAAAGTATGCCTGCGAGAGTGAACGCTGTCTTCAAGGCTAAGGGTGGGCCAACACTATATTGACTTCCAGCATTACCGATGGAGGGCGCCACGTACTTGTACGTCATTTTCAGCCAGGTGTCCGGATACTTTTGATGACGTAGTGTATTTCTGACAGTTTCGATAATAACTATGTGACCCCAAAGATGGTTATTAAATAATAAATTAGTCAAGATTATTGATATAGAATCAGTGGTTCGACCAAAATACCCGCACAAAGACAAACTAAATATAAAGAAAACAGACTCTTGAAAATTTATATAAATTCCGAAGAGAAATTAACAATGTAAAGAAAAATAACCAGTAAAAATAGTACAAAGAGTATTCTATTTATATATGAGGTTTATTAGCTTTCAATTATATATTTGTATGTAATCATAAATGCTATAGAAGAAGAAATTTGCAAAATATTGTATGAAATCTGAAAGGATAGTCTAAAGGGGATCACATGAATTTAAAGTTAACATTTTATTCAGGCAAGCGTGAGCATTCTTTTATTATTGAAAATGGGGCATTTTGATACCGTAATTGTTGACAGGAAGATACACAATTAAAAAAAGAAACGATGGTAAAATAGAGAAATAATTGCAATAAATAATTTCCAGATATTAAAACAATGTATAATATAACAAACTTGAACTGAAAAGATTTATCCAGAGAAAAAGAGTCAAAGTCAGTAGTAACAGCCGAGGAGCGAACGCGTTAGTTTAAAAGTTCTTGGAATTCAGTTAGGTTAGAAGTTCAGTACGTTTGAACAGTCACGTATACCAGAGTCCTGGAAAAGGAAAAGGGAATATCATTTGAGAATCAGGGAGGTACCCCACAGTAACAAGGCACACGTGGGAGCTTGAGTTAAATAGCTGCGCGCGCGCGCGCGCACACACACACACACTCCTTCGTGCATACATTCGCGCATATATTAGTGACTCGTTTCTTGGGAGTTAGTCACTTAATCTTGTGATTACTTGTGCGTTATTTTAAGCACTCAGTGGCGCATTTGTATGAGCAAGATTTACCATATATTACGAAGGGTTTTGCCGGTAAACATTTCAGCGACTCACAGCAAGTTACACTTCTGGTTTCTTTTATTGTGGAAACAGATATTTCAAACCGTAAAATTGATACTGCAGAATTTATAAGGTAAAATGAGTCAATTGTTATAGTTTCAAGTATTACGATTCACAATCAATTTCATTCTGTATCTTCAAATGGTTGGCAACTCGTTTTAAGAGCACAAGCACTAGATCACATTAAATTTCTCAGTGAATTTAAACTGGCGTTATCCTTGACATTACACTCACGCTTACCCTGAGAAAGTACTCGCAGCTCTACCACTGCTACAGCTGGCGCACGATCCAACACAACGAGCTACCAGATAACGACATCGGAAGTAGCTAAAGTATACTGCTTCAAAATTCTGCACCATTGCGCGGCTTTAAAAATTCAGATAGCGTAGTATGTTATTATCGACGAAACACAAAGGACTGGTTACTTCATAAGGTACAAAAGTATAATTAAAAATGTAACATTGCTACAAATTTGAATGTTAGCGAAAATCTATCGATATTCAGTATTTGGAGGTTATGTGTAGGTTTAAAAACGGTGAAGCTAATGCCACCACATGCCTCACGATGTGGGGTGGGGGCGATGCCGGTATGACCAGATTACAGAGACCAATTCCCATATCTAACCTGAACTTAAATTTAAATGATTTGATAACAAATACATCATTTGTGCGTGTTTAAAATGTGGCTTTACTACAAACGAATGCGGACTTTTATCCTATCACATGTCTGAGTACGACGTAAAGCAGCGGATAACATTAGAAACTTAAGTTTTGGACGAATATAGAACACGATAAAAAAAGAACTCGATGCTCTTGATATCTTTGCTTTGATTGAACTTTCTAGCGTTGTATTAAGTAGATATTGCTATCAGCAAAGTGGGAGCTCAAATGAGAATGGTTTCCTAATATATTCGTATGTAGCGTTCTAATATTTATGTTAGTTAATAATACCTGTTTAGCGAATAGTTTAGGTACTTATATTTCGGTGCAGCGATTCAATTACATATCAATTTGACAGTGACGTCGGTGACGTTAAAATGTTATTTTCAAAAGTCTATTTAAAAAGTATTTTAAGTAATATAATGACGGAAACTAGGTTACGTGCGTCAGCTGATTTGAACATAGAAAATGAAAAATACCGAAAACTCATGTAATATCAGCACAAGATACAACTTTGCACATACTCTTGCAATGGATTGTGAAGCGTAGGGGATTCAGCAGCGATCCAGAAGTAGGATATTGTACCGACGACCCACGAGGGGACACCCCAAGGAGGGAGGGATGAGATGAAAGGAGACACCGGGCGGCCGGAACCAGGAGCGACGGCACAGCAATGATAGGGTTCATACAGTTTTCAGATTAAGACAGGCAGCCCGGCGACCCCGTTCCACACAGGGTCCAACGCCTCCATAAGAGGCGCTCCTTATACTCCGGCAACTATCCGAAGGCCGAGGGACGGAAAAAGTTCACAGGGAGAATCATTTTCTGTTGTCACGCTGCACCGACACTTCCAACCCTGAAACAGACCAACGAGTGAAAGATGAACGAAATGGAGGGATAAGAAATTCGGGGATGAAAGAATGCACTCCATTCGCCTGACGATCCGGGTAAGCCTCCGAAAATACCCACGGATCAGAGCGGGCGATAGACGGAAATCGAACCCTTGACCTCCCAGTGCGGGCCAAGAGACATTACCGTCTGAGCCATCTCGCTCGTTTGCCATACTAACACACTATCGCAAGCCACAGCGTCTGTGCTTTTATTTTGTATAAAGCAGTTGTAAAATCATAATTTTGCATCCGAACATGCTGGGAGTATTCATAATTATTTCACACTTGTACAAATAATAAATAATAATATAATAATAATAGTTTAGGCGCAGCTGATTGTGAAAACAATGCAAATTGCTACACAAGTTTCAGTAAATAAGTATCATGCAGGCCATGAATGACTCGCAATAGAGCCAACATTAGTTTTAAACCTGCAAACATCGAATACGTGTCTAAGTAATATAACTGCATTGTACAACTCTCGCTACATTTGTACCTACACAGGCGATTCCTGGAGTAACTATTCGAAGGTTTGCTCCGAGTTCGTACAACTGGCTCTGACATGGACTGTATTTGCTATCGCAGAAAATAACTTTTCTGTAGATCCTGCTGATCTGCATCGTTCTTGCATTACTTTGGAATCTTCTTGTGTAGTGAGAAATGCCTGTCTCATCCTGTTGTCTTTGGTTATGGCCCTGTACATGTTTTGGGGCTGTGATGTGAACATTTACAAGTTTATGTACACTTATAGTGGATCTTTGATAATGTCCAAGAACAGATTAAGCAGCCAAAAGAACAGCGTTCTCGGGAACCGAAGAATTTATTTGGTAAAAGATAGGCGCAGGAAATTATGCTCTGTTAGAGAATATTTTGAAAAGGAGAAATTAAACGAGGTTCTCTTACTTAGATCTCCAGGTACTTGGTAGGACTTAGGGTGCTTCAGAAATGAAAAAGAATACCACGATTAAGAGAAGTAAAGATAAGACGAAGAAAATCAGAAATCATTTTCAGATTAGAAACTCGTGGAAAGAAGGGAAAATATTGTAAAAGTGTCACGAACTTGGATCCTTTCCAGCGAACATTGATATTATGGGAGAGAGAGGCACATTACTATTTAAAAATCAAGTGTCCTTAAAGGAAGAGCTATCCAAGGTAGCAAGACTTCGTGTCAAGTAGTGAAGTAGTTACGTTTTAGCTACAAAAGAGTTAATGGCAAAAAATTGCTGACATTAGCTATTACGCTAACAGTAGCAGCATCAACAGTGATGAAAGTGACTGATATCAGTAACGGATTCCCATTGCAATTAGTATCAATATTTCACAGGAAGGTCACCTACTGTTTTAGACTGACATTTGCATATTCATTTCCATCCTTTGTCTGTAGATATTCTATTTTCTTATCCTCGTGCATATCCGTTATGATCGCATCGTATACAAATAAATAATAATAATAATAATAATAATCCAGTTATTTATTATTTATTAATATTCGCAACACGGTCGACTTTGTACGCACTACTCCTAGTGTGCTCACCATGTGCTCGCGAGATGGCAACTTCGCCTGTCTCCGTGAAACTCAATCATGATTTGCAAGGATTATAGTATCCGGTTGCGTCATCAATAATGGTTCAGTATATGCAAAGTAGGCCACCAAATGCCACAAGGTTACTTGGAATGGTCAGTGGGGACAAGTTGGATTCAGTACCTAGACAGGTGAATGAAGTGTTGGACAAGATGAGGGTTTGGACTTGCTACTGAAGCAGTTGCATTTGAAATGTATTGGTGTCCCCGAATTACATTGAAAATTACATATATTATTGCTTGAAACAATGATATATTGGCACTTTAGGGGGGGTTAACGTCCTATAGCCGGGTAGGTTATATCGGGCGACGAAGTAATGTAAAGGATGAAATGATGAACAAATCAACCCAAGTTGTATTTTCTTATTCTCGCCTTCTGAAGACAACAAAAACTACTTCCACGTACAGGTACTCACGTAAATATTCGGTCACATTAAGACTTTTCTGTAAAGCAGTATTACTTGAAATTAGAATTTTAATTTAAGTTTATGTTGAATGTAAAGCATAAACAAAATAAATCTGGCCACTTGAGAGTTTTGCAATAGTAATTCTAAGGCACCGTTTGCCCTACGAAACAGACCCGTACCTTACTGAACCTGACCAAGTGACCTCAAGCGAAGCACGGGCACTGACATACTCCGATCATAACCCTGTCCTGGTGGATTCCAACGTTGCAATACCAGCAATTCCATCGATGCGTTGGAATCGGCAGCGACACTTCCCCCAACAGATCCTGAACGCAGTACGTGTACACACCCACCGCATCCCGTCTGACATACTTAACCCGAGAACTATCCTCAATGAACTCCGGCAACTGCTGAAAGCCAAGACAATTGTACGGAAGCTATGGCAGCGTTACCGCCATCCCAGGATAGGGGCAGTATACCAGCGGTTCAAAACCCTGGCAAGGCGACTGCTCCGTGTGCACAGAAAAGTAGCCTGGAAAAACACGATGAGAAACGTAAACCTTTAAGAAAAGAAACCATGGCGGATTATTAAATTTTTGAGAAGGGATAAACCCCAGCACCCTTTAAATGACACACTGAGGAGACTCGCCTTCGAGCCCCACTATAAGGCCTCGGTGTTTGCAGACCATCTGGAATTGCAATTCGAACTTTGGGAAGACCCCCAGGACGAAGACTTCATTGACCTCGTGGAGGCGACGGCGGACTACCTTTATGAGGAGCCACAACCGCGTCAGGATGAGGTTCACCCTTTCATAGTCACCCCGAAAGAGGTGGCTTCTGAGATCCGCAAACTCAGCCCTAACAAATCCCCTGGACATGACGGCGCTACGGCGCCCATGGTCCAGCACCTTCCCAAAAAATCGGTATCCACTTGACGCGGATTTTCAATGCGTGCCTCCATCTCCGTCACCTTCCAATTAGTTGGAAGGAGGCGAGGGTGGTATGCCCGGCAAGGATCCGGTCTTCCCTTGCATTTACGCTACCATTAGTTTACCTCAGACTGTTTCAAAAGTTTTTGAGTGGTTGCTCCTAGCCAACCTTACCTCTATTTGAGGAAAGGCACCTTCTCCCGGACCACCAGTTCGAGCGCTCCACGACCCTATAGCTACTGCGATTGTTCGAGAAGGCTTCCCTGGGCTTTCGGAACTTCAAGACGGTCGCGGTGCTGCTGGACGTAGAGAAGGCTTTTGCCACAACATGGCACCAAGGTCTTTTGTACAAACTAAAGGAGGCAGACATCCCTCCCGCCTGTCCCGCACTGATAAGCAGCTTCCTCCAGGATCGAACAATCAGGGTGACAGTGGAGGGGAAGGTTTCATCAGTCTGTCCCGTAGCCGCCGGAGTCCCGGAAGGCAGTGTACTGTCCCCACTTCTCTTCGCGGCCTATTTGTCGGAGTTCCCTATTTGTATTTCCTATTAAATATATGGTATAGTATTCCCTCTTCCTTCCACAGAGCACAGAGAAATTATTAGGTACACCTGAAGTGCAATCTGATATTAAAATACTTCTCTTCAGCCATTCTTCCCAATATTGTTTTTTCACCCGTTTTATTCTGTTTATTGTGTGTGTTTCGGCTTAACATCCAGGCAATATCATGAAGGTTAGCTGTAGGTACTTTAATACACTGATTCTGCGAGTCTGTCAGATGGACTTAGTTGCGTAATTGCCTTCCTGTACGACATGCTACGTGGCCTCAGACTATCTGTGGTATTGATTTAACCACATTTTATAGTTGCTATACTGTGGATGTATACGCGTAGTCAGCTTGATTTAAGGTGCCATAATCGCCCTCCCATACCATTTCTTGGAGTAACTTGTTTTTTAGATAAGTTATAGCGGTATAGTTGCTGTCCTGTACCATTTTTACTTTTTCTAGCACCTACTTTATTAGGTAGAGGAAGTATTGAATTTCACTCAAAATTCGATACCGAGATTACCCCGGAAATGCAGGTTTTGTGGTCCCCTAATCCCAAAGTAAAACATTTATACAAAAAGGACAGCTCTCACGCATGTGTCAGTAAAACCATAATTAAAAAACTAAAGGTCGGGTAAATATCGAACTCCATATTTATGTTCAGTATCTTCAAAGAATGAGAGAAAAGACTTTCAAGAAAATCCCTATACCCTAAACTGCTCTTTACATGAGCATCTATCGTTGTAGAGCACAAATAGCAACTGATTTTTATTCAAATTCCAGATGTTCAAAATATTTAATGCTTAATAAAATGTATATCTTAAACTTTCTGGGAATAGCCTGTGAAGTCCTCTTCATTTTAATGAATTTCGTATATTTGCGTATAACTGGTAAACCATAAGAGATGGACAAATAGTTATTACACAACGGACGAAGATATCGTTAACACACACAATTTATGCGAAATAATGTTTTTCACAGTAACAATTTCCGAAATATTCGTTATTGGTTTGAACTTTCGATTACTTCATACTTCAAGTATGCTAAGTAGTCATTCGTTTGTTTCCTGTGATCATGGAACGAGCACAATTTCAGAGCCAGCATATAATGACTCGCTTAAGATTTGACTTTTGCTTCAGCCTTCTGATACCTTCAATGAAGTGCGTAATGAAACCATTTCTGCAACTTTTATCTCGATTAACATGAAATAGATAAGAATACGTTTTATTAAGAATAGTTTGCATAAGAGTGGCTAGTGAAAGTCGTGTGAATGTTGTCACATCTTTTTATAACAGTTTAGCCCAGTATTTATAGGAAATTCACATGGCACAGAGTGTAAATGAGCTTACAGAGCACATTCGAGTGCATGGAATTGTGCCAATACAATGCACAGTGGTTTATGTTAGTAAGAAATAATAAGTGACCTCGCTACGCCCACTTCCCAACTCTTAGCTGGTTCTAGCACTCCACTTCACGTTTGTCTTACGTCCGCTTTTCCTTCGCTCTTGAGCCTGAAACCGATCTAATGTTCGAGTGCCAGAGTTTTGACATCAAACCAATACGAGACGGACTCGTCTAGGGGCTAGTGTAGTAGCATGCTTTCCAGCCACTCAGGTGAAATGTTTCTGTACTCCTTCCCTTTCGCCGCTCACCTAGGCGAGACATTTGTCCATAGGCTAATGCGTGTATGTCGGACTTCAAACGAACTAGAGACTGGCTTACCCCAGGGATGGTGTGAAATGTAGATAACGAGCTTATGCCAACATTAAACAAAGAAAAACGCTATGGGAAACCAAAAAAACATCGACATGTTTCCGTACACTCGACACTACAGTTATATTAAACTACAATGTCGCGTCCTTAAAATTTCTAATTTAAGAACTGTAAGGTTTTGCAACAAATGCAGTCTTGCTCCTAGTCGTAATATTGATGCGATACAGAGAATATATGCGCGGGCAAAGCGCTTATAAACGTAAAACTTTCAACAATCAGGGCCGGTCACGGGGGTGGATGAATCATGGCGCAAGTTGAGCCATCGGAACATTTTTGGTGAGCATTCAAAATTTTGGTGAGTACAAGAATATTGAGGTAAATTAACGTAGATAATATAAAGGTATTTATTACAATTTTAATCCAGCACTGTAATTGATAACTCAGCTTGTAACTTTAAGTTTGTTAATCTAAATGTGCTGTAATTCCCCCAAAAGTAATGCTAAGTACAATTTATACTTATGGCGTATATGGCGTATCAAATGATAATTTCTGGAAACGTATATAAACGAATTAAAACATTATAGCTAGGTATTGTCCAGAACATTTAGTGTTATTACACTTGCTGAAATACCAAGCAATACAAAATATTTTATTTGTAATGTTTGCTGTTAATATTTCAATATTTTGTTGATTTTAACTTTCCAATTAGTTTGTGTAATGTATCAAATAGCTACTATAGTATCTATATAACAGCCCCTTTGCCAAGCTTCCCAGAGGCATAAAAAGAAACTAAATAGTTTAAACCGAGCTTTTAGAAAAAGTAGGGGAGGATTATTGTTTTGGGGGGAATACGCCACAGCCTTTGGGCGGAGGTACCCCTGCTTTCAATGATACTGGTCATGAGTACACGATAAAAAGTTGCTACATTGCTTATTTATAGTGATTCGCAAACACACTTCTGTGCCTGACTATATACACTAGAATAAATAACACTTTGTAACTTCCTATCTTGTCCAGGTGGCACATACTTTGATGCAACAGTTTCTAGATTCTTTATAGAGAGGATTACCTTGACTCAAATGTTGGTTACGCAGACAGTTGCCTGCTACAACAATTAAACGCTTTGTTACAAGAAATGTTCGTCTGCTGAGGTCCGCGAGAGCATAACCCGGAGGAACATCGGCACTAATAAACTAATACAGCTGATAACCAAGTCATTAGTAGTGTACTACGGTTAGGTGAACACCAGCGTGCTTATATTCCGGGTGGAATTCTCGTCAAACCGGATATATCTTAAATAGAGAACAGGATTAAGGCCAAGACATTTCGTTTCTCTCTTTTTTTCTTTCTTCCCATTTACAGCAGAGCAGAAAAACAGGGAAACAAGAAAGAAACTGAGAATACGGAACCGAACAAGACTAACAAATCTTTTGTTCTACATTTACACGACTTTTTCATCCCACTATCCTATATTTTATACAGCTTCTAATTGATTCTAACGTAAGCTCATTCCTATCTACTTCATGTTAGATATACACTAGCAGAAACATTTATATCACACATTTCATTGTATGTAAAAAGGGGATAAAGGAAACAGAATTGATTGTCAGATATTTAAAAGCTCTTCAAGACATTGCAAGAAACAACTGACTAGCAACAACACTTGAAAAAGATGAAAAAAAAATGTTGAAAAATTCAAACAAATAATAATATATAATGATAAAAAAAAACGTTATTTGAAATAATGGCATGTTTTAAAGAGATTACATTTTTTGTGTAGTCTAATTTTTGTCTCTTGTCCTTTACCCGGAATGTAAAAGTCATTCAGAAAGAACAGGACTTCATAGGTTATATACAGACAATTCAGAACACACATTTTATTTGTTAGGCCATCTTAAACGTATGGTATTTAAATGAAATCCTTAGCCGTTTTTAAGAACTAAAAGTAACGTTCATGAGTTGCTTTTCATACACAAAGAACTTTTTCTAATTCTTTGGATTCAGGGACCTCAAAACTTTTATTTCCAGTGAAATCTCGATATAGCAGTTTTTAGTGAATACTGCCTCAGCTTACTATAGTTTAGTAATACGACCGTAAAAATACACAGGTAATACCGCTAATAATTAGCATTTTTAATAATACACTCTGCAGAAATGACATATTTACAGAGTATTGCCCGCTGTTCCTCATTAGCAGAGCTAGGACAATGTGTGCACGTAGCAACTATCTTGAGCGCGGTGAGGGGAAGGAAGTGCCAGGGTAACCTAGAACTAAACGGTAGCGTCAGGGGTAAAACAGAACATAAACACAGAGCTCTCAGAGAGCAATTCTACTATGTTTGGCTCAGGAGTTTATATATTAATTGTGGTTGACGTAAGCGAACCTGACCCAACGCTCTATTGTTATGGCTTATCGCTCCATTGTTTTACACCCTGTTCCAAAGGTAGCTTATCCTTTCTTTCCCGGAACAATAAATATTACACGAAGTAGCATCAGTAATACATTATATTATCGCATCAAACAAAACAATTATACTTTCAATAAGTAAAGCTGTAAAACCGGTATACCTGCAAAATAATATAATTAAAACTATACACATGTAAAACATTACAGTTCTACTGCACTTGTTGACAATACTTTTGAACTGATGGTGGTTAGGCTGTTTACATGGTAGACAAGAAGCTCTCCACCCACGTGCACGCTTGCAGTTCAAGGATTAAACCATTTTCCTGAGTCAACCACAGTACCGTGTCAGTAACGCAAGCGAAGTACTGTCAACTGCGCAGCCCTGGGTTCGTGTATTCAGTGCACTAGGTACGTTGGTGTTATCGTCGTATTATAACTTGTCCCATGAGACAGTTCCGGCACCACGTGTCGTGAGTGAAGTGGTGGGAGAGCTACGTTACAACGTTTTGCACGGAAGGGCGAAATGCTCCTTGGCGCGCTTATTTGACAATGCTAACAGTCGATTCATTATTGTATGTACATGACTAAATAATAGTCTTTCTCACACTCTTAACGAAAGAAGAAATTATAAGTTAACGTTTATACTGCGAAACTAGTAATGCTATTTATAAAACGCCCTGTTGCTTACCGCTATTATAATTATATGTTTAATTATAGCGTTGCGAGGTGAGATAGCGGGAAGAGGGAAGGCTTTATATTATTTATGAGTAGCATTTTTGATAATAGAACAAACATTTGATAACAGGAGCCAATGAACGCACAAGAAACGTCGTAATGAGTCGTTCATAAAACGCGCTGCATAATAATTTAATTTTCATGCAGTAATGCATAAATGTATTTGTATAATCTGTGCACTAAAGTGCGACAAATACCACGTGCTATATTGCGCTAACAAGTGCTCAAAATCGCTGCTGAAAACTAAAGAAATGTTTTATCCGTGAACACCTGCGCGTATTTCAGTCTATTATTAATTATTATTTCTAATAACACCTGACTACTGTTTATTATATATTACGTCAAGGCCTTGTCTTTGCTTTTTTTTTATTATACGTGCATGCATTCCTTCCAGGGTTCACGAGACCAAAGCATATACGCATTACTTGCCAGTAGTATAAACAAATCCATCAACAGTGGAAGTGGTATGCTATGCTGAAGGCTTTAGTGTTATGCGGAGAGATCGAAGGGGTGTTGGGCGGTATCGATGGTGATTGGCTGTCTCACACGTACGTGCAGTGACGTGAACTGTCACTGAACGGTCTCAAGGGAAAATAGTTATAGTTACGTTGATTCCTCACTCAATGGATATTTATCCTAGCTCAAATTGTTAGATAAAAGAGAAAGAAAGACATAAGGACATAAGTAAAAAGGAAGAAAGCATGAAGGTTCCATCAAACATGGCTCTGTGAATTAACCAGTTACGAGATAACGTAGTTTAGTTGCTGGCTGGGGTCTAATGAGTACTAATTACAATAGCAGTAATACGTATGGGCAGAAATTGTTTTAAATTATTTACGAAACAAACCATTAATTTCGAGTCTTAAATTTTAAATATTATTAAGTATCATATTTTATAAAAATTACTTCTTATAGCCAATGTTTTGCGCAATATCTGAAAATATCACTTGTTAAACCTCGGGCATCACATAGCTGTTTATATTTAACGAGAAGACTAAGCCGTAAACTCTGGATACTGCATTAGGTTAAATCAGCATGCCAAAACATCTATTTGCATACACGAAACGTAATCTCAGTAACAGACCCTCCGCAATGTAATGAAAACATGAATAGCTACAACATACGAATATCTAGAATCCAGGTACTAGTCAGCCTCGATACGAGTGCGCTTGGAGGAGGGCACCATTGTTTTTGTTGACAATGGCTAGGGATCGGAGAGGAATGAGGGGCAAGGCAATAAGGGAATGTACAATTGCACAATGAAAACAGTACTGCATTTGCAGGCCTCAGCTGCGCTAGTAAATGCAATGCAGAACTGCGGATGTTTTCTTTATCTGATTGTTCTTCCGATGCTCCACCCACTTGTTAAGCAACAGTTTAGTTCCCCTTCCCACCACACGCACTCAGATCGTGGCCGACTAGTACGATATTTGTATTTATTTACATTCTTCTTGCTGAATTAAATATTGCTTGTAAAGAGGTTCTCTACAAATTCCAACCAAATTATTTAGTTTCCAGAAAACCTTCAAGTCATATATAAATACTGTTTTCTTTATGGGACGACCTATATGAAAACTGCTAAACTGGAAAACTTTTAGGGCGTTTGATGAACTCAGAATATATCTTGGAATAGTTTTGCTACTTCATCTCTGCATGATGCAATCAACTTGATTATTAATGTATACTAAGTATATGCATAGAGGGAGAAAATTACTCAACCGATATTTTATGATAAAAAAAAGGAAGATAGATTCTTAATATCCGCCAGTTTCGCTCCTATTTCACTGAATATGGATATTAAGGATGTGTGGTTGCTCTTAATCTGAAAATTAAGGAGTCTTTTTGTTATTAAATAACTAAGATCAAAGAGAAGTTAGAAGTTTAAAATTGTTCACCATGCTTATATAAACATTTCTCCAGCATCTGGATAACCTTTTACCGACAAAGCATTTTTATAATTTGAAAGATTGTTGGGGTGAACTTAGGTAGGTGAAAAACACATTTGACAGTGTTTTACTTTCACTTACGTGGATGACAAATTAATTTTGGTCTATTACCACAAATAACTTGGGGTTTACAACATTTCAATTCCAAAAGGTAAAAGGGAGGATTCAGCATAAAAAGTCTTTTAGCGCATGAGAAGTTCGGGTGGATCTAATGAAATGAAATTATTATTCGAGACTTAAAAAAACCATCGGTGTTAACGTCGAGTAAGCCAGACATTACTATAGAAAAACATATTCCACTATGTGAAACAAAAATTATATTTAATTGCATTCTATTACTGCTAGTTTAGTAACCTGCATCGGCTATAATTATTTCAGACTATTATTAAATGTGTCTTACATAAGAATCTGGCCCAAACATTAGACTCCGCTGGTGAAAGGTAAAGATACGAACGAACGGAGGGGCCCCCGAAACTAAGTAGAGCATCACAAGCAGGCCAGTCGGCTCCTTGTGCTTTTACCTGCAACCCCCGGGAGGAAGGGATGAGAGAAGAGATTCGAAGAGCGACCAGATCCAAATGATAGGCGCAAGCACAGACGGGATCTCTGTTTCCAGATTGATCCCATCCGACGCCGTCCTGTCCACAAGACACCGAATCTCTGGCAGTCACCCCGGGGCGGAGCCCACTTGGAGGAGAGACCTAACTGAGCAGTCCCCGCAGCTAAACCAGGAAAAAAATCCTTTACATAACACACAGCCACCGCCCAGTCGCAACCTACGAACACTCGCCTGGTCCTACAACCCTGAAACAGATAAGTTGATGGATACAGGAAAATGAGAGGCAGAAGAGTCGTGCTAAAAGACGAAACCACCCAACATTCGCCTGTCGACCCGGAAAACCTCGGAAAAAGCCATGGTTCAAAGTGGGCGGCCGCCGGGGATCGAACCCGGGACCTCCCGAATGCGGGCACAGACGTTGCCGCCTGAGCAATTCCGCTCGCTAGGTTCCGCTGGTAATTAACATTCAAAAAATTGTATGCAAGTGATAAATAAGAAACAGCAACCTAGAATAATGATAATAGCAATATTTAATATTAGGAATGATACATTATATCATGATATGATGCTACAGCAAACAAAATTATAACTATAATCATAAAATTACTTTCATCATATTAATAATTTCTTTTAAAATAGTATGGGTACATAGAAACTTAAAAGTATCTATCGATGTTATTTTTCTAACCTGTCCAATTGGAGGTTGAAGATAAAGCCACTAAAATAACAGTTAAGTCACTAATAGAGTAAATTGGTAATGAGGTAAAGAATTTTAAAATCCCTTCAAGTTGCTTTGATGAAAATGCATATCATATACATAAAAACTTGTTATGCATTACTGCTGACGTAATTTAACTTGCCCAATTAATAATCCAGTTTCTCATGGCAGGCAAGGGCATCTGTTTTCCTCCATTAGACCAGAAAAACTATCGAGTTGAAACCAGAATTTCTAGGGAAAACCTACTTTGGCTAGCTGTATTTCCAGAAATGTTCTACGTATTTCAAATCTTGTAAAATACGAGGACTTTAAACAAATAAGATTGTTGTGTATATAGAACAATAAAAGGACAATAGAGCGAAGTCTGTCTGGGTCCTTTGTTACAGCCATTACCACCTGGTTTCCCAACCTGTGGTCCGCGGGCCTCTGGGTGTGAAAAATGCCGATTTAAACTTTTAACCCTAAATGATTTCCTTGAAGCGAGTGATAATGCTGCTCGGTATTCTTGAAAGTATAAAAAGAACATCTCAATTCACTAGCGCCAGCTTAAGAGAATATTTTACGTGCTTTAATGCAAAGATCAGTTGGGTGAATCATCCTTGGTAGCCAAAAATGATTCATCCTTTGAACATGAACAACTAACAGACTTGATTAAAGCTTTAAGATAGAATTTCCTTCAACGCACCTGTTGCACTTTTGGTTACATGAGCAAAACTTGTATCCAGAAAATTCCAGAAAGGCAATAGATCAGTTAATGCCATTTGTAATCGCATATTTCCTCTAATCAACATTTTCAGCTCTAATGTTCATGTAGAACAAGTATAAACAGACTATGTTGTTGAGATTTACGATTTAAGAGTGTGTACTGCACCAATTCATGCTGTTCGTATACGAATATAATTCTTGTTCACATTTGTGCTCTCATTAAAATTTCATCAGTTTCTATCACTACATTTAAACACAAACTAACAATTGTTTCTTTCTTGTAGAGCTTAAGCCAAGCACAGAATTCTGGTTCATAATAGCCGAGAACGAAAACCCGAAAGAAAACTAGAAATTTAAAACATTTGTAATATAATTAAATTAATGCAAGTGTTCACAATTTAACGGGAAGCTAACTCAGTTCCCGGAAACGGGAAAGAAGAATTAGTCAAGTCTTAACTTTCTCGTTCCCATTTCCGAAGACGGCATATTAGATCCATATTGCATATATTATATCATCATTCCAGGCGGCTGAGACTCCTACAGCCGCTAGAGCTCTCTGTAGTCGCAAACTGGTGAAGTGAAACCGGAAAAGTTCCAGCAAGTGTGCGTCCCAAATCCCTAAGATTCATTGAATATTTGTTCTAGCAAAGGCCTCACTTTTAGTTTATCTGTTCGCAACTCAAAACTGGCTATTGCCTCGTAAAACAATAGCAAAAAAACTACAAAGAAAGCAAACACTTTTGAAATTAACAGAGATCAATAAAGAACAACAAATAACTTAAATGTGCGCTATTATTAAAGGAATGACGGTTGGTACGACTAGAGAAATTTAAAATAGTAATGGATTTGTGATGAGAATATTTTTACTCCAACTTTTGACATTGGCTAACCTGTATTATGTTGACTGAATTGGAAACAGGTGAAAAATGTCATTGGTCAGCTACAAACAAATTATGGCTCGATGCCCAAAATTGACTTTCCACTTTCCTATCAATACGCACTACCGTTCTGTTCCCGGTATATTGTAAACCAAAATGATATATACAATTTGCTTCCCGTTTCCATCCTAATTTCCGGGTTATTGCGTATGGAACCTGGGAAATATATTTGTAGGCTGTGTATAAGCTGCAGAGATTGTAACTGACAGACCACCTAGTACAAAGAGCGCCAAAGAAAATCTCTATATGCATCTTGCTTCTATGTCACATTATTTATCGTTGTACGTGGCCTTGCGAAGCCATGGCCATTTCATTGGTTGCTTTAATTCACGGTACAAGGGTGCACCACTAGTCCTAAACAGTTACACCAATAACCACAACAAAGGTTACAAAATGGCGTATAAACGAAATATATGTTTACGCTCTCGATTGTATTGACTAAAAGAGAAAGAGGTGCAGTGAGTGCATTCAGTTTGTCATACAAACCTCTTATCGTGATTGGTAGCCCATATCTTATCGGCTAGTGCAGGACCCTCCTTTGAAAGGGTTAAAAGCTAAGCGGAAAACTTGATGAGCGCCCAGGTTAGCGAAATGTAGAATTTGTAGTGTGAGAAGATTTTCAGGGAGTGCTTGAATGGTATTAAAGCTTGAATGGTATTCATTAAATACATAGTATGGCAGCACTTTATAACAAAAAATAAACAGAACTGTATTTTCAGTGGCATCAATGCTTGTTGCTGCATAAAAGCAAACATAACTAAACAATAAATAAATAAAACACATTTCCCCTCTAATTCAAACTATAATTGGTTAATATACCTTTACTAGCATATTGCTGATCATAGGAGTACAATAGGATTATAGATAAAAATATAACCCAATTTTATTGCCATAATATGTATGTCATATTCCGTAAACCATATACATATACACATTTATCTCTAGTTTATAAACACGATCAGTAATTATAACAAAAGAGTAATTTGCATTTAGCAAAAAATATCATCTGCGGATGTTTTACGGGGAGTGCTCACTTTTTGATGAGTACGTAGACTGTCTTCCCCACTTTTCTGAAATATTTTATCTAGTAATTTACTATAAAAACACTTATGCACCGCGTTGCAATTGCTGTAACAGTGCGACCAGCCTCCCACATACCCACGATACGTCCACGAGTAATTTCGCTAGTATACGGCATGACTGGTTCTGAGACAAACATATTTTGGTTTCAATAACACCAGAAAAAGCAAAGGCACCAACCTCCCCTCTTTTCCCCTTTACTGCTGTGTTATCAACTCACCAAGCTCTGCGATAGGTAAGGTGAAGGACACACCTCAAAGGAACCCAGAAAACGATACAAAATCCGTCGAAGATTTTCTTTGGCGCTCTGTGCACAAAACAAACCACACTGGAACGCTAGTTAATGACGTTGGTAGGGAATGTTTTCAATATATTTACATGCACATGCCACATACCGTTCATAACGTTTCTGAAGATTATTGAACATGCTGATAAAGGTTGCTGTACGAACACCAAAACGATGTTCTCGCGTAGCTCGAGAATATTTGTAGATGAACTGACGTACCCCATATGGAGACACCAGAGGCCACGAGATCTGGGGAGGAGGATACAGGAATGGAGTTCCATGAGAAATTAGGCGATCTCCAAAGTGACTCCATCACGACGGACTGACGTTCACTCATCTCCTCCTGTTAGACGCTGAGCGATTTGAATCGGTTTGCAACTCTATTCAGTTATTTGACACATCCTTATTGAATCTCTCCTCGTACTGTTCTTTGACACCGAGCATGATGCTCCGCGGTAACATTCGTGTGGTCCAGGGTTCGATTCCCGCCAGGCCGGCCATGGAACCTCTTCCACCACGAATTTTCTTCATCATCCGACGTTCGGTGTGTTGCGAAGGACGGCGAATTGTGTTCTTTGGAAAGTTTTCCCCTGGATCTGGTGGACCTGCTGAGGGCCCTCTACCTGGGGAGGTGGCTTGGGTCCCGGGGACGACGGACGGAACGGGGCTAATGCGTGGCTAGCCCACGCCAGGTTGTACTCAGTCTGAATTGCTAACCCACATCGTCATCCGGATTTGGTCGCCCTTCGGATCTCCTCATTCATCACGTTAGAGGCCAAAAGCCTACTTGTGGAGCTCTGCTTCAGGTTTCTGGAGTCAAGAGGCTCCATGTACACTCCTAGTGTAACGTAAAGGTCCATTCTGACGTCCTACTCCATATGATCGGAAACAATGTTCCACAATAAACACCTCTTCTGTCGTGAGAATCATTACAAAACTGAATTCACAAAATAAGCAAATACTTCATTGCTGTGGTAACTTGGATAGCAAATTATCGACAATATCAGTGAGGTTTGTTTTGCACCTACTGTATATAACACTTCAACATTGAGTATGAGTCGGTTCAGGAGTGTTTTTATACATCCAGACAGCGCGACTAAATCCTAGTTACTGCTTTCATGCATGGCAAACAACTTAACAGCAGCTTGCAGCAAATCAAAGGAAATAACCTGTCATTTGTTGCACTTTGCTGCTCTCAGATTGCTACAATGTTTCATGCTGAAGCTAATACCACTGACTCCCTAGAGGCACTAATGAATTGTGAAAAGGATGACTCTCTTCGCTTGTTAGAACCTGTTCCACAGAGTGAACCGTTTAATTGTGCGCGCACACAAACTCCAAAACCACTCGACCAATTTTGATAGTTTTGTCACCATTGAAAAGCACTGTTCTTCCATACGGACATATGTGCCATACCTATTTAAAAAGTAATAGAATGAGGCAGTATTTCCAACACTTAAATAATTTCAGTCTAATTATATAATATGAAAATTCAATAACAGCCCGCCTTAAAGTAATATTTGTATTTAACGATATATAAAAGTGTATATTACAGTCATTGTATGTGTTTGTATTATTGTATACATGTTCAATAATGTTATGTTAATGTATTACGTAATTTAATAATGTAGGAGCTCTGAGAAATAGGTCAAAAGTTGCTAACAATGAGGTAACCTTGAGGCAATAATGAATTTGAAAGTTTAAATGCTACTAGTCATTCTTGGAGCAACAATAATGTAAATTTTGAGACAGTTTAAAAATAGCCAATCAACAACCAGAAAAACTTTAGTTAAATGAAGGTATTCTATTGGAGTAGGATTAGCCAATCAGAGATTTGAAATATAGAAATTTACAAGTTTAGGCGGTTGAAATCAGTTCAGTTGGTTGCAGACAGCGTTACTAACCAGACACAAAAAGTGTCCTCAAGTAAATTTAATACGTATTCGTGAGTGACGAAAATAGTTTTACGTGTTAAAAAGTGCAAGTAATTAATTAAAGAATCTCACAGCTCTCTAAATCAGTGAAGTGTTATTTAAATCGTATCAAGCATTAATAAAAGGTGTGAAGTAAAATTATAATCTGTGTAAGCCTACATTCTTAGTCGTACCACAACCCTGCCAAGACATCCACGTCTCTAACAATAATACTGACGCAGCCGAGGCAAACAAATATATAATATTTAAAGAAACAGTTAAATTACAAAGTTAATATTTTTTTTTTTAAACTTGGGGCAAAGGCCACCTGAAAGTACATTTAGGGCGAAGTCTACCGGAAACTATTTACTATACGTGCGGTTGCAACTACTACAAGTTCGGCTCCCCAACGGTTGAAATACAACTACTAACCTTCTCAAATCGGCTTTTCCATACGTGAAACAATAACCTTTCTCAAGAATAAAAAAATGGGCGCTTGAGGGGCTTGTAGTACCGTTTCTTTTAACACGTGTACATGTTTTGAGGTTCCCTGAATTTCAAAAAGCCACTTTTATAAAAAGGTGTGTAAGAGAGGGAGGGGGAAGGAGAGATAGAGTGAGTGAGAATAGCATAATTAAAAAACAAAAACTCTGTTAAACATCACAGTTGGTATTTAAATTCAGTACCTTCCAAGGATGCGAGACTCGAGTTATCCTACCCCAAACTACCCTTTACATGGAAATATTTTCGTTATTTCTTATATTCTCAAAAATGGTAACGATTTTGATTAAAATATCTTATGTTTGACATATTTTTACAGCAAATAAAGTGTGAATCTTCAATTTTCTGGGAATAGCCTGTGAAGACCTCTGTTTTGAATGACTTTTGTATAACTGATAAAACCGTTAGAGATAGACAAAATCTTACTATACAACAAAGGTAGATCTCGTTAAAGCACACAATTTATGTCAATGAAATTTTTGTAGTTTTAACCATTTCCGAGACATTTGTAAATACTTATAATTTCTGAAGTAGAAAGTCGCAATTCGTTTTTTCTCGTGGCCATTCAAAGAACGTGGCATTTCAAAACCATCACAGAGACAGCCTTTTTAGAAATCTGACTCGCTTTAGCCTATTGCATCCTTATCCTACAACGAAATGTGTAAATGAAAGTTTATCTTGATTAACAATAAATAGAAGAAGCGTTTGTAAGAATAATTTGTAGAACAATAAGTAGAAAGTCATGTGATGCAACACATAGTTTTAGTGAAATTTTAATAATACTGTGACATAACTGATCACGGTAGAAATAAAGCGTTCGGGATTCAGGGAGCAATTCAACCTTTAAAATGCATTTTATCTTGAGACTAAATCATCTAGATTTTATATGTTTTACCAACCCACACAAATACAATTGCTGTTCTGCCAAGAATTTTCTAGAAATCTTATGAAGGCTAAACTGCTCTAAAATAACACGAAGGTGTGTTTACTCCGATGGATACTGCATTTAACTACGATTAACTCAAGGACCGAACGCAATGCATAGCACTGTAATTTGTCTTGACAAAGTAATTGCCTGCAGTAACTCAAATAATGCACACCTACAAGGAAAATCTCGAGAAGTAGGAATAAAGAAGTTGTATCAATACAGACTGGCAAATACGAACTTTCATTTTCTAAATTATAACAAGCACGGAAAATTTCGTCATGGATATTCATAAAATGTCAGATTTTCATGAAAAATTCTCACTTTTCGTGGTAATTTTATGATGTCATTTTTAAAGCTTAATAATTATTGTTATTTTAAATTTATTTAGTGTTCCTTTTTACAGCACGTACCACCAAATTGTACTTGTTAGGTACTAAAAGGATATGTAAACAAATATTTTCAAGGAACTTTGCATTCCTATTTTAATTTTAATTACTTCCCTCTGCTGAGAGTTGCCATATAAATGACCTGCAAAACTACAATTCAAAAAACATAACTCAGAAAAATACACAACAAAAAAGAATACCACATATTTTTAGTTAAAATAATAATATACTAATAGTCACAACAAAATGCTTACACAGCTATGCTGTGTCTTTGTGACAAATGCTGTTGTATGCAGACTTTTATAGATGCTGTAACTTATTCAAAAATGATTTAACATTTTAGGTACCTATTGTCCTAGCTGCCTGCATTAACCCATAAAGTGTAATAGAAAGTAGTGTATTCATAAGCCCAAGTTAACTTTAATTAGCCTTTGGGCAATCAAAATGATTTTACATGCTTAATGCTTTACAATTATAAGTTGTTCAAAGAAGTTCAAACATGTTTCCAAACGCAAAATAAAGCTTCGCCCTTTAGTAACTATTTTGCACTTTACGTGTTTACAGAAAATAGAATATCCTAATATTTTGGATTATAAAATAAAAATTCACCCTACTAGACAGAAACAAGTTATGAAAACAAGTAAACAAAGCGTGTAAGCATTTGAATAGTGCGTTCCTGTTAATTAATAACTTAAAAGAAGAAATAAACTAACCCTATAGGACGTGGGAACCGGGATACTGGGAAACCGAAAGCAATCCAAATCCAAACTTTTGCCGCTCCTTTTATTAAATAATTATAAAACAAATCTCAAATATGGACCATTAATAAATTAATACAATTAATAATAAAGGAAAATAAATTAGCCCAAACTCTGCACTGCAATGGACAAGTTACACCAGGGAAGAATCCTACTCCTTTCGCTATCTTTAAAACTGATAAGTTTGTGGCTTGAAAGCGTTAAGGTGAAACAAAGGTACTAATACCCTGCCCTAAACACCATAATACAAAAGTATAACACAAGCACTAATAAATCACAGTTCCGTACTCTCTCTCACCACTGTGTAAAACACACACACACACACACACACACACACACACACACACACATAGCACCTTATTTGGAACCAAAGAATGGCTAAACGGCCTGAAATAGTAATAATAGTTACATGAGCTAGCATGATTAACGAGTTATAATTCAGTTTACACTGACACTAAAATAATTTGGAGCCTGTTAAGAAACGTCCTCATAACGCAGATAATGAATGATAATCAAGCCTATGTGGGAACTGCTATGCAGAAATAAAGACGAAAACTCGTTAAGTGCAAATGACTAATAAAGCAAGAAGTCTAGCTGTACAAAGAAAAGAAAACTCCTTAAACGGAATAAATCGAAGGTAATCTGCATTGCGTTGGTCTTCAAAGTCAGTGGGATACCGCCAACACGCGTGCGTTCCTAATTACTTTTTATTTTAGGTTTATTAGTTGTTTAGTTTATGATTTACAGGAGGTTGGGTTAGGGTTAGTTTTTTTATATAAGCTTAGGTTCCTGATTCACGGGGGTTACTTTTATTAACTTTTTCAATGAAGACCAAAGTAATGCAAAAAAAAAACCTAAATCGATTTTAACAATTTAATGAACTGAACTGAAACTTAAGGCTTTTAACACATCCATGTATAAATGTAAAGCATAGCAGAACTTCAATGCCTTAACTATGTCGCAAAACCGTAGAAACATAAATGTGTATTACACTTATAGCAAAAGTTAGAGGCCAAAATAAAAGTTAATTCTTAAAGCAAGTGATCAAAGACAACAAATTATGCAGTCACCTTCTTTATGTTTAAAGACTGATATCACTATACAGTGGAACACTTAATGCAGAGAAAGGCATTTAAATAGTACAATTATCCCTCTAATAAAGTGCAGGACTATAAAATAATGAAAACCATGCACTTTGTTTGCCACTGAGTGAAATTCCAATAAAGTGGAATTAACTGAGCATTCACATGAAGTTCAAAGAATAAATTTTAGAAGTGATATACAAAAATGAAAAGCACCCCCATGGAATAATATACAGCTTGAATAAGAAACCACGGGTCGTATCCAGGCAATACCTATATATTAACTATATTCAAGAAAATATCTTGAATAGGCCACTACTCTTTAACAAACGTGAATGAGTTACGAGATAATTTTAAGTAGTCGGTAGCCATAAATTCTGAATTACTTAAAGTACCAAGTTTGTATCGTGGTGTTGTAAAGGGCTCATGTAAATGAGCACAAAACTAAGCTAAACTCAATGCTGCGCAAGGCCATAATATTAGATAATAGATTACACGTTAAATAGCCACAGCAGGATATCCCATGCTGCCCAATATGACTTCACCTTCCCTTACAACAAACTTTCATTACATAGCGGTTACAAACAAGATAAAGGTAAAATGGAACACACAGTAAACTTGGACTCGCCTAGCACACATACACAAAACAATCTGGTACTAATTATGACAATCACGACTCGCACATATATTTACATTTATTTGCACGGAAATTTAGAAATTTAGATTTCCGAAGATAGGATATATCTGCCGGTTGCTTCACTTTTGTGTGTGTGTGTGTGTGTGTGTGTGTGTGTGTATATATATATATATATATATATATATATATATATATAAATGTAAATGATAGAAATTAAATTACGCATGAAAATTACCGCATTCACCAGCTAAGTCCACTTCTAAATGTATTTTAACTCCAAGTAATAGCTGGTCTAAAGAAGGAAAAAATTAAATAAGTAGCCGTATTAGAATTTACCTAACCAGGAATATTCAACTGCTTACGCTTGCAAAAGAAAAACCAGGTTTGCACTCAGTGAAACGAGCAATCGGAAACTTGCAGTACTGATACTACAAATTTACAAAATAACAAAACAGAGAGTGCATAAATGCCATTACCTTATTACAAATACGGCCAACAGCATAAAAGCGCGAACTGTCAACATCTGGAAAATAGTCAAGGGACGACCTCAAACATTCATGTCTCCTGTAAATTACTGCTTCTGCACACCACAAGAAAATTTCAGAGAACTCTCCTGAGGAAGCCTCCCAAGCCCTCCAGCACAGACCAATCACCGTATCCCTCTCAATCGATGGTTAAGACGAACAAAAGGTGAACTATTTACGCGCGATCTAGTGGTAAAATCGGGAAACATGCAAAGAGCGCACGAACCAACATACAGATGACGCGGGAATTAGCATCGCGAATTTTCCAGCGGGAATTATAGCGTATGCATTAAATAGTATAGTATCAATATACCTGCATATAACGGCACATGTGGCATTTGAAATTTCAAAGTGAAGGTAGCTGGGTGAAACTTAAATGCAGGCAACAATTTTTAACTACCCCCTCATTATGCATACTTGCGTGTTGAAATAAATTAAATTCCAAACGTTTATTTACACTGGAAATTTTTAAACAAAATCCTCTATAGAGTTGTCACCCAAAAATTCGATAGCGAGATTTGACTAGAAATGTTTTAGTAAAAGGTCCGCGCGCGCGCGCGCGCGCGCGTGTGTGTGTGTGTGTGTGTGTGTGAGAACAGCATAACTGAAAAACAAAAGCCGGATAAATACCAAACTTTGTATTTAGGTTCAGTACCTTTCAAAGATGCGACACGAAGATTTCAAAGAAAATCTCCCATCCCAAATTACCCTTTACATGGGACATTTTTCTAAATTTTTATTGTTCTAAAACTGGCTACGATTTTGATTAAAATACCATATATTAAGGGTATTGATATGACAAAATGTATATCCTGAATTTTCTGGGAATAGCCTGCGAGGTCCACTTCATTCGGAAGGAGTTTTGTATAATCTTGTATAACTGGTAAATGATAGACGAAAACGTGCTACACAAAAAATGTAATTTGTATATCCACTAATAAGCGATAGAGGATAGAGAAAGTCATGTGAAGTTAACACGTGGGATTTTTTATGTGGTTCGAACCTAGAATCTTGACATTTAAAGTAAAATTATGCAGAAATAGCGGAAAGAATAAACACGTTGAGGAACTTTGCAAATTGTTCGGATCCCCTCCTTTTGCTCGTTTCACTTATTTGTAAAAAACTGTGTTTTATAGCATGTAGGTTTCTTGAGGTGTGTCTAATATCCATGACTAGTATGAATAATCTGGGTTTTCCAAGCAGTCATTAACAGGATATTAGGACTTTTACAACAACAACTTGCATAACATATTTCAAGGTTTCCATATTTATGTTTCCCATTCTAATACAGTAATATAATTACTGAACAAACTGATGTTTACGACGGAGCCATTGACGAGATCGGAAATTCGACGCAAGCAAAGAAACGGAATTTATTAATATCTACTAACATTTTTATTTCACATTATAGAGAGGTTATATCCATCTGATTAAAATCTGAACTGGAATTAGGTTAAAGAGTGCATACATATACTTATTCTTTACACGGCAGTAGAAAATATTTACATATTTAGTGTTTGGTTTTGATTTTTATCTAGCATAAACCTGTAGTGTTGCATCCAAAAATTTGATATCAAGATTCAACGGATTACACGCTTTGAGGTCCACTGAACCCAAAGAAAGCAGTGTTACCTTCTCTACTTACATTAAGTAGAGGAATTTTGTATCCCACCTAAACATTTGATCCGAAATTTTACCGGACATACATAATTTCAGACCCCTGAACCCAAAAAAGAAATTTTAAAAAAAAGCTTTGCATGTATGTGTGAACAGTATAATTAAAAAACGAAAAGTCCAATGAAAAGTATAATTGCTATATCGTAAGAGATAGACAAAATCTTACTATGCAAAAAATATTTCCAAGAAAATTCCCTCACCTCAAACCAGCCTTTATCGTTTGATTAAAATACCATATAGTAAACATATTTACATGATAAATAAAATATATATCTTGAATTTTTTTGGGAATAACCTATGAAGTCCTCTTCATTCGGAAGGAATTTTTTATAATCTTATATAACTGGAAAACAATAAGGAATAGACGAAAATGCACTACACAAAAAATGTAGATGTCTTTAAAATACACATTTTATTTCAAATAAGCTTTTTGTGGTTGATGCAGTAATTTGTATCACAAATTATCTAAATGTAAAGAGTGATTATAGTATGAATATGCATTATTATGTGACATTGATTTGAGATGTTTGTTGAATGTAATTATTGTTGGGAAGTAAGTTTATACTGCCTTACTGAAACTGACAATAATAGCGTGCAATAATGCAGCGAGGGGGGTGAGCTGTTTATCATTATTGGAAACGAGGAAGTTACGTAATGTTGGCGCGTTTTCCTTTAGAATCTTCTAGAACATTTCCCTAGAGCATATGTATTCATAATTTTCATTGGATATAAAAATAGACGCTAATGTTGGCGCGTTTTATTAGCCAATTGCAGCTCAGTTATAATCTTTAGGCATATCGGGGTGTATGAGTATAAAAGAGCTAGGTTAGAGGTAGAGTCCGTCAGTTCATCAAAAATCTTTGTACACTACACGCCTTCAGTCTGTCGGTTAGTCGAAAACATTTGCACGTTACACGTCGCCTTCAGTCCAGCAGAAATATTTGTACGGTCGGCTATCAATTTGCAGGTTACGCGTAACAGAGTTATGAAAAATCTTAAATGTTGTAAAGTTAATTATACAAAAAGTTGAAGTACGCGAATTAAGAATTATCAGTAATGAAGTTATTATAACAGTTTCAGTTTGGCGAGTGTCAAGATCAATGTGTAAATGTGATAGTGAATGTGTTCGACAATAAAAGTGTAAAACAAATTCTTTCATCAGTGTTATCTTTGGATAAGAGACTCCTTTCCGTTTACACAACCTGTATAAAGAGAAGTGCTTGACCAAAAAGATCATAGCTAGCCGGAGGACAGAGAACCAAAATTAAATAAAATAACAGTAGCATTCTTTCGAACAAACACTAATACTGCCGCAAATTGCTAACACCAGATGGAGCTAACAAATCTAACAAATGAATCACGTCACAAGATGGCTTCACCACGTGGAGTAAACACAAATACACAAACATTATAAATATACCGTCGCATGGTACAATACACTTCTGAGATATCCGTTATTAAAGACACAAATTGTTCATTACTTGGTCATTCTCTTAGAGTCCTGTCAATATTCAGTTATTTCTCGCGATTGCATCGAAATAGTATGGAATTTTATGGCCAGCGTATAGAGTTCAGTTCTTATATATTTGACTATCACTGCTCCATTTGTATCTATAACTAAAACTCTGATGTGTTACACTCACATGACTTTCTCTACTCTTGCACAAACTATTTTTACAAACGCTTATTCTCCATCTACTTCATGTTAATCGAGATAAACATTTGCTGACTCTATCTTATTGCTAATTTTCTTGTAGATGTAAGGGGAATATATATTTACAAGGGCAATACAGAAATACAGTAGCCTTTAAGCACATACATATCTCTTAATAGCTGGTTGCTAGGTGCAGCACTATTCCCTTTTCCACAGATTAATACTCTTTGCATATCCAAGGCAAAAAATGAATAACGAATTCCCACTTGAGAAAATAAGTATTGAAAAATTTAAGGGAATAACAAGCAATATCTCGAAAATGGTTCACTCAACAACAAAAATGTATATGACATAAATTGTGTATTTTAACGCGATCTACATCTTTTGTGTAGTAAAATTTTGTCTATCTCTTATGGTTTACCAGTTTACCAAAAGTCGTTCACAATGAAGAATACGTTTGGAGACTTCCCAGAAAATTCAAGATATACATTTTATTTGTCATGAAAATATCTTAAACATATGATATTTTAATCAAAATCGTTAGCCATTTTTGAGAAAATTAAAATTTTCGAAAAATGTTCCATTTAAAGGGTACTCTGGGGTGGGGGGATTTTCTTGAAAACCTTAGTGTCGCATCTCTGGAAGATACTGAACCTAAATACCAAGTTTGGTGTTTATCCGACTGTTCGTTTCTGAGTTATGCTGTTCACAGACAGACAGACACACACAGACACACACACGGACATGTTTCCAAAAATGCTTTTTTTTGGATTCAGGGGATCTCAAAACATGTATTTCCGGTGAAATTTCGGGATCGAAATTTTGGGTGGAATACAATACTTCCCCCTACTTACTATACGTAGTAGAGAAAGTAAAAATGTGTAATGTAGCTATCTCTAGAAAGGTTTGTTTAGATTAAATTGTAGATAGAAAAAGTTCTGATATGTTAAATTCACATTACTTTCTCTACCCTCTATCGCTTATTAGTGGGTATACTAACTATACTTACCAAAGCTTATCTTCCTCATCTACTTCAGTTTAATAGAGATAAATCTTTCCGGAAATAGCTGTATTACATATTTTGTTATAGACAGGAAGGGAATGGCCATAGTCAAATGTTTTAGAACTGGACGCTATATTATGCTGGCTTTAAAATTACGTACCCTTTACACGACGTCACGAAAAATTGAAAATCGACAGGACTTTAAAAGAATGGCTAAGTATTGAACAATTCGAATCATTAATACGGATATATGGAATACGGCTGGTGCCATAAAAAGAATTATTTCAAATAAATTGTTATTTTAATGAGATCTACATTTCCTGTGAAGTACGTTTACGTTTATCGATTAACGTTTACCAGTTATACAAGATATTACCGAAATCCTTCCCTATGAAGATAACTTCAAAGCCTATTTCCAGAACATTCAAGATATACATTTTATTTTTCATATAAGTATCTTTAAAACATGGTATTTTAATGAAACTCGTTAGAGCGAGTTATTAGAAAACCATAATTTTCGAAAAATCGTCCATGAAAAGGGTGTTTTTGAGGTGGGGGATTTTCTTGAAAAATCTTCGTGTCGCATCTTTGGAAGGTGTTAGGCTTAAATACTAGCTTTGGTATTTATCCGATTTTCGATTTTGCGTTATGCTGTTCACACACACACACACACACACACGGACGCTCTCTAAATTTTTTTTTGTATTCAGGGGACCTCAAAACATGTATTTCCGTTGAAAACTCTGTATCGACTTTTGGGTCTAATGCAATACTTTCTCTACCTACTATATGTACGTGGTAGAGAGGGTAGTAAGCTTTCGTAAGAGTAGTTTGTATACCCTCTAATAAACGACAGAGGATAGAGAAAGACGTGTGAATGTACCACATCCGGTTTTTTTATTGTGGGATCCGAGGTTTACATTATTATTGTCTTTAATTTTTAAATATCCTACCGTATACTTAGTAGGTAGAGGAAATGTTGTATTGCACCAAAATTAGATAAAGGTTCCGTCGAAAATAAATGTTTTAAGGTCCCCTAAATCCTAAAAATGCTTTATTTATTCAGGGTACTTCAAAACAGTATTTGCGGTGAAATTTAAACATCGAATTTTTGGATGAATACAGTGCTTCTACCTACTGGGTATGAGGTAGAGAGTAAAAATATTTATACTCTCAAGAGTATAAATCCGAATCGAAGACTTACCATGCTATTATGCACTGTTTACATAAGTGCACGAGAAACCAAAGAGCGATCAATATACAATTCAGAGTTATTAAAATATTCCAAACACTTAAACGAATGACAAAAATAAAATAGAATGTTTCAAAGATGCGTTATTCTATGGAAAAAAAATCTTTTGCGCAAATTGTAGGGCTCCAAATAAATCGGTAAATGTCGCGTTTATCATTGTTATATGACAGCAAGATAATCGAAATCATCATAGCATAAAGAAATAAGGATACAGTTTCTAAGCTTAAGATTCTTTCACCGAGTTTTTTTTTTTCAATTTATATTCTAAGAGTATATTTCATCTTAGAAAAATCTGATGTGTTGCATTCGCACGACTTTCTCTACTCTTGTACAAAATATTTTTACAAAGCCTTATTCTCCACCTACTTTATGTCAATCGAGATAAACCTTTGCAGAAACTTATTGCTAATTTTCTTGTAGGTGCAAGGGGAATATGGTAGTCTTTAAGCGATAGTCAAATATTTTAAGAGCTGGTCGCTATGTGGAGCATTCCATTCTCCTTGCATGACCAGGGCATACCACAAAAAAAAGAATAACGAATTCCCATTCGAGGAAAAGTATAATTATTGAAAGATTGAAACAAATTACAAGGAATATCTAGGAAATGGTTCACTCGGCAAATAAAAATAAAAAAAAAGTATATGACACAAATTGTGTGTTTTAACGAAATCTACATTGTTTGTGTAGTAAAATTTTGTCTATCTCTTACGGTTTTCCAGTTATGAAAAAGCCACTCAGAATGAAGAGAACTTTTGGGATATTCTCAGAAAAATTCATGATATACATTTCATTTGCCTTAAAATTCTTAAACATATGATATTTTTATCAAAATCGTTAGTCATTTTTGAGAAAATTAAAAGTTTTGAAAAATGTTCCAATGTAAAGGGTAGTCTGTAGTGTAGGGCATTTTTTTGAAAATGTGTCGCGTCTTTGAAAGTTACTGAACCTAAATACCAAGTTTGGTCTTTATCCGGCTTTTCGTTTTTGAAGTATGCTGTTCGCAGACACACACACATGATTTGTTTGGATTCTGGGGACTCAAAACATGCATTTTCGTGAAATCTCGATATCGAATTTTTGGGTGGAATGCAATGCTTTCCCTGCTTACTACACGTAGTAATGAAAATAAAAAATTGATCAAGATCTTTAATTGCAGTTTCCCTTATAGTGAAGAGTTGGATTCACGCATTTTACTCTGTTGGCACCCGTTTATGTACTTTTAGGAATTTTACATTTTTACTTCCATACGTTACTGCTTCCAGTTATAGCAATTTATTAAGATTTAGGAGTACTTAATAGACTATATACAGAGATCTCAAGGTACACAATTTATCTGTTACGTGAATATCTCAGCATATGATACTTCCTTGTATAAAGATTGCTTGGTGGAATGGATTTGCATTAACAAATATTCTCCTTTAAGGAAAACGGGAATTATGTTATCAATGTTAGAATTATAAATTTGTCAATTTTTTATCATTGTATTGAAATTTTAACCCAATGTTCAGAAAGCTTAATGATAGAATAGATGAAGGGAGACTGTATTATGCTGAGTTGCAACTTCTTTGCACATACAGATTTATCAAATATTTCACAGAGAAAATCTTTTTTGAGTAATTTATGAAAATGTGGTGTTTAAGTGTTGCAAAATAATGTAAGTAGGTAATGTTCTAAGTTTATTTGCTCTACATAAGTACAATAGTTCCTGAGAAAATGGAAAACTTTCAAAGAAAGCCTTAGTTTTGAGAACAATATACATATAGGTAGTAAATAATGCATGTTGTATAGCACGCCTACGTAACGCGTTTACTTGCTGTAAGCAAACATTTCCAATAACAATTAGGAAAGAGGAAAAATTTCTCTCTAAAACAAAAAGTCCAATGATAAAGCTCTCTTTTTTATAAAAAGATTAGATAACGTTGAACTTTGAGCATTTTACTCATATTTTCACGATCTTTTTATTTAAAATTATTAATTTAGAATTCTTTTAAAATCAAATTTTAGATCTATTTACCATAACTGCAATATATCAGTTTTAAATCTAACATTTTGAAGACAAACAATGAGAAATATATAATAATTATTTTTAAACATGTTTTATCATTCCCATTTGTTTTGAAGGTGCTCAAGTTTTAAGTTTTGTACACTTGTCCGTGTTTTCAATTTTGAGTTATACTGTTCATGGATAGAATCCTTAACAATAACAGTTTGCCAGGATTGCGGGACCTCAAAACGTGCATTGTTAATTGGATTTCATCATAGAATTTCCTTGTTTGAATCCAATACATTACCATAGGCAAGTGTCAAAGGAAATAAAAATATCTATCACAATATTATAACTTACCTCAGCCCAAATGGACAAGAACTGCATCCCTCCCAAAGTACCCTTAGCAGTAAATATTCCAGGGACGTTGAGTATGAGCTCAACTGACAAGAGCATCAACTGGAAGTTGAGCCATAGATGATATATCGTGACCGCTGCATGGAACACAATCTTCAATGATCCCATAATGTACTTGTGTCCCACCGGACGGTCTTCACTGTGTTTCGTGTGTTTCAAGAATCGCCGCTTTTAATGAGTTGAAGCACATAAGAGCCACAGCCCACGTCACATCTGAGGAGCTGCCTCTTGTAAATTTTCTTCTAAATACTAACAATCTTGCGGAAGGTCAACTCCGAAGTGAGGAAACTACAAAGCAATTCCCTGCCTCTCTGGTACTTGTAGTCAGTTATTAAAGCCAATCAGTGAACGTTATATTTTATCCCTTCTCTCGGCAGGGATACCCCTCAAAGATGAAATTTCGCTACCATTACCATAACTCAGGAAACAAACAGCATTTTTGGAACACACACACACACATGCAAGCCGAGACGGGCTTGAAAAACTGGTTTACTTCTACAATAATACAAAAGGAACAAGCATTACATAATTGTTAAAGGAAATAATTGGAAATAATTTCATATATTCATTACATTTTATCAGCTTATATATCGTTTATTAGTGGGTGTACAAACTATTCTTACTAAAGACTATTTTTATATCTAATTCATTTTAATCCAAAAAAATCTGATGTGTTACACTCACATGACTTTCTCTACTCTTGTACAAACTATTTTTACAAACGCTTATTCTCCATATGCTTCATGTTAATCGAGATATCGAGATCTTAATCTTATTGCTAATTTTCTTGTAGATGCAAGGGGAATTGGTATGCTTTAAGCTATAGTCAAATATTTTAAGAACTGGTTGCTATGTAGAGTATTCCATTCTCTTTGCATTACCAGGACAAAAAAAAAAAAAGAAATGAATAACGAATTCCCATTTGAGAAAAAGTATAAGTATTGAAAAATTTAAGGGAATAACAAGCAATATCTCGAAAATGGTTCACCCAACAAAACAAATGTATATGACATAAATTGTGTATTTTAACGCGATTTACATTTTTTGTGTAGTAAAAGTTTGTCTATCTCTTATGGTTTAACAGTTATGCAAAAGTCGTTCACAATGAAGAATACTTTTGGAGACATTCCCAGAAAATCCGAGATATACATTTCATTTGTCATAAAAATATCTTAAACATGTGATATTTTAATCAAAATCGTTATCCATTTTTGAGAAAATTAAAATTTTCGAAACATGTTCCATGTAAAGGGTAATCTGGGGTGGGGGGGATTTTCTTTAAAACCTTTGTGTCGCATCTCTGGAAGTTACGGAACTTAAATACCAAGTTTGGTGTTTATCCGACTGTTCGTTTCTGAGTTATGCTGTTCACAGACAGACACACAGACACACACACACACACACACACACACACACAGACGGATATGTTTCCAAAATGCTTTTTTCTTGATTCAGGGGGTCTCAAAACATGTATTTCCGGTGAAGTCTGAGTATCGAATTTTTGGGTGGAATACAGTACTTCCCCTTTGCAGAAATATCTACGTAACACATTTCCTTATAGATACAACGGGAGCAACGATAGTCAAATGTTTAAGAACTGGACGCTATATGCTGGTCTTAAAATTCCATACTGTCTCCATGCACTCGCGAGAAACAACTGAATACTGATAGGAGTTTTAAAAGACTGACCCAAGAAATGAAAAGTTCGAACCTTTAATAACGCGTATCTCAGAAATAGCTTATACCACTAAAAAGCTTATTTGAGCTAAATTACATGTTTTAAAGAGATCCACATTTTTTTGTGTAGTAGTTTTCATTTATTGCTTAATTTATGCAAGATTATACAAACTTCCTTCCGAATGAAGAGGACTTCATAGGCTATTCCCAGAAAGTTCAATGTATATATTTTATTTGTTAGTAAACATCTTTTATATGTAGTATTTTAATCAAAATCGTCAGAACTATTTTTTAGAAAACCGAACTTCGAAAAGTTTTTCATGTACAGGATAGTTCGGGATAGGGGGATTTTCTAAAAATCTTTGTGTTGCATCCTAGTAAAGGTATTGAACTTAAAATACCAAGTTTGGTGCTTAATTGACTTTTCATTGTTGAGTTATGTTGTTCACAGACATCACACACACACACACACACACACACACACACACACACACACACACACACAGGGACCTTTTTCTATAAACGCTTTTTTTGTATTCAGGGGCCTCAAAACATGGATTTCCGGTAAAATCTCGATATAGAACTTTTGGGTAGAATGCAATACCTTCTGCACCTATTGGTACGAGGTAGAGAAAGCTAACAAGAATGTGATGATTTAGAATGTATGTGCAGGAAATTAATTGAAGAATATAACAAATCTGATGTAATATGTTCACATAACTTTCTCTAACCTCTATTATTTATAATTTTTGGGTATACAAACTATTCTTACTAAAGCTTATTTGTCCTTCTACTATATTTTAATCCAAATAAAGCGTTGCGGAAATAGCTACATTACACATTTCGCTTAGATACAAAGGAAAAAGCTATAGTCATATGTTTTAAAACTGGACGTGGCCTTAAAATTCCATACTATTTCTATGCAATCCCGAGAAAATAAACAAATAAATAAATAAACATCTGAAATATTCCGTCCCGGCACCTAATTTCCTACACTGGGACGTGCTATGCAAACCTTTATTTTTTATTCCACATTTACCAAAAAAAACACGAGTCATTTTACAGATTTCACTTATAACTAAATAAAAAATAACTTATAAAAGCGAAATAAAAGGAAAAGTATTAATACCTAAATAAGTACTCATATTTCAACTAACTTCTATCTGCTAGAAGCCAGCAAAAATAAGTAACTGGAAACCAGCTACTACCCATAACTAAACTATTTATACTAGATCTAATATTATCTACCGGTATCCGGTAGAAAAAAAATACAAAGAAAAATCGTTCTGGTAACCAGTAAGAATATATTCCTTCTTTGTATTTCTTTATGAGTTCTACACTTAGGTAATTTATTTCTTTAGTCTTAATTAAATTTATTTTACTTTACTTTAAAAGTTTACTATTAAAATTTTATTACTTCTATACAATATTCAACACTATATCACCATTCTATTATGTAATATTTTTAATCCCATTCAAATTGTTTAATTTAATTTTATTATTATTGTATGATTTTATTTAATTTAGGCATTATTTAAGTATTAAATACAACAATATTTATTTTACTCAATTCTCCTTTCTAATAATTCCACCAAACAACTTTACTTATACATATTACACTCTTATTATAACTTTAACCACTTTTTCACACTATTTGTTTTCTTTTACAGTTTCATTAAATTGTTTAAATTACTTAATTATCATTTTTATTTATCCGTTTATTTATATGTTTCTGTTATTTATTTTATTTATATTCTATATAATTTATACTTCTCTACAACTATACTTCATTTATTTACTTATTTATCATCTTAAATAATTTCACCATATTACTTCACTATCACTTTTCGCTATTATTATATCTACCTTCAGGTTTAAATTACTTAATTATCTACTACTCTATAACTTCAGAATACAATAAATTCCTTATATCCCTTTTCCTTATTAAATTTAAAATTATAATTCACTACTCTTAACTAACTCACTTTACCTACTTTCGCACTATTTCGCTTGTAATTTAACTTTATAACCTCTTGGGTTTATAATTTAACTTGCTACACTTCACTATTTCACACAACCTTCTTTGCACTATTTCACCTTTAAATTTAATATTTTATAACCATATAGATTAGAACTCTAATTCACTACACTTTTGCACAACTTAATTCTCATTTAAAACACATTTTATTTATTTTCGGCCTTTTAAATTAGCACTATAATTCACTACACTTCACACTAATCTTCTACCCATCCTCCTTGGCTGACTCCTTCTTCCCCCTTTTCCTGCAACTCGCCACTCGCACCCTGGAGTATTTAAGATGTTTATTTGTTTATTTATTTATGTTTCTCGGTTCTGGTTTATGTATCATTTCTAAATGGTAAATTATTTAATTGATTAGAAATATTTTGTATTCTTATTGATCTTCTTTCTTCTTCTGCTTGAACAAATACTGCTACCTCATCCCGCTCTATTCTTTCTTCCCAAACTAACCTGCTAATTGTGTGCGCTAATTTTTTCAAAATACATTCATAAATCTTCTTTCCTTAATATATAACCAATTTGATAGCCGCATAATTTTGTTCTTTCTTCTAATGTTTGATCCACATACTTTACACACTCAAACAAGACATGTTCTAGTGTGTCTTGTATGCCACATCACGTACAGATGTCATTCTGAGTCTTTTTACTGAAAAAAACATTAAGTTCTATAAGGCCCATGTCCTGTCAGATAATGTATTAATCCTTTCATTGATTTAATATGCTTTAAAAAATAAACTTTCATTTAAATTACTGAAAACATTAAGTTCTTCTCCGCTCGTTTATTTGATTACACTCTAGTTGCCAAATTAGTTTTAACTTGTTCTTTATTTCGTGTATGGAATTGCATCGTGAACCTATAATTTTTTTCTACTTTTTTAAAATTTCTTCTCTTACGCCAAAAAGTTGCACCTCTCAATCTTACTAATAAGTCAATTGGACAAATTCCAATAAAGCCATTGTGGGCGTGGTGCTAACTGCCCCTGTATAACGTAATAAAATGTTTCTTTATGTACTTCCTGATTCCTACATCATGCATTCTTATAGCCCACACCCCAGCTCCATAATAATTATTGTTGCAAAGATTGTGTTATGGTACGTAGTAATGACGTTTAGAGATATTTTAAAATTTGATTGTATTAGTCTGGCTAATTTTATTATGATTTTTTTATTTGCATTTAACATGTAATGCTGATTCCTAAAATTTTACTTTTCGTCTAAAAACATTCACAAATATTTTACTTCCTTTTCCATTTTTATCGTAACATTATTGTATTTTATTATCGGGTTTCTTTTTAGGCTTCCTTTAAGGATCATATAGCATAATTTTAAGGGGGAAATATGTAATTTGGGATTAGAACACCATAATTTTAATTTCCGTGTTAAATTGTTGGCTCGTTTTTCAACTCGTTTCTTGAATTTCCTTCAATAATAAAAATAACTTCATCTTCATAAGGGAAGGTATTTTTCACATCTGTATCATTATTTAGCTTTCTAATAAGGTTTCCATCACTAAATCCCAGAAAATTGGCCCTAGGACCGATCCCTAGAGGCAACCCTTTGTTATTTGTTTATTAACCACCTCTCCTACTCCTTTTATATGTACTCTTCTATCTACACAATAATCCTTCAAAATGACAGACTTTTTGGGAACTTTTTCCTATGTAATCTATCAAATAACCATAAGTTATCAAAAACCCCAGAAATGTCGATAAATATTCCTATTATATATTTGGATTTGGATAATTTAACTGTATTTATTACTTCAATTACTGCGTCTTCCGTGGACTTCCCTTTCCTGAACCCAAATTCTTTTTCACTCATCCCAATTGTTATTCTATATTCCATAAATCTTTTATATATTAACTGTTCAAAAATTTTCCCAATTGTATTTAATAAACATATTGGTCTATAGGATTTTGGATATTTAGCATTTCCTTTTTTTAAAAATTACAACCGTTGCGTGTTTCCAACAATAGGGAAAGTGACGTTGCCATATCCAATCGTTGAAGAGTTTAAATAAAAATGGTGTTAATTTTCCTTCCAAACAAATTAATACTTCATTTAGTTATGCCATCAGGTCCTGCGGCCTTTTTTCTCTTAAGTTTTTGAATCGCTAATTTTATTTCGGATACATCGAATAGAATATAACTTTGTTATTAATGTATGTCAAGTTCATATTAATTATTTTTGAAGGATTATTTACGTTGTCCGTTCTGACTTCATCAGGAAGCAATTTATCCAAAAGTTCATTTATTGATTCTTTCTAACTTGTGGTTATTGTGCCGTCTCCTTTCTGTATTGTTATTAAAATTTCTGTTTTCTTAATTTTTTCCATGATGATTTTATATGGAACTCTCAACACGGTGGTATCCAAATTTGTTTCTACGAAGTTTTTCCATGAATTGCTTCTAGTTTCGTTCAATAGCTATTTAAATATTTCCTTAGCTTGTCTATAATTTCTTAAATTGACTTTCCGCTCTTCGTGCTTTTTGTAATGCATCATTCCAAAAGCTATTGAATATTTTAATATTATTCACCATTATTAATTATATTCACCAAATTGTTGGCTCTCTATCAACCGACGCTCCCATGTATTCAAACTTACTGTTATCAAAAATATTTTACATTTCCACCTAATGTGCTTGTGCATAACTGTAGTTTAATTTATCAAAATTAACACACCCATTGTGCGGTATTTATATACAATTAAATATATTTTTAAATTTATTTATAATAAAATATATTAATCTGTGGTCGCTGGAAGTAAGATCTTGCCTACTTTCCAATATGCTATTTTGTTATCAATTTTAAAATTGCACAGGGTTAAACCTATATTAGAAGTTGCTCCTTGACGATTTTCAAAAGTTGGTGGATTATGCGGTTCGTTTTTTATAATAAAATTTAATTCTGAAATTGCTTCTTCAAGCTCCTCTCCCCTTTCGTCTTTCTTTGCATTATACCACCAATCTGATTTTGTATTGGCGTCGAGTGTTTTTTTTTTATGGACGATCTTTAACTACTATGGTCCTTAGCATTCCATTCTATATTGGGTGTGAAAGACCGGTAATTTTGCTTAGGGGCCTCTTTATTAGGCTTGAGATTCTTTTACGGGCCGTAAATCTACGACACGGAACCACCGGCCTTACTTCCCTTCCGAAGGAAGCCATGCTAAGGATTTTTACGCCCGAAAATATCCATCGCCCTCCACCGGGTTTGAACCCGCGACCTCGGAGGCGGCCAGTGTATGCAATAATTCGGCATGAGTAAAAAAAATTCTATTTATATTTTTTATTTTGGTTATATATGGTTCAATATGATGGCTATCTTGGAAGTTATGATTAGCGAGAATAAATTTTCCAGTTTAATGGGTAATGGTGTTTGAGAGAGACTCATTTATTTGTGTTATACCAACTATTTTCAAATTAGGGTTACTTATTACAATTGCCGCCATTGGGTTATTTCCAGTGCTTATTACTCTTGCTCTGATGGGAATATATGTAATTTTACCGTTTATGGAATAAGGTTCCTGAATACAAAGTATATCTAATTTTAATTCTTCAAATAGAAGTTTTAATGCTGACGTCACTAATCTGCTTCGCTGTGCATTAATTAAGTCTTATCTTGATTAATTTATAATTAAATTCCACGTAATCTTCCATTGTGTCTTCTAGGAAGTAATATCCTGTATTAGCAAATACGTGATGTTTTATTACAGTATTAAATTGTTCTTCAGTTAATTCTCTTGACAATTTATGCACTCTAATAATTCTCACCTATGGTGCCCTTCTGGATCTAGTTGTTTTTGATATGGGTTTTATGCTTTCTTTTTTCTCGTACTTAATACTGCTGCCTAATTGTTTGATGATAGAACTAAATAAATTATCTCTATTGTAATTTTGTGAAAACTTTTTAGTATTTTGTTTAATAGTGCTATGTTTAATTTTAAAAGGAGTATTTACGGCTTGGTGGGAACGTTGTTGAAAAGATCGGTTTGCTGGGTTGAGGGATAGGATTTTTGGGATAGTTTGGTCCATCATGTGGATCTGAGTATAACAATGTGACCACCTTTGGTTGCTATCAAAGGCAATACACCCATAACATAGAACAAAATGTTTATAAACTTCTTCTAGATCCAAAAAAAATCTCGTCTTTTAAAAGCAACTTCCAATAATTTTAACAGATCTCTTGGATTGGTTGGTATGTTTTGGACTTTTAAATCCATCCTATAAATTGCATCTGACACGGGAAAAATAATCTACTCTCCATTGCATGCAGTGTACGAACAACGTGCCTCAAAGCCGCGATCATAGTTCGCCTATCTTCTAACCGACTAAGCTGTAACGAATCCTCGAAGTCAGCATAAATTTTGTTAAAGTTGCATGTTGTTGCTGGCCTTGATGCTGTTTCAGTCGAATCTAGCTTATTTTCCGTTTCCTCACGTGTACTTGTTTAATTTTTTATCTACTGGCATTAAGATTTCCTGTTCAATTATCATTGACATTTACTTTTTTTTCATTCTTCTTCTCCTCCTCCCCCTCTGTTCTCGTTATTTTGCATGTTTTGAATATCCCTTTCTTTTTTCTTCTCTTCCTCTTTCTTTTCTCTGCTTTCGTTTACCATAAGAAGTGCAAAAAACCATTACTACACTTTTTGTTTATAATTTCTTCTTCACTAAATTTATCGTCTATTATTAAAGACCGATAATGGACATCTATTTTTCTTCTTTTACTGGAAAAATTATCTAACTTTATAGCACGATTGTTGTTTACGTAGGAGTTACTGTTGTTGGAGTTAGCCTCACGCATGGAAGCCAATTTGAAGAAGATATTGTTCTTGGAGTTTATTTTATTTTATTTAGCTCCACTTATGGACGTCAATTTGAAGAAGATTGTTTGTCACGTAATATGCTGCTACGTATGAAAAGCCGATTTGAAGATGTATTTTTGTTGTTACGCTCCAAGTTTAAAAAAAATTGACTCTGTTATTAAACTGCTTCTATAGATATTGTTTATGTTTGCCTCGGCTGCGTCAGTATTGTTTTAGAGACACGCTTCTCTTAATCAGGGCGTGGTGCGACAAGAATGTAGGCTTACACAGATTTTAAGTTTTAATTCACTTCTTTTTATTATTCCTTGACACAAATTAAATAGCACTACACTGATATTAAGAGCTGTGAGATTCTTTTATTTAATACTTGCATTTTGTTAAGGCGTATACTTAATTTTCGTTTCACACGAATACGTAATATTTCTTTAGAGAACACATCTTCCATCCGGTTGCTATCAAGGTCTGCAGGTAACTGAACATATTTCAACCGTCCAAATCCGTAAACTTCTGTATTTCAAGTCTCTGATTGGCTAATCCTAGTCCAATAGAATACCTGCATTTAATTAAAGCTTTTTCTGGCTGTTGATTGGCTATTTTTAAACTGTCACAAAATTTAAATTATTGCTGTCCTAATTATGACTAGTACATTTAAATTCTCAAACTCATTATTGCCTCAAGGTTACCTTATTGTTACCTCATTGTTAGCAACTTTAAACTTATTATTCTCACAGCTCTTACATTATTAAAATACGTAATGCATTCACATAACATTATTGAACATGTTTACAATAATATAAGCATATGCAATGACTGTTACATACATTTTATAAATTATTACATACATATTGCTTCAAGGCGGGCTGTTATTAAATTTACATATTATATAGTTTAATTTAAATAATTCAAGTGTTAAAAATACTGCCTCACTTTCTGTCAATTGCTATTTTGCTCTATCTTCAATTCCCATTTCTTTTTTAATTTTATTTATTCTTAATTTTGGTGGTAATGATGGTATGGCTTCTAGTTTCCTATCTTCATCTACCTTATCCTCAAAAGTATCCTTATGATTTATAATGATGTTCAAGTTTGTATTGTCCATATTGTCTTGAAATTATTTTTCATCGGTTTGCATCCCGATTTCATTGCGATTTCTTAATCTGCTAAATTTTAACTTTGCTACCGATATAAAATCTTTGACATTCACGGTTTGGAATCCTACGTATAATCTTCCCCTCTTGAGTATTAATTTGCGTAACCTTGCAGAAACTTCAACAACGTGCCGAACAGTTGCTTGATTTCTTGGTCCTGTCTTAAATCCAAATTTGAACTCTTTGTCAATTTCCTCTTTGTTTACATGATTCTCGAAGTTTTGCTTATAGATATTTCCTTGAAGATCATCATCTTTTGCTCCAGCAATGACATAAGTGATGATTAAGGGATTTTTGTTCTTGCATGGTTCGATTTTCAGATGTTTTACTTTGAGATTTTCACTGTTCAAAATTTTCTTGACATCTTCGGTCTCTGCTTCCATAATTAAGTTATTTCCAGCTGTACGCAGACTTCTGATCCTTATTTTCTCTTCAGCGGGTTTCAAACATGTTGTGACAGTTTTTTTGGATTTCTTTAACATCTGAATTTTTTGTTGATATGAAAACTGTATGAGGCTTTGCATTCACAATTTTATGAAATTTAATTTGTTTCTGGTCAGGAATTGGAGTTGCAGCTATCTGCGCAAAGGTCTTGACTGGAGTTTCGGGTATCTTCTTTTCGTACAGTTCTTTATAAACTGGTTTCAGTTTAAAACTTTTCGTTGTCGATTTTTAGGTTTGCATAATGTTTATGCAGTTTACTTAATAAAGCATAAATGTCCTTTTTCCTATCTCCAATCTTTTTATCCTTAGCACAATTGTATTAATTTTAGTAATTATGTCCTCGAACGATTCTGCCTTTTTAGTGTTTTCTTTATTCCCCTCCTTTTTATTTTCGCTTACATCTGTAACGGATACTTGTCTCCTCCTTTCACCACTAACATCTTGATACTGATCTTTTCTTACCGGTGAATGCTGTAACACGCATTTCGGTGTAAACACTTCATCTGCTGTTTCTTTATCCCCCATTGTACGATTATTGTTAACAAGGGGAAATCTTTACTACTCCAGATTTTTTTTTGAGTTTTAAAGGCTAATAGTAATTTACTAATTTTGGTGTATTAAACATGTAGTACAGTACCTCTAAATTGCAGCACAGTTATTTAACTGTGGCTGGCCCAAAGACAGGCCACACGTGATTTGATGTCAGCAGATGAGACAGCAGTTACGGCTGCTAACAAGAGCGGCCGGCTGGTACGTATACACACAAATACAATACTTTCATTAAGTAATTCCACTCCTATAGGAAGTAATGACACTCCTATATGCTGATGATCAAGTAATCATTTCTAATAATGAAGATACGCTACAAAGAGCACAAAAAATAAAACTAAATACATAGCTTTTCACTGAATCCATCCGTTGAGAGTAAACTTGTATAGGGTAGTTAAATTATATTCGAACCCACTCGCGGCCTCTCTCTACTGCGCGAGACACCCGGCATTCGCCAGGGAAATTACGCCGGCAGAGGCGGACTAAAATCCTTACCTTATAATAGATGATGGAAATGTTGACCTCCTGCTCTCAAACAGGCAGCATATCTCGTGTAAATATTATCGCTCACTCTCCGAAGCTAAGCAGAAGGAATTCTTGTGATTTCTTGCACAATGTTTTCTCTAAGTTCCTGTAGTGTGCGAGGATTGGAACGATACACTTTGTCTTTTAAAGAATCCCATAAATAAAAATCACAACTCGTTAGGTCAGGAGCATGAGGGGGCCACAAATCAACACTAATTATTCTGTCAGCAATCACCTCTCTTATTGACTACTAGGTAAGTGGTAGAGGAAGTAAAAATGGGAAAAAGTGCTTAATTTTGAAAAATCAAACTATAGATATGGCTGGCCCTGTAGCTGTACCTATTTGCTGTGCGAGGGGTCCCGGGTTCGATTTCCGGCTGGGGTGGGAATTTTTCTCCAGCCAAGATTATTCCCTGTCCTGCACAGAGTCGAGGACTATGAATGAGAGCATGAATATGTGTGTGTGAGTGTGCGCGCGCGCGCACGATCTAGTGAATAAAACCCAAAATTTACCAGAAATTCAATGACAAGCGAATACGAGTTAACCCAATTGCCAATCGGCAATAATATTTTCCAAAGGAAAGGTCGCCGATAAAACCACTGCAGTTAAAGCTGGGGTATGAATGGAATGGAACAAAACAAAATACGTATGTAATAGGAGAGAAACAAGATTTGAAGCTTGACGATGAAGTTGAAATGAATTGAGTTTTATTTATGGACGCTCTTTAACTGCTATGGTTCTTGGCGTCCCATTCTATAATGGGCGTGAAAGACCGGTAATTTTGCTCAGAGGCCTCTTATCAGGCTTGAGATTCTTTTATGTGCCGTAAATCTACAATACGGGACCACGAAAAAGAGGACGATCTCCAAGAACATGGAAGAATGCAGTTGTGGAAATCATGTAGGAGAGACGGTTAAGAGAACAATGACTATTGGAAAGAATGGTTTTCGGCGGTAAAAAGAATTGATGTGTCACGTTCACATGACTTCCTCTACCTATACCATTTATTAGTTACTGTACAAATTATTCTTAGGAAAGTTTATTTTTCTATCTACCACATTTTAATCCGAAAAGCCTTTGCAGAAATAGCTACATTACATATGTCGTTATGATACAAAGGGAACAGCGATTAAAATTTAGTTTTTATTTATGGACGCTCTTTAACTGCTGCGGTCCTTAACGTCCTATTCTATTCTGGGCGTGAAAGACTGGTAATTTTACTCAGAGGCCTCTTTATCAGGCTTGAGGCTCTTTTACGTGCCGTAAATCTACGACACGGAAGCCATACTAAGGAGTTTTACGCCCGAAAAAGTCAATCGCCCTCCGCAGGGTTTAAACCCGTGATCTCGAAAACTACAGACATGATAACCAACACACCACGGAGGACGACAGGGAATAGCGATAGTCAAATGTTTAAGAACTGGACGCTATATGCTGTACTTGAAATTCATTAGTTTCCATGCAATCGCGAGGAACTGAACTTTGAGAGAATGACCAAGAAATGAACAATTCGAACCTTTAATAACGAATATCTCAGAAATGGCTTGTGCCATAAAAAAGATATTTGAAATAAACTGTGTGTTTTAAAGGGATCTACATTGGATGTGCAGTACGTTTTCGTCTATCGCTCAGCGTTGACCAGTTATATAAGATTATACAAAATTCCATCCGAATGAAGAGGACTCCATAGGCCATTGTCAGAAAATTCAAGATATACGTTTTATTTGTCATGTAAATCTCGTTAATATATGGTATTTTAATCAAAATAGTTTTTTTAGAAAATAAAAAATTTCGAAAAATGTTCCATGTAAAAGGAAGTTTAGGCTGGGGGATTTTATTGAAAATCGTCGTGTCGCATCTTTGGAAGATACTGAACCTAAATACCAAATTTGCGTTTTTGAGTTATGCTGTTTAGACACACTGACACCAGCCAACCTACACATCCACACACGGACATTTTGCTAAAAATGCTTTATTTGGATTCAGGGTGCCTCAAAACATGTATTTACAGTAAAATCTTGCTATCTAATTTTTGTGTGGAATGCAATACCTTCTGTACCTACTAGGTACGCGGTAGAGAAAGTAAAAAGGATGCTCAATTTAATGTGTATGTAGCCGTCAGAAGATGCAAACACTGTAAATCCGATTAATAATATGCAATACAAAAGCAAAGTGTGTGAAGCAAAAAGGAGGAAAATATTTGTTTCCGCAGAAGAATAGTAGATACTGACGAAGGAAAAAAAGAACTAGGAAAATATGATATAGTTATAGGTATGCATAAAGTGGAATTTCAGGGGGAAATAACACAATAGCATCGATAAAGCAGACTATTACTTAATTGTGCAGCGATCTCAAATGCGACAATAACTTTCTTTAAACACTTATAATAAATTCACCTCCTTGCATGCTGGAGTTCTTGAATAGTTTAAAGTGTACGGACGAATAGCAGACAGGAAAAACTATGCTACACACGCCCAGAGAGATAAAGAAATACATTCTGATTTATAACCCTCAGACGGCTTTCTTTAATCGGATCACTTAATGCTAATTCTAGGGACGGTTTTTATAACAGTACCATTATTTTCCCTGTCCATGTCAAAGGGCAGAGGAGTATTTCTATATAAATTTTAGTACTAGAGTTTGTTTGGAGAAAGGTGTTATAAGTCCACGTTTCCGCTACACAAAGAAAGGATTGTGCGTTTGTTTTCCTCAAAAAATAGAAAGAAAAAAGAAAACATAATACAAATTAGAAAAATAACTGTGTTGCTTTAAAATGAGGTTCTTTAGTCTAATAGACTATTCTGACAAAAGTTTGTTATTCTATCTATTTTTTGTTAATCGAGATAAACTTTCATTACACATTTACATATTTACGTATTTCATCTCAAGAATACACTACTAAAGCAATAATCAAATCTTTTCAAAGGGGTTCGCTATATGATTGCTTCGAAATTCTGTTCTCATTGAATAACCACGAAACAAAAGAAAAAAATAATAGCAATTTGCAGTTTAAAAAAAAAAACATAAGGAGTTGCAAATTCCAACCAATAAGAAAGAATCAATTATTTAACTTAAGTTGTGTGATTTAACGAATCTACATTTTTTATGTAGTAATATTTAGTTCATCTCTTATGGTTTATCAATACAACAAAAGTTTTTCAGAATGAAGAGGACCTCACAGATTTTATATGTATAAACGTTTATTTTAATCAAAATCTTAGAGCTATTCTGAGAAACTCAAACGAAAATTTTATTCATGTAAAGGTCAGTTTGGACTGGGAGGATTTTCTTGAAAATCTCCTGTTGCTTCCCTGAAGAATCTAAACCAAAATGCGAAGTTCGGCGTTTATCCAAGATTTATTTCTCGAGTTCTGCTGTTCACGGATACGCATATACACTCAACACACATACACGAACTTTATCAAAACAATTTATTTAGTCATTCAGGGGGCTTCAATACGTGCATTTTCGGTGAAAGCTCAGTAACGAATTTTTGGGTGGAATAAAATACTTCCTGTCTCACTAGAGATAACCGAGGGGAATGGCTCAGGCGGTAACATTTGTGGCTCGTATTCGGGAGGTCATGGGTTCGATTCCCGCGGTTGACCTTTCCGACCCATAGGTTTTTTCGGGGTTTCCCTGGATCGCTAGGCAAATGGGGGAAAGTTCATTACATCCCTGAATTTTTGTCCCTCCATTTCACCTCCGTTCTCATTCCATTTCACCATTCATCTGCTTGGTCTATTTCATGGTTAAAAGTGTCGGCGGGAGTCTCGGCATTGAATGGCAAGGGTAAAGGATGCTCTACGTAACACTTCATCCCCCGGAATGGGGGTGTTCAACGAATCCCGGGCTTCCAGTTGGATGTGCAGGCCTGCAGGGGGAAGGGGAGCTGGTTGTACCACCTGTCATCCGGGGAGTTTCAATCTGTAAAAATTAGGGAGCCTGCCCTTTGCTCTGCCGTGCCGTGCCTCCTGGTCCGGCCGTCCTCTGTCTCCTCTCACCTCACCCCTCCCCACCCCTTCCCTTCCTTCCTCCCTCCCTCCCTCCCGAATACACCCACAGTCAAGAGCATAGGTACAAGAGATCTTGTAGTCAAGGTGCTAATTGAGGCACTATTTTTAACACTTAAATGATTTCAGTCTAATTATATAATATAAAAACAGCCCGACTTAAAGCAATATGTGTATAATATATAAAATGTATGTAACAGTCATTGTATTATGTTTATATTATTGTGTACATGTATAATAATGTTATGTGAATGTATTACGTAATTTAATAATATAGGAGCTGTGAGAATAGAAGCCGAAAGTTGCTAACAATGAGGTAACCTTGAGACAACAATAAATTATAAAGTTTAATAATGCTACTAGTAATTCTTGGAACAATAATGTAATATTTAAAACAGTTTATAAATAGCCAATCAACAACTAGAATAAGCTTAAGTTAAATAAAGTATTCTATTGGAGTAGGATTAGCCAATCAGAGACTTGAAATTGAGAAATTTACAAATTTAAGCGGTAGAAGCCAGATGCTAGAAGGCAACGTTCCTGAGCAGTTCGCTCAGTACGTATTCAGTGTGATACACATAAAATCCATTTCGGCGAGAGTATTATAAAGTTTACGTGTTAAAAAGTGCAAGTAGTTAATAAATAAACTCACAACTCTCTATATCAGTGAAGTGTTATTTAATCGTGTGAAGGATTAATAAAAGGAGTGAAGTAAAAATTATAATTTGTGTAAGCCTACATTCTTTAGCCGCATCACCTCCTGCTAAGAGTTAAGTGTTTCTACAAATTAATACTAACGCAGCCGAGGCAAACATAAATATATATAATATTTATAAAGAAACATTAAAATACAGAGTTGATTCCTAAACGTTGGGGCAAAGGCCACCAGAAAGTAAACGTTGGGGCGAAGGCCTCCGGAAACTTTGTACCATACGTGGGGCAGTTACTTCATCAAATTGGCTTCCAACACTGGAACTACAACACAACTACTCCTTCATAATTCCCCCTCCGCAACTAGTCGTACTCCTACTTCTACTATAGATAAGCAGTAGGGAAAATAAAAATTATGATAGCAATGCCACTTTCTCTGCCCACTTTTATTTACACTCTTATCTATTCTCAAATTATTCGTTAAAGGCTTGTTTTTGTGCTTCTTGTTAGTTATAACGAAGGTTTTCCGAAATGTTTCAATACATTTTGTTGTAGCTACATAGGAGCATAAAGGAAGCTATTGCGACAGTCAAATGTTTAAAAAGAAGCTCGCATGCATATAATGGACTGGGTATTTTGAACACACCCTTTGCATCGTCTGATGAGAAAAGAAAAAGAAAGAAAGTAGCGTGAAGCTTGAAATTCTGGGAACTTCGGACCTATAACGGGAAATGTCTCGTATGGCTGAAGTTACAAAAAAAGTGGTTTAAGACAAATTCTAGAACTAAAATGTCCTGCATTTTTTTCTATGTTTTTTTCCGTGGTTCCATGGTTCCAAAACATTCTTTCAAAATAAAGGGACTTTCACTCCCTTTCTAGAATTTGTTCTATTCAGATAAAATTCTACATGTACATTTTATTCTTCATATCAATATCTCAAACATATATCTACTATTTTAACCAAAGTTGTTATAAAATAAAATATTACGCAAATTTTTTCCACGTAAAGGGTAGCTTGGGTGAGAGAGTTTTCATGAAAATCTTTGTTCATATCCTAGAAGTTACTAAACTGAGATACCCAGAGAAAACATAAGACACAGCAAAACAAAATAAATAAATAAATAAATATAATGGTACCACATTTGTATGCGATATTTATCTTATGCAAGAAAGTTTTGCTATATTTCCTCTTTATGTTTTAATAAATTTCATTAGCAGAATGCTAAACAATTACATAAGGCCAGCGCCTATCCAACTAAGCCACCCAGGCCGACTGTGCTAACCTAGGTTTGTGGAATTTTCATATTCACCAGTTTCCCGATTTCGTTGAATATTGATGTCAGGGGTCCTGTTATGTGAAAATGTTGGGCCAAATTACACGGCCAAAGAGAATGTAAAAAGCTCTAAACTTCTATCACCACGGTTTATCCAGCATTACTAGTCCATTCTGATATTTTTTTCACCGATAACAGGCTGGACAACATTTCCAGAAATTGGAGATGTCAGGGGAAAATTAAGGAAATTGGAATTCCTACTGAGGAGCAGGTATCTGTCATCTATCCGTCCGTCTGATCGTACCCAGAAAACGCCGCCTGTATGGTGTTGAAATTTCAAGGCAAGAGTTTGGACGAATGTTTTCTACATATTTCAGTTTTGCTTGAATTCGATATAAGTTTATACAGAGCGCCCATTTACAATTTTACGCAAACCGCAGAGCTTTTACCGAAGAATTAAGAACACATTTTTGTGTAGATATTTAAATTGTTGGTTAAAACTGGTTTAAAATTAAGGGGATTTTTATGGAGAACCCACAAAAATGTTATATTTTAGGCGAATATATATACTAACTGAATCACACGCCCCTAAAACTGATTGAGTTTCTGCAACCTCCTAAGTAGATGTATCTTAGGTTCATTTTCCCATTGCTTTATAGCTCACGCTTAAGGACGCAAGGGCAGTGCCTTCCCAATTTTGAACTAAAAAGCTCTCTAAATAATTACTGCATATATGTTCAAGTCCAAAAAATATATAGAATCTTAGACGCAAACCTTAAATATTTTAGCACCTGCATTTTAATATGTGTCAGATAGCGCATTATAAACACTGACAAAGTCAAACGCCAATAAAATACATTGTCAATACAAAGAAACAACAGTGCTTTCACGCAACACTTCACTAGTATATAGATATGTTTAAAAATTTATCTAAAGCATAAAAAGGTGTTTTAAATGATGTATTTGAAAATTTATGCTTACTATAGCTCTTAACATTAAGAGGCAACAAATTTAACAATTGGGGCCCAAATACACACGAGAATTAATTAACGTGCAAAAGTGTGCTACTTCTAATATTATGGCAATTTACATTTTTTCTTAAAGAATAATCTGAAGTATTACAAAGAAACATGTACTAATGACTTGAGCAAATATAAATTTACAACTATTAAAATTTCCAGGCCATTAAAAAGAGCTTTACAGCGAGACCTGTAATCGCATTTCTTTAAAAATTCTCTAAACCTTCCTTTGTATCAAAAGAGTGTCATGTGTTTTAGTTGGGCCACGCCATAGTAAGATACCATATCTCATAACAGACTGGAACAATGCAGGAAAATATGTAGCGGGCAATGTTAAATGTTTTATTAGATAAACGATCCTAGATAATCTTGTTGATAAATTTTGAATATATATATCCCATTGTAAGTGACTGTCTACCACAGCACCTAAAGTGTGAGATATATTTTCTAAAATTGGCGTCAACGTGAATAAAATCGACTCAATTGTTTCTTTTTTGTTTGTTTTTTTAACTTAACCATTGGAATTGAACCAAGAAAAAACAGTAGCACTAATGTGTTCATATTTTTCCAGGAGTTTAGCAAGGCTATTATCAGAGCTAATAAAACTTGTATAATCAGCACACATAAAAGTTTCTGCTTAAAAAGTGTTTGGCAAATCAGCGACAAAAACAAGTAAAAAAGGCCCCAAAACAGAACCCCGAGAAACGCCAAATTTAACTATTGGCTAAGAGGAGAAGGATCCATAAACATTTACAACTTGTTTACGATTAGCTAAATAGAATTGACATATGTGTGTGCCATAATATTTTAATTTTTTCTAATAACAAATTATCGTTACAGTCGAAAGCCTTAATTAGCTTACAAAAGGTACCACTTCATATTCACACTTTTCAAAAGCGATTAAAATGTTATGTATAAATTTTTCAATGGCAAGAGAACGATATCTTGTGTAGTAAGATTTTCTCTGTCTCTTATGGTTACTATTAATGCAAAAATCATTCAGAATAAAGAGCGAAATGTATTTTCGGGCGAATACAGTTTACTTGGTATGTGTACGTGTGAAAAGAACGGGCTGGGGCACATTCTCTTGTGTCCAGGCTTATCAGGGCAGAATGATGAGCAAGGGGATTACAGAAATGTCTCAGGGAGGTTGGTAGAATCTGTGGACTTTCCTCGTACGTGCGCACTGAGCCTGTCCTCCTCATCGGAGCAGCTACGAGAGGAGCTTCCTTAAACGATTTATCATGAGATCAGTGTTATTGCTTCAGCAGATGCTTGCCCTTTCGCGGCAATGGCTTATAAAGAATCTAAACTATATGAAGCTCCTTCACTATAAAGGCAATTCAACCGTGTCCTTAAATAACACGTGTTTTAAAAAGAGCTATATTATCATAAGAGTACACTTGACTGGTTAGTAAGAAGAGGATCTATGGCTGTTACAGGAGTCATGAAAACAACTCCTACTGAGCAATGGAGGCATTTAGTTGTAATGAAGGAGACAAGAATGTCACTCTATAGACTGCAACACGCTAAGCAACTGGGAATTCCTGAACAGACTCATATACTCAGTTTACCAAGAATTAGGAAATAGATAGGAGATGCATCTTTAGAATACCGTCAGACTATATAACTCCAATTAAACATTTTATAAAGAACTTTAGGATCATCATTAATCCTGAAAGTTGGAGAATAAAACTCCGGAATCTCCTGAGAAAACTTTGATGTGATTTAGAGGTGGCTCAAAGGATAGCTCTGGAACAGAATCCGGAGTATATGGCATAAGACGAAGGTGCAAAATTTTTTCTCCTTGAGTGAATATACCATTTTTTAAACAGAAATTTATGCTATTATTCAATGCATACATGAAAACATAAGGAGAGCTTACACTGGTAGGTAGATCCTTATCTTCTCACATAGCCAGGCTGCACTTAAGGCTCTAAGTAGTCATAAGGTAACGTCAGGACTGGTTTTAAACTGCCTAACATCCTCACAAGCTTGGCAGAACAGAAAGTAGTTCAACTCATCTGGGTGCCGGGTCATAGTGGCATAGAGGGAAATGTAAAAGCCGATGAACTTGCAAGACAAGGAGCAGCTTCACAATTTATTGGGTCAGAGCCAATTCTAGCAACATCTCGTTGTTTAGTAACAGAGGCTATTAAGAACTGATCCAAAGTAGAACATAAAACCTGGCTTAAAACTCCAGGAAACAAACAGGGTAAACTATTTATTAGAAAACCATGTAAAAAAAGGACTGAAAGCTTACTCAAATGTAACAGACTTCAGCTGAGAACAATTATTGCATTTCTCACAAGACATGCTCCTGTGAAAAAGCATCTTAACACGATAGGAGTGTTTCAAGGTAACTTTAGATTGCAGTTGTTCAGAAAGAAAGTGAAACAGCCCAGCACATTATATGCTCCTGTAAGGACTTGGCTCACAGGAGATATATTGCTTTTGGGGATATGTTTTTAGAACCAGAAGAGTTTGAAACCACATCTGTTATGAGTCTATTTCTTGGTCAAGGGTGCAGGGATAATGAATCGGCTTTAAAACGATACAGGTAGCATAATAAACCCAAAGGCTGAAGTGCATCCGGAGCCATGATGGAAACCTGTATTGTATAAGACAAGACAAGGAGAGGATCACAGAATTGACTTCATTTATAAAGAGATTAATGTTTATTGCATCATTTAACGTTACATGTTAGTATTGTTTTAACACACTTTAAAGCCCGCCCCCAAAACAAACAGTGACATCGCTGACAGTAATTGCTATTTAATTTCATCCTAAGTATTTATGTTTATTGCTGATTCTAATGTACTTTCTGAACAAGAGTGCATATCAAAACTATTAATACTGAAATTATGAGAAACTTAAGGGAAGGTGAATATTTTTTTAGTAAACGTGTAGTGTGTAGTGGATATTTTACTCAAATAAAAACTGAATACCGGTGTATAATATTCCCTTTTGACTATATTTTGAGAAAAGTGAAAGGTATTTTTGAGGGTCTGGCCTACGTTTACAGTGCAGTATGATAAATTCATGTTCGTGGGTTCTTTGCAATGTTGGGTTTATAAGTTGTGCCCCAACAATTAAAATGCTCATAACACTCGAGGATTGAGCTTCAGTCTTCCAATGCTTCTAAATTCTGCGATGACCAAACCTTCGTGTTTTTTTTGCATTTATCTTCATCTCGTGATTCCCACCGTTAATTATCCCCACCAACTTATTCGTTAAGGTTCTTTCCTCTGTTTCTAGCAATACTATTATCATCAAGTCCCTCTCTTGTTGTGAAGACAGTTCGCCATAATAGTTTACGTTATCGTGGCTCTGTATACTCCCTTTCCAGCTGTTTGTTATGCAAGCTGTGTACTTATTTCAAATGAATTAATTGGCCATTAGTCTTCCTGTGTCGAGAAGAGAAGTACACATACGTAGGAGTCTCAGAAGCAACCTGGAGCAGAGCACCGCAAGTAGACCGCAAAGGACCTTTTAGCTTCTAACGTGATCCCTGGGAGGGATGAGAGGGAGACACGAATGGCAACCACGTCCGGACGAGGATGTACGCTAGCAAGGACGGGTTCCCTCGATTTCTCATGGGGCACATCCTGGCGCCGTTTAATCACGCGTTAGTACCTTTCCAGGGTCCCGAGCCATCTCCAGGAAAGAGCTTTCAGCAAATCTACCAAAAGTAGGCAAACATTTCCAAAAAACACAAAACACCGTCCTGCCGCAACTCATCGAACACTGTCGTCTGGCCCTTCAACACTGAAAGAGATGAAAGAAAATGGATGGGAAATTCGTGGTAGAAGAGGAACCACCCCATCATTTGCCTATCGACCCGGGGAAACCACGGAAAAACCCATCGTCAGAGAGCCGACGGAATTCGAACCCGGGACCTCCCGAATGTCATCCTCATACGTTACCGCAGAGCATTCTCGCTCGAGAAGACAAAGTCAACGTCCATTATTTGCGGAGTACTGCTCTAGAAATATTACTGAAATAACCTTATTAGTGCTAATTGTTATGTTTGATGGTCACATTCCGTCTAGGCTATATGCATTGCAATTTATCTGCCAGATAGCGAAGGTGATTTCAACGCGTGTATAAGAGGCGCCTCAGATGGTAACGGATACACAACATGCGTGTCTGATTATTACTTCTTAGAATCACACACAAAATATTCCATGCGTGTCTTCTTAGAATCACAACAAAAAATATTCCAGCAAGTATGGGTTGGTGAAACCTGCTCCACTTATATGTAAATTCCTTGAAAATGATTATAGCAATTTAAATTATATGGTATCGCTTACACGAGTTGATTTAGTTGGTAATCGCGAAACGTTCATTCCTACAGTAATGAAAATTACTAATTACCTCCTATTATTCACTGACTGCAAATTTAAGTTTGAAGCAATTTTGAAGCATTTTGGGAGCTATTATTAGTTTACAGCTTCAATTAAGGCCTTGGGTGGCGATAATAATCGTTAGCGAACATTTTTCCAAACTCGTCCCCTTCAACGGCCAGATTGCAGGATTTAGAAGAGGAAGAGTGACACCAAATATGAGGTACACAAGGGCGTATTAATAGTAACACATGTAATGTGTTCATGTCCATCCTTTCGCTAGCCTGTATCGTTTATTGCTGGGTACACAAATTATTCCTACGAAAACTTATTTACTTCAGTTTAATCGAGATAAACTTTCGTAGAAATAGCTAAAGTACACACTTCCCTAAAGATAACAGTGATAGTAAAGTGTTTAAGAACTGGACTTATATGCTGGCCCTAAAATTCTATACTCTTTCCATGCAGGCGCGAGAAACAACTGAATTCAACATGACTTTAAAGAATGAGAGTATTGAACAATTCAACCATTAAAAACGCATACATCGGAAATGGCTTACGCCACAGAAAACTTATTTGAAATAAATTGTGTGTTTTAAAGAGATCAACACTTTTGTGTAGTCCGATTTGTCTATCGCTTACGTTTAACCAATTCTACAAGATTATATAAAATTCTTCCGCATGAACAAGACTATAGGCTATTCCCAGAAAATTCAAGATACGTTTTATTTGTCATGTAAATCTTTAGTATATGGCATTTTAATCAAAATCTTCAGAGATATTTTTGAGAAAATAAAAAATTTCAAAAAATGTTCCATTTAAAAGTAGTTGAAGTGGGGAGAGTTTTTGAATCTCCTTAAGCCATATTAAGTCTTTGTAATATATGACTTAAATAGCAAGTTTGGTGTTGATCCAACTGTTTCTTTCTGAGTTATGCTGTTCGTACACGCACTTACACATGGGCCTTTTTCTAACAAATGCTTTTTTGGATTCAAGCGGCTTCAAAGCACGTATTTTCGATAAAATCTCGAAATCGATTTTTTTTTACTACAACGCAAAAACGTGATATTTTATTGACGTTATGTGAATCCTTGATCAAACTTAAATTTAAGCGTAAATCGTTTACGTCTCAGTTCCTCTTGAAAATAATTCAACCATGCCATTATTTAAAGCTTGTAAGCGTTTATCACAAAACTCGTTTTCTGTAGAAACTGTCACATTTTAGTTTTAAGCGACGTAAAGCAACTAAGTTTTATATTCAGAGAGCAGCATTCCAAAACCTGCTCCATGGCTATAGGCACTAGAATTGCTACGGTCGCTCTCTGCTAGAATATACATAGCAACACCCGCTTTTTAGAGCTAACTTTTATAATGTTGATGACTGTTTCTAGGACAAGGAATCGAGAGGGACACCTCGCTCACCTCGACCCAAGGCGGATCTTTTGTGGCTTCTACCACATCCCTCCAGGAGGTAAAGGAGCTGCAGGTAGACAGGTCACAGACGCGCAGCGTTCCCTAACGATTCCAAGCTTGAATCGTCGGGCTCCTCAGAGAAGGCTGCCCTCTAGCACAGTCGGAGAGAACTCGACCCACCTTAGAAGGCAAGGCGGAGAAGGACTTTCTAATGAGTAGGCATCTGCGCCATCTGTCCGACGTCGACTGACATTCATGGCCCCTAAACCTAACTGAAACATGAAAGAGGAACGAAATGAGTGGGAATGAGATCACAGGAGGAGGAACTACCCGAGTATCGCCTACAAATCCAGGAAACCACAAAGAAAAAAACATGGTCAGAGTGGCGGCCCGACGGGAATCGACGCGATCTTCTGGATACCACCCTCACGTTACCACAGAGTTCATTTTTAATGTGACTAGCCTTATGATTTGAGTAATGTGTTTGTGTTGACAACGTTTGTGGTAGCAAAAAAAAAACAACTCCGGTATTTTTCTGTACATTTGCATTGCCGTCATGTAATTGTCAACTGACCGAGCGAGTTGCCTCCTCAGTAAAGTGTGAAGCTCGCATTCAGGAGACCCGGGCTTCGATTCCCGTCGACTGACCATTTTGAGTTTTTCTTGGTTTCCCCAGATCGGTAAGAAAATGCTGGGATGGTTTCTTATCTATCATGATTTTTCTTCCTTCATTTACCTTTCGTTGGGTTTCCTTCTCATGCTTCAGATGTGCGTCTAGGTTTCATGGCGTGTGGCGGTGGCGGGAAAGGGCGCCGATGCTTGCTCCAGACAGCCCTCCGTTGACACTGGAGGACTGCTTATTTGGATGGGTCCTTCATCGCTCTCTCCGGGTAGCTCCAGTAGTGGGACGGGTCTTTGAGCCAGGAACTGTTCGGGACTCCCGCGCGTCTCTGTTGCGTGTAGCCTTCTGTAGTTCATTCACTTCATCCTTCTTTCTGGGGCGGTGTTAGCGCAATAGACCTCTCGTAGGTCACAGTGCGTGATGCAGTAATTTGTATCACAAATTACTTAAATGTAAATAATGATTGTAATATGAATATGCATTTTTATGTGACATTGATTTCAGATGTTTATTGATTGTAAATATTGTTGGAAAGTAAATTTATAAGGCTTTACTGAAACTGTCAATAATAGCGCAATAATGCAGCGAGGGGGTGAGCTATTTATCATTATTGGAAACGAGGAAGTTACGTAATGTTGGCGCGTTTTCGGTAGAAACTTCTGGAATGTTTCCTCCCTAAAAGCATATGTATTCATAATTTTCATTGGATATTAAAATAGACGCTAATGTTTGCGCGTTTTATTAGCCAATTGCAGTTCAGTTATAATCTTTAGGCGTATCTGGACGAGGGCGTATAAATAAGGTAGGTTGGAGGTAAAGTCAGTCAGTCCTTCAGTTCGCCGAAAGCATTCATACATTACACGTCGTCGTCAGTTTGTCAGTTCATCAAAAATCTGTGTACACTACACGTCGTTTTCAGTCAGTCAGTTCGTCGAAAGTATTAGTTCGTCATACATCGGATATAGATTCACAAGTTACGCGCAGCAGAATTATGAAAGATCTAAAATATGGTAAAGTTAATTATATAAAAGGTTGAAGTACGTTGATTAAAAGTGATCAGTAAGAAGTTATTATAACAGTTTCAGTTTGGCGAGTATCTAGATCAATATGTAAAAGTGATAGTGAACGTGTTCGATAATAAAAATTATAAAACAAATTTCTTCATCAGTGTTCTTTTTGGATAAAAGATTCCTTTCCGTTTACACAACCCTGATCAAGACACATGTTCGACCCAAGATAAGATAATAGCTAGCCGGAGGACATTTGAAATGAAATCAAACAAAAGCTAACACTGATGCAAATTGCTAACACAAGATGGAGCTACAAACCGAAAAAATGAATGACGTGGCAAGATGGCTTCAACACACGTGATGTAAACAAACATTATAAGTAATACCGTCGCAAATTGGCTACCATAACGTGGGGCTACAATAATGTTATTATAAATTGGCTCCTATACGTGGGGCAGTTAAAGTTATGAAACCAAACAAAACAAAAGCAGCACAATATAAGATCTTCAAGTTCTAATAATTTACGTAAAAACATATTACGTAAGCACTAATTCGCTACAAATTGGCACCCAGAACGTGGGGCATAGTGACCAGGAAAGGAACACGATGACCAGGAAAGGATCAGCATAACCAGGAAGGAGCAGAGTGACCAGGAAAGGAACCAGGACGTGGAACGAATGCAGCAGTGAAATGATCTACAAGACGCAGATTCCAGAAACAACAGGGACGACAGACTACGATCGTAATTCCGAGATTACAAGGCAACAGGGAAATTCAAACTACAGGACAACAAAACGACGAAGATTCATCGAAGCGACATACAAATCTAGGAGAGAGGGGCAGGAAGCTGGACATCAAAGTAACAGCAACAGACAGCATCACAAAGGTCAGAGTATAGTAATTTTTTTTTGAAAACAAAATTATAACATTCAAATGTACTTGAGGAGTGGTAGGATAAAGAAGACAATGGCTACTAATAATATTGAAGAAACAATGATGGAAGGGGATAGTGTAACAGTTAGCTGTAATTCAATACAGGTTACAGATAATAGCCCAAACAATGTAGAATTGGAGGGAGGAAATGTTAGTGCAGGAAGTGAGAATAAAACAGCAGGAAATATTAATTCTGATACTAGTATGATTATGGAAATGTTGAGAAATTTTGGTGAGAGATTAGAAAAAAAAATAGATCAGAGTTATGAGAAATTAGAACAAAAACTAACTGAGAGTATGGAAAAGAGTCATAGGAAATCAATTGAAGATATTGGTAGGAGTAATGAGATATTAGAGCAAAAAGTAGACAAAAGCAGGGAAGAAATTGAAAAGAAAGTTACGAAGCTAGATAGTAGTATGCCAAAAATGAGTGATGAAAATGAGGAAGTAATAGCAAGTGAGATAAGAGAAATTTCAAAGAAAATGTCAAACATAAGCAGGGAAATAGCTAACAAAGAAAGTGAGGTTAATACTAAAAGTGAACATGTTGATGTAAAATGTACAGAGTTAGGAAGTAGAATGAGTAATATTTCAAGTGAGATAAGAGAGATGAAAGAGGTTATGAATGTAGTTGTGAATCAGGCGCAAGTTAATTTCAGACGGGAGATATCAGAAATACAGAATGAGACAGTAATGCAAAGAAATAAATTGTACCAAGATGTTCAAAATGAAAACTCCAGTCCAGTACAGTTTAGTACAGATTTGTCAGAGTATTCTCAAGTTAAAAAGATAGCAGATGAATTGAAAATGACAGTTGTTAAAAGATGTGTTGTTCAGGAAACTTTAGATTGTTTTCAAATGTTATCAGGGAACGAAATATCATATGAATACAAGAGGTTATTCATGAACAAATTTTGGAAGGTTAGGATACGGCTACGAGTAATGTTTAGCCACATACAATTTGATCCAGGAGGGTAAATAACAATGAGATGTAAAGTAAATGCTGGATAGGTAAAGATGACTTGCAGAGAAATGTATTGGAACGTAAGAGGGTTAACTAAATATATATGTCATGAGAAAACAGAAATTTAATTTAAAAAAAAGGAGAAATAGATATTTTAAAAAAAATAACATTTTTTTTAGTAACTGTAACAGTATTTGAAATTAAAAATGTAAAAAAAAATTGAAACTTAATGTGATATAAAAGTAAAAGTACGTAGAGATAATTCAAAGAGTAGTGTGAATATAAAGTACAAAACAAAAAAATATTGGGTAAAAAAAATAATAAAAAAATATTTATGTAGCAAACAGAAAAATGTGAAACAGTGCCTAGATTTAAGAGATGTAAATATATTTGTGTACAGGGTAAATATTTTTGGTAAATGTTTAATAATTACAAAAACTCTTGAATGCATAAATTTTTGTCAATAATCTAAGTAAAAAAAAATTTGCAGTAATTAAATAATTTAGGGTACAGTATTTGCTATAAAAAATTTTGTGATGTCAGATTAATATCTAAATTAATTAAACCAGAGCCAGTAAGTAGTGGCGAGATAAAAAAAAAAACATGTCGTGTGTTAAATACGTGTGAAGTGTTAAGTGAAAGTGATAGCGTGTGTTCCAAGATTTAGGAGACTAAAAACACAATTATAACATTTCCAAACAAGTTGTAAATATTTATAATTATGTTTCTAGTGGGGCATATGATGCAGTAATTTGTATCACAAATTACTTAAATGTAAATAATGATTGTAATACGAATATGCATTTTTATGTGACATTGATTTCAGATGTTTATTGATTGTAAATATTGTTGGAAAGTAAATTTATAAGGCTTTACTGAAACTGTCAATAATAGCGCAATAATGCAGCGAGGGGGTGAGCTATTTATCATTATTGGAAACGAGGAAGTTACGTAATGTTGGCGCGTTTTCGGTAGAAACTTCTGGAATGTTTCCTCCCTAAAAGCATATGTATTCATAATTTTCATTGGATATTAAAATAGACGCTAATGTTTGCGCGTTTTATTAGCCAATTGCAGTTCAGTTATAATCTTTAGGCGTATCTGGACGAGGGCGTATAAATAAGGTAGGTTGGAGGTAAAGTCAGTCAGTCCTTCAGTTCGCCGAAAGCATTCATACATTACACGTCGTCGTCAGTTTGTCAGTTCATCAAAAATCTGTGTACACTACACGTCGTTTTCAGTCAGTCAGTTCGTCGAAAGTATTAGTTCGTCATACATCGGATATAGATTCACAAGTTACGCGCAGCAGAATTATGAAAGATCTAAAATATGGTAAAGTTAATTATATAAAAGGTTGAAGTACGTTGATTAAAAGTGATCAGTAAGAAGTTATTATAACAGTTTCAGTTTGGCGAGTATCTAGATCAATATGTAAAGTGATAGTGAACGTGTTCGACAATAAAAATTATAAAACAAATTTCTTCATCAGTGTTCTTTTTGGATAAAAGATTCCTTTCCGTTTACACAACCCTGATCAAGACACATGTTCGACCCAAGATAAGATAATAGCTAGCCGGAGGACATTTGAAATGAAATCAAACAAAAGCTAACACTGATGCAAATTGCTAACACAAGATGGAGCTACAAACCGAAAAAATGAATGACGTGGCAAGATGGCTTCAACACACGTGATGTAAACAAACATTATAAGTAATACCGTCGCAAATTGGCTACCATAACGTGGGGCTACAATAATGTTATTATAAATTGGCTCCTATACGTGGGGCAGTTAAAGTTATGAAACCAAACAAAACAAAAGCAGCACAATATAAGATCTTCAAGTTCTAATAATTTACGTAAAAACATATTACGTAAGCACTAATTCGCTACATGCGCGAAGTGTTCTATGCACTGTTGCCAGGTTTACCAATACCAAGGTAGCCAGTTTCTTAACACAAGATAGGCAAATGTCGCCTACTTATTGAGTTACAAATATGACATGAATTTTATTCATTTGGCCATGCAATATACATTAAACCTGTAACAATACCAACACTTATTTCTTGTCTTGTTTTAAAATTAAAATCAGTTATTACCTGATCATAAAGAAATAATTACCCAGCCATAATAAGAGCATGGTTCTCAATTATCGATATAGTGTGTCACAATTGGTTGATGCACAGGTTTGATGACCGGTCAGAGGGGCTTTAGTAAGTAAACCAAGTTAGGAACGCACCGAGGGTTAATGGCGAGGGAAGGTGGTAGCGATTGCGACCTTGTAGTGTTCGTAAGCAAATATGAATAGTTGAAGGCCTACATCCTGCTTCGAAAGCAGATTGATCAGGATTACGCAGTATCGGAAGAAAACAATATAGATCTGTGTACCTATTGATAGTGTGCAATAAAGTTACTTCATTAATTAATTACCTTATTAATGTGCAGAAATATGAGTTACTTTTCTGCTACATCGTGAGTTTTACAATGGCATTAATGAACTTTCGAAATACATTGAACATAAATTGCACGCCATTAGCACGTAGAAAGTAGTTATATATGGAAAAAATGCGATAGGAGCAAAAAACATGTCAAACTTGCTTGAGATTTCTTGCCTCAGTAACGTGACCCTCGTTTTACACATTTCTACGTACCCTGAATTATTCTCTAGAATGCTTTTATGTTTCTCTGTCAGCCTTTCTTACAGTTCCAGCTTTATACCTTACTGTGTTTCTGAAGCGAAATATCTTTTTCACGTTGGCTATAAATTATCAACATCCAAAAGAGAGGCTGTAATTTCTTTCGCACCTCATTAACGACCATGTGCTAGCCATGTTTAATGTATTAATGTGGCACAATGTTTAATATATTTTAAACGTCTTTTGAGCTCTATGCGACATACGCTACACCTGATGGTTTCACTGTTTCTGCTAAAGTTTTCCCTGCCAAATTCTGCCAAAATGATGCTAATTGTGACGATGGTGTGATTCTTCTTTACTTTAGGCATATTACCATAGTTATCCACTGGTTTGTACAGCGAATAAATGGAACGCTCGCAACGAAACCGAGTGTTGTGAAGGGAAGAAGAGGAGAGGAGTGTTCGTCACAGTAGCTGAGGTCACCTGTACTCCGTGCGGTAACACGGTTGCTCTGTTTACTTACTAAAACCCCTCTGTCTGATGACTGACGTATGAGTGGAATAGTCATGAGTCATGAAAACAAACATTCTTTAAGCTCAATTAAATTGCCGGGAAAATGTGTGCGTTCATGTGTCTAGAGAACTATTTCCACTAGGGTTGCCATACGTCGCGGATTTCCTGGACAATCCGCGATTTTATGCTAGAAGACGAATGTCCTGGACTAAGAGATAAAAGCCCGGGAAAGCAGTGAGTGCTAAAGAAATGTTTTTATGATTAACTTGATTTTTACCGACAAACGTCGTTCAAGAATTTCACCATTCCTTACGATAGAAGTTCTCAGATGGCAGCACCGTGGCTGACGAAGACCATAGATATATCGCCGATCTCGCGCTAACAGTGAAAGCGGAAGCAATACTATAATCGATTCTCTGTGATTTTGCCGTTTCCGATTCCTTTATTTCTAGTGCCTGCCTCGTGTTTGTACGTTCTGTGGTTTATATGAGGTTAACATTCACAAGATTGTGTTTCTGAAGAGCATTATTCAAAACTGCTTGCAATTGTACAATACTATTTCTCCATTCCAGGGCATAATGCTAATGTGGAGAGGGTATTTTCTTTAGTGAATGCATAATGGACAGAATAAAGGAACAGACTGGCATTAACTTCAGTCAATGCAATGCTCCAAATTCAGTATAACATGAAAAATATAAGTTGCACTGATTTTCACTGACTCATTCAGAATCAATGCAAGTTTCTTTCTTCTGTTCAACGCTCAGAGAAACATGATTGGTACAAAGCTTGATGTAAAATACATCTCAACTGTAGCAAAACAATGGTGTATATTTTAGTAATTTGTGTTTAATGTTTTAATTAAAAAAGTTATTTAATGCAAACTAACATTAATTTTCTTCATTAATTACAATTCATTTGCCGACGGCGTTAATGCTCGGACTATGTCCTTAATTTTGGTTCTTGGATTATGGCAACCCTAATTTCCACCTAAAATTACGCAGAAACACATTTTCCCCTACTGTGCAAATCCAAATGCTTTCAGCATCATTTGTTTCTTTTATCAAGTTGATTGTTTACTCACTATTTTAAGGCTATTCTTATAAGTACTTACTAAATCAGGTCCCTGTGTGATAGGGTTGCCATATACCACGGATTTTGCGATGAATGAAAACGTCCAGGCCGAAAAGATAAAAGTCCATGGTTTTTACTATATCTGAACTGAACTTCAACAAATTTAATGCTTTTTGGAGGGAGGCCAAGAATGACAGTTATAAAAATTTGTTGTTACATAAGAAATGGGTTGTCTTACTTCATAATTACATTTCTAGTGAGCAGTTTCTAGTTCTAGTTGCTAAAAATTCTGGGATATTATTTTTCCATTCCTCGTCATAACACCAACGTAGAGAGAGATTTTCCCTCATGACTGCTCATCGGACAGAAGGAAGGAATAGGTAAACAATTAAATCAGTTGATCAATGTTGCCAATACAATAAGAAAAATATAAGTTGTAGTGAGTTTCGTAAACCTATTGTGAATAATACGGAATTCCTTTCTTCTGTACTAGGTTTTGAGAATAAGGTTGGTATAAAAAACTTGAAATGTTTACCGAATACATTTAATAGATGTTTAATAATATATGCTTACTTAAGGTAAAATGCAATAAAGCGGCATTTCGAAAACACTCTAGATTAATTAAATGCACATTTGTCCTACATTAGAGCTGCTTCTTCCTCAAAATTTCATATCCTTAAATCGATTATACTAACGGTAGGAATTGTCCTAGTTTTAGATTATCATATTATGGCAACGATACTATGCTATGGCATGCTGTTTCGTGACCACGAGAAAAGTTGAATACTGACTTACCACTTGAAAAGGTTTAAATATTTGAAAATAACACAAACAAATAACGAAGAATATCTCGAAAATGGTTAATGCCACAAAAACGTTGACGTAAATTGTGTCCTTTAATAAACATGTACATGTGTAGTAAGATTTTGTCTATAGTGTAGTGTAGTACATTTTTGTGTAGCAAGATTTGCGTTATACTAGTTATACAAAGGTTATTAATAATGAAGAGGACTTTTCAGGCTATTGCAGAAAATTCATTTTGTTTGTCATGAAAATATCTTAAACATGTGGTATTTTAATAAAAATCGTTAAGAGCCACTTTTGAGAAAATAAAAAAAGATGAAACATTGTCTATGTAAAGGCTATTTTGGGATGTGGGCATTTTCTTGAGAATATCCATATCGTATCCTTGTAGAATACTGAACTTAAATATCAAGTTTCACGCACAAGAACCATTTTTCTAAAAATGCAGCTTTTTATTCAGGTAGCCTCAAAACATGTATTTTCTGAAATCTTGTATGGAATTTTCGGGTGGAATGCAATACTTTCCTCGAAGTAAAGAAACCAAAAGGGGTACACACATAAATCTTAATTATATGTCAAATGGACAAAAGTAGATAAAAGGTAAGTTCTGAATGCACGGCCTAGCAAACTAGGAACCAGTTTATTGCCGGTTATTTTCTTTAATTGCTGAATTAATTTGCAATGCTAATAGCTTAAAGACCTTATCTACAATTTTTTTAAACAGCGTAGGTATCAGCAACTTGAAAATGATTATGTTCCTTCGGCAGCAAACACAATGTTGCCCAAAGCTTCGGCTCCAAACAAAGATCTCAAGGTGACGCAGGCCAAGGTTCAAAATGTTGTTGCCTCATAAATAATGAAGTTGAGTGCGCAGCATCTTTGTGGCGGATATATGTGGCCGTCGAAAAGAAATGGCTGGGAAGAAAACCCGCGGATGTTAATCTTCGAAATTAACGCGCATTTTGGCCTTGGATACGACAATGTTTGCCTGACATGCCCACAGGTTCTCTCTTTGTTTGCTCCTGCCATTATCGGGATATTTTGGTTCCTCCCTCTGGTTATATCTTACAGAAAGCTGAATCCAATTGTAAAGTTAAGCCCCCTCTAATCTAGCAAACGAAATAAAATTGAATTGGGGTAAAGAGGCATTAATACTTGCCTTGGAAAAGGTCAAGAATAGCATGGTTTACATTGGAAGGCTGGAGGGCACAGAAAATACATGAAGATTCAGGCAGGAAAATCTGTCCACTTTGTGGTGGGGGATGAAGACTGCGTGCATCTTGGCGGAATGCATACAGCACGCGACACAGCGAAAAACTATATGAACAGAAAAAATTCTTTAGTCCAGCAAGTAGGAGATTAGTATGTTGGGATCTACTGGCTGACTATAGGAACTCAAGAAACATGGGCAACTTATGGCTAAAGTGTGCGAAGTGGGATCAGATTTGTTCAGCTAATCAAAGGTAATCTATCTTTTTTATTTTATTTTTATCTTCAGATTTAACTTCTAGCTTAAATCTGCATTACTTTAATGATCCATACACTAAGATTTGTAAAATAACTGTAATAATTTCACACCAACAAACATACCTTATCTATAATTATGACTAGGTAACAGAGTGGAATATCGCGTTCATCTTGACCCATGGCGGATCTTTTGTGTCTACCACCCTCCAGAAGAAACGGGTAAGGTGAAGGAATAGCAGGAGGCTAATGTCCAGAGAGGGAGGTCACAGAGACGCGCAGAGGTCCCTAAAATTTCAAGCTTGAAGATCCGACTACTCCTTCGGGGCTGCTCAGAAGCGGCCTCCTTTTGGCGGAGGTGGGAAAAACTCGACCCACGTTAGGCAGCTCAAAGAAGACTGTAATCTGGTAGGACCGAGAACTCCTTTCCAATAAACAAGCGCCGCGCCATCTGTCCGACAGCAACTAACACTGCACAGCCCCGAAGTCCGTCTAAAACATAAAAGGGGAAGCCGAATGAGGGAAGGAAATTCGTGATCGAAGAGAAACTACCCCAACATTCACCTATGCACCAGGGAAAAGCAAGACCTCCCGAATGTAAGTAAGCCTCACAAGTTACCGCGCAGCCCCTGCCTACCCTCTGATGGTTACTCATACTACTTTCTCAGCATTCAAGCTCAAGCCTGTAGAAATTTAGTTGGGACTTCCTTTACGTGAAAGAAACTGGCTTGTTATATTTCACACCATCAGGGTCTCAACCATGACATTGTGGTCTGTGTAAAGTAAATGTTAAAAGCTGCGTTTAGAAGAGCTTACATTACAAATGTCTATGTACTGATCTCATACAGAATGCTCCGAAACTACTCGTTCAAATTAATACCGGAGGTAGACAACATCAAAACAAGTGTATTTCGATAAGGAACATGTGGCCTCTGAAGTCAACTTGTAACGTTAGGGAATTGTTTGTGAGTGGTGCTGACATAAGTAGTTGTGTCGGTGACTGAGAATGTGTACTGACCTTCAAACCTGCTCTGTGTACGAATCGTTGGCCCTGAGGTCTGTTTGGAAACACGGCATTCTCGTTCATCATTTATACTTCGTGATCTACTACAAGGGCTATAGTGCGCCCTCAGCACGTGGTCTTAGTGGTGCAGCGTTGTCAAATATTGAATTGCAAATCACTTATGCGTTTAGACAAATCGTTAGAAATAGATAAGAAGTGTATTTTGCTCTTTTCAATGAGTTTTCTTGACAGTTTAAAGGTGGACGTAGTTTGTATATATCGTATACTCAATCCTGTATATTAGTGATAGGAATACTCAAGAGGGATATACCCTTTACCCCCTTTACAACACCCATCCAAAACAAGTACTAATTCAGGGTTGAAAACAAATGCATCAAATTTTAATATATAAAATACAGTGCTTTTCCCCTCACACTACGGCCACCGCTCGGCGGCTCGCGTGCCAACTGCCTCGGTTCGGTCTACCGCCGAAAAAGGTTTACTAGCCCCGCAACCGCTCCAGGTCATAGTTACAATTACAATGATAATAAGCACATGCCTTATCATAGGAAATGTTGGAAACGTCCTCCCCTATCCACATGTTTCTGGCATCCTCGCAGGAAATTTGCATTCACACTCAAAAGTTACATATCCGAAATTAAGTGCTTTTAGTTTTTGCAGTGTATGGGGATATTTTGCACACACTTTTAATTTTCAAATTTTTTCATAGATAAAAATAGGATAATAGTCAAATTAGGAGATCGTGAGGGTCATAATCCTTTACTAATTAGGTACTCTATCTTCAAAATTTTCAGGAATTAAATTTAATAGATCATCAGCGGTATGCGCTGTAGCAATCTTGTTGGAAAAATCACACTGATATTCAACACATTCGGTCAGCGTTCAAAAAATGGTGCGAGTATAACATTCCTGTAATTCTCTGCATCTATTGTTTGTTAAACAAAACATACGTCTGTTATTCTATATGAATTTACTGCACACCAATTTTCGCGTCATGCAAGGGAATCTCGTGTATAAAATCGGGTTTCTATGCACTCCAATGTCTGTTATTTTGCGACGAAACATAGCCATACAAATAGGACCATGCATCGTCAGAGGAGAATAGTAAGCGTGGTTCAATTACTTTATCATTTAGCAAAATCCAATTACATAAATTAACCCAACTCTGATTATCACACGAAAAACAAAGTGTATGTAATAAACCCCATACATTGTAAGAACTAAAAGAAAACATCAGGCGAGAAATTCAATCAGTTTTACATTTTCAACTCTCGAGTGTGGACACAAATTTCCTGAGAAGGTCACGGAAATGTGTGGATAGAGAAGAACAACAATTCCATCTCCTATAAGATACGTGCTTATTGTCATTGTAATTGCAACTATGAGGACGTGAGACAGTTGCTGAAATACTGTAACTGTTTCGGCGGGAGTCTGAGCTGCGGCGACCAGAGCGCGAGCCGCCTTGCGGTGGCCGCATTGTGAAAGAAAGGCACTCTATATCTAATAAATACATATATAGAGAATTAAATTAGTGTAAATTTCATGAACACAGAGAAATAATAAAAAAAACCACAGTATAAATAATCTTCATTGCTTCATCTTCTGGTAATCATCCTTTTCGTGCCGACCTGAAATAAAGAAAGTTGTTTGCAGCAATGAGATAAAACGCTACATATATTTATACGCTTTGTTAATTTGTTGAAAATATTTAAGGAAATACAAAATGTGTTCCTTATTTACATTGATGACTGGAGGGAGAAAGGAAAAATAACAGGTTTCTAGTTTCCCCATCTATTGCTATTTTTAAAATACATTATTATTCCTAAAATAAGAAAATGCAATTATTTATAATATCCAGCTTATCACACATTACTTCTATAGCACTTCCCAGCCGTCTGGGAAAAGCAGCCCATCGGATGTTTATTTTAAAACCATATCGTGCAATGTTCTGAAGGAAACAACTTTGATATGTGTTTTAATAACCAGTAATAATAATATCTAACTATATCCCGGTTTAATCCTCATGTGTTTTATAGTCTCGTGAAATATATACTACGTGATCAAAAGAATCCGCACACCTGGCTGAAAATGACGTACAAGTTCGTGGAGCCCTCCATCGGTAATGCTGGAAGTCAATATGGTATTGGCCCGCCCTTAGCCTTGATGACACAGGCATACTTTCAATCAGTTGCTGGAAGGTTTCTTGGGGAATGGCAGCCCATTCTTCACGGAGTGCGGAACTGAGGAGAGGTATTGATGTACGTCGGTGAGGCCTGGCGTTCCAAAACATCCCAAAGGTGTTCTATAGGATTCAAGTCAGGACTCTGTGCAGGTCAGTCCATTACATGGATGTTATTGTCGTGTAACCACTCCGCCACAGCCCGTGCGGTATAAACAGGTGCTCGATCGTGTTGAAAGATGCAATCGCCATCCCTGAATTGCTCTTCAATAGTGGGAAGCAAGAAGGTGCTTAAAATAGCAATGTAGGTCTTCGCTGTGACCGTGCCACGCAAAACAGCAAGGGGTGCAAGCCCCCTCCAGGAAAAACACGACCACGCCATAACACCACCACCTCCGAATTTCACTGTTGGCACTACACACGCTGGCAGATGACGTTCACTGGACATTTGCCATACTCACACCCTGCCATCGGATCGCCACATTGTGTACCGTGATTCGACACTCCACACAACGTTTTGCCACTGTTCAATCGTGTAATGTTGACGCTCTTTACACCAAGCGAGGCGTCGTTTGGCATTTTCCTGCGTGATGTGTGGCTTATGAGCAGCCGCAGGTTTCTCACCTCAGCCTAACTGTCATAGTATTTAGAGTGGATCCTGATGCATTTTGAAATTCCTATGTGATGGTCTGGACAGATGTCTGCCTATTACTCTTTACGACCCTCTTCAAATGTCGGCGGTCTCTGTCAGTCAACAGACGAGGTCGGCCTGTACGCTTTTGTGCTGTACATGTCCCTTCACGTTTCCACTTCACTATCACATCAGAAACAGTGGACCTAGGGATGTTTAGGAGTGTGGAAATCTCGCGTACAGACTTCCGACACAAGTGACATCCAACCACCTGACCACGTTCAAAGTCCGTGAGTTCCACGGAGGGTCCCATTCTACTGTTTCACGATGTCTAATGACTATTGAGGTCGCGGATAATGAGTACCAGGCAGTAGGTGGCAGCACAATGGACCTAAGATGAAAAACGTATGTTTGTGGGGGTGTCCGGATACTTTTGATCACATAGTGTATTTGTATAGTTGTTTAAATAAGTGACACATAGACCCATACCCATGTTTTACGCAATATTAGAATTATAAGTATACTCAGTTTATATACCACCCCTAGATTTCTGCATGCAAACCAAGCCTGAAAACATGACCCATTTTGACTGCAAAAAGCTTAAAAAGCAATAGGTTAGAGCAGGTATCAAAGCTGTGACGCGGCGTCTATGGCCCAAGGTTATTGGGAGATGGATGCTGGGCGGTCGGAATAAAAAGTTAACCGCCGCTCGCCAAAGTAAACAACGAGCGCTTTATCGGGAGAAAAGTAGAACTTTCTGGAAACTACTTCTTCCCCCTCCTCCAGAAAGTATGACAAAGTAGTCTAGATGGTTTGAAAACCTTAAGGTAAGATTCCACTGGCTATATAAGCGAGCGCTCTCACACAGTCGAGTCAGTGTGAGGTGACGAGTGGAGTCGAGGCAGTTAGTGGCGAGTTGATTTGCGAGTCGAGTGCGACAAAGCTAGTAGGTCAGTGTGCGAACGAGCGAGTTAACTACTGCATTTCTGGTGCGACAACAAGAGCGATTCTCCGATCGATTTGGTGACGACAGTTGCGAGGTGCAACGAGTGCTACTGCAAAATGACGGGTTGTGGAGACCCTGTGTTCGACTCCTGAGTGAAGTGAACCGTCCGGTGTGAAGAGTGCGGCGATCACCTCCTCATCCGTGCTGTTAGGCTTACCTTGATGCTTCTCCCGTTGGTTCCAGAAGTTCGCCGTGTGTTGGTTCTCTTCACTTTATCCTCGCTAGCTGCAGTAGTTTTCTTTAAACTATGTAGGAGCATGGACTTATCCTCGGTAAAGGAAAACGTAGATCTCGGGTGGTGATATAGGAAGACATAGACGTGCTTTGTTTATGAAAAGATGACACTGCCGTTTCTTTTTATTTAGTTAACACTCGTAGTATACAAAACTGGTATTACCGCTGTAAAATACTGTCCACCGCTGTTAAACTACGGCGCGGATATGACACGAAGTTTAAATATGCTTATTATCTCTTTACGAGTAGCGGATCTTAGGTGTGTTTCTAAAACTATCAACTTCTTGATTCCCTGTTTTGGCGCGATATCTCACACATCCTGCAGCATCTCTCCCTGACCACACATTACAAAAACTGTCCCGATTTTGCTCCAAACAGATCCATTTATAGTCGCAGGCTTCTGGGGCTGCTTCCTTTCCTATTGGTCCATTTTTAGCGCGGCTCGACGCGTCTAACTATTTCGAATAAACTTCCAGAGATCTCATTGGTCCAAGTTTAATATAAATCGCGGCTTTTCCTACATTTACCGTTAGGCTATCTGTCTCGCTCACTTGGTCACGGCGAATTATCAAATAAAGGGACAAAGGCGCTACACCCTCGCTGTAGGAATAATAGGCACTGCGACCGAAGAGAGGTAATAAAACTAGGTTTTCTGCCTTCGAAAGTACTATTCCTATAGCTAAAACATTTCATCGTGGACAGTATTTTAACATAGCGCTTAAATTATTTACATTAAACCATTTATAACTCTACTAATATTAGTAACCTAGATAGATACATAACGTTAAATCACCCTTCTTAAAATATACAAGCAGTATGAGAAAAAGATATTTACATAGTACGATTTAATATCAATAAAAGTTAATTAATAAATTATCTATAATTACAGTTCTTGGGCTCGGCCTAGAGTTGCCGTTTCAAATTGCCTGTTCTGGAAAAGAATAAATTTTTCAGCACTTGATACAATTTTCTTTTCCAGAATAATTCCTCTGATTATGGCCTTTGTCGGTTTGTTTTGTTTACATAGACCCTTCGCTATTCCTGTTCCTTCACAAGGGTTCTGACAAACCAGTGGTGTTTACACTTGGGTCATTCACTCTTACACTTTGCTATGGTTGATCCCTCTCTCCCTTTTAAAAACAGGTTTTCCGAGAGACATTCTTATGCACAATACACTTCACGTTCACGAATAACTTGTGGTGGAGAGAAATACGCTAATACCCAAATTAAGTTCTAAAAATTAAATCTATTTACATACATATTGGTACATAATTATTATGCATTTATTTATTTCTTTACATCCTTATTTATCGGGTGTATTACCTTTACTATATGTTCATAGGGTTGCTACCTCATTTCGAGTAAAACTAACCTGATTATTTTCATTACATTCTTCATCCTTCTCATTCTCTAAACATTTGTACGGTTTGAGCAACTGTTTATGATATCTCCCTACGATCTTGGAATTCTTTATTTCTTGTAACTCAAATGTATCCGAGCCAAAAATGTTAATCACCCGGATTGGACCTTTAAATAAATTTTCCATTCTATGATTCCTTTTGTTCAGAATGCTAGACTTTTTCTTGTCCCGTACCAATACTAAGTCTCCCAATTCGATCAACCAGTGTTTTCGTTTCTTTTTCTTAAACTTTTCTTTTCTTTTCTGCGCCTTATTTGCCATCCTTTCAAAAGCTTTCTTAAACATCTCTTCTTCCTTTAGTGTTTTCGGATCTTTAGCTTCTAGTGTCTGTGGTAATTCCCCTTCAAGTGTTTCCATTAATTTCCCCTTCATCAGCTCGATGGGCTTATAACCGGTAGTAGGGCTCAAACTTTCATTTAAAATACTTTTGATGCGCTGGTAGTGATTTGCCCAATCACTGTGTTTTTTATTGGCCAAAATTCTCAAATAAACCGAAATGTCCCGTATTATTCTTTCGCAGGGATTGCTTTGTGGGTGGTATTTTGAGCAATGATACAACGTGATTTCGTTTTCTTTTAAGGTGTCTACAAATTTTCTGCTGGTAAATATTGAAGCATTATCACATAAGATTGCCTTCATCTTTCCAAATTGTGGAACATACGACTTCATTATCTTCCTTAGGCATGTTTCACTTGTAATCTTCCTGACTGGGTAAATTTTCACGAATTTTGAAAATACATCTATTAACACTACTATATACCTAAATCCAAATCTACTACAAGGCATCTCACCATGACAGTCCAAGGTCACTAACATGCCTGGTTTTTCTCTTAGTATGGAGTTTGTCTCGTATTCGTATTGTATATTCAGTGGCTTTGCTTTTTGACATTGTAAGCATGTCGAAATTATTCTCCTTACTTTATGGTGTAATTTTGGAATATACAGATTTTCTTGGATCATTAAAGCGGTGCGTTCTGAGCCAGAATGTGCTAGAGCTTGATGGAACGTGTTTATGAGTTCATTCTCCATGTTCTTAGGTATATACGTCTTCCATTTCTGTATTTCACTGCCATGTAGTTTATACAACACGCCCCCTTTTACCCCTATGTTTCCCTTGATATTTTCATCTATTTCTGGGGCCTTTTTTATTAATTTATTCAACTTCTCATCTCGTCGCTGCTGGTCCCCTATTCCTTTTAATTCTTTTATCAATCTTTTACTCAAGGGTATTTCAATACTCATTAAGGTTACTTCATTTTTAGGACGTTCTATTCTCTCCGGTATTTCACTGTTGTTATGTAACCTAGACAGCAAATCGCTAAAGACATTTGTTTTTCCTGGAATGTGTTTCACCTCAACATCATACGAAAGAATCTCATGGTACTTAGATAATTTAGTACTCGTAAGCCGACAACGTTTCATAAATGAAAGACTCACATGGTCTGTGTATATAGTAACCTTCTGTAGATATATATATATATATATATATATATATATATATATATATATATATATATGATCTAAATTTCTGTAGTGCGTAATACACAGCACAGATCTCTAATTCGGTGACCGAAGCATTTTTCTCTATTTGACTTAAACCTCTTGAAGCGGTACTTATCACGTGCAGTTGATTTTCCTCATCTGATTGGGCTAGGACACACCCATATGCGTGACCTGAAGCATCCACGTAAATTACATATGGTAGGTTGTTCTTGGGTCTCTCTAGTAGAATTGATTTCGCAAATAGTTCTTTTATCTTTTCAAAAGCTTTCTGGTGTACCTCGTCCCATTTCCATCGCACTTTCTTTTTAAGTAATTCGCGCAAAGGTGCTATTTCTGCGGCGTACCTCAGGATAAATTTGTTTTGATAATTTAGCACTCCAAGAAACGACCTAACCATCTTAACACTCTTGGGCGCTGGTATTCTTCTCACAGCCGCTACTCTTTCTTCGTTTGGCTTTATTCCTCTATCATTAATTACATAACCTAGAAATTCCACCTCACGGATGCAAAATTTGGATTTATTAATGTTCACCGTCATACCGTTTTCTCTCAGCTTTCTAAGCACATAATCCACATGTTTAATATGCTCACCAAAATTTTCATCAACTATTAGAAAATCGTCGATATATTGGATCAAAAATTCGTCGGCTGAGTCGCCAAATATTTTATCGATGGCTCTTAATAGTCCACTACATGACGTAAGCATACCAAAAGGCATTCTCAAAAATTCGAACTGTTTCCCAAGAAATAAAAAGGAAGTATACTTTCTAACATCCTCGTGAAGCTCAATCTGACAGTAGGACGCAGTTAAATCAATAGTGGAGAAATACTTGCCTTTGGTTATTTTTGACAGCAATTTTTCTACACTTTCGCTCCGAAATCTGTCTGGTTGTGTATGTTTATTTATCCTTCGACCATCTATCGTCATCCTAAGTTCGCCATTGCGTTTCGTCACCCAACATAATATGACTTTTGTATTATTCGGTCTCTCAACATCTTATCGATCACTTGTTTGGCTCTCTCCCTTAATGCAATCGGAATATCCCGATACTTATGTGTGAAAGGTGCAATATTTTGCACTGTAAAGTTGTGTTTGTATGCTTTGCACTTGCCTGGGACGTCCGAAAATACCGTTTTGTTTTCTTGTAACATTCGCCTTAATAGATGCCTTTGTGTGTCTGTGAGATTCTCGGCAAGGGTCACTTTCCCCTCCACTGCTTCTACCTGGCTGCCGGTATCTTGGAATTCTTTATTTCGGGCGTAACCATCATCTTTCTCATTGTGCTCCGTATACCCGTTGTAAAACCTGACAGCGAACGCATGCATCTCATTGGTTTCTTCCCCTTGTACTATAGCAATTAGTTTCTCACTCCTACCTGTTTGTACTAATTGTACGAAAAATCTTTCTTCGGCGATATCTTCTTCTCCTTGGGTTTTGTTATAAGTATCCTGCTTCATACCCTCTACAAAAGGGATTTCTAATAGTTTTCTATTCTTCTCTATTTTCAAAACTTTATCAGCAAAATAAACCCTAGCTCTTAATTCAAACAAAACGTCACACCCAATCAAAATGTCACAAATCAAATTATTAATTACCAGAAAAATAAACTCAAAATTTTCTTCTCCTATTTTCATGTTCAACATTACTTGCATTTTTATTCGGGTAACCTCTTTGTTAACTGCTACCCGGCATACCGTGTTCCTTATAGGTAATGTCATTAGCTTAATTCCTTTATTTACCTGGTTCTGATATAACCTCAGGCTGCATACACTCACATTGGCTCCAGAGTCTATTAAAGCGTTATATTCTTCATCCAATAATACTACTTTTATGCTAGGGGAATCTGTCAGATCCTTTTCCGAGTGATTTTGAATAGTAGTTATCAGTTCTCCCAGTATAAAGTCATTTTTGAGCCCTGTTTCACATTTTCTGTTTATTTGAGAATTTGGCGCGCTTAGAATCCGCTCCGAGCTCTTGAATGGATCCCGTCTTAGTTTTCCGGGTTGTCGACACTATTTGGTGCTCCGCTATTCTCTTCCACATTTCCCTCTCTCTGCATTTGCCTATAGTTTCCTCTGCTTCCTCTAAAATGTCCCCGGGAAGGTCTCTCTCTCCTTTCGTTTCTTTCTGGGTAATTTTCGTCATACCTCTCTCCTACATCGCTTTCCCCTCGGTCAGAAAAATAATGTTCCCTGGATCTGTTTTCATCGTTCCTGCCTCTCCTATAGTTAAAACGGCCCCTGTATCTTGATCTGGTTTGTATAGCATTTATGTGATATTGGTTATCACCTTCCCTCCTGAAACGGTTATTTTGACAGTTTCTGAGGCACGTCGTTCCACTATCTCTCTCTGGGGTTATAGTTCCCTCTCGCGTTTCCTCTCCAGTTCGCATTCCTTGCATTATCCGGTATTGGTCGAACTGTATAGTTTTGTCCGTAGTTCCTACTACTTGTCTCGAACGATGATACCAACTCAATTCGGGAATGGAGTTTGGCTTCGCAATGAGTAGGTAATGGTGTATGCGTTCTGGATAATGGGGTACAATCATGTTGATGAAATCCCTCTCACTTATGGGTGGCTCGATTAGTCTACTACTCTGTGCTTTGGCTAGTAAATAATCTACCATGCTTAGGTTTCCGCGTTCATCGTATTTGCCATTAACTAGGATAGATCTCACTTGGTTCTGAGTATTAGTACTCCAATACTTATTCAAAAATGCCCTTCTGAAATATTCAAAATTATTATTCTCTCCCAAAGTCAATCTTACCCATTGGAGAACCCTTTGACGTAAACCTTTACGAACGATTAACATCTTTAGCTCGTCCGGAATTTGCTTCAAACGGAAATACTCCTCAAGGTCATTTAGATATTGTTCAGGATTATCAGCCGAGTTTTCCTCGAAAGTAGGTACCCCTATCTCATTTAATAAATGGTAGTTTGCATTACTTGCATGGTTAGATGTACATTGGTGCCCTGAATTGAAATTATATGGGTCGGCAGCTGGACTTTGACCTCCATTTGCCTCCCTAAAGGTGGTGCTAGTTTCACTGGGTGAGCTATCATCACTCTGTCTCACACTTATCCCTAGTCTACCAATAGAGCGTTTTAACTCCTTTACACAATTTTCATGCTCTTCAACCCTCTTCACAATTTCATGATGATTTGAGAGCTGTTCCGTTATTTTCGACGAAAGTTCATTTATCTTTCCCTGAGCCTTTTCTAACACTGTTCTAAATTCTCTGAAGTCCCTTTGAATGTTAGATTCTAATGTACTTTGTTTTTTTTTAAAGAAACATTTACAGCTCTTAAGTCATCATCCAGTTGCTCCTTTATGGCTAAGCTGGTAACACTTAATTCTGTTTCTACATCCTTCCTTAGTTTTTCTACATCGTTTCTTAGACATAGTTGTCCTGCCTGAATTTCTTGCACTACCTTCCCTTGCTGACTGAATTTGGAGTCCAATTGACTTTGTAATCGGGTGACCTGTTCACTTAAATATTCCCTCATCTCCTGAGCTAATTCCCCTCTCATCTTCCTGTTTTCCTCTCTGACATATTCACCTATGTGTATACTCTGCTCATTTAATTTCCCTTCTAAATTTTTACTTTGTTCACTCAAATTTCTTTTTGACTCCTTACTCTGCTCATCTATCTTTGCGCTCAAATGTTGAAGCAATATTAGCAGCTGGTTTTGACCTGCGTCAATGACCTGCTCAATCGGTGATTGCCTTTCCAGCCTAACTTCTACCTCTGCTGCACCCATATTTTCTCCATCTGTTGTTATGCTGACAATAGCCTCCCCATTCAGTTCTTTCAAATCTTCCCTTGACCTACTCATGGTTCCGTTAGCAAGTTCTACCTCCCTAGTAATGACTTTACCCCCTCTCAATAACATGTGTTCACAAAACTAAATCACTACTCTGCATGCCTTTTTGTTTGTTTTTGTATAAATGCTCTAACCTGTACTTTCTCCTATGTTAATTGATGCGTCCCGGGTTCGAATCCTGGTGAATTTCTAGAAGCGATGCTCTCAGCTGTTTTGTTGTCCCACGTAGGTAGACTAGAAGTTCGCGTTGTAATTATGTTCTGCTGTGCCCCTTTCCTCTGAAGATTCTTCCTCTATTCGTTGTTTCCTAGTCCTCCGTTTGAGCTTCGAGCTGGTCTTCCCTTCGAGCTCCACGTTATGGCGCCAATTTGCGGCGATCACCTCCTCATCCGTGCTGTTAGGCTTACCTTGATGCTTCTCCCGTTGGTTCCAGAAGTTCGCCGTGTGTTGGTTCTCTTCACTTTATCCTCGCTAGCTGCAGTAGTTTTCTTTAAACTATGTAGGAGCATGGACTTATCCTCGGTAAAGGAAAACGTAGATCTCGGGTGGTGATATAGGAAGACATAGACGTGCTTTGTTTATGAAAAGATGACACTGCCGTTTCTTTTTATTTAGTTAACACTCGTAGTATACAAAACTGGTATTACCGCTGTAAAATACTGTCCACCGCTGTTAAACTACGGCGCGGATATGACACGAAGTTTAAATATGCTTATTATCTCTTTACGAGTAGCGGATCTTAGGTGTGTTTCTAAAACTATCAACTTCTTGATTCCCTGTTTTGGCGCGATATCTCACACATCCTGCAGCATCTCTCCCTGACCACACATTACGAAAACTGTCCCGAATTTGCTCCAAACAGATCCATTTATAGTCGCAGGCTTCTGGGGCTGCTTCCTTTCCTATTGGTCCATTTTTAGCGCGGCTCGACGCGTCTAACTATTTCGAATAAACTTCCAGAGATCTCATTGGTCCAAGTTTAATATAAATCGCGGCTTTTCCTACATTTACCGTTAGGCTATCTGTCTCGCTCACTTGGTCACGGCGAATTATCAAATAAAGGGACAAAGGCGCTACACCCTCGCTGTAGGAATAATGGCACTGCGACCGAAGAGAGGTAATAAAACTAGGTTTTCTGCCTTCGAAAGCACTATTCATGTAGCTAAAACATTTCATCGTGGACAGTATTTTAACATAGCGCTTAAATTATTTACATTAAACCATTTATAACTCTACTAATATTAGTAACCTAGATAGATACATAACGTTAAATCACCCTTCTTAAAATATACAAGCAGTATGAGAAAAAGATATTTACATAGTACGATTTAATATCAATAAAAGTTAATTAATAAATTATCTATAATTACAGTTCTTGGGCTCGGCCTAGAGTTGCCGTTTCAAGAGGCTACGTCACGAAGTGAAGGACAGAGAATTGAACTAGTTCACCTTAGTGAAGTGAACTCCCAGTGAAGGTGAACTAGATAAAACAAAGCAGTAACAGATAAGAACTGAGTGACAGTTTAAAAACTGGACAAAGTCGCACTGAACACAATTCTTCACTGCATGGTTTAGGCTAAACACGAATCACTGTTTAGTTCATCACCTTTCAGTTAGATGGCAATACTTGCTGGAGGCCTTCGCTAAGATGATATCGATTCAAACATATTTTAAAAAGGGAACCTAAGTAGGATGGTTAAACTTGTTAAAACTATCGTCCTACAACTCAGTTCTACAATAAATTATGCGAGTAAGGGTTATGTAGTGTATATTACACAATAGCATGTTTAGCAGAAATTCGTTTTAGTATATTTCCAGAATATTGGTTAAGACATCTGTTACGTTTTCATAAATATAAGTACTGTCCTTTTAGAGACCGGGACAAAGCTTAAGGAGGAAATATGGTTAAAATGTTGGTAATGAAACGTGGCTTCAGCATTTAAAATACAATTGTTTACTAATACTGAATGTTTTAAACATTTTCATTGACATGTTAAGATAATATCAAAAAGAAAATTTAAAAATCAAAATTTCCTAATTTTACCTTTTCTATGTATTCAACCAGTCAACTGTAATAAACTTTTGGTTTCTTATGCAGTAATGATAAATCTATGCAGCAACATTTTAATTCATCTGTTAGTTTTTTTAAATAACATATTAAGTTTAGGTTTGAAAAATCCCCCAAATGCACTGGTAGATATGCATAATCATAAACAACATTATTTTAAAAGACTGATGCATAGAATTGTTTCTTTTATATTTTTAGAATAATTTTTCATTTCTGGTAGTTAAGTAGTATCACAGAAAGGGTGCGCCATTTGTGGAAAAATGCCATTTTCTAAAAAACAGTTGAGAACACTTACTTTTTTTAAAGTAATTGAGGCAAAATCACCAAGTAGCATTCACTAATAGAAAGCAAAAAGCGCAACACAAAATAGCGGCTTCAAGCCTTAGTCTGCAAATATTTCAATTAAAAAAATATCACATTTTGAAGCACCCGTTGAGATGTGCTTTGTAAATTTTCTAAACACATGACGATACTCTCTTTTTACACTCTCTGCAACTTACCTATAATAAGTAGGGGAAGTATTGCATTCCCCAAAAAAGAGTTTTCACCAGAAATGCACATCTTGAGTCTTCCTAAATCCCAAAAGGCATTTTCTGTTATGAGAAAGAGAGAGCGAGGGAAGCACAACTCAAAATCGAAATTTCAGTTAATTTGAGATATTAACTGTTTAAAAATTTTACTTCATAAACCTGAACTCCAGGTACCTATGGCGATATAAAACTTTGGGAAGACTCATTTCACTTTTTATTCACAAAGCGAGATGGCTGAGCTCACCTGCAGAACAATGAAGGTCAAAAGTTTTTATTTTGATCATAGGTAGCAAGTGGTTAGTATAAAGTATACTTGCCAAAGTCTATGTCGCAACAAAAAGGCAAAACTTTACTGAATTATGCAGTAGGAAACCCTAAGTTGGTCCCCATTCACACAAGCAAAACAGAAGGCAACTCTAAGGACATCTGATATAAGCGAGTTATTTCCCCAAATATTTCGTAATATGACTTTAGAGGTTAAAGCGACGATAGATGAGATACGGAATAAAAAGAATTGCCTGTTTTAGTTGGTGATGAAAAGTGAATAAACACTGAATCCTGTAGAACATTTTGAATGTGATAAAAGGTAAGAGAAACCAAATGAAATAAAAATGCTGAAAGCGTAGTTGACACATGCTACCATATATAAATGTACGAGGGCTGATCAACAAAGACTAAAACTGATTTTTACTTTATCTGCTATGTATAGTAAGTAGAAGTATTGCATTCCACCCGAAAATTCGATACCGAGATTTCACCGAAAATACATGTTTTGAGGCGCCCTAAATCCAAATAAAGCATTTTTGGAAACATATCCGTCTGTGTTTCTGAACAGCACAACTCATAAACGAAAAGTCGGGTAAATACCAAACTTGGGATTTAGGTTCGATATCTTCCAAAAATGCGACACGAAGATTTTCAACAAAATACCCTTACCCCAAACTACCCTTTACACGGAAATTTTATATTTTCTAAAATATGGCTCTAACGTTTTTTATTAAATGCCGTATATTAAAGATATTTACATGGAAAATAAAATGCATATCTTGAATTTTCAGGGAATAGACTATGAAGTCTTCATTCAGAGGAAAGTTTGGATAATCTTTTATAACTGGCAAATTTTAAACGATATACGAAAATAATACAAAAAATGTAGATCTCTTTAAAATACACAATTTATTTCAAATAAGCTTTTTTGTGGCATAAGCCGTTTCTGAAATATTCGTTATTAAAGGTTCGATTGTTCATTTCTTGGTCATTCTGTTGCATGGAAACAGTATAGAATTTTAAGGCCAGCATATAGCGTCCAGTTCTTAAGCATTTGACTGTCGCTGTTCTGTTTGTATCTATAACGAAATGTGTAATGTAGCTATTTCTGCAAATATTTATTTTGTATAAAATGTGGTAGATAGAAAAATAAGCTTGAGTAAGAATAATTTGAGTACCCAGTAATAAACGATAGAGGGTTGCGAGAGTCATGTGAATGTATCACATCAGATTTCTTCCTGTAGCTTCCTTGATAGTTCATTGTGTGTACCATGAATATTTGAAAAGAGCGGGGTTTTATGTATAATGTTCATGAACGGCAGCCTATGTTCATATCGGTAGGTTGGTAGCAATGCTCTGTTTGTAGGCACTACTTGCATTCCACGTACAATGACTGCAACGGAATGATTAACCAACTGCAGTTCACACTACTGTTACAGCAGTACACTACACGTCAGTATTGGCTAAACTGAGGAAGCATATTGCAAGGAAACGACCAGAACTTCATCGAACGACTTCATCATGAAAACGCGTGCCTCATTCGCAAATCAAGTCATGCAATTGTTGGCTAAGTGGAACATTACCTGTGTACCGCATCCGCCTTATAGCCTCGGTCTTGCACCCAGTGATTGCTTTTATTCCCATCATTAAAGACAAAGCTCAGGGGCATTCGATTCAAAAACTATTAAGCAGTTCTCGAAGCAGAAAGAAGCAGAAAACAGGCGATTCTTAAAGACCTCACCTGCACCATGTGTTCGAGGACTGGCAGAGACGATATAAAAAGTGCACTGAAATAGGGGATTGTTTAAAAAAGATTACTAAACATTGAAATGTAGTAAAACTTTGTTGATCAACCTTCGTCATAGGTTATGTGACGGGGGCTTTAAATCCCTTGTTAAAAAGCAACACAGCTGTGACAGAAGAAAGAAATTTAAAAGAGATGCTTTAAAATAAAAAGCAAAGTATTTTAAAGTTTATTCCGGATGTTATCTGCAAATTTTCTTAAAATTATTGAATAAAGAAAAGTGTTTAATGATGTGTGACCAATTAAAAACGTAAATACTTACTCCACAAAATCTTGCTGAAGGCGCCTGCCGCTGTGTAGCTCAGAATTACTAGGGCCACGTTTGCAATTAAATGCCAGATATGCTGCATACTGCTGAGGTCTTTCATAAAAATATACGGCCATCTTCCCGATATCACCTTTGATATATAAATCCTGTAAACATAAGATTCTCAGTATATTCTTAGCCTTAAAGTCTGTTGCATGGCTGAAACAATGCAGTAGTGATTGTAATAATTATTTACGGAACAAGTGTATAATCTATAGACGAAAAATAAAAATATGAACTTCGTAGTATAATTTCTTAAACCGTGACCTATTTTCCAAATTCTTATGTTTATTAAGTAGCATATAATCTACGTACACAATTACAAAAAACATTGTTCAGATATCTTAACAACTAAGTAAAGAAAAGGAAATTAAAAATAAAATAAGAAAGAATAAAAGTAAAGTAAAATAAAACTATAAAATAAACTCTACTCCGATTACCTACTAACAAACTAAACTTACTCACTACTAGCCTACTAACGAAAAATTAAATACTGGTATCCAGCTAAGTTCTGTCTAAACCAAACCTAAGATAACATAACAAAACTTAACCTAAAAATACAGCTTAAAATGTCTATTATTTCTTACCAGTATCCGGTAATACCGGTACTGGTATCCAGTACCTGTCACCTCTATATTATATAAGTCCTTTTGTTTCAACTACTATTTTATAATTAGAAAACATTTTATTTTTATTTAAATGAAATGAGTTTTCATTTTACGAACTGTTCAATTTTTACTTTCTCTACTACATATAGTAAATAGGGGATGTGTTGTATTCCACCCAAAAATTCGATACCGAGATTTCACCAGAAATATATGTTTTGAGGCCCCTGAATAAAAAAAAAGCATTTTTGGAAACTTGTCCGTGTGTGTGTCTGTGAACAGCATAACTCAGAAACGAGCAGTCGGATGACACCAAACTTGATATTTAGGTTCAGTATCTTCCAGAGATGCGACGCGAAATTTTCAAGAAAATCCTCCCACCCCCGATTACCCTTTACATGGAAATTTTTTCGAACATTTTTATTTTATCAAAAACGGCTATAACGATTTTGTTTAAAATATCATATGTTTAAGATATTTTCATGACAAATGAAATGTTTATCTCGAATTTTCTGGGAATGTCTCCAAACGTATTCTTCAATGTGAACAACTTTTGCATAACTGGTAAACCATAAGAGATAGGCAAAATTTTACTACAAAAAATGTAGATCACGTTAAAATACACAATTGATGTCATATAATTTTTTGTTGTTGAGTGAACCATTTTCGAGATATTGCTTGTTATTCCCTTAAATTTTCCAATACTTATACTTATTCTCAAATGGGAATGCGTTATTCATTTTTTGTCCTGGTAATGCAAAGAATGGAATGCTCCACATAGGAACTAGCTCTTAAAATATTTGACTATCACTTAAAGCCTACCAATTCCCCTTGCATCTACAAAAGAAATAAGCAATAAGATTAACATCTCGATATTTCGATTAACATGAAGCATGTGGAGAATTAAGTGTTTGTAAAAATAGTTGGTACAAGAGCAGAGAAAGTCATGCGAGTGTAACACATCAGATCTTTTTTATTTAAAGCGCTTTATGTATTTTATCATAATTGTCTTAATTATAATTTTAATAGTTATATTAATCTATATATTCACTAAAGCTTCTTTTATATTAATCTATTAAAATATTTTACAACTTAAATAATTTCTTAACTAGTTTAATTTGTTGGTTTAATTTAAATAACTGTTTTAATCTAGAATTAATTTATGCTATAAATATATTTTGGTTTAATTTATTTGACCTATTAATTTATAATTTAACCTATTTATATTGTTAAATCCTATTTCTTATTTATGTTTAAATTTAAATTACGAATGAGCTTCTTTTTAATTATATACCTTGCTTATTAATTAAATAATTTTTCCGCCCTTCCAATTTCAACTCAATTTCTTTGTTTTATTTAACTTTTTCTTATTTATTTCCTAGTTCAATTATTTATGATTTAGGTATTTATTCAAAATTGTAGTAAACTTTAATACAATAAATATAGCCTTGCTTCTCTTATTATTCATAACCTCTTCATATATTATTCTTTTATCAGTCACAAATGTATTTTTCACTTTATCACTTCACTAGTTCGCCTTTGGCTTATTTAAATCGCCCATAAGGGACATAATTTTAATTTTGTCAACTATCAATGCACTAACAATTCCCGAAATATAGTGAACTGTATCTGCTTCAACAAAGTTGTCCAACAATTCTAATGCGTTGCATACACTGTTCTTAAACGGAGTAGTAAATGGACGTTTAGATTCGATTTTAATTTTTGTAATTAGTTTTTAAAAGAAGCCTATCTTAGTGTTTATCGCGAGAAAACGTGGCTATTTCCTGCTGTTTATTAGAACTGGTCCCACGGGAGGAATCACGATATAAGTTTAAAGTCGAAACAACAATAAATAATATATAATAATAAATAATAATAATAACAATAATAATAAAGATTGTTACCTGTTAAGCTACCTGGGTGCGGGAGGAATGGATCTTGCTCCCGTCATCTCAAGGCATGCGTGTTATTCTAGTGCAATATGCAGATGTAACAAAAATGTGCGGCACAAATTGCAGGACACATTCCTTACACGTAGACGAAGAAATTATGTAATATGAATACGGGTCTGGAAACGCTTTGTTTCCATGTTAAAACTCATTTTCTCCAACTCATTAATCGTGGGAAACACACGAATAGAACGTTAGAATCATGGGGAACATGCACTCTTGGTTACGTCTGGTTACGTTGTCATTATCGTAGATGCACCGCCAGTGTTTTATTTTACATGTCCCTGTTGCCATGCGACTTACGTCATTGCTTGTTTACAGGTAACATCAACTGTTCCAGTGAGCAGTACGTATTTGGCAAGCACACGGGTTACTACGTACTAGTAGAGTCGATCACAGACTTGGCTCGTGCAATGGTAGTGTGCACAAATGCAAAGATGGCAGATGTCCATTTGATGTATGGTTTAGCAGACGGCAATGGCGCTTGCGCTCAACGCTTGTACCGGGAGAGATTTCCAGGACGAAGGTGCCCCAACAGGAAAACGTTTGAAGCCATTGATCGTTGTCTTAGGGAACATGGGGCATTTCAGCCTGATAGTCGCGACCGGGGGAGGCCTAGAAGGACGAGGACACCGCAACGGGAGGCGGCAATTCTTCAGGAGTTGACGACGATCTTAATGTCAGTACAAGACAAGTAGCTGCAACAAAGAATGTTGACCACACGACTGGCGAGTGTTACACGAGGTTCGGCTGTATCCATACCATTTACAGCGTGTGCAGGCACTATCAGCAGCTGATTTTCCTGCACGAGTACGCTTCTGTGAATGGTTTATGTAACAAGGTGTCAGCCCTAATTTTAGTGCAACGGTGCTGTTCACAGATGAGGCGTAGTTTGAACGAGATCAGATTGTAAATTATCACAATTGGCATGTATGGGCTGACGTCAATTCTCACGCAACTGTTGAAGCAAGTCAACAAAGATTTTCTGTCAATGATTGGGCCAGCATTGTTGGCGACTGTTTGGTAGGGCCGCACGTTCTTCCACCTAGGCTCAACGGACAAAATTACCATAATTTCGTAGAGAATGTTAGCAGAATGATCTGTTAACAGTTGTGCCTTTAGCTGTGCGACAAAACATGTATTTCATGTACGATGGAGCATCTCCTCATTTTAATGTTAATGTCCGTCGGCTTCTAAATAACAGATTCGGTGATAGATGGATAGGTAGAGGTAGACCAATTCCCTGGCCTCCACGCTCCCCGGACCTAAACCCACTGGAATTTTATTTGTGGGGGCATTTGAAAGCTCTTGTGTATCGAACCCCAGTACCAGATGTTCAGAGTCTCCATGCTGGTATTATGGAAGGCTGCAAAACCATACGCAATACTCCAGGGATACATCAGCGCATCCGGGATTCACTACGACGGCTGGTTGATGCATGTATCAATGCTCACGGAGGACATATTAACATTTCCTGTGTCCTGTGAAAAAGAGTTGCATGTGGTATGCTGGTAGTTTCTATTCTTGTGTGTTTCCCATGATTAATGAGTTGGAGAAAATGAGTTGTAACACGGTAACAAAGCGTTTCCAGACCCATGTTCCTATTACATAATTTCTGCGTCTACGTGTGAGGAATGTGTCCTGCAATTTGTGCCGTACATTTTTGTTACACTCTGAATACTTAATAGATTTCCATGCCTGGCACTAATGTGAAAACAGACTCGTGCCGAGGCCTGTAAGCAAGTTTCACAGAAATGTCTGGTGTTTAAGTTCAAAAGAGACATACACTTAGGGGACTTGTACTAGTTTGTTGAACGCTAGAATTCTTTAGTGAAAAAAAAATAATTTTAACGGAAGAAATAATGAATTAAACTGAGTCAACCTTAAAACGTCTCTAAGAAAATCCCTATGCCATCTGTCTTAACCAGTACATATTTAAAAAGAAACAGTTTGTGCAGCAACTAAAATGTTAACTATGAAAAATTATTTACATATGGGCGCAAATAATACGAAACATTAAGGACTGAAGCTTCCGATAGCAAGCACAATCACCCTGCTTCCGGGCTCTCCCGGCCGAAACATAACCTCATCGTTATGGCGAATAAAGTTCTACATACCACTAGTGAGGGGATATGAGGTCATAGAACCAATTAACAGAGCTACAGTGGCCTGGGCCAAACTCTAGTGGGCAGACAATGCATGTATTTCTTAGTACTTCAATGAACTTCAAACTGGGTCACAAAATCTATACCTGCGTTGGCATGGGTCATCGTGCTAGTTCTATGCATTCATTCCCCTAAGTCAAGTAATTAGTCTGATTATTATTTGTCATTAGATGTACTATCTAGCGCTCATTTCGTTGATACCAGCAGGTACCTTAAATGTTACGTATCTTTTGAAAACTATAGCTTTGTTCTCATTTTGCACCATAGATCCACGTATCTAGAGCAATTCCAAAATTTTATTCTATTCACCCTGGTGTATCACAACGAAAAATAATAAAATACTGCGATACTAGTTTGATAAGCGCTTGATACGGTTCGAGAAGAGAGTTTGAAAAATGAGGCAATTGCATCGAGTTTTTTGTTTCTGAGATTTTGTCATGCGCTTACCAAATGTGTATTGAATACTATTTTTTTTAAGATGGGTATTTATATAAATTGATTATATTAATTGTAATATTAGCTGAAATACTTATATATACATATTATTGAAGATATATGTTACATTTTAAATGCTGATTCGCTTGTAAGTGTTGCTATGGGGACAGAATGTTTGTGAATAAGTATTGTCCATGTCGCCATATTATGTTACAGTTATGTTACCAGCTTGATTTATTTTTAAATCATTATGAAAAAAATAATAGACGACATGCCCAATGATGTAAAAATCGAAGAGGATTGGAAAAATGGGATGTGACGATATGATATCGAAGAATTCAAAACAGAGGTATGAGTTGGCATATAATGCATTCTTCCAATGGTTAAAATAAATGGTGTAGATATTGATGAGAAGAATGTATTGATGTATTTTGTTCTAAGTAGTAGTAAATTGATGAATCCAGGAAGTTTGTGATCGGAATTTTGATGTTGGAAACTATGACAAAGTTGAATGATGGAATTGGTATTGCAACTTTCAATAAATTAGTGTTTGTATTGTGATGGTTTTACTTTACGCACTAGTGCTTTTGTCATTTCTTTTATCATTGAGATTTTGTTTTCATAGCAACCATATGCATGTTGGAATGTCAACTTCTGATCCATAGCAACAATATTGGTATCATAAATTAATTGCATCGTGTCAGAAGAAACAAAACGCTGTCTTCTAGTTTGTTCAAACGTCAAAATAAACAGAAATAGTTATTTTCGTTTTTATTGACTGAAATATGTCCTTACCATAATGTGAGTGTTACAACCAAGAGCGTCACCCTGAAGATGCCCTTCTGCAGAGGGAAGTGTCGAGGTGCTACAACTAGCTCGCCCACATTCAGGAAGAACGTTATAGTATGCATGGCGTGATTCAAAAAGGGAGGCATGTAATCTCTGAGAAAGTCGCTTTCCCTTATTGGCCAGTCCAGGACTGCATAAACCACCCAGAAGTTGACGCACACCAACTGAAACAAAACCATTCATGTTACTTTACTATCAACTGCGTTACAAACATATACAAGTACTTTTAGTTTGTTTTCAAAAAAAAGATGGTGAATTTGAAAAGTTCCGCTAATTTTGTAAGGTATACTTTCTTTTGGAACTTTTATTACTTACTTATTCGGCTTATCCGACTTAGGACTTACACCCCTAGGACTGACAACCGTGCCTAGGGTCAGAGGCTTATAGAGGAGCAAACGAACATTGAATCAGAGAATGAAGAACCCGGAACGGGGGGTTGGCCCATAACCAGGTATGAGTGTGAGGGAAGATGATATGAAATGAAGGCGAACTGGATGAAAGGAAAGGTGTTGGAGCAAATGGTGGAGTGAACGGCGGGGGAAACCGGAGAAAACCCGCCTAAACGCCGCTTCGTCCCTTCACCACACCACATGCAGGTGCTTGGGATCGAACCCGGGCCGGCTTGGTGGGAAGCAAGCTGTCTAAGTACTCAACAATGGCGCCGCTAACGTTTATTACACACAAGTTAAAAGTAAACGCTAAATTATTTTTCAATATAATTTCCATTTATATTCAGGCATTTTCCGTACCGTTTCACAAGCTTTGAAACCCCCTTTTGAGTAGATGTCTACCGCCTGTGATTGTAGCCACTCTGTGACACCCTCTTTTAGTACCTCATTCATTTCATACCGTCGTGATTCAAACCATTTTTTTATTTTAGGAACACGCGAGTCAAGTGAGGGTTATGCACGGGATGATCATACACCTCCCACTTAACAGTTTGAGTGGGTACAGCAGTATGCGACCTAGCATTATCGTGGAAGAAAACCATCCCAGAACTGAGCATACCACATCGTTTGTACTGTTGTATCTAAACTGTTCTCCAAAGCTTGGTTAGTGCACACCAATACATATCAGATTGTATTTGCGCCTTGTTTTATGAACAACACACCTTGCTTGTCCCAAAAACAACTGCCATGAGCTTTGTTGAAAATGTTTGGAGAGAGTAAATATGTGTAAAGTGCCTAAGCTACACAAACAGTTACTAACCTACTTACTTGCTTACTTAGTCGGCTTACCCTCCTCGCATGTAGGGCTTGCATCCCCTAGGACTTGCAACCGTCCATAGAGTCAGAGGCCTGTAGAGGAGGAGACGAACATTGAATCAGAGAATGAAGAACCCGGAACGGGGTAGTCCGTAGTCAGGTATGAGAGTGAGGGAAGAAGATGATATGAAAGGAAAGGTGGTGATGGAGCAATTGGTGGAATGAACGGCGGGGGAAATCGGAGAACCCGGATAAAACCCTCCCAGGCGCCGCTTCGTCGACCGCAAATTCTACATGCTGATCGAACCCGGGCCGCTTTGGTGGGAGACGAGCGGTCTAACCACTCGGCCACTGCGCCGCCTTACACAAAAGATTAATGAATAAAAATCGTATATTTTAAAAAGTTCCAGAGTTTTGTTTCAGTAAGCTTTTCGTATGACGTTTACATTTTTCCAGTGCATGCAAATTCAGGGACAAAGAAGAGGACTTCATATGTTATTTATAGGTATATGTATAGATTATTGAACAGAGGGACACACCTAGCGCACTGCGTAGATCTATTGCAGCTCCATCCTCCAGGAGGAAAGGATGAAGTGAACCACAGGAGGTATGGCCGCAGCTCGAAGACCTGTCCCACTGCTGGAGTTGGAGAGAGAGAGAGAGAGAGAGAGCGATGAACGACCCACCAAACAAGCAGCCCTCTGGTGTCCAAGGGTACTACCCTTTCCTTTGAGCATGTAACCCCGCCATCTTCCCGACACCGTCATACGCTACGAAACCTAGAAACATACCTAAAGGATGTGAATGAAAGGGAAATTATGGAAAGAAGAAACTACACCAGCATTCGCCTTTCGAATCGGGGAACCACGAAAAACCGATGGATCAGATTGGGCGGTCGCCGTGGTTCGAACCCGGGACCTCCCAAATGCGAGTTACCACGGCGCCACCTCGCTCGGTGACTTCACAGGCTGTTTAAAAAACAATACATTTTCTTTCCACGTCAATGTGTAAAACATAAGACATTTTGAGCAAGTAAAAATTGGTAGTATCTTCTGGAATGCGTGCAATTTCACGAACGTATTATACGCGTTCTTAAAAGATGTACTAAAATAGTAAGTTTGGTATTTATCAGATTTTTTTATTATGGAGTTATGCTGTTTACAGAAACACACTTTTACTAAGCTTGGGTTTTGAGGACCTCAAAACGCCTATTCTAACTAAAATCCCTAAATAGGATTTTTGACTGGAATACTTGTTCCACCTATCATAGATAAGCTATGAAAAAACAAATGTCTGTCGTACATTCGTGGTTGTGCCTCTGCTCGGCAACTTTTTGAAATGTAGCAACTGATGGACCGGATCTTCTATTAAGTATTGAAAAGGATTATCCACCTACAATTGTCAGATATCTTGTCTTGGTACGGAGATCAAGTTTTATTAAGGCTTAGTACATCAAAATGTATTGTACATTCTTTCTCCTTTCCCCCCGTTTTATTTAATGTAGAACGGCACAGAGGAACACCGTAACAAGCTGCGTATTAAAACGAGGTAAAACCCAATACAATAGAGTTTAGCCCATAGTCAAAGTCACGGATATAATCATGGTAATTACAGGCGCCTTTACATATTAAGCTATTAAAAAAGTCAGCTTATTTTGAGGAAAACGAGTTTTTTTCTGCAAAACTATGGCCTGTTCTCTTCTACATAAAATAAATAGTCAATTTGAAGCATCCACAAATCATTAAAGGAATTTTCTTAATGAAAGACAGAAAAACGTGCGCAGTGCACATAATTGCTTCAAAACTGTTTTTTTTTGTTTTGTTTTGTATTATGAGAATCTAAACTAATGTAGGGTTGTATTAAAATCCGTTTTACGTAATTTTGATTACAGGAAAAAAACATTTTAAAATTTGTAGTCGTACTTTGTGTGTTATACATAAGTAAATTTAAACTGCAATATCTGCACTGTACCTAAGCAAAACGACACAATGAACCATTGAAGTGTTCTTTAGTCGAAAAGTGACAGCACCACCTTTTGACAGCTGATGAACTTGACAAACACATGGCGACCGGCCTGCCCATGTCTTAGCATGGGCACACACTAATAATACAGGTATTGTATCAGAACATGTAATTTTCTGAAGCTCTGATGTCAATGTATTCCTTCCGTGGCCTTGTGTTAGGTCAGTTCCCTGGTTGCTTGGAAGTGGAGGCTCCTGGTTTGTTGGTAAAGGAATGTAACCGATTAAAATAGATATAGGTGAAAAATAGTCAACGCAGACCACAAAGCTCCGTATGCCAAATTAAAAACCGAATCAATAAATCAACATGTTACAGATTTATATAATCATGTACATTAATAATTTCACATTTTTGGTGTAACAAAGTTTACTAAACTAACAATCGGTCAATTGCACAATGGTCAGAATTTACTTCGGAATTTGCCGTTGAAACGCAAGCTCCTATAACCATGTGTTTATTACACTGTTTAGACCGAGATGTCATTTTGAAATCGCAACATTCACATTTTAATGTCTTATTTACTCTTCAAGGAGAAAAACACCTTTTGACAATCACATTAAACACTAGTCATGTATTTTCTTTTCGACAGATTATAAAACTTCTTTATGAGCATTCGATATTTCGTAAATACTCAAACACTAAACACATATAAAGCCTAAACTAAGCCATCTACTGCTACATTTACGGTTTTACAGACAGTTCCCAATTATTATTACCACCACCACCCCTAGGTACTACTACTAGGTACCACTAGGTCGTACTACTACTGGTACTGATGGTATTACTGGGCACTACCAGGTACTACTGGTTACTACTAGAACTACTGGATACTTCTAGGTACTACTGGGTACTAATGCGTACTACTGGTACTACTACGCAAAACTGGGTACTACAATGTACTACTAGGCACTATTAGATACTACTAAGTACTATTAGATACTACTGGGTACTACAGGTAACTAATGGATACTACTAGGTACTAATGGATACTACTAGGTACCAATGGTTACTGCTAGTACCAATGGGTACTACTAGTTACTACTAGTACCAATGGGTGCTAATACTACTATGTACCATTAGTACTACTGTGCTATTACTAGTAGGTACTACTGTTACTAATGGTTACCATTCGTTACTCATGGTTACCATTCGTTACTAATAGGTACTACTAGTACTAATGGGTACTACTCGGTACTAATGGGAACTACTGGCAACTACCAGGTACTATTAGGTACTAATGGATACTGCTAGGTGCTAATGGATATTACTGGTGCTAATGGGTACTACTGGTTACTACTAGGTCCTGATGATCCTAATGGGTACTACAGGGTACTACTTTGTACTAATGGTACTACTAGGTAATACTGGGTACTAATAAGTCCTACTGGGTACTACTAGGTACTAAAACTACTAAATGCTACTGGGTACCATAGGTACACTGTGTACTGCTGGTACTACTGGGTACCACTATGTAACAATGGGTACCACTGCTAATGGGTACTACTCGGTACTATTGGTACTACTCGGTACTAGTGCGTAATAACGGGTAATAATGGGTACTCTTGGTACCAATGGGTAATACTGGTATTACTATGTACTAATGGTAATAATGGGTGCTCCTGATACTAATGGGTAATACTGGTATTAATATGGACTAATGGGCACTACAGGGTACTAATAGGAACTACTGATTAATATGGATACTACTGCGTTCTAAAGGTAATCCTCGGTACTAATGGTACTACTTGGTACTACTAAATAATAATGGACACTGCTGGTACTAATGTGCACTACTGGTACTAATGGACACTAATGGGTACTAATAGTACTACCAAGCATTATTGGGTACTTCTGGTACAAATGGTACTACTAGTTACTACTGGGTACTACTACTGGGTACTCATAATACAACTGGGAACTAGTAGGTACTACTGGTTACTACTAGGTACTAATGGGTACTAAGAGGTACTACTATTTACGAAAGGGTACTTTTGGTTACTACCAGGTACTACTGGTTACGAATGCGTACTAATGGGTACTATTGGGTACTAATGCAAACTAATGGGTACTACTGGGTACTAAGGGGTACTACTCGGTACTAAGGGGTACTACTCGGTACTAATGGGTACTAATGTTACAACTGGGTACTAGTAGTACTTATGGATTTTTCGATACTACTGGGTACTACTCGTACTAATGTCTCTCGGTACTACTGGGTACTACTGTGTACTATCGGTTCTACTGGGTATTACTAGTACTAAGGGGTACTACTACGTACTAAGCGGTACTAATGGTACTACTAGGTACTACTGTATACTAATGGGTACCAATAGCCGGATATTAAAAGACTGGATAAAAGATTTTATATGTTGCTCTCACCAGATATTCTCTACTCATGACATATTCAAATATATCTGTTAATAATATCAATAATAATTTGAGCACTAAGTTATTGCAATTTTAGACTATCTTCTCTATTTGGTCCTGGCCAATAAGATGAGCAGTCATTGTGAATTACAGTTACATGTTGATACATTTTGTAGTTCTTACATTTACTTTTATTTACATTAGTTTTCCTCTTTTAACCGTTCATATCCATTTATTTTTTACTTTCATTAAGTATTTACCCATATTTTTACAGTTTTTATCTAGAATTGTATGTATATCTTTATTCCTATTCATTCCACAGCATAAACTTTCTTCTCTCCAAATCTCTGTTTCTTTGCATTCAAATATAATATGTTGTATATCTTCACTTTCCCGCATAATGGACATTCACTTTGTGCATAGCCATTTTTCTTCCCTTTTAGCCTCCATATTCCTGCCCTTAACCATGCTATACCTCCTCCTTCTTCCTAATTTATCTGTTAATAGTATTCGTACTAACATTGATTCTTCCATCCATGTTAGATTATTCAGTATATATGTTTACTTAGAAATAAGTTCTAATAAGCAATAAGTTCTTAGTTGCACACAACATTCGGAAACAGCGCTCAAATGTTTAGCCATAGTAACGAACTCTTGCGATTGAAATAGAATATGAATAATCGCAAGATTTCGAGGCATGTAGGTATGTCAAGTTTGAAGAAATATAAACATACAACATGGAATATTTCGAAACGCCAACTTCTACAAAGAAATAATTTAGTTTCACACAAATTGTGATTTAATGATCTCTAATCTTTCTTGTAGTACGTTTCTGCTCGTATGTTATGACTTCCCATTTTTGAAAAAGTATGTAACTTCAGTCAGTATGAAGAGAACTTTACGAGTTGGAACCTTGTCGCATTAATATCTCAAATGTGTTATATTTTAATAAAAAATCCTAGATCCGGTTTTGGGAAAATTAAAACGAACGAAACATTTTCTATGTCAAATAGCTTATCGAAGGGGGATATTAATGAAAATCTTCCCCTGACTAAACAGTGAGTGGCTTAAGGGACACAGGGACTGAAATTTGAGGCTTTTGAAGTAGTTGAACAAATGGGCTGAAATTCTGTGGCATAATTGAGTTCAAGCTGTGTAAGTTACTTAATTTTGATTCAGTAGTAAAGATAAAGGTACATATCACGGAGAGCCCCCGGAACTGGTGCAGAGGACTGCATGTAGGCCAATCGGGCCATTGTGCTTCCGACATGACCTCTGGAAGGGAGGGATGACAGGAGAGAACAGCATCCGCTGTTACACGGTGTATGCCAAAAAGCCACCAATCTCCAGCATCCCCGGGAGCGGAGCTCCACGCTGAGGAGAGACTTAACTGAGTGGTATTGCAGCGACGCCAGGAAAAAAGCCTTTACAGAGCGCAGCCACCGCCCAGCCGCAACCCGCCGAACACCGTCGCCAGGTCCTGCAATTCTGAAATAGATGATAACGAAGATGATGGATACAGGAAATTCGAGGAAGGAGAGTAGGGGTAGAGGATGAAGCACTCTAGCATTCGCCTGGCGACGAAACCCATGGGCCAGAATGTGCAGTCTACGGGGATCGATCCCGGGACCTCCTGAATGCGGGCCACAGATGTAACCGCCTGAGTCATACCACTCGGTTTTGATTCAGTAGTATATAGCATACTCACACATTCACTTTTTTTTTCGAATAACCAAAAATTACATTAAGCTCGAATAAACTTCCTGACGCGAGATTTCGCTAGTAAAACATGAATAGCAACCAGTGATCCCATATAGAAATAGTTGTACAGGAATTTCAGAAGCTAAGCAGGAAATAGTTCACGATACTACTAGGTACCAATGGGTGCTACTGATTACTAGTGGGTACTAATGGTTACTACTAGGTACTGGTGGTACTACTGTGTATTGCTGGTACTACTATGTACTACTAGGTACTCAAAAACTAGGTGCTACTGGTACCTTCGGTACACTGGGAACTACTAGGTACTACTGATACTTAGTTACTGCTGGTACTGCTAGTTACCAATGGGTACGACTTCTAATGGGAGCTACTGGGTACAATTGGTACTATTGGTACTAATGGGCAATACTGCGTACTAATGGGTAAGACTGGGCACTAATGGGTACTCCTGGTACTAATAAGTACCTCCGGTACTAATGGGTACCACTGGCACTACTATGTACTAATGGTACTACCATGTACTGCTGGCTACTATTATGTACTACTGGGTACTAATATATACTAATGGGTACTGCTGGTACTATTAGCAACTAAAGGGTACTAATAAGAATTACAGGGTACTCATGGGCTCTACTGGGTACTAATGGTTCTAATAGGTACTACTGGTACTAATGGGTACAACGCTGCACTACTCTGTACTAATGGTACTACTATGTACTAATCGTACTACTGGTACTACTATGTACTAATGGTACTACTGGTACTACTATGTACTAATCGTACTACTGGATACTAATAGGTACTAATGTGTGATACTGGGTACTAAAGGATCCTACTCGGTACTACTTGGTTCTAATGGTACTTAAGGTACTAATGGGTACTAATAGATACGAATGGGTACTTATAGATACAACTGGTACTTCTAGTACTACTGGGTAGTAATGGTTGTACCCGGCACTCATATGTACTACGGGGTACTACTCGGTACTAATAGGTACTACTGGGTACTATTCGGTTCTACTGGATACTACTAGGTACTGAAGGACAATACTGGGTTCTAATAGTAATTCTGGTACTAATGGGTACTAATAAGTACGAATGGGTACTAATAGATACCACTGGTACCAATGGTTATTAATGAATACGAATGGGTACTAAAAGATATTCTGGAACTAATAGGTACTATTGGTATTACTGAGTAGTAATCCTACTACCCGGCACTCCTATGTACTATTGGGTAATACACGGTACTAATAGGTACTACTATGTTCTCATAGGTACTAACGGTAATACTCGGTACTAATGATACTACTCGGAACTACTGAATACTAATGGAACTACTAGGTACTAATGGGCACAACTGTTACTTTCGGGCATTACTGAGTACTATTAGGCACTACTGAGTGCTTCTCGGTACTTCTAGTAAATAATATGTACTACTAGGTACTAATGGTACTACTCGGTACTAATAGGTACTACTCGGTACTACTAGCGACTTGTGGGTACTAATGGGTAATACTAGGTACTCATGGGTACTACTAACTACTGGTAATAATGGACACTACTGGGTACTAATGGTTTAGGTCGGCACTAGTGAGTACAAATGGTACTACTCTGCACTACTTGGTACTAATACGTACTACTCGGTACTAATATGTTCTACTGGTACTATTGGGTACTACTGGTACAAACGGCAACTACTAGGTACTAATGGGTACTACCCGGCAATATTTCGTTCTAATGGTACCACTCGGTACTAATAGGTACTACTTGGTACTACTGGGTACTAATGAATACTACCAGGTACTAAGGGGTACTAACTGGTACTCATGGTACTACCAAGTATTATTGTTACAACTAGGTACTACCGGTACTACTGGGTACTACTAAGTACTATTCGTTCTATGTTCTTATGGTGTTACTCGGTACTGCTGGGTACTACTAAGTACTATTCGTTCTACTATGTTCTTATGGTGCTTCTCGGTACTACTGGATACTACTGGTACTACTGTGTACTATTAGGCGCCACTGGGTGGTATTAGTACCAATAGGTACTAAGGGGTACTACAGGGTACTAATGGTACTACTAGGTACTACTGGGTACTAACGAATATAACTAGGTACAAATTGGTACCAATATGCGGATATTAAAAGACTGGACAAAAGATTTTATATGTTGCTCTCACCAGACATTCTCTACCCATGACATATTCCAATATATCTGTTAATAATAACAATAATAATAATTTGAACACTACGCTATTACATATTTAGACTGCCTTCTCTATTTGGTTCTGGCCTATTTCTATGTCAAATAGCTTATCGAAGGGGGAAATTAATGAAAATCTTCCCCTGACATGATTAAACAGTGAGTGGCTTAAGGGACACTGGGAATGAAACTTGCGGCTTTTGAAGTGGTTGAACAAATGGGCTGAAATTCTGTGGCATAATTGAGTTCAAGCTGTGTAAGTTACTTAATTTTGATTCAGTAGTAACTATAAAGGTACATATCACGGAGGGCCCCCGGAACTGGTGCAGAGGACTGCATGTAGGCCAATCGGGCTATTGTGCTTCCGACATGACCTCTGGAAAGGAGGGATGACAGGAGAGAACATCATCAGCTGTTACACGGTCTCTGCCAAAAAGCCACCAATCTCCGGCGTCCCCAAGAGCGGAGCTTCACGCTGAGGAGAGACTTAACTGAGTGGTACTGCAGCGACGCCAGGAAAAAAGCCTTTACAGAGCGCAGCCACCGCCCAGCCGCAACCCGCCGAACACCGTCGCCAGGTCCTGCAATTCTGAAATAGATGATAAGGAAGATGATGGGTACAGGAATTTAGAGGAAGGAGAGTACGGGTATAAGATGAACCACCCCAGCATTCGCCTGGGGACGAAACCCATGGGCCAGAATGTGTAGTCTCCGGGGATCGATGCCGGTACCTCCTGAATGCGGGCCACAGATGTAACCGCCTGAGTCATACCACTCGGTTTTGATTCAGTAGTATATAGCAAATGCACACATTCACTTTTTTTCGAATAACCAAAAATTACATTTTGCTCGAATAAAATTCCTGGCGCGAGAATTCGCTACCCAAAGTTGAATAGCAACCAGTGATCGCATATAAAATTAGTTGTACAGGAATTTCAGAAGTTAAGCAGGAAATAGTTCACGATACTACTAGGTACCAATGGGTACTACTGATTACTAGTGGGTACTAATTTGTACTACTGGTTACTACTAGGTACTGGTGGTACTCCTATGTACTACTGGGTACTACTAGGTACTAAAAATACTAGGTGCTACTTGTTACCTTCGGTACACTGGGTACTACTAGGTACTAATGGGTACTACTGATACTTGAGTACTACTGGTACTACTAGTTACCAATGCGTACCACCTCTAATGGGTGCTACTGAGTACAATTGGTACTATTGGTACTAATGGGCATACCGGGTACTAATGGGCATACTGGGTAATACTGGGTACTCCTTGTAGCATTAAGTACTCCTGGTACTAATGGGTACCACTGGTACTACAATGTACTAATGGAACTACCATGTACTACTACCTACCAACATATACTACTGGGTACTGCTGGTACTAATGGGCACTACAGAGTACTATTAGAAACTACAGGGTACTAAAAAGAACTACAGGAGGTAGTTGCACTACTATGTACTAATTGTACTACTAGGTACTAATGTGTGATACAGTGTACTAATAGGTCCTACAGGGTACTACTCGGTACTGTTTGGTTTTAATGGTATTTCTGGTACTAATGGGTACTAATAGATACTACTGGTACTAATGGGTACTTCTGATACTCCTGGGTAGTAATGGTACTACCCGGCACTCATATGTACTACTGGGTACCACTCGGTACTAATAGGTACTACTGGGCACTACTATGTACTACTGGATACATCTAGGTTCTAATGGACACTAATGGGTTCTAATAGTACTTCTGGTACTAATGAGTACTAATAAGTACGAATGGGTACTAATAGATACTACAATTACTAATGGTTACTAATAGATACGAATGGGTACTGATAAATATACCGGAACTAATCGGTACTACTGGGTAGTAATCGTACTACCTGACACTTCTTTGTAGTATTGGGTAATAAACGGTACTAATAGGTACTACTAGGTTCCCATAGGTATTAATGGTACTACTGGGTACTAATGATACTACTCGGCACTACTGAATACTAATATACTACAAGGTACTAATGGGCACTACTGGTACTTTAAGGCATTACTGAGTACTATTAGGCACTACTGAGTACATCTCTGTACTTCTAGTTTCTAATAGGTACTACTCGGAACTAATAGGTACTACTGGGTACTACTAGCGACTATTGGGTACTAATGGGTAATACCAGGTACTCATGGGTACTAGTACATATAAACAACCCTGGGTACTAATGGTACTGGTCGGCACTACTGAGTACTATAGGTACTACTCGGCACTCCTTGGTACTAATGGGTACTACTCGGTAATATGTAATACTGGTACTGATGTGTACTAATGGCAACTGCTAGGTACTACTCGGCAATATTCGGCTCTAATGGTACTACTCGGTACTAATAGTACTAGTCGGTACTAATGGGTACTCCTTGGTACTACGTGGTACTAATGAATACTACCAGGTACTAAGGGGTACTAATGGTACTACCGGGTATCAATGTTACAACTTGGTGCTACCGGTACTACTGGGTAATACTAAGTACTATTCGTTCTATGTTCTTATGGTGCTACTCGTTACTAGTGGTACTACTAGGTACTACTGTGTACTAATAGGCGCCACTGGGTACTATTAGTGCTAATAGGTACTAAGGTGTACTACTAGGTACTAACGGGTACTAAACGTACTACTAGGTACTACTGGGTACTAATGAATACAACTAAGTACAAATTGGTACCAATATCCGGATATTTAAAGACTGGACAAGAGATTTTATATGTTGCTCTCACCAGACATTCTCTACCCATGACATATTTAAATATATCTGTTAATAATAACAATAATAATAATTTGATCACTACGCTATTACATATTTAGGCTACCTTCTCCATTTGGTCCCGACCACTAAGATGAGCAGTCATTGTGAATTACAGTTACATGTTGATACATTTTGTAGTTTTTAGATTTACTTTTATTTACATTAGTTTTCCTCTTTTAACCGTTCATATCCAATTTATTTTTTACTTTCATTAAGTATTTACCCATATTTTTACAGTTTTTATCTAGAATTGTATGTATATCTTTATTCCTATTCATTCCATACCATAAACTTTCTTCTCTCCAAATCTGTTTCTTTGCATTCAAATATAATATGTTGTATATCTTCACTTTCCCCGCATAATGGACGTTCACTTTGTGCATAGCCATTTTGCTTCCCTTTTAGCCTCCATATTCCTGCCCTTAACCATGCTATACCTCCTCCTCCTTCTTAATTTATCTGTTAATAGTATTCGTACTAACATTGATTTTTCCATCCATGTTACATTATTCAGTATATATGCTTACTTAGAAATAAGCTCTAATAAGCAATAAGTTCTTAGTTGCACACAACATTCGGAAACAACGCTCAAATGTTTAGCCATAGTAACGAACTCTTGCGATTGAAATAGAAAATCAATAATCGCAAGATTTCGAGGCATGTCAAGTTTGAAAAAATATAAACATACAACATGGAATATTTCGAAACGGCAACTTCTACAAAGAAATAATTTAGTTTCACACAAATTGTGACTTAATGATCTCTAATCTTTCTTGTAGTACGTTTTTGCTCGCATGTTATGATTTCCCATTTTTGAAAAAGTATGTAACTTCAGTCAGAATGAAGAGAACTTTATGAGTTGGAACCTTGTCGCATTAATATCTCAAATGTGTTATATTTTAATAAAAAATTCTAGATCCGGTTTTGGGAAAATTATAACGAACGAAACATTTTCTATGTCAAATAGCTTATCGAAGGGGGATATTAATGAAAATCTTCCCCTTACATGATTAAACAGTGAGTGGCTTAAGGGACACAGGGACTGAAGTTTGAAGCTTTTGAAGTAGTTGAACCATTGGGCTGATATTTTGTGGCATAATTGAGTTCAAGCTGTGTAAGTTACTTAATTTTGATTCAGTAGTAAAGATAATGGTACATATCAAGGAGGGGCACCGGAACTGGTGCAGAGGACTGCAAGCAGGCCAATCGGGCCATTGTGCTACCGACATGACCTCTGGAAGGGAGGGATGACGGGAGAGAACCGAAGGCTGACGAGATCCGGATACCGAAGGGGCCAAATTTGGACGGGTTCCCTAATTTTTCCAGATAGAACGCATCCGCTGTCACACTGTCTCTGCCAACAAGCCACCAATCTCCAAGGTCCCCGGGAGCAGAGCTCCACGCTAAGGAGAGACTTAACTGAGTGGTACTGCAGCGACGCCAGGGAAAAAGCCTTTACAGAGCGCAGCCACAACCGCAACCCACCCACCACCGTCGCCATGTCCTGCAATCCTGAAATAGATAAGGAAGATGATGGGTACAGGGAATGAGAGGAAGGAGAGTAGGGGTAGAAGATGAACCACCCCAGCATTCGCCTGGCAACGAAACCCATGGGCCAGAGTGTGCAGTGTCCGGGGATCGATCCCAGGACCTCCTGAATGCGGGCCACAGATGTAACTGCCTGAGTCATCCCACTCGGTTGTGATTCAGTAGTATATAGCATATGCACACATTCACTTTTTTTTCTCGAATAATCAAAAATTACATAATGCTCGAATAAACTTCCTGACGCGAGATTTCGCTAGTAAAACTTGAATAGCAACCAGTGATTCCATATAGAAATAGTTGTACAGGAATTTCAGAAGCTAAGCAGGAGATCGTTCACGATACTACTATGTACCAATGGGTACTACTGGTACTGGGTACTACTTGGTGCTACTAGGTGCTAGTACTACTAGGTGCTACTGGGTGTTATTGGTACTACTGAAACTAATGGGTACTACTGGTTACTACTAGTTCTTAGGTACCACTGGGTACCACTGGTACCACTACCTACCTATGGGTACCACTGCTAATGGGTACTACTAGTTTTAATGAGTACTACTAGGTACTATTGGTTCTACTGGGTACTACTAGCTACTAATGAGTACTACTGGGTACTACTAGCTACTAATGAGTACTACTAGTGACTACTGGTTACAAATGGGTACTACTGGTTAATACAAGCTATTGCTTGTTACTACTTGTAACTACTAGTTACTAATGGTACTATTGGTACTGATATGTACTAATAGTACTACTGGGTACTACTGGCACTACTAGGTACTACTGGCGCTGCTAGGTACTACAAGTACTAATGGGTTATACTGGGTACTACTAGTACCAATAGGGACTAATGTGTACTACTAGGTACTAACAGGTACTAATTGTAATAAAGGATACTACTAGGTACTAACGTAAACTACTAGGTCCTAACGGGTACTACTAGGTACTACTGCGTACTAGTAGGTACTAATGGATACCACTAGGTAATAACGGGTACCAATAGCCGGATTTTAAAAGACTGTATAAAAGATTATATATGTTGCTCTTACCAAATTTTCTCTGCCCATGACATAATCAAATATATCTGTTAATAATAATAATTTATTTGAACACTAAGTTCTTACATATTTAGACTACCTTCTCTATTTGGCCCTGGCCACTAAGATGGGCAGTCATCGTGAATTATTTACATGTTGATACATTCAGTAGTTGCTACATTTATTTTGATTTACATTATTTTCTTTCTTTTCGCCGTTCATATTCATTTATGTTATTCAGTAGTATATAGCATATGCACACATTCACTTTTTTTCGAATAACCAAAAATTATATAATGCTCGAATAAACTTCCTGACGCGAGATTTCGCTAGTAAAACTTGAATAGCAACCAATGATCGCATATAGAAATAGTCTTACACGAATTTCAGAAGCTAAGCAGGAGATCGTTGACGAAACCCTTAGGTACCAATGGGTACTATTAGGTACCGATGGGTACTACTTGTACTACATGGTACTACTGGTTACAACTAGGTACTAGTAGGACTTCTAGGTACTACTGGTTATTAATGGGTACTCCTAGGTACTAGTGGGTACTATTGGTACTACTGGATACTTTTAGGTACTACTAGGTACAAATAGGTACTACTAAGTACTACTGATAATAAAGGTACTACTAGATACTACTTACTACTACTTACTAGTATCACGAGGTGCCACTGGGTGCTAGTATCACGAGGTGCTACTGGGTACTAGTACCACTAGGTTCTACTGGGTACTATTGGTGCTAATAGGTACTACTGTGTACTACTAGGTACTAACGGTACTACTGATACTAATGGATTCTACTGTTTACTACTAGTAGTTAGGTACTACAAGATACCACTGGTATCACTACCTACCACTGTGTACCACTGCTAATGGGTACTACTGGTTTTAATGTTACCTCTGGGTAGTACTAGGTACCAATGGGTACTTATGGCTACTACTAGGTACTAATGGGTACTACTGGGTACTATTGCTTCTACTGGGTACTAATCGGTATTAGTGGTACTACTCGGTACCAATGGGTACTACTAGTAACTAATGGGTATTGCTGGTACTACTGGTTCTACAAAGCACTACTATTTACTACTAGGTACTACTGGAACGACTAGGTACTACTGGAATGACTAGTTACTACTGGAACGTCTAGGTACTACTAGGTCATAATGGGTACTTCTGGTTACTATTGGGTACTACTGGTTACTAATGGTACTATTGGTCAACTGGGTACTAATAGTATTACTGGGTTCTACTAGGTACTATTGGTACTCATAAGTATAATGGTAGTACTAGGTTCTACTAGGTACTACTGTGTACTAATGGGTTCTACTGGGTACTACTAGTACTAATAGGTTCTAATGGGTACTACTTTGTACTAAGGGGTACTACTAGGTACTACCGCGTACTAATGGTACTAAAGGGTACTACTAGGTACTACCGCGTACTAATGGTACTAAAGGGTACTACTAGGTACTAAGGGGTACTAATGGTACTACTAGGTACTAATGGGTACCAATAGCCGGATATTAAAAGCGTGGATAAAAGATTTTATATGTTGCTCTCACCAGATATTCTCTACTCATGACATTCAAATATATCTGTTAATAACATGAATAATAATTTGAGCACTAAGTTATTGCAATTTTAGACTATCTTCTCTATTTGGCCCTGGCCACTAAGATGGGCAGTCATTGTGAATTACAGTTACATGTTGATACATGTTGTAGTTCTTACATTTACTTTTATTTACATTAGTTTTCCTCTTTTGACCGTTCATATCCATTTATTTTTTACTTGCATCATGTATTTACCCATATTTTTGCAGCTTTTATCTAGAGTTATATGTATATCTTTATTCCTATTCATTCCATATCATAAACCTTCTTATCCCCAAATCTGTTTCTTTGCATTCAAATATAATATGTTGCATATCTTCACTTTCCCCGCATAATGGACATTCACCTTGTGCATCGCCAGTTTGCTTCCCTTTTAGACTCCATATTCCTGCCCTTAAACATGCTATACCTCTTTCTTCTTTATTTATCTGTTAATAGTATTCGTGCTAACACTGTTTCTTCCATCCATGTTACATTATTCAGTATATATGTTTACTTAGAAATAAGTTTTAATAAGCAATAAGTTCTTAGTTGCACACAACATTCGGAAACAGCGCTCAAATGTTTAGCCATAGTAACGAACTCTTGCGATTGAAATAGAAAATGAATAATCGCAAGCTTTCGAGGCATGTAGGTATGTCAGGTTTGAAAAAATATAAACATATTCATGGAATATTTCGAAACCGCAAATCTACAAAGAAATAATTTAGTTTCACACAAATTGTGTCTTAATGATCTCTAATCTTTCTTCTAGTACGTTTCTGCTCGCATGTTATGATTTCCCATTTTTTAAAAAGTATGTAACTTCAGTCAGTATGAAGAGAACTTTACGAGTTGGAACCTTGTCGCATTAATATCTCAAATGTGTTATATTTTAATAAAAAATCCTAGATCCGGTTTTGAGAAAATTAAAAGGAACGAAACACTTTCTATGTCAAATAGTTTACCGAAGGCGGATATTTATGTAAATCTTCCCCTGACATGATTAAGCTGTGAGTGGCTTAAGGGAAACTGGGACTGAAATTTGAAGCTTTTGAGGTAGTTGAACAAATGGGATGAAATTTTGTGGCATAATTGAGTCAAGCTGTGTAAGTTACTTAATTTTGATTCAGTAGTAAATATAAAGGTACATAACACGGAGGGCCCCCGGATCTGGTGCAGAGTACTGCAAGCAGGCCAATCGGGCCATTGTGCTTACGACATGACCTCTGAAAGGGAGGGATGACAGGAGAGAACCGAAGGCTGACGAGATCCGGATACCGACGGGGGCAAGCATGGACGTGGTCCCAAAGTTTCCAGATAGAACGCATCCGCTGACACACGGTCTCTGCCAACTAATAATTACTAATGTTACTACTTGTACTTTAGGGAATTACTGAGTACTATTAGGCACTACTGAGTACTTCTCGGTACTTCTGGATACTCGGTACTACTATGTACTAATGGTACTACTGTATACTACTAGCGACTATTGGGTACTAATGGGTAATACTAGGTACTCATGGGTACTACTATCTACTGGTACTGATGGACACTACTGGGTACTAATGGTGCTGGTCGGCACTACAGAGTACTAATGGTTTTAATCGGCACTACTTGGTACTAATAGGAACTACTGGTACTAATAGGTACTAAGAGGAACTAATGATAACTACTAGTTATTAATGGGTGCTGCTCGGAAATATTCGGTACTAATAGTACTACTCGGTACTAATTGGTACTACTTGGTACTACTGGGTATTAAAGAATACTAAGAGGTACTAATGGTACTACAGGGTATTACTGTTACAACTGGGTACTACTAGTACTTAGGTACTACCAGTATTACTGGGTACTACCAAGTACTATTCGTTCTACTATGTTCTTATGGTGCTACTCGGTACTAGTGGGTACTACTGGTACTACTGTGTACTATTAGGCGCCACTGGGTACTATTAGTGCTAATAGGTACTAAGGTGTACTACAGGGTACTAACGGGTACTAATGAATACAACTAGGTACTAATTGGTACAAATATGCGGATATTAAAAGACTGGACAAAAGATTTTATATGTTGCTCTCACCAGACATTCTCTACCCATGACATATTCAAATATATCTGTTAATAATAACAATAATAATAATTTGAACACTACGCTATCACATATTTAGACTACCTTCTCTATTTGGTCCTGGCCACTAAGATGAGCAGTCATTGTGAATTACAGTTACATGTTGATACATTTTGTAGTTCTTACATTTACTTTTATTTATATTAGTTTTCCTCTTTAAACCGTTGATATCCATTTATTTTTTACTTTCATTAATTATTTACCCATATTTTTACGGTTTTTATCTAGAATTATATGTATTTTTTTATTCCTATTCATTCCATACCATAAACTTTCTTCTCACCAAAGCTCTGTTTCTTTGCATTCAAATATAATATGTTGTATATCTTCACTTTCCCCGCATAATGGACATTCACCTTGTGCATAGCCATTTTGCTTCCCTTTTAGCCTCCATATTCCTGCCCTTAACATGCTATACCTCCTCTTTCTTCTTTATTTATCTGTTAAATGTATTCGTACTAACACTGTTTCTTCCATCCAGGTTACATTATTCAGTATATATGCTTACTTAGAAATAAGGTCTAATAAGCAATAAGTTCTTAGTTGCACACAACATTCGGAAACAGCGCTCAAATGTTTAGCCATAGTAACGAACTCTTGCGATTGAAATAGAAAATCAATAATCGCAAGATTTCGAGGCATGTAGGTATGTCAAGTTTGAAGAAATATAAACATACAACATGGAATATTTCGAAACGGCAACTTCTACAAAGAAATAATTTAGTTTCACACAAATTGTGTCTTAATGATCTCTAATCTTTCTTGTAGTACGTTTCTGCTCGCATGTTATGATTTCCCATTTTTGGAAAAGTATGTAACTTCAGTCAGAATGAAGAGAAGTTTACGAGTTGGAACCTTGTCGCATTAATATCTCAAATGTGTTATATTTTAATAAAAAATCCTAGATCCGGTATTGGGAAAATTATAACGAACGAAACATTTTCTATGTCAAATAGCTTATCGAAGGGAGATATTAATGAAAATCCTCCCCTGACATGATTAAACAGTGAGTGGCTTAAGGGACACTGGGACTGAAATTTGAGGCTTTTGAAGTAGTTGAACAAATGGGCTGAAATTCTGTGGCATAATTGAGTTCAAGCTGTGTAAGTTACTTAATTTTGATTCAGTAGTAAAGATAAAGGTACATATCACGGAGAGCCCCCGGAACTGGTGCAGAGGACTGCATGTAGGCCAATCGGGCCATTGTGCTTCCGACATGACCTCTGGAAGGGAGGGATGACAGGAGAGAACAGCATCCGCTGTTACACGGTGTATGCCAAAAAGCCACCAATCTCCAGCATCCCCGGGAGCGGAGCTCCACGCTGAGGAGAGACTTAACTGAGTGGTATTGCAGCGACGCCAGGTAAAAAGCCTTTACAGAGCGCAGCCACCGCCCAGCCGCAACCCGCCGAACACCGTCGCCAGGTCCTGCAATTCTGAAATAGATGATAACGAAGATGATGGATACAGGAAATTCGAGGAAGGAGAGTAGGGGTAGAGGATGAACCACTCTAGCATTCGCCTGGCGACGAAACCCATGGGCCAGAATGTGCAGTCTACGGGGATCGATCCCGGGACCTCCTGAATGCGGGCCACAGATGTAACCGCCTGAGTCATCCCACTCGGTTTTGATTCAGTAGTATATAGCATATTCACACATTCACTTTTTTTTCTCGAATAACCAAAAATTACATAATGCTCGAATAAACCTCCTGACTGAGATTTCGCTAGTAAAACTTGAATAGCAACCAGTGATCCCATATAGAAATAGTTGTACAGGAATTTCAGAAGCTAAGCAGGAAATAGTTCGATACTAATAGGTACCAATGGGTACTGCTGATTACTAGTTGGTACTAGTGGTTACTACTAGGTACTGTTGGTACTACTGTGTATTGCTGGTACTACTATGTACTACTAGGTACTCAAATACTAGGTGCTACTGGGTACCTTCGGTACACTGGAAACTGCTAGGTACTACTGATACTTAGGTACTACTGGGTACTGCTGGTACTGCTAGTTACCAATGGGTAGCACTTCTAATGGGTGCTACTGGGTACAATTGGTACTAATGGGCAATACTGGGTACTATTGAGTAAGACTGGGTAATAATGGGTACTCCTGGTACTACCATGTACTACTGGCTAATATGTACTACTGGGTACTAATATATACTACTGGGTACTAATATATACTAATGGGTACTGCTGGTACTATTAGATACTACAGGGTAATAAAAAGAACTACAGGGTACTCATGGGCTCTACTGGTTACTAATGGTTCTAATAGGTACTACTGGTACTAATGGGTACAAGGCTGCACTACTTTGTACTAATGGTACTACGATGTACTAATGTGTGATACTGGGTACTAAAGTGTCCTACTCGGTACTCCTTGATTCTAATGGTACTTCAGGTACTAATGGGTACTAATAGATACGAATTGGTACTTATAGATACTACTGGTACTAATGGGTACTTCTAGTACTACTGGGTAGTAATGGTTGTATCTGGCACTCATATGTACTACTGGGTGCTACTAGGTTCTACTGGATACTACTAGGTACTTAAGGACAATACTGGTTCTAATAGATATTCTGGAACTAATAGGTACTACTGGTACTACTGGGTAGTAATCCTACTACCCGGCACTCCTATGTACTATTGGGTAATACACGGTACTAATAGGTATTACTGGGTTCTCATAGGTACTAACGGTACTTCTCGGTACTAATGATACTACTCGACACTACTGAATATTAATGGAACTACTAGGTACTAATGGGCACAACTGGTACTTTCGGGCATTGCTGAGTACTATTAGGTCCTACTGAGTGTTTCTCGGTACTTGTAAATAATAGGTACTACTCCGTACTAATGGTACTACCTGGTACTAATAGGTACTACTGGGTACTACAAGCGACTATTGGGTACTCATGGGTAATACTAGGTACTAATGGGAACTACTAACTACTTTTACTAATGGACACTACTGGTACTAATGGTTTTGGTCAGCACTAGTGAGAACAAATGGTACTACTCTGCACTACTTGGTACTAATAGGTACTACTCGGTACTAATATGTTCTACTGGTACTAATGGGTACTACTGGCACTAATGGCAACTACTATGCACTAATGGGTACTACCCGGCAATATTCCGTACTAATGGTACTACTCGGTACTAATGGGTACTACTTGGTACTACTGGGTACTAATGAATCCTACCAGGTATAAGGGGTACTAATTGGTATTCATGGTACTACCGGGTATTAATGTTACAACTGGGTACTACCGGTACTACTGGGTACTACTAAGTACTATTCGTTCTTATGGTGTTACTCGGTACTGCTGGGTACTACTAAGTACTATTCGTTCTACTATGTTCTTATGGTGCTTCTCGGTACTACTGGGTACTACTGGCACTACTAGGTACTACTGTGTACCATTAGGCGCCACTGGCTACTATTAGTACTAGTAGGTACTAAGGGGTACTACTAGGTACAAACGGGTACTAATGGTACTACTAGGTACTAATGGTACTACTAGGTACTACTGGGTACTAATGAATACAACTAAGTACTAATTGGTACCAATATCCGGATATTAAAAGACTGTTTCCTATAAAGTTTCCTATAAACAGTGTGAGACAGTGATCCATCAGCATTTCTTATTACCAGAACATCTAAGAAGGCTATTTTATTGTTATATTCTGTTTCCATATTAAATCCAATCACCACCCACAACAAAAGAGAGGAATAATCAAAACCCTAGTGGACCGAGCCAAACGTATTTGTACAGGGCAATACTTAAGTAATGAGATACAGCATCTTGGGCTGGCTATGTTACAAAACGGATTTACGAATAAAGATTTTAACAGAGCAATTCACCCTAAGAAGATATCACGTCAAGGCCACGAATCGTCTACATATAAGGGAAAAGTCTTCTTACCTTATGTTAAAAACGTCACAGATCGCATTGGAAAAATACTTAAAAAGCACAAAATAAATACAATATATAAACCAACCAGAAAAATTCAACAAACTTTAAAATCTGCTAAAGACAAAAGAGACCCCTTATGTGTTCCAGGGGTATATAGAATACCTTGTACATGCGGCTCTGTTTATATCGGAACAATAAAACGTAGCATAAATACCCGAATAACAGAGCATAAACGACATTGTCGCCTTGCTCAAACAGATAAGTCTGCAGTTGCTGAACACATTGTCACCATGGGTCATCGTATCCTATATGAAGACACGCAAGTACTATCCTCTACAAACTATTATCACGCTAGACTTCATAGAGAAGCTATTGAAATTTATAAACACTCCAATAACTTTAATAAAAAGGAAGAGAAATTTAAGCTTAATCGTACGTGGATACCATCGATGACACGTCACTGCAGACCCACTGCGGCAGTTTTGACCTTGACGTGAGCTATATATTGCGGAACATCTCTTGCCTAGTCGGCAGTCGTTATCAAGCTGTCCTGGGTGTTACACTCCTGAAGATGGCAACCACAGAGTTGACCGAAACGTCGGGTTTTAGTAGTTTTACCCTTAGACCACGGCCTTCCAGACCGGAAGATTTTAATGTTTTATCGATTAACTCCGGCCGTGAAAGCCTGCGTACTTATTTAAGCAGGAAATAGTTCACGATACTACTAGGTACCAATGGGTACTACTGGTTACTACTAGGTACTGTTGGTACTACTGTGTATTGCTGGTACTACTAGGTACTCAAATACTAGGTGCTACTGGGTACCTTCGGTACACTGGGAACTACTAGGTACTACTGATACTTAGGTACTACTGGGTACTAATAGTTACCAATGGGTACGACTTCGAATGAGTGCTACTGGGTACAATTAGTACTATTGGTACTAATGGGCAATACTGCGTACTAATGGGAACCCCTGGTACTAATAAGTACCCCTGGTACTAATAAGTACCCCTGGTACTAATGGGTACCACTGGCACTACCATGTACTACTGGCTAAGGATATGTACTACTGGCTACTAATATATACTACTGGGTACTAATATATACTAATGGGTACTGCTGGTACTATTAGAAACTACAGGGTACTAATAAGAACTACTGGGTAGTAATGGTTCTAATAGATACTACTGGTACTAATGGGTACAACGCTGCACTACTTATACTACTATGTACTAATGGTTCTACTATGTACTAATCGTACTACTGGGTACTAATCAAACTACTGGGTACTAATAGGTACTAATGTGTGATACTGGGTACTAAAGGGTCCTATTCGGTACTCCTTGGTTCTAATGGTACTTCAGGTACTAATGGGTACTAATAGATACGAATGGGTACTTATAGATACTACTGGTACTAATGGGTACTTCTAGTACTACTGGATAGTAATGGTTGTACCCGGCACTCTTATGTACTACTGGGTACATCTCGGTAGTAATAGGTACTACTGGGCACTACTAGGTTCTACTGGATACTACTTAGTACTGAAGGACAATACTGGGCTATAATAGTACTTCTGGTACTAATGGGTACTAATAAGTACGAATGGGTACTAATAGATACCACTGGTACTAATGGTTACTAATGGATACGAATGGGTACTAACAGATATTCTGGAACCAATAGGTACTACTGGTACTACTGAGTAGTAATACTACTACCCTTCACTCCTATGTACTATTGGGTAACACACGGTACTAATAGGTACTATTGGGTACTCATAAGTACTAACGGTAATACACCGTACTAAAGATACTACTCGGCACTACTGAATACTAATGGAACTACTAGGTACTAATGGGCACAACTGGTACTTTCGGGCATTACTGAGTACTTTTAGGCACAACTGAGTGTTGTCGGTGCTTGTAAATAATAGGTACTACTCGGTACTAATGGTACTACTCGGTACTAATGGTACTAATGGTACTACTCGGTACTAAGAGGTACTACTGGTTACTACTAGCGACTATAGGGTACTAATGGGTAATACTAGGTACTAATGGGTACTTCTAACTACTGGTACTAATGGACACTACTGGGTACTAATGGCTTTGGTCGGCACTAGTGAGTGCAAAAGGTACTACTCTGCACTACTTGGTACTAATACGTACTGCTCGGTACTAATATGATCTACTGATACTAATGGGTACTACTGGTACTAATGGCAACTACTAGGTACAAATGGATACTACCCGGCAATATTCCGTACTATTGGTACTACTCGGTACTATCGGTATTACTCGGTACTAATGGGTACTACTTGGCACCAAATGGTACTAATGAATACTACCAGATACTAAGGGGTATTAATTGGTACTCATGGTACTACCGGGTATTAATGTTACAACTAGGTACTACCGGTACTACTGGGTACTACTAAGCACTATTCGTTCTATGTTCTTATGGTGTTACTCGGTACTGCTGTGTACTACTAAGTACTATTCGTTCTACTATGTTCTTTAGGTGCTTCTCGGTACTACTGGGTACTACTGTGTTCTATTAGGCGTCACTGGGTGCTATTAGTACTAATAGGTACTAAGGGGAACTACAGGGTACTAATGGTACTACTAGGTACTACTGGGTACTAATGAATACAACTAGGTACTAATTGGTACCAATATGCGGATATTAAAAGACTGGACAAAAGATTTTATATGTTGCTCTCACCAGACATTCTCTACCCATGACATATTCAAATATATCTGTTAATAATAACAATAATAATAATTTGAACACTACGCTATCACATATTTAGACTACCTTCTCTATTTGGTCCTGGCCATTTTCTATGTCAAATAGCTTATCGAAGCGGGATATTAATGAAAATCTTCCCCTGACATGATTAAACAGTGAGTGGCTTAAGGGACACTGGGGTTGAAATTTGCGGCTTTTGAAGTAGTTGAACAAATGGGCTGAAATTCTGTGGCATAATTGAGTTCAAGCTGTGTAAGTTACTTAATTTTGATTCAATAGTAACTATAAAGGTACATATCACGGAGGGCCCCCGGAACTGGTCCAGAGGACTGCAAGCAGGCCAATCGGGGCATTGTGCTTCCGACATGACCTCTGGAAGGGAGGGATGACTGGAGAGAACAGCATCCGCTGTTACACGGTCTCTGCCAAAAGGCCACCAATCTGCAGCGTCCCCAAGAGCGGAGCTTCACGCTGAGGAGAGACTTAACTGAGTGGTACTGCAGCGACGCCAGGAAAAAAGCCTTTACAGAGCGCAGCCACCGCCCAGCCGCAACCTGCCGAAAGGCGTCGCTAGGTCCTGCAATTCTGAAATAGATGATAAGGAAGATGATGGGTACAGGAATTTAGAGGAAGGAGATTAGGGGTAGAAGATGAACCACCCCAGCATTCGCCTGGGGACGAAACCCATGGCCCAGAGTGTGCAGTCTCCGGGGATCGATCCCGGGACCTCCTGAATGCGGGCCACAGATGTAATCGCCTGAGTCATACCACTCGGTTTTGATTGTGTAGTATATAGCAAATGCACAGATTCACTTTTTTTTCGAATAGCCAAAAATTACATAATACTCGAATAAAATTCCTGGCGCTACTGAAAGTTGAATACCAACCAGTGATCGCATATAAAAATAGTTGTACAGGAATTTCAGAAGCTAAGCAGGAAAAAGTTCACGATACTAATAGGTACCAATGGGTACTACTGATTACTAGTGGGTACTAATGAGTACTACTGGTTACTACTAGGTACTACTATGTACTACTGGGTTATACTGGGTACTACTAACTACTAATAGTTACTAATGGTACTATTGGTACTCATATGTACAAATGGTACTATTGGCACTACTGGGTACTACTGGCAATACGAGGTACTACTAGTACTAATGGGTTATACTGGGTACTACTAGTACTAATAGGGACGAATGGGTACCTAGTAGTACCAATAGGGACTAGGTACTAACATGTACTAATTGTAATAAGGAATACTGCTAGGTACTAACGGGTACTACTATGTACTACTGTGTACTAGTAGGTACTAAGGGATACCACTACGTACTAACGGGTACCAAAAGCCGGATATTAAAAGACTGTATAAAAGATTATATATGTTGCTCTCACCAGACATACTCTACCCATGACATAATCAAATATATCTGTTAATAATAATAATTTATTTGAATACTAAGTTATTACATATTTAGACTACCTTCTCTATTTGGACCTGGCCACTAGGATGGGCAGTCATCGTGAATTAGTTACATGTTGATACATTTAGTAGTTACATTTATTTTGATTTACATTATTTTTCTTCTTTTCGCCCTTCATATTCATTTATGTTATTCAGTAGTATATAGCATATGCACACATTCACTTGTTTCTTCGAATAACCAAAAATAACATAATGCACGAATAAACTTCCTGGCGCGAAATTTCGCTAGTGAAAATTGAATAGCAACCAGTGATCCCATATAGAAATAGTTGTACAGGAATTTCAGAAGCTAAGCAGGAAACAGTTCACCATACTACTAGGTACCAATGGGTACTACTGGTTACTACTAGGTACTGATGGTACTTCTGGTACTACAGTGTACTGCGGTAATATGTACTACTGGGTACTACTAGGTACTAAAACTACTAGGTGCTACTGGGTACCTTCGGTACACTGGGTACTACTAGGTACTAATGGGTACATCTGATACTTAGATATTACTGGGTACTTATGGGAACTGCTTGTACTACTAGGTACCATTGGGTACCACTTCTAATGGGTTCTACTGGGTACAACTAGTACTATTGGTACTTTTGAGTAATACTGGGTACTAATGGTTAATCCTCGTATTAATCGGTACTCCTGGTACTAAGGGCTACCACTGGTACTACCATGTACTAAGGCTACCGCTGGTACTACTATGTACTATTGTTACTAATATGTAGTACTGGCTACTAATATATACTACTAGATACTAATATGCACACCTGGGTACTGCTGGTACTAATTGGCTCTACAGAGTGCTATTAGAAACTACAGGGTACTAATAAGAACTGCAGGGTACTAATGGGCTCTAATGGGTACTAATGGTACACCTGGTACTAATGGGTACAACGCCGCACTACTATGTTCTAATGGTACTACTTGCTACTAATAAGTACTAATGTGTAATACTGGGTACTAATGGGTCCTTCTGGGTACTACTCGGTACTCCTTGTTTTAATGGTACTTCTGGTACTAATAGATACGAATGGGTACTAATAGATACAAATGGTACTAATGGGTACTTCTAGTATTACTGGGTACTAATGGTGGTTCTCGGCACTACTGAGTACTAATGGTAATACTCGGCACTACTGGGTACTAAAAGATATTTTTGGTACTACTGGTACTGATGGCCACTACTAGGTACTACTGGGTACTACTCGACACTACTAGGTACTTAAGGTACTACTCGGCACTACTATGTACTAATGGTACAACTCGGTACTAATAGGTACTACTAGGTATTAATAGAGACTACTGGGTACTAATGATTTTACTTGGCACTACTGAGTACTAATGGTCACTACTGAATACTAATGGTACTACCCGGCACTACGGATTACTAACGGTATTACTAGGTACTAATTGTATTATTGGGCATAACTGGATACTTTTAAGCACTAGTGAGTACTACTCGATCCTTCTTGGAACTATTAGTTACTACTCGGTGCTACTATGAACTAATGGTACTACTCGGTACTAATAGCGCTTCTGGGTATTACTAGCGACTACTGGGTAATAGTAGGTACTCATTGGTACTACGTACTACTGGTACTAATGGAAACTACTGGGTACTAATGATACGTCTCGACACTAGTGAGTACTAAAGGTTCTACTCGGCACTAAAGGGTACTAATAGGTACTACTGGTACTAATGGTGTACTAAGAGATACTAATGGGTACTAAGAGGTACTACTGGTAGAAATGGTGACTACTAGGTACTAATGGGTATGATAGGACACTACTAGGTTATAGTGGTACTACTCGGTACTACTATGTATTAGTGATTCTACTCGGTACTAATAAGTACTACTGGGTACTAATGAGTACTACCAGGTGTTAGGGGTACTAACGGGTAATACCGGTTACTACTAGATACTATTGGTCCTACTGTTTAATGGTGCCACTCAGTACTACCAGGTACTAATGCACACTACTGGGTGCTAATGGTACTTCACGGCACTACTGAGTACTAATGATACTACTACGTACAAATGGGCACAAATGGGTATTATTAGGGATATTGAGTACTACTCGATACTGCTGGGCACTAATAGGTACTATTGTGTTCTACTGGGCACTGATACCTACTACTCTGTACTACTATGGACTAAAGTTACTAATAGGTGCTAATGGGTACTAAGAGCGAATACTGGGTACTAATGGGTAATACTAGGTACTCATAGGTACTACTACTAACTACTGGTATTAATGGACACTACTGGGTACTGATGTTACTTCTCGGCACTACTAAGTACTAATGGTACTACTCGGCACTAATGGTACTAGTAGAAACTACTGGGACTACTAGGTACTAATGAACACTACTGGGTACTAATGATACTACTTGGAACTACTGTGAATTAATGGGCACTACTGGGTGCTAATTGTACAACTCGGCACTACTGATTACTAATGGTATTAGTGGTACTAATGGGCACTACAGGGCACTATTTGGCACTACTGAGTACTACTCGGTACTTCCGGGTACTAATAAGTACTACTCAGTACTTCTATGTACTAATGGGACTACACGGTAATAATAGCTGCTACCGGGTACTACTAGCGATATAGGATAATACTAGATACTCATGGGTACTACTAACTACTGGTACTAATGGACACTACTGGGTACTAATGGTACTTCTCGGCACTACTGAGTACTAATGGTACTACTCGGCAATGCTGGGTACTAATAGGTACTACTGGTACTAATGAGTATTACTATGTACTAATGGTACCTCTCGGTACTAATAGGTACTATTGGGTACTACCAGGTACTAAGCGGTACCATGGGTACTAATGGTTACTACAAGATACTATTGGTTCTACTATGTTCTAATGGTGCTACTCGATACTACTGGGAACTATTAATACTACTAGGTACTAACGGGTACTAATGGTACTATTAGGTACTACTGGGGCAGAGCACTGCAAGCAGGCCAATCGGCCCACTGGCTACCGACATGACCTCAGGAAGGGAGGGATGACAGGAGAGAACCGAAGGCTGACCAGATCCGGATACCGACGGGGGCAAGCATGGACGGGGTCCCTAACTTTTCCACATGGAACGCATCCGCTATCACACGGTCTCTGCCAACAAGCCACCAATCTCCAGGGTCCCCCTCGCAGCCCCAACCGCAACCCACCGAACACCGTCGGCAGGTCCTGCAATCCTGAAATAGATGATTAGCAAGAAGATGGGTACAGGAAATGAGAGGAAGGAGAGTAGAGGTAGAAGATGAACCACCCCAGCATTCGCCTGGCGACGAAACCCATGGGCTAGAGTGAGCGGTCTCCGGGGATCGATCCCAGGACCTCTTGAATGCGGGCCACAGATGTAACCGCCTGAGTCATCCCACGCGGTTGTGATTCAGTAGTATATAGCATATGCACAGATTCACTTTTTTTCGAATAACCAAAAATTACATAATGCTCAAATAAACTTCCTGGCGCGAGATTTCGCTAGTAAAACTTGAATAGCAACCAGTGATCCCATATGGAAATAGTTGTACAGGAATTTCGCGAGCTAAGCAGGAGATCGTTCACGATACTACTATGTACTAATGGCTATTACTATGGTACCAATGGGTACTACTGGGCACTACTTGGTACTACTACGTGCTAGTACTACTAGGTGCTATTTGGTACTATTAGTACTATTGGTTACTACTAGTACCTAGGTACTACTGGTTACTACTAGTACCTAGGTACTACTGGGTACCACTGGTACCATTACCTACCTATGGGTACCACTGCTAATCGGTACTACTAGGTACTAGCTACTCCTGGGTACTATTGGTACTACTAGTTACTACCGGGTACTATTGGTTCTATTAGGTACTACTAGTTACTACAATTTACTACTTGATACTCATGGGTACTACCGCTTAATACTAGGTACTGCTTGTTACTACTGGTAACAACTAAGTACTACTGGTTACTAATGGGTACTAATGGTACTATTGGTACTCATATGTACCAATGGTACTACTGGCACTACTTGTACTAATGGGTTATACTAGGTACTACAAGCACTAATGGGTTATACTGGGCACCACTAGTACTAATGGGTTATACTGGGTACCACTAGTACTAATAAGTACTAATGGGTACTACTAGTACAAATAAGTACTAATGGGTACTACTAGTACTACTTGTTATTAACAGGTACTACTAGGTACTAACGGGTGCTACTAGGTACTGCTGTGTACTAGTAGGTACAAATGAGTACCAATAGCCGGATATTAAAAGACTGGATAAAAGATTTTATATGTTGCTCTCACCAGACATTCTCTACCCATGACATAATCAAATATATCTGTTAATAATAAGAATAATAAGAATAAGAATAAGAATAATAATTTATTTGAACACTAAGTTATTACATATTTTCTCTATTTGGCCCTGGCCACTAAGATGGGCAGTCATTGTGAATTAGTTACTTGTTGATACATTTAGTAGTTGTTACATTTATTTTTATTTACATTATTTTTCCTCTTTTAGACGTTCATATTCATTTATTTTTTACTTTCATTAAGTATTTACCCATATTTTTACAGCTTTTATCTAGAATTGTATGCACATCTTTATTCCTATTCATTCCATACCATAAACCTTCTTCTCTCCAAATCTCTGTTTCTTTGCATTCAAATATAATATGTTGTATATCTTCACTGTCCCCGCATAATGGACATTCACCTTGTGCATAGCCATTTTGCTTCCCTTTTAGCCCACATATTACTGCCCTTAACCATGCTATTCATCCTTCTTCTTTATTTATCTGTTAATACATTGATTCTTCCATTCATGTTACATTATTCAGTATATATGTTTACTTAGAAATAAGTTCTAATAAGCAATAAGTTCTTAGTCGCACACAACATTCGGAAACAGCGCTCAAATGTTTAGCCATAGTAACGAACTCTTGCGATTGAAATAGAAAATCAATATTCCCAAGATTTCGAGGCATGTAGGTATGTCAGGTTTGACCAAATATAAACATACAACATGGAATATTTCGAAACGGCAACTTCTACAAAGAAATAATTTACTTTCACACAAATTGTGTCTTAATGATCTCTAATCTTTCTTGTAGTACGTTTCTGCTCGCATGTTATGATTTCCCATTTTTGAAAAAGTATGTAACTTCAGTCAGCATGAAGAGAACTTTACGAGTTGGAACCTTGTCGCATTAATATCTCAAATGCGTTATATTTTAATAAAAAAACCTAGATCACGGTTTTGGGAAAATTAAAATGAACGAAACACTTTCTATGTCAAATAGTTTATCGATGGGGAATATTTATGAAAATCTTCCGCTGACATGATTAAGCAGTGAGTGGCTTAAGGGACACTGGGACTGAAATGTGAAGCTTTTGATGTAGTTGAACAGATGGGCTGAAATTCTGTGGCATAATTGAGTTCAAGCTGTGTAAGTTACTTAATTTTGATTCAGTAGTAAATATAAAAGTACATATCACGGAGGGGCACCGGAACTGGTGAAAAGTACTGCAAGCAGGCCAATCGGGCCATTGTGCTTCCGACATGACCTCTGGAAGGGAGGGATGACAGGAGAGAACCGAAGGCTGACCACATCCGAATACTGACGGGGGCAAGCATGGACGGGGTCCCTAACGTTTCCAGTTAGAACGCATCCGCTGTTACACGGTCTCTGCCAAAAAGCCTTCAATCTCCAGCGTCACCGGGAGCGGAGCTCCACGCAGAGGAGAGACTTAACTGAGTGGTATTGCAGCGACGCCAGGAAAAAAAACCTTTACAGAGCGCAGCCACCGCCCAGCCGCAACCCGCCGAACACCGTCGCCAGGTTCTGCAATTCTGAAATAGAAAAGGAAGATGATGGGTACTGGAAATGAGAGGAAGGATAGTGGGGTAGAAGATGAACCACCCCAGCATTCGCCTGGCGACGAAACCCATGGGCCAGAGTGTGCAGTGTCCGGGGATCGATCCCGGGACCTCCTGAATGCGGGCCAGAGATGTAACCGCCTGAGTCATACCACTCGGTTTTGACTCAGTAGTATATAGCATATGCACACATTCACTTTTTTCTCTCGAATAACCAAAAATTACATAATGCTCGAATAAACTTCCTGGCGCGAGATTTCGCTAGTGAAAATTGAATAGCAACCAGTGATCCCATATAGAAATAGTTGTACAGGAATTTCAGATGCTAAGCAGGAAATAGTCCAAGATACTACTAGGTACAAATGGGTACTACTGATTACTACTGGGTACTAATAGGCACTACTGGTTACTACTAGGTACTACTGTGTATTGCTTGTACTACTGCGTACTTCTAGGCACTAAAACTACTAGGTGCTACTAGGTATATTCGGTACACTGAGTACTAATGGAAACTACTGATACTTAAGTACTACTGTGTACTAATGGGTACTGCTGGTACTACTAAGTACCAATGGGTACCACTTCGAATGGTTGCTACTGAGTACAACGTGTACTATTGGTATTAATGGGTAATACTGGGTATAAATAGGTACTCCTGGTTCTAATGGGTACCACTGGTACTACCATGTACTAATGGTATTAATATGTACTACTGACTACTAATATATACTACTGGCTTCTAATATATGCTACTGGGTACTGCTGGAACTAATTGGCACTACAGAGTACTATTAGTAACTACAGGGTATTAATGGTCTCTACTGGGTACTAATGGGCTCTACTGGGTACTAATGGTACAAATGGGCTCTACTGGGTAGTAATGGTACTAATAGGTACTAATGTGTAATACTGGGTCTTAATGGCCTATACTGGGTACTACTCGGTTCTAACGGGTACTAATAGATACAAATGGTTACTAATAGATTCTTCTGGTACTAAAGGGTGCTTCTAGTACTACTGGGTGGTAATGGTACTACCCGGCACTCATATGTACTACAGGATACTACTCGTTACTAATATGCACTACTGGGCACTACTCGGTTCTACTGCTTACTACTAGGTTCTAATGGACACTACTGGGTACTAATGATACTACTTGGCACTACTCAGTACTAATGGACACTACTGGGTACTAATGGTTCTACTAGGTACCAATGGGCACTACTCGATACTTCAGGGTAATAATAGGAACTATTTGGTACTACTGGGTACTAATAGGTACTCCACGGTAGTACTATGTGCTAATGGTACTACTCGGTACTAATAGGTGCCACTGGGTACTACTAGCGAATATTGGGTACTAATGGGTAATACTAGGTACTCATGGGTACTTCCAACTGCTGGTACTAATGGACACTTTTGGGAACTAATGGTACTTCTCGGCACTACTGAGTCTTAATAGTATTTCTTGGTACTAATGGTTTCTAATAGGTTCTACTCGGTATTAATAGGTATCTCTGGTACTAGAGGGTACTAAGAGATACTAATGGGTAACACTGGTACTAATGGACACTTCTAGGGACTAATGGGTATTATTGGGCTCTACTAGGTACTAATGGTACTACTTGGCACTACTATGTACTACTCGGCACAAATGGACTATAGGGTACTAATGGGATTCAAGCGAATTGCTAGATACTAATGGGTAATTGTAGATCCTAATGGGTACTACCAGATACTAATGGTACTACTGGTTACGAAAGTGTACTACTGGTTACTACTACGGGTTACTAATGGGTACTACTGCTTATTACTAGGTACTACCAGGAACAACTGGGTACTACTAGGTACTAACGGATAATACAAGGTTCTAACGGGTACTACTATGTACTAATGGTACTACTAGGTACTACTGGTGCTTCTATGTACTAATGGTGCTACGCGGTACTACTGTGTACTATTGGGTATTACTGGCACTACTGGTACTACTGTGTACTATTGGGTTTAACCGGGTACTAATAATACTAATAGATACAATGGGTACTACTAGGTACTGATGGGTTCTACTAGGTACTAAGGGGTACTACTAGGTACTAACGGGTTCTAATGGTACTACTAGTTACTAATGGATACTACTAGGATATTAAAAGACTGGATAAAAGATTTTATGTTGCTCTCACCAGACATTCTCCACCCATGACATATTCAAATATATCTTAATAATAATAATAATAATAATAATAATAATAATAATAATAATAATAATAATGATAATAATTTGAGCACTAAGTTATTACATATTTAGACTACCTTCTCTATTTGGCCCTGGCCACTACGATGGGCAGTCATTGTGAATTACAGTTACATGTTGATACATTTAGTAGTTCTTACATTTATTTTTATTTACATTATTTTTCCTCTTTTAACTGTTCGTATCCATGTATTTTTTACTTTCATTAAGTATTTACCCATATTTTTACAGTTTTTATCTAGAATTGTATGTATATCTTTATTCCTATTCATTCCATACCATAAACTTTCTTCTCTCCAAATCTCTGTTTCTTTGCATTCAAATATAATATGTTGTATATCTTCACTTTCCCCGCATAATGGACGTTCACTTTGTGCATAGCCATTTTGCTTCACTTTTAGCCTCCATATTCCTGCCCTTAACCATGCTATTCCTCCTCCTTCTTAATTTATCTGTTAATAGTATTCGTACTAACATTGTTTCTTCCATCCATGTTACATTATTCAGTATATATGCTTACTTAGAAATAAGTTCTAATAAGCAATAAGTTCTTAGTTGCACACAACATTCGGAAACAGCGCTCAAATGTTTAGCCATAGTAACGAACTCTTGCGACTGAAATAGAAAATGAATAATCGCAACATTTCGAGGCATGTAGGTATGTCAGATTTGAAAAAATATAAATATACAACATGGAATATTTCGAAACGGCAACTTCTACAAAGAAATAATTTAGTTTCACACAAATTGTGTCTTAATGATCTCTAATCTTTCTTGTAGTACGTTTCTGCTCGCATGTTATGATTTCCCATTTTTGGAAAAGTATGTAACTTCAGTCAGAATGAAGAGAACTTTACGAGTTGGAACCTTGTCGCATTAATATCTCAAATGTGTTATATTTTAATAAAAAATCCTAGATCCGGTTTTGGGAAAATTATAACGAACGAAACATTTTCTATGTCAAATAGCTTATCGAAGGGAGATATTAATGAAAATCTTCCCCTGACATGATTAAACAGTGAGTGGCTTAAGGGACACTGGGACTGAAATTTGAGGCTTTTGAAGTAGTTGAACAAATGGGCTGAAATTCTGTGGCATAATTGAGTTCAAGCTGTGTAAGTTACTTAATTTTGATTCAGTAGTAAAGGTAAAGGTACATATCACGGAGAGCCCCCGGAACTGGTGCAGAGGACTGCATGTAGGCCAATCGGGCCATTGTGCTTCCGACATGACCTCTGGAAGGGAGGGATGACAGGAGAGAACAGCATCCGCTGTTACACGGTGTATGCCAAAAAGCCACCAATCTCCAGCATCCCCGGGAGCGGAGCTCCACGCTGAGGAGAGACTTAACTGAGTGGTATTGCAGCGACGCCAGGAAAAAAGCCTTTACAGAGCGCAGCCACCGCCCAGCCGCAACCCGCCGAACACCGTCGCCAGGTCCAGCAATTCTGAAATAGATGATAACGAAGATGATGGATACAGGAAATTCGAGGAAGGAGAGTAGGGGTAGAGGATGAACCACTCTAGCATTCGCCTGGCGACGAAACCCATGGGCCAGAATGTGCAGTCTACGGGGATCGATCCCGGGACCTCCTGAATGCGGGCCACAGATGTAACCGCCTGAGTCATCCCACTCGGTTTTGATTCAGTAGTATATAGCATATTCACACATTCACTTTTTTTTCTCGAATAACCAAAAATTACATAATGCTCGAATAAACCTCCTGACTGAGATTTCGCTAGTAAAACTTGAATAGCAACCAGTGATCCCATATAGAAATAGTTGTACAGGAATTTCAGAAGCTAAGCAGGAAATAGTTCACGATACTAATAGGTACCAATGGGTACTGCTGATTACTAGTTGGTACTAGTGGTTACTACTAGGTACTACTTGGTACTACTGTGTAGTGCTGATACTACTATGTACTACTAGGTACTCAAATACTAGGTGCTACTGGGTACCTTCGGTACACTGGAAACTACTAGGTACTACTGATACTTAGGTACTACTGGGTACTGCTGGTACTGCTAGTTACCAATGGGTAGCACTTCTAATAAGTGCTACTGGGTACAATTGGTACTAATGGGCAATACTGGGTACTATTGAGTAAGACTGGGTAATAATGGGTACTCCTGGTACTACCATGTACTACTGGCTAATATGTACTACTGGGTACTAATATATACTACTGGGTACTAATATATACTAATGGGTACTGCTGGTACTATTAGAAACTACAGGGTAATAATAAGAACTACAGGGTACTCATGGGCTCTACTGGTTACTAATGGTTCTAATAGGTACTACTGGTACTAATGGGTACAACGCTGCACTACTTTGTACTAATGGTACTACTATGTACTAATGTGTGATACTGGGTACTAAAGTGTCCTACTCGGTACTCCTTGGTTCTAATGGTACTTCAGGTACTAATGGGTACTAATAGATACGAATTGGTACTTATAGATACTACTTGTACTAATGGGTACTTCTAGTACTACTGGGTAGTAATGGTTGTATCCGGTACTCATATGTACTACTGGGTACTACTAGGTTCTACTGGATACTACTAGGTACTTAAGGACAATACTGTTTCTAATAGATATTCTGGAACTAATAGGTACTACTGGGTAGTAATCCTACTACCCGGCACTCCTATGTACTATTGGGTAGTACACGGTACTAATAGGTATTACTGGGTTCTCATAGGTACTAACGGTACTTCTCGGTACTAATGATACTACTCGACACTACTGAATATTAATGGAACTACTAGGTACTATCGGGCACAACTGGTACTTTCGGGCATTGCTGAGTACTATTAGGTCCTACTGAGTGTTTCTCGGTACTTGTAAATAATAGGTACTACTCCGTACTAATGGTACTACTCGGTACTAATAGGTACTACTGGGTACTACAAGCGACTATTGGGTACTCATGGGTAATACTAGGTACTAATGGGTACTACTAACTACTTTTACTAATGGACACTACTGGTACTAATGGTTTTGGTCAGCACTAGTGAGAACAAATGGTACTACTCTGCACTACTTGGTACTAATAGGTACTACTCGGTACTAATATGTTCTACTGGTACTAATGGGTACTACTGGCACTAATGGCAACTACTAGGCACTAATGGGTACTACCCGGCAATATTCCGTACTAATGGTACTACTCGGTACTAATGGGTACTACTTGGTACTACTGGGTACTAATGAATCCTACCAGGCATAAAGGGTACTAATTGGTATTCATGGTACTACCGGGTATTAATGTTACAACTGGGTACTACTGGGTACTACTAAGTACTATTCGTTCTTATGGTGTTACTCGGTACTGCTGGGTACTACTAAGTACTATTCGTTCTACTATGTTCTTATGGTGCTTCTCGGTACTACTGGGTACTACTGGCACTACTAGGTACTACTGTGTACCATTAGGCGCCACTGGGTACTATTAGTACTAGTAGGTACTAAGGGGTACTACTAGGTACTAACGGGTACTAATGGTACTACTAGGTACTAATGGTACTACTAGGTACTACTGGGTACTAATGAATACAACTAAGTACTAATTGGTACCAATATCCGGATATTAAAAGACTGTTTCCTATAAAGTTTCCTATAAACAGTGTGAGACAGTGATCCATCAGCATTTCTTATTACCAGAACATCTAAGAAGGCTATTTTATTGTTATGTTCTGTTTCCATATTAAATCCAATCACCACCCACAACAAAAGAGAGGAATAATCAAAACCCTAGTTTACCGAGCCAAACGTATTTGTACAGGGCAATACTTAAGTAATGAGATACAGCATCTTGGGCTGGCTATGTTACAAAACGGATTTACGAATAAAGATTTTAACAGAGCAATTCACCCTAAGAAGATATCACGTCAAGGCCACGAATCGTCTACATATAAGGGAAAAGTCTTCTTACCTTATGTTAAAAACGTCACAGATCGCATTGGAAAAATACTTAAAAAGCACAAAATAAATACAATGTATAAACCAACCAGAAAAATTCAACAAACTTTAAAATCTGCTAAAGACAAAAGAGACCCCTTATGTGTTCCAGGGGTATATAGAATACCTTGTACATGCGGCTCTGTTTATATCGGAACAATAAAACGTAGCATAAATACCCGAATAACAGAGCATAAACGACATTGTCGCCTTGCTCAAACAGATAAGTCTGCAGTTGCTGAACACATTGTCACCATGGGTCATCGTATCCTATATGAAGACACGCAAGTACTATCCTCTACAAAATATTATCACGCTAGACTTCATAGAGAAGCTATTGAAATTTATAAACACTCCAATAACTTTAATAAAAAGGAAGAGAAATTTAAGCTTAATCGTACGTGGATACCAGCGATGACACGTCACTGCAGACCCACTGCGGCAGTTTTGACCTTGACGTGAGCTATATATTGCGGAACATCTCTTGCCTAGTCGGCAGTCGTTATCAAGCTGTCCTGGGTATTACACTCCTGAAGATGGCAACCACAGAGTTGACCGAAACGTCGGGTTTTAGTAGTTTTACCCTTAGACCACGGCCTTCCAGCCCGGAAGATTTTAATGTTTTATCGATTAACTCCGGCCGTGAAAGCCTTCGTACTTATTTAAGCAGGAAATAGATCACGATACTACTAGGTACCAATGGGTACTACTGGTTACTACTAGGTACTGTTGGTACTACTGTGTATTGCTGGTACTACTAGGTACTCAAATACTAGGTGCTACTGGGTACCTTCGGTATACTGGGAACTACTAGGTACTACTGATACTTAGGTACTACTGGGTACTGATAGTTACCAATGGGTACGACTTCTAATGAGTGCTACTGGATACAATTAGTACTATTGGTACTAATGGGCAATACTGCGTACTAATGGGTACCCCTGGTACTAATAAGTACCCCTGGTACTAATGGGTACCACTGGCACTACCATGTACTACTGGCTAATGATATGTACTACTGGCTATCCTATTCGGTACTCCTTGGTTCTAATGGTACTTCAGGTACTAATGGGTACTAATAGATACGAATGGGTACTTATAGATACTACTGGTACTAATGGGTACTTCTAGTACTACTGGGTAGTAATGGTTGTACCCGGCACTCTTATGTACTACTGGGTACATCTCGGTAGTAATAGGTACTACTGGGCACTACTAGGTTCTACTGGATACTACTTAGAACTGAAGGACAATACTGGGCTATAATAGTACTTCTGTTACTAATTCGGTACTAATAAGTACGAATGGGTACTAATAGATACCACTGGTACTAATGGTTACTAATGGAAACGAATGGGTACTAATAGATATTCTGGAACCAATAGGTACTACTGGTACTACTGAGTAGTAATCCTACTACCCTTCACTCCTATGTACTATTGGGTAACACACGGTACTAATAGGTACTATTGGGTACTCATAGGTACTAACGGTAATACACCGTACTAATGATACTACTCGGTACTAATGGTACTAATAGGTACTAATGGGTACTACTAGCGAATATAGGGTACTAATGGGTAATACTAGGTACTAATGGGTACTTCTAACTACTGGTACTAATGGACACTACTGGGTACTAATGGGTTTGGTCGGCACTAGTGAGTGCAAAAGGTACTACTCTGCACTACTTGGTACTAATACGTACTGCTCGGTACTAATATGTTCTACTGATACTAATTGGTACTACTGGTACTAATGGCAACTACTAGGTACAAATGGATACTACCCGGCAATATTCCGTACTAATGGTACTACTCGGTACTATCTGTATTACTCGGTACTAATGGGTACTACTTATTACTACTTGGCACCAAATGGTACTAATGAATACTACCAGGTACTAAGGGGTATTAATTGGTACTCATGGTACTACCGGGTATTAATGTTACAACTGGGTACTACCGGTACTACTGGGTACTACTAAGCACTATTCGATCTATGTTCTTATAGTGTTACTCGGTGCTGCTGTGTACTACTAAGTACTATTCGTTCTACTATGTTCTTTAGGGGCTTCTCGGTACTACTGGGTACTACTGTGTTCTATTAGGCGCCACTGGGTGGTTTTAGTACTAATAGGTACTAAGGGGAACTACAGGGTACTAATGGTACTACTAGGTACTACTGGGTACTAATGAATACAACTAGGTACTAATTGGTACCAATATGCGGATATTAAAAGACTGGACAAAAGATTTTATATGTTGCTCTCACCAGACATTCTCTACCCATGACATATTCAAATATATCTGTTAATAATAACAATAATAATAATTTGAACACTACGCTATCACATATTTAGACTACCTTCTCTATTTGGTCCTGGCCATTTTCTATGTCAAATAGCTTATCGAAGCGGGATATTAATGAAAATCTTCCCCTGACATGATTAAACAGTGAGTGGCTTAAGGGACACTGGGGTTGAAATTTGCGGCTTTTGAAGTAGTTGAACAAATGGGCTGAAATTCTGTGGCATAATTGAGTTCAAGCTGTGTAAGTTACTTAATTTTGATTCAATAGTAACTATAAAGGTACATATCACGGAGGGCCCCCGGAACTGGTCCAGAGGACTGCAAGCAGGCCAATCGGGGCATTGTGCTTCCGACATGACCTCTGGAAGGGAGGGATGACTGGAGAGAACAGCATCCGCTGTTACACGGTCTCTGCCAAAAAGCCACCAATCTCCAGCGTCCCCAAGAGCGGAGCTTCACGCTGAGGAGAGACTTAACTGAGTGGTACCGCAGCGACGCCAGGAAAAAAGCCTTTACAGAGCGCAACCACCGCCCAGCCGCAACCTGCCGAAAGGCGTCGCTAGGTCCTGCAATTCTGAAATAGATGATAAGGAAGATGATGGGTACAGGAATTTAGAGGAAGGAGATTAGGGGTAGATGAACCACCCCAGCATTCGCCTGGGGACGAAACCCATGGCCGAGAGTGTGCAGTCTCCGGGGATCGATCCCGGGACCTCCTGAATGCGGGCCACAGATGTAATCGCCAGAGTCATACCACTCGGTTTTGATTGTGTAGTATATAGCAAATGCACAGATTCACTTTTTTTTCGAATAGCCAAAAATTACATAATACTCGAATAAAATTCCTGGCGCTACTGAAAGTTGAATACCAACCAGTGATCGCATATAAAAATAGTTGTACAGGAATTTCAGAAGCTAAGCAGGAAAAAGTTCACGATACTAATAGGTCCAAATGGGTACTACTGATTACTAGTGGGTACTAATGGGTACTACTGGTTACTACTAGGTACTACTATGTACTACTGGGTTATACTGGGTACTACTAACTACTAATGGTTACTAATGGTACTATTGGTACTCATATGTACAAATGGTACTATTGGCACTACTGGGTACTACTGGCAATACGAGGTACTACTAGTACTAATGGGTTATACTGGGTACTACTAGTACTAATAGGGACGAATGGGTACCTAGTAGTACCAATAGGGACTAGGTACTAACATGTACTAATTGTAATAAGGAATACTGCTAGGTACTAACGGGTACTACTATGTACTACTGTGTACTAGTAGGTACTAAGGGATACCTCTACGTACTAACGGGTACCAAAAGCCGGATATTAAAAGACTGTATAAAAGATTTTATATGTTGCTCTCACCAGACATCCTCTACCCATGACATAATCAAATATATCTGTTAATAATAATAATAATTTATTTGAATACTAAGTTATTACATATTTAGACTACCTTCTCTATTTGGACCTGGCCACTAGGATGGGCAGTCATCGTGAATTAGTTACATGTTGATACATTTAGTAGTTGTTACATTTATTTTGATTTACATTATTTTTCTTCTTTTCGCCCTTCATATTCATTTATGTTATTCAGTAGTATATAGCATATGCACACATTCACTTTTTTCTCTCGAATAACCAAAAATTACATAATGCTCGAATAAACTTCCTGGCGCGAGATTTCGCTAGTAAAAATTGAATAGCAACCAGTGATCCCATATAGAAATAGTTGTACAGGAATTTCAGAAGCTAAGCAGGAAACAGTTCACCATACTACTAGGTACCAATGGGTACTACTGGTTACTACTAGGTACTGATGGTACTTCTGGTACTACAGTGTATTGCGGTAATATGTACTACTGGGTACTACTAGGTACTAAAACTACTAGGTGCTACCGGGTACCTACGGTACACTGGGTACTACTAGGTACTAATGGGTACATCTGATACTTAGATATTACTGGGTACTTATGGGTGCTGCTGGTACTACTAGGTACCATTGGGTACCACTTCTAATGGGTGCTACTGGGTACAACTTGGTACTTTTCAGTAATACTGGGTACTAATGGGTAATCCTCGTATTAATCGGTACTCCTGGTACTAAGTGCTACCACTGGTACTACCATGTACTAAGGCTACCGCTGGTACTACTATGTACTATTGGTACTAATATGTAGTACTGGCTACTAATATATACTACTAGATACTAATATGCACACCTGGGTACTGCTGGTACTAATTGGCTCTACAGAGTGCTATTAGAAACTACAGGGTACCAATAAGAACTGCAGGGTACTAATGGGCTCTAATGGGTACTAATGGTACAACTGGTACTAATGGGTACAACGCCGCACTACTATGTTATAATGGTACTACTTGCTATTAATAAGTACTAATGTGTAATACTGGGTACTAATGGGTCCTTCTGGGTACTACTCGGTACTCCTTGTTTTAATGGTACTTCTGGTACTAATAGATACGAATGGGTACTAATAGATACAAATGGTACTAATGGGTACTTCTAGTATTACTGGGTACTAATGGTGGTTCTCGGCACTACTGAGTACTAATGGTAATACTCGGCACTACTGGGTACTAAAAGATATTCTTTGGTACTACTGGTACTGATGGCCACTACTAGGTACTACTGGGTACTACTCGACACTACTAGGTACTTAAGGTACTACTCGGCACTACTATGTACTAATGGTACAACTCGGTACTAATAGGTACTACTAGGTATTAATAAAGACTACTGGGTACTAATGATTTTACTTGGCACTACTGAGTACTAATGGTCACTACTGAATACTAATGGTACTACTCGGCACTACGGATTACTAACGGTATTACTAGGTACTAATTGTATTATTGGGCATAACTGGATACTTTTAAGCACTAGTGAGTACTACTCGGTACTTCTTGGAACTATTAGTTACTACTCGGTGCTACTATGAACTAATGGTACTACTCGGTACTAATAGCGCTTCTGGGTACTACTAGCGACTACTGGGTAATAGTAGGTACTCATTGGTACTACGAACTACTGGTACTAATGGAAACTACTGGGTACTAATGATACGTCTCGACACTAGTGAGTACTAAAGGTTCTACTCGGCACTAAAGGGTACTAATAGGTTCTACTGGTACTAATGGTGTACTATGAGATACCAATTGATACTAAGAGGTACTACTGGTAGAAATGGCGACTACTAGGTACTAATGGGTATGATAGGACACTACTAGGTTATAGTGGTACTACTCGGTACTACTATTTATTAGTGGTTCTACTCGGTACTAATAAGTACTACTGGGTACTAATAAGTACTACCAGGTGTTAAGGGTACTAACGGGTAATACCGGTTACTACTAGATACTATTGGTCCTACTGTTTAATGGTGCCACTCAGTACTACCAGGTACTAATGCACACTACTGGGTGCTAATGGTACTTCACGGCACTACTGAGTACTAATGATACTACTACGTACTAATGGGCACAAATGGGTATTATTAGGGATATTGAGTACTACTCGATACTGCTGGGTACTAATAGGTACTATTGTGTTCTACTGGGCACTGATACCTACTACTCTGTACTACTATGTACTAAAGTTACTAATAGGTGCTAATGGGTACTAAGAGCGAATATTGGGTACTAATGGGTAATACTAGGTACTCATAGGTACTACTACTAACTACTGGTATTAATGGACACTACTGGGTACTAATGTTACTTCTCGGCACTACTAAGTACTAATGGTACTACTCGGCACTAATGGTACTAGTAGAAACTACTGGGACTACTAGGTACTAATGAACACTACTGGGTACTAATGATACTACTTGGAACTACTGTGAATTAATGGGCACTACTGGGTGCTAATTGTACAACTCGGCACTACTGATTACTAATGGTATTAGTGGTACTAATGGGCACTACAGGGCACTATTTGGCACTACTGAGTACTACTCGGTACTTCCGGGTACTAATAAGTACTACTCAGTACTTCTATGTACTAATGGGACTACACGGTAATAATAGCTGCTACCGGGTACTACTAGCGATATAGGATAATACTAGATACTCATGGGTACTACTAACTACTGGTACTAATGGACACTACTGGGTACTAATGGTACTTCTCGGCACTACTGAGTACTAATGGTACTACTCGGCAATGCTGGGTACTAATACGTACTACTGGTACTAATGAGTATTACTATGTACTAATGGTACCTCTCGGTACTAATAGGTACTATTGGGTACTACCAGGTACTAGTCGGCACCATGGGTACTAATGGTTACTACAAGATACTATTGGTTCTACTATGTTCTAATGGTGCTACTCGGTACTACTGGGAACTATTAATACTACTAGGTACTAACGGGTACTAATGGTACTATTAGGTACTACTGGGGCAGAGCACTGCAAGCAGGCCAATCGGCCCACTGGCTACCGACATGACCTCAGGAAGGGAGGGATGACAGGAGAGAACCGAAGGCTGACCAGATCCGGATACCGACGGGGGCAAGCATGGACGGGGTCCCTAACTTTTCCACATGGAACGCATCCGCTATCACACGGTCTCTGCCAACAAGCCACCAATCTCCAGGGTCCCCCTCGCAGCCCCAACCGCAACCCACCGAACACCGTCGGCAGGTCCTGCAATCCTGAAATAGATGATTAGCAAGAAGATGGGTACAGGAAATGAGAGGAAGGAGAGTAGAGCTAGAAGATGAACCACCCCAGCATTCGCCTGGCGACGAAACCCATGGGCTAGAGTGAGCGGTCTCCGGGGATCGATCCCAGGACCTCTTGAATGCGGGCCACAGATGTAACCGCCTGAGTCATCCCACGCGGTTGTGATTCAGTAGTATATAGCATATGCACAGATTCACTATTTTTCGAATAACCAAAAATTACATAATGCTCAAATAAACTTCCTGGCCCGAGATTTCGCTAGTAAAACTTGAATAGCAACCAGTGATCCCATATGGAAATAGTTGTACAGGAATTTCGCGAGCTAAGCAGGAGATCGTTCACGATACTACTATGTACTAATGGCTATTACTATGGTACCAATGGGTACTACTGGGCACTACTTGGTACTACTACGAGCTAGTACTACTAGGTGCTATTTGGTACTATTAGTACTATTGGTTACTACTAGTACCTAGGTACTACTGGTTACTACCAGTACCTAGGTACTACTGGGTACCACTGGTACCATTACCTACCTATGGGTACTACTGCTAATCGGTACTACTAGGTACTAGCTACTCCTGGGTACTATTGGTACTACTAGTTACTACCGGGTACTATTGGTTCTATTAGGTACTACTAGTTACTACAATTTACTACTTGATACTCATGGGTACTACCGCTTAATACTAGGTACTGCTTGTTACTACTGGTAGCAACTAAGTACTACTGGTTACTAATGGGTACTAATGGTACTATTGGTACTCATATGTACCAATGGTACTACTGGCACTACTTGTACTAATGGGTTATACTAGGTACTACAAGTACTAATGGGTTATACTGGGCATCACTAGTACTAATGGGTTATACTGGGTACCACTAGTACTAATAAGTACTAATGGGTACTACTAGTACAGATAAGTACTAATGGGTACTACTAGTACTGCTTGTTATTAACAGGTACTACTAGGTACTAACGGGTGCTACTAGGTACTGCTGTGTACTAGTAGGTACTAATGAGTACCAATAGCCGGATATTAAAAGACTGGATAAAAGATTTTATATGTTGCTCTCACCAGACATTCTCTACCCATGACATAATCAAATATATCTGTTAATAATAAGAATAATAAGAATAAGAATAAGAATAATAATTTATTTGAGCACTAAGTTATTACATATTTTCTCTATTTGGCCCTGGCCACTAAGATGGGCAGTCATTGTGAATTAGTTACTTGTTGATACATTTAGTAGTTGTTACATTTATTTTTATTTACATTATTTTTCCTCTTTTAGACATTCATATTCATTTATTTTTTACTTTCATTAAGTATTTACCCATATTCTTACAGCTTTTATCTAGAATTGTATGCACATCTTTATTCCTATTCATTCCATACCATAAACCTTCTTCTCTCCAAATCTCTGTTTCTTTGCATTCAAATATAATATGTTGTATATCTTCACTGTCCCCGCATAATGGACATTCACCTTGTGCATAGCCATTTTGCTTCCCTTTTAGCCCACATATTACTGCCCTTAACCATGCTATTCATCCTTCTTCTTTATTTATCTGTTAATACATTGATTCTTCCATCCATGTTACATTATTCAGTATATATGTTTACTTAGAAATAAGTTCTAATAAGCAATAAGTTCTTAGTCGCACACAACATTCGGAAACAGCGCTCAAATGTTTAGCCATAGTAACGAACTCTTGCGATTGAAATAGAAAATCAATATTCCCAAGATTTCGAGGCATGTAGGTATGTCAGGTTTGACCAAATATAAACATACAACATGGAATATTTCGAAACGGCAACTTCTACAAAGAAATAATTTACTTTCACACAAATTGTGTCTTAATGATCTCTAATCTTTCTTGTAGTACGTTTCTGCTCGCATGTTATGATTTCCCATTTTTGAAAAAGTATGTAACTTCAGTCAGCATGAAGAGAACTTTACGAGTTGGAACCTTGTCGCATTAATATCTCAAATGTGTTATATTTTAATAAAAAATCCTAGATCCGGTTTTGGGAAAATTATAACGAACGAAACATTTTCTATGTCAAATAGCTTATCGAAGGGAGATATTAATGAAAATCTTCCCCTGACATGATTAAACAGTGAGTGGCTTAAGGGACACTGGGACTGAAATTTGAGGCTTTTGAAGTAGTTGAACAAATGGGCTGAAATTCTGTGGCATAATTGAGTTCAAGCTGTGTAAGTTACTTAATTTTGATTCAGTAGTAAATATAAAAGTACATATCACGGAGGGGCACCGGAACTGGTGCAAAGTACTGCAAGCAGGCCAATCGGGCCATTGTGCTTCCGACATGACCTCTGGAAGGGAGGGATGACAGGAGAGAACCGAAGGCTGACCAGATCCGAATACTGACGGGGGCAAGCATGGACGGGGTCCCTAACGTTTCCAGTTAGAACGCATCCGCTGTTACACGGTCTCTGCCAAAAAGCCTTCAATCTCCAGCGTCCCCGGGAGCGGAGCTCCACGCAGAGGAGAGACTTAACTGAGTGGTATTGCAGCGACGCCAGGAAAAAAACCTTTACAGAGCGCAGCCACCGCCCAGCCGCAACCCGCCGAACACCGTCGCCAGGTTCTGCAATTCTGAAATAGAAAAGGAAGATGATGGGTACTGGAAATGAGAGGAAGGATAGTAGGGGTAGAAGATGAACCACCCCAGCATTCGCCTGGCGACGAAACCCATGGGCCAGAGTGTGCAGTGTCCGGGGATCGATCCCGGGACCTCCTGAATGCGGGCCAGAGATGTAACCGCCTGAGTCATACCACTCGGTTTTGACTCAGTAGTATATAGCATATGCACACATTCACTTTTTTCTCTCGAATAACCAAAAATTACATAATGCTCGAATAAACTTCCTTGCGCGAGATTTCGCTAGTGAAAATTGAATAGCAACCAGTGATCCCATATAGAAATAGTTGTACAGGAATTTCAGAAGCTAAGCAGGAAATAGTCCAAGATACTACTAGGAATAAATGGGTACTACTGATTACTACTGGGTACTAATAGGCACTACTGGTTACTACTAGGTACTACTGTGTATTGCTTGTACTACTGCGTACTTCTAGGCACTAAAACTTCTAGGTGCTAATAGGTATCTTCGGTACACTGAGTACTAATGGAAACTACTGATACTTAGGTACTACTGTGTACTAATGGGTACTGTTGGTACTACTAAGTACCAATGGGTACCACTTCGAATGGTTGCTACTGAGTACAACGTGTACTATTGGTATTAATGGGTAATACTGGGTATAAATAGGTACTCCTGGTACTAATGGGTACCACTGGTACTACCATGTACTAATGGTACTAATATGTACTACTGACTACTAATATATACTACTGGCTTCTAATATATGCTACTGGGTACTGCTGGAACTAATTGGCACTACAGAGTACTATTAGAAACTACAGGGTATTAATGGTCTCTACTGGGTACTAATGGGCTCTACTGGGTACTAATGGGCTCTACTGGTTACTAATGGTACTAATGGGCTCTACTGGGTACTAATGGTACTAATAGGTACTAATGTGTAATACTGGGTCTTAATGGCTTATACTGGGTACTACTCGGTTCTAACGGGTACTAATAGATACAAATGGTTACTAATAGATTCTTCTGGTACTAAAGGGTGCTTCTAGTACTGCTGGGTGGTAATGGTACTACCCGGCACTCATATGTACTACAGGATACTACTCGTTACTAATATGCACTACTGGGCACTACTCGGTTCTACTGCGTACTACTAGGTTCTAATGGACACTACTGGGTACTAATGATACTACTTGGCACTACTCAGTACTAATGGACACTACTGGGTACTAATGGTTTTACTAGGTACCAATGGGCACTACTCGATACTTCAGGGTAATAATAGGAACTATTTGGTACTACTGGGTACTAATAGGTACTCCACGGTAGTACTATGTGCTAATGGTACTACTCGGTACTAATAGGTGCCACTGGGTACTACTAGCGAATATTGGGTACTAATGGGTAATACTAGGTACTCATGGGTACTTCCAACTGCTGGTACTAATGGACACTTTTGGGAACTAATGGTACTTCTCGGCACTACTGAGTATTAATAGTATTTCTTGGTACTAATGGTTTCTAATAGGTTCTACTCGGTATTAATAGGTATCTCTGGTACTAGAGGGTACTAAGAGATACTAATGGGTAACACTGGTACTAATGGACACTTCTAGGGACTAATGGGTATTATTGGGCTCTACTAGGTACTAATGGTACTACTTGGCACTACTATGTACTACTCGGCAGAAATGGACTATAGGGTACTAATGGGATTTAAGCGAATTGCTAGATACTAATGGGTAATTGTAGATCCTAATGGGTACTACCAGATACTAATGGTACTACTGGTTACGAAAGTGTACTACTGGTTACTACTACGGGTTACTAATGGCTACTACTGCTTATTACTAGGTACTACCAGGAACAACTGGGTACTACTAGGTACTAACGGATAATACTAGGTTCTAACGGGTACTACTATGTACTAATGGTACTACTAGGTACTACTGGTGCTTCTATGTACTAATGGTGCTACGCGGTACTACTGTGTACTATTGGGTATTACTGGCACTACTGTGTACTATTGGGTTAAACCGGGTACTAATAATACTAATAGATACAATGGGTACTACTAGGTACTGATGGGTTCTACTAGGTACTAAGGGGTACTGCTAGGTACTAACGGGTTCTAATGGTACTACTAGTTACTAATGGATACTACTAGGATATTAAAAGACTGGATAAAAGATTTTATGTTGCTCTCACCAGACATTCTCCACCCATGACATATTCAAATATATCTTAATAATAATAATAATAATAATAATAATAATAATAATAATAATAATAATAATAATAATAATAATAATAATAATAATAATAATAATAATAATAATAATAATAATAATAATAATAATAATGATGATGATAATTTGAGCACTAAGTTATTACATATTTAGACTACCTTCTCTATTTGGCCCTGGCCACTACGATGGGCAGTCATTGTGAATTACAGTTACATGTTGATACATTTAGTAGTTCTTACATTTATTTTTATTTACATTATTTTTCCTCTTTTAACTGTTCGTATCCATGTATTTTTTACTTTCATTAAGTATATACCCATATTTTTACAGTTTTTATCCAGAATTGTATGTATATCTTTATTCCTATTCATTCCATACCATAAACTTTCTTCTCTCCAAATCTCTGTTTCTTTGCATTCAAATATAATATGTTGTATATCTTCACTTTCCCCGCATAATGGACGTTCACTTTGTGCATAGCCATTTTGCTTCCCTTTTAGCCTCCATATTCCTGCCCTTAACCATGCTATACCTCCTCCTTCTTCTTAATTTATCTGTTAATAGTATTCGTACTAACATTGTTTCTTCCATCCATGTTACATTATTCAGTATATATGCTTACTTAGAAATAAGTTCTAATAAGCAATAAGTTCTTAGTTGCACACAACATTCGGAAACAGCGCTCAAATGTTTAGCCATAGTAACGAACTCTTGCGACTGAAATAGAAAATGAATAATCGCAACATTCCGAGGCATGTAGGTATGTCAGATTTGAAAAAATATAAATATACAACATGGAATATTTCGAAACGGCAACTTCTACAAAGAAATAATTTAGTTTCACACAAATTGTGTCTTAATGATCTCTAATCTTTCTTGTAGTACGTTTCTGCTCGCATGTTATGATTTCCCATTTTTGGAAAAGTATGTAACTTCAGTCAGAATGAAGAGAACTTTACGAGTTGGAACCTTGTCGCATTAATATCTCAAATGTGTTATATTTTAATAAAAAATCCTAGATCCGGTTTTGGGAAAATTATAACGAACGAAACATTTTCTATGTCAAATAGCTTATCGAAGGGAGATATTAATGAAAATCTTCCCCTGACATGATTAAACAGTGAGTGGCTTATGGGACACTGGGGTTGAAATTTGCGGCTTTTGAAGTAGTTGAACATATGGGCTGAAATTCTGTGGCATAATTGAGTTCAAGCTGTGTAAGTTAATTAATTTTGATTCAATAGTAACTATAAAGGTACATATCACGGAGGGCCCCCGGAACTGGTCCAGAGGACTGCAAGCAGGCCAATCGGGGCATTGTGCTTCCGACATGACCTCTGGAAGGGAGGGATGACTGGAGAGAACAGCATCCGCTGTTACACGGTCTCTGCCAAAAAGCCACCAATCTCCAGCGTCCCCAAGAGCGGAGCTTCACGCTGAGGAGAGACTTAACTGAGTGGTACTGCAGCGACGCCAGGAAAAAAGCCTTTACAGAGCGCAACCACCGCCCAGCCGCAACCTGCCGAAAGGCGTCGCTAGGTCCTGCAATTCTGAAATAAATGATAAGGAAGATGATGGGTACAGGAATTTAGAGGAAGGAGATTAGGGGTAGATGAACCACCCCAGCATTCGCCTGGGGACGAAACCCATGGCCCAGAGTGTGCAGTCTCCGGGGATCGATCCCGGGACCTCCTGAATGCGGGCCACAGATGTAATCGCCAGAGTCATACCACTCGGTTTTGATTGTGTAGTATATAGCAAATGCACACATTCACTTTTTTTTCGAATAGCCAAAAATTACATAATACTCGAATAAAATTCCTGGCGCTACTGAAAGTTGAATACCAACCAGTGATCGCATATAAAAATAGTTGTACAGGAATTTCAGAAGCTAAGCAGGAAAAAGTTCACGATACTAATAGGTACCAATGGGTACTACTGATTACTAGTGGGTACTAATGGGTACTACTGGTTACTACTAGGTACTACTATGTACTACTGGGTTATACTGGGTACTACTAACTACTAATGGTTACTAATGGTACTATTGGTACTCATATGTACAAATGGTACTATTGGCACTACTGGGTACTACTGGCAATACGAGGTACTACTAGTACTAATGGGTTATACTGGGTACTACTAGTACTAATAGGGACGAATGGGTACCTAGTAGTACCAATCGGGACTAGGTACTAACATGTACTAATTGTAATAAGGAATACTGCTAGGTACTAACGGCTACTACTATGTACTACTGTGTACTAGTAGGTACTAAGGGATACCACTACGTACTAACGGGTACCAAAAGCCGGATATTAAAAGACTGTATAAAAGATTTTATATGTTGCTCTCACCAGACATCCTCTACCCATGACATAATCAAATATATCTGTTAATAATAATAATTTATTTGAATACTAAGTTATTACATATTTAGACTACCTTCTCTATTTGGACCTGGCCACTAGGATGGGCAGTCATCGTGAATTAGTTACATGTTGATACATTTAGTAGTTGTTACATTTATTTTGATTTACATTATTTTTCTTCTTTTCGCCCTTCATATTCATTTATGTTATTCAGTAGTATATAGCATATGCACACATTCACTTTTTTCTCTCGAATAACCAAAAATTACATAATGCTCGAATAAACTTCCTGGCGCGAGATTTCGCTAGTGAAAATTGAATAGCAACCAGTGATCCCATATAGAAATAGTTGTACAGGAATTTCAGAAGCTAAGCAGGAAACAGTTCACCATACTACTAGGTACCAATGGGTACTACTGGTTACTACTAGGTACTGATGGTACTTCTGGTACTACAGTGTATTGCGGTAATATGTACTACTGGGTACTACTAGGTACTAAAACTACTAGGTGCTACTGGGTACCTACGGTACACTGGGTACTACTAGGTACTAATGGGTACATCTGATACTTAGATATTACTGGGTACTTATGGGTACTGCTGGTACTACTAGGTACCATTGGGTACCACTTCTAATGGGTGCTACTGGGTACAACTTGGTACTTTTGAGTAATACTGGGTACTAATGGGTAATCCTCGTATTAATCGGTACTCCTGGTACTAAGGGCTACCACTGGTACTACCATGTACTAAGGCTACCGCTGGTACTACTATGTACTATTGGTACTAATATGTAGTACTGGCTACTAATATATACTACTAGATACTAATATGCACACCTGGGTACTGCTGGTACTAATTGGCTCTACAGAGTGCTATTAGAAACTACAGCGTACCAATAAGAACTGCAGGGTACTAATGGGCTCTAATGGGTACTAATGGTACACCTGGTACTAATGGGTACAACGCCGCACTACTATGTTATAATGGTACTACTTGCTATTAATAAGTACTAATGTGTAATACTGGGTACTAATGGGTCCTTCTGGGTACTACTCGGTACTCCTTGTTTTAATGGTACTTCTGGTACTAATAGATACGAATGGGTACTAATAGATACAAATGGTACTAATGGGTACTTCTAGTATTACTGGGTAATAATGGTGGTTCTCGGCACTACTGAGTACTAATGGTACTACTCGACACTACTGGGTACTAAAAGATATTTTTTGGTACTACTGGTACTGATGGCCACTACTAGGTACTACTGGGTACTACTCGACACTACTAGGTACTTAAGGTACTACTCGGCACTACTATGTACTAATGGTACAACTCGGTACTAATAGGTGCTACTAGGTATTAATAAAGACTACTGGGTACTAATGATTTTACTTGGCACTACTGAGTACTAATGGTCACTACTGAATACTAATGGTACTACTCGGCACTACGGATTACTAACGGTATTAGTAGGTACTAATTGTATTATTGGGCATAGTTGGATACTTTTAAGCACTAGTGAGTACTACTCGGTACTTCTTGGAACTATTAGTTACTACTCGGTGCTACTATGAACTAATGGTACTACTCGGTACTAATAGCGCTTCTGGGTACTACTAGCGACTACTGGGTAATAGTAGGTACTCATTGGTACTACGTACTACTGGTACTAATGGAAACTACTGGGTACTAATGATACGTCTCGACACTAGTGAGTACTAAAGGTTCTACTCGGCACTAAAGGGTACTAATAGGTACTACTGGTACTAATGGTGTACTAAGCGATACTATTTGATACTAAGAGGTACTACTGGTAGAAATGGCGACTACTAGGTACTAATGGGTATGGTAGGACACTACTAGGTTATAGTGGTACTACTCGGTACTACTATTTATTAGTGGTTCTACTCGGTACTAATAAGTACTACTGGGTACTAATGAGTACTACCAGGTGTTAAGGGTACTAACGGGAAATACCGGTTACTACTAGATACTATTGGTCCTACTGTTTAATGGTGCCACTCAGTACTACCAGGTACTAATGCACACTACTGGGTGCTAATGGTACTTCACGGCACTACTGAGTACTAATGATACTACTAAGTACTAATGGGCACAAATGGGTATTATTAGGGATATTGTGTACTACTCGATACTGCTGGGTACTAATAGGTACTATTGTGTTCTCCTGGGCACTGATACCTACTACTCTGTACTACTATGTACTAAAGTTACTAATAGGTGCTAATGGGTACTAAGAGCGAATACTGGGTACTAATGGGTAATACTAGGTACTCATAGGTACTACTACTAACTACTGGTATTAATGGACACTACTGGGTACTAATGTTACTTCTCGGCACTACTAAGTACTAATGGTACTACTCGGCACTAATGGTACTAGTAGTAACTACTGGGACTACTAGGTACTAATGAACACTACTGGGTACTAATGATACTACTTGGAACTACTGTGAATTAATGGGCACTACTGGGTGCTAATTGTACAACTCGGCACTACTGATTACTAATGGTATTAGTGGTACTAATGGGCACTACAGGGCACTATTTGGCACTACCGAGTACTACTCGGTACTTCCGGGTACTAATAAGTACTACTCAGTACTTCTATGTACTAATGGGACTACACGGTAATAATAGCTGCTACCGGGTACTACTAGCGATATAGGATAATACTAGATACTCATGGGTACTACTAACTACTGGTACTAATGGACACTACTGGGTACTAATGGTACTTCTCGGCACTACTGTGTACTAATGGTACTACTCGGCAATGCTGGGTACTAATAGGTACTACTGGTACTAATGAGTATTACTATGTACTAATGGTACCTCTCGGTACTAATAGGTACTATTGGGTACTACCAGGTACTCAGCGGTACCATGGGTACTAATGGTTACTACAAGATACTATTGGTTCTACTATGTTCTAATGGTGCTACTCGGTACTACTGGGAACTATTAATACTACTAGGTACTAACGGGTACTAATGGTACTATTAGGTACTACTGGGGCAGAGCACTGCAAGCAGGCCAATCGGCCCACTGGCTACCGACATGACCTCAGGAAGGGAGGGATGACAGGAGAGAACCGAAGGCTGACCAGATCCGGATACCGACGGGGGCAAGCATGGACGGGGTCCCTAACTTTTCCACATGGAACGCATCCGCTATCACACGGTCTCTGCCAACAAGCCACCAATCTCCAGGGTCCCCCTCGCAGCCCCAACCGCAACCCACCGAACACCGTCGGCAGGTCCTGCAATCCTGAAATAGATGATTAGCAAGAAGATGGGTACAGGAAATGAGAGGAAGGAGAGTAGAGCTAGAAGATGAACCACCCCAGCATTCGCCTGGCGACGAAACCCATGGGCTAGAGTGAGCGGTCTCCGGGGATCGATCCCAGGACCTCTTGAATGCGGGCCACAGATGTAACCGCCTGAGTCATCCCACGCGGTTGTGATTCAGTAGTATATAGCATATGCACAGATTCACTATTTTTCGAATAACCAAAAATTACATAATGCTCAAATAAACTTCCTGGCCCGAGATTTCGCTAGTAAAACTTGAATAGCAACCAGTGATCCCATATGGAAATAGTTGTACAGGAATTTCGCGAGCTAAGCAGGAGATCGTTCACGATACTACTATGTACTAATGGCTATTACTATGGTACCAATGGGTACTACTGGGCACTACTTGGTACTACTACGAGCTAGTACTACTAGGTGCTATTTGGTACTATTAGTACTATTGGTTACTACTAGTACCTAGGTACTACTGGTTACTACCAGTACCTAGGTACTACTGGGTACCACTGGTACCATTACCTACCTATGGGTACTACTGCTAATCGGTACTACTAGGTACTAGCTACTCCTGGGTACTATTGGTACTACTAGTTACTACCGGGTACTATTGGTTCTATTAGGTACTACTAGTTACTACAATTTACTACTTGATACTCAGGGGTACTACCGCTTAATACTAGGTACTGCTTGTTACTACTGGTAGCAACTAAGTACTACTGGTTACTAATGGGTACTAATGGTACTATTGGTACTCATATGTACCAATGGTACTACTGGCACTACTTGTACTAATGGGTTATACTAGGTACTACAAGTACTAATGGGTTATACTGGGCACCACTAGTACTAATGGGTTATACTGGGTACCACTAGTACTAATAAGTACTAATGGGTACTACTAGTACAAATAAGTACTAATGGGTACTACTAGTACTGCTTGTTATTAACAGGTACTACTAGGTACTAACGGGTGCTACTAGGTACTGCTGTGTACTAGTAGGTACTAATGAGTACCAATAGCCGGATATTAAAAGACTGGATAAAAGATTTTATATGTTGCTCTCACCAGACATTCTCTACCCATGTCATAATCAAATATATCTGTTAATAATAAGAATAATAAAATAAGAATAAGAATAATAATTTATTTGAGCACTAAGTTATTACATATTTTCTCTATTTGGCCCTGGCCACTAAGATGGGCAGTCATTGTGAATTAGTTACTTGTTGATACATTTAGTAGTTGTTACATTTATTTTTATTTACATTATTTTTCCTCTTTTAGACATTCATATTCATTTATTTTTTACTTTCATTAAGTATTTACCCATATTTTTACAGCTTTTATCTAGAATTGTATGCACATCTTTATTCCTATTCATTCCATACCATAAACCTTCTTCTCTCCAAATCTCTGTTTCTTTGCATTCAAATATAATATGTTGTATATCTTCACTATCCCCGCATAATGGACATTCACCTTGTGCATAGCCATTTTGCTTCCCTTTTAGCCCACATATTACTGCCCTTAACCATGCTATTCATCCTTCTTCTTTATTTATCTGTTAATACATTGATTCTTCCATCCATGTTACATTATTCAGTATATATGTTTACTTAGAAATAAGTTCTAATAAGCAATAAGTTCTTAGTCGCACACAACATTCGGAAACAGCGCTCAAATGTTTAGCCATAGTAACGAACTCTTGCGATTGAAATAGAAAATCAATATTCCCAAGATTTCGAGGCATGTAGGTATGTCAGGTTTGACCAAATATAAACATACAACATGGAATATTTCGAAACGGCAACTTCTACAAAGAAATAATTTACTTTCACACAAATTGTGTCTTAATGATCTCTAATCTTTGTTGTAGTACGTTTCTGCTCGGATGTTATGATTTCCCATTTTTGAAAAAGTATGTAACTTCAGTCAGCATGAAGAGAACTTTACGAGTTGGAACCTTGTCGCATTAATATCTCAAATGTGTTATATTTTAATAAAAAATCCTAGATCCGGTTTTGGGAAAATTATAACGAACGAAACATTTTCTATGTCAAATAGCTTATCGAAGGGAGATATTAATGAAAATCTTCCCCTGACATGATTAAACAGTGAGTGGCTTAAGGGACACTGGGACTGAAATTTGAGGCTTTTGAAGTAGTTGAACAAATGGGCTGAAATTCTGTGGCATAATTGAGTTCAAGCTGTGTAAGTTACTTAATTTTGATTCAGTAGTAAATATAAAAGTACATATCACGGAGGGGCACCGGAACTGGTGCAAAGTACTGCAAGCAGGCCAATCGGGCCATTGTGCTTCCGACATGACCTCTGGAAGGGAGGGATGACAGGAGAGAACCGAAGGCTGACCAGATCCGAATACTGACGGGGGCAAGCATGGACGGGGTCCCTAACGTTTCCAGTTAGAACGCATCCGCTGTTACACGGTCTCTGCCAAAAAGCCTTCAATCTCCAGCGTCCCCGGGAGCGGAGCTCCACGCAGAGGAGAGACTTAACTGAGTGGTATTGCAGCGACGCCAGGAAAAAAACCTTTACAGAGCGCAGCCACCGCCCAGCCGCAACCCGCCGAACACCGTCGCCAGGTTCTGCAATTCTGAAATAGAAAAGGAAGATGATGGGTACTGGAAATGAGAGGAAGGATAGTAGGGGTAGAAGATGAACCACCCCAGCATTCGCCTGGCGACGAAACCCATGGGCCAGAGTGTGCAGTGTCCGGGGATCGATCCCGGGACCTCCTAAATGCAGGCCAGAGATGTAACCGCCTGAGTCATACCATTCGGTTTTGACTCAGTAGTATATAGCATATGCACACATTCACCTTTTTCTCTCGAATAACCAAAAATTACATAATGCTCGAATAAACTTCCTGGCGCGAGATTTCGCTAGTGAAAATTGAATAGCAACCAGTGATCCCATATAGAAATAGTTGTACAGGAATTTCAGAAGCTAAGCAGGAAATAGTCCAAGATACTACTAGGTACAAATGGGTACTACTGATTACTACTGGGTACTAATAGGCACTACTGGTTACTACTAGGTACTACTGTGTATTGCTTGTACTACTGCGTACTTCTAGGCACTAAAACTACTAGGTGCTACTAGGTATCTTCGGTACACTGAGTACTAATGGAAACTACTGATACTTAGGTACTACTGTGTACTAATGGGTACTGCTGGTACTACTAAGTACGAATGGGTACCACTTCGAATGGTTGCTACTGAGGACAACGTGTACTATTGGTATTAATGGGTAATACTGGGTATAAATAGGTACTCCTGGTACTAATGGGTACCACTGGTACTACCATGTACTAATGGTACTAATATGTACTACTGACTACTAATATATACTACTGGCTTCTAATATATGCTACTGGGTACTGCTGGAACTAATTGGCACTACAGAGTACTATTAGAAACTACAGGGTATTAATGGTCTCTACTGGGTACTAATGGGCTCTACTGGGTACTAATGGTACTAATGGGCTCTACTGGGTACTAATGGTACTAATAGGTACTAATGTGTAATACTGGGTCTTAATGGCCTATACTGGGTACTACTCGGTTCTAACGGGTACTAATAGATACAAATGGTTACTAATAGATTCTTCTGGTACTAAAGGGTGCTTCTAGTACTACTGGGTGGTAATGGTACTACCGGCACTCATATGTACTATGGGATACTACTCGTTACTAATATGCACTACTGGGCACTACTCGGTTCTACTGCGTACTACTAGGTTCTAATGGACACTACTGGGTACTAATGATACTACTTGGCACTACTCAGTACTAATGGACACTACTGGGTACTAATGGTTCTACTAGGTACCAATGGGCACTACTCGATACTTCAGGGTAATAATATGAACTATTTGGTACTACTGGGTACTAATAGGTACTCCACGGTAGTACTATGTGCTAATGGTACTACTCGGTACTAATAGGTGCCACTGGGTACTACTAGCGAATATTGGGTACTAATGGGTAATACTAGGTACTCATGGGTACTTCCAACTGCTGGTACTAATGGACACTTTTGGGAACTAATGGTACTTCTCGGCACTACTGAGTATTAATAGTATTTCTTGGTACTAATGGTTTCTAATAGGTTCTACTCGGTATTAATAGGTATCTCTGGTACTAGAGGGTACTAAGAGATACTAATGGGTAACACTGGTACTAATGGACACTTCTAGGGACTAATGGGTATTATTGGGCTCTACTAGGTACTAATGGTACTACTTGGCACTACTATGTACTACTCGGCACAAATGGACTATAGGGTACTAATGGGATTTAAGCGAATTGCTAGATACTAATGGGTAATTGTAGATCCTAATGGGTACTACCAGATACTAATGGTACTACTGGTTACGAAAGTGTACTACTGGTTACTACTACGGGTTACTAATGGGTACTACTGCTTATTACTAGGTACTACCAGGAACAACTGGGTACTACTAGGTACTAACGGATAATACTAGGTTCTAACGGGTACTACTATGTACTAATGGTACTACTAGGTACTACTGGTGCTTCTATGTACTAATGGTGCTACGCGGTACTACTGTGTACTATTGGGTATTACTGGCACTACTGGTCCTACTGTGTACTATTGGGTTTAAACGGGTACTAATAATACTAATAGATACAATGGGTACTACTAGGTACTGATGGGTTCTACTAGGTACTAAGGGGTACTGCTAGGTGTTAACGGGTTCTAATGGTACTACTAGTTACTAATGGATACTACTAGGATATTAAAAGACTGGATAAAAGATTTTATGTTGCTCTCACCAGACATTCTCCACCCATGACATATTCAAATATATCTTAATAATAATAATAATAATAATAATAATAATAATAATAATAATAATAATAATAATAATGATGATAATTTGAGCACTAAGTTATTACATATTTAGACTACCTTCTCTATTTGGCCCTGGCCACTACGATGGGCAGTCATTGTGAATTACAGTTACATGTTGATACATTTAGTAGTTCTTACATTTATTTTTATTTACATTATTTTTCCTCTTTTAACTGTTCGTATCCATGTATTTTTTACTTTCATTAAGTATTTACCCATATTTTTACAGTTTTTATCTAGAATTGTATGTATATCTTTATTCCTATTCATTTTATACCATAAACTTTCTTCTCTCCAAATCTCTGTTTCTTTGCATTCAAATATAATATGTTGTATATCTTCACTTTCCCCGCATAATGGACGTTCACTTTGTGCATAGCCATTTTGCTTCCCTTTTAGCCTCCATATTCCTGCCCTTAACCATGCTATACCTCCTCCTTCTTCTTAATTTATCTGTTAATAGTATTCGTACTAACATTGTTTCTTCCATCCATGTTACATTATTCAGTATATATGCTTACTTAGAAATAAGTTCTAATAAGCAATAAGTTCTTAGTTGCACACAACATTCGGAAACAGCGCTCAAATGTTTAGCCATAGTAACGAACTCTTTCGACTGAAATAGAAAATGAATAATCGCAACATTTCGAGGCATGTAGGTATGTCAGATTTGAAAAAATATAAATATACAACATGGAATATTTCGAAACGGCAACTTCTACAAAGAAATAATTTAGTTTCACACAAATTGTGTCTTAATGATCTCTAATCTTTCTTGTAGTACGTTTCTGCTCGCATGTTATGATTTCCCATTTTTGGAAAAGTATGTAACTTCAGTCAGAATGAAGAGAACTTTACGAGTTGGAACCTTGTCGCATTAATATCTCAAATGTGTTATATTTTAATAAAAAATCCTAGATCCGGTTTTGGGAAAATTATAACGAACGAAACATTTTCTATGTCAAATAGCTTATCGAAGGGAGATATTAATGAAAATCTTCCCCTGACATGATTAAACAGTGAGTGGCTTAAGGGACACTGGGACTGAAATTTGAGGCTTTTGAAGTAGTTGAACAAATGGGCTGAAATTCTGTGGCATAATTGAGTTCAAGCTGTGTAAGTTACTTAATTTTGATTCAGTAGTAAAGATAAAGGTACATATCACGGAGAGCCCCCGGAACTGGTGCAGAGGACTGCATGTAGGCCAATCGGGCCATTGTGCTTCCGACATGACCTCTGGAAGGGAGGGATGACAGGAGAGAACAGCATCCGCTGTTACACGGTGTATGCCAAAAAGCCACCAATCTCCAGCATCCCCGGGAGCGGAGCTCCACGCTGAGGAGAGACTTAACTGAGTGGTATTGCAGCGACGCCAGGAAAAAAGCCTTTACAGAGCGCAGCCACCGCCCAGCCGCAACCCGCCGAACACCGTCGCCAGGTCCTGCAATTCTGAAATAGATGATAACGAAGATGATGGATACAGGAAATTCGAGGAAGGAGAGTAGGGGTAGAGGATGAACCACTCTAGCATTCGCCTGGCGACGAAACCCATGGGCCAGAATGTGCAGTCTACGGGGATCGATCCCGGGACCTCCTGAATGCGGGCCACAGATGTAACCGCCTGAGTCATCCCACTCGGTTTTGATTCAGTAGTATATAGCATATTCACACATTCACTTTTTTTTCTCGAATAACCAAAAATTACATAATGCTCGAATAAACCTCCTGACTGAGATTTCGCTAGTAAAACTTGAATAGCAACCAGTGATCCCATATAGAAATAGTTGTACAGGAATTTCAGAAGCTAAGCAGGAAATAGTTCACGATACTAATAGGTACCAATGGGTACTGCTGATTACTAGTTGGTACTAGTGGTTACTACTAGGTACTGTTGGTACTACTGTGTATTGCTGGTACTACTATGTACTACTAGGTACTCAAATACTAGGTGCTACTGGGTACCTTCGGTACACTGGAAACTACAAGGTACTACCGATACTTAGGTACTACTGGGTACTGCTGGTACTGCTAGTTACCAAAGGGTAGCACTTCTAATGGGTGCTACTGGGTACAATTGGTACTAATGGGCAATACTGGGTACTATTGAGTAAGACTGGGTAATAATGGGTACTCCTGGTACTACCATGTACTACTGGCTAATATGTACTACTGGGTACTAATATATACTAATGGGTACTGCTGGTACTATTAGAAACTACAGGGTAATAATAAGAACTACAGGGTTTTCATGGGCTCTACTGGTTACTAATGGTTCTAATAGGTACTACTGGTACTAATGGGTACAACGCTGCACTACTTTGTACTAATGGTACTACTATGTACTAATGTGTGATACTGGGTACTAATGTGTCCTACTCGGTACTCCTTGGTTCTAATGGTACTTCAGGTACTAATGGGTACTAATAGATACGAATTGGTACTTATAGATACTACTGGTACTAATGGGTACTTCTAGTACTACTGGGTAGTAATGGTTGTATCCGGCACTCATATGTACTACTGGGTACTACTAGGTTCTACTGGATACTACTAGGTACTTAAGGACAATACTGGTTCTAATAGATATTCTGGAACTAATAGCTACTACTGGTACTACTGGGTAGTAATCCTACTACCCGGCACTCCAATGTACTATTGGGTAATACACGGTACTAATAGGTATTACTGGGTTCTCATAGGTACTAACGGTACTTCTCGGTACTAATGATACTACTCGACACTACTGAATATTAATGGTACTACTAGGTACTAATGGGCACAACTGGTACTTTCGGGCATTGCTGAGTACTATTAGGTCCTACTGAGTGTTTCTCGGTACTTGTAAATAATAGGTACTACTCCTTACTAATGGTAGTACTCGGTACTAATAGGTACTACTGGGTACTACAAGCGACTATTGGGTACTCATGGGTAATACTAGGTACTAATGGGTACTACTAACTACTTTTACTAATGGACACTACTGGTACTAATGGTTTTGGTCAGCACCAGTGAGAACAAATGGTACTACTCTGCACTACTTGGTAATAATAGGTACTACTCGGCACTAATATGTTCTACTGGTACTAATGGGTACTACTGGCACTAATGGCAACTACTAGGCACTAATGGGTACTACCCGGCAATATTCCGTACTAATGGTACTACTCGGTACTAATGGGTACTACTTGGTACTACTGGGTACTAATGAATCCTACCAGGTATAAGGGGTACTAATTGGTATTCATGGTACTACCGGGTATTAATGTTACAACTGGGTACTACCGGTACTACTGGGTACTACTAAGTACTATTCGTTCTTATGGTGTTACTCGGTACTGCTGGGTACTACTAAGTACTATTCGTTCTAATATGTTCTTATGGTGCTTCTCGGTACTACTGGGTACTACTGGCACTACTAGGTACTACTGTGTACCATTAGGCGCCACTGGCTACTATTAGTACTAGTAGGTACTAAGGGGTACTACTAGGTACTAACGGGTTATAATGGTACTACTAGGTACTACTGGGTACTAATGGTACTACTGGGTACTAATGAATACAACTAAGTACTAATTAGTACCAATATCCGGATATTAAAAGACTGTTTCCTATAAAGTTTCCTATAAACAGTGTGAGACAGTGATCCATCAGCATTTCTTATTACCAGAACATCTAAGAAGGCTATTTTATTGTTATGTTCTGTTTCCATATTAAATCCAAACACCACCCACAACAAAAGAGAGGAATAATCAAAACCCTAGTGGACCGAGCCAAACGTATTTGTACAGGGCAATACTTAAGTAATGAGATACAGCATCTTGGGCTGGCTATGTTACAAAACGGATTTACGAATAAAGATTTTAACAGAGCAATTCACCCTAAGAAGATATCACGTCAAGGCCACGAATCGTCTACATATAAGGGAAAAGTCTTCTTACCTTATGTTAAAAACGTCACAGATCGCATTGGAAAAATACTTAAAAAGCACAAAATAAATACAATATATAAACCAACCAGAAAAATTCAACAAACTTTAAAATCTGCTAAAGACAAAAGAGACCCCTTATGTGTTCCAGGGGTATATAGAATACCTTGTACATGCGGCTCTGTTTATATCGGAACAATAAAACGTAGCATAAATACCCGAATAACAGAGCATAAACGACATTGTCGCCTTGCTCAAACAGATAAGTCTGCAGTTGCTGAACACATTGTCACCATGGGTCATCGTATCCTATATGAAGACACGCACGTACTATCCTCTACAAAATATTATCACGCTAGACTTCATAGAGAAGCTATTGAAATTTATAAACACTCCAATAACTTTAATAAAAAGGAAGAGAAATTTAAGCTTAATCGTACGTGGATACCAGCGATGACACGTCACTGCAGACCCACTGCGGCAGTTTTGACCTTGACGTGAGCTATATATTGCGGAACATCTCTTGCCTAGTCGGCAGTCGTTATCAAGCTGTCCTGGGTGTTACACTCCTGAAGATGGCAACCACAGAGTTGACCGAAACGTCGGGTTTTAGTAGTTTTACCCTTAGACCACGGCCTTCCAGCCCGGAAGATTTTAATGTTTTATCGATTAACTCCGGCCGTGAAAGCCTTCGTACTTATTTAAGCAGGAAATAGTTCACGATACTACTAGGTACCAATGGGTACTACTGGTTACTACTAGGTACTGTTGGTACTACTGTGTATTGCTGGTACTACTAGATACTCAAATACTAGGTGCTACTGGGTACCTTCGGTACACTGGGAACTACTAGGTACTACTGATACTTAGGTACTACTGGGTACTGATAGTTACCAATGGGTACGACTTCTAATGAGTGCTACTGGGTACAATTAGTACTATTGGTACTAACGGGCAATACTGCGTACTAATGGGTACCCCTGGTACTAATAAGTACCCCTGATACTAATAAGGACCCCTGGTACTAATAAGTACCCCTGGTACTAATAAGTCCCCCTGGTACTAATGGGTACCACTGGCACTACCATGTACTACTGGCTAATGATATGTACTACTGGCTACTAATATATACTACTGGGTACTAATATATACTAATGGGTACTGCTGGTACTATTAGAAACTACAGGGTACTAATAAGAACTACTGGGTAGTAATGGTTCTAATAGGTACTACTGGTACTAATGGGTACAACGCTGCACTACTTATACTACTATGTACTAATGGTACTACTATATACTATTCGTACTACTGGGTACTAATCAAACTACTGGGTACTAATAGGTACTAATGTGTGATACTGGGTACTAAAGGGTTCTATTCGGTACTCCTTGGTTCTAATGGTACTTCAGGTACTAATGGGTACTAATAGATACGAATGGGTACTTATAGATACTACTGGTACTAATGGGTACTTCTAGTACTACTGGGTAGTAATGGTTGTACCCGGCACTCTTATGTACTACTGGGTACATCTCGGTAGTAATAGGTACTACTGGGCACTACTAGGTTCTACTGGATACTACTTAGTACTGAAGGACAATACTGGGCTATAATAGTACTTTTGGTACTAATGGGTACTAATAAGTACGAATGGGTACAATAGATACCACTGGTACTAATGGTTACTAATGGATACGAATGGGTACTAATAGATATTCTGGAACCAATAGGTACTACTGAGTAGTAATCCTACTACCCTTCACTCCTATGTACTATTGGGTAACACACGGTACTAATAGGTACTATTGGGTACTCATAGGTACTAACGGTAATACACAGTACTAATGATACTACTCGGCACTAATGAATACTAATGGAACTACTAGGTACTAATGGGCACAACTGGTACTTTCGGGCATTACTGAGTACTTTTAGGCACAACTGAGTGTTTCTCGGTGCTTGTAAATAATAGGTACTACTCGGTACTAATGGTACTACTCGGTACTAATGGTACTACTCGGTACTAATAGGTACTACTGGGTACTACTAGCGACTATAGGGTACTAATGAGTAATACTAGGTACTAATGGGTACTTCTAACTACTGGGTACTAATGGACACTACTGGGTACTAATGGTTTTGGTCGGCACTAGTGAGTGCAAAAGGTACTACTCTGCACTACTTGGTACTAATACGTACTGCTCGGTACTAATATGTTCTACTGATACTAATGGGTACTACTGGTACTAATGGCAACTACTAGCTACAAATGGATACTACCCGGCAATATTCCGTACTAATGGTACTACTCGGTACTGTCGGTATTACTCGGTACTAATGGGTACTACTTGGTACTACTTGGCACCAAATGGTACTAATGAATACTACCAGGTGCTAAGGGGTATTAATTGGTACTCATGGTACTACCGGGTATTAATGTTACAACTGGGTACTACCGGTACTACTGGGTACTACTAAGCACTATTCGTTCTATGTTCTTATGGTGTTACTCGGTACTGCTGTGTACTACTAAGTACTATTCGTTCTACTATGTTCTTTAGGTGCTTCTCGGTACTACTGGGTACTACGGTGTTCTATTAGGCGCCACTGGGTGCTATTAGTACTAATAGGTACTAAGGGGAACTACAGGATACTAATGGTACTACTAGGTACTACTGGGTACTAATGAATATACTAGGTACTAATTGGTACCAATATGCGGATATTAAAAGACTGGACAAAAGATTTTATATGTTGCTCTCACCAGACATTCTCTACCCATGACATATTCAAATATATCTGTTAATAATAACAATAATAATAATTTGAACACTACGCTATCACATATTTAGACTACCTTCTCTATTTGGTCCTGGCCATTTTCTATGTCAAATAGCTTATCGAAGCGGGATATTAATGAAAATCTTCCCCTGACATGATTAAACAGTGAGTGGCTTAAGGGACACTGGGGTTGAAATTTGCGGCTTTTGAAGTAGTTGAACAAATGGGCTGAAATTCTGTGGCATAATTGAGTTCAAGCTGTGTAAGTTACTTAATTTTGATTCAATAGTAACTATAAAGGTACATATTACGGAGGGCCCCCGGAACTGGTCCAGAGGACTGCAAGCAGGCCAATCGGGGCATTGTGCTTCCGACATGACCTCTGGAAGGGAGGGATGACTGGAGAGAACAGCATCCGCTGTTACACGGTCTCTGCCAAAAAGCCACCAATCTCCAGCGTTCCCAAGAGCGGAGCTTCACGCTGAGGAGAGACTTAACTGAGTGGTACTGCAGCGACGCCAGGAAAAAAACCTTTACAGAGCGCAGCCACCGCCCAGCCGCAACCTGCCGAAAGGCGTCGCTAGGTCCTGCAATTCTGAAATAGATGATAAGGAAGATGATGGGTACAGGAATTTAGAGGAAGGAGATTAGGGGTAGAAGATGAACCACCCCAGCATTCGCCTTGGGACGAAACCCATGGCCCAGAGTGTGCAGTCTCCGGGGATCGATCCCGGGACCTCCTGAATGCGGGCCACAGATGTAATCGCCTGAGTCATACCACTCGGTTTTGATTGTGTAGTATATAGCAAATGCACACATTCACTTTTTTTTCGAATAGCCAAAAATTACATAATACTCGAATAAAATTCCTGGCGCTACTGAAAGTTGAATACCAACCAGTGATCGCATATGAAAATAGTTGTACAGGAATTTCAGAAGCTAAGCAGGAAAAAGTTCACGATACTAATAGGTACCAATGGGTACTACTGATTACTAGTGGGTACTAATGGGTACTACTGGTTACTACTAGGTACTACTATGTACTACTGGGTTATACTGGGTACTACTAACTACTAATGGTTACTAATGGTACTATTGGTACTCATATGTACAAATGGTACTATTGGCACTACTGGGTACTACTGGCAATACGAGGTACTACTAGTACTAATGGGTTATACTGGGTACTACTATGTACTACTGTGTACTAGTAGGTACTAAGGGATACCACTACGTACTAACGGGTACCAAAAGCCGGATATTAAAAGACTGTATAAAAGATTTTATATGTTGCTCTCACCAGACATCCTCTACGCATGACATAATCAAATATATCTGTTAATAATAATAATTTATTTGAATACTAAGTTATTACATATTTAGACTACCTTCTCTATTTGGACCTGGCCACTAGGATGGGCAGTCATCGTGAATTAGTTACATGTTGATACATTTAGTAGTTGTTACATTTATTTTGATTTACATTATTTTTCTTCTTTTCGCCCTTCATATTCATTTATGTTATTCAGTAGTATATAGCATATGCACACATTCACTTGTTTCTTCGAATAACCAAAAATTACATAATGCACGAATAAACTTCCTGGCGCGAAATTTCGCTAGTGAAAATTGAATAGCAACCAGTGATCCCATATAGAAATAGTTGTACAGGAATTTCAGAAGCTAAGCAGGAAACAGTTCACCATACTACTAGGTACCAATGGGTACTACTGGTTACTACTAGGTACTGATGGTACTTCTGGTACTACAGTGTATTGCGGTAATATGTACTACTGGGTACTACTAGGTACTAAAACTACTAGGTGCTACTGGGTACCTTCGGTACACTGGGTACTACTAGGTACTAATGGGTACATCTGATACTTAGATATTACTGGTTACTTATGGGTACTGCTGGTACTACTAGGTACCATTGGGTACCACTTCTAATGGGTGCTACTGGGTACAACTAGTACTATTGGTACTTTTGATTAATACTGGGTACTAATGGGTAATCTCGTATTAATCGGTACTCCTGGTACTAAGGGCTACCACTGGTACTACCATGTACTAAGGCTACCGCTGGTACTACTATGTACTATTGGTACTAATATGTAGTACTGGCTACTAATATATACTACTAGATACTAATATGCACACCTGGGTACTGCTGGTACTAATTGGCTCTACAGAGTGCTATTAGAAACTACAGGGTACTAATAAGAACTGCAGGGTACTAATGGGCTCTAATGGGTACTAATGGTACACCTGGTACTAATGGGTACAACGCCGCACTACTATGTTCTAATGGTACTACTTGCTACTAATAAGTACTAATGTGTAATACTGGGTACTAATGGGTCCTTCTGGGTACTACTCGGTAATCCTTGTTTTAATGGTACTTCTGGTACTAATAGATACGAATGGGTACTAATAGATACAAATGGTACTAATGGGTACTTCTAGTATTACTGGGTACTAATGGTGGATCTCGGCACTACAGAGTACTAATGGTAATACTCGGCACTACTGGGTACTAAAAGATATTTTTTGGTACTACTGGTACTGATGGCCACTACTAGGTACTACTGGGTACTACTCGACACTACTAGGTACTTAAGGTACTACTCGGCACTACTATGTACTAATGGTACAACTCGGTACTAATAGGTACTACTAGGTATTAATAAAGACTACTGGGGACTAATGATTTTACTTGGCACTACTGAGTACTAATGGTCACTACTGAATACTGATGGTACTACTCGGCACTACGGATTACTAACGGTATTACTAGGTACTAATTGTATTATTGGGCATAACTGGATACTTTTAAGCACTAGTGAGTACTACTCGGTACTTCTTGGAACTATTAGTTACTACTCGGTGCTACTATGAACTAATGGTACTACTCGGTACTAGTACCGCTTCTGTGTACTACTCACGACTACTGGGTAATAGTAGGTACCCATTGGTACTACGTACTACTGGTACTAATGGAAACTACTGGGTACTAATGATACGTCTCGACACTAGTGAGTACTAAAGGTTCTACTCGGCACTAAAGGGTACTATTAGGTACTACTGGTACTAATGGTGTACTAAGAGATACTAATGGGTACTAAGAGGTACTACTGGTAGAATAGGCGACTACTAGGTACTAATGGGTAGGATAGGACACTACTAGGTTATAGTGGTACTACTCGGTACTACTATTTATTAGTGGTTCAACTCGGTACTAATAAGTACTACTGGGTACTAATGAGTACTACCAGGTGTTAAGGGTACTAACGGGTAATACCGGTTACTACTAGATACTATTGGTCCTACTGTTTAATGGTGTCACTCAGTACTACCAGGTACTAATGCACACTACTGGGTGCTAATGGTACTTCACGGCACTACTGAGTACTAATGATACTACTACGTACTAATGGGCACAAATGGGTATTATTAGGGATATTGAGTACTACTCGATACTGCTGGGTACTAATAGGTACTATTGTGTTCTACTGGGCACTGATACCTACTACTCTGTACTACTATGTACTAAAGTTACTAATAGGTGCTAATGGGTACTAAGAGCGAATACTGGGTACTAATGGGTAATACTAGGTACTCATAGGTACTACTAACTACTGGTATTAATGGACACTACTGGGTACTAATGTTACTTCTCGGCACTACTAAGTACTAATGGTACTACTCGGCACTAATGGTACTAGTAGAAACTACTGGGACTACTAGGTACTAATGAACACTACTGGGTACTAATGATACTACTTGGAACTACTGTGAATTAATGGGCACTACTGGGTGCTAATTGTACAACTCGGCACTACTGATTACTAATGGTATTAGTGGTACTAATGGGCACTACAGGGCACTATTTGGAACTACTGAGTACTACTCGGTACTTCCGGGGACTAATAAGTACTACTCAGTACTTCTATGTACTAATGGGACTACACGGTAATAATAGCTGCTACCGGGTACTACTAGCGATATAGGATAATACTAGATACTCATGGGTACTACTAACTACTGGTACTAATGGACACTACTGGGTACTAATGGTACTTCTCGGCACTACTGAGTACTAATGGTACTACTCGGCAATGCTGGGTACTAATAGGTACTACTGGTACTAATGAGTATTACTATGTACTAATGGTACCTCTCGGTACTAATAGGTACTATTGGGTACTACCAGGTACTAAGCGGTACCATGGGTACTAATGGTTACTACAAGATACTATTGGTTCTACTATGTTCTAATGGTGCTACTCGGTACTACTGGGAACTATTAATACTACTAGGTACTAACATGTACTAATGGTACTATTAGGTACTACTGGGGCAGAGCACTGCAAGCAGGCCAATCGGCCCACTGGCTACCGACATGACCTCAGGAAGGGAGGGATGACAGGAGAGAACCGAAGGCTGACCAGATCCGGATACCGACGAGGGCAAGCATGGACGGGGTCCCTAACTTTTCCACATGGAACGCATCCGCTATCACACGGTCTCTGCCAACAAGCCACCAATCTCCAGGGTCCCCCTCGCAGCCCCAACCGCAACCCACCGAACACCGTCGGCAGGTCCTGCAATCCTGAAATAGATGATTAGCAAGAAGATGGGTACAGGAAATGAGAGGAAGGAGAGTAGAGGTAGAAGATGAACCACCCCAGCATTCGCCTGGCGACGAAACCCATGGGCTAGAGTGAGCGGTCTCCGGGGATCGATCCCAGGACCTCTTGAATGCGGGCCACAGATGTAACCGCCTGAGTCATCCCACGCGGTTGTGATTCAGTAGTATATAGCATATGCACAGATTCACTTTTTTTTTTTCGAATAACCAAAAATTACATAATGCTCAAATAAACTTCCTGGCCCGAGATTTCGCTAGTAAAACTTGAACAGCAACCAGTGATCCCATATGGAAATAGTTGTACAGGAATTTCGCGAGCTAAGCAGGAGATCGTTCACGATACTACTATGTACTAATGGCTATTACTATGGTACCAATGGGTACTACTGGGCACTACTTGGTACTACTACGAGCTAGTACTACTAGGTGCTATTTGGTATAATTAGTACTATTGGTTACTACTAGTACCTAGGTACTACTGGTTACTACTAGTACCTAGGAACTACTGGGTACCACTGGTACCATTACCTACCTATGGGTACCACTGCTAATCTTTACTACTAGGTATTAGCTACTCCTGGGTACTATTGGTACTACTAGTTACTACCGGGTACTATTGGTTCTATTAGGTACTACTAGTTACTACAATTTACTACTTGATACTCATGGGTACTACCGATTAATACTAGGTACTGCTTGTTACTACTGGTAACAACTGAGTACTACTGGTTACTAATGGGTACTAATGGTACTATTGGTACTCATATGTACCAATGGTACTACTGGTACTACTTGTACTAATGGGTTATACTAGGTACTACAAGTACTAATGGGTTATACTGGGCACCACTAGTACTAATGTGTTATACTGGGTACCACTAGTACTAATAAGTACTAATGGGTACTACTAGTACAAATAAGTACTAATGGGTACTACTAGTACTACTTGTTATTAACAGGTACTACTAGGTACTAACGGGTGCTACTAGGTACTGCTGTGTACTAGTAGGTACTAACGAGTACCAATAGCCGGATATTAAAAGACTGGATAAAAGATTTTATATGTTGCTCTCACCAGACATTCTCTACCCATGACATAATCAAATATATCTGTTAATAATAATAATAAGAATAATAAGAATAAGAATAATAATTTATTTGAGCACTAAGTTATTACATATTTTCTCTATTTGGCCCTGGCCACTAAGATGGGCAGTCATTGTGAATTAGTTACTTGTTGATACATTTAGTAGTTGTTACATTTATTTTTATTTACATTATTTTTCCTCTTTTGGACGTTCATATTCATTTATTTTTTACTTTCATTAAGTATTTACCCATATTTTTACAGCTTTTATCTAGAATTGTATGCACATCTTTATTCCTATTCATTCCATACCATAAACCTTCTTCTCTCCAAATCTCTGTTTCTTTGCATTCAAATATAATATGTTGTATATCTTCACTGTCCCCGCATAATGGACATTCACCTTGTGCATAGCCATTTTGCTTCCCTTTTAGGCCACATATTACTGCCCTTAACCATGCTATTCATCCTTATTCTTTATTTATCTGTTAATACATTGATTCTTCCATCCATGTTACATTATTCAGTATATATGTTTACTTAGAAATAAGTTCTAATAAGCAATAAGTTCTTAGTCGCACACAACATTCGGAAACAGCGCTCAAATGTTTAGCCATAGTAACGAACTCTTGCGATTGAAATAGAAAATCAATATTCCCAAGATTTCGAGGCATGTAGGTATGTCAGGTTTGACCAAATATAAACATACAACATGGAATATTTCGAAACGGCAACTTCTACAAAGAAATAATTTACTTTCACACAAATTGTGTCTTAATGATCTCTAATCTTTCTTGTAGTACTTTTCTGCTCGCATGTTATGATTTCCCATTTTTGAAAAAGTATGTAACTTCAGTCAGCATGAAGAGAACTTTACGAGTTGGAACCTTGTCGCATTAATATCTCAAATGCGTTATATTTTAATAAAAAAACAGAGATCACGGTTTTGGGAAAATTAAAATGAACGAAACACTTTCTATGTCAAATAGTTTATCGATGGGGAATATTTATGAAAATCTTCCGCTGACATGATTAAGCAGTGAGTGGCTTAAGGGACACTGGGACTGAAATGTGAAGCTTTTGATGTAGTTGAACAGATGGGCTGAAATTCTGTGGCATAATTGAGTTCAAGCTGTGTAAGTTACTTAATTTTGATTCAGTAGTAAATATAAAAGTACATATCACGGAGGGGCACCGGAACTGGTGCAAAGTACTGCAAGCAGGCCAATCGGGCCATTGTGCTTCCGACATGACCTCTGGAAGGGAGGGATGACAGGAGAGAACCGAAGGCTGACCAGATCCGAATACTGACGGGGGCAAGCATGGACGGGGTCCCTAACGTTTCCAGTTAGAACGCATCCGCTGTTACACGGTCTCTGCCAAAAAGCCTTCAATCTCCAGCGTCCCCGGGAGCGGAGCTCCACGCAGAGGAGAGACTTAACTGAGTGGTATTGCAGCGACGCCAGGAAAAAAACCTTTACAGAGCGCAGCCACCGCCCAGCCGCAACCCGCCGAACACCGTCGCCAGGTTCTGCAATTCTGAAATAGAAAAGGAAGATGATGGGTACTGGAAATGAGAGGAAGGATAGTAGGGGTAGAGGATGAACCACCCCAGCATTCGCCTGGCGACGAAACCCATGGGCCAGAGTGTGCAGTGTCCGGGGATCGATCCCGGGACCTCCTGAATGCGGGCCAGAGATGTAACCGCCTGAGTCATACCACTCGGTTTTGACTCAGTAGTATATAGCATATGCACACATTCACTTTTTTCTCTCGAATAACCAAAAATTACATAATGCTCGAATAAACTTCCTGGCGCGAGATTTCGCTAGTGAAAATTGAATAGCAACCAGTGATCCCATATAGAAATAGTTGTACAGGAATTTCAGAAGCTAAGCAGGAAATAGTCCAAGATACTACTAGGTACAAATGGGTACTACTGATTACTACTGGGTACTAATAGGCACTACTGGTTACTACTAGGTACTACTGTGTATTGCTTGTACTACTGCGTAATTCTAGGCACTAAAACTACTAGGTGCTACTAGGTATCTTCGGTACACTGAGTACTAATGGAAACTACTGATACTTAGGTACTACTGTGTACTAATGGGTACTGCTGGTACTACTAAGTACCAATGGGTACCACTTCGAATGGTTGCTACTGAGGACAACGTGTACTATTGGTATTAATGGGTAATACTGGGTATAAATAGGTACTCCTGGTACTAATGGGTACCACTGGAACTACCATGAACTAATGGTACTAATATGTACTACTGACTACTAATATATACTACTGGCTTCTAATATATGCTACTGGGTACTGCTGGAACTAATTGGCACTACAGAGTACTATTAGAAACTACAGGGTATTAATGGTCTCTACTGGGTACTAATGGGCTCTACTGGGTACTAATGGGCTCTACTGGGTACTAATGGTACTAATAGGTACTAATGTGTAATACTGGGTCTTAATGGCCTATACTGGGTACAACTCGGTTCTAACGGGTACTAATAGATACAAATGGTTACTAATAGATTCTTCTGGTACTAAAGGGTGCTTCTAGTACTACTGGGTGGTAATGGTACTACCCGGCACTCATATGTTCTACAGGATACTACTCGTTACTAATATGCACTACTGGGCACTACTCGGTTCTACTGCGTACTACTAGGTTCTAATGGACACTACTGGGTACTAATGATACTACTTGGCACTACTCAGTACTAATGGACACTACTGGGTACTAATGGTTCTACTAGGTACCAATGGGCACTACTCGATACTTCAGGGTAATAATAGGAACTATTTGGTACTACTGGGTACTAATAGGTACTCCACGGTAGTACTATGTGCTAATGGTACTACTCGGTACTAATAGGTGCCACTGGGTACTACTAGCGAATATTGGGTACTAATGGGTAATACTAGGTACTCATGGGTACTTCCAACTGCTGGTACTAATGGACACTTTTGGGAACTAATGGTACTTCTGGGCACTACTGAGTATTAATAGTATTTCTTGGTACTAATGGTTTCTAATAGGTTCTACTCGGTATTAATAGGTATCTCTGGTACTAGAGGGTACTAAGAGATACTAATGGGTAACACTGGTACTAATGGACACTTCTAGGGACTAATGGGTATTATTGGGCTCTACTAGGTACTAATGGTACTACTTGGCACTACTATGTACTACTCGGCAGAAATGGACTATAGGGTACTAATGGGATTTAAGCGAATTGCTAGATACTAATGGGTAATTGTAGATCCTAATGGGTACTACCAGATACTAATGGTACTACTGGTTACGAAAGTGTACTACTGGTTACTACTACGGGTTACTAATGGGTACTACTGCTTATTACTAGGTACTACCAGGAACAACTGGGTACTACTAGGTACTAACGGATAATACTAGGTTCTAACGGGTACTACTATGTACTAATGGTACTACTAGGTACTACTGGTGCTTCTATGTACTAATGGTGCTACGCGGTACTACTGTGTACTATTGGGTATTACTGGCACTACTGGTACTACTGTGTACTATTGGGTTTAACCGGGTACTAATAATAATAATAGATACAATGGGTACTACTAGGTACTGATGGGTTCTAATGGTACTACTAGTTACTAATGGATACTACTAGGATATTAAAAGACTGGATAAAAGATTTTATGTTGCTCTCACCAGACATTCTCCACCCATGACATATTCAAATATATCTTAATAATAATAATAATAATAATAATAATAATAATAATAATAATAATAATAATAATAATAATAATGATAATAATTTGAGCACTAAGTTATTACATATTTAGACTACCTTCTCTATTTGGCCCTGGCCACTACGATGGGCAGTCATTGTGAATTACAGTTACATGTTGATACATTTAGTAGTTCTTACATTTATTTTTATTTACATTATTTTTCCTCTTTTAACTGTTCGTATCCATGTATTTTTTACTTTCATTAAGTATTTACCCATATTTTTACAGTTTTTATCTAGAATTGTATGTATATCTTTATTCCTATTCATTCCATACCATAAACTTTCTTCTCTCCAAATCTCTGTTTCTTTGCATTCAAATATAATATGTTGTATATCTTCACTTTCCCCGCATAATGGACGTTCACTTTGTGCATAGCCATTTTGCTTCCCTTTTAGGCTCCATATTCCTGCCCTTAACCATGCTATACCTCCTCCTTCTTCTTAATTTATCTGTTAATAGTATTCGTACTAACATTGTTTCTTCCATCCATGTTACATTATTCAGTATATATGCTTACTTAGAAATAAGTTCTAATAAGCAATAAGTTCTTAGTTGCACACAACATTCGGAAACAGCGCTCAAATGTTTAGCCATAGTAACGAACTCTTGCGACTGAAATAGAAAATGAATAATCGCAACATTTCGAGGCATATAGGTATGTCAGATTTGAAAAAATATAAATATACAACATGGAATATTTCGAAACGGCAACTTCTACAAAGAAATAATTTAGTTTCACACAAATTGTGTCTTAATGATCTCTAATCTTTCTTGTAGTACGTTTCTGCTCGCATGTTATGATTTCCCATTTTTGGAAAAGTATGTAACTTCAGTCAGAATGAAGAGAACTTTACGAGTTGGAACCTTGTCGCATTAATATCTCAAATGTGTTATATTTTAATAAAAAATCCTAGATCCGGTTTTGGGAAAATTATAACGAACGAAACATTTTCTATGTCAAATAGCTTATCGAAGGGAGATATTAATGAAAATCTTCCCCTGACATGATTAATCAGTGAGTGGCTTAAGGGACACTGGGACTGAAATTTGAGGCTTTTGAAGTAGTTGAACAAATGGGCTGAAATTCTGTGGCATAATTGAGTTCAAGCTGTGTAAGTTACTTAATTTTGATTCAGTAGTAAAGATAAAGGTACATATTACGGAGAGCCCCCGGAACTGGTGCAGAGGACTGCATGTAGGACAATCGGGCCATTGTGCTTCCGACATGACCTCTGGAAGGGAGGGATGACAGGAGAGAACAGCATCCGCTGTTACACGGTGTATGCCAAAAAGCCACCAATCTCCAGCATCCCCGGGAGCGGAGGTCCACGCTGAGGAGAGACTTAACTGAGTGGTATTGCAGCGACGCCAGGAAAAAAGCCTTTACAGAGCGCAGCCACCGCCCAGCCGCAACCCGCCGAACACCGTCGCCAGGTCCTGCAATTCTGAAATAGATGATAACGAAGATGATGGATACAGGAAATTCGAGGAAGGAGAGTAGGGGTAGAGGATGAACCACTCTAGCATTCGCCTGGCGACGAAACCCATGGGCCAGAATGTGCAGTCTACGGGGATCGATCCCGGGACCTCCTGAATGCGGGCCACAGATGTAACCGCCTGAGTCATCCCACTCGGTTTTGATTCAGTAGTATATAGCATATTCACACATTCACTTTTTTTTCTCGAATAACCAAAAATTACATAATGCTCGAATAAACCTCCTGACTGAGATTTCGCTAGTAAAACTTGAATAGCAACCAGTGATCCCATATAGAAATAGTTGTACAGGAATTTCAGAAGCTAAGCAGGAAATAGTTCACGATACTAATAGGTACCAATGGGTACTGCTGATTACTAGTTGGTACTAGTGGTTACTACTAGGTACTGTTGGTACTACTGTGTATTGCTGGTACTACTATGTACTACTAGGTACTCAAATACTAGGTGCTACTGGGTACCTTCGGTACACTGGAAACTACTAGGTACTACCGATACTTAGGTACTACTGGGCACTGCTGGTACTGCTAGTTACCAATGGGTAGCACTTCTAATGGGTGCTACTGGGTACAATTGGTACTAATGGGCAATACTGGGTACTATTGAGTAAGACTGGGTAATAATGGGTACTCCTGGTACTACCATGTACTACTGGCTAATATGTACTACTGGGTACTAATATATACTACTGGGTACTAATATATACTAATGGGTACTGCTGGTACTATTAGAAACTACAGGGTAATAATAAGATCTACAGGGTACTCATGGGCTCTACTGGTTACTAATGGTTCTAATAGGTACTACTGGGTACAACGCGGCACTACTTTGTACTAATGGTACTACTATGTACTAATGTGTGATGCTGGGTACTAATGTGTCCTACTCGGTACTCCTTGGTTCTATAGGTACTTCAGGTACTAATGGGTACTAATAGATACGAATTGGTACTTATAGATACTACTGGTACTAATGGGTACTTCTAGTACTACTGGGTAGTAATGGTTGTATCCGCCACTCACATGTACTACTGGGTACTACTAGGTTCTACTGGATACTACTAGGTACTTAAGGACAATACTGGTTCTAATAGATATTCTGGAACTAATAGGTACTACTGGTACTACTGGGTAGTAATCCTACTACCCGGCACTCCTATGTACTATTGGGTAATACACGGTACTAATAGGTATTACTGGGTTCTCATAGGTACTAACGGTACTTCTCGGTACTAATGATACTACTCGACACTACTGAATATTAATGGCACTACTAGGTACTAATGGGCACAACTGGTACTTTCGGGCATTGCTGAGTACTATTCGGTCCTACTGAGTGTTTCTCGGTACTTGTAAACAATAGGCACTACTCCGTACTAAGGGTACTACTCGGTACTAATAGGTACTACTGGGTACTACAAGCGACTTTTGGGTACTCATGGGTAATACTAGGTACTAATGGGTACTACTAACTGCTTTTACTAATGGACACTACTGGTACTAATGGTTTTTGTCAGCACCAGTGAGAACAAATGGTACTACTCTGCACTACTTGGTAATAATAGGTACTACTCGGCACTAATATGTTCTACTGGTACTAATGGGTACTACTGGCACTAATGGCAACTACTAGGCACTAATGGGTACTACCCGGCAATATTCCGTACTAATGGTACTACTCGGTACTAATGGGTACTACTTGGTACTACTGGGTACTAATGAATCCTACCAGGTATAAGGGGTACTAATTGGTATTCATGGTACTACCGGGTATTAATTATACAACTGGGTACTACCGGTACTACTGGGTACTACTAAGTACTATTCGTTCTTATGGTGTTACTCGGTACTGCTGGGTACTACTAAGTACTATTCGTTCTACTATGTTCTTATGGTGCTTCTCGGTACTACTGGGTACTACTGGCACTACTAGGTACTACTGTGTACCATTAGGCGCCACTGGGTACCATTAGTACTAGTAGGTACTAAGGGGTACTACTAGGTACTAACGGGTACTAATGGTACTACTAGGTACTAATGGTACTACTAGGTACTACTGGGTACTAATGAATACAACTAAGTACTAATTGGTACCAATATCCGGATATTAAAAGACTGTTTCCTATAAAGTTTCCTATAAACAGTGTGAGACAGTGATCCATCAGCATTTCTTATTACCAGAACATCTAAGAAGGCTATTTTATTGTTATGTTCTGTTTCCATATTAAATCCAATCACCACCCACAACAAAAGAGAGGAATAATCAAAACCCTAGTGGACCGAGCCAAACGTATTTGTACAGGGCAATACTTAAGTAATGAGATACAGCATCTTGGGCTGGCTATGTTACAAAACGGATTTACGAATAAAGATTTTAACAGAGCAATTCACCCTAAGAAGATATCACGTCAAGGCCACGAATCGTCTACATATAAGGGAAAAGTCTTCTTACCTTATGTTAAAAACGTCACAGATCGCATTGGAAAAATACTTAAAAAGCACAAAATAAATACAATATATAAACCAACCAGAAAAATTCAACAAACTTTAAAATCTGCTAAAGACAAAAGAGACCCCTTATGTGTTCCAGGGGTATATAGAATACCTTGTACATGCGGCTCTGTTTATATCGGAACAATAAAACGTAGCATAAATACCCGAATAACAGAGCATAAACGACATTGTCGCCTTGCTCAAACAGATAAGTCTGCAGTTGCTGAACACATTGTCACCATGGGTCATCGTATCCTATATGAAGACACGCAAGTACTATCCTCTACAAAATATTATCACGCTAGACTTCATAGAGAAGCTATTGAAATTTATAAACACTCCAATAACTTTAATAAAAAGGAAGAGAAATTTAAGCTTAATCGTACGTGGATACCAGGTATGACACGTCACTGCAGACCCACTGCGGCAGTTTTGACCTAATGTGAGCTATATATTGCGGAACATCTCTTGCCTAGTCGGCAGTCGTTATCAAGCTGTCCTGGGTGTTACACTCCTGAAGATGGCAACCACAGAGTTGACCGAAACGTCGGGTTTTAGTAGTTTTACCCTTAGACCACGGCCTTCCAGCCCGGAAGATTTTAATGTTTTATCGATTAATTCCGGCCGTGAAAGCCTTCGTACTTATTTAAGCAGGAAATAGTTCACGATACTACTAGGTACCAATGGGTACTACTGGTTACTACTAGGTACTGTTGGTACTACTGTGTATTGCTGGTACTACTAGGTACTCAAATACTAGGTGCTACTGGGTACCTTCGGTACACTGGGAACTACTAGGTACTACTGATACTTAGGTACTACTGGGTACTGATAGTTACCAATAGGTACGACTTCTAATGAGTGCTACTGGATACAATTAGTACTATTGGTACTAATGGGCAATACTGCGTACTAATGGGTACCCCTGGTACTAATAAGTACCCCTGATACTAATAAGTACCCCTGGTACTAATGGGTACCACTGGCACTACCATGTACTACTGGCTAATGATATGTACTAATGGCTACTAATATATACCACTGGGTACTAATATATACTAATGGGTACTGCTGGTACTATTAGAAACTACAGGGTACTAATAAGAACTACTGGGTAGTAATGGTTCTAATAGGTACTACTGGTACTAATGGGTACAACGCTGCACTACTTATACTACTATGTACTAATGGTACTACTATGTACTAATCGTACTACTGGGTACTAATCAAACTACTGGGTACTAATAGGTACTAATGTGTGATACTGGGTACTAAAGGGTCCTATTCGGTACTCCTTGGTTCTAATGGTACTTCAGGTACTAATGGGTACTAATAGATACGAATGGGTACTTATAGATACTACTGGTACTAATGGGTACTTCTAGTACTACTGGGTAGTAATGGTTGTACCCGGCACTCTTATGTACTACTGGGTACATCTCGGTAGTAATAGGTACTACTGGGCACTACTAGGTTCTACTGGATACTACTTAGAACTGAAGGACAATATTGGGCTATAATAGTGCTTCTGGTACTAATGGGTACTAATAAGTACGAATGGGTACTAATAGATACCACTGGTACTAATGGTTACTAATGGATATGAATGGGTACGAATAGATATTCTGGAACCAATAGGTACTACTGGTACTACTGAGTAGTAATCCTACTACCCTTCACTCCTATGTACTATTGGGTAACACACGGTACTAATAGGTACTATTGGGTACTCATATGTACTAACGGTAATACACCGTACTAATGATACTACTCGGCACTACTGAATACTAATGGAACTACTAGGTACTAATGGGCACAACTGAGTGTTTCTCGTGCTTGTAAATAATAGGTACTACTCGGTACTAATGGTACTGATCGGTACTAATGGTACTACTCGGTACTAATAGGTACTACTGGGTACTACTAGCGACTATAGGGTACTAATGGGTAATACTAGGTACTAATGGGTACTTCTAACTACTGGTACTAATGGACACTACTGGGTACTAATGGGTTTGGTCGGCACTAGTGAGTGCAAAAGGTACTACTCTGCAGTACTTGGTACTAATACGTACTGCTCGGTACTAATATGTTCTACTGATACTAATTGGTACTACTGATACTAATGGCAACTACTAGGTACAAATGGATACTACCCGGCAATATTCCGTACTAATGGTACTACTCGGTACTATCTGTATTACTCGGTACTAATGGGTACTACTTATTACTACTTGGCACCAAATGGTACTAATGAATACTACCAGGTACTAAGGGGTATTAATTGGTACTCATGGTACTACCGGGTATTAATGTTACAACTGGGTACTACCGGTACTACTGGGTACTACTAAGCACTATTCGATCTATGTTCTTATAGTGTTACTCGGTGCTGCTGTGTACTACTAAGTACTATTCGTTCTACTATGTTCTTTAGGTGCTTCTCGGTACTACTGGGTACTACTGTGTTCTATTAGGCGCCACTGGGTGCTATTAGTACTAATAGGTACTAAGGGGAACTACAGGGTACTAATGGTACTACTAGGTACTACTGTGTACTAATGAATACAACTAGGTACTAATTGGTACCAATATGCGGATATTAAAAGACTGGACAAAAGATTTTATATGTTGCTCTCACCAGACATTCTCTACCCATGACATATTCAAATATATCTGTTAATAATAACAATAATAATAATTTGAACACTACGCTATCACATATTTAGACTACCTTCTCTATTTGGTCCTGGCCATTTTCTATGTCAAATAGCTTATCGAAGCGGGATATTAATGAAAATCTTCCCCTGACATGATTAAACAGTGAGTGGCTTAAGGGACACTGGGGTTGAAATTTGCGGCTTTTGAAGTAGTTGAACAAATGGGCTGAAATTCTGTGGCATAATTGAGTTCAAGCTGTGTAAGTTACTTAATTTTGATTCAATAGTAACTATAAAGGTACATATCACGGAGGGCCCCCGGAACTGGTCCAGAGGACTGCAAGCAGGCCAATCGGGGCATTGTGCTTCCGACATGACCTCTGGAAGGGAGGGATGACTGGAGAGAACAGCATCCGCTGTTACACGGTCTCTGCCAAAAAGCCACCAATCTCCAGCGTCCCCAAGAGCGGAGCTTCACGCTGAGGAGAGACTTAACTGAGTGGTACTGCAGCGACGCCAGGAAAAAAGCCTTTACAGAGCGCAGCCACCGCCCAGCCGCAACCTGCCGAAAGGCGTCGCTAGGTCCTGCAATTCTGAAATAGATAAGGAAGATGATGGGTACAGGAATTTAGAGGAAGGAGATTAGGGGTAGAAGATGAACCACCCCAGCATTCGCCTGGGAACGAAACCCATGGCCCAGAGTGTGCAGTCTCCGGGGATCGATCCCGGGACCTCCTGAATGCGGGCCACAGATGTAATCGCCTGAGTCATACCACTCGGTTTTGATTGTGTAGTATATAGCAAATGCACACATTCACTTTTTTTTCGAATAGCCAAAAATTACATAATACTCGAATAAAATTCCTGGCGCTACTGAAAGTTGAATACCAACCAGTGATCGCATATAAAAATAGTTGTACAGGAATTTCAGAAGCTAAGCAGGAAAAAGTTCACGATACTAATAGGTACCAATGGGTACTACTGATTACTAGTGGGTACTAATGGGTACTACTGGTTACTACTAGGTACTACTATGTACTACTGGGTTATACTGGGTACTACTAACTACTAATGGTTACTAATGGTACTATTGGTACTCATATGTACAAATGGTACTATTGACACTACTGGGTACTACTGGCAATACGAGGTACTACTAGTACTAATGGGTTATACTGGGTACTACTAGTACTAATAGGGACGAATGGGTACCTAGTAGTACCAATAGGGACTAGGTACTAACATGTACTAATTGTAATAAGGAATACTGCTAGGTACTAACGGGTACTACTATGTACTACTGTGTACTAGTAGGTACTAAGGGATACCACTACGTACTAACGGGTACCAAAAGCCGGATATTAAAAGACTGTATAAAAGATTTTATATGTTGCTCTCACCAGACATCCTCTACCCATGACATAATCAAATATATCTGTTAATAATAATAATTTATTTGAATACTAAGTTATTACATATTTAGACTACCTTCTCTATTTGGACCTGGCCACTAGGATGGGCAGTCATCGTGAATTAGTTACATGTTGATACATTTAGTAGTTGTTACATTTATTTTGATTTACATTATTTTTCTTCTTTTCGCCCTTCATATTCATTTATGTTATTCAGTAGTATATAGCATATGCACACATTCACTTTTTTCTCTCGAATAACCAAAAATTACATAATACTCGAACAAACTTCCTGGCGCGAGATTTCGCTAGTGAAAATTGAATAGCAACCAGTGATCCCATATAGAAATAGTTGTACAGGAATTTCAGAAGCTAAGCAGGAAACAGTTCACCATACTACTAGGTACCAATGGGTACTACTGGTTACTACTAGGTACTGATGTTACTTCTGGTACTACAGTGTATTGCGGTAATATGTACTACTGGGTACTACTAGGTACTAAAACTACTAGGTGCTACTGGGTACCTTCGGTACACTGGGTACTACTAGGTACTAATGGGTACATCTGATACTTAGATATTACTGGGTACTTATGGGTACTGCTGGTACTACTAGGTACCATTGGGTACCACTTCTAATGGGTGCTACTGGGTACAACTTGGTACTTTTGAGTAATACTGGGTACTAATGGGTAATCCTCGTATTAATCGGTACTCCTGGTACTAAGGGCTACCACTGGTACTACCATGTACTAAGGCTACCGCTGGTACTACTATGTACTATTGGTACTAATATGCAGTACTGGCTACTAATATATACTACTAGATACTAATATGCACTCCTGGGTACTGCTGGTACTAATTGGGTCTACAGAGTGCTATTAGAAACTACAGGGTACTAATAAGAACTGCAGGGTACTAATGGGCTCTAATGGGTACTAATGGTACACCTGGTACTAATGGTACACCTCGTACTAATGGGTACAACGCCGCACTACTATGTTCTAATGGTACTACTTGCTACTAATAAGTACTAATGTGTAATACTGGGTACTAATGGGTCCTTCTGGGAACTCCTCGGTACCCCTTGTTTTAATTGTACTTCTGGTACTAATAGATACGAATGGGTACTAATAGATACAAATGGTACTAATGGGTACTTCTAGTATTACTGGGTACTAATGGTGGTTCTCGGCACTACAGAGTACTAATGGTAATACTCGGCACTACTGGGTACTAAAAGATATTTTTGGTACTACTGGTACTGATGGCCACTACTAGGTACTACTAGGTACTACTCGACACTACTAGGTACTTAAGGTACTACTCGGCACTACTATGTACTAATGGTACAACTCGGTACTAATAGGTACTACTAGGTATTAATAAAGACTACTGGGTACTAATGATTTTACTTGGCACTACTGAGTACTAATGGTCACTACTGAATACTAATGGTACTACTCGGCACTACGGATTACTAACGGTATTACTAGGTACTAATTGTATTATTGGGCATAACTGGATACTTTTAAGCACTAGTGAGTACTACTCGGTACTTCTTGGAACTATTAGTTACTACTCGGTGCTACTATGAACTAATGGTACTACTCGGTACTAATAGCGCTTCTGGGTACTACTAGCGACTACTGGGTAATAGTAGGTACTCATTGGTACTACGTACTACTGGTACTAATGGAAACTACTGGGTACTAATGATACGTCTCGACACTAGTGAGTACTAAAGGTTCTACTCTGCACTAAAGGGTACTAATAGGTACTACTGGTCTAAAGGTGTACTAAGAGATACTAATGGGTACTAAGAGGTACTACTGGTAGAAATGGCGACTACTAGGTACTAATGGGTATGATAGGACACTACTAGGTTATAGTGGTACTACTCGGTAGTACTATTTATTAGTTGTTCTACTCGGTACTAATAAGTACTACTGGGTACTAATGAGTACTACCAGGTGTTAAGGGTACTAACGGGTAATACCGGTTACTACTAGATACTATTGGTCCTACTGTTTAATGGTGTCACTCAGTACTACCAGGTACTAATGCACACTACTTAGTACTAATGATACTACTACGTACTAATGGGCACAAATGGGTATTATTAGGGATATTGAGTACTACTCGATACTGCTGGGTACTAATAGGTACTATTGTGTTCTACTGGGCACTGATATCTACTACTCTGTACTACTATGTACTAAAGTTACTAATAGGTGCTAATGGGTACTAAGAGCGCATACTGGGTACTAATGCGTAATACTAGGTACTCATAGGTACTACTACTAACTACTGGTATTAATGGACACTACTGGGTACTAATGTTACTTCTCGGCACTACTAAGTACTAATGGTACTACTCGACACTAATGGTACTAGAAGAAACTACTGGGACTACTAGGTACTAATGAACACTACTGGGTACTAATGATACTACTTGGAACTACTGTGAATTAATGGGCACTACTGGGTGCTAATTGTACAACTCGGCACTACTGATTACTAATGGTTTTAGTGGTACTAATGGGCACTACAGGGCACTATTTGGCACTACTGAGTACTACTCGGTACTTCCGGGTACTAATAAGTACTACTCAGTACTTCTATGTACTAATGGGACTACGCGGTAATAATAGCTGCTACCGGGTACTACTAGCGATATAGGATAATACTAGATACTCATGGGTACTACTAACTACTGGTACTAATGGACACTACTGGGTACTAATGGTACTTCTCGGCACTACTGAGTACTAATGGTACTACTCGGCAATGCTGGGTACTCATAGGTACTACTGGTACTAATGAGTATTACTATGTACTAATGGTACCTCTCGGTACTAATAGGTACTATTGGGTACTACCAGGTACTAAGCGGTACCATGGGTACTAATGGTTACTACAAGATACTATTGGTTCTACTATGTTCTAAAGGTGCTACTCGGTACTACTGGGAACTATTAATACTACCATGTACTAACGGGTACTAATTGTACTATTAGGTACTACTGGGGCAGAGCACTGCAAGCTGGCCAATCGGCCCACTGGCTACCGACATGACCTCAGGAAGGGAGGGATGACAGGAGAGAACCGAAGGCTGACCAGATCCGGATACCGACGGGGGCAAGCATGGACGGGGTCCCTAACTTTTCCACATGGAACGCATCCGCTATCACACGGTCTCTGCCAACAAGCCACCAATCTCCAGGGTCCCCCTCGCAGCCCCAACCGCAACCCACCGAACACCGTCGGCAGGTCCTGCAATCCTGAAATAGATGATTAGCAAGAAGATGGGTACAGGAAATGAGAGGAAGGAGAGTAGAGGTAGAAGATGAACCACCCCAGCATTCGCCTGGCGACGAAACCCATGGGCTAGAGTGAGCGGTCTCCGGGGATCGATCCCAGGACCTCTTGAATGCGGGCCACAGATGTAACCGCCTGAGTCATCCCACGCGGTTGTGATTCAGTAGTATATAGCATATGCACAGATTCACTATTTTTCGAATAACCAAAAATTACATAATGCTCAAATAAACTTCCTGGCCCGAGATTTCGCTAGTAAAACTTGAATAGCAACCAGTGATCCCATATGGAAATAGTTGTACAGGAATTTCGCGAGCTAAGCAGGAGATCGTTCACGATACTACTATGTACTAATGGCTATTACTATGGTACCAATGGGTACTACTGGGCACTACTTGGTACTACTACGAGCTAGTACTACTAGGTGCTATTTGGTACTATTAGTACTATTGGTTACTACTAGTACCTAGGTACTACTGGTTACTACTAGTACCTAGGTACTACTGGGTACCACTGGTACCATTACCTACCTATGGGTACTACTGCTAATCGGTACTACTAGGTACTAGCTACTCCTGGGTACTATTGGTACTACTAGTTACTACCGGGTACTATTGGTTCTATTAGGTACTACTAGTTACTACAATTTACTACTTGATACTCATGGGTACTACCGCTTAATACTAGGTACTGCTTGTTACTACTGGTAACAACTAAGTACTACTGGTTACTAATGGGTACTAATGGTACTATTGGTACTCATATGTACCAATGGTACTACCGGCACTACTTGTACTAATGGGTTATACTAGGTACTACAAGTACTAATGGGTTATACTGGGCACCACTAGTACTAATGGGTTATACTGGGTACCACTAGTACTAATAAGTACTAATGGGTATTACTAGTACAAATAAGTACTAATGGATACTACTAGTACTACTTGTTATTAACAGGTACTACTAGGTACTAACGGGTGCTACTAGGTACTGCTGTGTACTAGTAGGTACTAATGACTACCAATAGCCGGATATTAAAAGACTGGATAAAAGATTTTATATGTTGCTCTCACCAGACATTCTCTACCCATGACATAATCAAATATATCTGTTAATAATAATAATAATAATAATAATAATAATAATAATAATAATAATAATAATAATAATAATAATAAGAAGAATAATTTATTTGAGCACTAAGTTATTACATATTTTCTCTATTTGGCCCTGGCCACTAAGATGGGCAGTCATTGTGAATTAGTTACTTGTTGATACATTTAGTAGTTGTTACATTTATTTTTATTTACATTATTTTTCCTCTTTTAGACGTTCATATTCATTTATTTTTTACTTTCATTAAGTATTTACCCATATTTTTACAGCTTTTATCTAGAATTGTATGCACATCTTTATTCCTATTCATTCCATACCATAAACCTTCTTCTCTCCAAATCTCTGTTTCTTTGCATTCAAATATAATATGTTGTATATCTTCACTGTCCCCGCATAATGGACATTCACCTTGTGCATAGCCATTTTGCTTCCCTTTTAGCCCACATATTACTGCCCTTAACCATGCTATTCATCCTTCTTCTTTATTTATCTGTTAATACATTTATTCTTCCATCCATGTTACATTATTCAGTATATATGTTTACTTAGAAATAAGTTCTAATAAGCAATAAGTTCTTAGTCGCACACAACATTCGGAAACAGCGCTCAAATGTTTAGCCATAGTAACGAACTCTTGCGATTGAAATAGAAAATCAATATTCCCAAGATTTCGAGGCATGTAGGTATGTCAGGTTTGACCAAATATAAACATACAACATGGAATATTTCGAAACGGCAAATTCTACAAAGAAATAATTTACTTTCACACAAATTGTGTCTTAATGATCTCTAATCTTTCTTGTAGTACGTTTCTGCTCGCATGTTATGATTTCCCATTTTTGAAAAAGTATGTAACTTCAGTCAGCATGAAGAGAACTTTACGAGTTGGAACCTTGTCGCATTAATATCTCAAATGTGTTATATTTTAATAAAAAATCCTAGATCCGGTTTTGGGAAAATTATAACGAACGAAACATTTTCTATGTCAAATAGCTTATCGAAGGGAGATATTAATGAAAATCTTCCCCTGACATGATTAAACAGTGAGTGGCTTAAGCGACACTGGGACTGAAATTTGAGGCTTTTGAAGTAGTTGAACAAATGGGCTGAAATTCTGTGGCATAATTGAGTTCAAGCTGTGTAAGTTACTTAATTTTGATTCAGTAGTAAATATAAAAGTACATATCACGGAGGGGCACCGGAACTGGTGCAAAGTACTGCAAGCAGGCCAATCGGGCCATTGTGCTTCCGACATGACCTCTGGAAGGGAGGGATGACAGGAGAGAACCGAAGGCTGACCAGATCCGAATACTGACGGGGGCAAGCATGGACGGGGTCCCTAACGTTTCCAGTTAGAACGCATCCGCTGTTACACGGTCTCTGCCAAAAAGCCTTCAATCTCCAGCGTCCCCGGGAGCGGAGCTCCACGCAGAGGAGAGACTTAACTGAGTGGTATTGCAGCGACGCCAGGAAAAAAACCTTTACAGAGCGCAGCCACCGCCCAGCCGCAACCCGCCGAACACCGTCGCCAGGTTCTGCAATTCTGAAATAGAAAAGGAAGATGATGGGTACTGGAAATGAGAGGAAGGATAGTAGGGGTAGAAGATGAACCACCCCAGCATTCGCCTGGCGACGAAACCCATGGGCCAGAGTGTGCAGTGTCCGGGGATCGATCCCGGGACCTCCTGAATGCGGGCCAGAGATGTAACCGCCTGAGTCATACCACTCGGTTTTGACTCAGTAGTATATAGCATATGCACACATTCACTTTTTTCTCTCGAATAACCAAAAATTACATAATGCTCGAATAAACTTCCTTGCGCGAGATTTCGCTAGTGAAAATTGAATAGCAACCAGTGATCCCATATAGAAATAGTTGTACAGGAATTTCAGAAGCTAAGCAGGAAATAGTCCAAGATACTACTAGGAATAAATAGGTACTACTGATTACTACTGGGTACTAATAGGCACTACTGGTTACTACTAGGTACTACTGTGTATTGCTTGTACTACTGCGTACTTCTAGGCACTAAAACTTCTAGGTGCTAATAGGTATCTTCGGTACACTGAGTACTAATGGAAACTACTGATACTTAGGTACTACTGTGTACTAATGGGTACTGTTGGTACTACTAAGTACCAATGGGTACCACTTCGAATGGTTGCTACTGAGTACAACGTGTACTATTGGTATTAATGGGTAATACTGGGTATAAATAGGTACTCCTGGTACTAATGGGTACCACTGGTACTACCATGTACTAATGGTACTAATATGTACTACTGACTACTAATATATACTACTGGCTTCTAATATATGCTACTGGGTACTGCTGGAACTAATTGGCACTACAGAGTACTATTAGAAACTACAGGGTATTAATGGTCTCTACTGGGTACTAATGGGCTCTACTGGGTACTAATGGGCTCTACTGGGTACTAATGGTACTAATGGGCTCTACTGGGTACTAATGGTACTAATAGGTACTAATGTGTAATACTGGGTCTTAATGGCTTATACTGGGTACTACTCGGTTCTAACGGGTACTAATAGATACAAATGGTTACTAATAGATTCTTCTGGTACTAAAGGGTGCTTCTAGTACTGCTGGGTGGTAATGGTACTACCCGGCACTCATATGTACTACAGGATACTACTCGTTACTAATATGCACTACTGGGCACTACTCGGTTCTACTGCGTACTACTAGGTTCTAATGGACACTACTGGGTACTAATGATACTACTTGGCACTACTCAGTACTAATGGACACTACTGGGTACTAATGGTTTTACTAGGTACCATTGGGCACTACTCGATACTTCAGGGTAATAATAGGAACTATTTGGTACTACTGGGTACTAATAGGTACTCCACGGTAGTACTATGTGCTAATGGTACTACTCGGTACTAATAGGTGCCACTGGGTACTACTAGCGAATATTGGGTACTAATGGGTAATACTAGGTACTCATGGGTACTTCCAACTGCTGGTACTAATGGACACTTTTGGGAACTAATGGTACTTCTCGGCACTACTGAGTATTAATAGTATTTCTTGGTACTAATGGTTTCTAATAGGTTCTACTCGGTATTAATAGGTATCTCTGGTACTAGAGGGTACTAAGAGATACTATTGGGTAACACTGGTACTAATGGACACTCCTAGGGACTAATGGGTATTATTGGGCTCTACTAGGTACTAATGGTACTACTTGGCACTACTATGTACTACTCGGTACAAATGGACTATAGGGTACTAATGGGATTTAAGCGAATTGCTAGATACTAATGGGTAATTGTAGATCCTAATGGGTACTACCAGATACTAATGGTACTACTGGTTACGAAAGTGTACTACTGGTTACTACTACGGGTTACTAATGGGTACTACTGCTTATTACTAGGTACTACCAGGAACAACTGGGTACTACTAGGTACTAACGGATAATACTAGGTTCTAACGGGTACTACTATGTACTAATGGTACTAGTAGGTACTACTGGTGCTTCTATGTACTAATGGTGCTACGCGGTACTACTGTGTACTATTGGGTATTACTGGCACTACTGTGTACTATTGGGTTAAACCGGGTACTAATAATACTAATAGATACAATGGGTACTACTAGGTACTGATGGGTTCTACTAGGTACTAAGGGGTACTGCTAGGTACTAACGGGTTCTAATGGTACTACTAGTTACTAATGGATACTACTAGGATATTAAAAGACTGGATAAAAGATTTTATGTTGCTCTCACCAGACATTCTCCACCCATGACATATTCAAATATATCTTAATAATAATAATAATAATAATAATAATAATAATAATAATAATAATAATAATAATAATGATGATGATGATGATGATAATTTGAGCACTAAGTTATTACATATTTAGACTACCTTCTCTATTTGGCCCTGGCCACTACGATGGGCAGTCATTGTGAATTACAGTTACATGTTGATACATTTAGTAGTTCTTATATTTATTTTTATTTACATTATTTTTCCTCTTTTAACTGTTCGTATCCATGTATTTTTTACTTTCATTAAGTATATACCCATATTTTTACAGTTTTTATCTAGAATTGTATGTATATCTTTATTCCTATTCATTCCATACCATAAACTTTCTTCTCTCCAAATCTCTGTTTCTTTGCATTCAAATATAATATGTTGTATATCTTCACTTTCCCCGCATAATGGACGTTCACTTTGTGCATAGCCATTTTGCTTCCCTTTTAGCCTCCATATTCCTGCCCTTAACCATGCTATACCTCCTCCTTCTTCTTAATTTATCTGTTAATAGTATTCGTACTAACACTGTTTCTTCCATCCATGTTACATTATTCAGTATATATGCTTACTTAGAAATAAGTTCTAATAAGCAATAAGTTCTTAGTTGCACACAACATTCGGAAACAGCGCTCAAATGTTTAGCCATAGTAACGAACTCTTGCGACTGAAATAGAAAATGAATAATCGCAACATTTCGAGGCATGTAGGTATGTCAGATTTGAAAAAATATAAATATACAACATGGAATATTTCGAAACGGCAACTTCTACAAAGAAATAATTTAGTTTCACACAAATTGTGTCTTAATGATCTCTAATCTTTCTTGTAGTACGTTTCTGCTCGCATGTTATGATTTCCCATTTTTGGAAAAGTATGTAACTTCAGTCAGAATGAAGAGACCTTTACGAGTTGGAACCTTGTCGCATTAATATCTCAAATGTGTTATATTTTAATAAAAAATCCTAGATCCGGTTTTGGGAAAATTATAACGAACGAAACATTTTCTATGTCAAATAGCTTATCGAAGGGAGATATTAATGAAAATCTTCCCCTGACATGATTAAACAGTGAGTGGCTTATGGGACACTGGGGTTGAAATTTGCGTCTTTTGAAGTAGTTGAACAAATGGGCTGAAATTCTGTGGCATAATTGAGTTCAAGCTGTGTAAGTTACTTAATTTTGATTCAATAGTAACTATAAAGGTACATATCACGGAGGGCCCCCGGAACTGGTCCAGAGGACTGCAAGCAGGCCAATCGGGGCATTGTGCTTCCGACATGACCTCTGGAAGGGAGGGATGACTGGAGAGAACAGCATCCGCTGTTACACGGTCTCTGCCAAAAAGCCACCAATCTCCAGCGTCCCCAAGAGCGGAGCTTCACGCTGAGGAGAGACTTAACTGAGTGGTACTGCAGCGACGCCAGGAAAAAAGCCTTTACAGAGCGCAACCACCGCCCAGCCGCAACCTGCCGAAAGGCGTCGCTAGGTCCTGCAATTCTGAAATAAATGATAAGGAAGATGATGGGTACAGGAATTTAGAGGAAGGAGATTAGGGGTAGAAGATGAACCACCCCAGCATTCGCCTGGGGACGAAACCCATGGCCCAGACTGTGCAGTCTCCGGGGATCGATCCCGGGACCTCCTGAATGCGGGCCACAGATGTAATCGCCAGAGTCATACCACTCGGTTTTGATTGTGTAGTATATAGCAAATGCACACATTCACTTTTTTTTCGAATAGCCAAAAATTACATAATACTCGAATAAAATTCCTGGCGCTACTGAAAGTTGAATACCAACCAGTGATCGCATATAAAAATAGTTGTACAGGAATTTCAGAAGCTAAGCAGGAAAAAGTTCACGATACTAATAGGTACCAATGGGTACTACTGATTACTAGTGGGTACTAATGGGTACTACTGGTTACTACTAGGTACTACTATGTACTACTGGGTTATACTGGGTACTACTAACTACTAATGGTTACTAATGGTACTATTGGTACTCATATGTACAAATGGTACTATTGGCACTACTGGGTACTACTGGCAATACGAGGTACTACTAGTACTAATGGGTTATACTGGGTACTACTAGTACTAATAGGGACGAATGGGTACCTAGTAGTACCAATCGGGACTAGGTACTAACATGTACTAATTGTAATAAGGAATACTGCTAGGTACTAACGGGTACTACTATGTACTACTGTGTACTAGTAGGTACTAAGGGATACCACTACGTACTAACGGGTACCAAAAGCCGGATATTAAAAGACTGTATAAAAGATTTTATATGTTGCTCTCACCAGACATCCTCTACCCATGACATAATCAAATATATCTGTTAATAATAATAATTTATTTGAATACTAAGTTATTACATATTTAGACTACCTTCTCTATTTGGACCTGGCCACTAGGATGGGCAGTCATCGTGAATTAGTTACATGTTGATACATTTAGTAGTTGTTACATTTATTTTGATTTACATTATTTTTCTTCTTTTCGCCCTTCATATTCATTTATGTTATTCAGTAGTATATAGCATATGCACACATTCACTTTTTTCTCTCGAATAACCAAAAATTACATAATGCTCGAATAAACTTCCTGGCGCGAGATTTCGCTAGTGAAAATTGAATAGCAACCAGTGATCCCATATAGAAATAGTTGTACAGGAATTTCAGAAGCTAAGCAGGAAACAGTTCACCATACTACTAGGTACCAATGGGTACTACTGGTTACTACTAGGTACTGATGGTACTTCTGGTACTACAGTGTATTGCGGTAATAGGTACTACTGGGTACTACTAGGTACTAAAACTACTAGGTGCTACTGGGTACCTACGGTACACTGGGTACTACTAGGTACTAATGGGTACATCTGATACTTAGATATTACTGGGTACTTATGGGTACTGCTAGTACTACTAGGTACCATTGGGTACCACTTCTAATGGGTGCTACTGGGTACAACTTGGTACTTTTGAGTAATACTGGGTACTAATGGGTAATCCTCGTATTAATCGGTACTCCCGGTACTAAGGGCTACCGCTGGTACTACTATGTACTAAGGCTACCGCTGGTACTACTATGTACTATTGGTACTAATATGTAGTACTGGCTACTAATATATACTACTAGATACTAATATGCACACCTGGGTACTGCTGGTACTAATTGGCTCTACAGAGTGCTATTAGAAACTACAGCGTACCAATAAGAACTGCAGGGTACTAATGGGCTCTAATGGGTACTAATGGTACACCTGGTACTAATGGGTACAACGCCGCACTACTATGTTATAATGGTACTACTTGCTATTAATAAGTACTAATGTGTAATACTGGGTACTAATGGGTCCTTCTGGGTACTACTCGGTACTCCTTGTTTTAATGGTACTTCTGGTGCTAATAGATACGAATGGGTACTAATAGATACAAATGGTACTAATGGGTACTTCTAGTATTACTGGGTACTAATGGTGGTTCTCGGCACTACTGAGTACTAATGGTACTACTCGACACTACTGGGTACTAAAAGATATTTTTGGTACTACTGGTACTGATGGCCACTACTAGGTACTACTGGGTACTACTCGACACTACTAGGTACTTAAGGTACTACTCGGCACTACTATGTACTAATGGTACAACTCGGTACTAATAGGTGCTACTAGGTATTAATAAAGACTACTGGGTACTAATGATTTTACTTGGCACTACTGAGTACTAATGGTCACTACTGAATACTAATGGTACTACTCGGCACTACGGATTACTAACGGTATTGCTAGGTACTAATTGTATTATTGGGCATAGTTGGATACTTTTAAGCACTAGTGAGTACTACTCGGTACTTCTTGGAACTATTAGTTACTACTCGGTGCTACTATGAACTAATGGTACTACTCGGTACTAATAGCGCTTCTGGGTACTACTAGCGACTACTGGGTAATAGTAGGTACTCATTGGTACTACGTACTACTGGTACTAATGGAAACTACTGGGTACTAATGATACGTCTCGACACTAGTGAGTACTAAAGGTTCTACTCGGCACTAAAGGGTACTAATAGGTACTACTGGTACTAATGGTGTACTAAGCGATACTATTTGATACTAAGAGGTACTACTGGTAGAAATGGCGACTTCTAGGTACTAATGGGTATGATAGGACACTACTAGGTTATAGTGGTACTACTCGGTACTACTATTTATTAGTGGTTCTACTCGGTACTAATAAGTACTACTGGGTACTAATGAGTACTACCAGGTGTTAAGGGTACTAACGGGAAATACCGGTTACTACTAGATACTATTGGTCCTACTGTTTAATGGTGCCACTCAGTACTACCAGGTACTAATGCACACTACTGGGTGCTAATGGTACTTCACGGCACTACTGAGTACTAATGATACTACTACGTACTAATGGGCACAAATGGGTATTATTAGGGATATTGTGTACTACTCGATACTGCTGGGTACTAATAGGTACTATTGTGTTCTACTGGGCACTGATACCTACTACTCTGTACTACTATGTACTAAAGTTACTAATAGGTGCTAATGGGTACTAAGAGCGAATACTGGGTACTAATGGGTAATACTAGGTACTCATAGGTACTACTACTAACTACTGGTATTAATGGACACTACTGGGTACTGATGTTAATTCTCGGCACTACTAAGTACTAATGGTACTACTCGGCACTAATGGTACTAGTAGAAACTACTGGGACTACTAGGTACTAATGAACACTACTGGGTACTAATGATACTACTTGGAACTACTGTGAATTAATGGGCACTACTGGGTGCTAATTGTACAACTCGGCACTACTGATTACTAATGGTATTAGTGGTACTAATGGGCACTACAGGGCACTATTTGGCACTACCGAGTACTACTCGGTACTTCCGGGTACTAATAAGTACTACTCAGTACTTCTATGTACTAATGGGACTACACGGTAATAATAGCTGCTACCGGGTACTACTAGCGAAATAGGATAATACTAGATACTCATGGGTACTACTAACTACTGGTACTAATGGACACTACTGGGTACTAATGGTACTTCTCGGCACTACTGTGTACTAATGGTACTACTCGGCAATGCTGGGTACTAATAGGTACTACTGGTACTAATGAGTATTACTATGTACTAATGGTACCTCTCGGTACTAATAGGTACTATTGGGTACTACCAGGTACTCAGCGGTACCATGGGTACTAATGGTTACTACAAGATACTATTGGTTCTACTATGTTCTAATGGTGCTACTCGGTACTACTGGGAACTATTAATACTACTAGGTACTAACGGGTACTAATGGTACTATTAGGTACTACTGGGGCAGAGCACTGCAAGCAGGCCAATCGGCCCACTGGCTACCGACATGACCTCAGGAAGGGAGGGATGACAGGAGAGAACCGAAGGCTGACCAGATCCGGATACCGACGGGGGCAAGCATGGACGGGGTCCCTAACTTTTCCACATGGAACGCATCCGCTATCACACGGTCTCTGCCAGCAAGCCACCAATCTCCAGCGTCCCCCTCGCAGCCCCAACCGCAACCCACCGAACACCGTCGGCAGGTCCTGCAATCCTGAAATAGATGATTAGCAAGAAGATGGGTACAGGAAATGAGAGGAAGGAGAGTAGAGGTAGAAGATGAACCACCCCAGCATTCGCCTGGCGACGAAACCCATGGGCTAGAGTGAGCGGTCTCCGGGGATCGATCCCAGGACCTCTTGAATGCGGGCCACAGATGTAACCGCCTGAGTCATCCCACGCGGTTGTGATTCAGTAGTATATAGCATATGCACAGATTCACTTTTTTTCGAATAACCAAAAATTACATAATGCTCGAATAAACTTCCTGGCGCGAGATTTCGCTAGTGAAAATTGAATAGCAACCAGTGATCCCATATAGAAATAGTTGTACAGGAATTTCAGAAGCTAAGCAGGAAATAGTCCAAGATACTACTAGGTACAAATGGGTACTACTGATTACTACTGGGTACTAATAGGCACTACTGTTTACTACTAGGTACTACTGTGTATTGCTTGTACTACTGCGTACTTCTAGGCACTAAAACTACTAGGTGCTACTAGGTATCTTCGGTACACTGAGTACTAATGGAAACTACTGATACTTAGGTACTACTGTGTACTAATGGGTACTGCTGGTACTACTAAGTACCAATGGGTACCACTTCGAATGGTTGCTACTGAGGACAACGTGTACTATTGGTATTAATGGATAATACTGGGTATAAATAGGTACTCCTGGTACTAATGGGTACCACTGGTACTACCATGTACTAATGGTACTAATATGTACTACTGACTACTAATATATACTACTGGCTTCTAATATATGCTACTGGGTACTGCTGGAACTAATTGGCACTACAGAGTACTATTAGAAACTACAGGGTATTAATGGTCTCTACTGGGTACTAATGGGCTCTACTGGGTACTAATGGTACTAATGGGCTCTACTGGGTACTAATGGTACTAATAGGTACTAATGTGTAATACTGGGTCTTAATGGCCTATACTGGGTACTACTCGGTTCTAACGGGTACTAATAGATACAAATGGTTACTAATAGATTCTTCTGGTACTAAAGGGTGCTTCTAGTACTACTGGGTGGTAATGGTACTACCGGCACTCATATGTACTATGGGATACTACTCGTTACTAATATGCACTACTGGGCACTACTCGGTTCTACTGCGTACTACTAGGTTCTAATGGACACTACTGGGTACTAATGATACTACTTGGCACTACTCAGTACTAATGGACACTACTGGGTACTAATGGTTCTACTAGGTACCAATGGGCACTACTCGATACTTCAGGGTAATAATAGGAACTATTTGGTACTACTGGGTACTAATATGTACTCCACGGTAGTACTATGTGCTAATGGTACTACTCGGTACTAATAGGTGCCACTGGGTACTACTAGCGAATATTGGGTACTAATGGGTAATACTAGGTACTCATGGGTACTTCCAACTGCTGGTACTAATGGACACTTTTGGGAACTAATGGTACTTCTCGGCACTACTGAGTATTAATAGTATTTCTTGGTACTAATGGTTTCTAATAGGTTCTACTCGGTATTAATAGGTATCTCTGGTACTAGAGGGTACTAAGAGATACTAATGGGTAACACTGGTACTAATGGACACTTCTAGGGACTAATGGGTATTATTGGGCTCTACTAGGTACTAATGGTACTACTTGGCACTACTATGTACTACTCGGCACAAATGGACTATAGGGTACTAATGGGATTTAAGCGAATTGCTAGATACTAATGGGTAATTGTAGATCCTAATGGGTACTACCAGATACTAATGGTACTACTGGTTACGAAAGTGTACTACTGGTTACTACTACGGGTTACTAATGGGTACTACTGCTTATTACTAGGTACTACCAGGAACAACTGGGTACTACTAGGTACTAACGGATAATACTAGGTTCTAACGGGTACTACTATGTACTAATGGTACTACTAGGTACTACTGGTGCTTCTATGTACTAATGGTGCTACGCGGTACTACTGTGTACTATTGGGTATTACTGCCACTACTGGTCCTACTGTGTACTATTGGGTTTAAACGGGTACTAATAATACTAATAGATACAATGGGTACTACTAGGTACTGATGGGTTCTACTAGGTACTAAGGGGTACTACTAGGTACTAACGGGTTCTAATGGTACTACTAGTTACTAATGGATACTACTAGGATATTAAAAGACTGGATAAAAGATTTTATGTTGCTCTCACCAGACATTCTCCACCCATGACATATTCAAATATATCTTAATAATAATAATAATAATAATAATAATAATAATAATAATAATAATAATAATAATAATAATAATAATAATAATAATGATAATAATTTGAGCACTAAGTTATTACATATTTAGACTACCTTCTCTATTTGGCCCTGGCCACTACGATGGGCAGTCATTGTGAATTACAGTTACATGTTGATACATTTAGTAGTTCTTACATTTATTTTTATTTACATTATTTTTCCTCTTTTAACTGTTCGTATCGATGTATTTTTTACTTTCATTAAGTATTTACCCATATTTTTACAGTTTTTATCTAGAATTGTATGTATATCTATATTCTTATTCATTCCATACCATAAACTTTCTTCTCTCCAAATCTCTGTTTCTTTGCATTCAAATATAATATGTTGTATATCTTCACTTTCCCCGCATAATGGACGTTCACTTTGTGCATAGCCATTTTGCTTCCCTTTTAGCCTCCATATTCCTGCCCTTAACCATGCTATACCTCCTCCTTCTTCTTAATTTATCTGTTAATAGTATTCGTACTAACATTGTTTCTTCCATCCATGTTACATTATTCAGTATATATGCTTACTTAGAAATAAGTTCTAATAAGCAATAAGTTCTTAGTTGCACACAACATTCGGAAACAGCGCTCAAATGTTTAGCCATAGTAACGAACTCTTGCGACTGAAATAGAAAATGAATAATCGCAACATTTCGAGGCATGTAGGTATGTCAGATTTGAAAAAATATAAATATACAACATGGAATATTTCGAAACGGCAACTTCTACAAAGAAATAATTTAGTTTCACACAAATTGTGTCTTAATGATCTCTAATCTTTCTTGTAGTACGTTTCTGCTCGCATGTTATGATTTCCCATTTTTGGAAAAGTATGTAACTTCAGTCAGAATGAAGAGAACTTTACGAGTTGGAACCTTGTCGCATTAATATCTCAAATGTGTTATATTTTAATAAAAAATCCTAGATCCGGTTTTGGGAAAATTATAACGAACGAAACATTTTCTATGTCAAATAGCTTATCGAAGGGAGATATTAATGAAAATCTTCCCCTGACATGATTAAACAGTGAGTGGCTTAAGGGACACTGGGACTGAAATTTGAGGCTTTTGAAGTAGTTGAACAAATGGGCTGAAATTCTGTGGCATAATTGAGTTCAAGCTGTGTAAGTTACTTAATTTTGATTCAGTAGTAAAGATAAAGGTACATATCACGGAGAGCCCCCGGAACTGGTGCAGAGGACTGCATGTAGGCCAATCGGGCCATTGTGCTTCCGACATGACCTCTGGAAGGGAGGGATGACAGGAGAGAACAGCATCCGCTGTTACACGGTGTATGCCAAAAAGCCACCAATCTCCAGCATCCCCGGGAGCGGAGCTCCACGCTGAGGAGAGACTTAACTGAGTGGTATTGCAGCGACGCCAGGAAAAAAGCCTTTACAGAGCGCAGCCACCGCCCAGCCGCAACCCGCCGAACACCGTCGCCAGGTCCTGCAATTCTGAAATAGATGATAACGAAGATGATGGATACAGGAAATTCGAGGAAGGAGAGTAGGGGTAGAGGATGAACCACTCTAGCATTCGCCTGGCGACGAAACCCATGGGCCAGAATGTGCAGTCTACGGGGATCGATCCCGGGACCTCCTGAATGCGGGCCACAGATGTAACCGCCTGAGTCATCCCACTCGGTTTTGATTCAGTAGTATATAGCATATTCACACATTCACTTTTTTTTCTCGAATAACCAAAAATTACATAATGCTCGAATAAACCTCCTGACTGAGATTTCGCTCGTAAAACTTGAATAGCAACCAGTGATCCCATATAGAAATAGTTGTACAGGAATTTCAGAAGCTAAGCAGGAAATAGTTCACGATACTAATAGGTACCAATGGGTACTGCTGATTACTAGTTGGTACTAGTGGTTACTACTAGGTACTGTTGGTACTACTGTGTATTGCTGGTACTACTATGTACTACTAGGTACTCAAATACTAGGTGCTACTGGGTACCTTCGGTACACTGGAAACTACAAGGTACTACCGATACTTAGGTACTACTGGGTACTGCTGGTACTGCTAGTTACCAATGGGTAGCACTTCTAATGGGTGCTACTGGGTCAATTGGTACTAATGGGCAATACTGGGTACTATTGAGTAAGACTGGGTAATAATGGGTACTCCTGGTACTACATTGTACTACTGGCTAATATGTACTACTGGGTACTAATATATACTAATGGGTACTGCTGGTACTATTAGAAACTACAGGGTAATAATAAGAACTACAGGGTACTCATGGGCTCTACTGGTTACTAATGGTTCTAATAGGTACTACTGGTACTAATGGGTACAACGCTGCACTACTTTGTACTAATGGTACTACTATGTACTAATGTGTGATACTGGGTACTAATGTGTCCTACTCGGTACTCCTTGGTTCTAATGGTACTTCAGGTACTAATGGGTACTAATAGATACGAATTGGTACTTATAGATACTACTGGTACTAATGGGTACTTCTAGTACTACTGGGTAGTAATGGTTGTATCCGGCACTCATATGTACTACTGGGTACTACTAGGTTCTACTGGATACTACTAGGTACTTAAGGACAATACTGGTTCTAATAGATATTCTGGAACTAATAGCTACTACTGGTACTACTGGGTAGTAATCCTACTACCCGGCACTCCAATGTACTATTGGGTAATACACGGTACTAATAGGTATTACTGGGTTCTCATAGGTACTAACGGTACTTCTCGGTACTAATGATAGTACTCGACACTACTGAATATTAATGGTACTACTAGGTACTAATGGGCACAACTGGTACTTTCGGGCATTGCTGAGTACTATTAGGTCCTACTGAGTGTTTCTCGGTACTTGTAAATAATAGGTACTACTCCGTACTAATGGTAGTACTCGGTACTAATAGGTACTACTGGGTACTACAAGCGACTATTGGGTACTCATGGGTAATACTAGGTACTAATGGGTACTACTAACTACTTTTACTAATGGACACTACTGGTTCTAATGGTTTTGGTCAGCACCAGTGAGAACAAATGGTACTACTCTGCACTACTTGGTACTAATAGGTACTACTCGGCACTAATATGTTCTACTGGTACTAATGGGTACTACTGGCACTAATGGCAACTACTAGGCACTAATGGGTACTACCCGGCAATATTCCGTACTAATGGTACTACTCGGTACTAATGGGTTCTACTTGGTACTACTGGGTACTAATGAATCCTACCAGGTATAAGGGGTACTAATTGGTATTCATGGTACTACCGGGTATTAATGTTACAACTGGGTACTACTGGGTACTACTAAGTACTATTCGTTCTTATGGTGTTACTCGGTACTGCTGGGTACTACTAAGTACTATTCGTTCTACTATGTTCTTATGGTGCTTCTCGGTACTACTGGGTACTACTGGCACTACTAGGTACTACTGTGTACCATTAGGCGCCACTGGGTACTATTAGTACTAGTAGGTACTAAGGGGTACTACTTGGTACTAACGGGTACTAATGGTACTACTAGGTACTACTGGGTACTAATGGTACTACTGGGTACTAATGGTACTACTGGGTACTAATTAGTACCAATATCCGGATATTAAAAGACTGTTTCCTATAAAGTTTCCTATAAACAGTGTGAGACAGTGATCCATCAGCATTTCTTATTACCAGAACATCTAAGAAGGCTATTTTATTGTTATGTTCTGTTTCCATATTAAATCCAAACACCACCCACAACAAAAGAGAGGAATAATCAAAAACCTAGTGGACCGAGCCAAACGTATTTGTACAGGGCAATACTTAAGTAATGAGATACAGCATCTTGGGCTGGCTATGTTACAAAACGGATTTACGAATAAAGATTTTAACAGAGCAATTCACCCTAAGAAGATATCACGTCAAGGCCACGAATCGTCTACATATAAGGGAAAAGTCTTCTTACCTTATGTTAAAAACGTCACAGATCGCATTGGAAAAATACTTAAAAAGCACAAAATAAATACAACATATAAACTGATGGGTAATACTAGGTACTAATGGGTACTACTAACTACTTTTACTAATGGACACTACTGGTACTAATGGTTTTGGTCAGCACCAGTGAGAACAAATGGTACTACTCTGCACTACTTGGTACTAATAGGTACTACTCGGCACTAATATGTTCTACTGGTACTAATGGGTACTACTGGCACTAATGGCAACTACTAGGCACTAATGGGTACTACCCGGCAATATTCCGTACTAATGGTACTACTCGGTACTAATGGGTTCTACTTGGTACTACTGGGTACTAATGAATCCTGCCAGGTATAAGGGGTACTAATTGGTATTCATGGTACTACCGGGTATTAATGTTACAACTGGGTACTACCGGTACTACTGGGTACTACTAAGTACTATTCGTTCTTATGGTGTTACTCGGTACTGCTGGGTACTACTAAGTACTATTCGTTCTACTATGTTCTTATGGTGCTTCTCGGTACTACTGGGTACTACTGGCACTACTAGGTACTACTGTGTACCATTAGGCGCCACTGGGTACTATTAGTACTAGTAGGTACTAAGGGGTACTACTAGGTACTAACGGGTACTAATGGTACTACTAGGTACTACTGGGTACTAATGAATACAACTAAGTACTAATTAGTACCAATATCCGGATATTAAAAGACTGTTTCCTATAAAGTTTCCTATAAACAGTGTGAGACAGTGATCCATCAGCATTTCTTATTACCAGAACATCTAAGAAGGCTATTTTATTGTTATGTTCTGTTTCCATATTAAATCCAATCACCACCCACAACAAAAGAGAGGAATAATCAAAACCCTAGTGGACCGAGCCAAACGTATTTTTACAGGGCAATACTTAAGTAATGAGATACAGCATCTTGGGCTGGCTATGTTACAAAACGGATTTACGAATAAAGATTTTAACAGAGCAATTCACCCTAAGAAGATATCACGTCAAGGCCACGAATCGTCTACATATAAGGGAAAAGTCTTCTTACCTTATGTTAAAAACGTCACAGATCGCATTGGAAAAATACTTAAAAAGCACAAAATAAATACAATATATAAACCAACCAGAAAAATTCAACAAACTTTAAAATCTGCTAAAGACAAAAGAGACCCCTTATGTGTTCCAGGGGTATATAGAATACCTTGTACATGCGGCTCTGTTTATATCGGAACAATAAAACGTAGCATAAATACCCGAATAACAGAGCATAAACGACATTGTCGCCTTGCTCAAACAGATAAGTCTGCAGTTGCTGAACACATTGTCACCATGGGTCATCGTATCCTATATGAAGACACGCAAGTACTATCCTCTACAAAATATTATCACGCTAGACTTCATAGAGAAGCTATTGAAATTTATAAACACTCCAATAACTTTAATAAAAAGGAAGAGAAATTTAAGCTTAATCGTACGTGGATACCAGCGATGACACGTCACTGCAGACCCACTGCGGCAGTTTTGACCTTGACGTGAGCTATATATTGCGGAACATCTCTTGCCTAGTCGGCAGTCGTTATCAAGCTGTCCTGGGTGTTACACTCCTGAAGATAGCAACCACAGAGTTGACCGAAACGTCGGGTTTTAGTAGTTTTACCCTTAGACCACGGCCTTCCAGACCGGAAGATTTTAATGTTTTATCGATTAACTCCGGCCGTGAAAGCCTTCGTACTTATTTAAGCAGGAAATAGTTCACGATACTACTAGGTACCAATGGGTACTACTGGTTACTACTAGGTACTGTTGGTACTACTGTGTATTGCTGGTACTACTAGGTACTCAAATACTAGGTGCTACTGGGTACCTTCGGTACACTGGGAACTACTAGGTACTACTGATACTTAGGTACTACTGGGTACTGATAGTTACCAATGGGTACGACTTCTAATGAGTGCTACTGGGTACAATTAATACTATTGGTACTAATGGGCAATACTGCGTACTAATGGGTACCTCTGGTACTAATAAGTACCCCTGGTACTAATGGGTACCACTGGCCTTACCATGTACCACTGGCTAATGATATGTACTACTGGCTACTAATATATACTACTGGGTACTAATATATACTAATGGGTACTAATATATACTAATGGGTACTGCTGGTACTATTAGAAACTACAGGGTACTAATAAGAACTACTGGGTAGTAATGGTTCTAATAGGTACTACTGGTACTAATGGGTACAACGCTGCACTACTTATACTACTATGTACTAATGGTACTACTATGTACTAATCGTACTACTGGGTACTAATCAAACTACTGGGTACTAATAGGTACTAATGTGTGATACTGGGTACTAAAGGGTCCTATTCGGTACTCCTTGGTTCTAATGGTACTTCAGGTACTAATGGGTACTAATAGATTCGAATGGGTACTTATAGATACTACTGGTACTAATGGGTACTTCTAGTACTACTGGGTAGTAATGGTTGTACCCGGCACTCTTATGTACTACTGGGTACATCTCGGTAGTAATAGGTACTACTGGGCACTACTAGGTTCTACTGGATACTACTTAGAACTGAAGGACAATACTGGGCTATAATAGTACTTCTGGTACTAATGGGTACTAATAAGTACGAATGGGTACTAATAGATACCACTGGTACTAATGGTTACTAATGGATACGAATGGGTACTAATAGATATTCTGGAACCAATAGGTACTACTGAGTAGTAATCCTACTACCCTTCACTCCTATGTACTATTGGGTAACACACGGTACTAATAGGTACTATTGGGTACTCATAGGTACTAACGGTAATACACAGTACAAATGATACTACTCGGCACTACTGAATACTAATGGAACTATTAGGTACTAATGGGCACAACTGGTACTATCGGGCATTACTGAGTACTTTTAGGCACAGCTTGTAAATAATAGGTACTACTCGGTACTAATGGTACTACTCGGTACTAATGGTACTACTCGGTACTAAAGGTACTACTCGGTACTAATGGTACTACTCGGTACTAATGGTACTACTCGGTACTAATAGGTACTACTGGGTACTACTAGCGACTATAGGGTACTAATGGGTAATACTAGGTACTAATGGGTACTTCCAACTACTGGTACTAATGGACACTACTGGGTACTAATGGTTTTGTTCGGCACTAGTGAGTGCAAAAGGTACTACTCTGCACTACTTGGTACTAATACATACTGCTCGGTACTAATATGTTCTACTGATACTAATGGTTACTACTGGTACTAATGGCAACTACTAGGTACAAATGGATACTACCCGGCAATATTCCGTACTAATGGTACTACTCGGTACTATCGGTATTACTCGGTACTAATGGGTACTACTTGGTACTACTTGGCACCAAATGGTACTAATGAATACTACCAGGTACTAAGGGGTATTAATTGGTACTCATGGTACTACCGGGTATTAATGTTACAACTGGGTACTACCGGTACTTTTGGGTACTACTAAGCACTATTCGTTCTATGTTCTTATGGTGTTACTCGGTACTGCTGTGTACTACTAAGTACTATTCGTTCTACTATGTTCTTTAGGTGCTTCTCGGTACTACTGGGTACTACTGTGTTCTATTAGGCGCCACTGGGTGCTATTAGTACTAATAGGTATTAAGGGGAACTACAGAGTACTAATGGTACTACTGGGTACTAATGAATACAACTATGTACTAATTGGTACCAATATGCGGATATTAAAAGACTGGACAAAAGATTTTATATGTTGCTCTCACCAGACATTCTCTACCCATGACATATTCAAATATATCTGTTAATAATAACAATAATAATAATTTGAACACTACGCTATCACATATTTAGACTACCTTCTCTATTTGGTCCTGGCCATTTTCTATGTCAAATAGCTTATCGAAGCGGGATATTAATGAAAATCTTCCCCTGACATGATTAAACAGTGAGTGGCTTAAGGGACACTGGGGTTGAAATTTGCGGCTTTTGAAGTAGTTGAACAAATGGGCTGAAATTCTGTGGCATAATTGAGTTCAAGCTGTGTAAGTTACTTAATTTTGATTCAATAGTAACTATAAAGGTACATATCACGGAGGGCCCCCGGAACTGGTCCAGAGGACTGCAAGCAGGCCAATCGGGGCATTGTGCTTCCGACATGACCTCTGGAAGGGAGGGATGACTGGAGAGAACAGCATCCGCTGTTACACGGTCTCTGCCAAAAAGCCACCAATCTCCAGCGTCCCCAAGAGCGGAGCTTCACGCTGAGGAGAGACTTAACTGAGTGGTACTGCAGCGACGCCAGGAAAAAAGCCTTTACAGAGCGCAGCCACCGCCCAGCCGCAACCTGCCGAAAGGCGTCGCTAGGTCCTGCAATTCTGAAATAGATGATAAGGAAGATGATGGGTACAGGAATTTAGAGGAAGGAGATTAGGGGTAGAAGATGAACCACCCCAGCATTCGCCTGGGGACGAAACCCATGGCCCAGAGTGTGCAGTCTCCGGGGATCGATCCCGGGACCTCCTGAATGCGGGCCACAGATGTAATCGCCAGAGTCATACCACTCGGATTTGATTGTGTAGTATATAGCAAATGCACACATTCACTTTTTTTTCGAATAGCCATAAATTACATAACACTCGAATAAAATTCCTGGCGCTACTGAAAGTTGAATACCAACCAGTGATCGCATATGAAAATAGTTGTACAGGAATTTCAGAAGCTAAGCAGGAAAAAGTTCACGATACTAATAGGTACCAATGGGTACTACTGATTACTAGTGGGTACTAATGGGTACTACTGGTTACTACTAGGTACTACTATGTACTACTGGGTTATACTGGGTACTACTAACTACTAATGGTTACTAATGGTACTATTGGTACTTATATGTACAAATGGTACTATTGGCACTACTGGGTACTACTGGCAATACGAGGTACTACTAGTACTAATGGGTTATACTGGGTACTACTAGTACTAATAGGGACGAATGGGTACCTAGTAGTACCAATAGGGACTAGGTACTAACATGTACTAATTGTAATAAGGAATACTGCTAGGTACTAACGGGTACTACTATGTACTACTGTGTACTAGTAGGTACTAAGGGATACCACTACGTACTAACGGGTACCAAAAGCCGGATATTAAAAGACTGTATAAAAGATTTTATATGTTGCTCTCACCAGACATCCTCTACGCATGACATAATCAAATATATCTGTTAATAATAATAATTTATTTGAATACTAAGTTATTACATATTTAGACTACCTTCTCTATTTGGACCTGGCCACTAGGATGGGCAGTCATCGTGAATTAGTTACATGTTGATACATTTAGTAGTTGTTACATTTATTTTGATTTACATTATTTTTCTTCTTTTCGCCCTTCATATTCATTTATGTTATTCAGTAGTATATAGCATATGCACACATTCACTTGTTTCTTCGAATAACCAAAAATTACATAATGCACGAATAAACTTCCTGGCGCGAAATTTCGCTAGTGAAAATTGAATAGCAACCAGTGATCCCATATAGAAATAGTTGTACAGGAATTTCAGAAGCTAAGCAGGAAACAGTTCACCATACTACTAGGTACCAATGGGTACTACTGGTTACTACTAGGTACTGATGGTACTTCTGGTACTACAGTGTATTGCGGTAATATGTACTACTGGGTACTACTAGGTACTAAAACTACTAGGTGCTACTGGGTACCTTCGGTACACTGGGTACTACTAGGTACTAATGGGTACATCTGATACTTAGATATTACTGGGTACTTATGGGTACTGCTGGTACTACTAGGTACCATTGGGTACCACTTCTAATGGGTGCTACTGGGTACAACTAGTACTATTGGTACTTTTGATTAATACTGGGTACTAATGGGTAATCTCGTATTAATCGGTACTCCTGGTACTAAGGGCTACCACTGGTACTACCATGTACTAAGGCTACCGCTGGTACTACTATGTACTATTGGTACTAATATGTAGTACTGGCTACTAATATATACTACTAGATACTAATATGCACACCTGGGTACTGCTGGTACTAATTGGCTCTACAGAGTGCTATTAGAAACTACAGGGTACTAATAAGAACTGCAGGGTACTAATGGGCTCTAATGGGTACTAATGGTACACCTGGTACTAATGGGTACAACGCCGCACTACTATGTTCTAATGGTACTACTTGCTACTAATAAGTACTAATGTGTAATACTGGGTACTAATGGGTCCTTCTGGGTACTACTCGGTAATCCTTGTTTTAATGGTACTTCTGGTACTAATAGATACGAATGGGTACTAATAGATACAAATGGTACTAATGGGTACTTCTAGTATTACTGGGTACTAATGGTGGATCTCGGCACTACAGAGTACTAATGGTAATACTCGGCACTACTGGGTACTAAAAGATATTTTTTGGTACTACTGGTACTGATGGCCACTACTAGGTACTACTGGGTACTACTCGACACTACTAGGTACTTAAGGTACTACTCGGCACTACTATGTACTAATGGTACAACTCGGTACTAATAGGCACTACTAGGTCTTAATAAAGACTACTGGGGACTAATGATTTTACTGGGCACTACTGAGTACTAATGGTCACTACTGAATACTAATGGTACTACTCGGCACTACGGATTACTAACGGTATTACTAGGCACTAATTGTATTATTGGGCATAACTGGATACTTTTAAGCACTAGTGAGTACTACTCGGTACTTCTTGGAACTATTAGTTACTACTCGGTGCTACTATGAACTAATGGTACTACTCGGTACTAGTAGCGCTTCTGTGTACTACTCACGACTACTGGGTAATAGTAGGTACTCATTGGTACTACGTACTACTGGTACTAATGGAAACTACTGGGTACTAATGATACGTCTCGACACTAGTGAGTACTAAAGGTTCTACTCGGCACTAAAGGGTACTATTAGGTACTACTGGTACTAATGGTGTACTAAGAGATACTAATGGGTACTAAGAGGTACTACTGGTAGAATAGGCGACTACTAGGTACTAATGGGTATGATAGGACACTACTAGGTTATAGTGGTACTACTCGGTACTACTATTTATTAGTGGTTCAACTCGGTACTAATAAGTACTACTGGGTACTAATGAGTACTACCAGGTGTTAAGGGTACTAACGGGTAATACCGGTTACTACTAGATACTATTGGTCCTACTGTTTAATGGTGTCACTCAGTACTACCAGGTACTAATGCACACTACTGGGTGCTAATGGTACTTCACGGCACTACTGAGTACTAATGATACTACTACGTACTAATGGGCACAAATGGGTATTATTAGGGATATTGAGTACTACTCGATACTGCTGGGTACTAATAGGTACTATTGTGTTCTACTGGGCACTGATACCTACTACTCTGTACTACTATGTACTAAAGTTACTAATAGGTGCTAATGGGTACTAAGAGTGAATACTGGGTACTAATGGGTAATACTAGGTACTCATAGGTACTACTAACTACTGGTATTAATGGACACTACTGGGTACTAATGTTACTTCTCGGCACTACTAAGTACTAATGGTACTACTCGGCACTAATGGTACTAGTAGAAACTACTGGGACTACTAGGTACTAATGAACACTACTGGGTACTAATGATACTACTTGGAACTACTGTGAATTAATGGGCACTACTGGGTGCTAATTGTACAACTCGGCACTACTGATTACTAATGGTATTAGTGGTACTAATGGGCACTACAGGGCACTATTTGGAACTACTGAGTACTACTCGGTACTTCCGGGGACTAATAAGTACTACTCAGTACTTCTATGTACTAATGGGACTACACGGTAATAATAGCTGCTACCGGGTACTACTAGCGATATCGGATAATACTAGATACTCATGGGTACTACTAACTACTGGTACTAATGGACACTACTGGGTACTAATGGTACTTCTCGGCACTACTGAGTACTAATGGTACTACTCGGCAATGCTGGGTACTAATAGGTACTACTGGTACTAATGAGTATTACTATGTACTAATGGTACCTCTCGGTACTAATAGGTACTATTGGGTACTACCAGGTACTAAGCGGTACCATGGGTACTAATGGTTACTACAAGATACTATTGGTTCTACTATGTTCTAATGGTGCTACTCGGTACTACTGGGAACTATTAATACTACTAGGTACTAACGGGTACTAATGGTACTTTTAGGTACTACTGGGGCAGAGCACTGCAAGCAGGCCAATCGGCCCACTGGCTACCGACATGACCTCAGGAAGGGAGGGATGACAGGAGAGAACCGAAGGCTGACCAGATCCGGATACCGACGGGGGCAAGCATGGACGGGGTCCCTAACTTTTCCACATGGAACGCATCCGCTATCACACGGTCTCTGCCAACAAGCCACCAATCTCCAGGGTCCCCCTCGCAGCCCCAACCGCAACCCACCGAACACCGTCGGCAGGTCCTGCAATCCTGAAATAGATGATTAGCAAGAAGATGGGTACAGGAAATGAGAGGAAGGAGAGTAGAGGTAGAAGATGAACCACCCCAGCATTCGCCTGGCGACGAAACCCATGGGCTAGAGTGAGCGGTCTCCGGGGATCGATCCCAGGACCTCTTGAATGCGGGCCACAGATGTAACCGCCTGAGTCATCCCACGCGGTTGTGATTCAGTAGTATATAGCATATGCACAGATTCACTTTTTTTTTCGAATAACCAAAAATTACATAATGCTCAAATAAACTTCCTGGCCCGAGATTTCGCTAGTAAAACTTGAATAGCAACCAGTGATCCCATATGGAAATAGTTGTACAGGAATTTCGCGAGCTAAGCAGGAGATCGTTCACGATACTACTATGTACTAATGGCTATTACTATGGTACCAATGGGTACTACTGGGCACTACTTGGTACTACTACGAGCTAGTACTACTAGGTGCTATTTGGTATAATTAGTACTATTGGTTACTACTAGTACCTAGGTACTACTGGTTACTACTAGTACCTAGGAACTACTGGGTACCACTGGTACCATTACCTACCTATGGGTACCACTGCTAATCGGTACTACTAGGTATTAGCTACTCCTGGGTACTATTGGTACTACTAGTTACTACCGGGTACTATTGGTTCTATTAGGTACTACTAGTTACTACAATTTACTACTTGATACTCATGGGTACTACCGATTAATACTAGGTACTGCTTGTTACTACTGGTAACAACTGAGTACTACTGGTTACTAATGGGTACTAATGGTACTATTGGTACTCATATGTACCAATGGTACTACTGGCACTACTTGTACTAATGGGTTATACTAGGTACTACAAGTACTAATGGGTTATACTGGGCACCACTAGTACTAATGGGTTATACTGGGTACCACTAGTACTAATAAGTACTAATGGGTACTACTAGTACAAATAAGTACTAATGGGTACTACTATTACTACTTGTTATTAACAGGTACTACTAGGTACTAGCGGGTGCTACTAGGTACTGCTGTGTACTAGGAGGTACTAATGAGTACCAATAGCCGGATATTAAAAGACTGGATAAAAGATTTTATATGTTGCTCTCACCAGACATTCTCTACCCATGACATAATCAAATATATCTGTTAATAATAATAATAAGAATAATAAGAATAAGAATAATAATTTATTTGAGCACTAAGTTATTACATATTTTCTCTATTTGGCCCTGGCCACTAAGATGGGCAGTCATTGTGAATTAGTTACTTGTTGATACATTTAGTAGTTGTTACATTTATTTTTATTTACATTATTTTTCCTCTTTTGGACGTTCATATTCATTTATTTTTTACTTTCATTAAGTATTTACCCATATTTTTACAGCTTTTATCTAGAATTGTATGCACATCTTTATTCCTATTCATTCCATACCATAAACCTTCTTCTCTCCAAATCTCTGTTTCTTTGCATTCAAATATAATATGTTGTATATCTTCACTGTCCCCGCATAATGGACATTCACCTTGTGCATAGCCATTTTGCTTCCCTTTTAGCCCACATATTACTGCCCTTAACCATGCTATTCATCCTTCTTCTTTATTTATCTGTTAATACATTGATTCTTCCATCCATGTTACATTATTCAGTATATATGTTTACTTAGAAATAAGTTCTAATAAGCAATAAGTTCTTAGTCGCACACAACATTCGAAACAGCGCTCAAATGTTTAGCCATAGTAACGAACTCTTGCGATTGAAATAGAAAATCAATATTCCCAAGATTTCGAGGCATGTAGGTATGTCAGGTTTGACCAAATATAAACATACAACATGGAATATTTTGAAACGGCAACTTCTACAAAGAAATAATTTACTTTCACACAAATTGTGTCTTAATGATCTCTAATCTTTCTTGTAGTACGTTTCTGCTCGCATGTTATGATTTCCCATTTTTGAAAAAGTATGTAACTTCAGTCAGCATGAAGAGAACTTTACGAGTTGGAACCTTGTCGCATTAATATCTCAAATGTGTTATATTTTAATAAAAAAATCCTAGATCCGGTTTTGGGAAAATTATAACGAACGAAACATTTTCTATGTCAAATAGCTTATCGAAGGGAGATATTAATGAAAATCTTCCCCTGACATGATTAAACAGTGAGTGGCTTAAGGGACACTGGGACTGAAATTTGAGGCTTTTGAAGTAGTTGAACAAATGGGCTGAAATTCTGTGGCATAATTGAGTTCAAGCTGTGTAAGTTACTTAATTTTGATTCAGTAGTAAATATAAAAGTACATATCACGGAGGGGCACCGGAACTGGTGCAAAATACTGCAAGCAGGCCAATCGGGCCATTGTGCTTCCGACATGACCTCTGGAAGGGAGGGATGACAGGAGAGAACCGAAGGCTGACCAGATCCGAATACTGACGGGGGCAAGCATGGACGGGGTCCCTAACGTTTCCAGTTAGAACGCATCCGCTGTTACACGGTCTCTGCCAAAAAGCCTTCAATCTCCAGCGTCCCCGGGAGCGGAGCTCCACGCAGAGGAGAGACTTAACTGAGTGGTATTGCAGCGACGCCAGGAAAAAAACCTTTACAGAGCGCAGCCACCGCCCAGCCGCAACCCGCCGAACACCGTCGCCAGGTTCTGCAATTCTGAAATAGAAAAGGATGATGATGGGTACTGGAAATGAGAGGAAGGATAGTAGGGGTAGAGGATGAACCACCCCAGCATTCGCCTGGCGACGAAACCCATGGGCCAGAGTGTGCAGTGTCCGGGGATCGATCCCGGGACCTCCTGAATGCGGGCCAGAGATGTAACCGCCTGAGTCATACCACTCGGTTTTGACTCAGTAGTATATAGCATATGCACACATTCACTTTTTTCTCTCGAATAACCAAAAATTACATAATGCTCGAATAAACTTCCTGGCGCGAGATTTCGCTAGTGAAAATTGAATAGCAACCAGTGATCCCATATAGAAATAGTTGTACAGGAATTTCAGAAGCTAAGCAGGAAATAGTCCAAGATACTACTAGGTACAAATGGGTACTACTGATTACTACTGGGTACTAATAGGCACTACTGGTTACTACTAGGTACTACTGTGTATTGCTTGTACTACTGCGTAATTCTAGGCACTAAAACTACTAGGTGCTACTAGGTATCTTCGGTACACTGAGTACTAATGGAAACTACTGATACTTAGGTACTACTGTGTACTAATGGGTACTGCTGGTACTACTAAGTACCAATGGGTACCACTTCGAATGGTTGCTACTGAGGACAACGTGTACTATTGGTATTAATGGGTAATACTGGGTATAAATAGGTACTCCTGGTACTAATGGGTACCACTGGTACTACCATGTACTAATGGTACTAATATGTACTACTGACTACTAATATATACTACTGGCTTCTAATATATGCTACTGGGTACTGCTGGAACTAATTGGCACTACAGAGTACTATTAGAAACTACAGGGTATTAATGGTCTCTACTGGGTACTAATGGGCTCTACTGGGTACTAATGGTACTAATGGGCTCTACTGGGTACTAATGGTACTAATAGGTACTAATGTGTAATACTGGGTCTTAATGGCTTATACTGGGTACTACTCGGTTCTAACGGGTACTAATAGATACAAATGGTTACTAATAGATTCTTCTGGTACTAAAGGGTGCTTCTAGTACTGCTGGGTGGTAATGGTACTACCCGGCACTCATATGTACTACAGGATACTACTCGTTACTAATATGCACTACTGGGCACTACTCGGTTCTACTGCGTACTACTAGGTTCTAATGGACACTACTGGGTACTAATGATACTACTTGGCACTACTCAGTACTAATGGACACTACTGGGTACTAATGGTTCTACTAGGTACCAATGGGCACTACTCGATACTTCAGGGTAATAATAGGAACTATTTGGTACTACTGGGTACTAATAGGTACTCCACGGTAGTACTATGTGCTAATGGTACTACTCGGTACTAATAGGTGCCACTGGGTACTACTAGCGAATATTGGGTACTAATGGGTAATACTAGGTACTCATGGGTACTTCCAACTGCTGGTACTAATGGACACTTTTGGGAACTAATGGTACTTCTGGGCACTACTGAGTATTAATAGTATTTCTTGGTACTAATGGTTTCTAATAGGTTCTACTCGGTATTAATAGGTATCTCTGGTACTAGAGGGTACTAAGAGATACTAATGGGTAACACTGGTACTAATGGACACTTCTAGGGACTAATGGGTATTATTGGGCTCTACTAGGTACTAATGGTACTACTTGGCACTACTATGTACTACTCGGCAGAAATGGACTATAGGGTACTAATGGGATTTAAGCGAATTGCTAGATACTAATGGGTAATTGTATATCCTAATGGGTACTACCAGATACTAATGGTACTACTGGTTACGAAAGTGTACTACTGGTTACTACTACGGGTTACTAATGGGTACTACTGCTTATTACTAGGTACTACCAGGAACAACTGGGTACTACTAGGTACTAACGGATAATACTAGGTTCTAACGGGTACTACTATGTACTAATGGTACTACTAGTTACTACTGGTGCTTCTATGTACTAATGGTGCTACGCGGTACTACTGTGTACTATTGGGTATTACTGGCACTACTGGTACTACTGTGTACTATTGGGTTTAACCGGGTACTAATAATAATAATAGATACAATGGGTACTACTAGGTACTGATGGGTTCTACTAGGTACTAAGGGGTACTACTAGGTACTAACGGGTTCTAATGGTACTACTAGTTACTAATGGATACTACTAGGATATTAAAAGACTGGATAAAAGATTTTATGTTGCTCTCACCAGACATTCTCCACCCATGACATATTCAAATATATCTTAATAATAATAATAATAATAATAATAATAATAATAATAATAATAATAATAATAATGATAATAATTTGAGCACTAAGTTATTACATATTTAGACTACCTTCTCTATTTGGCCCTGGCCACTACGATGGGCAGTCATTGTGAATTACAGTTACATGTTGATACATTTAGTAGTTCTTACATTTATTTTTATTTACATTATTTTTCCTCTTTTAACTGTTCGTATCCATGTATTTTTTACTTTCATTAAGTATTTACCCATATTTTTACAGTTTTTATCTAGAATTGTATGTATATCTTTATTCCTATTCATTCCATACCATAAACTTTTTTCTCTCCAAATCTCTGTTTCTTTGCATTCAAATATAATATGTTGTATATCTTCACTTTCCCCGCATAATGGACGTTCACTTTGTGCATAGCCATTTTGCTTCCCTTTTAGCCTCCATATTCCTGCCCTTAACCATGCTATACCTCCTCCTTCTTCTTAATTTATCTGTTAATAGTATTCGTACTAACATTGTTTCTTCCATCCATGTTACATTATTCAGTATATATGCTTACTTAGAAATAAGTTCTAATAAGCAATAAGTTCTTAGTTGCACACAACATTCGGAAACAGCGCTCAAATGTTTAGCCATAGTAACGAACTCTTGCGACTGAAATAGAAAATGAATAATCGCAACATTTCGAGGCATATAGGTATGTCAGATTTGAAAAAATATAAATATACAACATGGAATATTTCGAAACGGCAACTTCTACAAAGAAATAATTTACTTTCACACAAATTGTGTCTTAATGATCTCTAATCTTTCTTGTAGTACGTTTCTGCTCGCATGTTATGATTTCCCATTTTTGGAAAAGTATGTAACTTCAGTCAGAACGAAGAGAACTTTACGAGTTGGAACCTTGTCGCATTAATATCTCAAATGTGTTATATTTTAATAAAAAATCCTAGATCCGGTTTTGGGAAAATTATAACGAACGAAACATTTTCTATGTCAAATAGCTTATCGAAGGGAGATATTAATGAAAATCTTCCCCTGACATGATTAATCAGTGAGTGGCTTAAGGGACACTGGGACTGAAATTTGAGGCTTTTGAAGTAGTTGAACAAATGGGCTGAAATTCTGTGGCATAATTGAGTTCAAGCTGTGTAAGTTACTTAATTTTGATTCAGTAGTAAAGATAAAGGTACATATCACGGAGAGCCCCCGGAACTGGTGCAGAGGACTGCATGTAGGACAATCGGGCCATTGTGCTTCCGACATGACCTCTGGAAGGGAGGGATGACAGGAGAGAACAGCATCCGCTGTTACACGGTGTATGCCAAAAAGCCACCAATCTCCAGCATCCCCGGGAGCGGAGGTCCACGCTGAGGAGAGACTTAACTGAGTGGTATTGCAGCGACGCCAGGAAAAAAGCCTTTACAGAGCGCAGCCACCGCCCAGCCGCAACCCGCCGAACACCGTCGCCAGGTCCTGCAATTCTGAAATAGATGATAACGAAGATGATGGATACAGGAAATTCGAGGAAGGAGAGTAGGGGTAGAGGATGAACCACTCTAGCATTCGCCTGGCGACGAAACCCATGGGCCAGAATGTGCAGTCTACGGGGATCGATCCCGGGACCTCCTGAATGCGGGCCACAGATGTAACCGCCTGAGTCATCCCACTCGGTTTTGATTCAGTAGTATATAGCATATTCACACATTCACTTTTTTTTCTCGAATAACCAAAAATTACATAATGCTCGAATAAACCTCCCGACTGAGATTTCGCTAGTAAAACTTGAATAGCAACCAGTGATCCCATATAGAAATAGTTGTACAGGAATTTCAGAAGCTAAGCAGGAAATAGTTCACGATACTAATAGGTACCAATGGGTACTGCTGATTACTAGTTGGTACTAGTGGTTACTACTAGGTACTGTTGGTACTACTGTGTATTGCTGGTACTACTATGTACTACTAGGTACTCAAATACTAGGTGCTACTGGGTACCTTCGGTACACTGGAAACTACTAGGTACTACCGATACTTAGGTACTACTGGGCACTGCTGGTACTGCTAGTTACCAATGGGTAGCACTTCTAATGGGTGCTACTGGGTACAATTGGTACTAATGGGCAATACTGGGTACTATTGAGTAAGACTGGGTAATAATGGGTACTCCTGGTACTACCATGTACTACTGGCTAATTAGTACTACTGGGTACTAATATATACTACTGGGTACTAATATATACTAATGGGTACTGCTGGTACTATTAGAAACTACAGGATAATAATAAGAACTACAGGGTACTCATGGGCTCTACTGGTTACTAATGGTTCTAATAGGTACTACTGGGTACAACGCGGCACTACTTTGTACTAATGGTACTACTATGTACTAATGTGTGATACTGGGTACTAATGTGTCCTACTCGGTACTCCTTGGTTCTAATGGTACTTCAGGTACTAATGGGTACTAATAGATACGAATTGGTACTTATAGATACTACTGGTACTAATGGGTACTTCTAGTACTACTGGGTAGTAATGGTTGTATCCGCCACTCATATGTACTACTGGGTACTACTAGGTTCTACTGGATACTACTAGGTACTTAAGGACAATACTGGTTCTAATAGATATTCTGGAACTAATAGGTACTACTGGTACTACTGGGTAGTAATCCTACTACCCGGCACTCCTATGTACTATTGGGTAATACACGGTACTAATAGGTATTACTGGGTTCTCATAGGTACTAACGGTACTTCTCGGTACTAATGATACTACTCGACACTACTGAATATTAATGGCACTACTAGGTACTAATGGGCACAACTGGTACTTTCGGGCATTGCTGAGTACTATTAGGTCCTACTGAGTGTTTCTCGGTACTTGTAAACAATAGGCACTACTCCGTACTAAGGGTACTACTCGGTACTAATAGGTACTACTGGGTACTACAAGCGACTATTGGGTACTCATTGGTAATACTAGGTACTAATGGGTACTACTAACTGCTTTTACTAATGGACACTACTGGTACTAATGGTTTTGGTCAGCACCAGTGAGAACAAATGGTACTACTCTGCACTACTTGGTAATAATAGGTACTACTCGGCACTAATATGTTCTACTGGTACTAATGGGTACTACTGGCACTAATGGCAACTACTAGGCACTAATGGGTACTACCCGGCAATATTCCGTACTAATGGTACTACTCGGTACTAATGGGTACTACTTGGTACTACTGGGTACTAATGAATCCTACCAGGTATAAGGGGTACTAATTGGTATTCATGGTACTACCGGGTATTAATTATACAACTGGGTACTACCGGTACAACTGGGTACTACTAAGTACTATTCGTTCTTATGGTGTTACTCGGTACTGCTGGGTACTACTAAGTACTATTCGTTCTACTATGTTCTTATGGTGCTTCTCGGTACTACTGGGTACTACTGGCACTACTAGGTACTACTGTGTACCATTAGGCGCCACTGGGTACTATTAGCACTAGTAGGTACTAAGGGGTACTACTAGGTACTAACGGGTACTAATGGTACTACTAGGTACTAATGGTACTACTAGGTACTACTGGGTACTAATGAATACAACTAAGTACTAATTGGTACCAATATCCGGATATTAAAAGACTGTTTCCTATAAAGTTTCCTATAAACAGTGTGAGACAGTGATCCATCAGCATTTCTTATTACCAGAACATCTAAGAAGGCTATTTTATTGTTATGTTCTGTTTCCATATTAAATCCAATCACCACCCACAACAAAAGAGAGGAATAATCAAACCCTAGTGGACACAGCCAAACGTATTTGTACAGGGTAATACTTAAGTAATGAGATACAGCATCTTGGGCTGGCTATGTTACAAAACGGATTTACGAATAAAGATGTTAACAGAGCAATTCACCCTAAGAAGATATCACGTCAAGGCCACGAATCGTCTACATATAAGGGAAAAGTCTTCTTACCTTATGTTAAAAACGTCACAGATCGCATTGGAAAAATACTTAAAAAGCACAAAATAAATACAATATATAAACCAACCAGAAAAATTCAACAAACTTTAAAATCTGCTAAAGACAAAAGAGACCCCTTATGTGTTCCAGGGGTATATAGAATACCTTGTACATGCGGCTCTGTTTATATCGGAACAATAAAACGTAGCATAAATACCCGAATAACAGAGCATAAACGACATTGTCGCCTTGCTCAAACAGATAAGTCTGCAGTTGCTGAACACATTGTCACCATGGGTCATCGTATCCTATATGAAGACACGCAAGTACTATCCTCTACAAAATATTATCACGCTAGACTTCATAGAGAAGCTATTGAAATTTATAAACACTCCAATATCTTTAATAAAAAGGAAGAGAAATTTAAGCTTAATCGTACGTGGATACCAGCGATGACACGTCACTGCAGACCCACTGCGGCAGTTTTGACCTTGACGTGAGCTATATATTGCGGAACATCTCTTGCCTAGTCGGCAGTCGTTATCAAGCTGTCCTGGGTGTTACACTCCTGAAGATGGCAACCACAGAGTTGACCGAAACGTCGGGTTTTAGTAGTTTTACCCTTAGACCACGGCCTTCCAGCCCGGCAGATTTTAATGTTTTATCGATTAACTCCGGCCGTGAAAGCCTTCGTACTTATTTAAGCAGGAAATAGTTCACGATACTACTAGGTACCAATGGGTACTACTGGTTACTACTAGGTACTGTTGGTACTACTGTGTATTGCTGGTACTACTAGGTACTCAAATACTAGGTGCTACTGGGTACCTTCGGTACACTGGGAACTACTAGGTACTACTGATACTTAGGTACTACTGGGTACTGATAGTTACCAATGGGTACGACTTCTAATGAGTGCTACTGGATACAATTAGTACTATTGGGACTAATGGGCAATACTGCGTACTAATGGGTACCCCTGGTACTAATAAGTACCCCTGATACTAATAAGTACCCCTGGTACTAATAAGTACCCCTGGTACTAATGGGTACCACTGGCACTACCATGTACTACTGGCTAATGATATGTACTACTGGCTACTAATATATACCACTGGGTACTAATATATACTAATGGGTACTGCTGGTACTATTAGAAACTACAGGGTACTAATAAGAACTACTGGGTAGTAATGGTTCTAATAGGTACTACTGGTACTAATGGGTACAACGCTGCACTACTTATACTACTATGTACTAATGGTACTACTATGTACTAATCGTACTACTGGGTACTAATCAAACTACTGGGTACTAATAGGTACTAATGTGTGATACTGGGTACTAAAGGGTCCTATTCGGTACTCCTTGGTTCTAATGGTACTTCAGGTACTAATGGGTACTAATAGATACGAATGGGTACTTATAGATACTACTGGTACTAATGGGTACTTCTAGTACTACTGGGTAGTAATGGTTGTACCCGGCACTCTTATGTACTACTGGGTTTATCTCGGTAGTAATAGTTACTACTGGGCACTACTAGGTTCTACTGGATACTACTTAGAACTGAAGGACAATATTGGGCTATAATAGTGCTTCTGGTACTAATGGGTACTAATAAGTACGAATGGGTACTAATAGATACCACTGGTACTAATGGTTACTAATGGATATGAATGGGTACGAATAGATATTCTGGAACCAATAGGTACTACTGGTACTACTGAGTAGTAATCCTACTACCCTTCACTCCTATGTACTATTGGGTAACACACGGTACTAATAGGTACTATTGGGTACTCATATGTACTAACGGTAATACACCGTACTAATGATACTACTCGGCACTACTGAATACTAATGGAACTACTAGGTACTAATGGGCACAACTGGTACTTTCGGGCATTACTGAGTACTTTTAGGCACAACTGAGTGTTTCTCGTGCTTGTAAATAATAGGTACTACTCGGTACTAATGGTACTACTCGGTACTAATGGTACTACTCGGTACTAATGGTACTACTCGGTACTAATGGTACTACTCGGTACTAATAGGTACTACTAGCGACTATAGGGTACTAATGGGTAATACTAGGTACTAATGGGTACTTCTAACTACTGGTACTAATGGACACTACTGGGTACTAATGGGTTTGGTCGGCACTAGTGAGTGCAAAAGGTACTACTCTGCACTACTTGGTACTAATACGTACTGCTCGGTACTAATATGTTCTACTGATACTAATTGGTACTACTGGTACTAATGGCAACTACTAGGTACAAATGGATACTACCCGGCAATATTCCGTACTAATGGTACTACTCGGTACTATCTGTATTACTCGGTACTAATGAGTACTACTTATTACTACTTGGCACCAAATGGTACTAATGAATACTACCAGGTACTAAGGGGTATTAATTGGTACTCATGGTACTACCGGGTATTAATGTTACAACTGGGTACTACCGGTACTACTGGGTACTACTAAGCACTATTCGATCTATGTTCTTATAGTGTTACTCGGTGCTGCTGTGTACTACTAAGTACTATTTGTTCTACTATGTTCTTTAGGTGCTTCTCGGTACTACTGGGTACTACTGTGTTCTATTAGGCGCCACTGGGTGCTATTAGTACTAATAGGTACTAAGGGGAACTACAGGGTACTAATGGTACTACTAGGTACTACTGTGTACTAATGAATACAACTAGGTACTAACTGGTACCAATATGCGGATATTAAAAGACTGGACAAAAGATTTTATATGTTGCTCTCACCAGACATTCTCTACCCATGACATATTCAAATATATCTGTTAATAATAACAATAATAATAATTTGAACACTACGCTATCACATATTTAGACTACCTTCTCTATTTGGTCCTGGCCATTTTCTATGTCAAATAGCTTATCGAAGCGGGATATTAATGAAAATCTTCCCCTGACATGATTAAACAGTGAGTGGCTTAAGGGACACTAGGGTTGAAATTTGCGGCTTTTGAAGTAGTTGAACAAATGGGCTGAAATTCTGTGGCATAATTGAGTTCAAGCTGTGTAAGTTACTTAATTATGATTCAATAGTAACTATAAAGGTACATATCACGGAGGGCCCCCGGAACTGGTCCAGAGGACTGCAAGCAGGCCAATCGGGGCATTGTGCTTCCGACATGACCTCTGGAAGGGAGGGATGACTGGAGAGAACAGCATCCGCTGTTACACGGTCTCTGCCAAAAAGCCACCAATCTCCAGCGTCCCCAAGAGCGGAGCTTCACGCTGAGGAGAGACTTAACTGAGTGGTACTGCAGCGACGCCAGGAAAAAAGCCTTTACAGAGCGCAGCCACCGCCCAGCCGCAACCTGCCGAAAGGCGTCGCTAGGTCCTGCAATTCTGAAATAGATGATAAGGAAGATGATGGGTACAGGAATTTAGAGGAAGGAGATTAGGGGTAGAAGATGAACCACCCCAGCATTCGCCTGGGGACGAAACCCATGGCCCAGAGTGTGCAGTCTCCGGGGATCGATCCCGGGACCTCCTGAATGCGGGCCACAGATGTAATCGCCTGAGTCATACCACTCGGTTTTGATTGTGTAGTATATAGCAAATGCAGACATTCACTTTTTTTTCGAATAGCCAAAAATTACACAATACTCGAATAAAATTCCTGGCGCTACTGAAAGTTGAATACCAACCAGTGATCGCATATAAAAATAGTTGTACAGGAATTTCAGAAGCTAAGCAGGAAAAAGTTCACGATACTAATAGGTACCAATGGGTACTACTGATTACTAGTGGGTACTAATGGTTACTACTGGTTACTACTAGGTACTACTATGTACTACTGGGTTATACTGGGTACTACTAACTACTAATGGTTACTAATGGTACTATTGGTACTCATATGTACAAATGGTACTATTGGCACTACTGGGTACTACTGGCAATACGAGGTACTACTAGTACTAATGGGTTATACTGGGTACTACTAGTACTAATAGGGACGAATGGGTACCTAGTAGTAACAATAGGGACTAGGTACTAACATGTACTAATTGTAATAAGGAATACTGCTAGGTACTAACGGGTACTACTATGTACTACTGTGTACTAGTAGGTACTAAGGGATACCACTACGTACTAACGGGTACCAAAAGCCGGATATTAAAAGACTGTATAAAAGATTTTATATGTTGCTCTCACCAGACATCCTCTACCCATGACATAATCAAATATATCTGTTAATAATAATAATTTATTTGAATACTAAGTTATTACATATTTAGACTACCTTCTCTATTTGGACCTGGCCACTAGGATGGGCAGTCATCGTGAATTAGTTACATGTTGATACATTTAGTAGTTGTTACATTTATTTTGATTTACATTATTTTTCTTCTTTTCGCCCTTCATATTCATTTATGTTATTCAGTAGTATATAGCATATGCACACATTCACTTTTTTCTCTCGAATAACCAAAAATTACATAATACTCGAATAAACTTCCTGGCGCGAGATTTCGCTAGTGAAAATTGAATAGCAACCAGTGATCCCATATAGAAATAGTTGTACAGGAATTTCAGAAGCTAAGCAGGAAACAGTTCACCATACTACTAGGTACCAATGGGTACTACTGGTTACTACTAGGTACTGATGGTACTTCTGGTACTACAGTGTATTGCGGTAATATGTACTACTGGGTACTACAAGGTACTAAAACTACTAGGTGCTACTGGGTACCTTCGGTACACTGGGTACTACTAGGTACTAATGGGTACATCTGATACTTAGATATTACTGGGTACTTATGGGTACTGCTGGTACTACTAGGTACCATTGGGTACCACTTCTAATGGGTGCTACTGGGTACAACTTGGTACTTTTGAGTAATACTGGGTACTAATGGGTAATCCTCGTATTAATCGGTACTCCTGGTACTAAGGGCTACCACTGGTACTACCATGTACTAAGGCTACCGCTGGTACTACTATGTACTATTGGTACTAATATGTAGTACTGGCTACTAATATATACTACTAGATACTAATATGCACACCTGGGTACTGCTGGAACTAATTGGCTCTACAGAGTGCTATTAGAAACTACAGGGTACTAATAAGAACTGCAGGGTACTAATGGGCTCTAATGGGTACTAATGGTACACCTGGTACTAATGGGTACAACGCCGCACTACTATGTTATAATGGTACTACTTGCTATTAATAAGTACTAATGTGTAATACTGGGTACTAATGGGTCCTTCTGGGTACTACTCGGTACTCCTTGTTTTAATGGTACTTCTGGTACTAATAGATACGAATGGGTACTAATAGATACAAATGGTACTAATGGGTACTTCTAGTATTACTGGGTACTAATGGTGGTTCTCGGCAACACTGAGTACTAATGGTAATACTCGGCACTACTGGGTACTAAAAGATATTTTTTGGTACTACTGGTACTGATGGCCACTACTAGGTACTACTGGGTACTACTCGACACTACTAGGTACTTAAGGTACTACTCGGCACTACTATGTACTAATGGTACAACTCGGTACTAATAGGTACTACTAGGTATTAATAAAGACTACTGGGTACTAATGATTTTACTTGGCACTACTGAGTACTAATGGTCACTACTGAATACTAATGGTACTACTCGGCACTACGGATTACTAACGGTATTACTAGGTACTAATTGTATTATTGGGCATAACTGGATACTTTTAAGCACTAGTGAGTACTACTCGGTACTTCTTGGAACTATTAGTTACTACTCGGTGCTACTAGGTACTAATGGGTATGATAGGACACTACTAGGTTATAGTGGTACTACTCGGTACTACTATTTATTAGTGGTTCTACTCGGTACTAATAAGTACTACTGGGTACTAATGAGTACTACCAGGTGTTAAGGGTACTAACGGGTAATACCGGTTACTACTAGATACTATTGGTCCTACTGTTTAATGGTGCCACTCAGTACTACCAGGTACTAATGCACACTACTGGGTGCTAATGGTACTTCACGGCACTAGTGAGTACTAATGATACTATTACGTACTAATGGGCACAAATGGGTATTATTGGGGATATTGAGTACTGCTCGATACAGCTGGGTACTAATAGGTACTATTGTGTTCTACTGGGCACTGATACCTACTACTCTGTACTACTATGTACTAAAGTTACTAATAGGTGCTAATGGGTACTAAGAGCGAATACTGGGTACATATGGGTAATCATAGGTACTCATAGGTACTACTAATAACTACTGGTATTAATGTACACTACTGGGTACTAATGTTACTCCTCGGCACTACTAAGTACTCATGGTACTACTCGGCACTAATGGTACTAGTAGAAACTACTGGGACTACTAGTTACTAATGAACACTACTGGATACTAATGATACTACTTGGAACTACTGTGAATTAATGGGCACTACTGGGTGCTAATTGTACAACTCGGCACTACTGATTACTAATGGTATTAGTGGTACTAATGGGCACTACAGGGCACTATTTGGCACTACTGAGTACTACTCGGTACTTCCGGGTACTAATAAGTACTACTCAGTACTTCTATGTACTAATGGGACTACACGGTAATAATAGCTGCTACCGGGTACTACTAGCGATATAGGATACTAGATACTCATGGGTACTACTAACTACTGGTACTAATGGACACTACTGGGTACTAATGGTACTTTTCGGCACTACTGAGTACTGATGGTACTACTCGGCAATGCTGGGTACTAATAGGTACTACTGGTACTAATGAGTATTACTATGTACTAATGGTACCTCTCGGTACTAATAGGTACTATTACGTACTACCAGGTACTCAGCGGTACCATGGGTACTAATGGTTACTACAAGATACTATTGGTTCTACTATGTTCTAATGGTGCTACTCGGTACTACTGGGAACTATTAATACTACTAGGTACTAACGGGTACTAATGGTACTATTAGGTACTACTGGGGCAGAGCACTGCAAGCAGGCCAATCGGCCCACTGGCTACCGACATGACCTCAGGAAGGGAGGGATGACAGGAGAGAACCGAAGTCTGACCAGATCCGGATACCGACGGGGGCAAGCATGGACGGGGTCCCTAACTTTTCCACATGGAACGCATCCGCTATCACACGGTCTCTGCCAACAAGCCACCAATCTCCAGGGTCCCCCTCGCAGCCCCAACCGCAACCCACCGAACACCGTCGGCAGGTCCTGCAATCCTGAAATAGATGATTAGCAAGAAGATGGGTACAGGAAATGAGAGGAAGGAGAGTAGAGGTAGAAGATGAACCACCCCAGCATTCGCCTGGCGACGAAACCCATGGGCTAGAGTGAGCGGTCTCCGGGGATCGATCCCAGGACCTCTTGAATGCGGGCCACAGATGTAACCGCCTGAGTCATCCCACGCGGTTGTGATTCAGTAGTATATAGCATATAAACAGATTCACTTTTTTTCGAATAACCAAAAATTACATAATGCTCAAATAAACTTCCTGGCCCGAGATTTCGCTAGTAAAACTTGAATAGCAACCAGTGATCCCATATGGAAATAGTTGTACAGGAATTTCGCGAGCTAAGCAGGAGATCGTTCACGATACTACTATGTACTAATGGCTATTACTATGGTACCAATGGGTACTACTGGGCACTACTTGGTACTACTACGTGCTAGTACTACTAGGTGCTATTTGGTACTATTAGTACTATTGGTTACTACTAGTACCTAGGTACTACTGGTACCATTACCTACCTATGGGTACCACTGCTAATCGGTACTACTAGGTAACAGCTACTCCTGGGTACTATTGGTACTACTAGTTAGTACCGGGTACTATTGGTTCTATTAGGTACTACTAGTTACTACAATTTACTACTTGATACTCATGGGTACTACCGCTTAATACTAGGTACTGCTTGTACTACTGGTAACTAAGTACTACTGGTTACTAATGGGTACTAATGGTACTATTGGTACTCATATGTACCAATGGTACTACTGGCACTACTTGTACTAATGGGTTATACTAGGTACTACAAGTACTAATGGGTTATACTGGGCACCACTAGTACTAATGGGTTATACTGGGTACCACTAGTACTAATAAGTACTAATGGGTACTACTAGTACAAATAAGTACTAATGGGTACTACTAGTACTACTTGTTATTAACAGGTACTACTAGGTACTAACGGGTGCTACTAGGTACTGCTGTGTACTAGTAGGTACTAATGAGTACCAATAGCCGGATATTAAAAGACTGGATAAAAGATTTTATATGTTGCTCTCACCAGACATTCTCTACCCATGACATAATCAAATATATCTGTTAATAATAATAATAAGAATAATAAGAATAAGAATAATAATTTATTTGAGCACTAAGTTATTACATATTTTCTCTATTTGGCCCTGGCCACTAAGATGGGCAGTCATTGTGAATTAGTTACTTGTTGATACATTTAGTAGTTGTTACATTTATTTTTATTTACATTATTTTTCCTCTTTTAGACGTTCATATTCATTTATTTTTTACTTTCATTAAATATTTACCCATATTTTTACAGCTTTTATCTAGAATTGTATTTACATCTTTATTCCTATTCATTCCATACCATAAACCTTCCATTCTCCAAATCTCTGTTTCTTTGCATTCAAATATAATATGTTGTATATCTTCACTGTCCCCGCATAATGGACATTCACCTTGTGCATAGCCATTTTGCTTCCCTTTTAGCCCACATATTACTGCCCTTAACCATGCTATTCATCCTTCTTCTTTATTTATCTGTTAATACATTGATTCTTCCATCCATGTTACATTATTCAGTATATATGTTTACTTAGAAATAAGTTCTAATAAGCAATAAGTTCTTAGTCGCACACAACATTCGGAAACAGCGCTCAAATGTTTAGCCATAGTAACGAACTCTTGCGATTGAAATAGAAAATCAATATTCCCAAGATTTCGAGGCATGTAGGTATGTCAGGTTTGACCAAATATAAACATACAACATGGAATATTTCGAAACGGCAACTTCTACAAAGAAATAATTTACTTTCACACAAATTGTGTCTTAATGATCTCTAATCTTTCTTGTAGTACGTTTCTGCTCGCATGTTATGATTTCCCATTTTTGAAAAAGTATGTAACTTCAGTCAGCATGAAGAGAACTTTACGAGTTGGAACCTTGTCGCATTAATATCTCAAATGCGTTATATTTTAATAAAAAAACAGAGATCACGGTTTTGGGAAAATTAAAATGAACGAAACACTTTCTATGTCAAATAGTTTATCGATGGGGAATATTTATGAAAATCTTCCGCTGACATGATTAAGCAGTGAGTGGCTTAAGGGACACTGGGACTGAAATGTGAAGCTTTTGATGTAGTTGAACAGATGGGCTGAAATTCTGTGGCATAATTGAGTTCAAGCTGTGTAAGTTACTTAATTTTGATTCAGTAGTAAATATAAAAGTACATATCACGGAGGGGCACCGGAACTGGTGCAAAGTACTGCAAGCAGGCCAATCGGGCCATTGTGCTTCCGACATGACCTCTGGAAGGGAGGGATGACAGGAGAGAACCGAAGGCTGACCAGATCCGAATACTGACGGGGGCAAGCATGGACGGGGTCCCTAACGTTTCCAGTTAGAACGCATCCGCTGTTACACGGTCTCTGCCAAAAAGCCTTCAATCTCCAGCGTCCCCGGGAGCGGAGCTCCACGCAGAGGAGAGACTTAACTGAGTGGTATTGCAGCGACGCCAGGAAAAAAACCTTTACAGAGCGCAGCCACCGCCCAGCCGCAAACCGCCGAACACCGTCGCCAGGTTCTGCAATTCTGAAATAGAAAAGGAAGATGATGGGTACTGGAAATGAGAGGAAGGATAGTAGGGGTAGAAGATGAACCACCCCAGCATTCGCCTGGCGACGAAACCCATGGGCCAGAGTGTGCAGTGTCCGGGGATCGATCCCGGGACCTCCTGAATGCGGGCCAGAGATGTAACCGCCTGAGTCATACCACTCGGTTTTGACTCAGTAGTATATAGCATATGCACACATTCACTTTTTTCTCTCGAATAACCAAAAATTACATAATGCTCGAATAAACTTCCTGGCGCGAGATTTCGCTAGTGAAAATTGAATAGCAACCAGTGATCCCATATAGAAATAGTTGTACAGGAATTTCAGAAGCTAAGCAGGAAATAGTCCAAGATACTACTAGGTACAAATGGGTACTACTGATTACTACTGGGTACTAATAGGCACTACTGGTTACTACTAGGTACTACTGTGTATTGCTTGTACTACTGCGTACTTCTAGGCACTAAAACTACTAGGTGCTACTAGGTATCTTCGGTACACTGAGTACTAATGGAAACTACTGATACTTAGGTACTACTGTGTACTAATGAGTACTGCTGGTACTACTAAGTACCAATGGGTACCACTTCGAATGGTTGCTACTGAGTACAACGTGTACTATTGGTATTAATGGGTAATACTGGGTATAATGGGTACTCCTGGTACTAATGGGTACCACTGGTACTACCATGTACTAATGGTACTAATATGTACTACTGACTACTAATATATACTACTGGCTTCTAATATATGCTACTGGGTACTGCTGGAACTAATTAGCACTACAGAGTACTATTAGAAACTACAGGGTATTAATGGTCTCTACTGGGTACTAATGGGCTCTACTGGGTACTAATGGTACTAATGGGCTCTACTGGGTACTAATGGTACTAATAGGTACTAATGTGTAATACTGGGTCTTAATGGCCTATACTGGGTACTACTCGGTTCTAACGGGTACTAATAGATACAAATGGTTACTAATAGATTCTTCTGGTACTAAAGGGTGCTTCTAGTACTGCTGGGTGGTAATGGTACTACCCGGCACTCATATGTACTACAGGATACTACTCGTTACTAATATGCACTACTGGGCACTACTCGGTTCTACTGCGTACTACTAGGTTCTAATGGACACTACTGGGTACTAATGATACTACTTGGTACTACTCAGTACTAATGGACACTACTGGGTACTAATGGTTCTACTAGGTACCAATGGGCACTACTCGATACTTCAGGGTAATAATAGGAACTATTTGGTACTACTGGGTACTAATAGGTACTTCACGGTAGTACTATGTGCTAATGGTACTACTCGGTACTAATAGGTGCCACTGGGTACTACTAGCGAATATTGGGTACTAATGGGTAATACTAGGTACTCATGGGTACTTCCAACTGCTGGTACTAATGGACACTTTTGGAAACTAATGGTACTTCTCGGCACTACTGAGTATTAATAGTATTTCTTGGTACTAATGTTTTCTAATAGGTTCTACTCGGTATTAATAGGTATCTCTGGTACTAGAGGGTACTAAGAGATACTAATGGGTAACACTGGTACTAATGGACACTTCTAGGGACTAATGGGTATTATTGGGCTCTACTAGGTACTAATGGTACTACTTGGCACTACTATGTACTACTCGGCACAAATGGACTATAGGGTACTAATGGGATTTAAGCGAATTGCTAGATACTAATGGGTAATTGTAGATCCTAATGGGTACTACCAGATACTAATGGTACTACTGGTTACGAAAGTGTACTACTGGTTACTACTACGGGTTACTAATGGGTACTACTGCTTATTACTAGGTACTACCAGGAACAACTGGGTACTACTAGGTACTAACGGATAATACTAGGTTCTAACGGGTACTACTATGTACTAATGGTACTACTAGGTACTACTGGTGCTTTTATGTACTAATGGTGCTACGCGGTACTACTGTGTACTATTGGGTATTACTGGCACTACTGGTACTACTGTGTACTATTGGGTTTAACCGGGTACTAATAATACTAATAGATACAATGGGTACTACTAGGTACTGATGGGTTCTACTAGGTACTAAGGGGTACTACTAGGTACTAACGGGTTCTAATGGTACTACTAGTTACTAATGGATACTACTAGGATATTAAAAGACTGGATAAAAGATTTTATGTTGCTCTCACCAGACATTCTCCACCCATGACATATTCAAATATATCTTAATAATAATAATAATAATAATAATAATAATGATAATAATTTGAGCACTAAGTTATTACATATTTAGACTACCTTCTCTATTTGGCCCTGGCCACTACGATGGGCAGTCATTGTGAATTACAGTTACATGTTGATACATTTAGTAGTTCTTACATTTATTTTTATTTACATTATTTTTCCTCTTTTAACTGTTCGTATCCATGTATTTTTTACTTTCATTAAGTATTTACCCATATTTTTACAGTTTTTATCTAGAATTGTATGTATATCTTTATTCCTATTCATTCCATACCATAAACTTTCTTCTCTCCAAATCTCTGTTTCTTTGCATTCAAATATAATATGTTGTATATCTTCACTTTCCCCGCATAATGGACGTTCACTTTGTGCATAGCCATTTTGCTTCCCTTTTAGCCTCCATATTCCTGCCCTTAACCATGCTATACCTCCTCCTTCTTAATTTATCTGTTAATAGTATTCGTACTAACATTGTTTCTTCCATCCATGTTACATTATTCAGTATATATGCTTACTTAGAAATAAGTTCTAATAAGCAATAAGTTCTTAGTTGCACACAACATTCGGAAACAGCGCTCAAATGTTTAGCCATAGTAACGAACTCTTGCGACTGAAATAGAAAATGAATAATCGCAACATTTCGAGGCATGTAGGTATGTCAGATTTGAAAAAATATAAATATACAACATGGAATATTTCGAAACGGCAACTTCTACAAAGAAATAATTTAGTTTCACACAAATTGTGTCTTAATGATCTCTAATCTTTCTTGTAGTACGTTTCTGCTCGCATGTTATGATTTCCCATTTTTGGAAAAGTATGTAACTTCAGTCAGAATGAAGAGAACTTTACGAGTTGGAACCTTGTCGCATTAATATCTCAAATGTGTTATATTTTAATAAAAAATCCTAGATCCGGTTTTGGGAAAATTATAACGAACGAAACATTTTCTATGTCAAATAGCTTATCGAAGGGAGATATTAATGAAAATCTTCCCCTGACATGATTAAACAGTGAGTGGCTTAAGGGACACTGGGACTGAAATTTGAGGCTTTTGAAGTAGTTGAACAAATGGGCTGAAATTCTGTGGCATAATTGAGTTCAAGCTGTGTAAGTTACTTAATTTTGATTCAGTAGTAAAGATAAAGGTTTATATCACGGAGAGCCCCCGGAACTGGTGCAGAGGACTGCATGTAGGCCAATCGGGCCATTGTGCTTCCGACATGACCTCTGGAAGGGAGGGATGACAGGAGAGAACAGCATCCGCTGTTACACGGTGTATGCCAAAAAGCCACCAATCTCCAGCATCCCCGGGAGCGGAGCTCCACGCTGAGGAGAGACTTAACTGAGTGGTATTGCAGCGACGCCAGGAAAAAAGCCTTTACAGAGCGCAGCCACCGCCCAGCCGCAACCCGCCGAACACCGTCGCCAGGTCCTGCAATTCTGAAATAGATGATAACGAAGATGATGGATACAGGAAATTCGAGGAAGGAGAGTAGGGGTAGAGGATGAACCACTCTAGCGTTCGCCTGGCGACGAAACCCATGGGCCAGAATGTGCAGTCTACGGGGATCGATCCCGGGACCTCCTGAATGCCGGCCACAATGTAACCGCCTGAGTCATCCCACTCGGTTTTGATTCAGTAGTATATAGCATATTCACACATTCACTTTTTTCTCTCGAATAACCAAAAATTACATAATGCTCGAATAAACCTCCTGACTGAGATTTCGCTAGTAAAACTTGAATAGCAACCAGTGATCCCATATAGAAATAGTTGTACAGGAATTTCAGAAGCTAAGCAGGAAATAGTTCACGATACTAATAGGTACCAATGGGTACTGCTGATTACTAGTTGGTACTAGTGGTTACTACTAGGTACTGTTGGTACTACTGTGTATTGCTGGTACTACTATGTACTACTAGGTACTCAAATACTAGGTGCTACTGGGTACCTTCGGTACACTGGAAACTACTAGGTACTACCGATACTTAGGTACTACTGGGTACTGCTGGTACTGCTAGTTACCAATGGGTAGCACTTCTAATGGGTGGTACTGGGTACAATTGGTACTAATGGGCAATACTGGGTACTATTGAGTAAGACTGGGTAATAATGGGTACTCCTGGTAATACCATGTACTACTGGCTAATATGTACTACTGGGTACTAATATATACTACTGGGTACTAATATATACTAATGGGTACTGCTGGTACTATTAGAAACTACAGGGTAATAATAAGAACTACAGGGTACTCATGGGCTCTACTGGTTACTAATGGCTCTAGTAGGTACTACTGGGTACAACGCTGCACTACTTTGTACTAATGGTACTACTATGTACTAATGTGTGATACTGGGTACTAAAGTGTCCTACTCGGTACTCCTTGGTTCTAATGGTACTTCAGGTACTAATGGGTACTAATAGATACGAATTGGTACTTATAGATACTACTGGTACTAATGGGTACTTCTAGTACTACTGGGTAGTAATGGTTGTATCCGGCACTCATATGTACTACTGGGTACTACTAGGTTCTACTGGATACTACTAGGTACTTAAGGACCATACTGGTTCTAATAGATATTCTGGAACTAATAGGTACTACTGGTACTACTGGGTAGTAATCCTACTACCCGGCACTCCTATGTACTATTGGGTAATACACGGTACTAATAGGTATTACTGGGTTCTCATAGGTACTAACGGTACTTCTCGGTACTAATGATACTACTCGACACTACTGAATATTAATGGAACTACAAGGTACTAATGGGCACAACTGGTACTTTCGGGCATTGCTGAGTACTATTAGGTCCTACTGAGTGTTTCTCGGTACTTGTAAATAATAGGTACTACTCCGTACTAATGGTACAGCTCGGTACTAATAGGTACTACTGGGTACTACAAGCGACTATTGGGTACTCATGGGTAATACTAGGTACTAATGGGTACTACTAACTACTTTTACTAATGGACACTACTGGTACTAATGGTTTTGGTCAGCACTAGTGAGAACAAATGGTACTACTCTGCATAACTTGGTACTAATAGGTACTACTCGGTACTAATATGTTCTACTGGTACTAATGGGTACTACTGGCACTAATGGCAACTACTAGGCACTAATGGGTACTACCCGGCAATATTCCGTACTAATGGTACTACTCGGTACTAATGGGTACTACTTGGTACTACTGGGTACTAATGAATCCTACCAGGTATAAGGGATACTAATTGGTATTCTTGGTACTACCGGGTATTAATGTTACAACTGGGTACTACCGGTACTACTGGGTACTACTAAGTACTATTCGTTCTTATGGTGTTACTCGGTACTGCTGGGTACTACTAAGTACTATTCGTTCTACTATGTTCTTATGGTGCTTCTCGGTACTACTGGGTACTACTGGCACTACTAGGTACTACTGTGTACCATTAGGCGCCACTGGGTACTATTAGTACTAGTTGGTACTAAGGGGTACTACTAGGTACTAACGGGTACTAATGGTACTACTAGGTACTACTGGGTACTAATGGTACTACTAGGTACTACTGGGTACTAATGAATACAACTAAGTACTAATTGGTACCAATATCCGGATATTAAAAGACTGTTTCCTATAAAGTTTCCTATAAACAGTGTGAGACAGTGATCCATCAGCATTTCTTATTACCAGAACATCTAAGAAGGCTATTTTATTGTTATGTTCTGTTTCCATATTAAATCCAATCACCACCCACAACAAAAGAGAGGAATAATCAAAACCCTAGTGGACCGAGCCAAACGTATTTGTACAGGGCAATACTTAAGTAATGAGATACAGCATCTTGGGCTGGCTATGTTACAAAACGGATTTACGAATAAAGATTTTAACAGAGCAATTCACCCTAAGAAGATATCACGTCAAGGCCACGAATCGTCTACATATAAGGGAAAAGTCTTCTTACCTTATGTTAAAAACGTCACAGATCGCATTGGAAAAATACTTAAAAAGCACAAAATAAATACAATATATAAACCAACCAGAAAAATTCAACAAACTTTAAAATCTGCTAAAGACAAAAGAGACCCCTTATGTGTTCCAGGGGTATATAGAATACCTTGTACATGCGGCTCTGTTTATATCGGAACAATAAAACGTAGCATAAATACCCGAATAACAGAGCATAAACGACATTGTCGCCTTGCTCAAACAGATAAGTCTGCAGTTGCTGAACACATTGTCACCATGGGTCATCGTATCCTATATGAAGGCACGCAAGTACTATCCTCTACAAAATATTATCACGCTAGACTTCATAGAGAAGCTATTGAAATTTATAAACACTCCAATAACTTTAATAAAAAGGAAGAGAAATTTAAGCTTAATCGTACGTGGATACCAGCGATGACACGTCACTGCAGACCCACTGCGGCAGTTTTGACCTTGACGTGAGCTATATATTGCGGAACATCTCTTGCCTAGTCGGCAGTCGTTATCAAGCTGTCCTGGGTGTTACACTCCTGAAGATGGCAACCACAGAGTTGACCGAAACGTCGGGTTTTAGTAGTTTTACCCTTAGACCACGGCCTTCCAGACCGGAAGATTTTAATGTTTTATCGATTAACTCCGGCCGTGAAAGCCTTCGTACTTATTTAAGCAGGAAATAGTTCACGATACTACTAGGTACCAATGGGTACTACTGGTTACTACTAGGTACTGTTGGTACTACTGTGTATTGCTGGTACTACTAGGTACTCAAATACTAGGTGCTACTGGGTACCTTCGGTACACTGGGAACTACTAGTTACTACCGATACTTAGGTACTACTGGGTACTGATAGTTACCAATGGGTACGACTTCTAATGAGTGCTACTGGGTACAATTAGTACTATTGGTACTAATGGGCAATACTGCGTACTAATGGGTACCCCTGGTACTAATAAGTACCCCTGGTACTAATGGGTACCACTGGCACTACCATGTACCACTGGCTAATGATATGTACTACTGGCTACTAAAATATACTACTGGGTACTAATATATACTAATGGGTACTGCTGGTACTATTAGAAACTACAGGGTACTAATAAGAACTACTGGGTAGTAATGGTTCTAATAGGTACTACTGGTACTAATGGGTACAACGCTGCACTACTTATACTACTATGTACTAATGGTACTACTATGTACTAATCGTACTACTGGGTACTAATCAAACTACTGGGTACTAATAGGTACTAATGTGTGATACTGGGTACTAAAGGGTCCTATTCGGTACTCCTTGGTTCTAATGGTACTTCAGGTACTAATGGGTACTAATAGATACGAATGGGTACTTATAGATACTACTGGTACTAATGGGTACTTCTAGTACTACTGGGTAGTAATGGTTGTACCCGGCACTCTTATGTACTACTGGGTACATCTCGGTAGTAATAGGTACTACTGGGCACTACTAGGTTCTACTGGATAATACTTAGTACTGAAGGACAATACTGGGCTATAATAGTACTTCTGGTACTAATAGGTACTAATAAGTACGAATGGGTACTAATAGATACCACTGGTACTAATGATTACTAATGGATACGAATGGGTACTAATAGATATTCTGGAACCAATAGGTACTACTGAGTAGTAATCCTACTACCCTTCACTCCTATGTACTATTGGGTAACACACGGTACTAATAGGTACTATTGGGTACTCATAGGTACTAACGGTAATACACAGTACTAATGATACTACTCGGCACTACTGAATACTAATGGAACTACTAGGTACTAATGGGGACAACTGGTACTTTCGGGCATTACTGAGTACTTTTAGGCACAACTGAGTGTTTCTCGGTGCTTGTAAATAATAGGTAATACTCGGTACTAATGGTACTACTCGGTACTAATAGGTACTACTGGGTACTACTAGCGACTATAGGGTACTAATGGGTAATACTAGGTACTAATGGGTACTTCTAACTACTGGTACTAATGGACACTACTGGGTACTAATGGATTTGTTCTGCACTAGTGAGTGCAAAAGGTACTACTCTGCACTACTTGGTACTAATACGTACTGCTCGGTACTAATATGTTCTACTGATACTAATGGGTACTACTGGTACTAATGGCAACTACTAGGTACAAATGGATACTACCCGGCAATATTCCGTACTAATGGTACTACTCGGTACTATCGGTATTACTCGGTACTAATGGGTACTACTTGGTACTACTTGGCACCAAATGGTACTAATGAATACTACCAGGTACTAAGGGGTATTAATTGGTACTCATGGTACTACCGGGTATTAATGTTACAACTGGGTACTACCGGTACTACTGGGTACTACTAAGCACTATTCGTTCTATGTTCTTATGGTGTTACTCGGTGCTGCTGTGTACTACTAAGTACTATTCGTTCTACTATGTTCTTTAGGTGCTTCTCGGTACTACTGGGTACTACTGTGTTCTATTAGGCGCCACTGGGTGCTATTAGTACTAATAGGTACTAAGGGGAACTACAGGGTACTAATGGTACTACTAGGTACTACTGGGTACTAATGAATACAACTAGGTACTAATTGGTACCAATATGCGGATATTAAAAGACTGGACAAAAGATTTTATATGTTGCTCTCACCAGACATTCTCTACCCATGACATATTCAAATATATCTGTTAATAATAACAATAATAATAATTTGAACACTACGCTATCACATATTTAGACTACCTTCTCTATTTGGTCCTGGCCATTTTCTATGTCAAATAGCTTATCGAAGCGGGATATTAATGAAAATCTTCCCCTGACATGATTAAACAGTGAGTGGCTTAAGGGACACTGGGGTTGAAATTTGCGGCTTTTGAAGTAGTTGAACAAATGGGCTGAAATTCTGTGGCATAATTGAGTTCAAGCTGTGTAAGTTACTTAATTTTGATTCAATAGTAACTATAAAGGTACATATCCCGGAGGGCCCCCGGAACTGGTCCAGAGGACTGCAAGCAGGCCAATCGGGGCATTGTGCTTCCGACATGACCTCTGGAAGGGAGGGATGACTGGAGAGAACAGCATCCGCTGTTACACGGTCTCTGCCAAAAAGCCACCAACCTCCAGCGTCCCCAAGAGCGGAGCTTCACGCTGAGGAGAGACTTAACTGAGTGGTACTGCAGCGACGCCAGGAAAAAAGCCTTTACAGAGCGCAGCCACCGCCCAGCCGCAACCTGCCGAAAGGCGTCGCTAGGTCCTGCAATTCTGAAATAGATGATAAGGAAGATGATGGGTACAGGAATTTAGAGGAAGGAGATTAGGGGTAGAAGATGAACCACCCCAGCATTCGCCTGGGGACGAAACCCATGGCCCAGAGTGTGCAGTCTCCGGGGATCGATCCCGGGACCTCCTGAATGCGGGCCACAGATGTAATCGCCTGAGTCATACCACTCGGTTTTGATTGTGTAGTATATAGCAAATGCACACATTCACTTTTTTTTCGAATAGCCAAAAATTACATAATATTCGAATAAAATTCCTGGCGCTACTGAAAGTTGAATACCAACCAGTGATCGCATATAAAAATAGTTGTACAGGAATTTCAGAAGCTAAGCAGGAAAAAGTTCACGATACTAATAGGTACCAATGGGTACTACTGATTACTAGTGGGTACTAATGGGTACTACTGGTTACTACTAGGTACTACTATGTACTACTGGGTTATACTGGGTACTACTAACTACTAATGGTTACTAATGGTACTATTGGTACTCATATGTACAAATGGTACTATTGGCACTACTGGGTACTACTGGCAATACGAGGTACTACTAGTACTAATGGGTTATACTGGGTACTACTAGTACTAATAGGGACGAATGGGTACCTAGTAGTACCAATAGGGACTAGGTACTAACATGTACTAATTGTAATAAGGAATACTGCTAGGTACTAACGGGTACTACTATGTACTACTGTGTACTAGTAGGTACTAAGGGATACCACTACGTACTAACGGGTACCAAAAGCCGGATATTAAAAGACTGTATAAAAGATTTTATATGTTGCTCTCACCAGACATCCTCTACGCATGACATAAATCAAATATATCTGTTAATAATAATAATTTATTTGAATACTAAGTTATTACATATTTAGACTACCTTCTCTATTTAGACCTGGCCACTAGGATGGGCAGTCATCGTGAATTAGTTACATGTTGATACATTTAGTAGTTGTTACATTTATTTTGATTTACATTATTTTTCTTCTTTTCGCCCTTCATATTCATTTATGTTATTCAGTAGTATATAGCATATGCACACATTCACTTGTTTCTTCGAATAACCAAAAATTACATAATGCACGAATAAACTTCCTGGCGCGAAATTTCGCTAGTGAAAATTGAATAGCAACCAGTGATCCCATATAGAAATAGTTGTACAGGAATTTCAGAAGCTAAGCAGGAAACAGTTCACCATATTACTAGGTACCAATGGGTACTACTGGTTACTACTAGGTACTGATGGTACTTCTGGTACTACAGTGTATTGCGGTAATATGTACTACTGGGTACTACTAGGTACTAAAACTACTAGATGCTACTGGGTACCTTCGGTACACTGGGTACTACTAGGTACTAATGGGTACATCTGATACTTAGATATTACTGGGTACTTATGGGTACTGCTGGTACTACTAGGTACCATTGGGTACCACTTCTAATGGGTGCTACTGGGTACAACTAGTACTATTGGTACTTTTGAGTAATACTGGGTACTAATGGGTAATCCTCGTATTAATCGGTACTCCTGGTACTAAGGGCTACCACTGGTACTACCATGTACTAAGGCTAACGCTGGCACTACTATGTACTATTGGTACTAATATGTAGTACTGGCTACTAATATATACTACTAGATACTAATATGCACACCTGGGTACTGCTGGTACTAATAGGCTCTACAGAGTGCTATTAGAAACTACAGGGTACTAATAAGAACTGCAGGGTACTAATGGGCTCTAATGGGTACTAATGGTACACCTGGTACTAATGGGTACAACGCCGCACTACTATGTTTTAATGGTACTACTTGCTACTAATAAGTACTAATGTGTAATACTGGGTACTAATGGGTCCTTCTGGGTACTACTCGGTACTCCTTGTTTTAATGGTACTTCTGGTACTAATAGATACGAATGGGTACTAATAGATACAAATGGTACTAATGGGTACTTCTAGTATTACTGGGTACTAATGGTGGTTCTCGGCACTACAGAGTACTAATGGTAATACTCGGCACTACTGGGTACTAAAAGATATTTTTTGGTACTACTGGTACTGATGGCCACTACTAGGTACTACTGGGTACTACTCGACACTACTAGGTACTTAAGGTACTACTCGGCACTACTATGTACTAATGGTACAACTCGGTACTAATAGGTACTACTAGGTATTAATAAAGACTACTGGGTACTAATGATTTTACTTGGCACTACTGAGTACTAATGGTCACTACTGAATACTAATGGTACTACTCGGCACTACGGATTACTAACGGTATTACTAGGTACTAATTGTATTATTGGGCATAACTGGATACTTTTAAGCACTAGTGAGTACTACTCGGTACTTCTTGGAACTATTAGTTACTACTCGGTGCTACTATGAACTAATGGTACTACTCGGTACTAATAGCGCTTCTGGGTACTACTAGCGACTACTGGGTAATAGGTACTCATTGGTACTACGTACTACTGGTACTAATGGAAACTACTGGGTACTAATGATACGTCTCGACACTAGTGAGTACTAAAGGTTCTACTCGGCACTAAAGGGTACTAATAGGTACTACTGGTACTAATGGTGTACTAAGAGATACTAATGGGTACTAAGAGGTACTACTGGTAGAAATGGCGACCACTAGGTACTAATGGGTATGATAGGACACTACTAGGTTATAGTGGTACTACTCGGTACTACTATTTATTAGTGGTTCTACTCGGTACTAATAAGTACTACTGGGTACTAATGAGCACTACCAGGTGTTAAGGGTACTAACGGGTAATACCGGTTACTACTAGATACTATTGGTCCTACTGTTTAATGGTGCCACTCAGTACTACCAGGTACTAATGCACACTACTGGGTGCTAATGGTACTTCACGGCACTACTGAGTACTAATGATACTACTACGTACTAATGGGCACAAATGGGTATTATTGGGGATATTGAGTACTACTCGATACTGCTGGGTACTAATAGGTACTATTGTGTTCTACTGGGCACTGATACCTACTACTCTGTACTACTATGTACTAAAGTTACTAATAGGTGCTAATGGGTACTAAGAGCGAATACTGGGTACTAATGGGTAATACTAGGTACTCATAGGTACTACTAATAACTACTGGTATTAATGTACACTACTGGGTACTAATGTTACTCCTCGGCACTACTAAGTACTAATGGTACTACTCGGCACTAATGGTACTAGTAGAAACTACTGGGACTACTAGGTACTAATGAACACTACTGGGTACTAATGATACTACTTGGAACTACTGTGAATTAATGGGCACTACTGGATGCTAATTGTACAACTCGGCACTACTGATTACTAATGGTATTAGTGGTACTAATGGGCACTACAGGGCACTGTTTGGCACTACCGAGTACTACTCGGTACTTTCGGGTACTAATAAGTACTACTCAGTACTTCTATGTACTAATGGGACTACACGGTAATAATAGCTGATACCGGGTACTACTAGCGATATAGGATACTAGATACTCATGGGTACTACTAACTACTGGTACTAATGGACACTACTGGGTACTAATGGTACTTCTCGGCACTACTGAGTACTGATGGTACTACTCGGCAATGCTGGGTACTAATAGGTACTACTGGTACTAATGAGTATTACTATGTACTAATCGTACCTCTCGGTACTAATAGGTACTATTGGGTACTACCAGGTACTAAGCGGTACCATGGGTACTAATGGTTACTACAAGATACTATTGGTTCTACTATGTTCTAATGGTGCTACTCGGTACTACTGGGAACTATTAATACTACTAGGTACTAACGGGTACTAATGGTACTATTAGGTACTACTGGGGCAGAGCACTGCAAGCAGGCCAATCGGCCCACTGGCTACCGACATGACCTCAGGAAGGGAGGGATGACAGGAGAGAACCGAAGGCTGACCAGATCCGGATACCGACGGGGGCAAGCATGGACGGAGTCCCTAACTTTTCCACATGGAACGCATCCGCTATCACACGGTCTCTGCCAACAAGCCACCAATCTCCAGGGTCCCCCTCGCAGCCCCAACCGCAACCCACCGAACACCGTCGGCAGGTCCTGCAATCCTGAAATAGATGATTAGCAAGAAGATGGGTACAGGAAATGAGAGGAAGGAGAGTAGAGGTAGAAGATGAACCACCCCAGCATTCGCCTGGCGACGAAACCCATGGGCTAGAGTGAGCGGTCTCCGGGGATCGATCCCAGGACCTCTTGAATGCGGGCCAGAGATGTAACCGCCTGAGTCATCCCACGCGGTTGTGATTCAGTAGTATATAGCATATAAACAGATTCACTTTTTTCGAATAACCAAAAATTACATAATGCTCAAATAAACTTCCTGGCCCGAGATTTCGCTAGTAAAACTTGAATAGCAACCAGTGATCCCATATGGAAATAGTTGTACAGGAATTTCGCGAGCTAAGCAGGAGATCGTTCACGATACTACTATGTACTAATGGCTATTACTATGGTACCACTGGGTACTACTGGGCACTACTTGGTACTACTACGTGCTAGTACTACTAGGTGCTATTTGGTACTATTAGTACTATTGGTTACTACTAGTACCTAGGTACTACTGGTTACTACTAGTACCTAGGTACTACTGGGTACCACTGGTACCATTACCTACCTATGGGTACCACTGCTAATCGGTACTACTAGGTACTAGCTACTCCTGGGTACTATTGGTACTACTAGTTACTACCGGGTACTATTGGTTCTATTAGGTACTACTAGTTACTACAATTTACTACTTGATACTCATGGGTACTACCGCTTAATACTAGGTACTGCTTGTTACTACTGGTAACTAAGTACTACTGGTTACTAATGGGTACTAATGGTACTATTGGTACTCATATGTACCAATGGTACTACTGGCACTACTTGTACTAATGGGTTATACTAGGTACTACAAGTACTAATGGGTTATACTGGGCACCACTAGTACTAATAGGTTATACTGGGTACCACTAGTACTAATAAGTACTAATGGGTACTACTAGTACATATAAGTACTAATGGGTACTACTAGTACTACTTGTTATTAACAGGTACTACTAGGTACTAACGGGTGCTACTAGGTACTGCTGTGTACTAGTAGGTACTAATGAGTACCAATAGCCGGATATTAAAAGACTGGATAAAAGATTTTATATGTTGCTCTCACCAGACATTCTCTACCCATGACATAATCAAATATATCTGTTAATAATAATAATTAGAATAATAAGAATAAGAATAATAATTTATTTGAGCACTAAGTTATTACATATTTTCTCTATTTGGCCCTGGCCACTAAGATGGGCAGTCATTGTGAATTAGTTACTTGTTGATACATTTAGTAGTTGTTACATTTATTTTTATTTACATTATTTTTCCTCTTTTAGACGTTCATATTCATTTATTTTTTACTTTCATTAAGTATTTACCCATAATTTTACAGCTTTTATCTAGAATTGTATTTACATCTTTATTCCTATTCATTCCATACCATAAACCTTCTTCTCTCCAAATCTCTGTTTCTTTGCATTCAAATATAATATGTTGTATATCTTCACTGTCCCCGCATAATGGACATTCACCTTGTGCATAGCCATTTTGCTTCCCTTTTAGCCCACATATTACTGCCCTTAACCATGCTATTCATCCTTCTTCTTTATTTATCTGTTAATACATTGATTCTTCCATCCATGTTACATTATTCAGTATATATGTTTACTTAGAAATAAGTTCTAATAAGCAATAAGTTCTTAGTCGCACACAACATTCGGAAACAGCGCTCAAATGTTTAGCCATAGTAACGAACTCTTGCGATTGAAATAGAAAATCAATATTCCCAAGATTTCGAGGCATGTAGGTATGTCAGGTTTGACCAAATATAAACATACAACATGGAATATTTCGAAACGGCAACATCTACAAAGAAATAATTTACTTTCACACAAATTGTGTCTTAATGATCTCTAATCTTTCTTGTAGTACGTTTCTGCTCGCATGTTATGATTTCCCATTTTTGAAAAAGTATGTAACTTCAGTCAGCATGAAGAGAACTTTACGAGTTGGAACCTTGTCGCATTAATATCTCAAATGCGTTATATTTTAATAAAAAAACCTAGATCACGGTTTTGGGAAAATTAAAATGAACGAAACACTTTCTATGTCAAATAGTTTATCGATGGGGAATATTTATGAAAATCTTCCGCTGACATGATTAAGCAGTGAGTGGCTTAAGGGACACTGGGACTGAAATGTGAAGCTTTTGATGTAGTTGAACAGATGGGCTGAAATTCTGTGGCATAATTGAGTTCAAGCTGTGTAAGTTACTTAATTTTGATTCAGTAGTAAATATAAAAGTACATATCACGGAGGGGCACCGGAACTGGTGCAAAGTACTGCAAGCAGGCCAATCGGGCCATTGTGCTTCCGACATGACCTCTGGAAGGGAGGGATGACAGGAGAGAACCGAAGGCTGACCAGATCCGAATACTGACGGGGGCAAGCATGGACGGGGTCCCTAACGTTTCCAGTTAGAACGCATCCGCTGTTACACGGTCTCTGCCAAAAAGCCTTCAATCTCCAGCGTCCCCGGGAGCGGAGCTCCACGCAGAGGAGAGACTTAACTGAGTGGTATTGCAGCGACGCCAGGAAAAAAACCTTTACAGAGCGCAGCCACCGCCCAGCCGCAACCCGCCGAACACCGTCGCCAGGTTCTGCAATTCTGAAATAGAAAAGGAAGATGATGGGTACTGGAAATGAGAGGAAGGATAGTAGGGGTAGAAGATGAACCACCCCAGCATTCGCCTGGCGACGAAACCCATGGGCCAGAGTGTGCAGTGTCCGGGGATCGATCCCGGGACCTCCTGAATGCGGGCCAGAGATGTAACCGCCTGAGTCATACCACTCGGTTTTGACTCAGTAGTATATAGCATATGCACACATTCACTTTTTTCTCTCGAATAACCAAAAATTACATAATGCTCGAATAAACTTCCTGGCGCGAGATTTCGCTAGTGAAAATTGAATAGCAACCAGTGATCCCATATAGAAATAGTTGTACAGGAATTTCAGAAGCTAAGCAGGAAATAGTCCAAGATACTACTAGGTACAAATGGGTACTACTGATTACTACTGGGTACTAATAGGCACTACTGGTTACTACTAGGTACTACTGTGTATTGCTTGTACTACTGCGTACTTCTAGGCACTAAAACTACTAGGTGCTACTAGGTATCTTCGGTACACTGAGTACTAATGGAAACTACTGATACTTAGGTACTACTGTGTACTAATGAGTACTGCTGCTACTACTAAGTACCAATGGGTACCACTTCGAATGGTTGCTACTGAGGACAACGTGTACTATTGGTATTAATGGGTAATACTGGGTATAAATAGGTACTCCTGGTACTAATGGGTACCACTGGTACTACCATGTACTAATGGTACTAATATGTACTACTGACTACTAATATATACTACTGGCTTCTAATATATGCTACTGGGTACTGCTGGAACTAATTGGCACTACAGAGTACTATTAGAAACTACAGGGTATTAATGGTCTCTACTGGGTACTAATGGGCTCTACTGGGTACTAATGGGCTCTACTGGGTACTAATGGTACTAATAGGTACTAATGTGTAATACTGGGTCTTAATGGCCTATACTGGGTACTACTCGGTTCTAACGGGTACTAATAGATACAAATGGTTACTAATAGATTCTTCTGGTACTAAAGGGTGCTTCTAGTACTACTGGGTGGTAATGGTACTACCCGGCACTCATATGTACTACAGGATACTACACGTTACTAATATGCACTACTGGGCACTACTCGGTTCTACTGCGTACTACTAGGTTCTAATGGACACAACTGGGTACTAATGATACTACTTGGCACTACTCGTACTAATGGACACTACTGGGTACTAATGGTTCTACTAGGTACCAATGGGCACTACTCGATACTTCAGGGTAATAATAGGAACTATTTGGTACTACTGGGTACTAATAGGTACTCCACGGTAGTACTATGTGCTAATGGTACTACTCGGTACTAATAGGTGCCACTGGGTACTACTAGCGAATATTGGGTACTAATGGGTAATACTAGGTACTCATGGGTACTTCCAACTGCTGGTACTAATGGACACTTTTGGGAACTAATGGTACTTCTCGGCACTACTGAGTATTAATAGTATTTCTTGGTACTAATGGTTTCTAATAGGTTCTACTCGGTATTAATAGGTATCTCTGGTACTAGAGGGTACTAAGAGATACTATTGGGTAACACTGGTACTAATGGACACTCCTAGGGACTAATGGGTATTATTGGGCTCTACTAGGTACTAATGGTACTACTTGGCACTACTATGTACTACTCGGTACAAATGGACTATAGGGTACTAATGGGATTTAAGCGAATTGCTAGATACTAATGGGTAATTGTAGATCCTAATGGGTACTACCAGATACTAATGGTACTACTGGTTACGAAAGTGTACTACTGGTTACTACTACGGGTTACTAATGGGTACTACTGCTTATTACTAGGTACTACCAGGAACAACTGGGTACTACTAGGTACTAACGGATAATACTAGGTTCTAACGGGTACTACTATGTACTAATGGTACTACTAGGTACTACTGGTGCTTCTATGTACTAATGGTGCTACGCGGTACTACTGTGTACTATTGGGTATTACTGGCACTACTGGTACTACTGTGTACTATTGGGTTTAACCGGGTACTAATAATACTAATAGATACAATGGGTACTACTAGGTACTGATGGGTTCTACTAGGTACTAAGGGGTACTACTAGGTACTAACGGGTTCTAATGGTACTACTAGTTACTAATGGATACTACAAGGATATTAAAAGACTGGATAAAAGATTTTATGTTGCTCTCACCAGACATTCTCCACCCATGACATATTCAAATATATCTTAATAATAATAATAATAATAATAATAATAATAATAATTTGAGCACTAAGTTATTACATATTTAGACTACCTTCTCTATTTGGCCCTGGCCACTACGATGGGCAGTCATTGTGAATTACAGTTACGTGTTGATACATTTAGTAGTTCTTACATTTATTTTTATTTACATTATTTTTCCTCTTTTAACTGTTCGTATCCATGTATTTTTTACTTTCATTAAGTATTTACCCATATTTTTACAGTTTTTATCTAGAATTGTATGTATATCTTTATTCCTATTCATTCCATACCATAAACTTTCTTCTCTCCAAATCTCTGTTTCTTTGCATTCAAATATAATATGTTGTATATCTTCACTTTCCCCGCATAATGGACGTTCACTTTGTGCATAGCCATTTTGCTTCCCTTTTAGCCTCCATATTCCTGCCCTTAACCATGCTATACCTCCTCCTTCTTCTTAATTTATCTGTTAATAGTATTCGTACTAACATTGTTTCTTCCATCCATGTTACATTATTCAGTATATATGCTTACTTAGAAATAAGTTCTAATAAGCAATAAGTTCTTAGTTGCACACAACATTCGGAAACAGCGCTCAAATGTTTAGCCATAGTAACGAACTCTTGCGACTGAAATAGAAAATGAATAATCGCAACATTTCGAGGCATGTAGGTATGTCAGATTTGAAAAAATATAAATATACAACATGGAATATTTTGAAACGGCAATTTCTACAAAGAAATAATTTAGTTTCACACAAATTGTGACTTAATGATCTCTAATCTTTCTTGTAGTACGTTTTTGCTCGCATGTTATGATTTCCCATTTTTGAAAAAGTATGTAACTTCAGTCAGTATGAAGAGAACTTTACGAGTTGGAACCTTGTCGCATTAATATCTCAAATGTGTTATATTTTAATAAAAAATCCTAGATCCGGTTTTGGGAAAATTATAACGAACGAAACATTTTCTATGTCAAATAAGTTATCGAAGGGGGATATTAATGAAAATCTTCCCCTGACATGATTAAACAGTGAGTGGCTTAAGGGACACTGGGACTGAAGTTTGAAGCTTTTGAAGTAGTTGAACCATTGGGCTGAAATTCTGTGGCATAATTGAGTTCAAGCTGTGTAATTTACGTAATTTTGATTCAGCAGTAAAGATAAAGGTACATATCACGGAGGGCCCCCGGAACTGGTGCAGAGGACTGCAAGCAGGCCAATCGGGCCATTGTGCTACCGACATGACCTCTGGAAGGGAGGGATGACAGGAGAGAACCGAAGGCTGACGAGATCCGAATACCGACGGGGGCAAGCATGGACGGGGCCCCTAACGTTTCTAGATAGAACGCATCCGCTGTCACACTGTCTCTGCCAACAAGCCACCAATCTCCAAGGTCCCCGGGAGCAGAGCTCCACGCTGAGGAGACACTTAACTGAGTGGTACTGCAGCGACGCCAGGGAAAAAGCCTTTACAGAGCGCAGCCACCGCCCAGCCGCAACCCGCCGAACACCGTCGCCATGTCCTGCAATCCTGAAATAGATGATAAGGAAGATGATGGGTACAGGAAATGAGAGGAAGGAGAGTAGGGGTAGAAGATGAACCATCCCAGCATTCGCCTGGCGACGAAACCCATGGGCCAGAGTTTGCAGTCTCCGGGGATCGATCCCAGGACCTCCTGAATGCGGGCCACAGATGTAAACGCCTGAGTCATCCCACTCGGCTGTGATTCAGTAGTATATAGAATATGCACACATTCACTTTTTTTCGAATAATCAAAAATTACATAATGCTCGAATAAACTTCCTGACGCGAGATTTCGCTAGTAAAACTTGAATAGCAACCAGTGATTCCATATGGAAATAGCCGTACACGAATTTCAGAAGCTAAGCAGGAGATCGTTCACGATACATTTTTTAACTGCACCTGTGTTCGAGTGATGAGCGACCTGCTTTTTAATCTAGAGATACAGACTTCAATCCCTAGCTGAAGCGAGGAATTCTTCTCCAAGATAACTCCCTAATCACCACCGTGTCTGGATTTATGGGTTTGGGAATGAATGTGAGAGTAAAAAGTAATAAAAACCAACGTTAAGAAACCTACAGTTCACTGAGTAACGACACGCCATCAATTCTTTCTTAAGTATCCAAAGTATCCTTCACATGAACATTTTTCTATATTTTTTATTTTCTCAAAAATTACTCTTAACGATTTTGATGAAAATACCATAAACTTATATATTTATGTGATAAATAAAATGTATATCCTGAACTTTCTTGGAACTACCTGTGAATTCCTCTTTTGTCGGAAAGAATTTTGTACAAGAGTAAACCGTAAGAAATAAATCGTACTAAACAAAAAAAATGTAGACCTCTTTGAAACACACACTTTATTGAAGTAGCTTTTTTTTCCTGCATCAGCTACTCCCGAGATATCCGTTATTATTGGTCTGAGTGTTATCAAAACTGTCATTTGTTTTAAAATGCTCTAGGAATTCAATTGTTTCTTTTAATACCGTGGAAAGATCACGGCCAGTCTTTTAATATCCGGCTATTGGCCTTATTAAAGACATTTATGCTATTATAATTTTTATTTGTCTCCTTCAATCGCTGGTCATTTTCTGGCCGATATATTGGTATTGCGATGGCTTTATAAAATTTTATTGTTGAGTCTTTACGAGCTTTGTTTTTAAGCGTGTTTAACTTTTCTGTAATGTAGTGTAACTTATTTGCTTTATCACTTATATTTATTAATTTTATATATTCATGTAATATTTGCTTAATATTGTTAGGGGATTTTAACAGAATCTTTTCTTACATCAGTTGTTTTTGTTTTATTGATAGAGATTATATCATGTCTTTTACGAGTACTATATTTTGCTCCCACAAGTCAATTCCAGGATTGTATGGGAATTTGTATGGCTTTCAAAGACCGTCTGTCCGGAATCGGGTAGAAATCCACTGGGTATCTGATCATTGTGGCATCATGGGCAATGAAGCAGACGAAATTGCCAAAAGAGGAACCAAAATTCCTTTTATTAGACCAGAACAGTATTACCAGTTAGTAAAACTACTGTTAGAACTGCACTACACCAATGGGCTAACAAGGAACCGTCGCGCCTATGGCAAATTTCACACCATGGGCACAAATAGGATAAACCCATTGTCAAATCGTCACATACTAACTGACCGAACCCGTAGTTTTAAATAACCGCGAACAAGTTAAGAAGGTAATTGCAAAAATTACTGAATATGGACCCTTAGAAAATGTCTCCAGAATATGAAACCCTTTGATAACAATCTTCTTTGCCTGCTGTATAAACAATGAACAGGAACTGCTGAAAACCACCTTCTAGAATGTAATTATATAGACAGACGCAGATTTACAATCTTCGGAGAAGTTCGACTCTCAGGAGAAGAAAATAATGCTTTATAGGAAAGATTTTAAACGTTTCTGAAAAGATAGATGTATAACTATGAAGATAATAGGTAGTGCATAAAAACTCTCTGACTGAGGTGCCTTGTGTCTACGACAGCTCTCTTAAAAATTAATTAAAATCAAATTATATTTTGCAGTAGTTGATTTTCAGTACATCTTCGTTATGGCCAATAAATACCGATATTGGGTGAAAACCATTGTTTTTAGCATTTCCTCTGCTATATTGATACCTCTTTTAACTTCATTTAACCAAGTTCTTGTGTTATTATCTATGTTACGGCAAAAGTCGTGAAATAATACAGATAATATGTCAGGATACATGTCAGTAGTATTCATTTGTTTTATGCCCCTGTTTACTATATTCAGTTTTAATTTATTTTACTTTGTACTACGCAACACTGGGCAACCAGCAAATGCTATCGAGAGTTCTGTACACGCGCGGGTGCGACTTGCCAGCAATGATAGGGCTGTTCTATCTAATGTAACGGAGTACACCGTATATTAAAAGAAAATCCCATATCATAAGAGCAACTTACTATTTTGGGTTTTACATTACCAACTCCCTTATTACCCACAGATGTACAATATTTCTGATTTTCAGATACAAACTCTCATAAAATTTAAAGTTCCATGCAAGACGTTCTATATAGTAAAAGTTATGGCACATAAGTCCCGTATTATTTTCTCAACATTTACCACAGCATGTTTATGTTTAAAATGTGCGGTTTACAGTGGGAAGTGTTGTGTCACACAATTTTTTATATCACAATACTTTACTGCTTGTTTAATAAAGATTGAATGAAATTAGAGTGTCAATTTTCTCAACTTTCTTTTCCCATGATCCAACCTGTTTTTCCTAACTGTAAGTGCATGATTTTGAAATGAAAAGTATCTTTGTATCGCATGTATCAAAATCACAGTCACTTCCTGAAGTGAAGAGATGATATTACCTATCTTCTGCAGTTTTAATAAGGTCCAGGTTCAGTAGTTTGTGTTTTATGCCTGAGCTACATTCACGGACGCGTGACAATATTTCTCAGCAGTATTGCTGAACAGTACGTACTTACCGTAGTATAGGGAAGAGCACCATATTTGAAGACGAAGTCCGCCCACTTCCTCAGTTTAGCGCACAGCTGCACGTGTCCCCTCATCTCTGCTATGTCCGCTATCAGAGCCATCCAGGAAAATGACTGCTGCATTATCTGCAAGCACAACCTTGTGTTAGGTAACACAGAGGAACATCTTGACCGTAACAACCTTGTATTTGAATTCTTTAAGTAGACGTGCTTTATCATCCACTACCAAATCCGTGTTAACTCGTTAATTTATAATCTAATCTGTGTTTTAGGACATTCATATTTTTAGATAATCCTCTTTTAGTTGTTTTAAGAAGTATACTAAAATTTCATACTGCACTTTTCACGAGTATAAAACCCTGCCCTACCCTACCCTCACTCCATACACCAGAGCGACAACCTTGTGTGAACGTTTCTGGCTGTTACGTCTGCTGTCAAGTTTTCTCCCTCACTCCCTTCCTCTGATTTGGAGCACAACGGCTAATATGAAGGTACGGCTTGATCTCGCCTGATTGAGCCCGCTTCCTCTTCTTAAGCGAGCATTTCTAGTTGTAATACGAGGAGTAGCTTACTCTAACATTAATATAAATGGTATTTTATGATGAATACAGGTCTAGGCAAAGAAACCCTAATATTTACCTTACTTTTGCTTACTATTGAAGACACACTGCTATTCAGCAGTTACCCTTTATTCCCATTCTCCATCTGTGCCTAACATTCCAGTCCCCTTCAGCCAGTATCTGCTCATCCATCTTCCTGATATTTCAGACTTCCAGGGTGTTCTAGTGTTCTTCGATTCTCTTTTGTTTTGCTCTACTTACTAGCTAAATTGTGACAATCTACAAATACGAGGGCGGATTGATAAGTCCATGACTTTCACGAGAGATGGCGTTCTAATCACAGGTTTCTTTTTTGCACTCAAGTCTTACATCTATTCTGGGTATAATCGCAGAAATTTGTCATTTGTTTCTTAGACCATTGGTGAGAGCGTCTAAAATAAGCAGATGTGTGTTGCTTGGTAGAAAATGGAGAAAAGTGAATTTCGTGTTCTGATAAAGCAAGACGTAGTAAGACGATGAAGAAAACGGAAGAAAAGTTGAAAAAAGTATTATGGGAACTCTGCTACATCACATGGCATGGTTCACAAGTGTTTCACAGAATTTCGAAGTGGCCGTTCGAGTACAAAAGATGCCGTGCACACAGGTCAGTACAGAAGAAATGGTGAACGAAGTTCACGATATTGTGTTGGAAGAACGCGGAGTGCAAATCCGTGAGATAGCCAAGACCGTAAAAGGGAGTATAACATTCTGTACGAATTTTTGGGTATGAGAAAGTTGTCAGCAAGATGGGTACCGCGACTGCTCACAGTTCAGAACAAGCGGAATCGTGTGACCATTTCACAGGGATGTTTGAACATGTTCCAGCCGACCGAAAAGAGTTTTTGCGGCGTTATATCACGGTTGATGAAATTCATTCATTGGATTCATTACTATCAACCTGAAACCAAACAACAATCAAATCAGTGGATTTTTTTCGGTGAACCTGCTCTAAAGAAAGCGAAAACCTTTCTGTCGGCAGGAAATATCATGGCAGCTGTCTTTTGGGATTCATAAGGGGTGACAGACATCCACTACCTGGAAAAGGCTAAAACGATCACAGGTTCATATTATGCCACAATTCTAGATCAGTTTAACGAGGAATTGTTAAAGAAACGACCCCCTTTGGTAAAGAAAAAGGTCCTCTTTCACAGGATAATGCACCCGCACACAAGTCAGCCATTGCTATCGAAAAATTTGTGGAATTGGGCTACGAACTGCTACCTCACCCACCATATTCTCCAGATTTGGCTCCGAGCGACTTCTTCCTCTTCGCAAACCTGAAAAATTGGCTCGCTGGGAAAACTTCACGTCCAGTGAACACATCATGGCAGAAACAACCTCATATTTTGCAGACTTGGAAGGGTTAAAAAAATTGGAGAAACGTTGGACAACTAGCACTTTTAACACCGATGATGAAGTCAAATCAGTGAACAGCTGGTTGTGAGCACAGGACCCGACCTGGTACAGCACTGGCTTGGAAAAACTTGTGTCACGTCCCCAAAAATGCTTGGAAAAACATGTTGACTACGTAGGAAAGTAACAGAAGGATTGTACAGTATAAATAAAATTAAGTCAACATGATCAATTGTGTGTAATGTTTTTTTATAAAATAGGAAAACTTACTTATTGGACACCTCTCGTGTTATCAATATAGATATTAATATTATTAATATTAATATAGATAAGCAAAGAGCATGTGCCAAGAGGACTAGAAGTAGAGAAAGTAAAAAAATTCGGTTAAATAATAAACTTGGTGTTTTAAATTCAGGACCTTCCGAGGACATGAGACGCAGATTTTGAAGAAAATTTCCCTGTTCTAAACTGCTCTTTTTACATGAAAATGTTTGCGTATTTTTGGTTTTCTCAAAAATGGCTCTAATGATTTTGATTAAAATACCATATGTTTAAGTTGTTTTCAGTACCAAACATACAATGTATATCATGAATTTTTTGGGAATAATCTGTGGAGACTCCGTATTCTGAGTGACTTGTGTAACTGGTAAACAGTAGGATACAGACAAAATCATGCTAAACGAAAAATATTGATTTCGTTAAAGCACACAATTTAGGGCAAATACAATGTTTGTAGCGTTATGAATTTCGGAGATATTCTTTGTAATTGGTATAAATTTTCAAATACTTTATACTTTTCTCAACTGCAAATCGCTGCTCTTTTTTTTTTTTTTTTACTTTCTTCTTTGTGTTCATGCAAAGAAAAAGGAATTTCAAAGTTATCATATAGAGACCGGCCTCTAAAAGACGTGCTTACTGCATGTTTAAATTAGTAATTAAGGTTTATTTGTATTAACAAGAAATAGAAGAGTAAGCTTTTGTAAGAATAGTTTGCAGAAGAGTCAGTAGAGAAGGTCATGCAAGTGCAGTATCAGAATTTTTATTATTGAGGGGTCTGAAAACTTTTATTTCCAGTGAAATCTCGATAATGAATTTTTGTAGTGCAATACAGTGCTTCTGCTTACTGTAAGGCAGTTATTCCCTGAAACCTCTTGAAAAAATGTATATTATAAGTACCTACTGTATTTGAAAATTCCAAAGGCAGGAATGCTCATACCACAATGTGTTTTTCAAGTGTAGTGTGAAATTCTTGGACTGTTATATCGAATTTTTAGGTCAACTCTAATATTTCCTATAATTCTACGTGAGGTGAACATACAATAAAATTATAATCTAGTTGACTTCTGTTGCGAAGTCTGGTAGCAAATGTTTGTAACTGTTGAAAAACTGATACCAGAAGTTTTTCTTCACCTCTTACCGTATTGTGGAGTGTCACGAACTGGAGCCCCAGAAAGCGGGTGTACAAGATGAATAGATCCTGGCGGTGCACGGACAAGTGTATTGCTTTGCAGATAACAACATAGTCCAACCACAGGAAGTAGGCCACACAGGCAAGGTGATATGCTCCCGAAAACCTCACGTCGCCTTGATGGAGCATTTTTTCCTACTGGGACACTATCAAGACGCGAAGTGGCTGGCTACTTCTCGATAATTGCAACCTTGAGAGTGGGAGCTGCAGCGAGAACATGACAAGCTTTTTTTTTGCACTGGTTATGTAGAGGAGGAAAGCAAATCCCTAATTAAGTCCCACTTTAAACAAGAGTTAAAAACTTTGATTCTATTTCGGAGATCACTGAAGAGCAGTGGCGGTTGGCGACTCTGAAATTTAGTGGTTCACATAGTTATCACTGTAATTTGAATTTTTAAAGTAATAAACAATGTACCGTAAAATTAGGAAATAAGTTAACCTGAGGTATTCGTTAACAAAACTCTCTAATAAGGTTGTGGATGTCGCCCATTTTAACATTTATTTGGATCAGGCATTCAGTATCTGGTACTTCTCTCAAGTTGAAGAGGACAAAATATGTGTTGAGAAAGCTTCAAAAGGAATATAGTAAATGGAGTGTGGTAATGAATTTGAATATGTGTATGGGGCAGGATTCAGTGAATATAGGTAAAATAAAATCCTGCACCAATTTCAAGCATTTGGGAACAATGAGTAGTTCCGGCACATACGACGGATAACGTCCGAAATGAATTATGGAGACGAATGGAAATAACATGTTCCATGACGACAACGTTTGAGAATGGAGCACTTCAGTGGTATGGCCACGTACAGAGAATGCTCGATTACAGATGACCGAAGAAAAACTTGAAATGGCAAACATAAAGAGAAGACCGGAGCTAAGTTAGGAAAAATACATCCAGAAAGAAACGGAAGATAGGAAATTAGTGACTGGAATGAAAGAGGCTTGTGTAGGTCGAGAACAGCTAACTCCTAAGTGGAAACGAAGAAGGATACTGAAGCAGTTTTGCTTTCATTATCATCAACACGGCCTGTCGATCATTAAAACTGTAGACTCCCACGGAGTCTCGGACGACCAACATCTCTTCTTCCTTGTGGATAATACCAGAAAACCATTTTCGGTAAACGATTCTCCTCCACTCTATCAAGGGGTCGTATACATTTCTTTTGATAGTTTTTCATACGTTGAAGCTCGTTCCTTATTTGTTCATTTATCTTAAGTTCAAGTTGCGAAATTCCTGCTAATGATCGCAGACACCTCATCAAGAGGTTTCAAGCCGTCTTGTACCTTATATCAATATCCTAGTTTCTACACCGTTAGGAGTATTGGTAGTATCAATTATTTGTAACATTTTATCTTTACTTTAATTCCTAGGGTTCTCCTTAACGTCCCAAATATCCACTAATATTAATGTAGCTTTTTTGCATGTTAATTTTTTTTCTCGATAGAATATTTTACAGCTTAAGTATTTAAAACCACTTACTTGCTCTATTATTTTCGAGGCTATTACAAGTCGAGTCTTATATTCGAGTCTATTACCATTTCCTCTTTGTTAGAATTTGATATTGTTAGGTTAGTTTATTTGAAATAGTATGGGGGCTGCATGTTTTATATGGTTTTCACAATCTTATATCAATGGCTTTGAGATTCCATTCTTTCCATGCAATTACGAGAAGCAACTGAATGTCGACAGGACTTTAATGACGAGAGTATTTAGTAATTCGAACCATTAATAACGAATACATCAGAATTGGCTTATGCCACCAAAATTTTGAAATAAATTGTGGGTTTTAAAGAGATCTACATTTTTTGTGTGGTACATTTTTGTCTATTGCTTAAGGTTTACCAATTATGCAAGATTATATAAAGCTGTTCCGAATAAACAAGACTTTACAGGCTATTCCCAGAAAATTGAAGCATTACGTTTTATAATGTAAATATCTTTAGTATATGGTATTTTAATCAAAACTATTAGAGTCATTTTTGAGAAAATAAAAAAATTTCGAAAAGTGTTCCATGTAAAGCAGACGTGGGTATTTCAAGACAGGCGCCCTGCTATTCAGATTGCGGCAACAGGTAACACTTGACGTCTGATGCAGTGGTGGATCGCTTAAAGGGTGAGCTTTAAAGATCTTAATGATGAATGTATAACAAACATTCACAGGTTGCTATATTTAAGATTAGGCAGCCACAAGAATACACAGACTATAACTACAAACAACTAAAGCATAACGACTACTATGTATCGACTATTATTGATCGATGTTTAAAGTACAGAAAAGTAAATGTATTCATAACATTCCACGATAATTTTAAATATTTATCCTTCTCAATACCGTTTGCTAGATTCTCAAAATTCAGAATAATGTTGGACATTAGCCGATTTAATAAATCCTCATCTGCAATTCGTGCTCCAGTTTTGTGTTTTGCAATGGTCAATTGAGAAAGAAATTGCTCACAGATATAAGTTAAGCCAAATATTGAGGAAGTTACAAGTGCAAATTTTCGGAGTCGTGGATATTTTAATCCGCAGAGCTGCTTAAACATTCCATTCTTGTCCTGTATTGCTTCTTCTGAATGGCTTACCTGGTCAACTAAACTGCATTTTTTTTAACTATGTATGCTGGGGATACCACTGTGATTGTTAAAGATAGTAATAAGACGGATTTGGAAGTGTAATGAATTATTAAGAGATCTCAAAATCTGGTTTATCTGAATGTTAATAAAACTGGCTTTGTATTAACAAAGGAATATTGGGCAATTAAGTATCAATATATTTGGTCAGAATGTGCATTGTCTTCAGCATATAAATTCTTAGGAATTAGTTTTGATGAATATCTGTCTTGGCAACCACATTGTTTTGATTAATTAAAAACCTAAAGTTTAGTTATTACCAATTACGGGTTTTGAGATCGTGTCTTAAAGTTAACGCTGTACTTTTATTTTACTTTGCAAATGTTGAATTCGGTTGGCATATGGCTTTCATTTCTGGAGATCAGGATCCATGATTCAGGAAGTATTTATTGCCTCAAAACGAATGATAAGATACATTGCGGATATTGATAGCAGAGATTCCTGTAAGGATTATTCTATTAGTGCTAATATATTGACTATTTGTGGACTGCATATTTTTAAATTAAGGAAGTTGATATTTATAACAGAGATAACTTTCTTAGAAATGTCGATTTTCATACTATGGTACCCGTATGAGAGATAATTTTAACATTCCAATGCATCACTCGGGGAAATTTAATAGCTCTCCTATGGTTCTATTGTTTGAAATTGTTTAATTCCTTGCCTGTTAATATTAAATCTACAATTAATTTTATGTATTTTAAAAGTGATCTTAAGCGAATTTTAATTAAAATCTGCCCTTATGATTTGCATGCACTTGATTTTAAATTGCCATATTATATGACTTATCTTATGGCTTGTAAGCCCTACAAAATAAAAATAAATCCATCCACCTGTAGTAGCACATGCGTGTGCACACGCATTCGAGATTTATAACCTTCCATAGGGTTTCAATTTCACAGCCATGAATTTGTTCACATTTTCTTTAAACCGAATTTTCGGCATGTTTCGTTTTCTATGCTTATAACGGCTAACACACTTGCCTGGCTTTTGCGATTGTATTCCTTAAAAAGGTTTATCAATTTGAGTTTTAAAAACTACGTTGCAGTTGTTGCCGACATCAACAACTTGAGATGATTTGACTGAATGGCTGTGCAAAGATCAAGTAAACCATTTGCTAAGCAGCTGTTATCAGCATATTTATGCATATATGCATATTAGAATGCTATGAAGAATAGGCAATAACGAACCAGAACACGTTACACCTCGCACTTCAATGGCGACAATACTAAATGCAATATCCATACGTCCAGGCCAAGAAAGGGTCGCGGTGTAAAGAACTGCACGTGACACCGCGTAGCACACCTTTCAAGTGAATGAAAATAGTTCGTTACTACACCTTTTTGTGCTTCAAATAATAAAGACTGAATAATGCTAGGATTTTAATAATCATTTCCTTTAAACAGAACTTTAATAACTAGCTTCTTATTACCATGGCCATGCAGCCACCGATATTCCCGCGATGTTCACTGGAGGAAAGAACGATCGTGCTAACCAGTATGGTTTTATGTCGGATTATGGCCGAGTGCGTAGCAGATCAGAACAGTATAATTAAACATAGAAGTGACGAAGTTCTTAAAAATGGTGCCAAAATAGTTTTTAAATATTTTCGACTGTTTGTTTAAGCGTTATAATAGCCTTACTGCTAAGAATGTCGAGAAATTATCAGAAGCAACTGGTGTGTGTATAAATGCTTTGTGACCAAGCTGTGGACAGGCTGGTTATAAACCTGGAAGACGACTTGAGGTTAAACGGCATTCCTTTAATACTCAGTGCTGGTGCAGTGCAAGATAGCACGTGGTTAAGATAACATTGAGAGGTAACAATGGCAGTTTCTTGAGATCCCAAAAGTAAACATCTAAATAAAATTTAAGGGGATTAGAGGAAGCTCCACCATGCGTTCACAATACGTCAAGCGCGGAGTGATAGGTACTATGTGCATTGTTTGTGTTAGGATCATTCTCGGGCCGGAAGGATTATAAAAATGCCGAATCAGAACAATAAGCTTGAGAGTATTATTATATACTGAGTGTCCTATGGTTTTCGACTACAACAATATCGCTTCGAATATAATCCTATTGTGCTTGCTTCGCACCCAGGTTAAGTGACAGTAAAACGGAGTTCTTCTCTGATTTGTGTTTAAGAGTAAACTCACGTTATAAACGCCCACGAATTATGAATTCGTTTTCAAATTATTTACCTCACTATATATGTATATTTACACAATAATTTATATATTATTCCTCCCCCTCCCGGCCCATCGAAACTTAATGGAAGTACTGGCTAAATTATTCTGACCATTACACTAAAATTACCGAAATTGTCGGCATTTTCAACGGGGAAGACAGTTCTGAAGTAAACATAATGTACGTCTTAAGACACTGTACATAAATATAGAAATAAATGGGAAAGGGATGCACTGAGAAACATCTTTAAAAGTAGACCAGCATAGCCCGAGAGCTGGTAGAAGTATCTGCAGATCAAGGAAACATTGGGGCCCCCAGTTTTAATTTTCAATTAAAAGATCGTTTATACATGTTAATTTGGAGATTGAAGACCTAATCCATGCTATCTAAGGAGACTCTTGTTGTAATCTATGCTTAAAATTTATCTACATTTTATACTAATATTATAAAGAGGGAAATTTTGTGTGTGTGTGTGCGTGTGTGTGTGTGTGTGAGAGAGAGAGAGAGAGAGAGAGAGAGAGAGATCAGAAACCACTCAACTGATTTTAATAATCTTTCACCATTGAAAACCACTGCTCTTCTCGACAGACATGGGTATAAGAACAGCATCTATTTCAACTCTAAACCAGGCAGCTTCAACTCGCGGAAAAACGGGCAGCGGGCAAAGTGTGTGCTAGCAAGCGGGCATTATGTCACAGGTGTTTGTTCGACAGCTGGTGTGCAGTGTCGACTTGTGGATTATAGGAATGGCAACTTCTCAAAAGTATGGCTACCTCATCTAACCCTCGCCCAATCATCCTCATATACTTTTCCCTCGGTTTGGGAAGAACAGTATCCAGCGAAATGATTAGAGCGGCAAGCCTATCAAACAATTAAAAAGTATAACTTAAAATGACACTACGCTATTCGTAGCAGTGAATACGATGGTTATAAACGTACGTGGAATGTAATATGATAACAGAAGCTCAAAGATACTATGACTACTGAAAAGGATCAGGATCATAAAATCAGCCAATCGGGTGATGATTGAGAAATGGAGTCCTTTCTTCACAAAGCAAGCCGGACTAATTTTGACCTAAAATTTCGTCAATCCAAATTTCCACGACTACACAAACATACTGCTCACATATTAAGCATGTTTGAATCCACTTACCTGTGTGGGCAGGCTTTTACTTTCTCTGCCGCGTACATAGTAGGTAGAGAACATATTGCATTCCACCCAAAATATCGATATTTCGTCCCCTGAATCCAAAAAATCATTTTTAGAAAAAGGTCCGTGAGGGAGGGGGGAGAGAGACAGACAGAACAGCATAACTAAAAAATTAAAAGTTGGATAAATACCAAACTTGGTGTTTAGGTTCAACACCTTCCAAAGATGTGACACGAAGATTTTCGAGAAAGCCCCCCCACGCCCAACTACCCTTTACATGGATCATTTTTCGAAACTTTTGATTTTCTAAAACATAGCTCTAAAATACCACATATTCAAGATATTTACATGACAAATAAACCAATTTTCTGGGGATAGCCTGTGAAGTCCTCTTCATTCGAAAGGAATTTTGTATAATTCTTGAATAGTGATAATGAAAACTCCATTCCACAAAAAGTGTAGATCTCTTTAAAACACACACTTTATTTCAAATAACTTTTTGTGGCATCAGCCATTTCCGAGATATCCGTTGTTAATGCTTCGATTTGTCACTCTTTTCAAGTCCTGTTGATTTCTAGTTGTTTCTCGGATTGTGTGGAAACAGTATGGAATTTTAATGCCAGCATATAGTGTTCAGTTCTTAAACATGAGACTATCGCTACTGCCTTTGTACTGTAATGAAACGTGTAAGGTAGCTATTTCTGCAGGGACTTATCTCGACTAAATTAAGGTAGATAATAAAATTACATATCATAAGAATAATTTGTATACCCACTAATAAAACGATAGAGGGAGAGAAAGTTATGTGAATGTAACACATCACATTTTTTTCATTAATGAAACACTGTAAACCTGGTCAAGAAGTCAATTATCTGACAATTTGAAATGTAGTCTTCGGCTTTGTTGAACAAAAGACAATTACTGCAAATATTGCAAAGATAATTATGGGGGAAAAAGGGTACAAAAAGCTAGAGTCTGAATCATAAGTGGCAGAGGAGGTAAAAAATAGTATGCTGAATTTCTCTATTAGGCACCCAGTTGAATGTAACACTAAATATTATTTCTGTTTCTCTTTGTACACACAGTCAGTTCTGTCAATAAAATTTCAAACCTTCCAATATTGCAAATCGTACAATTCTACCGCCACTGCCTTCCTTTCTGCCCGCTTCCAGACGAACGGGCTTCGAGGCTAAAAGGTGCGACGTCACAGCGCTTTGAGTGAGGCCGCCTGATCTAAATGATTAAAAGACTACAGTGCCTGAATATTAGAATGCGAAGATGCTTGAATCTTAATAGAATATGATTGGGCAAAAGGCTTCAATCTTTCGATGAGAATGCCATGGAAGAAAAATGGTGGTTGTTGCACAGAAAATACACGTTGGTCACGATTTGCAAGTGAGAAGACAGAAAATGGGATGTGCTTGTAACACTATGATAAATATCTGATATTTATGCTTAACCTTCTAATAACCCTTATGTAAGAACGTTTTTATACGCTCTTCTGAATGTTGTAAAAAAACCTCGTTGTATGCTAAATAATTATACAACGGCCACCTGGCGTCAGACGTGAGAAATATCGCTGAAGACTGAATACCGTAAACCATATTGAATTATTACTGACGTTTGGAAACCAAATTAAAAGCATTGCACAGCAAAAAGCTGCAAATTTCCTGAGATTCCATTTTATATAGGTTTTGTTTTGTTTAATATCCTTTAACCCGGTAAATCATTTAGGACAATGAATGAATGGAGTGGTGAAATGATGCACATATGAGCCCTGGGTCCAGAGAGTTTAAAAGTTATTCGACATTCACTTTTTCAGGATAAGGGAAAACCCTGGAAAAAGCCTTATCCACGTAACTCACCCTAACCAAGATTCGAACTCGGGACCCCTTGCGTGTGATAGACACGCTACCACCACACCATGGGCGGTGGGTATGGAGCTCTTAAAGGAGGTAAAGTAAACAAGTTCACCACTTTCATTTTCTTAGTCATGATAGAGAGAAACTACTGCACTAGGCCTCAAAAATAATTTAAGCATACAATGATTTCAAAACAAAACCCAAGGAGCCAGACAGTGGTGTCGCTTTATCACCCTCTTGATATAAGAAGGAACTGTTTGCAAATAGGGGAATTACCATTAATTCATATACACATTCAAGCACATCTCTATAACCTGAAGGTGGACTTCTTATTCAGAATAATGAAACTACTATTTAATGGAAAATGTCCAGTGTGAACTAAAATTGTAATAAATAACCATAGCATATAAAGAGTTAATGAATTTCAGTACTTAGGATTTAGTGTCGCACATGATATGATAAGAAGCAAGGAACAAAAACTAAATAAAGTTAGCATTATGTAGTACAGTCCGAAATATTTTAAAGAAGAAAACATTCAAAATAACAACTAGAATGCCATAAAACTTTATGGCTCGAGACAAGAGTATTGTAAAGAGAAGTTTTAATAATTAATTCAGTATCCGAAATGAAATTGTTAAGACACGTCCAAGGATGTACTTAGACAAAGTAAGAGGATTACAGGAATAACTAGAAATGTCACGTAAACAAATCTTAACCAGACTGTAAACTACACTACGTTCCTTACATTGCCGGAGTATAAGGGCATGCTTCTCCCCGCACTGTTACACTGCTGGGTTTTCCGTTCTAAAATCCGACAATGGAAATGGGTTACTGCAGAAGGTCAACAAGGTTTCAAGAAGGGAAACAATTAACAAATTGAATAATTAGACAGCAGATGGAAGTAAACAGATAGCACACCTACTAACATGGTATAGACACGCGATGAGAATGAGTGAAGAAAGATTACGAAGTTTGGCATTCCAGCAAGAAGAGGGTAAATGTCATTATGGAAACGATGAAGAAAAGACTAATGGTTGAACAGAGGAGAATGGGTTTGTTCAATGAGAGAAATTTATAAATTGCTGCGAATTGATATTTGGCTGTCAAAATGTGAATAATACTGTAAAAGTATGGAATAATAAAGGTAACTAGATTGCCGAAACAAACCGAACGCTATAGGAACATTGGAAGATCGTATAAAAGATGGCTCGACCTGTAAAATTGGAACAGGTCGGTACCTAATCCTTGAATGGAGATGATGATAAATGGTATTGTAACTTTGTACAGTTTTCACTATCACTTTATTAATGTGATTTAGTTCAGTGCTCATTGTTACTTCTCTAGTTTGACTTACTGCAATGTTCACTTTCACTTTATTAATGCGATCTAGTTCAGTGTTCACTATTACTTCTCTAGTAAGATTTAGTTCAGTTTTCACTGTCACTTCACTGATATAGTTTAGTTCACTGCCATTTTACTTATATGATTTAGTTCAATGTTCACTTAGATGATTTAGTTCAGTTTTCACTATGAAATCACTTATACGATTTAGGTCAGTGTTCACTTACATGATTTAGTTCAGTTTTCACTGTCACTTGACTAATACGATTTAGTTCACTGTCACTTCACTTCCATGATTTACTTCAGTGTTCACTTCACTTCTCTAGTATGATTTAGTTCGGCTTTCAGTCACTTCACTAATATGATTTAGTTCAGTGTTCACCGTCACTTCTGTAGTATGATTTAGTTCAGTTTTCACTGCCACTTTACTAATGTGATGTAGTTCAGTTTTCACTGTCACTTTACTAATGTGATGTAGTTCAGTTTTCACTGTCACTTTACTAATGTGATGTAGTTCAGTTTTCACTGTCACTTCTGTAGTATGATTTTGTTCAGTTTTCACTGTCACTTTACTAATGTGATTTAGTTCAGTTTTCACTGTCACTTTACTAATGTGATTTAGTTCAGTTTTCACTGTCACTTTACTAATGTGATTTAGTTCAGTTTTCACTGTCACTTTACTAATGTGATTTAGTTCAGTTTTCACTGTCACTTTACTAATGTGATTTAGTTCAGTTTTCACTGTCACTTTACTAATGTGATTTAGTTCAGTTTTCACCGTCACTTTACTAATGTGATTTAGTTCAGTTTTCACTGTCACTTTACTAATGTGATGTAGTTCAGTTTTCACTGTCACTTTACTAATGTGATGTAGTTCAGTTTTCACTGTCACTTTACTAATGTGATGTAGTTCAGTTTTCACTGTCACTTCTGTAGTATGATTTTGTTCAGTTTTCACTGTCACTTTACTAATGTGATTTAGTTCAGTTTTCACTGTCACTTTACTAATGTGATTTAGTTCAGTTTTCACTGTCACTTTACTAATGTGATTTAGTTCAGTTTTCACTGTCACTTTACTAATGTGATTTAGTTCAGTTTTCACCGTCACTTTACTAATGTGATTTAGTTCAGTTTTCACTGTCACTTTACTAATGTGATGTAGTTCAGTTTTCACTGTCACTTTACTAATATGATTTAGTTCAGTTTTCACTGTCACTTTACTAATATGATTTAGTTCAGTTTTCACTGTCACTTTACTAATGTGATGTAGTTCAGTTTTCACTGTCACTTTACTAATGTGATGTAGTTCAGTTTTCACTGTCACTTTACTAATGTGACGTAGTTCAGTTTTCACTGTCACTTTACTAATGTGACGTAGTTCAGTTTTCACTGTCACTTTACTAATGTGACGTAGTTCAGTTTTCACTGTCACTTTACTAATGTGATGTAGTTCAGTTTTCACTGTCACTTTACTAATGTGATGTAGTTCAGTTTTCACTGTCACTTCATTAATATGATTTATTTCAGTTTTCGCTGTCACTTCACTAATATGATTTAGTTGTCTCACTACGCTATCTGAGGTTCGTTTCCATCACTGAGACGCTACAATCTTAACGTTGACTTATTTATTATTCTCACGCCCCATACGAACTTATTACATATATTAAATAAATTATGTAATTGTGCTGAATCCTTTATCATTTTATTTCAACGCACATCAAAGCAGAAACAGAAGAATCAGCATTTATATTTCGTTTGTCAGCAGTCGCTTTTTTAGGCAGCCAGCATGACAAACATTTAAAGTGGCCTAATGTGTGTGAACTAGGTGTAATATAAATGTCTGATTCGAGGTTTTTTTGCCTTGTTTCAGAGGTCATCTGCACAAAATTTGGTCGGAATCGGCGAGGCAGTGCAGATTTGTATTTACTACAAACAAATCTCAAGACAGAGTTTTGTGTATATAAAGTATTCTTCTTGGAAGATACTGAGCTTAAGTTCCAATTTTAGCTTTAATCCGACATTTGTTTTTCTGCACCTCAGTAGGTAGACGAAGTGCGTCATTCCACTCGCTGTTATTATTTATTATAAAAACGCCTTGCCAGTTATGGAAACCACTGTGTCTGTGGAATTGGTTGGGATGTGTTGGTATAAAATCTAGTTTCTGGGGTGTCTCATACGTGTGTTGGGCTTTTATCGTTCGCTTAACGGCAATCATGAAGTGTTTTAAATAAGTTAGGCTACAGTCTAACTCTCGTTTTAAATATATCTGGCAATGTAATTCTTCCAGGTGATTTTAACACTAATGCACTATCAAAATCGTCATACAAAAGAATCACTTCTTTATATATTAAGCTCATTTCACATGAGTTTATTGAATAATTATCCTACCCATGGAAATAACTGAAACGATTATCTTATGAGAAATATTGAAAGAAATTTCCGTTTCTTACACGTATTTGACTCTTATTTCTGATTGTATGGGTCAAATTATAAATATTTTAACCGATAAAAGAAGTCTTAATTTTAATACGAATATGTTCGCAAAAATGTACCGGGACTGCAATGATAGCAATGTGTACACATTTAAAATCATTTTAAGCAACATAAATTGGTCAGATATGCTCAATGACATTGACGTCAACCATGCGTTCGAAAATGTTATGTCGAATCTTAGTACTGCTTTCTCATGTGTCCAATAAATAAGGTTATAAATTTCAAATATCTCTAAATTTTCTGGTAAAAATTGGATAACAAATGAAGTACATACTCGCAGGAATTAATTTAAAAAAATGGTTCCATATTGATAATACTCAAACTCTGAAGATATAAATGCTCACTATCCTAAGCTTAAATACAATTTTATAAAATACGTTTCAACCTGTAAAAAACAGTATCACAGCAATCTTGTCATCCTCCGTGGTCTATGAATACTATGCTAGTCTCTAGTTCCCGAGGTTGCGGGTTTAAACCCGGCGGAGGGCGATGGATTTTTTCGGGCGTAAAAATGTTTAGCATGGCTTTCTTCGGAGGTAAGTAAAGCCAGTGGTCTCGTGTCGTGGATTTAGGGCACATAAAAGAACCGCAAGCCTGAAAAGAGGTCTCCGAGTAAAATTTGCTGTCTTAAACGCCCTATATAGAATGGGACGCTAAGAAACATTAGGGATGTGACAGTTATTTTCGAGTAACGGTTATAACTGTCGCAATTACAGTAGTTAACGGCTACCAGTAACGGTTACCAGTAATGATCAAGTTACTTGTTTTCATGGTTATCATGTACGCAGTTATATTACATTAATGGCTACCAGTAAAGATTAGCTGTAACTGCTTTTCAATATGAACAATGTCGATACAGAGTTACTTTGTTATTTTGATGCACTCTAATCTCTAGCTGTGTCTACACTTTCCCACGAAGTTGCCTTCTCCCTATTCGCACGTATGTGCGCCACTCTTAGGACGTGCAGATGGGAACAGCCTTGAGTAAATGAAAAATCATTACATTTATGCAAATCGAGGTCCAAAGCATGCAGTTGTGCAATAATAGTAAATAATATTCAACTTACAACAGTAGTGTGCTGTATTGGTCTTTCATTGTTATTTGCCATGCAAGGTTAAAAGTGTAAAATGTCCAGAATATCAAATCTAAATCAGCGGAAACAAACAGTTTCACGCGTGTTTTTCAGAAGTATCTCGAAGCATTCTTGGAGAGTAGACTTGATGAAATTGTGCAACTATAGATCTTGATTCACCATAGTTAAAATTTATGTACCGCTGTTTGAGCTTATTTTAATACTAAATAGCATTAATTGTCCATTCATATCCATCTACCTGCGATGCATAAAAACTCGTGCACCTATAATCGTATGTGAATAACGATCTTAATGCAATGTATGCAGCTTTGCTACCCGACTGTTGACTGACCTGTGACCTATTTCTGAAGCGATAAGCAACACGCTGTAATAAACAAATATGTATGTACTTGCAACTCAGAGCGACGATGATTCAAGTTGTAGAGCAGTTGAGGTAACTAGTTCCCGATAAGCGACTCCAATGCAGATGCAGTCAATGTCACCCACACTCGGTAACAGTCTGCAGTAAGCGTTTAGGCGATAACTAGTTGTCTTCGTTACCTTGGTAACCGTTAATGAGTAACTAGTTACTTTGTAGTCGTTACTTAAGGTTACATTAACCGTTGCATTAAGGTAACCGTTATAATGTAACCGTTTCGTCATTTTCTGGCCATCTCTAAGGACCAGAGTAGTTAAAGAAAGTCCACAAATAAAAACTCAATTCACAGCAATCTTATTACTGGGTCAAGCAATTGAAAAAATAATTGCAATTTTGTAAAATTGTTAAAAATGAATTAGTCTGGGATAAATATTAATATTAAATATTAAAGCAAATGATGTTACTAGTGCAAATGGCCAGGAAATTGCTTCTGTCTTTGCTGACTTTTTCTCTGGTCAGGTGCATAATAAATTAACGAAACATTTTCCAATTTTATCTAAACAGTGTACTCTTGGTAATGGTATGGCAACTCAATATTACTGATTCCTTTAAGTGACACAATGTATAAACTCACTGCAGCCATCATACTTTGGTTGGCATGTCATAAGTAGAAGAATTTTAAAATGTGTAAAAACGAACTTAATTCATCCGCTTACATATTTATTTAATCTATGTATAATAAATGGCGTTTTTCCGGATTTTATGAAGTTGTCTATTGTTAAGCCAATTTTTAAGAAGGGGCGATATATAAAATGTATTAACAAATTCAGCTTCCCCCAATTGGAGGCTGCCATAAGCAAAGCCTGCTAAACCAAGCGATATGAATACATAACTGAAATTTTAAAGAATATAAATATCTGAAGTTGCAACTAATACATCACCTATGTGAAAATAATTATAATCTATAAATGGACATGGAAATTGTCCTTATCTAAAACAAATCTGTATACGAGAATAAACAGTTTGCGTACAATACAAAAGATTTTTAAGCTAGTGACCCATTAAGAACACTAAGGGTTACTGCTTTAATAAACAAGTTCTTTTACATTTTCTGCAAAACTTATAAAAGTGAAGGGATAGTACCCATGGCTCCAATAGAGCTATTTGTTTACTATCCACTATTTCTGATGTTTTTTTAGAACCTCTTTTATTTTAGACTTAATGTATCCTTAAGGAAATATAATTTACTCTTCAATTGACAATTTGGCTTCAGTGGAGGCAAATAAACTGAGACCGCATATATTAATTTATTAGATTATGTATATCGAAGCGTTGATAGTTTATACGTAGTTGGGGCCTTTTTTCGACCTATCTGTTGCATTTGATTGCATTAACTATATTTTTTTTAGAACAGGAACTAAATAACATTGGCATTAGGGGGACGATAAATAGTCGTATACTATCTTTTATCAAAAATAGATAATTAATGGTTCATATAAATAACACTCTCTGAGAAAAATATTCAAATGAGTTTGCAATTCCGCAAGGGTCTGTATTCGGACCTCTACTTTATAATCTATATGTTAATGATTTAAAATTCATATTGATGCAGAATGTATTACAATGTGCTAATGCTATTTGTTTTAGTATGTCATCAGGATGCGACATCCTAAATGAGAAAGTAGTAAAAGACGTTACTAAATTTTGAAAAGTGGTATACAGGAAGAGACTTAAATGTTAATGTCGGACAAACAGTTTGTGTATCTTTTAATATTTTTAAAAGAAGCTGTAAGTTTTCCTTTAAATTTGAAAATATTCTGTTAGAGACTGTCACACTTGTAGTTTCCTAGGTGTTTCCTTGGATGTAAATCTCGATTGGAATGTTCATCTAGATCATGTTTGTTCTAAACTTAGTCAACTTTCCTACATTTTGCGTAAGCTGAGGAATTCTTTAAATACAGTTGCACTGTTGACTGGTTCAGTCTGTAATTTGTAAATGAAATTTCACTCTGGGGTTGTGCTAGTAACTTTCAAAGTTTGTCAAAATATGCCAAAAAAGATTGCTTAGATAAATTTTTAACTTATAACCTAGGGAGTCGTTTCGTCAAGTCTTAGACAAAATTGTATTTAAACGGTATTTGTATTAAAATATGCATCTGTTTAAACCAAATAACGTGCTTCATAATTATGAAACTATAAACAGCAAATCCATTCATATCAGTAATTATAGAATTGCGTTTTTTTTAGCAAGTCACCAATTTGTTCAATAAGCTATAGTATAAACAATTTACCTTGTAATTTATTTATCACCACCCTTCTCGAAACTTTTAAAAGGTCAAAGGTAATCACTGAGCAGTATCATTATAATTTCACGAATTCTTTAATGATTTGTAATCTAACGCATATATTTAAAATCTGTACTATAGTATGGTTAATGACAATAAAAGCTGTGTATCAAAAAAATTCAATATAGGAATTTCATCAAAACATTTCAAAAACGACAGGCACACACGTGTCAGGTCGGCTGAAGGTAAATTAAAAGTAGTCAATAAGAGCAGATGCACTATTAAGTTTCTGAGATACGTTGCCTAGAAAATTAAACTATGAAACGTTTCACAAAGCAGCGTCAGTTAGAAAAGATTTAAATTACTGTAAACTAGAGGTGGAGCTGGAACCTAAATTTTCTAGCAAAAACACTGTGGTTCGTTGGATAATAATCGTTCAAGGGAACCTAAGTAATGTCTATCGCCAAGAGGGATTGTGCAGCAAATGGGATAGAATTCGCTAACGAGAAAGGTAGGCAGAGTGATTGTCTCTGGCTTCCTCTCTTTTGGCCAGAAGAGAATAGTAATGACAAAACAGAGTGCATTTTCAAAAATAATTTACAGAGTGCTGAAGAGAGCCAACGTTCATCATTTGCTACTTCATGACTTACTGTAAGGACTATGCTGCGTCCTCATCACGTAGTCTTTGTGCTGCAAGATTGTCAAAATTTGAAGTAAAAATCACTTATGTTTAGACAAATGCTTGGAAATGGTGAAGTCGTTTTTGTTCCTTTCGAAGAGTTTTCTTAGCAGTTTAAATGTGGACAACTTGCTGCTTCCATCCTGTATATTAGTGGTTAATGGCACCCAAGGGGGACATGCCCTTCCTTTCTCCCTTTTTGATCCCCAGCCAACACTTAATAATCAGGTTTGAAAACAGAAATGCAGCAGGTATTACAATAAAATATATGTAACAAATATATACAGAGGTAAAAATATTATAAATATGAATGAACACAGCGAGAGAAACCAAAACAGTATGAACAGTCTTCCTCTTACTTCCTCTTCTGGTAATCGTCCTTTTCATGTTGATCTGAAACAAGGAGATTTGTTTGCAGTAATGAGAGAAACTTGAATGATGATGCTGCATTACTTATATTATACGCTTTTTAAACTGTTATTCGCTTTGTTAGTTTGTTGAAAATATTTAAGGAACTACGAAAAACTAAAAAGATGCAAGTATATTTTATAGGAATCGTTTATCACACATTACTTGATATGTTTAAACCATCATAAGGGCATCGGGGTAGCGCAGTGGTTTCGTTTCCTACTCTCCTACTGAGGATCCGAGATTCGATTCCTGGCTCTGGGATGGAGAATTTAAGTCGGACCTAACCACGCCTCCGACTTGCTCATGTGAAGTATTCCCAAGGTCCAACGTTGTTCGGAGTCCACGGTAAAAGCTGTAGGTCCTCTCATTACACTGCCATCCCCATCATCTAACCATCGGAGGCAACGCATTTCGCCCGCTGGGTGCATCCACCTCAGAAATGGGCCCAGTCATCGCTATGTGGAATGAGGTACCCTCCCAAGGTCATAGGCCATATGGGGAGCGTTATAAACCACACATCAACTTAAATGTTACATGTTTAACATATGACATAAAACGAAATATATGCCATTGCAGATTTTCTTCAGGATTTGATACTGGAAGATTAAGTGGGATAATTAAACGCAATTAAATATGTACTTGGGAGTAAAGATTACACAAGATGGGAAACGAAAAGGAAATAAGATCCATGATAATCTCAAGAAAGTATGCTATGTCTACCTTGAATGGTATATTATGAAATAAGCATGTCTCAAAAGAAACTAAACTATAATCTGTAAAACAAAGAAGTACTATAACCTATGGCTCCGACGTGTGGATTCTTCCAACTATGAGTTAAAAAGAAAATTACTGGTAACAGAAATGGATTGTTGGAAATCTGCTAGGATATCTAAAATAGAAAAAAATTGGAAATTATATTATAAAAGAAAATATGAATGTTCATAACTCAATTATAGATTCTATTCTATTCAACAGGCTTACTAAAAGAATGAAAGATAAAAGATTACTCAAAAGAATAATGGAGCGGATGCCACCAGGAAGGAGGAGAAAAGGAAAACCGCGTAGCACAGGGATTCAAGGAATAAGAGGGGCAATGATGGATTGGAAAATTGGGGAAGATGTATAATCCAATAAGCAGGGAATGGAGAAAATTAATAAGAACTGTTAAAAACTGTAGTTGTGACTAACTTTGGTTTCAAGTCCAATCACAATGCAATTACCCTTTGTATTTACACATGTTTAATGACTCGACATGGTTTAATTATGTTTTACTTTTCACTATGTCTTTTTACATGATTAATTTCCAATGACACTCGCATTATCTGTTTACAATACAAATCGCCATATGTCAGTTTATCGCAATTCATTGTAGAGTTAACCTATATGTTATATTGGTAGCCTTCTACTTTGTTCCATCAAAACGTTATTCTTTTATCTAGTATAACCTACGTAAAGATTAAATGGCAAAAATTATGAATTCAGAAGAAACTGAAATGAAAGAGCCCGGTGAAATTACAGAAGCAACACAAAGAACATTAGAAGTACTTGCTCCAAAATCCAGAAAGCAACATGATATAGCATTAATCGCTTCAGTGGCTCGTGTAAGGCAAAACATGTTGAAAATAATTTCACTGAAGTGACTGCTAGCGAAGCAACAAAACATCTGACATCTCGCTTTTTAACGTCATTTCTCTTGTTTCAAGAATCGTGTTCTAAACGTATCTGTTAGTTTCAGGAATCAATATAATATTATTGAGTTTTACAAATTCGAAGGCTATTTAAAATATAGTGTATACCACACTTGTTAAAAGCGGTTTTATTTTGCTCGTAGGATTGCGAAACACGAAATACGGCCTTCGTATATCAAAATTGTAAATTTATCTCGTAAATAGTATACTTATCTATCGTTTGTATCATACATTTATTTTTTTGTAGTGACAAACCGATAATCGAACTCGGGAAGGGAATCAGATTTGTTATAGCCCTCCCTTAATTGAAAAACAGAAGAATAAGGCACATTTGTTATATGTACTTAAGTTAATGGTGTTGCTTTGTTTTATTAAAATCAAAACCATCACTTTTATTTCTATCCTAGTTTTCTTAAACCAGATGAGCATTTTCTCAATCAGCCAGTTAGACAGTCAGTCAAAGTCAACTAGTGAATTTATCTTAGGGTGGAATATATCTCAAAAGTTGTTGCACTAATCGGGAAGAAAAAGAAACAGCCCGAAGCAAATATCTATACATTTACTTGTAAATAATTTTTGGATTAGAATTAAGCTGTGAAACATTAGGAGCAAACACAGTAAAACCGAGTAATCAAATTACCTAAATATTACGTTTAAAAGGCATGAGTATTTAATAAATCTTTTTAACTTTTTTCAAATTTTAAAGTAATGCTTGCATCCAAAATATAATCCATGGACCACTTATATGCTGCTGAAAAATTTAGAGGTAAAATGCTCTAATTATTGGCTGCATTTTGTTCCTTCGTAAAGTATGTTTCAAAATGTGTTAACTCCTCCCTAAAGGAATCCTGGGTCGCCCTTTGGGCAAACCTTAATTCTTGTTAATACATAAAAAATCATAAGCACGTTTAATTCAAAATGATGTAGGCATAAAAGTATTTTTAAAATAGGGTTTTAAATAAAATATTTATAAGGTTCAACGCCCTATAATAGTTGCAACAATAACACAAAGTGAGCTTATTTTGCGCAGAATTGTATTCTGTACACTCTCTGAATAATCTATGGTCTCTTGCTTGCATTGCAGAGGCATCTGTTGGTTGTGGATCTTGCTAAATGTGAATCGTTGTTTAGTTCATCACATTTCCGTTAGATGGCAATACTTGCTCAGTCCTTCAGTGAACCGCATACCAGGGAGCCAATACTGGTCAGTAAATGGAGCGTAATTCAAAATATCTTTTAAAATCTAACGTGTTGCATTTACATTCTTCTTTAATGAGAAGCTTTATTAAGAAAGCTGTTTTTTTTTTCTCTTTTTGTACTTCATGTTAATCGAAATAAATCTTTGCAGAAATATTTCATTACATATTTTGTTGCAGGTATAAGAGTATGAAGGAAACCAAGTCGCTATATATTATACATCGGTGTGTGTGTGTGTGTGTGTGTGTGTGTGTGCGTTTGTGTGTGTGTGCGTGTGCGTGCGTGCGCAGACGTTATTGGGTTCCCCGCATGTGGGCACCCCCGGTAACGAAGGCCCTAAACCAGCCAGCATAATGCTGACTAAGTACTCCCCCTTTCCCATTGGAATGGGGATTCAATATTTAAAAACATTCAATCCATTTGGAACAACCGACACCAGCGGATGAATACTGCTCCTGAAACAGCAACCACTGATTAGCCTATAAAAATGTAGAAACTACGTCCTATCAAACCAAGATCTTAAAAACCAAAAATGACCTTCCTACAGCCATCCCACCCTCTCTGTGGCTAAACCCTACCCAGGGTAGGTACATAGCACTACTTAGGCTCACCACGAGCCGAGTGGAGTGGAGTCTCTATACGCCAATCTAGAAATCCACTCTCATTTATTACTCCGGGAATCAACTGAATTGCGACTGATTTAAGTAAATGACAAAGTTTGAAAAATTCAAAATAATAATAATAAAGGCTATCTTGGAAATTGTTGATGCCACAGAAAATTTTATTTTGAATAAATAGTGCGTTTTACAGAGATCCACATTTTGTGTGAGGTACGTTTTTGTCTATTTCTTATTGTTTAACCGGTATAAAAAATTAAATAACATATCTTCAGGATGAAGAAGATTTGACAGGATTTTCCCAGAAAGTACAAGATATGTGTTTCATTTTCCATGTAAGTATCTCAAATATAGGGTAGTTAAATTATATTCGAACCCACTCAAGGCCTCTGTCTACTGCGCGAGACAGTCGGCAGTCGCCGGGAAATTACGCCGGCAGAGGCGGACTAAAATCCTTACCTTATAATAGATGCTGGAAATGACCTTCTGCTTTCAAACAGGCAGCATATCTCTTGTGAATATTCTCGCTCACTCTCCGAAGCTCAGCAGCAGGAATTCTTGTGATTACTTTCACAATGTTTTCTCTAAGTTCCTGTAGTGTGCGAGGATTGGAACGATACACTGCCTTTTAAAGAACACCATAAATAAAAATCACACCTCGTTAGGTCAGGATAACGAGACGGCCACAAATCAACACTAATTATTCTGTCACCAAACACCTCTCTTATTGCATGCAATGATTCGGATGCCGTATGTGCTGTTGCAGAATCTTGCTGAAACCAACCATACGATTTCTCTTCTTCTGTCAAGCGATTGCAAAATGAATATTTACACGAGATATGCTTCCTGTTTGAGAGCAGAAAATCAGCATTTCCAGCATCTATTATAAGGTAAGGATTTTAGTCCGCCTCTGCCGGCGTAATTTCCCCTGCGACTGCAGGCTGTCTCGCACAGTAGAGAGGGGCCGCGAGTGGGTTCGAATATAATTTAACTACCCTAAATATAGTAGTTTAATCAAAATCGTTAAGAGTTGTTTCTTTAGAAAATTCAAATGAAAAACAACTTTTTTTATTGTTTTTTGTCTCGGGACTTGATGAAATTCTGGGCAAGAACGGAGAAAATCATTCACACAGCGGCCAATATCTCAACGATAGACTCCCTCTCGTATCCTCCCAGTTCAGAAGTAGCACTAATCAAAAATTCTGTGATCGGTGGCCACTTCCATCTCGCATGCAAGTCATAGTGAAAACCAGTTTTGTGCCGCCGCCGCTTTATATCAACCTGTTTACGAAATCGGAAAAGCATATAATCTCCTCTTTCAAAAAAGGGGCTCGCTGAACTAATAAAGAACGTCATTCATTTAAACCGACTGGAGGTAAAGACCGAATAAATCTGGAGACACGTTGTACATTAAACAACATTTGTTTAGCAAATGTGCGTTTTAGCTTTTAAATAATATTGGTTAAGGAATCCCTTACATTTTTATAAATACAGCTACTTATTTTTGTATTTTTGAAGCTCAGGAAAGCTTAATAACTTCATCAATTCATGTTGTTGCTTTTGTAAGTTGTTACCCAGATACAAGCTCAGCTTTATTTGTAGGGGGAGAAAATGTTATTAAGAATACCCATCTGTAAAATTTCAACATTTCAACAAAATCAAGTAGATTCATTTGAAATTTTAATACAAAAATCAGCATTTAATGCATAATATCTAAACCAATTTCCATTCATGCTTTTTAATTAGTCCACAGTTATTAAATTTTTTTAGTATTCGTCTTACTGTATCAAAAAATTTCTCCACACGATGTAATTATTTTTTATTAAATTAATATTATTCAACCCTACGTTTTTGCAGGATTAACAACTTTATATTCTAGAGAGGTCAACTAATAACGTCAATACATACAAACCACCCATGGTAGTACATTTAATAGTATAGAGATAAATGTTCGATTATCCTACTAGTTTAGGGAAACAAATGTTAAATGTGAGACTTCAATTTTTTTTGTTAAAACTTTATTGTGTGAATATTATTGTTTACTAAAGTCATAAGTATGTTAACAAAAATACTTACAAGGAGGTATATAAATTTTCATTTGTGTAAACAGAAAAGTACCATACATTGTGTGGAACAATTTGAAAATCGGAATGTGCTGGCAAATAAAATTATAAAGCTAGGTAATACTGTTTCTGACTGCTGTTCAAAAGCATTTAGGTCCTCCTTCGCTTTCTGCTCCTCTGCAACTAATTTGGTATTTGAAGATTTCCAAGTCCTGCCTTGAATGTTTTATTCACTTTAATATTGGCAAAGCCCTTTAGATTTTTGCAATGTACTTATAGTAAGTAGAGAAAGAATTGTATTCCACCTTGAAATTCCGATTGTCAGTGAGAGAGTCAGTCAGTGAGGGTGTGCGTATCAGTGAGAGGGGGTCTTACTGTGAGAGTGGGTGGGTGGGGGTGAGGAGAGAGCGATTGTAAGAGAAAGCTAGTGTGGGTAGATGAGAGAGTGAGTGAGTGAGGGTGAGAGAGTAAATGATAGAGTGAGCAAGAGATTGACAAAGTGAGAGACAGTGCGAGAGAATAGGTGAGAAGGAAGGTAGGAGAGAGAGAATGAGAATGAGAGATACTGTGGCTGTGTGGGTGTGTTAGCCTAAGCGTGAGTGTGAGAGAAAGTGAGTGACAGGGTGAGTGGTGAGTGAGCGAATGAATGAGAGAGTGAAAGAAAGTGTGAAGAGGATGGCCTGATGAGTGAGTGGGCGAGTGAGAGCGAGAGTGAGAATGAAGAGAGAAAGTGAACCGGTGTGAAAGTAGGTGAGTAGGTGAGAGGGGATATGAGAGTGAGAATATGATACAGTGAGTGAGAGTGAGAGTAAGTGGCTTAAGTGTGAGAGTGAGATAGACTGAGAGCAAGAGTGATTGAGAGTTTGAGAGTGAGTGTGGGTGTAGGCAAAAAATCAATAGCTGAATTAGCTAAAATAACACCTGTTAACCCCAACAGTAAAAAGAAAAATAAATTATAAGAGTGTGAGTGCGAGTGAGAGTGAGAGTGAGAGACTGAGACTGAGGGTGAATGAGGGTGGGGGTGAGTGTGCGGGTTAATGAAGTGGGATGAGAGATGGGAGTGGAAGAGTGTAAGAGGGTGCGAGAGTGAGTGAGAGAGAGGGTGTGAAGGTGTGTGTGAGACAGCTCGTGAGAGTGAATTAGAGAAAAGGTGAGGGTGAGAGGGTTTGAGAGGAGTGCGACTTAGAGGATCAGGATGGGGTACGAGTTGAGAGGTGTGAGAGAGTAAGAGGGTATAAGTGAGAGGATGTTGAGTGAAATTGTGAGAAAAAATTAAACGAGTTTTATTTATGGACGCTCTTTATCTGCTGTGGTCCTCAGCGTCTCATTCTATATTGGGCGTGAAAGACCTGAAATTTTGCTCAGATGCCTTTTTATCAGGCTTGAGGTTCTTTTACGTGCCGTAAATCTACGACACGAGACCACCGGCTTTACTTCCCTTCGAAAGAAGCCATTCTAAGGATTTTTACGCCGGAAAAAATCCATCGCCCTCCGCCGGGTTTGAACCCGCTAGGAACTAGAGGCTAGTATGGTAACCACTACACCACGGAGCACGACAAGAAAATTGTGGGAGGGTAAGTTAGAGAGGGTATTTGGGTGAGAGGGCTAGAAGGTGTGAGAGTGTAAAAGGATGTAAGTGTGAGTGAGAGAGGATGTAGAGCGAGTGTAAATGAGGATGGGGTGAAAGTGTGAGGGTGATAGATGGTGTGTGGGGGAGTGTGAGAGCGTTAGGGGGTGTGAGTGAGAGGGTGTGCGAGTAACACGGTATGAGATAGAGGGTACGAGAGTGAATGTTATTGTGTGTGAGAGCAGGAGAGTGAAAGAGTGGCTCTCTGCTAGTGAGTTATCTTATCACCCAGAGGGCACGAGAGGTTGTGTGAGAGAGGTTAAAATAATTAATGAGGCTAGGGCAAGAGTGTAAGGGTGAATGAGATTGGGGTGAGTGAGAATGTGATGCTAAGAGGGTGATGATGAGGAGTAAGGGGGTGGCTGAGAATATGAGATGGGAGGGTGAAGGGCAGGGAGAGAGAGGGTGTGCGAGGGGCTCGGAGATCACAATAAGAGGGCCCCAAGGTGAGATTGAGTATGTGAGCGAGGTTCAGATGGTAATGTGAGGGTGTGAGAATGAGCAGGAGAGTGATGGTTCAGAAGGCGAGTGTGAGAGGGTGTCAGAATGAACGAAATAGTGTGCGAGTCATTGTGAGAGTGAGAAGGTGAGCGCTTGAAGAGTGAGAGAATGTAACAGTCGGTGTGAGAGCGTGTAGGGGTGTTGTGAGAGAGGTTGTGGGTGAGAGCGGGAGAGGGTGTGAGGGGGCGACGTGGGAAGTGAAAGGAGCATGATTGAGGGTAACGGGGGAGAGAGAGTAATGGTGAGGAAGAGAGGGAGTGAGTGGGCGAGGGTGAGATGGCGTGAGAGTGAGATGGTCAGAGGGGAGGTTTCTTATCATTTACAGATTTAAGCTCCCCGGATGTGCACTGATGCAACCGGCTCCCGTCCCCCTGTGGGCTTACACATCCCTTCAGGGGCCAGGAACCCGGAGACGCCCCCATTTCGGAAGACAAAGGTTTCCACAGAGCATCCTTTTCCCCTACTGTGCATACGTCGAGACTTCCCGTCGACACTTGCAACATTGAAAGAGACCAAGCAGATGAAAGGTGAAGTGAAATGAGAATGGACGGACACAAAATTCGAGGGACTTAATTATACTTCCCAGCAAACGCCTGGCGACCCCGGAAAACCCCGAAAAAACCCATCGGTCGGGAAGATCGCCACGAGAATCCCTGACCTCCATAATGCGGCCACAGATGTTACGGTCTAAGCCATCCCGCTCGGTTATCATACGCTGTCATAAGCAGGTCCGATTAGGCTTTATTCTGCTGTGTGTTGTGCTTTCTCAGTTGTTAAATCGTGATCATTTGTGCATAACGCTTGGAATGAAATATACGCAGTTTTTAACTTATTTTACCTGCATCTTTTTTGTAGTTACACAGGACGATTAAATCATCGTCCTGGGGTAGCATCAGGTTTAATTCCAATTCTTGGAACGTTCATGAATGGATAACATATGTGTTAATGTATTTATAGGAAAAATAAAAAGAGTGTTAATCAATATAAGGGTATTATTTGAGAAATAAAGATGTATTAGTAAAAATTTAATTTAAAAAATAATTTATTTAATATTTAGATATTTGAATATTGTATTTTCTTAATAGGATGTGTTTCATTAAATCAATTAATTTTTTAGTTTTAATATTTGTATTGTCACTACTATTGACAATAGTTTTTCTACTCTAAATTCTCAACGAAAAGTCAATGCCTTCTTCGCAAGCAGGTTCTTTTATGACTGCAATATCTTTGCATTCTAATATCCTGGCACAGTAAATATTGCTCAATTAGGAGATAGAAATTAGAAGCTGTGTTATAGCCCATATCCGTCGAGAAAAACTGGGGCTTGCAATGATGAAAGAAAGAATTATGAAAATCAGTTAAGTGGTTTCCGAGATATTAAGTCCCTCTCTCTCTCTAATGTTAGTATAGGAGAGAAGTATTTATGTTACGAATGTATAATCTTTTAGATGACACTTCGGTGGTACTTAAGTTTGTACACGACTGTGTACAAAATTCCGTGCACTTCGCGTTATAAATACAGAAAATGTATTTGTAGGCTTTCGATTAGGCATAGCAGATACAATATTGGCGACGCTTAAGTCATGTTTCTCAAAGGTATTCGTTTAGTGGTTGCCAACTATGTGAAGGGTAAACGGAAAGATTCTAAATTGTTCTGAAAAACACATTTGTTCTTTAGTTTGCAGCATTTTCTACGAAATATCTTTGATTCAAGAAAGAACCAAATTTGTACAAGAAAAGGCTAAAAGTTTCTTTCTTTAAAGGTGTGATTAAACTCAAAGTAATCGTGATGATGGCATCAGGATGAATAAAAATATGATGTGATATACTCGCATGACTTTCTCTACTCTTTATCTTTGTTAGTAGGTATACAAACTAGCCTTGTTAAACTTGCTTTTCTATCTACTACATATTATCCAAATAAACATTCGCAAAAATATCTGCATTACACATTTTGTTATAATTACAAAGAGAACAGGATAGTCAAAGATTTAAGAGCTGGGTGCTATACACTGGCCGTAAAATTCCATACTGTTTCCATGCAATGGCAAAAAACAACTGAAAATCGACGAGACTTTTAAAAGAATGACATTGAACAATTCGAACCTTTAATAACGAATATCTCAGAAACGGCTTGTGTCACAAAAAAAAAAAAAAGAAATAAAAAAAATTATTTAAAGTAAATTTTGCCTTTTAAAGAGATCTACATTCTTGTGTAGTACGTTTTCGTCTATCTCAGAAGGTTTACAAGTAATACAAGATTATATAAAATCCCTTCCGAATGAAGAGGAGTTCCTAGTTATTCCCAGAAAATTCAAGACATACATTTTATTTGTCATGCAAATATTTTTCATATGTGGTATTTTAATCAAACTCGTTAGAGCCATTTTTTAGAAAATCAAAATTTTCGAAAAATGTTTCATGTAAAGGTTAGTTGGGGTTAACGAGATTTTCTTGAAAATCTTTGTGCCGCATCCTTAGAAGATACTGAACTCGAATATCAAGTTTGGTATTTATCCGACTTTTCGTTTTTAAGTTATGCTGTTCACGGGCGCACACACAGACACGGACATTTTCCAAAAATGCTTTATTTGCATTCAGGGCCCCTCTAAACAAGTATTTCTGGTGAAATCTCGGTATCAATTTCTGGGTTGAATGCAATACTTCTCATACTTACTGTACATAGTATAGAAGATAAAAATCATCTTATTTAAGGCAAATTTCTGGTTGTTGGGATGTGACGTCATAGTTCACATCGTCAACCGAAACCAAAAGGCATCAAACGGCATTGTAATTGAAATCGGTAGAATCTGGCAGGTTAAGATTAAGTTAGAATAGACGAGTATGAATCCAATTGTTTCAAAAAGCTTATTAGTTCATTGTTCATGCCCACCATAACAAACTGTTTGTAGGGTAGGTTCGTATAAAACTATTCTATACTCGTATTTTATGGTAATTAATTAAAATGTTTCATTTAATGCCAAATTGAGAGTTTTATACCATAATTGCAGTAACAATGATTTTAAGCTAAGAATAACTGTGTTTCGGTTAGATTTTTTGTGGTTACTTCAGAAAAAAATTGAAATTTCAGATATTGCATTTTTAATATTTTTCCTATACTTTATTTAACCTGAACTTTATACACCTGAATTATAAAAAAGAAGAAAAAAAGAACTGTGGGAATAATCACCCGACTTTTTGGTCCAGCCAGTCACATTTGGGACAATGAAGGCCAAAAGGCTTATTTCAATCAATCATATAAAGTGGCACGTGGTTTTCCCTAACCGCACAGGTGGATAACTTAGTATAAAATTTTCATGATTGCCAAAGTTTACGTCACAACAAAAAGGCAAAACTTGGTGAATATACATAGAAACCGTAGGTCGGTCACCATCTGCAGAAAGATAGTACAGAAGGCAAACCTAAGGACATTGACTGATGTAAGCGAGTTATTTCCTCACAAGTAAATTCAAATAAACGCCTATTCGTGATATTACTTTAGTTAGTGACGATAAATGAGAAACGGAATAAGAAGCGTTATTTTTAGTTTGTGTTGAAAATTTGAGGAAAAATGAATAAACTCTTGAATCCTTTAGAACATTTTGAATGCGATAAAAGATAAGAAAACCAAATGGGAAAATAAACACCTTGAGAGTGTAGTTAATACACCATATGTAAATAAAATTAGTACTTAATAGGTTATGTGACAGGGGATTCAAATCCCTTACTAAACCACGTTTCATATAACTTTCCCCGTGTCACGTGCGACAATCTGTCTCACTGGCTGCTGTCGTGGAATTCAAAGTTACTTATTTAACATGTCGTTTATCTTAATGTATTCCAAGAGAATTCCCAGATTTACAAATTCATAAGCGTATGAATCAAATGTATTACGTAACAAAGTTAATACATCTGGAATGCATTTAAATTCTTACAAACAAATGGATAGGAGGATCCTTTGGTTTAAAACTGTCTTTCAGGTTGACGAAGCCACTTGCTTCTATCATAGCAGTGCTTTTATTGCCTGACTTTGCATTACACAGAGCTGTTTGTCATACATATATCGTCAATCAAAGATGTACATTAGCTTATCAGGGGAGGAGAAAGGAAAGGGAGCGCGGAAGAATACGTATGAGTGGGGCAAGTTCATGATAAACAGGGATTAAAAGGTAACACAGGCTGTGGCAATAGACAAGGTTTTAAGCTTTAAAACAAAAGGTGAAATGCTTAAAGGCTTGTTTCAGATTTTGTCCATGTGTTTTCTTAAAATTGTTGCATGTAGAAATGTGTTTAATGTTGGGTGACAAATTAAAAATGTAAATACTTACTCCACAAAATCTTGTTGAAGACGCCTGCCGCTGTGTAGCTTAGAATAGCTAGAGCCACGTTTGCAGTTATGAACCACAAATGCTGCATACTATTGAGGTCTTTCAGAAAAATATACGGCCATCTTCCTGATATCATCTTTGTTATATAAGTCCTGTAAACAACAAAATCCTCAAATTATACACTTAGCGTTAAAGTCAGTTTCGTGGCTGAAATAATGCAGTAGGCAGAGTAATAATTATTTACATAACAAGTGTGTAATGCTTTAGAATACAGTTATGAGACTTTCTGGGCTGGCATCCTGTTTTTAAGCTCTACAACTCCGAAACTCCCCTCCCCTCAGTTGTCATTAGGCATAGGAATTCTTAAGTACGAGTTTCCTTCAAACTCGTAGTTTGCTCAAGTTATCTACACTCAGACCTTCAAAAATACAAAGAATATCACCTGCGACGACCCTACCGAAAGTCCAATTTATTTATTTAAATTCACCGTTTGATTTCAATAAGAAATATTGGCTTCGCCAACAATACAATTATTGGTACATCTAATTAGATGTAATACACAAATACATAAATCTAAATTTCTTACGTGAGCAGGTACCTAAATTAAATTTTGGAATTGTAAACATAGTATATTCCATAAGAAAGTTTATAAACTAATTCATTTCCAGATATTCTTCCATTGAATAAAAACAACCCGGTTTTACGAAATTTTTCAAATCTTTTTTGAAGACTATTAATACAATAACGCAAAAAATATAAACGTAAAAACCAAAAAGAAAATTACTGGAAAAGTACAATCATAATGGTCACTGTAGCACATAATGGAGAGTTTTGGTACAAATACAATTGAAACGTGAAATCTGTAGATATCAGTCCTATAAATACACGTATAATAACAAAGAGTTAAATACAAGCCTGCTATCTTGCAGCTAACAATGATATCCGAAATATTGAAAAAATTCTTGAGTACTATAGAAACTATGATTTATTAGAAATGTTTCTGCATCTCTTCTGAATTTTTTTTTATCCTTACATTTTATTTTCCCAGTGATTAAGTTGTACATGTGAATACGTTTATGTAAAATGGAGTTAACTTTTTTAGTAAATCTGGAACCTTGTAAATGTATTTTATTGCTGTTCCTTGTTTTATGATCATGTACTGTATTATTCATCTGGAAATTTTTAATGTTGTTATTTATGAAACAAACACTTTCTAAAATATATTAAGCAGGGTAAGGTTAGTATGTCGTTTTCTTTAAAATAAGTTTTACAGTGGGTCATCCTATTTATACTAAACATCTTTCTTATTATTTTCTTTTGTGCTACAAAAAGAGCTTTTATTTCTGTGGCAAAACCGCATATGAAAGTTCCGTAAAGAAGAGCAGATTCTACATAAGAAAAATATGATTTTTGGTGTGTGTATATTACGAATATTTTAATACAGATATCATATAGTGTGCTTTATTAATTTTTTAAGTAATGTTCCGAATATGCGGTTTCCGAGTTAAGAATTTGTCAGTTGTTACCCCCAAAAATTTGGTCTCGTGGACAGTAACACTTCAACTTTACTTCCTTCATCTTGGCTTTAATGCTTACTAATTCCTATGCCAGGTTATTTCAGTTACCTTTCTTAACGTTTATATTTAAGAAATAATGCACAAGAAGGTTTTAGAATCCACGGTAGTAAAGTAATTATAATGGTAACCACAGGATGTGTGACTGAAACAAGAATTAATTTGAAGTACGTACAACCAAATAATAATACTTCAACAGATTATCAATATCAAGCTAATGTTTCGATTCCAGTTTTGTTCAGAAAGAACATTTAACATAAATAATTTTATCCGTATAAATGCATCAGAAACGTCTTAAAGAACATTGAGCGCACCTTTTGTACTCATTTTTACTTTCTCTGCCACGTAAATATTAGGTAGAGAAGGCAATGCACTCCACTCAAAAATTCGATATGGAGATTTCAGCGGAAATATATGTTCTAATTGGCTCCCTTAATCCAAATAAAACCTTTTTGGAAAAATATCTATGTATGTATATATATGTGTGTGTGTGAACAGCATAACTCAAAAGCAAAAGTTGGATACATGCCAAACTTGGTATTTAGGTTCAGTATCTTCCAAGGATGCAACACGAAGATTTTGGAGAAAATTCCCCCACCCCAGACTACCGCCATACATGGAATATTTTTCGAATCTTTTAATTTCCAAAAATTGGCTGTAACGATTTTGATTAAAATACCATATGTTAAAAATGTACATTACAAATAATATGTATATCTTGAAATTTTGGGGAATACTCTATGAAGTCCTCTTCATTCAGAGGGAATTTTGTATAAACTTGTATAATTGGTAAAGATTAAGGATAGAGGTCGCTTTAAAACACACAACTTATTTTAAATAAGTTTTTGTGTATAGGTCCTTTTTGATATATTCGTTATTAAAAGGTTCGCTTGATCATTTTCTTAGAGTCCTGTCAACATTCAGTTGTTTCTTGCAATTGTATGGAAACAGTGTGGAATTTTAAGGCAGCGTATAACGTCCAGTTCTTAAACTTTTGACTATCGCTGTTCTCTTTATATCTGTAACGAAATGATTTGAGACAGTATTTGCAGCTCTCCTATAATTTAATTGTTTGTATGTTTATCTCATTTGTGCTGTTTTATTATAAGTAGGGTTCATTGGTATTTGCAATGTAAAGAAATAGGTCTGTACCTATATTTTATTTTAGTAACTTTAGACTTCCGCACCAGCAGAAATGCAACAAGCGTTGGAAAGGACAAAAGTAAAGGTTAGTGCACTGTGTCTTACATGTTCGTAAAAGTTTTTTTTTAGTTGGCGTGCAAATAGGACACATGTGACTAACGCTAGGGAAAGTCCGAAATCGTTCCCAAAAAGGGGATTTTTCACTGTGTGACCCCAAGTTGGCCAATCAGGTTAACAGAGATTTGTTAGTGTTTAAACGCAAAATAAATTTGCACCAGCTCGAAGACCATTAGAATTAGTTTATAAGTTTCACATTCTCACCTCTCAGAACTGTATATATTTGAGGTGCTTGTCAAAATTTCAATCAGTTTTGGACTTCAAAAGCGCGAGGAACCTGTGTCCTCGCAGCAACATTTTCGCACCGGAATTACTTTAAGAATGTAACTCAGTTTTGAACATAACCACGCGAGTAATGTGTGCTAAAAGTGACAAGTAATTCGCGAAGAGATTAACTAAACATGCAGAAGTCTTGTTATACGGTGTTAGACAAGTGATTAAGTAATGCGCTGGTGGAAGTGAAAGTATAACCATGTACTTTATTTAACACGCAGCTTGAAAGGTTGGTTGTAGGTTTCCTGAACAAAATACAAAAAACCGCGGAACAATAAAAAGAAAATGTGTGTTGAATTTTATATGCTGTGTCGTCTACAGTTATTTTTGTTAGCCAGTTGAGAATTTACGTATCACGACCTGGAATCAAGGAAAACATGTTCCTACCACAAAATAATTATAACAGGTATTCGAACCGAGACAACAATATCTTCAGTGAAGCCGAGATGATGAGCAACATGTCATCAGGAGGTGACCGACGGACTGCATTCAACAGGTGAATATAAATAAAGGAAAAATACGATGCAGTGTTACGTAGCTATTTCAGCAAATGTTTATTTGGATTAAAATGTAGTAGACAGAAAAATAAGGTTTAGTAAGAATAGGTTGTGTACGCACTAATAAACGATAGAGGGTAGAGAAATTTACGTGAATGTATCGATAATTTTTAATAGTGTTTTATCGCCTGCTTACTAAATACGGCACTACAGACCGTGACACCGGTGATACATGAAATGAAATTATTGCAAAAGGAGCCGTTCTAAATTATTATTCTACTCATCGTAAAAGTGTTACAGTCACATGACTTGCTCTACTCGCTCTACAAATTATCCTTACAAAAGCATATTATTCTACCTACTTGTTATAATAGAAACAAAATTTAAATTCAGCTTACACATTTTTTTTTCAAGTTTAACGTTCTTTTACCGGTTAGGTCATATCACACGACGAGTGAAATGATACTTCGAGTCATACGACATTCATCTTTTCAGGATAAAGGAAAACCCCGGAAAAAAATGTTATCCGCGTAACTCACCTTAAGCTGATTCGAGCTGGCGAACTCAATTACACATTTGATTATAAGATATAGTAAGTAAAGCGATAGTTAGATTTTTAAACAACGTGTCGCTATGCGATAGCTTGAAATTCCATGGCCTTTGCATGACCGCGAGAACGATTTCTCAGTTGAGGAAATTATTAAGAATTTGAAAAGTCAAACAAATAACAAGGAATATCTCGGAAATATTTAATTCCACAAAAAATTTATATGATAAATTGTATTAAGAGAGAAGGTTCAAAGTCCATAGTTCATCCTACCTTCTATATTTGGATAGATTGACAAGCTAAACCAATCAAGTTTATCTTTGGCAGCACGAGTGGAAATGAGTGGTAAGGGAAACTCCCTTCATCCCTCCTTCTGTAAGCTTGTGTATCCCTGGTCATTCAGAATGAAGAGGACTTCAGAGGCGAATTCCAGAAAATTCAAGATACACATTCCGTTTGTAATGAAAATATCTTAAAGTCATTAGAGCCAGTTTTGAGAAAATTAAAAAGTTCCAAAAAAATGCATATAAAGGATAAATTGGGATGGGAGGATCTTTTTAAAATATTTGTGTCGCATCCTTCGAACATACTGAACTTAAATGCCAACAACCATAAAAAACAATCACCCCAAAACAAAACATAAAAACACACCCACACTTTTCTAAAACTGTCTTTTGAGTTCGGGGTGTCTCAAAAATACATTTTGGGTGAAATCTCCATATCGAATTTTTGGGTGAAATACAATACTACTCCTATTTACAGGAAAGAAGAAACAATAAAGAAACGAAACGTCTACAACAATGCTCATATGTCTGTAGACTTGACTTCATTGCCTCGAGACCCGATGCACGTTGTCAGTGCATAGGCTACACGCTGCGTGTGACGTCACGTTCATCCCTCCAGTCTAGCTAAAGATATGGCAATGGGACACGCACTCATGGGCAACACGTATATCAATGTCATTGGCTTTTAGAGTATACAGAGTTGTAAAAGGTTTAACCAGGGGAATCATTTCTTGGTACAAAGGGGTCAATTGTGGCCCATTATGAAATATAATGAGGCTACTGGTTATTTCTCTACCAAAAGAAAAATTATGAGAAGTGTACTTTTAATTCAAACATTTTACATTTAATTAATAAAATATTACTTATCCTTAGGCTAAATGTGTCGTTAAAATTTACATGAAAATTCCGACAACTGCTTCAGAAATCTTGTCCCCCTCAAGCAGAAACTGAAATTACGCTCCTGGGTTTAACATTTGTAACATTTAGTTGTAACATTTTCTGAATACAAAGGATTTTTAAGCGATAATCATAGAAGTTATTCTTTTGGCTTTACAAAAATGTATTGTTATATATTGTAACAGAACTGTGGAGACATACATAAGGGGGTTATAAAAGGAAACTGTTTTATCGCTTGTATTCTATTAACATATTCATTAATGTTTTGTTTCAGAATGTGCGACATTGAAATTATATTGCAAAAATGCTGACTCATACAAATCAAGTTGCAATTTTGCCACGAAGCGAAAGAGGCATATCTCCCCGTCCCTCCAAACCAACGCCTTGTCATACATCTAACATTCCAAGCGCAGGTAACTTGACAAAGCGAAAAATGAAGTCCGAAGTCTGGTTATAAGACACAAAATTCATCATCTTTATATCGACTAAAACATATCCTTACCATACTGAGTATGAAAGAACCAAAAGCGTCACCCAGAAGATGCCCTTCTGCAGCGGGAACTGTCGAGGTGTTATAACTAGCTCGCCCACGTTCAGGAAGAACACTACAGTGTGCATGCCATGATTCAGTAAGGGTGGCATGTAATCTCTGATGAAGTAGGTTTCCGCTAATGGCCAGTCCAGCACTGCATACAGCAGCCAGAAGTTGACGCATACCAGCTGAAACAAAACCATTCGTATTACTTTACTACCAGACATACTCAATTGCTTTTAGTTGTTTCCAAAGAAACAACCTCTAAATTGCATGCTACAATTCTTAATAGTAAACTCTATCAAGAATGTTTAAGAGGACATTGCTTTAAAAAGAAATCAATGGACCATCTGAAATTCCTGTCCCGTTGCAGGACAATGCGCATGCTCAGATGTTGAGTGTCTTCATAGGATGATGCCACTCCGTTATCGAGATCTTTCGTATCACAACTACCATCCTAATGAATTCAAAACGAATTTAGTGCACCTCGGCAGGAGGAACTAAATATATTATTTTTATTATCAAGAAGTGAAATACAACCATAATGCAAAGACTGGTCTATTGCACTGGTTTGTAATTTAATTATGCAGTGCTAGTACAGAGTCTTCGTTTGGACGCATGGCCGGCCTAGCGGGAGTTTTCTCGGCACCGGGAAGCAGGCCGTTTGCCGATGGAGTCGGATATTCATAACCCCTTAAATTCAACCTTTAGATTTCTCATGCAAATTATAAGTACAATAACCCCTATTTTCCTCATAAAGTTGTAGAAATGATATCCTTGTACCACCACACATTTCAAATCTTTTAATAAAATTTGCATTGACACTCGTTAATTCTTCATGGCCATGTAATAAAACCATGTTTTGGTGTAAACAGAAATTAAACGCGGATGAATAGATCGATCATTAAAGCTATCCAACTCCAATTGTAGAAATTAACCCTATTCACATTACAGCGTGAGTTCCAACTCTTATAATTATTTATTTATTTTTATTATTATTATTAAACATAATGTATACAGACTGACTAACTACAAAATGTTTGTCTTTTGCATGGTTTTAAAGTAAAAGTTGTCTTAGTGTGCACCCAAACAGGTGATAAAGAACAATATAGACCACAGATTTCAAACCCACTCTCACTGGGTACTTCGTGAAAGCCTTTCCTATCAAATACGATAGTGAAATCCTGTATTGCACCCTTCGTGTAGATGTAATGTACTCAAAATTCGCTGCTTTCCATTCATCGTTGTTCATGGCTGGGGTTTGATAGAATTCCAGATTTATTTCTGCTGCTTTCTGGAGTTTTGCCGCTAGAAACCTTGTGAAGAATGGTGTTGGTGCCAGGTTGTGGATAGCCATCAGATTTTCAATGAAAGACGTTCCTGCTATGTGGTGAACAAGTCGGGGTTGAAGCGAACTTCGAGATGCACAAAGTTCTTTTTTACATATCTGGTCTTAGCTCTGTTTAGGGTTTTCAGGTTTTTGTAACTTAGGTATGGCCATTATCTCAATGGGATATGACGACACTGAGGCGACGTTTTAATTTAAATAGTGACATTTAGGTTCTGAGTGAGAGGATTTTGATATTGCGGACCTCCATTGTGGCCTTTATCGCAGCAACGGTTTTGTCCTTGACATTGCCTTGTAAATGTACATCCGGTAATTTGTAGGGTTACCTAGGTATTTGAACAAGTTGAGTATTTCCAAAATTGATTTCTGCAACTAAATGTCTTTTTGTCGACAATTTTTCTCCCTTGTGAAACTTCATAATCTTGGTTTTATTCTGGTTGATGTGCATGTCGTTATCTTGTGACCACTTCAATAGTTTATTGCCTCTTGTAGTGAAGTTCTGTTTTTGCTTAACAGGACCATCGCCTGCGTATAGGAACATTTTCGCATCTGCTATTACCATTGGATTACGTGGTGCGTAACGATATTGAACATTATCGGGTTCAAGAAGTTCACCTTGCAAAACGTCGTTCGTTTGAGTGATGTCTGTTGATTCAAGGAGACATTTATCACATTCCATTGCAGGATGTCGATTAGAGACCGAGGAACCGATCTTCTAGGCCTAGAATTGCTTCAAGTTTCTGCATGAGGGTGTTTCGGTGTCAAAGACTTTCTACAGTTTTCTTATAGAATTTTAACTTTAAAAGTTTAGTGGCATTCAAATGAAGTACTTGCGAAGTTCTCGATTTCAGTACAAGCTTTCTCAGAGATTTATTTGGACTTCGTTCTAACTTTTTTCCGATGACGTCGAGTTTTCCTCTGTAGGAACACAGCAATTTACTTTCGGTTTCTTATCGAGAATAGATTCGTTTCCTAAATATAAAGTCTAGATTCTCAAAAGTATGCATTTCCGGTGAAATATATAGATACTGGGGCGCTATCTACTATAAGTTGGAAAAACTATAGCTTCCGCTGAGTGAAGCCTCTAAAGCCTACTGAGAGTTAAATGTTTTAATGGACTAACCACTAGCCCTATGTTCTGAAATATTAACTGAAATGCTATGCATGGAAGAAAGACAGACAAAACGAACACTCGTCAGAAAATGGGATTGTAACAAGGTTCGTTAAAAATAACACGTCAACGCTTTAAATATTCAGTTACTAAAGAGATTTTGTAGGATTAGCATTAACGCGCATTATAAGCCCATTTCAAAGCTGCACCATGGGTGGTATTTTGAATTAAAATTAATTTTGAAAAATGTATTAAATTTAATTACCTAGAAAGTAATATTTGTGTTAAGTATGGAATTAATTATTCTTCCACATAAGCCGTGTGTAGGACAAGGTTGGAAAGGTAGAACCAGACGACTGAAAAATTCGATGCCATAGCCGGGATTTGAACCACGTATCTGCCGGTTTCCGTCCGGTTGTTCTAACCAGCTGAGATACCATGGAAACATGCCGGTGGGTCATTAAATCCTCCAGCTGACTCGCATATTCCGCGTTAAACCACAAAGAGATCTCAAATTGTTTTGTAATGACATACCCCAAAGGCGACATACCATCAGTAAGTACTGTAAGTCCTGGGCTTCATAGTCAAGCCTCTGTTAGGTCAATTAATGAAAGAACAACTTAACATAGAAGAACAATAATGTGTGGAAGAACCATTAATTCCATTAACTGGGCTAGTGGTCGAAACTAAGCCCGGAATTTAAAAGCACTTACGGTATTGTAAGTCGCTATGGGGTATGTCATATCAAAAGAATGAGATCTCCTTGTGGTTTAACGCGGAAAATGCGAGTCAGCTGGAGAATTTAATGTCCTACCGGCATGTTGCCACGGTAACTCTGTTAGAGCAACCGACGGAACCCAGGAAATCCGTGGTCCGAATACCGGATATGACATTGGATTTTTCAGTCGTCTGATTCTACCTGTTCAACTTTGTGTTAAATTTGTCAATAATCTTATGCATTCAACGGGGGTGATGAATGATTCTTCATACGAATTCGGGATTGAGACTTTCAGCCTAAGTTCTTGAAAGACAATAAAGACATATAACGATTTTCATTCTTGCCTAAAATACTTATAAGCGTTTTGAAGATTTGTTTGCATTTTTTGCTTAAAAGTTTAATTATATAATTCATAAATTTTGGGGGGACAACTTTAAGAAATACATTAAAATAATGTTTAGTTTTAATGAAATAAGTTTTTAAAGTCCATGCTTAAAAGTCTTCAAAATGTCCATTAGGGAGTACCTTTGAACAGATTCTAAAAAACGTTGGAAAATTAATATCTCGGAAAGTTTTAAATATACTGAGCTGTGATTTAAATTTCCCTGATATGTATTAAATTAAATTCATCGAAAATGATAGATTATGGCATTTTCCCCTAACCTGACATCATCTACCTCACAATTCGAACCCCGTATTCTTGGGTTGCCAGACAAGTACAGTACTTGATAAACCTTGGAGGTCGGCGTAAATATTTTAAAAATAGGCTTTAACATACTGAAAATATTAATATGTCGCAGTGCTATGCTCAATAATGGACTGATAATTGCCACGCTATCATTTTCATTTTTGCAAGAAAGCTGGTAACAATTTATAAAGTTAAGTTCTGAACAACAAGCTTAAAACCCATTCACAAGCAGCAGAGTATTGGGGTCTAAAGACAATGGAAGCCAGTGAATTCGGTAGAATATTGTACGTGTAAATTTATTAATATATGTGAGTAGCTACAGTGCACGTGTAGTAATAAAAAACAACAAAAAAGAAAAGGTCAGTTTATTTTGACCACTGCACTGTAAACATGAAGTCCTTCAGAAGAGAGATTATATAACACTTCATTTACCGGCATTTTTTTATATATCTCGTCATGTCTACAGGTATTAATTTCGTGGTGAGAGAATGGGCATTCGTTGCTAATAATTGCAATTTTCTCTCAACAGAAGTATACAATGCTAGCTGACTGCCCAACGTTACCGCATGGCGAATTAATTCCATTTACCTTCTTCCTAAATTCCATTTATACCACGCCTTTAGCTACAATGTTCTCGTCGGCGATTTTTCCTTTGAAACATATGATGTTAAGTCGTATTCGCTTGTCGTTGGACTTCTGGTAAACTTTGGGTTTTACGAGTATTTATTAGATCACACACGCATTTACAATCCCATTCATACTTCCAGACTCTGGGGAGGTTAAGGAATAATCTTGGCTAGAGAAAAAAACGCACCTCCCAGCCGGGAATCGAACCCGTGACCCCTCGCACAGCAGGCAGGTACTCTCCTGACTAAGATACGAGCTGTACATGATCTCAAAGTTCTTAATGCTGAATTCTAACCTTTTACCTTATAATTGCAATTTCTTACATAACTGGTACTCCTAATATAGGATAAAGAAATCCCCCAATATTCACGCAAAAGGATGTAAAACATCGGCGATACTTCTAATTTCCGTAACGTCCCCCGACATACAATTTCTGGAAATGCTGCATAACCTACAAGTGCCCCTTGGTTTTGGAACAATCTTCGATCGGATTGGTCGAGTTATTAGATAATTGCAATGGATGAAATTTTTAATCCTTGGCTTCTTAGGTCCTGTTATTTAATAGCGTAAAAGATACCTTGCAACCATCGAGAAAAGCTATTTTCTCAATTGTCGATTTAAAAATAAATTTCTGTTCACTAATTTCTAATGTTAATTAGAATAATGTTAATTACAAAGGAAATAAAACAAAACCGGAAGAAATTTCCTAAAAACTTCTTAAAATATTTTGGCACTAGTAGTGTTAAAAACAGATTAGATTCTCTTTTTGTTTTGCTGTATCTTAATTGCTAAATCGTGACCGTCTACATATATAGTGGACCATTTAAGTTGAGACCATTTCTTGAATAAAAGTTGCTTGATACTTATTATGGGGGAAAGTAAATGAAATTATCATGCTTTATGATAGTCAGTTTAGGGTCAATTTAATTTGTTTTTAAATGGGAACCTACAATTAGGGTCAAATTAAATTGGTGCAAAAAATGCATGCCAAGGAGTGGGTACAGTATAAGTTATGGCGCGTAAGTCCTGTGTTATTTTCTCAACGTTTGCGCAGTATATTTATATTTAAATGAGCGGTTTACACAGGGCAGCATTGTTTCAAACAAGCCTGTGTCTTAATATCTTACTGCTTACTTAATCAAGTTTGAATGCAAAAAGATAACAGCTTTTTTATTGTTATTATTTTCAGGATCCACTTGTTTTTCCTAGAAGTAATTGTATGCCATTGTAATGGAAATGATCTTAGTGTCAAGTGATTTGAGGTGATATTGGGAGATCATTGGTATTCAATCACAAATCAGTCACTTTCCTGAAGAAACGAAACTGTATTCCCCAGCCTGTGCAGTTCTAATAAGGACCTCCACCAAATTGTTTCATGCCATTACGTGAATTGCCGCTGTTGCATTCAGGGACCTGTTCCTAGCAAGTAAACATCAATGATATGATTGTAATCGAAGTAGTAATGACATCTTACATATTTTATCAAGTTCAGAAAACAGAAAAAGCCGTAATCCCCGCAGAAACTCTGAAATGCCAAATATTTCTCGGCACTATTACTAAACAGTAGCTACTTACCGTAGTTAAGGGAACAGCACCATATTTGAAGACGAAGTCGGCCCATCTCCGCAGTTTAGTACACAGTTGCTTATCTCCCGTCATCTCTGCAATGTCCGCTCTCAACGCCATCCAGAAAAATGCCTGTTGTATCATCTGCAAGCACAAGCTTGTGTTATATAACACAGACGAACATCCTGGCAGTAACTACCTCGTGTTTCAACTATGTAGACGTGCTTTATCAACCCCTACCAAACCCGTGTTAACTCTTTAATCCACAACCAAGCGGGTAGTTTGGTACGTTCATGTATTTAGATAATCTCTAGATTTGTTTTTTGGATCGGAGGGGACTCGGCACTGCCCCAGTAAGGATATTGTATCCATGCCTTACAAGGGGGAGCCTCGGGGGTTGAGGGAGAGGTGAGAGGAGACATCGGGCAGCCGGAACCAGGAGTGGCGGCACAACAATGACAGAGTCTCTAGTGTTTCCATATTCAGATACCCCGACAGTGGGACAGGCTGACCGGGGACTCCCGTCCCACACATGGGGTCCAACATCCCGCTCCCGCGGTTCGTTTACTAGCAACCAGCCAAAAGCCTAGGTACGAAAAAGTTCCACAGAGAGCATCCTTTTCCCCTGACACACCGCACCGAAACACCATCACCGACGCTTCCAACCCTGAAACAGACCTAACGGAGTGAAGGATGAATGAAATGATGAATGGAACGAAATGGAGGCTCAGGAAATTCGGGGAAAGAAGGAAACCACTCCAGCATTCGCCTGAAGACCGGGGAAACCCTCCGAAAAAAGCGGGTCAGAGTGGGCGGTGGCTGGGAATCGAATCCGGGATCTCCCGAATGCGAGTCGTCACCTCGCTGAGTTAGTAGTTTTAAGAATTATGAACACTAAGATTTTATTGTGCGATTTACGAATAGAAAACACTGCCTTCAATCTCCCTTGCCTCACCCCACTCACCACAGTGGCAGAAACCTTTGGAGTGAACATTTCCGACTATTGCCACTCCCTTCCTCTGTTTTGGAATGCCTTATTGGCAATTGTTCACAAAAGCCAAAAACTGACAATAACGAATATGGAAGGATCGGCTTGATCTTCTTTGGTTTCTCCCTCACCTGATTGAAGTCGTTTGTCATTTAAATTCATGGCCTCTTCTTAGGCAGGGATTTTTAGTTGTGAAACGAAGAGTAGCTAAACCCAGCAAATTAATATAAATACCATGCTATGATATATATTCCTTAATATCAGAATTGAGGAAGAGTTGGACAATATAAGCTGCAAGTCGAGTTGTCGGATCCCTAGATTCTGCTACACACAATATCAAAAACTTGTTGTACAATCATGGTTTCATATTATATTAATAAAACTAGCAGTTTCGTTTAATGCGGAGGGCCTCTTCACTCTCTCACTCTCACTCCCTCTCCCTCCATTATCCTCATCTCCTCTCTCTTTTCTGTGCAACTTACATGATATGCTTTGAAAATATAACCAAACACCATGTCGTAGCGTATTAGGTTGGAGCGTGGTGCTCCGGTTCCCAACCACGGAATGCACCTAATGAGTTCGAGCTCTCCAGTGTGGGTGGCGTGCGGATTTTTCGACCCTTGCATAGGGACAACACCCACTCAGCATCGTGATGCATTTGGGAAACTACTAAGTAGCGGTCTGTCGGTCATGAGAGCCAACGTTCCGGCTGGGGAAATATGGTGCTGACCACATATCCCTAGATCTACTGAACGTTCATCCACCTCTGGCTTGCGCATGTGGGCGTGAGGTCGGCAGCCGGGTTGGTAATGACAAGGCCCACAAGGGCTATAGTATTACAAATTTAGCTTTTAATTTAAAAGCTTTAACACTACAGGACTTCTGCCTCTTTCTTATGTTTACAATATGAACGGAATCAGATCTGTTACTCACGGTAGGCGGTTTACGTAGACGAATAATAGTGAAGAGAAATCTGTACAACTTCTATGTAAATATTATTACTATCAACATTTTATAAATAACAAATCTTGGCGGACACAATATACTTATAAACGTTCAGTTAAAAGAAAAACTACATTGAGCGATACACTGAGTGTTTTGCACCCCATTAGAACCCCATCCCTTTGAGGAAATCAGAAACCAGCGGAACATAAGATTTGCTACATATCAAGTTTTCAAGTTTCACAATCGATTTGTGCTTCCTTACGTAGAAAGGACATTCGCACGCGCACGTTAGTGTCAACTATTATCCATCCAAAATCGAAAATTAAAAAAAAACATAGGCTACAGTTTTTATTTTTTTTCAATGTGCACTTTTATCCCTGAAAAATCGAATATTAGATATGAATACACAAAGTTAAAAACATAGCAAAACAGGAAGAAGATTAAACTACCTAAGTATGGTTGCATATTTTATCCAAATGCACAAAGCACCACAATCTCTACTGTTTATAGTCGCAGCATTCATTCAAGTGCTCTTTGCTTCTCGCACGTGTGCTTTGCTTCCCGCGATTGTCCAAATCATTCGGAACGCCAGAAAGTAGAGAAAATGTGCTTTAATAAAAAAATTTGTTAGAGATTTCTCCACCCTTTACGTGAATAACAAATTTCTATTTTTTTTTTTTATTTTCTGATAAACGATTATAACTATTTTGAGTCCAATGCAATCGATGTGTAGCACATGGCGGTGCAAATGTGCGTGTTTGGAATGCTGACATGACAAAAACGTCTATATCTTGAATTTTCTGAGAACATCCTACGAGGTGGTCCTCATTCCTAATGAATTTTGCAAACTCTAAGAGATAGGCAAAGAAAAGAAAAATGAAAACTGTAAGAAAAATGATGAGCTATTTGAACTATATGGTGTAATCTTTTACTTTCTCTACCATGTACGTAAGAGAGAAAGTAGTGAATCCACCCAAAAATTCTATATCGCGATTTCACCGGAAATAATTGTTGTGAAGTACATGAATAAAAAAAAGTATTTTTGGAAAAGGTCCGTGTGTGGTGCGCGCAGTATAACTCAAAAACGAAAAGTCGGATAAATTCCAAAGTTGGTACTTCGATTCAGCATCTTCCACAGATGCAACACAAAGATTTTTAAGAAAATCCCCCATCCTAAAATACCTTTTGCAAGTAATATTTTTCAAAATTTATTTTTTCAAAAATAGTCAACCATTTGGATGAAAATTACCAAATACTTAAGATGTTTATATGATGAATGAAATTTATATTTTGAATTTTCTGGAAACAGCATATGAATTCCACTTGATTAGGAAGGAATTTAGTATAACTGGTTTAAGTTAAAAGAAAGACAAAACGTACTGCACAAAAAAGTAAAAGTATTTTAAAACACACACTTTATTTTCAACAGTTTTTGTAGCACCAGTTATTTCCAAGATATCCATTAATATTGATGCAATATAATTGTTCAATCCTTTGTAAATTTTAAAGTCCTGTCGCTATTCATTTGTCTCGCGATGTTAGGGAAAAAGTATGGGATTTTAAAGTCATTGTAAACCAATTTCAAACACCTGACTATCGATTCGGTTTTCTCTATTCCCCTTGTACAACAATAAATTATAGTAGTTAGAGAAAGTCACATGAATGTAACACACAATAACTTTAATTTTCTCTACCACGTACCAAATAGATAGAGTAGGTATTGCGTTCCACCCAAAAATTCGATAGCGAGATTTCACCGGAAATACACGGGGCAAAAATAAAAAATTTTTGGAAAAAGGTCCGCGCGCGCGCGTGAACAGCGTAACTCAAAAACGTCGAATAAAAGTCGTTCTCGCGATTCCATTGAAAGAGTACGGGATCTTAAGGTCAGCATATAGCGTCCAGTTTTTAAACATTTGACTATCGCTGTTCCCTTTGTATCTATAGCGAAATGTGTAATGTAGTTATTTTCTGCAAACGTTTATTTCGATTAAAATGAAGTAGATATAAAGTAGATTTAGTAAGACTAGTTTGTATACCCACTAATAAACGATAAATGGTAGAGAAAGTCAGGCAATGTATCACATCAGATTTTTACCCGCTTGGATTCATTAGTAACTAAAACAGACTTATCGCATGGGAATAGCTGTGTTTTATTTTCAGTACTGTGCACGCAAATAAAGTCCATTATTATTTCATTTAAGATTATTTCTACTCAATTTATCCTGAGTAACAAACTTCGAATAGACGTTACTTTGTTTTACTATAATATATCAGGAATTACGTATAACGGGTAGAAAGTTGTGTGGGTATGACAGATCTTTTTTTCTGTAAATCTTCGCCTTGGGATCCAAGGAGTATATTTGATTAAAGGGAGGCGTTACTGAATTTTGACATTTCTACAATTTTATTTACATTTTTTAATTGTTCACAGTTTCTGGAATGCATTGTAAAAGTAATGCATTTTTTCAGATTTTTAGAATGATTATATTACTTGTAATAAAAAAATATCATAGTAATTAGGATTTTGTTACTGAAGCTGTTATTTTTTATATATACATTTAATCACACGCTAAGATTACTTTCTGCTAACTAAAGTCCTATTATGGGATGTAGCATTGAAATATTCCTCATGTTTGTAGTTTTAGAGAAAAAATGATGTTGAAACATTTTAATTTCATTTAAAATTGTTAAAGCTGATATGTAAAAAATTATAGCCCATTTACCAAGTAGCAAAATTCCCATTGTTTATTCCTTAGTTATATCCTTGTTTACCATAAGAATTGTTTGACTGTGAAGAACAACATGAACACTTGTATGGAAAGATGCATAAAATATAGTTTTGAGATAATTGGCTTTAAAGTTTTACATAAGCTGTATTTTATAAACCACAGTATACTGGCCCTGGGAAAGTATGGGAAAAACTAAAAATAGACAAAAAATGACCACAGTAACCAAATTTCTTAAATACTACACATGATATTTATACAATATTCTCCTTTTAGGTTCACGTGCACGCTGGGCGCATACAAAAGCTTTGCTGAAAAAGGTAGTCACATTCACATGACTTTCTCTACTCACTATCGTTTATTTTATATAACTTCTACAAACTATAAAACCTTATTTTTCTATCTACCTCAGGTTAATCCAGATACACATTTACACATTTCGTTGTATGTACATGAGGGACACAGAAAACCGAAACGATAGTCAAATGTTTAAGAGCAGGTCACTAGACACATACTGGCCTTGAAATTCCATATTCTTTCCAATACATCGCGAGAAATAACTGAATGCTACAGCACTCCAAATAATGGCGAAGTAGTGAACAATTCAAACCAATTATAAGGATATTTCGGACATGGCTGATGCTTCAAAAAAAGATTTTTTTCGAAATAAATTGTGTGTTTTAAGTATATCTACATTTTCTGTGTAGAATTTTTTGTCTCTTGTTTTTTACCAGTTATACAGAATAACACGTAATTCCTTCTAAATGAAGGGGACATCAAAAGTCATTACCAGAATTCAATATATACATTCAATTTATCATGTAAATATCATAAATATACAATATTTTAATCCAAATAGTTAGAACACTGAGAAAAGTCAATTTTTGAAACACTTTCAATGTTAAGGGCAGTTTGGAATGGGTGATTTTCTTGAAAATATGCGTGTCCATCTAAGGAAGAACTGAAATTAAATACTAAGTTTGGTATTTATTCGAAATTTCGTTTTGGAGTTATGCTATTCACACACACTCTCAAGACACACGCAAACGCGCGTGCCTTTTCTAAATATGCTTCCCACCTTCTTAGGTTCAGGAGTCTAGAAGCATTTATTTGCTGTCAAATCTCGATATCGATTTTTTTTAATGGATTACACTACATTCTCTATTTACTGAAGGCAAGCAGGAGAGAAAATAAAAATTGATTATTTGTTGTTGTAATTTTGAGCTTATTCAGGGGCCTAAAACACTTATTCCCTGAAACCTCTCAAAAATGTGTGTTCTCAGTACTATCATAATTTTACAATTCCAAAGGCACATGCAATGTTGTGTTTTTAAATGTAGTGCTAAATTCTTCGACAATAAAAGCTCTTCCACCATTTTTAGGTCGAATGTAATATTTCCTCTTTCTACGTGAAGAGGGCATCAAAGTAAACTTCGAATGTAGTTTGAAATCTAGTTGCAAATATTTAACTATTGGCAGCACTGATACCACAAGTTTTCCTTCAGTTGTCTTACCGTATTGTGGAAGGACACGAACTGGAGCCCCAGACAGCGGGAGTACATGATGAATACATCCAGACGGACCACGAACAAATCCAATATTTTGTAGACAATCTGATAGTCCAGCCACAGGAAGTACACCACACAGACGACGTGATAAGCTGCTAAAAGTGATAACCTCGCGTCGTTTTGTCGGAACATTTCCTACTGGAACTAAATCAAGATGCGAGGCCGCTTGCTATTTCTACTTGGTAAATGCAACTTTTCTCACTGTGCGACCTTGTACACACTGGCCAGGTGGTGCTTCTTTTCTCGCACTGATCGCTTACGTGAAGAAAACAAATACCAGATAAATGACGATTTTGATCACGTTAAGCACTGTGCTCCTTATTCGGAGGTCAAATGAGAGGTTAAGAAGAAATCCTTCAGAGAGGCATCGCCACCAACAACTAACTGACAAGATTTGACACTGATCAAAGGACAACTTCTGGTTACATAACTAAAGCAATAAAATATAACTTGTTACATTCACATTCTACCCTCTATAGTTTATAATTCTTCCAAAGGTTATTATTCTGTCTACTTCATTTTAATCGAGATAAACTTTTGCAGAAATAGCTACATTACACATTTGGTTATAGACACAAAGGGAACAGCGATAGTCAAATTAAGAACTGGACGCTATTTGCTGGTCTTAAAAAACCACTCTTTCCGTGCAATAGCAAGAAACAACTAAATAGCGATAGGACTTTGTCATTCTTTTAAAGTATTGAACAATTCGAACCATTAATTTCTCGGAAATGACTTATGCAAAAAAAAAAAAACTTTATTTGAAATAAAATGTGTGTTTTAAAGAGATATACATTTTTTGTATAGTACGTTTTCATCTGTCGCTTAACGTTTACCAGTTATACAAGATTATACAACATTTCTTCCGAATAAAGAGGACTTCACAGGCTCTTCCCAGAAAATTCAAAATATACATTTTATTTGCTATTTAAATGTCTTAAACGTATGGTATTTTAATCAAAATAGAATTTTGTTTAGAAAAGTGACAATTTTGAAACATCTTTCGTGTAAAGAGTGATTTGTGTTGAGCATTTTCTTTAACCTCTTCATGCATGAAGGTATTATATGATAACACATGATTTGAATTCCTTTTACTTCACGTGTATGGCATTAGGACCACCCATGAATGCATGAAGGTAACGTTTTGATACCAGAGCTTGTTGCTACAAAAGTGCACAAGAGAGCAGCAATCCCTGGATGAATCAATATATCATGATTGGAAGTACTAGTTTGTAGAAGTTTGAAATCATGTTTTACATAAAAATTCATATTATAATAAAAGGGCAAAAAATGTTATTTGAAATGTATATATCTATTATTAGTTACTATGCATAAATAATTTGAAATTGAGTAATGAAAATATTAATACTATCGGAAAATAGTGATGTACACAAATGATAACATTATGCATTTAGGTGTGCTGAAGATTGAGGTTATGTAACCATTCGTAATTTTACACCATAGTAAACTTGTATTCTTGCTTATGAGAATTAGAGTATTTTAGGAACGTTGTTACAAATTCTCAATTTAGTAAAGGGCAGAAATGTTAATTATCAAAGGAGGAGATTGTGAAATTACTTCTGAAATTACTACCATCTTCAGATTCTGAAAGGAAGCATCTTCTGAGAGCTGCTATAAGGGAAATGGGAGAAGAAAATTTTCTTCCTGATGAACAAGAAGTACAATCTACATTAGAAGCGGAAGAAAACGAAACTAAAAAGTGAAATAGAAAAGAAAAATCCATGACTTCTATTCTTGGTTCATTTAGTCAACATGTACATGGGTAGAGTGGACCTTCTGGATCCTATGGTTGATTGCCTGTTGGCCCCATTAGTATAAAAATAAGAAATGGTACTTGAAGTGTTTTCCACATGGTTAATATCATACCAGTTTAAATTAAATTAAATTTAGTTTTATTTATGGACGCTCTTTAACTGCTATGGTCCTTAACGTTCCATTCTATATTGAGCGTGAAAGACCGGAAATACCAGTAAATGTATAAATACTTTATAGAGATATTAAAGGCAGTAAATGTTATTTTGTGAAACTCAGATTTATTGTGCTTGAGTGAATATGAAGAGAAGAGAGGACCACCTTGAACTGTTGCCGACCCACCACCTAAGAAACATACAGCTGTTTTAAATACAGCAATTGCTAACTTAAGATTCGATGGAAGAGGTTATCTTATGGAAGGTGACTAAGAAAAAACAATGCATTGTCATGATGACACATGTGAACGAAGAATAGATGTAAGTGCAAGAAATGTAAAATGCCCTGAATGTATCGAGAACTTTCACATGAAGTAACATACGTGCTGGTCAAATTTTTCACTTTTGTAAACTTTTTTGCATGTTTGTATGCATAATGCATAATGTACACATATGATACCATGTTCATAATTTGTTCAAAAAATAATAATATACATTGAACAGCCTAAAATCATATTTCATGTAGATTTGACAATTTTAAAGTATTATTTTTTTTCTCATGTTCCTTGATAATTCGTGCATGAAGAGGTTAAAATCTTGGTGTCGCGTCAGTGGAATACGCTGAACCTAAATAGCAAGTTTGGTACTTTTCGGGCACTTCGTTTTGGGAGTTACGGTATTTACACGCAAGTGCGCGCACACACAAGCGAACTTAGCTTTTTTGGATTCAGGAACCTCAAAATGTATTTCCGATGAAATCTTGATACCGAATTTTTTGGGTTGGAATGCAATACCTCCTGGGACTACTAGGTACGTGATAGAGAAAGTAACGATTATTATGGTCGTTAAATAACGTCTAAGCGACGAGGACTGACGACTCAGTCCATCGCTTCGGGACTCGGGGATAAAATCCGTGGGGTTTCCCATTAAGACGTACGTATTTTATAACTCGCCCCCTTCTTTGCTGGAACGGAAGTGGGTAAAGCCACCCATCCACATATTCCGCTCCACAGGAAGGAAGCGGATACGTTACTTACACTAGCCAGCTCAATAGGGAAAACTATCAGGGAAGACTACCGAACAACCTCGATGGGGGCGACAGTGTCTAGCCAACCAGCTCTCACGCATGATTTTTGCCACAGAACATCTGGGCGTCTCATAACCCCGCCTGGGCGTACACAATCTCCCATGGTTTCGGGAACCACTGCCCGCCGAGTCTAACCCAACCCGAACAACTCCCTTCCGAGAGGGACTTCGCCCGGCATACTTCCAGTAACGTCGGAAGTACGAGTGCTAGGGGTCTAAAAGTGTTATTGAAATCATGTATTTCCAAACCATATGAATATCAAACATTATTGCTACAGCATAGGCGTGTACATGTGCAGTACCAGGGTGTTCTGGACGACGCTTAAGTGTTTTTAAAGTAACGATCTTTTCTAAAAAATAACAGAACATTATTCTAAATACTTTGCCATTCATTATCTTACACCTTACACTACTTCACATAGTCACCGCCGTTATTCAGGCACCTGTCGTAACGGGAAGCCAGTTTTTGTATGCCATCATCAAAGAATGATGCCACCTGTGATGAAATCCAAGTCTACACTTCTTGTTTCACATCATCGTTGAAATGTTTTCCACCAAGGTTTTACTGTTCAGGTTGTATAGTACCTTCCAAGGAAACACCTTTTAAAAACGTTAACAAGAGCTGCAAAAGGAAAATTTAAACTAAAGTGTGGTATTTGCAGTGATAAGGAACTGGCCAGTATTCTTCTAGAAAATCTTTTAAGGCCTTTGCTTGTTAACATTGCAAAAGATGTGTCATACCAAAGCGAAACAGTGAAAAAACTTAACCAAAAGCCACTAAACAGAAAATTGCCGAAGTTAAATTAGACTTGAGTATGCAATGAAAAGTTAAAGATACTTAAACTAACCATTATACTCTGCAATTTGAGTTAAAAGTCTCCTTGGAATATTTTGTGAATTAACAGTAGCAGGTCTTAATTTTTCTTCCTATCAAGGGACGGATTAATAGATATGTTGATTCTTCAGTAAGACCTAACACAAATTTCAATCTTTGCATATTTTATTATTGCTGCATATAGTGTTAAAATTAGGAGTATTAAGCAAAGTTTACAAGTTTTAACATATAAATGTTAATGTTGAGTCCATTGTACATCAGAGCACAGAGAAGTTGCCAAGGTTTTTGTCTTAACACGATTAGTAATTCTATAAGAACACAAGTACACTTTCAATTTTTTTTTAAATTTCACAACATGGGTACAATTCGTAATTAGTCACTCACTTTGACAATCTCATAATACAAATCAATGGCAGCTTTTCCGACTTTAGGGGTTAAACGAGCGATCCTAGCGGCAGTAAGTGCAAATACGTCCAGGGATCCGATCAGAAACGAGAATACGCCACCTTGTAATATCTAGTAAGCGACGAGCTATTCCCATAGATGTGAGTTAGAATCTTGATTAGTTTGGTAGACGGTAAGAGGCGAAAAAAGGAGGGAAACTTATAATCTATTCCCATGGATGTGAGCTTAGAATCTTTATTGGTTGGTAGGCAGTCAATGAAAAAGGAGGGAAACGTTATAATCCATTCCCATAGATGTGAGGTTAGAATCTTTATTGGTTGGTAGATAGCAGTCAATGATAAGGAGGGAAACGTTATAATCCATTCCCATAGATGTGAGGTTAGAATGTTGATTAGTTGGTAGATGACATTCAATGAAAAAGGACAGACATGTTATACTCTGTTCTCATATATGTGAGGTAAGAATCTTGATTAGTTGGTAGATGACAGCCAATGAAAAAGGAGGGAAGTGCTATAATCTATTCCCATAGATGTGAGGTTAGAAACTGTATTAGTTGATAGATGATAGTCAATGAAAAAGGAAGGAAATGTTATAATCTGATACAATCTCTTTCAGTTAGTGTTTTATTGTTTAAGTACTTGTTTTCTTAACATATCTCGCATGCACGTGTTCTTAATTTCGCATAATTTGAATTGCATTGTAAATATACGCAGAATAGAGTGCCTAAAATTTCCTCTTTTTTTAGAAAATTTGTATAGTTGAAAAAGGGCACAATTATGATTTATCAAGGTGCAATTACGTAAATTTAAAAACTATAATAAATATGTAAAGAATATTATAAATTCATGAAAGTGTCATTCGTCATGATTTTAATAAATTATTTCTGGATGGGTTCTAATGATAATACAAATTTAATTTTTTCTCTCTCCTGTACAATTTAAAAATCACTAGTCGACCTTGACTAACCGCTTCAAATACTAAATTACCGGTGTGTTAAGCCGAAAAAACACTGAGAGATCAAAAAACGTTCTGCGAAAACAGATCATGGGGAGATAAATTCTCCAACCAACCAAACTAATTTGGTATGTGAAGGAACCAGGTGATTAGTAAACAAATAGCATAATTGATATTTTATCGTGAATAGTGGAAAGTGTTAAATAGTGTGATAATAGTATTAAAAGCGAATAAAGTTTACAATGACCTTCCGATAACACAACTTGCTATTATAGTGTCACATATTGTTACCAGAATACATCCTAAATTCATGATCTACTAAAGTTCCTGATCGAAAATAACCTAGATCAATTAGCTAGCGGAGGATATCATCACAGTCAAGAAAAAGGACGAACGCCGGGGAACTCGCAGCAAACACGCCCAGCATGGAACGTGTGATCAAAAACAGGAGGCTGAGACGACCCGTAACAGTCGATTGTCGCCAATCGAAGCAGTAGGTAACTGTCGCAAGTGGTATGGGCAATTTAATGGGACAAATGAGGAGAGATGGCAATATATCCCTGTAATTCTGCAAAAAGAAGGGGAGACGAGCAAGAGAATCTTGAAAACCCAGTGTGGTCCAAATAATAAGATGACTAATTTACAGGAAGGGGAATACAATACCTTAAAGGATGAGTAAAGTAAATAGTACATTGTGACACAAGTGCGATAAGTGAATCTTTGCAGGACGAGGAAGAAGTTTCTGCAAAGCACTTAGTATATGTCTATTGCATACTCTTTTAAAGATAGTAAATAATAGAAATGCTAACGCGAAAATAAAATCAATCAGTCAGCTATTCAAAAGCAGTATCAAGGTGGACCGCGCTAGTCTCTGCGAACTGGTGATCGATTAGTCACGCCTGGTAGTATTAAGTAAACCAAGTCAACTACTGAAGGCGCGATGGCTGCTTGCGTCGAAAGTTAGATTTAGATGTTGCATGAATTAAATCTTAAATGCATTTTAACAAATTGAGGGAAGTAAAGCCTAGGATTTAAATGGTAAAATTCAACTATCAAATATAATTACATTGCATGTCTACAACAATAAATATGCATATAAATAGTTGGAGGATTATATAGATATACTTTATTAACGTTGCATTAATAATGCAGGAATTTAAACTTCCCATATATGATAACAAGAGCGAGAAGTGGATAAATACCACTGTCATCGAAAAAAGTATGTAAGAATATGGTTTGTTAAGTACGTATTATATGAAACATTGACCTTTTGTTTCTTCATTTCTATAGCCCACTTAACCTCCGCTTCGGTCGCTTTGACAAACATTTGATAGTGTTTTTTACCCTCTCTTAGGTTAGGTTACTGTTGATCTTGTCCTTTTTACTTTCACTACTACGTAGAGTAAGTAGGGGAAGTATTGTATTCCACCCAAAAATTCGATACCAAGATTTCACCGGAAATATATGTTTTGAGACCCCCTGAAACCAAAAAAAGCATTTTTGGAAACATGTCCGTATGGGTGTCTGTGTCTGTGAACAGCATAATTCAGAAACGAACAGTCGGATAAACACCAAACTTGGTATTTAGGTTCAGTATCTTCCAGAGATGCGATACGAAGGTTTTCAAGAAAATCCCGCCATCCCAGATTACTCTTTACATGAAACAGTTTTCGAAAATTTTAATTTTAATTTTCTCAAAAATGGCTCTAACGATTTTGATTACAATATCATATGTTTAAGATATTTTCATGACAAATAAAATGTATATCTTGAATTTTCTGGGAATGTCTCCAAAAGTATTCTTCATTGTGAACGACTTTTGCATAACTGGTAAACCATAAGAGATAGACAAAGTTTTACTACACAAAAAATGTAGATCGCGTTAAAACACACAATTTATGCCATTACATTTTTTTGTCCAGTGAACCGTTTTCGAGATATTGCTTGTTATTCCCTTAAATGTTTCAATACTTATTTTCTCAAATGGGAATTCGTTATTCATTTTTGTTGTTGTTGTGGATATGCAAAGAGTATTAATCTGTGGCAAAGAGAATGGTGCTGCACCTAGCAAACAGCTATTAAGAGATATGTCTATGCTTAAAGGCTACTGTATTTCTATATTGCCCTTGCAAATACAAAACAAGGGGAACATAGTAGGCCTTAAGCGAAAGTCAAATATATTTTTAGAACTGGTCGCTATGTGTAAAATGCAATTCTCTTTGCATGTCAAAATATCGTTTCTGCAAATGTTTATCTCGATTAATATGAAATAGATGGAGAATAAGAGTTTGTAAAAATAGTTTGTACAAGAGTAGAGAAAGTCTTGTGAGTGTAACACATCAGAGTTTTTAAACTTATTTTCACAAGCACATTCACTCTCACATCCTCACTTCCGGATTTTATGGAACGTAGGGAATAATCCTAAAAAAAGTTCGCTGACCATCCGACCACAGAGAGAGTATGGCTGGAAGTTCTTGCAGAAATTCAATAAGGGGTTTATATGTTTTGATATGAGACAAAACTCAGCAATAACACACTATGAAATGCCTTACCTGTGCCCACAAGGTCAAGAACTGGACGCCTCGGAACTGCCCCACAAATGCAATTACTTCAGGCTCCGTGTTATTGATCTCAATTATCGTGGTAACCATCATATAGTTGACCCATTGCTGGTACACGACAGCCAAAACGTGATAAGACGTCTTCACTGCTGCCATCTTCTATGCAGTCCTATAGATAAATGAATTCCATTTTGCTTCTGATAACGCTGGGGTCATTTTCGGTACAGTAAACAAACTTATGCAAGGTCGGCTCATATAAGGCCGTCTGGAACGTTGTCAAACTGGTTAACAACACACGTGTTCGGACAAGGCTAAGGAAATTCGATGTGTCACAATCACACGAGTTTCTCCAATCACAAGCTATTCACATAAAAGCTTCTTCTTTTATCTACTTCTTGTTGATCAAGATAAGCTTTCATTACACATTTTATTACATATCAACATCCAACATCGAGGTCATGATCTTTCTTTTTTCGATATGAACTCTCAGAAACAATTATGCTGTTAATTAATATATTTAATTGAATGTAATCCAAATCTTTTAGGTAATTGTCTACTCCAGGTATGGACGTTTTTGACCCCGCGTGTCAAGCGACCTCCACCCCTCCTCGTCTGCTGTCTGCAACACGCAAGCAGTCTTCCAATTCAGTGGTGGAACAATGCTTAACGCAATTACAAGATACATTCCACAAAAACTGATAGGACATTTAAGAAAAAATGGACTTACAAAGATGCTGCAATATACTGAGTGTATGTGTGTAGGTATATAATAAATAAACAATAATAAATACGTGTTTTAAAGGGGTATACATTTTTTTGTGCAGTACGCTTTCGTCTATCGCTCAACGTTTACCAGTCACACAATATTACACAAAATTCCCTCGGGATGAAGAGGACTTCCTAGGCTTTTTCCCAGAAAATTCAAGATGTACATCTTATTTGTCATACAACTGTCTTTAATATATTGTATTTTATTCAAAATTGTTAAGAGCTATTTTTTATAAAATCGAAAATTTCGAAAAATATTCCATATAAAGGGAAGATTGGGATAGGGATTTTCTTAATCTTCCCGTCGCATCCATGGGAGGTACTGAACTTAAATACTAAGTTTAGTAATTATCCTAGACTTCGTTTTTGAGTTGTGCTATTCACAGACAGACATTTTTCTAAAAATCCTTATATTTATTCAGAGGGCCTCAAAACTTTTATTTCCGTTTTTTGGTGGAATACAATACCTTCTCTAGCTGCTAGGTACGTGGTAGAGAAAGTAAAAATCACGGGACAGTACCCCTACCTCTAATTAGTTGGTCAGCTACTTCAATTGAAGCATGTTTACTGTAAAACTTAGGCATTTAGTGTTGTTTGTTCATTTCTCCTGCAAGCTTTTAAGATTATTATATTTGCTTAGTTTGATAACACTACGAGATATTTATTGCATGAATGATATGAATAAAGCACTTAATTTTGTTCTCTCATTTGATGCATGCCTTGCATTTTAATAAATAGGCAATCTAGCTTTTCAAAATTAAAAATCACATTACGCCACTGCTCTATCTGGGAATAGCTTGTAAAGTCCTCTTCATTTGGAAGGAATTTTGTACAATCTTGTATAACTGGTAAACATTAAGCGATAGACAAAAATGCGCGTACTATACAAAAACTATAGACTCTTTAAAATAGGCAATTTATTTCTAATAATTTTTTGTGGCATAAGCCATTTCTGAGATATTCGTTATTGATCATTTCTTGGTCACTAAAGTCCTTTCAACATTCAATTGTTTATCAAAATTAAACCGAGTTTTATTTATGGACGCTCTTCAACTGCTGTGGTCCCTAGCGTCCCATTCTATATTGGCCGTGAAAGACCGGTAATTTTGCTCAGAGGCCGCTTTATCGGGATTGAGGTTCCTTTACGTGCCGTAAATCTACGGCGGAACCACCGGCTTTACTTCCCTTCCGAAGGAAGCCATGCTAAGGCTTTTTATGCCCGAAGGAAGCTAACGCCTTCCGCCGGGTTTGAACCCGCGACCTCGGAACTGAGGCTAGTATGGTAACCACTACACCACGGAGGACTAGTTGTTTCTCGCGATTCCATTGAAACAGTGTGGAATTTTAAGGCCAGCATGTGGCGTCCAGTTCTTAAACATCTCACTATCGCTGTTCTCTTTGTATCTATAATGAAATATGTAATGCAGCTATTTCTGCAAAGGTTTATTTGGGTTAAAATGAAGTAGGTATAAAAATAAGCTTTAGTAAGAATAGCTTGTATACTCACTAATGAATAGAGTGTAGAAAAAGTCATTTGAATGTATCATAAGATTTTATTGCCCGATAATGCATTATTTCCAGTGCATCAACATGCACTGAAAGTTGGGTCGTCCTCCGTGGTGTTGTGGTTACCATGCTAGCCTCTAGTTCCCGAGGTCGCGGGTTCAAACCCGGCGGAGGACGTTGAATGTTTTCGGGCGTAAAAATCCTTATGATGGCTTCCTTCGGAAGGGAAGTGAAGTGTTGTTCCATGCTGTTGATTTACTGCACGTAAAAGAACCTCAAGCCGATAAAGAGGCCTCTGAGCTACTGGTCTTTCACGCCCAATTAGAATGGGACACTAAGGACCACAGCAGTTAAAGGGCGTCCATAAATAAATAAATAAATAAAAAAACTAAAGTCTGAAAGTTTGTCTTTGGTGGCAAGAAATACAATTCTATGGCGAACAGCTGTAACTACGTCGCCGTGGGAAATGAGCGGGGAAAAGTCTTCCTGATTTGTAAGATCTAGATGTAAGACATTTGCCGATAATAATCGAAAGATTTCTCTTTCAGCTTCCCAATTCAGGGGTTGCCATTATATACAAAACATGATGAACAAGGTGTTTAAATACTCAAATTTCCATGCTGTATGTGCCTTGTTAGCCATCTAAGGAATTGTTTAGTGAAGCACAGCTCGTTCGGAGAGGCATACAGGCTGGACCATTTAAGTTGAGACTGTACACCATCTCCAAAACTAAGCGTTGTAGAAAGAAACGTCTTTAATAAAAGTTGCTTGATATTATGGGAGAAAGTAAATACCATTAACCCTGTTTTATTTGGAGTACTTTGTGATGGTCATTTAAGACCCTTATTGTAGGTCCCCAATTAAAAAATATTAAATTGACCATAAAATGATCATCATAACGTCCTCCAAACAAAACACTAGTGCCATTTACTTTCCCCCATAATATCAAGCAACTTTTATTAAAGATACTTCTTTCTACAACGCTTAGTTTTGGGGATATTATACAGTTTCAATTTAAATGGTCTACCCTATATATTTTTTTTAAAAAATAAAGACTTTGGGATTGACTGTACACAAACAGTTCATTCTATTGAAAAATAGTAAGCGAATTAACGGCGGGAGCAGAAACATGTGCCACTTACGCGAACGTAAGCTACTGTCACCTGTTGGCAGCTCAGCGAAGCATTTGCTCCAAACCTCTGGGTACATCCATGATGCATCCTAAACAATTCAAGATCAGGGAGTATAAGATTTTCTTCGCGAGTGTGAATTTAGAAGTCTTAACATATTCTCGGTGTTACATGCAGGGAAATAAGGATTTATTAGCATTATTCCTGATCAAGCTTAAGAATTGTTTTGGGTGCTTAAGTAGATCTGCTACAAATGCTTCACTTAACTGCCAATAGGTGACAGTAGCTTATGCTCCCTGGAACTGGCGCTTGTTTCTGCTTTTGCTGTTAATATTAATATATTAATCACGTGTATATTCTTAAAGTATTAAATCTGTCAAGCTTTAGAGAAAAGCATTCGCGACAGATATCTCACGTTTGCTAAGTACCTTTACGATATACCAGTTCTGCAACAGAAAATACTGCATTGCTAGAAGGTTAAACCTCTACAATAGCCATAGTGCGTATAAAGTTGTAGGTTTTCCGTATTAATTCAATTAACACATTTATAATTAATATTTCGCTATTAAATGTTGAGACCTCCTGAACTCCCAGAATTCAAGAAGGCATTTTTGAGTAGTAGTAAATGGCATGCGAGGTGTTTCTCCATTGGAAATAACTCTTTACATAGAGATAACTATTTTCGTTTTTTATTTGCTCAAAAACCACTTTAAGGTTTTGGCTGCAGTATTTTTCTTTGAAATACTGGGATAGTGAATAAAATGCATGTCTTGAATTGTCTATATTCCACTTCATTCTGATCAGCTGCAGATATTTGCATACCGGCAGTAGTATCTAAAGTCTTTTACGCGCGGACTTGTAATCAGGAAATCTGCGGTTCAAATCCCGCCGGACCATACTCCCTGACAAGTTTTTTTTCCAGATTTTCCTCAGTACTCATAACTAGCAAATGCTGTGGAGAAACCCTAAACTTAGGCCTAGAACATTTCCTTCCAACTATCATTTCATGTAGGTAAGTTTCATCAGCCTGTGGTGCCGTATATAATAACGGGCGTTAAACACTACTTCAAAAGATACTTCCGAAATAATCTCTGTTGCGTGTTGAAGCCTACTTTGCCGCGCTATTTGTTTAAGGTTAATGAAAAACGGTCGTTTGTGTTTTTCGGATGGAGTAGTGACAAAAATAGATCCGATATAAACACTTGAATGTTGTCTTCATTCTTCATATACTCGCCTAATGAAAACGCTGGTAGATGTTTAATATCATTAACATGAACTGATTAGGAACATATACTTTTATATCAACAATATGGGAGTACTTGTGAAGGGCTCTTTCTTCGGTGTTTATGCAAAGAGAGTAGAACTTAAAGCCATCTCATAGCGACGGCTTTGAAAAGATGTGAATATGCTTTAGCTTACTGTATTCTTATATCTACAGCGAAATATAATGATGGTTCTTTATATATTAACAGGAAGTAAATAGAAGAATAAGCTGTTTAAGAAAGGTTTGTAGAAGAATGAGTATAGGGAAGCTATTGTGAATTCAACACATCAGATTTGCTTATATGATTATTTTCTTGGAAAGTTGGCTAATAGGGCCAAGAAAATTAATTTTAAGATATAATTAGGTAAAATCTGTGATAAAAATTTCAGCTTAGCTAAGTTGAAATGTTGTAGAAATTACAAGCACAGAGTACCCTTAAGAAAGTGACATTTACTTATTGTAATTTAGATCTCGCCTGTGGCCTGATCACAAAATTTCCGGGTACCGATCGGTGAAAATTGAGCAAAAATGGCCAAAAATATAATTCAAGTTTTTTAACTTCTTTTGATGTCCGATTCTGTAGAAACGTTTCTGTGTAAATATTTTTTGTTATCGGAGTGAAAATAAGGGAGTTATGTGACCATTTAAATAACCCTGAACGGAAGGTGTGGTAGCACACGAGATTTTTCTGATCTCACATTTTTTCCCAAAATTTCTAGGAGTGTTTTTGCAAACATAACCATATGTTAACCAGTTTCTAAATAATGGATTTAAGTTAAATGATTCAGCGCTTTTCAGCATTTAAAGTGCTCCTGACGATGCAGGCCAAGTTATCAGAGTCAAGGTTCGAAAATAATTCCCGCAAAATATGAACTAAAATGTTCTACATGGTTATTATACAAATGCGTTACTTCAGCAAAAGGTACCCAACTTTGATTGTAACAAATGAGAACACCAGTTACTGCAAAACACATTTAGGAACTCAGCGTAACACAAACGTTACACTTTACACTTTTGGCACACACACTCGGAACACAACACAACTGATCCGCCGAATCACAACTCACAACTGAACTGCACTGTCATTGTACGCTTTTCACTTCGTAGCTTCCTAATTAACACAGCTCCACACGGTGGGCAAGACAAGCCCCCTTATATACACCTAGAGGATAGGTATACAAAGCGGAATGTTCTAGAAATGGAAGGTACTATAACATGCCGAAAGGAATATTCTGAAACAGAGAAGCGACACATAATGGGGTATTGTTCCGCTGACAACTGATCCGCACTGGTTACTTCTCCGATGCCCATAGGTAGTTTCGCGTGCGCAGTCACGATATTTGGGGGGGGATCGAAACTCACAACCGAGCAATTTTTTTAAAGTAATTAATTTAAAGGTGTACTTACTAGCAAACTTCTTTTCTAAATCAGTAAGGAAACTGAATAAGGACTGTTTAAATTTTTTGAAAACTGCATCTTAAAGTGCATTTTTATTTATAAAATAGCTTAAATTTGCATTTTAGTGTGCATAGTCCAGCAATAACATAACACATGTGTACCAAACTTTGCAACCACACTTCTTTATACAGACATAAGATGTGGTAAAAACATTCAAAAGCCTCACTAGAGTACTTCTGCTTTTGGAAAAATCCACTATTTAAGGTAATGCGTATAACTTTATGTAACAGATAATGCATAAATAACTATAATGCCATCGCTATTCTTTCCCTTGCACGTTCCCTTGAGGGAATGAATATAAATTGCATTGGCTTTTCTAAGACTCCACTATGAAACGTTCATGAAATGATGACAGTTGTTAAGTATAGAATATGACAAGTGAAGGTTAGTGAATGTGTCGTCTGTCATAATCGTCTGCAGGAGACTCTGTGATTGATGTCGGGTCAAAGGAGTCAGAGTATAATGGTGCCTGTTGACAAAAATAGACACTTGCACCGTTCTAGAATTCTTTTGCCATTTAAAGGCAATAAGGACACTGATTCAACCCTCAAATGTTGTAGAATTGAACAAGATCAGAATCAATTGATGGTAGTTGAGGTTTCGTAGTAATGAAGTCATGCTTAACAAACAAAAAACAACAACACGCACACACATTTACTCACGCACTCATACTTCAAAACTCTAGGAGGGACGGGGAAAAATCCATCCTCCAACCGGGAATTGAACCGATTTGTTTGGAAATGAAGCATGCTAGTCACCAGACCACAAAGGCAGATAATGAAGCATTGTAGCCTAGAGACTGACAACCTTCTCCGGCAAATATACCAGTTAAAGTCAGATTTATTATTTTGCTATTTGTCCAATTTGCTATGCCATCAGTTATTTTCCTTCAAACGATCGCTATGAAATACCCCTTTGACTTCTTCAAATAAACCTTCAGCAGAAATGGTGTTATTTCTTAAATAATAGCACAACATTAAACGTAATGGACTGTTCGTTTCATGCTTTTATTTTGCAAACACGGCCTTCATTATCTATTGTGCTCACACATTGTTAACGTCAGAAAAAGAAAGCGGATATGTTGCACTCACATTACTTTCTCACTCTTCTACAACTATTCTTATTTAACTGATTACCATCCCCTTTGTAGGACTTACAAGCCAGTGCCTTGGGTCAGTAGCCTGTCAGGAGCAAGCAAACTCTGGATCATAACATATCCAGGATGGGTGATCAGCCCAATGCCTGTTATGGTCGTGAAGAGGGAAATGAAATGTAGTGATCAAAGGGATTATATAACCCGGCATTGGCCTAGCGACCGAGAAAAAACGCGAAAAAATTAGTTCAGATTGGTCGGCCAAGGGGGTTTGAACTAAGGACCTCCCGAATGCGGGTAACAGAGGTTAATGCCTGAGCCACCCTTTTCATTAGAACACAAGTATCCTTACAAAAACTTATTCTTCGATCTACTTTTCGTTAATCGAAAGAAAAATTCATTACACGTTTGGTTGTAGGTACAAGAAGAATTCAGTAAGTTAAAGCGATAATCAGATTTTTAAAACGCGGTATTCATATCACAGCTTTGAAAGTCCAAGCTCTTTGCATGAGTAAGAGAAAACACGAAGAGCGCTTACTATACTTGAAAAAAGTATAAGATTTGAAAATTCAAACCAGTAATAAAAAAGCATCCCGGAAATGGTAAACGCCCCCGCCAAAAATGAGAAATTGTGTCCTTTAAAAATATTAAATTTTTTGTGTAGTAAGATTTTGCCTGTCTCTTACGGTTTAACAATTATACAAAACGCATTCATAAAGAAGAGGACGATATGCATTTTGTTATACAAATGTCTTAAGCGTATGGTATGTTTATTCAAATTGGTAGAGGCATTTTTGAGGAAATAAAATATAACGAAAATATTTTCCATGTGAAAGATATTTTGGGGTGGGGATTTTCTTAAAAACCTTCGTGTAGCATCTTAGGAAAACCAACCTAAACGACCAAGTTTAGTATTTAACCGATTTTTAGTTCAGTTATACTGTTCTCTCTCTCCGTCTCACTCACACACATACATACACACAATTTTCTAAATATGTTCTTTTTTCTGGTATAGGTAATCTCAAAACGCGTGAATCTGATGGAATCTTCCTATCGAATTTTGAGTGGAATGCAATATACTTCCTCTGTAAGTAATAGAAAAAGTATAAAGTTAAAGCAACTGTTAATAAAAGGATCTAAAATAAATTCTAAAACTTGCTAAGGAATGCTAAAAAGAAAATCCAATAGAATTTAATGTATTGTATATTTATGTATACATTGTGTATCATACTTATTGTATTACTGTTTTAAAACACCATTTGCGCCAAGCTTTGCCTTGATCAGGTATATATTTTAAAGTATTAGTTACAATTTTATTTGTTAATATACCAAGGGAAAAAAATGAATAACGTTACAAATACGTTAAGCAAAGTAAAAGAAAAAAATTGATTTCCAATAAGATAAAGATTATGAAAATACAAAATGTGTAACAAAAAGAATTTAAATGGCAATATATTTGAACTATAATATGATTGTAAACATATTATTATATTATTATTGTTATTTACTCCATGCAATAATTTTAAAGTATATTAATTTGCATTACGATCGATAGCAACCAGACTCGCGAAAATAAACAACATTCAACTTTTAGGATTGTTAGAAAAATTTTCACAGAGGAAGAAGACGCTTACAGCAAGAGCGAAAGTACTGTACTAATTCGCTAAGCGAATGAATAGATATTATCAACGATAAATATTAAGGAATTAATTATAGTAATGCAAAGATATAGTCTACCAGAAAGTAAAGCTTAAGTTAAGTAAATATTTGGTTCAAGTATCATATATTGTTCGTCGTAAAGCATTTTGAACAAATAAAATAAAACACGTTAGAGTGAAAATTCAATTATTGGATTTATTATTTAAATAGCAAACATCTTAAACGCGACAAACCTGAGGTAACAGTTGATTGCTGCGGCTTAGGGCTAGTAATATTTTAAAGTATATCTTAAAATACACCGGACATAAAGAAACATTCAGATATTGGCAACGCGATACACACAAGCATTCACAACAATTGAGGAATAAAATTTATCTGCATGAAATTCAATTCTGCCACGCTACAAATGAATTGCAATACCAGCTGTGTGAGCGGCGCGGTAAATTCAAACCGAGCATTTCAAAGTTGACAGCATATGAATCTACAAGATTCTCGAGAGCTTCGAGAACATCAACCAGTAGCCAGCGACGACACCTACAGCTCATCGTCCCACAGCCACATCTTATTCCACTACAACTCGACACCAGCCCCTATTAATTCATCTTCAAGTTCAAAATATACATTTTATCCGTCGGGCCAGTAAGCCAAATGTAAGTTCAAAACAAATTCTTTACAGCCACTTTTGAAGGAAAAAGTAAAATAACGAAACCTTCTATATAATTTTTTTTTGAGCTTGCATTTCTTAAATGTTTCTGCGCATACTCTTCTATGGCGTCTGGCTTAAACATGGCATTTGGTCTTTGTTCCACGTTTCATATTTGTTTTTCTCATATGTAGACCTCATTTTTCGACACTCAACTTTTGGATCGTATGCAATTAGCGTTATCTTAGTATCTAAACATTAGCGGAAGTAAAACCAATCCTTTTGTCCCAAATTACTATCAGGTGTCCTTGAAACATAATGGGGCATTTCCACAATATGGTTTCCCTCTTGAGCCGTAGATATTGCCGTACTTCTCAACAGTGTTTCCATGACAACGCTACTAAACGAATTTGGAGAGACGGCATCCGGCAGGCATTTGTTCTGAGGCAGGAAACGTTCATTAGCCGAGTGTTTGTTCTTGATGCTCATCTTTATTACAGGACTCGCAACGCCCTGGCCGTGTCATCTCACGAAATGGTGCAACGAGTAGGTATGTGGCAGGGAAAGGCGAAAGCGACATTAACACAGAGGATACAAGTTTTTTTCCTATTCTTCCGTATAGCCTTTCCACCTAAAACTACAATTTTGAAAGTTTGTTGGAAATACATATTTTGAGATCCCCTGAATATTCTGCAAAATGGACCCTTGAACGCTCACTCTTGTATGTACAAGATGTGGAAAAAACAATGTGGAGATTATTGTAGAGTAGAGAGGCAATACCAAACTGATTGTAAGCATTTTGAGATAGGAACAAGGGCTCGCAGAAGGTTCTTTTCTTCTTTTTTTGCTCTACATTCCTCAGTATTAATTCTGTCAAGCTCTAGTCTCCAATTGTGAAACCCGTTTGTGGCTTGTCAGATGTAAATAAAACGCACTCTTGTACAGGAATAGGTATATGAAAAAAGCTGTCATCGAAATAAACAGTCAAAAGGAATGTTACGAAATAAAGCATCAGAGGATTGTTTGTATTAAGGAATCCAAGAATGCGAAAACACCAGTCAGGTATCGCATACCGCATGTCAGGTAGCACGAGTATGAAATCACCTACCATTACTGTTTTGACCACAGAGTTCTCCAAAAGTGATCGAATAATTATTATGGAAGCGATTACTTCTACTCAGGGGGGTGTCTCTTCCCGCACCGTTTTCGCTTGTACTGCTTTCGGTCCGCCTGCTGCATGACGTCATCGAGAGTGAAGTTTTGGCTAGCCAGTATTCTGCACCGTACTTTTCGGCATGAAAGTTCGTATAATATTCTCGTTATACGATCTGTTTCGACCCTATACTACTTGAAACAAAATTGCATCTATAACTGGACTTAGTCTTGGAAATAATAAACACAAACCTGTCTTTTTACAGCTAAATACCCAACTGGCGCCAATTTCATTTCTCCTTGAAATATTCACTAAAACGCTGTCGATATATGAAATTTGGTCTTGAGGGATGACTTACAGCATACATGTTATTCAAAGAAAGAGAGATATGTAGATATAAAGCAGATATTTGTTATATTAAAGTTGTTCAGAAGCTTAAGTTGCAAGCTTTAAAACCATTTTCTTAGTTTATGCTATTGCTTGACTTCAATTATATTATGTTAAAGAAAACCAATAACACATTATTCGGCCAATTTTAGCAACGAAAATAAAATACGTTATACGCTATATAAAATTCAACGTTATACGCTATCGGGTCTTAAACTTTGATTCGAAATTAAATTGTATTGTTTGTTTGTGGATTGTGAAACACGCAGCTTAATGAAAGAAACTATATGTTGATCATGCTATTATGTAATATGACTTAAACATAGCAGTTTTAAAAGTCATGGTAGCTGAAAACTTGATATATGTGCATGTTTTCCGAGACTTTTTTTTTCGCGTCTAGGTAAAAGCATGAATAATCGACATGTATATTTAAAATAATTTTTTTAAAAATAATTTTATTAATATAACTATTTTGTCAGAAGAGAGTAACTCCACAAAATGAATTAAATTCACATAACATTCGACTACTTGAAGTAGATAATGGACACTTGCTGAAAGACAGTTATCTGCACAGCAAGTCTTTCAAATATCCTCCAATTTTCAAATAAACCGAATTTACAGAGTAGTGTACATTCGAATGATGTGTTCAGAATTTGGATATTTTGGCTTCATTATTTAGGCTGAGAATGTGCTTATATAAACCTAGTTTCTTAATTATTTCTAGTATAAAGTTGTTTTAATTTTTTAATTAATGAATAATTAATTGTACATAGTTCCCATTTTATCCTTCCTACTTGAAAGTGTAAGAACAAGGATGCGTCTAGCCTTAATATTTTGGAGATATTAATTTTAGAACAACCTTTCCTGTATGCTTTAGTATACACTCGCAACCAATACCCTTAAAAGCACACAAATGTAATGCTTTCACCCACGGGAAAGTGGGTGTTGTTAAAAGGAGGTGTATTAGTGTATTGCACTGGCGATCATTGAAACATATTACACTGATCTTTTTAAAAGGAGGTAGATCTAAGGAACTTGCCAATTGTAATTAGGTGCCTATATTATTTAGTATTTATGCAAGGAAAGTGCAATAACTTACTCGTATCTTAGTTTTCGTTATTTTGTATAAAACATGGACACATTTCACGCCAAACTGGCAGGAGAGGCTTTACGAAACAAATCAATATTATGTGAGCAAATACAGGGGAGATGAACGTAAATACATGAGAGAAAATGTCAGAGCGGTGTTTTATAAGCAGGGCGCGGATTTTGATGACTATTTTTTTTTAAAATGACTTTGTAATTACAAAAAATTATCTAAAATGAGTTTTATTTGATTTACTAAAATTAGTGTTCAGAAAGTTATAAATTAATTTATATATTGTTATAACTCCTATACAAGAAGAAAAAATAAGTAAAAGAGCAGTGAAAATGTTCTTGTTCAAAGAATCTGAAAAGAAAAGAAAATTTTCTTACTTTCCTTTTCAGATTCTTCAAACAAGTAAGAACATTATTTTCTTTGCTTTTCAGATTCTCCAAACAAGAACATAGAACAAATATATTTTCAATTAATGTTCTAACTTGTTTGTTTTTAAACAGGTCTTACAAAAGTGTGGCATTAACTCTTTTGACAACTCAGAATATGCAATGTTTATTGCAAATGAAGAGGATTTCACAGTCCATATCATACATAAATAAGAGCAATAGGCACTTATTAAGCAAAAAAGGGAAAACTGACCTCCTCATCCCTAATTTTGAACATGAATTCATAACAGTAGTTATACCTGTTTCCACAAGCAACTCTTTCCAGACCAACCAATAATCTTTATATACTCTATACTTATGCAAGGAAGTTACCAAATAAAGCGGCAAAGGACAAAGAAATTACAAATTAATGATGTAACATCGAAAAAAACATTATCCAAAATAGAAAACTTGAAACTACCAAAATGACCTAATATATATATATATATATATATATATATATATATATATAATATGGGACCCATGATAAGGATTTATGTACACTTAAGCAATACCTTTATTGCAAGAATTAAAAGATGGCATGTCATCTGAATCCGGATCATGCTTATATGATACTTGGTCTTCAAATAGCTTCTGCTCACAATAATATAGTGTTTAATACGCATTCCTGAGGAATATAAAGAACTTACTTTTTGGCAGGTAGGCCGACTCATAACATGAAAACAGATGTAATGCGGGCCAAAGGTATTGTTCCCTGAAAATGGCAAGCTATTCCAGGTATATAATCCTTTACAGAACCACAGTGAACGGAAAAAGGTTGTTAAACTTTGGCTGTAAGAACAAACAGCATTTCCGTTGAAATACTTATGCCGCTCAACTGGGTAAAAGGCAACAGATATTAATCTGAGCTTCTCTTCGCTTTAAAAGTCACGTACAATTATCCTACTTTATATCGCTATGTTGGCGGAAACTTCACAACTTAACAACAGATGTACGAAAGTACATTGTTCCTTATCACTCAGTCATATACCCCCCCACTTCAACAAATAAGTTGCACACACATATTTAAACTAGAATCTTGAGTATAGATTCAGTTTTCTCTGCTTTTGTGAAGTGTTTAAGTCGGTGTGCAATGAGTAAGAACGTTAAGAGTAGAATGTATTGTGCTGTAGCACAATACCGTAATTACGGTTTTAAAACGGTTGGTGTGAATTATCACACATTTCCAAAAGAAATTAGCAATTAAAGCGCGTGTGGGTGTCTCGCTGTAAGCGTACTGACAAATTTAACGCTGATAATTCACGTGTATGTTAAGTGCACTTTCTTCCTAGTAACTATAAACGAGATTTGAAGAGAGAACTTTTAGGTTTGCCGGTTAAGAAAATTCTGCTACCAGATGCAGTTCTGTAGCACTTCATTCCCGATTGGCATGGATATGCACTTAGTGAAGGTCCAACTACAAGTGGAATGTTGCAGGTATGTCTTTTTCATTTTTACATCCTGTAACAGAATAATGCATTCTGGAATTATTGTTTTCATTTCTTACGGTAAAAAAATACACCAGCATATCCATTTAGCGATTCCTTTAGAGTAGTTGTAAATTGTCCTTTAGTACTAAAGTAATGTATGTTTGAATCTCTTGTAGGGCCTACAGTTTACGTTGAAGTCCTGGATGTGTTCCAGTAGTTTTGTTTATACGTAAATATATTACTAATGTAATGCAGTTTCCATTCGTTTTGCTTTATGTCTAGCCCACAATGTTTGTAGAATGCCCTGAAATAGTATACCTTTTAAAAAAAAATGGAAGAAGTGCTAATAATAAACAATTGGGAGTTAATCGGGAGGAATTTAGTGTGTTCACTGCGCTGTGTTTGTATTCCGCGCGCTCGTCTTCACTCTCACTTACGTCACAGGTGGGCAGCCAATGGCAGCTCCCACCCCGGAGTGGCTCACCTTAGTTATCTAGCCACATTGACTTCTACTAGGGAAGCCAAGCGCTTTTTACAATGGTTACACATACTACAGAGAAACATTAGGTGGTGGTATCACTTGGGTTTATGTGAAAGAAACGTACAAGAAATATGGCGGAAGTTAATAAGTAAGAACAATAATATTTTGAGAGATCCGAACATCATTATTCCGATTTTAAAGAGGACAAAATGATCAGAAGATATAATTTTATGCGTCCAAAGCCTGGAAAAGTTTTGATGGGAATCGATATTTTTAATCCAAGCACTTCTCAAACTTAAGGATAAGGCTCTCTTGCAAGTTGCATTACAATTATAACGTACAGCAGTAAGCCCAAAGTAAATGAGATTGATAGCTTATTTCACAAATTGGAATTTCTAAACCCCCAACATTGCTCTTCGTATAGCACGACGGCTTTTTTTTTATGAACTCCGTGATACTGGTCTGCCACTTTATATTGCTGGCTTGATTATCAGTTACCGCCAATTTTTTGTGCTTCTTGGAGCGACGCGATCCAAGATACTAGCTGGTGTGCCCCAGGGTAGCATTCATGCGCCGATTCTCCATAGCATATATACTGATATGCCTGAACTTCCTGCAGCAAGTACTGCTCTACAGATGATAGTGATCTTTACCTCTTTCTTCCATTAATACTGCATCTTCGCTGGACATTTTCTTGAACTGGCTGTCTCGCTGTCGCATTGCTATCAATTCCAGTAAGTGCCAGATAAAGCCCTTCTTCACCTTACGCAGGCCTCGACAATTCGGAGGTGGCATGGTTGCCTTCTGACGGAGCACCGGAATATCTGGACGTTCACTTTGATCTTCGGTTAACATGGCATACCCACGTCAACAATAAATTCAGTTAGGCATATTCCTGTCTCCATAAGCTTTATCCGACTCTAAACCGCAAATCCTCTACACGAGAGGAATGTACCAACGCCTAGTATTGACTGTACCCCCTTGCTATACAAGATTATAGCATAAATCCAACGGCTTCACGTGTTCCAGAACAAGGTATTGCGAATATCTGTAAACGTCCCATGGTACATCTAGAATGCACAACTTCACCGTGAATTGGAAACCGACATCCGAGAGCATATCTCTGCTACGATTCTAAAGTTCACTCACCTTCATCGAATACTGGTGGTACATACTTCGAACTGGGACGCCGTACAGGTGCTGAGCCTATACTCAAGTCACGCTTGCTGCGGTATAATATTTATTTGTAAAAAAATCTGAATTTCAGTTTGCTAACAGGGACAAGGTAAAGTTAATTAAATACTTACAAATATAGGGAAAAAATTACACACTGGTTTAAGAATAAAATTAAATTAAAGTGAGTTTTATTTATGGACGCTCTTAACTGCTGTGGTCCTTAATATCCCATTCTATATTGGGTGTGAAAGATCGGTAATTTTGCTCAGGTAATTTTCTACCAGGCTGAGGTTCTTTTACGTGCCATAAATCTACGACACGGGACGACCAGCTTTACTTCCCTTCCGAAGGAAGCCATCCCAAGGATTCTTACGCCCGAAAACTCCATTGTCCTCCGTCGGGTTTGAACCCGCGACCTCGGAAAATAGAGGGTAGCATGGTTACCACTACACCACGGAGGACGAAATAGTTTAACAAGGAGAAAGTAAATGTATGAAAATAACAAAATGATAACTTTAACATAAAATAGGAGTATAAATAATTAAAAGGACTTATTTTCAAATGCATTTGTTAAAACGATTCTCAAAATGCGATAGTATCAATTCTGCATGTACTTCTTCATATATACGTTAAAGTTATTTTTCCGTAATTCTTCAGAGATGAGCGATCGGACCTGATGACGAAGGGAGTTCCTCAGCAACTCGGCGTTTGGACAGGACGTATGTAATTGTTTATATTTCTCTGCGACAACGTCGACATGTTATTGTCCAAGGACTTGCCGGGCACATAGCGAACGCCTGATACGTTGGCGGACATTTCGAGAGCCTGACAAGAGACACCTTCGGTATTTTTGAAAAAAATCTGTAGCTGTGTTCCGAATAGAGTTCAACACAAACACCTTTTTGAGGAAGCCGATGCCAAGTAAATTTATGCTGTCTCAGTTCTTTCCGAACTTTCTGGGCTCGTAAAGTTTATTTCGAGAGTTTATTATGTTTGGCGTTTCTGTAGCATTAAGGACTTTCAGATGCTGCAGACATTCTTTTTGTGGATCTCGATTTGTAAGCGAGTAGATTGTTGTTGGATGTTATAATTACGTAGCAGACATTAATGCACTGGAGGTTAGCTTCCCAGGATGATATTAAGTGGCCGAGTCCTTTCACTTTTTTCTCCGAATATATTATTGCATCAGGTATATCTGCAGGAAGTGGTAATGTTTGCTTAAGGAACTTCGTAACACTTGTGTGTATCACTCAGGAATTTTCTAGGATTATGTTTACATCTTCTCTTAAGGACAGAATGGTTGTTTAGGTACATAATTTCTCTTCCCAACGATTGAATTAGGGACTCTTATATGAACATCCTCTTTAATTTGTCTTCTTTAGAGTGATATTCTATTTCTCAGCATATCTGCAATTTGTATAGCACTTAGCCGTTCTGAGCAATTATTAAATAATAAGTCACTGTCGCTAGACGAGTCTATGTTCAATGTGAAGCCTGACTGGATGGTACGGTAATACCGAACACTCATCTTGAGCACATCAAAGAGAAAAGCAAGCATGATCTTAATCACATTTGACGTTACTGTGACAAATACAGGTCCTCGTGGTCATGGTTGCTAGGACGTTTGGCTTTAGTGTTCCTTCGAGTGTGTAACTGCGGTTTCGAGTCCCACCTCGATTACAAACGTGTGTAAAAATGTAGAAAAACAAACAGCAAAACCAAAAGGAAGAAATCCATATTTTTGTAGATTATGCACACTTTAAACTAAAAGAGAATTGTGCAAAAAACAGTAATGGTATGAACAATGTGAAGAGGCAGTTTAAAGTATGTAATAACATCCAATAAAATTATTTATTTGTACTAAATAAATGTACGTTACAGTGCTCATAAGGCTTGGAGCTTACAATGTTCTATTCCAGGCTATGCAAGATAAATATCACTACTTTCTACAACTATTTGCTCATACATGCTGTTACGAAACTATTATTATACTTTACAGTTAACAAAATAATTTGGACTATATACTTCAATAATTTATCCACTGGTTCCATTTCTTAACTGTACATAAGAACGCTCGTAAATTAATAACCTGAGATAGTTTACAATTTTTAACTACTCTTTTTGCAGTCTCTAGCCATTTATTTTGAGTAAACTCTTTGCTCTAGATATTCTATCAAAATGTGGATTGCATCTTTATTCCCGCATATACGGCAGGCAAAATTCTTCCTCTGTCTCTCCTCTGTAACACTTCAATCTCCAAACCCCTATTTAAACTATGCAATACTTCTTTTTCATCCCTATGATATCTCTCTCCCATCTCTCTTTCCCACCATTACTTCCAAAATCCTTAACAATATTTTTAGGACTTTTTTTCAACATAATTCTGTCTGTCCATATCTTCCCACTGGCATCCAATTAACAGAATCCTATCACTCACATACCACTCTGTCTAGCCATATATCACCCATACCATTAATTGCAAGTTTTCTCAAACTTCTTTGCACCCCAGATTCTATTCCATACAGCCAACTTGACTCCATTAAAGCCTTATATTACATCCGCTCCAGTCACATCACATTCATCATCGGAGTTATGTGCAGATATTTATTGAGCAATTTCAACGCTAACTTTCCTTTTGGCAAGTCCATTTCTTTATGCTTCCCCCATCTCCAGTACTATTAAGTTTTATACCTAAATAAATAAAATCCTTTATGATTTGAATAACAGTAGAATAATTTGAAAACAATTTCATATTTTTTTTGTAGTATGCTTGAATTTACCCCAAAAAGTGTGGTTGGTAAAGGGTTCAGACATACACTTCTGCATCGACCTTCAGCATGCACTTGAAACAGAAGACGAGCATATGAAAATCTGAGACAGCTGCATTTGTCATCCTTTCGACAGATGTCGCGCAAGATGGCGTCATGGGGAGCCTGTCAAACGGGGTCAAGTGGCCTGTGACCCCCACACGCCCACAGTCCATATGGCGCTGGCCTTGTCTTCATGTGTGCCCTGTACGTAGACGGAGATGCAAACCAAGCAGGTTGAGGGGAGGGAGAAACAGAACATGTAGGAGATAGATAGGAACAAGAGGAAATTGCGAGAACAACTGGGAGAAAATTCTGACGTGTTGTATTCACAAGACTTTTCTACCCACCATCGTTTGTTTTTATATTGTTTAGAAAAGTGTATACTTCTATCTACTTCATGTTAGTCGAAATAAACTTTTACAGAAATAGCTGAGCGGGTAGTCAAATATTTAAAAGCGCAGCTCTATATGCTGGCCGTGAAGTTGCATGGTCTTTCCATGAATCACGAGAAACAAGTGAATGCCAATAGCACTTGAAAAATCACAAAGCAGAAGGAAGAATGGAGGAAAAATAAACAAAGGCGAAAAAAAGTTGAAGAAAAGAAGATAAGCTGGAAATAGTATAATATCTACACAGCAAAAAACACATGGGCTGGCCCCGTAGCTCAGTTGGTGGAGAACCTGCCCGCTGTACGAGGGGTCCCTGGTTCGATTCCCGGCGTGGGGTGGGAATTTTTCTTCAACCAAGATTATTCCCTATCCTCCCCAGCGTCTGGAAGTATGCATGAGTGTGAATGTCTGTGTGGTCTAATGATTAAAACCCAAAAAGTGCAAGAAACCCAACGACAAGAGAACAGTAATTCTTGGCAAGTTGATTGAGATTTGTTTTCCTCTAATCAAACAACACGCGCTCTTTCTGTCGTCCCAAATTCTAATAGGTTATTTTTCCCACGAGCTGTTGAATAAACCGAGATGGCGCTAGAAAGCGGAGTTATTGTATGCCATTTTAGAGATGAATTACCATTGCAGATTCTGTTGTTTTATCTCAGCACTTTCATTTCCTTCCATTCTCACGCTAGGAGACAAGTTCTGATTTGCAACAAACTCTTACACAATTCCTGAAAGAATATGAAACACATGTTTACCTATAACTCCCTTTCACATGTATAAACAAAGCACCACAGCTTAAACCATTTCTTTCATTTTCCCACGCTCTGCAGTAAAACTTCAACCCATAGGTGCAGGATGTTACAATCAAACCCAGAAAATTTGCGGAAAATTTAGGATTTTCTGCAGTTCGTACTTTAAAGAGGGTGTGCTCAGAATTTTTTTTCTTAATTCCATTTATACCCCGCTTTAACTACATTGGTCTTATCGGCGGCCTTTCCTTCGGAACTCATTGCCTATTGGTGTTAACTCGTTTAACTCTTGTTGGATTTCTTGCACTTTGGTTTTTAATCATTAGATCACACATACACATTCACACTCTCATTCATACTTCCAGACTCTGGGGAAGATAAAGAATAATCTTGACCAGAGAAAAATTCCCAACCTCGACAGACAGGAATCGAACCCGGGACCCCTAGCACAACAAGCAGGTGTTCTACCGATTGAGCTACGGCGCCAACCTGTTCAGAATTGTTTTTCAATGATAGTGATATTTTTATCCACTTCCCGTTCATGCTGCCACAAAATATGAATTTTCTGCGTTTAGTGTTGGTAACCTAATCCAGCTACGTGTTTTGCCTATTTTACTACACGTATGTGCATGGACTATATTAAATCCTCCAACTTTTAAATATTTATTATTGCACACATGGAATATAATAATATATGATAGTTGAATTTTACCATTTAAATCTTACCTGGACCGACCGGGATGGCTCAGGCGGTAACTCTGTGGCCCGCATTCGGGAGTTCCCGGGTTCAAACCACCGGGGCCGACCAATCTGAAAGAAGGCTTATTTTTTCGCGGTTTTCCTCCATTGTTAGGCAAATACTGGATTGGATAATTTAATTCGCGGATTTTCCCCATTATCTCTTTCATCACTACATTTCATTTCCTTCCTCTTCACCGCCATACCAGGCATTGGGCTGATCACTCATTCTGGTTCTGATATGATCCAGAGTTTGCTTGCTACTGATCCATGGCATTGGTTTTTAAGTCCTTGGGAATTAACTCATACACAGAGGATGGTAAACTGTTAAAGAAAGAAAGAAACTCTACTTGGATCTTGATATCATTTTTATTTGTTAGTATCTACTTACGATTTAATTCATGCATAAGCTAAGTATGAGCTGCAAGTTATTACCTTTTTTTAAGGTCAACAACAACAATCAACGCCAGTTCGCCACCAATGTTAATGTTGACGACCTTGCTACTGGAACCATGTTCAACAGTTGTTAATAATTACTTTTATTTTCGCGAAACACTATTTCTGTTATTCACTATGGTCCAAAGGACACGCGTAGCCCAGATCGTTTAGGTATGGACTTGTGTCTGCGGATCAATTCCCTCCAGAACCGTTCACCCTGACAGGCTTTTGGAGGTTTTCCTCAGTATCAAAAATGGCAAATGCGTGGAGGTAACCTAAACTTAGGCCTGAAACATTTCCTTTCCCAATTATAATTCCATTTCATATACCAGGTGCATCACCGCGTGTGATGATGTATGCAATAACAACGGGGGTTGAACACTATTCAAACTAAGGTCGAAAGAATAGTGTAAAATACACGTACGTTAAATGCATTGGAGAATCTCGTCCCGTATTTTCAAACTCTTCGTTCTCTAATGATGCACTTACCACACAATATATACTCTTACTAAATTCCTGACTGGTTACAAGGGGTACCAATTTAGCAGTTTCCCACCAAATCTTTAGATTTTGCCTATTAGTCATGCGGCGATATAAGGGTTGTCATTTACTTTTTACTTCACACGCACGTTAATTTTGAGAAAATGTAACCCAATACTAGTAACTAGTATAAATTACAAGTTTTAATAGAATGAGGGTTGGTAGACGGAGAGGAACCTAGCACCTCGACCCACAAGGGACTTTTTGTGCATACACTCCCGGGAGGATCGGCCGTCGCAGACGACAGAGACGCGCATAGTTTCCTAATAGTTACTAGCTTGACCACCCGGCCGGGGAGCGCTCGGCGGCGACCCTGCCAAGCCACTGGAGGGCGGCTTACAGGTTCCACTCCAGCGGAGACCGGGAAAAGCTCGGCCAGCTGCCATCTGACGGGGCCGAGAAGGAGTTCCAAAGTCAGGCTCTTGTGCCATCTGCCCGCAGCCGACCGACACACAACCCCAGAGTCAACCTGTAGCGTCAAAGAGGGAGATGAAATGGGGGTGAGAGGGAGCCGTAGTAGAAGACCACTCCAACATTCGCCTTGTCAATCAGGGAAAACCACGAAAAAAACCCATGGTCAGAGTGGGCGGTCGCCAGGAATCGAACCCAGGACCTCCCGAATGCGGGCCACAGACGTTACCGCCTGAGCCATCCCACTCGTTTACAAGTTTTAATAAATCTCAGCAATTAGTTTCCAAAATATGACTGCTTAAAACAGCTTGTAAAATGAAAGCGATATCTAAATTAAGTGCACATTTTAGAAAATTACATCACATAATTTCCCATACCGTGAATGAAGAAGAATACTTAAAAGCACAGAGTTTGTTCAGCAAATCCAATTCTTCTGTCGCCTATTTGATAGAGGTCTGTACGGGCCGAAATTCTTAAACTGGCTCGGCTCGGCCCAGCTCGATCTTAGCTGAGCCCGAGCACAAGAGTATGTTATATTCTACACTCGCTTCCGTTTATGCCTCACCGCAGCTTTCGGAAGCATTCTGTAGGCCTTCACAGATGGAGCAAGTAGGAGGTGTTTATATAGGTTTACTTTCTCGCGCATGCAGTGTCGTCCTGTTTTACGTGCATAGTCCTAGATTATTCACAATGAATATATAATTTTAATCGTTAATAACCATGCTTAATTATATCTCCAAGAAAAATATTTTTAATGGCAACACAATGTAGAAGAAATACATTATGCTTTTTACTCTCAAAGAGGACAATTTGTTAATTTGTCCAATCTCCATTCTTGTCCAGTACCTGATTTAGCCACCTAGGCACTGAATCATTTAGGTGCTGGAAGAACTCTGGCTCTAAACACAAATGTTCCAACATTTCATGTCAGCCTTCCCAGAGGGCGAACGAGTGCACCTAGGCGGCTAAATCAGATACTGGACAAGAATAGGGATTGGACAGACTATTAAAATACGGTTTAGTAAATGTTCCTCTTTGAGAGTAAAAAGTATAATTTACTTCAGTTCTAAATTATATTGTCATTAAAAATATCTTTTCATGGAGAAATCGTGCAAAACACTGTTTTATTTAGTTGTATATATGAATTGGACTGATGATTCCAATAATGTCTAGTAAATGTGTCCTCTTTGAGAATGAAAGTATAATTTATTTCAGTTCTACATTATGTTGCCTTGTATTTTTTCGTGCAGATATTGTTCAAAGTAAGATTTTATTTAGTTATATATTTAAACATATTTATTATAACTAACAACGGGTAAAGCTATTACTTCAAGTTATATATTCATATGTAAATAATCTAGAAAAGAGGGCCCACTGCATGAACGAAAAAGCAAAAGATACTCCTCCTGCGAAGCCAGCAGAACACCTCCCAAAGCTGCAGTGACGGCATAAATGAAAGCGAGTGTATCTCCCAACCCGGGCTGATTGTCTGCACGTAAAAGAGGGCGCCACTGCATGAACGAAAAGTCAAGAGATACTCCTCCTGCAAAGGCCAGGAGAACACGTCCCAAAGCTGCAGTGACGACATAAATGAAAGCTAGTGTATCACCTAACCCGGGCTGATTGCACTAAAAGAGGGCGCCACTGCATGAACGAAAAGGTAAAAGATACTCCTCCTGCGAAGGCCAGTAGAACACGTCCCAAAGCTGCAGTGACGGCATAAATGAAAGCGAGTGTATCACCCAAACCGGACTGATTGTCTAATTTTGTTTTATATAAAATTATTTTGCAATTATTGTATATTATTATTATTCCTAAACCGCTGCTGTCTACTATACAAACGGTCTCGAGTTCGATTTTCGGTACCAGCATAGGAAGCTTTTCCAATGCTGGGTGGCGTAGTAAGGGATGCACTTAGATCCTTGGAACCACTGGAATTTTTACAGAAATAGTAGCATCTGAGTTCCTGGAATCGTCATGTAATAAGCGGCCTTATTGACCACATGTCGCCCCTTTTACTGCACTCTGCCCAGTATGTCCTGGCTGTCTATGGACGGAGGGAGATGGAGTTTGCAGCTGCCGTGCTGTTGTAAAGTTATTAGCAATTGGCTGAAGCAAGCATTTGTTTTGATAACTACTATTACTACGCACCGCTATGGTTGTGTCCACTCTGTGATAACTGTGCTACTCCGGGCTTCTCAGCATCGCAGGACAAAAAATGTAATATTAATCTTCTTGGTCTTCATTTTCACTTTACGTGGAAAAACGTTTCGTTATTTTTTATTTTATAAAAATTAGGCTAATGATTTTGATTAAACATCATATGCTAAGATATCTGCAGACAAATAAAATGGAGATTTGAATGTGATACATTTTTACTTTCTCTACTACGTATAGTAAGTAGGGGAAGTATTGTATTCCACCCAAAAATTCGATACCGAGATTTCACAGGAAATATATGTTTTGAGATCCCCTGACTCCAAAAAAAGCATTTTTGGAAACATGTCCGTGTGTGGCTGTGTGTCTGTCTGTAAACAGCATAACTCAGAAACGAACAGTCGGATAAACACCAAACTTGGTATTTAGGTTCAGTATCTTCCAGGGATGCGACACGAAGGTTTTCAAGAAAATCCCCCCACCCCAGACTACCCTTTACATGGAAGATTTTTCGAAAATTTTAATTTTGTCAAAAATGGCTCTAACGATTTTGATTAAAATATCATATGTTTAAGATATTTTTATGAAAAATAAAATGTATATCTTGAATTTTCTGGGAATGTCTCCAAAAGTATTCTTCATTGTGAACGACTTTTGCATAACCGGTAAACCATAAGAGATAGACAAAATTTTACTACACAAAAGATGTAGATCGCGTTAAAATACACAATTTATGTCATATACATTTTTGTCGTTGAGTGAACCGTTTTCGAGATATTGCTTGTTATTCCCTTAAATTTTTCAATACTTATTTTCTCAAATGGGAATTCGTTATTCATTTTTACTTTCTCTACTACGTATAGTAAGTAGGGGAAGTATTGCATTCCACCCAAAATTTTGATACCGAGATTTCACCGGAAATACATGTTTTGAGACTCACTGAATCCAAAAAAAGCATTTTTGGAAACATGTCCGTGTGTGTCTGTCTGTGTGTCTGTGAACAGCATAACTCAAAAACGAAGAGTCGGATAAACACCAAACTTGGAATTTAGGTTCAGTATCTTTCAGAGATGCGACACGAAGGTTTTCAAGAAAATCCCCCCACCCCAGACTACCCTTTACATGGAACATTTTTCGAAAATTTTAATTTTCTCAAAAACGGCTCTAACGATTTTGATTAAAATATCATAGGTTTAAGATATTGTCATGACAAATAAAATGTATATCTCGAATTTTCTGGGAATGTCTCCAAAAGTATTCATTATGAACGACTTTTTCATAACTGGTAAACCATAAGAGATAGACAAAATTTTACTACACGAAAAATGTAGATCGCGTTAAAATACACAATTTATGTCATATACATTTCTTTTGTTGAGTGAACCGTTTGCGAGATATTGCTTGTTATTCCCTTAAATTTTCCAATACTTATACTTTTTCTCAAATTCGTTATTCATTTTTTTTATGTCCTGGACATGCAAAGAGAATGGAAATCGCCACATAGCAACCAGCGTTAAAATATTTGACTATCGCTTAAAACCTACCATATTCCCCTTGCATCTACAAGAAAATTATCAATAAGATTGACATCTCGATATCTCCATTAACATGAAGCATATGGAGAATAAGCGTTTGTAAAAATAGTTTGTACAAGAGTAGAGAAAGTCATGTGAGTGTAACACATCAGATTTTTTTGTCTTGGATATGCAAAGAGTATTAATCTGTGGCAAAGAGAATAGTGCTGCACCTATCAACCAGCTATTAAGAGATATGTATGTGCTTAAAGGCTACTGTATTTCTATATTGCCCTTGTAAATATATATTCCCCTTACATCTACAAGAAAATTAGCAATAAGATAGAGTCTGCAAATGTTTATCTCGATTAACATGAAGTAGATGGAGAATAAGCGTTTTTAAAAATATTTTGTACAAGCGTAGAGAAAGTCATGTGAGTGTAACACATCAGATTTTTTTACTTTGTCTACCACGTATTGCATTCTACCTATTCCGTGATATCACCGGAAATGCATGTTTGGAGCCCCCTTGGGACCCGCTTGCTATTTAAGTTGATTATGTTCCAAGGATGTGACACGCAGATTTTCGAGAAAATCACCCTACCCATAACTACTCCTTCCATGGAACATTTTTCGAAAATTTTGATTTTATAAAAAAAATGGCTGAAACGATTCTGATTAAAATACCACATCTTTACATGGCAAATAAAATTCATATCTTGAATTTTCTCGGAATTTCCTCTTAAGTACTCTTCATTCGGAAGGAATTTTGTATAACTGATAAACGTTAAGCGATAAGCGAAACCTACTACAAAAAATGTCTTTAAAACACACAATTTATTTCTAATAAGTGTTTTGTGCCATAAGCCATTTGAGATATTCGCCATTAATGGTTTGAATGGTTTATTACTTGGTCATTCTCTTAAAGTCCTGTCAACATTCAGTTGTTTCTCGCGATTGCATGGAAACAGTATGGAATTTTAAGGCCGGGGTCTAGTGTCCAGTTCTTAAACATTTCTTAAAAGCTGTTTTCCTTGTATCTATAACAAAACGTGTAATGTAGCTATTTCTGTAAAGGTTTATTTGGATTAAAATGTATTAGATAGAAAAATAAGCTTTAGCAAGAACGGTTTCTGCACCACTAATAAGGATAGAGGGTAGAGAAAGTCATGTCAAAGTAACAGATTTTTTCGTGTTTACTTTCAACCTGGGGCCGAGACACATTTTTCAACTCGGGCCGGGCACGTGAAGGGCTCTACCATTTGGCAATAACACAGAATCTTTAATTAGTTCAATATTCCAATCAGCAATTTTTGTGGTGTTCCGAAAAGCGATATTGAAGCGTTCAAGGAAAATAAAACAATAGATTTCTTGATGACTTATGAATGGGATCGTCTCCAGAGTACTTTGCTCCTCGTGACTCAGCGGTGAGGACAGTGTCATTGTCAAGCCGAACGTGGCATTCCTCCAAGTTCCAATTATTACTCTAGGTGTTTACCCATTATGTAATGCTTGAGTTATGCCTACGTGACGGTCATGTCAATATGTGGGGCACTCCTCCTCGCCCATCAGGGGACCATGATATTACTTCCTGGCAGTAAAGGTGTCAATCACAACAAAGTCAAGAGAGGCACGTATATAATAATTTACTGTTCTCGCAGTAGAATTCTGTGGGTGGTCATTTTCTCCATTTTAAAATACGAGGTCGGATTGATAAGTCAAGTGACTTTTTAAAGAAAACAATTTTTCCAAAAAATCAATTTCATTTCTCAACATAATCTCCTTTCAATTCAATACACGTTGTCCATCGTTTCTCCAATTTTTTTAATCCTTCGAAACAATATGGTTTTTCGAAGTCTGCAAAATATAAGGTGACTTCTGCCATGATGTGTTCACTGGACGTGAATTTCTTCCCTGCGAGCCAATTTTTCAGGTTTGCGAAGAGGAAGAAGCAGCTCGTAGCCCAAATCCGCATTTTGCGATGGCAATGGCTGACTTGTGTACGGGTCCATTATCCTGGTGAAAGAACTTTCTTCTTCACCAAATGGGGTCGTTTCGTTAACAATTCCTTGTGAAACTGATCCAGCATTGCGGCGTAATATGAACCTGTAATCGTTTTACCCTTTTTCAGGTAGTGGATGTCTATCATCCCTTGTGAATCCCAAAAGACAGATGCCATGATTTTTCCTGTCGACGGAATGGTTTTCGCTGGAGGAAATTGACTCTGATTGTTGTTTGGTTTCAGGTTGATAGTAATGAATCCACGTTTCATCAACCGTAATATAACGTCGCAAAAACTCATTTGGGTTGCGCTGGAACACGTTCAAACATCCCTGTAAAATGGTCACACGATTCCGCTTGTTCTCAACCCTGAGCAGTCATGACACGCATCTTGCTGACAGGTTTCTCATACCCAAAAATTCGTGCAGAGTGTTATACACCCCTTCACTCGAGATGTTTACGGTCTTGGCTATCTCACGGATTTTCACTCGGTGGTCTTCCAACACAATATCGTGAACTTCGTTCGCCATTTCTTCTGTTGTGACCTCAACCGGGCGTTCTGTGCTCGAACGGCCACATCGAAATTCTGTGAACCACTTGTGAACCATGCCATGTGATGGAGCAGTCTCCATAATACTTGTTCAGCTTTTTTTCCGTTTCCTTCACCGTCTTACCACGCAAAAAGTAGTGCTTTATCGGAACGCGAAATTCACTTTTCTCCATTTTCTACGAAGCAACACACATCAGCTTAGTTTAGATGCTCTCAAAATATTCTAAGAAACAAGTGACGACGAATTTCTGCGATTATACTCAGAATAGACTTGGGTGCAAACAAGAAACCTGTGATTAGAACGCTACCTCTCGTGAAAGTCATGGACTTATCAATCCGCCCTCGTATATAGATACAGAACTTTGAAAACATCTTATTTAGTTCATTCGGACTTCCTAAAACGTTTATTAGTGGGTATACAACTTATTCCTACGAAATAATATTGTTCTATCTACTTCATTTTAATCGAGATAAACCTTTGCAGAAATACCTGCATTACACGTTCCGTTTTAGATACAAAAGGGAACAGCATTAGTCAGATTTTTAAGAATTGGATACAATATACTAGTCTTAAAATGCCACATTCCTTCCATGCAATCGCAAGAAACAACTGAATGTCGACAGGACTTAAAATTATTGTACTATTCAAACCATTAATAGCGAATATCTCGGAAAAGGTTGATGTCACAAAAAAGTTGTTTTTAATAAACTGGTGTTTTAAAGAAGCTTATATTTTTTGTGTGGTGCGTTTTCGTCTATTCCTTAATGTTTACCAGTTATACAAGACTAGGTATATAAAGTTCCTTCCGATTGAAGGACTTCACAACTATTCTCAGAATATTCAAGATGTACATTTTATTTGTCATGGGAATATCTTTAATATGTTATTTTAGTCAAAATCGTAGGAGCCATTTTTAGAAAATAAAAAATTTCGAAAAACTTTCCATGCAAAGGATAGTTTGGTGTTGGGGAATTTTCTTGAAAGCCTTCATTTGCATCTTTGGAAGATACTGAGCTTTATACCAAGTTTGGTGTTTATCCGATTTTTCGTTTATGAGTTATGGTGCGCGGACCCTTTTTCTAACAATACTTCTTTTTTATTCATGGGCCTCAAAACGTGTATTTCCTGTGAAATATCGTTATCGGCTTTTTGGGTGGAATGCAATACCATCTCTACCTACTGTGTACATGGTAGAGAAAGTAATTAACTATAAGGGGTACAGAAAGTCATGCGAATGTAATGCATCATAATTTGATGGCTAACGATTTTTATTAAGATAGCACATATTTCATGTATTTACATGACAAGACAAATAAAACGTACATCTTGAATTTTCTGGGAATAGCTTGTGAAATTCCCTTTGACAAATTGGTTTAACTAAGAAACCATAACACACAAAAATTCAAGAGAGTTGTAGAGCTCATTAAAACACACATTTTGTGTCCAGCAATTTTTTTTGTAGCGTTAGCCGCTTTCGAAATATTGCATGTTTTAATTTTACACTTTTCCAAATTGTCATCTAACGGGTATCCTAGTTCCCGAGGTCGCAAGCTCAAAACCAGCGCAGAGCGATGGACCTTTTCGGGCGTAAACATCCTTAGCATGGGTTCCTTCAGAAGAGAAATAAATCTGGTAGTCCCATGTCGTAGATTTACAGCACCTCAAGTCTGATAAAGCCCTAAAATGACTATCATACGTCCTCTAAACAAAACACGAGTAATGGCAATTACTTTCTCCCATAATATGAAGCAACTTTTGTTAATGACATTTCTTTCTACAACGCTTAGTTTTGGAGATATTGTACAGTCTCAACTTAAATGGTCCACCGTGTATAGTGCGTATGGTCTGATAAATCCATCTTTAGGCAGTTTTTTATTCTATTTATTTTACGTCGCTTTAACTGCGTGTTAATGTCGCGACGGACCTGTTATGCCTAAGAGATACCTCTTGGATAGGTGTGTGGCGGACAGTTTGCCTTCTAAGTCCCATCCCTATACCATACCATCTTACTTCATCACATGTCCATAGAGGCATGTGCATAGCAACTGTACCTCTGCTTCTGTGACGGACAGATGACAGTTCGACTCGTGTCCACACAGACCTTTGCGCATAGGAACAGTACGAGTATCACTGCTTCTACACGTGCGGCCAGATGCCAATAGGGTTCCGTTACTTTCATTATCTGTAGACAGATGGCAGAGCATTCGCTATTACCATCTATTTTTCATTGTTATTGTTTTAGAAATAAGGTGGAACTTTGGGTCGTGGTATTAAATATCCAATCCGGTATTTATCTTAGCGACTGAGGGAAACTAAGGGGAAAAAACATTTGGATTGGTCGGCTCACGGGGTTTAAAACCGGGACCTCCCGAATGCGGGCCACAGACGTTACCGCCTGAGCCATCCCGCTCGGTTTCGGCAGTGTTGTTTTACAAAGAACAAATCTCGAAATGTTTCTAGTGTTCAAGAGGAAAGGCGCACCATGATTATGAACGATTTTTAATCTTACTTTAGGCTGCTCCCGTAGCTCAGACGTTAGAACACCTGCCTGCTGTGCTAGCGGTTCCATATTCGACTCCCCGGCTGGATCCGGAAAAATGTTTCTTTAAACTGATGTGTAAATGTGTGTTTACTTGTGTGGGCGTTATCGGTTATTGAATAGTCAATAAAACAATTCAGGATTGCCGCTGGGCATCATCTGAGCAAACGTGACAACTTGTAATAATGACAAGCTAATCCACTATTAGCACAACTATATGGCGCCGTTAACAAAATAAAAATGAATCGCAATTTAAAATGCGTAAGCAGGTCAACAAATCTTTGTCGACAAGGTACAAGAGTTTCGTCAGAAGATTCTGGTCTAAGTATTATATTACATATAGGTCCACGAATATAATTTCAAAAGTGAGATTGCATTTTGCGCATTGTTGCAAAGTATACAGTTTAATAATAAATTATACTTACGCACGGATAATGATGCAGCCATCTTTTCAAGCATTAGGTCTAGAGCCCATTTCTGGCCCTCTTTATTTTGGGGATGGGAGTTAATGCCACAGCAATTCCAGCATTTTAAATATTCGCCAAGTACACCGGTTGCACACAACGCTGGAGGACAGAGGGCAAGCGGAGACAAAAGATAACTTGACAATGCACAAAGCAGCACTTACCTGACTACGTCATCTTATATTTATGTCCCTGGGAATATCCCTACGAGTAAGAAACAATGTAGTCTTTATGTGATGGGGGAGGCTAGTGTTGCCAACCTTGGCCATTCTGTTTCTTGCAGTGCAAATATTACCCTGCGTACGTGTAAATCGTGTTGCAAGCTTTAGAAATTAAATTGTTTCTAGGAGAGGGGCAGAAGCTAGTTTGTATTTCTACTAGCGGACCCCGCAATTCTGCTCACGTTAATGTGTAATCTGCAGAGATTCCTCTCTTGTTTCACCTCCTCACTTTTATTCCGTTCCTCTGCCTCTTCCTTTCCATTCTCTCCCGTTCTCTCACTCTTGCTCTCTCCTGCCCTCGCTCTGTGGAGTGCATATGTCGTGCGATGTTTTGAAACCCAGTAATATAATTGCCTTTTCTGGGGTGTTAATAAAAATGAAGTCATAAGTGTAAGTTTTAACCGTTAATAAACTGCGCCTCTTCCTTATGGTTACAATGCAATCGGATTTAATCTAATCTCGTGTTAGAGGTTTACATATATCCTTATATGTAAAGAAAAATTAGTATAACATCCTCAATATTCACTCTATGGAAATTTTGCACGTAATATAACTTGCTATAAATATGCGTGTTCCCCCTTGTTATTAAAGCAAAGAACTTTGTATTGATTTTTCCCCGTTTTGATTTTTACACATCTACAAACACTTCAAATGCCCCTTAAGATGCAATTTTAACTTATTACTGCAAAACATTGCAGACACATACAACGGAAACCTACCATGTGATATTTTTTCTAAGATGCATGCCAGGTCCCCTGCATTATATTTATCTGTAATACATTTCTTTAACCATTTAATCATGGTTAGAAATATCATATTTCATGGCAAAATAAATAAATAAATAAAATTACATTGTAAGGAGCAATTTCGGAAATGCTTGAAATTTTCTCTTAAAACACAATTTGGAAACCGTTTCATTTACAAACATAAAATACAAGCATCCCTATAAATACCCAATTCAAGGTAAAAACAAATCTAATCAATGTGCTACAATCCGTACATTTTCTTTAGGATTAATCGATCGGTCCCCTAGCATTAAAAAAGAATAAGCAAGTTTTGTTTTTTTGTTTTACTTTGTAAGCCATTTGAGCCCCTCTACTTTTGAGCAAAAGGGACTCATATGCAAAAGAGTATATTATAAAAAGCACTTTTCATGAAAATAGATTTGACAATTCTTGCGTGAAAAGACGAAAAAAAGCACGCATATGCACATACGTTAGTATCAACTACTCATACAAAACTACCAGAAAACATTCGTCTACTGTTTTATTGCATGTATAGAACATAAACGTAACCTAAGGGGCCTAGAGGTCATTTGCCCCTCAATGTCTCAGGCTTAAGCACATTTTATTTTGAGTTATTCTAACCGAAACAAATAGTTGCATGTTCTATTTAAATTAGTAGATATGTTTGTTAGCTAGAATATCTGTGCATTGTGAACTTTTTGTCAAATTGCTGTATAATAACAAAGGGATCAAGCGTGCCGACTTTGGGGGTCCTGGCGTCCTCCGTGGTATAGTGGTTATCATGCTAGCCTGTAGTTCTCGAGATCACAGGCTCAAACCCGGGCGAAAAATCCCTAGCATGGTTTCCTTCAGAAGGGAAGTAAAGCCGGTGGTCCCGTATCGTAGATTTACGGCACGTAAAATAACTTCAAGCCTGATAAAGAGGGCTCTGAGCAAAAGCTCCGGTCTTTCACGCCTAATATACAATGGGTGCTAAGGACCTTATCAGTTAAAGAGCATCCATAAATAAAACTCAGTTTAATTTAATTTTGGGGGGGTCCCTGTACTTTTAAATATTTCCATAGCTGTTCCTTCTCGGCGTGTTGCAATATATTTTAAAATACAGTGCGGTCGTTTTATCGCGAGGCCACTGATCGCGCGTTTGTGCGCTTCGCACATTATATTACACGTGTTTTTTTTTTTTTTTTTTTTTTTTGTTTTTCGTTCCGTAACTCCGCGTTACTTACTCATGAGTGATAGTAACATCACTAAAATGAGTTCTAACCTTGTTACAAGTGGTGTTTGAAGTGGTGCCCATCTGCGTGCAGACATTCCTGGTATGAGTAGGATGAAATTTCTATGCACACGCATAAGTTGTTCTTGCGCAATTTTTATAATTTCAGTTTTTATATTGTCCTTAAGTTCGTCTATGTTGTGGGGATTGTTCCTATATACTAATTTTTAGGACTCCCCACAAATAGATAACGCCAACTTCCTCAATTTTTGCCCCTATTATAACATCTTGTTTTCGCTTTTAAGTTTTAGTGTTTAGCGATCCTGTTGTCCTAAACTAATTAACCAGACGTCTAACAGTTTCTCTAACTGGAACTGGAATAGCAGGAAATTTCTCCTGAAATTGTCTACGTTCCTGTCCACATGATTCGGTTTTCACGTACGTATTGTACGTAAAAATTTGTTGTTCAAGCGAGAATTTGTCTGCAGGTATTGCAGTGGACTAACAACAAGACATTAACACACTTAAGCAAATCACATACATCACAGCTATGTATTTTAAACTTTCGCCTTTGAGAGGCACAATGCCAATTCTCTTTACAGCACGAACACAGAGCAGCGACTGGAGTACAGTTGATAAAGCTAATCTTGAACCAGTTGCGCATCGGAAAATTAACGTGGCCACTGCAGTACTACGCACACAGCCGGTCTGTGGCCTCACCATAAAACAAACCGCACTGTGTATTCTGGAATGTCAATGTCGTAGTGGAGGCAAGTAGGATTGCAGACCATCTGTCAGCTTTTGCTTATTTATTTTCTTATTAGCTCAAGCAAAGAGTTTGTATCGTTATGGCTAACGTAATTATATCGACTTGCTTTTTAGCACACTCAGTGAACAACTCGGGTATTAACTATGCGAAGCCATTTCTTTATAATATATATGAGTAACAGGAAGTACCTACATACAAAAATAAAAAGCTGATATGTTACATTAACATTAACATGACTCTTGTCGTTTTACTTTTACATAGCATCTATAAACCATTGCTATGAAAGCTCATTTTTCTATTTACTTAATGTTCATCATTCCAGAAATCGTTTCATTACACATTTCGTTGACAAGAGGATAGAGAGAACCGGTATTTAAAAGCGAGTGGCTATAATGTGCTTGTCTTGAAATTCCACTATCTTCTGTGATCTCGCGAGAAACAACGGAATAGCGACATCACCTTAAAAGGTGAGAAAATGTCGAACAATTCAAACCAACAATTACAGATTATCTCCGAAATGGCTGATACCACAAAAAAGTATTTGAAATAGACTGTGTATTTTAAAATATTTAGTATAGTTTTTATATAGTATCTACATTTTTATCTAGGGTTTCTTAACGCTTACCAACTATACAAAATTATACAAAATTCGTTTAGAATAAAACGGACTTCCTAGTAAATTCAAGATACTGTTTTACTTTTAATGCAAACATGTTAAATTTATGGTATTTTAATCAAATGTTAAGACATTTTTGTTAAAATAAAAAACGAAAACTTTTCCATGTAAAGGGTAGTTTGGAGTGGGGGGAATTTTCTTGGAAATCTTATTGCCGCAACCTTGGAAGACGCTGAGTTTGATATTTAATCGACTTTCGTTTTTGAGTTATGCTGTTGACAAGACAGACGCGGGCAACCTCTGATCTTTTCTAAAATGCTTTTCTAAATCTCCGGTGGAATTTCGGTATCGATTTTTGGATAGAATACAATACTTCCTCTACTTACCATACGTAAGCAGTAGATAAAGGACAAATAAAATGCTTTAAGGCTGGTTCACAACCACCCGGTAACGGTAACCAGAACGGAAACGAGAACGGGAAGCAAGAAATTTTGATTCACAACAGCCCGGTAACGAGAACGGGAATGCATATCGATCACAAAGTGAAAGTCGATTTTGCGCATTGGGATTTCATTTGTTTTTAACTGACCAATGACTTTTTTCACCTACTTCCAATTTAGCCAAGCCAACGTCAAAATTCGATAGAGTAAACATTATCTAAATGCATATTCATTACATTTCCGATCCCTCTACTTATGCCAAACTTTCATTCCTTTATTTAATGGCATACATTAAAATTGTTTATTCTTTTTTCATTTCCACCGGATTTAGCTGTTCTTTGTAGCTTTTGCCATTGTTTTTTTAGGTAATAGCCAGTTTTTAGTTGCATATAAACAAACTACAAATGATCCCTTCACCAGAGGAACCAACGTTGATTAGATTTGCGGGTGTCGGATTGAGGTTAGGAAGCACATTTACTACTAATTCCTACCAGTTTCATGTTTCCAGCTTGCGACTACAGAGAGCACTAGTGGCTGTTTCATGTCACGGCCGCTTAGAATAACCTCTAGAGTGAAGAGTCTAATATGCACAATAGGGATCTAATATGCCGTGCCCGGGAACGAGAACGAGAAAGTTAAAAGTTGGGCAACTCTTCTTCCCGTTCCCGGGGCCCGGGAAGGCTTCCCGTCGGTTGTGGACACTCCCATTTGAATACATGTATTTCAACTTTCCCGTTCTCGTTCTCGTTACCGTTCTCGTTGGTTGTGAACCAGCCTTTATGCGTAACTTATAGCCTAGCTTTTCACAAAGGTAGAGAAAGTCGTGCGATTGTTACGCGCTGAGTTTTGTTTTTATTTAGTGTGTTGATAGAAATACGGAAATAAATTTGATAATGTAAGTAAGCATGTTTAATGTGGTGTTGCATTTTATTAATATTAATATTATTATTATTATTATTATTATTAATCTTTTAACACAACTAATGTTTTATTTGTGTGAAAATTGATTAAAACTGGTTTAACATGTTATACTTTGTTTCCTTATATGGTTTTTACTTTCTTTGCCCTCCCCCACACCAAAAGCTGCTGGGTCACAAGTTATGTTCATGGTATAGATGGGTTATAGTTAAACTTATGGTTATATACTCATTTTTGTTAACTTTAGTCTGTAACAACTGTGGTTCTACGTACTTGAGAAACACTGTTCATACTGCAGACCCCAAATAGGATTCGAACCAAAGTTACTCAGACACGCAAACTCTTTCAGTGGAGTAGTTGGGACAGGCCACAAGGACAGCAACAATATTTGACTGAAATTTTCTTTCTCGCTAATAGTTATTAGATTGCTTCCTTGAATTTGCTATTTTATATTTAAATGATCCTTCGCCAAATTTCCAATGGCTTTACTGACGCAGTTTTGAACGAGGCGCCTCTATTCGGCACGCTATTGGCTGCGCTCTGTGACGTCACACCCCCACCAGATGTAAACACGAGCACCGCATGTGTTGTCTGCCGAGATAGCGTCAGTCTGCTTCAGCCGGCGAGAGAGATAGCTGTTGTAGGAGGTGGGAGTTTCCGGAAGGTACCCTTGCTCGTGTTCGGGTACGAAGATCCTGATGTAGGATTGTGTGGTGTGCTAGTGTGTTGGGGCACGTCGCAGATTCGTGTCTTACCGTCTCCAGGTGCATCGGATAACATTAGCTGCAAGGAATTTCTGGGTAAGTCGTTTAATGCATTTTCTTCAGAGGGTGCTTCCATGAAACAAAATTTATTAGTAATACAGCGGCGTCTTTCATTTAAGTAAATAGATACATAATCCTAGAAGTACGGGACTAGATATTTGATGAGGCAGTTTTATTTAACTCTCGAATTTGTTGTCCATTCATATTTATATGTCAGTTATTTTTAATGATTCCATATTTCCTTAGTTAATTTGTTCCGCCACCGAAAAGATATGGGATTCGCCACCGTTCACAAAAGTTTTCAACCAATTTTTTAGAAAATGTTATTGCCTGTTAGTCTTACATAAGGTATTGAATTTTATTTCGATATCTTATTAAGTTTTTAAGTCATTAACTTAAAACTAATTTTATTTAACAAATGCATCTCAGTGAAATTTTAAAAATATGGTTTTGATTGTCGTATAATTCTTTTCCTCTACTTTCAGTTCAGAATAAAACTAATTTTGAAAATTGTCACCGCAAAGTGCCATTTTAAAATATTCTTTATCGCTTTAAAAATAAATAGTTTAAATTTATATCTGGTTTTAGTTTTGATTCAGAAGAATTAAATGACAACTTCATCCTGTGAAACCCTTTCATTAAATTTCCGAGAAAAAGCTGCCAAAGAAAACCGAAAAAAATAACGTAGGTTCTTGCATTCATATTTTTACAAGATCTAAATTAATTAATTTTGAAATTAGCGAGTATTTTGAGCAGCATTTCAAATGTTGATTTTTTGGAGATTTCATCGAATTTTAGTGGTGCATTCCCTTAAGATTAAAATTTCTTTTACGGAACCAAGAAACACTTTTGCCATTGTCTGATTTCATCACTAATGCCAGGTTTAGAATTGAAACAGCTGAAATTTAAGTGGCTTTTGGACGGTAGGAGGAGGGGCGAGTCTATGTTTTATTATTTTTTTAACCTTACTATTTGGGTAATATAATGATTTAAATGCAAACTTCAATAAGCGATCGGATTATGCATTTAAGCAATCTGAAAAACATTATTTCTTTGTTTTAATTTTTCAGCATGCTTTTAAGCTTCTTTTTGATTTTATTAAATATTGTTGACATACACTAAAAATGTTTCATGAAAATTTAGTGAATTTAAATTTTGTATTACGAAACACTTAGACTTCAGTAGGTATTTTAATATTGATCTCGTGAAAACTTACACATTTGTTTTAAAATTAATCAGTATGTTCAAATAAGACTCCAGAAATGGTTCTGGGCTGTGAATTCGTATATTAAATAATAATAATAATAATAATAATAATAATAATAATAATAATAATAATAATAATAATTAGTGTACGCTTGTAAACGTGGTCCAGTATTGGTCCTTAATATTTTTTTTATAAAAGCTTGAGTGAGAAACTGCCCATGTACTTCCGGGCTTAAATGGTGTTTTATGTACTGAGAAATTAATCATTTTCAATATTTTTTGTGTATAAGTGATTGGGGAATTAACACATATTAACTCGTGAACTGTTCATTGTATGGTTTTTTGTGAAGTTACAGTACGCCATATTAGAGGGCGATGTTCGTTTGGAATAAAAGGCTGTCAACCCTCGGGTCATAAACTTCCCGCAGCACAAAACAGCAGTCTTTTTCCTATTTATAGGCCTAAGTATACGTTATCTTATTTTTAGCAACTGCCAAAGAATTAGGAGCCTGCGTTTGCAAGGAATTCGCCAGACGGTCAGGGTTTCACAGAAGGTTTTAGGTTTTAGTTTTTAATGACTTGGGAATTGCCCATTAAAGTCAGTATATCAAATCACAAAATGAATTAAAAACAAAAAAAGATAGCTATCTGAAGGTTCAAAAGACTTGCTTGAAATGTCGTTCGTTTTTAGCGTGTATCTGTAACCTAAAAACTCCATTTGAACATTTATTTTTACGCATTTTATATATAAATGATTTAAGGACTGTCCGCAGTGCTATACTGGACGACCGAGGTTTGACCCCCCGTACCGACGTGGCGTTTTACTGATGGGGTGCATTCAGCCTCAAAGGTCCTCGAGTGCTAATTAAGCCCGATATAGTAGTATCTCTCCGCACATAGTTGCTGTGTAAAGGAGACGGAGGATGCAGCGGTCGAGGGTCATGGGCACTCGCGCCAATAATACTAAATTTCAAGCGCATTCGCAAATAGTGTTGCATCATGGTATTCAGTCGATGTTTCAGAAAAAAATTTTGAATATTCTAAATGTTTACGAAGTTGTCCGTATAAATACTGAGCTATCCTTGGTTGGGTAATAATTTCAAGCAAGTTTAAGTCTCCTCCAGTGGGAAACTCAGATCATGAAGGTTGTTTTTTTATTAATATTATTATTATAATAATTATAATAGACCATGTGACTGTTTTTCTTTCATTTGAGCAAATTTTAATCATTATTAGCATTTGGAGATAGTGTAAATTTCAGGTGCTTCTCTCTTCCTTTTCCCATACAATAGAGATAGCAGTGTAGCATTAGATACGGAAAGGAGAAGATGTTTTTGACCCCAACCTTAAAAAGCAGGGCAAAGCTGCTTGTATACCGGATAAAAAGGGTATAAGACATCATCCTATTAGAGAATACTGTGCAAAAAGACTGGTGAAAAATATAGCGTATTAGCTCGTGAACGTAAATTTTAGCAGAAAAAAGTACGTTTTTCACAGTTTTCATCGCACTATAATTTACATAGTGGGAACGTGTGTGAATGAACGTCCGGTTGAATTACATAAAGAACGGAACCTAATCTACAGCTTTTATCATCTTCACTTTCTTTAAGGGTTTTTGCCGCAATTACAATTTTTATTTTTTTTACAAATCGCAATTAACGCTGAAGTTACGACGTCTCAACAGCGGTTATATAACTGACCACACGCTCTTTAACGCGTTCATATCTTCTGCATAAATATAGCTATCAACATTGCACATCGTGTTGTTTCTTTTTATTGGATATTTAAAAATAATATGGATAAGTACTGGCTTCTTTAATTCATCGTTTAAATGAAACCATATGCTTTCCTTTATTGCATTTCCTTAAATTGTTAAATAAAAATCCCCAATTTACTTTATTTGTTCTCATTGAATGCATCCATATACAGTGGAGCTTTTTGTATCCAATAGTTTTGAAGTTAAGAATTTTTTCCCTTAAACGCTAACCTTAACTTGAAAATAACTAATTCATTCTTAGTTTTGTTCCAATTTGGCATTTACATTAAGTGCATAATAAAGGTTTGAATTAAAACATTTGTTTTATTGTTACGTTCAAACTGTAGGTTTTAGTTGTTTCGTTAAACACAAGATGCAAAAGAAATGTTTTGGGAATGAAATCGAGAATAAAAGTTAATATCGTTCACTAATACACATGCAGCTTCGCAGCAGCAGCATCGTATTAACAGCACTCATTCTACTCTGCGAGCATCTCACCTCGCCCTTCAAGTGTTACTTTCCCACCTATTAGCAACGAATATATGAAAGACAGAACAAACGTGTTAATATACTTTTTTCGATGTTCTCGCCGAGATCTACCGCTGCTTTAAAGATCATACATATCCCATCCATACATTTGACGGTGGCGAGTGAACTTTAGAGGTTAACTCCTAGCTTTCAAGGAAGTCAAATTCCGATAATTATAGGTGGGCCTAACCCAGCCTGCATTTTTGTTCGGAAGATGGTAATTTCTTATAAACCTCATGAATGTAAAGTCTTGGTTTCAATAAATACTCTAGATGGATTACTCTACCAAAGTTTAAAATAATTTTCATTAAACGATTAAGTACACTGATTTCAATTCAACTGGAAGTTTTCTTTTTATTTTTCCGTTCTTTCTTTTCTGTTTTAATCAAACTCTTGGGTATAACATTTAACTTCGTATGCGCAACAGTCTGTCAGGTGTTTTCGATGAGTACAAACATACGTGTCGATCAACAGATAGCGGTACAGAAAAGTGCTCCGCAGTAGCTAACGCATAGATTTTAAATAATTTTTATACAAGGTTACACTGATGCCTTGAGCATTCCGATTACTTCTAGGTAAAAGTTAAAAAAGAAGTCAAATGTAGGTGTCCCTTCCCTCTATTCCAGTATTAATATTAAATATCATTGCCAGTTTTGTGGATATCCGACATAGAGAAGTAATTTATTAATACCATGTAAAAAGTCTGCACTTTGAGGTTATATTAGGACTCGTTCGAGCGCTTGGCAACCTTGAAAACGTTCGATTTTTAATGCTTATGAGCATTTAAACTTCATTGAAATAAAAAGGTGCACCGCAACTTAAATTAGTGTTGTAAACCACTAACAATCTTCCATAATCAGTGTACTACATAACATAGGTAGGTAACTCGTGTAGAAATTCCATGGAGAGCGTTGATCCTCTCTTGTTTCAACTGTGTAGTAACCTGACTAAAACAATAAAACTGTAGAAGTTTCCGGTCGAACTAGAATTCCTATCAAACTGAAGACAAGACAAACTCCGGTGTAAAGAAACGATTATCCTACCATATGAGTTGCAACACCCTCAAGAATAAATCAGCACAGAGGAAGAAAAGCTATAAGTTAAAGTAGCTTCATTTTACCTAGGCTACTAATAAATTTCTTTTCTTTTCTGTTACTCTCTTTCTCCACGATACCCAACTACCATTTCTCTTACAAATATAACACAGATACCCAAGAGTTTTGTTCTGTATCCTTTGCTTATTTCTTATGATTAGATTTAGAGCTTCTTTTTGCATTAGCCTTCGTTTTTGGGGGGTTTTAGAGCCATGCGAACTTTTGAAGGTTTCGGAAAGTGTATTGCAATCCGGCACTGACCTAAAACGGCAAGAACAACGGAAATCCTAATCAGGTTGGTTGGAACCACGTGTTAATCATAATGCCTTCCACATGAGGGCTTCATTGTTGTCACGGAACGAGATTTGTGTATACCTTTTTAAGTTTATACTAATACAAATAATCCTTGTATCAAACTGTATATTATTTCAGAACTAAACTTTTATTTTTAACTTATTTAACCAACAAAGAAATGTTGAGGCGGACAATATTAATTATGTACTACAGCAGAATTGTTTTGTGTGTGTGTACTATTGAATTCTTCAATGTTACCAGCAAACTAGGAAAGTTTTAATTATAAACTAACTAAATAGATTTTAATAATTGCACAACATTTAACTTCTCGCGAAGCAATCCCATTGCAGAGCATTCCGAAAAAGTGAAAAATGTTGAGAGGAGTATGAGAAGCTGAGAAAAAATGATCTGAATATAATGCTGCAATTTATATGTATGGCACAGGGTCATTTAAGTGGTAATTTGGCGCTTCAAAATGCCGAAAATCTTAGTATAACACTGAAATAAAACCTATAAATTGTCATATCGCTTGCAAAATTTCACCGGGGATTGTCTTAAATGTCAATACTTCCACTAATACTGCTTTCATAAAATTTGGCTAAAATGCAGAAACTTTAGTAATGCTGCCATTATATTTACAGTCTGTCGTGATGGATTAAAAACGTGACTAAATAATAATAGTAAAATAGTTTGTGTACGTATAGCGGTATTTTAACTATAATAACGTTAATAAGTTAGATTACTTCCAATGTTTACGAGGCTAATACTTTGTCCACGTTTGTATAGTATTTTCATCGGCGCATATGAAGCGACGCGCAGTTGCTACATTAACGTATCTGCATGGATTCAAATGAATTAACCCATTACCACATGCAAATATTGACCACTGCGTCACAGCTCGAGTGTTGCGGAATGTTCTGAAGAGATTCTCAAGGTCAGGAAAGTCGCCGCTGTAGCGTGAACCTTTTGTTTTCTTTCCTTCCTACCCTTGATGACCAACTACCGTTAAGATCCCCGTGTTGTGCTCCGAGATGCCAAAACCAAAACTACCATACGATTCTGGGTTAAAGCCGGTAGGCGAGTAGCGCGTGTCACTTACCCTGGTAATTATGACGTATGCAGGTAGTCATCGCGAGTGCGTGATAGCTGATGGCCAACTGGTTGTGAAATCTACTGAGTCAACATCGGCCGGTTTAGTCATTATGTGGAGAGTATTCCTTCCGGGCATGAAAGAATATGATCAAATAATATTTTCACTCGCATAAGATCATTCAACAAGAGAAAGCAAAACTGTCGTTCATTACATTCTTCAGGAACAATCTCAGCGCCAAATATGATACACGAAGAGCTGCGCGACCTAATGGAATGTGCTGGACAATTCATGCAGGTGTCATAGCGGTAGGGGAAGAATAAAAAGCTCTGGCTTGTTGCATTCACATGATTTTCTCAACTCTCTACTTGCTCTTCTACAAACTGGTGTTACAAAAACTTATTTCTTTATCTAGGTACTTCTTGTTGATCGTGATAATATAATTACATATTTCGTTGCAGCGATAGTCAGCTTTTTAAAAATCTATATCTCTGTGTAATGGCATAAAAGCGCCATGCCCTTTGCTGGCCAAGAGCGAAAAAGAAACCAACAGCTACTTACCGCCTAAAAGTGTACTTTAAAATTCATCAATACCAAAAAGTATCTCGGAAATGCTTAACGTCCCCACTCCAAAGAGAGAGAGGGAGATGTCGATTGTTTGCTTTAATAAGACCTACAATTTTTGTTTAGTAAGATTATGTCCATCTCTTACGGTTTATCAATTCATTATAAAAAGTCATTAAAATGAAGAAGACTTCGCAGAATAGCACTTTGTCATGCAAATGTCTTAAAACAAAGTAGTACTTTACTCAAAATCATTAGAGCTATCTTCGAATAAATAAAAATGAAACGTTTTGCAAGTAAAGGGTAGTCTCGAGTGGGGGAACTTTCCTAACAAATTTCGGGGATGGCTACTGAAGACATTTATCCCATAGATTTTATTGAAGGAAATAAATGCCTTACGACTGTAGGAGTTTTAACTCTTCAGCTCGAAGTGCACAAAGCCTTCATAATTTAAGTCTCTCCCCCTCCGTCTCTCTCTCTCTCTCTCACTCACACACACATACACACACACACACACATGAACGTGTAAGTAATTTGTGAAGCTCAGCAATGTCACTGCCATTTCTTACCAGGACTGTGCAGAAGATCCCTTTTTGGACACGGTTGGCATTCCGCTTCTCAGAACCAGTCTCGATGTTCAAGGAGTTGCATGGATGTAACAGCCATCCAAGATTGGTGTAGGTGGCGATGGACTGCTTTAGAAATACCTGCTTTGCTACTGGCGAGTATAGCTGCTCGGAATGGTGGTCCTCTTGAGAAAAGTTTTGGTCTCCATCATTTAAAACCAGTTTCATGCCATCCTACACTCACATCCCTTCAACTATACCACTTCACATACCTACGTCTTCAGCTGCCGAGTTTGCATTCATGCCCTTCTTATAAAAGAAATGCAAAAACATTCAAGTTGGGATTGTGTACCCGCCCATTTCTAATGATTAACAAAGATATTATGCTCCATGCGCCAGAGCTGGAACATTCATTTTTAAGTTTCGAGTGGGATGAACTTCCAGTATTCATATGCATTAACAGTGGAAAGTTCTGAAATAATGCTTTATCCCTGTATTTGAGGGATTATAGCTCCCATTGGCTTCCAAAAATATAATTGAAGTGACTGGCAATGAGGGTTTTAGCTTTTAGGGAAGAACCTCAAACTTCTGTTTTGTTTTCAAAGTTGCGGATTCATACATTTAAATGTTCAAATTCTCTTAGTATCACCAATAATACAAGAAAAAAAACACATAAGAACTGCATTAGCTTAAGCTATTTAGGGACAAAAGATGTCCTGCGAGTTTTTAGTATAATTAGTCAATCATGTTCTAGGAGCAAGGACGATATATATTTCACTGCAAAGCCACCCTCCTCCTTCATTCAATTGCATATTCATTTTGAGTTTTGCCTTTTCCTTCGCCCACTCTAAGACAGCATCGTTATTTCACACTCCTTTCTTTTCTTAATCTTTTCATTCGTATAGCCTCGTTTAATTTCTATGGTCATACTGGAGGCTTTGATCGAGTACAATTACAGCTCTTGTAAAACGTCGTGACACTCCATATGCGCAAGAGAGGAGAAACGAGGGGAGAAGTGGTGAGAGTGGTTGGGAGCAAGTGATATCAGAACTCGGAAGCAGTCACATACACAACATATTATACACAAATGTGTAAGGGTACCTTGCATTTGGGCTCGCAGCAGGTGGAACACTGACTCCCACCTCTCTTATTGTGCAAGCGGACTGATCAGTGCTATTGCACATCTATGCTTCAGGAGTGGGGGACTGTCACGACGTTTTACACAAACTGTACTGCTGATGGTGTCTTTGCTCTATGAATCGTGGGTTTTGTTAATTAGTTGTATTAAGTTCTACACTGAATACACATTCATTCCTGCGTTCATACTACCAGACTACGGAGGATAGGGAAGGATTCTGGATGAAGAAAAGTTTCACGCCCCAGCAGGAATTGAACTCGCGACCTTTGGGTTGAGAAGCGAGAACACCAATCCATTTGTCCACAAGGGCAGCCACTCCATTCTTCTCCAAATCCACATGCGAAATGTTTCCAATTGTTTCACAATAAACAATGTCATACTGTACACAAAGCACTGTACTAAACTTCTCCTTAGTTCTTTCTTGAGGAATCCACATTAATGTTTCTTTTTACATTAAAAGCTTTGTTTGCCATCATCTTCTGACCTCTTGACGATCGCAATGTTATGCTATATCCCAGCATCCAAAGCTGTCCACTTAGAAGCTTTTATTATAAAAAACAGTATGAGGAATTGAAAAAACTGTGTCGAAGTTGGCGTTTAAAGTATTTTACAGGTTTGAAGATTCTGTAAACTCATTTTGGATTATTTACGACACTAAAATATCCATAAAAACGTATGTTTGTTATCATATGGAGATGCGGAAAACAATGTGGAAAAAGTAGTGTAAGTCATTTTGTAACAATTTGAGGTTAACAGTTATAGGCGGTCATTTCCTGCTCTAGGGATGTCTATACTTCAGTGATGTTAAATGGACATCTGTCTCCCGCGAGAGAGAGGACAGGAAACGGGCACTTGAGTAGCCTTGTGCAAAAAGGGCTGATGACCTCTGTGCTCCGTTTCCGTTTCATACCATAAAACCAACAATTACACGCATTATTACAGGTGCAGTGGAATTAGGAAATTAAACTTGGTCAATCATGTAACACTTCCTTTAACAAGCAGAGGCGTTATAATTGTTCCCACTCCTATTCTTGATGGACTTTATGAACTTCAACTGTTAAATTTCAACACCAATTTAGATGCAAGATGAAAAAAATCAATTGAATAAGTCATACGACTTTCTGTACTTAGACCCTTTTGTTACAATTCTAAAACTTATTTTATTCCAGTTTTGTTTTTCGCTGCGACGTAGTCAACTATTCATAAAACTCGAACGTATCCGCCAGGAGCTCATGCGAAACGAACCTAAGAGATGCCAGTAAAAATATTTAAAAATTCATTTTTCGCTGCTAAAAAAGTTGATCAATGCTTCAAAAACACATCCACAAAATTTTATTTCAAGATTCAAACAAGCAGTGTCCAAAAATAAAGAAATACATTCTTGGTTTCCGTGTTGATATGTTTAAATCGTATCTTATAAACGCGATAACTGGAAGGCAAACGTTCCACTGAATTTTCCAAAACATTTCATATTTTTTTTATTTTAATTCACATTTACAAAACCTTTAAATGGAATTTGCATAAAATTGTCACAGCTGCTGAAAGATTGCTTCAACTGTTTCTACACAAGATCTTAATAGCTAATTATGAACAATAATATAAGTTCAAATTAAATATAAATTCTTGAAAATCGTTGAAAAACATATTGCAGAGTAAACCAAAGTTCACAAATACAATCCATATGAAGTTGCTCAACTATGTGAATATCGTAACTTTTACAAAAACCACAAGTAAAAAGAATTTTAAAAATATCTAAACCTTTTTACTCAATCTATGTTTAAATTAACATCATTGCAACTTATATTTTCCATCAAATTCTTAAAATATAAGGACTTCAGCCATTATCATTAAAGTAGTATAATTGAGATCACCCCATAACATCTTTAAGTACACTTATTTCAGTATTGGTACATTTCCAACATACAACAAGGACACTTCGGAAACGGTTAATGCCACTATATTCGAATTGTCAGATAGCGCCGTAGTTCATAAACAACCGTCAGCTTCACAAAGAAATAGATTTCCTTCCCTTGCAATACATCAAAATCATTCCACAGCAAACTACCTGAAGTCTTGGAGCTCTGACATATCACAGAGGAACAAAAAGCCGGCAGAGAACAAGATTAAAAAGAAAATTACCACAGGACTTCCTGCTCAGCTAATCCGACAACACTATTTTTCTCGTCAGTCATAGCATTCAGTCACACTGAGGTTATAACTGCACTTCTTGCTTTGTTTTCATGAATCATTTGACTGCTGTATTACATTACCGCTGATTGTTTACTTTTAATTGTTTTAAGTTTATTTTCAACTACCACTTGTATACACTTTATTGCTTCTTAGAGGAGCCTATCAAGTTCAACTCAAAATGTATAAAGGTATGGATTATTGTATGTTCTGTAACGTAACCATGCTGATTGGTCAAAAATAAATAAGAATATTTGAATAAAATAAAATTAATACCACCATAACCGAGTGAATTGGCAAATCACTAATCACATCTTATCTAAGAGGTATCCCGATGTAACACCATCGTGAACAGGGACTTTTCGTGGTTTTCCATGGTTGCTAGGCAAATTCTGGAAAGGTTTACCTTACGGTAGATGTGTGCACGAGCTTGGGCCAAACCCTCGAGCCTAAGAGCCGGACAAGGGCTTGAAAATAAAGCCGAAAACAATTTATCACGTTCAGCAAATGCATTTTATTTGTCATTTAAATATCTTTTTAGACAGCATGGCCTAAAAGTAGAACTTCTAACACAGTGTATACAAGCTTAAAGCTTTAGTGCGATAATCTTCAGTATGACCAACTTTGGTTTCAAGCCCAATCACATGGCACCCATTTGTATTTACACATGTTTAATAACTCGATTTGGTTTGATCAGGTTTTATTTTTCATTATGTCCTTTCACACGATTAATTTCTCATGGCGCTCGCATTATCTGTTCACAATACTTCAATGTATCGCAATTCGTTGTAGAGTTAGCCTATATGTTATATGGCAGCCTTCTGCTTTTTTTGATCTAAAATGTTATTCTTTCATCTATCTAACCTACATAAAGATTAAATGGCGGAAATTGTGAATTCAGAAGTAGCTGAAATGAAAGAATCAGGTGATATTACAGATGCAGAAAGAACACTAGAAGTATTTACCCAAAAAATCCAGAAATCAATATAATATAGAATTTAATCGCTTCATTGCCTGGTGTAAGATAAAACATGTTGAAAATAATTTCACTGAAAAGGACTGCTAGCAAATAAAATCAAAGCATATCGCTTTTTAACGTCATCTTTCTTGTTCCAAGTGCCGCGTTCTAAACGCCTCTCTTAGTTTCAGAAATCAATATAAACTGATATTTTGCAAATTCGAGCGCTATCTAAAAAATAATACATGCCACACGGTTAAAAGTGATTTTATATTGCTCGTAGGATTGTGAAATGAAGGCCATAGGCCGTAAACATTCCTACTCGCAAAATAAAAAAAGCCCTACTTTCACCCCTTGTATCATAATCTACTATAAATATGTGGTATTTTATTAAAAACAGTAGGTGTTTTTTTAGGAAATAAAAGTTATTGAAATATTTTCCACATATGGGAAAAATAAAGACGGAAAAAGTTGATTTATCAGATATTTTGGTCCGCTATGTTGGGATGCCTGGAATCGTACAATTATCGCAGCATGCTACATCCATCGACAGTAATAAGAAATAAATACCCGCTTCGGCCAATTGCGAGTAACTTAAAACAGTACAGCAGCGCCAATAGCATCTCAGTCGCCACTATTTTTGTAAAACGGCACCTCAAATGGTCCAAAGGACCTGAGTGCATTCGTTACTAGGCCTCACAGAGAGGGGAAAAAATCCATGGCGGTACTGAAAATTGAACCCAAGATCTTCGCACCGCATGCAGCAGCGCTTCATGGACTAATAATAAATAAGAATAATTGCAAAACTCTACCATACGGTAAGAATTTTACGGTCCGTAATTCCCTCTGATTTCAATTCCTTCATCTTTTAGGATTGCAGAACTGTGCACGGCGGACGCGCTCCGGGAAAAGTTTCTATACTGGAAAGGTTAGGGCTCCACTTTTTTGTGCCTGCCACCAGTGAATCCAGCAATTTCTACTGCTTTACTTCATACCTCTCATCCGGAAGCCACATAGCTGTAGTGGCCATCTACTGGCCGCGGCGCTGAAAATACTCTTTCATTCCCAAACTGTTCCTAGAGGATTCGCGAAGAAATTGAACGCTGCAGATTAAAAATCATTTGTATGGCAGTAGTAGATGTTTAGAGTGGGTTCCCAGTGCTAAATTTTCTAAAATTGGCTTCCATTTGCATGTTTTCTTTATTCGCAAAAATAAAAAAAAATTCGGAAATATTTATGCAATTTACGATTAAATAAATAATATTAATTACGAAGCAGTGAGTTTCACAGTGCTGATTTTGCCGCCGATATTATTTATTTATTTTTTTACACGGATTGGAGGCACATATTTCCCCTCCCCCTTTAGCATTAACATAGCTATAATATCAAATCAATGGCGTCTTTTACTTCAGAGCTTTTTACAATTTTATTCAACAATTTTGCACTTTTGCGCAAGTATTTTGAACGTTTATTCTCTAAATTTCATCGTAACTATTCAGGGCAATCCACAGGAATTTTCCAAATAGGTATAGGTATACCCACACCTAATGCTACCAAACTAATGAAAATTTAATTGTACCTATATGTAACCGTAATTATTGACAGGAAGATATAAATAATTAATAGAAATGATAGTAAGATAGAGAAATAATGGCAATAAATAATTTCTGTATATTAAATCAGTGTAATAAGAATGAGTTGAAGATTTGTCCGGAGAAATAGGTCATTAGTGAGTCATGTTAAAGTCATTAGTAAAAGCCGAGTAGCGAACGCGTTAGCGTGAACGTTCCTGGAATGCTGTTAAGGGGTGAGTGCAATACGTTTGCAAAGTCACGTAGACAGGCATTCTATAAATTAGAAAGGGAATGAAATTCTGAGATTCAAGCGAGGTACCACATGGAAACGGTGTTATATACGCACACTTAGATTTTTAAGATTGGATCGCATAAGTAGGAAGTTGGTAGGAGTAGCGATAGGTAGGCAGAACTTAAGTTAAGAAAGGAGAGCTGCATTCTAAATTAGACTTACTTACTAAATCATGTGAGGAAGCCTGTGATTTTACTTTCATTTTAAGTTGTATTGCAGCCAGTGACGCGCTTGAGTTAGAAAGATTTAGCGGCTGTTGTGACGGATCTTTCACAGTAACATTTCTGTGACTTACGGTAACTGATGCTTCGATTAAGTACTATTACAAAAATAATTTAATTGTTTAATTCAGTAGTCGGCGACTCTTTTCAAGCCGAATATTTGAGTCAACATTAAAATTTATCAGCTAATTAAGCTGATGTTATCCTTTCACTCTATACTCACGCATAACTCGTAGCTTTACCATTGAAGCAGCTGGCAGACCCGCAACGCAAAACAGGTAACATTAAACGTTATCTAATGGATGCAACTTCGAGATAACAGCACCAAAACTTGCAGCAAACGGTACGGCTACAAAATTGTCGCACCACGAATGGCTTCATATACCATTTACATCAGATTCCAAAAATAACTCATGCTGTACACTCAACTCATTTTAGTCAAACTGGTTAGAATACTTTCTAAATAAAACTTATAGTAAAGGAATTCTTTTAAAGTTGCAGAGCTCTCTTTTTGTCTCTCGCGCGGTTAGAACATTTGTGTTGAAAACACATTAAATCTATGGCTTAAGTGCAATGATCCCATATTACAAGCGACGGGTTAATAAGTATTCTCCATATACAAAGTTCAGAGGCGAGCTGTTCCATGTATAAAGATCAGTGGCTGTTCTATGGAGGTAAGTGTCATAACATTGTGTATTCTTTAAAGCACTTGTCAAACGATGATACATAATTCATGCTGGAGCAGAAGATGTGCTAATTGAAGTGAAGTCGGCGTCGTATGATATTTGCACGTGAGTTAACTCATGGAAATACCCATCTTATTGTGAAACATTTGTCACGCGTGTGGTCGAGGTATAAATCATTGAGTCTGCTGAGGGAATGCCAAGGTATAAGCGTGAGTTCCGGAGTCGATTCCCGCTCACACGATTCGGGGAAAAAAAACGCTCTTTTTTTGCAACATGTTGCATTTATCGCAACATTTCGTCATTTTGTATCGAGACGATAGTTCAAGAAGAAAACTGAAATTTCAAGATGTTGATCTTTACAAGGGGAACTACAGCAGACCATGACATTTTTTAAATTAAAAAGTTTATAATCAAAGCTTTATATGCAGGAGGTCATTTCAGTTTCTGCTTGGGGGGGAAGTTTGCCTGAAGCAGTTGTCCGAATTTTCATTTTAGTGTTAACGACACATTTAATCTAAGAGAGAGTTGTCATTTATTTCTTAAATGTGAAACATGTGTATTGAAAGTGCAATTCTCGTAATTTTTCTCTTGGTAGAGCAGTAATAACCAGTAGCCTAATTATTTATCTTAACTTGGGGGAGGGGGTAATTGCCCTCCCCTGTAACCCGAAATGACGCCCCCGTTCATATGTTATTTTATTTATGTGTATATAAATTTACACCTCTGGAATTAAATGTTTATATATTTGAAATTATTTACTCTTCAGACAAAGAGAGAAACTCAATGTTCTTGTCCAATTTATCGATAGAATATAATCAGAAATAGGCAAATTTAATCCCTCATTTAAGTGAACTGCTTAAGTTAGAATTAGTTACAATGGATGTTTGAATCGCCTGTAGAGGCCGAAGTAAAGACATTGCTGTACAGAAACAGAAAAATCTTTGTGTTATGGTTAGTGAACCACACTTAACAAGATATACACGCGGGAGTTCGAGGTCGAACCTTGATTAGGCCAAAAGCTCTGTCGAGGTTGTTAACCGCGAGTGTTCATTTAGGGATGGCATCAGATTTCGAGCTTTTACATTGTGAATAAATTTATATAAGAGAAAAGAAAGGATAATAAAGTGAAAATAGTATCCTATTTTGAAGAAAAAAAATAGACACACTAATATTCTGCAAAATTTGGGAGCGAGTGGTGTGCGAATATTTTGCTTGATTGTGGAAAGATGCGCGAAAATACTGTTGAGTCAGCTGGTATTTTTGTGGAATGAAATGAGTGGAGATATCCCAAAGGCCATAATATTTATCACACAGAGAACACAGAATTTACAACACACTTTAAATAATAGAATTTGTAAAATTCGCTTCCAATGAGTTGTTTATAAAGTCCTCTCCTCCAAAAAGCGATCATACAGAAATAGTATTTTCTAAGCAGTAACAAATTCTGAAATACTGATTTTTGTAACTCTAGAGGGAGTTGAAGACTAGAAGGTGGTAATCCAATAAACCTAAGGAAGCATGCAACATTATATAAAGAAAAGGGAACTCACAACAATAATACAACTATAACCGAATTCGTGTAGAAACTTTCGATTTTGAAATGAATAGTTAAAGTTAAACTGATGGGCTACCTTGAAGCCAAAAGTAGCATTTTAAATGTTACGTAAAAAGCGTTTTTAACCGTAAAGTTTATGACAAGCTTTATTCTATGAAGAATTTGGATAGGATGAGCAATTAAGGAATTATGCAAATTTTTCTTTACTACTATTTAATTATTAAACATCTAAACAAAATTCTATATATAACAAAACTTGTTAGAAATGTTTTGGTTATAAACTTTCGTTACGTAACATTAAAAACAACTGAATAATAAGGAGCTACTTCTATAGTTTTATTCCTATTAGTGCGGGCATTTAATTGAGATACCACTTAACCTATTTTCTAAGTGGGGCCTAAGATGTGTGGTGCCTTTTCAGGCAAGAACGGCCAAACCGATTATTGCTATAATATATATAAGAACAGCATGCGCCCTAACCTGCCTAAAAGGGGGAAGAATAATACGAAAAGCAGTAGTATTAAGGTTAAACGCACATCTTCCATCACTTGGTTTCGAGTAATTTAAGTATTTACAACTAAAGCAAACTACACTCCTGTTTCCCTAAAAACATATTATTTTACTGTACTTATAACCATACGTAATTCACACGATATTCAAGCTGGGCACGAGGGAAAAAAACGGAAAGTAGCTTCTAAATCTGGTTTTAGACCAAACTAAATTACTTTGTCGTAACATAAAATACTTATTGATTTCTATGCAACTGTTTCAGTAACAGGTTTTCTCGCGACTTCTTTAGGAAGTTTTTGGGGCATGAATGTTTCCGGTTCCTCTTGAGAGTAACTTGCAAATTGTTCATCTCGAGGAAATGAAAGTTGATGGGCACGTGCTCTGGTTTTCGAAGGATGACCTGAAATAAAAACACTGTCAACTGTTTCAATCTTTTAAAATGATGGGCTGTGGGCTAAAAATGTAAACCCAAGCAGACGCAATCCCGATCCTCAATCGTGGATCTCGTTCCCATGGTAACTAATAGTCGCACCCAAACAGGAAACATGGCAGAGGAGTTTTCGCGCGACAGATTCGGTCGGTCAGTTTTAAAACCTTATTTTTTCGCACGGGAGACTGCGGGTTGAGTGATACGTCACGATTAGGTGCTTGGGAAAATTGTGACAGATTCCATGTTGTTGCCAGGACATGTCTATGCGGGACGAATATCTATAAACGTGCTGCAACTCGTGAGGAAAGGTTTCAAATTGAACTGCCCAAATTTTCGAATACTTCGTTGAAAAATAACTTGCAACACATGCTTCATATCAGAGCTGCAGATATGTAAGTGTCACAACTTTACTGTTCATTTCACGCAGATTTCAGTGAATCTACTTCACCACTGCGTTGTCTTTGGAGTTTGTATATTTATTTTTGCAATATTCATTTTGTATTTTGCAACGAATTTATTAAAACTTTTGTGAAGTTTGTTTTATCAAACCGACAGCTCTAAAATAAGGGAGCTGAAAAGAAAAAAAATATACTTCATTCAGCATAAAAAAATCATAAAAACCACGATAAATAAGTATATAAACATTCTTTCAAGCTTTCAACAAGGTAGTGTACATTTTGTTTTATGTAGGATATTGAGACGTTTTACTGTTTGTAACAAGTCATAAGCTCAAAAGAGTTGTAATAATAGAACCCCCCAAATATAGCATGCATATTTTATTTAAGTTTGGTTTTCATCTTGAATGGTTTTTCAGCTACGTTAAATTTCACACGCATGTAAAGGACTATTATAACATATTCCTTTAATTTATGTATACATATCCTTTTATTATACATATATAAGGAATGTGCTTTAATATATTTAAAATTTTATAAAAATATCAAATAATATCAACAATAATAACAAGAATATCAAAAGTGCAAAAACTTTCCTTATAGGTTTTTTATAACAATCACGGTTTAGATAAAAGGGGGTACTCATTTTTGTTTCAACCTAATTTTATACTCGTTACTGGTTATCAAAAGCATATAAACCATAGTAGCACTACAAATGGGAGTTATATGAAAGTGATAATGAACATGTTTTGTCCTTTGTGGCATTCTCTCGAATGCTCTATAATGAAACTTAATTGCATCCAAATACGCCTTTAAATATCAAATATGGCATTTCTGCTTCATCTGTTATCTCTACTCCTGTCGATTTTATTACCTTTACTGTAAAGGAACTCCTAATGTATATATACTTCTTTCACCTCTTCATTTTCAATGCTGTACACATTTACTTCTTTATGGCCCGATTCACCAATGAATTTTCGCTCTTGTCCATGCCAGTATCTAGTATGCCATTATGTTTGATAAACCACAAAACTATTTTCCTTTAAGGTGATGGACAACAGGAGTAATATTGTGCATTTGTCAATGATCTTGATCTAGATCTGTGAGAAAGGCACAAGATAGGCATATCGTGCATATCAAGATTGTCGCGTGACAACGGCACGAAGACAACTTTCTTCAGTTGGAGGAAACCGCCAGTCACCGCTACCAATTGCCACTTGCCCCAGTTCTGCTGCCATTAAACCAAGACATTACTTTATTTTCTGACAGAAAAATGTGGAACATGCTGTAACGTGGGAACTTATTTCTATGTAAAGGGGAAGTAGTCTTAAATCCAGCAAGTAGGTACGGGTTTACGAGTTAATGGAGATCAGCAATCAAACTTTACCTTCCAAAGGTCCTAGGTGATGTGCGTACATAATGCTGAGCAGAACGCTATAGAATGGGAGGGGTGGTCTAAATGTTAATGTTTATTTCCATGCATTCGTTTCTGTCCCCACTTACCTAGGGCAGTACTGTATTCAACAAACAATTTCGATATGGATTTCGAATAGACTCTGAAACCCCACAACGAGGAAACAAATTTGTCAACAGATGTATGCTTCAAGGGCCCTGATCCACATTTTTTAACGTCTGCACGCCCACATGTGCGTCTCTCTAGCACAGCAAAAACTCAAAACATAACAATTCAACTCCATATGTATAACGGTTCGATAAAGACCCGAAATGTTTAGAAGGCTCTCCATATAAAATTTACTTAACTTTGGACTAATTAATGTGTCGACAATTTTCTTTAAACTCATGTAGAATTTCAATTTTGTATGTTCGCTAAAAATTGAAAAATGTTAGGGGGTTATTCCAGTAAAGCTAAGCTAAGCTAAGCACAGAAAAAAGAAGTGATTCGCATGGCGTCAGAGAGACTCGAGGCCTTCACACGATCGCTGCGTCATCTGCCTCCATCGTGAGCAAGAGTGGCGACAAGAGTGCCACCATGGTCATTCAGGAGCGCACGCGGAGTGTATTTGGGGGTGGCCTAAAACCGAATAACTGAAACACACGAAGTCAATCATGTCTTCATTCCGTGGTCACTTTTAGGGATTTATCGATGTTAAGGGAATACCAACTGTATCACTGAACAGGATGTATTTATTAAACATAGGATTTTAGAGGTCATCATGACGAACAAACATTTTTTAAAACATTTATATGACCAAAAGGCACACAGAAGTACAGAGAGACTAAACTCCACAGCCATGACTCATACCAGTCAGATGTGTTAACCACAGGGAGAACCACGCACTTCACTACAACTACAGGTGTTGTTCTGTAACCATCTAATGCTAACCACTTATGACTAAACTTGTGCGGACGGTAAAATAAGCGGAGAGAGCCGTTTAATCAATGCTACCAACAAGCATATGGAATGATAATTTTCCAAAAGAATGAATTAAATTACCTGTCAACCCCCGGTACATATTTAACACTAACATACGTAATATTTTGTTTACCTGTTTATTAACAGGTAATGTGGCAAGCTAAAATTTTAAGTATAAAGGGGTTATAGAAAACAAAAATAACACCGCAGTGCTTCAAAATTACGGGTAGGATATCAGGGGAGGGTGGGAGCTTAGGCCTCCTGACACCCTCCACCTTGTACGACCATGGTCAGCACACATGTTACAGTTTCGTTTTTATTTTCTCTACCACGTACATAGTAAGTAGAGAAGGTATTGCGTTCCACATAAAAATTCTATACCGGGATTTCGACGGAAATTCATGCTTTGAGGCATCTTGAATAAAAAAAAAAATGCATTTTTAGAAAAATGTCCATGTGTGTGCGCGTCTTTAAACAGCATAACTCAAAAACGAAATCTCGGACGAGTACCAAACTTGGTGTTTAGATTTAGCACCTTCCAAAGATGCAACACGAAGATTTTCAAGAAAATCTCCCACCCTAAACTACCCCCTACATGGAATATTATTCGACATTTTTTATTTTCTAAAAAACGGCTCTTAACGATTTTGATTAAAATACTATATTTTAAAGATATTTATATGACAAATAAAATGTTTATTTTGAATTTTCTGAGAATAACCTGTGAAGTCCTCATCATTCGGAAGGAATTTTGTATAATCTTGTGTCACTGGTAAACGTTAAGCATTAGACGAATACGTACTTCACAAAAAAAAAAATGTAGATCTTTAAAACACACAATTTATTTCAAATAACTTTCTTTATGGCATCAGTTATTTCCGAGATATTCGTTATTAATAGTTCAATTTGTTAAATACTTTTGTCATTCTTTTTTAAGTCCCTTCGATTTTCAGTTGTTTCTCGTGATTGCATGGAAACGGTATGGAATTTTAAGGCCAGCATATAGCGTCCAGTTCTTTAACATTAGGCTATCGATGTTCTCTTTACAACCTTTCGAAATATATAATATAGCTATTTCTGTAAAGGTTTATCTCGATTAAAATGAAATAGATAAACTTTCGTGAGTGATTTGAATACCTACTAATTAACGATAGAGGGTAGAGGAAGTTATGTGAATGGCTTTTTAAAGTAGAAACCCGGAAAGTAACGGAAAACGTAAATGATAAACTGCTCCTCGCAATGAGAATTTGAGAAGGGTCCTTGTAAGTGGCAGCTGTAGTATACGTCATGATGGCGCCGTGTTATCCCGGTAGTTTGCTCTCATTAAACTTCAAATTGATGTTGTTAACATGACTCGCTCTCTTAACTGCATGCGTATGTGTGTGCCCTCGATAACGCAGGAGTAGTAAAAGTTGGATGCTGGATTTCATCTCCCGCTGACATTACTGAGAGTGGTGCACGTGGATTCCAAGGTCGCCTGTAGCGTTTGCACCGTAACAAGGTCAGAATTAGAATGCAAATATATGCCCCTTCTTTGTTTCTAAATGCACATGCAACAGTGTTTCTGCACATATTTAAGGAAATACATCCCTGGAATGCAGCTAAAAGTGATTGTGGTGTGTGTGTCTTTGTACGTTAAAAAAAAGTGTTGCATTCACATGACTTTCTTTACTCACTATTCTACAAGTTATTTTAACATAAGCTTATTCTCTATTTCTTGTTAATCAACAAACTTTAATTTTACATTTCCTTGCACGTATAAGAATATGGTAGGCTAAAGCGATATTCAGATTTTTACAAAGCAGATCGCTATGTAATCGACCAAGGAAAGAAAGAAAGCAAGGAAGAGAAAAAAAAAAGACTTGCCATTTGAAGAAACTACTAAATATTCGAAATTTCAAACCAATAACAAAGAGATGGTTTACGACACAAAAATTTCTATCCAACATAAATCACGTCCTTTAACAAGCTCTACCGATTTTGCTATCTCTTACGTTCACCAGTTGTATAAAATTAATTCAGACTGAAAAAGATTTAGTGTACTATTCCCAGAAAGTTCAAAATATACATTTTATTTTTCATGAAAATATGAAATATATGAATTTTAATCAAAATCATTTACGCCATTTTTGAGAAAACAAGAACTGTCGGCAATTTTGCCAGGTAAAGCGTAGTTTGGAGGGGGGGTTCTTTAAATTTTCGTGTTGCATCCTTGAAAGATAATGAACTTAAATGATCAAATTTGGTATTTATCCAACGAATCGTTTTCTGGGTTATGTTCTCTCCCCCCTCTCTTGCTTCTTAAGGTTTTTCATACCAATTTTACCCGGGTCGCTATAAAATTCAACACACAACTACAGTATTCTCGTTTCTAACCGAGCTGAAAAAATACACAAAAATTGTTCCATTTCTGTTCTTATGATGGTTCAGAGGAGGCATTAAAAGGCATTCATTTCTGCATACACCCAAACAAACCTAACAAGTAAGTAGGTTCACAAATCCCCACCAAATGTTGACGTGATCAAGGACACGCTCAACAACTGCAATAAAGGCCATCATGTTTAAATGTTGATCCGCTCTAATAGCTAGCAGTAAATGTTATCTTTCAACAAACAAATATCCTGTTTCCTGGATAGCATTTATAGAATTGCTCTTTTCCTCTTCGAGCAGAAATGCGCAGTTTTCTACGTCGGCATCTCGAAACTGACATTCCCGTTGCTGGGTAACGGCTTACTTTGTGAAGACAAAAGCAAATAGTTAAGCAAGGTACACATTAGAACAGCTATACCCAATTTTGGAATGCGATAAGGGAAGGACATAAATTTTCATTTTCAACTTTTATCAAGAACTGCTAATGCTTTGAGATAATTCAGAGAAAAGCACTACAATAGCAGTTTCACTAAAAATACACATGTTCTATGTTTCTATTTGAATGTGTTGTGATGTTTAGAATGCAATTCTAGGATGAAATCCTGGCAGGTACCAAGGCGCTCGGACCAATCTTGGATCACAATACCTCTTTTTCGTCGCCTCCATACTCTTCCATAAAAAGTAAATCTTGGCGATATGGTGTTAAAATTTTGCAGAGTTGAATATTTGCTATAAGATAGCAAATAACCCCAGGAAACTAAAATTGCTACGCAAAGAGAGGCGATAAATAATAATAATAATAATAATAATAATAATAATAATAATAATACTGGCAATACTTTAATTAAACGAGAATGCCTCTACGGAGCAGAAACAACTTTGAATAGAAAAGCAGCTATTGAAAATATTGTGAAAAAGAAGCTAAATTATTAGAAACATTTTAGGCCCACTAGGTGAACAATACAGATTCAGAAGTAAAAAAGAAATAAAAATATGTATAGACATTCACAGGGACATTAGAAAACGAAGGTTAAAACTTTATGGATATATTTAACGAATGAACTCAAAGAAGCTCACAAAACAAACGAAAAGAAGTAATGCACAAGTAGACACTATGGAGTGGACTGGTGAAGTAAAAAATGAGTTAAAATTGGCAGGAATTATGTAAGAAGATATCCTAAACAGATATACATATCTTTATAATCAGAATCAAAGTGCATAAGTAGCAAGTTGACTAAGAGGACAAACCGAAGAAAAACTGGAACATGGACAAAGAAGAGAAAGCCCATAGCCAAAGAATGAGAGAACTATGGATTCAAAGGAAAACAAAGAAACATATAAGTACTTTGCGCAGTCTTACATGGTCTATTCGCTACATATATAAAAAATAATTACCTCTGTGGTGTGGGGGATAGTGTGCCTGTCTTACATTCAAAACGGCCCAAGCTCGAATCGAAGTTGGGGCGATTAACTGTAAGAGTTTCTTCCTCTGGTGTTTTCCCTTATCCTGAGAAGACAAAACTAAGCTCTATGGACCCCGGGCTCTTTGAGAAACATTTCATACATTCTCTCATTGTCCTTCATGACCTGTCAGATTAAAGAATTATATCGCTAATTACGGGCGTCGTCTGTGTGTATGCGCAAGTAAATCTACCGACATAAGGCGCACACAAATCTTCGGCTGGAAAACACAGAAGTTGAACATTTTAGCTCTTTGTTCCCTTAAAAGGTTGACGAAGGTTATAAATGTCCTAAGGTTTAGCTACTCTAGCAAAGTAGTGGAAATGTGCGGCATAAATTATAGCAATATCTCACTATCTCTACGAATACAATTCCATAAACGGGAAGATGAAGTGCGCAGGCTCGGTGATGAATGCGGTAGCTCTGTGTATAGTCGGTAAATCCCCTTGGAGACGGTCACTATGACGGTGATATACTGGGGGCAACAGTTGTTAGGAAGTTCCTTGTTAGAGCTGGCCAGCGAGCCTTCCTGCAATTGTCACAATTCTTCAACATCCCCTTTCGTCATGACGTACATCCAATTTGTCCTGGAGCTGCATCATGAGTCTATTTCTGGAGGGGCCCTTCATGCGATAACATGTAGAAACATTTGACATTTTATTCCTTCCTTGAAGTTTATTTTTGAATCCGTGCAGCATAACTAAATACCCTGCTTGTATAATCGCTGCATTACAAGCAATAAAGGAATCACGGAGTAGAAAGCACCAACATTCACCACAAACACTTGAAAACTCAGGAAAAGTTAAGACGTAGAAAAGATTGCTCAACTCTGTGTATTTGCCGTGCTCGAGTTTCAACTGTTCGTAGCTGGTAAATAAACTAAGTAAGAATCTGATGTGTTACACTCACAAGACTTTCTCTACTCTTGTACAAACTATTTCTCCATATGCTTCATGTTAATCGAGATATCGAGATGTCAATCTTATTGCTAATTTTTGTAGATGCAAGGGGAATTGGTAGGCTTTAAGCGATAGTCAAATCTTTTAAGAGCCGGTTGCTATGTGGCGCATTCTATTCTCTTTGCATGTCCAGGACATAAAAAAATGAATAACGAATTTGAGAAAAAGTAAAGTATTGGAAAATTTAAGGGAATAACAAGCAATATCTCGAAAATGGTTCACTCAACAAAAAAAAAAGAATGTATATGACAAATTATGTATTTTAACGCGATCTACATTTTTTGTGTAGTAACATTTTGTCTATCTCTTATGGTTTACCAGTTATGCAAAAGTCGTTCACAATGAAGAACCCTTTTGAAGACATTCCCAGAAAGTTCGAGATATACATTGCATTTGTCATGAAAATATCTTAAACATATGACATTTTAATCAAAATCGTTAGCCATTTTTGAGAAAATTAAAATTTTCGAAAAATGTTCCATGTAAAGGGTAATATGGGGTGGGGGAGTTTCTTGAAAACCTCCGTGTCGCATCTCTGGAAGATACTGAACCTAAATACCAAGTTTGGTGTTTATCCGACTGTTCGTTTCTGAGTTATGCTGTTCACACACACACACACACACACACACAGACATGTTTCTAAAAATGCTTTTTTTGGATTCAGGAGGTCTCAAAACATGTATTTCCGGTGAAATCTCAGTATCGAATTTTTGGGTGGAATACATTACTTCCCCTACTTACTATACGTAGTAGAGAAAGTAAAAATAGTAAAACTATGCAATGAGCGGTATTGTCTGATACTTGGGGGTGGTCAGATCAATGAATGCACAAATCAAATTTATAATTTTGTGGTTTATCATCCCCACTACAATCTTTATGGGCCCAATTTGCACAAATGGTACACAGAAACCAGATTTCACCATTTCGATCAAACTCTTCACACACAGCACAGATACCTTCATTTTCATTCTCTTCACAAGCAACAAATGGGTTTGGCATGATGTGTAGTTCATCGTTATCGCGTAATTCTTCATCCATCCTCTTCTGAAAAACTTTCAAACAACTGGCTTTTTGTTCTTTTGGTATTCTCTACCTTACCATTTGATGAAGTGGTCATTGCTCACCTGAGCGTCATTGTCCTCCATAGCCATGTTGGAATTCTTTAGCTATAGTGAAAAAGTTATAAAGTTTTAGATGCTGTTTAATATATTAATGGAAAGCTGTATGCATCCTCTAATCAACATGATAACTGTCAAGTGCAGAAAATAATAGATAATCACATACCTTTAGTTTTGTTCACGTTGATTTCTATAAGAAATTCCTGCTGAAAATATTTTGCACGTTTACAACAAAACCTCTCCCTCCAGATCCACCATTAAACTACTATTAAGTTATAAAGACTGCCACACAAATTCAGCACCTCTTGGGCAAGTCAAACTCTAACCCAAACTTACATGAGCGCCATTGCCCGCTGAGCGGGAATGCCCTCCGTTCCTCTACCATTCCTTTTATTAGTACAAATGTAATCTCATGTTGTATACTATTTCATGTTGTAGTATTAAAATGTCCCATTTTTGCTCTGATTATTTATTTCCTTGTAACTGAAAATAAAAGACAAATTTAATCCAATTTTCTCGAAATTGATCAATTATAAGTGTTTCTTGCAGAAAGCTAAACTTTGTAAATTTACTGAACAAATACATGGCTACCCACTATAAACCCAATTTAATCCATATTGACAGCTTCAATTTAAATACCAGTGCTAAAACTTGAAACGCTGTTTAAACTTTATGAAATATTTATAGGAAAGGGAAAATAAAGACAAAAAATGAACAATAATTGATACAGGAAATTAAATTTGTTAAACGGGATGTTGTATAGTGTGTTATGTAAATCAATAAACAGCTATCTAAATATCTAACTATTGAGTGTTTCAGTTGTATATTATTTACAAATTGCCTTACAGTAATAGATGCATACAACTATTCAAATTGCAACTTTAAGAAAGTTGTATTAACATCAGCTAACATGTCTGCTATTTGTTAGGAAGTGCAAGCCTATACTGACGCACTTTAATCCGCGACAGGCGGTCTGCATTCTACATATGTTAGCTCTCAAGTCTTTTTCTCACTATAGGTTCGTTTAGCGAAGAATTAGAACGCTTAAATCCATCTCATTAAAGCTCTTTCAACTGGTACATCTGTGGTCGAATACAAAGCAAACTACCACTTATAACACGTCTGCTGACTTCAACTGTCGCCGGGATCAGAGCGAGTGTTATTCAGACAATTGCCTCCAGAAACATCCAAATAAGTTGAGGTATACTACAAGCATGCTACACGTTTAAAGGGATACTGAGGAAAAGGAAAACCCCCAAAATTTAAAATACCAGGGAATCAAACGTAAACGGCTGCACTTCCTAAAACCCATAGAGTTCCTGTGATGATTTACGGCGAGGAATGCACAAGACGTAATTTGATACCGTATCTTACAGCTGTATGGAAGCAATACGATCTTCTCACCTGCGGTCATGTCCGGACTGTAAGGATTCCCACATCTCACGTGCCGAGCTTAAACACCTCCACAGGAAACTTGCCTTTAAATTGAAATACGTAACACATTCAACTTTTAAGGTCTCCCGTTTAAGAAATTGCCACTTGACTTGTTGATAGCTTCTTCATACAAATATTAAATTGTTAACTATCAGCATTTGTGTGTGATAATTTGATGCATTTGTTGCTGGCATTTAAATGGATGTTAAGCATGGCGGATGGTTAAGAATAAAATATGCAGAACAGCATAGTTTTCAGGAGGATTTTCTATTAAGAGATGTGTTACATTCTCATGATTTTCTTTAACCTCTATCATTTATTAATGGATATAAAACTATTCTTACGAAAGCCTATTTTTATATCTACTTTATTTAATCGAGACATACATTTGCAGAAATAGCTACATTACACATTTCGTTATAGATACAAAAAGAACAGCGATAGTCAAATGTTTAAGAACTAGATGCTACCCACTGGCCTTAAAGTTCCATACTCCTTCAACACAGCCCCGAGAAATAACTGAATGTCGATAAGACTTAAAAAGAATGACAAACAATTGAGCAATTCAAACCATTAATAACGATATCTCCGAGATGTCTGATGCCACAAAAAGTTATTTGAAATAAATTGTGCGTTTTAAAGATATCTACATTTTGAGTGTAGTGCGTTTTTTGTCTATCGCTTAACGTTTGCCAGCTATACAAGATTATACAAAATTCCTTCCAAATGAACACGACTTTACAGTCTATTCCCAGAAAATGCAAGTTATACATTTTGTTTGTCACGGTAATATACGATATTTTAATCAAAATCATCAGAGCCATTCTTTGAGAAAATAAAGAATTTAGAAAAATGTTCTCTGTAAAGAGTAGTTGGGGTGGGGGGATTTTTCTTGAAAATCTTCATTCGCAACTTTGGAAGATACCGAACTTAAATAGCAAGTTTTATATTTAAACCACTTTTCGTTTCTGAGTTACACACACACACGCACGCACGCACGCACGCACACACACACCTTGTTCTATTTTTTGGATTCAGTGAACCTCAAAACATGTATTTTTGGTGAAATCTCGATATCGAATTTTTGGGTGGAAAGGAATTCCTTGTCTACCTACTATGTACAGTGTAGAGAAGGTAAACATGTGATGTGTTGCATGGCTTTCCGTATTCTCAAACTCTTATGCAAACTATTCGTACAGAAGCTTATTCTTCTGTTTACTTCTTGTTAGAGAAACTTTCATAACTCGTTTCGTTGTACATATAAGGAGAATACAGTAGGCTAAAGCGATACTCAAGATTTTTAAGAAGCAGATTGCTATGTGTTGGCATTGAAAACTTCACATTCCTTGTACGACCACCAGAAAAAACGAACAGTGACTTACTACTTGAAAAAGTAGTAAAGTATTCGAAAATTCGAACCAATTAACAAAGGCTATCTCAGAAGTAGTTAACGCCACAAAGAATGTTACTTAACATAAACTGGTTCTTTAACGACATCTAATTTTTATGTGGTGAAAGATTTTGTCTATCTCTTATGATCTTCAGCTATACAAAAGTCACTCAAAACGAAGAGGACTTCAAGGGCTATTCTCATAAAATTCACTATATACATCTGGCGTGCAAATGTCTTAAATATAGGACATTTGAATCAAAAATTGTTACAGAGAAACTAAAAAGTAGCCAACATTTTTCCAAGTAAAGGTAGTTTGGGATGGGGGATTTTCTTGAAAATCTTCGTGTCGTATACGTGGAAAGACGGTGAGCTAGTTTTATGCGTAACCGACTTTTCGTTTTTGAGTTATGCTGTTATTTCTCTCACACAAACATGTGTGTAACACCATAAATCAAAAATGAAAAGTCTGTTACTTAGAATAGGTCGTATTTAAGCTCAGCGTCTTCCAAACACACGACACGAAGATTTTCAAGAAAATCTCCCACCCAAACTACCCTTCACATGGAAAAATTTCCGTTATTTGTTAGTTTCTCAAAAATGGCTGTAACGATTTAAATAAAAACACCCTACGTTTAAGACATTTGCATGACATAATGTATATCTTGAATTTTCAGGAATAGCCCGTGAAGTCCTCTTCATTCTGAGCGACTATATATATGTTTTGAGACCGCCACATGTATGGGGGTCTCAAAACGTGTATTTCCGGTGAAATCCCAAATTTTTTGGGTGGAATTCAGTACTTCGTCTCCTTATTAGGTACGTCATAGCGATTGTAAGCATTAGCGGGCTAACGATTAAACTGTAGGGACAGTCAATACATTTATTTCTCCCTTATGCGTGCCGAGGATTATAGCAAGTCGTCGTTGAACTAGTTGGAACAATTATGTTTCCTAATTTTGAAATCATAAGCCTTCAGTACTTTGCTTGATGTCAGAAATGGCCAGCTGAGGCAGCACTGTCGCCGTGTTGTTACACACGCAACCCCGCTTTGTGTACAGAGGGTGTAATTCTACCCCTGTCTCCCCCTGCCTGTTCTGGTTCACATGAAATTAAAGTGCAGGAGGAAACTCTCGGTGTTTGTGTTATCGGCCGGAAGTGATCTGGTTCTTTCTCCTGCCTTAGTTCGACTCCTAGATTTCAGCTCCTCAAACCTGTAGGTTTAGTTCTTAATTCGATGTTCCTCCACAGCCTTTAGGGCACTTGTAGAGCGCAATATAATGAATAGGGAGAAAACATGTCGATCACCTGCTGATATCGCCTTGCAAGTTATGTATAAACACCGGATAAGAGTGTCGATTGAGTTCAATATGTTTTAGATAATTCGGTGTGCTCATTCAAAGCAAATGGCCATCTTGATTTATATGCAGACGACTTTGTAGTAAATACTAGGGCATTCGAAAAGTAATGGTAATACTATTGTAGTAGAGATCCTAGTGATGACAATTGTAATCTTGTAGTACATTGATCAGTATTTGTTGTATAAATCTGTAATATTGAAAGTCTCGAAATAGTAATATTTTGTGAATACATTCATTGTTTCTCACATTCAGTAAGTAATAGCGCCCTAAAACGATGTTCGGTAGATATGAACAAAGGTACTTCCTAAAAATCAAAGTTTCAAGAGGAAAACATGCAAGTCAGTGCTTTAGAGCATTGCAAGAAGCTTGCGGGAGAGAAGTCCTACCTTATCGAACTACTGCAAGAGGGATGGAAAGCTTTCCGACAAGGAAGAGAGTAATGTCAACACAGAGCACGTGCTAGTAGACCTGCTGCTGCAAAAGACGATCTCCATGTTCACGCTGTAAGGGCTTTATTGGAAGATGACAGACGCTGGACATGTGTGGAGATTTCCAGGGAATTTGGTATTGCAACGTCGACTGTGCATACCATTTCAGGAAAAAAGCTGAAAATGCGAAAAGTTTGTGCCCACTGGGTTCCGCACACTCTTAATCAAAATTGAAAAGTAGCAGCGAATGGACACAGTAAGAATGCATTTGGAGCGATATGAACACGAAGGCGAGGCCTTTCTTCGCGTTATCACAGTGGATGAGACATGGGTACGTACGTATACGCCTGAGCTGAAACGACAATCAAGCGAATAGCGACATACAGAATCACCACCCCCAAAAAGATGCCGAGCATTGCAGGATCCTTCGAAACTGATGAATACTGTGTGCTATGATTATAACGGCTTAATCTTAGTACATACTGCACCTCATGGTATAAGAGTAAATGGAGACTACTACTCGCGTTACTTGGAACATCATTTGAGCCGGCATGGCCTATTGTGTTACATGATAATATTCGTTGTCATGTAGCCGCAACAGCGAGAAATTTGTTTAGAAGATGGAATTGGGAAGTACTCGAACATTCACCAAATTCACCAGACATAAGCCCTTGACTTATTCTCAGAGATCAAAGAACCTCTACGAGGCATTCGATTTCAATCAAGGGTTGATATCCAGAGAGCTCTAGATCGATCAGTGTGAGAGATATCCAGAAATGGTGCTGCAGATGGAATGCGCCGTCTTCCAAGGATTTGGCAACTTATTGTTGACCTGGCAGAAGACCATAAATGAAGTTCGTAATGTCAAAAGTAACCTAAATAAATTTGTTGTGATGTTATAGCAGTGTTGCCTTACTTTTCGAATGCCCTAGTAGTTTGTCAGTTCTGATGCCAGTTTGTATGTTAAACTCAGTGTACTTAATGATAAAATTGACAAATGATGCGAATGTAACAGTCTTGTCCTCAATGCGGACAAACAGTTCTCACTAATCGTATCTCACACATATTTGCCTATTGTATTTCTGGAAATCTCCAGGAACAAAGGGCTGAAGCAAAGGATACAGAGGGTGGCCAGATCCGGGGCAGCAGGATCGGGCTCAAGCAGTGTTCTTAACTGAAATCTTCATAGGCTTACTTTTCTGTACGAAGAGATTTCTCCGAGGGCCCGTCCCACACCAGACTCCAGGCCAGACAGTCTCTCAAAGTAACCTCCATCCCATGCGCCTCGCCCGCCTCCACTGGCCTGATCTTTCGATCATGAAACATAAGAAAATGAAATTAAATGGCAGGAAAATTCGCAGCGGTATATAATCCACCTCAGCATTATCCTACTAACATGAGAAAACCGATAAAAAAACCAAGGTCACAGTGGCCAACCCAAACGTGAAACGACCCGGAACATCCCGAATACAAACCTGACACGTTACCACGGAGCCATCTCCCTTGTTTATATTACGCTTAATCCACTATCGATTTCTGCAAAATGTTATAGTATTGACAATGTCTCTAGAGCTCTTATAAAAACGTTTGTAGTTCTGTATGTGCAAGCGGCTCATGGTTTTCTTTCATGCAAGACGAACAATGTGTTTTAATGTACGCTCCACAATAGCGAAAGCATATAAAACATAACCTAAATAATGCTATCTGTGTGCCGGAGAAGCCAGTTCTCTCGTCAAGGACGTACAAGGAGTATAATAATGATATTGCACATTCCACATTCTAAGTTCACTGAGACATACGCTCATTATTCTGTGCATTATCATGGTCACCTCGAAAAACTCAGTAATTAGCGCAGTATTGTTTTCGGATGTACAGCACTAAGGAGTAATTGTATCCTCAATGCCCATGCGCTGTCACGCGCAATGATTCCTGTGAAAGTGGAGAGGGTTGGTCCCTAGTTTTTATGGTAATTAGTCGAGGTGAGGCAATTATAGGGTTCAAGGCGTGACGTCCGATCCTCTTTTTCTCTCTTTCTGCAAACAAAAAGATGCTGTCATTGTTCAACACCGAGATTTGGGCATCATTGCCATTTGGACTGTGTTTTCGATCATGTAAAGAATAACTAACAGAACCGATGGCTCACTTGATTGTGTTCTGACCTATGACTCGCGGGTTCATAACCAGCCAAGTATACTTCTTCTGCAACTGTAATGCATTTTAAACTAACATCTTACTTAAGGTGCTTAAAGCAGTCAAGTGAAACGAATCTCTACTAGTTGTACTCTGTTGTATTTCTTATTGGTTTACTCCACTGGGTAAGAAAAAAATAGACTGTAATTGCTTCACACAGGATGAATAATGTGCTGTATTGGTTGAGCCGCGAACAAGGGCTTTGTATGTTTGAATTAGAGCATTCAACTCGAACGAGTTTTGGTTACTAACCCATCCATGCCTTCGAACACAAATGGGCTCTTGCATACGGCGAGTTGTGTACTGGATTCCGAGCGGTGTCCCTCTCTCACAACATTCAATTTGTTATACGAGTAGGTATATGTGCTATTTCCTGTTCGAACGCCCAAAGTGACCAGACCCAAGGGGAAGGCTCAGTCTGTTTACTTCACTAGCGTTGTTGCCTTCCTTAACGTAACCAAGTTCGCGTGATAATGGAGTGAATAATGCAAGTGAAACGGTCACAATAAAGATGTATTAATTATTAATAATTTTAGTTTGACATGATAATGTTATTTTTTCATAAACCATTAGCAATTATTAAAACAAAAGTTATATAAAATCCTCAAACATTTAATGAAATCAAAATCTTAATGATATATAACCTCTAATTAAACAAACATAATGTTTGAATAAAAACTAATATGTGAATGTATATATTAAAAATGAATTGCAATTACTAGTAGGTAGTGAAGCCCAACCTGTTCTCTTAAGTGCAAATGTTCAAAGTCCATATTTGAAGAGATTGACAAGCTAAATCAATCAAGTTTCAGTCCTTGACAGCACGAGTAGAAATGAGTGGGGAAAGGAAGTTTCCTTCACTCCCACTCTCTGTAAGGTTGGGCATCCCTGATAAGCTTTGTCGGCTTTTTACAATGAGTTTATTATTCGGCTACTGTGTATGTAGAATTTGTATTGTGGATTTTTTCTTCAGGCATAGGCTGTTAGCTCGTACTGTGCATTACTACCATATACCCTTCCTGTCCCTGAAAGAGATCGGTAAACACTACATTACTCATCTCCTTATGATAATCACCTCTACTTTTTGATTGGAACACCAAATCTACCCCTTCTATGAAACCATATTTGGCCTATCTGTCATAGCAGATGATTAGATATGATCCTTTTCTAATGGAATCTTTATACCACTGTTTCGTTTAGAATCCTGTCAGGTAAAACTTCTAGCATGGTTTTGGTTTACCCGAGTTTTGTCAGTGTAAATAATAGAACGAGGGTTTCTGGGTTTTTGTTGCATTATAATATGTAATTTGTTATGCTTAACTAAATGTTATACAATGACTAAAGTCGTTTTTTCCCCATTACAGAAATTCCGAATGAAATTTTACATGAAACTTATGATATTTATTTTGGAACATCTTCGTGCATATTTTACTTAGGTATAATGATAAAACAAAACACGAAAATGGAATTCGTATATCTTAGAGTAGTAAAAGAAATCTTGACCGTAACAATAGGTAGAAACAAAGTAGAAAACAAGGCAGTAACATTGCATTGTCATTTCTTTGCCTTAATACGCTAAGGCAATACATCTGACCACACCACTCTCGAACGAGCCAATACTCGAACGAGTAAACACCCATTTCCCACAAGAGAGTATGTGAACCAGAAGCTCGACCATTGTTCGGTATATTCGTTGCTACTTTTCGAAGGAGTTGAGTTGAAGAAACGGCGAGTCTCATGTAGGTATTATATGAAACGTACGAGTAAAACTCATGTCCTTGACAGCTCTAGCTTTGACCACTCGTTTTGAGGGCCTCTCCAACTTGAGAAGGGATGAATTCGTCGTTGGAACACAGGATAGGCTTGCGACAAAACGTTTTAAAATGGATTCAACAGTATTTTTATGTGCTGAAGCCAGAAATTATCCCCCCCAAATATAGTACTTACGTCACGCATCATTTTCACGAAAAATAAGTTATGTTATTAGTATACTGATGGTTTTGCTGCACCTATAACCCAGTGAGCTAGTGTCAACGGCTTGTACTACTCCGGTAGAATCGAAAAGGCTGGGAATAAGATGTCTTTATTATTAAGCAGATTAAGGAAATACAGTTTTGCTGTCCCAAACAAAAGGTGTTTCCCCCTTGTGATGTTAGGAGAATGGGCTGCCTTCAAAAGTGTGGTTGCCAAGCTCCAAATAACGAGACCTCCCGACTATGTAATGGTACTTGAAAATTCAAGGCCTTCGATTGCTCAAGAATCGAAACTTCGAATTAATTTTTGGGAAGTACTTCTCTCTGATCGAGGAGTAAGGGGGGCTTTTCAGCAAGAATATGGAAAGAGAATAATCAAGTAGATGAAAAAGATCAGTGAAATATTAATGCTGTAGTAAACAGCTGGGGACTACACTATACCTTCCAGAAGCTTCACACAGAGAGAAAACCTCTCATTTTATTAAACCGGGGTTGTTAGTCACAGTAATCAGGTAGTTTTGCAAAGCATGATTTTAATATTTACCATAGGACTCGTTTCATTTTATTACTTTTCGCTATCAATTACGCTACATTCAAGTTAATTTAAGTGTCAACGAATGTTGCAGAAACATTCTAAAAGATACAGAAAACCTCAACTCAGCCATAAAAGACTAAAAATAACACAAATTTGTGAAAAAACAGGTAATATAGTTTCACTGTAATGTATAGGGAGAACTGAAGAATCAACAACTCAAGTAAATGCATTGTAAACGACGAACGTTAGCGATGAGGTAATGACTGCTGGAAAAGGGTGGTGCTGCACTTCCGTTGCTTTCCCCTCACCTTGTCTGCTTCAAGGACAGGCTTCAGTGCTTCCAACATTTCAGTCTTTGTGTGTTATCCAATAAAAGTATTGTATTATGTTCGCCATGCTTTACGAGTAGTATTGTAGCAGAACAAGTAGGAAATTTTAATTAATTGGGCTGCAAAGTAACATTCAAAACAAACAATGAAGAAATGAACAAAGTAAGTAAATTTCAGCATATTTATGAAATAATAGCCAACAACTGCAAAAGAAAAACCCAAAGAGCAGCAAACTATATGCCTCGGAGACATGATCTATAAAAAAGAGAGATTGGAACTACACATTAGAAATGAAATAAATCTCCAAATAGTAAAGGCTGTACAAAATTAGCTAAATTAAGAAACGAATTAGGTAAATTTTTGCTAAACGAAAAAACACTAACATAAAAATAGAAAAGCCATTTACAAAGAACGTATACTAACCGCATTCCAATCCACATTCTATTCCAATTTTTATGTATGTGTATAAACCCTCAGGCTACAGACATATAGACATGCAAAATGATGGAAAGAAACTTGTCAGAACAGGAGATGTGTCTATAGTTATTGAAAGAAGAGCAAACAAAATACACTCGCAAAATCGAGACGAGGTAGTGGAATAAGTGGCCAGCTTCGGATATTTAGGAGACGTTATAAGACCTATGGCCAGATCATACGTAGGTTAGCAATTGCAAAGATAGTTTTAGTGTAAAAATAAACATATGCGGACTCTTGAAGAAAGGAGTAAAGAAGAGATTAGTCAAGCCTTAGTGTGCAGTATGGAGTGGTTAAGTGTGGAAAATTTTACTTCATGACGAATTGAGGAAAGGAGAATGAAGCGTTTGCACTGTAAAGACCCGCTGATGAGGTCTTGATAGCCTCGAAACGATCGTCCATCTTTCACCATCATTATGTAAGTGAACGCTTTTAATATCATTTCGACTCATTAATTTTATCAATTGACATTCACTGTTAGTATTGTTCCAATTTTAACATTGATAATAAATCTGTGTTATAAGTAGCGAGCTGCTAAGAGGAACTGCTAAGGGAGGCTACAGAAGGGGTAGTAAGTGGAGTTAAAGTTTCGGACAGAAGACTATAGAAGATGGCAAACGCTATGTATGTAGTCCATACGCGGTGACGAATAGGAAAGTGCTAAGTAGAACGAGGTGTTGGATTTTTTTTGAGGACTGCTCTTGGGGGTATAAAGCTAGTTTGCTGTAATTGATTTTGGGGAACCTTTGTTTTTTTTTAATTTTAAAGAATAGATTTTATATGTGAAAATGAATATTCTTGATTTTTCCCATTCTCTGCTACTTATATATTAGTTGTGGACAGAATATAGTGACACTTTTACCTCGGACTAGGGAGACGACACGACCATTCCAGTCGTAAAGTTTGTGACACCAGACTTCAACAAGCGCAGTTGTAAGATCCAGCAATTTTACAGCACGTTCTCACTTTTCAGTTCCTATTTGTATGCTCTTATGCTCGGGTGTGTTGACCGAAGTGAATTTATTTCAATTTTGGCCGTGGTTAGGAGACGAGACCTCTCCCGTATATGATATATCAGGAGAATAGATATCCTGGTTCTTCATTGCAAAGGACTCCGACTTGAGGTGTTATTCATTAAATGACAAACCCAGCCGTTAAAATTATGCTTACTAGCCTTAGTTACCTAACAGTAATCGAGATAATACATTTAGGCCCATGAATCACTTTCCCTTTTGGGAAGTAACTGTGACGCAAGGAATGTTGTATACGAAGGGACATAGCAAGCGGTTCTGTTATTCCTTTGTGGTAATAATAATAATAATAATAATAATAATAATAATAATAATAATACATCCCAAATGCAATTAGAGTTTGTTTGCTCATTAGTTATTTATTTATAATCGAAAATTATCACAATTTTGATAGAAGTACATCGCTACCATCTTCGTTATTATATCCATGGCACTTTAAATCTATAATGAAATACAAATACGCTACATTAACTAACATTGTGAGAAAAATCGCGAAAGCGGAGAGAGAGAGAGAGAGAGAGAGAGAGAGAGAGAGAGAGAGAGAGAGAGAGAGAGAGAAGCGTAGCAGCTCTGTTAAGACTCATTCTCGATGTATGGCCAGCAGGATGGATGCATTACTGAGTAAGGCCGCCATGTTCTGTCCAAAAGTTGTAGGTATAGTCCATTTTATAATTAGACTGACATCGCAATTAAGGTGTTCACGGCAGTAAAGCGGAACCAACTACTACCACATAATTTACTCCACTTGGGGAAGCTATTCTGATGGCTTTGATTGGCTAAAGTTAGATATGAATAGATTCCTACTGGATAGAGTCTGAGCAGCAACGAACTCTACTCCAGCCAATGTGACATCCTTCATTGGCAACTTGAAAATGTCATATTCAGAGGGACTGAAGGTGATCGAAGGTGCTATAGTCTACATTGAATAGCAAAACGTGTGAATGCCGCTTGATCTACTGCCCCTACAGAGTTGGATTACATCGCTGCACGAAGTTAAGGCTATGAAAACTTTTTTAGAAAAATAATATTTTCATATAATACTGAATCTGGTAGTTTTTTTTATTAAAACCGTTTTAAGAATTTTTTTCCCATTCACGACCTATTAGCACAGTATCTCCGTATTATCCGAGGTTTTCCGTATCCGAGATAGTCTCGGTCCCAATTAGCTCGGCTAATAGTGAGTCTATACTTCAGTGCCACAGACAAACGTTCATCCCTATCGAGTTCCTAACCAGCTGTTTCTTACACTCGATGAGCGACTGGAAGGTGAGCGTTGCCCTCACACCTACGTATCAAGAGGCAGCCACCTTGGTAACAAAGCACGTGCCTCTTGCCTGTCGCACGTCACGCTTTGTAGGAGTTGCATATAGCGAAGAAAATAACAGCAAAGTGCTTTTCTGTGAAGTGTAGCTGTGGACATTCTCTTAAGTTTGAAGTTCCAGGAATATGAAAACCTGTCTCTAAGAGCCATTCTTGGAGGTAACAACATAAGGGAAGGAATAGTGGTTACTGATCCCTTATAGCAACAATATGAATAATTATCATACCATTGTACACATCCCTTACAGCTCGAACTGCAGTGGAATGGAGTAAAGACGTTGTCTATACTTTTCCTGCTGTTTACCAATAGCAAGCAGGAATAGTGTTGCATTCCACCCAAAAATTCGGTTCTGAGATCTCAACGCAAATGCACATTTTGAGGCACCTATTAAAAAAAGGTTGTTTAGAACAAAGTTCCGTATGCGTGCAATTCTAAACAGCATAACTCAAGCGAAATGTCTGAGAAATACTTGGTGTTTAGATTCAGCATATTCCCAAGATGCAAAACAAAATAATGGCTAACGGTTTTGATTAAAATGTCATTTACTTAAGATATTTATGTGACAAAATGTATATCTTGAAATTTCTGGCTTATGAAGTCCTCTTATACGGAAGGAATTTGTATGATTTTGTATAACCATAACAAGACAAAAACGTGCTACACAAAAAATGAACAACTTTTTAAAGGACACTATTTCAAATAACCTTTTAGTGGCATCGGCCATTTCCGAGATATTTGCTATTGGTTTGAATTTTGAATACGTTTGTTATTTTTGGAGGGCTGTCGTCATTCAGCTTTTTCTATGGAAGTTATAGAAATAGCGATTAACTTCTACAGTTTTGACTCGCTTCGGTTCCTGTATTGCTCTTGTACTTATAGTGGGCAGAGAAAGTCATATGAACGTAACACATCAGATGTTATTAAATGTAGCTCAGTATGTACTGCTATCCACTCACACTTCGTCACTCATTACCAAGGTTGTATGTCAACTCGCCTCATTCGGTAGAAACTACTGCAAAGCAAATACCAAGGTAGTCTCCCGGGGCGATTTAAACCGTGTACTTACGAGTTCCGTATCCGGGTTTTAGGAGCAGGTTTCTGAGAGATACGAGGAGATTTCGAAGTAACGTATAGTAAGGAACCTACACGTCACACGTAATGACGTCACCAAGGTCGACCGGTGGGCATGCCGGAGAGATCCTCCAAAACATGACCTGGCAGTAATGCAAATGTCAAGCGGATGCTCTCGGCTGTCTTTTATCAAAACATCGTCACCTGCTGCTTCCAATGAGCATCAGCATCGGCGAATGCTTTCCTTTTCTACAGCTGCCTTTTTACTCTTCATTTTTTCTTGAAATGACAGCGTATAGCATCGTTATAGGTTTGTAAACCAGATGAAAGTAAGTGTACCTTTTAATCTTTGGTTAATTTTGTGTTACTACTTGAAGATCAAATACAAGTGCAACAAGAAAGAACAGACGAATTTTTATTAGAAAAAGAATATAAATAACAATTAAACATATTTCCCCAAAAAGCTCACAAAATGGTTATTTGAATACCAGTACGTCTCCTTGGCATTAGAATTCTTTGTAAATTAAGAAACCATTAGAGGATAAAATATTGCGATTAAATAGCCTCCGATTTTAAGAATAAAGAAAAGTATGCTAGCTTCTAAAACAAAGGGTCTTGAGAGTGGTTCCCGCTTAGGGTAAATCTTTAAGCTAACGTAGCGATGATGCTACCAGTGAAACGAGTGACTTCAGGCAGTACCAGCCTGGGATTTTTCTCATGCAGGGAGTTCTTAATGGGATGCCCTCAGCCTCATGAGATCCTTGACTTTAAAGCCATGGGGTATGTACGATCTAGTATGGATGGCTGAAGATATTCGGCATGCTTACCTGTCATCCTCGAGAATAAGCTTTCTGTCCACGATGTCCTGTGTGAAAGGAAGTGGACGATGGAGCGATTGTGCGGAAAGACTTGACCACTCTGGACTTAACACTTTAGATAATCACCTGCCGCCCCCAGGATACGGATAGTATGAATTCGGGAGTGAATATAAGTGTATTTCAGTGTAAATTAATAAAAGCATATCTGCAGTTATTTAAAAACCGCCAATAGTACCATAGAAGCTAAAGCGAGAGATAGAAATTAAACAATTGTCAACTGATCCAAGACAAACAGATGATATCAGACAATTTTGAACTCATAATACAAGTTCATCTTAAACAGAATTTAATTATATTGAACAAGCTGTTTCTAATCTGATGTAAACAAAGGTGAAATTAATCACTTAACGGTAAATGCTCTATCGGTTAGCCTTCGTCACACGCATACAGAACAACAGACTTTGTACCTCGCTGTTTAAAGACTGGTTGTAATAGCCAGGAAACAAACATGTGCGAATCACCTATAATTCTTCAGGATTAATGCCTAATGAGAAAACTTTTTTCTTACAGAAAGTTAGCTCTCTTATGACACTAATGCAATTCTGGTATGCACTACTTTCTGTAGCACCGGTCTGCAGCCATTGGGAAAATACCGTGTCATCTGGTTCCGTTAACATAACATCAAGAGGCAAAACATAATCGAAAAAAAACAGATTATTGGTACAGAATTGGGACGTTAAAAATTATGAATGTGGCAACAGTAAAGTGCAGACTCAATATTGTTTGGTCCTCCAAAAAGGATGACGGCTGTAGAACACTGAAGATTTTAGAATGGATCAACAAAGGAGGGAACAATGTGTAGAAGATGAGAGTAGCTTCGGATAGTCTTAACAAAGGATTCACAGACAAAACTAAGTACAGATTCCTATGACGGATGAAAAAGTGTTTATATAAGGAATAATAAGAGCTTTTGTCAAGTCAGTTTCACTTTTGAGAAGTAGATAACATCTTTCACCCCTGGAAGATTCATGAACTGTGCTCAGACTTTGAGAGTTAGACTTGATCCGAAATATCAACAACTTTCAGGATTAGACCGTGTGACTTCTGGTCCTCCAGAATTCAAATCTGCTCCTTCAAGTGTTTCCATGGATGTACCAAATTTCTTCTTCCAATTGGCATGTTGTTAAAGACCTTCCTAGGCGTTATGTCGTTTCCATTCTTAATAGATGACAGTGTTGCCTACACAAATATCTGATTTGAATTAAACTTAGTTTTTAATTAGGTGCACACATTTGCGTTTCTACTTCAATTTTGTAATCTACATCCTGTCAGTGGTCTTAATTTATTTCAGCTGCCTCCATTTTCTTTCTTTGGTTTTTAGTCGAGGGCAATTTTCTGAGCCATATGTTAATATCGGGATGGTCATAGTTCTATACAATTTTAGTATGGTTTCTTTCTTTGCTTTTCTATTAGTGTTCTTAATTGCTCCAATAGCTGCATGGATCTGAAGAATTTCCATTCTTGATGTGTTTGCCTCAGTAAGTAAAACTTTAAATTCACTCCAAAATAGCAACGTCAATAACGGCATTTTTTCTCTTTGAGGTTGATTTTTCTTTAAATTCCCTTACTTTTTTCTTTTTTGATATTTGTAATTGATATTCGGGTGCTGTTTTATTCAGAGTGAAAATTGCTCTTGTAAGTTTTCTTCGGAAACTGATAGTTAAACTGTCCAAAAACAATATACAGAGAGAGCCAAAAAACTACGAACCGGTTGCGCGGTGTTTTTCCTGTCCGCGTCCTCGGTGCTCGTTGCAGTCTTTCGCTATCATAGAAAGGCGCGGATGAAACCATACAACACTTTTACAACTACTTTTAAAGGCTTTACTTACCAACTTTATGAAAGGAGATGCTGAAACTGGCCACCGTCATTGTCAATAAATTTTTGGCACCTCTTTAGGAAACTATCCATCACTCGCCGTAGTTCACGTTGAGAAATGCTGGCAATTTCTTAGCGGATTTTTAGTTTTAATTCTTCCAGGGTGTGTAGGTTTGTCTTGTACATTTTGTTTTAAGTTACCCCGGAGATAAAAATCGCAGGGGGTTAGGTCGGGGACCGAGGGGGTCACAAATATCTAATAACTGTTGTCAAACACACTTTCAATTGTTCTCATCGAAACATTGGCCGTATGAGCTGTTGCAGAGTCTTGTTTAAAACGGGCAAACTCACGCTCCCTGTCTGTTAAATCTCTAAAAAAGGGAACAAAATTGTATTCACGTATGTACGGGCGTCAACTGTTGACTCGAAAAAAAATTGGCCCTATAACACTCTCTCCGCTCATGACGCACCACACTGAGTCATAATATACTTTGTGGCTAAGTACAGGACAAAACAATAAATAACTCGTAATAACTGAACTACATCACATCACCGTCAACTCAATACTTCACTTCACACTGCAGAGTAAAACCACGTCAGCAGCGTGACCTTGTTTATACCAGCAGTGCGTTATCATGTTTCCACACACCCAGTGGAAAAACGCCCGATATTAAGAGGTATATTCGCTTTAAAGTTTATTATCACTTGCGCTATCCATGCTTTTGCTATTCATCCTTCCAATAAAATGGTCGTTAGGTTCAGTAAGAATGAATCACAAAGCCGTCCAAATAATGTGATGAAACTACTTAGCAAGAACGTGAACAAAGCTCAATTATGAGCTGTTCAAAAAAGAGACCAACAATAATAACAAAGAGTTGATTCTTGTGATTCTGTAGAAGGGCAAGGCTTGCTTTAAAAGATCTCCCTCCCACTGAGCACAGCTGCCTCATAAGATGAGAGAGAACTTCTTGCAAATACGAACATAATTATTGCTTTCTGTTCACAGCTTCAAAGTGACAATAATTGCTTCACCCCTCAGTTACAGCGGCGCATAGCGAGTCACTTTTTGTGTTTCTTCCGAGTTACTTTTCCTTTTAGAGCAACGCTGGCTGGTTCATTGCTCTACCGTAGAGCACGTTACACTTTATTCAGTGGCGTTCACATCACGTGAAAAAAAACCAGTGGCGGAATATCAACAGCTGTGTTTGATTCTAAGCGTGGTAATTAGGTGTACATCTTGAGAAAGAAAATCGAAATTGTCCGTTTATTTTTATTTTGGGCTTATGATTTATTAATTCTGGCAATATTTAAAGCTTTGCACGGCCATTTAATTCTTCTAAGCGTATCACTGTAATGTATATCTCAGTTTTAAACTTCCCCCCTAATATTTTCCCCAGTGCTTATATTCAGTAAAACTTCAGGAATTATCTACTAAAAAGACTGATATAACGTTCTTGAAGTGCGCGATTTATTTACTTTACTAAATATTTTCATATTCCTAGATTTGAAAAACTATAAATGCAAATGGATCATATTCCCCCCCCCCCCCAGGTTAGAAATTTAAAATATCGAATGTGGTTCTCCTATAATGACTTTATAGCAAAAAACATTTAAGCAAATAAACTTGGCGATTCCGAACTAATTCAATCAATTAATTCCTGCTTGGCTTTAGATTATAAATTCACAGAGCTAATAAAATATTGCTCCTTGTTGATTCCTTCATTGTTTATTTATAGACATGTTTCTATAGTAAAACTAATTATAACCGTTTAACCACTGAAATCGGGCGAAAACTTCAAGTGAAAATTACGCTTGCACGTAAAAAATAAAACAAACAAAAAAAAAAAAACACACACACACACACTCGCGCACCCTCAAATAGATGTTACATTCAAACACCTTCAAATTTCACTCTCACTTGTGTTGTGCATAATTTACCCTTATATGCACCAACATGATATTAAAAACTCGAGCTTTGGATTTGTTTTTCCTTTTCAGCAGTTGAGGTCGTTTAAAATGTTGAACATGGAGTTTTTATAAAAATCAAACTATTAAATGTCTTACACTTTTTTGTGAAGGATATTTGTGTAAAGTTTAAAGAAAAAAATGAGATGTGAAAACAAAATTTACAGCCCTGAATCTTTAACAAGTATTCTGTCTCGAAAAAAAAATGATCACAATATAATGTGCACTACTATCAGACAAATGAGATGTATATTTAAAATAACCGAACCTTTTTTAAAATTTTACCATGTGGAAAGTTTGGTAGGATAATAAAATTAAATATTTGAAACTAAAGTAAATTGAAAAAATTGCGAAATGAAATTTAAAGCCTTCAATTTTTACATAACACATTACACAGCCAAACTAAAAACTTTAAAAAAATCTGATGTGTTACACTCACATGACTTTCTCTACCCTTGTACAAACTATTTTTACAAACGCTTATTGTCCATGTGCTTTATGTTAATCGAGATATCCAGATGTCAATCTTATTGCAAATTTTCTTGTAGATGCAAGGGGAATATGGTAGGTTATAAGCGATAGTCAAATCTTGTAAGCGCTGGTTGCTATGTGGCGCATTCCATTCTCTTTGCATGTCCAGGACATAAAAAAAATGAATAACGAATTTGAGAAAAAGTATAAGTTTTGGAAAATTTAAGGGAATAATAAGCAATATCTCGAAAATGGTTCACTCAACAAAAAAATGCATATGACATAAATTGTGTATTTTAACGCGATCTACATTTTTTGTGTAGTAACATTTTGTCTATCTCTTATGGTTTACCAATTATGCAAAAGTCGTTCACAATGAAGAATGCTTTTGGAAACATTCCCAGAAATTTCGAGATATACATTTCATTTGTCATAAAAATATCTTAAACATGTGTTATTTTAATCAAAATCGTTAGAGCCGTTTTTGAGAAAATTAAAATTTTCGAAAAATGTTCCATGTAAAGGGTAATCTGGGGTGGGGGAATTTTCTTGAAAACCCTCGTGTCGCATCTCTGGAAGATACTGAACCTAAATACCAAGTTTGGTATTTATCCGACTGTTCGTTTCTGAGTTATGCTGTTCTCTCTCTCTCACACACGCGCGCACACGCGCACACGCACACGCACGGACATGTTTCTAAAAATGCTTTTTTTTGGATTCAGGGGTCTCAAAACATATATTTCCGGTGAAATCTCGGTATCAATTTTTGGGTGGAATACAATACTTCCCCTACTTACTATACGTAGTAGAGAAAGTAAAAAGTAACATTTTCAGTGGTACATTCCCTTAAAGAGTGTATAATCTGTCGGGCTTCACAATCGCAAATGAAACCCGCCACTGCTACCATACATATTTGGAAAGGGAGTAGCCCGAAACGCCAAAATCTTAATGGTATGAAGAGGGAGAGGGAATATAAAAATGAAAAGCTACTTGGTTACCAAGGGTGTGGTTACTATGGGGGGGGGCGGAGCCAATTAAGTTAAAAGACTAGATACTAACACTGCTGCCAACTGTCCGGCAGATTGGTTTACACGCGTAACATGAATAATGTTGCTGTATTCATCCGACCAGATAAGTCAACATCCATCACCATTAAACACATGCAAACTTCCACGTGAACCCTGCTGTAGCTTTTAAAGTGTAATGGCTGAAAAGAAAACACGTCTTAATTACGTATCAGGTTTTGAATTTAAATCGCAGTGAAATTTCAAACGTGTAATATTATGGGAATATTAAAAGACCAATCCTGCCAATGTTAAATTTGCTAACCTAATGTCCTATTATCTAAGAAACAGCCTATATTTTAGCATACCATACTGATGCTTTTACAGGATAAGGATTCATACCCTCTAAGTTCATTTATATATTTTTACACGATAATGTAGTTTGCTAAAAGCATAATTTTTTACTTAATCACACTTTTTATTAAAATTTATCAGTCGTAATTTTTTAAAATATAACTAACCAACTTACAGGGTTCCCAGCGACGTAGAAAATCAGGAGAGTATTTAAAAAAAATGGCGTGTGTCAGGAAAATTTCTTCGAAGTCATCGCATGACTTAATTGTATTGAAGAAGCACTACATATTAAGGAGAATTACAACATTTTTTGCTCCTTAAAATCCCCTCTCAACCCTTGAAGTGACGAGTTTCAATTTAAACTCAGAGGAATTGATATGTATATAAATGCTTTCACACATGTTATAGAGATAAGCCTGTTCACATTTTTGTAACTGTAGTTTCGTATTGATTTACTCAATCTTAAGACTTTGGTGCCCCTCCACCATAAAAAAACGCTTTCAACTATCAGTGGCTGGATTCATTGCATAATCCGGAGCTTTTAAAATAGTTGGTGATGTACTGGGTAATCAGTTTTGAAGCTTGTGTGCAGAAAGAGGTTTAAATTCGGTAATATGGAACGCCAGGAATTAAATAGGAGTTGAGGAAGCTGTTAAAAATTGTGCAAATACCAAATTGTGGTCGGGAAATGAAGTACTTTGGTCAGGGAAGGTCAATGAAGTTAGATTTACATTTTTGCTGGGAAGCGTGAACTTTAACACCAAAGCAGATCAGTAATACAATTGAGGTGTTTTATCATTCAGAATTTTATTAGATATCTTCAATAGTTTGAGAAAACTGGTCATTAATATCAGAAAATGTCCTTCAAAGAAAAGTGGACTAAGAAAGGCATACCTATATATTTATAAAGAAAAGATTCACATTCCTTGGATATATGGACGCTGCCATATTTAGAAGAGGTTAATTTGAAGAAGCGAGAAATAACGAGCCACCTCTTCTAAAAGGAGGCCTTGCCCTTTAAGGGACAATATAGCTGAATTCATTCAAATTTGCAGAACAAACCTTCCCCTAAAAGATGGGCCCAAAACTACTTCTCTACTCCAAAGAGAATAGGAGTTTATTAATTTTGTCTGTGAAGTGCCAAATTCAGAGTACAAAATCGCATATACAGTACCATTTTAAAATATATATGTAAAATATAAGTTTTGCCTAGTGACGAAATATATATCAAATTGAAAAAGAAACTCCAATTTATACATACTAAATGCTACACATAAAACCAAAAATATTTTTTTTAGCAATTTTCGCCATTTAATCTCCCTTAAATGTTTTTTTATTCTCTCTCTCTCTCTCTCTCTCTCTCTCCCTCTCTCACACACACCCACACACTTCAACTTGGTACAGTTATGTATCAGAGAAAGCAAAAAATGCTCTTATGATAATCCATTACGACTGCTGTATTTCATCATTGTGGCAGTGTTTCTAAAATACACTGACGAGAGAAGATAGTTCTTTCACCTGAACTGAATACCCGGAAACACATATTTATATAACCGTGCAGACAATAGCAGTATCGCTGAGTTGTGCACAACAGAAAATTGCAGAGACGCAAGGTGTAGCGTGGTGTGATGTTTGAATTGCATAGTTAGCAATGCTGCGACTGTGCAGTCGTCACTGTGGTTCAAACACCATTATATGCATCTAACCCAGTGTTTCTTAAACTTTTTGGTCATGGAACACTTTTCGTTTAAACCAATGTAAATGGAACACATGCTCACGTACAGTAAAAAAGAACATTAACCTCCTAAAATAATTTTTAAAAACTTTAAAACCGCACTCAAATTGTTAACTTAATGAAAATTGTTTTACTATGAACTCCTCGAGTTAGTAACTAGAAGATGCCTAAACCTAAAAGAATTTCAGTTTTAATGCCATCAAAATCACGAGGCCATCACGGAGCACGTAACGTTCCGCGAAACACATTTTGGGAAACTTCTTGCACTCGTAAATGTTAATTCTCTTGTGAGACCGGTGGGAGGATGGAAGCGCGCATCTCAGCTCCTAAGAGCATAGTATTAATGCTGGCCACGACTTCGAGGTTTACAAAACTGAATGAAGTTGTATTATAATCAGATTTTTAAAAGAAAATATCCACAGTTTGAGGCAATAATTACTGAATGATCTTACTGTCGGTTCCTTGTATTAAAAGGTTGTAGCACGCAAAATGTTAAGTCTTCTATCAGCTACAGATATTTGAAAATATCAGTTTTTTTACATCCTTTTTTCACTATAGTTTCGAAAAATCCTCCAGAAAAAAAAACTTTTAAAGCTTAATTTTTTTAGTTGTTTACCCCAAAGTAGAAGCTTCTTGACGAAATAATGTGCAGTTTTTACAGAATCAGCAGCTTTTAAAAATATTTTTGCAATAAAATCGGGGTTAAATTTAAAACATAGAAATGCAAAACCCAATGCATATTATTAAAAGTCTAAATATAAGCGAGTTTTATCCCATATTTAAAATGTTTCATAAAGCATTTCATTAAAATCAAGTAGATTTACATGTTGGAGCACATTGTATATCAGAGCAGACATCGAAACGTGTTATAAGATGTTTGAATTATCAAATTGGAGTACTTGAATTGTCCAATCTACGAAGCTGAAATAAATTATGAAAGTTAAATTACAAGGAATAAACCTGAGCAAGAAAGGAGAGCAAAATTGTTTGTTTTCTAGCCAGATTTCACACGTGTATATCTTTGAACGTGCTTATTTGGAGGATTTTTTTTTCTGTTTTTATGGTTCTACAAAGAAATTGTAGGGAAGCTTAAATATAAAGTTTGGAAGTAACTATGAATTTTAGGAATTTTAGACTTTAGCTTCCCAATAAACACGAAAGGAAAATACATAAATAGAAAAAAAGTTATATGTGAAACATTTAAGTCAAGATGAATTCCTTAATTTTTGAGGCAATACATGGGATCATTAGAGTATCCTAATGAAAACAAATAAGTCAGTTCCTGTGATGATAAATTGTTGGCAAATGCATATACGAATTTCTATTTGTGGAAACGCCCGATTTATGTTGATGCATTTTCATTCCTGAAAAGATCGAGCAACTAAAGAATTGACAAGCAGATGATGGAATATCTGTCTCATATACATATTTGGTTGCTAAGGGAATCACAAACACAGCTGTAATATGACAGTTTCTGCAGCTTTGCTAGACATTTTAGTTACGCTCGGTGGTCCAAATCCGGGAACTTCCGGTGCGCCCTCCCACACCACGAGCGTTTCCGCTTCCCGTCAGCATCTCTGCACCCCGGCAGTACCACCGAAATAAGTCTCCTCCTCCCTGCGTTATTGTTGATGAGACAAGTGTTTTTATGTATCCGCCAACAAACTGTACGACGTCGCGTTCAAACATAACGCGCCGATTATTGCGGCGTCGGCTCGTCTTTCAGTCATTACTTGCTTCCGGAACAGAACAACCGCAGAAAATATTTCCAGTCCTTGTTCCAAGTCCTGCTGTCGGTTTCATAAACTTTCTTTAAATATACTCTGACGTCTATGTTTAAATTTTCTTTGCTTCGTTGCATACGAAGATGTAGCGAAAGGCTTCCATCGAGACTTGAGTAATTGATATCCGGATGTTTTCATAACAAACGCTGAAACATTATTGATCACTGATCAAACGAATCCTACAAGACAGTACGCGGCGTCAGTTTCTTGGCAGCAGAAAATATGTGTTGGCTTGTTAAATCCAAATCAAACACATTGGATAAAGACTTATATTTAAATGTCTGATATCTTTTCGGGATTAAGGAGAAGGTTTTCAAAGAATCTAATTTTAGCTAAATCCACATCCTCTGCATCTTCACTTTACTCCTCTAAACGCAGGCTTCTTCGTAGCCCATCCAACCATTGTTCTCTTGGTCTTCCCCGTCCGCTGTTTCCTTCAGCTTCCCATCCTAGCACCATTCTTACTATTCTATCGTTATGCATTCTTTTCACATGACCGAACCATTTTGATCTTCTCTTCTATTTCCAATATATACTTTTTTATACCCATTATTTATAGAATTTTTGTATTTTTAATTTTATCCCTACTTGAGATTCGAGAAGCTTTCCTCTATTTAAAGAAATGGACGTTGATTTTGAAGAAACCACAAAACAGTTGTGTGATTATATAATTCAAACAATTAAGAAAATATCATAAGAAATATTAGGAACTTGCCAAGGAAGCCTTTAATGTTTTTGTTTATATTTATTAAGGTGCTAAGTACCTAAAGAGTCATTCTGGCTTAACACTAGCTAACTTGCCAAAGCTGAACTCGGCATACAAATAGCGTAAAGAAAATTTAATCCACAAAAAGTTAGCTAATTTATGGAACATCTCTTAAAGAAAATAGACACAAAGTAGTGGAATTTGTAGATAATGACTTAAAACTAAAGTGAGAACTTTGAATTTTCTATAAAATGTCTAAAATTGATTTTATACTTGTAAAAGCAATTAAAATGTGTAGTTAGTACAACATTTTAGGGCCTTATGTAATATTTGAAAAGTTATCGTTCGTACTTTTTCTCATCAGGACGTGTTGACCCCCAAAACGGCTATGTTTTTTAAGACATTTAAATTCTAGTCCGCATTCCTTTAAAGCTGTCATGCAACGCCCCCTTTTAGAACATTTTTGTATATTTCAAGAACGAACGACTATATCATGCCCAGCGAGCAGTTCAGCAATTAACAAAAGAGGCCAGGACCAAGAGAAGGCAATCAGAAAAGCTGAAGCAATCCAGGGATGAAGGTGCAGGCGATTATGATCCTGGAATGTACTGAAGTGTGTCAGAATTTTAATGTTCAAACTTTAAATTCAGCTTTCTCAAACAACATTTTTTTATATTTATGTACCTTTTTCTTAGAAAGTGAGGGAGGTAGAGCGCTGAAATTTTCAGTACATGTATACAACACAGTTAAACGTTCTGAACCACAATCATAATTTTATAATGTATATTAGTGATAACAAGATAGCAAAACGTTACGAAATTTCCACATTTTTACCTTTTTGACCCTGCAAATAATTTTTTTTCGGTTTCTAATGAACTGATATACATAACTAAATAACTAAGGTTCAGAAGATAGCTGATTATAGTAAAAACAAGCATGCAAAAGTGTGATTCTGTTTTGCAAGTAGTATCAGAGAAAAAGGTACACGAATTCACACGTTTTAAGAGCAAATTTTATTATTTTTCTGCTGAATGAAATAATTTGTACGAACTCAACTACATAAGCTATCAATGCAAACAGCCACTAGAAATAGTTGTCATGATTTATATAATAAGTGATAAAAATTGCAGGAAAAACCATTGAGAACTTTAAGAGCAGTGGTAGTTTAACACACTTAACGTGTAATTTCCATATGTTCAGACTGTCTTATCCCCTTAACTGAATGTTACTCTACGAACGTGTGAAAGAAACGAACTGCAAAGAAAGAAACTAGCTTTTATGTGAAGTCTTCAGATTCCATGTTAAATAATAATGAAACTTAACAGCTGCTGTAATGAAGTGGAATTGAAAAGCCTGTATATAAAAAGTCATGTGTTCACATTCATTCGCCCACAACCTATTCAAAATTCTTTCATTACACATTTTGTTGTAGGTGCACGATACATACAGAAGGTTAACGCGGTAGTCAGGTGTTTAAAAGAGAGTGACTATATTTTGGTTTAGAATTCCAGTCTTTTCACGGCATCGCGAGAAACAGCTGAACAACAATGTCACCTTATTATAAACTTGAGAGCAATAATATCTCGGAAATGGCCGAAGCCAGAAAAAAAGTCATTTGAAATAAATAGTGAAACGTATAAAAATTTACATCTTTTGTGTAATACGTTTTTGTCTTATCTCTTTCACGTTTACTAGTTATACAAAATTATACAAATTTCTTTCTGAATGAGACGACTTCATAGACTATTCTCAGAAAAGTCAAAAGATAAATTTTGTCATATGAATATTCGAAATACCTATACGGTATTTTAATCAATATCGTTGTCATTTATGAGAAAATAAAAAAAATGATTTACACGCATTGTTCACACACTGACACACAGGGGACCTTAAAACGTACTTCTGGTGAAATTTCGATATCCAATTTCGGGTTGGAATACAATACCTTCTCTACGTACAAGTTATGCGATAGAAAAAGTATAAATAGCTTCGAGTGGATTAGAAAACGCTTATATATTCATTAGTGAATATGTTATTTCGCAAATTAGTCTAATGTTTAGAATGAAGCACATCCATATCCAAAATTGTCGAGGGAACAGTTGTAGGGTACGGATGCACCCTTTGGTTTGCTCCGCCCACTCTGGGTCCGTTAGTCGCCTCTTCTCGGAAATACTAAGGGCCCCTATTGTTGGAAGACAAGGAAGGTTTGTTCCCACAGATCCTGCATCCTCTTATAAACACAAGATGATCATTCCACTCCTCTATTCTCAGATTGTATTTGTGCCTCGCCCGAGTGTTTGGTTGCTTAGTTACCAAACAAAGTCACAGACAACTGGAAGTCGCAGCGTGTATATTACTAATGTTTATACTTTCTCTACCACGTACTTAAGGTTTCTTTCATATAATACCCCGTATCTCACGTGCACTAGTCATCTCTCATTGCTGCCATGGAATAGGTTGCTCTGGATAAAAATATATAATTGTCAAATTTACATTTTCATAACCGTATGAATTAAACATATTACGTAACAAAGCTAATGCATGTAAATTGTTATCAACAAATAGATGGGAGGATTCTTCGGTTTAAACCTGAATTACGAAAGCACGTGCAGGCCGTCTATCATGACATTGTGTTTATATCGATTTTGTCTCCTATCCTTGCACTGCAAACGGCTTGTTTGTCACCATTTGAAGGTGTACCTTAGCCAAACAAGGGAAAGGGAAGGAAATGCATGTCTGCGGGGCAAGGTTACACGAAACAGGGTTTAGTAGGTAGAGAAAATATTGCATTCCACCCAAAAGTTCTATATTGAGATTTCACTGGAAATACAGGTTTTGAAGCTTCCTAAATTCTAATAAAAATTACAAATAAAAATAAAAAAGATCCTTTGATGAGAATATAGATACAATGGGGGAAAATCTGATGCCCTAACTTTCACTGCTCACTCTTCTAGAAGCTAATCTTATGAAAGCTTATTATTCTATCCACTTCTTGCTTGTTTATCCACATAAACTTTCAATTCTTGAAGTTTGAAATTCCATGCTCTTTGCACGAACATAGGAATAAAAACAAATTGAGAACAGTATAAGCATTTTAAAACTGAAAGCAATAACAAGGATTATCTCGGAAATGGTTAACCCTACAAAAAAGGTTTGACAAATTGTGTGCTATAAGATCTACATATTTTGTGTAGCAAGATTTTGTTTGTTTCAGTTTGACAGATATACAAAAGTCATTCAGAATGAAAAGGTCTTCATACGCTATTCCCGAAAATTCAAGATATGAATTCCATATGCCATGAAAATATAGTAAAGTGTGCTATTTAAATCAAAGTCGTTAAAACCATTTTTAAGAAAATAAAGAATAACTTTTCAAAGTAAAGTGTAGTTTGGAGAACAGGGATTTTCTTGAAAATCCCTGTGTCGCATCCTTGAGGATGCTGAGCTTAAATATATATTTTTCGTTTTGAGTTGTGCTGTTCACAGGCACACGTAGTTAAACGCGTAGTTCTCGTGAAATCTAATCGAATTTTTGGGTGGAATGCAATACTTCTCCTTTCTATAGCAAGTAATAGAGAAAGTAAGAAAAAAGAAAAAGAGTAGAAGATTTGACTAAATAGCAAAAGAAAACACCATATATTTGAGAAAACACCAAGAAAGGGAGGAAACACAAAAGGCTGAGTAGGTGTTGAATTGAGCAACGTGAAAGAGAGAGAGAGAGGGGGAGAGGGAGAGAGAGAGAGAAAGAGAGAGAACCACCGGAGTAGAAGAGAAAGAACATCAGAAAACAAAACAAAGGTGAGCCAAGACGTGCTTGCTTTTCTTTAGTCTGAAATCAACCCCACTTACGACGAAACATAGTATTTTTTGCCACGATTGCGTGTACTGGAACCAATAAAAATTTACAATCAACCTTAGGCGTACCCACAGAGTGATTAAGAGGTACTATAATCCCTCCTTAATTATAGAAAAAAAACCAAAACAAATGGTGATGATTTGGTGAAGTCAAAATCAACGCTTATTTCTTTTTTTGTTTACTTAAACCGATGGCATCTCTTCATTCACAGCGAATGAAGTAGTGGACTGTATCTACTAACTTGAAAGAAAAGAAACAGATACTATTACGTAACTTCTGAATAAGAATTATGCTCTCAAACAGCGGGGATGAATAACTTACATTAAAACTGAGTATTCAAACTCCTTAAAATATTACTTCTAAAAGGCATCTTTATTTAATAAATGGTTTCACAAGATTTTAAAATTTGAAATTAATGTTTGTATCCAAAGGATAATTCGTAGATCACTTATATGACGTTTGAAAATTTAAAATGAAAATTCTCTTTTACTGGCTTGCATTTTGCTCATTGGTTAGGTAGGTATATTTCAAAATACGTTGTCCCCTCCCTAAAGGACTCCTTAATTCGCTTTGAATCAAGCTAGGTGAAACAGCTAATTCTAAGAATGAAATAGCAAACACTTAACTTATGTTACGAAACTCGTATCTATAATATTGACAATATATTGACAGTTTGTTTCGACAGACAAATGGTGGTAGAGCCAAACTGGTCTAATAGTGTCTGATGCTAGGTTTTCCCTTGTGTTCCAAGGGAACATTTAAGCGCCGATAAGAAAAGGAATATGTTCAATAGATAGATACATTAAAGAGCTGAAGGCTTTCATGAATACTCCTGTATTTAGCAACGCCGTAGAAGTATTTCCAAAAGGTGTTTAGAAAACAGATATATACACCGAGTATTTGCACTACATACCTTAGCTCAGCAGCGTACCATTTAACAGGAATTAAAAGAAACTCAAGTGGTCTGTGCCATGGCCCAGCTGCCCCTGCAATAGGCCACGTCCTTAGGTCAGGGACTCACAGCCGTAACAGGTAAACAAACACACAAATGTAAAATTACTCTCTCAAACGGAGAACCCTGAAAGACCAACATACATACGGCACAATAGTTCGTAAAATCGATGTGTTGCATTCACATGACTTTCTCTACTCCGCTTCTACACACCATTCTTACAAAAGCTTATACTTGCGTCTACCTCTTGTTAATCCTGATAAACTTTCATACACCTAACACATTTGGTTTCAGGTATAAGAATGCTCTAATATACTAAACTAAAGCATTAGTTAACTCTTTAAAAAGCGATTCGCTATGTAATGTCGTTGATATTCCGTTCTCTTTGAATGACCAAGAAAGAAAGAAGGAAAAGAGGGGGAGAACCAATAGCGATTTGCAGTTGAAAAAGTATAAAGTTTTTGAAAATCCAAACTAATAATAAAGAATATTTCGGAAATGGTTAACCCATAAATCATTTTATTTAACAAATTGTGTGCTTAAATGAGATCTACATTTTTTGTGTAGTAAGATTTTGCCTATCAAGGTCTATCAATTATACAAAGGTCACTTAGAATGAAAGCTATTCGCAGTAAATTCAAGTTATGCATTTTATTTGTCATGCAAATATCCCAAACATGGTATTTTAATCAAATCGTCAGATTCCATGTATAGGGTATTTTGGGTGGGGAACTTTTTGAAAATCTTCTGTAGCATCTTCGGAAGGTGCCGAACTTGAATACCAAGTTTGGTATTTAACCGATTTTTCGTTTTGGGTTATGCTATTCACAACAGACAAAAGACATGCACAGACCTTTTTCTAAAAATTACCTTTTTTGGATTCAGGAAATCTCAAAATGTATATTTTAGGTGAAATTTCGGTGCCCAATTTTTGCGTGGAATATAAATACCTCCTCTACTTACTATACGCAAGCGCACAAGCGGCGTGTACTCCACCCACGCACATGTTTCAGTATGGCTGATCTTGTCTTTAAAATGTACCGCCAATGCTTTTGATACGGGTAATGCATTGTATTTAATGTACAAGAATTTGACTACGCCTTTCCCGGCATTTCTATGCTGTTATTTATCATAAGCGTGAATAAATTTCTGATGTGATACTTTCCCATGACTTTCTCTACTCTTATCGTTTACTAGTGAGTATACAAACTATTTTTACTAAAACTTATTGTTATATCTACTACATTTTAATACAAATAAATATTTGCAGAAATAACTACATTACACATTCAGTTATAGATACAAAGAGAACAGCAATCGCGAGAAACAATTGAAAGGACTTTAAAGAAATGAGCAATTCGCACCTTTAATAACGGATGTCTCAGAAATGGTATATGCCATAAAAAACGTATTTGAAATAAATTGTCTTTTAAAGAACTATATTTTTTGTGTAGTACGTTTTCGTCTATCGCTTAACTTTTAGCAGTTATACAAGATTATACAGAATTCCTTCCGAATTAAGAGGTCTTCAAAGGCTATTACCAGAAAATTCAAGATAAACATAATGTACCACATTCATATATGGTATCTTAATCAAAATCGTTAAGAGCCATTGTTTAGAAAATCAAATTTTCGAAAAATGTGCCATGTAAAGTGTAGTTGGGTGTTGAGGGATTTTCTTGAAAATCGTGTCGCATCCTCGGACATTTTGTTTTTGAGTTATGCTGTTCACAGACAGACACACACAACATATATGTTTTCTAAAACTGCTATTTTGGATCCAGGGAGCCTGGAAACATACATTTCCGGTGAAATCGCGACATCGAATTTTTGGGTGGAATACAATATTTTCCCTACTTATTTATACATGGTAGAGAAAGCAATAAACGTTTTTGCACAATCGGGTTTTCATCTTCCCAATGATTTTTTCAGAAAAGAAAATTTAAAGTTCGAACACAGATTGGTTTTCAAGGAAACCCTATTTGCCAACATAAATTTGATGGCTGTAATAAATAATAGCATACAATATGCATTAGGGCAAGAAGTAAAATGCAGTTGAAGCCTTAATTTACATCATTTAATAATAATTGGTAATAACGCATTACAATGCATAACTTATGTTACTTAAAACATTATTGAAAACGAATTAAATATAATTAAAGAGAATGAACATTTTATACCTCACACTAGATTTTCCAGGAATCAATGACACGCACCAATTTCCACGTCTTAAGCCTTCATAATTCATGTCTTCGACTTCAACTTCCTCTTAAGATTAATTAAGAAAAAAGGCCCAAAAACTAATTATTGCGTGTTATGAAATGTATTTAATTGGAGTGACTAGAAGAAAAACTCTTTTTTAAAATAACCGCATAGTGTCACGGCATTAACTATTAAACAACTGACTCAAGGCTCCCTTAATGACATCATCTTACTAAGTCATCCTATTAGTTATGTCTGTTGAATTGGTAGAATTGCTTTACCGGAAAACCGAGGTGACGATGGGTAGTTCGTTAGAAAACCGAGCGAGTTGGCGCCGCGGTAACGACTCGCATTCGGGAGGACCGGGTCAATTCTCGGCGACCGCTCACTCCGACCCATTGGTTATTATCGGGGTTTTCCTGGGTGCCAGGCGAATGCTGGAGTGGTTTCTTTCCGCCCCGAATTTCCTGTCCCTCCATTTCGTTCCATTCATCAGTTCATTCAGTTTTCACGCCATTAGGTCTGCTTAGGTAGGCAATGGTGTTCCTGTGCGGCGTGGCAGGGAAAAAAAAGTTGCTTTCTGTGGAACTTTATCCGTCCCTCGGCTTTCGGTTGGTTGCTGGGTGTAGGCACGGACGGTCCCTTTGAAGAGGGGTGTTGGGCCTTCTGTGCGAGGCGGGAGTCCCGATCTGCCGTCCGATTCTCGGGGGGTCTCAGTCTATAAACCGTAAGGATCCTGTTATTGCTGTGCCATTACTCCTGATTCCGGCAGCTCGGAGTCTTCTCTCACCTCCTCCTCCCTCCTGGGGCACCCCTCTTTTGGGGCATAGGTACAATATCCTCACTGGAGTGGTGGCGGGCGCCCTCCTATAATCAGGAAAAAAAAGTTCATTAGTAGTAGTTTTGTATAATAATTCAATCCAAATCTCAAAACACACCATAATGCAAAAAATATAATGTGCAATACATGTGTGTAAAATGCATAACAGAATCTCGGAAATAGATTTACCTTTGTTTCGTCTTTTCGAAATATTCCTTAATTCCGTAATAACACACTTCCCACACTCATACGGCAATTTAATTATTCTATGAATTGTCTGCAGAATGGTGTCTTCAAGCTGTTGATATCCATGCCGAAACTTTAAACTGCAGTGCTAAGCTGCTCCTGACAGAAATCAACTTTTGTTCCTACAAGCAAAGAACTGCATAGTCAGGATTATGTCTTCACGCTAATACACCCCACTCCCTCTCGGAAGCAGCGATAAAGATATGCGAAACCCACCGGAAACAAGGGCGACACGCATCAACACCACCGTGCGGTTTCAAACAACGCCTAACAAGGCAGGCATTTCCAGCATTATTATGTGGACAAAGTCACTTAGAAACAATATAATACGCTATGTTTAACTGTACTGCGGTAAATGTGGAATTCCACAAGTTTTCGGCGCGCACAGGAACCGACATCCCACACATTCTTGAGAGCGATTATTAATACGTAGTAGCGCAACAGAGAAAACAAATTAGTGGCGTTCAAAGTACAGTGTCGTAGTCAAATGAAAATGTAGCACACCCAAAAAAGGTCACTGAACATTTGTTATTTGAGGGTAACTGCTTATACAATTATCCCACTGGGAGATGACACAGTTTGTTCCATTCTTGTAGAAGGTTTCAGCTGCTAACGGATTCACAGTCGTACCCAGTCTTGTACATGCTCGTCCGGTTTAAACCAGAGTGCACGAATATGTCTCGAGGAAAGTTCTGGTGATCGGTTTCCTGGCCAGATTCCTGAAATGACAGCCGCACTATGATAAACAAATCGACAGGCTTTGGGATAATGCAGTTGCAGAACGCTGTCGTAATAATTTCTTTTCAGGGTTGAAATTCACGTGGTTCTGCAGATGACTTTGCGTTTGGAAAGAATTACACAGACTAAATGCTGCAGAATGAAATTTATCATCTTATCTTTCAAGCATGAAATGTTCGATGGATATTTTTTGGGGGGGTGACTGATGATTTTTATTTGGTTGCTTCTCATAAACGAATCAATTATTTACCCTGATAATTTGTGTATTCCTCTCAAGCTACTATAAACGTGAAACAATGTTCAGTGCATTGTTAAGATCAATGTACTGACCAACCAGTCCTCCTAAAATACTTCAAGCAACTACTAAATGCCTCAGAAACTCCGATTTGTAGCTAGCGGGCTGAGGCTCAGCTTGAGTGATTTTGCTGCGTGCCCACCCTCAACTCAAACAGAAACTGAAATATACCTGAACTGCACTTGGACCACGGTTAATTAATCACAAACAGCGAATTTAATTAGGGTGGAGCTAAACCAAAGGAAATAAAACACATTTAGTACTTCCAGAATAAACTCTCCGCATTTAACCAGTACTCCACGATTTTTCCGAAGTACCAAAAATAGTTTTTGTATAAGCCAATCAACACTTTAATTCTTTCTTAATGAACTTGGCAAGAAGTCGAAACGAACAACCTAGATCAAGAGACTTCTATCTATGTGCCAAATATTATAATAGCAATGTTCACAAACTGTATTTTTGAGGAGCTCAACTGGGCATATCTTATTTCAATGTAAACCATTGTATTTGTTTCACATTGTCCTGTGTAGCACATACGCTCTCATCCTTTAATAAGACGTCTAGAAAATGACCAACTTAATTCAAGATTTTTCAATACTGTTTAACGTCGTTCTTACAGCATACGTCACCATAAGGGCTGGACACTGATGATACATGCCATTAAATAAGTGGAAAACTGACATTTGGGAAGGAACGTACCAGGTAGCTCTCCAGTATTTGCCAGTAATGACAGGGAAACAAGGGGGAAAAAAACCTGTCAGGGAGGAGGGTACTTTCGGGACTTAAACCATAGACCTCCTGCCCACGAGTCCTTGCCTTAAAAATTTCGGCCACCCATGCCGGTAATGCATGAATATGTTGAGGCGAGGGTTCATGCATATGCTCCAAATCATACAGTTAACTATTTTTCCAATTGCTATCGTTCTCTCTTATACTTTTTTCAATTCATTACACTACACTTAGTTGTATACATTCTCTTTAATATAAGATTTTGAAAATAGTCATCATCTTTCATGGTTTAAGCCCTTTGGCTTGTTCCGGTCTCATCATTTAAACTATTCCGTCCATCTTGTTTTAGATCTGCCGATGTTTCTTTGGCTTTTTGATGTGTATCTTAAAACGAACTTCGTATAACGGTTATCGTCCATCGTCTCCACATGTTTCCAGTTATTTTGATTTTCTTTACTTCTTTCGAGTAATTTGAAAATTCTTAATTCTTTACGTATGTCTTCACTTCTCCGTCTTTTATAGTATGTCCTGCTACATGTCTTAAACAGTACATCTCTGCTGCTTCTATCTTTCTTTCCATTTGTTTGGTCATTGTCCAACATTCGGATCCATACTTTAACACTGAAACAGCCATCGCTTCGTACAATTTTATTTTTGTCTCTTTCTTGGTGTTTTTTAAATTTCGTTTGATGGTGCCGCATATTTGGTTGAATTTATTAATTTTATTTATTATGTCATCATTTTTTAAGTACGAGACATTACAGTCTAAGTAATTATAACAGTTTATTTGTTCTGCTATTGTCTCTTGTATTACTATTTTTGCTCTTAATGTTTCAGGTCCTCTGAAAGCCAAGGTTTTACTTTTGTGTGGTGATATTTTTATTTTGTAATTTTGGCTTATTTTGTTTAATTGATAGAGAGCATTTTGCATATTTAATTCTGAGCCACTTGTCAAGACCAGATCGTCTGCAGATAACATTACATCTAAAATAATTTTATTTATCTTAAAATGTGCATTTAAGCTATTCTGCCATTCTCTGACAATGTCATCCATATATATATATATATATATATATATATATATATATATATATATATATGGGTGACAATGGACACCCTTGTCTGACACCTTTATTTATTGTTGCTGTATTCTTTTGAATTTTTGGGTTGGAATCGATCATTATACACATTCGTATTTATTGTTATCAAATGTTTTGGTATGCCTTTGTTTTCCATTATTTGCCATAGTATGTTCCTATGTACATTGTATAATGCTTTTTCAAAATCTATGAACACTATAGTAATTAATATATTACAAATAATCTTCTAGTATGTGCGTTTAAAACAGTATAATATGATTTTTAAATTCTGATTGCTGTTTCCCGATTAAAAATCGAACAAATGAAAGACTTTCCTTTTTTAATTTTATAATGCGGTTTATACGTTTTCCACTAGAGTTTCAAGGTCTCTCCACAACCTCTGTCACAATAAATTTCCAACGAAGAAAGACAAATAAAATGTATTTGTAGGATATATAATAAACAACTGCTAACCCTATTAGTATATTTAAATTATTAGAGATATATTTTTGAAACCCAAAACTAAAATTTGTTTTACAAGCAAGAATTGGATTTTTCAGAACTTTTTCTCATTTTTAGCGATATCTCGCTTAAGAAATAAACCATTACTGAAAATTTTTATCGAATGTGTTAATCGCAAGTCATTCAAAAGCGTGTTTATCTTAAAAGGTTTAAAATCGAAACATATTTAAGCATAGCTACAGACGTAGTCAACACCATTATAATTGGGTAGATTCCCAAGGATGCATGTGAACCTACTCCAGTGCAGCAAATTGGCGAAGGATGTCTCCAAGGTCATGTTGGCGCTTATGCTATAAAGTCACGCCTCGAGCCTTCTCATCTGTATTCACAAGACGCTTGGCTGGCTGTTCTGTCTTACACGTGTTATATCTTCTCACCCCAGGGGACAAGAGTTCCTCTTTTGTCTTGACAGCGAAACGACTACTGTGGCTACCGAATACTCACTCCCAAAGCAGAAGGGGCTTTTAATCAATAGCGGAAATTGTTCTTTTGCTTCTTCCTCTACTCTTGATGTGGTTGCAGAAAGGCCTCCTAAAGGGAGATTAATTTTACCTCCGGGATACCCTTGTCTGTTTTTCAACAAGACGATGAGATGAAGTAAATGCGGTAAGAATTTCAAATAATTAAAATAATAAATCTCTTATACTGATTCTAAGAGCTGAAGGTAAAGCTCCAATAAAATATCGAAAAATAGCTAGAATTAGTAGGATTCGAAATGAAATCGCCGTTTCAGAAGCAAAACGCTTGCAGCCGAGGCTTACGTGATATTAATTAATAATTTAAAGTAACACCAGTTAACACATATCGAAACAACAACCCCTAAGGCTAACTTTAGATTAAAAAACACAGGACCCCTTGGTTTCACTGCAGCTCTTGTCGATCTACACTCGCCTTCTAGTCGTAATCACGCGCACATAAATTAGCATGTCCATAACGGAGCTACTTCGACAAAATTAGTTTAAACGGAATCAGCAAAACAATCTGCTAATATTGTGACGTGTATGTGTGTGTGTATTGTCATGCCAGATACATTATTGCGTCGTTTGGGACAGTATTGTTGTGGTAATTCTTTCGGCTGGCGGTGGAGAGTGAGGGGTTAGTGAGCGCTATTTCCTTTGTGTGTTGTGTGTTAGCGTCACTTTTAGGTCGAGTGTGGGTCTGAAAGGCTGTATGTGAAATCGCGTGAGTGTAGCTCCGTGTGTGTAAACATCTCCCTTCAATTTCTTCCTTTTTATCTGTTGTGTGTAATGTAGGAGCAACGTGCTTATATTCAATAAACCACAGGTAACGTGATTAATGTGAAATTCTGTGTATTTTGTAATAATTATCCCACGCCTACTCTGGAATGTTTAGTTAAAGTTTCTGGTGCTCTCGCTACCTCTGATGCTATGCCTCCCAATGTATGTGCTGGGGTAACTAAAATTTAATATCCAGCTGCAAACCTTTTGGCCTCACCCCGGTGTATAACAATATCACCACATTTAATTTATTTATTTTTGTTCAGAGAATGCAACACGCTGACTTCTTTCCTGCTGTAACCAGGCCATTGTACGATAGCACGGTGTGCACCCTGAGTGCGACGGTGCACTATAAATACAAACAAATTCTATTCTTGAACCATATGACTGTACCTGCATTATAGAATCATGGAAAGGGAAGTCCAGTACGTTTGCAAGTAATTCAATTTATTTTACGCCTAAAACTTAATTTCTAACTTGGAAGGCAAAGAAGCATATCCTGAGGATGGATTAAAGGGTAGTTGTAAGCATCAGGAAGCGGAGAAGACTTTCGGCACATAAAGCGCACATTCGCCTATTGTGGTTCTGGAAACCTCCAGGAGGAAGGGGTGAAGCGAAGGACATAGAGGTTGTCGAGATCCGGGGTGGTAGACCTGGACATAGGCGGGGTTCTTAACGCCTCCAGATATTCTATCCTGACGCCGGCATGGCCCCCACCGACCTACCTCTCCCCACGGAGAGGTCTCTGAGGGCACGTCTCACACTGAATGTCAGGGCAAACAGTTCCTCAAAGCAAAATCCACCGCCTCGCCTGCCGTCAAATCGCCTGATCCTTTGACACTGAAATATAAGGAAATGAAATGACAGGACATAAGGAGACAAGAAAACTCGCAACATTATAGGTATAATCCACTCCAGCATTCGCCTAGCAACCAGGGAAAACAGCGAGAAAAAAAACAAGGTCGGTGTAGCCGGCCCAACGGGGGTGGAACCCGGACCTCCCGAATGCGAGCCTCGCATGATACCGCGGAACTTTCGCGCTGGATTTGTTTGAAGGATAACTACATGGCAGTTAAAAGTAATAAACTTGACTTTAAATGGCACACTAGTTGGGAAAAGTTCGTTAACCCTGGCCATAGTTAGAAAACAATGAAGAGCGAAGGCGTTCAGTGAACAAGTTTCTTGTGCTTTGCTAGATTCCTTGAGAAGCTCCATCTGGCATTTCAAAAACTGTTAAAAAGGGCAGCGAAGCTGTACAATTCCTGCATCGTGTCGGTTGTGAAACACATTTTTGTTTTAAGGGGCTAAACTTCCTGAAAAATAAGTTTGGTAACGATTGTCAAACTGTTATGGCTGTTATTGCAGTGAAGAGGTCAGCAGCTAAAATCATAAATCTGAGGCTATCAAAGATGGCTAATAAATTATAGACAATAATTATGACAATCGGTGGATTAATTAGTTAATTTAAATGATGTGCTGCTTATATAAAAGGTAAGACTTTGACGGATGCATATTGCTTTGCTGTTGTAACCATTTTATTACATTATCTACTATTTAGCTATAGCAATTATTACATTTCACCCAAAATTCAGTACCGAGATTTCAGCGGAAATGCACGTTTTGAGACTCCTAAACCACCAAAAATCATTTTAGAAAAAGGACCGCGTGTGAACAGCATAACTCAATAAAATTTCCACCCCAAACTATTCCCCTTATAAGGAAAAACGATATTTTTTATTTACTCAAAAATGATTCTAACGATTTTGATTAATATAGTAAATGTTTAAGAATTTTCATGGCAAATGAAATGTGCATCTTGAATTTTCTATGAATAGCTAGCCCGTGGAGATCTCTTCATTCTCAATGGGTTTTTTTCAAGTGCTAAGTCGCTATTCGTTTTTTTCCCCCCGTAGTCATGCAAGGTGCATGGAATTTCAAACCCCATCACATTTTAAAAATCGCTTTAGCCTACTGTGTCCTCCTTATATCTACAACGAAATGTGTAAAAGTGTAGTGAAAGTAGATTAACAAGTAGACAGAAGAATAGGATTTTGAAGGAATAATTTGTTCAGTGGGTAGAGGAAGCCACGTGAATGCACATATTTTATTATTTCCTTTCATTACAGGTAGTACTATTTTAGTAATCAATCACATCAGTAAAAGGAAATGTTTTCCTAAAGTCATAATTGTTATGCACGAGAAATTTGATAAAGCTCGTATACAACAAAAATAGTAGGTAATATAGGCAGTTTGCATCGCTTGGTATGCGACACAAAATGAATAGCTATTAGGTGGAAAAGCCGATGTTATTAAATTCCTGTGCTCTCTATTTTTATCGACTCCCTTTGCCCACCTCAGTGCTCCCCCTCCCCCACGTTGGAAACTTCTGGCGCCGCCACTGGAGTTAACGCTGGGCAATATACTTAACTCGAAATAGGGACTGTACATCCTGGCTGTTATTAAGGGGAGAAAATGCTTAATCTCCCCACTGATCAATCTACCAAGTTGCTAACAATTTTCTCTGGAAACAAGATAAGCATAATGAAATTTCCTCTGGGTATACATTAATCATTTACGCGTCTGTTCATCCAAGTAAAATGTGGTGCTTTCTTATAGCACCTGAGTAACTTATTTACACACCTTTGCCTTTATTAAATATATAGCATCGTATGAGGTTCCCCTCACAGTACACCCACATTTGCCAGCAGTGTCATGAATAAGTACAGTGTTTTTCTTTTACACCGTGGTCACCTCACGGCGACTCGCATGCCGGCCGCCTCAGCTCGGACTCCCGCCGAAACATTTATACCTAATATCCCCACAACCGCATCACATTCCATATTAGCAGTTACAATTACAATGATAACAAGCACATACGTACCTTATCATAAGAGATGTTGGAAATGTTCTCTATCTACACATTTCTGGTATTTTTTCAGGAAATTTTCAGTCACACTTGAGAGTTCAGTATCCGAAATTGAGTGTATTTCTCGCCTGATGTTTTCTGTTAGTTCTTGCAATGTATGGAGTTTGTTAAACACGCTTTATTTTTCAAGTTTCCCGATAGATAAATTCACACACAGTTAAATCAGGGGATCGCGATGGCCACAATTCTTTACTAACTACCCTATCTTCAAAAATGTACACAGTTAAATTTAGGACTCGTCAGTTGTTTGCGCGGTAGCAAAGTCTTGTTGGAAAAATCCAGAGTGATATTCAACGCCGGTCAGCTGTTTAAAAAAATATTTGAAATCATTTCTGTTTCTCTTCACGTTTATTGTTTGTTAAATAAATAAATACATAAATATAAATATATATATATAATGCCCTATTGCTCTGTATGCATTTACTGCAAACCACACAACAGTTTTCGCGTCATGCAAGGAAATATCGTGTGTAAAATCGGGTTCCCTTGTTCTCCAATATCTGTTATTTTGCGACAAAAGCTAACCATATAAATGGATCCATGCTTCGTCAGAGAAGAATATTACGCGCGAGTCAATTACTCTTTATCATTGACATTTCGCAAAATACTATTCTGGTGATCACCCCCCATAAACTGTAGAAAATAAAAAGGAAAGGGAGGGGGAACCATCAGGCAAGAAATTCGCTCAATTTCGGATACTGAACTCTCGAATGTGAATGAAAATTTTCTGAGAGATGCCAGAAATATGCAGATAGAGGAGGACAATATTTCCAACATCTTATGATACTAATATGCTTATTATCATTGTAATTAAAACTGTAATTGTGAGCATGTGAGGAGGTTGCGGGGATATTGTACTGTTTAGGCGGGGATCCGGACTGCGGCAGTCGGCGCGCGAGCAGCGATGTGGTGGCCATAATGTAAAGGAAAAGCACTGTATAAAACATGGGCAACTTGTTGAGAGACATCGATTTTTTTTAGAAATTGCTAATAACCAATAGAAACTTCGAAAAAGTAGTTCAATGAATGCTGTTGAGTTTCTTCTAAATTTTAAAACTAACTACTACAATAATTAATGGTTCGGTACGTCAGCACTTAATTGAAAAAGAGCTAAGGACGGCCTACATCATAAGTAATTAAAAACTAAAAGAAATAATCACTAAAGTCATAAGCATTAATCTGACATTAGGAAAGAGAATTCATTTTTACACTAATATTCTTACATGCATCTTGTGCACAAAGAATGAAGAATTAGGATGCTTAAAACCAACTCCTAAACGGCATTTTCAGCAGGAAGATTTAGTTACTAGAGTGAAAAGCAAAACTGAGACTCTTTGTGGTCTATTTTCGGCACCAACTTGGCACGGTGGGTAGCCCTTGGGTAGTAAGTAACCTCACTTTGTAATTGCCGTTCCAGATCCTATTAACCGATTATTTGGGCAGAGATGGATAGGCCCACGTAAACCATTTGCGTGGTCTCCAAGGCCCGCGGAATTAAATTTACAAAAACAATGAGTTTTTTATATGGGCTGTATGTTGGCTAGTATACGAGAAGATGGACACGGGTAAACCTTTCAGAATTTGGTCAGAGATTCTGCACACATTGTAGCAGTGTATCAGAACGTGCGTATTCGCCACAACGAACACGATAAGGATGACAATATCTTCATTCTTCTTGAATGTATTAGAGGAATTTAATGTCGTATGGGTATATTGCCATGGTTGCTCAGTTGATAAGACCAGCGGTACGGTAAGCCGAAGATCCATGGTTCAAATCCCGGTTTTAGCATTGAATTTTTAAATTTAACGCGCACACGGTACGTGGAAAAGCAATTAATTATCACAGGAAATGTTTCCTCTAGGTCAGGGTTGTCACTGGAAGGCACACGAGGTTTAACAATCTCTCTGTTTTGTCCTTCATTTTGCCTACCGTCTAAAGAGCTTGTATTCGTCAACACTTGTCACCGTAAAGTCCAACTCAGAAGTTGGAGGGAGAAAGGAGGAGAATGCCACAAAATGGCATGACTGCTCTAGAGGAAATTGAGTGTAACTTTTAAAATGTTACAAAATGCATTAGTCGTCGTCTCCCGCGACACGACATTTGCTTCAGAATCTGAGGAAATGAATGAGCTATTATAAGAACAAGGATTTGCTACGTAACCAGGTTGCCAGATGTGGCAAGCCCCTTCCTCTTATTTAATTTGGTATGTTTTAATTTTACGCTATTCGTTTATCTAGCTTAAGTAAAAGTTTGAGAGACAGCCCTGTCAGTAAGTTTATTTTGAGAGTGAAACATAAATGTTTCTAATGAACTTCTAAACAAACCGTTACAAATTAGCGTCCTCTCTATTTCTGAGTGGCGCCATGATGTTTAGCTTCGTAAATCGGTGGGGGAGAACCAGGCATGGTGCAGCTGAATCGACATGCACTAAATATAACCTATTCAAATACAATTCATCTGAAACACCTATCAACGACGTATAGGTTCCTGGTCAATCAACGGCGCGGTTTCACCCGTATAATTTTCTTGTTGCTTTTTTCTTATGATTGCTTTGACTCAAATAAAAGGCGTCACGGAAAATGTATAATTTATTGCAGATTAATATATTAAAGATCTTATTCAGATTATTACTTAATGATCGAACCACCACATGGTCTCGTATTCATGGTTAAAAAGTTATATTAAGACTGGTAAATTTCAGCCGAGGTTTACCCTTCAACAGCTAAGTACAGGGAGAACCAAAAAACTATGAACCGGCAGCACGGTGTTTTTCCTGTCCGCATCCGCGGCGCTCGTTGCCGCCTGCCGCTATTAGAAAGGCGCGGATGAAACCATACAACATTTTTAAAACTACTTTTAAAGGCTTTACTTACCAACTTTATGAAACTGGCCACCGTCGTTGTCCATACATTTTTGGCACCTCTTTAGGAAACTATCCATGACTCGCCGTACTTCATGTTGAGAAATGCTGCAATTGCCTGCAGGACAACAGTTGACGCCCGTGCATACGTGAATACAATTTTGCCCCCCCCCCCGTTTTTAGAGAGAATTAACAGCCAGGGAGCGTGATTTTACCTTTTTTCAACAAGACTCTGCAACAGCTTATACGGCCAATATTTCGACGAGAACAATTGAAAGTGCGTTTGAGGGCAGAATTATTAGTAGAGATTTGTGGCCTCCTCGGTCCCCCGACCTAACCCCTTGCGATTTCTAGCTCTGGAGTAACTTAAAACAAAGTGTACCAGACAAACCCACGCAACCTGGAAGAGTTAAAACAAAATATCCGCCAGGAAATTGCCAGCATTTCTCAACGTGAATTACGGCGAGTGATGGATAGTTTCCTAAAGAGGTGCCAAAAATGTATGAACGACGACGGTGGCCAGTTTCAGCATCTCCTTTCATAAAGTTGGTAAGTAAAGCTTTTAAAAGTAGTTTTAAAAATGTTGTATGGTTTCATCCCCGCCTTTCTATGATAGCGGCAGACGGCAACGAGCGCCGAGGACGGGGACAGGAAAAACACCGCGCAGCTGTTCATAGTTTTTTGGCTCTCTCTGTACAATAGGGTACAAAATAATTTAGTGACTTAGCAAATATCCGATCTGCACAACTATTTTATCTGCCATTGTACACGGGCGCAAAAGTGTGTTCAATTCCCATAGATTGCAAGAGTATGTTTTCTTATGTAAGGTTTCTACATTTATCGTACGTATACTACACTCCACCTAACCCTTAACACTTCTAATTACTAGCTTGAAACAAATTACAAGAAAAACAAAAATAAATCAATGAGATGTTATCCTCGGTGTGAAACAGAGGTTCGGAAATAGCCTCTCTATGATGAAAGTTTCAAATTCTTTAATTCTTAACCAATTGTGTTGAAATTTTCACTAAGATATTAGTGACAAATTACATCGCGCGAAACGCTTTAAGAACTGAAAAATGTGGTAAATGTACAAAATGAGGTTTAAATATGAACATGTGGTTCTGACATTGATAAGGGGTCAAAATTCTTCTGCATAATGGTCATTATTAGCACTGGACATGTAAATATTTAGAAAATGCCCCCCCCAAAAAAAACTGGAAATGTTTCATCAAAATGCCCCACCATAGCGTTTAATGTAATGAACTCTACTCTGATTGGGGTAAACAACTAGAGGCAGACAAGCTCAATGCGACTTGAGTAGTGATTCTACCTTGTAGCCACAATATTTAAGTCAAACGTTTCTTTCGATGTAAATTTAGAAATAAAGTCTATAAACTTATTGCTGCCACCGAATATAAACGTAGCGCTCGAAGCGCTGCTGAATTATGCGACATAATTTGAAGAAGTAAATACTTTGATGTAAAAATTGTCAAGAAAGTGGCTAAAATTTCGACGTATTTCTCAATTTCAGTAAATTGCTTTGCCTCACAAACGTTTACATACAACAACAATAATAATAATAATAATAATAATAATAAAAATAGCCACAAAAATCGTAGGTTTACCATCCCTAAACTACGCAAACTGCATATTAATAAATTATATTCTTTCTACATATATAATTAATCCTTAATAGGCATTGTCGAAAAATTAATTATGATGTTGTTACTATGCATATATTTTGGAAAAAAACTGTTTACGTAACATTTATTTTCATAATTGGGAGCTTAAGGGCAGGTTCTAGCTCATCCCTGGTTAGCTCTATACGTTTAAATATGTTACACGTCTTGTGACAATTTTTTTTTGTCACCAAGGATGTAATGGCTTCGTATCTGTTCAGGAAAGCACCGTGAGAGATAGTGGGTGATATATTGCGTAATACTGAATGACCTTTACATGACCAGTGGCTGACTCATGTAATTTAAGTATATCTCCATTATGTCACAGAAACATTATGTCACAGAAAGCATTCAAGTGGGACGAGGGAAAACAAGGTTTAAACATTCTATGCGAGTCCTCCGGTTTTTAGGCCTCAAAGCCAACCTTTACATTAGATGACAATGTTAGCGTATGTTTCAAACAAATAGCAGTGATTAGGCGAATAAAAGATACGTAATTTTTTTTCGCAGATATTATATTGGACTTAAACATCAGCAGCCCTTGAATCTCCCATTTAAAACAAATTATGTTGCACAGTTAAATTCCTAAACTACTGAGAGAAGGGGTACTATAAAAGCAAAAAGTTTCGATTTCCTTTTTTTACTTTCCCTAGCAATAGTACTATAGTAGGTACAGGAAGTACTGTAGTCCGTCTAAATATTCCATATTGAGATTTCACGAAGAATAAGCGTTTTGATGTTCCTAGAATAAACAAAAAGAAAAAGCATTTTAAGTAAAAGTGTGTGTTAACATAATCAAAAAACGAAGAAGTCGGTGAAATGCCAAACTTCGCATTAAGTTCAGTAACCCTCAAGAAAATCCCCCCTCAAAACAAACTACCCTTTACCTGAAAATACTGGATTTTTGATTTTCCAAAAAACACTTGCTAACGATTTTAATTAAAATCCTATTCGTTTAAGATAATTACACTCTAATAAAATGTACATCTTGAATATTTTGCGAATAGTCTATGAAGTCCTCTTCATTTAGAATGAACCTTTTTTGGTCGACCACAGTATAATACTCGCTACTGCTCGTTTCATAAATACGCTAGTGTCTTAATCATTACCATTATAGTCTTGTTGCATAATATACTATTGTATAACTGGTAAATAAACTTACTACACAAAAACTTATACCTCTTTAAAGTACAAACATTTTTACTTTCTCTACTACGTATAGTAAGTAGGTGAAATATTTTATTCCACCCAAAAATTCGATATCGAGATTTCACCAGAAATACATGTTTTGAGGCCCCCTGAATCCAAAAAGAAAGCATTTTTGGAAATATCTCCGTGTGTGTGTTTCTGTGACTAGCATAACTCAGAAACAACAGTCGGATAAACACCAAACTTGGTATTTAGGTTCAGTATCTTCCAGAGATGCGACACGAAAGTTTTCAAGAAAATCCCCTCCCCCCAGATTACCCTTTACATGGAACATTTTTCGAAAAGTTTAATTTTTTCAAAAACGGCTCTAACAATTTTGATTAAAATATAATATGTTTAAGATATTTTTATGACAAATGAAATGTATATCTCGAATTTTCTGGGAATGTCTCCAAAAGTATTCTTCATTGTGAAAGACTGTTGCATAACTGGTAAACCATAAGAGATAGACAAAATTTTACTACACAAAAAATGTAGATCGCGTTAAAATACACAATTTATGTCATTTGCATTTTTTTTGTTGAGTGAACCATTTTCGAGATATTGCTTGTTATTCCCTTAAATTTTCCAATACTTTTGTCCTGGTAATGCAAAGAGAATGGAATACTCCACATAGCAACCAGCTCTTAGAATATTTGACGATAGCTTAAAGCCTACCAATTCCCCTTGCATCTACAAGAAAATTAGCAACAAGATTAACATCTCGATATCTCGATTAACATGAAGCATATGGGGAATAAGCGTTTGTAAAAGTAGTTTGTACAAGAGTAGAAAAGTCATGCGAGTGTAACGCGTCAGATTTTTTTTTCAAATAACCCTAGGAATTCGTTATTGGTTTGAATTTCCCAGTGGTTTGCCATTTTAAGTGCTGTTTCTATTCAGTTGTTTCTCGTGAATATGGTAAATATGGAATTTCAAAGTCAACATAATGTAGCGATCTGCCTTTTAAAGATTTGACTACTGCTTCAGATCGCTTGCACTTACAACGAAATGCGTAATGAAGCTATTTTTGCAAACCTTTGTCTCGATTATTGTTAAATTGATAGAAAACAAGCTTTTGCAAGAATAGTTTGTAAAGGAGATTTAAGAATAAGGAAAAGTGGCTAGAGAAAGTTATCTGAATGTAACGCATTAGATTTTTCTACAAATTTAGCTTTTGAAAGCTGCGAGAAAATCGTCGATTTGTACAGTTTTGCTCTAACTTGAAAACGCATGCGAAATATATGCTTGCAACATTGCCACTATATGGCTGATCAACTGCGTCTGAAGCTGGAATAGTAATAATAGGCAAACACTGCTGTACCCCTACATGGGGACTTGACGCGCCGAGAGCTATCAAGGCGGTGCCGATTCGAATGTGGGGGAGTATCTCACTTCATCTTGCCAATTATTACCAAACTTCCTCTCGCCGCTTTTGTTCTGTCGTCCCTCTTTCTCTTGAAGGGCGCGGTTTCCGCAGGCTGGTTTTACGTGCTCAGCTATGGAGGGTGGCGAGATTCCATAGGGGTGTCGATCCCCTATTTTCTAGTTGAGATGGCTTCCCTGAAATAGTACGAATCAGCACAACCACGAGCGAGTCTTTGTTGAAGTAAAATACTACAAAACAAATTTGATAATAAATAAAATGCGTTATAACATGTGATATAAGTAATCTATATATCGGTTAGAAGCGAATAAAACCTATACCATTTTGGTCTGTGTTGAGCAAAACAGAAACTTTCCATAATTTTGTCCTAATGTAATTCGCATAAGTCTCATTGAAGTATATAGCCCAAGGTCTACTATTTTGTTTTGTAAAAATGTAATTTACGCTATAGTTGCAACGTCACAGCAGCGGCCGAATAACTGGCCACACATGCGCGCCACTCGCCTGCTGTCGCATTGTTGATATCGGTATAAACATCGTTACCCACACTGTATAGTTATTTATCTATTTTATCAAACACTCAAATAAAAAGTTCATAGTTTGTTAGTCACATTTATTAAGTGATAAAATTAATTTGCTTAGTGGTATTGCATTTCCTTAAGTTTTTAAAAATATAAGTATCAATTTTACTGAACTTCTCATTGCGTTTGATAAGTACCTGAACTGTTTTGTGCTGGACTGACAATTTTAGGTAAATTAATTATTATTGAATGACTTAATATTGGTTAACTATGAAGATGGGTACGTAAAAGTCCTTGCCAGTTTGTCTGTCGCTTTTGGGGTACGAGTATTAGAGAATACATGACGGGTTTTTGTTGGATTTTATAACCTCCTGCACGTCAATTGGAGAGGATGCTTTCATTGTTTCTCAAAATCTGTTTCTTGAACAACTTGCAGTATCTTGGTTCCAATGTCAGCATCCTTTCCTAGATCATCTCTGGTTATGGAAAGATTAAGTCCCTTTCTTGCCAGGAATGGGCAGTCAAAGAGGATATGCGAGGCAGTTTCCTTTTCCTCCTTGCACATTCAACAGATGTCATCTTTGTAGAGACCTGCTTTACGTAGGCGTTTCCTGAAGTGACCGTGTTCAGAAATTAATGCAACTACTGCTATCTGGGGTATATCCCAAAGTAAATTTGAGAACGCCTTTTGGTTTATCGGGAAATATGTGACTCAGTTGTTGGATTTAAGGTCGTGCTGACATGTTGCTCTGGTAGGGTTAGAGCAGCGGCACGGCAGGCCAAAGATCTGAGGTACAAATCCTGGCTGCGGCATTGAATTTTTCAGTCTGATTGTATCTTTCTGATGCAAAGAATCTTAAGTGTCTTAGATATGGTTTACATATCTCAGTTTTAAGGTGATGTTACGCAATACTCCACCTCCAGTAGGACCTTGGCAATGAGCACTAAACCGCGATACGCTGTCGAGATAACGGAGTGTGGGCCGACGGATTTCTCGAGCAGTGGTAGACAAACGGACGCGTGCCGGGGCAGCATTTGACTTCCTGCCATAGACCGGTCTTACATCCGCCGCGATCACATTCTTCACTCTGGTTATGGGCATCGCGAACCGTTTCCACAACCGCGAACTCAAGTAAGCTCATGTGCTATGGGCGTGCCACTTTCAACCGATGTTTTAAACCATCTGCATCCCCCCACACAAAAACACACCCATTCAGTATCTGCAACGATAAAAAATTGGATATGTTGCATTCACGTGGCCCTGTCTACTCACACCTATACCAATTGTTGTTTCAAAGCTTATTGCTCTATCTGTTTCTTGTTAATCCAGACAAACGTTCGATTCACATTTTGTTGGTGAAGCGATACTCGGATGTTTCTCGTATTGTTATATGATGACTTTGAAGTTCCACGCTCTTTGCATGACCATAAGAAACAAACTAATAGCGACTACTGCGAGAAAATACAAATAGCGACTTCCCAGTTGATATTTGAAAATTCAAACCAATAACAAGAAATACCTCGGACATATATATCTCATATAAATTATGCGCTTTAGCGAGATATAACTGTTTTTTTATCAATTACACAGAAGTTAATTTAGAATGAAGAGGAATTCAGAAGCTATCCTCAGAAATTTCAAGATATAGATACGTATCATTTGTCATGGAATATCTTAAACATATGGTATTTTAATAAAACACCATCTGTTTATATCAAATACCAATATTTTCCCATAAACAGTTTGGTGTAGGGTGATCTTCTTGAAAATCTTCGTGTTACATATTTGGAAGATACTGAACCAAAAAAAAAAAAAAACCCAGTCGGTTTTGCGTTATGCTGTTTGTATACACATGCGCGCGCACGTACGGGCGAACCTTTTCCTAAAAATGCTTTTTGGGGTTCAGGCGGCTTCAAAACATGTATTTCCGGTGAAATCTAGACAGAATTCTTGGGTGAATTAAGGCAGTACGTCCCCTACTTTAAGTAACTACGTAGTAATGACATACGTTAAACCAAGATGATGTATTAGGTTGCGCCTGAATAGCATTTTGTTGGCACCCCACAAATGATGGGTACCGGATCGAAAATCTAGTCCCTGTTTTAAAGAGCAACATTTCTGAAATATAATGATGTATAGATTGCGTTATTATACACTTGAATAGACAGATGGGCTTTTGAAAACATTAAATTCATGTTTTAAAACATTTTTTCTGTCTTTAGGTGCTCGTAATGAAGTGGCAATGTCACTTGACAGAATTATAGATGATAAATATCTTGAGTATTGGTATTTTTATTAAATTTTCGATTTGTCAATTACATAGATAATAAAAGTTCTCTAGACACTGTGGATTATTTTGGCCAAATATGTTTCACCATCCGCCATTTTTAAAATCCCAGCAACATGTTTAAATCACCCGTGCGCTCCCTGTTTACTCCACTGGACCCCACTTCCCTTTCTTAGCATGAAATTTATTCCTTACATTTATTTTGCCATGATTTATATGCAAATTTGCATGCATAATCTGAAATGTGATACCTAAAGATTCAAGCACTTTATGATTGGTTTATTCATTGGCTAACAAAAAATTTATAGCTGAAAAACAAGGAAAATTTTAACACAAAAAACTTCATAAAAAAGGTTATTTCTCTGTAACTAATAGCATCAACTGGAATCAAATAATTACATTTATTTTCATTGTGCTAGAGCATCAGAGAATGTCTTTATCATACTTAGAGCCTAAAAAGTTGCATTTTTTTCGCTAATTAGAAATATCTAATTATATTATCTGAGAAATTATTTGAACTAGAGCTTTGAGCTTTTCCATAGCCTTTCTTAATTTACTCATATTACGTGTGGCAATTTGCAAGTAAATAGCTCTTAAAAAAGGTTAGAAAATTCAGTCCCAGTGTTCCTTAAATGCCAAGTTTGGTATTTATCGACTTTTCATTTTTGATTTATGATGTTCACAGACAAACACACAAAGGGCATGGACGTTTTTCTAAAAACGCTTTTTTAGGGTTTCAAAACATGTATTTCCGGTGATATCTCGACATCGATATCTCGAAGTTTGGGATAGAGTATAATATATCTAACTTAGGTATATAGTAGAGAAAGTTAGAAAGAAAGAAAAGGAAAATAAAATTGTATAGGAATGTAGGAAACATAAGCAATGTTATATGTTTACACAACGAGCCTCTTACATTAGACAAGATGTTCTCTTTGATAAACAGTGGTCCAGACCGAGCTGGATGGCTCAAGCTGTAACGTCTGTGGTCCACATTCAGAAGATATTGGGAGTGTCCTCGGTCGCTAGGCGAATGCTGGGTTGGATAATTTGATCCGCGAATTATCCTATCATCCCTTTCATCACATTTCATTTTCTTCTTCTTCGCTGCCATACCAGGCATTGGGCTGATCACCCATCCTGGATATGCTTTGATCCAAGATTTACTTGCTCGTCGACAGGCTACTTGCCCAAGGCATTGCTTGGAAGTCCTTGGGGGTGCAAGCCTAACCGAAGAGGGTAATTCGTTACTGAAGAAAGAACACCAATGGTCTAGATCGTTCAATCTTAAGTGTTGAGGAACATTGTTTTCAGTGACAAAGTGTCGACAAGGAGAATTTTGCTAATGATCTAAGAGAATACAGATTGCTGAACGTATAAAAACGTCTGTTGTAGCGCCACATTCCTCAAGATAAATCACTTGCTGATGGCAAGGGGAGAGGTGAAAGTTGATCAATTTCACGCTCCGAGTTACACTTGTGGGGTTGCCGACAAACCACAGAGCCGTTACACGCCTGGACCGGGAGTCTGAGACGGAAGCGGTTTAAGGGATGACGTATAGTAACGGAGCATTCTATGAAGGCCAAGGAATTACAAGACCAAACAGAAGTATCAAGGCGAATGATAAAGGACCTTGCAATTATTCACCGGTAGTTTGAAGATGAGAAAAGATAGGATCTTTATAGAAACAGAGGCTAGCAGGACAACAGTCTACTCTGCGTAGCAATGCAAAAGGTGGTTCAAACATGATTTTAATAAGAATAACTTAAGCAGTTAAATTTTGTTTTTGGTGTAATCAAGCTCTTTATTACTCCATTTCAAAATATACCTGAGGAAAACATGTGTTGCATTCACATGATTTTCTCTACTCCCTTTTTACTTTCTCTACTACGTATAGTAAGTAGGGGAAGTATTGCATTCCACCCAAACATTCGATACCGAGATTTCACCAGAAATACATGTTTTGAGACTCCCTGAATCCAAAAAAAGCATTTTTGGAAACATGTCCGTGTGTGTGTGTGTCTGTGTGTCTGTGAACAGCATAACTCCGAAACGAAGAGTCGGATAAACACCAAACTTGGTATTTAAGTTCAGTATCTTCCAGAGATGCGACACGAAGGTTTTCAAGAAAATCCCCCCACCCCAGACTACCCTTTACATGGAACATTTTTCGAAAATTTGGCTCTAACGATTTTGATTAAAATATCATATGTTTAAGGTATTTTCATGACAAATGAAATGTATATCTTGAATTTTCTGGGAATGTCTCCAAAAGTGTTCTTCATTCTGAATGACTTTTGCATAACTGGTAAACCATAAGAGATAGACAAAATTTTACTGCACAAAAAATGTAGATCGCGTTACAATACACAATTTATGTCATATACATTTTTTTGTTGAGTGAACCGTTTTCGAGATATTGCTTGTTATTCCCTTAAATTTTCCAATACTTATACTTTTTCTCAAATTCGTTATTCGTTTTTTTATGTCCTGGACATGTAAAGAGAATGGAATGCGCCACATAGCAACCAGCGTTAAAATATTTGACTATCGCTTTAAACCTAGCATATTCCCCTTGCATCTACATGAAAATTACCAATAAGATTGACATCTCGATATCTCGATTAACATGAAGCATATGGAGAATAGGCGTTTGTAAAAATAGTTTGTACAAGAGTAGAGAAAGTCATGTGAGTGTAACACATCAGTTTTTTTTTTACAAAAGCTTAATGATTTATCTACTTCTGATTAATGCAAATAAACTTTCATTGCACATTTGGTTGTACGTATAAGAAGCGTACAGTAGGCTAAAGCGATACTGAGGTTTTTGTAAAACAGATAGCTATGTAATGGCTTTAAAATTCCATGCTGCTTGCCTGACCACGATTGGGGGGGATTAAACGACTTACCACTTGAAAAAAGTGTATTTGAAAATTCCAACCAATAATAAAGTATCTTGGAAGTGGTTAATGCCAACAATTCGACATAAATTGTGTGTTTTAACCAGAACTAATTTTTTTTTGTCTTTCTCTTATGGTTTACTAATTATACGAAAGTCATTCAGAATGAAGAGCACCTTAGGGGATATTTCCAGAAAATTCAGGATATAAATTTTACTTGTGTAAATATATTAAACATGTACGTATTTTAATCGAAATCGTTAGAGCCACTTTTGGGAAAATACAAAGATAACGAAACTTTTTCCATGTAAATAGTAGTTTGGTTGGAAGATTTTCTTGAAAATCTTCATTTTGCATCCTTGAAGATGCTAAACTTGTATATAAGATTTACTCTATAGGCACATGGAAATTATATGTATTAGTATACATATAATTTACAAAGGTTTTGTCAGCTGCATAACATAGAGCAAGTTTATCTTTGCTTTGCAATCGAGTAGATGATATTGTTCACGTTGTTGTATAGATAGGGTGCAGGAACATTGAATATTTGTTATTACTTAGAGAGTTCTCAAAACGTCTATTTCCGATGAAATCTTGGTATCAAATTTTGGGTGGTATGCAATACTTCCTCTACTTACTTTTGGTAAGTTGCAGGGAAAACCAACACTTATAGCAGCCTAATTAATGAAGAGCAAATTCTCATTGATAATATGCAGAAATAACACAAAGGTGACGTGGTATGATTTTTCCACAATTTTCAATTTATTAGTTTTATAATTTTATGGGAATTGCTCCGATTTTTCAACTTTTTACGTGTAATGTTTACAAGATCTTTTAGTTGAGCAACATCCTTGATGTAATGCCTCACAATAGCCCAAACACATAATATAAACTGACGGAGAAATAAATTTGTGAAGTCGTAAACACTGAGGCGTTAAAGAGTTCAATAGAAATGGTAATTCCCGACTTTTGATTTAGTTCCTCCATCTGATCAAAAGCTATTTTTAATGCAGTTTCAGGTATTATACCAAAACGTTTGATGTACTTATTATACGTAAAATCATTTTGTAAACACCATCCGTGGAAAAATAGCAAAATGTGTGCCACTTGAAAAAAATTAACTAATAAAATAGAAAAATCTTGAAAAACGTTAGAACAGGCAAATTGTAATGTTATTTATTCTTTATACATATTGTGGCGCAGCGTGTATCGGGGGGTAGGAGCCGAGCTATGGAGAGGTATACAGAGATAAGTAGCACGCTCGTCCAGCGCAAACAGCGGAAGCGCTAACGTCAAATAACACAATCCTCTGAAAGTTTCCCCTTCTAGAACATTCTAGAATTCTACCAAATGCTATATAAGCGAGCGAGTTAGCGATTTAGCGAGTGCGTTTCTGGTGCGACGAAAAGTGCTGTTCTCTTAGCGAGTTGGTGACCACTTCTGTGATGTGCAGTGAGTGCTGCTAATGCAGGAGAGATTAGAGAATTCTTGTGTTCGACTCCCCTCGACTTGCGTGCTCTTTTTATACTGCCTAGTATATTTCCCTAAATAATCGTACCTATTTAATAAACGTTATAATATAACCTCTGCCACTACTCTCTCTCCCTCTCTTTTTAATTTTTATTTATTTATTATTATTTTTTTCACTTTCTCCACTACTTACTTGTACTGAGTAGAGAAGAATAGGTTTCACCCCAAAATTCTATACCCAGCTTTCATCAGAAATACACGTTTTGAGTTTCCCTGAATAAAAATTAACCTTTTTAGAAGAATGCCGTATGTGTTTGTGTACAGCATAACCAAAAAACGAAAACTGTTAAACTTGGTAAACTACCCTTTATACGGAAAGTATTTTGCTATTTTTTAGTATCTCAAAAATTGCTATAATAATTTTAATTAAAATAACATATGTGCAAGATATTTACACAACAAACAGGTATATCGTGAATTTTCTGGGATAAGTCTTTGATGTCCTCTTCATTCTGAAGGACTTCTGGTAAATCTGTATTCGTTCTTTTCTCGTGGCTATGCAAAGAGCATAGAATTTTAAAAGCAATCACATAAGATACGCTGTTTAAGAATCTGAATATCGCTGAAAGTGATACAGTGAAATGTGTAATTGAAGTTTATTTGGATTAACAAGAAATAAACAGAATAATATGCGTTTGTAAGAATAGTTAGAAGAAGAGTGAGTAGGGAAAGCCATTATGTGCATGTGAACTCACTGCAAATTCCCTTGCTTCTTGCGGTAGAAGTAATGCGGCTATTCTATTTCACGGCTACTATTTTATAAACCCTACTCAGTATAAATGTTCACGCACTCACCACATCTGTAAAAGGTAAAACAAGAGAAAGTCTTCAAGCTGTGCAGAATTTCTTTCATCAGCGGTCGCCCCCTTGTATTATCATGACGACAGTTATAATTTCACTCGCGAACTTGAACAAAGCCATATAAAGCACAAAGAAACTTGGCAGCTTTTCGTGTGAATCTCTTTATAGGGATAATGAGAACTTTCTCCGGTGTGTTCTTTTGTTTTGAAGTATAGTTCAATACCCCCGTGTATCTGAAAGACATTACTGAGATTTGAAGCTTGTAAGGAGCTGAACTGTTTTTGTAGGATGAAATAGAAGAAGAGATTTAATGAGAGAGAGAGAGAGAGAGAGAGAGGCAGAGAGAGAGATTAACTGATCTCTTACGTAATGTGAGAACACGTTAGACCTGGTTTTTTCTAAAAAGCCCTCAAGAAATATATATCTGTTATAAATAACCGCGTTTATAAATACGAGATAGAAGTGCTGGTAGTTATATAAAACTTACGGAATAACAGTGCGCTTCTTCGCATTAACTATGGGTTTACTGAGGAGACATTTTACAAACGCACTGTAGTGCTGTAGAAAACTTCCATGATATTCCGGTATTGATTTAATTTTTTGCTACACTTACATGTGTAAAAGCTGTGTTCTTCATGGCGTTTTCAACATATTACAGTGATGTGTATTGATGCGAGATGCCCACATTGATAACCTCCAAGTAGGCTATCGCTTATTAATATGTGGAAATAACTAACAGAGCCCACAATTTGGATTGCTTTATCCCGTTGAGCGATAAGATGCCTCTCCCCTTCATTTCTCTTTCCCTCTCCCGTTCACGCGGTGTTTCAGTATATAAATTAAAACTGCCTGTTTTGGTGTTTAAACGGAATACATAGCTGGTTTAAGTCAGTATTTAATATGTTATGTTAACCTTTTAGAACAACCTAAAAGGAGGAAAAATGTAGTTTCGTGACATACACAGAGCATTTTGATGTTCGTTCTGCAGAACATAAATTGTCCTGTGTAACAGTTCACATTCTGGAAACTAAAAACTTCCCAAACGATTAGTCTGTCATCATCATAATAATAATAATAATAATAATAATAATAATAATAATATCCCCGTTTTGCATCAAAACTATGCTGTTTCCTATGATGTCTGAGAATGATCAAGATTATTATATATGCTTTACAAGTACAAATAATAATTGAATTATTGCCTTCATGGTCGTGTTTAGAATTCTGAAGGCCCCAGGTTCGATTCTCCTTTAACCAGGATCACTCCCTGCCCTCTGCATAGTTAGTAGTTTGAATGCGAGTGCGTGTGAACGTGTTTCACCACAAAATTAGCGAAAATATGACCATAGAAATTAGGGGCTACACATATGAACAGTTTACAAATTAATTAACACTTAACTAACATAATCCCTTAAAGATTTGCAGCACCGTAATAACGATACTTGTGAGAGAAAAAAGCAAAACAAAAATGTTGAGTAACTTTTCCAAAGAGCTCAATTGTGGGGGAAACATCTAGGTATATGTTTTGAGTTCTTAACTCATTATAGCTTTTGAGAAGAACTTCTGACCATTACATAGCATGTTAACATACATTATTTATTCAAAATCGACCATTACGAGAAAAACTTGTTTACTGTTTGGTAATAGCGAACTTGAGTCTATTTTACTTACTATTCACTATCACTAAAATATACTAAACCAACATAAGTCACCCCTTGTAAGATATTAGTTTTAAACTTTAAATACAACTGCAGATCTCGTCCTTCGAGAGAGTTATTTCAACATGCATGTGTTTTCAATAGACAATATTATGTATATTTTTTTCACAGAGGGATGCTGAAACACGTGCAGCTGAGCCCGTTCCGTAGTCGAGCGGATACCCTCAGCTTGAGTTCCACGGCCAGCTACTCCAGTCTAAGTCCAGAACCCCTCTCCAGCCGTTCCTCCAGTTATTCATCGCTTAGCGACGCATCATCGCCCACGGTAAGCACCTTTTCTCACATGATTTCACTTCCAACACTACATACTGTCATTACTTCAGTCTTTTGTTTCAAGAGAGCACGGTATGTTATAACTAGCGCAATATGAAACAACTTGCCAAAATACGGAAACAATGACATCTCGACTCTTAAACCATTCAAATAAGCTTTTAAATTGCTACTGTGGCACAGTCACACAAATTTCTCTAGTCGTCATAAATTCTTACACACACCTTTTGTGATATAGAAATCATTAAAAAGTAATTTCTTTTACCCATGTTACATCATTCAAAACAACTTTTCGCCAAACAGTGATATCAAATCAAGCAATAAGTATTTGATTACATGCATTAATATAAGCGGATAGATTTTTTAGATTTATAAAATAAAACAGCTGATTCATAAAAGTTCTTCAAACACTGATGATGCACGCAGAAACAATGTGCAAAGTTTATCCTAAGCATGGAGAAATAAACTATTCCTCCGTGGCTGTAAAGCACAAAAGAAGAGTTGGAGACTTTCAAGCATCTTGGATGACACGTTTATATCTGTGCAAATGTAATAATAGAGTATGGAATATTTCGAAAACGGCACTCTGCATTTCTTTTGTCAACCTCTCGTCAGAATGCAAGGGGGTACTTCATAGGCAATTCACAGAAAATTCAAGATATACATTTTATTCCTCATGTCAGTATATTAAACATATAATGTTTAAATGGAAGTTGTTAAAGCCGTTTTGAGAAAAAAGTAAATAAAAACTTTTTCATGTAATGGATTTGGGGAGTTACTGAAAATTTTTATGTAGTATATTTTGAAGATTTTGGGCTTATATACCGATATTGGTATTGTATCCAACTTTAAGTTATGCTGTTTGTGGCGTTGAATACTCCGTTTCGAAGAATTACTTCACGCGCCCTTTAAAATACCTAAATGTTGGTGGAAGAAGCCTTAGATCTCCCCAAACAACCTGGAAACTATTCCTATCCTGCCCCCTTGTACTCAACAAAGCTCATAATGTCGATGTTCCCATAATGTTGGTGGACAAAGCCTTTAAATCTCCCCAAACAACCAGAAAAAACCCTATCCTGCCCCTTTATACTTTCTAAAGTTCATAATGCTGATGTTCCCGTAATGTTGGTATAAGAAGACCTTATATCTCCCCATACACCAGGAAAATATCCCTATCATCCCCCCTTATGTTCTATAAAGTTCATAGTGCTGATGTTCCCTTAATATTGGTGGAATAAGGCTTTAGATCTCCACCAAAAAAACAGGAAAATATTCTATAATATCCTATCCTGTTCCCTTATACTCTATAAAGTTCATAATGCTGATGTCCCCTTATACTCTGTAAAGCTCAAAATACCTACAAGAGTAACAAATTTCAAGACTACAAGACCTTCCTTTACTGTCTCAGTGATCAGAGTCCACAACCCAAATGTCCCAGTATCGATTTCAGGCGGGGTTGAGGGAATATGTTATTTAGCTAGAATCATTCACTATCCTCCGAAAATTCTGCAAGTATTAATGTGAATGTAGTTAAAAAAAGGCTAAAACCTGTATTTCAGAGAATAACACCACCATCAGTTGTTTTACAAGTCAAAATTAACGATATCAATATATCTCATAATAGTTAAAGGAGACTACACAAAATAATGACAATTAAAAATAAATAAAACAGACCTTTCTTGAAAATAACTGTTCCTGCCTCGTCATAATTTAGTCAATAGCAGATGCAGCTCTAGATATAATGAAGCAGCAGCAGCAAAAATGAGTGTGCAAACTGTTGCCAATATTGTTTATAAAGTGAAAAATACTAAAAATCTAAGAAAACATGCAATTATAAAGATTTGTCATAAACCACGTAAGTTTTTTTCAGTGGACTACATTCTACAATGTGATTCATAAAAAAATCGGTTACCACCGAGGTAATTTAGAATATCGAAATTCATATTTTATTGATCTCTAGTTTAAAATTGAGATAGGAAGATTGTGGTTTATGTTTTCAGGGCGTAAAACATTGTTTTGTTTTAAGAGCGGCTTGATATGTTGTAATCCTTTTAGGTTATGCATTGTTAGGTGTTTCCCATCCGAACAGGCAGATCCGTCGCTCTGCGTGGCTGTTTTTGCGGCCATTCTCGGTGACCACAGGCTCTTGTTTTTCCCAAGCTATCGTATTTCGTTACTTTGTAAGGTTTCAACCGCGAACAACGCTCTGTCTGACCGTCCATTCACACATTGCATACCAACAATGCTTTTGTTGCAGTTACATAATCCTGTAATGAATTTTGATGCACTACAAAGACCTAGTAGCCGATAAATCTCCGAACTCAAATTTGGGGCATTATAATCGGTAGTTTTAACCGGAGCTGCATGCTTGGAGTTTTAAATATTTGAGTAAAATTCTTACTATTCTGGTGAATGCATTGACAATTTAGGTGTGATCCCCCCTCCCCCTCTCGCATTCTTTCTTTAGTTTTTGTAATATTTCCACAGTTTAGAGCGTATAAGAGGGTGAATCAGGCGCACCTATGTACTGTTTGGAATGTTTTACAATAAAATTAGAAAGAAAAAACACTTCTCATATTTTTCAAGGCTAGATTCTACCCTAATATCATACCAACAACTGGCATTTCATCATAAAAGGGGAGAAAAGAAGACTAAGTAAATAAAATTTGCACATTCTTTAAGTAAGAGGTTGAAAATAATTTTTGCAAGGTATGAATAGTTTTGTTATTTTCTCTGAGCCTTAAAACATGTCTACTTTTGTCCAGATTTGCACATACGGAATTGAAAATATCAGTTTAAAGTAGTGCATAATTTTCCTGAATCCTATACTGAAAAGCACAACTTTGTATCCCGATTAAAGGGTTGAAAATAAGAATAAAGATAGATTTAAAATTGAAGGTACTGTAGGATAGAAAAAGAGAGTTGGCGTAGTTTTTGAAAGTTATCAGGTAACCTCCGATTTTTTGCCAGGTCTTGTATAGCTATCCAATATTTTAAGCAAATACCTCAAAAATTGCAGAATCCTACATAAAGGGTAGTTTTTTAGGGTTTTAAGATAGCTTATAATTTTTGTTGGGTCCAATATATAATTTTGTCTAGATATGGCAAAGAATATCGATTTGTGTTTAAGGAGTTGAAAATAAGGTTAGCGAATGTTTTTGAGGGTAGCCTATTTTTGGCACCTTCAAGGATACCAATCGGGTTTGTCAAAATCGTACTAAAAATACTGGAGATGGTTCTTCAGAAGGGAATCTGGTGATACGAACATGTATTAGTGACTGAATTTTAAATTGTTTAAGCCTCTCCTTTTAGTTCTTAGGGTTGGAAGTATTAATACCTTCTAATGTCCCCCTTAAAATTCACCAATTTTAACATGTTTGGAAATATTACATATCCTCCGTCTGGTACAATTAGGCTCTTAATGGTGAAAGAATTGTCAAAATCGGTTTGTGCACAGAAAAACAAACTGTCTCTCTTTATAATATGAGTTTAACAGATTGTAATTCTGCATATCTAACGAAAGAGTAAAGAACAATAGTGGAAAATACAAATAAAATTAAGATTTTCATGTTCATGAACATTTTAGATATGCTAAACACTTGATTAATAGCGCCTTTTCCCATGCTGTTAATAAACTTGAGGGTTACTCACATTGAAAATTAACCATTAACATAACCTAAAATTTAAACATAATGTTATTGACAACCACAAACGGAAACAAACAGGCAATCGTAAGAGAGCTGAAACAGCTAAACTAATATGGCGGCCTGCGAAGTGACCACCGACAGTGCACACGACAAAAGAGTTATTTACATGTTTCAAAATGAACAAGAGCTAACTACCCGTTAAAGTAGGTTTAACTCTCAAAAAAGCCTATCATCATAACATTTGTTTACTGCTAATTTTATAATATCCCAAAGATTCCTGGGCCATGATCTTGCGCAGAAAGGCAGTTAGCGTATCAGCACGTGGCGACAGAAAATCTGAGGAGAGATGGCAGAATGACCACGTGATGGGCCCCATTCACAATTAAAAATATCGTAAGCATAACGTAAACCTAAAGGCTACGATATATATATATTGCAATGAAACCATTTTCAATGAAGTACGTGCTAAGCATTTAATTAGACGTAAACTTAGAAGCTTGCAAAGTCCAAGCTGTCTATGTCAAACATAATAAACTGGCCAATAAGAGAGCGATTCTTATCACGTGATTATTCTGCCATTCTATCACCAATTCGCTGCCTTTCTGTGCAAGCTCGCGGGCCAAGGGTCCCTAGGATGTCTATACAAATTACAGCAAAACAAATGTGATGATAGATTGTGCTTTTGTGGGTTTTACGTCCTTTAACCGGATTATCTTTCCTCTATTTATTTTACGTCGCTTTAACTACATGGTCATATCGCGACGGATACCTCGTAGGTAGATGGGTGTTTGGCGGACAGGTATCATCCCTGAACCATGCCATCTTACATCGTCAGATGTCCACAGAGGCCTTTTTGCTAGCAACTGTATTTCTGCTTCTACACGTGCCGGACAGATGGCATTAGGGTGCCTTCCAGTCTACCCGATTTCATTATGTGTGGATAGATGACAGTGCATTCGCTATTGCCATCTATTTTCATTTTTACTATTGCTTTAAGACTTAAGGTAGAAATTTGGGTCCTGGTATTAAATATCCCATCTGGTATTTACCTTGGCAACTGAGGGAAACCATGAAAAACCCCAGTCAGATTGCTCGACCCACGGAATTTAAACCTGGGACCTCCCGAATGGGGGCCACAGACTTTACTATCTGAGCCACCCCGTTCCAAATGTATTCCTTTGAATACATTTACATAACCTCTTATGTCGTGGGTACTGTCGGTGGTCGCTTCGTAGACCATGTTACCTGACTGCTTCACGCTCTCTTGCGATTGGCATCTCCATTTGTCGCTGTGAATGACAAAATATCACGTTAAATTTATGCTTACGTTTAATATGCATTGTGAATGGCCTCATAGGTTGTATGAGAAACTCTGATTGGCTGGCTTCTTACGTTTGACGTAGACAAACATGTAAGCTTGGGGCCTCTATTCTTAGGTTGATGTCTAATTTTCATTCTGTATGGCTGTTTAGAATAAGAAATGTCATTACTACTGACGTAAGATTTGCCTATTTGTATATCAAAACCGAGTAATGTTAGGTTAGACCCAGTTGGTAGTTGTGGACAGTTCCGGTCTGATGTGTTGGTGGCGGCAGTGTGAGGGGAAGCATTCCCTCCTTCCCATGGTGTCACTTGCAGCCCAGTAACACGATTCTGTACAGGGGCTGGCCTTGTTTTCTCCCTCTACTCTACAATAAGGGAGCACTATGTTGCACCGCTCCTACGTTCCCAGGCTTAGCCCACCTTCCTAGCGCCCTAAAATCCCAACCAGCGATAGTGTCTCCAACTCTGGAAACATTGCTTCAGAAAGCACATGATTTCACTTTGAGGTTATTTGTCCACAAAACAACACTTTAATGTCAGCCTTTCTCTCTAAAACGCTACACAATCTACAGCTTTATTTTTCTGTGTACTTTAAAGGTGAACCTCGTTGAGAAATGAAATTAGTGTTATTATTTTTAAAAATGTGTGTTATATGCTCGTTGCGTGGAAGAAATATTCAGCAACATCAGAAATGTGCAATTATATGCACTATAAAACTTTACATACAAGCACAGAAGAACATGAAGCTTATTGCAAAACTGAATTCCATGCTTTTATAATTAAAAACAAAGTTAATATGCATTTGCATACAAATCCGATGTCTTCAATTAAATATTTGGAGAACAATTTTGAAAAGCATTCCAGGTTTTAGTTTAGGGTACCTTCCGGTATTTGCCAGTTATGAGGACTAAAAAGAAAAAACTGGAATTAAACTCAGTAAGGCAGAACGGTCCAGGTAGGATTTGAACCGCGAATCTCCCGATCAAGAGTTCGTGTGTTAACGTCTTCGGTCACTGGTATGTTGGAACTGGTCTTCATAAGCATATACACAACTGTAGTTATTTTTTTCGGTAAACCAACTGGTTCGTACAAAAACACTTTTTAATCAATTTCAAAACTCTTATTTTAAAAAATCTGAAAAAAAGGAAAAATTAGAAGCAATATCTAATAAGTAAACGTATGAGTTAAAAACGTAGCCCTATTCTTTTAAGCTTAATAAACAAGAACAAATTATTTGTTAGGCTGCTTCAAAATTTTTGTTGTCGTTGTTGCTGCTGCTGCTGCAGCAAGGATCCTGGAAGTTCTATCAATTTTATGTTTTTATAAATACTTTAGCACCCTGGAAGGTTATTATTAAGATCTAGTATTAAAATTGGATGGTTGCACTTGAGTTAGCTTTATTAGAAGAAATGTGTCACATTTTAAACAAAATAACTTCAAAACTACAGAAATAGGAAAATTCACTCCAAGGTCCCATAGGAAATTCTCTCTCTGTGCTGGTGTTAACTCACCTACTTTGAATCCTTATGTCGCAGTTTTACTTCAAAACCTCACGCATTTACACTACCATACTCTGCTGAGGGTAGGGAATGATTCTCCAGCCGAGAATCGAACATAAGGCTTGTGGGTTGTGAAGCAATCATGTTTACCACTCGATCGCACATTACATATAAATTTTTACCAAGATTAGGCCCGGCCCGATCTGAACCAAACCTGAAGCCACCCGGACCGATTGTATTTTAAATAAAATTATTTTGCAGTTATTTAATATTACTACCATCATGTCCACGAAGCACTGCGAAGGAATTTGGCTTCTATTTCCGGTACCGGCATGGGAATGTTTTCCGCTACTGGGGGCCTGATAAGGTACACATTCAGGACCTTGGGATCAAATGCAAAGCCACTTATCAGAAATAGTTACGGCTGAGGTCCTGGAATCCGTATGTAGTAAGCGGCATTTTGGCATACTGTCTTATTGACCGCAAGTCACCCCTATACTGCACTGTCCAGGATCTCCTGGGACTTAAGGAGGTGAAGTTTGCAGCTGCCGTGCTGTTGTAACGTTATTCGCAATTTGTTAGAGAGGGAATTTGTTTATTATTAATACTAGTACTAAAGGGCTTATTAATGTGTACATGTGACAATTCTGCTATTCCGGGCATCTCAACATCACGGCCCCCCTATAAAAATTGATGAATTAATTTTTTCCTCTTTGTTTTCCCTTTAGATGGAAAAGCTTTTGTTTTCCTCTTAAAATGGCACTAATGGTTTTAATTAAAATACCGTGTATTTAAATACGTTTACATGATAAATAAAATGCATATTTTGAAGGCACGTAATAAATTATTTTTTTCGTCTTTATTTTCAAGTCCGAGCACAACATACATTTTTAAAACTAAGCCTGAACTCATGCAGGCCTCTACAGTAGCGGAAGTCATTTCCATGTAGACATAATGCAGTTAACAAGAGCAGAAGTGTTGAGAAAGGTAGGATTTGATGGCCAGTTCCGGACCAATTGAGACGTGGCAAGATTCACACGAGGCTGACGAAATAAGGAAGATGTAGGAACCCAAGAACTGTCTCCACTGATGAGAAACATTACAGCTCCTTTCACAGGTGCTGCATGGGAAATATTCTGCAATCTCCAGGAAGTTACCACATAACGCCATCCTATTCACCAACAGACGCTTATAACAACTGACAAACCATTTTATACACCAGCTAAACTAGTTTCGTGGAAAATCTTTACGGTGGAGATACATGTTAAGAGATTGCATAATTTATGGAGAATATTGCTTAAGGAATGTGTTAAGTCATCAAGGAAATGCTCAAGTGGTAGGCAATCATAGTTGACCTTCCTGGGGGGGGGAGGTCAAGTAATTAAGATCTTCTCCGATGACGAGACGTTTTCTGATATGAAAATAGTAAAAGTAAAAATCACTCATTGAATTTATAAAAAGATGCATAGGAAAACTGAGTTATGTGTGGAATTGCATATTCACATTACTAATAAATTACAGAAGAATGAAGTAACTCTCAAATTGCTAATTAAAAGATTAGCTCCTTTAAGTCAGTGCGTTGAAAGAGTACAGGGAACGACAAAATTGAAGGGTTCGGTTTTAAATAATGGTAAGGGATACGCAAAATATTTCAAGAAATAAAGGGAACAAGCTCCTGGATCTACCTTATACATTTATTGTATCGTACGCAAATAAAAAAATTGTTTTCTCAAAATATGACCTAGCGTCCTAATTCAATTGATTGTTAACGGTGTTCCCTAGCTCAGATAATGGGTATTATAATTTGTGTTAACATTGATTTTATCGTAAATAAATGTTCTTTTCATTTGTTGAAGCTATAAAACTCTTACCCTGTTAACACCAACAACATTTTCAGTTCATTTGAAATCATAATTTCATAAGGCTTTTGTACCAGTAATGAGGAATTGAAGAAATTGTTTCAAGCTATTATATCACATTTATTTATTTATTTATTTATTTGTGAAAATAGTGTTTCCGTTTAGAGTTTATTCTGAAATAAAATGAGAGTGGTTGGTATTTCTCCTTTGTTCAGAGAAATATCAATGATTTTTCAGAGGAACATATTTATTTGGTTGATGCATAAATTGGTAGTTTTTTGGAACTTTTTCTGGCATGCAAATGCCATATTTTGGCTGATAGTTCATCAAATGAGATGACTCTCGGTTGACTTTCTTTCTTACCCTTTTTTATTGAGATTAAGATATAAAGTTCTTCATTAAAACGCGATCTTCAATTTTTTCTTTCCCGTAATTTGGCTGATGGTATTTTCGTATACACGGCAAAAATATTTGAAGATGCTTCGACTGTCTTTGCTCTCCTATTAAACTCAATTGACAAAATCTTACATCCGCGAGACTTGACCTACCGCTATCGTTTCTTTTTTATACAGCGTCTACACACTATTTTGCGAAAGCTTATTCTTCTATCTACTTGATATTAATGGAAACAAACTTTTGCACAAACAGTTTTCATTACATTTTTCGCTGTAGTTACAGGAAGGATTCGGGAGATCGAAGCGATGGTCTTGTTATCACTTCAGAAAAATGTCAAAGTATTGAAAAATGAACAACGAATATCTAGGAAATTAATAAGTGTGTGTTTTAATGATATCTAAACCTTTATATAGTAAGCCTTTTTCTATATCTTAGAGATTAAAAATTAAACAATATCCCTTCCGTACGAAGAGAACGTAACCGATTATTCTCAGAGACTGGTCATGTAAATATCTGAAATGTTCTGTATTTTAATCAAAATCTTTAAGAGTAATTTTGTAGAAAATAAAAAATTACGAAGCATTTTTCATAAAGGGTAGTTTGGTGTGTGATATTTTCTTGAAAGTCTTCGTATGCATTTTTGGAAGTTATTGAATTTAAATATAGTTTTGTATTTATCCAACCCTTTTTGTGTGTTACGCTGTTCACCGACACACACACAACTTTTTCTAAAATATATTTTTTTTTTGGAATTAGGGAACCTCAAAAAATATATTTACGATGAAATCTCGACACCGAATAAATGAGTGGAATGCAATACTTCGTCCAACTACACTACGTGATAGAGAAAGCAAAAATACATCGAAGTGATCGTGGAAAATCTTCAACTGCATTAAATTGCCTTAAATCTACAAAAGTTAAGCCATAAGCACAAGCACAACACTCACATTTCAAACGACAAACGATAAAACAAAAGTATTTAACATTCCAGTTTTGCCATTCAAAAAACAGAATAACTACGAACATGTGCACTAACCTAACACTATGGATCCTTTCGTTAATTTTCATATTTCGTTTATTTCCTATCGAGTCGCCAGTGCCGAGGATTTTAGCTAGTTACAAACTAAATATATCTTTATTAACTCCGTTATAGTTGTAGTTAAACTAGAAGCTCAAGAGAAAACAGAAAAACGCTCTTGTGTAGGAGCGAAAAGGCAAAATATACATACATATTCCTTTCCAAAATAAAATGTAATTAGGTACATGTAATTGCATTAATAATATCTATTAGTACTGATGTTTTAAAATATTTAGAGAATGACATGCCTTCTTCTTCTTCTTCTTCCATTAAAATGATATGACAGTGTTTTTAACATAGTTTTACTTTAGTAACTAATGGCATTTTGCAAATCGTCCAAAAGAAGAGTTGGACATCACCTGCATCACCGAAAGAAGAGTTGTTAAAATTTCAGTTTATTTATCCACTTCAATTAAATTAATTCTTGCCAACTTCACGCTTTGTCCGTAAAATGCACGGATAGGAAGTCTTATTACACTTAACAGCAAAGGAAGAGTTTTTATGGCTTTGTGAGCAGGTTCAGAGTGTTAGAGATTTCTCCCACGAACATGACAAAGCATTAAATTCTATTGCATTATATTGTAAGATTACAGACTGAATGTACCACACTAATTGATATACAGTGCTACGTTAGGCGTATACGTATATCCATCACAATCATGGCTTCCCATCGCTGGGCTGCAATAAAATGCGTAGCGTGCGGAAATAAAATTTCATTGCACCTCTTAGTAACTAGCAGTAAATGAGCGCAAACTTTCAGTAATGGACGGCGTGAATTGTTAAATCCTCGCGTAAATTGTCGTCTTATTCGCGATGCGGGAAGTAAGTATGCTATTTTTGTGCTTTTTTTAATTTTGATGTTACGACACGTAAAATATGGACCAGAAATCTATGTATAACCTAGAAAGTGCTGTGCTTTGTTTTAATACGTGTTTATGGTGGTACCAGGTAAAATTTCAGCACGTGTGACAGAAAGAAGCAGTACCACAAGGTCTTCAAGGATTCTTATAAAACGGAATACTCGTTTACCTTACATACAATTCTTGTATATTTACCGCATGGAACAGTTTATACATATTCTAAATTTCATGTCGCAAAATTATTACGCTTTGCTACACGAGGAAAATTTTAGGGTTTCAATTTCAGGAAATTGGCAAGTATGAATCACTAAAGCCAAAACGACATTGTTTATTTATTTCTGTCAAATGTGACAAGGTGTAAACATTCCAGGCAGATATCTTTTCTCACTCTTCGTTTTTCTTACCTTGCATACGTTCTCTGCGCTGAGTATTTTGCATACCTTTCCACCTGGATACAAACTGGCAACATTAGTATGAACTTCATTATGTGTCTCCAGGGCAACTAAACCGGGCGGTTCTGCAACTGATCTAATGACAGGCATTGTGTTAAGATGGCTCCTTTAAGTAAGGAATGTGGTTTTAGAAGCTGGCGTCTCCCATCTTGGACTTCCGCGGAGTAACCATCCACTTCCTGCCATGAATCTTCATTTAAAGCCTAGTAGGGTAATAAAACTTAATGCATGTTTAGACATAAATACTGGTCGATCGAGTCGAGGACGATTTTACAAGGTCATGTTATTTAGTCCCATTTGGAACTACTCTTCTCATAATTCTAACTTCTTTTTAAGTAGTACTTCAAAATGTTATGAAAAATCTACATTTCTACATCAAATTTCCAATTCAACTTGAGACAAATTTGCAACTGTTGTAACATGTGTAAACATGTGTTCTACTACGCAGAGAAAGTACGGAAAGTATTGCATTCCACCCAAAAATTCCATACCGAGATTTCACCGGAAATACATGTTTTGAGGCCCTGAATCCAAATAAAGTATTTTTGAAAACACGCCCATATGTGTGTAAGTGTCTGTGAACACCATGACTCAAAAACCAAAAGTAGGATAAGTACCAAACTTTGTATTTATGTTCAATATCTTCCAAAGATGCGACACGGGGGATTTTTTACAAAATCTCTCCACCCCAAACTATGCTTTACATGAAACATTTTCGAAATATTTTATTTTCTAAAAATGGCTAACGATTTTGATTAAAATACTTAACTATATGAAATATATTTACGTGAGAAATACAATGTATATCTCTAATTTTCGGTAAATGCCCTATTAAGTCCTGTTAAGGACTTAAGTTAAGGAATTTTGTATAATCTTGTATTACTGGTAAACGTTAAGCGATTGACGAAAACTACTGCATAACATAACATTTATTTAAAATAATTTTTTGTAGCATAAACCAGTTCTGAGATCCATTATTAAAGGTTCGAATTGTTCATTTCTTTGTCATTCTGTTAAACTCCTTTCGACATTCAGTTTCTCGTTATTGCATGGAAACAGTATGGAATTTTAAGGCCAGCATACAGTGTCCAGTTCTTATACATTTGACTATCGCTGTTCTCTTTGTATATATAACGAAATGTGAAATGTAGCTATATCTGCAAAGGTTTATTTGAATTAAAACGCAGTAGATAGAAAATAAGCTTGAGTAAGAATTATTTGTATGCCCACTAATAAACGATAGAGGGTAAAAAAAGTCATGTAAATGTATCACATCAGATTTTTCATTCTACTTTATATCAATCAAGATAAATGGTTGCTCTGCATATGTGCGTAGGTACAAGCTGTATACAGGAAGCTGAAGCCATAGTCAGTCAAATCTTTAAAAGGTGGGTCGCTATATGCTGCCTTTAAAATTCCACACTCTTTCAATGAAATCACGAGAAACAAAAGAATGATGACCAAGCACTTAAAAGAAACTCAAACCAAGAGTAACAAATAGCTCGAAGAAAAAAGGTGATACTGTGTGTTTAATTTTTTGTGCGGTAAGTTTTTGCCTATCTCTTATGGCCTATCAGTTATACATATTATACAAAATTCATTCAGAATGAAGAGGGCTAAACATGCTGTTCGCAGAAAAATTCAAGATCTGTACTTTATTAGTCATGCAAATACCTTAAAATGCTATGATATTTTAATCCAAGTCGTTGGAGCATTTTTAGTTATCTTAATAACAAAAATTCCAAGGACAGCTTAAGATGTCGAGATTTTATTGAAAATGCGTGTTGGTTCTTCGGAAAGTGCTAAACTTCAGAAGAATTGTATTTATCCGACATTTCGTTTTAGAGTTAACACACCAGCGCACCCGCTCCCACACCCGCACCCGCGAGCAGCTTTTTCTAAAAATGCTTTTTTGTTTGGATCCAGGGTACGTCAAAACGTATAGTTCCGGTGAAATCTCTAAATTGAATTTTTGGGTAGAATGCAATACCTGCTCTATCTACTAAAGTATATATAGTACAGAAAGATGTAGCTGTGGTAAAAGCTACTAAGTCTTTGGTTAACTCCATCTCTCAGGGAAATTTACTATATGTGAAAAATATACATCCACTCATATGGACATTTAACTCAACATATTACGGAATTCAAACGTACAAAGACCGAAACGAAGTTCAAAGAAAATAACTGTGGGTTAAAACTAGTGACGGCTTCAAGTTTTTGACCACAGTTACGCAAGTTTTCCCTAACGCCCGTAGTTTTGCTAAGGCACATTAGGCGATGAGAGAGTGAAAGAATGATTAATGCTTGCGGAAATGAACTTGGAGCTCTTGATGGCTAAAATTTCCTTAGCGCTAAAATTTAGCAACTCAGCGCGATGGAAAATTCTGAAAAGTAAAAGAAAGCACAGATAATTTGTCCTAACTGAAATTATAATAATAAATAATAACAATAATTATATAAGCTGATTCGCAAATTAGCAATAGTAGTAGTAGTAGTAGTAATAATAATAATAATAATAATAATAATAACTATTATTATTATTACTAATTTGCGAATCGCTTATGTAGGACTACGCAAAATACTTAGATATGTTACTTTGTTTTCCTTTGAATCCATAGTTCTATCATTACTTGGCTGTGGGCTTTCTCTCGTCTATCCATGTTGTTCCAGGTTTTCCTTCTATTTGTCCTTTTGGTCAACTTGCCACTTATGCACTTTGATTCCATAGATCTGTTTAGGATATCTTGCGCAATTCCTGCTAATTTTAAGTGATTTTTATCTCACTAATCCACCTCATAGTAACTACCTTCATTTTCATAGAATTCCATTATTATTTTTTAATTATTATTATTATTATTATTATTATTACTATTATTGACAAGTCGTTTCGTTAGTAGGGAGTGAAATGTGAAATTTAGGCTCGCCCATATTTCCAAAGAATACAAGATATTAAAAGGCGATATTAATAATCTGCGATCAATAATAGTTACTGATAAGTTATTCCTGGAGTAAATTACTTTCGTAGAAGCAAAGAGTGCGACAGGTTAATGCATTTGCATACGTTAACAGGTAGCATTCCAAGTAAAATGGTCCTTGGCGGAGTATTTGAAGTGTTGCCAACTTGAAAACCACTTTTGCTACTGAGAACGCCGAAGGAATGTGTTAATTACTGGGATTTCCATGCTACTGTGTAAGCGGGGATTTTCGCTAACCTGCTTAACGTAAGCGATGTACAGAGGTAGTTAGGTAGCTTGACTTCTTTGAAACGTTTAAGGAATACCATATGCAATACCAAAACTGTGCAGGGTAAATATGCAATGATAAATGATGATATAATGTGGTATCTCTTGCCCTTGTAGGCAGGTGTGCTATCATTTAATTTATGCTAAGTGGAGAGGCACAAACTTGTTTTGATAGTGGTAGGACTTAAATGAGCACTTAAATACGCACATCACGAACGGTATATAGAATAAAGTCACGTAAATCATAAGACACGGCTTTTGCTTTCTATCGTGTTTTAACCTATTTTGGAGAGAGGAAAAATATTCAGGTACTTGTATAACAAAGGCAAAGCTTTTAGTTAAGTTCCAGGAGTTACTGAAGCTTACTTTGTAACGTGTTTACTACAATATTTTATCTACGTTTCGTAATTTAATTAAAATTTATTTTCAAAATTCAGAATATCAATTTATTATATATTGCAGTTTATCAACTCGGCCAAAACCTAGTCAATCCCTAAGAGCTATATGATTGAGAAATAGTTTGCTGTCAAGTGAAATTAGCAGTGGCGGCTACTGCACAAGAACAATGAACACCCAACTTTTGACATCTTGCGGATTTATTGGTTAGTTTTTCTTTGAGAGCTCTTATACTTAACGCATATGCGGTAATTTAAAATCTACGGTGTTTAAATTTACTGTACAACTCATTAAACTCAATGAAATATGCACGTCTTGACTAGTGTACGTTTTAAGCAGCTTCTGCAAATGCGCAACTGGTATGACGTAATTATCTTATGGAGCGCGCGAAGTTTTTCCGCATTGTGTTTCCGTACTATCGCTACGATTTTACGTCAGTGTCACCAGGTGGTAGCACGCTACGGCAGAAGTTAGTCACTGTAGCAGAAGTAGGTAAGGTGCACAAGCGCGGAAACTTCTTCTGGTTTCATCCATAACCTCAACTAGAATTTAATTTATACCTTAATTTGTTGTTGTTCTAACACGATGTACTTAATTATGTACACAACAGTAAACATCTCTAAAAATAACCCTTTCTTTCCTCAGACAAATTATGCATTATTATTGTTAGGAGCTGCTGTATTTGTATCAGTTTGTTCATAATCATGCAACAAATGCTAATTCACATTTTCAGGGTTGTATGACTAAAATTTTGTGAACACCCAATATGTATCTCATGAGCCGCTACTGAAAATCAGCTAATATTATTCCTATAGTCTCCAGTTTCTTGCTTCAAAAATGAAAATGAAGAAGAATTTGACAGTCCACCAGTTGCAATCATGGACGCAGTCGAAGATACAACTTTGGATATTCTTCCTGAAAAACCTGGTGAACTTTGTTTTAGGCGATTTATTTATGGTTACAAGGGAACAAAATCTAACAATTCTATTCTTATAAATCGCAAAACCACGGATAAAACTCAAAACACGCCTTTATATAATGCAAAACACGCTTTGAATACACGCCTTTGTTGCCTGGACACGATCCTTTGTTGCAGTAATAGATATATTTGAATCACTCATATTTTAGCCGAGTAGTTCGGTGTCGTTTTATTTATTAATTGTTTATGACTTTTCCTTCAGTGTGATGTTACGTGACAAAATATTTAGTTACCTTCTTCTGATTATTTCTGGGATTCTCTACATATTTTGCTTTCACTAACATTTACTCGTAGTTCATATAGAAAGTATTTTTACCGCCCAAATTTTGATATAGATATTTCAACAGAAATGTGTGTTTTGAGGTCACTTTTAAGAAAAAAAGGAACAAATTGAATATATATATATATATCAGCATTTTCCAAAGATGCGACACGAAGACTTTCACTAAAATTCCTCCACTGTAAATTACATTTTACATGAAATTTGATAATTTTAATTTTTTGTTTATTTTCTTAAAGATGCTCTAACGATTTTTAATGGCTATAAAAATAAAACTTATATCTTGAATTTTCTGTGATAAGCCTGTAAAGTCCTCTTCAAGCTTACGTGCAGATATATTACACGTAGTTTTGATGCCAACTAAATGTCTTTGTAGTCTGATATATTCTTTTACTGGTTTAAATTTTTCAATACTTCAGTATACACTTTTTGAAGTGCTAAATCACCATTCTTTTCTTTCTCGTGGTCATATAGCTCAAAGCCAACAGAGTGACCTCGCTTTAAAGATTTGTATTCCTGTATTCCCCTTGTAATACAACAAAATGTGTAATGAAAGCATTTCGGCAAATATTTATCTCCATTAATATGAAGTAGATAGAAAACTAAACTTTCTAAGAATAATTTGAAGAAGAGATATATAATGGTTAGAGAAAGTCAAGTGAATGTAAAACATCAGCATTTTCAAAGAAAAATACCATGTGTGTGTGTGTGTGTGTGTGTGTGTAAAATACAATGACGGGGAAGAGAATCTACAATACCCTGCTATTCGTCTATGCTCCTGGTGACTTGAGTGAACAAAGAGGTGAAGTATGAGTGATGTTTATGTTGATGCAAAGAGCGTAGAATCATAAATAATAGCACTACCTAGGAATAAGAGGACTTCTGAAAATATGGAAATGTGTTGGGCATTGCGGACGTAATAAGTAAAATAAATATAATTGCCTACTCGCCAACTATCACGATTTATCCTCTACCCGTAAAATGTACGGGAGCGATCGTTTCACTACTTTACGAAGGAGGGGTTTTTACGTCTTTGTGGGCAGATTCAAAGTATTCTAGATTTTTATCACGGACATAAAAAAATGTATAGTAATTATATTATGTTGTAATTTAAGATTACAGTCAATGTACCGTGCTAATTTGTTATATAGTGTTATGACAGGCCAGAGCTTATCTGTATGTCTACCCTTCACCACGATCATGGTCCCAATTCACTGGGGTGTAACAAAATTCATAGTGTGCGGATTTAAAATTTGATTACACCACTAGTGACCAGCAACAACATTCCATTAGGACGACGTGAATTGTAAAGCCAATTCCCTTGCGTAAACTGTATCTTATTCGTATTCAATGTCTGTGGGATACACTTTTGTTTATATGTGGCTCGCTTTATGAAACGTAAAATAAGGACTAGAAATCTGTGTATAGCCTAGAAGTGGTGTTCTTTGGTTTACTACGTATTTATTAAAACGGAATATCCATTTATTTTACATTTACTGCACTGAGCATTTTACGCATTCTAAATTTCATGTCATGCAAAATTATTACACTTTGCTAGACGAGGGAAGATTTTACGGGTTTCAATTTCAAGAAGTTGACAAGTATGCAAATGCTATGCTATTAGTACTGCAAAAAATTAAATCAGTTCAGAAGAATAGAATTACAGTTGAGATTTGAAGTATGGATGTTCCTTACTTAATGCTGGTGCTCTTACCACTTGAGCTATCGTGAGAAATAGGAGTTCATGTAGTCCCGAACTGTGAACTAAGAAGCTAGCTCTATTTCTCTCATAATTAAACACGAATGGTTACAGTATGTTGAGGATGACTGTACCTGGGCGACCCATGCTGAGAACAGCTGTTGGTATCTCAGAAGCAAGAACACTTCGCACATCTTGGGATATAGCACCATCTGGTTGGTCTCCCTGTTTACGTCATTAAGTGCACAGAGATTGCATATGTGCCGAGCAAATCCGCTGTCATCACAAACAAACAGCTCTTTTATAAGCAAGGCTGTCTGTTTTAAACATTATTACAACATAAAAAGCGTTTTGTGACAGTAAACAAGTTTTCACCAAATTGTCACAGGAACAAACTGTTGGTTGACAGCTTCCGCCCTAAATGTGTTGATGGATCCAACAGTCTTCATGGGTGACAGACTTCCGGGTCGCTGATTTTCGTGTTAACCTCGCGCTATCCCCAGCGACAGCTGGACGAAGAGATGTTGCCGAAAACAGAATATAATAAAATGTCAGCTTTGCTTTTCTGACTAGTATTTAACCACAAACCACTAAAAAATGAGAATACAAGAGATACTGACAAGCACTCAAGTGCGTTTTACTTTTTTCACTACAAACCTATAATAAATAGACGAAGATGTGTGTACATCATGTGTGTGTTTGAGCGGCATAACCTAAAATATAAAAAGTTGGTAAATCACCAAACTTAGTGTTTAAGTTCAGGGCCTTCCAAGAATGCGACACGAAGATTTTAAAGAAAATTCCAAAACCCCAAAACTACCCCCTACAGGGGAAAAATTTCAATATATAGATTTTCTTTAAATTGCTTTTAAAACTTTAATTACAATAGCATATATTTACATGACAAATAGAATGTATATCTTGAATTTCTTGGGAAAAGCCTGTGAAGTCCTCTTCTGAATGAATTTTGTGTAACTTGTAAACCGTAAGATATAGACAAAAGCTACAAAAATGAGCTCTTTATAACACAAAATTTTTAAGATACATTTTTAATAATCTCCGAGGTATTCTTTATTGTTGTTTGAACTGGCATTTACACCTTTTTCAACTGCTAAGCCGCTACCATAAATATGAAAGCAAAAGAGTCCGCCTATCGCCAGGAAAACATGTCAGTAATGCAACATTCCCCGAGTTGCGGCATTGGATGACGTCAGGAGATGGAATATTTTAAAACAATTTTGTGACAAGTTTGTTGAAAGTTCAGATACAGCGATTACCAAAAATGAATGTTTCAAAAAATTCACTCCTATATAGATCTAAATGGATGAACAAGCTATTTTAGAAGACAACTTGGGACTGTTTGTCGCATTTACTTCCCAAAGTCTGTTCTACTAAGTGTCCGAAACATAATTTTGAAATTTGTCCTTAGGAATATAAAATAACTATTTTCAAAATCAGTTGATTTTTCCTAAGAAACACGAATGATTTTCTAATGATATGAAATAAAAGAGAAAATCTGGAGATAAGTTTCCTAGCACTCTAACGAGTGGTACTTGCAAATTTTATTGATACAAATATATTAATAATAGTAATAGCAACTACTATCTGGCAAGGTAGCAAAGTATATGTCAAGGAAAGTATCAAACAAAAGTTAGCACGCATCAGAAACCATAAATTATTATCTCTACCGCGTACCACATTAGATTTCAGTTACTCCTTTAAAATCAGGGAAAATAATCAATATCTTAAAGTTGTTTCTTATGTAAAATCTTACACAGATAATAAAAAGAGACGGCGTGTCATGTTAGAAAAGTCCGATAAGGCTCCCTATTCTGAGACAAAGGCAAAATTGTTTCTCATGTTTTTGAATTATGTACAATTTCAGATGTATTTTTTGCGCAAAAATAAATTAAGATATTTAGAAATTGCATTACTTAAAGACAATTAATGTGCCATTTGTACTCAGAAAACAAGTTTCTTGATAGGATAGTTACTTTTAACTTATCACTTTGCAGATAGAGTTGTAGTCACCACCAAGTGTTTTTTTAATGCGGGTACTGATAATTTATTCCGATGTTTCCAGTCATGGATTCTTTAAGCTTACCATTAAACAACATTCTAAAGAAGAAATATAATTTTTAAAATAATCAGGCCCAATTAATATAGAAAACAGAAATCAAAGAGAAAGAAAAATGTCTCCCAATTGCGATAGCACTTTGGAGGAATTTGACAAATGACAGTCTCTTTGCAGGTTGTCAAATGCTTCACTGCGCGAGGGCTCTAGTGTGTAAAGAGAAAGTTTCCTTTTCTGTATTCAGAAGTGTTAATACGTGAGAGAATCCGACGTTACAAAACGACAGGTTTTCCTACACTTCCAAGTAAACATTAAGTAACGTGCCAAGAATATATACTTGTGACCACATCACTCGCTGAAGATTCAAATCATCATGATAACAGCCGACAATGTTTTGTTTGTATAGCTAGATGAATTATCTGGGTATTATCACAAGAGTTTTTGAGATTATCGAATCACGAAAGATCTTATCAAACCTCGAGTGACATTTGTGATCATTTCAGTAGTAAAATAGGTATAATATGGGTTATTGTTATTATTCAAAATGGTAACTTCTAGTTATATTTGTTTAAAAACAAATCACCTCATCGCAACATTGTTACCACCACATTGTACCATTAATTCTAACTGCTGACTTATGAAACAAAGCCTAACTACAGACTTAACTTTAAAAGCAAAGGCAAAATGTTACTTTAACAGAATACAAATGCAATTAGAACAACAGTTATTTTTAAAACACTAATTAAATGCATGACGCTTGGCCGCATCTTAAAGCTGCCATTTTGTTTTGAATCTGATTGTAATGAAGCCGCTATTGGTTGATACCCAGGACGTTCTTAAACGCTATTCGTACATATAGTGCTTGTGTCATATCAGTGCATTAGTCTAGCAAGACAAAGTATAGTAATTACTCTTTGATTAAGATATCTTTATACTGCTGGAAAAATCCTTGAGGATCAGGATGAAAATAAAATATCACACCTTTGGTTCAAAGCTATTGCTGGTAGAAATAGTGAGCAATCATGTTGGCAGGTTGAGGGCAGCCCGATGGTAAAAGGATGGGGATTGCAGGGTAACTGGTGAGAATGAGGTAGAGGCTGCTGGTCGGGGTGCAACGGCCCATCTGCACCGTTGGTGTTGTGTGCTTTTTAAAAATTGTTATTTATGGAGTTGCTATTGTAAGTTTTGAGTCCAGGCATCTCTTTTAAGGATTGTATTGCGATATTCAGAAGACATATAAACAAGTAGTGTAAGAAGACAAAATACCGTGGCTGAAAGAAAGACATTAAATTGTAACTTGAAACAAACATGATAGTACCAACGATAAAACAAGAAGAGAAAGGTTTGAGGCTTCGGGAAAGCAGATAAAAGAAGATGAAACGGCGAAAGGAGAAGGTAGAGAAAAATGCAGTAATGAAAGAAATAAATCATATAAAAGTGTAGACTTTGTAACACGCGTCAGAAAAAAGATTTGATGGTCGGTTATCACTAGTACTGCTTACACTTATTAATGGGATAGATAAATAAATCCTGTGGCGCTACAGCCCGCAAAGGTCCTGGAACTGCAAACATCACTGCTGGCCTCACGCCTACGTACGCACGCTAGATGGGCGATCACCCAAACGGCTGAGGTGATGTGGCCAGCATCGCTTATCTTTCAGCCGAAAAGTTGGCTCGCGAGGCCAGGACCGCTGCCTATTGCCAACTCCTCATTTTCCTCACGATGCTGAGTGGGCACCGGTCCTATACCCGGGATGTAAAATCCGCACCCCCATGGGTGGGAACGAAGCCGGACGCATTCCGTGGCCGGGAACCAGAGCACCATGCGCCAGGCTACTGGGCCACGGCTTTATTAAGTGGTAAAATTTCCGTATTGAAGACTGATGGATGCAAAATTCCAAGTGTTTTATAATTGCTAAGCATTCCCTGCAAGTTCAGAAAAACATATTGTTTTTAAAATGCAAGTATAAACATATGTAGTTTGAGATAACTGTTCTTTCTTTTGTATTAGTTCATAAGCATGAATACATGCTCAAATGTAAAGAAGAAGTATCTTCTGAGATCCATTGTTTTTTTCTAAACAACTCCTGATTGAGATGAAATGAAATAAAATGTATCAGTACTAATTACAGCTCTAAAAAATTAGGACTAGGACATAAATAAAAATTTCTAATTTTATATCCATGAAAGATAGCCCGACGAATGCTGGAGTTCATAATTATATAATCATTGAACATGTGTGCCAAATTTCATAATTTTACACCAAGAAACCTAGAAGTAGATTCCTAGTGTTTATAGAGAAACTATAAAGGAGCCGTAACATAAAAAGCACAAATTGTAGTGTGATAGAATTTCAGAGGTGTCACCAAAAATAATTAGAGCCATTTTTTAGAAAGTAAAAAATTTCGAAAAATGTTCCTTATAAAGGGTAGCCCGGAGTGTGGGGAATTCCTTGAAAATCTTCGTCTCGCATCTTTGGAAGGTACTGAACTTAAATACCAAGTTTGGTGTTGATACCTATTTTCGTTTGTGAGTTATGCTTTTCACAGACACACAAAAGAATATTTTCCTAAAAATGTTTTTTCTTTTATTTATTCAGGAGGCCTAAAAACATGCATTTCCTGTGGAATCTCGGTATCGAATTTTTGGATGGAGTGCAATATCTTCTCTACCTACTATGTATAGTAGAGAAAGTAAAGATCAAAGAAGTGGTTTATATGCATCATGTTATTTCAAAAGGAAGATGGGGAGAATAAAGATATTATTTCTCTTCTGCTCTATTTTATTTAGTTTAAAGAATGCTGGTTTTTTTAGTTTTTCCATAGAAGGAACAAGTGTGAAGACTGAAAAAAAATTGAAAGAACTATCACAAATTATGAAGAAGTGAAATGCTTTGTTTTTTACAGCTCCTGCAGTTTATTAAACTTTTCTGTCATTTTTTGCCGAGTTTCTGCCGTTCTGGAGTCCCCGTTAGTATACAAAGTATACATTGTATGTTTATTTGTTTAAACCTACAAAAGCATTGTAGATCAGAGCTGAATATTATGCAGATAAAATGCAGGACAAGAACAAAGCACAATGAAAATAATGTTTGTGTCTGGGTTACGCAATCTGACACCCCAACCGTAGAAGCTTCCGTTGACCTCCAGCGTAGCATCCCCGGGGTCAATTGGAGGCACTTTCACCAGCAAGTAACTCTGGCCTTCTACGTAACCTTTCACAATGAAGCGACTCATACCTCTGGAATGCTGTTCGACTAACTGGAGCAATAACTGCCAGCTATTTAGCTATTCTTTTACTCGTGCCAACCACACCTCACTTCTCCGTACTCCAATATTTTCGTGGAAGAGCTGAAGGTAAACGATCTGAAAAGATTTATGATCCATTTACCGCAAACTATTGCTTTAAATATTTCTTGGAACACACTAAATCGTATAAGGAGATGCTGTGCACAGTAGCAAAGTGGTATGGTGTTGAAAACTTCCCATTTGCCAAATGTCGAGGTTATACAAGATGAGTAGTAAAGATGACTAAAATGAAGATGGAACTTCTGGCGCCTAAGGTTTTGCGGTATTTCCCTTTCATTGTGAGGAAATACTCGAAATTCCAGCTTGACTGCAGTTGAAGCACAGACTGATCTTATCACTGATAATGGGAGTAGTCTAAAATGTACGCCTAGGGCAGTGTTAGCCAAATATCACGTGACATCAGCGAGTAAGTCTTGCAATTGGTACATTCTAACTTCTATTCCAAGCTTTACATTTGTGCTCAATAAGTGAAATCTAATGACAAAGTAAACATTTAAAAAAAAATAATATTGTGTCTATGGTACAGCAAATCATTCATATTAAGAGAAAGGTTAAGCAAACACCTAAATCACTTTTATGGATTCGATTTTATTAAAATTGCTTTTTATGAGGCTTGTTCTGCAAAGTCTGTATGTTTATAGTGTCAATGTGCATCTTTTAAATGTTAGTCATTGAAGAAGTTTGTTTTCTTTACGTTCTTTGCACCACGCTTTGGTCGTCAATTTGAAGAAGTAGTTTGTTATAGGAGTTGTATTGTATTTCAACTGTTGGGGATCTGAACTTGTAGTAGTTGCAACCGCACGTATAGTAAACAGTTTCCGGTAGTCTTCGCCCCAAATGTACTTTCAGATGGCCTTGGCCCCAAGTTTAAAAAAATATTAACTTTGTAATTTCACTGTTTCTTTAAGTATTACATATTTATGTTTGCCTCGGCTGCGTCAGTATTATTTTACAGACATGGATATCTTGTCAGGGCGTGATGCGACAAGAATGTAGGCTTACACAGATTATAATTTTACTTCACTCCTTTTATTAATACTTGATACGATTTAAATAACACCTCACTGATATAGAGAGCTATGAGATGCTTTTTATTAATTAATTACACTTTTAACACGTAAACTTACTTTTCGTCTCACACCAATGCATACTATATTTCTTGAGGACACTTTTTGCGCCTGCTTAGTAACGCTTTCTGCAGGCAACACGTCTGATTATGAGCACTGTTTGGAGGCAACTGAATTGATTTCAACCGTCTAAACCTGTAAATTTCTGCATTTCAAGTATCTGATTGGCTAATCCTACTCCAATAGAATACCTCCATTTAACTAAAGCTTTTTCTGGTTGTTGATTGGCTATTTTATAAACTGTCACTAAAATTACATTATTGTTGCTCCAAGAATCACAAGTAGTACCGTTAAACTTTCTTACTCATTGACTCAAGGTTACCTCATCGTTACCTCTTTGTTAAAAACTTTTGACCTATTTCTCACAGCTCCTACGTTATTAAATTACGTAATATATTCACATAACATTATTGAACATGTATACAATAACATAAGCATATGCAATGACTGTTACATACATTTTACGAATTATTACATACACATATTGCTTCAAGGCGGGCTGTTATTGAATTTACATGTTATATAATTAGACTGAAATTATTTAAGTGTTAAAAATACTGCCTTATCATAGGTGATCTTGCGCATGTAGAAAAAGTAACTATTGCATTCTCATAAATTGTAACATTACAGATTTTGTAACTGAAAGTTGTAATCAATAATAATAACAATACGAGTTTTGTTTGTAATACTTAACTTCTCTTAACATTAAAGTGACAAATATTTTGCACGCTACAAGTTAAGAGTAAAATTATATGTAATATGCAATCGGCTCTTGATTCATGCAGTTACTAATCTGAGGACTGAAGATCGGTTAAGAGTTGCCTTCTGTATCAATCGTTTCGGTTGAATGGTTAAAAAATTCAGATATTCATTTATGTACCTCCGGCAGCCCTCTTTATGGGGTCGGCCCTTATTTAACGCCGCTTAGGGCTTGTCTTAGAAGCTCTTTATTAGATACACCCGAATCTTTGTACAGCAGACAGATGACCTTATTTACGAATTCGATTTCCTGTAACATTTTGTAGCTGCTAATGATACGGGAAGGTGGCCTTTTGGAATCGTGAAGTTGTTTGGAGTTTTTCTGCGCGGCATTTGTGTGATGTATGTCAGATAGCATTAGTTGCATAGTCAATTTCATGTATCATTCATTTTATTTCTTTTATAAGTGGAATTCAAGCAAACACTATTGCTTAAACTGCGACATGGACACAGCGCTTGTAAAAACGTGTACCAATGTATCATTTACATATGTTACTCTCAAAATTGACCACAAATCCTAGTCAGGTTGTCGGTATTGGGAATTTAACCCTAATTCTCACGAATGCGAGAATATTTCACTGCATCATGTTGACGGACCACTAAAATTCAGAAACACTGCATTAATAGTTGTATTTATGATTAAGTGTTAAGAGTAGGGATGTTTGCGGAACGAGGCTTAGGCCGAGTGTAGCAATCTTGGAATAAATAAAATCTTTTAAAATGTATGGCATACACTATTTTTATACAGCCCTGACATTTGTAAAATAACAATAAAACAATACTACCAGGGCTGATCAATAAAGACCGAGATTGATTTTTTCACAAATACTTATTACTCCATTTCAATGTTGACATGACCTTTTTCAAAGTAGTCCCCTCCTGATAAAAATTATGAGTCGAAATGATATTAAAAGCCTTCACTTACATCAAGATGGTCAAGGCTTTTAATAATATTTCGACTCATAATTTTTATCAATTGACTCTTCACTGTTAATAGTGTCCCATTTGCAACAAAGATAGTCCCCTCCCACTTGAGTGCACTTTTTATAGTGTCTCTGCCAGTCCTCGAACACATTCTTTGTCAGGTCCTTGAGAATCGCCTCACTTTTCTTCAGCACTGCTTCAGTGCTCTCAAATCGAATGCCCCGGAGCTTTGCCTTTAGTGATGGGAATAAAAAGAAATCACGAGGGGCCAAGATCGGGGCTATAAGGCGGTTGCGGCACACAGGAAATGTTGAATTTAGCCAAAAATTCTTGGACTTGATTTGCGACGTGAGGCCGCGCGTTGTCGTGATGAAGTCGCCACCCATTCCGCTGAAGTTCTAGCCGTTTCCTTGCAATGCTTTTCCTCAGTGTAGCCAATACTGACGTGTAGTACGCTGCTGTAACAGTAGTGTAAGGGGGAACTGCGTGCTGGTAAATCATTCCATTACAGTCGAAAAATGTGAAACACCAGGCCCACCTTGCTTAGCACAGAGGACTCGCCCTTCTTTGAAGTCCTTGAACCACCTGAACACTGTGTTATCCTTTCGGTACCTTCCAGAATTTCGTCCGGCTCTTGGAATTTAATTTCATCCATAATCGTACCTTCCACCAGATTATCGGTTATAAAAGTCATAGGCAGATAAAAGAATAACGATTCAGATCCAAGAAAGTACAAGGCTGTCAACACAAGGAACAAGTTAACTGGACAACTGACTGCGATAAATTGAAGTATGATGATTTGATTTGTCAACAGATAATGCGACCGTCATGAGAAATTAATCATGTAAAAAGACATCATGAAATGTAAAAGCTAATTCAACCGAATCGATTTTTTTTAAACTTGTGCAAATACAAAGAGTAATTGACATGTGACTGGGCTTGAAATTCAAAGTGGTAACAATGGAGTTGCATAAAATTTTTATCGTGCTAGTGCGATAAAGTACATTTAATTCTGCGTCTCTTGTGTTAAAGTTCTAGCTTTAGTTCTAGCTGTCTGAAATAATAGATTATTATACAAGACAGCGCTCGAATTAATAAAATATCAATATTATATTGATTCCCGCAACTAAGAGAAATCAGTTTAAAACGCGGTTCAAGAAACGAGAAATGACGTTGAAAAAGCGAGATATCAGATTTTTATATATATATATATATATATATATATATATATATATATATATAGATTCGCTAGCAGTAATTTTCATTGAAGTTATTTTCAACATATTTTGGCTTACTCCAGTCAGTGAAGCGATTAAATGATATATCATATTGCTTTCTGGATTATTTCAGATAAGTATTTCTGTTATTCTTTCTGCTGCTTCTGTAATTTCATTTCTATTTCAGTTTCTTCTGAATTCATAAATTACACTATTCAATCTTTATATAGGTCAGATAAAAGAATAACGATTTAGATCAAAGAAAGCAGAAGGCTGCCAATATAACTTATAGGTTAACTTTACAATGAATTGCGATAAATTGAAGTATGGCGATTTGTATTGTGAACAGATAGTGCGAGCGCCATGAGAAATTATGCATGTACAAATACAAAGGGTAATTGCTATGTGATTGGACTTGAAACCAAAGTTGGTCACAATGAAGATTATGGCACTAGTGCGATAATTAAAGTTTTTAGCTCGCGTGCTAGACCCTGCTGTCTAAAAACCACATTTCCCCTTAAATCTGGTAGTGTGTTGTACCCAAACATAAGAACTTCCAACATCTGTTACATTAAAAGAGCTGTAGTTTAGAGCACTGCTTGCTGCTCTTGTAAGGAAAACTCGAGGAATGTTAATACAGAATGTTTCCATTGTTTAATATTAATTATGAAACAATGCCGCATAATGTGTGCAAATGAGGTATTTTAAAAGTTCACTGTCCGATTGAACGTTAACGCATTCTTCCTGCTATTCATGTTGGTTCGATTACCGAAGCGTCTTGTGCCATATCCGTTTAGATGACATTAGCCATGCTCCAAATGGCCATATCCCTCCCCAAACATTACTTCATACTTATCCGTACGCAGTCACGCTTAAGGAACCAACAGTACACTGCGGCCTTATGGATCGCAGATTTAATTTCTTCTATTTCGGTATGGCTCGTATTCGGGAGGTCCCGGGTTCGAAATCCCGGAGCTGACCAATCTGACCAAAGACTTTTTCACGGTTTTCCTCGGTCGTTAGGCGAATGCTGGGTTGGATAATTTGATCCGTGAAATTTCCTATCATCCCTTTCATCATTACATTTCCTTCTTCTTCATCAACAACATATCAGCCGTTGGGCTGATATCCCATCCTGGATATGCTATGATCCAGAGTTTGCTTGCTCTTCGACAGGCTACTGATCCAAGGCACTGGCTTGTTAAGTCCTGCAAACAGGAGGGTAATCCTTTCAAGAAGATGTATTTCGGTGATGAAGTTACAAAGATTTATAATAAAATATATGTGATACATTCACATGACTTTCTCTACCCTCCATCTTTATTAGTGGGTATAACAAACTATTCAACCTAAAGCTTATTTTTCCTTCTACTATATTTTAATTCAAATAAACCTTTGCAGAAGTAGCTACATTGCACATTTCATTATGGATGCAAAGAGAACAGCGATAGTCAAATATGTAAAAACTGGACTCTATGTGCAAGACTTAAAATTCCATACTGTTTCTATGCAATCGCGAGAAACAACTGAATGTTGACAGGACTTTAAAAGAGTGCTCAAGTAATGAACAATTCGAACTATTAATAACGGATATCTCATATGACTTATGTCACAAAAAGACTTATTTGAAATAAACTATGTGATTTAAAGTTATAGATTTTTTGTGTAGTACATTTTCGCCTTTCCCTTAACGTTTACCAGTTATGCAAGATTGTACAAAATTCCTTCCAAGTAAAGAGGACTTCATAAACTATTCCCAGAAAATTCAATATATACGTTTTGTCATGTAAACATCTTTAATATGCAGTATTTTAATCAAAATCTTTAGAGCTATTATTTAGAAAACAGAAACATTTCGAAAAATATTCCATGTAATATATGATATATATTAATACACATAATTCCTACATAATAATATAAAATATTCCATAAAATATTTCTACAATACAAAAGTGTATTTTCTGTGAAATTTCTGGAATTTTTGTGCGAAATATAATAATTCCTTTTAGCTGTTGTAGGTAGACGGTGGAGAAAGTAAGTATTTATTTTAAGAGAAAACTGACTGTTTTCTTTGGAAATATAGATATAACTTTTTTCTTTAAATTACATAGAGTTAATTAAATCTAGAATATGATTGGAATTCTTTTTTCTCGGACCATTATCAGAATCATCTCCTCAAAATCACCAAAAAACATAACTGATTTCTTCTGTATCGTCAGATATCTCTTAGTGTCTTCGGCTACTCTCAGTGATCGTTTCTTATTATTATCATCATCGATATGAATGTCTAAATTAATAGACATATACAACAGTTTCATTGTGACATGAAATATAAGCACCTCGTGGACTCGTAATTGACTATTTATATGAAGAGGAAAATGTATAATGATATTCTAATACATAAATGAACAGAGAAACATTCCGTAAATAGATACAAATTGCGATGCTTAAGACGTACCTGTGCATTCCAGGAACATATAAGTGATACACTGAGGGTCTGACCATGCAACATTTCGCTTAGCACTCTAGTGAACGGAATTCATTTGTAGAGGAAGTCGTCTAACTTCATAGTTCTAAATCAGAAATGGTAAAAAATGAGACTCGCAAGTCATGAGGACTCGTAGGCGCCGCTCTCCCTCTGGCGGGTTGTTCAATTTTTCTTCACATGCTCCTGGTGTAGCGTATGATCCGCGGAAGGAAGGCATTTTCGCCACAAGGCTCCTAAGATACAAGTTTACATAAAAAAGCGCATTAACGTTTTCGATAAAAATATGAGATAGGAAATAAAGTAGGATCACCCGGACCCCAGTGTGTTTTGACCTCTAGGGGATCCAGGATTCGTGAGTATAATCAAGGCTGCTCAAGAACTGATACTAAAAATGCAGCAGTATTTCTTCCTGAGTAACGTTTCAGCGATTTTTATCGCCTATGCAACATAAGTGCCTCATATTTTTACGAAAATTTATTAGGAAATGAGCTGTAACTGTTAGGGTGTTGGCCATTTTATTGGTTAATGCTATAAGTGTGAAGATATTGACCTTTGACATAACCCACCCAAGGTAACGCCTTATTTGTCTTGTGGAGTTCGTTGCCATGCAAATGGCGTTTGTGAGCGTTGACATCAAAACAAATCATTGACGCTGGGTGTCGCGTAGAGTCTACGTTGAAAGAATTATTGACTATCTTACCTATATTTTATTTTACAAACTCTATTGTTATCTTTTACTACTTTAAAGCTACGATTTACTGATAGTGAATTTCATTGCCACGTTGTTTATGATACCCTGTTCCTCGCACATAATATCCAACAAGCTGATATGCCTGAATATACACGTAACTAACCAATAACTTGCTGCTCGAATGGTTTATGCATACATAAGATGGGAATAAAATTATACATAGCAGTCACATACCATTTCTTATAGACTCAGTGGACAATATTTAGTCTGCCAATTCCCATGACGCGCGGATATTCAAGAATTTAGATAACAGTTTACAGAACAAGTCGATATGTGCTAGTCATGAACTCACGGGGAATGAAAGAATGGTCAAGCATACTATGTAAATCTGAAGGAATATCTCCGAAATGCCGGTGGCACTTCATATCTATGTAATATAAAGTGTACGTTTAAACAAGATTTGCATTTTTGGGAAGTGTTTATCTTTTCCAAAGTGTATAAAAATGAAAAAAGATTTAGAATACACACATTTGCCGCTTCTGTGGAGTAGCGGGTACGCGTAATGATACGAAGAGCTCGATTTCGAGTTTTGCTTAGTGATTTATTTGAGTAAGGTTTGTTTTTTAGGGTTTTCGTGTATTTTGGAAATACAAACATCGGCTGCTTAGAATCCTGTTTACTTTGGGTTTCCTTAACCATACGTAATTCATAGACTGTAAATTTGGTATATTATGAAAACGTAAAAGAGAACAAATATATTTCTTCAAAAAATACAATATGCAGAACGAAGTCAAAGAGCACACATTCATGTAGAGGATGAAGGGAGATTAGATCCTTAAAGCTCCGCTTAAACTTACAACGCGTAAACTGTTCGGTTTTTATATGGAATGGCGCCATAGCTATTGTGTAACAACCACCCAGTGGACACACTTTAGATACACACAGACACTCTTGTTTAGCTTTCTTTCCTCCCTCCTTTCTTTTTTCACAGTGTTGTTTACAACAATGACATACTTCGCAGGCACTTCCGGCACTGCCACACGCCACGAAACCTAAAGATCAAAAGGAAACGGAATGAAAAGGGAAGGAAATCGTGACAGATGAATAACTACTCCAGAATTCGCCTACCGACCAGGGGAAACCACGCAAAACCCTTTGTCTAAGTGAGCGGTCCATGGGAGTCGAACCCGGTACCTCCCAAATGCGAGCCTCATAGGTTACAGCGGAGCCATGTCCCTCGGTACTATATACCTACATTTGGGCCACTCGGTATGTTAAACGCCGACTGCTGCATTCAAGTTTCAAATCAATCGAACTGAAATTGTAGATTTTAGAAATTTTACAGATGGATATCCTTAAGAGAGGAGAACAATGCAACAAAATCAAGCTTGTCCCTGAAGTAAGCGGAGTTCCGCCATTGAGGTCAGAGTGACAGTCCGTTCTCATTTGCTGATAAGAGCAACAACAGGTAGCTTGTGTAACGTAGAGGTTCGCTTCCTGTGTAGGCAACAGTATACGGCCTTGCAGTCGCTCTAGGGCATTCTGGCGAACTTGCTTTCCACAAGTAATCAATCGGCAAAGGAATTTAACCTGAGCGTATCGAATCGCAAACCAGCGTTTCGTTATTAACGTCGAGGAAATGTGCAGCAAAGCGCTTAACCGGCCTGTGGGCGAAACCACCTCCGACATAGGACTTAATGCATTTTAGAACATTTTGTTAGAGTAACTATCAACTGAAGGGCGTATATTAGAGAACTTACCTTGATAGAATATAAACTGAAAAGGGGGGAAAATAACTTCAATGTTATAGCTGGTAGATTCGTACAGAATAACTTGCGCTTGATCCTGTGCCGGCTGAAGCATGAATGCAGGCAGTGCCAGGAATAAATATACCACCACGACCTTAACCACCACGCCATTTTTGTTTGGTTACCTCTAAGTTACTAGCCACTACAAGAAGTCGCGGATAGTTCATTGTTAAGAGTAACTCCCGGCTAGCTGTTAACCGAAGATTGTAATACAAAAATTTGCCCTGACTCCCAGTTAATATCTTAACCGGAGATCATAATACAGGCCCTTAACGGTAGAGGCACCATTACATAGTGCAAGTGCAGACACTAGTGTAACTAAATCAAACACTACGATTCCTGTTCAAATCGTGCGCGCAAACTCACAGCTGGTCGGGTGCTGCGGTCTTTATTTCTCTTTCAATAGTCTCCTGGCATTGCAGGCAGCCTTGTGAAGAAAAAAGGATTCATTTAATGTTAAGTGTAAACAATGGAAAATTAATGTCGAATATAACAAAGGACGATTTACTGCATTATTTCTCACTTCTCAGTATAACACACTTTGTCGTAGATGTACAATAAATTGGTACTTATGATTCGCATGTGCTGTCGAGATAAGCCGTGACAGGTATTAACTGGCACGAATATGGGCTATCCTCTTGCCCCTCCATTCTGAAAGCCCAGTGTGCTACGAATTCGTGCCAGAACAGAAGTAGCACGCATTCATAGAATAATAATACAAGGTTGCAAACTCGCAATTTGCAGTCGCTAATTGTTCTATGTTTTTTTTCTATTATCAAACAAGTCATTTCATGGCGCCTTTAAGAATAATAAGCATGACCATTCTTGATGTAACCGTAGAGTATACAAGTAATTCCAAACACGTATTTCTTCATTTTATTAAGGTAATACCATGTCACAGAGGTACTACTCTCTGAGCCGCCCCTGCCTTGATCAGTGAAACGAGAAGTAATTCTAATTCTAGATGCAGGCCATAATTTTAAGGGAATTCCCCACATTCAACAGCTATCCTTTGGAAATAAGTCCTTTAATTTTTATTTTCTAACAATTACCCAAATTTGAGATGTGCTTTTTCATTCTTGTGAACATTCATATGGCTTTGCGATAAAGGATAGATTAAGTTGCAGGTGTCACTAAACGTATACAATGTACGTGCTGCAGAGAGATGGAGAGGTGGCAAGCGACGCACGGCGCTTTGTGGGGAGTGACGTAATAGGAGCGCTTATGTTTTGTGTTGAGAGGTGTGAAAGTCAAATGGTAATACCTTTTTAATCGAATGCTGGTCATCTTATAAACTTTTTCTTTCTTTCTTTTCATCGCATTAACCATTTGTGGACTATTCACTGTTAATTTTACCACTTTATCTTAGAATATTACATACCCTAAGGTATTTATTGTTGCTGAGAAGCCAATGCTAACTGGTTTAAATGTTCTCTTGAGCTTACTTAAGTTTGACTTTAAAACTTCAAATTCGATATGGATATTTCACTGGAACTAAGCATTTTGGGACTCCCAGAATTAACGAATAGCGCTTTTAGACAAAATTATGTAGTCTGATAAATAAAATCTGGTAAATGTTACGCTTTACTCAAACACCTTCTAAGGATGCAAGCCGAAGATTTTCAGGATATTCCTACCACCCCAAATAGCCCTTTGGATAGAAAGTATCATTTTACACGTTTACATGCAGAGTAAGCGTACCTAAATGTTCTGTAAATAGCAGGTTGCCTTTTTAATTCTCATTAAATATTCTATAGATAGGAAATCATTAAAGGTAAACAATAAGTTATTGAATAAAAATATAGAATGATTAAAAACAATGTCACGTACTTTTCTTCATGGCATTAAGTGTGTATTAAATATTTCCTGTTGTATGTTTAACTTTTTGTCTTCGTGCAAGCATATATCAAGAGTTCGTAATGTACTCTCCTTGCTCATGGCTAATAAGAATTGATTTTAATATAAACCGTTTTGTCACTTCCATAACTTATCACTAAATCTTATTGTTTAATGTTAAACAATTTCCAGGAATTTGTCTAGATTGGTGTAATTTGAGAGAAGAATTGGCTTTTTATATTAATTGTACGGGGTGGGAAAAAGTAGATATACAAATTATCACGTAATATGATGAATAGTTGGAGCTTTTAGCAAGATGGGGCTCCTGCTCACTAAGCATGAATTGTGCGAGACTTTTTAGTCAAGGATTTCCAAATAAGTAAATAATAAACGGAATGGCCACGAAGATCTCCGGATCTTACTCCTTAGAGATATTCTGAAATTAAGATTTTTGCAAGAAGATCGTATGTTGCTGAAGACAACTGAGTTCATTAAAGGGACATGCCAAGAAATTGATACAAATAATAACTGAGTAGTAAAATGTGCTGGAGTGGCAAATCTAGATAAGTGTAAATGCTGAAGACCGATAGCTTGAATATTCAAAAGAGAGTATTATAATGTTATGTGTTGCATTACGACTACTCAAATTTATTCACCGTTTGATTTCAATACAGAAATATTGGCTTCATCAACAATACAATTATTAGTATAAAAAGAACAGGTCTAATTAGGTGTAATACATAAATACAGAAATCCTAATTTATTACATGAGTAGGTACCTAAACTAAATTTTGGAATTGTAAACATAGTATATTCCATAAGAAAGCTTATAAACTAATTCATTTCTAGATATTCTTCCGCTGAATAAAAGATGATATTCCTATGTATTAGGAATTTTTTCATATCTTTTTTGAAGACTGTTAGAGTTTTAACTTTTTTTAAATATGTGGGGAATTTATTAAACAATTGAATGCCATTATAATATAATTTTTTTTATAAAGGCTACTTTTATGACCTATAATGTGCAGTTTATATTTATTTCTTGTATTATAGTCTTGAATATCAGCTTTTGTGTTAAAACTATTTTACTGCTTATACATTGTTACCAGAGTTTCAAAAATGTATAGCGAAGGAACAGTCAATATATTTAACAGTATGAAGTAAGGTTTACAGCTTGTGTTGCTGCAAAGGTTTAACATTATTCTGATTGCCCTTTTTACTTTCTCTACTACGTATAGTAAGTAGGGGAAGTATTGCATTCCACCCAAAAATTCGATACCGAGATTTCACCGGAAATACGTGTTTTGAGACCTCCTGAATCCAAAAAAAGCATTTTTGGAAACATGTCCGTGTGTGTGTCTGTGTGTGTGTGTCTGTGTGTCTGTGAACAGCATAACTCAAAAACGAACAGTCGGATAACACCAAACTTGGTATTTAAGTTCAGTATCTTCCAGAGATGCGACACGAAGGTTTTCAAGAAAATCCCCCCACCCCAGATTACCCTTTACATGGAAGATTTTTCGAAAATTTTAATTTTCTCAAAAATGGCTCTAACGATTTTGATTAAAATATCATATGTTTAAGATATTTTCATGACAAATAAAATGTATATCTTGAATTTTCTGGGAATGTCTCCAAAAGTATTCTTCATTGTGAACGATTTTTGCATAACTGGTAAACCATAAGAGATATACAAACGTTTACTACGCACAAAATGTAGATCCCGTTAAAATACACAATTTATCTCACAATACTTTTTTTTGTTGAGTGAACGATTTTCGAGTTATGCTTGTTATTCCCTTAAAGTTTCCAATACTTATACTTTTTTCTCAACTGTGAATTCGTTATGCATTTTTTTGTCCTGGTAATGCAAAGAGAATGGAATACTCCACATAGCAACCAGCTCTTAAAATACTTGACTATCGCTTAAAGTCTACCAATTCCCCTTGCATCTACAAGAAAATTAGCAATAAGCTTAACATCTCGATATCTCGATTAACATGGAGTATATGGAGAATAAGCGTTTGTAAAAATAGTTTCTACAAGAGTAGAGAAAGTCATGTGAGTGTGACACATCAGATTTTTTTATGTCCTGGACATGCAAAGAGAATGGAATGCGCCACATAGCAACCAGCGTTAAAATATTTGACTATCGCTTAAAAGCTACCATATTTCCCTTGCATCTACAAGAAAATTACCAATAAGATTGACATCTCGATATCTCGATTAACATGAAGCATATGGAGAATAGGCGTTTGTAAAAATAGTGTGTACAAGAGTAGAGAAAGTCATGTGAGTGTAACACATCAGATTTTTTGTATTATAAACATTCTATTTTTATAACTGGACTTTCCCCAGAATATTATACCATATGATAAATGACTATGGAAATATGCAAAGTATGCCATTTTAAGTGCATCAAGCTTAACTGATGTTTTAAGGGTATATATTGCAAAACATGTTTGGGATAATATTTTAGATAGTACATCAATGTGGATTCTCCAGTCAAGTTACTATTAACCCAGATTCCAAGAAATTTAATTTTATTAGACATTGGTATTAATTAATTGTTATTAATTATTTAATTATGGATTTTTCTATTGTATTGATATTATATTGCCCACCCCTATACATAATTGACAACTATGTAATGTAATGAATATTGGGGGGTTGTTTAAAGTCCCTATACATTCAAAAATCCACTATTTACGTGTCGCCCAGACTTCTTGTACATATATAAACAATGGCGCCAGGTTTCAAAGCCGTGAACAACTGTTCATAGTTGTTTCCACAAGGTACGTGCACCTTTTCCCTTGTTGATGTTTACAGTGTAGATAAGACCAAGCAAGAAACGTGACTGTGGTTACAGTGGGTGCCTTTGATAGGAATTAAGGGAACAAACGGAGTCATTATCAGTAGATAGTGGGGACCTCAAGGTCAGTACTTTGACCCCCCCCCCCCAAAATGCTTCCTTTCGGCTCTTTTCAACATTTTTTTCTTTCTTCACTCCTTGGAATTTGACTTCTCAGGCTAGGATAAAGTAAGTTATCTCTGGCGATAACAAGAAAATGTGACGCCTAAATTCTTCAATTTTTTTTAATGTTTTTTGTTTTAGTTTACTGTATAAGCTTAGCATGGTTTAGCTGGTTCATACGTTGGTTTGGCCTAATGTTTAACTAGTATTCCTTTGCTACAACGGAAGACTCCACGTTTAATAACCTACAACCAAACACCAGTTAACATTTGCACTAAAGCTGTGCTATATTTGAAGTTTTTGCCATTTACAGACGCAGTTCGTAAACATGCTTATATTTCTTTTAATCTAGCTAAAACAGCTCGTAGATCAGCGATGGTTAACGGCTTTAAGATTAAAAACAAAAGGAGAAAATATACAATAAAAATCAGGTGTACCATGTATAAAAGAAAAAATACCTGATCAGCTAATGACCTGACAACTGGACACGAGAATAAACGCCTGGAATAGCGGCAACTTCTTCACCTATGCTGTAAGTCGATTAGTCTCATTGACAAACGCCAAATGGATAACATTTGCACTAAAGCTATGCTGCATTTTAAATTCTGAGCCGATTCTAAAGATACTTTTATTTATTTATTTAAATCTAGCTAAAGCAGCTCGTAGACACCAGTGGTAGTTTGATATACAGGGTTATTCAAAAGCGATGGTTAGTAGTTTGAAGATGAAAAACAATAGAGGCAACTTCACCTATATTGTAAGTCGAATACTATCTCAACTGTATCGAATTTCTTTCACTACTGACTAGAAGTAGAGGTGGGAAAATAGCTATTTTTCAGTAAAAGCCGCTACCTTCCCAGTTTCAAAATATAGGGTTGTCTCATAAGTACGTTTTGCTCGCAAATTCCATCTATAGCGCCTGAACCCTATGTACATTCAAGTTATCATAGTTACCTAACCACTACTAGGACTTAGAGGTCAACAGTCAGACTCCTTATTGGCTACGTCAGTGTGTGTTTGTGACTGCGTTGGATGGAACAGCGTGAACTTGTGTTTACAAACTATGGAAAGCAAAAAGGAACATTTCCGACATCTTATGCTGTTTTACTGTCGTAAGGGTAAAACCGCCTCACAGTGCCGGCAGAAAATTTGTGCTGTCCTTTTCTGTAACGGCTGGTAACTGCAGTTGAGAACTGGATTGTGTACAACAGCGCCCGAAGGAGTAAATCATGGTGCAAGAAAGGACAGCCACCACTAGCGGTTTCTAAACCAGGGCTGCCTCCGAGAAAGGTTATGCTATGCATTTGCAAATGAATCCTGTGTTACGAACTTCCTTCGGAATAAACGACTTTCAATTCCGAGAAATACTGTTCTAAGTTGGATCGTCTCAAGGCAGCCATGGAAGAGAAAAGACCGGAATTGGGAAACGATGTCGTTTTTCACCACAACGCCAGACCACATACCTCTATGGCTTCTAGAATTTTGAGTGGGATGTGTTATCCTAACCGCCGTATTCTCATGACCCCATCCGAGCTTCATCTCTTCCATTCTCTGCAGAATTTCCTGAATGGCAAACGCCTCACTTCCTTGGAGGACTACAGACTGAACCTCGAAGAGTTCATCAACCAGAACCCCCTCCACACACACACACACACACACACACACACACACACGCACGCACGCACATTTTGGAGAAATGGAATTTATAAGCTTCCAGAGAAATGGCAATATATTGTCGATAATAATGATGTATACTGCAGGAAATAAATAGTTTGTTTACAAAACCTAACTGTCGTAGTTATTTATCTTTTGAAGGACCTTGTGTTTAAAGTTTGTAAACAGAAAGTTCGGCAACTACGCCGTCGTAGCTGTGCTGCGGGTGAGGTGTGTTTCCAGGCGTTCTTAGTGATTGAAACGTAACAAAAACGAAGGAACTTATGAGACAATCCAACAGTATAACCGTTCCAAAGTAACAGTCAAGTGCGATCCACAAGTATTCATACATGCATAACCGTAACAGACACTCTTGGTCCACTGCTAAATTACTTTCCTGACTCGGGATTTTTATCATCAGATCGTGATTCTTCATTCGGTATCGAAAGTCGATGCTCCCCTTCTCTCCCTTCCACCATACTCGCACGAATTCGACTACACTAGACTTCTAGAATTCACATCCATCTCTAGTATCCATCATGTGTGTGTTTCCATGTTGCTAATGCCTATATGCTCCAAAAGAGCATCTCAGGCAATTGACTTTTGCAAGAGTATAGCAAGAACTCAGCAGCATAATTAAATCTGATTGACTGCAAGATTTCTAGTAATCACTATGGAAGCAGGGACGGTTCCAAGTTTTCACATCTAATACACACTTTAAACTATAACGCAATTTACTCGCTACATTCAGAACGTTACTTTTGTAAATGGGTTTTAAAATACTCAGAACGGCCGCGTTAGTGCAAAGTTGGACTGCTATTTTGGAACTTTATAATTGGATCTAGGAATACTTTTGAAATGGTTTCATTGTCATAACTGTTTCAAAATAACGGCTATGTTGTTTTTTCTTCTTCTAATACTCCAAGAGAAAAATCGCCTGAAGTTGTGGCCACTACTCCGCCTGTGCTGTACTGCGGGTATTATGTCAATTGTAGCGAGTTGTGTGTACCAAGGACTATGTTGTTTACTAATGCACATTCTTTACCGTTTCCTCTCTCAGCGTTCCGAATTTCAGCATCTTATCTTGTGTGGCAAAGCACGTCACTAATGAATTCCATCTAGTAAAATCGTTTATTCCTTTTGCATACCAGAACAATGGCCTACTTCAAATTTTTTTCGAATTATCCAGGACTTCTGAATCGTCTGGAGTATTCAATTTTGTAACCAAGGGTCTCGCTTTATATACTTCAGCTTTTTGGAAACTTACGCCGGAAAAATGTTTATTAACAAGGAACATTTCATACCCGCCTCAATTAAAAGGCTAATGATTATGCTACCTTTGCACAGTCAAAATCTGGTTGTTCGGGTCACCAAATTAGCTGGCTGAAATAGAGTACTTCTCAGAAATTAAAATGATTTTGGCCCAAAGCGAGCATTCAAGTTTGAGTGATCGGTCTTGTGCCTGAAGTATAAGAAACACACGATTAGAGTGGCTAGTATTATCAAAGATGCCGAAAAGCACGCCGAACACAAAATCAAGTGCAATGCTTCGAAAACGTCACTTTGGACCAAAATCACTCTGAGACGGGCACCACCTCAGTTGGCTAACCTTATAACTCCAACAACCCAGTGTTGAGGAAATGGAGTGTCCCTTGTAATCCAGATCATCAAATGCATACAAATATCCAATAATAGTTGCTATCGATGTGGATTATTATGACATACTTTCCTGTTCAACTTTCCAATAACCTTGAATACGTTTGTCGGATTTGGACATTGAGAAATTGGAATGTCATGCGCACTGCCTGCAGCGGTAGCAATAATAACTGCAGATCCTGTTTTCATGGATACAAGTGACTTTATGTAACACGTCGGTATTTCCGCCGCTCCAATGGTAAAACCTCCTTGCTTCACGTCACAGATGTCACAAAAAAGAACATTACAACTAAATGTTAGCAAAATAGTGGAATTGGAGAAACCCAAAGTAGATGAAATAAATCCACATTCCGGTTTGAACAATTTCAAATTGTTTTGATTAAATTAAAATTATAGCACAGTACATAATTAACAATAGCAGCAAACGTAAATGGGAGACACGTTGTAGAAAGTCTACCTAATATAAGCCTGACACTTTTTTGTGCCCCTCTTTCAGTTTTGTGGTACTGGAAGAATCAAGGGGGTCCTCTTGGGGTTCTTTTCCCTGAAAGTGCGGTTTTTACAAGCTTAATTTCGAAGTTAAACCAATCAGAAATTAACTCCTGGTATTCGTAGAATTTCGATATTTTGCCTCAGGTAATACACTCTTCTTTTTCTTCTTCTGCCTACGTTGCAAACTTCCTGACTTCAATTCCGTCGTTCCCTTGGTCTGCTGACATCTTTTTTGCTCATTGATTCGTAACAAAATAGTTTTAATATTAGTTCTGGCCCATTCAGTCAACATTTTTCATGCTGGTCTGTAATCGTTATTTTCTTTTCTACTGAAACAATTTATAATCGTTCCGTTATTCTTTGATACTTTAACTTAAGTATACATTTTTAACTGAAAGAATACTACTTGTTGCATATAGCCCAGAACTAAGAGCCAATAGTAAAGCTGGCAATATTATTGCTTTATAACGTTTTAATTCCGTATCTTTTACCGTTTATTGTGTGTATTTTAATGTTCCAAATATCTGAAATTCTGCGATTTTCCTAAATCAATGCGGCATCTTCTTTGAAACAACATAATTAGTAGTTTTTCCTGGAATTCCATTACCAAAATCATCATACTTCTGTAAATGCACATTTCAATCAGGAAAATATCCCCTAAATTCTAAAATACCTTTGCATTAGAAAAATGTGTTGCTAAGCTTGCGTTATCTCGTTATCGAGGTCTTCCTTTCTTTCTGTTTTTTTCTTACCTTCTTTATCTTTCCCTTGTGCTGTTATATGGTACTTGAAAATAAATTATGGCACGTAGTAATAATCTTTCTAGGATGCCATAACAATTTAAAATATAATCATCGATCAAATATGTGTTGTTCCAGGAAGTGTGAAACATATTAATATCCTGATACTGGTTCATTAAGGGACAAAGTACTCTGAAATGGTCAAAAACCACATTTTGTGTTTTAGGCACCAATAAAATCTCTATTTCCAGGTTCAGAAAAAAAAAATATTTTTCGGGGGTTAAGAGGTTTTTAAGACATTTATATACCATTTAAATGCTAGTCTGTATTCCTTTAAAGCTGTCATGCAATGTCCCTTCTAGAACATTTTGTATCTTTCAACAACGAACTACTGTATCATGCCCAGCGAGCAGCCCAACAATTAACAAAAGAGGCCAGGACCAAGAGAGGGCAATCAGAAAAGCTGAAGCAATCCAAGAATTAAGGTGTAGATGATTATGGCCCTGGAATGTACTGGAGTGTGTCAGAAGTTTAATGTTCAAACTTTAAATTCAGTTTTCTCAATACAACATTTATGGATACTTATGTACCTTTTTCTCAGAAAGTATGAAAGGTAGAGAGCTGAAATTTTCAGTTCATGTATACAACGCATAGTTAAACGTTCGGAATCACAATGATAACTTTATAATGTATATTAGTGATATTAAGAAGGCAACAATACTGCAAATGTTCCACATTTTTACTTTTTTGACTTTGCAAATAATTTTTTTCAATTTCTAGTGAATTGTATACATATCTACATAATTTAGGTTCAAAAGATACCTGATTATACTAAGAATAAGCATGCAAAAGTGTGATTCTGTATTGCAAGTAGTATCAAAGAAAAAGGTACATGAATTCACATGTTTTAAGAGTAAATTTTATTATTTTTCTGTTCAATGAAATAAATTTTACAACTACATAAGCTATCAATGCAAATAACTTAAAATACTTGTCATGATTCATAGACTAATTCATAAAAAGTTCAGGAAAAACCATTGAGAGCTTTAAGAGCAGTGGTAATTTAACACACTTAAGGTAAAATTTCCACGTATTCAGACCCCCTTGTCCCCTTAAATGGCCATGGGAGAAAAAAAGATTATAACCTTAAGAATCCGGGCCCAATTTCAGAAGGAAAACCAGCAATCTTTATGCGCATTATTATCTGTAGGGTTTTTCTTGGCAGCTTTTCTCGTCAGAAGGCTTTATTTACAGGAAGCTTCGACGCCTGTGTATGTGCGAACACACAAGTCTGCTAATGATGGGGAAAAAAACACGACAGGCGTGTTGCAGCAACGCCGCTGAGGAAAATGTTGCAAAAGGCAAGTTTTACGCAGCTTTTAAATGCTGAGTGCCCTCCAGATGAGAGGCGGAGTTCCCGTCGTTCCGCCTAATGACGCAACTCTGAATTGCTCGCTTCAATTGTCAAGAGCGGATGACATTTCCCTAAGGTTACGCGACTAATGCATTAATCTAGCACGGAGAATGGGCACCCAAGGTTAGTTATGTTGGTAACGGTATAATGTCGGCCTGAAGAAAATAAGAGCATTAACAGCGTCCAGGAAAAGTATTTCTTGATTTAATATGCACATACCTTGCCTCAGGCATGCGCTTCTTTGTTCAGTGTATTAATTAACAAAGCCCTTTTACTCGGAGTAGGCTTTTGTCACACAATCACCATAAAGTGTTAGATAAAAATCATCAAAATTATTTAATCCAATATAATCGTTTAAGGAAATAGTCTTAAGGAATATATATACACACATACACACACAGAGTGAGCCAAAAGACTCCGAACCGCCTGCACGGTGTTTTTCTTGTCCGGTTCTCGGCGCTCGCTGCCGTCTGCCTCTATAATAGAAAGGCGAGGATGAAACCACACAACATTTTTAAAACTACTTTTAAGGGCTTTACTTACCAACTTTATGAAATGAGATAATAAAACTGGCCACCGCCGTTGTCCATACATTTTTGGCACTTCTTTAGGAGACTATCCATCACTCGCTGTAGTTCACGTTGAGAAATTTCCTGGCGGATATTTTGTTTTAATTCTTCCAGGGTGTGTGTGTTTATCTTGCACACTTTGTTTTAAGTTACCCCGGAGGTGTATTTTATGAACAATATTACCGGCTGCGCGGTGCTTTTCCACTGGGCGTGTGGAAATATAAAAAATGATAACGCACTGCTGCTATAAACAAAGTCACGCTGTTGTGGTTTTGCTATGCAGTGTGAAGTGCAGTATTCAGTTGATGGTGTGGTGATGTGATGTAGTTCAGTTATTTCGAGTTATTTATTATTTTGTCCTTACTTAGTCACAGAGTATATTATTGCTCAGTATATGTTTTCTACTGCGCAGCGTGTATTTATTTATGATTCGTATGTGTTAATTTGGTCAGCTCGCCAAGTGAAAGTACGATTTGCAGAAAGATTTCCAGGTGTAAAAGTTCTAGGCCGTACCAGCAGTCCATGAACTTTACAGTAAATTTCAGGCCAGAGGAAGTGTTCAGGCTAAGAAATCTAAAAGACGGCGTTCGGTTCTTACCGAAGAAACATTAGACGACATCGGTCATCGTTTGGAAAATTCCCCCCAAAAATTCCATGATGGATAGTTTCCTAAAGAGGTACCACAAATGTATGGACGACGACGGTGGCCAGTTTCAGCATTTCCTTTCATAAAGTTGGTAAGTAAAGCCTTTAAAAGTAGTTTTAAAAATGTTGTATGGTTTCATCCGCGCCCTTCTATGATAGCAGCAGACGGCAACGAACGCCGAGAACGCGGACAGGAAAAACACCGCGCGGACGTTCGGAGTGTTTTGGCTCATCTGTATGTATGTATATATATACATATATATAATAGTGTAGTTGTCTTTATTCTAAAAATGTTGTCTCTTAAGTATGTGTCAGCGTATTTAAAATGACATGCGCTATCTTTTCTGTATATTAAATTGGGCTTTAATATCAGGATACAAATAAGATCTCGCTTAAAAAAATAAAATATAATGAAAATGTAAAATTTCACAACTTAGACATCCGGGAAGATGTTAACTGACATATACACTTGCAAGGCTCACGGATAAATAAACCTCAAGAAGAGATATATTCTGATCAAAGTAAAAGATTGTTTTGAGTGAAAGATTAAGGGGAAAAAGTCAATATTTCGAATTTATCCCTTCATCAGAAGATTAACACGATTAAAAAGCAATTGGTGGTCAACTGCGCTATATAATAATGGCAGTATAAGGATATTATATATTTATCTATAGTGCTTCTCCTGCTCTCGCCATGAAGGAAACATCACCCGAAATATCAAACAAGTTTTAGAGCAGTGGTGGCGAAAGCGCGACTCGCGAGGCACTGTGACTTAAACTCCTTTCTCGCCGTCTATTCATTTGTTTTCCATGTGCTGCTTAGTGGTGTAGTGCGTGTTGCATATTTGGTGACTCGAGAGAGAAAGGCATTTTCGCCATCCTTGTTTTAGAGTGTAATTATGCGTGGCATTGTTCTTTCATAGCATTTTGCATATACCGGGTGGCCATCATGTTGGGTACTAACGCTCCAGAATTCTATGCCACATACAAATTTGAGACAAAGTTAATGGCGCAGATTTTCTCAGTGTGTAGCCGTAAAACGTTAACCAATGAAAAGGCGCTATAAATTGCATTGCAGCACTACACACTTGGCCATTATGTGGCCTGGGCCGTCTAACTACTGACTTGCCTGCATTGCATTTAATTGAGAACAATGTATGCAAGGGCGGGGGTGGGCAGCGGCAAGTTGACCTATACCAAGTAGCCGGGGCAACCCGCATGAATGTTATCAGCAACTGGTTGGAGGTGCGTGTTAAGCTGTGAGAAGTATCGCGCGTTTTCATTTGTTAACCTTTAACGCTTTAGTATACCTACCATTACACTCAGAACATATGCGTCATGAATTTTTGCGTCCTATTTGTCCGTTGTTTAGGATCTTGGAGATTCAGAACACGAATTTGTGGATATCATGTGTATTGTTGAGGAAGAATGAAATAATCGAGTGAAACATTAAAACCGACACTAGAACTATTCGATATTTTGCGCGGATTTTCCTTTCATTGGGGGAATATGAGAAACAATTATATAAGCTTCATTATTAAGCGGACAAGGTAGTCTGAACACAAGGAAATTTTACCTTAAGTGTGTTAAATTACCACTGCTCTTAAAGTTCTCACTGGGTTTTCCTGAATTTTTTTTATAAATTATTCTATACATCATGACAATTATTTCAAGTGGTTGTTTGCATTGATAGCTTATGTAGTTGAGTCCAAAAAACTTATTTCATTCAGCAGAAAAATAATAAAATTTACTCTTAAAAGACGTGCATTCATGTACCTTTTTCTCTGATACTAGTTACAATACAGAATCATACTTTTGCATGCTTGTTCTTAGTATAATCAGCTATTTTCTCAAACTCAATTATTTGGTTATGTGTATCAGTTCACTAGAAATTAAAAAAAAAATTATTTGCAAAGTCAAAAAAGTAAAAATGTGAAAAATTTGCATGTTATTGCCTTTTAATATCATAATATACATTATAAAATTATGATTGTGGTTCAGAAAGTTTAACAGTGTGTTGTATACATGTACTAAAACTTTCAGCTCTCTACCTCTTATAATTTCCAAGAAAAAAGTACATAAGTATCAAAAAATGTTGTTTTGAGAAAACTGAATTTAAGTTTGAACATTAAAATTCTGACACACTTCAGTACATTCGAGGGTCATTATCATCATAATCATCATCATCATCATCATCATCATCATCTGCACCTTCATCCCTGGTTTGCTTCAGCTTTTCTGATTGCCTTCTCCTGGTCCTGGCCTCTTTTGTTAATTACTGAACTGCTCGCTGGGCATGATATAGTCGTTCGTTGTTGAAAGATACAACAATTTTATAAAAAGGGGCGTTGCATGACAGCCTTAAAGGAATACAGACTAGCATTTAAATGGTATTTAAACATCTTAAAAACCTCTTAATCCCAAAAAGTATATATCTTCTGAAACTGGAATTAGAGATTTTATTAGTGCCTAAAACAAAAAAAAATGTGATTTTTTACCATTTCAGAGCACCTTGTCCCCCTAATCAAAATACAGGTTTTGCGAGATTGGGATTAACAAATCTCCACCTCTTCTACCAAATAATTACCGATTCCTCAAAAGCTGTTTCATTTCATACTTGAGCATGAAAAGTTGCAATCTCTACTATATTACGGCAACTAACATTAAAGAATGTCCCTGCAAAATAACTGCGGATTGCGCAAGAACTTAACGCTAGGAATAGTGTAGCTATGACGTAATTTTCGTTTCACTGATTCCTTAAGAAATCTACGAGATGTAGTTCACATTCGCTAAGTATTGCTTGACACTGGATAGCGCTAGGTTGTGACGGGATATTTGGCTAATGAAAACAAAACAGAGAGGTTACAGTTTTTATATGCAGTGCATGTTGAGTTTTACAGAAATAATGCCGGAAATCTACATTTTTAGTGGTTAAATTGAGCTATTCAGCCAGGGCGTTTTTGTTATTAGTCTCATGGCTTATGTGCGTATGTGTAGGGGCCGGAGAGGGGGAGGGACGGCAAGCGTGGGAAGTGTGTAAGTTATATCAACACAACTTGCAGCTTCGGGTTACTCAACAGTTACCATAGCAACCAGCAATGTTCTTTTTGTCACAAGGGTGTCGTTCTTCTTGGAACTCCACTTTATTAACTATCCCTTCTGTCCTTAAAAGAGAGAGGGAGATCACGAAAATAAACAGGAGAAAAAGAATCTGATGGGTCACATGCACACGATTTTCTCTACACATCAGAACTTCATGTATTATGTTATGTTATGCAGGGTTATTCAAAAAGAAGGAACAGTCTTTAAATATTTATTTCTAATCAACGACAATAAATGGCGACACATGCGATACATCACTGAATAGAGAAAAGTTCAAAATTTTATCTTGTGTGTTCAAAATGAGCACCATTCTTTATGCGAGGACACCAGTGCTTTTCCGTTTGCATACGTAAACATTTTCTACGAATTTATTGTATCAATTGTAAATTTTTTATGACGAGGCGGTTCGTTGTTGAACTTACAACGAAATGCACGCTGCAATGAAACAATGGATTCACTCTCTGTATAATGCAGCACACAAAACGACTTTTCCTGTGGCGTTGCCATTTTCTCGTAAACAAACACAGCGTCGCTGTAGGCACTGAATGGAACTAATAGGTGGGGCTTAAAACTTTGGACTTTCCTCTATTCAATGATGGGTCATATGTGTTGCTATCTATTGTCATTCATTAGAAACAAATATTTAAAGTCTGTTCCTTCTTTTTGAATAAGCCTGTATTATCATTCATATAAAAAGTAATCTTCTGTTCACATTGCTAAATTCTTGATTAGAAACAATCTCAAATAAAGCAATATGGACTTGGCTTCTTGCAGAATAAGGAAATCAGAAATCGGCTGTATATCCTGTTTGTTACGCATCAACCTATATCATGTGGGGGGATCATACATGTTTTTAGATGTTGCATAAGAGTTCATCTTGGAAAAGCTTAAAGATATAACAAAAAATATTTCCGAAAAGAAAATATCCTCTGTATTTTTGGGGTAGGTATTAACTTTTGGCTATTTTTTATGGATTAACAGCTATACAAAATGTAGAAAATGCATTCAGAATGAAGCACGGCCTACTCCCGGTGAAAGTTGAAGATATATCTACATTTTATTAGTCTCATGTAAATATCCTAAACATATGACATTTTAATAAAAATCGTTGGAGCCGCAAATGTATCCATGTAATGGGTAGTTTGGCGTGGAGGGACAAGAATGTACTTACCTACGACTCAATTAAGAAATTTGGTTTTCTTTCCAAAAATGCGTGTATTTCCGTTGAAATCTTATCGAATTTTGTGCGGAATATAATAGTTCCTCTGCCTGTTATGTAGTAGAGAAAGCAAAACTAACAATAAAAGTTGTGCAGTGTGTTCATTAGAACCATCTCAAGCAACAACACAACATAAATAACAGCAAATAATTACTGTTATTATTTATATAAATCCATAGATCCCTCTCTTAATAAAACAAAACTGTCTACGCCGCTGATTTTCCGGGCGATTTTCCACAAATTTTGAATAGGTGTAGAATATAAAATGTGTAAATGTACAAGATACCACAAAGTTTACCACTCCGATGCATGTCTTAAGGTTCTTTGCTCAAGGCTTTATTGTTTACCCTATTCTCGTTTTTGTGATGTGTGTCCACAATTCTTCCTTCAGAAGACGTGAGTGATCGTGTGTGATTTGTTTTATCCAGGACTTTATGAAACTGTAGCAATTCTCTCTTAGATGCCTATATAGGATGTAGAAATAGTACGTTCCCACTGCAAATGTAACTGATCGTAACACTTACTGCATATATCTTGTGGAGAGAACATAGCGGCCTTCCTCAGTAACCTGCCCACCCCCTTGGCGGCACATTAAAGATCATGATGTGTGTCTTAAACGCATTGCCGCCTCTTTTTCTTTTTTCTTTTACTCATAACTAGTACCGCTTTCGCGAGTTTTCTAATCAGTTGTTTAGTGTAGTGGATTTGTATTTCGTTATAGACTTAAAGTGTCATAGATTTTAATAATATGAAAAGTGATAGTGATGATGATAATAATAATAATAATCATAATAACAACAACAACAATAATATACTTCTATCGAAATCGTTGTGACAAGTTTCGATTATATTATTCGACTTGGTATACAAAATTCCTCGATAATTAGGATATTTATCGGAATTAATTCTCCAAAGATTTTTTTAATAGTGTTTAACCCAGTTCTTAGTACACATGGCATCACAGACGGTGGACTCCGATGATGCAGGCCTAAGTTTAGGGCAACTCCCCGGAATTTGCCAGTTATGAGGACATAGGAAGACTTAGGAAAAAAAAACCCTCAGTGAGGAAGGATGGTCCTGGCGGTGTTCGAATCGCAGACCTCCCGTTTGCGAGTCCGTTGATTAACTAAATATATAAATTATTGTTAGATAAATAAAATATCATAAACATAATTTTTCTGGCTGGGTTTGTTATTTAAAAATATGAATATTTAATGAGTTACATCATAAGTGGGAATGCTTTGCCATGAAGGATCCTCCGCCATATGTTATTCGGGAGATGCTTCGCCGCTTAACCACAGCCAAAATATATTCACTCCATTTATATAGGAACTGAGAAACGAGAAAATAAGTAAAATTGCTGGATCTGACAACCGTGATTGTTGAAGTCTGGTGGGTTTCGCACCGCAAAACAGCCATATTTTGGTGTCATAAAATTTACGAGTGGAAAGGGAAGATTATCTTCCTTCTCTTAAGTAAAAAGTTCGGTATGTTCTGTCCACAACTATATTACCAATATTCATCAGCTTTATGTTCCACTAAAATTATCATTCCCAAACATTCGGTTTACTGGTATTTCAAATTGACAATTTCATATGGAGGGGAAAAACTTCCTATTGAGAACATATATATTCCTGTACGCAGATCATGAGTTTTCAATTAACCTGGAGTAACCAATTAAAATAAAAATCATGTTGTCAATGTGCGCTTTCGGCCCTGCTGCTTCTAAGATGTACAAATTTTTAACGTTAAGGGCCATTAACATTTTCAGTCACACAAACCATTCGTGTTGGACATCACCATGTCTAGAGAGGGAGGTTTGTTTTACGGTTGTAAGTCAGTGAGCATTCACACATGTGAAATTGATCTAACCGCCCTTTCTTGGAGTTCATCTGGACTCCATCAGAAGCAGGAAAGCAATTTTTACAACAGAGTATGAAAAGAAAGAAACTGGAATTGGGCAGGTCGAGAAGTTTTAAGATAACCGATTAAAGCAATGTTAAGGTTACAAAATTTATTACCCATTTTCATTAGAGCTAATCAGAGTTATCAGTGTCTATGACATTGTTTCTTTATACCAAATGCCTTTAAACAAAGCCGAAATATTTTACTAGGAATAAATCAAATAATTTGACATGGGAACCTAAGTTGAAAGATTTCAAACCCTCAGGGCTTAGATTTCAAAAAGGTATGTATGCTTCTAGCAGGTATTTGTAAAACTTGCAACACTAGGAGAAAAGTAGAATTGTGACTGTTTGTGACGACTGAATTGTATTAGAATGTAATGCGGGCATACTGCAGTTTGTTTGAATGTTAAATTATGAAAATACTGTTAATTGAACATTAATAAATAGGTATGTTGCGATTATTAACGAGGGTGAACTTATTCTGTTGATATGTAACTCTAGCAAGAAACTCTAAACACCGGATTAAAATACATCAGTATTGTTGTTATTTTTCTTTATTTATAGTCGCTTTGGCTACTAGGTCATATCGCGACTTATATCCATACATTGTATACTTAACATTGATTAAATAATACAATAATTGTAATACATTGTTATAAACATATTTTACATTATTAATGCTTGAACACAGCAAGAACAGTATAATCTATTATCTATTATACATTTTTATTTTATGTGTTATATTTTAATCTTGTTATACAGTTTGATGTCTTTCAAGAAAAAAAATAATGTTTTTGAAATGAGTAGGGTAGTTTAAAGCTAAAAATATATCTTCAGGGATGGTATCTCTTCTTCTCTCCATGGTATAACTTCTGCATTTAGTGATGAAGTGTTCGTGGTGATACGGCAATTGCAGGTCTCGCAGTGAGGAACATTTTCTTTGGCGAGTAAGAAGGAATGGGTTAGGCGTGAATGGCCTATTCGTAAACGTGACATAATCAGTTGATCTTTTCCTTTTAGAGTCTGCAATGTGCAGGGTTTTGTGGAGCCTTTCCTAACTATGTGGAGTTTGCTTCATGTTTTAATGGTCCAGTCTTGCCTCCATTTGACAGTTGGTCTGCTAAAAAAATAACTTTGAGCATCTCTGTAGAGCAATGGCAATTCTTCCACTGGAGGTAGCAAAGTTGCTTTTTTGGCTTCCCTATCTGCTTCCTCATTTCCTGATATTCCACAGTGGGACGGAATCCAGAAGAATATAACTTCTTGATTGTTTGTAGTAATTTGGTTATAAAGACTTTGGATATCTTGGATTAATATTAAGTCAGTAGAGCGGTCTCGGATACTCTGAAGAGTGCTTAGTGAATCAGTTAGAATTGCACTGTGTTTCTGTTGTGCTGAGGTAATGTAGCTACATCAAGCTTGTTTGACAGCATAGAGCTCAGAGGAGAAAACAGAGAACAAGTCTGGAAGCTTGTACTTAAGTTTAGCATCCGGAGTAATTATAGCACAGCTATTACCCTGATCAGATTTGGGCCATCTTTATATATAAATATGTGTAACGGATTTCCTGGTAAATTTGTTTATATATGAAAGAATCTGTATGAGTACACATTACATACACCGTGAATATTCCCATTCTGTTTACTATCTAGAAGAATTCACACTCACAAACTGAAGATCGTGAATGACATTACGAATGAACTGGGAAATTTATGAAAAGAATTGCGTGTTGGAACTAACATTTCATTAGTTCACACTTCATAGGAACGAAGCGTTCACTTTGTGTACGTTTTCGCCACCGTTGAATTGCAAGAATGACAAGCAAGTTTTAACTTCATAAACGAACTGTTTTTTTGAACTGCAAGTAATGAGTGAATTATTGAACTAGTTCCTAGCAATGAACTTGTTAGGACTTGTCACTATAATGCAAGATAAAATTAAAACAAGTGATCATTGTTGCAAAGTTGACATATTACGTGAATAATTTCAGCAGGCGTTCAATCTCAATGATGTTTTCTACTTATGCAATTCTAGGAAGTATTAGCTTCTGTCAAAATGCATTTTTGTTGGTAGGGAGTAGAGGAATGAAGGAAAGTAAACCAATTTCTTTTGACAACGTCTACCTACTGTGGAAGCAAGTAAATAAACAGCTAAAGGCCTTCGACCCTAACTCATGCTCTTCTCACCGGCGCATGGTAGTGGTTCGTATTTAGTTTCATAGGTTTAGTTTCAAGAACTGTATTAAAGTTTCAATGTAGAAATAAATATCGGTTGTGTGTGTGTGTGTGTGTGTGTGTGTGTGTGTGTGTGTGTGTGTGTGTGTGTGTGTGTGTGTGTGAACCTCGCGTGATATCAGACATTAGCAGTAGCAGTTGAGGATCCCTTTGTGCTATACTGTACCTGCATCATCAGTGTTCCGGAACCTCGGCCGCCCCCACCGCCGCCCCGGGGTCCTTGCCCTCCCTTCCTTCCGGCCATAATGCCCTTCTTGGAGGAGGAGGAGGAGGAGGTACCTCTATGCATGCAAAGTGACGACGATCCATGCTGCAGTGAAACAGTTGTCAAACTAGACAGGAGACAAACGCCTTTAGCAAATTAAACATCTGCTTTGTTTGCTCCTCCAACCGTTGTATACTCTGTTCCATCTGATTACAGAAGGAGCTCTGCAGAATTTTAAAAGTTGTTATTAATGGTTGAGATGTTTTGAGAACCTACCACAAGTTTCTGTTTACTGCATCTTGATATCAAAATACAATATAACTCAAGAACACGTTCTTCAAGGGACCTTTTTTTTTTAAGTAGTATTGCACGCCCGCTCTTAATTTACACGACACCACAGGCGGCGGACACTGGTAATACATGAAATGAAGTGATAATTGTCATTTGTGAGGACTGAGAAAAAACAGAAAAAATCCCACGCGGGATTCCAAACGCAGCAGACCTTCCGTTCACGAATCCGTGCCTTAACGACCCCGGTCTCCCGTTTCGGACTGTAAGACATCCACCAGAACTGTTTAATGAGTTTCACTCCATTTCATATTGGAGTTCTTCTATTGTTCAACAATTACAACATAAAATATAAATATGAGCTCATTTTTTCAGTTTGTAATTTTTCACTTCCAGAGAGAGGTGTTTGTCATTGTGCACAATCTAAGACTACAGTTCAGAGCGTTGAATCTAAAGTACACCTAAAAATATAATGTATTATAATATTCATGTAAAGGGCGGTTCTTATATCCATGAACCTGTTCGCCAATCTCGTGGTACCTAGTCTATTTGAGCTTATGGTAATTTATGGTATAACATATTAAATAATATTTTAATACTGAGGGAAATATATAACGCTCGAGACTTGTAAAGGGTGTAATTTTCACTAAATTTAAAATAATTGAAATGTGAAGAGATGCGCGGGCTATCTCAGAAGTGCCCGACCTAACAAAGAAAACACAAAAATTTTGGGAAAAAACATCTTATTTCTCTACATAGTCTCCTTTCAGCTCGATACACTTTTTCCAGCGATGTTCAATAGCTTCAATACCCTGTTTATAGTGAGAACCGTCGAGTTCTTGAAAATAGCCATCAACTGCAATCTCCACTCTTCATTGTTGATAAATATTTTACCATCAAGTCATTTCTTCAACTTGCAAACAGAAAATAATCAGAGGGCGCTAAACCTGGCGAATAGGGCGAATAGGGCGCATGAGGAAGCAATTTAAAATTTAACTCATTGATTTTGGCCATGACAATGGATGTGTGAACTGGTGCAATTTCTTGATGAAACAGAACTTTCTTTTTCCCTAATTGCGGCCGTTTTTGCTTGATTTCATCATTCAAACGCAGCAATAACTTTGTATAATACTCGACATTGATTGCTTTTCCTTTTTGAAGATAATCAATGAAAATTACCCCACGCGCATTCCAAAAAACTGACACCATGACCTTGCCTGCAGGTGGAATTGTCTTCGCCTTCTTTGGAGCCGATTCTCCCCTTTCAATCCACTGTTTTGACTGTTCCTACGTCTCAGGTGTGAAGTGCTGGACCCATGTTTCATCCATGGTTATGAATCGACGCAAGAACTCGGCATTATTGCAGCAAAACATCGCCGAACACTCGACTGAATCATCCTCACGATGCTGCTTTTGTTCCACTGTGAGTAAACGCGACACCCATCGTTCGCACAGATTTCTCATGTATAAATTTTCAGTTAGTATGCGATGTATACAGCACTTTTGAAATGCCTACGATGTCTGATACCTCGCGCACTTTCAGTCGACGGTCATCCAATACCATTTTGTGGATTATCTTCTCAATTTCTGGCGTGGTTACCTCATTTGGTCGACCACTGCAATGTTCGTCTTGGCAGCTCGTACGGCCTCGCTTAATCTCTGCCACCCAATATTTTACTGTTGTAAACGAAGGAGCAGACTCCCCCAGAGTAGAATCTAGCTCAGCTTTAGTATTAGTTGGACTAAGACCTTTCAATTGAAAGTATTGTATCACATAACGATGGCCAGTTTTATCCATGTTTACAAATTCGCTGAGAGAGTTCACTATTAATGGCTGCCAAACAATTACTAAACAACTTAGTATCGTCAAACTTCAAACTTAAGCTTTATAAGGGTGGCACTTTCTACGATAGTGTTTTGTTTGAAACAACAACGGCTACATATACGTCAGGTCGGTTACTTCTAGAACTGCCTTCGTATATTTATTCCTGAATACGTTCTAATGAATGCTCAGAGTGCAATGAATTCATTAGTCCCTAAAAAGTCTGGCTTATATATGTTAAAGAGTAACACTCATTTTGTGGTGTAGAAAACGAAGATGTTGTTCTAGCATGTATTTTAAAAAAGAAGATAAGCAATTGCAAATCATCATATGTTAAAGAAGACATTATGTATTAATGAAAATGTGGATATTGGATGATCAGAAGTCTGGTTTCGGAAATAAAAAGGTTGTAGCAATGGAGTTAAGCATTTTAATTGACTACTGTACAAAACCAGTATTTAGGTAGGAACGACAGTTTGCATGGAAGTAGCGGATATAATAGTTAATTGCTCCATGGTTAAATATAAGATTCAGAATAACCGTCTGCCAGAAACAGCGTCACATCAGCTCTCAGAAAAATGTTTTTGTTACTAGAGAAGGTTCGCGTTAAGCTACGGTATATAATATTACATATGTGCAACGTTTTTCATTTTATTTCTTCACCTGATTGTGAGTTTTTTCTTGGTGAGATGTCTTCTTGTAACAGTTTCATTAGATCTCTTCGTCTGTATATAAATTGGTTCGTTTGCATCAGGCTTGTTATGGACTGTTGAGAATGCACAGCATTTATGCCAACCAACTGCATGCAGCGTGAACACTGTGCGCCAAATAGAGACGACAAAAAGGGAAAGGAATGCAAAAAGGAGAAAATGAAGTCCAGAATCCGCAGAGGGGGTTAAAAAAAGAACGAAGTGTGAACAAAAACGAACAAAAGCCAAGAGGGCATTACAAACGGACGGGCTAGTGAACACAAAGGAATGAAAGGTAAAGCATACGAAATGAAGGAATGGCGCTTGGTGAAGAGAACGAATAAAACCACGCATATTCAGGGCACTAAGGAATGTGGTTTTATATTTCTTTAGGTGGCGTAAATGTCTTCAAAATGAACAAGGACGGATCTCTTCAGTGCGAAATAAACGCTGGGATTAAGAGTGAATATTTTATAAAGGATCATACATTCCTAAGTGTTCATGCTGTCTTATGACCCTAAATTCAGTTGTAAAGCATGCATAAAGGACATTTTTATTCCATTTATATCCCGCCCTTAACTGCAATGGTCACATCGGCGGCTTTTTGCTTTTTGAACATACTATTAACTCGTATACAGTTGTCATTGGATTTCTGTTTTTTTTCCTTTGATTTTTATACATTAGATCATACACACACATACATTCATTCATACTCTCATTCATACTTCCAGACTCTGGGGAGCATAGGGAATAATCTTGGCTAGATAAAAATTCCCCCTGTCCGAAATCGAACTCGGGACCCCTCACACAGAAGGCAGGTGCTGTACCGACTGAGCTACGGGACCAACCAGGACATTATTGCTGACTGCTGCTATTGTGTTTGAATACATTATGCCGAAAATACAGCAATATTTAATACAGTCCTGTATATTACTTTCTTTATCACTTAGGTATACTCGCTTCCATTTATGCCGTCACGGCAGCATCAGGTGGCATTCTACTGTCCTACAAAGGTGGTGTATGCTACATATAGCAAGTAGATGTGTGTATCTGTTTATCTTTTCGTGCATACAGTGGCGTTCTGTTTTACATGCACGGATCCAGATTATTTGCATATGAATATAAGACTTTAAGCAATAGTTTTACTCATCATCACTTATAACCAAGTTTAAATATATAACTAAACAAAACCCTGTTTTGCACAAATCTCCACGAAAAATATTTTTAATGGCAACATAATGTAAAAATAAAATACATTATGGTTTTACTCTCAAAGAGGACACATTTACTACATTTTATTTTAATAATTTGTCCACGTGAATTGCTGACCTAGTAATGTCTTCAAATGGCAAATTGGCTTCCCACATACCCACAATATTTGCATACATCGCGTGAGCTACAGTTAACACACACCACTGCTTGGTCGAACAACAAAGGCAGAACGCTCCGCACACACTCCTCCCTGCTATGTATGCGCCCGCTGAGAAATTTTGTAAAATGCCTCCGAAAGCTGTGATGGCGGCATAGGTGGATACAAGTGTATTAACAGAGAAAATGATTGCATTCAATCCAAAATTCAATATCAAGATCTAACCGAAAATACACCGAAAGAAATGGCTCCGCGGTAGCGAGCAGTGTGAAGCTCGCATTCGGGGGGTCCTGGGTTCGATTCTCGTCTAGCCGGCCACTCTAACCATGTGTTGTATCGTGGTTTCCCCGAGGCGGTAGGTGAATTTTGGGGTGGTTCCTCCCCTAACATGAACTTCTTATTCACCATTTCCTGCCCCCCCCCATTATTTCCTTTTATCTGTTTCAGGGCTATAGGACCAGGCGACGGCGGTTTGTGTGTTGATGCAGGAGGATAGAATTTCCTCTCTGGTAAGATTTCTCCCTGGCGCCATTCCTCCCTGTGACTGTTTCGTCTATTCCTGGGACCCCCAGGTTGTGGGTGGCTAAGGCAGCGCTAGCCGGCGTCAGGATTGGTGTTATGTTGGAATAATAAGATACTCCATCCTTGCTAGCGCACATTGTCGTCCGGATCTGGTGCCCTTCGGGTCTTTCTTTCATTTCTTCCTCCCAGGGGTCACTTTAAAATGACAAAGGGGCCACTATGGCCTACGTGCGGTGTTGTGCTCCAGTTACTGGAGACCCCTCCGCCAGACTACTCTTAACTCCTAGCCGGAAGCACACACTGAATAAAGACTTCATATCTCACACTGACATATCCTTCCCTACCAGTTACAAATTCGCAAATCCTTTATACAGTATTCATATAAAACGTGATTCTTCTGTGCATGTTACGTTATTGAGTAGAAGTAATACCACATTGAGCAATGTGGACTTGGTTGCATGCGTGATAGTCAAACAAAACAGAGCTGCTTGCTTATCGTAAGTTAGGGTTTTGTTATTAATGAAACAAAGTGGGAAAAAGAATTAGCTTTTTGATGATGCGTGACAGATCAACCCGATTAAATTAAATGTATAAGAACGAATATTTCGAAAACGTCTAGTGCTCAAAGTTATTTGACGTAAACTGAATACATATTTCATTAAGCTCAACATTTTTCACAGTAAGATTTAGTCTTATCTCTTAAGAGTTCACCAATTCTAAAGAACTACCAAAATTCATTGAGACTTCACAGGCTGTTCACATAAAATTCAGGATATATTTACATTTTATTAGTCACGCAAATATCCTAAATATATAATATTTTAATATCATATTAATTTATTTAATTTAATAACATCATTAATCAAAATCCCTGTGAATGAAATCTTCGCCTGACCCACTTAGTCAGTGGGACTCAATAATGGATTATTTATCCGACTTTTCGAATTTTAGTTATATTCTCTCAGACACACGTACGCATGGTTATTTTTTCTAAAACAATTACTTTTTGTGGTCTCAGGGCACAAAAGCTTATATTTCCGTTGAAATGTCCAATCGAAATGTAAATAGAATGCAATGCTTTCTCTTCCTAATAAATACAAGTAATATATGAAAGTAAAAATAAACGTTTCTATAGGGAAAATTGGGAATACCGTAATTCAAAATGAAAGTTCCGATAAACATTGGTTTCATACTATGACAAAGGGCCTTTTAAGGAATTAAGGCGGAGTTTTAAATGGAATTTCCTCTAACTAAACCACCCTTTGCATGAAAATATTTTAGTTTATCTTCTAAAAAATATATCTAAGGTTTGATTAGCATGGCAAACTCTGTATCTTGAATTATCTATATAAGTATCAAATGAATCTCTCTTCATTTGCACAGAATTCTAATTTAGTAGAAAAATATAAGAGGAAAATAAAAACCTAGACAGAAATAAGGTGTAAAAAAGCTTTTTTTTAGTACATGCTCTTTAAAATAGCTTTGTCAGACTGTTAACACGCCGAAAAATAGTGCTTTAGCGGTCTAGGTCGCTAAGGTCGTCGTGGAAACCTTTGCTGTGAAATTAACAAAACCCAGATGGCCGTGACCAGTAATACCAACTTTAACAGGGTTTTAAACAAAATACTTGTTATTTATAAATGAGCATTGCCCTTCCTAGGAGGCTTTACAATGGTTTATAGCGTAGGATTCAGGCGCTGTGAGAATATGTCAACAAATGACTATGTCTGATATTTATACAGTATATTACATTTATTTATTTAACATAATTTAGAGAACTTTTACTAAAAGTTATTATGTGCACCACGTACGCAAAAGCTTTAGCCTATTTGATGCATAAATAGCCATTACTGACCTTTTGGCACCTGCCAAAGGTTGAAGCTTACTTGCTTCTTCTGAGAAATGAAAGGATGCAATAAGAATTTATTGTTAGCTTTGATCGAGGTTCATCGCATCAAAAATAGCTGAAGTTGAGCTAAATAAAGACCAAAGGCTGTCGATGACTGTAAAATTCCTTGCCCCACGCAGTGTGTAGGTACAGCCTTGTGGTTTGGACTGCTATTTTTTCTGTACAGGAATGCAAAGAGGCTCACTTGCGGTTTTTGGGAAACTAGATACGGAGTTTCGGTTGCAGAGAGGAATGTTAACAAGAGATGAGGACCACCCCCTAGAAGCGAGCTATATCGTCTTTCTTTGTTGTAAAACCAGTATCAGCGATATATCTTCAAATATGTTTCTCTTATAGGGCTTTACTACTGGAGATTTTGCAGCGGCAAAAATTTGTAAAGCTTCTTTAACCTTCATGAATATTTTTTTCTTAAGCTCATTATTAACAAAATGGACATGTGATAAAAACAATTGAGGGTTATTTTTGCTCCGCCATATAATTAAGATATATAGTCTGTTTGAAACAATTTCTAGGCAAATATTTATTACGATTAACGTTAAGTGGATAGAAGGATCAATTTTAATGTGAGTGGTAGAGCATACAATGTTAAGTGTATTGTATTTTTTATTTCTTTCACATCTGAATGGTAGCATTTTTACTTTCTATAACACGCGCCGTGTAGGTAGAGAAGGCATTGCATTTCACCAAAAATTCGACATCGAAATTTCACAGCAAACACAAGTTTTGAAGCCTTCTGAATTAAAAAAGCAGAATTTTTAGAAAAACCACCAGTGTATGTGTGTGTGTGTGTGATCAACACAACTCAAAAAGAAAACTTTAATAAATACCGAACTTGGCAATTAAGTTCAGCATCTTCCAAATTGCCACAGTAAGATTTTCAAGAAAATTTCCTTATCCCAAACTACCCTTTACATGAAGATTTTACAAAGTTATTTTCTCAAGAATCGTTCTAACATTTTGATTAAAATTCCACATATTTAATATGTTTACATAGCAAATGGAGTGTAGATCTTGAATTTTGCTGGGAATAGCTTGTGAATTCACTCGGAAGGAATTTTGTATAATTTTATAACCATAACAGAGCTCTTTAAAACACAATTTCAAACTACTTTTCTTGTAGCATCAACCATTTCCGAGATATCCGTTGTTGTTTATTTAAATGCTGCAACACTTTATTGAAATACTACCTGTTTCTAAATATTTTACTATGGCTATCTTCTTTGCACCTATAACGAAATGTGTAAAGAAGGCATTTCTGCAAACGTTTATGTCAAATAACATGAAGTAGATAGACATGTAAGCTTTCACAAGAATAGTTTGTGGTAGCTATAAGAATAAACTATAGTGGCTAGAGAAAGTCATTTGAATGTAACACATACTGAATTTTTTAGTGTATTCATATTTTATACTTTAATGCAAATGGTTTTAGAGGGAAAGTTTTCGAAAACAGCCAGGTGAACCACTAAGGTACCAATATAAACATTAAGAATAAAAATTTGGCATGATACTCGAATTTTAATACATCATTTAGCTCTTCCCACACAGAGGCCTCTGTCATCCATCAGAACATCAGATATGTTAATCTATAATTACATGAAAAGGGGAATAAACTGATTACCAGAGGGTTTCAGGTGGTCAGAAACCTACAGTGACAATAAATAACCAGTTCTGCAACTACAACGCCTACGTTCGATCGAGCACACGCTTTTCAAGTTGTTCTGGTAACGAACCAAAGGAGAGGAATAGCTTTTAACGATAATGTAATAACAGCTGTATTAATTTTGTGTCTTTAAAATGGGTAACACCTTCTCTAAATGCTAATATGATACAGGAGCCAGTGATAGAATACGTGATTAATCGAAGGTGGGGGTAGAAAGGCATTAATTATGGGCCTGATATTCTCATTAACTGCTGCATGACTTAGGTGCAAAAACTGTCTTTGTTCCTCACTGTATCAAAATTGGCTTCTTTCCAAACTGAAAACGCCATGGAAAATTGAATTTTAGCTTCGGTAGAAGTTTTCCATACGACAGTTTTATAAAATGGTGTACAAAGAATGCAATAGTAGAATATTTAATGTTTTAATACGGCATACTCGTACATACAAGTACGAATATTTTTTTTGTTTCATACTCTGTTGTACACTGATAAAGGTGTACACTGATAAAAGGAAAGCTGGTCGTCACTTTTGAAATCGTTTACTTTACCTTCTTCATTGTTCATTCTGATTTTGTAGCTCGTTCTGTTGTCTCGTGTGCCAACTGCTCCAGTGATAAACTATGAGATCTTGTTCTCAGAGTATGCGTGGGCGTATTGTTAAAGGATAACACCAGTTTAAATTGACTAGAAATTTAACGTGACGTAATACTTGAGCTTATGAAGCGAGTTACCGAACGTTTTGAGACAAAGAAGAAACTGATTATGAATCGTAGCACTCGAAATTATAACAACTGAAGCATTATACCTGCTAACTCTTCCAGTATCAAAGTACCGTTGGAAATAACTGTTTCCGAAATAAAAGAAACTAGTAGCATAACTTGCCGTGAGTCGCTAAAGTGCTTATCGGCGAGACCCCTCGCAATGGCCGCAAAATCTTACTCATACAACCGCGTCACTAGGCGCTTAAAGTATCACACGAGCAATAAATACCAATGCCGGTACCAGAGAGAGAAAAAAAAGCTCTCCGATTTCGATTGCACGAACATTTACTAGTTTTAGCTCCGCCTACATATTATTCCCCTTCCAACTTTATGCTTACTGGGCCAGTACTTAACCCCTCTTCATGCACGTTCTTACTTTGTTATTAATGAGCCTTTCACTTTTCTCAGAATTTCTTTTGCCCCTCTAATTTACACAATTGGCCTACGTGACTGCAAACGCACTGGACTTATAATCTAACTGAATTCTCAGAATCTTTAGGCTAATGCGTTCGCTACTTCGGCTGTTGCTAATGACTTGTTTAACATGATTCGCTAATGACCTGCTTTTCGAACACATCTTTCAACTCAACTTATTACATTATATATTGATTTTATATGCGGAAATTATTTATTGCAATTACTTATGTACCTTTGTTATTTCCTTATTTAAGTATTTATATATTCTCATCAATAATTACTGTTTCAATGCAGCAACACAAATTTGCGACTGGAAATTTCGTTTAGCGCAGTCTTGATTTCTCAAAGGCTTCAAAACCCAGTTCTCAGGGGGAAAGAAAAGAAACACACGTACGGAAAATATAACCTTCTGTTGTATAATTTACGCCTACATATTCAACACTGATAACGAATATTTTATCGAAATAGTGCAATCTGTACATAGTATAGTGGAATAAAAAATTTCGATCCCACCTACGTAGGGCGCGGGTAATGAGAGATCCCGAGTTCAAATCTCAGTGGGTGAGTTACCTGAATAAGGTTTATTTTTCCAGAGTTTACACTTTACACATCCTGAGGAGACGAAAGTAGGTAAAGATTTAAGCCCCATGGTTCTCGGACCCATTTAAGCATAATTTCGATCACTTGGTTCATTCATCTAATAAAAAACGTTTTGCTGCACAATAGTGTGTGGACTATAGTTGTGCACATTTAATGTAAAACAAAATTAACATGAAAATGCGTTTGAGTTGTTGCCCGCTGATAATCCTAACGAGAGTTTACTATTATAATATTTAGGTTTATTGGTCTTTTTCTTTTCAGTATTCTGTTAGGTGTAGGATTTGCTGCTAGTGAAAGTGTTGGTGTGTAGTAGAAATTAATTGTAGTCTCTCTTATAGCTATTGGGGAGAATTGCGGAAACCTCCGGAATCCCTCACTATTAAGGGTAGTGTTGCGAATACACCAAGGTGCATCAGTCATAATTCTGAGAAATCTGTTCTGTAGAGTCCGTATTCTTTGGATTTGTGAACACGGAAGTGTAACCCCAGATTGCACAGCCATACTGCCATATAGGACGGATGAGGGAATTTTATAACAATCCTTTGTACTGTAAAGCAAGTGACGATGTTCTTGCTATATGGGCTTCAGAAGACTTGCCATTTTCTGAACTAAACTGGTGATGTGGTTATTCCATGTGCATCTGCTCTCTGAAATTTAGTCGAGATATCTAACAGTTTGTGATGTGGGTATTACTGCACCTTTTAGTTTAATAGGATCATCAATGTTTCTCTTGTGAGTGAACCGAATAATTTTGATTTTAAAGTATTCTATGCGATTCTTCATCGTTTGCACCATACGTCGAGTTCTTCATAGAGTTGGCTGTTGATTTACAGGTGCCTTTGCTCAGAAAGGCAGTGTCATCACTCATCAACATAATGTGCAATAGTCAAGTTTTCATTTATTGGCAACTCAAATGTATATAATGATGTATAGAAGTGGTCCAAGAACACTTCCTTGAGGTACACCAAGTTTAATTACTGCATGTTCACATTTTACAGTATCGATTTATTGACTGAAAACACCGAAACAGCAGTCATTTCTTACAACCAAATCAGTTCGCACTGCTTTATGCTACTGTGGAAGTTCTAAACCTGCTTTTAAAACTTCTATTCAATTATGTGTGGAATGCGTTTGCGACTTTTAAGGTTTGACATAAAAGTCAGAAATATGTTGCTTCTTCTGAATAACACTGTATATTGCGCAACTATTGAGAATGCCATTTCCTAACTCCAATTGAAATTTCAACCTCGTTTTCGGACGTAAACATCTCGAAAAGAATTGCATCACGTTATCAGTTTCCTAAATAAATATTTCATCACACCAATTATTAATATTAATATTATTATTATTTTAATTCCATCCTAGAAGAGACATAACTTTTGCTTAGTTTCCTTCCTCAAAATTTTAACCCAAATTGAATTCTGTGCTATGAAGAACTTTAAATTAATGAATGGGAGACCTCGCAAGTTGCTGGAGGTATTTCTATTGTTACATTCGTTGAAATGCACGGCTTTCTTTTCCCCAGTAGATGAACATTTTGTATAAAGAAAAGAGCTTGTTTATAGTGGGATTTCTTGGTTAGAATTATTTACGGCCATATAAAGGCAAACGGAGAGGAAGTTGTATAAAAATATAGGTGTATACGCTGACGTCATATCTGCACGCCTCAATTCCGCGAGAGCGTCTCTCACCATTGCGGATACTTCTGTGCCTCAACAATGAGAGCAGGTTAAGGAATGGCAAATCAAAATTCTCTTGCCTTTATGGATGCTTTCTTTTCTGTTTAAAAATAATGGATTATAACTCATAGTAAACTTTGCATTGCATGCTTTAATTTCAGCGCTTAGATTTTATTATCTTTTTTATTTTTTTATTATTTTTTTAATTTCTGGGTAGTTATCGCATGATTGCAAGACTTCATTAAGACATTTAATGTTTTTCTTGCTACCCCTTTCTCATCTTACGTAAATAGCGTTTACAAATTAGCAAGAATTTATATAGGTAAGCAATAAAATAGCTTTATAACACCCTAATGTTTTTATAATACGAAAGATAATTCATAAAGTAATTATTTAGATGTTTTGAAAACAAATCAAGGCGTCTAATTTGTGTAATTTATGGTATCATTATACCAAATAATAGATTTCTTTGCAGCCATATACAAACATTTTATTCCTTCATTCAGTAAATCCTCTAGTGCGTTTTCATTCGCTTGAGAAAAACTCAAAATATATTTGCATTTACTCGAAACAGTTTAAAATCGAGAAGGCATACGCAATTCCGCACCAGAATTGTTCTTTTTACTCATTTTTTTGTTTTGTTTCTTATATGATTTTATCATAATGTTAAAACACTGAAAAGAAATATGACATCAGTTTTGCTCAAGTCATATTCCCTTGGAAGTAAAGATTTTTTTATTAACCTTTTTTATTGCATTGTGTAATTCGTCCTTCTGCTTATAAATTATTGCAAACCGTAATTTAAAACATTATTACTCGTTCAGGCTTCTGCGATGAAGACTTTTTTGCTCCAGTTTACCGTAGCTTTCTTTAAAACAGTTCTCTCTCTTCAGAGTCTAAAAATAGTCTCTCGTATTTATATTTAATATCACAACATTTCCTAGACTTTCTACTTTACTTGTTTCGCCCCTTAACTCTACAGCACCTTTCAGATATAACATCTAGAAACTCAAGACATTTCTACTGGGAAATGTGACGTAGTAGCAACAAACTTCTATTATCTTTTTATGTCTGTATTTAGAAATGATAATTCATTATTACACACACAAGCTCATGCAGACTAATGTAATTAGTTTTCACTGCCCGCATCAGAACATAAAAATTGGATGTAATTTAAATTTTCCCATAACAATCAAAAATATTTGCAGTGAGTATTTTACTCTTCTCTGTCAGGTATGTTGTGCAATAATATTTAAACATGTGCAACACTGTGATAATAATTGATAAAATTTCAACATACTGTTATTTTATTTGCGTGCGAGATTTTGTAGCCTGGAGAAAATCTCTAGGTGTTACTACCACTTAATATGCTTCCTGTTTAGCACTGCAGATCACCTGAATGATAACTATAATTATATCAAGAGTATAGGAAGCTTTGGTGGGAAGTGAAAGTAGAATTGCGATTTTATCGCCTGATGACCCACAGGTGGAGTTCATTGTATCGGGTTTTGTTTTTCTGCGTGGATGTTGCGGTTGCGGACTAAAACAAATGCAGATAATTGGCGGCAGCCTTGGACGGCCTTCTGTAGACAGGTGTTTCCCTTTCTCTTTCTCTCTCTGTTTTTCTTCCTGGGGGAAATTCGCTCTTCGAACATCAGCTTGTCTGCTTTCTTTTAATGGGATCCATATGTTGTCTGCATTCACTTAAACTAAACGAGAATATGGACCGTGGAATCTCGGACAGGCATATGCGCTAACCTTCAGCCACAAGATAATAACACGTAATTAAGTACTCAAAATAAACTGACTTTTCACTCGCATACAAAAAGGCAACAAACTGCAGTAAACAGCATTGCAGCACACGAAAGAAATCCTAATGAGCGTGTGGCGGATAATATTGCTATATCCCAAGCTTATACACCCCTTTTCAAAAACCCAGATGCACCAGTTGTAAATTTGATGAACAGCAGATGCCATCCCAACTGGTAACTACAAACGGAGCAACAATTTAATTTATCTCCTGCGTATACAATGCGAGTAACGAAGAGTTCATGTTCTATCCCACCGTTGAAATCTCCAAATTAAATGACAGCTGTCTAAGATTTCACCAACATCCGGTCCGCAGTCGAGGAGTTCCTTTGGTACATCAGGACTCTAAGTGGACACAACATTTTTTCACTAGCATTTACTGTATGTCAGTTTGTAAATGAGCTTGTTTTCTGCAAAGTTCTAATTACAGAATATATGACCTATGCACAGACAGCGCAATGGCTAGCTGTAAGCCTAAAAACCTAGCCTGCGATTTCTCGTATAGCATTTCCGAATTATAACTAAATAAAAGTTTAAGGGGAGAAACTATACTCTTATGTGCCCATTATTAACTATAATGTTTTATTTAAGACGCTCCTATGTATATGAAATTTGGCATAGTGGTAATTAGTGTTTTTTGCGCACATTTCACTTAGAGATTTTTGGGCGCGTTTAACATCTCTTTTAACAACTCAGGTCCGCAAAGAAGACGGAGGAAATCATTACAGTTATGCTCAAATGAGCCCACGGTCGTAGAACAGAGTTGCCCGCCATTCTTCTTATGAGGTTGAGGGAAAACCTCGGAAAAACCTTAATGAGGCAGCTCACGCTAACTGAGATTGAAACTCTGGCACTCCAAACAGACAGTTACCCCCAGCGGGCTTAGAGAATATATAGACATAACAGAGAATACAATGATTTAAATATTTTTAGAGGACATTAAGAATATTATAATGAGTAAACAACGGAAATATACTTACTGTAAAACTGTGGTTATTAAGCACTACTGACTTGTTTGTTTGCGAATGCGCAGTCTCCTCCCACTCTTGCGGCTTTCTGAGCCTAAGTAGAGATACCCTCAGCAATACAACAAATGCGAAGTAGTTGCAGTCCTACTAGGCGCATGTGCAAGTATGGTTAGTTACTTGAGTGGCCGCTCCTTATGTTGCTTTGAGAACTGTTTATTGGTGGACCAGTGTTTATGGAAGAACTTTTACTTGTTTTACTTTCTTCCTTTTGATCTCCAAATTATTGATTTTTTTTAAATCAGAGTGGATGACAGTAAGATATTTAACAATTTAAAGTTTCTCAAGTACATTATTAGATTATGTCTTTCATTAAGAAAGAAGAGAACAGTACACTAGTGCGTCTTTCTGCATAATGGGTTTATCGTTATCAAATAATATAAAATTGGCAAATTTTATAATCATGATGCAGCACAATTCTATGGTGAGAAATTAAAAGGTGATATGCACATGTTGATCACTATTTCTTTACAAATATGAAACGCAATAAGTATTTCATTTGAAGAATACTATACCAATCTAAAGGATAAAATTTGTGGTATTTGTTAATGAATCTGATATTTAATTGGCATTCAAACTTAAAAAGATTAATATCAGCTTATGGCTTCTGACCAATGAACTAGTGATATTATTAACCTTGTGCTTTTTATTGTCGAGTATCTGAACATGAAATCGTTAACATTTTTATACTCTTTGCATTGCCGAACTTCTGAGTTCGTAAAATAATTAACAAACGTTCCTTTATGTTTTTTCTCACATATTTAAGTGAATCAATTTATTTACACAGCCATCCTTCAATCTGAAGCTTCAAATTGTTTATTACATAGAATTAGAAGGGAGTAATAGTAGACTAGATTGTAGTTTAAATTATTATCTATCTATTCCACTATGAGTAACAAATGTTGATTGCTTTGAAGAACTCCATACAAATAACCAGTGGTGAATGTGTATGTTATCTTCAGTATTCTTTCCAATGCAAGCAATTTAAGAGCTTTAAGTTATTTAAAATAATAAAAGTGAATAGAGAGGAGGTTTTGAGCAGCGAGAAGAGAAAGATGAAAATGCTAAGTAGGTCTAAATGCCGAGGGGCATCTTGTGGCATGCATGCGGCAGGGTGTTCACACAGGAACTCCAAATCCGGTCCAGAAAAGTTAACAACAGAGAGTTGTAAGCCTTCCAGCTACGCATTTGACCTTTGGGCACCTCATAATTGCATCACAGTTACGCATTTGTTGCCTGATCAGTTTGCGGTTAGCATGGGTTGTATTCCTTGCACTTATTTTGTTGTGATTCGGTAGTATTTAAATTGCGTTTATATAACCCGTGTAGAGAGGGCGTTGTGAAATGCAATTTTACAAATTTGTGATTATGCGCAATTAGTATTAATGAAGATAGACTTAATAACGTTTATGTCCATTATGACTAACGAACATTTTTCTTTAGTACAGGTAAAATACACAGGTTCACAAAATAATAATAATAATAATAATAATAATAATAATAATAATAATAATAATAATAATGGACATGATATGGACGTGTATACAATAATTCTTAGCCAGATTTTCGTATATGAGAATCAATTAAAATAAATGCCCGAAAAATCTCCTTTCAATGAGTCAGAAAGGTATGCCTGGTATTCAGGCACATGCCTAATTTTTATTTAAGGAGTTTTCACTTTTTTAATTAGAAGTCTTTATTGAAACTGACTACAGAAGTGAATTGTAAAGCACATAAGTATGACGAAACCGCTGTTCCTGAACTAAAAAGCCACTGAATCTGTAAGTATAATTCCAGTTAGTTTTTATGCCATTTTCTTAGATATTTCTGTTCTTGATGGTAGCATTTTTTCTCATCAACTTTTTTTTTTATTTCCAACTGGATATATTGCTAATGTGACGGCGCCATGGCTAGTGACTAGACTGCTCGCCTCCAACCAAGGCAGCGTGGGTTCGATCCCAGGGACCGGCATGTAAGATTTGTTGTGGACGAAGCGGCGACTGGCCGGGTTTGCTCCAGGTTCTCCGGTTTCCCTCTCCGTTTATTCCACTAATTGCTCCATCATATCATCATTTTTCCACTCACTCTCATACCGGGCAAAGGGCCGATCCTCCGTTCTGGGTTCTTCATTCTCTGATTCAATGTTCGTCTGCTCCTCAACAGACCTCTGACCCTAGATGCGGTTGTAAGTCCTAGGGGTGTAAGCCCTATACACGAGAAGGGTAAGCCGACCAAGTAAATATTGCTAATGTATTTATCAATTCATTGCATAAAGTGTGCAATCTCTCTTTTTGTGACTAATAACGTACTTTAATCAGGTAGGTCGTAACAGGGAGAATGCAATGGGTGCAATCATGCTTAAGGGATCTTAAAAGTTTGGAGTTATTCGACATAAGTTCATCCCAGTATAAGGCAAAACTTCAGAATAAAAGCCGTATACGCCGCAGAAGTGGGCATCTGATTCTTATACAGTATATATTGATGTAGATTCAGCTTTGTGGCCTGCTTTTCAAAACAATGCTTTTTTACAAGCCACAAATCTGTTTCAAGTCATCAAGTTTGATTCTTTTGGCCCACAACGTGTTCGAAAGTGGGACTTGGTTTACGAAGTGGTATGTTTCTCAGTAATTGAAACGGTGTTTAGTATCCTTTTCGAGCGTCAAAGTTTGCGTGGTCGTCGTTGTGCTTGGTGCGTGGAAGATACGTGAAAATAAGAGAAGCTGGTGATATCAGAAACAGAAAGGCTAGCTCTTTGCGAGGAGTGTCTCAACCGGCCGAATACCAAGCTAAAGCTTCAAAGCTAAAACATTACCCTAAATATCATTTTGGGTCAAAACCGTTTCAATTTCTGAGTACGCCACCACAATTACCTAACCTTGCAACGCGATCGAAATCTGTTTCCAGTGAGTGGAGACAAAATTATAATTACATGAATAATCCGATTTTCTTACATGTAGACTAATTTAGCTTTTCATACTTAAATACCGGCATGTGTTTAATTTTGTTAGTCTCTGTATCAAATCCCAGTCTCTAAGCCAGAAATGGCAATATTGTCTTTGAACAGGGTTGCCTTTTAGTTACGATGAAATAGAGACTTAGTCTCACGGTGGCCTGGAATGCACGAAAACATGTAAATATGAAATCATCGCTATCAACTACAATGGCACGGAGTTTACTGGAAGTAATATCCGGAACATACCAGAGGAACAAGTGTTAGTTTAATGAGTGGAGTACTGGATGTGGACCTAACAGCTGGCGTCCTTCATGGACCGCTGGGTTCTCCAACTGTATCGCGACACTGTGGGAATAATATGTCAGGTGGCCTTGTTTCGTTTCCTGTCAATCCAGCGAAACAATGAGGTTCAGTCGACAATTACATGTTGCAAGCGAGCTTCGAATTCTACATGCCTTATCCACCGTGCAACCCTCATTTCATTACTTTGTTTGTGGCTTCTACAGTTTCAGTTGTTTTCATCCCTTAAGTTGACCAAATCCGATTGTGTTCCACTGACATGACTTTCTCTACTCACTCTTGTACAAACTCTTCGTCTACTTCTTGTTAATCAAAATAAACTTTCATTACACATTTAAAAAGTTCGTTGTAGACACCTACAAGGAGGATACAGTAGGCTAAAGCGAGTCAGATCTTTATAAAGGGGATCTGTAGATATGCTATGGTTTTGAAATTCCATACTGCTTGCATAACGAGAAAAACCGAATAATGATACCGCTAAAAAGTGAATTTGTGTATTTGAAAATTCAAACGAATAACAAACAATATTAACATTCTGTCTATCTCTCACGGTTTATCAATTATACAAACGTCCTTCAGAATAAAGAGGATTTCACAGGCTACAGAAAATTCATGATATGCATTTTATTTGTCATGCAAATATCCTAAACATTAAGTATTTTAATCAAAATGTTAGAGCTATTTTTATTTAAAAATAATGAACATTTTCCATGTAAGGGGTAGTTTTTTTTGGGGGGGGAGAGTTCTTGAAAATTTTCGTGTCGCATCTTTGGAAGACGCTGAATTTAAATACCAAATTTTATTCAACCGACTTTTCGTTTTTGAGCTATCCTGTTCACACGCACTCGAATCTTCTTCAAAAAGTTCTTTTTTATATTTATTCACCAAGTGAAATAACAATATCGAATTTTTTGGTTGAATGCAATGTTTCCTCTACTTACTACAGATAACCGGTAGGGAAGGTAAAAATAGATAACATCCAGCACCATTTGAATTTTCTCTGTTATACTTATTCAGCTGGTACTTTGGACATGGAAAATCTTTTATCGTTCCCATAACAATTTTTGAGAGACTGAATACGTTTTTGGCAATACATTAAAAACCTGCATGGCTTGCGTTACAATAAACCCCGAAAGAGCTTTGATGAGTTCACATAGCATGCTTATGTCGAGCAATATAGTCTTTGGTTATCCGAAAAATCAGTGGTTAAAATGACTATTAATTGGTAAATAATCCCAGGTATTCAAATGCCTGTGGTTACCTGTGGTTCTCCAAACACACATCACATATTCCCCAACTTCTTCAGAATGTGAAGAATTTGTAGAAGGAGCCGTTCCAAGTTCCCTTGCTAGTTCTACGCAAGTCCAAGAAGATATTTTTCCTGGAGTATTCTTGCACCTCACCCGATTCGGTTCTTTTTGCTGAACTTCTTTCTTCGTATAACTATTTGGAGGTCAAGAGTAAAGACAGTTTTACTAGAGAGGGATACCAACCCACTGCAGTAACAAATTTTAATTATTTAGGAGTGCCCTTGCGCAATGGCAAAGAAGTTAACAAAGTTGAATTTGTTTCAGTATATTTGTGGTACAAGAAGAACAAAGGAAGTCCGCAGGTGAATCCTCCTTAAATTTTATACTTATTTTGTTGTAGGGCTCGGATTGTTGGACTCTCACTAAAAATGTATTAACATTATTGGAAGCACCAAAAATGAAATTTTTGCATCTGAAAATAGCCAGTAAAGCACTAAACTAGAAGAATATAGAGGAAAATAGTTTGATAGTGTCAATAGAATGATGAAGGGCTCCTCATATAATTCTAAATTATAACCCACAAGAACTTAAAAGTCGAAGAAAATTAGCTAAGTAAAATCTGATGTTTTACACTCGCATGACTTTCTCTACTCTTGTACAAACTATTTTTATAAACACTTATTCTCCATCTGCTTCATGTTAATCGACATAAAAATTTGCAGAAACCATCGTATTGCTAATTTTTTATAGGTGCAAGGGGAATATGGTAGGCTTTAAGTGATAATAAAATCTTTTAAGAGCTGGTTGCTATGTGGAGCATTCCATTCTCTTTGAATGTCTAGGATATAAAAAAGGCTAATAACGAATTTTCATTTGAGAAAAAGTAAATACTTCAAATAAATAACAAGGAATATCTTCAAAATGGTTCACTCGACAACAAAAAAATATATATGACATAAATTGTGTTTTAACGAGATCTACATTTTTTGTGTAGTAAAATTGTGTCTATCTCTTACAGTTTACCAGTTATGCAAAATTAATTCAGAATGAAGAGGACTTTTGGGAGCATTCCCATAAAATTTATGATATACATTTCATTTGCCATGAAAGTATCTTAAACATATTATATTTTAATCAAAATCGTTGGCCATTTTGAGAAAAACAAGATTTTCGAAAAATGTTCCATATAAAGGGTAGTCTGGGGTGGGGGGATTTTCTTGAAAATCTTTATGTCGCCTGTTTGAAAGATACTGAATCTAAATACCAAGTTTTTAGTATTTAAAACTTCTGTAGTCATATCGGGAGCTTTAACTTGAGAAACAACTAAGTATTTGTTTTTTTTCTTCGTTGAATTTAGGTTTCTTAACATTGGTTTTTTATATTATTTTTTACCATGAAACACACAAACACACACATTCACTTCCACGCTTATACCTCCAGTCTCTGCAGAGGATAGAGAATGATTCTGATCAAAGAAAAATTCCCCGCCCCACCCGAGAATCGAACCTGGGATCTCTGGTTTGATAAGCCAGAATACTGGCCACTCGAACACAGAGGCAGTCTAAGAACAATTCATGAAGGGGTTTCAATGATTTTTATATGCCGATTCTGGAATGAAAGGTAGTTGTCGGCCTTCCGCGTTGTTTCGTCATTTAAAACTACTGATCTGCAATAGCTTAAGCATCAATGTCCCTTGACAATGTTTATTGCTGAACCCTTCAATTACTGTCCAAATATTTTAGAACTGCTGACGTGCGTCAGCGATTTTGACACTAGTAATTTGTCTCAAGCTTCCTCATAATCTTTGGACTCTCGACCCCAGTTATCGGTGATGTAGGGGGTACAGTAATCCTATTTCGAAAACGACGTGGGTTTTGCTCTTATCAGTTTGTTATATATCCTTGTAGCGTGTTCCGCTTCTTCTCTTGATCTTATTGAAGTTGAAAGACAACAGCTGCATTGTTTAAACTTTTGTTTTTGGATGTAGAAGCTGCTCGTTCCAAGAAAAGTACATACCTCTAGATCCAGAAGCATGTGGGCGGTCCGACGTTAAGCGTGTTGCTATGATACAAATTGTTGCTGGCACTGCTCCAGACTGGCGGGAACACACACACAAATTATATAAACAAGAGACATCCGTTGGATGCAAATGCAATAGCACTAATTTGTGTTGTTTGTTTGTAGCATACACTTCAAAGCGAAGACCGCAATGTCTCCTGTGTTTGTTGCCGCTGTCCTCCTTTGTTCTGTATGTCCAAACCGTGTAGTTCTTGAGTGGGAGCTATTTCAAAAACTCGATGGCCGAGATTCCACTTTGAAAACTTTTGGAAACATTTCTAAAAGCTTCTGGCGCAGCATTGGGGCGCATCTCTTTTCTACACTGGATGACATGAAAAATGTTCAGCAGAGGAAATGATAGGGAGAGAAGAATCTCCGGAGTTATTGCAATAAACTGAGCGGAGCTGCGAGATCTTTCCATAGTTTCATAAAAACTGCATTAATATCCCCAACACTCCGTATACAGCAGCAGCTATTGAAAGTGTGAACATGCTGTTTCTGGGGGTAGGCTTTAGGGTCAGTAACGGCCTTTGTTTCTGCTGAACATATGACTGCTGAAATCCCACGGAAACAACGGGGTGTTAGAGGCACTGCATGTTCATAGTTGCATATTTTCCCAAGTTCCAAATTCCATAGAGGAGTTCACACCAGCTCCAGATTGTAACGAGATATCCTCTGTTGAAATCCGTCATGCACCTTGACTGCCTTACAACCGAATGTGGAAAAACAGGTGTGAAAACATGGTCAAATGAGGTTACTGTATCGTATCAAACGGTCAAGAGTAGCTCGGGTCCCTCAAAAGGTCACAAGTTCCTGACGAGTGGTCAAGGATGACGAGATTGTCACAGATGTACGTTTCCTCTTCGCTGTTAGAGAGATCAGTTTTTACTTGTAGATAAAGTAGTAAAGTTAGTTTTAGGAAATGTAGGTCTTTAAAATTTTGATAGTTGCAGCCTTATTACTTTTTCTACCACGTACATAGTAAATACAGAACGTATAGCATTCCACCAAAAAATTCGATACCGAGATTTCACCTAAATACACGTTTTAAGATCCCTGAATCCAAATAAAGCATTTTTGGAAACATCCCTGTGAACAAAAACGAAAAGTTGGATAATACCTAACTTGGTATTCGAGTTCAATAGCTTCTAAGGATACTAAACTAAGATTCTCAAGATTTTCCTCCCATTCCAATTAGCCTTTACATGGAACATTTTTCGAAAATTTTGATTTTCTAAAACATGGCTCTAAAGATTTTTATTAAAATACCACAATTGAAGGATATTTACATGGCAAATAAAATGTATATCTTGAATTTTCTGGGAGTAGCCTAGGAAGTCCTCTTCATTCGGAAGGAATTTTGTGTAATCTTGTAGAGGTGGTAAATCTCGTATAAGTGGCAAACTTTAAGCGATAGACGAACATGTACCACACAAAAAAGTGTAAATCTCTTTAAAACACTTAATTTATCTAAAGTAAGTTTTTTGTGTCATAAGAGATATCCGTTATTAAAGGTTCTAATTCTTCAATACTTGTAATTTTTACTTTCTCTACTACGTATAGTAAGTAGGGGAAGTATTGCATTCCACCCAAAAATTCGATACCGAGATTTCACCGGAAATACATGTTTTGAGACCTCCTGAATCCAAAAAAAGCATTTTTGGAAACATGTCCGTGTGTGTGTCTGTATGTGTGTGTGTGTGTGTGTGTGTGTGTGTCTGTCTGTCTGTGTGTGTGTGTCTGTGTGTGTGTGTCTGTGTGTGTGTGTCTGTGAACAGCATAACTCAAAAACGAACAATCGGATAAGCACCAAACTTGGTATTTAGGTTCAGTATCTTCCAGAGAAGCGACACGAAGGTTTTCAAGAAAATCCCCCCACCCAGACTACCCTTTACATGGAAGATTTTTCGAAAATATTAATTTTCTCAAAAATGGCTCTAACGATTTTGATGAAAATATCATATGTTTAGGGTAATGTCATGAGAAATGAAATGTATATCTCTAATTTTCTGGGAATGTCTCCAAAAGTATTCTTCATTGTGAACGACTTTTGCATAACTGGTAAACCATAAGAGATAGACAAAATTTTACTACACAAAAAATGTAGATCGCGTTAAAATACACAACTTATGTCATATACATTTCTTTTGTTGAGTGAACCGTTTTCGAGATATTGCTTGTTATTTCCTTAAATTTTCCGATACTTATACTTTTTCTCAAATGCGTTATTCATTTTTTTTGTCCTGGACATGCAAAGAGAATGGAATGCGTCACATAGCAACCAGCGTTAAAATATTTGACTATCGCTTAAAAGCTACCATATCTTCCTTGCATCTACAAGAAAATTACCAATAAGATTGACATCTCGATATCTCGATTAACATGAAGCATATGGAGAATAGGCGTTTGTAAAATTAGGTTGTACAAGAGTAGAGAAAGTTATGTGAGTGTAACACATCAGATTTTTTTAAGTTCCATCGATTTTCAGTTGTTTCTCCCGATTGCATCAAACAGTATGAAATTTTAAGGCCAGCATATAGCATCCAGTTCTTAAACATTTGACTAACACTGTTCTTTGTATATATAACGGAATGTGTAATGTAGCTATTTTTGCAAAGGTTTATTTGGATTAAAATGTAGTAGATAGAAAAATAAGCTTTACTAAGAATGGTTTGTATATACCCACTAATAAAGATAGAGGGTAGAGAAAGTCATGTGAATGCACCACATCAGGTTTTTTTTTTACTTTTTCTAGTACTTGCCTATAGTAAGTAAAGGAAGTATTATATTCAACCGAAATTCCATATCGAGATTTCACCGGAAATATACTTTTTTTAGTATCCCCTGAAATTAAAATGGTCCATGTGTGCAAACCAAAAACGAAAATACGTTTAAATACTAAACTTGGTATTAAGTTCAGCGCTTTCCAAGGATGCCACACCAAGATTTTCAACAAAATACCCTCACCCCAAACTACCCTTTACATTGAAAAAAAATTCATTTTTCTCGAAAATGGTTCTGACGGTTTCAATTAAAATATTTGCATGACAGATGAAATAATGATTATCTGCCAATAGCCTGTGATGTCCTCCTTTCTGAATGACTTTTGTATAATTGGTTACTGTAAATAGACAAAATCTTACCACGCAAAAATTGTGGACATCATTAAAGCATACGTTTCTGTCAAATAACGTTTTTGTGGTGTTAAACATGTACGAGATATTCTGATTTGAGACTTTTGTCAAGTTGTAAGTCGCTACTCGATTTTTCTCGTGATCATGCAAAGAACATGGGGCTTCAAAGCTATTACATTGTGACACGCTTTTTAAAAAACTGCCTATTGCTTTACCTACTGCATCCTTCTTATATACCCAGGACGAAAGCTGTAAGTGCAAATATAAATTTATCTGGATTAACAAGAAGAAAACAATGTGCTTTGGTAAGAATAGTTTGTAGAAGTGTGAGTTGAGAAAGTCATGTGAATGCAATACGCCAGGTTTTTAATGGTTATGTTCTGATGTTTCTTCTGCGCCATTTGCCCAGTATAGTAATCAATTTTGTTTTGAATTTATAGTCTCATTTAACTGCAATGGTCATATCGACGGCCTTTTATTTTTGGAGCATACTGCCTATCGGTAATGCTGCTAACTCATTGGATTTCTGGTTTTTCTTTGGGTTTTGTATATTAAATCACACATATTCACACTCATTCATAGCTCCAGATCTGGGGAGGCTAGGGAAATTCTTGGCTAGAGAAAAATTCCTATCCCCAGGCGGGAACCTCTCGCACAGCAGGTTGGTCTAGGTGTCTTCGTTAAATTTGTGTACAGAAGATATCCTGTATTATCAAAACTTGAGGTATGCCATTTTATAAATTCCGAATTAACATGTTCTGCTCGTACTGGAAATTGTTACTGTAACAGACAGTAAGGCGCAGGATATGCTGCAATAAATTGAAATAGCAGTAATTGCTAAACGTTGCAGATTTGCTCCTTCATTAGCAAGATGAGAAAGCGTGGGAAGAATCTCGTTATCTCGCGTCCGGCCAACTTGACCAAATATTGCAATATCATCCCGCGCATGTCCTAAAGGGTCCTACTTCCTGTCCTGATAGCAGAAGCTTGTTAGCAAGCACTGATATTTCACAAACCGCAGATTTACAGCAAATCTTCTTTGTCTTATCATCTGCACGCACAAAGTCCCCATTACTAAAAAACAACTCGTGTTTGGAAATCCAAACCAATTACCCTAATAGCTTGAATTACAGACAGCCGTAGTAATAGTATATTATACACTAAGGGAGCGGAAACAGATGATTCTCCACGAGCTGCATAAGTGGAGCCCGAGGATTTATCTCAAGGACTGCAAAACTACTGAGGGGAAAATCTGTTTCGATCCCGTCGTGTATATACTATTTTTTCCACTACCGGAGCTGAATTGTTGCATTTTATATATTGACATTCAATTTCCCTGGGACTATTTCATTGAGGTGGTTTGGAATGATTCAAAAATGGATAATTTTGAAGAACCAAAAGAATAACGTGTGCTCTTAGTAAGGTAGTTAGTGGTTTCATACCAAAAAAGTCCAGAAGATTATACTCGTTTTAAAAAGTGGTGTTTACTGAAGAATGTACAAATGTATTCAGAAAATGTGCTGTTCATAATTTCACGGAAATAGCAAAAGGAATAGAAGTCTTCTACGATATGAGTGCAACATACTATGCTAAAATCTTGTTTAGAGATAAATAATAACACTGATATTAGCAAATATGTAAAACTTCTTGCATTGTTAAAGAGGAGTTCAGAAGAGTATCGTAAAAAAAAATCTTAAGTATTGTCGAGGTATGATGTTACTTCTTTGTCAAAAGTGGATGACGACGTGTATTTGTTGATTACAGTAAGAGTAAGTTAATATTTCTCCTTTAGGGAGTGAAGTATTACATTATCTTCCTAGAGAAAAAAAAAAGATATTTTGGTAACCTAGAAAGCCACATTTAGCTCCGATTCTGCAAAAAACTATTTTTTTCAGCATGTATTTTACGCTGCTAAACTTAGATCATACCATATTCTTCATCGAATTCTAACCTCTTTAAAGCAATCTGTGAAATTTGGTTAAAAAAAGATCAAAAGTTGGACTCTTTATTCTTTGCATTTTTATTATACTATCATGCTACCTAATTCGTTTTTAATATCGACAATTTAAAAGCCACAAATGACTACTGAATCGATCCTATACCATTTAGGTAAAGCACCGCGTTGAACGTTAAACTCCATTTTTCTCAATTCCCCCTCCCTTTGTTAGGCATTTTTCACTGTTCAGAATGCACCTTGGACCACAGTTTATAACTTATTAACTTGAAAATTTCAGGAGTGCTAAAGAATTTGGATTTAAAACGTGTTGTGCACTAGTTAAAAATATTAAATCGTCTGAAATCAATCACTTTCCATAACTCATCAACATGAATGGCAAATTTTCTCTCTTAAACTAATTGCAATTAAGAAATACTTGCACAACATTATGTTTGTATACTACGCCCAAATTAAAAAATTGGGAGCGATGTGTTAAACCGTAGGGACCATTTAATATTACAATACCAAAAAGTGATTTACAAGGAATAGGAAAAAAGCTCTTAAAAACAGTTTCATATAATTTCTTAAAGTTTTGCGTACACTATATGCTTTAGGTTTTGCGTATATGGTAAAACAAAATTTAAAGTTAAAGAAAACTACAGATTTTTGGATTTTCACTGATACATTCCTTAATCTGTTTTATCTTCAACAATAATTACATTAATATAGTGAATTAATGTTTTTAAAAAACAGTCACCTGCTTTACATTTTCAACTCTTGTGCACGAAAAACGTTTTTAGTTCGTTGGGTATACTTTTAATTGGAAGTACATTTATCCATTTCCCTTAGAAATCTTTTAGTCCCTATTTTGCTCTTCATAAAAGTCTGGTGTGATATCTCATTCAAGAAATAATTTGCACAACTAGTATGATTAGGTAGGTGAGAAGTGTTTATGTTTTGTGTAACAAATGGATTTGTGTGCTGGGATGTTTGGATTGTGTCTGCATGCCTTCTGAATCACAGTCACTTGTGTTCTGATTTCTATTTTAACTAGTATTCTTTAAGTTGGTATCATCTCTATGTTGTACATCAGAATCTTTGTTTAAATCTAGGCATTGATTCTGAATTGCAATTACAAATGTTGCCATTTCGTCATGATTTATTTTGCATTTTTCTAAACTACAATTCATTTCGTTTATCCTGCTCTCAAGATTTGTTTCTTTTGTAGTATTTTGTTCTCTCATCTTCAGGATAATAGCTTGTATTTGCTATAAGAAAGCTTTTACATTTTTAAAAGTTGCCTGTAGGTTCTTTTTTATTCACGGGAGGGCAGCAGATATCCTTAGTTGCGCAGTCACTTTCCTATTGATTTAATCGGACTGCAAACTTCTGTGGTACCAGTATTGCTGTTCTGTGTTTACACACACATGGAGACGCCGCACAGATATTAGTCGTGTAGTCGCCTTCCTGCACCATCTGTTTGATTTACATTTATTTTACGCTGTGGCTGAAACATAGGTTCGTATACTGAATATCCAAACCGATAATTGGCTTGGACTGACAAACCGCGAAGATCTCAAGCTAGATTGATCGGTAAACGGAATTTAAATCCGCAATCTCCCGATTGCGACGCATAGACGCTACCAGCTAAGCTATCAAGTACGATTAAACAGATTTTCTAAGCTTCACTGCATCTTACAGAGTTTAATCAGTGATGACGAAGAGATTAACCTGGCCTAAAATACTTAAAATTAAATGATGCAGAATGCACACAACCGTTTAACTCCTTCAGATGTGCGCTACTTTGCCAAAAATCCGTTGTACAAAATAATTCTTAAGAGACTTTTTCGGAAAATCACCTTCATTGCTATATTTTGCAATTTGCATCAAGTTTGGCGAGTTTTCATCCGTACGTCAGCGGTAATGTAATTATAAACGTACAGACGTTATCTCAATCGTATTTGTATCAATTATATTTGTAACAAATAGGTAAGATTATGAATTTAAATATTCTGATGTTTAATTTTAACTTATGGCAATGAATCTAGGCGATTTTGGCTGAATAACGTGTGCTGTTTCGTTTCTTAGAAGTGAAAGTACCTGCTTATTTTGTATTATTTTAATTACTGCCGCTGTAATGTATTCTGTAAGTTGTTAAACGTGTTTGATTAAATCAACGACGAGTTCATAAAAACGTTGTAACATCCATGTCGGACGGAAACTTCGTTTTGTCCTATATTTTGTTTTATTGTCTCATTTGTATAGTCCCCTTTAACTTCTATGGTCACAAATAACTCGTTGACTGTAGTCAGTTCTTATTTTTTAATAATTTTTAGCATAATATAACGCACATTCGCTCCAACATGTCCAGATTCGGTGGAGGGCACAGAAATATTCTAATTAATGAAAATCTCTCCGGTACCTCTGGATCTTCAGTATTTATTGGTTACAAGCGGGCGGAAACTGATATCTTGGTAACGCGTGTTGCATAACAACACGCCGGATTCATTTGTTCAAGCGGAAGTCTTCGGAAGACAGCGAACAGTAATATCTAGCAAACGCTTAAACTCTTCATTCCATAGCCAGAAAATACATACGAGTATAAAATCGGAAGGATTGGCTTTAACTGACGCACTCAACTGTGGTTTGTTTTTGGAAGAACACAAATGATCTGAAATTCTCTTGAAGTATTAGTGGTATAAGCGAATGTTACTTTGTAAGGGAACAGCGATGTTATGAACAAGATCGTCATATGCGTTCATTACATGGACGTAATAATAAAATAGCATGGTAAAATTTGTTATGAATATGTTGGAAAATTACTCAAAGTTATACTTAAAAACCACCATACTTAAACATAGAATTTCAGTGTCATATCTGCGGAATTTTGCTTAAAAACAGCAACCTTTTTGGAGATTACCAATATAAATTCTCTTAATTTTGCACTGATTGGAATAAATTTGAAACATTCTAATAATTTTTTTCTTCAAATATTATTATATAAAATTTGAGCTCCTCACGTCAAGCGTTCGTGATTTGTTTTGCAACAAATATACGCTAATACACATTCCGCAGTAACAAATTCATTTAAAAACAACAATTTCAGCCCAAAACTGTTTAAATGCAAAAGTCTTATGTGTCATATTCACATGTCCTATAAAAACTTTTTTTCTACTTCATGTTAATCGAGATAAACCTTTGCAGAAACACTTCATTACACATTTCGCTAAAGGTGCATGGGGATAGAGGAAATCGAATCTGCAGTTGAGATGTTTAGAAGCGAGTGGCTATACACCGGTCTTCAAATTCCAAACTCTCCATGATATCGCGATAAGCAACAGAATAGCGACAGCACTTTAAAAAGTGACAAAAGCGATGACAAATTCAAACCAATAAACACGGATATCTCGGAAATGGCTGTTGCCAGAAACAAAAGTTGTGTGTTTTAAAGAGATCAAATTGACTGTGTACTACGAATAGGCTTTTGTCCAATTATACAAAATTCCTTCCGAATGAAGAGAACTTCGCATGCTATTCCCGGAAAATTCAGGATAATATGCATTTTATTTGACATGCAAATATAATATATATGTATATATATGGTATTTTAATCAAAATCTTTAGAACCATTTTTGAAAAATACAAATTTCGAAAAATTTTCGATGTAAAGTGTAGTTTGGGGTTTTCATTTTTATTTACGTTGTTCACAGGTACACATACACACACTGACCTTTTTGTTTCTCTAAAAATGTCCTTTTTCATTCAGGGGGTCTCAAAGCATGCATATCCAGTGAAATCTCGATATCGAACCTTTGGGTGGCATACAATACCTTCTTTACCTACTAGGTACGAGGTGGAGAAAGAAAACCTGCCATAAATAATGTACCTATCTGCAACAGCCGTCTGAATAGATCTGTCGACAGGATCAATCAAGCATACATCTGCTGGCTATGCCTGTGGAAAAAAGTATTAAATCTAATTGTGATGTACCCCACGGCAGATGACGTTGCTACCATCATTACCATGCAATCCTTGGCCAAGGCTGCAGATTTAGGTGCTATTGACACGAGACACCGGATGTGCAAGATGGCGGTGATAACAACAAAAGACTGTTCTGTACTTCGGACAATTGAAGGTGCAACCTGATACAGTACTACGGATCCCCGCATTCCTCCTCATAAACTTCCTGTGCCACACAGGCCGCTCTGCAGATGTCTGCGATCACGTGCCTCCAAACCTGGCGTCCATCTGTCGCTGGTCTTCCGAAATGAGATGCAGAAGTATGTTTAGTATCATTAATATATTTATTATTTCTTGTGTGCGTATTCATAGAATTCAATGCTAAGATGGAATCTGGAGACAAGTATACATATATTCGGTTTTACAATGTAGAAACATTTTTCCGTCACCCAAGATTACAGTTTTTTTTAACATCTTTTATCATTCTTCTCTATTCTTCCCTGTTGGACCATAAATCTTCCTCAATTTCCCAATTCATCATTGCCCCTCTAATTCCTGAATTCACGTGCTATGCGGTCTTCCTTTTCTCCTCCTTCCTGGTGGCGTGCACTCCATTATTATTTTGGGTAATCTTTCACCTTCCATTCTTTTAGCATGCCCATACCATTCTAATTGTTTGTTGAATAAAATAAAAAACTGAATTTTAAGTATTTATATTTTCATGGATAATCTCATTTCTAATGTTTTCTCTTTTACATATCGTGGCAGATCTCCATTAATTCATTTACATTTCCAATAATTTTCTTTTTAACTGATAGTTAAGAGTCCAGACGTCGGAGTCATAGATTATAATACTTCTATTGTTTTAAGAATTGAAGTTTTAGTTTCTTTTGAGACCTGTTTATCCCATAATATACTATTCAAAGTAGATATAGCATACTTTCCTGAGTATCGTTGATCTTATTTCTTTTCCTTGTTTCCATCTTGTGTAATCCTGTGTGTTTAATTATTCCCATTTTGTCTTCCAGTACTAAATCTTGATGAACATCCCCAATGGCCATATATTTGGATTCGTCGATATTTACTTCGTCGTATCATAATTAGGGAGGTGCGTTCGCATTATCTAGCACATATTGGCGTCGGTTCGTCCGTCTGTTCGCATGAAACAAAGCATGACCTCGGTGCATATGGAGCTGAAATACAGAACTTTAAAGAAAGGGTATTAGAATATCTCAATTTTTTTTCTGAAATTGGCACAAAATTAAGTTTAGTTAATATAGAGAACGTGTTTCAAATTACTCACTTCACTAGTAGTCATAGCATCGACCTCGGGACATCAGTGTCATAATGCGTACAGAATGATTATATGCTCTACATACGTCAACATTATATCCGTTCATGTTAGAATCCCCGATTGTGAATCCTGTTTGTGGCGTGACAGACGTAAACAAGACGCACGCTTGTACAGTGCTAGTCACTGTCGCTAGATGTGCCTGATGTTCAATGGCGCATTTGTTTTGTGGAGCTTACTGGATGGTACGCTAATACCGAACGCTCGTCTTGTTTAGCACAAAGAGTACATGCATAAAGCACACACGTAATGGTTAGTTTCTCATTGTGTACCAGTACACATTAGTTGAGACAGCACGTACACATTTGTCGCGAGTGTTACATTTCACTTTGACAAATGAAGATGTTTCATAAAGTAGATTTCAATAAAATTATGTCCATGCAGCGCTCCTTGTTATATCTACCGCATCTGCGACCCCGTGCTCCTAACCTCAAAATGCTTAGTTTGCTATTGGCTTTCTACTCTACAATTTTCTGCACATTGTTTCTCTGCATCCTGTATTCACGAAAACAATCATAATTATTATGCAAAATGATCCACCATTCCTTTATGCTTGAGATATGCAACTCTTCAATCTTCTGGAGTTAAGTGTGTTTCTCATTGTATTGTTATCGCATATTTCCACCCTTCTGCTTATCCAAAAACAGACATTAGCGTTCTCTTGAGATGTGATAGAGATTCTTTTAAACATAATATCCTCTACTATGTGATTATAAAATACGCTTTAAACTACGAAAAAGAATATGTAACAGATACTGCATAATTCACTATAGACGTACTATCTACCGCATCTTAAATTAAGCGATTGTTCCTCGTGGTTACGAAAGATACTTCTGGATACAGAGTGAGTGAGTGACTGAGTGAGTGAGTGAGTGAGTGAGTGAGTGAGTGAGTGAGTGAGTGAGTGAGTGACTGACTGAGTGAGTGACTGACTGAGTGAGTGACTGACTGAGTGAGTGAGTGACTGACTAAGTGAGTGAGTGACTGAGTGAGTGAGTGAGTGAGGTTTAAGGGCCCGTCAATAACTAGGTCATTAAAGCCCGAGTCAAAACTTAAAACCATAAAGTTATAAAAACCTGAAAGTCATATGTCAAAATGTAAAAAGGAAGCTAAAATAAGCACAAACCCTAGAAGTTTAAAAACAGAAGATACAAAAATAGGATAAAACCAAATAAGGCAACTTACGCCTGCGTATGAAACCCAATAGCTAAAACAAACCGAAGTGCCTGATCGACAGCCACGGGGTCGTCGCCTAAAACACGCAGGGTAGATGCTAGGCCAAAGGACAGGCACTTATGAGCATATCGCAGACAAGTAAGAAAAATATGTAAGACGGACTGGCGCATGTCGGACAAACAGGGGCCGGGTCACCGCGCAAAAGATGTCCAGGAGTGGCGCGGGTAAGACCCAGGCGTAGACGAGTGAGAATAGCTTCCGATCGCCGTGATTCCCTGCAAGAAGTGGGCCAGGGTTGGACGGTGTCCCTAATAGTCCGCAGTTGTGTGCAAGCCAACACCTCCCTTGACTCTTGCCAGGCCAAAAACATATTTTGTCGGAAGTACCGCTGGACATCTTTATAAGGCACAGTCGCTGTGGAAAACTCCGACAAATGGCAGGCCCCACCTGGCCGGGGGTCCATGTAAAAACTAACTGGTATCCGCGACAAAGCAACTGGGAGACGAGTGTCTGAATTTTCACGACGAAGGTGGAGGAGCCGAGAAACTGTTGCAAGGCTTGAAGGGCGCTCAAAGAGTCGGAGCAAATAAGAAAGCACCGGAACTAAAGTGGAGATAAAAAGAGGAAGTGAAAGATGGCAGAGAGCTCAGCGGTAAAAACGGAACTGATGTCCAAGAGGCAACATTGGTGAGTCGCACCGTTGAGGACGAAACCGCAACCTGTAGCACTACCCACCTGGGACCCATCAGTAAACACCAGTGCGAATGGGAGATGAGTGGTTCGAATCCCAATGTGGGTATACACGTTTTTCATGGATTAACCAGATACTATGGGACTGAGCATGCCCATATGGAACAGGTGCGTTAGGAGTCTACATGACACCATTAGATGTAGGAAGAAGCGCAAAAATACCGAGCAGAAAATCTGGAAAAGCAATAAATATGAGGAAACAAAATAAAATATGTAATAAAGTACCAAGATTTATAAACTTTTTACAACTTCTTCGTTTCGTTATTGATTAATAAATAAGTTAAAAGAAGCTGACAAGTAGATGTAAAGCTCACGTGTTTTGGATTTAAAATATACTAGCTAATGGGAAACTTGAATGGGTTATGACATTTTACAGCCAGTACAGCACGTGTTTATAACGTGAAGTACTAAACTAATCTTTTAGACATTTCTGATTGATTTTAAACCCTAGCTCTTAACTTAAAGGCATGCTGTTATTACTATTTTCTGAGCTTAACTCAGGTAAATATTTTTGCTACACTATCCCTGGACAGAGACTGGGACCGATATTGCATAAAATCAAATTATAAGAGTCTTTTGAAACTGCACCATACCTACCCAACCCACCACAGCATTTGGATAACAAGAAAAACAATTACATCGCACTTCACCTCCCACCCAAGGTGCTGATATTGCCAATGCCTGTGTTTTACTCCCATATTGTTTTTATCATTCCCAACGAAGCACAATTGGTCTCGATCTATTCAATTAATCAATGTGTACAGAATTCTAGAGCATCCTATTGGTGCACCCATTCGGAGGCTGTGAACCACTTGAATGCAGGAGCATGTATGCAGTTAAACGCTTCCAAACAATGTTGGAACAGAGCTTCCGTGATGCGAGAAGTTGTAGGTGTTGAGAAAGAACAAGCATGCTCGCTATCTTCTGTTCCTTTCCTAGTTCCCACCAAAACAAAGGCACAATTACACCTCCGCTACTCGTTTGTTATCCTGGACAAAATACTTTGGGAACCAGCCGGTCCTCATTCCCAAGGTTGTCAGAACTGACCCAGTTTCGCGATTTCGTATTGCGTGGAAAGCACCACTGCACAAGAAAAACGCATTGTCATGTAATGATCGCGCTTAATAGATGTCACCCATATTTCTTTGTACCTTCTCCTAAGTCTGCAACCTCATCAATAAAATGCTCGGCATTTGTAACACGAGTGCAGCAGTAATTCGTTCCTAACTGCATTTTAAGGCCTAGATTGGTTTATGTTGCCAAGACAACAAACGATGTCTTGAGCGCCATTGACTGCAAAGGATCATTCGCAGTGAAAATTCAACTCAAACGTAACACGCTGTGTTGTTTATGTATTATGTGCAATTATGCGTTAGCGTTCTTATTTTAGACTAAGCTGGCTTACCCATTGTTGTATAGGTAGCTTTTTAAACCTCGAATGACCTGGCTTCTAATTCTTTATGTAATTATTGTACCATGATATAGAACAGGGGTTCTCAACCTATGGTATGCGCACCATTGATAGTACGAGGGCTATCCCAAAAGTACCCGACCTAACAAAGAAAACACGAACATTTTGGGAAAAACACCTTAATTTATCTCATTTCTCTTTCAGCTCGATACACTTTTGCCAGCAATGTTCAATAGCTTCGATACCCTGTTTATAGTGAGAACCGTCGAGTTCAGCAAAATAGCTATCATCTGCAAACTCCACCTATTCATTGTTGGCAAATCTTTTACCACCAAGCCATTTCTTCAACTTGTTAACGGAAAATAACCAGAGGGGGCTAAATCTGGCTAATAGGGTGCATGAGGAAGCAATTCGAACTTTAACTCATTGATTTTGGCCATGGCGATAATGGGTGTGTGAACTGGTACATTGTCTTGATGAAACAGAACTTTCGTTTGCTGCCATTTTTGCTTGATTTCATCATTAAAATGCTGCAATAAATTTGCATAATACTCGCCATTGATAGCTTTTTCTTTTGAAGATAATCAATGAAAATTATCCCACGCGCATCCCAAAAAACTGACTCCATGATATTATCTGCAAATGAAACTGTCTTCGCTTTCTTTGGAGTCGATTCTCCCCTTTCAATCCACTGTTTTGACTGTTCCTTCGTCTCAGGTGTGAAGTGATGGACCCATGTTTCATTCATGGTTATGAATCGACGAAAAAGCTCGGTTTTATTGCAGCGAAACATCCTCACGACGCGGATTTCATTCCATTATGAGTAAACGCGACACCCATCTTGCGCACAGCTTTCTCATGCCTAAATTTTCAGTTAGTATGCGATGTACAGCACTTTTTGAAATGCCTACGATGTCTGCTAGCTCGCGCACTTTCAGCCGACGGTCATCCAAACCCATTTTGTGGATTATCTTCACAATTTCTGACTTGGTCACCTCATTTGGTCGACCACTGCGATGTTCGTCTTGGCAGCTCGTACGGCCTCGCTTAAACTCTGCCACCCAATATTTTACTGTTGTAAACGAAGGAGCAGACTCTCCCAGAGTAGAATCTAGCTCAGGTTTAATATTAGTTGGACTAAGACTTTTCAAATGAAAGTATTGTATCACATAACGATGGCCAGTTTTATCCATGTTTACAAATTCGCTGAGAGAGTTCACTATTAATGGCGGCCAAAAATTGCGGAACAATGTAGCATCGTCAAACTTAAGCTTTATGAGGGTGGTACTTTCTACTACAGTTATTTGTTTGAAACAACGGCTATATATACGTGAGGTCGGTACTTCTGGGACTGCCCTCGTAGATACATATGTGAGCTACTATCGGTGGTATGTAACCTTCACATTGAAACGAACGTGTGAGTCAAAAATTAGTTCAACTTGTCAGGTTAATAGCTTTTACTGATGTACGAGTACTGGAGTACTAGTAGCAGGAACATACGTTTGTTCTATCGATATAAACCTCGCTTATGTAGCCCTATTTTAATAGTCGTTATAGCAACAAGGAACCTTTCTAATAGCGGTATACAAATTTTGTCTATTCCCGGCTGGGGCGGCGAATTTTTCAACCAGAATCATTCCCTATCCTCCAGAGTCTGGAAGAATGGGTGTGGAGTGAATCTGAGTATATTTAAGAGTTAAAAATTAGTAAAACCCTAACTTAAGAAACCTACAATAAATACAGCGATTAAAAACACCGCCATTATTTCTCAAGTCATTCTCCGACGTGACCATAGAAGTTAAAGGGGATTATAAAAATGAAAATTTTGTCTATGTCCTCAAATCTAGTAATTATGTATGAAAATGTTGTTTGTTGGTTTTAGTAGATATTTTAGATTTAGGAACGAATTTCTAAGTATCAAATTCGGTTACTTCTGTAGCCTCTTAACTCCGTTTTAATCTGTATTTCCATGTTTGAAATCGCAAGGCGTACAATTATTCGTTAACGCTTTTTGCCGTGTTCCATTAACAGCACATTTTTATAAAAATCTAACGTTTCTTTGAATAGTTGCTTTGGTAACCAACTGGCGAGATTGGTGCATCTCCCAGTCAGAGGTATTCGTCATCTTCATACGTAGGATGCTATCGAAACGAAGGTCGCCTTCTGTGATTTCATCAGAGAAACACATTTTCAAGCTTACCTCTAGAATAATGGGAATTGACGTTGGGGCACGTGCGCTTGGACTGAGTTTGTCATTTTAATTAGGTTCTGTAGTACGATTCCTTTTGCAGGAGATGGAATACAACACATGCAAACGTGAACACGTGCACTAGGTAAAGACGGACACAGCTGCGAGCAGAACACGTGGGGATTGCACCCCCTCAGGAAGTTGGGGGCGTCGAGGCCGCGCACGAGCCCCTTCTGCCTACACAAATCACGTCACTTGCAATCCAAGCTGTTGGAGAAAACGTGGAACAACTGCTCACGTTGATTAGTCAATCTGTGGTTCTTATACCCTCAACGGCATGTAAAGAATTCTCCCACCGTTTCTCAAGCAGTTGTTTTTAACATTTTTGTCAGAAATTCCCTGTATTATGCTTATCGTGTTTTGCGGTTTTTCAATTGTATAAAATGCCACAAGGAAAATAAAGTTGTTTGTTACATTCGTGTGGCTTTATCTTTATTAGTAAATATAAAAAATATTCTTACGAAAGCTTATTTTTGTATCTACTTCGTTTTAATCAAGATCAACCTTTCATAAATAGTTTCATTACGCATTTCGTTATAGATACAAAGAGAACAGTGATAGTCAAATGTTTAAGAACTGGACGCTATATGCTGCCCTTAAAATTCCATATTCATTCCCTGCAATCGCGAGAAACAACTGAATGTTGACAGGACTTTAAAAGAATCACATAGTGGTTTATGCCACAAAAAATTATTTGCATTAAATTGAGTGATTTAAAGAGATGTGCATTTTTGTGCAGTACATTTTCTTCCATCCCTCAACGTTTACCAGTTATACCAGTTTGTAAAAAATCAATTCAGAATGAAGAGGACTTCACAAATTATTCCCAGAAATTCAAGATACAAATTTTATTTGTCATGTAAATATCTCTAATATAAAGTATTTTAAACAAAATCTCAGAGCCATTTTTAAGAAAGAAAGAAAAAAAAGGATTGGAAAAAGTATTCATGCAAAGGATAGTTTGGGGTTGGGGATTTTCTTCGTCACATCTTTGGAAGATACTGCACTTAAATACCAAGTTTGTCTCTCTCTCCCTCCCTCTCCCTCTCGCGGATGCTTTTCTAAAACGGCTTTTTTATTCAGGGGAGCTCAAAACATGTATTTCCGTTGAAACCTCGATATCAAATTTTTGGGTGGAATACAATACCTATCTTCTCTACCTATGAGAGCGATACTGAACATTTTTAGAATGCTGTGTTTCTAAAAACAAATGAAAGTTCTTTATATTTGACAGCTATTTTCTAATGCTTTGCGGATTGATTGCTGTGCAGTTTGTTCGATTTGCTCTAATAGTTTGTTAATTATCATAGTTTAAAGATTTTGTGTTCACCCAAAATGAATTTGGCTAGAAAACATTTTAAATCGTCATGCGTTTTTTCCTCATGAGATGAAGCAGTGAACATTAAAGAAAGTTGGTTTGTGAGGTGCCTCAGGAAGAGTGGCATCATTGCTTTAAGGGCTGGTCTCATCGAATAAAAAATGTATTGATGTTAAAGAGGAATATTTTGAAAAACAATAAAATCATTTCAATTTTTTGAAACTAATCCAGTGTTACTTAGTATGATAATAGAAACTACCTATATAATTTAATGATAACCCCAATGATTTTGTGTTGAGCAAGTTTGTTTCCACTCTGTTAAATTAAGATGTACTGTGTGAAACTAGACTGCCATGTTGTTAGCACAAAAACAGAGTACCTTGGTCGCTGCAATTAATTGATCTCTTTTAACACTGCGTGCAAGAAACGAAGCCATTAATCATATGAAGTGATAGCTGGAACCGGAACTCTTTAAGAGAAACTTGTTTAAATGGCTATGTGGAGAGATTGGCCATATTGAACATTTTAAACATCTCATCCTGGAGAAACAAAATATAACAAATTATTTTTTTCACATACGTTCAACTCTTAGAAAGCTTTGAATCACAGGAGAGTAGGTATCCATGTTTCTGGTAAAAGAATCAAGAAATGAAGGTACATATATGATTTTTCATCAAACGTTTTAGCACCAAGGTACGCATCGTTTTTACTCTCTGCTACTTAACTCTATTAAGTAGAGGAAGTATTGCATTCCACATGAAAGTACAAGCTTTTAGACTCCCTGAATAAAAAATCGGCACTATAAAAAACAAATCTGGGGTGTGTGTGTGTGAACAGCAGTAACTCAAAAACGAAATATCCGTTAAATACCAAACTTGATATTTAAGTTCAGTGTCTTCCAAGGATACGACCCAAAGATTTTCAAGAAATTATCCCACCTCATACTAATCTTTACATGCAAAAATTTTCAGTATTTTTTATTTTGCTCAAAAATGACTAACGATTTTGATTAAAATGCCATAAGTTCAATATGTTTGTATGACAAATAAAACGTATATCTTGCATTTTATGCGAATAGTCTGTGAAGTGCTCTTCATTCTGAATTATTTTCATATAATTGGCAAACCGTAAAAGACGAAATCTTATCAAAAAGTGTAGAATTTTTTTTGTTTACATTTTATTTGCTGATCCATTTATACCCCGGTTTTAACTGTAATGGTTATATCGGCGGTCTTTTGCCTTTGAAACATGCTATCTATCGGCAATGGTATAAACTCGTATACATTGTCATTGGATTTCTAATTCTTCTTTGGGTTTTGTACATTAAATCACAGTCATTAATACTTCCACACTATGGGGTAGTTCTTAAAGCGCACAATTTGTGTCAAATAACATTTTTTGTGGTAAACATTTTTGAGATATTATGTGTTATTATTTTGAGTTTTCAATTACTTTATACTTTTCCAACTGCAAGTCGCTTTTACATTTTTTCTGCCATGTACATAGAGGTAGAGAAGGTATTGCACTCTACCCAAAAAATGGGTATCGAGATTTCTCCGAAAACACATACTTTAGAAAAAGGGTCGTGTGTGTGTGTGTGTGTGTGTGTGTGCGTGTGCGTGTGTGCAGCATGAATCAAAAACGAAAACTCGGATAAATACCAGCTTGGTATTTAGTTTCAGTATCTTCCAAAGATGAGACATGAAGATTTTCAAGAAAATCCCCCCACCCCAAACTACCCTTTACATGGAACATTTCTTTAAACTCTTGATTTTCTAAAAAAAAATGACTAATGATTTTGATAAATACCGTGTGTGAAAGATATTTACATGGCAAATAAAATCTATAACTTGCATTTTCTAGGAATAGCCAATGAAGTCCTCTTCATTCGGAAGGATTTTTGTATAACGTATAACTGGTAAACGTTAAGCGATAGACGTAAAGGTACAATAAAAAAATAGATCTCTTTAAAACACAATTTATTTCAAATACGTTTTTTTGTGTGTGGTATAAGTCATTTCTGAGATACCCGTTATTGATAGTTCGAATTGTTAATTTCTCGGCCATTCTTTAAAGTCTTGTCAACATTCAGTGTTTCTTGCGATTGCATGGAAACTATGGTATTTTAAGACCTGCATATAACGTCCAATTCTAAAACATTTGACTATCCATATAATAACTAACGAAATTGTAATGTAGCCATTTCTGCAAAGGTTATTTGGGTTAAAATGTAGATACAAAAATAAGCTTTAGTAAGAATAGTTTATATGCCCAATAATAAACGATACGTAGAGGGTAGAGAAAGTCATGTGGATTATCACATCAGATTTTTTCATTCATAGTCATGCAAAGAGAACGAAATTTCAAAGCTATCATGTAGCGAGCTACTTTTAAAAAGGATTTTACTATCGCTTTAGCTTATTGTATTCTTCTTATACTTATAACATGATGCAGTAATTTGTATCACAAATTACTTAAATGTAAATAATGATTGTAATATGAATATGCATTTTTATGTGACATTGATTTGAGATGTTTCTTGACTGTAATTATTGTTGATAAGTAAGTTTATACGACCTTACTGAAACTGTCAATAATAGCGCGCAATAATGCAGCAAGGGGGGGTGAGCTGTTTATCATTATTGGAAACGAGGAAGTTACGTAATGTTGGCGCGTTTTTCCGTTGAGAATCTTCTGGAATGTTTCCCTAGAGCATATGTATTCATAATTTTCATTGGATATTAAAATAGACGCTAATGTTGGCGCGTTTTATTAGCCAATAGTAACTCAGTTATAATCTTTAGGCATATCGGGGAGTGGGTGTATAAAAAGCCAAGTCAGAGGTAAAGTCAGTCAGTCGATCAGTTCATCGAAAATCTCAATACATTACAGGTCGCCTTCAGTCGTCCAGTTCATCGAAAATCTCAATACATTACACGTCGCCTTCAGTCGTTCAGTTCATCAAAAATCTGTGTACACTACACGTCGTCTTCAGTCAGTTCGTCGAAAGTATTAGTACGGCATACATCGGATATAGATTCACAAGTTACGCGCAGCAGAATTATGAAAGATCTAAAGTATGGTAAAGTTAATTATACAAAAGATTGAAGTACGTGGATTAAAAGAATTATCAGTAAGAAGTTGTTATAACAGTTTCAGTTTGGCGAGTGTTAAGATCAATGTATAAATGTGATAGTTAACGTGTTCGACAATAAATGTGTAAAACAAATTTCTTCATCAGTGTTATATTTGGATAAAAGATTCCTTTCCGTTTACACAACCCTGATCAAGAGACATGTTCGACCGAGAAATAATAGCTAGCCGGAGGACAGTAAACAAAAATTAAATCAAATAACAGTCGCATTCTTTCGAACACTAACACTGCTGCAAATTGCTAACACCAGATGGAGCTACAAACCGAACAAATGAATGATGTCACAAGATGGCTTCACATGAAGTAAACATAAATACACAAACATTATAAGTAATACCGTTACAAATTGGCTACCACAACGTGGGGCTACAATAATGTTACTTCAAATTGGCTCCCAAACGTGGGGCTACAATAATGTTAAATAAATAACATTAAACCACTTCAAACAAAATGTGTAATGAAGATTTAACTCCATTAACAAGAATTAGATAGGAGTTTTTGTATGAATAGTTTGTAGAAGAGTGAGTAGAGAAAGTCATCTGAATAAAACTCAGAAGGATTTTTATAGGCTCCAGCAGCTATAAATCATTTGAAAGTAAATGCAAGAAAATTGTTAGGAAATTTGGATTAATGTCTCCATCGCCTTCAATGCCATGCACCCTGCAGAAGCCTGGAATCCGTAAACTTACACTGACAGTTCCCATGTGATCCGGCAAATACTTTCTCAGCTAATTTGGTGCTGGAAGAAAAAACAAACAGAAGCTTCATTTTGTGTTCACATAGCGAGGATGGCAAGAGATTTCCACAGAGATACCCTTTCAGGACTAAAGAGAATCTTTTATAATCGGCAGCCGATTCTAAAAATTCAAGTGGTTCCCATTAGGTCCAGATGCCGAGCATCACGCGTGCCATCTGACGACGAGCAGAGGATAAACAAGAGAGCGGCGTATGGAATTACAGCCTTTCGGCGAGCACAAAGAGACTTCTTCAGTGCCAGTGGTAAATATTATTGCTGCTATTTTTGGGCCCCCTCGGCAAGCTCCATCATCCATTTGCAAGGGGAGTGTGAACAAAAAGAATGCAGCCATAAACTTCAAAATGAGCACTGAAATGTAACTTGATGGCCAAAAATATTTTTTATTTTTGGTGGTAGATTTTCCGAGAGAGAAGTCAATTTCTACAGAAAATATCAGCAATAATCCATCTTTGAGCGCATGAGTTAGGTAAAAACAGTAAATATATTTTATTTAGCAATTTTCGTATGTATTATTTGGTATTAATAAGTAGGTATAATCAAATACAAGGAAGGAAAAAAAATAGTTTTTTGACAATGAATGAACCGATTGCCACCAACATTTTAGATTACAGGCTATATACCAACCTAATTATGAATTAATATTCTGTTTCTGGTCGGGGAGAGCGAAATTAACTCTGTTTGACTGTTAAAACCTCTATTAGCGTTCGTTTTTCCTTCTGGCTGGCCTACTCATGAAACAATTGAGATTTATAGTTGACATTTTGCGTGGTATTTCAGGTTTGACGGAAATCGGTACAAAAACAATGGTGGTTATGTAGAGCATCCTAAAATGTTCACGATTTACTAGAAAGACGAAGTACGTGGGCTATTGAAATTTCATAGGTGTGCAGAATTAGGACTAAGTTTGTCTATACAATTCATATTGTTTGAAATAGATACAAAATAAGGGGAAGGCACAACTGTGACTACTTTGCGTTCACTTTTCTTGAAAATCGTGTGTGTCACATAATGTACTTTTCTTAAATAATAACTCTTGACAATTGTGGCAATGTATTTTGGCTGTGATCCATTTGCAAGTGTTGCAATTTTTTTATTTTTATGCAAGTTAGTAACTTAAGCCCTCAATAAAACTGTATACGGCGATGGCTTCAGTTTTATTTCATTAGTCATCAGTAAGTACCTAAGACGCCGTGAGTCGCTCCGGTGGGCCTACCAAATGACGAAGCATTATTGTTTATTTACGAGACAGAGGTAGGGGTTTTAAATTTAGAACGGACAGCTGAGGGTGTAGTCAGATACTTTGAGCTGCACCCTCTTTTCTTAAAGTTTATGGTACAGCACGTGTAGTGTAAAAATAGTACCGTGTAATTATGCCGAGATTTTAAACTAGGAAATGCGAAATATCCCTGTCAGAATTAACCTGACACTAATAATGATTTCACGTATCATTGTTAAGAGCGGCTGTTAAGGAGACTTGAAAATCTGTCAGTTTGTTTTCTTAACGACCGCCCCATTTGACGGTGAAATTTGAGCACCCTGCGAGAAGTGCAATACATTGTTATTCAGTTAATAGATATCGAAATCGCTTAGGATTCGCTCTTAAGGGGAGATTAAATGGAGAAAATTGCCAAGAAAGAAAGAAAAGTAAAAAAAAAAAAAAAAGAAAAATGTGATGTTTACAGTTTTTCTGACGTTAACATTAGAATTTTAGGTACAATACTCATTGTTAAATATATTTTTAAAAATTGTACTGTATCTGCCATTTTCAATTCTGAATCGCTTCGTAGAAAAAATCTTAACTTATATACCCTGGAGAAGAGAGATAAGTCTTAGCTTTTAGGGGAAATTTAGCTCTACAAAATTGTACCACTGGTAGGTTCCGTGTGTCCAAGCTATATTGTTTCTTTCTTTCTTTGCAGTCAATGTTTTCTCTCCATTATTTCTTTGAGCAGTAAATGGCATTTTCTGATATAATAACTAAATGACATTTTAGGATGATACTAACACCTTGGTGCATTGTGGATCTACTTTGGTGTTAATAAAATAGGTTATTAAAAATAATTTCTGATAAAATTTAATAAAAGTTGTATGATTAAGAATAATACCCTATCGTCCTTAATAGACGACATTATTGTATAAAAGTAGATAAGTGAACTCGGAAGGTGTGTGTATAGCTTGTAAAAGTTTTAGTCTAATGGGTATCTTAAATAGCTTTGAGATACGTAATGGGTCATGAAGTTAACAGAGAGACGGGTAAACTGTGTTCCGTGGGTTCATGCACAGAAGTACCTGGTACAAACAAGTCAACCAATGTTACATACATAAATAGATGCAAATACGATTTAGTACACTAAGAACCGCAGCTATTTACCTCATACTTAACATTCATTTCAACAGTGCAGTATTTTATATATCTATTCATGTCAATGAGAATGCAACACATAGAATAGGAATTACATGTTTTCGTTAAACAATCACTTATCTACAGACATGAGTAAACTAATTTTAAGATTAGCAATAGTATTTAAAATACTACAGTAGTACTTAAAATACTATGTCACAGAGAATACAGCAATTTGCATAGGAAATACACGGGCTCGTTGAATACATACTTGTTTGTAGTCAAGGGTCTACGAAGTTTAGGATTCTGTTACAGTAATGCAGTGTTTGAAATACCATGTCAATAATCTAATTAAATAAAATCACTTATTTACAGACTTAGTTGAACTAGCTTTAAAGAATAGTGCTATACTAGAGGTACGTTTCTCAGTGAATATTGTATAGAGCTATAGGCTTTGTTGAACAAATATTGTATAGGAGCAAATTTATACTTATCTTTATCACTTTATTGTCCGCCTTAAATAAAGGCGAAAGTTCGTTTCCGGATTCCTCGAAAACTGCTGAAACGCTCTAGAGCGACGAATTCATTGCAATGCAACTTTTGTCAATTGGGTCAAATGGGGAATTAATACTTTTCGCTCACTCCGTGTTTGTTCCAACATCCATGTTCCAAGGATAATTCCAGAGACTGAGCAATTCATGAAAATATACGTATTTAAAACTAAGATTTTAATTTTGGTTGTCGATTGTGGTGTTAAATGGGTTGGTGTATGTACTTTTCATGCTGGTGGATCTGCTCGCTAGTGATTGTGTTCTAGGGGGTGTGGGGAATACAACGAAATAATGTTTTATAAACTATTAAAATTACAAATTAATTTTTGGCAAGATTATTGGAATGCTCAACTGCTTTACTGCGCCTTAACCTTGCCTCTACCTCTTACTTTCAAAAGTTTCAACTCTCCTAATTTTTTTTATTGGTTATTCATTATTATACCATTACTCTATTTTTTTAAAGCGTATAAAAATTTAATGTTGAATAAATTACATGAAATTTTTTCTGGATGGAACATATTTTTCAAGCCACTTCTCAACTTAAATGAGTTACTTTCTTAATAAAAAATAATCCTTATGGTTTAAGAACATGCACAAAAAGAGAATAATGCTTACATCTTATATATTGAAGCTGAAACTTTATTTTTTAATGCAATTGTGATAAATTAATATTCGAGAAAAATAGTTCTAAAGTTGAACTAACCTTTAAAGTTGTCAAACTGCATTAAAACGGCACTGTATTAGAATTGTCCCACAGCATAAGCACAAACCTGTGATTCACGTGGCTGTTTATTATGCCTTCTATCGTTTTGTATAATTGGTTTTCCCAATTATGGCTCGAAATAAAATACTGGACACTTACAGATACTTACACTGCACTAAAATAACTTTACTGCAGTTGAAACCAGATTTATTATATAATAAATTCTGCGTAGCTAAACTCAATAGGGCCATTAACAGATGAACTAAAAACACTAAAACGTTTCAAAGCACTACCTCTTGCATACTTCCCTTGCTGTAGCGTGCCATCTGTGGGCAACACATACCGTTAATTCACAGAAAATTGCGGCAATTTGAACATAAATACCATACCATGCCTAACCGTGCCCAAGCTTTTTAAAAATGACAACTACATCGCGATAGAAGACCAGAACGGCTGTAAATGACTTGTATGGCGTTTCTAATGCACCAATAAATAATTTAAATAAATAAATAAATAAATAAAAGTTTCTTCCCTCCATAAATGAGGATTCGGGGTTCGTCGATTATCTTGTTTCGGAGAAATTTTTTTAAAGCCAAAGAGGAAAACATTTTATTTAGATTTACACCAAATTGTTTCCTTGAAGATTTTTACTTTTTCTACCACTTACCTTAGTAGGTAAGTATTGCATTCAACCCAAAACTTCGATGTCGAGATTATATCGTAAACGCCTGTTTTAAGGCCCTCAGAATAAAAAAAGAAGCATTTTTAAAAAGTGTCTCTGTGAACATCATAATTCAAGAATGAAATTTTTTATAAATACCAAAATCAGCAACTTCCAAAGATATGACACCACCCCAAACTACCCTTTACATGGAAAATTGGTTTACATTTTTTTTGTTTTCTCATAAAGCCTCTAACGGTTTTTATTAAAATACCATGTTTAATACATTTTATGACAAATAAAATGTAACCTTTAATTTTACGGGAATAACCTATAAAGCCCTCTTCACTCCAAAAGTAGATAATTTTGTTTTACTGCTAAATCATGAGATAGACAAAAAACGTACTACACATAAATTTAGATTTCTTTAAAACACATAATTTATTACAAATATGGATTTTTTGTGGTAAAGCAATTTCCGAGATGTTAATGGTTTAAATTTTTCATTTTTTAAAGTACTGTCAACCTTCATTGTTTCCCTCGATGTCATGGAAAGAGCTTGGAGTTTCAAGGCCAGTATATTGTGGCCAGTTTGTAAACAGTTGGGTATTTTTTTTTCCTTTGTACCTGTTAACGAAATGTGTAATCAAAGTATTTATGCAAACGTTTATCGCAATTAATTCGAAGTAGAAGAGTGACCTTTTGCAAGAATAGCTTATAGAGGGTTTATAGAAATAAACAATAGGACATGTAAAGAAAATCATGTGAATGCAAGACATAAGCATAGCTTTTTTATTCATTTCAGAAAAAACAGAGTTTATTGGTTTGTTATCAGCATCATTCACACTTTTTTTTTAATAAAGGTTTATTTAAGATCGTTTTGACTACATGGTCTTATCACAACTTTTATCTAAAATACGTTATGATATACATTAATTTTCATTTCACAAACATGGAATTAGGTAAACATTTACAGTAAATCAGAAATTTTTGTATCCATTAGAAATTATAGCGTCTTCTTGAGCATATTGGCTCTGTTAACTGCACTGGGAGGATTGGAAATGCCGGCTTGTTGTCTACATCTACTTTACCTACTGTAGACAATCTATAAGAATATGCAGGATGGTTAGAGGAATGTTACAGCTGGTACAGTTTGGAGGTTGGTCCTTACTGAGAAGATAACAGTGCGTTAGTTTGTAGTGCCAAATTCTAAGCCGGGTGACGATAACTTGATCTCTTGGTTTGAGAGCTCGGTAATGCAGAAAAGGTTGTGTGCAGCCTGAGCGAGCTTCATGAACTTTGGTGTTGATTGATAACCATTTCAATTTCCATTTTTGCATGTACATGTGTTTAATGAAACTGATGACATCTTGGTGTGGAGAGGCGATCGATGAATCACTGACGGGATGCTATGTTCACTGAGAAACAGATTAGAAAGAGAGATTTCCACGGTTGGTTTTAAATAAATGATTTCACACTGTCAGCAATGTATTCAAAGACATGTTCCACGAGAGAACTTAGCATATCTCTGCTATTAAAATATCAGATGTGAGTAACGATTACTAACTTCCGTTCATTCATTGAAAACATCTGTTGTCATTATCTGATAGCATATTACTCGACGGCACACCTGTGTTGTAAAACTGGTCATCTGCAGCTTCCAATAGAAAGTAACAGATACGTCCCATATTAATAATGTACCAGCTATCAACGCCGTGTATAACAACAATAATAAATACACTTTAAAATGACAACGAATTTAACATCCGCAATAAAGTCATAAGAATTCCGTGTACCGAAATATTATCAATAAGCGCTGCAAGAGGCCTGTCCCTAATGTTAACGAGCGAGGGGCTCCGCGGTGACGTGTGCTACTCGCATTCGAGAGGTCCCAGGTTCGATCACTGGTAACCGCCACTCTGACCCATGAGTTTTTCATGGTTTCCCCGGTCGGCAGGGTCGTCCTCTGTGGTGTAGTGGTTACCATGCTAGCTTCTAGTTCCCGAGGTCGCGGGTTCAAACCCGCGGAGGGCGATGGATTTTCGGGCGTAAGAATCCTTAGCATGGCTTCCTTCGGAAGGGAAGTAAAGCCGGTGGTCCCGTGTCGTAGATTTACGGCACGTGAAAGAACCTAAAGCCTGATAAAGAGGCCTCTGAGCAACATTACCGGTCTTTCACGCCCAATATAGAATGGGACGCTAAGGACCACAGCAGTTAAAGAACGTGCTTAAATAGAACTCAATTTTTTTCCGGTCGGTAGGCGAATGTTGAGGTGGTTCCTCTTCTACCACGACTTTCTTGAACCTCTTCCTGTACCAATATCTCCTACATTGTCATCTGTATCAGAGTTGTAGGACCGGCAACGGTGTTCAGCGGGCGTGGCTGGCGTCGGTCGGGACCCGCCTCTGAAGTGGGCTCCACAAGGGGGGGGCCGCCGGAGTTAGGGACTAGGAAGTCGTCGGATGCGTTCTATCTGGAAACGTTAGGGACCCCGCCCATCGTCGTGCAGATCTGGTCGCCCTCATCCCTCCCTCCCAGGGGTAACGTTAAAAGCAAAAACGGCCGTTGCGGCCTACTGCGGTGTTCTGACCCTGTTTCGGGTGCCCCTCCGAACTATGTACCTCTACCTTTTATCCTTAATGTTTCTAGCTATCATGTTTTGTATGCAAAATTTATGTCTTTTTAACCTCTCCATGTTTAGGGTATGCACTGAAAAGGGGTTTTAGTTTTAATAACTGTCAGTTTGTTTTCTTTCAGAAGTTTAAATCACGGAATATAATAAATCTGATTCCATATGTGCTAGCTTACCGTTCGCAAATAAATAGGGTTAAGAATTCGCTTAGAGTTTACTGTTCATTTCGCTAGTAGAAAACTTTACCCATAGCTCTACCTCACCCCATAACCAAAGAGTGCCAGGAATCTTTGGGATACACATTTCTCTATGTCCCCACTTTTACTGTGAAGCTGTTCCTCCCCATATCATTTTTTACATCTTATTCCTTAGCATTTGTTGGCAAAAGCGAAAACTGATAACGCTGATAACTGATAAGGATTGGCTTGGTCTTTCTTTGTTGGCCCCTTGTCTAATTGGGGTCTCGTGCCAGTTAAGATTTATGGCCTCTTCTTCATTTGTTTTTCTTTTTTTGAGAAATGAAGAGTACCTTAAGCCGTTAGTTCATATTTTATTAAAATTTATAATATTAAGCCTTGCCTACTTTACATCGCTTCTCCCAGCTTCCTCAAGAACACATATTGTCACCTGTGCATGTCTCCCTTCTTTCCATAATAAGCCATGCTGTTTTTCACTTCCTGAAGCTATCTTTACCTGTATTTTATTTATTTATTTTTATAATGGTTCAGGAAGAAGAGAACGGAACGCCTTCGAAAGGTGTCGTCAATAGGTTATGCACTAACTGCGCTAATTCGGTTCCCGCTCCCTCCCTACCGTCTAACCGAGGACAGTATGCGCGAAGACAAAAATCTACTTAATCTCATCCACAGCTATGTCCTATCCAGTAATGCTCAACTAGCTATGATGTCACGACATTCTAATATTAAAAAATAAGCTAAGATCAAGCATAAGATGAAAGGTGGCGGCTAATAATAATAATAATAATAATAATAATGTCCATGGATATGTTTATATGATTTTGAGCATTTTACTGCCTATAAAATCCTAAAGACACATATTGTACATTATATGCAGAAATAATGAAAAAAAATTATACATCTAATAATTTTGTTTGGGCATTTAACACTGAAGTAAAGGTATAAAAAGCATTGCTGTTTACTTGTCAGTATTTCTGATTATAATTCATCAATTCTTTACAGACGCTTGTCAAATAGTTTTGATTAGTGAATTCTTTGCCTTTGTTATAGTTTAAGCAATTACAGCAAACAAAAGCTTATTAATAAGGAAATAACAAATAGAAAAACTATGAGGAAAACAATACTTTTAGTAAGAGAGACTAGACTTTGAGTATATTAAAATATGTTGATTAATGAGTATTGACCTTAACAAAGTTTTATTTTTGTTTCAGACGACAATAAAAGTGTATGCTCGATGTTTAAGACCTGACATCGAATACAAGACCTTGAGCATCACTTTCCAAACGACATGTCGAGAAGTGGTTACATCCCTACTCAACAAGTACAGGATGCGCCATCGTGATCCAAACCTCTTCTACCTGACCATGGAGGTCACTGTCAGGAAGGCAGGTCAGTATTTTCAAATTTGTAGGATTTTGTAGTAGATGTGGAAAAATATAATTGAATTAACAGATTTTGTTGGTGCAGGTGTAAGGACGGTGCTTGTGCTGGATGAGGAAGCAAGACCAGCAGCTCTACAATCATGCCACCCACGTGGTGACTCTCGCTTCTCCTTGCAGACGAGGCGAGGTGGACTGGTTAAGATATACGACAGTGTCCTCATGCCTGGGGTTAGTACACAATCTGTTATAATCAAAACTCATATTTCTTGGAAAATAAAACTTGTAACAAAGTGAACAAATTGATCTTTGTATGTGTGTCTGTCTGTCTGTGAACAACATAACTCAAAAATGAAATGTCAGATAAATACCAAATTTGGTATTTAAGTTCAATATCTTCCAAAGATGCAACATGAAGATTTTCAATAAAATTCCCTCATCTCAAACTACCCTTTATATGCAAAATTTTTCAACATTTTTTATTTTCTCAAAAATGATGTTTATTAAAATACTGTATGTTAGGGAAGTTTGTATAATCTTGTGTAAGCGGTTAAAATTGTAGTTCACCATGTTTGGTCAACTTGAGTAAGTGGTTAAAATTATAGCTCACCATGTTTGATCAACTTGAGTAAGTGGTTAAAATGATAGCTCACCACATTTGGTCAACAGAACACAACACTAAATGGGAAACAAAGCTTTTAAAATATGGCAAAACACCAACAGACTCACAACATGGTAACAAATTTTGAAATTCTGCCGGTAGATGACATAGTTCTTTACAGTCAGATACACTATTCACCTCTCAATGGCTGTTGCCATGAAATAAGTTGTTATGCAATACAAAATACTTCCTTTTTTAACATGATAATTTACTTTAACATATTCAAAAATAATTTCATTTTCTTAACCACATGAATTAAATATATTACATAACAGAGTTAATGCACCTGGAATGCATGTAAATTCTTGTCTACAAGTAGATAGGAGTAAGCTATGGTTAGGAAGCAAAAATGGTTTATTAACCAAAGACTTGTTTTTCCAAATGTAATCAGTCTGTGATGTAAATATATAACAGGAAACTTTTATTTAATTCAAGTGTTTTCAGGTCATGGTACAATCAACATCTAGTTTGAAAGATTAAAAATTCCAACACTAAATGTCTCACAGTGCTTCCACTCTGAAGGCATTCAAATCGTAGAACACAACTGTTCAATTGTCCAGCTTTTGAGAGAGCACACTCTGAACTTAGTTACATTTGTTAATTTGTAATAGATGTTTTGCTAAACCGTTGTTTCATATTCTATATAAATGCTGCTCTATTCGGTTTTCAAAATTTATTAATTACATATTTGAATGTTTACTGTTTTTAGCTGTTTTAACATATGTATGTTATTAAGCTCACCAAGGATCTTGTATTTTAAACATTTGTAAGTTAGTGTTAAGAATTGTACATATCATATTTTTATCTTTTCATTTCTCTTCACCTTTATTTTACTCTAACAATAATGTACTGATTTTTATCAGGGACAGTGTATATTTTGTATGAACTACAACCCTAACATGTCTCATGGTAAAATAGGGCTCATAGCGCTTTGGATATTAAATAAACAAATGGGAGGATCCTTTGGTTTAAACCTGCCTCTCATAATCATGAAAGCATGTGCATTTAGCATGACAATGTGTTTATATTGCTTTTATCGCCTATCTTTGCATTGTTTGTCACCATTCGAAGATGTATATTAGCCAACCAGGGGAAAGGGGAATTAAATTACAATGCAGAAGAATACATGTCTGTGAGCAAGATTTTAAGAAACAGGGTTTAGACAGCAGATGGCAGTACAATGACACTAAAGAAGGGGATCCCCTTACAGATACCAGTGAACATACAGCTGACAAAGATAAGTTCTGGGTGAAAACTTACTAGTAGTAAGTGAAACTAAATTGTCACCATCCCAATGTTCGCTTTAAATATTACCGACTCATAATTGAGAAACTTGCTTACAAAACACTTTCATTCTTGCTATACCTGCACATATACAACCTTTAATTTATCATTCATTATACCATCAGCTCGTCTTAGGAATTCCCTGCCAGAAGACATAAAGGACTGCTAGAATGTTATACATTTCAAGATGAAAACTAGGGATATACCTATTTATAGTCCAACATAATCTGCTGCTCCATTATAATGACAAATACTTCATAATATTAGTTTATTATTACTATTCTTTTATGAACTATAACTAATATTTAAAACTTGAATATTAAACCACTTAGAGAAATTGCTTTTACCTGTGAGTGTATTCCACTTAAAGGCAATTCAGTCATAGTTTTAATTTTTTTTCATTTTAATATTATTTATTTATCTTTGTTGGACCTTTATGTTTCTATCATGTTGTATTGTGCTGTCTGGTAGAGTGGAAGAGAATACCTCAAAGTTTTAACTCTTATCAGGGTAAATAAATAAATAAAATAAATAAAATCCACTCACAATTTTAATATGTTGAATAGTTTCACTGTTTATAGTCACTTCTAATAACTAAACACATAATAGTTAACCCCTGTTCTATTGTTACAGTCACAATATAAGAGTCTACTGATCTCAGACAGGACAACAGTGGATGAACTGATCCAAATCTTGCTTAGTTGCTACAACAGCAAGGAGCGTGTGGAACAGTTCTCTCTCTACGAGGTGTGCCGCAGTCAGGAGTATCAGCGAAAGCTGCATCCTGATGACTGCCCTCTCCAAGTTCAAAGCTGCTGGTCAAATCCAAATGAGTTTCATTTCCTCATCCGTCGAAATCTTGATTTTAGACCTCGTAGAAAGGTGAGCCATTTTAATTCCTAGCTATATTAGTGGTCAAGTATTTGATTGAGCCAACAGTTCTTTCTGTATAACTAGAGTTGATGATAATTTATCGGAAAGTCTTTGTAAAACATTGCTCGTTGAAATGCAGTTAAATGTATACAATGTATATAATGTCATTATGGATTCATGGGTTACTGCTTTATTAAAATATGTATATTTAATTATTTAATTTGTATAGCCTGCTTTAACTTTTAAGGTCATAGAGGGGGCTTTGACTTAAGAAAAAGTTTTGCAGTGTTGAACTCGTTAAACTGCGAGCTATTGTTAAATTTTTTTAATTTTCGGTGTAACACACTCAAATTCACTTCCACACTCTGACTTTCAGATTCTGCAGAGGCAGGGAATGATTATGATTAAATCCCCAGCTGATAATCAAACCCACAACCTCTTGGTTGACAAGCCGGAGTACTGGCCTTTTAGCCACAGAGGCAATCTTCTTAATATTTTCTAGAGGTTCTATTAGGAATAGAGCCTAAACTGTATGGCTTTGAATATCCAATCTTGTATTTCACTGGTCACTGTGGGAAACTACATCAACACCCAGTCAAATTTGACAGTGCACAGAGTTTGAAATAGAAACTTTTTCAAATGTGAGCCCCAGATGATGTTGCTGCCACTTCTAATTTCACTGGGTTAGTCTTTAATGGAAGTGAAATTTTTCAAAATGCTGCAAGATATTGAAGAATATGAAATTAGAAAATTAAAACTCAATTTCCCTTACTTTAGGGTATTATTACTTTCTCTACTATGTATAGTAAGTAGGGGAAGTATTGCATTCCACTCAAAAATTCGATACCGAGATTTCACCGGAAATACATGTTTTGAGACTTCCTGAATCCAAAAAAAGCATTTTTGGAAACATGTCCGTGTGTGTGTGTCTGTCTGTGTGTGTGTCTGTGTGTCTGTGAACAGCATAACTCAGAAACGAACAGTCGGATAAACACCAAACTTGGTATTTAGGTTCAGGATCTTCCAGAGATGCGACACGAAGGTTTTCAATAAAATCCCCCCACCCCAGACTACCCTTTACATGGAAGATTTTTCGAAAAGTTTAATTTTCTCAAAAATGGCTCTAACGAACTTGATGAAAATATTATATGTTTAAGATAATGTCATGAGAAATGAAACGTATATCTCGAATTTTCTGGGAATGTCTCCAAAAGTATTCTTCATTGTGAACGACTTTTGCATAACTGGTAAACCATAAGAGATAGACAAAATTTTACTACACAAAAAATGTAGATCACGTTAAAATACACAACTTATGTCATATACATTTCTTTTGTTGAGTGAACCGTTTTCGAGATATTGCTTGTTATTTCCTTAAATTTTCCAATACTTATACTTTTTCTCAAATTCGTTATTCAGTTTTTTATGTCCTGTACATGCAAAGAGAATGGAATGCGCCACATAGCAACCAGCGTTAAAATATTTGACTATCGCTTAAAACCTACCATATTCCCCTTGCATCTACATGAAAATTACCAATAAGATTGACATCTCGATATCTCGATTAACATGAAGCATATGGAGAATAAGCGTTTGTAAAATTAGATTGTACAAGAGTCATGTGAGTGTAACACATCAGATTTTTTTTCCTTAAAACTAAGCTAGAGGAAATATTCAGTGCTGTGAATATCATACAAGTACTCAAGATTTGGATTACATTGATACATGCAACATTTCATCTGCATGCTCATATTTGCAGAAAGAAATTAAATGTTTTTCTTAAGGTTTTCAGTGATGATTACTTTTTGGTTGGGGTCTCTCCACTGCTTATTGAGTGTAGGAAGTATTACATTTAGCCCAAAAAATTATGTAAGGATTTTACCAGCAAAGCATATTTTGAGGGCCCCTGAATTCAAAATTTCAATATGTGTAACACTTACCACCATAATTAAAATAATCTTACATGTTACATTCTCTACCCTCTATCATTTATTAGTGGGTATACAAAGTATTCTTACAAAATCTTATTTTTAATTCAGATATGCCCTTGCAGAAATAGCTACATTACACATTCCATTATAGATGCAAAGGAACAGTGATAGTCAAATGTTTAAGAACTGGACTCTATATGCTGGCCGTAAACTTCCATACTCCATGGAAGCCATGGTGAAATGGTCTATGGCACAAAAAAGTTTATTTGAAATAAACTGTATGTTTTAAAGAGATCAACATTTTTTGTGTAGTGTGTTATTGTCTATTGCTTAACACATGCCACTTGTTCTAGATTATACCAAATTCCTTACGAACGAAGAGGACCTCATGGCTATTCCCGGAAAATGATATACATTTTATTTTATCTTTCATGTGTGGTATTTCAATCAAAATCGTTTGAGCTATGTTTAAGAAAATCAAACATTTCAAAACGCCTTCTATGTAAACATAGTTGGGTGTGGAGGAATTTTCTTGAAAATGTTTATGTGATATTTTTGGAAGATAACGTAAATACCAAGTTTAGTGTTTACCCAGCCTTTCATCACACACACGCGTGCTCACGTGCCCACACACAGCGTTTTTAAAAAATGTTTTTTTTTTTTTTTTGGGAGGAGGGATTCAGAGTGCTTCAAAATATGCACTCTGGTGAAATTTTGTTATCAAATTTTTTGGTGGAATGAATACCTTCTCTACTATGTACTTGGTGGAGAGGGTAAAACTCTGAGAGCAAGAATGCTACTCTTACTCCATCATGGTGATGAAGAGCAAAATGTTTACAGTTTAAAACAGGTTTTAATATTGTGTAAGTGGAGTTTATCTGACCACATATATACTTTTTGACATTCCAGAATCCTTGGACACCAGAACTACCATCAATCCCATGTTCTTCAAGACAGAGTCAACAGTCAGCTGAGAATCCGCAGGGTGAGACACCAAAAAAGAGCCTCACCAGCACATCATATTCTGACTATGAGAACTATTTCTACATATGAACTAAAGAAGAAGATTCTCAGAACAGTAAGTCCATTCTCAATTTATACAACATTAAATAATAATGAACTTTGTATGTATTATATGTAGCCTTGAAAATCAACACTCTTCAGAATTGTCTATTTGAATTCATGGTATCAAATTCTTGTAGTTCTTTTCTACTGCTATTTGGAGTGATCTTCTGCAGATTATTAATTCAAGGATGTCCAAAAGTATTGTTTGCCCACTATGCAACATTTTTTATGAAAATTTAGTAATTATTGATTTTTCCTTTCTTTTCTATGTTTTAAAAGCTATACATATTGATTTTGTGTAGTATAATCTCATATTTTAACATTCTTAGTGATGTGACGTAATAAATTACCTCAAAAAATTATGAATCAAGAATTCAAGCACTTGCACATAAATAATTTATTAATTCGTAAAACCATATGATATAATGGCCACATTGAAATGTTATAAGCTGTTTTAAAAGCTTGTTTATTTTTGGAAACTTATATTCTTACAACAGTTTCCTGTAGTATTGATTTTAAGGTTTCTGGTTCATAGACTGCCTAACAGAATAAAAGGTAAAAACTTATCATCAACTCTCACTGCGATCTGGTCTTATACAACTGTTATCCTCAAGCAATAACAGAAAGGTATTTTTAAAGCTATCTCACCAAATTGAGCCGCAAAAGATTTACTAATCACCAGTCTGAAAGACTGAAAAATTATACAAAAAGAATACTTCTGGAACAATAAATAAGATAATTCTTTTTCATAGTCCTGTTATAACTTCCTTTGTTACACATCCAATCATTTTATGGTTGATATGTTCTAATAAAATACAATGTATAGTTTCACTTTTCCCTGCGACCTACCTATAGTAGGTAAGAGGACGTATTGTACTCCATTAACAAAGTTTTATGTTGAAATTTTATCAGAAATACTTGATTAGGGACCTCCTAAAACTTCTTCTTCTTCAGCCAACGCCCGTCCTTGGCTGGTCTGCCATTCAACACCTTGCCTCCCAGTACAGCCGTGATCTTCCTTCCATAGAATCTTCAACTAAAACAGTCTGCAGGGCAGTGCAGGAGGCCAAATGGTCAACAGTGCCTTCCTCTTGCAAGCAGAGGGGACAAATTGGGCTATCAACCACACTGATTCTATGCAGGTGTTTTTGCAAATAATCGTGCCCTGTAGTCATCCTAAAGGTGGCTACTGCCAGCTCCCAGGGCAGGTTGTTGGGGATGGGGTTTGAAGCAAGCATTTCCCATCTTTTACCAGCTGCCGCTACCTTCCAAGAGTCTACAATTGCTCCTTTGATTCGAGATGTTATGATGCTACTGATGTTTGAGTATGTCATTGGTACAACTGACTGCTCCATTGAGCACCCTTCCTTGGCTAAAGCGTCAGCTTTCTCATTTCCGTCAAGGTCGCAGTGGCCCGGGACCCATTGCAAATGAACTTCTGTCAATTCTTGCAGTTTGTACAGTCTATCTTGGCGTTCAGTGACCAGATCGTCCTCATGTTGGTTTCCCTGCGAGCAGAGAGCCTGAATGGCTGAAGTGGAGTCGGATAAAAAGACCACTTTACACTGTACATTCATTGATATTAAGGCGACAGCTGCCTCACTGATAGCGGCAACTTTGCCGTCGAAATTATTTCTCATCTTACCTACAGGAAAGGCTCTACTCCTAAAACTAAATAAATAAATAAATGAGAAAAAGCTCTGTGTGTGTGTCTATGAGCAGCATAACTCTATAATGAAATGTCCTATAAATACCAAACTTGGTATTTAAGTTCAACATCTTCCAGAGATGTGACATGCAGATTTTTCAAGAAAATCCCCCACCCCAAACTATGCTTTACATGGAAAAAAATTTGACATTTTTTATTTTCTCAAAAATGGTTTTAACGATTTTGATTAAAACACTACATATTTAACACATGCATCCACTCATACACACATGGACCTTTCTCTCCCTCCCTCTCTCCCTCTCCTTTGTTTGTTGTTGTATCCAGGGAGCCTCAAAATGTGTATTTCTGGTGAAATCTCGGTGTCAGATTTGTAATGCAATAATTTCTCTACTTATTATAAAGAAAGCAAAAGGCTTGGAAACTCTTAGGTATAGTGCAATACTATCTGTGCACTGAATAGACAAATGATCAATAATTTGGGGTTAAATCAAGTAATAGACTTAAAAGAGCTTCTGTTTCTTGGTTACTGACAAGTTCAGATGTATACTTAAACTACTAACTTCATTGCAGGTGTGAAATCTAGTTGTGTTGGCTGTGAGCTATAAAGGGAAGAAAAGAGAGATTCGAAGAACCAGCGATTTGGAAGAAATGCCAGGAGAAGAATGTGGGAGTGCTGGAAGTGTTTATACCAAAGGACATATTAAGCATTTAATGAAAAGTCATCGTCGTGTATCATCAGTTATGTAATTTATGTTAATAGAAGCATTATATCATGTTGTAATATCATCCATAACTCCGAGCCAAAGTCCACATTAGTGTTCATTGTCTGACAGATATATTACAACCCTTCTTTTATATGTTGTCCAAAATGACAAATGGAGCCGTATTGTCACATATCAGTAAACTTAAGAATGAGGAGAACTGAAGAGACATTTTTACAACAGTTGCAAACCTTTATCAGCAAAACTGTTTTTCCACGTTTTCTTCCAGTAAAATAACTATCATTTCAGCATATTTTCTAAATCTGAATTTCATAAAACAGAAGGTTTCATTGTTTGTTCCTGATATCATATGTATATATTTTGGTTTAAGTAAACGCAAAATGCAGTGCATGTAAATTAAACGGCTTTGTTTGAAAACTGACAGTTGCAAATAAATAGTGCAGTGTCATGACGGCAACTTACAAAGTTTGCTTAAATTCTGCAGTATGACTGTATATTTACTTTGTTGCATGTGCTTAGTGTAGATCTGATTGTGCATTATGTTTTATGCCATCAATGCATAGTGTAAAAGTTGCAAAAAGCCTTGTCACTATATTTGCCGCATAGTCACAGTATTGTCTACTAATTCTGATTCGCACAACTTTGGAGACAGGTTCTGTGCATACATTATATAGAGAAGTATTAAAATAAATACAAAATATATGCAGTAACATAATTATATACTTCAAAATGCAACAAGTCAGGATTTATTTATAACCTAAATGTGCAAATGTAAAGGCATTCTATGTAATAACAAAGCAAAAACACAAAAGAATTCATGCAGCAGCTGTTTTATTAAAGTCACCAAGAGTCTCCACAAGTCAAGGAGTAAAAGAAACTTATTACTGATGGTATAAGTGCACTTGGAAATCCGCTTATACATGAAGTAACCTCTCCCAGTTTCAGTCTTTAATGAAATGTTCTGTAATACTTTTTCAATGCTGTTGTAAAAACAAATGGTGCTTAAATTTTCAACAGGTTTTGAACAGTGATGCTCTCAAAATAACATTAAAATCTGATTTTCTTGGAGCAGAGCAAAATGAAATCTAAACACAAAACACTGGCACAATATTTTGTAATGCTATCCAGTTTTACATTTTTAATACACACAAAGATAACTGATTTATATTTCTTTTAGAAATTAAAATATAAGATTTTGAAGATACTTTTGCCAGTCTTAGTAACTAAGTCTTTTTTTTTTTTTTTTAAAAAAATTGCTATTATTATAACAAACTTCATTGCGCATAAATCAATAGTCTGATTTGCAGTTTGGTGCAATTATGTTAAAACATAAAAATATTTATTGTGTCTTACATGCTTTTTTAATACAATCTCATCACAAGGATTCAATTCTGGAAACTGCAATCACATTCATAAATGTGAGGTTGACAAAATTGTAAACTATTTAAGTAATAAGTGATTGTAAAAAATAAAATATGGTTCACTATGATGCAAGAAGACAGCATAACATGGGTTTTAAATTGAAGTGGTCAATATCAGATAAGAATTATAAATCACATTACTGGTTTAGTGCAGCATAACAAAATTTGAGTTGGAATTAACTTTAATTGTGCAACACTGCAACCATTTAGAAATTCAACGTTTTGTTTTGAAGAAATGTTTTCTAGTTTTGGTGATATGGATTTGCTTCCAGAAGAATTTTATAGAAAGTTTAAAACAGTAGCCAAAGATTAAAAATTTTAAAAGTGCTATACGAGGCAAGAGGCATGATGAAAATTGCCTCATATTTTATATAAAGTGAAATATCCTCACATTTAGTGTGAATAAGAAAGATTTCTACAAGTTTCCACATAAATTAAATGCAGAATATGGCTAGAAGTCAGGTAATAACAGTGCTTGCAGTTGCGAGTTGTCTTTGAGTTATAATAGGTGCTTGTGTAATTGAATTAGCCACGGAGACTTATTGATAGTTACAGGAAGTAGGCAAGGGAATTACATTAGGCAGCCTAGGTGGAAAGAATGTGAAAATGGAGAGCACAGGTCCATGGCTTAAATCACAACTTGAATTTTTCAAGTTCAGTTCACCTTTCCATCTTTAGCCCCAAAAGGTAAGCGGAATAAAATTACTTTCTACAAGTTCACTATGTAACTGATATATAATCAAAGAAGGCTTATCCTCGCTTGTAATTATCATAATTCTATTGCACAGGTGCAAAGGCAAAAAAATTACCCATAAATCCTAGAGTAGACCTGTTTGACTCTTCATTCTTGATAATAAAGTAGTCCTTGGTGATATAATTACATGGAAATCTCATGGGGTTTTAAACAGCCATCTTTCTTCGTGCTATGTGTAGCTTTATATTGCATCATTGTGAAACTTCAAAATGTTAATATTATCTATCAAATTAGGTACTTCATGTGTCAGAATTAACTTTTCAGATGTATTACACAATATGCCATTTTAAACAGGCTTAAGCATGTTTTTTCACAGCTTTTAGAACTGTGTTGTCTATGTAAAGCATTACAAATGTGATGTAAAAGTTTATGGAAATATAGAAATGTAAAAGTAGATGTAAACTTGTGATGTACAGTATATGTTCAGTTTAGCACTTAGGTTAAGCTATGTAATGAAACACTTAATGGAAAAGAAAAAAAATATATAAACGAACAAATAACCTGAATATTTAATGCCTTTTTGCTAGAATTGGTTTTATGAATCTCTTTTTGATATGTGGTCATTACATAATTTGCATTTGAGTATGTTAAAAGTACAAGCTGATTCCACCTGAACTCAAAGGAATTTTGATAAACATGCACTTCAAGCTTGTACCAGGAGTGTCATTCTGGTGCTATATTCATTTTATTTTTACCTAAACATGTTTTGAAAATGCTGCAGCAGGAATGACATTTTATATTTCTATGGAATAAAATAATTAAAATTTTTCAGTCGTACATGTTATAAAATTCAGCATTTTAACCATTTCTTACCATATATGTTAAATTTGATATTAAGTTTCTGCAGAAACCTGCAAGAAAAACAATTATTTCAGAGAGAAATCTTTTTTGCCTAAAAGTATCTATCCTCAAATAATATTAACATATTATGTTAAAGAAAATATATTTTTGTAATTTTCTAGTTGATACCAAAGATTTTTTCAATGTCCTTATCTAAAATATTCTAATGAAGAGAAATAAACATAAACAGCAATTGATAGAATTTATGGAATAAAAAATGGGATAGAGAAATTTGTAATAGTTTTAAATAGTTGTCGAAACAGTTGATTAGAATGCTTTGGATAGGGACATCTTCAGTTAGTTCAAACTGTAAACCATTATCATGGCCTTATTTCTCTTATTTTGGTGTAAATAATGAAAATAATATATATATGTTTGTGTGCAAATATTGTAGGATATTCCTAAGAGGTAATTAATAAAGTGTTTATAGAAAATATTTTTAAGTGGTTTGCCTATTTATTTGTTGCCCAAATCCTGGTTCCTTATAGCACTGTGATCTAACTGTTGAGTCGCAAACTGCATCTCATCCTTGGAAGCATTTTATCTGGCCTGTAAAGAATTAAGTAAGTTGCTAAGATAGCAAAAACACTAAAATGTTAAATATTAATAAAATCAGGCATGGTCTGCATCCCACACTGCCCTGTGTTAAGTGGAACTGAATAAATATACAGTGCAATCGTTTTATGGTGAGGCCACGGATCGTACATGTGTATGCTTAGCATACTGTCTATTACATTGAGGGGTTTTTGTTCTGTCTCCTGCATTATTAACTCATGAGTGATAGTAAGATCCACTATAATGAGTACTAACCTTGTTATAGGTGGTGTTGGAATTGCTTTCCACCTACATGGACATTTCTGACATCACACGCATAAGTTCTTGCGTAATATTCATAATTTCTGTTTTTATATTGTCCTTAAGTTTGTCTATAGTGTGGGTATTGTTCTTATAGACTTTTTTTTATATATATAGAATTCCCTGCAAATAGATGCACCAATTTTGATGAATTTTTTCCTCCATTACAACATTTTGTTTTTGCTTCTTAGGTTTAGCATTTAGCGATCCTGTTCTCCTAAACTTATTAACCAGATGCCTAACAGTTTTTCTATCTGGAACTGGAATACCAGGAAATTTCTCCTGAAATTGTCTACACACCTGTATACATGATTTGGTTTTTATGTACGTATCGTACATACAAATACATTGCTGAAGTGTGAATTTCTTAGCAGGCATTGCAGTGAACTAATAAGACATTAACACTCTTAGATAAATCATACACGACACAGATTAACTTTCATCTTTGAGATGCACAAGCACAATTCTCTTTACAGCACGAAAGACAAAGCAGTGACTAAAGCATATCTGATAAAGATAACCTTAATTGGCCTGGCGTGCATCAGATATGTACCGAGGTCACTTCAGTACAGCAAGTTATGTAAATAGTTCTCTGTGGCCTCGCCTTAAAATGCCCATACTGTATTTCATCATCTTGTTTTTGCCTTGTAGCAAAACTATGTCAATTAGAATAGGAAACTTCAATCCAGTAAATTTTAGATATTATTAAAAAGAATGAGCAATTACACTTGGGAGGTTTTTGCAATAAAGAACGGGTGTAGGCAGATTTATTTATATATATATATATATGAAAAGAAGCACATCCAAACTCCAAATATGGAGATAAAATGATATTTATGTTGTGAAATGCTACAAAAAGAAAAGAAAATTAATGTTGGCAAAGGAAGCTCAGATGGCCTTGCACAATACATTGACAATCGAGTGGCTAATGAAATAAAGTTTAACAGAGATTAAAAATACCTTACTTCTACTACAAATACCGATTTTTTTCACAAATGAGGAAAATATTGGGTGAATGTCATAAATTTCCAGGCTGCTGAGCATATAGATGCTGTGGGATACTGCCAACGTGCTCGTCAATCTTGCAATGTTTTCAGGTATCTTGCTTCTTGTGTGCAAGCAACTGGACAACTGCAGCCTAGCCAAAACAAAAATAGACATATGCAAGAGTATTAATCCTTGAAAGAGTATTAATAAAAACATTTCCTTTATAAGTTGTTCATTTTGAAGAGCACCATCTAATGTATGTTTGAGCCTTACTCCCATTTGGAATTTTATTATGTTACATCACTGATCCCATTACTGGTTATGGCTGATTGATGAAATAGAGCTCAGGTGAAAGTTTATAAGTGCTTTATTTATAAATTTATAGAGAATTTTAATGCTGTATTTTCCAAAATAAATGAGTATGTGAAAGATTAGGTTTAAGCAGTAAAAATTGAAGTTATAGAAATATGTATATAAAATTAGTGAATTGATTATAGTATTTCTGAGTTGCTGCTTACTTTCATTGATGGTTTAACTTTTTCTACGTAGCGTATCAGAAATACACCTTCACCCCAATAAACTTAGTTATCACTAGGTTTATAAGCTTGGGGACTGATAACAAAAGTTGATTGCAGTAATTTATATGAACTGATTAACTCCTGCCTGCTGGGTTATAGCATGTGCACTCCATCAAAAGCTTAGTTAAACTGAAAGCACTGCCTCCTGCTCTATTGGTACCAAACATTAAAACCCTAGCTATCTTTCCTGCATGTGGAAGGCATTTTTGCCTTCTTTCACCTTTATTTGATTGGCTGCTTTGTCCCTGGCATGCAATGGTAACTCCAAATTTCATCTACAGTGATGCAACAGCAGAGAAACTCAATGGTTTTCATTCTAAGCATATTTCAATTTTTCTGATTCATGTGCACAGTGTGTGTGTGTGTTAGTAGAGATGTGTTTCTGATCACGTTTACCTTTAGTAAACTTGCAAACAATTTTTTCACATGCAAGTATTGCAGTACACTGGGCTGAAGAACAAATGCTGATACAGTATAATTATCATCATTTTCCAAGGATGTAAGCAAACTTGGTGAGATGAGGCATAAATCTTTTTAAGCTAAGTTCTTAAAAGTATTACTTTTATGACATGTTCATTTAATTACTTAATGTGAATGATTTTATATTATTCATATCATTTTACTCTACAATAATAGCAAAAAGAATGGTACATGAAAATAGTGTCTAGTTTATATGGTATTCCTTAACTTTCCTTATTATCCATGGATGATGTTATTGTTGCAATTGAAACATCCAGCCAGTTACCTTTTTGTAATAACAGAACTTTATTTCATTTAAAAGGACTACCTCTGTTTTAATCTGAGATTGTTGCTTCTTTTGCATGTGGGTTCTTCAGACATTCTGTTTTTGGTTTTGTTTTAAATCCTTCTTCCTCTTGATTTTGGAAATGTCTAATCTAATGTTTTACAACCTTCACATCTCTGGGCGACATTTGCTATATTAATTTGGGAATGCCTCCTTCCCACATTCCTACGATAAGTCCATGTGTCACTTAAGGCATGGTGTTTTGCAAGTGTTACAATTATTTATTATAGCTTATTAAGCACATACACAACAAGCTGAATTACATAACAACAACAACAACAACAACAATAATAATAATAATAATAATAATAATAATAATAATAATAATAATAATAATAATAATAATAATAATAATAATAATAATAATAATAATAAATAATAGGGGTTATAAGCAAGGCCTTCTGTATATCATATGTCATTTGTTTTCTGAGCGATTTCCTTAAATTATTTCAATGGCATCTCTTCTGCTTGGAATAATGCAATATGCTAAAAATGTATCTTTTGCGATGGTTGCAACATTAGCAAGCTGAGACCCTTCACTTGTTATAATAATAGGGGTGTAAATTTTTTGCAATATTTGCCTCAGCAGCTGTGATTTATCATATACATACACCCTGAATGCTAATCATTAGAAATGGAAAATGGCAATAACATCAATTTCTTCATTGACTGTGAAGAGGATGAAGTTGATTCCAACTTGTCTTTTATATTTGTTGGCAATGAACCTTTGTTTTAAAAGTATTTTGCAAGTGTGCACATTCAACTTTATTCTTGTTTGGTGAAATACTTCAAACTTACCTATTTTTGTTGATCACAACAATCCAAACAAATGAAAGCATGGTTTGAAATTTCAGTGTTCAACATAAAGCATCATGTTTAAGAAATACTCATGCATACTGGTGCCATTTCCACATCAGGCAAATACCTTCTTTATGAACCATGTCAAATTTACTGGACAGGATTAGAGAAGAAAATAAAATCTAGTTTTGCTGACTGATAAAAAGTATTCTCTTTATTTACAAATGGTTGCAACAATTCTGGAGAAATGGTGACAAAGACATCTTTTTATTATTAACATTCTTGTGCTCCCTTTATCCCTCAAAAGGCCTGAATTCAACACAGGCCTCCAATAATATTAAACATTCAAGCATTTTCAACGTCTCAAAACCTCTTTCCAACACTGCAGTAGCAGGAGATACTATGCAAAACATTAATATATAGTATGAAAAACAAAATATTTGTCATAAGCTTTACAAAGCGTAGTTTTCTTTAGGAAAAACAGTTCTATCTTGTTTTTATGCAAGTTAGCAATTACATTTCTGATCATCTTCAAGCTCACTTTTTAAGTCATAGCTTCACTCAACAACAGAACAAAGTTTGTAATATTCAACAATAGCAACAACATTCTCCATCCACATTCAGTACACAAATCAAGGAATCCAAAATATTCTTGCACATATAGCATAAACTCTTGGTTTTAACGTTTTCTATAATACATTTTCAAATATAAAATTTTCAGTAATCAGGTAACAAACATTTTTAATTTTAGCATATTTTCTAAAGTACCATTCGTTTCTTAAGATATAACTTAAATACTGCGAACAAGATTTTTTCAGTAGTCACCCTGTATAGTTCTATTGTTTCATCTGTTTTTAACAGTAATAAGGTTTTCTATCTGCAATTAGAATGCGGTTTAAAAGGTTAACAAATTTGCACCAAAGAGGGATATGTATAAAACTGTCATTAAAGTCCCTTTATGTTTAAAAGTAACTGTCTTTTCTGTAAAGTCTTTTACGGATGAGTAAATTGTTTCAGCTGTACAGATAAAGCTATTGCTATTTCTTTCCAAACAATTAAACAGTCTACCACTTCAATGCCTTAATTTTGTCTCTGAATGATAAATTAACCTACTACTCTTAAAAACACATTTTTAAGACAGCAGCAGGGAAAAATCATAAATTCATTGCCAGCTTTTGTAGCCTAAGACTATACATTTTTGTTATTTTATTATTACTGATTAAAGGTCATGATATAAAGCAATAATGCACCAACAAAATACATGCTTTTCTTTTTTCCAAAGACAATGTATAACAAATAAGGTACACAGCTTAGCTTTATGTAATGAGCAAAATGGGAAGTGTCTAAAAGAAATGAGATTTCTTACGAGATAAGGCATAGGCACATTTTTTAGCAAGTCCCCATTTTAACCTTTCATAATGTATAGCTGTAACCATTGCTTCTTTGCTGTGATGGAGAAATTAAAGTCTGTAAATGAAAGAGTTCATTCAAATACAAAACTCTAGTCCTCACATGTAGGATACAGTTGCTATCTACATATGTAGAGCTACCTAGCTATACTTCTAGTATATGGATCATTTTAAAAATAGTGCAACAATGAGATAGGTATGCTTGCCCAGGTGATTAGACTACGAGGTGCCTCTGCTGACACAATAGTTAGCTCACCAACTTCTGACAAAGAATAACACTGCTCTCAATTCCTACATCATCTTAGATTTTCAAGAATATTTTAGATACCTGGTGACTGTTCAGTATGAATTATGCCTGTTCAGAAAACAAAGCAATATCAAACCTGCGCTGGTGAAACTGACAAGAGCATTTGTGTTTTAAAAACATTTATGTGCAGTGATTGCCTTATGTTATTTTACATAAAATTTGTGTTAGCCATATGAGAAGCATTCATCCATACTCAAGGTTAGTTGTTTTTGTATCTGAAACAATACATAATTAAGGAAATTATTACAGATTCCTTTCATAACAAGTTTTAGCTTCCAAGTAAGCAATAATGTTATGCCTTACCAAAAAGCGAAATGCAGTCAATAGTAAGAACACTTTATCTTTCTAGATTTTCAAACATGATATAACTGATCCATAGATCATCCTTTGGATGCAAACAATTTAAATTTTGAGAAAATTTATAAAAAGATTTATTAAATAAACATGACTTTTAAACATAATATTTAAATAGTCTTATTATTAAATTTTACTTTAAGTTTTTGCTTCTCATTGTTTCAGTTCTTAAGTCTTATTCAGAGGTTATTCACTAGTAAATATAAAACATATTTGTTTTAGCCTGTCTGCTTCTTTGTTTTCCTGAAGTTAGTGGAACATCTTTTAGATATTGTCCACCCTATAGGGCCAGATCAAGGGGGGGGGATCAAACCAGGGCAGCAGGTTTTAGGAGCACCAAAATCTTAAAACACGAACAAGATGTTTGAAAATAGGATGGAATTAGAAATCGTGCTTAAATTCTTACCACTTTCTGGAAATTTTTTTGTTATGAAACCAGTGACAAACGAAGTGCCAGAGTTGGTCACTTTGGATGCGACCCTCATTGATGATTTTGTCAAAATGCACATATTCAACAGTAAGCATCACATTTTAAACAGGTGTGTTTCAAGCCATAGTAGCTCTATCCCTTCCCCCTGGGGGGGGGGGTGCTAGCCGCAATAGATCTCTCATAGGTTGCAGTTACCCTATACCCTATAATAGAGATAATTATTATTTGGTGAAGTTGACTGTCAAGTATGTCTAAGTTTGTGTATTTTAATCTCTTGATGAAGGGATAAACACAAAATATTGAACATTTTAGTGGGACTTTACCTGTTTTTATCTTTTGCTCAGAATAACTTTGTTCTTTCACCACAAAATATATCTCTTCTTGAACTTTATTTATTGATCACTCTGCAAATGTATATACATATGTATGTTATGTGAGAATAAGTAGTGATGGAGGACTGACATGGATAAAATTTAGGTTATGTCTGAAAGCATGACAGGGAGGTGGCACAATTATCACATGGAGTGGCAAAACTCTTGGAACCGGCCCTGCCACCCTAGATAAATTCATTCACCGACTCTGAATGATTTGATGCTCATCTGATTTAAGTAAACAGGAAAGAAATAAAAGTGTTGGTTTTGATTTTACCAAAGCAAAGCAACACCATAACCTTAAGTATAACAAATGCCATATTTTTTTCTTTAATTATGAAGTGGGGGCTATAGCCCTCTCAGCACCTCCTTGAGTTCGCCTATGATTCAGAGGACAAATCTAACTATTAGCCCTACATTAGCAGAACTCATCCTCTAAGGGAACAAAACAGTTTATTAGGTTGCTTAAATGACACAGCAGGACAATGTTTACGTCATTGCCTGTTAAATGCTAGTATACTTCAGTATGAGTATTTAGGCACATAGTTGCCTTCGCGGGCAAACAGAACCTTACTAAGCTATGACGTATCTAATAATTCAAACATGGGATGAAACATTCTAGTAACAAGAGAACTTTTCATGTTGTGAAAAGTTACAATTTACCCTCCAGAAGACACATGAATTACATACATAATTATCTTAAGTATTTGGTATTTCCTGTTTTCTGTCTGTGTTTTACACATGCAAGATTTTCAGTAGTTGCTCAGTTTAGCATTTTCTTGGTGCTCTCAAAATTTTCAGGTAGTTTTCATATATTATTGGTATTAATTATAAGCAGTGATTTGGATTACAACCAATGCAATGACCCATGTACACAAACATTTATTATATATAATTAATTTGTACTTAATAACTTGTTTGCATAATACATTTAATATATTTTGACAGAACCCATAATCTTGTCTGGAATACAACAGTCTTTAAAATCCTTAGAAAGCAACAACAAAGAAAATGTAACTGAAAAACCCTCAAAAGTTGTTTTACCACAAAATGTTTAAATATTCTTGTTAAGAAAATTAAAGTTTTTAAGAGGAAAGTAAACAGGAGGATGACGCTCTAAGGATGTTTTTCTATAATGTACTGTACATTTTTTGTATAGTCAGAAGTATTTTGATTAAATATGCTATTTATTCTACTTACAATAACATATATTTCAAAACTTGTAAATATAATATATACCCATTTAAAAGCAAAGCAGAATAATAAATTGAGAACTCAGGATAAGTTTTTAATGTTGTAAGAACATAACGATGTGTGTTTCAAACAATTCCGAGTTGTGACTCAGTAGAAATAATTTCATAAATAAATAATTTTCTGTCATTAAATAACATGTTTATTACAAAAGTTACACTTAAAATTTGATTACGGTTGTAATCCATGCATCATAACATGCCATGTTATGCATGTACCAAAAGTATGTTTGCCTAGTTGAGGGTTAATGATTTTACTGTAAGTCCATCATGCAAAACAAATAAGTTCTACTAAGTGCTAATGAATTTCTAACAGAAACTTGCTTTCTCTTATTTCATTATATTTAGTAACAACAAAAGCCAAAGCTAGTCATACATCTCATTTCTTTTAGTCCACTTATGGAACATTAAAGTAACTATATTCAGAGATCATAAACATTTTGCTCAGAGTGGAATATAAAGTACAATTTTAAAATAATCTTTCTTTGATAAAAACTTGAGCGAGAATATTTCCTCATAAGTTATGCAGCCGACATTGATACCATTGGATTCAGGATAAAACATCGCAGCACTTGCAGAATCTGGTTTTGAACTAAAAATAAAACAAAATACCTTACATTCCAACATCACTTCATTTCTGCACACCTTACCAGCGATTATCATAAATCTATAATCTGTAAAATTAATACACTATTAGGGAAAATTGGACATTTGGTGTAGTAAGAAAGAACTATAGCACATTTGGACAAAGGAATAAAATGGAGCACTGCATGCATTTTGCAACAATGTGTGAAAAAGTTTTGGACACTGAAAAGCAGGCAGACTTATTAAAGTTAGTATGTACATCTCAGTGATTTGTGTGAATGAAGTATCAAAGAAATACTGTCCTGATATCTTTTATATATTTTTCATATTTATATGTGTTTATATACAATTACCATATATTTTTTCTGTAAATATCAACAGCAGCCTTTTTTATAACTTCCTCAAAATAAGGCAAACAATCTTGATGTCAGTATCTTCACAATTCTGGCATAAAAAGCCATGAAAATCTGCCACAAATGGCACACATTAGCAGTCTTTTGTTAGTGGTTCATTACCAAAAGAATCAGTGATTATTTTCCCAATTCCTGGCATTATGTAAAAAATAATGCATTAGGTTTAAACAAAAATTCATTTACCGTATATGTGGCATTTTACAATTATTATAGCGCTTAGTAAATTAGCAGAATACTTTCAACTGCAAAATAGTGATTCAAAAAATTTAACTGGCATTACTTTTGCAGCTTTACTATCAGCCATAGAATAACTTGTGTGTTATCATCAAGGAAAGCATTATCTATCACTGTATGTAGGCTTTTGAACAAGGTATTTCTCTAATAATTCAATGTACTAGATAATACTGCTCATATGTTCAAAGTTTAGGATTAAATTAATAATTTAAAAATTCCTATTGGAGCAGAAAACACTAAATTTGAAAAGAAAAAAAATACTAAAATCAGTCTTTGGGAAGAAGACAAAACATATTATTTTTATTGATTTTTTCTGTTTTTGTGGGAAGGCTGTTGGTGTGAATCAGATGAATTGAATCACAAATAGAAAGAAGAGGGGGAAAAATGCATCAGCAAGAAAACAGCAGATTCATAAGGACGGTGGCCAGCCATATTTTTATGTGCTATGGCCAAAATAGCCAAGAGACAAGCGATAAATAGTTCTAACAGTGGTACGTAATATGAAAATGTTTTTATATTTTATATATATGTATATCTTTTGTCTTATTATATGTAGTCCTTTTTTTTATTGAGAATGTGGTAAAGATGCACAGATGTCATTGTGAAATCCGGTGAATGGATCTAACTTGTGAGAATTATCAATAAGGTGAAAAATTTATCTATGAAGTCTTTATCTTCACAGCTACAAGAAATTCAAAATTTAAACTCGGCGATTCATAGCTCCCAGTTTTGCAACCTCGCCAAGCAATTTGAGCGATAACTTTGGATAATAACATTGAATGCAGCATCACCCATATGAGTTTCTCTTCATCTAAACGTTCGTGGTAGGGGAGCGTATCCCTGGAAATCTATGTGCTGCACAGACACCATTGCTATTTTAATTGGTCGGGGAATGCAACAATGTCTCACTCAGGAACTCGGTACTAGATGGCATTGAGGGCACGACGTGAGGAGGCTCTGTGTGGGGAGTGATAGTCGTCTGGTTCTCGCATGGCGCTGCGGTGCTGTGGATGAGGGAGATATCGCTCTTCTCCCCCACGATGGTGCTGTGGCACAGGGCCATAGTGCGGACTGTGATAGGCAGGTTGGTGCTGATGGTGATGAGGGTGATGATACATGTCGCCACGTGATGGAGGTGCCATGCTGGCATTATAATCATCATAGTCTCCTCGGTCACGCTCCAGACGTGATCGACCTCGGGGATGCTGATGGTACACTGGACCTGCTGCTAAAACCAATCCAAATAGTACATGTACCAACAATGTACTCCACTTATGTCTGAATCTATATTCAAAAATGGGTCTTTTATCCCAATTTAAATTCCTAAGTGATTCATCAAAATTGGAGAACTATTTTTTGTTTGCTTAACATCTATGGTTAACCTCGATGATGTACATTAAGCTAACAACTAGATATTCGTGAAAAGAAAACGCGTGATCGACCTACTTTAATACTTCTACAAAAAAAAATTATAATAGCTGAGAAAACTAGTCAGATACACTGGACACACAAACTAAATTCTACGAAAAAAATAGGACACCAAGAAAAGAGAACCATACAAAATACATAGAGAATAATGTAAAAGCAACATGTAACACCGCTGAAAAGTTTTAAAAATAATGTGTACTGTTGGTATAGTGAAGGTTCTGTAGTCCACAAGAGGTTTGCGCTTCAAATGAAAAACTAAAAAACAATACTAATACTGTTCTGAAGCACTAATAAAATAAATCAAACAAAACACAGAACCAAAGAAAAGGGAAAAGAGGTAAGTTGACTTACATCGAAGGGCAGTGAGTATACTTGTTTCACGACATGCGAACATCTGAGAATAAAATTTGTGACAACCAACCGCACACAGAAGCCGTTGGAAAAAGAGGCGCCAATTTTGTGTATTGTGTGTGAATGTCATGAAGAAGACAAAAGAAATAGTAAAATAAAGCAGAAAAACTGTGAAATGCGAGTTAATAATAATGATAATAATAATAAATATAAATATAATTTTGCGACAAAAGCCGTATGCTCTGTTTACAATATGTTTTGCTTTAATACAGCAACGTTCGAGCTTAAGGTTACCTTCCCTCGCGCCATTATTTGCGAACACAATATGTGAGCGACGTCCAAGAGATGTCACTCCCCTCATCAGTCACACACTGCTTCTGCCATCTGTGGAAGTAATTTTTTAAACTATACATGCGCGAAAAACCTTTGGAATAAAAAAAGTTCCTGATTCACTATACATCAAGAAACACATCACTAATCACGCCAATTCCTCTAGTGTGTTACACAAAACCCGTTATAGCAAAAGGAGCTTAATTAGGCATATAGTTAAGAGTAAGGGTATAGGGGTAGGGGAAATTTACTTCAGTTGCCAATGCATTTTGCTATAGTAATAGTATGAGGTCTAGTGGGTGACAGCAAGCTTAATGCAAGTAAAGTGGGTAATGTTTGTCCATTTTGCTATCACTGTCTTGTAGAAGATAACAAAATTACAAACAAAAATGACATCACATTTGGTCACACAGGTAATTGTTTCCTTACTGCTTTTTAGGAAATAATTGTATAGACATTCAGTGGTAGGAAAACGTATACTTAAAACCTTTTGTTAAAAGCACAGGGAATACATTAAAACTCTTTAAATCACAACACTTTTCACAGGAGGGAAGCTTTGAGTAAGGTAAGAACTTTCAAATTTTTGGCATTATTATTCTGTGGGTGATAAATTCTTTTAAAAATGAAGCGGATCTCACAAAATCCATCACCAAAACCATCACTCAATTTAAGCATTCCCTGTTTTCAAACTAATACTTACAGCCAAAAATACATGTTCACTTTAATTCTTCTGGTTTCAAACAAAGTGCATTTTAAAAGGCCATCTGGTGGAGAAGGGTGTTTAAGGTATTTCTACCGATGCTGTCTGTCTCACTACGCCAGTAGATGGCACAATGGACTCTTTTTTTCAGAATCAACACCACAAGGAAGAGAAGAGCATAACATTGCAACAAAAGAGAACAAAAAATAAAAAAAAATATAATTTAAAGACAAGAGAGAAAATCCAGGTACTGAAACAAAAAAAGTTATGAAGCATCACATATTTATAATTACACATGCTGCAATTCATAAGAAATTTTACTAAAATACTCTAGTTTAAATGAACTCTGTTTACAAATTCAAGAAGAAATAAATAAAAACATTTGCCATCCAAAACTACTAATACTGCAATGAAAGATCAACTAATCTGCTGGGGAAAGAAAACAACTGAAATAAATCAAAGACAGATTGTTCCAAAATAAATATTTTTGTGATAAACTTTTAGTGCAGTGTAACCAGGGCTGTATGGTTAATTCTGGGAAAATAATTTGTATCATGTTGTATATTTAGTCAAAATGTATACGTTTTATGAAATTATTTTCAGTCTATGTGCATATTTGAAATATTTTGGCAACATTGTGATGAACTATTGAAACATTACTAATGAGTTAAAAATTCAAAATACTCTGATATTATAATATGTGACATAAAACTTATATATATATATATATATATATACATGCAAGATTTTTGACCCCTATTTAATATATATATTTTCGAAAGTCTATCAAGAGTAAAAACATTGTAAAGGTTTTGTATTAACAAACCATGAGAACAAAGAAACAAATCAATAAATGTACAAACAAATAAATAAATATAATAAATTTAAATAATTTTCAGTAGCAAATAAAAGAACATATGCATACTGATAAAATAAAACTTAGAATGACACCATAAGTGGTAACTGGTGTTATTTCTTAATGCTGTGAAAATTGTTCCTAGGACAGTTGAATGAAATTTTCTGCATATTTCAATCAATGTTCTTCAGATTTTGCAAGCTGAACTATATGTTCTGAATATAACTGGCTATAAAATTATTTAAAAATAACTAGTTTACAATATATTATGATTTTTTGGAGGGGAGGGATATGCAGATTTCGAAACATTCCCTGCAGGATAATTTTTTTCCATAGGTAGTTGTAATTTCCTGATTGAACTACTACTGTTTGAATTGGCTTTTAAGTTCTGTCTTCTGAAACAAGTATGATGAAATAACTGATACTGAAAATTTCAATGCTAAATACATAAAATTTTAGGATCAATATTCTGTGCCCATGATGTTTACAATAACAAAAGAAGGCTTCTATAAATTATTTGTGTTAAGTATGTAGAATATTTCCACTAAAACTATGCTATGCAAAAATGGAGTTTTACATTCCAGCATTAAAATGTGTAATTCTCTTCCTAATATTATTAAAAATATACAAAACTTTAATACATTTAAATCCAGCATAAAGGTTTTATACCATACATGAATACTCAAAATTTAATAAATATCCTTATGTATGATAGACTTATTTTGTATAATTTTCTTTATTATCTTGTATATATTTGTTAATTTATTTGATCTATTAAGATTAATTATATTGGTACAATTATTTATTGTGAATAAGCTTTGATATATATATATAATCGTATGTACCTAAGATAATTACTTTTTGGCATTTTCTGTATCAGTGTACTGTGTACTGTATTTGGATTTAAAAGGATGAATAAATTAAATTGAATTGAATACTTATGTTAATTTCTTCTCACAAATAAGAAGAACATTTGCCTACATTGTGACAGCACAGTCACCAGAAAGATAGTAGTTGAAAAGCGAAAATTTCAGCTCTTGTATGTTAAACATGGTAGGAAGTAACAGTGTTGCTATATGCATAATTCATGTAATTGTATCATAATTATGAGATAATACATGAAGAAATGTAAACATACTACTTAGAATAGATGGAAATAAAATGTTTTTGGATTTAACTTTGAAGATTTAGTAATTTAAAAAAATATAGTAGCATTATTATACTTACTTTATAGCATTAAAAGCTTTCCCAGTTTTCATTCGGTTACATTTCTTTCTGTTTGCTTAATTGCATTATATGGTGCATCTGTGTTCTCTCTCTCCCTCTCCCTTTCTCTTTCTGGGCAGTTTGTTTAATTTTTGGTTTCCCTTATGGAGTAGAGAGGGAGTAGAGTGGTGTATTGGTCTTAAACATTTTACAAATTGAGAAATTATACATATCAGATCATAAATCACATGGGACAGATAGCTTGTATGTGCTTATATAATTCACTGTAGTCACGGTGTTTACATTTATCATGCTCAACTTTAAAGTTAATGATATTTAATAAGAACTAGGAAAATAGAAAAATAAAGAAACAAACAAAAACACAAAAGAAAAACATGTGAACATATATGCTGTATATAAACAAATTTCCACAGCTATTCCTAAGACACCAACCTCCCATTCCCATCCTTCCTTACACTCTGATCTGAGCAGCATCACCTTTTGTAAAAATCTGGAGACATTCACACGACTTTCTCTACCCACTATCGTTTATTTTAACAATAACTTTGAGTTGACTTTTTTTCTTCAAATTAAACCAAATTATGTTTGAATAAAAGGCAATATTTATGAACTGTTTACATAGCAACTTCAAGGAGGAAAAGGAAAAGTTTTAATTAAAGAATAATTTGAATTACCAAAGTTTCACTGTATCTTTAAAATATCAAGCTAAGAAAATCTGGGATTTTTACCAGTCTTCCTTGACTGAAATGTAGGACAGTCTTGGTTTTGAGGGAAATATTATAATTCTTTAATTATGTTTGTGACTAGATTTGATGCAATGGCTTATACAGTAAATGTATAAATACACTGCCAGGAAAAAAGTGTAACACTTGCATCACTGCTTACACCAATGAACATCATAACTGAACCTCCTCCATAAGAAACCCTTGGGGAAAACATGCAAGCAGCATATCATTCTCCATTCCCTACATCCTCCATCTGTATTGAACACTTTGTTTCATTGCTCAATTATCCAGTCCACATACTCTCGAGCAAAATGATGATGATCTCATTGTATTTGGGGAGTTAATATTGGTCGTATGGCAGGTCTCCTTGAGTTCAGATTTACTTCTCTGATTCTTCTTCTGCATGTCCATTCACTGAAGTTAATATTGCGAGGATTTACCAGATGATCTCTCGTCACATGCTGTCATGTGATAATCTCTTACAAGCTTAAAAATGGTCATCCCTTTGTGATGTACATCTCAGACAACCCCTTCCAGGAAACTGCTGTAGGTGTTATGTTTGTGAAATTGTCCTACAGCTTGCAAAATACTTGTGGGAGTTATTCCCTTAAACTCTCACTACATAGCTATACCTGCATCCTTCTTCAACTAATGTAACAGCTTTTGCACAATCAACAAGGTCAGGAGCATCTTTCATGGCACAAAATCTTGACACTATAGAGAATAATGAATGAACATTCACTATGTGTGAAATGATTTGTTTGCAATCACAACATGTCAGAGTGACCGAAAAGCACAAATTTTTAAACCTTGATAGGCATACTCAACAATATTGCAAAGCAGGCAAGGACCTTCTAAATGCACCAGAGAAAATCTCAAGGAACTAGTGCATGAACGAATATGAAAAAGGTGAAAATATTGCCAATATTAGAACTGTTCCATCTCCAAAAGTTTCTGTTTGAATTCAATGTGATTTATATAGTCTCTTACTGTATCATCTAGCAATATTTTAATATATGGAAAATCATTTTTAATTCCCTAGTTGTATAAACACTACTGTATGTCTGGTGGAAACAAATAAGGAAAAAGTTCCATGAATGACTTTTGTACTCATATTTCAAATTAAAATTAATTTAAAAGCTTGAAATATTTACTGATACTCAAGGATAGTCCTATTAAGTAGATCAGTACCTTAGTGCTTCTGTGATTTCTGTTATTTAAATAAAATGTTAAGATTTATTATAAAAAATTTCTATAATCAAAATCCATAATTTATAAAAAAATCTGATGTGTTACACTCACATGACTTTCTCTACTCTTGTACAAACTATTTTTACAAACGCTTATTCTCCATCTACTTCATGTTATTCCAGATAAACATTTGCAGACTCTATCTTATTGCTAAGTTTCTTGTAGATGTAAGGGGAATATATATTTACAAGGGCAATATAGAAATACAGTAGCCTTTAAGCACATACATATCTCTTAATAGCTGGTTGCTAGGTGCAGCACCATTCCCTTTGCCACAGATTAATACTCTTTGCATATCCAAGACAAAAAAATGAATAACGAATTCCGTTTTTAGAAAATAAGTATTGAAAAATTTAAGAGAATAACAAGCAATATCTAGAAAATGGTTCACTCAACAAAAAAAATGTATATGACATAAATTGTGTATTTTAATGCGATCTACATTTTTTGTGCAGCAAAATTTTGTCTATCTCTTATGGTTTACCAGTTATGCAAAAGTCGTTCACAATGAAGAATACTTTTGGAGACATTCCCAGAAAATTCAAGATATACATTTTATTTTTCATGAAAATATCTTAAACATATGATATTTTAATCAAAATTGTTAGAGCCATTTTTGAGAAAATTAAAGTTTTCGAAAAATGTTCCATGTAAAGGGTAATCTGGGGTGGGGTGATTTTCTTGAAAATCGTCATGTTGCATCTCTGGAAGATACTAAACCTAAATACCAAGTTTGGTGTTTATCCGACTGTTCGTTTCTGAGTTATGCTGTTCACAGATAGACACACACATGGACATGATTCCAAAAATGCTTTCTTTGGATTCAGGGGGTCTCAAAACATGTATTTCCGGTGAAATCTCGGTATCAAATTTTTGGATGGAATACAATACTTCACCTACTTACTATACGTAGTAGAGAAAGTAAAAATGTACACAATTTTTGCACATCTATAATAATTGTGGACTACCTTTTAAATATTTGTGTGCTCAAGTAGCAGACAAGCTTTCAGCCTTCTAGCTCAAATAGATTTGAGTAATGGATACATAAGCCATATACATGGAACATTTTTCTAATTTTCTTCCACCTGACATACAATAGTGTCTGTACAAGTAACTATGGGATTAAAGATTATTTTCCATATATTAAAATACTACTGAATGATTCAGTAAGAGACTGTATAAATCACATTAAATTCTAACAGCAACTTTTGGAGATAGAACTGCTCAAATATTGCCAAATTTTTCTCTGTTTTTCGTATTCTTTCACATATAGTCCCCATAAGAACCAAAAGTTTTCATATTCTTGTTTGCAAAGTGCACATGAAAATAAGTGCTAGCAATGTCTTAAATGACAACACATGTTAGCTATAACTAAATTTTCTCGAAGTGTTACACTTTTTTTGCCTGGCAGTGTCTTTTATGTACAGAATAAATTTGAAAGCATAGTAGAATGTAATAAAATGAATCTTTGCTCAAGGTTTTACTAGGTTGAGACACAGAGCAAGATGTGTGTAAGCTGGAAGGCCTGTCATGCTGCCCTGATTCTCCCTCGCAACTCAAGATACCTAGATCTCGGCACAATAGGCACTACCAACTTAATATGTCAGGCAAATAGGCACTAACAGTGATGATAAGCATTAAAGTTCGCACAAACATTTACTCATTTAAAAATACATTTTGACATTACAGAACAGTATAAAAATATCAAATAGCTATATTCCATATATTAAATTTGGTAAGTTCCACTATTCTCTTATTAAAGTATAAACCTTAAACATTATTATTTTTATAAATTTTCACTCTTCATTTAGGTAATTTCAGTTCAGTTTTTAGGTAATTTCTCTCTTGAATATTTGTTACACTCCCACACTGGTTTGTAATTATTATTGAGTTTGTTATGTATTATCATTAAACAGGCTATTGTTGCATTTGCAATGAAATAAGTCTAGTCTTTTTAGGTTCGTACTGTGTTTTCGCCCACATGGTAAGTAGAAACGAATAATAGTTATTAATGAACAAAGTGATGAGTTAATACTAAATGATTGATTTCCAAGTCATAAACCAATAGCTGTTTTATATATCAAAATTGAAAAAGGACTATATTGACAGTGAAGAGGTCAATTGATAAAATAAATGAGTCGAATGATATTAAAAGCCTTCACTTACATCATGATGGTAAAATCATTCGACTCATTTGTTTTATCGGCTGTTTTGTAGTTGACCATTTACCATATGCTTTATGGTGCTAAGTGGCCAGCCACTATTTTATTATCATGCAATTGCTGACATTAGGAAAGGAATGCTACATTACAAACTTTCTCAGGCATGTTGTCAACAATAGCTCATTGGCTCTGAGCATGAAATATTAATTGCAATACTAAGGTTAACATCACATTAATAAATAACTACCAATAATAATAACAATGAAATTACAGCAGACAAAAGCCATGATAAAAGATCTCATTATGCCCCCCCAAAAAAGAGCTATAATAGGCCCTTAAGCTACAAAAAGGTACACATTATGAAAATAGGAAATTATAGGCACTATAAAATTAGTATATTTTACTCCAGTGAAACATATTTATATATATATATATATATATATATATATGTGTGTGTGTGTATATATACATATAAAGCCTATAATTCTAAACAAAGAAACAAAATAGGCAAATAGGTAAATGCTGAGTTTAAAGATAACTGTATTTACAATCGGAATTAGATAGACGGACTAAAAAAATTAGCTAAAATAATATATAATTCTCATGGCATGTTTTTATACATCATACTACTAATATTTTAGTGTTTTTTAAATAGGAGTCAATAAATGCATGAAATTTACTGTTTAGCATTATACTACAGTTCTGCTCTTTTTCAATCAGGTGCAAAAATAAATATTTATTTATGATATGTTTATTGATGTGGGTCAGTTTTAATAACTAATCAATAAAAAAATCTTATTCTCTACTCTAAATATACCTTATTATTAAAAATTCATCATCATTTTCACACAGTAGAGCTACGTAGAAATTCAGCTCAAAAATACTGTAGCAAAAACATTAAATAAAAACAACTTGTATCATATTCAGTAGATCAAAAGCACATCAGCAATTTTCTGCATAAGAACACAAACACAAGAAAAGCACTGTTTGTTCCAAGAAAATCTAAAACAAAATTGTCAGCCAAGTTAGGCCATGCACTGCTGAAAATTGAAATGAACAGGAATTGTCTTTAAATGCACAACTGTCCCTGCATATAATTTTATGGATACCATTTTACACTGTAATTAAATTAATATAAACAGAAACAAGCTAAAACACAAAATACCACAATTTCTACTACTCCAGAAGACTAAAACCTTGTCTGATCACAAATGTGCACTCTTAAAAACAAATTAAATATTCACAATGCAAGCTAGTATTATATTCTGTGCTACTCTGGTAAGAACAATTTCAGCTGATAATGAATATAATAGCAACAATCTATGCTGTCTTTTGGAACATACTTGTTATGTGTGTCTGATGTTTGGGAAACTGCCAAGAATCAAGTGTAATTTGCTTATGCAATTGTTACACACTTATTTATTAATTGTACTTATTTCAGGGCTTTTAGCTACGCTAACTGTAAGTTTTAAAAACAAAGCACTGTGGCATAATAAAATGCACATATGCCTATCATGGGTTAAACAGGGTCCACTTCAGGACTAAGATTTTCTATTATACTTGCTAGTTGCTATTAAATGGAATTTTTAAATGCAGATTTGAAAAGAAGTGTGACATAAAGATATTTTAAATATATGTAGTTAAACTTAAGCCTGGCCATTAACATAAGCTAAATAAATTGTTGAAATATTAATATATTGGAAGGTAAATTCTGGGCAATATGAGACCTTCATAACCTACCTACAGACAAACTGGAGATAAACAGTTTATGGAACATGCATTCCAAGTGTAATAATTTCCTAATTATATGCATAAAAAGTTAATCAAAGAAAAGGTGCAATATCACAACAAAGTTTGGTGTTATACACCTGCTGGCCAACTTCCTGGTTAAAGATCAGATTGCCACTTTTCCTCCCCTCTCTTTCTGTTACACATTTTCTTCAAACAATTCATCTGTGCTGCAGTTAATTGAGGAAAACAAAGGTCTGTAAAGCAGGTGAGGAACAGTGGCAAGTTAACCTTTAGCCAGGAGCCAGGCCAGCCTGCATGGCTATGATCATAAGACAAGTTCATAGCCCTAAACTTTAATGTAACATTGTATCTTTTCATTGGTTAACTTTATATGGCTATACCATTATGGCTCACCATTACTCTTAGAAGACATGTGCATCAAACTTTTTGTATCCCGTTTGTCCACAGAATAGGATCCTGGAGAATTAGTGTATGAATTCATGGACACACTGTATAGAGAGTTTTGTTAATCTGAACAAGAAGACAACAACTCTTTCTTAATATTTTTTAAGTCTTAGGAGTGAACTAATTTGAACATTTGCTTCTGTGAAACCTGAATGACACCGGCGCAGCACAAGAGGAATTTTTAGGGTTAAACGCCCCTCCCAGAGAAAACTAGACCAAATGCAACACCAAAACCTGCTTCACATCACAACCAAAGATTATGCTATCAAAGTTTGGTAGTGGTTGATTTTTGCTATTTCCTAATGATAGACAAACCTGTGCTTGCAGTGATAGGTGCAAGACAATGAACACTCAAATGCCAGTTTCAATTATCGAGCTCCTCATTCCTAATATTTTCTTAAATATTCTTGTCGCATCATACCAGCTGATCAGTTTTGAAACAAAGCCTTGGAATATTTAAAATTTGTTAACTTCAACTACCAGAATTTGAGGCAGTATTTTAATACCTGAATAATTTCAATTGTTATTTATAATAAGTAAATTCAATAACAGCCCGCCTAGAAACAATATGTATGTAATAATTATTTAATTTGTATGTAACAGTCATTTCAAATGCTTATTTTAATTGTAAATATGTTTTATTAACGTAATATGAATACTTTATATATTCTAATAATGCAAGAACTGTGAGAATAGTAAATTTTAGGTTGCTAACAATGAGTAATAATGAAATAATTGTGCCAATAATGTGTTTGGAATTTGAAAATTTACTGGTCATGATTAAAACGAGGATGATGTAGTTTTAGTGACAGTTTTAAAATAAGCCAATCAACAGCAAAGAAAAGTTTTAAGTTGAATGCAGAAATTCTATTGGACTAGAATTAGCCAATCAGAGACTCGCATTACCAAAGCTTAAGGTTTTTAACCATTGAGGTTAGTCAGTTCCTGGCAAGACTTGATAGTGTGTACATGGAAAAATGTGTTCTCTACGGGCGTTTAGTAAAAACAGATATACGCATTAAAAGAGTGTATAAAAGTTTCCCACAGTTCTTTTTAAAAGTGTAGTGGTTTATAAATATGTGCAACAAGTTAAAATAAAAGTGAAAAATTTAAAAGTTTAATTCTGTGACGTCTACAATAATTGTCATTACCACACCTTACATAAGAATCCTTACTCTAAATTAAGACTGATGCAGCCAAGGCAGATTTAAACAATAATATTATGTAAGCATTAAATTCAAACCGACACTCAAAACAACTATTAATACATAACAACTGTTTAAGTTTGCGTAAAAATATATATTATGCAACATTATGCAACAACAGCAAATTATCTTCAAGTTACGTATTTATTACGTAACCAGCATCAATAAAGCATCATCTTCCAACTACCAGCTAAATAACTACTTCAAATTTGGCGTCCCAAACGTGGAGCTAAATAACTACTTCAAATTGGCATCCCATACGTGGGGCAAACTCCACCAAACCACGATTATACTTCAAATTACAATTCTCAGAAACATTGGCAATTTTGGTAATGTTACTATACGTTTTGTATTACTGATGAAATGGAAGAGAAGGCTTTCTAACTTTGGCCACATTATTATAAATAAGCAGGTATATGTAAATAAGTCATATTAAGTTTTATTAAAGACATTGTAAATGAATAGTAGCGTTAAACTTTAGATGACATGAGTATGTGAGAGAAATAATGCAAGAGCACACATTTATATATTTATGTGGCTCCCCATAAATTACCCTACTTCACCCCAAATAAAGTGTATTGACAAACTTTCTCAAACTTGTATACACATATAGTACAAGATTTTAATCTGTAGGTACAGTGGTTTGCCTAAAAACTAGGAGGCTGTTATATGAACTACCATTAATTTCAATACAAATTGGAAAGTCTGGGCAAAATTTACTCAAAATTGTATACATAACTGTGATTTCGTAAATGCTGCATATTCAAGAGTTATTTTGTGCTTACAGACAGACAGAAAAAATGATGCTAATAGGCACTCTAAAGTAGTAAATGTACGTAATATGTTAAAACCCTTCCTGGAATCAAATCCTGGCTGTGCAGTTGTGAATGACATTTTTGATAGTTTTTTATTCAGATTTTTTAGGCACGCAAATATCATTGGTATGACCATAATCTGGAATCTATGGGCCTATAATCTTTCATCTTAGAAAGTAAGTACATGCCTTCATAAAGGAAACTTGTAAGATGAAATATGAATTTGCAATATTTGGCAAATATGTTGTTTTGTTAAACTGGCTACATGTAAAATCCTTTTGAATTTATTTTGAGAAATGTTAAGAAGCTGCGCATACTAAAATTTAAATATTTCCATTGCTCTCACACACAAGTTCAGTTACAACTTGAACTGCTTTGCGATTTTTTTGCTACGGGGCTTCTACAAATGAAATGGGTTCCAAAGATATCCCTTAGAATAGTTACTACTATTTCTTTTTCCCAATGCAAACATTAAATATCAGGTGTCCATGATGTGAAAACAGACTTTTTGAGAGGCAAATTAAAATGTTGTTTTAATATGTATACACATATGCTCTACTTAGTAAAATTTTAAAAATCTAAGGCATGTTTCAGAGAGATTGTCACCATCATTAATTGCTTGTTGATCAGTGTTTCTTCCCAGTCGACAACCAATGATGATGATGAGAATCTCCCTGAAATGCACCTTTAGATATTTAAGATTTGTTGCAAGTTTAGCATATATAACTACATTTTAAAGCAATGTTATAATTTATTATACTGCACCACTGTATTTTGTATTTACTACTTCATTTCAATATTTATAATTTTAGGATATGTCAATGAGTATTTTGATATAATGAACCACAGTTAGGAGATACACTGTGATGGACTAAATGATGAAAATGCTAGATGGGTTGCAACTACATTTAGGCCAACACAGATCTTATATGAGTGGGTTTCCTTCTGTGGGAAAACATAAAATCACTTTTAAAGCTTATGGAGAATACAGAAGCAAGCTCATGACCAGGATTTACGTAGTTGACAAATAAATTATTCACATTCATTATATATGGTGAGATGCATTGACAGATATTTCAAACAATGGTGCAAAGACATAACATACTCCAACAACTTTATTTTTGTTGCAAATAATAAACACAAATTTGCGCCAAACAATTTTATGTTAAGTACTGTAACATGGCAACACCAAACCATGGTTCATTTTATCGAAATAATCATATGGATACCCAATATATTCATTATTCCTTAAATTGTTTTAAACGAATTTCAAGTTTGTAATTTTCAAAAAGAGGACACGTTAATTCACATCTGCAGAAACCAGATTTTTGATACGGCAATAAAATCCTTGGAATTCAAAAACAATTTTAAAAATTATGTTTAAATGTATTTGAGTTTATTTTGTGTGTTTAGAACCTTATTTACACAAGTTTCATTTGTACTTTCATAAGTAATCTGTTTTATTTTTTTTTAATTTGTAGTTCCTAAATGTTTATGGCTGTTGTTATGCTCTGTTAAATGTTACACTGACAGTTTTTGCAAATAAGGTGTCCAGCTATAAAGGCAGTTACTCAATGGAAATAACTGATTTAGAAAAATGTCTTAAAACAACTTGTTATGCTTTTAATTTCATTATCAACTGATAGAACTCTTCCAAAAAAATATATATATATATATTTGCAAAATGCTTAAAATGTATAAGCCAGAATACATAAGAAATTAACTACAAGATTAAAGATATCCTGTCATTACCTCGCGAATCATGTGGATACCCATATGCATCATGGTGGACTCCTGTAGAAAAATTGTGTTAGTGGTAGCTGGTTAGTTTACATATACTAGTTATATAATACTGTCTACAGTTTGCATTACATTTTGGTAGCCACTGAAAGCAAGTGTTCACAAAGTGTAAATTACAAATCAACAAACAAAAGAATCAAATTAGAATTATGCACATCTTGCGATTTTTAAAGATGTATATTGCAATTACTTTCATTTTATGAAGCAAATTGTTAACTTTGCATCATTATGTTAAAATACAGCTAGTTTTTTTTTGTTATAGGTATAGCTGAAAATATCAATGCATAGAGCAGTTCATCTTCCAGCAAATAATCTGGTAATGTGTTACCTTGCTGCCTGATCCGAGGAACCGGGTCGGCTGCAATGTAATGAGCAATGTCAGAAGGCCAGTTTCATATGATTAATCTAATGGGAAAACAAATCCTTCATTCCAAAGTGTAATTTAAAATATCTGTGAAAGAAGCAATGTGGGGTAAGAAGAGTATATAAAATATTAGCTGCTGGTTGTAATCACAAGGTCTTGGAATTGAAGTTGGAATCCTAGAATGTGACACAGATGAACATCCCTGCTTGAACTGGAGTGGTGCTGCATCATCGCTGGATATGTTCTCCTCTTTCACTCACAGCACAACCTTCAAGCAGTCAGGGCTATCCAGTCCAGTCAGTTAGTCCTTATAGTTTAGATACATGATTTGGATCCTACAGTGCAACAGATATAACCAGTAGCTAGTTTTTTGCATGTGGTATTTTTATGACTAATCACTTTTGTAACCACAGTTTTGAGCAAGATTTTGCAATGAAGGATTTGATACTTCCCTTAAAAGGACCTTTTAGTTTGCAAAAAAAATCTATCTTTCATTAAATGTTTAATTTACTAGACTTTGATAAACAATGAAACACACAAATTATTTCTGAAATAATTTGAAAGAATATAGTACTCAGCAGTGCTGCCATGGTAATCTATTTCTTGGCCATCTTCTCACATTCCTAATAACAACCTCTTGTTCTTAAGGATGTCTTCAAGGAATTGAAATTTGATGGGAAATTTAAGCTTCAGTGAAACATCATTATAAGTTTTATCTTATACTCCTTCAAGTTTATTCAGAGTAACTTAATGATCTTAAAAGATATTGTAATGAATCAATCTCATAATGCAAAGTTTTGTAACCTACAATATTGTTTGTGCTAAAGTTTTAATTAATGGATATAGAATGATAATTTGCTATACTTCTATTTATTTTACAGAATGGGATTAAGGAATGTCCCTAGTGGATATTTCATACATAGGTATACTTTTGTCCTGGAGAGCTATGGCACTTCAATGACTTTTCAGCAATTCTTTAATATATGGTTCTGGCTTTCAGTGTTGCATAGGTGGACCATTTATGCATGTGAACATTAGTTGTGATAATTATAGTAAACACACTTTCAGTTCTAACCAAACACTTCACATGATGAAAGCAGCACCAAACAGGCCAAATGTACTATGGTTTCTTAGGTGATTTGGAGGCTGCAAAGTTGGAATCATGGAGTGTTTAAAAAAAATAGCGTACATCACCATATATCTCTTTCCCATATACTCTCTCAATCAATTTTAAGGTTCCCATATGCCTTATGTCCCTGTATGGCCTCCATGACAGCACTGGTACTAAGTAGATGTTATGTGCCTATTAAATACGCAAGACCTGACATGTAGTACCTTTGTCACTGTTATCACTGAATGGTTCAAAGAGCAATTATTGTTGGACTGCTCCATGGTGACAACTTCAAAGAGTATACCACACAGTAGCTATTGCTATGTATCATTATTATTTATGTCTACTAATGGAGAGAAAGAAAGAAAAAAAAAATGCTGGCCACTAATGCATATGAAGACATTTTTAGTGTATAGTTCAAATGTATTAAGCATGCTTTACCAGGTTAATCAGCCAGCCCTAGCTATTTTTTAATTGATGCAACATGTTAAGTGACATTTATGCCTAGGCTGTTTTGTCACTTCCTTAGCAGCTAATTTATTTTTGTATTAAATTTATTATTATTATTATTATTATTATTATTATTATTATTATTATTATTATTATTATTATTATTATTATTATACCTGATATGTGGAAATTTATGTGTTGTTTTAATACAAATTTTAAAATTAGGTATTTCCTTACTAAGGTTTAAGTCTACTGTGCAAAATAAAAGTTAAACATTTATTTGTTTTCAATGCCTTTTACTTATTCTATCACAACAGAAAAAATGGAAATTGTTTATCTCTTTTCTTTCAAGATGTATCCCTGCTTTTCTAGGAATGTGAACAATAGAAATTTGCAACAGACCTTGGAAAGCCTTGTAAAATGCTATCTTTTTTTTATGAGAATGATAAGAGAAGACAGTTGCTTTATTTGACTAGAAGTTGTAAATTCATACAGGTAATTCATTACTGTGAATGTAAAATTATTGACTAGCTTTTAAGAAAGTAAGAGGCAGCACCCTGGCATGCCCTGGCTCAGCTGCATCCACGAGTCCATTCCCAAAACATTCTATCATAGTGCCATATGAGGTTTATAGCTAATTTTGCAACTTTTAGAGTTGGAACCACACACAAAAATACATGGGGAAAGCCACTGGACACAGAGAGAGAGAGAGAGAGAGAGAGAGAGAGAGAGAGAGAGAGACAGAGACAGACAGACAGACAGACAGACAGAGGTCGTACACTGGCTTACTGGCAGAACATGTTACTCAGAGCAGTGCTACTGCACAACCTACACTTACCCACTTTGTGTGCTCCCAACTATAATTATTATCTCCCTCACAAGCCATAACTAGGCCTGTTGGATCATACCTGAAAATTAAATATAATAGCCAGGATCATTGGCTTTCCATGCTGATCTTCTACCATTGCGTTACTATTGCAAGACATCTCAATATACATTAGTTTTCTTACGAGTTGAATGTTTATTTAGGCATTTTGCCACAATAGTCCAATAGCCAAGTATCAGCATGGAAAGCTGTGGTTTGAATTCTGTCCATGGCACTGAATTTTTCAAGCCTGCTTCAACTCTTTTACCAAATAATATGTACAAGCCTCCAAAATCTCCGCTTAATAAAAACCAGCTTGTCATAAAAATGTTAATGGAATGAAGAAATGATAGGCTTTAATTAATTGAACTTGGAGACATGCCTATACGCAAAGTAGGTGCCCTACAGTCACATCATTAGAAAACGTTGAACAAGCATGTATTTCATATCTAGCATAATACAGTATTTACGCACAGGCCACGTGAGTCCAGGTTCAGGGCAGCAAATTCTTAGGGGTAGCAACATTGAGAAAATAATAAAATATATATATGTAGAACATAAATTTTCACATTCTCTAAAAATGAGCAGCGATGGTAGTGGGAATTCTTATTAGTGAAAGGGAAATTGTAGGTAGATGGATGGAGATCTTACGTGCATGATGCAAATGCTAACGCTGCCTTCCTGCATGCTGCCTGCGCTGATTTTGAGTGTATAGTACGGACGGGGTGAAAAAAATTGTTGGGCCCATGGGTGTAACATTACCTAAATATGGGGCTGAGTGATACCTTTCATATGGTATATTAGCCAGCTGCCCAATGTTACATGGATAGGTTTTTAAATTCATATGATGAATTAATTTAGTCTACCTTACTAAAGTGCATATTTCTACATGAGAGGTTGAAAATATGGCATTCATAGCTTTTTGCAGTTATAAGATAGCTTATAATTTTCATTGGATCCTATAGTATAAGCATAAAAGTTTCATCTAGACAGGCCAAAGAATATTGATTTATATGCTAGGGGTGAAAATAGGGATTAAATGCAAGTGTAGCTTATCATTTTTGTCAGTTTCTAGAATCAAAATGTACCCAGTTTTGTCAAAATCATACCAAAAATATTACTTCATAAAACTTCAGTGAAATATGAGGGAAATATAGTGATACGAATGATATGCAATCCTCCTAAAACCCCTCTAAAATAACCGAATTTAAAAATATTTTAAGCCTCCCTTTACCCCATTAAAAATCTGCATACTTGCAATAAAGTGCCAAAAGTAGCCTCTGGCATCCATATTAAATGAAATGGGATTGAAATTTGGTAGACATGAATATGAAAAAGAAACCCCTAACCCCTAAGTTTTCAAATTTTTGGAAACATTATATAGTTTGTGACCATCTGGAGGATTAAGGAATTTCAATGGTGAAAGTATTATCAAAATCTATAGAGTGATTTTTGACATTACCTTAACATTCACCTTTCTGCCCTTATAATATAGTATAAATGTAAAGGTATGTAAAACACTGTTCAATTTAATTATTAATATAAAAACACCCAAACGTTTCAAGTAAAAATGAAGTTTATCTAATGTGTATTATCCAAACCTATCTTGGAAGACAGTTGAACTGAAAATAGATCACAATAAAGACATTCCATTCCTAGGGCAGTAAAGGTAGCATGGAAGTCATACTACCATACACACATTTTGGAGCCTATTCAAAGAACATGTTGAAGAAAGTTGCAGTCAGAGTGGAATTTACAGTTCTGCAGAAAATGCTAATAATCTCAGACTTTGTCTACAACATTAGAATACTTGCAATGTATTGGAGGAAATATCCATCTTAGGACAAGCACTGCCACAATTTCCTCCTCATCCAATTACATAAAAAGAGCTATAAGAGCATGAGAGAATTTGAAGGAAATCCAAGTGCTTTCCTAAGAGAAACAGAAGAAGGGTTGCAAAAGGACATGTTTAGAACAGTTATGTTAGATACTTGAAGAGCAATAATTTGAAAAAGAGGTTGTTCTCAGAAGATGCGTTACTTCTTTCATGAATATATAGATGATCCTCTTGACTAGGGATTCCAGACATCCCAGTTTAGCCAGGACAGTCCCGGATTTTTAGTCTTTTTGTTGGATTGTCCCAGATTTTGAACCTACTGAAACATATTTTCTAATAAACCTAATTATCTTTTATCTATATAAGAAAAGCATGATAATTATAACTGCATGCCATGAGGTGGAAGAGACTGCTGCTCGACACAATGAGATACATATAGTTAGGGAAATTTTTATCTACATGAAGATTTGTTTGGCACTACAATGATGGAAGCACCTCTACACTTACAGTAGTACTTCTGTCTGGAAGTTCTGTTTCAGTTCACGTGTTTGCAACACAAACACATGGTATGTAGGAACAAGTTTACAGTGCCATTTAAAAAACCTGAGACTCCTGACATTTCTCTAAATGGAGAAGTGGGGGAGTTGTGTTGCCATGTTTATTACAGCATGTGTCAGCTATTAAGCAGCACACTGAATAGCCAACAGCTCACTGGGATGTAATGCTAGTGAGCAGTAGTAAACCATCGCAACATATTACCCTTCAAAGTTCAACTTATAGGCAAAGGGAAAGGAGGGTGGTGGCACCTAACTGGCTAGAACAACAGCGGAGGGTATGTTGCCATGGAAACTACCCTCCAAGAAGTGCAAGAAATCTCATGCTGTTTAGATTTCACTTAATTTCCATTTGTAAATTGTGAATTGTATTGTGTTATTGTAAAATGCAGAAGTGGAAATGTGTTTTTAGTGATTTCCTTGAAAAAACAATATCCATTTTTAAAGGAAACCAGCCAGCAGTGGTTTAAAAGTGGAATGCAGTTTCTGTCGTGTAATGTTTAATATCAATCATGGAGGGAAATCTGATATAGTGGACCATGTGAGTACAAAGAAGTGAATGGAAGAAGTTTTAATCAACAAGTAACTTCATTTTTTAAAAACCAAGGAACGTATGAGGAAAAAACATAGCTTGCTGCATAAGTAACAAAAGTATTTCACTCAGTAAAACATAACAACAGTTTTCATTCAATGGACTGTACATCAGCAATCATAAAAAAAGTTTTTAAACAAGAAATTCGCTTATGCACAAAGAAAATGCACGGCCATTATTGTAAACGTCTTGGCTCCTTTTGCAATGAACAAAATTCTTGATCGTTTAAAGAGAGCAAAGTATTGTTGTTTAAGAGTAGATTCTTCAAATCATATAAATACCTGCATGCTGTGCAAAGGGTCCTGGGTTCCATTCCTGGCTGTGGGGGATCGGAAGTTTTCTCTAGCCAAGATTATTCCCTATCTTCCCCAGAGCCTGTGAGTGTGAATGATTGTGTGAATGTGTGTGTGTGATCCAATGATTAAAACCCAAAAGTGCAAGAAACCCTAGAACTAGAGAATATGAGTTAACACCATTGCCTATAGGCAATAAGTTCCAAAAGAAATGCCACCAATAAGACCAACGCAGTTAAAGACAGGGTGCAAATGGAACTTAAAAAAAAGTTGTGTTGATTACAGTATGGTATTTTACTCCTGAGAATGGTATTGAAACTGAAATGGTAGAGTTTGCTAATCTATCTGGGGAAACCTCTGATATTTTTGTTGACCACATTTTCAAAACTATTGAAAAACATAAACTTGCTGATAAGTAATAGGGTTGTCAGCAGACAATGCAAATACTAACTTAGGTGGTTACGCAGGAAAGGAAAGAATAATGTGTTTACAAAACTTCAAGAAAAGCTAAGGTGGAAGCATAGTGGGTGTTGGTTGTGCAGCCCACATAATTCACAATGGAGTTCAAACAGCTGTAGATGTGTTGCCAGTAGGTGTTTAAATGATTCTGGGGAAGATTTATCAGTATTTCTACCAGTTTACTGTGAAATTGGAAAGTCCCAAACCTTTTTGTCAGTTTTTAGAAACTAATCATAAACCATTTTAGGGTTAAGCAAAACACGATGGCTGTCCCTTGAACTTGCACTGAATTGCTTTGTTGAAATCCATGTGGACTGAAATCATATTTTATTATCACAAGAGAGGTGTTCAAGAATACATGATTTTTTCGATAACAAGCAATCTTTCCTCTTCTTGCTGTTCTGAAATCACAGATATCGCTGTTTTCACAATTTATTCAAAAAATAGAACGTGAAGAGGCAACAGGTTTTGAGGTGAAAAAAGAAACTGATCTTCTACTTACAAAACTTTCCATGCACCAGACTGAAATGTTCTTGAACAGTGATGTGAGAAACAAACTTGAGAAAATTTGCAATGAAGGTTTGAATACCAAGGACACATCCAGATGTTATATATCTGATTTTTATAATGCACCAATTCAGTGCATTGAGGAATGGACCCATAATCATTCACAGTATTCACATCAATGGGTTCTGGGGTTTTCCTAGATGCAGCTATCAGTTGGAGAAAATAACATAATCCACTAAAGAAATGAAAATAATTTTTCTAAATAATATGATTTTCAATGAAGAAAATCTCTCTGATCAACATGTTTATGTTAAATTGTATGTGACAGAAGAGAAAATTGCTGAATGGAGTGCCACAAACTGTAAGATTGCTGATAGATGGGTAGACATGTTCACATATTTCAAGAAAGAGAAGTAGCTTACTGTGAAATAGAAAAATTGTCAGCTTCTGCCTCACATTTCCTAGATCCAATGGTTCTATAGAAGTGATACTCTCCTTGATGAATTCTTTTTGGACTAATTAAAGGAACTGGCTCCAATTGGACACACTGAAGTCTCTTCGGGTAGTAAAATCATATTTCAAGTAGAGATCTTGCTCCAACTTTTATGAAATGGTAGGACAAAAAGCTTTTGAAAAGATCCATTCATCTGAAAAATATGACATGACCTTATATAGTATGAATTTTCCACTTCCTACAATTTTATCCCCCCCGCCATAAGTATTTCGTTCAGGTGTCCCAGTTTTTTATTTTGGAATCTGCGATCCCTAATCTTGACAAACATAAATGGCCTTGATAATGTAATGAGTTCTTGCTCTAAGTGAAAGTCATTTGAGAAATCTATAGCAAAGGTTTGCCCTCTCCTATGCAACATTCCATGGATTCAAGAATTATATAATTAATAATAGGGAAAATGTACCTGACATGGTGAAGCAAGTGTTTATTATGTGTAGACTCTCTTCCTGTCTCTAAAGCCAATTGTGAGAGAGACTTTAGCACCATGAAATGATTAATTTCCCCCTTTGGAAAAAAACCTCGGCCAGGGAGGACGTCCTGGTGAGATTCGAACTACAGACCTCCCATTCACGAGGAGCTCAGCTACTTGTGTTGGTAATTCCTTGTCTGTACACCATTTGTCTTCATTAATGTTTATTAACATCAGTGAACCACCATTAGAAATATGGGATCCAAAAGACTTATCTAACATGGTGGTTGAAGTAGAGGATAGAGATCTCAGAAATTCACTCCACATCAACATGCTTCAGATCATTAAGTAAACTTGTCTGAACTTTTTTAATGTGAACCCCCACTTTTTTGCTCAAATTTTAACATTTTCTACAACAAGATGTGTAATGAAACCATTTCTACAAATGCTAATCTAGATTAATATGAAATAAATAAAAGAATAAGTATTTGTAGCATGGTTTGTAGAGGAGGGGATAGAAAAATACAGTGAATGTAACACATCAAATCTTTTCTTGTTATGCTTCTTTGTGCTTGGTATCTGATACGTAAGGGTAAAACATTGTTATATAGGGGGTATAAAGAAACTCCAACAACTACAAGTTTCTACATTGACTGGAAAACATTAAAATTACTATTTGTGTGCACCTCTTCAGCACAATTTAACAGAATTAAAATAAAAAGCATGATCTTACAAGCACCAGATACATTACAGCACATTGCACTATAGTATAGCATATTAAATATGATAATTCCATGGTCATACTTATAATTTTTTACTTTGATCCATATAACAAAGAAATAAAATTAAACAATAAGAATATAGCTCACAGTACCATTATGAGCTAGTTTAGGAAACTTTAGAATTGTGCATGTGTGTACAAAATAATAGATGTGTTGCACAGATAAAGGCAGCGCAGGAGATGCAGCATCTCATCGTTTTGTTAAAATCACCATTGGAGGCACTTGAGCGCACTTTTACAGGGAACTCATTTAACTATATATTCTAATATTTTACCCCATGAAAATTGTCAACCTTCAGGAATTTAAAGCATTAATTATTTTTGCATTGCTCTATGCACTCAAATTACATAAAGTATTTAAAGTATTTCTGCAATGTATTATCCTATAGTCTAAGTTGCTTACAAAAACAAGTTTCAATCGTGTATTGTGTATTGACTATTTATTTAGAATCTTAAACATGAAATCAAACTATATAAGTAAAAAATACAATACCTAGAAAACATAAAAGAGTTGAACAATAATAAATACGGTGATTTTGAAACCTTGAGTGCTGTGATTTGTATGTGCACAAAATGATTTTATAATTTTTTTTCTGTCGCCATATTATTAGCATATCAGTTGTTCAGTCTACTGATGTAAACATAAATTACAGTAAACTAACCTAATTCATTGTTAGTAATAATTATAAAGCTTAATAAATGAATAATAATTTATAAAGCTTAATAAATGAGCGCTAACTTTACTTAATATGAAACAGTTTCAGCACTCCTATCCCAATATTTAATAATATTGTATTAACTAATTCGCAGCTAGTAATTTTTTTTAAACTAAAAAGCATATAAAAAAATGCTAACCTTATGATATCTAGTAATTCAACCCCAGTCTTTAATAATATTCAATTTACTATGTATCTGAATTAAATATTAGCTCTTTAAGTTTTATTTACTATTCATTGGAAGCAGACAATCAGCAATGCCAAATCTCATTTTTACTTTCTCTACTACGTATAGTAAGTAGGGGAAGTATTGCATTCCACCCAAAAATTCGATACCGAGATTTCACCGGAAATACATGTTTTGAGACCTCCTGAATCCAAAAAAAGCATTTTTGGAAACATGTCCGTGTGTGTGTCTGTGAACAGCATAACTCAAAAACGAACAGTCGGATAAGCACCAAACTTGGTATTTAGGTTCAGTATCTTCCAGAGATGCGACACGAAGGTTTTCAAGAAAATCTCCCCACTCCAGACTACCCTTTACATGGAAGATTTTTCGAAAAGTTTAATTTTCTCAAAAATGGCTCTAACAATTTTGATGAAAATATCATATGTTTAAGATAATGTCATGAGAAATGAAATGTATATCTCGAATTTTCTGGGAATGTCTCCAAACGTATTCTTCATTGTGAACGACTTTTGCATAACTGGTAAACCATAAGAGATAGACAAAATTTTACTACACAAAAAATGTAGATCGCGTTAAAATACACAACTTATGTCATATACATTTCTTTTGTTGAGTGAACCGTTTTCGAGATATTGCTTGTTATTTCCTTAAATTTTCCAATACTTATACTTTTTCTCAAATTCGTTATTCATTTTTTTTATGTCCTGGACATGCAAAGAGAATGGAATGCGCCACTTAGCAACCAGCGTTAAAATATTTGACTATTGCTTAAAAGCTACCATATTTCCCTTGCATCTACAAGAAAATTACCAATAAGATTGACATCTCGATATCTCGATTAACATGAAGCATATGGAGAATAGGCGTTTGTAAAAATAGTGTGTACAAGAGTAGAGAAAGTCATGTGAGTGTAACACATCAGATTTTTTTAATTAATAATCATGGTTGGGAGAAACCAGTCAGCCATACTGTAGAAAAATATACATTAGAACTGTAGCCAGTGTCATATATACTCTCACAGCAAGGCTAATTTTACCAAAACATAAAAGTCCATAATTTTCAAAATGCTATTCAGCAAGTATTTTAATTTAATTTTTAGTTATTAACAACTCAATAATTATGCCTTTTAGACCATTAAGTTCCTTATTTCAAAATGTTTATTCGGGTCCCATCTGCAATTCCTCCAATTTTGTCCTCTGAATTCTGCCTGTCTACACATGAATGGCAAAAGCTATTTCATTACTTATGTTGATGACTGCACACATTTTAGAAAGCAAGAGTGAATATGAAAAATACCTTAAAGACTATGTAAATAAAATAGAGGCAATTTCAACTTGATTGCTTCTAAAATAAGGTGTGACAATGGAGGAGAATTTCAGAGTAACAACTTCAAGGATTGATGCAAGAATAGAGGAATAATAATCAACTTTAGCATTCCTCACACACCTAAACAAAATGGGATGTTAAAAGAATGAAAAGAACCTTAGTAAATAATATTAGATTGCTATCATTCGATTCTCATTTCGAAAATGACTTGTGTATTCTCCTGTGTACCAAGTAAGATGAAGTCCCTGTAACAAACAAAGTGACACCAGCTGAAGCATGATATGGAAGGAACCTGGATGTTTCTAACCTAAAAATCTTTGTTTCAGCTGTGTATACAAAAATAACTTGGCTATCAGCAGGAATTAGAACCTAGTAGCAAAAGAAGAATACATATTTTAAGGGATATGGTGTTCCTTGGTGTAAAGAAGAAAGATGATAAACCAAGAACTTTTATATTTTTAGAAAACTTAGATAATGCTGATGAGGAAAAAAGACAAAAATCTAAGAAGAAATAGAAATTTTATAGAACCCCAAGAAATGAAGTTGATGAAAATACTGATATAGAAAATAAGAGCAATGCAGGGGATAATCAAGGTGGAAGTGAATCACAAATGAAGTCTTTTTTAAATGACCATCACATTGTCCTCCAAATAAAACAAGACTAATGGCATTTACTTTCCCCCATAATATCAAGCAACTTTTATTCAAAGTATTTCTTTCAGTAATGCTTGGTTTTGGAGATATTGTACAGTTTCAACTTAAATGTTCCACCCTGTATATAAGTGAGCAACAATACCTACAGAAAATCAGAATGTAAATCAAAATAAAGAAAGACCAAGAAGAGAAATAAGAATGCTAAGAAGATTTCAAGACTGTTAACCTGGTTTACCTCCCTTTTTAGGATTTTTCCCAAAATGAATTACCATTCAATTTATAATTCCAAATCTTATAATCTTTACATTAAATCATCCTTTATCTATAGGATTAATTCTATTTCTTCAAACATTATCTATGTTTAATTAGAGGATATATATCATTAAGATTTTGATGTATGTGATGAAAATTATGCTTTGCTGACCCACCAAGAATGCACACAGAGTCAAAGAAGAGAAAAATGGTTAAAGTAAAAAAATGAAGAATAAGAATGTTTGGAAGCTTGCAGTGTGGAACATAGATTCAAGTGAAACAAATGTAAAAAAGTCATTACACGCCACTGGATATTCAGAATAAAAGATTATGGAAAATGCAAGGTATGCTTGGTTGCAAGAGGATGTCAACAGAGAAAAGACAGTCTCAGTTATCCATTTAATTTCCCTAAGGACACTGTTTGCTGTAGCTGTCAAAAATAAAGTTAATGTCTGGGCATTTATATCAAGTGAGCATTCCTGTATGGACAACTCAAAGAAGTAGTCTATATGTATGTTGCTGAAGGATATGATCATCCAAACAAAATATACAAACTGAAGAAATCACTATAGTTCCCAGACAAGCTCCACTACAGTGAAATAAATGACCAAGATTATACAAAATATACTGTCTTTATAATCTATATCATTACATTACTTTATTTGCTGGGAGACTATACAAGAATTTTAGATTTCATCCTTGCTTGTATTCCCATGATGCAGAAGTCTGTATGAGAAGTCCTAAGGGTTTATTATAGTTCAGCATTGCTAAATGCAGGTTGTCCATTAAAGTTTTGTTCCGCTTTAAGAAGTACTCTTTCCATTAATACTTTTATGAATAATTTTATACTGTGATGATATCTAATGCTAATGGCTATATATGAGCAGAAACATTAAATACAATTTGCTTATTATTATTTGATCACATTGGTATAGAGCAATGCTTGTCGGCTTATGTGCTTACACATTTCTTTGATTGCATTTACGTATGTATTCACCTATCAACAAAATTAAATGTCGTTGATTATAAACTTAGGTGGACCAAGAAAACCCATCCCTGAGCCATAGTAGATAATTAGTCTATGTTGTTATACTTTGATAGCTGTTCCATGTGGACTGCATAAAAGAACTGAATGACTTGATTGAGATATTTGTATGCTTTACACCAACTAATAATACTTAACCTACATTAAAATTGACAATAAGATGATAGGCAAATTTAAATGGGTAATAAATCTGTTGTATATCCTGATATAACTATTCATGGTAATGGACTCATGGAAACTGCAGAAATTGCTTACTGCATTATGTACATTAATGCCACATAATTGAATTTTCTAGCTACCTGGGTGTGGTACTATCAAGCTTATTTGAAAACCATAATTTATACAAATTAATTTTATTTCCAAATAAAAATAAATTTCTCATGAAATAGGTGAGAATAATAGTCTACTAAAAAAAACAAGGATTACTTCTTTATAAAGAAATATCACAAATGAGAACCAGTTTATGGTTATTTTTCTGTGAAATGTTTCTGTAGTTACGTTTTGAATTTAAGTTGTCTTGGTTAATGTTCTCTAGAAAGTATAAAAAATATAAGTATAAACTTGAAACACAGTATCAACCAAGCTCATAATGAATTAGCTCAAGTAGTCTTATTTAATATATTGATTGCACAGTAGATTAATAAAATATAATATTCTATTCACTTAAGACAGCAGAATGCTGATGAAGAGACTCACCTGGCGGGGTAGAGTTTGTGGTCCTGACAATGTTTCCAGAGTGATCCGCAGTAGGAGATCCCTGGGGTGAGGGTGGTATAGGACGTGGCACCACCTGAGGGGGAGCGTTTCCACCAGGTGGTTCAGCAGGTGGGTGAGTAGCCCTCCAATAAGCCTCCAGATACTCGGCAATGTGCTCACATGCATCCTCTAGCTGATTTTCATCCAGGATTACATCAAACATCTCTGGCGGACATTGAGCTAACTTTTCTGCTGCTACCATTTGCACATTAAGGTGTCGTGCTTGCGACTTGCCCCTTGACTTTATCAGTCTCTGTAATACCTTTAAACACAAAAAAGAATACGCAGTTAAAACTGGGAAACCATATACAAATGTACTACTAATACTTGGGCAAATGCCAGGTTCTTGCACCAAAAAGAGGAAAAATTACCACATAAATGAATGTCTGGAAGTGCTTTGTTTTTTTACGATGACACATCTGTTTGAAATTATCAGCTTATAGTAAGCATTACCTACAACATACCCTCAACTTTGGAGAGGATAATTTGAGGTACACTATGCTGTAAGTGAACATGTAAGATTACCTCCACTCCAAGGTACCCTCACCTTTGGAGAGATTATCTTGAGATACACTATGCTGTAAGGGAACATGTAGTATTTCTTACAAGGTACTCTCACCTTTGGAGAGGGTACGTTGAGGTACACTATGCTGTAAGGGAACATGTAGGTTTACCTACAAGGTACCCTCACCTTTGGAGAATATATCTTGAGGTACACTATGCTGTTAGTGAATATGTAAGATTATCTACAAGGTACCCTGACCTTTGGAGAGGATATCTTGAGGTACACTATACTATTAGTGAACATGTAGTATTACCTACACTACCTACAGTATAATCTCACCTTTGGAGAGGATATCTTGAGGTACACTATACTGTTAGTGAACATGTAGTATTACCTACACTACCTACAGTATAATCTCACCTTTGGAGAGGATATCTTGAGGTACACTATACTATTAGTGAACATGTAGTATTACCTACACTACCTACAGTATAATCTCACCTTTGGAGAGGATATCTTGAGGTACACTATACTGTTAGTGAACATGTAGTATTACCTACACTACCTACAGTATAATCTCACCTTTGGAGAGGATATCTTGAGGTACACTATACTATTAGTGAACATGTAGTATTACCTACACTACCTACAGTATAATCTCACCTTTGGAGAGGATATCTTGAGGTACACTATACTGTTAGTGAACATGTAGTATTACCTACACTACCTACAGTATAATCTCACCTTTGGAGAGGATATCTTGAGGTACACTATACTATTAGTGAACATGTAGTATTACCTACACTACCTACAGTATAATCTCACCTTTGGAGAGGATATCTTGAGGTACACTATACTGTTAGTGAACATGTAGTATTACCTACACTACCTACAGTATAATCTCACCTTTGGAGAGGATATCTTGAGGTACACTATACTATTAGTGAACATGTAGTATTACCTACACTACCTACAGTATAATCTCACCTTTGGAGAGGATATCTTGAGGTACACTATACTGTTAGTGAACATGTAGGATTACCTACAGTATAATCTCACCTTTGGAGAGGATATCTTGAGGTACACTATACCGTTAGCGAACATGTAGGATTATCTACAGTATAATCTCACCTTTGGAGAGGATATCTTGTGGTACACTATGCTGTTAGTGAACATGTAGGTTTACCTACAGTATAATCTCACCTTTGAAGAGGATATCTTGTGGTACACTATGCTGTTAGTGAACATGTAGGATTATCTACAGTATAATCTCACCTTTGAAGAGGATATCTTGTGGTACACTATACCGTTAGCGAACATGTAGGTTTACCTACAGTATAATCTCACCTTTGAAGAGGATATCTTGTGGTACACTATGCTGTTAGTGAACATGTAGGTTTACCTACAGTATAATCTCACCTTTGAAGAGGATATCTTGTGGTACACTATGCTGTTAGTGAACATGTAGGATTACCTACAGTATAATCTCACCTTTGAAGAGGATATCTTGTGGTACACTATGCTGTTAGTGAACATGTAGGTTTATCTACAGTATAATCTCACCTTTGGAGAGGATATCTTGTGGTACACTATGCTGTTAGTGAACATGTAGGATTACCTACAGTATAATCTCACCTTTGGAGAGGATATCTTGTGGTACACTATGCTGTTAGTGAACATGTAGGATTACCTACAGTATAATCTCACCTTTGAAGAGGATATCTTGTGGTACACTATGCTGTTAGTGAACATGTAGGATTATCTACAGTATAATCTCACCTTTGGAGAGGATATCTTGTGGTACACTATGCTGTTAGTGAACATGTAGGATTACCTACAGTATAATCTCACCTTTGGAGAGGATATCTTGTGGTACACTATGCTGTTAGTGAACATGTAGGATTACCTACAGTATAATCTCACCTTTGAAGAGGATATCTTGTGGTACACTATGCTGTTAGCGAACATGTAGGATTACCTACAGTATAATCTCACCTTTGGAGAGGATATCTTGAGGTGCACTATGCTGTAAGTGAACATGTAGAAGTAACTACAACACAATCTCACCTTTGGAGAGGATATCTTGAGGTACACTATGCTGTTAGTGAACATGTAGGATTACCTACAGTATAATCTCACCTTTGGAGAGGATATCTTGTGGTACACTATGCTGTTAGTGAACATGTAGGATTACCTACAGTATAATCTCACCTTTGGAGAGGATATCTTGTGGTACACTATGTTGTTAGTGAACATGTAGGATTACCTACAGTATAATCTCACCTTTGGAGAGGATATCTTGTGGTACACTATGCTGTTAGTGAACATGTAGGTTTACCTACAGTATAATCTCACCTTTGGAGAGGATATCTTGTGGTACACTATGCTGTTAGTGAACATGTAGGATTACCTACAGTATAATCTCACCTTTGGAGAGGATATCTTGTGGTACACTATGCTGTTAGTGAACATGTAGGATTACCTACAGTATAATCTCACCTTTGGAGAGGATATCTTGTGGTACACTATGCTGTTAGTGAACATGTAGGATTACCTACAGTATAATCTCACCTTTGGAGAGGATATCTTGTGGTACACTATGTTGTTAGTGAACATGTAGGATTACCTACAGTATAATCTCACCTTTGGAGAGGATATCTTGAGGTACACTATGTTGTTAGTGAACATGTAAGATTACCTACAGTATAATCTCACCTTTGGAGAGGATATCTTGAGGTACACTATGCTGTTAGTGAACATGTAAGATTACCTACAGTATAATCTCACCTTTGGAGAGGATATCTTGAGGTACACTATGGTGGGTGCAAGCGAAGTCTTGGCAAGCTGGGAAGGGTGGTTGATGGTGTCGCAGTCCAGCACGACAAGCTGCAGCGTTCGAGCCAGCTCGAATATGCGCTCTATCTCCGCTGTGACCTCAGCCAGGCAAGTTGACCTGGAGTTGGAGCGCTCCATGATCGCTCGCTTGGACGGATTGTTGAGTAGAGAGCGCTTCGCCAGTGATATGTCAGCCATTACCCTCGTGATGATGATCCTGCAAGCATACATACTTTCATCAGCTCTGTTTAAAATATTGAGTACACACAATGTGATCTTTTAGTCCTTCCACAGTACTACAGGCCAGTAGCCTTCAGTGTACCCCTTCCCAAATGGATTTGTTTAATCCCTGTCAAGGACATGGCGGTCGCATTTCTTGTTCAAAACACCATCCCATTTGTAACAAGGGTTGTGAATGATATTCCATTTGCAAGTGCGTTTTCATTTGAATTAAGTTGAAAATGTTTTCGGTTGAACAGCGTGTGTTATTAGTGAAGAATGTTAAAAGGTGGTAAATACACGGAACAAGTGAAACAAAAACTTGCACAGCAATTCACAAATTCCAATTACCCTTTCGGGATACTTTTTGCGATTTAATAAATACATTTCGTCAGACTGGCTATGTTCATGACGCTGTAAGAAGTGGTAGACTCCAGTTATTTCTTTCGGGATGCTGCAAAATCAATAGTATATAAAGATAATTCGAAGATAATAAATGAACTGAAACTGGCAGTATAAATTACACTAATTCAGTGACAAAAGAAACGTTAATAAAGACTAAAAATAAAATTACGCAGTATCTATGCCTTCAACAGAATAGGAAATATTTTGAACATCTTCTGTATAAATGGATAAGTTAATCATGATTTTTATTTATTTGTTTTCTCCTTCTACTACTTTCTCCATAGTCATTCCAACCAGTTTACCATCATGAAACATGGAGTCAGGATTACCATTACATTCCCATATTTCGCTTATTCCACCACTGTGGTAGGACAACCCACATCAATTCACTTACTGAACAACGGTTTCCTTATTCTCTGTATGGCCACAAATACTCGAAATTATATTTCTATAGAATGGAAGAGGTATTATAGATGGCCATAGTTTATGTGTAAAACTACTATTCCATATGTTATACTGAATGAATTTTAAGTCTTACATTACAGTAACTTTTCTTTTTCTTTAAGAGGTAGATGTGCCGTAAAAATTGGTTTATATGAGACTTTTGTCATGGCATTACTCTGAAATTGAGTTTTATTTATGGACGCTCTTTAACTACTATGGTTCTTAGCGTCGTATTCTATATTGTGGCATGTGCACAGATATTAATGTTAAGACGCTCTCTGGACTCCGAAGCACGGCAGTTTGTCTGTGAGTAGGGGCGAGTCAGGGGAAACAGTGTGTCTAGGAGGGGATAGCGTTACTGACGCCGATTTGGCGTGGGGTTTCTTGTAGGATTCAGTGAGTAGGCTTCGGGTGAGACAGACGGGAAAACTGCTAACACACGATGTCCTCGTCGGCAGGCAATGGGCAAAGGTATGTAACTAACTTCATCCAATAAATTGTGTGCCATCCACGCTTTTAACTTTTAATTATGGTAGAATAGAATCCTTTCCTCTCCCTTAAGCCAGGCATTGTGTTGGTGTATTAAATATTTTGTGAGTTAACTTAGCTGCGTCCTCGTCGTTGCCTCGAGTTTAAAGGTTCTTTGTTTGATTTAACGATCCCTCTCACAAGCGAGTTGCTCCCATCTGCATTTCTAAGTTAATATAAAGTGAGGCATACGACAATTGGCGGTGGCGCCAGGTATAATTGAATTTGTTGTGAGATTTTCAAGTGCAAATTTTTTTCCCCCTCTAAAATGCAACGGTTTCTAGCCCTCCACGTGGTCGCGAAAAATCTAAATTTGTTTCTGGCTTAAGGGTAAGGATTTTTATGCTTTAATTTGTGATTCTCATCTTCTAAATTTTGTTACTATTATATCTGAAAGTCTGGTTTCGAAATTTTAATTTTGAGCTCAGTTTTGCATTTTTCCCATTGTCTGCCGGCGTGACGCTAAAACATCTGACTCCATTTTCCCCTTGTTTTGGCTTCATTTCCTTTAAATTATATCACTGTGTTAAGTTCTTCGTGCTGGTCATTTTGAAGTATAAAGTTTTGAAAATTGTGGAAAGTGAATTGTGAAATTGGGTGATATTTGTGTCGTTGATAGCGTGGTTGCGTGTGTGAGTTGATTTACGTAACATTGCATTCTAGATTGCGTCATATTGAAAGTATTAACGACTCGACAGTGCAACAAATTCGTTTAAAATTCGTGTGTTGCGTGTTTAAAATTTACGTGTGTATAAAAAGTGTGGCATCTGTTTGAAATATTTAAAGTAATAAAATAAAAGAGGTCACGTATACATATTGAAAAATTATTGCAGTGTACACTCGCGGAAATATAGTGATAATAATCATGCTGATAATTTTGCTTCACCGTTACCAAGTTTGGTTTATTTAATTACGCAATGCATATTTTTAGGGGAAAAATGCTTCATAATTACTCATGTAAGTAAAAGTTTCAGGAGCCTACCAGCCTTGCCAGTATCTGCACCTAATTAGGTTTGATGTGCTTCTAATATGGACCAGTACGATGTGGATGTTGATGAACCAGCTGTACGTGTGTTACCAGATTTTGGAAAATTTGCACTGGGATTTTGTGGTAAACGAGTAAGAGAAAAGAAAGAAAAATCACCTGTAAGTATGTAAACATTGTGAGTGCTAAAGTTTGGACGAATGAAACAGTTTTACAACTCACACAGGTATGCTAAATTTATTGTTTCACTGACTGATGCTTAATTAAGCTTTGCTTTTCAGAAATATGTGCTATGAATGTCTCTGCTAAATTTAAAAGTGTATTATTATTGTGGGTGTAATTTAAATTTTGAATTATGTTTTGGGAACTGCAAATCATTTGTTTTGTTGTATTATGCTGCAGGAATGTGTTTCATGTGTACTATGTGCTTAATTGAGCTTTCATTTTCAGGAATGTTATGTGACAATATTGTTTGGAGTAATGATGTGATGTTGTTTTGTTGCATTCGATTTGATTTGATATGATTTGATTTGACTCGATTTGATTTTGGGTTTCATAATGATGCTGTGATTTTTATTTGCAGAAAATTGTTGCATGAATAGTGTGTGTATGTATGTGTGTATTTGAGGTTATGTGATATATGTGAGATTTGCCTCGGTGGGAGTGCCAAAGTGTAACCCCGATGGCGTAGTGTGAGGTTATGTGAGAAATAAGAGTTGAGATTTGCCTCGGTGGAAGTGCCAAAGAGTAACCCCGACGGTGTTAATGAGATGAGGAGAGATGAGAAGAGACGAGATGATGTCAGCTTCAGTGAAAGTGCCACAGTGTAACCCCGACAGTTGTTGTATGATTTCAGAGATTTTGACTTATTGGTGTTGCTGTAACGTGCCCAGTATAGCGTGTGTGATGAATTCACACGAGAGATTAAATGGATGGAAGTGATTGTAATGTGAATAATTTTTTTCTCTGTTTATGCAACAAGTTTATTACCATCTTAGATAGCAAGTTTTAATACCACCTGTTTTCCAGCTTAATTCTTGATTTGGAGGATGTGGATGCAACAGTATAATGTCATGTTATTTGTGTCATTCCTGAGATGTTAATGTGATTTCTTGAAGGTTATGCCTCTGTTAGATGTTTTGAATTTGCAGCATGGTAAATGAGACACGTAAGTGAAGATGTTTTGTTTTGAAGAGAAAATTGAAAGTTGCGATAAAGATCTTAATGACTGAAGTAATGATGCTGATTGCAATACTGCTGATGATGATTATGATTGAGTTGATGATACTAATGAGATGAGGAAGATAGTACTGTGGACGAGATACTGTATTAGTGACAAGAGTAGGACAATAGTAGTTGAAAGCATGTCACGTGGCGTAGTTTAGAGATGTATTGTGGATGTAGTTTGTAGTGATGCATACACTAGTTTGAGTAGATAGTTAAGTGAGTGTTGTGTGTAATTTGGGCCATGGTCAGTGTGAATGAGTTCATTTCATTGTCATGTGTGATTGTCCTGTAAGTGCACTTATTTTCTTTTGTTAGTGATACCAGCTGGTTATTAAGATTTAATATTGGGATCCCAAAATAAGGTTATGTTTCATTTCTGTCATGTTCATGTATTCTGAGTCTGTTTTACTGTTTTATTTGGATTGTGAAGCATTGTAAGTTAAATTTTGGATGACAACTCTGTAAAATTTCGTTCTTATGCCAATTTGTACTTATTTTTTTTTCTCTTTCTTTGCCCCACGTCAAAAAAATTTTAGTGCAAACTTTTACATGTTTAAAATATTTAATTGTACATGACATACCATTCTTTTTATGTGTGATTGTTTGTTGGAGCACCCTGTTTATTGTGTGGTGGTTTTGTTTTAGTATTTTGCTGTGGCGGAGAGCGAGAAAATCCAAGAGCATCCCCGGAGCACACCAGAAGTCAAGAAACACCACAGGGAAGCTGTCGGGCAGCCACTACACTGCCGTGGCATAAGGAGCCACTATGTCGGGGGGCAGTCCAAGCCAGCGACTGCCCACCCTGTTGTCATCACCAGAGACCTGCAGTGCTGATTCTACACCAGGACAAATCGTCGTTGTGGGCACTGTATAAAATCACCCACAAACAGTTACAGCAGACCATCGATATTTTGCGCAGTGTAGTGTGCCTGTGAACTGAGGCAGCGTGGTGTGTGCGTGTGCGGGGTGCTAAAGTATAAGTGCATTAACAATATTAGCCGACAGCACTTACGTCTCTCGTGTCTCCACATCGCCCAGCAATATTGTGTCGTCGTCTGGGTGCTTATCACACATGTATATTATTGTTATATTTTGGTTCATCTCACATGTGTATGTCATTTTTGTATGTCATTTTTTTGTTCTTTTCATGTTTATTATCTTTATTTTCCTTGTGTCGACGAGAGCGTCGACTTCGGTGGCCAGGGGGAGATGTGGCATGTGCACAGATATTAATGTTAAGACGCTCTCTGGACTCCGAAGCACGGCAGTTTGTCTGTGAGTAGGGGCGAGTCAGGGGAAACAGTGTGTCTAGGAGGGGATAGCGTTACTGACGCCGATTTGGCGTGGGGTGTCTTGTAGGATTCAGTGAGTAGGCTTCGGGTGAGACAGACGGGAAAACTGCTAACACACGATGTCCTCGTCGGCAGGCAATGGGCAAAGGTATGTAACTAACTTCATCCAATAAATTGTGTGCCATCCACGCTTTTAACTTTTAATTATGGTAGAATAGAATCCTTTCCTCTCCCTTAAGCCAGGCATTGTGTTGGTGTATTAAATATTTTGTGAGTTAACTTAGCTGCGTCCTCGTCGTTGCCTCGAGTTTAAAGGTTCTTTGTTTGATTTAACGATCCCTCTCACAAGCGAGTTGCTCCCATCTGCATTTCTAAGTTAATATAAAGTGAGGCATACGACAATATTGGGCATGAAAGACCGGAAAGCTTGCTCAGAGGCCTCTTTATCAGGCTTGAGGTCCTTTTACGTGCCGTAAATCTACGACACGAGACCATTAGCTTTACTTCCCTTCCGAAGGAAGCCATGCTAAGAATTTTTACGCCTGAAAAAAATTTATCCCATTTGCCAAGTTTGAACCCGCGACCTTGGGAAGGCATTGCTCTGTGATGTATTTTATTATAAATGTAGTTTAAGTACAGTACAAAAAAGACACTGAATACATTTTTTCTGTGATTTTTTTTTACCAACACATTTAGCCCGATTCGTCAATGAAATTTCCTTAGGACTTCAATTTTCCTGCTGTACTGTATTTGACAACGTGTCTTGAGCGACTCAAGCCTGACCTGTGTCACAGTGTTGTGAGTGGGGTTCAGTTGTACTTTGCATCGAGGTGAAACTTGATCAGAGCGCGGCGTAAAATGTTTAACTACGAAGCTTTTCGCATATCGATAATACTCAAGAAATCGTCCTGTAGAATTGAGACTCAACGAAGGCTATATAAACTTAAGCTGTTAAATCAGAAGATTCTCCAGACGATCTCTTCGTGTTGAACACACAAATGGATTCTGAACTACCGATAGGATTTGTAAATTACGACTACATCAGGACCGAGATCTTGGTGGCAGATGAAGGATATGTCAAAATGCGCCGTTTTCAACTGTCACAACAAATCTTTGTACCTACGCAGATGGGAATACACATGTCTAGAGAAAAATACTCATCTGATTATGTTAATGAATTACGAGTATTGTTTAGCTTAGCCTTTAACAGTGGCCCAGATAAGGCAGGTTTTCGGTGTTAAATCCTCCACAGAACCCCCACATAAATTTTTTTAAATATTAAAAAGTCATCCTGCGCTCAAAGTAATATAAGCAAAATTATTACTTCTGCCTAAATGCCATTTTGGATTACTCAGACCTACCCGAATACGTTCTTCGTACTTATGCTTCTGGCGATTTCCCTCACGCCAACAGACCAATTGTAAAAGAATCTTGTGTGTCAAATTCACATGACTTTCTCTACCCTCTGCCGTTTATTAGCGGGTATACAAACTATTTTTACTAAAGCATATTTTTCTGTCTACTTCATTTTAATCCAGATAAACCTTTGCTGAAATAGCTATATTACACATTTCTTTATAGATACAAAGGGAACAGTGATAGTCAAATGTTTTAGAACTAGACGCTATACGCTGGCCTTAAAATCCCATACTCTTTCTATTCAATCGCGAAAAACGACTGAAAATTGACAGGTCTTTAAAAGAATTACAAAAGTGTTTAACAATTCGAACTATTAATAATGGATATCTCGGAAATTGCTGATGCCACAAAAAAGTTATTTGAAATAAATCGTGTGTTTTAAGGAGATCTACATGTTTTTATGTAGTATGTTTTCGTCTATCACTTAATGTTTAAGAGTTACGAAATTCCTTCCTAATGAAGAGGACTTCAAATGCTGTTCCCAAAAAACTCAAGAATAAATTTTATTCATGTAAATACCTTTAATGTATGGTATTTTAATCGTTAGAGCCATTTTTAGAAAATAAAAAAAATCGAGTTCCATGTAAAGGGTAGATTGGGGTGGAGAAAGATACCGAGATTAAATACCAAGTTTGGTATTTGTCCGATTTTTCGTTTTTGAGTTATGCTGTTCACAAAGACGCACACAGAGATATGGATCTATTTCTAAAAATTATTTTGGTTCAGGTCACCTAAATACATATTTCCGGTGAAATCTCGACATAGAATTTTTGGGTGAAATAGAATACTTCCCCTAATTACTGTAGATAGTAGAGAAAGTAAAAGCCGTGGGATATTAAAACTTTTGACTGCTAGTACCAGAGCAGTTGGTAATATTATGTGCTTTCGTGTTGCTGATATAGTGGTAGAGAAAGCCTTTTGATCTGATTCCAGTTGATGTAAATAAGTGAGTATACATACATAAGTAAGTCATAGTAAGTATTAAAAGAGATCGTAAATGTATGCATAGCGTTAAATTCCGTTGTGGTCATTTTGTGGTGGAAATAATTCTGCAACATTGCATTGTTTATCATTACGAATGTTTTAGGTAATAATCCTAAAAGTTGTAGGCACATATTTAATGAGCTTTATGTATTATACAGAGCGGTCCCTCAGCGCTCTGGCCGGGAATTGCACGGCAGTCTTGTGCGACACGTCTAAATGAACTCAAGGCCACAGGCTCTTCCACTTATCGGACATGTGGCAGCGGGGTTCAGTCAGCTGTTATTGCTTCTTGTGTATAGACGCGAGACGCGTGTGTATTTGTGCGCGATTGAATTATCGGATTATTACAACCCAGAAATGCTATTTAAATTTTCGCTTGAGCAAAGACTTTTTATGTATGACACATATGTGAAAACCGACTCATGTTGACAGGTGTGTAGGCAACTTCACGATAAATTTCCTGGTGTTGCAGTTCCGAGTAGAGAAACAGTTAGATATCTAGTGAATAAAGCGAAGAGAACGGGATCATTTAATGTTTCAAGTTGTAAAAACAAACGAACGGTTCTAACGGAAGAAAAACTTGATGAAATTGGCCTCCGAATAAATCTTTACGACGTGTAGCACAACAAGTCAGTGTTTCAAAAAACATCAGTACATAGGTCTACGAAACTGTTGAAATTACTGTGTGTGACTTTTATATATGGGGAACTCTCAAAAACAGAGTCTATAGGAATAATCCTCGCACCATAGACGATCTTAAAACCAATATAAGAACAGAAATTAGGGAAACTACGCAATAAGAACTTATGCGTGTGAATGGCAATTTCATCAGAAGGTGCCAAGATTGTTTATCTGCCGAAGGACACCGCTTTCAACACCGACTGTGAAAAAGGTTAGTACTGATAAAATAAAAAGTAATTATGTTTGTTCAATAGGTAATCAATATATCGTAATAATCATCATAAAATCAGCAACAATATAGTATCGGTACCAATATGAGAATAATAATCAGATACACTGAATATAGCGCACGGAACACGTATCGCGACTACCGGCCAGATAGCTGAGGGAACGCTCTGTATTTCCCTTAATTTTGTACCAATTTAAACCAACAGTGAAATAAGTCTGGAAATATTCAACTCTGTATCTGGAGCGGATCTCCTTAAAGTCGTAAAGAATTAGGAAGCCCTTCAGAAATTACCTTAATTTTGTTTCAACATAAACCAAACTCGAAATGAATCGACAAATACTTCCCAGGCTCCTATATATAGATATTATTTTGAATTTTTAGGTACAACAGTCCGCCTAAAAATCGTAAGAGTAGTTTTAGAAAGTTTATATTGGCCATTTTTAAATTTTGTTCCGATTTTGGTACTTGTAGACGGACAGGCAAAGTCACACTAATAGGCTCTCTCTTCTAACGACTGGACCTAAAAATATAAAATGCTCCCAGAAATAAACTCTGACTTTTATCATTCCTGGAATGAGTGACGACGATTAATGTCTGCTCAAGCAAACCCGGGGCCCCAAAAGCTAAAGGCTGGTTCACAATACAGATCGGGAACGGGAACAACGAAATTACAATGCGTATGTTACGTGAGTGTTCACAATTAACGGGAAGCTTACCGGAGCCTGGGAACAGCATATTGGATTCATATTATGCGTAGCTGTTTGCAGGGTAGACATTATTCAATGAGGCCGTTAACTATCACTGTCGCTTGATTTCTCTCTAGTCGCAGGTTTGGAGAAACGAAATTCGAACATGTAACAGAAATCGGCAGAGAAAAACAAATTTTAATATGCAATTTATTATAAGTGCATTAGAAAGACGCTTTCTAAAGAGTAATCAGAAAATATAGTAATGGTGTGGCTTTCAGAAAATGTTTACTGTGCCTAATTTCGAAGCCGTTTAACTCGCTTTCAGCTGTTGGCTGAATTGAAAACAAGTAAAAAATAAAATATCACTGTTCAGTTGAAACAAATGAGACTTTTCGCGTTGTTATCGATATTGTCATCAACGGGTATTCCCTAATGTGAAAAGTCAAATTTCAGGTAGCTGTTAGTTCTTTGGATCCTGACCTCATTTAGAGAAGAATTACTCATTACTTAATCCATCGTCTGTGTAGGTCTAAATACATTAAAGTATCAAATATAAAAAAGGGAAAAAATCTATATATAAAAAACAGAATTCGGGGTTTCCGGATTATTAGGTAGTTGCGTTTTCCATTGTATTCGTATCATGGAGATGGGCTACCGTAAGATGATTTTATCTAAGGAAACCAACTGATTTAAGAGAATAATTTCGGTTTTCGTGACCATACGTGTTAATGTAACAACAATTAGAAGAGGAAAGTGACTGCTATTATATGTTCTAACATAAGACATGGCAAAATAGCAGAAAATGCCGGAGAAACGCAACTCGCAAGAATTCAATCAATACGAGGGAAGTGAGGGTGTAAGAGGGTGTCACTCAAGAGTTGTTGGAAGAAGCTGAGCCTCTTTAAGTTACAGAGCGCTTCCAACTCGCAGTAAAGTTTGATGTGTTTACCTACATACACCTACTCTAATATTAAAGTAAAAAAAAAAGAGAAAAGAAAAGAAAAGAAAGTTAATACGAGGATGATCATTAAATAACGCACAATAATTTTTCCTCTATGTTGTTATAGTTGGGATAATGAAATTTTGCAGACGTATACGAGTTTGAAGTTCGCGCTAGAGACGTCATATTTTCGATCATGTACAGCTCTTGCGACAGAAGCGTGAACTACTACGCAAAGATGGCACCTATATTATTGTGTTACTTAAGGAAAGCGAAGAAGCGTAGTTCATTTTTTTGTGGACGAAATACGCCGGGAAATGTTGGTTGTATATGGGGAGGACTGTTTGGACCCGATATTTTTAAGTGGTGCTTATTCTTTGAAGGAGCTCTTGTCGACTCTCCGCGTTCCGGACGACCCGTAACAGCTGCAACGCAAGAGAATGTCACAGCCACTGAGAATACAATCCTGAACGACCGGTGGATCCATCTGCATACTTTACGAGAGCGGTTCAACATTTCTTATGGCACAGAGTACGACATAGTGCACGAAGCATTGAATTTTGGAAAAGTTAGTGCCCGCTGGGTGCCGAAGAATCTGGAAAATGACCAGAAAGGCGAGCAAATAATGACGTACTACGATCAGATGTGGCGTTAGGCTGCCGAAGGGCATGCCTATTTGGAAGAAATCGTAGCCGGTGATGAGTTCTGGGCATGAAAAAAGAAACAAAAACAAAAACAAAAATCCTGGGCGACCAACATTTAAGTTTCAATGAAGAAGTGCTATCGACCGTGCACAGATGGCTGTATTCCCAAAATACAGAGTTTTAGAGGAAGAAATGTTGCTCAAAGGGACGGGTAGTCAAGATTATTAAGACATGCATTCGTGAACGGAAGGTCCGCGATTCAAAACCCGGCAGAACCATCTTCCTTGGTTGATTCTTGCAGATTTTTCTCAGGTTTCATAACTGATAAATTCCTGGGAGGTACTCTAAACGTAGGCCTGGAACGCTTCCTTCCCCAAATTTCCCAATTATCATTTTATGTATCAATGTCCTTATGCCTGATAACTTATGCTGTAAGAACAGACGTTAACACTATCAAAAAAGGAGAAAAATTGTGTTAATAGACTTGGCTCCTATGTTGAAAAGTAGAGGATGGGCTTCATTGTGTATAAATTATTCGTCTTGCCTTTTAATATGTTGTGTCTTACTTAACGATATATCCTCTTAAATTGACAGTGGTTGCTTAAGCAAACATCACTTACCGCCCCTCGAACCGGTGCTTGAGGAAGTCGAAGAGGGCCTTCTGCATCATGTCCGTGACTTCGTAGCCCTTGAGGGAAGGACCCACCAAGACAACAGGTCGCATAGAGGGTACCACGTCATACGGTGCAGTGGCCTCTTGCTTCTTGAAGAAGGGTTTCCGTTTCTCCTTGGCAGGGGGTGTAGTTAGCGTCGCCTTCCCGAGCCGAGGATTGCCCACAGAATCCGAGTCTTCGCCTGTTGAAGTGACAAAAACGCACACATCCGCCATCGGTCGGACAGTTAGTGAAACTCCAATATAAAAAACTATTTCAGAGGATACATGGTTATGTTGCTAAAGAGAGTGCGAAAGTTAGGTGACAGAAGAAAGGAAGGAAATGATGCTAAAGTGGAAAAAAGGTTGTAACAGAATAAAGATACAGTGAAGAAGAAGAATCAGAAATCTATTTTTATTTGAACGCGTTATCGACGAAAAGACTGATCTTGTATCTACTTGAGAACAGAAGTATGACATTAGCTGCATTTACTGATTTGTCACTTTTCTGACAGCTATTAGTATTATAATTAGGACCAGGAAACGATGAACAGTAAGACAACCGTAAATCGATATATTGTGGCTACGAGCCTCAGTAGGAAGGGAGAAAATGAAGGATTCAAGGAGCGGCGGTGACCTCCGCGATAAGCGTTTATTAGTACATACCAGAGACCGTAATATTCAGTTTCAATACAACTGTCATGAATGTACGAGACTGGAGACGTAAGAGCACGAATGTATTTTGCCAACTGCGCATTCAAATAGAAATTGATTGAAGGTGGAACGTACAGATAATAGTTTCACGAAGAAAGATATCAATTTGGAAAAAAGTGAAGAAAGAGGAAATGTTTAGATAATGATAGAGAAAGGAAGAGTGGAAACTTGATGAGAAGGTTTAATAATGGATTGATTCACATAAAGAAAGCAACCGAAGAGAGAACATGATTAGTAAATATGGGTGAAGTATCGGAGAGCAAAAGCTTGAAAGAAAAATAACATGAAACACACAATTAAATGCTGGATAAGCAAGGGGGAAAGAAGGTAATGGTAACAGCGGGAGATAACAGATAAAGGAGTAATACACAATAAAATTCCACAACATAGTAAGCAGTGCTGACAAACCCATAACAATTAAATAATATAGTTATATACGCTTTGAATATTTATTTGCTTTGATATTCTGAGTAGTACAACTCTTTAGAATTTTCAGTCTATTGCTTTATCTTCGCCTATAACCGATGTATTTTGGTTCTTCTCACAGGATTTCTTTCTGAAGTTAAATCTGAACTTCATTATAGTATTAAAGATGGGCTGCAAGAAGGCGTTTATTGATTTGTTAAGCTTATTGCTCCTATAAATACGTAGGTCCACTAGTATTGCGAATAGCGTTACCCATTTTGAATGAAATAAGGGACACTTGATAAATATAATGACACGAGTACTGCTACTTTGCATGCCCCATTCATAAAAGCAAGTAACATTGGCTTTAATTAACAGCGGAATAATGCTTACTGGAAACAAGGAAACTCAACATTTCCACGGGTGTTTTACATTCTTCAAAAGTTTAGCATCTGACTTGATCATAATGAGAAATTTTTTGCACTGCAGATTCATTTTAGCTAATCTTAAATGTGTATTTCTGCGGAGACCCATTTCTTGTACCAGTGTATTTGTTTGATGATAGTGAAGAAATAGCATGAACAAAATAAAGTTAACATTTTTAATAAATGAGGGCAATAGCACGTCAAAGATTGTAGTGATGTATATTTATATAGATCAATAAGTAAAACAATGTATCATGATAAGTTTATTAAACGTGGATTTCCCTCAAGGGAAGCCATTACTGTATTTTGGATGCATAACTTTAATCTGAAACAGCGGACAAGTGGCAACCCTATTGCAGGAAGATCTATAACTATTGGTTCCTTAAAACATTCTTGAAGTTAAAGGTGAAAATCAAAGCTATGAGTCGCTAACTCAGACAGCTCCCTGTTATCATCTAAGTAATTTTATGAGTTATTATCGTCAACTGCTGGTAAACAAATTAAACAAATATATGCAGCACTTTTAAATACTTATATTGCAATTAAATAGGCATTCATACCTTCGATGTGCATGAAACTATCTTAATTAATTAACCTAATAGTGTTAACTACAAGCCCGGGACTTAAAGTACTTACATGTCACCTCAAAATAAATTGAGAACACCTGTATTTTACCGGAAAAATGTGTTTTTTGGAGAATTTAGTGCTGTGCCGGCAGGTTGCCATGGTAGCTTACATGCTTAAAGCATGGTTCAAATGCGTGGTTCAAATTTCGGCCAAGCATTGAATTTCTCGGTCTGGTTCTATCTTTCGTGAACTTATCTTGTTCCCATGAAGAAGGGACGTCGTGACGCAACCTTATGATGTGCCATGGGCCACGGTTCGTTTTTTTAAACGATTGAGGAATTTATTTTATGTAAGTGTATCAACTATAAGATTTTAGTACTGCGCAAGACAGAATTCTGAGTATACGCTTTATAGTCATTCTATACGATATATCGTAAGGAATACAGCTGTGTGGCAATACCACATACTGAAAGACGGACACCGCAAAATCAATGGACACTAAAGCTAAGATACGTTTAATTCATTGTTAATACCACCCATCATTTCATTAGCAATATCTGTAAGCAACTGAATTTAATAAAACGCTTTGTCTCTTTCAAAGATATATTTTCATCTATTCTTGCCCATTTTAATTAGTAGTTTCAAATTTACTGAAGATTTTTACGTGGTGTTGTAGAGCATTTCACAAAGGGTTGTCCTTAGCTACGCTAGCTTTGCGATTTTACTATTAATTCTGTTTAAATATGGAATCGTTACCAGATCACTAAAATCACACTTGCAAGGATTTAATAATTTAATGGAAGGATGAGTTTATAGATTCGATAACTAACGATAGAGAGCAATTTAAGGTAGGGTTTTCTTGCAACCCAGCATTAATGTTATAATAGCATAATTACGTTTCTAAAATGTCACATGTGTAATGTAAGATAAGATAACCATCATAAAATAAACGTTAGTAAGAAATAAACAAAGTCAGTTTATATTGGGTAGCTATTTTTGCTGTAGTAGTATTTACATTCGGAGCTGTGACGGGATCACGGCCAGTCGAACAAACACGTTGCGTGAGGCGCCGACAATACAAAGGTAAGCACGTCGCTATAAATACATGGCCAGCTCAGTGGACATTGTCCAACAAGGCCGATTCCAGGAAATGAAACGACATGCGACAAATTTAAACTGCGGACGAAACACAGGCCTGCCGAGCTGATGTGACAACTCAAGTCTCCGTTTGTGCCTGTGACGGCTTACATTTGTAACGAGATAATTATCCCTCTAATACCTAGTGTTGCCATTTGGCAACAAAGAGCTTAGTTAAAGTTTTAGAATATCTTAACAGTGTTTCTGTTATTTTCATATTATGCTGGAATTTAACAATAAAATAAAAGTATTTGTAGCTTTATATAATAAATATATTAATTTATTTCAGTTTTTTTAACAAAGCAAAATCCATGCAACTGCAGTAAGTGCAACCCAGTCATCATCCACGCGTGCCAACACACCGGTTGTTTTACATGGGCCCTCCCCATCCTTTACCACAGGCACGTTTGACGGCAATCACTGGATTTCGAACTCACGATGTTCGTCTTTGAATGGATGACTATTCGAATTACCTGCATTAAGGTGCCTGTGACAGAGATATCTAAATCGGTTTAGGAATTAGAGGTAGGGTGGCATATGTAGTAAAATACTTCACGTATTAGAGGGTTAAAGCAATTGTGCATACCTATCTCTTTTTTTATTCTTATATAAACGAATATCAAATATTATTGTTGTTCACCAATGGCACTGGGGATTAATTGATCTGCATCATTTTCCCTCTGGCTTCCCAATATAAAGTCTGTAAGTTATTTCTTTTAAGGCCTTTGCATTTGGCGAGATGCTGTTTGTTCAGGATGACATCTTCTTCACAGAGAGTGCACTTGGGTGTAGGTAGGCATCGTATCTTGTAGAGGTAATCTGCGAGGCAATCGTGACCACTTGCCATCCTAAATAAGGCCACTGCAGTTTTACTTGGCATTTTTTATATATCAACTCTATCTTTAATGTTCTTATAATCTTTATCTTTTAATTTATCTTCATCAAGTCTCTGCTGTCTTTTGAAATGTTCTTTAATGTTATTTAACTGTTTATTTATTTCTATTTGTTCTGCAGGTATTATTTGCTGTATTGCACCTTTCTTTGCTAATTGATCCGCATGTTCATTGCCCAAAAGTCCGACATGAGCTGGGATCCACTGTAGAGTAACATGATTTCTAGTTTCAACTGATTTAATTAGGCTTCTTATTTCTTTATTGTAATTTACTATCCCGTCTATGGCTGATATTCTTTCCAGTGTGCCTTTTTGAAATTCCCTTATTTTTTCCTTTATTCTTGATGATTTAGATGTGTTTTTGTTATTATGGCTCTATGTCCACTACACTATCTTCGATTACTTGTTTTGTAGTTTTATCTTCTAAATCAGTTGATATGATAGCAATGTCTGGATTGGTTGACTGTTCTGAGTAGTGTATGTAGGTTTTTAGTTCTTCATCCTTATGTAATAATTTCATTAAGTTGGAATCTACAAATTGTTCAATAATTTCACCAGCTTTATTGTTGTCACTATAGCCCCATCTTAGAGAATGTCCATTGAGATCACCAGTTATGAATGTTTTATTGTCAATATCAATTATGTCCAGGTTGAGGTGATTGTTATTGGGTGGTTCATATTAAATATGAACGCCGCGTTTTATTGGTTTTGGTTTCTGGTTCGGTCACAGAGTTCGGGTAGCTGCAGATAATTTTTCTTAGCCAATCGGTGCAGCTATCCCAGGTCTGAATGATAACCGGCTATGAACTCAAAGCTCTGCCTGATGTTAAAATATTGAGTGCGATGATATACTTTTTATTTTATAGTGTTTAACACGCGTTTTTACTGCATACGAAACCACAGGTGGTGAATGCTGATGATGCACGAAATGAAATGATAATTGGGAAAGAAGTTTGGAAAAGAAATGTTACAGGCCTAAGTTTAGGGTACCTCCACGGCATTTGCTAATTATGAGGACTGAGAGGAAACCTGGAAAAACTCTCAGTCAGGGAGGACTGTCTTGGCGGTATTTGAACCGCAGACCTCTTGTTCACAAGTTCATGTCTAAATGACCTCAGTCACCCGTATCGGTGTGAATAGTGATGGTGGTGGTGATGATGATGATGGTGTCATTTTGGTAGTGTTTACCTTCTAATCACTTTCTTTTGATTCTTACTACAGGGCTATTCAAAAAGAAGGAGCAGTTTTAAATATGAATTTAGAAAAAACTATAATAGGTAACGTTACGTACGATAAATCACTGGATAGAGCTAAGTTCAAAGGTTCAAGCCCCCACCTATTAGTTCCAATCAATGCCTTCAGTGGCACTTACGAGAAAATGGTGACGACACAGGAAAGGTCGTTTATGTGCTGCAGTGTACAAAGAGTGAGCCCATTGCTTCTGTACAGTGAGCATCTCGTTGTTACGTTCAACAAAGAGCCGTTTCGTAATAAACAGATTTACAATTGGTACAAGAAATTCGTAGAAGACGGTTCCATATGTAAAGAGAAAAGCCCTAGTCGTTCTCGCACAACAAATGGTGCTTATGTTGAATGCATAAAATAAAACTTTGAGCTTTCCTCTATCCAGTGATATGTTGCATGTGTCGCTATCTATTGTCGCTCCTTCGTTTTGAATAATCCTGTACATACGGCAACACGGGGGGGGGCAATGATGATACATGGAATAACTGGGAAAGGAAATTTGAGAAGGAAACGTTCCATGCCTAACTTTAGGGTACCTCCACGGCATTTGCTAGTTATGGCCGAGGAAAACCTGAAAAACACCTGTCACGGAGGACTGTTCTGGCGGGATTTGAACTGAAGGCCTCCCGTTCACGAGTACGTATCTTAATGACCTCGGCTACCCGTACCGATTATTAATTATTATTATTAACGTATCCTATACTTCCTAAAGCCCAATGCCTCAATTATATGTATTATAAAATAAGATCGTGAACTAGGTATGCATAGTGCTGAACTTAAGGTGCGTTTATTTTATGATAGAAATAATGCAATGACATTGATAGAATTTATTACTAAGGATGTATAGGAAATATATGCATAAACTGCATTTTATTTTGAATCGGCTTAAATGAATTTGCTTACGGGCTCTGTGTTACGTACAGGACTAAGTAAGAGGACACTAAATAATACAGACGCTTATACAGTACATTTAAAATAAGATAAAAACAATACCATATCTATGAAATTTGTAGGTATCTAAATTTCCGCAAGCAACAAATTAATGAATGGAACAAATTTTCATTGCATTTCGTACAATGAAGGTCGTACAGGCTTGACTCTGAATTAAATTCCGTGAATTGGAATATTTTGACTAATGGTCTAAATCTGGCCGAACTCGGTTATCCATTAAGACAAAAATACCTCACTTGTATATGAGAATCGCCATAATGCCATAAAGTTGGCGAAAAAACACCGATATCTGTAGCTAAGTTAAGAAATTATGGATAATGCCTTTCCAATATACCTACGTGCAACTGTGTCCCTGAATAATAAAACATACAGCAGTTTATGCAATTAACGTGTTCAAAAGCAGGTTTGAATTTTACAACTCAACTGATATCTGATAAGACCGGTGTATGCTGAGTTGATCACTTAAACCTACGTACCTACTATTAATTGTAGTCGGCCACGTTATGGTGCGTGCGGTGAGAAGAGGAACTAAGCAGTTACGAAACAACTGGGCAGGGCATCAGAAGGCGTCAAGTAAGAAAACGTCCGCAGTTCCGACTTGCATATACTAGCGAGGCAAAATATGTAGTATTGTTTTCATTGTGCAACGGTACATTCCCCTACTGCCTTGTCCCTCACTCCCCTATGGTGACGTTCATATTGTCAACAAAATTAGAGGCAGAGCGCGCCTATGTGGTTTCAGGGTAGAGCGTCTGCCTCACATTCAAGAGGTTCTGAATGTGTTGGAATCTCGGTTAGGGGAGTTACCCTAACAGTTATTTTTTCTCGGGGTTTTCCTTTATCCTGAAAATATGAATGTCGGGTAACTTTAAGCTCTATGTACTCCGGGCTTATTTGGGCATCTTTTCACCTATATCATTCATTCATCGTTCCGATATGACCTAACCGTTTAAGGATTCCAAACTTAAAAAAAGAAAGGAAAAAAGAACAGAGGCGCCCTCCTCCAAGCGCTTTCATATCGTGGCCGACTAGTGTATATTTTCTACACATTACATGTGATCCATTGCACGAAAAAGACAAGTGACAAATGTAACTTTGTAAGCAAGATTTAAAAAATTAACTGTTAAATATTATTTTGGCACTATTCCATTATTTTTCTGAGCTTTTTGATATTTTCGTATGTTTTCTGGATATCTGTTCTTTGCAGTAACATTTTAATGGAACATTTGAACTACGAGTCGGCTTAACATAAAAAAGTAAACCTTAAACCTATTTTCAAATAAAAACCTCCTTCACAAGTATGTTCCTTTGTAAGTACAATGTGTTCGTATTCTGCTACATTGGCTTTGTAAATTCTTTTTGATGGTTTAATAATTTATGAACTGAAATTAGAAGGCATTTTATAGCCCATGTCCGTCAGAAAGGACAGGGCGAAAGAATTATAAAATCGGTTGTGCGGTTTTTGAGATTACCCATATATGCAAATTTTCTCTTTTTAATATTAATATAATTTTTTTTGTGGAACAAAAACTAAAATTTATCAGAAATACTATTTTACATAGCAAAAATCACTGAATTTAATTTAGTCCCATTTCGAGCAATGTTTCGGTATAATAAAGTCAAAAATGCCAGCGCTTTTCAAAATGTATTTTTATTTTAAAATGTGTCTTTTGTTTTGTAATTATGATGTTTGAATTACAAAGCTTTATAATAAAAGTAGCGAAACTGGTATAAACTGTAATTCGATAATATTTCTGTTCAAACACATACATGCACACTAATCCCACAGAATAGTATTCTATGGGCAAGTATGATATAAAATAAGTTACTATCGGAATGTGAGAGTTCTCATGTTACAGGAGTGAAGTTACCCAATAGAAAGGAGAGAATCCGATCACACTCGAATGTCAATCCCCTGTTACCTTTTGCCAGTGCAGTAACGTAAGTTTACATTCAGGTTAGGAAAGCTCGCTGAAGATCAATTTGGCTCACTCGTATTAAGGAACTTTGTAGTACAACTTTTCACCATATCCAAATCCTTAATGGTATCTAGAGGGCGTGGTGAATGTAATGTAATATGGAATACTAGTGACTTTATTTTTCACAAAACTCAAGAATACACCAGCTTGGGTTTGTAGGATACAATTCTGGGCAATTAGTGCGCGAATTCCTCGATTCTAAGAAGAATATTTGAATCACTATGCACATTTTTGTTACATTAAACGTGGCATTCAATGGCGCGTTTACAAATGCTGTTGAAAAACGCTGACAGAAATTAACCTGTGCACAAAGGAACCTTCAGAGAAATCCTCTTCCAGCAAGACGAAAATCGCCTCAGGTTCATGAAGTTTTACTAGTATTTAAGGAGAGAGATGATGTTTTTGTAAACAGTTTTACTAAGTATTTCATGTAAAATTCTGATTTGCTGTACGCAGAGAGTTCATGGGTAAAGCACATTAAGGAAAAGAGAAAGCTATCCACAGGAACACTGCTATGGTGCAGGATTTCACTAAAATTGATAAATGTAAGTGTTTTAAACAAAAATTCAAAATATTTGTTGCACTTTACTTGCAAAATATGTATTGTACAAACTGTTTGAAGCAGACGTTTCGACATCTGTCCTTAAAATTGTAAAGCAAGCAATAAATTTTTAAAAGTAATTGTTGAGCTTTATTTAGTTATTTATTGTAAAGAGAAAGTCATTTTAATGAAAAATATAAATATCAAATATTAGGCAAGCTAAAGGTTTTCTAACGTCCAATGAGTTTTTGTGTTTCCAAGATTTGTCTAAGTATTGTTATAACATCCAAGCTTTATGACGATTGTAAGCCGAAATTTTCCTTATTTACTGGCCTATCCTTTAGGTTCCGCGAGTAACTTTACGTATTTGTGAAGTACGAGTTACGCCTCGCAGTGTCCCTCTTGATTAGGATAACTGCACAGATACAAAGATCTGCCTGGAGGCAAAGCTCCACTTCTTTGGCCAGGGAAGGCCCAACTGAGTAGCCTCTCCATTAGGCCAGTATCTGGGTTGCTAAATAGCTCCCCTCCCCCGTCTAAGGCGAAGACTACCGAACAACTTCGATAGGAGCGACAAAGCTCTAGCACACCATCTTCCAGGTGACTCTAAGCTGATACGGAGGACACTGAGAGTCTCACAGACCTGCCTGGATATCGCCGCCCAGACGTACCCAAACTACCCGGCCGAGTCCAACCCAATCCGAACTCCTCGAGCGGAGGGGCTCAGATCTTCCTCCCTACGTACTTATAGTAACGTCAGAAGTACTACGAGTGATAGGGGTACGCAGCGCTCGCATCACGGCAGCTGGAGGATCGGAACCCTCCCCTACGGAAGGGTTAATTGTGCAGAATAAATTGTGACTTTTATCCTAGGTTCGTAACGCACCCGCTTAAAAAAGAAAAATATTACATTTTAAAAATCTATTCCTTGAAATTTTCTTGCCATTGTAAGCGAATTCTTTCGTAAATTTATGCACTTAATTTGTGGAATTGATTGTTATTAACTTATTAGTGAAATCTTGTAGGTTAATAACTTTTTGCTTGTGAAGATATTTGGATTAGACTAAAATAAATAGTTTTACCAGTTCATTTATATGTATTAGTAGCCACATGAATATAGATGATATCAGGTTTGAATTTGAATAATAATTTAATAAGTAGTTTTCAGAATAAGTGGCGAAAGTCTTTTGTTCAAAGGTTGAAACCTAGCAGACATGCTTACTTTTGAGATAGCTATCTCGTATTAATGTGCATACGTCTCTCGAATCAGTTTCCAGTGCTCTTAAAATAACACTTCGACATCTGAAATGGACGCAAATATGCTCTAAACGTACACAGTCCATTCAACTTATACAATAAGAGTAGTGAAAGCATTAATTGTTTTTAAATTTAAAACTGCTTTACCAAAAATTACCATCCTCTAGTCTTATAGAAAAAATAATGTGAAGTTTCAAGGTACCTTTGTGTTCAGGTATACAAGACTACACAAAGGGCTTGTGTGCAAATATATTAAGGTTTAGAAGGAAGAGGAATGAAAGAGAGAATTCCAAAGAGGTTAGGATAAGAAGATAGCGGCGGAAGAAAGGACGGCACGGCAATAAAAATACCAATATAAGGCTGGATCATCTAACAAAGCAAATAATGTATACTGCTAACGCAAAAACAAACATCAATAAACGAACACATGGAGTATGCTAGCAAACACGAAACAAAGCAACAACATAAACACTGCAAATTAACAGCACAACATAAATAATACCAAACGTAATTGAAACATAACGAGAAATTATCACCTTTGACTGACGTGGAAATTCTAACCTTAGAACTAAAATAAATTAAAATCATATAAAATATATTCAAAATATATTACCCGACCTTTTATATTACAAACTAATGTTAGCTGTAAAAGAACAGAAATTCAATAGAAGAGAGCATTTTGTCAGGTTGATATATTTTGAATTTAAACAAAAGGGTGTGTCATTGCCCAACTGCAGCTTAAACCCCATCCCCTATCTGCTCCTTTGATTTTAAGCACACTTTTGCGTTCGTTTTTAAAGAGGTTCTTTAGAATGTGTGGAATGCACACTTAGTAAAATTACTTGGAGAAAGTTGTTGGCCTGAGTTACTATTACTTCATGGTTATTTAATTTAATTAAGAGTAGAATTAACTTCCAAACATGAATTAATTTTACAAAACATGTAGTTAATTTTTTTGTTTTTGTTTACTTTCTCGAGTTTACCTATGGTAAGTAGAGGAAATATTAATTCCACGTTTATAATTTGAGAATTCATCAGAAATACATGTTTTGAGGTCCTTTGAACTCGAAAAGTTTTAGAAAATCATCTACATGTGTGTCTGTGAGTAGCATAACTCAAAAATGAAAACTCCAGCAAGTTTCAAGGATACAACGAAGATTTTGAGCAAGTTTCCGCATACAAAACTACACTTTACGCAGAAAAAATTGACATTTCCTTTCATTTTCCTAAAAGCGATGTTAACGATTTGAATTAAAATTGTATACCTTTAAGATATGGACATGAACAAAATATATCTCTTGAATTTTCTATAAATATCCTGTAAATCCTCTATATTCTTATCAAGTTTGTTTAATTGGAAACCATAAGAAATAGTTTAAAATTGATTGCAGAAATACATATAAAACTCATCGATACACCAGTTGTGCCAAATAATTTATTTCGTTTACATTAGCTATGTTCGTAATATTCGTGCCGTATGTTTGCATTTCCCCAAACTTTGTCGTCTGATAAATATTTCTTCTGCATGTATTTAACTTTGATGTAGGCGGTTCTCTTGAAAATCTTCACGCAAACACCGATCTCGCGGACCTTTTTCTAATTTTTTTTTGTGCCTCAGGGATCCTCAAAACGTGTTTTTGCGGTTAAATCGCGGTGTCTAATGAATTACTTCCTCTACCTATTAGATACGTTGTAGAGAAAATAATTGTAACGTAAGTAATTGCTAGGGGCACTTCTATTACTTTTACGGGAGATTATATCGTACTTACTGAGTTCTGCTGGGTTAAATATTTTAGTTGAGAGGGCTGATGTTAGTTCCGTCGCCACCCCTCAGCACTGACGTCATATGTAGTACCGTACGTACTGTGCATTGTAGGAGGGTTGAATGACGTTAATGAGCTTAGGCCAGAATACCATCGGCACAGGTGGGCGGCAGGAAGTAGAAATGAACAACGCGTCAGTTTATTTTGCATATTAAAATCCCGTGGCAAACATGTAAAAGCGAATCTTATGCTCTTGGTAATGACGTCGGGAGTAGAACGGGTATAGTAACGTCATATTAAGAACCTTTGAAGAAAAAAAATGGTTTGGTCTATTACGTTCATATGGCACTCTCATTCACTATCGTTTATTTTTATATACCTAAGCTTCTACAAACTATTCTTACGAAAGCTTATTTCTTTATCTACTTCTTTTAATCGAGATAAACCTTTGCAGAAATAGTGTCGTTGTATATTTCGTTATAGGCACAACGAGAAAACCGAATCGGTAGCCATATGTTTAAACGTGGGATACTATATACTAGCCTTAATATTCCACAGTGTTTCTATGACATCGCTAAAAACAACTGAATAGCAACAGTGTTTAAAACGACAAGTGTTGAAAAATGCAAATCAATAATAACGGATATCTATGAAATGGCTAGTACCAGAAGAAAGTTATATTACAAAGATTGTGCGATTTAAAGAGATCTACATTTTTTGTACAGTCATATTTTATCTATCTGTTATGGTTTAACTGTTATTCAAAATTCCTTCCGAACAAAGAGGACTTCACAGGCTATTCCCGGAAAATTCGACATACATTTTATTTGTCAGGTAAATATCTTAAATGCATAGTATTTTAATAAATATCGTTTGAGCCATTTTTGATAAAACCAAAAACGTGTAAAAAATTTCCGTGTAAAGTGTCGTTTATGGTAAAATAAAATTTAAATTGAGTTTTATTTATGGACGCTCTTTAACTACTATGGTTCTTTGCGTTCCATTCTATATTGGGCGTGAAAGAACGGCAATTTTGCTCAGAGCCCTCTTTATCAGGCTTGAGGTTCTTTTACGTGCCGTAAATCTACGACACGGGACCACCGGCTTTACTTCCCTTCCGAAGGAAGCCATGCTAAGGATTTTTCCGCCCGAAAAAATCCATCGCCCTCCGCCGGGTTTGAATCCGCGACCTTGGGAACTAGAGGCTAGCACGGTACCACTTGTCCACGGAGGACGACGTAGTTTATGGTATTGTCTTGAAAATCTTTGTATCGCATCTTTGGAAGATACTTAACTTAAATACCAAGTTTAGTATTTGTCCTATTTTTCGTTTTTAATTTTTTGTTCACATACAGCTTAGTTTTGCAAAAACGTTTCTTTTTGGTTAGCGGACCTCAAAATATGTTTTTTTTTTCTGGTGAAATCTCGATATCTAATTTGGATTACAATACCTTCTAGATATTGGTAGAGAAAGCCGAATGCATAGTATGCAAGGAGCGATTGAAAACACGATATAAAGCCGCACTGTGGTCCACAATATGCCGATAGTTACAAGGAATTTGTTGGTGGCAGACTGTTGCCTGTAAACCTAAATTTCATCATTTGTTCCATTAAAACTGCAATAGTAATATAAATGAACAGCATTGGCATATAATTAATGACAATAGATATATGGTTAAACTTAATTCATATAGTGTTAATATTATTATTATTATTATTATTAAAACTTAAGAGCTAACGTTTAGTTTTCAATCTCAACGACGTCCGTACTTTAAAGCCTTTTATTGCGTTTTAGATATTGTAATTACAATGTTTTCTCAAGTATATGTCTGTTTTATATAAACTTAGAGTTTTCTTTTGGTAATTCTGTCGTTTATTTCTCGAAACTATAGAAAGAAGTTTATTTGCTGCAATAGTTTATAGTGTGCATCTGCTGGAATTCTTCAAACCTTGCTTCTTTCAGTCGTTCTTGGGATGAGAAATGCAAACGTCTTTGCCGGAGGGAGACTTTGCCAAAATAATCTCTACCGCTCCTGAATTACGAATGTATCAACCAGTATTTACTACTGGTCGAATGAAACTGCAATATTCAATATTTATCAATATTGTAACTAAAAATTATATTTGAAAAACTGACGTTCGATCCAAAATTCTTCTTCGTAAGTAATTCGAAGATGAAAACCGAAATCTCGTTACTAGTCGTAAGATGAACCTAAAGAGTAGGTATAAGAATTCTTAAACGGTTGGCTTCAAGTTATCTACACTCAGAGCGTATGCCAATAGAAAGAATGTAAACAACAGCGGCCGTGAGTCACTGACGGGCAGTTTAACACGGTCTGCTCAATGTTGTGGCAAACGCTAACAGTCTCTACAAGGGATGGGGAGATTTATAACCTGTGACGTTACTGCCCAAAGGCATTATGCTTCAACTTTATACTTATACATTCCTATGCCAGGTTGAGAGTCGCCACTTACAGTTAGCTCACACTTCGAACGACAAGGAACTCCTGAAGAAATCTCACTTAAGTAATCGATAATATGAGGTATGTTTCAGTCTATCTTTGGCTGCAGATGGAGCAATGACACAGATAGGAAGCAGCGGCAACACAAAACAATAACACCAACTTAACAGAACGAACGTACCAGGGGTGGGAGGGGTGGACCCGCGCGAGTTGGCACCCTTGGAGAGGACATCGTTGACTACCCCACCTAGGTTACTGGAGGACGATGTCTTGGAGGAGTATAGCTTGGAATTGCGGGCCTGGGTCTGCTGCAGACGGAGATTCTCTAACTTCACCGGGGAAGGGATGAATCCAACGTCGCTACCTTCCTTCACCAGCCGCCCTATCCACCAGTTGTTGTCGTACTTCTCCTGCAACACATTTCACTTGCGTTACCAAGGTTTACAACAAATAATATTTCTTACAAACATCTGCTTAACAAATTATGTACACTGTATTCAACACACACTCATATCTTCTCTGATGGATCCAGACTTGATGGTCATAATGGATGTGCAGCGGTATTCCCTGATTACACCATACAATATAGTCTTCCCAACTATCTTTCAGTCTATTCTTGTGAATTGTTCGCAATTCAACTCTCATTGGAACATAGACTTAAAAAAGATAAACTATATAATTACATAATATTCTCAGACTCGTTGAGTGCTTTAACATCCCTTCAACAAACCTCAACCCCCCAAAAATATTGTTAAAGAACTTCAGAAACTGTACAATAAAGTACTAATCTCAGGTAAGTCAGTATCATTCGCCTGAACTCCGTCTCATATCGGAATTCTGGGAAATGAAGGAGCTGATCAGGCAGCCAAAGAAGCCACCAAACATCCCCTCAGGACATCAAGATCCCACACAGGACGTCATCAACTTCATAAAAAGACTTACATTAATCAATGGAGACATACATGAAAAGCCAATCTAGAAGCAAGTTACACCATGTCTACATTTCCGAGTCCAAACTTCAACACTATCATTTCAACCGCAAAGACAAGTTGTATTAACTCGACTACATATTGGACATAGTTCTATAAAGCACAAACATCTCCTCAAACGTGACCTTCCTCCTGTGTGCGACCTCTGCAGATCCAACCTCACAGTTCATCTCGTCACAGCCTGCCGTCGCTATGTACAACACAGAAAGATGTGACATCCCCAATAGCCTGCAAGACGCCATAAATTCAGCAAAACAAAGGACTTTAAACTTTATGAAAATGACAAAATTGTATAACAATGTGTAACACACTTATCTAGAGAATTTAATGTTACACTATTACTGATTAAAATATTGTATTTTCATTGTAATCATGTCCTGTATTCTAAAGTAGTCGCGGCATGACTTTAAAGTTGAAGCGACAATAAAGAATATATGCATAATAACATTATATGTAGCTGCATGATCCAGAATTTCCCTAAAATATCAAGAGATGATGAACTTTTCCACTTTTTTTCTGCACAGCGCAAGACGAAACAATCACAAGAAAATCATCTTAGCGATTTGAAGTGCTACAAAATTTCAAAAGTTCATATCCGTCCCTATCTTGTCTTTCGTTTTAGCAACATATGGGCATATGAGGGCTATCTCAGCTATACGCAGCAATCGCATAAAAGTGAACGCAATTTCTCAAAACCTTTGTTGTTCTCAGTTTATTAGAATGAGTGAAAAAGAGCTTCAATAAAAAAGATTTTTCAATAAAATTGAAAGTTCACGTTGGCATAAGCCCACAGTAACTTATGAATTGCTTTGCGAAATGTTTGATGGCTTTAAATAGCTTGCGATATCAATTTACAGTGGTACAGGCGTTTTCATGACGGTATATTGCTATAGAAGACAATAAACACACCGGAAGACCGAATTCATCTATAGCAGTGTTTTAGAAGACATCGTTGTCAATGTTTTGGAAGTAATAGACAGACGGGTGACCTCTGAAGATATAAATGTGAATGCTGGTATATCCAAATCATTGGAATATTTAAAGAGCATCTTCACGATAATGCAACTTCGGCGAGTCAGTAGTGCACGTATTGTGGCATGTGCACAGATGATAACAATGTTAAGACGCTCTCTGGACACCGAAGCACGGCAGTTTGTCTGTGAGTAGGGGCGAATCAGGGGAAACAGTGTCAAGGAGGGGATAGCGTTACTGACGCCCGAGTTGGCGTGGCTTCTTGTATCATTCAGTGAGTAGGCTTCGGGTGAGACAGACGGGAAACTGCTTAAGCACGATGTCCTCGTCGGCAGGCAATGGGCAAAGATATGTGAGTATTTAATTTCATTTAATAAACGGTGTTTCATCCACTTCTGGAAATCTTAATTATGGTAGAATAGAATCCTTTCCTCTCCCTTAAGCCAGGCATTGTATTGGTATAGCAATTATTTTGTGATTTAACTTAGCTGCGTCCTTCGTCGTTGCCTCGTAATTTGAAGTTCTTTGTTTGATTTAACGATCCCTCTCGCAAGCGAGTAGCTCCCCTCTGTAGTTGAATAATAATATAAAGTGAGGCATACGACAGTATTCAGCAATCCTTCACTTAGCCCACAGTCTGGATACGAGTCCACCAGATGATACTTTCCTAAAATAGAAAAACCTGCTTCGTGGCCAAAGATTTACTGTATGTAGCTCGTGAAAATTGACTGTGTCCTAACCATTGGACAAAACTGAAGAAGCGTAACACCTTTTAATGTTGCATCTGTTCGATTTGGAAACGATTGACAATTATATAGTTCCCAATTTAACTCCATGTTTTCTCATTTCCCTTGATTACTTTGTCGATTTGTTGTGTAAACCCATCTTAAAAAGGCCGATTATGAGAAAGTGTTTGTGTGTCAGAATAAAGGCAACTGTAAAACAAAATAATTCAAAGCCTTCACAATAATAATACTAATATATTTACTGCCAAAGAATAAATTGGTGATAGGAAATTAATGAAAACTAAGGCGTTAAACAACATTATCATTTGTCCTCTGCGCTTTTTAATATTAATGTTGTGTTATTAATGAATGGAAGATAATTTAGAACATGGATTTAAAACTAAATATAATAGTCTAAATACTACATTAGTGCAATTCAAATAAGAGCTTGTACATATGCTATAAAATTACAAGTACAAAACACGAGAATATTCGGTATGAAAGATGAAGTAGTAGTATTTCAAGGAAAAAAAATCACATGAGATGTAAAATCATGGTCAATAATAAACAGATAAATAATTATAATATTCTAGGATTTAACATGTTTTCTGCCAAAAGAAGATATAGCTATAAAACTGAATACATTTTATCAAATGTGTGATAAAATAGGAAGAACAATGGCAATTAAATCTCTTAAAACTGTATCATGGCAGTACCAATGCTAACCTAATAGGTGAGAAGTTATCACTGATGTGGAAGCAGGCCTTCAGGGCCAAAGTTCATCAAGCTGAAGAAGAAAAAGTCAGAAATAATAATTGCAAATAATGAAGCTCGAAGAATGTCCCACAAGGAAAGTTTTATCCTACAGGATGTTTCCTGGACGGGCGCTAACCTCACCTTGATGTGTAGGAAATCCCGGACATCGAACGAGATGGCGCTGCCGTGCACGGGGGAGTCGTCGTCCACCGATCCGTCGTAACTCACATTGGTCCTCACCGCGAACGCCACCGGTTTCGTCTGGAAAGAAAAACATATACACATTTCATCATCCACGAGCAAAAGTGTAAACCTTAGAGATGTCTGATCTGATGAAAGGTGTTGCCGGCCCTCGTAGCCGTGATCGCTGGAGGGTATAGCTCCGGCGCTCCGCCAAGCTGAGGGTCGTGGGCATGGGTGTGTGTCTGTGTGTTTATAACTGCGTAATAAGCGGTAACGAAAAACAGTAAAAACACAGTAAAATTAACTGGGTAACACAAGGGAACTTAAAAAAAGTGTTGTCGTTTGGAACAATCATAATCTATATTTCTCTGTCTTAAGAGTTTTTAATAACCTCTTTTTTCGTTACCAGACATATTTAAAACAGGAACACTAAAGCTTTCCTCAGTAAATATATTTCATTATAAAGCAAAATGGGAAGAAGTCTTTGCTAATATTATAAAGAGGAAACTTGTGTGTTGTTTTTTTTTTTAATTTCGAAAGTTTATAGTCACTTTAATATATTAGTCATATCGCGACTTTACAACCTTTAAAATAATATTTAACAATAAACAATGAGGTTCTTTAACATACTGGCAGTTTTGAATCATTACAATGAACTAGTATAAAATTGTGACACAATAATTAATCAAACTGATTGAACATTATAACTTTTATATAAATTTATACTCTTGAAAAATTCAACTATCTTAGGGTACATCGAATAGTTGAGTGCTGTTTGTAGATCATTGGGTATCTGGTAGTATTGTCTCCATTGATCGTATTGTGGACATTCCCCGATTATGTGTTTCGTCGTTAACAGTATGTTACACTGGTGGCAAATGGGTGGTTGGTCCTCTGAAAGAACATAACTGTGCGTGATCTTGGTGTGGCCAACTCACAGTCGGGATATTAAAACCTAATCTTGTCTGGAAAGAGAATTAATTACTGGCAAGATGTGTCGAAAAACTCGATGTTATATCAGGGAGTTTGCTAGCCAAGCCATATTGTTGGTAGAGCTTCTTTTTAATGGTTGAGATAATATCACGGGCTGATGTAGTTATAGTTGGGTCACTTAGTGAATGTTTAGTGGCTTCTTTTGCTGCCTGATCGGCCAATTCGTTGCCTTGTGTTTGTGTGTTAATCTAAAAAACCACTCAGCCGATTTTGATAATTCTTTCAACATTGATAAGCCCGATTCTTTCTTACGGACATGTGCTATAAGATACCCAATTTAAATTCATAAAGTACTAAAATACATAAAAAGATTTAGAAAACCTTCGTTGAGAATGCCATAGAGCATAAAATAGTTTTTCTACTCCACAGAGAATGGTATAAAAAACAAAAGCCGGTTATATTTTATTCCAAACAATATACACAGATGACCATGGTGTAACATTAAAATAAACAGAAGACATCACTTTAAAATGCAACGATCGTTTCTGTTTATAATAGTAAGAATAGGTTATGTTTATTTCTTTAATTACCATTTAGGTATCAAATACTGCAGATGTGTTTTAAAACCTTTAAATAACTTTATTGTGATTCTGCAGAGGTATGCAGTGAAGTTCTGGATGTTAAAACCTTATAATAACTGTCGTGAAAGAAAGTTTTGCTTTATTTCCTTTGTTCTTATGTTATAATTAAATTCCTAAGGAGGGAATGCTAAATAATTGTATTTAGAGAGAACATCGGTGAACTGATATGTTGTTAACAAGTGACAAGCAGCCAGTTGTCGCAGACTCTGTGTCTTTTTCAAGGGGGTTAACTTAGTGACATGGGAGCGGGAAATCTTTATATTGACCAGCTTCACTCTATTTTGCTGTATATGTTAAGGGTTTCGGCATTATGTGAAAAATATGTAGATATTATGTTATTAACTATGGGACCAAAGAGAAGGCACAAAGATTTAAAATTTAGACTTCTACAGTTATCCAAAACTTTACTCAACCATTCTGACCGATGACTGTTCCACCACTAAAGGTTACACATCTGCTATGCAACATTTCCAGAAACTGGAGGACTTTCGGGGGGAGGCTAAGGAAGTCAGTTCAGCCTGATGTTTCAAGTTCTTTTACGTGAACACCAGGGAAGTTTTCATCCATTATTAGAAATAGCCAGGGTTGTACAAAATTACGAAGGGTATAAAGAGGAGGATAAACACAGAAATCTAGATAATTGTACAACATTTTCATAAAGAAAGGGGGATGAACTAAAATTGATTAAATCGTCATTCGAATTTAAAAAACTGACTGGGTAAGACAGCTAGTCTCAAATAAAAATAATACTTCACACGTATTTCCGCATAACCCTAACAGCAAGATCCTCTTGGTTCACTGTTACTTGCGTGATTCGGGTTATTTCGTATCAAGTAGTGATTCTTCGTTCCAATATCGAAAGACGATGCTCCCCTCTCTTCTCCCCTTCCACAATGCATGTACGAATTAGCAATGTACTGTTATCATCATCATCATCATCATGGTAATAACCATGAGCTTCCATGCTGCTAATGCTTGTATGCTTCAAAACAGCATTTGGGGTACTCCCTTCTGTATCACAAGAGCTCAGTAGCTTAATTAAATCTGAGTGAAGATTTCTGGTAAGCGTTTTCATCTATTGGAACTTGAAAGTGCACGGTTCCAAGGTCTCACGTACCATAATATGAATCCCATTTTTATTTTGAATGACACGACGCGATCGCCGGATCTGACTCGTAGCAAGAATCGGGTTGAATGACCCCGCTATGTGTTAGCCTTGCTCACGCACTTACAGAGAGTAAGGCTATTTGCAATTGAGTTTAACGTTATTTGGTATTGTGTATAGTGGCAATAACGTTGTGAAGTTGTTTTGTGATTGCATTTATTGTATGTAGCTGTCATATATTTACTATAAAACAGCCTGTGTTTATTGTGTTATGTTTTGTTCGAACGGAGTCACATATGGACTATTAGCTTGAATTTATTCTAAAATCTCCTGGTTTCGCCCTTCCTAGCAAACCACAATGCTGTAAGTTTTAATGTAAACAGACTGGGTCCTGTTAGACAAAAACCAGCCAACAGTTCTAACCGAGGAAAACGTACACGAGTTAGGGATTGGCACGGAAATAAACCTAAGAAAATCATTACCACGCGTTTTTGATGACTGATTAACTGATTGGCTCTCCAGATCTAAAGCCATGCGATTATCATCTGTGGGGAATGCTTCAAGATAAAGTTTATGCAACTAATCTTCGCACAAACTACGAATTAGAATACAGTATCCGGCGTACGTTTTGCAATATTTCCGCTGCAGAAATTCGACGAATGCTCGTGTGTTTAGAAGGCGCCAGGTTTAAGGAACCTCAGAAGGGCAATTTCGAACAAGCTTTATAACGAAGGATGTGATGATCGCGCATTAGTTTCTTTTTCATTGGATTATTTCGGATAACGAATTTCAGGTAATTTCGGTTGCTGCCGTTAAGCGGTATTGTTTATTGATGGTATTTATACTCATCACCGTATGTGGCGTGTCAGTTATTTTCAGTGCCTGGGTCCGGTCATTCTTCACCTGGTCGAGAAGTGTGTAAGGATACATCTTGGTGAGTGTCTTGTGTGGCTTAATTAGCTGAATTTTTTAATTCCCGTTAGGCTTGCTGACGGATTACTCATCCGGCCTTGCTTGTTTCCATTTTTCAATAAGCTTATGTTTCGGCATTAAAATGTAGTTATTTTGAGAAGCCATAGACGTGATTTTATTTGTCAACTTTGTATCACTGATTTTGTTTTGGTCTGGTCATTTGAGATTTATATGCAGTGTGTGTTCCCTTAGCCACTTTAGGCAATATTTAATTGTTTCAATTCTTATGATTTTTGTCATCCTTTATCCAAATTGTTAGGTTTTTCAGAGTTTATCTAAATTGTTAACTAGTCTAGCTTTTACTAAACTGTTAGTCTGTCCAGAGTTTAAGCAAAATGTTAATGTATTCAGCGTTTGTCTAATTATCTATATTTTGTAAGGGACTTACTCTACGGCATCACGGTAATTATTTCACAGTCGTGTTGTTTTGTTTAATGGTCAGGCAAACGTGAGATGAAGAGATATAATGATCAAGCTAACTGGGCAAATCCGTTATGTATTTATGTTAAGATAATCTATTTTATCTCCCCCTCTGCAATAAGCAAGTGTTTTAAGTGAGCTCATGTAATAACATAATGGTTTTTGAAAATTTACAGTATGGAAATTTTGTGTTCATGCTGGATGCTGTGGCGTATTAATAATTTGGGGGTTTCATTATCATTACCAGACATATTGTTGTACTTTGATGTTGACTGGGATGATGTCACTCCTGGCTGGGAGTTTTTGCTAGCCACGAGTGGTGGGGATATAGCGTCTGTCTTGCTGAGTATTCCGAGAGAAGTGGATCGCGCGTGCAAGCCGGCTTTTGGATCGGTGGACATCTCCCTTCACCTTTCATATTTAATAATGTAGGAATCCCAAACGGTTGGGAAATAAATCTAGGAATATGTAAGTAGATTTGTGTTGTAGATTTTGTACAGTGAAAAACCCACGCCTTCCTCTTAACCGCCACACCACGTTTCGGTCCTCCGCGGCCAACTGAGTATACGTCCCCTCGATGTACGTGCTGGGTACTAAAAATAATTTAATTTTTCATGTGAACCTTTAGGCCTCTACCCAGCATGTAACAATATGATAATGTATACAGTCTTATGGCAACATTTGTTAACCAAAGCCAGTATACGCGAATTTGACTGTTGTGAACAAATGCTTGGGAGGGGACAGTTCTGTTATCTTATAACGGTGTGGCCGCCACCCCATATCCTACATAGGTCTGAACACTGCCTAGTTAAGGTACCTTCATTTTAATAATATGAGTAGAAGACACGAGAAAGAGTGCAAAGGTAAGCTTAATATATTCATATCGTTTCGCATCCTTAGAATTATCCAGAGGAGAAACAGTGGTCCAGATCGCCGCTACTGCACCAACGGATTCGTATATCATTTCCGTGGAAGCGGCGTGCTGCCAGTCGCATCGTTCAAGAGTAAACTGGTATCCAAACTTTCGTAGCGCAACCTACTCTCCAGATCAGAGATTACTTTTGGAACTGGTTATAGAAACACTCTGACAATCGCGTTAGTACAAAGTTATGTTGGAACTGTATAACTGGATCTATCGTTATTTCTGGAACGTTTCTATTCTCGTTACCGTTCCAAAATAACGATTATTTTATTTTTTCCTACCTCTAGATTCGAGGCAATAATGAAACACAATCCATTACAGTCACGGCTTCTGAATGGCGTTTGAATGTTACAACGACAATAAACTCATTTTAATTTCGCTTCTAGACTTTGCGTGCGACTGGCTGGCTGCTTGTATTCTGCACTGAATTCAGCTGCATTGCACAGTATTGTGAAGAAAAACAACGCCGAGGAAAACGTTTTTGACAGCTTCTTTAATTCGTTCCTGGCTGATAGATTATAAATTGCTTATTTCAAGAGTGTAAAACCGTGCTTTGTCGCTTGTGAAACAAACAGGCAAGGATTACTTTTTTTTGGTTATGGTAGAGGTGCCTAATATTTAGGGGTGTTGAAATGTATTGGATTTATGTTAATTAACCTGTTTTTCTCTCTGGTTGTTGAGAGATCCTCGATTGGCAATTAAATGGACAGGTATATGGAGAAAAATGTAACAAATTTAAGTTCTGCTTGTTTATTTCAGTTAAATTTGCTGCGCACATTCTTACTAAGTGTTTATGCTTATTATATTGATAAATGGGTCATATAGAATGACTATGGAACATGGTTCTGGCATCTGCCCAGCGACAGTGCTGATATAGCCTAACTGTGGTTGTTAAATAACCGGAACACACATGCAAGCACACTCGCATTCACATGCCATACTCTGGACATATTCAGTAATCTTCATTATCAAAGAAAACTCATGGAGCCTAACCAGGAATTAAATTCGGGACCCTTAGGATAGCAGGCAAGTGCTCTACCAAATAAATTACGAAGATAGCTTAAAAAATTTAAGTTTGCACCTATAATATTAGCGCATTTTTCAGTCTTTAAAATGTATATACACAAGAACCTGTTTATCGGCCCTTATTAATCCATATTTCCGGTTTATCCGGATCGATATTTTGCTTATTCTGCTCAGGAAAAAAACACCGAGTACAGTATTGAGTTTAAGTGAAGAAAATTGTTTCGTTTTCCTTCTTATTAGTGCCAAAATAATGTCAATTGCGTCGTGCACTGATGTTATTTTCACTGTAAAACAGGTCTTAGAAAAAGGAGCAGAAATTAATTTAAAAACTTGTTTATTATTTGTGGATTACATAAAAGCACATGGCAGGACACACAGTTAAAAGCTATGGCAAATACTACAAGGATATAAAATCCCTATGAATTTTATCAATGCAATTAAGTCATTATATTGCAACACCAAGATAACAATGTACAAAGAATTATATGTTAATATGGGATTGATACAAAGCTGTGGTTTGTTGCTTATTTTATTTGAACAGAATAATAGAAGTATAGAGAACCAAATGTAAACCAAAGTGAATTACTTCAAATAATGCTAATGTAGATATACTTATATTTGCAGATGATCAGTTGTTATTGGCAAAGAATGAGGAAGATATGTAGAATCAGTGTTTAACCTTAATGAGGTAATAAAAGAATACAATATGGAAATTTCGGGAGAAAAAAAGGAAAAAAGAAAATGCAATGGCCATGAAGGGTAAAAACAATCTTGGGTTAAGATTATAACCCGAGGACAAATAATCGAACAGGTTTAAGTATTTTCGATCAAGAATATCAGTAATAGATAGAAACGCAGAAATGGAAGAAAATATTCAAGCACATAACAAAATCAATTGGTGTATTAAAAGACATTTCGGTAGAAATATGAGCATGGATCTTAAATTAATACTATAGAATAGTATGGATGCCCACATTAAAATATGCAAGTCAGACGTGGGTAATAAATAAAAAGAAAAATTCGAGATTGGAGGCATCTAAAATGAGATTTTTAAGGTCTTTAATTGGTTATAACTAGAAAAGATGACTCCAAAATGCAGCATAAGAGAAGAATTACAGGAAGAAAACATTGTAGAAGAAATTAAAAGGTATCAGCGCAAGTGGAAAGAGCATATACTCGTTTGATATTACCACGGCAAGCACTGTTTCAGAAACGTTTGGGACGAAGAGACATTGGACGACCCATATGAGGTGGAGAGAGCAGTTTGATTAGCCTCGGAGCAGGTCTAATCCATGTTACAGAAAAATAAATGCTTATATAGATTACTAGTTTATATTAATTTATTATTTTATTTCCGGATTGTCCAGATTTTCATTAAATCGGATTAGCTCCGGTTCCATTTGGTCTTGATAAACAAGGTTCTTGTGCAGTGGCAGACAAACTACAATTAACTGTGGAGAATTTTGTGTGAATCTTCGTGTTGTTAATTAAAAGTAAATCCTTACCGTATCATATATACATAAAAGTAAGTCACTGTATAATTTAACAACTTTGTGACTTAATTTAGATGTCCAAAATTTCACTTTTTTACTTTTAAAATTCCAAGTTTTACTCATGGAATACATCATACAAGTGACGTTAAAAGTATCGCAAGGAGTTTATTTTTCAGAAAAGGCCATAGTCTAGTGAATATTCCAATACTCACCCGCGCCTTCTCCAGCTGACTCAGAGCTTGGCGCTCCTTCTCGCGCCTCAGCGTTTCCTTTTCCTCGTCCAGTGACAGGTCGGATGAAGGTTGTGAGTAATTTGAGTCCGCTGAGCCCTGCACAACAATCACTATTTAGTATTTGTTCCTTTTTATGACACAATTAAAACACAGAGTTAAACTTTTTGTGTTAGGAATTGAACAGTGTCCTCGCAGCGCGTTTATGGAAAATTCTCAAGGAATGAGAAACCGTGTTGCAATCAATTTGGGTTGCAACATTACGAATAATAGCTCAAATTGCCCTAAACTGACTGGGAACCATATATTTTGATCTCAGGGCACATCTACCTGGAATTTAGCTACTCAAATAAAAATCCCTTACCTTGGACTTCGCTAACAGCTGACTGCGGCCTGACCCACTATTACTTTCCGTCTACCAAAATGTTAATATTTCCTAGCCCCAATTCTTACAAAAAAATATTACATGAAATTTACTAAGCCAGTTGCTTCCAACCAAAACATTTTAAAGAAGAATGACACAGGCCTGCAATGAAAAATAAGGTAAACTTTAACTCATATTTTATGTATTTGTGCTGTGTATGCCGGAAATAACAAAATGGCACATAATGTACACTTTTTGTATATTAAAATTTCCTTTAATAGAATTGCTCAACAGGCGATTTTGAAGCATCCATAATCCTGTACACTGATGTCAAAAGTTTTGTACGAATTCGTAACCATCAGAAACACGACCTGTGATCCTCTTGTATCAAACGGGTTGCGATATAAAACCTGGATATTTACAGTGAGTTTAAAATCTAGTTTTATTTCTTTTATTTTTATCCTGCCTCGCTGATAATCTTAATGAAGTATCCATTAAGACATAAGGTTAGAAAAGATGATGATCAAGACAGGTGGCACATTGAAATGAGGAGACTACTGCCGGATGCTACACCAGAAAGGCGGAGAAAGGCAGAGATCATGTGAATAAATGCGAGTTAGTTATGGCAGCCTAATAAATTAACTCTGTGGTGCCAAGACCTACCGCACGGCTGTTGCATCCTCTGTCTTCGTTCACATTGACAGAATGCAACAATGAGGATGGAAAGTGGTCAGCATGCCGTCCCCCCCCCCCCGGCCGCTTTGAGCTTTGCGAGCCTAGATGAAGCCTGAAAGCCTCAAGTTTTCGTCCATAATGACGTATGTTCTTCTTCAGGGAAAGGATTTTAGTAAAGCCACAATGTACGTATTCACTGAACTTCATAGGCTGCGATTGGTTTGAGTGACACGCCAATCACATATCAAGCCTATTAGTCTAATAACTTTCGTCAAATACATTTAATACTTTTTACAAGAATGTTCCATTTTATCAAACTTCTATAAAGTTACGTTCACGTTAGTGGAAGTACCAAATAATGTTGCGGAAACATGATAGGTACTCAGTTCGTTTCTGGATTCAGGAAAGAGGAAAAGCTTTTATTATCCTATATACTACAGGCCTGTGCAATAGGTGATGGATCCTATTAATTTGTGTGGGTCAACCACTCCCCCCACCAATGCACACAAGGACATGAAACCCGCTTAGATTCAGGAGCTGATCCTTGAATAGGCAGTTTATTTCTGACAAATTACTGCAGAGAAATTAATATTAAATCTGACTCAACGGGGTAAACTTGTAATGCCTATAAATAAGTTTATTTAGATTATATGGTTTCATTCATACCTACACCATCTGTCAAATTTAATCGAAACGTTATGCTTCTAACTTGAAAAACAACTGCATTCCAGAGTAATTTTCAAATTCTTACGTTAAAGAAGAAATATTTCAAGGAGCACAAAATTATGTTAACATTTTTCTTTACGAGCGCCCCTTAGCAAAGTTTTGAATAATGAATTTAAAAATGACTTAAATTATCAGTTATGCTTTAAATAAGGAAAAACTAGCCAGTTCACTGAAAAACGAGATTTTATATTTACATTAAGTAATGCTGTGTTTATTTAGAGAATCTACCAAAGCGAATGATTTTTCAACTTATTTCTTAAATTTATTATTTTCGTGACTTATACTCTGTCTTGATTGATTGAACCTCAAACTTATTTCTTTCAATATATTATCTGAAGCCACTACAATACAAACACACATTGCCCTTTCTACTTAAAAATATTATCCACTAATACAGAGACACGTACACACTGACAAACACATTTTTATTTCTTGCAAAATTCAATTTGAACTTGAACAAACACATTTTAAGATTATTTACCCTATAGCTATGACGTATAATAGAAGGCTTGTTCACTATAACTACATTTAGATATATTTAATACTAATATAACTGCCATCAACAAATACATTTGCTATATGCACACAGAAAACAATATAGATACGTATACTGAAAAGCAATCATTAATATGCACAGCAACATATACAACGCCTTACACTTTACAATACTTATAATGTATATAAAATGTGCACTATATGTTCAACAATGCAACAACTTAGATGAATGTGTGTTTTCACAATGAAACTGTATTAATTTTGACTAGAGGAAAAAATCAACAACTTATCTTTTCATTACGAATACTGGACGTTTGTAAATTAGGCTTTCATGACTCAAGAGCACAAATATAATGTTATTAAACATGTGGCATAACAGTTTGAAACTTTCAGTTATGAAAATAAACTAAATTAACAAGCATCTCCGTAAATAATTAATAACTATTTTTTACTGGAACACGATCCTTATATGAACTTAGGTTAAGGACTTTATATGTATGATTCACACCATTTTCATTGCAACGAATTCTAAGGTGAACTTAAGCATAATTTTTCCTGTGCCTCATTTTAATGCACAAATCATATGCAAGATGGAAGAGGTATATACGTCATTGAATCTATGTGGTATCCTGAATTAAATATTATAGTATTTTGTTTTCCTTTGGACGCTAGATTCACCCTAAAAAAATTATTTCGTGTCGGAAATTCATTACGTCTTAATGTTGTGATACCGTTGAATATAGAACTACGATAAAGGCTCTGGACTATTTAAAATAAACGAAATAGATTTTCCCTCTGCAATCTTTTGTAAAATAAGTTAGTTTTATACAATTTAGAATTAAAGTCTCCGCACAATCGTAATTTTCGTGGTGTAATACTTCTGGTAACGTCACACAACGGCTCTCCCACCTCGCCTATTGATACTGTGGAGGTTGGAGTTTTATCTTAAGAGATTGATAAATGTGAATTTATAACACTTGAGATATTCAGAAGAAACTTTAAGTAAATCCAGGAAATTGTCCTGAATATCTCAAACTTTATAAAACCATATATATCACAATCTTTAGAAATAAAATTATAACCATCACAATATGCACTCCTTACCTTTTTCAAAGAGTCGACTATACTTAAGTCGGATTGACAAGGGCGTTCCACAGACTATTTGCATTGAGATGACAATAAACGTCGAAGGGAGGCATACAGAAGACCAGTACGGAAGTTTTGTCAATCCTAACAATCTAAAACGATTTTAATATGATAACGATTAGGATAGAAATACATTTTAAACCGTATCAAGCTAAATCTTCTAGCTAAGACTTTCCATCTTTACTTAGCTATTATTTAACGAAGCTATTAATGCAATGTTCTAGGCCTAGGCCAAGAGAAATTACTAAAGTGTACCCAAAATCCTCGAAGTAGGGGTCTATACACAATGGAAAAAGACCTGGAAAGAAATAACGAATGATTGGAGTTTTTCAGTTATTTTAGGGAAAATAACAAACTATAAATTTGTTTTAACCAATAAATTTTGCCTTGGTTTATTGCTCAGATCTTACAATTAGTGAAAGGATAAATAGAGGATGCTGCAACTCCACGCAAGGCAATGAGGTTTTACTGACACAACTTATCTTCTGTTTGAAGGCAAACATGTGTGACCAGATTAATACATGAATATCGAAACGCATCTGCATTTTCAACAATTTTCCAAAACTTTCGTTTTGTGCTTTCGTTTTTTCTTCTTTCTTTATTATCATGATATTAGCTTGATTTACCGCGCGTGTTCTACTTAGCGTTTCTAATTATTTTATTCAACAATGTAAGGGAAAAGTGCAAATAATTCGTTAGGAGTTGTAAGATGGAGGGCCTCCAGCTACTGGAGTAGACCACCGCACTTAGTGGGATCTTTTTGCTTCCAGCATGACCAAGGGATGAAAGCGGAGATCGAAGGGCAACCAGATACGAACGACTTTGTGCGCTAGTAAGGACGGGTGCTTAATCCTGACGCCGGCTAACCCTTCCTTAGCCACCCGAAGGGTCCCGGGTGTAGACGAGACACTTCCAAGAAGGAAAGGGGCCGCAGAAACCCTGCCAAGCGTCAGGGAGAAAACTTTTCGAAGCGCAAATTCCCCCCGTCCTGCCGCAACACACCAACCGCCGTCGCCTGACCCTACAACATATGACGACGGGCACAGGAAAACATGAACCTGAAATTCGAGGTAGAAGAGGAACCACACCAGCATTCGCCTACCGACCCAGGTACGCCACGACAAAAAAAGCCCATATAGAGTAGCCGGCCCCACAGAAATCGAACTCGGGACCTCCCGAATGCAAGCCTCACGTGTAACCCAAATATTTTGCACTTTCTCTCTATGGCGACAGAGAGTAGACAAAACGACCAAGCGGCTGGAAAAGTGTGCGTAACAAAAGCAAAATTTACTATTCTCGTTCTTGAGTAGAACACGTTGTCATTGTTATATACCGGTTTTATTTGTGCAGTAGTTGTGCATAAGCGACAAAGATGGGGATGACAATAACCGTTCAGCTCAGTTTGTCGAGTAGTAGGGCCATGCGCCATTTGTTGTTTATTTCTTGACCTTCCGCAAAGGTCCTGCCGCGCTTTCGCACAAGGTCAGTCCAGTGCAGCGTTGTCAAATACTGCATTGCAAATCGCTTATTGTTAGATAAATGCTTGTACACAGATTTATCGTTTCTTTCGGCGAGTTTTGTTAGCACCTTGACGAGGCCGACACCGAATGTTTTTTAGAAAATCCAACAAGGATTAGTTTTAAAAAAGTTAAAGTATTTTATTGTTTTTCAAAATATTCTCCTTTAACATGAATGTATTTTTGCACTCAGTGAAGCCAGTCCCAAAAGCAATGATGCCACTGTTCCTGAGGCAGTTTAGAAATCAGTTGCATATTTAATTTTTGGAAACAAAAACAAAGCACAGGGGGCTAGGTCAAGGCTGTATGGTGCTGACCTTTAGGGTATCCAGATACTCTGTTTTGCTGTATGCGTTGTCATGATGTAAAGTTATTGTTCCTTTTGGGCGCTTTTCACGAACGTTTTCAAAACTTTGCGGTAAAGAGACATTTGTGTACCAATGGGCAGTAACGGTACGGTTATCTTCTAATGCTATAGTAGCAATATGGCCCGTTTTAGAAAAGAAAAACTAGTAGCCATCTTTGCCAGCATCTTTGTAGGCTTAGGTTCTGTTCGAAAGACACATGAGCGGTTGGCTTTTCTTTTCGGGATCATGACAATAAATCCAAGGTTCATCAGCAGTAATGATATTCCAAGCCAAATTTGAACCGCCGCCTTGAGTTTTTCTGCACCAATCAATGCGTTGTTGTTTCGATCGGGAGTTAGTTTATGTGGAATCCATTAACAACAACGTTTTCTCACGTCTAACTGTTGATGTGTAACATGTTTTGGATTTGACTCATAAGTCCAATGTCGACCGAATAAATTCATAAGATGTCCGTCGATCTTCTTCAAGCATTCCTCGAACAACGGCAATATTTTCATCAGTAATAATAGTTCTTGGGCGTCCTTCAAGAAGTTCATCACTAAGAAAACATTTGTCTCTTTTGAATTCGCTGTACCAATTATAAATTGTTGTCGTAGATAGAGCTTCTTCGCCAAATGCGTTTCTAAGCCGATCTATACATTGTAAAAAATCATATCCCGAAAATGTTCTCTCGTCAAATTCATTTTTGGGTGAACACAAAAACCTTTAAATGATAATTAACAAACTATTAGAGCAAATCTAAAAAACTACACGGCAATCAACTCGCAAAACATTACAAAGCAGCAGTCAAATAGAATTCTAAAAATGTTCAGTACCGCCCTCGTAGCTGCTTATCTGTACTCCTTCCATCCTGCATATCTTTAACTTATGTGTACTACTTTTAAACAGAATTGAAAGCACTTGTTTATTTTCACATTAAATAGAGAAATGAACTAACGAGTTTCACAACAATGAATATCAACATTTACTTTAATAGTTGGCAATGCTGCTCAACAAAGTGGAGGTTTTCTAGATCATTATAATGTGATTAACGCTTTTACCTAACCTATTTGCTAAGGCATTCCATCAAAAAGATTAAGGTTAACATTTCTTATTAAAGGTGTTCCATTGTAAAATTTTAGGAGGCAAATAATAATTTCCTCAGCTGCTCATTAACTGAGTTTGCATATTAAAATGAGAATAATTTTTGCAATCTATTGTTACATTGTTGAGCATGCTTTGCTACATTCTTGAAATAACACAGATTAGTCAATTACTCTAAATATTCGCCATATAAGCATAGTTTGGCGACATAAATTTACAAAAGAGTATGTACGTTTATAAAAGAAAGAAAGTCAAGTACAGATGATAAATTAGCAATATATACAGAAAAAATATGCAGGCAACTTCAAAACAATCTAAGGCCATTATTATTTTAAGAAGCTCCTACAAAATAATTAAATCAGTGATGCAAACTTAATGGCTTACCAGAGGAGTGTATTTGGACATAAGTTACAGGTCACACCACTAGAGTGCAGCAGCATGCAAACACAGTCAGAAAATAAAAAAGAACCATTTGTTAAATTGATAATAAACCTGTTTGTTGTTATTTTACAGCTTTCTGCATCCGCATCTGAACTTAAACATAAAAAGGAAGACACAAACATACACTTGATCAACATATAAACACAGGAAAAAAGAAACAGATCACAAAATGTGAATATTTGAGTGAAAAGTGAGGAATGTCAAAAAGCTTCTAAGAAGTGCAGTACTAATAATGAAAACAAAACACACAAACACGTTGCGTGTTTAAGTGAAGATATCATACAAATTGCTGAGAACATTATGTACAAAATTCTATATAAGTGAGCATAAGCCTACCGTTTAAAGTTAACTGCAGTATTTGTAGGAATTAACTTTAACTATTTACAGCGAGTGTTATAAAATGTCAAGTGTTCCTGTCAGAGTAACAGAGCAAGGAGAATACAAGTGCTATCAAAAGCGATGCCGTACCTTTTGCTTTTTTATTGTTATGTTTTCTAGATTATTGAAATTTAATGAACTAAATAACGCATCACAAGAAAAAAAGGCTAAAATTATTTTTAAATCAAATTGCTTAGTTTAGTGCAAATGATGTACCTTTAATTCGGAGATTTAATCTTCCTTTCAAAGTGCAATTTAGAACTGCATTTGAAATTTATAAATGCATTTGCTACTGCGGAGTACTTATTAGCGTCGCTTTGTCCGTCTATGTACACATGAAACAACTCATAAATATTTGTACATAGGGCTCTTAAATTGCATATACAAGATACAATTAGGAGTCCGAAGTACATCAGTAGTATAATTTCAAATTTGGTTAAAATCAGCAGAAAATTAAGGAGATTGGCACATAAATGGAAGTAAAATAAAATTGCTCATACTTTAAACTGTAGCACATAAGACGTATAAATAATCATTTGGTACTCTTATAAAGTTCTTTAAAATATATTTTAGGATTATTTAAGCTATGAATAATAATAACAATAATAATAAAGCTAACATTTTAAAATGATTTAAAACAAGCTTTTGTTTTAGTTTGAATTTTTCAAAATTTTGCATTTTTCTTATTTAGGTGATTATATCCGAAGAGTATTTCAGAAAGCTGATAGTTTACGTAATTATTATAGAGTATAATGAAGAACTGTGCTTATTTTTACAGAAATTTTAAATTGTAATTTGGAAGAATTTTAAACATGAAAAAAACTTTATCAACAAAAGGAACTATAGAGGCACCATCACAATAGTCTTCTTTAAAGATTATTGAGTTTCGAACAAATAGGAAAACATTGAAGTTTATGTCAGAGAAAAGCATTTCAACTAATAGTTACGAGTCATTTCTTAGAATACTCCTAAAAGATCCGTTATACGCTGTGTAAATATCATTCTGCCTTGAACTTCTTGTATATCAGCAAAAGTGGATAAGTAGAATTTTTATATTTCCATTGATTCACGTAGTAGTCTCTCAAGGAGCAGTGCTTCCTAATATTTACAATTTTTAGGAAGCTCCAGAAATGTTATAAAAGAGTTTGTACAAAATTCGCAGAAACAACTTCAAATTTTATTAAAACATACAAAAGTTAAGAATATATAACACACAGAGGCTTCTACAAAAATTCGATTTTTGGGCAGTCTGCTGCACTTATTAAGTTTAAATTCGAGTACGAAGAACATTTGCCAGAAAGAAATTCAAATTTGGTCGAAATCGGTAGGATAGGACAGCCTCCTAAAATTAAGAGACGTAAAATACATTTAGGGATTTTGTAGTAGTGGTGGTGGTGGTGGTGGTGGTGGTGGTAGTAGTAGTAGTAGTAGTAGTAGTAGTAGTAGTAGTAGTAGTAGTAGTAGTAGTAGTAGTAGTAGTAGTAACAATATTCTATCATTACATCAGTGTTACTGCCTTAAGAAATTTGAAATTTGACAGTAAGCGTGTTATTATGTCATAAGTCAATATATAAAACAATGTTGTTACATTCACATGACTTCCTCTATCCCTTTTCTACAAACTGTTCTTACAAGAGCTTATTCTTCTATCTCCTTCATGTTAGTCGCGATAAACATTTGCAGAAATGGTTTTACCACACATTTCATTATAGATACAAGGGGATTGCCTTAAACGATAGTCAAATATTTTAAAAGCGGAACGCTATTGATGAAATTGAAACCACGGGGGAAAAAGCGCGACTTTGTAGTTGAAAAAAGTATAAGTACGCTGCTCTAACCATTATCAACGAATATATCAGAAATGTCACAAAAAAAAACGTATTTGACATAAATTGTGTATTATAACGAGATCTCATTTTTCCTGTAGTAAGCTTTTGTCTATCTCTTACGGTTTACAAGCTATACAAAATTCATTCAGAATGAAGATGACTTCACAGACCATTATAAGAAAATTCCAGATACACATTTTGTCTCGCAAATATCTTAATTTCAATTAAAGTCGTGTCTCGGTTTTGAGAAAAAAATAAATTTTCAGGTGAAGAATTGTTTGTGTTGAGGGAACTTTCTTGAAAATATTTGTGTCACATCCTTGGAAAATGCTGAACTTCGATACTAAGTTTAATATTTATCCGAAATTTCGTTTTTTTTAATTATGCTTTTTGCAATCACACACGGAGGTTTTTCTAAAGGTGCTTTTTTGGATTCCGAGGACTTCAAAACATGTATTTGAGGTTAAATCTCGACATCTATTTTTTCGGTAGAATACAATACTTCCTCTAGTGCTAAACAGTAGAGAAAGTCCAAAGACACATATTTTTTAAAAGCTCCTGTGAAGGTAACCACGTGCGGCTGCTTCTTCAGCGTCAGAAACCTTGCAGTCGTCAAGAAGCATGATTCACAGCAGAACTGGTCAAACGAGGCTGTAAAAATCCACATTCCTTCTTCTCACTTTACCGGAAGCAATTTGCATGTAATTAAATTGCCAAGTTTAGATTAAATGTGCTGCATTAAACCGTTTAATGGAGCAGCTTCAAAATAACCTGCCGTATACCCTAGCTTTGCAGAACAATAAACTGGGAATCATCAAAGCATCTTTAAAAATCGATATGTGGGCGGCTTAGGAACATAAAAGGCTGGTTCACAGCTACCAATAACAGTAACCAAACGAGAACGACAAAGTTGAAATACATGTACTTTAATGGGAGAGTCCACAATTGGTGGGAAACTATCTCGGGCCTCGGGAACAGGAAAGAAGACTTGGCCGAGTTTTAACTTTTTCGTTCTCGTTCCCTATTAGGTGCATATTGTGCATATTAAACTATTCAATGTAATGTTTATTCTAGACGGCCGTGAAATAGCCGCTAGTGCTCTCTCTAGTCGCAAGCTGGAAACGTGAAACTGGAAGAAATTCTAGCATATGTGCGTCCTAGCCTCAGATACAAAAAGCGTTCGCAACAGCCCGAGAGCGATAACCAAAACGGAAACGAGAATGGGAAGCATACAATATTTAGTTTCCAACAGCCCAGTATTGAAAAGGTGAACGTATGTCGATCATCAAATCGATCACAACGTGGATAGTGATTTTGCGATTGGGATTTCATTTGTTTTTAACTGACCAATGGTATTTTTCACCTGCTTCCCTCAACCAAATAATGCGAGTTAGCGAACGTCAAAATTCGATGCAGCAAACATCATCTAAATGCAGATCTATTACAATTCTGGTTCCTCTAGTCGTACCAAGTTTTCATTCCTTTATTTAATGACACATATTAAAGTTGCATATTGTTCTTTGGCAATTTCTGCCAGTTTTTGCTGTTCTATCGTAGCTTTTGCTATTGTTTTTGAAGCAATAGCCAGTTTTGAGCTGCATATAAACAGATGATGCTGTGCCTGGTACTTGTTGAAGCATTGATGAAAAGTCGACGTGTTTCTGCGGCCGCAATGTTGGAGAGCCCACGGTTAATATTATATTTTAATTCATGGAGCTACGAGAATGTGTTTGATAAACTTTTTTCTTCAAGCATCTCCCACAGATAATGACATGGATTTAGAGCGCGTAAACCTGACAATTATTCTGTCATGTGGTAATGTTAGGCAGTGACTTTCGTGGACTGCTTTCCACGACATAACCTATGCCACCTACTTTTTCCACGGTTAGAACTGTTGGCCGTCTATTTTTCCTTTTGTCCCCCTGTTTAAAATGTTCTAAGAAGCTATAAAGCAAAATACACGCTATTCTGAAGTGTACACCATGATAACCGGATACAGTAGACATAAACAATAACATTATTTCCAGTATACACCACGCCAAACAACTTTAGATAGGATAGGACTAGTTAAAGGAATGGACATTAGCACCTCGAGACATTTGGGTTGCAGAGCGAGGCCGACGCAAGTTGACAAGACGCACGAAGTTCCCTAACAGTTCCAAGTTTGACCACCCGATCACGGCAGGATCATTCGGAGACGTCCCTCTAGTAGAACCGGGGAAACATGGCCCAGCAGAACAGGCTCAAAAGACTCCCCTCCAGCAGCGCCGAGAAGAGTTCCAAATCGAAAGCCTCCGCGCCATCTGCCCGACACCGATCGAACCACAGCCCCCAACCACAGCCGCTGAAACATGAAAGGGAAATGTGGTGAAATAAAATGGGGAGAGAGGAAATCCGTGGTAGAATACAGCACTCCAACATTCGCCTTTGTCAACCAGGGAAAACCACAAAAAAAAAACATGGTCAGCGTGTGCAGCCACCGGGAATCGAACGCGGACGCGGGTCCTCCCGAATGCAAGCCTCACATGTTACCGTGGAGCCTCTCGCTCGATCGTCAAATTTAGATTGAATTACAAATACCGTAAGCACGTGAACAAGGCTACCGCAGAGCGAAGTCATTCGACCCAATACCCTTTTCCACAGAATTGCTGGCTGTCTATGTTTCCTTTTGTACTCCTGTTTGAAATGTTCTAAGAATCTATAAAGCAAAATATACGCTGTTCTGAAATATACACCAGAGTGTGCAGCCACCGGGAATCGAGCCCGGGGCCTCCCGAATGCGAGCCTCATGGGTTACCGCGGTGCCATCTCGCTCGATGTCAAACAAATTTAGATTGAATTACAAATAGTACGTGAGCAAGGCTACCGCAGAGCGAGGTCATTCGGCCCAATACCTACTACGAGTCACACCCGCGGTCGACAGTTGTGTCATTGAAGCTAAAACCTGGTAGTTCTCATTTCTACTGTTTCGTGTCCCTGTGATAGAGATATGGCAGACGAATGGTATTAGTGCCTCACTGCTGGATGTTCATTTCAAATTGTGCCCTGACATCAGTAATACGTCACTTATCTTGCCTCCGAGCCTGGCATTCAATCAGCCTAGTACTTCCGCAGAGGCGTATGACTCGTATGTCAGAGAAGTTGCCTTGCAAGCAAGGCGTTCAATCTGGATGTTCGAAGCTTCCACATCATAGTAACAGAAGGCGCTCTGTACGGCATGTCCCCTACCACAACCTCTGCTTGATCGATATCGAACGTCCATGGAATTGTAAGCGGGGGACTTGTTACCATGCCTGGCGAAAAGCAACATGAGAAGAGTGTGTTGCGGCTCCCTTCTGCGAATGTAAATAAAAATATATGTGCGGAATGAATTGACGTTGATAGGTTATGCAAGAAATATTAACGTACTTGATTGTTTATTTTATTTTACGCTTTTGCGAATGAGATTGCGAAGCACGTTATTGGTCTAAGTTTTGGATTAATGTAGTTACCGTATTAGTACTCTTCGGAATGAATGTCATGCTTGCTAGGCAACTCCTCCGTCACACGTGTACTACATTACGTCCTTTCCCTTAGAACTGGCAGTCGCTTCAAAAATTGGCTCAAAACACTCACAGCCTGACACGCTTTGAAATGAGCACCGGGTATACTGAAGCTCGTGACTGTACAAGCCGCTACTCCAACATCGATAGCGACGTTAATATCAATAATAAAGAAAGGCTGAGACCAGTCTAAGGTCAAGTACTCAGGGAAATTACCACGGCTAAACCGACAGGTGCAGTAAATGTGGATGTAACATTCGTCAGGACTACGTGCCAGAAATGGCTATGGCCTTGTTACGTCATGTTCCTTACCGCTCTTAGACCGATCCACTCGGAAAATATACATACTCACAGCTTAAGCAGATACATTATAATTGGTTTTAATGAGGAATTAACAGACGAAAGAGTTGCCAAATTTGTCAACACTTAGCTATTAATAAAACACTTCTACCGAAAACATACAATATACATATACTCAAAATTAAGTCAAAGGAAGCTACCTATATAGTCGAGAGGTCGTCAGCACTCTGATTTCTCAACCAAAAAGTTCTGGGTGCGTTGCCCAGCTGCGCCAGGGGATTTTTATTTGTCCAGAATCATTCCATATTCACCGCAGAATGGTGGCATGAATGCGGGATGTTCAATGACTAACAAAATTAATAAAACCAACTATAACGAAATCCACAGTTAAGAGAGTAGGACACCTTCAGTTGTTTCTAAAAGCTAAGCTCCTGATGTGACTATAAAAATTAAATGAGACAATTAAAAGGAAAACCAAAGGTACGATTGGCAAAGTCCTTGAACTTTTACCAACAGATGATGATAAAATTAACACACAGAAAAAAAATCCAGATGTGCCACTTTTATATGAATTTCTACACCCACTATTTTTCATTTTTGTATAGTTTCTAAAATGATCCCAGGTTTCAATTCCCGTCGACCGCCCACTCTGATCTTGGATTTTTCGTGGAATTCCCTGGTCGGTAGGTGGATGCTGGGGTGGTTTCTCATCTACTACGGTTGCTTTTCCACCAACCCCCTTTCATTCCGTGTCCTTCTCATCTTTTAGGTTTGCATCTAGGTTTCTAAAAGCTAAGCTCCTGATGTGACTATAAAAATTAAATGAGACAATTAAAAGGAAAACCAAAGGTACGATTGGCAAAGTCCTTGAACTTTTACCAACAGATGATGATAAAATTAACACACAGAAAAAAAAATCCAGATGTGCCACTTTTATATGAATTTCTACACCCACTATTTTTCATTTTTGTATAGTTTCTAAAATGATCCCAGGTTTCAATTCCCGTCGACCGCCCACTCTGATCTTGGATTTTTCGTGGAATTCCCTGGTCGGTAGGTGGATGCTGGGGTGGTTTCTCATCTACTACGGTTGCTTTTCCACCAACCCCCTTTCATTCCGTGTCCTTCTCATCTTTTAGGTTTGCATCTAGGTTTCGTGGTAGCCGGATGCTTGCTCAAAGAAAAGAGTACTTCCCATGGACACTCTAGAAGGCTGCTTGGTCGACGGGTCGTTCATCGCCCTCTATAGGCAGCCCCAACAGTGGAACGAGTCCTCAAGCCGGGAAATGTTAGGGACTTTCGCGCGTCTCTGAGGTCTGTCCACCTGTGGCCTATAGCTTGCTGTGGTTCCTTCACTTCATCCCTTCCTCCTGGGGGATGTTAGCTATGTAGTTCGCAGTGCACGAGATGTCTCCCTGAGTTGTATAACCTATACCTAGATTCTACAAACTATTCTCAGCTTATTTTTGTATCTACTACATAGTCTATTTCTGTCAGAAAGAACGGGGCTTTTCAGTGGTGAATTAATTATCAACTGAGTAGTTTATGAGCTTACCCTTCCCCTCAATCTTAGTAGAGATGTAAGTGAAGATCGTCTGTTGCCACATCTGAAATTTGGTTGAAATCGGCATAATTTGTGCCGGCGAATTTACCTGAAATTTATCGCTGTATATACATTTACAATGACATTAATTATTTCCGTGGTTGTTTAGAGACATATTTTTTGGTATTTCAGTTGTAAATTTATAAACACAAAGCATTGGACGACATCTTAATGTCTTGGGAAAGCTAGCAGTCGCTTAACTCAAAGTTTATGTTGCTAAATAACACCTTCGGTACTCGAATTTCACACAAAACATTTTGAAAAATCTGATGTGTTACACTCACATAACTTTCTCTACTCTTGTACAATGTATTTTTACAAACGCCTATTCTCCATATGCTTCATGTTATTAGAGATATCGAGATGTCAATCTTATTGGTAATTTTCTTGTAGATGCAAGGGGAATATGGTAGCTTTTAAGCGATAGTCAAATATTTTAACGCTGGTTGCTATGTGGCGCATTCCATTCTCTTTGCATGTCCAGGACATAAAAAAAAATCTGATGTGTTACACTCACATGACTTTCTCTACTCTTGTACACACTATTTTTAAAAAACGCCTATTCTCCATATGCTTCATGTTAATCGAGATATCGATATGTCAATCTTATTGGTAATTTTCTTGTAGATGCAAGGGGAATATGGTAGCTTTTAAGCGATAGTCAAATATTTTAACGCTGGTTGCTATGTGGTGCATTCCATTCTCTTTGCATGTCCAGGACATAAAAAAAATGAATAACGAATTTGAGAAAAAGTATAAGTATTGGAAAATTTAAGGAAATAACAAGCAATATCTCCAAAACGGTTCACTCAACAAAAGAAATGTATATGACATAAGTTGTGTATTTTAACGCGATCTACACTTTTTGTGTAGTAACATTTTGTGTATCTCTTATGGTTTACCAGTTATGCAAAAGTTGTTCACAATAAAGAATACTTTTGGAGACATTCCCAGAAAATTCGAGATATACATTTCATTTCCCATGACATTATCTTAAACATATGATATTTTCATCAAAATCGTTAGAGCCATTTTTGAGAAAATTAAAATTTTCGAAAAATCTTCCATGTAAAGGGTAGTTTGGGGTGGGGGGATTTTCTTGAAAACCTTCGTGTCGTATCTCTGGAAGATACTGAACCTAAATACCAAGTTTGGTGCTTATCCGACTGTTCGTTTTTGAGTTATGCTGTTCACACACACACAGACACACACACAGACACACACACACACAGACACACAGACACACACACGGACATGTTTCCAAAAATTCTTTTTTTGGATTCAGGAGGTCTCAAAACATGTATTTCCGGTGAAATCTCGGTATCGAATTTTTGGGTGGAATGCAATACTTCCCCTACTTACTATACGTAGTAGAGAAAGTAAAAATGAATAACGAATTTGAGAAAAAGTGTAAGTATTGGAAAATTTAACGGAATAACAAGCAATATCTCGAAAACGGTTCACTCAACAAAAGAAATGTATACGACATAAATTGTGTATTTTAACGCGATCTACATTTTTTGTGTAGTAAAAGTCTATCTCTTGTGGTTTACCAGTTATGCAAAAGTCTTTCACAATGAAGAATACTTTTGGAGACATTCCCAGAAAATTCGAGATATACATTTCATTCATCATGACATTATCTTAAACATATGATATTTTCATCAAAATCGTTAGAGCCATTTTTGAGAAAATTAAAATTTTCGAAAAAATGTTCCATGTAAAGGGTAGTCTGGGTTGGGGGGATTTTGTTGAAAACCTTCGTGTCGCATCCCTGGAAGATACTGAACCTAAACACCAAGTTTGGTGTTTATCCGACTGTTCGTTTTTGAGTTATGCTGTTCACAGACACACAGACACAGACACGCACACACACACAGAGAGAGAGAGAGAGACACACACGGACATGTTTCCAAAAATGCTTTTTTGGATTCAGGGGGTCTCAAAACATGTATTTCCGGTGAAATCTCGGTATCGAATTTTTGGGTGGAATGCAATACTTCCCCTACTTACTATACGTAGTAGAGAAAGTAAAAATACACAGAACTGTCGACGAAATTTGAGCAGTGTTTGTTTGAGGGGCATTCCGTCATACTTAAGTCTTTTGTATGTGATGGGTATATTATATAGTATCCTGCTTATTATTACATGATTATCAAACTACTTCTGTTTGAATTTATATCTTAATATGCCAAAATATAGGTAGTATAATGATGAAAAATTGTGTTTACCTTTCCTACAAGCTGTTTAATTCCTTATCAATCAACATTAGACATTTATTTTGTATTACCTTTAAGAGAGCAGTGAGGACCAGCTTTGTTGAATAACATTCCTTATGGTGTTAAATACTTTAACAGTATTTTAATTGCTTAATTTCATTCTATACTAACGTATAACAATTATGCAATAAATGTACAACGTCATATCATATCAAGGAATAAGCAAACCAAGTAATATAACAAGCGCTCCTTATTTGTGACTCGATTTAATCGATAATTGTAAACCTGAAGTTTCCCACACTTACTTAAAAATTAGGTATCCCACAATACAGGTCTATATGCCTATAGTCAAGTATCTAATAAGGGAAATATCAAATCCTTCATACCGATACTTGCCTTGAAATTTCGGTGACGTAGGTGATTTGGTATAAAATGGCGGTACGCAAAAAATTAGTTGCCAGTTTTTATTTTAAGGCTTAGAAATCGAGCACTACATCAGCCATTTATACTATAAGGAAGCAATATTTACACTAACTGAAACGCATGGCCCTGATTGCATATTGACAAGCGATAGAAAGCAGTAATTAATGCGATAACAAATTTCTATACTTTAACTTTTGCACTGACGTTGTAAGATTCCGATTTTGATGTCTAGGCCTTGCAGTTTCAACTGGCATCTAATATATTTCACATGGCTTCTCTCACTGGAGTTTTAAGAAGGGTTTGGCACTTCCCTCGTAAGTCAGCTATATACAGTGTGGCCCAAAATAAGTACAGTATTTGTACATCTGAAATACAGATTTATTATTTACTTAAGAGTTAAGCTTTATGCTGACAATCTACTAATTTTCCAAAATGATTAATATGATATGAAAAATATCAATGTATCAGTTCAAAGCTGTAAGGAGTATTATATAGCTTTAAATATCAATTCAGGAAATCAAAGTAATGGTTTTTGTGAAAAGTCTACAGTGAGTCATAAAATTGTAATAGCAAAATGTAACAATAAAACAATTCTCTCTCTCTTAATATTAAGATACTACATAAGTTATATATCAGGTGGCCCAAACAGGATGTCCTTTGCAGTTTTATGTTTCCCGCATACATAGGTTACAAAAGAAGTTGCCGCATTACTGCTGTCCAAAGAGGCAATGCAAGTACAAAGCGAAAGGTCATTGAGTTAGTGCTACTGTCTGCAGACGTTTACGTGGTCGTTTCGTACTGATACGCGTGGCGTGGTCACCTGCATGCAGTTCGAGACAGGTCATTCCGACAACAGTGACGTTCACCAATAAGAACACACGGATATGGTTACGAATTGTGCGGAGACCCACCAAAATGCAGCTGAGGCTCGAAGGCTGTTTCTGAACATTTTCAGATGGAGCATCTGTCTTCTGCGCGAGTTTCTTGTTATTTTCTTCTTTTTACTTTTATTTATTCACGCACAGAAACAATAAAGAAACGATTAATCATTCCGGGTAGAACGAGGGTTTGAGAGGCCCTTACATCACTTTTCCACCTAGGCGGGCATGTTTTTGCACATGATTATTATGAATAATGCAGTAATAGAAAATAATTTAATTCTAATGCACTTTTAAGGGTGCATAAATCTAATAGAAATAGAATTTTGTTTAATCTTGTTAACTTTGCGGCAGCAATTGGTGCCATATAGTTATGCTGATTGTAGATTAACTGTTATGGAACTAAATGACTTAGCAGGTGTACTTAGGCCTGCCTGAAGCGGCAATCCGCGAATTTCTTATCAAAGACCGATAACAACCCCCCCACACACACACATATATATAGGCACTGTACATTTAAACACCAGACTCTGACATACCGTGAGATGCTTTAGTTTTACCCAACTTTCTGAAGCCCGGCCGGGAATCGAACGCGGAACACTTCATATAACAGGCAGTTTCTCTACTGAATGAGCTCTGGGACCAGTAATAGCAGTTAAAGTGCTCGTTTTCAGCATTGGTCTTTAATTTAACGGTAGCGGTCTCCTCTCTGTCGGTATGGAGTCCCCTTTGCAGTTCTGCTTAGGCAAACCTTTTGACATCCGCGCTATCAGGTATAAACTAACTTCAACCAAGGATGGTTTGTGTAGGCCACCTGGAATATACATTCAGAGTAAACTGCAGGCTTTCCAGGCAGAATGGGGCACAATAAATAAAACGTTAGAAAAAAAGAGTGACACAAAGATTACAGTTTTATAAAGTCAGGTCAGCACCAGCTTTTTTTTATATAGATCGGAAAGTTGAGTGTTGAGCAATCAAGGAGGTAAAATAAAAGCCGCAGAAATAGATTTTTAGAAGGGTAAAACGCTACACAAGTCTCGATAGAATTCGAAATTAAGACGTTAGAAAAAAACTAAAAATGTATACATTAAATGATAAAATAGATGCAAATAGAGTGAAATGGAAGGAACATGTTGAAAGAATGGATGATAATAGTATTCCCAAGAAGTGGGACATCAAACACACACCTAGAGGAAGAAGATTTCTGGGACATCCAAGGAAAATGTGGCAAGGCCTTTAAAGTCGGAACAGCAGTAATACCTATTCCTTGAAGAGCAGAAGAAGACAAAGTTAAGGTTTCAACACTGCGCGAAATATACGTGTTCAAACTATTCCAAAAACTTTTATATACATTTCGCGATATGAAGCAATTTCCGTAAGTACCTCCGTTAGGAGTTTGGGGTAAGCAGTCGGAGGGGCCTCCAGTAACTGGAGCACAGCAGCACAAGTAGGCCACAGTGGGTCATTTTTGCTTCTAACGTGACCCCTGGGAAGAAGGGATGAAGGGGAAACTTGAAGGGCGACCAGATCCGGACGATGATGTCTGTTAACAAGGACAGACTCAATTCCGACACCGGCTAGCTCTGCCTAAGCCCCGTGCCACCCGTGGCAGACGAGACAACTCCCAGAAAGGGGGCCACAGCAGTTCCACCAAACGCCAGGAAGAGAACTTTACAGAGCGCATTCCACCTGGTGCTACCACCCTGAAACAGGTGAAAGGAAATGATGGGGACGCGAAATAATGGACAGGAAATTCATCGTAGAAGGGAAATTACCCCAGCATTCGCTTATCGATCCGGGGAAACCACAAAAACACATGGTGAGTGTCCGCACTACGAGAATTGAACCCGGGAGCTTCCAAATGCGAGTCGCACACATTAACGTGGAGCCATCTCGCTGGGTAAGTACCTCTGTTATAATCTTTCATTTTGTGCACTTCTTTGATGGTTTGTTTAAACATCTCATTTCTCGTGCACCCGTAGAAGGCGATCCGTTGATGCAAGGCCGGTCAATGCTGTCCCGTCATCCGATGCAGTTTTTTTTTGCCGAAGTACCTGGTTATTGCAGATACTTAATGAGCAGTTATCCCATCTTGCTGGAAGTCTTACCTACTTTTGGGGCATTCTGTATGTTTAATCACACGCGGTTTACTCACTTTCTGCAAGCTTATAGTGTATACACAGAATATGTTTTCAGTTGCACTATTATCCAAAATTTCATTGTTATTCCAGCCTGCATGGTATGCTGGCTCGCAACAGTAATGCTAACATAACGATCGCGGGTTAGAAAAACTAAAAATAATGAGTAGGTCATACTGACATCAATCACGTGACGAACAATTTCGGTAACACTGTGAAACACTAGTGTTTCCTAAGGTTCAAGTGCACAATCGAGACACACGACACCACAGACAAAAAGGACGCTTTTTAAAAATGTCTCTTTATAAGAGGGGACAGTGATGTTTTTCTTCTTGGGGACCTAAAGGTATAAGGCTACCCGTCCCCTAGCGTCCGTCTTCAAGAAATTTCTTGCTGACACACACTCGCACACTCTTTGTTACTTACATTGTAGAGGCTTCCATGTCCACTCATCTCACACTACGATTTGCTGCATCTGACATGCACAAAGGAACGCTCTTGGCACATGAGGGCGGTAGGTGTTGTGTATTGCTTCTTTGACAAATAATACACATCTGCTACCTTCCACGGATCGCTATCCATAAAAACGTACCAGCTCAAAACTGGCGCTAGGAAGTTGCCAGAAGGCAATAGTGGGGATTCTATTGGCTACAGCAGAATCACAGAAATGCATGTTTACTTTCTCTGCCACTTAACTATGATAGATAGAGGATTTCAATTCTATACAAACACTCAATATCCAGACTTACAACAAATGCATTATATCACCTGAACCCCACAAAAAGTCTGTGTTACAATCACGTAACTTTCTCTACCCACTATGTTTTATGTTTATTAAGCGCCTATAAACTAATTTGACGTTGTTCTATGTACTTCAAGTTAATTTAGTAAAAGTTTGCATAAATGGTTTCGTTATAACCAGGCAGAGGGGTTTTAGTAAGTAAATAGAGCAATCGTGTTACCGCATAGAGTACACGGTCTACTAGGTGATGTCAGGTACTGTGACAAATACTTGCCTTAAAAACAGCCGGTTTTATTGCGACTGTTCCATTTAAACGAGCAGGATGGCTCAGGTGGTAACGTATGTGGCCCGCATTCGGGAGGTCTCGGGTTCAAATCCCGTGTCCGACCGAGGTTTTCTTGTCGTTTCCCTCGCCGCTAAGGTAAATACCGGATTGGATATTTAATACCACGACCCAAAGTTCCACCTTAAGTCTAAAACAATAGTAAAAGTGGACAATAGGTGGTAATAGCGAATGCTGCGCCATCTATCCACAGACAATGAAAGCAGGTAGGCTGGACGACACCCTAATGTCATCTGCACGGAACGAAGCAAAAGATCCAGTTGTTATGCGCTAGGGTCTCTGTGGACACGTGAAGAAGCAACATGGCATGGTTACAGGGATGAGACCTAGAAGGCTAACTGTCCGCCTTTCTGTGCGAAGGCGGCGGTTAGACTGGACGGCACCCAAATGTTATCTGCGTGGCACGAAGTAGAAGATCCAGTTGCTATGCACTAGGGTCTCTGTGGACACGACGAAGCGGGTGGTTACAGGGATGAGACCTAGAAAGCTAACTGTCCGCCAAACATCGATCTAAGAGATCCGTCGCGATATGATCCTGTAGTTAAAGCGACGTAAAATAGATAGAGTGAAAATAATGTTCCATTTATTCGCTGGATAAAAACCAGTGCAGAACTGTGCCAATATGTCTAAAGTAAAGAAGAGTCAATACATAAAAATCATCATTGCATTAAGCATCGTTTGCAGCTAAATTTGGCATGAAACACTTCAGCACAAATATCGAAACCATCAGATGTAACATTCGAGCTCAAAGGACGTTTAAAACATAATGTTAAACAATTTGTAATTCTATGAAACAGAAGGAACATGTGACATTATTTGAAAGGAACAATGAGGAAAGTGAACTTTCAACCTCCTCAGCTCAAACTATGAACCAGAATTTTTCGAAAAGCTGTGTCATGCGCTAATAAGAGCGGATATGGCTTTAAAATTTTACAGCTTTTGATGCAAAAGAAAAGGCAATGTAACTCAGTTTTCGGTATATTAACGCCTTAATTAAACCAGGAAGCAATTTTATTTGAACAGTATCAACAGCCAAACGTACATCCCCCCCCCGCAAATACACCACAATTCTGGTCTACCTGCTATCGAAGTGGGGCGTACTGCCTTCTCATATTTGTTTACAGAGAACACTGCAAGGTCACAAGCGATTCCACCTTCCCTCACCCCCCCCCCCAGTGCGTTCCTAACTTGATGGTTTACTTACTAAAACCCCTCTGCCTGGTCATAATACATTTCATTATAGGTACAAACGGATAGTCAAATGATTAAAAATGGCCGCTACATACTAGCATTGTAATTTCTTTGCATAACATCGCGAGAAACAACCGAATAGGGACATAACTTTAAAAAAATAACAATGTATTAAAAAATGCAAACCAATAGTAACGGATATCTCGGAAATGGATGATGTCACAGAAAGTTTTTTTTTAAATAAATTGTGTGTTCTAAAGACATCTACATTTTTTGTGCAATGTGCTTATGTCTCTTTTATGGCTTACCTGTAATAAAAAGTTATATAAAACTCCTTCCGAGTGAAGAGGCTTTCACAGGCTATTCCTAGACATTTCAAGATATACACTTGATCCGTAATTTAAATATCTTAAACATATGGTGTTTTAATCAAAATCGTTAGAGCTATTTCTGAGAAAATCAAAACTATCAAAATTTTTCCATGTAAAGGGTAGTTTGGGGTAAGGGATTTTCTTAAACATATTCGTGTCACATCTTTGGAAGTCACTACTTAAATACCAAATGTGATATTTACTTGAGTTTTCGATTTTGAACTTCGGCTGTTCACACATAGGTTTTGTTGGATTCAGGAACCTCAATACCTGTATTTCCGGTGGAAATATCGGATTTTTGGGTGGAATGCAATATTTCTGCCTACTAGATACGTGACAAAGCAAGTAAACAGGCGATTCACGTTGCTCTTACTTTCATCAGTTATATGGAAACTCGATTGGGCTGCCCTGTCAGGGTCTGTTACGTAGCTAAATTTGGGGAGAATTGATTTAAATTGCAATTTCAACGAAGGAGATAGCGAAACCACAGCATGGAATTGGAATAGCCACGTGCTGTAAGAATTGAGATCATGTTCGGGCGGCAGACTGCCGCAGCGGCGCTGCAGTCGTATTGATCTTGTGTACCCATCCCACTGTCACTGCAGGGCACGACCAGTGGCAGGGTGACACTTACCCTGCCTTTCTAAACCATAAAACAAAAACATGCGGCCAATTAACAATGACTGACATCTCGCGTTGGCGCAAATCAACTTGTTTATTTCTGAAATAACTTGGGCGAGAAAAATCTACATGATGGTTCAATGTCCTCGTGACCTAGGTCTACATTGTCCCTTGATAAACAATAACACACCTTTTTGTGGAAATGGTGACACCTCTTATTTTTAGTTTTTCTACTCCTCATATAGGTTGGAATAAACACGGATTCGCTCAAAAGTAAAAAATCCGATGTCTTGCATTCATATACATTTCTCTACTCCCTCTTCTACAAACTATTCTTACAGAGCCTTATTCTCCTGCCTGTTTGTCAATCCAGGCAGACTCCCATTAGACGTTTACACATTTCGTTGTAGGTAAGGATATAGTAGGTTAAAGCGACAATCGGGGGTTTAAAAATCTGATACACTCACATGACTTTCTCTATCCTCAATTTTTACTAGTGGGTATACAAACTATTCATAAAGCTTGCTTTCTATTTACTACATTTTAATCCAAATAAACCTTTGCGGAAATAGCCACATTACACATTTAGTTGTAGGTAAGAAGCATATAAAGGTTAAAGCGATAATAAGATGTTTAAAAAAGTATCGCTTTGTGATGGTTGTGATATTCCATGCTTCTTGCATGACCACGAGAAAATAGCGACTTGCCACTTGAAAAAGTGTTTGAACATTTAAACCTATAACAAATAATATATTGGAAATCGTTAACGCCACAACGTTTTTTAGTTCCATTTATACCCCGCCTTTAACTACATTTGTCTTATGGGCGGCCTTTTTCTTTGGAACTTATTGCTATTGGCAATGGTGTTAACTCGTATTCTTTAGTCGTTGAGTTTTAACCATTAGATCTCTCTCTCTCTCTCTCTCTCTCTCTCTCTCTCTCACACACACACACACACACACACACACACGCGCGCGCGCACGCACATTCACACACTCATTCATGCTGCCAGACTATAGGGAGGATAGGGAATAATCTTGGCTGGTAAAAAATTCCCACCCCTAGCCGGGAATCGAACCCAGGATCCCACGCACAACAGGAGCTGCTCCACCGACTGAGCTATGGCGCCAGGTAGCAAACAATTTATTTGACATAAGTTGTGTGCTAAATGTTTTGTGTAGTAAACATTTTCTTTATGTCTTAATGTTTACTAGTTATACAAGTCATTCAGAATGAAGAGGACTTCACAGGCTGTTCCCAAAATGTTCAAGAATACATTTTATTTGTCATGCCATCATCCTAACATTATTAGTCATTTTTGTGAAAATAAAAAATAACAACATTTTTCCATGCAAAGGCTAGTTTGGGATAAGGGGATTCTCTTGAAAATCTTTGTGTCGCATCTTTGGAGTATCCTGCACTTAAATGCCAAATTTGGTATTTAATGTACTTTTCGTTTTTGAGTTGTGTGTTCATAGACACACACACACACACGCACACACGGATCTTATTCTAAAATGTTTATTTCTGGGAATGGGGCACTCGGCGAGTCCCAAAACTGTATTTCAGGTGAAATCTCGGTATTGAATTTTTGGATGGAATGCAATACCTCCAATACTTATTATAAGTAAGTAGTAGGGAGCATAAAAATAGAGAAAAACTCCAAGTTTGGCTTTTACAGAGGCGTCTTCCAAGGATGTGAGGCAAGGACTATCAGAAAATTTATAACACAGCTACCCATTTTATTCAAAATATTTAATTATTTGCATTTTCTTAAAACGATCTTTAAATATTTGATTAAAATATCATGTGTTTGAGGTTAAGACATAATAAAACGTGCAGGCTATTTTAAATATTACTTGAAACTTTAAAACACAAAACTAATAGTTATGTTGCTAGGTCAGATATAAACATGCAACTAATGTGGTTGCCCCCATCCCACTGAAGAGGCCCGGGCTCAATCCTAGGGGCCTGCCTGTGGGATTTATGGTGGACGAAGCGGCGTCTGGGTTTTCTTCGGTTTCCCCCACCACTCTTTCCCTAATTGTTCCATCATCACTTTTCTTTCATCCATTTCGCCTTCATTTTATATCATCTACTTCCTCACTTTCATTCTCTGATTCGATGTTTGTCTGCTCTTCGACAGGCCTCTGACCCTATGCACGGTTGTAAGTCCTAGGAGGTGTAAGCACTACATACGGGAAGAATATGCCTATTAAGTAAGTAAGTACATTCAGCGTTTTGATCGATAATTTATTTGCTATTCCAAAATTTTTTAAGGCAATAAATCTGAACTATGCTATTATTAAGTAAAAGGAGGTTTTCTCAAGAGAGCTTTCGTCGTTTACTACTTTAAAGTAATCTTCGCATTTTATTTTTAAAACTCAACCTTGTAAAACAATGGACAATCGTGTCATCACAGGTACATTCCAGAAATAGTTTGGTCACACATTTCAATATAGGTACAAAGGGAATACAGAGGCGATATCAATTTCTTAAAACGTAAGTCGCTATATATGTAGGCTTTGAAATTCCATAACCTTTGCACGACATCGCGAGAAACAGCTGAATGGTGATAACACTTCAACAAATGAAAAATAGCTGATGCAATTAAAAAGTCTGATGTGTGTAAATTCGTATGTTTTAAAGATATCGACATTTTTGTGTAGTAAGCGTTTTTGTCTGCCTTTTCTGGTTTACCAGTTATACAAAATTCATTTCGAATCAACAGGACTTAGCAGGCCATTAGCAAAAAATTCAATATATACATGTTATCAGTCGGGTAAATATCTTAAGCTTGTGGTATTTTAATCAAAATTGTTAGAACCACTTTTAAGGAAAACAGGTGTTATGAAACATTTTCCATGTAAAGGGTAGTTTGAGGTGGGAGGATTTTCTTGAAAATCTTTGTGTCGCATCCTTGGAGTTGCAGAACTTAAATACGAATTTTAGTATTTATCCGACGTTTTGTTTTGTGTCATACTGTTCATAGACAGACATACACACGCCTTTTTCTAGAAATGCTTCAAAACATATGTTTTCGCTGAAATCCTGACATCGAATTTTTGGGTGGAATGCAATACTTCGTTTACGTATTATAAATAGAGCTAGCAAAAGTAAAAAAATAGAATTATAGAGAGAGACAAAACAGTGCGCAGCAGAAAAGAGAACTGTTTACGTCATGTGCGTTTTTTTGAGACATCAACACATCCAAAATACACGCTGCTGAGCGTTTAAAATCTTCCAGATTGAGATGCGCAGTCTACTGCAACTCTCCAGGGGAAATCGAAAAAGCACAAATGTAAACTTTTGGTTAAAAATGAATTTAAACACTCTGCTTCCCTAACATATAATAATATTTTATGTACGTCAGTTAAAATGTCATCGGCGGAGATATACCTTATTGTATTACAGAATTAAAACAATTTTCCTTGAACACCTTTTACTACTATTTTTTGTTTCAAACATCGTAAATTATATAGTTTTAACTTAAGTTGTTTAAAGTGCTTCCACAGCTTCTCTGTAAATGTCATAGAAACTATCACACTAATTGACTATTGGTTATCTTCACGATATTACTTTTCAAACTTAATTTTAAGAATTGCAGCATAAAATTAGTCTATTTTACTATAAATTGTTGGCATAATAATTTACGCAGGGAGAGAGTTTTCCATAACTGAACTAGGAAATTTGAAAACTCATAAACAATTACATCATATAATTAAGGCCTTTGAATAAAATGAATAATAAACGATAACTTTGGCAGCGTTACTATTTTATTATGGAAGACATACATACACTTAATGTTTCAATAAAATAGCTTAAACATTTTAAAACGTTTAAATTTCACTAGAGGGTTTTCCCTAATATCTCCAGTTTTTATTCTGATAAGCTTATGGCTAATGTTATATGAATTTATTTCATAACCAGTTGAGTATTGGCTTATTCTCTTGGGTATAGGTGAGATGTATTACCTATCTATAAAATATTTGTGATTAAAATAATGTTAATGGAAAAATACGTGCTTGTAGAATCGCTATGAAATAGAGCGGAATAAAGAAACTTGTATGGTTTTAACATGTCACAGTTTCTTCTTGCCGGATTGCGATTTTATCAATCCAGAAACAGCTGTATGAATAGATTTATTAGAATTTCGTGACTTCCAAAAATACAGGTTGTGGAGTTTAAACAGTGCAATTACCTTAATCGCAGGGGTTATGCCTGTTATTTCAGTTCAATCAAAAGTTATTGATATTAAACGCTTGCGTGTCAGAGCGCAAGAAATGCAGGAAGTATTGCAAGAACGCGCGAAAACTGAGAAACACCATCTTTATTTGCTATACCTTAAGTTTTTAACGCAATATGTTCATAAACATTATTCCAATTAGCTTCTTCACATGGAGTAGAAAAACACAAACCAAATATTAGCCGTCAACCTATATTGAATAGGTTCATGCCATTCTGTTTTGTTTTTCTTTTCTTCCCAACCAAAAATACTATATAGAGTTTTCACTAGAAATACACGTTTTGAGGTCCGCAGAATACACAATTTTAGAAAAAGGACCGTGTTTGTCTGTCTGATTGTAAACAGCATAACTCAAAAAGGAAAAGCCTGTTAAATACCAATTTTGGTATTTAAGTTCAGCATCTTCCAAGGAGGCGACATGAAGGTATTTAAGAAAATTTCCGCACCACAAACTACCTTACATGGGAAACGTTTTGAAATTGTTTACTTCATTGTTTTAACTGCTGATGGAACGATACCACTATTTCTCGATACTCGATACTGATTTTTGAGCACCGATATTCGATATTCACTTTATAGAAAATGTAAAGGTGGTTGTTTGTTCACTGAATTATATTCTATTAGTACTTTTCTGTGTATAAAGGCATGTATCTAATTTGCATTCTATGTTAAATCCGAAATTGTTCCTGTTTGCCGTTCTCCAAAATTGGCAGTGAGTTTATCTTGATAATTCCACAGTATATATCCCCAATTGTTAGTCAAGGCTAATAATAAATATTATTTTACAGAAAATATATTTTGTGCTGAAAACTTTCTTTTAAAGGATTTTCTATCTATAGAAAAAGAAATACTAGCAATTCTTCTTTATTCTGTAATCTTGAAAATATAAGCTAATATATTTTTAAATGAAACTCAACTAAACTAATGTGTTTGTTACACTATTCTAGCACTATTCACCACTACCACATAACGCATATATTTGTTTTCATCTGGTAATAAGTAGTCACATAACACAGGTTTGACTTGACACAAACTAACAAATGGATGAAAAGGAAAAATACGCATTTCCATGCACTGCTTTATCTCACGTCTTAAGTTCTGGTTTATTTCTGATGGATTCACAGATTTTGGTCTCTGGATTAGGTAAACGTAACGGCTGAGAGTGTCACCAAGTCAGAAACTTGAGCTAATGCGTTATCTAAATCAGCTTCATTCACAACTCATTTGGTGCATTTACACGAGTACCTCTACTCCTTCACACATGGTTTTGCATGTTTTCATTTAAACAAGAGTCTATGGAATGTTACATTGATTCACCCACAGGGAACGCATCAAAGGTCTATCAAGAACTACAGTCCAGCAACTCTTTGGGGACACGTGCGAGGCAATAACGTGAAGTCTCGACCCCTTTCATTCCTTATCTAGCGTTAAGTTAAACACGACAACTTTCAATAATGCAAAACTTAAAAATTTAAAAGCATCGAAGGTTTATCTCAAAGTATTACACATACTTCGATACTATCGAGTATGAAAGTATCGAGGTATCGAGGTCCATTCCTAGTTTTAACGATTTCGATTAAACTTCTGTACGTTTAAGATATTTGCATAACAAATAAAATTTCTGGGAACAACCTGTGAAGTCCTCTTCATTTGAATTACTTTATTATAATTGATAGGTCGTATAAAGACAAACTATTACTACACAAAAGCACACAACATAAGTATACAATTAATTGCAACGCTACGCATTTTCGAGATATTGTTTGTTATTGGTCTGAATTGACGAAAGTGTGCCGTTTTCAGGCGAGGTCCTTAGTGTGCCATGGCTAGGTTTAGACAGGAGAGATAACGCCCAAACGAGAGTACAGTACACACTATGCACCGGGAATATGACGTAATACGGCGTGTCTGTTTTGTTTCTGCGCGAACTTCCTGTACCTCCATCACACAGTAGTGCTTCCACACATAGCAACACATTTTTCAAAATCTAACTACTGCTTTTGCCTGCTGTATCCTTCTTACACCTACAACAAAATTTGAAAATGTGAAATAAAAGTTTATCTCGATTAAGGACTAGATAGAACAATAAGCTTTCGTACGAGAATAAGAAGTTGTAAAAGAGTGAGTAGGGAAAGTCATATGAATGCGACACATCACAATTCCCCCCAAGAAAATTTAGAATTTTAGAATGAATGCATGGCAAAGCAGATATTTTTATTTGAAGTTTTGCTATTAGCATGATTATACAGTGATGATGTAAATTCAATAGCTTATGTTGTCCATGTTTATCCAAGAAAATAGGAAATTTGGCTAGAATTATTATGGAATTATATTTAATATTTTATTTTAATGTTATAACTTATTTATTAATAAATAATAATTTATGCATTATAATAAATAACAAATAAATAATAATTTATTTTATAATCATATATAGCATTATTTAATATATAAATTATATAATAAGAGCACAAGAGAACATGAACACTAACTTTTGACACCTTGCGGATTTATTGGTTAGTTTTTCTTTGAATGCCATTTAACGTAACATATACGCAGTAATTTAAAATCTACAGCGCTTAAATCTCCTGCGTCACTCCTCTAAACTCGATGAAATGTAGTAACATCTTAACTTGTGCACGTTTTGAGGAGCTTTTGCGCATGCGCAACTGATATGGCATAATTACCTTATGGACTAAATACATACTGGTCGTGCACACTTAAAGGAGTGCACTGTCACTAGATGGTAGCATACTACGACAGAAGAAGGTGACGTGCACGAGCGCGAAAACTCCTTCCGGTTATACCTCACCATCCATACTTTCAACTACAATTTAATTTACACATTATTTCGTTCTTCCCCAAAACGCTGTACTTAACTACGTACACAACATCCACAAAACAACCCTTGCTTTCGTCAGATAACTTATCCAGTATTAATATTAACTACTATTTTAATTTTCATTATACTTTTTGTTGAGAGTGGCTGCAGTTATGTAATTTGTTCATAATCATAACTACTATGCAGCAGATCTTATTTTACATTTTCAGGATTATCTGCCTCTAAAATTTTGTGAACACCCAAAATGTGTATCACGAAATACTCACGAACCGCTACTGAGTAAACTCTACAACTACCTTCATGGAGCTGTAAAACGACGCCGTGCTGTGTACTTGTATTTTGAGAATAATGCTTTCTTGATTCGCCAGAAAGGACTTGTATTCAAGAGTACACGTTTATTAGTCGCTTTCACCAGCGTCTTATTTGTTTAGGACGATGGTACGTTAAGGTCAATTTTTTGGTGGGGGGACACCTTAGAATAAGGATTAGTCAGACAAAGGGTCCCCCGTCACTGAAGCTCAGCAATAGGCCCTTTGTGACTTATGGTACTCCTAGGAGGAAGGGAGACCCGAAGGTCGACCAGATCCAGACGACGATACGCGCTACCAAGTATGGGGTCCCTAGCGATTCCAGAACGAAACCGAACCTGACGCCGTCACGAGCCTGTCTACGCCATTTTCAACCCGAGTGTTCCGGGATGAAAGATCCCTTCATGAAGGGGCACCAACCGGCCATAGAAACGCCGAAGAGAAATCTTTACATAGCTTAAACTCCACCTCCCTCCGTCGCCAGTCCTACAACCTGATACAGATGAGGATGAACCAGATGAAAAGAACAGGAATTTCTGGTTGAAAAGGAACCATCCTAGCATTCACCTACCGTCCAGGGAAAACCCCAAAAAGCTCAAAGTCAGAATGACTGGCCCGACGGGAGTTGAACCCGGGACCTCACATTTACCGCGACCATCTCGCTCGGTGGGGCACCTTGATTCAAACTTAGATTTCTTCCAGGACATGTGGTTCCCACATAGAATCCGTCTGCTTCGGATGCACGCTTTGGATTAGCTACGTCATACGAATACTGATTTGTTCAATTTCGTAGTGTATAATAAATTTATTCATAAGGAAGTGCCTTCTAACCTCTACCAACCAACTACTCAAGCTCTTCTCATATGCGTTGGGGATAGACCAAACTTTTAATTTTGGACACCGCACCTGACAACGAAATACATAACTTGATACGTTATACATCTTGCTCCAAGAACGAAATAAAAGCAATAACTTTCTGAAACGTCAAATAATTACTGAAGTTAATTTCAAACTCAAAAGGTAAATGCAGAAGCACTTCATAGAAGACTATCCATACGTTGTGTTCTCGTTTGTTATCGCCTTTAACTTTCACTGTAAAGAAATAGCTAGGTCTTCTTCTTTCTTTCCTTTTTTCGTCAGCTGAGGATAAGAGGGAATCCTGAAGAAATCTTATCTAGCTGATTCACTCCCAACAGATATCCGAACTGGAGATCTCTCGAATGTGAGGCAAGGCAAACATGCTACTCCAAAACCACTGCGGTGGCGGTACGCGCGTTGTTGCGTGAAATGCGAAAAAATATTCTCTCTCGCTTATCTCCTTCCCTTTTCACCGGATCTCCCCCACTTTTTCATCCTCCCCTTCCATCGCCATTACACCTCCCCCTCCTCACAGTGCACCTTGGATGTAATATATTTTTTTTTAATCGGTAATGAAATTACTACTTCTGTGCTGCTAATAAATCAATACATTAATAAGAGGTTTAACACCACGCAAACTTTCCTTTCGAAGTTTCGTAATTGACATAACTTGTTAGAAATATTGTGCTTACAAACGTTTGCTATATAGCAAATTAAGAAAATACAGAAAGAAATCGTTATTAGAAGCACCCAGTATGGTACCCGTTTTGTAAATTTGCTAAATATATTACTATATTCACTTTTAACTAATATTGCATTATAAACATAAAAAAACTTATGACTATGGAGTATTTTAACGGTAGCCTTAAATAAATGGAGCTACAGCAAAACACCAGAGATGAAACGATGGCAGACTAGCAAGGAAAACTTCAACACAACGCGATTTGACTCGCTTCATGCAAAGTATGAAGCGAAGTTCTGCAGAAGAAAAGCAACGACTAAAGAAGATGAAGATAGAACAAGTAGCAACTGAGGAGAGGACAAAGAAATCTGACGTCCAGCTTACCAAACGTGTGATTTGAATGTGAGTTATGCATTCAAAAGTTATTTTCAGCATTTTTCTTCTTATAAAATGCTCCTTGTAGGATGCTTTCTGTGATACAGGAATACAATAGGGCACAGAGGTACAATGAATAAGAATTGCACTAGGTTTTATTTTTTGTGAGACCCATTTAATATATGTTGTTTAATTTTTAAACACAAAAATTGCAAACTTTAAGCACAAAATACGTATTGAAATTTAAAAAAAAATGTTAGAGCCCAAACTAGATGAGAAGCTGAAAAACCTTGGGCAATTTTAAAAAGTGTATGTATTGTGAACCTAGGGTTACAATATCAGGCCAAAATGTCAATCCTTTTCTGCAAGGGCTCTAAGTGACGTAACAAAATAACAAACAGTTGTATCCATACATTCTAAACCATTACAGCAAAATGAATGAAATTACGGATTTAACATATTTGCATTAAAATACATATATAGTATAAATTTCAGAAAGCTAGTATTGTTAGTTAAAATTCTGAAAATTTGTGTTCTAGGTATCCCTAAGCAAGTTATTTTGGCTTTTGTGTCCCATTAGAAGTTATGTATAGCCTATCTCCAAATTGATACCTAGGGTATGTTATCAACACACTTTAAAATGTTATTTTTGGCCTTAGTGTAGGTAATTATACGGGTAAATATCAATTATTCATAAAAAATCTAATATTACCAAAACATTTTCGGTTGGAGTTTTATTACATATATAGATATATTCTTGCATAACATTAAAAACATGAAATGATTGCTGGTCCTTAAATTTGAACTGATGTCGAAATGCACTCTGTTAGTAAGAAAGTGAACGACCTCACCAGCCATCGCATCACATTACGGAGGTGCCGAAGGATGATGTGATACTATCAAACTTTTCGAATAAAATTGGGAAGTTCGGTTTGATGGGACGTAAAAATTCAGGCATGAGAATAACAAGAAAAAATAAAACTTTAGATATAAAATAATTTGAAGGAAAAACTAAAGTTTCCTATGTCGATAACAGTATTTGACCCGGAAAACGACTTTCCGGTGACCTTTAGGATGTTGACTTTGTTTGTTTACCACCGTCCAGACAACACCGCTTGACGTCATCATGAAATTGAAGCTGGAGATGGGCGACGCCAGGCTTCAACTTTATAGGGAATTAAGGTTATACGCTGTCATGACGCTATCAGCTCTTCCTTATTTGTTCAGATATAACAAAGGGTGGAAACAAAACGGCAATAAGAGGAGCTGGCAAGTATTCTATAAGGAATTTAGTGTGCGAAACCTAAGTAAATCAAATTATTGGTTGGATATTCTTATTCTCCACTTTCTTTTCAGGTTAACTTCGATGAGGTGTTCTTCGTATCGTGTTTTTTTGTGATTGATGTGAGAACCTCCCAATATAGGATTAATTAATAGGTATTTGAAAAGAGCATTAAAGTGCTTTGGAATATTTTATCGTGAGAATTCTGTAACATCTTTTATCTATTTGAACAGGAGCTGCGCGAACGCATGCATGCTGATTTATCCCTGGAGCACACTGCTGTGACCAGTTATGCTGACTTTTTTATATTTGCGGCATTATTGAGAAGACTCGTTTATAATGCCAATTGTAACCAAGTATGTGCCATCTTTGCCATGACAAAAATCTGATAGTTGCATTTATATGTCTTTCTCAGTCACACTTCTGCAAACTATTCTTACACAAGTTTATTCTTCTATCTACTTCATGCTAATCGAGATAAACTTTCATTACACACTTACAGATTTCGTTTAAGGTATAAGAAGAATGTTTAGGCTAAAGCGATGGTGAGATTTTATAAAGCGGTTTGCTATGTGATGGCTTTAAAATTCCAAGCTCTTTGATGACCATGAGAAAGAACGAATGGCAACTTCCCACTTGAAAAAGTATCAATTTTAAAGATTTAATTTTTTGAATACAAAGATTTTGTGTATAATTTGCGGTTTACCAATTATATAAAAATCATTCAGAATGAAGGAGACTTCACAGGCTATTCCCAAAAAATTCAACACACACAATATATATATATATATATATATATATCTTATCATGTAAACATCCTAAACATATGGTATTTTAATCAAAATCGTTAAGAGCCATTTCAAGAAAATAAAAAATAACTATACATTTTTCCATGTAAAGAATAGTTTAGTTTGGGGAACTTTCTTGAAAATCTTCGTGTTGAATCTTTGACAGAGGATACTTAAGTATCAAATTTGTATTTAACCGAATTTTCGTTTTTGATTTATACTGTTCACAGACACACATACACAGGCAGACCGTTTCCCATAGAGCTTTTTTTATTCAGAGGTCTCAAAGCATGTATTTTCGTGAAATCTTGACATTGAACTTTTGGGTGGAATACAATACTTCCTCTATACCTACCCTAACTAGCCATTAGGAAAAGTAGTAAAACTCTATGTTGAACTATATATTTCAATTTTTCTACTTAGCCTACTATTAGAACCTTCGCTTCAAGGAAGGTAATTAAGATGTGAGTGTCGGCAGAAACGTGAACGCACCAACAGTAGCTGGTTTACCTACTGGAAATTAGACACCGTTATTAACAGTCATTACTTTCGATAATACAAAACTGTACTGCAAATAACATAATCTATATCGAATCATTTTAATTGTATAGGTACTGTAATATACGAGACATATATGCGAGTTTGTAATGAGTAGAGAAAGTTATATGAATGCATAATTTTTTTTAATTCATGCCCCAATACACTCCTTTGAGTATAGTAATAATTATCGAGTGAGGTGGTGCCGCGGTAACGTATGCGACTCGCATTCGGGAGGTCCCGAGTTCGAGCCTCAGCGACCGCCCAATCTGACCCAATGGGTTTTGTGGTTTACCCAGGTCGGCAGAATGCTCTGGTGATTTCTCTTCTACCACACTATGCTGCCTCCCATTTCCTACACTTATCATCTTCCTTGTCATCTATTACAGGGTTGTAGGATCAGGCAACGGTGTTCGGCGAGTTGCGGCTGGACGGTGGTTGTGCGCTCTGTGGAAGTTTAATCCTGATGTCGTCCAGGGATTGCTCGGCTGGAACTTGCCTCTGGGTGCTTTTGGGCGGGAGCTCCTTCGGGGGAACCCCTGGAGGCTCGGATCCCAACAGAGTGGGCTCAGGCGGCGTTGGAGGCGTTCAATCTGAAAACATTAGGGACTCCGTCTGTGCTTGTGCCCGGATCAGATCGCCTTCGGGTCTCTCCCTTCATCCCTCTTTGCCAGGGTCACGGTAGAAACACAAGGGGCCCACTGGCCTGCGTGCGGTGCTCTACCTCGGTTTCCTTCCCGTTTGTTCGTGCCTTTATCTCTGAGGATAGTAATTAGTAGAATTCGACTTTTGCCTGATTTGTTCCTTTGTTTAGAATTGTAGGCTTTGTGTACATAAATATGCTTCATGTCCACTGGAGTACAAATTCCGTAGTGGCTATAATTGCCTACTTTCATAGCGAGTGCCTTTTTGTACCTTAAGGACCTATTATGACTTCTTTTTTGGAATGTGAAGCTTTATCAAGATTTTTTCCTATCGTAATTCTATTATTTTTGTTATTGACATTGCTTATTCGTGTGAGTTAACCTTAGTATCCCAATTAATATTTCGCGCTCTGAGCGAGGCATTGTTGATAACATGCCTGAGGAAGTTTGTAATATCGGCAGTCCCCACCTAACGACAGTACTTGCACTGTTTCGTGTAATAATATAATAATGGCTACTTAACGTAGTGAAATTGTTAGTAAATGGTCAACTAAAAGAAACTATTAGTTTACGTATGGGAAATCGATCACTTTACTATTAACTCATCGCTTTGTTGTTAGTACAATGGATTTATTGCTTTCTGCTTCCCTTGTGGGTGAAAACACAATACAGACCTAAAAAACTAGACATTTAATTGCAAAAGCTACGATAATATAAAAGTAAATCCTGTAGCGCTACAGCCCCGAAAGGCCTGGGCCTGCCAACCCGACTGCCGGCGTCACGCCCACGTGCGCACGTTAGAAGTGGGCGATCATCCAACCGTTACGGGGAGGTGATGTAGCCAGCCTCACGCATCCCCCGGTCGGAAAGTTGGCTCGCTAGGCCAGGACCGCTGCCTATCGCAGCTCCTCACTTTCCTCACGATGCTGAGTGGGCACCGGTCCTATATCCGGGACCTAAAATCCACACCACCATGGGTGGGATCGAACCCGGACGAACCAGAGCAGCACACTCCAGCCTAATGCGCCACGGCGCAGGACAAAAGCTACAATAGTTTAATAATAACACACAACAGACTGAATAATAATTACAAACCAGCATGGAAGTGTACAGCTTATTCAGGAGCGAAATTACTTAAAAACTAATCACGGGATTTACCATAAAAAACATAGTAACTGTGTGCACACTTAAAGAAACAGTGTTTACAGTTTACATTTCGTTAAGAGAATAGTAGAATTAGTAAATTTCGTACATGAATAGTTGATATTTCTATACTGTTTTGTCATGTCAAAATGTGTTTTTAAGTAGTAAATGAATAAATGGTTGTGTCTGCCTCAACGTCTATCATTACTGATAGTGCCTATATTAGTGCCTATTTTAAACTAATTTCTAAGGCTCCCTATATGATCTATGACCTTCGGGGATACCTCATTTCACCAAGCGACGACTGGACACATTTCTGAGCTGGAGGCACCAAACGGGCGGAATCCGTTGCATCCGATGGTAGAGTGATGATGAGGGTGGCGGGGGATGAGAGGACCTACAGCTACTCCGAACCACGGGCCTTGGGCGACTTAAAATCGCCACCCAGAGCAGGGAATCGAACCCCGGATCCTCAGTACAAGAACCGGAAACGAAACCACAGCGCTATCCCGGTGCCGTATTTTTAACTTGTTGTAGTGCCTATTTTAAGCTCTTTTAGCGCGTATTACGCGAGCTCTAGTGCTTAGTATATTATATTATATCCTATAATCTAAGTGGGATTAGCTTCTGTAGTAAGTTTCATAAGGTAACTAACACACATAATTACAAATTACCGTTTTATTATCAGTACAGATAAGAATCCTTCATTACAAGAAGATTGTCTGACCTTTTCCCGGGCACACTCACAAATTAACTCACGCTCTTGTAAATCGCGGTAGCGGATACACATACTTACGAACAGGTTCTGACTTGGGGAAATCGGATTATATTATGTTACGCAACACATTAGCGTGCCAGTCACTCTTTGCTCGTGAACTTCAGAACAAGCTAAACATTGAAGGTATTGGAACACCTGTCGCTCACAAATGTGGTCATTGTGTGAATATCAGGGCGTTTACGGCTCCCACCAATAGCTCCAATAGTTATAGCAAAATCTTATGTGCTGCATTTATGTGACTTTCTCTACTCACTCTTCTACAAAAAATTATTCTATCTACTTCAAGTTAATACAGATAAATATTTGTAGAAATGGTTTCATTACATATTTCCCTGTAGGTACAACGGGAATAGGGTAATACAGCGATCGTAAAATCTTTTAAGAGCCGGTTGCTTTATGACGACTTTGAAATTCCATTCTCTTTGCATGACCAGAGAAAAAATCTGTTTTACATTCAAATGCCTTTCTCTAACCTCTACGTTTATTAGTGGGTATACAAATTATTCTTTCTAAAGCTTATTTTTCTACCTACTAAATTTTAATACAAATATACCTTTGCAGAAAGAGCTACATTACACATTTCGTTATAGTTACAAAGAGAGCAGTGATAGTCAAATGTTTGAGAACTTGACACTATATGCTGGCCTTAAAATTCCATGCAATCTCGGGAAACAACTGAATATTGACAGACTTCAAGAGAATGGCCAAGAAATGAACAATTCGAACCATTACTAACGAATATCAAAAAATGGCTTATATCACAAAAACACTTGTTTTAAATAAATTGTGTTTTAAAGAGATTACATTTTTTGTGCAATAAGCTCTCGTCTATAGCTTAACGTTTATCAATTAAACAAAATTATACAAAATTCTTCCCGAATGAAGCGGAATTTACATGCTATTCCTAGAGAATTCAATATATACAGTTTATTTGTAATGTAAATCTCTTTACAATGTGGTCTTGTAATCAAAAGCGTTAGAGCTATTTTTTAGAAAATAAATAATTTCGAAAAATGTTCCATGTAAAAGGTAGTTTGGGGGCGAGAGTGTTCGTGAAAATCTTCGTGTCGCATCAAGGTACTGAACCTAAATATCAAGTTTGGTACTTATCCGACTTTTCGTTTTTGAGTTATATGTTCAAAGGCGCGCGTGTGCACACACACACGGACCTTTTTCTATACATCTTTTCTTTTTTTTAATTCAGGTGTCACAAAAACATGTATTTCCGGTGAAATCTTGATATCGAATTTTTGGGTGGAATGGAATACCTTTTTTACCTGCTATGTACGTGGTAAAGAAAGTAAAAACGAATGACTTCCTATTTGAGAAAAGTATACGCATTCGAAAATTCAAACCAATAATAAGGAATCTCTCAGAAATGGTTAACACCACCAAAATTTGTATTTAACATAAACTGTGTGCTTCAACGAGATCTACATTTTTGTGCAACAAGATTTTGTCTATGTCTTACGGTTTACCAGTTACGCAAAGGTCATTCAGAATGAAGACGCTATTTGCAGAAAACTAAATTATACATTTTTTCACACAAATATCTTAAATATACGACATTTTAATCAAACGCGTTAGAGCCGTTTATAGAAAAAAAGATGATAGGTTATGTTTAACACATATAGAGAAGAACTTCAGATCAATGGACAATTAGGATAGTCTCCCCTCTCTCTCTCTCTCCCTCCCTCTCCACCCCCTCTCTCTCTAGCAACCCACCCTACAACATCCCTGTCCTGTCCCAACAGCAGAAGTGACGCAACCCGGCTAGCGCTAGTGTTGAGCAGTTTTTTTGGGCGTAGCCAAGTTAGCCACACATGAAATGCATGTCCATCTGGGCTGCTGTATCAATGAAAGCAGAATAAAAGTGCGATATTTCAGCACTATTACTATATTTAATCGAACTTGATGACAATTCCCACCTGTACCGTGCACTTTATTGCCTCCTGTCATTATTTAACGCCTACCAATGCATGGTTACAGGAAAGCATATCTTTGCAGTAACATAAAGCAAACAACGTTGGAAATCCTCAAGTTGACACACGATTGCATGAAAATCATGAGGAAGTATTTTTAATCCTTAAATGATTTCAGTCTAATTATATAATATATAAATTCAATAACAGCCTTAAAGCAATATGTGTATACAACAAGATATAAAAAGTGTATATTACAATCATTGTATATGTTATATTATTGTATACATGTGTAATAATGTTATGTGAATGTATTACGTAATTTAATAATGTAGGACCTGTGAGAATAATAGGTTAAAAGTTGCTAACAAAGAGGTAACAATGAGATAACCTTGAGACAATAATGAATTTGAAAGTTTAATGCTACTTGACTCTTGAAAGCAATAATGTAATTTTTGTGACAGTTCATAAAATAGCCAATCAACAACCAGAAAAAGCTTCAATTAAATGAAGATATTCTATTTGACTAGGATTAGCCAATCAGAAACTAAAATGAAGCAAAATTTACAAATTCAGTTGCTTGTAGACAGTGTTTCTAACCGGACGCGAGATGCATCCTCGAGAAATTTAATACCTATTCGTGTGAGACGTGTTAAAAGTGCAAGTAATTAATAAAAAAAGTCTCACAGCTCTCTATATCAGTGAAGTGTTATTTAAATCGTGTCAAGCATTAATAAATGGAGTGAAGAAAAACTTAAAATCTGTGTAAGCCTACATTCTTCAGTCACACAACTCCCTGGTAAGACATTCATGTCTCTAAAAAAACTGTAAATACTGACGCAGCCGAGGCAAACATAAATATATTATATTTAAAGAAACAGTAAAAATATTTTTTAATATTTTTTAAACATTTGGAGCAAAGGCCACCGGAAACTTTCTACCATACGTGCGGTTGCAACTACTTAAAGTTCGGCTCCCCAACAGTCGAAATATAATACATCTTCTTCAAACTGGCTTTCCATACGTAGCAGCAACAACCTACTTCAATCAGTATACAGTATATCCTTTAATGTGTTATTTTTACTTTCTCTATATAAATATAGGTGTTGTACTCCACCCAAAAGTTCTATAACTGATTTCACCAAAACACGTGTTTTGAGGGCTCCTGAATCCAAAAATATTTTAGAAAAAAGGCCGTGCGCGTGTGTGTTACTGTAAACAGCATCACTTAAAAAAATAAAGAACTTCGTATTTGAGTTCAGAGTCTTTCAAGGAAGCGACACGAAAATTTTGAAGAAAATCCCCCATCACAACTACCCTTTACCTGGGAAAATTTCGTTATTTTTTGTTTTCTCAAAATTGGCTCTAACGATTCTGATTAAAATAGTCTACCATATGTTTAATATATTTACATGACTATTAAAACGCATATGTTGAGTTTGCAGGGAATAGCCTTGAAGTCCCTTTCATTCTGAATGGCTTGTGCACACTGAGTAAACCTTAAGTATCTTAAGAAGTAGATCTTGTTAAAGCACACACTTTATGTCGAATACATTGTGTCGTTCACGAAATTGTGGTTATGTTGCAAAAAAACTCATTTTTCTATAATACATTGAACAAACTATAGAACAAATATCTGATATGTTGTATTCCCATGACTCTTCTACAAGCTATCCTTACAAAAGCTTTTTCTTCTAAATGCTTCTCGTTAATCGAGATAAATCTCATTACGCATATATGCATTTCATTGCAGCTATAAGAAGAGTAAAGGCTAAAACTACAGTTACATTTTTAAAATGCGTATTACTATACGATGATTCAAATTCCATGTTCCGTGCATGACTGCGGGAAAAAACGAATAGCGACTTACCGCTTGAAAAAAAGCGCAAGTGTTCAAAAATTAAAACCAATAAAAAGGAATATCCGGCCACAAAAAATGAGATAAACTTTATGTTTTAAAGAGATATACATTTGTGTGCAGTAAGATTTTGTTTATCAGTTACACAAAATCACTCAGAATGAAGAGGCCTTCTAGAAAAATCAAGATATGCATTTTATTTATCATGAAAATATCTTAGAACATAAGGTATTTTAATTAAAATAGTTAAAGCCAATTTGGAGAAAATAAACAATTACGAATATTTTACCATGCAAAGGGTAGTTTGGGGCGAGGGCGATATCGGATCCTTGGAAGAAGCTGAAATTAAACATCAGATTTGTGTTTACTTTGCGTTATTGGTTTATATTGTTCCCAGACAGACGCATTCAAACCTTTTTCTATTTTTTTTATTCAAAATGTGCCCCAAAATGTGAAAGCTCGGTATTAAATTTTTGGGTGAAATTACTTTCTCTACTAAGTAAGTAGTAGAATGCTTCTGATATTACGTTTTTATTTCATGTCTATTCAAACAGATCATCCTGTATACAGCAGGGTGTGTCTTTTGAGTCACCCAGCTGGCCGTAAATTTCACTGAAAAATCAGCAGTATTTAATCTAACACAGCACAGATCCTGGAGCACCTGCATGAAGCGGAGCGGTAAGCAGAATTGATATAGATGTTATTTACATTTTTTCACGTCCCACTTTGGCGCAGGTCCAAAGAGACTCCCTTCGCCTGGTGACATCACGTGGTGACGTCAGGTGGTGACGCTACGTTATGCCGAGAGCGCCTCTCTAACGAACTCGGTGCACACAAAACAATGTCGACTCGCGAATGCCTTCGGGGAGCAGTAGCTTTGTTATCGTGGGGAAACAATATGCCTGTGTTGTTTGTTGCTTAGTAACCAGGTAAAAACACAAGAAACCTTTGTCAACTATATTGCTGAAGAAACAGCAAAGTCCGACTTTTTCCTTTTCATTGCTGCATGTTTTGTTTTGCTAATTTAACCCTCTAGTAGTTGTATATTTTGCTAGCGTTTGTCAAGAAAGAGATGCAAAAATTCAACTCGGGGGAAACCGCTGGATAGCATCTATAAAGCCCCGTTGTTTAGGCATTTGCAGAGCCAGGTGTTATTGTGTTTATTTTTAAAAAAAATCGTGAAAGTATATAAAATGTATTTATAGTTTAAAATACGATAGAAATGTTGTGGTAATTTTTAATGTTATAGTTAATGGCTCTCACTGTCGCAGCTGCGGCGTGATCGCTTTGAAATTCGGCTGGAGACAAGCTTTCATCGCTGTTATCGACTGTTGATCACGTGCACTGCTTATGGTCCCATTTTCGTGTTTATTTCTGTTGTTAGTTTCCATGCGGTCAATTATTTTTTCTGCTGCAGCAATTACTTCAAAACGATAGTGTATTTTTCTAATGGAATGTTCCAAAAACTCAGGAAAACTTTTTTTGCTTGTTTGTTCCTTCTTTCTATACTTGTGCCGTCTTTTGATATTTTTTTTATTTTGCTTACCGCCTCAACTGTAAAGGGCAGTCCCTACCTAGAGCTGCATGCTCATTGGGACATTCTTTGAAAATAAATAAATAAATAAATAAGTAAACCCTGTCAGCTATCATGGATGGTCCTGTAGGTCATAGTAAAGTAACATAGTCTAAATTTTCGGGCTAGTGTACCTTTCCAAACGAATTCCCATTCCTCTATAGCCAACATTTTCAAAAATAATACAATTTTTAAAAATGCAATTTTTCGTTTTTACCATAAATATAAAGACTTTCGCAGAAAGGATCAATGCTCATGAAAATTAGCGACAAAATTAAAGGTCATAAATCGTTCACATTTGTCATAAACAGGCAGAGGGGTTTTAGTAAGTAAACAGCAATCCTGTTACCGTACGGATTATAGGTGACGTCAGGTATCTACTGCGACGGAAGCAGTAGCCGTTACGATATTCGCTGTATAATATACACCAGTGGAAGAACTGTGGTAATATGACTAAAGCAAAGAAGAGTTTATACATCAAAATTAGCATCATTTGTTGCGGAATGTACATAGCAGGAAACAGTTCAGCACAAATGGCGAAACCATCAGGTGTAGCATAGAGCTCAAAAGACGTTTAAAACGTCATGTTAAACAACACTGTAATTTAATGAAACACAAGGAACGTGTGACATTATTAGAAAGGAAAGTGGATCTTTAACCTCCTCAGCCCCAAACTATAAATCAGAATTTTTGGAGAATTGTTTTATACACTAAAAAGGGGGGATATTGCTTTAAAAATGTACAACTTTACAAATACTTAAAATAGTAAATATCAAATTTTAATAAAAAAAGTTGCACACTATCAATACCTAAACATAAATTGATGTTTTCCTTCTAATACCCCTTAATCCTTCAAAGTAGGGTGTGCTACCTTCAACTGTACATCATATTTGTTTACAGAGAGCACTGATCATAAATCGTGTGTATACTTCTTGCTGCATCTCTCGTTACATTTCGCGTTTATCGTTAATAAAAAACACCGGCCATGGTCATTTATATGCATCAAAATCTCTTAAGGTTTACCAGTTATGCGAAAGTCATTCAGAATGAAGAGGACTTTTGAGGACATTTCCAGAAAATTCAAGATATACATTTCACTTTCCATTGAAAGCATTTCCTCAAAACATATATTTCCGGTGAAGTTTCGACATCGAATTTTTGGGTAGAATACAATACTTCCCTTACTCGCTATACGTAGGGGAGAAATTAAAAATGCCTTTTTTTATTCAGGGAGCCTCAAAACATGTATTTCCTTGCAATTCTGTTATCAATTTTTTAGTGGAATGCAATACCTTTTGCACCTACTGTGTACGTGGTAGAGAAAGTAAAAAAGGAGAACGCAAACGTGCAAAATGTCCCACCAGACGATGTACTTCAACACGACAAAATGTAAGAATATAATTGCTGTTGAACACAAATTGTATGCTCTACATTTTCTCTGCACTATTTTTCCTCTTTTATGGGTTTTCGTTTAAACAACATTACACAAAACTCAATGCCAATGAAGACCACTTCAAGAGATATTTGTAGAGAATTCAAGACATACATTTTATTCTTCATGTCGATATGTCAAATGTTGCATTTTAACAGACTAAAGGAATTTTTGGGAAATTAAAACGTGATAGAACATTTTTAAAAGTAAACGGTGATTTGAGGTAGTGGGATGTCTAACTATGAAATTTGTGCTTTTCAGACTTTTCAGTTTTTAGTTATCCCAGACAGAGAGACAGACTGCACTCGTGCATTTCTAAAAATAATTTTCAATTTAAGCTGAATTCAAATCGTTTATTTCCGGTGGAATCTCGATATTATATTTTTGGGTGAAATGCAATTCTTCCTCTATCTACCTAGCAGAGAAAGTAAAGGAATAAGTAGGATAAATATCAAAACTCGCAAATAAATCTGGAATTGGATAACTATCGTTATTTTTTATTTTATATTAAAAAAAACGGCCCCAATAACTTTGACTAAAAAAATCTCAAACGTATATCTGAATTTTATAATAATTTTATATGACTGGTAAACCGATCAAACGTTCGAGTATTTTAAGCAGTACACTTAGAAATGTTAAAGTGGTTCTTGTTTTATGACTTGATACAAAGAGTAAAATCATTACTGCCACATAACGGCATGTTTCAATAAAAATAAGATGATTTAGCATTTGGTCTCGTTATTAGATATTTAAAAAAATAGTTTATGTAATTTTTTTAATTTCCTTAAATTATTAAATCCACATTCGTGTATTTCTGAAAAATACTTTTTGATTTAAGTTGAACTCAAATAGTTTATTTCCGGCGGAATCTCGATATCATAATTTTGGGTGAAATGCAATTCTTCCTCTATCTACCTAGCAGAGAAAGTAAAAGAATAAGTAGGATAAATATCAAAATTCGCATATAAATCTGGCATTGGACAATTATCGTTATTTTTTATTTCTCAAAAAACGGCCCTAACAACTTTGATTTAAAAGTCTCAAATGTATATTGGAATTTTATAAGAATTTTATATGACTGGTAAACCGATCAAACGTTCCAGTATTTCAAGCAATACACTCGGAAATATTAAGTGGTTCTTGTTTACTATGAGTAAGAGTACTAAGAGTAATCAAATATATATAAAAGCAATAAAAATCAACTTCAAATAAAATACAAATGAATTCAAATTAGAACCCAAAAAAATTACACATATTAACATTCTTATAAATAAAATTCTTGAATATTCTCCTAAGAATATTAATGCAAAAGATATAGCCTTTCCTCGAATAAATAATATAAGATTTTGATTATTACCATATTTGAATACCATATAGCGACATGCTTCATAAAAATAAGATAATTTTATCATTTGGTCTCGTTATTACTTACACAAAATAGTTTACGTAATTTTTTAATTTCCTTAAACTGTTACAAAGAAGCACCCTTTAGCTTGTATGCGTTTTCAATGGATACTTTGTTAAGTGCTTGAAATGTTTCTACGTCATGGATACTGTGGTTATTTGGTTTTTACATAAAGTGCACCAAAAGTTTGGACTGAAACATTATGTTTATTATTGTCTCATTTAAAATTAAATAAATGCGTTGCGGTTTAGCTATTTTAATTACAGGTTAAATATTTCCCAAAATACACAAAATAACAATCTTGAAAATTAAGCACCATTAGTAAAGTCGTTCCTATAATGCAGCAACCAATTCGCAGGGCATCCGTAATACAACGCAAATTCTCCCCTATGGTGGACCTAACCTTATCAATGTGTTTTCCAACCACCTGCAAGAGAAAGCGTGATGTTTCTGCTTGAAGATAAACTTAAAGTGATAAACTTTTTCAAGATTTTCTCTCTCTCGTTTAAAGGATAACATTTATATCCGTTCCTTAGTATATTTATTTATTTAGTTATTTATTTATTTATGCTAAGCTATACAATATGACTAGGTATTCAGCCCAGGCTGTTAAGTTATATTCGAATATACATAAAAAAACTTTTCTTGCACTATTTGTAAGCTTTTCTTAAATTACAAAATTATTAAAAAGAATTGCCATACAGTTACGTTTGTGCTACCATTGTTTTGACATACCAATTTCACTTTTTTCTAACTTTACTTAAGAACTGTCGTATGTTTTTACTATCTTTTCTGATAATTTCTATCCAGTCTATTTTTCTATCTAATTTAAATAGTTTCTGATTTATTAGCTCCTTTCTCTACAGATTATCCAATATCATCATTCTGGCCACAGATGGGGCCTATTTCCCTATTTTTTCATCTATATACATTTCCCTTTCCCAAGTGTTCTTCACTGAAATATAAAATAGTAGATACTTTTTTTGCTCTGTATATAAAATCCGTCCAGTGGTGCTCAAAATTAGGGCGTTCATACAGAAGTTCTGGTAAATATTTATTACCGTTCTTCGTACCAGTTATGCATCACGCAAAGCTTCTACTGACATCAACATTTCATTATCCCCCACATCTCCCCGCAATATGTACCTAATAGATTTGTGCACACACAACTATATAAGGGAAAGTACGAAAATAGCTGGGATATTAAAAAGGACTCCCAGAAGAAAGAGTTCATTTAGAAAACCATAAGAAAGCTGATGACGTACACATTGTTCCTCGTCCGACTGTGATATCGACCCGCTGTACGCACTATCCGAGGACAATGTGGGACTGCCTGCTTACTGAAATCCTTCGTTTTTGTTATCTTGTGCTATCCTTGGGTTATATGGCGACGATACACAAAGCATAGCTCCCAAACTTGTCTACTGTTTTCCTAGATAGCGCACTGCACTGCACTGCACTGCATAGCACTGCCTGAAAAATTTCAAGAATAGTTCTTTTCTCTTTCTAGCTTTTATACTTGTTCTACCCCTTACCTCTGATGTTGCTGTTTCTTTTTTTCTTTTTAGTGTTTAATGCCTGTTCTTACTACTTACGGCACCACAGTCGGTTGTCACTGGTGATGCACGAAATGAAATAATAATTGGGAAAGGAAATTTTGGAAAGAAACTTTCAAGGCCTGTTTGGGTAGCTCCCGGTATTTGCCAGTTATGAGGACTGAGGAAAACCTGGAAAAAAGCCTCAGTCAGGGAGGACGGTACTGGCGGGATTTGAACCGCAGACTTCCCATTCACGAGTCCACGCCTTTAAGTTTTCGGTTATCTGAGTGATACAAGAGGAGGTACAGTATTTCATCCAAACACTCGTTATCGAGATTTCAGCTGATTCAACTGAAATACATATATCGATGTTACCTGAACACACACAAAGCATTTTCAAAAAGGTGCGAGTACACGCATGCCATACGCCATATCCTCGTCCTAGTTGGCCCTATCTGCCAATCTATTCTGGACTTGAAAAAGCACCTGAAAGGAATTCACTTCGCCGAGTAGTCCAGTTGTAGATATGGCACATTTTGAAAAAGCAGCTTACGGCGTCTGGAAAGGCCAACTCATATTGAGTTGAATGCACTCATATTATTGCCCATAATGATCATATTATTATTCCTAAGAGGGCTCCCTAGGGGAGGGGGTTCAAACCCTTTAGCTGTCGTGGGAGGAGCGCTGCGGACCCCTCGTGGTACTTCTGAGGTTACCAGAAGTACGTTGGGCCGAACATCTGAGTCCCTCCCGGAGAGGAGCTCTTCGGATTGACTTGGTCTCGACGGGGCAGTGGTTCAGAAACCCATGGGTACGTCTAGGTGGTGATGCCCAGGCTGGGTTGTGAGATACCTCAGTGTCTTTCGGTACCAGCAGCTGGGAGACGGTGTAGTAAATTACTGTCGGCCCTACCGAGGTTTTTCGGTAGTCTTCCCTCTGGGTTGACGCGCGTAAGTAGCGCATCCACTCCCATCCCTACGGGGGAGGAGCTTTTCAGACTCAAGGTTTACGACTCATGGGGAAACCCACGGAAAGAAGAGCCACTCGGTTGGCGCTTTTCCCTGTGCGTAGGAAGGGAGCTCAGGCTTTGGGTGGACCTTTGCAATGCATATCCCTAATAGGATGACATCCATACCCCTTCCATCAGGTATGTAGGGATTGCGTAACAATTGGTATATAATATTTTAGTTTATTTTTCTATCTACTTCATTTCATCACTCTAGATAAGCCTTTCCGGAAATAGCTGCATTACATTTTCCTTACAGATAGAAAGTGAATAGCGACAGTCAAATGTTTTACAACTGGACGCTATATGCTGGCCTTAAAATTCCATACTCTTTCCATGACATCGCGAGAAAAAGTTGAAAGTTGATAGGACTTCAACAGAGTGGCTAAGTATTGATCATTTCGAACCATTAATAGTGGATATCATGGAAAGGTTGGAGCCATAAAAAGTTATTCGAAATAAATGTGTGTTTTAAAGAGATCTACATTTTAAGTGTAGCATGTTTTCCTCTGTCGCTTAACGTTTACCACTCAGACAAGATCATACAAAATTTCTTCTGAATGAAGAGGACTTCATAAGCTGTTCCCAGAAAATTCAAGATATAAATTTTATTTGTCATGTGAATATCTTTAATATATGGCATTTTAATAAAAATCATTAGAGCCATTCTTCAGAAAATCAAACATTTCTAAAATCTTCCATGTAAAGGGTAGTTTGGGGAAGGGGATTTTCTTTAAAATCTACGTATCACATCTTTGGAAGGTAGTGAACTTAAATACCAAGTATGGTATTTATCCAACTTTTCGTTTTGGAGTTATGCTGTTCACAGACACACAGATATACACGGTCCTTTTTCTAAAAATGTTTTTTTTCATTCAGGCAGCCTCAAAACATGTATTTCCGGTATTGTCGAACTTTTAGGTGGAGTGCAATACTTTCTCTACCTACTATGTACGTGGTAGACAAAGTAAAAATGTAATGTACGTTTGTTGTAAGTATGTATAGTATAGATTTTATTCATATTCACTAATTTGAAACAACTTCGGTTACCCCCAAAACAATCTGAACAATTAAAAATGCCATAGGCTGTAACAGGTATTAAATCTTGCTGTGAACTTTGGACAAAGAATTTGCACGGTGCCAAATGAAGCATTCTGACGAAGTGAGAACATTGAAAGGGAATAAGTAAGTGTACTAGCAGAAATCCATACATAGCCTTCATTTGGATGTGCGGCCGTATTACGGTGAATTACTTGACCTGCACTGTTCTGTTTTTAACCGTTTCTGTTTACCATCCACTTTCCCTCCTCTCCGTGAGCCGGCTAATAAGCTGACGCGAAGTCTTTGTACAGAGGTTGATACGTTGTGAGACCACGAGTTTCGGTGTTACAGTGTGTTAGTACTGTTATAATGCCAGAAAATCCATATAATTAATTTAGCACACAGAACGATTCCTATGTGGCAATGAACTCTTGTAGGGAAATGAGACTGTGATTTATAGACAGATTCTCTAATGTTCTGGCGTCTTACATAGAAACGGTTCGTAATGTCATGAATAAATTTAGGGAACCGGTGTCTATTCTTGTTAAGAAGCCGAAAGTAAGTTGCCGTGTTCTTACGAGGAAAAATTCGATGACACCAAAGAAAAGTTAGAACTAAATGCATAGAAATATCTGAGAAAGTTTGCACAAGAATAAGGAATTTTGCAGACCTTGGATGAAATACCACTAAACTTTTAAAATTAAAACCCTATAAGATAACTGTAGTTCAGAAATTGCAATCATGTGATAATGTGAACAGAGTTAATTTGTGCAATTGAGTGTCGGATAATGTTAATGATCACTCCATTCAGCTGCGTGTAAGTTTTGTTTTCTTTTTACGAACGATCATGGCTGCATTTACTTGACCATGAAGAATTAACAAGTTGAGTGGAAATTTTCTTAAAGACGAGAGAGATGTGCAGTGGCATAAAGACATCATTTCCAGTACCTTCTATGACGATGGTATGTGGTTACTATAGCTACAATTTGCACGAGAAATCTATGCGTTTGAGTTTAAGGGTTTGTGACTATCTGACTCCGCAGGCAAACAGTGTGCTTCTTGGTGCAAAGAAAATTCCCGTTAGGCCACACGTCCAAATGAAAGCTCTTTATTTGAAGAGGGAAGGTAAATCCTGTTTTTTACGATATTTATTATTATTATTATTATTATTATTATTATTATTATTATTATTATTACTACTCTTTATTTTACGTCGCTTTAGCTCCTTGGTCATATCGCGACGGATCGTTAGTGGATAACTCCTGAACGATCTGTGATGGACAGTTAGCCTTCTAGGTGTCATCCTGTAACCACCCACTCCGTCACGTGTCACAGAGATCCTGGCGCATAGCTACCGGATCTTCTGCTTCGTGCCGTGCAGATGGCATTAGGTTGTCGTCCAATCCAACTGTCACTCTCATATAGAAAGGCGGACTTCTAGGTCTCATCCCTGTAACCACCCGCTTCGTGCCATGCAGATGGCATTAGGGTGTCGTCCAGTTTAACCGCCGCCCTCATACAGAAAGGTGGACAGTTAGCCTTCTAGGACTCATCCCTGGAAATGTCATCTAGCTTCGTCACGTGCCCACAAAGATCCCAGCGCATGGCAACCCGATCTTCTCTTGCGTGCCTGCAGATGCATTAGTGTGTCGTCCAGTCTAACTGCTTATATTGTCTGTGGATAGATGGCACAGCATTTGCAATTACAACGTATTTGTCGTTTTACTATTGTTTTAGACTTAAGGCGGAACTTTGGGTCGTGGTATTAAATATCAAATCCGGTATTTACTTGGCGAATGAGGGAAACCAAGTAAAAACTTCAGACAGATTAGGAAAGTAGAGATTCCAAAGCATACTTACTGCTCTGTTTATGTAAGTTCTTTAGAAAACCCTATACAACATCACGGGTTTACCGATCGCTAACGATTGCTTTTTTATGCAAATGCACATTTCTTCTCTGCTGTCAAAAAGTATGTTCACTTACTACGTGAGTTAATTACTAAAATTTAAAAATATTTAATATCGAACAATTTAAACAATATTTCATGCTGCATATAACGTACACTTTTCGTTTTGTTAATAAGCATAGCACAGAGTGAGCCAAAAGACTCCGAACCGGTTGCGCTGTGTTTTTCCTGTCCGCGTTCTCGGCGCTGTTGCCGTCTGCGGCTATCATAGAAAGGCGCGCATGAAACCATACAACATTTTTAAAACTACTTTTAAAGGCTTTACTTATCAACTTTACGAAAGGAGATGCTGAAACTGTCCACCGTCGTTGTCCATACATTTTTGGCACCTCTTTAGGAAACTATCCGTCACTCGCCGTAGTTCACGCTGAGAAATTTCCTGGCGGATATTTTGTTTTAATTCTTCCAGGGTGTGTGGGTTTGTCTTGTACACTTTATGTTTTATGTTATCCCGGAGGGGTATTTTATGAACAATATTACCGGCTGCGCGGCGCTTTTCCACTGGGCGTGTGGAAATATGATAAAAACATGATAACGTACTGCTGCTATAAAGAGTGTCACGCTGTGGTTTAGCTTTGCAGCGTGAAGTGCAGTATTGAATTGACGGTGATGTGATGTAGTTCACTTATTACGAGTTATTTATCATTTTCTCCTGTACTTAGTCACAAAGTGTATTATGGCTCAGCATATATTTTCTACTGCACCGCGTGTATTTATTTATTTATGATTCGTATGTGTTAACTCGGTAAGCTCGCCAAGTGAAAGTTCGATTTGCAGAAAGATTTCCAGGTGTAAAAGTTCCAGGCCGTTCAACAATCCATGAACTTTACAGTAAATTTCAGGCCACAGGAAGTGTTCAGGCTAAGAAATCTAAAAGACGGCGTTCGGTTCTTATCGAAGAAACATTAGACGACATCGGTCATCGTTTGGAAAATCCCCCCCCAAAAAATTACATGATAGATAGTTTCCTAAAGAGGTGTCAAAAATGTATGGACAACAACGGTGGCCAGTCTCAGCATTTCCTTTCATAAAGTTGGTAAGTAAAGCCTTTAAAAGTAGTTTTAAAAATGTTGTATGGTTTCATGCGCGCCTTTCTATGATAGCCGCAAACGGCAACGAGCGCCGAGAACGCGGACAGGAAAAACACCGCGCAGGCGGTTTGGAGTCTTTTGGCTCACTCTGTATTTCAGCAGTTTGCAAACTATCTTGCATCTTTGCTTTTTTAAATGCATATTTTATTAATATATTTTTCTTTATTTGTTTTATCTGCATATTTTGATTTACAAATAATATGCGCACTAGAATCAATCTTGAAACTTGGCAACTCTGATAGTAACCCACACGTAAACAATCAATAACTTTCTGGTCGTAACCGTTTCCCTCAGGATATGAAGGTGGCTTTTAAGGAGTTCTCGGAATTGAGTTCATATGTGGTGGTACACTACTTGTAATATTATATTTGTTAAGATTTTATTGTTTACTACCTTATGATTTATAAAACAAATGTAACCTACTAATGTACACAAAGGAAAACATTTCAACATATTCAACCTTTAATGAACTTAGGAGTTCAATTCCAAAAATGTCCCTGCAGATTCGCCGTCGTACCTTTTATATTTGTATATTATGAAAGTTTTCAATGCATACTAAAGGGATTATTAGAATATACACTACCAACCAACATTATTCAATAGAGCAATCTAATTTCATGGCCTTTCTTAATGAAATTTCTCATCACATTCAGTTAAAATCACTGGTATCGAAAAGTCACAGCGATTCACAAAATGAACAAAAATCGCGGTGTCGTTCAGGTGATGAAAGGACATACCTATTTCTGTGTTCCGGTTTGCTATAGAGGTTGCAATATACTGAGGTTACTAAAGTGCAACTTTGACATTTTTCCACCATTATAGGATGTCACTAGAATCTGGTGTTATTCGGGTTGTTAGGTTCCATTCATAACTGGCAGCTCGTCCGGAAATAGGTACCTGTTACATGTATCTGTAACGTTGGCGCCCTGCCCTTATATCAGCAGGTGTTCAACTTTGCACGCCGACCATTTAGTCACCAATTGACACACTGATTATAATGTTAATTATATTGTATTTCTATATATGTTATATTGATTAGACTAATTATACGAACATTGCATGATTTTTAGGTTATTATTAATTATTAGGTCATAACTTTGCACTTAACTAGAAATATGGATTGTTTTTGCAATTTTTGGTGTACGTGTTGTCTGTCTGTATGGGGTTTTATTTTTAGAAGAGGTTCTGCACAAAAGAAAACCAAGACATTTAATTATTTGGTTTAGGCAAGTACACCGAAATCATACAACTATAACTTGTCAATTTTACTGTTACATTAGAGTAATTTGTAACGTTTAATAACGTACACATGTTATATAAATTAAGTCCATAGCACAGTTCACTGCTTAATTTAATACTTAAGGTGCATCCAGATTATAGGTTATAGGAATCAGCGATTATGGCGGAGATGGAAGGTGACAACCAAACCTTTGCACCGAAGAAAATAATATTATAGCAGTATATATTGTTATGACAATGACTCATAATACCAAAAAAACACAGGAAGAGTGCGCCTTTTGTAAAAACGTTGTCTGGTGATTCTCCAGTCATATATCTAGTGACTCAAGTTAGAACGTTGAACGCCCTGACATTCGGCATCAGGCATCTTTGAGTTAGACTGCGTCCCCTAAAATAACACAGGATCAACAAGGAGAAGTCGAGCCAATCAAAATGATCCACTTCAATTACAAAACTTAGTACTCAGGAGGGATACACCGAGAAGTAATCCTTACTCTTTTAGCTTATATGCCAAGATTGGCTAATCAAACCTACGCGAGTGAATGGACATCCAAATATTTACAGCAAGTTCGCACAAAGAAAACTTTGGGAACACTTTCTAAAGAAGCGGCTCATTTACTAAGAGCAAATAAACATTTAAGACTTCTAATGCATATCGTGTTCTCTGCAGCAATAAATAAAGAGCTCCTTGTTTGGGCACTAAGCTGCGAGCCAAGAAGCGACTTTATATCATGCCAAGCATTTAATTTTCCTGCCACGAAGTCTCGTGTGCCTTAGGAAAAATTAATCAAAACTTTAGGGGTTCTAACGCAAGTTTCTTTCAACGCCATGTGCTGCAGAGGCGAAGTTAAAGTGCTTAACAAAATGTTAGAGCATTCGATCATCCCTGGCACGTATATCTTCTAAATCACTTTCCTCAATACCGAGCCTTATATTACTATTACTGCGGGACAAAAAGAAAAATGTTTTCTTGGAGTGCTTTTCTATGATGGATTTCTCTAAATTCAAAGCTGTAAACATAATATTTTCTGTCGCAGTATCCTCTGCTCAACACAGGTTTAAACTTTTAATACTATGAGAAATATGAAATCTGCCCTTAGGATTTCTGAGTTTATGAACAAAAGAAAAACAAAAGAAAATATGTCTTAGGTCCATCTTCCTCGCCCACTTTCCAGCTCGCTTACGCTTTTAGACACATGAAAGCTTCACGCTCAGTAAACAAAGCTATTTAAGGGACACTTGTACGTATGTTCTGACTTTTTTAATTTTAAAGCTATTTGCTTGAAAATTACCGCACTTAATATGAATAAATAAAAAATCGTTGTGCAAAAGCTCAAAGCTCTAGCTCAAATGCTTTTTTCAAATAATACAATTAAATATGTTTAACTAAGAAAACAAATGCAAATTTTCTAAAACTGCCTTGTTCATTCATATTTGACAGAGAAATACGATAGTCACATTTTCTGATACCTTATTACAGTGGAAATAAATGTAAAGATTTGATTTAAGTTGATGTAATTGGTTGTAGAGAAATACATTTTGTTTTTATGAAGTTGGTGTTAAAATTGTCCTTGTTTTTCAGTATAAATTATCTTTTTTTGTGAACCAATGAACCAAACAATCATAAGTACTATCTTAGATAGTAAATTTGAAGTTATGTATGCAAATTTTCATACAAATCAGGCAAACTTGAAATTTAGGGAATAAATGTATGCGCCAAAATGTAAAACTAAGAAAAACCTCACACAGAAAAGGTCCAGTGGGGTTAAAATAGAGCACAAGGATGATTTAAATGACTGGGCTTTAAAGAATGGCGGTTTGTGGAAAATGTTTGGCAAAATTATTAGAAGTGTCTATAGAATATTAATACGATATCATTAAAAAATCAAAAACGTCATTTTCACCTAAAAACTCAGTCCCAAAGTCCCAAAGGTGTAATCCGAAAATTTCTCCTGCCTATTTGTTTATAGGAATTTACAGATGCTTTAATTCTGTAATATATTTGACTCATACGGTTTTGAAATGTGAATTTGGCAAGTCTATTCGAATGTATTAAGGCAAATAATCATGTTAAATAAGGAACTATTTTGTATCGCACAGCAATCAATTACAGGATAGTAAGCCAATGAGAAGTGACTAGAGCACGTGGCAGTTCAGAGATACGGGGCAAAATTAATGGAACAGGGCTTAACTGAAATTATTATCTTTTACTCAGCGTTACACTGCTACGACCCCTGAAATCTCCCAATGAATAAATAATCTATCACATAGATCCAGTGTCAAAAATCAGTCAGAGGAGATACGGTGGGTCTCTATAGAACTAAAAATATGCTAGTCAATGTCCAATATTAAAAACGTCTATACCAAATATCCGATGTTACATGACTTTCTCCACCCACAATGGTTTATTTTTCTGTAGCTTCTATATACTATTCTTAAGAAAGATTTTTTTTTATCTACTTCATGTTAATCGAAATAAACCTTTGCAGAAATAGCTAGTCGATAGCGTTTAAATCACATATTCTTTCCACGACATCGCGAGAAACAACTGAATAGTGGCAGCACTTCAAGGAAATAACAGTATTGAAAAACTTCAAACCAATAATAAGGATATCTCTAAACTGCCACAGAAAAGTTTATTTCAAACAAATTGTGTGTTTTAAAGAGATCTACATTTATGTGTAATACATTTTGTTACTGCTTAGCTTTACAAAATTATACAATATTCCTTCCAAATGAAGACTTCACAGACAATTCCTAGAAAATTCAAGGAATACATTTTCATTTGTTTTGCAGATATCTTAAATAATATGGTATTTCAATCAAAGTCCTTCGATCCATTTTTGAGAGAATCAAAAATAACGAAAATCTTTTCATGTAAAGGGTAGCTTGTTATGGATTTTCGAGAAAATCTTTGTGTAGCATCTTTGGAAAATATTGACCTTAAATACCAAATTTTATAATTGTTGTGCTTTTCGTTTTTGAGTTATGCTGTTCACACACAAGGAGCCTTTTCTAAAAACGCTTTCTTTGGGTTCAGGGACCTCAAAACATGTACTTCCGTAGAAATCCCGACATCGAATTGTTTGGTGAAATACAACACTTTCTTTATTTACTATAAGTAGTAGTAGATAAACTAAGAAGTGTGTTCAACATAACATGAAAAACATCTCAATCAATGTTTATAATTAACAAATGAAACTATTTCTCAATGGTTACAGACTGTGTGTCATTTCCATAACTAATTGCTGGCCTGGGGTTAGTCATCTTCATATTCATCAGTTTCCCCATTATTTCCTTGAATAAGTACATCAGGGGTTTTGTATTAATTGAGTGTCATATTCACACTATTAAATAACTACGGACCAAAGTGAAGGTACAAAAGTTTAAAATTTAATCAACTGTAATTTATCTACTATTCATTACCATTCCCATAATTCATTACTGAAAGATACTTACAGGTTATATATTACTTCCAAAATGTGGAATACTGTTGGTGGGAGATTTAGGAAATGATAAATATAAGATTCACTGATATTTCATACTGATTCCCTTGAATAATAGGGGAGATTTTTTTATCGTTATTGGGTTATCAGACTATACGTGATTACAGTTAGAAGGTGTAAAGGGAAGGAGTATTCGCCATAAGTATCTACATCATTGCACAATAATTACATAAAGAATATGGTGGGAAGGTAAATTACATTAATTAAATTGTCATTTGAGGCTTAAAAACTCCATCCATTCAACGCCGGGTAAGTCAGTTTTATACATCTTTTCTTGGCCTTTATTCCAGCTGTATAAGCTACTAAAAACGCTGTTGTACCGTTCTAAATCCTCATAATTGGCAAAGGAAAGCTTGCCTATAAAAGCAAGCTACTTACTTTGGGAATTCACCACTCCCCACATACAGAATGGTTCAATTCTGGAGAAATATTCCTTTTGCTTTCATCATTGTGGCAGCACTGCATTCTGGCTGGGGACCTGGCAAATGTATCCAGTAATAGATGCAACTAAAAGCCACAAATCATCAATTTTGATCTGTCTCGCGCTTTAGCCGCACTGAAAATTTTCTTTTTCGACGATAGTGTTTTCTTCTCCACTTCTCGTTGATGCTGTCATGGTGGCAAAATGAATTTCCTGCATTTCAGTGCTGGCAACCTGACCTACTTGCGTGTTTTGCCTATTTTACTGCATGCGTGTGCATAAACTATATTAAATACACTAACTTTTGAGACGTTTGTTATTGCAGACATGGAATATAATCATACTTGATAGTTTAAATTTAGCATTTAAATTTTGCCTGGGTCTTCATTTCCATTTTACTTGTTTTTATTTACGATTTAATTCATACTAAATATGTACGAGCTGCAGGTTTTTTATTTTCTTTAAGGTCAACAACCAGGAGTGAATAATCAATCGCCAGTTCACCACTAATGTTAACGTTGGTGACCTTGATGCTGGAACCACCATGTTAACAGCTGTTAGTAATTATATTTTCGCACATGTGCTGTATCTATTATTCGCTATCTCGAAAAAATAGTATGCAATACACCTGCGGGTTGGCCTCCTGACTCAGTAGGTAGAGCACCTGCCTGCTGTGCGGGAGGGGGGGTCCTGAACTCGATTCCCGGCTGGGAGCGAAAATTTGTCTTTAACCTAGATTATTCCCTATCCTCTCCAGAATCTGGAAGTATGAATGAGAGTATGAATATTGTGGCGTGTATGTGTGTGCATTGTCACGCCAGACACATTATTGCGTCGGTAGCGACAGCATTGTTGGGGTAATTCTTTCGGCTGGGGTTTTGAAGTTTCGTCTGGCGTGGCGACTCGCCACCTTCTAGCTGGTGATCCTAGCTAGCGGTTGAGAGTGGGGGAAGTGAGCGTTACTTCTTTGTGTACTGTATGGTAAGCGTCACCTTTTAGGTCGAGGGCCTGGCGTGGAAGGTTGTATGTGAGTCGTGTGAATGTAGTCTCGTATGTGTAACGTCTTCGTTCAATTTCTTCCTTTTTCTCTTTTGTGTGTGATGTAAGGCCACCGGGCTTATACTGAATAAACCACGGGTAGTGTGATTAATGTGAAAAATCTGTGTATTTGTTATAACCATCCCACGCCTGCTCTGGAACGTGTAGTTTAAAATTCTGGTCCTCTTGTTGCCTCTGCAGCTATGCCTCCCAATGTAGGCATATGCCGGGGTAACTAAAATTTAATATCTAGTTGTAAATCTTAAAACCAAAAGAAAAATAGAAAACCAATGACTGCTTTATACAAGCTAGCACCATTGTCACCGAGCGGGATGCCCCGCATTTGGGAGCTCCGTTTTCGATTCCCGGCGACCTCCCACTCCGACTCATGGTTTTTCGTGATTTCCCCGGGTTGACAGCGAATGCTGGGGTGGTTTCTTTTCTATCACGATTTCTTTTCCGTTATTTCCCTTTCATTTCTTTTCCTTCTCATCTTTCAGATGTGCTTCTAGGTCTCGTGATGTATGGCGATGCCGGACAGATGGCGCGTATGCGTGCTCACTGGAAAGAATACTCCCCGTTGACACCAGAGGACTGCCTGACTGGTAGGTTGTTCATCGTCATCTCTCGGCGACTCCGGAGGCGACGCACGGGTCTGTGAGCGTGGGACAGTTATGGACTTCCGCGCGTCTCTGTGGCCTGGATGCCTACGGCCTGTAGCCTCCTTCATGCGTTCCTCTTGAGGTATTAGGTACAATAGATCTCTATAGGTCGCGGTTCCGAGGCGTCTCCCTCCGTTGAACAACCTATAACACCATCGCCGATATAACCATTGCAGTTAAAAGCGAGTTATAAATGGAATAAGATGCTATGAAGAATCTCGGAAGTTGAAAATACTTTACCTCGCGTCGTCTTATTCAAACTCTTGCTCGAGTTCTCCAATGATGCACCTACCAGTCTTGGACCGCAATATATAGCTGCTATTAAGCCACATGCGACAATTTTCCTGCGTCACATCACAAACATTTACAAATCGATCACTTAGATCGTCGAGACAGTGTACTAAATACAGACGTTTGTAAGGAAAATAATATTCTTCTTGTGGACCTCAGCCAATAAAAGAACATCTCGCTATAGACTTCTGCGGAGAAGAGTGCTACCAAGGTTACGCAATGCTGTTTCCTGTAATGTTATTTATTACACAAGCACAGTGCTTCATTTGTTTTTGGGAAACACTCCAAGAAAAGAACTGCAGGAGAAATAAAGCGCTATGGTTCCCACTGGAATTTTATACTGGCTTGAGCATTTGGCAAAGTTTACAACAAAATCTGCATTGGCAATAAACTGAGTTGGACAGAGCAAGTTGGATCAATAGCATCTTAATTTAAGGGGAGTTAAAATGAACTAACTTGCCAAAGTTAAATTTAACAAGTTTATGATCCATTTCTTCTTAAACTAATGAAGGTAGTACCGTAGTAAGGTTTCCCAGGGAGTATGCTTTGATCCCTGATGCGTCTACAAATTTGCTTGTATAAATATTTTGCTAACAATCGAGATATAATATTTTGAAAATCTTTATAGATTTACCATTTTTGTTACTATCAACATTTTATAGAATTTTATGAGATCTATTTAAAGTTTTGGAGATCCATTTTATCAGAGGTGTCAATAAATGCAAACTTTTTCAAAATTACAGCAAGAAATGTTACTGAGAACCTGGGTCATTTTTTGAAATCGATTTTTCATAAATTGCAATTTAAAAGTAACTGTAAAAACAGAGAAGTTAAATAACGAACAAGCAAAGCCATCAATAATATTAATCTAAACACAGCTTTCCACAGTTTACAAGGTATTTATACTTTCACTACCACGTACCTAAGGTAAGTAGCATCTCGCTAAAAAAAACTCGATATCGAGACTTCAGCGAAAATATTTTTCCGTTCCACTGAATAAAAAGAAAGAAAAAAGAAAGCTCTTGGAAATGTGTGTCTGTGTATGTATGTGTGTGGTCGGATGAATACTAAACGTGGTATCTAAGTCCAGCATCTTTCAAGGACGTGTTATGATAACTTGCAACAAAATGCTTCCCTCCACCGAGTCTTTACATGTGAATGTTTTCATTATGTTTTTTATTTTCTCCAGATTGGCTTTAATAACATAAAATAAATTAAAGGAGTAAAAATAAAATAAACTTTACTTCCTATGAAATAGCACCATTTTATAAGTAATTTCTTGTATGTAGCAAAGCCCAGTTTATTACACATGCATATGGGGTTGGTAATAAGCTTGCAAGGATGTTTTATCCGATAAAACGTCAGCTCGTTAATGAACCGCAATAGTATCAGTATGCAGTGATTAATAGGCGACATCATCAATCTCGACAGCAGGATCACTCATGATTCAAATTGGTATACAGTACTACGAATTAATAAAAGCAGCAGATCACGCAACGCATCCTCACTGAAGCCATATCAGTATATAAGCCAATACTATGGTTAAGCATTTTTGGAGAAAGTACGAAATCTTACTACCTCAACCTCCAATTCCACCAAAAACCAGCAGATTCCTTCAACTTTAAAAATTGTGTCTTTAATCGGTGCACTATAAGGGATCACCCATACACAATGCGCGGCACATACAGAGAAATAATCAGGTAGCAGTTATATTAATTAACTATAATGTAAGATATGAGAGAAAATGCAACAGGAAGGAAATAACAGAAAAGGGGGGGCAAATGTAAACAGAATGCAAATAGAGTAAATATTAGTATCATAATGAACGTAAATTATATATATATATATATATATATATATACTGCAAACTGCAAACTTGATGGAAAACAGCAGGCACAGCGAGAGAGACGGTAGCTAATACTCGCAGGAGACAGCAAAAGATTCAGTCTTGGAAACGCCATTCCCGGCACAGGAAGTTGAGAACATGTTAGAGAGAGAAGTCGGCGAATAAGAATGAGATGGACAATATAGAAAAACGCAAAGTGTCACAGTGACGCTATCTTGCTAAAGGTGTACAATTCATTTTTCATACGTCTCAGCCAACGCTGTTGTCACAGCCAATCAAAAGGTTCCAAACATCGGAGCGAAAAGTCGCCTTATGTTAAGATGTTATAAAAACGGGATGCCTAGAAATTCACTCCATTCTGGTTCTCGCTGTGACAACTTCACGCTGCATCCTGATTTGCAGGATTGCGTATGACTGAGATAATTTTCCCCTTTTAACACTTTTAGATGGCGGAGTTAAGAAATAATGTTAATACATAGTTCGGAGGAAAGTTTTGCTAGCCACGTCGCAGTTATAATCGTTATTCGGTAACAAATTACAGTTATTATTCATTAATAAAACATAGTTAAAGTTAAAACACGTGGTCATAATTTCACGACTTGCCTTCACCCATAAACCCTGTGTTAGAAAGAGATAGAGATAGGACTTGATTCATAGCTTCTACAAGAACGTACAGACAGACCGACATGAACCACGGACACCCAGGTGACTACAAAGGAACACACGGATAGGTAGCCACCCTTGCCACAGCACATTCCAATAATGTAAATTTCCAAACAAATTATGTTCTTGAGATTAACTATTTTCTTATCCCCACTGCTGGTAGAATTGGCTAGTATTCCGAAATATTTACGTTAGTATTCGTATTCGATTGTTCAGCCATTTAATATGTTGTGATCTGACAACTGATACAATGGTGATTTGTTTTTAAAAAACACAAGTATGAAATCAATTATTGTTTATATAGTGTGTTGCATTTTATTCATAAATAGTCTTAATAAATCCCATTCGATGTTGTGAACTTCATTTCATAAATTCGCTCGTGGTTTGCATTTGCGAATCTATCAATAACCTCGTACATTTTCATGGGATTACCTATCATGAAACTCGTACGATGGACAGAGATTATCGATGTATATTTAGTGCGTTTCCATTCTGGGTTTAAGGGAGTACAGAACTGATTTTTAATAAAAAAAATTCGATACTTGGATTACTGTCTTATACGAAAGTATGAAGTTTTCTCTTTATTGAACCGCATGAATTATCAATATCTATCCTAGAAGTATGTAATTATTGAAGCATGTGAATCCGCCACAAAATTAGGCCTCTACTGATGCTTGACCTTTGGAGTTCATTTCCCGTAAGTTTAGTTTTTCTCCTTGCATAAGGAACGTTTACTTGATGTTAATTAATATCCTGAAGTGACATTTTAAGGAGTTGTTTTTAAGTGATTTACAAATTCTGAAACAATTAACATTTGCGAAATTTAATTTAAAATATGCACTGTAAAATGTATAAAAAAGTATCCCAACAAACAATTGTCCAATACTATTCTTCTTCTTTCTCGTTTACCCTCCCTGTTAAGAGGACTCACGCCCTCCCTCAGGCTTACAAGCGAATCGGGGAGCAGACAGACTAATTGGATAGAACAGCCAGGATGGGGGATAGCCCGAAGCCTGATATGAGAGCGAGGAAGGAGATGATATCAAATAACGGTGAAATGGATGAAAGGTAAGGGATGATGGAGCAGTTGGTGGAATGAACCCGGAGAAAACCCGCCCAGACGCCGTTTTGTCCACCACAAATCTTACATACGGTTCCTGGGACAATATTATTCAAACTTTTAAAAAACATTTCATATATCACCTATATATTAAATCATAGCTGATGGATAGTACAGAAAAATTATGGAGAAGATAGGAATGGGAGAGATTTGGAGAGCAGGAGAAAGAAATAGCAACGGCTTCTGGATAACAGTAAGAAACAGAATGGAGGATATAAAAAGAAGAGATTTGGTGAAGCTTAGAGAATAAAAAAATCACTAGGGTTCTATAGGTTAGTAAAAAGGAAATGAGGAAGAGAAGGATATGTGGATTGTTGTAACAGAGCTCAAAAAGAAGCGTTTGCATGGATGAGAACAGGATCAATGTACCTGACAGGCTAAGAGGCAGAAAAAGCGGAATTTGTGAACTATGCGAAGGTTTTGAAAGCACAGAGCATTATATGACAGAATCAAAGAATTAGCAGAATGGAGACAAAAAGTATGGAGGAAAAATTGGGAAAAAATGGATGGAAAATGGTAGCAATTAAAATTTAAGAAGAAAAGAAGAAAGTAAAAATAATAATATGGAGGAGTTCTTAAAGAAAGTAAAGGAGAAATTGATTAGAAAAGTAAGAGTGTTAAGAAAGCTAAAAGGGCAAACGGAGGAGGAAGAGGATGGATCATTGGTGACTAAGGGTAGCAAGGGCTGCTCAGCTGAGCCATAAGGCCAGGGTGCCATGCAAAATGAGCAGTATAGGTAGAACATAACTGGCTGGCAAGAAAATTTGTACATAGGTTAAGTTAGTTTATAAGTGGAATATTGTAAAAAGGATCGTGTATAAAAATGTACAAATAAAGTTTATTCATTCATTGATTCATAAATTAAATCTACAGACTAAGAATTCTATCTTTCTAGGTTCTATAGTTACTGAGAACATTTCTTTACATATGGCGTATTTTAATATATCGAGAGAGGTTATTCCATACGCCTTAACATTTGAAAGGTGAATGCTATTATAACAGAAGTTACTTCTCATAATTTTTGTCGCCTTAGAAAGCAATACAGTCCTTAAATATCTAGCGAGAACTGTTTAAACAGTCGGCTAGCGACATCTGTGTGGGATTGCAAGGACCTCCTATTATCGCTCTGGGGAAACGCAATTTCCTAGCGGTTTGTTGTGGGCGAGAGCGATGGCACCTGTTTGCAGAGGAACAAAGACTGCTGTCGAGTCAATCGATACCCATTCAGCCATCGGTCGCCCAGTCCGAACTGGATTCATTATTCAACAAGGCGCTTTCGCATCAAGAATGTTCTAGAAGTGTTTTGTCACGAATGTGGGTACACAAAAAGTATTGGTGGATCAAGTTTTTGCACTTAATGTGACTTTGAAGGGGAAATGTTTGCGATGGAAGTTACTTTCCAATTGTACTGCACTGCATAATGAAATTTATAAAACAGAGATAAGACTGCTTTCAAAGTTGTTTGTAACTTTCACGAAACCGTAACAGAAATTCTAATTTTTCAGCACTATTTATTTACTTTTAGGGAAAATCTAAAATGTCAGCGGCTTTTTAAAGAAAATGACTATTTCCAAAAAATGAATTTTATTTCTTAACATAGTCTCCTTTCAATTCAATACACGTTGTCCAACGTTTCTCCAAGTTTTTAAATCCTTCTAAAAATATGATTTTTCGAAGTCTACAAAATATGAGGTTGTTTCTGCCATGATTTGTTCACTGGACATGAATTTCTACCCAGCGAGCCAATTTTTCAGGTTTCGAGGAGGAAGAAGTCGCTCGGAGCCAAATCTGGAGAATATGGTGGATGAGGTAGCAGTGCGTAGCCCAATTCCACAAATTCTGCAATGGCACTGGTTGACTTTGTGCGGGTGCATTATCCTGGTGAAAGAGAACCTTTTTCTTCACCAAATGGGGTCGTTTCTTTAACAATTCCTTGTGAAACTGATGCAGCATTGCGGCATAATATGAACCTGTGATAGTTTTACTCTTTTTCAGGTAGTGGATGTCTATCACCCCTTGATAATCTCAAAAGACAGTTGCCATGATTTTTCCTGCCGACGGAATGGTTTTCGCTTTCTTTGGAGCTGGTTTGCCAAAGGAAATCCACTGTTTTGATTGTTGTTTGGTTTCAGGTTGATAGTAATGGATCCAAGTTTCATCAACCGTGATATAACGCCGCAAAAACTCATTTGGGTTGCGCTGGAACATGTTTAAACATCCCTGTGAAATGGTCACACGATTCCGCTTATTCTCAACTGTGAGCAGTCGCGGCACCTATCTTGCTGGTAGCTTTCTCATATTAAAAACTTCGTGCAGAATGTTATACATCCGTTCACTCGAGATGTTTACGGTCTTGGCTATCTCACGGATGTTCACTCGGTGGTCTTCCAACACAATATCCTGAACTTTGTTCACCATTTCTTCTGTTGTGACCTCAACCGGCCGTCCTGTAGGCACGGCATCTCTTGTGCTCGAATGGGCACATCGAAATTCTGTGAACCATGTCATGTGATGGAACAGAGTCCCCATAATACTTGTTCAGCTTTTCTTCCGTTTCCTTCACCGTCTTACCACGCAAAAAGTAGTGCTTTATCAGAACACGAAATTCACTTTTCTCCGTTTTCTACGAAGCAACACACGTCTGCTTATTTTAGACGCTCTCAACAATGTTCTAAGAAACAAATGACGATGAATTTCTGCAATTATACCAGAACAGATGCAAAACTTGGGTGCAAACAAGAAACCTGTAATTAGAACGCTATCTCTTGCCAAATTCATGGACTTGTCAACCCGCCCTCGTATAATTTAATTAATTTTGTCTGGCTAATCGGTGGTTTTATTTTCCTATAGCTAGCAGTACTTATTTATATCTCCCTCTTTTTGCTTTATTCGTCACTTACCTATAGTAGATAAAGGAAGTATGTATTCATCCAAAATCTGATACGATTCAACGGAAATATACGTTTAGGGGTCTACTCAAAGGGGCCCAAAAAGCATTTACGTTTGTGAACAGATAACTCAAAAATGAAAAGTCAAACATGTTTAAGCACGCCAGGAAAGATTTTCAGGTAAAAACTGCAATTTATATGGACAAGTTTTTGTTACTTTTTATTTTCTCATGTTCTCTAACGATTCTGGTTAAAATATCACATAAGGTCTGTATATGAATAATAAAACGTATATCTTGAATTTCCTGTGCGTTGCTTGTGAAGTCTCCTGGGAAATTGTAAGAGATAGGCCAAAACTTATTGTTTGTTCAGAGTCTTTGGAGACAGTGGAAGGGGGAGATAAGGAATCCACGAGGCCGGCAGGTAGCTATAAAGAGAACCGCCACACAAAGTCGACCTTGCCGCGACTAACCGGTTTTCTATCTACCCCTAACCACTGTCTAAAAAGACTCAGAAAAAACTCTACTACTTTTTCTGCAGCATTAGCAGTTGGAAATATTCGTTTTTATATCTTCAAATTTTCCCATGTTGGACTGCCATGCAGCATCTTTGGCGATTCTTCTTCCTCGCTCGGTTTCAATAGTAAGAAGAAGAAAATAAAACTGGCGATATGCGAACAGCTATGTTTTGTTTTCTGTATTGTGCATGCAACCAAATTCACAGTGCTTAATTTAAGATTATTTCTCGTCAAAAGTTTATTGTGAGTAACGTTACATCATAGAAGAATAATTTGTTATAGAAATATTGTGATATAATTATGTGAAGTGTAATAGGAAGAGATTGATATACGAGTATCACACATCAAAATTTTAAACTAATTTAAGGATTGTATAAAACACATTTTGGTTTACTCTGAATTTTAATGTATTTCAGCCAAAGAAGTTAATAAATTAGGTATTTTATTCGGGCTAAACATCATGTTATAAGAAATATAATCTTCGAATAACAAAATAAACAAAAATATTTGTAGAATTCTTATTGGTTGTCTTTAACACGATAACACGAAGTTACCGCGACAAATTGGCTCCCAGAACGTGGGGCGAAATAACCAGGAAGGGGCGAATTAACCAGGAAGGAGCAAAATAACCAGGAAGGGACGAAGGAACCAGGAAGGGACGAAGGAACCAGGACGTGGAGCGAATGGAGCAGTGAAATTAACTACAAGACGCAGATTCCAGAAACAACCACCAGAACGACCGACAACGCGGATGAGTGTACATCGTAACTACGAGAATAGAAGGCAACAGGGGAAATCGACATCAGGACACCAAGACAGCGAGACGACGCAGATCCATCGTAGTACGACGCAGAGGCGACATATACATCTAGGAGAGAGGGGCAGGAAGCTGGACATCAAAGCAACATCATCAGATAGCATCATAAAGGTTAGAAAATTGTAAATTTTTTGTGTTTCCTAAAAAAAATTGTGAGAAATTAAATGTTGTTGAGAAGTGGTAGGATTAAGAAAACAGTGTCTACTAATAATACTGAAGAAACAATTATGGAAGGGGATAATGTAACAGTTAGCTGTAATTCAATACAGGTTACAGAAAATTGCTCAAACAATGTAGGAATTGAGGGAGGAAGTATTAGTGAAGAAAGTGAGAATAGAACAGCAGGAAATGTTAATTTTGATGCTAGTATGATGATGGAAATGCTGAGAAATTTTGGTGAAACATTAAAACAGATTCTGGAAAAGAGAAATGAGAGATTAGAGCAAATATTAACTCAGAAAAATGAGAAATTAGAGCAAATATTAGATCAAAACAGGGAAGATATGGAAAAGAATAATAGGGAATTAAGGGAAGATATTGGTAGGAGCTTAGAACAACAACTAACTCAGAGAAATGAGAAATTAGAGCAAAAATTAGATCAAAGCAAGGAAGAAATTGAAAAGAAAGTTATGAAGCTAGATAGTAGTATGCCAAGAATGAGAAATGATAATCAGGAAATAATAGCAAGTGAGATAGGAAAAGTTTCAAAGAAAATGTTAGACATGAGCAGGGAAATATCTAACCAAAAAAGTGAGGTTGATACTAAGTTTGAACATGTTGATGTAGAATGTACAGAGTTAGGTAGCCGAATGAATAGCATTTCAAGTGAGCTAAGAGAGATGAAGGTGGCTACAAATGCAGATTTAATTCAGGTGCAAGTTAATTTCAGAGGGGAGATATCTGAAATTCAGAAGGAGTCGGAAACACAACGAAATAAGTTGTCCAAAGAAGTTTGTCCATAAATAATCAAAAACTAACTTCTGAAATTAACAAGCACCAAGCTGTTCAAAATGAAAACTCCAATCCAGTACAGTTTATTACAGACTTGTCAGAGTACTCTCAAAATAAGAAGATACCGAAAGAATTGAAAATGACAGTTGTTAAAAGATGTGTGGTTCAGAAAACTTTAGATTGGTTTGAAATGGTATCATGGGGCGAAATTTCATATGAATCCTTTAAGAGGCTATTCATGAACAGATTTTGGAAGGTTACAATACAGCTACGAGTAATGTTTAGCCATAGACAATTTGATCCAGGAAAGAGAATAGCCATGACCGCAAAAAAAAAAGAAAAGAAAAGCAAGTAAATCCAGGATAGTTAAAACGGAACTGCAGAATAAAGTATTGGAATTAAGAGGGTTAACTATGTATATATGTCATGAGAAAGGAGAAATAAATTCAGGACAAAAATAAATGTTTAAAGGGGTAAAGGCAATTAAAGTAAAACACTTATATAGCACACAGATAATATGAAATTATGTGTAGAATTAAGAGATGTAAATATATTTGTGTAGAGGATGAATATTTTGGTAAATATGTTCAAAAATTACAAGATGAACCAGGTTAAAAATCTTAAGTGTATAAATTTCTATGTCAATAATCTAAGAAAGTATAAACATTTTGTAACTAAATAGTTCAGGGTACAGCATTTGCTATAAAAAATTGTAATGTCAGATGTATTTATAAACACATTAGACCGGAGCCAGTGAATAGTGGCGAGAAAAAGACAAAATGTATGACTTGTGTTAAATGCGTGTGCAGTGTTAAGTGCAAGTGATAAATACCGTGTGTTACGAGATTCAGGAGACTAAAAACCCATTTATAAAATTTCCAAAAAAAGTTGTAAATATTTATAATTATGTTTCTAGTGGGGCATATGTGGCAGTGATTATAGTGTAAATAAGCATTATTGTATGACAATGATTTGAGATGTTTGTTAATTATAAGTATTATAGGAAATAAGTTTACACGGCCTCACTGAAACTGACAATAGGAGCGGATAACAATGAAACGAGGGGGTAGGTTGTTTATCAATTAGAAGAGACAAACAAATGACGTCAGATTAGCGCGCTTTTATTTAGAAATCGAGGAAATTTCTTCCCTAGAGTATGTGTGTTCGTAATTTGATTGGATATAAAAATAGACGCTAATGTTGGCGCGTTTTATTAACCAATAGTAGCTCGATTATAATCTTTAGGCATATCGGGTGAGGGAGTATAAATTATGAAGCCAAGAGACGGGTAACGTTCAGTCCAACAGAAGCATTCGCGGGTAATACGTCGTTCAGTCCAACAGAAGCACTCGCGGGTAATACGTCGTTCAGTCCAACAGAATCATACACAGGTTATACGTCGCTCAGTTCAACAGAAGTATTCGCGGGTTATACGTCGCAAAGTTTAAGAGAATCATTTACGCGTTATACGTCGCGCAATTCTACAGAATCTCTCGCGTCGTAAAGTTAGTTATAAATGTGAAATACGCGAATTAATAACGTGCAGCAAATAAGTGATTATAGTAACATTAGAAAATATAACAGTTTCAGTCGGGCGTGTATCAAGAATAATTATGTGAAATGAATAAAGTGTGACGGCAATAAAAGTGTAAAAACAAATTCTTTTATCAGTGTTATCTTTCAGTAAAAACTCCTTTCCGTTTACACACCCTGTTTAAGAGATATGCCCGACTGAGAAATAATAGCTAGCCGGAGGACAAAGAACCCAAAATTCGAACTAGTAATACAATAACAGGTGCTCAGCAATAAGATAACACTAACTAGACCGCGACAACGTAGGTGTTTGTTGCTCGACTTTCACAGCTTTTTCCTAGGTAGTATAATAATGCAAGGACCAGCGTCTTAATTTCTGTTTCAACGAAGGATCTGAGTTCACAAATATTGATAAACTCTTATTTACTCTTTACAAAACCTATGCTAATGGATGGTGGTGTTATTATAATTATATTATTATTCATTATTTTATTCATAATACTCTATTCATTAAAATAATGCTTTCAAATGAAAATACTCTACCAGATAAAAAATGTTAGAATATAAAGTTCTGAAACAGATTATAGGCTCTTAGACTGTACTTGAGTTCTTAAATAAGATATCAAAACCACAGAGGGGTCTTAGATGAAGTTCGCCAATTTCAGTATATATGTGGCACTATAAACAGAACGCTTAAAAGGAAGACTAAAGCAGACACATTAATAAGGCTTTACGATGTGATGGCTCTTCCAAAATTACTTTATGGAAGTGAAACATGGAGTTACAAAGTAAAGGATTTCCACAATGTCGAAGCTGCAGAGATGAAATTCTCAAGAGCAGTTAAGGTCTGTACAAAAATGAAAAACTTAAAAACGAAGATATTAGAACAGAACCAAACATCACAGAATCATCAGTATAAAAGGTTATACAATGTAAAACCAAATGAAAGTCACATTACAGAGCATGCTGGAAGATCACATCCCATATAGGGAAGTCCGTTATTCACCACACGGAAAGAGTGTAGGAGGACCGCGTAAACGAGAGATAGAATTAAGTTGAACAGGTTTCCAACCTAACCCGTAAAGGAAGAAGAATTATTTTATTCAATAATCGTTTCTCAATGATAATCTCGTGATTTTAGAAGTGAACGTTTGCAAATGCAATAAAGCCTAAAAATGGCTAAAAAAAAAAGACGTAACACCAGTGAATAGCCGCACACGAAACCTCTACCCCGAGGATCCTTCAGAGAAAGCACTTATATCAACTGTTGCGTGTGTCGAGACGCATTTCAATTATACGTTTACCGTTTCTTAGTAAAAGGTTTGAATAATTTATGTTTTTTTTTCACATTTAGTGTATTATTTTGAACGCCTGTACGTGACGTAACATTACGTCATTACTGGTTGGCATTTGCATGATGTCTTTCTCATACAAGGCACTCTTATTTCCCGCAACTGAATGGCTAAATTCTCCTCTCCATATCGATTGGAGAAACCTTTTGTTTGGCGCCTCGATGCTTCCTTAAAGCGATGTCTTGTGACAAATCCTTGACAATGACCTACATATTTATGAGAATCGTTATCTCACGTTATTTTTTCACGATATTATTTCACGTTATCTGACTCGTAAGTATACGGCTGCTAATGAACGACGTCTAAATATATTCGTTTTTGAGCGAGATTACGATAAACTTAACGTTACGTGAACTAAAGCCAATACATCTGTGAAATTTGGCTAAAAAGTATGAAAAATAAATAAAGAAATATTTTTCATAATAAAATAATATGCATTCTAAACCTTAAGAAAAAATATAGTCTTTTTTCACTTGGCGCATTTAAACTGCGAATTAACTGAAGCTGTAATATGAACAGGGGGTGCTTATTAACAGAGCGTCCAAATTTAAACCTTGTTTTCTCGCAAATATTTTTTCAGCATTTTACCATACTCAAATTGCTCCACACGATGCAATATTTTACTAATTTGTTTAAAACGTTTCTTACTGTATCTAAAAAGCACACTAAATAAAACACCGTATTATTCCTCTTAAAAATAATGCTCCAATTTTTAGAAATAAATTATTAACTTTTGAAAAATCAAGAATTTTGGAGACGACAAAATGTAATTATAAAAATATAATGTAATGTAAAATAAATCCGATAAGATAGATCTTTTTGTAAACGTATTTACTGTAAAATCTAAACTTTTTATTTGAGTGTTTTTTAAAAATGAGTGGTGTGGAGCATTTTTATTAGAATAATGAGTTTACACAATAAAAAATTAATATTTAAATAAGCATGCCAACTAGAGTCTTGAAGCATGGTAAAAACGTTACTGCTATTGTGTGTAATAACATAAATGTCAACAATATATCTTACATACTCTAAATTTTTCAAATTTCACAGTTGCATTCACCTTAAAACGACGAAGCGTAACGAAGTTAGGAGGTGACGCTAAATTAAAGGTCTAATTAGGATATACTTAACGAAAATGACTTTGATTGGTAGTTGCTTTTATTACTCCGTGTCACTGCATCGCGCCGACTGATTCAATTTAGTCACATGCCATCAAACTTAATGGGGGAAGGTAAAGATTGACAGTGACAAACTCTTGAAGTTACGTACGTCGGGTTAAGTAAACTCTTTTTAAGTCAATATATCCATGAAAATCCAAAAACTTCACAGTTTTCTTCTAATTGCTTTGACGTTTTTACCATATACTTAGAACATAAAACATGTAGTGCACACAAAATGTTAACGAACTATGTCACGCCCGTTCTAAAGATTATTCATAATTAATCACTTTTTGATATTGTAATATGAAATAAACCCTGGACCCTTCAGTTTATCATATTGCTCCCAAATTATTAGTTTGAGTTTATTATACAAAAATAAAGAAATTTCTTAATTTAAACATGTTGAATCCTTGAGATTTTTACTTTCTCTATCACGTACATAGTAGGCAGAGAAGCTATTGCATTCCACCCAAAAATTTGATATCGAGATTTCACGGGAACTAAATGTTTCGAGACCCCCTCAATAAAAAAGTAGTTTTAGAAAAAGTGTGTGTGCCTGTGAAGAGCATAACTCAGAAACGAAAAGTCAGATAAGCACCAAACTTGGTATTTAGGTTAAGTATCTTCCAAATATGCGACCACAAACTACGCTTTACATGGTATATTTTTCGAAATTTTTTATTTTCTAAAAAATGGTTCTAACGATTTTGATTAAAATACCACATATGAAAGATATTTATATGATAAACAAAATGTACATCTTGAATTTTCTGGGAATAGCCCATGAAATCATCTTCATTCTGGAGGAATTTTGCATAATCTTGTATGACTGAAAAGTTAAGCAATAGACGAAAACATACTACACAAAAAATGTGGATCTCTTTAAAACACGAAGGGTTCGAATTGTTCATTTCATGGTCACCCTTTAAATTTGTTTCTCGGGATTACACGGATACAGTATGAAATTTAAGGCAGATATAGGTCCAGTTCTTAAGCATTTAAGTATGGATGTTCGCTTTATATCCATAACGAAATGTGCAAAGTAGCTATTTCTGCAAATACTTATTTGGATTAAAATGTAGTAGACAGAAAAATAACTTTAGTAAGAATAGTTTGTATACCCACTAATAAACAATAGAGGGTAGAGAAATTCATGTGAATGTATCACATCAGATTTTTCATTGTGAGTTAGTTCGGCTGAAATTATTTTCCTATTTAATTTTTGAAAATAGTGCACAATAAGCGGGCACAAATTTCAAGGTAATAAATTATAAACTGAAAAAACAAATTGAGAAAAATGGAGCTTAAAACTCAACCCGATGCTTTAACTAAATGGTACAGGACCAATTGTTGATATTAGAAAATTAATTGTGTAGCATGAAATTAGAAGTTATAAATACAATAAAAAACAAAAGAAAATTAATTAAATTTTAACATTTTTTGCCAAATCTCAGAGATACATTACCTTAACGAAATGTGTTAGACTTTCGCATTGTGTCATGTTAAGTCATGTCACTTTACGTTAAGTCGGTCTTAATCCTGATGTTACTCTGTATCAGGGAAGTCTTATAAACGTAATTTTAGGTAAGGAATCCCATTCGTAAAATACTGAAGTTATACACTCTTTAAGTAATCACAATTTGGCTCTCAAAAATTCACACTATAGCTAGATAGATTTAAAATAAGAATATTCCGGACCTCTTGAGTAAAATTACACTATTTTGAAATAGTTGCCTTTTAATTTTCAACATTAAAAGTGTCACAAATAATACAAATAATATTATGTTTCGTGATCTTTATTAAGAAGGCCAGACGCATATTCTATAAACAATCTAAACAAATTTTCTTGATCTTATCGATCAATACATTTTCTTTTCTTTCCACTCTTTCTTTTTCTTTCCGCGTAGTCTGTAAGTATTTTCGCAATCCTCGCTGCTCCGTATGTATTCAATCTGCACTTCTTCATTCGGCGTAATGAATCGGTTTCTTATAGCTTCCGGAGATCGCTCGGAAAATTCTACACGATACCATGGCAGCCTATAGATGCGTTCTGAAACTTTTCAAAAGAAACTTCCAACTTAGATAATCCAAAGCCATCTTTAATGAGAAACAGGTAATAAAAATGTGTCTGTCGTTGCTGAGCAGTAAGTAAATAGCCTTCGTTTGAACGCGTCGCCGTGTTACCGGGAATTGCTTGCCCTGTGCTGTTTATAGTCGGTTCTGTCCCTCCTCCACTTTCCCTCCTCTCCGTGTGCTGTCTAATCAGTTGACACAAAGTCGTTGTATAGAGGTTGATACTTATGAGACCGCATGTTACAGTGTGTTAGTGCTATTATAATACCAAAAAGTCCGTATAATTTATTACACAGAATTTTCATGTATGATTTCTATGTGACAACCAGAAGGACTATATGCCTTGGCTTACAATGTGTGCACGCAGTGACCTTGTATCAATAGTGCGGCGAGGGGAAGGGGTGCCAAAGGTAACCTGCAACTGTAAACAGTAGCGTCAGGGATAGACCGGGACATAAACACAGAGCTCAATGAAAGCAACTCTTCCATATCAGTAACGCAAGCGAACTACTGACTGTCAACTGTGCAGCCCTGGGTCTGTGTATTCACTACGACGTACGTGTACTAGGCAGGGTGGTAGTTATGTTGCTTCCTTGCTCTATGAATATTTGCCCAGCTCTAGTGACAAACTCTAGTAGAGAAGTGAGACGACGATTTATAGACATATTTCCTGCTGTTCGTGCGCCTCACAGAGAAACGATTCTGATCTTTTGAATAGACTTACGGAAACGGATTTATTCTTGATAAGAAACTGAAAATAAATCACTGTGTTCTTATAGAGAAAAAAAACTCGAGGACATCGGAGAAAAGTTAGAACGAAGTCCAAAGAAATCTCTGAGAAAGCTTGGAGAAGGATTAGGAATTTCGCAAACTTCGACTTGGAATGCTAATAAACTTATAGCATTATAATCCTATAAGATAACTGTAGTTCAGAAATTGCAACAACGCGATAATGTGAGTAGAGTTAATTTCTACAATTGGATGTTGGATAATATTAATGATCGCTCTAGTGACCCACATTACAATTTCTTTTTACGGATGAAGCATGGTTTTATTTGCATGGCCATGAAGAATTAATGAGTGTTAATGTAAATTTTCTTAAAAGGTGTGAGAGATGGTGGTGGCATAAGGTATCACTTCCAGCAACTTCTGTAGTTACTGTGGTTATAATTTACACGAGAAATCTATGCGCTTGAGTTTAAGGGACTATGAATATCCGATTCCGCCGGCAAACAGCCTCCTTCCCGGTGCTAAGAAAATTCCCGTTAGGCCGGCCACGAGTCCAAACAAAGGTCTGTAATTATAAGAAACGCATTAAGTTGTTACTCTTCTTTTCTAGTCCCTAAAAAGCTTACAAGTTAAAGCAACTATTAAAAGTACCGCTCACTTTTGATATAGAATGTACCTACTACAGCGGCGCAAAGCATTTCGTCATACTCTCAAAGTTCCCTGATTTCTAGCGTAAATTGAGACATGCAGTCTAGACCTTCTCGAATACTGCTGAAGCTCGAAACTGTCCCGAAACAAAAATCCAGCGTGGCGTAAATTGCAGTTATGTGTAGGCCATGTGGCGGAATCTTCTCTTTCAATCCAAACATTACGTAAGAAGTTACGAAAATGGGACTCGAGTTTTTGGAATCGCAGGCGCCACTCACTCTCTGCCTGGCTTCCATTTGTTACTCACGTGCTGTTGAGTGGTTTAGCGCGTGTTGTATATTTGACGTTTCTCAGAAGGAAGGCATTTTCGCCACCCCGTGTTACGTAATCAGTAGTCCAGGAAACCACTGACATGGGCATAGAAATAGCAGGCACCCCGTCGTGTTGCCGCCACTCCCTCTTGCGGATAACAAAGTTGTAGTGTCCAGAAACATGGAAGGACATCTCGTTTATTGTGTTTATTATGAAAACTGCTGGGCGTTCTTTGACTGTTCAAGATCTCATGGTGCTTGAAAGTCATTTATGACCAGTATTTTCCTTCAGAATTACCACGCTCTTCTACCATCTATATTAATCTATGTTAAAATGGCATATTCGAAATAAGTCTGGTTCTTGCTAAATTATGAACAGTATTTTCATAATTTAACAAGGAAATAACCTGAGAAATTTTAGGCTTTACACATGGATATGCGCCATAACGTTGGTGTGCTGATAGGAGTTCAGTTGTTCGAAACAAAAATCTTGATTTTAGTTTTTCCAAAAGTTATGAGCTTTACGAGACATCTGTTAGTGGTGTATATAGGCTTTCGAAACTTTCAGCCCCTAACATGCAACTTTGAAACTTGCACCCTAAGTTTCCTATCTCAAATAACTTGATTAAGGCCGCTCTATACTGGAATCAAGTATTTTAATCTTCATCAACAATTAGTTTTATTAAGCATTATAAATAGATAAATACATACGTTTATATAAATAATGATCACTCAATAGCTACTAAATTATTATGAATAGAGAGGATCGTGTGATTGCTATAGAAGAATTGAAAAAATGAGTAATGGCAATGAGTAATTTGAATTATGAGCAAATAACATTATGTACAGGAAAGCAATCAGCACTGGCCATGTCCTATAAAATATACCACGTGGTAACCGCTGGGTGACGTCACGCCGGCTTTTATTCAATAGTATGCGCGGAGATTCGTCTAACTAAATCTCGTCGCTAGCACATCATGTAAGCCGTAGATTATGGGATGAGTAGATTCAAAGCACAAGTGTTATTGCCGTTTGGGGTAAGAAGGATTTCCACTTTAGTAATTGTTTATTGTATGTAATTAATACTTGGAATTAATAGCAATTGAATGAATAAGTCTCCAGCATCCCTAGGTTCATAAGAATTCATCACGTACCCAAAAATGTTGAAGATATCTACCAATTCAAACTATCCTTTACATTGTGTATTATTTTTCATTTTCTCAAAAATGGCTCTAATAATTTTGAATAAAATGTAGTAAATTACGTGTACATCTTAGTTTGCTCTGAATAGCCAACAAAGTGCTCTTTATACTGGTTGAACTTTGTGCAATTTTGTATAACTGAGAAAATATACTCGGAAGAATGTAGCTCATTAAAATATACAAACTGTGTCAAATAGTTTTTATTTTTTCTATTGCTTAACTATATGAAGTAAAGATATTACATTTAAATAAAAAAATTCTTTATCAAGATTTCAGCCTGAATCCCAAAGTGTTGTTAGAAAAATGCCCGTGTGTGTTTGTGTGCGTGAACAGCTTAACTCAAAAACAAAAGTCAGATAAATACCAAATTTGATATTTAAGTTCAGCATTAAATATTTATATATTTACCCAGGCGGAGCTCAGACGATTCAACTGGGAAGTTTTCTCGTATCCTCCGTATTCACCGGAGCTTGCCCCAAGTGATATTCACATGCTCCTCCAACTCAAAGGTAAGCACTTTTAACACCGCTGATGAAGTTAAATCAGTGATCAGCTGGTTGCGAACACAGGACCCGACCTAGTACAACACTAGCTTGGAAAAAGTTGTGCCATGTCCTCAAAAATGCTTGTAAAAACATGTCGACTATGTAGAAAAGTATTAGAAGGATTGTACAATATAAATAAAATTAATTCAACATGATCAATTGTGTGCAATATGTTTTATAAAATAGGGGAATTTAACTATAGGACATAAATATATATAATTTTATGTGGATAGCCTGCAAGGACCGTTCATTCGAAAGGAACTTAATTTAAGTTTGTATAACTCGGAAACCATAAGAGTTAGACAAAAAATTAATATATCAAACAAAGCTGGATATCTTTAAAATACATAATTTATTTACAAATATATTTTTTGTATCAGCTATTTCCAAGACATCCTTTATTATTTGTTTGGAATTTTCAATACTCTGTCATCTTTAAAGTGCTGTTGCTATTCAATTATTTCTCACGAAGTCATGGAAAGCGTATGGAATTTTTAAAGAGTTTTTAAATATTTTGATCGCTATTACATTTGTAATATAACGAAATGTGTAATGAAACTATTTAAGCAAATGTTTGTCTAACTTGAAGAATAAGATTTTGTAATAACAGTTCGTATGTAAAAATAAAAGATAATGGGTTGAGAAAGTCGTGTGAATGCAACACATACGATACCTGTTTTAAGTGGTCTCCATTCAGTTATTCCTAGTGATGTCATGGAAAAACTATGAAAATTTAATGGCAGAATATAAAAATATGACTAACGCTTCAGTCTCTTATATCGCTCGTGCACTAACAAAATATACAGTGAAAACATTCCTACAAATGTTTATCTCAACTGGTATGGAGTAGGTAGAAAAATGATCTTTTGTAGTAAGCTAAACCGAATAGTGTCTCCAAAAGTTATTCTGAAACTAAATACTTGAACTCATATCTAAGCAAATTATATCGTGAAATACATAACATGGATAAAGAATGAATTTTTGCTTGTGCACTGTAATACATATCGGATAGGTTTGTTATGGGTAGAGAAAGTTGTGTGAGGGTTCGCCTCAGATTTCTTATAGCGAGACCGTTTAGCACTGTACATTAGTTCACTGTATGGTAGGTTAAAAAGAAGTGACGTGGAAATACCCCCGGGAAGTAATTTCTCCTTACGTTTATTAAATTACACATATACAAACTAACGCCTCTTTTTTCGTTTCGACAAACTGATGCCGCCACTGCGCGTGTCATGCCCTAACTACTCTTTTAAAATCGATGTTACCTCAGATGAATGTTATAAAAGTGTGTGATAATGCGCCGCAATTAAACAGAGGTCGCTCGTGCTGGTATTTGGGATCGCAGAGACTGGATACGTGTTTAGCAAGAAAAGAATTGCACGCCAGGGTGGTGCGGGGTCACAGATATGCGCCGCGATAAACTCAACTGACTTCTGACATAGGCTATGCGCACCAAGTCATTTTCTAATTGTACAGTAGCAGACTGTCTACGAAGTTATGCAGCTGTAATTTAATATTCTTGGTTAATGCATGACGTTAGTTTTGATACAATATTAATACATAACTGGTGGGATAACTTATCCTGGGTTCATGGTTTTGTTCCAAAGATCAACTTTGTGTGTATTTATTTCTGCAGTACGGTAGTATAAAGTTATACCAGCACAGCAGGTTATAATTTTATTTATTTATATTTACTTTCTCTACTAGTTACCTATGTGAATAAAAAAATCATAAAGTTCGCGCGCGTTTGTGTGTGTGTGTGTGTTTGTGTGCGAGAGAGAGAGAGAAACATAAATCCAAAACCAAACGTTTTTTATTAACACCAAACGTGAAATTTAACTTCGGCGTCTTCCAAGGATGGGACTGGAAGATTTTCAAAAACATCCGCCACACTAAACTACCTTTTACATGGAACATTTCAGTTAATTTTGTTTTTCTCAAAAACGGCTCAGAATTTTGGTTAAAATACGCTGTGTTTAAAATATTTGCGAGTCAAATAAAATATATATCTTACATTTTCTGTCACGGAAAACAACAGTCGGACAATTCGGGCCAATAACAGCACATGGCTGTGCCTAGCCAAACACCTGCATAAAAACATCTTTGATCTACTAAATGCATTTCGTGCAACAATAGAATATGGGTGAACATCAGCTGAACAATTGCATTGCATTATATTACAAAGTGAAGGTTGCAGGACAGCAAAGCATTGGGGAGCAAGACTGCTAATAAGTTTGGTGACAAATGCAGTGCATTAGAAAACAACAACAGCAATTTTCTAAGAATAACCTATGTATTACTTTTATATAAGTGGTCAGCCGTAAGAGCTTATAGAGCTCTTTAAGGGACAAAATTTATATAAAATAAAAATTACTCTGGTGTTAACAATTTCCATTATATTCTTTGTTATTGGTTTGATTTTTCAGCTACATATGCTGTTTTCAAGTAATAACTCACTATTCGTTTTTTCCCCTGGCCATGCAAAGAATACGGAATTTCAAAGCCATCACTTAGCGATTCGCTTTTTAAAAATCTGACTATCGCTTTAGTCTAGTGAATTCTTCTTGTACATACAACGAATACAAATGAGATTTATAATAAAAGTTTATCAAGATGAACAAGAAATATGGCAGGAGAATAAACTTTTGTAGGAGTAAATTAAATTACAGGACATCGACAAGGCTGCCTTAAGCTCCTTGTCGAAAACAAAACCTATAAGCGTGAGCCTATATGAACTAATTACGTATAAATTGTTTCGTTTTTTCCCGAACATTTGCGAACCCAAAGCAAACTCTCACTCCTTAGATGTGACTGTCATAATTACGGGGCTTCTACAGAATCTGCGTTTATACCAAATATATCAACAAAAACAAGAGCAATTTACCACTTCCTTGAGTTATTTACGAAAAAAATCCCCTTAAATTTAGGTGTTATGACGCAATTGGATAGTGTACCTGTGATAATGGCTCAAGTTGCATGGTGCTGCTGGATTTTTCAATGAACTACTGGGGTTGAAACCATTGTGTCTCACAACGGTACCACGTGTAGCAAAGGTTCGTAGCACGAAAACGTTACTCAAAGCAAAATCTGCTTCGATCAAGCCATCTGCCGAATAATTAACCGAGCCTTTGGTATCTATGTTATCACTAGTGCCTTTTTATACTGGGTGGTAATAAACTAAAAGTTGTCTATAACTCGTTGAAAGGTAGAATCAGATTGAAGAAGTCAATGCTATTTTAACCACGGATGTTCGGTTTCCGTCTGGTTGTTCTACCAACTGAGCATGCCTGTAGGACATTAAAATCCCGACTATGGCATTGAATTTTTCAATCTCATCCTACCTTTCAACCCTTGCCCTACACATGGCCTTGTGTGACAGAATGATTGATTATTGTATACAATCGTGTTTTGAGGTATTTTGAAGATTTTTATTTTAAACGTGTATAAAACAACAGTTTTTATTTTATCTTTTTAAGGTTTAGTTGTCTATTTTAATTATAAATGCCAATATTTGTCCTTTTAAAATCAACTTAAACGTTTTCAGTTTATGTTCAATTTTTCTGTTACATTCAGGGAGCTTTAAATTATGAATGCCACTTGAACATCCTTTATGTTGAAATTTGACCATATTTTATATGTTTGTTACTGCTAAGAGTTCAGTATTTCTCTCTGAAAGTGGGTTCTCCTGAATCAGGAAATATTGCAGGGAAAATATTTTGACGAATAATGACGGTCAGTTGCTTCGCGATCATTTAGATACAATACCTTTGTCAACCATTGAAAAGTAAATGTCATAGTTATGTTATTGAATTTCGCGCCCACGTGTTTTCAACCGATGGAACAGTTTTACTGCAAGGTTTGTTAAAACACAATCATGAAGAAACGCATTTTATCAATCAGTGTATATGTTAACAATAACGCATAAACCCGCTCTCGCTTCAAAGAGTAATAATAAGAAAATAAGGTTACTTCCATCACCCATTACCCAACTAGCAGTCATAGTTTTCATTAGATTTGTGTAAATCAGTTGATGCCTGGAGATTAATACCAGAACATTTGCAATGATATCTTATTAATTTGCAACACGACAGTTTGTATGATTTTAAAGCAAATATTGGTTATTACATAATTTTTAAAATTTATAATATATGTTTTAAATGTACCGTAACTTTTATATGTTTATTGGGTTTTTTTTGCCTGCCTAATTTGATTGTTATAAATGTCTAAACATCCGGGGTCTATTTAGAATCTATAGCAGAGCAAACATTGCATTCATTCTGAGACGATGTCATTGAACGAGTAGATGAATAATATTCTGGCTGCATACCATCATATAGAATAAAATCTGACGAAATAAATGGAAACTTCATTTTAATAGTGTTACTGGGGAGCATCTTACAATTTTATAAAGCAATTTCACTGACGAAGTACGGCATTTGAATCATAACCGATAAAAGCAGAAACAAAGGGTAAGTAAATAAAACTGAGTTTTAAAGCAAATTAGTGGGATATAAGATAGAAATGTTTTATATATACAAATCTGAATCACTTAACTCCATCAGCGGGAATGTTTGCGAAACCAGAGATAGTTGATGTTCTCATAGAAGCGCAATTCAAACAAGGGATGTAAAAGCAATCTATTCAAATATTTCAGCAGATATCAGAATATCTGTTTAAAGCATTAAGTTATATTGTTGGATATTAAGGAAAACTACATCAAGAAAATAAAACTAGGATGGACTGTCTAATCCTATTTACTTCTCTTTTATTGTACGTACTAGGTATTTTTCCCTTAGAAAAACACTTTAATGCTAAAAACACATGTTATGATAATTTGTGGTGTCCTTGCATCTTGTGTGAATTTTAATTCTGTGAAACCAGGCTATCCAAATAACCTCTCATTAAAAATATTCGTCTTAGCAGTTTTATGTGATTCATCTTGTAGATAGGGTGTAAACAAACAGCGGATATGTAAATGGACGACTAGGAATATAAAGTTTTCCTTTATTAAAATGTGTCCATGCTTTTAGGATGCACCTAGAGGAACATACTTCCCAAATTTAGATCACCAATTAGATTTCAATGCGGTTCACAACCAATCGTCTCGCTACAACCTAAATCAAGAGTGCGATACTGTGCACTCAAGCTATGAAAACTCGCTCCCTATCATTCCTACTCCTTATCTTAAGTAGGTAAGGTCACAGTCACAATTTTATAGGATTAAGATCTGCAGATAATTTAGGCTAATGCCTAATGACTGTCAGTGATCTTAGTGGCATGGGCTGAGAGAAATTTACAAAACATTGTAAATTTATATTGCTTTCACATGAGTATGAGACCAATTGCTATTTAAAAAGTATGGCTGGGGTTTAGGAGTTCCTGCAGAACACATTTATCACGAAAAAAGAAAGAAATTATAAACTAACCGAGTTAAAACCTTTACTCTATATGCCTCGTCAAATGACCCTTTCAAATACAATTGTATTTTAAGGCATCTATAATTAAGTTATGACGAAATTTAAATATTTCAGAAATTCTATTTTTACTTTAATAGAATTTTTATGGTCTTATGTATACGAAACAGAGAACAGCTTTCTTTATTGAAATTTTAAGAGGGCTTAGGCTATTCAAACGTTAAGAGGCATTTTAAAACATTGGTGACTTGGAAAAAAATTATTCATTGATGTAAATCTCATCTTTTTATTGGCTTTCATTTTCCAGAACAAAATCACATGCATACTTCTTGAGATTTTTAATCCTATAAATTCGCTCGCAGCAGCGTCTACAAATTCGTGCGCAAACTCTCCAGGGTCATATTCCACGTATAGATGGAGAATACCATTCTTTAAAACACCATCTCCTGCAATAGTATACACGCTATAGCCGCAAACAGAAGGCACGACCGCTGCCACGCTTTCGCTCCAGACACTGTCGGATGACCATATCCAGCCCCGGCGAAGCAGCTGAAGGTCCACAGTTCCTCTGAAGTTGATCATGTTGACCTTCAGCTAGTTCTCTAGCCTGTGTGTAAAAGTCAGACAGCAGGGTATGATGTCTCGGGTGAGAAATTGCAACGAATTCGTGCCTTCTGATTGATTAGCCTTTTAGGCTATATGAGAACCGTTATACATAGTATACAATGTTTTTAAAATGTATATTGTGATTTTCTGTTTTTGAAAGCAGAAAGGACATTAAATACTATGAACGTAAAATATATCTTATATCAGGTCTCTTATTATAATCCATTAAGTACACTAATGACATTCAAAATATCTCATTTATTCGTTTTTGAAAAAAACAGTGACACTCATAAAAATTACCTATATAAGGTTTAAATTAAAGCTCTGAATGATACATTTAAATTTGTTATCATCTTTGTCATTCGAATGTACCACGTGGTCCACTAACGTATTATAATTTTTAAGATATAGAGCAATGATATATATCCCTATGTCAATTAGGTTTATGTGGCTTTGCTTGCTACATAAACATACTCTTCTTTTTAAATTAAAATTGATCATTGAAGAATGCAGCTACAGTTCATTTATTTGAAGAACATGACTTTATTGCTAGTTTTTGTACTGCATTTGTCTGTAAAGTGATGAAGATAAAACAGGTTCTGTAATGTGATCTAGTGGTGAATATTAAATAAACGCTTTCAACAATTAAAAGTATAGATACAATGCAATATTATATGCAGAAATGGACAAAATAATCTTATAAGAACTAACTGAACACAGTCCTCTTAAATGACAGGTACCTATACGAACATCAATTTTAAAAAAAAATCTATTAGTACTAAAATGTTTAACGAAATATGTTGCAATAGCAAATATTAGGATTATTATTATTACTTGCACATTTCATATGGCATAGAAATATGGGGCAGTACTTCTAAATTAAATCTTTAAAGAATCTTTATTTACAGAAAATAGCAATTAGATATTTGTCGAACTTAAAAGGCTTGACTCGTATAGGGAAGCCTATCCACAAAAAAAGACTCTTTAAATCCTTTAATCTATAAAACCATTTTATATATGATAAAACACAAATTCCCTATGCAAACCAACTCTGACATCCATGACCACAATACACAATACAAGGAATAAAAGTAACCTTGCACGTACTACACATAGACTTAGCCTGTTTGAAAAATCGCCTAGTTGAGGTGCGCAAAATTATATAATAGGCTGTCAGATGAAGTAAAAGCTGTAATAATTATATTCAATTTAAATATTTTTTTGCAAAATTATTTAATCAACAAAATGTTCTATTCTCTAGAGGAATTTTTAAATAAGTGACATCTTTAATGTATGATGTGTAATTCATTACTATATTCTACCATTTGTACTAGGTAAGTGATTAAGCTATGCAATTACTACAGTGTATACGTTATGTGCGTATTTTAAGATCAAGTAGCTTGTTAGCGTTTGTACACTTTTTTATGATATGGACTGATGTTTTGCCTTGTTTTATGGACAATGCTCTATGTAAACTTAAGGTAATAATAAGGTATTGTTATTATTATTATTATTTTTACATGCACAATAAATGATGCGGATGTGCATGTTTCTTTATTCATTCATCGATTCCTCTACGCATGTAGGGTTAAGCATATTCAGTTACAAAGGTTACTTCAAGCAAGTATGCACCATCCCGTCTCTCCTATGATTAATGAACGTCACAGCCTATACACTAACTTGCATTCAAATCAATACACCGTTCCATACATCAGATTATTCCTTGTTGTCATCAAATATTCAGTATACTGCCAAGCTGAGAAGAGGTGCGTACAACAGAAATAAGTAATAGACAATAGTGCATTGCGATAAGAGTGTGGGAGGTGTATTATTATAGAATCAGGAATAGATTGAAAAGACAAGCCGAAATGAACATTTTTTTGCACAAACGTGTGTTTTCTTATTTTGAATGAATTATTAATATAAAAAGCACAATTTCTAATGAACATATTCATTTTCGGTAACGCAATGTTGCCAGCTGAAAAGTTATGATGACTAATACGACGGCTTGGAAGATACTTTAATTTAGGAGGCTTTGAGTCAATTATTTGACGGTTGATGCCGCGACCCAAAGCGGGTCGTTTGAAAATAACAATATGGACTATAAAAGAGATCCAGTATTTCAAGAAGAATTTGAAGTTTGAGACGTAAATTATAAAGACGTCAATGATTCCTGAAAAATCTAGAATGAGATATGAAGTGTTCATTCACTTTTAAAGTTACGTCTGAATATTCTATTCGAAGTATGCCTTTCACTGCAATGTGTTATTACAGATTATTAAAAAGATGCAAATTAAGTCTTGAATTTGCTATTAAGACTAATTTGGTACTATTAAGACTAATTGTAGGCTTTCTTAATTGAGGCTATTTTACTTCCCGCCCTTGTGCATTTTGGCAGATATGAATTTCTTTGGAAACGAGTTCGTGTACTGGAATTCTAAATTTCGTTCAGTACAAACACCATTAGGAAGTAAAAGAAAATAAACGATCGTGCAAATAGAGTATAAAATGAAATAAATGAACAAATTCCCAGCTTTTTCTCTTTGTTTCTGAACAGGATTTATTTAAAAACAAAGCAGGAAAAACGCAAAAACACCTTCCGAGAATTCGATTTTGTCTTTACAGGCCTTGAGCTACGAACCAACGTTACACGTGCTTCAACCAACTTAGCTATTACGTAACGTAGAGAGGTGTAAGGTAGTTTTCGTAGAGCAGCTATTCGCAACGCCCGAGCATTAAAGCAGTCTTTTTAATATTATGGCTGTTTTAGGAGTTAATTAGTTTCTAAAATTTAATTTAAACACAATTGCTTCTGTCTTGCAGAACATGAAACTAATTATATGGTTCTGTTAACTGGAAGGGAACTGGGACAGATGTTTGTAGTTATCTATAAACTGCAGTTGCATAAAACCAAATTTCGTGTTTCTATTGGATCAACCGGTATAAAATATCTGCTGCTAAAACATTAGCCACCATCGCAAACAATGTGCTTCAATGTTTTATCCTTTAAACTAATGAGATGTCCTTACCGATAACACCTGTGAAGGATTCAAGCTTCGAAATGTTTTCAGCACGAGAGTGTTTTTACATTGGCACTTTTGTTCTTAACCTACATGTTTAGTGAACGTTAAATACGACACTAAGTAAACAATTGGAATTTTTATTTGTAGTTAGGAAAGTTTAGCTATCTCCACATTGACAGAAAAATAATAAGAAATAAACACCTCGTTAATTACGTGACACGAGTGCAGCCGCGAGTTCTGTTAGTTCATAATGATCCAGTTGGTGCTTGTGGAGGCAAAGCGTTATTTACTAAAATTAACTTTTAGAAATATAAAACACATTACTTTGCTCAAGAAGAGCTTTAAGCTGTTGATCTGTGGAACTGTCATAGCAAATAAAGTGAAAATATAACGTTTTTTTTCTGAAGAAGCCTTATAATGCAACTGACCACATGCCAAAGTGAACACAAACTATTCCAAGCCGTGCCAAGTGATGTTTGCAGAGAAACGCCTACCTGGGTGAACAACTTGTTGTATCCCTGTTGGCTATATTGGTGGCTGGAATAGCCAATCATGTTGCGACATGCCCCCGGCTCCCGCTTTTGCACCATGTATTCGGCCGTTTTTGAACCTTGCTTGATACTAGCGCCTAGCAGAAGAAACAGCAGCAGGTACAGCAGCTGAAGGATGGAGTGGAAGACAGCGTTGTGAAGCAAGAGACTCGGGCCATCATGTTTGGAATGATCTTGTTGTGGAAGATGTTGCTTCTTCTTCTTCTTTTTCTTGCGACAGGTCGTAACTGGCACCGTCACTACCAGTGGACCCTCACTAGTTACCATCACAACGAGACATGCTGTTCACAAGCACCTACCTACCACTGCTCAAATAAGGTTTTCTCGACTAGTTGCAAGTGTGCACAGAAGGTGAATGTGTGCTCCTTGATGCTTGGCCCTGTCGCCTCTCACCACGCATGCGCTATTATCGATTGAAAAGTTCGCAGGCAAACCCGTCCATTTCGCTGGCCTGGTGGGGGTGGCTGTATGTGTGGATGTATGTGGGTTATGGCACTGGTGCACTGCCCTTTTTTGTTTTTGTTGTACAGATTGGGACAACTCTGCATTTCGCTTGACCAGATGTCTTCTCAAAAAACCGCAGGATGCACCGTCACTGACGTTCACAATGTCACAGCTCAAAATGCAGTTCTCCTCAGTTTTTAACCACTCCAGTCATCGGTGAAAAATATATAAATGTATACATGAATATATAGGGTGTTCGTCATGAATGCAACATCATTGATAAGCAAAATGAGTATTTTGGTCAATGATCCTTAAAACAGCAAGTCAATGATCCTTAAAACAGCAACTTTAAAAAGACTCCCTGTAAAGATTACCTTAATGTTATACCGATTATTTGGACTCTTACATTGGCAACTTTGAAGCAAAATACAGTACGTGAATTTTTTCACTTTTTGCTATAAGTGAAGTTGCGCTTTAGTGATGCATATCACTGTGTCCGGAGACAATATAATAATAGATGTCAGCTTTGTCAGAATAACAGCGAGTCTCATGTTTTCATTTAAGGATAACCGTCGAAACTCTCTGAAAATATGAGAAAACGGTTGTTGCTTCACGTATGAAAAGCCAATTTGAAGTAAGAGTTGTATTGTAGTTCCACTGTTGGGGAGCCAAACTTGATGAAGTAATTGTAGCCCAACGTATGGTACAAAGTTTCCGGTGGCCTTCGCCCCAACGTTCACTTTCCGGTGGCCTTCGCCTCAATATTTAGGAATCAACTTTGTATTTTAATGTTTCTTTAAATATTATATATATATATATATATGTTTGCCTCGACTGCGTCAGTATTAATTTGTAGAAACATGTATCTCTTATCAGGGGGCGATGCGGCTAAATAATGTAGGGTTACACAAATTATAATTTTTACTTCACTACTTTTATTAATCCTTAACACGATTAAATAACACTTCACTGATGCTGTGAGATTGTTTATTAATTACTTGCACTTTTTAATACATAAACCTTATAATTTTCTTGCCTTAATGAATTTTCGTCTCACACTGAATACGTATTAAACTTCTCGAGGACGCGTCTCGCATCCGTTAGGAACGCTGTCTACTAGCAACTGACTTCTACCGCCTGAATTTGCAAATTTCATCTATTTCAAGTCTCTGATTGGCTAATCCTACTCCAATAGAATACTTTTATTTAACTTTCAGGTTTTCTGGTTGTTGATTGGCTATTTATAAACTTGTTTTAATTACATTATTGTTTCAAGAATTACTAGTAGCATTATTAAACTTTTCAATTCATTATTACCTCAAGGTTACCTCATTGTTAGCAACTTTCGGTCTCTATTTTCACAGCTCCTTCATTGTTAAATTACGTAATACATTCACATAACATCATTATACATGTATATAATAATATAAACATAATACAATGACTGTTATATACATTTTATGTTATTTATACACATATCGCTTTAAGGCGGGCTGTTATTGAATTTATATATTATATAATTAGACTGAAATCATTTAAGTGTTAAAAATACTGCCTCAAATATTCTGAATGAACACTGCAAATCTAAGATTGAAATCAATTTAAATAATAGAATTTGAGTAATTAGGGAAGTTGAGAAAAAGAAACTTTAAACTTCTCTACTGAAAAGTTTCGTTGCTATGGCATGTTTCATGCCTCCGAGGTACAGATGTATAAAGCTTGCAATTTCGACATGCTGCATTTCAAGAGGTTCTCCATATACAGCACCCTTAATTTTTTTAATGACTTCAACTAGGTTTTAATTAAGTCGACAAATTTCTTCCAACAAATGCAGGAGTTAAACGCACCACATAAATGTCGAACTCAGGTTCCGTAAAATGAAACTCGGGAACAGTCATATACTAGGAAGATACCTATATTTTATCTATACTTTGTCAGTCTTTTGAGACAGTGGAGAGGGGAAGGTATAAAACTGGTTTCTTGTGCCCAGGTCAGTTACGTGTGGCGGTACTTTGCAATAGGGACGTCCTTATCTCACATCCTTCACCAAAGTATACGTGCTTCTGGTCTAGCTATAAATAGCCGTAACTCTCTTATTTTAATCGGAACACCCAAACTTTCTTTAGATTTTTAAATAATTTCCATTAAAAGCTTTCCAAAATGTAAAATATACCTGAATTTGAGACTTCCGCACAAAGTACTACTGCTACAACAAGGAAAGGAAAAAAAACCTGATGCGTTCTTACTCGCATGCTTTCTGCCCCCCATTACCTCGCATCATCCATAATGGTAGTCACAAAAATAGTTCTGTTGATACTAAGTTAGATACATTTTTTATTCAAAAATCATCTCAAATTAAGCAATAGGACTTGGTTATATGCATGACAAAATTTTCTGATGTGTTACATTTACATGATTTTCTCTGCCCACTATCGTTTATTTTTACATCACTTCCACAAACTATTGCTACGCAAGCTTATTTTCTACCTACTTCATGTTAATTGAGATAAACTTTTACAGAAATAGTTTAATTATACATTTCGTTTTATAGATATAAGGGAGTTACTATGTGCTGGTCAAAAATTCCACTCTTACCAGTTCGAGAAATAACTGAATAGCGACAGCACTTTAAAAATGACAAAAGTATTGAATAATTCAAAGCAATAATAACGGATTACTTGGAAACGGCTGGTGCCAAAAATTATTTTAAATAAATTGTGTTTTAAAGAGACATACAATTTTTATGTAGCATCATTTTGTCTGTTTCTTAGCGTTTACCAGTTATATAAAATTATAACAAATTCCTTCTGAATGAAGAGGACTTCACAGGCTGTTTCCAGAAAACTCAAGATAAATATTTCATTTGTCATTTAAATATAAGGTATTGTATTCAAAGTCGATAATCGTTTTTGAGAATTTTTTTCTCGAAAAGTTCTCCATAGAGAGGATAGTTTGAGGTTGAGGTGTTCTTTTTTTAAAATATTTGTGTTTCATCTTTGAAAGATATAGGACTTATTCAAACATCTAGTTCTCGCAAAATCTGATATCCAATTTTTGAGGGAATACAATACCTTCTCTACCTATTGGGTACATAGTAGAGGAAGTTATAAATATCAACTGTTCAAATATGTCAGTTTAGTTACTAATGAATACATGTGAGGCACGGAAGTTGTTGTTTTAGTAATGACAGGAATTCTAAGAGAATTTCAGCCACACTACTCATTACGATTGGGGGAGCTCGCAGAAATTGCTTTATAGCTACCGCATAACACATCAACCCGGAAAAACTTAAAATATGTATCAATGAATATATCGAAACTGGCTATGCCATATAAAAAAAAAAAGCTTTCTATACACAAATTTTACATTTTAATGCGCTCTACACGTTTCTTTTTGGTAAAGCTTTGCCTATATTTATGCTTAATCAGTTATACAGAATTAGTGAAGAAGAGGACTTCGCAAGTTAATCACAAGGGATTCAATCCATTTTATTAGTCATATAAGTATCCTGAACATGTAGTAGTTTATAAAAGTGCTTACAAATGCTTTTCAGGAAGTAATAACTAACAACATTTCTTTATATTCCAAGCAGGGCATTCAAGTAAACCTACAACTAGGAATATTTCAGAAACAGCTAACGCTACGAAGAAAATCATTTGACATAAATTGTGTAATTTCCAAAGTAAGCTTATACCTATGTTTTCAGCGTATATAAAATTCAATAATAATGAGGAGACCTTAATAGGTCATTCACAAAACAATTCCAAATATGCATTTTATTTAGTCAGTGAACTATTTAAAATATCTGATCAAAATTGTTTGTCACTTTTGAGAAACTAAAATATAACAAAATTTTCCATATAAACAGTCGCTTGAATTGGAAGATTTTCGAGAGCAAGTTGCTGGACGTGTATGCAAAGTTTGGTACTTATATCAATCTTCGTTTCTGAATTACGTTGGCTCCCCCTCTCAAACACAAAAACACATATACACACATGTATATCTTTCTAAAAAATTCTATTTTTCTCCAGAAAACTTACTTTCGGTAAAATCTCGATACTGAATTTTTATCTGAATTAAGACTGATTACCCTAACTGCCAGCGGTAAGCAGCAGAGAAAGAAATGAGGTTTGTTAGTGCATTCCTTTTCTAATTTAAACTAATAATTTTTGGGAGTCAAATGCATTTAATTTGAACCCTCCTGGCAAATCATTGAAGCGATGTAAGTGGCCAAACGATTCAGTTAATACGTCATCGTATTTAATGCAGCAATGTTTCACTTCAAAGTTCGTGAGCCGCAATGGGAGTGATGATTGTCGGAGACTCCCACGCTATTCCAGCTGATCGCCTACGTAAACTCTCGTGTGCGTCACCGGATTAAAAATGTAAATGTACAGGATGTTCACAGTGAGAATAGGTGTATTGTAGGAGGAGTTGTATTGTAGTTGCGTTATTAGCTAATATGAAGTAGGTGTTGTATTGTAGCTCCACTGTTGGGGAGCCAAACTTGATGTAGTTGCAACCACGTATGGTGCAAAGTTTTCGCTGGCCTTCGCCCCAATATTCACTTTCCGGTGGCCTTCGCCCCAAGTTTAGGAATCAACTTTGTATTTTAATGTTTTCTTTAAATATTATATATTTGGGTTTGCCTAGGCTGCGTCAGTACTAATTTGTAGATACATGTCTCTCTTAACAGTGCTAAAGAATTTAGGCTTACACAGATTATAACTCTTACTTCACTCCATTTATTAATCCTTGACACGATTATATAACACTTCACTGATATAGAGAGCTGTTAGATTGTTTATTAATTACTTGCACTGTTTTTAACACGTAAACTTTATAATGAATTTTCGTCTCACACGTATTAAACTTCTCGAGGACGCATCTCGCGTCCGGTTAGGAACGCTGTCTACAAGCAACTGCCGCCTGAATTTCTACAATTTTCTCTTTAAGTTTCTGATTGGCTAATCTACTCCAATAGAATACTTTTATTTAACTTTCAGGTTTTCTGGTTGTTGATTGGCTATTTATAAATTGTCTCAAAAATTACATTATTGTTGCTCCAAGAATTACTAGTATCATTATTAAACTTTCCAATTCATTATTGCCTCAAGGTTATCTTATTGTTAGCAACTTTTTACCTATATTCCCACAGCTCCTACATTATTAAATTACCTAATACATTCACATAACATTATTAAACATGTACATAATAATATGAGCATAATACAATGACTGTTACATGTATTTTATATGTTATTTATACACATATCGCTTTAAGGCGGGCTGTTATTGAATTTATATATTATATAATTAGACTGAAATCATTTAAGTGTTAAAAATACTGCCTCAACAGAAACAGTAATTATAAATGCGTACAACATCGCTGACGATTTTCATGCCGAGAATCTTGGTCTGAGCGGCATCCACCACTAGACTCGTTCTCAAGCTCATGACAAAGTGTGCGTGAGTGAGCTCTAGCAGTTGTCTGGGACAAAAGTTCGCCGCTCGTTAAAGAGTAAAATTCTGTTGTGTGTTGGTGACAATTTGTCTATTATGCTCTAGTATGTAGGTATACATTACAATCTTAATTTCTTCACCATCTACCTATAGTAGGTAGAGGAAGTATAGCATTCACAAAAATTTGGACATTGTAACAAATGAAACACCAGTTGCTGCCAAACATATTTTATTTGTCACTTAGGCACTCAACGTATCACAAACTTTACACTTGAGACACTTTTGACACACAGAACAGAACACAACTGATCCGTTGAATCGAACCACAGCTGAACTGCTGAGTCATAACTAACAACTGAACTGCACTCGACACTGTCCACTTTTTAACTGTTCAAACTTTTCGGCTCCTTGACTGTACTTAACTTCGTAGCACTCTTAATAACCGAACTCCATACACGGGCAAGAGTACTCCCTTATATAGGCCCCACCTATAAAGCAGTATGTTCTAGAAAGAGCACCTACTCGATCTTTCCAAAGGAAACCTTTGGAGCGGGGATACGGCACATAATGGGCTATTTTTCCGCTCGGCTATTGTTCTGAAGGCCTTCGAGGACCCCTCCTATGTGTCGGGTTGGTTTGTCTCTACCGGCGGCTCGCGGTCACAATATTAAAATTGCATAATAAGTACAAGGTTTTGAGGTCCCATGAATTAAAAAATAAACATTTTCAGAAAAAGTCAACTAAATGTTTCTGTGAATAGCAGAACTCAATTAGTATTTAAATTCACTATTTTTAAGAAAATCCCCACCCCAAACTACCCTTTACATGGAACATTTTCGATATTTTTTACTTTCTTAAAAATGCTCTAACGATTTGGATTAGAATATTACATATTCAGGACATTTGCATAACTAATGAAATATGCATATCTTTTATTTTCTGTGAATAGCCTGTGAAGTCGAATTCATTCTAAATGAATTTTGTCAATTTGTTATAGATAAACCACACTTATTGCACGAAAAATGTAGATTTCGTTAAAGCATCCAATTTATGTCTATTTTATGGCATTAAGTATTTTGAAAAAAATTGTTGCAATTGGTTTGATTTTTCCAAGTTATCATCATTAGGCAGAGGGATTTTAGTAAGTAAACCATCAAGTTAGGAAGACATCGAGGGTCGGTGGTGAGAGAAGATGGAAGCGCTTGTGACCTTGCAGTGTTCTCTGTAAATAAAATTTGTGATGTACAAATTGAAGGCTGTAAACCCTACTTCGATAGCAGGTAGACTAGAATTAAAGGGTATTGGAAAGAAGAAAAGCAATGCATATTTATCTATTTAAACTGTGCAATAAAGTTAAATTATGATTTAATTAGGGCATTAATATAAAATCTGAGTTACATTGTTTTTTACTTCGAAAGCAACAAATGTTTAAAGCAATATCCGCTCATATAAACGTATAACACAGATCCTCGAAAAATTGTTATGCATGTGTCCGGAGCTCAGGAGGTTGAAAGTTCACTTTCCTCATTGTTCCATTCTAATAATGTCACATGTTCCTTGTGTTTCACTGAGCTACAAGTTGTTTTAAATGCCCTTTAAGCTTGTTACATCTTATGGTTTCGCCATTTAAGCTAAAATGTCCCATGTTAAATTCCGCTACAAACGATGCCTATTGGGATGATGTTTTTCATGTAAGAATCCTAATTTAGACATATTGCCACAGTTCTCCTCTGGTCCATGTGTATCGAATTTTAAATGGAACATCACAACGAAACCGTCTGTTGGTTTGGGGAAGAGAATGTCCGTCACAATGTCAACACGATTGCTCTGTTTACTTACTAAAGCCCTTCTGCCTGGTTATCATAGTTTTTTAAATACTAGGTCAGCATGTTTATGCTTTTATAATATCATGTAAAGAGTGGAATTTCAAGGTCTGCATATTCTCACCATTTTTATTTAACTGTTCTTTAGCCTCCTGTATCTCACTTGTACTAGCAACAAAAAAAGCAGGATGGCTCAGGCAGTAACGTCATTGGCTCGTATTCGGGAGGTCTTTGGTTCGATTCCCGGTAGCTGCCCACTCTGTCCATGGGGTTTTTCCATGTTTTTTTTAGTCACCTAGACGAATGCTGGGGTGGTGTATTCTACCACGATTTCTCCTTTCCCTAATTTCCTATACTTTCATCTCTCTCCCTTTCATCTTTCAGGTGGTGTGTTCGGGTTCCGCAGTGCGGCTAGTGTTGGGCAGATGGTATAGTTGCTGCGCTTTGTACAGGATTTCTCCGCGTAAAACGCCAGGGTGTGTTGACCCGCTTGCTAGGGTCGCTTTGTCGCCCTCTCGCTGGATTCTTCACCTCTGCTGGTGCCGGCGGGTGTTTCCACTTGGTAATATTAGGGACATCTGTGCGTCTCTGTGGACTTGTCTGCCTACGGCCTCACTGGGACCTCCTTCACATCATCCCTGCCTCTCGGGGTGTGTAGTCACAATAGATTTAGTAGGTCGCAGTGGCAATGTGCCCCCTCGGGCAAACACGTCATACCCATACTACCAAAAAATGTGTAATGAAATCTTCTGCAAATTTTTGCCTCAATTACAAATAATGGAATAGATAGAAAAATAAGCTTCGTAAGATTAATGTGTATGAAAGATAAAAATAAGCGATAGCAGTAAATAAATGCATGAGCGGTGATATACTCCTATACTGAAAGGTGTATAACAAAATTCCACCGTAAATGTAAATTTCCAGATGGATTAATTCCTAATAGGGCCGCCATCCGTAATTTCGTGAATAAAGAGCAAACATATAGGGTCTTCTTTTTTAACCAAAAAATGAGTTCAAAAACCGTTGTTGACAGAAGAAATATGGGTCAGATTGGAACAATTAAAATTTTTTCACAGATAAAATGATTGCAACATCATATTCTATGAAAATCATCCAAAATTCTGGAAAATAAAAATTTTAAGGAGTAATAAACATTGATGTTTTTAAGAGCGATGGGCATGTAATGGTATGGACTCTAAAATAGTACCGCTAAGACAGTAGTGCAGTTTTAAAGCCTTGAATCTTAAATATAATTATTTTCTTCGTTATTTTGTTTTCATGGCTCGTTATTCCTCAAATTGCTTCTTGTGGTGCAAATGTTTTCCAAATACTTTGAAATTTTGACCAAGCAGTCGTAAGATGATAAATTAATCTTATCGCTAGAAATTTTTGGGAAAGAAATGGCGAAATACGTACTTTTAGAAGCCATTTTTATTCATTAAAAAGCAAGGCGTATCTACTTTTGAATTTATTTTATAAAGTAATTCATGGTTTATTTGCAAACGATGTGATAAGTTTGTAAGACAGGTACACATAATAATTATGTTTCTTTGTTAATTATTGAAACTTGGTTGCAGCACCGCAAGATTTTCCTGTAGATATTAAACAAACATAAAATATCTTTCTAAGAACTACTCAAGAATTATTCTGAAGTTTGAAAAATTTTCTGTAAAATTTATTGCTAATCTCTGGTAAAAAACCAAACTATTTGCTTAATAAACTCATAATTTCCCAATTTCATAGATGGGTCCCCATAACATCTATCATAATGCAGGTAAGTCAGTTACGTGAATTGCCGGCTGCATATCATTAGAGTGCCACTTAAACAACAGCCTACTTGTGACAGTTTCTGGAGGGATGGTTTTCCTGGTAATCTATCCTCTGCTGTTGCTCCAGCGAGTAAGGTAGCATGACTCCCCTTTCGCTTCACCTACAAGTAGAACTTTGAAGAGTAGCACGTTGCCGCCTTACACTATCTAGCACGTAATTTACTACTGCTTAGTAGCGTTCTTTATTGTCGTTATTTACTATGTTTTGTTGACTGGTCGTGAGCACAGAGTAGTTGTTCTTCATACTGAGACTTCCCAGTTATTTGCTTATGTTTCGTTCGAAAAAATAATAGGTGCTACCACTAGGAATTGTATGGTAAGGCTTTCAAGGGGTGCTTCCAGAATCGTTTCCTTAACACATTCCTCCGAACTACCATAGTGTCGGATAACGTCCTTTACTATTCTGTGGCAGTAAATCAGCAGCAGCACCACCTTTCTAATTTAAGGTTACTGTATTTATAGAAAAAAACTAACAAGCAATCCTACGATACAATACAGAAATTTTTTAGAATGCCATGTTTCTAAAAACAAACAGAATTTTTTATATTTGACAGCTGCTTTCTAATGTTTTGCGAGTTGTGTTCTGTGTAGTTGATTCGGTTTGCTCTAATAGTTTGATTATTATCATTTAAAGATTTTTTATTCTCCCAAAAATGAGTTTGACCAGAGAACATTTCCGGGATATGATTTTTTACGACTTTAAATCGTCATTGCGAAGATCGGCTTAGGAATGCATTTGGCAAAGAAGCCCCATCTGAGGCAACAATTCATAATTGGTACAGCGAATTCAAGAGAGATCAGTTTTTTCTTAGTGATGAATTTCGCGAAGGATGGCCAAGAACTGCTGTTACTGATGAAAATATTGTCGTGTTCGAGCAATGCTTGAAGAAGATCGACGGACATCTTATGAATTTATTCGGGCGACATTGGGCATTGGTATGAGTCAAATCCAAAACATTTTACATCAACAGTCGTGAGAAAACTTTGTTGTCGATGGATTCAACATAAAGTGACTCCCTATCAAATGCAACAACGCAGTGATTGGTGCAGAAAAACTCTGGAAAAATTCCAAGGCGGCACTCCAACTTTGGTTTGGAATATCTTTATTGGTGATGAATCTAGTATTTATTGTTATGATCCTGAAAAGAAAAGCCAATCGGCTCAATGGGTTTTTTCGAATAGAACCTAAGTCTACAAAAATTTGAGTGCCGGTAAGAAGATGGTTGCTAGCTTTTTTTCTAAAACGGGCCCTTTTGCTACTGTAGGAATAGACGTACCATTACACCAATTGGTACACAAATGTCTGTTTACCGCAAGTTTTGATAAGATTCGTGAAAAGGGCCCAAAAGGAAATATAATGTTACGTCATGACGACTCATCGTCTTATACAGCAAATCTAACAACCGAGTATCTGGGTGCCCTAAAGGACAGCACCATGGACCCTCCCCCCTCCAAAAATTAAATATAAAATGCGTGGATTCACTTTTTCGTCATCAGATGAAGAGTGAAACATTATAAAAGCCTGGTTTATGAAGTACCTCAGGAAGAATGACATCATTGCTTTAAGGACTGGTTTCATCGGATGCAAAAATGTGTTGATATTAAAGGGAAATATTTTGAAAAACAATAAAATTATTTAATTGTTTAAAGTTGATGCTTGTTCGCTTCTCTAAAAATGAGCAGTGCCACCCTCGTAATTCATTGCAACAAAATGTAATTTGAACTACATACATCGATCACACTGCAGATTATAAAAGTTCATTATTTTATACATATTTTGTAAGCTGCATGTCTACATGGATGCTGCATAAATTAGGAATGGCAGAGATGCCAAATATATTATAAATATTATCCTCCGTATTTTAAATGCAAAATGTGGGAAAGCACTTGTGATAAAACTAGCTTGCTTGTGCGTTGAACAATCAGCAGTTTAGTTACCTCCGTATCTTAGTTCTAATCGTTAGGGACTTCTTAAATGCTGAAGCTATACAGGTGGTTTACTATTCGGCACGTTGCTAAACAATGCTCTAATAATAATGTGGCAACACAGCTATCCCACTCATCCGTTTCGAGTGAACTGTCACAAGTCTTATGTTGTTTAAATAGTACTGTAACTCGGAGGTGTGCAAGACAACAGTTGCCCAGTCCAACGGCGCTACACAGTCGGTCTTGTCTAAAGTTAGACTCGCTGTATTCATATAAAGCTTGTAAAATTAGAGATATAAACTCAAAATGTATGACGTTTTCCTCCCAGACATTCAATTTGTCACATAACAGACTAGAAAATGCTCCCACTTACTACGTTACATGCGCTCCAACATATCCATTTGGTGACAGGTTTTCGTCGTCCTCTTGAAAAACGAGTCGTTAAGGTTTCAACTTGTGCACTAATTGCAGTTTGTAAAGTAGGAAGCTCGGACAGATGTCTATGAACACTTGGGATTTAATGATGTTAACAGCTCGCTAGCTCTATGCGCACACTTCTTACAATTAGGACTACATACAAACGTCTCCCGCACACGTTCCACAATTTTCGTATTAACACGCCGTGCGCCTAGATGACCCTTCCTTTGATCTCATATGCTTATCTTCTGCACAAAAGATCTGTACCACTTCCCATTCGTCTTGTCGTCAGATACCTTATGTTGAAACTGTCGACTGATGGTAATACTCTAAAATCCACCAACTAAGTCCTTATGGGCTCCATTAATTCACTAATAGCTTCAGAATACGAGACGTAAATATTAAATTATATACACTTTAATCCGGAAATGAAAAAATTAAAGGATTGCCTCTGTGATCCAGTGATCAGTGTTCCGGCTTCTCAACCTGAGGTACCGGATTCGATTCACGGCTGGGATGAGCATTCACTACCATTATCAGAATCTGGAAGTGTGAATGTGAGAGTGCTCCCCAAGGAAAATGAATACAATAAACATGTTACATTCATGTAATTTTCTCAACCCACTATCGTTAATTTTTACACAACTACTACAACAACTCCTGCTTTTCTGTCTATTTCGTATTAATCGAAATAAAGCGTTGAAGAGAAGTTTAATTACAGAATTTGTTAAAGGTTAGCTTAAACAGAATCGGTAGTTGCATGTCTCTATATAGCTGGCCTTTAAATTCCACTCTTTCCACGACTTCCAGAGAAACAACTGAATAATGATGGTTACAAAAATGACAAAGTATATAAAAATTCAAACAAGCAATAGCGGATATCTTTAAGGTAGCTGATGCGAAAAAACACTTATTTAAAAACATTGTGTGTTTTGAAGAGTTTTACATTCTTTGTGTGCTAAGTTTTTGTTTATATCCTATGGTTCATCCGTTATACGAAATTATATAAAGTTCCTTCCAAATGAATGGTACTTCACAGGCCGTTCCTATAAAAAATTCAAGATATACGTTTTATTTGTCATGTAAATATCTTAGTATATTGCATTTTAATCAAAATCGCTAAATCCACTGTTTGAAAAAAATTTTAAATGTTCCATGTAAAGCATAGTTTGGAGTGGGACATTTTTTTGAAAATCTCCGAGTCGTATCTTTGGAGGATACTAAACTTAAATCCTAAGTTTTTGGTATTTAGTTTTTGAGCTACGCTATTCAGACAGACATACACAAATTGACGTTTTTCTAAAAATATTTTTTTATTTATTCATAACGAGTGTTTCCGGTAAAATCTCGATATCAAATTTCTGGAAAGAATGCAGTACCTTTTCTACTTGTTAGTAGTAGAGAAAATAAAAACAACATGTCACACACGACTTTCCTTACACTTCACAGCTTCACACAATCCTTTATATATTATAATATTTACATAGAACATTATTCTCATAATCACATTAAGTTATTCACGATACATTTTTTATAGAGATAATCTCAAATTAAACATGAGCTTGGTTGCGTGCACAAACGGAAAACCTAAGACAATTGTTCCCATTCGGGAATATATACGATTCTTTATATAGGCAAATGCTACATATCATTTTAATCTGGAAAAACGTAAAGATGTAACAAAGAATATTTCGAAAACGGTTAATGCTACAGAAAAAAATCGTATTCTTCCGCTGTAAAGCTAAGCTATAAGCCTGTTACATCTTTACATTGGTTCTAGGTCTCGAACGGCTTTTGGTTTATACTAAGGTACTGTTTTTTTAATTGTGTTACTGTCCATCTTTTCTTTAATTGCGTTTTATTTTTCATTTAAATATCCTAAATATTAGTATTTTAATCAATATTCTTAGAGATTTTTTTCATAAAATTATAATTTTCGAAAACGTTCCATGTAAGGGATAGTTGGGTATAGGGGATTTTCTTGAAAATCTTCGTGTCGCATCTTCGGAAGATACTGAACTTAAATACTAAGTTTATACTTATCCGGCTTTTCATTTTAGTTATGCTCTTCACAGACACAAACACACACACACACACACGGAGCTTTTTCTAAAAATGCTTCTTTTTGATTCAGGGGATCTGAAAAAATGTATTTCCGGTGAAATCTCGGCATCAAATTTTTGGGTGGAATGCATTACCTTCTTTACCTACTATATCCGTGGTAGAGAAAGTAAAAATTAAATTTACACACATTTGCACTGTTATTCATACTTCCAGAATCCGGGTGGATGGGGGAATAACCCTAGCTGAAGAAAAATTCCCATCCTCCAACCGGGAATCGAACTCGGGACCCTGGATTTAGAAGCTATCATGTTAACCATAGACCACAAAGGCAGAGCTGATTTGTTTACAGTGTCTAATGCATGATCATTTACGTTGTTGGTTTCCCACTATGTTAACGGTAGGGATTAATGTTGTAAAGCCCCAGCGTGCCTGATTCCCTTATATTTACAAATGCCTTTGCGGTTCATCACTAATTCTCGTTCTTTTACCGTGAGAAGCAGTTTCCTGTGAAATTCTATTTTAGATCGTTGACTGGCACGCTTCGGGTGCCCCGCGCTGTAGCGACAACTTCTATACACGTCTGTGTGGCGGATTGCATAGCTCTCGGGGTGCTTTGTGATTCACTCGACCGTATTGCGTTTCTAGCGCGTGGGAAGTTCTGCTGAATCAAATCCCACTCTTTCGCCCTAACATGCAGAATTGATTTAAAAGGCTAAAGGGCGCCAAGTCATACATTATGTTCAACGCTAGTGAGTTATCCATTTTCCCCTTTATCTCTATAAATGTTATAAACATGATAAAAATGGTGCAGCGTCTGTCGATAGGTCGACTCGGCTCTGCCCAATAAGGCCAAATTTTTTTCAAGTGAATGGTTAGCCAGTTATGGGAAAAATAATGAAAACTAAGCTATGCATTCTCGGAATGTAGGTCAGTTAAATACCAAATTTAGTACAGAAAGATAAACGGTTTTTTTCTGCAGGTTTTAGTCCAAGAAACCTCAAATTATATACTACTGTATGGTATATTACAGGCTCACTGTTTTCCTTAACCATCGGAATGTACTTTCTGTATATCATTACAGATCCTAAAAAGCTTGCTTTCTTTATTACGTACAGTAAATAGAGGAAATATTGTAAAAACTCTATGTCCATATTTCACGGGAAATACACGTTTTGAGGTCCCTGGCCGCCAAAAATCATTTTTAGAAGAAAGATCCGTGTGTTATTTGTGAACAGCATAACTAAAAAACGAAAAATGCGATAAATATCAAACTGTTTAGGTTTAGTATCTTCCAAAGATGCAACACGAAGATTTTAAAAAAGTTCCCTCACTATTAACTACCCTTTACATGGAACATATTTCGAAATTTTCGACTTCATCAAAAATAGTTCTAAAGATTCGTAGTTCATTTCAAAGGAATTTTGTATAACTGGTAAATGTTAAGAGATAGATAAAAATATATTACACAAAAAATGCAGATCTGTTTAAAACCCACACTTTATTTCAAATAGCGTTTTTGTGGCATCAGAAATTTTCAGAATGTCCATTAATATTGAATTCAATTGTTCAACAATTTATTATTTTAATGTCGCTATTCACTTGTTTCTCCCGATATCACGGAAAGACTATGGAATTTTAAAAACATAGCGAAGCGCTTTTAAACAACTGACTGTCGATTCGGTTTCCTCCATCCCTCTTGTACACACAACGAAATGTGTAATGAACCTACATTTGCAAACGATTATCTCGATCAGGATGAATCAGAAAGAAAAATAAGCCTGCTTAAGAACAGATGATAATGGGTAGAGAAAGTCATGTGAACGTAATACACAAGGTTTTTTGTTACATTACGGTTATTCTTTTGCCTTCAGCAATGCTGAAGTATTCCACTGTTGAACTTTGTTCCAGTGTCGGTTCACCGCTAAGCCAATGGTATTTTGTATCTACTTGATGTTATTCGAAATAAAGTATAAAGAGGCAGTTTCATTACACACGCCTTTGTAAGTACAAGAAGCGATAGTCAAATCTTTAAAAAGGGCCTAGCTATGACAAGGTATAAAGTATTTGAAAATTCAAAACTACGGTAACGAATATCTCCGAAATAGTTAATGCCACAAAAAAGTATTTTATATAAGTTGTACGTTTTAACGAAATCTACATTTGTTTATGTTGTAATTTTCGTGTATCTCTTATGATTCAACAGTTGTACAAAAGCATAAAAAATTCATTAAGAACAAAAGTGACTTCAAAGTCCACCAAAAAGGTTCAATATATACATTTTATTTATCAAGAAAATATCTTATACATATGGTATTTTAGTCAAAATCGTTAGAGCCAATTTCAAAGAGTAAGAAGTGATATATCTATCATTTTCCATGTAAAGGGTAGTTTGGTGGGAGATTTCCTTAAAATTCTGTGTTACGTCCTTGGAAGATGCTGAAATTAATACCAAGTTTGGTGCTTGGTTTTTATCAATATTTCGTTTCTTGGTGATGCTGTTCACGTAAATCGATCTTTTTCATGGATGTTTAAGATTGGAGGCCTCAAAACTTGTATTTTCGGTGAAAACTCGGCATAAAAGTTTTGGATGGAATACAATACTTTCCATAGTGGTAGAGAAAGCAAAGAAGATATTCATTTCTTCCGATTGCGTTTAGTCTTGCTGTAGACCACAGACTTTTCGGGCGTTAACGAGGATAGTGCGTTTGCAATATTTCCTTCCTTCAAGGGAAGTACTATATACACAAGATTTATTTAATTGAGGTGAAGGAAAGGAAAAGGAGAAGTGTCTTTTAGACACCAATTTGTGCTTTAACAAAAGAGAACAATGTCAATGGGGCAAATTACAAAAAGTAATTGATTCTGAACACATTTGCTTCATACATACTTGTCTATTAAAACAACGAGAAAAATAAACAAAGGAAAGAAAATTCCAAATGAAGAGAGACAATAGAGAAATATGCAAATAAGTGTGGGCTCATATTGGCTCTTTCTCCAGAAAGAATTCAAATACAAATTTTGTTGCACGACAACAAGCATATAGAGAACTGCGACATAGTCTTCTATTTTGTATTTTGCTAGCTTTGCGATTAATATCTACTGTTTGCAGGAGTTCATGGGAAACAAAACTACGATCACTTAACCTTTACAAATGTACTATAAATATTATAAAATAAATGAACCATTTTACTTTTGTCCTGCATAAACTGTATGTTTAAACGAGATATACACTTTTTTTGTATGGGTTTTGTCTATCTCTTATGATATCCGGTTTATCTAAAGTTCAATAAGAGGGAAGGGTGGTTAATTTAGTGAAAATGCAATATATATATATATATATATTGTGGCATGTGCACAGATATTAATGTTAAGACGCTCTCTGGACTCCGAAGCACGGCAGTTTGTCTGTGAGTAGGGGCGAATCAGGGGAAACAGTGTGTCTAGGAGGGGATAGCGTTACTGACGTCAACTGGCGTGGGGCTTCTTGTAGGATTCAGTGAGTAGGCTTCGGGTGAGACAGATGGGAAAACTGCTAACACACGATGTCCTCGTCGGCAGGCAATGGGCAAAGGTATGTAACTAACTTCATCCAATAAATTGTGTGCCATCCACGCCTTTTAACTTTTAATTATGGTAGAATAGAATCCTTTCCTCTCCCTTAAGCCAGGCATTGTATTGGTATAACAAATATTCTGTGAGTTAACTTTAGCTGCGTCCCTTCGTCGTTGCCTCGTAATTTAGAAGTTCTTTGTTTGGTTAACGATCCCTCTCACAAGCGAGTAGCTCCCCTCTGAAGTTGAAAATAATATTAAGTGAGGCATACGACAATTGGCGGTGGCGCCTGGTATAATTGAATTTGTTGCGAGATTTTCAAGTGCAAATTTTTTTTCCCCTCTAAAATGTAACGGTTGTGGTCCTCCACGTGGTCGCGAAAAATCTAAATTTGTTTCTGGCTTAAGGGTAAGGATTTTTATGCTTTAATTTGTGATTCTCTTATTCTAAATTTTGTTACTATCATTTCTGAAAGTCTGGTTTCGAAATTTTAATTTTGAGCTCATTTTTGCATTTTTTCCATTGTCTGCCGGCGTGACGCTGAAACTTCTGACTCCATTTTCCCCTTGTTTTGGCTTCATTTCCTTTAAATTGTATTGCTGTGCTAAGTGGTTCGTGCTGGTTATTTTCAAAAATATTGTTGTGAAAGTTGAGTTGTGGAACGATTGAGATAACGAGCGAGATAGTTGTAACTTTGAAAATGTGCTCGTCACGTGTTGGCCATCTAGTTGAAAATCTTGTTTTCTGTGCTTATTAGCAGTGGTTTGGAAACGTATAACTTTATATTCCAGTGAGTGTGATTTCTAACTGTTTACTATACTTTTCTGGGACATTTTTCGTGTAACTTTTATGTACGCACGTGTGTTATGTAATTCCCGCGTGGTCATGCATTTCAGCAATAATTTTAGCTTGTGAAACCAGTCTTCTTCAGCACGTGTTTTGGCGCGTTCATTTGCGTGTGTATGTCAGATCAGATACATTTGTTTTAAGAAAAAAAAGAGCAGGAAGTTTTGTGTGCTACGTATAAATTACAAGTCTGTATTCTGCTCCTTTTGAGATAATGTTAGCGGTGGTCACAGTAGGTGTGACGTGGTTTTTTTTTTCACTTCCAGTTCGAGGTTTCTCACTGAAGCTATCATTTTGTTTTCTTCCATGTGTTCATTCTGATTAAAAAATCTTGGTATTGTGTCCAAGTGGCTTGTGTAGACGTGTGTTGCTATAATTTTCTGATATTTCGCCGCGGGCGCTTAATTGTATTCTTTCTGGAACTGTTTTATTTGACTATGTTCTGATCTTGCCACTTACCTTCATGTGATGCTATAAGTGTTTAGTTTGGTGTAATCTGTATCGCTCTGTCCTACTGTTTGTTTACTGGTTGCATAAACTTTTGTGCTGCAATCAAGCCTAAGCGACGTACTGCACAGAAATCTGATATAGCAATTGCTCCAGTTAGCGAGCACAGTGAAGTAGAATCTATGTCCAGTGTTAGTACGCCTGTTGTTACTCAGTTACTAGCGATGTCTAATCCGCCTGTCGTGGCCCATGCAACGCAGCCAGCTGTCTGCCGCCCGGTCATTGACCCCTCTCACGTGGAGAATTCCAGCAAGTTGTCGGCGTATGAGTTACTTTAGAATTTTGAAATGTTCGCTACTACTGCTAATGGCCGCTCTGAGAAAATGATAATGATGATAATTTTGCTTCACCGTTGTCCAGTTTGGTTTATTTAATTCCGCAATGCATATTTTTAGGGGAAAATCTTTCGCAGTTACTCATGTAAGTAAAAGTTTCAGGAGCTACCAACCTTGCCAGTATCTGAACCTAATTAGGTTTGATGTGCTTCTAATATGGACCAGTACGATGTGGATGTTGATGAACCAGCTGTACGTGTGTTACCAGATTTTGGAAAATTTGCACTGGAATTTTGTGGTAAACGAGTAAGAGAAAAGAAAGAAAAAATATAACCTGTAAGTATGTAAACATTGTGAGTGCTAAAGTTTGGACGAATGAAACAGTTTTACGACTCACACAGGTATGCTAAATTTTATTGTTTCACTGACTGATGCTTAATTAAGCTTTGCTTTTCAGGAATATGTGCTATGAATGTCTCTGCTAAATTAAAAGTGTATTATTATTGTGGGTGTAACTTAAATTTTGAATTATGTTGTGGGAATTGCATCTTATTTGGTTTGTTGTTGTATTATGCTGCAGGAATGTGTTTCATGTGTACTATGTGCTTAATTGAGCTTTCATTTTCAGGAATGTTCTGTGACAATATTGTTTTGAGTAATGATGTGATGTTGTTTTGTGGCATTCGATTTGATTTGATATGATTTGATTTGACTCGATTTGATTTTGGGTTTCATAATGATGCTGTGATTTTTATTTGCAGAAATTTGTTGCATGAATAGTGTGTGTATGTATGTGTGTATTTGAGGTTATGTGATATATGTGAGATTTGCCTCGGTGGGAGTGCCAAAGAGTAACCCCGATGGCGTAGTGTGAGGTTATGTGAGAAATGTGAGTTGAGATTTGCCTCAGTGGATGTGCGTAAGAGTAACCCCGACGGTGTTAATGAGATGAGATGTCAGCTTCGGTGGAAGTGCCACAGTGTAACCCCGACAGTTGTATGATTTCAGAGATTTTGCTTATTGGTGTTGCTGTAACGTGCCCAGTATAGCGTGTGTGAATTCACACGAGAGATTAAATGGATGGAAGTGATTGTAATGTGAATAATTTTTTTTTCTGTTTATGCAACAAGTTTATTACCATCTTAGATAGCAAATTTTAATACCACCTGTTTTCCAGCTTAATTTTCATTTGGAGGATGTGGATGCAACAGTATAATGTCATGTTATTTGTGTCATTCCTGAAATTTTAATGTGATTTCTTGAAGGTTATGCCTATGTTAGATGTTTTGAATTTGCAGCATGGTAAATGAGACACGTCAGTGGAGATGTTTTGTTTTGAAGAGTCAATTGAAAGTTGCGATAAAAATGTTAATGACTGAAGTAATGATGATGATTGCAATACTGCTGATGATGCTGATGATGATTATGATTGAGTTGATGATACTAATGAGATGAGGAAGATTGTACTGTGGACGAGAAACTGTATTAGTGACAAGAGTAGGACAATAGTAGTTGAAAGCATGTCACGTGGCGTAGTTTAGAGATGTACTGTGGATGTAGTTTGTAGTGATGCATACACTAGTTTGAGTAGATAGTTAAGTGAGTGTTGTGTGTAATTTGGGCCATGGTCAGTGTGAATGAGTTCATTTCATTGTCATGTGTGATTGTCTTGTAAGTGCACTTATTTTCTTTTGTTAGTGATACCAGCTGGTCATTCAGATTTAATATTGGGATCCCAAATAAGCTTATGTTTCTTTTCTGTCATGTTCATGTATTCTGGGTCTGTTTTACTGTTTTATTTGGTTTGTGAAGCATTGTGAGTTAAATTTTGGATGACAACTCTATAATATCTAGTTCTTATGCCAATTTGTACTTATTTTTTTTCTCTTTCTTTGCCCATGTCAAAAGAATTTTTAGTGTAAACTTTTCAACCTTTAAAATCTTTAATTGTACATGACATACCGTTCTTTTTATGTGTGATTGTTTGTGGGAGCACCTTTTTTATTGTTTGGTGGTTTTGTTCTAGTCTTTTGCTGTGGCGGAGCTCGAGAACATCCAGGAGCATCCCCGTAGCACACCAGAAGTCAAGAAACACCACAGGGAAGCTGTCGGGCAGCCACTACACTGCCATGGCATAAGGATCCACTATGTCGGGGGGCAGTCCAGGCCAGCGACTGCCCACCCTGTTGTCATCACCAGAGACCTGCAGTGATAATTCTACACCAGGACAAATCGTCGTTGTGGGCACTGTATAAAATCACTCACAAACAGTTACAGCAGACCATCGATATTTTGCGCAGTGTAGTGTGCCTGTGAACAGAGGCAGCGTGGTGTGTGCGTGTGCGGGGTGCTCAAGATAAGTGCATTAACAATATTAGTCGACAGCACTTTAGTTTCTCGTGTCTCCACATCGCCCAGCAATATTGTGTCGTCGTCTGGGTGCTTATCACACATGTATATTATTGTTATATTTTGGTTCATCACACATGTGTATGTCATTTTTGTATGTCATTTTGTTTTGTTATTGTCATGTTTCTTATTATCTTTATTTTCCTTGTGTCGACGAGGGCGTCGACTTCGGTGGCCAGGGGGAGATGTGGCATGTGCACAGATATTAATGTTAAGACGCTCTCTGGACTCCGAAGCACGGCAGTTTGTCTGTGAGTAGGGGCGAATCAGGGGAAACAGTGTGTCTAGGAGGGGATAGCGTTACTGACGCCAACTGGCGTGGGGCTTCTTGTAGGATTCAGTGAGTAGGCTTCGGGTGAGACAGACGGGAAAACTGCTAACACACGATGTCCTCGTCGGCAGGCAATGGGCAAAGGTATGTAACTAACTTCATCCAATAAATTGTGTGCCATCCACGCCTTTTAACTTTTAATTATGGTAGAATAGAATCCTTTCCTCTCCCTTAAGCCAGGCATTGTATTGGTATAACAAATATTCTGTGAGTTAACTTTAGCTGCGTCCCTTCGTCGTTGCCTCGTAATTTGGAAGTTCTTTGTTTGGTTAACGATCCCTCTCACAAGCGAGTAGCTCCCCTCTGAAGTTGAAAATAATATTAAGTGAGGCATACGACAATAAATATATATTTTATTCGTCCTTCCGAAATCCTAAAATACTTCAAGTAAAAGCTTTTTGAGAAAAACAAAAATATTAAATGGATCCATATAAACGTTTGTTTTTTTTTGAGGAGAAGATTTGAAAAATCTTACCTCTTATTCTTAAGAGTTGTCTGACTTAAACTATGTAGTTTGTAAATATATTCGAATTCTATCCTTTTGGTTGTTCTTTTTTTCCGTCATATAGCTTTATTGGGTTCACATATTTCTGGTGAAAATCTCGATATGTAATGCTTGGGTAATATATAAAACTTCTTTACCTCCAACGAGTAAACGGTAATCAACGTAAAAGTGTAGTTCAACCTCTGGCAAGAAGGTTAATAGCACAGAAATAAGGTGTCGGAAAGAGCTAAAATATCACAGTGACAAAAAGTAACTATGCGATAGTGCCCAGTCACGCAGATGGTACTTTCAAGAAACATTCCACTCGTTCTAAACTGGGATCTCGTACGATTCAGGTGTGTACTTCTCAGAAGCTCAAACGGTTTTGGCCCAAAGTGACATTTAGTACCTTTTTCGAGCGTTAAAGTTTGAGCGGTTAGCCTTGCGCTTGGCGCGAAGAAGGAGCTTAAGAATAGAAGCAGCCGGTGACATCAGAAAAACCGAAAAACTAGCGCTCTGGTGAGGATTCAACGCATGGAGCTCAAAACGACTGATCAAAACTTTTTATTACCTCGGCCAGTAATCTTTGCAAAAGGAACAAAATGTTTGGTTATTTTTAGAGAGCGTAGGTATGCCCATCAGTCAGAGAAAAATGCTACTAAATTGCTCCATTTGCACCCTAGGAGTACACGCTCAATGAGTATTCCAATTGTGGATGTTTCCGGCTCAACATACAAGTGAACAATAACTAGGGAGATGAGCACTCAAAAAAACTTATGCATAATAAATATTCATTCTTATATATTATACAAGCTAAGCATGGGCACATTCGAGTTGTACCCTTTCCCATAATTACCCCATAGGATATCTTATGGGGAAGGTTTAGGCAGAAAATGACAAAATTATTAAGTTCTACATTTTTACATGTATATAGTATAATTACCAACGCCATTACAGTATGATGGTGTTATAGATTTTTTGCATACTGCCATTTTTAAAGGTATATCAACAATATTGAAACGGTCAATTAGTGGGCATTTAAATGTTCCTCGCGTATCGGTTGTAGTCCAGTCTTAATAAAAGGCTGTTCTTGACCTTCATTAGTATATTTTGACAAATAAAACCTCCAGTTGACTCGTCACAAACCTTATTTACTCCGCGAAATGGGTTACTAGCCTCGCTTTACAGCTTTGACTTACAAATCGCTGGTAACTCGCTTGCAACTATCTAATTGACATTTTATTTTCTGCTGTCTCTTTACAGTCCCCTGTTGCTAGGAAGACACACTAATGCATTGTTCTAGAATTTGCCAGAATGTAGATGGCGAACTTTCTCGAACAGTAGCCAGTCAAAGCTCTTCCAATGCTTGCCGACTGTACCATATAGGTTTGCTTTCCCTAATCTCCCGCGCTTAAAGCCTTCACCGATAGCTTGATCGACTGTATCACGCGGGTTTGGCAGCAATATTCACAAGTTTATTCATTACTTTTTCTGAAATTCTAGTGGTTTGGACAAAAACAATTCACAAAACATTTAGGAACTTTAAAAAATTTTGAAAAAAGATTAAAGCTCAATATAAAAATGTGTGATTAAAAATAAACAATAACCCTGTTCTTTTAAGCTTAAAAACAAGGGGAAAAGTTTTATTTATTGCTCTGCTATGAATTGTTGCTATGAGTCTTCAAAGTTCTATCGGTGTTTGTATTAAATTTTTATGAAATATTTAATATATTGCTAAGTAATTATCAAACTAAAAGGTTCCATTTGAGTTATCTTTACACAAGAATCACGTTAATAGATTTTAAACTACACAACTTCAACATAACAGAAATCAGTAAATTCAGTCCCAGGATTTCTTAACTACTTTCGCTTTATTGAGCCTTACATTCGTTCAGGGGGCTACCTAGTCCCCGGGATTAGCAAGAAAGCTCTCATAGTAGAAATTCTTTAAGAAGCAGACCGTGACCCATTACTGGGACGCTTACCCTAGGATTCCTAGCTCTTTAGTAGTAATATCTAAGAGTAATTCAGCCATGCCGTTGCGGCTTTGGTGCATGCAAACTGTCGCATGTCTTCGAATTATTAAACCCACCATTACCAAAGCAGGTCCTAACTGCGGCAGTATAAGTAATGCGGCAGACGCTCTTCTTTTGTCTAAGTGCTGCCGAGTCTATTCTTTTTATAAACAGACGCCTGACGTCTTCGGTCCATGTAGTACGCTAGATTGTCCCGCTCTTGGCACCGTTTGGCGACGTTAAATGCGACTAAACTAAACATTGTGACATTCACAGGGACGGGCTGGGCCGGGTCGGGCCGGGCCACTGCCTAGGGTTTGAGCCTTGCGGTGCTTCAGAAAACGCGTTATTTAGATCATACATGTTTCCATGCAATATTTCCTTCTATAAAAAGCAATGTACTTTTGTTTTCTTTCCTTGTATCTCACGTTTTTCTCTTTTTCGCACAGTCACTTAAAATTGTGCGGTCAAAAGACGGTGTGTACATTCTTATGATCACTAAACGAAAGGAGGAAAGAAAATACTGTTGACGAATAATGTACTCCTTAAGGCAATGTAATGTAAAATTTGGGCCAAAAACAGGCACTAAAAAATCTGATGTGTTACATCTGACTTTCTCTACCCACTATCGTTTATTTTTAAATAATTACTACAAACTGCTCCTACGATACCTTCTTTCTCCATTGCTTACATTTAGAAAGTAGGGGAAGTATTGCACTCCACCCAAAAATTCGATAGCGAGATTTCACTATAAATACACGTTTCGAGGTGCCCTGAATCCAAAAAAAGCATTTTCAGAAAAAGGCCCGTGTGCGCGTGTGTATATACCTGTGTACCTGTATCCGTGGGTCTCTGAACATAATTAAAAAATGAAAAATCGGATTAATACCAAACTTGGCATTTAAATTTAGCGTCTTCCAAGGATACTACACGAAGATTTACAAGAAAAGATACGTCATCCCAAACTATCCTTTACATGGAAAACGTTTCGTTATTCTAATTTTATCAAAAATGGATCTTGAGTTTGATTAAAGTACCATATGTTGAAGATATTTGCATGACAAGTGAATTGTAAATCTACATTTTCTGCGGACAGCCTGTGAAGTCCTCTTCATACAAGAGGAATTTTGTATAAAAGGTATACCATAAGTAATAGACAAACACTTTCAATACAAAAAGCATAGATATCTTTAAAGCACACAATTTAGTTAAAATAATTTTGTTTTTGGTATTAGCCATTTTCGAAATATACATTACTATTGGTTTGAATTGTTCAATAGTTTAACGTATAGCTATCGATGACCTTTAAAAAGACCGAATGTGATGTCACCTTAAAAGTTTTAATTTTGTGTATCATCATTGATAAATCATTTCTCTGGCCAATATTTATTAGGTTTACCAGGGCGTACTAGAAAATTGAGCTTTTAAATGAATAGTTTTTAGAGTTATGTTAAATAATTTGTTATGATGCGGAGGGATGTTAATTTGGGTATTACACTTGCGATTTCATTTTAGTCAACTACTTCCAACAGTTTGTTAAATTGCAGAGTTTCAATTCTATCAATAATAGCTTATCTTAAAATTCGAGTGAATGTTTTAATCGAAAAATAGGATGTTGAGTCGCTATTCAGCTGTTTCTCGCGGTATCGAGGAAAGAGTATAAAATTTAAAGTCCAGCATATAAGATCGGTTTTAAAACATCTGCCCACCTTGTCTCTTTGTACCTACAACGGAATATGTAAGAAGCCAATTTTTCAAATGTTATCTCCATAAATCTAAAGCAGAATGGAAAATAAAGCTTTCGCAACAATGAATTGTAGAAGAGATAGAAATAAACCATGGTGGGTAAAGAAAATCATTTGAATGTAATTTATCAGATTTTTCTTTTTTTCTTTCCTTGAAGCTCACGTTTTTACTTTCTCTACTACGTATAGCAAGTAGGGGAAGTATTGTATTCCACCCAAAAATTCGATACCGAGATTTCACCGGAAATACATGTTCTGAGACCCCCTGAATCCAAAAAAAGCATTTTTGGAAACATGTCCGTGTGTGTGTGTGTATCTGTTTGTGTGTGTGTGTGTGTTTGTGTGTGTGTGTGTGTGTGTGTGTGTGTGTGAACAGCATAACTCAGAAACAAACAGTCGGATAAACACCAAACTTGGTATTTAGGTTCAGTATCTTCCAGAGATGCGACACGAAGGTTTTCAAGAAAATCCCCCTACCCTAGATTACCCTTTACATGGAACAGTTTTCGAAAATTTTAATTTTCTCAAAAATGGCACTAACGATTTTGATTAAAATATCATATGTTTAAGATATTTTCATGACAAATGAAATGTATATCTCGAATTTTCTGGGAATGTCTCCAAAAGTGTTCTTCATTGTGAACGACTTTTGCATAACTGGTAAACCATAAGAGATAGACAAAATTTTATTCCACATAAAATGTAGATCACGTTAAAATACACAATTTATGTCATATATATATATTTTTTTTTTTACTTTCTCTACTACGTATAGTAAGTAGGGGAGGTATTGTATTTCACCCAAAAATTCGATACCGAGATTTCACCGGAAATATATATTTTGAGGTCCCCTGAAACCAAAAAAAAGCATTTTTGGAAACATGTCCGTGTGTGTGTGTGTCTGTGAACAGCATAACTCAGGATCGAACAGTCGGATACAGGAACGAACAGGAACGAACTTGGTATTTAGGTTCAGTATCTGCCAGATATGCGACACGAAGTTTTTCCAGAAAATTCCCCCACCGCAGATTATCCTTTACATGGAACATTTTTCGAAAATTTTAGTTTTCTCAAAAATGGCTCTAACGATTTTAATTAAAATATCATATATTTAAGATCTTTCATGACAAATAAAATGTATATCTTGAATTTTCTGGAAATGTCTCCAAAAGTATTCTACATTGTGAACTATTTTTGCATAACTGGTAAACCATAAGAGATTGCAAAATTTTACTACACAAAAGAATGTAGATCGCGTTAAAATACACAATTTATGTCATATACATTGTTTTTGTTGAATGAACCATTTTCGATATATTGCTTGTTATTCTCTTAAATTTACCAATACATTTTCTCTAATGGGAATTCGTTATTCATTTTTTTGGTAATGCAAAGAGAATGGACCGCTCCACATAGCTCTTAAAATATTTGACTATCACTTAAAGCCTACCAATTCCCTTTGCATCTACAGGAAAATTAGCAATAAGATTGACATCTGGATATCTCGATTAACATGAAGCATATGGAGAATAAGAGTTTGTAAGAATAGTATGTACAAGAGCAGAGAATGTCATGTGAGTGTAACACATCGGATTTTTTTGTTGAGTGAACAATTTTCGAGATTTTGCTTGTTATTCCCTTAAATTTTTCAAGACTTTTTCTCAAATGGGAATTCGTTATTCATTTTTTTAATGTCCTGGATATACAAAGAGAATGGAATGCGCCACATAGCAACCAACTCTTAAAAGATTTGACTGTCGCTTAAAGTCTACCATATTCCCCTTGCATCTACAAGAAAATAAGCAATAAGATTAACATCTCGATTAACATGAAGCATATGGAGAATAAGCGTTTGTAAAAATAGTTTGTACAAGAGTAGAGAAAGTCATGTGAGTGTAACACATCAGATTTTTTTTCTATTTCTCTGTTTTTTGCACTATGAATATTAAAGGTGCGTGTCCAAAAGACGTATGTATTCTTATGATCACCAAACAGAGATGGGAAGAAAGAAAATAATCTGGCGATTAATGTGCTCCTTAAAACAATGCAGGAGAAAATTTGGTAAGACACTAGGAATAAAAAAAAACCTAGTTTAATGCTGAGTTTTCATTTTCCGCAATCTGTTTTGTTTTATTGTTGAATTTTTACTTTCTCTACTACTTATAGTTAAGTAGGGGAAGTATTGTATTTCACCCTAAAATTCGATATCGAGATTTCACCGGAAATAAATGTTTTCAGACCCTCTGAATCCAAAAAAAGCATTTTTGGAAACATGTCCGTGTGTGTGTGTCTGTCTGTGAACAGCATAACTCAGAAACGAACAGTCGGATAAACACCAAACTTGGTATTTAAGTTCAGTATCTTCCAGAGATGCGACACGAAGGTTTTCAAGAAAATCCCCCAACCCAGATTACCCTTTACATGGAACATTTTTCGAAAATTTTAATTTTCTCAAAAATGGCTCTAACGATTTTGATTAAAATATCATATGTTTAAGATATTTTTATGACAAATAAAATGTATATCTTGAATTTTCTAGGAATGTCTCCAAAAGTATTCTTCATTGTGAACAACATTTGCATAACTGGTAAACCATAAGAGATAGACAACATTTTACTACACAAAAAATGTAGATCGCGTTAAAATACACAATTTATGTCATATACATTTTTTTTTGTTGAGCGAACCATTTTCGAGATATTGCTTGTTATTCCCTTAAATTTTCCAATACTTAAACTTTTTCTCAAATGGGAATTCGTTATTCATTTGTTTGTATTGGATATGGAAAGAGTATTAATCTGTGGCAAAGGGAATGGTGCTGCACCTAGCAACCAGCTATTAAGAGATATGTATGTGCTTAAAGGCTACTGTATTTCTATATTGCCCTTGTAAATATGTATTCCCCTTACATCTACAAGAAAATTAGCAATAAGATAGAGTCTGCAAATGTTTATCTCGATTAACATGAAGTAGATGGAGAATAAGCGTTTGTAAAAATAGTTTGTACAAGAGTAGAGAAAGTCATATGATTGTAACACATCAGATTTTTATATATAGCTTTTTTCTAAAACGCACATCTTCAGCAGTATGTGATGCAAAATAGGCCCCATGTAATACAACCTTCATGAAGTCTTTTAAATTTTCACTATTACTATGTTAATTATGAATACAAAAATAAGTGATTTGTGCTCTTTTTTATTAATTAAAATTACAGCTTAATTGGTTTCTAATTTAATTAAATCAAACAGAGAAGAAAGCGTTTATCTGATGTTTGATATTTCTATAGACAAAATAAAAACACCAAATCAAATTGTTCGCAGTGTTTTAATAATAAAAAAGTTACAGTTTGATTGAGAAATTAATTTTATTCCAAATTAACTTCAATAGAGTTAATAAAACATTAATGCAACTCGCGCGTCGCATACATTCAGAGATCGCGGGTTTATTTCCCCGAGTACCTGAAAACATGTCTAAGGTATTTTTGTGATTTCTCTCACTGGACACCGGATTGGATATTCAATACTACAACCTAAACTAAAAAGAAACAGAAATAAAGCATGTGGTGCAGAAAGACAAATACGGAACTAAGGTCGTCTATCCGGAATCACACCGACCATGTGTAAGTACCCACAGAAAAACAATCGCACAATTATAACATTCCAACTTTCCATTACATCAATAGCAACAAACTACACGACACTGGAATGTGACTTCACAACTGAGGTCATCTAGCAGCAAGGATTCAAGGCATATCGTACAGAACGGCAACAATGCAACTAAGATCATCTGTCTGCCACAGAGAGAATAATTTGTACAAAAAATAATAGATGGTCGGGATGTGACCTAAGAAGCTGAAGCGAAGTTAAACAAGCCCTCAACCGATAATAATGATAATAATAATTAATAATAATAATTTCGCAATAACTTTTCAAGCTGCAGCTACTGCAATTTTGAAGGTGATATATATAGGTTTTCTCATGACTAAAGAAATGGAGGTTGTAGGTTAAGGTTTATAGGTTTCAGGATTTTCACAGTTGCATTTCCTTAAATACTCATCTTATCGAGATTCTATAAATATAACGAATTATCAGAAGCTCGTTTCTTAATTATATTACTAATCCAGGAAGTAATTAAATAAAACCAAAATGTGACTTTTAAGGTATATTTTTATTCATCTACCATTTAGGTACCTAAGGGAGGAATAATTGCATTCGATTCAGAACCTCTATACCGAAATTTCACTGGAAATGCACGTCTTGAGGTGTAAAAGTAAATTAATAACAACTGATAAGCAATTGTAGAGGACCGTCACTCTGTGTGTATCTTTCTATGAATATTCATAAAAGAAAAGTCGGATAAATACTAAGTTGCACACTAAGTCTTGCACCTTCTAAGGACACAGACTTTCAATAAAACCCACCATTCCAACGCCAAATTGCCCTTTACATTGCAAAGGTTATTTTCTCAAAAATGATTATGAACCCTTACAATTAAATCATTACAGGTTACACATGCGATGGTAGGACATTGGCGTGAATTTTCAGAAAATCAGACTTTAGTTATTAATTCTTACGGCTTTTTCCTTTCTCAACTACGTATAGTAAGTAGGGGAAGTATTGTATTCCACCCAAAAATTCGACACCAAGATTTCACCGGAAATATATGTTTTGAGCCCCCTTGAATAAAAAAAAGCATTTTTGGAAACATGTCCGTGTGTGTGTGTGTGTGTGTGTGTGTGTCTGCCTGTCTGTCTGTCTGTCTGAGAACAGCATAACTCAGAAACGAACAGTTGGATAAACACCAAACTTGGTATTTAGGTTCAGTATCTTTCAGAGATGCGACACGGAGGTTTACAAGAAAATCCCCCCACCCCAGATTACCCTTTACATGGAACATTTTTCGAAAACTTTTAATTTTCTCAGAAATGACTAACGATTTTGATTAAAATATCATATATTTAAGATACTTTTATGACAAATAAAATGTATATGTTGAATTTTCTGGGAATGTCCAAAAGTATTCTTCATTGTGAACGACATTTACATAACTGGTAAACCCTAAGAGATAGACAAAATTTTACTACACAAAAATGTAGATCGCGTTAAAATACACAATTTATGTCATATACATTTTTTTATTGAGTGAACCATTTTCGAGATATTGCTTGTTGTTCCCTTAAATTTTCCAATACTTATACATTTTCTCAAATAGGAATTCGTTATCCTTTTTTTATGTCCTGGACATGCAAAGAGAATGGAATGTGCCACATAGCAGCCAGCTCTTAAAAGATTTGACTAACGCTTAAAGCCTACCATATTCCCTTACACCTACAAGAAAATTAGCAATAAGATTAACATCTCGATTAAGATGAAGCATCTTTGTAAAAATAGTTTATACAAGAGTAGAGAAAGTCATGTGAGTGTAACACATTATATGTTTTATATTATTGTGAAATCTTACGAGGGGGAGAGAGAAACGAACCACTGCATTATTTTAAACAACTTGTGCGAAATTAAACTGTATTGTGCCATTAAACATTTCTAGAACATTCACGGCTGTATGATTGTTTATACACCAGAAGCAGCACAGTTTGAAATATTAAGTATCGTTTTACTGTTTCTCATGAGCTCCTGCAATATAGTACGTGACTAACGTATAATTATGGATGGCTTTTGAAACGATCTAATGTGATCTCTCTCAGCTAACAAAATTTAATTTAGCGTATCATCACCTAAGCAATTCTCTGGTCAATATTTATTAGGATTATTAGGAAGCAGTTATAAAATTAAGGTTTCAAGTGAATAATTTTACAGTTGGTGTGAAAATAATCAGTAGTAATGTGGGGGGATATCCGTTTGTCTCTTAAACTTCTAATTTTAATATAGTTCAGGGAAGGGAAGTCTGTTAACTCTGCCATTTATTTTCAATAGTTTATTAAATTGTACATTTTGCCTGTGTCGATAATGCTTTGTCTTAAAACTTAAGTGAATACTTTCGATAAAGATGTACAGTTTCTTGGGATTAAAAAATATGTTAAGCTGTATAGGTATGATTCGAAAATAAATGCAACAAAATATTCATTAATTGCGAATTATCAACCGAAAGATTTAGATAGGATTTTCAGTAGCTTTCAGATAGGAGCCATCAATAGAAAATACAGATACCAGAGTTTTAAAACGTATTCTAACAACGAATGAAATTGTCATGGGTGTCTTGTAATATTACTGATAGGATCTATTGTTTATTTTCTGCGGTAGCAAAAAAGTATACCCCTCTGAAGATCATATTTTACACTGGCTCTAACAGTGAAACATTAAAAATAGAGAGGTTAAAAATTACATGAATGTAACATACTTGTTGTTTAGTTCCGTAATGCTTATAGAACAATGATAGGTATTTCGATGTTTTTAATTCTGCTGCCATTGTAGAAGTAAGTAATTAGTATGTCATATCTTATAATCTAAGCGTTTAAATTGTTACATATTGGTTCATTCATTCTTGGGTTATAAAGTGACAAACATACTTACGTTATACAAATACAAACAAAAACATTTAAAACTGGTCTTTTGGTTTGTGTCGAAATATCAACATTAAATTCCAGAAAAGTGAATTTACATTTTTAAGTGTAAAGACATAAATATCTAGCGGGCACTTGTAAAGTTTACTTAAAGGCAAGGAGAGAGAAAGCACAGCATGCTTCTCTAAGAGAGCCCTAGACAGAAGGAATGTCGTGGTTATCGATATAATCGAGCCTTCATTGCCCTTACAAGTACTCTTCATATGCCTTTCAGCTTCATATACTTTACTCTGTTTGACCACCCCTACTCTGCGTACTGTATATTAACCAATAATCACATAAGAAATTTCACGTTGACTTTGTCAGTTACATTTGAAAGTATAATAACTTTCATTGTGGGACGAAAGAAAGAAAAAAGAAAACGAAAAGAAGCAAAAGCTTTCCTGGATAAGTCCAGTGTCCTGTTCTTTAAATCTTGTAAACAAACACTAAGTAACACAATTAGAATTCTTCGTGCATGAAAGAGATTTAAAAAAAATGGCGTTACAATCTCACGACATTCTCTCCACTATAATACATTTTTATATTCACCCTACAATTTTTTTGTCTACCACTTGTTAATGATTTATGCTTTCCAAATGAACATATTTTTACTTTGTCTACTGCTTGCATAGTAAGTAGAGGAAGTGTTGCATTCCACCCAAAGATTAGCTATAGGGATTTCACTCTCAATGCACGTTTTGAGGTGCTTGAATAAAAACATTTTTGTAAAAAAAAAACGTTCTGCGCGTGCTCGTGTCTGTCTATAAACAGTATAACTCAAAAACGAAACATTGGTTAAATAGCAAACTTTGTATTTAAGTTAACTATACTTCTAAGGATGGGACACGAAGATTTTCAAGAAAATCGCCCACCTCAAACTAATCTTTGCATGGGAAATTTTTCGACATTTAAAATATTTTGAATTGATCAAAAATGGCTCTAAAGATTTTGGTTAAAATACCATATGTTTAGGACATCTATTCGACAAATAAAATGTGTATCTTGATTTTGTGGAAGTAGGCTGTGAAGTTCTCTTCATTCTGAATGACTTATATGATTGGTAAACAGTAAGAGAGACAATATCTTACTAAACAAAAAATGTAGATCGCGTTAAAACAAACTTATGTGAAATAGAATGTTATCGCCTTAACTATTTGCGAGATTTTCTTGGTTATTGGTTTCAATTTTCAAATACTTATACTTTTTTCAAATGTTTAATTGCTATTCTTATTTTTTTCTTGTGGTTATGCAAAGAACATGGAATTTAAAACTAACACATAGCGACCCACTTTTTAAAACTTTCGACTATCGCTTTATCTCCCTGTATCCTTATACCTACAACAAAATGGGGAAATGTATACTGAGGGTGTGTGTAACAAGAACTAGATATAAGAATAAGCTTTTGTAAACTAGTTTGTAGAAGAACTGGTAGAGAAAGTGATGTAAATGTAAGACATAAGATTTTTAAACTTCTTTTAATGATTATAGATTGTTACATGTATACGACTCAGAACGTGCGCTCAGGAATTTTTCCGGTGACAATTCCGAAAAAAAAACGGTTATATGGGTGAATTGACCACTAAATAATCGATTAGATACACTCCGTTGCATTCACATCCATAAACCAGATTCTGGCATATCGATAACCTTCTGGTTAAAGAAAATTGTCTCACGCCCAGCGTAAATCGAACCTAGGACATTTAGCACAGCAGCCAGGTGCTACACCGACTGCGCTACGCAACCTTGTAATTTGTTGCCCCATTTATACGCCTATCGGCGACATTTAACTTCGGAGCAATTATTCATGGGCAATGATGTGCGCTAGTTTACGTTTGATAAACGTTAGGTTTCTTGTGTTACTCCAGGTTCTCTCTTAAACATTAAATCGTCTTCATAATTTAGGACTCTAGGGCGGATAGAAAATAATCCTGGTTAAAGAATTCTCACCCTACACCCGGAACTCAAGGTCAGGGTTCTTGGATTTGGAAGCTAGCACACTATCAAGACTACAAAGGCAATGAGTAGGTATACATTTGTTGCAGCAACTTGGAAGCAGGAGCTCGCTATACTCTGACTTGATATTCCAATCTCTTTATTTGTTGCTCATGAACCCAGGTAAACAGAAATAATATTTCAAAAGTGTGTATAGCTTGAAACATTGGGAAACTCAAGTTAACTGTAGGCAATATCTCAAACATTAGAGCTACAAAAATAATTAAGAGAAATTGCATATTTTAAGGACTTCTGTAAATTTTTGCAGTACTTTTGTCTATCGCTTCTAGTTTCTCGGTCACATAATATTCTCTAAACTCCAATAGGAATAATGAGGACTTCACGGGTCATGCACTCATAGCGTACCTTTTATTCTTCATATCACTAAGAGAGATCAAAATCATTAGAGTCAATTTTAAGAAAATAAAACATTATCAAACATTTCCATGTAAATGATTATTTGGGGTGGGAGAAGTTTTCTTGAAACTCTTGGCCTAATTTAAACAATGTGTAATTCAAGCATGAAGTTTGGCATTTACTCGATTTTTAGTTTTTAAGTTGTGCTCTGCCTGTCTGTCTCTCTCTCTCTCCCTCTCTCTCTCTCTCTCTCACACACACACACACACACACACACACACACACACTCATAGGGCCACTTCTAAGAATGCTTTTATCGATTCAGGGATCTCAAAACGTCTGTTTCCTGTGAAGTATTGATATTGAATTGAATGTAATATTTCCTCTATGTAACAGATAAGCGGTATAGGAAGTAATTAAAGGCAAAGAACTTCCATTAGATGTTTGGTGGTCGTCAGCGTTAGTTACGTTTCTCACTTTTGACATCTCAAGAAATATCACGATTTACACAATTACGGATTACGTGGGTGCTATGAAGTATTTACTCAGCAGATCAAGGAGAACAAAAATTGCGGCAAACCCTTCAGTTTTGGGCTATAACTATTATGCCTGCTAAAATGTCCTAAATCAGTATTACAAAATATAAGTTTAACTTCATTTGTTTTAATATATTTCTTGAAAAAACATGATGCTTCTCCTATAAACTCGTCTCATAACGAGCTGGAATACAAGGATAAGAACCATGCGACATTCCGTATTACATTTACATTTTTTGTCTTTATTCTTTTGTAACAGTTGAATGGGAAAGACTAAACAATGGCACAAAACTTAATGCTTTGACAAAATATACTTAATGTAAAGGAACAGAATTGAATATCACTATAAGCATATTTTAGTTTACGACTTGTAGTACTGAAATAAGTAATAATAGGTTCTGATGGTAAAGAAGCAAACAAAACTCTTCTTCTTATTTTTTTTACATTTCTCCACGTTTCAAAACTTTGGGTCGTATTCGGCCTTCATGTTGCCTACAAGGGATTAAGAATAAAAGCTGCGCATACTATTATACTTTACTCTTCCAAATTAGTAATCTAAACAGTTTATGCTTAAGTTATGTGTGATTATTTACCTCGAAGCGAAGGTGTATTATTATTATTATTATTATTATTATTATTATTATTATTAAAACATAAAGGTGACGTAGTTCGCATGTAAACATAAGCAAGCATGAGCACACATTCTGTCAAAAAGTTGGCATGACAGTCATTCAAGAGGACAAAGAAAGAAATCTGCCCCATTTGACAAGCGAATGGGGCAACACTGTAGTTGATTTACCTTCCGGCGGTGGCCGAAGGGCCTCCGTGGGGGTCTGCGGAGATGCGCCATGGTGCTGTGACGTCACGCGACGAAGAATGTCAGCTCAGTTTGACGACGCCGATGCTCCAGACGGTTAGAGTCGCCGCTTCCCGTGGACACATGGAGAATCGGACGCACTTCACCTGGCGAGGTCGCCTATGCCTTTCAAACTGAGACGAACAACGCTCGCTGCCAGAAATCACTGACCCGCCTCGTTACACAACCATTCAAACTGGGAATGAAAAGATGGATTTCTAGTCCACTTAGCCTCAGACAAGGGGATGGAAGAGAAGAAGAAGAGAGAGAGACAGAAAGATGATGACGGCAAATATTCGATATGTTAAAAAGGCACGGTGAATGCCAAAAAATCTTAGCCCGGATCAAGCGCTAAAAATAGAAGCCCTTCTGTTGGAAATGTTTTACACTTGACGTATGTGCCGGCGAGCCCAACCATCACTACAGAGACATCTAGCTACACAATTTGCAATTCTTACAACGCCAGGTGTAAAACGACGCACGCTACTATTTAAAAAGAAGAAGAAGAGTCGAAAACCAGAGTTTCACTAACCAATTGAGAATTATTGAACTAATTGATCGGATACTAATAATCAATGCCCTATTTAGTTTTCAGACTAATCGATTGATCATGTGTGTTTATATAAAAAATTAATCGAATAATCTAATATTTTATGTTCGATTTTGTACAATAATAGTCACGCTGCTTTCCTTACTGGTTCGTAGGGATTCTACAAACCTAACGAGTCATTTTCAGCAATTTCATGTCCTTCTAATTCAGTTTTACGACGAATAATTTATTGTAGGGATGCGATCCCAATACCCTCGTTTGTATCGCGGTATTAATAATACCCTGAAATACAATCAATGATAACTGATTGTTCTTTCACACATGCCGTATATAAGCTAAGGTTGGAAAGGTAGAATCAAACAAACAAATTCAATGTCATTTTCTATTTCTGTTTCATGCACCATTGGTAGTTGTTACGTTTCAGTTTACTCTAAAAAAGAACAAAGAAACAGAGCGCGTATGATGGCTCCTATACACAGTTACGTTTTCTGTAGGTCAATCAATATAGCATTCTATTGGATCGAAATGAAAACATACAAAATAATGGGGTAAGAGGGGAAAAGACTATAATATGCAGAGTTACCTGAGTTGTGATGGGACCTGATTTAACCTACGCATCACGTTGTTTTGTTATATTAATTTTTTTATCTTCAGCCATCTGCAGGAATTTGTCTATATAAAATGCTATAGCTCCGACGTTCAGGCACATCAGGTAAAATAGTGAAAGGTCCACGTTCAGCCCAAAGTATAATTACATAAGAAGATAAACAAGGACTTATTACGATTATTATTATTGTCATCGTCATCAGGATATCGATATACAGGATATTTAAAAAATACAGGATACAATTTCAGGTATGCATTCCCCCATACGTAGACAATAAAAATGTCCATTGCAACATGTGCCTGGGAATGCTTGATTTTTGAGTTATGGCCTACAAAATAGGAACGTATTTCTTACCGCAAGTAGTTTATTCTTTACAGAAGATGTTCAAAGGCCCACCTCCTGCTTGAATACAGGCCTCATATCGACATCTCATGGCCGTCAGAACACGGCCCCAAATTCCAAGAGTGTTGCGTATTTCCTCACAACCTACCACAATTCGATTCTGAAGGGATTCCACTGGGGATCAGTACACCAATGATACCGGCCAACATGTTGAGAACTTGGTAATGAGATGGAACAACTGCATGTGGATTTTCATACGTCCATACATGCTGATTGTGGAATTTTGCAATGCCATCTCGGTGAACTGTGCTTCATCTCTAAATAATACTAAGTAGGAAAGTTTGGATTTCTAGCACACTGCTGCACAAACCACCGGCCGAAGATCATCGAGCAGGGCAACCTGTTGATGTCAAGGCCTGCACACGTTGCAAACGATGATATAACTGTTGTTCTCGCAACAGTCTCCAGACAGTCGTATGAAGAGCATTCACTTGCACCGCTAACCTTCCTGTACTGATAGAAAGATGTGTGCACAGAATCCAGAAGCTCTTCCTCTACACCTGGAGTTGTAGATCTTGGTTGTCCCCTCCCCAAACCAAGAGATGTAAACTTCCTATGCACGTACAGATGGCCTTCCGATCTGGACATCTTCGCGTGGGTACCTCTCTTGGTACAAACGACAATCCACCGCAGCATTGCCGTCCTCCTTACCGTACATGAAGTGCGTTTCTCTAGTTCCTGATTTGAGTACATGTCGCTCAGTCGAACGCCAAACACAACACTTTATGTGCCCTTCGCCTCGGAATGAACTGCCAGAGTGTCCTGTAAATATCTTCTGCCACGGCAACTACCTGCGGGAAGAAAAACGTTCCGATGAATATCACTGTTTTGAAGGCGATCAGAAGCCGATCATTTTCGAACATATTGCAATGGTGCCTTTTTTATTGTTTACATATGAGCAATGCATGCGTGAATTTATGCCCTCTATTTCTGAAACATCAGGCATATCCTGTGGCTTTATCAAAATGGAAAAAAATTGCTATCTATTGAAAAGTAAAAATAATACTATAAAAATTCGTTGATAAAGGCATTGTTAATGTATTTATTGGGAGCTTTGTTCGATTATCAGGTTACCAACCTCAAGAAGTCGAAACTTGTAAAGGTGAGTATTATTTTACTTAGTTTTACATTAATTATGAACAATTAGGTTTATTGTAATTCACAACTTCCCACGGGCGAACATGCATTAATGAACTAACTCTAATTCCAAGTAATAATATTCATTACTATAAAGTGAGCATCGATGCTCCAAAATCAATATTGGAATCGAGTATCCGAGATATTGTTATAATCCTACCCCTTATTTATTGGTATATTTTTGTTTATAATGTAGCCCTATATAATAATTTTACATAACCCAGGCCAAATATATCACGAATAACATCTACTTGGAAATGAGAACATTGTGTAAAATCGACATGACCATGGCTTGTCCATGCCTGAGGATGATTATCGTTTTAATTAACACGATAAATATTCTGACATAATTGAAATTAGGCAGCTTATCTGTTACATTTTATATGATATAACACAGTTCAAAAAATTCCCGTCGATTTATTGAAATTATCATGAACAAAAGGTGGTGAATTTTATTTTCCAAGTTGCCAAGGAAAAACAACAGTCATTTAAATCACATAATCGCATTTAAGTTTAACATTATTAGCACACGATCCTAAAAGTGGTTGCCTTAAGGATTGAAAACAACCTGTAAAATTAGTCTTTAAATGCCTATTCCGTAAAAATTCCCATGACAGCTCTCACGAACAGGTTTTGTTTCATGAAGAAACACATCTATAAATAGAATGCAATCTTATAAAACAAACAGAAAATTTCTCACGAAGATAAGTGAATACGCCTTTATTCACACCAGTCCATCTGTTTTCTTTACACCATATTATTTTAAAATTGCTGTCTTCTTTCTCATATATGCAATGAGATTTATGTGGAAGCAAATCCAAAATAATATATCGCACCACCCCAACATTCGCATCTTCTATCACGACTCTCCTTCCTCTCATTTCCTGTACCCATAATCTTCCTTGTCATCTGTTTCAAGGTTGTAGGACCAGGCGAGGGTATTCGGTGGGTTGCGGCTGGGCGGTGGCTTGCGCTCTGTAAAGGTTTCTTCGCTGGTGTCGCTGCGGTACCGCTCAGTTAGGTCTCTCCTCAGCGTGGGGCTCCGCTCCGGGGATCCTGGAGGTCGGTGGCTTGCGAACAGGGACCGCGCGACGGTGGATGCATTCTATCTGGAAATTTTAAGTGCCCCATGCATGCTTGCGCCCGTCGACATCCGGATCTGGTCTTGCGGGTCTCTCCCCTTGGAAGCACCCTGCGTACGGTGCTCTGCTCCGGTTCCCCTTCGTGATACGTACTTTTACTTTTGCCTTTACTGTAATTTAGGAGTCTTATACCAAAAATGCTGTATGTACTATGAACATAAACAGTTATAGATGACTCATCTGATGTCACGGACTCGGCTAGATTATAGCTCAAATTATTCCATCATTTCCAAAAGCTTCCTCTTTCATCACTTATGCCTATTGTAATTGAAAGCACCTTAACTAATAATTTTCTCAATTGAATTTCAAATGTATCTGAATCATTAGATGACTGAAAAGCAAGTAAGCAATTAGACCGCTGAAGCCTTATTTCGTGTACTCGATACTAAGTGTGTTTATCTTTTTGGGGGCCATTTATACACACAAGAATAGGAGAACAGGTTTGACTGTACAGATTATTATGAAACTTGATATATAACATACCTTAAGTGCCATTTACTACATAGGCTATCTGACAACTTAAAACTTTTCTTAAAGGGAGATATTTAAGAAATTATAACAATTCTTCCTATAGTCACGACCTCATTGTAGTCATGCTTATTAACTGTTACATCTGCTATTAGTACTTACAAGTGCTTTCAGCGCTTTGCTCCTACTTTCATAATGCCTCTACCTAAGTACATACTTGAAAACAGTGTTTTGCAGGAAAGACAAAAGCGATTTTTAACAGAATTTCCAGGTGCACCTATCCACATAGATAACAGGCGAAAAAAACAGGGCAATAAATCTAGAGCTAAAGGATCTGTTCTCGATAAAAGCGAAGAGTGAAAAGGTCCTAATGAGGAAAAGTGAAGCTGGACAAAGCAGTAGAACAAACTCCTGTAACTCTATTTCGGAAGAATGAATCTTCAAAATGTGTGAATGTAGCAGGTTGAGGGGGACGTAGGTGAGAATATCTACATGGTTACGTCCGAGCTTTTCAAAATGATATAATGAACAGGCATAAGAATTCTTAAGCAGTTGGCTTCAAGTTATTTACACTCAACACCATTATCTATACAAGAACGTAAACAACAGCGGCCAGTTGTCACTGACGATAGGTAAAACACTCGAGTGCTGTCTGCAAACACCAACAGACTCTACGAGGGATGGAGGTGGTTTCTTATCTGCGAAGTCACTACGTAAAGTCGAGCAACAGTTAAACCGAATTTACTTTGTCCTGGTTTTAGTGCTTGGAAACTCCCATGCCTGGTAATGAAAACTTAGCATCAGCATTTGAAATATAATTTTTCACTAATGCTGAAAGTTTGAAACTGTTTACTATGATGTTAAGATCATTCCAAAAGAACAAATGTATAAATAAATCTTATTCTACCATTAATAATAATTCAATTACTCAATTGTACTAAATTTGTCAACTTCCTCATGTAGTGGCGATAAATCGTGTGCAGTAACATTTTGATTAGGCTACTAGTTTTAAAATAAACAAATTACAGTTTTGGTTTAAAAATTCATTTAAATTTATTGGTATACATAATCATAAATTATATTACTTTCAAAATATAAAAAATTCTATTATTTTTGTACACTTTTAGGAGATACAATTATGTTTCACTGCTTTGATTTTAGTAGTTTCGGAGAAAAGGTACACTATTTATGGAAAAAAATCATTTTCTAGGAAACGGTACAAAATATTTGCCTCATTTTTTAAAATTTGACAACTGATAAAAATACAATTTAAGTAGCATTCACTATAAGAAAGCAAAAAGCGTATCACAAAATACTGCCTTTATGCTTAGCCTGCAAGTATTTGCACCACGAAATATCACACAGATCAAATTGTCATTATTTTTACTTTTCTCCACCTGTGGATAGGATGGGGTGGGCCCAGGTTAAATAATTAGTAGTACGGCATGCCTGGATGATGATGATGATGATGATGATGATGGGGGCTGGTAGAAGCACCCAGTGTGATACCTGTTTTATAAATTTTCGTAATATTACTATAGTAACGTTTTTAAATTATTATTATTATATCCTAAGCAGCGATTTTTGGATTCATTTGTAATAAACTACTTGTTATATTTAAAATAATTTAGAAATTTAGTGAAATAAATTACAATAATTACATATCAGATTTTTATGTAACCATATCTTTAGTTTGTTATTACTTGTGATGTGAAATTAGGTTTTTTTCTTCTTCTGTGCTTGTAAGTTAAGTTTTATCGTGTATATAATTGCAAATTTCCGATGCTTATTTCATAATCTTCCATGCACCGAGCATATAATATACAAATTTTAAAATTTTTTAAATTTAAAATTAATATTCAAGCACATTAGTGATAAAATAATAAAGTCCTTACTATGGAGACACCCTATCGTTTCTCATTGAGGTTGAGAGAAAACTTGAGTGCTCCTTTAAATTATATAGAAAACTAAGCAGTAAATTGTGCAGCGTTTCCTGACAGAGTTTTGTGTTCTGTGGATAAATATTAATGGAAAACGTAGTGATTCCTAAAGAAATTTCCCCAAAGTTTCAAATTTTACTCAATAACATTTGTAGATATGGAAAGATCCATTTCAGCATACCAACTTGAGTTAACCGATAAACGTCATAAACTTACGCCTGAACATTTGGAGAAAGCGATCACTGTACACTGTAAATCTAATTACAACGACCGAAATGGTGTCTGAGGAAACGTGTACATTGTAAGTACCAAAAGGTATAACTTCAAAGTTAGCAAGTTTAGTGTATGATTAGTGAATATTTTTAGAATTATATAGCATATTTTAAAGATTTTGACAGTATAAATGCATGCATATTTTATATATTTTAGTGCATAAAAATCCGATATCTAATAATAATAATAATAATAATAATAATAATAATATAAACACACATAAACATAGCTGTGATCTGGAAAAGGGGCGTGGTACAGTTGTACTTAAATGTGTTTAAATCTTTAAATGAACTTAGAACTGAAAAATAAACAAAATACGTTGGGAACATGTTCTCAAACGTATAAACAAATAAAAATGTTAGGAAAAATTCAGTTACTGACACAATTTGCTTACATATACCCTTAACACAGAGCGAAGTGGCGCCACGGTAACGTGTGTGACTCGCACTTGGGAGGTCCCGGGTTCGATCTCCGGCGATCGCTCCTCTACCTTGGGTTTTTCATGGTTTCCCCGGGGGTCGGCAGGTGAATGCTGGGGTGGTTTCTTGCCTACCACGATTTCCTCTCCGTCGTTTCCCTTTCATTCATCGTTTCAGCTTTCAGGTGTGTTTCTCGGTTTCGTGACGTATGGCGGTGCCGGACAGATGGCGCGGATGCATGCTGAATGGAAAGAGTATTCCCCGTGGACGCTAGAGGGCTGCTTCATTGGCGACCCTCGTTCATCGCCCCCTTGGCGGCTCCACCAGTTGGATGGGTCTGCGAACTCGGAAACAAAGGACTTCCGCGTGTCTTTGTGGCTGTCTGCCTAGGGCCTGTAGCCTCTTGTGTGGTTCCTTCACCTCATATCTTCCTCCTGGGACGTGTCCCCCTCCGTTGAATCACCTCTACCTCCACCTTCAGTCTTCATAAGGTGCGTACTCATATTCATATTATAACTGCGAGAACTGATTCCGTCAAGCTGGAATTTATCACACGGACTACCTACCTCCTGTCACTGCAAAACGGGCGACAGCACCACGTGAGTTCTAGTATTTTTATTTTCTTACTCTCTTGAATTTTAATAATTGCTCGAAGCACTCCCAGACATGAACTATTGTTATTTCCGTGTTATGGTTATGTGTAATGATCCAAATTAATCTGCCTCAACTGTTTCAATAAAAGCTCTACAACCGGAATGCACTACCAACCTGATTTTCCATTTTTCGCAATTCCGTGTTGATCGTCAGGTTGGAAATCATTGTATCAAATGGTAGAACTTTATCATTTCCAAACACAAGCTCTCAAATTAACAAAAGCAAGGAGCTAACGCAGAGCAACAGATTTTAACCTTTAATGAGCATTTACAACATGGGTGGCCAAATTCCATAGCAGAAGGGGAGTTTCACCAGTTTCCACTTGTTATACAGACACAATACGTTCATGTAGTGCAGAAGTTCATTAACATCTTCAATGTGTGCTGTCTGCAGTAACGGTTAGTGGTGTATCTTTAATACTTTCTCTACTGCTTACATACAGTATGTAAAGAAAATACTGCATATCACATAAAAATTCCATAACGATACTTCTATAAGTATTTTTATAAAGGTTCGTGTGCGTGTGTGCGCGCACGCGTTCCTGTGAAAAGCATAACCAAAAAAAGCTGATGTACATTTACATAACTTTCTTAACCTCTGCGTTTATTAGTAGGTATACAAACTATTCCTACTAAAGCGTATTTTTCTATCTACTTCATTTTAACCCAAATAAACCTTGGCAGAAATGGCTAAATTACACATTTCCTTATAGATATAAAAGGTACAGCGATGGTCAAATGTTTAAGAATTGAATGCTACATTCTGGCCTTAAAATTGCATGTTTCCATGACATCGCGAGAAACAACTGACTGCTACATGACTTAATAACCAAGTATGGAACAATTTGAAAAATTAATAACGGATATCTCAGAAATGGCTTATGCCACAAAAAATCTGATGTGTTACACTCACATGACTTTCTCTACTCTTGTACAAAGTATTTTTACAAACAGTTATTCTCCATCTACTTCATGTTAATCCAGATAAACCTTTGCAGAAACTATCTTATTGCTAAGGGGAATATGGTAGGCTTTAAGCGATAGTCAAATCTTTTAAGAACTAATTGCTATGTGGCGCATTCCATTCTCTTTGCATATCCAGGACATAAAAAAACAAATAATAAATTCCTATTTGAGAAAAAGTAAAAGTATTGGAAAATTCAAACCAATAAGAAGGGATATCTCGGAAATAGTTCACTCTACACAAAAAAAGTATATGACATATATTGTGTGTTTTAACGAGCTCTACATTTTTGTATACTAAAATTTTGTCTCTTACGGTTTACCAGTTATGCAAAATGCATTCAGAATGAAGACTACTTTTGGGGACATTCCCAGAAAATTCAAGATATACATTTCATTTGGCATGAAATTATCTTAAACATGTGATATTTTAATCAAAATCGTTAGAGCTATTTTTGAGAAAATAAAAATTTTCGAAAAATGTTTCATGTAAAGTGTAGTCTGGGGGGGTATTTTCTTGAAAATGTTCGTGTCGTATCTTTGAAAAATACTGAGCCTAAATACCATATTTGCTGTTTTTCATTTTTGAGTTATGCTGTTCACAGACACACATCCACACAGACAGACCAAATACACATACACGGACGTTTTTCTAAAAATGCTTTTTTTTGTATTCAGGGCGCCTCAAAACATGCATTTCTGATGAAATCTCGATATCGAATTTTTGGGTGGAATGCAATACTTCCCCTACTTGCTATACGTAATAGAGAAAGTAAAAAGAGTTATTTGAAATAAATTATGCGTTTTAAAGGAATCTACATTTTTTGTGTAGTACGTTTTCGTCTATCACTTAACGTTTTCCAGTTATACAGGATTATATAAAATTGCTTCCGGATGAAGAGGATTCATCAGGCTATTCCAGAAAATCCAAAATATACAGGGCAATTGAAACGAAATCGTTAGAGCCATTTTTGGAAAATAAAAAAGTTCGAAAAATGTTCCATGTAAAGGGTAGTTTGGGGTGGGGAATTCTCTTGAATCTTCTTGTCGCATCATACCAAGTTTTGTATTTATCCTACTTTTCGTTTTTGAGTTATGCTGTTCACGAACATACACCAGACACACATACAGACATACACATATGGACCTTGGATTTAGGGGGCCTCAAAACATATATTTTCGGTAAAATCTTGACATCGAGTTGTTGGGTAGAATACAATACTTCCGCTTTTTATTCTTAGTAGAGAAAATAAAAACCTTAAATATCAAACTTGGTATTTAGGACCAGTGTGTTTTAAGGATGCGATACGAGGATTTTCTAGAAACTCCTCCTTCCCAAACTAGTCTTTACATGGGAAAATTTTCATTGTGTTTTATTTTATAAAAAATGGCTAACGATTTTGATTAAAATACCTGTGTATAAGATATCTTCATGGCAGTCAAAACGTGAATTTTCTTATAATGGTAAACCGTTAGAGATGCACAAAATCTTTCTGCACAAAAAAATGTAGATCTCGTTAAAGCACACAATTTAAGTAAATTAAAATTGTTGTGGCGTAGACCACTTCCAGGATATTCTTTGTTATCGGTTTGACTTTTAAAATACTTATACTTTTTTCAACTGCTAAGGCGTTTTTTTCTTGTGGTTATGCAAAGAGCACAGAATTTCAAAGCCATCACATAGCGATAGGTTTAAATATCCCTTAAACCATTTATGAAATGTTTATCTCTCTGAGCATGAAGGAGATAGAAGAATAAGCTTTTGTAAGAATAATTGGTAGAAGAGTGAATTGAGAAAGTCGTGCGAGTGCAACAAATAAGAGGTTTTTGAAGTGCTGTCACTACTCAGTTGTTTCTCACGATGTCTGGAAAGATAATGGAGTTTCAAGCCCAACTTATATACGATACATTTCGCTATCAATTCTGTTTTCGTATCTCCCTTGTACGTACAGCTTAAATGCATAATGTAGTTATTTCTGCAAGGGTTTATCACTGTTAGTAGATAGAAAAATAAAGTTTCGTAAAAATAGTTTATACAAGTGTATAGAAAAAATAAACGATAGTGGATAGAAAAAGTCATGCTGATATAACACATCAGATTTATTTTCTTTCTTTTCTTCTTGCCAATTTTAACAGCTGCTCCCCTAGTGTCCGAATAGGTTTCTTCCGTCGGTGTGCAACTTGTAAAATTAAGTATCTTATTTGACACACGTACTGTAAAAAAAGTCATTAAGCACTGACATAGTTATAGGAATTCCTACATTAACGGATGCTTGGGGCTTTAGTGTCCCACATGGTGTCTGGAATCTCTTTTTTTTTTTTTTTTTTTTTTTTGCAATGCAGACCTGCACGACTGTATATTATTAAACTGCATTCAGTATTATCGGCGTTTTCAAGTAACATTTCCTATTAACTGAGATCAATTTGGATTCTAACTTTTATGTAGGTCAACTTGAAATTATATTTGTATTTCAGAAATTCTTTTAGTATCCCTGAGCTTAAATTTGCGATCAAGTATTTTACGTACATAAATATTGAACACACGCTTCAGCAGCGGATACTAGCAAATTCTAGAATTAATTGTATTTTTGCCTAAGTATACATGCGTTAAGTGCATTGGAAAATCTCGTATTTCCAAACTCTTCCTCTTCCTGCAATGATGCAGTTACCGCACTAATATCGTCATGTACTATTGGTGAATAACCACCACGATTAACAAGTGAATAGAAAAATAAACGTTATAATGCATGATTTGTAGAACAGCTATGAAAATTTATGAAAAGGGGTAAAGTCACGTGACTGATGTATTGTCACCATAGATTATAAGTCATATGTTTATATTACAGCTTGCGTCTGCTCTGCGATTACTAGTCTCCGTCACGAACGAAGGCGGTTGCACAGTACCAAAACATTTGCGACGTCATAGTCACGTGCTTCCTAGGCAATAACCGGTATATATTTCAGAGTCCTTGTGTGAGCTTACTGCTCATCATGAAATTTGATAATTCCGAGCAGTAAGCACGCTCCATTGTTCGGACACCTTCGGAATTCGGACTGAAGGAAAATCTAGCGACGAAGAATAAGACAAGTGTGTATATTACATAGTGCATTAATGTTTAACAACAAAGTAATCTGTTGCCTAGTTTGCACTAAACCGGCACGTACTTGCGACCATTTCCCTACCCCTTCCTTGCAAGCTGTCTCCGCGACAACCGCTATTTACCGTCTTCGTTCCTGACGGAGACTATAGTTTAACAATACAACGGAAGAATAGGTAATATTTTTCTGCATCGGTAGTTGAAAAAGTCCGCAAATCTAAGCAACAGCTATCACCTTTGTGACTGAAGGAGCAAGAGAGAACGCACGGATTAATACAAATTGTAAACAATATATCGAGCAATTGTTCCAAAGTTAAAGTCGCCGATTTAACTTAGAAGTTAAAGGTGGCGTTCAAATGGTAGAGAGAAAAAGAGGCAGAGGGGGAAATGTCTTTTTTTATACTCAAGTCGCTGCCCTGTAGTAGAGAGAAAATAGTTTCGTTATGGAGTACATTTAAAATGTCTAATACCATTACATTAATTCAGCGAGCGAAATGGCTCTGCAGTAACGCGTGAGGTTCGTATTACGGAGATGCCGGATTCGATCCCCGTTGTGCTAGTTTATTCTTCTGTTGTTTTTTTCCTCGGTTTTCCCTGACTGATAGGCGAATGCTGGAGTGAATTATATAATGACGCGAATTTTCCTGTTCTTTTAGTTTTCTTTAACATATTTCAGCGTCGAAAGATCAGGCGAGTGGACGGCGATCGAGGAGCTAGCGGTGGACTTGCTTTGAGGAGCTGTCTGTCGAGGAGTTTGGTGTGTGACGGGCCCTCTCCTCTGGGGGTCCCACCGGCGTGAGGTATTGTAATATATCTGGAAACGTTAGGGGCTCGCCTGCGTCCGAGCCTCCGCCCCGTTTTTAGCCGGCCTGTTTACTTCGCTTCACCCCTTTCTTTTGAAGGTTTCCGGAATTATAATACGCCTTCATCCTTACCTGCCGAAATCCTCCTCCGCTTCCTGATGACAATCAACCCCAATTATTCACAATAAAGCAATTTACTAATAACCATAGGTAGAGGGCGGATCAGAGAGACCCTTTTTATGAGGTAAATTACCTTGTACCGCAGTCTATGTTGAAGGAGAGAGTATGAGTTCAGATGTAAACCACGGGGGCATGTCTGCAGTGCTAGTACAAGTTGTATCAAAAGAATGCATCTACTGTGCTACACATGAAGACTGTTAATGGTTTTATTCCGTTATGGGACACTACATTTTACATATATGTAAAGTGAATACTACATAGTCTGTGCATTACAGTGGACAATAGTGTACATGCGGAGATTGTCGACAGTGAACGTTCTGCGTCTCTCACTTAAACTAAGGCTACATCGTGAGAAACTCCTTTAGACATCGCAAGAGGTAATAGATGCATAAAAATAATACACTTTTATCACTGTCTGATATATTTCTTACTGTGTTTGCGAAGCGGAACTTCATGCCAACTACGGTATACTTCTTTACCCATCGTATACCCAGGAGACACGTGCCAAGAATTCATGCTCTCTGCATCGATAACTTGAAATCACAGACCAGATCACTCTAATGCGCCCTCTAACCATGAGTAATGAAAAGCTGAGACAACCATTTTCGGGAGATTTACAATGTTCAACGGCATTACTAGGTGAGAACACGTAATCTTTATTTTGCAAGAAGAAGACGAATTGCAGAGGAAATGTGGACTAAACTCATAAAATGAAAGATATCGCTATATATGGAAAATGCTTTTAAAATTGGGAAACAATTTTGACATAATTGTTCAACGATTACCTGTTTTTTTATCTTGTTAACGTTGCGTCACCTATTGGTATCATATAGTAGAGCTCATAAATTAACTGTCAGGTAATTATATGACTTGGTGCATGTGCTCAGGGCTATGCCCACCGGCAATCCTGAAAGCTTATTAATGGACGAATTCGTTATGAAATAACCGACAACACACACACACATACACACACACACACACACACACACACACCAGACTCTGGGCATACCAGAAATCTTGTTAGCAGAGAAACTTTTCGAACACAGGCAGGAATCGAACCCGAGATTACTCGCACAGCGGCAGGCTCTCTCCGACTGAGTTACGGGATCAGTTACTGTTAACTAAGGGAAATATATGAGCTGATTCTATCATACTTGCAGATAATTAACTTTTTTTGAGAGTTATAGCTTGGCATTTTGTATCATCATAGTTTACTGTAGCGATGGTGGCTCGATGTAAACAAACGTAAGCCGCCTGCTGCAGAGGACGGAGTTACTTTGAATAGTGCATTCGCTTCATCGCTCAGTGGTGGAGAAGTTGGATTCAGTTCCTACATGCCTAAGTGAAATGCTGGACACAGATGGCGCCTGGACCTATTAATAGAACTGTGCCATTCGAATGTAGTGATGTCCCTTAATTGTCCGAAAAATGTTCTATATTTTGATGCAGTAATTTGTATCATAAATTATTTAAATGTAAAGAATGATTATGCTATGAATATGCATTTTTATGTGACATTGATTTGAGATGTTTGTTGATTGTAATTATTGTTGAGAAGTAAGTTTATACGGCCTTACTGAAACTGACAATAATAGCGTGCAATAATGCAGCGAGGGGGTGAGCTGTTTATCATTATTAGAGACGAGGAAGTTACGTAATGTTGGCGCGTTTTTCTTTAGAATTTGCTGGAACATTTTCCCTAGAGCATATGTATTCATAATTTTCATTGGATATAAAAATAGAAGCTAATGTTGGCGCATTTTATTAGCCAATAGCAACTCAGTTATAATCTTTAGGCATATCGGGGTGTAGGAGTATAAAAAGGGCTAAGTTAGAGGTAGACTCCGTCAGTTCGTCGAAAACATTTGTACGTTACACGTCGCCTTCAGTCCAGCAGAAATATTTGTACAGTACACGTCGGCTATCGATTCGCAAGTTACGCGTAGCAGAGTTAGGAAAATTCTCAAGTGTTGTAAAGTTAATTATACAAAAAGTTGAAGTACGCGAATTAAGAGTGATCAGTAATGAAGTTATTATAACAGTTTCAGTTTGCCGAGTGTCAAGATCAAAGTGTAAATGTGATAGTGAATGTGTTCGACAATAAAAAAGTGTAAAACAAATTCTTTCATCAGTGTTATCTTTGGATAAAAGAGTCCTTTCCGTTTACACAACCTGTATAAAGAGAAGTGCTCGACCAAAAAGATCATAGCTAGCCGAAGGACAGTGAACCATAATTAAATAAAATAACAGTAGCATTCTTTCAAACAAAAACTAATACTGCCGCAAATTGCTAACACCAGATGGAGCTAACAAACCTAACAAAGAATCACGTCACAAAATGGCTTCACCACGTGGAGTAAACACAAATACACAAACATTATGAGTAATACCGCCGCAATTTTTGCATAAAGTGATGTTACATGTATAATAATGCATGTTCTAGTTTACTTTACGGTAGTTTAAATAACATTGTTTACTATTTTATTATAATTTAATGTTATTTTCCCTTCCCGAGACTGTTTAATTAGTGATGTGTCTTAAACAAGATTCATATGTATATTTGTTGCAAAGATGTTGTGTATTTATCTCTATATTTTGAAGTTTTGCGAGTGTTAAAAAGATTGGACCATTATGTAGTTCAAGTATTTTCGTTTCAAAGGTTGTGGTTCCCAAAAATACTACACACGTAGTGCAAGAGACAGCTAACTTCCCGAAGGAAATTTATTCTAGTTGTTTCAAACGAAACGTACCTTTTATGAGAAACTCCAATCCAAAACCTACATTTCTAAATTACTTATCCACCACTGCGCTTGAATCATCAACATAAGACACGTCAATCTTCCTGTTTATCCTTAGAGCCTAGGACTAAGAAGGAAGAAGCCCACCTCTTGTTTTGTTTGCATCGAGCCACCGTAGCTAACGATGTCTGGACATAACGTACGTTCAAAGTAGGATAAGATTTCAGAAAAAACCGAAAGTTGAAAGCGAGGCTTTCAACACGTTTCAAATCGGAATTGTAATTATAATGGAGTTAAATAGGTATAACAACTTACGAGATATTACGTTTTCAGCTCGAGCACTTAGTAGGTATTTTAATTTTTAAAACAAGCTTTTGAACCTGTCTTCTCGATCTCGCAGAAGTTGGATATCTTCTTCTTCCTCCTGTATTCGAAATTGATCGACTGCACCAAAGAATTAAAATATTCACGATTTCGTTGTTATATAGAATGCTTTAAAAAGTAGTGGATTAATTTCAGGAATGAATTCCCCATACGTAGACAATAAAAAAGTCCATTACAACATGTATCCGGAAATGCTTGGTTTCTTCTCGCAAGCGGATGTCGTTACAGAAGATTTTAACCTACGACACTATGGCAACAACTTCACAGACAAAGGATGCATATTTTAGTGTTGTGTTTCAAGTAAAGTCGAGTGCACGATATAATGTTCCTAAATATAAACCACCTCTGCCAAGCTCAGTCCCCACCCGTTACCTGGTTCTAGCACTCCACTTGTTGCTTGTCTTACTCCCCCCCCCCTTTCCTTCGCTACTGGGCCTGAAACTGACCGATTTCATAAGTTATTGAGTGCCAGACTTTTGACATCAAACCAATAAGAGACGGACTCATTCGGGGATTGGTGTGACAGTCATGGAGAAGTAGGCTTCCAGCCACTCAGGTGAAATATTTCCGTAATCCTTCCCTTTTGCCGCTCACCTAGCACTGACCTTTGTACGTAGGCTAATGCGTGTGTGTCCGACTTGAATTCAAACCAGGGCTGGTGTGGAACAGATGACGAGTTGATAAAGAAAAACACTATAGGAAACCAGAGGCATCGGCACGTTTCCGTACACTTGACTGTACTGTGCGATATATACTCAAATCAGGAGCTAGCGGAAGTGCACTTCATTTACGGAAAGGTGGACGGCAATGCTGCGCTGAACCATCGTTTGTACCAGGAGAATCGTCTTTGCGATCGTGGAAAATTTGCACCTCGTGCTTTCGAAACGGGATAGCCAAGATCTACAACTCCAGATGTAGAGGAGGAGATTTTGAATATTGTACAAACGACTCCTTCTATCAGCACACAAAGATTAGCGATGCAAGTGAATATTCCTCATTCGACTGTCTGGAAACTATTGAGAGAGTAACAGTTGTATCCTGCAAAGTATACATTAAAGGTCTGAACGAGCCGAAATTGTAAGATTCGGCCAAGCCCGGCCCGAGAATAGGTTATTATTGTTTGTTCAGAATCTTTTGAGACATTGGAGGGGAAGATAAGGACGTCACGCGGTCAGTGCGGCAGCTGTCACAAAGAACCACCACACGCAGCCGACCTGGCCACGAGCAACAGGTATCCTACCTTCCCCTATTCACTGTCTCAAAAGACTGAAAGAATACTGTACCGGGGCCAATTGTATAATTTTTGTTTTAGTTAGAACTGTTTTGCAGTTATTGTTGATGATGACGATTATTATTATTATTATTATTATTAATACTATTATTATTTTAAGCGAACGAGTCCATGCAGACTACGCAAAATACTTAGAGACGTTTCTTTGTTTTCCTTTGAATCCATAGTTCTCTCATTTTTTGGCTGTGAGCCTTCTTCCCGTCTGTCCATGTTTCAGTTTTTTTTCTTCGGTTTGTCCTCTTCCTCAACTTGCCATTTATGCACTGTAATTCTAAAGATATCTCTGTTTAGGATATTTCTTGCGTAAGTTCTGCCAATTATAAGTGATTTTTACTTCACCAATCTACTTTACCTCTATTTTTGTAGAATTCCATTATTTGTTTTATGATCCTGTTTGGGTTCATTCGTTGATATGTCCATAAAATGTGAACCTCGTTTTCTAAAGTCACTATAAATGTCTGTGTGTATATATATATATATATATATATATATATTTTATTTCATGTTTACTTCTGAGCCTATACTGTTCACTATGTCTTGTAGGCCTAAAACTTCCCTTATAATTTTGTATTCTTTTACCGAATATTTTCGATATCCACTTTTCTGTACTAAATTAATGTTTTTGCTCCGTAAAGGCACTTTGGTTTAATTACAGTGTTATAATGTCTTAATGTTGTATGCTTAGACATGCACGTTTCATTATGGATGTTTTGAGTAAGCCGTAAATAATAATAATAATAATAATAATAATAATAATAATAATATCATCGTCATCTGTCCACAAAGTGCTACTACCTGCGGTGCGAAGATACCCCATTCGATTTCAGGTACCTGCATGAGGATTTTTGGTAAGGCAAGCACTCAGATCCTTGGGACCAAATGAGGAGCCACCTTGAGGTCCTGGAATCTGCATGCAATAAGCGGTATGTTGACGGCATACCACCTCAGTGACCACATGCCGCCCCTATTACTGCACCCTGTCCAGGATGTCCTGGGTGTGCGCGGACAGAGGGAGGTGGAGTTTGCAACTGCCGTACTGTTGTACAGTAATCTGCAATTGGCCAACGCAGACATTTATTCATCATTACTACTATTACTACTGCGATAGACATGTTGCGATAATTCCGCTATTCCGTGCTCCTCAACATCGCGGTGCAAAACAATCTGATGTGTCACACTCACATGACTTTCTCTACTCTTGTACAAACTATTTAAACAAACGCTTATTCTCCATCTACTTCACATTAATCGAGATATCGAGATGTTAATCTTTTTACTAATTTTCTTGTAGGTGCAAGGGGAATATGGTAGGCTTTAAGCGATAGTCAAATATTTTAAGAGCTGGTTGCTATGTGCAACATTCCATTGTCTTTGCTTGTCCAGGACCTAAAAAATGAATAAGGAATTCCCATTTGAGAAAAAGTAAGTATTGGAAAATTTAAGGCAATAACAGCAATATTTCGATAATGGTTTACTCAATAAAAAAATGTATATGACATAAATTGTGTATTTTAACGCGATCTACATTTTTTGTGTAGTAAGATTTTGTCTATCTCTTACGGCTTACCAGTTATGCAAAAGTTGTTCACAATGAAGAATACTTTTGGAGACATTCCCAGAAAATTCAAGATATACATTTTATTTGTCATGAAAGTATCTTAAACATATGATATTTTAATCAAAATCGTTAGAGCCATTTTTGAGAAAATTAAAATTTTCGAAAAATGTTCCATGTAAAGGGTAGTCTGGGGTGGGGGAATTTTCTTGAAAACCTTCGTGTCGCATCTCTGGAAGATACTGAACCTAAATACCAAGTTTGGTGTTTATCCGACTGTTCGTTTCTGAGTTATGCTGTTCACATACACACACAGACACACTCACGCACAGACACACACGGACTTGTTTCCAAAAATGCTTTTTTTAAATTCAGGGGGCCTCAAAACATATATTTCCGGTGAAATATCGGTATCAAATTTTTGAGTGGAATACAATACTTCCCCTACTTACTATACGTAGTAGAGAATGTAAAAAGTGATCAATTAATTTTCGCTTGTCGAAAACATATATCGTTGCTGATTGGTACTTCCTAGCGGACTTACGGGGAAGGTGTACAGAAACTTTCTGGAAAATACCGTTACTGAAGACACTCCACTGATCATTCATCAACAAACCACTTCATGTGATGGCGCTCCTGCACACTTCATACTGCTCGCCGATAGGTACTTGACTCGAAGGTTTCCTGATCGATGGATAGGCAGAGGTTGGCCAATTTCTTGGCCTCCACGCTCACCAGATTTGAAACCTATCGATATCTACTTGTGGGGCTATTTAAAATCAATGGTGTATTCGTCTCCGGCACCTGATATGGAAACTCCTCGAATCGAATTGTAGCAAGTTGTCAGGAAATACTCGTGGAATTTGGGATTTTGTTTATAGGGCCATGACATGTCGACGTGAGACCTGTATTTATATAGGTGGTGGACATTTAGAGAAATGTGAAAAGCTCGGAAATCAAGCATTTCTGGACCCAATTTCTGTTGTCTAAATATGAGGAATTCATTCCTGAAATTATACCCTCTATTTTTGAAACACTGTGTATTTGTCTAACTACATAAGCGAGACAAAAGTATTTCCCTATTATCTACAGGCACATCACACATCAGATATATCTGCGAGTAGTTACACAGTTATTTTGATAACACGCATATCCCAGTATTTTATTATGGACATATTAATTAAGGTCCAGAATTATATGCGTATAAGAAGCTCCCGAGAATACTCAAATTGTTTTCTACACTCATAAACAAATTCGTGTATTCCATTATATATTGTAATATTTAAAACAGAATTATCCTTATATCCACGTTATTTTATTCAAAGTATGGTTTTGCATGATATCAAGTTAACCATCAAGTGTTTAGATAAATAAAACATGCGGAAACAGCATTTAAATGTTTAGCCGTGGTAATGAGCTCCTGCAACGTTAAAAAAAACAAAAAACAGGAGAATAGCAAACTTTCAAGAATGTCCGCTAGATGGTATGGAAAGTTCTAAATTTGAAACATGGATATTTTGAAAATGGCTAAGGCTACAAAGAATTAACATACATTTACGGATTTTAATAGGTTGTATATTTTTGTAAATACAAAGAAAGTTCACAGACTATTCACAGAAAATTCAAGTTATATAATTGTCAGAGAAAACTCTCACATAAATTAGATTTTAATCACTACAGTAAACATTTTTTTATTTAAAAACAGAATAAAAATTTATAGGCAAAGATGCTCCGTAACGAAACTATTTTTCTATACTTTACATAGTATTACTGTTGTTTTGTTTTCTTCCATTTCAAGGTAGTTTGAATTCGGAGGATTATTTCGAAGATCTTCGCCTGGCTTCACAGTATTTGACTCAAATATGAAATTGGGTATTTATCTGTCTTTCCGTTTTTGACCTATATTGTTCACAGACAGACTGTGCTTTTCTTTAATTGTTGTACATGAAATTACTCGTTATCTTTTATGCCTTCGTTAAGATTTCAGATCGCGCATGCACATTCGATTGCTACGCAGAATATTATTCGCCTTTATTTCCTTTCGATTAGTAAAACGACTTTTATTGCGAGAGCTTGGCGTGCAAATACGAACACCAGCACATAACGCTTATAGCGTTAAACCAGCTTTATCGTTATTACTCGGTTTTATGAGATACTCATCGTTCTAACCAAAATTGAAAATCCCCTTTTTAAATACAGCGGTTTACCCATCGTCCTTCCGTAAACCATTAAAACACTTTCCATTTGCAGTAGCGGCTCGAGCTATAGTACACGTGTCCCTCCTTTCATTTTGAACCATAAATATCTTTAAATAATTTCTACATAAATTGTCAACTCAAAAAATATTGTAGACTTTTAGAGATGTTTTAGCACCTACATTATACAGGGTGATTATGAAGAACTGGCACATTTCTTTCTTTAATTATTCTGTTCAAAATTCACTCAATGCTTCAATTTTAACACCAAATTAAAAGAATGTTCTGGAGTTTCTTATTGCCTGTCACTAGATGCGCAGATGTTCATGTTTTATTCGTAACTGTTAGTTTTATTGTCGGCAATTGATTTTGAGATTTTGTTCTAGTCAATTTGAAAATGGAGTACACATTAAATGGACGACTCTTCCTTGTAAAACAATACTGGATTACGCACTCAATTACAGCTACTCAAAGGGCATACCAGAGAGAATTTGGTGTTCGGATTCCTCCCCAAAGAAACACAATACTGGGACTAGTAAACAAAATGAAACAACTGGATCTCTGATGAGTGAAAAAGGCAAAACTCGTTCATTTAGTCTTCCTACGGTTGTTGTTGACGTAAGTGCACGACTGGATCAGTCACCCAAAAAATCATTAAGACGTTTGTCGCAGGAGACAGGGTACAGCTACTCAATGTGTCAGATAGCTGTGAAAAGTGCAGGCCTAAAGCCGTACAGGATTACGATAGTCCATCAGTTAGACGAACCAGATAAGGATAGACGACTGAATTATTGTCGTTGGTTTCAGGCGTTCATTGTGCAAAATCCTGCCATATTGTCCATCACATGGTTCACAGATGAAGCATGGTTCCATTTATCCGGCTATGTGAACTCAAATAACTCACGCTATTGGGCCACATGTTATTCATGAAGTTCCTATGCACCCGGTTAAAATCGAGTTTGGTGCACAATATCCGCACAGAGAATAGTGGGACCAATTTTTTTTTAAACAATGTTAACACTGCAGAGTACCGACGGATTTTCATGGAGTTTGCTGAGCAACTAGACGATGTAGAGCTGAGTCAAGGATATTTTCAGCAGGACGGCGCTACATGCCATACATCAAATGAATGCATGGCACTAATTGCAAGTTTCTTTGACGACCGGATAATTTCCAAGAACCTGTTGCCACCGAGATCTCCGGATTTGACATCGCGGGACTTCTTTCTATGAGGTTACTTAAAAGACAGGGTTTATGCTACACGTCCCAGACATTGGACGATCTGAAGCACATTACACAGAAGATTCAAGCTATTGACAACAGAGTCCTCCAACGAGTGGCCACTAAGATGGAAGGACGTCTTGAGTTGTGCCTTATGCAGAATGGAAGACATTTTCAACATTTGCTATAGAAGTAAATAATCTCCCAAAATTCCTCTGCAATTCAGGTACAATAAGTTGTCGCTAGCATAACTCATTTTGAAACAATTAAAGAAATAAATATGTCAGTTCTTCATAACTCCCTCTGTAACAAACAAGAGAAGCGCGTGGTTTAAATGGCTTCTCAGGCGAATGCAGATAACTTGTTATGTGTGAAAAGAATGGGCCAGGGCACATTCTTCTTGTGTTCAGGTTTAGCAGGATACAGAGACGTAACCGCGGGAGTTGGGGGGTTGGAACCCCCACCCCTTGCTAAGAATGTAAAAATTACTAGCAAAAATAGCTCTATTAAAATAATAGCAGCTTTCTAGGTTGGCGGGAACGAAACCAAACTATCATTGGTAGCGCTGTATTTACGCCACATGCCTTGGACAATGTGACAAAAGGTGACAGCAACAGAAATTGTACTTTAGATGGTGCTGGTACAATAATGTTAAGATATCAGGGGCATGTTTTCGTTCCTATGGTAAATTTGAGTGGTTTCCAAATGAGTGCAATATCTCCCAGTTTAGAACATAATAGAAACCGTATTTTGTAATGAAATAAAATGGTCTGCAGCGGTAATATAAAATACTTCATAATGGTCACTAATTCTGTCACCAGAAATTTGCCGCTTAGAATACGCAAAACATCGTATCCTAATTTTAATCCTAATTGCTGCATCTTAATCTGGGAATATAAAATCGATTTGTTTAAATATTTCAACTCAGAATTATTTCATATTTATCATTTGAATCGATATAAATTGTTTAAAAAATGGACCTTTATGTATAAACCTCTCCTTAATAATTTTCTGACTACGCTACTGAGGGCAGAATGCTTTGGTTTAAAAGAAGTTCTTATAATGGGCAAGGGGATGACGAGGGCTTTCATAGAGGGCACGAAAAATCCGTGGACTTTCCTTGCACATGCGCAGTGAGCTTGTCCTCCCTATCGGAGCGCCCGCACAGGAGCTTCCCTAAGCGATTTATCATTAGGTCAACGTTATTGCTTCCCATCAGCTATTTGCTCTTTCCCGCCAATGATTTTTAAGGAATTTAAACTATAAGAAACTCTTCCATTAAAGGCAATTCAAATAACGTATCCTTAAATAATATTACGTTTTTAAAAAAGCCAGTATCATCATAAGAGTTAACTGGAATGCGTAGTGAGAGGAGAATCGCAGAATGAATTTAATCTATAAATAGAGTGATTAGGGTTTGACGTTACATTTTACTTTTTTTTCAGCACACTTTAAGGACCCCCTTCAGAAAAAGAGTGACGTCACGGACAGTGCCGTTGTTTAGATATCCTAGGGTGATCCTACGTAAATTTATATTTATTGCTGACAATAATTCTTGCAATCAGTTTCTGTAAGGAGCGCATAGCGAGACTATTAACAAAGATCTAAAATGCATTACAAACTTAAATAAGGTAAACGTGTAGAAGGTAGCAAATATTTTATCACATAAAAATTGTAATACCAGTACAAAAATTTGCCTTTGACTATATCTTCGAGAAAAGCAAAAGTGTAATTTTGTTCGACCTGGCCTGCTTTTGCAATGCAGCGTGATAAATCCATGTTCGTGGATTCTATGCCGTGTTATTTTTACAAGTTGAGCCAATTAAAATGTGCACCAGCCGCCACTGCATTCTTGGGATACGTGTATTTCATTATCAGATTTAAAAGTTTTACGCAACCCCTGACGTAAACGTGGTCATTAACTGTATAACACGCTGGTTTATTAACATTGGAAACTGTCCATGGACACTTTTAACAGTGTTTACTAAGTAGCGCCATAAGAGTTGAAAACAGTTTAAAATTATACCGCCATTGCTTCATGTAATGCCATATTACATTTTGATGTCCTAAAGCATAATTGCAAATTTAGAAACGCAGGACTTTTACAGCATTAGTTGCGTGTAATCATTTCTGTTTACGCTTTTCCAGATCTTTAATTTAATGCTGAGATTGCAGCGCCACTATTGCAGTACTGTTCAGACTATCCTCCGCTAGATAGCACAACTAAAGCTGGTTTGCCAGCCACTACTAAGAAAATGGTAACTAGATGTCGCTAGTAAACCATGAGCTTATTTGCCTTGACGCACTCATGCGGCGGAGACTAGAACTACTTGGGCGCCACGTGTTTGTGCGAGTGAAGGAGGTCGCCTCCTCCCCCCCCCCCAGTAAGGGGCAATCTCACACACACACGCACACACATTGCGACATATGCAGTACTGCAACATTACCACCGGATGTAGTCTGGGGCCTCAATCATTGCTACTAGTTTAAAAATAGTTCGACCCGTTCTATTTTACTTACATACGCAAGTTGCGTGCCTCGTGCCTTGCCTGGAGAGGTGTACTCTTTTGTCTGATTCTCTTGACCCCAGCGCCTTCTGTGTCAATATGCAACGTCTGACAATCTTATGGGCCTTGTACTTTGAAATGAATAATAGGTTCTGTCAACACTCTCCGTAACAGAGACGAATAGTAAAATTAATAATAGGTTTTGTTTCAGAAATTTTCCCGCCATTAACTTGGCTGTAATCCTGAGAGAAAACAGTTTGATCTTGTTATTCGTATTCTCGTAAACTTACAGCTTCAATTAAATGCAGTAGAGGCATGACACCAGCTAAGCAATGTCCTGATTCACCAAACATTATGCGTGCTTGTGTTTTACCTTGTATGCACTTTTTACTTTCTCTACTACGTATAGTAAGTAGGGGAAGTATTGTATTCCACCCAAAATTTCGATACCGAGATTTCACCGGAAATACATGTTTTGAGACTCACTGAATCCAAAAAAAGCATTTTTCGAAACATGTCCGTGTGTGTGTCTGTCTGTGTGTCTGTGTGTCTGTGAACAGCATAACTCAAAAACGAAGAGTCGTATAAACACCAAACTTCGTATTTAGGTTCAGTATCTTCCAGAGATGCGACACGAAGGTTTTCAAGAAAATCCCCCCGCCCCAGACTACCCTTTACATGGAACATTTTTCGAAAATTTTAATTTTCTCACAAATGGCTCTAACGATTTTGATTAAAATATCATATGCTTAAGATATTGTCATGAGAAATGAAATGTATATCTCGAATTTTCTGGGAATGTCTCCAAAAGTATTCTTCATTGTGAACGACTTTTGCATAACTGTTAAACCATAAGAGATAGACAAAATTTTACTACATAAAAAATGTAGATCGCGTTAAAATACACAATTTATGTCATACACATTTCTTTTGTTGAGTGAACCGTTTTCGAGATATTGCTTGTTATTCCCTTAAATTTTCCAATACTTATACTTTTTCTCAAATTCGTTATTCGTTTTTACTTTCTCTACTACGTATAGTAAGTAGGGGAAGTATTGCATTCCACCCAAAAATTCGATACTGAGATTTCACCGGAAATACATGTTTTGAGACCTCCTGAATCCAAAAAAAGCATTTTTGGAAACATGTCCGTGTGTGTGTCTGTGTGTGTGTGTGTCTGTGTCTGTGTGTGTGTGTGTCTGTGAACAGTATAACTCAAAAACTAACAGTCGGATAAACACCAAACTTGGTATTTACGTTCAGTATCTTCCAGAGATGCGACACGAAGATTTTCAAGAAAACCCCCCCACCCCAGACTACCCTTTACATGGAACATTTTTCGAAAATTTTAATTTTCTCAAAAATGGCTCTAACGATTTTGATGAAAATATCATATGTTTAAGATAATGTCATGAGAAATGAAATGTATATCTCGAAATTTCTGGGAATGTCTTCAAAAGTATTCTTCATTATGAACGACTTTTGCATAACTGGTAAACCATAAGAGATAGACAAAATTTTACTACACAAAAAATGTAGATCGCGTTAAAATACACAACTTATATCTTATACATTTTTTTTGTTGAGTGAACCGTTTTCGAGATATTGCTTGTTATTTCCTTAAATTTTCCAATACTTATACTTTTACTCAAATTCGTTATTCATTTTTTTATGTCCTGGACATGCAAACAGAATGGAATGCGCCACATAGCAACCAGCGATAAAATATTTGACTATCGCTTAAAAGCTACCATATTCCCCTTGCATCTACAAGAAAATTACAAATAAGATTGACATCTCGATATCTCGATTAATATGAAGCATATGGAGAATAGGCGTTTGTAAAAATAGATTGTACAAGAGTAGGGAAAGTCATGTGAGTGTAACACATCAGATTTTTTTTATGTCCTGGACATGTAAAGAGAATGGAAGGCGCCACATAGCAACCAGCGTTAAAATATTTGACTATCGCTTTAAACCTAGCATATTCCCCTTGCATCTACATGAAAATTACCAATAAGATTGACATCTCGATATCTCGATTAACATGAAGCATATGGAGAATAAGCGTTTGTAAAATTAGATTGTACAAGAGTAGAGAAAGTCATGTGAGTGTAACACATCAGATTTTTAAAATAACTTTTCTCCTCCTTAATGAGCCCAACAATCTCTTGGTAATTACTTTCAGTTGGTCATCAAATATAATTCAAAATATTTCTCTTTCAACACGTTGGTATTATTTTGGTATTGTAAGCCTTACAATAGGAGAAGAATACTAAAGTTTTACAATGTTATGGTTTCTTCGGTCTTTGAGGTTAGGTTCGTTGCATTCCATAAGCCTTGAAAATAGTGGTTATTTAAATAACAGAATTTCTCTTGCAATTAAGCCTTAAATATTTTGTTCCTTCGCTTATTTGATAATATATTTTATTTCAGAAACAATGTTAATAAATACAGCTTGTAATTTCCAGACAAATTTACAACCACTTCTGAAATGTTACCGATGTGCTGATATGCGCAATTAGATTTGATACTGCTGAAATAGACTATTAATTAATACGAAATTTGTCGAAATTGTCATTCTTTTTGCTTAGTACATACACTAATATTTTACTATTATAGTCATCTTTAAAATAAGATAGTATCTGACAACACACACCACTGGTCCTGCCAAGTCATTACGAATTAGTGATTTTTGAAGAAAAATTTTAATGGGGGAATGTGGAAAGAACTACCATAAAGGAAGTTATTATAAAGTTATTATTATTATTATTATTATTATTATTATTATTATTATTATTATTATTATTATTATTAAGAAAGTACTAAATTCAAAATAAAATCTTCAGTAACTCCGATAAAAAAGTGGAAAGTTTCGGAACAATGCTAAACACTTCAGTAAAATTAACTGAATATGACAGTAATTATAGCGTCAATACTACTTATTACTTGCTTTCTGTATAATTTATCCAACCGAATTTGCTGTCATTTAAAAATAATTTCTCAAATGTGGGCGAGTAAATTTGATTCTATGAAACTCTAGATTATGCATAGTGAATTGAAATTATTTTATATTCTTATTAAAAGAGCCATAAATTAAAGTTGCAATTATAATATTATTTATTTATTTATTTAATGTGGCAGAGATAAGGGCGTTTGACTCTCTCTTCTCCTCCCCATAAGGATGAATCCGGAACAGGGTTACCAATTTAGCGGTTTTTCCGCCAGTTCTAGAAATGTTGGTTAATTAAATAGTCTTACGGCGAAAAACACTTTATCCCGCCTAGCGACAAATTTATCAGCTTTTAAACTCAGTTAATACAAAATCGGAAACTTTCTCATCACAGTAGTTGTAGTATATGAGTGATGACGATGATGTAATGTTATTCATATTCCGAAACTAAGAACGTTCAAGTTATTAAATAAGCTTAAAAAAGATAGGGGAAAAAAAGTCTATTCAGCTTAGGTTTAATCCTGCCTAGACGTTCTAAGCAGATCATTTAATCTGATTTTCAAACTAAAATGCAACGATGATTACATGTTTACATTGTGATAAACACAATTCTGCAATGGGTAGCTGGTAGTTTCGAAATTGAATTGTGTACTAAAGTTTGAAGATTGTGCTCAGAAAATTGCGGATTTTCGATTGCATCTAGCGAGATTCTAATCGCTTGTGTTGGCAACCCTGGTACTGTATACAATATTAGCTCCTAACAAGCAAAGCACAATAACGAAAATACATTGGGGCTCTTCTTGAATGTGTAAATCAAATACCAGTGATTGGATAGAGATGTAAAGAGAAAGCAGAAAGAGAGATAATATAAGGAAAAAGAAAAATGGCGTACAGTGGGGTATTCAACAACTTCGAAGCAAAATTTTTTTGAAAAAAAAAATATATGTATATAATGAAATTTATGATCTTTAATGTTCTACAAAGAAGGAGAATAGTTCTAAGGATGGAAAATTAACACAGAATGGCTTGATAAAAATTGGTAAAAAAATTATCTTTTATAACCTACAAGATTGTGTGCAGCAAAGAAATAGACATTTCAGAGTCAAAAAATACGTAATAATGTAATATCGTGGTAACAGTAAAACTAAAGTGTTAGTTTTTGGTACGTGATTAATTATAGAGATTGAAGTGAATTTGTATAAAGTAAGAAGTGATAAACTCATTGAACTAATAAAATTAATAAACCTATTAAACAAATGACATCAACAAAGCACATACACAGATATATATCTGTATATATATATTCTTTCAACAGAAATAATTAAACAAAAAAGAAACAACAAAACTATTTAAAAACAAAAACTAAATGCAGATTACCTAATAAAATTTAACTAATAACCATAAATGGGCTCAGCATAGTGGTGATGTAACACCCTCTCATATTTCAGGGCAGAATTCTATACTCCTTTTTGTGTGTACAAGCCCGAAACATACCCGTAATATTGCGACCCGTAAATGTCCCGCATTTTACATACTGATCGACAAGCGTTTATTGCAGGGAGAATATGTATCTGGTTAAGCGATACAGTTTCTTTCAAACAAGTTGTATTGTATCAACCATTTCCAAAATATTAGTTGTTTTCGTTTCGTAATTGGTACGCTTTGAAATGTTAAATGGCTTCGAGTTCGTCTAAAGAGGTATCAAGGCTAGCATTTATGGACAGTTTGGTGTTGTCTCAGCCTCCTCCATGCGACGAAATATGTAGTAAAAATTTGCAATGAGTAAACCTTCTTAAAATAATTTGTAAATATTTACGAAAAAATTGTAGAGGAAGTAGTGTGAATATTACACTTCAGGTTTTTACTTTTTCACAGAGGAAAAAATTCGATAACTTCAAATACGTGTTTTGAAGTCAACTGAATCCAAAAAGCGTTTGAACAGAAAGTTCCTTTGAGCGTGTGCGTATGTGTGGTGACAGGTAGAATATGGGGGTGGGAGAGAGTAGACGGGAGAGAAAGATAGACCAAAGATATTCTTAATTGAGGAAACAATGAGAGTACATTAAAATATACACCTTGTGTCAAGTACTTTCTATCGTAGCATTAGTCATTTCCTTTTTTTTTTTTTGTGGATTTTAGGCTATACACTACAAAATGCCTATTCAAAGCCTTCTGCCAACATGCATCAGGATTAACATGAGGCAAATAGGAAAGCAAGCTCTCGTGTGAATAATTCATAGAATCAATATGGCAATAAATTGATAATGATTAGAAAAACTAATATGTAACATATTAGATTTTTGCTTTCTCTAATACGTACTTGCAGTAAGTAGAAAAAGTATTGCATTGCACTCAGAAATTCGATGTCGAGATTTCAACAGAAATACAAGCTTTGAGACTTCTGAATGTATACAAAAAAGAAAGCATTTTTAGAAAACGATCCGTATATGTGTGTCTGTGAACAGCATAATTCAAACACGAAAAGTGGATTCAATACTTGCTACTTCAACTCAGCTTCTTCCAAGGATGCCGCACGAAGATTTTCAAGAAAATCCCCTTTTAAACTACCCTTTACATGAAAAAAGTTTCGTTCTTATTGGTTTTCTTAAAAACTTGCTGATTAAAATGCCATGTGTTTAACGCATTTGCGTGATAAAATCTATATATTGCATCTTCTAGGAATAGCCTTGAAGATTTCCTCGTTCTGAATGACTTTTATGTAACTAGTAAAGCGTAAGGGATAGACAAAACACTGCTATACAAAAATATAAGTCTCGCCAAAGCACACAATTTATGCCAAAGAAAAATGTTTGTGGCGTTAACCATTTTCTAGATATTCTTTGTTGTTGTTTGAATTTTAAACACAGTAGAACCTCGCTTAAGTGAATTAAAGGGGGCAATTCCGTTTCGTATTACGCATTTTTTCGGATAATTAATCGATGGTAACGATTTTAAGGAGGAAAACAAGAAATAATTGGAAACATCGGAAAGGGCGCTATTTCTTTGTTGCGTTATTGGGTAAACCAGTTGGGTAAACTTCGTTATTCGGATTTCTTCGTGGTTTTGCGAGTAGCAATAGAATAGCGACTTGAGCGCAGTAGAGAGATGCCGACAAGCGATAAAGTTCTTTGTTCTACGCCGACAAGTCCGCCCCCTCCCTTTGTGTGCTCACATGCCGCCAGGTCTCGTGTCGTTAGGCCCCGCCCCCTCTCGCTTTGTGTGCTCACCTAATGCCGGCAGTATCTGTGCTAACAGGTTCTACCCCCTCCCCCATGCGTTCTACTGTGGCGTCATGACTTGATGGAATTGTTTTCTCGAGTCCTGCCGCCCCTCGGCAAATTAATTAGGTAATGTTCGTCAAACATTTTTTTTATGATTACTAAGGTCTGCAGATTGCATCCTCGAGCAATTAAGTTTTTTGATTAATGAATTGTTGACTGGAGCTTGAGTATAAGTAGTCTGCTCACGGTAACAGTCTGTCATGTAATGAAACACTGCAGCCTTCTTGTATCTGGGGAAATCGCTTGTCCATTAGCTGAACATGTTAGACGCTTTCAACACATTAATAGGCTTTTAAGTTTACATTCCGGATCTGTTTACATACATTAGCGAACGACATACTTCCGCCAGGCGGTAACGGTGACCTCTATTAGCTGACCCGTTAGACGCTTTCACCCCATTAGCGAACAATGTCAGTAATTGTTTTCCTAAGTGCTCTGCCCAACACTCAACACTTTAGATTTTAGCGATGGAAATGATATAAAAAGCACCAGCTTCTCCAACGAGTTCCAAGTTGACCAGGATGCCCGGGTTCGAATTACAAATTCAGCTTCTAATAACTCAGAGACTAATTACGATAAAGACGTCAAATAAAGTTTATTACATTAATGTCATTAGATAGTTTCTTGTGAATGTATATTTGGGTACATGGTGTCCAGGGTTCGAATACCGATAAAATGTAATTTAATTATAAATTTAATAACTCCTAAACTAATTAAGATAAAGACACCAAATAAACTTTATTGCCTTTAAGTTATTAGGTAGTATCTTGTGGAGGTGTAATTAGATACCTGACGTTCTGGGTTCGAGCCTAATGTTTAAATCGTCATTATCTCAGAAACTAAGAGAGGTAGAGGAATTGACCAAAGCATGATTGATAGCTCCTATGATGGGTAATTAATACTGTATATAATTTTTAATCAGTTGTCCTTATTTCGAATCCCGACCTTTCAATCACTTACTTATTTTTTCTCTATACTCTAGAATATGTCACTTAGATTGATGCTGTAACTGCATACAGCACCTTTAAACATATCAAACTAATATTGTAAATAATTTTGTTTCTGGTGTCCAGGGTTCGAATACCGATAAAATGTAGTTTAATTATAAATTTAATAACTTCTAAACTAATTAAGATAAAGACGCCAAATAAACTTTATTGTCTTTATGTTATTAGGTATTATCTTGTGGATGTGTAATTAGATACCTGACGTTCAGGGTTCGATCCTAATTTTTAAATCGTCATTATCTCAGAAACTAAGAGAGGTAGACGAGTGAACCAAAGCCTGATTAATAGCTCCTATGATGGGCAATTAATACTGTATATAATTTTCAATCAGTTGTCCTTACTTCGAATCCCGATCTTTCAATCACTTACTTATTTTTTCTCTATACTCTAGAATATATCACTTAGATTGATGCTGTAACTGCATACAGCACCTTTAAACATATCAAACTAATATTGTAAATAATTTTGTTTCTGGTGTCCGGGGTTCGAATACCGATAAAATGTAGTTTAATTATAAATTTAATAACTTCTAAACTAATTAAGATAAAGACGCCAAATAAACTTTATTGCCTTTATGTTATTAGGTATTATCTTGTGGATGTGTAATTAGATACCTGACGTTCTGGGTTCGATCCTAATTTTAAATCGTCATTATCTCAGAAACTAAGAGAGGTAGAGGAATTGACCAAAGCATGATTGATAGCTCCTATGATGGGTAATTAATACTGTATATAATTTTTAATCAGTTGTCCTTATTTCGAATCCCGACCTTTCAATCACTTACTTATTTTTTCTCTATACTCTAGAATATGTCACTTAGATTGATGCTGTAACTGCATACAGCACCTTTAAACATATCAAACTAATATTGTAAATAATTTTGTTTCTGGTGTCCAGGGTTCGAATACCGATAAAATGTAATTTAATTATAAATTTAATAACTTCTAAACTAATTAAGATAAAGACGCCAAATAAACTTTATTGTCTTTATATTATTAGGTACTATCTTGTGGATGTGTAATTAGATACCTGACGTTCTGGGTTCGATCCTAATTTTAAATCGTCATTATCTCAGAAACTCAGAGAGCTAGACGAGTGAACCAAAGCATGATTGATAGCTCCTATAAGGGGTAATTAATACTGTATATAATTTTCAATCAGTTGTCCTTACTTCGAATCCCGATCTTTCAATCACATACTTATTTTTCTCTATACTCTAGAATATATCACTTAGATTGATGCTGTAACTGTATACAGCACCTTTAAACATATCAAACTAATATTGTAAATAATTTTGTTTCTGGTGTCCAGGGTTCGAATACCGATAAAATGTAGTTTAATTATAAATTTAATAACTTCTAAACTAATTAAGATAAAGACGCCGAATAAACTTTATTGCCTTTATGTTATTAGGTATTATCTTGTGGATGTGTAATTAGATACCTGACGTTCTGGGTTCGAGCCTAATTTTAAATCGTCATTATCTCAGAAACTAAGAGAGGTAGACGAGTGAACCAAAGCACGATTGATAGCTCCTATGATGGGTAATTAATACTGTATATAATTTTCAATCAGTTGTCCTTACTTCGAATCCCGATCTTTCAATCACTTACTTATTTTTCTCTATACTCTAGAATATATCACTTAGATTGATGCTGTAACTGCATACAGCACCTTTAAACATATCAAACTAATATTGTAAATAATTTTGTTTCTGGTGTCCAGGGTTCGAATACCGATAAAATATAGTATAATTATAAATTTAATAACTTCTAAACTAATTAAGATAAAGACGCCAAATAAACTTTATTGCCTTTATGTTATTAGGTATTATCTTGTGGATGTGTAATTAGATACCTGACGTTCTGGGTTCGAGCCTAATTTTAAATCGTCATTATCTCAGAAACTAAGAGAGGTAGACGAGTGAACCAAAGCATGATTGATAGCTCCTATGAGGGGTAATTAATACCGTATATAATTTTCAATCAGTTGTCCTTACTTCGAATCCCGATCTTTCAATCACTTACTTATTTTTCTCTATGCTCTAGAATATATCACTTAGATTGATGCTGTAACTGCATACAGCACCTTTAAACATATCAAACTAATATTGTAAATAATTTTGTTTCTGGTGTCCAGGGTTCGAATACCGATAAAATGTAATTTAATTATAAATTTAATAACTCCTAAACTAATTAAGATAAAGACGCCAAATAAACTTTATTGCGTTTATGTTACTAGGTAGTATCTTGTGGATGTGTAATTAGATACCTGACGTTCTGGGTTCGAGCCTAATGTTTAAATCGTCATTATCTCAGAAACTAAGAGAGGTAGAGGAATTGACCAAAGCATGATTGATAGCTCCTATGAGGGGCAATTAATACTGTATATAATTTTCAATCAGCTGTCCTTACTTCGAATCCCGATCTTTCAATCACTTACTTATTTTTCTCTATACTCTAGAATATATCACTTAGATTGATGCTGTAAATGCATACAGCACCCTTAAACATATCAAACTAATATTGTAAATAATATTGGTTCTGGTGTCCAGGGTTCGAATACCGATAAAATGTAATTTAATTATAAATTTAATAACTCCTAAACTAATTAAGATAAAGACACCAAATAAACTTTTATAGGGAAAGGATGCTCTCCTGAAACATTAGGTCTCTAGATAGAAGTATTTATAGGGGAGAGATAGGGAATACCAGGGCTGATGCTAGGCTAGTCAGATGCTAAAGGAGGGAGGGATATGCTTTATACGAGAGAGATAGGGAACACAAGGAAAGATGCTATACTAAACAGGACTTGAAGGGTAGAATATGAGCGATATAGCAAACCGAGGAGAGGTATTAGGATAGGAGTTTTGAATGATGGAGTAGGCGTTTATATGCGAGAGATAGGGAATACGAGGTTCGATGCTAGGCTAGACGGTGTTGAATGAGGGAATGCATCTTATATGAGAGAGGTAGGGGAATATGAGGAGAAGTGCTAGGCTAGTCGGGAAGGTCTGAATGAGAGAGTATACGTCTATATGGGAAAATATAGGGAAAACGAAGGTAGGTGCTAGGTTGAGAGAGTCTTCAAGGAGGAAAATGCATTTATATGAGAGCCGTAGGGTATACGAGGAGAGGTGCTAGTCTAGACATGGTTTGAGGATTAGAGTATACGTTTATATGGGGGAAATATGGAAAACAGGAGAGATACAAGGATAGACAGAGATTGAAGGAGGAGGAATGTAGGTTTATACTGTAATATAGAGAGTAATTCGATTATAAAACTTTTCTCATCCAGCCTTACAACACTTTTTATATACTTAATTTCTAAACCTTACAAACTTTATATTTGTTAAACAGTAGTGCGCGAGACGGAGAGGGACAAACAGTATATCGGTTTACAGTGAAGTATACGTCCTAACCTATTCCCACCTTGTTTGTTCTGGATCTTCTCATTGTCTGTCATCTAACGTAACCACGTAACAAGACGTAACACAGGAAATCATACATATGGCACATTAAAAAAAATAAAGGTATATATAATGAAACATAAACAAGTAGACAGAGGGTCGTCGATACATAGAAAACCAGGAGTTGTATGTACTGAGACCATAGATTAGTATAGGCAAACAACAAAGAAGTGAATTTATAGTGTAAATAGCCTAATATTTTCAAATATTATTATAGTCTAAAAGTATATAACTTAATTATGTATCGAGTATTGAGAAATAAACGTTATTCATTATTCACTAATCTCAGATCACTGCAATTGTATTGAATCAATTCACAATTGCTAATGCCATTCAACTTTCATTTGTCTCTGATACATAAACAAATTGCAAAATGGAGAAGGACGAGAGTAATAAAAAAACTCAGGCAGCAAATTTTAAGAAAGAAGAGAAAGATATATGACCGACATTGTTTTAGAACACAAATTAGTGTTGAAAATAAAATGACTGATAGCTCTGCTAAGCGTAAGGAAGAGACATGGAAATAAATTGCAAATGAATACAATTCTAGGTTAGAAAAAGAAGATAAACAACATTCATGTAAACCAATTTTTAAAAATCAGTTTAACTGAATACATGTAAAAAAACATATCACTTTACAAAAAGTAATGCAGACAGCATTTATTTTTTATAAACATTATCCTATTACATTCCTTTACAAAAAACCATACATATTTCCTAAAGGCAAAGGTGATAGTCTAGACATTCTAAACACTCAGTTATATAATCATATACATCACACAGAAAGAGACCATCATTATCAGTAAAAAAACTAAACATCTCAACAATGTCTGAATGATGTATTTTATAAGTACAAGTTTTTTGATATTTCAAAGTTCCTGTTAACCATGGCAGTAATTGATTAACACAATTTCTCGATCCTGTCATGCTATAACTTTAGATGCTTTCAGCTTACTTATAATTTCCTCAATCTCTTGTGTGTGACTATTATTACCAGCATCCCTCGACGCAATTAGTAACCTCAATATATTTACTAGTCTATTCGGATTTTCAAGCGTTGATATCACTGAATCATCATCATCTGAAGATTTCATATTCTTGCAACTTCCGATGTATCCAGATTTTTCACCAACAGTAGTCTCCAGTGAAGGACAGAGGCTTGATCCGGTATAACATTCCCCTCTATACATCTTCGGATCTTCAAGTGCAGGTGAGAGAGTCGATTCAGTATAACATGTTGCTCTATGAAACTTAAATCTTGACAAAGAACGATTCTTAAAAATCCGCCCGCATACACAGCATCTAATAACGCGTTTTCCTCCATGTGTAATGTATGAAAAATCGTGTTTCTCATTCGTCAGTTGCACAGATTTTCCCGGGCAGTAGTTCATGCTAAAACTAAAAGAAATTAAATGAATACGTGAATGCTAACGCTCGAAGGAATTAAAAGCGAATGAATGAATTCATAACACGCACCTATGTATATATCCAGGATGAGGACAACGGAGGGAATTGCGATCAATGCATAGCAGGGAGAAAGGATACTCTCTTGAAACATTAGTCATCTAGACAACTATTGTTCACGGAGCCTGTAGACGTCAGGTTGAATGGGACAGACCTCAGGTTCAAATCTTTAAGGGCACGGACCCAGCCTTTTGCCTGTCATGTATACTAAAACATCCTAACAGCGTAACATTACGTTACAACGACACGTAACCAGAACATGGCGAGTGCGAGCATGGAAAAAAGGATGCTCTCTGGGAACATTACTGGAAAAGGATGCTCTCTGGAAACACTAGTCATCCACACAACGGGTTGTCCCTAACATTTCCAAATTTCGGGTCGTTCAACATCGTGACGCGCCCCTGTCATCTACATTTCGACGAAATTTTACCTCCTGAATTAAAGTTTGGTGATCTGTATAGACCTGTACAACATGATCAAGCTATGTAACAACCTGAGCACGTTATGTAACAACATGACTACGCTATGTAACAAAACGATCACGCTATGTAACAACTGATCACGCTATGTAACAACATGATCACGCTATGTAACAACATGATCACGCCATGTAACAACATGATCACGCTATGTAACAACATGATCACGCTATGTAACAACATGATCACTCTATGTAACAACATGACCACGCTATGTAACAAAACGATCAAGCTATGTAACAACTGATCACGCTATGTAACAACATGATCATGCTATGTAACAACCTGAGCACGCTATGTAACAACATGATCACGCTATGTAACAAACTGAGTACGCTATGTAACAACATGATCACGCCATGTAACAACTGATCACGCTATGTAACAACATGCTCAAGCTATGTAACAACTGATCACGCTATGTAACAACATGATCACGCTATGTAACAACCTGAGCACGCTATGTAACAATCTGATCACGTTATGTAACAACTGATCACGCTATGTAACAACATGATCACGCTATGTAACAACATGATCACGCTATGTAACAACATGATCACGCTATGTAACAACATGTTCACGCTATGTAACAACATGACCACGCTATGTAACAAAACGATCACGCTATGTAACAACACGATCACGCTATGTACAACACGATCACGCAATGTAACAACTGATCACGCTATGTAACAACCTGATCAAGCTATGTAACAACTGATCACGCTATGTAACAACATGATCACGCTATGTAACAACCTGAGCACGCTATGTAACAACATGATCACGCTATGTAACAACCTGAGTACGCTATGTAACAACATGATCACGCCATGTAACAACTGATCACGCTATGTAACATCATGCTCAAGCTATGTAACAACTGATCACGCTATGTAACAACACGATCACGCTATGTAACAACCTGATCAAGCTATGTAACAACATGATCACGCTATGTAACAACCTGAGTACGCTATGTAACAACATGATCACGCCATGTAACAACTGATCACGCTGTGTAACAACATGCTCAAGCTATGTAACAACATGTTCACGCTATGTAACAACATGATCACGCTATGTAACAACATGTTCACGCTATGTAACAACATGATCACGCTATGTAACAACATGACCACACTATGTAACAACATGATCACGCTATGTAACAAAACGATCAAGCTATGTAACAACACGATCACGCTATGTAACAACCTGATCCAGCTATGTAACAACTGAGCACGCTATGTAACAACCTGAGCACGCTATGTAACAACCTGATCACGCTATGTAACAACTGATCACGCTATGTAACAACATGCTCAAGCTATGTAACAACATGATCACGCTATGTAACAACATGTTCACGCTATGTAACAACATGTTCACGCTATGTAACAACAGGATCACGCTATGTAACAACATGATCACGCTATGTAACAACATGATCACGCCATGCAACAAAACGATCAAGCTATGTAACAACCTGAGCACGCTATGTAACAACATGTTCACGCTATGTAACAACATGAACACGCTATGTAACAATACGATCACGCTATGTAACAACATGATCACGCTATGTAACAACCTGAGCACGTTATGTAACCACATGACTACGCTATGTAACAAAACGATCACGCTATGTAACAACCTGAGCACGCTATGTAACAACATGTTCACGCTATGTAACAACATGAACACGCTATGTAACAATACGATCACGCTATGTAACAACATGATCACGCTATGTAACAACCTGAGCACGTTATGTAACAACATGACTACGCTATGTAACAAAACGATCACGCTATGTAACAACTGATCACGCTATATAACAACCTGAGCACGCTATGTAACAACATGACCACGCTATGTAACAAAACGATCACGCTATGTAACAACTGAACACGCTATGTAACAACCTGAGCACGCTATGTAACAACCTGAGCACGCTATGTAACAATACGATCATGCTATGTAACAACCTGATCACGCTATGTAACAACCTGATTACGCTATGTAACAACTGATCACGCTATGTAACAACATGATCACGCCATGTAACAACCTGAGCACGCTATGTAACAACATGATCACGCTATGTAACAACATGAACACGCTATGTAACAATACGATCACGTTATGTAACAATCTGATTACTATGTAACAACGGATCACGCTATGTAACAACATGATCACGCTATGTAACAACCTGAGCACGCTATGTAACATCATGATCACGCTATGTAACAACCTGATCACGCTATGTAACAACATGCTCACGCTATGTAACAACTGATCACGCTATGTAACAACATGATCACGCTATGTAACAACCTGAGCACGCTATGTAACAACATGATCACGCTATGTAACAACATGTTCACGCTATGTAACAACACGATCACGCTATGTAACAACACGATCACGCTATGTAACAACATGGACACGCTATGTAACAACATGAACACGCTATGTAACAATACGATCAAGCTATGTAACAACCTGAGCACGCTATGTAACAACATGATCACGCTATGTAACAACATGAACACTCTATGTAACAACCTGAGCATGCTATGTAACAACATGATCACGCTATGTAACAACCTAATCACGCTATGTAACATGATCACGCTATGTAACAACATGATCACGCTATGTAAATAGGGTGGACCATTTAAGTTGAGGCTATACAATATATCCAAAACTAAGCGTTGTAGAAAGAAATGTCTTTAATAAACTTGATTGATATTATGGCGAAAGTAAATGCTGCTAGTCGTATTTCGTTTGGAGGACGTAGTGAGGGTCATTTCAGGGTCTTTTTTAATGGGACCCTAATTGTAGGTTCCCATTTAAAAGAATAAATTGACCCAAAATGACCCTCATAACGGCCTCCAAACGAAACACGACTAGCAGCATTTACTTTCGCCATAATATCAATCAAGTTTTATTAAAGACATTTCTTTCTACAACGCTTAGTTTTGGATATATTGTATAGCCTCAACTTAAATGGTCCACCCTATTTACATAGCGTGATCATGTTGTTACATAGCGTGATCATGTTACATAGCGTGATTAGGTTGTTACATAGCGTGATCATGTTGTTACATAGCATGCTCAGGTTGTTACATAGAGTGTTCATGTTGTTACATAGCGTGATCATGTTGTTACATAGCGTGCTCAGGTTGTTACATAGCTTGATCGTATTGTTACATAGCGTGTTCATGTTGTTACATAGCGTGTCCATGTTGTTACATAGCGTGATCGTGTTGTTACATAGCGTGATCGTGTTGTTACATAGCGTGAACATGTTGTTACATAGCGTGATCATGTTGTTACATAGCGTGCTCAGGTTGTTACATAGCGTGATCATGTTGTTACATAGCGTGATCAGTTGTTACATAGCGTGAGCATGTTGTTACATAGCGTGATCAGGTTGTTACATAGCGTGATCATGATGTTATATAGCGTGCTCAGGTTGTTACATAGCGTGATCATGTTGTTACATAGCGTGATCCGTTGTTACATAGTAATCAGATTGTTACATAACGTGATCGTATTGTTACATAGCGTGTTCATGTTGTTACATAGCGTGATCATGTTGTTACATAGCGTGCTCAGGTTGTTACATGGCGTGATCATGTTGTTACATAGCGTGATCAGTTGTTACATAGCGTAATCAGGTTGTTACATAGCGTGATCATGTTGTTACATAGCGTGATCCGTTGTTACATAGTAATCAGATTGTTACATAACGTGATCGTATTGTTACATAGCGTGTTCAGTTGTTACATAGCGTGATCATGTTGTTACATAGCGTGCTCAGGTTGTTACATGGCGTGATCATGTTGTTACATAGCGTGATCAGTTGTTACATAGCGTAATCAGGTTGTTACATAGCGTAGTCATGTTGTTACATAGCGTGCTCAGGTTGTTACATAGCGTGCTCAGGTTGTTACATAGCGTGATCAGTTGTTACATAGCGTGATCGTTTTGTTACATAGCGTGGTCATGTTGTTACATAGCGTGCTCAGGTTGTTATATAGCGTGATCAGTTGTTACATAGCGTGATCGTTTTGTTACATAGCGTAGTCATGTGGTTACATAACGTGCTCAGGTTGTTACATAGCGTGATCATGTTGTTACATAGCGTGATCGTATTGTTACATAGCGTGTTCATGTTGTTACATAGCGTGAACATGTTGTTACATAGCGTGCTCAGGTTGTTACATAGCTTGATCGTTTTGTTGCATGGCGTGATCATGTTGTTACATAGCGTGATCATGTTGTTACATAGCGTGATCATGTTGTTACATAGCGTGAACATGTTGTTACATAGCGTGCTCAGGTTGTTACATAGCTTGATCGTTTTGTTACATAGCGTGATCATGTTGTTACATAGCTTGATCGTTTTGTTACATAGCATGATCATGTTGTTACATAGTGTGGTCATGTTGTTACATAGCGTGATCCTGTTGTTACATAGCGTGAACATGTTGTTACATAGCGTGAACATGTTGTTACATAGCTTGAGCATGTTGTTACATAGCGTGATCAGTTGTTACATAGCTTGATCAGGTTGTTACATAGCGTGATCGTGTTGTTACATAGCTTGATCGTTTTGTTACATAGCGTGATCATGTTGTTACATAGTGTGGTCATGTTGTTACATAGCGTGATCATGTTGTTACATAGCGTGAACATGTTGTTACATAGCGTGATCATGTTGTTACATAGCGTGAACATGTTGTTACATAGCTTGAGCATGTTGTTACACAGCGTGATCAGTTGTTACATGGCGTGATCATGTTACATAGCGTACTCAGGTTGTTACATAGCGTGATCATGTTGTTACATAGCTTGATCAGGTTGTTACATAGCGTGATCGTGTTGTTACATAGCGTGATCAGTTGTTACATAGCTTGAGCATGATGTTACATAGCGTGATCAGTTGTTACATGGCGTGATCATGTTGTTACATAGCGTACTCAGGTTGTTACATAGCGTGATCATGTTGTTACATAGCGTGCTCAGGTTGTTACATAGCGTGATCATGTTGTTACATAGCGTGATCAGTTGTTACATAGCTTGATCAGGTTGTTACATAGCGTGATCAGTTGTTACATTGCGTGATCGTGTTGTACATAGCGTGATCGTGTTGTTACATAGCGTGATCGTTTTGTTACATAGCGTGGTCATGTTGTTACATAGCGTGAACATGTTGTTACATAGCGTGATCATGTTGTTACATAGCGTGATCATGTTGTTACATAGCGTGATCATGTTGTTACATAGCGTGATCAGTTGTTACATAACGTGATCAGATTGTTACATAGCGTGCTCAGGTTGTTACATAGCGTGATCATGTTGTTACATAGCGTGATCAGTTGTTACATAGCTTGAGCATGTTGTTACATAGCGTGATCAGTTGTTACATGGCGTGATCATGTTGTTACATAGCGTACTCAGTTTGTTACATAGCGTGATCATGTTGTTACATAGCGTGCTCAGGTTGTTACATAGCATGATCATGTTGTTACATAGCGTGATCAGTTGTTACATAGCTTGATCGTTTTGTTACATAGCGTGGTCATGTTGTTACATAGCGTGATCATGTTGTTACATAGCGTGATCATGTTGTTACATAGCGTGATCATGTTGTTACATGGCGTGATCATGTTGTTACATAGCGTGATCATGTTGTTACATAGCGTGATCAGTTGTTACATAGCGTGATCGTTTTGTTACATAGCGTAGTCATGTTGTTACATAACGTGCTCAGGTTGTTACATAGCGTGATCATGTTGTACAGGTCTATACAGATCACCAAACTTTAATTCAGGAGGTAAAATTTCGTCGAAATGTAGATGACAGGGGCGCGTCACGATGTTGAACGACCCGAAATTTGGAAATGTTAGGGACAACCCGTTGTGTGGATGACTAGTGTTTCCAGAGAGCATCCTTTTCCAGTAATGTTCCCAGAGAGCATCCTTTTTTCCATGCTCGCACTCGCCATGTTCTGGTTACGTGTCGTTGTAACGTAATGTTACGCTGTTAGGATGTTTTAGTATACATGACAGGCAAAAGGCTGGGTCCGTGCCCTTAAAGATTTGAACCTGAGGTCTGTCCCATTCAACCTGACGTCTACAGGCTCCGTGAACAATAGTTGTCTAGATGACTAATGTTTCAAGAGAGTATCCTTTCTCCCTGCTATGCATTGATCGCAATTCCCTCCGTCGTCCTCATCCTGGATATATACATAGGTGCGTGTTATGAATTCATTCATTCGCTTTTAATTCCTTCGAGCGTTAGCATTCACGTATTCATTTAATTTCTTTTAGTTTTAGCATGAACTACTGCCCGGGAAAATCTGTGCAACTGACGAATGAGAAACACGATTTTTCATACATTACACATGGAGGAAAACGCGTTATTAGATGCTGTGTATGCGGGCGGATTTTTAAGAATCGTTCTTTGTCAAGATTTAAGTTTCATAGAGCAACATGTTATACTGAATCGACTCTCTCACCTGCACTTGAAGATCCGAAGATGTATAGAGGGGAATGTTATACCGGATCAAGCCTCTGTCCTTCACTGGAGACTACTGTTGGTGAAAAATCTGGATACATCGGAAGTTGCAAGAATATGAAATCTTCAGATGATGATGATTCAGTGATATCAACGCTTGAAAATCCGAATAGACTAGTAAATATATTGAGGTTACTAATTGCGTCGAGGGATGCTGGTAATAATAGTCACACACAAGAGATTGAGGAAATTATAAGTAAGCTGAAAGCATCTAAAGTTATAGCATGACAGGATCGAGAAATTGTGTTAATCAATTACTGCCATGGTTAACAGGAACTTTGAAATATCAAAAAACTTGTACTTATAAAATACATCATTCAGACATTGTTGAGATGTTTAGTTTTTTTACTGATAATGATGGTCTCTTTCTGTGTGATGTATATGATTATATAACTGAGTGTTTAGAATGTCTAGACTATCACCTTTGCCTTTAGGAAATATGTATGGTTTTTTGTAAAGGAATGTAATAGGATAATGTTTATAAAAAATAAATGCTGTCTGCATTACTTTTTGTAAAGTGATATGTTTTTTTACATGTATTCAGTTAAACTGATTTTTAAAAATTGGTTTACATGAATGTTGTTTATCTTCTTTTTCTAACCTAGAATTGTATTCATTTGCAATTTATTTCCATGTCTCTTCCTTACGCTTAGCAGAGCTATCAGTCATTTTATTTTCAACACTAATTTGTGTTCTAAAACAATGTCGGTCATATATCTTTCTCTTCTTTCTTAAAATTTGCTGCCTGAGTTTTTTTATTACTCTCGTCCTTCTCCATTTTGCAATTTGTTTATGTATCAGAGACAAATGAAAGTTGAATGGCATTAGCAATTGTGAATTGATTCAATACAATTGCAGTGATCTGAGATTAGTGAATAATGAATAACGTTTATTTCTCAATACTCGATACATAATTAAGTTATATACTTTTAGACTATAATAATATTTGAAAATATTAGGCTATTTACACTATAAATTCACTTCTTTGTTGTTTGCCTATACTAATCTATGGTCTCAGTACATACAACTCCTGGTTTTCTATGTATCGACGACCCTCTGTCTACTTGTTTATGTTTCATTATATATACCTTTATTTTTTTTAATGTGCCATATGTATGATTTCCTGTGTTACGTCTTGTTACGTGGTTACGTTAGATGACAGACAATGAGAAGATCCAGAACAAACAAGGTGGGAATAGGTTAGGACGTATACTTCACTGTAAACCGATATACTGTTTGTCCCTCTCCGTCTCGCGCACTACTGTTTAACAAATATAAAGTTTGTAAGGTTTAGAAATTAAGTATATAAAAAGTGTTGTAAGGCTGGATGAGAAAAGTTTTATAATCGAATTACTCTCTATATTACAGTATAAACCTACATTCCTCCTCCTTCAATCTCTGTCTATCCTTGTATCTCTCCTGTTTTCCATATTTCCCCCATATAAACGTATACTCTAATCCTCAAACCATGTCTAGACTAGCACCTCTCCTCGTATACCCTACGGCTCTCATATAAATGCATTTTCCTCCTTGAAGACTCTCTCAACCTAGCACCTACCTTCGTTTTCCCTATATTTTCCCATATAGACGTATACTCTCTCATTCAGACCTTCCCGACTAGCCTAGCACTTCTCCTCATATTCCCCTACCTCTCTCATATAAGATGCATTCCCTCATTCAACACCGTCTAGCCTAGCATCGAACCTCGTATTCCCTATCTCTCGCATATAAACGCCTACTCCATCATTCAAAACTCCTATCCTAATACCTCTCCTCGGTTTGCTATATCGCTCATATTCTACCCTTCAAGTCCTGTTTAGTATAGCATCTTTCCTTGTGTTCCCTATCTCTCTCGTATAAAGCATATCCCTCCCTCCTTTAGCATCTGACTAGCCTAGCATCAGCCCTGGTATTCCCTATCTCTCCCCTATAAATACTTCTATCTAGAGACCTAATGTTTCAGGAGAGCATCCTTTCCCTATAAAAGTTTATTTGGTGTCTTTATCTTAATTAGTTTAGGAGTTATTAAATTTATAATTAAATTACATTTTATCGGTATTCGAACCCTGGACACCAGAACCAATATTATTTACAATATTAGTTTGATATGTTTAAGGGTGCTGTATGCATTTACAGCATCAATCTAAGTGATATATTCTAGAGTATAGAGAAAAATAAGTAAGTGATTGAAAGATCGGGATTCGAAGTAAGGACAGCTGATTGAAAATTATATACAGTATTAATTGCCCCTCATAGGAGCTATCAATCATGCTTTGGTCAATTCCTCTACCTCTCTTAGTTTCTGAGATAATGACGATTTAAACATTAGGCTCGAACCCAGAACGTCAGGTATCTAATTACACATCCACAAGATACTACCTAGTAACATAAACGCAATAAAGTTTATTTGGCGTCTTTATCTTAATTAGTTTAGGAGTTATTAAATTTATAATTAAATTACATTTTATCGGTATTCGAACCCTGGACACCAGAAACAAAATTATTTACAATATTAGTTTGATATGTTTAAAGGTGCTGTATGCAGTTACAGCATCAATCTAAGTGATATATTCTAGAGCATAGAGAAAAATAAGTAAGTGATTGAAAGATCGGGATTCGAAGTAAGGACAACTGATTGAAAATTATATACGGTATTAATTACCCCTCATAGGAGCTATCAATCATGCTTTGGTTCACTCGTCTACCTCTCTTAGTTTCTGAGATAATGACGATTTAAAATTAGGCTCGAACCCAGAACGTCAGGTATCTAATTACACATCCACAAGATAATACCTAATAACATAAAGGCAATAAAGTTTATTTGGCGTCTTTATCTTAATTAGTTTAGAAGTTATTAAATTTATAATTATACTATATTTTATCGGTATTCGAACCCTGGACACCAGAAACAAAATTATTTACAATATTAGTTTGATATGTTTAAAGGTGCTGTATGCAGTTACAGCATCAATCTAAGTGATATATTCTAGAGTATAGAGAAAAATAAGTAAGTGATTGAAAGATCGGGATTCGAAGTAAGGACAACTGATTGAAAATTATATACAGTATTAATTACCCCTCATAGGAGCTATCAATCGTGCTTTGGTTCACTCCTCTACCTCTCTTAGTTTCTGAGATAATGACGATTTAAAATTAGGCTCGAACCCAGAACGTCAGGTATCTAATTACACATCCACAAGATAATACCTAATAACATAAAGGCAATAAAGTTTATTCGGCGTCTTTATCTTAATTAGTTTAGAAGTTATTAAATTTATAATTAAACTACATTTTATCGGTATTCGAACCCTGGACACCAGAAACAAAATTATTTACAATATTAGTTTGATATGTTTAAAGGTGCTGTATACAGTTACAGCATCAATCTAAGTGATATATTCTAGAGTATAGAGAAAAATAAGTATGTGATTGAAAGATCGGGATTCGAAGTAAGGACAACTGATTGAAAATTATATACAGTATTAATTACCCCTTATAGGAGCTATCAATCATGCTTTGGTTCACTCGTCTAGCTCTCTGAGTTTCTGAGATAATGACGATTTAAAATTAGGATCGAACCCAGAACGTCAGGTATCTAATTACACATCCACAAGATAGTACCTAATAATATAAAGACAATAAAGTTTATTTGGCGTCTTTATCTTAATTAGTTTAGAAGTTATTAAATTTATAATTAAATTACATTTTATCGGTATTCGAACCCTGGACACCAGAAACAAAATTATTTACAATATTAGTTTGATATGTTTAAAGGTGCTGTATGCAGTTACAGCATCAATCTAAGTGACATATTCTAGAGTATAGAGAAAAAATAAGTAAGTGATTGAAAGGTCGGGATTCGAAATAAGGACAACTGATTAAAAATTATATACAGTATTAATTACCCATCATAGGAGCTATCAATCATGCTTTGGTCAATTCCTCTACCTCTCTTAGTTTCTGAGATAATGACGATTTAAAATTAGGATCGAACCCAGAACGTCAGGTATCTAATTACACATCCACAAGATAATACCTAATAACATAAAGGCAATAAAGTTTATTTGGCGTCTTTATCTTAATTAGTTTAGAAGTTATTAAATTTATAATTAAACTACATTTTATCGGTATTCGAACCCCGGACACCAGAAACAAAATTATTTACAATATTAGTTTGATATGTTTAAAGGTGCTGTATGCAGTTACAGCATCAATCTAAGTGATATATTCTAGAGTATAGAGAAAAAATAAGTAAGTGATTGAAAGATCGGGATTCGAAGTAAGGACAACTGATTGAAAATTATATACAGTATTAATTGCCCATCATAGGAGCTATCAATCAGGCTTTGGTTCACTCGTCTACCTCTCTTAGTTTCTGAGATAATGACGATTTAAAAATTAGGATCGAACCCTGAACGTCAGGTATCTAATTACACATCCACAAGATAATACCTAATAACATAAAGACAATAAAGTTTATTTGGCGTCTTTATCTTAATTAGTTTAGAAGTTATTAAATTTATAATTAAACTACATTTTATCGGTATTCGAACCCTGGACACCAGAAACAAAATTATTTACAATATTAGTTTGATATGTTTAAAGGTGCTGTATGCAGTTACAGCATCAATCTAAGTGACATATTCTAGAGTATAGAGAAAAAATAAGTAAGTGATTGAAAGGTCGGGATTCGAAATAAGGACAACTGATTAAAAATTATATACAGTATTAATTACCCATCATAGGAGCTATCAATCATGCTTTGGTCAATTCCTCTACCTCTCTTAGTTTCTGAGATAATGACGATTTAAACATTAGGCTCGAACCCAGAACGTCAGGTATCTAATTACACCTCCACAAGATACTACCTAATAACTTAAAGGCAATAAAGTTTATTTGGTGTCTTTATCTTAATTAGTTTAGGAGTTATTAAATTTATAATTAAATTACATTTTATCGGTATTCGAACCCTGGACACCATGTACCCAAATATACATTCACAAGAAACTATCTAATGACATTAATGTAATAAACTTTATTTGACGTCTTTATCGTAATTAGTCTCTGAGTTATTAGAAGCTGAATTTGTAATTCGAACCCGGGCATCCTGGTCAACTTGGAACTCGTTGGAGAAGCTGGTGCTTTTTATATCATTTCCATCGCTAAAATCTAAAGTGTTGAGTGTTGGGCAGAGCACTTAGGAAAACAATTACTGACATTGTTCGCTAATGGGGTGAAAGCGTCTAACGGGTCAGCTAATAGAGGTCACCGTTACCGCCTGGCGGAAGTATGTCGTTCGCTAATGTATGTAAACAGATCCGGAATGTAAACTTAAAAGCCTATTAATGTGTTGAAAGCGTCTAACATGTTCAGCTAATGGACAAGCGATTTCCCCAGATACAAGAAGGCTGCAGTGTTTCATTACATGACAGACTGTTACCGTGAGCAGACTACTTATACTCAAGCTCCAGTCAACAATTCATTAATCAAAAAACTTAATTGCTCGAGGATGCAATCTGCAGACCTTAGTAATCATAAAAAAAATGTTTGACGAACATTACCTAATTAATTTGCCGAGGGGCGGCAGGACTCGAGAAAACAATTCCATCAAGTCATGACGCCACAGTAGAACGCATGGGAGAGGGGGTAGAACCTGTTAGCACAGATACTGCCGGCATTAGGTGAGCACACAAAGCGAGAGGGGGCGGGGCCTAACGACACGAGACCTGGCGGCATGTGAGCGCACAAAGGGAGGGGGCGGACTTGTCGGCGTAGAACAAAGAACTTTATCGCTTGTCGGCATCTCTCTACTGCGCTCAAGTCGCTATTCTATTGCTACTTTTGCGTTTCGGCATCTTTGAGAAATGCTCTTGAAATTTTGGCTTCAGTCTGATACAGAAGACGTCTTAATCTTCTGCAACAGTTCGTAATAATCTTCCATTTTTCACTTAACTAGCGGCCTCGAGTTTCTGTTCAATGCTTTCTTTTCGCTAACATCGTAAATACAAATAAACTACACTGACCAACACCAACAGTAAAATAGTGGGCCACCACATTGAGTGCGTGTGCCAGTAGCTAATGCTTGTTATAACGATACAATATTTCTTGAAATGTGAGAGGGAGGGAGTGAAGATTAACTGCATTCAGCACCAAGTATATACCTGTATTGGAGTTACGGTTTGTGGCAAAAGAACATTGCCAGCTCGAATTTGAGCTTCTCGTATTTTTTTTTTACTTTCTCTACTACGTATAGTAAATAAAGGAAGTATTGCATTCCACCCAAAAATTCGATTCCGAGATTCCATTGGTAATACATGTTTTAACGCCCCCTGAGTCCAAAAAAGCACTTTTAGAAAAAGTGTCTGTTGTGTGTCTGTAAACAGCACAAGTCAAAAATGAAAACTCGGATAAATACCAACTTAGTATTTAGGTTCAGTATCTTTCAAAGACGCGACATGAAGATTTTCAAGAAAATCTCCCCATCCTAGACTACTCTTTACATGGAACATTTTTTGAAAATTTTGATTTTCTCCAAAATGGCTCTAACGATTTTGATTAAAATATCATATATTTAAGATATTTTCATTACAAATAAAATGTATATGTTGAATTTTCTGGGAATGCCCCAAAAGTCCTCGTCTTTCTGAATGACCTTTGCATAACTGATAAACAACAGACAAAGTTCTTCTACACTAAAAATGTAGATCCCGTTAAAACACCAAATTTATAATGATATTGTTGCTGCTCATGCTTTTAGCATAATTTTTTATAGTTATACCCATTATAATTGGTGGATGGGTAATTGATTAATTCCTTTAATACTTGGAGCCCCAAATGGTCTTAATAATAAATACATATGCACGTGTATTCCAATTAGTCTTAGTTAATTCAATAAGACAAATATATTATATTAAATTTATTATTATATACTAAAATATTTTCTTACAAGTAGACAGATTCCATTTACAATTTATATCATATACATTTTTTTCCGAGATATTCTTGTTATTTGTTTGAATTTTCCAATACTTATACTTTTTTTCAAATGGGAATTCGTGATTCGTTTTTTTATGTCCTGGACATGCAAAGAAAACGGAATCCTAGCATAGCAACCAGCTCTTAAAAGATTTGACTATCACTTAAAGCCTATCACATTCCCTTGCACTTACAAGAAAAGTAGTATTAAGATAGCTTCTGTAAATTTTTATATCGATTAACATGAAGTAGATGGAGAATAAGCGTTTGTAAAAATAGTTTGTACAAAAGTAGAGAAAGTCATGTGAGTGTAACAAATCAGATTTTTTCGTTCATTCTTTTTCTCTTTTCCTCCTCAGTTAAGCGGTGTTTTACTATACTTATAATTATTTCGCGTTACTATTAGTTTTTTTCCCCTCGTGGTCATGCAGAGAGTATGAAATTTCAAGGCCATCACATAGCGACATGCTCTTTAAACTCCGACTTTCATTTTAGTCTAGTGTACCATTCTTATACCTACAACGAAATGTGTAAATGTGTAATGAAAGTTTATCTTGATTTACAAGAAGAAACAGAAGAATAAGATTTTGTAAGAGTAGTTTATAGAAGAGTGAGTAGAGAATGTCACGTGAGTGCAATACAACACATATATTGTGAATTTCCTATTTTATATATGCGGCGTACTGTAATGTTGAAGCAACCTCCTACGACTGAAACTGGAGTTCTTTAGCTTTGAGACGATGTGATGCCTGAAAGGGAATGCTCCGGGAAGACGTGTGACCGAGTATCAAACCCAGACACTATCATGCTGTTTCATGCTAACTCACGCAACATGACGCATGGGTGTGTTCCGCTAGAAAGAGAACTATTAAAGAGTATTGATTGGCTAGCTAATGGCAGAACTCAGGTTATCACAAACTGTTAGTGTGCGTGTGGTGATAGCATCACGAAGGCAATAACCTACCTACTTAAAGCTGGGGATAGTTCTGTTAAAGCTTCTTGCAGTTCCAGGTACTACACACAAAACAGCCACTGATATTGTTACTTTCTCTGCTACTTATCTACATACAGTAAGTAGAGGAAATATGGATTGCATTCCATCCAAAAATTCGATACCAAACTCTCATCGGAAATGCATGTTTTGAGGCTCATGAATCCAAAAGACGTTTTTGGAAAAAGGTCCGGCGAGTGTATGGCAAAATTCAAGGATGCGACACGAAGATTTTCAAGAGAATCCCCCCACCTCAAACTACCCCTTATATGGAACAATTTTGGTTACTCTTTATTTTCTGAAAAGTCGCACTAACAATGATTAAATCACCATATATACTTGTTTTAATTGTTCCATTTATATTCCGCCTTTAACTGCTATGGTCATATCGGCAATGATGTTAACTCGTATATAGTTGTCATTGGATTTCTGGTTTTTCTTTGGGTTTTATACATTTAATCACATACACACACATTCATACTCTCAGTCATAGTTCCAGACTCTGGGGAGGATAGGAAATAATCTTGGCTAGAGAAAATTTTCCACCCCAACCGGAAATCGAACCCGGGACCCCTCACACAGCAGGCAGGTGCTCTATCGACTGAGCTACAAGGCCAGTCAAAATACCATATGTTTAAGATATTTGCATGATAAAATGTATGTCTTAAATTTTAAAAAATGGAAATAGCCTGTGAGGTACTATTCATTCTGAGTGGCCTTTCTATAATTGGTAAACCGTAAGAGATGGACAAAATTACAAAACAAAAGTGTAGGTCTCGTAAAGCACACAGTTTATATAAAACAGTTTTATGTTTTTAAACTTTTTATTTTATTTATTTATTTTTTTGGTCTTAACCATTTCCGATATATTCTTTGTTATTGCTTTGAATTGCCAAATACTTTTACTTTTTTCAAGTGGTAAGTCGCTATTTGATTTTTCTCGTGACCATGCAAAGAGCATGGAACTTCAAAGCATCACATAGCGATCCTCTTTTTAAAAATCTCTCTATTGCCTTAGTCTATTCTACTCTTCTTATACTTACAACGAAATGCGTAAACGTGTAGTGAAGGTTTATCTCGATTATTCTTCGTATATACATGCATAGCGAAATGCGTAAATATGTCAAGAAAGTTTGTCTGGATTAGCAAGAGATAAACAGAAGAACAATCTTTTATGAGAATAGTTTGCAGAAGAGTGGCCGGAAAATGCAACCAACAGATCTTTCTTTTTCCAGTACTCACATTAAATGTACTCTATGTCCTTCAGATGGCACCAAAATAATTGCACTTTTATGAAACTTAGAATGTCTGTTGATATGTATTATTTCGTTACAATAGGAAACAGAGTTATAACTCTGTTTAACCGTTCGAGGTTATTACGAGCTTTTGGAGTGAAGATAATTGTAATGGTTTTATTCATACGTCATTCCATTTTCGACCAATGAAATGTCGTGTGTGGCCATTCTTTGTTTTAAGATATCGTAGCTTTCTTGTTTTGTTTTCTCAGTGTCGCTAACCACATCTACAGATTAATGAAGAAAGTCATACGGAAGTACTACATAAATTAGGAAATCCTGCTTCCACTTCATGTCCTAATTACAATATGGCCGTTTTATCAAAGCAAACTAGGACTCCATTCACTTTTACTAAATAGTACTTAACAACTCTGCATGTAATTAATGAGTATTACAATAAGAGGTGTGTTAAAATAAAATTTTATTTCAGGTTATGTAAATGTATTTATTTTATTCCTAACAAGAGAAAAATCCATTACGTACAATTACGGCTGTTAAACCTGTATTTGTTTTTCTCTTGGCATTACTGACAGTAATCGACATTCGCCTATTGTCGCCTGAAGATGACAATAGATAAACCATTTATAAATGTGCAGCTATGAACATATTGTGAGCGAAGTGTTGGGAAAATGTAATTAAGTTCTTATTTCATTCATGAAACAGTTCGTAATAAATATGAATAATCAGAACTTTTCAGGGAAATTTACCCACTACATTGATGAACTTGTCGACATTATCGGATCCTCTTTTGGTGTTATTGACACTAACTAAATACATCTAATGTGAATCTTACAACGCATTTTAGCAGTGTTTAACGCCCGTTCTTACTGCATGTGGCACCACAGGCGGTGGACACTGATGAAATGATGATACATTAAGTGATTATTGGGAAAGGAAACTTGGGAAGGAACGTTTCTAGGCCTAAGTTTAGTGTACCTCTCCGGCATTAGGCAGTTATGAGAAAAGTCAGGGAAAGCGGTTCTGGCGGAATTTGAACCGCGGGCCTTCCGTTCACAGGTTCATGTCTTAACGAGCCCGGCCACACGTATCGGCATCTTAGTTACAACGCAACCAATGGACTCCACTATCTCATTTGCAGGAGATACAACACATTTTCGACCAATAACAAGGAAGCAGACATTGAATTTCAAGCGATCTTGACTTCTTATCACTACCAGTTTATCGTTTTCAGCAGTTTCCCAGTTTTTCTTGTACAAATCAACATCCAACGTAAGTCATAAGATAGTTAATGCTTTCAAAACTGTCAAAATGCCATGCATAGTAATATAACCTATTCTAACAACAATTTAACTGGAACAAAAATATCACGGCCTTCTACAGAAGTTTCCCTTGTTTTATAAATACTCCAGAAGACGGTAGTTGACTGTAGATTTGCGTAGAACCCAGTTTTCAATTACCTAATAATTTTATTACGCTGAAGTAATTGATTTCCTCTTAGCCTTACGTACTTTGTTTCAACTGTAAACTAGTTTCGCTAAACCCCAGTCGATTTTTATTTTCTCTAGGAAGCGCTTCCATGAAATCATGAAATTACTGCATATAGTATTTTTAGCGATGTGCAATTGTTTTAATTAATAACACGCGTTGCCTGAAATCAGATAGGAGTAGTAGTAATCAAACTATTAATTAAAAGACAGACGTAACTGTTTAAATTACCACTGCATAATTAATTATTACACTTGAATAACACGTTAAACTATCTGAAAATTAAATATTTTCTCAAATTAATTACTGTTGTTAAATAAACATATACTATAATCTAAATACTGCTTGAGTTTAATTTATTACTAAAGTCAATTATTTTCCCAGATATTTTTTACTTTCTCACTACATATATGTAGTAAGTAGGGGAAGCACTGCATTCTACCCAAAAAATTCGATACCGAGATTTCACTGGAAGTATATGTTTTGACGCGTTCTGAATCCAAATAAAGCATTTTTGGAAACATGTCCGTGTATGTGTGTGTGTGTGTCTGTCTTTGAACAGCATAACTCAAAAACGAAATGTTGAATAACACAAAAATTGGTTCAATATCTTCCAAAGATGCGACAGGAAGATTTTCATCAAAATCTCCCACCCCAAACCACCCTACATGAAACTTTTTCGGAATTTTTTTATTTTCTAAAAAAAATGGCTCGAACGATTTTGATTAAAATATCATATATTAAAAGACATTTACATGACAAATAAAATGTATATTTTGAATTTTCGGAGAATGGTCATGAAGTCCTCTTCATTTGGAGGGAATTTTGCATAAACCCTTGTAACTGGTAAAGGTTAAGCGATAGATGAAAACGTTCTGCACAAAAAATGTAAAACTCTTTAAAACACACATTTTATTTCAAATAAGTTTGTTTGTGGTGTAAGCCATTTTTGAGATATCCGTTATTAAAGGCTTGAATTGTTCATTTCTTGGTCATTCTCTTAAAAGTCCTGTCAACATTGATATGTTTCCGCGATTGCATGGAAACAACATGGAATTTTAAGGCCAGTATATAGCTTCCAGTTCATAAGAATTTGACTATCGCTGTTTTCTTTGTATCTATAATGAAATGTGTAATGTAGCTATTTCTGCAAAGGTTTGTTTGAATTAAAATGTAGTAGATAGAAAATAACCTTGAGTAAGAATTATTTGTGTACTCACTAGTGAACGATAGAGGGTAGAGAAAGTCATGTGAATATATCACATCAGATTCTTTTCTATAAGCAGTACTTTAAATAGGCTAACTTTACTTCAAAATGCTTTAATACCACCAAGCTGAATATTAGCTATCTTCTAATTTTCTTCTATAATTCTGTAACTTCCTTGAAGTTTAATAATTATATTTCAACCCTTGGTATTCAAATAATCTTGTTAATAAAAACCCATTCGTTAACTAAAAAGAACTGAAAGTTGCACGAAATGTTTTTTTTTTTTTTTTTTTTTTTGAGGATAAAGGAATACCCGGAAAAGCTTTATACAAACTATTACCACAACATAACTTCTGATTGCTATGGTGTTTTATGTTAATAATGTCGGTTTTTATTTGGATTATAAGTGCATGCGTAATAACTAGTAGGAATATACTAATAAAAATAAGACGATAGTATGTCAATATATCTTTAGAGTAGAAGACAGAAATTGAATCACACTAAATGCAACCCGCTGTATAATAAAGAGGATATAGTTCAAGCGTAGGTTGTGTCCATCATTCAACCTGACTCCGCCTAAAATTAAATCATGACGAATAACTTGCCGACCAAAGAGTTAAGAAACCCAAATTCCTTTCTAAAGGAATATAGACTTACGGTTTATAACGAGTTCAGATTCAGAGATTTAGAAGATTACATTCAATACGATCGCATCATTCCTTTTTTCATTCATTTTTCATTGGTAGCATTGGTTTGTATGCCGTAAGACACTCGATTGTTAATTCATTTAGTACAGTTAACACAATGGTGACTTTTTAACAACACAAAAAATTATTATATAAATAATCTGTTTATTATGAGACAGTCGTAATAAATCCCATTCGAAGTTAAGAGTTTCATTAGACAAATTCGTAAGCTCTTATGGGATGAAAAAATTATGACTTAACTAGATACACATTCTTCCTGCAGTAAGCTTTGCCTATCCTTCATGGTTTCGTAGTTATATGTATATTCAACGAGAAGGAAAAGAGCACCGTGGAGTATTTTCAGAAACAAGATATGGATTTTATTCGTCATTTCAACATTTCAAACATTTTGACATTTTAATAAAAAGCTTTACAGCTATTTACATTTCCACGTGTAAAGGGTTATTTAAATTAGGGGAATTCCTTTACAATTTTTGCTTTAGATCCTTTAAAGAAGCTTGATTTATACGTGAAATCTAGTACTTATTCGCTTTTTTTTTTCCTTTTGGAGTTATGCCTCTCTCTCTCTCTCGCAAGTGCATACGCTATTTCGAAGCACCTATTATGTAGCTTTGTCAATCTGTCCGTCCGTCCGTCCGTCCGTCCGTAATGATGAAATCGCTGTAAGTAAGGAGTTGAGATTCTAGAATGGGCCTTTGAAAAAAATCTATCAGCATATTTCAAATTTGGTTGAAATGCGTACCAAATTAAGGGCACTTTGATGGCGAGACATTTTTATCTCAGGTTTTAGACGAGCCATTGTTATACTGAGTTGAAATGTTTACATATAATCGTTTGAACAACATTTATCCATACATTTCAAGTTTGGTTGAAATGGGTACAAAATTAAGGGTATTTTGATGGAGAGCCTTTTGCAAATTCTCTAGTTTTAGGCGAAACACTTTATATGTCGAGTTTAAATGTTTTATATAGTCGCCTGCAGAGATATAACCTTATATTTCAAATCTGGTTGAAATCGTCACAAACGTAAGGGTAATTAAAACAGAGCGCTTCCGAATCGAGGTTGCACTGAATATTTTTGAACCGAAGCTCAGGAGTTTAAACGTTGCTAGCTAAAGGAAATACTGAATTGAAATGTATGTGTAGGTATTGGACTGATCACCATCCTGGATATGCTAAGATCCAGATTTGCTACTGACCCAAGGCGTTGGCTTTTAAGTCCTTGGGAGTGTAAGAACTACAGCGAGGAGATAATCCGCTAAAGAAGGAGAAATGTATTTGTAATTGGCAGCAAACCGGTGAGAGGAAATCAATATTTATTTTTTATTCATTTTAATTTAATTTGTACAGCCATTAGAATACTGCCATAATTGAATCCAGAGCAATAGCTGAACCCTTGTTAATGTATTTATAGACCCATTCCACATGGTTGCTATATACTGCAATGGTTTACGATCGAATTCGTCATACAAGAGACCGACTTTCGATTCCCCATCAGATATTCAGATTTTAATCTTCCTTATAAAGCCATAAATGGGTTAAGCGTATTTTTACTTGCTCTACTACGTGCATAGTATGTAGGGAAGGTATTGCATTCCACCAAAAAATTCGATACCGAGATTTCACAGGAAATACATGTTTTGAGGATCCCCTGAATCCAGAAAAAGCATTTTAAGAAGAAAGTTCGTGTGTGTGTGTGTGTGTCCTGTGTCTGTCTTCTTGTGTATATCTGTGCGTGTGTGTGGGTCTGTATGTATTTGTGTCTGTTTGTGTGTGTGTCTTGTGTCTGTATGTGCCTTGTGTCTGCCTGTGTGCCTGTCTATGGGTATCTGTGTGTGTCTGTGTATGTCTGTCTGTTTGTGTCTGTCTGTGTGTGCGTCTTGTGTCTGTCTGTGTGTTTTTCGAGTTCGTATGTGTCTTGTGTCTGTCTGTGGGTGTCTCAGGTATCTGTGTCTGTGTGTATATTTATGACTGTGTATGTCTTGTGTCTGTCAGTGTGCCTGTCTGCGTATCTGTGTGTGTGTGTGTGTGTGTGTGTGTGTGTCTGTCTGTGTGTCTGCCTGTGGATATCTGTGTGTGTGTGTGTGTGTGTGTGTGTTGTGTCTGTCTGTGGATATCTCTCTTTCTCTCTCTCTCTCTCTCTCTCTCTGTGCATGTGTGTGTGTCTGTGAACAGCACAACTAAAACACAAAAAGTCGGATATGGTATTTAGATTCAGTGTGTTCCAAGGATGCGACACGAAGATATTCAAGAAAACCCCTACTTACCTTACGTAGTAGAGAAAGTAAAAACGAAAAGTCGGTTAAACACCTAATTGGTTTAAAGTTCAGCGTCTTCCAAGGAGGGGACAAGAAGATTTTCAAGAAAATTTCCCAGCCCAAATTAAATTTTACATGGAAATGTTTTCGTTTTTTTTTTCTCTCAAAACGGCTTAAACAATTTTAATTAAAATTAAAATAATATTTAAGATATTTACACGGCAAATAAAATGTATAAGCATATGTTGAATTTTCTAAGAATAGCCCGTGAAGTCCTCTTTATTCTGAATGACTTTTGTATAATTACTAAACGCAACAGATTATACAAAAATGTAGATATCATTAAAGCGCACAATTTATGTCAAATAAATACTTTAATTGCGTTAACAACTCCAAGATAACTTTGTTATAGTTAAATTTTCAAATAGTTATTTTCAAGTGGTAAGTGGCAATATATTTTTTTTGGAGGGGTGGTCCTTTCGTCATACAAAGAGCATGGAATTTTCAAAGTCATCGCATGGACAGACACTCTTTAAAAACCTGACTGTAGCTTGCTGTATCCGTCCGTATAACTACAGTAAATGTGTAATGCAAGTTTATCTGGATTAACAGGAGGGAGATAGAAGAATGAGCTTTTGTAAGAATAATTGTAGAAGTGTAAGTAGAGAAAGTAATGTGAATGTAACACATCACATTTTTTGTATCTTTTTTCTTTCATAAAATGTACACTAAATATGCTAAGGCGAGACACAACATGTTTCGAACGCACCTATTTATGCTCGCGTTTGTTCATGTGACCCCAAAACGTGTACTTCCGATAAGCAGCTGAGAAGCGGTATAGAAAGTAAGACAAAGCGAAAGGTTCTTGGATCGATTCCAAGGCCAGATGCGTCCGTACCGCCCTCAGCTTCAAACAGACCCTTCAGGTCTTCCCAAGATGCAGAAGTTCCTTGAAACGTACTAAGGAAATTACACGGGTTACCTAGTTGTCAATTAAAATGAAGTTAAGTACGCGGTAAATGTCAGTAGAGCATGCTCCGGATGTGGCGGGAAAATTCCTTCCAAGAAATGTTTTGTTTTGCCCCATGGACAGAGGTCCCATACTGAGGAGTAAACATCTCCCCTACATACTCTGCTATTTCCTGCTGACAGTACCTTATCTGCCGGAAATAACTAAAGTCTACTTGCAGCCGCAACTTCCAGGTAATACGTACATCCACAAGCTGGGCTGCTAAAACAGCCATCACTACTTGGAGTCAAACTAGGGCCGCTCTCAGAGACAGATGTACACCTTACGTTCTAAGCATTGTCCTCGATAACACTCAGTTTTAGTCTACATTTACACAACGTATATAACAAATTAAATACAGCATGTTTTGCTCTAAGATGCCTTAATCTTTCCAATCAGATAATTCATTAAATATTAATTACTTTCTCTTCTACGTACCTTGTAGCTAGAGAAGGTATTGCATTCAACCAAAACTTCAATACGAAATTTCACCGGAAATACATACTTCGAGGCCCCCTAAATAAAAAAAAAAAACTTTTTAGAAAAAGGTCCATGTGTATGTCTGTCTAGTCACTTTCCTTCTAGATAAAGTAATGGCAACTACAACCTCGAGATATCATCCGAAAAACAGACTATGGCCTTCTCAGGGAAAACCCAAAAAAGTTGTAAAATTGTATTGAAAGACAAAATAATAGAACAGCTACAAAGTTTTAACTATTTATGGTGTGAAATAACTTGTAATTATGACAAAGACCTAAAAAATAAAACCCATAAATTTCAAAGTATATGCACAACAATAAAACGGAATTTAAAAAAGAGGACAAGAAAAGAAACAATGCTAAAATTTTATAAAACTATGGCTGTACCTGTTCTGACATACGGTACAGAGAATCGGGCTCTAAAACGATCTGATAGCAGAATGATAGAGACAGCTGAAATGAATTTTTTTAGATATGTGGCTGAATATACCCTTCATGATCACATAATAAATGACACCATACGAGAGTAGCTAGATTTTAATAAAATAGAGGAAATTAAAAATAACTGTAAAGCACACATTGAAAGACTGCCTTCTACAAAATTTACAAAAGTAATATACAAACCACGGGAAGTACGAGATGTCGGACGAACCCGACGTAGATGGTAAGATGACTTCTGAGTCGGAACAGCCATAGGACCTACCTTGAGGTAGATGATGTGTGTGTCTGTGAATAGCATAACTCAAAAACCAAAAGTCAGATCAACACCAAACTTGGTATTTAAGTTCACCACTTTCCAAAAATGCAACACGAAGATTTTCAAGAAAATCCCCTCAGCTCAAACTACCCTTTGCATGGAGGATTTTTCGAAGCTTTTTTATTTCTAAAAAATGGCTCTAACGATTTTGATTAAAATACTATATATTAAAGATCTTTACATGACAAATAAAACGTATAGCTTGAAGTTTCTGGGAATAGCCTTTGAAGTCCTCTTCATTTTGAAGGAATTTTATATAATCTTGTAATCTTTTATATAATCATCATTTTTTTTGTGGCATCAACCATTTCCAAGATATCTGTCATTAATGGTTCGAATTGTTCAATACTTGGCCATTCTCAACGTTCTTGGTCAACGTTCTCGCGATTCCAATGAAACAGTATGAAATTTTAAGAATAGCTTGTAACTCCCTGTTCTTAAACATTTGACTATCCCTGTTCTCTTTGTATTAATAAGGAATTGTGTAATCTAGCTATTTCTGCAAAAGTTGATTTGAATTAAAATGAAGTAGATATACGAATTAGCTTTAGTAAGATAGTTTGTGTACCCACTAATAAACGATAGAGAATAGATAAAATCATGCGAATGTATCACAGATTTTTTTCCTTAGGACAATTTGTCGTATACAATAACATAATTCTTTGGGGCTATGCATGCAATGTTCTGAGGGTATTCCTTTTACGAAAATTAATGTTAAGCATATTTTTATAAAACCGAGGAATTCTGTAAGAGATCTCTTTAGAGAATATAAAATATTAGCATCCCTTTTTACTTAGAAATGTGTTCTTTTTATACGAAAAACTCTAAACTGTTTGTTTTAAATGAAGATGTACACAATTATAAAACCAAACCAATAAAGCAATTCAAATTGCTCACTATAGGACATCTACATTTACAATACACCAATTTGTTCTGTCAGCAATACTGTAAAATATTACCTATTGTAATTCCTTCTGTTACATCTTTTAGTAAGTTTTAAAATGTTCCAAAATTATCCTTTTAACAAATGTTTTTATTTTTTGCATAAATTTTATGATTTATATTACTTATCTGTCTTATTTGTAACGTTTACGACACCTGACTATTAAATTATTATTATTATTATTATTATTATTATTATTATTATTATTATTATTATTAATCATGAGAAATGCTATCTAGTTATATAATACCAATTGCATGCAGGGTATAGAAATAAAATCGAACTATCTGTATCACAAGCTGATATTTTATCATGAGCTCATGCCTATTTTCGAATTTGTTGGTTTAGTAGAACACCAAAATAGAAATCACCTAAGGGCAGTGAATATTTGGGAAATGTTTTAGTGTTACAAACAAAATTATGTGAGAATGGCTGTATTTATTAACAGAGGCACAATTTTCCTGCAATAAGCTGTTAACAGTTATGAACTTTATAAGCTGTTTACTTCAAGGCATACATTATTCATCACAGCAATGTGTCAGACGTGACATTTTAGTAAAAACATTCTTGAAATTTTTTAGTTCAAAAACAACGAGGGCTTATTTTCCATATAATGTTATTTAGAGCGTAGAGGTTCCTTGAAAATCTTCCTCTTGAAGGAAAATTAAAGGAGCCTGACTTAAATAAAAATTATGTATTTGAATATTTTTCCTGCAGTAAGTTTTTGTCCATTTCTTTAAGGTTTCCTTGCTATACAAAAGTTTACAAAATTAAATAAGATAAAGGAAACTTAACAATTATTTGCAAAAATTCAATAAAAGCATTTTATTTGTCATACAGATAACTTAAACATGCGCTATTTTAAATCAGGCATTAGAGCCTTTTTGAGGAAATAAAAAACAACAAACATCTTCCGTGTATAGAATAGTTTATCACTCCTTGGAAGATGATGAACTTAAATACCAAGTTTGGTGTTAATCCGTTTTGTTTACGAGTGATGCTGTTCACAGCCACGTGTGCGTATGTGTTTCTAACCTGGCTTATTTTATTCAGAATTTAAATTGACTTTTATTTATGGACGCTCTTTAACTTCTGTGGACCTTAGCGTCCCATTCTATATTGGGCGTGAAAGACCGGTAATTTTGCTCAGAGGCCTCTTTATCAGGCTTGAGGTTCTTTTACGTGCCATAAAGCTACGACACGGGACCACCGGCTTTACTTCCCTTCCGAAGGAAGCCATGGTAAGGATTTTTACGCCCGAAAAGGTCCATCGCCCTCCGCCGGGTTTGAACCCGCAACCTCGGAAACTAGAGGCAAGCATGTTAACCGCTACATCATTGAGAACGACTTATTTTATTAAGGGCATCTCAAAGCATGTATTTCCAGTGAAATCTCGTTACCAAAATTTTATAGAAAGCAATAGTTCCTCTACTACTCTAAGTAGGTATTAGAGATAAAAATATATCTTGAATAACGCAACATGAATAGAAAACAAATACTTGTATGAATACTATAGTACCTAACGGATACTCATGAATTTTCGTGAGTAGAGAAAGGTGTATGAGTATTCACATCAGATTTTTAATTACTTTAACACGCTCATTTGCTAGAAAGGATTCGATAGAATGGAACTTCAATATGTCTCTTCCACAACAACAACAACAACAACAACAACAACAACTTCCGTTTAAATAGTCACGACTGGTCTGATGGTTGCAGAATGTATCTTTAACCTTCACTCATTTCTTCTAGAATGAACAGTCTGGAATTTATGAAGAACATATGCCAACTTCTGGACAAAATTGATTTTAATGACATTTTCTTCATAGGCTTTACTTCCTTCTACAAGTCCTGACTACAACACTCGCAATAACGAGCTCAAGGGAAGAAAAAGAAACAATCAGAACCACAAACTGCCAAACATGTTTCGATTACGGTTATATTTACATTTGGGGAAATGTAAACTTACAACATGGGATATTACAAAAACAGCTAATCCTGCGGAAAAAAACAAACCTTTTTTCACGATCGGAGCTAGATGTCGGTTTCTACGTTACTAAGAACGGGAGGGAAAATATCACAATTTCTCTTGGGGAGATGTGATACTTCTCTCCCTAAAGGAGAGAAATATTAACTAACAATGAAACATTAACTGTGATGGTAAAATGCGTATAGTTGTTCAGTTAAGCAGGGGAATTCCATTACCTACTTGACGAAATGGGATTATTAGTTATATTTACCGTATTTATGGAAGAGCTTGGGGCTTGTAAGACCTAATGAGCAATGCTAGGAGAATCAGAATTAGTTTCAGGCTTTAATGTTGAGTATGTAGAGGAGGATTTGCATTAATTTCATGAGCAATTATTAAAATAAAGGTTATATAAAAACCTCAAACATTCAATGTTGTTAACCCTCCTCACAAGAATTTTATTTCTATTTATTTTAACAATTGATTTATTTCATGAATGAAATTTTATTTGTAATAGAATTCTCTCTGTAGTTTTCAGCAGCATTTGTACATTTTTAATTAAAGACAATTTTTAAAACGAGTGTATGCTCCGGGTTATAATCTTCAGGATATTTTCATTAACAAATCAACAACTGCCTCACAACCAGCACACGAAATATATTTTGGCTCTTCAAAAATATTAATTTTGCATTTAAATTCATAGTGCAGCAATCGATACAAACAGAAAGTTGGCTACGCATACCCCTTCTATCATTCCAAAGACCCTTATCTCTTGTCAATATTTCCAAAGCACCTCAATAAAATAGTTTCAGCGAAATTCAACAAAAAGAAATAAAAGTGTATAACTTAACTCCGGGGGTGGGAAATTAGCATATACACCACGTGATTGAAACAAATTTTTCCCTCAGTACATTTTGTGGGTAACTTTGGGATAAATCCCTCAGGCTCCAATTATGTACCACGTGGAAAATCATCTGTTTCTCTCCCTTAATGTATAATATGCTATTGTCTAAAACTGTGTATTGTAATGAGTTCTACATTTTTCTTAGACTAATTTTGAGTTTATGTTTTTTAGTTATACAAAATTTAGTCAGAATGCAGAAGATTTCACAGACTTTTACAGAAAAATTCAGATAAATATTTTCTTATCATCAATATCTCAAAGGTATTGTAGTTTAATTCGACTTATTAGAGGCATTATGAGAAGATATTTTTACCTTTTCCACGACATACCCTAGTATGTACAAGAAGTATTGCGAAATCACCGAAAGTACACTTTAGAGGTGACTGAATAAAAAAATATTTTTTTAGAAAAATGTCCGTGTATGCATGTTTGTAAGCACTATAACTCAAAAACAAAATGATGGATAAATACTAACTTGGTATTTAAGTTCTGTATCTTCCAAAGAGCAAAACTTAACTTTTCAATAAAATCTCCAAATTACCTTTTATTTGTAAAGCTTTTGCTTATTTTTTATTTTTCTCAAATGTTGCTCTAATGATTTTGATCAAAGTACCATATACTTAAATACAATGTATGTCTTAAGTTTTCTGGGAACAGCCGGTGCAGTTCTCTTCATTCAAAACAAACTATGTATACTTTTGTATAATTAGTGAACTGTAAGTGCACTTAATACAAAAAAAATGAAAATGTCATTAAAACACACATTTTATGTGAAATAAAAGTGTTTGTGTCATTACCCATTTCCGAAATATTCATTGTTATTGATTTGAATTTTCAAACACCTACATATATCTTCTTAAAGTACTAAGTAATACTGTAAGAAGATTCAAGTACTAAGTTATACTGGAACAAATATAGAATTTGAAAGCCATCACATAATGACCAACATTTTTAAGGATTTGAGTATCGCTTCAGCCTCCTGTACCTTTTTTTGTTCCCGCAAGGAAACGTGTAATGAAACTTCCCTGCAAATAATTATCTCCACAATAGAATGCTTTTTTCGTATAAAGGTGTTTTAGGATGGAGTGGATTTGGTAAGAATATTTCTGTTGCGTCGTTTTTGAGTTATGTTCTCTTTCTTTCTTTCTTTCTTTCTTTCTTTCTTTCTCTCTCTCTCTCTCTCTCACTCATATCATTTTCTAAAACGTGCATTTTCGGTTAAATGTCATTATCGAATTTTTGGGTGTAATTCACTACTTGCTCTAACTGCCACAGCTAAGAGATAGAGGCAGTAAAACAATATTATGTAATAACATTAGGGAGCATGAGAATCGGGAGCGCCAGTTGTGATATTTTGGGACCAACTGGAATAAAGAGTATAGTTTTGCAGATATCGCAATTTCAGTAATGGCGCTTTTCAACAGGAAAAGACTCGCAGCTTAAAAGACAAACAGATGTATAAAAGCTGTTTTTAGAGTGTAGCCTGTCTCCTTGCTGTTTTACGACTCACCTGACCAACCCCGTGTGTCCTAGGCTATCGATTTCAATTAGCTACCCTTTCACCTTTCTCCCTTACCCTCTGTTTAATGTTTCATTGCGAGTCTACCATACAGTTGGGCAGGAATGCATTACAAAGTAATGGAATTACAAATTACTATTAACATGTAATGCATTAAAAAGTGATCCCAATTATGGTTTTCACAATGTATAATTAAATTACGCCTTTAATGCCCAATAATGAAGATAATTAATTGGCTTTATAGAATTATCTGTACTTAATAATACAAATCTGATTGATACATTCGCATGACTTTCTCTACTCTGTCATTTATTAGTGGGTATACAATCTATTCTTATTAAAGCTTATTTTTCTATCTACTTCATTTTAATCTAAATAAACCTTTGCAGAAATAGCAACATTTCACATTTCGTTATAGATAAAAAGTGAACAGCGATAGTCAAATGCTTAAGAACCGGACGCTATATGCTGGCCTTAAAATTCCATACTGTTTCCATGCAATCGCGAGAAACAACTGAAAATCAATGGGACTTAAAAAGAATGGCAAGTATTGCACAAATTGAACGATTTTTAACGAATATCTCGGAAATTGCTGATCTTAAAAAAAATTTGTTTGAAATAAATTGTGTGTTTTAATGAGATGTATATTTTTTTGTGTAGCACGTCTTCGTCTATCGCTTAACGTTTATCAGTTATATAAAATTATACATAATTTCCTCCAAATGAAGTGGGCTTCGCAGGCTATTTCTAGAAAATTCAAGATATACGTTTTATTTGTTACGTAAATATATTTAATATATTGTACTTTTAATAACAATTGTTAGAGGCATTTTTAAGAAAAATGAAAATTTCGCAAAATCTTCTGTGTAAAGGGTAGTCTTGTGCGGAGGATTTTCTTGAAAATCTTCGAGTCGCATCTTTAGAAGGTATTGAACCTAAATAACAAGTTTGGTATTCTTATGACTTTTCTTTTTTGAGTTATACTGTTCACAGACACACACTGACTTTTTTCTAAAGATCTTTTTTTTTTAATTCAGAGTGCCTGAAAACATGTATTTCCGGTGAAATTTCGACATCAAATTTTTGGGTGGGATACAATATTTTCCCTATTTACTATACGTAGTAGAGAAAACGAAAGCAGTATACATATTGCCAAGATATCAAAGATACAGTATCATGTTCTATAAAAAAAATTCGATACAGCGATGTCATCCAAAACTTACATTTTGGCTTCTCTGAATAAAAATAAATAAATAAAAAGGAATAATTACTACAACAAAACTTGTGGGTTGCATTCATATGGCTTTCTGTACTCTTCTACAAACTATTCTTAAAAAAACTATTTTTGTGTCTACTTCTTATTGATCGAGATAAATTTTCATTGCACATTTTCTTTCATTGTAGGCATAACGACATAATAAAAATTTTAAAAAGCAGGTCGCTACGTGATGAATTCGAAATTCCATATTCCTTTCATGAGCAGGAGAGAAAACTAATAGCTTTTTACCACGTGAAAAAATTATAAGTATTTGAAAATTCAAACCAAAACTAAAGAATAATTCGGAAGTGGTTAACACCTCAAAAGATTTGAATTGACACAATTATGTACTTTAAGGAAATCTACATTTTTTTGTGTAGTAAGATTTTGTGTATCTTAAGATTACGAATTTTAAAAAAGTCATTCAGAATTAAGAGGACTTCACAGACTATTCGCAGAGAATTCAAGATATATATTTTATTTGTGTGTAAATAACTTAAATATTTGCAATTTTAATCAAAACCGTTAGTCGTTTTGAGAAAATCAGAAATATTCCAACATGTTCTATGTAAAGGGAGTTTGGGAAATTTTCCTGGAAATCGTATCGTATTCTTGGAAGACGCTGAACTTTGATATCAAGTGTGGTATACAATCGACATTTTCTCAGCGAGTTCAAAACGCGTATTTTCAGAGAAATCTCTCTGTCGAATTTGTGGGTGGAATACAATACTTCCTCTATACAATAGGTACGCATTGGAGAAAGTAATAAAATCTAGTGTGTTACATTCAAATAATTTTCTCTATACTCTATCGCTTATTATTGGGTATACAAATTATTCTTACGAAAGTTTATTTTCCTATTCACTTCATTTTAATCAAGATAAACATTTGCAGAAATAGTTACATTACACATTTCGTTGTAGACACAAACGGAACAGCGATAGTCTAATTTTTTTAGAACTGGACGCTATATGCTGGTCTTAAAACTCCATACTGTTTCCATGCAATCGCGAGAAACAACTGACAATCGACAGGACTTTAAAAAATGGCTAAGTATTGAACCGTTCGAACCATTAATAGTGGATGATTTGGAAATGGCTGCTGTCACAAAAAAGTTATTTGAAATAAATTGCTGTTTTAAAGAGATCTACAATTTTTTTGTGTCGTACGTTTTCGTCTATCGTTTAATGTTTATCGTTATGCAAGATTATACAAAGTTCCTTCCGAATGAAGAGGATTTCACAAGCTATTCACAGAAAATTAGGGAATTACATTTTGCTTGCCATATAAATATTTTAATATATAGTATCTTAATCAAAACCGCTAGAGCAATTCTTATCTATAAAATAAATGATTTCGAAAAGTATGTGTAAATTTCCATGTAAAATATAGTTGGGGCGACTTATTTTCTTGAAAATCTACGTGTCGCAAGTTTGGAAGCTACTGAACAATTTGGTATTGATCTGAGTTTCGTTTTTGAGTTATGCTGTTCACACACACACAAACACATACATACACGGAACTTTTTATAGGTCTTATTTTTAGGGCGAACTTCAAAACGTGTATTTCCAGTGAAACCTTGGTATCGAATTTTTGGGTAGAATGCAATACCTCCTCTACATACTATAGATACGCATTAGAGAAATTAAAATATCCAGTCAATCAAGGAGCAGCATAACTCAAAAACTAAAAGTCAGATAAATACAAAGTCTTATATTTAAGCTTCGAACCTTTCAATAATGCTAGGCTAAGAGTTTCGGGAAATCCCTCCTTAATTAAACAAGCTCTTATATGGAATATTTTTTCGTTATTTTTTATTTTCCCAGAAATTGCTTTAAATATTCCGTTTAAAGTGTCAGATTTGTTTTTGAAATCTTGAAATCTGAAAACACCTTTTATTGTTGGATTTTATGTAAATTCGAAACCATAAAAATACATAAAAACCTTCAGGAAGAAAAATGTATGGAGTTTATATCAAACAAAATTTACTGTAAGGTTAAGTATTTTTTAAGTATTTATTGTTGTTCTCATGATATTTAGTTTCTCTTGAATACAAACCTACAGAGAGTACGATGGTGGTATCTAATTCTCGACGTATCTAATACGTCATCAAAAGGCTTTTTTCATCAATAGGAAGTGGATATGATAATAAATAATTATGGATGGAGAAAGTTGTACGATTCTTACACATTAGACTTATTGTAAAAAAAGCTTCTATTACCATATCCAGGATGTTAATGAACAACAAACTATTTGCATGTTGCATATACGGATCTGAGGACATGCTATTGACACAGGAACACAAGATTCAAATGTTTCAAACATAACATGTTAGGAATTTAAATTTAAAAGGTGTATGCACGCCACTGGTATCTTACAAGGTTTGCAGCATTAGGAAAGCCTAGAATCACAACCACTTGCAGTGGCGTGATGAGCCTAACGTTTTATGATTATTTTAACGCTAAATTTGGAAAACATTATTCCTGTTTGTTAACGAATTTTATATCTATTATTAAGCAGATGTGAAACTATTCTGTTACATATTTTCACCCCATTTTAACCTTAGTTTGCACTTTGGAGCTCCAAATTGCAATTGATAAAATATTTATTCCTTAAATACGAAATGTTACAGAACTGCTATATCCTCCAAAACCTTTAATTTTTTTTTTTTTTTTTTTTTTTACGCCTGCACATATTACCATGGTAACATCAAGAACGCAAACTATTTTTAATGTACTGAGTTTATACAATTTTACGAAAAACGGTTAATTAGGCTCGCACATTAATTAGCACCAGTATAAACATATTCATTAAGCCCCGTGAATTAATTAGAGCTGAGATAGAAATCATAATGCCTAAATAAACCCCTGATGGTGGTGCTACCTGTAGTAATTCCTGAAGGAATTTCAACAAACATTTTGGAAATTCCATTTTACATGCCAGCTGCCCTCTAAATATTCTTCTACAACAGATGTACCATTCCACACTCCATGACGCCTTAAATCAGCCATACGTGGTCCACTTGCGCTAATAGAGTTGCTGAAGTTCGTCGTAAGCAGTGCCCTGTGTATTTGTTTGTGTCGGTCTAGTCCAGATACTTTGCTACTATGTTGCCATTTCCCCAAATGTATTCTTTGAAACCGACTATACAATACAACGTCATTCCCTGTAATTCGGAGAGAATCTTCCCCCAAAGCATTCCTGTGGTCGCAATGAAATATATTTTCTAATCACCTGCAAACTCTTCACTTTGTTTCTCTTCTATGACAGTAAAAACTCGTTTCTTATCAAATTCGTCTTGGTTTCGTTACATTAAAATCTATAACCGAGACTATCTTGAGGTGATTGTATAGCATTTTCACCAGTCCTCGCCAAGATATCCACCAATACCAAACAGTAGAGCAATCTTGAACATCAAAAATGCTTCATTCGGATCTCCGCTGTGGTCAAAAATTATTTTGGGAAGTACTGCATTCCATACAAAAATTAGATACCAAGATTTCACCAGAAATTGTCAGACCCTCTGAATCAAATTAGGAAAAGGTGTGTGTGTGTGTGTGTGTGTGTGTGTGCGTGCGCGCGCGCGAGCAGTATAATTCAAAAACCAAAAGTCGGTCAAGTACCAATTTGGCATTCAAGTTCAGCGTATTCTAAGGATTCTTCTACAACAGATGTACCATTCCACACTCCATGACGCCTTAAATCAGCCATACGTGGTCCACTTGCGCTAATAGAGTTGCTGAAGTTCGTCGTAAGCAGTGCCCTGTGTATTTGTTTGTGTCGGTCTAGTCCAGATACTTTGCTACTATGTTGCCATTTCCCCAAATGTATTCTTTGAAACCGACTATACAATACAACGTCATTCCCTGTAATTCGGAGAGAATCTTCCCCCAAAGCATTCCTGTGGTCGCAATGAAATATATTTTCTAATCACCTGCAAACTCTTCACTTTGTTTCTCTTCTATGACAGTAAAAACTCGTTTCTTATCAAATTCGTCTTGGTTTCGTTACATTAAAATCTATAACCGAGACTATCTTGAGGTGATTGTATAGCATTTTCACCAGTCCTCGCCAAGATATCCACCAATACCAAACAGTAGAGCAATCTTGAACATCAAAAATGCTTCATTCGGATCTCCGCTGTGGTCAAAAATTATTTTGGGAAGTACTGCATTCCATACAAAAATTAGATACCAAGATTTCACCAGAAATTGTCAGACCCTCTGAATCAAATTAGGAAAAGGTGTGTGTGTGTGTGTGTGTGTGTGTGTGTGCGTGCGCGCGCGCGAGCAGTATAATTCAAAAACCAAAAGTCGGTCAAGTACCAATTTGGCATTCAAGTTCAGCGTATTCTAAGGATCTAACAGCCCAAATTACCCCTTACATTGCAAAAGTTTTGTTATTTTTTTATCTTCTCAAAATGTTTCTTAACTATATTTATCGAATTAGCATATATTTAATATATTTGCATGACAAATGAAACGTACATCTTGAATTTTATGGTAATGGCCTATGGAGTCGTCCTCATTCTGAATGGCTTTTGTGTAATTGGTAAATCGTAAGGGATAGACAGAGATAAACATAACTTATGTCAAATACTGTTTTTTGGGGTTAACCGTTTCCGAAAAATTCCTTCTTAGTGGTTTCAATTTTCAAATATTTAACCTTCCCAATAGTAAGTCGCTATTCGTTTCTTGTTTATTTGTTCGTTTGTGTTTCTCGTGGTTATGTAAAGAGCATGGAATTTCAAAGCCATCACATAGCGACACGCTCTATAAAAATCTGACTGTCGCTTTACCTACCACATCCTACAATGGAATGTGTGAATGTGAATTTACAGTTTATCTACATTAAAATGTAGAAAAGTAAGCTAAACTTAAGCTAATGGGTTCATATCCCATTTATAGAATATATTCTCTTTTCTAATGCCCAACAATTCGATAAAAATCCTCTTTTTAATAACCTTAATTAGAGGTATGTTAATTTCATTATGTGCTAATTCATGAATAGGAGCATGAATAGGATTAACAAGAAGTAGATAGAATAATAAGATTTTGTAGGAAGAGTTGGTAGAAGAGTGAGTAGAAAAAGTCGTGCGAATACAACTTTTTTTTCAGCTTCTGAACCTTGCTTCAAAAGCTCACTCAACTTATTGTAGTTTCCAGTGTTAACCACCAGTATTTTCTTTAGCATCGAATACTAGGGGAAAATATTTTAGTGCATCCCTGAAGCAAGCCAGAAGTACTATCCCATTAGTACTATCCACAGATAACCTCCACAACTAGAACCTCTTCTTTAAATTTTTAACTATTCAGCGGTTGATCACATAATGAAAATTTTGCGTTTTCATATTAGGAGTTTTATTTTATATTTTATAAACCAAATCATTTGACCAGATGCGTCTGGGCAACGAAACCAAACGCCATTGAAAGCTTCCGACTTTGAACAGCCGATGAGTTTTCTGCTGCAACCTGCATGCGATTTTATTTTGGTATCTTATCAATTTTCGAATTGCACAGAAAATGATAGTTCTTAAACAAAATTTTCAACAGATTTTTCAAATGGATGTGATGTCCACTACTCCAAGTTATGTTGCTGAACTTTTTTGAGCGCATCGAGTACATTTTTAAATGATTTTGGACGGTGGAAGCATCCTGCGCTGCTAATTACAACCTCTTCCGTTCTCTCCTCTTCGTTCAATGTCCCAGTCAATTTCTTTTCCTTTTCTTGATCAGTTTCAGCATTTCTCTTCCTTCGCCCACTCAGCCTAAAACAATTTCATTAATTATTTATCTGTCCATTTCACATGCCCCATCCTTCTGCATTATCGAAGGCCACACTCCTCATAAAGGCACTTCGCTAATCTCCTTGGTTCATTCTTCAGGGGTCCTTAGAAGAGGTTTCTTTTCTATTAAATCCTTTACCATTGATATCCTATGTTTGTCTTTTTTTAGTAACGTTTAACGCTCGTTCATACTGTATACAGCACTGTGTACTGTAGACACTGTGATACATTAAATGAAGTGATATTGGGAAAGGAAATTTGGGAAGGAAACGATAGGCCCAAGTTTAGGGTACCCCTTCGGCATTTCAATTATGAAGACTGAAAAAAACATGGAATGAACTCAGACAGGGAGGATGGTACTGGGGGATTTGAACCGCAGACGAGTTCGTGTCTTAACGACCTCGACTACCCGTATCGGTATGTTTCGCTTTGACCACAGCACTTGTTATTACTTATGGTATATCCTGAGTATCATTTCGACGCCAACCCCCATCTTGAATTTGAAAATGTATATTTTTCTTTTGTTTTCCTTTCCTTTTTTCTAATAACTTTTTTTTCCACAGTCCTCATTGTTGTCATTTGTCTCCATTAGCATGTTCTATAGGATATTTTGCTTCTGCCCTAGCAGTGTCATACCATAAATAAATCTTATGTATCTTATTCTTCGTCCAACTACCAATACACCCATTGTTTTTCAAGTTATTCACCCACAAACTCTCCAAGTACTGAACAGGTATTTTGGAGGAGTATGTAATTAACGAACATAAAGTACTGAAGATAGAACATGCTGGAACAGTTTGTCGCCCGGCACAGTGAAACTGAATTGTCATTCGATAACACAGAAGCTCAAAAGTATACTACAGGGGTTTTATTTTAGAAAGGTCGAAAAACGTGCAGGAAGAAAGAGATAAGATGTATATTCCCCTCCCTTCCTCTCAGACTCGCCCATCATGTCCACAGAATTCGAAACAACTATTTGCAGTACGCGTTAATTATTATTATTATTATTATTATTATTATTATTATTATTATTATTATTACTGCTCAAGTACCTCACCATAAGCAAACCACATCCGTTATCATCGTATGTTTGTTGTGCAAAATATTAACAAAAGTTTTGGGAACCTTAACTACAATAAAAAGAACATTTTAAATCAAGTAAGATGGAGACAAACCTATCGCAAAGGTTCAAAAAGTATAATTAATATAATTATGTATGTATAATGAGTATAATTAAATCTAACTAGCCGGAAAATTTCAGGTGGATTGTCAATGAGCATCGAAGGCCTTTGGTTGTTGAAGCTACATTGTTTAGATGCACAGAATGCTGAAAAACGATATGCATAAAACTGTAGAGTAGAAAGGCAGTAGGTTAGGAGCACGGGGTCATAGAAGGCGGGAGCGCTACATGAACATAATTGAAATCTGACTTTATGAAACATCTTCATTCGCCAGTAAAAATGAAAAGTAATTCATACGACAAGTGTATATGTACTGTCTCACTAATGAGTGCCGTGCATAATGAGAAACTAACGTTACATACGCGTACTGTATTGTACTGGACAAGATAAGCGTTCGGTATCACCGTATCATCCAGTAGGGTTCACATCAGACACACCTAGTGACAGTGAGTGCGTTAAGTTTACATCTAGCACGCCACAAAGAGGTTTTACAACGGAGATTATAACATGACGGTTAAGGCTGATGCATGTAACACAGTAAAAAGCTTCTGCGACCTATCCTTCCTAACCTCAAAATGCGTATTTTAGTACTGCCTTTCAGCTCTACAATTTTCTGCACATTGTTTTTCCGCACCCAGTGAATTAGATGGACATTTTTTTAACAATGGAGAATACATGACATGGATACAAAGTTGCAGCAAAGTGCATCAAATGTGACATTAAAGTAAAAGGCTGAAGAAAATTCACTTCATATTTTACAACTCATTTCCAACAGGATGTGGTGCCCAAAAATGCGCACACGTCCTCTCAGTGTAGCCAGTAATATGAACCAAAGGCTACTTTCTTACTATCTGTACTTTCTGTTGAATTTATGTATAAAGATTTCCATTGTACTGGTTTTTCCTGGACGCTGCTCGCCAATGGCGCCGTGTGAAGTTGTTACACGTGTGATCCAGACAAAGAAAATGTGACCCCTGAGCAACTGCCCTCAAGGGACAAGGGATCGTTGAGGGTCTAGTGCACCGAAAGAGCGGGCGGGAGTGAGACTTTTGCCGGCGGGGCTGCAGTTCATAATGTAGGTTATATGCGTCACGCCTCATGGAATCTCTTCTGTTTCCTGAATTCAAGGCCGCTCCTGTACAAGGAACTTCCACCTACAGCAAGCTGGCTCATCACGCCGTGGCCGTCTCGATAATGTAAGGCGGGGCGAGGTATCACGTGTATTGGTAGCACTGCTACTGTGAGATGCTGACGCTCCTGCACCGCGGATTGGATGTTTGGATACAAGGCGATAACAAAAAAGATTGATCAAAACCATCCGCTATTGGAGCACTTATATAGAATCTTTCAAAAGTCACCCCAGTTTAGGCGTTATCACTTTTGGTATATTCGCGTAGGAAAGAAACGAAAACATTCTTTTGGCCAAACACCGATATGTAGAATAATTACTGTTATCCATAATGCATCAGTTCTTTCTTTGACTACTCACAAGCTTTCAGCCGCTGTCTTGGAATTTCCTGAATACCTTCTTGGAGTAAACATTCCATTACTGTATATTTGAAGCTGGTTCACAATAACCGAGAACTGATACCAGAAGGGAAATGACAAAGTTAAAATAGATGCTTTATGATGTGAGCGTTCACAATTAACAGGAACAAGAAAGAATACGATCAAGTTTTAACTTTCTCGTTCTCATTCCCGGGGACGGCATGTTAGATCCATATTGTCCATATTAGATTCGTCACTGTAACTTTTTTTATGGCGGTCGTGACATGAAACATCCGCTAGAGCTCTCTCTAAGCGAATGAGGGAAAATGAAAGCGAAAGATATTCCAGCAAATGTGCGTCCTGACTACAGATCTCGACTCTCTCAGAACCATTGAGTGTTTATTCTTCTAGCGAAAGCGTAATCTATAGTTTGTTTACTATACTCAAGTCAAAACTGACTATTGCCTCAAAAACAGTAGCAAAAACAAAAACCACAAAGAATATAAAAACACCGGTAGTAATTAACAAAGAACTACAAACAACTTTAATGTACTCTGTAAATAAAGGAACAAAGCCTGGTACGACTAATGGAACCGGCTCTGCATTTAGAAAATGTTTACTCCATTGGATTTTTGATTGACTAACCTGTGTTAAGTCGGCTGAATTAGAATCAGGTGAAAAAATATGATTGGTTAAAAACAAATTACGTCCCAAATGCCCAAAATCGACATTACACTTTGCTATCGATAAGCATTCCTGTTCTCGTTCCCGGAGCAGCGTGAACCAAATATGTTGTATACTGCTTTGCTTCCCGTTCTGATTTTCTTCTTGGGTTACTGTGAACAGCCTTTTTTCAGGTAAGCCACTAAAGCTCATTCTTTACTGCAAACCAAGAGCCGATTGATGCGCATCTATATCTTGTGAAATTCAAGTTAATGGGTTGTGTTTGCTGAAGACATGATTGCTAATTATTACGCTAAGGCTTACAAATAAAATAAAGTATTCTATTAAAGGTGCAAATATTATCAGAATGAAATAAAATCCTTTGCATTATTTATTAGAATTCGACCACATGTACCTAACCTCTATTTAATGCTAGAACTATGGCTTGCATCTTAAAAATGTCCGTAACAGTACTTATTAATTCATATTACTGAATTAACTAATATTAACTATACCTGTTATGGAAAGGTGGAATCAGACGAATGGAAAATTCAATGCCATCTCGGGATTTGAACCACGGATATCCCGGTTTATGTCCGGTTGCTCTAACCACTGAGCTACCATGGCAACATGCCGGTACGATATAAATTCCCCAACTGATTCGCGTTTTCCGGGAAACCACAAGGAGATCTAAATTGTATTGAGATGACATACCCTAATGGCGACTTACAATGCTGTAAGTATTTTAAGTCCCTTACTGTAAGTACTTTTTCAGTCGTCTGATTCTATTTCCAACCTTGTCAAACACACGGTTGTGTGGAAGAACAATTAATTCCATCATAGTTATTATGTTTATAATACATAAAAACAAGCATGATAAATAGTATGAAGCACAATGTTTTTATGTTTGTCCTATAGATATAGGTTATATAACGGAGGGGGGACACCTCGTGCACTGCCACCTACATAGATCTATTGTGGCTAGCACCCCCAGTAGGGAGGGCGGGAGGGAGGAAGGAACCACAGGGGGCTACAGGCCGCAGGCAGACAGGCCACAGAGACGCGCGGAGTCCTTAACAGTTCCAAACTCGAAGATCCTCCTGCAATTGAAGTTGCCTAGAGAGGGCGATGAACGACCCACCGACCAAGCAGCCCTCTATGTCCACGGGGAATACTCTTTGCTTTGATTAAGTATCTGTGCCATCTGTCCAGCACCGCCACACTACACGAAACCTAGAAGCACACCTGAAAGATGAGAAGGAAATGGAATGAAAGGGAAATGATGGAATGGAAATCGTGGCAGATGAGAAACCCCCCAGCATTCGCCTAACGATCAGGGAAAACCACGAAAAATCCAAAGTTATTGTGGGCGGTCATTGGGAATCGAACCTAACATCTCCCGAATGCGAGTCTCACACGTTACTGCGGAGCCATCTCGTAGGTTATGTTAGTCCTAACTAAAATATCATTTGATTTAAGTAGTCCTTTAAATATTGAAGTAACTGATTATTTTTGTGTGAACGCACTAATCTCGAAAACCTCTGAACGCTTAGTTTATTGCTTATAGGGTCTTTGTCTAAGAAATTCTAAGCATATTCCACACAACTCTATGGGGTTATGTAAGTTTCCATTTGAAGACTCTGGGAAGGAAACTATAGACTAATAAGTGTTATTGGTGTCCATAAAGGAGTATGTGATGTTCATCAATATATGAACAGGGTTTGAGGTTATGTGGTAGGTATGGAGAAAGGGGGCTCCTAAGAGCCCTTCACCGCATAGCCCACCTTGAGTGTTTTAGAACCGACTTTCCTAATCAACATTTATGTAGTTTTGGAATAAATGAGGTGAAAGTTGAAAAATTGTAAATAAATAACTACTCAACACAGATAATTGTCTTTTATTTTAATAGAAAATCCGCAGTTCCTTCATATTCACATCATACAAATAAAAAATAGCTTCTTTACTATGTAAAGTATTTATACTAACCGTTGTGTAACTCTAGTCCTCAACATAAACAGTAACAGATAGCAATAATTGTTTTTAGGGTATTTATAGGCAAGTATGGGATTGCATCATACACACTTTTGTGAAAATTGCAGACCTATTTTAAGACGAATATGGGTAACTTGTTAAGGAACTGTTGATATACATGTTTTGCAAACTCTGGTAATATCTTTGTCCTCCCTCTCTGTCTATCACTTTATGCAGGAATTTTTTCTTGTCCTTGGAGAGATATGCAAAACTGATGGTGTTGTGGTGGCACAAGTTTCAGAAGAGTTAACAAATCCTTGATTGTTTCTTTTATGATGGCCCTGCAATTTGGATAAAGTAGTTCCAGATTTTGTAGCAACTCACGAACCGGACGTCCTCGTCCTGATTTTTTTGCAATGTCAAGTTCATTGAACCCAACACTCTTCCAAGCAGTTGTAAGTATAACAAAACTTTTTTGGGTGTTCTTTCTGAGTCTTAAGCCATTATATCTTCAAACACTCTATTTTATCGTTGTTGACACTTGCTTTCTTATAGGTCACATTTACTTCCAAAGATTTTGTACTAAACATAAAACAGAAGACATCTTATGAACCCCAAATTTTGGTTGTTTCTTCTTTGCTTTTTCGATCACTGCACACCAGACATCTGGATGAAAACTGGATGGGTGGCATTTCTTTTCCCTTTCAATAATACCAAAATCTTGATCATAGTTGAAAAACTATGACCACGAAGAAAACACTTTTGATGTATCGTTTCAGCATTGCTAGAGTTCTGGATAATGAAGATTAGCATAAACGCCATTTTAATGTCTCTGTTTTGGCCACCACAACTAACACTGTACAGTGTAATTTCTTTCAGATTGTTGAGGTATAAAAGACATGAGGCAACTTCTCGGGAAGCAGTGTGTTCATCCCATACGTATATATGACCAGTGTTGGTAACTTCGTCGTGTATTCTTAAACTATGCACCCCAGTTGACGCTTGTAGTAAGCTACGCCTGTTGTTAATGGTGTAGGAAGGGTTTTCTGCATATCAAACACAAGAACTTGTTTTGTTCCATTAGATTGTATTGTTTCAAGTACATAGATCTTTTTCATGTCCTTAATGGCTTCTGCTTTTTGTAAATGGAATTCATGCTGTGCAAAAGATCACCTTTTTTGAGGACCACTTGATAAACCATTAATTGTTGTTTTAAATTCATCACAGGTATATTTTTTGGTTGCTTGAAATGTAGGTTAATTGAATCTTGTGTTGAAAATGTGCCGGAACATACATAGAGACACTGCAGTGTGACCATTCAAAGCACATTCTTCTCTATAGAGCTTAAACACCTCAGCCATTTTTACTTTCTCTACTACGTATAGTAAGTAGGGGAAGTATTGTATTCCACCCAAAAATTCGATACCAAGATTTCACCGGAAATACATGTTTTGAGACCCCCTGAATCCAAAAAAAGCATTTTTGGAAACATGTCCGTGTGTGTGTCTGTGTGTCTGTCTGTGTGTGTGTCTGTGTGTGTGTGTGTGTGTGTGTGTGTGTGTGTGTCTGTGTGTGTGTCTGTGAACAGCATAACTCAGAAACGAACAGTCGGATAAACACCAAACTTGGTATTTAGGTTCAGTATCTTTCAGAGATGCGACACGAAGGTTTTCAACAAAATCCCCCCACCCCAGAGTACCCTTTACATGGAAGATCTTTCGAAAATTTTAATTTTCTCAAAAATGCCTTTAACGATTTTGATTAAAATAATCAATGTTTAAGATATTTTTATGACAAATAAAATGTATATCATGAATTTCCTGGGAATGTCCCCAGAAGTACTCTTTATTGTGAACGACTTTTGCATAACTCGTATACCATAACAGATAGACAAACTTTTACTACACAAAAAATGTAGATCGCGTTAAAATACACAATTTATGTCATATACATTTTTTTTGTTGAGTGAACCATTTCCGAGATATTGCTTGTTATTCCCTTAAATTTTTCAATACTTATTTTCTCAAATGGGAATTCGTTATTCATTTTTTTGTCTTGGATATGCAAAGAGTATTAATCTGTGGGAAAGGGAATGGTGCTGCACCTAGCAACCAGCTATTAAGAGATATGTATGTGCTTAAAGGCTACTGTATTTCGATACTGTCCTTGTAAATATATATTCCCCTTACATCTACAAGAAAATTAGCAATAAGATAGAGTCTGCAAATGTTTATCTCAATTAACATGAAGTAGATGGAGAGTAAGCGTTTGTAAAAATAGTTTGTACAAGAGTAAGAAAGTCATGTGAGTGTAACACATCAGATTTTTAAATTATGTGATAAATACTTGCGCGAGCTTTCTCGGTAACAGTAACAACTTTCAAATGTGGGGAATTGTTCTGTAAATCTAAAAACCACCTTCTCGTCTGCAGATTTTGTTTTATTGTGTGGCACATATTTGCCTCTTCTCATTCTGGCGCACCATTGATTTGTTTCCTTTTAAGAGCATTAGTTATGCTACCATCACACAATGACAGTTCCTTGAAAGAATGTTTCACACACTGTCTTATCTTCACCTTTCTCATCTTGAAGCCGATACACTCTTGTCTTACTACGCCGAGAAACATCATTTTTAGTATACATCCTACCAACATCTTTCACTTCAACCTGTCGACTGATAAATGCGTTCTTCAGAGACTAACACATATGTAATAAGAATAAAATATTTACTCTCGACTTTGCTTGGATATCAAAGTACTATATTGCAATTGGCAGACACAAGGATCCAAAGAACATTCTTATTTTGGTACTGTCTTACCAATCACAGATTCATATTCATCACCATGATCTAGTTTATATGTCCTAATGAACTTGTGTGGGTTTCTGTCGTTCTTAAACATTTTCTAGTTCTCTGTGGAATAGCGGCTTGGGACTTTAGCTGCTCAGATTCCAGTTCTTCACCCACAGGATCAGCTGCTATTGTACTTCCTTGTTGTTGTTCTTTGTCTACAACAAATTAGAACCAGGCATATTAACCAACAAAGTACTAAAAATTATGAATTTGTGCAATACAGTTAAGAATGCTTAAACTTATGCTTAAAGAATGTCAATTTCTAATGGCTATAAGAGCAGTAATAATTCAAACGTAGGTAGTTTAGGAATCAACGCATGTGCTGGCTATACGCTTGCTTATGTGTAATGAAAATGAATTAGTGTCAAACTTGACTAACAAACTGAAATGCGAGTTATTTCCCAAGCCTTGGCATATTATTCTAAATTTATCATTACATTTGTAGTTCCATGCTTACCTGAAGATTCCAAATCATCATAATTTGGCTCACAATCTTTGTCATTATCCCTATTATCAAACTTTCTTCTACTAACATTACTATTCTGGATGCTTCAGCGGCCATCTTGATATTGAGTAGCCATATTTGCTGCTAGTCAAAACACAGTGCTTATAGCTGCCAAAAATCATGCCAGGTGGCAGCAGCAAACAAACCACAGAGGAGTTATAGGCAAAGTGGCTCTGACGAAATGATTATTTTTAGTGCAATTACCGAGAAGAAGTATACTTTTTGAAGTTGTGGGTTGGGCACCTATGGCAATGAGGCACTCCCTCCTTAGACTGTTCATTAGCTTCACACAGCAGCGATGGTAATGGCTTTGGTCTTGAGATGGCAATTTCATGATGAGTGTCTCCTCACCACCCTTTAATTATAAAAGTAGAGTGGAATACTTTGGAAGAGCTCTTGAACTCCTGCTATTTTGGGAAGCAAGATGATTTTGAGTATCATGATTTTGTTGCAGCAACACATGATAAATATCTGTGGTATAGGGTATACAACAGAGCGGTAAATATCGCGCACTATGACCCACGGGAGATGTATTGCGGCCCCCAGGAGGAAGGAATGAAGTGAAGGAACCACAGGAGGCTGCAAGCCGCAGAGGCGCGAGGAAGCCACTAAGTTCCTGGGCCTATTGATGCTGCCCACAGAGGGCGATGAACGATACATTCAACCAAGCAGCCGCCTAGCGTCCATGGGAAGAATTCTTTCCTTTGAACAAGCACCCGTGCCATCTGTCCGACATCGCCCTATGCCACGAAACCTAGAAGTATACCTGAAACATGCGAAGAAAACGAATGAAAGTGCAAGTATAGAAAGGAAATCGTTGTAGATGAGAAACGACCCCAAAGATAAAGCCACGAAAAATCGAACCCGGATCTCCCGAATAGATCTCATTTTATAAGTAAAATTAAACAACGGCCTCTTCTCTCCCCTCCCCCAAAATGCACACATCCCCACTTGCTCTCGTTATTAAGACGAGATAAGTCGTAAAAAAAAGTAGGTATATATCGCAAGATTACCGCGGGGCCATATCGCTCGGTGAATCCCCGCAGTATATGATATGTGTTTCCACACGAGTGTGTTTGAGTCGAATCCCAGAGGAAACCTCTGGCCAACAGGACATTCGGTTTGCCTAACGTGACAACAAATCAGTACATATCGAAGGAGATTTTATTCGCCATATTTGCAGCGTAAAAATGTGGTTCTATTAGCTCACTCAGCAAACAGGATATTTTCTTAAATCTTAACTTTGCGGCGCCAATAACTGATGGCATACAGATGTAATGATTATATATTATGGTTATTTGACTTGACACGTGTGCATTGGAGTGGCAACCCTGAAACATTGCTATGGTGTATAACGACACACACAAGCACGCCACATCACACACTTGACTCTGGGCATACCGAGAATGTTTCTTGTTTAAAGAAACAAGAATGGAACCCAGTACTCCTCATACGGTAGGAAGAATCTCTACCACATAACTATGAGACCATCCAGAAGCTGCAGATTACTTCGGAATGTACAGGACTAGTGTAAACACCTGGCGTTTCTCTCTCTCTCTCTCTCTCTCGCTCTCATTCTTTGTTCCATTCAGGAACATAAAAAGCTCATCATTCATATTTAAACATTATCTTTCATGTTAAAATGTGCCCTAGGGACCTTTTTTCCTCATCTTCAGTGATTTATACATTTTCGGTTGTTGTGTATTGTCTACTAGTTTCGAAAATATAATCTTATTTGCATTTTTTCAATGTGAATAGTCCAGTGATAGTTCAGAGCCACCAGAGTTCGAAATTCGTCTGGAAAAAAATTAACTTGCCTTCATCCAATAGGTGTACCGACCACTCTTTAATACTGACCTTCACTATTTCTGCCCATAAGCTGTATTTTCATTCCATTGCAGTTCTGCAGTCTTCTGTGAGTGTAAAGCGCTTAAATCAGTGTCTTATGGGGCATATCGTTACTTTCAAATGCAAATATTCCATGTTTTAGACTTATAATCAAGACCTGGAAGTTCAACCAAAAATAAAGAAGCTAGTGGTGTGTAAAGTACAGATAATAGTTAACATCTGCATATAGAATTCAAGATTTAGGAAAGGTTAGGTAGGTATATGCGACTTCAATACCAACTTATCACTGCAACAGTGGCGTAAATACACAAGACGTTCAAAAGCGGTCATTTGACATGTGAAAAGTAAGTAACAGGAATAAATAGTCAGACAACACATTAAATTATTTAAGGAAACATAATTCATTGTAAGAAAATACGTACTTAAACATATACCAAATCCCATATCCTATATGTATTATAGACTTATTTTTGCCAAAAAATTCATACGATAAGATCTCTCTTCTTAAGAGCATTTAGTCACCCCGCATTTTGTAATGAGTGTGAAAACAATATTGCATACATAACCCAGTATCACGAAGTGTCGCATTTGTTTGAAGTTTTAGTATCTAAAATGTTTGAAGAGGAGGAGGTAGGAGTTGTAGAGGGGCCTTCAATAACTAAAGCACAGCACAGCACTGCACATAGGCAATAGCGCGCCCTTTGTGCTTCCAATGTCACATTTGTGAGGCAGGGGAGACCCGAAGGACGGCTAGATCGGGACGATGATGTGCGCTAGTCCCTAACTATTCCAGCATTACACCAATCCTGACACCGGATAGCTCTGCCTTAACTACCCGCAACTTGGGGGTCCCGGGAATAGACAAGACAGCTCCCAGGAAGGAAGGGGCTCCCAGCAGTCCCGCCAAACTCCAGAGAGAAATTTTTTAAAGCGCAAGTTCCACGTCCTGCCGCAGCACACTAACCGCCGTCGCCTGATCTTGCAACCCTGCAACGATGGAAATGATGAACAGAAAGTTAATGATAGAAGGGCAACCAACCCAGCATTCAACTATTGACCCAGGGAAATCACGAATAATCCCATGATCAGAGTCGCCGCCCAACGGGAATCGAACACGGAACCTCTCAGTGCTGACCTCACACGTTGCTCAGTAATGTTTGAGAGGAGACTAAGACTTATTTTACATTGATCTACGAAGCTGGCTTGCAGGTAGATGTGTGGACAATGAACACCCTCCCTTCGTATCTATGGGAGAATGTCCCCTTGTTAGCTTATAACTCTTAGGTTTATTATCCACAGCAGCTCTGTATTTTATTATGTTATATATCCACACAGTAAATGCAAATCCGAATCTCTTGGCAACTTCAGGGACTCTTCCTTGTCGGCACATTTGCACACCTAGGGCTCAAACTTGCCAGATGTTCCCAATATGGTCAATGAAGCTGTAGCGCCATTTGACAGATAAAGAATTTCTGTAGGGGAGGTATGTAATTGCCACTGTTGAGCATTTTACAAAACACGGGTTTAAACCTCTTTGCATTTAGGTCATGCACTGGATTCAGCGAAATCCTTGAGATGCCAAATCTTCAAAATGTTAATGTATCATGTGGTCAGGCAACATTTATGTTTGCTACATAAGAAAGACATGTTGGACAATTTCTTGCGTTGACAATTGAAACAAGTTTCGCAAGGACCATCGAACAATGGCTAAAAACTTGAACTGCTGGGTCATTCACCAGTAGCTTAGCAACTCAGAGTTCAAAGAGGTTACCAACGCACATGTGTACTGGTTTGGTGTAAAATCGCTCGTCATAGCGCCTCACTTTTTTTTTTAAACAATAAGTTAGTCAAAAGCTTAAATATAAAATTCTGAAGTCTGCATTTCTTAGCAAATTAACTTAATTTTCTGGTCATAGTATGGGAATATAATACAGAGACAGTTAACAATACGAGGGCTGTCCCAGAAGTACCCGACCTAACAAAGAAAACACAAAAATTTTGGGAAAAAGCAACTTTACTTCTCTACGTAGTCTCCTTTCAGCTTGATACACTTTTCCCAGAGGTGTTCAATAGCTTCGATACCCTGTTTATACTGAGAACTATCAAGTTCTGCAAAATAGCTATCAACTGCGGATTCCAGCTCTTCACTGTTGGCAAATCTTTTAGCACCAAGCTATTTCTTCAACTTTGCAAATAGAAAATAATCAGAGGGGGCTAAATCTGGCGAATAGGGTGCATGGGGAAGCAATTCGAACTTTAACTCATTGATTTTGGCCATGGCTATAATGGATCTGTGAACTGGTCCATTGTCTTGATGAAACAAAAGTTTCTTTTCCACTAAATGCAGTCATTTTTGCTTGATTTCATCATTCAAACGCTGCAATAGGTTTGCATAATTCTCGCCATTGATTGCTTTTACGTTTTGAAGATAATCAATGAAAATTATTCCACACACATTCCAAAAAACTTACGCCATGACCTTGCCTGCAAATGGAACTGTCTCACCTTCTTTGGAGCCGATTCTCCCCTTTCAATCCACTGTTTTGACTGTTCCTTCGTCTCAGATGTGAAGTGATGGACCTATGTTTCATCCAAGGTTATGAATCGACACAAAAATTCGGCTTTATTGCAGCGAAACATCGCTAAACACTCGACTAAAACATCTTCACAATGCTGCTTTTGTTCCATTGTGAGTAAACGCGGCACCCATATTGTGCATAGCTTTCTCATATCTAAATTTTCAGTCAGTATGCGATGTACAGCACTTTTTGAAATGTTTACGATATCTGTTAGCTCGCGCACTTTCAGTCGACGGTCATCCAATACCATTTTGTGGATTTCTGGCGTGGTCACCTCATTTGGTCGACCACTGCGATGTTCGTCTTGACAACTTGTACGGCCTCGCTTAAACTCTGCCACCCAATATTTTACTGCTGTAAACGAAGGAGCAGACTCCCCAGAGTAGAATCTAATATTAGTTGGACTAAGACCTTTCAAATGAAAGTATTGTATCACACAACGATGACCAGTTTTATCCATGTCTACAAATTTGCTGAGAGCGTTCACTATTGATGGCTCCAAACAATTACTAAACGACGTAGCATCATCAAACTTCAGACTTAAGCTTTATAAAGTTGGTACTTTCTACCACAGTCATTTGTTTGAAACAACAACCACTATCTATACATCAGGTCGGGTACTTCTGGAACTGCCCTCCTAGTTCAAAGAGGGATACCTAATCGGATGAACACGCGAGAGGTACATTCGCTGGTTCATTACAGTAATAGTGAATAAAATTTGGGTAGGCTGCTACAGGAATCCATCGTTTAAACAGTATTTTTTAACGTCACACTATATTTTTGAAAGAAAGAAGAATTGTTCAGAACGGAAGGAGTTAACGAAGACCAAGGTAAAGCATCACTGAGAAAGACATTTGAGCTGTTTGACTACTTTATTGAAGTTAAGTATTACTTGATAACTGACGTTTGTTTCCAAAAGAAACCTCATCAGTCAAGTTCCACGTATACTCACCACTGAGCATAAGGCTTGTTAGAAATTTCTTGAACCACCACCACTTTAAACTTAACCTTCTATGACTATTACGTCTCTAGAGCATTCAAATAAAAATTGTGAGGTAATCATTCTGAAAGTGATGCCCTTCTTAGCTGTGGTTTTCGCCCGTTTTAGTACATATTGCACCAGAGGCGGTGGACGTTAATGATACATGAAATTAAATGTGGTTTTTGGGAAGGGAACGTTCCAGGATTATCTTTAGGGTACCTCCCCGGAATTTCCCAGTTATGAGGATTGAGGAAAACGAAAACATAGTGTGAAGGAGTTATAGAAACATTTATTTATTTTTTTACGAGAGTGAAAAAGTAGAAAAGTGAAATGTAAAAAGAGGCAGGATGAGAAAGAGAGGAGAGTGGGAGGTGAAGAGAAATGCTAAGATAAAGGGAGAGAGAAGGAGACTTCATTTAACACGACCAGCGCCTACCTCCACTGTGTGGGAGTAGCGCTCCGTGGTATGAGGGTAGCGTGCCTGCCTCACATTCAATAGGTCCCGAGTTCGAATCTGGATTAGGATGACTTATCTGGGTAAGGTTTTTCCGGTTTTTTTTCCCTTGTCCTGGGAGGATGAATATCGAATAACTCTAAGCTATAGGAACCCTGAGCCCATTTGACCACCATTTCAACCATTGGGTTCATTTTGAGTCCGATATGGCCTATATGGTTAAAGGACGTTGAACTTCAAGCAAGGGAGGAAGGAAGTACTGCGTCTCATAATCAAGAGATGTCGAGTTCGCTCTCGTTTGGGGTAAGTTACCCGGATAAGCTATTTTTCCGGGGCTTTCTATTTTTCTCAGAAGGCTAATGTAGAGCAATTCTAATCCCGTCCTCCCGGTTATTTCAATATCATTTCGTCCTGTGATCTACCCAGTTTGAGGATCTCAAACTCGACGAATATCAGGATGGCTAATCAGCCCAATGGTGGTGAAGAAGAAGGAAATAAAATGTGTTGAGGAAATGAATGATGGAAAATTCGCGGTTCAAATTATCCAACCCAGTATTCGCCTAGCGACAAAGGAAACGATCGAAAACACCTTCGGTCAGGTTGATCGGCTCCCGGGGTTTGAACCCGGGACCTCCCGAATGTGAGTCGCTCACGTTACCGCTGCGCGACCTCGCTCGGTACTTTTAAACACGCGATTAATATTGTAACAAACACAGTATTATGTATTACTGTTAATAGCTGAGGTAAATATTTGTTTACAGACAGACCTGAGTGGCTATTGAACTCCCTCCATCGTGTTTAAGGAAGAACTTTGCGTAGCCCTGTTTATCTCTAACTCGTAAGCAAAAGTTTGCTTGACATTGCCTGACGGGAAGGACAACAGCGCTAAACGGTACAAGAGCACGTGCTCTCCATTTAATTTTAAACCATAAAAAAGAAACTACGGCTTCTCAGACGAGTGCAACAACTTGGTGTATGTATGTGTGAAGATGATGGGCCAGAGCACCGAGGGGAGGTTCAGGCGGCAACGTCTGTGGCCCGCATTCGGGAGGTCCCGGGTTCGATTCCCGGTTACCGCTATAGGGTTTCTCGTGGTTTTCCTCTGGTCGCTTAGGCGAATTCTGGGATTTCTCCTTTCTCTCATTTCATCTCTCTCTTTCATATTTCAGGAAGTGCCTTCTGGTTCCATAGTGCGGATATTTTCGGGCAGATGGCATGGTTGCTGCGCTTTGTAAAGGATTTAAAACACTAGGATGCGTTGGTCCGCTTGCTAGGATCGCTATGTCGCCCTCTCGCGGGATTCTTCGTCTCTGTTGGTGAAGGCGGGTGTTTAATTTTGAAATATTAAGGACTTTCGTGCGTCTCTGGCCTGTCTGCCTGCACTCCTGCGTCTCCTTCACTTCATCCCTGCCTCCCGGAGGGTGTAGTCACAATAGATCTAGTTGGTAGCAGTGGCGAGGTGTACCCCTGCGGTAAATACCTCATGAATCAGACTCCTTCTGCTTGAGTCCAAACTTAGCAGAATGCTTATGATTTAAAAGGAGTTATTATGACGGGCAAGGGGATGACCGGAGTGTGCACAGAGTTCACTGAGTGCACGCAGAATCTGTGAACTTTCCTCGCACATGCGCACTGAGGTTGTCATCCCTATCGGAGCACCTTCAAGAACAATTTCGCCTTCCAGGCAAGCGGCTACCCGAATTTCGGTGGTGGGAGACCTTTGCGAAGCTGCTAACTACGACTAATCAGAGGTTAGCTTTTAAACGGTCTGCCTTCTTTTACAAATATCTCATGACTACCTCCAGTGTTCTACCCGAGTGCAACGGGACTATTTGCAGAGACGATGGAAGACTGGAAAGCTGCAGTATTCTCGGCTGTCAATACGTTGTTCCGACAGCTGACAAATTGTGGCGGCATGGCAGAACATCAAATCTCTGTATTAGGTTTCCTGCGGTGGAAACCTTACATCACAGAAGCCTGTGCCGTCGTACGTTCTATTTGAGACTGGGTATATCGACGAACCTGTGTGATCTGTAGTGGCGTACAAGTGTCTTCACTGGATGACTATCTGACCCTCGGATTCCATCAAGATGATAAGCAGATGACGGATACCCTTACTTGGATAATCTTTGCCACCTATTTCTGGATATCAGAGTTGGAGACGCGGTGAATCTATAGGTTTTCCAGATCTTTATCCGGAAACAACGATGGGAGATGGACAAACGGACCCCTTTGTCCTTGGATCTCCCGCATTTACAGAGACTCTAGGTGCTCAAATGTAGAAGGGCAACGTACGTACCTGTGTGTGTGTGTGTGTGTGAGAGAGAGAGAGAGAGAGAAAGAGAAAGAAAGAAAGAGAGAGAGAGAAAGAAAGAAAGAGAGATTCAATCATCGAAATGTTTAAGTAATATTTAAGAACCCTAGCAAATTGTTGTATTTAAGATTATACTATTTCTATGCACATTATTCAATTGTAATGTAAGAAAAATACGTAAAAAGGAGAGAGAGAGAGAGAGAAGCTTCCCTAAACGATTTGGCGTGAGGTCAACTTCTTATACTTCCCATCATCTGTTTACTCTTTCGCGCAAATAGCTTATGAGGAATCTAAACTATAAGAAGCTCTTCCACTATAAAGGGAACGTAGCCTACATGTCCTTAAATGGCATTAACGGCATTACCATTAAACTTGAATGGTTAGTGAGATGAGGATCGCAGAATGGATTTCATCTATAAACAGAGAGATTAGTGCTTATTGTTTCCTATAACATTACAGCCCCACCCCAAGAAAAATAAGACGATGCTGATACATCTTAAATAGTAATGTTTATTGCTGACAGTAATTCTCACATGTAGTTTTTGAACAAGAGTAGTAGAAACAAACAAAGATCTAAAATGCATGAGAAACTTAACCTCCTCCTCCTCCTTCAACGGATTACCCTCCCCTTTATAGGTATTACACCCCCAAGGACTTACAAGCCAGTGCCTTGGGTCAGTAGCCTGTCGAGCAGCAAGCAAAGTGAGTGTCTTTTTATTTTGGGCTTTGGCCTATTTTTGCAGTGCAGTGTGATATATGCGTATTTGTGGGTTCTATGCAATGTTATTTTTATAAGTTGTGCCCCACCAACTAAAATGCGCATGGGCCTCCACTGGGACACACACCTTCGGATTGTCCGAGCATTATTTATAGTTAATGAATACATTTGAATAAAATATCTGCAAAAAACCACGCATTTTAATTTATATTTATAAATATAATACAAGTATGATTACTTATTAATAATGTGTGAGGCAGTCGGTGAACAATTAATTAGCGGAAGGTTAAAATGAAACACGTACCGCTTCAAACAGTACCCATACACTTTCAGTTCCATAAACAAACAGGCAACTCATGGCTTCTATACAAAAACTGAAAATGGCCTCTAATGCTTTGAGGTACAAATTAGGTAATTGTAAGAATGGCTTGTTACAAAGTATAGCCTTTAATCGGTGGATGGCTTCCTGTACCACGTTGGATGCAAGGTTAGAATTGTTACATTGACCAAAAAAAAGGTGTTTTCTTGCCCAAACTGGTGAAGAACCGGCTCTGCTCCTCCCCCTGCCTGTTTATACGCACCTGCTCGCTCTGACCACAATGTCATGGTTTATGTTTTGCGATACACAAAACAATTGGCATGATTCTCAGTCACCTGTCACTATCATCACCGTGAAAACGCTCACACATTTTCCGTTCGGGGTTAGGGAAGCGAGGCGCCATTCATATCTACCAGCCTTGAGCTCGATTACCGGTTGGCATTAGGCGTTACAGCGAAGGAATGTTGAAATTCCTGTCTTTCACAAGTTTTACTCTTTAACTGATTACCCTCCTTGTTGTAGGACTTACAGCCACAAGGACTTACAAGCCAATGCCATGGGTCAGTAGCCTAGTGCCTGGTATGGTGGCGAAGAAGAAGGAAATGAAATGTAATGATGAAAATGATAGGAAAATTCGCGGATCAACCATTCAACCCAGCATTCGCCTAGCGACCGAGAGAACTCGCACAATTTTTATTTAAAAAAACCACTAACATTTAACCATATTCTCTAAATTATTAATCAACATTATACAAAATTTTACATTTTTTCTTGTGCTTATATAGAGTAAGTACAGACATTAAATGGGTGTAGTCAAAAACTGGCTAACCATCATTTTAATTTCCTTAAAAAAGACCAAAGTAATGGCTCAACAAAGAAAATACCCACTGAGAACAAAAATATGCATTGGAAATAATATCCTGGAACAAGTGATGAATTCTAATTACTTGGGTTGTGACATAAGTTTCGATGTGGATAGGGATGTAGATAATAAGATAAATACATTTCAACAAATATGTGGAGCAATAACAAGAACTCTACAAAATAAAACAAGGAAAGAAACAAAGCTGAAGTTCTACAAGACCATGGCAGTCCCGGTGATCATGTACGGCAGCAAATCTTGGATAATAAAAGAAAAGGACAAAAGTAAAATTCAATCGGCGGAAATGAGATTTTTACGGAGAACTAAAGAATGCACTAGATTAGACTTAATAAGATATGAAACAATTAGAGAAGAACTGGATATTTATAAATTATATGAAAAAATTGAAGAAAATAAACACTGTTGGAAAAACACATGAATCGTATGAGTGAAGAAAGAATACCACTACTAATTAATAAGTACAAACCGCCAGGAAAAAGACATCGGATGGCCAAGAAAGTGATGAGAATAATAAAAAATCTGATGTGTTACACTCACATGACTTTCTCTACTCTTGTACAATCTAATTTTACAAACGCCTATTCTCCATATGCTTCATGTTAATCGAGATATCGAGATGTCAATCTTATTTGTAATTTTCTTGTAGATGCAAGGGGAATATGGTAGCTTTTAAGCGATAGTCAAATATTTTAACGCTGGTTGCTATGTGGCGAATTCCATTCTCTTTGCATGTTCAGGACATAAAAAAAATGAATAACGAATTTGAGAAAAAGTATAAGTATTGGAAAATTTAAGGAAATAACAAGCAATATCTCGAAAACGGTTCACTCAACAAAAGAAACGTATATGACATAAGTTGTGTATTTTAACGCGATCTACATTTTTTGTGTAGTAAAATTTTGTCTATCTCTTATGGTTTACCAGTTATGCAAAAGTCGTTCACAATGAAGAATATTTTTGGAGACATTCCCAGAAAATTCGAGATATACATTTTATTTGTCATGACAATATCTTAAACATATGATATTTTAATCAAAATCGTTAGAGCCGTTTTTGAGAAAATTAAAATTTTCGAAAAATGTTCCAAGTAAAGGGTAGTCTGGGGTGGGGGGATTTTCTTGAAAACCTTCGTGTCGCATCTCTGGAAGATACTGAACCTAAATACCAAGTTTGGTGTTTATCCGACTGTTCGTTTTTGAGTTATGCTGTTCACAGACACACAGACAGACAGACACACAGACACACAGACACACAGACACACAGACAGACACACACACGGACATGTTTCCAAAAATGCTTTTTTTGGATTCAGTGATTCTCAAAACATGTATTTCCGGTGAAATCTCGGTATCGAATTTTTGGGTGGAATGCAATACTTCCCCTACTTACTATACGTAGTAGAGAAAGTAAAAAAAGAATGCGAAGACGGGAACAGGTGTAATACCTAATCCTTGAAGTGAAGAAGAAGACCATTTTATCAGAACAGATAAAAGTTAACCTTTACAAATGCCAATAAAATACATCGCCCATAGATTCTGGTATACACAGGAATAAAATACAACCACTTATATTACACAGTTACGCCATCTGCGCGCCTCGTGTTTAAAGTGCCAAGTGAGCCTAATTTTGCTAATGGCATGTTTTCAACAAACTGCCGTAAAATTACAAGCTGTGTATCTCATCATACAGATTTCCTTAAGGTTAGCCAAGCTCAGAGAGGATGTATTGCAGTTTCTGCAGTAGATCGAAGCGTGTAACTTATTTTCACTCTTGATTGGCCCATTTTTGCGAGCACCCATTCAATTGTTAATTTTATATTAAATTTCAACATTTTGTATCTATTTTGTTTAAAAAATATAAGACATTTCATCTTAATGTATAATTGTTTTTCAGGTCCAATTTTACACATTTTTTGTGGATAGAAAATCCAACTAAACATTTTGTATTTCCAATTTCCTGTTTTACCGTAAAATCTAAGTTTGTTTTCCGTATTCATAAAATTTATAAATAGCATAGCTTTGCTTCTTAATATTATGCCTATGAATATGTAAATTTAAGTTATTTTCTGAGATCTCCGGAAGCAGGACCATTTATTGTATAAACCAATAGTATCAGCAGGAAATTAATTTCAGATCTAAATCAATAATTTTAATTTTGAATAAGGGAGCTTTGCAATTCATAGCCTCCATGTTAGCCGAGAGTTCCCAAAAAACAAAACAATAACATAGTGTTCAGGATGAGGCCATAATTGTGAACAGAAAATCTTCCTGGCTTTGGCCCTGTGCTGTATTTAACGCACATAAAGGAACCTCCTACTCTGATAAAACATATGTCGGCTATTTCACATCCAATTAGTACCTTCTTCTCCCTAACACTACTCACTCATTGCTGAGGTTCTTTTTAAATATAACAGGAGCTATAAACATGTATTTCCCGCTTCCTCCTTCCTACATTGAACTTCTCTCTCTTGGGGTATTGGGTGAATAAATATCCCCTCCCAAAATCAAATTAAGTACTTTTATTTACTTTAATCTTTGCCAGATAATAAAATGATTTGGCTGACCCCTCTAGCCTAGTCGGTAGACACCTACCTGCTGTGTGAGGAGTCCTGGGTTGGATTCCTGGCGGGGGTGAGACCTTTTCTCTATCGAAGGCTATTCCACATCCTCCTCAGAGTCTGTAAGTATGAATTGGAGTGTGATCTAATGATTAAAACCCAAAGTTTACCAGAAACCCAACGACAAGGGAAAACGAGTTAACACCATTGACTATAGGCAACAATATGTTCCTAAGGAAAGGCCGCCCATAAGACCATTGTAGTTAAAGCCGGGGTATAAAAAAATAAATCATTTATTTAACTTTGGCTCTAAAACGTCGAGTTGAAACTCTGAAAGTTTGCATTCGAGGAAGCATGAGCACATGATTATGGAGTTGTCTGATGCTGACAGCCCTAGGTGTACTATGGTACCAATTTCAAGATTTGGGTCTGACAGGTTAGCGGCCAAATTAAGAAACAGTGCGATTGCTTCGTACGTGTGCAACACGAGGTCGCCTGACAGCAGCATACCAGAGGTACACAAATAACGCAACAAATAAATGAATTACTGATAGCAAGTAACAAGTGACACAGAGAAAGTAGCCAGTAACTGCAAGATGAAGCACCACAACGAATGGCCACGAGTTAATGCAGCATCATTAACGTCGGCAACAAAGCCGTAATTACCATAGCGACGAGCCTCCGGCACTCGTTTGTTTTTCCAACCGCATTGATCACTGCTCTCGAAATTAGAACTATAGTTCCGATTTCCACAATAAATGTTAACAGATTGACTGAAATCAATTATTTAAAATGCGGTTTTAATAATTAAAGTTCCATACTAAAAAAGATCCATTTATCGGATGATATAAATGAACGTAGTTTGAAGGACTCTTGGGTTTAATACCGATATATCTGTAATGTAACTAATAGTTTATTAGTTACCAAATTAAAGTATTTACATTTTGTCGTCCATTTTGCCTTCTTTTACTTTCTCTGCCACTTACCTATGCCCAAAAATTAGAAATAGAGATTTCACTAGAAATATGTGTTTTGAGGTATCCGGAATAAAAATATTTTAGAAAAAAAAACAGCGCACTTTCTGTTCTTCTGTGAACAGCATAACCCCACAGCCAAATGCATGTAATTACTAAAGTTGGTATTTACGTTCAGCATCTTCCAAGGGTGCTACATCAAGATTTTCAGGGAAAGGACGTTAAGCACTATTAAAAACTCCCAAACTACCCTTTAATGAACACTGTGTCGTTATTTTTGTTTCTCTCAAAATGACTTAACTATTTTAGTTAAAACACCAAATGTTCAAAACACTTGTATGAAAAATAAAATTTATAGCTTGAATTTTCGGAGAATAGCTTTTGAATTTCTCTTCGTTTGGAATGGATTTTGTATAATTGGTAAATCATAAGAGATGGCAAATGCTTATTAATGAAAAATGTAGATCTCGTTAAAACAAACTTTGTATGAGCTAAATTTTCGTGGCATTAATTATTTCCTAGATATTCGTTGTTATTAGTCTAAATTTTCAAATGCCCACCTTTTTGGCCACACTTATCTCTAACATAAGAGACATAAGTGGCTTTATATTTGGAAGACTTGTTGATCGGCAATGATGTTTACGTGTCCAGACTTTAGCTAGAAGAGATAATCCTCCCCCACGGCGGAGGAATCGAACCCGGAACCTTTGTATTTAGAGGCTGGCACGTAACCATAGACAAGTCAATATTCTTTATACTGTTTTTGAAGTGCTAAGTCGCCAATCATTTGTTTTTCGTGGCTATGCAAAGAGAGGCATTTCAAAGCCAGCATAAAGGCTCCCGCTTTTAAATATCTGACTATTGTTTGTGGTTCCTCTTCTACTTACGATGAAATGTGTAATGAAATTGTTTCTCTAAAGTTTATCTCTCTATTAACATGAAGTAGGTGAAAAAATAAGCCTTCGTTAGAATAGTTTGTGGAAGACTGGATAGAGAAGGCCATATGCACGTGACAATTTTTTTAAGCAAAATATTACAATGTCCATTATTATTGTTTTAAAATATGCCACAGTATTCTTAACGTATCGGTGCAAAAAATAGAAAGGAAGGAAGAAAGATAGAAGAAAAAGCAAAAAACAAAAAGTGGAAAGAGAGAGTAACAATGCGGCGTATCATTAGCTTTCAATGAGTAGTGAATATCTAGTTGTTGAACACCCTGTGGAATCCGCAGCCTCCGAACGTTCCCGTGTGAGTTGAAGGTGGGCATTCCGATTCAAGTAGGTACATACAGGCGTTTTGTTTCTTCTTGAGAAACGAACTGGTTTACCTCGGTCACACCAAACTTTAATTTTAGTCTTACACAGTTTTATTGACCCCCACTAATAGCTTTCTCATTCCTATATGCATTAGTTGTTTCCTTTCCTTATTTCCCAGTCCTTCAACAAACATTTCTAGTTTATAAAGCTGTGTCTATGTTGTAAAATTGTCAACCTGCTCAGATCAGAGAGCTTGCTTCTTAGCAGTTCTTATCTAAATGCTCCTGATCTTGGTAAACATTTTAGGCAAATATTTTTCCTGACAAGCTTTTGGCAAACAAGAGGCATTATTTTTTAAGTTTATGACAATTTTTACAGGAATATCCTCCACTAACGTACGTTTTCTTTCCATTACCTATTCTTATGAATGGGGTTTTCCTTTTAAAGAATGTAATGAATTTATTTTACTTTAATGAGCATCTATGTAACTTATAAGGGTTTACAGTGACACCATTTCGAAGCATTTTTACAAGAAACGTATTCTAGTTCGGTTCCGTTATCTTTGTGAGTAAAATGGAGCAGTCCAGCTCGGTCTCATAATATATACTTCAACAACCCAACTCAGTCTCGTAGCATACGAGAGCGCTACTGAAACATTTTAGAATGCGATGTTTCTAAAATCAAATGAAATTTGTTTATATTTGACAGCCACTTTCTAATATTTTTCGAGTTGATTGCCGTGTAGTTTGTTCGATTTGCTCTAATAGTTTGTCAATTATCATCGTTTAAAGAGTTTGTGTTCACTCAAAAATGAATATGACTAGAGAACATTTCCGAGCTTTGTTTTTTTACGATTTTAAATCGTTATTAACGCCTACACAATGTGAATATCGGCTTAGAAATGCATTTGGCGAAGAAGCCCCACCTAAGGCAACAATTTATAAGTGGTACAGCGAATTCAGGATCGGTTTTTTCATAGTGATGAATTTGGTGAAAGACGCCCAGGAACTACTGTTGCCATTGTTCAAGCAATGCTTGAAGAAGATCGACGGACATCTTATTAATTTATTTGGGCGACATTAGGCATTGGTACGAGTCAAGTCATCCTCCGTTGTGTAGTGGTTACCATGCTAACCTCTAAGTTCCCGAGGTCGCGGGTTCAAACCCGGTGGAGGGTGATGAATTTTTTCGGGCGTAAAAATCCTTAGCATGGCTTCCTTCAGAAAAGAAGTAAAGCCGGTGGTTCCGTGTCGTAGATTTAAGGCACGTAAAATAACCTCAAGCCTTTTAAAGAGGTCTTACCGGTCTTTCACGCCCAGTATAGAATGGGACGCTAAGGACCACAGCAGTTAAAGAGCGTCCATAAATAAAACTCCAATTTTTGGGTATGAGCCAAATAAATATTTTACCTACATCAACCGTTAGACGTGAGAAAATTTGTTATCGATGTATTCTACATAATCTGGCTCCCGATCAAAAGCAACAACGCATTGACTAGTGCAGAAAAACTGGAAAAAATTCCAAGGCGGCATTTTAAAATTGGTTTGGTATATCGCTACTGGTGATGAATCTTGGATTTATTGTAATGATTCTGAAAAGAAAAGTCAATCGGCTCAATGGCTCTTTCGAACAGAACCTAAGCCTACTAAAGTCCGACGGATTCGCAATGCTGACAAGAAGATAGTTGCTAGTTTTTTTTGGGAGGGGGGTGGTAAAACGGGCCATATTGCTACTACAGCATTGGAAAATAGACGTACCATTACTGCCGATTGGTATACAAATGTCTTTTGACCGCAAAACTTTGAAAAAGTTCGTGAAAAATGTCCAAAAGGAAAAATGTTACATGACAACAACTCATCGTCGCATACAGCAAAGCTAACAGCTGAGTATCTGCATGTCCTAAAGGTCAGCACCATGGACCCTCCAGTCTGACCTAGCACCTTATGATTTCTTTTTGTTTCCAAAATCAAAGTTAAAATGTGTGCAATTACTTTTTCGTCATCATGTGAAGCAATGGAAATTATAAAAACTTGACTTCTGAAGTGTCTCAGGAAGAGTGGCATCATTGCTTTAAGGGTTGGTTTCATCGAATGCAAAAATATATTGATGTTAAAGGGGAATATTTTGAAAAAAATTAATAAAATTATTTAAATTCTTTAAAAACCTAATCCTTGTTTGATTTTGTAAAACGTTTCTGCGTCGCCCTCGTATACTTTCAACAACCCAACTCGTCTGTGAAAGCTGTTAGTTTAAAATGCCTCCCAGTTACAAGCCATTAACATGTGCCTATGTGGCAAATAGTTCTATGACGTGCATTAAGCTAAGATTTTTAACCATGCCTGTACACCTACATGATTGCAGAAGGTGTTCGTACATGCTTAAAAAATCTTATGTGTTACACTCACATGACTTTCTCTACTCTTGTAAAACTATTTTTACAAACGCTTATTCTCCATCTACTTCATGTTAATCGAGATAAACATTTGCAGACTCTATCTTATTACTAATTTTCTTGTAGATGTAAGGGGAATATATATTTATAAGGGCAATATAGAAATACAGTAGCCTTTAAGCACATACATATCTCTTAATAACTGGTTGCTAGGTGCAGCACCATTCCCTTTCCCACAAATTAATACTCTTTGCATATCCAAGACAAAAAAAAATGAATAACGAATTCCCATTTGAGAAAATAAGTATTGAAAAGTTTAAGGGAATAACAAGTAATATCTCGAAAATGGTTCACTCAAAAAAAAAATGTATATGACATAAATTGTGTATTTTAACGCGATCTACATTTTTTGTGTAGTAAAATTTTGTCTATCTCTTATGGTTTACCAGTTATGCAAAAATCGTTCACAATAAAGAATACTTTTGGAGACATTTCCAGGAAATTCAAGATATACATTTTATTTGTCATAAAAATATCTTAAACATGTGATATTTTAATCAAAATCGTTAGAGCCATTTTTGAGAAAATTAAAATTTTCCAAAAATCTTCCATGTAAAGGGTACTCTGGGGTGGGGGATTTTCTTGAAAACCTTCGTGTCGCATCCTTGGAAGATACTGAACTTAAATACCAAGTTTGGTGTTTATCCGACTGTTCGTTTCTGAGTTATGCTGTTCACAGACACACACACAGACACACACACACACACACACACGCGCGCGCGCGCGCGCGCACATGCACATGCACAAAACAGAAAGAAGAAAGGAAAAAGAATATGCGATTTCTGCCTTCACTGTACCTCATTATATATTTTAGCATCAAATCATTCATCCAGAATTCCAAATTTATCAGAAATACATACACACAAACATTCGGGAGCTCGCGGGGTTCAAATCCCGTGTGCTGGGCATAACTGGGGCTTTTTCGTAGTTTCAGTCATAGGTAAAATCCCACCCAAAGAGCGAAAGAAAGGCTTAGGATTAGATTGGCTGCGGAGGGGATTTGGCACTGATCCACATAGCAGATATTGTACCTACGCCTCACAAGGGGGCGTCCCCGGGAGGAAAGATGAGGCAAGAGGAGACACCGGGCGGCCGGAACCAGGAGTGACGGCACAAGAATGGCAGGGTCCCTAAGTTTCCAGATAGAGACTCCCCGGTAGAGGTTCAGGCAGACGGGGACCCTGCCCCGCACAGAGAATGCCTAACACCTCTCAAGGGTTTCGGATACCCCCGGCAGCCAGCCGAAAGCCGAGGGACGGAGAGAGTCACAAAGAGCATCCTTTTACCCTGCCACGCTGCACCGAACACCATCGCCGACATTTCCAACCTTGAAAGAGGCCAACGGATAAAAGATAAAATTAAATGAGAAAGGAGATGAAATTGAGGGACAGAAAATCCGGGGGATGTAAGAATCCTTTCCAGCGTTCGCCTGGCGACCCGGGAAAACCCCCGAAAAACCTATGGGTCAGGAAGGTCGGTCACGGAAATCAACACATGACCTCCCGAATGGGGGCCACAGATGAACCACCTGAGCCATCCCGTTCGATAAAGAAAGAAATCAATAAAATAGATGATACAGGAAAGCGACAACGCAACTAAGCCATTTATCAGCAACATACCTAAGAGAATGGTGTAGGAGGGTGACTGGTAAATAAGGCCAACTGTTCGGCATCATACTGCCTGTCTGTATGTTCCCATAGAACAGCAAGTTTCAACTAAAAGAATAGCAACAACCTGGTTGTTAGCGGAAGGCGACTACACAAGTGAATCCATCTAGCAGCAAGGACTGAACGACTCGGACCATCTGTCCAGCACACATTGACTCATATGTATCAAAGAACCTAAAGGCCATCGCTAGATATATGATCTTGATGTAAAGAAACACAAAAGAATTCTGATGCGTTACATTCACATGGCTTTCTCTATGCACTATCGTTATTTATATAACTTATAGAAACTGTTCCTGCGAAGGTTTTATGTGTATACTTCATGTTAATTGAGATAAACATTTGCACAAATAGTTTGACTACACATTTTGTTGTAGGTACTAGGATAGCGGAAATAAAATCGATACTCAGATGTTTAAAAGCGGGGGGCTGCATTCTAGCCTTGGAAATCCATACTCTTTCCATGATATCGCGAGTAATAACTCCATAGCCAAACACTTTAAAAACAACGACTAAGCATTGAACGATTCAAATAAATAATAACGGATATCTCCAAAATGGCTAACGTCACAGGAAAATTGTTAGAAATAAATTGTGAGTTGTAAACAGATCTACATTTTATGTGTGGTATGTTTTTGCCTGTCTCTTATGGTTTACCTTCTTATTTCTCTGCTTAACCTCCCCGTTGCTAGAGCTTACACCGCCCAGGACTTACAAGCCTGTGTCTGAGGTCAGACGCTTGTCAGGAAACAGACTATGGATCAAAGAGAACAGCCAGGATGGGTGATCACCCGAAGCCCGTATTATGAAAGCAAGGAAGAAGATGATATGAAATGACGGTGAGATGAATTAAAGGAAAGGTGATAATGGAGCAATTGGTAGAATGAATGGCGGAGGAAACTGGAGAACCCGTAGAAAACTGGCCCTGACACCGTTCTCCACCACAAATCCCAATGCGGTTCCCTGGGATGAACCCGGGTCACCTTGGTGAGAGGCGAAAGGTCTAACCACTCGGCCAAGGCGTCGCCGTTGTTATGGTACACCTGTTATACAAAATTCAAGATATAGATTTTAATTGTCATGTAAATATTTTAAATACATGGTATGCATAAGTCCTCTTTTAAGAAAACATCGAACATTTTTCCTTATAAAGGGTAGTTTGGGCTGGGGCATTTTCTTGAAAAGCTTCGTGTTACATCTTTGGAAGTTACTGAAGTTAAATACTAAGTTTGGTATTTATCCGGTTTTTAAGTTATGCGACTCACACACACACACACACACCGAACTTTTTATAAAAATTCCTCTGGATGGGCGCCTCAAAACCTGTATTTCCGGTTAAATCCGAGTATCAAATTTTTGGATGGAATGCAATTAACTTCTCTATCTATTAGGTACGTGGACGAGAAAGCAAAAGTGGTAACATTTATTGTATACTAACATCCATTGTTGCACTACCATCTTATAGCGCGACATTTCATTCAATGAGTGAGTGGAAGTTGTGCATTTAATGACTGAAGTTCCGCCTAAAACCTGTTTCTTATAACCTTGCCCCGCTGACATTTGTTATTCTGCGCTTCCTTTCCTTCCCCTTTCCCCTGATTGGTTAATGATTTTGGCGGTGTGTATACAAAAAAGCCCTGTGCAATACAAGGTCAGGCGATAAAAGCGATAAAACAGTTATGATAGATGCACGTGCTTTCGTCGTCCCTATGAGCAGATTTATACCGAAGGATCCTCCTATATATTTGTTGACAAACATTTACATGTATTCCAGATGCATTGACTCTGTTACGTAATATATTGGATTCACACGGTTATTCTATTCTTTTCGAATATATTATGATAAACGATCATGTTATATTGTGGCGTATTAATAATTTGGAGGTTTCATTGTCATTACCAGACATATTGTTGTTTTGTTTTCATGCTGACTGGGATGACGTCACTCCTGGCTGGTAGCTTTGCTAGCCACGAGTAGTGGGGATATAGCGTCTGTCTCACTTAGGATTCCGAGAGAAGCGGATCGCGCGTGCAAGCCGGCTTTTGGACCGGTGGACATCTCCCTTCACCTTTCATATTTAATAATGTAGGAACCCCAAACGGTTGGGAAATAAATCTAGAAAGGTGTAAGTAGATTTGTGTTATGGATTTTGTACAGTGAAAAACCCACGCCATCCTCTTAACCTCCACACCACGTTTCGGTCCTTCGCAGCCAAGTAAATATGCTCCCCTCAATGTACTTGCTGGGTACTCAAAATTAATTTAATTTTTCATATGAACTTTTAGGCCTCTACCCAGCATGTAACAATATAAGGATCTAGTTTGTATCGCACAACAGCCTGTTCCACGACAGCAGTCAATGAGAGGTGATTAATATACATACATGGCAGTTAAGAGATGCAGGGCGAAGTTATATGTAACAGGGTTTAGTAAAACGCAATGTGCAGGGAACAACCATAGTTGCTTATCTAACATTGAAACACATTGCCAAGTAGATGTGTATGCTTTGGAACACTAAATATAAACGTCCTGCTGAAGTGTGAATGACATTCTACACGACACTCCAATATCAGCATGACGGTGGAGCACGTAACGGAGTAGAGAATCATTCATATTGCAAATGTTTCATGTAAATGTTTGAGGACAAAGAAACAGGATTTGGTCTTAAGGGGAGACTAAATGACGGAAATTCCAAAAACTGCATATTTAGTATTTTGAGCACTCCTAGTTGGAATTTCCTCCCTAATCTTATTATTAGATATATATATATATATATATATATATATATACACACACACACACACACACACACACAAACACCCATGTACATTGGCTGTGGGTATTCTTTCTCTCGTCTGTCCATGTTGTTCCAATATTACTTTTACTACTTCGTAGAGTAAGTAGAGGAAGTACTGCTTCCACCCAAAAGTTCGATATCGAGATTTCATCGGAAATACATGTTGTGAGGGCCCCCTAATCAAAAAATGTGTGTCTGAACAGCATAACTCAAAAACGAAAAAGTGGGATAAATACCAAACTTGGTATTTAGGTTCAGTAACTTTCAAAGATGCGACACGAAGATTTTAAAGAAAATCCCCCCCACCTCAGAGTACTCTTTACATGAAACATTTTTTGAAAACTTTGTTTTTCTCAAAAATGGCTCTAACGACTTTGATTAAAATATAATATGTTTAAGATACTTTCATGGCAAATGAAGTGTATATCTTGAATTTTCTGGGAATGTCCCCAAAAGTCGTCTTCATTCTGGATGAATTTTGCATAACTGGTAGTAACAGATACACAAAGTTTTACTACACAAAACATTTAGAATATCGTCAAAACACACAATTTATGTCATATATAAAAAAAAATTCGAGTGATCCATTTCCGAGATATTCCTTGATATTTGTTTGAATTTTCCAATACTTATACTTTTTCTCAAATGGGAATTCGTTATTCGTAATTTTTTTTTAATGTCCTGGAATGCAAAGAAAACGAAATGCTCCACATGGTAACCAGCTGTTAAAATATTTGACTATCGCTTAAAGCCTACCATATTCCCCTTGCATCCGTAAGAAATTAGCTATACGATAGTTCCTGCAAAATTTTATACCGTTTAACATGAGATTGAGAATAAGCGTTTGTAAAAATAGTTTGTATAAGAGTTGAGAAAGTCATGTGAGTCACATCAGATTTTTTTTGTCGGTTTGTCATCTTGGTCAATTTATTACTTATGCATTTTGATTCTAAAGATATTCTGTTTAGGAATCTTCCGCGTAATACCCGCCAATTTTAAGTCATTTTTCACTTCATCAATCCACTTCATAGTTTCTACTTGTGGTTAACTTCTATTTTCGTAGAATTTATCATTTGCTTTGTGAGCCTGTTTGAGTTCATTCGTTTAATTAAGTCCATAAAATGTTAACCCCCGTTTTCTAATGTTACTGTGAACGTGTGTATATATTTTTATTTCATTTTTACTTCCGAGTCTGTATTGTTCACCTATGACTTGTGGGTCTAAAATCTTTCTTCTAGTTTTTAATTTTTTTCACAATATTTTCAATTAGTGATGGAAGGATACCATTATTTCTCGATACTCGATACTGATGCTGATTTTGCAGCACCGATACTCAATACTCAGTTTATGAAAATTATAAAGGTTTATCCACTAAATTATATCCTTATTAGTAGTTTATATGTATTAACGCATCTAATCAATTTTGTATTGTATGCTAATTCCGAAATTGTTCCTGTTTGACGATCTCCAATTGCTAGCAACTTTTTTTACCTTGATAATGCTACAGGTTATATGTCCACTATTTTTATTCAAGGCAAAAAATAATAATAATAATAATAATAATAATAATAATAATAATAATAATAATAATAATAATAATAATAATAATAATAATGAATATGTTGATGGATTGTCTATCCATATTATGGAAATTAGTCGTACAGTATAGCTGCAAGTTACGCTCGTGACCCGACTTGCGTAAACACAGACTAACAGAAGGAAGGAAACAACAAATATCTCCATGGGCCGTATTATCTCGCATCTTAAGTTCTGATTTGTTTTTGTTGGATTTGCAGTTTTTAGTCACCGGAATAGGTAAATGTATTGGCTGAGTTACCAAGCCAAACTATTGCAGAAACGTGATTTAGTGCATCAGTTAAATCAGCTTTACACCTCTACTCCTTCCACCATTGTTTAGCATGTTTCCATTTAGACATTGTAAGATACTATAGAATGTTGAATTGATTTACCCACAGGAAACGCACTCAAGGTCCATCAAGAACTGTAGTCCAGCAACTCTTTGTGGACACGTGCGAGACCATAACGTGAAGTCTCCAATTCCTAATCTAGCATAAAGTTAAACGTAACAACTTTCAATAATGCAAAACTTAAAATTTTAAAAGTATCGAAGATTTATCTTAAAGTATAAGGCATACTTCTTATATCCTGAGTAAGTCGATAAGCTGTTTCTATTTTTTGGCATCTACTTTTATTAGCTTTAGTTTCGATTCCATTTTCCTGAATTATTTCACCAAGGTATTTAAATTATTATTATTGTGGACCAATGCATCTATTTCAAGTACACTTTTTAAAAATGGTAGTGCATCTTTCATTTTTTGCTGCAAATTCCGCAGTACTTTACAGAAAAAATCATAAACCTTACATAATTTGGAGCAGAGTTGTAAATTTAAACCATCTCTTAGGAGACGTTTTGCTAAACAAATTCGGACACTGTTTAGCATGACAGCTTCTGCATGCTCAAGCCTGTGGTTTCGTTCTTTGCAAATACATAGAAGCTTGTTTTCTCCATGTTTGACTTGAACAGGTTTACCTGTGAATGACATTTTCTGGAATAAATGACCCCTTTTCTCAGAAGTTATTGAGGATAGCTGAATTAAAATTTAGAAGATATTAATAATATGGTTACCTGTTTTTAAAAAATAATAATTGTTGATAAATTTTAATCAAAAGACGGTATAATTAAGAAACTAATCCTAACTGCCTTAATGAACAATCTTAAAGAATAAAAGTAGATCAATGTACTTAGAAGATAAGCATCTACTTCCAGTAAAGATTTCAGTCTGATGATTTAAATACTTTCTGAGATAATGGTCAAGAATTTAACAGATTTAACACTGTGGGGATGAAGCTCTCCTTAAAGTGTGGGTATATTGAGTTTTCTTAAATTATTAATTTTCATGATGGAGAAAAACCAAGATACAGAATTCTATTGCATCTGAACGGATACACATGCAAACAAGAGCATTTCACCCTATTGCGGACAAGAGGGACGAGATGGTTCGTGCATATAAGCTCCATTTCTTTATTTCTAACAAGGGATAAGTGAACCCCCAATCATGGTGAAACCTTGTGTATACGTATGTAACATATAATTAAACTGTACCTTAATTACTTTTTCTACTACTCACCTATAACAAGTAGGGGAAGCATTTGCATTCCAGCAAAAAATTCGATACAGAGATTTCATTATAAATATACGTTTTGAGATCACCCTGATAAAAAATATTTTACAAAAAGATATGTGTGTATGTTTCCAGCTGTCTATGAACATTATAACTCAAAAACGAAAAGTCGGTTTAATACCAAACCTGGTATTTAAGTTCACCATCTTCCATGGATGCGACACGAAGATTTTCCAGAAAATTTCCTCACTCCAAATTACCCTTTACATGGAAAAATGTTCTTTGTTTTGATTCTCTTAAAAATGTCTATTGACTTTCATTAAAATAACATATATTTAATATATTTACTGACAAAAATGACGTACACGTATCTTTATTTTCTGTGCACAGCCTGTGAAGTCCTGTTCATTTTGAGTGAATTTTATATAACTGCAAAATCGGAAGCAATTGTCAAGATCCTGCTCCACAAAAATTGTAGACCATACACTTAACATAATTTTTGTGGCGTTAATGATTTCGGAGATATTCTTTGCTATTACTTTGAATTTTCAAACATGATCAAATTTGACCATCGCTTTAGCCTCCTATCCTTCTTGAAATGTGTAAATGTGTTATGAAAGTTTATCTTGATTAACAAGCAGTAGATAGAAGAGTAAGCATAGTTTGTAGTAGAGGGAGTAGGGAAATACACATGAATGTACACATAAGATTTTTTTAAAAAAAATATGCTCCCATCCATATTTTTTACCGCTCTTTAAAAATAATGCTGATGATTATTGGCACAAAGTTCATAATTGCATTCCCTAAGTAAACGTAATACGAACATGCCATTTGAAATCTGAGGTGCTTGTTCGACTGAGCATTTTGAGTTCAAGCGGCAACCGCCATTACGTCGAGCAGACTTAACCATTATCCTCCAAAGAAAACAAGGAATGTTCTTTTTCTTTAATAATACATAATTTAGCGTCAATTTGACTGCGAGGTCTTATCGCAACTTAAATGTTACATTGGCATGTGATACAGAATCCTTATAATGTTTATATTATCCAATAAAAAAATCGAATATTAGACATTTACAGGAAGTAATACAGTGATAACAGAATTAATACATTTATCAAAGTTATGTATGGTAGAATTTGAATAGAACTACATTCTTCTGTGGTAAAATGTTGACATAATGCTGAGATAAGTTATCTTGGTTAGGGAATATAATGATTCACTTTTATAATTGTCATTGGCAAAGATAGAACAAAAGATGTAAATAGATAACTAAATTTATCCCAACATATATGTGGAACAATCATAAGAAATTTATCAAAGAAAGTTCTCAAAGAAACTCTACTGAGATTTTATAAGGTTTTACCAGTTGCTGCACTATTATATGGGTTTGAATGTCGGACACTAAATAAAGATTCTTTGAGACGGATAGAAGTTGCAGAAATGAAATTCTTAAGGTTTGTAGCAGGTTATACTCTAATAGACAAACAGAGAAGTGAAGATATCAGAGAACAACTGGGAATATTTAAACTAACGGACAAAATAGTAGAATATAGGAAAAACTGGTACAACCATGTCTGCAGAATGGAATATGATAGGATTCCCCAAAGAGCACTAAATTATAAACCAAGAGGACAACGAAGTCTGGGAAGACCTGCTAGAAGATGGATGGAGCAGCTTTAGTTTGGAGTCAGAACAGATCACCAGTGGTCTAATCCCTGTTTGGATGATGATGATGATGATGATGATGATGATGACTTTTATAATTGTTCTAGTACAGATATTTTTTCTAAAATTGTACTATAGTTCTTACACTAGTTCCATCATTGAGGATTTTTGAAAGTTCTGTTGGGATCTTTAAATCTTCCTCCAGCTATCACATTTGATGTGATTGATGGTTAGGTCGGTGTTACAGCTATCGCATTTTGGAGCACGTTTCTTGGAGAGCAGGAAACAATGAGTAATGCTGTTCTGTCCAATTCTGAATCTGGCTAGGGTAACTTGGTGGTGACGTTTGAGGTTTGTGTATGAATATACTGTCACTGAGTTCTGCCGTACTTGTTCTGCCATTGTATTTTCTACGTTTACTTAACTTTCTGTTCGATGCTTTGAATTACATCTTGATAAAAGTGGTTATTGTGGGATTGCTGGATGGTTGTCTTGACGCTTCTTTTACTGCAGCATCAGCCTTCTCGTTCCCAGTAATCCACATAAGTGATGGTATCCACACAATCAGCACTGTTTCTCTAATTCGGACAGATTCAGGGCCGTATTTAGAGGGGTTTTCAACCTCCCCGAAACTTCTGACATTTTAATTTACTTAAATTCATATCATACCAATATGGGAAAGTTTCCTTAGATAACAGTAGGTCTACTGCTAGGAAATGGAATACATAGGTAAGGTGACCATACGTTCCAGTTTTCGAAGCAGTCTGGGCGTTTTGTACTGTAAGGTGAAATATCTTCATTCTGGTGAGTTTTTCCTGTCTATATAATGTCTTCAAGCAATCTTCTTGCCCCATAACGTCTATATATTACAGATTAGGCACATGGTAACTATGTAGGTTAGTGTTAAGTTTAGACCGAGTTATAGAAAAAAGACCCTACAATTTTTTTCTGGGTACAGGCATGGAGCAATTATGTGTATAAAGTCTGCATTTCCTAAACTAGGCAGTTCTGGGTCAACCTGTCTGAATTGGTGTAGCAGCACTTAGTGAATCAGTGAAGATTAAATAGTACGTGTATTCGTTGGTTTGTAATATTGTTTCGAGAGCTCCTTTGATAGCAAATAATTCACAAGAAAACAATGTGAAGTTTGGTGATAATTTGTAGAGCATTGTATGATCCGGATATATTACCACACAATTATTACCTTCTATTGAAGATAAACGTCTGTATAAATTGAAATGTGTTTAGGATACATGTTTAGGAATTCACGGAACATTTTTTGGTAAATTATTTTGTCAGTTACATTCCTGTTATGAAGATGTAGTTAAGAAATGTTTTGTTTCCATACATCCCTTTACTGCATTGTTGTTAGACGCATAGTGTAGTAACAAATCTAACTTTGACCAGCAGCGATGAAAAAACTGTATTGACAGTTGTATGACAACTCCAAGATTATTATGCACGTCGGAAGCTCATTTATTGTACTTCAACAAATGAGTTTGTGTTTATTTATATGTATTTTCGTTTCCATTTGCAAATGTGTTTATGTGTATGTGATAAGGTGAGAGTGAGGAAGAGAAGAGAGAGAGAGAATGTCCTACTATTACTTTCTCTACTATATACTTACAATAAGCAGGGAAGTAGATATTTATTCCACCCAAAAATTCGATACTAGATTTCACCGAAAATACATGTTTAGAGGCTCCTTGAACCTCCCCCCAAAAAGCATTTCTAGAAAAAGGTCCCTGTGGTGTGTATCTGTGAAGCATAACTCAAAACCCAGAATTAGGTATTTTAGATTCCAAAGATGCGACACGAAGATTTGTAAGAAACTACCCTTTACATGACACATTTTTCGTCATCTTTATTTCACCAAAAATGACTATATGATTTTGAGTAAAATATCATGTGTTTAACATATTTGCATGACGAATTAATATACGTATCTTTAATTTTATACGAATAGGTTGTGAAGTCCTCTTCTTTCTGAAGACTTTTATACTATAATTGGTAAACAGTAAGAGATATACAATATCTTACTATATACAAAACGTAGATCTCGTTAAATCACAAAATTTAGTCAAATAACATTTTTGTGGCGTTAACCATTTCCGAGATATTCTTTATTATAGCTTTAAAATGCGAAATAATTTATACTTTTTCAACCCAAAACCTCTATTCATTTTTTTCCCTCGTGATCATGCAAAAAGAACGGAATTCCAGAGCCATCAGTCATCACATAGTGACCAGTTCTTAAAAGATTTGTCTATCACTTAGCCTACTATATTCCCCTTGTAAGGTAATTTGTAATAAAACCATTTCTGCGAATGTTTTTCTTGATTAATATAAAGTAGACAGAAGAATAGGCGATTGGAATAATTGCTTGTGGAGTAGTAGGGTTTAATGCCCATTCTTACGACATACTCACCGTAGTAGGCGGTAGACACTGATGATACATGAAATGAGATGATAATTGAGAAAGAAAATTTGGGAAGGAAACGTTCCAGGCCTAAGTCTTAGGGTACCTTTCCGGCATTTGCCAGTTATGCAGAACGAGGGAAATCTTCAAAAAGAAACAAAAAAAAAACAATTAGGGAGGATGATCTCGGCAGGATTTGAACCGCGGACCTCCCGTTCACAAGTCAAGTAAGTGTAACACATCAGAATTTTAACTTCTGAAATTATAGTTACCTTACCCTGTGTGCAAAATTAGCTGCGCAGGTATGCACATTAGTCAGGGGATTTCAACACGCAGACTAGAAATCAGGTTCATCAGTGCCACACCGACTTCACACACCGCACTTCCCAAACTTCCCTTAAAAGCAATCGGTTGATGAGACGTGGAATAATACAATATGCATGAGGGAAGCATTTGGGCACGCCGTCGCGACGCCAGCAAGGCGAGTAGGTATTGCAGCAAGTGCGTCTAAATACGGCACCACGCACAAACAAAAGTCGTGCGTGGTCATCCAGTCAGTCGCGTATCGCATAGCGTCGTCCCCTCCCAGGCTGATTCCAGAAATAAGCACGCGCACCGCAAACTAGAGAGGGCGTCCTTAGTACGTCTCCAGCGTCTCTCTTCCATTTGCACATGTGTACGTGTAATACAGAGGAGTCCCATCTTTTAACGCAAGGCACCTGTGAAAATGCTTAAATTTAAGGTTTTCATTTGAATGACTTGAAAATCATAGTATGGAAATATAACATGAACACAATATGCACAATTCTTATTTACCTATGCATGTGCATTATTTCACGTGTTATTTCTTTTGTTAGTGGTTTAATCAATTTTGACATGTTAATTAAAAATATCCAAAGCGTTAAACGCCTCAGTTAAACGATTGCTTAAGTTTCTTTTTTGGCTTTTAACAAATCCAAAAGAAAATCACATTGGAGCTTTTTAAAATTCTAATGAACCTCTTTGCGAAGTTAGATAACGTATTCGATCAAGCTATGCAAATATAATATAATAAAATATCTGATGTATTACATTTACAGAACTTTCTCTCTTCGTTCTTCAACAAACTTTTATTACAAACTCTTCTAGTTAGTTCATGTCAATCGAAATAAACATTTGCAGAAATGCTTTTATTACATATTTCCTTGTAGGTACAATGGGATTAAGTCATAATCAAACCTTTTAAGAGTTGGTCCTTATGTGATGGCTTTAAAATTCCTTTCTCTTTGCATGATGGGCTGGGGAAGCGATTTTCCACTTGAGAAAAGCGTACCATTTGAAAATTCAAACAAATAAGAGAGAATATCTAGGAAATGATTCAGGCCGCAAAAAAGTTATTGCATATAAAAAGTGTGCTTAAACGAGACCTACGTTTTTACTTTCTCTACTACGTATAGTAAGTAGGGGAAGTATTGCATTCCACCCAAAAATTCGATACCGAGATTTCACCGGAAATACATGTTTTGAGACCTCCTGAATCCAAAAAAAGCATTTTTGGAAACATGTCCGTGTGTGTGTCTGTGTGTCTGTGTGTGTCTGTGTGTCTGTGTGTGTGTCTGTGTGTCTGTGAACAGCATAACTCAAAAACTAACAGTCGGATAAACACCAAACTTGGTATTTACGTTCAGTATCTTCCAGAGATGCGACACGAAGATTTTCAAGAAAATTCCCCCATCCCAGACTACCCTTTACATGGAACATTTTTCGAAAATTTTAATTTTCTCAAAAATGGCTCTAACGATTTTGATGAAAATATCATATGTTTAAGATAATGTCATGAGAAATGAAATGTATATCTCGAAATTTCTGGGAATGTCTCCAAAAGTATTCTTCATTGTGAACGACTTTTGCATAACTGGTAAACCATAAGAGATAGACAAAATTTTACTACACAAAAAATGTAGATCGCGTTAAAATACACAACTTATATCATATACATTTCTTTTGTTGAGTGAACCGTTTTCGAGATATTGCTTGTTATTTCCTTAAATTTTCCAATACTTACACTTTTTCTCAAATTCGTTATTCATTTTTTTATGCCTTGGACATGCAAAGAGAATGGAATGCGCCACATAGCAACCAGCGATAAAATATTTGACTATCGCTTAAAAGCTACCATATTCTCCTTGCATCTACAAGAAAATTACAAATAAGATTGACATCTCGATATCTCGATTAACATGAAGCATATGGAGAATAAGCGTTTGTAAAAATAGATTGTACAAGAGTAGAGAAAGTCATGTGAGTGTAACACATCAGATTTTTTTTTATAGTAAGATTTTGTCTATTGCTTAGTTTGCCAATTATATAAAGATCATTTAGAATGAAGAGGGCTTCCCAAGTTATTCCCAAAAATAAAATAAAGTTTTATTTGTATTGCAGATATCTTAAGCATATGGTATTTTAATCAAAATCGTTAGAGCCATTTTTGAGAAAATAAAAAATGAGCAAAAATTTTGACTGTGAAGAGTAGTTTAGAGTGGGCAATTTTCTTGAAAATCTTAGTATCGTATGCTCGGAAGATGGTGAATTTAAGTACCAAGTTTGGCACTTAACAGATTTTTCGTTTATTGGGTAATGCTGCTCTCTCTCTCTCTCTCTCTCTCTCTCTCACACACACACACACACACACACATACACACTCGTGCGCATACTCTCTTTTTTCTATTTCTAAAATATTTTTATTCAGGGGGACTCCATTGAAATTTCGGTAGGAATTTTTGGATGGAATGCAATACGTCTTACTATAGGTAAGTAGTAGAGAAAGTAAAACTACTTTTCGGCCTTATTGTGGTAAAATGGGTCAACTTGAAAGTTTTCAGCACATCCGTTAATAGTCTGGGCATTTCTGGCATACAAAGGCAAAATCAATGTATTTGTACTCCGACATATTCCTGCTTCTTTACGTGAAAAATAGGGTAACTACTCCTGTATTATTCTTTATGTAATTAGTGATGTAACGTTCACTGGTGCATTGCCCTTGCATTCTGAAAACAGTGGTCTAAATTGTCCTTACCTCTTGAAAAAATATCTGATGTGTTACATTCACATGACGTTCTCTAACCATTCTTCAACATTTACATAAATGGTTTTATTGCACATTTCCTTGTAGGTACTATGCAAGAGGCTTAAGCGATAGTCAAAACTTTTAAGATGTCGCCCTGTGATGGCTTTGAATTTCCCTTCCCTTTGTTTGGCCAAGAAGGAGAGAAAAAAAACCAACACCGGTTTACTTCTTGAGAAAAGTATAATTAGTATTTCAAATTTCAACCTAATAACAAAAGAAGATCCCAGAAATGGTTAACGGCACAACAATTTTTGTTTGTCATAAATTGTGTGCTTCAACGAGATATACATTTTTATGTAGTAAGATTTTGCCTCTTCGCTTTACCAGTTATGCAAATGTCAATCAGAATGAAGTGTGCTTCCGAGGCTATTCCCAGAAAAACAATATATACATACGTTTCATTTCTCATGAAAATATCTTAAAACATACCTGTGATATATGGTTAGAGCGTTTTGAGAAAATCAAAACTCCCAAAAACTTTTCCATTTACGGAAGGTCAGAAGTGAGAGGTTTTTCGTAGAAAGCTTCCATTCGCATCTTTAGAAGACGCTGAACTTAAATACCAAGCTGGGTATTTACACACACACACACACGCGCGCGCGGGCCTTTTTCATAGAAATGCTTTATTTGGGGTTCAATGAGCCTCAAAGCTTGTATTTCCGGTAAAATCTCGATATAGAATTTTTTGGGGAATACAATACTTTCTCTTGCCTACTATACTATATATATAATGTGGTGTGTTTTATATTTTAAGTGTGAGTGTTATATGGATGTATGTATGGATGAGTGAGTATATTGTTTGTACATTTTGTACGTTTGTTAATTGAATTTGATTGAAAATTTGTCTTTTAATTGTTTTTAATTTAAATTACTTTGATATGTTAACTTTTTATTTTTTATTGACTTAGTTTTTAGAATTAAAATTTATAGCTTGTTGTTTTATTTTTATCTTTTATTCAATTGCTGGTTATTTATTTTTAAATTTGTTACTAACTTTTCTTTACTTTTTCTTATTTTATTTTATTAGTTTTAATTTTAAATTTTAATTTTAATTATTTTTAAATCTGTAAAATGATTTTGCATTGAAATAGTAAATGTTTTAAACATATGTAAAGATCTGGAATATACTCCCTAGTTTTAGAAATTAGGTATTAGAGTGATGTATAACAGATTTATTTATTTAGTTATTTATTTATAGGTAGGTGGTAGAGAATATAAAAACGAATTCACAGGTTTATTTGGAGGCCTATCCCAAGCTATAAGCACCTATAATTTTCAAGTTATATTGTTACATTCTGATTAAAAATATTATATTAAAAAGGCGTTAATAATTTCAGAACTAATGCAAGTTTTTTCACATAGAGAGCAAAACCTGTAATTGAAAACGGCTGCAGAAACGCCTTCGTCTCTGTATTGTTCTTCAGCAGAGATGCCCAACCTTTCAGAGAGAGGGGTTGAGGGGAGTTTCTCTTCCCACTCATTTCCACTCGTGCTGCCAAGGACTGAAACTTGATTGGTTTAGCTTGTTAAGCTCTTCAAATATAGTAGATGGGGTGAACTATGGACTTTGAACCTTCGCTCTTAAGAGAACAGGTTAGATTTCACTGTTCTTCAGTTTTTAAATTGTGTAATGCGTACACTGTAAGAGAAAAATAGCATAATATGTGGAAGTATTCTAAATGTCTCCTGCTAGAATGGATGTACGCATCTACCGCCGTGTCGCATTGGACACCTTATTTGCTGATGTATCCCTGGAGCGTCGTATTATCTTATGTAGCTTTCCACAGTGTAATAATACAATACTATTTTTGTCTTGCATTAGTAATCTGGTTATTCATGGGCGCGCCATTCGACACAGTAACAGAATAGCCCGGTGGTCATACAACGTAGGGATGTCCCTTTATGGGATTGTAACGAAGAAATGAGGCGTTTCACAATCCATTTGCACCTAATAACATTTTATCTTCTATATGAGAGGCTTTGCGCTTTGACGCGTATTCTTATAGCATTGTAACCAATGAGAAAACTCAACCATTAATTTTCAGAATCAATGCTTGATATTCTAAAGAAGAAAGAAACCATGTAAAATTCAAAATAGGAGTTTTACTTGGAAGAATGGTCTTGCAGCACTTTCGCGCCATAGGTGACTGATTTCGTTCATATTTACTTTCTCTACCACCCTCCTATAATAAGTAAGAGGAAGTATACACTCCACCTAAAAATTTCAAGGCTTCACCGGAAATTCACGTTTTGAGGCTCTCTGAATAAAAAAGGTCGTGCGTGTGTTTGTGTCACATAAACAGTACCACTTCAAAACAAAATTAGATAAATGCCAAAGTTGGTATTCAAATTCAGTGTTTTCCAAACATGAGATACAAGTATTTTCATAAAAATTCCCCACCCCAAACTACCTTTTGTATAGAAAATGTTCATACTTTTTATTTTCTCAAAAAATGACTAACGATTTTGATTAAAATACCATGTGATAATTAATTGCTTTTTCACACATGTACTGTCTGAGCTGAAGTTGGAAAAGTAGAATCAGGCTGAAAAATTCAAAGCAGACAAGAATCCGAGATTCAAATGCTGACTGTGCCATTGAATTTTTGTTTGGTTCCACCTTTCCAAAATACTGCATGTTTCAGCTAATTACATGACAAATAAAATGTATATCTTGAGTTTTCTAGGAATAGTCTGTGAAGTCCTCTTCATTCGGAAGGATTTTATAACGGTTAAACCATAAGAGATAGACAAACAGATACTACACAAAAAATGTAGGTATCTTTGCAACTCTTTACAAATAATCTTTTTTGTAGCATTCAACCGTTTCCGAGATATCCGTTGTTATTTGTTTGGATTTTTCAGTACATACGGAATCCCGCTTTTAATCATGTGAGTAGTGATTCGGTTTCCTCTATTCCCCTGCTACCTACAACGAAATGTGTAATGAAGGTATTTCTGCAAAAGTTTACCTAACGTAAAGTAAATAGAAAAATAAGCTTTCGCAAGAATAGTTTGTAAAAGCTATATCAAGATAAACAATAGCGGGTAGAGAATGTCATGTGGATGTAACACAAGATTTGTTGCTGTACAAGGTGTGTCCCTGTTGCATAGATGATTCAGAACGTGCAAGTAGTTTCGAGTGCACGGTCGTGATGCACATTTTGGGTAATGTTAATGTTGGCAGTTCTTGGAAGTAATGCCAGACTCATGTACGTCCCGGTACCCTAGCTGCCGCAGCCGGAAATAGTTACCACACCTTTATTTTTTCTTGTTTCATTATTATTACTTTCGCTGTGATGTCATGCTGTACTGCGCAATGTCTGTGCGCGTACATACGTCTCCTTCGCGGAATATTCTGCTTTGTTTTCATTTTTCTACTACTGAAAATTCCCGTGCAACGAGCGTCTACTGCGTTTCACGCTAATTCAAACGCGTCCGACGCTTTGGAAAAGGACGTCACTTTCATTTTATTCCCTTTCTTCGAATTCAGTGGCGGTCCGTCTATGGGGCCGCTTCATACATGTTAGTTTCTGAAATAAGCACAAATCTCGTACTTGAATTTAAGCACATGTGGTTGAATTTGTGTACCTAATGTTTTTCGTGTTTAAATCACTATACAAGTAATTAAGTTTTATAAAATGCTATAGTATTATTCTAACACAAGATGAAATTATTCTTTCTAATTTAAATTCATACAAACCCTTTTTGTTTTGTTTTCACAACATTCTCTACTATTCTTTTCCAAGCTATCATTTCAAAAGTTATTATTCTACTTCTCGTTAATCCAGATAAAATTTCCATTCAAATCGACATTTTCGTTGTGGGATACAGTACAAGATAGTCAGATTTTTAAAGAGCGTGTCGTTTGTGATGACTGAAAATCCATGCTCTTTGCATGGCCATGAGAGAAAGTAAGGTATAGTATTTGAGAACTCAAGCCAATAACAACAATGCCAATTATTTTACATATATTGTGTGCGTTAAGAATTCCAGTTTTTTTAATGTGCGGTAGTTATACATATCCCACGGTTTACGGTTATGACCTACACAAAAGTCATTCAGACTAAAAATGAAGAAGGTTCAGGCTACTCACAGGCTACTTCCGGAAAATTGAAGCTATACATTTCACTTCGAATAAACTTCGGTATTGGATTATTTTTTTTTAAAGTTCCCTTGTTTCACCCAGTTTATGCTACTGTGTTTTACTGTTGTCATACCGCTTATTTCCGCAACACATACACACACACACACAAACACCCATGCCCGTGGAGGGACTCGAACCCGCGACCACTCCAGCGACCGCGGCTACGAGGGCCGGCAGGATTATGGCTGATATTACTATACACCGTAATATACGCATACACTACGCATTTTTTATTAATTTCAAAACATCATTACATGTAATAAAGAACAATTATTATGGTTCTTCAGGTATTTTCATGAATATATGGCATATTTTGTCACTTTTGTTCCATATTACTGACTCTCATCTCACTCGTGCATCATGGGAACGTTGGTTGCATTATCTTTCCGCTGTCAATGTTTAAAATCCCAACATAACTGAAAATACGACTGAGGGCCCTAAGCCGCAAAGCTTAGTCGAGGGATGTTTTTTAGGAGAGCAGTGGAGTATTTACGGCCGAAGGCCGCAACTCCGAAGCGACGACAAGCCGCGCGTCTAAAACTCGAATGATTCGCATTGGCAGAAATTCCTTCCAAAAGTCGCCAAAATCCGCCAAAAACGATAAATAAGAACGGTCGCATAAAAGGGTGCGTGGGTGGGCATAACATTACCGCAACATCCACTACACCAAAACGTTCCTCATTATACCAGGATTACTCTGGATAGCCGAAAACCCCGCTTTCGTAAATAAAAACCCTCTATTTTGACGATAATCCAATACCGAAGTAGTACCTTCATTTGTCATGAAAATCTCTTGAACATATGTTATTTTAATCAAAATTATTACAGCCATTTTTGAGAAAATCAAATATAAAGAAAATTTTTCATGTAAAGGGTAGTTTGGGGGGAGGGAGTTTCTATAAAATCTTCATGTCGCATCCTTGGAAGATGTTGAACTTAAATACCAAGTTTGGTATTTAACCGACTTTTCGTTTGAGTTATGCTGTTCATAGACAAAAAGGCACACACGCCCACGCATACTTTTTTTCTAAAAATGCTGTTTTTGGAATCAGGGAGTCTCAAAGTATGCATTTCCGGTAAAAGACAGAAATCAAATTTTTGGGTGGAATATAATATTTCCCCTACCTACTATAGGTAAGCAGTAGAGAGAGTAAGAACCATAATACTTTTCTCAGAGGCTATTCATCTGAGGGTTATCAACTTTTTTTAATGTCTAGAAAAGCTTATTGTATCCAATTACATAATGTTTTAGTAGTTATGAACAGCAACAGTACCTCAAATCACTTGAAACATATGTTAGGATGCTGTTCGGTCCTACATCACATTATTATAACAAAAACAAGAAAACGATTTAATTGATAACATATTCGAAACAATCATAAAACAATAAACACCTGATCATTTTTACAAAACACATGAATTAAAGAAGCGTCGTTTTGTTTTTAATCTCCTATTATGCAGTTCTGGTGGACGGTGCACGGAAATACCATGCAACAGTGGGTTTGGATGACTGAAAAGAATTTGGTGTAGTCTGTAGCTCGTCCTGATGACATACATTACTTTTGGAATGTTCAGGTCCCTGTAACCTTGTAAACGACTTCATTTACAAGCGTTTTTATTTCATGTGTTTTAGGTTCTACGACATATATATTCTAAACCATTGTTTTCAAAACGATCACCCTTTACAAAGTTCGGAAGCATTTATCTAAGAAAACAGTCGAATCATAAACATGTTATGTGGTGATGGCAAGTACGATCCCATTAGGCTAGATGGTACTGCGGTTATTTGCAGTTCGCTTCTACAATAAGGAAAAGAAGCGACTCACGCTCACGGTCTTGAACCCATTTTTCTACGAATAAACAAAATTCTCCATGAAAACTTAGGACCCCCCTTGCGGATAGGGGGAGCGTGGAAGTGATGGCCGAGGAAGTTCAATCCCGCTGCAGCTCCCGGCGTCAGATCTCGCTGGCCTTTGTACTCCCTCACCTCATCCCTTCCTCCCAGAGGTTTAGTAGATACAGTAGGACTAGCCTTGTGCGCAGTCCTGACATCCTCCTCCGTCTCTACCCCGTTTCCCTATTCCTATTCTAGGAGCATTTGTATGCTTGTCAGGAGCGTTGCAATTACGTTTCAGGAATAAATGCAAAAACGCATGTGTAAACAGTTCCGATATCTATCTGTAAGTAACAACTTTTGAGAAGACGAGCGGATCGCGCTCATTGAGAGGCCGTTCTCAGGCTTGCACTAAAGTGCACAGCCCGTGATGATAGACAAGAACAGTGCAAAAAGATCAAAATAGTCTTCGAAGTTTTTCCACTTCGTTACAGAGGCTTTATTTTCGAGGGAATAAACTCACTTTTTAGATTGAACAATAGCTAAAATGCCTTTATTTGACCTATCAACATTCGCCCGTAGCTATTTATTTTGTGTTTATGCTGTTCTTGTCCAACATTACTGCCTCTCAACCAGCGATATGGGCTCATCGTCTTCGCTGATATGCAAGAGGAGTAGAACGAAAGTCGCTCATGCTAATGCGCCAGTTCCCCACTAATCTATATTTACTTGGAATTGCCCCGTTGAGTTCTGCGTATATTTTAATGCACGAAGGGATATTGCACACGTGAAATACGACGCTGTTGGGCCACCTATTATTCCATGTCCGGATTTCGAGCAAGCGGCCATACTCACCTTGCGCTTGTTCCCGCTCTCTCTCCCCCTCTCCCCCCGTGTTACACAAACTCGCATTTCATAATAGCCTACATCACTATATTAATTACAGAAATGCGAACGTGATTTGTCAGCTTGTTCTAATAGTTTATACGGCAGGAAAATTATACATAGGTGTGCGATTTAGATGAAACAATGAATTAATATTTCATTATTAACATTTTACAGTATTTGAATAGCTTCTCTTATTTAATGCGTATATTTGGTGGACTCAGTATTACTAAATGACAATATAACTTTATGATTGGTAATTTACTATCCTTTTTTCCATGAAATTTACCTGTTAATTAAACTGCATACTTAGTAGTGCAACAACTTTTGTGATTCACTAGAACAATTAAAATAAATCAACATCAAAACAAACTATTTCTTTTAAAAACATCAAAAACTTTTCATTGTAAATTATAATACAAAACAATTCTAGAGTTAAATTAATTTACCAAAAGATTGCTTGCTTTAAAGTCACTGAAACTGCATTTAACATAATCATCACAATATGGATTTCTCACATCAAGGAAAACATTTAGCATGGAATACAATCATATATTTCATCAAATGTCCATAAGCTTCAAAGTTAAATAATTATTCATGGCGTGATTTCATATAAGCTTCATGTTCTTGGTCTAGTATTACTACGATCACGAATGTAGGGTCAGAGCTTTGCTTTTGAAACTGGTTACAAAATGCTCCAATGATCGCTTTAGTGCAAAGTTGGAGCGCTGTTATTTTGGAACGGTATGTATAACTGGACCTACGGTTATCACTTGAAACGGTTCCATTCTCCAAACGTTCCAAAATAATGGTTACGTTATATATTTCCTACCTTTATCTAATGTTCCCAGTTAATTACTAAACTTGTGCTATCTTTAGAAAATATGAAGTCAGTTAAGATATTGTCTCAGCGAACCAAAATTTTCCTTGAACTTTAATGTGTATAAACGACTTATCTTGACTTTCATAAGCCTTCATTTAAACACAGCAGTCATGCTTATAACATTTCTATTCTAAATTATACTGTATTCTCGCCGGAGAGATATATCGTTTGGTATCCAAAGAGGGATTACTGAATTTAATACGCACGTGCGTTAAACGTGTAGCATCGACGTTTAGATAATGGGAAGCAGGAGGTTCAATGCAGCGGCTGATATAACAGACTTTCAAGGTTAGCACTTTCACAAGTAACAATGACAATAAATTAAGCTTACAAAAGAAGTTTCACTCTTAATGGAAACAGAAAATGAAATGAGTTACAGAAGCGATGCTGAAACTTCAGAAGAACGGAATATACAGAATTATTAAAAAAGAAGGAACATACTTTAAATATTTATTTCTAATGAACAACAATAGATAGCAACACATACGACACATCATTGAATAGAGGAAAGTTCAAGGTTTTAAGCCCCCACCTATTAGTTCCATCCAGTGCCTACAGCGGCGCTGGATATGTTTACGAGAAAATGGCGACGCCATAGGATAAGGCGTTTTGTGTGCTGCATTATGCAAAAAGGGAATCCATTGTTTCATTGCAGCGTGCATTTCGTTTAAGTTCAATAAAGAGCCACCTCGTCAAAAACATTTACAATTGCTACAATAAATTCGTAAAATATGGTTGCGTATGCAAACGGAAAAGCACTGGTCGTCCTCGCATAACAAATGGTGCTCATTTTGAACACACAAAATACAATTTTGAACTTTTCTCCATGCGGTGATGTATCGCATGTGTAGCCATCTATTGTTGTTCATTAGAAACAAATATTTAAAGTCTGTTCCTACTTTTTGAATAACCCTGTATTATTAGCAGAACATTTACTTCGAAAAAAAATGATCATGTAGAAGTTCTAAATATATAAATTATCATCAGCTTATAACGAGTTATACAGTTATTTGGTTTTGTGAAAAACAGAGTTGGTTGTGAAAAATTAAGTTGGTCAAGATAATGATTATCGAAAAAGCACACATATTTTCATGTGTTGCATTTCACGGAATGAGTAAGTCTGAACCTATTCAAAATACTGCTAGTCTCATAATCTGCTGTTAATTATAGATAATATTAAGATTTGCAATGTATTTTTCGAAAGCTACATTTATTTAGACCAACGTTTTGATACCAGGCACTCAAGGTGTGAAACGTCCTTACCTCCGATCCTCACGTCTAATAACATAGCAGTTGCTAAAACAGTTTTATCTGATGCTTTGCAGTGCCACTGTGCAATGTTTTGTCATTAGTTCATCACAGAGACTTTATGAAACTAATTTTATAAGGGGTAAAGAAGAGAAGATTCACCACAAAAATATTCTAGATCACGGTACAGTAATTTCATAAAGAACATGGGGGGAGATAATCAAAATTAATTTAATCGTCATTCGAAGTTCAAAAAGTCACGAGCAACGCTGGATAAATCGGCAAAGTATAATAAAATATAGGTAATCTTAGTTTCAAAGGATCATAATTATTTGCTGTGCATTGAGGACATATAAACTATATCCTTGTCGATATAAATAAATAGAGGCGAGGTACAATGCGTTATGTCACAGTAACATTTAAACTCCTCAAGAAAGGTCTTTACAAATTTGCTTTATTTACAAACGAAACAACAATTGTTTTTGTGGACAAATAGAAGCCAGAAAGGCATAAATCCCGCAGTCAACCAAATAATCACCAAGCCTATGATAAAGTTATACTAAGGCGTGGAAAGTGACGCTTTCCCTATTGGTCTGGTCACACAAAAATGAAGTAAGTATTATTATGTTAACAAATTGGAATATACAACAATATAACTACACAACTGCCGTGGGTGGTGCAACGAATTATGAGCACGGATTAGTCGCGCTGTGTCGCTTCTTTTCATACACTCCCTAACAAATCAACAATAACGTGTCCCCTACTTTAACTGGCCAATCATCCAACATGATGGTGCGTAGGTAATGGCTCAATTAATTCTGCATTCTTTGGATGTCCTTTATGAGAGAAACGAACTAAAATATGGAGAAACACCGAAAAATAACCCTATTCAGGCAACTAGCCCAAAACGAGATTAAAACTCGGGTCCTCCAGTTAAAACGCGATTACCACCCTTTCAAACATTAATTTATAATGATAATTTATGTATTTACTTATTTATTTAGTACAGTATGTTCCGTCACAATTTGCAATACTACAATTCTTTTCATAACATTTATAATTCTTAACAAAATATTATAATACAACTACGTTCAATATAACGAGTATAATTTTACATAGTTTGTAAAATTGATTTTTTTAACAAGTTTGATAAACGGTTTTTATATATATTTTAATTCATATGGCCACATTCCATTTATTTTGTTACTTTTCTTTTTAAGTGTACTCTTTCATTACCTAATAAGGTACATTCATATATTAGATGTTGCATATTATCTGCTCAGTGACGTTTTAGCTAGTGGGGTGGGGTAGCTTATATCTTAGGTAAAGCTTTAGCTGGTGGGAGGGGTACACGCTATGCTGAACTCCTGCCGCGCGTAGCGTGTACAGTAGAAAACAGCCAACAGTGTTTCATTATCGCGCGTCTTTGCCCCTCACTTGCCTCATACCAGGTAAACACTACCTATTCCCCATACCCTTACTGCTTGGAAGGGCTCTCCCACTCACTAGCTAATCTGTCGCTGAAAAGACAGTAGTTTATTAATTTTGTTTGCACTTCCACATAGGATACTCTGATAGTAGAAAGGATACTTAAATATTGGCATGAATTGAAATCATTGCACGAGCATAATTTCTTGAGGCAATGTTTAATAATGCAAGAAAAATCCAGTGCTGGGATGAACTGGGTTCAAGGAATAAGGAGAATCCTACAGGAAATAGGAATGGGTAACTTATGGAATGAGAGACAGAGAGGGGTTAGTTAAAGGCTTCTGGAAAGAAGTAAGGAACAGAGTGGAAGACATAAAGAAACAAGAATTATTTCAAAGTTTGGAAGAAAAGAAAAGTTTGGAACTATATCACAATTAAAGGTGGACTGGGGAATGTAGAAGTACATGAATGTAGGTAATAGGTTAGTGAGAGAAGGGTGGTCCTGGTCTAGACTAAGTGCACATAGGCTAATGGGAGATAGGAAGGGAGTGAATTTGGATAGATGTCCTCTTTGTGGAGAGGCAGATAATGATTTACATTATAAATTCAATATGAAGAAACTAAGTTGTGGGGAGATCACTTTTTATCTAAAGAATGGGAGAATGTTAACAAAAAAGTATTCAAAGTTAGCATAATGAAAACACACAAGGAGGGAGTTATAAAAAGGATAGGAGAATATATGAGTAGCGTAAGGGAAAAATGGCTTAGAAAAATAAAGCAATATGAATCTGTTATGACCCACCATGCATAAATAAAACACGGTGTTAAAATGCATGATGGACTAAAGAATAAAATAGCAACTCAATGTAATGCATGAAAAATTGTAAGATTTTGTACAGCATTATGGAAAATAAATAAATACATACATACATACATACATACATACATACATACATACATACATACATACATACATACATACATACATTACATTACATTACATTACATTACATTACATTACATTACACTACATACATACATAGGATATTCAGTTACTTTACATTTATGAAAATGTGCATTTATTCTTCCATGACCTAAAAAAAATGTTGTTACTTTAGTTTTGCGGACACTTCTTTCCGACGGACATAGGCTATGCCACCTAATTGCAATTCCTAAATGATTAAAAGACTAAACAGGATTCAAAAGCTATTTGTACTAGAACACGAGTACAAATACCTATACGTAAATATAACTCGAGAGGAAAGTGCTTCCAGGCACCAGCCGCCACTGCATGCCCAGGCTCCTGCCCTACAATTTACTCAGGTAATACCCGCCTACAAGGATTTGCACTTGCATCGACTTTCTTTGTCCTATCTCTATTTTTCAGCTTGCGTGATCTCCCCCTGCAGGTGGTCCCTGACACATCCCATTAGAGTGCGCATTCTTTACTTGACATTCGGCGACCTTCGAATGTTTCTGCATTGCAGCCAAGTCATCACGGATGCATTGACTTGTTTACTACTTTCATGCTTCTATCCGAGTGGGATCCATACTTTCGTTATTCTATTGTAATTCAACAATCGTCTGCTTCTAACAGAGCTGTTAAATAACAAACGGGTGACTTTGACTCACTGGGGCGACTATGGCCCAATTGAGCAAAAAGCTTCTCCTTTAAACTCCCCTACATTTTCAACTTAGAGATATCATAACTTTGTCTTTACAAGTAGGTGAAAAATTTAAAACAGAAACCTGATTGCACAATTGGGTCAAACTTGGGTTTATTTTGCGGTATCTAGGTCTCTGTTTTGATTGTCCCTTAACCTGGCGTATACACACCTAGGTATATAAACCAATCCACAAAGTCTGCACAAGATTCTTTAAATTATCGTCATATACTTTCAAGATTAAACCAAAATAGTCTGTTCCTTCGCCAGAAATACTACAAAAATTGTGTTTACAGTAATTGTTCTAACCATCTTTTTCTAGGTCGTTCCAGGCTGTCTTTTTCCAATAGGTGGATAGTTAAAGGTGTGCAGAGGTTTTCGATCAGAATATCAGAATCGTTACTTTTGTAATGCTGTAATGAGTATCCTGCCAGTAGTCTCAGCAGTATCATTTCTACTGCTTCAATCCGCTTTCTTTTGTTTTTGGTTAGAATCCAGTTTTCACAGCCATACGATAAGGTTGGAATAGACATTGTTTTGTAGAACTCGATTAGTTTCTTTCCTGACTTTTCCCAATAGTATTAGTTTTATATTTTCTAGTAGTTGTAGGTGTTTAGATAGTTTGAATTCTTCACCTCTTATTCTATCGTATGCAATTTGGCAGTCCAAATAAAATTAGACACTGTTCTAAAACACTATTATTAATTAATAATTTTTGCCTTTAAAAGGTGTAGTCCTTTAAATCCTAAAACTTTTTTTAATTGTTCAGATTAAACTCTTATCTTCTTTGTGCAGTCTAAAAATTGCTCTTGTAAGTTTTCCCCAGAATCGGAGAGGATAGTCAAATCATCTACAAACATTAAATGTTTAGAGGTCGGGTCCCTAACTAGTTTGTTCTCAACTGTGTTTCCCATTTTTTCCACAACTTCGTATATATACAAAATAAAACAGGCGACAAAGGGCACCCTTGTCTTAATCCTCGTGTAACTTTTTTTATAATCTCTACTCATTCTCAACCTACGTTTATTGCTTTCTCTACTACGTATAGTAAGTAGGGGAAGTATTGCATTCCACCCAAAAATTCGATACCGAGATTTCACCGGAAATACATGTTTTGAGACTCCCTGAATCCAAAAAAAGCATTTTTGGAAACATGTCCGTGTGTGTGTCTGTGTGTGTGTGTGTGTGTGTGTGTGTGTGTGTGTGTGTGTGTGTCTGTGTGTGTGTGTCTGTGAACAGCATAACTCAGAAACGAACAGTCGGATAAACACCAAACTTGGTATTTAGGTTCAGTATCTTCCAGAGATGCGACACGAAGGTTTTCAAGAAAATCCCCCCACCCCAGACTACCCTTTACATGGAACATTTTTCGAAAATTTTAATTTTCTCAAAAATGGCTCTAACGATTTTGATTAAAATATCATATGTTTAAGATATTGTCATGGGAAATGAAATGTATATCTCGAATTTTCTGGGAATGTCTCCAAAAGTATTCTTCATTCTGAACGACTTTTGCATAACTAGTAAACCATAAGAGATAGACAAAATTTTACTGCACAAAAATGGAGATCACGTTACAATACACAATTTATGTCATATACATTTTTTTTGTTGAGTGAACCGTTTTCGAGATATTGCTTGTTATTCCCTTACATTTTCCAATACTTATACTTTTTCTCAAATTCGTTACTCATTTTTTTTATGTCCTGGACATGCAAAGAGAATGGAATGCGCCACATAGCAACCAGCGTTAAAATATTTGACTATCGCTTAAAACCTACCATATTTCCCTTCCATCTACAAGAAAATTACCAATAAGATTGACATCTTGATATCTCGATTAACATGAAGCATATGGAGAATAGGCGTTTGTAAAATTAGATTGTACAAGAGTAGAGAAAGTCATGTGAGTGTAGCACATCAGATTTTTTTTATAATGCTTCCTGTATGCATGCTTGTTATAACACTTATTAAATCTCTTGGGATTCCTCTGGCAAGCATTGTGTCCCAAAGTTTTGTTCTGTTTGCTATACCAAACTATAACTTTAAATTATATCCCACTAATATCAAATACGAGGCACAGCATCTCAGGGGATAAATTATCGAATTTTGTAGAAGAGATATGAAAGTAAACGGTAACAGGTAGTGAAAGTCATGCTAATTTAACTTATAAAACTATTGTAACAAAATTATAAAATAAAGAAAAACTTGTTTTGATGTTGCTCGCATAGAAGTAAATACGTGTCATTATAATGTCACATGGCACAAAGAATCATTTTTAGTACAAACACTTAAGTATAGCGCAGATTCTTTCCTTTGCTGTTTGAAAACAATGTGTACAGCCTTCAGACTTGTAAGAAATTTTTACTTGTGCAATTATAGGTAAAGTGCAGAGTTTAAGGCACATTCCTGTATTGACACAATAAAAATCTAAAAGTTTAACTGAAATAAAGGGACACACTTCAGGAATGTCGAAATTATTAGATGCAAAGGAACTGCAATACAGCAGCCCTAATGCGACTGCAGCCATTTTAATTCTCTGCGACCTTACAAGAAAGATCTAAGGAACAGGACACAGAGCATCTTGCAAAATAATCGGTATGTGCTCCAGAATATAACCCATTCACAATTTGCTATCCAAGGAAGAAAACACATTTCTGAAATTAGGGGGAAAAAAGTAAGATATGTTGCGTTCACATGACTGTTTCTACTCACTATTCTATAAACTATTCTTCTTCCTCTTCAACAGAATAGCCTCCTCTCTGTAGACTTACACCCGCAGGACTTACAAGCTTATGCCTTGAGTCATTTGCCCGTTGAGGAGCAAGTAAATTCTTGACTATGGCATATTCAGGATGTGTAATCAGCCCAATGGCGGTGAACAATAATGAAATGGCATGTAGTGATGAAAGTGATGATAGGAAAATTGAAGGATCAAATTATTCAACGCAACATTCCGAACTACCGAGGAAAACCACGAAAAAACCTTCGGTCAGATTGTTCGCTCCTGGGACTTGAGCCCGGGACCTCCTGAATGCGAGTCGTACACGTTAACGCGACGCTACCTCACTCGGTTACAAAATATTCTTACAAAATTAGAAAGGTAGAATCAGACCACTGAAAAATTCAATGCCATCGCCGGGATCTCCCGGTTCCCGACCGGTTACTCCAACCACTAAGCTACTATGGCAACATGCCGGTACGACATTAAATTCCCCAACTGATTCGCATTTTTCCCGGTAAACTACAAGGAGATCTCAAATTGTATTGAGATGACATACCCCAATGCGACCTACAATGTTGTAAGTACTTTAAGCCCTGCTTCATAGTTTTCCACTATTAGGTCAATTAATGGAATTAGTTGTTCTTCCACAGAAGCCGTGTGTTGCATAAGGCTAGAAAGGTTGAATCAGACGACTGAAAATTTCAATATCATTTCCGGGATTTGAACCACGGATCTCCCGGTTTCCGTCCGGGTCTCTAACCACAGAGGCTACTGTGGCAACGTACCGGCACGCCATTAAATTCTCCAACTGATTCGCATTTTTCCCAGTAAACCACAAGGAGATCTCAAATTGTATTGAGATGACATAACCCAAAGGCGACTTACAATGCTGCAAGTGTTTTACGTCCCGGGCTTCATAGTTTCGACCACTATTAGGTCAATTAACAGAATTAATTGTTCTTCCACACACACTCTAACCACAGCTGTGATTAGAGCAACCGGACGGAAACCAGGAGATCGATGGCTCAAATCCCATTGAATTTATCAGTCGTCTGATTCTACCTTCCCAACCTTGTCCAACACACGATTTGTGTGGAAAAACAATTAATTCTATGCACACAAAAGCTTATTTTCTTAATCGAGATTAACTTTCATTACATATTTACATATCTTGTTCTATGTATAAGAAGGATACACTAGGCTGAAGTGATAAGAGTTTTAAATAGAGGGTCGCTATGCTCCTTGCGTTTCCAAGAGAATAAACGAATAGCAACAAACTGCTTCAAAACGGTTTGTATCTGAGAATTCAAACTAATAACAGTTAACACAAAATAAGCCTTCACTTGACATAAATTCTGTGTTTTAACGAGATCTGTAGAAAGATTTTGTCTAGCTCTTGCGGTTTACCAGTTATACACAACTAATTCGGAATGAAGAGGGCTTCACAGGCTATTCGCAGGATATTCAAGATATGCACATTTTATTTGTCATGTGTATCTTAAACATAACTATTTTAATATAAATCGTTGTCATTTTTGATAAAATAAAAAACAATAAAACATTTTCCATGTAAAGGGGAGTTTGGGGTGAGGGAATTTTCTTGAAATTCTTTGTCATATTTTTAAAAGCTGCTGAGTCTAAGTTAGCATTTTTTTTTCGTTTTCGAGAGTTATACTGTTCACGGATTAACGCACACATACACCGTTTCCTAAAAATGTATTTTCTTTTAATTATTCAGAGAGACTCAAAACGGGAAATCTCGGTTTAGAATTTTTTGGTGTAATGGAGTACCTTCCTTATACTTAGTATAGGTATGAAGGAGAGAGAGAGAGAGAGAGAGAGAGAGAGAGAGTGAAAATGACAAAAGGTATTGAAAATATCAGATCAATAATAACGGATATCTCAGAAATATCTGACGCCACAAAAACGTTACTTGAAAGAAATTATTGTGTATTTTAAAGGTATCTACGTTGTTTGTGTAGTACGTTTTCCATATCTTTTAACATTTACCAGTTTTAAATTATTACAAAATTGTACAAAATTCGTTCCCAGTACATTCAAGTTATATGATATTTTAATCAAAACGTTAGAGCCCATTTTTAGAAAGTTACACATTTCGAAGAATTTTCTATATAAAGGGTAGTTTGAGGTTGGGGGACTTTCTTGAAAATCTTCGTGTTGTATCTTTGAAAGATACTGAACCTAAAGTTTGGTAATTGCCGAATATTTCGTTTTAGAGGCATGCTGTTCAAAGACTCACACATACATTACTTTCTAAAAATGTAAATATACTGACAAAGCTTTTTGGAATACAATACTTCCTACTACTAAATACGTGGCAGAGAAAGTAGAAGTAGTAAAACAGCTAAACAAAGTCGATGATAAACTTCTTAAAGATTCGGCCCCCCCAAGTAGAATTCTGTCGTTCACATATCCGGACCTGAAGGGATGGCAACGAACAGTTTATTTAAACTGCCATGCCTATGTGATTGCTAAAAGCTGATGAATCTGAAATGAGGGAGTCAAAGATAGAAGTTTGATATCAAGATTCTGGTCGTTTGTTTCTGCAAACTTGTCCTGTTTTGGAAGCTCCTGTAATTCTTTCCCTGCCGAGGAAACAAAAACTAGTGGATATGCAATGCCGTCATTCCTCTCCTGTAGTTGAGCGTGCGTTGGCAGCACTGATAAAAAGCGTAACAAAAAACTGGTTCTGGCTACTTGGTATGATTCGCCCGCTGATGTGGCAATAATATCGAGAATGTATGTAACCGGCCACATACCTTCACCAGATCCATTCAATTGGTGACTTGCCAGTTCCCAAACTATTGCCTTTTCTTGCTCTATTAGTTAATCCCTCCAAAACTCTTGATCTACAACTTCGGAATCAGCAAGGAAAACTTGCTTTGGAACAAACATGCTGGGCTCGAAACAAGCTTACAACACTTCTGCGTCTTTTAGACCCTCCAAAAGCAAAAGATTCTCCGCTAACAAATACTCAGCTTTTAACAATGACTGAAAACAGAGGTCTACGCATGGGTCCTCAGGGGGTTCAACCACCCCCCCACCAAATATTCAAAATCGTAATCGAAACACTGCAGCCACATTTTTGTTTTCTGTAAATCTTTTATACCTTCAGGTCCGTTAGGTATACAACAATTTACCCGTTAATAAACAAGTAATACATTTCTTGTACATATAAGAAGATAAAGAAGAAATAAAACCAATTGCGATTTGCTGAAAAAAGTACGAAGTATTTCAATTTTCAAATCAACAACAAAGAATATTTCGGAAATGGTTAATGCTACAAAAAAGTTTATTTGGCATAAATTGTGTGCTTTAAGAGTTCTATGTTTCTTGTGTATTAAGATTTGGCCTATCTCTTACGGTTTAACAATTATACAAAAGTCATTCAGAATGAAGTGCACTTCATAGGCTATTCCCAGAGAGTTCAAGATATACGTTTTATTTCATCATGCTAATACCTTTCGTTGGAGACATTTTTCAGGAAATAAAAAAAAAATAATGAAAAATATCCCATGTGAAGAGTAGTTCGGTGTGTGGGGGATTTTCCTCAAAAACGTTGCGTCTCGGATGGTCACTAACTTAAATAACAAGTTTCATGCTTAACCGGCTTTTCGTTTTTGAGTTATGCTGTTCACAAACATCTTTTTCTAAAAATGATTTTTGTGGGGTTTATGGGGCTCCAAAAATGTATTTCCGATGAAATCTGAGTATTGAAAGTTTGGGTGGAATGCATTACTTTGTCTACTTACTGTAAATAGTAGATAAAGTAGAAACACTATGTACATTAGCCTCTTAATTGTGTGAATTAATTTCTACTTGAAGGAATATACCAAAATCTCGATTATCAATTTAGTTTGGTCATATAACATCAGAAATAAGAATGTGGTAGAATTAAATTACCATACATAATAACCTCAACGTTTTAGATTAAGTATTTGATCTCTTAAGAGTTTTAGTTTACTTCTTTTACAGAAAATGAATGACCCACTTCGTATGTTACCTAAAGTATTCCCTACAGGTTTTGTAGGACTTCATATGCCACCTTCTGCGATAGAATTTGGATTTGTTCATTTCTGAATAAAACATGTTTCCTTCATCCAGGGTACTCCAAAGCATATTTAAACTGTAATATGTGAAATCAGTACCTTAGGCATTAAGGGACTTAAAACCGAGAGAGTTGGCTCCGCGGTAAGGCGTAATACTCTCATTCGGTTGTCCCGGGTTCAACTCCTTCCATCATCCACTCTGACACTGGGTTTTTCATGGTTTTCCCTCTCGTTAGGCAAATGCTGGAATGCTTTCTCTTCCGCCACGATTTCCTTTCCTTCATTTCTCTTTCATGTTTCACTTATGTTTCTAGGTGTCATAGCGTGATGGCGGTGCCGGACAGATGGCGCAGATGCCTGCTCCAAGGAAAGATATTCCCCGTAGGCACCATAGAACAGCCTGGTTGCAAGGGTTGTTCATCGCCCTTTCTGTGCAGCTCCAGTAGTGGGTCCGGTCAAAGTCTGGAAACCCCTGAGAAAACCTTGATGTGGTTTACAGAAGGATCAAAGGATGACTCAGGAACAGGATCCGGAGTATATGGCATAAGAACAAAGAGCAATAGGTTTTTTATTTCCCTTTGGTGAATATGCTACTGTTTTTGAAACAGAAATTTATGCTATTATTCAATGCATACATGGAAACATAAGGAGAGCTTACGCTGGTAAACGGATCCTTATCTTCTAAGATAACAAGGCTGCAGTTAAGACCCTAAGTAGTCATAAGGTAACATCAGGAATGGTTTTTAACTGCCTAAACATGCTCACATGCTTGGCAGTACAGAATGAAGTTCAACTCATCTGGGTGTCGGGTCATAGTGGCATAGAGGGAACTGAAAAAAAGCTGATGAACTTGCAAGACAAGGAGCAGCTTCACAATTTATTGGGCCAGAGCCGGCTCTAGTAACATCTCCATGTTTAGTAAGAGAGGCTTTAAGAACTGGTCCAAAGCAGATCATAAAACATGGCTTAAAACTCCAGAAAACAAACATGGTAAACTATATATTAGAAAACCATGTAAGAAAAGCGCTGAAAGCTTACTTAAATGTAACAGACTTCAGCTGAGAACAATTGCTGGTAGTGTTTCAGGGTAACTTAGATTGCAGATTGTGCAAGAAAGAAGCTGTTGCAGCCCAGCAGATTATATTGATCCTGTGAGCCGGCTCATAGGAGATACATTGCTTTTGGGGAAATGCTTTTAGAACCAGAATAATTTGAAACCACATGTGTTATGAGACTGTAATCCTTAGTAATGGGTGCAGGCATAATGAATTAACTTTAAAACGATGCAGGTAGCATAATAAGCCCAAGGCTGAAGTGCGCCCGGAGCAATGACGGAAATCTGTATCGAACAACACAAGACAAGTGGGTCCGGTCTTATAGGCAGGAAATATTAAGGATTTCTGAGCGTGTCTGTGGCATGTCTGTCTCCGGCCTGTAGCCCCCTGTGGTTCCTTCATTTCACAGCTTCTTCCTGGAGGTATTAAATAATAGATCCACATAGGTCGCGGCTCACAATATGTCTCCCTGCGTTGTATATCTACATATATTAAAACAGCGGTAAATATCGAGGGATGATTTGGAATTTAGTCCTTACTCTTAGAAAATTATTATACCATACATTGGTTGGCAACATTGATTAAACGGCTCGCTCCTTCTTTTACTATCTGCACACTTTTAGTCACAGGTAGTTAGCACTAGATGGTTACAGAGCACCCCTTAGTTGCATAGGTAGTGAAGTGACTGGGTCTCCACATAGTCTAGTGATTAACACACCCGACTGGGTATTAGTCGTTGCTGGGAGTTAAATTTCTATGTAACTCTATTTGGTCCTATATATTCTTTAGAAAGTTGTTTGTTCGCCATGTTGACCCATCAGATCCTTTATATTCTATACAATCTTACACCCTGTTCCATCGAGTCAGTTGATATTGTCCTACATTAGACAAATCTCTAAAAGTGACCTCCGAATGAAGGTATCGTGTCCTTCAGCTTCATGTCCTCCTTTCAGCTCCCTCCCCAAAAAAATTACACTCTACTCATGTACCTGTAAGTCTCTGCCTGAAAGGATAAGCTAGAGATTATACAATAACTAGACAGGAATAATAATAAAAAAACTCATCAGAGGTAAGAGTGAATTTAAATAGCGGAATTACAATCCACAGCTTGCACTTCCGGTTCGTTCCATCACTCAATCATAGTTTTCTGCCCACCGGTACGTCCTTCATTACAACATTCTTCCGTCTCTTCCGCTTCCCTCCTCGCGCGTGAACAGTTTATTTTAATATGGTATTCTTTTTATGTGCCGAACCTATACGTTTCCTTTCAACAAGCTTCTATTATCCAATGTCTCAGAGTTTATTTCCATTATCATTTTCAATATTGTTTCTTTAATGTTCTATTTTGTATAACTCCCTTCAACTTCTATGGCCATATTGGGAGCTTTAACATAAGAAATGACTAATGGTGCTATAACTCGTGGTACTGTAGGCTTTTAATTTTGGTTACATTACGTTTAACCATGAAATACAATCATATTCACACTTCCAGACTTTGCTGAGGGTAGGAAATTATTTTGGTTAAAGAGAAATTCCTCCGCCCAAGCCGGAATTCTAATCCAGAACATCTCTGCAGAAATTAGAACTTTGATCACTACACTAAAACCTCATTATTTATTTTGTCAACCATTTCATCCCTCCCCCCGTATCCACGTTTCAAATGCTTCTTATCATTTTCCTCATTTTGTACAGCTTTTCAATGATGTGCTCCAAACACCAATCTCTATCTTAGTTATTCCTCAATTCTTTCTTAAGGACTTTACAAAAGATAGTCTTTTTTCTATTAAATGCGTGCTTTACTTCTACTACCCTCTGCTCCACTTAGTTCATGTACATTCCGTAGTACAGCAAACTCTGCTTACTCCACTACCTAATGCAGGAGCATCCTCTTTGCTCTTCTTCTTACAAACGTAGTTTTCTCTTTCGTATTGTATTCCACCCAAAAATTCAAATCAAGATTCTGTCTATAAACAAACATAACTCAAAATCGGAAAGTCGGATAGACACCAACTTTTATATTTGAGTCAGACACTATGACATGCCGTATAAATGTTCTCACGAAAATTGGTCCATCTCAATCTAAGCTTTACAAGGAAAACATTGTTGGTTATTTTTCATTATATAAAAATGGCGCATATGATTTTGATTGAAATATAATAATATATTTGAGGTAATAATGGAAGAAATTTTCTGTGAATAGCTTTGAGGGTCTCTTCATACTGAGTAAAATCCTAAGAGGCAAACGAAAACTTACTGATCACTGTGTCGTAGTATTAGTGTTCTCCGGATATTCCATGTTGCATGTTTATGCTTTCTCAAATACGGACATACTCGTACCTGAAAGTTTGCAGTTCTTTCTTTCTTTCCATCGCAAGCGCTGTTGTTACGACTAAGCATTTGAATGCTGTTGTATGTTAGTAAGCACTTATTGCTTAACTTGAGAACATTCCTTAGCAAAGTATGTCAGTAGCGTATACCATGGCATACATGTATATGGCAAAAGGTTGTTATGGGTAGAGAATTTCTTCAGTCTGTGCCAATTTATTTAGCTCCGTTAGCGTATTCCTCATTATATTTCATGTGCTAGCTCTACAGTATCATCAGCAATTACTTTATTATTCCTCCTCCAAATATCACTCCTCACTTGTTCTGGAAACAACTGATGAATTAGATGGATGACCAGGTACATCCCTTCCTATTCTTCCTCTGGCATACGAAGTGTAGCAATAAAGAAACCTGATTCATGCTCTAAGTAACAAAACAAGTCCGTCAATAGCAATGTTATCCCCTTCAGTGTCCGCCCCCTACGCCCCTTCATGCGAATTTTCAAAGCTTGGAAGCAATACTGCAGACCTTCTGCTGTTCAACAGTTCCGTCGCTTTTGGCTTTACTGCATCCACGACTCGAACCTATACAAAACCTAAGGACGAGATGGGTAAAGTAACATAACAAATGAACTACTTGGTGGAAGTAGATGAAGGTGCGGGAGCATGTTTCCAGAGGTCTCTCACACGTACACAGAAAGCTGAACGTCACATGGCGTGAGTGTAGCGAGCCTATTGTGCCAAATGGGTCTGGTTCCGCAACTAGGGGCAGTTGACGAAATAGGACAAGACGGTGTGTGGCAATTAGGGAGCTGTTACGGTACACTGTAGTGGTGTTCTTCATTGCAACATGGCCCGTACACCATTTGGATGACTTCTCACGGGGGAGAATCATCGGGAAACTGGAAGAAGGGCGAAGTGTGACGAGTGTTGCTCAGGAGTTTGGAATTACTCACAGCATTGTTTCACATGCATGGGGAACCTTCCAAACCACAGGCACTGCTGTCCCAAGGAGAGGTGGTGGTCGACCGCACTCAACTACAGCAGCAGATGACCGCTACATTGTGCAACAGGCAAGAAGGGATCCGCGCCAAACAGCGGGTGCAATTGCAACCACATTTAACAGGACAGCTAGGCACGCAATCTCACGATACACAGTGGCACGGCAAATACACAGAGGTGGTCTCTCTGCCCGACGCCCAGTACGTTGTGTTCCACTGACATCCACACTTCGGCGGCACCGTTTGCGATTGTCCTAAGAGCATCAAAATTGGACCAACGAGGAATAGGGTCGCGTGTTCTTCTCGGATGAGAGCAGATTCAGTCTAAGTAGTGATTCTCGACGTACCCTCATCTGGCGATAGGTGGGAACACGTAATGAACCCACGAACATCCTTGAACATGATCGTTTTGGTGACCCGGGTGTTATGGTTTGGGGAGGCGTAATGTTGCATGGGCGCACCGACCTCCAAATCTTTGAACACGGTACGCTCACTGGTCAACGTTATTGTGATACTGTACTCCTTCCCCATGTGCGTCTTTTCAGGGGTGCAGTCGGCCCTGACTTCATTTTTATGGATGACAATGCGCGACCGCATCGAACAGCGCAGGTGGATGAGCTCCTGGAACGAGAGGATATTCGGCGAATGGATTGGCCTGCCCGTTCTCCCGATTTAAATCCCATCGAACACGTGTGGGATGCTTTGGGGAGACGCATTGCAGCACATCCACATGCACCAAGACCATCCAATACTTGTCCACAGCGCTGGTTGAGGAATGAAACGCCCTACCACAAGAACTGCTTACCAACATTGTGGCAAGCATGGGAGCACGATGCAGAGCTTGCATTGCTGTCCGTGGTGATGATACACCATTTTAAGCACCATGTATCTGTTTCTGTAAATCTAAAGAGCCATTATATGATGTATTGACTTTAGTGTAACTTATGATATGTGAATAAAAGCGGCATTTCTGTTCGTCTCATTGCATATTTCGTTTAGTTGCCTACTGTAGCATACCGTAGCAGTTCCCTCTATGTATGATTCAAGTTTCATCGAGCTATGTTACTTGGCAGTGTCACAGCATGCGAAGATTACTTTCGTCCTTAGGTTTTGCACACCAGTGTAGTTCTTATGAGTGCGGACTTGACTTTCGGGAAGAGAAAGGGTCGCATGGTGCTAATTCAGAGAATATGGTTGATGTGCCAACACTGAAACGATTTTCGCACAAATGACTCTTCACAGATAGCGTGTTGTGGGGTAGGGCTTTGTCCTGCTAGATGATTTACGAGGCATTCTCCACAAGTCTGGTCTCCTTCGTCACACGTTTCCGGAGGGTCTCCAAAACATTTTTATAATAAACCTGCTTGACAGTGTGACCCGCAGGCATCCAATCAATGTATGTAGATAACCTCAGATATCGGAGAAAAAACAAAAAAGATCACCATTGGTTTGAATTTGATGTGCCCATGCTCGCTTTCTTCTTCCTGGGGAATTGGCGGCTCTTCCAATGAATTTAGTCCCTGGATAATTTTAAAAAATACAAGTCCGCACGTAATTATATTTTTAAGAAATCAGGATTATTTTAAACGTTTTCAAGAATGACAACAGAACATTTCACTCGATCTTCCTTTTGTGAGGGTGTGCATTTTGGCATTACTTTAGCACACACATTTTTCATGCCCAGGTAGTTGTTCAAAATCTTCTTAACGCTTTCCTTGTTGATGTTAGTAAGTTCAGCAACTACTCAAGTCATCAATTGGCGGTCTCCTCGAATAATTTTAACGACTTACTCCACAATCACTTCAGTTTTCGTAGTGAAAGGACGGCCCGATTTTGGATTGTCCCGGACGTCTTCCCTACTGTCCTTAAAGTTCTTAAACCACTTGAAAACTTGTGTGCGTGATGGACACTGATCACCATAAACTTCTCTCAGCAATTTTAAGTTTCTATGGCACTCGGCATTATTCCGACGGAGCTTAGACAGATGATCCACTTCTAACAATGGACACAGCCAGACTAACTGCTGCGCTTGAATGAAATTTCCTTCCCCTCTTCGTTCTCGAAGTGGCGGGAAATGAGTATAAAATTGGTTGTGATGCATTCACATGACTTTCTCTACCCTCTATCGTTTATTAGCGTGTATACACACTAATCATACTAAAGCTTATTTTTATATCTACTACGTTGTAATCCAAATAAACTTTTGCAGAAATAGCTACATTAAACATTTCATTATAGATACAAAGGGAACAGAGAGAGTCAAATATTTAAGAACTGAACGCTATACGCTGGCCTTAAAATTCTATACTGTTTCAATGGAATCGCAACTGAATGTTAACAGGACCTTAAAAGAATGGCTAAGTATTGAACAATTCGAACCATTAATAACGGATATCTCGGAAATGGTTGATGCCACAAAAAACGTTATTTGAAATAAATTGTGTGTTTTAAAGAGATACACATTTCTTGTATAGTACGTTTTCGTCTATCGCTTAACGTTTACCAGTTATACAAGAATACACAAAATTCCTTCCGAATGAAGAGGACTTCAAATGCTATTCCAAGAAAATTAAAGATATAAACTTTCTTTGTCATGTAAATATCTTTAATATGTGGTATTTTAATCAAAATCGATAAAGCCTTTTATCTTTTTTTTTAGAAAACAAAACATTTCGAAAAATGTTCCATGTAAAGGGTAGTTTGGGGTAGGGAGATTCTCTTGAAAATCTTTGTGTCGAATCTTTGGAGGATACTGAACTTAAATGCAGTTTGTTGATCCGACTTTTCGTTTTTGAGTTATTCTGTTCGTAGACAGACACAGGCATGAACCTTTTTTATAAAAATGCTCTTTTTTGTATTCAGGGGGCCTCAAAACATGTATTTCCGGTGAAATATAGGAATAGAACTTTTAGGTGGAATGCAATACCTTCTCTACCTACTAGGCAGGTGGTAGAGAAAGTAAAGATTAGGTTCTACTTCTTTATTGCGACTCATATCTTCTGTCTTCATTCTGATTACTTATCTTCAGGGAGATCATTTAGAAGTCTTTCTCTTTCCAGTCCGCACTAATTTGCTTCAACTTCTTCAACTAACGTTTAAACTGCCCTTTCAAGATGAAAAAATGCCATATACAATTCTGTAAGAAAGTTCGTTAATTGTTGTTAGGAATTTAAAACCCTCTGTATTTTTCTATCCTAAATCTTTAAGGCTGGTTCACAAAAACCAGAAGCCGGAACGGGAAGCGAAACAGAATACCACATTTTGGTTCACAATACGCCAGCAACGAGAACGGGAATGCATATCGATAGCAAAGTGGAAAGTCCATTTTGTGCATTGGTATGTGATTTATTTATAGCTGACCAATGATATTTTCTCAGCTTCTTCCAATTCAGCAACATAATGGGGGTTAGCAAACGTCAAAATTAAATAGGATAAACATTTTCTAATTACAGATCCTTTAGTATTTTCGAATCCTCTAGTTCGTGTCAAGCTTCATTCCTTTATTAATAACTTACATTACAGTTGTTTGTTGCTCTTCGTTAATTACTGCCGGCTTTTGCTGTTCTATATAGCTTTTGCTATTATTTTTAAGCCATAGCAGTTTTGAGTTGCATATAAACAAACTACAGATGACACTTTCGCTAGAAGAACCGACGCTCAATGCATCTCTCAAGAAGGATCAGGGTCGTCTTTCGTGGACTAGTGGTACCGTGCTAGCCTCTAGTTTCGAAAGTCGCGGGTTCAAACCCGGCGGAGGGCGATGGATTTTTTTTGAGCGTAAAAATCCTTAGCATGGCTTCCTTCGGAAGGGAAGTAAAGCCGGTGGTCCCGTGTTGTAGATTTCTCTGAGCAAAATTTCCGGTCTTTCACGCCCAATATAGGAAGGGATGCTAAGGACCATAATAGTTAAAAGAGCGTCCATAAATAAATCTCAATTTCAATTTCTGTATCCAGGACGCACATTTGCTAGAATTTCTTCCGGTTGAAGATTCCAATATGCTCCTTATGGATCTAGTATGCCATGCCCTAGAATGAGAAATTTTTAACTTGGTCGTCTTCTTTCCCGTTCCCGGGATACGGGAAAGCTTTCCATTAATTGTGAACGCTCACATTATACTAAAACATGTATTTTAACTTTGTCGTTCTCGTTCTGGTTTCCGTTCTCAATTATGTGTACAGCCTTTATATTTTAAAAGCTTTGCTTATTATGATCCTTATAACCTCCAAAAATAATCCATCCAATGAACACTTGTGAGTTATGACATGGAGGGGAAGTTGGGAGCGAAGCACGCATTTGAAATAAAAATATCCCTGGAGAAAATTAATGATTATAGTCGTTTTGTTTACCGTATTCGTGTATCCTCTAAAATTAAGAATGAAAATACAAATTTAGAAACGTTGTAGTATGTTAAGAAATAGGGACACAAGGAATTAAATTACTTGGCATACATACTACTTATCGAATCCAAAGAAATAAACATGAAAAGTGTAAGCCCGGTTTCAAATAATTTTCTAAATTAATGTATATTTCTGTTTTGAACGTGCTGATTTCCCACACGCGTTCTGCATCTACTGACCTTTATTTTACATCCACCGTCACTCGTCGTAATACATGCGTTTCCCGATATATGACATGTGTTATCATTTCTAAAAAAATGTACATAATCTGTTTGCTTTTGGTCCATTTACTGATTCCTTCATTTGTTACGAATAAAATGTTGTAATGAAGTTTGTCGATCTTCTCCGAACTTGATAGGTTTCTATCTTTATACACGATGATAAAACTATAACCAATATTTTTACTTTCTCTACTACGTATAGTAACTAGGGGTAGTATTGCATTACACCTAAAAATTCGATACCGAGATTTCACCGGTAATACATGTTTTGAGGCCTCCTGAATCCAAAAAAAGTATTTTTGGAAACATGTCCGTGTGTGTGTGTCTGTCTGTGAACAGCATAACTCAGAAACGAACAGTCGGATAACACCAAACGTGGTATTTAGGTTCAGTATCTTCCAGAGATGCGACACGAAGGTTTTCAAGAAAATCCCCTCACCCCAGATTACCTTTTCATTGAACATTTTTCGAAAATTTTTATTTTCTCAAAAATGGCTCTAACGATTTTGTTTAAAATGTCATATATTTAAGATACTTCCATGACAAGTGAAATGTATATCTCGAATTTTCTGGGAATGTCTTCAAAAGTATTCTTCATTGTGAAGGACTTTTGCATAACTGGTAAACCATAAGACATAGTCAAAATTTTACTATACAAAAAATGTAGATCGCGTTAAAATACACCATTTATGTCATATACATTTTTTTGTTGAGTGAACCATTTTCGAGATATTGCTTGTTATTCCCTTAAATTTTCTAATACTTTTTCTCAAATGGGAATTCGTTATTCATTTTTTTTGTCCTGGTAATGCAAAGAGAATGGAATACTCCACATAGCAACCAGCTCTTAAAATATTTGACTATCGCTTAAAGCCTACCAATTCCCCTTGCATCTACAAGAAAATTAGCAATAAGATTAACATCTAGATATCTCGATTAACATGAAGCATAAGGAGAATAAGCGTTTGTAAAAACAGTTTGTACTAGAGTAGAGAGTCATGTGAGTGTAACACATCAGATTTTTTCTAGTAAAAACAAACTGGTCAAACAAATGAGGTTATCATGTCTAATTTCTCTGTTAGCTTACCTGTGTGTGTGTGTCCCTGAACAGCACAGCTTAAATGCGAAAAGTCGGAAAAGTGCCAAATTTGAAACTTCTCAGGCGAAGCTTTCTGGAAATGCCCCCATACCAAATATTAGTTTTCAAGGATAGCTTTTCTTATATTTTTATATCTTAAAATTACTACAAGAATTTTGAATAAAATTAAACATGTTTGAGGTATTGCGTGACCATCACCATACATATATTTTATAAATAGCTGTAAAAAAAAATTCTCCGTAAATTGTATGTATATATATACATATAATTTACTGTAGAAAAACGTAGGTCTTCTTAAATATATACAGCTAATCATTTCGTAACTTCGTTTAAATAGATATTAACCAATATCTATTCTTCAAACTATTGTTATAGAAGCTTATTTTGTAACTATTTTATGTTAATCCAGATATACGTTTACAGAAATGGTTTCATTACAGTTTCGTTGTACACACAAGGGGGGATATAGGAGGCTAAGGCGATAGTCAAATCTTTAAAAAATGGGTAGCCCTATGGTACCTTTGAAATTCCATACTCTTTGCATGACACCGCGAGAAACAAAACAAATGACGACTTAGCACTTTAAAAAATGTATAATAAAAGTATTGAAAAAATCAAAACAAAGGCAACGAATCTCAGTGGAAATGCTTAAATAATGCCTCAATTTTGGGCATAAATTGTGTTTTAATGAGATGCAGATTTCTCGTATAGTAAGTCCTAATCTCTCTCTCTCTCTCTCTCATATATATATATATATATATATATATATATATATATGGTTTAACACATGTACAAAAGTAAACATAACGATTCAGAATGAAGACGACTTCTTTTACTATTTGTAGAATATTTTAGATGTGAGTTTCATTAATTATGCAAATATCTGAACAATGGTGTTTTAATCAAAATATGTAGAGCTATTTGAGCAAATAAAACATAACGAAACATTGTTCAAGTAAAGAGTAATTTGGGGTGTGGGATTTATTTTGAAAAATGTTCACGTTGCATCCTCGTAAGATGAACTTATGCTGGATAAACCCTTTTCTATATTTGGAATCAGAGGAACTCAAAGCATGTATTTCAGTAAAATAGAGTTCTCTATACATGGAGAGCATAAAAACCGAAATCAGGAAGACTATCGTTTTGAGCGAAGCGGTGGAGGGAGTCCAAATCCATTTTTGTTTTTCTTTACGCCTTTGTGTAAGCAGAGTTGCAGGAAAAGAAGCAGCAATTTTGTTTTCTCCTAATAGTATTTAACACCCGTTATTACCACATACGGCACCACAGATGTTGATACTGATGATACATGAAATGATAAATAGGGAAGGACATTTGGGAACGAAACGTTCGAGGCCAAAGTTTAGGGTGCCTCCGCGGCTGAGGAAAACCTAGAGAATAACCTCAGTTAGGGAGGACGATTCTGGTGGGATTTGAACCGTAGACCTCCCGTTCAAGAGCGCCTTAACCACCTCGGCTATCCGCGTCAGTAAAGAGCCAAATGTTCCTGACCCATGTTCATATAATGTGTCCCCTAAGGTTCTACACACCATGATGAGGATGATGATTATTATTATTATTATTATTATTATTATTATTATTATTATTATTATTATTATTATTATTATTATTATTGACGAGCAGCGACAAAGTAAGCACATTTAAGTCTCAGAGGAACTTGGGTGTTCACATACAATTACATCCTGAAGAGGAATGTTGATCCTCGTGAGCGCCCTTGAACATCCGAAGAGGTATTTGCATGAAACTAAGTTACGATACCAAGGAATGGTTGCGCCCCATGTTCCTCTAGCTGGTCAGTTGTAAATCTCTGGGCTGGTTACACAGCGAGCGAGAAAGAGAGGGAAGGAGGGAGAGAGCTTCTAAAATACGCACCCACTTCACCATAAATTCACTTGTTGGACGTTATCGGTTTTGTTCAACATTTGAACATGCCCCGGAAGACCACGAAGTACAGAAGTTATCGGTCATGTCCAATAGACTGAGGCTACAATTTGAGGGAGGGGTTAGAAAATAACATCCATTATTTCTATGTACATACTCGCATACTACACTTTCGTGAACTTCAAAGGTTCTCTCAAGACGAAAGTAGGTCATTTTTATTGGTATACTGAAAGAATTTCTCCTAGGTATCATGGCATCGTTGAGAAAAATCTGATATGTTGCACCCACATGACTTTCTCTACTCTTGTACAAACTAGTTTTACAAACGCTTATTTTCCATCTACTTCATGTAAACCGAGATAAACATATTGCTAATTTTCCTGTAGATGCAATTGCGTATGGTAGGCTTTAAGCGATAGTTAAATCTTTCAAGAGCTGGTTGCTATGTGGAGCATTCCATTCTCTTTGCATGTCCAGGACAAAAAAAAAAAAAAAAAAAAAAACGGAATATCTCGGAAATGGTTCACTCGACAAACAAAAAAAGTGTATATGACATAAATTGTGTATTTTAACGAGAACTACATTTTTACTTTCTCTACTACGTATAGTAAGTAGGGGAAGTATTGTATTCCACCCAAAATTTCGATACCGAGATTTCACCGGAAATACATGTTTTGAGACCCCCTGAATCCAAAAAAAGCATTTTTGGAAACATGTCCGTGTGTGTCTGTGTGTCTGCTGTGTGTGTGTCTGTGAACAGCATAACTCAGAAACGAACTGTCGGATAAACACCAAACTTGGTATTTAGGTTCAGTATCTTCCAAGGATGCGACACGAAGGTTTTCAAGAAAATCCCTCCACCCCAGAGTACCCTTTACATGGAACATTTTTCGAAAATTTTAATTTTCTCAAAAATGGCTCTAACGATTTTGATTAAGATATCATATGTTTAAGATATTTTTATGACAAATAAAATGTATATCTTGAATCAAAATTCTCGAAAAATGTTCCATGTAAAGGGTAGTCTGGGATGGGGGAATTTTCTAGAAAATCTTCGTGTCGCATCTTTAAACAAAACTGGATCTAAATACCAAGTTTGGTATTTATCCAACTTTTCGTTTTTGAGTTATGCTATTCATAGGCACAGAGACACACATGGGCTTTTTTCTAAAAGGCTTTTTTTTATTTTGGTTTATTTTCGGTGAAATCTTGATATCGAATTTTTGGGTGGAATGCAATACTTCCCCTACTTACTCTACATAGTAGAGAAAGTAAAAATAATAAAAATAATACAAAATATTGATCAGATATATACGTATGATTTTCTCTACCCACTATAGTTTCCTGTTCTGTATAGTTAATAGCTTCCATGGGCTATTCTTGCAATGCTTCTCTACTATCTGCTTCAAGTTAATTTAGATAAACGACTGTATAAATTGCTTGATTGCACATTTCCATATAGGTACAAAGGGAATAGCGATAGTCAAATGTTTAAAAACTGGTCGCTATTTACTGGCCTTGAAATTACATACTGTTTTCATGATATCGTAAGAAACACCTGAATAGTGACATCTTTAAAAAAATGATAAACGTTGAAAATTCAACCAATAATAGCCTATATCTCGAAAATTTGAGATAAATTGTGTATTTTATATAGAGAACCATATATTTTTGTGTACTAAGCTTTTGTCTAGCTCTTGTGGTAAAAACTTCCTTTCGAATAAAAGGCTTCACAGACTATTCCCAAATATGCAAGATATACATTTTATTTGCTATATAAATATTTTAAATATATGTTATTTTAATCAAAATCGTTACAGCTATTTTTGGGAAAACGAAAAATACCGAAAATCTTTTTGTAAAGGGTGGTTCGGGATTTTGTGTGAGTGTAAATCTTCGCGTCTTTGGAAGATATTGATCTTAGTAAACTCTCTAGCAGTACCTACTGTCTGCCGTTTATGCTAAGGAGAAGCAAGCACGTATAGCGTGTGAAATAGCCTTGGGGATACGTTCTCCTTGGGTATGAGATTCTTTTAGTGTGAATGAACATCACATGGAATCAACGCCTTTACTTCCCTTCCGAAGAAGGCGTGCTAAGGAACTTTATACCCGAAAGAGAACCAACACCCTCCGGCGGGGTAGAACTCACGACTTCGGGATATAGGGACTATGCCAGTTGAGTCCACGTAAATATGTTTACAAAAAACCAGTAGCTCAGTTGCGTCTGCGGTTTTTAAAATATATACGTAAAGTGCGTCCACAGCTACCTGCTTAGGTAGCTTGGGTAGGTTTAGGATCTTCGATAAGACACAACCAAACACTATGACGACACACAACAACGCACTGTTTAGAACGCTTTCTGCTAACGTCATATACAGCATTTAGTTCAAACTGGACATACGTAATAGTTCTCATTTTCAGTTGTGCACGAGCCATGGAGTCGATGACAAGTGAGAAGGGGAAGCCTCTATTTTTAACCAACATTTTTAACCTACTTACTATTTCAACCATATAATTTTTTTTTAACTCGTGTTCAGTTCTTAGATTTTTATGCATAACATAACGTAATCCAACTAAACGTCATCCATTTGTGGAAATTAAAAATGTTACGACAATCCTAAGTCTGCAAATGCTGTTTGTGCCAGGAATTGAAAATACTGGGACTAACAATTCAAATCTTTCAGAGACGCAACTGATGTATTAACCAAGAAATCCAGGGACGCAACTGGCGTATGAAAAAAATTGTATAAAACTGACTGCGGGACGCAATCGCCGGTCACCGGGGACATAGATAACCACTATACCACGAAAAATATGTAATTCCTGTTAATTATAATAAATATTTACAAAAATAGATTCAATTAGATAATATCATGGCTGAGACAACCTGGAATAAAACACTATTACATAAATGTGATGTGGATGTACATATGCGACTTAGTAAAATATAACTATAATTGCAAATACAGCCTCCTAAACGCAATTAACTAATATCCATTACAAAACATTGTACGCCGCTAGAATAATAAATTTAAAAAGAACTGATGTAACCGCTTATATGTTAACTTTTTGTGTTGTAATAAAGTCCGGAGAGCCAATTTAGAGAAAATTAAAAACTAACGAAAAAAATTTCAATGTCAACAGTAATTGAGGTGGGGAGATTTTGTTGATAATATTCGTGCTTACACAGTGTCAGACTCAAAATATGAAATTTATTATTTATCCGAAAATTCGTTTTTGAGTCATGCTGTTCACATATGTATACAGACGCGCGCAGATTTTTTAAAAATATCTTTTTGTATTCAGGAGATCTGAAGAGATTTACTCCCTCCAAAGACTTAATTTTAAAAGCTTTTTGACCTCTCCATTTACAAACCTGAGCTAGAAGTCACTAAAAATCCGCCTTTTTCGCAATGCCAAAAATTCTAAAATCCACATTCAACGAAAACGCGCGCACACACACACACACACACACACACACACAAACGCGTGTTTTTATCTTTATAATATTAGTATAGAAGGTTTGTACAGTATAGATTGAGATTTTTGAATAATTTTATGTAAATTTAAATTATATTAATCGAATTTCTTGTGCTGTGATAATGGATTTCAGAAATTCTTTTGAAGTAAAGTGGAATTTGATGGAGGAACTAATGAACGGTTGGAAATGGGGGAATGTATAGCAGCTTAATTTATAAAATGCATGATTTACTTTTATGATTTATAAAAATGTGGTTTGCGTAATTAATCTATAGAAATAACACATATTTAGCCTTTTACAAAGATAGATGATGTATTAAGTCGAAAATATACCAGATGCAGTAGAAACACCCAAAAATTGACTATGTTTTCATCTATGTTTTTGTTATGGTTTCTCGACTCTAAGATAAATAATAACGTATGATCCACAAAGATAACAGTCACAGTGTACACTGCAGAAGATTACCCAGAAGTCTTAGTAGCTAAGTTTAAATTGCCTAAGCTCTGAGTGACCCTGGTGTTTAGTATGCACCCACCTTGAAGCTGGATGACCCTGAACATAGTAGCTCATGAAATTCAGCCGCTACGTCTCCCTGGTTACCAGATTTTTGGGTTAGAAGGAGATAGCAAATCGAGACTTGCTTGCCTGCTTCCATACCTTTATCATCGGAGCCTCCTTTTCTTTGTTTCAATTTGTATTCTTTAGAGAGAGAGAATTTTCGTACATTTTTACTTTGAGGTGGAGGGGGGATTATTACTATGTCAATATTACAGAGAAGTAAAATATTTCCAGGGTACTGTGAAACCACTGTTAAACAATACACTTTTTATACAGGGTGATTTATGAAGAACTGACACATTTATTTCTTTAATTATTCTGTTCGAAATTCACTCAGTGCCCCAATTTTAGCACCAAATTAAGCAGAATGTTCTGGAGTTTCGGTTGTCTGTCACTAGATGCGCAGATGTTCATGTTTTATTCGTAATTGTTAGTTTTATTGTCGGTAACTGTTTTAGTTGTTCTAGTCAACGTGAAAATGGAGTACATATTAAATGAATGACTCTTCCTTGTAAACCAATACTTGATTACGAATTCAATTACAGCTACTCAAAGGGCATACCAGAGAGAATTTGGTGTTCGGAACCCTCCCCAAAGAAACACAATACTGGGACTGGTAAACAAATTGGAAACAACCAGATTTCTGGTGAGTGAAAAAGGCAAAACTCGTTCATCTAGGCTTCCCACGGTTGTTGTTGACGTAAGAGCACGACTGGATCAATCACCCAGAGAATTATTAAGACTTTGTCGCAGGAGACACGGTACAGCTACTCGATGTGTCAGAGAGCTGTGAAAAGTGCAGGCCTAAAGCCTAATAGGATTACGGTTGTCCATCAGTTAAAGGAACCAGATAAGGATAGAGACTGAGTCATTGTCGTTGGTTTTAGGTGTTCATTGTGCAAAATCCTGCCATATTACCCATCACATGGTTCACAGATGAAGCATGGTTCCATTTATCCGGCTATGTGAACTCAAATATCTCACGCTATTGGGCCAGCGAAACTCCACGTGTTATTCATGAAGCACCTATGCACCGGTTAAAATCGGAGTTTGCTGCGCAATATCCGCACAGAGAATAGTGGGTCCAAATTGTTTTGAAAACAATGTGAACACTGCAGAGTACCGGCGGATTTTCATGGAGTTTGCTGAGCAACTAGAAGATGTAGAACTGAGTCAAGGATATTTTCAGCAGGACGGCGCTACATGCCATACATCAAAAATAATTCCATGGCACTAATTGCAAGTTTCTTTGGCAATCGGATAATTTCAAGACCCCTGGCCACCGAGGTCTCCGGATTTGACATCGCGGGACTTCTTTCTTTGGGGTTACTTAAAAGACAGGGTTTATCCATACGTTCCCAGACATTGGACGATCTGAAGCACAACATTACACAGGAGATTCAAGCTATCCTCTAACGATTGGCCAGTAACATTGAACGACGTGTTGAGTTGTGCCTTATGCAGGATGGAGGACATTTTCAACATTTGCTATAGAGGTAAATAATCTCCCAAAATTCCTCTGCATTTCAGGTATAGTATGTTCTCGCTAGCGTAACTCGTTTTGAAAGAATTAAAGATATAAATGTGTCAGTTCTTCATAAATCAGCCTGTAGTTTCGCCAACTCCAACACATGTTAGGTGGAGAAAGTGTTTCTATTCCACGTAAAAATTCGATATCTAGATATCTCGGAAATACATAAACCAAACTTTTGGTATTTAAGGCTACTGGTACAAATGTTAGTTTCTTGCAGTTTAAAGTTTTTATTGTAACTGTTATACATGATTTTTGTAGAAAATTAACTTTCATGGTCCCATATAGATAACTTTCCTCCCAAGAAAAAGATTAAGAAAATTAATATCCAGTCCCATGTGAAATATTCCATGTGATGCAAAAGTTGATAGTTTAAACTTTTAAATTTTACATACGTTTCTGTGAATACAGTTCTATACAATCTAAGTTTAGATTGTGTACAAGATGAAAACTTTTCCTGTAGAATAATGAAGTATGTAATATTTTGTATTTTCTAAAAAACAATCATTAGTAACTTATAAAAATCCTAAAAACTATGCTTGATGTCAAGAAAGGCTCTTTATCTCTTCAGCCATATTCAGAGAACATACACTGAAATTTTGAAAATATTAACTAAAACTGCATTTTGGACAGTATTTTAAAGGACAATAGGAAAGCAAGATTAAGAGAAAAATAAATGTTTAGAATTCCACGCCCAGTTTGCACACACCTAGGTACGACCAAATTTAAACGTCGCGTCAGAGCATTTAAATGACCAGAAAGACTAAATAGTAATTAAGTCCTGATTACACCATTAAATTTTAAAAAAAATCTATTTATTTCGAAACTCTGCTATAAATTAAGTATCGAATACTCTCAAGTCTAGAAACTTCCAAGTCTAACAACGCAAAGATTTTCACGAAATTCCATCCCAAACTACCCTTGGACAATCACTCTTTTTTTCAACTGCTCTATCGAGTTTTTACTAAAACATCCTATGTTTGAAATATTTACACACAGAATAAAATTCATATCTTGAATTTCGGTGAAAATCCCCTCATTCTGGTTGTTAAATTGGGAATTCGTAAGAGATACATAAAAACGTACTATGGCAAAGCTGTATAGTTGATTAAATACACAATTTGTGTAAAATTAATCCTTCCTTAGCATCAAGTCATTTTCGAAATATTCATGTTGCATGTTTACGCTTTCCCAAGCGGGTTTACGTCATCTGTAGGATATGCTTGAAAGTTTGCGATTCTTTCCATCTCTAGAATTCCATACCAAGCCTTCTGAACGTTGTATCAGCATGTTGAATGTAACTGAATATTTATTATTTAATTTGTAATCATTCCTAGGCAAACACCTTAAATGTTAAAGAGCATAACGTAGAAAGAAGAACAATTTTTTTATAAATACTATAATATAAAACGGATATATCAGAATTTGTCATTGGTAGAGAAAGTCGTATGAGTAACGTATCAGACTTTTACTTTCGTACTACGTACTTACGTAGAGGAAGTATCCAAACATTCAATGTCGAGATTTCACCGGAAATACATGTTTTAGTACTTCCTGAACCACGCCAAAAAGACTTTTAGATTAAGATACGAAAACTGGGACAAATACCAAACTTGGTAATTAAGTGCAGTATCTTCCAAAGATGCGACACAAAGATTTTCAAGAGAATTCCCCTCAAAATGGCTCTAACGATTTTGATTAAATATTATGAGTTCAAGAGATTTACATGGTAAATAAAATGTATATTTTGAATTTTCTGGGAATAGTCTGTGAAGTCCTCTTCATTCGAAAGGAATTTTGTATACGTTTTAAGTGGTATATCTTAAGAGAGAGACAAAAACGCACTGCACGATAATTGTAGAGTTCTTTAAAACACACAAATAACTTTTATTTGTAGCATCTGCCATTTCCGAGATATCCGTTGTTATTGATTGTAATTTTTCAACACGTTTGACACTTGTTAAGGTGTCGTCGCTATTCAATTGTATGTTGCGATGTTTTGGAAAGAGAATGCAATTTCAAGTCAGGATATAGCGACCCGCTTTCAAATATGTCACTATCGATTGGGTCTCCTCTGTCCCCCTTGTATGCGCTACGAAACGTGTAATACAACCATTTCTGCAATGGTTTATCATCGTAAAGAGAAAGGTATTCGGAGGATCTAATAGGATCTAATCCACATTCAAAAGTTGAATTTTTAACCAATTGTTTTATATATAATTCATCTGTTACTATAATTGCATAACTACATAAAATAATATATAAAATCGATTACGATTGAGTAAGCAGAAAAGACGCTTTGATAACAGTGTGTAGCGGTTATATGAGAATAAGCGATAGTGGGTAGAGAAAGTCATGTGAGTGACACATCAGATTTGTATATTTATTTTCTGTAAAAGTCATAAAATATCACATTCTTTCATTTGTGTAGTATTCAATATTTATATATTAGTGTTTTGTTTAAAGTGAGATTTTAAAATTAAAAACACAGAAGCAGATGGCGGCTGTGGCTCGCGTGCAGTATGTCACTATTTAAATTCTCGTGTGCCGGCCAAACTCGGTTTATTTCACGATTTTCCCCAGACTATGCAATATCCGATGAAATTTCAGCACCAACTACAATGATAGAAATAGAAGTAAGATACAGGTGCAGGAAGGTGACTACACAACTAGGGTCCTTTGTCCGGATTACATTTACTATATATTCAAAACCAAAGATCGCAGTTCCACGAGCCCCAAAAGACCAACTTCCTAATACATAAATACCAAAATTAGCAGATGGCATAGGAAGATGGCTGAGCAAATAAGACTGCTTAGCAGAAAATTTCCCAAGGAAATTGTGCAGAGAAGCAATTACATAACTAAGACTATCTAACACACATCGAGTGAATTTACAGAATTTACAGCTTATCACCTAGCAGCTAAACCGACGTTAAATAAGCCAATAAATAACATTAATAAATACAAATAAAATTGTGTACAGATACAAAACATTCTTAGAAGTCTTAGGCTCCATTGTTGGATGGAAAGTAGGAATTTCTCTTTAGCAAGGATTGTTCCTTATCTTCCGGAATGTGTGTCAATATGACATTTTTTTATTTATTTACCTTGTTAACCTTGCGATACCAATTGATGCCATGTGGTTGTGCCACTCCATATGACTCGAACCGTGTGCTCAGATATTTGCCTGCTGGCAATCCTGAAATATGGTTATAGGCGAATTAAATAACCGGTTACACACTCAGGTGTGTTCATACTCACATACCACATTCTGGGCATACCGAGAAACGTTTTTACTTACGAATTATTTCTGGAGCATGTCCAGAAATCGAATCCGGTACATCTCGCATAGCAAACAGTTCCTCCAGCGCTCTAACGGCCAGTCTAGCTTAGATGTTAAAAGTGGCTAACAAATTAGGGTGGGGTGGGAAGAAAACATTAATTAAAACAAGTTGTTCTTACTGTCACAGCCTGTATTACTGTTGGTTTTCGTTTAAACAATAAATGACATACTTATCCACACTCTTATTCCTACTTCCAAGCTATAAGGAGGGTATGGATTGATCCTGGCTGAAGAAACTCCCGCTTCAATCAGAAACCGAACCCAGGATATCTGGATTTAGAGGCTACCATACTAATGAGTCTTAAAATATTGCTCTGCTTGCGTTGTTGCATTAAATGTGGAGATCCTTCTCTCTTTCCCCCGATGTACTTCCTTACTGTTTCTCCATTTACCTCCTCTCTCTATCCCTCTCTTCTTTCACTCTCTCCCCTTCATCGCCGTCACCCTCTCTCTTTGCAGCTTGGACATAATGTGATGTGTAGAGGACTAGTAATAGAACTGTCTTTTCTAGGGTGTTAATAAAATAAAAGCACAGATAAAAGTTTTACCAGTCCACCAACTTATATCTTTACGTTATCCTTGTTACGCGATCGGAACTACATATTTCACGAGATAATCGGTTTACTTACATTAATAACAATAATAATAGTGAAAAATTTACCTATATAACTTCTTAAATATTAGAAGATATAATCCTAGTTTTGTAAACAACAAAACCGTTTAGAAACAATCTACTTACAAACTTTTATGACAACGAAGTTTTCGAAAAATCTAGTAATAGTAACGGATATAGCTTCCCATGAAACCCTTCTAATTAAGATGCCAAATGGCATATTTTCTAAACGGGACTTTGAGTATGTTACATATAAAGTCTGTCTGTCTATCAGTCTCTAGCACACACACTTACATTCCGTTAGCAAATCCAAACTTACCTAAAGAAAAACCGTAACTTTGGAGTGGTATTAACTTATAAAGTGTTTTGTTTTGTAATCTGAAAAGCAAGATATTCTCGCTTGTTAATATATTGTTTTCGTAAATAAAAGCAGTCATGTTGTCCATATGTTAAAATAAGTATCTAGTTTACTCTTTCTTCCTCTTTTGCTGCAGGAAATCCTATGTTTTTTAAACCGTTTTTGCAAAATAAAGTGTATTTGCAGAGCGAGGTACCGTCTGTATCTCGTGTTCAAGAGAACGTGGGTTCAAATGCTGTGTACATGCCAATCTGACTGCAAATTTTTCTCGTTTCCCTAGGTTACAAGGTAACTTGATTATTTCAATACTATGATTCAATTTCTGCCCAGAGATTAAGAGAATTAATAATCAATGCATTGTGCAGGAAAACGCATCTTAGACCATCTCTCAGCAAGTCGTCCGCATAATATTAGCCAATTGTCTGGCATTGCACTGGTCGCTGCACCAGATCCTCATAGAAAATTCAGTCCACCTTCCGACTAAATAACAGAAATTAATAGATGACTCAGGGAGACGATTATACAGCTATCAGCAAGTTATTCAAATGTCTGTCTGGCATAGGGTAACTCAACCTGCGGAAGTCGAAAAACTGCAGAATATGACGTGATTAAAACGATATTTTATAAATAAAATGATGTAATAAATCACGTAATTCAGTTTAGGTTCCGTACAAACTGACAAGCGTTAGTCATTATTCACAATCTTGAGATGCAGTATCCCCAAAGGATGTTTGGAAGGAAGACAGAGAATCATGCATTCTTTAACCATAACCAAAAGAAGTGATCCTTTCCATTCAGTATTCTGTTACACTTTTACCTAAAGAAAGCATTACTGTCTGTGGTTGAGGCTGTCAGGACGACAAGAAGCTGATCCACGTGGTCGGATATTTGTATTCACGTGTATAAATCTGGCGATACGGAAGCTCGTGTGAAGAAAAGGGGTGTTTCGGGTCCGCCCCAAAGCCGCGGGCGGCAGTTAGTAGGAGGAGGCCGTTCACAAAGGGTTAATTTGGTGCCGGACCTTAAGGTCAGAGACGTGTACCGGTTATAGTATCGCATCCAGCGGAAGTTCTGCTTCATTTCCTCGACACCGCACGTCCTCAACAGTGTGAATGAGAGAGCTACTGCAAGAACCCGCTGCTTCAAAGCGGCTACTATTACCAAGTATCGTGGATTGCCGATCAAAACTGCAATTTGCAATCGAGTAGATCGTAAATAATTTACGGAACATTACGGTGAGAATTATGTTGGCGCGCATTAACAGTGGAAATTTCTTTGTTTAGAGAAGGAAGTCTATAGAAAATTAACAGTTAAGAAAACAGTGCAGGTATTACCCAACAGTGTTGCCAAGTAATGACTGAGCGCAGACTATAGTATTAATTTGTTTTTGACCTCATAACTACACCTACATTGAATATATTTTGTAATTGTTTAATTTGTATAGCGCCCTTAACTTCTATGGCTTTGACAGAAGTAATTCTAGGCTCTTTTAACGTTAGGTTTTAATCAATTCTAATTTGAAACACACATTCACGTCCATGTACATGCTTCCAGAACTCTATAGAGGGTAGGAAAGTATTCTAATTGAAGAAACATCCCTCCGTTCCAGCTAGAAATCGAACCCGGAACTTCTGGATTGAGAAGTCAGAATCTGGCCACTCGAGCACAGAGAGTCTAGAATATTATGCCGCAACAAAGAAATTGTTAACTATATAAGTTTTGGGATTATGGCAAGAATTTAATACTGAATGCACGAATGGACAGATAACATGATCAGATTACTCTCACGATCAATTATCGTCGCTAGTTAAACCTATACACTACTACTGTTACAAACACCATTAGGAAATATTTTAAGCATCATCATAATATTTTAAGAAGAAGAAGAAGCTGAGGGGGCAGAAGACGACCAAACTCCATTACGAATAATTAATACTCATTCACTATTAACACCATTCGGAACCCTATTATTATTTTTCTCTACATTCTTTGATTTTATTTTATAACAATCCATAAGAACTCGCAAAAACAAACTTCACATAATGATAATTATGAACACGTAGTCGGTGACGCAACAATGGTGACACATGAGTGGAAAACGTGTAACATGGAAGTGATGATATGGCAACAATGGAGGTTGTTTGTGTCGGAAACAATGCGTCTTAAGTGTCACTTCTACGTAGCCACAGTAAAATGTGGATTGATCATTTCAATTATGATAATCTACAAGAAGTAAAAAAATAAAATAAGCCATCAGTGCGAACAATTATCAGCATGGACTTGAAAGTAAGTTAAAGGTTAGAGAAAGTCGCGTGATTGTAACATTTCTGCAATAGATAACGGTGTGGAAGCATGCCTCAAAGAATACTTACATCTGGTAAAAAGTTCGATATGACGTTTTACTTTCTTTATAAATTATCTTTACTAAGCAGAGGAAGTATTGCATCCCATTCATTCAATACGAGTTTTCACCGGAAATGTGTGTTTTGAGCAAAAATGGAAAAGACTTTTAAATACCAAACTCAGTATTTAAGTTAACTTCCAAGTATGCAACAGAAGATTTGTTTTAAAGGAAATACCCTCCGCCGTTCCAAATTGCCCTTTACGTGGAAAATTTTTCGTTATTTTTGGTTTTATCAAAATGATTAAGAGTTTTCATTAAAATACCACATGTTTAAGACATTTACATGGCCAAAAAAATACATATCTTGAATTTTCTACGAATAGCCAGTGAAGTATTCTTCATTCTGAATGACTTTTGTATAACAGGCAGACCGTAAGAGATACACAAAATCTTACTGCATGAAATTCGTAGATCTCGTTAAGCGCACAGTTTATGCATTTTTGTTTTATTTTATTTTGTAGTTTTAACCATTTCCGAAATATTCTTTGTTATTGGTTTGAATTTTCAAATACTACTTATACTTTTTCAAGTGGTAAGCTTCGCATTTCTTTCTGTGGTCATGCACAGAACGTGTAATCTCAAAGCCATCACTTCACGATCTCCTTCTTTCTCTGTGTACCCTCCTCGTTGTTAGGGCTTACACCTTCCAGGATTTACAAGCGCGTGCCTGGGGTTAGACGCCTGTCGGGGAGCACACACTACGGATCAGAGACAACAGCCAGGATGAGTGATCAGTCCGATGAGAGCGAGGAAGGAGATGATATGAAATGGCGATGAAATGAATGAAAGGAAAGGTGGTGATGAAGCAATTAATGGCGGAGGAAACGGAGAACCCGGAGAAAACCCGTCCAGATCTGCGTTGTTTACCACAAATCTCACATGAGCTTCCCTGGGGTTGAACCCGGGTAGCCTTGTTAAAAGGCGAGAGGTCTAACCACTCGGCCACGACGCTGCCACACATAGCGATCCGCTTTTAAAAATCTGACTATCGCTTACAACGAATGTGTAAATGTGTAAGAAAGCTTATTTCAATCAACCAGGAGTAGACAAGAATAATTTTTTGTAAGAAGAGTTTGTAGAATAGAGAAGGCCGTGGAAATGCAAGATCAGTTTTTATAGCATTTTATATTTACTTCCTCTACCTTAGAGAAGGGGTGTTGTCTATCTGAACATTAGCTTCTCCTTTCAATAAAAAAAACTACACTAAAAAGAATTTATTTGTTTAATGGACAGAGCGTTTTGACATGAGCCCCATCAATGACGAAGTAAATTCCGGATTTACAGCAAAACAAATTTAAAAGCAGTCCTTCGCCTTCAGTCCTATGCAAATGTTATTTACACATAAAATTTCTCCAAATAAATGAAGAACAGTTAGGTATTTGATAGCAAGGAAAAGCAAAACAAGTATAGCAAGATCTAGGTTGAACATAGTCGGGCAAGTTTCCAATGCCAAGAAACGGGGTAACGACAAACCGATACTTGGAATATGAAAAAAGAAATGTTTTGGCCGTTGAACTTTCAAGATTTTACATATCCTTAAGGAGTAATGAGGTGTACGAGTGGATACATTTCTGGTTTTGCAGATGTCACCTACCAAGTGTACCAACTTAAATACAGCATAGTTTCACATTTCCTTATACCTGCAGGCCTATTTAAGTCACAATCATTCGAAACCGTATTTAAAATATGTTTCGGTGTATTTTTATTTACCGAGCGGGTTAGCTCAGTCGGTAACGTCTGTGGCCCACATTCGGAAGATCCTGGGGGCCGACCAATCTGACCGTAATATTTTTCGCGGTTTTTCTCGGCAGTTAGGCAAATGCTGGGTTGGATAACTTGATCCGCGAATTTTCCTATCATCCCTTTCATCACTACATTTTATTTCATTCTTCTGCACCGCATACCAAGCACTGGGCTGATATCCCATCCTGGATATGGTATGATCTAGAGTTTGCTTACTGCTCGACAGGCTACTGACCCAAGGCATTGGCTTGTTAGTCCTACAGAGAGAGGGGGAATCCGTTAAAGAAGAAGCAGCATTTTATTTCTTTGGTTTTACTTTTAGGACATCTCGATGTCAAATGTATATCTACTAATATTATAAATATTCATACTCTCATTCATACTTCCAGACTATGGGGAGAATAGGGAATAATCTTCCCCCCCAGCAGGGAATCGAACCCGGCACCCCTCGCATACCATGCAGGTACTCTACCGGCTGAGTTACGAGACCAGCCTATAGTTATATTATTGGAACCAATTAAGTTATTGATTGCCTTAAAACTCAAAAAACTACACCTACCATACTTTTTAAGATTTTATGTATAAATTTGCACTGTTCGACGCATTTGGTTAAAACATTGTAGGTACTGTTATACTGCACACATGAGCTGGAAAAAATTATAGGCGAAGTTACAACTACCAAAACTACCCCAATCATTATTTTGAATAGTATGTTGCTTTGAATTTTTTAAAAGCTAACTTATTCCTGCTCAGTCGAGACACTAATTTGTGCACTTACACTAAAGGACTCGACGAAATCTATAGCCTACCTTAAATATGTTAGAATAATAATAATAATAATAATAATAATAATAATAATAATAATAATAATAATAATAATAATAATAATCCTGTCGCGCTACAACCTATGAAGGGCCTAGACCTGTCAACACGACTGCCGACCTCACGTCTACGTACGTTCGGCAGAGTTGGGCAATCATCCAACCGATACGGGGGGGGTGATGTGGCCAGCATCACGCAACCCCCAGGCAGAATGTTGGCCTCCGTGGCCGGGATCGCTGCCTATCGCAGCTCCTCACTTTCCTCAGATGCTGAATGGGCACCGGCCCTACACCCAGGACTTAAAATCTGTATCCCCATGGGTGGGATCGAACCCGGGTGCATTTCTTGGCCGGGAACCAGAGCTCCACGACCTTAAGCATGTTATATCTACTGATATTTTCAACCCTTACGTACAAATCCGCACCATTTCATCACTTTGGACGAACTTGGGGTAATAATGTTTCATGTCTTAGCGAAAATAATAGGTTATTCATTACTCTTACTCTTATTTTCAATCCCTTACTTACAGAAAGCATGACTGGGGCAAGACGACTGTGCATATTTTCATTGTTCTCTGTGTTGAACTTTCTAAAGGAAAAATCCTGTATTGTATGAGATCCACTTTCAGAACATAATGGGTTTATACTTTTAAAAGATATTTGGTGCAGAGATGTGATATTCACTAGTGCAAAGTTCAACTAAAGTAGCGTTTATGGATTGGTTCTGAAAGGGTATCGTTCGCTAATTTCCTTTTTTTTTGCTTTTTTTTTTACTTTATCTGGCACCTATATCCTAAAACTTGATATCCAGATTTCACTGCAAATACATGTTTTCTAAACGTACCTTTAGAGCTGTGTGTGTGTGTGTGTGTGTGTGTGTGAACAACATAGTTAGATATCCGAAAAATGATGTCAAAAGGACACCAAACTTGGTAATTAAGCTCATTATCTTTCTATAATGCAACACGCAGATTTTCAAGAAAATTCCCTCGTTCCAAACTACCTTTATATGGAAGAAAGATTTCGTTGTGTTTTATTTTCTCAAAAACACTAACGATTTGGATTAAAACGTCATATGTTGATATATCGACATGGGAAATAATATGCATAACTTGAATTTTCTGTGAAAAAAGCCTTTATTTGATACATTTTGTATAATTCTCTATAACTAGAAATCCGTAAACCAAAGTTACTACAGGAAAAGTATGAACCTCACTAAAATACACCAGCTCTATCAATTAAGTTTTTTATAGAGTTAGTCGTTTTCGAAATATTCCATGTAATAAGTTTATGCCCATTCCTAACGGACATACTTGAAAGCTTCTTCTTCTTCTTCTTCTTCGTTATTATCATTTTTATTATTTATCTCGCCCCTGCTTTTCTTTTCTTCTCAAGGGCTTGCTATCACGAATAAATACTTGAATGTTGTTTCCTCGTGTTTATGTAATTAATCACTTACTGCTCAATTTGAAATCATTCCAAGGCAAACTATATCGGAAGTAACGTGACGTGGATAGAAAAATCGCTTTATATATATGAATCTATAGTATATAACACACATATTCGTATGAATATTTCACATTAGATCATTGATACTTAATATTTTTGTTTAATTTTTTTATCTGCTTATTTGGATAACGGTATGTGTTTTGAAGGGCATAATTTAACTGTTTCTAACTTTGTAAAACACAAACTTGAGTTTGCAAGGGCATAGCTGTTTTAACACCAGCTGGCAGTTGAACCAGCTGTTGAACACGCTCATCTGTGACATTTGCTTTCCCTATCAAGCAAATTCGTGATATGTAAGAGGATAGACTTTACCACAGCAGATGGTCCATCCGTTATCGGATACCTTGAACTGGTCGGTAGGTACAAGATAATCACTAAACAGTATAGCGTGCAAGTGTAATTTTCTTTATACTGCTATTTCCTGCAAGAGAATCAGTTATATTGTGATTACATTTTGAAAGGCCAGTGACTAAAGCAGCTGCTAATAGAAGCATTTTAAAGTAAGCTCATTGGAAATAGGGCGTATGTTAGCTCTAAAGCGCTGACAAAGAGAGAGAGACAGACTAGTAGCTTGAAGACGTCATAGCAAGAAGGGGTGGACAAAGCGCGTGAAGTAGATAACGGAAGGATACGTTTTAATGCATTTAAATAACGTTAAGCATTTCATTATGTATACAGTAAGTTATTGACGTAAATAACTTATTTTAATTCCTGAAAGTATTTGAAATTTAGAAAATCATTACAGTATTTCTGTATGCTTATTTTCTTTTTCTGAAGAAGTGAATATGGTGGATTATTCTATTTAATTAACCCCATTCCCATTGTTTATTGCTGTCAATTCTGCAATTGACCCCATTTCCATTTTGAACCAAAGACAATACCTTAACAACCTCGGCTCTCCGAGTCGGTGTCCCGCTTCATAATCTTTGAAAAATAGTAGACAATTGAACCTTGGATCTGTCATTCGTTTATCGAACGCAGAACGTCAAGTAAACCACACATGCGCCGAAGTTGCACAAGTATTGGGTCATTCGTCCCAACTGACTGATACGGTTCTAATATTTCTGTAATTTTCCTTAATTATTAATTATGTTTAAAAATCGCATGTCTTTCTCTACTCACTCTTCTACAAACTACTGAACCATTCTTACAAAATCCTGTTCTGCTATCTACTTCTCTTTAATGAGGTAGGTACAAGAGGGATACCCATAGGTAGCTTAAGCGATAGACAGATCTTTGAAAAGCGATCGTTACATGCTGATTTGGTATTCCAGCATATGACGAAGATGTCTAAGCACACCAGGCGAGGATTTTCACGATACCTCAAACTACGCTTTACTTGGGAAATATTTCGTTATATTTGATTTTCTCAGAAATGGCTGTAGCGAGTTTGACTAAACTACCATATGTTTAGGATCTTTGCTTGACTAATAAAAATATGCAATTTTATGCGATTAAACTGTGAAATCCACTTCGTTCTGCAAATCGTAACAGACAGATAAAAGTTGACTACAGAAAAATGTAGATCTCGTTAAAACACACAATTATGTCAAACAAATGCTTCTTGTGGGTCGTCCTCCGTGGTGTAGTGGTTAGCATGCTAGCCTCTAGTTCCCGAGGTCGCGGGTTCAAACCCGGCGAAGGTCGATGGATTTGTAAAAGTCCTTAGCATGGCTTCCTTCGGAAGGGAAGTAAAGCCGGTGGTCCTGTGTCGTAGATTTACGGCACATAAAAGAACCTCAAGCCTGATATATTACCGGTCTTTCTCGCCCAATACAGAATGGGACGCTAAGGACCACAGCAGTTAAAGAGCGTCCATAAATAAAACTTAATTTAATTTAATTTAATTTGCTTCTTGAGGCATTAAACATATTCGTTGTTAAATTTTCAAACGCTTTATACTTTTTAAAGCACTAAGTTACCTCGTGGTCATGTAAAGTGTGGGATTTCAGTCAGCATATCGCTTCAGCCTCCTGTATCCCCTTGTATCTACCATTTCTGCAAACTTTTATCTCAACATGAAGTACATATAAGAATAAGCTTTTGTAAGAATAATTTGTAGAAAAGTGTGTAAAGAAAGTAATATGAATGTAATACTTTAGAAATTATTTTGCAGCCCGAAGTTGGCAATTTTCTTTTGTTTCAGCTATGACTGATAAACGACAGAAAATCACAGACATGCGTGATCGAAATATAAGTTCCTGACTGCTGTCCATATAGTTCTGGCGAGAACCGGAACGCATAATAATTTAGAATTAGAGGTGTACAAGCATTACCTTAAAAAGTAATGGCGAAGAAAATTACAGACCTATTCATCGAAACCGTTGCGAGTAATCGTTTCAGTTGAAACGTGTTATATTGCAGAGTAACGCCTATCGTTATTTCGTCATGTAACACTGTTAAGGTGCGCAGACGTTTATCTGGCACATGGAACATTGATAAAAATGCATATTGCCTTGGCGAGAGCAGAATTAACCCTTCTCTCCCTGCGCTTGTCTGATGTGTCAGTAGTCTAACTAACAGGCGCTTTATACTGCAACCATTTGCATGTTAGGTATCGTGATTTGCAATTGGGTTATATCTCAAATGGTATCACGAGTCTATGTAGTTAGTAGTATAAATGTATGTTAATTTCACATAATTCCAACTTTTTTTACTTTTCACGTTTTCTTTTTACGAGATATTTTAGATTTATAAATTATTTATTTTCATTTTAAATTTATTCAATTAAAAGTTTATAGAACTATAGCTGTTCCTGTATTGTTTTATGGATGCCAAACCTGGGTACTGACAAAAAGTTGGAAAGTAGAATGCAGGCTGCAGAGATGAACTCTCTTAGAAAAACAAACGGCTGTACAAAATTAGATAGAATACTAATGAAGATATAAAAACAGAATTGAATATACAGGATAATCCGTTTGAGATGTCAGAAAACTAAAACGTTATATATAAGATGTTAATGCACACGTCTCTGAGCAGTTTGCTGTAATATAATCGGAAAGGATGGAAGTTAACAATGACTGAAGTTTCAAATTTCACCCTTGTGAAATGGCAGCGCTACCGTGCATGGGAGACAAAATGGTGGTCATGTGTCATGTGGTATGCGAACTTTTCAAATGTAACACGGACCCAGTAAACTTTCAGACGTCAGTATGACCTTTCGGAGGATTGATAGACAGCAAGTACCTTAAGATGTTTTCATACCATATTTAGCAAAAGCGAGCTTTGATGCAGCGTAATTACCAAGCTCGTCTTAGGTTTGCTGTCATAATGTATGAGAGGCAGGAAGCGGACGATCAATGGTTAAACCGATGAATGTTCAAGGACAAAGCCACATTTCATGCAAGTGGCCAAGTCAACAAGTATAACTCCATTATTTGGAGAACTGAGAATCCACACGTCTCAAATGATGCATTTCACATATCATACTACACACTGAGCACACTGTTGTGGCGTGACCAAAATTTCCTCTCCTATGCACGATAGTGCTGCCAAGCCACGCGGATGAAATCTAAAACATCGCTCATATTGCAGCAGACTTCTCAGAGATGTATGCATTAATCTCTTACATACAACGTTTTACTTTTCTAACATCTCAAACGGAAAAATGGAGCCATATAAACTACCTACAGCAGCATACTATAATAAACCAAAGGGTAAAAGGAATTTAGGAATATCTATTAGAAGATGGAAGGAGCAACTAATTATGAGGGTGGAATAGGTAATTTGCCTAGCCTGGAAAATAGGAAGAAGAATTTCTTAATTTTCTTATAAGATTAAAATGTAGACACCATTTTATATCATTCAGACTATTGTCTAACGCAGCGATGTTGGAACGAGTGCATTTATTTGACCTTCAAAGCATAGGTGAGCATACGAAAACTTATTACTTTCTCTACTACGTATAGTAAGTAGGGGAAGTATTGCATTCCACTCAAAAATTCGATACCGAGATTTCACCGGAAATACATGTTTTGAGACCCCCTGAATCCAAAAAAAGCATTTTTGGAAACATGTCCTTGTGTGTCTCTGTGTGTGTGTCTGTGTGTGTGTGTGTGTGTCTGTGAACAGCATAACTCAAAAACGAACAGTCGGATAAACACCAAACTTGGTATTTAGGTTCAGTATCTTCCAGAGATGCGACACGAAGGTTTTCAAGAAAATCCCCCCACCCCAGACTACCCTTTACATGGAAAATTTTTCGAAAATTTTAATTTTCTCAAAAATGGCTCTAACGATTTTTATTAAAATATCATATGTTTAAGATATTGTCATGAGAAATGAAATGTATATCTCGAATTTTCTGGGAATGTCTCCAAAAGTATTCTTCATTGTGAACGACTTTTGCATAACTGGTAAACCATAAGCGATAGACAAAATTTTACTACACCAAAAATGTAGATCGCGTTAAAATACACAACTTATGTCATATACATTTCTTTTGTTGAGTGAACCGTTTTCGAGATATTGCTTGTTATTTCCTTAAATTTTCCAATACTTATACTTTTTCTCAAATTCGTTATTCATTTTTATTTTTTTATGTCCTGCACATGCAAAGAGAATGGAATGCGCCACATAGCAACCAGCGTTAAAATATTTGACTATCGCTTAAAACCTACCATATTCCCCTTGCATCTACAAGAAAATTACCAATAAGATTGACATCTCGATATCTCGATTAACATGAAGCATATGGAGAATAGGCGTTTTTCCTTAAGTTTTACGTCCCACTGTATCTAAACTCATATGTATGTCAATGCACACAACAATGTAGCAGCCGCTTGCTTTTTCAACAATGAGCAATACATTGTTAATAAAGTAAACGCAGGAGAATACAAATCAGTTACGTCTGATTGACTGTTGAAGGAGGATGTAATTTTACTTATCATAGTGAGTGGTGAAATACTTTTATCATGGCATACCGAATGTGAACTGGAAGCTGCAGGCAATATGTTCGATAGTTCGGAAAACGTTTCAGAAGGAAACCATACTAGTGAAGATAGCATTCGTCCTACAGACAATGATGATAGAAGTGACAATTTTCAAACTGTGGAAGTGGTTCAATCGAAAAATAAAAACATCAATTGGAGTTTAGACCCTTTCCACAACATGGAAGAGCATCCACTGCTAACATAATCAAATAAACACCTGGTCCAACCAGATATTTTTATGTCCTGGACATGCAAAAAGAATGGAATGCGCCACATAGCAACCAGCGTTAAAATATTTGACTATCGCTTAAAAGCTACCATATTCCCCTTGCATCTACAAGAAAATTAGCAATAAGATTGACATCGATATCTCGATTACATGAAGCATATGGAGAATAAGCGTTTGTAAAAATAGTTTGTACAAGAGTAGAGAAAGTCATGTGAGTGTAACACATCAGATTTTTTTTCTATCTACGTACTTCATGTTAATCGGGATAAACTTCTGCAGAAATAGTTTCTTTTCGTTGTAGGTACAAGGGAGACAAAGGAAACCGAATAAATAGATGTTTAAAAGCGAGTGGTGACCTATATGCTGGCCTTGAAATCCACATTCTTTCCAGAATATCGCGAGAAACAACGAATAGCGACAGCGCCTTAACCAAATGACAAAATATTGACACATTCCAAGGAATAATAACGGATATCTCGGATGAGGCTGATAACAGAAATAATTTTGTTAAATTATGTGTTTTCAATATATTTACGTTTGTTGTGTAGTACAGCTTTGTCTATCTCTTAATGTTTACCAGTTATACACAATTATACAACATTCCTTCCAGGCTATTCCCAGAAAATTCAAAATAAACATTTTATTTGTAATGTGTCTTAAATATTTGGTATTTTAATCAAAATCTTTAGAGCTAGTTTTGAGAAAATAAAAAAAAATTGAAAAATTGTTCAAGCAAAGAGTCTTTTGGGTCGCGGGAATTTTCTGGAAAATCTTCGTATCGCATCTTTGGAAGATATTGATCCAAAATATCAAATTATACATTTCTAAAACGTTTTTTCTTTATTCGGGCGGCTTTAAAACATGTAGTGAAATCTCGATATCAAGTTTTTGGTTGGAATACACACTTCCTCTTACCTAGTATAGGTAGATGCCAGAGAAAGCAAAAAAAGAAAATAAAACAAACAAACAAAAATGAAAAAAGAGCCTAAAGCGGGACTAAGCTTTAACTCGTATTACTGACATTTAATAATGGTATTAACAAAACTGCGGTTTGTGGGTAGGAAATTCATCAGGCTTGATCCATCGGAGGTTGCTATTTCCATCATACCGAGATCTTGAACTACAGACAAAGTTTAGATTAGGCATTGTGGGGTTTTTCTGAAACAAAATTTGCTCTCATGGATATTTTCCGAAGTTAATAATGCTCAGCCCACCAAAAGCAAGTATTTCTATTAATGGTCTCGAACAATTTTTGGCGGGGCTTCATGAAACGCCGCGTTTTACTGGTTTTCGCAACGCATGGCCTCCCAACACCAAACCGTAAAGCAGTTTTGGGCACGCATGGCCTCCGAAACAAAATCTCTTCTCTTTACGCCTTGCGTTTTCCTTTCCGTTTAGGAATGCTCTACCGGCATTAACAAACCGGACCGTAATTGGCGTATTTGTCCTGTTTTTTTCCTTCACAAAGGTAACCATTAAAGTGAAACAAGAGGTGCACTGTCCTCACATACACCTGCCGAAAATCTTGCAGCTGGCCCGGCGTTCCCTAGAACTGCCATAAAAACCAAAATTACATTCCGGATGAGTACAAACATTTGCGGCTGTAATTTACGAATTGGAAGGGGAGACAAGGTACAAGCCGAAAACTTATATTGTTGATTTTGCAACTAGTTTTTCACAAGAAGCTCTCATTCAACAGAAGCGAATTGTAAGTGAAAAAAACTGGGCAAGTCTCAAGCTTCTGGTTGTTTCATGTACAGTCTCGATGTCTCTAGAACATGTTGCTGAAGAATGAAGAACAATATACATATAGCTTCAATTTCAGGCGTCTTCGTTTTGTGCCGGAACTGATCCGTTATAATTGATAAACTGTATTATTGCGATCCTTTTGAAAAACAGTCCTAAAAACATGCGTCATTATGATGTCCTTATAAACTACCTTAATTTTTGCTTTCTCTGCCACGTGCATAGTGGTAGAAGAGGTATTGCATTCCACCAAAAATTCGATACCGAGGTTTCACCGAAAATACATGTTTTGAGGCCCCTAAAATGCCTTTTCAGAAGGTCTGTGTGTGTGTGTGTCTGTGATCAGCGTAACTCAAAAACAAAAAGTCAGATAAATACCAAACTTGGTATATAACTACAGTATCTTCCATAGATACGACGCGAAGATTTTTAAGAAAATCTCTCCACTCCAACTACCCTTTACGTGGAACATTTTTTGATATTTTTGATTTTCTGAAAAATGGCTCTTTACGATTTTGATTAAAACTTCATATGTTAAAGATAATGACATGACAGATATACATTTTGAATTTTGTGCGAATAGCCTGTGAAGTCCTCTTCATTTGGAAGGGATTTTATGTAATCTGTGTAAACGTTAAACGATAGACGAAAACGCACTACACAAAAAATGTTAGTTCTCTTTAAAACACACAATTTACTTCAAATAACTTTTCTTGTGACAAAAGCCGTTTCCGAGATATCCGTTGTTAATGGTTCGAATTTTTCAATGCAGTGGCATTCTTTTAAAGTCCTGTCGACATTCAGTTGCTTCTCGCGATGTCATGGAAAGAGAATGGAATTTTGAAGCTGATATATAGCGTCCAGTTTTTAAACATTTGACAATTGTTATAATGAAATGTGTAATGTTTCTATTTCTACAAACATTTACTCCGATTACAATGAAGTAAACTTTCGTAAAAATAGTTTTTATACCTATTAATAAATGAAGGAGGGTAGAGAAAGTCATGTGAATGCAACATATAAGATTTTTTGTGAATAGATTTCAAACAAATGAGAAAAATGCAACCAGGGTGAACAATTTAATGCTATAGCCGTGATTTGAACCACGGATATTCGGATTTCCGTGTCGTTGCTCTAATGAATTGAGCAACCATGGCAACATGCCGTTGCGAATTAAATTCCCCAAATGATTCACATTTTTCAGGTAAACCACAAGGCGTTCCAAGTTCATTTTCAGATTAACATACCTCTCAATCTCTAAGTGCTTTAAATTCCAGGCTTCATAGTTAACCATATTAGAAAAATCATTAATAATAAGTTGTTCTTCCACAAAAGCCGTGTTAGGCTTAAAGTTGGGAAGGCAGAATCAGACTGAAAACGAGAGTTGAACTTAACAAGCTGGTGTTTATCCGACATTTCGTTTTTTAATCATGCTCTTCGTATACATATGGATATTTTTTTTCTTTTAATTTAGAGGGGCTCAAAACATTTCCGATGAAATCTTCGCATCGAATTTCTGGGCGGAATACAATATGTCCTCTACCTACTAGGTACTAGTCGGCCACGATATGAATGCGCTTGGATGAGAGAGTCAACTGTTTTTTGTTTACAATCATGGCTAGGGATCAGAGGGGAAAAGGGGCAAGGCGATAGGGAAATGTACAGTCGCACAATGAAAGCAGTACTACACATGCAGGCGTCAGGCTCGCTAATAAATTTAACTCGGAACTGGTATGTTTTCTTTACTTGAGTGTCCTTCCGATGCCTTGCCCACTTGTTTCGTAACCGTTTAGCTTCTCTTACACCCACGCACTCATATCGTGGCCAACTAATCCGTGGTACAGAAAGTAAAACTGCACACATGCGCATATATACAGTATCGGCTTGGTCGTAGCGATCCGATAACCTTGCTACCTGCGGGGCTCGTATATGCGATGTACTAACTTCGTAGGTCCTTGGAGCCAAATAGGGGTTAACTGATTGAAAAATAGCCGCTCCCAAGAGTGATGGTCTAATACTGCTCTCTATCCACTATAACTTGTATGAAAGGAGGCGAAGCATTCAGTGGTCTTGGGGTAATCTCTGTCTGCTGCCGCACTAGGAGTTATCCTTTTGGATTTACAAAAATCAATTAAGTCCTTTGGACAGCAAAGTGCCCTGAGCGATTTTTGATGACAAAAGGCTGCTCGTTCGATGTCGGCCCAGGACAACATATAACATTTAAATTTAAAGGCAGCCCTACAAGGCAAACACCGGTGAAGTTGATATGATTCTGGTAGTTATTAGCAAGGTTAAGAAAAGGGTCATTCACAATAAAAAGTAGACATGAACTAAGAGGAAAGCTAAGTTAAATTTATTTAATGTACATTTTAAAAGTAGTGGTAGCCTGACTATGCACAACAGTTTGATTCCAGAGGTTGGCGGCGGTTACTCTCTTGCTTAGTTATGCCGTGAATGTTGCATTATTTTAGTTCTTATGCGGAAGTAAACCCATTAATTGTGAATGTATTTTATATTAATAAGGTACATGGATGTAAGTAAATACTTCCTAGTCCATGGGAATTGCACCAATAAACATTTTCCGCTTTTCATACAGTGCCAGTTTTTTGTTTGTTTAAGTTTAACATCCTTTAACCTGTAAGTCATATCGGACGATGCGTGAAATGGGTGAAATAATGCTGAAACAAACCCGGGATCCCTAGAGCTTTGTTACTCGACGTTCGTCTTTTAGGACAAGGAAAACCCCGAAAACCCCTATCCGGGTACTCACCCTAACCGAGATTCGAAATTGGGACCGCTTGAATGTGAGGCAGACACCTACCCTCACACCACAGAGGTGGGCTGCCCGAATTTGTAAATACTTTTGGAAAACTATAAGCAATGCGGCTGAAATATTGCGAGAAACTTCAGAAATCCTCGAGCATGCGCCTCAAAAAGCAATAGCTACATAGTAGTGTGGAAGACACCATCATTGTCATCATCACAATTTGCCTCTTTTGCTCTTTCGTATTTCTCTTTTTCCTCTCTTGCTTTATTGTTCTCCTTACTCTTGTAATCGTTCCTTTTCTTCTGTCCGTTCTTTATCTTCTCTTCTCCTCCTACATCTTCTCTTCAGTACTGTTCACTTTCACTTCGACTGCACTCTTCCTCTTCGACTTCTTGTTCCTCTTCATACCCTTATCCTTTATCCTCCACCTCCTCCTCCTCCTCCTCCTCTTCTTCTTCTTCTTCTTCTTCTTCTTCTTCTTCTTCTTCTTCTTCTTCTTCCTTCTCCTCGTCCTTATTACTCCTGCTCCCCCTCTCTTTCTCTACCTCCTCCTCCTCTTCTTCCTGTTTATTCTTATTACCTATTTCTCTACCACCTATAGGTGGCAAGTATTGTATTCTACTAAAAAAAATTCGATTTCGATATTTCATAGTAAATACATGTTTTGATGCCCTGAATAAAAATAACATTTTTAGAAAATGGTCCGTGTGTCTGTGTCTGTGAACAGTATAACTCCAAAACAAAAGGTCGGATAATTACCAAACTTGGTATTTAAGTTTAGCATGTTGCAAGGATGGGATATGAAAATTTTCAAAAAAATTCCCCAATCCAAACTAACCTTTGGATTTTTTTTTCAAAGTGTTTTATTTTCTCAAAATGACTAACGATTTTGATTATAATACTACATATTTAAGATATTTTACATGTCAAATAAAATGTATATATTGAATTTTATGGGAAAAGTCTTTGAAGTGCTCTTCATTCGGAAGGAATTTTGTATAATCTTGTATACAAACGTTAAGCGATGGACGAAAACGTACTACACAATAACTGTAGCTCTCTTGAAAACACACAATTCATTTCCAATAATTTTTTGTGTCATCAACTACTTCCGAGATTTGTTATTATTGGTTTGAATTGTCATTTTTTTAAATACTCTCGCCCCATCTTTAAACATCCGACTATCCATTCAACTTGCTCTATTCCCCTTGTACCTACAACGAAATGTGTAATTTTGCGATTAACATGAACCAAAAAGAAAAATAAGCTTTTTTTAAGAAAAGATTTATAAAAATCAACGATAATGGATAGAGAAAGTTATGTGAATGTACGTAGCACATCATAAATCCTGCTCTCGTTCTCAAAAGGTTACAAAGTTGCAACCGACACACAATCTACATGAAAACGGGTCATTTTAAAGAAGTATGCTGAATCGAAATGGCCATGACAGATGGTCCATGTGGCCGTGGGGGACACATTTGCTGACGTTTGACGTCTAGGAGTGTGTTACATATGGATGTATGGAAATGCACTGTTACATAATACGTCCAGTAGGTACCATGTCTTGTGCGAGTGCACACTCTCTCCCATATTTCTCCTCGAGGAGAATAAGAACCGCTGTTACTCAACAAGAGGGATTAAAAAGTTACTTAACCATTTATTATCTGAACTAGGACGCACAGCATATAACAACTTAAAATATAGAATAAGGATTACGTCTGCAAGAATTTTCAGGAATCACAAGTCGCAAGGAAAATTCTTTTCCCATTCCACTACGTCTTGGTAAATTCACATACAGAGCGATTACTAAGATGTAACGTTTATAACTTTAGTTGTATCATATTCCGATAAAAAATTATTTCATGATTAGCAGGTCTCTCTTGCGATTTATGAACATTGCATGCAACAATGACAATGATCACATGATTAAAATGTGCAAAGATGGCGATGTGGACAGCGCAGCAAAACATTCTCTGTGTTCTTGGATTGGCTGAAACAAATGTATAAAGCATTTACAACATAATTTTCGACGTGAATTTAACCTTAGGTGTCACGACGACGTTTCCATCTATGTTAGCATCGACAAATGCTACCAGAGAAACTTAAAGTCTTTTGTCTGTTGAAAATATGGAAAGGATTAGTAATGCAATCGTAAGAAGTCCAAAGAAGTCAATTCGACGCACCAGTATAGAGTTTGGCGGTCCACGGTTAATCACGTACTCCACAAAAGATTACATCGACTGGCATGTAAGATTCGGTTATATCAGCGAATCTGTCTTCATCATCTTTTCATGGATTAAGAGATATCTCCTGTTCGCGCCTCATGTCTCTTTTCATCTTCTCATCGGTCTTCAAACATCCTTTTCCATATGGTTGGTATTCGTATGTCATTTTGGGATATCGAGTTTTCAAATGTTTTCTCCATATTTCTCTATATTGCTTTATTTTGTCATTCATAGTGGTAACCCTAATTTCTCTCCGATTTCTTAATTTTTTATTTCATCCATTATTGTACACCCTTTAAGCATTTATTTTATCCCATTCTTTTTTTTATGGTCCACGTCTAACAACCATACATTAGGGTTGTAATCGCCACTGTCAATGTTAAACTACTTCCTTTTCTTGTTATTTTTAGTGTTTTCGCTAGTATTCCACAATTATTTTGGGATTTACTTACTTTATTATTTAAATCTTGATAGTCTAGATACGTTGTAATGCATCCTTAATAATTAATTTTGTTTACTTGTTCTAGCACTTTGTTATTTATTAGATGACCCCACAAGAAAAAATCTATTGGTGTCAAATCAGGTGAACGGATGGGCCAATGAACTGGACCACCTCTTCCGATCCACCTTGCCGGAAAACGTTCATGGAAAAGATTTTGGACACTCTCGGAGATGTGAGCGGGTGCACCATCATGCTGCCACCACATGCACTGACGAAGATCATATGGAATATTTTACAGCAGCTCAGGTATTATAATCACATAAAAAGGTTGTAATAAATTTGTCAATTTAAACGAACTGGCAATAGATATGGCTCTATTGATCATGCACTATGCCAGCTCACACGTTGAGTGCAAATGCATATCAGAAATTTCACTTAATGTGATTTTTCCATGATTGCTAGAATGTTAACATTCAATATGTAAACATCACTTGGCCTACATTAAAGACTTACCAGCCCCCTAATCTATCCCATGGACAAAATTATATAAACGACAGAGTTTACTGCAGAAGTTTTGAATAAAATTTAAGAGGACAGTGCTTCCCTAGATAAAGTGTGCTTCTCTAATGAAGCAACTTTCTACATATGTGGAAACTTAACAGGCATGATTGTCATTCTAGGTTAGTGAAAACCCTAGTGAGATTCAAAAAGATTTACCAAAACTAAAACATCTGTCTTTTACATTTGAAATGCCAAATAAAGGCACTTAAAACTCTGTATGTACTCTCATCAATCCACTTATTATTGCAAACAACTGCTATTGAAGTTGTTTTCAGTACAAATAGTTTGTCATACGTGCATTTTCCCTCAGTGTTATTTCATTTTGAACACAAAATTTGCTTTTCTGATATTGAATTGAAATAGTGTCTCTTCATGAAAGACGGGTCTATTTAAGTACTTTATTTTCAACATTCTAAAATATGATCACACCTAATAATCCTTTAACTCTTATTTCTGAAACTTAAAACTGCATAAAACATTTAGGAATGAATTCATTTTACTGCTGAATGTTTGTTTCACTTTCTCATATTTTACCAAAATTGATTGCATATCCTGGCAAACTTTTCTTTATTAGCTCTGCTGTACTTGTACATTAGGATACATTTACGTGCGAAGGATTTTATGTACCCAACATTCAACCTACGTCTACGTCCATACTGCATCTCTAGTTGGTGCAACGGAAACGAAACTTCTGGAAAAGTGGAAAAGAAGAGGCAATGCAATTTTTACAAGCTCCTGGTTGTACTTGACGCAGGAAACTTTTTTCAAAGTTTTCCCTTGTTTTTACGACTTGTTCCCCTGTCCCCGTCCCCCAGAGCGTACCCATGTTCGCCACATGCACGCACATACACATATACGCATCGCTGCAACCTCACCTCCAACCTGCCAGTGGCGTATTCACTCTCAGCGCTTCAAATGTGCAGATATGGATACATTTCAGATGCGTTCGTTTTGTAGCAGAAATAACATGTTAGTATGTGTGATTTAATCCGAAGTTTAAATCTGTGGACTAATGCTTCTTAAGCTATCGTATAAAATAATGAATTTTTAGAGGGCTCTCCACATGAACACACCTTAGTTTTGCAGGTATTTCCAAAAAAATTGAAAGGTTTCGAAACAAATTTTCTTTAAACTCGTACATATATATTTCGACACCGTACTTGCAGTCGTTCGCGAGTTGTTTCATGCGAACTTAGGGATGTACAGAGGAAGAAATAATAATCTGTGGCACGGTAGGCCTGGCCGACCAACTGACTCCACGTATTTACGATCATCTAACCCATATGGAGATATGTGGTCAGCAACATGCTTCCCTCGGTCGAAATATTAGTTTTCGTGACCTACAGATCGCTACCTAACATAGCTCCTCAAATTCATTACGATGCTGAGTGCAAACCGGTTCTCTACACAGGCCAAAATATTAACACCCCCATAAGTGGAATAGAGGAAGAACGGTGGTCAAATAGGTGCTCACTCTACAATAGCGAATACATCCGAAAATTTAAGAGACAACAATTCTTTAAAATTAAGTCAGTAGATGTAAGCAAGTAGCCTTCGAAAAACGTGCCCTATGTAAATTAGAAAAGCCAGCAACCTGCAACTGACGCGGGTAGTCGAGATCGTTAAGGCATGGGCTACTAAACGGGAGGACTGCGGTTCAATCGCCAGGAACAGTCTCCCGGACTGATCTGTTCTCAAGGTTTACCTCAGTCTTCACAACCGGCAAATGCCAGAGAGGTACCCTAACTTAGACCTGGAACGTTTCTTTCTAAATTTACTTTACCAATTATCATTGCATTTCATATATAATTGCCCACAGTCTGTTGTTCTGTGTGCACCAAGAACAACACTAAACAAACATACAAAAACACAAAAAGAAAGAAATCAACCCGTCATTTACGTCACGATCTGTTTAAAAAAGGAAATGTTGAAAATAGAACTTTGTTTCTTGCAATAAATATTATCAGCATCTTTTTCATCTCTTAAAATAATTTGCATACTTTTACCTCCATTTACTGCCAAACCTTGATTTACACAAACCCAAATGCTTTATTCCAATGTTTGATAACTTGTGCGTTTTGTCTGCATGTCACCTCTTCGTTATTTCTTTTAATGTAAGTTAAGATCTGTGTACGAGGAAAGAATGTTATTCCCCAATTAAGTGAAGAGGACACTGAGGAAAATATATGCAATTTATGAACAATTGCTTATAAAGTGTCCGAAAGGTTCGTTAGAAAAAGTTATTTCATGATTCAATTTCGACAATTTTAAGTGCCCGTTTCTAATGAAGCGTGCGTAACCCAAAAACAACAGTTTAATATCTCACCCATTTTTAAAGCAACAGTCTCAAGATCTACACTGAAATATTGCTAAATTAGACATTTTTTTATTTTAGAAGAAAAAGTAAAAATTACTTTCTGTTACGTAATGAACTTTTATTAACTTTTTTGCATAAAGTTATACACTCAATAATTTCCCTCTTGCAGATGGTCCAAAACTTAAAATAAAACATACACGCAACATTCAATAGATTATATAAATAATCTAAGGCGCAAAATTCCTAGCGGGCCAAGACCAACCACACGACCGTTGCATCCTCTGCCTCCGTTCTCACAGGATTTAATGGGCAAAGTGCAGCGATCGAGGTGGGCTGTTTAGATGCGGTCTGCGAGACCAGCGAGGTTATTCTTCCATCATGCAGCTCTTCAACTCATCCCCAAGGATCACACAATGATTTGTACACACTGTACCAGAGCTCTCACTAGGGGAGAAATCTCAATACTGGTACCGGGAATCGGACCCAGGGCCTCTCGCACCACAAGTATCAACCACAGGTCTTTGGAGACGTATTCATAACATGAAAGGAATCCATAGCAAAATATAATTTTCAAAAATGTTTATTCAGTCCATCCTCTTTGCTTAATAAAACCACAGAATAGTCTGGTTGTAATTTTAATAAGTAATATATTTATAGCTTTATTTTCATGTATCCTTTCGTAAAAGGCATTAACTAACATGCTTTTAATTTTATATTTGTTATTTTATGCCTTCATTTACATAAACGGCTGCGTTCAAGATTAAATTTTAAAATGAATGTTATACGCAGTTAACATTTCTCGTATGTTTTCCCACTTTAAAATTTCTTCCGACATATTATCTGACTGGAAAATGACTGTAAATCAAACTGTTTGTTTCCGATATAGGGGGTTAGAGTGCAGACCGATATAATTGCTGGAGCTTTAAAATTAGGGTGCTGAATTCTAGTGTAGTAGATTGGATTTTTGCTTATATTTTACAAATATTATTCATTTTTATTTAAACTTATACTTTTCCTATATATTTCAGTTTCTATCCCTTCTCACAGATATTCATATTGTCATTTAATTAATATTTAATTTAACTGTGCCGTTGTATTGAGATATGAGAGTTTCGTTTAAAAAATGTAATTTTAAATATTATATTAAGTAAAAAATCTGATGTGTTACACTCACATGACTTTCTCTACTCTTGTACAAACTATTTTTACAAACGTTTATTCTCCATCTACTTCAAGTTAATCGAGATAAACATTTGCAGACTCTATTGCTAATTTTCTTGTAGATGTAAGGCCAATATATATTTACAAGTGCAATATAGAAATACAGTAGCCTTTAAGGATAGACATTACTCTTAATAGCTGGTTGCTAGGTGCAGCACCATTCCCTTTGCCACAGATTAATACTCTTTGCATATCCAAGACAAAAAAAATTAATAACGAATTCCCATTTGAGAAAATAAGTATTGAAAAATTTAAGGGAATAACAAGCAATATCTCGAAAATGGTTCACTCAACAAAAAAATGTATATGACATAAATTGTGTATTTTAATGCGATCTACATTTTTTTGTAGTAACATTTTGTCTATCTCTTATGGTTTACCAGTTATGCAAACGTCGTTCACAATGAAGAATACTTTTGGAGACATTCCCAGAAAATTCAAGATATACATTTTATTTGTCATGAAAATATCTTAAACATATGATATTTTAATCAAAATCGTTAGAGCCATTTTTGAGAAAAATAAAATTTTCGAAAAATCTTCCATGTAAAGGGTAATCTGGTGTGGGGGGATTTTATTGGAAACCTTCGTGTCGCATCTCTGGAAGATACTGAACCTAAATACCAAGTTTGGTGTTTATCCGACTGTTCGTTTGTGAGTTATGCTGTTCACAGACAGACAGACAGACAGACAGACACACACAGACAGACAGACACACACACACACACGGACATAATTCTAAAAATGCTTTTTTTGGATTCATGGGGTCTCAAAACATGTATTTCCGGTGAAATCTCGGTATCGAATTTTTGGGTGGAATGCAATACTTCCCCTACTTACTACATGTAGTAGAGAAAGTAAAAAGTAATACAATTCTTCATACAACTAGACATTTAAAAATGAAGCTGAAAACGTTTAAGTAAAACCTCAGATAGCTTTTTCTATAATATATTGTCTTATTACTACTAGGAGGAAATGCAGCATGCACATTGTATATAGCAGGCGGCACCTTGGCGCAGGCTTGAAAGCAAATATAGACAATCAGTCAAACAGAGAAAGCACGAAGAGCTTTCCTGTTATAGCGACAATAACAACATACATGCCGCTATTTCAGAGAAAATCAATAAAGAAAACATACACCTATAAAGTTGGCTACTATGGTCTGCACGGCGAGAATGTTAATTCAACAGCTACCGCCACAAATGGGGATCTATGCAAGTTTTCCATTTCGAAAGTTCCAAGTCTAAATAACTGTTTATTTCATTTGAATTTGATTTAAACAAATAACACGTCCATTTAAGCATTGAGAGAAAGTTAAAACCAGGGACAGTTGCCTTTTGTGTTTCACCCCCTAATTCCCAGTAACCCGTTTTTAAAATTTCAATTGATACATACCTATATTTTATATATATTTTTGAGAAAGCATTCATTCCTTTGTTCTTTCGTTTTCTATCATCTTTGTATAATAATAGTAATAATAATCATTTTCTTTTCATATTTTATCAAAGCTAAATAGAATAATACAACAGATGCCTGAGAATTATTTAAATAAATTTTTGCATAAACATTTCTGAAACAGGCTATTTTCTAGGACGTAATGGAGCACATTTTCTTTTCACATTTTATCAGAGTTGAATAGAATAAAACCATAGACCAATAAGCACTATTTAAATAAATTGTTGCATAAGAGTTCCGAAATCGGGTAATTTCTAGGAAAGATTAGAGCACATTTTGAATATGTAATTCAGTAAATTAAATTAATTACATGCAGGAAATTTCCTAAAGTAAGCTATGGTTTCATCCAATTTATTTTTTTATTATTTTTTAAAGTTCCCTTGCTTATCCAGTTTATGATTACCGCGTTTTACTGTTTACTTTACTGCTTATTACCGAAATTACACATACAAGCAGACACAAACATCTATACCCATGGCGAGACTCAAACCCGCGACCCTCAGCTTGTCGGAGCGCCGAAGCTATGCGCTCCAGCGACCACGGCTACGAGAGTCGGCTATTTATTTATTCTTTAATCAAATTCAAATTGTTCCAGTTTGCCAAAACAATAGAGGACAATAGATCTGGAAATAAATTAGTGAGGCATATAAGCATGTGATGCTCTTTCTAAAATAAGTAATAAAATACAGCGGTGGTATTCAAAATTACAAAGAAGAGATAGCAGCAATAAGAGGTGCAACCTAAAGTGCAATTAACCTTGGTTTATAGCTTCTCAGTATCTAAATAAACGTGTTCTGCTTAAATTAAAAATTAAATAAATAGTTATTAGAATAACATGTTTTGAAATGAATAGCGTGTGTATGAACAGTAATCTAAGAACGAAACACTGAGAAAAGAGATTTAAATTCTCAGTTATTATTGTTGATATGTAAGTTTCATTTTAAGTGACCGCCAAACACTTGAAGCTTCTAAATTATGAATCGGACGTCATAGTATTACTCTTTAACAGATAAAGTCTCTAAAATTCTAAGTGAAATAACCATTTTTTAATTTCAGTCGCCTTTCAAAACAATTTTCTAGTATATAATTAACCTCCTAAATGCTTAAACCAATTCCCATCCCCCCCATTTTTTATCATAAATATTTTAAAACTTCCAATTTCATTTCACAAAATGTCTAAAGTGGTAGCACAGAGTAGGTGTGTTACAATCGATGTTAACGTAGAGTACATGGTACCGGCAGGTCCACTCTTCCTTACAAGACTAAAAAAATCCCGAAATTTGGTGCAAGAGATGTGACGTCACAGAGCGCCGAGTTGGCGATCCTGGTGAGGATAGTGATAGATCCTAGAAACGCCACTGTTCACATCCTTACCCTAAACATATTTTGCCTCCTCTCCAGCAGATCAGTTCTTGTGTTTTGGCCTTGGAATGAAATTACGACCAGGCAGGACCGCAACGGCGACCGTTCTACCACACTGCCCAATCTTCCTCCAAGGGAAGGGATGTGATTTCTTTGCTGTTAAAGTAATCAGTCGTCCTGAATACGTCCAACAGTGGAATGAAAATCAGCTTTATTGTATTATTTAATGTTGCGAATCAGATTATATTACTCTCAGCTTAACAATATAAATTAACGACTTCTTTTGTTTTCCTCCCTTGACACACTCGTTTATTAACCACTAGCTGGCTGTCTGACATTGCACGGGTAACTTTTTAAACATGAATGATATTTATTTTACTTTCCCCCGTTGTTTTTTAAATTATTTTACAAAGATCTAGAAAAATTTTATGGTGAATCCCCTTTACCGCTTATAATTTTAATTTCGTAGAGCCCCGGCTATTCCTGATAACGGAGGATGTGATACATCGGCCAAATGTCTGACTTCCTTAACCGCCCCACTCCCGACAGTCATCCAAATTCTGAAAATGCTGGATATCATCGGTCGGAACGCTCGAGTATTTGTTTAGATATTCGCAATACGTCACATTATAAACGTATGTACGTTCTTTTTGGTCCTATAGTTATTTAGTAATATAAAAGCTACACAGTCTCTACACAGACCCTTAACATACACAACGAAATAGGCGAAGGTGCTTTGGAGAGGATGTATAGTCGGCGACCATAGAGAAATATCAGGTGTGGTATATTCACATGACTTTCTCTACCCTCTTTCTTTATTAGTGGGTATACAAACTATTCTTACTAAGGTTTATTACTTTCTCCACTACCTATAGTAAGTAGGAAAAGTATCGTATTCCACCCAAAAATTCGATACCAAGATTTCACCGGAAATATATGTTTTGAGACCCCCTGAATGCAAAAAAAAGCATTTTTGGAAACATGTCCGTGTGTGTGTGTGTGTGTGTGTGTGTGTACAGCATAACTCAGAAACGAACAGTCGGATGAACACCAAACTTGGTATTTAGGTTCAGCATCTTCGAGAGATGCGACCCAAAGGTTTTCAAGAACATTCCCCCACCCCAGATTACCCTTTACATGGAACAGTTTTCGAAAATTTTAATTCTCTCAAAAATGGCTCTAATGATTTTTATTAAAATATCGTATGTTTAAGATATTTTCATGACAAATGAAATGTATATCTCGAATTTTCTGGGAATGTCTCCAAAAGTATTTTTCATTGTGAAAGACTTTTGCATAACTGTTAAACCTACGAGATAGACAAAATTTTACTACACACAAAAATGTAGATCGTGTTAAAATACACAATTTATGTCATACATTTTTTGCAGTTGAGTGAACCATTTTCGAGATATTGCTTGTTATTCCCTTAAATTTTCCAATACTTATTCTTTTTGTCAAATGGGAATTCGTTATTCTTTTTTTGTTTATCCTGGTAATGCAAAGAGAATGGAATACTCCACATAGCAACCAGCTCTTAAAATATTTGACTATCGCTTAAAGCCTACCAATTTCCCTTGCATCTACAAGAAAATTAGCAATAAGATTAACATCTCGATATCTCAATTAACATGAAGCATATGGAGAATAAGCGTTTGTAAAAATGGTTTGTACAAGAGTAGAGAAAGTCATGTGAGTATAACACATCAGATTTTTTCACTTGTCTTGGTTGCTAATCGTGACCTTCTTATGAAATATCCGGGGTATTTGTTTTCTGTAGAACAACAACTATTTTCTACTCCATGACATTCTCAACTAACTTCTTCTCAAATATGTTTCTTTATAACTTCATTGTGTTGTATTCAAACACAAGGGCTTTATAAATTCTTTTTAATCTTTAAGTAATTTATGAAATGAAATTAGAATATGTTTTACAGACCATGTCCGTAAGAAAGAACAGGTCTTTTCAATAGTAAATGAAGTATCAAACTCGGTTGAGAGGTATTTGAGATTATACCCTTCATACATACACCCACAGAAATTTTCTCCGTACAATATTAATATACATATGAATAAATGAACGAATGATTTATTGTCTGCTTTGTACTTACATGCAATTTATACAATGGTTACAATACAATGAAGTTGCTTATTATTTCTCTTCTCCTTCTATTTAACATTCTATCGCATATATAATGGGGAAGTATAATTTTCCACTATTTACTTTTTTGCCTTGTTACCCTTTTTACGTATCTTCTCCAATTTGCTTCACGTTTCTTTTAAACACTTTAACCTAATTTTTCCTAAATATTTTCCTGTATTCTCCATATATCCATTTGATCTTGTTTTAAAAAAATCTTTCGAACTTTTAGCTTCTATTTGTAATTTTTTCCATTTCTCTAGTATTAAATTCTCTCTTCCTTTATCCGTCACTGCATTCCAGAATATACTGTCAATTGTCATGTAATCCATTACATTTAGTATATCTCTCCCCCCTTCTCCCTGTTAGACCCTTAAATTCATTACACCTGTCCTCGCCCATGCATACCCCATTCTGACCTCTTGGTGGCATACTTCTGTGTATCTTTCTTTTCCCCAGTCCGTTTTAAAATATTTGTAATCTATTAAAGACCTTATTTCCATGAAACTACTCATAATTTCTTGTTTTTCAATCCCCTCCATTCTTGTTTTAATTTCTTTCCAGAAACCCTTACTTTTGTTGTTTCTTTCTGTTCATGTTTCCCCCATTGCTATTTCTTCCAAAGTTGTCTGTATATTGTGCATCCAAGTTTCTTTGTTCCCCATTTTCTCCTGTACACCAAGCATTGCTTTAGTATCTCATTTTTCTCCACTAGCTTTATTCTGAACCAGTATTTGTGATATACATGTAGACTTAACTCAAAATAAATCTGCTCTCTCACTATATAGAAGCATAATTACATTCGATCCAAGAATTCGACATTAGATTTAATCCGAAATATTTCGCATCTCTGAGCAAAACGAATGCAGATTAGCGTAAATGATATTAGCGATTTAAAGCACAAGTAACACAGGTATAATGAAATTTAAAATATACAAAAAGTGCACTGATGGCAACAGACACCAAACATTTGTTTCAGAACTTCATAGATGCCCATTGCGAGTTTTATTAACGAATACTAAATTACCAGTTTCCATAACAGGTTGTATAATTTTACATGAAAATGTCATTGATTGATTTCGTTTATTTGAGAATATTGGTTAAAATCCCGGACATGGCTTTGAAGTTTTTAGCCTGAATCTACCTTTTCAACTTAAGCCTATACACGGCATGTGTGAAAGAACAATTATCGAATGATTTAATAAGGATTAACTATGAAGCCCGGGACTATTTAAGAGATTATAAGTTGTCATTGGAGTATATTATTATCATCTTAGGATGAGTTTGAAATGTACGGTATGTCGAAGATCCCTGGTTCAAGCCCCGGCTATAATATTGAATTTTTCGGAGTTAATTAATTGCAATACGAAGTTTAAACATAAACAATTTGTATTTAATTAGTGTGTATAGCATTACAATGCTCTCATTTAATCCTACACCGATTGTAACCCACTAAGCTTATGGAAGCCAATATGCGGGCTATAATATATTTAGTTTTTGCTTGATACAGCATCTAGATTCCTAGCACGCGATGCAGAGTGGCAGCTGAGAGTGATGGTTGGAGGGTTGCTGGAATAACAACCCCCAGGAGGAGGAGTCCAACCCTTATGACCGGAAATCATCTTCACTTGTCACTTGAGAATCTGTAGCTTGCCGCTTTGTTTTCTTCGGTGACGCCAATTCTAGTTACGACTTCGACATCTGTTGAATGCACTTTTTTTCCTCCCCCTAAGAGTCAAGGCTACCAACTGCGACAGAGTTGGCCCCACACAAGCAAAGCACATCTGTTTCTCATGAAGGCTAGGATACCGCTGTGCATGTTGCATCTTTCACTTACTGCTTTCAGCCAGCACACCCGCAGGCAAGTTACTGCAAGAGAGTACAGGAAACACAACTGCCTTCATGCAGTGCGGGTTGTAATAGCAGCACATGCTGCAATATCTCGCTTAGAACTGAGGAAGTGCCTTTCTGAAGGGACATTTAGCCACTAGTTTGCAGCAATTTTACATAGTGATTGAGCCTTTATTTTTTGAAGAATTTCACCAGTTATAGCCAGTTTCAGTTTTCATTGTCTAATCATGTACTTTCTCTACCTCGTACTTCAGTAAGTAGAGGAAGTGTCGTAATCCAACAAAAAATTAGATATCGAGGGTTAACTGGAAGTACATGTTTTGAGGTACTCTGAACCATTTTTAGGAAAAGTTCTATGGTATAATTAGCTGAACTCAAAAACGAAAAGTCTGTTAAATACGAAAATTGGTATTGAGTTCAGAACCTTCCAAAGATACGATACGAACATTTTGAACAAAATCCCTACTCCAAACTACCCCTTACAACAACATTTTAAATGTTTTAATTACTCAAGAATATTTCTAAAGATTTAAAATAACATATGTGTAAGTTATTTTTATGACAAAATGAATATTTTGAATTTTCTGGGAAATCGAAGGAAATAACAAAATTCTTACTAAACAAAAATGTAAATCACGTTATGTTAAATAACATTTTTATGGTGGTAACCATTCCCAACATATCCTTTGTTATTAGTTTGAATTTTGAAATACTTTATAGTTCTTCCAAACATAAATTTCTTTTGTGTTCATTGAAAGAATTTTAAAACCACACATAGCAATCGACTTTGAAGGGACTTGACTATCGCTTTGGCCTACTGTATTCTTCTTATACTTACAATGAAATGTTTAAAGGAGTAATGAAGATTTATCTGTATTAAACAAGAAGTAGATAGAAGAATAAGCTTTTGTAAGAATAGTTTGCAGAGAAAGTCGTGTAAATGAAACACAAGATTGTTTTAAATTAAAACATTAAAATATCAAACGGGAATTGATTATATGTACTTTAAAGGAAAATGGACCGGTCAGGTAAAAAATGTGAATTATTATCTCTCACATCCAAATTTTCACACTTTGGTGTTTATACAGAGGAGTGGGTACAGGGAGGTTCTGAAGTGAAGAACATCTGTTGAGTTGTAGGTTGCAAATGCTATTAAGTTAGAATTTGTGCGGATGAATGTTTATTTGTGGCATGTTACATGAAATTTATGTGGCCGTTGAATACCGGATTTTCATGTTTCTTTTCTCTTTAAATGGTATTTGTTAGTATAACTATACTACTTATAAGTATTTTGTGATGAAAAGGCAGAAAGTTATTCCTTAATAAGATAAATTAATTTGACAAGAAATATATATATATATATATATATATATATATAAGGTTGGAAAATCCCTATCATCTATTATTGTGAAACCTGATTTGCACATATACTTAGCCTACAGACAGTCACTTTTAGTCACTTTTCATGTATAAGAGTTGGCAACCCTGAGAACGCTGATCCAACATTTCAGTAGTGTGAGCAACGTAGCATACACTCTAGTGAACAACCAATCTTTTTGACCGTATTTTATGTGTTCATGATCCACTCTGTATGTTATTTGCTGTAAATGCGGAGAGTCATCTCTGTCTGTCTCTCTCCCTCCAATGCCTTCAGTGCTTCCTTCTCTCACCTCTTCTCGATGTGCAACTTACATGACATACGTGTTTTGAAAACCGGCAATCTTCTTCTCCCTTTGAAGTATTAGACCCTATGGCCTGTTACGATCTCACAGTTGAATTTTCAATCCAACGTACCCTTGGACGACCTAAAATCTCTTCCCTTTTTGGGAAGTACTGAAGCATGGTTTTTGGGATTCTATTTGTACTATGCGATGCAGATGATTTATCCATTATGCAGTTTGATGTTTTCCTTTCTTTTTAATTTATTTCTTTTTTACTTTTTTATTTTATTTTCGTTGCATTCCATTACAACCCCCACTTTGGAAGTTATTTGAACAATACATGTTTTAAAATTTAGTGTTACATTTTTGACTTATTTATTTCAAACATACTCAAAAGTCAAAGCAGAAACAAAATTGGTATGCGTATATAACAGGTTAATCATTCTGGAGTTAGTAGTAAATTTCCTGTATGCGGCTTACTTGTTGAGCTCCTGCTAAAGATATCAATAATTAAATGTAAATTTTACTTTCTCTACCACGTATCTAGTAAGTAGGGGAAGTAGGTATTACGTTCCACACAAAAATTCAATGCCAAGATTTCATCAGAAATACATGAAGTTTGCCAACTTCATAACCATTGTATCAGAAAATAAGATACCAGACTGAAATTTTTACTGCATATAGATTCACGTCCTCTAAGGTAGTGATCCACTTTTATACAATAATGCATTTTATTAAGAAAGGGAATTTTTTCTAAACTTTTTATTAATATTTATCAGCAATTAATTTTAACAATAAATAATGACAACACCAAAGTAGATCTGTTACGGAATTGAAGTGTTATTTTTATAATTATAGTATTTTATTTAGCTATATTTAATAGTTCCGGAAAAAGGGTCGTTTATATCAGAAAATGTCATTAAAAATTGTTCCAAGTAAAAATAGAGAAAAAATACATATATGCCAGGTGGCCCAAACAAGCCGTCCTTTGCAGTTTCATGTTTCCCGCATACATCGGTCCAAAAGAAGTTGCCGCATCACTGATGATCAAAGGTGCAGTGCAGGTACAAAGCGAAAGATCACGGAGGTAATGCTGATTTCTGCATGAATTTAACGTGGTAGTTTAGTACTGATAAGCGTCGCGTGGTCACCTGCATGCAGTTCGAGCCAGGTCATTCAGACAAAAAGGTTACGTTCACCAATAACGAACACACGGATATGGTTACGATCTGTGAGGAGACACACCAAAATGAAGCTGAGACTCGAAGGCCGTGTTGTGAACATTTTCAGACGCGGCATCTGTGTTCTGCGCACGTTTTTTCTTTTCACGTACAGGAAGGATATTAAGAATTGCTGGGTCATTCCAGGTAGAACGTGGGCCTGAGAGGCCCTTACATCAATTATAATCAATAATGCACTAATAGAAAATAATTTAATTCTAACGCCCTTTTAAGGGTACATAAATACAATAAAAAATATAATTTTCTTTAATCTTGTTAACCTTGCGGCGCCAATTGGTGCCATATAGTGTACTGATTGTAGATTAAAACTGTCATGGAACTAAATGACTTAACACGTGTGCTCAGGTTTGCGTCAAGCGGCAATCCTGAATTCTTGTTAATGAGCGAATTGCTTATTAATTAACCGATAACACCCTCCCCCCCCCACGCACACACACACGTAGGTACTCTCACATTCAAGTACCAGACCCTGGGCGTACCGTGAAATATCTTTGTTTAAAAATAACTTTCTGGAGCCCGGCCAGGAATCGATCCCCGAACACCTCGTATAGCAGGCAGTCTCTCTACCGAATGAGCTCTGAGACCAGTAATAGCAGTTAAAAATGTTCATTTTCAAGCATTGGTCTTTCATTTAGTGGTCTTCTCTCTGTTGGTATGGAGGTCCCCTTTGCAGTTCGGCTTAGGCAAACCTTTTGGCATCTGCACTATCCGGTATAAACTAACTTTAACTAACGACGGCTTGTGTAGGCCACCTGGTATGTTTATACATAAAAAATCATATTGTTTGGAGATTTAGATGCTTTATATTTAGAAGTATTACCAATTTGTAGAACAAACCTTTTCCAAAAAGATGGGCTAAGATGTACTTCTGTACTCCAAATATAGCATTATGATATTTTCTGTAAACTAATCCAAAAATCAGAGTACAAAATGGCAGAGTATAAAACGGTAATGCCGTTTTTTAAAATACATTAAACATGCCAGTACTGTGCCTACAATAATATATATATATATATATATATATATATATATATATATATCAAATTAGAGGAAATTCCAATTAATAAGACTACATAAAAACTAAAAATGTAGTTTTTGGCAATTTAAGTCATTTAAGCTCAGTATCTTCTAATATTTTCAAGAAAATCCCCCATACGAAACTACTTTTTAATATAAAAATGTTCGATATTTTTTATTCTGATCAAAGTAACATATATTCAAGATATTTATATGACAAATAATATGTATATCTTGAATTTTCTGGGAAAATTAAAAATATGCGAATTGAATATTTTAAGTCATGAAGCAGATATTCTGTAAATTTCTGCATTTAAGAAAATCACAGAGTATAAACAACATTATAATCATTTGGATTTACTTGTATGTGTAGAGTTATTCTAAAATCAGTTTCCAATTTCGAGTGGTCATATCTAGAGGCAGGTAAAATATGAAATTTAATATTCTGAAGTCTAAACCATGGTTCATATCATTATGGGAACAAGTATTTTACGTTTTGCAGTGTGTAACATTCAATGCACGCGAGAAAAGATTATATTTCATACTATTTTGGTAAAATATTTATATTTTATGAAAATATTCATATTTCTTTTTGTAAGACTTTTCGCTTGGAAAACAATTTCCGTTAGTAATGAACCGGTTTTTCCAAATCTATTCGGGCCGTTTTCTGTAAAACACATTTAGAAAACCCAAGCCAGTGTTACCAACGAGTCAGGTACAATTGAGAAAATGTAGCATTTATTCTGTGACGTCACGTGCAAAATTAAACCCGCTCTATTCTTGAAGAGAATTTGTTTTCGCGAAACGGTGCGTTTAGTGGCACATTGTAATTAGTATTAAACAAGGACAAAGCAAACAGTAACTTCTTTTTATTTTTTCCCCCCAGTTTAAGCATTTCACAATGCATAAAATCTATAAACTCCATGTAATTTGTTGTATTATTAAATGTAGACAAAGTTCTATAAAGCCTATTTTTTAAATTAATGAACGGAAACTGCTCCAAACTCAAACTATAAGATATGTTGGATTCAAAAAAATATATATACCTATATGTTTTATATTATTTCATATTTTGGCAAGAATATTAATACTTTGGCAATTTTTTATTCATATTTTGCCTGTCTCTAGTCATAACTCTAATAAAATCCTTAGATCCTAAAAAAAGAAATCCCCAAGATTTTGCAAATAAATGGCTTTTTCTAACAAGAAGAAGCATTTAAACATAACTAAAGCCAACAAGAAACAGTGTTTCTTCCATGCTACTATAACGACATTAGCAAGAGCACTCCTACGGATGTTTTCAATGACATCGACCTCGATTCTTTCAGTTCTTCACGTATAGTAGATATACTAACAGAAATAGCGTTTCCTTGAGAAAACCCATAACCTGTAGACAGCTGCATTATTTCTGATGATTTAAAAGGCAGCTGTTTGGAAAATGCCTGCTAATTATACAGTCACCAGCTTGGTGCTTAATTGTATTTTTAGAGTTCTGTGAAGGTGAATTGAAGCACCAACTTACAAGGAGATAAAACTTTATGTTGATTTTGGTCCACCTGGTCGGTATTTATCAGTAAGTTAACCAGTTTCCTCAATTTATTCATTAGATTATGGAACTATTTTACAGATCAGGGTTCATTCCTTAATCAGTAACTTTTCAATGCATATCTAAACTACTGCAACAATCATTAAAACAGGTATTTGTATTCGCCTACATCTGCCATCTGTATTCTAAACTACATTTGTCATAGAACCTTGGACATAGCAAGTAGAAAAAAAAATTTGATGTGTTACATTCATGTGACTTTCTCTACCTACTGTTCTAGAAATTGTTCTTACAAAAGTTTATTCTTCTATCTGTTTCAAGTTATGCGCGTAAACATTTGCAGAAATAGTTTTATTACATATTTCGTTGTAGGTACAAAGAGAATACATCTTTTAAAATCGGATCGCTATGTGATGACTTTAAAATTCTGTTGTCTTTGCGTGACCACGAAAACTAAACTAAGCGCGACTTAGCATTGAAAAAAGTATAAAGGTCTTACAATAAATTGTGTGTTTTGACAGATCTACAATTTCTGTGCAATGAGCTTTTTCTTGTTTTTTCGTTTTTGTTTTTTTGATCTCTTAGGTTTGTAAGTTATAAAAAAATAATTAAAAATGAAGAGAACCTCACAGGCTATTTGCAGAAAGTTTAAGGTATACATTTTATTTGTCGTTACAAATATTTAAAACATATAATATTTTATACAAAATCTTTAGATCCATTTTTGACAAAATCAAAAATAACGAAGCATTATTTTCCTTGCAAAGGGTAGTTTGGCGTGGGAACATTGTCTTGAAAATGTTCGTGTCGTATCCATGGAAAATACTGAACTTAAAGACCAAGTTTGGTATTTATTTTGAGTTACGTTCTTTTTTTATTTTGGAGTAACCCTATATATTACTCCGCGGTCGAGATAGCCAATATATTCAGCTATTTGAGTATGTCTGATCGGAAGTATATGTATTTTCCGGTAGTTTTCCCAATTATTTGCTGTTACCGACGTAAAACCAAAGTCTGTTCAATGGCAAATGATGAAAATAAAGTGGGTTACGTCAGTGTTCATATTAAACATTTTACATAGCAACATTTTCTTTAAAAAAAACCCTATGTTTTACACTTACATGTCTTTCTCTACCCAGAAGTGTTTATGTAGCTTCTACAAAATACTTTTACAGTTTATTTTTCGATTTAAATCATGTTGATAGAGATAAGCATTTGCGGAAATAGTTTCGTTGTAGACATACGGGGGATACAGGAGAACGCAGCGATGGTCAAATGTTTGAAAACGGGTCGATATATACTGACTTTGAAATACTATACTCTTTCCATGATATCATGAAAAACAGCTACATGGTGACAGTACTTCAAGGAATGAAGTATTGAAAAATTCAAGCCCACAACAACAAATGAAAATGATTGATACCACAAAAAAGTTACTAGAAATAAATTGTGTGTTTTAAATAGATCTATTTTTCTTTGTAGTAAACTTTTGTCTATCTCTTATAGCAAAATTATATAAAATTTTCTTCCAATAAACAGTGCTTGCACTATTTCCATAAAATTCGTTATGTACATTTTGTTTGTCATGTAAATTTCTTAAATATATGGCATTTTGATTAAAATCGTCAGAGCTGTTTTTGAGGAAATAAAAAAATTATGGCTTTTTCCATGTTAAGGGTAGTTTATCGGAGGAGGACACCTCGCGCACTGCGACCAACTTGATCTATTGTGGCTACACACCCCGGAGTGGCAGGGATGAAGTGAGGGAGCCTTAGGAGGTCCCAGGTCCGGAGGCACACAGAGGCGCGAAGAAGTCCCCAATATTTCCAGTTTGAACATCCGCGCACCAGTAGACACGAAGAATCCAACGCGCAAGCATCCAAGCCATCTCCCCGACACCACCAGCACCACAGGACCTGTAAACACACCTGAAACTTAAGGGAGAGATGAAATGAGAGGAAATGCGGGGAAGGAGAAATGGTGATAGAATATACCACTCGGCATTCACCTACGACCAGGGGGAACCATGAAAAACCCAATAGTCAGAGTGGACGGTCACCAGGAATCGAAACCGGGACCTCCCCAATGCGAGCCACAAAGTTGCAACCTGAGCCATCCCGCTCGGTTCAAGTAAAGGGTAGTTTGGAGTGGGGGATTTTCTTGAAAATCTTCCTGGCGTATCTTTGGAAGCCACTAAAGGTTTGGTATACTTTATTCTAAGCTGTATTTTTGAGTTGTGTTGTTCAGACACACATAGCACACCCACACTTTTTTTATTCAGGGGTCTCAAAACATGCATTTCTAGTGAAATCTCGATGTAGAATTTTGGGTGGAATGCAATACTTCCTTACCTGCTAGGTACGTGGTAGAGAAATTAAAAACCGAAAACAAATCCGCAACGTTCAACACGCTGTGTATGCGGAAATTTTCTGAGTAAATGTCTGTTTCTAATGGTTGCAGTCGATAGGAAATTGTAACGCGTCAAGCATCTCCGCAGTCTAAACTTTGTGAGTGCGCAATAATGCATTAAGCTTGCGATATCGTCCTGGATGATTTGTTAATGCCCGCTGCGCAAGGATCCATTTGGTGACGATGATGATGGTGAAATTATTGCTCTCCCAGCTCGTATCTTGGGCTGGTGCCATGGACCTACAATAGTTGCTGTCACCTCTCCAGAAACTGAGATTAGTTACTTTAATATCTCAAACAAACATGTTAATAACCTTTGTAGCTTCACCGCTTGGTTACCTTAAGTAGGTGAAGTATTGTAGTCGATCCAAAAATTCGATATTGAGGTTTCAGTGGAACCGAGGTCCCCTGAGCACCATGTGTCTGTCTAATGTCACGTTGTTAGAGAACAATATTTACTACAAGGAACTGTCGTATAAATAAAATTTTCATAATTAAGTTAGGAACATTTCCCCACTTCAAAAGCCCCTTCTGATTTGAAACGATTTTGCAATTGTGTCATTTGTATAGACTCCTTTAAGTTCTATGGTCAAATCGGGGGCTTTACTTGAGGAAACTGATGGTGTTTTTACTCCCTGAACTGTATTTTAACATTGGTATTTTTCGTTATTTTTTTACATTGAACACACTCCCATTCATACTATGCCAGACTCTACGGAGGATAGGGAATGATTTTGGACAAAGAAAAATTCCCCGCCCCCAACCGAGAATCGAACCCGCATCCCTGTGTTAAGAAGCCAGAACGTGACCATAAAGTACTGCAAAACATAATTTTTTTCAAGTTCGATTTATACCTCTTCTTTAACTTATCGGCGGCCTCTCCTTTGAAGCATATTATTGCAATGCTGTTAACTTGTATTCGCTTGTCGTTGGTTTTCTGGTAAACTATAGGTTTTATTTATTAGATCATACACACATTCACACCTTCATTCATACTTTTAGACTCAGAGAAATAAGGAATAATGTTGGCTAGAGAATTATTCCCACCCCAGCCGGGAATCGAACCTGGGACCCCTCGCACGCAGCTACGAGGCTAATCAAAGCATCTGTTATGTTTTATTTGCTCAAAAAATCGCTCTAATGATTTCGATGTATCACGTGTTTAGAGATAATGGAACAGTGAACAAAATATGTACCAAGCGGGAACGTCTGTGGCCCGCATTCGGGAGGTCCCGGGTTCAAATCCTCGGGGGCCTTAAACTCGATAAGGCAATAATTGTTTTAAATCATACTCAAAATTTGCCTCTAATCGAAATCGAAGATTTTTTATCGACTTTCATAGGTCGCTAGGCGAATGCTGCATTGGATAATTTGATCCGCGAATTTCCCTATCATCCCTTTCATTACTATATTTCATTTCTTTCTTCTTCGCCGCCATACCAGCCATTGGGTTGATCACACATCCTGGATATGCTGTGACCCAGAGTTTCCTTGCTCCTCGATAGGTTACTGACCCAAGGCATTGGCTTGCAAGTCCTTGTGGGTGGAAATCCTACAGAGAGGAGGGTAATCTGTTAAAGAAGAAGAAAGTATGTATCTTGAAATTTCTGTAATCTTCTAATTATTGCTGAGTTTGGTATAACAGCGAAAACAGAGACAAAAATGTACTTACTTTGTTATGGTGCACGACAATTAGTGGCTTTAACCATTTCCGAAATATTAGCAGTTTTTGGTTTTAATTATTCAGAATTTTAAGCAGTACACTCTGAAAGGTTAAATTAACTTCTTATTGTTTTAATTTTTTAATGCGGTTGCATAAAACATTCTGAATGATACTCAAATGACCTCGGGATTCATAGAGATTAGAGCTACCCCCACGCCACAGAGGTAGGTGTGATGCTTTTGTTTCTCTTAAGCTTTTACAAAGAAAACTTAATATCACGGCTAGCTAATAATTATCGGCTGTTTTTTAAACAGTTCAAACTTGTCTAATAGGAAAAGAATGTTATGTGGCCATTATCGATACTTTGTTTTAGCTATCTTAAACCGAGCAAACGTTACTTTCGTGGAGCAATCGTAATATTACGGATTTCTGGAACCCATTTTCAGATTTTACGTTTGGAAAGGTCAAAGGCCTGGGTTTTGTTTTTAACTAGAACGTTTAGTGGTGAAATTTGGGCAGAAAATGCCTTGGGATACAATTAAAATGTAATAAAAACTAAACTGAGGCTGCAAGTGAATTTGTATAAAGCGACCACTACTAATTACTTTATGGTTTATTATTTCGCTTTCTCTATTGCAGCTTTAATACGCTATGTTATTGTCACAAATGATCTAATATTGCTTTTAGCTCATCTATAAATATTCAATAATGAGATAAAAAGTAAAATCATGCATCTATCAGCGGTCTGACCAGTCATTTATCAGATTCACTGACATAAGCTGGCGACCTCCCTATAAACTGTTTTATTATGCCCTTGATGCATACATAAGAAACATATTTTGGCTACATTTTGGAAAGCGTAAATTAACTACAGATATTCCTGAAGTCCAATCGTCAACTGGCACCGGCCAAAAGCTCAACTCCCAGGATTCTAGGTCCCAATCTGATCAAGTTGTGGTTGCGAGATTTCCGCAGCGAAACCTACTCGAAATATGAGACCATCTCTGCAGAATGCTGCACAATAACTTAATATCTACGTTTGTAATACTGTGATGGTCAGATAACGAAATAGGGTGCAATGCACTGTATTTTTACTCACCTGGTTCTTTTCGAAGATATATTCGGCAATACGTAAAGCAATTATACTTCAATATTTCTGGTGCTCATCTCCAAGCTGCCTTCTTATTAGTAGCTTAAGTGCCTATAACAGTATCTAAAAATGCGATCTCTTACATTCACACTTTCTCTATTCACTCCTACAAACTATTCACCAAAAGCTTATTTTTCTATCTTTGCATTGCCACGATAAAGAAATTAAAGGCGACTTAGAACTTAAAAAAAGTATCAAATATCCCGGAAATGGTTAATGCCAAAACAAAATTATTTGACACAAATAGTGGATTTGAACGAGATCCCTATCCTTTTGTGTAGTAAGTGTTCGTTGGCGGCGCCGTGGCCGGGGGATTAGACCGCTCGTCTCTCACCAAGGTTCAATCCCAGCGACCCGCATGTAGGATTTGTGGTGGACAAAGCGGCATCTGGGCGGGTTTTCTTCGGTTTCTCCCGCCATGTTTCATTCCACCGGTGCTCTATCATCACTTTCCCTATCATTCATCTCTCATCCAGTTTCTCGCTCTCATCTCGCGAGTGCGGCTGATCATTACCCGCCCTGGTCTCTCACTCTGTGATCAGCCCTCTGCCCCCGTCAGGGTCTGCCCCGGGCGTTGTCATACGTCCTGGGAAGTGCGAGTGCTCTGTTCGGGTGGGCGTTAAGGTGGGAAGTCTCTGGACCAGCTGGGCTGTTTCTGTTTTGTAGTTAGTTTTAAGTTTTCTCTGCCTCTTACGGTTTACCAGTTACACAACAGTGTATAAAATTCATTTAGAATGCAGAGCTTAACAGGTTTTTCCAAAGAAATTCTAAATATAAATGTTTATTGACAAATATCTTAAACATATCATATTTTAATCAAACTCGTTACAGCCATTTTCTTTTATGGGAAAATCAAAAATAAGGAATACTTTCATGTAAAGGGTAGTATGGTGCGAGGGGAGTTTCTCGAATGTCTTTGTGTTGCCTCCTTGGAGGATGCTGAACTTAATGCCAAGTTTGCTGTTCACAGACACACACACACACACACACACAAATATATCTACCCTACGGACCTTTTTTTGTAAAACGTGTATTTCAATCGTAGTTTCCATATTGAATTTTTGGGTGGAATACAGTACTTCGTATACTTATTGTAGGTAAGCAGCAGAGAAATTAAATATTTAGTTAACAAAATAGTAAAAATATTGAACTGTCAAAACTGTGTAATATTGTCGCGTACCTCAATAATCTGTAATTTATTATTTTATTATTTAACTTTCAGAGGAGAGCTACTCGCTGTGAGAGGGGTCGTTATTCAAGCTAAGGAAACTTTACTTTAAGAGGCACCGACACAAAGGGACGCAGCTAAAGTTAAACTCACAGATATTCTACACTCACATAATTCCTGGCTGAAGGGAAAGGCAAGGATTCTATACTACCATAATTAAAAAGTCAAGGAAGAAGCTTAAGTAGAAGATTTATTAAATATGCTTACCCATGTGTCTGCCGGGACGAGGACGCCCTATCATTGCACAACTATCCATACATCTCAACACCACGAAGACTAGACACTGACTCTTGAAAAAAACTCGTTAAGCTTGGCGTCCTAACGCCATATCCCCTCCAATGAGACTATTTCCCCTCAAACGCCCCTCCTCGGATAAGCTGCCAACCTTCAGCTTGAGTAACCAGAGGGCACGGCTCTTACTACAATCTGTGCACATGCCACATCTCCCCCTGGCCACCCAAGTCGACGTCCTCGTCGACAGAAAGAACATAAGTACAAAATACAGGAAAAAACAAAAGAAAGACATACCAAAAAAAATGACATAGAAATGTGTGATGTAAAATAAAAGAGCAATACATATGTGTGTTTGCACCCAGCCGACGACAATGGTGCTGGGCGATAACGAGAAGCGAGAGCGATGTAAGTGCAGTCGACGTAATATTGTTAATGCACTAGCTTTGGCATCCCGCACACGCACACACCACGCTGCCTTAGTTCACAGGCACACTACACTGCGCAAAAGGGTGATGAACTGCCGTAACTGTTTGTGGGTGGTTGAGACAGTGCCCACAACGACGATTTGTCCTGGTGTAGGATTAGCACCGCAGGTCTCTGGTGATGACAACAGGGTGGGCAGTCGCTGGCTTGGACTGCCCCCCGACATGGTGGCTCCTTATGCCACGGCAGTGTAGTGGCTGCCCGACAGCTTCCCACCAATTTGTCGCGTACCTCAATAATCTGTAATTTATTATTTTATTATTTAACTTTCAGAGGAGAGCTACTCGCTGTGAGAGGGGTCGTTATTCAAGCTAAGGAAACTTTACTTTAAGAGGCACCGACACAAAGGGACGCAGCTAAAGTTAAACTCACAGATATTCTACACTCACATAATTCCTGGCTGAAGGGAAAGGCAAGGATTCTATACTACCATAATTAAAAAGTCAAGGAAGAAGCTTAAGTAGAAGATTTATTAAATATGCTTACCCATGTGTCTGCCGGGACGAGGACGCCCTATCATTGCACAACTATCCATACATCTCAACACCACGAAGACTAGACACTGACTCTTGAAAAAAACTCGTTAAGCTTGGCGTCCTAACGCCATATCCCCTCCAATGAGACTATTTCCCCTCAAACGCCCCTCCTCGGATAAGCTGCCAACCTTCAGCTTGAGTAACCAGAGGGCACGGCTCTTACTACAATCTGTGCACATGCCACAATATTACGGCCTCATTTTTCTGATGTAGTTGCAAAACTCCGTGATTAGTCAAAAATGCCCATTATTCTCTTTGATTCGTAATTACCTTCGGCTTAAAACGTATTGCAGTGTATAAATTACACATTGCTGTCAGAAAAACCACACACTATTTTCCTTTGAAAATAAAACACCAGTATTTCCACACTGGAGGAGAATTAGTACACTGTTTTTAACGTATTCTAAGTATTAAATGTAAACAATGAATTCGTGATGGTTCTGATATTAGTGAATGATAAACACAACTTGGAGGCAAAGATTGTTTGAAGACGCAAAGAGCTGTGAACGCGAAACTCTTATTGATGCACTTAAAATACAGCGGCAGCTGAGGTGGGAGCGGTGACGAAGGAAGCAGAATAGTTCAGACGAGCGCTTCCATCCTAATAGAATTCTGCGGGCGCCTTGGAACAAATTTCCAGAGATTCGTAGCAAAAAATATAAGAGTATCCTCGCTTCACCAGCATTTGAGCTTATGTATTCATTTTGACGAGTTACACGTGGATGAAAAAGCCAAACACTGACGTTAAAAGTTGCGAGTCCGTAATAAGGTAATGGAGTAACTGAATACATTTAAATATCTTGAAGATATGTCGTAAATGGTAACATGTCAAGAATTCCGATACCGAGGATGCCAGAAGAAAGAACTTAGGAATAGAAGAGTGCTTTGTGTGGAATGCGATTTAGTATTGTGCTTTGTTACTTCTCTTAGTCCTCATTATCACTGCTTTGAACTAGTTCAATTTTCACTGGAACTTCACTTATTCACATTATCACTTCAGTAATATGAACTCGCTCAACTTCCCCGTCACTTCAGCTTCTTCGTAACGTAGCCTCTTCTTCCGGACGGCTCACTCGTTGGGGGAGTCAAACACAGGACTTCTACAATCTCTCGCTTCGCAGTAGCACTCGCTGCATGTCATAATAGTCGTCACCAACTCGCTCGGAGAACCGCACTTGATGTCGCAGCAGAAATGCGCACAGCAATTTGCTTACTCACTCACCGACCAACTCAACTGACTGACTCCTCTCGCGAGAGCGCTCGCTTATGTAGCCAATGGAATCTTTCACACAACATTCTAGAATTATCTGGACACACGTTCTGGATGAGGGGAAAAGAAACTCCCAGAAGATTATGCTTATCTGCCAATAGCGCGACTTATCTTTGTTTATCTTCGACTGCCTAGCGCCGACCTCCCGATAACCTTGGGTCATAGCCGCTGCGTCACAGTATGTTGCGCAAATTTGGAGATTGAATGGAATAATTACTAATTTGGACATAGATAAGAACGTTTGAAATAGACGAAGTAACCAAGCTGTATAACCGAGTGATGCTAAACCTTATGTTATTATTTATACTTTACGCTCCCGGTATAACAGTATAAACATATTATTGGGTATACAGACGGGGAATAACCGGGATGTCAGCAAGTTTATGATGCGATAACCTAATCTGTAACTCAGACATCATGATGAAACAATGATGCATATCACAGTAACTTGTGAGGCCATACAAAAAATTCGCAAATATATCCTGGTCCATGTAGGGAAATAAAATAAGACTTGCATGCATAAAAATTACTCCAAAGAAAATGCAACAGTTTTTAAAAAGAAAGACTAGCCATCGTAATCATCAAAATACAAAATGATTCATAAGTACTCCGTAAAAAAAATCCGTCATCCGTCAAATACTGTTTTTTGCCCATCATACAACTTAAAAATCCGTCAGTTTTGACGGAAAATCCGTCAGATTGGCAACCCTACGCCTACAGTGGAAAATAACCAACAAGTCTTTCACTATCGCGGGTAGACATACCCCACACTACTTCCTTCCAGTAGCTTAACCCCTACCTGCTTATAAGGGCTCCCCCATCCACTATTCCACTAGCTAAAACATCGCTGAACAGACAATACAAGTGTTGCTGGTCTACGAAGAAACGCAGTTGCGTGGAATATTGGATGAGAAGAAACTGCCTGCTAAAGGAGTAGCTCCGAATGAGGAGTTGGTTAGACAAAAGATGATGCCAGATAGCAGACAATAATCAAGATGGTAGACGAGATATTACAGAGACGAAGAGGGAAGCTTGGAGAAGGATGGGTTTATAGTGAAGGATTTACATTGGGTGGGAATCTATGACTGAGACCGGACACTTGCACCCCTATAAAAGAGATCTTTAGGCGCTCTTGGATGAATATCCAATACTTTGCAAAAGGAATGTCATCTCTTCAGCAACGCATAGATATCTGCCTTAATTTTGACCAAGTAAACGTTGATGTTAATATCAATAACGTAACTGCTGACTAGTAAGGTATACATATATACATTTTCAGAAGAATGTGTATATCATTATGCATACTACAGTACTAACGACGGTTGATTCAGAGATTCCCTGTTAGAGCGGGGAGAATTGTTTTAATTAGAGCATTTCCCTACCCTCCACAGCATCTGGAAATATTAATGTGGGAGTGAATATGTGCTTCAAGTTAGAAATGACTAAAACTCCACGTTAAAAGAACCTATAGTCAACGAGTTATTTTACAAGTCAAAGCCCCCGATATGGCCATAGAAGAGCAAGAGGCATATACGAATGCAACAATTAAAAAAATTGGTAGCCGAGGAAGAAGAAACGCAGCTGAGTAGGACATTGATGAAAAAAATATGTTTGTAGAATAAGGAATTGCGAATGAGATGGTGATGTACGATGATAATATTATAATCAAGATGATTGACAAGATAAATGGTTCATCTATGGAGACAGGAAAGTTTAGAGAAAGTTGCGTTTGTAGTGAAGGATCTAGCATCTATGACCGGTTAATTCGAGCTGATTTGCTAAGGCCTAACGTTTGTATTCATATAAAAACCTGCAGGCACCCTTGAATGAATTTAGTAGTAGGTATTTTAAATACCTTAGCAACCATATCTCTGCATAATTTTGACGATGTAGTTCTGATGCCGGTGTCAGTGACGTAACTGCTGACTAGTAAGATACAAATACATTTTCAGGACAAAGCATATATTAATATACACACCACAACACTAACAACTGTTGGCTAGGCTAACCCTTACCTTGCGACACTGTGAACACCATGTGTTAAGGCACATCCTGCGCGCTACAAGGCTTCCTCCACTAAACTGACTCTCATTCCCCAATTGAAGTTAACAAGACCTGAGTACCCGGTTTATGTTCGCTGCAACAAGTATTGTGTGCGTTGTTTTGTTGCATCTGCAGGTTGCACTTGATTTTATGCTGCAACTTCTTTTTTTGTACTGTCTGCATGGAACAAATGGTGGCCAGAAATTGTTCCGAGTAATACAGGACTTGCAAGTACGTGAGGGAGGTTAATACCGAGTTGTTTCTGAGAATGCTAAGCCGGTGTTCAAACTGGGAGCGTGACGTTAGGTAGGTAGGTATTCAAGACGTTCCATTTCACCCGGGATTGGCAGTCGCTTTTAAACATTGTGTCGCGAGGTCTCAAGGAATCTCAAGACGCTAAATGTCCTGGTTTTTATTGAAGGAACCGAAAATGAGCTCACGTTATATTTTTTGCCTGCTGCTCACTCTATACTTCAAGACTTTTCTGATATTTGTGGCACTGTTTAATTTTTCTAAGGCCTAAGTTTAGAGTCCTCTCTGGCATTTACCGGTTATGAGGCCTGAGGAAAACCTGGAGGGAGGACGATCCTGGCGGAATCGATGTGCTACTGCTTGTATCACTGTTTCTTCCACTGGTTAACAGTTGCAAGTGCATCTGCTGCACTAACTGCTTCCATTCTGAAAGTGCATATTACACGATTTATTACTTCTACTACCCAAAAATTCGACATGAGATTCCACCGGTAGTACACACGTTTTGAAGTCCACTGAACCCCCCCCCACATCAGTGAGGGGTCGTTAAAGGGGGAACCTCCCCTAAAATGGGGAAGGTGACCCTTTGACTCTGGCCATTCGGGCTCTTGGCCCTTGATGGCTTATTGAAATTAAAAGAAAGACGGTGGTTGAGAGTGGCAAATTTGTTTTGGGGATTTTTTTTGTTTGTTTGTTAAATTAATGGTGAAGTGAGCCCCTTCAAATGGTGGATGGTAGAGGAGAGGTAGCTGTAGACAGCATAGTCGTTAGACGAAAAGTATTTTATAAAAAGATGTGTGTGTGTGCGTGTGTGTGTGAACTGCATAACTCATAAACGATCAGTCGAATTAATACCGAATTTCACACTAGAATCAAGATACAATTTAAGCATGTCAGAGGAAGATATTTTAAGAGAATTGCTGCACACAAAACTACCTTTAACATAAAAGATTCATTAGTTTTCATTTTCTTAAATATTATCCTAATTATGCTTATTAAAATATAAAATATTTGAAATGTTAATGTAGGAATTAAATTAATTGCTTTAATTTTCTGTAAATAGCCTGTGAAGTCCTTTGTATACCGTCAGAATTTTGTATAAGGTTGTAAGCCTGTGAAATTATAAGATAGAAACTTGCTATGTCAAAGATATACAGCTCATTAAAATACACACTTTGAATTTGAATTACGTTTTCTCAAGTATACGATTGACATATATGAAAGTATGGGATTCTTTTTCGTTTCTTTCTTTCTTGAATGTTTTCTCGACCAATAACAACGAATATCTGGAAATGATTAATGTTACCAAAATGTGACATAAAGTGAGTGTTTTCACGTAATCTACATTTTATGTTGTGTCGTCCTCCGTGGTGTAGTGGTTACCATGCTAGCCTCTAGTTCCCGAGGTCGCCGTTTCAAACCTGGCGGAGGGCGATGGATTTTTTTCGGGCTTAAAATGGCTTCCTTCGGAACGGAAGTAAAGCCGGTGGTCCCGTGTCGTAGATTTACGGCACATAAAAGAATCTCAAGCCTGTTAAAGAGGCCTATAAGCAAAATTACCGGTCTTTCAGGCCCAATATAGAATGGGACGCTAAGGACCACAGTAGTTAAACGGCGTCCATAAATAAAACTCCATTTAATTTAATTTTATGTGGTAAGCTTTATCTATCTTCTACTGTTGGCTATACAAGAGTACACAGAATTAATTCAAAATGAAGTGGGCTTTACACGCCTTTCGCTGAACATCCAAGATATGCATTTTTATTGCTATGCAAATATATTAAAACAAATAGTATTTTAATCAAATTCGTTGGAACAATTTTCGTGAAAATAAAAAATTAGGAAAAATGGTCCATGTAAAGTGAGTTTGGGGTGGGGTCAGCAGTTAGTATTACGACAAATAAAAACACCGATTAACGCGTAACAAACTTTATTCATTATGTGTTACAAGTCTCGCTTTGTGTCCGCCTCTGTAGTGTGTTGTGGTGGTAGAGTGTCTGACTCACATTCAAGAGGTCCCGAGTTCGAATCTCACTTAGGGTGGGTTACCCGGATAAAGTTTTTTCCGGGGTTTTCCTTTGTCTTGAGAAGACGAATGTCGGGTATTTAAGCTCTATGGACTTCACTTTATTCATCGTCCGATATGACCTACCAAGTTAAGAGTACGTTAAACTTAATAAAAGAAAAAAAAGCCTCGTCGTTTTGCGGCTCTCTGACTTACAAATCGCTCGTAACTCGCTCGAAATTATCTGTAACTCTTCTACATTTAACCGAGCGAGGTGAAGGTGCAGTAATGCGTACGACTCGCATTCGGGAGGTCCCGAGATCGATTCCCGGCGACTGTCCCTCTGACGCGTGGGTTTTTTATCGGGATATTTCCATGTCGTCAGGAAATGCTGGAGTGGCTTCTTTCAGCCCCCGAATTTCCGTTGGTTACATTTTGGTTCCATGCATCATTTCATTATCCTTCACCCCGTTAGGTCTGTTTCAGGTCTGGAAGTGTCGGTGATGGTGTTTCGGTGTGGCGTAGCAGGGAAAAAGGATGTGGAACTTTCTCCGTTCCTCGGCTTTCGGCGGTTTCCGGGGTTAAACGGACCGCCCCTTCGGAGCCGGGTGTTGAACCCTCTGTATGGGGCGGGCGTCCCAGGTCTGCCTGTCCGACTGTCGAGGAGTCGGAATGTGGAAGCTGTAGGGACCCTGTCATTGCTGTGCCGTCACTGCAATGATAGGGCACCCGGTGTCTCCTCTCATCTCCCGGGGCGCCCCCTTGTGGAACATAGGTACAATATCCTCACTGGAGCAATGTCGAGTCCCCTCCAATAATCCTGAGAAAAAACCTACATTTAATTCCTGCCGTCTTTTTATAATCCTCTCTTACTAGGGAGATACATTGATGCACTGTTCCAGAATTTACCAGAATGCACGTGGCGAACTTTCTCGAAGAGTAGCTAGTCAAAGACTCTTCCAATGCTTCACCGAATGTATTACGCGGATTTGTCACTCTATGTAATGATTTCTTCCCACAGGACAAGCTAAACGTAAGATGCACATTTATATCTGTTTACGGCACCATTATTATCGATAACCGGCCGAGTACGCTGCCTGTATTTATTTCTACAGCACGGACACAAGCTTATAGGCAGCATGTTTGCGTAGAAAGTTATTGAACAAACCTGTAACTGGCGTGTGTACGATAAACATGTCGCGTGTCTTGACGCTGCTGAACATTTAATTTGGAATGTTATAATTAGCTTAAGTATTATAATGCAGTGACCTTGAAGGTAAGTTGCCTCTTTACGCTTCTTGCTCAAGGCGTACAGGGTGTACCATAACAGTCAACTGCGATTCAAATAGCACACTTGCGATAACCTTAGCGGAGCTGAAAGTCACGCAATCTAATATTCGTATTAAATTAACACATATTAACTTTATAAGAACAGTGGTGCTAAAAATGTGTGTTCACATTGATATTATCCAACAAAAAAACCTCCTTTTGTTTACAATTCTCGAAATAGTGATATTCAAAATTGCATTGGGGAGGGGGGAATAAGTAAGATAGAGTAAGTAATTTCCTATACGTTTGCTTCATATAACGTAAATTAATCCAGCGATTTGGCTTGTAAATGTAAACGAAAGTCTTAACGTTTACAATAAAAACTGCTATTATATATGCATTGTCCCCAAGGCCTCCATACACAGGCATTCGCAGAAAGGAATTCCCTGCCGCTTCAGCAGCTGCCAGAATTATCTGATCGCTCATTTTTCACTAGTATCTTTAGAGTTTTTTCTTGCCGGATACCTTATTTTCAATAATACATACAGCAATGGTCAAATAGATCGCTATCATAATGTAGGCGATGTGAAAAACAGTTTAATCCTTTACTCTAAAACGGCTGTCTAAAATCTGGTATATGACAACTGCAAAAGTTGCGATACGGTCTCAATTTAAGATATCTAACATCTCCTGTGTAAATCACACACTTTTTGCAGCCTGTTACATAAATGATTGTTACCTTCTGATCTCTTATTAAATTCTGATATCTTGAGGGTGCTAACATCATAGATGTTGATGATCAATAGCGATTAGTTTATTAATCAACATGGTTGGTTCTAACCACTTTAGAATACACTTTGTACAATACTCTACGAAATACGGGGTGTTTCAGAGCTGATGATACAAACTTTGAGGGATAATGCGAGAAGGGCAAGTTGGAGATCAAAAATCCTGGTCCGGAAACTACGTAGTCGAAAGTTATAAGCAAAATTCGTTGTGTGTAGATGTAATACTCTTATCACAACTTTCACAAGGTACTGCATTCACAACAGATGTTCAAATTGGAGTCCCGAACTTTGATGCAGGCATGACTTCATTACACAAAGTTCTGTTGTACTAACTGGAAAAAACCCTGGTGTCGTTCGAATACTGCAGTAAGAAGTCTTACCAGGACATCCTCTTCAGTCTCGGCAGGTGTCTCGTACTTCCTCCTCGCTCAAGGGCATCTGCATACGTGTTGTGGAAGATGTACTCTCAGCACTGTTGTAACATATCCCACTTGATGTTCAACATATGTGAGCCCCGTCTCACTTTATGCATACTGTTCATGAAAGCCTGCGTCAGACGTTCCCTGAAAGGTGGATAGGAAGGGGAGGTCGTACTTGGTGGTCAGTTCGTTTACTTCATTACACTTGATTTCTTCCCTTGGGGTTATGCGAAAAGTCTTGTGACGAGGCACCTGTTGAGAATGAAGAGGACCTCCTGTTAAGACTCTGGCTGCCTGTGACATTGTTCGAACGACATCGAGATTGTTCAAACGGATACAACAGAACTTCGTGTAACTATGCCAAGCCTGCAACGAAGCTGGGGACAGCATTCTGAACAATAATTGTGAATGTGAAATTTGCAAAGACAAATACAAGTATTACATCCACACTTTCACTTATAACTTTAGACTCCGTAGTTTCCGAACCAAGATTCCTGATCTCAAATTGATACATTTGCCCTTCTCCATAATTTTACTATCAGCTCAGAAATATCCTACATAAGAGCCGAGCGAGATGGATCAGGCAGTAGTTTCTGTGGCTCACTATTCGCCGTGTACTGATCAATCTGCCTGGTTTTTTTCATCAGTTGAGCATCCATGACTAAGCGCACACGCAGAGAACAGCCATCAGTTCCACGATCCCAAAGTCCGCATTCCACCAAAACTCAATAACAACACAGATGGTATAAGCAAGTAAGGCCATCTAGGAGCAAGTTCCTCAAGCAGATGCAACAGGAAGGTAACTATGCAACTTTTCTGCATACACTGAGTCAGGTGAACAAACGAACCTACAGTAACCGTCCAAGGCGTTGTGGCCGAAAAGTTGAAGAGTCGTTAATGAGTACTTAAAAAGGACGATTCTGTTTGGCATTTTGAATTTATGTTTATGTGATATTTTAATGCCTTTGAACCACATCTGCAGTTCCCTAACGAAGGGTTATTTCTGCATTACTTCTGCAACTATTTCAGTCTATGGTAAGAAAATGTGATTGAATCATGTGTTCCCAACACTAGTAACGTGTATTCCGTATCAATTCGCGTACGCATACGGTTCTATAAGACATTCTTACAATACAAAGTATTTCACACAAAATTTTGATATTGAGATTTCATCGAAAATACCTTTTTGGGGTTCCTGAATAAAAATATTTTAGAAAAGTTGGTGTGTGTAAGTGAATCTATTAAGAGCATAAGCAAAAACGAAATGTCGGATAGTTTGCAAACATGATATTCAAGTTCAGCATCTTCCAAGGATGCCACACTTAGACTTTTTAAGAAAACTCTCCCAACCCAAACTACTCTTTACATAATAATCTCATGGCGCTGCAGAGTTTGGGGTTTGGGCCTACCAACCCGACTGTCGACCTCACCCCACATATACACGGCAGGGATGATGTGGTCAGCATCAAGTATTCCCCAGCCGGAATGTTGGCTTTTGTGGCCTCGATCGCTGACTATTGCAGGCCCTCAATTTCCGCACAACGTAGTGGTCCTATACTCAGGACTTAAAATCCGCACCACCATGGGTGGAATTGAACTCGGACGCATTCCGTGGCCGGGAACCAGAACTACACGCTCTAGCCCACTCCTACCTTTTTAATTTTCTCAAAAAATGACTATAACGATTTTGCTTAAAATACCATTCATTGCAAGATATTTATACATGTCAAAACGTATACCTTGAATTTTCTGTGAATAGTATGTGAAGTCCACTTTGTCCTGAAAGATGTATAACTTTGTATAAAGGGTAAACCATAAGAGAGAGACATGAACGTCTATACAAAAATTGTAGATCTGATTAAACACACAATTTATTTCAAATAACTTTGTTTGTGATATCAATCATTTCGGAGATATTAGTTGTTGTGTACTATTGAATGTGATACACAAGTTTTCGCGTTACAGATATGATTTAGAGGTTGACTCAGGTCCTTCTTTCTGCAGCTATCAGGTAACTTTTGGCGCCTACTATTCCTAGTTCCTTAGCGCCAGCGTTGATTCCTTTAATTTAACTACCCAAAGATCTCTGGCAAGAATAGGAGAAACAGATGATGTTGTCTTGTTTTGAAGAATGGAGGAAGAGTAACAAGGTATGTTCAGAAAGGATGCATATGTCACACGAAATTAGGATAGAAATGTTGATTTTTAAGTTTAGAAATGCTAGAGATGGGCCAGGGGTAATTGGGATATACAAACAACATTTAAGTTCAAAGATACCAAGATCTTTAACCATGTTATCTTTATTATTACTTCCTTATACGAAGAAAATTACTGGCAAATTTCGTTAATTTCTGACCAGGTTATGAAAAAACAATTGTGTATCTTATCTTTTAGGTTTTAAGAACATTATGTTATGTTATTTAATAAAATAAGCTAATTATGACATCTTAAAACTTTGCACTTGCATTCTTGGCACACGATGCCTCAAGGCCTCCAGGACATTTCAGCATATCAATTAGAAATCGTGGTAGCAGGAGCATTTAAGCTTTAAAAATATTACCCCCTCCATGATGAAAGGATAGTGGTGTAGTTTCTAAACCGGAAGGCTCGAGTTCTAATTAATATGAACATAGACCAAAAGACCACGATCTAGTTTAAGCATTGTTTCACATACTTCATTTGCTGCCTTCCTCATCCGAGTTCTTTAAAGGTACTTACACCCTCCCAGAATAACCTTGAAAATATTACAAAGGTTTAATACATATCACTCATATGACTTTATTTACCAATTACGACTGTAAAGACTATTTTTTCCATTCTACGAAGGGTTGGGAATGATTCTACTCATGGAAAATCTCATCCGTCCTAACCGAGAGTTGAACCCGAGACTCCTGGATTGAGAGGCCATAATCCTGCCACTCGATTACAGGCAGCCAACCGTAACAGTGGCCAAATATAAAGCCCGGAAGTTAAAACTAGTTGCAACATTGCAAGTCACTTTAGAGTATATCTTAGAGTTCGAGGCTGTCTTGAAGGTTTACCGTGATATATGAATCACAAAGTTTAATATGTGTTCGGGTATCGCGACATGTTAGCCCAGCGATGGAGCATCGGCACTGGAAGTGCATAATCCAAGATTCATCTCCCAGCCATGTAACTTTCAATTAAGTTACCGAACGCATCCTAACTCGGTCTCCTTATCTTGTGAGTAAAATGTCAACAACCCAACTCAACCCCGTAGTATATACTGTCAACAACTTCAGTCTTGTAGCATACACCTTCAACAATCCAACTCAGTCCCGTAACATATACTGTCAACAACCTCAATATTGTAGCATATACTGTCAACAACCCAACTCGTCCTGTAGCATATACTGTCAACAACCTCCATTTTGTAGCATATAATGTCAACAACCAACTCAGTCCCGTAGAATACACTGTCAACAACTCAATCTCGTAGAATATACTGTTAACAACCCAACTCAGTCCCATAGCGTATACTGTCAACAACCTTAACCTCGTAGCACATACTGTCAAAAACCCAACTCAGCCCCTAGCATATATTGTCAACAACCTCAGTCTCGTAGCATATAATGTAATAACCTCAATCTCGTAGCGTATACTGTCAACAAACCAACTCAGCCCCATAGCATATGCTGTCAAAACCTCAATCTTGTAACGTATACTGGCAATAACCCAACTCAGCCCTGAAGCATATACTGTCAACAACCTCATTCTCGTAGTGTATACTGTCAACAGCCCAACTCAGTCCCGTAGCATATACTTCAACAACCCAACTCAGTCCCGTAGCATACGCTGTCAACAGCCCAACTCAGTCCCCTAGCATACGCTGTCAACAGCCCAACTCAGTCCCTTAGCATACGCTGTCAACAGTCCAACCCAGTCCCCTAGCATACGCTGTCAACAGCCCAACTCAGTCCCGTAGCATACGCTGTCAACAGTCCAACTCATTCTCGTTTAGTGAAACATGAAACTAAAATATCGTTTTGCAGTCACTGTGTATAGGTCTGCTGAAAGTAATGTATTTTAAAATGAACTAGATTGAGATTAATTTTCTACAAGAACGAGTTAGATTGTTTGTATCTTGGAAGAGGGATCGAGTTAGACTTTTTATGTTTTGGAAGACGGGACTGAGTTAGGTTGTTAATATTTTGGAAGACGACCGAGTTAGGTTGTTTACGTTTTGGAAAACAGGGAGATTGAGTTAAGTTGTTTATATTTTGGAAGACGGGACCGAGTTAGGTTGTTAATATTCTGGGAAACAGGATCGAGTTAGGTTGTTTACATTTCGGAAGAAGGACCGAGTTGGGTTGTTTATATTTTGGTAGACGGGACGAGTTGGGATTCAAAAGTAGAAAATGGGACCGAGTTGGATTTCACCGAAGTTACCAGTTGTAAAGAGATTTCTGATATATTTTTTTTTATTTGTTCCATTTATATGCCACTTGTAGCGTCTAAGGTCATATCGGCGGCTTTGCTTTTGGGACAACTACTCATGGGCAATGATGTTCACTTATTTTACTATAATGTTCATCTTTGGGTTTTCTATTTAAACACACACTTTACATCACAGTCATACTTCCAGACTCTAGGGAGGGGGAATAATCCTGGCTAAAGAAAATTTCCCATCCTCCAGCCGGGAATCGAATCCGGCACCTCTGGATTTGGAAGCCGGCATGTTAACCACCAGACCACAGAGGCAGTTAACTTCTGATATTGTTTATAACGATTGGTTAGTAGTTTTTGGCTTTCAAAATGGTTGTCATAATTTGCACCTATGCCTAAAAGGTAGCTCGGTACGTTATATATGACCAATATTCTTTAAAAAATAATGAAAATTAAAGAAAAATTGAAAAAAAAGCATGAAATTATACAAAAAAACAGAAAAATAAAAATAAGCAGCACTATGTTTAAGGACAGATAAAAACGACAAAGTTGCGAACGCATCGAAAAAAGAGCAGAGTTGCGGACAAGAAACGGCCGCTGACGTTACCAGATCCTGTCACCCAGGTGACAATCCTAAATACAGGTTCCTCCAAGGTCAGCCAAAAGCGACCGATGGTAAACCCGCACTTCTAATGAGATATAGATACATTCCCTTTGTTCTACCTTATTTCTCAGAGTCCTGAGAAGCATTTGCTTGTTCCCTCCCTCTCAGTAATTCACTTTACTGTGTTGCCAACCTTATAGGCTTAATCTCTCCATCCCTTTCCTATGTCGAGGAAGTATTGCATTCACACCAAAAGTTCACTACAGACTTCACTAGAAAAACAAATTTTTCAAGTTTTCTTAGCCTATATGAAGAAAAAAAATATAAAAAAAATTTCTGATGTTACTTTTACATGACTTTCTCAAACCTCTGTCACTTATTTTTATATAGCTTCTACAAACTATTGCTACTCAAGTTTAATTTTCTATCTGCTTCATATTTATCGAGGTAAGCATTTGCAGGTATAGTTTCATTAAACGTTTCCTTGTAGCAATAAGAGGGACAGAGGAAACCGAATCGATAGTCAGGTGTTTAAAACTGCCTCGCTACTTTAAAATTGCATACTCTTTCCGTGAAATCGGGAGAAGCAAGTGAGTAGCGGCAGAATTAAAATATTACAAAGTATTGAACAACTGAAACTAATATTAAGAAATATCTTGAAATGGCCGATACCACCAAAAGGTTATTCGAAATAAATTGTGTGTTTTAAAGAGATCTAATTTGTTGTGTAGTAATTTGTATCTAACTCCTAACTTTACCAATTAGGTGTACAAAAGTAAAGAAAAATTCCTTTCGAATGAAGTGGACTTCACAGACTATTCCCAGAAAATTCAAGATATACATTTTAATTTGCCATGTAAATGCCTTAAACGAATAGTATTTTAATCAAAATCATTAGATATTTTTCAGAAAATAAAAAATAACGAAAATTTTTCAATGTAAAGTGTAGTTTGTGGTGAGGGGACTTTCTTAAAAATCATGTCACAACCTTAGAAGACGCTGAATTTAATACCAACTTTAATATTTAACCGGGTTTTCGATTTTGAGTTATGCTGTTCACTGACACACACACACACACACACACACACACACACACACACACACACACAGGAAACCTCAAAACCATTTCCCGAAGAAATCTCGGTATCGAGTGGAATACAATACTTGTTCTACTTACTGTAGGTAAGCTGTAAAGATGTGCGAACAGCGTAAATGCAAAATGAAGACTCAAATGAATACTATCCAACTTCTTATTTCTAAGGATGGAAGGCGAAGATACTCACGGAATTTTCCCACCCCAGTCAATCCTTACGTGAAAAGTTTCTTTGTCATTTTCTTAGACAATTTGGATTAAAGCATCGTGTATTTGAGATACTAATAGACCAAATAAAATCGTTATCTTGAATTTTATTCAAGATCTAGCACATCACTAACCTTATATAACAGATAAAACACAAAAGCTAGGCAGATTTTATTACAGATAAAATGTATAGGTTACCAAAACATTTATGTTAAAATATTTTTTTTCGTAGTACGTAGTATGTTATTTACGAAGCATGGTTTATGTTTAAATTTTTCCAGAAAAAAGTCCATTTTGATGTGCCATCTAAGCGACATTCTTGAAAACGTGCTACTTTCTTCCCTCCTCCACTCCACGAGCTCATTGCTAACAAAGTTATCTTTCGACATAAAACATTTGAGAGTTACAGTTGCATCCTGCATTTAATCAGATTTCGGGGAGCCTAGTTTGAAACATTTCTAAGTGAGTATTGAAGCCTATTCAATGATAGAATTGCTAAAGTTTGTATGTTTTGGCATTTCTTATTAATGCCATTAATTCATTCGCTACAGTGTCTATAAATGCCCCGCATAATATTAAATATTAACACTTCAAAACACAAAATATTAAAATCTAATGTCTCTCACTCACAGGACCTTCTCAACGTTTTACCTTACGTAACCTTTTATATAGTATAATGTTCATATTAAACCTGGTGCTTCTATTTACGTTACGTTGAGAAGAATTTTTGAGTATAAATAATCTCAAATTAAGCAATCCGGACTTGCTTGCATGTACACCGGAAAACAAAACACAACTGTTCGCCTATCGTTAGTCAGCTGTTGTTACTAATGAGCCCATGCAGGATACTTTGCAGATGTTACATGACAGTTCAAACCAGGAAAACTTAAAGGATACGAGTATTTTGAAAGCTAGAAACACTACGAAAAAGCCATTCAATTGTATACATTTCAATGAGCTCTACATATTTTGTGTAGTAAGCCTTTGTCCATCTCTTACAGTTTATGAGTTATGCAGAATTATATTAGATTTGGTCAGAATGAAGAGGACTTCATAGGCAAAAATAGTGATACGGGATCGGTGGTCGTGGGGTTTGTAGAAGTTTTCTTTGCCTGCTTTGTTGTTGATTCTGCTGCCGTGATCTCGCAGCTCGTTCTATTGTCCCTTGCGCCAGCTGCTCTAGTGGTATGGGCATTAGATCTTTCTCCCAGGGTATGCATGAATGTATTGTGAAAAGACAATAGTTTAAATTGACTGAGAAATGTTTATGTGATCTGATACTTGAGCTATTGAAGCGAGTTGCCAACGGTCAAGCGATAAGGAATGAAACTGATGAATCGTAGCACTCGAAAATATAATAACTGAATCATTATTTCTGCTAACCTCTGCAGTATCAATTTTACGACTTGAAATAACTGTTTTTGCAATAAAAGAAACCAGTAGCGTAACTTGCCGTGAGTCGCTAAAATAATTATCGGCGAGACCTCTCGCAATAACCACGAAATCTTACTCACACACGTAAGTAGCGCTGAAGGTACCAGCGAGAGTGTAACTCTCTGATTTAAATGCCCACCTCTTTATTTTAGCTCCGCCTAAATATTATTTCCTTTTCTAACTTTACATCTTCCCCGAGCCAATGCTTTAACCCTCTTCATACACGTCTCTTTGTTGCTAATGATCCTTTCACTTTTCTCAGAATTTATTTTGCCTGTCTAATTTAAGAATTAACTTACGTGACTGTAAACGTACTGAACTTATAGCCTAACTGAATTCCCAGAATCTTTTAAGCTAATGCGTTCGCTACTTCAGCTGATACTAATGACTTTCACTAACCTGACTTCCTAATACCTTCATCTTTCCGGACAAACTTTTCAACCCAAACTCGTTACACTATACACTGATTTAATATACGGACATTATTTTAATTATTCTCTATCTTACTGTTATTTCTTTATTTAATTATTTTTTATCTTCCGTCAATAATTACGGTATCAAAAGCTATACATTTTTTCGACATGCAAATGGACTTGTATGTGGTATTTAATCAAAATCGTTAGAGCCATTCTTATAGAGAGAAAGAAGAACGAAAACTGTGCCAAGTAAACGGTAGTTTAGCCTTTCATGCTTAAACAGCATGATTTGGTACCTTGACTTTTCATTTTTGCTTTCTCTATATTTACCTAAGTAAAGAAGTACTGCATTCCACCCAAAAAAGCAGTTTTTAGATAACGGTTCCTGTGCGTGTGTATGTGAACAGCATAATTCAAAAACGAAAAGTCGGTTAAATATCAAACTTGGTATTTAACTTCGGTTAAATTCAAGGATGCAACACAGGCATTTTTAAGAAAATCTCCCACCCGAACTACCCTTTACTTGCAAAAACATTCTTAATTTTTTGATTTTCTCAAAACTTCCTAACGATTTTGATTAAAACACAGTGTGTTTAAGATATTTGCATGGCAAATAAAATATATATCTTGAATTTTGTGGTATTAGCCTCATTCTGAATTACCTTTGTATAATTGGTAAACTGTAAGAGAGGAACAAAACTCTTACCACACAAAAGGTTTAGATCTTGTTAAAGTACACATTTTATGACACTATTATTTATTTATGTTAAGCATTTCTGAGATATTCTTTGTTATGCTTTGAATTTTCGAATACTTATACTTTTCTCAAGTGGACATTCACTATTCGCTGTTTCTCAATGTGATCATGCAAAGGGCATGGAATTTCAGGGCAATCACATAGCGACTATCGCTTTATCTTCTGCATTCCCCTTATACTTACAACGAAATGCGCAAATGTGCAATAAAGTTTACATTGAATAACAAGCAGCAGACAGAGGAATAAGCTTTTGTAAGAATGATTTGTAGAAGGCTGAGTAGACAAAGCCATACATAAGATTTTTAATTATGCTGTTCACACACACAAACATGTTTTTTTTAGAAATATTGTTCTAGGTTCGATGGACCTCAAAACATGCATTTCCGGTAGCCTTGATATAATTTCTTTTTTTGTTAGAATACAATACTTCCTCAACCTATTATAGGTAGGAGATAGATAATGTAAAACTATTTGCTCGAGAAGTATACAACCTCCAAATTTCATATGTTGGTCTCCTTAAATGTCGATAATAGCATACATATATATTAACAATACTGTGGCTAGAATTCAATAACTGCAGTAGAAACTAGTAAATGTTTAGTGCACGTGTAACGTATTCATTTTTATAGCCATGTCCTTCTGTGAACCTTCCATACTTCTTTGTAATGAATGCATAAATTAATGTAAAGCATAATTTTTTACAAGCTCTCTCTTTGTGCTGTAACGGGATCTGATTTCATGGCCTGATAGTTCCGGAATAAGAGACCGCTGTACACAATTAAGCGAGGGAAATAATTAAATTGGACAAATGTGTATGTGAAGCAATTAACCAGCGGTCCAGGCGTTTCAAAGTTAAACCAAGCTGGCATGAATTAGCGGTTAGAAATGAACGCGTCTGATTCTGGGGAGGTGGCCGAGGAAATCTCTAAGTGTAATAATATCAATTATATGTTTGTCTTTTTTTTTAGCATCCGTTGAAGCTTGCATACAGTGTACCTTCTTTAACTACCAGTTAAGGTAAAGCATAGGATATTAGGTGCGTCTATTACTGCAGACCCTGTCGAGCAAGGTGGCTCCGCAGTAACGTGTGAGGCTTGCAATCGGGAGGTTCAGGGTTCAATTCGCCCTGCCGCCCACTCTAACCTTGGTTTTTTTGCGGTTTTCTCTGGTTGGTAGGCGAATGTTGGATGAGATTATACAATACCGCGACTTTTCCTGTCCCCTAATTTTCTTTCAGGTTTGAAGGATCAGGCGAATGGACGACGGGTGCGGAGAGGTAATCCTGTGTCCCGCCGGCATTAGGATGTTACAACTATAGACGTAAAAAATTCCGTCTGCGTCGTACTCTGCCGTCCCGGATCTGATCTCCCTTTGTGCTCTTCGTTTCACCCCTTCCTCTCGTAGGTTTCCAGAAGAACAATATCATGTGCGTTTAAGTGCCAAAATTCTGTTCTGCTTCCTGGCAGCTAAGGGCGGATTAGAGTTACCTGCTCCATGATTTCAAGTTACCGATGCAGAGAGCATAATGTCTTGGCACGTGTCCCCTGGGTACAGACAGTGGATAAAGGTATATACCGTAGTATGCATGATGTCCCAGTTCGCAAACAGAGTAAGAAATATATCAGACAGTGATATAAGTGTATTATTCGATGCATCTATTACCTCTTGCGATGTCGAAAGGGCTTTATCAGGATATAGCTTTTGTTTAAGTGAGAGACGCAGAACGTTCACTTTCCACAATCTCCGCATGTACATTATTGCCCACTGCAATGCACAGACTATGTAGTATTCACTTTACATATACGTAAAATGTAGTGTTCTATAACACAGTAAAAACATTAACGGTCGTCATGTACAGCATATCTTTGATACAATTAGTACAAGCACTGCAGGCTCGCGCCCGTTCTTTACATCTGTAATCACCCTCTTTCCTTCGACATAAACAAGCAAGGTAAGTTAACCTCATTAAAACGGTCACTCTGATCCGCCCCTTGCAGATAACCATAACCATACTACGGAGATTAGCCTGATGTACAATTGCCCGGGAACGGGGTTGGAAAGAACCAGAACAAGAACGAAACGAACAGATGAATATACTATGCATAATCACTCGAGGCCGAGAAGGAAGCACCAGCCCTAGTCTCAATTTGATAACTGTAATTTATCGGTTTTTAAGTTAATTGCATAATAAATCCAGAACGAGAAGAGAAAGCGGAAGACTTGAGCGTTTAGGGCTTTTAATTCACAACAAATTCAAGATGGAAACGGGACAGCATTCAATTAGTATATGGATAACTACATGGAAAATCTTGTTTGCGCATTCAGGTATTTATTCGTTTAGAACCGACAAAAAAGTTTTACTTTCTCTGCCACTTATAGTAGGTAAGAGAAGTATTGTATTCCACCCAAAAGTCAGATGTCGATATTTGAGCAGAAATACATGTTTTGAGGTCCCTGAATACAATAAAATAATTTACGAAAATTCCCGCGTTTATCTTTCTCTCCCCTCTCTCTCTCTCTCTCTCTCTCTCTCTCTCTCTCTCTCTCTGTGAACAGTATAAGCCAACTCTGATAAATATCAAAATTGGTATTCAAGTGCAGTGTTCTCCAGAGATGAGACAAGGATTTTCAGTAAAATCCTCCTACCCCAAATTACCCTTTACATAGAACATTTTTGTATATTTGTTATTTTCTCAAATACATTTTAAAGATTTTTTATTAACATACCATATATTTAAGATATTTGCAAGACAAATAAAATGTATATATTGAATTTTCTGCTAATAGCCTGAGGTCCTCTTCATTCCGTAAGAGATAGACAAAATCTTACTTCATAAAAAATGTAGATCTCATGAAATCACACAATTTATGTCAAATGAAATTTGTTGTGGCATTACCATTTCCGAGATATTCATTGTTATTGGTTTGAAATTGCACTCTCTTTTCAAGTGGTTAAGTTTCTATTTGTCTTCTCTCGGGGTTATTCAAAGAGAATGCTTTTTGGGTACCCCTTTTCTTTCTTTCTTTACTCTATCGCTTTAACTACTACCATCTTATACCGACAACGAAATGTGTAAATGTGTATTGAAACTTTATCTAGATTAACAAGAAGTAGATAGAAGAATACGCGTTTGTGAGAATAATTCTAGAAAGCTGAGTATAGAAGTCATGTGAATGCAACCCATCAGATTTTTTAGCAATACTAGCGCTAAAGAAACACTCCTGAAATTTGTGGCCTTATCTACTGTTAAAGGAATCCCAGAATATTAGTTTTACTTTTTGGGGGTTGCTTTCCATGTCTGATCGTTTTATGCTGGTTTATACACACGCGCACGCATGCACATACGCATCCGAGGCGGGTACCAAACAGACACTTCAAAGGAAATATTACCACAGGAACCTACCCAATATTGAACTTAGGAGGGGCGAAACAGATAACACATGCAATAGGTTTCTCAGCGATGCAAACTAACCTCAGTGTAGTGCTAAAAGTAGAGAACGCTGCACCTTGCATCCAACAATCTGTTTTGGGAACAGAGGAGAAACCTCCAAACAGCATACAATACTACAGAGAGAGCCAAAAGACTACGAACCGGCTGCGCGGTGTTTTTCCTATCCGCGTCCTCGGCGCTCGTTGCTGTCTACCGCTATCATAGAAAGCCGCGGATGAAAACATACATTTTTATAACTACTTTTAAAGGCTTTACTTGCCAACCTTATTGCTGGTAAACAGAAAAAAATTGGAATATTTTTTTTCAAGTTAATAGTTGAAGCCCGTTTATACATGAATACAATTTTACCCCCTGTTTTTAGAGAATTAACAGACAGAGAGCTTGATTTTTGCCTTTTTTAACAAGACACTGCAACGGCTCATACGGCCAATATTTCGATGAGAACAACTTGCAAGTATGTTTGAGGACAGAATTATTAAAAGAGATTTGTGGCCCCCGAGGTCCCCCCTGCGATTTCTCTGGTGTAACTTAAAACAAAGTGTACAAGACAAACCCACATACCCTGGAAGAATTAAAACAAAATATCCCCCAGGAAATTGCCAGAATTTCTCAACGTGAACTACGGCGAGTGATAGTTTCCTATAGAGTTGCCAAAAATGTATGGACAACGACGGTGGCCAGTTTCAGCATCTCCTTTCATAAAGTTGGTAAGTAAAGTATTTAAAAGTAGTCTTAAAAATGTTGTATGGTTTCATCCGCACATTTCCATGATAGCGACAGGCGGCAACGAGCGCCGAGGACGCGGATAGGAAAAACACCGCGCAGCCGGTTCGTAGTTTCTTTTTTTTGGGCTCTCCCTGTAGTAGTAATCAAGGTATATAGTAATTGGTTTAATTTTTTTAATATCATACTTGCAGAACAAACAAAAGAGAAAAGATTAAAAAACATCATGTTTTTACACACAGAGAATCCTTTGGTCCCATAACCTGTGTTATTCATAAGTCCCATAGCAATTCATTAATCCATACATGCTCTATTTCTTCTTTTCTCTTTGTGCTTTGAACTCCTAACTGGCTCATTCAACTCGACGCAGTATTGCGACTACCACAATATTATACAACTTAGCTCAACTGAGCCTATAGCACTACTCCCAACGTTCGTTCTTATCTAACTTCCCTGCCTGTCTAAAATGTTCTTTTCTGGACATTTCGAAGTGTGGCGTCTGACAAAGTATTTCTCGGACATTCGGTCTGTAAAGTACAGCGGACCTGGCCCATTTATTGATCCAATTGTGAGGAGAAACGCTGCTTTTGTGCAAAGCGCGAAATATTTTGACAGAATACAGATAAACTTTGTATAGCGAAACTGTTTTATACAATGATTTCATGTCTTATATAAGATGATTAACTTATTTTCGATTTTGAAAACACTAAACGAACTTTGGAAATGGGCGTATGACCACAACTTAATGTACAATACTTTAATGTTAATAAAGGATCTAATGTGTAACAATCACACAAATGTCTCTAATCATTATGAATTCGTAAATAACGCTTATATAATTATTACATTATTTACCTAAAAATCTTATGTGTTACACTCTCATGACTTTCTCAACTCTTGTACAAACTATTTTTACAAACGTTTATTCTCCATATGCTTCATGTTAATGGAGATATCGAGATGTCAAACCTATTGGTAATTTTCTTGTAGATGCAAGGGGAATTGTTAGGCTTTAAGCGATAGTCAAAATATTTTAAGAGCTGGTTGCTATGTGGCGCATTCCATTCTCTTTGCAAGTCCAGGACATAAAAAAAATGAATAACGAATTTGAGAAAAAGTATAAGTATTGGAAAATTTAAGGGAATAACAAGCAATATCTCGCAAACGGTTCACTCAACAAAAGAAATGTGTATGACATAAACTGTGTATTTTAACGCGATCTACATTTTTATGTAGTAAAATTTTGTCTATCTCTTATGGTTTACCAGTTATACAAAAGTCGTTCACAATGAAGAATACTTTTGGAGACATTCCCAGAAAATTCGAGATATACATCTTATTTGTCATGACAATATCTTAAACATATGATATTTTAATCAAAATCGTTAGAGCCGTTTTTGAGAAAATTAAAATTTTCGAAAAATGTTCCATGTAAAGGGTAGTCTGGGGTGGGGGGATTTTCTTGAAAACCTTCGTGTCGCATCTCTGAAAGATACTGAATCTAAATACCAAGTTTGGCGTTTATCCGACTCTTCGTTTTTGAGTTATGCTGTTCACAGACACACAGACAGACACACAGACAGACACACAGACACACAGACAGACACACACACGGACATGTTTCCAAAAATGCTTTTTTTTGGATTCAGGGAGTCTCAAAACATGTATTTCCGGTGAAATCTCGGTATCGAATTTTTGGGTGGAATGCAATACTTCCCCTACTTACTATACGTAGTAGAGAAAGTAAAAAGTGATTACTCTATCCATTTTACGCTAATCACTATAAATATTTGCCTAAACTCACTTTCATAAGGTAATAATGACTAGCTTACATGCAATATAACGAAACAACATACATTATTTAAAATTACGTCAGTTTTTGCGTAACAAACTCGTGGAAAACGAAATAACAAAAAATCGAACCTTTCCAAACACGTTGCTGAGAAAAGAAGTATACTTCAACGCACCTAAAATAACAATATTTTTTAATCAAGAAATACTAAGAAAGTTGGCATAAAGCATATATTCAACGAGCTTTGTAATTTTTTGCAGATTTCTTTCTCCCTCTCTTGAGATTTATCGGTTATTTAAAACTCGGTGAGAATAAAGACAACATGTAGGCTATAACTTGTAGAAAATTGAAGGTATACATTGTATTATTGTTTTATGCCAATATTTCAAACGAATTATATTTTAATCAAAATGTTGGAGCCATTCTTTAGAAAAAAATATTTTTTATGCATTTCGGACTTCAGTTTCAATGTGCTATTTACCCGACTACTTATTTTTGAGTTATTCTCTTCAACACGCGCGCGCGCGATTTTATGGGTTCAGGGGAGCACAAATCGTGTATTGCGGTGGAATCGTGATATCGAATATTCGAGTACTTTTCCTCTACCTTTGGATAAGCTACAGGGAAAATAAAGAGCAGTGTATGATATGCACGCAACTCTTAATATCAGTAGTTTTGGATTTAAAAAGAAGACAGTGCCATGAACAGGTTGTACAACCGACAATAAATAAATAAAATTTCCCTGCCAGAAGTGAGTAGGTACCTTGACCACAATGAAGGGCCTCGGGAGTGAAACAAAAGAATGCCGTACCCCGACATGACGGCGCTGTGCTGAGGGTCATAAAAAGATGGCGAAGGAAGATGCCTTGAAGGCGACGGTAGAAACCTGGGCGTGGAGTCGTGGAACCCAGTTTTATTACTCAACTAAAATTATTTTTGATGTTTGCGTTTTTTTTTCTTCTCTCTCACGTCCCTCTCTTTTCGGCCAGGAGCATCCTTTCATCTCGTTAAACAGGGGTCACAAGTAGATGCTCCTGACTTCTCTCTTACCTTCGAAACACAGACAGATTTCAAAACGGCAAATTTGCAAAATTAAAACATAAGAAAACGTGTTGGTTTTTACTGCTTTACGAAAGGTAGAGGAAATGTGATATTAGATAAAAAAAACTGATGGGTTGGATCGACTTAACTTTCTCTATTCACCCTTATAAAAACCATTAGCATAAACGCTTCTTTTTCCTCTATCTACTTCTTGTTTAGTTAGATAAACCTTCATTACATATTTATACATTTCGTTGTAGGAATAGAGGTTAAAATATACGAGAGGTTACTGAAGTGAACTTTGACATTTTTCCAACATTATGCGATAAGTCACTAGAATCTGGTGATATTCAAGTTGTTAGGTTCCATTTTATAACCAACAACTCCTCCGCAAACACGCACCTGTCACATGTATTCTGAAGGCTAGATATATCATATATGTTATGTTGGCGCCCTGTTTTTATATTCGCAGGCTTCAAACTTTGCACTTCGAGCATTTAGTTATCAACCAACACACTGATTAGTATATTAATTATATTATTGCATTATATTAATCATATCACTATTTACGAGGGTAGTTCCAGAAGTACCCGACCTGACGGTTGTTTCAAACAAATGACTATAGTAGAAAGCACCAACCTTATAAACCTTAAGTTTGAAGTTTGACGATGCTACGTTGTTTATTGATTGTTTGCCAGCCATTAATAGTGAACTCTCTCAGCGAATTTGTAAACATGGCTAACACTGGACATCGTTATGTGATACAATACTTTCATTTGAAAGGTCTTAGTCCGACTAATATTAAAGCTGAGCTAGATTCTACTCTAGGGGAGTCTGCTCCTTCGTTTACAACAGTAAAATTTTGTGTGGCAGAGTTTAAGTGAGGCCGTACGAGCTGCCAAGACGAACTTCGCAGTGGTCGAGCAAATGAGGTGACCACGCCAGAAATTGTGAAGAAAATCCACAAAATGGTATCGGATGACTGTCGACTGAAAGTGCACGGAATAGCAGACATCGTAGACATCTCAAAAAGTGCTGTATATTGCACACTAACTGAAAATTTAGACATGAGAAAGCTGTGCGCATGATGGGTGCCGCGTTTACTCACAATGGAACAAAAACAGCCTGGTGAGGATGTTTAATCGAGTGTTTGGCGATGTTTCGCTGCAATAAATCCGAGTTTTTGCGTCGATTCATAACCATGGATGAAACATGGGTCCATCACTTTACACCTGAGACAAAGGGACAGTCAATACAGTGGATTGAAAGGGGAGAATCGGCTCTAAAGAAGGCGAAGATAGTTCCATCTGCAGGCAAGGTCATAGCTCAGTTTTTTGGGATGCGTGTGGGATAATTTTCATTAATTATCTCCAAAAAGGAATAACAATCAAGGCGAGTTATATGCAAACTTATTGTAGCATTTGAATAATGAAATCAAGCAAAAAAGGCCGCATTTAGCGAAAAAGAAGGTTCTGTTTCATCAAGACAATGCATCAGTACACACATCCATTATCGCCATGGCCAAAATCAATGAGTTAAAGTTTAAATTGCTTCCTCATGCACCCTATTCGTCAGGCGTAGCCCACTCTGATTATTTTGTTTCCAAAGTTGAAGAAATGACTTGGTGGTAAAAGATTTGCCAACAGTGAAGAGGTGGGTTTGCAGTTGATGGCTATTTTGCAGAACTCGACGGTTCTCACTATAAACAGGGTATCGAAGCTATTGAACATCCTGGGAAAAGTGTATCGAGCTGAAAGGAGATTATGTAGAGAAATAAAGATGTTTTTTCCCAAAATTTTTGTGTTTCTTTGTTAGGTCGGGTACTTCTGGGACAGTCCTCGTAGATTAGATTATTTATATTAATTAAGCTAATTATACGAGCATTTAACTATTTAATTATTAATTATTATAAGATCAGGCCACTTAGACATAACTATTATTAGGTCTTACCTTTGCAGTTAACTAGAAATTTGAATTATTTTTGCAATTTGTGGTATAAGCATTGTCTCTTTGTGTGGGGTTTTATTTTTAGAGGAAGATCTGTTCTACAAGAAAATAAAAAAAATTAATTGTTTGACTTAGGTAAGTACGCCGATATATTAAAACGTAACTAAGTTTTTCTTCACATTATTATAGTACAGTGATCTGCAGCGTTTAACAACATACGTATATTATATAAATTAAGTCCATTGCACGGGACTTGGTGCATTCAGGTTATAGGTAGTTAGTGATTATGGCGGGGAAGGAAGGTGACGACCAAGCCTTTGCACCGAAGAAATGAATTAATGCAGAGCAGTATATATGATACTAAAAAGGTTCATAACACTATCAAAAGACTGAAATAGTGAGTTTCTTTTGTAAATAGGTGGTCTGATGATTCCTCTGGTTATATATCTAGTGACTCAAATTAGAATGTTGCCGCCATGACATGCGGTATCATTCATCTTTGTGTTTTACTAACCTGAATTAGGCTGCGTCTCCTATAAAAGAAGGTTAAAGCGATAGTCAGGTTTTTTAAAAACGTGTTGCTATGTGATTTGAAATTTCCTGCTCCTTGCATGAGCACGAGAAAAAAACGAATAGCAACTTACCACTTGAAAATTATATAACAATTTGAAAACTCAAAGCAATAACCAAGAATGTCTTGGAAATGGTTAATGCTAAAAAATATTTCATTTGACATAAATTGTATGTTTTGCCGAGATATACAACTTTTGTGTGCTAAGATTTTGTCTATCTCTTATGTTTTACCAGTTATACAAAGTCATTCAGAATGAAGAGGACTTCACAGGCTATTCCCAGAAAATTCAAGATATATATTTAGTTTTGTCTTGGAAATATCTTGAAAATATTATTTTAATCAAAATCATTAGCGTCATTTTTGAGAAAACCAAAAATAACCAAAGTTTTGCATGTAAAAGATAGTTTGGTTTGCGAGGTTTTTCTTGAAAATCTTGTCGCATCCTTGGGAGACGCTGAAGGTAACTATCAAGCAAGATATTTACCGAGTTTTCATTTTGAGTTATGCTGTTCACAGACACAGAATTGTTCTTAAATTCCTTTTTGGGGGGGGAGTAGGATTCAGGGAGTTTCAAAACGTGTATTTCCGGTGAAATCTGGGTACAGAATGTTTGGGCCTAAAGTAACAATACTTCTATTTATTATAGGTAATAGTAGATAAAATAAAAATTGTAGTGTCGGCTGGCATTCCTACCAAAGCTATAGCAATCAAGGTCTAAACCTAAAATTTTCCATTTTACTCGACAGAAGATCAATTAGCAAGACGGAATATTTACAAAGGATGTGTGGGCTGGTTACAGTAGGCTCCTTTTCCTAGATAGTTATTTGTGATAAAGTAAACAAAAAGAACAATAACACATAGCTTTATGAAAATCTTTTATGGTTCTAAATTAAAACTTAATCATCTTTATGTACTTGCATAAAAAAGGCGCAAAAATTAGACTACTCCGCCCGTTCTATCGGGTACTCCGGGATGACTGTAATCTTCTAACAAAATTGTCTCCTGTTCTTGTTTCCTCAGACATTTAAGTTAAAACAAGGATTAAGTTTGGCGCGCTGCATAGAAATCTCCTGGCAACGTGTCAAATGGAATCCTAATACTTGCAGCATGTACATGTGCCGCGTAGTCACAAGTTCTGAACTTGAAAAATGCGACATATCAAATTGGAGTTGTGAAACAGCATTCTTGTCTTGTCTGTTTCCATACAGTTTTCCGCCATTTACTCGGGTGTAGGTACTTCAGCCTACAGACGGATTGTGCTACATGTATCGTTTTAATACCAATTCGTTATATTTGTGTCTTTAAAGGAATACTGTTCATGACACAATGATTCAAAATCTTCTGCTTCCAAAAATTTCCCCAAAAGTAGCACATCTTCTGTAAGATAAGGTCTCACAGGAGCATATGATGTGATGTGCTATTTCAGTTCCTTTCTTACATAATCTGCAATCTAAAGTTGCCCTGAAGCAGTTTTCATAATGCGTATTTTTGTAGTATTTGAGCACACTTCTCTTCTGTGTAATTTCTACATCTTGGTTGTCCATTGTCATGTTCCTATTTTGAATGATGAATTGGACTTGTAGAAAATGGCATATCCATGCCAAAAGATTCAGAAATTGGTATGCTTTCCTTAATTTTTAGAGGTGTTCTGAATATACAGCTCAGAGATGAACAATACTGGTAAATTCTGCGACTATGAGTCAAAATATCACAATTCCAAAGACAGTTTTTAGTTTGGAAGAGAAAGATTCAGTTTTCAAAACTATGCTGAATGCTTTCTTACTACTGTACATATTGTTAAAATTAAATGAAAACCGTAAATATACGTCACAATTTCAAATACACATCGAAAGCCATTTGACTCGACGACTTGATCAGGGATCCATTCAACGCAGATTCCGAAAGATTTCCCTAAAGAAGGAGAGCAGCATAGTGATCTTTCCTCAGTGAAGACTATGCTTTCTTCAACGCTAGCTGAACTGTAAACTCCTTGCGGTGTTAAGTAATAAAACTTTGCTCATGCTGCCGTCTTTGACTCGTCAGTGCGGCGAGGATTTTCCATCATTACAGTGATCAAATACAACCAAAGATCAAGACTAATTCTCCAAGATGAGACGTGTCTCGCCATTTTCAAAACCGAAATACCATAATTATGTAATGCCAAGGAAGCTTATATCCCACCGACCTGGCTGAAGATTATGTCTGACACAAACACTTCCATCGCTGCAGTCTATAAATGCCTGTATTTCTCACTTTTTTTTTATCGCTGAGTGAATTGGCAGTTGCTGATAATCGTTAAGAAAATCTATGCCGCTTCAATCATACGCTTTTCTATTATGTGTGTCAGCAGTAAATAAACACATGAAGGAATCGTGATATTTTCTCCTTTCATGACTATATTTGCTCTTTTCATGATATTAACACTTTCACTGGTGAGAGTCTAGACGGATGCAGATTTTGGCGGCTCAGGGGATCCCAATAGCAAAGGGGTTGAATATCCCTGCTTCAGACTTGAGGCATTTGAGGTCATTGAAGTAATCTGACACACAAAAGTCTGGAAATGTGCCATTTTGCACACACATGTTTCAGGTGTACTACATTCATGAGTGTAACTTGTACATACATAATTTGCACGGACAAAGTTTTGACACACACACACACACACACACACACACACACACAAATACCCCATGTAATAAAAGCTTTGCATAAAGTGCACGAGGAGTTTATGACGTTTATTTCCTTTTAAGTTACTCATGACTTTAAAACAATATTCCGAAATTGGTGTAGGAATAATATAAAATTGGTAAATTTTTGTATATCATAAAGATATTAAAATAAATAATAATAATAATAGCTTTTAAACGTATTAAATTTGTATTGATAGATAATATTCACTCAAACACATATTCATACACACAGAGCTGAAATACCAGGCATCCCGGGTTCATTTCTCAATTGGGAGGAAGGAGGTTTTCATTCATTACATTATTCCTTGCCCTTTACAGTAAGGAAGTAAGAATATCGAAGTGGATGTCACGTGTACTTCACAACAACATTCACAAAAAGTTTATTTCTTCTTGAGTTGTCCTGAGCAGTAAAATACGTTTAATCAATGTGATTGTCTACTGAATGAGTGACCAGGGTCAAAGTGCAGTAGACAATCAAATTTGTAAAACTCTTAGCACAATAAACACAATATACACAATTAATTATTGCATTATAATGTATATTATGCCAGAAAAGGAACACTGTTGGCAATTTTTGCAACGCGGTTTTTTCATAAAAATCAACGTCAAATCTATAGTTCAACGAGACACTAATCTCATCAGCTGTTTCCCAAGTCACAGCTCCTGATACTATCGTAGAGATTAAAGGCTACTATATGAATGGCAACTGCCGCGAAAACAACATGACAATAAGGGAGAGAGGGGAGCGAGAGAGAGAGAGAGAGAGAGAGAGAGAGAGAGGATGTGAAAAAGCAACAGGCACAAATGTATGTCGAATAAAACAAAAGTTTAAGGCACTGTTTAATAAGTATTTGATCATTTAAACATAGACGCTGTTCTTCGAAAAGATTGGTATTTTTATCCCGTTAATGTATGAATTTTGCCTTGCTTTTGAGGTTAGTTCTTTTGTTTTAATTGTTTCACTTTTTAACTTCTATGGTCGTAGCTTTGACTTAACTTAACGTGTTTATTTAACTATAAGTTTTCAAGATCGTTTTACTTTCTCTACTACGTATAGTAATTAGGGGAAGTATTGCATTCCACCCAAAAATTTGATACCGAGATTTCACCGGAAATACATGTTTTGAGGCCTCCTGAATCCAAAAATGGTATTTTTGGAAACATGTCCGTGTGTGCGTCTGTGTGTGTGTGTCTCTCTGTGAGCAGCATAACTCAGAAACGAATAGTCGGATAAACACCAAACTTGGTATTTAGGTTCAGGATCTTCCATAGATGCGACACGAAGGTTTTTAAGAAAATCCCCCACCCCAGATTACACTTTGCATAGAACATTTTTCGAAATTTTCAATTTTCTCAAAAATGGCTCTAACGATTTTGATTGAAATATCATATATTTAAGACACTTTCAAAACAAAAAAATGTATATCTTGAATTTTCTGGGAATCTCCCCAAAATTATTCTTCATTGTGAACGACTTTTGCATAACTGGTAAACCATAAGAGATAGACAAACTTTTACTACACAAAAAATGTAGATCGCGATAAAATACACAATTTATGTCATATACATTTTTTGTTATTGAGTGAACCATTTTCGAGATATTGCTTGTTATTCCCTTAAATTTTCCAATATACTTTTTCTCAAATGGGAATTCGTTATTCATTTTTTTTGCCCTGGTAATGCAAAGAGAATGGAATACTCCACATAGCAATCAGCTCTTAAAATATTTGACTATCGCTTAAAGCTTACCAATTCCCCTTGCATCTACAAGAAAGTTATTAATAAGATTAACATGAAGCATATGGAGAATAAGCGTTTGTAAAAATAGTTTGTACAAGAGTAGAGAAAGTCATGTGAGTGTAACACATCAGACATTTTATAATGAAACACACATTACGCATTTCCTGAGGAGGGTAAGGAACGATCGCTGTTAAACAATCCCCCCACCCAAACGAGAATCGAAACCGGAACCTCTAGATGAAGTACACATTTTCTTATAGAGTTTGGAATTTGTATGTCTTACCATTCAACAGGCCGTGATCTGCACCGATGAGTTGTTTAAACATAGTAGAAAATAGACTTATATGAAAGGCCTTAAAACTCTAAAGCATTATACATCGAGTAATCTCTAGTGAGGACAAACATTATACTGCGCGAATTCAATTATTATGAGGCAACCATTCGATACTACTAATCTTTTCTCAGTAGCAGGCAAAGTCACTCTAGTTAAAAACAATATTTGCATTTTGCTAATTAAAACATTAGCTTGTAATTATCAAGATAAATGACTCAGTTAGTTGCATCTGTACTCGTATTCGGGAGGTCGCAGTTTCAAATCTAGTGTGCCGGCCAATCTCACTGGGGTTTTCGTGGTTTTCCTTAATCAGCATGTAAATATGGGTTATTTAGTACCGTGTTGCAAAGGTCCATCCATAGAAGAAAATAAATAGACATAAAATAGACAGCACTCAAAGGTAAGCAAACAACCAGGGCCAGCTATAAAGATACTCAAACAGACTGTTAAGAAGAGTACTACACGATCAACGTCACCGCCCTGTACCTTACTAACTACATGTTAAGTATCCATAGGAAACAGGTACGATCAAAAAGCTGTCTGTCTGACACGCACTGAACTAAAGAACCTACAGACAACTGTCATGGTATTATCTAGTGACATTAAAAAGGTCTTCACGTCCCCTCTCCCAAAATTCAGTACATGAACCTAACATTCTATAGATTGTAATCCACCGTAATTTTTACATTACTTGCTGTTGTTTATGTGATTTATTCATTTTATTCTAGAAATGGGTGTTCCTAATAAACACTATCCCAGGCTCCGAACTTCATTAAGTTCCAAACCTCTGGTAATATTAGTTATGATCGGCGTCCGGATTCTGATGACGTGCCATTTTAGTAGCTACATCATAGGCATTGCTCACATGTACAGTTCGGTGCAAAAACATGCCGATGCCTTTGGTTTCCTACAGTGTTTTTGTTTATTTAATGTTGGCAGAATCGCGTTATCAATTGCACTACACACCTACCCAGTTGTGCTAATCACTCATTCTTTTGAACAAAGTGAGCGGCGACAGGGATGGGAAATGGGAGCATTTTGCTTGAGTAGCTGGAAGGCACTCGCCAGATCTGCCCGTTTTCTGTTGTTTTGATGTCAAAAGTCTGCACTCAAACCCTAACAAATGAACAAAGGTCGGTTTCTGACTTAGGAGCGAAGAAGAAAAGCTTGGGGTAAGACAACCATTTTGAAGTGGTTGAATGAAATTGCCTTATGAATATTCTCCTCTTTATTATACATGTCGTTTGAAAAGAACATATAATTTGGGCAATAAACTGAAAAGTATTACCCTTATTGAGCAAACTTATAGCGCTGCGAGGGCTGCGGAGCTATATAGATATGTATCTCCAAGATATCTGATGGAAGGAATACCACAAACGGGGTTACTGTACACACAGACCAGTAGCGTATTTAATTACAAATGCATAATTCAATCTGCAAGGCACTGAAGTATCAAAACATATCACAACGGGATACAAAGCAAAATTCAGGGACACGTAAAAAAAGGCTTAATAAATAAAGTTTTCAGCAGAGATAAAAAAGTATTTTACTTTGAATAACTCATTTAATAGATTTACTAGGGATTATTATTGTTGTTGTTGTTATTATTATTATTATTATTATTATTATTATTATTATTATTATTATTACTATTCTCTTCTGCTAATAATTGTTTGTAAAGCAGCAAGAGTAATGGACGTATTGCTTTTAAGTCCTAAAATATTACAAATAAAGTATAGCAGTTTTGCATTACTTGAAGAGGATTGGCAACCTTCTTTATATTCCTTTTCTTGCAAAACTCTGATAACATTTATTTATATAATATTAATTCCGAATTCATTATGGAAAGACGAATCAGAATAAAATATTCAATACCATGGTTGGGATTCGAACCACCAATCTCCCTTCGTGATCCCGTGCCGCTGTTCTGCTATCTGAACTCGATGTCGATATGACAGCGTGTCATGAAATTCTCCATATGATTTCAATTTTTCCGGTAAAACACAAGGAGTTCTCAACTTCTCTTGAGATAACACACCCCACTGTCACATAGTTTTTTTATTCTCATCCTACCTTTCCAGCCTACGGAAGAACAATTAGTAAAACTGAATTGATTATTTTTTCTAATACGAAACTGAAACTGCCTTGGATTCTAGCCTCTGGTGCACATCCGCCATCGCGAAAAAAGACTATGCGAAAGCCGCCAATTAAATTGGCTTGCTAGAACCAGGTAAGGAGTTGGGACTCAGTGGTGGTATCACGGTTATGGAAGGAACTGCTTTACTAATTCCTTGCAAATTTAACACACAGCTCATTATATCGGCACGGTTTCCTTTTTCTTTTTGCACTCGACTGTGCGCAAATCCTTATCATGGATCCCGGATTATGAAAATGCTTATTTATTAGGTAATTGTTTGCAACCTTAAGCTATTTTCTGTTTTAGGACATCTTTTTTCGACTTTATCTCATTATTTTGCCATTGTCTTGCCCTTTGCGTATTTATTTAGTCATTTTCTTACATTGAAATATAAAGAGTTTTATATTATTGACATTTTACATAAGGCCAACTTTTGAAACATCAGAAATTTCACTATTCGACTGAGAAATAAATTTAACTTTGTACATCCTTTAGTCGCATAAAAATTACATTCCTATTTAATGGTTAGTGTAAAAAGGATTGCTTGTGCGTGGAGAGTGGCTGTTGTCAGGGGAGTAGGTATTATTACAGTTATGAATTCATGCACCAAACTAAGGATAATACAGGTCAGTTTTCTCTTTCTCACGTTAATAAGTGCGTAGAGCCAGGTTGCAATTGTCCTTAACCTTATGTCGTATCATAGGCTGTTATGTCCTCTTCATTTGCTATGAATTTTGTACAACCTGAGAACTCAAAAGAGTTAATGCTGCAATTTTGTAAAACCTGCTTCAAAAAGAATTTTCTTAGTTTTCTTTTCAGATTCTTCAAACAAACAAAAAATGGAATAAATAAGCAAATATATTAGCAAATTATTTATCATTATTCTTATAGCTACTTTTTCTGCTTGTATAGCAGTCATATCCATGTAGAAATTAATTTACAACTTTTTGTGCACTAATTTTATCAAATTAAATAAATCTCAATTTTTATGTCATTTTTGTAATTATCGTGTAATTTTTAAAAACTTTTATCATTTTATAGGTCTTTTTTAAGGATTTGTATTCTTTATAATCCGGGACCTCATTATAAATACAAACCAAATGTCTTATCCATCCAAGTAGACTTTCTACCGCCATTCTTAGCTACAGACAGAAAACTGAAAAATACGGCAGCCACCATCCTCTGTGTTGTTGGTTTTTTGCACACAGGAGACGGCAAAGTCTTCCTTCACACCGAAACTAATCGACCCGCCTGGATAGCATGAAACTTATTATTTATGTTTCTCAGCTGTCGGGAGAAGGAAACCAATGCCTTTATATCATTGCTTCCTGCTCCACATCCCACATATTTGCATATAACAAACTCAAACTAAAAAGAAAAATCACAACAGTTTTCAATTTTGGATAAATGCACACGTCTTGCCTGTATCCATGGCAAAGATGCGACATGAAGATTTTCAAAAAATTCCCTCTCAGAAAACTACTCTTTACATGCAAACATTCTTATTTTTTATTTTCTTAAAAATAGCTCCCAAAATGTTGGTTAAAATATCATACGTTTAAGACATATGACTAATAAAATGTATGTTCTGAAGTTTCTCAAATAGCCTGTGAAGTCCATTTCATTCGGAATCAATTTTGTACAAAACTTGCAAACCTTAAAGATATAGACATAAACATACCAGATAAAAAGAGTAGATCCCTTTCAAACACATAGTTAATTAAAAATAATTTTCGTTGTGGCATCAGCCACTTCCAAGATATTCGCTGTTATTGCTTTGATTCTGTCAGTAGATTGACAGTTTTGAAATGATCACCATTCAGTCTTTTAAAGCGACCAGCCTTTTAAAAACTTGACTACCTTTCAGCCTGTTCTATCCCCTTTGTATTATTTCTTAAGATTAAATAGATTTAAAAATAAACTTTTGTAGGAACATTTTTTAAAGAGATAAAAATTAACTAACAAAAATAATGTGAATGTAACACATAAAAGTTTTTATTACTATTATTCGTGCACGTAAACCCGTGTGGTTCCGATCGCATTGCTATCATGAGAAAATGATGAAGTTTGTGTACTGTCAATATTTTTATAGCTATGGCTCGACTATTCCCCTGCCCCGAGGGTTCTGGGTTCAATTCCAGCTGTGCTAGAGAATTCTTTCTTGGATAAAAATCAGTTGAAATGTCCAGTGTCTGGCGTATGAATGCGAATGTGTAGGCGACTGTTAGGGTTGTTTGATAACCAGTTATTATCAGGACTGACTCTGGGCAGATGCTTGAATGCACGTTCTACAGTCATTATGTATAGCAAGTTTATCATAATGCGCACAACTATATGGCGCTAAGGTGTGAGTCGCAAAGTATAAAACAAAAGACAAAAACAAAAAGGTAGCCTAAGCCTTAACACCTCAGAAAAAGAAGCTTTATTTTTACTTTTCAAAACACACATGATAAGTTGTACAGAGAGGAGATAGAAAAGTGAAGGTGATGGCGGGGTGGAGAATGGAGGGGAAGAAAGAGAGAAGAAATAGAGGAAGGGACAACGAAGGGAAAGAGGAAAAGGAGAGAGACTGGAATGTAGGGGGAGTCAGGGAGACGGCGATAACACAGGGGAAATAGAGAATATTATTCGCATTTAACGTAACAACGAGATTGGGGGTAATGCTCATCGATAATAAAATCAACCATGCAAATATATCTTGCTCAAGTTTATCCTTGAAAGTCAATGGGCGCCCATGGCGAGCACGAAACAGAACACTACTAACTTGTAGCCAGAGCTTTGTACGCACAACGCTTTCACGCCTGATGTTTTTAGCTCTCTTCTAAGAAAACATAAAAAGTTTTGGGAGCCAAGAAGATGGGTTATTATACCCGTGCCCGAGCGACCCCCTACTTGGCCTTGCATTGCATGACGGAGGTGGGAACTCCGTAAAATGAGTAATTTTCGATCTCTCGTACTAGGTGTTGATTCTCGTATTAGCTGTTTCCATGGTAACGTAGAGCTCAAAGTTATCAGGAAGAAGCCGAACGATGATGAAGGTGTACCGGAGGCCTGGAGGTGTGGCCCAAGTGTTTAGTTCCGGTGCTTGCCTCCACAATCACTGTGATTCGCCTCTTGCATCAAGTGCTGCTTAACCCACGCTCTCAGTTTCACGTCCCTATACACGCAATACCCTTGCTTCTTATTTACATGCTTCATTCCGTTCCTTTATCAAACAAATCTGCAGCAATGCTATAAGCATTTGTGTGTGTGTGTGTGTGTGTGTGTGTGTGTGTGTGTGTGTGTGTGTGTGTGTGTGTGCGCGCGCGCGCGCGCGCACTCGGCTCCTAAATCATTTTATTACTTACGTCAGATCAAGAGCATGCACGAAAGAATAACTCATTCTTCGCTTTAATTAACTCATGTTGTTTTTAAAAATTACGATGCAAAAAATACAAAAATCTGGTACGTAGCATTCACTTGACTTTCTGTACTCACTCTTCTACAAATTATTCTTACAAAAGCTTGTTCTTAGGTCCAGTTCTTGTTAATCGAGAGTAACTTTCATCGTACACTTACACATTACGATGCAAGTGTAAGAAGAATGCAGTTGACGCAAGCGATAGTCACATTTTTAAAAGCGGATCGCTAAGTAATGACTTTGAAATTCCATACTCTTTGTAAAAACGAGAAAAAAGGAACCGCAACTTATCATTTGAGAGAAAGTATTTGAAAATTCAGACCCACAACAAAGAATATCTCGCAAATGCTTAAACCCACAAAACATTTATTTGATATAAGTTGCGTGCTTTAATATGATCTAGAGTTTTTGTGTAGCAAGATTTTGCCTAAATCTTAAAGATTTACCAATTATATAAGGAGGACTTCATATGTGATTCCCAGAACATTCAAGATATACATTTTGTCACAAAAATATCTTAAACATATATTTTAATCAAAACACTTTTCTAGAAATTTAGAAATAAAGACAATGTTTCCATGTAAAGTGTAGTTTTATATGGGGATTTTCTTGAAAACCTTCGTGTGATATCCTTGGAAGATGTTAAACTTAAATACCAGATATTTCACGATTTTTCACTTTTGAGTTAAGCTGTTCACAAACACACAGATGTGCGGACACACATCCACGCGCGCAGACCTTCTTTTGCAAATATTTCTTTAATTAATTCAGTGGTGCTCAAAATCTGTAGATGGAATACAATACTTCCTCTACTTATCACAAGGTAAAACTGCAGCAGTGTAACATTCATCAAAGTTGGCATGTAATAAAATAGAACTCTTTCTTTGTTGCATTTATATGCCGCCTTTAGCATCTAAGATCTTTGGAACAATTGCTCATCGGCAATGATTTTACTAGTTATTTATTATTTATCTTTGGATTTTCTTTATAAACATTAAATTACACACACACACACACACTTTCACACACATTTAAAGTCTCACTCAGGGAGAATGGAGAATAATTCGGGATAAAGAAAAATTCCCATTCTCCAGCCGGGAGTCGAACCCAACCTTCTAATAATGTCCTACATTTGGTCTGGTTAAGTCTTCCAAGTTAGCTACCACTAAACGTATTTTCTAAAAATAAAATTTCAGCAAAACGTGCACATTTATAATTTGCTTTTGTAGGTTCATAAATAAGTGACTTGAAGCATTAAGCAAAAGAAAAGGAACTGACAGGGTTATAAAATTAACCTCATAATACACTTCAAAGGCAGGATTAGCCAAAAAAATAGTATTATCATTCTACTATCGTTTTTGTAGTTCACTCGCATGAATGCATGGCTGGATGCATGCGTAATAGTTGGCCACGATATGAGTACGTGCGGTGGGAAGAGGAACTAAAGTGGGTGGGGCATCGGAAGGACAGTTAGGCAAAGGAAACATCCGCAGTTCTAAATTACATTTATAACGAGTCTGAGGTCTGCAAATGTAGTAGTTTTAATTGTGCAACTGTACATTTCCGTATCGCTTTGCTCCTCGCTCCCCTCTAATTTCTAGCCTTGATTGTCAATAAAAAACTGCGACGCTCTCCTCTAAGCGCATTCATATCGTACCCGACTAGTGCGTTTTCCTCACTGTTCAACTGAAATGTTTTCAGCCCGAGCCGATCACCCATTATGTGAATGCTTAAGCGTTCCGCTAGTACAGGAAGTGACGCATGGTGTAGCATGGTCTATATACGTCCAGGCGTATTCGAAATACAGCATGAACATTCCATTGATGTGGCGAGGGAAAATCAACAATCAGTGAATCGGGGCCAACATCCCTCCGTACACTGTCATTGTTTGCAGGTGTCTGGATTACACTACAGAATTCCGCGCGAAGAACAATGGATACACAGGACTGAAAAATTCAATGCCATAGCCGGGTTTTGAAACACGGATCTACTGGTCTACGTCCGGTTGCTCTAACAACTGAGCTACCATTGCAACATGCCGGTACAACATTAAACTCCCCAACTGATTCGCATTTATTCCGGTAAACTACAAGGAGATCTCAAATTGTATTGAGATGACATACCCCAATGGCGATTTACTATGTTGTAAGTACTTTAAGGCCCAATTAATTCCATTAATAGTGGTCGAAACTATGAAGCCCGGGACAAAGTACTTACAGCATAGTAAGTCGCCATTGGGGTATGCCATCTCAATACGATTTGAGGTCTTGTGATTTACCAGGATAAATGCGAATCTGTTGGGGAATTTAATGTCGTACCAGCATGTTGCCATGGTAGCTCAGTGGTTAGAGCAGCCGGACGGAGACTGGGAGATCCGTGATTCAAATCCCGGCTATAGCATTGAATTTTTCAGTCTTCTGATTCTAAATTTCCAACCTTGTCCAACACTTCCCAACTTGATTCCAATGGATATATAGTTCGAGACAATGGTCGGCTCGCACAGTCTGTGGAACTTTACGCTATGGTTCTGATGTAAAGTTACGGGCCTGATTAAATTGTGCTTATTATTTATCTGATTGCAAATATGTTTCTCTACTTCCAAAGTATGTAGTTTTTATAACATTTGAATTAGTATATGGAGCTGCAAAGTGCGTAACACGTTGGAAGCATAACATGAATCCGTTTAGGAGCCGAACACTGTCGCCAACCTTATGCAGTATTGTTTTCGCGGAATTCTGTAGTGTAATCCGAATCTAACCTTGCCACCTGCAATCAATGTCAGTGTACGAGAGGCGTTCCCCTGGTCCCCTGCTGATCGGTTTTCCCTCGCCACATCAAAGGAATGTTTTCCCAACACGTTTGGGCGTATATACAGCATGCTGCTATGTATGTGGCACTTCCTGCAGCTGCTGAAGTGTTCCGCAATGGATATTCGGTTCACTCTTGGTGACCGAGACAGTTCGCGACGAGCTTCGTTCGTTTGTCAGTATGCGGTACACACATGCGAGCCAAACATCGTGGTGAGCTATGTACAGTGCTCTTTTCGCAGAGTTCTATACTGCAATCCGATCTGATCTTGCCACCTGTAAGCAATGGCAGTGTCCATAGAGACGTTCGCCCTGATCCATTGCTGGTCGGTCTTCCCTCCACACTTCAAGGGAATCTTCGTGCTGCATTTTCCAAACATCTGCATATGTATTGAGCATACTGCTTTCTACGCGTCACTTGCTGAACTAGCGGAACACTCAAGTGTTCGAGCAGTGAGTGATCGGCTCAGGCTGAAAACGTTTGAGCCTGAAAAATGTCGCGAACACATCTACTTTCAATTCTTGGTAACCGAGGCCGTTTGCACATTGTTCAAGTTGAAATGTTTTCAGCCCGAGCCGAATATCCATTGCGCAAACACTTCAGCGTTCCTCTAGAAAGTGACGCCTAGAAAGCAGCTTGTCCTATACACGGATAGACGTTCGGGAAATGAAGCACGAACATTCCTTTAATATGGCAAAGGAAAACCGACCAGCAGGTGATCGGGACGAACGTCTTTCCGCACACTACCATTGTTTGTACCGAGATGGTTCAGGCGACATCTGTGGCCCGGATTCGGGAGGTCCCGGATTCATTCCCAGTGGCCGCCCCTCTGACCATGGGGTTTTTCGTGGTTTTCCCCTGGTCGCCAAGGCGAATGCCAGGGTGGTGTATTCTAACACCATCTCTCCTTTCCCTTATTTCCTCTCACTTCATATCCATTTCACATTTCGGGTGTGATTTCAGGTTCTGCGATGCTGGCGGTGTCAAGCAGATGGCGTGGATGCATGCACATTGGAAAGATTTCTCCTCGTGTACGCCAGAGTGAGCTGTCCAGCCAGTTGGGGTTCCTGCGTCGCCCTCTTGAGGATTCCTCGCTCACTGGTGCGCGGGTGTTCAAACTTGAAATATTAGGGATTTCCGCGCCTCTCTGTAGACCTGTCTGCCTGCGGACCTGGAACCTCCTCCGGCTCCTTCGCCTCATCCCTGCCTCCCAGGGTGTAGCCACAAGAGATCAAGATGGTCGCAGTGGCGAAGTGTCCCTCTCCGATAAACATATCCTACATCCTACCAATGTTTGCAAGTGGTAAGGTCAGACTCAGGTTATATACAGAATTCCGCGGAAAGAAAGCTAAATATAGTTCGCGACAGTGTTCGGCTCGCATGTAAGGTGAAGTACTGCGCTGTAGTTCAGATTCAACAATCATGTTCTATAGCTGTGAATACTCCGCTAAATGCAGCGCGCAAGAAACCTCCTCCTAGAGGCACTGTCCTATATACTACTGTTAGCTTTACGAGTAGAATATCTTGTGATTAACCTAACCTCTCTCAAAACCACAGAGCGACAGGCATCTTTAGGGCAGAACGTTCCAGTTATTGCTATTTTCATTGTAAGGCCGTTCCCTCCTCCTATTTCTTACTGTGGCTCTTTAGCATTTCTTCGCAAAAGCCAAAAAACTGATAATGCTGATTATTGATGGATCAACTTAGTCTTCCGTGTAGATTTATGCCTCTTCTTCGGCATGGTTCTCTGGTTGAGAAACGAAGCATAAGCACTTCTGCGCCTTGAAGGAAACCCAGAGGTTCTTTGCAGGAGAAGAATGCTGAGGTTGCGTTAAGAAGCCATCCAGCGGTATATCTCTTTACATGCACTAGCAAACAATGTGCATCAAGCTAACGCCTGCATGAAAGTTTGCCGTGCTTAAACCGTTTCAAATACACGGAACTATAAAGCTGCTTATATCAAAGTATTAATTTGCAATGCTACCTTCGCGACAGAATACGCCCCTGCAAAATAAACTTTCAGTTTCTAGATGTATTATTTCTTTAGACATTGTGGAGGTTTAGCAAAATCATGCTGCAGCCACATGACAGTAACGACAAGTTCGGGACATGTTCGGATACCGGGACTTTGTAGAAATTAGACTTGACAATATCCATCCCCTCCCACTCTCTGCATCCTACAGACACTGCAACATAAATACCGAAAGCGGGACCAGTCAGCTACTGTGTATTTATGCGCGTGTCAGAGAGGCAATATTTACATACAATACATGGTAACGATCATAAACAAATCCTCAGGTATTTCGGTGATCAGAGGGCAGATACCGCGACGGTACACTCAACATCTGGTCTCGTTCGGAAACTTACTCAGCACACTGACATGCAGTAGTAAGTAATTCTCTTTTGGCCTTCAATTGGGCGCATGGGACAAGTAAGTTCTCAAAGTTCATACCAATAGTATGAATACTCTGTGATTATATCCTTAACTCAAAGAGAACATACTCGTTTTCGTAAGAATAAAAACCTATGTACTACCTCACGCGAATATCTACTCATCTCCAAAGACAAGTTGATCACTTAAATGCAATGCCGCTTTATCTACACTCTTTGACCATATAGCTTCGTTGATCCTGTGGTGTTGTATTAGTATTTTGTATTAATGAGTACATTTTTTGTTGCTTTTGGTTGAGTCTCATCAAAACTGTTCGAGAAGTATTGTGTGTTGCTAAACAAGTCTTCTTAGTAATATTAGGCAAATACGAAGTCCTTCAAGAAATGAAAATTAAACTGAAGCAACACTCACAAAGGCATAGCTGTAAATTAAATTAGCAAACCAATAAATAAAATGCTGATGCGCAAAAATATTATAACAATAAATCAGACAGAAAGGAATCATTTTATTGTGGATTGGAAAATCATAACCTATGGAGTGCTAGATGAAGATTCAAATTCAACAGCTTTTAGAATCCCAGAATATTTAACTATGAAACAGTTTTCTTACAAGTATCTGGATTTTGAAGTTAACGTTTACATAGTGAGGTTAATAAATCTGACTTTGAATGTTACTCATAAGCTATATTTTTGTGAAGTAATAGAGAATTTTGAAACTTATTCAACAGTCATGGCTGATTGTATATTTTTTCACGAGTACTATATACCTCATAAATTCTGCCATTCCTTTCAGAATTACTTTTAAGTAAAATGAAATCGACATATACTTAAAAGTGAGTATGCATTTAACTATGCTCAACACGAAGAAAGAATGAATTTGTTAAATAAGAATATTATTCTATCTGTTATTCATATATCAAATATCAGTACATACCCTTATAAGATGGACGATCGAGTATATTTTTCATTGCTTCCATTACTTTAGTACGTTCTCAAAATAAAGTAAGTACTCTAAAGGTGTAATTCTTACCAAAAAGAGTATTTACTCGAAAAAGTGAACTATATCACTATATACTCGACTTTATTAATATGACCCATAATAAAGTTAGAGGTATAACCTATAGAATTTCGCTTCACCCATAGCGTTCATTACCTCACGATTTTCTATCAATTTAGAGAGTATACATAAAACAATCTTTGTTATCCTTCGATAGGGAAACCAGCAAGCATAAAAAGAAGGTGTGGAACCTCAATACTGTCCATACTTTGATACCCTGATATTGAAGTATGTATAATACTATGAAATAAATAGTTGTTACTTTTTTCGATACTTCCAAAATTTGATTTTCCCATTGCTGTTCCCAACACCATTTTTGATAGTTATTGCGTTTCACTTTGTACTGTACAAGGACGAAAACAGAGTGCGGATAAGGATTGTTGTCTAGCGTATTGTTGGATTCATCATTCTTGGTTCCTCTTAAGATTGCCTTTGCTGTGGGTGAATCAATCTGCTCTTATATTTAAATAAAAACATACGCAACAATAGGGGGCGGGATAAGGTATTCCTGTAACCTGCAACGTTAACCGAGTTGTGATTGAAGCTAACGCACCGCTTTATTAATGCAGTCACCTTGGTAAGCGACTCGTTCTCAGCCTTAAGTTTACTAACCCCGATGACCAAAATAGATGAATCCAGCAGTAAGGAAATCTGATTATACATAAAAAAAACTTTTAAGTATTGCCATTATAATTAAGTAAAAAAATTAATAATCTTTGTATTTTTGTATAAAGTGAGTATCGATTTCGAGTAATGAAAAATAGTGTTATCATCCCATTCCTAATAAAATCTTAATTTAATACACCAAAATTGTACTTCTGGTGAAAACTCCATACCGAATACTTGGGTCGAATGCAGTAATTTCTCTTTAGTAAGAACGCGAGAGACTGTAAAGGATCCTAGGTTATTTCTCTGTGTTGCTCTCCAAAAATAAGGGTCGTAGGCACACAACTAAAAGTGAAGCAATAAATAAACCTATATGCAGGTTAAAAAGGGAACAAAAATAAATATTTTGTTTTATAATTAAAATTATAATTATATAGAAATAAACAAGGCGTAATTTTTACATATATTTATGATTCTAAAGTGCATAACCCATTGCAATATCAGGAATAACTGCTTAGTTACACACAACATTTAAAACCAGCATTCAAATGTACACCGTAGTAACAAATTCTTGCAATGGAAAGATCAAAAGAATCACAAACTTTCAAGTGTGTCCCTCAGATAACGTACTTGAGATAGTGTAAACATGCAACATAGAATATTTCGAAAACAAATAACGCTACGAAAAAATCACAAACAGTGTATTTTAATGAGTTGACAAGTTTTCTTGTAGTATTCAGTTCGTTTCCTATGATTCCCAATTAAACAAAATGTAATCAGTAAGAAGTGGAATCCACAGGCTATGCCTAAAAAATTCAAGAAATAGATACATTTAATTTGTCACATTCATATTGATGCAGTAATTTGTATCACAAATTATTTAAATGTAAAGAATGATTATAGTATGAATATGCTTTATTATGTGACATTGATTTGAAATGTTTGTTGATTGTAATTATTGTTGGGAAGTAAGTTTATACTGCCTTACTGAAACTGACAATAATAGCGTGCAATAATGCAGCGAGGGGGTGAGCTGTTTATCATTATTGGAAACGAGGAAGTTACGTAATATTGGCGCGTTTTTCTTTTAGAATATTCTGGAACATTTCCCTAGAGCATATGTATTCATAATTTTCATTGGATATAAAAATAGACGCTAATGTTGGCGCGTTTTATTAGCCAATTGCAGCTCAGTTATAATCTTTAGGCATATCTGGGTGAAGGAGTATAAATAAAGAGTAGGTTAGAGGTAAAGTCCATCGGTCCGTCAGCTCATCAAAATTCTTTGTACACTACACGTCGCATTCCCGTCAGTTCGTCGAAAGTATTTGTACGGCACACTTCGGATATCAATTTGCAGGTTACGCGTAACAGAGTTATGAAAAATCTCAAGTGTTATAAAGTTAATTATACAAAAAGTTGAAGTACGCGAATTAAGAATTATCAGTAATGAAGTTATTATAACAGTTTCAGTTTGGCGAGTGTCAAGATCAATGTGTAAATGTGATAGTTAACGTGTTCGACAATAAAAGTGTAAAACAAATTTCTTCATCAGTGTTATCTTTGGATAAAAGATTCCTTTCCGTTTACACAACCTGTATATAGAGAAGTGCTTGACCAAAAGGATAATAGCTACCCGGAGGACAAAGAACCAAAATTAAATAAAATAACAGTAGCATTTTTTTAAACAAAAAACTAATACTGCCGCAAATTGCTAACACCAGATGGAGCTAACAAACCTAACAAATGAATCACGTCACAAGATGGCTTCAACGCGTGAAGTAAACACAAATACACAAACATTATAAGAAATAAACCCGCAATATCTCAAGCACGTTATATTTTAATCAAAATCGCAAGAGTAATTTTTGGAAAAATAAAAATAACAAACATTTGTCCATATCAAGGGTAATCTGGGATATAAATGGATTATTGGCAATCTTCTCCCAATACGCGTAAACAATTTTTACCTCAACTATGAAATTTAGTATTTTTTCGACTTTTCGTTTTGAGTTATACTGTTCACAGATAGACACGCGCACGCAGCATGCACGCACACCAGACAGCATCCTTTTTGGAGCTAAGGAGATCTCAAACCATATATTTCTGGCGAAATCTTATATGCTGATGGAATACAGTACTTTCTTTAACTGCAAACAGCAAAGGAAATAACATATGTATTGCATTCACATGATTTTCTCTAGACGCTATGGTTTATTTTTAACTATCTTCTACAAACTATTCTTAAAAAGCTTATTTTTCCATCTACTTCATATTAAACAAGATAAACTTATTTGCAGAATTAGTCTCATTGCGCATTTCGTTGTAGCTACAATGGGAAGACTAAGTGATAATCAAATCTTTACAAAGCGGGTCGCTATATGCTAGCTTTGAAATTCCATACTCTTAGAATGACATCATGGAACAACTGAAAACGATAAAAGTATTAAAAAATTCAAACCAATACTTCGTAAGAGGTTGAAGCCACAAAAATTACCTGAAATAAATTATATAGGTTAAAGATATCTACATTTTTACTTTTCTACTGCTTATCTCTGCTAAGTAGAGAAAGTATTGTATTTCATGAAAAACTTTCCATATCGAGGATTCACCAGAAATACATGTTTTGAGCCCCTAAAGTTAAAAAAAATATCAATAGGTCCGTGCGTGTGCATGCGTGTGTGTATGTGAACAGCATAACTCAAAAACAAATGTATAAATGCCAAAACTTTGTATTCCAAGTTCAACATCTTCCAAAAAAAACATCCCTACCAGAAAGTGTCCTTTACATGGAAAGCTTCTCGAAAAGTTTGACTTTATCAAAAAATAAATAAATAAAAAAAATCTGATGAATTTTATTAAAATGCCATATACAGTGCGGTCGTTTTAAGGTGAGGCCACAGACCGGTTATATGAGTAGCACGCAGTATGCAGCGACTTGCGCAACCGGCTGCGAAAGACTCGAACGTTATCTTTATCAGTTGTTCTTCAGTCGCTGCTTTTGAGTTAGTGCTGTAAAGAAAGTTTGTGGATCTCAAAAGTGAAAGATTATTCAACACATCTGTGTTGTGTGCGATTTGCTTAAGAGTTAATGTGTTGTTATTAGTCTACTGCAATGCCTGCCGACAAATTCATACTTGAACAACCAATTTTTATGTACGATACATACGTAAAACTTGAATCAAGTAGACAGATGTATAGAAAAATTCAGTCTGCAGTCCTGGTATTCCAGTTCCAAGTAGAGAAACTGTTAGATGCCTGGTTAATAAGTTTAGGATAACGAATTGTTAAACGCTAAGCCTAAGAAGCGAAAAAGAAATGTTCTAACGGACGAAAAAAATTGACTAAATTGGTGCATTTATTTGTCGAGAACCCCAAAAAGTAAAGTTTATCGGAACAATCCCCACACATAGACTAACTTAGGACAATACAAAAACAGAAATTATGAACATTACGCAAGACGAATTTATGCGAGTGAATGGAAATTTCATCAGAAGATACCAGGAATGTCTTCACGCAGATGGACACCATTTATAATAATGCTGGTACACATTACAGTGCATGTTACTATCACTCGTGAGTAAATAACGAAAACCGCCCAGTAAAATTAAATTGAGTTTTATTTATGGTCCTTAGAATATCGTTCTATATTGGACGTGAAAGACCGGTAATTTTACTCAGAGGTCTCTTTTATGTGCCGTAAATCTACGACATGGGACCACTGGTTTTATTTCCCTTCCGAAGGAGGCCATGCTAAGAATTTTACGCCCGAAAAAATCCATCGCCCTCCGCCGGGTTTGAACCCGCGACCTCGGGAACTAGAGGTTCCTCGGAAACATGGTAACCACTACACCACGGAGAACAACCGCCCCCCCCTGTGTAATAGTGTACGGCTCATGCATACGCGCGATCCGTGGCCTCGCCATAAAACGACCGCATTGTATTTAAGGTATTTACATGATAAATGAAATGTATATCTTGAATTTTCTGGAAATAACCTATGAAGTCCTCTTCGTTCACAAGGAATTTTGTATAACTGGTAAACCATAAGAGATAAACAAAAAAGGTAGTGTACAAACAATGTAGATCTCTTTAAAAACACATTTTATTTAAAATAACTGTATTTGTGGCATCAACGATTTCCAAGATTTCCGTCGTTGTTGGTTTGAATTGTTCAATACTTGGTCATTTTTAAGTGCTGCCACCATTTAGTTGTTTCTTGCAATGGCATGCAAAGAGTATGAATTTCAAACCCGGCATATAGCGACCGACTTTTAAACATCTGACTATCGCTTCGGTTTCCATTGCGTCTATAATGCAATGTCTCAAGAAACTATTTCTGCAAAGGTTTACCTCGGTTAACATGAAAATAGAAAAAATAACCGTTTATAGGAATAGTTTGAACAAGTTATATAAAAGAAAAGAATAGTGGTTATAGAAAGTCATGTAATGTAACACATAAAAACCTTTTATCGAGTGCTAAGTCGCTATTCGGTGAAATTTCAAAGTCATCACATAGTGACCTGCCTTTTAAATATTTGACTATCGTTTAAGCTCCTGTAGATGTTCCTATTGTGCCTACAGCAAAATGTATAATAAAAGCATTTCTGCAAATATTTCTGTCGATTAACAAGAAGTAGATATAAGAATTTGTAGAATAGTGGGTAGAGAAACACGTATGAATATAGAACTTCAATGTAGGTATTTTTTTAAGTAAGCTTTTGTCTATCTCTCAAGTTTTACCAGTTACACTTATGCTTCTTTGACAATGAAGAGAACTTCACAGCTATTAGCAGAAAGTTCGAGATATGAATTGTATTATTCATGTAAATATCTTAAATTATGGTATTTCAATCAAAATTTGAGAAAATAAAAGATAACAAATTCTTTTCATTTAAAAGGTAGCTTTCTGAGGAGGAATTTTGTTAAATATCATGTTGCATGCTTAGAAGATTCGGAATTTGAATAGGAAGTTTAGTATTTATCCGAATTTCTTTTTACTTTCTCTACTGTGGGAGAAGTATTGCATTCCAGCCTAAAATTCGATATCGAGATTTCAACGAAAATATATGTTTTGAGGTAGCCTGAATCCAAATAAAGCATTTTTGGAAACTTGTCCGTGTGTGGCTGTGAACAGCATAACCCAAAAGCGAAAAGTTGGATAAATACCTATCTTCCAAAGATGCGACACGAAGATTTAAAAAAAATCACCACATACTACCGTTTGCATGGAACATGTTTCGAAAATTTTGATTTTCTCAAAAATGGTTCTATTTTAATTAAAATATCATATTTTTAAGATATTTTCATGGCATATTTTCCAACATTCTCGGAATGTCCCCAAAAGTCCTCTTCAGTCTGAATGACTTTTGCATAACTGATAAACCGTAACATATAGACAAAGTTTAACTACACAAATAAATTCAGATCTCGTCAAAACACACAATTTATGTCACATGCGTCGTTTTTGTCGAGTGAACCATTTCTGAGATATTCCTTGTTATTTGTTTTTATTTTCCAGTGTTCATACTTTTTGTCAAATGGGAATTCGTTATCTTTTTTTTTTGTGTGTTTTTTATGTCCTGTACATTCAAAGAGAATGGAATGTTACACATAGCAACCAGATCTTAAAAGATTTATATATTCCCCTTGCGCCTACAAGAAAATTAGCAATGTTTATCTCGATTAACACGAAGTAAACGGAGAATAACCATTTGTACAAATAGTTTGTACAACAGTAGAGAAAGTCATGTGAGTGCAGCACATCAGATTTTTTGAGTTATGCTGCAAACACATACAAACGCAGACAGGCTAACAAAAAATTCAAGCACACACTCACATACACACGCGCGCGCACGAACCTTAAAAATCCGATGTGATACATTCACATGACTTTCTCTACGCTCTATCCTTTATTAGTGGATGTACAAACTATTTTTAGTGAAACTTATTTTTCTATTCTATGACTTTTAATCCAAATAAACCTTTGCGGAAATACCTACACATTTATGAATTACACATTTCGTTACAGATACAAAGAGAACAGCAAACGTCAAATGTTTAAGAACGGGACGTTACATGCTGGCCTTAAAATTCCATACTGTTTCCATGCAATCGTGAGAAACAACTGAATGTTGACAGGACTTGAAGAGAATGACCAAGAAATGAACAATTCGAACCTTTAATAACGGATATTTCATAAATGGCTTGTGCGAAACAAAATACTTATTTGAAATAAATTGTGTGTTGTGAAGAGATCTGTACTTTTTGTGTATTATATCGCTTACGTTTACCAGTTATACAAACTTATACAAAATTCCTTCGGAATGAAGTAAACTTCATAGGCTATTCCCGGAAAATTTAAGGTATACTGTTTATTTGCCATGTAAATATCGTTAATATGTGATATGTTAATCAAAATCGTTCGTCATTTTTAGCAAATAAAAATTTTTGAAAAATGTTCCATGTAAAGGGTAGTTTGGGGTGGAGGATTTTCTTGAAAATCTTCTGTCGCATCTTTGGAAGACACAGAACCTAAATACCAAGTCTGGTATTTATCCGACTTTTCGTTTTTGTGTTATACTGTTCAGAGACACACGGACAGGTTTCAGGGTAAATCTTGATTTCGAATTTTTGGATGGAATGCAATACCTTCTCTACCTATTAGGTACGTGGTAGAGAATGTAAAAATGCTTCTTTCTGGATTCAGGGGACTTGAATCATGTAATTCCAGTGAAATTTCTGAATATAATTCTTTGATTCATTCTACCTACTGTGTATAACATTTTCAATTAGCCCTAATTTAATAAGAATGTTATGCGGTTGTCTCGGATTAGGGTACTTTCTTATCGCTTAGTTATTTATTACAAAATGTTAAAAATGTTCGGCATAACCGTAAATAATATTATCTATGCTATTAGCCTTTATGAAACAAAATGGAAAAGAGGAACAGGTGGAAGACAAGGTATGCATAAACAGGTGTACAAAGAAGAAATAGTTGACAAAGAATACAATAAAAGTGTAAAGAAAAGCTGCAGTGTCTTGAGTGAGAGAGTCGTAACAAGAAGGCTTGGCAAGCGACTAGCGCATGAAAATATATTCCAACACACTTTTATTACGTGTGTCTGTGTGTGTGTGTGTAACGCAGCAGAGGAGCGGCCAACGCATCGCAACGCAATCTCTCCCCCCTCCCCCTGCTGCTCTAATCGATGCTTCACTCCGAGGAAGAGGTCTTGTTCTAATTCTAATGCAGCAGCCACTGACCTCGCCACGTGTACGCTGCCCTCTCCCCCTCCCCCCATACGAGTTTTATTAAATATTCGTACTCCATGTACATACTGTGTCGCCATCACACGAGATTCTATTGGTGCGGAGGACACGTCGATTTCTCCTTACGCAGCACAAGGTCGATGTGATTTCAAAGATATTCTATGTAGTTGCAGCAAAGCGTTTACTACAAAAATCTGATGTGTAACAGTCACTTGACTTTCTCTACCAGTTAGCAGTTCAAAGTATGGCTTGTATGTTAATTAGAGGTACTATTCATATAACCAGTGATTATTTCTATCCAATTATGCTAATCACTAGGTTCGGAAGTTGAACACCTGTAAAATGCCTAAAAATGACTACTAAAAGGATCTAAAAATATACCAAAAAGAACCTAATAACGTGAAAAACAAGTAAAAGTATGATGCAAATTAATTAATATGTTTAATAATTTGAGTTTTAATTTCATATTGAAATAATGAATATAATTCTTGACATTGGGCATCAATATCATTACATCAACCATCATTAAAAGGGAATATGTGTCATTTTACCCCAAATTGTATTACTGATATAAATTAATGCATACATATTGCAGTGACAGATTGATGCACTTAATTTATTATGTAACACGCATATATTATTCTGTGAAATAGAGTTAAAGATTTTTTCTTAAAAGATCAAAAATTGTGGTAGTATTGAACATACAATGCGATAAACTTTATGAATAAAATGCTTTTTCTTTCAGTCATACCTTTTAAATTGTTATATTAATCTGTATAAATCATTCTTTTATGTTCAATGTTCAAATCGAACATTATCTGTTCGAAATGAGAAAGAGCAGTAAAAATTTGGTCGAACGAACCAACCCTATCCCAAAAAATAAAAGCTGTTAAAATAAAAAAGACCAATAAGAAAAAGGGAGGAAACGCCGAAAAGGGCAAAAATGGACAAATAAAACCTACCATTTTCTGGCTATAGTGACCCAAAACGAACATATTTTATGTACGACCTCGTCTTTGGACACTTGAAAAGAAAAGGCGCTTCTGAGGATTACAAATTAAACATCGGGTACAGACTTAGTTATATTCAAGGTAGGCAAACAATACTACGTAACATCAGGCAACTCTTATTGGTTATGAACCTAAGCGAAACATAAGAAGCATTAAACATTTCAAAAAACTCTTGTGTGTTACGCTCACATGACTTTCTCTACTCTTGTAAACCTATTTTTACAAACGCTTACTCTCCATCTACTTCATGTTAATCGAGATATCGCAATTTTAATCTTATTGCTACTTTTCTTGCTACTATTCCATATATTAAGCCAATTTTTTAAAAGGTGGTTGCGATGTGGAACACTCCCTTCTCTTTGCACATCTAGGGTAAACAAAAAACCAACAACAATAAACACGAATAACGAATTCCCATTTGAGCAGTAGTATTAAGTATTGAAAAATTCAAACTAATAACAAGGAATATCTCGGAAATGCTCACTCCAAAAAAGATGTATATGACATAAATTGTGTGTTTTTGTATAGAAAAATGTTGTCTATCTCTTACGGTTTACCATTATGGAAAAGCTATTCAGAAAGAAGACCTTTGGGGACATTCCCAGATAATTCAAGATAAGCATTTCATTTGTCTTGAAAATATCTTAACTATATATTATAATCGAAATTGTTAGAGCCATTTTTGACAAAATTAAAATTTTCGCAAAATTTTCCATGTAAAGGGCAGCCTGGTGTGGGGGAATTTTCTTGAAAATCTTCGTGTCGCACCTTTGAGAGATACTGAACCTAAATACTATGTTTGGTATTTATCCAACTTTTCGTTTTTGAATTATGCTGCTCTCAGACACATGGACATACATCCAGACATAGACACGCACACACAAACCTTTTTCTAAAAATGCTTTTTTGTTTAGTCAGGAGGCCTCAAAACATGTATTTCCGGTGTAATCTTGGTATCGAATTTTTGGGTGGAATGCAATACTTCCCCTACTTACTATACGTAGTAGAGAAAGTAAAAATTGAACTTCATTCTGCACAAGTTGAAAAGATACAACAAATGTTATGGAAATCGAACATTTCCAGAATTCATTACGTGCATTTCATTTATCATGGCAATCTTAACCACAATTATTAGAACCATTTTTAAGAAAAGACATTACAAAGCATTTTGCACATATAGGGTTGTTTGGTGTGGATCAAATTCCAACATTTGTAATTTTCGGTATTTTTAAGTTTTTTAAACTATACTCTTCGGAGACAGACAGAAAAAGTAGCACACTTTTCTAAAAATGCCCTTTTTGGATTAAAGGGTCCTGAGTAATTTTAATGGAACCTCGATATCCTATTTTTGGGTAAAATTCCTCTCTGCAGAATCTAAGATGTGTGGGCTGTGTGTCTATTAACAGCGTAACTCAAACATGAAGACTCCTAAATACCAACATCCTAATTTTGTGAGGCATATTTCATCTTTTCTCCACACCCAGCAAAGTGTTAAAATGGGGGAAAGATTCTTTAAAGATGTTTGTAACACTTTATTAAAATAAGGGTAGGTTGGGTCAATTGTTACCATACGTTAGTGAAAGCCATACATTTTAGTGAACGCTACCGTATCCCCGGGTTGAATATAACTTTATTCTATGCCAAGATATGGTAGATATGGTTTAATATGTTTGCCTTCAGCGTATAGAGGCAAGTGAACGTTTCACCCTTATTCCGTTTTCACCGGGCGAGATGGTTCCGCGGTAACGTGTGGGACTCACAATGAGAAGGTCCCAGGTTCGAATTCCCATCGACCGCTCACTCTGCCCTGAGTTTTCGTGGTCGGTAGGCAAATGCTGGGGTGCTTTCTCATCTCCCACGAATTTCCTTTCCATCATATCCTTTTCATTCCGTTTCCTTCTAGTCTTCGCGGCGTATGGCGGTGCCGGACAGATGGCAGAACACTTGCTTAAAGGAAAGAGAGCATTAGAGGGCTGCTTAGTCGACGGGTCGCTCATCGCCCTCTCTTGGTAGCTTCAGCAATGGGTCTTCGAGCTTGTAACTGTTAAGGACTTGCGCGCGTTTCTGTGGCCTGTCTGGCTGCGGCCTGTAGCCTCCAGTGGTTCTTTCACTTCATCCATTCCTCTTGGGGCATGATAACCACAATAGATCTATGCAGGTCGCAGTGCACGAGGTGTACCCATCCGTTATATAACCAATAACTATATTATGCCCTGTTTTATGTCTGAGGTAATGATGTGAGAAACGACATCGTAAATGTATGCACAATGTTAAATTTAAGGTGCACTGATTTTTATATAAATGGTGGTAAACACTGCAAAATTCATTATAAACAATCGTTTTCTTAAAATAATACTAAAAGACTAACTGATAAATTCAAATGATTTTCTATACACATTCTTCTATAAACCATTGTTTAAAAAGCTTATTTTTCTACCTCTCCATGTTAAGGGAGGTACGTGTTTTCAGAAATGGTTCATTACGTATTTCGTTGTAGATACAAGGTGGATACAGGAGGTTGAAGGATAGATGTATATAAAACGGGTCACTATAAACTGGGTTTGAAATTTCAATCTTTGCATGACCATGAGAAACAAATGAATGGTGACTTAGTGCTTCAAAAAGAAATAAAGTATTTGCGGATTCAGAACAAAACGAAAATATTGCTATATAAAGGGCAGTTTTAGGTGGGGAGGTATTTAGTGAAAATCTTCGTGTTACATCCTTGAAAGATGCCTGGCTAAAATATGTCTGGTATTTAACTTACTTTTTGGTTTTGAGTTATACTGTTCACAAACACAAACATTTTCCTAAAAATCCTTTTTTTGTTCAGGGGAGATCGAAACATACATTTCCGATTACACTTCTACATAAAATTTTGGGTATCATAGGTTTGCAGTAGGGAAAGTAAAAATGTTATTTAACAAAAATGTTATTTTAGTAAGTTATTTCTCTCTTACAGTTTCCGAGTTATATAAAATTCTTAAAACTGAATAAAAACGAAAAAGGCTCCACAATCTATTTATGAAAAAAACTAAAATATACATTCTATACTTCGTGCCACAGTCTCCGGCATATGCCATTTTAATTAAAATCAATCGAGCTATTTTTAAGAAACTAAAAATGACGTAAAATGTTCCTTGTAAAGGGTAGTTTGGGTGAGGAGAATTTGGTGAAATCTTGAGTCTGTATCCTTGAATGATTCTAGTTTTACGTAGGAAGTTTGGTATTTATTCAGATTTTCCTCTTTGAGGTGCAGTTCACAGACAGACATACACGCATAACGCATAAGCACACACGAGTACGCATCTAGGAATCTTCTCCTTTGTTTTTGCTTTTTGTTTTATTCAAGGGAGTGTGCTGAAACAAAAGTGAAAATATATCATTTATATAAAAAAATTATCTTGTTTTGCATTCACATGACTTTCTCCATTTACCCTTCTACAAACTATCCTCACAAAATCTTGCTCTTCTAACTACGTCTTGTTAATACAGATAAACCTTCATTACTCATTTACTTATTTCATGTAGGTATATAAAAATACAATAAGCTAATAGTCAAATCTTTTTAAAGGGACGTCCTCCGTGGTGTAGTGCTTACCATGCTAGCCTCTAGTTCCCGAGGTCGCGGATTCAAACCCGGCGGAGGGCGATGGATTTTTTCAGGCGTAAAAATCCATAACATGGCTTCCTTCGGAAGGGAAGTAAAGCCGGTGGTCCTGTGTCGTATATTTACCGCACGTAAAAGAACCTCAAGCCTGATAAAGAGGCCTCTGAGCAAAATTACCGGTCTTTCACGCCCAATATAGAATGGGACGCTAAGGACCACAGCAGCTAAAGAGCGTCCATAAATAAAACTCAATTTATTTTTAAAAGAGTTCACTATGTGATGGCTTTGAAATTCTGCTCCCTTTGAATGAACACGAAAAGGAAAGAAAGAAAAGAAAAAGGAATAGCGATTGGAAGAATTTCTACATTTTTTGTGTACTAGATTTTTTCTAACTTCATACAAAAGTGATTCAGAATAAAGAGGGCTTCAGAGGTCATTCCCAGAAAATTCTACATACATATTTTATATAAATACATTTAGATATGTGGCATTTGAATAAAATCGGTAGACCCATTTTTAGAAAATCAAAATTAAGAAAACGTTTTCATATAAAGGGTATGGAGATTTTCTTCAAATTCTTCGTGTTGCATCCTTGGAAGGTTCTGAACTAAGTTTCGTTTTTAACCGACTTTTCGTTTTTGATTTATGCTGTTTACAGACACACACACACATATTTTTATAGGTTTGTTTTTTAAATTCAGGGGCCTCAAAACATGTGCGTATTTCTGGTGAAATCTCGACATAGAATTTTTGAGTGGATAATACTTCCCCTATTTTCTATAAGTACTCAGCAGAGAAAGTGAAAACAAAGAAAGTGCTATAAATGAATATAGTTTTACGCAGATGGATATTAAACTGATGCGTAGATCCCTTCCAGTATGAAACACATATTAATGGATATATGCAAGAAAACCATTTGAACATATTCGTATGCGCATATTAATTATTTTTAGTGCACATAAGTTCCAGCTCTCCTAATTTATTTCCAACGCACACATTTTAATGAGCAACTCTTTCTGTGACAACAGTTTTCGTAAAGATAATGCAAGAGAAGTAACTGGGATTACGAGGTTATCCACATAGTGATCATTAATGACGTACACATCGACCTTACTTCTTAAATCACTGCGTGATGATACTGTGTTCTCGATGTCTTATCCTGTGCCATGTCACACAAACCATGATCGTTTGCACCGTAGTGTTTTAATGCTGATAAGACAGGAAAGTTATAATTGAGTTTCTGTGTAATAACACGTGGCAGCAAGTCATCAAGAATGTATTCGGTATTAAAGCATCACATTTAGGTATTATATTGTTTTTATTTTCTCTGCAGCTAAGACAGGTTGAGGAAATGTTGCATTCAAGAAATTGGAAATCGATATTTCAATGGAAATGCGCCTTGAGAGATCACTGAACTCTCCTAAAATTTTTAAAAAGGTATATATGTGTGTGTGCGCGCGCGCGAACAGTATAACTCAAAAGCCAAATTTGGAAAATGCGAAACTTGGTATTTAATTTCAATATCTTTCAAGCATTTGACATGAAGACTTTCAAGCAAATTCCCCCATCCTAAGCAATTCTTTAAATGAAAAAAAAGTATGTTTACTGTCTCAAAAAGGGCTCTAACTATTTTCATTAAGATACCGTTTTAAAAAGTTGCACGCTAAAATGCATATTTTAAATTTTCTGTGAATAGCATATGAAGTCCTCTTTATAAAATATTATATAACTTGTAAAATTTAAGAGATAAACAAAAAGTTATGTACAAAAAATGCATAGCTCCTTAAAGTATACAGTTAAATTTTTTCTCTGGCTGAACTATCATGCGAAATCTATAAGGCATCCTATGCCATTCTTCCCACCCTCATGTGGGTTCATTAGTAAGAAACATGACTTACGATACACGCAAGCATGCACACATTTTTTCTAAATATTCATTTTTATTATTCAGAAAGCCTCTAAACGTATATTTCCGGCGAAATCTCGGTAGCGAATTTTTGAATGAAGTGCATCATTTTCTTCGCTTACTAGAGTTAAGTAGTAGGGAACGTAAAAAGATTCAAAGGGTTCATAAAACTATTCATTAACAGCAGACAAATATCTGAGAACATAAGACGTTCCATACAATTAAAACCCCTACCCTCAATTAGGAAGAGTCTTTAAACAGGCAGCCAGATCAAGGACAGGCACCTCGTCACCCTTTTGTGTATGAAACGACTAAATCCAATACATACATAGAAATATGAGAATACTTATTCTAGCAGTTGAAATTTGCGCTTCTTCCGTACACTATTGATACTCGTGTTTTCTGAGCGTTGCCTCCAAAATGCGTTCACTTATACTTACATGCTGCGAATTCTAACAACATAAAAGTGTGACGTGTTACATTCACATGAATTTTTTTACCCATTATGTTTATTTTTATATAGCTACTACAAGATTTATCATATCTCAGTGAACGAGGCACAAACAATAGATGCACCCGATTAATAAAGAAATTAGAGGATGCGGCAACAAAATATGCTCCAATCAATCTTAAAAAGCTCGAAGAAATAGCTAATATTTTAGCTAGTTCTTTCACAAACGTTTCAAACCACAATGAAAACTCAACAATATTAGGAAATCAAACTGAAGAATTACAATCTTTATTCTCTAGGGATATCAACGCTCCTTTCACTGTCGAGGAAGTACAAGGCTCCCTTCAACGATGCAAGAATACAAGCTCTGCTCCATATGAAATCCCATTTGAAGTTTTAAAACAATTGCCAAAGCCAGACATTGAATATTTAACCAAAATATTCAATTGCATATGGATAATGCAATGTGGTCCTTCAGTGTGGTTCCACTCAATAATTATACCACTATCAAAACCAAACAAAGACATTTTATTATCAGAAAAGTATAGGTCAATTACATTACCATATGCAAACTAATGGAAAATTAGTTGACAAACGCTACGATGGTTCTTAGAGAAAACAAAGTTATTCAATCACACCCAAAATGAATTTCGCCAACTTCATTCCACAATTGACAATTTAATTGTGCTGGAAAGTGAAATAAAAGAAGCATTTACAGATTATAAACACCTCATATGTGTCAGTATAGACATAGAAAAAGCCCATGAATAAAGCAGAATAAAGCATGCATTCTAAAAATACTGCATAATGCCAAAGAGTACACATGTTTAGTTTCATCTCTAACTTTCTTTAGAACGGAATATCCGTGTTAGAGTAAATGGTCACTTATCAGAAGGTACACTGACAGAAAATGGTATTCCTCAAGGTTCATCTTTGAGTGTTACACTATTTATTGTGGCGATGAACAATGTAGCAAATCACATTTTAGTACCTGTTTAAGCATGCATATTTGTCGATAACATTTTTATTTTCTACAAAGGCAGGAATGTATATAGCAATAGATGGATCCTACAAAACACATTATTACTCCAAGACAGGTTTTCTGAAACAGAATTAAATTTTCTGAACAGAAAACTAATGCATCCAGTTTTTTCGAGCTAGAAATAACGACATTTAACCAATATTATTTATACGTGGAAAATAAATTACAATTGTTGACAATGTTAGAATACCAGACCTAATCTTTGATAAAAAAACTAAACTGGATACCTTACATAAAATAATTGTCAACTGAAGGTAAAAAAAGACGAAATATACTAAGAACTTTGTCTACTAATAATAGGGGATGCGACAAGAATGTACTAAGCATAACTTATAAAACACAAATCAGATCAAAATTAGACTATAGCTCAATTATATATCATTCGGTCAGTTCTACAGTACTAAAAAACCTTGACTGTATACAATCTGCAGCCATGAGAACTATATTGGGAGCCTGTAGGACAAGTCCAATTGAAAGTCTACAAATGGAACTAGATGAGCCACCACTTGGGATACGCAGGGAATATTTAAGTATCAAATATGCAACTAAAATAACTGCTTTACATAATACTATAGTCCACAAATATGTATTCCCTGTAAAACTTTAAACACTCATTTAATTCACTTCCATTTCATGGTCGTATAAAATATTACATAAAGAAACTACAAATATATTTACCTAAGATAACTACAATTGGAAACCACGAAAATCCTCCTTGGAACCTAAAAAAACTGCTTTGAATCTAAAGATGGAATAATATAAAAAAGAACGGACTGCAATCACTGTTTATCAGCAACGAAATTTCTGGGACCTACTATGACTATGAAAAAATATTTGCAGAAGGTTCAAAAACTCAACATTGAGTAAGAAGTGCAACCGTCCTACCAAATGTAATTCATACAGAGAGGCTCCCTGATTACTTATCAATTTATTCTAATGAGTTATATCTCTAAAACAAGCATTTTCATACATTAAAGAATCCCATAAACAATATACATAATTTTTTCGAATCAAAAAGTGCTATCTTATCCACCCAAAGCATACATACAGAAAATACAGATGTCATATACTCACGCAATGGATCAAGGAAAACAAGTGATATTGTTTTGGATAAATTGCACCAACAGATACAAGACAATGAGAGAGCGGACGAAGCAGCAAAGCGGCCATTCAAAAAAAAACAACATTTAATACAACACGCCATTCGACTTAGCCCTATACATCCGAAACAAAATCATTACTTCATGAAAAACACATGGTCTCAAAATCAGGGAAACGAGCTACTTACTGTAATAGGATCTTCAAACAACAAACGTACTTTTACAAAGTTAAACAGGAAACATCAAGTTATCACTACCCGCTTAAGAATTGGACATACAACGATGACAGACTCCTATCTGATCACCAAAGAACCTCGCCCGCAATGTTCAACACTCCATTGGCAGTTTCCCATGAACTCACAGTATGCCAACGTTATAACCCACACAGGAAAATATATAACATCCCAAATAATATTAGCTGTCTTAATGATTCAACTGTGTATAAAAAGATTATAACGTTCTTATAAAATGTACATTTGTATAATGAAGTTTAAAACAATTGTAATATAATTATAACCTTTTTAATTGTGTTCATCACAAAAGAAAAACTTTATTTGTTTAATGTCAAATTATATTATGATATATATAGAAATCTATTACCGTTCAACCACCAATGTATTGATGTAAGAGTCGGGAACAGGTCTTTGTGAGTTCAAGCGACTTAAAATAAATAAATAAAAAATACTATTCCTAGGAAAGCTTACTATTCTACCTATTCATTTTAGTCAAAATTAACATTTCGTTATAGGTACAAGGGGCATATAGTAAGCAGTATCTATAGTCATTTGTCTATATATGCTGGCCTTGAAATTCCATACTCTTTTCATAAGATCGCGTGGAACAACAGAATAGCGACAGCACTTTTAAAAATTGCTAAAGTATTGAAATACTAAAACTAATAACATGGTATACCTCCGAACTGGATGCACGAAGGAAGGATGGCTGTAGATATTAGCAAGAAAGAAGTTTTATGATTTAAAGGAGTGGCCAAAAGTAGGCATACAGAAGATATACAATTAGGCATTTAATAATATGCGAGGACAACACAATGAGTTCTATTTTCAACAAGATGGGGCTCCTATTAACTCAGCATAAATTGTGCGAGAAAGTGAATACGGCGAGGGAACCAACTGATATAGGATCTCTAGATCTTACCTGGATGGATTTCCTTCTTAGGGCTATTCTTAAAAATAAGGTTTCTTTAAGAACACCACGTACTGTTGATGACATAACTCATCTCATTAGGGAGGATGCCAGGAAGTTTATATAAATAAATAACTGAATAGCAAAATATATTTGAGTGTCAAATATTTTCCTTCTTTAACGGATTACCCTCCTCTTTGTAGGACTCGTACCCCAAGGACTTACAAGCCTTTGCCTTGGGTCAGTAGGCTGTCGAGGAGCAAACAAACTCTGGCTCATAGCATATCCAGGATGAGTGATCAGCCCAATGCCTGGTATAGCGGTGAAGAAGAAGGAAATGAAAATATGTAGTGATGAAAGAGATGACAGAAAAATTCGTGGATCAAATTAATCCAACCCATCATTCACCTAGCGACCGAGAAAAACCATGAAAAAACCTTCCCACAGATTGGTCGATCCTGGGTGTTTGAACCCGGGACCTCCCAAATGCGGACCACAGACGTTATCGCCTGAGCCATCCCGCTTTATTATCCACAAGGTAATATTGTAATATTGTGTGTTAGTTTATAAATCTATATACATAGTACTTGTTATATTAGGATTTCTTTGCACACATTTTGTATTTCATTACCGTATAGCCACTGTATACCTACTTCTGCTCACCCCTGCATAATCACGTGAGCTTCCATTTAACGATTCTTTAATTTAATTAGGACATAATTATAGTGTATGGATGTACTAAGCCACCCGAGTACAGTAATATAGTAGCCAGATTTATTATGCATATGTGCTTTTCTTTGTTATTTTGGCTGCGACACCAAGGAAATGAATGGGATGGATATTAATAATGGCACATGCTGCATATGAAGCCGGAGTCCTTGGCGCCGAAGCCCCTGACATGTTTTCAAGGGGAGGGAAAAAACCCTGTAGAATTCTTGTCCAGGTAATTTCCCCCAGATTTGGAACCTTAATTTGAAAGGAAACTACGTTATGCTTAAGTATGTCTGTGTACATTAGAGTGCAAAACTCTATGCATTAATAAGTTATACTTTTTAAGCTTCTAGTAATACAGCAGATTTTATCTATCTTTTGCAAATGTATTTCATGGTCTACTATTTTATTATTGAATATTTATTCCTGATATATAGGGTCGGAAGTTGAGAACAATAAACTCTCCAAAAGACCTAAAATATCCTAAAAAGAACATAATAACTGGAAAAAAGAATGTAAAAATGTTATGAAAGTTAATGTGTTTTAATATTTCAGTTTTAAGTACATATTTAAATAATAAATATAAAGCTTGACATTAAATATCAATATCATTACATCAGCCATTATTAAAAGGAAATGGGTGTTATTTTCCCCCACATTGTGCTATTTATGGCCTCTAGACATACATATTGCACTGAGAGATAGATGCACTTCATTTATCACATAACATCCAAATGTTATTATTTGAAATACAATAAACATTTTTGTTTTAAAAAAATACAAAACTCTGATGGTATGAGACATACAGTGTAAAAAACTTTATGAATAAAATGCTTCTTCTTTCAGATATATTTTTAGATTGTTATGTTAATTTGTATAATTATTTATGTCTGTTCGGATTGAGATACAGCAGAGAAACCGTAATCGTAATGAAGTGAAGTTGTAAAAAAGCGTTAAGACCTAAAAAAAATGCTAGAAAGGGGACCAATAAGCAAAAAGCACTGAAAAAGCCACAAAAAGGATAAATAAAACCTACCAGTTTCTGGCCTAAAGTGACCCAAAATGAACATTATGTTAGCCCTGAACTTCGGACACTCGAAAAGAAAAGGATATTTCTATAACTTTGAGGCTTACTTATATACGAGTTACAGGATTACTGATATCCTCCCGGTCCTTTAGGATTTTTTCCGCCCACGGGGCATAATGAATTTACATGGTAATACAACCAAAAATATTCTTAATGCACTTAATGTTAGCAGTTGTTCGAAAACTTTATAATACAAAAACTAAATATTTAATTAGTCTCAAACTAATTAACCCATCGCTCTCGGTATAAACATCTGCATTAAGCCCTTAGCCATATAACGTATAATTTTTGGAGCTGGAGACGGAAATTAAAATGATTAAACGAACCTCTGTTGTTTTGGTGAAGTTGCTGTAGTAAATCTTGACTCATGCTCTTCGTTTACACAGACAGATGGTCCCCGTATATCATTAATAGCAGTAAATGTACGAGAAATTCCGACTAACATCCTGGGAATGCCAGGTTTTGATACCATTAAGTCCTCTAAATTAATTTCACCAAATACCTCCGTTTTGTTCGAAATGAAGGAAAACAAGTTCAATATTTTTAATGCCTAACACGGTTTATTATTTAAAAAAAAACACTCAGCGGGATGACTCAGGCGGAATGACTGTGTGGCCCGTATTCGGACGGTCACGTATTCAATTCCCGGTGGCCGCCCACTCTGACCATGGGATTTTTTGTGGTTTTACTCTGGTCACCTAGGTGTATTCTACCCGATTTCTCCTTTTCATTTCCGTTCACTTCATCCTTCTCCCTTTCATCTTTTAGACAGGTCTGCGAGTTCCGTAGTGCATCTGGTGATGGGCAGATGGCATGGATGATGCGCTTTGGCAAGATTTCTCCCCGCCAAAGACGCAGAGCGTTGGCCTGCCTGCAAAGGGCTTATCTTCGCCCTCTCGCGAGACTCCGTCTCTACTGGCGAGAGCGGGTGTTTCGTACTGGAAATGATAATACTTCCGTGCATCTCTGTGATACCGTCTGCATGTGGACGTGCGACCTCCTGCGGCTTCATCACTTCATCTCATCCCTCTTGGGGGGAGGTGTAGCCACTTTAGATCTAGTATGCAGGAAATTTAGAGTTCAATTATGAACAGCATGAACGGAAGTGGTCAAAACACTGTCGTCAAAAAAAAAGTTTCTTGTGTTTTTATTACTTTCTCTACTACGTACCTACACAGCAAGTAGAGAAGTGTTGTATTCCACCCAAAATGTCAACTCCGAGATTTCACCGGGAATGCATGTTTTGAGATCCTCTAAAATGAAGAAAAGCATTTTTTGAAAAAGGTCTGTGTGTATACAGTTTAAGTCAAAAACGAAAATTACATTACAAGCCCGTTACAAGAGAGAGGAGAAGAGGGCAACTGAGAAGCATAGAGTCGAAAGGGAAAGATAAGAGGTAAAGGAGGGAGTATGGGAAGAGGGGTGAATGAGGCATTAACACGAGCGTAGCTCGGGGTTTGTTAGTTTTGTGCATAAAAAGACGAAAAGCTTATATGAACAAAATCTTGTAAATTCAGTGGTGTGTACATATTTACGAGATAGATTTTAACCTCACTAGGTGGCGCCTGAAATTCCGAAAGCAACACCATCTCCTGCGTGCAGTAATGAAGACTCAGACTGAAATAGATGGGAGAGAGCGTGAATGAAGTGCTAGCAGGAAGGCAGGAGGTTGTTTTGTTATGATGTATGGAACACTGCACGGCGATATCCGGTAGCTTCCTTCCACGTGCCCTCCTCTTTTTGTTTCCTCGCGGGAAACCAACCGGCTGCCTTTTTTCTTGCGCTTATCACTCCATTTATTTCTCTTCTGAGAATATGTCAGCTTTTCCGGAAAGTGTCTACGCGACCGTTGCATAACAGCTCACAAACTAATACACTGCTGGGCAAAAAAAAGTGTAACACTTGGAATTTCCTTGCAAATATAAAATCGCCAAAGTTAAAAATCGGTCATCCCTCTGCGATGTACGAGGGGAGTCCCAGAAGTACCCGACCTGACGTATATATAGCGGTTGTTGTTTCATACAAATGACTATGGAAGAAAGTACCACACTTATAAAGCTTAAGTTTGAAGTTTCACGATGCTACGTGGTTTAGTAATTGTTTGGCAGCCATTAATAGTGAACGCTCTCAGCGAATTTGTAAACATGGATAAAGCTGGACATCGTTATGTCACAAAATACTTTCATTTGAAAGGTCTTAGTCCAACTAATATTAAAGCTGAGCTAGATTCTACTCTGGGGGAGTCTGCCCCTACTTTTACAACAGTAAAATATTGGGTGGCAGAGTTTAAGCGAGGCCGTACGAGCTGCCAAGACGAACATCGCAGTGGTCGACCAAATGAGGTGACCACGCCAGAAATTGTGAAGAAAATCCACAAAATGGTATTGGATGACCGTCGAGAAAGTGCACGAGTTAGCAGATATCGTAGGCATTTCAAAAAGTGCTGACAGACATCGCATAGTAACTGAAACTTTAGACATGAGAAAGCTGTGCGCAAGATGGGTGCTGCGTTTACTTATAATGGAACAAAAGCAGCGTCGCGAGGAGCTTCATTCGAGTGTTTGGCGATGTTTCGCTGCAATAAAGCCGAGTTTTTGCGTCGATTCATAACACTGGATGAAATATGGATTCATCAATTCACACCTGAGACGAAGAAATAGTCAAAACAGTGGACTGAAAGGGGAGAATCGGCTCCAAAGAAGGCGAAGACTGTTCCATCTGCAGGCAAGGTCATGGCGTCAGTTTTTTTGGGATGCGCGTGGGATAATTTTCATTAATTATCTTCGAAAAGGAAAATCAATCTATGGCGAGTATTATGCAAACTTATTGCAGCGTTTGAATAATGAAATCAAGCAAAAACGGCCGCGAAAAAGGAAAGTTCTGCTTCATCCAGACAATGCACCAGTTCACACATCCATTATCGCCATAGCCAAAATCAACGAGTTAAAACTCGAATTGCTTCCTCATGCACCCTATTCGCCAGACTTGGCAGTCTCTGATTATTTTCCGTTTCCAAAGTTGAAGAAATGGCTTGTGGTAAAAAATTTGCCGACAATGAAGAGGTACAATTTGTAGTTGATGGCCATTTTGCAGAACTCGACGGTTCTTACTCTAAACAGGGTATCGAAGCTATTGAACATCGCTGGGAAAAGTGTATCGAGTTGAAAGGAGACTATGTAAAGATTTTTTTTTTTGGTTAGCCCGAGTACTTCTGGGACAGCCGTCGTACTTATTGTACAACCTGATCCAGGAAGCCTGTCCTAGGTGTTATGTTCGCAAAATCGTTTTACAGCTCGCAGAATACTTGTGAGCGTTCTTTCTAAAACTCTCACTACATAGCGGTAGTTGCGCCCGATCTTCAAGTAGTGCAACGCTTTTGTGCAATCAATAGGACTCAAACGTATCTTTCAGAGCTCAAAATCTCGACGCTATAGAGAACAGTGAATGAATATCCATTGGTATTGGTATGATACGATTTTTTGCAATCACAACAATGTTCAATGTGGAATCGCAATAATGTCGGATGGTGGCAAGGCGCAGATTTATAAAGCTTAATAGGCTACAATGTTGCAAAGCAGGCAAATACCTTTTTAAAAATAAAATTGAGTTTTATGGGAGCTCTTTAACTTCTATGGTGCTTGATGTCCCATTCTATATTGAGCGTGAAAGACTGGAAATTTTGCTCAGAGGCCTCTTAATCAGGCTTGAGGTTCTTTTACGTGCCGTAAATCTACGACACGGGATCACTGGCTTTACTTCCGTTCCGAAGGAAGCCATGCTAAGGATTTTATGCCCAAAAAAATTCATCGCCCCCGTCGGGTTTGAACCCGCAAAGATCTTTTAAATGCACTGGAGAATATCTCTTAAGAGCCGTAAGTTTTCACATTCTTGTAGTGCACACGAAAACAAATTCTAGCAATGTGCCTAAATGATAGCACATTTAAACTGTAACCAAATTTTTCATTAGGACACATCTTTTTACCAGGCAATGTATTATTAACAAGCAGAATCCACGGTTCAGCTTGCACTTTCTCATTCCTGAGGTTTGTTTACTTTTTCTAGTACTTATCACGAATAAGTAAAGGAAGTATTGGGTTCCATTAAAAAATTCGATACCGAGATTTCACCGGAAACAGTTTTGACATATCCTGAATTAAAAAAATGAAAACTTTTTAGGAATTGGTCCGTGCGTGTGTATTTGTGAGAATGTGTGTGTCTGTGAACACCATAACTCAAAAACGAAAAGTCTATTAAATACTAAACTTAGTGTTTAAGTAGAGCGTCTTCCAAGGATGCGACACCAAATATCCCCCCACCCCATGGGGAAGATTTCGTTATTTTTTTATTTTCTCAAAATAAATATCGCATTTCTCAGCAAAGTCCGTAACAGTTTTGATTAAAATACCGTATGCTGAAGATATTATATGACATATAAAACGTATAACTTGGATTTTCTGGGAATCTTTTTCTGTGAAGTCCTCTTCAGTCTAGATTACTTTTGCATAAGTGGCAAACTATAAGAGATAAATAAAATCTTACTACACAAAAATTAGATCTCGTTAATTCTTCCAATTTATGCGGCATTTCCTATGTCGGGAGTACTCGTTATTGGTTTAGGACAGGACAGTACAGGGCAAGATAGACGGAGGAGGTTACCAGCCACTGGAGCTTAGCATTGCATTGCATTACATTACATGGCTCCTGGGAGGGAGGGATGAAGGGAAGACACGACCCGACCAGATTCGGACGACGATGCGCTCTAGCAACGACAGGGATTGCTAATCATTCGATATTGACACCAATCCTGACGCCGCGACGGGGCGAACCTGCCTACCATCATAAAACCCGGAGACTTGGGAACAGATCCCCCGGAAGGCCAACCAAGACCTAGCGAGAAATCCCTTACAGAGTGCAAACTCCACCGTTGCGCAACAATCGCTGTCACCTGATCCTGCAACTCTTAAACATAGAAGGAGAAACATGAAAGGAAATGGTAGGTACAGGAAAATGGACAGGAAATTCGTGGTCAAACTGGAATCCCCAGCATTCGCCTACCGATCTGGGAAATCCACGAAAAACTCAAGTTCAGGGTGGCCGGCCTAACGGGATTCGAACCAGGACCTCCGGAATGCGAGCCTCGCACGTTAGGACACAGCAATCTCGCTTGGTGTTATTGTTTTGATGCTTTATATATGAGGGGGTGAGAAGCCAAGGGCTTATTTGAAACAAATTCAGTGAAGTTCATTAATGGTATCTAATGTATTAAACCTATTTGGACAAGAGGTACAAGTGCCCCTCCATCTGATGCTGTGATCTGGCGAACGAATGAAAACTGCTTACTATATTCTATGTTTTGTTTGTGGGCCAAGACGTATTATGTTACTTGGCCATCAGTGTTGGCTTGTTTATGTATGCATTATTGCTATTTTGAAGTTTGGAAACAACCTGTAGATGTACGGAAATTCAAAAATGATCCTGTTTTGACTTGCAGAAGATGCTCCCAACACCAGTACTAACGTGCTCAAAGAAGTACTACTGCGGACAATTGTGGACTTATAATTCGTGTGTTGCTTTGGGAACAGGAAATGCTTTTATGTATATAGGTCAAGAGATTACGTCCTGTCTGTTGAAATTTATTGACAGTTTGCCGCCCACCTTCATGCATTCTGACTGCATTTCACGACAGTGCAGGAGGACAAAACAAAAGTCACTTCATAGTGAATTTTGGCTCTATGTAGTTAACAGAACTCGCATTCAAACTGGTGGCTACAAGTTTCATTTTTTCCCAGAGAGGAATTACTCAATGAAAATGAAAATATATTTGACAGTGATTCAGATTAAGTTTAAATTAAATAAATAAAGAATTAAAATGTTATAAATTTGAAGTGACAATTTTGCTGTATTTAATGATGGTTCATATTATACCAGTATACTTGCAAATTCTTAGAATACTTATTTGATCTCTTATCCTTTCAAATCTCATTTGGAAGCCAAGGAATACACGTGATAATTGTTATCACAGTGTCAATGATAAGTGTCGACTGTCGGAAAGTTTTGCTGCAGTAACATTAGCCCCAGACACACAAAAAGCTATCTTAAAATTATATTTGGATTCAGCATTTCTATGTGTATGTCCAGAAATGAATTATCCAATCTTAACTTTAAATTTGAGTTTCTCAAACTAATTCTTTTTCATTTGTTCCCCTTGGCTTCTCACACCTAATATATATGAGATGGCCCACACAAGCCGTCCACAGGTTAGTTTATACCGGATAGCGGATGTCAAAAGGTTTGCCTAAGTAGAACTGCAAAGGGGACTCCATACCGACAGAGAGGAGACCGCTAAATGAAAGACCAATGCTTGAAAACTAACACTTAACTGCTATTACTGATCCCAGAGTTCATTCAGTAGAGAAACGGCCTGCTATATGAGGTGTTTCGAGTCGATTCCCGGCTGTGCTCCAGAAAGTTGTCCTTAAACAAAAACATTTCACGGTAACAGGATCTGGTGTTTGAATGTGAATGTGTCTATGTGTGTATATATGTATGTGTGTGGGGGTTCATCGGTTATTTAATAATCAATTCACTCATTAACAAGAAATGAGGATTGCTGCTGCTTGACGCAAAACTGAGTACGCATATTAAGTCATTTAGTTCCGTGACAGTTAATCTACAATCAGTACAACTATATGGCACCAATTGGTGGTGCAAAGTTAATAAGATTAAACAAAATTCTATTTTTATTATATTTATGTACCCTTAAAGGTGCGTTAGTATTAAATTATTTTCTATTAGTGCATTATTCATAAGCATATGCAAAAACACGTCCACTTTGGTGGACGAATTGATGTAACCGCCTCTCAGGCCTACGTTGTACCTGGAATGATCCATCATTTCTTAATACTGTTTCTGTATGTCCAAAACAAAAGTGTGCAGAAGACAGGTGCCGTAAACACCTGCAGACAGCAGCACTGCCTCAGTGACCTTTCGCTTTGTACCTGCACTGCCCCTTTAAACAGCAGTGATGCGGCAACTTACTTTGCATCTATGTATGCGGGAGGCATAAAAATGCAAAGGACGGCTTGCTTGAACCACCTGGTATATTTCGAAGTGGTGTCACCATTCATTTGTTTCTTGTGATATGCAAAGGGTATGGAATTTCAAAGTTAACATATAGATACCCCCTTTTTAAATTTTTTACTATTGCTTCAGCCACCTCTATCGCCATTGCACCTACAACGGGTTCTGGGTTTGTGAGCAATAAAACAGAGAAACTTATTTTTAGTCAGCGTGGTAGCACTCTCGAAAACACTGAAGAAAATCCCGTGGGGTTTATATCAAATGTATAAATCTCCTCGATTCTGCCACAAATGGAATTACTGCCCAGCTGCTGGAATTCAGCATAGCTGTTAATGAAGGTGTTTCATAACGGACGAAAGCCAAGAGAATCGCGTTTGAACACAGGTGTTTGTAGCATCCGATCGGTGAACCGCGTCACGGATCGCAACGTGCGTCATGAGCGATTACCTTCGTCCATTGAAGCGCAGCAGGGTTTGACCCTGTGATACCTGAAGCTTGCAATATGAGTCAAATCAAGCGACACGGCTCCCGACGCTCTCTTCAAAGTGTGCCCACATGTTCGCGGGGCCTTATTTTCCCATCCACTTTCACCAGTAAATAAACTACGGAAAATCTATTAACAGAATTTAAATATTTTTGAAACCATGTCTTTAGCTCTGTGGCTGGTGAGTGTGTGGTGTGCGCGCTTTTATGGAAAGAACCTTTACTTTTAATAACAGCGCAGTTTGGTTACACTTTTAATTTTAATAACAATGAAATGTAGTAAAGTAGTCGTAGCAACCGAGCAGGGTGGCGCAAGTCCTCCTCCGTGGTGTAGTGGTTACCACGCTAGCCTCTAGTTCCCGAGGTCACGGGTTCAAACCCGGCGGAGGGCGATGGATTTTTTCGGGCGTAAAAATCCTTAGCATGGTTTCCTTCGGAAGGAAAGTAAAGCCGATGATCCCGTGTCGTAGATTTACGGCACGTAAAAGAACCTCAAGCCTGATAAAGAGACCTCTGAGCAAAACTACCGACCTCCAACATAGGACGGGACGCTAAGGACCACAGACGTTAAAGAACGTCCATAAATAAAACTCATTTTTGGGGGGATGGCGCAGTGGAAACGTCTGTGGCCCACGTTAGGGAGGTCATGGTTTCGATTCCCGTGGTCGACCTTCTTGACCCATGAGTTCTTTGGGGGTTTCCCCGGGTCATTAGGCGAATGCTGGGAAGGATCATTAAATCCCCCGAATTTCCTGTCCCTCCATTCTCATTTCACTTCACATTTCATCCGCTTGGTCTCTTTCAGGATTGCAAGTGTCGGCGGGAGGTCTCGGCGTGTGCATGGCAGGAGAAAAGGTTGCTCTGTGGAAACCTTTGTACCCCGCAATGGGACGGTCTCCGAGTTCCAGGTTCCCCAGAGGATGTGTAAGCCCATAGGGGGAGCGGAACCGGCTGAACCAGGGGAGTTTAAATCTGTAAATGGTAGGGACCCTGCCCTCTGCCTCTCATGCCCCCTAGTCCGACTATCCTCTGTTTCCTCTCCCGTCACCCCTCTCTTCCAGAGCATAGGTATAAAAGACCCATGTAGGTCGAGGTGTTAAATCCCCCTCCGCGCCGAATCCTATCCTAAAGCAATCGTAGTAACACGCTACTGGCAATGGGTTTGTTGCCACAGCTATCATCGTCAGGTGCGAGCGGCATCGTTATTCATCACCAGCTACGTGTTTATTGAGTATTTTTAACGTTGTTTAACGTTTTTCGTTTCACGACTATTCATATATTGTGTGCATGTTCTATGTATGCTAGAATGAAGAAAATTTCTGTTATGCTGTCAAGTGACGAGAGGGAAATGTCTCTAGATGTTCAAAAAGCCAGGGAAAAGTAACTCGCGAGCAGTCTTTTTAACTCGCAAAGAAGCGCTTTCGAAAACATTCTTCAACCTTAACATTCAAAAAACTAAGAATTTAATTGAAGGATACAAAATTATGACAGCCTTAACAGTAGTGACTTCTCATCTGGTTGTCTAGGTGAGAAATAAACTGTATTGGATTGTGATCCACCTGCCTTTTCACATTCAGAAACGCCTAGCAGTATGGCCTAGGTCTACTTGGCCAAATACATTATCGTCCCCCACCATTGACGAAATTGTTCAAAAAGGCCCCGCTAAGGTTATAAACTTTTATTATCCTTTAAATGAGAACAGAAGACAAATTCTGTCTCATTTTTATCTAAGAGCTTATCACAATAGAGAGAAAAGATATCGGAAATGCTCGTGTATTAAAAATTTACCGAAAACGTTTTTGTTTTCTTTGGATCTCCTTCAAAATCTAAGCGTGAATTAAACTTTTAGTTTCTTAAATCTAAAAATCAATAGTATAATAATGAATACTTTAATAAGAATGAAACCTAAACAATAATTGTGCACCTTATCCCATTTTGAATGTTAATAGTATTCGAAGAAATTCCAATGATGAGTGGTTTGTTTTTATTATTTACGTCTATTAATTATTCTACCTATTAAGATTTCATGAATTCTTTACACACCACCTTAGTAGGTAATAGAACTGCTAAAAGTGTATTGATATATCGCTTATAATTATTGCAGGAGCCCCACGGTGAATATTTACACATGGCCCCACATCAACCACTGCTGGCCCTGGTCAGGGAGATCGATCTTGACGGGATTTGAAGCGAACTTCCGTTCACGAATCCCTGCTTTAAAGACCTCAGCTACACGTGTCAGTAGCGCGCACGCTTTAACACTCAATCATTTTAAAAAAGTATATCATGTGTTAAATTCATGACGACTTTCCCCACTCACTTTCTTTTCATTCTATATATATCTTCTACATTTTAACAAAAGCTTATTTTCCTGCCTTGAAGTTAATCCAAATAAACGTTTGCGGAAATGGTTTCATTACGCATTTCTTGTAGATCAAATCTTTAAAAAAAAAATAATAAAAAAAATGGACTGCTATACGTACTGGCGTTTCATACTCCCAGTACTATCACGAGAAACAAATGAGTGTTCATCAAGCCTATCAAAAGTTGTAAAATTCAAACCAAGAGCAACGAATATCTCGGAAATCGTTACTGACACAAAAACATTTATTTGACATGAATTCCTTCATGATTTTACGAGATTCATATTCTTTGTAGTAAGTTACTGTCATACGAATACTTAAAATAACATATCTTAATCAAAGCATTCATGTCCACTTTTGAGTCCATAAAAATCAAATATAGCAATTTTAAGTGTAAATGGTAGTTTGGGCTGGGGAATTTTCTTTAAAATCTGTCGCATCTTCGGAAAACGCCGAAGTTAAATACTAAACTGGGTATGTATCCAAATTCTCGTTTAATTATGCTGTTCACGCACGCCAGCTTGCGCTGAATTTAATCTACAACTCCTTGTTTTTTAACCTCTAAAGGTGTATTTCTGGTGAAATATCGATATAAAATTTTTTAATAAAATACAGTATATACCTCCTCTATCAACATAGTTGGGTGGTAGAGTGAGTAAAAATATCACGGTTTAGGTGATGAATAAGAACATGATTTTAATGCAAACGCAGATTTCTTCTCTGTCATTAGAAAGTATGTTCAATTGGTATGGAGTTAATAACTAAATTTTCAACAAATTAAACAGTATTTTATGTAGCAGTTAATACGTATATTGCCTGGTTTGTTAATAAGCGTAACATTTTAGCAGTTTGCAAATTATTCTGCATATTTGATTGTTTTACGTGTATATTTTATAAATATGTTTTATTATATTTGTTTTATCCTCATATTTGATTTACAAACACGATATTTCCATATAATATCTGCCATCGAGTCAGTCTTGAAATTTGGGAACACGCAGCGCAGTCAACACCTCATGTCACATCGGTGAAACTCCGCCTTATCTGGTCGTAGCCGTTCCCTCGGGGTATGAAGGTGACTTAACGAGTTGTCAGAGTTGAACTCAGATGTAGCAGTTATAAGTAATAATATTTATTTATATTTTATTGTCTAGTATGTCTTTAAGATTTATAAAAAAACTATTTACACAATAAAAAGCATTTCAAAATATTCAGCCGTTATCGTTTTAGAAATTCAATTCTGAAAATATTCTTGCAGGTTCGCAATCGTTCTCCAGTTAAAAATTCAGCTCGCTTGTATATGTGAAGCCTTGTTTTCGTGCAATCATGTCAAAAGTAAAAAAAATTCTGTGATACATTCACATGACTTTCTCTACTCTCTATCGTTTATTAGCGGGTATAAAAAGTATTCTTAGTAAAGCTTATTTTTCTATCTACATTTTAAACCAAATAAACCTTCACAGAAATAACTACATCACATATTTCGCAATAAATTCAAAGGAAACAACGTTAGTTAAATGTTTAAGAACTGGACGCTATATGCTTGCCTTAAACTTCCATGCTCATTCCATGCAATTGCAGAAACAAATGAATGTTGACAAGACTTTAAGAGAATGACCAAGAAATGAACAATTCAACTTTTAATAACGGATATCTCAGAAATGGCTTATGCCACAAAAAAGTATTTAAATAAATTGTATCTTTTAAATAGATGTAAATTTTTTGTGTAATAAATTTTCGTCTATCGCTTAATGTTTTATCAGTTATACAAGATTATACAAAATTCCTTCCGAATGAAGAGGACTTCATAGGCTATTCCCAGAAAATTCAAGATATACATTTTATTTGCCATGTAAATATCTAATATATAGTATTTTAATCAAAATCGTTACAGCCATTTTTTATAAAATCAAAATTTTCGAAAACTGTTCCATGTAAAGGGTAGTTGCGATAGGGGGATTTTCTTGAAAATCTTCGTGTCGAATTTTGGGCTACTGAGCTTAAATACCAAGTTTTGTACTCTTCGTTTTCGAATTATGCTGTTCAGACACACACACACACACACACACACACACACACACACACACCTTTTACTAAAAATGCTTTTTGGATTCAAGGAAGCCCAAAACATGTATTTCCGGTGACATCTCGGTGTCAAATTTTTGAATGGATTGAAATACCTTCTCTACTCACTATGTACGTGGTAGAGAGAGTATAAATGAGCGACAAAGCTAAGGTACAGGGGTAAATTCTAACTCTTGAATATTATATTAAACTTTGGGAGTTAAATAATTTGTATGGCTTCTACAGTAGTTTTATCACAGAGAGGTTCCATAAAATTGCCTTAAATTTGCATTTTATATCAAAATGATGACAATTGTTTTTATATGGATATATTTATGTGCATACAATGGAAGCTTACTTACTGAGGGATTATTAGAGCATACTATTCCTGTCCCTAATGATGAACAGCTCAGAGAATTAGTGTTCCATTTCTGCGCACCACAGAAACACCGCTGAGGTTATCCAACGGCTCCCACATGCTTGCAACATGATATAAGACACCGCCAGAAATTACTCCAAAGACGTAGTGGTTGTTTTGAGGTGGAATAATTGCATGTATATGTTGCCGCTACTTTTTTGCAACATTAATATGTTTGACGTCGGAGTTTCCGCTTATGTGGTCGGCTCTCTTCCGTAATGGTATGTCAGGAGCTAGCTATCATTGTAAACACTCGTGCAAACAGTATTCGACAACAACTAGACACTTTATCATCTGCTCCGACGTCCCTGACCTTAATCGTTTGGATTACAAATTATTTTCAATTTTAGAGGGCATGACTTGCTTTAAAAGGCACCCGAATATTGAGCGTCCAAAGAAATCGCTGGCGGGGGCAATGAACAACTCCCAATTGCGTGGAGTGCGTGCTGCCAAACACGCATGGTTAGACCTTTGTTTTGTTTTTTTAATTTGCTTTTTGTTGTTACTCTTCCTCTCTATCACGGATTGCGATGGCTAAGTACGAGAATCACGTACCTATCTACAGCATGAAGGGTATTACCTACTCAGTGTTCCAATATGTGAGGTGCAAAAGTACAGAAAGTGTATCGTGACCTTTGGCACCATATCAGCAGCAACGGCAGTCGAGGAGCTAATCAATAACGGGAGCTATCATTTACTCTGACCTTGCCAACGTACAGTCATCTTTAAGGGCGGTACAGTTTCAACTCTTCTGACCACTTTGAGCAACTATATTTGGAGCTGAAACAAATTCAAAATTTGAATATTCCAGACTTCGAATGTTAGGAGAGTAAAAGGGTCTGATATTAGCAATCAGATACTCTATATCCACTATCAGTTTACAGGCAACGTTTATACACCAGGGTTGTAAAACAATTCTGATGAGTTACATTCACCTTATGTTCTCTACTTACTACTGTTGATCTTTACATATGTTCTGAAAACTATTCTTAAAAAGTTTATTCTTCTATGTACTACAAGTTAATCGAGATAAATGTTTGCAGAAACTATTTCATTACACATTTTCTTGTAGGTAGGTACAAGGGGATTACAAGAGACTGAAGCGACAAACTAATCTTTAAAAGGGGGTCGATATGTGCTGGCTTTCAAATTCCGTATTCTTTCCACAACATTACGAGGAACAAAAACATGGAGCCTAAGCACTTAAAACATTCTGATGTGATGCATTCACATGCCTTTCTCTACCCTCTATCGTTTACTAGTGAGTATACAAACTATTCTTACTAAAGCTTATTTTTATATCTAATACGTTTTAATCCAAATAAAGCTTTGCAAAATTAGCTACATTACACATTTCGTTATAGATACAAAGAGAACAGCAACAGTCAAATGTTTAAGAACTGGACTCTGTATGCTAGCCTTAAAATTCCATACTGTTTCCTTACAATCGCGAGAAATAACTGAATGTTGACAGGACTAAAGAATACCAAGAAATGAACAATTCGAACCATTAATAACGGTAAGCTTAAACATGACTTACGCCACAAAGCAACTTATTTGAAACAAATTGTGTGTTTTAAAGAGATCTACATTTTTGACGTAGTACATTTTCGTCTATCCTTTAACGTTTGTCAGTAAAGGATAATTGGGGTGATTTTCTTGAAAATGTTCGTGTCGCATCCTTGGAAGATACTGAACTTAAATACCAAGTTTGGTACTTATCCGTCTTTTTGTTTTTGAGTTATGGTGTCATAGATACACAACACATACAGATGGTGTGTGTACGCGCGCGCGCACCTTTTTCTAAAAATGCCTTCTATTTTTTTATGGGATTAGGAGTCCTCAAAACATATATTTTCGGTGAAATCACGACATCGAATTTTTTAGTGGAATGCAATACTTTCCCTATTTACTATATGTAGTAGAGAAAGTAATAAAAACGAGCGTAAAAGTATTGGAAAATTCAGACGAATAGCAACTAATATGATGGAAGTGTTTAATGCCATAAAATAATATCTGTTATATAAATGTTGTGTTTTAACGAGATCTACATTTTCCATCTTGTAAGGCTTTGTCTTTCTGATTTAACATTAACACGACATTATACAAAATGCATTGAGAATAAGGAGGATCACAGAGGCTGTTTACCAAACATTCAAGATATATTTTGTCATGCAAATGTCTGAAACATACGGTTATTTTGATCAAATTTCTTAGAGGCATTTTTTGAGAAAAAAAAGGTAGTGAAAACTTTTCGATGTAAAGGTTAATATTAGGTGAAGTGATTTTCTTGAAAATCTTTCAGTCACATCTTTGGAAAATTTATAAATACAAAATCACCAGTTTTGTATTTATCCAAATTTTCGTTTTTGAGTTAGGTTGTCTCTCTCTCTCTCTCTCACACACACACACACACACACACACACACACACACACACACACACACACACACACACACACACAAAGGAAGAGATAGTGTGTGAACGACGGATCTTTTTCTAAAAAATACTTAGGTATTTTGGATTCAGGGGATCTAAAATCAAGTAAAATCTTGATATCAAAATTTTGATGGAATACATTACTTTCTTTACCCTCTTAGGTGGGTGGTAAATATAGTACAAATGTAACGGCGATATATGCACTATGGTCAAGCAATTTGATCGATGTGAAAATAATCAGCGTCAGTAAGCTCTGGCCAGGTCCTAAGGGAACCTAGTGCGCCAGGTAAAGCCGAGTTGTAACATCTTGTGTACGACTTATCATTTTTTTGTCGATAATCTTCAGAAAATCCTCCTTTCACTTTCAACTTTCAAATTAACTTTCAGGGATAGTAGATATTAATCAGAAGAAATTTTATTCACTGGAATGCGCGTTTCTTGATTTTTTAAATATTACGCACCTTACATTTAAAAAATAGTATTATTTTAGAAACAACCACATTTTGATCTTGAATTTTTTAAACATAATTCTATTAAATTAACGGTCCTTCTGCAATTTTGTTTTAATGGTTCAAATGAAATGATGTTTTACATTACATGTGAGTGATACTACTGTCTCCGAACACAGGCAATACGAAACCTTGTTCTTTTGTTTCTATTTTAACCATCTTTACTTATAATTTCAAGTTCCATTTTGCACTGTTCTTAAAAAGAATCGGCCACTGTTCTTGTTAAGCTACTGTTTTTCAGCAAAGAAATCGTGCTGAAAAAGTGGAATATAGGTTTTCGAAATCTAGCAGGCAATTCCTTGAAGTAAGACATGCATTGATGGGTGCCGGTCAAGGGTTTTCTGTGAAGTTCAGGAATGGTGTAACCTAATTCTTGGAGGCTGCACGTGATGCACCTCTTAGAACGTTTGCTTTCCCTGCAGTTTAACCGTAACAGACTGAGAAATCATTTTATGAGTGTTCCTCACAACAAATTATCCAAATTTCACCAATATGCAATGTACTGCGATGCCCTGAAAAATAGCACTTTTAGAAATTCGTAAATGTGTGTGTGTGTGTGAGTGAGAGAGAGAGAGAGAGAAAGAGAGAAAGAGAACAAACCTTTAAAGAAAGGGAAAAAAAGTTAATTTAGCTTTTGCTTGGAATAGTAATTGAAAAACGTTTTGGGTATTTCATACTGTAGCGGAATGTCGATTCTTTTGATTGACAAAAATGTATTAAAAACAAAACACTATATGGTAATAGCTCAACATACCTGAAGACATTTATGAATTACAAAATTTAAAGTTGAATTCAAAGAGCTCACCACAAAGTTGTCATGCAAATGTCTGAAACATGGGGTTATTTACATCAAAATTTTCAGAACCATTTTTGAGAAAATAAAAAGGTAGTGAAAACTTTTCCATGTAAAGGTTAATATTAGGTGAAGTGATTTTCTTGAAAATCTTTGTTATATCTTTGGAAGATTGATAAATACAAAACTACCTAGTTTTGTATTTATCCAACTGTTCGTTTTTAAGTTAGGTTTTAAAGAAATTGCTATTGACTTAACCCCTGTTGAAGTTTTACAAGAAGCTGAAGAGGCAAGCAGCAAACTTCTACCTGAAAAATCGCATGCTAAAATAAAGAGCTGATTCGCGACCGAATTTCTAACTACGTAAAATAATTAATTGTCTTTAAAATAATTAATAGATAAACGAAAATAGTTACTTTGTATCTGTAATGGATAAAGTGAAGCAAATAGAAATTTGTAGGAAAGAGATATTGACAATTGACGTCTAGTAAAATCCTCATTATTGTTATTATTATTATTATTATTATTATTATTATTATTATTATTATAACGGGCTATGACCTACATTTTTACACTTTACGGACTCAGCTCATAAAATTGAAATTTACACACATGGAGAAAGTTCTGTTAAACAATGTTTACTATTCAAAATACCACAAAAGAACTTTTAAGCTTTCTAGAAAGGGAAATTCTCAGATTAAAGTCTACCTGCATTCAACGGTCGATAAAAAATAAATTCCCTAGCGCTCCATATGATTCTGCAATGGTAACACATAATCTCAATTGCTAAACGTTGTTATATTTTATTTTGTCTAATTTTATGTAGTTCATAATAGATGGAGCAAAAATAGTTTGATTTGATTGTAAAAGTATGACGTAACGGAGCTGAAACTTTTGCTTTCCACCAATATTATATTTCGCTAAGAAAAAAACATGTGTATATAATACTAGAGGTATAAAAAGTATCACAGAAGTTTTAATTAGATTTGGACAAGTCAGCACAATTGGCCTAACGCGAGCTTTCAATTTCCGACTTAACGTGCGGATACTCTGCCACCGTGGCCGATTAATCAAATGTCAGAAGTTCACTGTGCGCTCGAAGGCAAATAATACATAGAGTAACTATACTAGTAACGCCAGTTAAATAAAATCCAGTAATCATCTTTCTAACCTCGTTTCTTCTTGCGAATAAGTCACGAACCTGGGTACTGTAGCAGAAACGGTGCGCGCTATCACCTATGCGTATCGATAACGACCAAAGTATCCGGGACTTGGCAAATGAGACACCGCAGTTCCCATTCCTATTGAAATTGATAAAGATTTATAATTGTAACAAATCACATTTTTTGTAAGAAAAACATATCACTATTTAAGAATTATTGCTCACCTTTATACTGTATGGAAGTGGTGTAGGTGTTATCCTCTTAAAAGGTTATTCTATGCACGAAGTCAAAGTATTAAAATACAATTTTGATCTGTAAAAGTTTATTTCAGCAGATAATTTTAGTTTTATCACCTCTATGCTTCACATAAGGCAGGCTAATTGAAGAATGTGATAGAACATCAGTGGATCTACATTTTTTGTTATATTTGCTTTCTTCCTTTTGCATCTCACTTCTCCACAATTTAGTCAAATCGTAATTTGTAATGAAGTTACGAGGTCGCAACAGCGGATGAATAATTGACCACATACCGCCTCGTGTATCTACGGTCCCCTTCGTACACACGTTCATTTATCTTCGGTATAAAAATCATTACCAATATCGTACTTCGCATTTGTGTTCTTTTATTTAATACTTACATAAAATAGTTTAGTTTTTAGTTTCGTATATTAAATGTTTAAATAAATTAATCTACTTTGATTTATACCATTTCTTTAACTTTAAAATAAAAATAATCGTTTTATTTTGTTTGTACTCACTAAATGGTTCATAAATGTTTTTACTTTCTCTGCTACTTACCTAAGGTAAGTTAAAAAGTATTGCAAACCACCCAAAAATTCCGTACTGAGATTTCATCGGAAATACAAGTTTTAAGGCTTCCTGAATAAAACAAGCAGAAAAAGAACCGTGTGTCCATGTGGTGTGTGCAGCATGACTCAAAAACGAAAAGTCGGTTAAATACCAAACATTGCGTTTAAGTTCAGTTTCTTCCAAGGTTGCGACAAGATTTTCAAGAAAATTCCGCACCCCCAAACAAAGCTTTACATGTAAAATTTTTATCTATTTTTTTATTTTATCAAAAGTGGTTCTAATGATTTTGATTAAAACAACACATGTTTTAGATATTTGTATGACAAATGAAATGTATATCTTGAATTTTCTGGGAATATTCTCTGGTCTTCATTCTGAATGGAATTTATATACTTGGCAAACCGTAAGAAATAGACAAAATGTTAATGTTGCCTCCTTGACTTAAATATTTAGTGTTGATTCGATACTGTTGTTGAGTTATGCAGCTCAACCACTCATGTTTTTTATGTTCAGGTGGAATACAATACCTACTTTCGCTGTTTCTCACATATAGGAGGTAGAGAAACAAAAATCGAATAGTGTTTGAAGAGAGTTGTTGAGAGGAAACATCTGAAGGAAAAAAAAAAAGAAAAAAAAATCCCGTCAAGTAGAACGAGTCAACCTGGATTCGAATTCGCACCTACACACTCAAGAAGAATGCTATATTATACTATTACAAAATCCTGCCGTCTCTAAATATTACTGACCTTTTTATGGGAATCAAAAAAGTAACACTGATTGAAACAAATTTGCGTGAAAAGATGCCAGATTGATATTCTTATGCTGGACTTTTTTGTTGCATATTTTAGTTTAGTACGTGCAAATATTAACGGAAGTGAGAAGCCAAATGCCCCGGATGAACTTCAGATCGCCTCCAAAGAGTTCGGAAGGCCAACTGGTAGCCGTCTCATGGCGCACTGTAATTTTCTCGCAAGGAAATTATATATCATGTAATAAATAATTATTGTTATTATGTTCTGTATTTGGTACACTTTTGTACAGTAGTCTTGCTACCGTGGAGAGGGACTCATTACAATAATTGGTTCATTAAATTATTTCGTTAAAAGGGAACTTTTAATTTAGCATTGCGTGTTACCTGTAATGTAGAGGTTTCTGCTAGGCTGCACGTTGCCATGGTAACTAAATCTAGATACTGTGCACGTCATTGAGGCGTATGCTTACGAACCACTGCCTGTCGCAACAGTTTTGGAAGATATTGGTATCATTGATATTCCCTCAAGAATCTTTGTGGATATTTACACTGCGTTCAAACTTTCATTTAAAATCATTAAAAATCACAAACTCCACGTTCTTCCTTATAAAACAGTATAGACATTAAAGTACACAAATATGTAGCTTTTTGGATTTGAGGGATTTAAATCCCATTCACAGGAATTCTTATCTACATATACGGGCGCATTATTTTTACCAGACACCACAAACATTTAAAGTTTTTTTTCTCACTTTCCTATCTTTCAGCACATTCCCGTATTGAGAATGTCATAGAGGATGCAACTTTTTACTTACTTGTTTCAAAATCGTATTATGATTACATAGAAAACCATTTAAAACAAAAGTTATATTGCTATATTAAAAATGGATTTGATTTTTAGAAAGAAAGGAACAATGTCTAACAACAAAATTATGATGGGTTACATTCACATGACTTCCTCTACACACTACGGTTTATTTTTGTATAGTTTCTACGGACTATTCCTACGAAACCTAATATTTCACGTTAATCGAAATAAACCTTATCAGAAATAGTTTCATCACACATTTCGTCGCCGTCCTCCGTGGTATAATGGTTACCATGCTATTCTCTAGTTCCCGAGGTCGCGAGATCAAACCCGGCGGAGGGCGATGGATTTTTTCGGGCGTAAAAATCCTTAGCATGGCTTCCCTCGGAAAGGAAGTAAAGCCGGTGGTCCCGTGTCGTAGATTTACGGCACGTAAAAGAACCTCAAACCTGATAAAGAGGCCTCTGAGCAAAAAATTACCGGTCTTTCACGCTCAGTATAGAATGGGACGCTAAGGACCGCAGCAGTTAAAGAGCGTCCATAAACAAAACTCAATTAATTAATTAATTAACAAATTTCGTATTGAGTACAAGGGGAACAGAGGAAACTGAACCGATAATCAGTTGTTTAAAAGCTATATGCTGACCTTGAAATGTATACCCTTTCCATGACACTACGAGAAACAACTGAATAGCGACAGCACTTTAAGAAAATGAGTGAATTGAAAAATTCAAACCAATAATAACGGAAGTCACTGATGCCACATAAAAAGTCATTTGAATAAACTGTTTTAAAGAGGTGCACTACGTTATGGTTTGCCCGTTATACAAAATTCCTACAATGAAGAGCATCTACGAATGAAGAAGGCCTCACAGGACTTCAGTATATACATTTTATTTTTTATGCAAATGTCTTGAATTTCTTCTTTTTCTTCAACAGATTACTTCCTTCTTTGTAGGACCTCTACCCCAAGGACTTACAAGCCATTTGTTTGCTCCTTGTCGAGGAGCTGGGTCACAGCATATCCAGGATGTATGACCAGCCCAGTGCTGGTATGGCAGTGAAGAAGAAGGAAATGAAATTTAGTGAAGAAAGGGATGATAGGAAAATTCGCGAATCAAATTATCCAACCCATCATTCACCTAGTGACTGAAGAAGATCGCAAGAAAACCCGCGGTCGGATTGGTCGAACTTAGGGATTTGAACCCGGGACCTCTCGAATGCGGGCCACAGACGTTACCGCTTGAGCCACCCCGCTCGGTGTTATTTTAATCCAAATCATTAGAGACATTTTTGAGAAAATAAAAAATATCGAAATATCGTGGGGATGTTGTTGAAAACCTTCGTGTCGTATCATTAGAACATATTGAACTTAAATACTAAGTTTGGTATTTATCGTTTTAGAATTATGCTGTTCACAGACAGACACACACAGATCCTTTTCCTAAAAATGCTTTTTTGAGGTTCAGGGAGCCTCAAAACGTATATTTCCGGTGAAATCTCGGTATCGAGTTTTTGGACGGAATGCAATACTTTCTCTGCTTATTGTAAGTACGTAGTGGAGGAAGTGGAAAAGTCGGTATTTAAATAAACATTCAAGTTAAAAATGCGAAAGTTAGAAGAACATTACTGTCATTGTATAGCAGAGTAACTGTTAGAAATTTCAGCCAGAACATTTCGTAGATTTTCCCAAACCTGTAAGATGCATTACCTTAATGAACAACGCTGAAATGTGTGTACCCTGTTTAGAGGGGTCTCAAAGACAGTTTGAGATGGGCACCAATGATCAAAGGCTTCAGCCCTACACGTAGGGAAACTAAAGGATGTAAAAGGGGAATCTAAAATGACTAGTCGCGCAATATATGGAAATGCGTGTGTAATATTGCGACTGTCAGAAAAGTAACTTATGGAGGGAAGAACTAATGGTTAAGAGGGGTTTTTCCTGAGAATGAGGAACTGGTTCCATAATTTCTTATAGAGCTATAAAAATATTTAGGAAGGTAGGAGAGAAATAGTTTCAAATTATGAGAAAATGAACAGAGGGTAGTAATGAGCGGGGAAGGGAGTTGGAGTAGTAATTTGTTATAAATCGATTGTAAATTGCGTTCCTAGTTCTTATAACCAGAACGTTAGTGTGTGTAGCAGACAAAGAATCTTAACAGAGCTGTGTGCCTACGTCATCCCTGCCCTCTCCCAATCGAAAGCTGTGGATTTTGTCGTTCACAGAGTTTGTAATTCGCAGCTTGCTTGTTTCCGTAAGATGGTGACGTTACACCAGCAGCGGACTGCGGAAGAAGAACCTGTGTCTTCTCCCTTCCACTCCCTCTTTTCGAGTTCGTCTCCCCTTGGTGTACGGAATTCAAATAAAGTAAAGACGGCGTAGCTACTTAAATTTGTATATTTCAAAATGAATCATAGCAGTAGTGTGCAAAGATTGTCATTTGAACTGAACGTTATACTCTAATACGTCTTCATACAATAGTTGACCTAAGTACAAAGTCTCGTACTTATCCGACATTTCGTTTTTGAATGAAAATTTATGCATACACAGACACACACATTTTTCTAATTTGTCTTATTCAGGAAGCTTCAAAACATGCATTTCCGGTGAAATCCCGATTTGGAATTTTTGGGTGCAAAGCATACTTCCTCTACTAACTGTAGATAAATGTTAGAGAAATTAAAAAGTGATTATTCTATCCAGTTAGGTTACTTACGATACACTGTTGTCCAGAAATTATTTCAGATAAAGTGGTAAGTGTTTAGTTTTATAAAACATGTGGCAACAATGTTCAAATGCTCTGAAGCAAAGAGAAATAAATATAGAAGTCATAGTAACGAGTGCTTGCTAAGGTAAAGTAAGAAAACGAATCGGAAACTTTCAAACATCTTCCTTCAGATGACGCATGCTTGAAACAACCTCAAACACATGGATTAAGGGCAAATTCGGAAAAAAATAAAAAACGAAACACTTTCCGTGTAAACGGTTGCTTAGAGAGGATATTTCTTTAAAAATCTTCCTGTAACAATCTTGGAAGTTTATGAATTTAAATAGCAAATTTGATATGTATCCGACCTTTCGTTTTTGATTTATTTAAAGACACATCCTTTTTTTTATAAAAGAATGCACCTCCAAACATGTATTTCCGGAGGATTCTCGACATAGAACTTTAGAGTGGAATGCGCTACTTCCTCTACCTGCCGTGGGTAAGTGGTAGAGAAAGTAAAAATGATATTTGCACCTGAGTAAGCGTGGAAGGTGTTAAAATCTAATTTTAATTAATAAAGTCAATTAATATCTCAATACCTTAATAGCATTAGGTAGTAACATATGTGCAAAACATTAAGTTCCTGCCTTTAATATTCAGAAAATATTTTTTTGCTCTTTACCCCCTCACCGCTTTAATTTAGGACCTAAAGACCCTGGTTTGTGACGTTCTAATAAAACATAAGTATTTGGGGGAAGCTAATTTGAAAAGTGCTTACTTCTTACACTGTCCAAAAATTCCAACCATGCAAATTATTGTAATTTAAGGTACTAAAATCCAATTTAATGTCTGAATCGTTGCTGCAACGCATCATAATTTGACTCATGTCATCCACAGCCGAATGCATCCGAAGCGAGGCTGAAGGCTTTGAAATTTCGCTAACAGGCAAGTCTGATTTGAATTTATATATGGTGTATTATAAATATATTTTAAATAATTTTCTTGATTAAACATATTCTTGAAATCTGCGAAAACTAATTTCGAATCATAAACAGCTTTTAGTACAGCGATAGTCACATTTTCAGAAAATCATTACATCTTATTACAAATGGAATGGACAGCAGCGATTTGCTAAGGTGTTCTTTTTTTGTGGTATTTCGCCCGTTTTTGCTGCATACATCACCACATGCGGTGGCTTATGAAAGCATTAAAAATATGTTATACATTCACATGGCTTTCTATACCCTGTATCATTTATTAGTGGATATAATATATTCTTAATAAAGTTTTTTTTTCTATGCACTTCATTTTAATCCAAATAAACCTTTGCAGAAATGGCTACATTACACATTTCATTATAGATACAAAGAGAACAGCGATAGTCAAATGTTTAAAAACTGGACACTATATGCTGGCCTCAAAATTTCATACTGTTTCCATGCAAACGCGAGAAATAGATGGGTGTAGACATGACTTAAAGGAATGATCAAGAAATAAATAATTCTAACCTTTAATAATGGATATTGCCGAAATGGCTTATGTCAAAAGAAAACTTATTTGAAATCGATTCTGTTTTTAATAGATCTACATTTTTTGTGTAGTACGTTTTCGTCTATCGCTTAACGTTCACCAGTTATATAAGATTGTAAGAAAATTCCTCCAAAATAGTGAACTTTACAGGTTATTTCCAAACAATTCAAGATAGACATTTTATTTGTAATGTAAATATCTTTAATATATGGTATTTTAATCAAGCCCGTTAGATCCATTTTTAGAAAATTTACGAATTTCCTAAAAATACGAAATTTTGAACCTTCCATGTAAAGGGTAGTCTAGGGTTGGGGGATTTTCTTGAAAATATTCGTGTTGCATCTTTGGAAGATGTTGAACCTTAATACCAAGTTTGATATTTATCCACTTTTTGTTTTTGAGTTATGCTGTTCACAGACACACTGACACACACACACACACACACAGATCTTTTTCTAAAAATGCTTTTTTTTGGATTCAGAGGACTCAAAACATATATTTTCAGAGAAATCTCGGTATTTTTTTTAGTGGAATACAATACTTCTCCTATTTATTATAAGTAGTGGAGAAACCGAAAAGGCGACTTTAAAACACAATTTAATCACCCAGTAACGTAGAAGTACGGTTCTGGCTTCTTGTACAGCAGGTCCAAGTTCGAAATTCTGTACTGATTCGTTGGGTGTTTTATTCGGGGATTTTCTTCACTTTATATAAGAATATTCTGTAACTTTAGGTTCTGTGTTCATCTCCGTTATCATTTCATTCATTCTTGCCCTTATGACCCATTGGGTAATAAGATTTTAGAAAAAAAATACAGCATGAACTTCAAGAATAAAATACTTTTCTTGCAATATGTGTCAACATTTGAATTGGAATTCTATATTGTCACTACCGTTGCCCAAAAAAGCAGTGTGTTTAATATTATTATTATTACTTTTTCTGTGTAACCCGCGTATTCTGCAGTATAACAGTTCACTAAACAAACGAATTTAATCGATTCCTTTTATCAATATAGACTAAAACTCTATGTTTGTTCCCCAGGTATTTAAAAGAGCTGTTAATCGATTGTTTTCGACCCGTAATTGCGCCACCATCAATTCATTTCATTCATCGTCTCGAGGGCATTTACTGTCTGCATGCTACATTACATCTAGAAGCCTAAAAACAAAGAAAACAGCTGAAGTCTAAGAGTGAGATGAGACATGACTAGAATTTTGGCATGAAGCCTGTTGCGAGATTTTAAACGAATGACGAACTAAGCTGTCCGCAAATTCTTTAGCGAGGGAACAAATTATACGTACCAACGGATTCTAGTCCACAAGCAAAACTGTTTGACAAGGCGGAGAAAATTATGACAATGGTTTTATTGCAATAAATAATTTTAATAATTTTACTAAAATTTTATTTGCATAATCAAGAGAAGTTTTTTTTAATAAAGTCAATTTCATTACTAGGAATCTTACACTGTTTGGACAACCTGCCTTTTGGAACCTGAGGCAGTATTTTTAACACTTAAATGATTTCAGCCTAATTATATAATATAAAACACAATAACAGCCCGCCTTAAAGCAATATGTGTATAAAATAACATAAAATGTATGTAACAGTCATTGTATTAATGTTTATATTATTGTATACATGTTTAATAATGTTATGTGAATGTATTAAGTAATTTAATAATGTAGGAGCTGTGAGAATATAGGTCAAAAGTTGCTAACAATGAGGTAACCTTGAGGCAATAATGAATTGGAAAGTTTAATAATGCTACTAGTAATTCCTGGAGCAACAATAATGTAATTTTTGAGACAGTTTATAAATAGCCAATCAACAACCAGAAAAAGCTTAAGTTAAATAAAAGTATTCTATTGGAGTAGGATTAGCTAATCAGAAACTGAAATACAGCAAACTGTACGAATTCAGAAGGCAGTTGCTAGTAGACAGCGTTCCTAACTGAACGCGAAACGCGTCCTCGAGATGTTTAATACGTATTCAGTGTGGGACAAAAAAATTATTGCTGCGAGAATATTATAAAGTTTACGTGTTTAAAAGTGCAAGTGATTAATAAATAATCTCACAGCTGTCTATATAAGTGAAGTGTTATTTAATCCTGTGAAGGATTAATAAATGGAGTGAAGTAAAAATTATAATTTGTGTAAGCCTACATTCTTTAGCCGTATCACAGCCTGTTAAGAGAAACATGTTTCTACAAAATTAATACTGAAACAGCCGAGGCTAACATAAATATATATATATATATAATATTTAAAGAAATATTAAAATACAAAGTTGAAAGTAAAGTTGGGGCAAAGGCCACCGGAAAGTGAACATTGGGGCGAAGACCACCGGAAACTTTATACCATACGTGGGGCAGTTACTTCATCAAGTTTTTGGCTTCCCAACAGTTGAACTACAGAACAACTCCTAAAATACTTCTCCTAAAATAAAAAACTTTCTCAAACCATACAACAGAAAATGAGTACTGGTTCTGTAGATTACAGACATAAACTTTCTGTTTGTGCACTAAAATCTAGCATTTTTATTACAGAAAATTTACTTTAATATGAGTTAAATATTACAGGCGCTAAAATCTCATAAAATTTATAAGCTACCTCAAATATCGTCTTTATACTTGACGAAGGTTTAGAGTCCCAACTCATTTGGCGGTACAGTCAGAGGAGACCTGGGTTTGAGGGTCCAAGTTTCCGAGGTGCTAGCGTCTAGAGCCGATGCCCTTTAAATGTGTTAAAATGCGACGCCCTCAAACCATAGCTCTATTCACGTGTAAAAAAAACTATATCCCGGGACAAAATTTCAGCACACCGAAGGGGCTACTATGGCATAAATAAATAAATGATAATGATAATAATAATCATCATCATTATAATAATAATATACATATATTCAAACGAAAACTCAAGATTAAAACATCCCTAGTTTTACTTTCTCTACCACTTACTTATAGTAAGTAGGGGAAGTATTCTACTAGTCCACCAAAAAGTTCTATACTGAAATTTCATCAGAAATACGTTTCACATTTGAGTTAGACAGTGTTGAAGCATGCCAGGAGAAAATTTTCAAAAAAATTACCCAACTGGAAAAATGTTCGTTATTTTTACTATTCCTAGCAGTGGCTCTAAGTAATTCGATTGAAATACCATATGTTTAAGAAATGTAATTATTATTAAAATATATATTGAATTTTCTGCGAATAGCCTGTGAAGTCCTTATTCTGTATCAGTTACATGTAATTGGAAAATCACAAGGGATAGGCAAAATGTACGGAAAATGCAGTTCTGGTTAAAACAAAAATTTGAGTATGTAAAATAGCAAGTGTTAAGCATTTGTTACTATTATTTTATATTTCCCAGTACGTTATTATACATTTTTTGAAGTGCTGATTCAACATTCATTTGCTTCTCGCGATAAAGCCAGCATAGATATCAACTTTTTAAAGATCTGAGTATCGCTTCAGCCTCCTACATGCCACTGTAGCAAAACGAAATGTGTAACGAAAGCATTAGATAAGCATTAGAAGCATTAGAAAGCTTTTGCAAAGCTACAAAGTGACAAATCTTTACAAAGAAAGCAAATGCTGAGGTTTGCATAAAAAATGTTTATGCAAACGTTTACCTTTAACATGAAGTAGATGGAAAAAATATTTTTTTACAAAAGAGATATAAAAATAAACGATAGTGGGTAGAGAAAGTCATGCGAATGTATAGCTTTTTTATATACCTGTGCCTTGTGTTGATTGTTCCGCTGTAATTTTGTTTATATGGAAAACAAATTTTTCTTGAAGCCATCCAATATTTCTCATTTAGTTTTTAAATGAAAAGTTTATTACGCCTTAAACGAAAAATATGACATAACTCTTTTTTTATAGAAGCCTACAATTTACTCCAACTTCTTAAAATAGTATAATCCATACTAAAAAAAAAACATTTCCACTTCCAGAATTACAGCTATCTTGTAGAAACCGTATTTCTCTCTGAAGCAGTCTGTAATAGGACAAACGTAATAATTGTTTTAACAGTGATGTGTAATTTAGTAATTATTAAACAAAATTGTTCAGTCATTAGTTAATGAAAACAATACCGAATAATTAATGAAGAACTAAGCTAACCGTTACAATTTTACGTAAGTGCAACTCAGGTTGACCTAATTTAGTATTAACGTTTACAGGGTGATAAGAATAGTCCCCTTAACACAGACTCGAACCCTGCATAGCTAAGCTCAGTGCCTAGGCCACAATAGACTACTAAATCGGTTGCTATAGCAGTCCATATGCAGTACTAGTCTTAATAATTCAAACTCGGCAAATATTGAGGTCATGTGCTGTTATCTAATGCTTATTTTTCATTTTCTTTCCAAGGTCTTCTTATTTTAAGGACGGCAACATAATGATATTACACAACCTGTGAAATGTATACGCTGCGTAATATTTCGTCACGTTCGAGAAGCAGCCTTAAACGCAAGTTAAATAATTAGGCGAATTCTCACATTTAAGCAAATAATCTCATTTAGACCATACACTTAAAACTCTGTATGAATTTAAGATTTATAGATTTAGAAAAATTATAATATGAATGCTTTTAAACTTTCAGCTTAATATCAGAGCTTTATTGCTGTAATTTTGCTTGTTTATTTTTCCAAAACATTTCCGTATTATATAAAATTATATGGGGTCCCAGAATCGCGTTTAATTTTCCGAATAAGCACCCAACTCACAAATTTTATGGACGGTAAAGTTCCATATTTGACCGCCCAACGTTGCCCGGTTATTTAGTACAGATACACCCCTGTAAGACGCATCCAACTTAACACGTGAGCCATGTGGGAACAATAACGTGAGAGCAATCGGTAGAGTACTTTGTTGGTACGAGGGGTCCCGGGTTCGATTCGCGGCTGGGGTTGAGAAATTCTTCGTTAAACAAGTGGGTTTCTCAGTATTCCCAGAGTATGTTTTGTGAATGTGTTTTTATGCGTGTTGTCTGTTATTTAATAAGTATCTCGTATATTATAAATATTTCAGGGTTGCCACTGGAAGTACCTGGGTTGCCACCCTGATCACACGTACTAATCTAAAATCACAATCATATGGCACCAATAAGTGCCGCAAAGTTAACAAAATTTTAAAAATTACTATTTGGGAAATGCGATAATACTAGAATGTATTTGCAGAATGCTATTTGTGCATAATACATTTTTATTTCCCCTACTACCTACCTGTAGTAAAAAGAGGAAATATTGCATTTCACCTAAAAATTGATACCAAGATTTACTCGAAATACGCGTTTAGAAACTCCTGAATAAAAAAATATCTTTTAGAAAACTTCTGTGTGTGTGTGTGTGTGTGTGTGTGTGTGTGTGTGTGTGTGTGTGTCTGCGAACAGCATAACTCCAAAACAAAAATAGGTTAAATACCAAACTTTGTTTTTAAGTTCAGCATCTTCCAAAGATGGAACACAATCCCTACACTACAAACTACCTTTTATATGGAAAATTTTTCGAAAATGTTGGTTTTCTAAAAAACAAATTCTAAGATATTTTCATGACAAATGAAATACATATCCTGAATTTTCTGGATGTATATCCTGAATTTTCTGTGTCCTCCTCATTCTGAATTACTTTTATATAAATGGTAAACCCTAAGAGATAGACAAAATCTTAGTATACAAAAAATGTAGATCTCGTTAAGGCACACAATTTACGTCAAATCTGTTTTGTAGAGTTAACCATTTCCGAGATATTCCTTGCTATTAGTTTGAATTTTCAAATATTTAAAAAATTTGGCTGACGCTTTACCTACCGTATCGCACATCGAAATAAGTAAATGTAAACTGAAAGTTTATCTGGATTAACAAGTAGTTAGAATAAGCCTTTGTAATAATAGTTCGTAGAAGAGTGAGTAGAGAAAGTGATCTAAATGTGAGGCATCGGATTTTTATACTTTAGCTTCTCTGTTATTATAAATATTTCAAGCCATTGGGCATTACGTACAAAGCTTTATAATTATAATTGAAATTATCTTTCTGCAGAAATTAAATGTTCCGTAAACCTCTGGCTTCTGTTATTTGCATTTTCAAATATGATTATCGAGCTCACATTGGAATACCGAGCGTTAAAATTTGTGTAAAATACACCAACAAGGACACAAAAGCAGGCCCGAAATACTGTGGAGCGTTAATCATATCGTAAGTACTTGCAGTCGTATTATTAAATTTCCCTATACTGAAGTAGAATACCTTGAAATGTATACTTCCATATATTTATCATGAGTTCATGGCTGGCTTAGTTTATAAAGATAACGACGAAAACTCCGTTTCCTAATGAACGACAAAAATCTAGCAGTCCATGCTCATATTCTGGCAGCTAACGATGTTGAATAATAATAATAATAATAATAATAATGTGTACATGGTTTTTAATCCTTTTTTCTATATCACTAATATTCGTTGGAAGCACTTGTATCATGCATGAACGTAATAATTAAAAACAAAAAACAGAATATGAAATGTATTTACAGAAAGGAGAGCAACCACGATATATACAGAGGGTACAGGAAACCTTGTTTCTCACCTTAGCCTATTACTATTGCAAGTAATACTAATTTATTCAATTAATGTGGCAACAGATTTGACTGAACTTTGCTCCGTCATGTATTAAAACTGAGGATATTTAAACGCCTGCGTAAGCTCAGGAGAGAGGCGTGGCTTGAGGGAATTGTATTGGAGATTTATATTTCCTACAGTTTCGCCCCTACTTTTACTTTCTCTACTACGTATAGTAAGTAGGGAAAGTATTGTATTCCACCCAAAAATTCGATACCGAGATTTCATTGGAAATACATGTTTTGAGACCACCTGAATCCAAAAAAAGCATTTTTGGAAACATGTCCGGGTGTGTGTGTCTGTCTGTGAACAGCATAACTCAGAAACGAACAGTCGGATAAACACCAAACTTGGTATTTAGGTTCAGTAGCTTCCAAGGATGCGACATGAAGGTTTTCAAGAAAATCCCCCCACCCCAGATTACCCTTTACATGGAAGATTTTTCGAAAATTTTAATTTTCTCAAAAATGGCTCTAACGATTTTGATTAAAATATCATATGTTTAAGGTATTTTTATGACAAATAAAATGCATATCTTGAATTTCCTGCGAATGTCTCCAAAAGTATTCTTCATTGTGAACGACTTTTGCATAACTGGTAAACCATAAGAGATAGACAAAATTTTACTACACAAAAAAATGTAGATCGCGTTAAAATACACAATTTATGTGATATACATTTTTTTAGTTGAGTGAACCATTTTCGAGATATTACTTGTTATTCCCTTAAGTTTTTCAATACTTATTTTCCCAAATGGGAATTCGTTATTCATTTTTTTGTCTTGGATATGCAAAGAGTATTAATCTGTGGGAAAGGGAATGGTGCTGACACCTAGCAACCAGCTATTAAGAGATATGTATGTGCTTAAAGGCTACTGTCTTTCTATATTGCCCTTGTAAATATATATTCCCCTTACATCTACAAGAAAATTAGCAATAAGATAGACTCTGCAAATGTTTATCTCGATTAACATGAAGTAGATGGAGAATAAGCGTTTGTATAAATAGTTTGTACAAGAGTAGAGAGAGTCAAGTGAGTGTAACACATCAGATTTTTTTATTTGTAAATTTTGTCAATCTGTAATAAATGCACACAGTATATTTAGCTTACTTGTGAGAATAGCTCCAAGTCTAAACTAATTAAAAAACAGAGTTATATAGTTTTAAGTGTGACATTTTAGCTAACGGCGGTTTATCAAAACTTAAAATTTAAAATATTTAATTCTAATTTGTATTTTAAAAAATCCATGTTTGGAGTTATTTCCGTTACAAATTACCCAAAGCACACGAATTTCAGTTAAAATTAACTTCGAAAAACAAAGGTCAAATTTGAGCCCAATTTTCAAAACTAAAAATGTTTTATCGAAAACAATTCCATCTAGAGCTCTGAAACTTTGTAGTATCAATTATGAACTTAATCCTAATATATCCTAAAAACTCATCAATTTGCTAAAATAGGAAAAGCAGTTCTGAAAAATGCTGAGTATTCCCTTAAAACATAATGAGAGTTCAACAATGTCTAGGAAAAGTAAATCGCCATGAACAAAAATGCTCATGAAAGACGTAGCTTTGTCTGTAGGTAATTTTCCATCACGTTACTGTGATGTAATAAAATATGTTTCAAAAAAAATCAATAGATTTCTCAGTTATTTCATAAAGATTCAGGTTGACATTCACCTATTGGGACTTTACCATGGCCTTTTCAGAGGTGTGGTAAATTGTTCGAAATTCATTCCTTTTGAATACCTACATATTTCATTTTTGTGGAAATGTGCTAGTGTGCCATCCTGTTGGAACGAGACTCAATCAGGAAATCGCAGGATTTCCAGTAGTGGTTATAAGGTTCATATACTCATGATGATTCAGACCTCTGCACATCCTATAGGTTGTAAATATAATCGGCTGTCTTCTACTAATTAACGAGTTATGTTTACTCCGAATCTCGAAAATGGCTCTGATGGCTTTGATGAAATCTGGGAGGGGGGGGGCCAAGAAGCTAACTCTAAATAGACCTCATCTTCTGAAACATCCATTTTCATATACTTTGAAAAAAAAATGTTATAAGATTATTTCACAGAGTATGTAGGCAAACAATGAACAATTCACAGGTTGCAACCTGCAGATTGATGGGTACCTTAACTTTATTAAAACGTATTATTGAATTGCGCTGTTCCGGAAATTTATTTGTGCTTAAGTTTGTAAATGGATAATTATTTTGAAGTACAGTCTAACCCTTAAGGTATTTAATCTGCGTTATATTGTTTTATTATTAATTAACTCAGCTTGTTTACGATAAGACGTATTTTATGCCTAGATCAACACGTATGGTTACTGCAAAGTTTGTGGAGAATATGTTTGTAGTTTCAAGTTTGGAAATCACATCATACGATGAACCTTAACATTAAAGACGTGCTTTTTCCAATCAATTCTACTAAACTCATGGTAAAATTATTATCGCTTATTTGCAATCTCGTGATGTCGTAGAAGCAAGTCAACTGAAGAGCTCTGTTTGACCAGTCCCTGCACCTAAAGTACGACGAACAAAAAAAGAAACGTATTTGAACGTATTTTACACATTCAAACCGGGGGAGTTGAAATTTTGTGACTAGGTGCGCCTTTACACCCGATTAACGGGATTAATACGTTTTACAAGGTCTCTCCAATCTTCTCCGAGACAACTACATCAGCGAGTAAAGGTATGGACCAGGAATCAACTTCTGGAATTAGGATATTGCATTATTTCGGTGATAGAACTTGTTTGCCTTTCCTACATATACCATAGTTGTTATATATGAATAAATAGTGAAGGTTTCATCTGTAAAACACTATTAATACCTTAAATGAAAGAAAAAGTTGGCCAATTACTAAAGCTATGTGCTCTATTTTCGTAAGAATAATTTGTATACCCACTAATGAGCGCTAGAGGATAGAGAAAGCGTTTGAATGTAGCACATAAGAATTTTTTCTTCAAAATCTCTTAGCAACAAATGTATTGTTGAAGACAACTGAACTATGACAATCTACAATATTAAGTGCCCCTACTTGTGAAAATCTTCGACTATTCTGAAAATGTTGTACAGCAATAAGTGTTATTGCACTTAATGCAGTTTTGAAGTGTAAAATCGCCTCTCTACCCCTAAAAGTAATTATTTTTAAGTAAGTATTACTTTTTCAGTGCTCGTTATCTTTCAAGTTGCCCCTTATGGTACAAAATTTTGCCAGTTACTTCGAAATTTTCGTCAAGGAATTTTAAGATGGCAAAAGTTATCGATGAAAATTTTCAGAAAAGTAAAAATGGTGAACTAAATTCCTTCATAAGTAATTCTTATTAATTAAAAGACGAAGAAAGAAAATATATACTTTTGAATTAGTTTTCTACCAAGCAGGATGGCTCAGGCGGTGACGTCTGTGGCCCGCAATCGAAAGGTCCCGGGTTCAAATCTACGGCGTCGGCCAATTGTTCGTAGGATTTTTCGCGGTTTTCCTCGGTTGCTAGGCGAATGGTAGTAGGATTACTTGATCCGCGAATTTTCCTGTTATCCCTCTCTTCACTGCATTTAATTTCCTTCTTCACCGCCATACCAGACATTGGACTAATCACCCATTCTGAATATATATGATCCAGAATTTGCTTGCTCCTTGACAGGCTATCGACTCAAGGCATTGTCTTGCAAGTCCTTGGGGGCGTAAGTCCTACAAAGAGGAGGATAATCTGATGAAGAAGAAGAGATTGTTTTCTTAAGTCATTCATGCTTCATTTGCAAAGAATGTTATAAGTTTGTAAGATATATGTATGCAAAACAAAATTAAATTTTGTACCAATATTTTGTAAGCTGCACCGTAAGGGTCTTTAAAACAGAAAAACAAGATATATATCTTTTTCTCAGGAACTACTAAAGGAATTATTCTGAAACTTTGGAAGTTTTTTATATTATTTATATGTATTATATTTATATATTATTATTAAAAATATCTGTTATAATATTAAACTAATTACTTAAGAAACATATAATTTCCAAAATTCACAGGTATAAAGATGTTTCACTGTACTATTTTGAATTTATTAAAACCTGTTTCATTAAGAGGTAAAACAAAATTGATAAAATATTGATGATAGATAATTAATAAAAGTTGAAATTCCTGATATTTTACCGAATTGGTAGGTCTCATGATCAAATAGGTTTCATAAATTATGTGTACATATAGACTTAAAATAACTGACAGTTATCTTAACATGAACCAGACAAGAAAGTAAGGAAATAGCATTAACTAAAGAAAGTAGTGTGACTGTTACACATCAGTTCGAGCGACAAACACCCACGAACCAAAGTGTCATCACATTTACTACTTTGTGTTGGACCCCCTCCTCCTCCTCCTTCTCCTGAAGCCAAAGAACTCTGCACGTGTGTGTAATGAAACGCTTCTCCTCTACTTGCTGGTACTAAACAAGTAATATACGAAAAGTTCAAGGTTACTGGGGGAGGGGACTCGGGGAGGGGGAAGCGGACTTTTCTCCGATCAACCACAAACATACACTTTATGGCCCGGTCCTGAAATAACCCGTTTAGAATCAAAAGTGATGCAACCAACACCGCTACTTGAGTCCCTGTTGCTCTACGAGCCGACTACTGTGAGGGTGTTACAGATCTCATCTCTTTGATTTGGTAGGAGCGTTCGCGGGCAAATCGCTGTTATTATTCGCCTACTCACGCCTTATAATCACTTAATCATAAAGACTCTGCTCTCTCTCAAACATATGCGTTCAATGGAACTGAATTCTTAAACCAATTGTGTGTAAGAGCTCCATAACTTTATCTTGAGAGAATCTGGAGCACCAGTACATCACGAATAAAATAACAAAAATCTGATATGTTCCATTCACATTCATTCCCCTGGCCACTCTGCTACAAACAACTTTGCAGAAACAGCCTCATTAGAAAGTTCGTTGCAGGTATAAAGGTACAATAATCAGCTGAAGCGATAGTCAAATGCACAGGATGATTAACAGAGCCCAAAAATATTCTCATCCATATGCTTCTATCCAGGGAATGCAGATATTCAAACAACTATAGTGCTAAACTCCAGTATTTTGGTTACCTAATACGCTTCATTCATTCTTAGAAACACACATTTGAAATGTGTCCCACCAAAAGTCCATCTGTATAAAAAGCGAGTCGCTATACACTGGCTTTGAAATGTCATACATACGTTTCACATAGCATCACAAGAAGTAAATAAAAGCCTTGTTACTTAAAAGTGTAAAAGTATTGGAAAATTCAAATTAATAGTAACGAATATATAAGAAATTGCTAACCCTATAAGTAATTTGTTTGACATAAATTGGGCATTTTAAAGACCTCATATTTGTGTGACAAGTTTATATGTACCTCTTGTGGTTACTAGTAACAAAATAAATTCAGAATGAAAAGGGTACAGAAAATTCAAGGTATTCATTTTATTAGTCATGCAAATATTTTAACATAGAACATTTTAATCAAAATCGTTAGAGCCATTGTTTAGAAAGCTAAAAATAAAGAATATGTTTTCCATGTAAATGTCACTATAGGTGTTGCAAGTTTAGACCTCTAAGTGCCACCTAACAGAAATGCTTGAAAGCTTGTGATTCTTGATTTCCATCTCGTCCCTTTTATCCCCCCCCCCACTGTAAGAGCCTGTTACCACGGATAAACATCTGAATATTGTCTCGCATTTTCTTGAAAACATTGGGTCGCATATTTGAAGCTGCTGAACTTCAATACCAAGTTTGGTAGTTATCTATCCGACTTTTCGTTTTTAAGTTATGCTGCTAAAACATATATATATAAACACACACATGGACCTTTTTCTAAAAATATCTTTTAGGGGGGATTCAGGGGATCCTAAACCATGTGTATTTCCTGAGAAATCTTGATATGGAATTTTTGGGTAAAAAATACGAGGGGTGATCAGAAACTAAGGTGTAAGGCCGATATTCCTGGAGTTTTGCCCGTTATAAAGAAATTAGTACTGTGCGGTAATTCTAAGATATGCGTTTGGCAACTGTGCAGGAGTTTCAGCCACCCGCCACCTACAGCGCTATTTGTAGGTAAACACAATTGCGACTCGTTTGGAAATCTGGTCTCGCGAAGAAATCCGCTGCGTTATTCGATTTCCGTGAGCGAAACATGTAACCACGGCTAAAATTCTCCGGCAGCTGATAGAGGTTTAGGAGAAATTGTAATGTCTCGTCAGCATGTCGCAGAATGGAGTCGAAAGTTTGCGGCCGGTAGAGAAAACGTCACCGACGAGGATCGCAGTGGCCCACCCAGCAGCATCAATAAATTTGAACATAGCTCGCGTGGAGGAGTTAATTCAGGACAACAGGAGGATCACGTTACGGTATTATGACGATAGAATTGGGAATGTCGTGCGGAAGATTTCGTCACATTTTTCAAGATATTCCGCAGTACCGTAAAGTTTGTTCCCGATGAGTTCCACGAAATCTGTCCAACCACATGGGACAAGTCTGCAACGGTTCTCCACGGAAGGGAACAGTTTTCTTCACCGCATTGTCACGAGTAACGAAACATGAATCCACCACTACACCCTCAGAAGTAAGCGGCCATCAATGGAGTGGAAACACCCCTCTCTCCGAAGACAAGTTTAAGGTGACGCAAGCTGTCGTGAAGGTAATTGCCACAGTGTTTCGGAACAGCCCGGGTATCATCATACTCCTGGAAGTTTTGAAAAGAGGGCACATAGTGACCGCTGATCGATACTGCGAGATCTTGACACGATTGCACGAAGCAGTCAGGAGGAGAAGTACTTCTCATGAGGGCGCCATCTTCCTTCATGACAACGTGCGACCTCTTACAGCCCAGAAGACCACCACGCTGTTGAAGCAGTTTTTCTAGGACATCATCGACCACCCTTCCTACAGCCCGGACCTCGCTCCAAGCGACTTTCACTTTTTTCCTTATTTGAAGTAGCACCTAGCAGGCCGATGATTCACTTCAGACGAGAAGGTGAAACACTTCGTGACAATGTGACTGAACATACGACAGGATTTTTACCAGAAGGAAATATTCAAACTCATTCCCGAAGCGACAAGTGCCTAAACCGATATGGAGACTATGTCGAAAAATAACCTAATGAATGTATGTACTATCAGTTGGCTGTATTGGGTGTATGAAATATAATGTACACGTTTCACTGCAAGCTTTATAACCTTCGTTTCTGATCACCCCTCTTATACTAGTACTTCCTGTGGCTGATGTTTCATTGACAATGTCACGGAGTAGGAAATTGTTGTTGATGCTATTTTTACCCACAGAAAATGCATATAAAAATAAAATACAAACGTTGCGGATATTTCATTCTAACTGAATGGACGATTTAGCAACTAAGAAAACAGAAGGCTCAGAAGAAACAAACGACAAGCGGTTGTTGTTCATAATGGAGAGATGTATATTCGCTACTTATTTCTTTAATTGGCATTTTATTCAAAATTGCAGATGTATGCAGGTTTTAACATTAAATATTACGAGTAACTTTTCCTCTTATTTTATGGATATATGTAGTGAAGTTTCTGGGAGCCTAAACCAATTAATAACCCTCATGTGGGAAATGTTGCTGTACATCCTCTGTATTTATACCAAATAATTATATACAGAGAGTAAATTATATCCAGTGCTACAATAATATTACTCAACTGCTTGTCGCGATTGTTACAGACTATGTGAGATTTTCAAAATGTTTGAAGGATGGCCTGAGAATCTTAGTATTTATCCACTTTTACCCTGTTTCGTTGAATATTGATACACGAAACCAAAGAGAAGATAAAAGGAATTAAAATATTACTCGTTATCTAACAATTAATCGATTACGCCGATATGTTTTCACCGCTAACGAAGGCTATGCAAATTCTAGACAGACTTTCCACCTTATCAATAATATCACAGGGACTTTACAAATTACAGTTATATGGGGTGAAGGGAAGGGTTCACTATACTGATCTTTTATATCAATGTACAATAATTTCATAAAATACGGGGGGAGGTAAATCGAATTAATTAAATCGCCACTGAAGGTTTAAAACTCCGGGTAAATCCATAAAAATACTCTTATAAAATATTAATAATTATAAAATTTAGGCTTTCTCCCATGTATGTCCAAACCAGCATTTTAATTTTCGCCAACAGTCGGAGTTAAGGCAGTGACACCAAGGGAAAACTTGCATACCCCCTGGCAATATAAAAACCACAAAACCAGCAGGATAGACAGATGTAGCCGCTTCAAATTCAAACCACATCTATCCAACACTATTACTCAATACATGAGTAACATAGTCGAGAAAAGATGTTTTTGTTTTTTACAGGAGGGACTAGATATGTACCAAAACCAGGAGACAATTTCTCCCTAGATTTTAATTTTCATTATCGAATTGCTCTTTATTTTAAATAAATCTGATCTGTCGCATTCACAAGATATGTTCTACAAACTATTTTTACAAAAGCTTATTGTTTTATACACTTCTTGTTAATCGAGATAAAATTTAATTACACATTTCGTTGTAGAAGATGAAGGAAACAATAAGCTAAAGCGATAGCCAGATTTTTTAAAAACCTAATAACTGAAATTCCATGCGCTTTGCATGACCACGAGAAAAGACGAATAGCGACTTACTACCTGAGAAAAGTAGAAGTCTTTTAAAATTCATACCAATTACAAAGAATATCTCGGAAATGGTTAATGCGACAAAAAGTTTATTCGAAATAAATATTGTGTTTTAATGAGATCTACATTTGTGCGTGTATGATTTTTTTTCTATCTCTTACGGTTTACCAATTATACCAGAGGCATTAGGAATGAAGAGGACCTCACAGGCTACTCTCAGAAAATTCAATAAATACATTGCATTTGTCATGCAAATATTTTAAGTATATGGTATTTTTATATAAACTGTTAAGATTCATTTTTGAGAAGATCAAACATAATGAAAATGTTCATGTATGGAATAGTTCCGGCTGGGAGGACTTTCTTGAAAATCTTAGTGTGCATCCTTGTAAGACCGACTTTTCGTTTTGAATTATGTTGTTCACACACACGGACCATTTTCTAAAAATGTGTTTATTTAGTGGACCTCAAAACCTATATTTCGAGTGAAATCTCCATATGGAATTTTTGGCTGGAATGTAATATTTCCTCTGCATTCTATAGATAAGTAGTAGTGAAACTAAACATTTCCTGAGTTATATTAGTTAATTTACATTTACACACAAAGTCATAAAAATCTAAGTGATGAGCTTTTTTATGGAGGAAAGTAATAAAAATGTATTTATTTGTACTCCAAAGCTTCTTAGAAATCTGTTGTCCAACTGTATTTTTTTTTTCCCAACAGTTTTTGATACATTCTATGAGAAGAGTTTTTAAAGTACCGACACTTTTGTAAAAAATTAATAGAACATTATTTTCCAAATACTTATTATCATTCTTTACCTTATACTACTTCTCCACATAGTCACTGCCGTTATTCAGGCACTTGTAGCAACGGGAAACCAGTTTTTGTATGCTGTCGTCAAAGAATGATGCCGCTTATGATGAAGTCCAGGTCTGCACTTCTTGTTTCACATCATTCATCGTCGTTGAAACCAACCAAGAAATTTCTTCAAATAAAAAAAAAAAATCATCGCTTAGTGCCAAATCCAGATTGTAGGGAGGGTGGTCGAATTGTTTCCAACAAAATGATGCGATCAGATCTTGAGTTTGTTTGGCTGTGTGTGGCCGGACATTGTCAGTCATTGTTGCATTTCTCACGTTCAAAACAGGAATCAGTGATCTGACTTCACCGTCGTTGGTCGTTCGGTTGTTTTGAACATTTCGAAACGCTCTAACAGCAGAAAACACAAAGTGATGATTGCTCTTAGCTGCGTCTGGCTTCCTAATCAATGGAGGAGGTGATCCCGCATCAAAATCGCGACTGCAGCGGCAAAATGTTAAAATAGCACTTATTTTAAAAACACGCCTCGTATATATCGTTGTATGTTAAATTATTTATACTAATTTTAAACAATAATAGATAAAACATACATATTTCTGAACTTTCTTGAAAGACCACACTGTAGCCCGTATCCCATTTTTTTTTACATACCGGTAAACATATGTTGATGATTTCGATATAAATAGAGTTTTCTCGTAGGTTTATATCTCAATGCTAAATCAAATTTATAAAAAGCTACAACCTAAGTCCGTAATGCACCTGCAAAGAAGCGGCTTTGATTAGGTAATATGTATTTTGTTATTCTTAGAAAAATGACAAGTCTATTGGTTTTAAGACTGCTTCAAAACGTTTTACTTAAAACTTGGGAAAACGGCGGCAAAGGCACATAGGCTAATCCTCTTTTTTTTTTTTTTCTTTTTTTCACTAGTTAACTTTTCTTTGTCCTTTCACGATTTTCCAGTTAAGTAAAATTTCATAAGAACGAAAACTGGTCAAGTCATATTTTGCAGAGAATTTAAGAAATGAAAAATTTAATATCATTATTTTAAAGTATATTTTAGAGAATATAAAAAGCAACAAATATTACTAAGTAAAGCGGTACTTGAAGTAGGGAAATTTTCCTTAAAATATTTTGCTTTGCTTTCCAAAAAGGAACCGATTTAAATAAGTAAGACAAACAGCGCTCGTGTGCGTGTGTGCGTCTGCTTGAGTGACGCAATTAGCTGATCTTCAGGGATCTAGAAATTTTCTCAAGCTTCAGCCCATTGAAAATGATTTTTATTATTGTTATTAATCTTGAAGCTTAAACACAGTTAATAATCTCTATCCCGGGTGAGGTTTATGAAAATTGTTGTGTTGGAACTTACATGCGACGGCCTCTGTCGGAAGATTTACTGGGATGTAAAGTAACCACTTTGGCGACCCAAACAGGCGAAGTTGATATTATTCCTGATAGTTGCTACCGTTATTGAAAGATATTAACCATTATTATTATTATTATTATTATTATTATTGTATACACATTTTTTTCTAAAAGTTCTGATGTGTCACAGTTGCAAGACCACACGTAGCCCCTTGTGCTTCCAACGTGACCCCTGGGAGGGACGGATGAGGGGAGAAACCCGAAGGGCGACCAGATCCAGATGCCGACGGGCGCAAGCGTGGAAGTCCCTAACATTCCCAGATAGAACGAATCCGACGCCTCCCGGTCTCTGCCCACAAGCCACCAATCTCCAGGGTCTCCGGGGCGGAGCTTACGCTGAGGAGAGACCTAACTGAGCGGTACGTAGCGACGCCAGGGCAGAAATCTTTACAGAGTGCAAGCCACCGCGCAGCCACAACACTGTCGCCTTTCTCTACCCATTACATTATATAATCGCGTGTATATTATAGTAGTCATATAAAAAAGATTTTCCTTTCAGATTACGTTATTTGCGATAATTGTTTGTTTAGAAATAATTTCATGTTAAGCAATATGCACATGGTTGCATGTGCGGTTTGGAAAACGAAACATCTGTTTAAACACACACACATACACACACACATATGCACATATATTGAGTGATTTGTTACCAATGAACTTATGGATTAAAGAAGAAGACCTGCGCAATACATGTGCTTTATAAAAGTCGCGTGGAAATTCACCCTTGGAAAACTTGAGGATGCAAGAGCGAATATTTCATAAACGACTAATGCTACAAAAGAATCATTTCACCTAAATTGTATATTTGAATAAGTTCTCCATTTTACATGTAGCAAGATTTTGTCTATATTTTATGACTCACCAATTAAACAAAATTATACGAAATTGATTTAGAATTATGAGAATTTCACAGGCAATTCATAGACAATTCAAGATATGCAATGTAATAATCATTCAAATATTTTAAACAAAATTTTAATCATAATCGTTAAAGGCATTTTTTAGAAAATAAAAAATGACGGATTTTTTTCCATTTAAGGGATAGTTTAGGGTGGGGGATTTTCTTAAAATTTTTCTCCTTTGTGCTAAAACTGGTCTGACTCAAATATGAATGATATTTATCCGACTTTTCGTTTTTCAGTTATGTTGTTCACAGGCAGACACAGCTACAGAGGAACTTTTTCCAAAAAAATGCTTTTGTCGGAAGACGAGTCCGGTAGGGTTCAAAACCTGTAGATGTTTCCCACGAAATACTGATATCTAATTTTCCGGGGTTATGCAATACTTTCTCTACTAACAGTAGGTAAGTGATAAAGATAAAAGGTGTTTTTTTCTGAACTCAGAGAACATCAATTTCCGGTGAAATTTTAATTTAGAACTGTCTCCAAAACCAACATAATATTCTTCACTACTCACAAGACAATAATAAATAAAGCAATTTTGCAGTTTTTCTCTTCGTAAAATGATAATATTCTGTTTGCTAAAATATTTACGAGCAATGATTTACATGCTTTAGAGTTGCTAGAATATATATTTCATGTACTACTGTTAGGAATGTGCACGATTAATCATTATATTGCGTCTTTTCAAAGCGTTTTACTTCTTATAAAGATTTAATTATCTCACCACCGTGGTATGGGGTTGCGTGTCTGCCTCACTCAGGAGGTTCTATGTTTAAATCTCAGTTAGGTGAGTTAACCGGACAATGTTTATTCCGGGATATTCCATTATCCTGAAAATATCAATGTGGGTAACTTAGCTCTATGGACGCCGGGCTCAATTGAGCATCGTTTCACTAATTTCATTATCGTCTGATATGTACTGTGACCGCGCGCGTAGCGCTACCTGCGGAGGGCCGATAGTGCCTTCCGGCCCGATACCTGGGCGCGGCCTACGACGAGCCGTCGGAATAATAGCGAGTGCGGAAACAATAGAACGATAGGAGCGTGTATGCCGTCGTCCTCCGTAGACTAGTGGTACCGTGCTAGCCTCTAGTTCCCAAGGTCGCGGGTTCAAACCCGGCGGAGAGCGATGGATTTTTTCGGGCACGGCTTCCTTCGGAAGGGAAGTAAAGCCGGTGGTCCCGTGGCGTAGATTTACGGCACGTAAAAGTACCTCAAGCCTGATAAAGAGGCCTCTGACCAAAATTACCGGTGTTTCACGTCCAATATAGAATGGGACGCTAAGGACCATAGTAGTTAAAGAGCGTCCATAAATAAAACTCAATTCAATTTAATTTCCTTTGTATGCCACTTACTTGTTCCGGAACCTTCGTTTCGGCATGTTCTAGTAGGTTCTTGTTCTTAAAAGTTCCGCTTTGTATGCGAGGCCGACAGAAGGGACTACTGACCCCAGTCGAGACTCAGTGTTGAGCTGAGTTGCGTGTTGAATTTTGTTAGAAGTGACAGTGCAAATAGGGACAGTGGAGTTTAATTGTGAGTTGTAATTCGACAGTCAGTGTGAGTTGTGCAGTTCAGTAGTGATGTGATTCGGCGGATCTGTTGTGTTTTATTCGAGTATGTGCGAAAGTGACAAGTGTAACGTTTGTGTTACGTTGAATGCCTTGTGATAAATAAAATGTTCTTTGCAGTAACTAGTGTTTTCTCATTTGTTACAATATATATAGTTTTTGTTTTTTGTATGTGTTTTGCGTTTTATAAGAATATCACGATTTTTTCCTTGGAAATGATGAATAAATAGACTGAACTGCACATTATTTGACGAAATTACATCTTTTCTACGAAACTTAGATAAAATGCTTGCAGTACCAGGTTATACCAGGTTACAAAATAACTTTCAGGCAACTCGGGGTCATGTTTTAAATTGACCGCGCTCGTTACTAAAGCTTTACTTTTGTTACTTGTATACTAAGTAACTATTTCAATGCGTCGATAAATAATCGCAGCGCACGTCCCATTTCCACTACTCACAAAGTAGCTGTATTTGCGGGGTTGATAATTCCCCTCTTCTAAAGTAAGATTCTGAAAAACGTAACACGAAGATTGCATCAGGCCAGGAAAAGAACCAGCAAGAGTTTTATTGGTTTATTTGTTTATTGAACCAAATCCCTCCTACCTAGCGTGTGGGAAGGTACAACAACCTACTAAAACTCTGGAGTTCAGCGGGCCTGTTGAACAAAAGCGCCTTTTACCGATTATCTTCTCGTTCACACCTTGCATGGCGTTTACCGCATTTTGTGAAACACGAAAACTAAATCTTGTTTACAAGTTAACCCAATTTTCATTCTAACACCACCAAATATGTAGTATGTTTATTTTTCTTCCACTGGAAAGTTTTCCAGTCCCGCATTTTGCTGGCTGCATTTGTTCAACGAAACCGAGAGATGGAAAAGTAAACCGTCTCTCTCGTTTGATGCAAGTCTGACGTCATAACATCCTGCCAAAAGATGAACGAAATGAATTAATGATGACGTTAATGAGTTTGGAGTCCATCGGCGCTTGCTTTTTACAGAGTGAGGGGAAAATTGTGGGGAAAAAGTTACATACACCTACGCAGTTTGCTCTCAGCGGAAATTGATTCTGTTTTAACCCTAAAATCTGCAGAATATACAGTGCGTTTCAAAAATGGTGCTTCATAACTTATATTAAACTGGAGCTTTATTATCATTATCATTAGTACTAGTACCACTAGTACTACTACTACTACTAGTAGTAGTAGTAGTAGTAGTAGTAGTAGTAGTAGTAGTAGTAGTAGTAGTAGTAGTAGTAGTAGTAGTAGTAGTAGTAGTAGTAGTAGTAGTAGTGCATTAATACCGCGATAATGCGATACTGAACCCGGTGATCTGCATTCCATCCCCAGTACGTCATGGGATTTATCTCATGCTTGGAGTTCTGGAACGTGTTCTCATTCGCATGAGTTTCTTAAGAACCAATTCAGGATTTTTTAAAATAGTGTTTAACGCGCGGCTTGCTACATACGACACAACAAGCAGTGAACACTGATAATTACATGAAAAGAAATGATGATTGGGAAAGGAATAATCCAGATCTGAGTTTAGGATACCTTCCCAGCATTTGGCAGTTATGAAGACTGAGAAAAGTCTGGAAAAAAATCCTCATTCAGGGAAGATAGTCTTGGCAGAAGTTGAACCAAAGGCTTCCTTTTCATGAGTCCTTGCCTACTAGAATTATCTCCATTGAAATATTACTTACGCAGGTTGAGCAAATTATTTGAACCCCAAGGTTATCAACTTCCTAATATAGAACCTTTCTATTGACTATGAATTGAAAGCTTTTTTTATGTATTGGTAATACTTAGCTCTAAATTAACAAATGACAACAGCAGATCCACACAGTTGTTTTTGTGTGTTGGTGAATAAAATAAATGCATCAGTGAAGGGGTATAAAGGAACACTGTGTACATACGCTAAAACATTAACTGCAATATAATTGCACCCTTTCTCAATAACTATTATATTATACGGTTATTTTATAGCATAGTTAAAGCCTAACTTGCCCGCTCCGTGGTGTAGGGATGGGGTGTCTGCCTCACATTGAAAAGGTCTCGAGTTCGAATCTCAGTTGGGATGAATTACCTGGGTAAGGTTTTTTTTCGGTGTTCTCCCTTATCCTGAGAGGACAAATATCGGCAACTCTAAGCTCTAGGGACCCCGGCCCCAGTTCAGCGTTATTTCAATTATTTCCTTCATTCACATCCGATATGATCTATCCGGTTGAAGTACATTTAACTACAAGGAATCACAAAATTTGCCTAACTTAACCTTATATATAAAGGGAGGTTTTTTAATAGTGTTTTAACACCCTTTCTTACTATAGGTGTACGGCACCACAGGCTGTGGTCCCTGATGATACATGAAATGAAATGATAATTGGGAAAGGAAGTTTGGGAAAGAAAATTCTAGGCCTAAGTTTCGGATACCTCGCTGGCATTTCCAGCCATGAAGACTGAGGTAACTTGGAAAAAGCCTTAGTCAGTAAGAATGGTCCTGGCGGGATTCGTACCGTTCTCCCTTTCATGAATCCGGCGTTAATGACCTAGGCCACACGTGTAAGTTACAAGAGATTCGTTTTTAAAATATTGGTCAGTATACACATCTCAGTTCTCTCAGTGTTTAACATATTGATCAAATTCTTCAGCAAATAAATAAAGTACGCCTCCAAAATAATAATGAAAAAAACATTTTTAACCGAGACACTATTTTCTTTAAATTATTATTATTATTATGTTGCTACAAGAACTAGTAAGGTATAACGATAATTCCCTGAAGCGTCTTTGGTAAAGGCACATGATTCAATGTGTGGGCTGTTGGCCCTAGATGGCCTACCTTGTCATCTAGTTTGTCGCTATTGTTTTAATCGAATGGTGAACACTTTGTGATCCCGTGATTGCTACTCTGTGGGTACATACAAGTAATTCAATGTGACACAAAATATGTGGTTGTATACAAAATTCATTCAGAATAAAGAAGATTTCACAGGCTATTTGTAGAAATTTTAAGATATACGTTAGTTTGTCATAAATATATCTTAAACTTATGGTATTGGAATCAAAATCGTTAAAAGCATTTTCGAGAAAATACAAAATAACGAGAAACTTTCCACATAAAGGACAGCTTGGGGATGGGGGGATTTTCTTGGAAATCTTGATAGAGTCTTCCTTGGAAGACGCTAAATTAAGTAGTGGTATGTAAACGACTTTTCGTTTTGAATTTATGCTGTTCACACACAAAGACCTTCTTAAAGTTTTTGCTGAGTCAGTGAACCTTAAAAGGTGTATTTCTGGTGAAATCTCGGTATCAACTTTTTGGGTGGAATCTAATGCTTCCTCTACTTACTATAGGTAAGTTGCTAAGAAAATAAAAAAGGAAAAGAATACTAGTCGGTATACGGATTTCAACCCGCCAGCTCCCGAATGCGGGTCATAGACGCAACCGCCTGAGCCAATGCTCGGCAACGCTTATTTTGGTATGCATTTTAAATGGTAAAGGAAGACATTACTAAAATAAGTAATCTAGGATTTATCTATTTTTCTACTTACCAAGAGTAATTTATTATTTTCGCTTAACATCCACCTAATTAGATGTAGATCCCAAATTTCTCCTTAAGCAGCTGCAGACATGCTGACTAGATGCCCTCTGACCGAGCAGTAACGTGGAGGTCCCGGGTTCGATTCTTGTCGACCCCACTCTGACTTTGGGTTTTTCGTGGTTTCCCCTCATCGGTGGGCGAGTTCTGGGTTGTTTCTCTTCTACCACGATTTTCTTCCATCATTTCCCTTTCATTACGTTTCTGTCTCATGTTTCAGATAGGCTTCCAGGTTTTCGTGGATACCAGAGGGCTGTCGCCCTCTCTCGGCAGTTACGGTAGTGGGTCGGATCTTCAAACCACGAAATGTTAAGAGACTTCTAAGAGTCTCTGTGTCCTGTCTGCCTTCCTTCCTTCAGGGGTGAAACCCGCAATACGCGAGATTTTCATACCCGTTGCATAATATAAATGTCCTCTGTGCCTAATGTCCTGTAAGGACGGAGTCAGAGGAGTGCGATTGCCCTCGCCCGTCTTGAGATTTCGCTTCTGAAATTTAATTGCCAGTTAAAACTTACTCAGTGCTCTCCATTCTTCCTAGCTTTAGCTTGCTTCATTACAACTCAACAAGTTTTCTCTCAGTGAATTAAAGGCAAGGTTTACTCTAATATAAGGTGTAATACTGTCTTCTTAGTGTCAATTTTCCTTTTTTTAATCTGATATACCAGGTGGCCCAAACAAGCCGTCCTTTTCAGTTTTATGTTTCCCGCATACATATGTGCAAAAGAAGTTGTCGAATCACTGCTGTTCAAAGTGCAGGTGCAAAGCGAAAGGTCACTGAGGTAGCGCTGTGTCTGCAGGTGTTTACCTGTTAGTTCCGTACTGATAAGCTCGCGTGGTCGCCTGCATGCAGTTCGAGCCAGGTCATTCAGACAAAAAGGTTACGTTCACCAATAACGAACACACGGATGCGGTTACGATCTGTGCGAAGACGCACTAAAATGCAGCTGAGGCATATATTTGTATGTCTTCTTCGCGTTTTTTTTATACGTACAGAAATAACAATATTAAGAAATGATTGATCATTCCAGGTAGAACGCGAGCCTGAGAGGTCCTGCCCTTGGATCAATTCGTTCATCAAGGCGGGCATGTATTTGCACATGCTTATTATAAATAATGCACTAATAGAAAAGACTTTTTCATTCTAACGCACCTTTAAGGGCACATAAATATAATAAAAATAGAATTCTGTTTAATCTTGTTAACTTTGCGGCACAATTGGTACCATATAGTTGTACAGATTGTAGATTAACTGTCATGGAACTAAATGACTCAAGACGTGTGCTCAGGTTTGTGTCAAGTGGCAATCCTGAATTCTTGTTAATGAGCAAATTATAATAAAACAGAAGTACTTCTTATTGTGATGTTATCATATGATAATTTAAACTTGAGTTCGTTATATGTTAATTCCCATCACATAGGCGGTAGATGTTAACTAAGGAGCGTTTTGGGAGCTATGTTTCTCCCATCTTCAGCTGATTCCGACTCAAGAAGATGGGAGAAACATAGCTCCCGAAAGCGCTCCTTAGTTAACATTTAGCGCCTATGTGATGGGAATTAACATATAACGACTCAAGTTTAAATGAGCAAATTTCTTATCAAATAACCAATAACTCCCCTCCCCCCCCACACACACACACACACACACACATACGTATTCTCACATTCAAATACCAGACTGGGCATACTGTAAAATATTCTTGTTTAAAGACAACTTTCTGGAGCCCAACCGGAAATCGAACATGGAACACGTCATATAGCAGGCAGTTTCTCAACCGAATGAGCTCTGGGACCAGTAATAGCAGTTAAAACTGTTTTGTTTTCAAACATTGGTCTTTCATTTAGCGGTCTACTCTCTGTCGGTATGGAGTCCCTTTTGCAGTTCTGCTTAAGCAAACCTTTTGACATCCGTGCTATTTGGTATAAACTAACTTCAACTGACGGCTTGTGTGGGCTACCTGATATATTTTTGTAAATTTTCTCCCTTTATTTATTCATAGAGCATTATTCTAAGGAATATATGTGTGAATTATGGTCATCCATCATTGATTATCTGCTGTGAAGGTTTACTAATTTGATAAGCTATATCTGCAAATATAATTTATTGTAAGAATGTAATAGATTAATCAATGTTATTTAATATCAATGTGAAATATTAAAGTTATTTCTGTATTATTAAAGGAAGAGAATAATTAAACCTTTTGATTCAGTAGTAGCACAACAGTACTCAAGATTCTGTCAGAAGAAAAATATGTTTTCCAACCAATCTGACTAGGTTTTCTCACGGACTTCCCTAACTGCGCTAGGGAATGCTCGTTAGTTGTACAATATCCATCACCTCGAAGTGACAAGAAAAAGCACAACAAAAAAAAGTGAAGACTATAATAGGAAACACTAAAGCTGTTCACTGTTACTAAAGTGCAAAACAGATAGCGTAAACAACTCTGGACTCATCTGAATGGCATTAGCGAGCTACTTCCCACAAGTATAATCGAACTATACCTAAAGACATGTCTTATGGAAGCAAAACAGGAAAAAAAATTATTATAGAATTAATAAAATTTCATGTATTTATCTGGGATGGAATGATTAGGTATGTATTAGAAATATAATAAGGGGAATATATCGGATGTCCCTGATCCAGAGAATGCCGCACTACGCCTGCTCCGAGCTGAAAACCTTGGTTTACAGGATGACGAAATGCTTTTCGGAGCATGCTCAGAGTGGTGGATATTCTTTAACATATTATAATACCCCAGGCTCTGAATAATTTTGTCTCCATCTTTAATAACTATAAGAAAGAATACATTGGTAAATGAAGAATCTAATTTTTATTTTTCAGGCTCTTCAGTTCGATAACCAAAATTGGATAGTTTTATATTAATTTTCCTGCTTAATAGGAAACTCACAAAAGCCAATATAATAATAATAATAATTTGGCGTGGTAGATACACGCCCGACTTTATCCACTTATCATCACCTCAGAGTTATACTGCATAGCTATATTCTTCAAGTAAGCCGATTCTTCTAACCAGACTGCGTAAGTTACGCTAAATTATTGCATAGAAATTGAACCTAAGCGGAATAGAAGAGAAATTACAGGTTTTCAAAGGCACTTCACAGTTCCACATGGGTATTAAACCCGGGAAAACTTAAAGATGAAACAATGAATATTTCTAAAACTGCTGATGTTGAGAGAAAGTTTCTCCAGACAAATTAGATAATTTAACTAGTTCTGCCTTCTTTTACAGTGCACGATTTTGTCTCTACTTAGATAATAGTTTCTATATTGTCTGTAGTTCAATAAGAACGGAGAGTACTTCACAGGTTAATCACAGAAAATTCAAGATATACATTCTATTGGACATGCTATTTTTTAAAAAAAAGTATAGCATACTAATCATAATCATTAGGGAAAACGAAAATATATCCACGTAAAGCGTAGTTTGGAGTGAGGGATTTCCTTAAACATCTTCGCCTGGTTCGTTTAAACAGTGTCTGACTCAAGTAAAACATTTGGTATTTATCCGACTTTTCGGTTTTAGGTTATGTTGTTCACAAAAGCTCTTCTAAAAATCCTTGTTGGGTTTTATAGACACCAAAATGTTTATTCCCCGTGAAGTGTCAGTATGGAATTTTTGTGTGGATTACAATGTTTGTTATAGATCCACTATAGCGTTGTAATGAAAACTAAGATAAAGTGCTACAGACAAGTATATGTATATGTAATATGATGGATGATCGTTGTGTCTGTATAAATTTTAAAATAGATTCCAACATTTAATCAGATAAGCATCATTTATAAATTGTAATAATAGTTTTCCTCTAACATTTCATATAGAGAAAATCTGTAAATTAAAAATTCGTATCGTGAGTTTCGTTATAGCATATGGTATCTAAAGACTCTGTATTTAACAAACGAATCTCATTCATTTCCAATAAAATGGAGGAATCCGGTGAAAATGCTGCTGAAATCTAATTAAATTTAAAGAACTGTAGATAAGCTATTCACCTGAAATCTAGACATTTAAATACTAGCTTCGAAAGCTAGTTAAGAAATTTGGTGGATGATATTAACGAAACAGTACTTCTGACTTACCTTGAAGATCTGCCAAATCTAGACATTTGTATACTAGTTTTGTAGTTTTGAAAGCTAGTTGAGAGGAAATTTGGTGCATGGTATTAATGAAACAGCAATTCTGAATTATCTCAAGGATATGCCAAATCTAGACATTTGTACACTAGTTTTGAAAGCTAGCTGAGAGGAAATTTGGTGGATTGAAACAGTACTTCTGACTCACCTTGAAGATCTGCCAAATCTAAACATTTGTATATTAGTTTTGAAAGCTGGTTGAGAGAAAATTTGGTGCCTGGTATTAATGAAATAGTACTTCTGACTTAATTCGAAGTATCTGCCACATCTAGGCATTTGTTTTGAAAGATAGTTTTAAAAGCTAGTTGAAAGGAAATTTGGTGGCTGGTATTAATGAAACAGTACTTCTGACTTATTATCTCGAGAATCTGCCACATTCTAAACATTTGTATACTAGCTTTCAAAACTTGATCAGAGGAAATTTGATGGATGGTTTTAATGAAGCAGTACTTCTGACTTATCTCGATGATTTGCCAAATTTAGGCATTTGTATACTAGTTTTGAAAGCTGGCTGAGAGGAAATTTGGTGCATGATATTAGTTAAACAGTACTTCTGACTTATCTCAAAGATCTGCAAATTGAGGCATTTGTATACCAATTTTGAAAGCTAGTTGAGAGGAAATATGGCGCATGGTATTAATGAAACAGCGCTTCTGACTTATCTCAAGGATCTGCCAAATCTAGACAGTTGTATACTAGCTTTGAAAGCTAGTCGAGAAGAAATTTGATGCCTGGTATTAATGAAACAGCACTTCTGACTTATCTCGATGATCTCCAAAATTTAGGCATTTGTATAGGTACTAGCTTTGAAAGCTGGTTGAGAGGAAGTTTGTTGCATTATATTGGTGAAACAGTACTTCTAACTTGTTCAAATATCTACCAAATTTAGGTATTTATACACTAGCTTTGAAAGCTAGTTGAGAGGAAATTTGGCGCATGGTATTAATGAAGCAGTACTTCTAACTGATCTCGATGATCTGCCAAATTTAGGCATTTGTATACTAGTTTGGAAAGCTAGTTGAGAGGAAATTTGTAGAATGGTATTAATGGAACGGTAGTTTTGAATTATTTCGAGGGTCTGGCTAAAACATTTTTTCCCAAATTACCGTGGGACATGTATCCAATCTAAAGATGCTGGTGGTTAACAAAAATGCAAGTTTTGGTAATAACGGAAAATTTGTGGAAAGGTTCAAAAGGATATTAAGTGAAAAATTCTAAATTTTTGGCCAGAAAGGATGTGTTAAAACTCCCCGGTATAATTCTGAATGAAAAAGTTTTGGTAGTCAAGGTTGATCTACTGTTTGCTTTTGTTGGATGCTGAGGCAAGAACTTGTGAAAGTCCTAATCAGTTATGTAGAAGAGATTTTGTTACAATTGTGAATGTAATTGAAAAAATTACAGGTATGCGAGTTTTCACTATAACATAAGAGAAGGAAATGGATAATTTAGCGTTTATTAGAGAACATGTTTCGTTACGACCACAGGATGCTCTGAGGAAAGATTCTTTGTGAATTACAAGTGAAGACATTGTATTGCACAGCATTGGAAAGAATGCATTCGGGAAATTTCCAAGCTTAATGGATGGGCTTGGCTAATGCAGACAAATATGCAGGTAGCCATTTACGACGACTTTCAGCAATTCTACTAGCGTACGCAGGAACAAATATAGCTGTTTTAAGGCGTTATGGAAGATAGAAGAGTAAATCCGTTTCTGAAGAATGTTTAAAAGACAGCATGTCATCGAATAATTGCGTTTCCGAAATGTTAGATCGAATTCCTTTTACATCCACCTCTATTAATGCTATTCAAGGATCGTCTGACTTGTAAATTAAAAACGTGAATCAGGGCTCACTATAGGCTAAGGCACCATCAGGGTCTCGTTTAATTATTGTAATTGCTACCTCAGATCTAATTAGTAATAATTAATTATTGTCAATGCTTAATGGACATATTTATTCCGAGAGCGTTCTGTTAATTAATGTCTGAGGCTAATTAAATTTTTAGTTTTTGTATCATAATGTTTTCGTAAAATCTATTAGTTGAATAGATTAAAAATAGTTTGTTTTTGTTGTGTTACCGTGGTAAATACTCTATGCACGCGGGCGTAAACAAAATCCTAATATCCTGGGAGAATATTAGTAACATTGTAACGTATCCCGTATGTAAACATTACATAATCAATGACAAACAAGTGCATTATAAACTATTTAATCAGGTGCCGAGAAAGTGCCAATAATTTAGTAGTTGCTCTTTGGAAGCAGGTATCTTCAAAACGTAAGCTTCCTGTGAAAACGGCATATCGAATTCTTAGGCCGAGTGCAATACTTCTTCTACCTTAGATAATTGGCAGAGCGATTATAAAGTTACCATGAAAAATCTCGGACTCTAAAAGCCAAACAGCTGCGATGTACTGCAATGTGATATTGCTATTCGACAGGATGGTAACGCGGTTCTTTGCACGTCAGTTTTACTTGAATGATTCCTGTACAAGACTGTTTCTTTTGCGTTTTAGAACCTTGCCGATGTTTTTAAGCAAAAATGGATTAGTAAATCATGGATGTTTTTATTACTTTCTCGACGTATATAATAAGTTTGGTCTTTATCCGACATTTCGTTTTTTAGTAATGCTGTTCACAGACACACGCATACAAACACACAACATGCAGACCTTTTTCTAGAAATACAAAATTCTTATTGTGTTTGTAACCCCTAATTATCTTAAAGTTGATAAGGTAATAATATTTTTTTTTAAATCTAATTCAAATTTTGCACTTAATCCTGATTTTTACGTACCTTACATGCCTATGGTGCTCATATATTTTTTATTTGTATTTGTATTTATCTCCTTTTTGGATTCGAGGGCATCAAAACACGCATTTCTGGCGAAATCTCGATATAGCATTTTTCGGTGGAATGCAATTAACTTCTATAGTTACTAGGTACACGGTTTTAGAAGTTAATAAGCGATAATGGGTAGAGAAATTCATGAGAATGTAACAAAGACTAATTTTTTTTCTTTTTTCCCTCAGAGTAATGTGTTTACAGTTGAGACAATATGACGCATACCCCGCTGTTCTCCGAGTGTGAACAGATCTGCCAACTCGCGACGAGTACGAACAAGAGTGGCACAATTCGAGCTTCTCGATATTACTGGAAGTCCTAGGGAGAGGGGGTAGAGCAAGTTTTATTTCGGGTGTGTGTGAACGCGAGCGAGAAGGACCGTCCTGCTAAGTATTACTGAAGCATAGTATCAAATGTTTTGTTCTCTTTGTGTTAGCTTCTGACAGATTCCGAAAGTTAATACTTTACTATGTACTTCTGTAACCAGTTCAGTTCCGACCGATGCCTATCTCGGTATCCTTGTCTTACAAAAATACTGTTTAAGGGCATTAGTTTGCTAACTCCCATTATGTTTAAACAAAGAATCACGGGGAAAAAAACTCTACTTCCTACTCCAACCAAATTACTGACAATGATTAAACTGCTTTTCCCTCTCCCTCTTTCTCTCCTCTCTCTCTCTCTCTCTCTCTCTTTCATACTCTCTTCCGCTTCATCGACCTCACCCATTTCTCCTCTCTATCCAACTTACGTCACATAAGAGGTTTAAAAAACCAGTAATAAAATTGATTTTGGGGCTTTAATACAAAATGCTTTATGCGTTATATTCACATATCTTCCTCTACCCTCTGTCGCTTATTAATGGGAATACCAACTGTTCTTGCGAAGACGTATTTTTTCTATCTACTTCGTTTTAATCGAGATAAACTTTTGTAGAAATAGCTACATTACACACTTCGTTATATATACAAAGGGAACAGCGAGTGTCAAATGTAAACTGGACGTTATATGCTGGCCTTAAAATACCATACCTTAACCCCATCCCATTTATATGCCCCCTTTAACATTTAAGATCATATCGGAGGCTTTGCCTTTGAAACAATTGCTATCGGTAATAATGTTCACTTCTTTTACTATGGTTAATCTTTGTGTTTGTTTACTTTGGGCTTTTTATTTAAATATTAATTTCACACCACATTTACAATCTCACCATACTTACAGACACTAGGGAGAATGGGGAATAATCCTGGCCAAAAAAACCCGGAGAATCAAACCCGGAACCTCTGGATTTGGAAGTTAGCATGCTAACCATCAGACCACAGAAGCAGTCGCCATACTCTCTTCATACATTGCGAGGAACAACTGAAAATCGACATGACTTTAAAAGAATGACAGATTATTGAACAATCTGAATCATTAATAACGGATATCTGCTTAAAGCTATTGTGTTTTAAAGAGATCTACATGTTTTGTGTAGTACATTTTCATCTATCGCTTAACGTTTAACAGTTATACAAGATTATACAAAACTCCTTCCGAATGAGAGGACTTTACAGGCTATTCCCAGAAAATTCAAGATATACATTTTGTCATGTAAATATCTTGTATATATGATATTTTAATTAAAATCGTTTTGAAAAAAATCAAAATTTTCGGAAAACATTCGATGTAAAGCGTACTTTGGCCTGGGAGGATTTACTTGAAAATCTTCGTATCACATCTTTGAAGGATACTGAACTTAAATACTAAGTTTGATATTTATCTGACTTTTGAGTTATGTTGTTCACAGATATACAGAGGGAGAAACACACACCACATATGGGTGTTTTTCTAAATGTACTTTTTTATTCAGGGGCCTCAAAAAGTATTTCCAGTGAAATCTCAATATCGAATTTTTGGGTGTAATGCAATACCTTCTCTACGTATTATGCACGTGGTAGAGAAATGTAATTCAAACTTCTAAAATATCAATCCTATTGAAATGTTATAAATAACACAAATTGTCAAAAATAACATGCTTATTATTCTTTTCTTGCATTAACTTTGCTCATCAATAAGCGAGATATGTTGATCTTTCAATTTTCTGCTCCATGAAAACTCCCTTCATCTTGGGGATTAGTAATTACAACGCCAAATAGTGTATTTTAAACTAAGTTATATACCTTAAAACTTGGTATGTTATATTCAAAGTTTAATGACAATTAGATTGTCATTCTTGTATTAAATGGTGGAAACGCAGGCAGGAACGCAGACGCACGCGCGCATGCTGAGCTTTTTCTAAAAATGCGTTTTAGAGAGGGTTCAGAACACCTCAAAGGGCATATTTCTGGCAAAATCTCGGTATGGAATTTTTAGGCGGAAGACAGCACTTCCTCCACCTATCATACGTAAATGGTAGACAAAGCACCCAATTCCGAAATAAAATTTTGTTTTGGCCCTTGGTAACAAGATATACAGAATACCCACCAATTTGTGCGCATTTATTCAGTATGTATTTGACATTTGTATAAGGCAGAAGCGAAACAATTCTGCTGCTACAGCTGTAAACGGTGCGAAATTGCCAGGAACTTTCCTACATATAGCTTGATGTTTATTCCCGCGCCCGGAACGGGCTGAAGGGCATCTTGCTGCTTTCGTTTTCTGCCATATGCTTCCTGAAGCCGACAAACTCAATTCGCTCAGTGAAATCAAGGAACAGAAAGACAATATGAACCTCAGTCGGCTCTCCGCTCCTAGAGATAAACATCATGGCAGTAGGCTAGAAAGTTGGATGTCGTGAGAGTGAGATGACATTGACGTTCTTTAATTGGTCGACATATTATTACGACCATAACTGAGAGGTATTTATTTAATGATTTTGTCCCTAGCCATCATATGTATGTGTGTGTGTGTGTGTGCGCGCGCGCGCGCGCGCATGCATGCATGCATGGATGTAGGTAGGTAGGTATGTATATGTATGTATTGTACGTACGTATATGCAATTTTTCTCTCAGCACTCTTTAACAAATGAACGTATTTAATGAGATGCTTCGGTTTATTGCAATGCAACTTGATACACAGTAAGTCACAAGGGGCTGAGACAACACTGAACTGTTCATTTATGTCATCCATGATATTCCAGAACTCCTTACCTACATCCTCTTGAGAAAGAATATAATGGCGACTTAGCATTTCAAAATGTATTGCTTAAAATGTAAGAATATTCAAACTAACAGCAGCTAACTTTGTTTTTGTTTATATGGAATCAAAAAGTTCCATTTTGGTAGAATCATCAAAAATGCATGTTTTGACCTCCTGAATGAAAAGCCACATTTAGAAAAACTCCGTGCGCGCGTCTGTGTCTCCCTGTCTGTGTGTATGTCTGTCTTTGAAAAGCGTAAGTCAAAAACAATAAATACAAAACTTGGCATTTAAGTTCAGCATCTTCCAAAGATGCGACACGAAGGTTTTGAAGAAAGTACCCCTACCCCGAATTAACCTTTACATTGAAACATGTTAACACATCTACATTACAAATAACTGTATGTCTTGAATTTTCTCCGAATAGTCTGTGAAGTTCCTCTTCATTTTGAAAGCACTTTGCATAATTTTGTTACTTCTACGCCATAAGAAATACCCAAAAATTGGCATGCAAAAAAATGCAGATCTCGTGAAAACACTTCGTTTATGTCAAATACTTTTTGGTGGAGAATTAACTATTCCCGAAATATTCGTTGTTATTGATGTTAATTTTAAGGTACTTTACTTATTTCAAGTGCTAAGGCACGATTCGTTTTTTTTCTTATAATGTCATTCAATGAGCATGCGTATAGTAATCTTCATTTTCAATATTTCTTTAATCTACTGCATCCTCCTTGTACGTACAACGAAATGTACCTATGATGAAACTATTCCTGTAAACGCATATCTCGGTTAACATGACGTAAATAAATAAAAACTTTTCTAAAAATAGCTTGTAGAAGAGAGATAAAAATAAACGATAGTGGGTATAGAAAGTAATGTGAATGTAACGCAACAGAATGTTAATATTTTAATAGAAGAATAGTCTTAGCTGTAGCCAAAATTGAATCACGTAAAATCGTTTGCTGCAATTAATGCTGATACCATAATAATTGACAGGAAGATATAAATAATTAAGTAAAGAAATAATAGTAAGTTAGAGAAATGATTGCAATAAATAATTTCCGAATATTATGTCAATGTATAATATAATAAGCTTGAGTTTAGAGATCTGTCTGGAAAGTAATCAGTCATGTTAAGAAAAATCATTAGCATCAGCAAGGAGCGAACGCGCTAGGCATAAAGATTCTTGGAGTACAGTTAGGTTAAGTTCAGTGGGTTTGAACAGTTACATAGGCAGAAATTCTGAAAAAGAGATAGGTAAAGGAAGTTCTAAGAATGAGTGAGGTACTCCATAGCAACAATGTAACAGACGCATACGTAAAAATTGTAAGATTGGCTCTGCGCGAGAAGGAAAGTAGGTGAGATAGTTCTAAAGTGGGCGGAGCTTAGGTAACATAAGGGCGTGCAATCTAATCACGCACACGCATTCGTGCATACATTCCTGGATACTTGTAACGACTCGGTGCTATTTTAAGCGCTCAGTGACGCGCTTGTGCGATTAAGATTTTGCGGTCATCGCGGGGAATTTTGCCGATAAATATTTTAATGACTGACGGCAAGTTACGCTTATAGTTTCTTTATTACAGAAACAGTTATTTCAAACCGTAAGATTGATACTGCAGAAGTTAGCAGGTATAATAATTTAATTTATATAGTTTCGAGTGTTACGATTCATAATAAGTTTCATTCTTTAGATTTATGTGGTCGGCAACTCGCTTAAATAGCTCAATTATCACATTAAATGTCTCAGTCAATTTAAACTGGTGTTAATCTTTCAAAATACGCCCACGCATACCCTGAGAGGAAAAACCTCATAGCCAACCACTGTAGTAGCCGGTAGCAGAATCAACATTGTATTAAATTGTTATACATTACGCTGATGCGTGCACAGTGTTCTGGGAATCCGATAAGAATATTTTGTTGTGTTTCGGCTTTTTTTCTTGGAAGCGACTATTAAAATCCACCTTAACTGTTTAATTTGGGGATGGGGTGGTTGTGGATGCACAGTACTTCCTCCATCTATCATAGGTAACCGGTAGAGAAAGTAAAAATGGAATCATTAAGTATCAGTTCTTATGTTTCTGTGCTAAAATAAAATTCAAATAATTAAAAGAGCACATGCTCGTAGCCACATCTTTATAAGGCTCAACAATGTTAGATTATAGAACTAAACAGTTCAAATAACGATTGAAAAACCTGTTGGGCTAAGCATTCTGTCAATTCTTTTTCTAATACAAACTATCTCGTTTAGATATCGCATGTCATTACTCACCGTGACCCGCTTGCCATGTTTCCAACTATTCCTTAACCTAATTAAGGGAAATTACCTAATATGTGAGAGAATATTGTCGACCTTCGAGAGCTTATGTGTGTCCTTGTGGTCGATGTGAACTGCGTTGTACATTAATTACCAACAGCTGGGTAATCCCTACAAAACAAGCTACTTACGTAATTCTTTCAATCACTATTTTTCCCTTATCACTTAACTCTCTCAGAATTCCACAATGAACTTTCGGACACCTCTAGCAGCATCAATTTTATGAAATTATTAGCATATTTTCCATAACTTCACTCGTCAAATACTCCCATCCTAGTACAGTAGGCACGGCTAATAGTGGGTGTGAAAACAGTATTTCATCCGCTACCGAAGGATCTATAGCAGGGTCATCAACCCGTTACTTCGTGGCAGACAGCGAAGATACTCGCTTATTCATACCTCACCTTGAAACGGTATACGTACTGAAGGAATTAAGAAACTAACAATGACATCAAAAAATATATTTTAATGTAAAAATGTAAGGAATTATTTTTTTTAGTAATTATAAACATGAAAATAGCTTCTTTTGAGGACTGACATTAAACAAAAGGGAGAACAAGGAATGTTTTGGTCACATGCTTAAGTAAAACATGCTTCTAAAAGTATTAACGAATAGTAAACCAAATAAATATGCTTTAAACATTTGTATACACAATAGATAATCGCTGTTTCTTTTAATGGCAGCATATTAACAAATATTATTAAAACGCAGCAAACAGATTACTAAGCTATTGTAGTAATAGACTGGAATTAGCTATGAGTTTTGTTTAAGTAATATATTACTTTTTTATTGTAATAAACTGTTTCAGCTCACGAAGTGCTATAACGACGACTTTAGTTTTTACATTCTTTACTAATCTGGGGTTTAATAATAATAATAATAATAACAATAATAATAAAAACGGAATTATTATTTTGTTACACTCATTTGTAGCACAACATTAATTTGAAATACAAAGCACTCTGTTTTCATAAACGTCTTACGGTACCTTCTTTCTCCATATTTAGCAACCAGTCCGCCACTATACACATTGCAGTGAGGGAGCTGTACCCGTCTACCTACTCAACGTCGCTGCACGGCCGTGATTACCATGCTCAAAACTGCCCATATAGCATTTCCATAATAGACAATTAAAAAAGAATTGTTTCTTGAGAGCAGAGTCACTAAAATGAAAACGCGATCTCGATGATATGGGAGAAGTATGCTGACTCTTGGGTTGAAGTTCATTCCCAACCAAGGTCGACGAATTTTTGTCTATTTACTTCGAAGGGAATGCAACCGGCGTACCCATGTTGTTGATTTACGGCAAGCAAAATAACCCTCCGATGTGAACACTCACAGGACTTTCTCTACCCACGACAAATTCATATATATCCACTACATATTACAATCTTTATATAAAAGATTATTGTTCTATCTAGGTTTCATTATAATTTCTAAGAGAATGCAATCACTTATTGGTAATTCTCTGTCTTCGGCAGAAATTTTATGTACTCACATCTACTGACTGAATTTGAAATTTTATCGTTCATCTTCTTTCGTATAAATTCCTCCTTCATCAGTATGACATGTCTCGTCTTTCTTACTGTGCTTCTAATATGAACGTATGTGCCAGTCTGCATTGTTTTTAATGCCTCTGTAAAGCGAAAAATGATAGGATGAGCTGTAAAGAATAAAGCGTTCAACTTAGCATGAAATGATTCGCTGCTGTTTGTTGTTCTTTCGACTGTTCCTTTGAATCCAGCCCATATTATTGGTGTAAAAGGAGAATGGTTTAATGTATTCTTCTAGTACGTAATCTGTAAACTGATGTACTCTTTGATCTCGTGGTTGAATGAATACTCATTAAATCGTCAGTGGAACAATCGTCCATTTCTTACGGCGACAGAAATGGAGGGCCAAAAAAGCATTTGAGATATGCTTCAATATCTATAGTATTCTCGTACTCTGATGATAAACCTACTTTCGGGATATATCGACACCAACTTTGTTCCAAATAAAATATGTAATCTTTGATTTCAGTATCTGACCGCACAGTTGATACCGCACCATAATATTAGAAATATTACCTAACGTTGGTTCCAGTAGCGACCGCTTATCCACATCTGTTTATTGATCTCAGAACATCAATAACTTACAATTCATACTTAACTACTGAATGAATTAAATCGTAAGCAAATATTATCAAATAAAAAGAAATAAATACCCTGTTAAGATTTAAATGGTAAAATTCAGCTATCAAATATGATTACGTTCCATGTTAGCAATAATAATATTAATAATAATGAAATCCAGAGGATTTAACATAGTTAGAGCATATAACGCAGTAAAATAAGCAAAACACGCAGGTAAGATAGGTTACGAGCTCTGAATGCAGGAAATTCAACTTTCCACCATGACAGCATGAATGATAAGTGCATCAAAAATGCTATAGTCGAAAAGTTTATTACATTCGATCATCAAGTTTTTGAAAGCATCAACATAACTTGCTACATACTTTCCTTGCTAGGGCGAATCATGTAGAACTGTAGCCATGGATGATGAAAAGTTGAGTGAACATCTTTGGAGAATAATTAAACGTTCCATCTAAGGATACTTTATCCGCACTGCATAAACGTTTCAAACTGAGAATGGTTGAAAATACATGTGTATCATCTTCAGTAACAATCAACATACCTTGCAAAGCTCCATGAAGTTCAGTTAAACATTTTGGAAACTTTGATTGCAATAGTCTTGTATCACTGTGTCGTTTTCCCTCATTAAGTGGGCATCATATTTGGTTGAGAGTTGCAAATCAGTTTTTTTTAAGTTCATTGTGTAATAAATTAGAGGATATTTTACAAATATCATCGAAAGTTTTTCCTTTAAGCTTGTTATTAAGATGTATCTGTGTACACAGTATCGTTGTATCCACTTTATTAGGAGTGTACACTTCATGCATAGCTTATTTAACCTTAAACAATTAGCAGAATCGTGCATAATATCTTTCTATATCCTTAACTAAATGTTATAGAAATGAATACTTTCAACCATCAATAAGATATATTGCGGATTCAAACCCCGTGGGACGATCAATCTGATTGTTTTTTCTTCTTCTTTTTTTTTGGTTTTGTTTTGTTTTACTTTTTTTCGTGATTTCCCTCAGTCGTCAAAGTAAATGCCGGATTTGATTATTGATACCACGAAGTTCCACCTTAAGTCTAAAACAATAATAAAAATGAGAACAGATAGTAATAAGTAATGTTCTGCCATTTATTTCCAGATAATGAAAGCAGGTAGACAGGACGGCACCCTAAAGCCATCTGCCCGCCATGTGTAGAAGCAAGGGTACAGTTGTCCAGCACTAAGGCCTCTGTAGACACGTGCAAAAGCAAGATGGTATGATAGAGGGATGAGTTCGTCACCAATCGATCCTCAAGGTTAATCCTAACAGCTCCGTCGCGATATGACCACTAGTTAAAGCGGTTAAATATGTACGTCCAACTCTTTCTTAGAGACCAACCATGCCTGTGAACGACAGTCCCCCTGCACTAAACAAATGAAATCTTAACAGCGATAACACTACCAATAAGCCAGTACCAACCTAAGAGCAGTCAATAGATTCACAGTAATTAGTACCAACCTGATAATTTGTACCTCATATCGATACCGGATAGCAGTCGATAGATCCGCTATGTAAACTATGATTCTAACCGACTCATGTATTTAAAGTGATCAATATGTAGGTGCATCTTAACATCCAAGAATAAAAGCACAAGTGGTATACCTATAGTGATGGAACCCAACTATAAAGAAATAAGAAACTCATTTGAGGTAAACGAAGGCAAGAGGCAGCCCCAGACACCTGACCACATGAATCTTTCATTGGCCCCTGACCTCAACACTCAACCTAAAAGTAAATAAATAGATTCCACCTTTTCTTTTGTTATCGATTTTAAAATTCAATAATGCAGTGTTCAATGATTTCATTGCAATATATTACAATTTCACTGCTGTTTGGAAATAGAAAAGAACAAGTTTACTGAAACTGAGCAGTAATCGTGATTGCGAACTAAAACTAACAGAATGTCAGCGAGAAATATGGCGACGAGTCTGTTCTGGGTGAATGCGGCAGAAGCTAAAATGAGCGTTCAGGATTACAAAAAGCGTCCTAAAGGTACACTATTGAAAAGTGACGAGAAACAAATTATTTTAGACAAGTTAATGAAGCTTAATCCGAGCATTCCAGTGAACGACTTATGAAATTAACTGCAGAGTGCACCGGTGTTTCAGAAGCCAATGTTGTGTATATTATATGCGAAAAGGATTCAGACTGGTGGAGTTAAAACACCGTGTAAAAGCCTAAAATAGTTTTAGGAGAGATAGACGATTTGTCAAGTCTGGGATTCGCTATAAAGTACATACCCTTTTTTATTTGAGGGGGGCACAATGAACCACATCAATAAAGTTTTAAATGCTGTCAACAGTGACTAATTTATCGGACTTTAAGCGATAATATTATAAATGGGACTTCCTTTTCTGAAAAGAAACAAAATCAATGGCATTGTGGATAGTCGACGATATTGTGCTGTGGAGACGTATATATAAATGCCTGAGAAACATTCGCCACTACAGGATGAAATACAGGAAGATATATTACCTGGCTATGACCTGGGTTAATGAGGGTCACCTAAGAAGTATGGCTTGGCAGTTAGGATCAACCTCAGATTCTGACGTGAGAGTTCTGTCTTAACTACCAATGATGACAATTGTGAACTTGATTAATGTAAGTAAGCAATTATTTTAAATTTGTGCCTTCGTTTGAATGCATATGTTTTAAGCTGTTCTTTATAACTTGTAATTTCAATACGTGAACATAACCTACTGAGACAGAAACTAAAGCTGCTCTTATGCATGAAGTTATTCCAACCGGACGAAGACAACATCCTCTTTATTCTCAGACGCTAAATCGCATAAGCTGTGCAGATATTGCAGGAAGGAATACAAAAATATATTTCTTAGAGCGGATCTAGTATAGTCATTCCTACACCGCGACCCAACTAATACTGAATATTTCAGACATGTGTTTATTCCGACCCAACAAGTACAAACACGTTTTAGCCAACTATCTTTCTGTCTATTCTTGTGAAGTTTTCGCAGTTCAACACTCATTGGAACATATACTTACAAAAGATAATCTACATAATTACATAATACTCTCCGACTCGTTGAGTGCTTTAACATCCCTTCAACAAAGCTCAACCCCCCCCCCCAAATATCGTTAAAGAACTTCAGAAACTGTACAACCAAATACTAATTTCAGGTACATTAGTATCATTCGCCTGGACTCCGTCTCACGTCGGAATTCTGGGAAATGAATCAGCTGATCAGGAAGCCAAAGAAGCCACCAAATACCCCCCTCCGAACATCAAGATCCCACACACGGACGTCATCAACTTCATAAAAAGACTTGGAGACAAACGTGGAAAGCCACATCTAGAAGCAAGTTACACGATGTCTACATTTCCGAGGTCAAACTTCAACACTATCATTTCAACCACAAAGACCAAGTTGTATTAACTCGACTACGTATTGGACATACTTCTATAACTCACAAACATTTCCTCAACCGTGACCTTCCTCCTCTGTGCGACCTCTGCAGATCCAACCTCACAGTTCATCATCTCGTTACAGCCTGCCGTCGCTATGTATAACACAGAGAAAGATGTGACATCCCCAACAACCCACCAGGCGCCCTAAATTCATCACAACAAAGGACTTTAAACTTTATGAAAGCGACAAAATTGTGCAACAATGTGTCACACCTATCTAGAGAATTTAATGTTGTATGTACTATTACTGTTCAAAATATTGTATTTTCATTGTAATCATGTTCTGTATTCTAAAATAATCGCGATATGTCTAAAGTTGAAGCGACAATAAAGAATATATAACAACAACAAACCCGAGAACAGGTAGCAAATCCTTTACGATACGTTGTCAAGATTGTAACGTCGTTTTGGTCGAAAATTAATCGGATTTTAAAGGATTAAGGAGCTTTAAGAATCTATAACAATGATGCCCTACATGTTTCATACAGGCAAATGAATTTTGAAATCATGAAACTTGTCGAAAATATTTTGATGAGTATTCCACACATATTAATTTTATGAATCTTCTTAAATTTACCAATTATGTATAAGAATGTATTAGATAACCATAAAGCAATTATTCAATGAAACATTATCCAACTTTCTTCAACATCTCCTGTTGAAGCGACAAGTGCCCTTCTTTTATAAACTCTGGTCAGAACGTCGAAAGTCTTCAAGTAAACCAGAAGGGTTTTTATACAAAAATGGTTATCTGTTTTCATTTATTTATTATTGTTACTAATGCTTTTATTTACTTGTTTGCTTTTATTTTGTATAAATATATTTTCATAAAAATACACCATTTTACATTTTTTATAATAGGTTACGCAACTATGTTTCATTGTACCGCATCCTCTATCTGTTTAATGTTACACACAGTAACAGTGGCAAAGTGGAAGATTTTACGTTTTATTCCCGTTATAACAACGTTATAACCCTCTTTGGAGGAAGTAAAGCTAGCGTTCCAATATAACCAAAACCCTATTTTGCTCATATATAACCCTCTCCAAATTTAAAACATATTAACACAACCGTTAAATCTTAAAACACCATTTTCTATACGGCAGTTATCGATCTAACTTTATTGAAATGATCTCTTGGACTAGTTACAGCAGAGTAAGGGAGTGAAGAAAAAAAGAAACGCGAAGAGCGGCATACATAATCTAACATATCGTGTAACTACACAGGTTAGCCTTGGTTTCAGAAGGTGGGGTTAACACTTCAAACCTAAGTGCTACGCATAGTAGTATATGTAATGTTTGTTTTACGCAGCAACCGATATTGTTTTCCCCAGAAGTCCACTGCTGTGGGCAGTGCATATTTTCCTCTCGTACCGGTCCACACACGATCTATCGTTACATAGTGCCATCCAATGAAAATCCACCAGTCATTCTACAATATCCGTACGTATGAGTCTTGATAATTGATTAAAAACCAATAAATGATCATTTTAATAATTTGACTAAGCATAATAGTGATAAAATGGGGCCCCGATTTTGATAATTAGTCATTAAAAAAAACGGATGTGCTACATTCACATAACTTTCTCTATCCATCCTTCAACAAACAAAAGTCTATTCTTCGACATGCTTCATATTAATCCAGATAAACATTTGTAGAAATGGTTTTATTACATATTTCCTTGTAGGTACAATGGAAATAGGGAAATACAACGGCTTAAGCGATAGCCAAATCTTTGAAATTCCCTTCTCTTTGCATGATCATTGAAAAAACGAAAGAAAGAAAAAAAATCTGATGTGTTACACTCACATGACTTTCTCTACTCTTGTACAATCTAATTTTACAAACGCCTATTCTCCATATGCTTCATGTTAATCGAGATATCGAGATGTCAATCTTATTGGTAATTTTCTTGTAGATGCAAGGGAAATATGGTAGCTTTTAAGCGATAGTCAAATATTTTAACGCTGGTTGCTATGTGGCGCATTCCATTCTCTTTGCATGTCCAGGACATAAAAAAATGAATAACGAATTTGAGAAAAAGTATAAGTATTGGAAAATTTAAGGAAATAACAAGCAATATCTCGAAAACGGTTCACTCAACAAAAGAAATGTATATGACATAAGTTGTGTATTTTAACGCGATCTACATTTTTTGTGTAGTAAAATTTTGTCTATCTCTTATGGTTTACCAGTTATGCAAAAGTCGTTCACAATGAAGAATACTTTTGGAGACATTCCCAGAAAATTCGAGATATACATTTCATTTCTCATGACATTATCCTAAACATATGATATTTTCATCAAAATCGTTAGAGCCATTTTTGAGAAAATTAAAATTTTCGAAAAATCTTCCATGTAAAGGGTAGTCTGGGGTGGGGGGATTTTCTTGAAAACCTTCGTGTCGCATCTCTGGAAAATACTGAACCTAAATACCAAGTTTGGTGCTTATCCGATTGTTTGTTTTTGAGTTATGCTGTTCACAGACACACACACACAGACACACACACACACACACACACACACACACACACACACACACGGACATGTTTCCAAAAATGCTTTTTTTGGATTCATGAGGTCTCAAAACATGTATTTCCGGTGAAATCTCGGTATCGAATTTTTGGGTGGAATGCAATACTTCCCCTACTTACTATACGTAGTAGAGAAAGTAAAAACAATAAACGACTTCCCATTCGAGAAAAGTAATTTTATTTGAAACTTGAAACCAATAACAACGGATATCTGAAAATAATTAGCTAAAAAAACAAACTAACAAGAGATCTAATTTTTTTGTGTAGTAAGATTTTGTCTATCTCTTATGGTTTACTTCTTTTTTAACGGATTACCCCATTGTAGGACTTACACCCCCAAGAACTTACAAGCCAATGCCTTGTGTGAGTAGTCTGTCGAGGAGCAAGCAAACTCTGGATCATAGCATAACCAGAATGGGTGTTCAGTCCAATGCCTGATAATGGTAATGAAGAAGAAGGAAATTAAATGTAGTGATGAAAAGGATGATAGGAAAATTATCCAACCCAGCATTTGCCTAGCAACCTAGGAAAACGATTTATCAGTTACGCAAAAGTCATTAAGAATGAGGAGGACCTAAGAGGCTATTCCCAGAAAATTCTAGATATAGATTTCATTTATCATGAAAATATCCTAAATATGTGGTAGTTTAATCATAATTGCTATAGCCATTTTTGAGAAAATCAAAATTTTCCAAAAATGTTCCATATAAAAGGTAGTTTGGGGTGGGATGATTTTCTTGAAAATCTTTGTGTGGCATCCTTGGAAGGTGCTGAACTTAAATACCAAGTTTGGTATTTCACCGACTTTTTGCTTTGTAGTTATGCTGTTCTCTCTCTTTTTCTAAAAGTGCTGTTTTATGTTCAGTGGGCCTAAAAAAACAATTTCCGTAAATCCCAACATCAGGTTTTTGAGTGGAATACAATACTTCCCCTATTTGCTATACATAGTAGAGAAAGCAAAAATTGCCTAAACTATGATTTAATTTATTAAAATTAATTTACAGAAAATTATAAATTAATTTACACATGGGTACAACTTCTATACGAATAGAAAAAGTAGGTGTAAGAATAATGAGATAATTTAGAAAATTAATTTTAAAAAATCTGATGTGTTGCACTCACATGACTTTCCCTACTTTTGTACAAACCTTTTTTTACAAACGCTTATTCTCCATCTACTTCATATTAATCCAGATAAACATTTGCAGAAACTTATTACTAATTTTCTTGTAGGTGTAAGGGGAATATGGTAGGCTTTAAGCGATAGTCAAATCTTTTAAGAGCTGGCTGCTATGTGGAGCATTTCATTCTCTTTGCATGTCCAGGAGATTAAGAAAACGAATAACGAATTCCCATTTGAGAAAAAGTATAAGTATTGGAAAATTCAAACAAATAACAGGCAATAACTCGGAATTTGTCCACTTTACAAAATAAAATGTATAGGACATAAATTGTGTGTTTTAACGAGATCTACATTTTTTGTGTGGTAAAACGTAGTCTATTTCTTACGATTTACCAGTTAAGCGAAAGCTATTCAGAATGAAGGCTTCTCGGGACATTCTAACAAAACTCAAGATATACATTCTGTTTGCCATAAAATATCTTAAATATATAATATTTTGATCAAAATCGTTAGCCATTTTTGAAAAAATCAAATTTTTTTAAAAATGTTCCATGTAAGGATAGTCTGGGGTGGGGGATATCCTTGAAAATCTTCGTGTCGCATCTTTGAAAGATACTAGACCTTAATACCAATTTTTGTATTTAACTGACTTTCGTTTTTGAGTTATGCTGTTTACAGATACACGGACATGTTTCCAAAAATGCTTTATTTGGATTCATGGCACCTCAAAATATGCATTTCCGGTGAAATCTCGGTATCGAATTTTTGGGTGGAATGCAATACTACCCCTACTTACTATACGTAGTAGAGAAAGTAATGTGTGTTTGTTCCATGTTCTTGTTTGAAAAGTCTATAAGTAAATAACAAAACTGTTTTTGAGGAAGCTCTTATAAAACTGTATAATTTACTCTTTTTGAGTTCCCAGATTATACAAAATTCAATGTAAATGAAGAGGGCTTCACAGCCTATGACATGACACAAGATAAGGGCAGTAGCAACTGACTGAAAGCACTTATTAACGCCAAAGTTGGAAAATTGAGCTGTGTTATCCCTATTTTGGGACATGAATTCATAACTTAACTATATTTTCCCCTCCGCCCACAAGCAATCCTTTTCAAACTAACCACTCATTAGGATGTGATTATTCGCAAGAATACGAGTGAAGAATTAACACAGTTACTCTTATTTCTCAGTTGAATAGTGAAATAACTCATATTTTAATAGTTATTCTTATATAAAATGTCAGTAATATGAAACACTTATATACTGAATATAAATGCAAGAAAATGAAAAATAATCACCTAATATTGAAAAAATGGTCTTCAATAGAAAATGGTATAAAATTAATTAAAATTACCTAATAAATATGGATTTTTCTTAATCTATGAAAAGCAATTAAAATAATGGCGTCATCAGAGTGGGGGCCCTGATGAGAAACAATATGTAGGTAATAAAGTTTACTTTCTATATTATCTATCTGTGGTAGGGAGAGGGAAATTCGATATCCGGATTTCACCGAAAACACACATTGTGATGCGCGCGTTTGATAACACCAAACTTCATATTTGAATTAGACAGTGTTTAAGCATACCAGGTGAAGATTTTCAAGAAAATTCTCCCCGGGTCACCATGTTTGCGCCATTGCGATAACTCTAAAGTATTTGCTGTAGATGCATAACGTGTTAGCGCCAGTAAGTCATAAATAAACCCGAGACGATGTTTTATTTTAGTATCACATTACAATGCTAGGAGACAATTTTCACTTCCACTTTCCCAGGTCGTGGACTGTCACGCGAATAAGCGCTTGGTATGGTTAAAAATGTGCGTTTATATTTTAATATCTTCAAACACGTAATAAAATAAAATAAGTAATCTTTTTAACTACAGGCTGTCGTATGAGAGATGTGTTTGAATAGGAAATGTGCTTCACAAAAGCAACAGGAGAACTTTCGTATTTCTGTATTACTTTCTCTACGTTAGGTGAAGTATTGCATTCCACCCAAAAATTCGATACCGAGATTCCACTGGAAATACGTGTTTTGAAATCCTCTGAAAAAAATTATTTTTAGAAAAATGTCTGTGAACACTATAACTCAAAAATGAAAAGTCGGATAATTACCAAACTTGATATTTAGATTCAGTACCTTTCAAAGATTCGACAAGAATATTTGCAAGAAAATCCCTCCACTACAGACTACCCTTTACATGGAACATTTTTCGAAAATTTTGATTTTCTCTGGGAATGTCCCCAAAAGTCCTCTTCATTCTGAATGGATTTTGCATAACTGGTAAACCGTAAGCGATAGGCAAAATGTTTCTGCACAAAAAAGTGTAGATCACACAAGTTATGTCATATACTTTTTTTTGTGGAGTGAACCATTTCCGAGATATTCCTTGTTATTTGTTTGAATTTTCCAATTCTTATACTTTTTCTCAAATGGGAATTCATTATTCGTTTTTTTATGTCCTGGGCAAGCAAAGAGAATGGAATGCCCAACATAGCAACCAGCTCTTAAAAGATTTGACTTTCCCTTAAAGCCTACCATATTCCCCTTGCATCTACAAGAAAATTAGCAACAAGTTGGTTTCTACAAATGTTTATCTCGATTAACATGAAGTAGACGGAGAATAAGCGTTTGTAAAAATAGTTTGCACAGGAGTAGACAAAGTCATGTGAGTGCAGCACATCAGATGTTTATTAATGCAATTTTCATCCTTCAGTTGCTTGTTTCCAATTTTATTCTTTATTTTATGGACCTGCAAATGCGTGCCATTAATTTTCAAATGTTCCATTTGAATGTTTTTCAAACTGCAAATATCTTAAACTTGCCAACAGTAGATGAAACGCAGCATAAGAAGCATCGTTATTTATATAACACTAAAGATTCATTACAAAATTGCAGCATTTTATATAGCTTGTGAATGAAAATACAGCAAATAGCATAGAAAATACACGTTTTCGTTAAACACTCACCTATTTATAGTCAGGTGTAGGCTGCAAAATAAAACTTTGATTTTTTATAAAACGCCTCACAGACGGCAGCGTGAGTGATTTCAAACGATTACTCGACCCACTGTAGGATGGAATATAGTCTTGTCAAATATATAATACTCTACAAGTCGCTTAAGTGCTCAAGTTTTGGACATGCTGGCCTATACTCAGTCATATCAAAAACAAAACAAATCACCTTCATGTGGAGTTAAATAGGACAAATCAAAACAATGTGTAAGTCACTTACCAGCGTGAGACGAATTGTTATTCAACACTCTTGCTAGGCCAATACTTTGTACTTTACGCCACCATGCCTGTCCCAGATGAAACCGACGACCCAGGAGTTGAGTTGACTCATGTACAGCAGCCTTGAAATCTGCTACTATTTTCTTAAGTTGAAGTTTCAACTCTTAAACACTTACACTATTCCTTTACGAAACACTATGGAGTATGCACATTTGTTCTTGACAAAAGTAATGTTCATTGTGAGAGAAATGTAATGCAAATAACTGTGTGAAATATCTTGCGCAGTATCTGAAGTTCCATCTAGTATGTAAACATATTGCAGACTGCTTTCACATATGAAAACAATCACATTGCTTCGCAAACACTCAATAGCACAAAATCTTTGTTAATAGAGTACGTTAATTGCAAGTGACAAAGCCTCGCGTACTCTACGTAAGGTTGTTGGTCGGTCAGGCAAACGGAGACGTCGTTCTCTGTAGACTGCTTCGCGTAATAGTTGAACGTCAGTCAAATGGTACACTAGCACAAAGCGCGGGATTCTCGTTAAATGTTGTGGATATTATTATGCCTGGTTTCCTTTTGTAAGATGCACAAGCTTTCTGACGAGATCTGTTTTACTACTCTGGTGTTTAAGAAGACTGAGTACAGTTTTCGTATCCTGCTTAAGGCTTTTATTTTGGCAGGGCAACTGTTAACTGCACATCACCAACTTGAAACCATCTCGTACCAGTAAGTCCTCCTGTCTTATATTACTACTTCTTGAACCGCCGCAATGACAATCCACAGGAGTTGCCTCACAATGTTATGTCTTCCACTCGATATGCCTACTACTCAATGGAAACTCGCCACCACCCAAGAATGGTGTACTAGTAGATAGAAAGGTGTTATGTTTACTACCAACTTCACAACAAACAAAAAAACGAAAGAAGTTTAGACAAAAGGTCTTTGACAAAAATCCATTCCCATAATATTAGGTATTCCTAATTAGCACAAATTTGGTGCAAAACCAATGTATTCATTTCCCCCAACCCTAACTACCCTTTACATGCAAAATATTCCGTTGTTTTTTATTTTCTCAAAAATGTCATGTATTTAAGATATTTACTGACTACAAATATATTCAGAAATTTCTCTGAAATTCTCTTCATTCTAAATGAATTTTGTGTAGTTTTGTATAACTGGTAAACAAACCATGAGACAGAAAATGCCTACTACACAAAAACAAAAAGTAAAACTCATTGCCATGTACAATTATATCTAGCTCTTTTGTAGCAGTCGTTTTTGGAAATATTCATTGTTACATATTTAAGTTTTCCCAGTTTTAACTACAAATAACAGATAACATGCGCCATTTATAGCTATTAAATCATCTTATGTGGTTCTTTCTTTTTACCATGTAGGTTCATTAGCAGCAAAAATAACTTATGATATGCGAATAGTTGTGTTAGTCTTCCATACTGTGCATACAACTAAGTCCATGTTTCTTAATTCGAGATTATTTCTAGCAAAAAAAAAATTATTTTGAAGTAACGTAACATAAATAAAAGATTCGTATCAGCCTGTATGTGTGTGGGGGGTGTACGATGTTTCCTTTTCATGTAAGACTGGCCTGAATATATTGGTATGAAGTGTGGTATATAACTTATCTTCAGTCACAACTGAAAGATGGTTACATGTCACTCGTACGTGGAATCCAAAAGGGGTAAAATACAAATAAAAAATAAAAATCGAAATACCTCGCTTGTAATTCAGAAATAATGCATAGCAAAAAGTGTAAGTATAATGTTTCTTCGGAATAAGTCCATAGGCATAATGTGGAATGGGCCCGAAAATTCTTTTGCGCTTATTTATTGATTCACGGATTTGAAAATTCCCGGTAAAATTAAATACCACACTTTTTAATAGACCGTAAATCCTTCCTCTATCCCAGATAAAGAGCACAGAACATAAAATTAGCCAACAGCTTTCCCTTCATAGCTCTCCCTAAGGACCTTAATGGGAAACAATAGATGCGCATTGCTTTGCTGGGCGCCATGTTGGCAAGTACATCCACCACACGGCCAGGAGTAACAACGTTCGCTGTACACTGCCTCTTGACTACGGAAACAGAAGAACCTCTTGACATTTTCTCCACGAGAAAAGAAAGTGCTTGCACTTGCGCCAACAGAAAGCTTCAGAAATAATTAATGGATCACAATAAAGAGGGCTCTGCCGGGATAACAACGCCATGGGCTCGTTTCTATATATTCTGTTTGGCGCAGCGTTGCAGCATTAGTAAACAAAACTTCTGGGTATATCTCATTTGTTGCTTTCAGAAAGTGTAGGGGGAATATAATTGAATATTGAAGCCTCTTTAATTGCATTACCAGGAAAATGAAGGCTGATTTACAGCTGAACATCTTACTTCTTCTTTTCTCCTTTCAAGGATTAGGTGGTATCACCTGTTTCGGTCCCTAGCTATCTCTTGAGCGGTCTTCCTAAACTTCTCCTCCCTGTCGGTTGGTAATTCACTATCTTTTATGGTATTCTATTATTTGCCATTCTATCAACATGTTATTTCCAATTTCTATTTTATTTTCATCAAGCTTATCGTTTGATAATATAAAATTCAAATCTGATCTTATTGAGTCATTTCTTATTTTGTCAGCTCTGGTTGAAAGGGGATATATTATACATATATAGAGGAACTGTACATATGAAAGGGGAACCATACATATAAGAATTGTACAGTAATAATTTAATTCGCTAACATGTTAAAATATTCAACATCTAACATTTGTACAGAGCTGATTGTAAGACACGGGCAAGCTAGCAAGAATTCCAAGAAATCATAAAGACCGTACCTGTCACCGAACGGTACAACGCTACATGATGGCGCCCAAGCGCACGGATCTGAAGCCACACATTCTCATACATGTCAGAGTAACGCGGCCTGAGGGCCAATAGGAAACGTCGTTACATTTTCAAACGCGGAGGTGAGCGTCACTAGGCTCCCATATATAAGGGCAGGCAAAGCCTCAGAGCCCGCTCTTATTCTAAATCTAATTCATCGAGAAGTCACGTCAACACGAGGTGCTACAGACGCACGTGGGTGCACAAGGGTGGGGTGCGTGTGAATATAGCTAGGCTTCTGACTAATTTAAAGTGATGGGATTATTATAACAATAATGGGAAAAGCTAGCCGCCCATAAATATTCAAACTGTGAAATAAACTTCATTGATTAAGGGAAACTAGCAGTGTATTTTTAACTTGCCTCACCCACTAGAACCTGAGAGTTAATTATTAGATATAGTCAGGAATGGAATACACAACAACCGACGAGCACCAATAGCTGAGGAAGAGGAACACTGCAACAGGCAACAACGACACAAGGATCATCGATTTCCCGCTACATAGTGCATCCCCTTACATTCCTCTCTCTTTTTGTTACTGTCCACAACTCGGAACCTATAATACAGTAGGTAAAGCCATAATCTTATAGAACTTAATTTGCGTTTCTTTTCTAGTTTTTCTTCCTAGAGTTCTGATCGTTTCACAAATGGTTTGAAACCTATTAACTTTCATCTCAATACCTTTGTCAAATTTAAAACTAATGTCACATACTAGATAATTGAAGTGGGATACCTGTTGTAATATTTTACCATTTATTAGAATCTTTAATTTAACGGGATTCTTCCCTTTAAAAACCATTGCCTTTGTTTTATTTATAGATATAGTTAATTTGTAATGTATTACATTTTGGCTTAATCTATATACTGCTCTTTGTATATTATTTTCTGTTTCTTGTATAACTATTTGATCATCAGCATATAGTAAAGTGATTAAAGACGTGTTTAATTCTATTTTGATCCCGAACTGTATTTCATCTTTCCACTTCTAAACTAGATCGTCAATTTAATTAAATAAAGTGGGCGATATGCTCTACACTTGTGGACACCTTGATTTGTTAAGATTTCAGCTGACATTTTAAAACCAGAATTAATATTTTTGGTATTTACATACAAACTCTGGATAGCATTAATAAGAAGTTTAAGAAATCCTCTTGTCTCTAAAATGTTTCATAAAAGGGGCCGTTTTACTTTATCAAAGGCTTTCTCATGGTCAATAAATGCTAGTGAGTTTCTATGTTAAATTCACGACGTTTTTCAATTATTTGTCTGATTATGAATACATTATCACTAGATGAACACGCTTTCCTAAAGCCCGATTGTTCTTCTGATATCAGTGCATCAGTGATAGCTTGTAATCATTTTGCTTGTTATGAAATTTCGAAGGCGGCCCCAGAATAACTATTCTCACGCGTTTTGTATTTTCAGTTTATGGACGTTCATATATTCTCGTTGGAGTTTAATTACTGCTTCCTAATGGTGTTGTTTAATTCTGATTTGAAGTTTAACTCTCGTATTTTTTGTGTATGAGTCATGATAAGGTCAGGTCCGAATTATAGGCCGCATTTTCCCAATTGTAATAGTTCAATATGTACACCACCGGCTTGCCTGTTGGTCTTGCACTGTCGTGGAGAAACAGCAAACTTTCTCTTGGATAATGAGTAACGATACGGGTAGCGAAGGTCGTTAAGGTACAGACTCGTGAATGAGAGGTCTACGGTTCAAATCTCGCCAGGGTCGTCGTCCCTGACTGAGGTTTTGGGTAATATTTGGTATACGAGTAGGGGCCGCATTTGCTATACACATGGCACACACTCATCTACATGCTTATCTTTATTACTTTCACAACATTATTACGCATCATGAACATTACTGGATTTTGTGGTTAACACATTTCATTATTTTTCTGAAAAATGTTGTCACTTTTGTTCCATATTAACCAGTTATACGACTGCATCACATGCATCCTACCCGAGGCATTATGGGAGCGTTGCTTGTTGTCCTGCCTACAACAGAGTGCCCTAAGTCGCAAAGCACAGCCCAGCATTGAGGGCCCTGAGCCGCAAAGCGTAGTCCAGGGATGTCCTTTATAAGTAGAGTAGTGGAGAAATTGCGGCCGAAGGCGAAGCGGGATTGGGTGTAGCTTTGGGATCTGTGAAGCTAAACTCCAATGATCCATGATAGCGTATATTCTCACATGTTATGATGACAATCCTTTAGCGACATTTTGTCTTCTTCGATTGGCAACCCTTCTTACAAATGTCGCTATTAACCACTACATAAGAACGGCCGCTATACAGAGTGTGTGGTTGAACAAAACGACTTCTTTCTGGCAGCAACTCCTGCATGAAACAACTTCGCATTCTCTACAGAAAACAATCTGGAATAAAAAACGCTCGATTTCGTAAGTATTTTGGGTGTATTTTACTCCAGACACTATACCAAATAATATCCGAGTTTTTTTTCATATTTTCCTTGGTATTCATGATTGGTAAATGCCGGGGAGGTACCTTTAACTTAACCGAGTGGGATGGCTCAGGAGGCAACGTCTGTGGCCCGCATTCGGGAGGTCGTGGTTTCGATTCCCGCAGCCGACCTTCCTGATCCATGGAGTCCCTCCATTTCACCCCCATTCCCATTTCACTTCACCTTCCATCGGCTTGGTTGTTCCAGGGTCCGTCCAGGCCGTCCTCTGTCTCCTCTCACCTCCTCCCTCCCGCCCGAGAGTGCCCCGTCAGGGGCTTAGGCACAAAAAAATCTTCATATGTTGAGGTGCTACATCTCCCTCCGCTCCTAGTCCTAGTTTTAGTCTAGTCCTAAAATTATTATTATCATTATTATTATTATTATTATTATTACTATTTCATGTATTATCGGCGACCGAGTGGGATAGCTCAGGCGGTGACGTCTCGGGGTGTCTCGGGTTCAAGCTCCCGGCCTGACCGAAGGTTTTTTTTCAGTTTTCCTCGGTCGCTAGGCGAATGCTGGGTTGGAAATTTGTGAATTTTTCTATCATCTCTTTTATCACTACATTTCATTTCCTTCTTCTTCACTGCCATATCAGGCATTGGGCTGATCACCCATCCTGAATATGCTATGATCCAGAGTTTGCTTGCTCCTCGACAGACTCCTGGCCCAAAGCATTGACTTGCAAGTCCTTGGGGGTGTAAGTCCTACAATGAGAACGTTAAAGAAGAGAAGAAGTATCATCGGTGTACACCGTCTATGGTGCCGTATGCAGTAAGAATGGGCGTTAAACACTACTGGGCTGTCTTTCCATGAGCCATCTTCCTCCTAGCCAATGAAATGATTTCGGTCTTCCTAGTCCAAACTTTTACAGCAATACCACCTTAACGAAAACACTTAGACGCTCAAGAAGTGGTGTTATGGTTCGCTTTAATTGCCACACAGTTCTCGAAGTAATTGTACATTTCTGTTGGTGTACAACTTCGTAAAATTGTAGTTTACTTGGACTTTCGTTTATCTAAGCATTAACTCTTCTGACTGATTTTCATCGTAAATTTCAATATCTTGTGGAAAGCAAAGGTTTAAACAATTGAATTAATCGACATAGACAGAATGACTTAGTCAAGGGACTGTACATGCGCAGTTTGCAATGTATGAAATCTCTCTTGGGTTCTTAACGGAATTGTATTCCAATCATTCGCGTGCAATGAATGACCTTTCACTTTGAGTCCCAGTGCACTTCTCTCGAGTCACTTCTAGGTATTTGAATACAATTTGCTAATGCTCGTTAATAACCTTTTTTTTCATTTTGGTTATAGCTTTCAGTGACTTCAACACACTCAGTATTTAGATCCCTGTTCCGTTGCTTTTGGTTATGATTCTGGCTGTGTATGATTTCTCCTCCTATAATTCCAGTAAGCCTTGCCATTTCTTTCATATTACGTTATGTATGGTACATACACTCAGTAGGAAGAAATGTACAATTGATAACTTCAGCTATGGTTTAACATAAGCTTGTTCCAACAGTCGGTTCTGGACACGTTCCGAACTAATACCAATACATTCTTATGCATATGCGCCAGTCGAGTAGGCTCTCAGAGCTAATTCGGAATTTTGTGTGGTCGAACGCTACTTTCAATCGTTCTGTCACGCCTTCTTCATTCTGCAGTATCAATTGCATGTTTAAATTTATTTCTTTAGGTAATGAGGCTGTTTTTGCTGAATATAGAGAGTATATCACTTCCTCTATGCTCTCTGGCAGGTTTGCTCAAAGCGATTAGAATTGATTCTGAATTAACTGAGTATGCGCAGAAGACTATACAGTTTGCGCATGTACAGAATCTTCAGTTCCTACTCTTGATCAAGAACCGATTTCACTCGTTCCGAGCTAATTCCCAAATACGTTGGAACAGCAAGTTGGAGATTCAGAACTAGTTCTGAATTGATTAATCTGTCGTGTGGGAACGCCACTTAGCTACTGCGCATACTCAGATAATTCGGAATCGATTCTGAATCGTGTGAAAACAAATCTTATAATTATTGCGAAGTTTACGAGTTTCGCGTTGAGTGAAACTGAAGTGTCAGTGTGTCCAGCTTTATGAGGGACACAGTATAACTCAGGTTACTAAAACCAAAGATGGCTAATACCGCATGTCAGAGTGGTCAACGTTCTAACTTGAATTACAACAACCAGGGAAACCACCATACGTCCTATTTACACACTATTTCGGTCTTCTACTGGAATTATGAGTCATTGTCACATCAAATACACTGCTCTGTAATATTCTTTTCTTCGGTGAAAATGTTTGTTGTCACCTTCCTTCTCCGCCATAATCGCTGATTACCTATAACCTGTAACCTATAACGTGGATGCACCAAGTGTTAAATTAAGCACTGGAGCATGCTACGGACTTAATTTATGTAACATAGTATGTTATTAAACGTTGAAAATAACTGTACTGTAACAGTATGAAGAACCACGTATACCTAGTTACGTTTTAAGATGATTTCATCGCAGTTACCTTAACCAAACAATTGAATTTCTTGGTTCCTTTCTACACAGATCATCCTCCTCTAAAAATAAAACCCCACACAAACAGACAACGGCTACACAAAAAGTAGTATACGAGTATAAAAATAAGGCGCCAACCTAACAGATACAATATAACTAACCGTCCCAATATGTAACGTAGAGAGGTGCGTATTTGCGCAGGAGTTGCCGGTTATGAATGGAACCGAACAACCCGAATATCTCCAGATTCTAGTGACTTATCCCATAATGGTGGAAAAAACTCAAAATTGCAATTTAATAACCTCTATATAAAATTCTAGTATGATAGCTTCAATTAAGGTGAGTATTCTTATTGCATCTATCCTATACAGAATATGCTAATATGTGGGAACAAATAAATAGATTATATAAAAGGGATCCTTGATTACATTCCCAATGAATAATCCCATCAAAATTATGAAGAAAATTACATTAAATAAAATTTGAACATGCAGTTAAGGTTTTATTAAACCTTATACAATGTAGTAGATACAATAGTAGCCGGAAAATTAAAACATAGGTTGTATAAACTACTAAATCGTGCATTTTTAGAGTGTATTGAATCCATGTGATGATTGGAAGGTTAATTTCTGAAAGGATCTCACTCTCATTATCAAAAATTGATTTTACATTGATATGAAATTAGTGAAACATAAGAGACTATCGGAGTAGATAATGTTAAATAGCACTACAACAAAATTGTGGTCATGCAAAGTGTATGGAATTTTATTGCGATTAGCTTTTTAAAACTCTGACTATCGCTTTAGCCTACTGCGTTGTTCTTATACTTTCTCTATTAGTAAGTAGTAGGTAGATAAAAAATTAAATTTAGTGTTATTTATGGACGCTCTTTAACTGCTGTGGTCCTTGGCGTCCCATTTGGGCTGAAAGACCGGTAATTTTGCTCAGAGGCCTCTTTATCAGGCTTGGGGTTCTTTTATGTGCCGTAAAACTACGACACGCGACCACCGGCTTTACTTCTCTTCCGAAGGAAGCCATGCTCAGGAGTTTTACGCCCGAAAATAAGCCATCGCCCTCCGCCGAGTTTGAACACGCGACCTCGGGAAGTAGAGGCTAGCATGGTAACCACTACACCACGGAGGACACAGTAGTAGGTAGAAGAATAAGTTTTCGTAAGAATAGTTTATAGAAGAGTGAGCAGAGAAAGCCTTGTGAAAGTAACACTTATTTGTTTTCTTTTTTACTTTTTTCTGCGCGTATAGTAAATAGGGGAAGTATTGCACTCCACTCAAAAAATCAATGTCAAGATTTTACCGGAAATATATGTTTTGAGGCCCCTCAACCTAAAAAAGGCATTTTTAGAAAAAGATTTGTGTGTGTGTGTGTGTGTGTGTGTGTGTGTGTGTGTGTGTGTGTGTTTGTGTGTCTGTGAACAGCATAACTCTAAAAAAAAAAGTCGGTTAAAGACCAACTTGGTATTTATTTTCAGCATCTTCCAAGGATGCGACATGAAGATTTTCAAGATAACTTTGGAAAAAGTGTGCCCTTAAGTGTTGTTAGCACCAACTGTATATTTCTACTTCAGTAATAAAAAAGTAATATGGTTAAAAAGAAAAGAAAATCCCCCATCCAAATTACATTTTACAGGAAATGTTTTCTCAAAAATGGCTAACGATTTTGACTAAAATATCATATATAGAATATATTAAATTGATAAGTAAAATGTATATCTTAAATTTTCTAAGGACAGCCTGTGAAGTCCTCTTCGCTCGGAAGGAATTTTATATAATCCTATATAAACGTGTAAACATTAAGGGATAGGCAGAAATGTTCTCCACAAAAAATTAGATCTGTTTAAATCACAAGTTATTTCAAATAACTCTTTTTTATGGCATCGACCATTTCGGAGATATCCGTTATTAATGATTCGATTTGATTTGTTCAACACTTTGTCAGTCATTAAAACTCCTGTGGATTTTCAGTTGTTTCTCGCGATTTCATGGAAAGAATATGGAAGTTTAAGACCAACGTACAGCGTCCATTGACTATCACTTTTCCCTTTGTATCTGTAACGAAATATGTAATGTATTAATGTATGTAGATATTTCTGAAAATGTTTATCTCAATTAAAATGAAGTAGATAGAAAAATAAGCTGTCGTAAGAATATTTGTATATGCACTAATAAACGGCAGAGGGTACAGAAAGGCACGTGGATATAAAACATACATTTTTTTAAATTTTGATTGTGTTTCTTTAAAACATAAAAAACACTTAAACGCTTTAGCTTAAACTTTGCGCATCTTCGTTTTTGACAACTTTGATTTATTTTCACATAAATACACATACGTTAACGTTTTGACATGCGAGCATGTGCTCATTGATACAAGATATCTTGTTTGTTTCAGCGAGATGCTAGAACGGGCTAAGTTTCGATTGTAACTATGAAAACAGCATGAAGTAGCTGAGTTGGCAACACTGAGCATTGTTGAAGAAAGGAAGGCCGGCCGGAAGGGAAAGAATATCGCACATGTAGCAAATTGCGGTTCTAACTCAGAATGGCGAGGTAAAACTCTGGATCAAGAAACAGATTTTTATGTAATGTTAGACCACACAAAAAATGACGAGGAACATAAAAAGCGAACGAATTCCGCAGGAAAAGAGCGCGGTAGAAACAAAAGAGGCCTAGAGAGAGAAAGAGAGAAGTGGTAATTCGACCATTTTCACGGGCCAGGCTTGGCTTTTGGGGTTTATATCTTTTGTACCCATGTGGAGGGGGTTTTACGACTTCTGCTGAGGAATGTAGCGAGAGTGAGGGGGAGGGACGAGGAACCCTCCTGCCCAAACAACTTGAACCTCTTCACCACATGCATGTATGGCAAAAACCATGCGGGGTTCGCATCTCCCTTCCTAACAAATTTCACAATCTCACGCGTTTTTCCTACTAATGTTGACACATAGGCACAATTATTAAAGAAAATGAATTTTATTGAAATTAATTTTAAATCCTTTAAAATCTTCTTCTTTTTTCTTCTATTGAGGCAAAGGATAAAAGAAATCATTCCCATGTACAAAATGTTTACGGATGTTGATATGTGTATATGCATGAGTCTCTGGACTTTCATTTCTATCCGTTTTAAGTGAAGGGCTGTAAATGATGTAAAGGACGTGCAAAATATTTAAAAAAGTGAGGAAACACGTTATTCAGGAAATCCGGTAATTATTTATCATAATATGGAGCATACGATAAAATGAGATTCATGAAATCATAGCTGCTCCGTAATCAAACATGATTTGAACTGTAAACAGCGTTTAAATCATGCATAAAACTACTACTTTGAAAGAACACTTAAGTACAAATTCTGTGACAGGTACATAATTATGTATCTTACCTTCAAAATCTCGGAGCTTCCACGGGCTAATCAACATTCAAACGCTGTGCCCTAAGACATTAGGACTTGATCAGTTAGGAGGCATGGGTACGTTATTTAAACCCACAATTTTTCTGTAACTATATACAATTTCGGTATACACTTTCACAATGCTGAGCATTTCGTTTAACCCACAAAATTCTAAAGACTTCAGCACTCGTGTTTTGTAGTATACTGTAGATATTGCTATGCAAGGGACCTAAAGCATTTGATTTCCATAAATATAAGTATCTAACGATAATGTGTAAAATCTTTAGAACGTGAATATCCTAAACTTTAAGTATGTCACAACTGCATGTATAAGCACATTCCTGCACGATGCTAATCTAATTTGCAATTAACCTGCAAAATTCCAAAACCTTTAGTAACAACGTCCTTTTGATTTCTTCTGTTTCAAGATGGAAATAGCAGAAATGATGTATTGTATCTACCACCAACCCAACATTTTCCTTCGGCTTATATATAGGATTGCTTGGAATAAAATGTACTGCTTTTGTGTTCTGTGCATCCTCTGTGGTAACAACGAAAAGTCAAAGCCAGCATAATAAGTATCTTCTACTGTAACTCTAACCTGTTCGTAATATTAGACCTTGTAAATCATTTTTTGTTATTTATTTTTTCTACTACGTATAATAAGTAGGGAAACTGTTGTATTCCACCCAAAAATTTGATGTCGATATTTCACTGAAAATGTATGTTTTGAGGTCCCACGAACCCAAAAAAGCATATTAAGTAAGAGATCCATGAGTATATCTGTCTTGTGTATCTGTGAACAGATAGCTCAAAACGAAAAGCTAATTAAATACCAAACTTGGTATTTAAGCTCGCCATCTTCCAAGGAAGTGACATTAACATTTTAAAGAAAATCCCCCATTCCAAACTACCCTTTAGACGAAACATTTATTGAAAGTTTTGATTTTCTCAAAATAACTCTAACGATTTTGATTAAAATACAGTGTGTTTAAGATATTTCCATGACAAATGAAATGTCTACCTTGAAATTTCTGGAAATAGCCTTTGAAGTCCGTCTTCAATCTGGATACATTTTGTATAACTGGTAAACCGTAAGAGATAGACAAAATCTTCCTTGTTATTGGTTTGAATTTTGTAAAACTTATACTTTCATCAAATGGGAAGTCGTTATTCAGTTTTTTTCACTCTTAGTCGTGCCAAGAGAGCGAAATTTCAAAGCAATCAAGTAGCGACCAGCTCTTAAAATATTTGATTATCGCTTAAGTCTACTGTATTCTCCTATTCCCATTGTACCTGCCTAGAAGGAAATACAAGTATGTAATAAAACCATTCCTACAAATGTTTATCTCGATTATCATGAAGTAGATACCAAAATAAGCTTTTGCAAGCATTTTTTGTTGAAGTTGGGGTAGAGAAAGTCATATGAATGTAACAAATCAAACCCTTTTTTTTATCCAAAATGATTCACATATTTTAGATTTTTGGGGACATCTAGAAGGTAAACGCTTTCAAAAGAAACAAATTGTTTGCTGTCTGCATTAGAATACCGTGGTCTTTAGAAGCATTATTTTAAATATACTTTTAAAGAGGTTCCTGATTCCCTTGAATTTATAGTTTCTTAGATCGGATAATGAATGTTACTATTGTTTTCGTCGTGATGGCTACACGGGAATTTGGCAATTCCTCAGTCCTATAATATGGACATAATTCTACATAGTGAAAGAATCTGTCATTCAGTATCTTTATTAGAAGTGGTGAGGCATTTGTAACCGAAACCAGGGGATATGTTTAGTGCATAATGTCAGGGAAAAGGTGCGAAGAGTGACCGCGGATCATTTATTATTGAGCAGATGGGAAGTAAATAATAATGGACTATGTTTTTTGCTTTCTCTACCACATACCTAGTAGGTAGTGAAGGTATTGCACTCCACTCAAAAATTCGATAACGAGGAAAATACATGTATTTAGGCCCCCTGAAAGAAACAGCATTTTTAGAAAAATGTCCGTATGTGTCTGTTAACAGCATAACTCGAAAACGAAAAGTCGGATGAATACCTAACTTGGTATTCACGTTCAGTACCTTCCAAAGATGCGAGACCAAGATTTTCAAGAAAATCCCTCCACCACAAATTACCCTTTACATGGAACATTTTTCGAAATCTTTTATTTTCTAATAAATAGCTCTAGCGATTTTGATTAAAATACCATTCCTAAAGATATTTACATGACAAATAAAATCTGTGTCCTGAATTTTCTGGGAATAACCTAAGAAGTCCTCTTTATTCGGAAGGAATTTTGTATAATCTTGTTAAGCGATAGACGAAAACCTACTACACAAAAAATATAAATATGTTTAAAACACACAATTTATTTCAAATACCTTTTTGTGGCATAGGCCATTTCTGAAATATCCGTTATTAATGATTCGAATTGTTCATTACTTGGTCATTCTCTTAAAGTCCTGTCAACATTCAGTTGTTTCTTGCGATTGCGTATAAACACTACGGAATTTTAAGGCCAGCCTATAGCGTCCAGTTTTTAAACATTTGACTATCGCTGTTCTCTTTGTATCTATAACGAAATGTGTAATGTAGCTATTTCTGCAAAAATTTATTTGGATTAAAATGTAGTAGGTAGAAAAATAAGCTTTAATAAGAATAGTCTGTATATCCACTATAGAGATAGAGGACAGGAAAAGTCATGCGAATGTAACACATCAGATTTTTAGAGCAGAATCCGAATCTACGTATCACAAAGTTGTGAGTAACCAGTAAGAAGATTGTATAGTCCAGTTCTCACTTCTGAAATGGACGATTGTAAAAACAGAGCAAGTTCTGCGGAAGGTTCTCAAGAAGACTGGCGGAACTAATCTTGCACGACTGAATCTGAAGACGAATTAAGTAATTAACGAGCTTCTTTCTCATCACAGCTTACACATGTCCAATTGCGCAGTGTGTGCAGTGAGCAACACTATTGAAGTGAATCGCAAACAGGATTGCCATACATACAAAGGAAATCGGGACAACTTTTTGGGAATGGTGTTTGACACTTTTGGGAGGAAAGAATATACCCTACATAAAAATATAACCACAAGAGTTTAACTGTTACACGATTTAGCACAGCATTCATATTTGTTTACTTTCTTATGCATCTTAGGAGGTTCTTTTTTCTCAAAATATAGTCATAAAATTGATTGCAAGTGAATGTTTTCATTTTATATGTAATAACAACATTGTCTTAATCGATTATACCTTTAATCTATTACGCTCACAAGACTGTTGAGTGTTCATCAGGGAAAATATCCGCTCAAAATTTGAATTATGGCTAGGGATGCTTAAATAAAACTCCGCTACTTTCAGTAGATCTGAGAATGCTAAGGGAGTTGCACGTTACCCCAGTTTGCATATTTCAAACTTCCAACTTCCTTCCCATCTAATTCTTTCTCAAGTATTCTGACTGCTCAAATAACAAAGAATCATTAATTTGATGTACTGAATTAAAAATTAATTCGACAGACTTTTTATTGTTTCGAAGGATGTCATAAAAATAATCCACGTAAAACAACTTGAAAATATTCCACTCCTTTTAAAACATGTACATAACATACTTTACACATTTTTTTGTTTAGAAGGAGAGTTTACTTTATAACATAACAGATTATTTAAAATACTTTGAAACTTAATGCTTAAAAACTGTTATCATGACTTTGGAAGTTTAAAGGTATGTTCAGTATCGTATACTTGTAATTTACCGTAAATTATAAAATCAGGATTCTTAGCATGTTTGCAGAAGCCTGGCGGGGCACTTTTCTCAGCACAAAAATCGGGACAATCCCATTTTTTGGGGGACGTAAGCACCCATATTCCCAAGTGATCGATATCTGGAAGTTATGTACTTGTACAAATGAATATTACTTGTGAAAAATTAACTAATAATAGCCGCTATAATCAGTGATACCAATTAAATGGTCCAAGGTTCTCAAACGCATCCCAAGAAATATACGTATTGTGTTTCTGTGTGTGAGCACTTAAAGTGTATTAAAAAACAGGCAATTTCAACCTGCAATGTGACAAACCAACAAGTGATGCAACTCTCTACTTTGTAGTTAATGTAATTCAAAGACCAAAGAAAAATACATTCAATAAACAGATACCTTTGTTACAGATACTCATTGGAGGTGGACTGTGAATCCAGAAACAAGCTGCAATTTACCAATCCTTTCAGATGTTAATCGTTTTCTTATTAATTACGTTAGTTATTTGCTTGTAGTTGTATTAAAGCCGGCATAGTATGCTAAACACAATGTTATCAAGGATTGTCATGCTTTAAAATAAGCATACATATGCATTCAATATTATATTTATGATCTGTTGCTCGTTTATCGATGATTTGTTTCTCATGTAATGTTAAATTAGCTCAAACATCGTGTAGCAAGTCGCTGATACACAGAACGCGTACGTCAAGACGCCGTTTCTCTCTCTATCTCTCCATTTGTATAGCCTCTCCATTTGTGCTCATCACTGGTGGCTCTGACTTGAGAAACAACTCGTTGATAGGTTTTTTTTAACGTTGGTTTTAGTCATAAATGAAACGCATTCATATTCCTCCCGCATTCATACTTTCAGATTCTGCAAAGGGTAGGGAAGGATTCTAATTAAAGAAAACTTCCCTGCTCCGGCCGGGAATTGGACCCGCACCTCTGGGTTGAAAAGCAAGGCCACATAGGCACGTATCGACAGTAATAAAACAGTATTATAACTTTCAGCTGGTTATTAAATCCACTGCCATTATAAATTACATTTAACGGACTGTTTTAAAGCTTAACCAAACACTAACATGGTACCCTGGATTCTGCTCATATGTACTATATACAAGGTCAAATTACTTAATTTAATAAGACAATTTCATTCATGATATTCACTAATAACGTTTACTAATGTCTCGGATCGACAAATCACGGTCGTTATCTTGTAATATGCTTGCAAGGAGGCGATTTCATTGGATAAAATATCAGTTCGTTACTGATCCGTAGCAATGTTTATTAGGGTTCGTTATCCAATTATGCTTTTAATCAATGCATATTCAAATAATGTCAATTACCAAATACTTATGCTCTTAAAAATGATGTCGCTACTGTGTTCTCATTTTATCTTATTTTAAGGTTAACTATTTTCTCATTCTTACTGTTGGTAGCACTGTTTAGTATTCTGTAGCGCATTCGATTGTTTATTCGCTAACGCAATGGTGATTTGATTTTAAACAACGTGAAAGAAAGTAATTACTATTTATACAATTGTTACGTTTTATTCATGGAGCAGACTCAATTAATCCCACTATAGGTTACGAATTTCATCAGATAAATTGGTAACCATTTGTGGAATTACAGCATTACATGGATTATCTGCCTCAAATAACTATGAATTTATAAACTCGTCATTAAATATGCTTGTTTTATATGACACAATGTTGCCAAGAATGTGATCGTTACTTTCTCTACTATTTGCCATAGAGGAAGTATTCCAATCCACCCAAAAATTCCCTAACGAGGATTAAAATTAAATTGGGTTTTATTTATGGACGCTGTATAAATCCTGTGGTTCTTAGCGTCCCATTCTATATTGAGCGTGAAAGACCGGTGATTTTGCTCAGAGGCCTCTTTATTAGACTTGAAGTTCTTTTACCGCCGTAAATCTACGACACGGGACCATCGACTTTACTTCCCTTACGAAGGAAGCCATGCCAACTTTTTACGCTAGAAAAAATCCATCGCCCTCCGCGGGGTTAGAGCCAGCGACCTCGGAAAGTAGAGGCTAGCATAAAAAAAATCTGATGTGTTACACTCACATGACTTTCTCTACTCTTGTACAATCTATTTTTACAAACGCCTATTCTCCATATGCTTCATGTTAATCGAGATATCGAGATGTCAATCTTATTGGTAATTTTCTTGTAGATGCAAGGGGAATATGGTAGGTTATAAGCGATAGTCAAATATTTTAACGCTGGTTGCTATGTGGCGCATTCCATTCTCTTTGCATGTCCAGGACATAAAAAAATGAATAACGAATTTGAGAAAAAGTATAAGTATTGAAATATTTAAGGAAATAACAAGCAATATCTCGAAAACGGTTCACTCAACAAAAGAAATGTATATGACATAAGTTGTGTATTTCTACATTTTTTGTGTAGTAAAAATCTGTCTATCTCTTACGGTTTACCAGTTATGCAAAAGTCGTTCATAATGAAGAATACTTTTGGAGACATTCCCAGAAAATTCGAGATATACATTTCATTTCTCATGACATTATCTTAAACATATGACATTTTCATCAAAATCGTTAGAGCCATTTTTGAGAAAATTAAAATTTTCGAAAAATGTTCCATATAAAGGGTAGTCTGGGGTGGGGGGATTTTCTTGAAAACCTTCGTGTCGCATCTCTGGAAGATACTGAACCTAAATACGAAGTTTGGTGTTTATCCGACTGTTCGTTTTTGAGTTATGCTGTTCACACACACACACACACACACAGACACACACACACACACACACAGACACACACACGGACATGTTTCCAAAAATGCTTTTTTGGATTCAGTGGGTCTCAAAACATGTATTTCCGGTGAAATCTCGGTATCGAATTTTTGGGTGGAATGCAATACTTCCCCTACTTACTATACGTAGTAGAGAAAGTAAACATGGAAGCGGTTCGTGCGTGTATGTGTGTATAAGTGTATCTGTCTGTATATCTATCTGTCTGTCTGTCTGTCTGTCTGTGGACAGCACAACTCAAAACTGAAAAGTCGGTTACAAACCAAACTTGGTACTTTAGTTCAGCGTTTTCCAAGGATGCAACAGGAAAATTATCAAGAAAATCCCCCACTCCAAACTAAACTTTAGAGATTTTTTTGTCATTTTTCTATGTTTTCAAAAACACTCTTACGATTTTGATTAAAATACCATATGTTTAAGATATTTTTTTTTTATTTGTACCAAGTTGTTACAAGTGAATATGGCTGGCATTGAGCCCTGGCGCTTTACCAGTCATATTCCCAGTTTACAATACCTTCCTTAAACTAATTTTTAATTTCTTAACTCCTTAATTTTATATTGTGAATTGTTATTGCTATTTAGCTCTATTTACTGCCCAAATCCATTTATTTCTCAGTTTAATGAAATATTGTCCTGTTTTCCTACTATATTTGTAAAACATTTCAGTTATGATTATATTTTTATTTTAAACCTTTTTTATTATTCTGTCCCTTTCCACCTAAAAGCTATGTGTTCAGCATCTTCTTTTCCAACTCATAAGGGACAATGATTCTGTGAAATACTTTTCCTTTAAGATATTTGCATGACAAATAAAATGCATATCTTGTATTTTCTGGAACCAGCCTGTGATATTTGTATAATTGGTAAACCAGACAAAATCTTACTACACAAAAACTAAGATCTCATTAAAGCACGTAGACTTTATGTCAGATTTTTGTGCCATGCATTATTTGCAACTTATTCTTTGATATTGGTTTGAATCTTCAAATACTTATGTATTTTTCAAGTGGTAAGTCACTATTCGTTTTTTCTCGTGGTCATGCACAGAGCATGGGATATCAAACCATCACATGGCGACACCGGTTTTAAAAATCTGACTATTCCTTTAGCCTATTTTATCCTTCTTATACCTACAATGAAATGTGCAAATGTGTGCTTAATTAAAGTTTATCTCGATTAACGAGAAATGTATAGGAAAAACACTTTTTGTATGAATATTTTGCAGAAGAGTGAGCAGAGAAGGTCACATGAATGCAACACAGAGTTTTATTTGTTCTACTTGTATGCTGCCTTTAAAATCTAAATTTGTATTGCCAGCTTTGACTTTGTTGATGCGAAATATTTTTACAATTATATTATTTATTTTAAAAATGCAGAAAAATAAGCTTTCTTAGGAGGTGAGACCGAACTAGATTTCTCATCCTCCAGAATCCCTTTCTAGGGAACTTCTTCAATAGGCTTTGAGCAGATTTCGAGAACCGTTGGCGTTATATGGAACACGAATCATGTCAGTTTTACTGTATTTTAATTATAGATCTGTCCTGAGTTGGAATGTTAACCGCTTTCATTGTAAGAAAGCTGAAAATATTTCGCAGCGATACATTTGTGGTACAAAAAGGGGCTGAGGTTCTCGGAACGGGCAGTGGCAGTACTGTCAGAAACAATGGAAAGCAAATACTTTTGTTTGTTTTGTAGCTGCCCTCCCCGATGTCTCCACATAAATTGCTGGCAGTGTGTGTACACACGCGCTTGTTTTTAGAAACTCGCAGAGGAACATAAAGAAAGGGAGGGAGGCGAACTGCTGCCATGCGCACTCCATCCCGATTACCTTGAATACTGAAAACCTTTAAAAATTCGAAGCCTTTTCCGAATCTGCTTGTCGATTTTGACAATGACCCAGAGCGGTTGCTTTTCCTTAAAAAGCTGCATAATAAACAGGAGGCTGAAAGAAGAGCGTTTGAACGCAGCTCGTTCCCAAATCATTCCTAAGTTATACAGGGCGTATCTCTGGTAGAGCTGTATTTCTATAGCATGGCAATGGAATTCAGGCGCCAACTGAATATGGAGGCATATAAATCCACCTCACGGTGTGTAGGGAGAATAGCCTGCATGTCTTTCGACCTAGAGGACCTGAGTTCAAGTCTTGGTTGTGGTGACTGGCCAGATTTTTCCTCTATTCCCATAGGACAATGTCAGGTGCCTCATAACTACACACGGCACATTTGAGGATCACCTCATTTATGTCTCTGAAAATTCTTAAAAGAGAGATTACACAGCTCAAGACAAAAAAGTGTAGGACATAGTGTGAACTGGTTAAAATTAAATATCTATACCCAGAAGAATGTTGTTCATGTCCAGGTAGTTTATAATGTGGTAATGCTATTAGAGAGAGCAGAAAATAACATGAATGTTTTAAATAAACAGATGCATATGATATTTCTGTAATATATTATTTTATTCATTCTTTTATTAACCGCTCCTGTTTTTACTGTTTCTGTTGCTTATCTGTAGTAATTAGAGGAAGCATCGTATTCCAATAAAAAAATCTATACCGAGATTTCATCGGAAATACACGTTTTAAGAATCCTGAATTCAAAGAGAGAGAGAAAAAAATAATTGTAGCAAAAAGGTCCATGTGTGTGTGTGTATGTGTGTGTGTGTGTGTGTGACTGTGAACAGCATAACCCAAAAACAGAAAGTCAGTTAAACACCAAACTTGATATTTATGTACGTTCAGCATCTTTCAAGGATGCGACATGAATACTTTAAAGAAAATTCCCCCACATCAAACTATCCTTTACATAGAAAACTTTTCGTTATTTTCGACTTGTTCAAAAATGGCTCTAATGATTTTGAATTAAAATACCATGTTTTAAGATATTGTCATGACAAATAAAGGGTATACATGTGAATTTTCTGGGAATAGCCTGCGAAGACATCTTCATTCTGAATGACTTTTGTATAATTGGTAATCCGTACGAGACAAACAAAATCTTACCGCACAAAAATGTAGATCTCGTAAGCACACAATTTATGTCAAATAAAATTTTCTATGGCGTTAAATATTTCCGAGATATTGTTTGTTATTGGTTTGAATTTTCAAACACTTCACGCTTTTTTAAGTGGTAAGTAGCTATTCGTTTATTCTCGTGGTCATGCAAGGAGCATAGAATTTCAAAGTCACAGAGCGAAAGGCGTTTTAAAAATCTGACTCGCTTTATCCTACTGTATTCTCCTATTGCCTACAACAAAATGTGTAAATGTGTAATGCAAGTTTATCTCAATTAACAGGCATTAGACAGAAGAGTACTCACGCTTTTGTAGATTAATGAGGAAGAGTGAGTAGGAAAGTGTGAATGCAACGCATAAGATATTTTATAACGTGGTAATTGCATTTGAAGAGAGGAGAGAAAAGGAAATGAATTGTTTAAATTGACAGATGAATTGTTCTATGACATAATATTTTATCTGTTATTTTATTCTTATAACTCACTGTAATCTCTTGGCCATGTTGCGATGACTACTGTAGGTTTATTGGTTCACTTGGATCAGTGTACGCGAGAGGGTTGTCCTTACTTGCCTATTCACCTTCTGTACCATCTTGTTGTTGCTATTGAATTTTGGCGGAATGTGCACTTTGGGATCGCAGAACTGCCGGCTGTTCTTTCAGTGCATACAAGGTCAATTTGATGATGGGAAGATGGCCTTAGTTGAGTAGTCGCCTCCCTGTACCATTTTTACTTACTCTACCACCTGCACAGTAGATAGAGGGGGTATTGCATTACACCCAAAAATTCGATGTCGAGATTTCACCATAAATACATCTTTTGAGGCCTCCTGAATCCAAAAACCATTTTTAGAAAAGAAGGTCCGTCTGTGTGGTTGTGTGTGTGTGTGTATGTGTGTCTGTGTGTCTGTGTGTCTGTGAACAGCATAACACAAAAACGAAAAGTCGGATAAATACCTAACTTGGTATTTAGATTCAGTACTTTCCAAAGATGCGACATGAAATCCCCATTCAAAACTGCTCTTTACATGGAAGATTTTTCAAAAGTTTTTATTTTCTAAAAAATAGCTCTAACATTTTGATTAAAATACCATACATTTAAGATATTTACAGTATAAATAAAAAGTATATCTTGAATTTTCTGGGAATAGCCTGTGCAGTCCTCTTCATTTGGGAGAGATTTTGTATAATATTGTATAACTGGTAAAGGTTAAGTGATAGACCAAAATGTACTACACAAAACATGTAGATCTCTTTAAAATATACAATTTATTTCAAACAACTTTTTTGTGACAGCCATGTCCTAGATATCCGTTGTTAATGGTTCGAATTGTTCAATACTTTGTCATTCTCTTCAAGTATTTCGATATTCAGTTATTTTTCGATTTGCACGCAAAGAGCATGGAATTTTAAGACCAGTACATAGCACCCAGTTCTTAAACATTTGACTATCGTTATTCTATTTATATCTATAACGAACTGTGCAATGTAGATATTTCCGGAAAGTTTTATCTCGATTAAAATGAAGAAAATAGGAAAATAAACGTTCGTAATTTGTATATCCACTAATAAGCGCTAGAGGGTAGAGAAAGCCATGTGAATGTAACACAGATTTTTGTATCCGTTTTTTACATTCTTTTCTGTACATGGGACTTTGGATCGTGGTACTGAGTATTCAATCCGGTGTTTACCGGGTAACTGAGGGATATCACGACACAAAAAAAAAATTGGCAGGTGCATGGGATTTGAACCCGCGACCTCGAATGCCCGTGATGGACACTACTACCTAAGCAACTCGATTGGCCTGATTCTGTTTGTGGTTTGCTTAAAATTAAAAAATGCAACCTATTAACAAATCAATAGTGTTTTCTCTTACGGTGTTTTTTGTTTGAGCAACTTATTCCAATCTTAGTTACATAACTAGACTTAATTTTGTTTTTATTTTCTTTTATTCTGGAATTTCCCTGTTATAAGGGCTTAAATCAAAGTTCTGGAGCCCTGTAGATTTTTTTTCTTTTAATCAAATACAATTTTAAAAAATTCACGCGTCATACACAACTATGTCTACTCACTACGCTTCACTAACCCTAATATATTATAGTACCAAATTAAAGGTAATCTTCTATCGCGTTAGGTTACTCGGGGTAAACTTTTTACTACAAATAACCTCAAATTAAGCAATATGGACTGGCTGCATGCATGATAAGATTAATAAAATACAACTCGTAAATCGGTTTTCTTACTATTGCACCCTTGGGGAAAAATAAGCATTCCATAATCTTATAAGATGATCTGTACATGGAAGCCATACGACAATTCAATCTGGCAAAAGTGAAACATGCAACAACGAATATTGCAAAAACATCTAATGCTACAGAAAAAGTTAGCTCTACATTTTAAGGTTTTTGTCTATCTTATGGTTTGCCAGATGTGCAAAAATATACAAAATGCATTCATAATGAAGACGACTTCACAGGCTTCGCAGAAAATTCAATATATACATTTTATTAGCCTTAGGGTGGTGCTACAATGTCCCGATATACTTGCCTATAATTACTCTCCAAATAAATTATTCTGGCCGATAAGCAACACTCTCGTTCTACAATCACACGGCTTCCTCTGGATAGCAATCCTATAGGATAACCTGTGATATATTAAGTTTGCCATTCTGAATTCGACGGAAATGCCGCCAATGGGGAATTCGTAAACTAGAAAACGAAGGAGAATTGCCTTGCGAAACAACAAACAGAATGAAAGTTTGTGTTTATCACGGGGTTTCTTTTGTCATCGTTTTAAAATAAAATGGAAGTGACGAAGCAAAGCACGGCTCAAAACTTCAATCATGACGACTGCGAAAAGCGTAAACCTCGTAAAAACATATAAGATTGCACGGACGTATGGCACTAGATATCAACGCCAAAACTGAGCGCACCTCTCGAGGGACGCTCAAGAAATCTTTTAAGTACATTCAATAAAGACATAAAAAAATTCTTATCCAATCCCGATCCACCCCCCGCGGTGGCAGCCAGGGCCCTAGCACAGTCATGGCTGTCACCCGGGCATTTCCTTCACCCACTGCCAGCGCAATAAGCTGGCAGTTATCTTCTGCACTATCGGGGGTGCACAGGCGGAACCCCAAAACCTTTCCTCACTTCTCCTGTGAATTCCTCTGCTTAACTTCATCTACCTATTCCCGTCACTACCCCACCCCCAAAAGTAAAAAGTTGATGCGGTAACCTGGAGAGGGGGAAATGCTGGGAGAAATCGCGTCAGAGTTCACATAACCTAACCTCTGTGTTGGTCACTATTTACTATTCCATTTCTCGTTTCCTTATGCTGTTTCTACTAAGCAGAAATCTATAATATAATAATATTATTATGAAAAGAAACAAATTGTGTATTTGCATATGCGGGTTAACCTTAAAAACCACTCAGCCGATTTTGATAATTCTTTCACCAATGAACAACACAAGTCTTTGTGACAAACACAGACTGTAAAACAGCGTAAAATTTCAATTCATAAATTATTAAACCACTAATAAGGGTTTGCAAATCCTCTGTATTAGAATATGAATACACTGGAGATGTAAAAGAATACCTGCTTGCGAAGACTGTCGGAGGAGAGGTTGAGGAAGTTACACATTCTACTTGCGTGAATATGAGGATTTTTCATCCATTATTAGGTATACCCAGGAGTGTACGAAATTACAAAAGGGGTAATGGGAGGTTTAACCATAAAATCTTCTAATTGATTGTACAGTGATTTCATAAACAACGATGGGAGGTAACTATATGAAATTAATTAAAACGCCATACGAGTTTAAAAAGCTACCCGTGAAACGTCGGGTAAGACAGTTTTCTTTTTACAAAAACAACCCCTTAAATGTCGTCTTTGTCCAATTTTTTGAAATAATTTTGTCTCTCAGTTATGACCTTGGGCTTTCTCCGGTTATGCAGAGACATTATTTCCTGGTCGTCGACCGATAAACACAACTCTGTCATGAAAATTTGTTGTTTTCTGTGTTTTTTGTTTTTTCATGGACGTTCTTTACCTGCTGTGGTCCTTAGCGTCCCATTCTATACTGGGCGTGAAAGACCGAGAATTTTGCTCAGAGGTCTCTTTATCAGGTCTGAGGTTCTTTTAAATGCCGTAAATCTACGACACGGGACCACCGGCTTTACTTCCCTTCCGAAGGAAGCCATACTAAGGATTTTTACGCCCGAAAAAATCCATTGCCCTCCGCGGGGTTTGAACCGGCGACCTCGGAATGTAGAGGCTAGCATAAAAAAATAGAAGCGGCTCGTGCGTGTTTGTGTGTATGTGCGTATAAGTGTATCTGTCTGTCTGTCTGTCTATCTATCTGTCTGTCTGTGGACAGCACAACTCAAAACTGAAAAATCGGTTACAAACCAAACTTGGTACTTTAGTTCAGCGTTTTCCAAGGATGCAGCAGGGAAATTATCAAGAAAATCCCCCACCCCAAACTAAATTTTAGATAATTTTTTTGTGATTTTTCTTTGTTTTCAAATACGCTCTAACGATTTTGATTAAAATACCATATGTTTAAGATATTTTTATTTATTTGTACCAAGTTGTTACAAGTGAATATGGCTGGCATTGAGCCCTGGCGCTTTACCAAACATATTCCCAGTTTACAATACCTTCCTTAAACTAATTATTAACTTCTTAATTCCTTAATTTTATATTGTGAATTGTTATTGCTATTTAGCTCTATTTACTGCCCAAATCCATTTATTTCTCAGTTTACTGAAACGTTGCCCTGTTTTCCTACTATCGTTGTAAAACATTTCAGTTATGATTATATTTTTATTTTAAACCTTTTTTATTATTCTGTCCCTTTACACCTAAAAATTACGACACGGGACCACCGACTTTACTTCCCTTCCGAAGGAAGCCATGCTAAGAATTTTTAGGCCGAAAAATCCATCGCCCTCCATCGCCGGTTTGAACCCGTGAACTCGGTATCCACTGCACCACGGAGGACGACATGAAAATTTGTAATGGACGTATCGGCTAGTACAGCTGCAGAAACCTTATCGGAAAAGATATCTTCCGAGTAGTGTTATCTAGAGACTGTAGAACCATTATAACCATTTTTGAGGAAAAAGAAACGAAGAACTATCAATATAACGGATAGTTTGTGGATGACATATTTTTTATGTAAATTATTATCTCGCAACTTTGAAAGGTACTGAACTTAAACACCAAGGTTTGTATTTATCCGACTTTCTATTTCAATTATGTGTTCACAGGGAAGTGGTAGAGAAATTCATACTGCAGTGAAGAGGAATCGAAAAGTACGCAGCGTTGAGAAATCGAACACATGAATCAGTGCTGTAGGCCAGATGCGTTTCTCTTGCGCTGCTGATGACTTCAGAGGAAAATCATCGGTTCAAAGCAGGGAAAAGCCACAAGCTATATGCACACCAACGTGCGAAAAGCACAGAATCATAATTACGCCACTGGCCATGAATATGCGGAACACTAAAGGATGGGAGGAGTTGGCGCACGTCCTTTTAAGAGTGTATAACTCTCAAATAGGGAATCAAAAATACTATTACTAATTTTGCTGTGTCTTAATTAGTTTTAAATATACTAAGGTCCTTTTATAATACTAAGTCATAACTTCGAGCAATGCTCGTGTTTGTGTTTCACAGATGCTACTGCAGCATTCATATGTATCTACCTATACGCTGCAAGTACAGGATTCCACCGCGTCTCACTCACGATGTTGTGTATTCAGCGTACCACGTTTCAACACAAAGTGTGTACAGTTTCTCCACACTTTTACAGCTTGAGCACAAATATACGACTAATCAATAATTTTGATTTTTTTACAAACAAAAGTGCATACAGAATATTAGTGCCACTTAAGACCCTTTTCTTTCTTTCTTCCTTCCTTCCTCCCACCCTCCCTCACTCCCTCCCACCCTTTCTTCCTATCTTCCTGTCTGCCTCTCTTCCTTTCCTCCTTTCTTCCTCCCTTTCTTCCTCTCTTCTTTGCTTCCTTCCTTCCCTCCCTCCCTTTCTTCCTTTCTTTCTTTCTTTCTTCCTTCCTTTCTTCCTTCCTTCACTTTATCGCGAAGAATTGTCGCTTGGTACAACTTGTGGAGGACAAGTTACAAGAGAATTGTTATGGAAAAGAAAGAAATTCTAGGAGAAATAGTTGCAAAACTTGTTATAAAATGCTGTATAACCCATTTTACTTTCTCTACCTCTTAACACTTAGGTATCTATAGTAAATAGAGGAGGTGTTGTATCCCACACAAATATCTCGTATTGAGATTTCACCGAAAATACACTTTTGAGGTCCCCTAAATAAAAGACCGTTTTATCAAAAGGTCCATGTGTGTGTGTGTGTGTGCGTGTGCACTCGTATCTATGAACAGCGTAACTCAAAAACAAAAAAGTGGATAAGAACTAAACCTGTTATCTAAGTTAAGCATCTTCCAAAAACGTGGCATGAAGATTTTTAAGCAAATTCTCCCATCCCAAACTAACCTTTATATTAAAATATATTCTTATGTTTTATTTTCTCAAAAATGGTTCTAAAGATTTTGATTTAAATACCATTCATTTAAGACATGTGTATAACAAATAAAATGAAATCTTAAATTTTCTGGAATGGCCTATGAAGTCTTCTTCATTCTGAATGAATTGTGTATGCCTTGTAAACCATAAGAGATAGTATACAGCTTACTACACAGAACGTGTAGATCTAGTTAAAACACACAATTTACGTCAGATAGATTTTTTGCGACATTAACCATTTCCGAGATATTCTTTAATATTGGTTTGAGTTGTCAAATAATTATTTTTTTTAATTGCTAAGTCGATATTCATTTTTTCTCGTGGTCATACAAAGAGAACCGAATTTCAAAGCCATCACATAACGATGGATTTGAAATCTGTAATGAAGCCATTTATGCAAACCTTTACCTCCATTAACATGAGTCAGATAGAAAAACAAGGTTTTGTAAGAACAGTTTGTAGAAGAGTGGACAGAGAATGTCATGTGGATATAACACATCAGACTTTTATCAAATATGAGCTGCAAATGAACAATCCTTGCCTATGTAAAACTGAAAAGTGGCATTACTTGTAGCAAAATAGTAAATTGCATGATGCACGTTTCTTTGGTGTTCTCGTCAGTTACTAATATATGTATTTAATTAGCACAGTGTGCAAAATACGTGATATATACGAATAAGAAGCCAGCATAGGTTCCCTTATAAATGTCTATCTTGATTACATATGGTTGTACGGACAAAGAGCGTGTAAAACGCATAGCATTAGTGCCTGGTCACGTACCGAGGCCGTGCTTTGGTCACGCTCACAAGGTTTAATAATTTTGCTTCGTTGTTCCTCGTGAACTCCTTGAAAACTTAATTGCATGTCTTCCACAATTCAAATATAGATAATGAAGCCTATGAACTGGTTACATCTACCTGCATTACGTATAGACATTAAAAATTGTGTTGGTAGAAATTACCTTACGAATTTCTACAAAATGTCTACTAAACGAGAAATTATAATAAACACAAAGAAACGTTCTTTGCCTTACTTTCTTTACATTCCCGGGAGATTACTTGAATATGCTATGTGGCCCATCAATCCCTTGTAATTCGATTTTCTGCAACATGCCATACATAGCCAATCTACAAACAGTTCCAGTTCCCAAACAGGGTTTTCAGAACGATTACCTACATCAGATTTGTTTTAATTGTTTAATTCCTATAGCACTCTTAAAGCTCCATTTTAAATTTTGCGTATTATTCCTCAATATAGATATATCTTTACAGTCAAAGATTAAATTTTGTGTAACACTAGAACTTTTAATACAAAAAATTAATAAAATATTTATCACTTATAATTTTCTAAACATCAATTGTCAATTAAATTATTTAAAAACTATACTTGATATTATGATGCAGCGGCTCGAGAGGTCGGCGCTGGGCAGTGGAGAGTTAAACAGACATAAGTCGCGCTCATGTCCAACGTAAACACCAAAAGCGCTATCGACAGTTAACCAAAATCTTCTAGAAGTTTCCTTCCCCGCATCTCCAGAACGTGGTCCGGAAAATTCTAGAATGTTCTGTGGAAAATTCCATCGGGTTTATAAGCAAGTGTTCTCGCGAGTTAGTGAGTGAGTGAGTGCGACGAAAAGTTCCGTTCTCTTAGCTAGTTGTGACGACTGCTGTGGCGTGCAGTGAGTGCTGCTTTCGCGAGATATTGGAGAGGTCTTATGTTCGACTCCCCAGCGAGTGAACCGTCCCTAAGAAGCGGCTACGTGGTGGCTACGACGTGCGCATTTCATTAGGTCGCTACGTCACGAAAGAGGTGAAGTGATACTGAAAACAAAGTGAAGTGACGGGGAAACTGAACTGGCTCGCATTAGTGAAGTCCCAATGAGAACTGAACTAAATCAAAATAGTGACAGTGAGAATTGACAAATTACTATATTAAGAAAGGGTCTTTATATTCCTTTATCATTGCAAAACTGAAAACATTTTAATAGATAAATAAGCATATTTTGTGGACGCTGCAAGAAAGAGCTATAGGAAAGATTAGTGGTTTTTTTGATTTGGAAGAGGAATATAAATCGATTATTGATTGCCTCTGAGGACGAATGATTAGCAATCCAGCTTTTCCTTCAAGGGGCACCGTGTTCCAATCCCGGCTGCAGCGAGTGAACTTTTCTTTAATTGCAAGAGTCCCCTATCCTCTGCAATGTTTGGAATGTGAGTGTTTCATGGCTAAATTTTATAAATCTAACGATAAATCTATAATTCAACTAGTTATGAACACCAAGTCAAAGTACTCGATGTGACTGTAGAAATAAAAGAGAGGTGTACAAATGAAACAATATAACATGGTTTGGACATTAGGTAAATAGTACTGCTTACTAAGATGTGATTGGCGTGAATGCTGGATGTAAAAAGTTTGGGGCCAAAGAGGGCACTGGATGACAATATTTTAAATAAATAATTTATATACACATACAAAGAGAAAAGCAGAAACGGGGAAGAATGCAGTAGGCTGGGTGAGGGATCATCCATTGGCAGAAAACTATGATTGATTTGCTTCTTTCTTTAGAATTCTAAAAATTAACATGAGGAACAACAGGCGTGGCAATAAAATTCATTAACATTTATTTAGAAAAACTAATGTGTTGCATTCACATGATATTTTCTACTCATTCTTCCACAAACAATTATTAAAAGTTTTATTCATACATTTCTTGCTAATCGAGATAAACTTTCATGATACACATACATTTTGTTGTAGGTAATTAGGATACAGTAGGCCAAAACAATGGTAAGATTTTTAAAAGCTGTTTGCTATGTGATGTCTTTGAGATTCTATGCTCCTTGCAAACCTACGAGAAAAAACTATAACTATTTGAAAATTCAAACTAATAACATAGAATATCTCGGAAATGGTTAAAGTCACAAAAAAACTATCTGATGAGATCTACATTTTTTGTGTAATAAGTTCCGTCCACGGAAGTTAGGTTTACTAATTATATAAAATTCATTCAGAATGAACAGGACTTCACAGGCTATTCTCAGAAAAGTCGAGATATACACTTTATTTGGCATGCAAATATCTTAAACATTTAGTATTTTAATCAAAATCGATTAGAGCCATTTTTAAGAAAAAAACAATATCGAACATTCTTCCTGCAAAGAGTAGTTTGAGGTAAGAGGATTCTCTTGAAAATTTCCATGTCTCATCCTTAGAAGACACTGAACTTAAACACTAACTTTGATGCTTAATCGACTTTTCATTTTTGTTTACACACACACAACCCTTTTTCCCAAAAATGCTCTTTTGGAGGGGGTATTCAAGGAGCAGCAAAATGTGTATTTCCGGTGAAATTTCGGTATCGAATTTTTGGTTGGAATACCGTACTTCTCCTACTTATTGCAGGTAAGTAAAAGGTAAAAATTAAATTAAATTGAGTTTTAAATTGGACGCTCTTTAACTGCTGTGGTCCTTAGCGCGCCATTCTATATTGGGCGTGAAAGACCGGTAATTTTTCTCAGTGGCCCCTTTATCAGGCTTGAGGTTATTTTACGTGCCGTAAATCTACGACATGGGACCACCGGCTTTACTTCCCTTCCGAAGGAAGCCGTGCTAAGGATGTTTACACCCGAAAAAAGCCATCGCCCTCCGCCGGGTTTGAACCCGCAAACCGCATGTAGGCCATGGGCCCTTTGTGCTAAAAACGTGTCCCCTGGGAGGGAGGGGTTAGGGGAGAGATCCTAAGTGCAACCAGATTCGCATAACGACGGGCGCAAGCAGGGCGGAGTCCCTAACATTTCCAGATAGAACACATCCGACGTCGCCTGATCCCACCTCGTGGGGCTCATTTCGGAGGCGGATCCCGCCCGACGCCAGGGAAGAAACCTCTATAAAGCGCACATCTAACGCCCAGCCGCAACCCGCCGATCACCGTCGCCTGATCCTTCGTCCCTGAAATAGATGACGAGGAACGAAGTGATGGCTACAGAAAATGAGGGACAGGAAAGTCGTGGTAAAAGAGGAATCACCCCAGCATTCGTCTGCCGACCCGGAAAAACCACGAAAAACCCATTAGCCATAGTGGAACATCCCAAATGGACTCGCTCACTTAGGGAAAGTAAAAGGAGACAAATCCGGGCAGGTGCGCGAAAGGTCTTGAAACGGTAAGCGGACCAACAACAACAGCACCATTATTGTAGGCTGTCTTATTTTGCAGATGTACCTTTTAAGTTGCAAGCAGTTTTAGTAATTTACATAATTCTATGTGAAGCTCACGCAATCGATTAATCGCAGTCGTCCTCTAGCGACTAGCCGGGTTCTTTGTTTGTATTTTATGGTTAGCGTCATCTGTTGCTCATGCATAGCGTACCAACCTTGAGGCAATTGTTACTTTAACTTTCTGGATATTTTTTATAAGGTAATCAGACTTTGCCGTTGGCCCTCTTCTACTTTTGAGGGTATTACTAAGCTTTCTTATTTCGTGAGCTGGCCTTACACTACATGCGATGCTTCAATGTTTTGTTTTATCTTACCTTTTTTTCATGTTTCTGAAAAACGCGATATGTAGAGACTCTTAGGGTCTTATTGTCTGTTCTGACAAGGGAAGGGTTCAGGCTTCAATGGGAACAAATGGTTAAAAGTTGCTTATGAGATTTTCTTCCAGAGGTGGTCAACATTATTACACTAAACTTTGTTATTGGCTTAATTGAAACTTGTTTTTCTAGCCATAATTACACATTTCTGGCACAAAAAAGTGGGTACAATTTTTACTTTCTCTGCTACCTAACAATAAGTAGAGAAAGTATTGCATTCTGCTTAAAAATTCGGTATCGGAATTTCCCAAATAACATTTTGGGGTTCACCTATGCCCCCCCTCAAAGAAAAAACATTTGTGTGTCCGTGAACAGCGTTAATTCAGAGTTTTCCAAGGTTGCGAAACGAAGATTTTCATTAAATTCCTCTCATTCCCAAACTAACGTTTACATAGGACACTATTTGTTGTTTCTTACTTTCTCAAGAATAACTTAATGGTGTTTAAAATTCTTGCATGACAAATGAAATGTATATCTTAAATTTACTATGAGTATCCTGTGAAGTCCTCTTCATGCTGACTGAATTTTGTGTAGTTCTGTATAACAGGGAAATCATAAGAGATAAGTAACGCTTTACTGCCCGAAAATATGCAGCTCATTGAAATACATAATTTGTGTCAACATTTGTTATGAAGTTAACAATATTCATGTTGCATGTTTACCCTTTCCTAAGTTCGACATCTGACGGACATGAAGTTTGGAATTTTATTTCTTTGCCACGGCTAAACATCTGACCTTCATTAAACGTCGCTTTAACTTCTTGGTCATATCACGACGGTTATTATATTGAATCAGTATATGCGACAGATGACGTTAGTTGCGTAGAGGCCTTCTTTTTTGCTTGTATTTGTATTTATTTTGTTCTGTGAATGGAAATTTGGTTGGTGATATTGAATATCCAATCCAGTATTTACCTGGCAATTGAGAAAAACCATGTAAAACCCCAGTCAGTTTGGCGTTAGTAGGATTTTAACCTGCGATCTCTTGAATGCGAGCCATTGATGCTATTCGCTCGGTATTTTAATGTTTCTTATTTATTTGTTTCTTTATTTATTGTCGCTTAACTACAAGCAGTTATATTGCGACATACAAATTATACAACAATGTGAATACAATGCAATACTGTCATTACAGTACATGCAAAATAACACATTAATTCAAGATAATATAGCATAGAACCTTTTACAAAGTAAATCCTATACATTTGTCAATCACAGGAGGTTGTGGAATGATGTGGAGTGAAGAAATTTAAAGTTTGCTTATGCAAACTTAGTAAATATTGGAAAGGTAGAATCAGATGACTGAAAAGTTCAATGCCATAGCCGGGATTTGAACCACGGATCTCCCGGTCTCCGTCCGGTTGCTGTGATTTCCACCGATCTCCACCGGGAGATCCATGGTTGAAATCCCGGCTATGGCATTGAATTTTTCAGTCATCTGATTCTACCTTTACAACCTTGTCCAACACACGGCTTGTGTGGAAGAACAATTAATTCCATTAGTAAATATTGTGTTATGTAATTTGGTTTGGCCATTGCTAAGCCATCTGTTGGTCCAGTTACGTTTTATTTTATTTTTCACATGAGTTATATCCTTTAATCTTATTTCCACATGTTGTGTGTGATTCATTTGAAATTATATAGACGACTATATGTTGAATAATGTAAATACTGCCTCTGCGGTCGTGTGGTCAGCGTTTTGGTATCTCACTCCAGAAGTCCCGGGTTCGATTCTTTTGGGAGCTTTTTCTTTAATTAGAATGATTCCTTACCCTCCACAGAGTCTGGAAGTTTACCTACAGTAAGTGAGTTACTTAAACCATCTGTTGTTTCTAAACTCAAAGTCACCAATATGACATATAATACAAACAAAACAATAAAACATGTTACATGGCCTACATATTTTTTGTACAAATTTAACAGCTGTTAATGAAAACACGTTGAAAACAATGATCTTAATTATGCTAATAATTAGCGAACTAGTGATAACACATTTCCACAAATACAGGTTAAAATTAAAACTATAAAATTCAAACTCTTGTGAGTAAAACTTCCCTTTCGTACGCGCATAGGTTTGCCTAAACCTGAAAATTAATAGGATCCTCCCCATTTAAACAACCCTTAGTTTTGAACCGTGTTCAAACTGTGATGTATCGACAAACTTTCTTCGAATTATCGTGTATAAAATTTCAACTCCACACATTTCAGCACCGCGATGTGGTGATTTCTTTTTATATAGAACAGAAGTAGAAATTACTTTCATTGTATATGTTTTGTAATAAAGAGGCAGTTTACATATATAGATTTTATTCCTAAAATGTCATAATAAATATTACTCGAGGTTTTGAAAAAGAATACTTCTCATAGCTCCTCCACCCTATGCGTTCTTTGATCAGTTCACTCCAATTTTTAATTTGTATACTTTTGAGATATCAGATTATATCATCTTCTCATCTATTTTTTAATTCTGCCTCTTGTTCTACATTCGACAGGTTTTCTTTTAGTTACTTTCTCGTCAAGCATTATGTATGAATATGTTTAAGTGTAAGTATAAGTATTATTGTATTCCATCGAAAAATTCTATACAGAGATTTCGTTGGAAATACATGTTTTGAGGCCCATCGAAGCCCAAAAAATATTTTTTCGAAAAACGTCAATGTGTGTGTCTGTGTGCAGCATAACTAGAAAACCAAGAGTCCGATACTCACCAGTGAGTATTTGGTATTTAAGTTCAGTATCTTCCAAAGATACAAGACAAATATTTTCAAGAAAATTCTTCCAACTCAAACTTTCCTTTACATGGAAAATTTTAATTGTCTCAAAAGTGGCTCTAACGATTTTAATAAATACCATATATTTAAGATATTTTGATGACATATAAAATGTTTATCATTTTTTGGGGGGAATAGCCTAAGTCCACTTTATTGTAAGAGATAAACAAAATCTTATTACACAAAAAAATGTAGATTCGTTAAAGCAAACAGCTTATGTCAAAAATTGCTGTGGGTTTCCAGATATTCTTTATTATTGATTTAAAGTTTCAAACACTTATACTTTTCTAAAGTAACCGCAATTAGTTTTTTTTCTCCTGCTCAAGTAAAGAGAACGGAATTTTAAAGTCATCATATAGCAACACGCTATTAAGAGATTTGACTATCACTTAAGCCTACTGTATTCTCTTAATCCCCTTGTACCTCCAAGGAAAGATGGGTAATAAAACCATTTATGCCAATGTTTACCCGACTAAAATAAAGTAGATAGAATAATAAGCTTTTGTAATAATAGGTTGTTGAAGTATGGATAGAGAAAGTCATGTGAATATAAAAAATCAAAATTTCATTTATTTGTTTTTTGTTTAACCCCTTTTAACTGGGTAGCTCATATCGGACGATGAATGAATGAATAAATGAAGTGGGTGAAATGGTGTTCAAATGAGCTTGCGGTCCATAGAGCTTAAAGCTACCCGAACAGAGGATAAAGGAAAACCTCGGAAGAAACCTTATCCAGGTAACTCATCCTAACTGAGATTCGAATTCGGAACCTTTTGAATGTGAGTCAGACCCTAGCCACGGAGGTGGGCTTTAGTTATATAACGCTTCATTTCTCTGAATTCTCCGTTGTCCTTGCTCGTCTTTAATTGGTCCATAAATTCTTCACAGGATCTTTGTTTCAAATATTAAAAGTTTTTGTGTTTGAAAGCACCCAGTCTTGTATCCATATGTCACTATTGCTTTTACAATTGTGTTATAAACTCTTAATTTTGCACTTGGTATTAATTTGCTGTTTAATATACCATTGTATATGAAATATGCTTTATTTCCCTGAGTAACTTCGTCTTTTATTTCTTCTACTGAGTTATTATTATTATTATTATTATTATTATTATTATTATTATTATTATTATTATTATTATTATTATTATTATTATTATTATTATTATTATTTACTATGACTCTAGATACCTAAAAGAATTTATAACTTTAATAACACTATTATTTGTAATTAGGTCTTCGAGCTAGTTAAATATTACTTATACTCAGGTTTTAATGCAGCGCACAGCGTACCTAATGAGAAGGGCATTGGTAACAATGGCGCAATAAGTAGTGTTTGTTTGCTAGGAGAAGCAAATGGCGAGTGGCCAGAAAATGCCCAGAGAAATGCGCATTAATAAGGATACCGTGTGCGAGTCTTGACATGCAAGTGTCTTGTATATGCCATGCAAGCGTCAGGCACATGTTTGTCTGTACTGGTGTAATTATTGAGAAAGGAAGAGATTCCGCTCCTGGGTAACATTTTATTTTCTTATATTACACCGACATGCAAACTCTGTTCGCTTTTTATTGTAGTCTTATCTTCAGGTGCATATTGCCAATGTGTTACATAACAAAGGAACAAAGGCAGTGAAGATTTGCGGCACGCATGGAAATTATTTAACATGTTGCTAACAGTTATCTATCGAGCGAAACATACTTGGTAACAAAAGAAAGAGGCAACTGCAGAATCAGGGGAGGAAACATCGGGTTTAAGTAAAATAAAAATACGTCCAACCCTATCCCTAGGGTTTACCTATTTCCTTTTTTGGAAAAGGAAAAACAGCACAGAGTTTTCAGGCTTACTCAGGGGATTAGATTTTGAGATTAATCGTTCCCCTTCCCTAATCCGAGCGACATGGCCCCGCGATAACGTGTGGGACTCGCAATCGGGAGGTCCCGTCAGGCAGGCCACTTTGACCATGGGTCCTTTCGTGGTTTCCTAGGGTCAGTAGACGAATGCTGGGATGATTCCCCTTCTACCACGAGTTTCCTGTCCATCATTTCCTTTCATCTGTTTCGCGGTTGTAGGACCAGGCGACGGCGTTGGTATGTTGCGGCAGGACGATGGGAGTATCTTATTTACATCCGGACCCCCTTCTATTTGGTCACCCTTCGGATCGAGGTCTCTGAGCAACATTACCGGTCTCTCACGCCCAATATAGAATGGGACGCTAAGAACCACAGCAGTTAAAGAGCGTCCATAAAAAAAACCTTCGGATCTCTCCATCCCTTCCTCCCAGGGGTCACGTTGGAAGCACAAAAGACACATTATGCCATGTGAGGTGCTATGCTCCAGTTACTGAAGACTCCTCCGTCGGACTCCTTCTAACTTCTCCCCCTTCCCCAACCGAGCAGGATGGCTCAGGGATCTGAAACTCGTATTCCGGAGCTCCCGAGTTGTATTCCATTTGACCGGCCACCTGACCCGGAGCTTTTTCGTGATTTTCCTAGTCAGCAGGCGAATGTTTGTATGCTAGCAGGATTAGGCATGTTGAGGAGAGAACTGTTTCTTACCTAGGATATAATCTTCTGCCTGAGGCAGCCAGGGATGATCCCCCTAGAAACGTTAAGGACCCCGCTGCGCTGCCACCTGGCGCTATCACATATGGCTCCCTTCGTACTCACTTTCCCCATGAAAGTTTAGCAGTGCGCAATAGCCTTGGTCGAAGTGCTGAAATCCCCCTTGGTTTTTCATCCCTATCCCCTCCCTTTTTTCTAGAGAGAGCATGTGCTAATAGTGTATTGGAAAAGCCAAGTGGGTTGATCAAAGTCTTGGAGCTATTTTACTTTTGCAAAAAGCAGACAGGACCGACGCCTTTTGTTATATTATTTGCAAAATTTATAAGTTAATTATTAGTGTTTTTCTTATTTTCTTCAAAGATATGTAGGTAACTATGAGCGAGCTGGCTCTCAGTGAAAGCTCAAAAACGAAAAGTGAGTTTAATACTACATTTTATGTATGCTAGACAACGTTTAATCAAGCTAGACAAAGGTTTTCAGGAAAATCCTCCACACCGAATGTCTTTTTGCGTTTTCATTAGTTTTCATTTTCTCAAAAGTGGCTTTAGAGGTTTTGATTGTATCATATGTTAAGAATTTTTTGTGAATAGCCTGATTCAATATTTGTATATAACTGCGAAACCAGAAGATACACGAGGGCGGATTGATAAAGTCAGTAATTTTTTTAAAAAAATGGCAATTTTTCCAAAAAATCAATTTTATTTCTCAACAAAGTCTTCTTTCAATTCAATACACGTTATCCAACGTTTTTCCATTCTTTTTAAACCTTCCAAAAACTATGATTTTTCGAAGTCTGCAAAATATGAGGTTGTTTCTGCCATGACGTACTCATTGGACGTGAATTTCTTCCTGGGCAGCCAATTTTTGAGGTTTGCGAAGAGGAAGAAGTCGCTCGGAGCCAAATATGGAGAATATGGTGGGTGAGGTTGCAGTTCGTAGCTCAATTCCACAAATATTGCGATGGCAATCGCTGACTTGTGTGTGGGTGCATTATGCTGGTGAAAGAGAATCCTTTTCTTCAACAAATGGGGTCCTTTCTTTAACAATTCCTTGTGAAACTGATCCAGCATTGCGGCATAATATGAACCTGTGATCGTTTTACCCTTATCCAGGTAGTGGATGTCTATCACCCCTTGTGAATCCCAAAAGACAGCTGCCATGAATTTTCCTGCCGGCAGAATGGTTTTCGCTTTCTTTGGAGCAGATTCGCCGAAGGAAATCCACTGCTTGATTGTTGTTTGGTTCAGGTTGATAGTAATGGATCCAAGTTTCATCAACCGTGATGTAACGCCGCAAAAACTCATTTCGGTCGCGCTGGAACATGTTCAAACATCCCTGTGAAATGATCACACGATTCCGCTTGTTCCCAACTGTGAACAGTCGCAGCACCCATCTTGCTGAAAGCTTTCTCATACCCAAAAATTCGTGCAGAATGTTATACACCCGTTCACTCGAGATGTTTACGGTCTTGGTTATCTCACGGATTTTCACTCGGCGGTCTTCCAACACAATATCGTGAACTTTGTTCACCATTTCTTCTGTTGTGACCTCAACCGGCCGTCTTGTGCTCAACGATCATATTGAAATTCTGTGAACCACTTGTGAACCGTGCCATGTGATGGAGTAGAGTCCCCATAATACTTGTTTAGCTTTTCTTCCGTTTCCTTCAGCGAATTACCACGCAAAAGGTAGTCCTTTGTCAAAACACGAAATTCACTTTTCTCCATTTTCTACGAAGCAACACACATCTGCTTATTTTAGACGCTCTCAATAATGTTCTAAGAAACACATGACGACGAATTTCTGCGATTATACCCAGAATATATGTAAGACTGGGGTGCAAACAAGAAATCTGTGATTAGAACGCTATCTCTCGTCAAAGTCATGGACTTATTAATCCGTCCTCGTAGACAAAAACTTACTACAGTGAAAGTGTACAATTTGTTAAAGTATATAATTTGTGCCCAACACATGTTTTCGCTATGTTAGCTGTTTTAGAAATAATCCTTGTTGCATATTTAGACTTTCTCCAGTATCTAAGTCATCCGAGTGATATGCTTGAAAGTTTGCGATTCTCCTTTTTATATATATCGCAAGAGCTTGTTACACCACGACCAAACATTTAACTGATGTTTCTGCACATTATATGAAACTAAACACTTAATGCTCAGTTTCAAACCTTAGCTGTGTTTAAAGATACTGTGAGTAATGGGGTGAATAGAAGATTCACTTTTTATATTAATAGTAAGTATACTGTATAACGGAAGTATGTGAATTTATCATGGGAGGAGAAGCTTTTTTCCCCCTTTTCTTTTCTTGAATGAATGCATGAAATTGGTGAAATGATGCTCAAATGAGCCCGGGGTCCATAATGCTTGAACTTGCTTGTCATTCGTCCTCCCAGGATAAGGGAAAATTCCAGGAAAATCCTTATCCGGATAACTCACCTTAAAATTCGAACTCGGAACCTCTCGAATGACAGGTAGCCATACTGTCCCACATCCCACGCTATCCCAGGCAGCCACATCAGATCTGTTCGCGTGTAATCATTAGTGATGTGTGCTTTTGGATTATTAATGAAGAAAAATGCATAAGACGCATTATTCAAACCCTCAACATCGATGTCTAAAGACATAACACCGTCCTCTGATGTGTCGAAAACTTGTATCTTGTTTATCTGCGGCTCGTATTCGGGAGATCGTGGGTTCGGTTCCCGTGGCCGACCTTTCTGATTCATGGGTTTTGCGGGGGTTTCCCCGGGTCGCTAGGCGAATGCTGTGAATGTTCATTACATCCCCCGAATTTCCTGTCCCTCCATTTCACCTACATTTTGCTTTGACTTCACGTTTCATCTGCTTGGTCTGTTTCAGGGTTGAAAGTGTCGGCGGGAGTCTCGCGTTGCAAGGCAGGGGAAAAGAGGGCGATCTCCTGGGCCCCCAGCGGGAGTGCAAGTCCTTAGGGGGGAGGGGAACCGGTTGACCAGATGCCATTCGGGAAGTTTCAATCTGTGAAATGTAGGGACCCTGCCCTCTGCCCTGTCGTGTCTCCTGGTCCGGCCGCCCTCTGCTTCCTCTCGCCTCATCCCTACCTGCCGGGGGCACCCCGTCAGAGGCTTCAGGCACAAAAGATATTGTAGGTCGAGGTGCTAAGTTCCGCTCTAAGTCCCCCTCCGCATTTAGTCCTAATCCTAAATGTTGTTTTAAAACCGATGTAGTTAACTGAAGTGCTCAGAGCACTAGTATACCAAGTCTATCTTACCTCGTTTCGACAAAGCGAGAGTTAAGGTTCTTAATCGACAATTAGTTCCAGAGATGTCTAGAAATTCTGTTCACATTTTGTAATTCTTCAACATGGTCATGATTTAAATATCAGTAGAATTATTTTAAGTCCTTTTTTCATAAAATGGAAAAAATTGGGACTTGGTTCAGTATGGTCTGAAAAATTTGAACAAATTCTTTTCATAAAGGACAAAATAAAAGAAATAATTGTTAAACAACCTAACACAAACAAGTTGCAATTTCAAATATTATTCAATTTTAAAATTATATTTCATCAAAACATTTCTTGAAAAATTAAAACAGTTTAATATGCAATATTCTATAGAATAAAAATGTTTCACCAGTAATACTTATTATCTCTAAAACCCAAACATAAACAGATATTTACATTAACAGATATATGCTCTTGCAAGTCTAAATGTAAGTCGATCATTTGTGTCATCTCCACTGTCATGAGTTGCCTCAAATGAAAACCTTGTGTGTGACATACGAGGAATATTTTAAAGAATTGATGGCACAAGGATGAAATACAAGGCAACTACAGATGTCATTAACATGGCATTTCCACAGAAAGAAAGCAGAGACAAGAGTATTCACTAATATATTTTTTCTTAATTTGGGTAAAGTATATTGTAGCGTTATTACCGAAGGCCCCACTCCCGCTCCTCCAAAAAAAGAGCTTTGTTTTCACAACAATATATTTGACTTCCTTGTGATCTTAAAATGGTTAAGAATACCCTTCTGGTCTCTAGCAAGTCCTGCCAATAGTTGGAAAAAACGAAACTAGGAATTTGTTGTAATGCTAGAACTATTCCTTCTAATTGAATTATTGCATTATGTTGGTCTTGTCCTTGTGCTCTGAGCCTTCCAAATATAGCTTCTCGTACGAATTTGCATTAGTCCACCCCCGCCGCGTATGATGATGATGATTATTATTTTTATTATTTTTATTATTATTATTATTATTATTATTATTATTATTATTATTATTATTATTATTATTATTATTATTATTATTATTTGCTGCTCCATCTGTATCAGGAACAATGTAAACAGAAAATTTACGGTAAAGATTTGCTTTTTCAAAGTTGCTAAGCATTTTGGCATCATCTTGTAGCCATTCTAGAGGGAGAGTTGCATCCACTGCTTCTTTGAGAATGAAGATCCACAATTTTAAATTCAGAATAGAACATCAGGGCTTTCTGCCGCATCCGGAAACTTCCGGTACGCATACACTGAATACCGGGAGGTATCGGAGTAGGTTCCTAACCTATCCATAGTAATTAAGTAGTGATATCTTCTGCACAGGTTAATAACACAGAGTTGCTTGCGTTGCCCAAATAAGCCAAATGTTGCGCAAAAGCCCCGTACTGGCATTACACGCGTTAATTATGAAATTCACTACAGAACCGGTAATTACTCGGCTAAATGGCGCAGATTTATGGCATTCTCACTTTCAGTTTTACGTACACATTTTAGCAGATTTTGTCATTTTGACAACCCACTCCAGTGTTTACTGCCGCTAAATGCGATTTTCCGCTTCAGGTATACAGCGCAACATCAAGTACTTATCTAAAATGGAAAAATCACACGAACGGTTTTGTTGATAGCGTAGTGTGTATAAACTAAAAAAACACATTGTATAACACTCGCATGATTTTCTCTTTCAGTTATTACCGATCCACATATCTCTCTTATAATAAGAGGCGTGTTTTTTTAAAAATAAGTACCAATAATTTATTTTAAAAAAATAACAGAACATTACCTTCCAAATACTTCATTATCATTCATTACCTTACACCTTACACCACCTCTCCACAAAGTCACTGTGGTTATTCAGCGACTTGTTGTAACGGGAAATAATTTGTTGTATGCTTTCGTCAAAGAATGATGCTGCTTGTGATGAAATTCAAGTCTGCACTTTTTGTTTCATAATATCAAAGTCGTTGAAATGTTTTCCACCAAGGCATTTCTTCAGATGAAGAAATAGATGAAAATCCGGACTGTAAGGTCGAAATGTTCCCAAACAAATGATGCGATCAGATCTTCAGCTCGTTTGGCTGGTGTGGCTGGGCAGTCACTCATTATTATTTCCCCACAAACAATTAGCGATGAATGCTTGCTGTTGTAACACTTCTCGCATTCAAAAAACGAACCACTGATCTGACTTCACAGTCGGTGCGTCGTTCGATTGTTTTGAATATTTCGAAACAATCTAATAACAGGAAAACACAAAGTGACGATCGCTCACACCTGCGCCTAGCTTCCTAATGAATGGAGGAAGTGATCGTGCATGCTCAAAATCGCGGCTGCAGCGGCAAAATATTAAAACGGTATTTACTTTAAAAATACGCCTCCTGCATTACACTATTCATACATTACGTTAATCACGATTTCAAAATATATAATTCATTGTTATTCCACACAAGCCGTGTGTAGGCTGAAATTGGAAAGACAGAATCAGATTGAAAAATTACATGCCACAACTGGGAGTGATTATCTACAAAACCCGGGACTTAAAGTATGTACGAGATTGTAAGTGGCAATTGGGGTATGTTATCTCAAAATTAATTTCAGAACGCTTGTAGTTATTAGGAAAACTGTGAGTCAGTTGGGAAATTTAATGTGTGCTCGTATGTTGCCATAGTAGCTCAGCTGGTAGAACAACAGCGCGGAAAGCTGAAGATCCATGGTTCAAATCCCGGGTATGGCATTGAATTTTTTGCTCCTGTTCTACCTTTCCACGATTTCAAAACTATAAACTTAGTTACATATACGATGCAAAATCAAAGCTCAGTTTTTTATATCACACGTCAGTCTGATCTAAACAGTTCTATTACAACGAAAACTTCTACATCAACAAAGTTTGCGGAAAGAGATAATGCTACGAGGAAAAGTATATAACACAAAACTGCATATTTTAAAGAATTACACTTTTTTCTGCAGCAAGTTTTGTTTACCTATTATGGTTTCCCACCTATATGAAATTTATGAATTGAGGATCTCACAGGGCATTTAAATAAAACTGAAGATGCATAATTTTTATTAATGATATGATAGTGTAATTAAACAACCATTTTAAGAAAATAAAATATAAATAAACTCTTTCATGCAAAGAGTTGTTTGGTGTACATGAATTTCGGAAAAAAATATTCGTCCATTATTCTTGAAAGATGCTGTTAAATACGACTTTTTTATTACTTTCTCTACCACTTATAGTAAGTAGAGAAAGTATTGCATTCCACCCAAAATTCGATATCGAGATTTCACCGGAAATACTCGTTTTGAGGCTCCCTGAATTCAAGCATTTTTAGAGAAAGGTGTGTGTGTGTGTTTAGTTTAACTCAAAAACGAAAAGTCGTTAAACACTAGACTTCGTATTTAAGTTCAGCATATTCCAAACAAGCGACATGAAGATTTTTTAAGAAACTCGCCCCACCCCAAACTACCCTTTACATGGAAAAAGCTTTGTTGTGTTTTATTTTCTCAAGAATGACTCTAACAATTTTTCGGAAAACACCATATGTTTAATATATTTGCATGACAAAATGTACATCTTGAATTTTCTGTGAATTCATCCTCATTCTAAATTGTTTTTGTATGATTGGTAAACCATAAGAAAGGAAAAATATTATTGAACAAAAATAGAAAATGTTGTTAAAGCCCACAATTTACGTCAAATAAATTTTTTTTGCCGTTAACATTTCCGAGATATTCTTTGTTGTTGTTTCGAACTTTCGTATACTTGCACTTTTTTCAAGTCTTAGCCGCTATTCATTTTTTCTCCTGATCATGAAAAGAGCATGGAGTTGCAAAGCCACCACATAGCGGCCCCTTTTTAAAAATCTGACTAACACTTTAGCGTGCTGTATCCTTCTTATAATTACAGCGAAATGTGTGAATGTGCAATGGAATTTTATCGGGGATTCTGCATTAACAAAAAATGAATAGAAGAATAAGCTTTTGTAAGAATAATTTGTAGAAGATTGGGAAATAACGACATGTAAATGCAGCTCATCAGATGTTTTCCTTAATTACACTATTCACGGATAGATAGACAGACAGGCAGACAGACAGATAGAGAGACGTACGAACGCACACATAGACGAATGGACGGATGGGTAGATGGATGGATGGATGGATGTGCGTACATACACACTCTTACACATAGACTTTTTTGAAATGCATTTTTAGGGTTCTAAATATTTTGCCAGCACCTACTTCTGGCAAAATATTCTCCCATCAAAATTTTTGGGTGGAATGCAACAATACTTCCTCCTACATAAGTGGTAGCGGAAATAAAAATTCAGCAAGGGAATGTCGGATTAGGTGAATAATAATAATAATAATAATAATAATAATAATAATAATAATACGCAGTAGGCAAAGCGGTAGGAAGAAAAGTATGATGATAATGATGATGAATTTGCACTATTGGATGCATCACTGTGCAACATTTTATAACTTGCCCTGGACAAAAGTTACGCCCGCTGTAGTCATCTTCAAGCGCCTGGAGATGAAGATGTGACCATACTTTTTGCCGCCACTCCACAGTTGAGGGCGAGATGTTCCTCCTTTTCCGCACAAAAGGAAACGTGTGTGGTTTTCACATCTAGCAACCCCACGTTGCCACATCTTCTTGACACCCTCTTCCCACCTTCTAAAGGCCCAGATACTTGCTATTTATAAGCGTTCCTTACTATACAAGTTTGTGGCTGAGTTTTCAAGGTTAATAATCAATTATCTGCTATTCCTTGATTTATGAAGAGGAGGACAACAGGAAAGAAAAATATTCTACCGATTTCAAACTGTTTTATAATAGGTGAGCCGCTAAAACAGAGATGTTATTGGATTTTCTTTTCATTTCTTTCCACTGTCCTTTATTTCTTCCCTCTCTTCCTAAAACGTTTCCTTTCTATTGGGTTACCAAACTGTTGATTTCTTTTTCTTCCCTTTATTTTAATTCCACACAATATGTTTCTTTTTCTTCCCCTTGCTTTCCTTCCTTGGTTTCCCTAAGAATTATTGTATTCCACTAAAAGAATATTGGATATAGAAATTTCACCGTGTGTCTGTCAAACACTTTCCCTCTGTGAACAGAACTAAACCTAAGACAGGTACCAACCTTCCTACTTGAGTCAGAGATCGTTTAGGCACACCAAGCAAAGATTTTCAGGAATTTCCCGCTCACTCAAAAAGAAATTCTGTTTCGAACTTGGTAAAATATATTTTTATGTACTATTATGGCAAATGGAATGCATATCATGAATTTTCGGGAATAAAGGAAGTCGTCTATATTTTTATGTTTTATTTTACATGTTATGATAGAAGTAGACAAAAACTAACTTCAGGGAAAAAGAAGAGGTTATTAAAATATACAATTTGGGCCATGTACGCTTTTAGTAGAATAGGCTATTCCCTGAAAAAATCGTTGTTCTTCGACTGAACTTTCCATATTTTGAGTAATATTCTTAGATTGTCATTTTTTTATTTATTTCTCCTGAAATTTGGAAAACGTTTGTTCTATCAAGGCAGGCATATAAAAACAGTTGATCGTCATATCAACCTCCTGTACGGTCTTATGTATCTACTACAAAATATACTTGAAACAAATACTGCTAATGTTGATAGCAATCAACATAAAGTGCATAAGAAGCAAAATTTTATATAAATAATTTGTAGAATAGATACGAAAATAAATGTTAGTGAGTAGAAAAGTCATGTGACTGCAACAGATCAGAGTTTTTACATTCTCTGCCCTTAGTTTAGGCAGAGAAAGTATTGCATTCGACCTAAAATCGAGAGTTGATCACCACTACAATTTTTGAGGTGCGTGAACCCCAAAAACTTTATTGTACAAAACGATCTGTGTGTGTGTGTGTGTATGTGTGTGCATGTGTGTGCGTGTGCATGTGATAGAGGGGGTAGAGATTGAGCGTGAACAGCATAACTAAAAAAACGGGTTTTATAAATACGGCATTTAAAATTTTTAAGTATGCAAAACGAAGATTTTCAAAAACTACTAGCAATTCAACGCTCCTAAACATGGGAAGATATAAACTGTTATTTTATCACGGTTGGCTCCAATGGTAATGACAAAAAGTCATTTTTAGGACGCTGGAAATAAAAAAAACTTGAATTTTTTGTAAACATCGTTTGAAGTCTTTTTCATACTTATTGCATTTTGTAATTTTGGGAAACGGAAAGGCAAGACAAAAACTTACTGTAGGAAAAGTTTGAAACTCATTAAAATAGACAATATGCCATCAGCATCATCATCATATCAAATTACTTTTGTGGTAGCAAAATATTTCGAGAATACACTTTGTTATGCGCATTTTTTGCTATATGTTTGAAAATAGATCTTCTTCTCCTCTTTTCTTTCTTTCTTCCTTTGTTCCTTTATTTTCCCCCCTGCTTAAGGGCAGAAACCTATGAAAAGCGTCGAATGAACACTAAGTCGCCTAAGACTGTCTTTGCTTATTATTTTTACTTTCTCTACTACGTATAGTAAGTAGGGGAAGTATTGTATTCCACCCAAAAATTCGATACCGAGATTTCACCGGAAATGCATGTTTTGAGACCCCCTGAATCCAAAAAAAAGCATTTTTGGAAACATGTCCGTGTGTGTGTGTCTGTGTGTTGTGAAAGCATAACTCAGAGACGACAGTCGGATAAACTCCAAACTTGTTATTTAGGTTCAGTAACTTCCAGAGATGCGACACGAAGGTTTTCAAGAAAATCCCCCACCCCAGATTACCCTTTACATGGAACATTTTTCAAAAATTTTCTCAAAAATGGCTATAACGATTTTGATTAAAATATCATAAGTTTAAGATATTTTCATGGCAAATGAAATGTATATCTCGAATTTTCTGGGAATGTCTCCAAAAGTATTCTTCATTGTGAACGACTTTTGTATAACTGGTAAACCATAAGAGATAGACAAAATGTTACTACACAAAACATGTAGATCGCGTTAAAATACACAATTTATGTCATATACATTTTTTTTGTTGGGTGAACCATTTTCAAGATATTGATACTCCACATAGCAACCAGCGCTTAAAATATTTGACTATCGCTTAAAGCCTAGCAATTCCCCTTGCATCTACAAGAAAATTAGCAATAAGATTAACATCTCGATTAACATGAAGCATATGGAGAATAAGCGTTTGTAAAAATAGTTGTACAAGAGTAGAGAAACTCATGTGAGTGTAACACATCAGATTTTTTCCTCTGGTCGTTATCATTCAAATTGCTCTTTTGGGCAAACTTCTACCAAGATTATATTTTAATATGATAAATAGAAATTATTCTGCAAATGTTCAGTAAAATAAAAATAACGAATTACATAACTTTAGAAATAATTTATATGAATTTAAAATCATATGAAGTAAGAAGTATATTTAAATTTGTAATTTTTAAACCAAGTCATATTTTGTTTGCAAATCGTATGATAAATTTGTAAGAAATATATTTAGTATTCCAGAGTTGATTCCAGAGTTTTTAAAACTGCATTATAAGGAGATTATGCAGATAGTTTAAAAAAAGAAGCACAAAATATGTTCTCTCTCAGGAATCATTCAAGGACTTAAATTGAAAATTCGGGAGTTTGTTACAGCATATACCACAAATATTCGGCAAATATTTGAAATTAAAAGCTTAAAAAATATCCCCGGCTGGCCCCGTAGCTCAGTCGGTAGAGCAGCTGCCTGCTGTACCAGGGGTCCGGGTTCGATTCCCGGCTGGGGTGAGAACTTCTCTCTAGCCAAGATTATTCCCTCTCATCCCCAGAGTCTGGATGTATGAATGTGTGTGTGATCTAATGAAAAAGCTCAAAGTTTACGAGCAACCCAATCACAAGCGAATACGAGTTAACACCATTGCTAGACAATAATATGTTCCAAAGGAAATGTCGACGATAAGACCATTGCAGTTAAAGGCGGGGTATAAATGGAACTTAAAAATATCCGATCAACAGCATACCTTAGACAGCGAATTCTATGGTGATACGAGAGGAAATGCTTCCTGTGAGATGGGAACATTTCCAGAGTCGTCCTCACTAGAAGAAATTGTTTACTTCACATAACCAATAAAAATGCATTTAATTACATATATCAGTATGCAGTTTCCGTTTTGTAAGGTTGCCTATATGTGTGGGGTTTTAACGTTACTATATATAATAAGATTTTTTGTGCATTTATGTCTCCATGGTTGTATTGTAGCTTATTAGTAGGTATTGTCATACCAGACACATTATTGCGTCGCACTGTCGACAGTGGTATTGGGGTCATTTATTATTTCTTTCGGCTTAACGCTTCTCCTTTGGCGCTGACCACGCCAGAGAGAGTAGGTTTTGTTGAAGTTCCGTCTGGCATGACACCGGCTCTGGCTAGCTAGCGTGCCTTGTGGCGTATTAGTAGGTATTGTCATACCGGACACATTATTGCCTCGCATTGTCGACAATATATTGGGGTGATTTATTATTTCTTTCGGCTTAACGCTTCTCCTTTGGCGCTGACCACGCCAGAGAGAGTAGGCTTTGTTGAAGTTCCGTCTGGCATGACACCGACTCTGGCTAGCTAGCGTGCATAGTCAAGGTTGGAGAGGGGGGATAGATAGATAGATAGATAGATAGATAGATAGATAGATAGATAGATAGATAGATAGATAGATAGATAGATAGATAGATAGATAGATAGATAGATAGATAGATAGATAGATAGATAGATAGATAGATAGATAGATAGATAGATAGATAGATAGATAGATAGATAGATAGATAGATAGATAGATAGATAGATAGATAGATAGATAGATAGATAGATAGATAGATAGATAGATAGATAGATAGATAGATAGATAGATAGATAGATAGATAGATAGATAGATAGATAGATAGATAGATAGATAGATAGATAGATAGATAGATAGATAGATAGATAGATAGATAGATAGATAGATAGATAGATAGATAGATAGATAGATAGATAGATAGATAGATAGATAGATAGATAGATAGATAGATAGATAGATAGATAGATAGATAGATAGATAGATAGATAGATAGATAGATAGATAGATAGATAGCGTTACTTCTTTGTGTGTTAGCTTCACTTTGAGTGGAAATGTATAAGGAGTAGATCGTGTGTGGCGAGGCATTTCCCCTCAATCCTTTATTCCCCTATGTGTGATGTAGGGCCTGCAATTTTTTATCAATAAATCAGGTAATGTGTGTGATGTGAAATTTGTGTGTTTGTTTAAAAACCTCACGCCTTTATCGGAATGTAGACACCAAGGTCCTAGTCCTCTCGCAGTTTCTGTGCTACGTCCCCCATGTGCGTGTTGGGGTGACCTAAATTAATCATTTCTGGTAACCTTTTCGGTCTTCCCCAGCATGTAACAGTATTTGCTCTTAATGTTAGCTGTGGCATTGTTTGTCAAAACATCTTAAGGAGCGGCCAGTAAACCATGGCATTTCCGGACACATAATGATGGATCTGATATATGTTTACGAAATTGATTTCATGGCTTTATAGAACTATAAATTTTTGTGTTACCTAAATTGTGTATTAATTCTGGTTTTAATATACCTATAGGTAAATAGAAAGATAAAGTTTTCAAATTTCACAGGTTTGTCCTCCTAAATGTATGCATTACTGAAAAAAAAATATGTAACGTAATATGTGCAATATGTGACGTAAGCATACACGTGAGGCTGACATACGGGAGGTCCCGGGTCCGATTCTCTTTGGGCCGTCCACTCTGACCATCGGTTTTATTGTGGTTTATCCAGGTCAGTAGGCAAATTCTAGGGTGATTCCTCCTCTACCACAAATTTTCTGCCCATCACTGTTTGTCTCTATCATTTCCTTTCATCTGTTTCAGGTTTGAAGGACCAGGTGACGGCGTTCGGTGTGTTGCGGCAGGATAATGGATTGTGCTCCTTGGAAAGGTTTCTCCCTAGCTTCAGCGCAAATGGTGAGGGGCCCCCTTCCTGGGGGTGCCTCGGGTCCCTGAGGACCCCGGGCGGAACGGGGTTAACGCATGACTATCCGGTGCCAGGATGTGCCACATCTGGAATCGTTAGGGACCTTACCTTGTTAGTGCACGTTGTCGTGCGGATCTGATCATCCTTCGGGTCTCCACTTCATCCTTCCTCCCAGGGACCGCGTTAAAAACAAAAAAAGGACCAGTACGGCCTACTTGCGGTGTTCTGCTCCAAGTTTCTGGAGCCCCTCCGCATGTATTCACACCTAATGCCTATAAAGTAGCTGTTATTTCCGATCTTGAATATAATGAAGTCAGTATTGTATAATGTAATATTAGATTATTGGTAATTGGCAGAAAAATTCATGTGATTATTATACTTTAGAATTTTAAGGGTTTGATAACTAGTGTTATTTGTTGCTGCAGGTAGGTATGTAAGAAATCCAGCCGTTGAATGTTTTATATCCATGACGTTCTTATATCCCACACAACTGCACCAAACGTTCTACATACGAGTGAAATAGTCAAACTAATATCACCATCAATGCTCCTTTATCCATGACGTTCTTATATCTTACAGAGCTGTAACAAACCTGCTACATACGAGCGGAATAGTCCAACTAATACCACCATCAAAGCTTTTTTATTAATAACGTTCTTATATGCTACAGAGCGTTATCAAACGTGCCACATACGAGTGCATTAGGCAAACTAATACCATTATACGCCCCTTTATCCAGGACGTTCTTATATACTACAGATATGTATCAGATGTGCCACATACGAGCGGAATAGCCAAACCGATATCAGTATAAGTTCGTTTATCCATAACGTTCTTATATCTTACAGAGCTGTAACAAACCTGCTCATACGAGCGGAACAATCCAACTAATATCACTATTAATGCGCCTCTATCCATAACGTTCTTATATCTTACAGAGCTGTAACAAACCTGCTCATACGAGCGGAACAATCCAACTAATATCACTATTAATGCGCCTCTATCCATAACGTTCTTATATCTTACAGAGCTGTAACGAACCTGCTCATACGAGCGGAACAATCCAACTAATATCACTATTAATGCGCCTCTATCCATAACGTTCTTATATCTTACAGAGCTGTAACGAACCTGCTCATACGAGCGGAACAATCCAACTAATATCACTATTAATGCGCCTCTATCCATAACGTTCTTATATCTTACAGAGCTGTAACAAACCTGCTACATACGAGCGGAATAGTCCAACTAATACCACCATCAAAGCTTTTTTATTAATAACGTTCTTATATGCTACAGAGCGTTATCAAACGTGCCACATACGAGTGCATTAGGCAAACTAATACCATTATACGCTCCTTTATCCAGGACGTTCTTATATACTACAGATATGTATCAGATGTGCCACATACGAGCGGAATAGCCAAACCAATATCACTATAAGCTCCTTTATACATGACGTTCTTATATCAAACCTTATATCCTATATAGCTGCAGAGATATATCAAACATGCTACATACGAGTGGATTAAACAACCGGGTCATAGGAATTAAAAAAGGTACTTTCTCAAAGTTCATGCTATAAGCATGACCGCTTTCTGTCCTGATATGCTCAACTTAATGAAATGCTTGTTTTTGTAAGAATGTAAACCTACTACTTCATGCGAATTCATACTCATGTACACAAACATCTTCATCACCTAAATATGAGCATATACTCGTGTTATCTATATCTGTGACCCCTATAACTGCATTGATCTTGTGGCGTTGTGTTGTTCGACTGTTTCGTACTTTGTGTTAGCGCAGTAAGGTTTTTTGTTACATTTGTTTCTATTCCATCAAAGTAACCAGGAAGTATTGTATGCTGCCTAACAGGACTGCTCAGCAGTAACATTACGCAACCACAAAGTCCTTCAAAAATGAAAATTTAATGAAGTAACATAGACATAGTCCTAACTGTATATGAAATTGGAAAAAGAATAAACGGAACGAAGGTGATAAGGTATAATAAGCCAGGCAAAAGGAGCAATATTTACAAACTGTAAAGTCACAACTCACAAGGAGTTCGAAGCAGATTCAAATGTGACTGTTTCTAGAATCCTGGGATGTTTACACTATTTTTACTATGGAACAGCTTTCTTATAAACTAATAAGTAGTTGAATTTTGAGGTTGTTTAAGTAAGCTTAACTGATAAGTAACAATTTTGATTTTCACTGGTTTTTGTGAAGCAATAGAAGATTTCGAAACTCCGTGAATGTTCAAGACAATGATAGCAAATCAATAAATAAAATGATAGTGGACAAGCATATTATATCAATAAACAAGGCAAAGATAAAGGGATAATTGTGTATTGGAAAGTCATACTCCATAAGGTGCTGGATGAGGGTTCATGTTCGTATTTTCTAGAATCCTAGCATATTTATGCTGTGTATACTGTGAAACAGTATAAAATGGACGCTTGAGTATGTTCTTTTCTGCCTCCATTATTTGAGTGTGTTCTCAAATTGAGTGAAGTAGGCACTCGAAAGCTTTTACTGTTACCAAACAGAGTATTTACTTAAAAAAGTGAAGTGTGTATTAAATTAAATTAAACTGAGTTTTATTTATGGACGCTCTTTAACTGCTATGGTTCTTAGCATCCCATTCAACATTTGGAGTGAAAGACCGGAAATGTTGCTCAAAGGCCTCTTTATCAGGCTTGAGGTTATTTTACATGCCGTAAATCTACGACACTGGATCATCCCTTTACTTCCCTTTCGAAGGAAGCCATCTTCCGGATTTATATGCCCAAACAATCCACCGCCCTCCGCCGGGTTTGAATAACGGTGTGCTATATATTCCTGTTCATTCATATGATCCAATATCACTATCAAAGCTCCTTAATCATGACTCTCTTATATGCTACAGCACTGTATCAAAAGCGCTACCTATGAGTAGAATAGTCAAACTAATATTACTATCAAAGCTCCTTTATCCACGGAGAAAGAAGTCAGAAAGAAAACGTTAAAGGAATATCAGATTAGTCTCAATCAAAGTTGGCGCGGCATCAAACAAGATAGTCTTAGAAGCATGGGTTCCTGTACGTGAAGCGAATATTTTCCCTCAAATGAGCGCAAACTTGACAGCTCAGGGCTTTTCACACCCTCGGTATTTGTCTTTGCAGTGCTCTTTATTTCAAAGTTATATAGGTGACAGCAATTTTCCATTTATACGTGACTTCTCTACGACTGGCCGAAAGTTCCATTATCTGTGGTTCTTTTCAATCCCCATCTAGCTCCACCGCAGCAGGTACCTAGACGTCTTTTGTTACGGTCCTAATCTTTTTACGGACTGCGTATGCACCTTGCTTGAGATTCGTATCTCTTCTGGTTCAAAGATCGGGTTTCAAAACTCCAGTAACAATGCTTGCTAAAAAACTTACCGGCATGTCGCACTGCATAACGGGAATTTACCAAACAGGGGTGGATTTTATCGCAAAGTTCTATTTTAGGTACCTGAAGAGCTGTTTTTCTTTCATGTGTGTCCTTCGCGTACAAGAGATTCGCTCGAGATGCAGTCGACACAGAGTGTAACATTTCCCCGTTACTTTTTCTCCCGTTACTTTACATGCTGGTTATGATTGGTTATATTTCATTTATTATATATTTATTTATTCGTCCTAACTATAAACTGGGTTGAGTTTTGGAATCAGCATTTTTTTCTTATTGTGCTTGGATTCACACGACTTTTCTACTCACTCTTCTACACATCATTCTACCCATTTCACGTTAATAGAGATAAACTATCATTACCCATTTACACATTTCATTGTAGGTACAAGAATACATTAAGCTAAAGCGATATCAGATTTTAAAAAGCGTATCGTTATGTGATGTCTTTAAAAGCCCATGTGCTTTGTATGGCCACGAGAAAAAGCGATTAGCAAACTAACTTGAAAAAAGAGTAAGCATTTGAAAATCCGAACCAATAACAAAGAATACCTCGGAAATGGCTAATTCCACAAAAAATTATTTGGCTTAAGTTCTGTGCTTTAACGAGGTCTACATTTTATGTGCAGTAAGATTTTATCGATATCTTGCGGTTTACCAGTTATACAAAAGTCATTCAGAATAAAGAGGACTTCAAAGCTATTTCTAGAAAATTCAAGATATGCATTCAATTTGTCATGCAAATATCTTAAATATATGGTATTTTAATCAAAATTGTTAGTGCCATTATTGAGAAAATCAAATATAACGAAAGATGCTTCATTTAAACGGCAGTTTGGGGTGGGGGATTTCTGAAACTCTCTGTGTCGCATCATTGGGAGATGTTGAATTTAAATATCAAATTTGGTATTCAAAAAACCTTTTTCATTTTTGAGTTATGCTGCTCACCCCCCCTCTCTCTCTCTCTCTCTTCCATTTTCTAAAAATGCCTTTATGGGGTTCAGGGAGCCTAATAACGTGCATTTCTGGTGCAATTTCGGTATCGAATTTTTTCTTGGAATGCAATACTTCCTCCAGAAACTTCATATCTATATAATTTATTGTCCTTACAGTCTATGGGTCCTTACGTATTGACCATGTCCATTTCTTTTTAACTTTATACAAATATTTCCCCGACGATTATTGTGATTTACCATAACAAATTTTCCTACGTGCTATTTTATATTTATTTTAAGCCATTTAGCTTGCAGTAAGTTCATTATTCATTGCTGTATTCCAGTACAGTCAAATAATCTGTGCTTTATATCCTCTTCCTTTCTATACATCGGACAAAGTCGCTGAGCCACCTTCTTTCTGGAACTTTCGGATCTCCATACTACTATACTACTATTTTCGGCTATGCAATCTCTCTTATTCTAATGTTACAGGTATCAATATATCATTCTCTTTTATCATCAACCTTAATAGTCACATAAAATTTAAAAGAGCTGTTAATCCATAACATCTAATCAAAATCCTCTAAATCGTTTTCTCTTTACTCAAATATCACCGTTTGATGTATTTCTTGTATTTCAGGTATTAAGGGAACAAAGGAAGTGCAAAGTGGCTAAATTTAGTTTTTTAATGGTATATTGTGTAATTCCTTGTTATACAGAATTCTGTATAAATTACTGAAGGGTTCAATATTTTAATCTTAGACTTATGACTTAATAGAAACGAAATGAAATACATAACATTGGAAAGAAACATAAATTTAGGCTCAGATCTACATAATATGAGGTGGCGCCGCATTAATGTATAAGACTCGCATTCGGGAGGTCTAGGGTTCAATCCCTGACAAGTGCCCACTCTGACCCATGGGTTTTTCGTGGTTTCTCCTGGTAGGCGAATTCTGGGGTGGTTCTTCTTCTAACACGAATTTTCTGCACCTCATTTCCTGTACTCATCATATCCTTCTTCTCAACTGTTTCAGGGTTGTAGGACCGGGCGACAGTGTTCGGCGGGTTGCGTCTGGGCGGTAGATGTGCGCTTTGTAGAGGTTTCTTCCGTGGCGTCGTTGCGGGACCCGCCTCAGAGTGGGCCCACTAGGGGGTACCGCCGGGAATATGGAGGCTTATGAGTAGCCTTGAACGGATGCGTTCGATCTGGAAACGTTAGGGACCGCTTGCGCTCGTCGTCATCCGGATCTGGTCATTTTTCGGGTCTTTCTCCCAATCCCTCCCTTCCAGGAGTCACGGTAGAACTTAAAAGGGCCGTTGTGGCCTATTTGGGGTGCTCTGCCCCGGTGGTGGGGTCCTTCCGTTCGTCTGAACCTTTTCTGTTACATATGATATATTAATAAAGTAGTACTCAGACTTAATCTTTCTTTGTTTAGTGAACAAGTTACCTTAAACTTATGACTCCGCAGTTAGTTAAAGCAGAGCAATTTGGGAGACCTGTTCCTATTAATTAAAGCTGAATACCTGTATCAGGGGTGACAAAAACGCCTTCCTTCCGCGAGGCCCAACTATGCAACACGCGTTACACCATCAGCAGCATTTGAAAAACGAACGGAAGCCAGAGAGAGAGCAACGCCTGCGAGTCCAATGATTTGCTGGCCCCCTTTTGTCATCTCTGATCCACAAGACAGTTTGCAATTTAACTTCTTTAATGTTCCCAGAATTTTAAATAATAGGAACAGCTTCAAATAACATACTTTTGATAAACTTGTTTTTGATTTTAGTGTCCTATTAACATTTAACATTGTTTATAAACCATGCATAGGTATGAAACACCGTTTAGACAACAAGAATACGAATGTAACAAATAAGAGGACAAATGATTGATTATGGCACATGTCATAACATTACATGGTTCATTATATTACACGCATACCGAACAGGATAGCTCAGGCGGCTACGTCTGTGGCCGTATTCGGCATATCGTGGGTTCGATTTCCGTAGCCGACCTTCCTGACTCATGGGTTTTTTCGGGGTTTCCCTGGGTCGCCAGGCGAATGCTAGGAAGGATCACTACATTCCTTGAATTTCCTGGCCCTCCACTTCATCCCCATTTTCTTTCACTTCGCCCTCCCTCTGCTTGGTCTCTTTCAAGGTTGCAAGTGTCTGCGGAAGACCTCGGCATATGCATGGCAAGGGAAAAGGATGCTCTAAGGAACCTACGACCTCCCGAATGCGGGACGCAGACGTTACAGCCTGAGCCATCTCGCTCAGTAACTTTTAAACGTAATGCCTACACACGGCTGGTGTGAAACAACAATTATCACGTCAGAGGAATTCCCAAAGTTTGGTATTCTTATCGATAAATCTCTATGTAAGCGCCTTTTGTAGCATGACAGAGTCTAGGTGATATTCAGCCTCTTCCCATATATTTTCTTGATCTTCGAAGTGACAATTGAAGAACAGCACCGAACTTCTAATGTGAATCCTCTAAATCCGTCTCTGGAGTCCTGGCAACATCTTTTTCTGAACCCATATCTGTTGACAAACCTTGAAACATGAAAGTTGAACTCGTCGCGAAAACTGGCTTCTGCAGAAATCAATAAAACTGTGATTGTCGATCTTCGACGGCAGTAAACTTTTAGAACTTTCTTTGTCATAAACGATGAGTCATTGAAAATCCTTTTTGATAGCGTTTCCAAAGAAACACATATTTCTTTGCGTTCTCTTTCGAATGACAATTCCTCTTATTTAAAGTGGCCAATGCCCCATACATTTCTATAACAGTTTCACTTATGTTATTCTACTTTCGACCAATAAAACGGAAGGAAATGTTGAATTTTCCTGCTGTCTATCGCTATGAATTAATCGTTTTGATTTCAATACTTCTCTAGTTTTAGTTTTATAAACATTTCCAGATGATGGACAGCTGATTGTAGCTCTGCATAGAATCTACACTCATGTTTTCAATAACATAAAATAATTGTTTATTGCACTGTTCTTAATTAAAATTGAGTTATTTTCGTTTAAAATGTTTTTTTTATTTATCTAGATTCTAGCAGTTTCTGTTAGCTTCTCTTACGTTTTTAGTTAGGTATACTCCCATTTCCACTATTTGTATTAACATTTTGGGGATTTGTTTCCAAACAACAGAACTTACGTGTTTTAGTAATTTATACTTTCTTTACCACTTACCTATAGTAGGCAGAGAGAGTACTGTAATCCAACCAAAACTTCTAAGTCGGGATTTCACCGGAAATGCACGTTTTGAAGTCCCGACACGTATCCCGCCTTACAAAAAAAAAAGAAAAAAGGAAATAAAAAGAGAAAGAAGGGGAGAAGCCACAGCTCCCAGCGCGCACATCTGGATGTCCATGTATAAGCTGTGATACAGCAATTATTGACAGGAAAATATGAATAATTATATTAAGAAATGATAGTAAGATAGAGAAATAATTGAAATAAATAATTTCTGTATATGAAATCAGTGTATAATCTAATAAACCTAAGTTGAAAGATTTATCGAGAAAAGGGTCATTAGCGAGTCATGTTAAGGAAATGCATTAGTAACAGCCGAGTCGCGAACGCGTTAGCATAAAAGTTTGTGGAATGCAGTTAGAGTTGAGTTCAGTACATTTACAAAGTCACGTAGGCAGGAATTCTGTACATTAGAAAGGGAATGAAACTTTTAGATTCGAGCGAGGTACCGTAAAGCATCGGCTTCAGATACGTGTATATAGAATTTTAAGATTGGACGGTGCGAGTAGGAACGTTGTTAGGTTAGCGGTAGGTAGGCGAGCTTAAATTAAGATAAGAGCATGCATTCTAAATCAGACTTACTTAATTCTGTGACTTATTCGTGTGACAGCGCTTGTGATTACTCTTGTGTCGCACCCAGTGACGCCCTTGAATTAAGATTAAGCGGCTATTGCGAGGCATCTTTCCGAGTAGAACTTTTGCGACTTAAGGCAACTGACACTTCGCATAATTATTAATCTAGAAATAATTTACTTCTTTCACTCAACAATCGGCGACTGTTTTGCATAGTTTTGTATAACTTGTAAGCATCTAGAGATAAAAACTTATCGAACAAAAAATGTAGATCTCTTTAAAGCGCACAATTTATTTCAAATAAATTTTTGCAGCATCAGCCATTTCCGAGATATCCGTCATTATTGGTTTGAATTTGTCAATACTTTGTTTCTCGCGATAGCATGGTAAGAGATTGGAATTTATAGGCGAGCACATAGCAACCTGCTTTTAAACAACGGTTTCCTCTATTCCCCTTGTACCGACAACGAAATTTATAATGAAACTATTTCTGTAAAGGTTTGTCTCGATTAACATGAAGTAGATAGAAAAATAAGCCTTCCTAAGGCATCACAGAAGATATACAAAGATAAATGACAGTGGGTGAGAAAATCATGTGAATATAACAGACATATTTTATAATAGTAGCAAAATTTATATAATTTATAGTAGTTATTTTTGTCAAACCAATAAAATCCCACTGGAATTTTAATTTTTTGATTTATGAGTGACGAAAATAACCAAGACCTCGTTTGAATTACTACAAATAATGTAACATGCTTTCAGCCAGTTTACGGTCTCATTAATTCCTTTTTCACCAATTAGAATCGAACATAATTGATAGCTTTAAAGCAGCGCTCGAAAGCTAATAATTAATCGTTTCTTCTCATACATTCATTTTTAATTTCTATAATCTCTGCTTCAATTCGACTAGGGATCTAGGAAGCCTATTTTCATGCACTTTCCTGTTCACTATTGGCGGTTGGTATAAACTGGGGTGAGATTTGGTAATCTGCTTATTCAAAATATAAAAGCAGCTTGGAATAAAACTTGTTAAAACTGGTGTTGAAACAGGTAAACCACTTCAGTGATTATACTAGAAGTACAACAAAATGGCATCGTTCTCGCATTGTAACCACTTCAGTATTGTACTGTTGTTGTTGTTGTTGTTGTTGATCTAATGTGCAGGATTTTGATCCATCAATTTTTCCCTTGCTAGCCAATATAAATTGTGTATCCTCCCATCTGGTACAGCTTTCCTCAATTCTGGGCATTCTGGCAGGTATTTTCCATTTAAAATCTTGTTAGCATTGCAAATTTTACATGCTTTGTCATTCAAAAACCAAATCTATGTAGATGTTCCGCCAGACAGTTATGTCTAGTGGCTAATTTGAAGTGAGCAATGGCTTCTTTCCTTGGGACATTTTTTATTTTTTGTACTATTTCTTTTATGTTGGAGTAATTTTTGTTAGTAATTTCCTTTTTAATATTATATTGGTATTTTTGTTATATATTAATTTTGACATTTTTAGTTTCATATCTGGTTCACATGACTATAGGTTTTGAATATAACACTGCACCCTTTTTGGCCAGAAAGTCTGTTGTCTCGTTACCATTCACTCCCATATGTGCCGGTATCCACAGTAATATTAACTGATGAAATTTTGTTTGGATTAATCTATAATAAGATCTCATGTCCTTAATATTATAAGATTAATCTGTACTAACTATTGTTCTGTTGCTTGAATAGCAGAAACTGAGTCTGTGAGAACAACTACTTTATTTTCTTTTATATCAGTCCTGTAGTATATCTGTTCTAATGCTCGTTGTATTGCAACAACTTCACCATCAAAATTTATGGATTGTCTAGGCAATGTAAAATAATGTGAAAAGTATTTACAGTATATACCACCTCCCAAACTATTTCTCAATTTATCTGCAGAACCATCTGTATAAATTCTAAGCCACTCTGTTTCCGGGAATTGATTTTATAGAAGTTCAAGTGTATCAATTCTGCATAATTCTGGGGAGGCTTCTTGTTTATTTAGTTGTTCTATCAGCTTTTTATTTGTTAATATCTTGATAAAATCTATTGGATTAGTTCTAGAAGGATGAGGAGTGCATTTTTCTGATAAATTTAGGTAATTATAATTCTTCTCTAAAAAGGATTTGTTTTTAATCTGTGTTTTTAGCTTGTACTCTCTAGGTAGTTGTTGAAACCATTGATTTTTCTTGGGTTTGTTTTTAATTTTACATATAATTGTGCAGCTTGTATTTCAATGCTGGCTTTCATTGGGTTATTATTTGAAGCTTCTGTGAGAAGTTTTTCCGAGCAGTAGCGTAATTCGATATGAAATTTACAACTCGAGTTTGTTATTTGTCCAGGTTGGTGCTAATACTCTGGTGAGAAAGAGAATTTCATCCATCTGGTTTTTGTCTAGAAGAATATTTCTCACCGAGGTCACTTGTATTTTTGGAATGACACGTTTCTGGGAAGATAAACGTGGTAAGAACGTAGAAAGTGAGGGTAGTAGCAAGGAGGGTTGGTCACGAACGGAACTAAGCGATTTCCTTTCCACCCCAACTGCAACCCCACCCACCAAGCCTACTTTAGGGGGTTGCTTGAAACCTGCAGTGTTACACTTGTCCTTGAAATAATGGACGCATTGAAGCAAAGGGAAGCGGAATGTGGTTGAAGAAAGAGAAGACAAGTATGTTTGCGGTTCGAGAGAGACAGAGAGAGAGAAGTTTTTTAAGAGAGGAGGCTGGCTGACTTTTAACGGCAATGCCTTTTGCCCAAAATCCATCAGCCTCGGCTTCTTCCAGGTCCCTCCAGATGGAAAGGTACACTCCGTTCTTAGGACAAAGAACCTCTCTCCTTGACTATTTACTCATCTTTGTTTCGAGTTACTCCCACGTAAGGGGTCATAAGAAAATCAGTCATTTGAAACTATTTATAGGAGTAGCAATACTTTCTCTACTCATTGTCATTTGTTTTCATAGATATTCTACTTTCTCTACTATGTACTTATCTATATAATGTAGAGGAAGTGTTGCTTTCCAACCAAAAATTCGATACCGATTTTTCGCCCGAAATACAAGGTTTTGATGCTCCAAGAATCCCTAAAATAACACACATTTGTAGAAGAAGGTTTTGTGTGTATCTGTCTGTGCACAGCATAACTCAAAAATGGAAACTCGGATAAGTATCAAACTTTGTATTTAAGTTAAGTGCCTTCCAAGGATGTCATTAGAAGATTTTCGAAAAAATCCCCCTACCCAAACTACGCTTTATATATAAAATGTTCTGTTATTTTTATTTTCTCAAAAATAGTTAACAATTTTTATTAAAATGCCATATGGTTAAGATATTTTCATGACAAATAAACTTTCTGGGAATAACCTGTGAAGTCTTCTTTCAGAATGACTTTTGTATAATTGGTAAACAGATATAGACAAAATATAACTATACAAAAAAAGTAGATCACTTTAAAGCACACAGTTTATGCCAAATATGCAGTGTTAGCCATTTCCGTGATATTCTTCGTTATTGGTTTGAATTGTCAAATACTTATACTGATTTCAAGTGGTAATTCACAATTCGTTATCTTTCCCCCTCTCCCTTCCTTTCTCGTGGTCATGCAAAGAGCATGGTTTTTCAAAGCCATCACATAGCGATAAAACTCACTTAAGACTACTGTATTTCTTGTACCTATAACAATATTTGTAATAAAACTATTTCTGCAAATGTTTATCTCGATTAACATGAAGCAGATAGAAGTGTAAGCCTTTGTAAGAATATTTTTCTAGAAGGGTGGGTAGAGAAGGTATTGTCAATGTAACCTATCAGATTTTTTATTTATCAACATTGCATAAGCCATTAACTTATAAATAAATATTCACTCTATTTAAATCAATACATGCTAAAGACAACAGTAAATCATTTAAAAGCAGATCAATAAATGACGACCACGATATTAGAACTGTTTTCATGAGTTCAGAAAGAAAGACCACTTGACATTTCAAAATGTACTGCTTGAAACATCACAAAATTTAAATGGACAAAAGTGTGTATTCTGGAAATAGTAATTGTTACAAAGCCTTTGTTTGGTATAAATTATGTGTTTTAAAACGAGATGCTTTTTTTCCTGCAATACATATTTATTGTTTCCTTCACTGCATACCTATGGTAGGAAGTATTGTACTTTACGCAAAAATTTTATATCGTTATTTCACCAAATAATGTTTAGAGGTCACTTTGATAAAAAAAAATCTGTTCAGAAAAAGTCTGTTGTATGACTGTGCGCGGGCGTGCACATATATGTGTGACTAAAAAACGCAACGTTGATTAAATACCAAAATTGATATTTAGTCTATAATCTTATCTAATAATAAGGATACGACTGAAGATCTTCCAGAAAATTTCACCATCCAAAATATTCTTTACATGAACCATTTTCGTAATTTTTTATTTCCTCATAAACTACTCAGATTAAAAAAGAATATGTTTGAGTTACTGATATGAGGAATAATGTACATCTTGATTTTTGGGGAATAATCTATAAATTTCTATTTTTCCTGAATTTTTATGTAAATGGTAAACCGTAAGCAATATACAACAAAACTCTGAAGTGTTACATTCACATGGCTTTCTCTACCTTCTATCGTTTATTAGTCGGTATACAAACTATTCTTACTTAAGCTTATTTTTCTATCTACTGCATTTTAAACGAGATAAATCTTTTCAGAAATAGTTAAATTACATATTTCAATATAGATACAAAGAGAACAGCGACAGTCAAATGTTTAAGAACTGGACGCTATATACTGGCCTTAAAACTCCGTACTGATTCCACGCAATCGCGAGAAGCAATCGAATGTTGACAGGACTTTAAGAGAATGACCAACAAGTGAACAATCCGAACCTTTAATAACGGATATCTTAGAAATGGCTTATGCCACAATAATTTTATTTGAAATAAACTGTTTGTTGTAAAGAGATCTACATTTTTCGTGCAGTACGTTTTCGTATATCGCTTAACGTTTACCAGTTAAACAAAATTATACAGAATTTCTTCCGAATGAAGAGTACTTTACAAGCTATTGCCAGAAAATTCAAGATATACATTATATTTGTCATGTTAGTATCTTTAATGTATGATATTTTAATCATAATCGTTGCAGCCATTTTTTAGAAAATAAATTTTAGAAATTGCTCCATGTAAAGAGTAGTTTGGGGTGGGAGTATTTCCTTAAAAATCTTCATCTTCCAACTTTGGAAGGTACTGAACCTATATACCAGGTTTGACATTTACCCGACTTTTCGTTTTGAGTTATGCTGTTTACAGACACACACACGGGCCATTTTATAAAATTTTTTTTTTATTCAGGGGTCCCCAAAACATGTATTTCCGTGAAAAATTCGGTACCGAATGCAATACCTTGTCTACCCGTATACGTGGTAGAGAAAGTAAAGAAGTGTATACCTCGTTTAAAGATACAATTTATGGCAAATAAATATTTTGTGACGTTAACTATTTCCGATACATTCTTTGTTATTAGTTTTCATTTTCCAAAAGACTACTTTTTTCAAGTGGTAAGTCGCTATTCGTTTTTTCTCGTGGTGAGGCAGAGCATGGAATTTCAAAGTCATTACATACCGAATCGCGTATTAAAACTAGGACTATTGCTTTAGTCTATTGTATTTTCTTATAGCTACAACGAAATGTGCAACGAAAGTTTATTTTGATTAATCAGAAGAAGAACAAATTGTGTAAGAGTGGTTTGTAGAAGAGTGAGTAGAAAAGTCATGTGAATGCAACCATCAGATACTTCTAGAAACCTTTTGGCGTTTGATACATTGTTTAGCTGAACCCTTTTATTGGTATGGATATACATACTAGCTCCACGTTAACATTTTGATTGGCTGACTAGTCCTGCCCAGGTGCATTAAACACCTGTTATATTAACTCAGCGGTAACAAGCGGCACGCGATTGCACAGAATTATGCCATAGTACTTCGTAATGATACAACAAATGATTGTTTGGTTTTATAAGCTCATAATTCACTAGTCTTGACGCCACTTTCGCTCATAAATCATATATAGGAGACTGATGCGATAATTGCACACACTTCTCGTGCCAGTTCTTGGGTTCCATATCCCTCACTGAAGGTTATACAAAAATGATGAATGGAATTATGACATTCCGGAGATCAATGGCTTTCTGAAATAACTGCGAAATGGTAAATTGTGAAAAGTCATTCAGAATTTTCTTAAAGGAATGAATAAGACCAACGTATGAACTTAATTCCTGATTGGAAACACTACAAGAAATAGAACGTTTTGCTTCTATAACCACTTTCCACCTTTAACAACATTAACCAGAAAAATATACTTATCTATTAATAGATATAATGAAACTATAACCGTGATTACTTTTTATTTTGGATGGATGACTGATGAGGGATATAACGAGCTATACGAAAGCCAAAAGTCGCATTTTAAACTGAATACATTTAAGTAATCAAAAAATCGAAATCACTCTCCTATTATTCAGCTTCTTAGAAATGTTTCATAAAAAAAAACAATAAGGATTATATTTCCGATAAGTTTTGTTATTTTTAAAAACTTTCGATAGGCTGAATTTTTAAGAAGTTATACCAACTTTTACTTTCTCTGTTACTATAGCAAGTAGGGAAGTATTGCATTCCACCCAAAAATTCGATACCGAGATATCATCGGAAATACACGTTTTGAGGCTCCCTTAATCCGAAAAAAAGCACTTTTAGAAAAAGGTCCGAGTGTATGTGTGTGTCTGTGAACAAAATAATTGAAAAATTATTATATAGCAAACTTGGTATTTAAATTCAGTGTCTTCCAAGGATACGACACAAGATTTCAAGGAAATCTCTCCACCCCAAACTACCCTTAAAATGGAAAAAAGTTGTTATTTTTTATTTTCTCAAAAATTGCTCTACAGGTTTTGATTAAAATATCATATGTTTAAGATATTTGCATGACAAATAAAATGTATGTCTTGAACTTTTTTGGAGTGGCCTTTATAGTCCTCCATTGCATAAATGGTAAACCGCAAGAGATAGACAAATATTACACAAAAGATGCAGATCTCGTTAAAGGACAATTTATATCATATAAAAGATGTTGCAGCGTTAACTATTTCCGAGATATTCTTTGTATTGTTTTGAATTTTCAAATACTTGAACTTTTTTTCAAGTGATTAAGTCGCTATTCGTTTTTTCTCGTCGTCATGCAAAGAGCCATCTAATAGGAAATCGCTTTTTAAAACTTTGTCTATCACTTTAGCCTACTCTAACCTTTCTATACCTACAACGAATGTGTATATGTGCAACGGAAGTTTATCTCAAGTAAAAACAAGTAGACGGAAGAATAAGCTTTTGTAAGAGTGTTGTAGAAGAGCGAGCAAAAAAGTAATGTGAATGCCACAAATAAGATTTTTCGTGTAGTCAGCTGCTTTATCCGAGAAATCGTATAGTTATGACCGTATACGTATATAAGGAACAGTTTATGTACAATTAAAGTCTAATTTAATTCATTTTATTAATAACACAGAAAAAACAGGTAATATTGCTCGTTTTCAAAACATCAAATGGAATGTGTATTGAACAGTGAAGGTGGAAGAGGAAGAGAGGGCGGGGAAAAGGCTGGCTCACAATAGCCGAGAACAGGAACCAGAACGGAAATGACAAACTTACAATACGTGTATTACAATGTAAACCTTCATAGCTGATGGGAACCTTATCGAAATCCGGGAACGGAAACGGGAGAGTTGGTCAAGATTTAGTTTTTCCGTTCCCATTCCCCGGGAACGGCGTATTGAATTTATATTGTGAATAACTGTCTTCATGGTAAAAATTGTTCATAGAGGCCGTGAACTAAATCTGCTGCTAGGGCTCTCTCTAATCCCAATCTTGGAAAAATCGGAACAAATACGCCATTAATACGCAACACAAACACTTTCGCGAAAGGAATAGGAAATGGTAATGGCGTAATGATTTTTAGAACATTTTTTATGGAATCGAATTTCTTCCTGCATTACGTTGGCTGAATTGTAAGCAGGTAAAAAAATAAAATTTCTCGTTAACAAACACATGAAATCCCAATGCACATAATTGATTTTCCACCTTAAGCATTCCCATTTTCGTTCTCAATGTATTATCAACTACACTTACGTTTCTTTGTTTATTGCGAACCAGCCTAAAGAGAGAGAGAGAGGGAAATGTGAGGAAGTGAGGAGAGCAAATGGAAGGAGAGGGGGAGGAAAAGACAGTCGGAGAGACAGAGAACCTCTGCGTTTAACACATCAATGCAAGCATAAAACAGAAACTGCGTAAAACAGAAATTTGGGATAGATATTTTCGTTTATCTTAATGACACGAGTGAGCTCGATGGCGCGAGGGCAATTTTTTGACTAATATCGAACTCACCAGTGCTATTTGCTAAAACTATCTACCGAAATGAAACGTTTATTAAACAATATTAATACAATGAAAACAGCATAGGTATTATCATTTAATTGAATTTACTGTACAAAATATAGTAACGTCTATTCCTTAAAGCTTTCTTCGTTTCTTTACATTACAAATCGGAAACGACCCACCAATCATCTGCTACAATTGCGAATCAGGTGCGACAACCTCGTTTTGACAAGAGTGTAGTGAAAGTCTATCTTGATTGGTTAATACTGGCACGGGCTGTTAGTTGGATTGGTCAATATTGAATGCCTGACCCATTAAATAGTCCATAATTTCCCATTTTAAATCAGAGGAAAGTGGAACAATACATAGTCATGTAACTTCTAAGGAAATTACTGCAAGAGAATGAGGGAGAATTTCATTAGGAGTAAAGGAATAGCACTTTCTTGGTATCTACGTAATTCCAGATTATATAAATTAACGTTTTCTTGACTGAACACTCGAAGATATGTTGAAAGTGTAGGTATACATTTAAACAAGTGAGTAAAAAGTCGAATGCTGAGGATTTTTTTACTTCAATATACATAAATCCGGTATGTTATACTGCACGACGAATGAATGGACAAATTATGCTGAAATACGGAGACCACAGAGCTTAGAAATACCTCACATTCATCTTCTGAGGATAAAATAAAAACCTGAAAATTTTTATCCAGGTTATTCATCCAAACCGAGATTCAAACTCGGTTTGGAAGCTTTTATTACCGAAGTTCATAGACCATAGGAGTAAAGAATATCAATTGTTTCTATTGGTCAGATGCAGACCTATGAGAATGACTCACACGACCACAGGCATGTTAAAAATAAAATATTTACATATACACTAAGCATGTTTTCAATCAGTTCCGAGCCTTCTATAAGACATATATTCCCGGTTAGAATAATTGCTATTAAAACCACGTTTTAAGAGAAGTATTTCGAAATACGTAATTACAGCACATATTTTTCAAATACAATTTCTACCATTTTTAAAACAATGCCGTTAGCGACTTTACCTGAAAACATACCTTGAAAATGTTAAGGGAATACTGCACATATTGTCTTCGCAATACTAAATGTCTAAATTGTTATTCATTTTATCCTAAAACTACCTCTTACATTACCTTAAAAAAGCTTACCCTCTTATAAAAGGATTTAGCTGCACATTGAACCTATTTTCTTGAATTAACTTCAATTTTCTCCAGTTTTAATTGTTTTTGTAGATGTTCTACAAATTACATTCGTTAGACTTTGCTTCCATTTCCTGAGAAACAAATACTGATGTGTTACATTCACATGACTTCCGCTAATAAACCTTATATAAATTATTCTTACAAAAGCTTACTATTCTAGCTACTTCTTGTTCATTCAGCTAAGTTTTTAATTCAAATTCACGCATTTCGTTACGGGATACAGTGGGTAAAGCGAAAGTCAGATTTTTAAAAAGCGTGTCGCTATGTGATAGCTTTAAAATTCCATGCTCTATACATGGCTACAAGGGAAAAAATGAATAACGACTTCCCATTTGAGAAAAGTAGGTATAAGTATTTGAAAATTCAAACCAATAGCAAAGAATATCTCGGAAATAGTTAACTCCACAAAAAAGTTTATATGACAAATTGTGTTCTTTAACGAGATCTACACTTTTTTTTGTAGTAAGATTTTGTCTATCTCTTACGGCTTACCAATTATACCAAATTCATTCAGAATGAACAGGACTTCAGAGCTATTTTCAGAAAATTCAAGATATAAATTTTATTTGCCATGCAAATAGTATAATCATCCTAGTATTTTTATCAAAATCATTAGTCATTTTTAAGAAAATCATAATTTTTGAAAGATTTTTCGTTTAAACAGCAGTTTGGAGGGGAGAATTTCTTGAAGATGTTTGTATCGCATCCTTGTAAGTGGCTGAATTTAGTTTTGTATTTAACCAACTTTTCGTTTTTGAGGTATATGTTCACAGACACACACAGACGGACACACACACGTTCCCTTTTCTAAAAATGAATTCTTTTTAATAAGGGAGAATCAAAACGTGCATTTCCAGTGAAACCTCGGCATCGAATTTTTAGGTGGGATATAATACCTCTTCTAAATTAAAAATATTCTACTGAGATAATTAAAATGTTACACGTCAATTTAATGAGAACGTGGCTATACAGTGATCCTAACGTTAAAACATTGCAACAGTTTCTGGAAACAGAATTGTCCGTCCGCTTGTCCGTATGTATGTTAGTATGTACTATGTATGTCTGTCTGTCTGTCAGGTATGTATGTAGGATGTAATTATCGGAGGAAGAGACGTCGCCACTTCGACAACTAGAGCTATTGTGACTACACCCCTCGGGATGAAGTGAAGGAGCCGCAGGAGTTCGCAGGTCCGTAAGCAGACAAGATCCCAGGGAGTGGAAGTCTCTAGCATTTCCAGTACGAAACACCCGCTCTCACCAGTAGACGCGGAGTCGCGCGAGAGGACCATGAAGCGGTCCTTGCAGGCAGGCCAACGCGCCCTGTCGTTGTCTGGGAGAAATATTTCCAAAGCGCAACAACCATGCCATCTGGCCATCACTAGGCGCACAACGGAATCCGGAGACACTGCCTGAAAAACGAGAGGGAGAAAGACAAAATGACAAGAAATGAGGGAAAGGAGAAATCGTGGTAGAATGCACCATCCCAGCATTCGTCTAGGCCACTAGAGGAGCACCATGAAAAACATATGGTTAGAGAATCGAACCTGAGACTTCCCTAATGCGCGTCACAGACGTTACCGCCTGAGACATTCTGCTCGGTTTGTACATACGTACGTAGGTAGGTAAGGTAGGTGGGTAGGTAGGTCGGTTGGTCGGTATGTAACATTTTCTATAAAATGGACGTTACAATGTGCCGCAAAATTAACAAAAAAAGTGATGTGATGTATTCACATGACTTTCTCTACCCTCTATCGCTTATAAGTGCGTATACAAACTATTCTTACCTAAGCTTATTTTTCTATCTTCTGCATCTTAATGCAAATAAACCTTTGCACATATTGCATTACAGATATAAGCGGAACATCGATACTCAAATGTTTAAGGACGATATATACTGGCCTAAGAGCGAAACTCATCAACTGGTATACAGATGCATCAAATGTCCTCCTCGGTGGTGTAGTGGTTACCATGCTAGCCTCTCGTTCCCGAGGTCCCGAGTTCAAACCCGGCGGAGGGCGTAAAAATCCCTAGCATGGCTTCCTTCAGAAGGGAAGTAAAGCCGGTGGTCCCGTGTCGTAGATTTACGGCACGTAAAAGAACCTCAAGCCTGATAAAGAGGCCTCTGAGCAAAATTGCCGGTCTTTCACGCCCAATATACAATGGGACGCTAAGGTCCACAGCAGTTAAAGAGCGTCCATAAATAAAACTAAAAAAAAAAATGCCTCAAATAAACCAGAAATATAAAATTCCATACTGTTTCCATGTAATCGCGAAATACAACTGAATGCTGGCACGGCTTTAAGAGATTGACCAGGAAATGAACAATTCGAACTTTTAATAATGGCCATCTCAGAAATGGCTTATGCCACAGAAAAACTAATTTGAAATAAATTGTGCATTTTAAAGAGATATACATTTTGTGTGTAGTATGCATTCGTGTTTCGCTTAACGTTTACCAGTTATACAAGTTTATCCAAAATTCCTTCCGAATAAAGGGGACTCCATAGTCTATTCCCAAAAAATTCAAGATATGCGTTTTATTTATCATGTAAATACCTTTCATGTATAATATTTTAATCAAAATCGTTAGAGCCATTTTTTTTAGAAAATCCACAATTTCGAAAAACTTTCATGTAAAGGATATTTGGGATGGGGGTGGGGGAAACCTTCGTGTCGCATCTTTGGAAGATACTGAAGTAAAATACCAAATTTTTGTTTATGCTGTTCACACGCACATACACACACATGCACACGCTGACATTGTTCTAAAAATGCTTTATTTGGATTTACGGAGCCTCAAAACATGTATTTGCGGTGAAAACTCGATATAGAATTTGTGGGGGAATGCAATACCTTCCCTACCTGCCAGGCACATGGTGGATGGAGAAAGTAAAAATCGAAGTAGGTAGTACGAATATAGTTTACTATTAAGTTTTTAAAAATGTCACACAAACACTTTATATTTGTATGTCCTTTCCTCTCTCCATCTCTAACTCTAACCTAAAAAATAAGAGAACCTAAGGTCTTAGAATAAGAAAATAAATTCGCAAGAATTGTAATCAAGTTTGAGATAAAGATGTACGGCCATTTAAAAGCTACTGCAAAAAATATTCCCAGGCCTTATTAGAGTTATAGAAAGGAGGTTAGTTATTTCACAAAATGATAACTTCAGAAATGATGATGTTTCAGTAAATTGAGTTTGGTTTGCATCTAAAAGATTCTTACATGTGATTGGTCTATATTGGATGACTTAACTGTATGTGAATAGTAATATTAATACACCATTACACCATACATCTTGGAATACTGAAAATGAGTGTGTTTTAGAACGAGCAGTGGCATGAATCTTGCTACTCTATAACATTTACATTAAAACGAATTATCATTTATTCACAATGAAACATCATCAAAGATATTTGTCATAGTTCGATTCCCCAAAAATATTTCCTCACATTGACGTACTTAAAGCTGTCTACCTCTCTCCTATATCCAGGTGTGCCTAAACGAACCAATATTTGTCTGAAAGGATTGTTTTTGGATTAAAGCATAGGAATGTTGTACACCTCCATATAAGAGCCAGGTGTACAATTCCATTGCAACACTTTGCGGTTGTAATTACATGACGTCACGAGCTGATTTCCCAACATACGCTGCGACAAACAAGTTTTCCCACCTCCATATACACATACACATAACTGTATACGCAGAGCTACGCACTTCCGTACACACACCCTTCTAATAAAACCAGATTCGTAACTTTAGAATGCAGCTGTAATCCAAGCTAAAGAAAGCCAACATACCAACACTAGGACCAGCTCGTGCACTAATGCTTCATATATTTGACTCGAGGTAGTTCTGTAGCAATGCGTTGTCTAAATTATAGAACTTGAAAAACCACATTAATTGAGAGGAAACATAAAATTCTATGAAGTCGTGGGCGTAAGGCATTACGGAATGAATTTTGGGTGTTGAAACAGAAAAACAAAAGTCAAGGTAAGATTTCTAAAAGCTGTTATCCTCTCGGAAACCGCGCCAAAGTGGCCAAGCAGAAGCGGGATGCTGACCACGTGCCAATCCAAATTTTCACCAGTAGAAAACCCTAACTTTCACTCGTTCCACAAGCACAGACTGACAGGAATCTCTGCGGTAAACATTTCGAGCTGTTACTCTCTGGCTAATTCTTGGAGTGTCTCCCTAGCAGTTCTCAAAAACCGAAAACTGACAATAGTGATTATAATTATCATCATGATCACCAGCGTCAGAATTAGGCCTCTGCCTGTTCTGTCCTCTCAAAGAAACTGGTCCGTCCATCTCTTCATGGGTCTTCCTTTTTCTCTCCTTCCTCCGGATTTGTATTCTAGGATCTTCTTGGAAGTACGGGATTCTGTCATCGTCATACATGAGAATAATAGTTCTCTTGATATTTCTTTTTCTTTTTTAAATTATATTAAATATGTTCAGTTCTTTCCTTATTTCATCACTGTAATTTTTGTCTGTCCTCCTTTGTCCAATGACCGCTCTCAAGAATCTCATTTCTGGTGCTTCTATTTTTTGCTTTTGATTTTTTTTTTGTGATAGTCCAGCATTCTGAGCCATAAAGAGAAAACGGTACTGTTAAAACTTCATAAACTTTCAAAACAGTATCTTTTCAAGTTTAATTATGAAGGTGATTTTAATTGTCCCAAATATTTGATCAAATTTTATAATTTTCTATATTGGTCTAATTCTCTTCTGTTATGAATTTCACAGCCTAAATACGAGTCTGTTGTTTGTCAGTGCAGCTTCTTTGTTGAATCACTGCCGTAAGTGAAATTTCCCCTGACCGCGTTAGAAGCACTGTGCAAGGTGAGGACAGTCTTGGGCCTGCCATCTTCAAAACTTCCGTCCCAGCTTCTCTGTGTACTAATCCCTACACAGTGATTCACGAAGAAAGAGCTTGGTCTTGCCTTTGTGTTCCTTGTCTAATTGAGGTCGCGTGTCAGTTTTATGGTCTCTTCTTCAGAACGGTTAAAAACGAAGTATACTTCTCTCTGCCAATGCTGCCCTGCGTGGATAGAGACGGAGGATGCAGCGGCCCTGTGGTCCATGGTCCATTATGGCTATCATGGTCGAAGTTTAAGTTAGGTGGGTGGCAAGATGTGAGAAAATATCTGAACAAAAATAACAGAGGATTTAAGGATTAATCCTTTAGATGAAATTATAGAAAACCATAAACCTGAATATAGATATCCAATTAGAATTTATATCAATGGATAGAGCTAGCTCAGAAATAAGGAATTCTGAGGTCATTCAGCTTCAAACATTTAGCCAGAATTAGGCATTTAAATCTTCCGTTTACAATATCTCCTAAATACTGTTTATCGTGAAATTGTAAACACACACATACGGGCCATATATACGGGCATGCATTCGATATCGATTTTTTTTTCTTCAAGATATGCCGTATTTCCTACAATAGGTAAGTGACAGAGAAAGTTAAACTCGATTTAAAGATTTCACAAGTTAGTGTGCATGTTTTGAGATACCTGAACCCCTAAACAAAAAACTATTGCAGGAAAACGGTACGCGCCCAAACGGGCTTTGTGTGTGTGTGTGTGTGTGTGTGTGTGTGTGTGTGTGTGTGTGTTTGTGTATGTTTGTTTGTTTGTGCGCGCGTCTGTGGAGAAAGAAACACTCGAAAAAATACATATTTCATCCTTAAGGAATTTCAGGAATGAATTTTCAGGAAACTTTAGGAATTTCCTCCACCCCAAACAATCCTTTGCGTATAGCTTGTTTGTTATTTCTCAAAAGGGGTTTATGAATGAAGAATAAATGCACACAGCAAGCTTTCTGTTCACATCTGTTGAGAAAGCATAATAGACAAACACCAAAGTAGAATGTAGAGATCTATAACATATGCGATTTATGTCAAATAACTTTATTTTAAGTTTTGTAGCATTAAATCTTTCCAAAATATTCGTTACTGGATGTTTTAAATTTCCTTGGCTGAATCTTATTTCGGTAAAAGTGCACGATTCTTGTTTCTTACTTTCACCTATTGCAGTTGGAGAAAGTTTTTAATCCACCATAGCCAAGCCTTTCATATCGAGATTCCAAAAAGAAATCAATCCAACAAAGGAGTTTCTAAGAAAAATATCTGAACTGTGTATGTACGTCTTCATGTATAGTCGTCCTCCGTGGTATAGTGGTTACCATGCTAGCCTCTAGTTCTCGAGGTCGCGGGTTTAAACCCGGCGGAGGGCGATGGATTCTTTCGGGCGTAAAAATCCTTAACATGACCTCCTTCGGAAGGGAAGTAAAGCCGGTGGTACCGGTCGTAGATTTACGGCACGTAAAAGAACCACAAGCCTAATAAGGAGGCCACTGAGCAAAATTATCGGTCTTTCACGTCCAAAATAGAATGGCACATTGAGGACCACAGCAGTTAAAAAGCGTATAAAACTCAATTTAATTTAAGCCTTCATGTGTGTGAACAGCATACCTAAACTGAAAAGTCATGTTTGAGTCAAGACACCGTTAAGGACAGCAGGCGAAGATTTTCAAGAAAAGCCCCAACTCATATAATCTCTATATGGAAAATGTTTCAATGTATTTTTTTTGTTCCAGAAGTAGCCTTAATTTTAATTGCAATATTGTTACATGCCGGGGTGAGGGCCAAAAGGCTTCCAGCAAATTATTAAATTTCGATCACCCCAACGCGCACATGGGGGTAGCGTAGCTCACTAACGGCAAGAGGACCGGGACCTTGGTGTTTAAATTTAGATGAAGGCTTGAGGTTTTGACATTAAACCAAAATATTACATAAACATATTACCTAGAATTTATTGACAAATGTTTGGCGACTCTACATTGCGCTTAGGAAAACAGGATGGGGGAAGATGCTCCGAAGTCGAGGACATGCCACACACGCGACTTGCTGCTTCAACTACTCGCACACAAGTGACGCTCACTATATTCCCCCCTCCAACCCTGTCTAGTCAAGCCAGCCATGGTTGGCGTCATACCAGATGGAATTCAAACAAATCCTTCTCTCTGGCGTGTTCCCAGCCAAAGAAGGGCTCGTTAGGCCAAAAATAATCAAAGGAACCCAATAATGTTATCGACAATGCAACACAATAATGTGTCTGGTAATGACAATCCTTACGGACACGCCACAATATCAGGTGTAAGATGTTCCCATGATGAATAAACTCTATGTCTTGAATATTTCGCAAATATTCCTTGTTGTATGTTTACATATTCCCAAGTTGGTGTCCACCTCTCCCCATCCCCATATTACCTCATTCAAAAGCTTAACCATACAAAAGTCAACTTTGATATGTGCAATCGAGTTCTGTTGTGGTTTTCTACACTTAATCAAGTCATATTGGCTATTTTGTCCTGCGTTTTGGCGCAATGGCTGGTGCGTGGTGCTCCGGTTACCGGTCACGGAATGCACTCTGGTTCGATTCCCTCCCCTTGGGGTGCGAATTTTAATTCCCGGATATAGCACCAGTGCCCACTCAGCTGTGGGGAAAGTGAGGAGCTGCGGTAAGCAGCGGCCCAGGCCACAAGAGCCAATATTCGGGCTGGGAATGCGTGATGCTGGCCACATTATCCTCCCGTATCGGTTGGATGATCACCCACCTGTGCCATGCGTATGTGCGCGTGAGGCCGGCAGTTGGGTTGGCATGCCAAGACCCTGCATGGGCCGTAGTGCCATGGGATTATATTGGTTAATTTTAAAACATTCTGGACAAATATGCAGTAGAGTTGATGGAAGAACTAATTTTTACTTTCTCTACTACGTACTTTAAGTAGGGGAAGTACATTTCACCCAAAAATTCTATGCCAGATTTCACCGAAATTCACGTTTCGAGGTCCCATGAGCCCCAAAAAATTATTTTTATAACAAGGTCCACGTGCGTGAACAGCATAACTCAAAGCCGAAACGTCTGTTAAATAATAAACTTAGTATTTCAATTCAGCACTTTCCAAGCTTGTGACACGAAGATTTTCAACAAAATCCTCCCTCCCCAAACTTTGCTTTACAGGTAAAAGCTTTCGCAATGTTTGATTTTCTCAAAAAATGGCTCTAACAATTTTGAACAAAATACTGTATGCTTAAGATATTTTCATGACAAATAACATGTAGATATATCTTGAGTTTTCTGAGAATAGCCTTTGAAGCCCTGTTTGTTTTGAATCACTATTGTATAATTGGTACAGCGCAAGAATTCGAAAAATCTTACTACACAAAAAATGTAGATCTAGTTAAAGCTCACAATTTATGTCAATTAACTCCTTTTTTGTTGTTGTTGTTGTTTGCTGGAAATTTAAAATACTTATATTTTTTCTGAAATGGGAAGTCGCTATTCGTTTTTCTTTTCTTTCTTGTGGTCATGCGAAGAGCATGGAATTTCAAAGCCCTAACATAGGGACACGCTCATTAAAATCTGGCTAAGTTCATCTGGACTAATAAGAAGAGTGATTAGAGAAAGTTAATAAATGTAACGCATCAAATGTTTATATCAATACTAGAATGAATAAGGCGTATCTTTGGATGGAGAAAGGTTATCTATTCATTTTTCCTGGAGTGAATGTTTAAGGCAAGAAGTGCGTGAACGCAGTATGACCGCTTATGGACGCTACGCAGGTTAGACCTTGCTTGGTATGAGGCTGAGGAAGATTTTTGACGTGTTTGGCGGGTTACTTGATATTCAGGTTTCTCGGCAACACGCAATCCTTCCATTTCCTAATCACAGCAACATTTTCTTGTCCTTGCGTCTTTTTACTGGCCCTTCTCTAGCATTCTCACTTCAACTGCTTAAACTACAGCGCATTCCTCTTAAACATATTTAGCGCGTGTATTTTTACCGAATTTCCTCCATTCTTGTTACACAATGCGACTCCTGATTGATTTAGATGTGTTGCTAGGTTTGTAATTCTTAAATGTAAATTGGCTATTGCAAACAATCTTGAAACATTTCATGATGAGAGTGAATTGATGTAACTTCTTTTTGTAGTAACTTTGAGGGGTAGATTCTATTAAAGAGGCCTAGAACAGCATTTTTCAAAAATATTATATTATGGATACATACAAGTAAACATTATTTTGTTTATCTGCTAACGATTTATACTAACTTTAAGATGGCTCATTAAAACTGTGTGTGCGCGCGCGTGTGTGTATGTGTGTGTGTAATAGGCCTGTGATGTACTTAATGCTGCAGAGTCTGGGAAACCCCCCCCCGTCCGATTATCCTATGATATCCGATCCTTACGTGAACAAAATTTCGTGGGACATAATGGAAACCCTGTAAGTCCAAATTTAAAGGTTTCGAGAAAATGACATTTTAAGGTTTGCGGCTAAATTTAAAATATTTAAAGCACCTTTGAGTTACCAAAACTACTTTATTTTGAAATTAGAGCTAACAAGGAAGTAAAATACATAAATAGAGAATATAATTTACTTTTACAATTATAATTTTTAACATTTTTTCCCCCCTCAAAAGTGCCATAGTTGGACTTAGTGTATTTCTCCTGTCAATGTAATTGCTTTACTCCTGTGTAATGTCTGTTGTCCATTATCTTCTAAGGCCTCATTTTTGGACTCTTTATTCATTTCTGGCTCTGGGATGAGGTCATGACAATTGTTGGCCGTTTTAAGCTGCTTGTACCATCCATGGAACTCTTCAGGAATAGCAGCAGTCTGGCACAACTTGAGCAAATCCTTCCTTTTCTGCTGGGAGATAGGAAGAGTTATGTTGTAAAGCTTAAGTAATTAATTGGGTAACGCTGCAGGTCTTCCCCTTTCATGCATATTAAATTTTTTGTAGATATTAGAATGCCCATACTTGTAATCTATAATGCCTGGAGTATCCTTCTTGTAGCGAAAGCATTTCACTTTTAACCAGTTCACTATTTCTCCATTAATGTCTCTATTTCTGTTCTTAATCAGAGTGTTGGACAACTGCTGCAAATCAAGAAAATCTGAAAACTTCATTTCCTTCGCATTGTACTCCCTTTTAGTTTTGTTGCGTACACGCTTTGATCGTGCAAGTCAAAAAATTGCTATCCACTCTTGTAGTGTATACGCTGGGACATTCTTTTTTGCTGACTCAATCGCACTATGTATTGAGTCAACCTCCATGTATGAGTGCCCACTCTCAAGAAATTTATGTTCAATAATGCAAATATGGGGTTTCTGAACCATGCACAGGAGCAGAGCAGCAATTTGTTCCTATTCTGCCCTCCACAAGTATCAGAGAAAAAATATATTTCTGTTTTATGAGAAGGAGGTTGTTAAAGAGACAGCTGCCTGTTTCTGAACTTCCTCTTTTGCCATTAATTTCAGTCCAGCAAAAGCCAAATGCATCATTAGGAAAAGCCTGTTCATAAATGTTTAAGTTATAGGCACAGATTTTTCTACTGTAATACGCTTACATCACTAGAAGGGATCTGAAGAATGGCTTGCAAGTCAAAAGTAATTGATGGAAAATTAGGATCTTTGGAAGCTCTTTCTTTATGAGAAATTTTGGCAATGTTGCACTCTTTTTTATGCTTTTGGTGATTTTCATAATTTTGTTGAAGCCTTGCCTTTTCCTCTACACATGCTGTTGCATAATTTTCACATATTTGGCCACAATGTTTTTTAGACGATAAAAACTCGGGTTCAGTTCCAAAAGTCCTCTATGGGCTATAAAAGACGCAATATGCGTTCTATGCTTTTCACAGCTTTCCTTGTAGAGATTACACATTTTGGAAATGTTATGATTACTGTCTAAGTATTTCTTTAGATTTTCTTGAATAATGGGACGCTAAAACAGGAAAGGTGTAGCATTGTACACCAGCTCTGGATTCTGGTTTAGTTTTGTTTCCTGGTTCATTTTTTTCTCGCTTATCTTCACCAATACAATTTCCAGCCTCTCCTTTGTATTTGAATACATTTAATACCACATAATTTGAAATACAGAGAGTTTTGAGGAAAAATGATTGACAAACTCTAATGCTTTCTTCTCTTACTTTGAATAAATACTGTTTTGAGCATTTTCTAGGAGGCCTTTATCCCGATCATTGGCGGCTTCTTTCTGGTGTGCAACTTTTAATGTTACTAAGAAGAAAATCCTTTTCCCTTACTAAAGATGAGAGCTTCCAGTAAACAGAACATGGCGTTTTCTTATCCTCCTCAGAAATTCTAATGCTACATTTAAAGCGGCAATTCCGGCAACTAACTGATTTTGGAATCTTTGCAGGCATTTCTTTGTTCTTAACTTTATACGGTAGGGTTTCACTGCGACGTCTTTTTTCAACAGTGTACCTTCACCTACTTGGATCGCGTTGTCTCCACCTACTTCGCTTCATCTCTTGTGGTGAATTATTTTTCCCTATCAATCAACTGCTGTTTTACTATCTTCCTGAGACGTTTTATCTCAATGTCACCTAGATCAAGATAAAAATAAAAAATTAAGAAAGAAAAACTGGATCTGCAATTTGTTTTGGATTACATAAGTGGGTCACATCTTTTAAAGATAAATAATATAGCAAAATAAATGTTTGAAAACTAATAGTTTTAATAAGCTAAGTAATGAAGATAAAAGGCAAGCAATTCCTGTCAATCTTAATAATCTCGAGGGTTTTGCTTACCTTCGGAGGATGAGGATTAATCTTTGGGGCAGATAAAAGTGTGGTCTACATCACTGCAGTCACTTCCAAATGGTTCTGGTAATTCATGTATATTTTCTGACAGTTCATACTCATAAATGGATTCAGCACAGGTATTGTCTTGATTGAATAATGTAGTAGCATACATTGTTGACTTGTCAAGGAACTCATTGTTGGTTCTTGTTTCAATAAAAGCATTAATTGGCGTGTTGTTACATTAATTCCTATTGCAGCAAAGTAATATCAGTTAACATTGTTGTTACCTAGCTTGATGTAATAAGATTCACATGGTAATATCAAACCCACACTTATCTATAGTTAATTTTGATCCATTATTATGATTATGTTTCAGGAATTGCAAAGCTTTGGCAGTATAAATATGCATTATAAAACTACACATAATCCGCCTGGAAGAAAGTTTAAGGAAATAATTATTATGACACTTACCTGATAGTGGTGATATATCCATGCTTTTCAGCACATTCTCTCTGCTTTATTCGTTATTAAATTTATTTGATGTTCTCTTCTCTGTATTACACACTTCAGTTGCACCACTTCTTAAATTATTGAAATTAAATTGTCCACGCGATAAATCTAAAAGGTTCTTAGCCCTTTCACTCATTCTACTCGAATGATTCTCACACAAATTGTCACCATACAACAATGGTTATCTACTGTATACATAGCGTTCATTTCACAACTGAACAATGCTGTAAACAGCATAAGCATAGTGCAATTCTAACTGATTCACTAAATACTCTTCAGAGTATCCGAGACCGCTCTACTGACTTAACATTAATCCAAGGTAACAAAGTCTTTACAACCAAATTGTACAAATAATCAAGAAGTTATATTCTTCTGGATCCTGTCCCACTGTGGAATATCAGGAAATGAAGCATTTAGGGAAGCCAAAAAAGCAACTTTGCTACCTACAGTGGAAGAATTGCCGGTGCCCTACAGAGATGCTCTAAGTTATTTTTTAGCAGCAAACTGTCAAATGGAAACAAGGCTGGACCGTTAAAACATCAAGCAAACTCCACATAGTTAGGAGAGGCTCCACAAAACCCTGCACATTGCAGACTCTAAAATGAAAAGATCAACTGATTATATCACGTTTACGAATAGGCCATTCACGCCTAACCCATTCCTTCTTACTCGCCAAAGAAAATGCTCCTCACTGCGAGACCTTCAATTGCCGTATCACCATCGAACACCTCATCACTAAATGCAGAAGTTATACCGTGGAGAGAAGAAGACATAACATCCCTGAAGATATATTTTTAGTTTTAAACAACCATACTCATTTCAAAAACATTATATTTTTCTTGAAATACACCAAGCTGTATAACAAGATTTAAATATAACACATAAAATAAAAATGTATAATAGGTAATAGGCTATACAGTTCTAGCTGTGTTCAAAACATAATAATGTAAAATATGTTTATAACAATGTATCACAATTATCAATGTAAAGTATACAATATATTATTATTGTACTCGTATGTATGGATATAAGTCGCGATATGATCTAGTAGTCAAAGCGACTATAAATAAAGAAAAATAACAACAAAATAACAATGTTGTAAGCATAACATACAATGCTGCCAATAGTCAGCTGGTGGATTGTCCCTAGTAAAATCTGCTCACACTATAATGGCGAAAATCCACTAAGTGCATTTGGTGGCTTTTTCATGATTATTAATCATGGCTGGTTGGACTTAGAGAATAAACGTCTGTTAAATTCAGCTGTACAAATATTTGGTGGACTTATATGATTTCTTAAGTTCAAAGATCAAACAATGGGAAACTGAAATATACGAGAAGTCCAAAAAATGAAAAAATGGGCTTAGTGGACTTTCCAGGTATGCTCACGATTTGTTTGGAATCGGTCCAACGATGTGGTTGTGATATATATATATATATATATATATATATATATCACAACCACATATATATGAGCGGTGGTCGTTCCGGGTCTTAACTGCATGACTAAATATTTTATGGAAACTGACATGAAATATATTATTTAAAACTCTAAAGCTACACTTGAAACTGAAAGAAAGTAGACTTCAGAAACAGAAATTAATCAAAGGAGGTTAAGGATTTCAGTGTGTTGCCAAAGCTGTTTCATACTGTGACCACGCGCGCGGCATTACCTGCGGGCCGCCTGAGCCACCCGGCCCAAGACCTAGGTGGGGTCTGCGACGGGTCGTAGGAACAATACCCAGCGCGGAAACAATAAAACAATAGCGAGTGTGGAATAAAAAAACAACTTACTTGTTCCGGAACATACATTTCGGCATGTTCTAGTAGGTTCTTGTTCTTGAAAGTTTCGCTTGTATGCGAGGCTTATATAAGGGACTGCTGTCGTCAGGACGAGTATTGTTGAGTTATTTGAGCCGAGTTCTGCTAGAACTGAAAAGTGGACAGTGCAGTTCATTTCTGATTCTACGGATCCGTTGTAATTGTGTTGTGTTCCGAGTGTGTGCCAAGTGTAAAAGGATAACTTTTGTGCTACTCTGAGTGCCTAGTGATAAATAAAGTGTGTTTCACATTAACTGGTGTTCTCATTTGTTACAATACAGTAGACTCTCGACTATCAAGCTCGTGATTATCCGGCCTGTTTACAAATTACGCTAATAAATAATTCTCCGTAATAAAAAGAGAAATGATTTACCATACGTACTCTATTTTTCCAGGGCCTAAAAGTCTTGGAAAGGTCTTTAGGACCTTGAAGGTGAACGCTTCTACCTTGAATCCGTGTATGAAACAATTGGAAAATGAAAATAATGCATATGTTTCGTTGCTCAAAAACGTACCTACTGGGCTGTGACGATGTCAATGCAGAGAACAATACAGAATGTTCGGCAAACGACAAAGCTGATGAAATAACTAAAACGATATTGGTGAAACGGTGACACAGGGGGGAAAGGAGGAGGCATCCTTGGATGACATAACATCTCAATTCACATTCGGAAGGGTTCAAAATGATTAAGGAAATGCTGCAGTACATTAATGAGTAGGAGAAAGTGAAGCCAGGTGATACCACTTATTTGCCTAATTGGAGGAACCCTGCGTCGCGGAAGAAGCCTAAAGGGGCGAAGCAATATATCAAGGGCTTTTTCAAAAAACCAACAACTTAAGTTTTACTCTTTCATCTTAGACCCACCTTTTCACATTTGTGTAATCTGTAAATGAGCAGTAAAAGAAGTTTAAATAATTTTTGTAAGAATTGAACCTAAGTTTAGCATCAAAGCTTTGTTTATTTTAAAATGTATATTTTCATACACAACTTAATATTTCCTGCAATTAAGTTAGAGATTATAACATTTATCTTAAGATGTGTAAAGCACAGTATTTTTATTCTTGAGCTTCCTTTTTCGGTAATAATTGTTTTGGAACACATGGAACATTTTATAGCAAGGTAATACCAAACTATGTCTCAATCAAATTTAAGTACTTCAAAACCGTGCTTGAAAATACTTTTAATTTCCATCATCTAACCCGTAGCAAATACACGTGCCACAGATTATAAATCATGCCGTTTTCAGTTTCTTCTAAAATTATAATCTGTGATCTTTGAACACAAAATGTTTAAGCAAAGGGCACACTGTTATAAAAATAGCGATATTCATAACCATATGACCAGCGGAGATAATACTTAACACAAACCATCACTACATCCAAATACACTGGTGTGCAAAGCCTAAGGACGAGATGGGTAAAGTAACATAACAAATGAACTACTTGGTGGGAGTAGTTTAATGTGCGGGAGCCTGTTGCCAGAGGTCTCTCACACGTACACAGAAAGCTGGATGTCACATGGCGTGAGTGTAGCGAGCCTATAGTGCCAATGGATCTGGTCCCGCAACACGGAGCAGTTGACGAAACAGGACAAGACAGTGTGTGGCAATTAGCGAGCTGTTACGGTACACTGTAGTGGTGTTCTTCATTGCAACATGGCCCGTACACCATTTGGATGACTTCACACGGGGAAGAATCATCGGGAAACTGGAAGAAGGGCGAAGTGTGACGAGTTTTATAACTCAAGAGTTTGGAATTGCTCACAGCGTTGTTTCACGTGCATGGGGAACCTTCCAGCCACATGCACTGTTGTCCCAAGGAGAGGTGGTGGTCGACCACGCTCAACTACAACAGCAGATGACCTCTACATTGTGCAGCAAGAAGGGATCACGCCAAACAGTGGATGCAATTGCAACCACATTTTACAGGACAGCTAGGCACGCAATCTCACGATACACAGTGGCACGGCGAATACACAGAGGTGGTCTCCCTGCCCGACGCCCAGTACGTTGTGTTCCACTGACATCCGCACTTCGGCGGCACCGTTTGCGATTGTCCTAAGAGCATCAAAATTGGACCAAGGAGGAATGGGGTCGCGTGTTCTTCTCGAATGAGAGCAAATTCAGTCTAAGTAGTGATTCTCGACGTACCCTCATCTGGCGATAGGTGGGAACACGTAATGAATCCACGAACATCCTTGAACATGATCGTTTTGGTGACCCGGGTGTTATGGTTTGAGGAGGCGTAATGTTGCATGGGCGCACCGACCTCCAAATCTTTGAACACGGTACGCTCACTGGTCAACGTTATTGTGATACTGTACTCCTTCCCCCATGTGTGTCTTTTCAGGGGTGCAGTCGGCCCTGACTTCATTTTTATGGATGACAATGCGCGACCGCATCGAACAGCGCAGGTGGAGGAGCTCCTGGAACGAGAGGATATTCGGCGAATGGATTGGCCTGCCCGTTCTCCCGATTTAAATCCCATCGAACACGTGTGGGATGCTTTGGGGAGACGCATTGCAGCACATCCACATGCACCAACGACCATCCAGCAGTTGTCAACAGCGCTGGTGGAGGAATGGAACGCCCTACCACAAGAACTGCCTAACAACCTAATGACCAGCATGGTAGCACGATGCAGAGCATGCATTGCTGTCCGTGGTGATCATACACCCTTTTAAGCGCCATGTATCTGTTTCTGTAAATCTAGAGGGCCATCATATGTCGTATTGACTTTAGTGTAGGTTATGGTCTATGAATAAAAGTGGCATTTCTGTTTGTCTCATTGCATATTTCGTTTAGTTGTCTACTGTAGCAAACCGTAGCAGTTCCCTCTATGTATGATTCAAGTTTCATCGAGCTATGTTACTTGGCAGTGTCACAGCATGCGAAGATTACTTTCGTCCTTAGGTTTTGCACACCAGTGTATGTTACACAGATTATTATGAACTTAAATACCACCGTTTATAAACGATATATAACAATATATATCTATCTACAGATTTTTATTTTTTAATTTCTTTCCAGTGACTCTCACCTCCGTTCTTATCTGGTGCAGAGTTGAAATTCTCACAAATCAGCTGTACATACTGGTAAAAATACTTCAGCTAATTTTATGAGTCATCCTGACGAACAATTTGGAATTTTTTAAAAATATACAGAGCACTGGTGATACGTGCAAACTTGATTTGTAACTTCACATGATACATTTTCAATGAATTTTCCAATTTCGCCAGAATCCATTGCACCTAAAAAGTGTACGTTCTTGATCAGAAACTCAAAATTTACATACATCAGCATGTGTCTCTATCTTTGAGCCGTCCAGCTTTTAATCACTTCAGTTTCATTCCTAAAAAGCTGCTATAGAACAAATTGACACCATCTTTAAAACTTTTGTATAATTTCTTCGTTGAATTTGTGACAAATTTAGTCTCATGAAATACTCGAGATTTGCTTTAATTTTGTTTGAACAAGGAATCATGATCCAAAATCTTCCTGAACATATACCTCTAATAGGTGAAAATTTGGTTCTCCTTCGAAGAAGTTCCCCTCCGAATTTTGTAACTTTAGTTTTTTTTCCTGAATACTCAGAGGGAAGATTTTTCTTTCTTGTATATTTTTACAATGCTATCAAAAAACACTATAAGCAAAACACTTCATTTTAAACCTATTTCGAATTTGGCGTGACACAACTTCAAAGAATTAAAGTTTCTTTCTCTCTTTCCCTTATCCAATTCATATCGTTTTCTCAACCAATCTTCAGGGAGACGGTAATCCTACAGTTGTTTTGGATGACCCCTCCACCTTAGGTTTCTTTTTAGCTGCTTATTTTCAGTGGTTTTCTCAGCTTATTTACTTTTGTGTTTTTAATAATTCCCTTAAGTGCCTTCTTCGATTTTCTGTCTTATTTTCGTTGGTATGTTATGTCTATTAAGTGCTTGTGAAAACTAAAATCCCTAAGAAGTTAAAATTAATTTTGTATTAATGTATTTAATTGAAATAAAAAAGATTAATCAGGGTTATGGATTTCGTTAGAACAAATCATGAACACTATCAGAAGATAACAAATCATCACCTCCGTCTCTATAAAATGGGGACCGAATGGGGCGCAGGTGAGAATTGCAGAGAAATTAATATTTTTGCGTACTCCTTTGGTAACACTGTTCAACACTGGTTACGCCGTTGCTTTCCCGCCAAACAGTGAAGTTAGGAAACAATGTTTCAAATTCACATTGCGTTTCCTTACCAAGAGGCAAACTAAGACGGGGTTGATAATGTAGGATGGAACAGAACACCAAGTAATGTTAAAAAGTTGCAGAACATCCGTAATTATTAATGAATTAATGAAATCCAAGCCAATACACGGCTTGCCTTCCTTATAAGTCTTTGCCATTCAGTCGTAGACTTCAAGCTGCACCCTGCTGGCGGCAAGAGAAAGACTCATTTCTTGGGATGGAGGTGAGAGAAAAAGAAACAGCAAGAAAAAACCACACACCCCTTCTCTATTGCAGGGGCACAAAAATATTTTTAATATAGAACATTATACTCCACATATTTCTACTCATGAAAGGCTTATCGAAACACGAATTAAAACGAAATGCCTGATCACAAGTGTTTAACTGTTGTCACTCTGGGTAGAACCAAGGGACGGAGGTGATATTTACGCTTATTTTGTGTGCACAAAACTAAGTGACGAACAAAATTAGGTTTTCATTGGTTGATAATGTAAAGGAGTGCTTATGATTTACTTTTATTCTAACATAAGTATTGCTATAAGAAAAACAGGAAACGGAAGCTCTAGAACACGCCGAGGGACATCTATCTGAAAATGCCTCATTTATTTCTATGATCTCGGAAGAAGAAGGAAGAATGATAGAACACCTTTAGTTGTGAAAAATGGTCTAAACTAAAGATTATTTAGTATTTTCTAATGATCTAGTTCTCACATAGAAAGTTACATAAATTTGCAAAATATAGTGCATATTACACATGCACCAAATTTAACACATAATTTGTAAACATCTACAGTGAAAAGCAAGAAGATTACCACTTTAGTTAAGAATTCATTAAGAATCATCGAACAGGTAGTTCACTTTGACTGTCTTGGATGTGATTTATCTTTCGAAAAATATAAAGACTTGATTAAAAGGGATCATAATGAACAAGAATGTGTGGTACATAGGATAAAAATAATGTTAAAAGTTAAAAACTGTTAGGAAACTTTAAAGTTTGTAAAACAACAACATTTCCACATTGTTCTATAATTTAAGATATGAATTGATATTACCAATGACGTCAGAAATGTATTTTTTAGAGCCATCAAAGGCTACAAAAAAGTGTTTAATAATTAGACACGTCAGAGACCAGTAAGACACACGTCAAATTAAATGCTTTGAGGTCTTCCAGACCTTTTTATGTCTTTGGAATTTCCGTGTTCTTTTGAGATTTGTTTCCGTTCTACTCACGGTGGCCTGTGAAATACGTTATCTATCGATTTGGATGTTTCATTGAAAAAATATGCATACATATTGTATAGTTTTCTACCATTAATTCTTACTTTTATCAGAATTCCAGTCCTTTCACGTCTTGTTAAAACATTCTATTTTAGACTGATATCATGAGTTGTACAGTTTTATTCATGCATATTCCGGTACACAAATCAAGAATTAAACTGCTTCAATATTAACCAAAGCTTTTGTATGAAACAAATGAAATGTTGCATCCAACTGAAGCAAATACTATACCTTTCAGAAACAAATAAGGAAAGAATGTCACTATTTAAAAATATTTTCCATTACGTCACATACCAGGTGGTTCACACAAGCCGTCTTAATTGAAGTTAGTTTATACTGGATAGCTCGGATGCCAAAAGATTTGTCTACGCAAGACTGCAAAAGGGACTCCATACCGACAGAGAGGAGATCACTAAATAAAAGACTAATGCTTGAAAACGAACACAGAGCTCATTCAGTAGAGAAATTGCCTACTATATTCGATTCCCGGCTGGGCTTCAGAAAGTTGCTTTAAACTAAAACAGTTCACGGTATGCCCAGAGTCTGACGTTTGATGTGAGAATACATATGTGTGTGTGTGTGTGTGTGTGGGGGGGCGTATTATCACTTACTTCAGAATTCAGGACTGCCGCTTGATGTATACCTGAGCACACGTGTTAAGTCATTTAATTTCATGACAATTAATTTAAAATTAGTACAATTTTATGGCACCAATTGATGCCGCAAAGTTAACAAAATTAAACAAAATTCTATTTCTATTATATTTATGTACTCTTAAAGGCGCGTTAGAATTAAATGATTTTCTATTAGTGCATTATTCGTAATAAGCATATGCAAAAACATGCCCGCCTTGGTGGCCGAATTGATGTAAAGGCCTCTCAGCCCCACACTCTACATGGAATGATCCATCATTTCTTAATATCATTTCTGTACGTCAAAAAAGAAAGAAAGAAAAGAAAGAGAAAAAAACGTGCGCAGAAGACAGATGTCGCGTCCGAAAATATTCAGAACTCAGCTTTCGAGCCTCAGCTACATTTTGGTGCGTCTCTGCACAGATTGTAACCATATCCTCTGTTCGTTACTGGTGAACGTTACCCGTTTGTCTGAATGATCTGACTCGGACTGCATGCAAGCGACCACGCGATGCTTATCAGTACGAAACTACCAGGTAAACACCTGCAGACAGCAGCACTATCTCAGTGACCTTTCCCTTTATACTTGCACTGCGGCAACTTCGTTTACACCTATGTATGCGGGAAACATAAAACTGCAAAGTACGGCTTGTTTGGGCCACCTAACACTGTAAGAAAATGGCTGAAAATACTGTGTGCAAATATTTCTCTCAAAATACAAAATTTGACTATCGAGCATTTTTTTAAAAACAGATTTAATTTTAGTTTTTATTGGTATTACAGTTACGTATGAAACATTCATTATATTCAAACATATTCCTTGCTGCACGACTTACCTATGCGAATACTGCGTATGACCTTTAAGGGACACAGGACTGAGATTTTGGTATTCTGTCATTTTTAAGGTATATTACCTATATAAAAATAAATTTAACCCCTGTTTTCTCAATGAGGGTTTGCCTAATGGCAAAGCATACTTAAAAGCAAGTAAAGTGAATAATAAAAATAATAATTACAAATAAAAACAAAGTACAAATGGGATTACAATATAAAGAAAATTATAAGAATGCAGCAAATTCAGTTAGAAAATATAGAAGGACGAATAGTCTGTTAATGAATAAACACGAAAGTTATCAATTATACAATAATTTTTTTAAAATTAATACATATCGTTTCAGTACCGTGTGACTATATTCAGAATAAAATGTTCAGGGAGTAGACATTTAAAGATTTATATAATGACGTTCTTCTTTTGCGTTTTTCTCTAGCTTGCATTTTGCAAGTATAAACTTTTTGTTGTTGTCCAATTTTATTGAAAATGTTGGCCTGGTTTCCATAAGTATATTCAAAACTCTAATTATTATTCTTTTTGTGATGTTTTTGGACAAAAACAACTGAAAATATCTGAAAACAAAGCTAAATCAATATGGCAATAAGTAAATTTATTACTTAAATATAACTGGCTTTATTATTTAAGTTTAAAACAGTAAAAAACTAATTAAGTGCTCTACTTCAAATTTTATGTTCAAAGTTCTATGTATAGTTTGTATTAAGATTTTATGGAATATTTAATATCTTGGAAAGTAATTATCATATTAAATTGAAAATTTCCACATGAGTTGATAAATTCAGCCCCAGTATTTCTTAAATCGTCTAGGTCTTTTGAACTCGCCCTGTGACTCTTGACTGTAGATCAGTATTACATATTCATATTTGCATTGTGTTATACACTAAAAAAATATTGAAGGAAACAACTGGTGCGTATTTGATGGGCACACAGTTGTATGACAGCATGCTACGGAAGTCATTAGCCGTCAAACATAACAATTACTACAAAGGTCATTAAGAAACACTTAGTTGCCGTATGCGGTGTCTGCAGCAAATACGTTTCCTTGCTTGAACCTTATCGTGTGTAATGTTTGTTCGTGTCCGTGGTAGGTAAGAGATAATCGTAAATGATTAGTAGAAAGCAGAAAAACATAAAGGAATTCCTGACAAAATATCAAATCCACCTCTGTAAATCTTAAAAATCTCATGTGTTATATTCACAAGACTTTCTCTAGCCATTCTTCAAAAAACGTATTACAAAAGCTGATTATTCTGTCTCCTTCATGTTAATCGAGATAAACATTTGTAGAAATGGCGTTATTACATATTTCGTTGTAGGTACAATAGGCATAGGGGAATACAGTAGTCACAAATTACTTAAATGTAAATAATGATTGTAATATGAATATGCATTTTTATGTGACATTGATTTCAGATGTTTATTAATTGTAATTATTATTGGGAAATAAGTTTATACGGCTTTACTGAAACTGTCAATAATAGCGCAATAATGCAGCGAGGGGGTGAGCTGTTTATTATTATTGGAAACGAGGAAGTTACGTAATGTTGGCGCGTTTTCGGTAGAAACTTCTGGAATGTGTTCTCCCTAAGTATACGTATTCATAATTTTCATTGGATATTAAGATAGACGCTAATGTTGGCGCGTTTTCTTAGCCAATAACAGTTCATTTATAATATTTAGGCGTATCTTGATGCAGGCGTATAAATAGGGTAGGTTCGAGGTAGCTTGTGTGCATTTCATCAAAAATCTGTGTACACTACACGTCGTCTTCAGTCAGTCAGTTCGTCACAAGTTACGCGCAGCAGAATTATGAAAGATCTAAAATATTGTAAGGTTAATTATACAAAAGATTGAAGTACGTGGATTAAAAGTGATCATTTAGAAGTTATTACAACAGTTTCAGTTTGGCGAGTATCTAGATCAATATGTAAAAGTGATAGTGAACGTGTTCGACAATAAAAATTATAAAACAAATTTCTTCATCAGTGTAATTTTTGGATAAAAGATTCCTTTCCGCTTCACAACCTGTATAGAGACACATGTTCGACCCAAGATAAGATAATAGCTAGCCGGAGGACATTTGAAATGAAATCAAACAAAAAGCTAACACTGATGCAAATTGCTAACACAAGATGGAGCTACGAACCTAACAAAGAATGACGTCACAAGATGGCTTCAACACTGATGTAAACAAACATTTGTAAGTAATAATATCACAAATTGGCTCCCATACGTGGGGCAGTTAAAATTATGTAACCAAACAAAACAAAAGCAACACAACATAAGATCATCAAGTTATAATAATTTACGTAAAAACATATTACGTAGACAAGAATGTTACTTCAAATTGGCTACCACAACGTGGGGCTACAATAAGCTACTTCAGCTTTAAGTGATAGTCAAATCTCTTATGAGCTGGTCGCTATGCGATGATTTTGAAATTCCATTCTCTTTGCATGACCAGGAGAAGAAAACGAATGACTTCCTGTTTGAGAAAAGTATAAGTATTTGAACATCCAAATCAATAACTAAGAATATCTCTGAGATGGTCAACAACTCCTCAAAAAACACACACAAAAAACGAAAACAAAACAAAAAAGGTTTGAAATAAATTGTGTGTTTTAACGAGATCTACACTTTTTGTGCAAGTGAGATTTTGTCTATCTCTTTACGTTTTACCAACAGTTGTTACGAAAAGAAGACTTCAGAGACTATTCCCAGAAAATTCAAATTTAATTTCATTTGTTATGAAAATATCTTCTTTTTATTTCTAAAAGTTCCCTTGTTTTACCCAGGTTTTTACTGTTTTCGTTACCGCTTATCACCGCAATTACACAACACATAGACACATGCCCTTGGCGGGACTCGAACCCGCGACCCTCAGCCTAGCGGAGCGCCGGAGCTATACACTCCAGCGACCACGGCTACGAGGGTCGGCAAACATATAGTATTTTAATCAAACTCGTTAGCGCCATTTTTAACAAAATCATTAATTTTCGAGAATTGTTCCATATAAAGGATAGTTCGGGGTGGGGAAATTTTCTTGAACATTTTCGTGTTGCATCTTTGGAAGATGGAGAACTTAAACACCAAGTTTGATATTTAACCGGCTTTTCATTTTTGAGTTATGCTGTTCACAGATAGATAAACAGAAGTACGAGAGTTATTAAATTAGTTCAGTGACAAGAATCATGCCACTAATAACTCTGAACCACATGTGATAATCAGAACATCTGTAAAAAGAACTAAGTAAACAAGTGTGAGTAAACAAGCAGAAAAGCAGCTGAATATCTAGAGCGAAAAGAATAACAAAGGCTCGTGTGGCAGTGTGGCACGGACGGAGACACACACACACACTAACACGGACCTTTCTTTAAACATGATTTTTTTTTATTCAGGAGGTCTCAAAACGTGTATTATCGGTGAAATTTCGGTATCGAATTTTTGGTGGAATACAATACTTCCTCTACTTACTATAGGTGAGTAGTAGAGAAGTAAAATCAATAACTCAATTTTATATCTGTATTCGTGCACTGAATATAAAAGAACAATCTTCAGCTGCAACTAAGTATTTATTGAACTTTAGATTATGTTAATGATAAATTGCCTGCTGTACATTTATTTATAACTTACAACATTAACAAGTTTATTTTCTGAGCAATCACAAGGAGTATTTCCAATGGCGGACGGTCTGAAAATTTGATGGACGCAGTGATGCTGCCAATACCGATCAAAAAATATTTGGTATTATTTCACATTACTTTCTCTACCTACTATCATTTATTTTTATCTCTTCTAAATACTACTCTTACAAAAACTTTTTGTTTGTTTTGTCTACGAGTACAGTCCCAGAAATACCCGACCTGACGTATAAATAGTGGTTGTTGTTTCAAACAAATGACTGTGATAGAAAGTACCAATCTTATAAAGCTTAAGTTTGAAGTTTGACGATGCTACGTTGTTTAGTAATTGTTTGTAAGTGACACTCTCAGCGAATTTGTGACCATGGATAAAACTGTCCATCGTTATGTGATGCAATACTTTCATTTGAAAGGTCTTAGTCCAACTAATATTAAAGCTGAGCTAGATTCTACTCTGGGGGAGTCTCTTCCTTCGTGTACAATAGTGAAATATTGGGTGGCAGAGTTTAAGCGAGGTCGTACGAGCTGCCAAGACGAACATTGCAGTGGTCGACCAAATGAGGTGACCACGCCAGAAATTGTGAAGAAAATCCACAAAATGGTATTGGATGACCGTCGACTGAAAGTGCGCGAGGTAACAGACATCGTAGGCATTTCAAAAAGTGCTGTACATCGCACACTAACTGAAAATTTAGGCATGAGAAAGCTGTGCGCAAGATGGGTGCCGCGTTTACTCACAATGGAAGAAAAGCAGCGAGTGAGGATGTTTCAGTCGATTGTATGGTGATGTTTATCTGCATTAAATCCGAGTTTTTGCGTCGATTCATATCCATGGATGAAACATGAGTCCATCACTTCCCACCTGAGACGAAGGAACAGTCAAACCAGTGGACTGAAAGGGGAGAATCGGCTCCAAAGAAGGCGAAGACAGTTCTATCTGCAGGCAAGGTCATGGCGTCAGCTTTTTTGGGATGCGCGTGGGATAATTTTCATTGATTATCTTCAAAAAGGTAAAGCAATCAATGGCGAGTATTGTGCGAACTTATTGCAGCGTTTGAATGATGAAATCAAGCAAAAACGGCCGCATTTAGCGAAAAAGGAAGTTTTGTTTCATCAAGACAATGCACCAGTTCACACATCCATTATCGCCATGACCAAAATCAATTAGTTAAAGTTCGAATTGCTTCCTCATGCACCCTATTCGCCAGACTTAGCCCCCTCTAATTATTTTCTGTTTCTAAAGTTGAAGAAATGGCTGGTGGTAAAAGATTTACCCACAATGAAGAGCTGGAGTTTGCAGTTGATGGCTATTTTTCAGAACTCGACTGTTCTCACTGTAAATATTGAAGCTATTGAACATCGCTGGGAAAAGTGTATCGGGCTGAAAGGAGACTATGTAAAGAAGTAAACCTGTTTTTTCCAAAATGTTTGTGTTTTCTTTGTTAGGTCGGGTACCTCTGGGAAAGCCCTCGTACTTCATGTTAATCGAGATAAACATTTGCAGAGATGGTTTCATTATGTATTTCATTGTAGGTACTAAGGGAAATCAGGAGGCTGAAGTGATAGTTAAATCTTTATTGAGCGGGTCATTATATGCTGGCTTTGAAATTCCATACTCCTTGCGTGACCAGAAGCAAATTAATGGGAATTTAAGACTTCAAAAAAAGCGTAAATTACTTCAAAATTCAAACCAATAACCATTCCATATCTGGGAATGTTTAGTGCCAGAAAAAAGTATATTAACATAAATATTGTGTTTTAACAGGACCTAGATGTTTCGTGTGATTAGCCTATGTCTATCTCTTATGTTTTACTAGTCATACACAGCTAAACACAATTCATTCTGAATGAAGAGGCCATTCACTAAAAATTAAAGATATGCATTCAACTAGGTATGCATATCTTAAACATCTTATATTTTAATCAATATCGTGCACATTTGGAGTAAATTAAAAATGGTGAAAATATTTCCATATAAACGATAGTTTGGATGGGTGGATTATCTTGAAAACTTTGGTGTGGTATCTTTGGAAGATGCCTGAACTTAAATACCCAGTTTAGTATTTATCCGACATTTGTTTTTTGAGTTATTAACACACCCACGCACACATACACTGACCTTTCTTTAAAAGTGTTTTTGCGTTCAGGGGACCCAGGGCATGTATTAACGAAGAAGTTTCGATATAGTATTTATGTGCGGAATATAATAAATACGTCTACCTACCACAGAGAAATAAATACTGTTAAAATGCAAACATTTAGTCTTATCTTTCATTCGGCTAAGATTTACTGAGAACGCTAAATCGACGCCTACGTTTTGTGATGGCGAATGTGATGAAGGAGGAGCGGAAGGAGAAGAGTTTTAGTTCAGGAAAGTTAAAGGTCCAATTGGTCTACTATGAAACATCAGCAAACTTTACTTAGAGAAGAAGAATAAAGAAGTGGTGTGACATTTGTAACTGGAAGAAACTCATTGAGATTCTCTTGAAAACTTGTGTGCACTGGAGGGAGAGAGTGAAAGGGAGAAGCTTCCTAAGTCATCTCTATATGATACTGACCAGATTAAGAATAGAAGATGTATCACGTAGATGTAGAATAAGGAGAAGCGTACTGCAATGTATCGCTTATCAACCACCCTGTTCAACATATTCATGGGTAATAAGCTGTAGAATCGTTGTCAGAAAAGGGGACAAGGATTAATAAAGGAAAGAAGAATAAAGTGTGCATGGTTGCTGATGATATGGCATTACTAGCAGAAGATGAAAATATCCAAGGAGCAAAATGCCAAGGGTAAGGAGTACAATATGAAGAAAGATGGTAGAAACTATGATTATCGAAAGAAAAGGAAAGAAGACACACCTGCGAATCTGAGGACAGGTAGTGGAGCAAGTGAACAACTTCAGATATTGAGATATACCTTAAGTAGTAATAACTGTTGCAAAGAGGTCACACAGAGGATGGCAATTACAATTGACGTTTACAACACGAAACTTAAAGTTTGCTATGGGTTTAAAGAAAACGCGAGTACTTTGTACAGTTGAAAACCTAAACGTTGCGAAGAAGTGGCCGGAAGCATTTGAAATCGAATTATGCAGCAAGTATGTATAAACAAAATTATTAATATATATTTTAGAAAGCTGAACAACATTAAGGTTGATAAGAAACTGAAACGTTCTATGTGATACATCCATATGACTTTCTCTACCTTCTATCTTTTATTAGTGGGCATACAAACTATTCTTACTAAAGCTTATTTTCTATCCACTACATTTTAATCTAAATAAACCTTGCACAAATAATTACATTGCAATTTCGTTATAGATACAAAGAGAACAGCGATAGTCAAATGTTTAAGAACTGGACGCTATATGCTGGCCTTAAAATTCCATACTGTTTCCATGCAATCGCGAGAAACAACTGAATGTTGAAAGGACATTAACAGAATTGCCAAGAAATGAACAATTCGAACCTTTATTAACGGGTATCTCAGAAATGGCTTATGTCACAAAAATTTTGTTTGAAATAAACTCTGCGTTTTAAAGAGATCTACATTTTTTGCGTAGTAGTCTTCGTCCATCGCTTAACATTTACCAGTTATATAAGATTATACAAACTTTCTTCCAAATGAAGTTGACTTCAGAGGCTATTCACAGAAAATTCAATATATGTATCTTATTTTAAAGTAAATCTCTTTAATATATAGTGTTTTAATCAAAATCATTAGAGCCATTTTTTAGAAAATAAAAAATTTTTCGAAAAATCTTTCATGTAAAGGATAATCTGGAGTAGGGAGATTTTCTTGAAAATTTTGTGTCGCATCTTTGGAAGGTATTGAACCTAAATACCAAGTTTGGTGTTCAACCCCTTTTCGTTTTTGAGTTATGCTGTTCACAGACACACTGACACACAGACAGACAGGCAGGCAGGCAGGCAGACATACACACACGCGGACCTTTATCTAAAAAGGTTCATGGGGCCTCAAAACACGTATTGTGGTGAAATCTTGACATCGAATTTTTGGGTGGATACAATACTTCTCCTACTTACTGTATATAGTAAGGAAGGTAAGAACAAATCAATTGGGACATTAAATGAGAATAAATTCTTACCTACTAAGAGATGCAATGGAAGGGATTGTGGACGAGGAAACGGTTCGGGGCAAATTGAAGACAACTAATTTTAACATAAGTGGTTCATGTATATAGAACGAATAGGAAAGAATGAAGAAGACTTTGGTTTGGAGAGCAGAATCTGACCCTGGGCAAACAACTTTAATGGATTATTTGATTTTCCAGCTGATGGGAGGAATTCTATGGGTAATTTAAAATATTTAAGAAATCCTGCTGCTCCTTTTTATTAATTAGTGTTTAACGTCCATTCTTACTACATACACTACCGAACGGAATGGCTCAGGCGGTAACGCATTCGGAAGGCCATGGGCTCGATTCCCGCGGTCGACCTTCCTGACCCATGGGCTTTTTTCGGAGTTTCCTCGGGTCGCTAGGCGAATGCTGGGAAGGTTCATTACACCTCCCTCCATCTCATTTCACTTCACCTTGCATCTGTTTGGCCTGTTTCAGGGTTGAAAGTGTCGGCGGGAGTCTCGGTGCTGCATGGCAGGGGAAAGGATGCTCTATGTAATATTTCGTCCCCCGGAATGGGGGCGGTCTCCGAGTCCCGGGCCCCACCAGGGGATGTGCAAGCCTGCATGGGTGGGGAGAACCCAAAAAATTAAGTGTTATTTATGGACGCTCCTTAACTGCTATGGTCCTTAGTGTTCCATTCTGTAGTGGACGTCAAAGACCGGTAATTTTGTTCGGAGCCCTCTTTATCAGACTTGAGGTTCTTTTACGTGCCGTAAATCTACGACACGGGACCACCGGCTTTACTTCCCTTCCAAAGGAAGCCATGCCGTTTGCACCAACTGCCACGTGGGGAGTTTCAACCTGTAAAATGTAAGGACCCTGCCCGCTGCCTTGTGTGCCTCCTGGTCCGGCCGCCCTCTGTCTCCTCTCACCTTCCCTGCCGGGGGCATAGGTATAAAGGATCTTGTAGGTCGAGGTGCTAAGTCTCCTTCCACACCTACTCCTACTCCTACTACATGGTGATTCATCAAGTGATAATTGGGAAAGGAAATTTGGGAAGGAAACCCTCCAGTGTACATCCCATGCATTTGCCAGTTATGAAGACTGAGGAAAGCATAGAAAAATCTTCGGTCAGGGGGGGATGGTCGTGGCAGGATTTGAGCCGCAGGCTTCCCATTCACGAGCCTGTACCGTAACAACCTCGGTTACCCGTGTCGTTATCCGTTCACTGATGCCGATGACGACATATTCTGAGGAAGCAGTTCCCAATAACTGAGAGCTTGGAAGTATCTGCGGCGATAGAAAGGAGGTCCAAACGTAAAATGAATGCCCAACAACAATGGAAAGCGTGTTATATCGGGCACGGCGAGCAAGGAGCCATCCAACGTCCATTGGACCTGTCACCCTCCACACAAAGACAAAACAAGAAGCGGTTAAGCAGCTATGCAAATCGCTCCCGTAGAAAAGCAAACGGATTCCACTCATCGCTAACTCCCACCGCTTTCAACAGTTTTCTTTTTATATTCAGGGGCGGCCAGTGCACAGGCCCCCACCCCCTTCTCCCACCATTCAACTCTTCCGAAACAACTTTGTTAGTCACTGAGGCACAATGTTAAGGCCACCGCAAGTAATTGTCACATCTCTGCATGCGAGACATAATGCACAGAATTACTTAATTGATGCTTGATTGAGTCTGCTCACACCAACACCGTTCAGAACGATCCCATTGTTTCCTGACAGCTTTCAACAGCCTGGTCGCCTTTGGGTGCCGTTTGATTCTCTTTTGAAGGTTTAACTCTCAAATGCTTCGGTCACAGCTGTATTCAGGTCATTTAACGCTGTAAATTGTTGGCCCGAAGTGGATCTTTCAGTTTGTGTAAAAGGCCAATTAGGTGAACTGAAGCCCGGAGTGACAGCCACTGTGGTCAACTGGTCAGCCGGGTTCCGGGTTCGATTCCCGACAGTAAAGGGGGAATTATACTTTTGATAGAATCATTCCTTACCATCTGAGCTTGTTTAATGATAAAAATTAATCAACGCTAGAAACGTCTCATATATGAATTTCTACACTAACTATAAATTCATATTCATTGGTTATGTATTCACTATTCAATAAAAAGTGGTGCTTTTATGCATGCTACATTATACACATATACTTTTGTCTAGAAATTATTTAAAATTAAGCAACAAGTGCTAAATTATGAGGTTACAACATGTGAAAACATAATTTAAATGTTCAAATCTTATTTATGGTAACAATTTCTTACGATAGAAAGAAAGGAATAAAAACAAAATAAGAATAGGAAACTTTCAAACACGTACGTCGTTTGGGAAGGATCCAATGTTGCGGCATGGAATATTTCGGAAACGGCTAACGCTACCAAAAAAAGGGACACAATTTTTGTATTTTAATGACATCTGTATCTTCTTGTAGTGCAATTTTTTCTATCTCTTATGCTTTACCAGTTATACAAATGTATACAAAATTGATTCAAAATGAAAAGACTTCAGGGGCTATTTTCAGATAATTAAAGTTATACATTTTGTTTTTATGCAAATATCTTAAATTATATGGTATTTTAATAGAAATTGCTAGAGACTCTTTTGAGAAAATAAACAAATAATAAAACATTTACCATTTTAAGGACAGTTTGGGATGGTGAGGTGTTCTTGAAAAGCTTCGTGTTGCATTCTTGGAAGATATTGAATTAAATACCAAGTTTGGTATTCAACGGTTTTTGTTTTAGGGTTACGCTGTTCACAGACACACATATGCATATCTTTTTTTAGATTCAGGGAGCTCCAAACGGTATTTCAGGGGAAATCTCGGTATCGAATTTTTGGGTGGAATGCATTACTTCCTCTACTTACTATATGCTAGTAGCAGAGAAAGCAATAAAAGCAAAAATCGCTGCCAAAGTCATATGCACAGGGTGCTCAGAGGATAGTAAGTACATCCCATAGCACACGGTCTCACAAGAGAAGAAACCAAACCGAAACGTAGAAGACTACCGCAAAGGAAAACAGCACTCCATTATTAGCTAAAGCCCCTTGTGCACGATCAAACTTTTTTTTTTCAATTCAAGAGTTTACAAGAAAAATTGTCAAGCGCTTTTCAATATGTGACAAGATTGGACAAGACTTGACAATGTCATAAATGTGTATTTACAAGTTGTCTATTTTCAAATTGAAACCCTTCAGGACACGAATAAATAATTTATCACGCACAAAGCGTCACGGTATAACAGTTTGCAATGAAATACTGTTCTATAGCAATATTATGTAGCACTTTCACGTATTATATCCAATGAAATCACATTACGATTATGGAATACAATGAAAATAACACCAACTGATAGGTTAACCACACTATAACATTGCATTAATGTATATTTAGTTCGGAAATCTGCTTTGTCAAATATTTGATCGTTTAGAGCATGTCCTTATTTGCTTTCAAGACTTTCAAAGAGTTTAAAAGTATTGGAAGCAATTTGACAAGAAAAGTTGTAAAGTTGTGACAAATCTTGAAAGGTCTTGTAAAGTATTGCATTTGACAAAAATTTGATCGTGTACAAGGGGCTTAAGAAAGGGTTCATTTCTCCCGCTATTTCACCCAGCAGATACGAGAGACTCAAACAGTAGTTTTTGAAATAGTCGTACTGTAGTACATATAGGGTCGGTATCGGGACATAAGTTTATATACACTGCCTAAACTATCTAAATATATATTAATGTGCTTTTAAGAAAAATAAAGGAAGTACTTTATTGGCGTACATAAATAGAAATAGAGAAGAATTATAAATAAATAAATAAATACAGAAATAAATGAAGATGTAATACAATACAGATCTAAATGGTTATGTCATTTAGACAGGATGGATAATACCAGACTTGCAAAAGAAATCTACAATTACAGACTTCTGGTAAAAGAGTTGTAGACAGACCATATGGAAAAATTACTGTGAAGGCTGATGTAAACCAGGGAGTGAAGATGACGATGATGCTGATGATGAACTGCCTATTCGTCCTAAGGGTTTGTAATGCGAGTTCCCGAGCATCCTGTATAGGTAACATAAATGGAAAGACAGAAACAAATAAATATAACCGGTTTGAACATATATTAAGGATGACGGATAACCGCATTCCTAAAAGGTTTAACTATAATCCTTCAGGCCACAGAATTTGTCCGAAAACCAAAATAGACTTCGATGGACGATCTGTCAAACTTCTCATTGGGAAGCTGAACAGTCGAAGCTTTGAAATTGATGATCTTAAATGATTATGTTTTAAGCTTCATCTTTTCTGTGGTTGAAACCGACGCTTCGCCTCGTTTTGATAACAGTTTGGCGGGTTTAAACTCAAGTCATGATTGGATGCAACTAGTCAGATGAAGAGGGACAGTCCTGCCAACTACGAAACTGGCACAAACACGTGGAGGTTGCGTTATGCTAAGTGCTAACGAGACCAGTTGATTGGCTACTTGTGGCAGAGGATTGCTCAACATGTCCGGCCGGCCACATACAGGATCTTCATTAATATTAATGTACCGGACTGGATGACGTGGGTGGCATGCAGGAAGTGGTAGCGGGTTCGGCTCCCGGCCAACAATTCACTTCAGGTTCAAGAACGGACAACTGGAAGCTTTGCCAAAGTGGCGTGAAATGATCCAAATAATTGCTCTCCTTTGATTAACAACGTAGTTAATCAACCTTTAATTGATTAATTTCTGAAATATCATGCACGAATTATGTGCTTTTCGAATCTGACAGCTTGTGGGACGTTCCTGAAGCCTTCGAACTTCTACTCACACACATGCCTTGCACTCTAAGCAAGGCAAAAGAGGCTTTATCATTCCCTCCACGAAACATTAACGTTAGACCTAATATTTATAGTGAAATTAAACCTCGTTCACCAGAAAATTCATTCAGTGAAGAAATGCAAGTGTATATGCTGGAGTTGCATTTCGTAAATAGAAATAAACTTCTTGCTTTAAAATAGCCCATATTTATTCTTAAGCTAGCATATAATGAATGTAAATAATTAAATTTATACTTGCTCAAGAATAAAAGTAACCATTCACAACAATGTTAAATTCAAATTTGGTTTTTCTATGAGTTTTACGAATTTACTTTTAAAATGTCCAACCCCCAATACACAGTGTCTGATTCGTAACATATGCAATGATATTGTTCAAAGAGAAAATAAAAAAGAAATCACAACAATGAAAAATAAACATACTCAGGCAATCCTGTGAAGAGAGAAAACAATATATTTTATGTTATAAATTCAAAGATTTTTTTTTCAATCTGAAGTAGCTATAATACTAAAACATCTTCATACCCGTAACACATATTTAAAATGTTTAATTACACGAATTGGTTGTCTTTGGCCACTAATTCGCAACATTGGTTCTAGGTGTCCATTGAGATTAGGATTACCCGCCATTTGTTTCATCATGTTAACGGCAACCCTCCGGGTGGGGGCCAAAGAAAAATTTATCCACACTATTCAACTGAGTCAAGATTCGAACTCAGGCCGCATAGAGTGTGAAGCAGAAACGCTACTGCGAAGGTGAAATTTTGAAAAGATTATACACTAAATATGTAAATAATTATCTTTTAGCGGTGAAAAAGTTATAGCAATTGTAGAGTAATTAAAAAACTCACAGAAGATGAAATCTTGAACTTATGTACCTTCTCTTTAATGAACGTAGTTATATTATAATGACCCCACAGTTTTCGCATAATACAGAAACCACTGACATCACTATTCAACGAAAGAGGCAAAGCTGGTGAGACCATAAATTTAAAAATTTTGGAAATGACCACTAGTCTGTAAAATACCCGAAAAATTATTTCTCAGCTATTAATTATAGACATCGGTTGAGAATTTTTTGCGTTTCGCTGGACACAGTTTTCACACTTTGTGTAATTATTTAGCTTAGCTGGCAACTAACTCGATTACAACATATAAGGAAGTACAACAGAATTTTCTTGCATAAGTATTATTACAAGATTTTTGACACACATAAAAGTCATTACATACACTACGTGATCAAAAGTATCCGGACACCTGTCTGAAAATCACGTACAAGTTCGTGGCGCCCTCCATCGGTAATGCTGGAAGTCAATATGGTGTTGGCCCACCCTTAGCCTTGATGACAGCGTTCACTCTCGCAGGCATACTTGTGCTGGAAGGTTTCTTGGGGAATGGCAGCCCATTCTTCACGGACTGCGGAACTGAGGAGCGGTATCGATGTAGGTCGGTGAGGCCTCGCACGAAGTCGGCGTTCCAAAACATCCCAAAGGTGTTCTATAAGATTCAAGTCAGGACTCTGTGTAGGCCAGTCCATTATAGGGATGTTATTGTCGTGTAACCACTCCGCCACAGCTCGTGCAGTGTGAACAGGTGCTCGATCGTGTTGAAAGATGCAATCTCCATCCCGGAATTGCTCTTCAACAGTGGGAAGCAAGAAGTGCTTAAAATATCAATGTATGTCTGCGCTGTGATCGTTCCACGCAAAACAACAAGAGGTGCAAGCCCCCTCCAGGAAAAACACGACCACGCCATAACACCACCACACGAATTTTACTGTTGGCACTACACACGCTGGCAAATGACGTTCACCGGGCATTCGCTATACCCATACCCTGCCATCGGATTGCCACATTGTGTACCATGATTTGTCACTCCACGCAACGTTTTGCCACTGTTCAATCGTGTAATGTTGACGCTCCTTACACCAAGCGAGGCGTCGTTTTGCATTTTCCTGTGTGATGTGTGGCTTATGAGCACCCGCTCGATCATGGAATCCAAAGTTTCTCACCTCGCGCCTAACTGTCATAGTACTTGGAGTGGATCCTGATGCAGTTTTGAATTCCTGTGTGATGGTCTGAATAGATGTCTGCCTATTACTCTTTACGACCCTCTTCAAATGTCGGCGGTCTCTGTCAGTCAAGAGATGAGGTCGGCCTGTACGCTTTTGTGCTGTACATGTCCCTTCACGTTTCCACTTCACTATCACATCAGAAACAGTGGACCTAGGGATGTTTAGGAGTGTGGAAATCTCGCGTACAGACTTCTGACACAAGTGACACCCAATCACCTGACCACGTTCGAAGTCCGTGAGCTCCACGGAACGTCCCATTCTGCTGTTTCACGATGTCTAATGACTACTGAGATCGCGGATAATGAGTACCAGGCAGTAGGTGGCAGCACAATGCACGTAATATGAAAAACGTATGTTTGTGGGGTGTCCGGATACTTTTGATCACATAGTGTACATCTGTACAACTAGAATAAATGTTACTCTCAGATAACATCTGCAGGATATGAATAAAATGTAATAATAAAGAAATATGTATCGCATACATATTGTACCGCTATTATTAGAGTCCGATTGTTTTTAGTCTTGCTGTCTCCTGTTTTTGTTGCTAAATCGTAAACATGTATATTTCTTGAAATGAAATATCCATGGCTTTTATTTTATTTTATTTTACATGCGTTTTCTGTGGAGTAGCAACAACAAAACAAGTATGTAATTCATGATATTCTCAACAAAAGGTCAAAGCTACCGACGCAAATATGTTCTTTTATAACACCATATCATACGTATTCCAGTTTCTAGGCCTTATAGAGTAGTGGTCTTCAATAGTGAAGTAGTTATCAAAACCGGTCGAGCGATTTCCGAGATTAACCCCTGTCCCCCCAAAGATACACACACACACATACATACATAATGGAAGATTATGATACAAGGGGTAAAAGTAGAGTTTTATTTTGCGAGTAAGAATGTTTGCGAAACGAAGGCCTTAGGCCATAGGAAGGAATTTTGTATAATCTTGTATAACTTGTAAAATTAAGCGATAGACCAAAACGTACCACACAAAAAATACAGAGCTCTTTAAAACACACAATTTCCTTAAAAATAAGCTTTCTTTTCTTAAGCCGTTTTGTGAGATATCCTTATTAAAGCTTTGAATTGTTTATTACTTTTAAAGTCCCGTCGATTTTAGTTGTTTCTCGCGATTGCATGGAGACAGTATGAAATTTTAAGACCAGCATATAGCGTCCAGTTCTTAAACATTTGACTATCGTTGTTCTCTTTATATTTATAACAAAATGTGTAATGTAGGCCATTTCTGCAAAGGTTTATTTGGATTAAAATATAAGCTTTAGTAAGAATAGTTTGTATGCCCACTAATAAAGATAGAGGATAAGAAAGTCATGTGAATGTATCACATCAGGTTTTTTAGACAGCGCTCAAATTTGTAAAATATCAATAACATTATATTGATTCCTGAAACTAACAGCGATCACGATTAGAACGCGTTCTTGAAACAAGAGAAATAACATTAAAAAAGCGAGATTTTAGATGTTTTCTTGATTCGCTAGCAGTCATTTTCAGTGAAATTATTTCACTATATTTGGCCAGGTAACGAAGCGATTAAACGTTATATCATATTGCTTTGGATTTTTTGGGTAAGTACTTCTAGTGTTATTCGTTCTGCTGTTTCTGTAATTTCACTTCCATTTCAGTTTCTTCCAAATTCATAATTTCTGTCATTTCTTCTTTATGTAGGTTAGATAAAAGAGTAACGTTTTAGGTCAACGAAAGCTACCAATATAACGTGTAGGTTAACTCTACAACGATAAATTGAAGTATGGTGCTTTGTATTATGAAGAGATAATGCGAGCGCCATGAGAAATTAATTATGTAAAAAGACATAATGAAAAGTAAAATCTAATTAAACCAAGTCGAATTATTAAACATGTGCAAATACAAAGGGTAATTGCCATGTAATTGGACTTAAAACCAAAATTGGTTACATTGAAGATTATCACAGTAGTGTGATAATAATCTAAAGCTCGTGTGCCCTGTGTTAGAAGTTTTACTTTTAGGCCATGCTGTCTAAAAACACAATTTTCTCTCTCATTATCATGTTAGTATACACGATAACCTAGTTTATGTTTAACTTAAATCAAAACAAATTGTACTATACAATTTGCAAGGCTAAAAACAAAATGAAACAACCTACATCGTTGATGGATATTTTTCTTACTTAGAAGACCGAGTTATAAAGTTCGTCGATTACTTTATACAACTGGGCGAAAATAGTAACCGGCTGTATTATGAACATAACTGAAAAAAAGCATTTGTTTATCTCGAAAATTACATTTACTCTATGATTTAAACTAAACGTTAAAGCACACCTTTGAGGTCTTATTTTTCTCCGGTGGTATTAGATATGTAATGAAGGTTAATGTTACAAATACCTATTACTTTTTATTTATTTCGTGAAATTTGCTGTTATAAGGAAATTGCGATAAATATGAAACATAGAAATGTTATTTTTTGTGTTATAGTGGTTTTTTTTAAGGGACGTGACCACAACCCTTGCACCCCCTTTTTTTTAGTAGTGTTTAATGCTGGTTCTTACTACATATGGCACCATGGGCGGTGGAGACATAAATGAAATGAAACAATAATTAGGAAAGGAAATTTAGGAAGGAAACTTACCAGGCCTAAGTTAAGGGTAGCTCCCCAGCATTTGCCAATTGTGAGGACTGACGAAAACCTGTGAAACAAACTCAGCCAGGGAGGACTGGCGAGATTTCAACCGCAGACCTTCCCTTCACGAAGGTGCAATACCTTGGCCGTTCGTATCGGCATTGCACCTCCCCTGTACACGTCTATGCCTATTGTACTTGCAAAATATAGCTTATAAAATGCAGGCTGCAATATATAGTTTTCAAGTAATATGCTAAATTTTCACCAGGTACATATTTTAAGTATTGTGTACAAGATGTTGAATAGTATCTGATATTCTGAGAAGGGGTAGAATTCACCAAAACATCTACACCAAGTTACTAAAACACGTATCATGAAGTTAATATTTTTGGAGATATTGGAACAACTGCTGATATGATTTACTTCATATTACTTTCATTACTGGTAACACAATTTTCTAAAGAGAAAAAACTAACCTTATAACCCAAACCTACTGCAAATCAGCTGTCTAATAAGAAAAAGCAAAGATTCGATACCTAGAAGATACAGTATTCTGGTCTGTTGTTGCTTCGCGAATTTTAATGTACACTTTTCGTTAAAACTACACTATTAATTTTGGGGTTCATTATTATTAGGTTTTTTTTATAGTTTCTACTACCCTTCAAATTAGACTCCCTTTCTACATTTAGAACATAATATTTTGCTATTGGATTTATTTTAAAGCGTTTTTTGTTTAATTCTAATAATTTTAGGATTCGTGTTTACTGGACTGCTTCCCCTCTTAATATTAGACGGTTATAACACCCTATATAGTGAAGCGAAATTATACGATTTACATAAAAATGCAATGGAAATATAATTCACTGACTATGGCATCACTTCCATCGATACACTAATACAACGTTTGCTTTACATTAAACAAGGAGAGAACGAGTGTTCCAACTGAAACAGAAGCAGGACTATTTCGGCGGGCGCCGGTCCCACGCCGTGAAACTAGTGGACAACGCCTCCGTCGCTAAACTATGCAGCAGCAGGTCGTTTTGCTGTTGTACCTGTGCTCTTTGTTTTAGTAGCAATAACTCAAAGAGCAAACAGGTTTTTCGGTCGACCGAAGTTCTTTTTGCTGCTTCAACAAGTTTGGAAATCGAAGGTTCCACGCATTGATGCCACATCAAAGTTAGCCTGCTCTCTTTATCTTAGAGATTCCCATACTGCTCCAACTACCCACGACATGGCGCCATCTTGCCTGCCACATCAGACTGTCAAAACGTCTTCCGAACGACGGGCGAAAAACGTCAAATGAATCGAGAGTTCGTTGTCACCCTAAGTTACCTTACACCAAGCGTTTCAAGCACCTTGTTTTTGTATCTTTATGCAACTTGTAGTTTATAGCCAGTATGTAAACATAGGTCTCTAAGATGCTAAAGTACACTAATGTTCATAACTTTAGTTGTACATTTGACAAACAGGATTCACATTGTGTCAAATATTATAGGTAGGTTTATTTGCTGAATGCACTTACATGGCGTAAACGAAGTGTATAAACACTATTTCCGAATCAAGCCGCTTGTTTTGTGCCGGTACAAGCAACAACACATAAAGGCCGGTTCACAACAACTGAGAACGGAAACCAGAACGAGAACAACAAAATTAAAATGCATGTATTATAATGTGAGTGTTCGCAATTGACGGGAAGCTTTTCCGGGTCCAGGGAACAGGAAAGAAGACTTGGCCAAGCTTTAACTTTCTCGCTCTCGTTCTCGTTCCCGGGCATATTAAATCCACAGTGTGATATTTCACTCTTCTCTGTAGAACTAATTCAAGGCGGCTGAAACAGACGCTACCGCTCTCTCCACTTACAGATTGGGAAAATGAAACAGGAAGAAATTCCAGCAAATATGCGTCCTGACTCCCTTCGATTCATTGAGCGATGGTTCTTTTAGCGAAAGCGTCACGTTTAGTTTGTCTATATGCAACTCAAAACTGGCTATTACCTCAAAAGCAACAATAGCAATAATTACAGTGAACAGCAGATTTGGCAGAAATTGAAAGAAAACCGTAAACATCAATAAATAACTTTAATGTACACTATTAATAAAGAAATGACGCTTGATAAGACTAGAGGAATCGGAAGACAGAAGGGAAATGAGAACGGGAAGCAAAATAGGATATAACCTTTTGGTTCACAATACCCCGGGAACGAGAACGGGAATGAATTTTGATGACCATACCGATAGCAAAGTGGAAAGTCGACTTTACGCATTGGCACACCATACTTATTTCGAATTTCTAACATTTGGTTAAGGCCAGTTATATTCAATACAGTTGTATCGAGATATTTACATCATTTATGGTTCTGGCAATATCATAATTTCCAGTTCCTAAGTTAACTTATTGGTTTCTTTACATTCAGAATAAGAAACAGTTAGACAGATAGCTGTACAGATATTGATTTTTATCTTGTAGAGCTTACAAGTCATAAGAGAAGTAATACAAAATTACAACTTAAAACTAAGTGCATGCAAATCATAAGGGCACATTTTAAAAATACTTATAAAATACCTAAAATTAGTTATAGATTTAATATTAACAGGAAAGAAATTGAACAATTTCAAACAAGTGAAGCCCAACCTGTTCTCTTAAGAGCTAAGGTTCAAAGTCTATAGTTCACCCCACCTACTATATTTGAAGAGGCTGACAAGCTATGAACCAATCAAGTTTCAGTCCTTGGCAGCACGAGTGGAAATGAGTGGGAAGGAAACTCCCTTCATCTCCTCTCTGTAAGATTGAACATTTGCCACAGACCATAGGAGATGTATTAAATTTATGCATTGGAATGTTAAAAATATGTCCTATACGGGTATCATACGTATGAAAATCAAAATTCCTAAGAAAATAATCTCTGTTAATAAATATCAACTCAATTAATTTAAAAATATACAATTCGTAGATATTCAAAGTATTAAAACTAATAAAATATTCCTTACAGGATTCCCTACTATCAATTCCCTAATACATCATATAATGCGTCTTGGGGCAATAACTACCTCCTGAATCATGAATCCTGACCAGCAGAAACAAACACCAGATTGCTAACCATGGTTCAACATTTGCAAAGTAAAACGAAAGTACAGGCTTAACATTAAGACACGATCTCAAAGCCCGTAATTGGTAACAATAAAATTTGGTTTTACAATTAATTCAACGCAATGGGATTTCCAAGATAGATGTTCAAAAATAATTCCTAAGAATTTAGTGTGCTGAGGTAAACGCAGATTCTAACCAAATACATAAACACTTAATTGTTCAAGATTCCTGTTTTGACACAGATTAAAATAAACAAAGCAATGTTTATTAACATTCAGATAAAGCATATTAGCATTAAACCAGGTTTTGAGATAACCAAATAATTCAATACATTTCACTTCCAAATCTGTCTTATTACCATGTTTAACTATCACAGTGGTATCATCAGAATGCATAGTCAAAAAATGACCTTTCAGTTGACCGGGCAAGTCATTCACAAACAAAAGAATCAACAGACAAAAGAGGGGAATAAAGAGCTAACAGAATAACGTTTTACATCACTTTTGTTTATTTACACTTTAGGATACGCAGGCGACGACCTGGAAACTGTTCTCCCCTCCTGAAGGTTGCCGCCAGCTTGGGGAAAAAGCAGGACTATATCGATGTACTCACTTGTTTGTTGTTCATTTGCAGAGATTAAAACCATGAATGACAACCAAGAACAAGATTCGAGTTTTTCTATCTGAAGTTTCGGGTGCATGCCGTGTTTTGTTTGACTACACCTTAAAGCGGTATTACCTATCAGGAACGTTTTCGAAACATCTAGGATTAGGAACTAGAAGCTGAAAAATAAAAAGTTCTTTCTAATAAACAAACTCTTGCATGTAGTCGAAATATGTATATGAAAACATAAGTCAACAGTGAGGCATGGACCGCCTGGACACATCCACGTATTGCAAATGCTGTTTCTTTTCTGTAAGTGCGTCTATTATAAGCAAAGTAGGTCAGTCGGCTATGTCTATTTATTATGTTTAGTAATTTCCAACAGTGCCACAAACGGTTTGAACTCCTCGAACTAAAGTATTTCAAACCAAAACTAATGTGTGGCCAAAACTAGTCCCGCTGTGTGAGATGCCTAAAACAATTTATTAACGGCTTAAGTAGGACACTTGTACAGCAGAAAACACATACTTGCATTATGAATACGTATCGGTAAGCTGTTTGCCAAATTGCTATTTAGCTCAGGGAATACACGCCCCTACATAGCAGAATAGCTATGAGACAGAAATACTGTTCATGTCTATTGGGAAAGCTTACGTTTCCTTTTCTTTTCCTTAATTTCATTTCATTTCCTTCCTTGCTTTCCTTTCTCTCTTTCTTTTTTTTTCCCCCAACAGCAACAACGTAACGCTCGGGCAATGCATCTACTATCGAACCCTCGAGTGGTATATGCTAAGATTATTTACTGAATGAAAGGTTTAATAAGCAGTATTAATAGCATGTAAATTATATATATATATGATTATTTAATTGAGTTTATTACAAACCAATATAACGTAGCAGGGCCATTTATGTTCTTTAAGAATTTTTTCTTCGTTTATTTGGCTTACAAATCAGAAACATTTGTGAATCAGGTGCGACAATCTCATTTCTAGAAAATTTCAGTATAGTCTACCGGGATTGGTTCAAACTGACGTTGGCTGTGAATTAGATTGGTCAATTTTGATTGCTTGTCCCATGAATAGTCAACGAAGAAACAACAGCTACCTTCTACTCTGTGCATTCTTAACGAAAAGTTGAAACCATTTTCGCAAGTATTTGCTTTCATGACTCCAAAATGTTCATATTCTAGTATCAAGGCTTTTCAAATCCTTTTTATTCTTTTAGTCATTTAGGACTTAAAATTAAAAGTTGTCTTATACCCTATATCCATCGGGAAATACCTTGCTTTTCAGTGGCGAAAGGTATCAATATCGGTTGAGCGATTACTGTGAGTCCCCCCTACCCCATACACAATCGCACAAAGTTTTCTCTTTAAAAGGTTAGTATAGTTATCTTTCCAGCCCACGCCAACTTTCTCCAGATTCTTCAAAAGTTTCTTAAAACTAAAGGTTTGAAGGTTAGAGTTTTACGGCAAATTTCACGCCAGATAATTGCTAAGTTATCTGAATAGGTACTGCAGATCTTTCGTTTATTATGGACTCATTTCGTTAAAAGTTTCGTACCACGTTGGTCAAATAACATCTTTGGTTTTGAAGGAGCCATGTGCACTTATAATTTATGTACCATGAAGAACTTTATTAATCACTGCATGTTTGTATTCATTTGAGGTATGTGGTCAGTATTCAACAACAGATGTTGCCCACTGCACAAAGCTGCATACAGAAGCATGGCACAGAACAAAGACACATGTAGTAAACACGCTCCTTGCTATTGTTACAAGACAACCTAATACGCTCCGAAGTGTTTGAAATTAAAATATATGGATCAACTTTCCAAACTTGTAATTAATAGTTTCTCTTGCTTTCATGGTCTAGTTATTTCTCCGTGGAGATCAAGAAGGCCAACATAACCCAGATAGAATTCCCCTAAGGCAGTGAATTATGATGTGGTATGTAAAACTGCAAATGTCCCGATGGGAGGGGCTATGTATGCTGCTTCGAGTTTATTTTGGACCAGGATGATTACATTGGACTTGTAACTAGGTAACAAGCTTAGGCTTGGTGTAGCTAGCTCTCATTTTGAGGTGCATCTTATCGTATCCCAAAATGTGTAGTTCTTTTTCTTTTAAGTGTTTCGAACTTCTAAGTTTTTAAACTCATCGGACCCATGAACCATGGAGTGCACTGATAGTTGCCTCAATATTTAGATTCATTTGTGTTTTATGGCAAATATATGTGATTTATCAGAATGGCCAACATTATGTGAAAGAAACTGGTTTACAATTTTGAAGATATTGCTTATTGTTATTTGAGACTATGAAGCTGTGTTTAAATTTATTTTTCACCTCCAATAAAATTTTTATCACCAAATCCCCTTTAAGCCCACGTCGTTGTATCGATTTAGCTCATTTTTAGATAACAATACTATAAAACTATTCCATGGCTCTTTTATTTATATTAACAAATCCTCTATACCATTTCCCAGGTTTAAAGAAGAAATGGTAAAGTTTCACTGCAGCGGAGCTGTTGTTCTCAATTTTAAACACATACTAAAATGTATTTCTCTAATAAAACCGCTAAAACATTGAGTAAAGCAGGAATGAAATAGCATCGTATTTATTTTATTTCTGCAAAGAGTTGAACAAAATATAGGTAAAAGTTACTCAGCTAAAGCGAAATTTGTATAACTAAATCAAGCCTAAGTGCAGAATGATTGACTTATTCGCTGTTCTGGGATTGGCCTATAATGTGTTACGCCTTATTATTCCTTACACTTTTATACTGCTTCTCTAGCTTTACCCATATAGAAAGCAGTGGGAATAACATTCGTTGGATCCGTGACAACCGATGGAAAACACCAGCGATTCAAGATCCATCAGAGAATTAAAAAAAGGAGGACCAAGGGATTCCAGCGGTACTTTAAGGACGCTCTGATAGTATCGATGGATCCATCGTTGACTTTAAAACTTGCTCAATATATACAACACATGTGACCTACTTCAGCTGAGGACATATTGGACCTCGTTTTTCGAACAAACAGAATAGCAACAAACATGTGTTCTATGATGTGCAGTTAGTTACATGCAAAATATGTTGCCGATAAACGAGCACAATGGTTTCAGTTTGAATTGAAATGTCAAGCAAAATTCCTCATTCCTAAACCTGCAAACTCGTGCATTTTGCTTTTGGATTGTGAGAGTTCTTACTTTCGTCATCTAAATGCATTACCAACTGCATTCTAAATTAAGGTCAAAGTGATAATTCTCTTTTGTGAATTCTCTTTGTGCTTAGTGAAGTTGCTACTGCTGTTTTGTTTTTGTTTTTGTTTTTGGGGGGGTTGGAGGTACGTTGATGATATAGCTGCCCTTCTTACACACTATAACCTTGACACCACAGTTCCAAGATTACAGACGTCCCTCAATACTTCGTGTCTTGGATTCAGAACTGGAGGATTGATTTAAATAACAAAAAATGTGAAACTATTATTTTCACTTTACGTCGCCCCACTGTTCTACTTATCAATTTCCAAACCGTTCCCATACCCTGGAAGCATGCAGATGACAGTATTAAATACTTGGGCGTTCACTTCGATCGTCGCTTGACCTAGCACTCTCATATTATTTCCAAATTAAACTAAACTGTACTCTGTTCTCAATCGCACTACACTGACCCTGCGGGTACAGAGTAGTTCTCTTGTGTTCAAGTCTTTACTTCGTCCATTGCCTACATATGTCTATCCAATTTGGGGTAATGCTGTGTCCAAGATTTATAGGCTACAAAGTTTTGCGTCTCATATTGAATGCCCCTTGGTATGTCCGCAACGTTCATTTACATCAAGAACTTTGATTCAGTACTATCTCTGAATATATTCATTCTCAGGCTAATTCATTTTTTCATTGCCTCAGTTTTGTGCCCGGCGCAGTGCATTTCTATTTAGGCAGAAGGAATGCCGGAGTTCCTCGCAGAAACTGTCTTCCGCAGGACTCGGTGCTGTCTTCCGACAGCGCCTCGGGACAAGAACCTTAGTGCGACGATGACCTGTGCTTTTATCTGATATGTTTAGTGAAACACCTCCGTGGTTGACCGTCTTGTTGTTATTTACTGTCTTTGCTTTCGATCTGTATAGCACATTGTTGTGTGCTAATCGATTCCATAATTATATAAAAAAAAACAAGACCTCAGAAAGTTTGTTTAGCGCAGTGAGTAACAGTTCATTAAGATTACGTTATAATTCGTTTGGACTTGTATTAATTATTAACCTCTGAAGCATTTTCTTTGGACACATAATGCTACTACTTAAAATGTGTTAATGTACTGTCATACAGGATGTTATGTGGTACTTCTAGAGATATTTGACGCGTTTACCAAACCAGATCACAGAATTCCTTTCGGTTACAGCTGACACACTTTCGATCAGATGGAATAATCTCGATACAGCAAGTTATACATTTTGTGTTTACTCCTTAAAGATGCCATGAAAAGCATCGGAGATGAAACTGGAACGAATTTTTATACTTTAAACATGGAAAAGGCTATCAAAGGTGTCATTGGTACCACTGACATTTAAATCTAGAATCAAAACACACAAAAACCAGCCTCAGACAGCTGAAACTTTCAACACAGCTCAAATAAAATTCAATTTCAAAGTAAGTCAATATCTAAGTATTAAATCATTCTTCACCCTCAAATTCGGAAGGTACCCTCTTCCCTGTGCCACTCAATAACTTAATTAAAGGAATGCTACTATAAAAAACACAACATCAAGCCTTCAATCTTATAACCCCCCTCCATCACAAATCTGTTTTCGACTTAAGCAGAAGTGAAAACAAATCGGAAACTTTATACAGTTAGCCGTCTCAATTAGATAAGCCTCAGCAAAGGTATTTTTCAGAATGGCGGTTTTACATACTGCAAGAAAGCCAGAGACAATTCAGTTGGTGCTAGGTATACCTAATATCTATGTTGTGTTTATATAGAAAAAGTATGATTAGAACCGCATCACCTACATTACATTGTCGATTTAAGTACATATATTGTATTTGAAGAATCATTTATAAGGCGTTTCGGTAGATATATTCAGTAATTTATGTGAATACTTAATAATTTGGATAAAGCGGTCTTAGTAATGGTTTATTTAAACTATAATGACTAAATATTTCGATTCCCGTTAAAATGCTGTACGTTACTCCAGAATTATCAACATTATTCATCTACATAAAGAATGTTATAAGTTCAGAGCGTAAGGTTTCGTCGCCTGTCGTTCGAAATTAAAACTTTGTTCGGTTATACGGGTTAATTCATGACCTCTGCAACAAATACTGTGGAATGATAGGTCTCACAAAGAGGAATCTCACAAACAACCGATGTTGGCAGGTGCGACATGATTGAGTAGTCAACCCTTGTCCTATGACGCTCCGTTCCAAGGTTGCACACCCGTTTGACCATACTTCTGCATACAGCATTGCTCCCATCTTGCCATCTAAGCGGCCACCACGTTTAAATGGAGTTGTATAACTTGGGGTCCTTCAATCAGTGCCGCTGCTCATAGAGAATGTGACCCTTGCTACACGAAGGGAATGTAGTTCCAGCATGAGGGGGCTCCGCCACACTTCAGCCGCGCTGTAAGAGAACTTCTAACTGCATCTACAGGGAGAAGAGGACCTGTTTCGGCTAGCGCGACGCCCGACTGAACGCCGCTTGACTTCCTTCTTTGGGAGTTGTATACCACCCCAGATGACACCGGGGAAGAATTGAGTGTACGCTGCCTTTGACCACGTTCGTCAGAGACAGCACATGTTGGAGAGAGTTCGACAGTCAGTGGAACGACGGTGTTGTGAATGCATTGGAGCCGAAGATGGATATTTTGAAGGTCTTATCTGAACTAAGTTTTAATTTAATTTGCATTGTTCTTACAACAATAAATGAACCTTGTCTGCTCAATCATTGGCTCTAAACAACGCATCAGCCAATAACAGTTGTTAAAAAAAATATCCCGTTTGTGAGAGCTATCGTTCCAAAAGTTTGTTGCAGAGGTCCTGGATTCACCCTATGTAATATTATTTAAGTTCCACATTTCGAAGAAATTACAGTTCACTTCATCAGAGTGATCATGCTTTATTGAGCTGATGAATCAGACAAAAGCAACCTGCTAAGGAGAGCTGCAATGTCTTCGAAACGTTAGAAGTTAAATGTTAACATACCAATAACCAAGAAAGTTTTACTTATGAGTATTATACTTTCTTTGTTTTAATCATTATACATATAATCACAGCTTTAAAATAATAAGTCTCATAATATATTAATCTTTACAATAAAGTTTTAAATATTATAATATTACAAATAAATTTAAAATGACTTCAAATTATCTACATGCATGCAAAACATTCCAGAAGAAACACAGTGTGACTTGTTTCAGTTAGCAGTAAAGCTTTGGTGAAGGAGGGTTTGCAGCATTGTCATACAAGCAGACATGAAGCGGTATACACATTACCACTAGCTCCCAACAATACAAACAAAAATCTCTACTGTAAAAAGAACTGAGTTTTCTGGTAAACGTTACTCAGATTCTGAACTGTTTTTGGTACTTCAGTTCAAAAAAGCGGAAAAATAATTTGGCTCTCAAAAAAGTAAATCTATACAAAATCTACAGTCTAGAAACTACCGCCGAATTATTGCAAAATTTGGGATCAACGTTTCTATAGCCTTCAAAATGGCGGTTTTTCAGGAATTTATGCTGTTAATTTTATATGCAGATGTTGATTTGATTATTATGTATATACACAACTATACAGGATAGTACAGAAATGAAAGAATTTAAAAATTAACATATAATAGAGAGAATATCTTTAAATCTCAGTGCTATGATCAGAGCGTTGGATCAACTGCCCTATATTTTTGGGATGGCGAATTAAGGAAGTAATAATATTTGAAGTGAATTCGTAGATTTATCTGGGTGAGTAAAACTTCGTAAACCTAAAATACTTAATATATTCTGCCAAAATCAGAAGCGGTGTAACATCTACTTGTAACGCAGGTGCGTAAAACGTATCTGATCTAAAAGCAATGTCGAAAAAGGTATTATAACACTATATTGTCGTATTTCAGTACGAGGTGGAAGGGATATTAATGTATCAATTTTTAGAGAGGATTATTTAGGACAGTAGTCAATAATTACCAGTCAAATGGAAGAAATTAACTCACGATACTACCATTGCTAATATTGCTTCTTTTCTGTTACAAAGCAGAAACGTTATCTTTAGTGAAACCTGTCATGCGATTCGACAGGCGATTGCTGACTCCTCCTTCAAGAAGATAACAAAATAAAAGCTCGATCCCCCCCGATTACAAGTTTAGAAAAAAATATTATGTTTAATGTTTTAAGGTAACCAGGAAGTATAAATAATCAAAAATTACATTTTTCATTTATAGATCTAAAAAAATGTTCCTACTACTCTTGCCGAAAATTATTTTTTAAAAATAATATTTAAGATATTTAAATGTCAGGAGATGATGGACAGGATGATTATTGTCCTGGTATGTATAAGATTTGTCAGTTGAAATGCAGTGACTTCTTTCGAATTTCTCAGTAAACTTGTTTTTATCCTGGAAATGTTCCTTTTTCTCAACTTTGGGTTGACCAGTAGGCTTGAAATTTTTCTACATAGCCAAGGTAACTAGAAACACTAGGAACTAGGATTACTTAAATTGCTTCCTTATTTCACATGTAACTATATTAAATACAATTATAGTTAAATGGAATGGAATAGAATGGAATGAGAAGCGGAGGGGATACGGTACTGATCCGGGGAGTCCGGACATTGTACCGTACGCCACCACAAGCGGGGTCGCTCCCGGGCGGAAGGGATGAGATGAAGGGAGACACCGGACGGCCGGAACCAGGAGTGACTGCACAGCAATGACAGGGTCCCTAAAAGTTCCAAATATAAATGCCCCGGCAGACGGACAGGCAGACCGGGGATTCCGCTCCATATGGGGTCCAACGCCACCACCGGGGGCGGTCCTTATACCCCGACAACCAGCCGAAGGCCGAGGAACGGAGAAGATTCACAGAGAGCATCCTTTCTCCCTGCCACGCTGCGCCGAAACTCCATCGCCGCACTTCCAACCCCAAAACAGACCAAACGAGGTGAAGGATAAATGAGTAATGGAATGAATAGAGGGACAGAAAATTCGGAGGATGTAATGATCCTTCCCAGCATTTGTCTGGCGACCCAGAGAAACCCCCGAAAAAAACCATGTTTATATGTCTAACAATAAATGGGGAAGGGAAAGCGAATTTGCCCCTTCATTAATTAGAGGAGAAGGGGTGAAGCGTGACGAAGTTTTACCTTTTTTGTATTAAAAGGAAACTTTGCTGTACAATACAGTTGTGCACATTTATAGAAAGACAAAATTAATTTGAAACATGTGTTTGGGTTGTTACGCACTGGTACTCGTAATCCATGTTGTACCTCTGAGAACTCATTGGACATAGTTGCATAAAACTCGCCACTTTAATGTAATTCTGATTTTCTTCTTATGATTAGTACGAGTTTAGATGAAACTAGACAATTTATTGTCCTTAATAATAAAAACCTCAAGAGCTATATTAGCACGCATTTAAAGACCAAAGCGCCTGTTTAATATATGGAATTAAGAGGCATATAAAGGGCCTCAAAACTAAATGTCACTTTGACTTGAGTCATAAAGTGCCTTTAGTGTTATTCTGGGCATTTATTTATAATCATAAAGCTTATTTTCTCAACAACAGGGAGACAAATTTTGCTTGCTATTAGGCCTTCATTAACTTATTCAATGTGCAGTGAATGATAAATTTTGGGGATTAAAATTCCTCCCAGAAGCCAACGGAAAAGATTTTTAAATATAGCTAAAAAAACGAGTACAAATTTGGCCGATCCTCCCTTATGATCCTCCCAAACTTCACTTCACACAGCAACAAAGAAAAACCCTCGCACAGAACGGAATGGCTCAGGCGGTAACGTCTGTGACCTGCAATCGGAAGGTGCCAGGTTCGAATCCCGTGGGCCGACCAACCTAACTGGGTTATCTTAGTGGTTTTCCTCAGTCGCTAAGGTAAATACCGGATTGGATATTTAATACCACGACCCAAAGTTCTACCTTACGTCTAAAATAATGGTAAAAATGTAAAATAGATGGTAACAGCGAATACTCTGCCACTTATCTACAGATAATGAAGACAGACTGGACGGCACCCTGTCATCTGCCCGAGACATGTAGAAGCATAGGTACAGTTGCTATGCACATGCCTCTATGATCATGTGATGAAGTAAGATGGTATGGTACAGGGATGAGACTTAAAAGGCTAACTGTTCGCCACACACCGATCCACGGGGTATCTCCTAACTAATTCATCGCGACATGTCCACATAGTTAAAGCGACGTAAAACAAATAGAAAGAAAAATAATAAAAACTTCGCCGCACTGAAGTGTGGTAGGGATTATTTTCTAGTGTATTCTGACAGGCAACTCTGCGCTAAGTTTGAATTACTGAGCTCCTGCCCCCAATATTTCCTTTGTATCGGTAGCTACCTTTCGTCACAGAGATTCAGTTGTGAAAATCAATCATGGGCCATTTAAATTCTCGATTGTTACTAAAGCTTGCCTCAGCCGTAAAAGACAGTATGGAGGTAAATGGGATATCTCTGTCTCTGTTTAACGCATACCTGATGCTATTAGCTTCGTCCTTTTCTACTCTCACGCTGTCGCCAAGTTGCCAGTAAGTAATAACATGCTGTTAATATTCATCTGTTAGTTTAGCTTTGAATGCATTATCCTATTCAGAATATTTTTCTCTGTCAGATTATGTCGTTTTAGAGCCTTTATAGATTTTTGCGGGCACAAACTTCTAAAGAAAACGAGTTTTTCAATAAGAGTCCGATATTTGTTGTTTCTATGCTTATCACGCAGTAATAAATAACTAAAAGGTAGAATGCAACAATATTTTTTTCTTAACTTGAGTAAACTTGAGTGCTGATATCTGCCCAGTTTAAATTCTCTACCTTTAATAAAATGAGTGTTATAATCCTTTAAATTAAATATTTTCGGAAAATTCTATACCTATACAGTAAAAAAAGTCAGCCAGCGAGAAACGCTTTTATTTTAGGAATTACAACGGAGACCAAGCGAGAGAAAATGTTGAGGAGGGTTGGAGTTTTTAAAAGAAGCCAGAATCCTGTAACTTCTTGCATTCATTGTGCATGATAAACAGAAATCATCCGTTTATTCAGCTAATAGACCAGGCGCGACGTAGAAGTCAGTAAACGTTAACATCAGTTGTAAGGGAGTGGGTATGTTTATAGTATGCAGTGTTATGTAAGTTGTTTATATAACATTTTACGTAAATATTTATGATTATGGAGGGAGAAACTAGGAAGACACAAAATGTTGGTATACTAAGAAGAGTAATAATGCACGTGTTAAATTATTATTCAAGCAAAATGAGTGTTAGTAAGGCAGTAAAAGAAACAGCTAAAGCTACCTGGGTGCAGAAACAGTAGTGTATAGGGGGCAAAAAGGAACGAATGAAAGAACCTCTAAGGACCCATAAAAATCTGCAAAGAAGGATGGGGAGAACAAAAGACACTAAGTTAACACAATATAACGGAATCGCGCAAAGCGGAGTGTGACGCATTGTTCATTCTTTGCTGTTTGAAAACATTTCACCCACGTTGCATGCAATTTTGTCAAGGATAAACAGTGATGATGCCCTATCCTTTTATAATTTATATCTCTACATGTCTTTGATAATATGTACATATTTTTATGCCTGCAAAATCCTATTTTGAAGTATTAAAAATGCAAAAGGTGATATAACGTGCAGGTGAAAATTAAATGTATTACAATAGTCTTAAATAGCAGTGCATAAATTTCACTATTTGATGATGTATCATTCACAAGGTGACGTTAAATTGATAGATCGATCGCAGTTGGGCGCAAAATTTCGGAGCGTACCTTAGTACATGTGACAACAGTGCATCCCATTTAACCTGTACTGTCTTTTAAGCGTGAGACGCGATACACCAGGGCGATCAACTCGCAGAGTGGGTATATACATATGTAATTTATATTAAGTATTAAAAACGTAGAGTAGACTCTACATGGAAAGCTTACACAGGAACGCCAAAGTATCAAACCTACATGTTTAAGCTTAAAAATTCAAAAGAGTATGCACGTCACTGACGTTTTATTATGCAACATTCATAACACTATTAAAAATGCAGAATGTTAACTTCTGATGATGAACAGCAATTCCAGTCAGCATAACAATGCAGATGAGAACAGTTAATGTTTAAACAGAGATTTTCTGATTATTTCAACTCTATTTTATGAAAATACCATTCTTTTAGTTATTAGTATGTTTATTTCCGTTGAAAAAACAGTAAGAATACATATTCTCCGTATCAAATTCGACCACAGTGCATCTACAGCGCATTTTCCAACCCGTGCTCCGCAAAATTGAGTTTTATGTATTGACGCTCTTTAACTGCTGTGGTCCTTAGCGTTCCATTTCAGTAATTTTGCTCAGAAGCCTCTTTATCAGGCCTGAGGTTCGTTTACGTGCCGTAAATCTATGGCACTTGACCACCGCTTTACTTCCCTTTTGAAGGAAGCCATGCTAAGGATATTTACGCCCGAAAAAATCCATCGTCCTCCGCCAGGTTTAAACCCGCGACCTCGGGAAATAGAGGCTAGCATGGTAACCACTATACCACGGACGACTCCATGCTCCGCATTAACCCTAAGGGTTCCATGTGCACTTTCCAGTGGTTCCATGACCGCTTCAGGAAAATAAAATAAATAAATTAATTAAATTAAAATATAAGAAAGAAAAAAAGTAGAATCAGCATAAGGTAATTATAAATTTCAATCAGAAATTTTATGAGTTAAGTTTCCCGCCCCTAACAGAGGCTTAGCAAATCAGGTATACCTCAGTTCCGGAGTCTTGATAGCGGAAATAGTTGAAAACGTGTTCTGCTTTAGCTCCAAAATTATCGCAGCGTGAACAGTCAGATGACGAGGCTGAGCGAGAAATATGCCTGATTAATAAACATTTCGAGGAATATTATTAACGAATATAACTACATTTTAATTGAAAAGGATGTAACGATGAAATTGGACTGAGTTTGTATGGGCTGCATTGTTGCCTCTCGCCAATCTACAATATATATTTTGGAACAAATTGTGTGATTTATTGAGCTGTAGTGCAACTTTTATTATGCCTAACAATAAATAGAAATTTCAAAGCTTTTAAACGTATATTCCATTTCATAGGTCACTATTTAGATATCTCTTTACCAGAAGGCCTAAGGAACTGCCTCCGACATACGAACTGATTTCGCTAGTCCAAAAGGTTGGGAATGCCTGGTCTAGAATTACATTAAACCGACTGCGCAGCGGTTTGGACTGGGTGACACTGATCGCACCTAGCGCTATGCGGTTATCAAGCTCATGGCAAAAATATGCATGAGTGTACCGATTGAGTTTTAGCAGCTGTGCGTGGGTAAGAAATTATTCCGCATGGTCGTATAGGTATATATTAAAACGCGCGTTTTTATTTTCTCTACAAATTCTAAGAAGAGGTAGTGTTGTATTCCATCCAAAAATTCAATATCGATATTCCACCTAGAATGCACGTTTTGAGGTCCCTTGAATATAAGATGGTATGTTTCGGAAAAGGCCTGCGTGCGCGCGTTTGAACCGCATTAACTCAAAAATGAAATTTCAGATAAATACTAAACTTAGTATTTAAGTTCAGTATCTTCCAAGGAAAAGACACGAAGATTTTAATTATTTTGGATTTTTTCAAAAATGGCTCTAACAATTTTTATTAAAATATTACATGTTTAAAACATTTGCATGACAAAATGTATATCTTGACTTTTCTGTAAATAGACTATGAAATCCGTTTTATTCGGAATGAATTTTTATTACTTTTGTGTAACTGTTAAACCGCAAGAGAGAGACAAAAACCTACTGCAGAAAAGAAGAGTAGATCTCGTGAAAACACACAATTTATGTCCAAAAGTTTTATGGCATTAACAGTTTCCAAGATGTTGGTTGTTATTGGTATGCATTTTCAAATAGGTTATACCTTTTAAAAGAGTTAAGTCGCAATTCGTTTGTTTCTCGTGATCGTGCAAAGATTGGAATTGAGTTTTTTTTATTATTATTTATGGACGCTCTTTAACTGGTCCTTAGCGTCCCATTCTATATTGGGCGTGAAGGACCGGTAATTTTCCTCAGAGGTCTCTTTATCAGGCTTGAGGTTCTTTTATGTGCCGTAAATCTACGACACAGGACCATCTTCTCTTCCGAAGGAAGCCATGCTAAGGATTTTTACGCACGAAAAAAGCCATCGCCCTCCGCAAAGATTGGAATTTCAAAGTCAACATAGAGTAACCCGCTTTTTAAATATTTCATTATCACTTCAGTCTCTTGTATCTCTCGTGTACCTGCAACGAAATGTGCAATGAAGCTATTTCTGCAGACATTTATCTCGATTAACATGTAGTTGATAGAATAATAAGCTTTTATAAGAATAGTTTGCAGAAGAGTGGGTAGAGAAGGTCATGCGAATGTAACACATTAGTTCTTTCTGTATGACGTGTATATGAAATACTCTTCTGCATAAAAGTGTTGGACAAAATTCTATTGTAAATTAAAATTAAAATTCCTAGTAGGGCAGCTATCCGTAATCTCTTGAATAAAGTCAACCTGAAAGGTCTTTTTTGCACTTAGAAGAAGTTCGTGAGCGTCATGATGTGACTTAAAAAAAACTGGAGAAAGAAACAAATAATGAATGTTATTTGCAACAGCTAATGTAATGCAGGAAAGCCAAGTAGGTATCATGCTTATATAGTTTCTTGTGTATGATTTTCATTATGTTGCCCCTGAGTTGTCGACACGTACTTCGGTAGATGCAGTAGCTGTCGCCCAGTCCAAGGACACTACATAGTCGGTTTAGTCTTCCTCGAGACTCGTGGTACTTCAGTAGCCCTAACATTGGCACTTTAAGCGTTGACCCTAGATTCCCTACCTCAAATTAGTTCGGCATAGTTTATTAATACAACAAAAACTGTTATCCCCAGCCCTATTGTCTAATTTGTGACTCAGTTCTTAATTCACTATGACATCTGCATTAAGAAGCATCCGAGTCGCCTACCAATAACATAGCAAAAGACATTCTTCATCTAAAGCAGTTAATTACCCATTAACCTTTCAACAATCACAGAACAAAGGTTTTACTACAGGGACACCTAAATACATTCCGGCACCATCCTGTATATTTAACAAAATACTTCACCTTGGCACAGAAAAACCGCCATTTTTTATAGAGCACTACTACAGAATGAGCACTTTTCGAATGCAAACAGTACCCTCTACACAGCTCCAGCACTACGCCCAATGGGCATATCATTTCTACCTAGACCTACGCGTTCAAATCACATGTTGTTTAAAGTAAACTAGTCTACTGTTTCACGCTAGAATAAAAAGTCAAGCATTTGATTATATACAACAGTTTAAAAATTAGTACTTTGATAGTGTTGTTGTGAACCAATAATTTTCAATAAGTAATAAATGGTGCTAAAACATTGATTCATTTTATATGTTTAATCCACATTACCCTTTAAGAACTAAGGTGCGCGGAATAAAACTGGAGTGTATTACCATATTCTGCATTCTCGTACCTATTCGGCAATAGCGCTGGCATTGCACACCAAGTATTATAAATACGTTCGAGAATGGGGTTATTGTAAATCTACCAGTTTTTAAAATGCAGTAGGGTTGAATTGTAAGCACCTCAGTCTGGTTTATTTCAGTTTTTTTGTATTAATTTAATGTTATGTGCGTTTAGGAATTTTTGCAAGAGCTTAATATAGTGCTGAAAGCATAAACCTTTTTTGTTTTCAAAAGAAGTTACCTTTCCAAAACATTCATTTAAAAAGTATTATTATAATGAACGTCTTCCGTCCTTTTATTTATTGTTTCAGCTTTTTGGGGGGAAAAATAGGAAAAATAACAGAATTACCGCCTCGTAACTTTATTCTGACAAACGCACGAGATAAGGTGACCTCGGATTTTTAGGCCTTTACAAACTCAATGTGATTTGCAGTTTTAGGTACCTAAAATACAATAACAATAGGATATACCATATTCAAATTTCATTTTGGTTATAATTAATATACTTAATATTAAAATAACGACGTGTAGCGAGAAAAACAATATCATTGTGGCTTGGAATCTTTATTATGAAGTGTTAAAATGTTTGACTGGTTAATTAAAAGGAACTGATGGAAAAGGAACCTTGACTTTATTGTTAAATATTCTTTTTCTTATTTGTGATATTTCATAAACACAGGCGGAGAAAGACTACACGCCTTTCAAAACATTAGAGGAACAATTTTGGTACAGAAAAACTCCTTTCCACGAATATCGAAGTAATTGGATGCATATTTAAATATAGCCGGTTTTATAACTGCTCTGTAACATGACATTTTCAGGAACTTACTTCCTACATGCAAACCTTTACTGGATCTTTGACGCTCAAATTACTAATTTCATATCTGCAAATATATATATATATATATATATATATATATATATATATAACAAAACTTATATTAACTTAATTGAAATAGTTCATTTTATGCTCTACACCTTTTAAAACATTAGAGCAAGAATTTTGTTGCATCTTTTATAATTTTAGAGTAATTTAGTTAATTTCTACAAAATCAGATAGCAAGATGACACAGTGCAAGTCGCGTGTTTGAAAGTTCGGGACCTGCGACCTGCAGTACGTCTACATGCCGCGAGTATAGGATTCCACCCCGTCACACGCACATTGGCCATGAGAATTGCAATGTATTATTCAGAAATGGCTAAGTTTTGGGCAAACATCAGTAATACAAGAACATTTTATTAAAAGAGTTTGTTACAACTATGCTGAACTATTGGACAGGGCTGTACTTATCATTTTATATGTGTAGCTTTACAATATGAACAGCATGATATAATTGATAAAAAATTTATGTTATGTTTATATGGCCTTTTTAGGCTAAACACAATTACACCTGTTAGTTTACCTATCACGAAGGGTTGTGACAACGCAGGTCTACAGAGATTTTGAATGAAGTCTGTTGAACGAGAGTTACCCGATATATATCTGAGGTAAAGTTGCACCCCTGGAAAATCCTTTCTCAGGCAAGTCATTCCAACCGAGATTGCAACTCAAGTTAGAAGACACATACTGCTCCTGCACCACGGATGTGAGCGTGTACAAAATATATTTACGAAAACAAGAAAAATAATATATATGAAAAATTCAGAAATGTATAAATATAGTTCTTTTGCCTGTTTTCAATTATGCTTTCTCTACAGTTTTCTCTAAATACTCTGCTGTAAACGTTTGTTTTCGTCATACACCACTGGTTTATACACAGGAAGAGATTTGCCACAAAAACCGAGCTAATGGATACGTACTATTTAAATATAGTAACATTTCTACCCGATCAACAATACCAGAAACATTTCACGACCTTAGTTTCTACATCCAAAATGTTAGATGGTCTTTGATAAAAATGTTCCGTTTCATAGTCATATGAAAAACTGTAAAAACAATAAAATAGGTCATAATGGGCAAAATACGATTTTAGGTACCATAAAACCCTTACCAAATGTTCATATAGTACATAAAACTTGAACAAATTTCAGTTTAGTCCTATTTAGCCTAAAATCCGAGGTTTAATAGTAGTCCTCTACCAAACAGTATACATTTGGCTCTTTTCTCAAAGGAAAGCTTTTATGAACTATTTATTTTTAATAGTTGATAATTTTGACATTTCCCATAATAAAATAACTCAAAATGCAATAAAAGTACAAGAATATGTCAATTAATTTAATGCATTTAATGCGCCAAAGGCAAGAGAATTCCTTACTTCATATGTATACTTTTCTTTCTCCATCATTCCTAAACGTTGCAGTATCATCACAAAAATATCATGTGTAATACGTAATAAGCGGGTAATGAGATCATTTATAGAGATGAATTTTTATAACTGAAAACCATATACATAAAGAACTAATTCGTAGAATGGATGGCCTTTTTGAAAGCATTATCGTTCTTCTCGTTTTTCAATTCTTTACTTATTGCAGTATATGTTTATACATATATTCTTACATAACTTAAGCTATATTTTCATATTTTTATTTTCGAATAGCACACGGGACTCTAAAAGGTCATTTAGGGAGATTTGATGATTAAGAAACGAGAACGAAATTTGCTTTCGCCTCTAGAAAATTGCGAATAAAGGCACTAGGTATCATACCCAGAATTTCTCGAAAGCGGTTTCGGACGAGGATTAGGTGCTGAAGTGTGAGAGTCCGCACCGAACCTACAAGCCAGCGAGGTAGAAAGAGAGAGATAGATAGCGTGCTCTAGAACTACTCGAGAGAGGTTCGAACCTGGTAGCCAGGAGCGAGTGGCACGGTGTCTTGATCCAGGATTACTACTGCGTCGCGGAACACGCGGGCGAGATAGTCTGCAAGACGAAGAAAGTGGTGAAGTGAAGAAGGTGGGAAGTGCAGTGGACTATTGTGGAGAGGGTATACCTAACCTTACCTGCTGTATCACGCTGCCAGAGCTATCACTCAAACTGCCGCCCGTAGACCTCTTGTATTTCTTCTTCTGTTTGGTGCCTTTCCCGCGACCCTGCAACCAAAAATACTCTAGTCAGGTAAACCAATGGAAGTAAATTCATTCATTCCACCTTCTTGTTGCCTTGGATGCGAAAGCATCCTTTGTATGACTTGCAATCCCCAATCGACCTTCAGTCGATAATCGAGACCAGAGCGCTGTACTTTCTAAAAATCAAATTGAGTTTTATTTATGGACATTCTTTAACTACGAGCAGTATGGTCCTTAGCGTCCCATTCCATATTGGGCGTCAAAGGCGGTAATTTTGCTCAGAAGCCTGTTTATCAGGCTTGAGGTTCTTTTACGTATCGTAAATCTACGACACGGACCACCGGCTTTACTTCCCTTCCGAAGAAAGCCATGCCAAGGATTTTTAGGCCCGAAAAAATCCATCACCCTCCGCCAGGTTTGAACCCGCGACCTTGGGAACTAGAGGATAGCACGGTACCACTAGTCCACGGAGGACGACTCTGTACTTTCTAGATTTCGAATGTTAGTGAAACGGTTTGCCGCCGTTCCTCGAATATTCTAGGGAGATTTTTAACGAACATGTCGCTATGCGATGGCTTTGAAATTCCATGCTGTTTGCATAGCCACGAGAGAGAGAGAGAGAGAGAGAGAGAGAGAGAAAGAGAGAGAGAGAGGGAGAGAGAGAGAGAAACAATAACGATTTTCCATTTCAGAAAAATAAGTGTTTGAAAGTTTCAAACAATAACAAGGAACATCTCGGAAATGGTTAATCCCCCTCCCCAAAAGATATGTGCTTTTACGAGATCTATCTTTTTTGTGTAGTGAGATTTTGTCTATATCCTACAGTTTACCAGTTATGTGTATAAAATTCATTCAGCATGAAGAGAATTACACGGGCTATTCCCAGAAAATTCAAAACATCACTTCATTTGTCATACAAATATCTTAAACGCGTGGTGTTTAATCCAAATCCTCAGAGCCATTTTTGAAAAAATAAAAAATAACGGAAATTGTTCATGTAAAGGATAGTTTGGAGTGCGAGATTTTCTTGAAAATCTTCGTGTTGCAACCTTAGAAGACGTAGAACTTAAATACAAAATTTGGTATTTAATCAACTGCTGTTTACACACACACACACACACACACACACACACACACACACACACATACACGAAATCTTTTTCTAGATTTACTTTTGTTTCAGGGAGTCTTAAAATGTGCGTTTACGGTGAAATATCAACATCGAATTTTTAGGTGCAACACATTACTCCTAGTTACTATAACTATTCAGTAGGAAAAGTAACCAGTTTTATCTCAGAAGAACTGATGTCGTTGATTGTCCCCTAGGTATAAATCCATGCAGTTGTTTTCGGAGGGGAATGATCAAAAATAAGATTTAAGGAAGCATTTCTAAGCGCTCGATGAACTAGAAGAGAAAATGCGGGGTATGTTCTTCAGTATTTCGGCTGCAGATATTTCTTAGGTATGCGCTCAACAGTTGTAAGCAGAAGAATACTCATAATTTCCAGCACTGAACGTTTCTCAGGGGAGAAAGTCAAGACCAGTCTTCTGCTACTTCATGGATACTTCAAGCTAGGAAGGCCGCGGTAGTCTGGTGCCTCATACATTCTTGTATAAATTACGTCATTTATTTCTGAAAGTAAGCGATGTACAAACCGAAAACTGCACAAGTGTATGCAACCATAAAATACATTATGGACTTTTGTAGATAAGGTAAATTTGGACACTTTGTTAAAACAATTTTTGGATACGCGGGACGCGTGACCATCAGAAATCTACGTAACAGCACAAACTCCGTTAATTTAATAAATTATTACATTATTGAAGAAAGAACCTAATGCGTAACCTTTTGTAATATTTGACGCAGTATTTTATATCACAACATTATAAATGCCAGAGTAATTATAGTGTAAATAAGCATTATTGTATGACATTGATTTGAGATGTTTGTTAATTATAAGCATTGTTAGAAATAAGTTTACACGGCCTCACTGAAACTGACAATAGGAGCGGGTAACAATGAGCGAGGGGGTGAGTTGATTATCAATTAGAAGAGACAAACAAATGACGTCAGAGTAGCGCGCTTTTCTTTAGAAATGGAGGTAATATCTTCCCTAGAGCATATGTGTTCGTAATTTTGATTGGATATAAAAATAGACGCTAATGTTGGCGCGTTTTATTAACCAATAGCAGCTCTGTTATAATGTTTAGGCATATCGGGGTGAGGGAGTATAAAAAGCTAAAGCCAGAGACAAGTATTGTTCAGTTTAACAGAATCATTCAAGGGTTACACGTCGCTCAATTCTACAGAATCATTCACAAGGCAAACGTCGCGCAGTTCTACAGAATCTCTCGCGTCGTAAAGTTAGTTAAAAGATGTGAAATACGCGAATTAATAATGTGCGGCAAATAAGTGATAATAGTTACATTCGAAAATACCACAGTTTCAGTCGGGCGTGTATCAAGAGTAAATCTGTGAAATTAACGAAGTGTGGCGGCAATAAAAGTGTAAAAACAAATTCTTTTATCAGTGTTATCTTTTAGTAACAACTCCTTTCCGTTTACACACCCTGTTTAAGAGATATGCTCGACTGCGTAATAATAGCTAGCCGGAGGACAAAGAACTCAAAATTCAAACTAGTAATACAATAAAAGGCGCTCAGCAAATAAGATAACGCGAAGTTACCGCAACATATTGCTTATTTGTTTATTATGTTATTAATACACGTATAGCGTGTAATTCTGTGAGCTGCGGACCTAAGTATTTAGTTAGCATTCTGTAAGTTCGTGAAGTAGTCACAAGGACTTATGAACACAGAATTTATCTAAATACAAAGGTTTTTACGTATTTTTACAGAAATTAATATCAGTTATATACAAAGGTTATACATCAACATGTATTGTTGTTCATACTCATCTACAGAATAATAAACCTTCTTATACAGGCATTTAAGAGCAGTTTTGAAGGATTTAGCATTGTTAAGTAAAGCTTTTCGGTTATAGGGAGGGTATTATAAGTATATAAAAATACATTCATAATAGCCCCCTTTACGATAACACAAAAGTGCCGAAACTGGTTAATATAGACTTCTTTATTGTCATGTATATCTTGGTTTTACACACATTTTTCTTTATTTACTTATACGAAACTTCAGTGTGGATAGTATATTGTACTCACATTGAAGAGTCATTGTTTCGTAGAATGTTAAAAGGATGTATGCATGAATTTAGGTATGCTTTGTGTACCAGAAATTATTCGTATCACTTTTTTTCTGTAATAAAAGGACGCGTTTACTTTCAATCGTGCTCCCCCGAAAAAAGAGACCCTATTTCATTATTGATATAAAATAAGCACATAACCTAACGTTTAGGGACTGAGTAACTTCAACATTAATAATGCACGAATTTCATATCATGTAGAGCCAAGTCTAGGTGTGATGCATGTAGGAATGTTTGCGAAATGAAGGCAGTAGGCAATTTTACTCCTACTTCCTTCGCAATTCTACCAGAAAAACTACACTACTATTAAAACGTGTGGCATATACTATTTTTAGACAGCGCTCGAATTTGTAAAATATCAATAATATTATATTGATTCCTGAAACTAACAGAGATCACGTTTAGAACGCGGTTCTTGAAACAAGAAACACGAGTTGATTGGCTCGCAGCCATTTGCAGTGAAATTATTCTCACCATGTTTTATCTTACACCAGGAATGAAGCGATTAAATCCTATATCATATTGCTTTCTGGATTTTTGAGTAAGTGTACTTCTAGTGCTATTATTTCTGCTGCTTCTGTAATTTCACTTCCGTTTCAGCTTCTTCTGAATTCATAATTTAATCTTTATGTAGATGGGATAAAAATGAGTAACGTTTTAGATCAAAGAAAGCTGCTGATATAACGTATAGGTTAACTCTACAAGAATTGCGATAAATTGAAGTATGACGATTTGTATTGTGAGCGGATAATGCGAGCGTCATGATAAATTAATCATGTAAAAAGACACAATGAAAAGTAAAACCTAATCAAACCAAGCAGAGTTATTAAATATGTGCAAATACAAAGGTTAACTACCACGTGATTGGACTTGAAACTAAAGTTGGTCACACTGAAGATTATTTTACCTCGTGTGCTTGTGTTAGAAATTCTACTTTTAAGCCATGCTGTCTAAAAACAATATTCAGTAATTTAGAGGCTACAAAACAAATACTCCAAGAAAGCAGTTCCTAAATGAACCGTTAATTTTAAATAAGAAAAATAAAAGTTCTACAAGCGAAAACAAATAACGTGATAACTTCATTATATAAACATTTTTCAAATCACAACAATTTTCTGGTATAAAAATAATATCAAGTGGAGCTACATTTTCCTGCTGGAAACCTCAATTACGAAAACCTAGAAGCATTCTTAGTTTTAAATAGAGTAAGAAATATTTTTAACAGTGCAGTTAAATGACATTGCATTAGGAAAAATAAACAATTTCATTAAGTGAGGATGACTCCGGAAATGTTTCCACACTGGAAGCAATTCCTCTCTGTATAGCAACCCCAATTCGCTGCCTAAGGTATGTTGTTGATCGGGAATCATCGGTGATGACCTGGAGCTTTTGGCCCAAATCAGCGATTGATGCCTTAGCTTCTGCACACCAAGGACCCATCGTGTCCACTAGAAAAACAGCAAAGAAGTAGCTGGTAATTTCCCTGCATAGACTGAGTTTTTATGAACTGATGACAATGCAGCAGAGCCGGCTTGATCAGAAGTTCTTGGCAAGTGAGAGTAAGCTAGTGTATCTGCACAAGTTGCATCCCACAGTAGAGGTTTTCCTTTGGTCACGAGATGAAGTTGAAGCCATCCGGTCTCTTTCCAAACGTTCTACTGATGCCAAGATTGTCGGAAAAACTGCAGAAACCAATGCTTTTCTGAGGATATCAATTACGATGAAATGCCTGGAAAATCTTCCTGCGTTTTTTCGGCAACTTAAACCATAATATATATAGGCCAAGAAACCTAATGTCGTGAGTCTCTTGCGGTATACTACAGTGATTTTCGTTCACACTGTGGCCACCTCCGAAACAGTTATAGGTAATATCCCTGCAACCCTTCACGTTTTCGTAGTTACAGTTAGAATTACTATAATAGCATGTACTGTATGACAAAGATGAAGGCTTTGTGCGATTTGTCGTCGGGTTGCGTGTGCATAGACGTCATACAGCTGTATGCCCAGTGTCTGTGATGACTTCCGTCGTACACAAGCCATGCGAAGCGTACAGTCTAAAAATGAGACATGCAACACTCCGTTAAGGTCTAGCAGATGACAATATACAAATATGAGGGATATGTTGAAACATTAGTAAAGCTAGAAGAAGAAACTTGCTTTTATGATTCATTCATAGCTTCAGAGCCATCACAAGCCGAATTGTACTGAATTACTATGGACGTTCTTAAATATGATAGAATGGTCACTTAAACGTATTTGAACTGAGAGAAGCTTCTTTCCTTCTTTCAACATCACAGGACATTAACGGTGTTTATGTCAAGTATGATATGCTATTGTCTGATGATTTTGTAATCTTCATCATGTTACAGATTAAATGAAATATTGTCCGGGCTTGTAGGCCGTGGTCTACTGGGCTTCTTCCTCTTCTTCTTCCCAGAGTTTCGTCTGCGATTACGGCAGACTTCTTCAGTGGCAGTGGCGAGGTCGAAGTGTTCTGGCAGAAGTCGCTGTCGAAACTTCTGCCAGAACACTTCGACCTCACCACTTCCACTGAAGATGTCTGCCGTAGTCACAAACGAAACGTCTGGGAAGAAGAAGAAGGAGCCCAGTAGACCACGACCCACAAGCCCGGATAATACTTCATTTAATGTTGACACCGGTCGTGAAAGCCTACGAATTTTGATGTTACAAATTGTTAAATAGTCCTTATTTTTCTGTAGGAAATAAGAGCCATTTATTCTTTATCCTCTGTGTGTAAGGTCCTGGAGGTCCTGTTTTGATTTTTTCTGACACCTCTTCAATTATTGTTGTGCCCTTGGATATTTGCACTTGTTGCATTCTTTGGTTGCACTACCCTTAGTTGTTTACCTATATGTCCATCTATGCTCGCTGTCGAGTCAACGTGTATATCGTGCGACGCACAAACCCTTCATCTTTAGTGAAGGCGCGAAAGTCGTCGTGCGGTGGCCACAGTGTGAAAGAAAAGCACTTTATTAACATTCTCTATATGCAATTGCGGATTTGGATATCTATAGCTGATGAATTCCATTATGTTTGTTTTATCTGAACTTAAAAATAATTTATTTACATTGAAGTAATAGTATAGGGGACTTAAGACTTGATTTACTCTGGATGCAAATATAAGCTATTACCATGTATCATTACACTTGTGTTATCTGCGAATTGTGCGGTATTATCTAAACTTCCGATTGATAAAGAGAGATCCTTTATATAAATAAAAAAAACAAGAAGACCTAGAATTGAACTCCGTGTTTAACTATTCCCCATTTTGAGGAGCAATTTTTCTCCATGTAAACAAAGGTAAGATTATAAAACTTGTTTCGTGTAATTGACCATTAAAAAGCTTTCAGTGCAAAGCCGACTAACACAGGCAGGATACGATAAAAATAACAGTCGAAAGTCACATCTCATTATAGCTGTTTCTGTGCTTACGCTAAGTAACTAGAGAGCAAACAGTGCAAATCCTACTGGGGCAGAGCACCGCAAGTAGGTCACTTCTACCGTGACCTCTGGGTAGGAGGGATAAGGGGACAGACTCAAAGGGCGACCAGATCCGGATGCTGACGGGTGTAAGCATGGAGTGTCCCTAACGTTTCCAGATCGAACGCATCCGACGCTGCTCAGGCATACCCACAAACCCCTAACCTTCGGTGTCTCCCTAAAGGGCGGCCGCTCGAGAGAACCTGGATGCAGTTCCGCTTACACTGGCGATACAGTATACAACAGCAGAAAGTAAGCATAGAAATTAATACCATAATATCATTCCGGTCTCATTTCTGGCTTATTTATTGGAATTCTTGTTATCGATTTTTGCTTCTTGTAGTCCTCTGAAAAGAATAACATTTTAAAATGAACTGGTTTCTAGAGGCAGTTCTAATGAGCCCGATTAAACCTTCTCCCTCTGCAATTACAGATTTAATTTGAATTTGTTATAAATTCTCCAGCTTCGCTCGTGACGATGAAGTAATTATGTGCATTTTCTTTTGGTGAGAACGGTACGGCATCCATCTGTGAGGAAATACCAAGTGACTGCCTTATCAAAGGAAAACATTCTGAGTCTCTAATGAGGGTATAGGGACATATTTTGTGTTTTAATGTTGAACTACCTCGAACCGTGTTTTGTCTATGGAGCACGTCATTTCGTAATCGCGGAGTACACGTAGAAATGCTGCTAACGATCCTCATTGCTCAACAACACACCCAAGTTCAGTTCATGAAGGTCTTATATTACAGCAGTCAAATGGAACTCAGATCTGAATCTTGTTTCGTTAATGTAATGACTTCAACAGACCTTGAGCATCGGAATGGAATAGCGTTTTAAATTAGTCGTGATCTGTTCATTATTCTGTCCTCCTCTTTCGCTTCTTCCATTATGATTCAAGAATCTTAATTAAACGCTCATTGTAATCATAGACATTCTATATGTTACAACTTAGAACGACTCCTGTCTTTTGTAATAAGTAAAATTCAATGAGTGTAAGTGTCCCTTTATATATTGTAATGTTTCGGAAATTGTTACATTTTCTACCGCTTAGGTACCCAAGGCAGAGGAAATATTATGCAGTGATTTGCCTAAAAACTGAAAAAGTTTGACAAGTTCGCAATCTTAGAGAAAATAAGCATTAACATGACTTAAATACGACATTGGTATTTATTCCACCGTAAACTTTAGTTGTGCTGTTTCTTGTCATAACCCAAGCAGCTTTGCATTTACTGAAGGGCTTCCTATGACGAGTAGAGCTAGGGCAAATACCCATTGAGCGAGGAATCAACGTAACCAACACCCTGCCTAGTACACGTGATTGAATACATGGACCCAAAGCTGCATAATTGACATCAGCAGCTCGCTTGCTTTACTGGTATGGGAGATTCTCTCTGTGAGCTCTGTGTTTATATTCTGTCCCATCCATGACGCTACTGCTTACAATTCCAGGTTACCTGTGGAACCCCTTTCTCTCGCTGCACTGTCGATACAAACTCGCAGTGTAAGAAGGATATTGTAAGAAGAATATTTATCCAAGCTCTGATGATGAGCCAACGTACTTCGTGATATTATATTTCTCAATTAAAAGATAAACAGTGTATACATGTATTGTATTGGGCTAATATTTGATCGAATATGAACATTCTTAAAAGAAAATAATCATTAGATGATATATAAAACAACTCAAAAGGTAACCCAGCTAGATATTGAGCTAGAAAATATGTTTCAATTAAAATAACTTAAATAAATCCTGTATCGCTACAGCCTGCGAAGGGCCTGGGCCTGTCAATCGACTGCTATCCTCATCCCACGTACGCATAGCAGAGGTGAGGGATCATCCAACCGATACGGAGAGATGATGTGGCCAGCATCGTGCATCTCCAGCCGGAAGGTTGCTCACGAGGCCAGGACCGTTTCCTATCGCAGCTCCTCACTTTCCTCAAGATGCTGAGTGGGCATCATTCTCATACCCGGAACTTAAAATCAGCATGGGCGGGAGCGAACCCGGGCGCATTCCGTGGCCAGGAACCAGAGTATCACGCTCCAGTCCACTGCGCCACAACGCAGGACATTAATATCATTTAGGAACTATTTAAAACTAGGTTTATATCTTATGAGGGCTAAACTTCTGATGAAATGCTACTTCTTTAATACAATCCATATTTCAAATTGCCTCTTAGATTACTGCTGTAATCATTATTCTTCATCCAATTCACAGTCAAACGAAAGAAGCTGTTGGCTACTTTCTTGGAGAACAGCACAATAATACAATTGACAAGATCGTCGACACGGCAAGCATTGTTCTATCTAAACTACGCTTACTTTTGTACTGATTTCATAACAAATTGGAAATTCATCAACAAATTTTCTTCAAACTCCTATATATGCGCGTCGTTTCATGCGTGGACGGTCAAAGCGACACTAAAAGGTGAGCAACAGTAATTGATGTACGGTACACAGTGGCTCGTATCTAAAATAATCCTGAACACAGCTATTTTGAATAAGTAAAAGCTTTGCTATACTCAGGAGTTAACCTCACAATTACTGATTGATTTTCTGGCATGGAAACCGGAATAGCTCTATTATGTAACTAGTAGAACTGCAGCTCCACTGGCGTTATTCCGTTAACCATGTACGAGGGCAGTCCCAGAAGTACCCGACCTGACATATATATATATAGCGGTTGTTGTTTCAAACAAATGACTATGGTAGAAAGCACCAACATTATAAATCTTAAGTTTGAAGTTTGACGATGCTACGTTGTTTAGTAATTGTTTGACAGCCATTAATAGTGAACTCTCTCAGCGAATTTGTAAGCATGGATAAAAATGGCCATCGTTATGTGATACAATACTTCCATTTGAAGGGTCTTAGTCCAACTAATATTAAAGCTGAGCTAGATTCTACTCTGGGGGAGTCTGCTCCTTCGTTTTCAACAGTGAAATATTGGGTGGCAGAGTTTAAGCGAGGCTGTAGGAGCTGCCAAGACGAACATCGCAGTAGTCGACCAAATGAGGTGACCACGCCAGAAATTGTGAAGAAAATCCACAAAATGGTATTGGATGACCGTCGACTGAAAGTGCGCGAGCTAGCAGAAATTGTAGGCATTTCAAAAAGTGCTGTACATCGCATACTGACTTAAAATTTGGACATGAGAAAGCTGTGTGCAAGATGGGTGCCGCGTTTACTCACAATGGAACAAAAGCAGCGTCGTGAGGATGTTCAAGTAGAGTGCTTGGCGATGTTTCGCTGCAATAAAGCCGAGTTTTTGCGTCGATTCATAACCATGGATGAAACATGGGTCCATCACTTCACACCTGAGACGAAGGAGCAGTCAAAACAGTGGGTTGGAAGGAGAGAGTCGGCTCCAACGAAGGCGAAGACAGTTCCATCTGTAGACAAGGTCATGGCGTCAGTTTTTTGGAATGCGCGTAGGACAATTTTCATTGATTATCTTCAAAAATGAAAAGTAATCAATGGCGAGTATTATGCAAACCTATTGCAGCGTTTGAATGATGAAATCAAGCAAAAACGGTCGCATTTAGCGAAAAAGAAAGTTGTGTTTTATCAAGGCAATGCACCAGTTCACACATCCATTATCGCCATGGCCAAAATCAATGATTTAAAGCTCGAATTGCTTCCTCATACACCATATTCGCCAGATTTAGCCCCCTCTAATTATTTTCTGCTTCCAAAGTTGAAGAAATGGCTTGATGGTAAAAGATTTGCCAACACTGAAGAGGTGGAGTCTGCAGTTAATGGCAATTTTGCAGAACTCGACGGTTCTCACTGTAAACAGGGTATCGAAGCTATTGAACATCACTGGGAAAAGTGTATCGAGCTGAAAGGAGACTATGTAGAGAAATAAAGATGTTTTTTCCCAAAAGTTTTGTGTTTTCTTTGTTAGATCGGGTACTTCTGGGACACCCTTGTATGTCCTCTCACAATCTCATATTTTATTCTCTCTTCCCTTTCATTATCTCTTCCTCTCTCGCTCAGTCCGCCTCTATTGATATGGACACAAACAGTAACGGCTCATGAGTATACCTTTTGGGTGCTTACGAAATTTTGTATTGAGACAGCCCTGAAAATGTGAAATAGCATCTGCTGCATAATAGTTATGATTATGAAAGAGCTGATACAACTGCAGCCGCTTCCATTAATAATAATAATAATAATAATAATAATAATAATAATAATAATAATAATAATAATAATAATAATAATACACAACTTGTCTGCAGGTGTGTGAATGGTATGGAGAAACCTGGAGAAGTTTCCGCGCTTGTGCACATTACCTACCTCTGTTACAATGACTAACTACCGCAGTTGCTACACCTAGTGTCATTGGCGTAAATTATACTGACAGTATGGAAACAGAGTGCGGGAAAAGCTTCGCGGGCTAGTGCACTTCTTCAAGTGTGTACGACCAGTATGTATTTGGCGCCATAAGATAATTATGTCATACCACTTGCGTACGCGCAGAAGCTCCTTAAAAAGTGCACAAGTCAAGAATGTGCTAGCGACTGTGTTGCCATATTTCATCGAGCTTAGAGTAGCGCGGTAGATTTAAACGCCGTATATTTAAGGGGACTAGGTACTCTGAAATGGTCAAAAATACCATTTTTTTAGGTACCAACAAAATCTTTATTATTTCTAGTTTCAGAAAAGATATGCTTTTGGGGGTTAAGGGGTTTTTAAGACATTTAAATACCATTTAAATGCTAGTCTGCATTCATTTAAAGCTGTCGTGCAATGCCCCTTTTTAGAATATTTTTGTATCTTTCAACAACGAACGACTATATCAGCGAGCAGTTCAGCAACCAACAAAAGAGGCCAGGACCAAGAGAAGGCAATCAGAAAAGTTTAAAGCAATCCAGGAATGAAGGTGCAGATGATTATGACCCTGGAATATACTGAAGTGTGTTCAGAATTTTAATGTTCAAACTTTAAATTCACTTTTCTCAAAACAACATTTTTGGATACTTGTGTACCTTTTTCTCAGAAAGTATGACAGGTAGAGAGCTGAAATTTTCAGTATATGTATACAATACATAGTTAAACATTTTGGACCACAATCATAATTTTATAGTGTGTATTAGTGTGCAAATTTTCCACATTTTTACTTTTTGGCTTTGCAAACAATTTTTATCAATTTCTAGTGAATTGATATACATAACTAAATAAAATAATTGAGGTTAAAAAGATAGCTGATTATACTAAGAACAAGCATGCAAACGTGTGATTTTATATTGCAAGTAGTATCAGAGAAAAAGGTACATGAATTCAAATGTTTTAAGAGTAAATTTTATTATTTTTCTGCTGAATGAAATAATTTTTACGGACTCAACTACATAAGCTATCAATGCAAACAGCCACTTGAAATAATTGTCATGAATTGTAGAATAATTCATAAAAGTTCCAGGAAAAACCATTGAGAAATTAAGAGCAGTGGTAATTTAACATACTTGAGGTGTAATTTCCATGGTTCAGACTACCTTGTCCCCTTAAAATTATTGCGTATACATTACGTACGACTGATAGCATTCAAAGAAATAACCAAAAAACCGCAAGGTGTAAAAGTTAGGGTGTTCACGAGCTCTTATGTAGCAGCTGCCACTGGACAAAAACATACTACACAAAAAATGAGGATCTCTTTAAAACACACAATTTATTTCAAGTAACTTTTATTGTGGCATTAGCTATTTCCGAGAAATTGCCGTTAATCGTTTTAATTGTTCAATACTTTTGTCATTTTTGAAGTGCTATCACCATTCAGCTGTTACTCGCGATGTTAATGGAAAGAGCGACTCGCACTTAAACATTTCACTATTGCTTCGTTTCCTGCATTCCCTTTGTACCTACAACGAAATTTGTAATGAAACTAATACTGAAAATTTTTATCTCAATAACAAGAAGCAAACATAAAAATAAGTTTTTTTTAAGAATAATTGTACAGGCTACATAAAAATAAAAATAGTGGTTAGAGAAAGACATGAGAATGTAATACATATTTTTTTCATAAGTTGCTTGAATTCCGTTCGTAGCAGCGTATGGTTGGTTATATAATTCCAGAAGGCTTCTAGCATTGGGAACTACTCATAATCAGAACACGAAGCCATGGCCTTTCCCTTCTTAACTCCTACCACCTTGTTATAGCATTTTTCTGTTTCCAACATAACGGATTTGGCACTTGCAACATAATTCTGTTGAGAGCTTGGAAATGATAAATGATTTTGAAGGAAAACACGACTATGGAATCCCAATAATGGCAAGAGAAGTTGAATTCTTTTTATCATACTTGAGCATCAAGACAAGTGGGACCAGAAAGCCCAGCCCTGCCCTGCCCTTCCCCCTCATGCCATTGTGGTGGTTCAGGTAAAAACCACCATTAGGGGGTGGCTCACCCTAAACAATGCAGGCGTGTGATTAAGCAACTTTTCCTGAAAAAAAGGTCAATCTGGCATACACTACTTGTTATATCTGTGGGCTACTGCATGAGATTAATTCTCAGTTATAATATTTTGCGTTTGGTATTATCGGTCTGGTACTACATTCCTCACCGCCCTGTTTTTTATGCTGCCTCTACCTGAGAATTCCATTGGTTACACCGAGCCCTTCTCGGTACCGTTATGTTGGGATATTAATGTCTTGAGGTGGAAGTATTTTTAATGGTCTCTTAAAGTCTTACCCTACTCAGCAAGTACAGACAGGTGGAGTAAAAAAAATATCACAGCAATTCAAGGCATCATATTCTCCGCTCATATTTTCAAGCAGATAGCAGAAGTGCTACGTTCACATGAGTTTCTCTAACCACTCTTCTACAAACTACTAATACAAATGTTTATTCTTCTACTTCTTGATAATAGAGATAAAAAATTGCAGAAATAGTTTCATTACATATTTCCTTGTAGATGCAAAGGAACACACGAGGTTAAAGCGATTCTCAAATCTTTAAAAAGCAGGTCACTATTTGCTGGCTTTGAAATTCCTTTGCAGGACCGCAAGAAACAAATTTGAATATTTAAAGGCTAATGGTATAGCAATTAATGTATTTTGGTTATCCATTAGAATGATAAAAGTATTTTTTGAAAGAGTAATATGTTAATGTCAAGTTAATATAAAGGCTGTAATTGTATATTCATCTGTAGCTGATATAGAACGGCGGCACAACCTTCAAAAATAGTATTAAGTGTGAAAATTCATTTAGAATGAAGAGGATTTAACAGGCTATTACAGGAAACTCAAGGTATACATTCTATTTGCCGTTCAAATATTTTAAACATGTGATATTTTAATCAAAATCGTCAGTCATTTTTTGAGAAAATAAAAATAACGAAAAATGTTCAATTAAAGAGTAATCCGGGGAGGGGGATTGTGCTGAAAATCTTTCAGTCGCAACCTTGGAAGATGCTGAACATAAATAGCGATTTTGGTAATTACTTGACATTTAATTTTTGAACTATGTTGTTAACAGACCACACGCACGCACTCGCCGAATTTTTTAGTGGAATACAATACCTATTCCTCTACTTACTTTATGTATGTTATAAAGGAAGTAAAACTATAACCTAATTTTCACTTTTTCTACCAATAGTGGGGAAATATTACATTCCACCCAAAAACTCATACGATGTTTTCGTCAGAAATACACGTTTTGAAGTTCCTTGAATTCCCTACCCCCACCAAAAAAGGTGTTGAAATTGGTCCGCGCTCCTCATACTGTTTAAGGAAGATCTTCAAGAAACTTTCTCATCCCAAACTACCCTTTACACGGGAGAGTTTTCGTTAATTTTTATTTACTCTAAATGTCTCGTAACTATTTTGATTAAATTATCATTTGTTTGAGATATTAGTATGAAACTGAAATGTTTTTTTTTTCTTTTACTTTGATTTGAATAACCTCTTCATTTCATTGAATTTTATGTGACTTTATTAAACCGGGAAATCACAAGAGAGAGAGAGAGAGAGAGAGAGAGAGAGAGAGAGAGGGGGGGGGGACAGAAACTCACTTCTGGATTATTTTTTTTTTTAATTTTCCAGTTGAATTCCTGCAAAGAGTATATAATAACGGGGCAGGCATACATAAAACCTTTCGTAACAGCCGCCTGTATGCTAATGCGCATCTACAGCAAATGTGTTGAAATAATTCCTGCCAACATTTATTACATGATTAACACGAATTTGATAGGAAAACAAACTTTAGAAGAATAATTTGTAGAACATATATTAACATAAATAATAGTTAATAGGGGATAGATAAATCGTGTGATTGTAGCATGTGACATTTATCTGATAATGTTCTATTCCAACAACGCATGTTTACGTGTATAATGAACTATCTTGAAGAGAAATGTGCATGCATGAATGTATTTAGGTACAGAATATACATATGTATGCACTATAATGTAATTTATATGCTTTGTATTCTGTTATGTATGTATGTATGTATGTATGCATGTATGTATGTATGTATGTATGTATGTATGTATGTATGTATGTATGTATGCATGTATGTACGTGTGAATGTATGTATACCTTTTCACTCAGGTATGGCTGAATCGATTTTTGGCATTTAACATACTGAAGCTCCATTTAGAGAAACTGTGCTAAATATATTGAGGTTAATATGGCATGAAGTCAGAAAAATCGAAATATCTCTCTATTACCGAATCTGTGAAAACTCTTACGTAACTCAAGAGTGTAAGCAGATTCCTTTTTGTTACAATTTTTATCGTTTATGAAATTTTGTGAGAGTGTATGTATACTTAAGGTGTTATATAAACTTTCCGTCACTATTATGTGTGTACTATACGAAGAAATATTTGTTGCATTACAACTAACTGGTGAGATTTTATTGTGATTTTCTAGTTGCCGTTGGAAACAGGCTCAGGTACGTGTAATATGTTGTCCTATTATTTAGGTTTTAAATCGTTTTACTATCACCTAAGAATAAGGAGTACTGTTTCTGGTTTTGAAAACATCACATAGGCATATACTTTACACCGCGAGAGAGATGGGAAAGAGCAAGAGGAGTGAGGTAGGAATGTGAGAGAGTAAGAAAAGGATAGAGTTTAGAGAGATGAAAAGGGAGAAGTGGAGAGTGGGATATAAATAAAGATAGGGGAGAGAGAATAAGAAAGTGAGAAGGAAAATGAGGCGACACGATACGAAAGACAGAGACAGTGAGAGAAAGAAAGAAAGAAAATCCATTAGCTAAATTAAAAATGCCCAGGTGCATGATTGTTTTATATTGTTACTTTCACTACCATGTACATAGTAGGTAGATAAGGTGTTGCATTCCACCCAAAGATTTGGTATCGAGATTTCACGTAAAACTGAGACCCCCTGAATAAAAAAGCAGTTTTAGAAAACGATACGTTGTGTGTGTGTGTGTGGGGGGGGGGGGAGGGCTGCATGTGTCTGTGAACAGCATAGCTGAAAAACGAAAAGTTGGATAAATACCAAACTTGGTATTTAGGTTCAGCACCTTTCAAAGATGCGACACGAAACTTTTTAAGAAAATCCCTTCACTCCAAACTATCTACACTTTACATGGAACATTTTTAGAAATATTTTACTTTCTAAAAAATGACTAACGATTTTTATTAAAATACCATATATTAAAGATATTTACATGACAAATAAAATGTATGTCTCGAATTTTCTGGGAATAGCCTGTGAAGTCCACTTCATTCGGAACGAATTCTTTTAAGGATGAGACACGAAGAGTTTCAAGAAAGCCTCTCACCCCACACTTTCGTTATGTTTTATTTTCTCCACAATGTTGTTTTTTTATAGACGCGCTTTAACTGCTTTGGTCCTTAGCCTCCCATTCTATATTGGCGTGAAAGACCGGAAATTTTGCTCAGAGGCCTCTCTATCAGGCTTGAGGTTCTTCTACGTGCCGTAAATCTATGACACGGGACCACTGGCTTTACTTCCCTTCCGAAGGAAGCCACGCTAAGGATTTTTACGCCCGAAAAAACCTATCGTTCTCCGCCGGGTTTGAACCCGCGACCTCGGGAGCTAGATGCTAGCATGGTAACTACTACACCACGGAGGACGACTCCTCAGAATGGTTCTTACGTTTTTGACTAAAATATCATATGTTTAAGATAGCTGCAGGACAAATAAAATGTCTAACTTGAATTTTCTGCTCATAATCTGTGAAGTCCTCTTCTTTCTGAATGTTTTTGTATAATCAGTATTCCTAAGGACTAGACAAAATCTTACTACAGAAAAATAAAATGCAGTTCTCGTTAAAGCACATAATTTATGTCAAATAAAATTTTTGGGCGTTAACCATAGATATTCTTTGTTATTGATTTGAGTTTTCAAATGCCTAAACCTTTTTCAAGTAGTAAATTGCTATTGGTTTTTTTTTTCTTTCTTCATGGTCATGCAAAAAAGGAATGTCTAAGCTATTACATAGGATTCATTCATTCATTCATTATCTGTTTACCCTCCTCTTATGTAGGACTTACACCCCCCCCCCCCGGGACTTACAAGCGGGTGCCTGGGGTCAGAGGCCCGTCGAGGAGCAGACACTCATGGATCGGACAGAGCATCCAGGATGGGTGATCAGCCCGATGCCTGGTATGGGATGAAGGAAGTAGATGAAACGAAATGTTGGTGAAATGGATGAAAGGAAAGGTGATGATGGAGCAGTTGGTGGAATGAATGGCGGGGGAAACCGGAAGAACCCGGAGAAAACCCGCCCAGACAGCGCTTCGTCCACCACAAATCCCACATGCAGGTCCCTGGGATTGAACCCGGGCCGCCTAGATGGGAGGCGAGCGGTCTAACCACTCGGCCACGGCGCCTTATTACATAGGATTCACTTTTTAAAAATCTGACTATTACTTTATTTTGTTTCCTAAGACGTGATGCAAAGTAGGTAAAGGCGGGAAGAAAAGGAGAAAGAAAATAGAAAGTGAGGCCGCAGCAGTTAATTTCTAATGCAATTCTTGGGTTGACGTTATTTTATTGCGATTTCATATGTCATGTTATAACATAATTACCATGAAATGACCTATATTTGCGTTTAAAGGTTAACGGTATACAAATCCTAAGGCAACGATTTGCTTTAGAAATGCCCTGTTAACTTTAAAACGCTACAAAGGCGCTACCTGTAATTTTGTAGTTCTACAAAACGCTACGTTCGAAATTCTAAGTATAGATTCACAAAGCGAAATTCCATATCGGAGGAAAATAAATTCCAGATGCACTGTTGGCTGAACAGCCACGTGCGTTTATAACAGAAATTATGTAAACGTTTTCAATGGGAAGTTAGAAATTATGATAAAAGATGGCGGTGGAGGGCAAGGCTTTGTCTCTAAATGCATGCAATGTAGAAGTAGGTCACATTATCATAATATCCCTTCTTTGCCGGCGGAGGGAGGAAGAGGGCAGCAATTCTTGTGGAACCAATCGGCTTTGCCATGTCATTGTTGCCCACCTGCCCACCCCTATTCTACCCTTCCAGATAAGTCCGGCGTACACCACCCTTACAGTACACACAAGTTCTCTTAACATGGTTCCATGCTCAAAAAACATGCAGCACTGCACGTTATATAACCTCGCTTAAAGCACTGCATGGGTATAAATCTGATGCAAGCACTTATATGGCATTCTTGCCCATAACAAATTATACATACTATAGCAATCATATAAAAATTTATTCTTCTATCCACGTTACGTTATTCACAATATATTTTAGCTTAGAAATGACTTCAAATTAAGCATTCAGTGCAGAAGTACTTAGAACATGGAACAAGTTAGTCAATGTTACATAACCACATGCATACAAATACGATTTCATATTATTATTTGTCTTGGATATGCAAAGAGTATTAATCTGTGGGAAAGGGAATGGTGCTGCACCTAGCAACCAGCTATTAAGAGATATGTATGTGCTTAAAGGCTACTGTATTTCCAAATTGCCCTTGTAAATATATATTCCCCTTACATCTACAAGAAAATTAGCAATAAGATAGACTCTGCAAATGTTTATCTCGATTAACATGAAGTAGATGGAGAATAAGCGTTTGTATAAATAGTTTGTACAAGAGTAGAGAAAGTCAAGTGAGTGTAACACATCAGATTTTTTTATGTCCTGGACATGCAAAGAGAATGGAATGCGCCACATAGCAACCAGCGTTAAAATATTTGACTGTCGCTTATAACCTACCATATTCCCCTTGCATCTACAAGAAAATTACCAATAAGATTGACATCTCGATATCTCGATTAACTTGAAGCATATGGAGAATAGGCGTTTGTAAAAATAGATTGTACAAGAGTAGAGAAAGTCATGTGAGTGTAACACATCAGATTTTTTTCCAAACATTTCGTTATAGATACAAAGAGAACAGTGATAGTCAAATGTTTAAGAACTGGACGCTATATGTTAGCCTTAAAATTCCATACTGTTTCTATACAATCGCGAGAAAAAAGTGAATGTTGAAAGGACTTTAAAGAATGACCAAGAAATGAACAATTCGAATAATTAATAATGGATATCTCAGAAATGACGTATGCCACAAAAAACTTATTTGAAATAAATTGTGTGTTTTCAAGAGATTTAAAGAGATCTGTATTTTTTTGTGTAGTACGTTTTCACCTATCGCTTAATGTTTACCGGTTATACAAGATTGTACAAAATTCCTTCACGACTTCATAGACTATTTTCAGAAAATTCAGGATATACATTTTATTTGTCATGTAAATATCTTTCATGTATGGTATTTTAATCAAAATCGTTAGAGTAACCTTTTAGAAAATCAAAATTTTTGAAAAATGTTCCATCTAAAGGGTAGCTGGGGGTGGGGAGATTTTCTTGAAAATCTTCGTGCCACATCCTTGGAAGATACTGAACTTAAATATTAAGTTTGGTATTTATCTGACTTTTCGTTTTTGAGTTATGCTGTTCAAAGACACACACACACACACCAACCGTTTTCTAAAAATGCTTTTTTTTATTCAGGGAGCTTCAAAATGTACATTTCCGATGAAATCTCGACATCGAATTGTTGGGTGCAATACAACACTTCCCCTACTTACTACACGTAGTAGGGAAAGTAAAAACGAATTGTGACTTAAAGGCTGAAAAATACTTAAGTATTTGAAAGTCGTCCTCCTTGGGTAAGTAGTTACCATGAAAGCTTCTAGTTCCCGAGGTTTAAACCCGGCGGAGGGGAAGGATTTTTTTCGGGCGTAAAAATCCTTAGCATGGCTTCCTTCGGTAGGGAAGTAAAGCCGGTGGTCCCGTGTCGTAGATTTACGGCACGTACAAGAACCTCAAGCCTGATAAAGAGGCCTCTAAGCAAAATTACCAGTCTTTCACGCCAATATATAATGGGATGCTAAGGAGCACAGTAGTTAAAGAGCGTCCATAAATAAAAACAAAACTCAAGTATTTGAAAATTCAAACAAATAAGAAAGAATATCTCGGAAATGGTTAATGCCACAAAAATGACACAAATGGTGTGTTTTAACGAGATATACATTTTTGTGTGTTCATTTTTGTCTACCTATTACAGTTTATCAGTTTACTATATTACACAAAAGTCATTCAGAATGAAAAGGACTTCACAGGTTATTCACAGAAATTTAAGGTATATAGGTATGTTTTATGCCCATGCAAAGATCCTAAACACTGTATTCTAATGATAATTGTTAGAACCATTTTTGAGAGCGTGACGAAAAAAATTGTCTATGTAAGGTGTAGTTTGGGGTGGGGATTTTTCTTGAAATCTTCCTGTCGAATCCCTGGAAGGTATCGAACTTACATATCAAGTTTGGTAGTTATCCGAGATTTCGTTTCTCAGTTATGCTGTTCACAGACACGCACAAACAAGGGCATTTCCCTAAAAATGTATTCTTTTTTATTCAAGGGTCTTAAAAATATGTACCTGCTTCCGGTGTAGTCTTGACATCGAATCTTTGGATGGAATACAATACTTCCTCTGCTTACTGTAGATTAAGTTGTGATAAAAAGTAATATATGAATTAGCTATGCATGGCTATTGGTAACCAGAAACTGAACTACATATATTCGTAGTATTAGAACAGAGATTATTTAGAGGTTTTGTTGCTACTGTACACCACTACATGTTTGTGTAAGGTGTAAAAAAAATAAGTATACAGCTGGTGAGTTTGAAGACCACCGACAACCTTCAGGGTGTGATTCCTGACTGGAAATGGAGCACAAAAGTTCATATCACATTGTGTCCAGAAATGCATAGTTTCCACGTTAGATAGCACTGACAACATTTTCTCATAACTTGCAGTGTGCGTTGCAGATAGTGTGATTTAAGCAACATATAACACGTAATGTATACTATGTCATACTGTATACCATCTTTCGCTTAGCTTTTACCTCGTAACCACTCACATTTGCTGGCATAAGACATAGACGGTTTACTTACCGCGTTTTGTCTTCTTCAATGTGTTCTGACTCTTAATACCCAAACTATAAATTATTTTCAGCCTTTTAATAATTTAGCAGTTGAAAATAAAGGTAAATAATACAACACTAAGCTTCCCGTTAAATTTATTTATACGTACGCTTATCAATTTAAAACTAGCTGGCGTCTGAGACACGGAGCTCGAATCGGGTACTTCCGTGAGCGCTCGGGACAGCCAGGCTTTGTTGCCAAGGCTGCGTATATTCTTGTAGTAGTTATAATGGGGAACACAACTATATCACAAAAGTCTTCCTAGAAAATAATTCATATACAATGTTTCAAACAGATGTTTCAGAATGTTTCAACACTGAATATTTGTAGCCAAAACACATTTTATTGATTTATGGTTTTCAAATAGAGTATGATTAAAGCTCGTTACAATGCCATGCTTGCTGCAGTACCCTTAGCTCAGTGGTAGAAATGTAGTTTACTGTTTCTGAGGTGGTAAATTCAAATATCTGTGGAGCTATTAACTTTTTTATTTTCTCTGCCACGTAGTAGGTAGAGAAGGTATTGCATTCCAAGCAAAAATTCTATGTCGAGATTTCATCGGAAATACAGGTTTTGAGGCACCTGAATCCAAATAAATTATTTACAGAAAAACATCCGCGCGCGTGTGTGTGTTTGTGAACAGCATAGCTCAAAATGAGAAGTCTGATAAATACCAAACTAGGTATTTAGGTTCAGTATCTTCGAGATGCGACACAAGATTTTCAAGAAAATCCCTCCCATTCCAAACTACCCTTTAATCGATTATTTTTCGAAATTTTTGACTTCCTAAAAACTGGCTCTAATGAGTTTGATTAAAATAGCATATATGAAAGATATTTATATGAAAATTAAATGTGTATCTTGAATTTTCTGGGAATGGTCTATGAAGTCCTCTTCATTCGGGAGAAGTTTTGTGCAATCTTGTATAACTGGTAAATTAAGCGATAGGTGAAAACGTACTACACAGAATTCATTCAAATAAGCTTTTTTGTGACCTAAGCTATTTCTGAGATATTCGCTATTGCTGTTCGAATTGTTCATTACTTGGTCATTCTCTTAAAAACATTCAGTTGTTTCTCACGATTGCATGGAAACACTACAGAATTTTAAGGCCAGCATATAGCGTCCAATTCTAAAACATTTGACTTGCTGTTATCTTTGTATCTATAACGAAAAGTATAATGTAGTTACAACTGAGAAGGCTTATTTGGATTAAAATTAGTACACGACACAAAAATAAGCCTTAATAAGAATGGTGTATAGCCATTAATAAGTGATAGAGATAGAGAAAGTCATGTGAATGTATCATATCTAATTTTTCCCTTTACATTTTAAATACACGAGTAAAAATATAACAGCTTTTTTATTTTTGTATGTATGCGGTGTTTATTTAGTAGTACGCCATAGCGGTAGAGGACATTAGTTTATCGGTCGGTAGGAGGTTCCATACGCAGTCAATATAACTTTATAGCCGCAAATTTTATTATTATTATTGTAATTATATTTGTAAATGAAATGAAGTAACACAAGCAATATTATTTAACTATGTTACAGCAACTGAGTTGTAAACCTAAAAGTTAACAATCCACTACGGAGAATCGAACTCAGCTGCTTGCGCAGAAGTTAAATAACTTCACCACTGCTCCATGCCAAGCACGGTGTGGAGGTAGTCCAAATTAGTGCCTTGTGACTTGTGTTATAGAGTTGGCCAAAGCGACGTACAGAAGTTGATGGTTGTGAACTGCGCGCTTACTCGAAGGGACTTTAAAAAAATTCACTGCTCAAGAGACCGGCCACTTTTAGTTTGACCGAGTACACTTATTTTAAACGTGCTGTCACTAGTAGATGAGACGTGTATAATCTAAGGACAAGAAGACAAGCCTAATATGCACGTAGACTAAGCCGGCATTGCACGGATGCGTTCGTTGAGTTAGGAGTTGAAAATAGGGTTGGTTTTTGAAAGTCACCAGTACCTAAAGTGTGAGTGTACAAAATTTGTCCCGATTGCAGAAATAGAAGCTGAAAATATGAGCAGTGGTACTTTTGTAAGTTGTAACGGAGCCTACAGTTTTCGCCGAGTCCTGCAAGTTAAATGCACAAATTTATGCTCCGATGAGTTTTGTATGTTGTGATTTTGTCCAATTTTTCAACTGACACTTTTCTCATCAACTCACTGTTTAGTTGTTTTATCTAGTTCGACTTCACTGGGAGTTCACTTAACTCTGTCACCTCACCAAGGAAGACGTTCAATTTCCCGTCACTTCACTTCCTTTGTGACGTAGTCTCTTCACGTCGAACGGTTGACTTTACTCCGGAGTGGAACACAAGACCTCCACAACTGTCACTCCACAGTAGCACTCGCTGCACATCACAGAAGACGTCATCAGCTCGCTCGGAGAATCGCTCTTGATATCAAACGGAAAACTCACCCAGCAACTAGCTCGCTCACTGACTGACCGACGCGATTCACTCTACTGTCGCCACTGACTCAACCCTACCTGACTGCCTCCCGCGAGAGCGCTCGCTTATATAGTCAGTGGTATGTTTCCACAAGGCTTTCGAACTAGAACTATTTCTACACACTTTCTGAAGGAGGGGAGAAGAAGCTTCCAGAAAGTTCTAGTTATCTTCCGATAATGCGCCTGGTGTTTACGCTGGCTAGCGGCCGTCATCGTGTTTACGCCGACTGCTCGGCGCCAACCTCTCAATAACCTTGAGCCATATGCGCTGCGTTACAATATAATGGATTGAAAACAAGGATTAAGGGTATTTTATAAAAACTCGAGGTAGTATGCTGTTTAAAATAAGATTTGGGATAGTTTTTGGAAGTTGTGAGATAACCCATAACTTGACTTTTACCAGGTTCTATAATAAAATTGTATAGAATTTTTCCAGATTATTAAATGGTAGAGATTCTTACATAAGGGTATGAACATATAGTGGAAGTAATTTTGGAAAATTGTAAGATATCCTTTAGTGTAAGTGTTAAAGTTCTGATGTGATGGGTCAAAGACGTTTAAAATAATGACAGCGTTAGCTTTTTTAATCTTTGAGAGTAACTAACATTTGTCTATATTTTAAAACATAAATGTATCAAGTTTTGTGAAAGCCGTATCAAAAATACTCTCTAATAATAATGTTTAATGAAATCAGAAGAAAACTTGATGATAAAAAACAATATGCAAATCCCCTCAATTATAAAGTTTTCAAGCGTCCCCTTTTGTCCCTTTCGGTTGGAAGAGTTTAGAATTCACTATGTTTGGAATTAAAGGCTAAAAGGTCTGCTCTGATATTCATATTCAAACAAAAAGGGTTGGAATTGGGTGATATGAATATAAACTCCCCAATTTAAAGTTTTTTTGGGGGGGAATATTGTACAGCTAATGTCTGTTGGGAAGAACAGGACTTTTCAATACACACCCAAAATACTTTCTGTTTATATCCTAAGAGAAGATTATTAATTTTTACCTTGTACTTGTTACCCGTCTTCAAAAATTTTGGTATGAGCGTTCCTTTGATATATGACCAGGAAACGAAGGAGACACCTCTCACCTCGACCCAACGCGGATCTTTCCTACTTACCACTCTCAGAAGGAACGGATGAGCTGAAGAAAATCGCAGGAGGCTATAGGTCACCGACAGTTGGCCGACAGAGATGCGCAGAGTTTCCTAACGATTCCAAGCTTGACGATCCGGTCATACCGGTAGGCTGCTGAGAGAAGGCAACCGGGGAAAACTTGACCCACCTGAGACAGCTCAAAGAAGGCTGCCATCTGCCAGAAAAACTTTCCAACGAGCAAACATCCGTGCCATTTGTCCGACACCGACTGAAATTGTGCAGTCCCTAAGCCTATCTGAAGCATGAAAGGGGAAGCGAAATAATAAAAACGAGGCAAAGGAAATCCGTGATAAAAAGAAATCAGCTCAGTATTCGCCTTGCCAACCAGAGAAAAACAAAAAACACATGGTCGGGGTGGCCGGCTCTAGAAATCGAACCCAGTAGTTTCTGAATGCGAGCCTCGCACGTTATCACGGAGCCATCTCGCTCGGTGAGTGTTCCTTTAATGGGCGTTTAATTAGAAGATTGTCTCTTGATTAAACCCATAATGAACATGAATGTATGATATAATAATCGTGTAGTGTGCGCTGTGAATGATGAAACGAGTAACTGCAGTAGGGATTCCATAGGAGGAAGCGAACACATTGTTCCGGAAGATAGGCAACATGCACAGCACAGCTGTTTGGCCGCCCCTCTCTCGGATCGATTGTTGTTGTTGGTCTCGAGATGAAAGTGCCACTCTGCGCTGCTCTTCTCCGCTCCTGTATTGCCTTCCTACCCTTTCAACACAAATTATTGAACGCTACGCTTTTTTTGCAACGTCGATCGGAAGCTTGCTGCTGCTGCATCTTTGAGAGTAAATTACCAGCAGCCGTGAAGAGCATTTTCCACCAGGAAAAGCTAAAACAATCAACGAGAAATAACATGTTCAGTGTTGTACGTGTGGCTTATAGGAATGTGTGTGGAGAAGTATAATGAAAGCCTGATTAGATCAAAGAAATACATAATCTTCAGGTCACAGTCAGCAACCTGTGCGCTGGAAAGAAAGATTTAACGAGGTCGTACTCAAGTTATTCACCATACTATCAGAAACTGCAATGCTGTTGTCACAGCAACTGAATTTGCTATACTGATATTATAAAGAGGGAAACAATTCTGTGTCTCTGTGTGTGTGTTCATGATAATCTAGGAAACCCTCAACCAATGCTTTTACTGTCTCTGCCATATTATAATGCATTCCACCCAACATCGAGTTTTCAGACAAAATACACGTTTTGAATTCCACTGAACCCAAAAAGAACAGATATTTTTAAATAATACAAAATTTTACTTTGCCTACCATCTACCTAGTAGGTTGAGGAGGTGTAGCATTCCATCAAAAGTACGCATGTCGAGAATTTAACGGAAATGCATGTTTCGAAGCTCCCTGAATAAAAAAGGCAAGTTTAGAAAATGACCTCTGTGTGTGTGTGTGTGTGTGTGTGTGTGTGTATTTCTTAGCAGTATAACTCAAAAACGAAATGATGGATAAATATCAACGTTGGTATTTAAGTTCATTACCTTCCAAAGACGCAATATGAAGATTTTCAAGAAAATTCCCCATCCAAACTACCCTTTCTATGGACAATTTTTCGAAACTTTTTATTTTCTCAAAAATGACTAACGATATTGATTAAAACACCCAAATATGTAAGATATTTACAACACGAAATTTATATTTTTAATTTTCTAGAACAGCCTGTGAAGTCCTGTTCATTCGGAAAGAAATATACATATATAATACATAATTGATAGACCTTAAGAGATAGACAGAAAAGTACCACACCTAAATTGTATGTCTTCAAAACAAATAATTTATTTCAAATATCCTGTTTTGTGGCATTGTTTTGAGTTTTTCAATGCTTTGTAATTTTTTAAAGTGCTATAGTTATACAAATGTTTTTGTGATATGGAAATAGTACAGAATTAGAGGTCAGTACATAGCGGCCCGCTTTTAAGCATCTGACTATCGATTCTGGATTCTATATCCCCCTTAAACCTACACAAGTGTGTAGTGAAACTATTTCTGCAGAGGCTTATCTCAAAACATGAAGTAGCTAGAAAAATAAGATTTTGTAAACATGAGAAATGTAGAAGTTATATAAAAATAAATCATAGTGAGTAGGGAAATGCATGTGAATGAAATACATCAGATTATTTTTCTATATAATTATAGTTTTAAATGGAGATATTTAATGAAAGTCTTCGCCTGAAATGCTTAAACATTCAATGACTTAAGTATGAAGATTCGTCTTTTCGCTGTTCACAGACATTGACAAACACACACACACACATACACCACACACGCGATCCATTTTATAAATATTCCTTTTTTATTATTCAGGTGCCTCAAAGCGTGTCCTTCGGGTGAAATCTCGATGTCAAATTTAGGATGGAATACAATACTTCCCCTACTTACTGTAGGTAATGGTAGAGAAAGTAATAAGAGGTACTTAAGTGTTAAGTTTCTCCCAAGTTCTATATACCAGCTGGTTTATCAATTCATTTTATAATCGATATTTACAGCATCTGCAGTTTATACAAGCTATATCCCTCCAAGCTCCTAGCCAAGATCAACCGAACTATAGGCTATGTCAAGTATCTAGGAGAAGAGAGAAACCTCTAGTGTGCGTTTAAATTTCAATAAAGGATAGTTCATAACAGCCCGAGAACGGGAAGCAATGCAACTTACAAGATTTTGGTTCACAACAGCCCGGTAACGAGAACGGGAATGCATATCGTTGATCATATCAATCACAAAGTGGGAAGTCGATTTTGCGCATTGGGATTTCATTAGTTTATAACCGACCAATGATATTTTTTCTGCTTCCAATTCCGGCAACATAATGCGGGTTAGCCAACGTCAAAATTCAATAGAGTAAACATTATCTAAATGCATATCCAGAACATTTCCGATTCCTCTAGTCGTAACAAGCATTCATCCCTTTATTAAATAGCATACATTAAAGCTGTTAATTGTTCTTTGCTAATTTCTACCAGTTTTTGTTGTTCTTTGTAGCTTTTGCCATTGTTTTTGAGGCAACAGTCAGTTTTGAATTGCATATAAACAAGCTACAGATGACTCTTTCACTGGAAGAACCAACGCTCAATGCATTTGCGAATGACAGACTCTGAGGTTATGAAGCATATATACTACTAATTTCTTCCAGTTTCATGCTTTCAGCTTGCGATTATAGAGCACTAGCGGCTGTTTCATGTCACGGCCGTCCAAAATAACTTATACAGTGAAGAGCCTAATATGCACAATATGGATCTAATATGCCGTGCCCGAGAACGAGATAGTTAAAACTTGGCCAAGTCTTCTTTCCCGTTCCCGAGGCCCGAGAAAGCTTCCCGTCGATTGTGAACGCTCCCATCAGAATAAATGTATTTAAACTATGTCGTTCTCGTTCTGGTTACCGTTCTTGGTTGTTGTGAACCAGCCTTAAATTCCATAAAGCAACCAAATATTCTACAATACCTTTCAAATGGGAAGAGCCTTGCTCTCCAGCAAATCAGACACTTATTAACTATGCGTTGCCACTTCGTTACCACCACTCTTTTCGTATTTCCCTATCACTCACACACTGTCCAGCGAAAGTTACTTTAAGTATCTCGTGTGACACACTTGCTTTGTCTACACCACACGTTTTAGCAGTAAGTTGTTGGGTATTTTTTAAATTGGTTTGATTCTTCTCTTCCACGTTGTTTCATATTTTAAAAATGTGTGTAGGTCCCTAAATATCGGAGCCTGGCTTCGCAATACCTATCTCTTTGACTAGCCACTAAATTCACCGCTTAAGGCTATTGAACGAATTCATGCCTGTTCTATAGCCACTTAAAGCAACAACTGATTACTATATGAATTATTTAAACTCTGAAGAGTAAACGTAAGGCCCACTTACGCGTCATAAAAATGTCATCATTGACGTGACGTGTCATCATTGATGCAGAATTCTGCTAACCAGCCTAAGTGAGCTGTTGGCTCTCATCTTAAACATAGAGAACAAACAAATAAGTTACTGGTGCTTATTCAACGCATTTCCTTTAGCGCCATTCTGGCAATAGTTTGCATTACAATACTAAGTAATTGCAAATGATAGCCGTTTCAGTGTCTGATTTTTAAAAACTATTTGAGCTAAAAATATGTGGTTTTCACGGTTGTGTTACAAAAATTATCATGTACCTTTCTCGTGTATTAGTTTTTGCGATAAGAATATTTGGACCAAGCGTAAGTGGTATTTTTTAGAATCGGATTCATTTGACGCGTGGTGCTTCCTACTAGCGGGAACACAATGTAACAATGCAAGATCTCATTGGTTGACGGTCTCGTAGCGCTCAAGGACAGACATCATCTCATTCGAAAGCATCCTTAATATGAATTAACGCAGTACACTAACACTATGAGTAAGTTCTATGCGGACGTTAATGCCTTCTATCTCTCAGGTTACAAATAAGCTACCTATCGTTCAATAAAAAATGTTCCGGGAGTACACAAACGTAAAATATCAGCCTGTAGAGGCAGAGCATACCGCATCAACCCATATTCAGAGATTTTTTTAAAATTCTTTAGTAGTTTTCTTTATTTTTTATCCATGTTTTACGCATTATTCTTACAATGACAGCACACTGAGCGTACTTTGTCACTGTACATGGAACGGTGAGTTAGTTTATATTAGTTTAAACGCAACTATAATTTCAGTGCTGAGTATGAAGCGTTGTGCTGTGACTTCACAGGAAATGAGGAGAGGAGATGTTCCCGTGTAATCTGCTCTGAGTGTACTTAATTTATACAGGGTGGACCATTTAAATTGAAGCTGTACAATATCTCCAAAACTAAGCGTTGTAGATAGAAATGTCTTGAATAAAAGTTGCTTGATATTATGAGAGAAAGTAAATGCCAATAATTATTTTTTATTTTCTCAAAAACTGCTTAACCTTTTAATAAAATACGGGTGTGTAAATATTAGGGTTATTCTTGGAAATTTTTAGAAAATCAAACAAGAATTAGTTTTAAAAATTTTAAGTGATTTTATTCTTCTTCTATTTCTTCACCTGTTTACCCTCCTCTTTTGTAGGACTTACAAGCCAATGCCTGCGGTCAGACGCCTGCCGAGGAACAGAGGGACTCTGAGAGAGTGAACAACCAAGGTGGGTGATCAGCCTGGCGCCCGGGATGAAAGCGAGGAAGAAGATAGATGAAAGTGAGCAAAATGAATGACAGGAAAGGTGAATATGGAGCACCGGTGGAATGCAATTGCCGGGGAGACCTAAATGGCTTTATTTTTTTCAAAATATTCCCCTTTAACATCAATATATTTTTGCATTCGATGAAACCAGAAAGCAATGATGCCACTCTTCCTGAGGCACTTCAAAAGCCAGTATTTATGAAATTCCACTACTTCATCTGATGACGAAAATGTGATCTCACGCATTTTATCTTTAATTTTTGGGAATAAAAAGAAATCACAAGGTGCTAGGTCAGGGCTTTATGGTGGGAGGTCCATGGTGTTGACCTTTAGGTCATCCAGATACTCAATTGTTAATTTAGCTGTATGCGACGATGCGTTGCCATGATGTAACATTATTTTTCCTTTTGGGCATTTTTCAAGAACTTTTTCAAAACTTTGTGGTAAACAGACATTAGTGTACCAATCGGCAGTAACGGTACGTCTATCTTCTAATGCTATAGTAGCAAAATGGCATATTTTAGAAAAAAAAATAGCAACCATCTTCTTACCAGCATTGCGAATTCGCCGGACTTTGAAGGCTTAGTTTCTGTTCGAAAGGTCCGTTGAGCTGTTTGGCTTTTCTTTTCAGGACCATAGCAATAAATCCAAGATTCATTACCAGTAACGATACTCCAAACCAAATTTGAAGTGCCGTCTTGAAATTTTCCCACAGCTTTTCTGCACCAATCAATGCGTTATTGATCGGGAGCCAGTTTATGTAGAATCCATTGACAACAAATTTTTCTCATGTCTGAGTGTAAAATGTTTTGGATTTGACTCATACCAATGCCCATTGTCGCCCGAATAAATTCATAATATGTCCGTTGATCTTCTTCAAGCATTGCTCGAACAGCGGCAATATTTTCATCAGTAACAGCTGTTCTTGGGCGTCCTTCATGACGTCCATCACTAAGAAGAAACCGATCTCTTCTGAATTCGCTGTATCAATTGTTGTTTTGGATAGAGCTTCTTCGCCAAATGCATTCCAAAGCCGATCTTCACATTTTATACGTTAATGACGATTTATGTAAAATCGTAAAAAATCATAGCCCAGAAATGTTCTCTAGTCAAATTCATTTTTAAGGAACACAAAATCTTTAAATGGTGATAATGAACAAACTACAACAAATCGAACTAACTACACGGCAATCAGTTCGCAAAACATTAGAAAGTAGCCGTCAAATACAAGCAAATTTCAGTTTTTAGAAACATAGCATCCTAAAAATCTCAGTATTGCCCTCGTAGCTGGTGAAGTTCTCTTCATTCGTGTAGAACCTTATACCGGTTGGCTCTAGTTCTCAAGGTCGCGAGTTCAAACCCGGAGGACGACGATGGATTTTTTTCGGGCGTAAAAATGCTTAACATGGCTTCCTTCGGAAGGGAAGTAAAGCCGGTGGTCCCGTCGTAGATTTACCGTACCTAAAAGAACCTCAAGTCTCATAAAGATGGCTCTGAGCAAAATTTTCGCTCTTTCACGACCAATATAGAACGGGATGCTAAGAACCTTAGTATTTAAAGAACGTCTATAAATAAAAAAATCTGATGTGTTACACTCACATGACTTTCTCTACTCTTGTACAAACTATTTTTACAAACGCTTATTCTCCATATGCTTCATGTTAATTGAAATATCGAGATGTCAATCTTATTGCTAATTTTCTTGTAGATGCAAGGGGAATATGGTAGGTTATAAGCGATAGTCAAATCTTTTGAGCGCTGGTTGCTATGTGGCGCATTCCATTCTCTTTGCATGTCCAGGACATAAAAAAATCTGATGTGTTACACTCACATGACTTTCCCTACTCTTATACAAACTATTTTTACAAACGCTTTTTCTCCATATGCTACATGTTAATCGAGATGTTAATCTTACTGCTAATTTCTTGTAGGTGCAAGGGGAATATGGTAGACTTTAAGCGATAGTCAAATATTTTAAGAGCTGGTTGCTATGTGGAGTATTCCATTCTCTTTGCGTTACCAGGACAAAAAATGAATAACGAATTTGAGAAAAAGTATAAGTATTGGAAAATTGAAGGGAATAACAAGCAATATCTCGAAAATGCTTCACTCAACAACAAAAATGTATATGACATAAATTGTGTATTTTAACGCGATCTACATTTTTGTGTAGTAAAATTTTGTCTATCTCTTATGGTTTACCAGTTATGCAAAAGTCGTTCACATTGAAGAACACTTTTAGAGACATTCCCAGAAAATTCGAGATATACATTTCATTTGTCATGAAAATATCTTAAACATATGATATTTTAATCAAAATCGTTAGAGCCATTTTTGAGAAAATTAAAATTTTCGAAAAATGTTCCATGTAAAGGGTAGTCTGGGGTGGGAGGATTTTCTTGAAAACCTTCGTGTCGCATCTCTGGAAGATACTGAACCTAAATACCAAGTTTGGTGTTTATCCGACTGTTCGTTACTGAGTTATGCTGTTCACAGTCACACACACATACACACACACGGACATGTTTCCAAAAATGTTTTTTTTTTATTCAGGGAGTCTCAAAACATGTATTTCCGGTGAAACCTCGGTATGGAATTTTTGGGTGGAATACAATACTTCCCCTACTTACTATACGTAGTAGAGAAAGTAAAAATATATATATACGGTTAGAAGGTGTTCCTCTTAGGAGATGATTGTGTGTACAATTAGAAATTAATTATAAACCTAATGCGTTGCATTCACATAACTTTTTCTACGCCCTATTGTTTATTAATGGGTATACAAATTATTCTTAAAACGCCTGTTCTTTTTCTACTTCATTTTAATCGAGATAAACCTCTGCAGAAATAGCTCGTTACAAATTTCATTAAAATACAAAGCGAATAGCAATAGTCGCATGTTTAAGAACCGGGCGCTGTATGCTGGCCTTAAAAACATACACTTTCCATGCAATCGTGAGAAACAACTGAAAATCGACGGGACTTAAAAAGAATGACGAAGTATTGAACAAATTGAACCTTTAATAACGGATATCTCGGAAATGGCTGATGCCACAAAAACCTTATTTGAAATAAATTGTGTATTTTAAAGGGATATACACTTTCTGTGGTTGTTTTCGTCTATCATTTAACTGTTACCAATTATACAACATTATAAAAAATTCCTTCCGAACGAAGAGGACTTCGCATTGCGAGAAAATTCGAGACATACATCTAATTTTTCATCTAAATATCTTCAATATATGGAATTTAAATAAAAATCGTTAGAGCCGTTTTTAGAAAAACAAAAATTTCGAAAACTGTTGTATGTAAAGGGTAGTTTGGGTAGGGTATTTTTTTGAAAATCTTTGTGTCGCATATCTGGAAGGTGTTGAACCTAAATACCAAGTTTGGTATTTATCCGACTTCTCGTTTTTGAGTTATGCGTTCACAGACACATATGCATAAGACACTCACATGGACGGTTCTTTAAAAATGTTTATTTTTTGATCCAGGGGACCTCAAAACATGTATTTCTGTGAAATCTCGATATCGAATTTTTGAGTGGAACGCAATACCTTCTCTACCTAGTATGTACGCAGTAGAGAAAGTAATTATAATACATACCGTTTTATTCTATGAAAGCTTATTTCAGCAGAAAAAAGTTTGTGTCGCTTTTAGAAACGATTAAACCAAATCTTATTGAAATATGTGATAAAACAGCGACTAATCTCCATATTTGTTAACTTCACTTTCTTCCTCAAGCGCCGGGTTTTGCCACAATATAACATCTTCGTTTTCTAGAAATTGTAATTTATGCTGAAGTTACTATGTCGCAACAACGGCATAATGATTGATCACATGCACGCTTCGCTATGGTATATCTCGTCCGCTCACGATTAGGCGTTTATATCTTCGGAATAAAGATAGTTACCAACATTTGCGTAGTTTTTGTTTTATTTTATTGAACGTTTAAATACAAATAAGATCGTTTTGTTGTTAGTCTCGTTCATTAATTTTTAAATAAAGTCATTTGCTAGTACTGTTGCTCTTGTTTAAACTGTCGAATAAAAATATCCATTTTCCTTTTGAGTATTTGCAAATGAATACTTAGACAAGCACCTGAACCTTTTGTATATGTTACTTATAAAGCTCTAATACGCTTTTGCATTAAGTACGTAATGAGTACACGTTTAAGTTTAAAAAAATTATTTCCTTATACTGTTTCATTAAAAAACAAAAATGCATCTATTTCGGTTTAGCTATGATTAAACAACAAGTAATTCACTGAAAATACACAAAACGGATTTCTAGATTATTCACCAGCACTATCAAGGTTTCCGTAGTGCAGTAACCAGTTCGCAACGATATCGGAGACATAGCGCGCAGCAGACCTGGCTTTGCCTGTCAGGTGTGGTATGCCCACGCACACTACGTCCAACGCCTCAGCATTTCAAAGCATTTGTCTATAAATCTGTGAAAGATGGAACAAAAGTGTTCATAAACTTTTTCAATGTACTCACCGAAACCATCTCACTTTAAAGAATGGCATCTATATGCTTTCCGCCCAACATAACTGGAAAATAGTAAACGATAAACTTAGTGCAGAAAAAATCTAGACGTCCGTAACTTATATTAAGACTTTTTGTAGCATTACCGTTGCGGTAATACTCTTGATGTGTGTTGAAATTTACTTGATGTAACATGGCAAAACATCATGAGGTTTAGCATAAAGTATATACTTTAGACCATGGGTTGCACACACAAGCCCCTTTTCGATAATGAAATTATTGGCGACCCCTCCATTCACTTCGCTGCTTAATCATTAACTGGCAAGTTTTCGCGCACAGTTCAACAACTTAAGTGCAAAGTTAAAGGATAAATTAATTGAGCTTTCTTCACACCAAAGTTTAAAACTGACTTTCCAGAAGGAAGATGTGCATCAGTTGTGGCTAGCAAGAAGAACAGAATACCCTGGTGTCTGCTGCACTAAACGTGCTTATTCCATTCTGCACCTCATATCTCTGCGAAATTGGATTTTCGTCAATTATGAACATCAAGACTAAATCTAGGAATAGACTGCAGTTAGAAAGTGGTTTAATAATGTGTGCAACTATTATACAGCCAGACATTGAACGATTAATAGCAAACAGGATCATACTTATCACTAATCAGCCTGATGTGCAGTGTAATAATTAATGGTTTACATAAAATTGTACATGTGCTTTTGCTGTGAAATTGTAGTATTAATATGCTTCTTAAATACAAAACATGATTCTGTTTAAATGCAATATGCAATAGGTGACTAAATTCCATTTTCCCCATTGTTATAATAATAATTAACAATAAAAATGATTTATTAATAATTCCAAATACCCACTGCGACCCCCCAGATAGAATACCGCGGCCCCCTTGAGGGACGCGACCCACAGTTTGGGAACCGCTGCTTTAGAAGGATCGCTTTCTTTAAACCTGAGTAGCAGCAGCAGCAGTAGTAGTAGTGGTGGTAGTAGTAGTTGTTATAGTAGTATAGTAGCAGTAGCGTCGTCGTAGTAGTAGGTAAAGGTACGGATGAACGGAGGGGGCCCCTGAAACCAGGTCAGAGTACTGCATACAGACCAGCCGGCCCTTTGTGCTCCTCTCGGTAGGGAGGGATGATGTGAGAGACCCGAAAGGCGATCAGATCCGGATGACGACGGGCGCAAGCGTAGACGGGATCCCCAATGTTTCCAGATTGAACGCTTCCAACGCCGCCCGAGTCCACTCTATTGGGCCCCGAGCTTCTGGGTGTCCCTCGAATGAGCTCCCGCCTGAAAGCATCCAGAGGTGGGTTCCAGCCAAGCAGTCCTGGACGACGCCAGGATGAAATTTCTAAAGAGCGCACGCCACCTCAAGGCCGTAACCCGCCTAACACCGTCGCCTGGCCCTATAATTCTGAAACAGGTGATAAGGAAGGTTATGGGTACAAGAAATGGGTAGCAGGAGAGTCGTGATAGAAGATAAACCACTTCAGCATTCACCTGCAGACCCGGGAAAACCAAGAAAAATCCATGGATCAGAGTGGGGTGGCCGGAGATCGAATCCGGGACCTCCCGAATGATCACGTTACTGCGGCACCACCTCGCTCGGTGGTAGTGGTGGTGGTGGTGGTGGTGGTGGTGTGTGGTACCTGTGGGTCTGTAATGGGTAGAGACGATTCTTGTACATCAGATGATTTTAATAGTAAATGTACTTTTTCTGCTTTAGGTACGCATTACAACTTGTATTTTAATCTACACTCTCAAATGCTTGAGATATAAAAATAATGTATTGATTTATTCAACAACTATCCTTCAACAACCCAAACTTTATTTCAACATGATCACATTCGCACGCTTGGTTATTGCCATGGAATATTTGCAACAAGCCAACAATGATAGCGACTGAAAAATCTGGAACAAAAGTGACTCTGTTTGAAGACTCGGAAAGATTCAAACACTCATTAGGCAGAAAACTGCTGATCAACCTAGGCAAAACAAAGTGCGCATCCCATTAGATGGTTTTCTGCTGATACAATCTCTTTGACTTTTCCTAAACAAAATTTATTGCGATTTGGGGCAATTAACAGAGAGGCAGGTAGTCCTATACTCGTAGATCTTGAGCACATCGCCTTGGATTATTGTGTAACATGAACTGCTTCCACTTTATTTAATCTGTATTCATTTTATGTGTAGTATATTTCGGAGCACGGGCGTATTCTCTATGTTTTTGAAAGCATCTCAATAAGTAATTCAGAGGTCAGATTGAATATACCAGAGTTTTGTTTTTCCTTTTCCTTATAAAATTAGCTCTATTTTATGCACTCACCTTTACCTTAGTAGTAAACGCAGCGACAAGAAAGTCACAATGGCTGAAATGGTGGAAAATATCCAAATTATTAGCGCTGAAATAGTCAAAGAAACCAGATGTGATATGAAACAATGCAGCGCAGTGCAATAGAAAACCTTGCCCTACCTACCTCTCTATACTAACCACGGAGTGGGAGCAACCTCTGGGGTAAACATTTTTGGCTGTTACCATTTTGGATTTAACGCTGTCCTCTCTCACTCCTCACCTCTCTCTGGAGTACCTCCTTAGTAAGTAGTTCGCAAAAGCCAGAAACTGACACTACTGAGTCTTGGTCTTCCTTTATGGTCCCTTGCCTAGTTGAGGTCCCGTGCCAGTTAGATTTATGACCTCCGACAGAGCTTTCTGGTTGAGAAACGAAAGAATAGGTAACAGTCGCTATTTTACAACACACCGTAGCAGTAGTCGAAAGCATATTCGTCGCTTCCCATATACAAAGCTCTACCCAAGAAGAGCTCATAAATCTATCTGATATGTGACCTGTTTAGGCAAGGAACCAATAAGGGAAGGCCAGGTCGGTCCTTCTGTATTCTCAGTTGTCAGCTTTCGATTTTTGAGAAAACAAATCGTTAAGGAGGCACTCCAAGACATGGAAGGAATTGAGAGAACAATTTACAGCAGTAGTGGCAACAACCAAAAATGTTTACCCAAAGGTTCCTCTCACTCTGTGGTTATTGGGATAAAGTAAAGGTAGAGCAAGGTTTTCTGCTCATGAAACGAACAGTATGCCATATACCCCTATACTCCAGATGCTCGATGTTGTCAGTGCCGAACAAGCTCCTTCTCTTCAAACAGGTCCTTAGACCCGCAATCACTATGCCTGGGGCAATGCTGCCAAAACCCATCTATACCGACATGAAGTATTCCAATCCCGATTCCTCTGCATTGCTATTGATTCCTCCTGTTACCTTCTTAACCTCGTAATCTGTCGTGACCTGAAAATTTCTGCAGTCACCGGATCACCAGTAACTTTTCCGGAAAACAACTTCAACCTTATACAGGTCTAGGAGAATACGACCTGGATCCAGGAGAGCGATACAAGTGCACCAGACTAGCACAAGGTATGTATAACGAACAGACGATGTTCACGTATAACACCATTCCTACAACCACAACCTTACCTACATCCTTCAAAATACAACCACCATAAACAACCCAGGACTCACCCACCCTATACGTCCCTCACTCCTACCAAAGCTCTACTATACGTCACTAATCAAGAACCAAGCACTGCCTGAGAGCTCACTTCTAACCAATAGCCTTAAAAGCTAAACACCACAAATCGTCAAGAAACTACGAAAGTCTTCTATCGTTATTATCTTCACTAGGAACAACGCTAAACCATCAGTAGGGAGTATATCCCTGATTTGGGAGAAGACGGAGGACAGCCACAACCCTTCAACGTCAAATTCGCTGTTGCAGTATATCACCGAGCGAGGTGGCTCAGCGGTAATGCGTACGACTCACCTTCAAGAGGTCCCGGGTTCTATCTCAGCTGACCGCCCACTCTGAACCATGGGTTTTTCGCGATTTTCCTGGGTCAGATTCGAGTGCTGGGTGATTCATCTTCTACCACGACCTTCCTGCCCTTCATTTCCTGTGCTCATCATCTTCCGTGTCATGTGTTTCAGGGTTGTAGGTGTTCGATGAGTTGCGGCTGGGCGGGGGCTGTGCGCTCTGTACAGTTTCTTCCCTGGTGTTGTTGTGGGACTGCTCAGCTAGGTCTCTCCTCCAAATGGGACCTGTGGGGAGTTCAATGGCTTGTGGGTGAACCTGGGTGGGGTCGGATGCGTTAGGGACCCGGCCCATACTTGTGCCCGGCGTCATCCGGATCTGGTCGCCGTCATTCCTCCCTCTCAGGAGTCACGGTAGAAGCAAAAAGCGCCGTTGGGGCTTACTTGCGGTGCTCTGCTCCGGAACCCGGCCCATACTTGTGCCCGGCGTCATCCGGATTCGGTCGCCGTCATTCCTCCCTCTCAGGAGTCACGGTAGAAGCAAAATGCGCCGTTGGGGCTTACTTGCGGTGCTCTGCTCCGGGACCGGGCCCATACTAGTGCCCGGCGTCATCCGGATCTGGTCGCCGTCATTCCTCCCTCTCAGGAATCACGGTAGAAGAAAAGCGCCGTTGGGGCTTACTTGCGGTGCTCTGCTCCGGGACCAGGCCCATACTTGTGCCCGGCGTCATCCGGATCTGGTCGCCGTCATTCCTCCCTCTCAGGAGTCACGGTAGAAGCAAATAAGCGCCGTTGCGGCTTACTTGCGGTGCTCTGCTCCGGTTGTGGGGGCCCCTCCATTCGTTCGTACATTTACCCTTTATATCATACAGCATGTTGAGGTACTACTGAGATGATATTTGCTTTTCTCGTTCTCCCTGAAAACTGCGAGACCAGAAGATAGCCAGTGTTACGCATTCGATACACCTGGTCGCTTAGTCAAGTAGTACACTGAGACAAAAAGTGAAGACGGAAAAATGAAACCTTCTGCAAGTTAGACTTTGCCAATTTAGCAGCGGCAGTACAAGGTATACGTTGTTAGCACCGCTGGCCGCAACAGAGGCTCGAGTCATTATCAGAACTGGTCGCTGAATAAGCATATGCCTAATTATAGGTGGCTTCTGTTTTCCGTCTTTGCTTTTGTATGCGTGTACGTCTGCGACGCAGAATAATATACACTGACTTACAGTGGCTCCAGAATACGTTCGTCTCCGTTTTAACGATTGCTAATAGACAAATTAATGGAGAGAAAGTTCCCATTTTTAATATGTAGAAAGAAAAAAAGATAATAAGTTTACGTGTTTTGGCGTTTTCCCAAGATTTTTCATTTTATTAGTTTTATAACTTTTAAAATTTCACCGTTTATTTCCCCAACTTTTTCATGCGCGGCGTTTACAAAATGATTTTACGCGCATTTATTAGAACAAAGCCTTTGGTATAATACGTGAAATTGCGAAGGAAATGGGCTATGATCTGACGTTTTTGTTTAACTTCTTCATTAACGCCTCGTTTTTACGACTTTACAGAGTTATTTCTCCGTTAGTTTAAATCATATGTCGATGCAACTGTCAAGTTTCAAGTTTTAATAGTTTGCTTGTATTATTTTTGTACTCCTGTATGGTTCTAATTTGTTCTTAAAAGTCTGTGAAAAGGCATCATTCTTATTAAACTCTAACTTTATCATTATCATCATCACGGCATGATAGGCCTTGTGGCTTATTCGGTCTTCAAGAAAACTGATTTACCCACCTCATTCGCGGTCTGCCAACATTCCTTCTACCTACAGGTTTATGCTTTATCTGTAGCGTTCGATCTTCATCCATTCTATTTACATGATACTGCCACTTTTGTCTGCATTCAATTATTATTTAATTTAGACTCGGAATCTCCAACTCTTCTCTAATGTCTTTGTTCCTTTTTTAATCCAAGAGTCTGTAACCTGCCACAATCTCAAAAAGCTCATCTCGGCAACCTCTATCTTATTGTGTTGTGAGGCGGTCAGCACCCAACTCTCACACCCATAGGTCAATGTTGGAATAGCCATCACTTTGTAACATTTCAGCACGGTTGCTCTATTACAATTTTTAAAAGTTCTTCTGATTGCACCGCATATTATTTAAAATTTATTTAATTTATTTTGCATGACACAATATATCCAAGAGAATTAAAAAACTTAAACTTTGTGTAACTAGGAAAGATAACATGTGGACAAATAGAGAAAAATGCTGTAAAATACATAGCTAGTTTAAATGTAGAACTTATAATACATACTTCATTCTAAAATCAGCCGTTTGCGAAATACCCGCCGTTGCATGTTTGAGTTTTTCCAGTTTGAGGTTCACATTTTTGAAAATATGACATCATTCATTTATGTTGTATTGTTTTTGTATGAGCTCACTTTAACAAAAATTGACTTGTGATATAAACAGCTGAGGTTTATTTCGTACCTAGATTATGATCAAGTCCATACTGCCTATCTGAAATCATTCTTAGGTAAACATTTATTGTGATTACTTGAAGTGGAGAAAAAAGTAGATTTTTGTATAATATAATATCACATACAATATATATATAAGGGACACTAAGGATTAGTAATCGGTAAATAAATGCGTATGACTGTTACTAACCAGGTTTCTGTAAATCCAACTGTCTTTAACGAGACAGATCACGATGAATACAGATCTAGTATGAATGCTCAAATGACATTTATCCTAAGAACTAAAGAAATGAATTCGGATAAAAACCTCAATTGAGATTCGATCACAGGTCTGCTGCATTAGAGGTACTAACTTTACCCCTATACACGTGAATGTAGAAACGCTGCTTGCCGAGAATAGTATAAACAAACATGAAATAGAAGGGAATCATTTTCTTTTACACTAAAAATGTAATGGCATTGTTTGCGAGGCATATGGCTGTAACTCTCTTCTGCAGACCGTCAGACTCGCATTTTGTAAACAAACACATGCTACATTATCACGGAACTAATAGTTATTGTAGCACAAACGTCCTTAGTACCAAGCCTAATTATTAAAATGTGCCTCATAAGTAAGGGGCGTTTACAATAAACTTACAATGCAAATAATCCTCCAAAACAATGAGCTCTTGTTAAGTTACATATTTTGGTTGTGATGTTTGTAGTTATAATAAGATCGTAAATTTATGCACAGCATTGAATTGCAGGGGTGAGAAAATAAAAGCGTTAGAGGGCTGCTTTATTACGCTAAATACGGACATTATTTTCTCTCTGTAACTTTCTTATGGTACTCATTGCTTCTTTCTCCCACTCCCTCTCTCTATCCCAAACTCGCTCCACCCCTTCCCTTCCCTTCCCTTCTTTCTGTACAACTTCATGTGAAGATGCTTTGACAACGATAATAAAACCCTTTTTTTCTGGGATGTTCTTTGTTTAGTTATTTATTTAGATATTTTAAGTTTAACGTCCTTTAACGGTAGGACGTATCGGACGATGAATTAATGAAATCGATGAAATGGTGCTCAAATGAGCCCCGGAACCATTGAGCTTAAAGTTAGCCGACATTCAACTTCCTAGGATAAGGGAAAATCTCGGGGAAAAAAAACCTTACCCTTACCGAGATTCGAATCGGGGACCTCTTGAATGTGAGGGAGACATACTACTCCCCACGCCACAGAGGCCGGTTTCTAGTATGTTGATAAACATTAAAATATATAAGATGAGGATGAAGAAGAAGATGGAGTATTTCGTTTTGCAGCTATCTAATTGTTTAGCTGTTACCTCAGAGGACTTTGCTTCCGCCCATTCTTAATGAAAAAGAGAGAGGAAGAGGGGGAGAGAGAGAGATAGATAGAGAGAGAGAGAGTTGGTGCATTTAGACTTGTGTCAAAGACTACCCGAGCAAAATTTAAATTTTGTCGGAATCGATGTGAAATTGTTTTAATATAAATAAATACATTCTCAGACTTGTATTTTTACACTCGGCGCGCAAAAACAATGCGCATAAAATTGTAGAGTAGAAAGGCAGTACCAAAATATATATTTTGAGGTCAGGAACAAGGGATCGCAAAAGATTGTTTACTGCGCAACATGCAGTTTATGCGCTACATTGAATCCATCATGCTAGGTCTCCGAAACGGTTTATGACACGTCAGATATAAACAAAACGTACGAGGGGCGTCCAATAAGTAAGTTTCCCTATTTTATAAAAAATATTACACAGTTATTTATGTTGAAATACTTTTATTTCCATTGTACAATCCTTCTGTTAATTTTCTACATAGTCGCCATGTTTTCCCAAGCATTTTTGGTAAGGTGGCACAAGTTTTTCCAAACCAGTGTTGTACCATGTCGAGTCCTGTGCTTGTAACCAACTGCTCATTTCTAACTTGACTTCATCATCGGCTTTAAAGTGCTTACCTTCAAGATGATCTTTGAGTCGTGGGAACATGCGAAAATCACTTGGGGCAAGATCTGATGAATATGGAGGATGCGAGAAAACTTCCCAGCTGAATCTACCGAGCTCCGTCTGGATGATTCGAACTGTGTGAGGCCGAGCATTGTCATGAAGGAAAAGAACTTGTAGAGACATAAGTCTAGGACGTTTTCTTTTGATGGCATATATACCATTACACCGATAATGAAGTGAAATCAGAAGTGAATAGCTGGTTACGAGCACGAGAGCCGACCTGGTACTACACTGGTTTGGAAAACTTGTGTTACCTTATCAAAAATGCTTGGAAAAAAATGACGACTATGTAGAAAAGTAACAGAAGGATTGTAGAATGTATATAATATTATTTTAACATGATAACTTTTGTGTATCTTTTTTATAAAATAGGGAAACTTACGAGGGACGCCCCTCGTACTAGTCACTATCTCTAGGTGTGACTGATGTTCAATGCTTCATTTATGTTGTGAAGCCTACTGAATGGTAATACCGAACGCTCGTCTTGTTCAATACAAAGAGTGCAGTACAGAACGCGCATGTAATGGTTTCTCACTGTGCACAGCACTCAGTTGAGACAGTACGTAGGTACATACTTGTCATGTGACTTACATTTCATTTTGACTGGCAAATGCAGATGTTTCATAAAGTCAGATTTCAATTACGTTCTTGCAGCGTTCCTGTTATTATACTGCATTGCAACCCCGTGCTTCTATCCTCAAAACGCCAGTTTACTACTGCCTTACTACTCTACAATTTTCTCACCTAGTTTTTTCATACCCTATATGTACAGTTATGGATACTTTTGGGAATACTTCTAAAATCCATAATAGAGTTTTAGTATACTGTACATATAAACCACCCGTTTTTGTGGAAATGTCCCTGAGTTATCGCTCACTTGATTTTTTAAATCCGTCATGAATTAGCCACTTTATAGTAAAATAGTAAAAAAATCTGCTGTGTTGCACTCTCATGACTTTTTCTACTCTTGTACAAACTACTTTTACAAAAGCTTATTCTCCATCTACTTCATGTTAATCGAGATAAACATTTGCAAAAACAAATTTTATTGCTAATTCTTTTGTAGCTGCAAGAGCAATATGGTAGCTTTTAAGCGATAGTCAAATCTTTTAAGGGCTGGTTGCTATGTGGCGCATTCCATTCTCTTTGCTTGTCCGGACATAAAAACACGAATAACGAATTCCCAAGTATAAGTATTGGAAAATTCAAACAAATAACAAGGAATATCTCGGAAATGCTTCACTCGACAAACAAAAATGTACATGACATAAATTGTGTGTTTTAACAAGATGTACATCTTTTGCGTACTAAAATTTTGTCTATCTCTTACGGTTTACCAGTTGTGCGAAAGTCATTCTGAATGAATAGGACTTTTGGGGACATTCTCAGAAAATTCAAGATATACGTTTCATTTGCCATAAAAATATCTTAAACATATGATATTTTAATCAAGATCGTAAGCCATTTTTTAAAAAATCAAAATTTTCGAAAAAAAATTCCATGTAAGCAGTAGTCTGGGGTGGGGGAATTTTCTTGAAAATCTTCGTGTCACATCCTTGGAAGATACTAAACCCAAATACCAAGTTTGGTATTTATCCAACTTTTGTTTTGAGTTATGCTGTTCACAGATAGAGACACATACGGACATGTTTCCAAAAATGCTTTGTTTGTATTCAGGGCACCTCAAAACATGTATTTCTGGTTAAATCTCGGTATCGAATTTTTGGGTGGAATGCAATACTTCCCCTACTTACTAAACGTAGTAGAAAAAGTAAAAAGGTGAACTATTCGAGCAAGGTTTATATCGAGTGAGGGGAGTATAATTTGAAGTCTGAATACGTTGTTCCTTTGTACCCGTATTGAGAACGCCTATAGATTAATCTGCTGACGCAGTTAAACATATTGCAGCAAGTACTTTTGCTATTAAAATTGCAAAGTAATAGCAATATCGATTTTCTTAGCCAGTCGTTGCTTTCATCACAGGATAGTTTCATATCTGAAGTTTGTTTCATTATTCCTCAAGGTACCTTACTAATACGTGTATTTTCTATAGTAACAGAAACATTTCCTCTGTCACAATTTTTGTTTAATTCTCGTAAAACAGATTTGTTAATATTGTTTTTATTTACTGAAGCACGGGGTAAAGTTTCACAGCGGGTTAGAGGCACCTCTCGGTTTTGAACATGCTGAAATGTATTTCACATAAAATGATTGAAAATTTGAGTAAAGGAAGAATAGAACACCATTCGAGAGGTATAAATATTACATTAATTGTATTTTGCTGCGTGCTGTATGATACGGAGAAACTAATCTTAAGGCTTGACTTCACTACAATAAAATATGTACAACCACGGCCAAGATATCTGATACTTTTCTTGTATATTCTGTAAAATGCCTTTTTCGTGAAACTTTGTGCAATTGGGAAACAATGAAAGATACAAATATCGGTGTACTAATTGGAAAAATGCAGCTATTAAAATATTATGCCAAATAATATTTGTGGCATTAACCGCTTCCGAAATAAGATGTTTGACGTTTAAAATGTCCCAAATGAGACAGGATACTTGGAAGAGTCAAATGCCAATTTCTTCCTTTCTCTTAAACTATATATTTCAGCAAATCATCTTGTTTTGCAAACAACTGAATGCTGTCTTAGTTTCTCGTTCAGGTGTAAACGGCATAGCGTTCAGAGCCCCTGTCAAATGGTACTAAATAGAGAATACCTGTGACTGCTACACTTCAGATAATTATCATCTAAACGACTGCAACTTAGTAACGAACTGTATAAGTTGGATCTCTTGTAATGAATGACCGAATTTGACGAAAGAACAGGTTTTACACCCAATTTCTCTCATTATGTTAATTTTAGTAAAAAGTGAGGAACTGTCAAGTTTATTATCCTGAAATCGCATATGCTGTGTAAGAGAAAGTAGCTTTTCTTAAAAATCGATGAAGACATATGGCGAACACGCCCAAATATGTTTCCCCCCACTTGTTGCAGTGAAATCCCACCGCTGACACCAAAGTAAGTGGTTTACCTGACTACCGGAGACGTTGGCAGATTCCTCCAAGCACTCGGTGGTTCCCACACGTGATGACGGTTGTTGGCGGGGGGCTGTTGATGACATGGCGCCGTACAGCTAGACCATGGCGCCGGCCGCACGCACATACACACACACTCACACACGCACGCACACGCACACACACACACTGCACTTAACACGACCTTTGTAACATTGGTAGAAACACTAAGCAAGAGTTCTACTGCAATAACACCCGCCGAGTGTGTGCTAGGTCGCCATACAAGGTCGCCAGTGACCCAGCCCAGGTCAAGCCGGGTCACACGTTCAAGACACACCCGCACACACCGAACACACCCCACCCCGTCCACTTACTCACCACCTTATCGCAATTACTGTCCACTTGCAAGTCTCTTATCTCACAATATTACGGTACAATAAGCAATATTGACATGCGGTAAGAATGTCGGCCGAAAACACCTGAAACCTCGTGTGTTTCCGGTCAAGTTCGGCCACGTTCGACTTTTCCTTTCCCCATGCCACGAATCTCCACCATGGTAACCTAGTCTAGACTATCGATCGACCTCGAAAATGCGAAGAGAAGGTAATCTCCCCCTCCTCAGTGACGTCACAAGGATTCGAACCTCGTCCCAGAATTTCAATTTGGAGACACTTTAAAATTCATGAGCACTGGAGCCTAGAGCACCAAGGGTGATGAACGACTTTCAAAACAAACAACGAACCCCTAAGAGGAAACAAGAATAAGACTTTGCACTTGTGTTTCGTTTTTGTTTTATGAGCACAAGTCGTTGCCAAGTAACAGTGGGGGGAAAAAAGACAACTACTCTTGAAAACAACTTAATATTAGCTGGGACAAAAATAACTGACGATAGGGGTGTTGAACAAAGTTAACCCTGATTAAGAGTGATCTTTGGGATGTAAATGGGATGGAGCTGTGGATACTTTGACAGAACTTTATGTACTAGATATTTATCGGCCTTATAACATTGTCAGCATCATCATTATCATCATCAACTATTAATAGATGTCTTCTACTTAGCCCTGTTTGTCTTGATATCTTCTTTTCAGTTAACCTGCATCCCCTCATCCGAAGAATTTCTAAGTTACTTTAGAAAGAATGTGTGCATAGAATTGCTAAAATCCTATCGGTATTTTATACGTTCGCGAGGTTCTAAAGCATTTGCCTTGGTAACACAACAAAAGGAAACTATTTTTACTTTCTCTACTACGTACCTATAGTAATAGAAAGTAGGGGAAGTATTGCATTCCACCCAAAAATTCGATACCGAGATTTCTCGGGAAATATACCTTTTGGGGTTCCCTGGATCCAAAAAGAACACACACACACACACACACATATATATATATGGCATTTACTTTCCCCGATAGTATCAAGTAACTTTTATTCAAGACATTTCTTTCTACAAGCTTAGTTTTGGAGATATTGTACAGTCTCAACTTAAATGGTCCACTCTGTATGTACATGACAACTAAAATATTTATCTTTAATTTTCTGGAATAGCCTGTGAAGTCCTTTTCATTCTGAATGACTAACTTTTGTATAATTTGTAAACCGTGAGAGTGGACAAAATCTTGCTGCACAAAAAAATGTAGATCTTGTTAAAACACAGTTTCTGTCAAATAAATCTTTTGTGTGGAGTTCACCATACCCAAGATATTGCATTATTGGTTTGAATTTTAAAATACTTATATTTTTTCTCAGCTAGGAAGTCGCTATTTGTTTTTCTTTCTTTTCTTCTCTCTCTCTCTCTCTCTCTCTCTCTCTCTCTCTGTCTGTCGTAGTTAATGAGGTCAGAAAAGTCTGCGTGCAATTATATTTTACATATTTGTCATTAACTGAAACAAATGAAGACATTCCACTTCAGGGGCAGGGTAGTTTAGTTACTTAAGAGCATCAGTGATGTCCTTTTCACAACCGAGTAAATAATTTCGAGCATGATAACTGAGAATGCTTTACTTTCAAGGTCCCTGTTTGTAAAGGATTAATGACGAATAAGGTCAAAAGTATTTCGTTGCTGCACAAAATCATTATGAAATAATGGTATGCGCTTTAATCTAGAGATATTTTGCGATGTGTATGAAATCTGGTTTGTATGTGGCTAGTAACGCCCTGAATTAACAGCTCGTGATGTTCAGAAGGTATTCTGATTTTAAAGGAATCGGAAACTTCCGTTGTTTTCTAATTTTTCACCTAAAGCCTCATATCGGTAGAGTGTAGGGTATTATACTAGTCCGTTGCGTAACTGAACCAATGAATATACGCATGCTTTGTGGGCACGTGAGATGAAGTTTAATATGTAATTAGTTTTCCTTAGTTAATGAATTTCGTACTACAGGTATCGGTGCAATTATTTATTTTGTTATAATGTGACAGCTGAAGCTACATTAGCAGGGACAGTATTTCTTACACAACAGCTGTTGCTGTTGATAAGCTTGAGCATTCATGTCGTACTTTGTCGTATACATTGTATAAAATAAATAAATTATTAAAGTAAGCATTTGGTATTCATCAAAAAGCCAAGGCATTAAGTAATTTAAAAAAAATGTTTCTGTGAATAAGCCTGTGAAGCACAGTCTATTAAAACCAATATTATATACGATATAGAATATAAAAAATACAACAGTGTTGTTATTTACAGATGTTCATGAAGTCAATTATTTGCAATAAATTCATTTTTACACGCATCATCTTAAAACAACAAATGACTGAAATGGGCTCTTTGATTTTTGGTTCTATAGGCAGAGGATGAACTAACGGCATTCGATAAAACAATATTGTACAAATTACCTCCCTTAAGATTTAATTGTGCTTCAAAATAAGATGAATTTATATAATTATTATAATAATGATAATTTTCTGATATAGTGCATATGAATTAAATCATATACTGCCTTAAGTATTTCCATTGCTACTTTATTATTATTAATGTTTATATTTCCTTTAACACTTAAGGCCATTTAGACTGAGCGGGATAGTTCAGGCAGCAACGTTGAGGCCCGCATTCGGGTGGTCCCGGAATCGATCCCCGGCGACCGCTCGCTCTGACCCATGGGTTCTTCATGGTTTCCCCGGGTCGACAGGCGAATGCTGGGGTGGTTCATCTTCTACCAGGACCCTCCTCCCTCTCATTTCCTACTCCCACCATCTTTCTTGTCATCTGTTTCAGGGCTGTAGGACCAGGCGACGATGTTCGGTGGGTTGCGGCTGGGCGGTGGCTTACGCTCTATAAACGCTTCTTCCCTGGCGTCGCTGCGGTACCCCTCAGTTAGGTCTCTCCTCCGAGTGGGCTCCACCCCTGAGCCCTGGATGTTGGTAGCTCTTGGGCAGGGACCGGACGGCGTCGGATGCATTCTATCTGGAAACGTCAGGGATCTGTCCATGCTTGCGACCGTCGGCATCCGAATCTGCTCGCCCTTCGGATGTCTCGCCTCATCCCTCCCTCCCAGGAGTCACGTTGGAAGTAAAAAGGGCCGTTACGGCCTACTTGCGGTGCTCTGTCCCGGTTCCGGTGGCTCCCTCCGGATCATTTAGCCAGTTTTGACTTTGCTGATGTGCAATTGTTTCCAACTTTAACATTTCTTTAAAACAGTAATTGAAAATGAGTTTTCCTGGATTGGAAACCTATCTAAGATAGATTTCTGTTTCTCTAAAACAGCTTTAAAGTGAATATCTTCGAGATTCATCAAGCAAATTTTGAGAACCGGAAAGATTAACTCGTTTAATACTGTGGGATGAAATTAAAAAAAAAATCTGATGTGTTACACCCACATGACTTTCTCTACTCTTGTACAAAGTATTTTTACAAACGCTTATTCTCCATCTAGTTCATGTTAATCGAGATAAACATTTGCAAACTCTATCTTATTGCTAATTTTCTTGTAGATGTAGGGGAAAATATATTTACAAGGGCAATATAGAACAACAGTAGCCTTTAAGCACATACATATCTCTTAATAGCTGGTTGCTAGGTGCAACACCATTCCCTTTGCCACAGATTATAACTCTTTGCATATCCAAGACAAAAAAATGAATAACGAATTCCCATTTGAGAAAATAAGTTTTGAAAAATTTAAGGGAATAACAAGCAATACCTCGAAAATGGTTCACTCAACAAAATAAATGTATATGACATAAGTTGTGTATTTTAACGCGATCTACATTTTTTGTGTAGTAAAATTTTGTCTATCTCTTATGGTTTACCAGTTATGCAAAAGTCGTTCACAATAAAGAATACTTTTGGAGACATTCCCAGAAAATTCAATATATACATTTTATTTGTCATAAAAATAACTTAAACATATGATATTTTAATCAAAATCGTTAGAGCCATTTTTGAGAAAATTAAAATTTTCGAAAAATCTTCCATGTAAAGGGTACTCTGGGGTGGGGGGATTTTCTTGAAAACCTTCGTGTCGCATCCTTGGAAGATACTGAACCCAAATACCAAGTTTGGTGTTTATCCGACTGTTCGTTTCTGAGTTATGCTGTTCACAGACACACACACAGACACACACACACACACACGGACATGTTTCCAAAAATCTGATGTGTTACACTCACATGACTTTCTCTACTCTTGTACAATCTATTTTTACAAACGCCTATTCTCCAAATGCTTCATGTTAATCGAGATATCGAGATGTCAATCTTATTGGTAATTTTCTTGTAGATGCGAGGGGAATATGGTAGCTTTTAAGCGATAGTCAAATATTTTAACGCTGGTTGCTATGCGGCGCATTCCATTCTCTTTGCATGTCTAGGACAAAAAATGAATAACGAATTTGAGAAAAAGTATAAGTATTGGAAAATTTAAGGAAATAACAAGCAATGTCTCGAAAACGGTTCACTCAACAAAAGAAATGTATATGACATAAGTTGTGTATTTCAACGCGATCTACATTTTTTGTGTAGTAAAATTTTGTCTATCTCTTATGGTTTACCAGTTATGCAAAAGTCGTTCACAATGAAGAATACTTTTGGAGACATTCCCAGAAAATTCGAGATATACATTTGATTTGTCATGACATTATCTTAAACATATGATATTTTCATCAAAATCGTTAGAGCCATTTTGAGAAAATTAAAATTTTCGAAAAATGTTCCATGTAAAGGGTAGTCTGGGGTGGGGGGATTTTCTTGAAAACCTTCGTGTCGCATCTCTGGAAGATACTGAACCTAAATACCAAGTTTGGTGTTTATCCGACTGTTCGTTTTTGAGTTATGCTGTTCACAGACACACACACACACACACAGACACACACACACACACAGACACACACGGACATGTTTCTAAAAATGCTTTTTTTGGATTCAGGAGGTCTCAAAACATGTATTTCCAGTGAAATCTCGGTATCGAATTTTTGGGTGGAATGCAATACTTCCCCTACTTACTATACGTAGTAGAGAAAGTAAAAATAGAAGAAAGAAGATTAAAATGGTTCGGTCATGTGAAAAGAATGTGAAACGCTAGAATAGTAAGACTGGTAAGCTGTAGGAAACAGAGAACGGGGAAGATAAATGGATAAATGGGGTCCGAATAAGCATGACACCTGGAGGACTAACAGATGAAGATAGGGATAGGGATTTATGGAGAAGTAATATTATGAATGGGATGTAGGAAAACTACTGTAGGGTAGATAATTCCTAAACTAAAAAATCCAATTAAAACCTTTACAAATTGTTTTTCCATTCAAAGCTTTTAACACTGTTGTGACTGTTTACACTTTCATATGCAGTGTACATGGTCCGGTAATATATTCGGAGCGCTGTTGTCTATGAATGTATTATGGTTATCAGTAAGCGGAGGAGGATTTCGGCACTTATGCGCACAGTCGAAACTTCCAGGAGGAACAGGTGAAGCAAAGGACACCGATAAGGGACGCAGGTTCGGACTTAGTTGGGGTCCCTAACGTATACAGATATTACATCCTGACGTCCCCCACAGGTCTACCTCTCTCTGAATTCCCTCCCTCCAGGGCAGTCAATTACACAAAGCAAACTCCACCGCCATACGCCTCACCCACCCTCCACTCACCTGATTCTTCGACCCTGAACATGATAAGGAAATTAAATGACAAGAAAATGGAAGAGAAGACAATTTGCGGCATTATATAATTCGCCCTAGTATTCACCTACCAATCAGGGAAAATCGAGAAAAACCCCAAGATCAGAGTAGCCGGCCCAACGGGATCGAACACGGGAGCCTTACATGTTACCGGGAGCAATCTCGCTCGGCAACACAGCACATTATATTTTGTTCCTACAATACTATAAGTATTTCGAATAATAAGGTGTTGTACAGGAAGAGCCAAAAGACTACGAATCGGCTGCGCGTTGTTTTTCCTGTCCGCGCCCTCGGCTTTCTTGCCGTCTGCCGCTATCATAGAAAGGCGCGGATGAAACCAATAAAACATTTTAAAACTACTTTTAAAGGCTTTACTTAACAAGTTTATGAAAGTGAGTTTGAGGACAGAATTATTAGTAGAGATTTGTGGCCCGCTCGGTCGCCCGACCTAATCCCCTGCCATTTCCATCTCTGGGGTAACTTAAAACAAAGTGTATAAGACAAACCCACACACCCTGGAAGAATTATAATAAAATATCCGCCAGGAAATTGCCAGCATTTCCCAACGTGAACTACGGCGAGTGATGCATAGTTTCCTAAAGAGATGCCAAAAATGTATGGACAATGACGGTGGCCAGTTTCAGCATCTCCTTTCATAAAATTGATAAGTAAAGCCTTTAAAAGTAGTTTTAAAAGAGTTGTATTGTTTCATCCGCACCTTTCTATGATAGCGGCAGACGACAACGAGTGCCGAGGACGCGGACAGGAAAACACCGCGTGGCCGGTTCGTAGTTTTTTGACTCTCTCTGTAGTAGTGCGTTGGAAAATGCAGGTTATCCCGTTGCGAATGTCTGAGCTGCAGTTAATCGCTCTGCCAAGCCAGCTTTTATTAATTGGCACGACAAAGCTTTAATTATAACCTTTTTTTGTCGAAACAGCATCTGTCAAGTCATAAGCCATCAGCTAGACAAGTGCAACAATAGCTACAGACGTTTCAGATGGACAGGTTATAAAAGCCTGGATAGCGGGGCTTCAAGTAGGAAATAATTGTACCGCTATTCAGCAGCGTTCGAGATCAAGTGCATCCTTATTGAGATGCTCAAGAGGAAGGGATGAAGTAAAGAAACCACAGGAGGCTACAGGCCGTAGGCAGACAGGCCACAGAGACGCGGAAGTCCCTAACGTTCCAGGTTCGAAGACCCGTCCCATTGCTGGAGCTGCCTAGAGAGGACGATGAACTGTACGTCTACCGAACAGTTTCTAGTTTCTACAAGGAGTACTTTTTCCTTTGAGCAAGCATCCACACCATCTCGCCGGCACCGCCATACGCCACCTGAAAGATGAGAAGTAAACGGAATGGAAGGGAAATGATGGAAAGGAAATTGCGGTAGAAGAGAAACCAACCCAGCATTCGTATACCGACCAGGGAAACCACGAAAAGCCCAAGGTTGGAGTGGGGTTCGACGGGATCAAACCCGGAACCGCTTTCACGAATGCGACCCCACACTTACCGCAGAGCCCTCTATCGGTATCAATGTACATGCGCAAATAAGGAATTTCGGAAACCACTCAACACATTTTGGTATTTCTTTCGCCATTGAGAAACACTGTTCTCTCCGACAGATAGACCCTACACACCATCTAATTGAAACTCCTAAATTTCTAAAATATATATTATAAAGGATTTACGAGGCCTGGATAATCGAATATGAAAATGCAAAAGTCATAAAAGAACATACTTACAAAGTTGATTTTGACTTTTGATTGAGAATGTCTTGGAGCAGAAAATGGTAGCTACTCCACAGAACATGCATGTATAAGCAAGACAAAACCACGAGCATTTAATTCCAAGCAGTATGCAGGTCCATCAAAAAATGTAGGATGTGGTCGGAAGGGGTCACCTCACGCGCTGTGACCAGCTTAATCTACTGTGGTACACTCCACGGGAGGCAGAGATGAGGTAAAGAAACCGTAAGAGGTTTCAGGTCCGCAGGCAGACAGGCCCACAGAGACGCGCAGAAGTCCCTAACATTTCCAGTTCGAACACCCACGCACCAGTAAAGGCGAAGAATCCCGAGAGAGGGCGAATAAGCGACCCTAACGGGCGGGACAACACACCCTGGCATTCACGGGGAGAAATATTTTCAATGCGCAAGCATCCACGCCTGAAAACACCTGAAACGTGAAAGGGAGAGATGAAACGAGAGGAAATGGGAGAAACGAGAATCGTGGTAGAATACATCACCCCGGCATTCGCCTAGGCGACCAGGGAGAAACCACGATAAAACCCATAGTCAGAGTGGGTGCTCACCGGGAATCGAATCCGGGACTTCCCGAAAGCGGATCACAGACGTTGCCGCCTGCGCCATCCCGCTTGGTGTCATAAAATGCATACACCCTTTAATAGGGGTATCTGCATACTGTTTTCAGCGTTGCATTGAATTGGAATGGACCCTTTAAGTTGAGACTGCAATATTCCAAAACTAAGCGTTGTAGAAAGAAATTTCTTGAACAAAGGTTGCTTGATATTATGGGGGAAAGTAAATGCCATTAGTTGTGTTTTTCTTGAAGTAGTTGTGATCGTCATTTTGGGGTTAATTTAATTTGATCCTGCTTGTAGGTTCGCATTAAAATAAATAAATTGGCCCTAAAATGGCTATCATAACGTCCTCCGAATAAAACACGAGTAATGGCATTTACTTTCCGCCATAATACAATGCAAATCTTATTAAAGACATTTCTTTCTACAACGCTTAGTTTTGGAGATATTGCAGACTTAATTTAAATGGTCCATCGTGTATAGTATGCAGTGACATAGCCTCAAGGGAGACAGGGTAAACAGGGTCTACCCTACATTTTGAGACCAGCATTATTTCAGCTGTTTCTTGTTTTTTTTATCTCCATCACATTTAAGTACAATTAGTGTATTTTATTGCACATAATTTACCTATGTATAACTATTATAGTTATATTTCGCTTTCTTGCACAAAGCTGCTCCTCTTGGATTGACATTTCCTTGTGTGTGTCTCTGCTTCTGCTAAAGCAAAACGACAAAATAATACTATATAGCTGCATTTCTACCTTCATCTACCTCTCACAGCCGGCTTCTAGCATCTCTTGGATAGGCACTGTCATATTATGTGTAACTTCAGCAGTGCTCCCTATTCTGCTGTGCATACTCTCTTTACCCCACTCCGTATGTTTGGTGCTAATATGTGACTGACAGGGTAGACATGTCTATAGTCGACCATCTCCGTGCAATAATGGCGTGTGTATATCGCCCAATAATGCATAGCTATCTTTCTTCTGAGTGCACGAATGCTTCTGGTAGATTTAAAGCTTGTATTTCTCCTAAAACATCTCAACCTGTCCTAAATCCTTCTCAAAAGACGGAAAAGTGGCAACGAGATTCCAAAGTAATTGTTACTCAAAGTACAGTGACTCAGAGGTAATTGTCCTAAGAAAGTGTTTTGCTGTTACTACTAAGGAGAAGAGCTATGGAGAGCCAGTAAAAGACTAAGCTAAAACTATGAAGCACACCGGAACAGAAGGTCGTATTTAAAATGCAGATAGGTAAGTTTCATATGTATATTAGGAAGAAGCTGGATTGTCCTTTATTTATCTGAAACCTCTCTCGGACAAGTAATGAAACAATGAAAATGTGACACATTATCGGAATATTCGTCACAGCAGTGCAATAGATGCGTGCGGTGAGAGAAAATGTCTATCCAAATTTTTTGTTGCGTTACACTACTAGTAGGTACTATGGCGCTTTCTCAACAGATATCGGTACCCATTAGGCTTTTATGACTACCATGTGGCGTTTAATGGCGTATCAAAATGGACGGTGCACGTTTGATGTTTGAGGAACCAAAGCTCACTTTAAAATGGTGGTTCAAACTTGAAAATGTCGGTGAAGTTCAACGTGTGTGGGACGTGAGTTTGCAACACAACCTCCAAAACTCTTGGAGTTTACACGGATTTGTGAGACGCATCTTGATGTGCAGAAGGGGAAATCCAGAAGTCCTGCTTCTTCGGCTATAGCCTTAGAAAAGTTTGCAACGTTGACTCGAAGTCTGCTAGACAATGTGCTCGTGAGACATTGTTGCGAGTGTACAGCGCACTAACTGGAAAGTGTACACACCAATGAGAACAATTCGGATTGCAGAATGGAGTTTTGTGAATGGTTTCAGTATATGGTAAATGAGGATGAAGAGTTTTGTGATGATTCTGTGGTTTGATAATACCCAATTCAAAAATTGAGTTTTATTTATGGACGCTCTGTAACTGATGTGGTCCTTAGCGTCCCATTCCATGTTGGGCGCTCAGAGGCCTCTTTATCAGGCTTGAGGTTCTTTTACGTGCCGTAAATCTGACACGGGACCACCGGCTTTACTTCCCTTCCGAAGGAAGCCATGCTAAGGATTTTTAATCCCGAAAAAAAGTCCATCGCCCTCCGCCGGTTTGAACCTGCGACCTCAGAAACTAGAGGCTAGCATGGTAACCACTACATCACGGAGGACGACGTACCCAATTCAAAATTAACAGAACAGAATCATCATAACTGTGTTTACTGGGCACCAGGAAATTCATACGTTCATATCAACAACTGTCGGCCCTTGTAGCCGTGGTTGCTGGAGCGTATAGGTTCGGCGCTCCGCCAAGCTGAGGGTCGCGGGTTCGAGTCCCGCCATGGGTATTTGTGTTTCTGTGTGCGTTTTATTATAATTGCGATAATAAGCAGTAAGGTAAATAGAAAAACAGTGATCATAAACTGGGTAAACAAGGGAGAAAAAAACAAAGTAGTCAATCTACCGCGACTGAATGTCTGGTGTGGACTGTCATCTAGGGTTTAATGGGACCTACTTTGAAGGTACAGTTATTCGCGCCAGGTATAGAAATGATAAACACATCAACTTCCCCATTCATACGTGCACTTTATGGAAACAGTGTACCAACAAGATGGAGCATCCCCTACAACCACCGAGGCGTACGAGCTTTCCTGGACGAAAATCCACAGGAACACTAGAAAGTACGAGAAGGTTGATTTGAATTCCCAACACGTACACCAGATTTAACACCTGTAGACTTTCGCCTTTGGGTACTTTGAAGGATGTCTTGTGTCGTAGGAAACCACCTACGCTGGAGGGTCTTCTAAAGAAATTACAGCATGTGCAGAAATCCCCGCGGACACATTGACAAACGTTTTTCAAGCAACCATTCGCCGTTGTGATGCGTGTCTGGTCCTTAGCGGCAACCACTATGAGAATCGGCAGTAACTGAACAATTGCAGGAAGTTTATATCAAACCTGTGATATATAATTAAGTTCAGTACTACACACAATAAATAACTTGTGTTCATTAAGATGTGTATACATTTTAATCTATCTTCTATGTATACAGCGGCGCCGTGGCCGAGTGGTTAGACCGCTCGCCTCCCACCGAGGCGGCCCGGGTTCAATCCCAGGGACCTGCATGTGGGATTTGTGGTGGACGAAGCGGCGTCTGGGCGGGTTTTCTCCGGGTTCTCCGGTTTCCCCAGCCATTCATTCCACCAACTGCTTCATCACCTTTCCTTTCATCCATTTCACCCATATTTCGTTTCATCTACTTCCTTCATTCCATACCAGGCATCGGGCTGATCACCCATCCTGGATGCTCTGTCTGATCCATGAGTGTCTGCTCCTCGGCGGGCCTCTGACCCCAGGCACCCACTTGTAAGTCCTGGGGGGTGTAAGTCCTACATAAGAGGAGGGTAAACAGATAATGAATGAATTCTATGTATACAGCATCACGATTTAGTAACGGCATACGACAATATTTCTTTAATTTACAGTTTATGCAAATACTGCAAGTGTGTGCAGAGGTAATTATATTCTGCAGATGTATGTGGTTAAGTTTCTTAAAAACGTTTTAATAACCCTATGCAGGAAAGTTTAACTTCATTTCCTCTGCATACAGTATTGAAATTAAAACTCTGTTCTACTGATAATTACAATTAACAACTAAGAATTTTAATGTGTGTCACTTACATTGTGTGTAATTATTAGTAATTATTGTTTGCAAAAGCCAAACAGCCAATGCTGTTTCTTAAAAGATTAGTTTGGTCTTCCTCGGTTCGTCCCTTGCTTGACTGAGGTCGCATGACAGATTTATATCGTCCTCCGTGGTGTAGTGGTTACCATGCTAGCCTCTAATTGCCAAGGTCGCGCGTTCAAACTCGGCGGAGGGCGATGGATATTTTCGGGCGTAAAAATCCTTAGCATGGCTTCCTTCGGAAGGGAAGTAAAGCCGGTGGTCCCGTGTCGTAGATTTACGGCACGTAAAAGAACCTCAAGCCTGATAAAGAGGCCTCTGAGCAAAATTACCGGTCTTAAACGCCCCATATAGAATGGGACGCTAAGGACCACAGCAGTTAAAGAGCATCCATAAATAAAAAAAATGATAGATTTATTATTTCTTCAACGAGTTTTTCTATGAGAAATGAAGAATAAGCATGTTTTCGGGTGGTTCTGAATGTTTGAGGTTAAGTGTATCCCTTGTCATGGTAACAAGGTATGTCTCGTTAACCGAGCGAGTGGCGCCGCGGTAACGCGTGCGGCAAGCATTCGAGTTCAATTCCCGGCGACCGCCCACTCTGATTCTGGGTTTTTCGGGGTTTTCCCGGATCGTCAGGTGAATGCTGAAGTGGTTTCACTCAGCCCCCGAATTTCCTGTCCCTCCACATCGTTCCATTAATCATTCCATTCACCCTTCACCCCGTTTGGAAGTCTCGGCGATAGTGTTCCGGTGCGGTGTGGCAGGGAGAAAGGGTGGAACTTTCTCCGTCCCTCGGTCTTCGGCTGGTTACCGGGGTATACGGACCGCCCCTTGGAGGCGCTAGACCCCCTGTGTGGGGCGGGGTCCTCGGTCTGCCTGTTCGACTGCCGGGGTGTCTCAATCTAGAAACTATAGGGGCCCTGTCATTCCTGGTGGTTGTAGCTGCCCGGTGTTCCTCTCATCTCCTCCTTCGCTTCCGGGGGCGCCCTCAAAGAGAGTAGGTACAATATCCTAAATCACTGGATCAGTGCCGAGTCCCCTTCGATACACATTCCATTCCATATCTCGTTACGCAACTAGAAAATGTGACCGAAGAAGAGACTACAAATGTTCATTATGCCATTTGAACATATAACTTCAACTTGCCCATTTTTGTACAACATATTTCCCCACATATCTCTCTTCATTTACCATACGCTGTACAAAAGAGAGCCGCAGGATGTTTTCTGATGCGAAACCCGTTGTTCCGAGGCATTTCTCACTGTGTAGATGTTTTCTAGGGTCCTGTAGATGAATAAGGGATCTGGTAGTTTCTTTTACTTACAGACAATATTCGATAACTCCATGTTGTTTCTAGGATTTATGCCAAGACGTGAGGTATAGAATTGCCATAAAATTCTCTATAAAAAAAATTAATGGTTGCATTCGAATGACTTTTCTACTTACTCTTCTACAAACTATTATAACAAAAGCTTATTCTTCTCTCTACTATTTTCGAATCGATATAAACTTTCATTACACATTTACACTTTTTTTTGCCCTATTGTCACTAAGGACCAATTAACTATAGAGATGCCATATTTCTATTAAATTCACACACATTTATTCTCTCACTCATACCCCCGGACTCTAGAAAGGATGTGGAATAAGGTAAAGGTACGAATGAACGGAGGGGTTCCCCGAAACTGGGGCAGAGCACCCCACGCAGACCAGTCGGCCTTTGTGCTTCTGTCAGTGATCCCCGGGAGATAGAGGTGAGGGGAGAGACCCGAAGGGTGACCAGATCCGGACGACGGGCGCAAACACAGACGGGGTCCCTAATATTTCCAGATTGAACACATCCGACGTCGCCCGCCCAGCCCACAAGCCACCAAACTTCCGGCAGTCCCCCTGGGGTGGAGCCCACTCGAAAGAGAGACCTAACTGTGCAGTCCCCGCAGCGACGTCAGGGAAGAAACCTCTACAGAACGTACAGCCACTGGTGCCTGGTCCTGCAACCCTGAAACAGATACAAGGAAGATGATGGGTACAGGAAATGAGAGGTAGGAGGGTCGTGGTAGAAGATGAACCGCCTCAGCATTCACCTGTCGACCCGAGGAAACCACAAAAAAAAACCATGAGCCAGAGTGGGCAATCGCCGGAATCGAACACAGGATCTCCCGAATCCGGGCCATAGATGTTACCGCCTGAAGGAACCCTCTCGTTGAGGATGGGGAATAATGCTGGCTAAAGAAATATTCCTATCCTGCAGCCAGGAATCGAATCTGGGACCTCTGGTTTTGGAAGTTAATCATCACATCTCAGAGGCAATCATTTATACATATCCCATAGATGAAGAATAGAGAAGATTAAAGCGATAGTCATATTTTTAAAACGCGTATCGCTATGCGATGGCTTCGAAATTCCGTGTTCTTTGCATGGCTACTAGAAAACATCTGATGTGTTACATTCACGTGACGTTCTCTGCGTCTATTGCTTCTTAGTGGATATAAAACTAATTCTTACGAAGCTTTGTTTTCCTATCTACTTCATTTTAATCGAGATAAACCTTTCCGGAAATAGCCGCATTACACACTTCGTTATAAATGAAAAGGGAACAGCGATAGTCAATTTATTTAGAACTAGACGCTAAACGCTGGCCTTAAAACTCCATACTCTTTCCATGAAATCGCGAGAAACAACTGAAAAGCTACGGGACTTGAAAAGAATGACAAAGTATTGAACAAATCGAACCATTAATAACGGATATCTCGAAAATGGCTAATGCCAGAAAAAAGTTATTGTAAATAAATGATGTGTTTTAAAGGGATCTACACTTTTGTGTAGTACCTTTTCGTCTATCACTTAACGTTTACCAGATATACCAGATTATACAAAATTCCTTCCGAATGAAAAGGATTTCCAGGACTATACCAGAAAATTCGAGATATACATTTTATTTGTCGTGTATCTTTAATATATGATATTTTAACAAAATCGTTAGAAGCCAATTTTTAGAAAATCAAAAACTTCGAAAAATGTTACATATAAAGGGTAGTTGGGGTGGGGATTTTCTTGAAAATCTTCGTGTCGCATCTTTGGAAAGTACTAATCTAAATATCAAGTTTGGTATTTATCCGGCTTGTCGTTTTTGAGTTATGCTTTTCACAGTCACACACACACACACACACACACACACACACAGAAACACACGCGCACACACACACACACACAAATATCCGGACCTTTTTCTAAAAATTCTTTTGTTTTATTCAAGGGGCCTCAAAACATGTATTTCCGGTGAAATCTCGATTTCGAATTTTTGGGTGGAATGTGATACTTTCTCTACCTACTATGTACGTGGTAGAGAAAGTAAAAATGAACAGTAGCTTCCCACTTGAAAAAAGAAAAAGGTATAAGTATTTGTAAATTAAAGCCAATAACAAAGAATATCTCGAAAATGCTTAACGCTACAAACATTTTTATTTGACATAAATTTTGTGCTATACTTTTTGTGTAGTAAGATTTTGCATAATAGCTCTTACGGTTTACCTATTAAACAACAGTGATTGAGAATGAAGAGGGCTTCTTCGGTTATTTACACAAAATTCAAGTCATACATTTTAATAGTCGTGCAAATATGTTAAATATATGGTATTATAATCAAAATCCATAAAGCCATTTTTGGGAAAATAGGAAATAAAATTTTTCCATTGAAATGGCAGTTTAGGGCGTGGAAATGTTCTTGAAAATCTTCGTGATGCAGCCTTGGAAAACGCCGAACTTAAATACCAAGTTTGGTATTTCATTTTTGGGTGAAGTTGTTCACAGACAGACACACGCGCGTGCGCGTTTTTCTAAAAATGATATTTTTTTGGATTCAGGGAGTTTCAAAATGTGCATTTTCGGTGAAATCTCAGTATCGAAATTTTGGGTGGAGATACGTAGTAGGAATAGGATTACTTGCGGAGGGGGGCTTAGCACTTCGACCTACAAGATCTTTTGTGTCTGAGCCCGTGGCGGGATGCCTCCGGGATGGAGGGGGCCCAACCAGGAGGCACGGCAGGGCAGAGGGCAGGGTCCCTACCTTTTACAGATTGAAACTCTCGGATGGTGGCTGATGCAACCGGCTCCCCTCCCCCTGCAGGCTTGGGGGGAGGACTCGGAGACCACCCCATTCCTGGGGACGAAGTGTTACATAGAGCTTCCTTTTTCCCTGCCATGCAACGCAGAGACTCCCGCCGACACTTTCAACCCTGAAACAGACCAAGCAGATGAAAGGTGAAGTGAAATGAGAGTGGAGGTGAAATGGAGGAACAAGAAATTCGGGGGATGTAATGAACCTTCCCAGCATTCGCCTAGCGACCTGGAGAAACCGCCAAAGAAACCCAAGGGTCAGGAAGGTCTGTCGCGGGAATCGAACCCACGTCCACCCGAATGCGGCCCACAGAGGTTACCGCCTAAGCCATGCCGCTCGGTTACTGTAAGTAAGCAGTAGAGAAAGTAAACAATCCTTTCCAACATGAGTGCGATTTTCAGCAATCTATTGCTCCTTATCTAAATTGGCGTACAAATAAACATTATGCAGTACACTACCAAGTTAAATGCTAATGTTATCAATCTATTGCTTATAAAAATCTACAGGCTCTTACGACCCATCCTTGGCTGAAGATTATTGTGTGCTGCAACACTGATCAAACTAAAAGGAGGATTCGATAACTTCTAAAATGGCTGCTCGTTGTATACTTTCACTTATATTAGATTCCAATATTCAGTCTTTCGTTACGTAACATTCTCGCCTGGAATGCGATAAATCTATCGTACTAGACGTCGAGAGCATTCATCAGACGAGAGTTGAAATCAATATATTTCATTTACCTGTGTAGCTCCAGTATAAAACAAAATCTGATGTATTACATTCACCTGACTATCCTCCCACTATCATTTAGTTTTATATAGCTTCTACAAGCTATTGCTACGAAAGCTCAGTTTTCTATTTACTTCATGTTAATCGAGATAAACCTTGGCAGAGATACCTACTTTCATTAAACGTTACGTTGAGAGTACAAGGGGGATAGAGGAAACGGAATAGGTTTCAAAACCGGGTCGCTATAATATACTGACCAAGAACTTCCATACATATCGCGAGAAATAAATAAATAAATAGCTATAGCACTTTTAAAATGTCTGTGTTACATTCACGTAACTTTCTCTGCTCAACAAAGCTTATTTTCATAAATACACTTCAAGCTATTCTTGCGAAGGCTTATTGTACTTCAAGTTAATTGAGATATAGTTTCTTTACACATTTCGCTGTAGCGACAAAGGGAATCGAAAAAAATGACAAAGTATTGAAAAATTCAAACCAATACTAACGGATATCTCAGAAATTGTTGGTGCTACAAAAAAAGTTATTTTAGATAAGTTGTGTGCTTTAAAGAGACTTACATTTTTTTGTGCAGTAAGTCTTCCCCCCCCCCCCATCTCATATCGTTAATCACTTATACAAAATTATGCAAAATTCTTTCCGAATGAAGAGCACTTCAAAGGTTATTCCCGAAAAGTACAGATATATATTTTAATTGTCATGTAAACATCTTAAATATGTGGTATTTTAATAAAAAACGTTAGACCCGTTTTTGAGAAAATCAAACATTTCGATGAATATTCCATGTAAAGGGCAGTTTGGGATGTGGAATCTTCGGAAAAATTACCAAGTTTAGTATTTATCGAACTTTGTGTTTTTGAGATATACTATTCTCTCTCTCTCTCTCTCTCTCTCTCTCTCTCTCACACACACACACACACACACACACACACCTTTTTTCTATAAATAGTTCTTTGGGATTCAGGTGCCTCGAAACATACATTTTCGGCGGAATCTCGATATCGAATTTTTGGGTGGAATACCATACATTCTCTATCTACTACGTATGTAGTAGAGAAAGTAAAAATGACATACTGAAAAATTAAAAATAATAACAACGGATATATCGAAAATGGATGATGCTGCAAAAAAGTTATTTCAAATAAACTGTATATTTTAAAGAGATCTACAGTACGCTTTTCTTTATCTTTTCCGGTTTAAACATTATACAAAATTCCTTCTGAAAGAAGAGGCCTTCACAGGCTATTCCTAGAAAATTCAAGGTATAAATTTTATTTCCCATGTAAATATCTTAAACAAATTTTATGTTAATCAAAATCGTGCCATTCTTCAGAAAATCGAAATCTTCCCTGTAATAATAATAATAATTAATCGAGTTTTATTTATGGACGCTCTTTTACTACCGTGGTTCTTAGTGTCCCATCTATATTGAACGTGAAAGACCGGAAATTTTGCTCTTTATCAGGTTTGAGGTTAACGGGTACTTTGGGGAGGGGGGTGCTCCTGGAAACATTCGTGTTGCATCTTTTAAAGATGCTGAACCTAAATACTAAGTTTGGTATTTATCAGACATATGTTTTTTTTTATGCTGTTCACAGACGCGTGCGCGCACACAACACACATACACATACACACACACATACACATACACGGACTCTTTTTTTTTTTAAAGTGCTTCAATCGCTGAACCACCTCTCATAAAAATGCCATATACTTAAGATGTTTACATGTAAATAAAACAAACCACACAGTTCACTTTAAATAACTTTTCTGCGACATGAGCTATTTCTGATGTACCTGTTATTGGTTGGAATTTTTAAAAGACTTTTGTAATTTTAAGTGCTGTCGCTATTCATTTGTTTCTCGCGATGTAATGAAAAAGTATAATATTTCAATGCTAGTTTCATCAATTCGATTTCCCCTATATCCCTTGTACTACAACGAAATGTGAAGGTATGCTATTTCAGCAAATGTTTATCTCAATTAACATGAAGTAGATAGAAAAAACAAGCTTTCGTTAGAATAGTGTGTAAAAGCCAAATATAAAAATACACAAAAGTGGTAGTTAAAGTAGGGTGAATATAACGCATCGAATTTTTACTTTCCCTACCATGTGCCTAGTAGGTAGAGCAAGTATTGTATTCCGTTCAAACATTCGACCAAGATTTCACTGAAAATATGTTCTGAGAACCCCGGAATCTGTACGCGCGCGCACGTATATGTATGTGTGAACAGTATTATCCGAAACGAAATATCAGATAAACACCAAATTTGATATTTAAGTTCACAATCTTCCATGGATGCGACAGGAAGATTTTCAAGAAATCTACCCAACCACAACCTACCCTTTACATGGAAAATGTTTCGGCATTTTTTGTTTGTTTTGTTTTCTTAAAAATAGGCTTATCGATTTTAATTAAAATACCACATATTTAAAATATCTGCATGAAAAATAAAATGCATATCTTGAATTTTCTGGGAATAGCCTAAAAGGTCCTCTTCATTCGGAAAGAATTTTGTATAACCGGTAAACCATAAGAGATAGACAGAAAGGTACACACAAAAAATGTAGGTGCCCACCTCTGTGGTGTGGAGGTAGCGTGCCTCACATTCAAGCGGTTCCGAGTTCGAATCTCGGTTAGTGTGAGTTACCTGGATAAGGCTTTTTCTGCGGGTTTTTTCTTATCCTGAGAAGGTGAATGTCAGGTAGCTCTAGGTACCCCTGGCTATTTGAGCATCCTTTCAACCATTTCGTTCATTCTCGTCCGGAATGACCTACCGGTTAGATGACGTTAAATGATGATGATGATGATAATAATAATAATAATAATAATAATAATAATAATAATAAAGTAGGTATCTTTAGAACACAATTTATTTCTAATAACCTCTTTTGTGGTATCAGGCATTTCCGAGATATCTGTTGTTATGCCTTTGAATGGTGCAATACTTTATTTTAATTTTTTTTTTAAATTCAATTGTTCACTTGTTTCTCGTGATGTCATGGAAAGAGCATGGAATTCCAAGGCCAGGAATATAGAGACACGTGTTTAATATTTTACTTTCGCTATCTCCTTTGTATCTATAATACCAAATGTGTAATGAAACTGTATTTGAACGTTTATCTCAATTAACTAGAAGTAGCTGGAAGAATAAGCTTTTAAAACAATAGTTTTTGGAACCTATATAAAAATAAACGATAGTGGGTGGAGGAAGTCACGTGAATGTAACACATCAGATTTTTTAAAGTGCTGTCGCTGTTCATTGTTTCTCACGATGCTATGGAAAGAGCGTGTAATTTCAAGGTTAGCATATAGGACACGCTTTTAAACGTCTGGCTATGGCTGTGGTTTACTCTATCCCTCTTGTACCTATAACGAAATGTGTAATGAAACTATTTCTGCAAATGTTTATCTCGACTAAAATGAAGTAGATAGAAAAAAAATCTGATGTGTTACACTCACATGACTTTCTCTACTCTTGTACAAACTATTTTTACAAACGCTTATTCTCTATATGCTTCATGTTAATCGAGATGTTAATCTTATTGCTAATTTTCTTGTAGATGCAAGGGGAATTGATAGGCTTTAAGCGATAGTCAAATATTTTAAGAACTGGTTGCTATGTGGAGTATTCCATTCTCTTTGCATTACCAGGACAAAAAAAAAATGAATAACGAATTCCCATTTCAGAAAAAGTATAAGTATTGGAAAGTTTAAGCGAATAACAAGCAATATCTCGAAAATGGTTCACTCAACAACAAAAATGTATATGGCATAAATTGTGTATTTTAACGCGATCTACATTTTGTGTGTGGTAAAGTTTTGTCTATCTCTTATGGTTTACCAGTTATGCAAAAGTCGTTCACAATGAAGAACGCTTTTGGAGACATTCCCAGAAAATTCGAGATATACATTTCATTTGTCATAAAAATATCTTAAACATAGATATTTTAATCAAAATCGTTAGAGCCATTTTTGAGAAAATTAAAATTTTCCAAAAATATTCCATGTAAAGGGTAATCTGGGGTGGGGGGATTTTCTTAAAAACCTTGTGGTCGCATCTCTGGAAGATACTGAACCTAAATACCAAGTTTAGTGTTTATCCGACTGTTCGTTTCTGAGTTATGCTGTTCACAGACACACAGACACACACACACACACACACACACACGCGGACGTGTTTCCAAAAATGCTTTTTTTGGATTCAGGGGGTCTCAAAACATATACTTCCGGTGAAATCTCGGTATCGAATTTTTGGGTGGAATACAATACTTCCCCTACTTACAATACATAGTAGAGAAAGTAATAATTGTCCGCAAGAATAATGCTGTTAATGTTGTTCTATCTCTCTCTCTCTCTCTCTCTCTCTCTCGCTCTCTCTCTCATACACACACACACATGGACCTCTTTTAAAAGCTCTTTAATTCATGGATTCTCAAAACGTGTATTTCCGGTGAAATCTCGATATGGGATTTTTGGGCAGAATGCAGTACTTCCTCTACCTACTAGATACGTGGTAGGAAATAAAACTACACCATTTTTATCACAAGAAGTCATTATTATTATTATTATTATTATTATTATTATTATTATTATTATTATTATTAATATCTTCATTAATTCTCATTAATTTGTGGACAAAACAGTGCCTGCTGAGTAGTATACTGTTTTTATTACTCACTTTATAAAATAAGCTTTTCCTCCTTTATTTTGCGATAGAATGCAGTTTGACAAAACTTAAACATCATTAATGAACGCACAGTTTCTGTGCTTTCAATAACGTAAACAAAACAAATCTACATATATTCGAAGCATCAGTTTTTCATACTATCCGCGCGCGAAAAGGGTGACCGGAAGTGATCTACTAATCCCGCTTTCAGCTTGTGATTGATCTTTTGTTACTTAGAGAATGGAAACAGGTATGATTTATAACTCTATCTTCGAGCTTGTAAAGCAGTACAGGCAACTTAACCTCAATGATAACGTAATTTCAAGCACCGAGGTTACGAAACATAAAAGAAACCGCGTCACAACCTACACACGATGAGGCATTAGCGTGTTAAATTCGGCGTGTGTTTCATGACCGCGATGGTGGTTAGGCCTATCGGGCATCAATCGGGTTGGCAGGCTAGGCAGCAGAGCAGCCGTGCGCAAAAGCGCGGAGTGAGGAACGATAACTAGTTAGTGTGGTATTCTCCTGAAACCAGGTGGGAATAAGAAGCTAGGAGGCTCTTTATGTGGTACTGTCAGTGTGTGGCACTCTCTGTGTTGCTAATGAAGTATTTTTAGAGCACCTCGGCACATTTCATGTTCGTGAATATGGCCGCTTTTTTTTTTGTGCGCTTTGAAGTTTTCTTTGCAGCCATGATGGCTAAGTGAACCTACCGGGTCATAAGCTTGTAGGCGTCGCACTTGGAAGGTCGTGGCTTGAAGGAAGGTCGGTGTGTAGCGATCTCCCGGCTTATCAAGGGATGAAAAAAAGGCAATAAAGTGTATTTTTTCGTTTTGTATGATAGTGAAAGTGTAAAATAGCGCATAAATGAAGATAGTTTCAAGATTATTTTTTCGATGTGAAATTACTGCTGCTATGTCAAGTGATAGTTGCAGGAATTGTTGGAGACAGTGCTTTGCTAATGTGCGCGGTGTAATGAAGGAGCACAAGGGCTTTCGTTTTTATTGATCGGCGATCGCAATAATGTTCATTGGCAGAGGGAATCATTATAAACATCGGTTTCTGGGTGTGCATATAATCCCTGTAGAGCAGGTTACGGTAGTTTATGTAATTTTTAAAGATAACTCGATATCTTTTGCGTGAAGACGTGTGTACAAGGCGTGAAATACGTGTGTTTTAGTTTTTTAGAAAAAAAAGTAGTGATGGTTCTTGCGTTTACTGCCTTTAATTTTGTTGTAGATGGAAAGTAAATACCTTCTGTGTACAAAATGTTGTATTTTGATGTGGGAAACTTAGGAGGCGTAATTGTTTTAAAACATAGTTGTGGTGCTGTGTGTTTTTGTTTTCGTCCTGCGGTTTTACTTAGATCGATTAAATGTTATCGTACCTTCTTTTAGGTGACAGTGCAACATTAATAAGCTGACATTTAAAGAAAGCTTAGTTTTATTGCATTCACAGTTTGTGCGCAAAGGCATTGCAAAACCCTTAGCTACGAATATTTAGTGAAGAAATTTTGACACAAGTGATGAACTAATAATATCAAAGTCAATACAAGTGTAAAAATAATGGAAAAACATAACTTTCGCGATAGCTGCACATAAACAGTAATTTTATGTTCTGGCATCATAGATAAAGCATGAATGCCGTATTTTATGCCTGCATTTAATATAGGGAGGGCATTTCAAAAAGTTTTGAGTCCTGCATGAAAGTTGAGGTTTCTGGTTTACTAAACGCGAATTTAATTCATGGATTCTTAGTTAAAATAAGTTTTATTAAGGATGACACGTTTAGACCATATGTTTCCCATGTGAGCTCCAATTGATTGTTTTTAAACTATTAATATACAAAGCTATTTTTCAGAGCATTGTCAGAAATTTTTACAAAATTAATTTCTTGCCATTTTTCAATTGTGGTACAAAGATAGCTACAGTAATTTAATATATATGTTGCTTTTTAAGGATGAAGCCAGTAGATGTATGCTTATAAATGCATGGTTCAGAACCACATATTTTTATGGCATACTATTTTTATACAGCATGCTAATTTGCATATTGTATGGAAGAACTTGCAGATTTTGAAAAGGCTTGGTACATTTCATATTTCAAAAGTATGCCTGCTAGCAAACTTTTTTGGAATTGTTTTGAAAGTTTGAAATTGGTAGCAAGTTTATTTACATAACATACAGGAATTCTAATGAGATACTAGATTATATAGGGTTGTTTTATTTAGTTTGGTCATTCATTAATGCAAACTGAATTTCATGAGTTACTCTTGTTTGTTACCCATTTAATTCTGAAATGTTTCTGAATATAAAGATAAATGACAGGTGACAGAAGTGTTGCTTTTCAGGAGACAAACCCAGAAAGGAGACTCCTTCAAAGAAAATAATGATCAACTGTAGAACATTACGCTAGCAACAAGAAACGAAAGGAGGACATAACACAGTATCAGTGGTTGTATGAGGGAGGGAACTCTAAATCACGACCCAATGCACTGGTGAAGTATCTTTGGACCAGATGGGAGAGGCATCGGATCCTGAACAGCAGTATAGTCTGCGCTGGAATGATTTCCACGCCAGCATCCTCTCATCCTTTAGACATTTGCGTGATGAAGAAGACTTTGTGGATGTTACACTGGCCTGTGATGGTTGCTCATTCCAGGCACACAAAGTGGTGCTGTCGGCATGCAGCCCATATTTCAGAAGACTTCTTAAAGCAAATCCTTGTTCGCACCCTATCGTGATTCTTCGCGATGTCAGGGAAAAGGATATGGAATCGCTTTTACGATTCATGTACAATGGTGAAGTGCACATTGGGCAAGAGCAACTGTCCGATTTCCTTAAGACAGCGCAGATGCTTCAAGTTCGTGGACTTGCAGATGTTCCAACCAAAGACAACCAAAAAAGTACACCTGTAAGTATTCTTGTGCCACTTTAATAATGATAATACTGAAACATTTACTTGCACAATTGCATGTTTCTTTTCACTTAATTTGCACTTTACTTAACAGGGGTACAATGGTGACATGTTTGAATCAGTAAAATAGTAAAGTTTTTGGCTGCTGTAAAACACAGAAAGTTTTCATTTTTAAAGGAGCTATTTAATTTCAGCTACAACTTCAGATAGTAAAATTGATGTATGCAAAATTCAACTTTTTACCAAACGTGATTGTTAAGTAATTTGTTAATAGCTAATTGCTGTTTTTGGTGATTTAGTATTGTTAGTAATAAATTGTAACAGGAGCAAACTCCTAAGATTACATAAGTTTTAACTGTAACAGTTGTATGCTCGTAGGCATTCTCAATTTCAAGACTGCTTAACAAAAGATGTGTCTTTTAAGTGGAACTTCATGAAAACTTAGAATGGTAAATTTGAAGTGTCAGAATATTTCATATTTAAACTATGAGTAATTGTGGTGTTACTAGTTTTACTTAAAAAATAAAAATTGCATTATTTAGGTACACAATAACAACAGAGACTGTATCAAGATATTGCGGTATAATAAAATTACAAGCCACTTGCTTGGAATATCACAAATATTTTTGCTTTTACTGTTCGTGTGTAAGGTGAAATTTCATTGTAATGGAGCAAGTTAGAGGCTGTTATTTTTAATATGTACCATAATGTATTTCACTAAGATAACCTAAAAACATTCAAAATTAGCTAAGTAAAACCAATATGACATACATGTGATAAAAACATAAAATATGTTCTGTTTCTATGACATGTTACATGATAAAAAAGTAATAGCCATAAGAGTTGACTTCATTACAGTGAAATATGTATACATATATGTATGTAATAACAGTTGAACTACATTTTTTTCAATGCTTTGTTTATTGTGGCTTGACAACTATTACAGACACATAGTGAAAGCAAACATGAAATATCCCACTTTTTGGAGTGGGGGGAGGCAGTGAAATTTACTAGTAATTAAAGCAAACCAGCTGTTAAGTTATTTTGATTTAGTGCCATATACTGTGTATTGGAACTATTGAGCATTATCCATTTAGAGAAATGTGTTTTATTTGTTTGTGTTTCTGGTTTGTTTTAATAGTGTTCAGCATCCATTCTTACAGCATGCAACACTAGGCTGTAGTCACTAATAACACATGAAATGAAATATTTGAAAAGGAAACATTCCAGGCTTAAGTTTAGGGTATTTCCCTGGCATTTGCCAGTTATGAGGTCTGAGGAAAACCTCAGGGTGGATGATCCTGGCGGGATCTGAACAATTCACGAGTCTGTACCATAATACCCTCAATACCCTAGTTACAATATGATTTGAGTATGATCTGCGCTTATGTGACAATATTTATATGGAGATTGATCTGGCCCTCTTTAGCAGGTTCGAAGTTGGGATTCAGTTTGATCTAAATCCCTATTTACCTGTCTTATTGAGTACAGAAAGTGTGCTCAGATCTGTTTGAATACCCCATGTAAATGTAGTATTAGCGTTTACAGGAGGAATCTGGAAGTGGCACAAATGAATTTGCCCTTCATCTGGTATAGGGAAACCATTTATGGCAGTTACCAAGAATTCAAAGTGGCCGACTTTACACTAAACTAAAGTACTGCCAACCTTAAAATGATGATTATTAGTTTCAAGTCGGTCAGTAAATTAAATCTTGTTTTGAAACAACACAAATTACTAAATATTGCATGATATTGTATTTAATGGTAAATTGTGTTGTAAAAACAATTAAAAAGTGTGGAACACATATGTTAGCACTAAAACTGTTCCAAATAAATGAACATATGGAATACAATGACCTCTCCCCAACCAAGGATTATTTCCTTTAAATTCGACAGTTGATGTCCTGCAAGATAATGCCTGTACCACCAACAAAACAGCTGCAATTAATGCCATCTATGGCCATACCTTTACCATGTATATATTGTAGTAGCAGTTGCTGGTATTGATGCCAAATAATGGGGGGAACCATGTCTTAGTTGGCTTTTGGTGAATTCCAGTAGCTTGTGTTCCCTATAGGAGCGACAACAATAAGAGTTAGATGTAGAAATGTTACAAATATTAGAAACTAAAAATTAATATAGTTGGAGAATGTTGAGATAAATGGAGTAGACACGTGGAAAGGATGGGTCCAGGTAGATTTGATTGACATGATTGATTTTGTTCCCTTTTTGATTAACATGTCAGCTACTTCATAATGAGTAACTGCACATATTGCCAGAATCAATTGTAATATATCTTTTTCTGAGATTTTGAGTTTAATTATGGAATGTGATTTTTAGCATATTTTGGTAGTTGGTGTTTCCAATAATTTGAATGGCAGATTTGAAAGCTGATCATTTTATAAAATTATTACATTTATTATTTATTTATCCAGTGAAAATATTTTAATGTATGTATGTATAGCTTCTGTTTCACCATAAACATTTGTACTGTTTTTCCCTACATGTTTATAGAAAGAAATTGCATGTTCCTCCTACTCTAGTTCCCTCTTTAATATCTGTGTAAATGTGGGTCCAGTCATTTAGGAGGTATTTTGTGACAAGATAAGCATTAAAAAGAGCTGAAGTAGTAGACGTGAACAGTTAAATTTGGACCATCCATCTGTTTAATGCAATTTCTTTTTGTATCAAAAAATTTGCTAGATTTCACACAGGTGCAAGCACAGAAGCTATTACCAATTACTGTCTTCCCTCATCCAATGGTACTTCTCCAAGAGGAACTATACTGGAAATCTCCAAAGTGGCAACTGCTGCAAAGCATTTTCCACCACCTAGTGTGGAAACCAATGTCATTAAGCAATAAATGATATCGTTTTCCCCTTTAATGCTTAGGCATAGGATACAATTCTTTCCTTGGACTTTTTTTTTTTAAGGCTTATCTTTGTTAATTTTTTAAAGTAAAACACTGGATTTAAATGATGCATTCAGAATAGACGGCAGTCAGAATTTGATTAAATCACTTTTGTGCTGATAATCTGTGTTGGTTTTCATTCTTCAGATTCCAGTGAGTATCAATTGAGGATTTTGGACAGTTTTGTAGAGCACATAGAATAGCTAATTGTTTTGCATCTTTTACAGCAAACATATTTTTGCTAGGTTTTTACGAAAGAAAGAACCATAGATTTTTGCCATTTGAAAATAAACACATCTGAAGTCTTCTCATTAGAAGGTGGGAGGATAACTAATTATTTTGCACCTTTTATAGCAAACATATTTTTTGGTAGGTTTTACGAAAGGAACCATAGATTATTTTCCCATTTGAAAGTACATACATCTGGAATTTTCACATTAGAAGATGGGGAGAAATTATTAGAATGCAAAGCAAATAAATTTTTCAATGTGAAATAAACACAGTGAAGCCCATGTAAATCAATGAAATTTAATAAGGAAGCAAGTTACAGTAGCACTCAAAAGTATTTTATAGAATGCATTAGGTACAATTACATAAAGATAGGCATTTAATACAAAAAAAAATTTCATTGAATAATTGAAAAGTATGTAATTATAATCAATTTGGCACAAAAATACATTTAGTTTAAACAAAATTATCTCTGGTTTGGCCACTCCAAAAGTTTGATTTCTTTATCCGAAAAGAATTTTTTTAAATGGCCAGAGATGTGTTTTGGATCATTGTCCGCTGAAAAATCCAATTACATGACATATTCTTTCTCCCATGTGGAACCTATTCTTTTAAAAAAAAAGTCACGTACAGGAAGCGACTAATCCTACTTCTAGAAAAACATCCCCACACTATTACTGCCACCACTGTGCTTAATGGTCTGTACCTGGTACTTTTTATTGTCCCTTTGGGTTTTTGGTCGACATATATACTGCACATCATCAGAAGAAAATTAATTAAATTTACCCTCATCACTCCATAAAACCTTAGATCAATCTGTAGAATTCCATGTTTCTTTGATGTTTCAAACTCAAACCCGGCCTTCCTATTCTCTCTTTTTTTTTTTTCTTTCTTCTTTCTTTCTTTTCAATTTATGAGTGGTTTATGTGATGGTTGTCTACCATGTAAATCACCTGCTACTACTATGAATGTTTAACAGTAGAGACATGTAGGTTCAGTCCATGATGCTGGCTCCAGATCACCCCTATTTTGTCGAGCCGATTTTCTTGGATCAGCAACTGACTGCATACAAATCATTCTGTCCTCCCTCATTGTTGTTTTTGAGGACGAGTTTTGTATGAACTTGCTTGTTTTCTAGATATGTGACCACTGCAATGTGAAGCTATTCATGAAGTGACTGCATGCAAACAGTACTGATATCATAAACCTCAACTACAAAATACTTTTGAGCGCTACTGTGTACATGCTTTCTTGCTTTGCTTATCAGTTTTTTTAGTAAATGTTTTGCATCATCAACTAATTGTTGATAACTGGCGACTTAAGGAACAATTCCTGGTTGGTTGAAAGTCTCTGGTGGTTTTTTGAGGAACTTGAAGCTTCTGAATGTCAAAATTGTTGAAAAACTCTGGAATGTCAAAATTCATAAAGTGCTTCATTTTATTTGTGTTATTCTGGGCACAAGCTCTCTTTAAGCATAAACACGTGAAAAATAGGGGAACTTCTGCTGCTGTAGAATGCCTCTACCTGTCATTCTGACCATGAGGATTTTGCACGTATCCGTGTGCATGGGACTCGTCAACGATGTGCTACACAGCAGGTCAATGTGACCCAGGGCCAGAAAGGAAAGTGATGCCATCCCCTAATTGAGGCTCTATTGCCAGTCCTCAACTGCTACATACATGAAATAAAGATGAGAAAATAAATGGATAGGATTTGAAAGTTATGCAGATTGAGTAGCTCGTTTTGGTCCTATTGGATTTCACTACCAGCTAACATTCATTCATGCTGTCCCCACTTTGTTCTTGCAATTCTGACAAGTTTTCTTCATTGCACCTGTCGTGAACAATATGGATTGCTGTTTTGGAGAATTGGTAATCCTGCTAAGCATTATGATGTACTAGAACTGAATTGTTGTTTTCCTTCCTCGTTAAAAAATTGACACGAGAGGTTTCATATAAAGAACAATGATACCCAGTGGAGAAATCCATAATCTTAATTAGTTTGGTAAGCCATCATTTTGTAAAAATTAATTAAGCTTCTTTCACAGCATTCTTTCTTAAATGTATTTTCTGCTTAAAGTCATCTACTCTATCTAAATTTTGTAATTAAAACTTCTAAATAATAAGTTTTATTATCTATTTAGATTTGATCTTCCTCTGCCCTATTTTTCTTCAAACTCGCTTTTAGTGTAACCTTTCTACATGTGCAGTTTTTAGGAAGTATTTCATTTCTTTTATATTTTTAGCAAGGCGGCGCCGTGGCCGAGTGGTTAGACCGCACGGCGGCCCGGGTTCAATCCCAGGGACCTGCATGTGGGATTTGTGGTGGACGAAGCGGCGTCTGGGCGGGTTTTCTCCGGGTTCTCCGGTTTCCCCCGCCATTCATTCCACCAACTGCTCCATCATCACCTTTCCTTTCATCCATTTCACCAACATTTCGTTTCATCTACTTCCTTCATCCCATACCAGGCATCGGGCTGATCACCCATCCTGGATGCTCTGTCTGATCCATGAGTATCTGCTCCTCGACGGGCCTCTGACCCCAGGCACCCGCTTGTAAGTCCTGGGGGGTGTAAGTCCTACATAAGAGGAGGGTAAACAGATAATGAATGAATGAATATATTTTTAGCAATGATTGTTGTTGATTCTTTCTTCTTTGGGTTGTGTGTTATATATTCTGTTCATAATTAAATAGTCATGGTGACAGAATACATCCTAGTTAAACTACTTTACCTTTTGGAAACCAATATCAAAAGTTTCTCTAAATGCTATTTGTACTCTAGGCAATGACTACTGTAATTGTGTCAGTACTTCCATTGTGAATATGTGCATTAGATAGTGATCAATGCACCAAAATCTTTCAAGTAATCCAGAACACTAAGAAACTTCTGAACTTCATTAATACCCCATACCTTTTCAAAACAGTTCACCTCCACAGTTAAGTTAATCAGCCATTTTAAGCTAAATATGTACTGAACACGATGGGTTAGTAAAAACAAAATATGAATACATATGATGGCTGTGACAGTTCAGCTGTTTCCATTGACTCACTCTGTACAAATGTTTTTCATTAATGGTCTTAGTAAAGTTAATAATGGCAAGGACAAGTAAATGAAACTTTGACACAATTTGATTACATGAAAATTTTCTTATCATCTATACAAATAATTTGAAATTGTTGGAAGGATTGCAGACAAACCATTAGATCAATGGCTACATGTTGTATGTAGTTCCTGGGAATTCGGGCACTTATTTTGCTTAAAATAGACAAAAAGGCACTTATAATACTAAAAATATGCAGTAATATAATTAAAATAGACATTTATTGAAGGACAAAACAGAGTAATCTTGCTCATTATTAATAAAAGCAGGTATTTAAGATGTTTAATAATTTCTTTATCACATAATTGTGCTTATTCTTATTCTTCTTGGTTACAATATATTTTTCCATGGTATCAATCGTCATCAGCTGCCTGTCAGAAACAGACTTTTATTTATCATGGAAAAAGGAATGTTCATTGTAATTGGAGCATATTTAAAACAAGCTATTTTATAACAGGACCTCCACCTTTCAGGACATCACAAATGTTTCTAAGTTTTTCTAGGCCCACATTAGCACTTATGACATATTTACACCTTTTCTTTTCTCTCTGGTATTTGAAGCAGTGATTTACTGCATCTTCGAAGATCACCATGGATGACACCAGTAGATCATCCTTTTTCTCCAACTTCATGTTTAAATGCCAGTTCATCGCTGAGCTCTTCATGGTACAACCTCTTAATTACCTCACGAACTGAAGCAGCTTCGTATTTTTATATAGCATATCTTGTCCAAATTGTTGCTGTAATATATAACTCACAGATCCAGGTTCCACATATGTTGAGAACTGATTTTGTAGGGAAAGTGAGCCCTGCTGCCACGTCCTTAAAAAAACTCAGTTTTGGGCAGGTGGTTTGAGGTCGACCTTCTTGAGGTTCAAAACCAACTTATCCATAAGAGGATACAAATTCTTCAGTGTTTCTGTGCAGCTCGTGGACTAGACATGCAATATTTAGCATTTTCAGGAAAACTTCCATACCTGCTTTTTTCATCTCAGGTGCAACATCTGTGACAAAAGGCAGATCAACATCATGCTGTATTCCATGTAACAAATGTAGCATTAAGGAACTTGTTAACAATTGTGCCACTGGGAAACTATTTGCTCTCTCAATCTCTTCCATTATTAAAAAGAAATACTGTAGGGTTACTTTGCGCTGCTTCATAGTTCTGGTGATGACATTGGTCATGTAACATCACATTGTATCCATTGTTTCATCAGTGGAGATTAAAGTTCTCTTTTCTGCAACTCCGTTTTGAATCCTCTGCACAACCACTTTGTAGTAGACATTTAAATAAGTTTTTCTGTATGTGGTTTCTGATGAAAACTCTTCTTTATTGCACTTCTGCAGAAATGTCCTTAAGGAACTTTTTTTGTGAGTAATAGATTTTTTTCACAGATTTTGCAAAGTAAGTGCATCCAAACCAAACTAATGAACTTATTTCAGCATGATAAATTCATTGATAACACTTGAGTGGCCTTTAACTAGATTAACAGCTCATTATTTGCATATTTGACCTGTTAGAATTGGTTTTCTTCCTTTTTCTACATTTCTTGTTTCTTGAAATTGAAGAAACCTAACTGTACATTGTCGTAAGTGGAGGGATGTGAGGGATAGTAGCTTTTCCTCATCTCTTTTTCAAGGTATTTCTTATGGTCTGGGTAACCGTGCATCCCTTTCACTAATGAAGGTTCTGCTATTTAAAAAGCTTAACCCTTCGTTAATCATGCATGTATCTGGTACACATGGCTTTGGTTTGCTTCGGTATATTTCCAATGAATAGAGATAAATACTTACCTTCCCAGGACATCTTGCATCATGCCTTTATAATTACTTCACAGAAGTTTGAACTTGATCACTATAACAATGACTTCGCAAATGAGAAACATCAACACATGCGTCATGTGTGTCTCTCAGAGACAGAGCGTCAACTCGTGTAACACATTGTCACAGGTATTCTGTGTTACAGCTTGGCTCTGTTTTCAACTTACATCAATCATTGTTTGGTAAATCCAGTCACATTCATCATTGCTACAGATCTTAGCTTTGAAAATGAGTAATGATATATTCAAATTGCAAAATCCTAAGGATTTGGAGGAAGTACATTGCCTTACTTTTTGTGATAATGAATTAACAATTGAAGATAATTTTGCAGAAAGTGATTCCGATTCCAAAGTTATAACTGAAACAAGATCTGTAGATTCATATACAGATGAAGTTGAAGAAGAAACCAGTGAAAGCCAAGAAATTGATGAAAATTATTATATCGGTGAGTACAGAAGACAACATAATTATGGAAATAATTATTATATTAGGAAATATCATCATGATTTTATTTAGAAGGTGTTTGCATTTCTGCTTTACTATTATTATAATTGATTTACTTTCTTTTATTTGCAGGTAAGGATGGAGTAAGATGGAGAAAAGTACCTTGAAAAGCAACACAGACACGGCCCCATAATATTCTGACCAAACTTTCTAGGGTAGTGGGGGTTGTTAAGGATGTGAACACTGAATTTTACTGCTGGAAGCTTTTTATCAGTGATGATATTCTAGATCTGATTATGGAGAATACCAACAGACACATACCTGATTTGAAAGATAACTTAGAACGTGAGAGAGATTGCAGAACAACAGCTATAATTGAAATGAAAGCCTTTTTAAGCTTATTATACCTTGCTGGTGTGTTTCATGGTGGTTGGCAAAATATTCCAGACCTCTGGACAACAGATCTTATTGTGAATATTTTTGGGCTGGCTGTATCTGAAAAATGTTTCCAACTTCTAATAAGATGCATGCATTTTGATGATGATGATGATGATGATGATGATTTATATTTAAGGGCACTCAACTACAAGGTCATTAGCACCATTATAAAACAGATAATGGCAAAGGCTATAGATAAAGATTAATACAAAAAATCATGGCAAAAGTCAAGAGATAAAAATCAGTATACATATGTTTTGAAGACAGCACCTGAAGACAAGAGCAGCGAAAAATGGCTGCCGTGCGAGAAATATTCACCATGTTTGTGAACAACCGTAAGACTCGTTACTCTCTAGGGCAAAATGTCGCTGTTGATGAGCAGCTATCAGCGTTGCGTAATGGTATAGATTTCAACAGTTCATACCATTGAAACCATCTAAATATGGAATTAAAGTCTTCTTTTTGTGTGGTGCTAAGCTGTACTACGCTAAAAATATGGAGATATATTGTGGACAACAACTAGAAGGTCCCTTTCAGAATATTTCTTCCAATGCAACGTTTTGAGACTTTCTGAGCCAATTTATGGAACTGAAAGGAATATTACTGTAGATAACTGATTCACCAGTTTGAAATTAGAGAATTACTGAAAAGGAAGTTGTCGTTTGTAGGCACAATTCGAAAAAAAAAAAAAAAAAAAAAAAAAAAAGGGAACTGCCCTCAAATTTCATTTCCCAAAGGATCGACAGTAGTATGATGGCACATTTGCCTACACCAAAAATGAAACTTGCCTATGTTCCCCAAAAGAAAAAAAAACAGTAGTCCTCCTTTCAATTCAAGTGTGTGTGCTTTCAATACGACGTCGGAAGGAATAGAGAAAAAGCCTGAAATTATCCTTCACTACATGACACTAAATCAGGCGTTAATGTGGTAGATAAGCTGTGCACAACTTATAGTGTAGCTAGGTGTACAACTAGATGTTCCCTAGGTCGCGGGTTCAAACCCGGCGGAGGGCGATGGATTTTTTTCGGGCGTAAAAATCTTAGCATGGCTTCCTTCGGAAGGGAAGTAAAGCTGGTGTTTCCGCGTCGTAGATTTATGGCACGTAAAAGAACCTCAACCTGATGAGGCCTCTGAGCAAAATTACCGGTCTTTCACGCCTAATGTAGAATGGGTTGCTAAGAACCATAGCAGTTAAAGAGCATCCATAAATAAAGCTCAATTTATTTAACTAGATGTCCCATGGTAATTTTCTACCATATGTCGCAGATAGGTGCCAGTACCTCAAAGCTTTGGCTATGACTTTTCCACATCAGCTACACGGAAGAGCACTAATTACTAGTCTACTATATGAAATTAGATCAATGGTGGCAAAATACAGCCCCCAAGCACCACACCAAAATGATGCTAAAATTATTTTGGAACTAGGCAATAGGAAAAGAAAAAGATGCCAGCCATGCTACAAGGAGAAAAAAGGATTGTCTAGCAAGTATGCTTGTGCAAAATGTGAAACACACTTTATGTTTAAAAAAGCATGCAAAAATAATTTGAAAAGTGTCTGTCAGTGGACAACAATGAAGAAACTGAATGCACTCTGATTAGTTGAATCATTAACATATATTCTTTAATTGTAGCTATTTATACTCCTTCATTGCAAAATGTTACCTTTTCATTTTGAATTTAAAATGTAAGTATAATTGGCTTTGTATATGTCATATAGCAATAAAAAGTAAGTGCTGAATTAAAAAAAAGCAATACACTATAGCTAAAAACCCTAAAAGCATAGCATGTATCCAATAGGCACAGCGCAACTGATGGCATTATAAATACCTGCATGCATAATGGTTGGTTAACTGAATGGATTTAGGAGATAAGTTTTCAACTGCTTGAAAACAAATATATTTACGTATGGGTAACAGATTCTCAGTAAATATTTTTGTGACATGAATGTCATTTTATTTGTGTAACTTTTTTTCACTTCGATATATTAAAATTCTTTGGGTGCTTTATATTCATTCATTCATTCATTATCTGTTTACCCTCCTCTTATGTAGGACTTACACCCCCCAGGACTTACAAGCGGGTGCCTGGGGTCAGAGGCCCGTCGAGGAGCAGACACTCATGGATCAGACAGAGCATCCAGGATGGGTGATCAGCCCGATGCCTGGTATGGGATGAAGGAAGTAGATGAAACGAAATGTTGGTGAAATGGATGAAAGGAAAGGTGATGATGGAGCAGTTGGTGGAATGAATGGCGGGGGAAACCGGAGAAAACCCGCCCAGACGCCGCTTCGTCCACCACAAATCCCACATGCAGGTCCCTGGGATTGAACCCGGGCCACCTAGATGGGAGGCGAGCGGTCTAACCACTCGGCCACGGCGCCGCCGGTGCTTTATAAAATATTTAAAAAATAGCAGAAAAGAAAATCTTTAACGAACCAGAGCCGTTCTCCAGAAAAAAAAAAGCCTTAAAATAGGCAAAATATAAACTGGCCCTCCCGCCCCCAAATATATGGAAAGATTGTAGGTGATCTGGTCCTTTAATATATTCACCCAGATAGAATAGGCATTTTGCCTAACTTTCAGGCACTAATTATATGTTGATACAAAAGGCTTGCTTTCAAGAATAAGAATACAGTAAAAACAAGAACTTTGCTTAATCCCAAATGATTGAAGATAATCTAAATGCAGTAGTATTGCCAAAATTCATTCTCACTTGTAAACATATTTGAAAAAATAGCACATGTTTGGTTTTAGCTAAATTACAATGTTTTTGCCAATTTTAAATTGAACTTGCACAATGTTATGCATCAAATACTCTCAGGAATCAGTGAAAATTAAATTTTCTGAAAAGTTAAGATTCATCCCAGAGGCTGCATTTTTGTGTGTGTCAATCATCGTGACACAGTTTCCATAATATATATATGTACATTAGTGTGGATGAATAGTGAAGACAGAATATTAGTTGAAGTTTCAGTATAGGTTTCTTAAACGTGTTCAGAATGAAGTGATAAATGCCTGCTACAGTTCTTGCAGTCAGAACTATTTGATTTATTTCCCAAAATTGCAATAAATGAAGGTCAAAAGATTCGCCACTTTAATGGCAGTAATTTATGACAACAGCACCATGTCATTTGCTTTGTTTTCTGCAGAGGATACCTGGGCCCTACATATATGACCTTATTCCTTCAAGTCTAAGGGGTAAATATTCCATATTTGTTGCCTGCTGACAGTATTGTGTTTGTGTCGATACAGCTGTAGCTCTAGAAAGTACTTCCTCTCGTTTGTTCTGAATGCCTCAAACACATTTAATTTACTTCTGAGATAAACCATCATCACATGAAACTGTTATCTGAGTTGCAGTTAGTACTGCATTGAATTTATTTAAAGGTGAGTCGGAATTGTAACACCTTTAAATAACACTCACCTTTAAATAAATTCAATACACATCACTGTTTCTAGCTTCTTTTCATTACAATATCAACTGCATTGAATGTTTATAAATGTTAGTAATAATTGTTGCAAACCAGCTGCCTTGGATTTTATGAGTGGAGCACCCTGTGTTGCAGCCATTTGTGTTGGGTAACACTGATATTAATAAATATGATACGTCTTGATTTTTTGTTTGCAGACCTCAAACTCGCTCCCATGGTCACAATCAGGGGAGCTGAGAGAGCATTTCCAGGACGATGCCCTCTCACCACCTCCTAAAAGAAATCGCACCAATGAGCATCGCTTTTCACCATCACCAGCCTCATCTGCGACCAACAATAACAACAATGGTGATACTATGATGAGAGATACTCTGCTAGGACAAGCGCTGGAGGGAAGTTCCGCATTGCAGCATAGTGGTGGCACACAACACCAGGTAAGACACTAGAATACTCTTATCATTTGGGAAACATCAGTTCCAATAATTTATATGTTTCTGTTGCCCTAATTCCAGTAATTTATATTCTTCTGTTGGTCTGTGTTAACTAAATAGTTAAAAATAAACAGAATAATCTTGTGTTTAAAACAGAAAATCTAGCATAGTGTATTTTGAAATGGGAATTCTTAAGATCCTTTGTTTTAGCATTCTGCGTGATGAAGTTTTATACCTATTTCCAAAGTGTTTGTCCTCTAAGTGTCCTATAGAACCTCTAATGTAGGTTATTGTTTTATGCATTAAAATCAAATACAGTTTTGGAATACTGGTGGACTATAATAATTTTATTGGTGTCATACATAGCTGAATTTCTTTTTCAAATCAAAGCTTTGAAATTTTGCAACCTAAAAGGTAACAGAAGCAGAATCTAATTAATATACTTTAAAATGTGCAAAAGCTATCTTAAAATCGCATAAATATTTTAGTAAAACAATCCTATTACAAAGTTGTCTTGCTGAGCTTTTATTTGGAGTTTCCACTCAGATCTTATAATGATTATCATTATCACACAGCTTTAGCACTTCTAAGTCTCCAAACTCTATTCCGTCTGGTGTAAAGATGGTAAAAATGAGCTAAACATGTCAGTTCAATGTTTTACATGTTGAAATTAGACTGTTTACAACACGCTAAATTCACATGTCAGCTAACACAAGACAGATGCCTACCCCTTTATGATAAAGGGACACAATTAGTAAACTTAATGTACAAATGAGTTCTTAATTCCTAAATGAAAATAGTTTGGAATATAATCAAGGGGTTTTATGACACCACATTGGGTGTTCCAAGATGATGCTGTATTGGGAGTCTAGTTTGCTGCTGGGGCAGATGCCTCCCAAGGGTCCTCTGCTCAAGTGGGCTTTCCCTCTTGGTATTTCAATGGTGATATCAAAAAGTGGAAATTCCCTGCCATGGTCTTTGGAAATTTAGAGAGGCAATTCAGTGTTACCCCGAGTTGGTGATGAGCAACTACCAGTAAAACTTTCCCCAAACCTAACGAATTCTGCCTCGGTTGATGCAGAACTCTCTTTAGGCTTGCCTTGCAAAGGAATATATGATTGCTTTGCCATTACTATTGGTAGCTAAGTCAAATACTGTTTAAATAACCAGTCACTGTGTAGCACCTTTAAACAAATGTATTTATTCACTCAGTTCCATAAGGCATGACAAGGGTATAGGAAAATGTCCAAAGTGGAATGCGAATTTCAAATGTATATTATATTGTAATCAAACAAAGACATGGAGAGAACATAATGGAAAAGTGTGGTAACAAAAACTTGGGTAGAGTAGTATTAATAGGGAAGATTCTGGCTGTAAAAGGTAATCAAGATATAAAAGCTATGGTAAATTACTTGGGTAAGGTAAAAGAGAAATGGTTAAGAAGGACTACAAAGAAGAAGGGGCTAAAGGAGGACAAAATGGGCAAATAATATAAGCAAGTAGATAGTGCGTCATTACATGGAAAACCAGGAGCTGTATGTACTGGGACCATAAATTGGCATAGGCAAGCAAACAAGTGAATTTATAGCATAAGTAGCCTAATATTTTCAAATGTTATAGTCTAAAATATATGTAATTTTAATTATGTAATTGTGAGTGTTGAGAAATAAATATTCATTCATCCTCACAGAATTCAAATTAATGGAGATGTACAAATACTTTTTAACACTGTCACTACTTTTTGACATAAATAATATTTCTATAAATTCCAAGATATTGGTGCATTGTGCATAATTAAAAATGGCTTGGACATATTTAATTCAGCTTCACTTTTTGGACATTACAAAACAAGGCATTTTCAAATTGAAATGGTAAATGTGTACTACAATTCCTGGTGTCAGTTTGATTTATTTCCCACATTGTAAGAAAATGCAAACTTAAAAGATTTGAAACTCAGTTGAAGTAGTGACACAAATTATATAAATTGCATTCCAATTTGTTCCCTGCTTTACAGCCTCGGCTTCTTTCAATAAAATTATGAAATTACTTAAAAGGTTTGCTGCTTTAATGACAGTAATTTTATTAGCATACGGAAATATAACAGTAGTTCATTTACTGTGTAACATAGCTGACTCCAAAGATAAGCTTTATTCCTTCTATTTGCACATATTTTGCACTTAAAGCCTGTTTTAAAGGTAGCAGCTTTTAATAATCTCCGTTTTTGTAACACAAATATGTGTCCATCATGATTTATGTTTTTTGAAGGAAGTTATATATACTTTACCTTCAGGCTTTGCTAAGTAGAAAGAGCATAGTGTAGTTCTCAGGTGCCGGAAGAACACAGTTGCACAATGTGATCCTGAAAAGAAGAGTAAGATACCTTCATAGATATCATTGCAAGTTTTTACTGTTTATATGTTAACACTTCCTGATTCTAGATTTTTTTTTTGTACCATAGCCAGCCTTACAAACCTTACATCGTTCTTGCTAATCACAGTCATATAAACACTTAAATGCTTCACATTCCCGTTACTTGAACATGTTTTGTATGTATTTTGCCTACCTCTTCAGCAATTTTATGATTGTCTGTTTGTGGTTGATATCTTCCTTGCACGCTGAAGTTCCCTCTGTCAGACGACTGATGAATTTACACAAGGAGGTTCTCTCTAGCAGAAATTACAAAATTCATGTGTTTATGTATATAAATCTTTTCCCAGATATCTAGCTAATTTGGTTGTAAGTTGTTTTCTATTTTGTGGTTTGTGTTCCAAAGGCATGATGCTACTGCATGTATGTTTATACGACTTGTGATTAGGGATATTAGTTATGCTTCCCTGTGTATCACTTCCAGTTGTTCTTTAATTAATTATATTGCTCATTTATTTAATTTTCATAATGTTTCAGAACAAAGGCAACTCGGATTCCTCTTTGCAGGCCCAATCAACTGGTGAAGACAGCAACTCTAGCGATACAGCCTTGTCAGATAGAGGTCCTATAGTAGACCTGATAAGACCTAAGTCAGAACCAAATGATTACGGCTCAGTGGATGAAAACAACCATCATCCTGGAAATGGCAATCTTGGAATGGACGTAACCAGAACTCCCACTTTTCCTGCTGCACTTCTCGGACTTCAAGGTAAGAGTGAACTAGCATCCAGAAGAAATACGTTGACAATACATACCTTCCCTGCTGAAAGAAATGAGCTAAACTTTATGGTTTTAGACTGAATGGAGTGAGAATTCATGTGGGAAAGGCTGAGGACTGCCATTAGGTCCCTGCTAATGAGGCAGTTTTTGCATTTCATTTCAAGGCAGTAAAGCCTAGTTTACATGACGAATTAGGTTTCACAACTAGTTTCATGAAGTCATTTTCAGGTAACTATTTGCACAAGATGTTTATATGGTGACACTTGTGTGTACTGTAGTTTCATAGACTTTTAACATCTTTCTGCAGAGGTAGTTTGTAAAAAATGGATGATCAAGATATTGCAGCAGCTAAAGTAGTAGCAGACATGTTCTACTGGCCTTAAAAAAAATGAGAGAATGCAAAAGAGACAAATATGGACTAGATCTTGTATTCAGAGAAAGTCATTTTTAAAGTGCTCTGGAACTTCATTTAAGGAAATTGTAGAGGGTCCAAAAAGTTATCACAATAATTTGAAAGTGATTCCGGAGCAGTTTAGCTTTTAGCTTGTGAAAGTAACAAATGAAATAAAGAAGCAAGATACTCTAATCTGTGAAACATTATCACCAGAGCTGAAATTATAAATTTCATTGAGAGATCTTGCAAGTGGCAACTCATATTCATCGCTACAGTTTTTGTACCAGCTCTCAAAAAGCATAATTTCAAAATTTGTTGCTGAGGTCAGTGCACTTCAAACTTCTTACTCTTTTCGATCTTTCATATTTCATTTGTGTAGTCCTTCTTTTGGAATGAATTCGTATTTTAAGTTATATTGTCATTTCATCCATATTAATTTATTTTAAAATTAACTCAAGCGCAGCAGCACATTTTGCTTTATTTTGCAAATTTTATATAATCAAAGTCCAACAAGCACTTCTGTGCTGCATATAAATCCCGGCATTTAGTTATTTCTTCACTTCCCCACTTCATTCTGCAAATCGCAAGCACAACATAACCTCAAAATTAAGCGCTAGAACTAGTTTCATTTCACCAAAAGTTGGAAGTAGCAGAAACTGGCTAGTGTCTTAACTAGGTGTCGCCACTAACTTTCGTGCATGTGTACTGAAATAAGAGATAATTGCAAAACTTACTTGGGGAAACTTAGTGTCATCATGTAAACTAGCCTTTAGGTAAGTAATTTAGCAACAATCTTTGGGAATTTTAGGCAGTATTTATGGAAGTATAAAGATTCCTGCTGGCACTTCAGTTTTCTTTATTGATTCAAAATAGAAATTACAAACTTTCCCTCCCTCTCTCCCTGGTGGTTTTACAGCTGATGGCATTCAGAAAGAAATTCACTTTACACTCCTTTTCCATGCCACTCCACCTACCTCTTATATTTTGGCAAATGTGTAATAACAATGCATTATCTGTTTTTATTCTCTTAACACCCTGTAAAGAAAATCAATTAATCATCTTCTCTAATTAAGATGACTTGGACACAATTTTGTAAGAAGATTTGGAGATGGTTGGAGAAGGGAGGGAAGAGGATACACAGCAATATATGAGGGCAGTCCCAGAAGTACCTGACCTGACGTATATATAGCAGTTGTTTCAAACAAATGACTGTGGTTGAAAGTACCAACCTTATAAAGCTTAAGTTTGACGATGCTATGTGGTTTAGTAATTGTTTGGCAGCCATCAATAGTGAATGCTCTCAGCAAATTTATAAACATGGATAAAACTGGCCATTATTATGTGATACAATACTTTCATTTGAAAGGTGTTAGTCCAACTAATATTAAAGCTGAGCTAGATTGTACTCTGGGGAGGGGGATCTGCTCCTTTGTTTACAACAGTAAAATATTGGGTGGCTTCGTTTAAGCAAGGCCATACAAGCTGCCAAGATGAACATCGCAGTGTTCGACCAAATGAGGTGACCATGCTAGAAATTGTGAAGAAAATCCACAAAATGATATTGGATGACTATCGACTGAAAGCGAGTGAACTAGCAGACATCATAGGCATTTCAAAAAATGCTGTACATCGCATACTATGTGAAAATCTAGACATGAGAAAGCTGTGCGCAAGATGGGTGCCACGTTTACTCACAATGGAAGAAAAGCAGCATCATGAGGATATTTCAGTCGAATGTTTGGCGATGTTTCGGTACAATAAAGCCGAGTTTTTGCGTTGATTCATAACCATGGATGAAACATGGGTCCATCACTTCACACCTGAGATGAAGGAACAGTCAAAACAATAGATTGAAAGGTGAGAATCGCCTCCAAAGAAGGTGAAGGCAGTTCCATCTGCAGGCAAGGTCAATGCCTCAGTTTTTTGGGATGTGCATAGGATAATTTTCATTGATTATCTTCAAAAAGGAAAAGCAATCAATGGCGAGTATTATGCAAACTTATTGCAACGTTTAAATGATGAAATCAAGCAAAAACGGCTGCATTTAGTGAAAAAGAAAGTTCTGTTTCATCAAGACAATACACCAGTTCACACATCCTTTGTTGCCATGGCCAAAAATCAATGAGTAAAAGTTTGATGCTTCCTCATGCACCCTATTCGCCAGATTTAGCCCCTCTGATTATTTTCTGTTTCCAAAGTTGAAGAAATGGTGCGGTGGTAAAAGTGGTAAAACTCAATAGTTCTCACTATAAATAGGGTATCGAAGCTATTGAACATTGCTCAGAAAAGTGTATTGAGCTCAAAGGAGACTATGTAGAGAAATTAAGATGTTTTTTCCCAAAATTTTTGTTTTCTTTGTTAGGTCGGGTACTTCTAGGACAGCCCTCGTACATCTCTTTTAGCATGGCCATTAGCTGCTAAACAAACAACTAAAAAGGAAAACTAATAATTTCTATTTTAATTCTGTAAACAAAATCTTTGTGCCAATTGGAATTTTTGTAAGCTCAAATATTGTTTAAAATATACAACTTATTGCTAAATTGCTTAACTTAAACATACACATGCCTTTCTCTACCCTCTATCACTTATTAGTGGATATACATATTATTCTTAAAATTATTCTTAAAATTATTCTTACAATTTATTTTCCTATTTACTTCATTTTAATCGAGATAAACCTTTCCGAAAGTAGCTGCATTACACGTTTTGTTACATATACAAAGGGAATATCGATTGTTAAATGTTTAAGAACTGGATGCTGTGTGCTCATCTTAAAACTTCATACACTTTCCATAGCATCACAAGGAACAGCTAAAAATCGACTGGACTTGGAAAGAATGACAAAGTGCTGAACAATTCAAACCGTTAATAACGGATGTATCAGAAATGGTTGATGCCACAAAGAAGTTACTTAAATAAATTGTGTGTTCTAATGAAATCTACATTTTTGTGTAGTATGTTTTCGTCTATCGCTTAATGCTTACCAGTTATACAAGATTATGCAATATTCCTTCCAAATGAAGTGGACTTGAAAGACTATTCCCAGAAAATTACTTTTTATTTGTAAATATCTTTGATATATGGTATTGGAATCAAAATCATTAGCCAATATTTAGAAAATCAAAATTATTGAAAATTATTCTATGTAAAGGATAGTAGAGGGTAGGGTGATTTCCTTGAAAATCTTTGCCACATTTTTGGAAGATACTGAGCTTAAATACTAAGTTTTGTATTTATCTGATTTTTATTTTTGAGTTATGCTGTTCACAGAGACACATGCACCTTTTTCTAAAGGTGCTTTTTTGGGTTCAGGGTGCCTCAAAATATATATTTCTGGTGAAATCTCGACATTGAATTTTTGGGTGTAATACAATACTTCCCCTACTTATTAGACATAGTAGAGAAAGTAAAAATTGCATTTATAGGAACCCAATATAAAAGGTTGAAGTATTAATGATGCAAGATTTTTATGTGAAAAAAGAGGTATGGAAGAAAACTTGTATAGATATCTAGGTACATGTAGAGCAGTTAGGCAGAGTTCAGGAAATGGGACAACGAAAGAGATAAAGTTAAATGTTGTAACATATAATAGTTCTCCCACTATTATTTTATGGAGCAGAGACATAAACCCTAACAAAAAGGCAGAAGAAGATTAGAAGCTTCAGAAATGAAATTTTTGAGATCAGTAGCTGCATATTTTGTATTACAGCACAAGAATGGAATAAATTTGAGCGGAATTAGGAATAGAGGAAATAATACAAAAGCTAATAAATCAGTGATATAGATGGATCGAGTATTTAAAAGAATGGAGGATAGCTGAATTGCAAGGAAAGTTTTCTAGTATGCTCTGGGAGGAAAGAGAAGTGTTAGCGGTCTTAGACTGTTGGAAAGAACTGTTCTAATGAGGACGGAACAGGCCTGCTGTCTCAATCCATGATGATAATTCTGATTCTTTTGCCTTCTTGTAATACTTACCATGCATGACTGCTTTGAGAGAAAATGAAAGTGAATGATTATGTTAGTGCCAAGCCACATGTTTCCATATCTCTGATCCAGCTAGGAAGGGCAGAGGAAGCAGTGGATGATAGCTTTTCCATCTCTGTTTTTGAAATTAACTAAAGATGTTCTGCAATTGCAGGCAATGTCCATTCTTTTAAAAGCATGTTGCAAGAAAAATAAAACTTAGGAAATATGTATGTCCTGAAATCTATGTGAGGAGGAAGTGGGAGCTTCCAAAAGTGAAACTTGTGCAAGCAGATATGATGCAGCATATATAGTATTCACCTTAAGCATTGTTTGTGGTATTTTAGTATTGAAAGAATGTGTTTGTGAGTAGTAAAATGTTTATTATGTCCCTTATAAAAAATATATTTTTACAGGAATTCCTGGATTTCCTGGACCTTCAGGACTGCACAACAGTAACCAAGATACCAGCTTTGGTAAGTTACAATTTTTCGTTCAACTTCTTATCTAACCTCTTCAATAAGATCACTACTTCTTAGATACATAATGTTTATTATATACTTGTCAGACAAAGAAAATAAATTGCTCCACATACTTGGTGTTCAATATTTTTGGGTTCTTCTTGTTTTCTTTCCTCGTTGGCATTTAGGATTCATGGGTGCTTTAGAAGGCCTATTTTTATTTAATTTTGTGTAAATTGTTTTTCTGCCATTTCATGTCTTTTGTTTCCAAACATACCAGTTTAAAAATGGCTTGATTTATTAAGGTTCACTGTAACTGAAAAGGGTAGGACTACCAACTATTTTTTTCTTTGGGGTTATCTAAAGGATTGAGTATTTGTGAGACACCCAAAAACCAGTAGGAGTTGCAGTAGTCATTCTGCAGGAGATGACTATCATCATCCAGGTTTACCACAGTGTGTATATAAATACATGGTATTTATTAATTCAAAACATGCACTTTAAGTGCAACTTGCAGATATCCTGCAAATTGCAGGAAAATTGTAAGTGTTGCATTTATCTGGCAATTGTAAACTCAGGCCCTTAATGTTATTGTATTAATTTATCACCTGCTTGTGATAATTTTCTTTTGCTTGTTTTGTTTTTAGATTTTTAGTTCTTCTATAATTGTTACATTATTCACTTTTTTTTTAATAAATTATTATAGACTACTATGCTTAAATCAATGTTTTCTCTCTCCATTTTTTTCCACCCCTTCTCACTTGTAGCAAAGCTAAAGAACTAAAGTGGCATTCCCTTGCTATTCTTAAACACCATACATATTTTTTATCTCATAATTTTAGTATGGAAACTATGTTTGTCTTATATTTCACAGTCTTATATTTGTGCAGCATGAACAAGTGTCTCGTATGTTGTAGCTGAACAATGGCTATCTTGAGCTTGTCTAAACTGATCGTAAACTTATTGTTTTTGTAGTACCAGCAAATATGCATGGGGAGGGTAGTGATCTGCACTGGCTACCATCTGCAACAGAGAATAGCAAGGGATAGGGAAAATTATGAAAGTTGAATTTAAAGATAGATTTGTTTTCAGAACATGCCTTCACATCATGTGCCTCCCACTGGTACTATTGTTGCTAGTCTAGAATTTTTATTTCACATAAACTATCTATAACTGTGATTAAATACATGAGATATTCTTAGAAGCAAGCTATATTGAAGACCTGAGAACAAAAAGTAGATTATGAACCAAAAGTCGACTTTACAGAATACCAAAGTAAGGATTCCATTATTTGAAAGTACACGTTTATAGCACAGTAGTTTGTTATTGAATATTTATAGCTTAGATACGAGATATGTTATAGAAGCATTAACATTCTCCAGGCCTTTATAAATTTTTATGCCCATATGAAGCCATTGTAACACAACAAAAACAAACTGTTTTTAATGTATTCAATTTATGTAATTTTACGAAAACATTCAATTAGTCTCAAACATTAATTAACATCATCACTCTTGATATCAACATCTTCATTAAGCCCATGACTCATAGTTAACTGCAATTAATTAGAGCTGAAATAGAAACTGCAATGATTAAACAAGCTCTTTATAGTAATGTTGCCTATTGCAAATCCTGAATAATGTTCTTTATTTACACAGACAGATCAGCCTTGTATATCATTAATAGAAGTAGATGTAGACGGGATTCCTGCTAACATCCTATAATGCAATTTTTCATTGCGATGCTCTCTTACATGTATCCTTCCATTCTGCATCACTCTTTAATACTAGAACACACGAGTTTCAGGTACCCCTAAAATGCCCTTTAGCAGCCAATTGACTGCTGCTACTTTCTTATGCAGTTTTAATAATTTTTGTCTCTGAAAACTATGGAATTTCTTGCTTATTGCCTTCCAGCATGCTGTGATATAATAGAGGGAACGATTTTACTTCCAAACTACAAGCCAGATTTGAATCCAGTTTGCATTTAGCTTCTGGAGTAAGTTAATAATATTCTTGGTTTCTGCTCAGTATCATGTACTTAAATGCTCTTTTGATCAGGCTGATGGAAATTCTTATTTATTGCTTACCAGACAACTACAGTATTTAACTTCTGAGCTGGGAACCAGGTTCAAATTCAGCTTCAGTCGAGCTTCTAGTTTCAGATATTTTATGTTTTTTGCTCATGTCTTGCTATGTTTAGTTTTATGTCGCTAAGCCCCTTTGCCTATTTATGTAATTTGTTGGTACTTCAATGATGTAGTCACTACTTGTGTCATCTTTTACAGTTTATCTCAGGCAGATGGTTCTAAATAAAAAAGGGGTTATGTATTTTTTATTTCAAGTGTACGTGCTTCCTTGAAAAGTAGAAATGTTTTATTATACTAATTGGTTTTGCTTTGTTCTATGTAGAAACAAGTCACTTGCACAAAAAAGACATAATTTTATATAAAAACGGATATGTATTCAAAAAGCTATTACATTGAAAGAGGTATTAGAATGACACTTTTTGCACAATTTGTTGCTTATACGAAACTACTTACAAATTGTTTGCATATTGAACAACTTTTTTCTTGCATAACCTTATTTGACATGTCTTGCATTTAATGGCCTTAGATGTTCCTTCATTTCTATTATCACCCATGGATGATGGTAACAGTAGTCAATTTGGACGTGAATTCCTGTATGCCATAGCCAATTCTTCCACAACTTTCATTATGAAAGACCATCTAAACATTGTAGAGCTAGTTATTAGCTTGTACAAGGTATGATCATTGATCATTGCTAGATCCAGAATGTTACAGGACACATGAATGGGCCAGCGCCCATGTGTCAAGTGTCACTGTAACACTGTATTTGCGAGACATCTGATCTATAACATCTACATTGCATTTGGTAGCATTGTAAACACTGACTGTTTCAGGGTATTTTTGTATTGGAAGATTCATCTATAATTACACTGGAATGCATAAGCTAAGAATAAGCATGTTTTTCTTGACCTTCCCTTCTAAGATGTGAGAGTAATACAGCAAGTTTTGTAAATAATGCTTGAATGAAGTACATCTTGGTGCTTTTTCATAAGAGGAGGCCATTCCCGGCTAGCTATATTCAAGGTACCAAAAATATTTGTGCTTCTCTTTTGCAGTTTAATAGCTGTGAAGAACTTATCAGTTGTAATATTTTGTCCCTTTCCTAAAAAGGGTTCCATGAGATTTAGAGTAACTTGCTCTCCCAGACTAGTTTTTTGCAGGACTAGTTTTATTTTTTCCCAGGTATGGAAGTCCATTTAGAAATACCTCATTTTAGCATTGGTAAGCTACCAGTATTTCATGCTGTATTATTGGGCTTGCCACTCATGCACTGAGTGAAAGGGCATCAACATTTCGATGGAAACAGCTGTTCATCCATGGTTAGAAATCTTGATGGCCTGTAGCATTCAAGATATCAGAGGCCAAACAAAACTTGTCTGTTTATGTTGCTGACACATAGCTCTGATAACAAGCCAAAGAAACCGCATGATTTCTAGAAATCTGTTTCTTGCCATTGTTGACTGAAAAAGGGTGGTGCCCATTCAGGATTCCACAAATCTCTCAGTGACAGAGACCTTTCGCCATATGCTCCTCAAGTGTACAATACAGCTATGAATGATTCTAACCCTTCCAAGACCAAAGTCCAGGAATTATCATTGAGGGTAATGCATGCCTCCATTTCAGTGCATTTCTTCGTCAGTCGCAACATACATTCACATATGAATAACCAAAGTGTTCTGACTGGGGATTCTTCCAGAGCATTGCATTTTGCATGCCCTGTAGGACCAGCAGCTTCACAAATAACATTTTGCTGACTCCTCCTACTCATACCTGCACAGTTTTTAGGTGTGATGCATGTCAGTTGTGTGCCATCAGTGCCATATTCTTGGTAACCAAGGTTTGGTCTTCTTTCAGCACTTGTGCTGTACCACTTGTTTGATGTTAATTGTGCTGCTATTAGTCAAAGTAAAACCCAATCCTGGTCTGGAAACACAGTAAGGCTATGCTGAAGTGCATTACCAAAGACATGCACATTTAAAAGGAATGAAGAGGAGAATTGAGGAAACAGTAATTGTAAACTTGAGATTAAGTTAATATTGGGGGAATTCAAAAAGAAAAGTGAATAGGAATTGAAAAAATGCAAAAATAGAATGTCATATTTGAAGAAAGTGACAACAAAGCAAAGGAAGGTGAATGTGATAAGATTTGGAGTCTCAGGAATGGAATGGATTAAATCAAAGAGATACCAAGATAATAGGCCTACAACTAAGTGGATGGGAAATAATTGATGACATAAGAGTTGCCATGAAAGGTCCAGGCCCAAGACTGGAAATAGTTAAGCATGCTACAAATGAAAATAAAATGGATAACTCAAATATGCAAAAGTTAAAAGGAGGGAAAAAAATATTTGTTGAATAAGATAACAGTAAAAGAAAGAGAAATTATAAGTTTGTTACTATGGGAAATGAGAAGAAAGAAAGCTTTCATTCAGGGCTTAGATTTGTGAGTAATTAGGAAACAGGATATTCGCCAGCTAAATATGAGATGCATGTTAGATTCAGATGAGAGGATATACACATCACCCGAGAAAGGAGGAAGGTTGGTGTTGCCGCTTCTGGCCCTAATTACAGCTGTGATTTGGTCAGGCATGCTTTGGATGAGATCTGCAATTTCCTCTTGTACCAGTTCTCATTCCTCTTGAAGTGCAGCTTGAAGATCTGCCAGTGAGTCAAGGAATCGACCCTTAGCATGCCTCCCCAGCTTGTCCCAGGCACGTTCTTCTGGTTTAGGTTTGAATTGTGCTGGCCATGCTATATGTTCAGTCTCAGCCACATCTAGGAACTCAGAAGCACACTGAGCAATATGCGGACAAATGTTATCGGGCATAAGGATAATGTCGCCCCTAATGGGTGCAAAAGGCACAACATGATCAGCAGGAATCACCTCAATATACTAATGAGCTCTCAGTGACCTTTTCTCAATGAGCACCAGTTCCATTCAATGCTGCCCCGTTCCCCAACCAATAATGAACCTCCATTAATAGGTGTCCATGAAGAGAAAGTGCAGGGTGCATAATGTTCTCCTGGCCTTCTCTATACTATCTCTCTCTCTCTCTCTCTCTCTCTCTCTCTCTCACCCATCTGGTGCCCTCAAACAGAGCTTGCTCTCATCCATGAGGAGCACCATGCTGCAAGCAAACTGCATACTAGAGATATGGAATTCCCTGGTTTGCAAGTCTCTTGGACTGTAATTAATTTCACTTCATACAGCCTCCTCCTAACTGTACTTTCATAGGTATTTTATGATGCCATACTTGTTGCAAATTATTTCCTGACTTCCACTGATTTTGCATGCCAATCACAAAAAAAAAAAAAAAAAAAAAAACCTTGCAGTAGAAGAAAGCAATCATTACAATCAGAGGTGCTCCTCCTATGGCCAAAACTTGGCCTCCCAGTGTAGATACCATTCTTTCCGAACCTCTTAGATGGTCCTGCATACATTGGAATAAAAAGTGCCAATGATGTCAAGCAATATAACATAGAGCCGTTGCTGCATTTCCAGCTCATTTCAAAATGTACAGACTAAAGACTGATTGTTAGAAAAGCTTGAATGCTTTAAAATAGTATCATATGGCAGAACAATGCACAGAACTATTTTAAACATTATAACATCACGTTGCAGAAATTATTATGAAATCGTTACATGCAAAATTTGTAAACAAATATTGAATTTTACCAGAGCTTCAGCCAGTGGTGTGACAAGCTGAATTAGGAAGAACTGTTATTAAGGGAAAACTTTGGAAAGAATATTGAAATATTCATTTAGAATTTAGGAGCAAAATATCTCACCTTAATGTCTGAAAAGTCCAGGAAGGGTTAAGTCAAGGAGTTATAGGATTGAGGAAATTTTAGGAAAAATAAGAATTTATTCCAAATCAAGAAATATTTGCTAATTTTAATTTCTCAACTTCATTGAGTATATACAGAGAATTGAAAACAATGTGGAGTAGAGAAGATACATTGCAGCAAGAAAAGATTTTGTGTTCTAAAACAGGGCTAAGAGTTGATGGGGGGAGTGGAGTTTTAGAAAAATGAGCACTTCGCAGCCAAATGGACAATAATTGGCATATATTAGAATCCGAAGAAACCAAAATTCTTAGAGAGAAAGTAGAAATGAAAAACTGGTGCAATTTAGCATGAAATTAGGGAAAAAGATGATGAGTGTAAAATCTGTAGCTTGTTTAGCTTCAATTATAATTTCAGCAAATTTTTCTATTTTGTTTGAAATGAAGGAGCGTTGTTTATTACACACACAGGCCCTGAATACAATTTCATAGCAAAAATGAAGCTCGCAAATTTAATTTTTAAATAAGCTAATTACAGTGATGTGAATTTGAAATATAGAAAAATTGAGTCTGAGTTGAAACATTTAACATCAGTAATGTTACCTTTTGTTCATAAATAACTATTTTAGCTTGTCTGGAAAAAATTTACTTAAAATGCAATAAATGTAAGAAGACAGAAGAATTGTAAAATGTTTTCATTTTAATTGCTAGCTGCAATTTTTTATAGCAACAATGATAGATCCAGATTCAGCTTGTGGAAACTAAAAATTGTAAAAACTTGAAAGCGTGAAAATTAGTTTATAACATACTTTTTGTTCTCAGGTTTTCATGCCCTTAAAAATGTAAGAGTCGTGTTATATATGAGGCATTATCAATTGGTTATATCATGCTGAGAAAAGTTACATAAGCTTTAATTCATCCTCATAATCTAACTATACTTAAGTTTTAGTCAAGACTGAAAAGTTGATAATACATTGGTACTTATTTCCTTTATGCATGTAAAATAAATACCACTGAGTCACAGTTTGGCTGGTTTAGTTAGTCATATCTTGAAACAAAGTGAAAATTCATATAAAGGTCATCAGTATTTTATATTCACCTATGAAATAGAGAGTATAAACTATGAAATTATTCCAAATTTAGTGACTATGGCAAATCTTAAATTTTGAGTCCTACTGCTTGTTTTTCAAGAATTGTGTTATAGTCAAATTTCTCAAATTTTCTGGATAAATCTTTTTTGTTATATCAGTATATACATAGGAGTATTAAGTTTTCATATTCCATACTTATTATAGCATTACCATTACAAACTGTTTGAAACGAAACCTACATTTTTCTCATTTTGAACATGTTTTTTAGATACAAGTTTTTATGCTTATGGAAACTTTTTTTTTAATGAAAAATGGATTGTACCTCAGGCTGTTAGCTAATACATTCTGTATCTCTTCCTTATTAGGTCCTGACCCTTGCCAAAACACCCAGTTTAACCACCAAACCACAACATCCTGTAGCTGTCAGAATTCCATGCCTGTTCCTAGAAGACGATTCCATGTTTCCTAAGTGATTTAGATAACCTGAATTCTGCAGTTATATAATTCAACAAAATGTATGCTTCTTAATTGGAGAAAAAAATGTTTTCAACATGAACTCATTTATAAGAATGCTAATTTGCCTTCTTGTTGAATTTTAATGAAACATAATTTGTAATAATTCCTATATTATAATGCTCCTTTGCCTCTTTAATACACAAATTTAATGTGCAGTAAGTTGTATTATTTTGTGAAATAAATGTTAATGACTTTTTCAAAATGTTGGCACATAGTTGCATGTATATGTTTTCTCTCTCTTTTGATTTTTAGGTAACACACTTTCACAGCAGCCTTTAGTTCTTCCTATACAAATCTTAGCTATGTCTGTCTTATTGTTTTTTTAAGGATTATTGTGTTTATTAAAGCGAGACAATTCGGCCCTGTTTCCAGCATTTCCATTTCAAATGAAAATATTATTTGTTTCAAAGCTATAAGGCTGGACTGACAAAACCACATTTTAAAATTTCTCAGGGGAGAAAGCCTCACAAATATGATTAGCCTGAAATCTCTTGTTACAAAACTGGAATACCTGTAGCATGTAGTTATATATTTAGAACTGACTTTTTACTTCCTCTGCCTTGTATCTAGTAGATAGAGGAAGTATATTATTCCGCCCAAAAATTCAATATCAAGGTTTCACTGGAAATATCTGTTTTGATAACCCCTGAATTAAAAAAAAACAATTTTTAAAAAACGGATAGTGTGAGAGAAAGAAGACAACATAACTCAAATGAAATGTCAAATAAATACATCTTAAAATACTTCCCCTACTTACTATACGTAGTAGAGAAAGTAAAAATCTCCCCCCCCCCACACACACACACACAAACAACTAACTGTTGCATAGAAAATATGTTATTATCATTTTATTTTCTCAAAAATGGTTCTTAACCGTTTTGATTAAAATACAATTTGTTAGGTATTAAAATATACATATTGACTTTTCTGGAAATAGCGTGTGAAGTCCTCTTCATTCGGAAGGAATTTTGTATGATTGATAAACCATGAGATAAACAAGCTTACTATCCAAAAAATGTAGATCTGTTTAAAATGTGCAGTTTGTTTAAAATCATTTTTAGTGGAATCAGCTGTTTCCAAGATATTTTGTTATTGTTTGAATTATTCAATATTGTCTCCGTTTTTGGCATGCTGTTGTTATTCAGTTGTTTCTTATGATGCCATAGAAAGAATGTGAAATTTCAAGGCCCATGCGTAATGAGCTGCTTTTAAACATTTGACTGTCACTTCCGTTTTCTGTATCTCCCTTTCATCTACAACTAACTGTATTGAAACTGTTTCTACAAAGGTTAACATGAAGAGTAGTTTGTAGAAGATATGTAAAAATAAATAGTAGTGTATAGAGAAAGTCAGTGAATGCATCACATTAGATTTTTTCAAGTGTATGCATCGCAACAGATCAAGAAATACTGGTGGTTAACTGCAGAATAATATTGTGCACAAATAATATATCATGTGTATTTAGGTGTTGGCAACCACTAGTCGATGCAAGTTATGACTTTCGCTACAGAATTAATTATAATTTTATTTTGCCTTAAAGTAAAATCTTAAGCTTGCAGAAGTCACATACCATTGTTGCTGTTGCAAAATCTGCTGTATATAAAAATAGATCTTTTTCAAGAAGAACAAAAAAAATATCACAACGTTTTGTTGTTTCAATAAGTAAACCTTGAACATTGCATTAAATCACTTCTGTAATACCTAAAGGCTGTATCAATTGATAGCATGTAGTAAAATGATTGAAGGTAACCAGTAACATAAGCCCCCCCCCCCCAAACAAGAGTTCCAAAAGTATGGTTATGAACCACCTCACACTACATTTTTTGTAAGTGTTACATGTTTTACTCCTCAATAGAATGGTCCAAAGTATGCTCTTTGTTTATACAACTGAATATTGCAAAGAGGTGGAGTTGTAATTAAAACATACATAAGGCAAAGGAAGGCTGGAAATGCCACACAGTCTGGAAAGTTATTAGCTGGCACATCCCCTCCCTGGAGTATATCAGTTTTCAAGTACTTAGTCAAAATGGAACAACCTTATGCAACAAAGAGTAAGCATATAATATATATCCATGAATACAAACAGTAGTCATAACCATACATTCATAATGTTCACATAAAATTATTTCTAGTCATGCTTACCGGAACTCTACCATTACCTAGAGTAGAAAGAGAAAGTATTGTATTGCATCCAAGATTTCACCGGAAATATATGTACGTTTTGAGGTCCACTGAACCCAGAAAAAGCATTGTGTTGGGAGACTTGAGTCAAAACTTTAAAGCACATCAAGCTCAGATTTTCAAGAAATTTCCCCTTTCCACACTATCCTTTACATTGAAACATTTTGTAATTCTCATTTTCTCAAAAGATTAATTCCACATCAAGTTGCACAAATTTTCACAAAATATGACCATCATGTTTCCAATTCACTTCAAATTTTCTCCATGGATTACAAAAACAAAGCGAATTATGTTATAAATTCTTACTTTTTTTTTAAATTGTAATGTTTTTTTTTAAATATTGTACAATCCAACTTATAAAAAGCGGCACATTTCTCTATCTTTAAATTAGAATATCTCACAGGCGATAGGTGATAAAATTGTTACTTAATATTTATTATAATTGATATAATTAACTATTTACATCAGTTTTTAAGATCCAAATTTTAAAAACTGCATATCCTTATTAACTCCCAAGTTTAAATTTCTGTAAAAATTATAAATAAATTCGTTGTAGTTTTTTGTATATATTTACCTAAAACAAAGATGAGATCCTGTATAGTTAATTTTAAATAAAATAACTTAGAAAGCAGCATGTAAAGGGATTCCAGCAAGGGTGGAGAGTAGCGGTAGGAGCAACAACAGTCTGTCATTGGATGCCTTGCCAACTGTTCACAGCACTTTAGTTTCACTAGTTTGTTCACATGTAACTTAAATTTGGCATACAGTTGAGTAACATTCGAACCTTCAATCTTACCCCATGCAAGGCAACTTAACTACAATTTAAATGTGCACTTTTTCCTTGAAGGTTTGCTGGACAGCATATGGAAATCAAACAAAGAAGTTGATTGTATATGTGGAGAGTGAAGCCACATACTCAGGAAGAAAGAGCATCAGCACCCAGTGCTGAAGGTCTTTGTTTCAAATCCAGGCCATAGCATTGGGATTTTAGATTCACCTTTTGATCTTAACTTACATTTGATTAATGTGAATAAGGATAATATCACAAGTAATTAACTCATGTGGCTATAAATCCAGAAATAGAATTATTTGCAATGGTGAGTTGTAGGGTTTTATTAGATACTCATGTGATTAAGTTTGAGGAGGCTTGCTGGAAAATGTATAGGACTTACAGTAGAAAATGACACAGGCACAAAATGCTGTAGTCCAAATTCTGGCATTGGAGTTTTTCAAGTCTAATTCATTTTTTTCTGCTGAAAAATTGTTTCCAAACATTTTGCATAATTCTTTGTCTTTTAGGTTTATTAGTAGCATCCAGTTTTTATAATGACATTTTATAAAATGACAAAAATATACTTCCAACTAATAGTACCTTAAATAGATGTCCTACATTACCTGCTAAATAAAGTAAATCAGTGTGTGTCATTGTGAAACAATAACTGGCTTGATATAGATAAATTCACAAGAGAAGTAGTGCATTAAAGCATCTTCGTATCTTTACAAGCATATGTTTTATCACAGCATGTTTCAGTTTTATCTTCATGGTGTGCATTGTATCGCATTAACAGACATAGGGCGATTCAATGAAATCAGATTTTTACAATTGTGTAGTAAACTTGAATTATATTATTTATGTAAATTAACAAATATGCGAGATAAATGTTAATAATGTGCCATTTTATGCACCACAGAAAAACATTTCATTTCGAAAAATTCTGTCCCACAAATGGCTTACATTTCTACAATGACAATCTTCCAGCCTGCAAAGCATATTGTTAATACACTGTAGCATTTCAACTGGGGTAGCATTCTCTGAATATTGTTGTTACGGTCTACAAGAGTTTATGAACAATTTTAAATAAACCTTAGTATTCAAGTATACAACAGAGAAATTGAACCTCTAGTTCCTGAGGTCAAGGTTCAAACCCGGCAGAGGGTGGTGGATTTTTTCGGGTGTAAACATCCTTAGCATGGCTTCCTTCAAAAGGGAGGTAAAGCCGGTGGTCCCATGTCATAGATTTGCGGCATATAAAAGAACCTCAAGCCTGATAAAGAGGCCTCTGAGCAAAATTACCAGCCTTTCACACTCAATACAGAATGGAATACTAAGGACTACAGCAGTTAAAGGGCGTCCATAAATAAAACTCAGTTCAATCTAGAGAAATCGGACCTTGGAGATCATATAATGTCTCCATTTTCTGAGATACGTTGATTCTCAAAAAATCTTATGTAATACATTCACATGACTTTCTCTACCCTCTCTATTAGTGGGTATACAAATTATTCTTACTAAAGTTTATTTTTCTATCCATCGCATTTTAATCCAAATAAACCTTTGCAGAAATAGCTACATTACATATTTTGTTGTAGATACAAAGAGAACAGTGATAGTCAAATTTAAAATTCCATACTGTTTGCATGCAGTCAGAAAAACAACTGAAAATCAAGGGGACTTAAAAAGAATCAGTATTGAACAATTCAAACATTTAATAACAGACATCTCAGAAACAGCATATGCTACAAAAAACGTATTTGAAATAAATCCTGTGCTATAAAGAGATCTACATTTTTGGTGTGATACGTTTTCATCTGTCGCTTAGTGTTTACCTGTTATATAAGATTATACAAATTCCTTCTGAATGAAGAGGACTTCCTAGGCTATTCCCCAAAAATTCAAGATATACATTTTATTTGTCATGCAAATATCTGGGATTTTCTTGAAAATCTTTGTTGCATCCTTGGAAGATACTGAACTTAAATACCAAGTTTGGTATTTATCCAGCTTTTCATTTTGAGTTATGCTGTCTGCATACGCACATGCATGCGCCCACACACACACACACACACACACACGTTTCCAGAAATGGTTTATTTGGATTCAGGCTGTCTCAAAACATGTATTTCTGGTGAAATCCCAGTATCAAATTTTGGGATGGAATGCAATACCTTCTCTACCTACTATTTACATGGTAGATAAAGTATAAAGCTGATACACAGCTCAAAAATGTTTGACAACGTGCATCATTAGTAGGCAGATTGTTGTCGCACAACTGGGGTCCACGGATATAATTTTCGGGAAATAAAATCTTTTCCTTATTCCATAAAATGGCATATTATTAGCATAAATCTCATATTTGTTAACTTATATAAGTAATTAATGTTTACCACTGTTTCATTATATCATCCTGTATTTGGAAACTACTAAAAATAAATATGCATTCTGTTTTCCATTCTATTCATACAATGTTTCCTGTATTCACAGCAGTATATATTTCTTGAAAAGAAAGTAAAAAAAAAATTAAATTGAGTTTTATTTATGGATGGTCTTTAACTACTATGGTTCTTAGTGTCCCATTCTATATTGGGCATGAAAGAGTGGAAACTTTTGCTCAGAGGGCTCTTTATCAGGCTTGAGGTTCTTTTACATGCTGTAAATTGATGACATGTGACCATCGGCTTTACTTCTCTTCCAAAGGAAGCCATGCTAAGGATTTTTACATCCAAAAAACATCCATTGCCCTCTGGTAGGTTTGAACCCACAACCGCTGGAACTAGAGGTGATACCCCTAGACCATGGAGGACAACGAAAAAAAAGAAGAAAGTACCCTGTGTGGGTGGTAATAATTCATTATCACACTTTGGCTATTCTTCCAAGTGTTCTTTCTGTTGAAAAACGTTTCTGGGTCTTTCAAGGCAAAACAGTTTAGGTTAGATGCAAACTGTAGCAGATTTCATTGCCAATTTTTATTCCTTCAGCTACTGCTGAAGCTTCGGGTAATGCTATGAACACAAGTGCTTCACTAATTCTGGTTTCAGTGAAATCAACCGTACTGATTATGAGTGCATGAATTGCCTGGAGATATTCAAACAGTGTGTTGTATTACCTTGTACTAATAAACCAATGTATAGCTGATGCAAAATCCTTATTAAGGCATTACAACAAAGGAATGCTGTTTCATGGAAATCTTTTCTAGCTTTAGGAATGTGTTGCCATAAAGAGGTGTGTAAGTATTGATGAGTTTACTCTGTAAGTACTAGCTCTATCCATACTTGTGTAGTGGCAATTCAGTTTCAGCTCCGTATGGACTAGGTATACTGTTGCTGTGCTTCTGCATGTAGTATTGGTTTATAAACCAAAAGGTGCATTAACAAAGTTTTTACACCAACTATACACGCTGCTGCACCTTTTATTTTTGAAATTGAGTTGGCTTAGAAATACCAATAGTGGTATACAAAAATAGGATATAAACAAATACAGGTTGGAACATACCATGTAGCACTTTTGCTAAAAGATGATAATGAAAGCTGTACCCTTTACTGAAATGTTGTTATAAAGCACACTTATGTGTAAACAACACTTTGAAAGGTTATATCAAATATTAAAAACTAACAGATGTTTTGCACAGAACTTGTGAAACTTCAGCAAGTTAAATTTGAATAGCAACATTATAAACCTTTTAAATATAATCGGTTTTGACATGGAAGCCAAAAAACAAGTAAATTATGGTGGTTTTTATAACTTTTGTTTAAAACAAACTTTCCTTTGATTATGGAGATTCTACTATGTCTCTCTTCCCCTATTTTATACCTCTCCCTCTCACCCTTACTTTTACCCCCTCTCTCCCTTTCTATTCTCTAAATTCTCTCCCCCTCTCTTGTCTTCTCTAAATTCTCTCCCCCTCTCTTGTCTTCTCTTAACTCCCCTCTTTGTAATGTACATATAATGTGCTATTTTGAAAACTGGTAATAAACTTTTTCCAGGGTGTTAATAATGAAAGTAAGGGATTTAACAGTACATAAACGTGCGCCTCTTTCTTATTTAATCAGTTTCTCATTGCAAGCTGTTTTATATACCAAATAATACAGATTGAGCCAAAAGACGAACTGCACAGTGTTTTTCCTGTCCACGTTCTCGGTGCTCGTTGCCTTCTGCTACTATCATAGAAAAGTGCGGATGAAACCATTCAGCATTTTTAAAACTACTTTTAAAGGCTTTACTTACCAACTTTATGAAAGGAAATGCTGAAACTGGCCACCGTCGTTGTCCATACATTTTTGACAGATCTTTAGGAAACTATCCATCATGGAATTTTTGGGGGGAATTTTCCAAACAATGTCCGATGTCTAATGTTTCTTCGGTAAAAACCAAACGCCATCTTTTAGATTTCTTAGCCTGAACCCTTCCTGTGGCCTGAAATTTACTGTAAAGTTCATGGATTGTTGTACGGCCTGGAACTTTTACACCTGGAAATCTTTCTGCAAATGGTACTTTCACTTGGCGAGCTGACCGAGTTAACGCATACGAATCATAAATAAATACACGCTGTGCAGTAGAAAACATATACTGAGCCATAATATACTTTGTGATTAAATATAGGACAAAATAATAAATAACTCTTAATAACTGAACTACATCGCATCGTCAACTCAAAACTGCACTTCACACTGCACAGCAAAACCACAACAGCATGAGCTGGAGAATTAAAACAAAATATCCGCCAGGAAATTTCTCAACGTGAACTACGGCGAGTGATGGATAGTTTACTAAAGAGGTGCCAAAAATGTATGGACAACAGTGGTCAGTTTCAGCATCTCCTTTCATAAAGTTGGTAAGTAAATCTTTTAAAAGTAGTTTTAAAAATGTTATATGGTTTCATCTGTGCCTTTCTATGATAGTGGCAGATGGCAACGAGCGCCGAGGACATGGACACGAAAAACACCGTGCAACCGGTTCGGATGTTTTGGCTCACTCTGTAGTAAAGAAAAATTTTTATAACTCATACCATTATATCAAGGAGTACTAAAATTAAAGTTTTCAACAGTAATATGAAATCTGTTTTATTATTTGGCTATGAAACATCGAAAACAAGTAAAATCATTCAAAGCAAATAAAAATTTGTCAATGGATGTTTAAGAAGAATTATAAGCACAAGATGACCAGATACAATTTCAGATTTAGAATTATGAAAAATAACAAATCAAAAATAAATAACAATAAAAATAAAAAGATAATAGAAGTGAATAGGACATACACTAAGAAAAGAAGATAAAGCAGTGGAAAGAATGGAAGAGAACAGTATCGAAGAAACTGCTGAAAAAGGGAAAACATGGAATGAAGTAAAGAAATTGGCAAGAAATAGGGTCCGATGGAAATATTTTGTGAATGCCCTGTGCTCCTCATAAGGAGATACAGGATAGTGATTGATTGATTACACACATCCTGTCAAAATTTTGTACATACAAACTTAGAAACATTATGCTTGTAAACTTCTGTTACATAACATTTTATTAAAAACATTCTTAGACATTACATTCACTTTACATTTTCTTCCTCTGTCATGTATATTTATGTCTCTTCTATGCATTAAGGCTATTCACAACCAACGAGAACAGTAACCAGAACGAGAAAGTTGAAATACATGTATTCAAATGGGAGTGTTCACAACCGACGGGAAGCCTTCCCAGGCCCCAGGAACGGAAAGAAGAGTTGCCTAACTTTTAACTTTTTCGTTCCCGGGAACGGCATATTAGATCAATATTGTGCATATTAGACTCTTCACTCTAAAGGTTATTCTAGGCGGTCGTGGCATGAAACAGCCACTGGTGCTCTCTATAGTCGCAAGCTGGAAACATGAAACTGGAAGGAATTAGTAGTAAAAGTGCTTCCTAACCTCTTCCCAACACCCGCAAATCTAATCATCGTTGGTTCCTCTGGGGAAGGGGTCATTTCTAGTTTATTTATATGCAACTCAAAACTGGCCATTACCTAAAAAACAATGGCAAAAGCTACAAAGAACAGCTAAAATTGCTGTAAATGAAAAAAGAACAATAAACAATGTTAATGTATGCCATTAAATAAAGGAATGAAAGCTTGGCATAAGTAGAGGGATTGGATATGTAATGGATATGCATTTAGATAATGTTTACTCTATCGAATTTTGACATTGGCTTGGCGAAATTGGAAGTAGGTGAAAAAATATCATTGGTCAGTTAAAAACAAATGAAATCCCAATGCGCAAAATCGACTTTCACTTTGTGATCGATATACATTCCCATTCTCGTTACCAGGCTGTTGTGAACCAATTATCTTGCATGGTGCATTGCTTCCCGTTCTTGTTTCCATTCTGGTTACCGTTTTCGGGTGGTTGTGAACCAGCCTTTAATCTTAGAAGTTTATTTTTCTGATTAATTCATGTTAATCAAGATAAACGTTTTCATTATGATATGCAAGGGGATACAGAAGATTGAAGCGATAATCAGATCTCCAAAATGCTGTCATATTCTGGCTTTGAAATTCCATTGTGTGCTTTTAAATGATCACCCACCACTTCAAAATATGTATGATGAAGTATTTAAAAATTCAAACCATAGTGAATAAATATCTTGGAAATAGTTAATGCCACAAAAAATATATTTGACAAAAGTTGTATGTTGTAACGAGATCTACATTTTTTTCATGTAGTAAGTTTTTGTCTGTGTCTTATGATTTCCCAGTTATACAAAATTCAGAATGACTATGCAGGCTATTCACAGAACGTTCAAGATTTTAATACACATGCAAATATACGTTACTTTGATAAAAATTGGAAGTAGCAAAATATTTTACACGTAAAGTGGTTGGGATGGGAGATTTACTTGAAAATCCATGTTATATCCTTGGATTCAAGTTACGACTTGAATACCAAATTTGGTGTTTACCCAACATTTTCTTTTAGTTATACACATCAAACCAAACCACACAAAAGTCATTTTCTGAATTTTAGTTTACATGTTGCACATATAAAATAAACAGACACGTATTTTATATTTTGCAGAAAATCAAATTATTTTAGGATTTACACCTTACTTAACATTTGTCTTATATGCGCACATTACATAAAAGTAATTTATTCTTGGAATACAGAATGGTCAGAAATAAGAACAATACATCATTTTGCAGATAAAAACTTTGTGGTTTTTCTTATATTAAAATGCTTTTTAAGTATGAATATTCTAAACCTCAATATCATATTTAACCCCTAATATTAAAATCTGGAGAAAATACAGGAGGAATCTATGATATATTTTGTTTTAAATCTGTTAGTATCAGGATGGGATCTTCCTTAGAAGTACACTTTTAAAGGGTTTATTTGTGTTAGCGCGTAGGGTTTTAGAACAGACTGCTGACTGAGAGCTTTGTAGCGGCATGCCACACCGGCTGATGCGTTACGCAGTACGAACGTGATAGGCTATCACTTTCGGAGTTGGGTGTAACTTAGCAATTGGAATCTAATGTTCCATGAACCTCTCTCTGTTGTTTCATTTTAAATGTTACTTTGTGTTCAGCTTTTTGTGTTAGAAGCTCATTCTTAGCTCTGTAATTTCTGAAAGTGCATAATGAATGAACTGAAGAAATGCGGCTATGACTATTGCTTTAATCTATTTAATGTTTCCAAGCATAACACAAGGCAGAAATCATTAAGCTTAGCAGACTGCTGCTGCTACTACTACTCTCCAGCCGCGTCGTGCTGGAATCCCTTTACGCACCGCTTTCTAAGTTATTTTATTTAAAATTAGCTATACAGGATCCCATCTTTGCTTTATGTAAATATATACAAAGCACTACAAGGAATTTATTTATAGTTTTTATAGAAATTTAAACTTAAGAGTCAATAAGGATATATAGTTTTTAAGTGTTTGGATTTTAAAAATTGATGTTAATAGTTAATTATATCAATTATAATAAATACTAAGTAAAAGATTACATATTGAGCTTTGCATTGCATTTTATAACACAATTTTATCACTTATTGCCTGTGAGATATCCTGATTTAAAGGTAGAGAGGTGTACCGCTTTTCACAAGTTTGATTGTGCAATATTTTAAAAAGTATTGCAATTTAAAATAGGAATTTAAAACACAATTCACTTTGTTTTTGTAATCCATGGACAAAATTTGAAGTGAATTGGAGACATGATGGTAGATTTTGTGAAAATTTGTGCGACTTGATGTGGAATGACTCATATGCATTTTAAAAATGCTTTTTTATGGATTCAAGAGGGCCTCAAAATGAGTATTTCCGGTGAAATCTCCATATCACATTTTTGGTTGTGATACTATGCTTCCCTCCACCTACTAAGGGCAGGTGGTAAGGAAGGTAAAAGAACGGAATAATAAACCAAATATTTTTATTATTATTATTATTCTTATTATTATTATTATTATTATTATTATTATTTTATTTTGACTCCTCCCATTTCCTGAGTGTACCTTAAGGTATCTCTCTTATCACTCACACCACACACATCATTTTAAAATTACCATTTTTTGCCTCAATGTTAGCTCACTATACACATATCCAGAAAAAGCTTGGTTGAAGTATCCTGTATGAATAATTAGAGACTGATATGCATTTGTATTGCCAAATTCAATATCATCAGCAGTGGTCCCATAGCAAGACTGGAAGTAGAGATGCTGATGGTGGATGGTTGAATAAAATTTGAAAAATGCAGTTTCATGGCTGGGACTAAAACTACAGATCTTCAGCTTTCTATGCCGACAAACTACCCATGAGGTATCACAGCAACACCTTTGAGCATGCAAGTGCTTGCATCATTGGAAACCGCTTTTAAGATATCCTGATTTAAAGGTAGAGAGGTGTACCGCTTTTCACAAGTTGGATTGTGCAATATTTTAAAAAGCATTGCAATTTAAAATAAAAAAAAATAAGAATTTAAAACACAATTCACTTTGTTTTTGTAATCTACAATTCACTTTGTTTTTGTAATCCACGGACAAAATTTGAAGTGAATCGGAGACATGATGGTAGATTTTGTGAAAATTTGTGCGACTTGACGTGGAATGACTCATATGCATTTTAAAAATTGCTTTTTTATGGATTCAAGGAGGCCTCAAAATGAGTATTTCTGGTGAAATCTCCATATCAAATTTTTGGTTGTAATACTATGCTTCCCTCCACCTACTAAGGGCAGGTGGTAAGGAAGGTAAAAGAACGGAATAATAAGCCAGATATTTCAGTGTAAATGAAATTCCTTTGGAAGTTAGCTGAGATGTATGAATCCAATGCAAAGAGATTTTTATATGCATATATATAGATAGATACAGAGGTCTTGTTAGCTCAAGGGTTTTCCGTCGGCATGGAAAGCTGTAGAGAAAGGGTTAAAGTTTCAACTTTGGCAGTGAATTTACAACCTTAGCTTGCAGGATGTTTGAAAAAATAGATTAATTAAATAGAAGTACTGATGTTTGTAAATAGCACAAACATAAACATCAAAGTTTGCTGATGTAAATTTGCATTGCACAGCTTAACATGTCTTAATTATAATTTATTCTTAAGAGTGAAAGAAACAATTGAGGGGAAAGAACAGGAGGATTTTATCATCACAGACACGAGGGGGACTGGCGAGGATGGAGTGACTAGAGAGATGCAGCAGGGAAGACCCAAGTGTCCACATTGCTGTCGAGAATACAGCACCATATGGAACCTCAGGCAACATATAGCAAATGTTCATACATACTTGACTGAAGATGAACTGGTGCCTTGCTTTCTTTGTGGTAAAAAGTTCAAGACCAGACAATACTTGACAATGCACCAATATCGTGTTCATAACATCAAGCATAGAGAGAATTATTGAACAAATGTAGTGATATCTGTCCATCTGCATTAGAGCTGCAGGATGCTTACTTGATAGCAGCTTTGTTTTATACCACTTCTGATAAATAAATATAATTTTAATTGGATAATGAAGTATTTATTGCAATGTATACTTTAAAAATTATAGCCAAGTTTATTTTTTTTCTACTTGCTGTTAAGATAACATAGTATCAAAATAGTATAGTTTTTTTTTTTGAATTGCATTTTGCACATGGCTAGGAAGCTTTGTAATTCTATTCTTCCAGAAAGTCAACAGACATGCCCTCAGCAACAATGTTCTTAAAATATTGGCTTTCCAATTCCTATTTCATTGACCAAAATGCATGATAATCACAGGAGAATGTCTGGATTAGGTGAAATTTCCTTTCACATTCTGTTTAAAGGGAGCTAGCCAGATGCGATGTGGAAAGTCAAAACATGTAAAATTAAATTGAAGGGAGTTTCATGGTTGGAACATATTTTGTTCTGGTGTTGGAGTGGAATTCTAATTTTCTTTACATTTCTATATCCCTGGCGCTGAATCTTTGCACTTGACAGTTTGTGTGGCTTCACGTAAAGTTGGCTATATTGTGGTTGCAACATTGCCAGAGTGGCTAGTAAACAACAACGCTGATAGTTCTTTCTATCATGTCTAAGCTGCATACAAAAAGTTTACTAAGTAGCGAACGTCAATGAATAATAACTCTTTGGTATTATTATTGTTAATTGAAATAACTCTGCATAAACATTGCAGTGTATATAGAATAAATTATGTACTTTTGACAGTATAGAAACAGAATAATGCAAACTTGCCTGCTACAATGAGGGGAAATGAAACAAATTATAAGCTGCGATAATGAAAGCTATTTTCACTCACCGATTTAAAACTGCAAGCATCATGGTCATCGTCATCATCATCATCTTCATCAAGGCATATCATTAATGGTTCACACTCACTAATAATTCTCTATTTCTTGTGCTTTTCGTATTAGCTTATTTACATGATCTACTTTCTTCTTCCACGAAACCGCATCCACCATCGCCACACCTTCCCACAAAAGCCTTTCCACCTCGGTAGTGGTAAATGACTTATTGTTCTCCCTCACATAAGCCTTAATGTCGCTCCACACTAATTCGATAGGGTTGAAGTGACAGTGTAGGGCTTTATCAGCAGGAATAGAGGGATGGCCGAGAAGCTTCACATACTCCTTTTCCTGTTCAAAGAATTCCAGGGTCCTCAATAGTTCCAATGCCTGACTGTTAAGTGGCACACCTCGGCGCAAAGGATTTTCACTTCATGAATCATCACTTAGCAATTGACATCGTTTTTCAGACATTGTCGGACTTAAATCTTGTATGAATAAATAATATGAATGAAATATATATAAAAATAAGATAAATATAAATATGTATATATATAAACAAACAATAACAAAACTATAAAACAATAACCACAAATAACAATGAGCAATATGTAGCTTGCAAAGAATAACTCGATGCTCATGCTAGAGATTCCCAAACTGAAGCCAGTGGTTGGGAATAGCTACATTCGGCAACAGAGCCGCTTCCAGTTCCCGTTCCGCTTTGTCATCGACCATCCAGAATGATCTTGTAATTGGCTTAGGAAGTCAGATGGTTAAGGCTTTTCATCTGTTTTTTTGTGAGTGTACCAACTAAAATGTTAGCTGTCAAGTGCAACGTTACAGCAGCAGGGGTATAAGCAGTCGTGATTTTTTGAGGTAAACAAATGTTATTTGCTTACTTGAGGTTAGAGTGCAATATTGCACACTTAATTTAAAACATTCAAAAAATGAATGATGAAAAACTAATAAACCTGCTTCAAAACCTTCTTCAAGATAAAAGTCAGGGATTGTAGTAAGCATGCCCATGATGGAAGCTATCAAAATTCTGTCCTATTTTCAGTTATATAGTGATTATTTTTAGTAGTGTTTAATGCCAATTCTTACAGAATATGGCACCATGCTAGTGGACACTGATGATGCATGAAATGATAAATATGTGAAGGAAGCATTCCAGGCTTAGGATACCTCCCCGGCATTCGTCATTTGTGAGAACTTAGGAAAACATCAGTCAAGAAGGAAGGTCCTAGGGAGATTTGAACAGCAGACCTCCCATTCATGAGTCCATGCCTTAACCCATTTGTACCATATGACGAACGTTACTCGTATATGGCATTTAAATTGAATGATGAGCACAGCTTGCAAGTGTGTGCTGGCCAATCAAACTACATATGTTTGCATTTTTAACTACAGGTGATGTTTAAAGGTTGCTCCATCTCTCTTTAAAAAACTATACTTTTGGTAACATGAGAGTAAGTAAGAATGATAAATTGCCTGATATATATCATAATAAAGTGACACATGGCAAGTATGAATCATGGTCAGCTATGAATGTGCTGTGTGATTTGGAAGAGTAACAAAGACGTTTACTTCCTGTCATTGAAGCATGAAACTGCTGAAATTATTAGGCAAGCTGAGAAGCAAGAAACATCAGACACCCAGAGAAGAGTAAAGAAACTAAAGTGTGCCCTAGAGTACCAGAAGGGTCAATTTGTATGACAGTTGTGTTTGCTAGCTATGTGCATATTTGTTTCATTGTATTTCATAAATAACTGCTAAGGAAAAGACCACTAAATGGACTTAAGAAACAACATCGCTCATAAGCTGCTTCAAAGTGTAACACTGCCAAAATTCAGTGTTATGGGTCGACCTTCATCCCATTGAGACTGCGAGCTAAAACATGCACCACTTTTCTAATCCACATTCCACCCACAGACAAAATAGAAAATAATAAAACAAAAATACGGGGGATAGCGAAAATGCTTGGCAACACAAAAAGTATGTGTTGCTCTTCATTTGGAGAACTGTTTTCAGATCTATCACACCCAACAATCATGTTTGGTCATCAAAATCGGTGAGTCAATGCTACCAGTATCACATTACAACATTTCAGGAAAGAAATTATATTTCTTGATTTTATATTAACCTTAAAGCTTCACAATGCACTCGCACAGCTGTACAGGAATTTAAATCAAATTTCTGAGATAGACATGAGGGTATTTAAATAAGACGCCAATGTGTTAATGATCTCAGCCACATTGTAGAATAATGTACAGTAAAACATTAGCAAAATCTTAACATATAAGAGTACTGGAAAACTCTTATATCAAGCTTAACCACAAATATTAATTAATTAAAGTCTGTTTTAGATTTCTTAATAGTTAGTGTGTCATTTCTTAATTAGCATAGGAATCAAGATATCAATACAAATACTGCCCATTTCAATAGTAACTTCATTGGTTGATTAAAATCCAAAAAAAGAGGTTTGTTTGCATTATATGACATAGCAAAAATTGTCTTAGTGCATCAAATATGGTACCGCAAAGTTTGGTGGGTTTAACAAAAACTACCATTGTTTGCTCTCTTTTTCATTGTTGGCAAGAACAGCCTGGCTAAAGGTTTAATAGTGACTTACCTTTCAACGGAAGGAAGAAGATGATGAAAGAGGAAAGGGTAAATGAGTGCAATGTGAAAGAAGAAGAGATTTTGTATTGTTGGGACACAGAAGTGAAATACAGATGAAGTAAAGAAAGATCAAGTTTTGCCAGGAAAATTGTGGAAACAATCTGATGTACATAAGCTTATTTTGATAGTCAATTTGTGACACTACACTTAACTTTTACTAAGATAATGTGTGACTAGTTTCAGGAGCCATTGCTTCCATCATCTGCTGAAGGTCCACTGGCATTGTCATTCACAATGCCTGCAGATGTGGAGCTGAAAATAGATTTGATGAATTTGTGAATCTGTCTGTTGACAGGATTTCAAAATTCTTGGCTTGATGTTTATATTCTGTAATGGAAACTTTTCCTTACCCAATTGGAGAGCTATAAAGGGTGGTGCATATGTATGTATCACATAGTGAAAGTCCCCTGAAAACTGCAAAGACTGCACCAACATATATATAATATAATAAAAGGAACTTTAAAGTGCACACCAGTGATTACTTTTGTAATATAAAATACAAGTGTACAAATCTGCAGATGCTGCACATTTCTGGGACTGTAACCATGAAATAATTACAGATGCAATTCTAGTATGAGGTCCAAATCTCTTGGCATTTGAGGCATGTCCACTGATACGCACTAGCGAATGGCAGCAGTGCGGCATTGCCTCATATGGACAGTACACCTTGCTGCTGGTAAAACTGTAATTGCAATGTCATGTGCGCACATGTGTATTTCATATTTCAGAAAAGCATCAAGTAGTTAGGATCAAAGGTGACGTTTTCCTGGACAAGTACAAAAAAGAATCATATTTTTACACCCAGTGGTTCACCATTAATTTATAGTTATCTTTTGTGATGTTTAAATGGAGACTTTGAGTTATAATTATGCTTATAGTAGTAGCAAATCCATTGCTGTCATAGTTATTTTATATATCATTATCTCATAGACATGATTATCACTTAATAATGTGCAATTCACCATGTGCTAAATAAATTTAGAAATAGTTATCCAGCGAGGTTTTTCTAATACAGTTACAAACTTGTCATGAAAATACTTCAAAACCCTCTGACACAGCTCTACAAAACCATACATGAAGTTTTTTAATAAACTTTGTCATGTATGGTTTTGTTTCACAAAATAATACCATTGGAAAACCAATGTGCATAATGCAGAGTCCTAGAACCAAGCATGTATCCGTTACATGAGAAGAGCATGTTGTGCTTTTTACAACATTCAACACCTCATTACTTGGAATGCGCTACAACAACAGAGGGTCATATAAAGAATAAGCCAACTGAAAAATTTAAGCAAAGAATTACCAACTTTCATCACATTCTCGAGAAGGCATCAACAATGGAATTCATTGCACCATTGACGTGATAGCTCAAGGTTAGAACATTGTTAAAACATTGAGAAAGCAAAACTCTGCTGGTGTAAAAACAGTGCGCATAATGGAAGGTTAAGCGACTCAGTTCTTACAGTGATAGGCTTTGTCCTTGTGTTTATAAAAGTTAACTATTTCATGAAAATGTTGCTTAGTAAGCCCATAGCACCAGTGGATATAGCAGTAAGGTTAGGGCTGTTGTCTTTAGTGTGTATAATTTCTTTAAAGAGAATGACAGTGAAAAAAACCGCAAAAATCGTAACTTCACAAAAGTCAAGAACTTAGGCTCAGGCATGCTCATTAAGTACATGAATTGTTTCACGTTTGTGTAGGGGAGAGAAAAAGGATATGCCGTTAGCTGTGCCACTTGAATAACAAAGGGTGCATAGAAAGGTATGGTTTTTATTTCTCTAATTTGTGTATTACATGTCCAGTCTCTTCTAGTAGTTTTTAAGTGAACATTGCAATGGCATTTATAACAAACACGTGGCATTCTGACGAAGTGAAGAGAAGTGAAGTTTGGCAACCGCGTGGTCACTCCGTATTGATTGCCACAAAACATCAAGAGATTTGGGCCACACAGTAGTGTCAGCTTCCTGTAAAATCTCTACTTGGGAAAAAAATGTTCATGATAAAATACAAATATCAAGTCGTGATTTTGAAATCCTATCAACAGAGAGATTCGCCAAATTCATCATACTTATTTCCAGCTCCATATCTACAGATGCTTTGAATCTCAATGCCACTTGAACTTCAGCTTATGATATAAGAAATTGCTCCCAAAATTATTAGTCCTATGTTATATTAGTGTAAGTGAAGCACACTGTCACAAGTTGACTCGCAAAATATTTCTATATATACCTGCTTTGCTGTTACTAGCTTCTATTACTAAGTAATAATCCGATGTACACGCATACAACTTTCTCTACTCATTACAAATTCACACGTATACCTTATACATGGTCCTTCAAAAGTGATGGATGAGTTAAAAGTAAAGAATGAGAGAAAATATTTCTAGAAAACATGGTTGGAGAATTTAACCCTTATTATGCAGTTTATTTGCTGGTTGTTGCCACCACTGAACAAAGAGTTTGGATACTATGTGAAGACTAATTCCAATGTTTTATTCAGTTAATTAAGAGGCAGTAAATCATAACAATGATTTTAGCACTAAAGAAAGACGATTGAAAGAAATTTTATGTTTGAACAGCAGTGAAGTGTATGGTAGTTTACAGAGTTAGGCCCTATTCCTAATGAAAAATAAGTATAAGACTTTACACCCATGTTATTTAATGGAAGGATTCACCTAGAGTCGCGCAGTGCACTACATAATGCAAGTGTTTGCAAACTTTGAGCTTGCATTGCATGCGCAGAGCAAGAATTCTGCATTTCTTTCTTCTACAATCATGGTGTTTGTGTGATACACTTTTTATGTCCTATTTATTTACGAGAAAGATTCAATGACTTTTTATTTTTAATGTTACTGATTATGTTATTCAATTTGAAATTTGCTATATGCTTGTAAGATTTCCACATGTAATTTATTGTAATTCAAGATTTTACACCGTCTACTACACAATCATGGTGCTTTTCCATTTGGCTGTGCTTTGCCATTTTAAATGCTGATCTGATGTTTGCTTGATGCAACACTTTTTATGTCTTGTTTATTTTTAAAGATTTAATTAATTTTTATTTTTAATATTATTGGTTATGTTATTCAGTTTGAAACTTGCAGTACACCAAAAGATTTCTGCATTTAATTTATGGATGTAAAACCCATGCCAACTTCTTGCATTATGCCTGCGGCTCCATTGTGAATGGCCTTCCCTCATGCCTGCACATGTGCTGTGATATGTTAGTGCTACATCTTCATTCTAAATGGAGCCTTAATAAACATGTTAACTGAAGGACTTTACAGCAGATGTTCAAAGTGCTTGCTGTGCACTTGAATGAGACTGTGTAGTCCAATCTTCCATCATTGCTATGGATCTATATCTATCTCATCATCCTTGGTGTAGGAAAGTCAAAATTTTGCAAACGAGTTAGTGTATCCTGATGAACATAGCCTTATGGTTTGCCTTCTTTTGCAAAAAGTTTCTGCATACAAATGTGTTGTCGTGAGTGATTAGGTTTGCAAGTATACATATTATATGTTGCTATCCAATTTACAAATATTTTTATAATTACATCATGTTATACACTGAATTTTCATGCACAATGTGCATAGCAATCACAAACTGATTGGTTTTTGTTAACTACTAAGGCCTAAGGGGGAAAGTAAAAGGGCAGCATACATACTAGTCAGCCACAATATGAGTGTGCTTGGAGGAGGGCGCCACTGTTTTTGTTGACAATGCGTAACATTATCAAGGCTAGGGATCAGAGGGGAGTGAGAGGTAAGGCAATAAGATAATGTACAGTGCTACAATGAAAACAGTTCTACGTTTGCAGACCTCAGCCTTGCTAGTAAATGCAACTCAGAGCTGCAGGTATTTTCTTTACCTGACTGTCCTTCTGATGCTGTGCCCACTTGTTCTGTAAGTTTAGTTCCTCTTCCCACCAAAGGCACTCACATCATGGCTTACTAGTACAAAACATGAATTTTGCTGCTTTGCAATCTCCAGGCACTAATTCAGCAAAATTATGGTATCATCTCTTAAATGGTTAATTTGTGCCCCATGTTTACGGAGGCTATTTATGCTTATCTTACTTTTTACTCTCATCTGCAAAAGTTTTACCATTGCTAAGAAATACTCTATACTATAGCGCTTGTATAAAAACTTATTCTTCCGTCCACGTTACATTGGCCATAATACATTTTTGCACAAATAACATTCAAATGCTTAATCAGAACCATGGAGGAATAAATTCAGAAATCATAGCAACAAGCTCATGTGAAAGAAAATGGATAAAAATGTGTTGTGTTAACATTACTTTCTCTCTGCTCAGTCTCTTACAAACTAATCTTACAAAAGCTTATTCTTCCGCCTATTTCTTGTTAATCGACATAAACTTTCATTACACATTTATATGTTTTATTGAAGGCATTAGACTAAAGAATTAGTCAGATTTTTTTTAAGAAGCAGACCACTATGTGCTGGTTTTGAAATACCATGTTCTTTGCATGACCATGAGAAAAAATGAATAGTGACTTAACACTTGAAAAATTATAAGTATTTGAAAATTCATACAATAACAAAGAATACCCTGAAAATGGTTAATGCTTCAAAATATTTGACAAATTGTGCTCTGTAATGAGATCTACATTTTTTCTTTAGTAAGATTTTGTCGTCACTATTTACCAACCATATAAATGCCATTCAGAATAGAGTTCACAGCTATTCACAGAAAATTCAACATACATATTTTATTTCTTATGCAAATATCTTAAATATATGGTATTTTAATCAAAATTGTGGAGCCATTTTTGAGAACATCAGAAATTTCAAAAAAAAGTTCCATGTAAAGGATAGTTTGGGGAGAGGGATTTTCTTGAAAATCTTTGTGTTACATCCTTGGAAGATGCTGAACTTAAATACTAAGTTTGTTATTTAATTGACTTCATTGTTCAGTTTTGCTTTTTGGCTCAAGAAGCCTCAAAACAAGTATTGCCGTTGGAATCTCAATATCAAATTTTTGGGGGAGTACAATAAATACTTCCTAGGTAAGTAGCAGAGAAAGTAAAAGAAAAGCAAAATTTGAACATGTACCATCAGCTGGAGCACCAACACTTGGGAAAATGTAAATATATGGAATTATCAGAAAATACTGTTAAGGCTTATGGGAAATAATTATTTGACCCAAATTGTGCATCTATTTAAATGAGTTCTACATTTTTCCTACAGCAAAATTTTGTGCGTCTCTTATGGTTGTCCAATGACAAAAATTCAGTGAAAATGGAGACTTCACAGCTGTTCACAGAAAATTTAAGATGTGCATTTTATTCATGTTATTATCAAACGTAATATTTTAATCAAAATCCATATTCATTTTTGAAAAAATAAAAAATTATGAAAAAGTTCCATGCAAAGGATAGTTTGGAGAGAATTTTGTAAAAATTTTTGTGTTGCATATTAAGTCAAAACTTTTCATTTTTGAGTTATGGTATTCTCTCTCTCTCTCTCTCTCTCTCTCTCTCTCTCTCTCTCTCTCTCTCTCTTTTGCAAGGATCTTTTTCTAAGGGCTCTTTTGAACTCAAAATAGATATTTCTGGCGAAATCTTGACACCACACAAACACATGGAATTGTACATGAAATATCCATGCTTTCTATGCATAAAAAGAAAAGTGGATTGCTGTGCAATGACATAGAAATTCCATATTCCTTACATGACCGCAAGAAAGAACTGAATGGTCTTAATATGTGAAAAAGCTAAATGTTCGAAAGTTCAAACCATTTTAACAAAGAATATCTCGGAAATGATTAATGGCAAAAAACATTTTATTTTACATAAACTGCATGCTTTAATGGTATTTACATTTTATATGTAATAAGATTTTGTCTATACCTTAGTTTACTAATTATACAAAAATCATTGAGAATGAATAGGACTTATTGGACTTCACAAACTATTCCTAGAAAATTCAAGATGTACACTTTATTTTTCATGTAAATATGAACATATGGTATTTTAATCGAAATCATTACAGCCATTTTTGAGAAAAGCAAACATAAGGAAAAGTTTTTCATGTAGCCTGGGGTGGGGGGAGATTTTCTTGAAAATCTTAATATCACACCCTTGGAAGATGCTGAATTTAAATATCAAGTTCAGTGTTTAAGCAAATATTTGTTTTTGAGTTAGACTGTTCACAGACACACACATGTACAGCCTAAGACAAAATAAATGAGCAACAGCCAGAGAGGGATTCAACATCATTTGCTGACGCTGCATTCACAATACATGATTTAATACCACCCTGCGTTCATTTCAAGTTATGGATAAGTAGGAAGATGTCTTTCAGTTTGGTTGTGTGCATAGTGGCCGAGCAGTGAAATGAATATGTCTCGTAATTGGAACAACCTGGTTTCAAATCTTTGGCTTTTTTTTTTTTTTTTTAATTTTAATTCTAATTTGTTAAATATATGGCAATGTTGTATGTTTTGCAATCATAACATTTATATTAATTTTAAGACATTCATGCATAAAAACAAACAAATTACTCTTTTTGTTTTGATAATAAATGACATGTTAGTAACAATTCTAAAGTGAAAAACTAAAACAGATATTTAATTCACTTAATTTTGGATGTGCAAACTCATTTGTCTCATTCTTCAGTTATAAATGGTGCTGGCTTGATCATGCTTGCACACCTCATAGCCTTAGAGTTCTGCATGATAAGTTACCAGTTTTACTGACTTTTGCTATGGCTGTGCGCACACACATAGACGAAGCTACAGGGAGATCTCTTCTTACGTTAGTGAATGTTGCTAAATACTCTGTGCCTCAGGCTGCAAGAACACTTGAACCTTGTATATCTAGGATACGAGGTGGGTACAGTTTTCCAGGGAAGAGAGAGTTTGTTGCCAACCTGGTTCAAGTCAAAAATGTTTGTCCATTCCTGAGCAGGACATTGCACTTCTAAAAGAGGCAGACAGCAATCCCTTTCAGAATGTCTCAACAATTAGAAGTAATTCTCATTTCCCTTGGTCTGCACATCCTTGCATCATTTGACTACAACAGGGCTCTCTGCTTAAATGGCAGCTAAGAAACAGCTTCTTATAGATGATTAGAGATTATGTTGCCTTGCATTTGCAGAAGCAAATTTTAATAGGGTTATATTCACAGATGATGTGGCATTTTCATCTACAAATGGGGGTAAAGCAATTGTCTACTGTCCCAGAGGAAAATGTTACAATGCAAAATACGTGGCACAAATGGATTGCCAAAGTTGCATATGTATGTCGTGTTGGGGTTTGGGTGTCACGAGACAGTCTAGGTGTATTGTGGCAGCTTGATGGCACATTAATTAGCCACCAGTGTAAAGACATCCTCGAAAACATCATGGTTCCTTCTGTAAGGACTAGACATCCCGATAGAATGACAGAATTCCAGCAGGATAACCATCCTGTCTGCACAAGTCAGCAGATCTCAAACTATTTCTTGCAAAGTCAAGATATCACAGTGATTGACTGGCCTCCTTGCTTAGCAGAATTGAATCCTATTGAAAATGTGGGCAGAGGTGAAGAAAGTTTTGGAGTTAAATTGGCCTGCAAGATAAAAGAGGTTTTGTGGGATAAAATACATGACGCTTGGGAGGAAGTATACTCTTGTGAAAATTTGATATCATCCATGCCCATAGAATGAGGGCAGCAATAGAAGCAGAGGGTTTACACAGGATATTAAGTTAGTTTATATTTTTATTTGCTTTTTCATTGAGGACTATAACATGTACTTTTTTCTTATTTAGTTAAACAAAAAGGAGAGTTTCAGTTTTTATGTGCGAGCATAAATACCTTTAAATCAAAATAAGCCTTTGCAATCGGAAATAATATTTTAATACACGTAATAAACATTGCATTTTTCTGCAGAAAAATTTTGCTTATAACTGCTCGGCTGTCAGCACATATTCAGTATTTGGGACTCAGTATGAAAGGTGACAATAGAATGAAGCTGAAGGCATGTGTCCTGAGATGCCATTGTGAACCGGCCATGGAAACAATTTGGACTTAGACAAATACATGCTTCAAGAGTGGGCTCTTTTTTTAAAAAAAAAAATCTTGGGGTGTATGTGTATATGTGGCCTTTTTCTAAAAATGTTATGGATTCAGGAAGTCTCAAAACATGCATTTCAGTGAAATTCCAATATTTAATTTTTGGGTTGGATGAAATACTTCCCCTACTTACTATACAGGTAGAAGTGAAATAGTCCTACAGACTAGGGGAGATGGGAGAGTGGATATAGATGAACAAAAACCTTCAACACTTTTTTGTAATTAAATGCACTGTTTTTGAGAAAAAAAATGCTTTTATCCAAAAACTTTATCATCACCTTACTGTTGATTAAAGCTTCTTAATTTATGACTATATTCATAGAAAATTGAATAAATGACAACTTTTTCCTTTGGCATATTTCAATAGAATGAACGGTTTCTGTGTAAATTAAATTTAAAAAGTCATTTTTTGTTTCTAAAGCTGCCAAGTAAATAATGATAGACCGTGACTGTGGAGTTCATTAGGCATGAAGAGCAATGTCAATTTTGTTTACCTACATTTTTTTTAAATATTTTGATATCTGTCACACATACTATGCACACAAATCTTTATCAGTCACATTAGTGTTGCAAATTTTGCACTCGTCTTTTTGTGCTCATAGGCTTATTGTTAATCATATTGGAGTAACTGTTGACGAAATTGATTCTAAAAACATCATGTTATACAGATTCCTTTTTTTAGACTGGTAATTACGAAATGTAGTGCTGGCATGAAGCACATTAGTCCCATTTTAAAACGGGTATATTAAGAATTAAATAGAAGCGTACACTTCCCGGCTGGCCAAAACTATAAACAATTGCACAACAATTTCCTTTAAGTATATTGCAGTGGAGTGTAAATTCACATTGTAAATTATGCTTTCCTAAACGTTTAGTAATTATTAGTACCACTGTTAAATTCAATACAGAATAATGGTGTTAATAACGTAAAGGTGTTTCACATAAGAGTGCCATAACCTTCGGAATGCTTATTTTCATTTTAAGTAAAGCATTGCATTGTCACATAAATATCCTTGCAGTATGGCATTGTGTAATAATTAAAATGAGCCTTGTAAACTACATAGGTATAATGTGTACACATACCTTAAAACTGTTTAATATCAGTAACAATTCCACGTGAGTTTGTTAGCTTACCATGGCATAAGCCTCTCACACAGAATAGGTCAGATATTCAGGCCTTTAAACATATCAAATAAAATATTTGTAATTACGTGGAAATGTAGAATTCGAGGTAATGTTTGCATACAGTGCAGTGAACAATAACCTGACCTTTTCCCGGAATTTCTTTGGTGTCTCGCGCCAGCGACAAAACATCTGAGTGTTGAAATAGTTCAAGGCGCACCAGTAGAAGCAGACTACACAATCAAGTTGTGCCATATTGCCAAATAGTCCTACTTTTAAACGTGATTATCTAGTAAACGGTGCATTTAATCACAAAAACGTGTTGAAGGTTTTTTGTTCATCTACATCCACTCTCCCACCTCCCCCAGTCCATAAGACTATTTTACTTCCACCCTGTACGTAAGCAGTAGCGAAAGTGAAAAACAAAACATTTTAGTGTTACCTTAGAAACAAGTATGAGGGTAATCCAGGAAGTAATGACTGTTTGTGTTTAATAAACTTAAGAATACATTAAAAAGGAAGTATCTCAGTTATAAAACTGCAGTTTCCTTTATTTCTCCACATAGCCACCTCCATTACTTAAGTGTTTACCATATCTGGCCGCGAGCTTTAGATATCCAGTGTTCTAGTTGGCTGCTACCAGTCCATTATGTCAAGATTTCAGCAAGCAAAGAATGAGAAATGTTTGGGGAAAAAAATGTGTAAATTGTCCAGGGTTACAGGTCTGCCTTGCATGATTTTGTTGTTCACAGGATTCCTCAAATCATCTGTGATGCTTGATGGAATTTGGGTCAAGTTTCTCATGCACATTTGTTCATCCATTGTTGCATTTCACACCACGTTCTCATGTTTCTTTCGTTCATTACTGTATCACCATATATTTCCTTAGGTGACGGTACATTTTTGCAGATTTCAGTTTCAGAGCATTCAAAAATCAAATAACATCTCTCACCTCACAGGCAGACTATTTATCACACAGTCATTTTTTTTAACAATCACAGAATGCAAAATAACAACTTGCAATGTGCAAATGATCATTACTTCCTGGATTATCCTTATGCAGATATAAATGCTTATACTAACTCAAAACTCATCATCTTTTAATTATCAGTTACTATTTAAACAGCAAAGTAAAACTTATAAAAGTTAAGCAATGTTTAATCATAACATGTTAGAAACAAAAGATTCCATTTGCTAGAGAAATAGGGGTATATGAAATAAATGATTGGCTGTATTTATGTCAGGTATGTTGTCAGATAAGATTAATGCAGGTTAAACTGCATTCTTATATCAAACATTGGGGTTTTGGTTGTGATATTTGTACTCCTCTCACATTCAGCCATGCATCTAACCTGACCAGCTGGGCTATACCTATGTTATCTCTCATTTTGTGCACACTTATTTGTTCTTGGAGGTTTCTTTGAATATGCTTTAACTGATTAGCCAAACTTGGAGTGATGAATTAAACCCTGCTTTCTGATATCAACGTTGTATGGAAGCACCTTCCATTTTTTAAATACGTAATTTTGTAGATCCTTAGTTGCAGGGTAAGTTAAGAAATTTAGTGATCATTTAAGTTCATTAAATGCTATATCCATTTTATACATTCTGTTAACGTTTATTAGGCTTCTCATAAGTGAAGGAGAAACTAATATGAAGTGTGTCCAAGAAACAGAAATAATCTCAATGACAGCTCTATAATTTGGAAAATTAAAGAGTAGTGGTGAAGTGATGAATTAAAGAAGTGATGAAAATGGAATTAAATTGAAACTTAAGAATGTTGACACATGCAAAAATGAACATAGCAACTGATTGAGAATGGCCTGGACTTCCAGGGCCTGGAACGTTGAGCCGGCTTTCGACATCACTATCAGAAGATGGTGGTTCATCCTCAGACAGTCGTCAGCCGTCTTCGAAGCCTGTATGTCCGGAATGTGGTCGAATATACAGCACCAATAGCAACCTGAAGCAACATATTGCAAATGTCCATGCAAATCCGGATAACTGGGAACCATGCAGAGTTTGTGGCAAGGCTTTCAAAACCAAGCAATATTTACATACACACCTACTTCAGACACATGGCATTCGACAGAGAAATCCAAAGAGTTATATAATGCCAACAGAAAGTGGTGGTAGTCGCTTTTAAAGAGCATGGAGAAGTGAATTTTAAATAACTGAGAAGGCTGTATATTTTTAACCTATCAGTAGTCCTGTTGCATTTTCTGCAACATGTAATATTAGAGTTTAAAGAGGCAAACTTCCACTGGCTTTAATTCTATTATGATGTGTCAACACCAGATTTTGGAGCTATTAAGAGGCCTGTGTTTCTGTGTTGGCAATTTTGAAAAATGAGGGAATTGCATTATGGAGTTACAAATATTTTCCAAAATACTACGGACCTCAGATAACAAGGTGATCCATTTTTTTTTTTTTTTAACTCATTTTTCAGCTGTCCACATGATTTATTTACTGTGATAATTAGAATACTTCCAAATAGAACACAGTTATAACAGGTATATAATTATATAATATAGATAGTAAATTGAGTTTTAAAAACAACAAATTGCTTAGCAAAGGAAAAAATCAGTTGTAATTTTTCAGCAGTACTGTGTTTGAAAGTGCGTTTTAAAAATTTATTTGTGAATTTCAGAATATATTTATTTACATGAGGTTGAAAAGGAGTGTCATCTCATAATGTCCAAGCAGTAAATTATCTTTTAGCTTTTTTTGAGACGGTGATATTTTTCTATGAATTAAACATGAACATATTTGTTTAAAATTTATTTAGTGCAAAAATGCTTTAATTTTCTCCCCCCCCATTTCTTTTGTTTCTTGTATTGTTTGGAGGGGGTAGAGGGCTGAATTTGCATGTATTACAAAGAGCTTTAATAGAATAATTCACATTGCCCTTTAATTTATTTGCCAAAATTTGTATCAAACACACTATTCATTGGTTTAGTTTCAAAAGCATATTAGGAATGTAAATTATGGATTGTCATGTATATTTGGAGACTTCAGACTTAAATATTCATTTTATTATTCTTGAAACTAGTCATATAGGGCACATATTGTAAATTTATTTTCCTGCTTTAAGAAATTTAATCCTTTAATTCTGTTCAGATCTTCAGAATGTGTAAAAGGTGTAGCTTCATTCTTCACATAGCTGCCGTTAGTTGAGCATGGGCTAACAGGAATCATGTTCATGCTTGTTCACGTGTAACATTTGGACAGAAAGTAACAATCAGTGCAGTGCAGCTGCAGAAATACAGCTGTCTAAACATAATGACAATTTGAAAATCAAAATATATACACATCTTCACCTTTAATGCATAGCATTGCCATTTGGCAACAAGAATGTTTAGGCAAAGTTTTAGAATATCTTAATAGTGTTTTTTTGTTAATTTCATATTATGCTAACCTTCAGCAATAAAATTAAGCTATTTATAGCTTTTTTTATATTGTAAAACATTTTCAATAAAACTGTACTGTTTTTCTTTTAATATAAAGATACAAAATCCATGCCACTGCAGCCAAATGCAGCCCCATCAGCATCCAAGTGTGCCATTACACCAGTTATTTTACTTGGGCCCTCCCTGTCCTTTACCTCAGGCACATTTGACTGCAGTCGCTGGGACTCGAACTCGCGACATTTGGCTTTGAATTGAAGGCCAGTCCATTTTATATCGCTCTAACGATCATGGTTATTTGAATTGCTTCGGTTGTGGTGCCGGTGAAAGTGATATAAAAGCCAGTTTAGGAATTAGAGGAAGAGCGACATACATAGCAAAATAATTCATGCATTAGAGGGTTAAGGCAAAAAAGAAATGGTCTGCCTCTTGAAACAAGATAGTTCACCAATATTACATACAGCTATAGTATAACAAGGTTCTGGTTTTTATTCCTGCCCAGATTCTAATTTTATTTATTTTTTCCCCCATTTTTCAGATGTGATTCTAAGTAGCATTTTATTTCTAATCTAGTAGGTTTTATTTTTCGTTTACCTACTATACAATACCTCAATCAGTAAATGTCATATAGAGAGCTGAAGGCGATATGCTTATTATGACTAAGCATGTTATAAAAAAGGGTGAGACATGCACTGATATCAATATTGCCTGCCATTCAGGATGTGAAGAGGGTGGGATTTCCCCCAATGAAAGTTTTGTTAAAAGAGAGAGAGAGAGAGAGAGAGAGAGGGGGGGGAGAGAGCCCTTGCGAAAATTCCCTGGGGGGAAAGGATTGAAAAATTGAGTTTTTTATTTGGGACGTTCTTTAACTACTAAGTTTCTTAGCGTTCCATTCTATATTGGATGTGAAAGACCAGAAATTTTGTTCAGAGCCTCTTTATCAGGCTTGAGGTTCTTTACATGCTGTAAATTTAGACACAGTACCACAGGCTTTACTTCGCTTTCAAAGTAAACCATTGCTAAGGGTTTTTACACCCAAAAAAATCCATCGCCCTCCTCGTGGATTTGAACCCACTACCTCAGGAACTAGAAGCTAGCATGGTACAGAGGGGAGGCTACCTTTATTATGGCATAGATAAATAATGAAATATATAGCATGAAAAGGGTCTTTCTATTAGTTGGTTCATTTCATGGATATCAAAAATTTGAGGTAGGAAAAAAATAATTTAACCATTATTTTGGAATGGTTCCGAGTATAGAACCATTCCAAAAAAAGAATCATAAGTTAGTTACATAGTTCCAAAATAACAGTCTCCCAACTTTGAGCTGTAACCGGTTCCAAAATTAATGCTATTATCATAGGTTACATTGTGTTAGTATAGGATTTAAAAAGTTTGCATATTATGAACCGACACCTTGGAACTACCCTTGGTTCCAAGTTTCAATAGAGGGCAATGCCCACTAGAAGTCTTCTGGCCAATCACATTTGATTATGCTATTGATTGCTTGTGATGCACATGAAACAAGTGATACTTCTTTGAACATATAATCATTAGCATCATGGAAACTGATACAACACAGTTACAATGATGATAATGCTCATGGTGGCAGACTTGCATTCCTTTAACATGAACTGAGTGGTAATTACACTGCTGTTTGTGAAAATTGCAACACCAAGAAGGAAACGCATGAATTCAATGAATTTTAATACCACAGGTTAGGTACATGACAAGTAACAAATGATAAACTTTTCAAATCTATACATGACATTTGAGTCCTAATATTCAGTATTTGGTATGGCCTCCATGCACTGCAATTAGAGCTGCTATATGCCGTGGCATTGAATCAAAAAGGTTCTGAATAACTTCCTGAGGGATTTCCCTCCGCACACTTTGTATTCAAGCCCACAAATCCGTGACACTGGTTGCTGGAGGACCGTGACGCACCAGGTGCCAACCAACCATATCCCAGACATGTTCGATGGGCAACATGTCAGGCGAACGTGCAGGCCAGGGAAGCAATGGTACCCGTCACTCTTCGAAGAAGTCTGGTACATTCCTCGCAATATGTGGCCGGGCATTGTCCTGTTAAAATGTGGCCTGTGGAGATGCCTGAAGCAGGGGAAGTACTTCAGGTTCTACAACCACCATTAGATACCAGTTGCTGTTCATAGTGTCCTCAATTCGTAGGAGGTGAGATCGGTTGTTGTAACCAATGGCACCCCAAACCATCACACCTGGTGTTTGTCCGCTATGCCACTCAACAATGCAGCTCTCCAGGTTGCACTCGCCATGGTACTGCTGGACACGTATGCGGCCATCACTGTAGGACATATTGAAGTGGGACTCATCCGAAAAGACAACATTTTGCCTCTCAGCACCCCAGTGACGGTGTTCACGTGCCCATTGCAGTCAGAGGAGCTTGTGGTTTCTGGACAATGGAAGCTGACATAATGGCATGCATGCAATCAGTTCAACCTGCAGCAGACGGCGGCAAACCATTCATGCAGACATGTTCACACCTGTTGCAGTGCTCCAGCATCAAGCCAACACTATGGATGAAGCTGTACGGTCCATTATGGCCATGCAGACAAGATGATGGTCATGTTCCGTGGTCCAGTATCCGCTCTTCGCTGTGTACGACCTTCATCTATCCACTTCCATATCGCATCAGTGTCGTAGGAGCATGCCCTGTATGAGCCGAAATATCATGGTGTTGACAAACCGCTTCCCAGAGATCGATTATTCTGCCGTGTTCGAACTTACTCACATGCCAATATAGCTCCCTTTGATGCCGACGAGACAAACTGACATTCATCTCTGCAAACCTAATCACTTATTGCTTGCACATCCTACTACACTTCCACCAAGTTTGGAGCTATTCAGGAAATTCTTTCTTGGTGTTACAATTTTCACAAATGGCAGTGTATAATAAATATTTAGACATAATATGGCAAATGTAACAGTACATTACAAATTTGCACATGCATAGTTGAATGTGGGAATGGGAGGGAGAGAGGAAAGGAGGGGTGCTTCTTCCAGTATTCATAACAGAGCAAAGAATCGCAACTTTATTTAAAAGAACTAAATTAGTTGAGTAATAGTCTTGCCGTGGTCATACATAAGTAGTAAATACTCATTGTTATTTTGGAACAGTTATTTGGAACCTAGTAGTTTTTTGGAAATTGTTATAGTTGAAACTGTTACTGAAAGATGATTTTTCCTACCTCTGTCACAAAGTTCTAGGTAGCCTTGGGGTTTATATTTATTCACTTATGTTCCTACATTTCAATTCATAGCATTTAGAATCTTCTTCTTTTTCTTCCAATTCAAGGATTGGGTTTATTTCCCGTTCCGAAGCCAAAGTTTTACAGGAACTGCTGTTTCCATCTCTTTCTGCCATCCTATGTCCCGTCTTCCTTTTGGATTACAAGAATAGCCTGCAATGGCAGACAATCAAGGGACGTTTTTTATACATGTTTATGCCATTTCTTGGTAGTGTATCAGGTCTTCAACCATACTCCCTTCAGTTCTTCTCTAATTTCTTGACTACTTCTTTGATCTCTAATACTGATCTTAAAAATCTATTTTGACTACTTCAATATATGTTTTATCACTTGTCCTTAGCACCCATGTCTTACTTCCATACATCTGGGATGGTTTTGAGGCAATGTTTTGTAGTCTTATTTGGATTTCTTTATTCATATTTTTTCCCAAATAACTTTTTATATATCCATTTATATTATTGTGTTTTTGTAGGTTACATTCCAAGTAAAAAAAAGTTAAATTTTCCAAATTAGTACATACCTATGATTAGGCACCCTCCTGTCCCTTCCATTCTTTTATTATTTTGCACTGTGCTGCACTCAGTATATAGAGTTAATATACTCCATTAATTTTCAAGAAAATAATGAAACAAGTAAAAGTAAAATATTACATCCGGGTATACTTTACATCTTGAACATTGATTGCCCCTTGATAATTGCTCAGCTAATCCAATAATGAGATAGAGAAGCTTTAAAACATAAAAACATGAGTGTGTGAGGTGTGTTTTACATTCATTGCAGTAAATGCTCTACTTTGAACCCAGCTTTAAAATGCCATTGATGTTACCCAGGTAGCACTTTCTTTCTTCCCCCTAAAAGATTGAGAATGCTGAGATAAATGGATCACATTGTGCATCAAATTGGAATTTGGGTTTTTTCATTTCTGAAAGCAAGTGCCTCTTGAAAAGTGCAGTTTGCTATGGAGTATATATTGTTGTATATATAGATGATATTGTATAAAATTTATCATGTATGTGCTGTAGAAGATAATACACAACAATGTGTTTTAAAATATTGCATATACTTTGGGCATGTTGAGTAATGAAAGCTCATGAAGACAAGAGGAGGGGGAGGAGATTGACAAGCTAGAACTCTGAGCCCCTTGTCCCAGTGCATGCTTTTCTGATATAATCTGTGGTTTGAATTTTTTTTCTTTTTTTTAAATTTATTAATATATCTTTACCTCCCCCTTTGAAAAATGGCCAATCACTTGTAACTGATAACGCTCGCTCCCTGTCGTTGCAGGGGCAGCGATAGTAGGCTCCTCCCCCTCATCTGTTCGCCCCCCGTGCCCATTCTGTGGACGGGTTTACAGTTCGCCTAGTAACCTGCGTCAACACGTCATCAATGTACACGTTCAGACTTCAGAGGACCAGTGGCATCGCTGTGATGTGTGCGGCAAGAAATGCAAGACGAAGCATTACCTCATCAATCATAAACTGCAAGCTCATGGTATCAGGCAGAGACAGGCTACAGGGCCTTAACAATGCAACAAGCATATTCATGGAAGACTGCATCTGCCAAAACTTGTATATGTGCTTTTATATATTTACATATATAGCAGTATTTTTACTAGTAAATATCTTAACTTATGGTTTTTAGAAGTATATATCAGAAGGCATTATATTTATCAAAAATAACTGAATTGGTAGGCTTGTTGAAAGCAAAAATAATTACTCTTACACCATATTCTCATATTGTGCTTGTATATGATGCATTTCTGCAGTGATCATTTGAAGAGAAGAAATGTCAAACTTTACAAAAGCCAGTTTTACAGGAGAGGGGAAAAACTATTTATTTGTTTATTCTTTGCAAATGACTGCTGACTTTTGGGAAAGTATTGTTATAACAGAGAATTATGCTGTCCACTTTATATTTACCAAAAATTCAATAGTTAAGAGGAAATAATTCTGTAGCTATAATCCATGGTTGTACTTTAAAGGCCATTTAAATTTTGTTTTGCACTTCTGTAACTTGAAGTACAGGATATATTTCAGAAGAATGTTACAATATATGAGATCTGCAGAAATTTGTCCTGGCCATTCATTCAGCAGACATCAATTTTACATACCAAATTTATTTCTGTGTTACAATGATTTCAATTTTCTTTTCCTCTCCTTACTGTCATTTCCATTTGCTTCTCACTTCATATAAATAATGTTCCACATTCCCACATTCTTTAGTAAATATCGTTTTCATCATTGTTATTTTGTCCAGTTTGACCCTGTTTTCAGTTTATTTACATTCAAGCATTATATGTTCTAAGTCTTCTTGCCCTCCACACAGTGGACACTCACTCTGAGTAAAACCATTTCTTTGTTTTTTAACTTCTACACTCCTGTTCTTGCCCATGCTATATCGTCTCTTTCCTCCTTATGAACTACATATATGAGCAAACTGTGCTATTCACTTCTGTTTTCCATAATTGCTTTCTTAAAAATTGGTTAGTTGTTGAAGTTTCCTTTAAAATTCTCCAGTGAAGAAATTAAAATATTTAAGAAGATTAGCTAACTAATGGAAATGCACAAATTTGATATTTTCTTATGTATATAATCTTATAGTAAATGGTAAGAATGTTGCTACATGACACCATTAACATCAAATGGCAGCATAACTTCTTATTCAGACTGCACACCATCTATTTGTGACTCTCTCCCACTGATTTGGCACTTGATACAAACTCAGGATTATATGCTTGGGAACAGAATGTGACTGCTGAAGAAAATATGCTTTTGGAAAAATGGCACTTTTGACATTTCTACTCTTCGTTTATAATGGTTGATTTTTATCAGAAGCTAATAACTTCAAACCTGAAATTATAACATAACATGCAATTATTGGTATCATCAAGCAAGGATTCAGAGAACTAGTCCATGTTACACTTTACTTAAAAAATGTGAACTGAAAAAATAATTATTTAGAAAATGATCACTGTTATGGCAGTAAATAGTAAACTGAGAACAAAAACAAGACTCAATAATAGGGAACATTTACAGAATATTTCAGGAAAGGAAGAAAACTGATTTCTGGAAAATTACACTGCCTGATAAAACAAAAAAGGACAACACGTTGAATGTTGAGAACATTTTAAATTAATTTTATACATTGGTCGTCAACATTTTGACTTAAGACATTCACTTCATAACTTATAAACAAATTTTGCACATGCCTCAAACTTAACATTCATAATTTCTTCTTTATTTCTTTTTGGACAACTTGCGATAAATTTTGTATACAAAAAGCAGGTATAGAATGTGTGAGAAGATAGCATTATTTTCATTGTAATCAGTATACTTAACATTAATGTTTAAATGTAACATATCATTTATCCACTTCACTTTTGTCATAATTATGCAGAATTTCCACTTCAAGCTAGACTGTACAGTTATCTTTATCTGCCTTGACTAGAAAAGCTTCTAAATATTCACTTTTGAAACCAATCTTCAAAAGAAAGGCAAGTCATTTTTCTTTGACATGTGGAGAGAAAATTTTCTACCAGTACAATTACTGTTTACGTATACACTTTGTTTTCACAAACATTTTCCTTAACATTACTTATTGCCAAGCCCTTCAAATAAAGCAATCTGATAAGTAGAGAGATTTAATATCTTGTGAGAGTTATAGTAAATTGTTTAAACAAAATAGCTAAATGATTTTCTAAACCAGGACGTTTGAAATGTAGACAAAGGATTTCCTATAACTTTGGGGTAGAAATACTGTTATAATACATGCTGCTACAGATTTAATAGTAGATGTAAAAGCGAAAAAGAAACCCATTTGCCATAGTCTTAAATTCATCCCTTTTAAGTGCAAACATCTACACACGTAATGTAGAAATAATAAATTTGCCAGTTATTAACAGAATCAGGAAATATGGGAATTAGCTGGACAGGAAGTGAGCTTAGGATATATGCATTTTCTAATTACAATTGATAGACCAGCGTAAAAAAATATTACTGTAATGCAGTGTTTCCCAGACTTTTGCAGTTTATAAGCCATGCAGTTCTCAAGTCCTCTTCAGCAATTACATTTTTCAGAAAACATTTATATTTGAGAATGATGTTGAATGAATGAAAGGAATTTAAAATTCATAACAGCTGACCAAAACTATAAATTGATATTTTTGTATAACAGAAGACTAGAATCAGTGATGTGCTATCATTAATCAATCATGAGTTGATAATAGTAACACTTAATATCATTAAAAGTTTTAATTTGAACTAGTTTCAGTGACGAAAGTGTCTCTGAAACATGTTCAAGCAAGTTAAAAACTTTGGTGATGTTAGTGTTATTATTATACTCATCATCGACTAGTGTAAATTGATATTTTATATTTATAAATAGTCATATGATAACAAATTGTCAATGAAAACCTGTTACCTCAAAACCAAAATGTTGGTTTAAAGAGAAGTTTTAAACATATGAGCAAATTAAACTCCCTTAGATAAATTTCCTTAACAATTCAACAGTTCAAAATTCACAGGAACAGCTCTTATTTTTAATCAAATTCTGTCAATAAAAATCAGTAAGGTAATAAATTCTAATTGTGAAATTTATGCTTCTGTCACCAAAAGTAAATAGGGATCCTTATGTTATGGGGAAAAATCTGATCAATAAATTAAATATATATATATAAAGGAAGTAATGAAAGAAACATTTTAAGTGGTGGTTAAGCGAACATTTATCTCAGAATTGTACATATTTTGTGCGTGCACTTAATATATAATTAGTATTAACATGTAATATCTAACAAAATTTAATGTGGTTAATTCATTGACAATATCAGAGAGCTAGTGTCAGTACTAATATTTGCCGCTGTGTGTTGTTATGATTATTACTGTTGATTTTTTTATTCTCCAGATAGTTTTTTTATCGGTACCCCTCCAGTGAATATCTCATGTTCCCCAGTTTCGGAACCACAGCTGTAATATCAGTGTACAGGCAGCTTTCTCTTAGGGGGTTACTATTGATATGGTAACAGTCTAGGCCCTTCCTCAAGGAAAGAAAAGCAAATTGGAAAAATGTGGCAAAACTATTGAAACTCTTAGACATCATCTTAGAAACTACTTGAAGCAGAGAATTTGGGCTACTGCTGCCTATTGAGATGTTCCATTTTATACCACTGAACTAGAGGGATTGAGCTGTTAACATTATTTCAGTCTTTAAACTTTTATTTTTATATCTCTTTCTGTAGAAAAAGTAAACATTTTTTCAGTGAAATTTATGATCAGATGCTGAGTATTTCAAATTCTTTAGAGTTAAAAATATAATTCTAGTTCAGGGCATTTAACATAACCGAAATAAGTATGGAAAGTTTGTAGCTCTTACACTTTTTGAGAAAAGGGTGCCTTGTTTTGGAGAATGTGGTTTTAAGATAATCTCAGTGGAAATTTAACTAAATAAAGTACAACCCACTTCAATGAATTCCAAAGGGCACTTATTAACTGCATACTCTCTTGTTTCATGAGTGGCTAGTCTACATATGAGGGCAGATCGAAAAGTAATGCACAATAATGTTTTTACAAAAAAGTTTAATAATTAAAACAACACCAAAAATCACAAATGAACTTACACCTTTTACCTACTTTTTGACATAGTCACCAAGTTTCTCAACACATTTCTCCCATCGTGATACCAGTTTCAATATGCCCTGTTCGTAGAAGTCCATTTCTTTGGAATATAGCCATCTGCGGACTGCTGATTTCACTTCCGCATCTGTCCCAAAGTGTTGGCCGGCCAAGAATTTCTTCATAGGACCAAACAGATGAAAGTCTGATGGTGCAAGGTCCGGACTGTATGGTGGTTGCTGGAGCACCTCCTAACCAAATTTGGTGATTTTCTGCCGAACAGCAGCAGCAACATGGGGGCAAGCATTGTTATGAACAAATTTGACATCGTCAGCATTCATATTGTGGCATTTGTCATGACAGGTATGACGCAACTTCAAAGTTTTCATATAGGCTGCAGCATTCATAGTGGTCCCGTGTTCAGCAAAGTCCACCAATACAACACGATGAAATCCCAGAACACTTTCCTAGCAGATTGAGTCACTTTGAATTTTTTCTTCGCTGGGGAATCAGCATGTTTCCACTCCATACTTGCCTGCTTGGTTTCAGGCGTGTAGTGGTATGCCCACGACTCATCACTAGTGATGATCCCTTTCAGAGTGTCTTACCCTTCTGCAGTGTACCGCATTAAGTGTTCCAAGCTTGTCATCATTTGCTGGCCCTTGTGGTTATCTGTCAGAGCACTAACATGTTGAGCAAAGGTCTAGCAGACCAAGAGCCTTAGCCCAAGCCCCCCTCCTGAACCCAGGATTATCGCCAGCCGAGTGGCTCTCCAACCATGGGGGTTTCCCATGAGGCCAATACCTTGAGTCTAAAAAGCCCACCCCCCGTGCTTACGCGAGGAAAACAATCAGAATTACAGCAACTTGAAGTGTTACTGCATTTAAAAAAAGCAGAAAATTTTTATCACAGAAAAAAAAATGGTAAGAAGTTTAGCCAAAAATTTACTACAAAAGAATCTATTACAATGGATTTTTGTAAGAATTTTCAGTGTCAAGAGGCAACTTTCTGTTTATGCCCTTAACATTCATGTCTTATCAACTGGAAAGAGCATTTTTTACATGTACCCAGAAACAGTTGGACATAAAGGAAGTGATGAAGTTTGTTCATTTATACACCACTTCATCTACAAGTACCTAGAACCAGAAGTTAATGAACTGGAAATATTCTGGACTCCTGTGGAGGGCAAAACAAAAATGCAACAACAATACAATTTTTTTCATCATATGGTGCACAACGAAAAGAAACTGAAGGCTGTTGAATTAACCTTTCCCATTCGCGGGCACTTATACTCGAGTGTGACAAGGACACAGGACTTATAAATTTGAAGGCTAGAGCTGAAGTTGCTCATGATTGGATAGAAATTGTTAGATAATCTAGAGTGAAACCTATGCCATTTGAAGTTGTGGAGGTGGAGTAGAATATGATCAAAAACTGAGACTCTACATCTGAATAAGCAGCACAAAAAAAGCTACCATTTAGGAGTCGTCCAGTGAGGGAGCTAAAAGTGAATGATGCTGGTAAAGTACCGAGATATATACAATGGTCTCTAAGCAACAGCAGCAATAATCTACTAGAGTGAAAGGTTCAACTACAGCACATGCAGAAGGGAAGTTCTACCTGCCTGATCAGTTATATGAAGGTAGGAAAGTAAAGTATTATCACACAGTAGCAACATAGAAGTTTATTAATAATAGTAGGTCTACACAAATTCCATGTTTTGCATCGACAAGTAGCCTGGGCAATGCTCATAGCCTGATTTCTTATTTATATATTATTAAAAAGAATATTCTTTCTGGCAGGGCTTCAAGATGTATCCATTGAGAAAAACAATATTTGAAAGAGTTCTGCAGCAGAAAAAATGCTAAATACTTCACATCACTTCTCTTTTCCTGCTGAAAGACACTGCATTAATATACTTTAAAAGTGTTGTGATGAAACGTTTTTCATTTCTAAGTGTATAGTTAAAATTATATTATTGTGTTTTAATACATAAGTTGTTACCAAAAGGATTATAAAAAATATGCACTAGGTGTTTGTATGGAAGAACACAATATATCCTGGACTTGACAAGCTTTTCCATTTGAAAATTGGCATTTATTTCTGAATTTCCTTATTTTTCTCATATGAAAATACTATTTAATTTCTGTTATTATTACATATGATTCCAGATATATTCAGCTAACACATTTCATGCATTCTATAACAGGTACAATTCCTTATATAATATTACTGACCCTTGAAAGTTTAAAATTCATCTCCTGAACATTTTTAGTTTTTGGCACTTGCCATGTTTTTCCCCTAGATCCTTCAATTGTTTTTAACAGATCTTTCAAACTCACCATGCTCGCTACCCAACTTTGGAGCACTTTCTGCCACAAAGGATTGGACAAAAGTAATGCAGATGGAATATAATAGTTACTTAATCTCGGTTGCTGCTTTACATTTAGTGCACTTGCATAGATCTGATGGGAACTATTTCACTGTCACTTCAACTAGTTCACTGCATTTTATTGCTCAAGATGCCGTGGTACTACCATATGGCGGAGACATATCAGCCTGATTGTTTGTTCAATGTAACCCACATTATCACTCTGCATTTTGTCACAGGAGTTAATTAGAGACTGTCAACTTTTACTGTTTGCCCATAAAATATACTGGAGCATTCTACTGCATTGTATTTAACTTAACTTACAGACTGGACATACTGCGCTAATGGTATACAGTGCTATGATAGACCAGAGCTTATCTGTGTATCTATCCATCATGATCATTTTTCTCCCTTCACTGGACTGCAACAAAATGCATGCAGATTTAAAATTTAATTGTGCCACTAGTAACAGCACTAAATGGTACGAACTTTCAGTAATGGATAACGTGAACTTTATAGTCAACTCCCTTGCTAAATTAATTCTTCTTGAACACAGCTTTCTAGATGAGAAACAAAGAATGAGTCACTAGTATTATAAATTTTATCACATTTACTTCTGTGCATGAGCTATAAGAATTGTGTATCATCCTTCATGGTCTAGAGGTACCATGGTAGCCTCTAGTTCCCAAGGTTTGGGTTCAAACCCAACAGAGGTCGATGGATTTTTTTTGGGGCCTAAAAATCCTTAGTATGGCTTCCTTTGAAAGGGAAGTAATGCCAGTTCCGTGTTGTACATTTATGACACGTAAAAGATCCTCAAGCTTGATAAAGAGGCCTCTGAGCAAAATTTCCGGTCTTTTACACCTGGTACAGAATGGAATGCTAGAACCATAGTAGTTAAAGAGCGTCCATAAATAAAACTCGATTTAATTTAAGAATTATGTAATCACCTTTTGTTTTATGCTATTTCTAGTTTATGCTGTAGTCATACTTGCCAACTTCTATGGTTTGTCCTAAAATATATGAGAGTGGAGGCCTTTTTACAATTTTACAGCAAAGGAGGCATTTTTGCAGATTTGTAGGCAGATTTTCCCCACAGACATAACAAGACATTAAATGCTATTGCATTATATTGTAACTTGAGGTTACAGACTGAGTATACCATGCTAATTGGTATACAGTCATGATAGGCCAGAGCTTATCTTTGTGTCTATTGTTCATCATAATCATGCTTCCCCTTCACTGGGCTGCAATAAAATGCATAACTTGCAAATTTAAATTTTGATTGCACCACTAGTAACTTCTAGCAACTTGCAGTAAATGGGTGCATGCATTCAGTGATTGATAACGTGAATTGTAAAGTCAAATCCATTACATAAATTGTTTATCTTACATGCTATGGCTGTGGGATATATAGTATGTTTCATAAAATATGGATGAGAAATCTGATAATCTAGGAAGTGGTGTTATTTGCTTTAATGCATGTTTATTGTGGTACCAGGAAGAATTTTAGTATGTGTGTCAAAAAGAAGCAGTACTACCAGATCTTCCAAGGATTTTCATAAAACTGAATTCCCATTTATTTTAAATGTAATTCTTGTACATTTACTGAATTAAATATTTTACACATAAATTTAATGTTATCACAAAATTATTACACTTTGCTGGAAGAAGGAGAGATTTATGAATTTCAATTTCAGGAAGTTGGCAAGTGTGTGTAATACATTTATGTCACAGAAAAGCTGTCTTTGTGGAACGTAGTTCTATTTTGTGTGTAAAGTACTCTAGGCATCTATAACATTGTTTCGGAGTCTTGATAGTGAAAGTAGCTTAAAACTTCTGTACATTTAGGTGGTAGGGACTGTGCTTGTAGTGATTGTTAAGGAGGTGGGGAATGGCATCTCACTGGAGGTACAGCTGATAGTCATTTGTGCTAGGCAAGCCAGTGCACATTGCAAACATTAACTTGTTCAGACATATTGAGTTGTTATTATCGTCATCATCATCATCATCATCATCATCATCATCATCGGGTATAACATGCTGTATTGAAACGATTTCCCCAAAACAGCATATTTTTTAAGTACTACTGAAAGGAAAAGGAAAAAATCGAATGGGTGAAGCTTTTAATACTTCTATATAGCTGGGAAAAAGCCCATACTCAATCACTTGAAAAGCTGATAGCACACCTGGAGTGTTCCTCCCTATGCAGTTGCTAGTTTATAAAGTGGAAGGAATTTGTTGTAACAGCAACTATATCCGCCCATTACTTTTCCTGTCTCTTGTGTATGGTTATACCAAATTTGCTATCAAGACTCCTGAATTGCACATTAAATCACACTAGAAACTTTTCACATAAAATTCTGATGATTCTTTATGTAATTTCTTTCAGAATCAAGATGTTAAGTGTGAATAAAACCATTGGTTTATAACTTATGCTTCCTTGAAATGATTATTTTCATAACAGTTACTTTTGCTTTGAAAATTAACAATATTTTTGTGAGAAGATGTCTTTTCACAAACAAACAAATAAAAAAAAAAAGCTTTAGAAAAATGGGGTCCAGTGAAACAGGCTGTGGGCTCAAGAATGGTTTCAGAGTAGAATTTGCTAATTTTTTGAAAACTAAAATATTTATGCAGTGATTTCTCTAAATGAAAATCCTTATCACTGATCTTCAGTCACTGTCAAAAAAAGAGATAAAAATATTAATTACAATAGCATTATTTTTTTGCTTTGATATTGCTAGTGAGTTTGTTTACCATGATTCTAATTGGAACCATTCTTGCTGGCCTGCATTGCAGGGGCAGGCACGGACTCGGGTGGTGGCGGTGGTATGTCTGGGCCATGTAGGAGTTTCGAGTGTCCGCTGTGTGATGCTGTGGTTATCGAGCTACCCGCCATGCGGGCCCATCTTGAGGAGCATTATCCCCGTGACTCTCCCACGTGTCCCGTCGCTTCATGTGCCAAGGCATTCTCCCATCCCAACTCGGTTCGTAACCATATGCGCATGAAGCATTCACAGCAGTGGGACAAGATGAAAACGCTCAAATGGTCTTACATGTAGGAGTGAAGTTGAACGGCTTCTGATGAAAATCATTTTTGACATTTGTTATAAAGTGAAAAGCATTATGATTTGGATATTCAGTATATCTTAAGACATGAAATAGTGGCTTAGATACTTTTGGCATAACAAAAGAAGAGCAAAATATGCTTTAAGTGATGACTAGATAATACAGTTTTATTTCATAGTAAAGGATGAATATAAGAGTGTACTAGAAAATAGAAAGTGTTTTTAATATGGACAAAAGAGGAGAATATTTTTGTTATAGTTATTCATATTAGTTAAGAAACAGATGTCAGCCTGTTAAATTAATAAAGAAAGTTTGTTCAAGAAATGAACATCTTAGAGTTCCTTTCTGTAAAATAGTGAAAAAGAGGAAGAACTCTTTTATTCCTATGTAATTGTGATTGTTTTTTGAGTGGATTTACGAAGTGAATATGAAAACACCTGAACACCTTGTATTTAGTTGTTCACATTTGTTGAAATATACCACATCTTTAGAAAAGTGATGTGACATTATGGCCTGAAGGAATGTTTATGAAATTTGTGTTAACTTAAGAGTTTTAAGAATTTTTGAATACTTCTAATGTATGGTTGAATGATCTTATGGTTATGTTGATGTGTGCATGTTTTAACAAGCTGACATATTAAACTGAAGTGCTGTATAGCTATAAGGTTTGTATGCTGTATTTTTATGCAAATTTTGAAGTTATGAAACAGTCTAGAGCTAGTCATGTTTTACTTTTAGTAGTTCTGAATTGGGATGCTCCTGAGTTAGAATTTCTCTGATGTGTTTTCAAAATTCTGTGAACTCATTACAAGACTAGATATCTTTTATGTGAATTTGGAATGAAGTTTTCTTAAAGCTTTGTCACTATCGGCCATCGCAGAAGAATGAAAATGATGTTGCACTGTTTAGGATCTACTTTGTGATGTCAGATGTGCACTAAACCTTAAATTTGGTTTTTAATTGTCACATACAATTTAATAATCAAGTATTTTGAAACAATATGTCCAGCAGCTCATTATACAAGTGGTTAACCACTACATGCTCAATGTATTTTCAATCAAAATTGTTTTTTCAAAGCCAAGAGCTGAATGTTATTGCCTGTGCCCCATGTTTGTAGCTCAATATGGGGACTGAAAGGATAAGTGTAACACCATGTGTAATTAAGGAGATGATATTCAAAGCAACAAATCCCCTTTGGTTGTATAGATGTATTAACTATGGTTTCAGGAATTTCCTTGATTTCCACAATTATTTTCAACCAAATTTGAACCAGTCACGTAAACATGGCGATTTAAAGAGAACCATTTTATTTGAAAATGGACAAAACCGTTGAGATTTTAGTTGTAGTCTATGCCTTGATAGCTATCTCTTTAGTTTTAATTTTATGCATGCAATCTGCCTGTGGGCATTCTTTTATGTGAAGACATGTCATTTTGTAATGCCATAAACGTAAACCTCAATTTTACAAATCTCATTTAGGTTTTATTATATTTTATATCCAATTTCCCAAAACCAGGATTTTATTTCATTTACTAACACTTTATAAAATTCAGTTTAAAGTATATTTATGCTTTCTGGAATCTGTATTTAAGATTTAAAATTCGTAGAACATCACTTATGATATATTTTAAATTCTGAGACTGAGAAGTTTTAATTTGTTGCAAACTCATTGATTTGGCAATGCTGCCCAAGTTGCTAGAATTGTGTTTGGATTTCTGTCAGATTCACTGTATTCAGAGAACCATGAAAATAGTAAGATACTGATTCACTATAAACAGGTGGCCCATTGGACTTAGATTATATTTTTAATCTCCTCATAGATTTCAAATTACTGCCTTTCACTTTAATCTGGCAGTTACCAATTTAAACATTAGTGTATATACCTATACAATGCATTGTGTATATACCTACCTTTTGGCTCTTAATTTAGAGATTTCTTTTAGTTACATTAATTTACCATCACTGATGTATGTTGAAATGTTTTATAAAGAAGAAATGATTTTTGCTGTAAAAACTTGATACAAATGTGGCTATCATTTATTGCATAAAGAATGGAATAATCACTTCGCCAATACAGAAGGCAGTCTACAATTTGGCAAATGTTTTTTGAAAACATCAGTATTGGATATCTATAGGTTGGGTAGGCCATCGTTAAGTGAAGGCACAAAATAAAATGTTTTACAAGCTAGTGTACAAAGTCCTAAAAAGTCTACTTTGTAGGCTTGCTCTTGAGCAGAATGTTTCCAGGACTTCTATTCAGAGAATTTTGTACAATAGAACCTTGATTATCCATCACTTGCTTCACCCATTTGGTTCATTAGCCGTTATATATATATATATATATATATATATATATATATATATATATATATGTTGATAGGTATTTGCAGGTAATTTGAGTATGTTGTATATCAACAGATGGCTCCAGTGTTCCAAAAATTCTCAAGTGAAGTGCACTTTAAAATAATGGAACAAGTCTCTTCCTGTGCAAACACAGTAACAGCGTTATGAATTGAATACAAAATGAACATACATTTTAGTAAATAGGTTGTTCTGATGCCTTCAATTGTGTATTACTTGAACTTTTGTTTCAAATCACAAAGTGATCATGCAATCACAATAGTAGTGATTATAATGTACTGTCCATGCAAATAGATGAGAACAGTGTAAACATGATGTGCAGCGGTTTGATCTGATTGCTGGAGCCAGCCGGCAGCTAACAAGCATCAGCCTGTGCAGCACCATGACAAGATGAGCATCATTCTGTATGACGCATAGCTGAGATAAAAGTAAACTAAACAATGCCAGCAGTTCATAGCAAATTATAGGGAAAAGTCTTGTATTGCCAGACATGAGAAGTGATTGATAATGTGTGTCAATTCATGATGAGGGAGGCTACAGAGGGGACACCTATTAAATTCAAGTCTGTACAGAAATGAGATGCAGTGTATTGTTTAGTTCGGTCCGTAGGATTAAAGCTGAATTAGAACGTATTCAGTTAGGCAAATGTGAGTCTTTCTCAGCACCTCATAAAGGAAGACCCATTTAGACGACTTTAATGAGTACATTGTTTGTTGTATACTAAAAATTCCAAGCTAAATTGAAACTATCTATTGGTTTTGACGGCAGCATTAACACACTCCTGGAGATCCTACATGCACTTGGATTCAGATGGGAAAAGACCAAAAATAAGATACGGGTCCTAAGAGAACAGTACCACATACAGGAACTAAGAATTTGTTACCTACAGAATATAAGGAAATATAGAAACTAGTCTCGTCCAACTGTGGACGTATATCCATTCCACACACAGCATCATATGGCTGGAGTGAGATTCACTTGCTGGACTCCTTATTCCTGTTTCAAAAGGCAGCAGACTGATCATCGTTCATGCTGGTAGTGAACAAGGCTTCATACCAAATGCATAGGTGTGTTTTAAATCTGGACAAAAAACAGGTGATTATCACAATGACATGGACTGCAAAAACTATGAGAAACGGCTGACTGAAAAGTTAAGCCCAAATCTCCCACCTCCACCCAGTAGTGTTCTTGTGATTTATAACGCACCTTTTCACAACACACAGCTCAATCCTGCTCCCATCTCAAATTCAACCTGAGAACAAATGATATCCTGGCTAACAGAAAAACAGATTCCTTTCAACATTGGCATGCTAAAGCCTCAGCTGTACACTTGAATCATGGAGAATAAACCAACCCATCGCACATATAAAATAGATTGCTTATTGGCTGAACGTGGGTATAGTGTGTTACATTTATTGCTTTACCACCCAAAATTAAATCCAATGGAGCTGACATGGGCAAATATGAAGAACTGGATTGCAGAGAAAAATGCGACAATTACAATGGATGATATTCAACTGGCAAATGAAAGTTTGCATTCATTTCTCAAGAAGACGGGAAAAAGGTTTGCAAGCATGTAAAAAAGATAGAGGACTAATACATCACAACTGAAGGAATTTTAGATGAACATATGGAAATGGTGATTCATATTGGGGATGATACAGAAAGTAGCAGTGAAAGCAGCACAGACTGGTGAAGAGGACTTTGAGGATGGTGAAATATAAAGTGTAAACTTTAAATATGTGATTCCATGTGTTGCTAGTGACAGTGATTAAAAGCAATTATTTTCCTTACCAAGTCGTAAAATCCTTCTCAGCATACAAACTTGTGTTAACCGATAAACGTCATAAGCTTTCACCAGAGTATTTGGAAAAAATTATGATTGTATACTGTAAATCAAATTACAACTGGAATGAAGTCCAAAGAAGAATGTACATTGTGAGTACCGAAAAGTATAAACTTAAGTAGTGATATTTTCGAAATTACAGAGTATATTTTAAAGATTTTGACAGCATAAATCATACATATTTTAGATATTTTAGTGCATAGGTACAAAACCGATTGCTACTAATAAACTAATAAGCATGTTGATACTATAATGAAAAGAAGCTAGAAACAGTGATGTGTATTGAATTTATTTAAAGGTGAGTCGGAATTGTTACACTAACATCACTTAAGTTTACTCACTTAACATGTTTCGGGAAACCGTTGCTCCCATCCTCAGAAGGTTAACTCGACTGTTAACCTTCTGAGGATGGGAGCAACGGTATCCCGAAACATGTTAAGTGAGTAAACTTAAGTGATGTTAGTGTAACAATTCCGACTCACCTTTAAATTAATAAGCATGTGTTGTGCCATCCCAATTCCCTTGTGCTATCTTCATGTGTTTACATATTGCATAGCTATCACTTGAAGGCCCCACCACTACTTGTACTGTGCATCTGGCTGCCCTTGTCTATTTGCATGGACAGTACCGTGGTCACCTACCAATGGACATACAAAATTGATGGAAAAGCAGATGCGAGTGAGCAAAGCACATGCACTTGTGCTGGTTTTACTGAACAAAAGTCATCTCAATACAATTTGAGATCTCCTTGAGGTTTAATGGGAAAAATGCAAATCAATTGGGGAATTTAATGCGTAGTGGCATGTTGCCATGGTATCTCAGCGGTTAGAGCAACTGGGAGATCCGTTGTTCAAATCCCAGCTATGGCATTGAATTTTTCAGTCTGACTCTTAACTTTCCAACCTTGTCCAACACACGGCTTATGTGGAAGAACAATTAATTCCAAAAGTCTGTTAACTCTTACAAAAGTTACCTGCTTACCTTGGACAACAATCACCTTTATTGCTATTTTTGTAAATATGCAAGAAACATAGGACTCACGTGTTTAGCGAATTTTTTGTGTAATTACTTATTAAATCCACTGTTGGTATTAATCATTGTTGTTGGTTAACTATCTAACCCACATTATAATGGTTAATTGGGGTTCTACTGTATACATGCTTAATTTAATAAGCACTACATACCATGTCTCATACACAGCTTATTGAATGAGGATCCTGAGGCCAGACTCAATTTTGTGAGTCAGTATAAATGAGCGTCAGCAAGCTGACATTGATTTATGTTCAAAAGTAATTTGGAGTGATGAAGCAACATTTACATATTTTTCGATGCCAGTAGACATACTAGTACTGGTATACACAAAATCTTCACATTCTTGAAAGACAACTAAATTATAACCTGGTATCATTTCGGCTAGTATTTCATGTCATGGAATCCTGAAGCCTTGATATTTTGAAGGAACAGTAACTGCAGAAATATGTTACAAATGTTGACTTAACAATATTAAACGTCATATAGTTCACTAGACCTCACTCCAATTTTTTTTCTTTTGGGGAGTAATTTAAGGTATTGTCTTCGTTTCAAAACTAAGCACAATGAGGCGTTGAAATCAGCCACTCATAATGCCTTTAAGAAAAGATGGCTTTACAATGCATGAAAAATAAATTAATAAAAAAAGATGAATGAAAACAGCTTGCCATAGATTTGGTTCTAATGATAGCATATTTTTAACACTTTTGTGCTAAATAAGGGAACTTTGTGCAATTGAATTAACCAGAAAGGTTGTAACCTACAGCATTGTAAGCTAGAAATTAATTTTTGAAATTGAAAGTTAACTTTTAAAATTGTTATTGCATCACTGTAGTCCATCTTCCCGTAAGGGGGATCGTACTGAGTTTTGGAAATTCTTCATTTTTAATCCACTTTACACCATATTTTTGAGGTTGATTAGAGTGTTCAAAACTAATGTGTATACCAAATTTGAAGTCATTCTGGTGTGTAGTTTCAATTATTTTGTTAAGTAAAATAAATTATTAATTTATAAAAAGTCGCTAGCACCTCAATTTCTCTGAAACATTGCTAATACACACATATGGGATATATAAACAAAATGTACTGTGTGTCTCCTTGTGTGCACAGTTTTAAATATTATGTATGTGTGGGGGTGGGCAGGCGGGCGCGTGTGCGTGCGCGTAACCATTTTTAAAATGCAATATTTTTCAAGTTTTTAGATCTTTACACAATTTTTTTACTTACTTTTTTATTTATTTTTTAAAGTAATACTAGTATTTAATGTCCATAGTACAATTTATGCACAACATAGAACTTAACATATTTATATAAAGTTTCAGAGATCTGAATCAAAATGCGATGCGAGGAGCATTTTGAATAGTTAAAAATGTTGTTTTGAGAGAAAGTCAGTTTTATGCCTCTATAACCATACAGCACATGAGCAGTTAAAATGACACTTTAAGACCTGTAAAAATGGCCACAAATGACCGTTGTAAGAGAAGGATTGGGGCATGATTTTAGGAGAAAGCCAGAATTATTAATTTTTTATCTTTTTGTCTATTTATTTTTTATCTATTTAGGGTTCCCCCTTAAAGACGATTCAAATACAGAACTCTCTAAAAAGAAGGGTTTGCTTAACTTCAGAGATAAGTCCTTACAGAAGGAAAGCAATATGAAAAAGAGTATAACTTTTAAAAATCTAGAATTAGCAATAAAGTATTGCTTATTTCCATATTCATATTAATGGGTAGTGAGAGAGTTTTTTGCCATCTTGTATTTGTGAAAGTAAAAGGGATCTGTAGATGTTCCTGTGATAAACGTGTGATGTGCAGAGTAAATTTTTATCCCTCAAACAAGTGCTGCTGGAAAGTGCCATGCAAATAGAGTGCACAACTTGAAGATACTTCCTTTTGTATATCACTTAGACATATGCAGTCCCCAAACTACTACTTAATCCATGCACTGCAGCAGAATATCCCTCTTTGTTCATTTAAAAAATAATAACAGTACTAGTAGTAGTAGCAGTAACAAACGTTTGCCCTTCACCATTTGTATGGCTGATGCAGTGCATGTCATAAAGAATGTAATGATAACATCTGTTCATCTTACAATATTACAGTAGCCTTACATTTGTCTGTACCTTTATTTTGTGTGTTGCTGGCTATGAAAAAAGATTATTATGTTTGAATAATGTAAATGTAATAAGGCCAAGGTTTGCACATAAATAAACTATTATCTTCTCAGAAAATGTGTGCAAATGCTTATTTAGTGTATGTCCTTATTTAAAATTAGCTTTTCATAGTTCCCAGAAAAATGTGAAATTGGGGTTTTATTATATTTTTTAATGAAAGTATTGCCTTTAGTTCTTTTTTTATATTTGGTTTAGTGTTATACAGCTTTATGTCATAAACTCATATGAATGTAGAGGTTAAAATATTTTGTGTATGTTAAATTACTTGGAGTCATTTCATAATACAACTTAAAAAAGCCAGTTTCTTTGTAGGCAGCCAGAAGAAAGAACATACATCCTAATTGTTATTTGTATTTTAGGCCTGTCTTACTCCTGAAAAATTTAATTTACATTCATTGAACACCACCTCCTTAATTGCAAAGTTAATCAATATTAACATTTTTAAATACTAAATCAATGCTTGCATCCCCATTCAGATCTGCTATTTATATTGCTTCTAAGTTAATGACTAAGTTTTAAGTTACTACAACATAAGCTTTGTGTGTATGACACAATAAAAATTGCTGATATATATTTTTTCTCCCCTTGGATTGAGCATACATTTCTGTATTATATAATGTGCAAAACATTTTATATCTATCTGCTTGCTAATTTGTCTGTACTTGACAGCTAACCTGTTGTGAGAATAACAAAGGTTTTACCATTAAATGTTGTAAAAACAGGCAAAATATAATATTGCATATATGCTTTGAAACATCATTTCTGTTTTTGTACATTCCTTTATTCATTACACCGTTTCTGAAAAGAAAGCTTTATCAAAAATATAATACCTGGCTGGTTTCAGAAAAGTACCCTAGTTTTAAATAGGAATCCTCAAAAATTTTTGTATGTTCGTGTTGTGCATTTAAGTAGTAAGTTTGAAAGGGTTACTTGCTGCAACTGAAGCATAGATGGAGCATTGAGCATGATTAGATGACATACAGAACTACAAGAATAGTGGTGAGACCGAAATTTAAAATGCTTAACATTTTGTTGCATACAAGAACAAACCAAGATACTTTGTAGACAAAGTATTGAGACATCCGCTTTAACAGGATAATCCCACAATGCATTACTGCCAATAGTCCACATGTGAGCACTGCGCTCACTTTGATTTTGAAAGTTATTTTATTTCCCTTTAAAACAAAACATTGGAGACTATGTATACCTTTCAAAGGATGGTAGAAGAACAAGTTGATGCATGCTACAGAACTTTTTGGAATTTCAGTATCCTACAAATGAAAGAAAGTAACATGTGTACCAAACTGAGCGTGGCACTCACTTGTTGATCATTGGCAGTACATCATTGTCATGTATTCTGTTATTCTTTCTAGGGTTCAGAGGTAAGAATTCATATTACTGGCATGCTTTACATTGTGCCATGTCAGTCTTCATTATAATAGTAAGCATTCCATGATAGAACGCCAAGAACAGCAAATATTGAAATGGCCTGTGGAGATTGAAAATGAACCTCTTTCGTCATTTGAATTTTCTGATCACTATAGAGAATCTGGTCACGTGCAAAACACAGGTGCTGGTGAGGAAAATTATATATACACTTGTTGTCAACAGATCAATGAACATTTTCAGTAACAAAGTCAGTATATTAGTGTGAAATTGGAAGAAAGAAAAGAAGAAGAAAAATAAGTAAGAAAGTGGTGAATAGTTTTTTGACTAAGGTCATACTATGAATGATCTAAGGGATAAAAACAACTTAATAGGACATTTAGTGCACCTATTTTAATTGTAAACTGTCTAATTCGGATTTGTCATAATTTATACCCACTTTATGCACCTATATTATTATGTTTTGTAGTAGCAACAAACCAACAAATTCCAGATATATTTAGTTAGTATATTCATTGCAAAGTGTCTTACTAGAGTAGGTATAATTGTGCGAAGAAATGTAAAAAGTCTGTCATAAGAGTTTTATGTTATGCCAAGAACATTTTATTACAAGTAAAGAAGATGAGTTACATATTAATAAAATTAAAGATAGTTTAAAGTTATTTAAAATAAAAGTTATGTACGGGTTATATGATGTATACCTAAAGGAAATTCTGAAAAGATGTTTAAAAAAGATTTATTAAAAGTTAATGTCAAATAGTACGCTAAAACCTTGATTGGGAGCTGGGTGGCCATGCGCTCACATATCAACCAATGGCAGTATATAACGAGCACAACCAATGTCGGGTTAAAATGAAGTACAAGACCCACCCTTAGCCTTGAGACAGCCTACACTCTTGTAGGCATACTTTAAATCAGGTGGAGGAAGTTTTCCTGAGGTACAGCAGCCAATTCCTCATGGAGCAACCACTCGCATACATGACTTGTAATATAGACGAGTGCTCGGTCATGTTGAAAGATTCGAGGGCAGTCCCAGAAGTACCTGACCGACATATATATATATATATATATATATATATATATATATATATATATATATATATATATAGCAGTTGTTTCAAACAAATGACTATGGTAGAAAGTATCACCCTTATAAAGCTTAAGTTTGACGATGCTACATTGTTAAGTAATTGTATGGCAGTCATTAATAGAGAACTCTCCCAGCGAATTTGTAAACATGGATAAAACTGGCCATCGTTATGTGATACAATACTTTCATTTTAAAGGTCTTAATCCAATTAATATTAAAGTGAGCTAGATTCTACTCTGGGAGAATCTGCTCCTTTGTTTACCACAATAAAATATTGGGTGGCAGAGTTTAAGCGAGGCCATACAAGCTGCCAAGGCGAACATCGCAGTGGTCGACCAAATGAGGTGACCATGCTAGAAATTGTAAGGAAAATCCACAAAATTGTATTGGATGACCGTCGACTGTCCGAGCTAGTAGACATCGTAGCCATTTCAAAAAGTGCAGTACATTGCATGCTAACTGAAAATTTAGACATGAGAAAGCTGTGCGCAAGATGGGTGGCATGTTTACTCACAATGGAACAAAAGCAGTATCGTGAGGATGTTTTAGTCAAGTGTTTGGCGACATTTCGCTGTAGTAAAGCCGAGTTTTTGCGTCAATTCATAACCATGGATGAAGCATAGGTCCATCACTTCACACCTGAGACAAAGGAACAGTCAAAACAGTGGATTGAAAGGGAAGAATCAGCTCCAAAGAAGGCGAAGATAGTTCCATCTGTATGCAAGGTAATGGTTTCAGTTTATTGGGATGCACATGGGATAATTTTCATTGATTATCTTCAAAAAGGTAAAGCAATTAATGGGGAGTATTTGCAAACTTATTGCAGCGTTTGAATGATGAAATCAAGCAAAACCAGCAGCATTTAGCAAAAAAGAAAGTTCTGTTTCATCAAGACAGTGCACCAGTTCACACACCCATTATTGCCATGGCCAAAATTAATGAGTTAAAGTTCAAATTGCTTCCTCATGCACCCTATTCGCCAGACTTATCCCCCTCTGATTATTTTCTGTTTCCAAAGTTGAAGAAATGGCTTGGTGGTAAAAGATTTGCCAACAATGAAGAGGTGGAGTTTGCAATTGATGGCTATTTTGCAGAACTCGACGGTTCTCACTATAAACAGGATATTGAAGCTATCGAACATCGCTGGGAAAAGCATATCGAGCTGAAAGGAGACTATGCAGAGAAATAAAGATATTTTTCCCAAAATTTTTGTTTTCTTTGTTAAGTCGGGTACTTCTGGGACCTGTTAACCACAGCGTTAAAGTGGTAGCTTAAACTTGCACCATAACATTGCCATGTAAAGCATAAAAGGAGCCAATCCTCCTCTAGGAAAAATGTGATCACACCATAACTCCACCATTCCTGAATTTTATAGTTGGCACATTATACATACTGGTAGGTGTTGTTCACGGCTTTTGCCACATCCACACTGTACCATTGGATTGCCATATCCACACTCTACTTTAGATCATCACATTGTATACCATGATTCATCACTCTACACAACTGTTTTCCACTGTTCTATGGTCCAGTTTCAGTGTTCCTTACAGCAGTTGAGGTAGTGTTTGCCTTTGAACTGTGAAATGATTGGCTTATGAGCAGCTGCTTGGCCATGGAAACCAAGTTTACAACTCACACCAGACAGTCTTTGTGCTTGGAGTAGATCCTGATGAAGTTTGGAGTTCCTTTGTGATGGTGGCTATGGATGATTGACGTTTAGGCTGTACAATACTCCTCAATACTCAGACGGTCTTTGGAGGTCAACCTCTACACTTCTGTGTTTACACATCCCTTCACATTCCATCGTGTTCATAAAGTATATAAAAAAGGAAAAGAAAGTTCCTTAAAAGTGGACTTTTCATTAAACCTGGTTTCATAAAATGTGTGTGTTTATTACACTGCTGTTATGGCCTTTTTGCCAGGACTTCTAAAAATATTTGTTAATAAGCTGGATTTTGTTAAATGGGTTTCTATTGTAATTATACATATTGGTTGAGCAATCTCTGATGTTATACTGGACACAGTTTTTTCTCTCTTTATGTAGTTATTTAGCTCTCACTGGTAATGAGCTAGATTATAACATACAGAGGAAATATAACAACATTTTCTTAAATAAGAGATATTAAAACTTTTAGCATAATTATCACATACATGTTTTATCATTTTAAGCAATCTGATTGTCTTTTGTTTGTTGTGTCTTTTATTTTCCTAGTTGCTAAATTGTGACGATCTATGTGTATTACTTGGAATTTAATGACCACGGTGTTTGCTTTATTTTTACATGTATTTTCTGTGGAGTAACAACTATTTTCTAGTCCATGACATTCTCCATTACAATGCATGGCCTTCATAAGCATGTTCTTTTATAACTCTTATCATGCTCAAATTCTAATATCAAGTCCTTTTATTCATTTAGGAATTGGAAAGGTGTCTTATAGACTATATCTAATGGAAAGGACAGCATTTTTCAATGCTTAAAAAATTACCAAAATTGGTAGTGTAAAAGTTCTATCTCTGAATACGTATTTAGAACTGTCTAATGGTCCTTTATAATCCCCAGAAATAATAATTGTTCATTAAATACAATCTTTCTTTATTTTCATCCCCTGTATATCTGCAAAGTAATGATAGGATGAACGTATGTGCCTGCAAAGTCAATGGCATGGCACCCCATGAGGACCAAGGCTCACAGCACTATAATGTAACCTCTACCTGCATGGGCAGAGGGCAGTATGTGATCAGCAAGTTGAGTTTATTCTAAAGCAGGCAGTTCTTAAGGCTTTATAAACACGTCAAACAAAATCTAAAATGTGTAATAGACCTGGTAAGCATCAATCCACATGGGAGAAAATTTTGGTGTTATCTTGGCATGGCTTCTAGGTCATTCTTGGACTGCAGGCAATGAAAATTTGGATAGATTTGTCAAGAAGTAATCCAATATATACTTGATTATAGTGCTAGAACCTATGATAGACATTAAGTTTGAACAAAAATGGCATTCTTAGTATAGATATACAAGGTGTGTTCAAAAAAAGACCGAACTTATGAAATATCACATCAACCGGCACAGGGAGCACGCTGCAGCTATTGAGCGCACCTAGCGGCAGGTTTAGATAAACTGGCATTTACCTCATTTCGCTTTGACTGTTAGTTGCCGAGCTTCAGCCACTGAAGTGAGCACACGCACAAGCTGTTCGTCGGATTATTGACAAAGTGGCAATGAAAGAGTTTGAGGAACAGCATGTGCATGTGAAATTTTGCTACAAACTTGGCAAAACTTTTACAGAGACATTTCAGTTGCTTAGCCAAGCATATGGAGAGAAGTGTATGAGTCGCACGCAGTGCTATGAGTGGTTTAAGCATTTTGAACATGGCAGAATGTCGATCGATGATGATCCCAGGCCTGTATGACCTTCCACATCAACAGATGATGACCATGTCAAGATTGTCCATCAGGAATATGTACCACATGGTCATATGGTAAACAAGGAAGTCTACCAGGGAATTTTAGTGCATTTGAGGGATGCTCTGTACAGGAAGAGGTCTGAATTGTTGAAAAACCAGGCTTGGATGCTGCATCATGATGATATGCCAACTCATGCATGCTCCTTGTTGCAGCTATCTGGCAAAACTCAAGACTTCGTTGTGCCCCATCCACCCTATTATCTGAACCTAGCCCCAGCAGACTTTTTCCTGTTTCCCAAACTTAAAACCATGTTGAAAGGACATTGTTTCCAAACCACAGAGGAGATTCAGGACAATGCAACAAGAGACCTGCACACCTTCCCAGAAAGTACATTTCAGGAGGTTTTCCAAAAATGGAAGAAACATTGGGAACAGTGTATTGCCAGTAGAGGGGACTACTTTGACGAGGACAGTGCTTAAAATGAGCAATAAAGATGTTATAGCAAAAGTTCAGACTTTTTTTTTAAGCACACCACGCATATAGGAGAAAATATGTTAAATTCTAAATAAATGTAACAACACAAACACATGGCACACTTAATATGAAGGAGCATGTTAAGATGAACAACTTAATTTTTAACTTCAAACAGAAATTTCAGGGAACACAAAACATTTATGAACATTGGGTGCATGTAAGAAAATAATTACCTTCATCACAGAAATGTACATATTGTTCAGCATAAAACAATTTTGAAAATTATCTAAATTTGTTGTATGCTTCTGGACAGTAAGGCGATTTCCTGGAGACCTGAAAGTGTGCACAGCTGCCATTTTAACAAACTTTTTTCTTTCTCTTATAATATTTGTAACTGTATGCGCAGTAACACAACAAGCTTGAGTCTTTAAATACTTTGAGTTCATACTTTTGCGTACTTCTTTAAAAAGATCATTTTGACTTTCTCAGCCTACCTAACCATACTAAGTTTAAGTATTATATTCTATACCAAGATTTCACCAAAATTCACATTTTGAGTCTCCGTGAATAAATAAAAAATAAGAGCATTTTTAGAAAAAGATCTGTGTGTGCATGTACTGTTGCAAATAAGCCTAGATTTTAACAGCAAAGGTATATAAAAAGCCAAGGGAGTGAATATAAGCAGCAATCTGACTTTTTGCCATTGAAATTTTGACCAAAAGTGCAGCTTATTTTTGGGCCAATATAACACTTGCACTTTTTTAAAGTGATAAGTTGCTAATCGTTTTTGCTTGTGACCATGCAAAAGCCTGGAATTTCAAAGCCATCATATAGTAATCAGCTTTTTAAAATTCTTAACTATCACTTTAGCCTACTGTATTCTTGTACCTACAACAAATGTACAGATGTGTAATGAAAGTTATCTCAATTAAAAAGAAATGAGCTTGTCAGACACAGTGGTTTTTGTCAAGTTCAAGAATTTTAAGAGCATAAAGAAAGAAAGAAACAAGGAGCTTTGTCAGCTAGTGCATTTCTTTAACTAGGCAATGGTGTAGCAATCATTGGCTACATGCTGGTCATTGGGCTTACCTAACCCTGCCTTGAGTTAAGAGTTGTTTTGTTTATCATAGACAAAACTTATGGTTCAACTTATGACTGGTCTAGAAAGTTTCAGAAAGCACCTGCTTCGAATAGATGTAAATATACTTAACCTAATTTGTAGACTATGTAACAAAGAGATTGAAACAGGCCTGTCATTTAATCATTAGTTTCTCTTATGCTTTCCTATAGTAGGTAGAAGTAGTATTATATTGCATGCAAAGTTTCAATATGAATGTTTCACAAAAAATCATATTTTGAAGGTGTCCTGAGCTCCCCACAGGTGTATAAAAGAGAACAACATAACTCAAAATGAAAATTTGGATAAACACCATATATCTTAAGTCAGGTGTGTTTGGAGGATGCAAGGCAAAGATTTTAAAGAAATTTTCCCCACTCAAAACAAGCATTTTTACAGTGATCAGAGTAAAGTGGATAGAAAAATTACTTAATAGTGTAGTATAATACTACACAATTAGATAAAGTTGTTTTATTTTTATTTGATATATTATCATATACATGGACCATTTAGGTTGAGACTGTATAATATCTCTAAAACAAAGTGTTGTAGAAAGAAATGTCTTGAATAAAAGTTGCTTAATATCATGGGGGAAAGTAAATCTGATTAGTTGTGTTTTATTTGAAGGACATTGTGATGGTCTTTTTGGGGTCAATTACATTTTTTTTTATATGGGAACCTACCTTTTTTATGTTTTCTCACTCCTCATAAAAAACTAAACAACATTTGTATAAATAATTTTGCAATTGTTCTTACACAACATAAATAACAAAGAAAATTCTGACTGGCTGTGTATGAAGAGCGCAATGAATGGTTGGACTATCCATAGAAAGTCATTTGAGGGTCAAATTATGTTTTGTAATTGGGAACCAACATTTTTTATTTTGTTTCCTTATTCCTTATCACAAACAGCTCTTTATAAACCATTTTATAATGAGAAAACAACATACAAAATGTAGGTTCTCATTTAAAAGAATTAAATTGACCCTAAAATGACCATCTTAACGTCATCCAAATAAAACACGACTAATGGCATTTACTTTCCCCCATAATATCAAGCAACTTTTATTAAAGACATTTCTTTCTACACACTTAGTTTTTGAGATATTGTACAGTCTCAACTTAAATGGTCCACCTTGTATATTATTATATAATTTATTTTAATGCACAATTGCTAAAGAAAAACATGACCGCTGGTACAGTGAACTGGAAGGAAATTAAAGTATGATTTGAAAGCCTAACAATGACTCTTGTTGCACTTTTTTAATCTCATAAACTTTAAATAAGGATTTAGCAGGGTCTAAAACTCAATGAGACCTTAAAGGCTTTGAAGCAGGAGTAGTGGGAAAAGAACCACCATTTGCTTCCTTGTTGATCTGGGTGGTTTGCTAAATCAGAAGACACTATTTCTCAGTCAACCAGTCACTCAGTTGGTCCCCACGGATCTTATGGGGCTGAATTCACATCATACTAGATTAGACTGGAATAGGAACAGTATCAGCATTAGAATCCAGGTCCGCTCTCACTACAGATGGCAAAGTATGAAGCCTCCAAATTCTTATATGCACATTTTTGTAATCAACACTCAAGTAGTGGGACAAAAATAGAAAAAGAAAAATCTTAGCTTAATATGTTGAAAGTTCAAGCATGCGAAAACAATAGAAAGGCATTAACACTAAAACACAAAACTAGATCACTTCCTTTAAAACTAAATGGATGTGCTTTGCTGTCAATAATGGTAAGAGGGATGCAAATATTTCAAGAGGTGAAGAAAAATGTTTTAATAATAATGTATTGAAGTACTAAAACATTGTATATATTGGACTGCCCACTGAAGCTGACCCAGGGGACCACTTGTTATGGTGGGCAGTCCATCTGATGTTTCAAACTACATTATACATTATTGCTGTAATTCTTATTTATATACTTGTAAAGTAATGTTCCTTTCCTCTTTTAATAGTCCATTTCCATCTATTTTACACTTTTTCTAAACACTGCCCTATGTTCTTAGAGTTTTTGTCTAAAATTTGATTTGCTAGTATTCCTATTCATTCGTAACCATACACTTTCTTTTTTCCAAATCTAGTTTGCCTGCATTCAGATACTAAATATTGTACATGTTTTCAACCACGTAGGGAAAATTCACCCTGTGGATAGTCCTTTCATTTACCTTTTTAACCTCCAAGCTCCTGTTAACCATGCTATCCCCTGTGTTTCTTCTTTATTGGTGTCATCTATATACCTCTTTCCCAACTGGTTTTCATTAAAACAAGAATATTAGTGATCTCTTCTGTGTCAGTTAACTGAAAAATTTTTATATCTCAATATCTTCTTCTGCCTTTCTGAAAACCTTTATTTGTTTATCTTTTCCTCCAAATATTCTCCAAGCCATTATTTCCAAGTTTAAATTACTTATCCAACCTGTGCTTTATAGATTTGTTTTCTTGTATTTTAAACACCATTTTAACAAATTATCATCATAAAAACTCAGGATCAAATACCAATATTTCAAATCTCTCTTCATAATTCATCCTTTTTGTGCTACTCTTCCCATTTCTATTTGAGCAATTTCATTAGACCATATAACATTTGAGCTTCATCCTTTCCAACCATTTCACTTTCATCTCTAGCATATTGTATAGAATCCTCTGACAGCCATCATTGCTGCTTTCCCTTTTACTAACGTTGATCTCTCTTGTTTCTCCTTTACCTCCTGCATCTGTTTTTAATTACTAAGTGCAGTCGAGCACCACTTACACTCACTACTTCCCTTCTTCCATTTCTCATATTTATTCAATTTACCTGCTTTTTTCTTAAATATTTCAATTTGTTTTTTTTTCTCTCAGTTTACATTTAATCCCTGTTTTTCAACAGCACTTTTATCTGTTTCTTGTAAAGATAATTTTAAGCTATTTACAGTAATAGAACCCATCACCAAATCATCTGCAAAATTTGTTTAAAATCTAATAATTGTGCACTGTTGAAAAACAGTGTAACTCTGTTAGAGCTTATGGATTCATTTTAATCTTAACAGTGTATTCTAGCTCACATGTATTGTGTATGTTAATGTTGTTTACATCAACTTAGCATACAACTTAGTACTTGTTTCTAATGCATCCCACCTGATCTCGTCTCTGACTCATCCAGTCAGTCAGAGCTAGGGTTACAATAATGCACAAAAACAAAGCAACAGAATGTTAAATATGTTCCTGTTTAAGTGGAAATAAATCCCATTTCCTTAAAAATTGTACACAAACTTGATTCCTTCCCTTTAATCCAAAGCTGCAGCTTACTGAGTAATGTTGGAATTTGATTTCATTGCCAGGTGATTTCTCTTGTTATTTTCTTGTCCTGAATGCTTTTGCTCTATTTTCAGACCTCCATGGGTAAACTCATTACGCATATCCACACTAGAATATAAAGTCTATTATTTTTGGCTATGTTTTGCATGAATTCACAAGTATCTTTTGGAATTCCCCATGAAATGTATTTTTCTAAGCACCATAGAACCATTAACATTTTTTTTTTCTTTCTTTTTTTTTCTGCAAGCTAGAACATTAACAATATAACACAGTATGATACTTAAAAGATTGGTACAGTTGCCAAATTACTGGCAAACAGAGAGGAAGGAAAAGCTAACACATGTGAACTGGTAAAAGACTTACTGTCCAGTCTCACTATGGATCTCATAGATATTACGGAATTCCGCTGCCCCTAAAAGGGGTTGAGCAACTATGTCCTTAGCTTCAGCAGTGAAGAGATTTCCAAGTTCATGGAAATGTGAACATTCATCATTTTGTCATGTTAATCAGTAATAAAAATGTATTTCTTTGCCACTTTTAAAACTTCACAGATTACAAGATATGCCACTGTTATTCATTTACAAACCAGCAAAAGAAATTGGAAGCAGTACAAGATCAGAATTATATATGAAATTTAGTGTATGCAGAGTGAATCAAAAAACGCTTGAACAAACTGTGGGATTAACTTGCATACATCAGAGCATGAAAAATAACTATATAAACATGGGTCAAACATTTTGTAAGCTAAAAACTGCTTGCTTATTATTCACATCAATGCAATAAACAAAAAAGTAAAATTGTGCCATTATTTATCTCTACGTAAAAATTAACTATTCCTATAGCTTCAGAGGTTGCTTTAAAATACATGCATGTATTGTATCATAGCAACAGTTTCAAGCAGTTTTGCTCAGAAAATATTAATTTTAGAACCCACGTTAATATGGTCCCCCCCCCCCTATTTGATTTGAGGAACCAGCTACCACAGCTTGCTAGCATTTCCTTTACAACCTGTACAACAACCATAATGAATGGAATAGCATTAGTAGCATGAACATATTAATAAGATTTTATTGTGTTTCTTTTTTAAGCCATTCCTGAAATAACAGGTAGTTTGTTGATCTCATTTAGATAATCAAATTTCTTCTGCATGTGCAGTAACCTAGTTTACATAGGAATATGCTTTAACAATATTAATTGCCAAGTCTTTCTCTCGCCAGGTGTATGTTCATTGTATATTGATTGGATGAATGTATGTCTTTTCTGCAGTCTCACGGCGGGGATTGGACATGATGCGGGTGAGAGCTACCGACCCTCGTCCTTGTCCAAAATGTGGAAAGATCTACCGATCAGCCCACACCCTTCGCACACACTTGGAAGACAAGCACACAGTATGTCCAGGCTACCGCTGTGTGCTCTGTGGTACAGTGGCCAAATCTCGCAACTCCCTACACTCCCATATGAGTCGTCAACATCGAGGCATCAGTACAAAGGATCTGCCTGTGCTGCCGATGCCATCACCATTTGACCCAGAACTGGCATCACGGCTCCTTGCTAAGGCGGGAGTGAAAGTGTCTGCTGCAGAGCTACGAGCTCGAGCATCTCCGACAGGCCCTCGGCGGCCAGACGTACGCCTTGAGGCGAAGTCCAATCATGTTGGTGCCCCATCGGAAGCTGGTAGTAGTCTCTATGGGGGTGATGATCCCGAGGACCTCACAGTTACCAACTCAAGGTTTGGTCCATTGTCTCCACCGCCAGCCGTCCATAACTCCTCTGCGGTAATAAGCAAGGTAGGTCCCAAGCACCATCATGGTGGACCACTGACGCCCACCAAGACCATCGACTCTATTGCACAGAGTTTGGTGGTGGGTGGCAGGGGGGAGATGAACCGTGGCCCACCTCCACCTCCTCCACCACCTGCACCATCAGGGTCATCCACAGGTAGTGCCATACTGGATACTTACCTCCAGTTTATTGCAGAAAACTCCAATAACTTAGCTCTTGGCTTGAGCGGTGAGCAGGCAGCTGCACATGCCGCGGCAGCTGCTGCAGCACATGCTGCCAAGGTTGCAGCTGCTGCTATGAACGACCAAGATATCACCACTGGGAAAGCAGAGGAGAACGAGAGGCTTGCAGAGGAGCGAGATCACAGAAATGAGGAGGAGGGAGAGGATATGGAATCTTCAGGGGCAGAGGAAGAGGACGAATACAGTGAGGAGGAACAGGAATCCATCAAAGCTGAATGAAGATGTCTGTTGTACTCCAGTGTACCCCAGAGCCGAGCCGCACATGAATTCCATCCAACTACCTCACTTTCAGAATATTAGTCTGTACTGATGATGGTTTCTTTAGAGCCAAGCAAACTATGCCAAAAGGAAAAAATACACGAAGGAAGAATGCTGTGTGAAATATTTGTAATTTTGAAGAGAAAACTTCCTTCGTGTAGTTTTTCTGATTTTGCTAATTTATTTTTTTTATAATTCTACTCTTTTCTTTAAGGAACGTTTGATAGAAGAGATTAAAATAAAACAGAAAAACTAAGAAGGGTAATATGACTGACAGAATTCCATCCTTCTACTTCACATCGTAGGTAAAAGAAAATATGAAGAACAATTTGAAATTTGACAAATGACTCACAGTAGATAAATGGTATTGCAAACACTTTATTTCTAGGTAAAAACATGGGAATGTATACGTTACTGTTAGACATTGGCTTGATGTGTTAGATAATGTGTATAAAGTATGTTTCAGCTATTTAAACACCGCATAAAAGATATATTATATACATATATATATATAGATATTATACTGGGAGGAACTACCAAAATATGAAGCGAATGCCTTCCATGTGAAACACAAGTCGTAGAGTTATTGTTATTGGCATGATTATTGAAGCTGGAATAGTTTTAGAATTTTAGACATGGACATTAACCAGCAGATGATGCATTTGATCCTTTGTGTTGGGGGTATTTTGACAATGTTCTTGGAAGTATTTAAATTATATTACATATATTAAAATATGTAAGCCTAAACCATTAATATGTTGATGGAGTTAATTTTGTAAAAATTACAATTTCAAACAAAAATATTGTAGGTTCATCATCTCCTAATCACATGTTTACTTCCAAGAGCATCGTTTGTAGAAATTGTGATTCATGATTTTACCCAGGGCATGAAGTCATCTGCATTTTATCATACATGACATCACAATGACATCACCCTGTGCAGGTTCCTAAAGGTTTTCACTAGTAAATGATTATATATACACTTGACTACTTACAGGAGAAGTTGAACAAAATGATGTATATACAACATCCCTTGAATGGACTGCTGTGTAGTAGAATGGTTCCTAAAACAAAAAGTCCAATATCAGGATTGCCAGCTCATTTAATATTTCATTTTTTAAATTGTTTATTTTTTACACAAACAGCTAGTCCAGAATCACTAGCAACTTGTTAGATGAGAATTGTGTTCTCATTTTTTTTAATGAATAGCTAGGAGCTATCTATTTGAACATGACATTTCAATTTAATCCTTTCTAATCAGGAGTTAACATTTTCTGTTCTTAAATTCTTGATGACTAGAATTTATGCATCAATATGTAATTGGTTTCATCAATTCTGTGGGGATAAAGAGCTTTTGGCCTGGTTTCATCAACAAGTGTTCAAACTTAACAGCTGTTGAATGAGGTGGAATACACAGCAGATGAAATGGTGCTTAAGCAGGTTTCCTCACTCGTTCCATCAATTACTCGTCACTATTCAGTATAATGTAACATAGTGAAGTAAAGTGAACCACTTGAAAAATGGGCTATAGCACTGCCTTCTTCCTCTTTTGTAGAGAAACTCCAGTGTCTGAACAGAGAAGAGAGTTGGCATTGGACATCTTCACATTCAAACTGACAAAAATTCAATTTCACCATCCAATGTTATTTTAACTAGTGAAGTTTTGAATGAATTTATTCTAGTGAAGCACTTCACTCATTATTTTGAGTTTCTCAGATGAAAGCCTAGTACACAGTTTGCCTGGGAATGAAAGCTGGAACCAGAATGGGGAGAAAGTAAAAACACTCATTTTAAAATATGAGCATGGGAAGATTTCTAGAGCCTGGTTGTGATCCATATCAGCCATAGAACTCTCTTTAGTTGTGGGCTTGGATAAACAAAAGTGCAGTGACTCCTAGCAGCTGTATTCTAAGTTTTGTTTATGCTGTCAACAGTTTAATTTAATTTAAGAATCGCAAAAGGTAACAGCACTTTTCCCAATAATTACTGTATGAATTTCAAGGTCGGCAAGTCTGCATTTAGACAAAAATGCAATTGGTTGGTTCTAAAACAAATTATATTTGAATGCATAAAATCAGTTTTCTGTGTTTTTGTCCACTAATGATCTCAGCAGTTGTGTGCCCTAAAGCCCGTAACACAAACAAATTACTGTGTTGTTATCAGTAACTTTACTTGTCAATTTTTATGGTATGCCTGGAAAATATGTGGCAGCAGAGGCCTTTTTATGACTTTATGGAAAGGAGGCTTTGTAAACAAATTCAAACACATTTTCTCCATGGACATGACAAAGCATTAAATTCTATTACATGATATTGTAACTTAGCATTACGGACGAATGTATCGTGTTGATTAATATACAGTGCTGTGATAGGGCAGAGCTTATCTGTGCGTCTGTCCATCATCATGATCAAGGTCCCCCTTCACCGGGCTGCAACAAAATGCTAGCATGCAGATTTAAACTTTGATTGCACCACTAATGACCTCTAGCAACCTACATAAATGGGCTTGAACATTCAGTAATGAATAATGTGAATTACAAAGTCAACTCCTTCATGTAAATTGTTTTATCTTATTCCTGTTATATGGCTGTAGGATATAAATTTACCATTTTTGTGACAGTTTTTGTTTATAGTTCATGTTATGAAACATAACATGTGGACTAGAAATTCTGTATATAGGCTAGGAAGTGATGTTCTTTGCTTTAATACATGTTTATCTTTGGTGCCAGGAAGAGGTCTAGCATGTATGACAGAAAGTAGTAGTACTACCAGGTCTTCAAGGATTCTAATAAAATGGAATTTCCATTTATTTTACACTTAATTTTCTATATTTACTGCACTGAACATTTCACAGATTCTACATTTCATGTCATTGCAAAATTAGTACACTTTGCTGGACAAGTGAAAGTAGTTTCAATTTCAGTTTCGATTTCAAGAAGTTAGCAAGCATAAGTGACTAATCCACATGCATTCCGTTTCTATTTTCAGTTTATTGTGAATTAAAATGTTCTAAACATTCAAGTCTTGCATTCTCTGGTTGTTGTTCCCATTCCCAATTTATTGTGGAATGTCCTTAAAAATTGATAAATTCCAATGATGAAAATGCTAGGTACTGCTTCAACAGCATCAAAAAGAGAAAATTAACATAGCCTTATGCTGCAGAGGAATGTTAGTGAGTCATCCATAATTTTAAATTCTTTAATGAAATTGAGGAAACCTCCAAATCATGAATATAGTGGTGGAATGATACTGTGATGTTTTAACAACTCACATGTCATTAAAGAAGGTACCCTTTATAGTGATAAAAGAAAACTGTCAAAACCTTTTCAACACCTATCGATGAAACTGGGCCTTAATATGAAAGCCATTAAGGCATGAATTTGAGCTTTAAGTACAGGTAAAAATAGCTGGAAATTACGTAGTCTGCTATCATAATTATTTTAGAATAAATAACACAAAGTAAGTAAAACATAGCTTGTAAAATCTTCACTAATTGCTTTTAGAAAACTTATAACAGATTTTGATGAAACCACTAAGCACATTTTGTTTTTCCCCTTCAGTTAAAATGTGAAAGAGGAAAACTATCTGCCTGTTGTGCAACTAGAAAAGTATAGCTTGTAAGGATGGTAAGCAATGTGGAATGAAATGTGACATCCATGATCTTATCATCAGTCATAATCCTATGAACTTCATAAGGCTTCCAGGACAATTTAAAACTACAATCAATCTTGTTTTTTATCACTTGCCCAAAATGGAACTTTTATAAACAAGAAATACACCGTACACAAACTTGGGACTTTAATTCAATTTTTTTTTATTTGTCATATAAACAGCCACAAAGTACAAAGTCTTAGAATAAATATTTACTTACAACGTTACTTTATACCATTGTCCCAGAGGTTGTAGCTACAGAAACACACCATTTCATTGCAGGTTTTTATATACATATATACATATATATATAGTTAGAATTGTTACTCATGCAAACCTTTTATATTTAAAGGTCTGTGAACACATTACTCAGGAAATATCATTCATGAACACATTCATAAATACAGATACTCTGAATACCTCAATACAAGCATTTTTTAACCATATCGCATTTTTGTGATATATTTTTTTTTTTTAATTTTGTTTTAACAACCTACTCCCTTAAATGAGCACTGTAATACATTTTTGTGTGTAACTCCTTATTTTGTGATCATAAAACATGGAACTTTACTTTGCAGTGACTGCTTAGCAAATAGTAATGTTCTAAATTGTCTATTTTATTTTGGTATCTTTAATTTCCAAGATGAGTTGCTGTGGGCATTTTAAGACAGATAATATAACAGATTAAAGAAACTTAGAAAAACGATAGTTCCTATATTTTCCAAATGTGTTGTTCCTACTCAGTGCCATAAACAAATTGCCATTATGCTAAAAGGAAAATCTACTAAATGAATGCACACAAGTAGGTATAGTTCAACAAATACCCTTTTTAGGTTAGCATGTAATAAAAGCATGCCAAGTGTTTCCAAATTCCAGGTAAGAGTATTGGAATGTCCATATGTTGAAAGTGAGGGAAACAACTGGCTACATGCAAAATGTTAAAATACTACAGAGGAAATGAAATAACTTTTTCTTGTAATTTGTTATCACTTTATGCATTAAGTAAGAACTCTACAAATTCTTTAATTTTTAATGTAGCTTTTAACATTCCTCACCAGCAAGAGTTGAGAATGATGTGAATTAAAAGAACTTTTAAGCAGCTAAATTATTTGAAGAAATACATCAGCCAGACAGAACTTCTGCTAGCTTGATTTTTAATTCTTTCTCATTCAGTGGAAATGAACTAGAATCTATCACACTAGCATTTGCTTAAAACCAAGTCAGTCATCTATTGATATAATGTAAATACCATTGGTTTACTTTTACAAGTTTTATCACATTTTGTAGCTAAAAAATGCCATACATGTAAAGAAGGGAGTTCGTTTTTCTCTGTAATAGCTTTCTTTTCTTAATTTTCGAAGGAAAAGTATTTTTTCGCAACACATGATCTATGCTGTAGCATTATTTTCCCATAAATATTTGAAGAAAAGGCATGCATTTAAGGCAGAGGTGGGTACAATTTACCTTGCAACTGATTTCATTTGTGGTAACACATCATGCAAATCATTTGAAAGCCAAAGGAATGTAACATTGGGAATGGGTACGGAGTCATTAATTAGTAAACTTGTAAAAGAAAAGAAAAATGCGCACAATTTGTAGGAAAGAATTCAGTGCTAGCAGAAAGCATGTCAACAATTCAGTTTGCTCTTTTAAATCAAACACACAGTACTCTCTCACAGCACTTACAAGTTTACAAATTTCATGCTTGAAGCTATGGACAGCTAATCTGATTAGCAAAACATCTTGAGTTTGTAACCTTCCTATACAGCCGAATGCAGTATGGCATCAGTTGTGTATAAAACAATTCCCAAATCTTGTCACCCTGTGTGGTGCAGTTGCTTGAATACTGGCTTTCTGCATCCAAGGTTGCTGGTTTGATACCAGCATTTCTAGTAGATTCACTGGCACGTACATAAATACTTATCATGGGTCCCAGACAGGGTTGCCAGATATCTGAAATCAAAATAAGAGACAGATGCGCATTTTGCACACTCCCCCCTCATGTGCAACTGAGAAACTCTTAAGACAATATTTACAAAATACTTTGTATTTATCATGCCATTGCATACTAACCAATCACTAAATTCAGTTTAATTTTCCCAATCCTAATCTTTTTTTAACATGAAATTCCTTTGTGTTTCAAATTCCTATCCATTTCCATTATTAATTTACTTCCTGTTTTCCAACACAACCATGAGTTCATGTTCACTTCACAAGCTTCTAACAAACACCATTCATTATTCACGGATATCAATCAAAAGGGAAAAGTAAGCAGCAACAGCAGTAATAGTTGATTATTACAGGCATTATATCTGCTAGGCTGGCCAACTCCTAAAATTGCCAAATCTGTAGACAGTGAACCATTATAAGTGGGTCAGTACCAAATGTTATAACAGGGTAAAACTTACCAAGAATTACTTTTTGCAGCATAAAGATATAGCAGTCAGTTTTGCCAGCTCCAGTGATGAAAATATTATAATCTTTTTTCTTTCCCCCCTCTCCCAAGTTTCAGAATACTCCAAAGCATAGGACATTTGGCATAAATCTGGGACATCTGGCAACTCAGGTCCCAGATAATTATTGACATTTTACAGAAGGATAATTATCAAACATCAGAAATTTACTATTTAACTGAGAAATAAGAGTAAATTCTTGGGAAAAAATTAAATTCGTTTTAATGGTTAATCTGGAAAAGGTTGTTTGTGGGTGTAAGGGTGGCTATTGTCAAGAGAGCAGGTATTATTACAGTTAAGAATTCATGTCCCAAACTAGGGGTGAGGCAGGTCAGTTTTCCCTTTTAATGAGTGCTATTGTCATTATTCTTATGTCATGTCATAAGCTGTGAAGTACTCTTCATTTGCTATGAATTTTGTATAATCTGAGAACTCAAAACAGTTAATGCTACAGTTCTTCAAGACCTGCTTCAAAAACAATTTGCTTTTCAGATTCTTCAAACAAAAACATGGAACAAATACATAGTTTTAATTAATTTTTAAATAGGTCTTTTTCAAATATTTTAGGTCATCAAAATCCGGGCATTTGTTATTATGATTATCCTTATTATTTCCAAATTTGGACTCTTTTGTAGTATAGGTTCTGCAGATATTTTTCATATGCAGGTAAGCTGAAAATAGCATGTAATATTTTCATGTAGACATAGTTGCTGTTTGCCAGCTATTGTTGAATGGGAAGAAGACCAAACAGAACATCAGAGAGCATTGTTAGGTCAGGGGCATGCAGTAAGTGAACTAGTAGGACTGGGCTAGTCCCCTAAGTATTACCAGCTTATATATACTTTATTAAATTTCATGTTTTGACTCTAGAAGACATGACAACAATAATATTTTTTCATTCGCTCAACACCTGTACCTTAGCCAACACTCTAGCCCTTCCCTTGCCATCAGCAACAACCCATCAGCTCACCTAAGACTAGCTGCATTGTATGTGTTCCTCGTGCCACATTAAAAATACCACACGTTCAGGCAGTTGCTGGTAAACAACTTCTGTTAATCCATTCTTGTTAGAAAGAAAATGCTGGTAAGTTTGTGTATTATGAGTTAAGTGTTTGAAGTGTCACACAGATTAAAGCAATATTGTGTTTATTACGCTGTTTAGTATTCATGCAGAGGGACTCAATTCAAGATACAAGCCCTCTGCATCTCACATCAACTTAATTACCATCCGGCAGTGCAGCCAGTCACACCTGTCAACAGTCACAGTGTTGTGTTTTGGATCGTTTGTTAAGTACTGGTACTTTGTTTGGAGCTTTGGGTTTTCAGGAAAAGCAGGACATTATAGTAAAGGATAGGCCTATTCAGGATGTTTCTATGAGTACACAATTGAAAGTCTATGTACATTGTTTCAAAATTGAATACTGCAATTCTTCAAAATGACTGACTGCATGTAAATCAAGAAATAAACTATTTTTCTGCCTTGTGTTTTGTTTTTGAAACTGACAGAGCAGTGGGAATAGTATAGGTTTCTCTGATATCAGTAATTTTCATAAAGCAAAGATTCGACGTGAGAAGATGCAGTCACATTTATCTGCAATAACAAAATTGAAAACGTTTGGTCTAAACAAGGATGCTAAGTGAACACTGCAGGTCAGATGTTTTGAAACACAATGCCAAAGTTGACTCTAATAGAGAAATAACGAAGCGATTAATCAATGTAACTTGCTTACTGACTAAGCAAGAGCTACCTTTCAGAGGTCATAACGGGCATAATGAATCCCTTAATCGGGGAAACTATATTGAGCTTGTGCACATGACATCAAATTAGACACACACTTACAAAATGCTAAAATTTTCAAAGAAATGTCAAACCGAATTCAAAATAATATTATTGAAAGTATTAGTGACGCAATGCTAGACATAATAGGGAAAGAAGTAAAATGTGCACCTTTTGTTGGACGAAACAGTGGATGTTGCAAAATTATCTCAGCTTTCCAGTGTCATTTTGTAAACGAGGATGAAATTCAGGAGAGATTTTTAGTCTTTTCAGATGTCAGCAATAATCACTCTGCAATTGTGTTAAGTGAGCATTTATGTAAACTCCTTACAGACTTTCAGTGGGGGTCAGAACAAGCTCGTAGCTCAAGGATATGACGGGCTGCAACATTTTGTGATCATTTAAATGGTTTGCAAGCTCTAGTGAGGAAAAGATTTCCCAATGCGCTATTCGTCCACTATTATGCTGATCAACTTAACCTAGTTTTATCGCAGTCAGTGCAATTCATAAAGGAATGTAAAATATTTTTCAAGACCGAGTGCTTTTTGTTAATTTTTTTCTCATTCAACAAAGCATGTAAATGCACTGAATGCATCGAAGTTCAAGAAGAGGTTTCTGTCGGTGTCAGTTACACATTGGAATTACAAATCTAGGATTGAGAACATGATGCATGAAAAGAAGACAAAACTGATCTCATTTTTTGAGCATATTGTTGATGACCCAGACTCCTGGGATAGTAACACTTTTATTTGTGCCAGAGGATATTTAGCATCATTGAAGGATTTCACCTTTTCTTTCTCTTGGAAATTTTCAGTCCTATTTTTGCTCTCACTGATACATTATTCAACATTCTACAGACAAAGTCTTTGGATGTGAATTATTGCATTGCGAAAGTGAAAGAGACCATTTCTTTCATTCAAGAATCTCAAAACAATTTTGATCATGTGTATGTAACACTAGAAGAAAGTAACGTGAAGGAGAATGAAGCTAGTAAGTCACCTCAGGAAGATGAATTGGACAATCTGAGAATGAAATATTTACATCTTACAACTAGATGCTTGACTCGATAGCCAAATGAAATGCTGCTTTTGTGATTTAGAAGAACTAAAATTTATTGAGCCACTTGATTCAAAAAGATTTGAATCTTTCAAAAATAGATTTCCCAAAATTTTGTTTACAACTCTTAAATCAGCGCATAAAAATTTGTTTTATTTTGAAAATTTGTAAAGTGAATTAGTGGCTGTTTATAGGTTTTCAGACTTTTCAGGCAGGACAGTGACAGATTGCAAAGTTTTTGAAAGATATCGGGTTAGTAGAAGAAGCATTTCCAGAAGTTTATAAATTATGCTGCCTCATAACTACAATTCCAGTGAGCACATCTACAGTAGAATGTACGTTTTCCTGTTTAAAACACACAAAGAGTTACATACAGAACACTCAGTGCAAAGACAGCTTTTCCCAACTTTCATTGTTATCACCCAAAAAGGCTCTATTGCTCACAATTCAAAGTCAAAGACATTTTTATGATCATGTCATAGAAACATTTTCCCGAAAAGGAGAGAGGAGGATTCTGTCGATGTACGGATGAAAATGGAGGTAAGCTTTATTTTCGTTCTAATATGTATTACCTACAATAACATATTTTTTATATTTTTCCCCTTTGTAGATTTGTTAAATAGTGTTGTGACAGTTCCATTACTGCTGGTCCCTGCTGAAAAATATTACTGCATGTCACTGTTTTAGGTGTATAATAATACTTACAAAAATTTGCCTTTTACCCATCTTTGATTTAAGGGTTAAAGATTTCTTATGGTAGCAAACATATGTTGTTATTGCATCGCCAAAGAAGATGCAATAACAACATAGTAGACAGACTAGTGTTTGGTTTGTGATAGTAAAGGTGGTAGGTTTCAGTTAATTTGAATGCCAGTGCTCATTTCTTAGACATTGCATTCATCTTCCAGAAAACTCTGTATGTTAAAAGCACAAACAATTCAAGAAAGCATTAATGTGATTTGTATCTCAATGGCCATAAGTAACAACTTCAGCAACAGAAAACTTTTTTTTTAACTGTTTTACCCACAGTAACTCAAAAATTGATTTTCACTTTAAGCATGGGACCACATAAAACAAATGTTTTACATCACAATATTCCAGTGCTTTTGTACAGTGCTCATAAATAAGTTTTTCAGTCATACATACAAGTAGTTAGGTAGGTGGCACAAGCATAAACTTACACACAAATATACGTATCCTGTTAAACAGAAACCTGAAACTGTTCATATTATATCTTCCAGTTCATAATTTGACAGACTTCCATGCTACCTTTATATAGATCTTCCATTGTTGGATGCAACAATAAAGTGTAATGTTTTTCAGGTATTTGCTATTGTTTTTTGGGATTTCTGTTTTTTATGCAGATAATCCACCTCTGATAGTACTTATTTTTATACCTCGCTTAAATATAGTATGGTGGAATGCCTGTAACATTTGCTTTGGTCTTTTCAGACAAAACTTCAGGGACAATCATCCCAGTCTGTCAATGTTGTACTAAATCGGGTAGTTTTAATACAGGTTAGTGTTTATACTTCACAAAATAAGATTCAATGCTTTATATCAAGTGTGAAAAGACCAATAAGCAAATAATAAAAACAATAGTTGAATCATGGAAATAAGTTGAAAATAATAACTTACGTTGGTAAATATGTTGTTACATGTATTGGTAATTGTTTCTGCGTTATTTGTGATCACCTAAAACAGCAACGGCTTTTATGGAAGTAATGAAGCTATCTTCAACTAATTCCTTAAGCAGGCATTAGAAAATAACAGAAGGGAATGTTGAGAGAGAGATGTTGTTAATAATGGGCTTCTAGAAAATTTGCTCTAGCATGTTATTAATCACTCTGTACCACTCTTGTATCATATGTAGGAAGTATGAAGTTACAATGACATGACAGAGTTGAAAAAGGACACTTATTATACGGAGATTATATTAATATAAATTGTCAGGCTGTTATTACACCGATTGTCTGCAGTGGATATGTGTTGTTGTTACATTTTTTGTTAACGTATCTAATGCAACAAATGACAATTTGACCCAGTTTTTAAAATGAATTATTACTCCAAAGTTGTCATAAGTGTCGTCACACTAGGTATTAGGCATGCTTTTTACTGTTCCATAAAAAAAGAAAATTGTAAAAAAGGACAAAAAACAAGGTGCTTTTTATTATCCTTTTTATTATTGCTTGTATAGTTTCTTTATTTTCTTTTAAAACATATTTAGAATGAAATGTAAATAATGATTAAAAAAAAAAGCATAGTCTGAAGGAAGAGGAAATTAAGATTCTTTAGCTGATTAAATTTTTTAGATTTGATTATATATTGGAATAGCTTTGTTGGAATATTGCTGGATATATATGTATGATAAGAGAGCATTAGTATTAACCATGCCATTTATATCAGAATATTGTTTTGTCAGTGTGATAAATCAGCTGTAGCTTCCAACCATTTTTTGCATTAACTTTTACCTGGTAATCCGCGGAGTCATCTCGATCAACCTTGATTAACATTAGTTGTAAAAGATGTAACGTTATTGTTCTGTTTACTGTGGCAGAAGTAGAGGGATTACCACGTGTACTGAAGACTTGCTCTCTGTATACAGCAGAAGCATCAATATTACTCATACTACCTCATTACAATTGTTTATTATTAAGTGTCCCCTAGTTGTAAGTGTATGTTAGGGTTAGGTTAAACAGTAATACTAGGAAAAAGAAAGAAATAATCAACAGATTGTTGTGCTGTGTATAATATCCTTAGTACAACATGCAAACTACTTAAATGTGTGGCATAAGTTATGTTGTTAGTTTTATATATGACATTTTTTTAAGCAGACATTTGGTGAACTTGGCGGTGATATCTGAACTGGATGATCGATACTACATTTCCAGAGTTAAATGTTATTAGGAATGTGGATATTCTGAGCCAGACAGAGTCAGTATCTTGGCGTTTACAATAACTTCTTTATCTTTGTGCATGTTTTCAATTTGTATGTAGTACTTTTTATTTGTAATGAGAATGAGGAGCATATGTTGCATTTTGTTTTAAATTTTTGTTTATAATTAAAAGTATAAACCTCATAAATGATAATATGGAAAAAAAAAAAAACCTCAATTTTTGTGGTGTCCAGTTGTAGAAAGTGAGGTACATGTCTACGTGTTTGCGAGCTTATTTAAAAAGAAAAGATAAAAAAAGAAGTCTTAAAAAGATAACACAGGTGTTTGTACTCAGTGCCATATTTTGCAGAGATGGAAATTATGTTAGTCTTTTTTCTGATTATTTCATTGTTATTTTAAATTACAGAGAGCTCGGCAGGCAAAACATTGTGGTTCCTAAGTGTAGAGTACGGTTCCTCAACAATGGTGGTAATGGTATCACTGTTCCATTCATTGAATGATCAAAAAATGACAGTAGTTTCATGAGGCATGCATCACGCTGCATCTGTTCAGAGTTCAGAAATGAAACATCTTATCTGCTAGATTTCCTACTCCAGTGTAACATTTGTGCCATGTCCTTAATCACATCAGCAGATGAGAACACTATATGAGAATGAAATGCTTATAAATAGTTTTTCATTAGTATTACCAAAAGCAGAATGTTTATACTTTTGCAGTACGTTGATGAGATATCAGACAGTTGCGGAATTTCTTATAGAGTTGGCCAAAATGACTATAGTTATTAATGATTTGTATTCAATGAGGTTAACATAAATGTTTTCATGCATTCATGCCAATAACACCTATAGATGTAATCTCAAGTGTGTGGAAATTTTCTGTAGCACCAGCAACAGACTTATGAATGAATTTGTATACAGAAAAGTAGTATTTATTGAATTGTAGAACTTCTTTTTGGCTTTCAAACATGTGTTGTCACATATTCACCAAAATAGCTACCATTTCGATGTAAAATCATAGAATATATGTATGATGTTGTGGTAGATACAGCAGAGACTTATTGTGAATGATTATTTTGGAAAATGACAATAGACGGTCAATCAGTCATTCAATCATTTTTCTGCCCAAGGGCAGGTCTTTCCATGCATACACGGCCCCTCTCTTCTGCTTTCCTTTCATCTCCTTATACAAATGTTATTTTAATATTGTTTATTTTCTGATATCATCTGTCCAAAACCTTTTTCTCATGCATAATTTCTTCTACTGTATCTCTTATCAAGCCTTTTCTTCCCATTCACTGCACCAGCCAATTTATTTTCCTTTTTCTAATCACTTTCAGCAATGTTCTTTCTTCACGCTGTCGTATTGAAAAGTTTAGTTATGTTATCTGTACATTTCACCTCTTATTTCTTCAAAGACACATTTCAAATATTTCCAGTAATTTTTCCTTACTTCATTGCAACTAAGTTTCTGCATTACACAATTCCACACAAAGCACTTTACTAATCTCTTCATAGTTCTTGCTTCATGAGTCACCAGGAGGTGTTTAATTTTCTTGTGAAGGCCTCTGTTGTGCCATTGCTATCCTTTGTTCTCCACTAACAAATAAATTCATTAGACACAATTAATAAACATATCAGCCACTTAAAAAAAGCATCAAGAGTCTGCAAATTGTGCAAGAAGCAGAAACCAAGAGCTCCATTAAGTTCATTTATTCATCCTACAGCGTTTCTTTTGCACCGTAGAAACATTAACAAAGTTCCACACCTTTAAGCATCACGAGACATACTCTTAAAATATCCATTTTATCTTCAGTGGCTTTTAATGTGTACAGATCATGAAGAAAAAAAGATGAAAGACAGGGGAAGGTGTAGGCTCATCTTCCATAGTCCATGCAGAATGATGTTGTTATGTTACATATTACAAACTCTGTGAATGAGTCCCTCGTCACAGCAGTGGAGATGGGAATGGATAGTTATGGTATTATGCTATATTATGTTCCAATTCTTCATGCCGCTGTAGTGATTTGGTTATGCAATTCTGTAAGTTCATGCAAAACTTCAAATGACAGGCACATTGTTGGCTGTGTTGCATGCACACTATTTTGCAATGTGAAACATTATTTTTTTATTTAGTGGACTCATGGGTGATGATTAGATTTAATGATTTGTTGATGTTAATAAATCTGTGGCTGGTTGGTATCTAAATTTATAGGACACTTTCTGTGTAAGAATGGGGAGAAATTCTTTCAGAAAATCCATTGCACTCAAGAATGGAATGCTAGCATTTAACGTAAAGCATACACTACTGCTGAGTTTCATCAAGCTCTACTTATGCTTAAGGTGTTGAGCGTCTTTGGGACAGTTTAATAAAGAAAAGAAGAATCTATACTTGGCTTTTTTTTTTTTTTTTAACAAGAAAGCATATAGGAAGAACTCAGAAAAGTGATTTCTTTCATTCACAAACTGAATACAGGAAGTTTTTATTAAGTGGATACTGCCCATGAACGTTTGCAGGTGTACACCAGTAACAAGTTTTTTGTCCCAAATGTAGTAGCACACTTATGGTAGTTACCTTAGCTCTATAGCTGAAATGCCATAACTACCTCAAACCCCAATATGTTAATCCCTGTATAGGTGCGTGCTTATTTCTTCGGAAGTTGAAAGGGCCAATTCTGCAGAAAATGCATGCCTCATGTTAGAAATAAAATTTGTAACATTTAGTTTGAGGGCTTTTTAATCCCAACAATGGAGAGAGGTAGCTTATTGTTGAGGGACTTTGTGCCTTCTTTGTACAGCATGATGAAAATGATATTAGAGCACGTGTCAAATAGTGTAAAAAATGGCTGGCATGAACTTTTTGGCTGGCTGTTTTTTCAGGTGTTCACAGTTCCTATCTTGCTCCCTAATAAAGAAGAATAATAATAAACTTTTTATAGGCTAGAAAATGTAGAGAAAATCCACACTTACACAATATTATGTATTTTGCTGTAGACGCATGGAAATGCATAATAGGTGTGAAAATGTATAAGGAAAGAGGCAATCATTTGGTTAGCTGTTTATTTTAAGGATGTAATTGGTTTCATTTTTTAATGTTTTATTTTTTAGTTGATTAGTTATCTGTGACCTTTACTTATTTTCTCAGTTGATTTAAGACAGGTTAAGAATGTCATACCACCATGGGGTGGCGATTGGCAACAAGTCCCTAGGTCTTTTTCTGCAGACTAATTTTTTCAATACATTATATACATACACACAATAACTCAGGTATATTTTAATAGAAGCAGTATTTTTGTTACTTATAAGCCATAGCAATATTTATACAAGCATGCATAAGCTGCAACTCAGCAATTTTGTAAATAGGCCGTCCATTTGGGTAAACTATAGACTTGGAGTTGTCTTACAAGGTTTGCTCAGTGTCTCAAGAGCGTTAGAGACATTGTTGCATTATTGTCAACACTCAAAGGCACAGGTTTTAACAGAGATATTTGATGTCTATATTTTTGTTGAGGAGTGTGCAAGAGATAGAGTAGCTTAATCACAGCAAAAGAAACACTTATAAGTATCTAGGAGTATTTCCCACTTCACGAAGGTGAAGTTACCCATTTTCTTAATGCTTCCGGCTATCACTGTTTTCCCTTTCTGTTAAACTACCATTAAATGCTGCAGGGTTTTTTTTTTCATAATTCAAAGCAGTAATAGAAATAAAAGTTGTTATGGAGTAGGGAATATGATTACAACAGCCTAAAAAAATACAAAAAGCTGAAATAAATGTATAATGACCTTATTAATGGGCTCTTTATTGGGCTATAGCTTAACATAAAAGCGGGACAGTGTTGTATTCAGGAAGTGATTTATGAAATAGGAAAAATAATTTAACACCATTTCATGGGAAGTATATTTTATTGTTCAAGAGCTACAAGGAAAATGCTAAAAGATTTCATTTTGTCATACTTAGAGGAATTTAAAATTTTCACTCAAAGATTGCCATTTTGCACTCTCAGAGTTATCATATACTACCAATTTCAAAGGAAGACAAAGTTAAGAGAAAGACCAGAGAATTGCTAAGGCATTAAGGACAAATACAATTTGAGTGGTCATATTAGCATCAGGAGTGTGATAGGAGACACATTTTCAGATTAGATAGAATGTTGACATTAAAATTTGTCTCCCACTCCATAGTCAATATTTCTTTGCCCATGATTTTAAAAAAATTTCAGTTTTTGCAATGCCACTTTCATTCTCTGCCTTGCAATTCCTTGTTTAACTTGAGATTTTACAGTTATAACATCAGCACCCTTACATTATTCCCTGAAGCACTACTAAACGCTGAAACCAAAAGCTAAATATTCTGATGATGCCTCAAATGTTTTTTGGTTGGAACTGACTATATTTTCATAGAGGTAACCTTTTTTATTTTAAATGTGGTACTTCTCATTGGCCATGTTTAGGCCAGTAGGAAATAGCATCAGATTTGGAAAACTTGTTGCTTGCACAGTATTTGAGACATGACAACAGTGAAATGTAACACAAAGATGTGTCCACCCCCCCCCAAACTGTCATGGATTGAAGACATTTTTACAATTATTTGTCCTGTCACCCAGAAATTGTCCACACTACAATAATGGAAAAACACTTGACTGCTTGAAAAGATATTATGAAACATGAAGCACTTTTTTCAGACTAATTACATTCTGTGCATTATAATTCCTAAAAGTATTGTTCACATGCTTGGCATGCATGATTTTGAACAGAAAACTTCAGAATTCCGTATAGTGCATACGGCATAACTGCTAGTCATTCCATTTAATATTGGGTCTTCAGTATAAAACCTGACCGCTCGCATGGTGTTGTGCATGAGAGCCAATGGTGGTTGACTTCTGCACTCCACACTCGCAAGGCTTTCTGACCTTCAGTTACCACATAGTCATTAGCGTAAGGTATATTTGTATGTAAATGTTATTTTAAATAGAATCAACTCAGTGCGTTCGCGAAGAATTCATCCTGAACTTTCCTGCACAATTGCCTCCTTCTAAACTTCAATTCATGATCTTGTGAAAATCATATTGAAGTTAGCACAAGTTGGGGTTTCAGTGACTTCTACACATAAGTATTTGGTATAAGGTAAGAGTTAATTTTATTATATTTTATGCACAGGTTTACAGGAATACAAATTTAAGAAGTGAAAACAAGAGTGCTGGCTGTGACCGTCATACTACCCAGATGCAAAATCCTGTGCGAGCAGTCAGGTTTTATACTGAAGTCCCTGTAGAAGGCTGTATTGGAGCAAGTATGCAATTGGTTTTTCACCTAAACTGATTTTTCAAAGTTAACAACTTGTGCTGTCTTGGGTTTGTACCTCAGTTGGCTAAAGCACTGAACATCACTGGTCAGAATATATGTTGGAAACTAGTTAGGTATCAGTCGTTGCTGAAATACTGGCAAGACTGTAGTAAAAGACAGAATCGACTAGTATGAACTAAATCATCCTACTAGAATCTTGATGATACTTCAGTGGAACTGTAGTGAAACTCCCTTTTTCATTTAAGCTAAAAATAAAAAAAAATCAACAAAACTTATTTAATTTTGCGATCCAATGCACATAAATTTAATCCAACTACTAGAATGTGTAGCAGTAAATACAGAAAGCAAAATGTTCCTTGCAGCAGTATTTTGTTTTACTGTAAAATGATGTGTAGTGAATCTCCATTAAAAACGCAAGTCAGGCAAGACAATAATCAGTCGATTTAGAGAGAAGAAATGCTGTGAGTAAGTATTGTGAATTGAAAATCTCTAACACACACGTTATTCATAGCAGATTGTTGGATAATTAATTGCATGTGCCTTACAGTGCTGGGAATGTATTACCTTGAAAGATACAATTGGACTTCTGCCAATCACCATTCCATGTGGCAAGGTTAAAATGCAGTGTTGTTCTGAATCTGTAACCAGCAACTATTATATAAGATGGATATATATTATATATGTATAGATGCAAATGTTTTGTGCATTTACTGTAAACTATTTTGTTTTATTTTCTCTTGTTTTTAATTAACAGATGTGTAAAAGCAATCCAGGAACACAAAAGAAAAGCTTTTTGTCTCAGAACCTTGCAATGAGTGTTAGTGTAATGAGAGACAAGCTGTACTATAAAACTTAGAAGCAAGGCAGCAAATAGAAGATAATGTTGGTAGCATTGGAAAGTGTAGCTTAATTAGGTATTGAACCAGTTATCTGACAAAAGTTCCAGGTATTCTTGCCTAAATACTAAGTTTTTAATGTTTAGCTAAGAAATCAAACAATTAAATTGATGTTCCTAAATAACTTGCTTTAAATAATGTTTCGTTTTTTAATATTTTATATCAGAACTAACTGTATGGGACATTTTGTTTAAATTATTTGCAGAAAAGTTTAAGGTGGTGCAATACACAATATTATGAAACTTTATTTATAATTGTTTTAGTTATTATTTTCACTTGGAGCAATATAGATTATTTGCCATCATCCTTTCAAGCTAACGAAATAAAGTCATTGCATCTTGCCATAATAATGTGAAAGACTGTATTTGTGTTCATTTTCTTATTTTCACATTGTGGAGTAACAGTAATTGGTGTAGATGTTGAAAAGGGGTATGCAAGCTCAGTGACCTGTTTTATCAAATTATTTCTGTCTAGATCTCAAATAGTATTTTTACTATCCAGTCTACACCAATGATCTAGAATTGCCCGCCGAGCTGATAGGGTAGTATATATATTTTTAATGAACTTTCTTAACGGCAGGGAATAAAATGAAACACAGTTACAAAGTTCTCTCAGGGATTAAACAGTGCTCCCAACCTTTTCCCAGTTTGCCCCCCTTTTCAGTGTCTCTCCTGTATTATCAATGAATAAACGTGCTTTTGGAATTAAGGTTACAATGATATGATTGAAGTTTTAATTTTGCTAATTTCCTATGGTATGCTTGGTTCCTTTTTGTTATTAAATGTGTTGTTATTATAGGTGTTGGTTTTGCCTTACTAATACATTAATTTCTATACTTTATTTCTTAAATCTCTTTCTTTCATGTGATTGGTGTCGGTTTTTTAATTAATCCTTTATATATAAACAATGTGTGTATATATACAGTTTTGCTTTAGATATTAGGGTATAATTAGTAGGAGCTTTCCAGTGTAACCTGATAATCTTGCTCATGAGCTCACACAGAGCTGAATTGTAACACGTGAAACCACATCAGCTATTTGGGTAAACCTAGTTTTTGGATCGGCACTGAAAGTTATGATATTAAAGTTAGTATCAAAATTAATTAAATATCTGCACTACTGGAGATTCTTTTAACATAACAGTAAAAGAATGCTGCAAAAATTTGTTGATAAAGCAAAGGGAGTATCAGAGAAAGTTATGCCATAAATTGTGTACAGCAGAAAATGACATCACAGAATAATTGTAGAAAGATAACTTCTAATATTATGCATATGTGGAAGCAGCCACAAAAATTATTTAATAATAATTTGAGAAGCAAGTGATTTGTAGGATGATGATACTTTGTAAAAATATGCAAACGCAAGGCAGACTTGTGCAACTTCAAAGCATTTCCTAGTTTGTAATTGTATTGTTTTTGTGTAACTTTATTTATAGCTTTTATTGAAGAAATTAGGTTTGTGATTGGGAGGAGGTGGGCATTTTACCATCTTTCTTCCATTCTTATACATTACTTCTAGCATTCTTGAACTTAACAGAAAAAGCTTTAGAAATTGTATGTTAAATAGTAACCACTAGTGTAATATGAAAAAATCATGAGCAGTATATAAAGATGATTATACTTAGTATATTTGAGAAAATATGAAAAAGTGAAATATTTCAGAACTAAAGCTAATTAATTCGTAAACCATTTTAAGGTAATATTTAAATTTCTTTTTACACACACAAATATATATATTATAATGCCAACTTCCATGGTCTGCCTTACAGTCAGGAGATCCTGAGTTCGAATTCTGGTTAGCATGGGTTACTTAGATAAATAAGTTTTTGTTTTTATGGCGGAGGTGTCCCCTGAACGTTAGAAGATTAATGTCAGATAATTCTAAATTCTATGAACCCCAGGCTCATTTGGGCATTATTTCATTCAGCCACCATCTGATATGATCTGTCCGGTTTAAAGGATGTTAAGCTCAAAAAAGTCTTAGATTTAAATTTCAGATGCATTAATTTTTTTTATTTTTAGTTCCATTTATACTCCGCCTTTAATTGACAGGGAATCGGCAGCCTTTCCTTTGGAACTTATAGCCTATTGGCAATGGTGTTAACTCTGTAACTCTTATTGTTGGGTTTCTTTCATACTTCCAGACTCTGGGGAGGGTAAGGAATAATCTTGGCTAGAGAAAAATATCAGGACGCCTAGCACAACAGGCAGGTACTCTACTGACTGAGCTATGGGGCCAGCCCACATTAATTTTGTGGCAGAAGTTAAAAACTGTAGAGCATAGTTAAAATTCATTGCAATAGATTCTGTGGAAATAATCCCCAAAATGAACTGTTGGGAGGCTGAAGCTGTCCATAATTTTGCATTCATGTTAACCAAATTTGAATTCTTTTGACAAATTTTCTTAAAATTCTTAAATATAAAATTTCAACTCTGCACATGCAGTGTTTCAAAATTTGTTTCATGCAGAAAGATGAATGGACAGGAATGCTAGTATGTGCTCAGCAGCAATGCATGTCACAGGGCTGTGGGCAATAACACCTTTGTCTAGATTTAGGATACTTTGAAACAAAACACAATTGACTTGTATGCATTTTATGACCAGATATCTCAACATATAGTACTAGAAAATCATCCTTTTTTATTTTCAATAAAAAGAAAATTAGATAATGCAGCATATTGAAGTTTAAAATTAAATTCTCATACTGAAAACAATCAAAACCGTTTATTGGTATGTGAAAGGGATTGGTTGCATTATATATCAGCAGTTTTCAGTATTACAACTTTAGAAAGAAAAATCAGAATTTTTATTGCTGTAAGGATCTAAAGCACAGTTCTAATATTAAAAAGTAGCATTGAGTAATATTTGATAGTTTACCAATTTTCTACATGTATATTATTTGGACATGGCAATATTGGATTCAAATAACTATTTTATTTGTGCTTTATGACTTTTCCCAACGTTTCCTGGGAAATATCACTTTTGTATTCTTACAGCATCATGGTGATACCTGTAATTATGCACATGTTAAAAAAGGAAAAACAAAAACAAATAGGCAAAATATGAAGGATTCAAAATATCTATCTGCACCATTTTCTGCTGTACAGTATTATTTGTAAAGATAGCTAATATTCAAACTCTAGACTGTGAAGTTATTTCTTGTAAATCTGAAACTTAGTTTAAACACAAACTTAACAGAGGTGTTTTATAATTCATAAAAGATGTTGGTTTTATGAAGTTAAAATGCTGTAGATTCTGTCAGAAATTAGTTTCACTTATAGTCATCCAATGTTCCAAACAGTAGTTCACTTGATTTAATAGCTTGCCCTGAATATGCCTCGCAAGGTAGATTAGCCAGAATCATATACAAGTTCAGAATGAAATGCTACATTGTACATATAACTAAAAAGCATAGGTTTATATTTTTATGTTGACAGAGCTGAAGAGCTGGGTTAAATTTGAAATCTTATAAAAAGCATAAAAATAATCAGCTACCCTCCCCTCCACTAGTTGACACCTTTTCATCATTTCCAAATTACTTTATAACAAGTTATATAACATTTGCAATGCTTGTAAAAATAAAGCCCTAGTTTCAGAACAATTCTGTATGGCAGAAAATCCAATTATAAAAATCCTAATTTTAAACTTTCCCAAAACATTGTCATAGTTGACATGTTTGAAGTGTTTTTCTATTTTCATGGAAACTGGATAGTATCTATATCTACAAACATAATTTGAAATTCTCTGAAGAATTCCATTAAATCATTAGCTATCTGTTAAACATAAATGGAAAGAGTTTACTCTGAAAAATAAGGTAAAAGTAATGATTTCTTAAATCTGAAACAGTTACAACAGATAATTGAAACGGTAAAGGTAGAAGTGTTTCACAGAAGAATAAGCAGACATTACATTAAGTTCTCACAGAGATGTTTCTTTGGAGAAGCAGTAGATATTAAATTTTAGTGTGCTATGTGCCATATGTCAAACAGGTTATATTGTCAGGAAACTGAAAATATCTGTGTTCTAAAAGGTGAGCAGATGATTGAAAGAAGATGAAATATTAAATTCAGCATAATTTTAATACATTAAATATTCATTTGTAAACTTTTTTTTAAAGCTCTGTTTATCTTCTTGTCTAGGAAAGGCTAAAATTTTCATTAGATGTTCTCTCATTTATTAATAATCTGCCACTTAAGTCTTGCATATGTTTGCCTTGGTGTTGTGAAAAAGAATTAAGGCATTCTTGCATAATACAGACTTACTGCAGCAGACTCAAGAGTTCTATGTCACTAAAGCTTTTACTCTTAAAAACATTTTTAAGCTGCTAGTAATTGCAAAGCACCATGATTACATATATGTGCCTTTACAAGAGAAAGGAATACTTTTCCAGAAAATCTTAACCTTAATACCAGACACTCAGTACCTGAGCTTCCAGTGATCAGCTTGTAAGTCTACTGTTTTTACACAAACAAATCATGAACCAAACAAAAAGCCAGTAAACATACAGATGTGGATAGTAAGAAAGCACAGAGCATAAAGCTGTTTGAAATAATAATGGCAAAGAAGTATACGAATTTTAAGGTTCACACATTTTTAGTTTGCACAAATAGCTGCATCAGTACAGCATTTTTCTGATTTTGAAAAAGCTGTTTCACAAAACATATCTTTCCCAGTTCTTCAGTGTTGACAATTTTAGTACATTTTCATACTCTTTTTCATGACTCTCTTCTTATTGCTGCCTTGCGACGTTCCTTGGTTGTACCCGGTGATTTACTACTATAAACTGGATTTACAAACATCTGAAGTGCTTTTAATATGAGCATAATACTCCAGGTTGGTACCCATCCCAGTCTTCGTTCAACTAGTCATAAGCTCCACACGGAAATAGCATAAATGTGTATATTTTATCTGTTATCACAACTTTATACATACCGTTACATAGAATCCTTATTTGTTTCAAACCAGGTAAACCTGTTGAAAATAAACTAACATCGTCACATTTGTCAATATTTCTTGTGTCTGTTTATTTACTTTTATGAAAATGTAAGCTTAGTCAGTGGTTGGATTACATTTTTGGAAAAATGTTTGTTAATTTATTTTATCAAAAAGAAAAAGCAGAAGTTCGCTGTATTACTCCAGGGTACTTTGCCACATGTTCTGTTGAGTATTTTGGAGATAACCATTTTGTTAAATTAACCACGACTGAGCACCTTTTCCTATCCTACCCTTTTATTTTAAAAGCATTGCAGAAATGACTGCACCAGTTCATTTGGGATACAACACAAAAGTTATATTTTAGGTTAAGTCATCACTATTTTAAGAAGACTTGTTACTAAAAGTTTTTATTTACATATGTACTTCTGAGAAGAAAGCAGGAAATAACAATATATAATGTATTTCATTACATTAACATCTTTTTATTTTTCATTTTTGAGTTTTAGTGAATAAAATGTGTTTAATGCTTAAATCACTTTCCCGCATAAAAATAAAAAGGTATGTAAGGTTACAAAGGAAGTGTAGAGAATTTTGTAGAGAATTATAGTTTGTATATACCTACATTAAAATGAAATAATCCTGTAAAAAAGAATAAAGTGATTTATTCTGTTTCACAAAAAGCAGTTGCTTTCAGAAGATTGGGAAGATTCACTAAAATAAGCAAAGCACATAAAACATACTGTTAATCATATTTAATCACAGGAAGTACAAAACTAGTCTGCTTTGTGTTATTCATGTCCCTAGCTGACTGCTATAATTCATTAGAAAATGACATGAATACAGGATATAAAAGCAGAATTTTAAGAAGAGGAATAATCAAATCACATGACTCCTCCCTCCCTAAAATATATACCTTGCTGTCATACAGTGAATTTTGTGATGTATTTGTGGGAATTTATTTTCATTTATGATCGGTGATAAATCTTCCTTTTAGTGCACAGTAAACACCCTCATGAATTAGAATTTTAAATCTTGAACATGATAGTGAAAGTTCCATATTTTTAGCCCATTGACAACAAACAGCAGCATGCAGCTAAACCATTTTCATCCCATTGCAAAAGGTGTTGTTTTTTTTTCGCCGTTGGATTTAAAGCTACCCTCTTAGTTTTCTGTTTTGCTTACTCTTTTCAACAAGGGACGGTAATTTTATTAGAAATGCATTGTGTGGCAGTTACATTAAAGGGTGATGTTTTGCAGAATGTAAAGCCTAATAAAAGTAAAATGTTTAACTTAAAACAGTACTCTTTGGTGGTAAGAGTAATACTTAAGAAGCCATCAATCAATTGGGACTTGAAAAAATATTTTTCAGACTTCAAAATTTACTTTTCAGTGTGACAGCCTTTAGAATTTCTCAAGAGGCATATTTATTTATTTATTTATTTATTTATTTATAAGCAAGGTTGAGTTCCCACATGTAAATCCCCTAGAAAAATCCAGTATGACAATGGAAAGTTTCAGTGAAGATGCACTTTTGGGTTGGCTAGAATTGGATGACAAAAATCCTCTTCATTAGAGTCAGCCAACTCAGTTACATGTGATTTATGACAGTTGCATGATATAGCACTGTTTTAGAGATTTGTAGAGAAGGGGTCTGGAGGGGAGGGAAGGATTGTGCCTTACAATCACATAGGCACAAAGCACAGCATACATTTCCCTTACAGTAACTTCAACTATTCCCCTGCTCTACACTCCCCACTGAGTTCAACTTTCTCACTAACATCACAGAACAGTGGATGGTACTGCTGTATATTAAAGCTGAAGAATGTATCTATTACGACTCATTGTCTCCTGAGCTGTCCTCCCATTTTTAAATGCCTGCTATATTTATTAAGGTGTTGCGTGTGTTAATCATGGAAAGAATTCATGATGGTACCAATTAGCACTGATGCCTAAGTTAACAGATATACACCTTTACATTGCAGGCAACTTGCCCATATCAGGAACCAAGCCCAGTTCTGCAGATTGGAAGGTAAGTTGTCTCTGTGCCAGTGCAGTAAACAATAATTTTCATCTTTTACAGCATGTAGTAATAGACTTTATAATTCCTTTGCCTTAGCAGTGCAAAGTCGGGTATGATCTAAATTTTCTCCATCTGTCTATGGCTATCTACCCCCTCCCCCAAAAATGTAGCATTATCAAGCTAACATCACATTTGTTGCCATTGGCTGTGCATATGAGCAACTTCATGAAGAAAGGGCTTCAGTAACAAAAATATTGATTGGAGATTTTTATGGATGTAATTGCTCCATTTTCCCATACAGGAATAATGCAGTCCAATGCTTGAGAAGCATATAGTTGAAGCAGAGAGATGATTTTGGATGTATCTGGTTCAACATTCAACATCTTTACCACTTGAAAACAGTCAATTTCTACTCATTTTAATGAAACAACCAAAGACAGAGAGCACTGTTTTCTTGAAAAACAGGGCTTGCAGGCTGAAATATTTCTTAATTTTGGTAATAAATCTTAAGTTATGACTATATTTTGATAAATCCAGAGTAAACCATATTTCTTAAGCAGTTTTGATTACATAAGTGACTTAATGTGCTCATGGTAATATAAAGTGTGTTAATCTTCTGTCAAATTTTTCTACATTTAAGCTTTGATCAAAGTAGTAAATATTGTTTTAATGTAAAAGATGCCTCAGAAGTAGACGACATGAAAATGTTCACAGTGAATAGGTTAGGGTACATAGATAGAGATCCCTACATTGGTGTATACAATGAGTCTCGTTAATCCAACTGCAATATGAATGTTTTTCCCTTAATGAGATTAAAGAACACCAGAAAGATGATGTCTTTTTATTATTTTTGTTACGATAAATTAACATGATAATTACACGTCACAAACTACCTAATCATTGATGGTTTATGTTTACAAATTCTGTTAGGTGCTTTTGCCGCAATGATTGAAACCTTTGCTTGAAGATGCAGCATTAAGCCAGCCTCTCATAAACATCACATCTGCAGGTGTAGCCATGGAATGTAATGCCAGGACTATAATGAACTGAACTTAACATAACAGAAACGAGTCTAGATTGTCAGTTTTTATTACTTCATGCTACTGCTTCACACAGATAGTTCTAATTACCACATGACATCAAACTTAACATAATGGGAAGGAACAATTTTACTTTGCCCAACTCTATAAGTTACACTGTATTAAGTTAAGTCAACCCTAAATAGTTCCATTTAGTACAATGTGTTGCTTTCATTTATGTTGATTGTAATCCCAACTCTGCTCAATATAGTGTAAAAGCTCAAAGGCAGCCGCAGCATCCAAGCTCATTAATCCCAAATTCTTGCTTCACCATAGCTACAATTTCTTCATTTATGTGCAGTTAAATGCACCATCTTCCATCCATCATTTACAAATGCTCCCTCCTACCCAGGAATTTGCTGAAGGAGTCTTCAAGGAGAATGTCAGATTCAGATGCCTCCACTGTACTCTTGATGAATGCAAGATTTCCTCATTAACTTCTCACACTGTCCCATACATCTGCTGTCCAGTAAACCACATTCTTAAATACCCACTTAAATTTTTTAAGAAGAGAGAATGAACTGTCATTTTCAATTAAGGACCTAACAAGTTTCACTTTATATAAAAGTTTATGTTATGCAGAACACTCTGGTCCATTTGGCTGCAATACTGATGCAACATTAGAAGGTAAGAAAATTAACCTTATTTCACCGCAAGTAAACACAATGCCAGGTAAGAATGAGCATCATCAATAAGAGCACGTAATACCCGAGGTTGCAAACCACTTTTTGCACCAAAACTTTCCATCGAAGGAACTTCCTTGATAAGTTGGACATCGATCAATGCCCTTCTTTGGTTCCTGTAATATTGTTTGTTCAGTCTTTTGAGATGGTGGAAGGAGGAGATAAGGGCGTTGAGCTGCTGGTGCAGTAGCTATCACAAAGAGCCGCCGCTTAGAGCCGACCTGGGCACGAGCAACCGGTTTTCTATCTTCCCCCATCCACTGTCTCAAAATACTCTGAATAAAGAATAAACTAAAGTGTTCATGTTACAGTTTTTTAATATTCTAAGTTTTGCCGATAGTCATTAGGGCAATTTATTTGTTCCTGCAGTATTATTTCATGCCAATACCGTAGGTAATACGTTCCTTATTTTAAAGCCAGGTACACGAGATCCCCCGCAGACAACTTTTATTGGGAAGGGCCTTGAAATTCAAACCCGTTTCGTTAGCGATTTGCACTTATTGCTGTGAATAATCTCCTGGCACCACCAGGTCATTAAATTCACAAATGAATTCAGCAACGGCGTTACAGCTGATAATCTACCGTAATTGTCAAATGACATTCCGTGCCGTTTCATCTATCGAACCATCCAGTTATGGCAGAATGAAATATCTCCAATAATGTATTAAAGTGAAACGCCTTTTCCTGGACAGCACTTAACGAGTACCTTTTTGTCCTCCCGAAAAAACCAAAAACTATGTACTTCAAGTTTATCGAATGTTGACACCAGGAGCGTCATTTCAGTTTCTGCTTGGGGTGTGGGCAAGATTGCCTGTAGTTAAGCCAATGCTTTAAAAGATTCTTTAAATCGAATTTGAAGAAGTCCAAATTTTCATGTGAATTTTAACGACAGATTTAGCCTAAGAGAAAATCATCTTTTACTACTTAAATGTGAAATATCCGTATTAAAAGTATAGTTCTCGTAATTTTTCTTTTGGTAGAGCCGCCATAAGGGGGCGCAGAAAATGCAACCCAACCATCTTATTACTACTTAACCCTAACCGCCAAAATAAATTCTTTACAACGGTGACTTGGGTTATATGCATTTCAAAGGTATACACATATAGTGTGAAATTCGGGCTTAACGCTGTGGAAATATTAACGAGTTGAATTCAATATCTGTACATATATAACTTGCCTGTAGTGCATAAACAGCAAAGATTATTACCGCCATCACTCTGATCTGTCCGCCGGCCGTTGTCTTGGTATTCATTCTGGTGCGGGTGCATATGTATTTGATTTGCATCTTTGTGGCCGAGCTCGAGAAAACTGAAACGTTACAACTTTAAAGCAGGTATTCAGTGAGCATAGTAGCTTTTGCGTAGATAAACAATAAAATATGGTCTTAAGGGCGACTTACATGACGTCAGTTTAACATCTTCAATTTGAATTGGTTAAACATTGCTATCTGCCTAAACACTCTTTTTACTTTACTACATAGAGTAAGTAGGGGAAGTATTGTATTCCACCCAAAAATTCGATACCGAGATTTCACCGGAAATACATTATTTGAGACCCCCTGAATCCAAAAAAAAGCATTTTTGGAAACATGTCCGTGTGTGTGTCTGTGAACAGCTCAGAAACGAACAGTCGGATAAACACCAAACTTGGTATTTAGGTTCAGTATCTTCCAGAGATGCGACACGAAGGTTTTCAAGAAAATCCCCCCACCCCAGATTACCCTTTACATGTAACATTTTTCGAAAACTTTAATTTTCTCAAAAATGGCTGTAACGATTTTGATTAAAATATCACATGTTTAAGATATTTTCATGACAAATAAAATGTATATCTTGAATTTTCTGGAAATGTCTCCAAAAGTATTCATTGTGAACGACTTTTGCATAACTGGTAAACCATAAGAGACAAACTTTTACTGCACAAAAAATGTAGATCGCGTTAAAATACACAATTTATGACATACATTTTTTTTTTTTTTTTTTGTTGAGTGAACCATTTTCGAGATATTGCTTGTTATTCCCTTAAATTTTTCAATACCTATTTTCTCACATAGGAATTCGTTATTCATTTTTACTTTCTCTACTACGCATAGTAAGTAGAAGTATTGTATTCCACCCAAAAATTCGATACCGAGATTTCACCGGAAATACATGTTTTGAGACCCCCTGAATCCAAAAACAGCCTTTTTGGAAACATGTCCGTGTGTGTGAACAGCATAACTCAGAAACGAACAGTCGGATAAACACCAAACTTGGTATTTAGGTTCAGTATCTTCCAGAGATGCGACACGAAGGTTTTCAAGAAAATCCCCCCCACCCCACTTTACCCTTTACATGGAACATTTCTCGAAAATTTTAATTTTCTCAAAAATGGCTCTAGCGATTTTGATTAAAATATCACATGTTTAAGATATTTTCCTAACAAATGAAATGTATATCTCGCATTTTCTGGGAATGTCTCCAAAAGTAATCATTGTGAACGACTTTTGCATAACTGGTAAACCATAAGAGATAGACAAAATTTTACTACACAAAAATGTACATGGGTTAAAATACACAATTTATGTCATACTTTTTTTTTTTTTTTTTTTTTTTTTTTTGAGTGAACCATTTTCGAGATATTGCTTGTTATTCCCTTAAATTTTCCAATACTTTTTCTCAAATGCGAATTCGTTATTCATTTTTTTTGTCTTGGATATGCACAGAGTATTAATCTGTGGCAAAGAGAATGGTGCTGCACATAGCAACCAGCTATTAAGAGATATGTCTATGCTTAAAGGTTACTGTATTTCTATATTGCCATTGCAAATACAAAACAAAGGGAACATAGTACGCCTTAAGTGATAGTCAAATATTTTTAAAACTGGTCGCTATGTGTAAAATGTAATTCTCTCTGCATGTCAAAATATCGTTTCTGCAAATGTTTATCTCGATTCATATGAAATAGATGGAGAATAAGAGTTTGTAAAAATAGTTTGTACAAGAGTAGAGAGAGTCATGTGAGTGTAACACATCAGATTTTTTGTAAATGCAATTAACGTATTGCACCACGCCTTCGGGTTCTGTTTAGCACCGTCGGTAAAACAACTAAACCTTTTCTTCTTTATCCCTTATGTCAAAAGTTCGTTATCTTAAAATACACAAAGACTTTACTTGGGGCAGCTACCCAACCATATATGACCGGTTACAGCTTATCTAAGGATGTTAGGTTGAGCTTGACAAGATATAGAGCGCGAGGGTGGCGCCACACCCTCATACTCATAAATGATTATTAATAGCTAAATTGTTTTTAAAATATTTCTTACTCGTAGGTAAGTATTGTCTAGTGCTAATAGTTAAACAGCAAATTTAACTAACGTCAAATAAAACCGTCGTATAAGTGCCTAAGTAACAAAATAGCGTCAACCAAACAATTTGTGTAGTTAATTTAGCTTACAAAACTCGACTATGTGAAAAAGTTGGATAGTTTTTTTGACTGGAGTAGGGAGTAAAAAGCAGTCATACCTACCTATTATAAATCATACAAATACAATTGATAACAATAAGTACAATATCTGTACGTCTAACATTCTTTTGTATTTATTTCTTCCCGAATAATGCCGAAATAAACAAAATACAAATACCTACTTATGTAAGCAATAACAATCTCTAAGCAGGTAGTCAACAGCTGTGGTTTATTGTTTTTGTACTTTAAATTTTTAAAAATTAAGCATTACTTAATGTCTTAAGTAGTCATTGGCTAAACTGTTGTTTTGATGGCGACTAAGACTTTTTTTTTAAGTAATACAGTTAATATTTGAAAATAAATGTAGGCGTGAATTTTAGTTCTATAAAATGTCCACCTTCATTCTTGTACTGTAAACACTTTTTGCTGCGTTAAATACCTGTTTTGGGTGTTAACTTTGCTAAACGTATTTATTAACTAAACTGTTGTTATGCAATGTACTAATTAATTTAACATTAAAATGTACAATAAAAAGTGCCAAATTAGTAGTAAAAGGTGGATTGTTTATTCTAAATCTGCAGATAAAGTATTGTTTTTGCTGCTGTTCATTCAACAGAAATTCCCACTCTAATTTGGTTTACTGGAAGAACTTATCAGTGCGTCTCTAAACTCGAGACACTTACTCAGATTACCAGCGTGCCATGCACAGTTGGATAGAAGCGTTGATTTGATTAAAGCACTTCAGTGGAATTGACAAGCATTTGCAAAATCCGACTGAAGACGAGAAATCACGGTGGGATGCTTCCTCGAACGAATGATGCCCTTAGTGTTCCTTTTAGCACGCAATAAGTTGTCGTTCAGAGGAAGCTGTGGATCTGAAACACAATATACTCTTAGCATTGATGACTTTCTGGGTTTAGTGCAACTGCTAAGAATATTTGACCCTGTGATGATAGAGCACCTCCGCCGTATTGTTAATAAGGAGACTAATTTGGCAAACGCATTCAAAACGAGTTGATCGGTTACTTGGAAGTGACATTCGAAATAAAGTTTTTACTATGGTAAAGTCATTTAAATACTTCTCCATCATACTGAATTGAACTCCTGATTCCAATCACGCTGAACAATTATCTTTAATATTGCGTTTTGTTGACGCTAATGAAGATGTATTAATCTAAGTGAGAGCCGGTAAGTGACTCTTCAGGAGCTGGACTCGCTGGCCTCCTCGATGATATTGGGCAGGAGTTCAATTAGGAGATGAACGAATGTCGGGGCCATGATAATGTATCTAACATAAGCTGACTAGACGTCCCGTATTAGCCGGCACAGTCTTCTCTCTTTTTTAGTCACTGTCCCGTCTTTTTTAAAGGTAGAAACTGGATGCCAAAATGTCCCTTTGCCGCAAAGACTTATAGGCATAAAACGCCATTAATTATAGTTCTCAAAAAATTCAAAATGTCCTGTTGTGCATCAGTTTGATGAAAAATTTAAAGATACTAACAACTGATAAAGCAAAGTGCTGTTTATATTATGGGTCTACAATACATATACACTGAAATCGTGTGTGGAGACTTCGCTGGGAAAAGTACAGTTGCGGACGACAATTGAACTGTGCTGGTCTGCGCTATCAACAAACAAATCGTAATCACCCGTGGTTGATGTGAATGTCACCACCAACAACGAAAATTGTAAACGCAATTTCCGGAGTCAAAAGAAATCCATTACAGTTGTGACTTTGGTAGAAGACGATACTGTGTACTACATTTGTGAAATAAAAAAAAATTCAGTGAAATTTTTTAACTGCGAATGCTAAAACACTGGAAATTAATAATATATCAAAGCCGAAAAGGAAGTGTGTTTCTAATAGTGACCTACAAAAGGAATATCGATACATTAAAAGAGAATTCTGACTCGGATGTTCGGTGCAATTAGTGTGCATCAACTTTCAGTATAAGCCATGGGGGGGGGGGGGCGATCGGATATATCACAACATATAAACAGTAAAAAACATAAAAGAATGGTGTGTGCAAGTGCTTCTTCTAGCACCGTATTGACTAATTTTTTTAAAAGTGAACGTTTTGGTGATATGAAATTAGCAGCTGTTGAACGAGCGTTCTCTTACCATACTACCCTATCACAACCAATCTTCCAGATCAGTGGACTGTATGTACAGAGCGGTCCCTCAGCTCTCTGGCCGGGAATTCACGGCAGTCTTGTGCGACACGTCTGAATGAACTCAAGGCCACGGGCTCTTCCACTTATTGGACATGTGGCAGCGGGCTTCAGTCAGCTGTTATTGCTTCTGTGTATAGACGCGAGATGCGTCTGAATGAACTCAAGGCCACGGGCTCTTCCACTTACCGGGCATGTGGCAGCAGGCTTCAGTCAGCTGTTATTGCTTCTTGTGTATAGACGCGAGACGCGTGTGTATTTGTGTGCGATTGAATTATCGGATTATTACAACCCAGAAATGGTACTCAAATTTTCGCTTGAACAAAGACTTTTTATGTATGACACGCATGTGAAAACCGACTCATGTAGAAAAGTGTGTAGGCAATTTCACGAAAAATTTCCTGGTGTTCCAGTTCCGAGTAGAGAAACAGAAATCTAGTGAATAAAGTGAAGAGAACGGGATCATTTAGTGTTGTTAAGTTGTAAAAAGAAACGAAGAGTTCTAACGGAAGAAAAACTTGATGAAATTGGCGAAGCATTTGAACGGTCTCCGAATAAATCTTTACGACGTGTAGCACAAGAAGTCGGTGTTTCAAAAATCTCAGTACATAGGCCTACGAAACTGTTGAAATTACTGTGTGTGACTTTTATTTGTGGGGAACTCTCAAAAATAGAGTCTATAGGAATAATCCTTGCACCATAGACGATCTTAAAAACAACATAAAAACAGAAATGAGGGAAATTACGCAACAAGAACTTATGCATGTGAATGGTAATTTCATCAGAAGGTGCCAAGAATGTTTATCTGCCGAAGGACACCACTTTCAACACCGACTGTGAAAAAGGTTAGTACTGATAAAATAAAAAGTAATTATGTTTGTTCAATAGATAATCAATATATCGTAATAATTATCATAAAATCAGTAATCTGGTATCAGTATCGATATTGAGAATAATAAACAGACACATTGAATATAGCGCGCGGAACACGCATCGCGACTACCGGCCAGATAGCTGAGGGACCGCTCTGTACTTCTGAACGTATCCAATGTATGAGGAATGACTCCTGCTCTAACAATTCTACAGGATTGTTTGGCTGTAGTGAATTCAGAGCTGCTATATATGAAATTTACACATTAATTAATTTATTATTAGTTTAGAAACTTTCGTATTTATGACGAAACAGTTTTACGCATTCTCTTTTGGCCCGTTTCATGGAGAAAAATTTAAAATGTCCCGTTTCCTTGTTACGGAAGTATGGTCACCTTAATCTAATATGGCAGGAGTAACCAAAGGTGTCCAAAGCAGAATTCTGAACCAATATCCACGAGTCTTTTAATCTATGTGGCTGTCAAAGCTCAAATTTGCTAATAGCAGTTGCTGCTAAACTTCTGAATCGGTGCCTTTGTTTCAAAGACTGTTTGTTCTATTTCTGTTCAACAAAGCAGTGGGAAGTGATATCCAAGCACATAGAAGGACTAACGCTGAAAAAAGTTTGTGAAACTCGTTGGGAGAGTGGAGTTTCTAGTCTCGCTGCAGTTCATTATCAATACTCTTTAGTTCGTGACGGTTTCTGGATCTTTACAAAGAAACGAATACCCAATTGCAGCATCAGAGGCCTTGTCCCTGATCCAGGACATAGAAGTTTGAGTTTATAGTAACAATGGTGGCTTTGTATGATATATTGTTTCAGTAAATACTGGGAACTCATCTGTCTTCACCACAGATGGCAGTAATTTCAAATCAACTAGACTACAACTTTTCCCAACCGAGGACAGAACAATCATCTACTGAAGTATTTCTTGGGGATCAGGGGAATGAATGAGAAGTTAGTCGACTTAAGCTTAAGATGGGACAAACACGTCTCCCGAAAGAGCTTCTTAGATAACATCTAGCGCAGATGTGGTGGAAATTAAAATTCATCAGTTATCCAATTTGACTTTGAAAAGGAATACATGCTTCCGGGAGGTCCTCCACGTGTTAATGTAGTCGACATTCTCAGCCCGGGGAAATAAACATGGACTGTATAAACATGCCTATAGCACTCATTGCACAACACACGGTTATTTTTCTGTCACGTTCTAGACTTGTAGGAGTTCCTAATTGCTTCTGTCCTTTCGGACCGATTTTGATGGAGGTTTCTGTACTGTAGAAATATTCCCGTCTCATGGACATTGTAAATCCGTGTTGGGAATTTATACTTCTCAGTAACAGTCAGGATGTTGTCATAACATAACTGGTTTGAACTTGTATACAACACAAGTGGCTTGGTGGCTCATAGTTCCGCGTGGTTCTCAACTTAAAATTAAGGTGTGTAATCCGGGTACTAACTGGTCACAGTGAAATTGGTTCTGTATTTGATATAATCAAAGTAGGTTTAGTTTCCAATACTTTACATAACAGATTATTATTATTATGATTATTATTATGATTATTATTAAGTTCAAGGTAGCGGTATTGATGGGCGATTTAGGTTAAGCGATGCTGCATATCGAAAGAAAACTGAAGGAAAAAGACAGTGATAGTAAACTTTCACAGAAAATACCTCAACTGAACTCGTATTTTCGTAGTAAAAGTGAACCGTGTAGCTCTGAACATTCAGATGAAGTTGCGGTTCAAAACAGTAACAATGATTACTCTAGTTCCTGAAGTCGCGGGTTGAAACCCGACGGAGGGCGATGGATTTTCAGACGTAAACATCCTTAGCATGGCTTCCTTCGGAAGGGAAGGGTGATCACGTGTCGTAGATTTACGGCATGTAAAAATATCTCATGCTTGATAAAGAGGCCTCTGAGAAAAAATTTCGGTCTTTCACGCCCAATATAGAATTGGACGCTAAGGACCACAGCAGTTAAAGAACGTCCATAAATAAAGCTCAATTTAATTTCAGTAACAATGAAGAGTGTAGCTCTGAGAGTACAGGTGAAATTAGAGTTCTAAACGGTAAACACAATGCGGAAGTTCCAACCTTCGGAGTTCAGGAAGGATGTCAAGAATGTACACACTCTATTTTTCTGTGCCCAGTAATGATTCGTTTTATTGGGAAAACACTGACCAGACACTGGATTATTTGGTTAAAAATGATATTAAACAGAACAAAAAATGCTGATCTTTCTATGTCCTCATGGCGATAGCCGACATCTCAACGATTTTGCAGGAAATAACTGTTTCATAGGGTCTTGGTAATGGGGAAATTATCAACGTGAATATCTTGTATATTATCCTACCCAAGGAGCGCTGTTCTGTGCATGCTGTAAATTATTCGATGGTACATCTCAATTTGCAACATCTGGTTTCAGCGGTTGGAGCCATGCTAGAATACGAATAGCTGAACATGAAAATTCTACCCCTCTCTTGTTCAAATTGAAAAACAGAGGAAACGAGAAGAATAGAATTGACAAACGGTTGCTCACCCAGCATGAAAATGAAGTTACGTATTGGAGAAATGTGCTAAAAAAGTTGTTTGGTAACCCTGAAAAAGGCTTTACTTCATACTTGTCACCAGCAACTAATGACGATTTAATACATCTTATGGGGAGCTCAGTAACCAAAAAAATTGGCAATGAAGCTATTTCTTCTAAATATGTTTCAGTCGTAGTAGATTCTACACCAGATATAGCCCATAATTACCAGTTAAGTATAATCATTAGATACATAACTGAAGATGGGCTCTCAGTTGAAAGATTCCTGCATTTCATAAAAAAAAAAAAAAAAAAAAAAAAAAATGCAGACCACACTGGAGAGAAGCTTTCAGAAGCAGTTTTGAATTCTTTGAAATTTGACAACTGTAGAAGCCAGTCATACGATAACACAGTTAACATGTCTGGTGTACATTCAGGCTTGCAGGCATGACTCAAGGAACGAAACTCTCCAATTTTATTTGTTCCATGTTTAGCTCACGAGCTGCACAGATGCAATACAGTTTTTCAAGTTAATTCAAGGTTTATACAACTTCTTTGCAAATTCTACCGGTAGCTGGAACATCTTGGAAACATTTTTTGATTCTGCGAGTATGACACTGGTCACTTGTCAATAACTTGATGGTGTGCACATGAGGATGCTTGTAAGAGTTTGAATGCAGATTGGAAAGCACTGTTTTCTACATTAAGAACAGTTTCAGAAAATGAGAGCGGTAGAGTTAGAAGTGAAGCTGAAGGTCTTCTTAGAAAGTTAAGTAGTATTGAGGTAGCTTTCATGACATCATTGTGGGTTTGTATTCTGCAACAGTATATGGCAAAACAATGAAGAAACTACAAGCCGAGGATGTAGTCATTTCTACTTCTGTTGACATGTATGACTTTCTTACAAGTTTTTAACTGAACTTCAGACATCTTTTTCAATTCACAAGGATTCAGCTGAAAAGTAACTTATGGAGATCAGGAATTCTGAATCAGTTCTGCCTCCTTCAGCTGCTGAGAATCAAAAAAGGAAGCGTCAAATTAAGCACAAGATTTCTTGATGAATCATCTGACTCAGAAGAACCCAAATGCCCTGAAGAAGAAATAGGATCAGATTGTGTTGAGACCTGAAGAAGAATGAAAATGTCATATCCTAAGATTATAAAAACTCGTCAGGTTGAGTGCAGAAGAGAATTAATTTTTACAAAGAATATAACTTAAGATTTCATTTCCCTCAAATATCACTGAACTAGACGCTGTTCAAATTTATGATGCTGCAGAGAAACTTAGAGCCAGTTATAATTCTGACATGGAGAACAACTTTGGTGAAGAATGTATACATTTTAAAAGCTATCTGTTGTTTATGAAGAAAGAGGATGGTGACAAGTTACCTTCTCTTCCATTTCTCTGTAGAATTTTAGTTTCAGAAGAATTGGTGATGTCTATCCAAATGTGTGCACAGCACTCAAGATTTACAACTGTACTCCAGCAACAAACTGTTCTGCTGAAAGGTCTTTTTCTGTTTTAAAACGGATTAAGAACTACCTATGGACAGCAGAGAATCAAGAATGGCTGGTCAATCTTGGAGTACTAGCCATAGGATTGTACATGACAGTCATCTGGATTTTGAGGAAGTGATAAATGAATTCGCAAATACAAAAGTGAGAGGGAAGTAATTTCCCCAGGTTCGCTAAGTTTTGGAAAAGGTAAATTAAATGATATTTTATCATGTATTTTGGACTAAATTTTACATTTAAGTGAAGTAATTTTTCTATAGAGTGTTTAACTGTAGTGATTTTCTTTGTATGTTTACCATATATTGTGTCCAAGTTTGACGTTTCTATGACAGTTTTTCAGTAAAAGGTGCTATTGAATATTAGTAGTTCTTTTATAATTTTTTAATATTTAACTTGCACATGTGCTTTGTGCTATATATTATTTAAAAGCTTCAATAAAGTTTAAATTGAAGTTAATGATTCTGTAGCTTTATTGTTGGTAGTCTGTAAATGAATAAGAATGCTAAAGTTTAGGAAGGGGGCATAAAATAAATTACTGCACAGGGGCATCACACACTAAATACGGCTTGAATGCCACATTATGCGATTGAGCCACTCTACCATCTGAAATTTAGTGTTACTGTTAGTGCACGCTTATGTATTTGGACCATGTGGTATGTAGCATTGTCTATAACAATAACAGGTATGTTAAGGAGTAACTGATCCTTTAACCATCTGTAGAAATGGTCATGATGAATGTCTTCATTGTAATCCCTAGATCTCGAATTGAAGTGCAGTAGGTGGCCATAAAAATGAATGTTCCAGCATGGGCAATAGTAAGTCCTATGGGTGATTTCATGGACCTTTCAATTCTGTCATCAGAACTGCTCTGATATGGTATGGGTGGCATTTAACTACGTTTCAGCCAATCAACCATTTTCCTCAAATTCTTATTTTTGTATTAAAAATAAAGTTCTTAGGACTATAATATTGGATCTATGGAGTATAATTTTTCTCTTATTTATTGTCTTGAGCTTAAATCCGAGATCACGGAGGACCTTGTCTGAAGAGCTAAAGCTTTCCTGAATTAACTTTGCTTCTTTAAGTAAACAAATAAGTTTACATGTGGTAGGATGCTCATTTCGGGTGTAGTAGCCATAGATGTGCCTTATTGCATTTAATTCAAAGTTGTCCAATGAGTTTCTCTGGAGTCAAAAGTAGTAGCTACTAACAAAGTAAGTTAACAGCACAAGGAGTAACTGAACGCACAAACAGTGAGCTCCAGGATACCACTAAGGCGAAAACTGACAACTTGATGAAACACTACATTTATAAATGTGATGTTTATTGTGGAACACCTGGCATGCACGGGATGTTTTGACAATGATCAGCAATGAAGTTCGCATCTAAATCACTCTGGCACTTTTGTTACCAGTTTCATAATAAAAACACTCCAGAAAGTCACTAGATGTTAAACAAGAATTTTAATCCCATCATATTTTCGCATATCTTGTTAATGTTTTAAGATTTTGCTGTGCCACCACCATTTTTTGGGGTGGTGGCACAGCTCGACCATCCCCCTTGAGCCGGCCCTGCATTTATCTTTAAATGTAGTACACCACATGACTTGTTTGCTTGCCATTTTAATGCTTTAACTTTATCGCCTTCATGAACTGACTATAGTGTTGCCAGCAGCAGAATTGAAAAATTGTCACAGGCCAATTATTCAAGATGTCTCGGCACAATTCAGCTTCTACAAACTACTTTCTGGTTAATCCAACAAGCTCTGGTCTCAATTAGTTTGGATTAACAAGGCTCCACTGTATATATGTCTCATGATGGTATTTTAAGACAAATCAGAGGCAAAAATGTAAAAGAAATTACCTTCTAAGTGTAACCGTTCTTATAGCTACAGAAAGCTAACGAATTGAAGCTGTGAATGTTATCACACTCATGCCAGGTCATAAATTAATACCAGGTACTGTTCTGTTAATTTGTTGGTTGAGTGACACACTTTAATAGAATTTTCTTTCAAACTGAAAGGCACACCTGACCTATTCCAAAGTTGATCAGGACATTATGGGCATTTTCCAAAAGCTAGCAAACCTGGAGTATACTAAATTGACTGCAGAGAGTGCAACAAAATATACATGGGCAAACCCAGAGAAATTTTAAATCTGAACACTTTAGAAACATTGAAAAATTAACAGAGATTTTTGGATGGAAAACCATAAGAGCAGAGTGGCAATACCTTTGAAATAAGTAAAGAAAGTAAAGAAAGCAAAAGAAGCAATATGGGGAAATATTTACACTATCAGGAACAACCTGATTAAGTGCAGGGTGCAGAAATAATATTAAGCTGTTTATATACAGTTGTATTGCCGGAACTTCCAACCTGGGATGGCCATGGGAATATAGTGGGGGAATTAAATTGAGTTTTATGTATGGACACCCTTTAACTACTATGATTCTTAGTGTCATATTCTATATTGGGTATGAAAAACCAGAAATTTTGGACAGAGGCCTCTATTAGGCTTGGTTCTTTTACGTGCTGTAAATCTATGAAATGGGACCACCAACTTCACTTCCCTTTTGAAGGAAGCCATGCTAAAGACTTTTATGCCCGAAAAAATCCATCGCCCTCCGTCAGGCTTGAACCCACGGCCTCGAGAACTAGAAGCTAGCATGTACCCCTAAGCAACGGAGGACGATATATATATATATATATATATATATATATATATATATCAGTGGGAGAGGCAATGTTGCTGGAGATGGGCTTTTTCTCCTGGATATTTGTTGTTGTTGTAGAAAGACATAATACTAACTTCAGTTACTTTGCAGTTTGCACTGCACAGCCAAGTAACCACATTACTGATATATTACCTTCTGCTTTTTAGCAGAATTACAGTGCAGATTTTATGAATGCTTTGCTGTTACATATAATTACGAGTTAATTTTCCTGCATAGTTAACATTTTATCTACTGTGCTAATGATAATTATAATACAAGAAAAAATTTACTTCAGTGAAATTTTATGAAAAATTAAAATGTTTAAATCTTTATACCTGCATGCTTTTACACACCGGTCACTTCTTGCAGGAATGATCATAGCTATTGCTGTCATTTCGAAAAATTTATAAAATGCCAAACAAATTCCTTGAAAAATATAGTAAAGTACTAACTGCTTTCACTTTACCTGATATATTTTCATAGTTTTGCTTGGTGAATTTGATAATAATTGTATCCTTTCTCTAGCAGCATTCATTAGAATGCCATATCATTATACACCATTTTAAACAATTACTCATGTATTTTTAAATAACACATAACTATTATTCACTTGATAATCTTTTTCATCTAATGGGAATAAAAATTCAAAATATACATTCCATTTGTGATGCCAAAATTCCACATTTATGTTTTAATTCAAAATCTTAGTCAATTCTGAGAAAAAAACAACCAACAAACAAAACATTTTCCATGCAAATTTGTTCCATGAAACGAGAAAATTCAAAGAAAAATCTTTGCTTTGCATTCTTAAAGGATGTTTTTGAATTATACTTTTCACGCACAGAAAAACCTTGTTTTTTTTGGGGGGGGGAGGGGGGAGAGCCTTCTAGAGGCCCCAAAAGATTAGCTTCCAGTAAAATTGCAATATCAAATTTTTGGGTTGAATGTAATATTTTCTCTACCATAGTTAAATAAAGTAAATCTCTTGCTTGGAAAGAACCATGGATGTGCAATCCATAAGGAAGCAACGAACCAAAAACTGCAATGTGCCATTAATCTCCAGGTTGTCTATGGTAACTTAATGGGAGCACCAGAATATTGAGCTCAAATTATATTTATTTTGAATATTTCACAAATAAAATAAAACTCAAATGAGATATTCATAAAATGTTACATTCACATGACTTTCTCTACCCATTATCATTTATTTTTATAGAGCTTCTATGAACTGTTCTTATAAAAGCTTATTTCTCTATCTACTTAATATTAATCGAGATAAGCATTTGCAGAAAGTTTCAAGACACATTCTGTTGAAGTACAAGGTGGATATAGAAACTGAATCAGTTGTTTAAAAGTGGATTGTTATGCATTGGTCTTGGAATCCATACTCTTCATACTATCTCAAGAAAAAACTGAGTTATGACCACTTCATGAAATCACAAAAGCACTGAAAAGTTCAAACCAATAACATTCTCAGAAATGGCTGATGTCACCCCCCCCCAAATTTTTTTTAAATAAATTGTGTTTTAAAAATATCTCTAATGGTTTATTGGTTATACAAAGTTACATAAAACTCTCTCTGAATGGATAGGACTTCACTGGCTATTTCCAGAAAATTCAATATATACATTTTATTATGTAAATATCTTAAAATTTTAATCAAAATTGTTGGAACCACGTAAAGAATCGTTTGGGATGGGGGGATTTTTCTAGAAAATTTTTGTCACAGCTTAGTACTGAAATGAAATGCTAAGTTTGGTATTAATCCAGCAATTCATTTTTGAGTTATGCTGTTCACAGACATGGACCTTTCCTAAAAATGCTCACTTCTTTTTTATTCAGGGGCTTCAAAACATGTATTTTCAGTGAAATTTTGATATAGAAATTTTCGGTGGAATGTAATACTCTCTCTACACATTACGCACATGGTAGAGGAAGTAAAAATAAATTTACAGCTATGAAAATCCAGTCCAGTATTTTAATTTCTGCTAACCTGATTATGGGGGTGAAATTAAAAGGATTGGGGTTTACATATGACTGAAACTTTCAACTTCTATAGTTTTAATGTTATCATTATGAAAATTTAGTCACATGCTAATAGGCTTAAAGGAGCAACTGTACCAAATTTGAGCAATGTAGAAATTTTCTGTAGTTATTAATATTTAATTAATTTTAATTATCACTCGATATAAAAAGTCTCTTCAGTGAGTTTTAATTTGATTTACGTGAAAAAATTTGGAAATGTTTCTCAGATGTGGGTGAATAAAAGTTGTTCAGGGCGTTAATATCCTGTAAAAATTGAGTTTTATTTATGGACTCTCTTTTAACTGCTGTGATTCTTAGTGTCCCACTCTATATTGGGTGTGAAAGACCAGTAATTTTGCTCAGAGGCCTCTTTACCAGGCTTGAGGTTCTTTTATGTGCCGTAAATGACACAGAACTACTGGCTTTACTTCCCTTCCAAAGGAAGCCATGCTAAGGATTTTTATGCCTGAAAAAATCCATTGCCCTCCACCGGGTTTGAACCTATGACCTCAGGAACTGATTTAACATCCTGTGATAGTTACTCCACAAAAAAATGTATAAAATTTACTTCCTCTGAATTTCTAGAAAAATGTAATTAAAATTATAACTGAATGCATGAAGATACATAAAAAAATGTGTTGCTCATAAAAACCCAATATAACTTTTAATTGTTATACTTTTCTCTGCATTGTCTGTTAATTTTAATGCATTTGAACAAAAACTATTCATGGGAGCATTTTATACAGAGAAGAATGTTGGAAAATAATGAACTGAGAAAAAAGCAAATGAAAACCCATTCACTTTAAATCCACCTTATGCCATAAGTTTCCCATGTTTATATAGAAATGTTTCTAATCATTTGTTTTTAAATATTATCTAATATTAAACATTATTGGATAATATTTACAATAAAAAGTAGATGAAACATTGCAGAAAAAAATTAATTTCTGCAAATAGTGATCAAACTTTTAGCTACTTTTACACTGAGAATATGCATCTTTGACCTGTTAAAATTCTCCAGAGCCATACATTTTTAATGGAATGTTAAAACTCTCCAGAACCATAAGTTTTTAATATTTTAATGTAATATTAGTTAAAAAATGTCAGTATAGTAATAAGTTTAGAAAATTCACCTGCCCCATCATGATTTACGCATGCCATACCACCAATTATTTAACCTGGACCCACCCCATCCTCAACCACAAGCGAGATAGAGCAACCAGCAGGTCTAACCACACCCCACCAACGGCATATTTCCAGCCATGAAACAGAGAATTCTCTGTTCTGCCTTAATGGCAGAGAATAATTCCATCTGTACCAAATGACTTGCAATTTTCTACTGCTGTATAAATCGCGCAGCCGGAACAAAATTAGTCCATGAGAATTATCAATAGGAATTATAATCAAATTAAAATTTTACTGTTGATTTCATAGTAAAGAAACATATTTAGTATACAATAATGAAATTAAAAATGTTGATGGGAGAAAATAAAACCAAAGGTGTAAGGACCCGTTGAAATCAGTTTACAGTCCATTTTGCTGTGGCTATCTATGGATTTTCCTTTAGTTTCCATCTGTTAAAGATAGTTCACCTTTTGGGTATATGCCATGCTGAGTGTGTGGCTGTCAAATGGCATGCACTGTCTTAGGGTGCCAAAGACTATGTTTTAAAAACTCTCTGAGAGCTTTAAAAATGGTGAAACATGGTGAGTAGTAGTATTTTCTTATAAAGCAAGAACAGAACCTTTTTTTTAAAACAAAAAATTCAATTTTTTGCCCAAATTCTTAAACAGTCAGTCACGAGTATAATGGAAACTCAGATGTCAACACAGGGTAGAGGGAGCCGGAAAAATGAAAATGATAAAACTAGCAGGATGGACAGCTCTGATCAAATTCAAAACATTTTTATCCTGAAATGATCACTTGATTAAAGAAGGAATAGTGATTATAAAACAATTACATCCACACAGTTCTTTCTTCTGCATTAACTGGTAGGTAATGAATGAGTCAATTGAAGACCACAGACAAAGTAATACTCTTTAAGTTTAAAGAAACTGATTTTCAGATACCTGCATTTCCAACTTTATTACAAAATGATTTGAAATACTAAGCAAGGTCAAAATATTAATTCTAATAAGGTGACCATATTTTCCCAATTCCAATCCGTGCCAGGGTTAGGCTTTACATTTCTCATCTTGAAAAAATAGACATTTTAATATTTAACTCTATTCTCCATATTCTTGTGAAAATTTTCTATCAAACCATTTTTATTTTATCTTTTAAAATTATAATAAGAAAATTGGGATCAAAATTGAAAATTTCCCTTTTAATACCATTTTCAATTAAATATGTTGGATGTTTTAACACTTTATATTATGTAAAAGAATAGCTGAAACATTTACAAGAGAGAAAAATAAATTTAAAAAAAGCAATGGTCCTTACTTAAGATTAAGTAAGTTTGTTGTACTTTTCAGATGAGTGAATTTTTTTCAAAAGGTCTTTCTTTTTAAGCATCATCTTAATACTCCAAACAATTTCTTCATTGTTTACTTTGGTGATTAACATAGCTTCCAAAGTTTCCACACTAGTTCTGTTTTGTCACTTGTCCACAAGCTGTTCATCAAAGAAAATACCCTTACTATGGCAGCATTTGTTCCAGGAAGACACAAGAATTCTGCTAACTTCAGAATATTTGAAATTGGTAAATGATTCTTTTGAAGTGAGAAACCAATCCAATCCAATCCAATCCAATCCAATCCAATGTTGTGGTGGAAGTGTTTTGTTGGCAGTTCACTCATTAATTCTTATAGGAGTAACAAACTGCTTCATATAGACATATTCACTGTATATATAATTTTCTGGAAAGTGGATTGAAGGTATTGCTGAAATCACTAATGATGAAGATATCTCAATATCTTTCCAGGTTGGTGTTCTGTTCAGGGCTATCCAGTTGTAGGATTTCAAGTCTTGAAAATTTTTTGCAGCCCATTTCTTCAAATAGATAATAGCCGTTTCATAGAACCCCCCCCCCCCAAAAAAAACACTGGCATGAAACTTTTGCACCTCCTCCTTTGTTTAGAAGTCGTTCCATTTCCAAGTTTTCAAGGATTAACATAACTCTTGATGGCAACAAGTGGTCTTCCAGTTTGGACTCCAATGTAGTTTTCAAGCCATTGATACTGTCAATGACTCCAAACACGTTGACTGTTTGTCCTATTCTCTGCACTGTTTTGTGGAAAGAAGTCTGACTGTGAACAAAAACTAGCCATGCCTCATGCAGGGGATTTTCAAAGAATTTCTGTATAAAAACTGGATATCTCTCTTGAGATTGAAGGTGTGATTTTAGGGGCAGGAACATTTGAAGGAGGTCTTTCAATAGCTGGCAGCAGGGCAAGCCATCTGGTCTGCACATAACCTAACATCATCTGAAAGTCTGCTTCTACAAATTGGCAAAACTCCTTGAGACCTTCAACTCTGAGTGTGTATGATTTGAAGTATAGATAAATTTTGGCTATAATCATTTCAACATCAACTGGCAGTATCTGTATCTGCTGTGTTGTGAAAAATATGGGCCGCACACCCAACTCCTATGAGACTGTGTCCAAGGTTTTCTTGAAGTTTTTTGAAAATATTGTTCTGCCCTTTCCTTTTTTCTTTTAACTTATTTATGGACGCTCTTTAACTGCTGTGGTCCTTGGCGTTCCATTTATGTTGTGCGTGAAAGACCAGAAATTTTGCTCAGAGGCCTCTTTATCAGACTTGAGGTTCTTTCACATGCTGTAAATCTATGACACAGGACCAGCAGCTTTACTTCCCTTCCAAAGAAAGCCATGCTAAGGATTTTTACGCCTGAAAAAAATCTATTGACCCTCCGCTGTGTTTGAACCTGTGACCTCTGGTAATCACTACACCACAGAAGACAATCAGACCTTTCCTTTCAGCATCTCCAAAATTGGAATTGTGTTGTCTACACAAAATCCAACTATGTTCCTTTCTAAAGCATTTCCAGTAAGGCCATCATCAGTGACAGCTCATGATTTGCAAGTTTGGTAGGACGGCAGGTGATGTTTTTGTATTAAGTACTTTTACACAACGGATTTTATTCTACAATTTACTAATAAAAATATATGTAAACAAAACAACCATATAAACCAAAATACTGTGCATATAATTTCTCGCTCAGTTTACTGCATATATTTTTCAGCACGTACCAAATCCTATGTATTAGTGCCATTTAGAAATAAAACACATCTATCAGAGCAAGCGTAAATTAAACTATATTAATAATTACGGTATTATTCCCTTCAGTAATTGGAACCCTTTTGTCATTTATATTACATGGTGCACCTGTGCGTTAATGAATATCGGCTAAAATTTCAGTGGAGTACACATGTTTTATAACAAACGGCTATTCACTGCTTTGTTTACACAAAATAAATTATTTACAAATTTTAATCACACATACACATTGATAAGTCTGCGTTTTGTGAAACCATTTCTTTTAAGTTCCTATCTTCTATAATAACATTTATTCAGACGTCAGAGTAAGAACATAAATTCTTAAGGGGGAATGCGTGGAGTTTATGTTTGCTGGTTGCCCAGCTTTTATCTCATATCTAAACATGTGATGCAAGCAATCAACAAATGCATTGAAAAAATGTTCAGGAGTATAAAATGAACTGTAAGAAATTTATTATGCATCTTGCATCTACTTGCCTTCAAATAAAATAAAATATACCTTGGCCATAACAGCTAAACTAACCTAATTAATACTCTTGAAGATGAAATCCATTCTCCTCTCCTTTTGTTCAGTAAAATGATTGAAATCCGGGCTTTCTCAATATAACGTGTGGCTAAAGCATCTAGTCTGTCTGTTTGCTATTTATACTGTTCATTACGATTTCTTAACTAATTAATTTAACTTCACTTGCAGTGAATTAACTGGTTAAGCTAGGTATTTTACAAAACACATGTTTCTGAACCATGTACACAAATAACCTGTACATGTGTGAATCACAGCAGTGTGAGGAAACGTGCAGCAATTGTTTTAACTCTACAATGCTATACTTTAAATCACAGCATAACTTAAAGATTTAATTACACTTTAAATTAACTCATATAACAGGATTAAAGTTTAGACAGGACTGAGTACATTCCCCCCCCCCCCCAATATAGTGGTGGCAGTGAAAGTGAATGACTTCACATGGAAAAGACGGCGTGAAGAAAGAACCAATAGCAAAGTGTCTTGGTCTCCGCTGAGCTGTTATTACCTCTCTGCACCTTGCCCTCATTCAAAGCATTCCCATCCTTACATCTCACCTCTAGCAGTATCTACAAATGCAAGGTTTTGCAGGCAGACTTGGTGTAGTCCAAAATACACTCCATATTGAAAACATTTGCTCTATTCACTTAATAAGTGTTCCAAAAACATCCCAAACAAAACAAAATCGGGTATTACAGAAATTAATACTGCAATCATGTCTGATGTCATTCTTCCTTTTCTGTTTTTATTTTACGAGGTATTTATTTATGGGGAGGGTGCCGCACTAGAGTCCTTCATCACCAGCCGCCACTGGCCATCATTAATAAAATTGCAAGCAATATCAGATGTTTCGCCTGGTAATGACTACAATTCTAATATTTTAACTTTCACTCCACCACTGTGATCAAAATATGTGACGAGCAGAGGAAAAATCTTTATTTCCGTATGGTTGGATGCATCTGTCAGCACAGAGATAAACGATACATTTTCTAGATTAAATCTTAACTCTTTAAGAATATGAGGTGTCAATACATTTTGAATGATGGCTTCTGTTTTTGTACGTGCACGTGTAAATTTTGGCTCTAAGGAAACCTGAAGAAATTTTGATGTGCAATCCATAGACCTAAATGTATGGTTATGTTGCACTGTATGGTATGTAAAGGCACCTTCTGTGGCAGCTAATTGTTCTTCTCTATCACCAATTTTTCACATCTGAAGAAAATGGTTAACGATGAGCTTGATGCAGCTGTAGCAATAGCCCACGTATGTTTATCCGAATTTATGCGAGTTCTAATATCACCACCTTCTGTGACTGATAGAAAACTTTGAAGCACAGATATTGCATCTTACGTGAACTCTGATTTACATTTAATCTTCTTTGTAAAGGAGTATTTCTTTTGTAGATCTTCATTGAAGCTGCATTTATGCTTCGGACCCATTTTCTTGCAATGCGTACATAACTAATTCACAATAACCTTCAACATCTATATCCATTTACCTGGAATAAGTTTGGACTTCACAACCATCAGTTAACCTGCAGATGATTCATGAAGAGACAGTCCTTTCCGTCAAGGTGTGCTGCAAAAATATTATTCTTCACTTGCATTCATTGTATACATACACTCTTTATATATGACCTTTGAGGCAAAGTGGAAAGCAGTATTATCAGCTTTTGTGTATTGGCAATTGTTGGAAATGCAACTGCAGTATAGCCAACTAGACACTAACAACTTGCATTGTGGAAAGAATGAGTTTGGCGCAAAGCACTATGACCTATACAACCATAATGAAAATGGCCAGAGATAAGCATAACTTAAAAGTACATTGTGCTGCATTGGCAACTGGGTAAATTGCTAAACAAAATTCCAATAAAGTCACCAATAGAATAAAACATATGAAATCAAGAGTTATGTATGACAGATTGTCAGAATCGTCCAATTTGGGACAAATTAGCATCCCAAATTGGATCGAAAAAAATCCTGTACAAAGGGTAAAAAATTGGGAATGTCCTGAAAAAATCAGGATATCTGGTCACCTTAATTCTAACAATATTCTATATATACAATTTTGCATTTTTAATAATATATACAGAGTATACTTCCTCAGAACAAATTTTTTACCTCAGAATTTCTATGACTAAGAATGTTGTTTCACTGCAATTTATTTATGGAAACTGAAATCTTACATCACATCCCTTAGGGAGAGAGAGAGAGAGAGAGAGAGAGAGAGAGAGAGAGAGAGAGAGAGAGAGAGAGAGAGAGAGAGAGAGAGAGAGAGAGAGAGAGAGAAAAAAAAGCAAGCTCAGAACATTCTTTGCCTGTGGTCTTTAATTCTTTTATGTCAACATATACACGGGAGTAAAAATATTAACATTTATTAAACACAGCAAATAACACTTAGTGTTTACCCAAAATTATATTTCAATTTATACATTCAGGCGTTACATTGTTGTACAATGATGATGGACACAGTTCTATGAAAAATAATGGTAAGAAAACAGAAATTCTGGTGGCACATCACAATAACAATCCTGCAGGAAAATCACTGGTAATGGCCATAAGAAAAACCACTGAAAGGGGCAAAGTACCTATTGGTCCACCATTACTTATCTTTGTAAGTAATTTGTTCCCAAAAATGTATAACCTCTACCCCAAACTTTGCTCTAGGTATAAGGTTTATTTGTCTTATTAAGCAGTAACCCATCAGCTTAATTATTTAAAAAATAATTATATTTACAATCTTAATTCTTTCTATCGTCTATACTGGGTCACACAAGGTATATCACACAATTGTTGAATACTTCTGCAGATCTGCTCAAGCACACTGCAACAAAAACAAAAATCACCTCAAGTTAAATGCAACAGCAGTTTCTATGCAATGTGATCAAATTTATTTATACTTTCTACAGAGAAAATATAACAATGTAATTCTCAGCTGCCAAATATTGCTTTGAAGAAGCGATTGGCTCCACAAAATAAATTCAGTTTGAGAAAATTATTAAATAAACCACTTAAGAACAACACACCATATGAAATGAAGTCTGGCAAATATCAAATTATATGCGAGGATTGTGACAGATCTTATACAGAAATGACCAACAGGAACTTAAATGTTAGATTAAAAGAACATCAAAGAAACATCAAGTATAAACAAACTGACAAGTAGCAGTAACATACATTTTTTGGATAGATAATCACAATGTAGGACAAGAAATTAAATTATTAAAACATTTTGAAGACTATGCTTTAACTTGCCATGTGGAAAAAGATCTTTATTTTTAGAAATTGTAATATAGTGTTAAATCGTGGTAACATCATTAAGTTTTGTACATTAACAACACAAGGCATCAGTTGGATGTTCAAGCTGAGAAGGGAGAGATAATAAGCATTAGTTGCCAGCATGCTGATGATGGAGATGAATGTCTCTGAAAACATTCCAGGATTTAAACTGACATAAGTGAAGTTTAAATGCTTATATACAACTCATTCATGTGTAAAGTATTTGAAAATTCAAATGAATAAGAAAGAATTACTCAGATATGATTATATCACAACACTGTGAATGCCAGAGTGATTGTAGTATAAATTAACATTATTGTATGACAATGATTTGAGATGTTTGTTAATTATAAGCATTGTTAGGAAATAAGTTTACAGGGCCTCACTGAAACTGACAATAGGAGCGGGTAACAATGAAACGAGGGGGTGAGTTGTTTATCAATTAGAAGAGACAAACAAATGACGTCAGAGTAGCGTGCCTTTCTTTAGAAATGGAGGGAATATCTTCCCTACAGCATATGTGTTTGTAATTTTGATTGGATAAAAAATAGACGCTAATGTTGGAGCGCTTTATTAACCAATAGCAGCTCGATTATAATGTTTAGGCATATCGGGGTGAGGTAGTATAAATTCTAGAGCCAAAGACAGGTATCGCGCAGTTCTACAGAATCTCTCGCGTCGTAAAGTTAGTTACAAAATGTGAAATATGCGAATTAATAGTGCATGGCAAGTAAGTGATTATAGTTACATTCGAAATATATAACAGTTTCAGTCAGGCATGTATCAAGAGTAATTAGTGAAATTAATAAAGTGTGACAGCAATAAAAGTGTAAAAACAAATTCTTTTATCAGTGTTATCTTTTAGTAACAACTCCTTTCCGTTTACACACCCTGTTCAAGAGATTTGCTCGACTGAGTAATAATAGCTAGCCGGAGGACAAAGAACCCAAAATTCAAAATAGTAAAACAATAACAGGCACTCAGCAAATAAGATAACACGAGAGATTACCGCGACAATGTTCAAGCTGAGAAGGGAGAGATAATAAGCTTTAGTTGCCAGCATGCTGATGATGGAGATGAATGTCTCTGAAAACATTCCAGGATTTAAACTGACATAAGTGAAGTTTAAAGGCTTATATACAACTCATTCATGTGTAAAGTATTTGAAAATTCAAATGAATAAGAAAGAATATCTCAGATATGATTAATGCCACAAATAAATGTATTTGATATAAATTGTGTGCTATAACAAGTTCAACATTATGGACAACCTTTTTTCAATCTCTTATGGTTTACTAACTATAAAAAGTTCATTCTCATTGAAGGGGACTTCAAAAGCTATTCAACATTCAAGATAAAGATTTATGTCATGCAAATATCTTGAACATATGCTATTTTAATCAACATATTTAATAAGCATGTATATTAAATCCTTTGTAAATTGGAAGACATAGTGAAATGGTTACATAAAAATTTTAGAAGTGGTCGCACATTATATACAAAATCACTGAATTAAGTATTTATCTTAGAACTAGTTTCAAGGAATCTTTTCATCATCAGCTGACTGCGACTGGATGGTTTGCCCCTGATGATCGTGGCTTTCTACTTGTCCCTTTGTTAGTGGTTTTACAAATTTTGTGATGAGATTTTGGTCTGTTGGGATCTTGAAATTCATTAACTTATACTGATATTTCCATAAAAATAAATTTTCTCAAATATTAAATTCAGTTCATATCTGTGCATACTTGATTAGCATTACTGAGTTAACAATTTTGTGCTATTTTGTCCAGAAATTTGCTTTGACTGAATGATTTTTACTCTTTCCTGGATTTGATGTTCCTAAAGCGTTCTTTAAGTGTTGTTTCTATTGCAAGGACTGTGATAGAATTTATATAGGTCAAACGAAACAAAACATAAGAATGAGACTTAAAGAACATTTTAGAAGCATCAAATCCAGGGAAGAGAAAAAATCAGCATGGACAAGTAGTAAGCCATGATAATTAGGGGCAAGCCATCCAGTCGCAGTCAGCTGACAATGAGGAAGGGATTCATAGTAACTAGTTCTGAGGCAAGTACTTAAGTTAATTTGTATACATGCAACCATTTCTAAAACTTTTATATATATTTAATATGGTACTTATTTAATAAACATTTGCTGAAATGGTTTTATTTTACACATTTCTTGTAGGTACAAGGGAAATACAGTAGGCTTAAACAATAGTGAAATCTTTTGGGCCACTTTCAAGAACATTTTAGGAGCATCAAATCCAGGGAAGAGGAAAACCAGCAAGGATGAGTAGTAAGCCATGATAATCAGGGCAAGCTATCCAGTTGCAGTCAGCTGACGATCAGGAAGAGATTCACAGAAACTAGTTCTGAGTGAATTTGTATATGTGCAACCATTTCTAAAACTTCTGTTTATTTAATACTGTACCTATTTAATAAACATTTGCAGAAATGGTTTTATTACATATTTCTTGTAGGTAAAAAGGAAATATAGTAGGCTTAAGCGATATGAAATCTTTTGTGCCATTGCGTGATGGCTTTGAAATTCCATCATCTTTGCATGGCCATGAGAAGGAGGGGGAAAAAGGAAAGAAAGAATGAAAGAAAAAGAAGAATAGCAATTTAGCAATTGGAAAAAATGATAAAAGTATTTGAAAATTCAGAACAATAATAAATTATATCTTTGAAATGGTTAATGTCCCAAAAAATTTGACATAAACTGTGAGTTTTAATGAGATCTACATTTTTTGTGTAGTAAGTTTTTATCTATCTTACAATTTACAAGTTATACAAAATTCATGCTGAACGAAGAGGACTTCACTGGCTATTCACATAAAATTTAAGATATATGTACATTTTATTTGTCACGCAAATATCTTAAACATGTGGTATTTAAATCAAAATTGTTAGAGCCATTTTTGTGAAAATAAAAAATAATGCAAATTTGTCCATGTAAAGGATTGTTTAGGGTGCAGGGATTTTCTTGTCATATTCTGGACTCTGAAATTAAATATCAAATTTAGTATTTAACCGACTATTCATTTTTTGAGTTATGCGCACACACAGAAAATGGACATTTTTATAAAAATTTATTTTTTCTATTCTGGGACCCTCAAAATGTGTATTTCTGATGAACTCTCGGTACTGAATTTCTGGGAATGCAATACTCCCTCTATTATTATAGGCAAATCACAGAAAAAGTAATTAACTCCGATGTGATACACTCACATGACTTTCTCTACCCTCTATTGTTTATTAGTGAGTATACAAACTATCCTTACTACGCTTATTTTATCTACTACATTTTAATCTAAATAAACCTTTACAGAAATAGCTACATTACACATTTCATTACAGATACAAAGAGAACAGTGATAAGAAAATGTTTTAGAACATGATGCTATATGCTAGCCTTAAAACTCCATACTGTTTCCATGCAATCGAAAGAAATAGCTGAATGTTGACAGGGCTTTACAAGAATGCCCAAGAAATGAACAATTCAAACCATTAATAATGGGTATCTCAGAAATGGCTTAAGTCACAAAAAAACTTATTTGAAATTGTGTTTTAAAGAGATCTACATTTTTTGTGTAGTACGTTTTTGTCTCTCTTACATTTACCAGTTATACAAGATTACACAAAATTCCCTCAGAATGAAGAGGACTTTACAGGTTAATCCCAGAAAATTCAAGATGTACATTTTATTTGTCAGGTAAATATCTTTAATACATGGTATTTTACTCAAAATCATAACAGCCATTTTTTAGAAAATCAAAAGTTTAGAAAAAATGCTCCATGTAAAGGGTAGTTTGGAATGGGAGGATTTTCTTGAAAATTTTCACGTATTTTTGAAAGATACTGAACTTAAATACCAAATTTGGTGTTGATCTGACTGTTCATTTTTGAGTTATGGTGTTCACAGACCCAAATGCAGACCTTTTTCTACAAATCCTTTTTGGATATAGGGGGCAGCTTCAAAACATATATTTCTGGTGAAATCTCGGTATCAAATTTTTGGGTGGAGTGCAATATCTTCTCTAGCTACTATGTACGTGGTAGAGAAAGTAAAAATGTAATTTAAACTTTTTATGGGCTATAAAAGACAATGATGTGTACCATGCAAAGCAGTTTATAATAAAAGTTTGGATAAATCCAATTGGAAATCACAGGATTCATGAATTTTACTTATGTTTCCTTAATTTATTTACTTTAAAACAGTGGTCTTGCTAAAGGCTCTAAAATGTCCAAGGACTGAGTATGTAACCTTTCCAAATGAAGTCACAAGGAAGGAAAATTTAACAAAGAACGTCATTGCATGCAACAAATATATCCCCATTAAAACAAACACATGGTGACATTAGCTTTTTTCTCTTTCTCTTTACATTTTCAGAAGTGTGCTCTTTCTATCTAATGCAATTCCTCAGAATTGGCAGTGGCAGCCAAGTACAACATTGGAAGTTGCTCTAAATATGTTGCCAACCATTCACGCTGGCTCATAAGAAAGCCCTGGAGGTCACCTTGTAAAATCCTTATAAATAAGCATATATTTGTGAAAATTATAACAATATATAAAGAACTGTAGGTTTCTGCATGTCGCGTACTCTTGTATCAGTTTACAAAATGTAAATGAAATAAAGTTCCTGCTTTGAACTTGTGAAATGAGACACAGGAGATATCAAAGAAATTCACTGCAAAAGAAGATGCTGAAGTAGTTGACTTAAATAACCAGAAGTGTGATGGTTTGGTGGATCTAGCAATTGGAGAATGTATAGTTGTATTTTACAAGGGATCCAAATATCCTGGTGAGATTCATGAGATTGACACTAATGGAATCCAAGTATCAACCATGCATGAAGCTGGTCCACATACTTTTAAGTGGCCAATACCTCTAGACTGAATTTATTACAATTGTAAAGAGATTGTGAAAAATATCACTATGCCAGTAGTTGTAAATAACAGAGGTCATTTCTGCTTCAAGGAAAGTGTTTAATTTAATTAGTTTTTTCATTGATATAAAATGTGTAACACTTTTTGTAGTTCTGAAGTTAACTATTACACTACCTTTTTTCCAATTTTGTCTTGTAATACACAGTAAAAAGAATTTAAATTGTGAATTTAATTTCTGTCCTACCTTATCAATTATTTAGACGTGCTGGTAGATGTACTTATTTACCTCTTTCATCCCAGTATCTTGCCTACTAAACCTTTATTGTGTGTAGAATTAATACTTCTTTTAACTGTTTCTATATTGAGACTAAAAACAAAATCTTGTTTGAGTTGCAAGGTGTAAAACAATCCATAGTTTATAGGAAAAAGCTTTCATTTCACAAACATCTTCCAATTAGCAAAATATTATAAAATAGTACTAAAATATAATACATGTATTTTGTGCACCAGCCTGTACATTATGTATGTTTCGGCCTACACTTCCAGAACATGTAGAAGTTTAAAAGGAATATTTTTCCTTAAAAAAAAAAAAATCAAGAAAGGTTCATACTACAGCATTATTGTCCTGTTTTTAAAATTTAAACACCTAGCAAATGGTATGGCTCCATTTGATGAAAAAAAAAGAAAGGAAGGAAGAAAAAAGAAAAATGTCTATGATTTCCTGCAACAGTGGCACTTCTGTTATTCCTTATACAGCAAATGTGGTTACTACATCTTTTTTTTTTTTTTTTGGCTAATCAAACTCAATTTTAACCTTGAGGCAGTATTTTATATCACAACACTGTGAATGCCAGAGTGATTGTAGTGTAAATTAACATTATTGTATGACAATGATTTGAGATGTTTGTTAATTATAAGCATTGTTAGGAAATAAGTTTACAGGGCCTCACTGAAACTGACAATAGGAGCAGATAATAATGAAACTAGGGGGTGAGTTGTTTATCAATTAGAAGAGACAAACAAATGACATCAGAGTAGCACACTTTTCTTTAGAAATGGAGGGAATAAAATCCCTAGAGCACATGTGTTCGTAATTTTGATTGGATAAAAAATAGATGCTAATGTTGGCGCGCTTTATTAACCAATAGCAGCTCTGTTATAATGTTTAGGCATATCGGGGTGAGGGAGTATAAATTCTGAAGCCAGAGACAGGTAACGCACAGTTTAATAGAATCATTCATGGGTTACACGTCGCGCAGTTCAACAGAATCATTCACGGGTTACACGTCGCGCAGTTCAACAGAATCATTCACGGGTTACACGTCGCGCAATTCTACAGAATCTCTCGCGTCGTAAAGCTAGTTATAAAATGTGAAATACGCAAATTAATAATGTGCGGCAAATAAGTGATTATAGTTACATTCGAAAATATAAGTTTCAGTCAGGCGTGTATCAAGAGTAATTATGTGAAATTAATTAATTGTGACGGCAATAAAAGTGTAAAAACAAATTCTTTTATCAGTGTTATCTTTTAGTAACAACTCCTTTCTGTTTAGACACCCTGTTCAAGAGATTTGCTCGACTGAGTAATAATAGCTAGCCGGAGGACAAAGAACCCAAAATTCAAAATAGTTAAACAATAATAGACACTCAGCAGATATGATAACACGAACGAAACCGCGACAAATTGGCTCCCAGAACGTGGGGCGAATTAACCAGGAAGGGATATAATAACCAGAACGTGGAGTGAATGGAGCAGTGCAATTAACTACAAGACGCAGATCCCAGAAACAACCACCAGAACGACCGACGACGCGTATGAGAGGACATCATAACTACGTGAACAGATGACAACAGTGGAATTTGACACCAAGACAGCGAGACGACGCAGATCCATCGTAGTACGACGCAGAGGCGACATATACATCTAGGGGAGAGGGGCAGGAAGCTGGACATCAAAGCAACTCATCAGATAGCATCATAAAGGTTAGAAAATTGTAAATTTTTTGTGTATCCTAAAAAAAAAGAAAAAAAAAGATTATAAGAAATTAAATGTTGTTGAGAAGTGGAAGGATTAAGAAAATAATGTCTACTAATAATACTGAAGAAATAATTATGGAAGGGGATAACGTAACAGTTAGCTGTAATTCAATACAGGTTACAGAAAATAGCTCAAACAATGTAGGATTTGAGGGAGGATATATTAGTGAAGAAAGTGAGAATAGAATAGCAGGAAATGTTAATTTTGATGCTGGTATGATGATGGAAATGATGAGAAATTTTGGTGAAACATTAATTAAGAATAATGAGAAATTAGAAAAACTAGCTCAGAATAATGAGAAATTAGAACAAAAACTAACTCAGAATAATGAGAAATTAGAACAAAAACTAACTCTGAGTAATGAGAAATTAGAAAAACTAACTCAGGATATGGAAAAGAATAATAGGGAATTGAGGGAAGATATTGGTAAGAGTTTAGAACAAAACATGGAAGAAATTGAAAAGAAATTTATGAAGCTAGATAGTAGTATGATAAGAATGAGAAATGAAAATCAGGAAATGATAGCAAATGAGATAGGGAAAGTTTCAAAGAAAATGTCAGATATGAGCAGGGAAATATCTAACCAAAAAAGTGATGTTAATAATAGAATTGAACATGTTGATGTAAAATGTACAGAGTTAGGTAGCCGAATGAATAGCATTTCAAGTGAGCTAAGAGAGATGAATGAGGCTACGAATGCAGATTTAATTCAAGTGCAAGTTAATTTCAGAGGGGAGATATCTGAAATTCAGAAGGAGTCAGGAACACAAAGAAATAACTTGTCTGAAGAAGTTAAAGTTTTGTCTATAAATCTGGATCAAAAACTAACTTCTGAAATTAACAAGCACCAAGCTGTTCAGAATGAAAACTCCAATCCAGTACAGTTTATTACAGACTTGTCAGAGAATTTTCAAATTAAAAAGATACCGGAAGAATTGAAAATGATAGTTGTTAAAAGATGTTTGGATCAGAAAATTTTAGATTGGTTACAAATTGTATCAGGGGATGAAATTTCATATGAATCCTTTAGGAGGTTATTCATGAACAGATTTTGGAAGGTTACAATACAGCTATGAGCAGTGTTTAGCTATGGACAATTTGATCCAGAAGAGGGAATAGCAATGACCGCAGAAAAAAAAAAAAAAAAAAAAAAAAAAAAAAAAAAAAAAAAAAAAAAAAAAAAAGCAAGCAAGCAAGCAAGCAAGCAAATGCAGGATAGTTAAAGCTGAACTGCAGAACAAAGTATTGGAATGTACGAGGGTTAACTATGTATATATGTCATAAGAAAGGAGAAATAAATTCAGGACAAAAATAAATGTTTAAAGGGGAAAAAGAACATTTTCTTAGTAAACTGTAACCACATTTGAAATGAAGCATGTAATAATAATCAGTTAATGTCATATGAAAGTAAAAGTATGTAGATATAATTCAAAGAGTATTGTGAATATAAAGTACAAAACAATAAAAAAGGGTAAAGATAATTAAAGCAAAACATTTATGTAGCACACAGATAATGTGAAATTATGTCTAGAATTAAGAGATGTAAATATATTTATGTAGAGGATGAATATTTTGGTAAATATGTTCAATAATTACTAGGGACCCCGACTTTTCGCGAGTAGTTAATCCGCGAAATTGGCCGAAAATTAACAATAAGGAAAACCTTTAATCAATTATTTTTAAATTCCACATATATATCCATTCTGAGTCGCGAAATAACCGACATTAGTTCTATATCACGAAAATGCGAAATAACACCGTTATGAGAAAAAATGCGCAAAATAACCCGAAATTTTTCTCTCTCTCCCCTTTTTTTTTTGGCATTTGTCTCTCCTTTTCACATAAACAATCAGATATTTGGCTTATCAATCATTTACGGATACGTGTATTGTCATTCGCTACAGCCATGCTGCACGGTGTTGGGTGCTGCATGGCACAGAACACCAAACTGCACTGTGATTTAACCAGAGCTTCGGCAAACATCGGTACTGCTTCGACTACCCCGTCCCCTTCGCTCTTCACCTATCGCATGCACAACAAAAGGAATGCCATGTTTATCAGAACTCGGCAACATCGCATCAGTGACGGATTTCTCATTTCACTCAAATTATTCTTTGGATTTAAATGACAATACTACCTGCAATTTTTCTCTAATGCCATATTTTAACGATTCGTGCTTGCATCGCCCCATTTCATGCCAGCTGGAAAAGACTGTCGCAAAAGTATCGTTAAATAATGCATGAATTTCTAAGTCTGGTTCAAGTCAATTCTGACAGTAGACAGCCTCTTCTACCAATCACTGTCTCTGTTTCCTGTACCCCTCGCACGAAAATTGTTGCTGTCTCGCGACGTTGCCATAATGTGAACGCATGTCTAGGTATATTTTGTGTCCGCTATACTGAAAGATTCGTTTGGAGTCAAGTTATATTCTTTAAATTACGTTACAATTTAGCGCAAGGAGTCTGTTTACCTTCTGATCTGAAAAAGAAAAGGAATTATGCCGATGGAGCCACGTTTCAAATTAAGCTAGCGCATGCACAATTCAGCTGACGGTGGAGTTGGCAACGTGCCGTTCGCGCGCCGTACAGACAGCATGTGCAACACGTTGCCAGGTCAGTTTAGTTTTGCGGCACACGGGAATTCAAACTGATTCCACAGTAGTATTTCAATGCGGTCTCAAAATATAATAAACTGCCAGGCATCTTTCTTTCTTGAACACTGCAAAGACACCATTTGCCTTATTGAAAAGCTTGAGGGATCTAAATATCCATTTGTTCATAAACTATATAGCAAACTTAAAGATACATCAAATGACTTCACAATAGTAGCTGAGGGCTCGTTTGGAGAGAAAACTTCAAGTGTTCTTCAGAGACTGCCAACCCTCAAGAAGTCTTATGTTATCAGTCAGTTCAAGCAATTGGGCATAAAGTCAGTTACCAAGCTGAATTCCTTAATGTCAGCTGATCCAGCTGCTGATATTATTCATTCTGCAGGTAAATTGTTTGATGTACGAAAAATAGTATCAAATGAGGCATCTACTGATATAACTATAGAAAAAGCAAGAAGAATGTTACCTTTTCTGCGAGACTTGCCAGAGAAGACATTCAAGGAGGGATATGCTGCTCTGAAGAACATAGTGTGTGAGAAATTAAATGATGCTGCTGAAGTGAACATATGGATTTACTTTCTGGACTTCAATGTGACCACTTGTGTTTCAGTGAGAAATGTATGAAACTATTGTGGGTACCCATGTCTAATGTGGACAGTGAAAGACTTTTCTCTGCATATGGGAACAACATGACAAATTTAAGAACAAATCTTAAGCCAGAGAACACCGAACTTATGGTGGCTTTGTCTCTAACAAAGTAAATCAGTCGAAATGTATACTATGTAAATATTTTCATGCTCCTCTTTTTTAAGTTACATGTAAGGTGCCCTTTGTTCCACAGTAAAATAGTTTAAACTGTGTTTTTGTTTTTTCCCTTTTTTGCACGAGATAACACCATTAAGCAGTTTTATTTACCGCCCAAAACACCGCTCACTATAATATTTTTACACCGATATTACATTATTTTATTTACCGACAATCTGGGGTCCCTAATAATTACAAAATGAACCAGAGTAAAAATCTTGAGCGTATAAATTTTTATGTCAATGAACTAAGAAAGTATAACCATTTTGTAACAGTGACCTAAATAGTTCAGGGTACAGTATTTGCTATAAAAAATTGTAATGTCAGATGTATGTATATAAACACATTAGACCCGAGCCAGTGAATAGCGGTGAGAAAAAGGCAAGATGTATGACGTGTGTAAAATGCGTGTGCAGTGTTACGTCCAAGTGATAAATATCATGTGTTACAAGATTCAGGAGACTAAAAACCCAATTATAAAATTTCCAAAAAAAAAGTTGTAAATATTTATAATTATGTTTCTAGTGAGGCATATGAGGCAGTATTTTATATCACAACACTGTGAATGCCAGAGTGATTGTAGTGTAAATTAACATTATTGTATGACAATGATTTAAGATGTTTGTTAATTATAAGCATTGTTAGGAAATAAGTTTACAGGGCCTCACTGAAACTAACAATAGGAGCGGATAACAATGAAACTAGGGGTTGAGTTGTTTATCAATTAGAAGAGACAAGCCAATGACATCAGAGTAGCGTGCTTTTCTTTAGAAATGGAGGGAATATCTTCCCTAGAGTATATGTGTTCGTAATTTTGATTGGATAAAAAAATAGACGCTAATGTTGGCGCACTTTATTAACCAATAGCAGCTCTGTTATAATGTTTAGGCATATCGGGGTGAGGGAGTATAAATTCTGAAGCCAGAGACAGGTAATGCACAGTTTAATAGAATCATTCACGGGTTACATGTCCCGCAGTTCAACAGAATCATTCACGGGTTACACGTAGCGCAATTCTACAGAATCTCTCACGTCCTAAAGCTAGTTATAAAATGTGAAATACACAAATTAATAATGTGCGGCAAATAAGCGATTATAGTTACATTCGAAAATATAACAGTTTCAGTCAGGCGTGTATCAAGAGTAATTATGTGAAATTAATTAATTGTGATGGCAATAAAAGTGTAAAAACAAATTCTTTTATAAGTGTTATCTTTTAGTAACAACTCCTTTCCATTTACACACCCTGTTCAAGAGATTTGCTCGACCGAGTAATAATAGCTAGCCAGAGGACAAAGAACCCAAAATTCAAAATAGTAAAACAATAACAGGCACTCAGCAAATAAGATAACACGAACGAAACCGCGACAACCTACAATAGTAATTTACATACGAAAATATTTCAACATCCAGTGATGTTAAATGTGAAAGCAATACACCAACTTACTTCTCCATCTCCTTGGGTTTACTGCCTAGAGTCTTGCCCCTAGGATTTTTTCCAAGAGTAGAACATCTCTAGAGGTTTGTTGACCTTCCAGAATCTATCATTAACTTGACGTAGTGTTTGGTTCCCACTCAGAGCTACCAACTGCCCTGGTGTGGGTGCAATGTATATACAGAAATTCAGAAGGCGATATGAATCAGGAAGTTCAGAATCCAAGTCCAGCGTGAGACGCATTGCAAGGTACTTGCTAAGGTGATCCACTGAAAAGAAGTAAGAACAATTGCAGTTAGTATGTGTTTTAGTTGTAATATATTATATAAGTGTCAATTCTACAATGATCTACATAATATTAACGCTAGAGAGTTTGCAAGCATCTGCAGGTAAACATTTTGTATTTGTCAAATTTATCTAAAAGGGCAAACATTTTCCCAACACAAATTGGAATTGAAAAGATGGTTTAAATGTCTTCACTGATGTTATTGCATTTGTTTACTTTTGCATCACCACTCCTATCCACTATTTCTGTACTGCATCATACATATATACACCTTACCCATGCTACTTATTTCACTGCCCCTTATGCTACAGATGCTGGTATTTAATATCTGCAACATATTTTGTAATATAATCAGTTATATCCTGGGTAAATGTTTACGAGTATTAAATAATGTGTGTTTTTAGTTTAGTTTATCTTACCTTAGCATTTGGTGTATGTAATACATTTATCCTCTTCCTAAGTTTTTTGACAACTAATATTTTGCAGAAAAGTGTGTCACAAACTAAGCCAATGTGAAATTGCATTTAATTGCTTATGACCATAAACAGGACTGTGGTCACAAAATTAATAAACCATCTGATTTAGGCCAAGAGGATTACTGGAATTATAAGCCTGAACTTAAATCCTATTATATTTTTCAGCCCCAATTGGGAATTTTTCTCAATACACCTAAACATTTAACTGGCTAGTTTTAAAAGACCTTTCAAACAGTCAGAAAAAGCTAAGGTGTCTTTTAGAAACTGACTACATTTACCCAATTTAAAAGCAAAAATACGAAATTCTTATTGGCACTTTTTACTTTCTCTACTACATATAGTAAGTATTGCATTCCACTCAAAAATTTGATATCAAGATTTCACCAGAAATACACATTCTGAGGCCCCCTGAATTAAAAAAAACAAAGCATTTTTAGAAAAAGGTCTGTGTACAGCATAACTCAAAAACAAAAAGTCAGATAAATACCAAAGATGCGACACGATTTTCAAGAAAATCCCCATCCCCCACTCCAGACTACCCTTTAGATGGAACATTTTCCGAAAATTTTGATTTACTCAAAAATGGCTCTAACAATTTTGATTAAAATATCATATGTTTAAGATACTTTCATGGTAAATGAAATGTATATCTTGAACTTCCTGGGAATGTCCCCAAGTCTTCTTCAATCTGAATTAATTTTGCATAACTGGTAAACCATAAGAGAGACAAAATTTTATTACACAAAAAAATGTAGATCTCGTTAAACCACACAATTTGCCAATACATTTTTTTTGTTGAGTGAACCATTTCTGAGATATTCCTTGTTATTTGTTTGAATTTTCCAATACTTATCTTTTTCTCAAATGGGAATTCGTTATTTGTTCTTTTTATGTCCTGGACATGCAGAGAGAATGGAATGCTCCACATAGCAACCAGCTCTTAAAAGATTTGACTATCGCTTAAGGCCTTCCCCTTGCACATATATAAGAAAATAATTAAAATACGATAGTTTCTGCAAATTCTTATATCGATTAACATAAGTAGATGGAGAATAAGCGATTTAGTAAAAATGGTTTGCACAAGAGTAAGAAAGTCCTGTGAGTGAACACATTAGATTTTCTCACTTTCTTCCACCTTTTCCTTCTTAATTCACCTAACTCCATTATTTAATGCCCTTAAAGTTAGTTACCAATACCATTAAAAGAAAATTGTTTAATCCTTACCTTCTTTTAGTCAGCAAAATACATTTTTCCTGATTTGAAATAAGGTGTTTATAATCTTACAGTCAGGAATGAATAAAATAAGCTTTTGAAAACTTATCTTTCAGCACTGTTTGTCTTCACAATACTATGCAATACATCTGGATATAGAACATGAGCATCAAATGAAACTTAAGAGACTAGAAGGGAAATTCAAAATCAGCATTGCACACTGTTATTACGGCAATCACATATTGACGAGAGGTGTGTTAGCTGATGGCGACTACCATAATGGGCCATTTGTTTCTTTGTTAAGTCATCACATTCAGTCTGTACTTTACAAATGTTTTGCACATGATACAAATTTAAAAATAAATAATACATTTAAAACAATTACTTCTTTTGGGCAGATCTAATCAAATAAAAACATGCATTGTGATTAAGCATCCTTTTAGAACTTTTAAGTAGTGTCTATAGTGCATTAGCACTAAATTTTTCATGATTAACATCGGCAGCTTTTTTCCAAATCTCCCTAAAGAAATTGCATAGGCATTTGCCTTAAATGCTGAGGTCTAATGATAAATGCGATATTTAGCTCAATTAGTATAATTTTTCAAAACAATTCCTTGTAAGTATTTATAGTTAAAAACGCACTAATTCAGGATTTTAGAAAGGAAAATAAAAAAAATTATTAAAAAAAGTGCTATTTAACTTACTTGTAATCGATAACCAAGCAGAAAAATTTCCACTGCTCACCTCAAACACCAAAGTTTCTGGATATTAATGCACAAGTAAACAATGCTTAGAGCAGTTCCATATAAAGTATGACTATTCTCCAATGTTTACCACCATGATGCTAAATTTCCAATGAAACCTTATTTACATAAAATTTCCACTACAAAATGCTGTTTTACAGTATAAAACAAAAACAAATGTTAAAATTTATTTACCTGAAGCATTTGCTGTAGTCTTGATATATCTCACAGAGTTTTCTTTCAATGCCTTGATAAGGGAATTGTCACCACCCATTTCTGTAGGATGCGGTTTAAAAACTAGTTCAATTTCATTCACTGTCACGGGTTCAGATGGGCCATCTCCTTCTCCAACTGAAGAATCCTGTCCTCCTGTTTCTATACTAGATCCTGCTGATTCGTTTTCCGAATTATGTACAGACTTAGCTCTTTTGGGTGGTTTAGGTAGGAGCGAACTTTGCACTGGGGAATGGGAAGTCTGTCCCTGTGAAGCTGTGTGGGGTACCTGAATGGTTTGTATTGGTGCTGGCTGAGGCAACGTGGGCTGAGGTTGAGGAGCTGTCACTGGGGGTGCACTTGGAGGTGCTGTTTGAGGTGCAACAGCCGTGAGCGCTGTTTGGGGTACCGCCCCACTTGGAGTAGCGTCTCGGGAGTCACTGTTTTGTAACGGTGTCGGGGTAGTTGGTGCACTAACATGCGGCGTATTGTTGGGGGTATTTTCCGTCTCACTGGCCAATTTCCTAGCCCGTTGCGGCCTATTTTGGGATTGTAATTTAATTCCCTCCGTTATAGAATTTACCAAGGCCGCTTGACTGTGACTCTTATTCAGTTTCGCTAACACTCTTTCTTGATGTGCTTCGTATTCGTCACGACTGGGGTATATCTTTGAGATCAACAGATCAAAATTCGGGTCTGGTCGTAAAGAACGTTTTGACACTAATTTCTTTCTGCATGTTGGGCACTCTTTGTTTCCGGACCGTAATGCTGTTATGATGCAGTCTGAGCAGAACCTATGTAAACACTCTTTAGTTGTCATCGTCTTCTTCAACATATCCAGACATATAGGGCACATTAATTCACTGTGAAGGCTTCTAGGAGACACGGCGATTTCGGTGTTGTCCGTAATTGCATCCTGTGGTGTTCTATGCAACTCATATAGCGATAATTCCCATGTTTTGTTTAGTCCCATCTGCTCTGTAGAGGCCATGTTGGCTTGTTGTTACTGCAGGAGACTAAAAAGTGCCAACATAACAGGGCTGAATTCTGTCTTGATGCCAGTACTGCCAATGCCGAAACATTTTGGAAGTGGCTTTTTAGGATTTTTGATATCTAGTACGAGGTTTGCAGATATCGTGTGACGCATAAAGATAAATGCGTTAATAGCTCTACATGAAATACAGCCGAAGAATATTCGCTGCGTCAATTAATTTCAAAGATATGACAATTTTTCGAATAGCTTTACTTTTACAACAGATTCCTTTGTTTTGTTTTCTTGTTTCTTTTTTCGATTTTTTTGTGTTCCATTTATAATCCACCCTTAGCCACAGAGTCATATCGATTGCCTTTTACCTTTGGAACATATTGCCCGTTGATAATAGTGTTAACACGTATACTGTTGTCATTATATTTCTGTCTTTGGGTTTTATACATTAGATTACACACACTTCCAAACTTTGGGGAGGACAGGCTAGAGAAAAATTCCCACCTCCCAGCCGGGAATCGAACCCGGGACCCCTCGCACAGAAGTAGCTGCTCTGCCGACTTAACTAAGGGGCCAATCCATGCTTTGATATTGTTGTCTCTGATTTTTAATGTTTCATATTGAGTAAACAAATGAATCTGAAGGAAAAGCTGATCCCCTAAGCGAAATTGGGTATGTATACATATATTACAGTGAATAATAACAATAATAATAATAATAATAATAATAATAATAATAATAATAATAATAATAATATCGGACGCAATTTCTCTGGAATTCTATTCATGAAATAGTCTTACAAAGCAATTAATATTTGTTATATTACTGTAGAAATCAAGGATAAGGATGGAAAGCGTAGAGAAACAGAAACATTTTGGCAAGTTGTGAGATAAAAACTCTCTAAGGTTTTGTGGAGACTAGGGGGTTCGTGATTAGCTAATACGTGGACGTTGGTTTGGCATTGGACGCCGGTTAAAATCGGTACGTGACATTTGATGTGCTGATTCTGAAGTACTTAAACAAGATCAGAAGTTTGTTGGAACCACAGAACACCAAAGTTGGAACGTCAGAATGCAATATGCGGACGCAGTCAGACCGTTGGAACGCACTGCCAGTCAGATATTATTAACGGACATGCTCCAACAGCTACCAGGATATATTGGTATAAATGTATTAATTTGGAAACGTATGTTAAGTCTAGATTGGTCAGTGTCAAATGCTCGTAATAGCTTTCAAAATCACTCTCCCTACTGGCATACATCCCCTTTATCAGTCTTTCCATTATTATTTTCAACCCCTTCCGCTAAAGTGCCATATTGGCGCACCAATTTTTGTACCTATCGCTTTGCTGTAGAACAATGCAATCTGTAATGAAATCCATATCTGTACTTCTTTCAAATCGTTTTCATCATAATACCGTATACTTGTAAATAACAAACTTCTTACAACAATGTCTTTATTCTCATACCTTCTCTGTTCATAGGTTTAAAACCGTCAATTGGTCGTCTTCCCGTAAGTTTGTCGCTCTCCGTGGTCTAGGGGTACATGCTTGAGCGTTCTTTATATATTTTGTAATTTACTGCGGCAACTATTCGCGCTTAAGTGCACTTACCACGAGTTCTTTACTGAAGTAGTCTGCTCCTACCAATCCTCATAGAGAAGATGGCATTGCCTAGCACAAGGTTAAGAAAGCCTCATCATAGCCAAACATCTAAAACATAATGCAAGCCTCCTGATTGGCTGGCATAAATATCCCCACTTTGATGTATACTTTAACTTCCATTGATTATATGGAATTATGAAATATTTTAAATAGTAATATTTAATCCTGAATGTTCACTTCAGCCTGAAAACGTACATTTGCAAGGTAAAATCTAATCAATGTACATTTTGCCTTACTTATGTCTACATTTCTATATAAGTTTGGCTTATTGAGTATTACGAGTGAGAGAGAGGGAGGGAGAGGGAGGGAAGAAGATGAGTATAAATCAAAAACAAAATGTCGAATGAATACCAAACTTGGTATTTAAGTTCAGTATCTTCGAAGAAGATAGTCAAATGCTCAAGAAAATCTCCTCACCCCAAAGTGCTCTTTACATCGAGTATGTTTAGCTATTTTTGATTTTCTGAAAAATGGCTCTAGCGATTTTGATTAAAATACTACATGTTTAAGGATTTGCACGACAGGTAAAATGTACATATTCAATCTTCTGCCGATAGTCTGTTGTCCTCTTCATTAGAAATGAGTTTTGTATACTTTTGCGAAATTGTTAAACCGTAAGAGATAGACAAAAACTTGCTAAACGAAAAATACAGATTTCGTTAAAGCAAACAATAAAATCCATTTCAAATAATTTTTTGTGCCATTAACCGTTTCTAAGATATTTTTTGTTATAATTTGAATTTTCAAATACTTCATTTTTTTTCAAGTGCCGAGTCTCTATTTTCTGATGGGCACGAAAAGTGGAATTATTTCAAAGTCATCACATAGCGACTCATTTTTTAAAGATTGGACTATCGCTTCAGTCTATTGTATCCTTCTTGCACCTACAATGAAATGTCTAATAACAGCTGTTTATGTATCAAGTACGCTAACACTTTTGCATACGTGGTGCATACAATAATTTTTAGTAAAAGCGCTCTAAATTATATAAAATAAATAAATGTAATATAAGCACTGTATAAATATAAAACGCATAGTTAGTCATCTGACATATTCTCACAACCGTCTGAACCCTACGCTATGAACCGTATCAACGCCTCCTAGAAAGCATTGGCCGTAACAATACGAGATGCGGATGTAGATGGCAGTGCTTATTCTGAGAGCTCATTTTTAAACACGCTTGTGACTGAAAATATGGATAAAAATCCCGAGTAAATTTCAATCAGAGAGCTGCTGCCAGTAGAATCTCGGCAGATGTATGAGAAGGAATATATTGCATTTAAAGGTAAACAGTGTTTCTCTTGTGAACAGAGATGTGTTACTACCATCTGGATTGTGTTTATTACAACCCTAAACGTTTCCATGATTTAATTACTGCTTTTCAGCGCGTTAACAAGCCGTCAAGCAGCGGCTGAGAGCGAATATCAAAACGCATTCTACAAACTTTGATTCTGCTTATTATCTTGAATAACAAGTAGTTAGAAGAATAACCTTTTGCAAGAATAGTTTGCAGAAGAGTGAGTAGAGAAAGTTATGTGAATGTAACAGATTAGATTAGGATTTGTCATGGGCTATTGCATGACAAATTATGCATTGAATCATTTGGCTCAGTTTCAAAAAAAAAAAATCATGGAAAAAACAGCGAAAAAAGAAATAGTTATTTACAGCTAAGGATCACGGTCAACTTAGAGTGAAGTGAAGTTTACTGTGCATCGAGTAGAGTGGAGTGAGGAGGCGCATTGGTGTTTTGTTTACCTGTGAGGCTGTGTACAATCCGCTTCGTGACTAGAGGTACACACTTCTGTCTCTCATTCCGACGTATGTGTCCTACTTCATTGGCGTCTTTGTTTACATCATCAGTACTGTGTTTACGGACCTCTATATAAGGTTACACATACATTGGTTAACTGTTCCGGATCCTTAGCTTGGTTATTTATAAAAGAAATACAAGTTCACAAAGTCTTCTTTTGCGCGTGAAACTTTTACGAGCCCTAGGCAGTTCTAGAAGTCTCGCCAGGTGCAAAAAGGAGTTTTCTGCACGTGTTGCAAGCTTTAACTTTTTCCCACCACCAAGAATTTCAGAATTATCAAAACCATCAATGAATTCATGATTGACTACATTGTTATAAAACGGCAGTAAGAAAAAAAATTCTGAATGTATACATTCATATGACTTTCTCTACCCTCCATCTTACTCAAGCTTATTTTTCTATCTAATCCAAATAAACCTTTGCAGAAATAACTACATTACACATTTCGTTATGGATACAAAGAGAACAGGATAGTAAAATGTTTAAGAACTGGACCCTATATGTCGGTCTTAAAATTCTATACCATGCAATCGCAAGAAACAACTGAATATTGAAAGGAATTTTAACAGAATGATCAAGAAATGAACATTTCGAATCTTAAAAATGGATATCTCAGAAACGGCTTATACCACAAACAAACCTTATTTTAAATAAATTGTTGTTTTTTTTAAAGAGATCTACATTTCTTGTGTAGTATGTTTTCGTCTGTCACTTAACGTTTACCACTTATACAAGCTTATACAAAATTTCTTCCAGGATATTCCAAGAATATTCAAGATATACATTTTATTTGTTATGTAAATATCATTAATATGCGATATTTTAATCAAAATCGTTACAGCCATTATTTAGAAAATCAAAATGTTCGAAAGCTATTCCATGTAAAGGATAGTCCGGGGGGGGGGTTGCCGAAAATCTTCATACTGCATCTTTGGAAAGTACTGAACTTATATACTAAGTTTGGTGTTGATCCGACTTTTCGTTTTTGAGTTGTGCTGTTCACAGACGCGCACACGAACCTTTTTCTAATTTTTTTTATTCAGGGGCCCCAAAACATGTATTTCCGGCGAAATATCGATATCGAATTTTTTGGTGGAATACAATTTTCCTCTAGAGAAAGTAAAAAATTGTTTCGTCAGCATTAATTTCTTCACGGAGACAAGTTTAGAAATGATAGGTATTAATAAAAATCTGATGTGTTACACTCACATGACTTTCTCTACTCTTGTACAAACTATTTTTACAAACGCTTATTCTCCATATGCTTCATGTTAATCGAGATGTTAATCTTATTGCTAATTTTGTTGTAGATAAGAGGGGAATTGGTAGGCTTTAAGCGATAGTCAAATATTTTAAGAGCTGGTTGCTATGTGGAGTATTCCATTCTCTTTGCATTACCAGGACCAAAAAAAAAAAAATCTGATGTGTTACACTCACATGACTTTCTCTACTCTTGTACAATCTATTTTTACAAACGCCTATTCTCCATATGCTTCATGTTAATCGAGATATCGAGATGTCAATCTTATTTGTAATTTTCTTGTAGATGCAAGGGGAATATGGTAGCTTTTAAGCGATAGTCAAATATTTTAACGCTGGTTGTTATGTGGCGAATTCCATTCTCTTTGCATGTTCAGGACATAAAAAAAATGAATAACGAATTTGAGAAAAAGTATAAGTATTGGAAAATTTAAGGAAATAACAAGCAATATCTCGAAAACGGTTCACTCAACAAAAGAAACGTATATGACATAAGTTGTGTATTTTAACGCGATCTACATTTTTTGTGTAGTAAAATTTTGTCTATCTCTTATGGTTTACCAGTTATGCAAAAGTCGTTCACAATGAAGAATATTTTTGGAGACATTCCCAGAAAATTCGAGATATACATTTTATTTGTCATGACAATATCTTAAACATATGATATTTTAATCAAAATCGTTAGAGCCGTTTTTGAGAAAATTAAAATTTTCGAAAAATGTTCCATGTAAAGGGTAGTCTGGGGTGGGGGAATTTTCTTGAAAACCTTCGTGTCGCATCTCTGGAAGATACTGAACCTAAATACCAAGTTTGGTGTTTATCCGACTGTTCGTTTTTGAGTTATGCTGTTCACAGACACACAGACACACAGACAGACACACAGACAGACACACAGACGGACATGTTTCCAAAAATGCTTTTTTTTGGATTCAGTGATTCTCAAAACATGTATTTCCGGTGAAATCTCGGTATCGAATTTTTGGGTGGAATGCAATACTTCCCCTACTTACTATACGTAGTAGAGAAAGTAAAAAGAATAACGAATTTCCATTTGAGAAAAAGTAAGTATTGGAAAGGGTATAACAAGCAATATCTCGAAAATGGTTAACCCAACAACAAAAATGTATATGATATAAATTGTGTATTTTAACGCGATCTACATTTTTTGTGTAGTAAAAGTTTGTCTATCTCTTATGGTTTAGCAGTTATGTAAAAGTCGTTCACAATGAAGAATACTTTTGGAGACATTCGCAGAAAATTCGAGATATACATTTCATTTGTCATGAAAGTATCTTAAATATATGATATTTTAATCAAAATCATTATAGCCATTTTTGAGAAAATTAACATTTTCGAAAAATGTTCCATGTGGGGTGGAGGGATTTTCTTGAAAACCTTCGTGTCGCATCTCTGGAAGATACTGAACCTAAATACCAAGTTTGGTGTTTATCCGACTGTTCGTTTCTGAGTTGTGCTGTTCACAGACACACACACGGACATGTTTCCAAAAATGCTTTTTTTGGATTCAGGGGGTCTCAAAACATATATTTCCGGTGAAATCTCTGTATCGAATTTTTGGGTGGAACGCAATACTTCCCCTGCTTACTATACGTAGTAGGGAAAGTAAAACTGAGTGACGAAGGCGATGAAGAAAATACATTGGATGAATTACTTCTGGAACTAATAAAGTGGCATCTTTCCAATATAATTTGTGTTTGAAAATCACGTTTAGTAAAATCCTTTCTTTGAACGGAGTTTGACAAATCTGGTAACTCATAACAGTTTAACAATGACATTCTTTGGAGCTGGGTAGCGGAAAAAGGTATTTTTCGTAATTCAGGGTATCATGTCCTCTTCATTAAACCCAAATATTTTTCATAGCATTTCCTTGCATTCATGGGGGCCCATTTTTCGTTATCTTCACTTGAAATTCTTAGTGAACGGTTTGTAAGTTGCAGTCGCGTACGACAGAGGTGTAAAAGCAATTTGTGTATGCGATAACGGATTGAGTAACAAACCACCTGGTGAGGCACAATGGGACATTCGCGACACCAGTCCCTTGCGATGAGTGTGTCATTGCTGTTACTTCTCTGTGCTTCGCTTGTTTCAGCTGCACAAAACACGTAAGTGACGTCTATTGTTACTAAACACAGCTATTATAGAACCTTAGATTTATTTGCCTTTATCCATCGTCTTGTGGCAATAGTACGAGAGGTTAAACATTTGACGCAATTTCTTCTTCTCCTGTTCTTTTCGTGCTACATAATCGCATGTTTCACCTCTAAAGATAAAAATATTCCGCTAACGGATCAAACATACAAACAGCTCGATAATTCTGATTTAAATGCCTCTAAACCTGCCGAAGATTTGTAAATTTCTCTTAAGCATTTTCTGTTTTCAGCTTACCTATAATAATAATAATAATAATAATAATAATAATAATAATAATGTAATTAAAAATTGCGAAAACAGACATGGCTTAGGCAATAACAAAGAAAAGAAATACAAATTAAAAGAATTACAAACCAACTAATTCCTTTTTACAATACAGTCATTGACAGACACAGCTTTTACTTCCATCGATTAATTTACGTATCACATTCGGTATACCTAACATTCTTCAATATCTATAAATACAATAAAAATGTAAGTACAAATTTCTAGTAATTTTCGAGTTTATAGATATAACTGACAGTTACACTAAAGTCAAAAGTAGCAAGAAAAAAAACGGTATATATGAATGTTGTCCTTTCTCTTAAATGCCACTTTCAGTTATTACGAAACTTGATATAGTATATTAGATCCCACAATAAGCCATCTTAATTTCTCCAAAACACGGGCTATAACGGGAAGGAAGTATAAATGACATACTTATTAATGAGTTTTATGGAAAAGTTACGTAACAGGGGTTTATACACATTTTTCTCACAATTGTTTGCTGTTTATAACATTTCGATAGACGAATAAGCTGTTACACGAATTATTCGTTACTCTTAAGCTTGTACACACCTACATTAAAATTTTGAAATGTTCGTTGCCATTTTCCGATTACTGTGAGGAAACTCAATAGTTCTGAACGCTTAACAAGCACACGAAACAGGTACATACTTAATATTAAACATATTGTTTATGTTTTAATTCATATAAATACCCCAGAAAAGACAGCTTTATTCTCAGGTTTGAAAAGATTACATGTGCGTATATAATGTATTATGTAGAAAGAGGTAGACAGAATACCTTCACATTTAACTCAATAATACGACGGAGATGCTGATAACAATTCATATTTTAAATAAATGAATTTTAGTATCTGCCTCGCGATAACAACCATTGCTTTTGTTTCATTCTCTGATAAATCTTAAATTATAGCTGGTTATAATGTTTCTTGGATATTAGCTGTTATATATGTGAAATTCAAACTCTGATTAGCTTAAAATAACTTCTTTGCCAGAAAACAAAATAATATAGGTAATATTTATACTGTATTAGTTTTGAAACCTAATCAGGCACATACCAAAGTGAGCTTCATCTTGTCTGCAGTTAAAATACCGCGAGGTTCAGCAAAGCGCAAGAGATGTATCCGAAAAGACGAAAGAGTATTTCCCTAATATATGTAATATTCATTCACATTTTAACACAATATTTTTATTCCATTTAATTCACTCACATATGAATCAATACCTAGCGACGCTTAATAATTAAGGACAATTGTGAATCAGGCGCGGTAAGGAAAAAACAAACAACAAAACAATTGCATCAGAATTTCAGTGATCGCTGTTGACAAATGAATCCGTTCCAGAGAGCATTAATTATAAAGAGATCACAGACAATAACAAACTGTTAATCACACTGCTCTGTGGAAATAGAATAAAATATTCTTCACTTTATGTTCAGTCTTTACTGGTCTGATTAATATGCAGAATAAACATGAAACTTATATTAACTGTTTAAACAACTTCTTGTTTGTTATCTTCCATTCAAATAAATCGAGAAAAAAAATCATTGGAGATGTAGGTATATTTAATAACGTTCTTCAAATAGTTTCACGAATAAACCCTATCGTTTCAGGTTACACAATAATAATTAGTTAATCTCGTGGCGCTGCAGTCATGAAGGCCTTGACCTGCCAACACGACTAACCGGCCTCACGTCCACTTACTCACGGTGAGGTGGGCGATTATCCAACCGACACGCGGATGTGATGTGGCCAGCATCACACATCCCCCAGGCAGAATGTTGGCCTCCGTGGCCTATCGCAGTTCCTCACTTTCCTCACGATGCTTAGTGGGCCGGTGTCCTATACCCGGGACTTAAAATCTGCACTTCCATGGCAGGATCGAAACCGGGCGCATTCCGTGGCCGGGAGTCAGAGGACCACGCCCTAGCCCATAGCAGTACGGCGCAGGACTTTTAGACTACATAGTAGCAAAAATTGGTGCAGATGCAGAGTTAACTATGCAGTAGTACTTACAAGTTTCACAAGGTACACATCCCAATTACAAAAGGTGAATGCCTCACAATTTGTTTACTAGCTTTTCAAATCTCTGTACTACTGTATTAGATAGGGCACGAGCAAACAGATCAGGCAATCTGTCCCTATCGGACATGGAATCCTGATCTCCTAATTAAATTTGAATATATTAATACATGTAACTTCAATTACATAATATCAAAAGAATAATCAGAGTCGTCGCAAACAAATTTTTACTATATACTTGCATAATTAATCGAATCCTCCTTAAAACGCACACAATTTCAAAACTTTACAATCTAGTCCAAAAATTCGCTACCTAAAATTTCCATAGGATCACAATTCTGAGCTAGTGTATCGGTTAACGTGCTTTGTTATTATTCTCCAATATTAATATTTATTTATAAAGTGATACTTTATAGTCCTTTGTCCTCCTTTTTATGTAATAATCACGATCTCTTTGCGTTAATAATCACCCATCGTTTTTATGCTTTTATCTCTTTACTTTTCAGGATCTTCCCGATTAACATTTCTCCTAAATTACTCCATTTTCCTACCAGTCTTGCATTTCGTAATCTTAGTTTTCTCCCATTTACAAAGTATCAATTCACCACGCTTGGACAGCAATCTGACGGATATTCCGACCATGTAATTGCTTCCCGGCCCAGTTTATCACTGAGCTCTGTCATAGTATCGATAAACTCTTAGCTTTTAAACTAGAAGACACCTATTGCTTGTCTCTTGAATTCTTTAGTTCCAGTTATTTCAACTCTTTCCAGAAACTTGCACTACTAAAAGTGTAACAAAAGTGCATGAAGATGCCGCTCTAATCTGATACTTAACATGTTATCTTGCAAATCCAGAGGTCCCGACTTACATTCCAGCTGAAGGAGGGAATGTTTCTTTAGCCAGGATTATTCCAATTGTCCCTAGAGTCTGGAAATGTGAAAGAGAGTATGAATGTGTATGTGAGTTCAAAGACAACTCAAAGTAAAACCCAGTGGCGCAGCGTAAGGGTAGACTTTGAGACTGAACCTACCTAAATAAATTGCCAAGAAAGTAAGTAAATTTTTAAACATATAAATAAAGACAGCCTCAAACAAGTGCTGAAAAACTAATTAATACAATCACCTACGCCGATGCTTACCCCAACGCCCCAACCCCTACTGTTGTGTCAGACTGTAGCGCTGCGTACTTAGGACACGTTAGTGAAGTGTTTAGTCTCTGTGTACCTGCCCCTCGAAAGTCCGGAAACAGGACAATAGGGGTTGGAGACAAGAGTAAGGCAAGGCAGTGTAACATAAACATTTCATTATTGTTATTGGTGAACCAGCATTATGTAAGTGCAGCCGCGCAGTGCAGTAAAGTGTTAATTTTACGTAAACCTGTGTATTGTTTTCATTATGCGTGTTTTATTTATGATTTTACAAATATGACAATTCCATTAATTTAATTGATTACTTATTAAAAACTCAGTTTTGGACTCTATCTTATGAGAAAAAGTGTGAACTTAAGGCAAAAGACCAATTCCTAACCTTGACATTGTCTTCCAGGAAAAGCACCAAAAGCGGGAATTTCAAACGTCCTGGTACAGTAAATTTAATTGGTTAAACTGGCAGTTACATTCATAATAAAGTGTGTTGCTTCGTATGTTTGCTTTTTGGCGGGGGAAAGGAATGGAGTGTTGAAGGAATATTGTTATACACCGTGGTGAGGCCAAAAGGTTTTGCAGCTAAAATATTAAATTTAGTTACCCCGGCATAAACATTGGGGAGCGTAGCTGCAGTGGCAACGAGAAGACTAGGAACTTAGCTGCACAAATTTAAAGGAGGCGTGGGATATTCATAACAAAATACACTTAATTTCACATTTACTGTGGTTTATTATAAAGTTACCTTGGTGTCACTATATCGTTCACAACAGATTACAGGCAAACATTGGAGGGAGATGTTTCACACTCACACGAGACACACACGCTACATTCACTCGCCCTGAAGACACACACACACACACACACACACACACACACACACACACACACAAGTCTGACCCACGCTACTACTAGACTGACGCCACTCGATCAAAGAAACTAGTCCCTCTACTTGCCCTCACCCCCTTTCCTCTCCCCACCCCTTGGCTAGGAGGTGGGGAGAGAGAGAGATGCTGCGTCGGACGTAAATTCAAACTCACAATCAAAATAATTAGTTCAACAATGTCATGCTACAAAACAATAATGTGTCCGACGCGACAATGCACACACATACACGCTACATCATCAAATATTAAAAATATTGAAAGAAAAGCTTGCAATAAAAATCGCCAACTGGAGCTTATATACAAGAAAATCTGAGTACCTACATTGTTTTCATGATTTTCAATCATGCAATGGTTTGTCAGCATTTTGTAAAGTTACACCTAACGCTATATTTTTATAATCTAGTTTAGTTTAAAATCTATGTTCAGTCAATTTCGGCAATTAGTAGTGATGCTAAAACAACAACAAAATAATAATAATAATAATAATAATAATAATAATAATAATAATAATAATAATAATAATAATAATAATAATAATAATAGAGTCGTAATAGAGAATTCACACTATTTTATGAAACACTAATGTATGGGAAATTGTGTATCATTTAAAAAATTCTAAATTAGATTTTTAAAATCTAGTATACCCAGAACACAGTATCAGGCTACGCCACTCGTAAAACCCAATAATACAACAGCAAACGAGTGAACGTCATTGTCAATGCGCAATTTGTTCTAAAGGCAAAAGCCCCGATTTTACCTAAGATGCAAAAGGCGGCATATTAATGGAACAACAACAAAAATTCTTTTTTAAAAAAGGTGTCAGTCAGAATCTCTGAAGCATGTTGCTCTTGTGTAGAGGATAAAAATGCCCGGAAATGCCTTATTTCGCCGTTATAGCTTTCTCCCACAGGTCTGCTTAGATGCGTTGTATTCTCTGTTTTTTTTAAATAACCCCAAACCGAGATTCACATCACAAGTTAACAGCCTTGTTCACTTGTTAAGTTCTAATAATTACATTTATATTTATAAGTGTAGAATGGGAGGATGGAATGGTAACTCGTAGCTCTTGGGTTCACTGCCAGTGTCTTTTTTTTTTTAATTTATTTATTTATGATGCTGTACTAGAAGTGGTCTATCATACGACTCGCTTCATTACTTTACGAGATAATACGACATTCTTCAGGGATAATTCAGCTCATCTGGGATTGAGCGATAGTGAACTACCTAATACATAGTCCGTATTATCCTCCTACATAGAGGAACATGCTCATGTAGTTCTTATATAGCTACAGTTCTGTTACATCTTTGTATATCTTATTTGCCCAGAACCTCTCGTATTTACTCTCTCTAAATTTCATTTAGTTTCAGGAGATCGCGGTAATTTCTATTTAAACGTTTTATCTGCCATCTATTCCCCTAACAGCCGTGTTATTCACCTATCTTCTGTTTTGCAGGAGCTCACAATGCCCTCGCCTAGACAGTATCCAATTCGAAACCAGCAGCCAGTTAATGCGTCACTTGACAGACCCCTGCCGCTACAACAAAATGCAGCGCCCGGGTCCTGAACATGTACCGCTAATGGTCAGCAGCAGAATCCACGTTTACATGTTCAGCTTTCTACCAGCGCACACTTTGGTATGTGCAGTCTTATAGCGCTTGTATTTAATGCACTCCTGCCTTGTTTGGCTTTCTATTTTGTTAATGATGCTATATATTGTCATTTTAGGTGCGTTCGTTGTAGCGTCACTCTTCCTCTCTATGTCTACATGAAATGATCGCTGCATGTATAGACTTGAAATGTTTAATAGTGTGGAGAAAATGTATCTACATGTTTCAAAATTGATTAAAATCAATACGGAAATAAGGATAGCTTATATGTATTCACAGTCGCATAAAAATTTGCAAATTTGGACTTAGGGTATCGAATTTTATGTATAAGAGTGTGAAGAAACTTTGTTCACGCCTGTCCAAATTGCATTAAAATTGATACAGCATTAGGGAGTACCCATATAGTTTATATACGAAGCCATCCTAAATTTACAAGTTTTAGATGATCCGTTCCACATGTGGAGTCATAAGTGTATTACATATCTATATATAATGTTTCGAAGAAAATTTTTCGACAGATTTCAAATTTGATTGAAATTTATGTAAAAATAAAGATGCTGCGTATGGACCGCAGCACATACGGAGTTGAAATTCTACATGTGTCTGAAGAACGTTTTTCGACACATTTCTAGTTTGATTGAAATAAGTACCTAAGATGGATGACTTTGGCCTAGAGGTGACTCTGGCCCAAACTTCTGTTTTAAATATCCCACTTCCGTGTTTGTATAGATACCAGTAATTATAAAATCTAACCCCACAGGGCCAAAAAAGTAAATTAAATTTTATTTATGGACGCTCTTTAACTGCTATGATTCTTAGCGTCCCCTTCTATATTGGACGTGAAAGACCGGAAAATTTTCTCGGATGCCTCTTTAACAGGCCGGAGGTTCTTTTTCGTGCCGTAAATCTACGATACGGGACCACCGGCTTTACTTCCCTTCCGAAGGAAACCATGCTAAGGATTTTTACACCCGAAAAAAATCCATCGCCCTCCGCCGTGTTTGAACCCACGACCTCGTGAATTAGAGGCTAGCATGGTACCCCTAGACCACGGAGGACGACTCATAGGGCTAAAGTCTCCCCATCTTACGGTAAGATTGTTTAGACTTATCATCCGTAGCTCGAAGTTGAAATGTGTATATATATATATATATATATATATATATATATATATATATATATATATATATATTCTATAAAGTTTGAAGTAATTTGATCGCCATTTGGACGTTTTGCCTTGCACTTGGATGGCTATGTTTATTATGTAATTGATGTGATCTTGCCAATAAAGGTTTTCTCTTGCAGCAATACAGGTTGCATCTTCTGCTGGAGGTGCGATTTCAGGACTCGCGGCTTGCATACCATGGTATTGCGCCTCACATCCTCAAGGTTACTGGAGAGGAGCAGCTGAAGAATCTAATATGGGTGCCGCACATCTTCATTGCCAATGAACAGAGCTCCACTGTAATGGGCACACGGGCCAAGGATATATTGGTAACTGTGTATCCCGATGGCGTGGTTATTATTGCTGTCAGGTACGACTTTGTTATCTTGGTACGTGCTTGGTACTCATAATACGTTACGAGATCGCTTCCAAACTTTGGTCCACATCGTCCGAAACTTCAACGGATGCCTTCGGCGTCGGTATAGGCTGGAAAGGAGGAAATCAATTTAATTCTAAATATAATCCCCCTTAATTCTTATTTGGCTAATAACATTTGAATTACAGTGATACCACAATAATAAATTAACAAATTATTGTAGCTAATCTTTGGTATAGTTCATCCAAGTTAAACTAGAATGAAGCAAATAACACTGCGTTGCAATCACCAGGAAGCAATTCCTATATTATATTTGCAGAACTGAATCATTCCCTCTTATCCTATCACGATAACCACTCTTTACCAATTTGACGAAATTTGAGTAGATGTTTCGGTGGATTAAATTTCGAACTGACTGTTCACCGAAACGCATTCACGTAAATCTGAACATCAAACTAAATATCCAGGACTTATAATGTAACCATTCAGATATCTTTATACATTATTAAAACTCTCCATACCCTCACAGATGTAACATTAAAATTTACCTACATGGACGTATGTTATTTTATCCAGCTTCAGCCTCCTCTTCTACAATTGCAAATAGTAGGGCGATACTACTGTCTCTCGATACTCGATTCTGATACTGATGTTTTAGACCGATACTCGATAGTTACTTTATAAAACGTCTAAAGGCAATAGTTTGTTCACTGAATTACTATGGTATTATTTTTAGCTTTTAGTGTATCGATATTTATAACCAATGCTTTTTATTTCCCAATTGCTATTTTGCATTCTCCAATTGGTAACCTTTTTTTTCCGTTACAATAAACTAAGGATTGTATATCCCTTATTGCCGAATACTATTATTATTATTATTATTATTATTATTATTTATTTGCTTATCTTATTATGTAGTTATATTTTGGACAGAATGTGAGCACCTTTACTATTTTACCGAATATGGATGCCTTTGAAGCTACAGGGTTATAGGTATAGACAGACTATCACATTGCTTCTCATTTTCAGATGTCGCAACATCAGGTTCTGACAGCTAGGGTTGCCAAATTTTCAAATTGAAAATAAGGAACACCTTATCGTTACAGTGTACAGTACTCGAGACTAAAGTAGATGTTTACATATACTGGAGTCCCATGTGGGATTATATTGTTTTAATTGAAACCAAAATAACGTTTATCTACTTTAGTTACGTAATATGGATTTTGCAATACTTAAAAAAAGAAACGTTGTAAACCTATTCACTACCTAACCAGTTTCGTAATGTTACCCCATTACGCAACTAGTTTCGTAATGAAGCTTCTATTATGCAATGCAACTCTTATCACGAAACTGGTTGCGTATTGTGAACCATACATAAATAATAAACTATTTAATAATAATATATTATAATAATAAAGTCTGGATTTATTAGGAATTAAGCTATCTATAACAGAATTAGCTGCGTTTGCAATATCTAGAACTCATTTTTCAAAGTTTATTTTATTCACTTAATACTCACGTTCTTCTGTTTTAAACAAAAACCTAACAAACAAATCGTCTTTAAAACCATGCATACCTCACTACACACACATATCAACTATGTATCAATGCAGTGTACTGTTTCAGTGATTCCTAATACTACATCTGAAATCAAAATGTAATTTACCAAAGTAAATAAAAGAATCTGTTGTGTTACACTCATATGACTTTCTCTACTCTTGTAAAACTATTTTTACGAACGCTTATTCTCCATATGCCTCATGTTAATCGAGATGTTAATCTTATTGCTAATTTTGTTGTAGATGCAAGGGGAATCGGTAGGCTTTAAGCGATAATCAAATATTTTAAGAGCTGCTTGCTATGTGAAGTATTCCATTCTCCTTTGCATTATCAGGACAAAAAAAATAATAACGAATTTCCATTTGAGAAAAAGTATAAGTATTGGAAAATTTAAGGGAATAACAAGCAATATCTCGAAAATAGTTCACTCAACCAAAAAAAATGTATATGACATAAATTGTGTATTTTAACGCGATCTACATTTTTTGTGTAGTAAAATTTTGTCTATCTCTTATAGTTTACCAGTTATGCAAAAGTCGTTCACAATGAAGAATACTTTTGGAGATATTCCCAGAAAATTCAAGATATACATTTCATTTGTCATGAAAGTATCTTAAATATATGATATTTTAATCAAAATCGTTATAGCCATTTTTGAGAAAATTAACATTTTCGAAAAATGTTCCATGTGGGGTGGGGGGGATTTTCTTGAAAACCTTCGTGTTGCATCTCTGGAAGATACTGAACCTAAATACCAAGTTTGGTGTTTATCTGACTGTTCGTTTCTGAGTTATGCTGTTCACAGACACACACACGGACATGTTTCCAAAAATGCTTTATATGCATTCAGTGCACCTCAAAACATGTATTTCCGGTGAAATCTCGGTTATCGAATTTTTTGGTGGAATGCAATACTTCCCCTACTTACTATACGTAGTAGAGAAAGTAAAAATCGATATTACGTAACTAAAGTCGATAGAACGTTGTATGATACACTTATCGTAACTACATTTTACAATACTCGATTGATTATCAAAGTCGGCCTGCGGCCTCTTTTGTCAATCTTCCAATCTCATATTGTAATGTGATAGTTACGATATTCATATCGTAAATTACTATTATTACTTGTAGAAAACGTGTATTGCATTAGCTTTACAGAATGCATTTGGTAATTAGGTACGGATACATTTGCACAATTTTCATATTTACTGCTATTTCTAGCTGTATTTAAGAAAGCGTTATCTCAACACACTACCTTTCATAAAATTCTCTACATAATTTATTGCAATAGAAATGTGTTAACAATTAATTTTTTTTAAGTCCGTTGAACTAGAATTTTACCAGAAATAAAAGCAGAGATCAAACCACGGCGAAATTCCTGTTAATTCACTTTACTTAAGGTTGAGGTCTGAGGATTACGGTAAACAGTGAAGAACAGTGTATTTGATAAGCTGAAACAGTATTGCCAAATAGTTTTCGTTAGTCATGGTGAAATTGATGCCCGTCGCAAGTCACGCATCCCCTCCAAGGAGAACAGGATTAATTATTAACTGTAACAGCAAAAGGGGGGGGGGACATTTGCCTTACGGCACCTACATTATACCGTACATACAAAACAAAACAAAATTTGAAAATAACGCACTGTTCCTTAAAAAACGGCACCATGTCTCAGCGGCGGGAAATTTGTGCATTGTTTTATCAATGATATTCTATAAACTTCACTTGGTGCAAGATGTAACATGATTCTTTAAATACATGTAATGTATGACTTGACAGCGTGTTAAAATCCATTTCTGCATATTTTAAACACCGCTCTGTTATTAGATGGGACTACTTCAAAATAGTTCCATACTTCACTCATATTTTATTTAATTACCTATCACTGCCGTAATTATTCTAGCATAATGAATGAAATGTTTGCTAAAACTTATTCACTTATCGTAGTAGTTTCAGAATCAAGAAATTAAATGAAAATGAGTTTTATTTATGAACGCTCTTTAAGTGCTCTGGTTCTTAGCGCCCATTCTATGTTGGGCGTGAAAGACCGGAAAGACCGGCTCTTTATAAGCTTGAAGTTCTTTTACGTGCCGTAAATCTACAAGGGACCACCGGCTTTATTTCCCTTCCGAAGAAAGCCATGCTAAGGATTTTTACGCCCGAAAAAATCCAACGACCTTCGCCGGATTTGAACTCACGATCTCTAGAGGGTAGCGTGGTGCCACTAGACCACCGAGAATGACTGAATCAAGGCATACTAATTTCTTTGTACCTGCAACGCCTAAGTAATGTTTTAGCCCCAACATTCAAAATCACCTTGTTTGCTTAATGTATTTTCGTATTCATAAATTATTTTACAAAGTTAAAGCACGTGCAACTTTATTTTATACAGGAAGTAACTCATGTACGAACGAAACCAAAAATTGCATATGTGATAAAGGAGGCTTAACTGCCCTCTGCGGTAACGTTGATATCTGCTGTGCGACGGTATGAACATGGAGGAAGGTCTTGTAGACCTCATGAGGTCCTTAGGAAGCAATTGGAAACCTAATTAAATTCAAAGCAGCGCCCTTTGGCCTGGCAAACCGCGTCTAAGCGGCAGAGAAAGTTTCCTAAAGCTGAAGATAAATGCTACCTCTATACTGTTCTGTGTGGATGGTTGACGATATCGTGAGGAAGTTGCAGATCTGTCTCGGGTGGCTGTATCAGAGAATTTAATAGTTTAACGACATAAAAAAGCCATTAAGTGTTTATTCTGGTTCAAGATAGCTTTAACAGCTTGCCAGATGTGACAGTTTTATCTGGGCGTCTTAACCCATGAACTCAAGTCATAATAGAACTTTGGTTCTATTATTGTGTATAGCTTATAATGATACAGAAACTGAAAACAAAATGAATAATTATTTTATCACTGTTGTTTCAGGCTAAAAACTACATTGTATTGTTGGATGAAACTCCACAAATTCCCGTTTGATGACCAGCAATGCCCATTGACTTTGGAAAGTTGTAAGTACCCTTGCTACTTTATTCAAGATTTTATTATTGCTGATATAAAAAGCAAGAAGCCCATGTTGTATCTGTTCTGTGTTACATAATTTAGAAAAAAAATATTCATGTTATGATCTAAATTTAAATCTTTCCAGCAAGCTTGTATAAGACTGACAGACTGTTGTTGGAATGGGAAAAGAATACACCTGTGACCATCACTCCTCATTCATACCTGACAGAGTATCGCATTATTGGCGTGTCTACCAACACAACCTCTGGCACTACAAGTGCTACGTTAATGGAATCAGGAATAGGTAAGAGTATTTTCGTGTTTGAGGAAAATCTAACAGGATATATGTATTTTCATTAAGCTACGCTGGCAGCACCGTGAATTCTTTGAAATTAGGGCACGATAGGCAAGTGGAGGGATTCGGACTACAGCGCTGTGTCACTAAGATGAATGGTGACCATACGCTTAACACAGGAACTAACCTATTACATAGATCCTTATGGCAAGAGACACGGAAAAATTGAATGGATGTCCTCAAATTCTTGAATAGCTACAGTGACAATCCTTGAGCAATACTGAAGGATTCTTTAGAAACATTTAACATTCTGAACTAAAGCCGCGATTTATTTTGCATTATTCAAAATAGCCACAGGATATTATTGGTATAAGAACATTTTGTTTTCCATTACTAGTAGTGTCATTGCAGTGTAATTTGCCACTTTCATATTTTAACTTTTTCTACCAACTAGAGGTAGAAGGAAAATTGTAGCATCCAAACAGCATAACTCAAAAACGATAAGTCGGGTAAATACCACATTGCATACCTAGCCATTATTTAAGCACGCTGGAGAAGGTTTTCAAGAACATTTCGCTTTTGTACTGAAAAATGTCAATCAGTTTTCATTTTCTCAAAAATGGCTCTAACGTTTTTTGATTCAAAATAATATATTTGGTTGCGATATTTACGAGAAACTAAAACTATACTCGAATTTTCTGCAAATAGCCTATGAAGTTCCCTTTATACTGATTGTATTTTTTATAAATATGTACAAGAAAAGCATAAGAGATAGGCAAAAAATCACTACAGCAAAATAGTGATTTGACTAGCTCATTCAAATTCACAATTTGTGTTAAATACACGTATTTAACTGTTTTCAAAACATCCCGTGTTGCATGGTTTTACTTTCCCAGGTATACGACGAAAATGCTTGAAAGTTACTCGATTCATCTTTTTTCTTTCTTTGCATGGGCTTGTTATACAACTGTTGAATGCTGTTTCCGCTAATGTATGTAACGGAGCAGTTGTTTAATTTGAAATCTGTTCTAGACAAAATATATCGTAAATAACGTAACGTGGATAGAAGAATCGCTTTTTATATGGATGCTGCTATATTATGCAAATTTGTCATAGCTAGAGGAAATCATGTGGGTGTTCATTCAAATAAGCATGGGCATGTCTGTGAACATCAACAATGAAAAGTGGGATAAATACCAATAAATAATACAAGCAATAGCAATGAATTTGTCATGGGTGGAGAAAGTCCTGTGAGTTAAATCAAAATTTTCACATTACTGGCGTTAACAGAAATGAAACTTTAAGTGGTATTGGAAAGAAATCGTTGAGTTTATTTTGTCGAAACAAATGAGTTGGAACCAAAAGTTACAGCCTCAACTGATAGTGGTGCTTTACGAAACTAACGAAAGTAAACGAATATTGCCGACCAGGACTCGGTGGAACCGAGAACTGCCGAATACTAGCGATATTGGACCGAAGGAAGCCAAATCGTCCCTCCCCATCAGTTTCCTTCGTTCGGTGATGTACCGTAATAATTTATTTCTTGACTGTTTTGTCAATCCCTGTGCATAAAAATATCACAACTCAAGAGGTTTTCTAAATCAACATTTTGTAATTGGTGTTTCAGTAATTTTTGTAAACATTTTGTTTTCGAATAAATACGTTCACTAATAGAGTAATTTGTACTGGAAAACATTTCACACAACCAATGTTGCCCTGTATCGCGTTTTATGCACTTTTTGGCAGTATTCAATTTCCCCCCCCTGAATTTTTAGGGTCTATACTAATGGGATATACCAAAGAAATGCTGTGCTATTTCACCATAGAATAAATACCAATAAGTTAGTTTAATCCAATTATATTAATATAAATAAAACTTAGTTGGATATGTGGAAATTAAGGAAATGCTAATGAACACAAGCAACTCTGAAGCTGCCAAGCTCAAGTGACTGGAAGTAACAGCATTGCCTAAACTGCAATCCGGCTATTGATGACTAGTAACAAATCATCTATGCCATTTTGTTTTAAATTATAGTTAGCTGCCATGTCCACTCTTGATAAGCTGACTACTGTTTGCTTGTCATTCCAAGGAATGAATATCATATTGGTGTTACACGTTTTGAGGAAATTTGTTCCATGAGAGTACACTGAAAACAAGGAAAAGGCATTTGTTTATTCCAACAGGACATTTAGGATTCTTTGTAATATGCTTAGAGTACATTTGTAGGTAGCTTGAATCACATCCTCAGCATCATAAGGCACTATCATTGCATCCTTAATACTTTAGATAGGTTCGTATTGAAGCAGGGGCATGGGAACCTGAGGCTGAGGCTCTTTCAGCCTCCCCCCTCCAGATATTCAGGCAGGGGTACTGAGACTCCTCAGTTGTTTTGTCCTAATTTTATTCTTGTATTATTGTTTACTGAGCTGTTATAAACCAGAGTAAATACATATATACTCCCTGGTGCAAATAGGATACCTAACTGCATTTTGGGAACACGATTATCTTGTTTTGGTTATGATCACCAGTCTACTAATGGAGCACGTATACACTTAAGATCATAGCATATAAGCCTGCATATAACATATTAGTGTTAATTGTTAACTGTCAAAACATTTAATATCCCAAATAACAAGCCGTAATTCCAATTTCAATCTTCTGACATTAAGTAAAGCTTAATTATATTAAGCTTTAGACCTTAAGACTTTGAGAACTTTAAGCTTAAGATCTAAATATTTTGAATGATCCTATACAATATATACAGTATATTAAGTACATGTTTTGATGGATAACTACAATAATAATTTTGTAATTTCAATTCCCAGTTATTGAACTCCCACTCCCAATATGTTTACTTTGTGCCAGTGCCTCTGTACTGAAGTCTTCCTAACACAGAAATCCTAGCTGATATAATTTACTGAATTGTCTCTTAATTTTACACACTGCATACATGTTATTAATACCTATAAAATAGGATTGAATTGGCACTGATGAATTGGAGTATCTTCCTTACTGGAAAGAAGAGTTATGATTTTGATGTGCTGCTCATCTTTGGATAAGAATAAACTTAAAAACAATAAGAAGTTAAATAAATCCCTATGGACATGAGTAACAATAAGTAACAAATAAAATTGTTCCTTCACCATTGTTTCTCTCAAAAAACTTCTTTTAACACAGTTTTACTATGCTATCATTACAGTTGGCAACTACAGTGCTCTTGTGGTAACATTCCATATAAGTCGTAAGATGGGTTTCTATGCAATGGACTACTATGTACCCAGTATCCTTCTGGTTGCCATTTCTTGGGTTTCATTTTGGTTAGATGCCAATGCACTTTCTGGGAGGATAACTTTAGGTAAGCATCAAGGCTACATGCTATATACATACAGAGAAGAAAGTCACAATGTTGTTTTTATATGTGTAGGATTATCATGCATATTTTTATGAAGAACAATACCTATTGTATTCTTAATTTTTATAGTTGAATATAGAGATAGAATAATAAAATTGAAATATGTTGTCTAATCTTTGTTAAACCTCCAACAGTTGTACTGCATCCTGGAAGCACCCAGAGGCAGATCCAGCATTCCTTTAGGGAGGGGCTAATGCATTTTGAAACATCTTACCAAAGCGCAAAATGAATCAATAATAGAGCATTTTACCTTTCTGTATTTTCAAGCATCATATCAGTCATCCATGAATCATCTTTTGGATGCAAACAAGAAAATGTTAAGAAAGTTTATGAAAACTTATTAAAAGCTTTATTAAATACACATCTTTTAAACATAATACTTAAGTGGTAAGATTACTCAGTTTTATTGTAAGTTTTTGCACCTATTGTTTTAGAGCTTAATTCTTATTTAGAAGTTATTTACTAGTAAATGTAAAGCATATTTGTTTTGGCCTATTTGTTTCTTTTACATTCCCAGTTCGTGGAACATCTTTTGAGATATAGTCCGTTGCTAAGATAAATTCACTCACTAGCTCTGAACAAACAGATGCTCATCTGGTTTAAGTTAATAGGTTGCAAATAAAAGTGTTGGTTTTGATTTTACCAAGCAAAGAAATACCATAACCTTAAGTATAACAAATGTCATATTTTTTCTTTAATTAGGGGGGGAGGATATAGCCCCTCTCATTCGCTCCCTGGATCTGCCTATGGAAGTACCAGTAATTATTTTCATGCATTGCTTTTTCGGTTGTTGTCTTTGAAAAGCTGCTGATCCCAGTACCATCTTGGCTACATATTGTTTACCAGTTAAGAGGTCTCATTATTATTGTTACACCTAGTGGAAATTCAGTATTGGCAAGACATATAAACTTTCTATCTTTTTATTCTGGCTGGAATATTAATATTTCTTATTTAACCATTTCTAGATACTTAAAATTTACTCTCTGATTATGGCATCATGGTGACTGATGAAGAACAAGCAGATGATCAATTTGAAAGGAACTATGATGCAGTGGTGATATTAATACCTACAAATGATTTACAACACAATTAGTTAAACTGCATCCGGGAAGTACCAGAGATGGTTTTTATCTGAGACAAATATCTAATGTTTGGTTATTCTGTAATGAATAACTTACTGGCTGTAAATGCATTTGTTTGCCAGTTGAGAGTTGGTCATTAATGCCATTATGAGTGCGCACAAATTGATTATGAATCACAGAAAGTTCACAGTACAATCTAGATGTATTGAGATTAGAATGTGACTTGAAGGGTTAACAAATTCTATTATTTATTGAGTATACAAATCAGCAGGTACCTTTAAAATTTTTATATACTAGCTATGTTAAACTGTTCTCCTCAGATTTGTAGCAATATGCTAAAATTATAACTGTTTATACCTCAAAGCACTAAAGATAAGCATTTTACTTGCATTTTCCCTTGTTCTAAGGAAAAAGCCAAGTAACTCTGAGCTCAGCGGGCCACAGGTTCATCAGAGGATCATTCCATCCGTCCTCAGATCTATGAGGGACATCCAAAAAGTAAGGAACAATTGCACATCATGCTTGGTGCCAGTCCCCCACCAACATAATTGCATGCACGCTAGTTAGTTCCTTACTCCACCTCAGTGTGGGTCAAGTTTCATTGCTGTAAGGTCATGCCTGTCTGTTCTACAACATATCCAGTCATCCTCAATGATGTAGTGGTTACCATGCTAGCGTCTAGTTCCTGAGGTTGTGGGTTCAAACCTGGCGGAGGACGATGGATTTTTTTAGGCGTAAAAATCCTTAGCATGGCTTTCTTGTAAAAGAACCTCAAGCCTGATAAAGGGGCCTCTGAGCAAAATTACCGGTCTTTCATGCCCAATATAGAATGAGATGCTAAGGACCACAGACAGCAGTTAAAGAGCATTCATAAATAAAACTCAATTTATCATTATTACTACAACATATCCAAATGGTGGTGCCAATTGAAAATCTCACCAAATGTAAAGTGCATAGTATGATTCATTTTTTGAGTGCACAAAATGTTCGGTCAATAGAAATTTATAGGCAAATAATGCAAGTGTATGGTGATAATGCAATGAACGAGTCTTCAGTGAGGAAATGGCATAATGTTTAAACAAGGAACAACCAGTGTGCACGACGAGGACTGGTGTGAGAGGCCATCACTCGTTATGGATGAGTTGAAAGCAAATGTTGATGAAAGTATTCAGATTATTCAGTTGTTTCTGAAACTAAAGGACTTTTCGGGTGGAAAATAGCTTCCAGCTGATGAAGACCTCAAAGAGGCATTGACAGTCTTTGGCAGTAGAAGAATATAACATCAGTATTGGAAAACTGGTAGCATGTTACAATAAATGCCTTGACAGCAATGTTACATTGAGAAATAGACTAAGGTAATATATCTGTGTAAATAAAGTTTTGTGTTGATATCTTTCATTATTATTTAGTTATACCAAATCATTCTTTACTTTCTGGATGTCCCTTGTAAGTTATTATAAGGAACAACAACAAAATAATAATAATAATAATAATAATAATAATAATAATAATAATAATAATAATAATAATAATAATAATAATAATAATAATAATAACTAAATAACCCAGAAGGAGAGCTCAACTTGTGGAAGCAAATGTATAAAATTAGGCAATAAACAGATTTGCTCATTTGAGCTCATTAGTTGATATCCACAGAACTGTGCTACAAAAGTAATAATTTTGTAACACTTTTTATTTTTGTTCTATTAATAAATAACAAATTGCATTAATTTTCATCGTTTGGTGTTGTAACAGTGCATCTCCAAATAATGGCTCACTACATCAAAATATTTTTATGGACATCCCCTGTTGGCACATGAAAAATTTGCGCTAATTTCATAGACACTACAATGAAATCAAACATGATAGCAATAAAAGCAGCTATGTATTTCATGGAAGACTATAGATACTTTATAACAGCTTTCACATCCATTGCTTCAAAATACTGTCCCTAAAAGAGGCTTAATTTATAATATTTATCTATTCAGAAATTATAAGCACTTTAGAATTCTGATTTTAATATTCTGTGTTGTATTTTGCTGTTTGACCATTGACACAAAGCTTATGCTTTTATTTAAGAAACTTCATTTTTTTCCATATTTTTAATTTAAGTTTGTCATTTACATCTTCAATATTTCTATATGCAGAATAACATTTTAAATAACTTTTGTTCAGGTTGCAGTACAATGCTAACTTTCATCATGCTGTCATCTAAAACAGGGAGGGACTTGCCAAAAGTTTCTTACATAAAAGCAAGTGAAATATGGTTCATGACATGCACTGCTTTCATCTTTGGCTCACTTGTGGAGTTTGCCTTTGTGAACACTATATGGAGAAGAAGGTATGTATGCATATTATACACATATGAATGTTATTTTTCTAATGTTAATCAAACACTCTCATAAAGTAAATTTAAATGTTGTTTAGTCTCTTTGGCACAGCAAGCATTTTACTTTCCAAATACATCTTAGTAAGAAAATGTAAAAAGATCTTCTTTAAAAGTTAATCTTATATGTCTACAGGAATAATGTTCAACTGAAAAAAGTGAACAGCAAGTATATTCTGAAATCTACCCTAACACCTAAGCTTGCACGAAAAGAGCTTGACCAGAGAAAACCATCCTTGGAGCGTTCTACATCCTACCCACCAAATGTCCTTCAAAGGAAAATGGGACTTGAGGTGACCTTTCAATATAATGTGCTTGTTAACTTAGTCATTAATAGCTATAGTAAAATAAGCAATAGGATTATTATTTTATGTTTGGACTGGATTGTGAAATGGAGCGGATTCAGCACTGATCCAGGAATGAGGATATTGTACCAACACCCCACAAGGTGGGGGGAGGGATGAGGTGAAAGGAGACACCTGGGGTCAGAACCAGGAATGACAGCACAGCAATGACAAGTTCCTATAGTTTCCAGATTAAAACACTAAGACAGGCAGACTGGGGACCTCACACAGGGTCCAAGCCCCCCTCCAAGGAGTGGTCCTTATACCCCGGCATCAGCAAAATGCCGAGGGACAGAGAAAGTCCTTGGCATCCCTGCCACACAGCATCAAAACACCATCGCCTACACTTCCAACCCTGAAACAGACCAAACGGGGTGAAGGATGAATGAAATGATTAATGGAACAAAATGGAAGGACAGGAAATACGGGGGATGAAAGAAACCACTCCAGCATTTGCCTGATGAGCCGGGAAAATCCACAAGAAACCCTATGGGTCAGAGTGGGCGGTCGCCAAGAATCAAATCCGGGAACTCCCAAATGTGAGCCACAGACACTACCGCCTGAACCATCCTGCTCAGTAATATTCTATGCTTAATATGAGGGGTAAGGTTTATGGGGAGTTGCAAACAAATTATTACAAAGGGAATGCTGTTTTTCCAAAAAAAGAAGCCCATACAAATTATATGCTTATTACAATGGAAAGAATCCTTTACAGAAAGATATTTTTTCTGTGTTTTACAGATTTGTATGTAAAATGTTGGAACTTTATCAGACCTCTAACGCCTGTAGTCCAGTTCCCAAAACTTTTAGAGAAACACAGTTCTACATGGGCATATATCCATTATATGATTAAAGCATTAAAGACACAATTGGTCTTCACTCCTTGTGCCTCTCTTTACTTTAACTTTTTGTGGACTGCTGCCATTAGCAATGTAGTTTTGAGGACACCTGCCCCAAGTGATCAAATATATTAGTGGGAAAATAATGCAGTTGTCCTCAACAGTAACACTATCTACATTATCTATCTAATTATTATTGATTCTACTGCCAATAATGAAACCTGCTTATGCTGCTCATTGTCTAGGCCGTTCTTTAGAGGGGTTTCTTTCGAAATGCAGAAGTGTTTTTCTAATAGTGAGAATCATGAGTATGAGAAGTAGAATGATGGTGAATGCAGCAATGTGGTAAGTAAATTCACTTTTTTCCATTATTTGTAATGCACGAGAGCAGTCCCAAAGTACCCGACCTGACGTATATATAGCGATTGTTGTTTCAAACAAATGACTATGTTAGAAAGTACCACCCTTGTAAATCTTAAGTTTGAAGTTTGACAATGCTACGTTGTTTAGTAATTGTTTGGCAGCCATTAATAGTGAACTCTCTCAGTGAATTTGTAAATATGGATAAAACTGGCCATCCTTATGTGATACAATACTTTCATTTGAAAGGTCTTAGTCCAACTAATATTAAAGCTGAGCTAGATTCTACTCTGGGGAAGTCTGCTCCTTCATTTACAACAGTAAAATATTGGGTGGCAGAGTTTAAGCGAGGCCGTACGAGCTGCCAAGATGAACATCGTAGTGGTCAACCAAATGAGGTGACCATGCCAGAAATTGTGAAGAAAATGCACAAAATGGTATTGAATGACCGTTGACTGAAAGTGCGCAAGGTAGCAGAATCATAGGCATTTCAAAAAGTGCTGTATATCACATACTAACTGAAAATTTAGACATGAGAAAGCTGTGTGCAAGATGTGTGCCATGTTTACTCACAATGAAAAAAAAGCAGCATCATGAGGATGTTTGAGTTGAGTGCTTGGCGATATTTTCCTGCAATAAAGCCACGTTTTTGCATCGATTCATAACCATGGATGAAACATGGATCCATCACTTCACACCTGAGACAAAGGAACAGTAAAAACAGTGGATTGAAAGGGGAGAATCAGCTCCAAAGAAGGCGAAGACAGTTCCATCTGCACGCAAGGTCATGGCATCAGTTTTTTGGGATGCATGTGAGATAATTTTCATTGATTATCTTCAAAAAGGAAAAGCAATCAATGGCGAGTATTATGCATACTTATTGCAGCATTTTAATGATGAAATCAAGCAAAAACAGTGAAAAAGAAAGTTCTGTTTCATCAAGACAATGCACCATTTCACACATCCATTATCGTCATGACCAAAATCAATGAGTTAAAGTTTGAATTGCTTTCTCATGCACCCTATTTGCCAGACTTAGCACCCTCTGATTATTCTCTGTTTCTTAAGTTGAAAAAAATGGCTTGGTGGTAAAAGATTTGCCAACAATGTAGAGGTGGAGTTTGCAGTTGATGGCTATTTTGCAGAACTTGACAGTTCTCACTATAAACAGGGCTTCGAAGCTATTGAACATCACTGGGAAAAGTGTATCAATTGAAAGGAGATTATGTAGAGAAATAAAGATGTTTTTTCCCGAAATTTTTGTTTTCTTTGTTAGATCGGGTACTTCTAGGACAGCCCTCATACACAGTACAGTTGATTAATATATTTCCATTAAAATGTGCCCCGAAAAATATTGTAAATGTTAGGAAGCAGAAGAAAAATATGTGCAGCATCCTGAAAACTTTATTGCCTTTGGCTTCAGAAGTAATCTGTGGAAAGGAAAAAAGCTGTACCTGAATTAAACCAAAATCTTATAAGCAAAAATGTTCTTAATGAATCCAGCAATGGTGACATAATCACTGATATACTCTAGATGATCCAGACTACAACCCTAGTGGTTTTAGTGAAGATCTTAGTGGTGGCATATTGATTCCTTTGGAAGAGAAGTCAACCAGGAAGAGAAAAAGATGTCTAGAAAAATGGAAGAAAAACTGTAAACAAAATGAAGCGGGTTGGAGGAGAAGAATATGTTGGAAGGGGAGGTAGGGTTGTCAATGAAACAATGTTACATCCTTTAGGCAATTGCTGAATGAAATGTCGAAAATTTAACACCTGAAGATGTCCACCAATCGAAACATAATTCATTTTGGAACAAGAATTGCAGTTGGCAACAGAAAGATTCTTTCATTACAAGTACAGTAAATGGAAGAGAAATTTTGTCATAGACCTAGAAATAACAATCAAAAGGGTAGACAAACAGTCAATTATACTTATTCATTGCCCCTTAATGATTCTACAAATGTTTCACTTTGTAAAATTATGTATTTGAATGCTCTTTCAGTAACTGAAAAAAGGTGTGAGTTGTACACTACAAAATAAACTAGAGTCAGGAAATATGTTGATTCCTGGTGATAAAAGGAGTGGCCATCCCTCTACCAATGCACTCTCTGAAATCATAAAACAAGGAGTAATAAGCCATATACACTCATTCCCCAGCACAGAGTGCCATTACTCAAGAGAAAGAAGTAGTCAGAAATATTAAGCTCCCAGCTTAATGCCAACATCACGTACAAATTGTATTTGGAGTATTGTAAAGGAAGTAAAGTTAGATGAAAAACAAATAGCAAAACTCAGTTACTATAGAAACATTTTTAATACTGAGTTTAATCTGAGTTTCAAAATGCCTTATCATAATATATGTGATGATTGTGATAAATTTGAAAAGTATATAAAAGATGCCTCCAATGAAGAAAAGGTACCTTAGAGGATATTAGAATGAAACATCTTGATGAAGCAAAGAAGAGATACAATCTAGAAGAAATTGACAAGATAAGAAGCAGGCTTCCTGAATCCCATGGAATACAAGTAGTTGCTATGATTGACCTACAAAAGTGCTTGCCAACCCTAGCTTAACCAACAGCCAGTCATTCTACCTCAGAAAACCCTGAGCACTGAACCTTACTATAGTAGTAGTAGTAGTAGTAGTAGTAGTAGTAGTAGTAGTAGTAGTAGTAGTAGTAGTAGTGGTAGTAGTAGTAGTAGTAATAATAATAATAATAATAATAATAATAATAATAATAATAATAATAATAATGTATTTATTGTCAATAGACTGAAATACAGTTTCTGACATTGTCAAATGGTTACTTATTATGTAATTTATTCAAACTTATATACTACAATTCGTCCATGGTATAGACAGCCTTATTTATTAGGTAACTCTTAAGCCTAGTCTTAAAACTATGTGCTGTATTAGGTTGCTTTACAAAATCTGGCAGCTTATTATATAGGAATTGTCCCATTACTTTAGGATCCTTGTAACTAATTTCAATTCTAAAAGCCTGTCTGAAGAAATCACTGTTATGTCGTGTATTGTAGTGATGAATATCATTGTTTCTCAAATTATCTTTTTGTAATGCATATATTATTACTTTATAAACATATAATGAAATTACTGTAAGAATTTGTTTATCTTTAAAAAATTTTCTGCACGAATCCCTATGATTTAAGTCATATATTATTCTGATTGCCTTCTTCTGTAATTTCAGTAGTCTTTCAATGTTTGCTTTTGTACAACACCCCCAGATTTCTATCCCATACATTAAATGAGGAAAGATGACCCCATAGTATATCATTTTTAATTCTCTTTCTTCAAGAATATTTGAGAAATACCTAAGTAAATACAATGACTTGCTAATTTTACCACAAATATGCTGAATGTGTTCTGACCATGTTAATTTTTGGTCAATTATGATTCCCAGAAATTTATGTACATTTGTGCTAACTATATTATAATTTGGTAGTTGAAGAGTATTATGCGTATTGTTAGATTAAAATGGATTAGTTTGGTCTTCGACATATTACATTTTAAATTGTTTTCCCTAAAAAATTTAAAAAGCGAGTTGATGTTTCTTGTCATTGTGTTAAGTAGTTCCTCAGTTGAAATATCCCAACATACAGTAATTGTGTCATCGGCATATGAAATAACTTTACTATTGTCTGTGGTAGGAATGTCATTCACATAGAGAATAAATAAATGTTACGTCTCAAGAAAGTCACTGCATGATTTGGGATGAATCAGTAGCTGTCGCAAGTGATAATGAAATATCCTCATACATTTTCAAATGGGAACAATACTTATCTAATGAGATAAAAGAAACAACAATATGGTCTCACAACTGCCCATCCCAAAACAGGAATACCATGCTGATTCTTTCCTATATTTGGCTTCTGAAAAATCATCCACTGTTGGAAACTATTAATAATAAATATCTTTTATGTGGCCACACACATTGGAGGCAGATTCAGTTCATGCAATAATTTAAAAAAAGAATAAGAAACTGCCAACAATGACAGTTAAAGTTTCACATGATTGGGCACAGCTGATTAGAACATGCAGTGATAAGCTCTACCATGTTTACGAAATGGAAACTCAAGGTTTCAAGGATTTTATGTCTCTTGGAAAGTTATCTAAAGCACATTTGCCTTCAGAAAAAAGAATGTTAATGGTGAATCTGTTCTTCTCACAAAAATAGTGTACTTGTAAGTTGAAAAAACCGCGTATTTTGAGGACTTAAAAACTGTTGATCTTAGAAGATTCCGCAGGAAGACACTGGAGCTTCCACAGCATCTTCTTCAAGTGAGTGATGATCTGAGATCCATAAGCTCTGCAAAGTACAAAGAGCTCATACTGCTCTCCAGTGGGTTCCAAGAAGTTTCCATGATTACTACAGAAACCTTCCACACTCATGCAATGCATCAGAATGTCCAAGGTGATGACTAAATGAGAAAAAGGTATATGGGTAGACATTTATGACACACAAGAGGCATTTTAAGGATTTTACAAAATATTTTAGGACACCCATCTTGAAATCTGTTAATTTACTGTAGGGCATAGGTCACTTTTTCCCCTTGAAGTAACCTTGAATGAATATTTTCAATTTTACATGAAAGACAAAGGTTTATTTTGTAACTTAAATCCATTTAAAGTTATTATTTTGAAATAAACCAAAAGAATGCACTGTTTTACATATTTTTTGCTCTTTGTTATCTCCTGAAAAACTTGCATTTGTGACTTCTGCCCATGGTGAACTATGGTATGGAATTTTAACAATAGCATATATAAAAATGTGATATTCTGAGGTAATCAAACCAAAAAGTGTCAGTGAACATTTGCTACCTGTGAAATAATCTCTATAACTATTAATACATTTGCCTCTAAGGAGATAACATTTTCAGATCCATTTTTGTAGGTTGCTAACAGATTTACAATCTTACCCAGTTGTATATGTCCTCCAAACTAATGTTCAGAAATGCCATGTAAGAAAATTACATGGGGAAAGCTCTGGGCTTTAGAAAGGAAGTTTTGCGAGTAGCAACAAATGGTATATATGTTTTACTTTAACTGCCCCACGTATGGGAGCCAATTTGCAATAGCAACAAATTGTAGATATGTTTTAAAACACCACGTGGTGAATAATGTTTCTCACGTAATGTTGTTTACATCACGCGTGTGTAGCCATCTTGTGTGACGTCATTTGTTGGTCTTGTCCGTTTAACTCCATCTGGTGTAGCAATTTGTATCAATTAGTTTATGAAAGATTTTAAGGTTATGTATATTGTCTTCCGGCTAGCTATTTAGGTAGACATTTAACTCTTGCAGGTTGTGAAGCGGAAAGGAATCTTTTGTCTATAAATGATACTGATGAAGAAACTGGTTTTATAATCTTTATTGCAGAACACGTTCACGAACACTTTCACAAATTAATTTGGATACTCGCCATACTGAAACTGTTTGTAATAACTTCTCACTTTTAACTCACGTACTTCAACTTTATATATTTAACTGTATAATCCTTTATAAGATTTCTCGTACTTCTGCTGCGCGTAACTTTATGAATTTAGAGACCGACATGAGAATCTTGTTGAACTGGGAGCTGACGTGTTACGTGTTGAGAATCTTGTTGAACACTGGGGGACGATGTGTAATGTTTTGAGAATCTTGCCGAACTGGGGGCGATGTGTAATGTGTCGAGAATCTTGCCGAACTGGGGGCTGACGTGTTACGTGTTGAGAATCTTGTTGAACACTGGGGGGACGCTTACCTCAGACATGGCTTATTTATAGACTTGCCTTAAGATACGCCTACAGATTATAAATGAAATGCTATTGGCTAATAAAACGCGCCAACATTAGCGTCTATTTTACTATCCAATGAAAACCACTAATACATATTATTTTTATAGAACATTCTGGAAGCTTTTACCGAAAAGGCGTGAAACATTACGTAACTTCCTGGTTCCCGGTAACGATAAACAACTCAAACCCTTCATTGCATTATTGCGTTATTGTTGACAGTTTCAGTAGAGCCGTATATTATTATTTACCAATAATATTTACAATTAATAAACCTCTGAAATCAATGTTACATAAAAATACATATTCATATTATTATCGTTAACCACATCTGAGTAATTTGTGATACAAATTACCGTCTCATATGCCCCACTAGAAACATAATTATAAACATTTATAACCTGTTTGGAAATTTTATAATTTTGTTTTTAGTCTCCTAAATCTTGTAACACACGCTATTCACTTTCACTTAACACTTCACACGCGTTTAACACACGACATATGTTTTATCTCGCCACTACTTACTGGCTTTGGTTTAATTAATTTAGATATTCATCTGACATCACAAAATTTTTTTTTTATAGCAATTTTTTTTTTATAGCAAATACTATACCCTAAACTATTTAACTAGTGTTACAAAAAATGGTTTACTTTCTTATATTGTTACCAAAAATTTATCAATTCAAGAATTTTTTTGTAATTACCATACATATTTACCAAAATATTCACCCTTTACATATATTTACATCTCTTAAATCTAGATAATGCTTTACATTTTCTGTTTACTACACAAGTATTTGTTTTAAATTATTTTTACCATTTTTGTTATTTTGAATTTTATTTTAAACAATACTCTCGGAATTGCACTTACGTATCTTTACTTTAATATCATATTAATTTTCAATCTTTGTATTCTTAATTTTTTAATTCTTGGTATTGTATTTACGTACTTTTACTTTAATCTCATCTTAAGTTTCAATCTTTGCATTCTTAATCTTCAAATATTTTGTTACAGTTACTAAAAATTTAATTATTTATTTTTTTTTTTTTAAACATTTCTCTTTTTTTTTTTTTTTTTTTTATTTTATCATTTAATTTATTTCACTTTTCAAATGACATATATAAATAGTTAACCCTCTTACGTTCCAATACATTTCTCTGCGAGTCGTCTTTAACTATCCAGCATTTACTTTACATCACATTGCTATTTACCCTCCTGGATCAAATTGTGTGTGGCTAAACATTACTCGTAGCCGTAACCTAACCTTCCAATTTTTGTTAATGAATAACCTCTTGTAATCATATGACATTTCGTTCCCTGATAACATTTGAAAACAATCTACAGCTTCTTGAACAATACATCTTTTAACAACTTTCATTTTCAATTCTTCTGCTATCTCTTTACTTTGAGAATACTCTGACAAATCTGTACTAAACTGTACTGGACTGGAGTTTTCATTTTGAATATCTTGGTACAATTTATTTCTTTGCATTACTGACTCATTTTGTATTTCTGATATTTCCCCTCTGAAATTAACTTGCGCCTCATTTACATCTACGTTCATAACCTCTTTCATCTCTCTTAGCTCACTTGAAATATTACTCACTTGACTGCCTAACTCTGTACATTCTACATTAACCTCACTTTTAGTATTAACCTCACTTTCTTTGTTATCTCTTTCCCTACTCATGTCTAGCATTTTCTTTGAAATTTCTCCTATCTCACTTGCTATTACTTCATTTTCATCTCTCATTTTTGGCATACTACTATCTTGCTTCATAACTTTCTTTTCCATTTCTTCACTGCTTTGATCTACTTTTTGCTCTAATACCCCATTACTCCTACCAATATTTTCAATTGATTTCCTGTTTTGTTCAAAGCTTTTACCAATATCTTCTCTTAATTCTCTCTTATTCTGATCTAGTTTTTGTTCTAAACTCCTATCAATATCTTCTCTTAATTCCCTATTATTCTTTTGCATATCTTCCCTGTTTTGATCTATTTTCTTACTAAGATCTTCCCTGTTTTGATCTATTTTCTTACTAAGATCTTCCCTCAATTCCCTGCTATTCTTTTCCATATCTTCCCTGTTTTGATCTAATTTTTCACCAAATTTTCTCAACATTTCCATAATCATACTATTATCAGAGTGAATATTTCCTGCTATTCTACTCTCACTTTCTACACTAACATTTTCATCTTCAAATCCTAAAAAATCTGGACTATTTCCTGTAACCTGTATTGAATTACAACTAACTGTTACATTATCTCCCTCCATAATTATTTCTTCTGTATTGCTAGCAGCCATTGTTTTTATTTTCCTACCGCTCCTAAGTCTCATTTAATTACCTTTTTGATGCTGTCTGATGCTGCAGCTTTGATGTCCAGCGTTCTGCCCCTTTCTCCTAGGTTTGTATGTCACTTCTGCGTTGTGTTGTGATGAATCTACGTTGTCTCGATGTTTTTGTAGTTGATTTACCCTGTTGCATCGTAATCTCGGAATTACGATCGAAGTCAGTCATCCCTGTCGTTTCTTGAATCTGGGTCTTGTAGATGATTTCACCTCTGCATTCCTGGTTATGTTGATCCTTTCCTAGTTAATTCTGCTACTTCCTGGTTATTCTTGTTCCTTTCCTAGTCATCTAGCTCCACGTTGATGCGCCAATTTGCGAGTAGCAACAAATGGTATATATGTTTTACTTTAACTGCCCCACGTATGGGAGCCAATTTGCAATAGCAACAAATTGTAGATATGTTTTAAAACACCACGTGGTGAATAATGTTTCTCACGTAATGTTGTTTACATCACGCGTGTGTAGCCATCTTGTGTGACGTCATTTGTTGGTCTTGTCCGTTTAACTCCATCTGGTGTAGCAATTTGTATCAATTAGTTTATGAAAGATTTTAAGGTTATGTATATTGTCTTCCGGCTAGCTATTTAGGTAGACATTTAACTCTTGCAGGTTGTGAAGCGGAAAGGAATCTTTTGTCTATAAATGATACTGATGAAGAAACTGGTTTTATAATCTTTATTGCAGAACACGTTCACGAACACTTTCACAAATTAATTTGGATACTCGCCATACTGAAACTGTTTGTAATAACTTCTCACTTTTAACTCACGTACTTCAACTTTATATATTTAACTGTATAATCCTTTATAAGATTTCTCGTACTTCTGCTGCGCGTAACTTTATGAATTTAGAGACCGACATGAGAATCTTGTTGAACTGGGAGCTGACGTGTTACGTGTTGAGAATCTTGTTGAACACTGGGGGACGATGTGTAATGTTTTGAGAATCTTGCCGAACTGGGGGCGATGTGTAATGTGTCGAGAATCTTGCCGAACTGGGGGCTGACGTGTTACGTGTTGAGAATCTTGTTGAACACTGGGGGGACGCTTACCTCAGACATGGCTTATTTATAGACTTGCCTTAAGATACGCCTACAGATTATAAATGAAATGCTATTGGCTAATAAAACGCGCCAACATTAGCGTCTATTTTACTATCCAATGAAAACCACTAATACATATTATTTTTATAGAACATTCTGGAAGCTTTTACCGAAAAGGCGCGAAACATTACGTAACTTCCTGGTTCCCGGTAACGATAAACAACTCAAACCCTTCATTGCATTATTGCGTTATTGTTGACAGTTTCAGTAGAGCCGTATATTATTATTTACCAATAATATTTACAATTAATAAACCTCTGAAATCAATGTTACATAAAAATACATATTCATATTATTATCGTTAACCACATCTGAGTAATTTGTGATACAAATTACCGTCTCAGTTTATATGCTTCTTAATCAAACTCAGAGTAGATTAATGATATAAAAATTCTGATGTGACACTTTCACATGACTTTCTCTACCCCATATACAAACTAGTCTTACTAGGGCTTATTTTTACATTTACTTCATTTTAATCCAAATAAACTTTTGCAATAATAGCTACATTACACTTTTAATTATAGATACAAAGGGAACAGTGATAGTCAAATGTTTAAAAACTGGACAATATATGCTGGCCTTAAAATTCCATACTGTTTCAGTGGAATCACAAGAAAACTGAATTGAATTTTTCAAATTTATAAAGGCTCACTGCCAAGCTAATTCGAATAATAACATATAGAACAACCATTTGCATATTGACCATCATGCAATGTTCCTTTCAATTAAATTCAATTTCTGCATAATTATAATAATAATAATAATAATAATAATAATAATAATAATAATAATAATAATAATAATAATAATAACAACAACAACAACAACAACAATAATAATAATAATAATAATAATAATAATAATAATAATAATAATAATAATAATAATAATAATAGAAATAACAATAAAAATATATGGTCCGATATATCAGGACTTTGAAAGAATGGCTAAGTATTGAACAATTCAAATCATTAATAATTAATGAATATCTCGGAAATAGCTGATCACAAAAAAAAGTTAATTCAAATAAATTGTGTGTTTTAAAGGGGCCTCCATTTCTTGTTTAGTATGTTATCGTCTATCGCTGAATGTTTACCAGTTATTCAAGATTATACAAAATTCCTTTTTATTTGGATGTTTGTTTTTGAATTATGCTACACACATACACACACACGCTCGCTCTCTCTCTCTCTCTCTCTCTCTCTCTCTCTCTCACGCACACACACAAATTTTTCTGAAATTGCTTTTTTTGTACTCAGGGGGCCTCAAAACATGTAGTTTTGGTGAAATCCTGGTATCAAACTTATGGGTGGAATGCAATACCTTCTCTACATACTAGGTACAAGGTAGAGAAGGTAGAAATGATAAGCTTTGGGAATGCCATCAAATGAGATCATCTTGACTCCATCAGGAAATGTCTGGATGGTCATAATTCTTGTGCTTGTTTTGAAGACTGTGTGTTGACAATTTTTATACTTTTAGCAGCATGAAAAAGATACTCTGGGAATTAATTTTATATGGATCAGAAGAGCTCATTTTGTAATACAGTAAAATTATGAATTTACACTAAAGCTTCTACAAGAACGAAATTTACTGACTTATCTGTCAATGGCATATGTTAGCAGTTATGAAATTTAATTTTGCATTAATACCTTACTTTGACATCTGATCCATTTTGATTTGGCTGCTGCTCCTATTACTAAGACACTAAGGAACACTTAAAAATAATAATTTCTATCCTTATGACAGAATATTTTAGACTTGTACAGAGAAAGAAGCAAATGGAAAGTTGACAAAAAGCCAAACACAATGGAAATAATATTGTATTACAATATTGTAATTGTATTGCAAATACATTACCATACCACATAAAACAGTCCAACAATACTGTATTTGAAACCGAGGCTTCAGATAGATTCATATCTGCTTGTATTGATGTCTGTAAATGATGTTATTAACTCATACAGAGTTTTCATGTAAAAACTATCCCATGCATGTACTGTTTTGATTATTAATGGCCGGGCATGTTGCAGCCACCTAAGAATGTACTTTAACTTCATGCCTAATATTGGGTATAAAATCTTACCTCATAAAAGATGCTGGAAATGTCGTCTCCCTTTGGCTAAATAGGTATTGTATTGTGAAAACACATTCAGATTGACACATTTATATTCAGCTACTGTAATGTTTTTGATTTGATTTGTGATATTTTTCTGTAGTTCCTCCAATTTTTATTATTAATTTATTTTTTGGATTGTAAGGGAAACACGTTTACGTATGTACCACTTACCCCGAGAAGCTGGTAGTGTGGGACTCACCATCAGAGAATTACCCTACCCACTAAAACCCCTCCACCTGAAAGGAAGAAGGATAATGGAAGGATGTGAAATCAATGGTGACAGTAGCACAGTCCCACATAGCACCCATGCTAGTAGAGAAAGATGTCGTCCAATGGATGGACGCGGGTAAAATGTAAGGCTCTAGGCTACAATGATAACAAACTGCCCTGCTAGAGGCTCAAGGGAAATAATAATGGGACAGGAAAGGATTCAAAGTAGATTTAATTCAGACCGAAGACTTCTCAAGTTTGAGCATTAATGGTTAAGAGTACTGCATTATTAGGTAAACTATTTCTAGGTATGTTTACGTTTGTTGCATGTATTAGTCGTAGTGAGGTGATCATGTAAAAGTCATGCTTAATGATCCTAGGATAGTGATGAGAGGAACAGGTTCTATGTATTCTGCTTCAGTCCTAGGACATCATCAATTTTGAGCGTTACTATATACTATTTTAAGGTATAATTACATTGGTTGCATACACAGGTCGTATTCCTCCAATGCATGAGGGTTTGTTTTATACACTCTGTCCTTCAGGCAACCTCACAGATAAAAATCACATACTACTAAATCTGGTGAGCAAGAGGGCCATACACCAACACTAATCACCCTACCTTCAAACATTTCCTTAACTTTATTCATGGGATTCCACTGCTGTATGAGCAGTTGCAGATTCCTGTTGAAACCACCCATATGATTTCTCTTCTTCTGGAAGCTGCTGAAAAAATGGGAACAAAAATCCTGTATCTTTCTGCATCTACTGTCATCTTGTAAAAAATTATACCAATAAAACACCTTGTGCGACTTGTAAGGGAAATAGTGGGGAGAGCTGCTTGCAGTCATCAAGAATCAAAATACTGCATGTACAGGATAGTTTTTATGCAAAATCTCTGTATAAGGAGTACTATTGATGAATAAATCATCATGTATCATTTATCTATTTATGATCTGCAAATAAATAATTTAGTATAAAGTAGGAATTTTGCTTACCTTTCGCACCAGGCAACTTCTGGCCACCCATTATAAGTTAGCCACAGTTCTGTTAGCTTGCTGCTACTGCTGATTAGTTTGTCAATAAACAATAAGTGCTGGTTGCTGCTGCCAGATGGAGTTCCTGTAGGGGAGGGGTTCCAATCCCTTCAGCTACCGTGGTGTGAGCGCTGCATACCCCTAGCACTCTTGGTACTTCTGGTGTTATCAGAAGTATATCAGGCTGAACATCTGAGCTTCTCCCTAAAGGGAATTGTTCGGTCTGGGTTGGACTCGGCATGGCAGTGGTTCCTGAAACCCATGGAAGATTGGGTGCATCTGGGCGATGCCCAGGCAGGGTGTGAGACACTTCAATGTCCTCTGATACCAGCCTGGAGAGCCTGGGAAACAACCTGCTTAAACACCTGTTGGACCTATGGGGTTGGCATGTGTAAAAGGAATATCCACTTCCATCTCTGTGCAAGCAGGGAGGTGTAATAAAAAACTAATGTATATGTACATAATGGTGTATTTTGTCCAGGTTGTTCTAATATTTGAATTATTCCATTATAAAGCATTTGGAAATAATATAAAGTTCTTCAGGGCCTATAGAATTACCTTTACCAACATTTCTGTAAATGCAAACATGTTTTCTGAACAGATTCTATATTCTTACATTGTTAGGCTTCCCTTTTAGCAGCAAAATAACTTTAAATAATATACAGGGTTATTCAAAAAAAGGAACAGTCTTTTACATATTTATTTCTAATAAACAACAATAGATAGTGACACATATGACACATTATTGAATAGAGGAAAGTTCAAAGTTTTAAGCCCCACCTATTAGTTACATTCAGTACCTACAGCAGTGCTGTGTTTGTTTACGAGAAAATGGTGATGCCACAGGAAAAGTTGTTTTGTGTGCTGTATTATGCAAAGAGTGAATCCATTGTTTCATTGCAGTGTGCATTTAATTGTAAGTTCAACAAGGAGCCGCCTCGTAAAATCAAATTTACAATTGATACAATAAATTCGTATATGTTTGTGTATGCAAGTGGAAAAGCACTGATCATCCTCGCATAACAAATGGTGCTCATTTTAAATACATAAAATAAAACGTTGAACTTTTCTCTATTCAGTGATGTATCACATGTGTCGCCATTTATTGTCATTCATTAGAAATAAATATTTAAAGTCTGTTCCTTCTTTTTGAATAACCCTGTATATACACTTTTCCAGCATCCAAGACTGCAGTTTTTAACATCTTCTTATCACTTTCCTCCATTCTTGTCTATTGGACTGTAGATCTTTCTCAATTTCCCAATCCATCATTGCCCCTCTAATTCCTTGTTTTCACATGCTATGCAGCTTCCTTTTCTCCTCCTTCCTGGTGGCATCCACTCCATTATTCCTTTGGATAATCTTTCATCTTCCATGCCTTTAGCATGCCCATACCATTCTAATTGTTTCTGTTCAACAAAATCTAAAATTGAATTATGAACATTCATATTTTCTTTTATAATCTCATTTATAATTTTTTCTCTTTTTAGATATCCCAGAAGATCTCTTCCAATAATCCATTTCTGTTACCAATAATTTGTTCAACTGATATTTCAGAGTTCACGCATTGGAGCTGTAGGTTATAATACTTCTATTGTTTTAAAAATTGTAGTTTTAGTTTCTTTTGAGACCTGTTTATATGGCATAATATACCATTTAAGGTAGATATAGAATACTTTCCTGAGTTTATCTTTGATCTTATTTCCTTTTCTCGTTTCCCATTTTGTGTAATCTTTACTCCCAGGTACTTATTTTCCCCTGCATGTTTAATTATCCCCATTTCACCATCCAGTACCAAATTTATGAACATCTCTAATGGCCATATATTTGATTTTATCCATATTTACTTTTAGGCCCCATTTTTTGTATTCTTGAATCAATTTCCTTATAAGATATTCTATGCCTTCATGTTCTTGGGCCAGAATTAACTGATCATCCGCAAATTGCAGGAGGTATATTGTTGGGTCATCATCTATTGGAATTCCCATAGTTTTACACTTATTTTTCCAACCTTCTACAGCCTTTTCTGTGTAATTTTTATATAATGTAGGGGATACACAGCATCCCTGTCATAATCTTTTATTAACATAAAATCTGCTTAACAAATATTTTCCCACTTTTACATATGTATTTTGTATAAACTTAGAACTGCTCTTATCCAAATAGGTAAATTTCCATCAACTTTAAACCAACCATTGTTGTGTTAATGATACATTATCATAGGTTTTTTTCTATATCAATGAACACCAAATGAAGGGGTTGTGGCTGTTCTGTTTGCAAATCTTTGTATTGTAACTCAAGGAAATGCTTAATTATTTTACCATTTAGTCTATTTAATATGATATTTATTGTAATGCCTCTACAGTTTTTACATTCATCTTTTCTTCTTTTTTTATGTATTGTGGAAATATATCCTATTTTCCCATCTAGCAGCACTCCTCACCATTCAGGCATTTTGCAAATAAGCCTCTCTGTTGTTTGTATAGTTTATCTGGTCCATGTTTTAGCAATTCAGCCAGGATACCTTCATTCCCTGTTATGTGCTTCTTCACATTTTAATGATTTTATTGCTTTATTCTTTTTGTAGCTGTCGATTAAAAGTACAAGAATTCATGACATTGTCAAATAGTACAATATAATACAAAGTATATAATAGTATGTACAGTTTACAGATAAAAAATATATATATTTCTCATTTAAGTGTATATACTCATTCAATTTTTCATTAACTTTTTCCTCCATTGTACTAACATATTGCTTTCTGTTTTGCATCAATAAGCCCTTAAAATACTTTTCCCATTATTGAAAATTAATATATTTACAAAACACTTCTTTAGCATTCTTTCATATATTCTTTAAAGTGTTCTAAGCTTCTGTATTTCTTTTTCTCCAATGAGTACCTCTATCTTTTGACATGATTTTTCCCAACTGTTGTTTTTTGCTTCTGATATTTTCTTCTTAATCTTTGCTTGTTGTTTTCTAAGCTCTATTTTATCTTCTATGTCCTTTGTGTTTAGCCATTTTAGATAATGGTCTCTCCTAAATTTATTTCCTTTCCTATTTCCTCATTGCAATAATAATACCTTTTTGACTGTCACACTTTCACCAATTACTTTTAGCAGCTTCATGAGTTTTATCCAAAATGTACTGCTAGTGAATCTGCATAGAATCAAATGCAGTTTCTGTTAATTCCTCATTCAGTCTTTTCTTATACAGGCTTTCATCTTTTAAACTTGTCAAATTATATTTATTAGCACTTATTTCTTGCTTAACACCTTCAGTTTGAATTTCTCCTCCATTAACTTGTTATAAAGGGAAATAGGATTTTGGAATTGACTAAGAAATGGTCACCAAATGCTACCCCTATATACCTACATTCTCACATCTTGCACCTTTAATTTTGTTTGTTGATTAGCTATAATCTAGTCAAAAATTTATTTTTGTTGAAGTGTATCCTGGTATCTTGTAAATTTATGAATATCCCTATGCTGATAAATGTCCATTTAAATAATATGTATAATTATGATAAATATACGTAATAAATAATACATATAATTATTATTTCTTTTACAGATGATTAGCAAACAACGACCATCTATGATGCAGAGTGACATCAGCCTTGTTACATTCTCCGAGAGGTCACAGGTTAGCACTCAAAATGCTAACATATAATTGTTATTCTGTATATTTAATGCTGTGACAGTGAAACTTCATTAATCTGGATTAATTCTGTCTGAGAGTCCATATTAACAGAAGTAATGAAAAATAGAAATAATTTCATGAATAAAAAGATAAACTGTTTATGATAAACTGTTTTACCAAGATGATGACTGCAGCTGGAATTTATACCCCTCTCACAGCTCTTTTCGCAAAAAATTGTTGATAATGCTTGTATATTGTGTTGTTCTGCTGGTGGCTGTATGGCTGCATTCATCCATTTCTCTAATCTTTCCCCCTAATGCATTTCAAAGCAATGTGACTTCTTGTTTTTGTTGTTTTACGTTAAAAACAGTTTCTTTAGATATTCCAGATTCTCCAAAATCTCTGGCAATAATAGAAACATTTTCAAGAAGTTCTGTAACCTTCAGCTATTAAGCAATGAAAGAGATTTTTAATTATGTTTTCCCAGTGGTTAACTGAGTGACATTTGGCATTTTTCCTCTTTTAGCACTGAACTGAAGACCGAAAAGAAAGTTGGTTGCATAAAACCAACCAGTGTTCTATACTGGCATCAGAAATAAATTGTCTATCTTGAATTTTCTGTGAATAGCCTGTGAACTTACCTTTATTGGATTGGATTTTGATTTTCTATACCTACTTTGTTTAACTAAGAAACCTTAAAAGTAGACAAAAACTTAGGTACCTACTACAGAAAAACACGCAACTTGTATTTCAAATAATTTTTTGGTGGTGTTAGCCATTTTCAAAATATTCACTGTTGCAATTTTAGACCTTTTCCAAGAATAATATAATAACCATGCTTGAAAGTTTATGATTTTTCTTTTTCTTTTCTTACCATTGTAAGAGCTTGTTACCATGAATAAAAATTTGAATGCTGTTTCCACATGTTGTAACCTTGTAACTAGAACAGATTATTTATTTGTGCTGAACATCATACAAACAAATTTAAATACATTTATATCAGTCTTAAAGCTACTTATGTTCTAGTACAAATTTCTTCTGGTGTTCCTTCCATTTTAAGGCTACTTTGTGCCTGGCTCCATGGGCTTTTGGCTTTCAATTAGCCCTTATTCATAATGCTTGTTTTGCTATTTTTCTTAACAAGTATACCTATCCCTCTCACGACTTTACCTTTATTACGTACCTTGTTTGCAGTTTTCTTTATATGCTTAAAGTCTTTTAGCTCCATTGTCTCCTTTCCTTTCATCCATATCTTTGCCCTCCTATAATATCCTTTGAGCTTATTACACTTTGTATTTCTCCACTGCTTACCTTACTTTTTAATCCTTCACATTTCCAGAACATCACTTTTAGCTCCAATCCCTATCTTGAATGTAATCTTTCCACAAACTTAAATTTCTCCATCTTCTTTTGTATCTTGTTTCTCTTGGGTTCACCACCCCTTCTCCCCTTATTTTCAGCATACTGCACCCTTCCACAGAAAATATTTTTAAATCTTTTCTTTTTGCCAAACTTGTGCTTCCTTTAAATCACTCATTTGTAAAATTTCCCATCTTATACTTTTACCTGATTTTGCCCCACCGACACCTTTCACAAACTCTGAAACATGCCTCATTCCTCCTGCCACTGTTTCCTTGCTTCTTTCTTCTCTTTCCTCCCTCCAGCTCGGTCTTGGTGTACCTTGTGACTAAGTACCTCTTGCTTAATTTGAAATCATTCCCAGACAAAAATATATAGACTGTCATTTTGGTCTGGTGGTTAGCCTGCTAACCTCCAAATCCAGAGGTCCTAGGTTAGATTCCTGGCTGGAGGGTGGGAATTTTTCCTTGGTGAGGATTATTCCCTATCCTCCCTAGAGTCTGGAAGTATGAATGACAGTGTGAATGAGTGTGTGAATTTAATGTAATAACCAAAAGTAATACCAACCCAAAGAAGAACTTCTTGCTGATGAGCATTTGTTCCAAAGGCAAAGCCACCGATATGAACTTAGATATTAAAGGCGGAATATAAATAGAACATATATATATATACAGGATGAACCATTTAAGTTGAGACTGTACAATATCTCCAAAGCTAAGCGTTGTAGAAAGAAATGTCTTTAATAAAAGTTGCTTGATATTATGGGAGAAAGTAAATGCCATTAGGCGTGTTTTGTTTGGAGGATGTTATGATAGTCATTTTAGGGTCAATTTAACTTTTAAATGGGAACCTACATTTATATATTGAACCTATATATATTGACGTCATGAATTCTATATAATTTTCAACGACTGATAATAAATGAAATGAAATGAAATGTTAAAATTAAATTGACCCTAAAATGACCATCACAACATCCTCCAAATAAAACACGACTAATGGCATTTACTTTCTGCCATAATATCAAGCAACTTTTATTCAAGACATTTGTTTCTACAATGCTTAGTTTTGGAGATATTGTACAGTCTCAACTTAAATGGTCCACCCCATATACTGTGAATAAGGTAAAATGGATAGAAGAGTCACTATTTATATGAATATTACAATACATAACAGGCATATGTGAATTTGTAATGGGCGAAGAACGTTGTGTATGTGTTCACATAAGATTTTTCTGTGATCATAGACAGTCTTGAACAATGTTACCATCTTCTAGACATCTTATGTAATAGCAATACTTTGTTTTTAACTATCCTACCTTTACTCCACACTCTTCCCATTTTCAGTAAGGTGTGAGGTTCTTGGTAAATATAAACTTAATTTAAGAAATCTCTATGAATTTTATTTATATTAATCCATCCAAATTCCATTCCTCATACTTCTGCACTATACATTATTCTTGCTTCAAGTATTGCACCATATATTCTAGATTAATGAGGTTTTACTGTGTTTCTAATGCCAATCTGTCTGACAAAAATTGCATTTCTTTATTTTGGTGATAGAAGAGAGTAGAAGTGCTTCATGTAGACTATGTGGTATTGGAGTAGGGAAGTAATAGGATAGACAAGGATGGTATCAGAATAGATAACAGGGAGAAAAAACCAGGAGGAAAGAAAAAATAAGTTATTTCTGTGCTCATAATTATTATTTTGTCTTTATGCAGGAGACATCATCAAACTTTCTCAGCGTTCCAGGAACTGGATCTTCTTCAAGTTTAGCTGAAGAAGCAACGACAGAGCGTTCCTTTGATGGTAGAGAGTCAAGTCCAGGAAACCAGGGCAGCAGTTCCAGTTTGCGGGCCAGAGTTCGTCGACTAAGTGTTGCTGCATTCACTACTATGACTCCACAAGATATTGCTAAGTGGATAGATACCAGAAGCAGAGTAGTTTTCCCAGTATGCTTTCTTATTTTCAATGCTCTGTATTGGACTTTTGTTTGGCTCTAGACCAACTTAATGTCTGAAAACTTTAATTTAGGCTTCACAGATTGAAATACTTTAGAAAGCTGCTGTCATAAGTTGATAGTAATTAGCAATGTGAATTGGGAGCAATAAAGTATATATTTTGTTCTCTAAGATACTCTTAATGTATTTATTATTTACCTTACAGTTAATGTAAATTAATATAACTGAGGGAAATTAATCTGAAGTGTAATTATACTTTGAAACTAAATTTTAATAATAGTTACTTGGCTTTAATTATACATTTTCTAATATAAACTGAAAAAAATTAAAGGTTTGAATTAAGCTTGTAAACTTAGGAAATAAAAGGAATTTTAAAGTATTTCACTTGAAAAGGAAAGTATCAAACCCTACCTTGAAATTCTGACTATGAAAGCAAGAAGTGTATCCAATTTAAAATACAGGGTAAAACATTTGTACCCATTGACTGCATCAGGTGGCCATGAAGGTGACAATGGGAGCAAGAGAGCAGAGTATTTGTGTGACTGTACTCACACTGCTCTGCTTCACTTCATCCAGGATGTAAAATTCATCAGCATTGACTACTACATTGTTGCTTCAGTATTCTGGCTACAATTTTAATATTTTGTAAATGAAACTGGTAGCTAACTTTTACATGTGAGCTTCTTATTTCACAGAAACTTCGGAGTAGGTTTTAGCATGCAGGGTTTGATGCTTTCCTTGTGACTTCATCAGTTGTATGATGACAAAAGAAAACATGGATAATTTAGGATGAGCAGGATGGGGACTTAAGTTGATAGATAAGATCATGGTCAACTGGAATAAGACTCATTGCACTCTTCTTCTACATGGCCAACACACTCAAAGAGATAGCTGGGACTAGTAGTGCTAGTAGATGGACTATGTCACAGAGAAGATACTACCTGAACCGATACAGAATTAGCTGCATCGCACATAAAATTTGAATGTGCATAACAAAACTTTATTGCTCATATTATTCAAAAACAGTTTTATATTCTTAACCCTGTTGATTCAGGTCATTTATAGCTCAAAGAAATACACATTCATAACTGTGTTAAATGTAACAAACAAAAAAATTAAACAAAACTTGCTTTCGCATATGACTTCTCTATCATCTGTGAGTTTAATACAAAAGTGATACAAGGATAAGTATGGGAGATATGTGGATTAATAGGAAATATCAAAACAAAGGTTTCTGGAAAGAAGTAAAATTAAGACTGGAAAGACAAGAAATATTTGGTAGTATGAGACAAAGGAGCTCACTTAGGTCCTATAGGGAAATTAAAAAGAGCTTGGGGTAGGGAAAAATATATAGAGCTATGTGATAAAACAGATTGTGAAGGGTTTGCTTGGGCCAGAATTGGAGCCATGAATTTAAAAGGTGCAAAACATGACAATAATTTAGAAAAATGTCAAATGTGTGGAGAAGCAAACACAGATTTTCATTTTCTACTATATTGCAATCAAACAAAGGTATGCAAAGAACAGGCATGGCAACATAAATGAAAGAATTTAGATGGTGAAATGCTAATTATAAAGATTCTGACTGTAAAGTTGGTAAAGTTAAAGATAAATAGGTAAGAATGAACAAGAGGAAGCTGGAATTAAAGGAAGTTCCACAAGAATTGTAGGCTAGTAAACTGCAAATAAAGATAGGGTTATCAGTAAAAAGTATTAGGGTCACCAATACACTAATAACCTGGAGTTGTGTGTATTGAGACAAGCGACCTCAGAAAGAGAATATTTAAGGGAGACAAGTAAGATCCATAGCATCTTATTTTAGATTTTGTGTTATACAAGTAGAATATAAGCAATATAAAATTATGTAACTAATGTACCAATGATAAGAAATAAAAAATGATCTGTCTGTATGACTTCTCAATGCAAATTATTCTGACAATAGCACAGCATTTGCTGCCATCTACAACAAAATGAATCAAACATGTTCACATGCATTTTAAGCTAAACTTGTAGGCCCAGGAGGTTTGCTGCCTATGCAATAATTGCAAGTGCCGCCTCCTCACACTTTTAGACATAACTAATTTTTATCCACAATGTTAGTCCTGCATTACTACTTACTCTCTCACAAAGTATGAGCTCAAATATAGGCCTACAGTAAATCTTTATATTAGATAAATGAATGGAAAAGCATGACATGAACACCTGCCATGCATGGGATGTTTTGACGATGATCATCAATTTGGTCACGTCCAAATTGACCAACTTATTAACAAATTTAATAGAAAAAATCTCTAGAAAGGCTAAATTTTAAGCATGATTTGTAATTCCATCATATTTTCACATATCTTGTTCATGTTTTAAGATTTTGTCACCCTGGGTGGTGACACGACTTGAGCCCCCCCGTGATCTGGCCTTGTGCAGGCCAAATAGGAGAGGAGAGCAACAAGTCTTATCCCAATTGGTCATGGGTAAGACAAAAAATAAGCTTTTTTCACTTACCTTTGTAGTGATGTTAAGAGAACACATTAATGAAAAGGAACAAAGAGGTTTGGATTAACATTAACTATGGTGATTTATTGTGCTCTGTAACATATGGGAACATCAGAAAAATAAAATCACCATTAACTCTTTATTCCAGGGATTAACAATAAACTTTCTAAACAGTGGATTCATACATATGACCATAATGTCTAGGCTGTGGATTCTCTGAAATTTGAGCATCATTTTGACCAAACTGATTCTGGGAAAACCTGAAAAAAACAACGAAGCAAATATACCACCACATCAATAAACATACTAAGGTTGCATAGATTTATCTATATAAAATGCTGTGCATCCTTCTCTGAAAACCATTTACTTAAGTTCATAAATTCATAGCATCATAGGTAATATTTTTGAGGCAGCTTCATTCAAATAGATGAAGATTATGCAATTTCATTAATATTTTAAGAGGAAAAATCTGTTAAATACAGTTGCATATGAAAGCATACATAGGTGAATTTTAAATCAGTGCTGTTAAATGCAAGAAATAACAATAGGTGCAACTTATTTTACAAGCATGCAGCATTCTTCATTGCGAATAACATTCTTCATTTTATTAAGCTCCTAACAGAGAGGTCCAGTTTCAAAGTATGACATTTTCACTTTTCTACAAAAAACAAGATGTGTAAATCTGGTAGCTATGTACTAGGGTCTCTGTGACGGAGCTGGTGATTACAGAGATGAGACCTAGAAGGCTAACTATCCATTACCTATCGTTCAAAGAGTTATCCACTAACAGATCCATCATGATATGACCAAAGATTTAAAGCAACCTAAAATAAATAGAGTATAAAAAAAAACAGATGAGTGTGTTCATAAGTTTTGCCTTTAGTGTCTATGCTAAAATTACAAAGAGAAAAAGTTTGTGTGTGTGAGAGGGGGTGTTAATCTTGGAAACAGCTCAACCAATTTTGATTTATTTTTCACCACTGAAGAGCGCGATTCTTCCTGATGGATATGGGTTATAAGACAGCTTCTAATTTAAATTCCTAAAAGACTAAAGGGTTCATAAGGACTAGATACTGGAATCAAAATGTGATGGAGTCTTAAAATAACATGATTGCAAAGAAGATTTTGACTTGAAAGTACCACAGAAACTATATGTAAAAGTAAAACAACAGCTGTGGATATACAGTCATAACTTAGTACCTAAGCAAACAAGAAATACAGCGAAACAAAAGTTAAATGAATCCTGCCTATAATAGTACAATATATATGCAATACTTATTTCTTTAATTAACATTTTGTTGAAATGTTGCAGATGTATGCAGCATTTAACATTAAAATCTTTATTCTTATTATTGAAATCAAGTTTCTGAATGCTGGAACTTTTAAATAATTCCAATGCTGTATTTTCTCTGCATTTTGTAATCAAGTCCATTATCAAGGTATGCTAAATAATAATTGTACAAAGAGAGGAATTGTGTCCTAATTTATCTGGATAAAAGCAACAGTGCTAAGATTCATTATCAGCTGGCACTCATACGATTATAAGTAATCAGCTTTTCTTGATCTTTTGAAAATTACTTGTAACGGAAAAGTCACATTTTGAAACCAGATATCTGAATTGTCTCTGATTTGAAAGATTTCTCGTAAAGGGTCTCATAAAAACAATTTGAACCCATTGGTTTTATAATTTAATTTAATTATAAGGATAATTATATAATATATTTTGGATATTAACAAGCATTTTTGGGATTAATTAAAATTTTAAACTGGAGGCAATAAAGTAATCTATGTATTAATAATTATATAAATCTAATAAGAGGAACATGAAGAAAGTTTTATATTTCCTAAAACATAAATACAGGATTTTGAAAGCATTTGTTTTGTTTTGATTCATATAGGTTTTTATATAAATGTAGTATTATTGAAATTCAAGAGAAAATTTTGTCTATTGCTCAGCTATTTGACAAATTCAAGTTTTATCCCTTCTCATTACCTGGGTTGCAAATTTTTTGCCCCCACCCGCAATATCAGGAAACTTCAGATGCTATTGGATCATTTGTCCCATTACTTCCATTCATTGTTTTAACAACCCAGCACTTAGTAGTACATTAAACATTAACAAAGAGCAAAAGTTAATTTAGTTCAAATACAAATTAAGAAGCAGTTAGTAATAAACCTGTTCCAACAATTATTATACCTTTCTGAGGCTGTTATGTTGCCATCACTGGCAGCCTTTTTCATTCCGTTCACACTGCAAATAAAACATATCACACTAAATACATTATAAAAAAGTGAACTACATTTTACTGCATTATTTCAGTTTTTATGTTTTGTGCTCAAAAAAGAAGAAAGAAAAGAAATAAATCACAGTGCTGAAATGATGAAATGAAAATACAGTGTGAAAATTGAGCTGTAAGCATGGGAATTGTTTCAGGAATGATAAAAAAAATTAGAATGTATGAAAAGAAAGGGGTAAAGGAGACTCCATTTTCATAGATATTTGTAATATCAGGAAAACCTTAAGCAACAAATATCTGAACATTTTAAACTTTAATGTTGTTTTGGCTGTGTCTTCGTTTTTATGTCAGGGCTTTTATTGGACTGTCATTAGAAAACTATAACACTCCTTGTATCTTTTCTTGCCTACTATTGTATAGATAATTTAAAACGTGAGTCCTTGCTAGGAAATGCAGACAAAACAGTCACATGCAGTGTCAGGATTCTGTGAATGACATGCATTACTTATGTTGTATGGATAGTTATGGAACACATGTAACAAGGCACATTAAATAAACTAATCACTACCTATGCCTGGGAAGAGGTCTGGGGAGACGAGAATTGATTCCACTGTTCCTTGGAGAACTCTCATCAATTTGAGACATTGTATTTGACCTAAATATCAGTAAAATGCAAAAATTGTTAGTACCTATTGGAAACTTTTGTAATTTATCTTTAAAAATAAAGTTTATGTGAAAGCAGCACTTTGAAGAAAAACTGTCAGAGTTTAACAAAATATACATTGAAGTGATGAATTGGTATAATGAGTTGAATTTAAACATATAAAAGATGTTTTTGGGGATGTTATCCCATCCTCAGCTAGTTTCCACTTGCTGCTCTCTCCTCCTTCTGATGTGGAAATCCCTCTAGAGGCGATTGGAGAATCTTCTAATCAGATCCCTCTCCTTGTGAATTTAAATTAACCAGTGGTTATTCTTCACTATAAAAGTCTTCTCCCATACTGTTAATTTTCTGATTTGGTTTGGGATTTGAGTAAATATTTGTTTCTGTTGTTTAAACGGTTGCTTAGATATGTTGATGACATATTTTTGCAGTTGTATAGACTACTTTATTCAAGGTGCCCTGAAGCCGTTGAATTTACAACATAGGGATATAACATTCACTTTAGAAATAGGATCTGATAGTCATCTTCCATTCCTAGATCTGAGCTGTTTATTAATCGAGATAGAATTGAATTTGAAAAATCCAATCTATACATTCACATGACTTTCTCTATCCTCTATTGTTTATTAGTGAGTGTACAAACTATTTTTACTAATGCTTATTTTTATACTTACTACATTTTAATCCAATTGACCTTTGCAGAAATAGCTACATTACACATTGGTTATAGATACAAAGAGAACAATGATAGTCAAGTGTTTAAGAACTGGACACTATATGCTGGCCTTAAAATCCCATACTGTTTCCATACAATTGCAAGAAACAACTGAATGTTGAAAGGAACTTTAAAGAATGATCAGGAAATAAACAATTTGAACCATTAATAACGGATAGCTCAGAAATAGCTTAAGCCACAAAAAAACTTATTTGAAATAAATTCTGTGTTTTAAGGAGATCTACATTTCTTGTGTAGTACATTATCATCTATCGCTTAACGTATGGTTATACAGTTACACAGTTATACAAGATTATACAGAATTCTTTCCGAATGAAGAGGACTTCAAAGACTATTCCCAGAAAATTCAAGATTTACATTTTATTTTTCATGTAAATATCTTTAATGTACAGTATTTTAATCAAAATCATTAGAGCCATTTTTTAAAAAATCAAAATTTTCAAAGATTGTTCCATGTAAAGGGTAGTTGGGGGTTGGGGGGGATTTTGTGAAAATCTTTGTGCCATATCTTTGGAAGATCCTGAATTTAATACCAAGTTTAGTGTTAATCTGACTATTCGTTTTTGAGTTATGCTGTTCACAGACACACATATGGATCTTTTTCTAAAAAGGCTTTTTTTGGATTCAGGAAGCCTCAAAACATATATTTCCGGTGAAATCTCAACATTGAATTTTTGGATGGAATACGGTACTATAAAGTAATAAAAAAAACTACTAAATAAGATTTTAAATCATTTTCCCTACTTACTATACATAGTATGGAAAGTAAAAACATAGAAAGCAGACACAAACATAGTTTTATCAAAGAAAATGGCTACAGTCCAATTCCACATAAACTGTAACAGTAGTTTAATTCACAAACTTGTGAATGTCTTAAACAATGTTTAACTCACAGACTTGTCTCACTAAATCGAACAGAGTATAGTAAAGAATACTAGAAAATTATTATAGTCAGTAATGGATTTAAAAAAGACACGGTAGACAAGAAAAGCAAGCAACAGAAGGAAATTAAACCCTACTAGTACACTAGTAGTTCTAGTACATTAGAACTAAAGAAGACAAATTTGAAAAAATTACATACCACCCATGGGATGTTAAGGAAATTTCAGAAAATATTTAAGGAATTCAACATCACTTTGCCATCTTACAATAAATTTTTCTTAAAAGACTTACTGTAATCTAATTAAGACAAAACATTTCCTAAAATAGATCAGGCATTTACCAGGTAGATTGCAGGAAAACAAAACAAAATCTTAAACCAGACATAATGAGAGTCTTAGAAATATAAAATTCAAACAAATGGACAAAGCTGCAATAGCCTCAGAATTGTGCAAGAATAGCTACAAATACCGAAATAGTATTATTTTATTCAAACCTGTAAGCCAGGCCAGAGAATTAGCAGCAAAGGAGAAGACTTTTTAATAGGTTAGAGAATTTTGAATTCCAAGGAGAGGGATATTTGATTAGAAAATTCTTCCAATCATCACTAGAGGAGAGCTCAATGCACAAGAGTGACAGTTGGGAACTAGCTAAGGAAGTGATAACAATCCCAAAAATATCTTACTGGATATATGAGTTCTTAGTGAAGTTTTAGTGTGTTAAACTTGACTTGATTTTTCTATATGTTGGATATATAACTAGCTAAGGTAATAGTGAGAGGAAGAAGCAAATGATGCATTGAAATAACTTATTCTATGCTAACTTCAAGTGCTGCAAAATTTACTTTGCATTTAAATTTATACACAAAGGATACGTCAGTTTATAAAATAATACAGAAAAGTTTAATATATTATACATTGTTAAAGTTTTTATACTCTTCCATACTATAAAAAGCTTGTTCTATTAAATAGCTTTTATAACCGATATTACATTGTTTTATTTTTTTAGGCAATCTATTGTACATCTCTTTTTCAATGCTTCCTAATGATCTGTTATTTAGTGTTTCCAAAAATGTGTGGTCCTAAAGTAATCTGCTTTACTTCTTACATTATATGAATGCATATTAAATTTTTTACATATATTATATCCCCTTCTGTTACATATTTAATTTTTTCATATATATAAAATTTTAACACCTCTTTTGCATTTATATTTCCCTATAGAGAAATCCCATATTTTGTATGTGAAAGAGGAGGAAAGATAACCGTTAGTCACCACCATGCTGAGGAAGGAGACAAATGTCTCCAAAAGTTTTCCAAGATTTTACAACTTGACGTAAATGAAGTTTTAAGTGTGAATGTCAACTCATTCATATTTTAAAATTAAAAAGAATTGGAAGTTATTGAAAAATCACTGTCATATTTAAAATTAGTGCAACATGCTTCGAGACTTGCAGTCAACATCAAGTAGAAATCCTTACTAATTTTTAGCATTGGTTGCCTACAAAGAAACTCTATTATTAATGCTATTTGCTGCATTGGTTGTCCATTGGTAGAAATTCAGAACTGATAATTCTATCCTGGTGATTTCAAATGAATATTCTCTCAAGTTAAAAGCTCATAGCTAGCTGAGATTGTTTTAGAGGTTCCAAAGTAGTACTGATTGCAAATTCCTCAGCGCACACACACGCACGCACATGCACACACACACACACACACACACACACACACACACACACACACACACACACACACCTTTTTCTGAAAATGCTTTTGTTATTATTCAGGGGCCTCAAAACATGTATTTCCGGTGAAATCTGATTGAATTTTTGGGTGGAATGCAATACCTTCTCTACCTATGCAAGTGGTAGAGAAAGTAAAAATGAAATGTTGGAAAAGTACCAAACTTGGTATTTAAGTTTAGCCTCTTTAGAAGATGCAATTTGAAGATTTTCAAAAAATACCTCCATCTCAAACTATGCCTTATATGAAACATTTTTTTGAATTTACCAAAAATGTCACTAACAATTTTTGTTAAAATACAACAAGTAGCTGATATTTGCCTGATTAATAAAATGCATATTTTGATTTTTCTATGAATAGCCTATGAAGTTCTTTTCATTCCAAATGAATTTTGTATACTTTTGTATAACTGGTAAACCATACAAAAAATATAGATCTTGTTAAAATACACAATTTATGTCAAATTTTTTGTGGCATTAACCATTTCCAAGAAATTTATTGCTCTTACTTTTAATTTTTCAATACTTCTTTTCCTTGAAAAGCTTGGTCACTATTCTTTTGATTTTTGTTATGTAATGTAAAGAGCTGGAAATTTCAAAGCCAGCATATAGAGGCAGACCTTTTAAGACTTGACTATTGTTTCAGACTTCTTTATCCCCTTACACTTACAATGAAATGTGTAACATATAACCATAAGTTTGCCCGGATTAACATGAAGTAGAAAAATAAGCTTTTGTAAGAATATTTTGTAGAAGAGATATAACAATAAATGACAGTGGGTAGAGATGGTCATCCGAGTGTAACATCTGATTTTTTAAGAACTGTGAATGATTTTGAAGTAGAAATGCTAGGAAAATGTGACATAATGTTGAACGATACCAAAATGCCATATTTTTCAATTACATCTTCCATTTTAGAAACCAAATCATAAAAACTTTTGATACTCAAGCTTTATAACTTTGTTCTATAGACAGCCTCTAAGGCTCTATCAGTGCTTAGGAAGGATTTACAATTGATGAATGCTACAAATCTGTCAAATCATGTTACACAAATTTGAACATAACAGTGATGTTTCAATAAGCTCTTTGTTTATTTATTACTCTAAGAGTGGTAATATTTCAAGAACAAAAGTACTTACCTGGAAGAACTATAATGCTCTTTGCTGGGTCTTCCGATGGGTGGGAAGAGAACGGCTGGAGGAGGTAAAGATAATGGCTGTCCTAGCTGACTAGTTGCATTAGGCACTGGAGGAAGAGGTGATGATGCATAGTCTGAACCTGCCGAACTAGACATACAATAGGAGTAAATATAAAGCACCAAATTACAATATTATTAAAAACCATTCCATGTTCTTTGCTGCAGTATGTGGCAACATGGACAGATACTGGACATGTTGTGTGTTTTAGACTTTGTACATGTCCTAAAAAGTTTAGAGAAGTGAAACAGTAAGTGTGCCAAGTCACTCGTCTATCTTCTATTAAGACACAACTCAACTTGGCTAAGATATAATCAATATGGTCTTTCCAATTTACACTATGATCAATAAGATCAAGAAATTTTATGTTGCTGCATTCAGCAATTTCATTGTCTTCATATTCTAACCTTAGGTCTGCAATTCTTTTGTCTGAAAATAAATGGAGTTAGATCTGTTTTAAAATTTATATGAATATTATTTTATCAAACCAATTATTTAGAATAATGAATATAACAGGAGAAAGCTATTCTCAGGTCTCTTCCTAATCAGGAATATAAATGAGGCATTAATAATCTATACCTGCTGGGAGTGCCCATGCTGATATCGCTTCCTGTTTCCATTGCGCCATCCTGGTCACCAAACCTGAGTGAATGATGGAACAATGGATCAGCACTGAAACATAAATTCCATCACTAAGGTCACCACAGAAATTCTCTATGAAAGCTCAATAATAATAGTCTAAATCAAGTTGAGTTTTATTTATGGATGCTCTTTAACTATTGTGGTCCTTAACGTCCCATTCCATATTGGGCATGAAAGATAAGATAAGATAAGATAAGATAAGATGCTTTATTGTCACAAAACGCTTACATATCAGTTGAGCAAAGCTCAGTAAACAGGTGACTCGTCAAGTATAATAAATACATTAATTAAATAAACATTACAAACCTTAGAGAGTACTATTTATAAAACTAATTCTATTGTTACATTCTACTATTTACATGGTTATGTATTCAGTTACTGAATAGTAAGCCTTATCTATTAAGAAGCTTTTCAATGTCCTGTTAAATAAACCTTGGTCCTTTATGGCTTTAATTTGATTTGGTAGTTTGTTATACGCTTTTACACCTGCATATAGTGGGCTATTTTCGTACAGTTTAAGCCTATGCATGGATGGTTTTAAATTGTTTTTTTGTTCTGGTTCCATAATTATGTTGATATTGTAAGTTGTGCAAGTTATCATAATTAGTATGGATATATTTGTTTAATTCATATAAATATTGAGATGGTAGTGTTAGTATTTTAAGCTTTTTAAATAGCTTTCTACATGGTTCTTTTGATCCAACTTGAGACATTATACGTATGATTCTTTTTTGGCATTTGAAAATGGTGTTCCATCCCACTGCGTTACCCCAGAGTATGATTCCATTTGTCATTATAGAGTGAAAATAACTAAAATAAACAATTTTTCTAGTTTCTAAGTTAGTAACCTGGGCTATGCAACGCATGTTGAAGCAAGCTATGTTTAATTTTTTGTTAATGTAATGAATATGATCGTCCCATTTTAATTGTTTATTTAGATACACTCCTAATATTTTTGCAGTGTCTGTCTGGTTGATTGGTAGGTTATAGGCCATCCCTTTGTCTCGATTGCAGAGATGCATAAAACATGTTTTTGAAGTGTTTAATTTTAAGCCATTGCTGCTGAACCATTTCTTTAACTGAGTTAAGGTTACTGTTGCATTTTGTAGAAGATGTCCATTGTTTATGCCTTTCAATAGGATGGACGTATCATCTGCATACATGACTGTTTTAGAATTAATGCAATTTGGGAGATCATTGGTGTATATTATATATAATAGGGGGCCTAACACGCTTCCTTGTGGTACACCAGTGGTTATTCCTTTCCAGTTAGATTGTACCGTTCTTGTTGAATTATTCAGAATGACCCTCTGTTTCCGGTTTTTTAAATAGTTTTTAAACCAGACTAATGCAGTATTCTTTATGCCATAAAATTCCAATTTATTTAATAATATGTCATGACTCACGCAGTCGAAAGCTTTGGAATTATCACATATAAGTACTGCAGTATGTTGTTTCTCATCTATCATTTGTGAGACATCATTTACTAGATTTGTTAATGCTGTTATTGTTGAATAGTTAGCTCTAAAGCCATGTTGAGAATTATTTAATTTGGAGTAGTGTTCTAAGTAAGTAATAAGTTGAGAATGAACAATTTTTTCAAATATGATTGCAAATGTTGGGAGAATCGAAATTGGCCGAAAATTTTTTGGTTCAGTATTTCCACCTTTATATACAGGTTTCACCACCGCATACTTCATTCTTTCCGGAAAGAGACCCATGGATAAAGATTGATTAATTATTTTGCTGAGTGGCACACTTATTTCATGTTTTATTTCCTTTATAAGGAACGGGGGTAATTCATCCCAACCGTTTGAGGTTTTCCCTTTTAACTTTGTTATTACATTTATTATTACATCCGGTGAAACACTAGAAAAATTGAACAGAGGTGTTAGCAGCCTACAGCCATTTTTTAAGAGTGCAAAATTAGAGTCTTGGACAGATGGAAATTCCTCACGAGTATGCATAGCTATATCCACAAAATAATTATTTAATGATTCCGCAGTTACATTATCTACTACATTGAGTTTATCATTTTTGGTGTTACTTAATCCCAGTTCCCCTTTTATTACACTCCATGTTGCCTTGCATTTATTTTCAGCATTTTTAATAAACTTATCTATGGCTAGCTGTTTCGCCTTTTTAATTACGTGTTTATAAATTTTACAGTATGTTTTGTAATACTGGATAAAGTTTGTGTGAAAGACTGGTAATTTTCTTTATCAGGCTTGAGGTTCTTCTACATGCTATAAATCTATGACATGGGACCACCGGCTTTACTTCACTTCCAAAGGAAGCCATGTTAAGGATTTTTACTCTCGAAAAAATTTATTGCCCTCCGCACGGGTTTGAACCCACAACCTCAGAAACTAATAATAATAGTCTGTTATAGTATATCTCATTATGCTCACATATGTATTATAGGCATATTTGCAAATCAGCACATACATATCAGCCGCCCATATATATTAAGATATATGCATGCTTTTTATTATTGAATGACTGATCACATACATGAAAGACTCAGCTAGGGTTTTCCTTTTTTTTTTGTTCCACATACAGCATTATATAGGTAACATATAGCAAGTGTTCCTTGTTTTTGCTGTTTCAGTTAATAATACACCCTACTCTCCTTGGAGTGATGACAAACGTCAATTTCCATCACGTTAATGAAAACTAGTTGGCAATACTGCTAATCAAATACAAATTGCTGTGCACAGTTCTTCACTATTTATTGTGATCCTCAAACCTCAACCTTAACTAAAACTGAATTCACACAAATTTTTCAGTGTTATCCTCTAATATTTCTGGCAGAATCAAGGAGTTCAATGGACTTAATAAAAATCACCTATTTACTTACATATTTCAGTTACAACAAATTATGCAGATAAAATTTATGATAGATTGTTTGTCATAATTCTTTGTTAAATACAGCTAGAAATAGCAGTAAATATTTAAATTGACCAGTTTCCATTCATATGTACAGATGTACGCATAATAATTGGCCAATAATATATTTTGTAAACGTTGTGTAATACAAGTTAACTAGAAGTAATAGACTTTATTTTGGTTTAAATTTTAAAAAAATGTAATCCCACATGGGACTACTCTATTTGTAATCAATACTTTAGTCTCTTAAAGTACCCTACACCTAATGATGTATTCCTTATTTTCAATTTAAGAATCTGGCAATCCTAAACTAGGAACAACCAATTAGATTAAAATATATTTCATTAGGCATGTGTGCTATAATCTTGTCTTCTGTAAACTCATAACTCATTTTATTCATCCTTTCAATACAACAGTTAAAGGACACATCATATTTACATATATATAAATATTTATAACTTATTTTGCATTGTGTTGTATAATTTATATTCTTCTAAACCATAAAAAGCATTATCTAGTAAATCTTCTTTTACCAATTTTAATATACATTTGTTATTACTTTCTCTACTCCGTATAGTAAGTAGGGGAAGTATTGTATTCCACCCAAAAATTCGATACCGAGATTTCACCGGAAATACATGTTTTGAGACCCCCTGAATCCAAAAAAAGCATTTTTGGAAATATGTCCGTGTGTGTGTGTGTGTGTGTGTGTGTGTGTGTGTGTGTGTGTGTGTGTGTGTGTGTGTCTGTCTGTGTGTCTGTGAACAGCATAACTCAGAAACAAACAGTCGGATAAACATCAAACTTGGTATTTAGGTTCAGTATCTTCCAGAGATGCGACACAAAGGTTTTCAAGAAAATCCCCCACCCCAGATTACCCTTTACATGGAACATTTTTCGAAAATTTTAATTTTCTCAAAAATGGCTCAAACGATTTTGATTAAAATATCATATGTTTAAGATATTTTCATAACAAATGAAATGTATATCTCGAAGTTTTTGGAAATGTCTCCAAAAGTATTCTTCATTGTGAACGACTTTTGCATAACTGGTAAACCATAAGAGATAGACAAAATTTTACTACACAGAAAATGTAGATCTCGTTAAAATACACAATTTATATCATATACATTTTTTTATTGAGTGAACCATTTTTGAGATATTGCTTGTTATTCCCTTAAATTTTCCAATACATATACTTTTTCTCAAATTCGTTATTCATTTTTTTTATATCCTGGACATGCAAAGAGAATGGAATGCGCCACATAGCAACCAGCTCTTAAAATATTTGACTATCGCTTAAAGCCTACCAATTCCCCTTGCATCTACAATAAAATTAGCAATAAGATTAACATATCGATATCTCGATTGACATGAAGCATATGGAGAATAAGCGTTTGTAAAAATAGTTTGTACAAAGTAGAGAAAGTCATGTGAGTGTAACACATCAGAATTTTTTTATTTGTTTTTATCTCTTTAGGTAACTTACTAAATAGCTGTTTCCCCATACTTTTTACATCTCTGTTGTTTAAAGTACACCTAAGAGTTGATCTAAAATATTCATTGTTGTTTCTCAAATATTTATGAACATTGTTATTTTTTTGCTCATCTTTATCTAATACAATATTGTATATATATATATGTATATATATACAGGGAACAGTTAAAATCTTATAATTTTTCAAAATTGGTCTACACAAATGCTGTTTCTCTACCTTTTCTAATATCTAAGTGCTTTTTGTTTCCAACATAAACATCTTTTTAATGTCTATTTCTGTGATTATTCCCCAAAGTGTAATTGCATATGTTATGTGCAAATAAATGAAAGAATATAGGACCTACTTAACAGTTTCTTTATCCATAATATTCCTTGCCTGTTTCATTATATAGATACCTTTATTTGTATTTTTATTAATATGCCTTATGTGTGGTTTCCAATTTAGTTTTTGATAATTATTAGCCCTAAAAAGTTACTGTAATTTGTTTCTGGGATAATTTCTCCATTTATTTTTATTTTGTTACTAATTGTGGAGCTCTTTTTCAATTCAAAATTCATCCAGGCTGTCTTTTTAACATTTAATACTATATCCAGACTAGCATAATACTTACTCTAGATGTTCTTGGACTTCAAGCCAGGTGAGGTGATGTTGATACATCGATCAGCATGCTGAACCGGGACACTGGGCTACAGTTCAGTCCCGCATGGAAACCGGCCATCAAAATTTAAATTGAACGGCTCAGAAAACACAAAAATAGACAACTTAAGCAGCAGCCAGAGTAGGTGAGTTCTCTACAAGGTCTGCCCTAGTCAACCCAGCAAGACTGCCTCATGTTTTCCATGAGGCCATGCTAGCCACCGCATCGGACAGTATATATACAGGCCATTTCACTTGATCAGTCATTCAGCATCCTGAAGATGGAAGAAATGTATGCTCCCGAAACGTTGATGTATCAACATCACCTCAACTGGTTTGAAGCCCGAGAACATCTAGAGTATGTTCATCACCAGGAAAGCTTCAGCTCTTATTTAGCATAATACTGTTGCACTATTTTTAGTATATAATCTGCTTTTGCCTCAACCTCAGTTATTGTTTTGGCTTTAATTATTAATGTCATGTATCTGCATATCTGATGACTAAGCCACCATTTCTTGAAATTAATTCAAATATATCATTCACATACACTAGAAATAAGAACCTTGTAGAATCCCCTGTTTAATAGTTTCATAGTGTGATTAAATGTTTTCCATTGTTCCATCTTTATTTCTGTAATTTATTTCAAAACATTGAGTTCTGTTTTTTAGATATGGATTGAGCCAATCCTTTGCTAACCTCAAACTCCATAGTTTTTAGTTTATCTATTAATTTATCTATGTTTACACAATCAAAAGCTTTCAACAAATCCAAGAAGATGGCAATTATTTTTTCCTGATTATCTAAAACCATTATTATAATACTGTTTACTTTATCTATTGCATTTATTGTCAATTTTTGTTCCTGATAACTGAATTGCCACTCTGATATTATATTCAATTTTTTTAAAATGGGTTCGTAGTTGCTTTAAATACATACCTGCTATTATTTTGGAAAAGGTAGAACACAATGTAATTGGTCTGTAATTTTCTGTGCTTGTCTTATTTCCTTTTTGTTTGTATAATGATCTCACAATTACTTGTTTTAATATTTCTGGAAATTTACTTTGCCTTAGTGATGTATTTACCATATGGGTTAGGACCTTCACTATCTCATACTGAAAAACTTGTATTTCATTCGATATCTTATCCAAGCCACTAGATTTTTTTGCTCTTAGCTTATTTATTTCCTGCATAACATTTTCCTCTGTTATTGTATTGTATTGTATTTATTGTGCTAAGAGTTTTACAAATTAGATTGTCTACTGCATTTTGACCCTGGTCACTTATTCAGTAGACAATCACTATAGTTTATTTACATTTTACAATCTCTTGTCACTAAATTAACACATTCACTATAGTTTTCCATTCAAAGTAAGATGCACTACCTACCTCTTACTTTTCTCTTTCCACTGTCCAAAGCCATTCATTTTTTACTTTACACAAAAACTGCCCAATGCTTCTAGCGTCCTTGCATATCATTTCAATTATAAGTGTATTTCTATCCCCCTTCAACCACTTCTTATTAAAAAATTCTTTTCTCCAATTTTCTGTTCCTTGGCACTTAAATACTATGTGTTCAATGTCTTCATTACCACCACATATCAGACATTGGTTCTGAGGAATACCCTGTCTTAGCCCTTTTAGCCTCCATGCTCCGGTTCTTAACCATGCAATAGATTCTCTCTCTTCTTTATTTACTATGTCTATATATTTTTCCCTACCCCATGTATTTTTCATTGGCCTATAATAAACTAATGAGCTCTTTTCGGCAATCTCACTGAACATGATTTGTATTTCTATATCTTCCAGTCTTTTCCTTGCCTTTTTCCAAAAATGTTTTACGTTATTTTCTCTCCTTCTCCATATATCTCCTAACCCATTTTTCTCCAAAATATTCCGTAATTTACTTACCCATCCATCATTCATTAAGCTCTTCTCTTGGTATTCAATACATTGTCTTAACACATTACTTTTTCCTAGATTTAAACTTCTGAACCAAAATTTCAAAGCTCTTTCCATTATCTTCCCTTAGTTGGCACCCTGCCCATCTGTAATTGTGCTACCTGTCTTACAATTGACTTCGGTAGCCCTAGTATTTCTCTACAAAACATCCTGTGCACCACATCTATACATTCCCATCCTCTATCTAATCCCCATATTTCTATACCATACATCATTTTTGCCTCCACAACCATCTCATAAACTTTTTCCAGGCATTTAACATTTATATTAGGTACTTTATATTTGCAGCTTCTAATTGCTGCCATCGCCCCTTTACCTTTTGCCAATGCAAACTTCTTTTGTTTCTCCCATTTATTACCTCCATCTATTTTTACTCCTAAATAGATACAGTCACGCACTACCCTGTAATCTTTATTCTCGCCCTTCCACTTTTCATATTTGCCTAATTTTCCCCCCTTTTTGAAAACCACAATCTGTGTTTTCTCTTGATTCACTTTTAACCTCCATTCTTTACAATATACATCAATTGCTTGTACTGATTGTTTTAAACCACTTACTGTAATAGATCCTACCACTAGGTCATCTGCAAAAAGAAGTCCTGGAATTTGGATGTTGTTAATTACTGGTGCACAGTTATTATTCCTTCCAATTTCTAGTAAGACATCATCTATGTATAAATTAAATAAAACTGGACTTAGCTTACATCCTTGCCAAAGGCCTTTCTTTTGTGGAATTTCGTTTGTTACACAGCCTGTCTCCACCCTTACACAGAAGGTGTTCTCAAAATACAGTGCTTTTAGAATATTCACCAATTGCTGACTTACTCCCTTACACACTAATTTATGCCACATGATACGGTAATTTGTATCACAAATTACTTAAATGTAAATAATGATAATAATATGAATATGTATTTTTATGTGACATTGATTTCAGAGGTTTATTAATTGTAATTATTATTGGTAAATAATAATATACGGCTTTACTGAAACTGTCAACAATAACGCAATAATGCAGCAAGGGGGTGAGTTGTTTATCATTACCGGGAACCAGGAAGTTACGTAATGTTTCGCGCCTTTTCGGTAAAAAAGCTTCTAGAATGTTCCCTAAAGAATATGTATTAGTGGTTTTCATTGGATAGTAAAATAGACGCTAATGTTGGCGCGTTTTATTAGCCAATAGCAGTTCATTTATAATCTTTAGGCGTATCTTGAGGCAAGCCTATAAATAGTGTAGGTTCAAGGGAGCGTTCCCCCAGTTCAACGGAATTCTCAGTACACTACATATCGCCAGTCAGTCCTTCATTTCGTCATAAGTTACGCGCAGCAGAATTACGAGAATCTAAAATGTTATACAGTTAAATATACACAAAGTCGAAGTACGTGAGTTAAAAGTGAGGAGTTATTACAAACAGTTTCAGTTTGGCAAGTATCCAGATAAATATGTAAAAAGTGTTAGTGAATGTGTTCGGCAATAAAAGTTATAAAACCAATTTCTTCGTCAGTATAATTTCTGGATAAAAGATTCCTTTCCGATTCACACCCTGCAAGAGATACAAGTTCTACCAAGATAAGATGATAGTTAGCCGGAGGACAATATACATAACCTTAAATTCTTTCAGAAACTAATTGATACAAATTGCTACGCCAGATGGAGCTAAACAAACCAACAAGGAGTGACGTCACAAGGAGGCTTCAACACACGTGATGTAAACAACATTACGTAAAGCAGCAACCGTCGCATATTGGCTTCCACAACGTGGGGCTACAAATACACAAATACAACATTAATTCTACTTCAAATTGGCACCCATAACGTGGGGCTAGATGACTAGGAAAGGAACAAGAATAACCAGGAAGAGGTGAACGCAGCAGTGAAACGATCTACAAGACGCAGATTTAAGAAACAACTAGAGGAGCGACAAACGGCGCGAATAAGTGGATACAAAAAAACATCGAGACGACGTAGATTCATCACAACACAACGCAGAAGCGACATCAAATCTAGGAGAATGGGGCAGAACGCTGGACATTAAAGTAACAGCAACATACAGCATCAAAAAGGTAAATCAATTTCAATGTTCCTTAGGAATGGTAGGATAATAAAAACAATGGCTGCTAGTAATACAGAAGAAATAATTATGGAGGGAGATAGTGTAACAGTTAGCTGTGATTCAATACAGGTTCCAGAAAGAAGCCCAGACTTTTTAGGATTTGACGATGAAAATGTTAGTACAGAAGGTGAGAATAGAATAGCAGGAAATGTTAATATTGATACTATTATGATTATGGAAATGCTGAGAAATATGAGGGAAGATCTTAGTAAGAAAATAGATCAAAACAGGGAAGATATTGATAGGAGTTTAGAACAAAAACTAACTCAGAGTTATGAGAAATTAGAACAAAAACTTACTCAGAGTATGGAAAAAAGTCATAGGAAATTAATTGAAAACATTGGTAGGAGTAATGAGGTATTAGAGCAAAAAGTAGATCAAAGCAGTGGAGAAATTGAAAAGAAAGTTATGAAGCTAGATAGTAGTATGCCAAAAATGAGAGATGAAAATGAGGAAGTAATAGCAAGTGAGATAGGAGAAGTTTCAAAGAAAATGCTAGACATGAGCAAGGAAATAGGTAACAAAGAAAGTGAGGTTAATACTAAAAGTGAGGTTAATGTAGAATGTACAGAGTTAGGAAGTAGAATGAGTAATATTTCAAGTGAGCTAAGAGAGATAAAAGAGGTTAGGAATGTAGATGTGAATAAGGCGCAAGTTAATTTCAGAGCGGAGATATCAGAAATACAGAATGAATCAGAAATGCAAAGAAAGAAATTGTACCAAAATGTTCAAAATGAAAACTCCAGTCCAGTACAGTTTAGTACAGATTTGTCAGAGTATTCTCAGATTAAAATGATAGAAGAATTGAAAATGAAAGTTGTTAAAAGATGTGTTGTTCAAGAAACTGTAGATTGTTTTCAAATATTATCAGGGAACGAAATTTCATATGAATACAAGAGGTTATTCATGAACAACAATTTGAAGGTTAGGTTATGGCTACGAGTAATGTTTAGCCACACACAATTTGATCCAGGAGGGTAAATAGCAATGTGATGTAAAGTAAATGCTGGATAGGTAAAGACGACTTGCAGAGAAATGTATTGGAACGTAAGAGGGTTAACTAAATATATATATATATATATATATATATATATATATATATATATATGTCATGAGAAAACAGAAATAAATTAAAAAAAAAAAATATAGAAAAATAAAAAGAAATAAATATTTAAAAGAAAAAAATAACATTTTTTAATAACTGTAACAACATTTGAAAATTAAGAATGCAAAGATTGAAACTTAATATGATATTAAATTAAAAGTACGTAAATACAATTCAAAGAGTATTGTTAAAATAAAATTCAAAATAACAAAAATTGGTAAGAATAATTTAAAAAAAAATATTTATGTAGTAAACAGAAAAGGTGAAACATTGTCTAGATTTAAGAGATGTAAATATTTGTGTAGAGAGTGAATATTTTGGTAAATATGTGTAATAATTATAAAAATCAAATGTATAAAATCTTGTCAACAACTTAAGAAAGTAAACAATTTGAAACAGTCATTAAATAATTTAGGGTAAAGTATTTGCTATAAAAAAAATTGTGATGTCAGATGAATATCTAAATTAATTCAACCAAAGCCAGTAAGTAGTGGCGAGATAATAAAGAAAACATATGTCGTGTGTTAAACGCGTGTGAAGTGTTAAGTGAAAGTGATAACGTGTGTTCCAAGATTTAGGAGACTAAAAACACAATTTTAAAATTTCTAAACAAGTTATAAATATTTATAATTATGTTTCTAGTGGGGCATATGATACGGTAATTTGTATCACAAATTACTTAAATGTAAATAATGATAATAATATGAATATGTATTTTTATGTGACATTGATTTCAGAGGTTTATTAATTGTAATTATTATTGGTAAATAATAATATACGGCTTTACTGAAACTGTCAACAATAACGCAATAATGCAGCAAGGGGGTGAGTTGTTTATCATTACCGGGAACCAGGAAGTTACGTAATGTTTCGCGCCTTTTCGGTAAAAAAGCTTCTAGAATGTTCCCTAAAGAATATGTATTAGTGGTTTTCATTGGATAGTAAAATAGACGCTAATGTTGGCGCGTTTTATTAGCCAATAGCAGTTCATTTATAATCTTTAGGCGTATCTTGAGGCAAGCCTATAAATAGTGTAGGTTCAAGGGAGCATTCCCCCAGTTCAACGGAATTCTCAGTACACTACATATCGCCAGTCAGTCCTTCATTTCGTCATAAGTTACGCGCAGCAGAATTACGAGAATCTAAAATGTTATACAGTTAAATATACACAAAGTCGAAGTACGTGAGTTAAAAGTGAGGAGTTATTACAAACAGTTTCAGTTTGGCAAGTATCCAGATAAATATGTAAAAAGTGTTAGTGAATGTGTTCGGCAATAAAAGTTATAAAACCAATTTCTTCGTCAGTATAATTTCTGGATAAAAGATTCCTTTCCGATTCACACCCTGCAAGAGATACAAGTTCTACCAAGATAAGATGATAGTTAGCCGGAGGACAATATACATAACCTTAAATTCTTTCAGAAACTAATTGATACAAATTGCTACGCCAGATGGAGCTAAACAAACCAACAAGGAGTGACGTCACAAGGAGGCTTCAACACACGTGATGTAAACAACATTACGTAAAGCAGCAACCGTCGCATACTGGCTTCCACAACGTGGGGCTACAAATACACAAATACAACATTAATTCTACTTCACACAGAAGTTGTAGCTCAATTCGGTCATAAGCCTTCTCTAAGTCTACAAAAGCCATATACAGTTTACCCCTTTTTTCTTTTAAATATTTGTCTGCTAATGTCTTTATAATAAATAAATTATCAATTGTTCTCCTTCCCTTGCGAAATCCCATCTGTAATTCCGAAAGGATATTATATTCTTCAACCCAAGATTGTAGTCTCACTGCCAAAATGCCTGCAAAAAGTTTTTCTATATTCGATAATAATGCAATACCTCTTTAGTTATTAGGTTTATCGACATTGCCCTTGCCTTTATATATAGGATGGATGATAGCTTCTCTCCATCGTTTAGGTACATAACCCTTTCTAATAATTACATTAAATAAATCTAGTAAAATTTTCACTCTCCCTGTTTCATTAAACCACTCCTTAAGAAACTCTGTTGGGATGCCATCAATTCCAGTAGCTTTATTTTTCTTCAGTAACTTAACTTGTTTTATTATTTCCTCACTCCTAATTTCACCATCCAATATCTCTACAAAAACATTCCTTATTTCCAAAAATTCTGTACTTCCTATACTCCTTTCTTCCCCATATAATGTTTTAAAATACTCCATCCATTGTCTTGGCTCAATTTAAAAAATCTCCATAGAATGTACTTGTACCAATGGTTTGATTAAATTAGGTGAATTGATAAAGGTTGACTTTTTTGCATTTAAATGACTCACCACATTAATGTAGTAGTTGTTAAAAAGATTGCATATATCTCATACGGATTACCAATTTTTATAACAATACTTTCATTCTGTTTACTTTTCCTTTGCTTATATATATATATTATTTAACATGCTCCATATTACTTTTGTCTTACTTCCTGATTTTATCACTAATTCCCTGTTATGTACCCTTTTAGCCATTTCTATTACCTTTCTAAATGTTATATTATAATGCTCTACATATTTTAATGATTTTTCTCACCATGTGTGGATTTTTTTATTGGATTTAGAAATCTCATTCTTTTCCATGACTTTTTTTATGCCTTTTGTCATCCATTTTTTCATCTTTACAGTATTTTATATATAAGTTTAATTTATTTTTTTAAAGGTATATTCACATTTAATCCATGTTTTATGTTATTAAAAATGTTATATTTATTATTATTGTTATTAGCCCTGTATATATCCCAACTTACATGAATCAAAAATTTCTTAAATTATGTTATTTATTTACCTTTTGTATTCAAAAAGATTTTGTTGCACTTCTCTTTTTACATGTACTTTTAAGAATTACTCATAATGGTCCTCTATCCCTGCTTTTATTATTTTTTTTCCCATTTATTTTGGGGTAGATTTATGAGTACATTATCAATACAAGTCTTAACTTGTTTGGTCACCTTAGTGGACTCACTTATACCTATTTTCAAATTCTGCCTAAATGTAGTTTCTATTAAATTATGTTTTGTTGAGATATTGCTTAGCAAGTCAACATTTACATCTCCCATAATACATAATTATTTTAGTTTTACCCACATGCAATGTAATTAGTATTTTCTCTCAGTTATTAAAAAAATCATTTTTGTTAGCCCCTGGAGATCTATAAACTCCAATTACTATAATATTTCTTTCCTTTTGGATGATTTTGATTGCTGCTACCTCACATACCATTTCCTCTACAAAATCGCTACAGCCCATTTCTTTAAATTTTATTATTTTAGCTGCATAGATTGCAGCTCCTCCATTACTATGTATGGCCAACGACGGTGGCCAGTTTCAGCATCTCCTTTCATAAAGTTGGTAAGTAAAGCCTTTAAAAGTAGTTTTAAAATGTTGTATGGTTTCATCCGCACTTTTCTATGATAGTGGCAGACGGCAATGAGCACCAAAGACGCAGACAGGAAAAACACAGCGCAGTCAGTTCTTAGTTTTTTGGCTCTCTCTGTAGTTGCAAGTGGGAAAAACATTTTAGTATATCTTAAGGCACTCTATATTTCACTAGAGATTTTACATGGTCCTTTTGGTCTTTTAATGTCATTTGTTTCCACATGTAGTAATATTAATTTCACTTCACTCTTACTTTTTGACTGGCTGAGTCGGTTTGGCAGATATTCAGCCTTTACTTCTCTATCACATTCACTTTCACATTTTCTTTGTTTAAATTTTTGTGTTTAATCATGGAATCATCATACATCACAGCACAAAGCTTCATACTTAATTAAATTCAATTAAATTTTATTAGTTCTTTTAAATCAAATACTGTACATGATACACTGATGCAGAATACTTCAAAAGTAATTATATTACATATGCATATATAATATGCATATATATAAGCTTATTCACAGTATATAGTTATACAAATGTGATTAATCTTAATATGTCAAATAAATTAACAAATATACACAAGATAACAAAGAAAAGAGTGTAAAAGGATATTTATTCAATTTCAAACATTCATCTTCTGTATAAAAACAGTGTTCCTGCAAAAAAAAACCTTTGCATTGGATTTAAATTTATTAAGATTTTCTATATTTTTAACACCTAGTATTAGGAAGGAAATTATATATGTTTATACTGGAATGTAAAACTCCATTTTTGCATAGCGTAGTTCTAGTCGAGGTTAAGTGAATGTTCAGGTTATTTGTTGTAAAATGTGTATGAACACTTCCATTGTTTTCAAAATTACATCTATTTATTTTTCAAATACAGTTGTTTCCGGTATATAAGCACATACAAATGGAAATATACCAAGTTTTTTGAACAGTGGTTTACATGGTTCTTTTCATTCCATATAATGATAAAGCTTGCTTTTGTTTAATAAATACTTCCTTAGCTTCCAGAGAATTTTCTCACATTATTATTCCATATTTCATTAGAACAGGAGAGCCAAGAAACTAAAAACAGGCTGCGCGGTGTTTTTCCATTGGGCATGTGGAAACATGATAATGCACTGCTGCTATAAACAAGATTACACTGTTGACGTGTTTTGCTCTGCAGTGCGAAGTGCAGTATTGAGTTGACGGTGATGTGATGTAGTTCAGTTATTATGAGTTATTTATTATTTTTCTGTACTTAGTCACAAAGTATATTATGGTTGAGTATATGTTTTCTACTAGACAGTGTGTATTTATTTATGATTCGTATGTGTTAACTCAGTCAGCTCACCAAGTGAAAGTATGATTTGCAGAAAGATTTCCAAGTATAAAAGTTTCAGGTTGTGCAACAATCCATGAACTTTACAATAAATTTCAAGCCACAGAAAGTGTTCAGGCTAGGAAATCTAAAAGACAGTGTACAGTTCTTACCGAAGAAACATTAGATGACATTGGTCATTGTTTGGAGAATTCCTCCCAAAAATCACTTAGGTGTCTTTCACAACAGGCAAGCATTTCTTATGGCTCTACGTGAAGAGCTACCAAATTGCTGAAGTTAAGACCATATAAAATAACAATGGCACATGCTCTTCAACGAGGTGATCCTGTAATTAGGCGTGCATTTTGCGAGTGGAGTCTCAATAGTATACACAATGGCAAAATAGACCCATATTTAATATTTTTCGCAGACAAAGCTTGGTACCACCTTCATATGTGTGTACACAAAATAATCATTATTGGAGCTCTGACAAACCTAATATTGTTCCTGAAGTACCCCTTCATGATGAAAAAATTGGTGTATGGTGTGCCATGAGCAGAAAGAGTTATGGGGTCAAATTTTTTCGAGTCAGCAGTTGATGCCCGTATATATGTGAATACAATTTTGCCTCCCTTTTTTTTAGAGAATTAACAGACAGAGAGCGTGATTTTGCCTTTTTTCAACATGACTCTGCAACAGCTCATACGCCCAATATTTCAATGAGAACAATTGAAAGTGTGCTTGAGGACAGAATTATTAGTAGAGATTTGTGGCCCCCTCGATCCCCCGACCTAACCCCCTGCAATTACTATCTCTGGGGTAACTTAAAACATAAAGTGTATAAGACAAACCCACACACCCTGGAAGAATTAAAAAAAAGTATCTGCAGGAAATTGCCAGCATTTCTCAACGTGAACTACGGTGAGTGATGGATAGTTTCCTAAAGAGGTGCCAAAAATGTATGGGCAATGACGATGGACAGTTTCAGCATTTGGTAAGTAGTCTTTGAAAGTAGTTTTAAAAATGTTGTTAGGGTTTCATCCGCACCTTTCTATGATAGCGGCAGACAGCAACGATCACCGAGGACTGGACAGGAAAAACACAGTGGCGCCAGTTCGTAGTTGTTTGTCTCTCTCTGTAGACTGTATATGCATGAAATATGCTATCAAAACTATTTGAATGTGGACATTTTGCCTTAAAATTCTTAAGACATATATGTTCTTGCTTAGTTTGTTTAAGAGATAGGTATTTAATATGAGTTTTCCATTTTAGATTATTCTTTATCCACAAGCCTAGAAAATTTGTTTCTGTTTATCATGAAATGATTTTCTCATCTAATTTTACTTCCGGGATATCATCTTTTGTACTATGTGTAACATGAAGTTAAAGATAGACTGTTTCATCACTGTTTGGAGCCAAGTTATAATTTTTCTCCCATTCACCAATTCTTTACTAATATGATTTAGTGCTTTGTCTAACCTTGTGTTATTATTTTTTGACATTATAAATTAGCATCATTTGCAAGTATTACAGTATTATGAGCTTGAATATCATCGGTTAAGTCATTTACATACAAAAAAAAAAGCGCCTAAAATAGAGCCTTGTAGTACTCCATATATCAAGTGCATTGGAACAAGCTGTTGAAAAGGTATCATGATTTGTATATGAATTCACTGTTAATTGTTTCCATTTTTTAAAACAAGATTCAAGCTATTCCTTTGATACCAAAATTATGCAATTCATTTAACAATACCTACTTGTATTATTGCATTCAAATCAATATAGCATGCCATGTGAGGGTGATGGAATTTTTGGGCATAAAAATCCTTAGCATTGCTTCCTTCGGAAGTGAAGTAAAGCTAGTTGTTCTGTGTCAGATTTACGGCACGTGAAAGAACCTCAAGCCTGACAAAGAGGCCTCTGAGTAAAATTACCGGTCTTTCATGCCCAATATAGAGTGGTATGCTAAGGTACACAGCAGTTAAATAGCATCCATAAAACTCAATTTAATTTCAGTTTATCACATTATTATTTGCTCTGATTAAATGTTAAATGTGCCAACAAAATACGAAAAGGTGTGAAAAGCATTGAGTAAATAATATAAAAATTAGTAAGAAAAAGTAAGTAAAACAGAATAAATGAAAAATCAAATGCCCTTATTTTGCTTCGATTTTGTGCCTTTTGGTCCTTAGAAGGATTTATTTAAAAACAAACAAGCCACTGAGAATCTGAACCTGGATTGACACACTTCACCTATGAGTCAATAATTCATGTGCTTTATCCAGCTCATCTATTACATAAGTAAACAGTTTTAGAGTTTACATCTCTCGAGTACCTGGTACCTGTATTAAAATGATTTTTATTTGTATCTGTGATCATTTCAAGGGTTCATTATTATCCAACACTAAATTTAAGTGTGCATTAACAATCACTTGTATCTTCTAGAGCATCACTGCAAGTGTAACATTCTGTTAATCTTGAACGGAAAAAGGTTATCTATAAACCTGTAGTTTGCATAAACCCAAATTATAAGCAGTTGATAGAGCATCTGGTGTAACACAGAGAAAAAGACGTGTGAAATAACAATGCTTTAGTACATCAGTTTCCCATTTTTTTGGTCCAAAAGGCAGACTTTTGTATTTCTTGTATCTACACTCTACCTATACAGTGCACTAGGAAACACATTCAAATTGAAGATTTAATAAATACATTATCTTACCTGTTATGAATTGGTGGCAACTTATCCTTGGCTCTAGAATAACTGCTGTATGATACACCAGACTGCAAATGAAATTCAAACATCTTTATTGTGCAGAAATATACTGAAAACTTCTTCATCTCATTGCTGTACTGTCTCACAGTGTTATTATTATAATCAAATGTTAAACATAATTACATAATTGACAATACAGTTGTTATCATTTTGTTGATTTGAACATTAGCGATTTTACCTACTGCTACAGGAATTTGTAAGTTTCAAACTATGTCTCTATCACTAAATGTTAGAATACAACTGATTTAATGCTATTATGAAAGCAATGGGAGTCTTACTCAAGGTGTGATAAAATTTAGAGCTCTTAACAATTTAGGAGCAGGTCCATGTTATATTCATAATTATGGGAATTTAATCAGGCAGTTTGAAGAAACTGATTCTGTTACTGATAAGAAGAAATCTGGAAGACCATAGGTAATCAGTGATGTGACTGTTGCTGAGGTGCATCATGCAAATAATTAAATAAGTAGAAGTAATTATTATGGAGTTAGTAGTGTTGCTCAGGGGTCCAGGCAACTTCAGATGAGTAATAGCATAGTTTGGAGAATTCTAAGAAAACATCTTTTTCTGTAGCCATATAAACTAAAAGCAATGTTTGCACTCAAAGAAAGTGATAAGCAGGAAATATGATTTTGCTTTATTTGCACTAGCAGAGACTGAAATTAATAATGATTGGTTGGACAATGTTTTCTGGACAGACAAAGCACACTTTTTGCTTAATGGTGGAGTTAACATGTGTAATTGCAGACTTTGGTCAGAAAATGAACCTTTAGCTCAACAAGGTCTTCATGATTTAAAAGCTGCTGTATGGTGTGGCTTTGCTTCACAATTCATCATTGGCCCATATTTCTTTGAAGAAGACAATAATGGAATAAGATATTGTAGTAAACTGGGAGCACCACTACAGCATGTTACAGAACTTTGTCATCCCTAGACTGAAGTCGTGGGTTCAAACCCGGCAAAGGGCGATGGATTTTTTCGGATGTAAAAATCTTTAGCATGGCTTCCTTTGGAAGGGAAGTAAAGTCAGTGGTCCCTTGTCATAGATTTACGGCAAGTAAAAGAACTTCAGGCCTGATAAAGAGGCCTCTGAGCAAAATTACCAGCCTTTCACGCCCAATATAGAATGGGATGCTAAGGACCACAGCAGTTAAAGAGCATCCATAAATAAAACTCATTTTAATTTAATCCCTAGACTGAGGAATAATGATATGGAAAACATAATCTTCATGCAAGATGGCACTCCACCCCACATCTAGACCCCTGCAAGACAATTAATTACGCAGATGTTTACCAATCACATCATCAGTAGGCACTTCCCAACAATGTGGCCTCCGCAATCCCCAGATCTCAATCTGGTCAACTTATGGTTGTGGGGTTACCTTAAAGAACAAGTTTTCCTGACATATCCCACAACTCCTTTGCAACTGAAAGATGTCATTTCGTAAGAAATTGTCAATATTCACAGACATTATCTGCAAAATTTTGTGTATAGTGTTGCAGACAGAATGCTATATGTTGAAGAAGAGAACAGCAGAAATCTTCCCAAAGTTTTGTAAACCCCATTATTTGCCCAACACTGATGTTTTTTGTATATCTTACCAACGTTTTGAAAACCCCATTGTTTGCCCATGAGTGTGATGTTTTTGTTTTTTTCCTATCTCAAGTATTATAATATTTATAGCAGTTTAATATTTGAACTGACTTTTGAAAGACCCTATACATATTAATAGATACCTGGTAACTTGGAGTGGCATCATTATAGGTAGAAGCATGGATTTCTTGTTGATACAGTCTATACAGCTCTTGCAAATCTGCAGGAAGTGTTAAACTTCCTTCTGCAAAAAGAGAAATACACAAGCTATAAGAATTATAATACGAGAAAGTAATACATGCTTTCTAAGCAGTGTAACAGTGATAAATCTTAAATAAGGAATAAACAATTCTATATCCACATATAATAACCTTCCATTAGTTGCCTCTGACGAGTAATTATTTCCTCACAAAGTTGCCGCTGACGATCATATCGGAGAATAACTAAGTCTCGCCTTCTCAGCTCATGTTGTTTGATTAGTCTTTCACTCTGAAGAGCCATTTTTTCTACTTCTAGCTCATGTACCCTGCACATCAGTGCCAAAAGCTCTCGTTCCTCCTCAGAGCTTATTTGTGATGGAAGTTCCTAAGTTAAAAATAATGAAATAGAAATTAAAAAAGTGTAAATCATAAACATCTTGAAGATAAGTGTATTTAACATTTTTATTTTAGTATAAACTGATGAGGAGTAGTAAGAAATGCATTTCCAAGTTTTTGGGTAACATTTTCATTATATTTATTAAAAATTTCTGAGTGTAGGAGATTTTAATATTAAAGATTACTAACAGCATATTTAGTAAGCTGAAGGATTTATTTGCACAAGAATAAGGCTTAGTTCAGTGAGAGAGGAACAGGCTTTATCTTTGCAGGACAATGGAAAATCCTGTAAAAGTTCTTATCCAGTAACTCATCTCAACCTGTACACTTCTAAACCATGGCAGTAACCAAGTGTGAACCAACAGAAAAATATAAATATAATAAGAATTTTCCATATTCATAACAATTCAAACATGATTCACATAAGAATCATAATATTTAGAGCTGTCTTAGGATTGTTGTTGGTAATCACAAACGTACCAATACTTCCTAAACGTATAGTGTCTCTGGGAGAATTGATTATCCTCACAGTAGATACCTGCAAACACTTTCATACCCAGTGTTGCATGTTTCTAGCAATTTGCTGCAGTATTTCAGAGTTAAAATTCTTAATTTCTGTTATGATATTCTTTTCATGCCTTCAATTGTTCTTGGTTGTGATAAATGTGGTCTTAAAATAACTAAACAATCTTATATGTTGCATTCACATGACTTTCTCTACCCACTCTTCTGAAGCTATTCTTACAAAATTCTTCTGTCCACTTCTTGTTAATAAAGATAAACTTTCATGCACATTTACGCATTTGTTGCAAGCATAAGAAAGACACAGTAGACTAAAGTCTGTCAGATTTTTAAAAAGCCAGTTGCTGTGTGATGGCTTCAAAGTTCATGTGCTTTGCATTACTACAAGAAAGAAAGGGGGAAAAAAAAAGAAAAGAAATAGCGGCTTCCAGTTCAAAAAAGTAAAAGTATTTGAAAATTCAGATTAATATGAAAGTATACCTCAATCTTGTTAACACCACAACAAATTTTATGGACATTATTTGTGTGCTTAAAGAAGATCTATATTTTTTTGTGTAATAAGGTTTTGTCTACCACTTACAGTTTACCAATCATATAAAAGTCATTCAGAATGAAGAGAACTTCAAATGCTATACGTAGAAAAATTAAGATATACATTTTGGCATGTAAATATCTCAACATATAGTAATTTAAAAAAAATTGTTGGAGCAATATTTGAGGAAAAATAATGAACAATTTTCTATGTAAAAGTGTAGTTTACGGTGAGGCTTTTCTTGAAAAGTTTCTTGTTGCATCCTTGGAAGATGTTGAAATTAAATATGCACACACACACACACGCACGCACACGCGCACACACACACACGCACACACACACACATGCACACGCACACACATCTTTTTCTAAAGATGCATTGTTTTGGATTCAGAAAACCTCAAAATGTATATTTCTGGTGAAATCTCAGTAGGACATTTTCTCTTCTTAGTAAAGGTAAGTAGTAGAGAAAGAAAAGTATATAATGACATAAGGTCAAGTGACCTACATGGCTAAAACGAAAGAAATCTTTAATGAGAGTGACTCATATTATCATAAGTTATGCTGTCTTGTTGAAAATAAGTCTGTCTTGCTTTATGCTATTCAACTCTTAACAAAATTCTGGAGAATTGTTTTTATATAAAGAGCAGTCACTATGTCTGGTAAAACATAAGCCCCATTATTGGCTTCATGAAACCAATTACCAAACACCAATCTTCCATGAGTGCAAAGGCATTTTGAGAATAGTGGAGGGTTATGGAGGACTACATTTTGGGAATCTGGATATCCAGGGAAGTGAGATCACATCTGTATACTGATGGTTCTAGAACCAAATCAGGAACGGGGGCTGGGCTTTACAGTAATGGCACCAAGATTTCTTATAGTCTGGGTACCTTAGCTACAGTTTTCCAGGCTGAGGTTTATGCAGTCCTAGCCAGTGTCATGGAAAGCATTAAAAGGAGATATAAGAATAGAAGTGTTCTTATCCTCTCAGACAGTCAAGCTGCTCTTAAAGCGCTTGAATCACCATCAATAAAATCAAAGCTCATTTCAGAATGCCAGGAATCCTTAATGATACTGGCTGAGCACAATAAGGTTCAACTTATGTGGTGCCAGGACACACAGGTATACCAGGCAATGAGAAAGCAGATGAAGCAGCCAAGATTGGCAGCGAAATCCCATTTTTGGGTCCGGAGTCTGTACTGGGGGTGTCTTACAGGCCAGTGAAACAGGCTATTAAGTGCTGGGCATAAAGCAGAACACAAGAACTACTGGAACTCCATTGAGGGTTGCAGACATTCCAAGTTGTTTATTGCAGACCTGGATAACAGCCGGGCAAAGTACTTGCATGGTCTTAGAAGAAGACTTGCATGGGAAACAGGATTCATTACAGGACGCTGTGCCCTAAAGTGTAATCTATACAGAATGGGATTGTTTAACAACCCTATCTGTAGTAGATGCCTAGAAGGAGATGAGACTGTTACTCATCTGCTATGTGATTGCCCTGCTCTTGCGAATCAAAGAGCAAGTATTTTTGGCAATCACTTTCCAAAGATAGATGAACTATCGAAAGCCTCAGTTAGCAGTCTGGTTAAGTTCATAACGAGCAACAGACTACTTAAATGATGAAAGGGGGGATGCACAATAAATCTTTAAGGTTGCAGTGCTTGGGCATAAAAACCACCTTTTTTTAAACTAGAAACTAGAGATCACGTCTCCTCTGAGAACCATGTCATTCTGTCCAAAACAAGAGTCATGTTACATAATAAATTCCCTTTTTCCTTACCTGATGCCATCAGAATTTTTTCTTATACGGTTACCTTAACTGCTAAATTTATGTAATCAAGCAAGAACATCTGAAGAGGCATATATGTTTCATCTTCTATATACTTTAAATTTATGCAATAAGGATTACCCTGGTAAAGGATGTATACAGATCTGCACAATTACAGTAAACTTACAGCATACCATCTTAGCTTGTCCCTCATACATACACATATAACAGTATATCCTTCATTGATGTAGTCAAATTACCACATATCACACAATATAACCTCCAAAATCAACAATGTTGTCCCAGATGTACTTAGGTAAACTGCCAGAAATGTATAAAGTTTCTACTGTTAGAATAAGCAGTTTTCTCAGAGATACTGTATTTATTTGTTTTTAGCTACTATCAAAGACTAACAAGACAGTTTGAAAACAACCACTCATTTTATATGGATAAATCTGAATTGGATTGGTTAATGATATGCGAAAGAAATAGGCTCTACAAAATATCATCTCAGTGACAAAAAAAATGTGCTCAAATTCACCATATTTGTGAATTCAACTGCTAAGTGCTCCCACTGTTATAAGCTTACATTTTCAAGTGCAACACTTCTCTGCTTGCAGTTCTCTAACTCTTGTTCAGTCTTTGCTCTCAGTTCTGCAAATCGCTCTTGCTCCTTCTCAATGTATCCTAACTCAGCCCATGCCAGCTGGAGAACACCATCTCCCTCTAAATCAGATTCTGTAAGATATCCATTTAAATCAAGACTTAAGAACACAAGCTATAAAATGTGTAATAGGCAACTACTTAAATTCATTAGCAAATAGTGTACCTCTGTCTAAATCACTATACTCAGGATCTGTGGCTGGTCGTCTGTACAGCCATTTATTGGCAGTATTGACACTGTTCTTGTATAACTTGTTGTTACGTGACTCCCATTGTGATATCATGGCATGTTGACGCTCTGCTTCTGCACTCAGACCCAAGAGCTGACCATCATATTCCATCAAACGACGTCTGAAATAAACCATGTTAACACCTCACTAACAGTTGATAGCAGATAATGACAGCAATAATGATTGTGATGAAGTGATGGTAGTGGTGATGATGATGGTTTGCTAGAATGTGATAGCACTGCTGACTGCAGAGCAAGGAAACCTGGGTTTAGTTCCTAGTATGAGATTTTTATCATGCTGGAAGGTCTATTAGGGGCACACTGAGCCTCTTGTGGTCCTGGAACCAACTGAGGTACTATTATTGAAAATTTTTTACTGTAGATCTAAAGAAACATGCATAATTGGCTGAGGGATTGATGTACCAATCACATGACAGGCCCACATGTCTATAATGCTGCTGATGAAGGCAGAGGTTGCAGAGTTCATACTTTGGCCCTGCCCCATTTTAATGCACTAGAATGCAGTGGTGGCAGGGATGATGGGAGGTGATAAGAATTATGATAATGGTTGTGGTGATGAAGAAGAAATTTCTGTATATTAGGGAAACTTTTCTAAATATAGTACATAGTAACCTTCTTCTCTATATTAGTACAATCCATGATACAGGAATTAATGGACTTTCAAATTATAAACGTAGATATTTCAAAGCCATCATGCATTAGGGACACTCAAATTCCTAGATTTGACAGTAATGGTGCATTAACCTGTACATTATGGATTTATTTATCAGCAGATTTATGCATCAACAGATACAGCTGCAATTAGTGCTGTTGTTTTATTTTTGCTTTCTCTATTACTTACCTATTGTGAGTAGAGGAAGTTTTGCATTTCACCAAAAATTCAATACTGAGAAATACACATTATGAGACTCCCTGAATCCAAAAAACAGCATTTTTAGAAAAAGGTACATGTGTGGCCTGTGAACAGCATAACTCAAAAATGAAAAGTCAGTTAACTAATATTTGGTATTTAACTGACTTGGTATTTAAGTTCAGCATCTTGAAAGGACTGACATGAAGATTTTCAAGAAAATCCCCCCCCTCTTAACTATCATTTACATGGAAAATTCTTTAAAATTTTTGGTTTTATCAAAAATGGCTGTAACAGTTTTTATTAAAGTATTGTATGTTTAAGATATTTTCATGACAAATGAAATGTATATCTTGAATTTTCTGGGCTTATGCCTGTTATGTTCAAAATAAATAAATATATAAAATAGGTAATTTTATGTCACTCTACAATGGATCCCAGCTCATGTGGACTTTTGGGCAATGAACATGAGATCAATTAGCAAAGGAAGGTGCAATACAACAAATAAAACCTGTTAGGACAAATAGAAATAAATAAACAATTAAATAACATTAAACAACATTTCAAAAGACAGCAGAGACTTGATGAAGAAGATAAATTAAAGGATAACGATTATAAGAATATTAAAAGATAGAGTTGATATACAAAGAATGCCAAGGAAGACTGCAGTGGCCTTATTTAGGATGGCAACTGGCCACGATTGCCTCACAGAACATCTCTACAAGATAGGGTGCATACCTACACCCAAGTGCACTCTCTGTGAAGAAGATGTCATTCTGAACAAACAAATCTCGCCAAATCAAAGGTCTTAAAAAGTGATAACTTACAGATTTTATATTGGGAAGCCAGAGGGAAAATGATGCAGATCAATTTAGCCCCAGTGCCATTGGTGAACAACAACATAAAATAGGTAATCATATTGTTTAAGATACTTTTGAATGGTTTAAGACAGGGCAATGTTCTCTATTAGTATTAATTAGTACCAAATCTTCAAGACTTGAAGAAGCACTCTTTAAAAACTATAGGAAAAAATCTAGTTTTGTGAAATGCTTGCTCAGAATTTGAACAATGAAATAGATTGATTTTCTTCTTCTTCTTCTTCTTCTTCTGCTCATTATTAGGGATCCCAGACAGCCCAATTTTTGCTGGGACAGTACCAAATTTAAGACCTTTGCCCCATATCCTATCTAAATGCTTGATGGGATCAATATTTGTCCTGCTTTTGAAAAAAAGTAATTTTTTTGTTTATGAGAGATTGAAACTTTTAAACACAAAGGACCAACTATTATAAGTGATGTAACATTTGTGATTCATTCATTGTTGCATGTACTAAGAAGACTTTTAGTAGTTTAAATGCTCTGCAGCTCTGGTTTGAAATACTATTTTGTTACATCATCCTGGAGTGCATGACAGACCTGTTCAGTTGTTGTTAACGGTAGCCTGGGCTGTATTATGCATAATGCGTGACTTGCAAAGCTGGTGGCTCCTCTTAAAAGAAAGTATGAGGAATTTGATGTTGTCAGGGTGAGGTGTATCATGTGTTAGGGTGTCATTTCTGTAATGACGTACTTGAAACATACTAAATCCTAAGATACTTCCGCAGATCCACGGTTCCACCAAATAAAACTCAGCCCCTACACAGATGGAGGAAGTGACTTTGACAGATGCCATTGCATCAACAAATTCATCTCTAGGTACTGTTCTATAGGTCTATGTATATTTTTTATTATAGTTTTTAATTATCCATTCTTCAAGTACATATCACAGTTTTTCATTGTTAAATATGCTGTTCTGCATGGTTTTGTTCTTGGTCCCCTTCTATTTATTATTTATATGAATGATATAACTATAAAAGATGAAAAAACTATTGCTTATGCTGATGACACATCCATTGTTAACACTAGCAATAATTGTAAAAACTTGTGACTTCCACTAATCAAAACATTATTCAAATTGCACAGTTTTTTAATTTAAATAAATTACATATTAATATAAAGAAAACTGGTTTTATGAACATACAGCTGGTTCAAAACAGCAATGAAATTCGCTAAAATTTAATGTTAATAATGAAGATATTAACGAGGTTCATTATATGAACTTTCTTGGAATTATGCTTGACAAACATCTCACTTGGGATATACAAATTGACAAAATCTGTAATCAGGTAAGCTCTAGTATTTTTCTTCTAAAAAGAATGGCAAAAGTTGTGGATTTAATTATATTAATGAACATTTATTATTGTTTAATTTATCCACATTTGTCCTATGGAATAAATATCTGGGCTCACTGTGCTGATAAGTATACTAAAAGACGTTTTCTTCTACAAAAAAAGATCAATTAGGGTAATGATGGGTTTAAAACCACAACAATCTTGTAGGGACATTTTTGTACAATTAAATATTCTTATCTTATACTTTTTATATATATTTGAAGTTATTATTTAAGACACAATGTAAATTGTGAAACAGTTAATAATCAAATTCATAATAATGTCACAAGAGATAATACAACATGTCAGGTCTCATAGAATACAGTTATTTAAAACTAAACCTACTGTTGCTACATGCGCTTTTTATAATAAATTACCTACATATGTTAAAAACATAAATAATTTAAATGAATTAAAAAAAGGAACTGAAAAAATATTGCATTCAAGGTTGTTTTTATTCCACATATGAGTTTATTAATAGGTGATTATTATGTGTTTATTCATACTATTGTATATATTATATCTTTTATTGTTTCTTCTATTTTTTTTCTTTGTTTGTACTGATGATGCCATGAATTATTTTGTAATTTTAATCTACAGAAATGAGAAATGAGAAATTATGGTTCTTGTAAAGACCCTACTCATTACCCTGAACTACAACTAATGTTTACCTAAGTCTCATCTGTTCCCTGAATGTTGAGACTATCTGCTCTCGAATCAACTTGAGCTTTTCCCCTTTATGCTGAGAGACGTCACCAGAACGTGGACGATCTTCCTTCATTTTAGCTCGTAACCTGGATATTTCATCTCTAAGCTCACTGATTATGTTGCGGTATTGTGAGACATGATAAGAAACATCTAGGACATTTCTCTCCACCTGCATACAAAAATTGTATGAGCATATGATACTATTGAAAAAAAAATTTTGACATATTCTTTTGGCACATTTATGTAACAGTGTATGGCATATGTATGATACAATGCAGTTCCTGTACCATTTATATGTGTTGAAACTATAAGAAATAATATTTAACTTGGAATATTAGCTATCTGGTTAGCTGCCAATAATTATGGATCATCTTTAAGTCTAGGATATCAATAAATTAAATATTATAGTTGGCATAAGAAAGGTTATGACTCAAAAAAACATGAAATATGCTGTGAAATGGACAGCAGTTTGAGTTAGTGAAGGAATTTGATTATTTGGGAATTACATGTGAATGTAACAGATCAGATTTTTCCTTCAGTAACCACCATTTCACTTGTGCTTCTCAACTTCCATTAGTGCTTAAAGTTACAACAATTCAAAAATTTATGACTACTAATTAATTTTAATAACCATCAAAAGTTGCAAATTTTATTTAAAGAATAACTTTTTCTGTAAGTGCAACATAGAATTGAAGAATAGCGATTTTAACAAGTGCATTCAACAACAAGGGATGAGGAGGCTATGTCTGTCAGACAACCAAGATACGAGGGCACAAGTACCCGACCTGACGTATATGCAGCGGTTGTTGTTTCAAACAAATGACTATGTTAGAAAGTACCACCCTTATAAAGCTTAAGATTGAAGTTTGACAATGATAAGTTGTTTCGTAATTGTTTGGCAGCCATTAATAGTGAACTCTCTCAGCGAACATGGGTAAAACCCAGTAAACATGGGTAAAACTGGCCATCGTTATGTGATACAATACTTTCATTTGAAAGGTCTTAGTCCAACTAATATTAAAGCTGAGCTAGATTCTACTCTGGGGGAGTCTGCTCCTTCGTTTACAACAGAAAATATTGAGTGGCAGAGTTTAAGTAAAGCCATACAAACTGCCAAGGCTAACATCGCATTGGTCGACCAAATGAGGTGACCACGCCAGAAATTATGAAGAAAATCCACAAAATGGTATTGGATGACCGTCGACTGAAAGTGCGCGAGCTAGCAGACATCGTAGGCATTTCAAAAGTGCTGTACATCGCACACTAAACGAAATTTAGACATGAGAAAGCTGTGCGCAAGATGGGTGCCGCCTTTACTCACAATGGAACAAAAGCAGCGTCGTGAGAATGATTCAGTCGAGTGTTTGGCAATGTTTCGCTGCAGTAAAGCTGAGTTTTTGCGTAGATTCATAGCCATGGATGAAACATGGGTCCATCACGTCACACCTGAGACGAAGGAACAGTCAAAACAGTGGATTGAAAGGGGAGAATCGGCTCCAAAGAAGGCGAAGACAGTTCCATCAGCAGGCAAGGTCATAGCGTCAGTTTTTTGGGATGTGCGTAGGATAATTTTCATTGATTATCCTCAAAAAGGAAAAGCAATCAATGGCGAGTATTATGCAAACTTATTGCAGCTTTTTAATGATGAAACCAAGCAAAAAACGGTCGCATTTAGCGAAAAAGAAAGTTCTGTTTCATCAAGACAATGCACCAGTTCACACATCCATTATCGTCATGGTCAAAAATCAATGAGTTAATGTTCGAATTGCTTCCTCGTGCACCCTATTCGCCAAACTTAGCTCCCTCTGATTATTTTCTGTTTCCAAAGTTGAAGAAATGGCTTGGTGGTAAAAGATTTGCCAACAATGAAGAGGTGGAGTTTGCAGTTGATGGCTGTTTTGCAGAACTCGACGGTTCTCGCTATAAACAGGGTATCGAAGCTATTGAACATCGCTGGGAAAAGTGTATCGAGCTGAAAGGAGACTTTGTAGAGAAATAAAGATGTTTTTTCCCAAAATTTCTGTGTTTTCTTTGTTAGATCGGGTACTTCTGGGACAGCCCTCGTATAAGCAGCCTGTTTTCATACCCATGCTTTGAGACAAACGAACATTGCTGTTTACCTTATTGGAGATGTTCTTGGCACGATCAGCATACACCAGAGTGTTCCTACTTTCCTCTCGATGTTGTGCTGCAGGACTCACATGAGCTATCATCACGGTGCGACAATTGCCACTCAGTGCATCCTTTAGCAGACGTGTCAGCTTTGAATCCCGATAGTTGACATAACGAGCACCACCAGAGAGGGCATTTATACAGTTTCCTAAAGCGAGGAGTGATCTGTTGATATGTGCACCCTCTTGAAGCCTTTTACCTCGATTCTGTAAATTAAACACAAATCTCATACCATGCATCTATGTACATTAGATCTAATGCAACAAGAGTAGTAAATACTTGAGTTATTATAATGGAATTTGGCGACAGTAGGTGTCTGGACTGATTTACATGTTGATAGTTGGGCATTTCTCTTATTTGCTAGACAGCTGTTGTTTATTCCAGCATTAAACCAATAGAATACTCTTTGCTCCAGCATGGATGTACAAAGTTGTGCTTACAAACATGTACTACATCTCAAAGCTGTTCGTTACATCACTGAGTTCACAGAAATGTCAATGATTTCCTCGTTAGATAGCAATAGTTGGTAAATAAATAAGCAAATATCAAAGCTGGATAAAATATTTAAAGCTTCTGTGCTGGAAGTATGTAGAAACAGCGGGCGTTAAACACTATTTAAAAAAAACTCTTAGGTGATACATTCACATGACTTTCTCTACCCTCTGTCTTTATTGCGGGTATACAAACTATTCTTACTAAAGCTTATTACTTTTTTTTCTTATCTACTACATTTTAATTCAAATAAACGTGTGCAGAAATATGTAGCTGCATTACACATTTTGTTATAAATGCAAAGAGAACTGCGATAGTCAAATTTTTAGATTTGGGCACTATATGCTGGCCTTAAAATTCCATACTGTTTCAATACAATCGCGAGAAACAACTGAATGTTGAGAGGACTTTGCGATAATGACCAAGAAATGAACAATTTGAGCCTTTAATAACAGATATCTCAGAAATGGCTTATTCCACAAAAAACTTATTTAGAATAAATTGTGTATTTTAAAGGATCTACATTTCTTGTGTAGTACGTTTTCGTCTGTCGCTTAACGTTTACCAATTATACAAGATTATACAAAATTACTTCCAAATGAAAAGGACTTCACAGGCTATTCCCAGAAAATTCAAGATATACACTTTATTTGTCATGTAAATATCTTTAATATATGGTATTTTAATTACAATCGTTAAAGCCATTTTTTTAGAAAATAAAAAATTTCAAAAAGTGTTCCATATAAAAGGTAGTTTCGGAAGAAGGGATTTTCTTGAAAATCTTCGTGTCGCATCTTTGGAAGGTGCTGAATCCAAATATCAAGTCTGGTATTTTATCCGACTTTTCGTTTTTGAGTTATGCTGTTTACAGATAGACACGCACATGGACCTTTCTCTTAAAATGTTTCTTTTTATTCAGGGGGTCTCAAAACATGTACCTTCGTTGAAATCTCGGTATCGAATTTTTGTGTGGAATCCAATACCTTCTCTACCTACTAATTACTATTTATGTAGTAGAGAAAGCAAAAAATGCTCCACTAACTCGAAAAGAAACAAAAGGAATAGATAGACCGAATCAATTAATACGCTTTACATTTATTATTAAATAACTTCTGGATAAGAGCTAAGCTGTCAAACATTGAGGATCAATAACTTACAGTAAAACTGAGTAATCAAACTACTTAAATATTACGTTTAAAATGTATCTTTATTTAATAAATCATTTCATAGTTGTATGAAAATTTAAATAATCTTTACATCCAAAGGATAATTCGTGGATCACTTGAATTATGTTAGAAAATTTAGAAATGAAAATTCTCTATTACTGACAGCATTTTACTAATTGTAAGGTAACTTTCAAAATATGTGAGCCCCTCCCTAAAGGAATCCTGGATTCAACTCTGATGTGGAGTTGCAACACTTTTTCCCTCCCTCGTACTTCAAAATAGGCCAGTCCGTTTCCTTGCACTGAGAGCATGGCAACAATCGACTTGACAAACAGGTGTTTGGGACACGTGACGCGGCGATAATACACATACTTTCATACCAATTTACATAAGCGGTATTCAGTTCAGCTCGGCACTTGGCAAACCCTCGCGAATCACATGCTATAGCTACTTTAGAACAATTCGTGTTATACGCACTTTGGTCTGGGAAGCCCTTTCTGATCCAGCGAGGTCGATCATGAAGAGGCGACCTTGTCTCACGCGTGACCTGGGCACATGATCATTAGAAGTAAGTTGTGAGGTTTGTTTCACGGTGACGCTGAGCAGAGCGTGAGAACGTGATGATGTCTTATTGGCCGCAGTGGGCTCCACAGTCCGTGCTTTGTTGCCCTTCTGCAGCAAATTCATAACCTGAAACACAAATACTATTATTATTATTATTATTATTATTATTATTATTATTATTATTTTACACTTAAAGTTTAAGAACAACTCATATATTCGTGCGTGGGCCAATCAAATATAAATGAGACTTCATTGGTTCTCACTGTCAGAAACGCAATGGAAGACTTCTGCCCGAAGTTCTTGTGAGCTCTCCACGAAAGCAAGAGGTGGAAAGGTAGAAGCCGACTGAAAAATTCAATGTCATAGCTGGGATTTGAACCATGGATATTCAGCTTTCTGCGGTGTTGCTTTACCAACTAAGCTGCCATGGCAACGTGCCGGTACAACATTAAAGCCCCCAACTGATTCGTATTTTTTTCCGGTAAGCCACAAGGCGTTCTCAAATTCATTTTGAGATAGCATACCCCAATGGCGACGTACAATCTCGTAAGTAATATAAGTTACAGGCTTCATTGGGTCAATCAATGATAATAATTAATTGTTCCTTCACACTCAGCGTTTGTACAATAGAGTTGGAAAAGTAGAATCAGACTGAAAAATTCGATGCCAATGCTATAGTGGTTCAGTTGGTAGGGGAACAGCACAGAAAGCTGAAGATCCGGCTATGGAATCGAATTTTTCAGTCTTATTCCACTCATACCGTTCCACGTTTAGCCTGCTCACAGCTTGTGTAGAAGTGTTAATGTCCGTTACGCAATGCATCACCAGCATGCTCACAGTAAGGCACCACACCTGATTAAGTTTCTGCGGAATATAAAGACAGTCCATCGCTTTCCACCGCCAAAGTCATGAGGTATTTACCGAAGAGGAACACCTCGCCACTGCGACCAACTAGATCTATTGTGGCTACCCCCTCCCCCGGGAGGCAGGAGTGAAGTGAAGGAGCTGCAGGTCCGCAGGCAGATGGGACTACTGGAAGTCATTTCCAGTACTAAACACCCGCTCTCGGCCAGTAGTCGCGAAGAATTTCGGGAGAGAGCGACGAAGCGGCCCTTGCAGGCAGCCAACGCTGTTGGCGGGAAGAAATCTTTCCAAAGCGTAGGGACATGTACTCTGCTTATCACCAGACGCACTACAGAGCCCGGAGACACTGCTTGAAAGATGACAGGCAGAAAGATGAAATGACAGGAAATGAGGGAAGGAGAAATCGTGATAGAATGCACCACCCCAGCATTCGCCTAGGCGACGAGAAGAAGACCACGAAAAACTCCATGGTCAGAGTGGGCGGCCACCGGGAATCGAACCCGGGACCTCTTGAATGTGGGTCACAGTTACCGCCTGAGCCATACCGCTCGGTATATATAGTCATAAAATACAGTTATGGAAACAGCCAAGGATGGGCATCACCGAGAAAAACACCAGGGTAGTTTGCAGTGTTATTATCTTGCAATAAATGAAGCTTTCTCCGCGATGAATATGCGCTGTAATAAAAGCCGGACTACTGAAAACTGTAGTCAACATGGGTTCACACATCCTTATTGATGACAGAAATATTTAGAACACCTGCTGAAAGTCGTTAGCTCTCTCTAAATCTCATGGATAAAGATGTTAGAATTATGAGAATGAATCGTGGTAGAAGAGTTTACGGGCGAGTGGAATTTCTGAAGATAAACAAATTAGGAAAACAAAATAGTCTCAAAATAAATAAATAAATAAATACAAAGATAACGATGAGATGAGGGTCCCTGAAAAAAAAAAAACATTTGGATAGTTTATGTTCTTATTACAAGAACTGAAGTTTCTTGCACGATGGGCATGTGCTGCAGTAAAATCAATGCGATCATTCATTACAACGTAGACTACTGAAAACTGCAGTCGAGATGGGTTTAATAATTCTTGCGGCAGACAGAAAAGTTCTAAGAAATTCATTTGAAAGTCCTTATAAGAGAGAATCATGGTAAAAGGGCTTGTGCGCGAATGGTTGCAGGACGGTCAATCTACTCTCTGAGAGAAGCGAATCACAAAGCGTCCTTATATTTAATCAACCCTCATATTTCTGTAAGCTAACTAACGTGTTGTTGATTACTGTAAGCCTTATTTTTATTCATTGCTACTTTAAATGCCCAGTCTGTAAGGTATTCAACATAGATTTTTGACCTACCTCCTCTGTTGACGTAGTAGATATCTCTGACAACCGAGCCACTTGAATATTTCTTCCTCTCGAATCTTCCCTCAGCTCCAGGAAGCCAGAGCTGGGATTCAGAAGATCTCGGATGTTTTCGTTGTAAATCTCCAGGTATGACATCGTAACCTGAAACATCACAACTGAATAATGTAGCTACGTTAACTTTTCCTGCAGAGCGTTACTTCTCATCACTGTGATTGTTTTTGAGAATTCTTTAAAGCTCAGTTATACAAAATTCATAGTGCTATAGAAAACTTAAGATATGCATTTCATTCCTCGTGTCAAAATGTCAAACATGGATATTTAAATAAAAATGATCAGAACCGTTTTTGAAAAAAATTAAGAAACATTTTCCATACAAAGAGTAACATTTGGGCTGAGATGAATAAGCAGAGATCATTAGCCTCTTATAAAATGACTAAGACAAAACCAGATTAAAGAAAAATATTCAGATATATGCAATAAAAAGGAGAGGGAAGCCATTGTAGAATTCCGGCTGGGCGTGGAAATTAATGGGGCAAAGGGGAAATGTTATGAAAGGTATATGCCCAATCTGTGAGGATAACGAAGATGGAGGGCATGTTTTGATGGAATGTAGAAGAACCGATGATTGGAGAGAAAAAACTACTAAAAGAAAAATGGCTTAGATGTGATAAAACCGTAGTGATTAAGAAAATGTTGACAGATCAGTCGCAGTTAAGGCAATTAGGAGAATTTCTTTGAAAAGCTAGGTTGGAATGGAAATGGTCTGTCGACAAATGTTAATTTGAGAATCTCATTACTGTAAATAGGAGGTTATTGAAAATATATTATATAAAGAAGAGAAAAAGTGTAAAATAAACTGTAATTTCTGGATGCCTAAGGGATGAGTGGCCAGGGTCAGATTCCGTAGACTCCATTATGCATTGGACTTAGCACTAAATACATATTTGCTATTTACATATAAAGAGTAGTTTGGGTGGTGACATTTTGTTGAAAGTCTTCATTTCGTCTCCCAGGAAGATGCTACTTATTTATCCGACTTTTTGTTTTTGAGTTATGCTCTTCACACACACACACACACACACACACACACACACACACACACACACGCACACGGATCTTTTTCTAAACATGCTTTTGTTTTGGTTTCAGGGTTACAAACATACATTTCCAGCGAAATTTTGAAATCGAATTTTTGGGAGGAACGCAAGTAGAGGAAGTAGGTAATAAGGATAGTTTATATGCAGCGCCTCCCAAAAGGTTGCTATTTTTGGCATCGTTTCACAAGTAACCATAACAATACATTTTACCACTGCTATCGTGTTAAGTTAATCATGAAACAAACATAACTGAACTTTAACACTATGCGTACATCCATTATCTTGTTTATTGCCTGCTTCAGAATCTGTTTCTGTCTCATGAAGTAAAAGAGGTACCATGCAAGATCTATTTTTCTTATTACAAAAATTATTTAGGTACAGCGCGGGAATTTTGCTTCTGACTTGTCTTTTCTATACGTAAAGATCGCTTTCTCTATTAGGCACCTCATTCTTATACGTAACAATAAATCACTCCGCCAGGTCATAAAAGTTTACAGTTTTAGAATGACATGATGTGATGCTCCTTTTACGTCACAGTTCCCTCCACAGTACCTAGTCACGATATTTGCTAGGGCGTATCAATATACCAACATAAAAAGCTTCGGCTTCCTCCTCTGCCTGAACAAAGAGGCAACTCAGGCATAGCTACGCTCGCGTTTTAAATTCAGTTATTGAAACTTTTTACTTTTTACCTAATAGGATCCCTGTGATCGTCAAATCTGTCATCCCAAATCGGGCAAATAGATGTCTCTAACAATGTTTCCTGTAATGTCAACTTTCTAGTAGTGCCTGCTATCTGTCCCTAGAGTTACAGTGATGAGTAATTAGTTCAGCACCTGCTAGATTGCGTTAGGGAGAATCAGGCGGTTGTTGGGTGTGAAAATGGCACCAACAGTTTTGCTAAGGGAACCTTTTCTCCAAATACGGGGTTCTTTTATCTACATGTGTAAAAAACATCACTGGCACCAATGGTTCAGCTTCACATGCCGTTCACAGAAAATTCAAAATATACACTTTATTTGTCATTCAAATATCTTAAACAGCATTTTAGCATAATTATTAGTCATTTTTGAGAAAATGAAAAATAAGGAAAATTTTTCCGTGTAAAACGTAGCTTTGGGTGGGGGAATTTTCTTGAAAATCTTCGTTTGGCATGCTTAAATAGTGCCTAACTCATATATTATGAGATTTGGTATTAATAGGAGCTCAAAGTGTGTATTTACTATAGCATTTAAATATCAATTTTTTGACAGAAAGCCACGTTTTCTCAACCTACCAACGTAAGCGGTGGAGAGAGAAAAGGTCTTGTAAAATACAGAATACAGATTACAATGTTGGATTATTTCCGCTGGGAGAGGGACTACTTGTATATTCATAAAAGATTATGAAGGATATTGTGATTCAGTCCGCTGTTTCTCTAGTCACTGTCCCCCCCCCCCCGATGAAGTAACCCTTCAATTCGCAATCAAACTAATCGAATTGTTTTCTCTTCCGGTCGTTCACTAACGTGCGCACACAACTGCTACTTACCAGCACGCTGCAAGAACTCGCTGAGGAATAGCAGAAGAAACTGAATCGAACGCAGAGCCAGCGGTCAGCCTTCTATCCCGAGCGGCGTCTTCTAGAAGGTTCACATGAGGCCACAAAGGAGAGGAATTCTAAAGCTTTTTACCAGCATCCCGAAAGGTGTTCCGAGCAGTTCGATAAGCTGAAATCATCTCCATCTCCCTCTACACAGCCAACCACATGCCAGCCGGCGCCGAAATCACGCTTTGTTGAAGGCAGGGTAAGCAGCCAAAGGTGCCCGCTACGATATTTTACAATTATGAGTTGTCTACTTATATTTCTAATACTGCTGTAGGTCTATGACTATAGGCTAATTTAAAACGGCATATATTTCCTTTTTATTTTAATATGTTGTCAGATTCTCAATACCTACCGTTAAAATTGTCATGATGTCATTAAAATTAAATGTTACTTTTTATATTCGTTATGTCAATGGGCCATGCCAACTGTATTGTTTTATTTGTATAGTCCACTTTAACTTCTATAGTCATATCGGAGCCTTTCACTTGAAAATAAACTTGTTCAACTGTAGATTATTTAACGTTGGGTTTTAATCATTAACGCGAAACACACTCACATTTACTCACATAGGCATACTTCTAGGCTAGGGGAATGATTCGAATAAAAGAAAAATTCTCCGGTCCCAATTCAACCCGAGATCTTTGTATTAAACAGACAGAACGCTTACCACGACCAGAGAGGCAATTCCTAATGTGTTATAAAATGATGCCACTCATGCATAATCTTTAACCGAATTACTCAAAAACTATTCCTGATAGAAAGAAATCCAAGAACAGATCTGAATTCAACTCGATGATGTTCTAAGGTTTGCATAATTAATATTAGGGGGAAAAAATACATATTTTGCAGCACAATCAAATTCAGGAACCTCAAACAGGGCTTCATTGCAAGACTAATCAATCCTACCCTACTGCAAATCCTGTCTTCTTAACGTAGGGATATAATTATTGCCAGCCGTTATAAGTTAAATTGCACCATAATGCATTACAGTTCGGCGGAAATATTACAACTTTCTGCTTGTGCGGATAATGAAATACAAAATGTGTTACTAGCATGACAATTCCCCAGTTCATGCACTCTTCAGCGCAATAGATGGATTTCGATAGGATTGACTAAATTTCGTGACACTAGCTCATTATAGCTCGCAATATTCAAAACATTGTGAGAGGAATAATTAACTTGGAATTCTCACGACAAGAAACGGGAGAGTATGAATAATGCAAATCTGGGAGTGCGGTTAATACACCGGAGGTGGAAGAGGTTATGGTAATCATAAAACGGAAAGAGAGTAAATTCGGGCCGTAGGACGATATAGGTCGTCTCAACATGCAATGAAATGTAATATTATGTGGCTCGTGGGTCCTTGAGAGCGAATATTTCCTTGTGAGCACGTGGTCTTCTCTTCAAACAAGAGATCTGCATTGCAGCTTTGAGGTTATGTTGTAATTTCACAACATTGCTGCTGAGGGCAATTTCAGACTTATGGGTGAGACAAGGTCACCAAATTTTAATTTGTTTTCTTTATTGGCTAATGGAACTTTCGTAGCGATCTTGTAGTTTATAGCAAATTTACTACTCATTCAATTGTATTACGTAAGTATCCAATTAAATGTAACATTAAAACCTAAAGTAAATTACTGTTGGTGCATGAATTCTTTATATTCCATTAACATTTCTTCGATTTCGGTAAACACAAATCATTCATACTGTTTTCTACTGTATACTAAAGAAGATTACTTTCTTATCAATATATATATATATATATATATATATATATATATATATCGTGTTACACTCACATGACCTTCTCTACCCACTCTTTTGCAAACTATTCTTACAAAAGTACTAGCTACTTCATGTTAAGCGAGATACATAGAGGTGGATTTATTACACACGTCATTATAGGTAGGAGAGGGTACAGACGGTACAGTAGACTTAAGTGATAGTCAAATTGTATTGGGGGAGACTGTATCATGAAGGTGACAGAATGACAGGTTTAGTTTTTTTGTATAGTCTTATAAATTGGAATTCCCTCTTTAATTATATGTATATTTATAAATAATGTAAAAAATGCTTATATATGCTTTTAAAATGGCAGTGTATCTAAATTCTGCACCACTTCATAGAAAACATAATAACTCCTATACTCTATGGAGTACATAGGTGCATTTTAGCTCATCTTCTAGGGGAAGCTTTCCTCTACAAATTGGCGCCACTGCTAAATATGGCAGTTTCGCATGACCAAGTAATGTGATTTTTGCTTTGCAAATATGTGTAATATGAAATTGTTTTTCTCCATTTTTACTTTGAACAGTGTTTTCTATGAATGCCATTCTGAGATATTATCCATTTTATCAGGAACTATTGAAGATAGATAAATGAAAAATTTACATGATGAAAGCAACGCAGTACTGTGATTCATTTATTTTGGTTTAATAAGTTGGTTGCGTATGTTTTAAAAAAATTAATTTTTGATAAATTTTAATAAACATTTGTGTAATTAAGGGAAAAAGGCGTATTGTTATATACTGCGGTGAGGCCAAAAGGTTTGCAGCCAGATATTAAATTTTAATCACCCCAGCATATACATTGGGAGGCCTAGCTGCAGAGACAGCAAGAGTACCAGAATCTTAAAGTACGCCTTCCAGAGCAGGCATGGGATAGTTATCACAAATACACCGAATTTCACATTAATCACATTACCTGTGGTTTATTCAGTATAAACACGGTGCCCCTGCATCACACACAAAAGATAAAAAGGAAGAAATTGAAGGGCGATGCTACACACACGAGACTACATTCACACGCTTTCACATACAGCCTTACAGACCCAACACTCGACCAAAAGTGACGCTAACACACAACACACAAAGAAGTAACGCTCACTTCCCCCACTCTCCGCCGCTAGATAGGATCACCAGCTAGACGGTGGCGAGTCGCCACGCCAGACGAACTTCAAAAACCCCAGCCGAAAGAATTAATCCAACAATACTGTCGCCAACGACGCAATAATGTGTCTGGCGTGGCAATACACACACATACACGCCAAAATATCTTACTTAGTAACCCGCACCATTGTATAAAAGTAGATCAGTGAACTAAGAAGAGAGAGAGAGAGAGAGAGAGAGAGAATAGCAACTACGCAGTTGAAAAAAAAACGTATTTGACAATTCAAGGCAATTATAAAAAATATCTCGAAATGGTTAAAGCCATAAAAATGTTTTTTGCCATAAATTGTGTGTTTTTGTCTATCTGTTGCGGTTTACAAGTTACACAAAAATCATTCAGAATGAAGACGACTTTACAGGCTATTCGCAGAAAATCCAAGGTAGGTAGACATTGTATTTTCACGCAAACATCTTAAACGCATATTTTAAACAAAAGCGTTTGAGCCATTTTGAGAAATAAAAACGAAACAATTTTTCATGTAAAGGATACTCTGGGGTGGAAGAATTTTCGTGTAAATATTCGTGTCGCATCCCTGAAGATACGTACTGAACTTAAATGCCAAGTTTAGCATTCAATTGCTTTATTTATTTATTTATTCACGTCGCACTAAGATATATGGGAAGCTGTAATGGGTAGAGAAAATTGTATACGACACATTCAATTGTGATTGTTCTTGTTCTTCTTCCCTCCCTCTTTCTTCTTTTACTGTGTTCGGCTTTTACTTCCGTTACTGCTTAGGAGTAGTAAGTAAGGGAAGTGTTGTATTCAATCAAAAATTTCGATATCGATTTCACCGGAAATACATGTTTTAAGCTCCTCTGAATACAAAAACAAGAATTTTTAGAATAAGATGTGCGTATGTTTGTGTGTGTGTGTGTGTGTGTGTGTGCATGTATGTGTGAAGAGCATAATTCAAAGACAAAAAGTCGGAAGAATACCAAACTTGTTATTTAAGTCTTCCAAGGATGGGACAAGAAGATTTTTCATGAAAATCTCCTCAGCCCTAGCTACCCTTTATATGCACATTTTTCGTTTTATTTATTTATTTATTTTTGTCTAACGACTTTTATTAAATATCAACGTTTAAGATATTTGCATGATAAATAAAATGTATGTCATGAATTCTCTTCATTTTGTATAACTGATAAACTGTAAGAGATAGACAAAAGCTTGCTACATAAAAAATGTAGATATCGTCAAAACACACAATTTATGTAATCTTTTGCAACTATTTCGGAGTTATTCATTGATATTGAGTTGTATTTTAAAATCCTTTATACTTTTAAGGTGCAAAGTCATCATTGGTTTGTTTCTCGTGGTCGTGCAAAGACTGAAATTTCATAGACGGCATATAGCGACACGCTTTTTAAAAATTTGATTATTGCTGCCTCCTGTATCCCGCTTGTACCCATGAAACAATTCGCAAAGGATTTTCTGGATTAACATGAAGTAAACAGAGGAACACGCTTTTGTAAGAATGGTTGGTAGAAGAGTGGAAAAGTGTGAGTGTAACATTAGGCAGCTGCGTTGTCAAGATACAGTTCCATTCCTATGTCCTTCTGAATGAAATGTTTACCCTCAGCGATCTCTTGGTTGAGGTAGTGAACTGTTAGGAGTCTGACCTTTTTACTGTGTTCCGTGGAAGGTGTTAGTAGAGATACACGCGAAAAGATATCCCAAGAATTTATTGAACCTACTGCGAGGTCAAGCGGATCTTTGCTCGCTTTGTTTCTTATATCGCGCTAAAGACCCATGCATGTAAAATGACAGTTTTGGCACACTTTGATGTCACCTGGAAGATTACAATTCTTTGGTTCTTGGGAAATATGAGACGTATTGTGAAATTAAAACAGCACAACAGCCCAAATACACAGAGTATAAATGACAAGCGCAGAAATATAAACACACGCTGGAGGATGGTTCTGTAACCACAAAACTCCTTAAGCATTTTGCTCGCTGACATGTTCATGTTTCTTTATATGAAAAGTCAATGTACACTCGATCAATTAATACTGGCCGGCGTCTGAGAGACCGAGCTGGAATCGGGTACTTCCGTGAGTGCTCGGGACAACTAGGCTTTGTTCACAAGACTGTGTATATTCTTGTAGTAGTTATAATGGGGAACACAACTATAATCACAAAAGTTTTCGAGAAAATAATTCATATACGAGATTTCAAACAGACAGCTGTTTCAGAGTGTTTTAACACTGAATATTTGTAACCAAAACACACTTTATTGATTTATGAGTCCCAAGTGGAGTATGACTGAAACTAATTACTGCAGTACTCTTAGCTCAGTGGTAGAGAATTAGCTTACTGTTTCTGAGATTACAAATTCAGATCTCCGTGGAGCGCTTAACTTTTTCCCCTTTTCATTTTAAATGCATGAGTAGAATATAACAGGTTTACTTAATTTTAATGTAGGTATGAAGCGCTTATTTAGCAGTCGTCATAGGTAGATGGCAACCATCACATTGGTTTATCGGTCGGGAGGAGGTTTCATACTCAGTAAATTTAATTTTATAACCACAAATTTCACCACTATTGTAATTATATTCGTAAGTAAAATAAAACAACGCAAGCAATATTATTTAACTATATTACAGTAAAACGACTTTAAAAACTAAAAGATAACAATTTACTTCGGAGAATCGAACTCGAGCTGCTTGCGTAGAAATTAACCAGTTTAACCACTGCTCCACGCCAAGCTGGGTAGGGAGATAGCCCAAATTAGTGCCTTGTGGCTCATATTATAGAGTTAGCCAAAGCGGCACATAGAAATTGACGGTTGTGCCGTATGCTCGCTTGAAGGAACTTCGAAAAAAAACTGCTCAAGAGGCCGGCCACTTTTAGTTTGACCGAGGTACATCGTTTAGATAGTAGTGAGGGAATTAATCCTATGATTTCAAACTCAAAACTATTATCAGTGGTGATATACACAAAGGGAAGGAATTGATCACGTTCAAAATATGGAGGAGGCTCCCGAAACCGGGGCAGAACACCGCACGCAGGCCAGCCGGCCCCTTGCGCTTCTACAAGTGACCCTCGGGAGGGAGAGATCCGGAGGGCGACCAGATCCGGACGACATTGGGCGCAAGCACAGATGGGATACCTAATGTTTCCAGATTGAACACATCCCACGCCTCTCGGTCCTGCTCAAAGCCATCGAACCTCCGACAGTTTCCCCGGGGTTGGAGCCCACTCGGAGGAGAGACCTAACTGAGCAGTCCCTGCAGCGATGCCAGGGAAGAAATCTCTACAGAACGCACAGCCACTGCCCAGCCGTAACCCATCGAACACCGTCGCCTGGTCCTACAACCCTGAAAAAGACGACAAGGGAGATGATGGGCACAGGAAATGAGAGGGAGGAGAGCCGTGGTAAACTCCCCAGCATTCCCCTGTCGACCAGAGGAAACCACGAAAAACCCATGGGCCAGAGTGGGCGGTCACCGAGGATCGAACCCTTGACCTTCCGAATGCGGGCCACAGGCGGCGCCTGAGCATTTCCGCTCGATATGAGTTATCAGAATTCACTCTCTTCAAGCTTCGTCCCATCAACGCCATGTGTTACTCTAAATTTAAGCTTCATTTCCCTTTGTGTCCGCAAGCATTTAAGTGCAAAAAGAATGGTAATACTGTGCGTGTCCATGAAATCATATAATCTAGTGGAAGTCAAATCACGGTAGTGGTATTTAAGATTCTTGTAACATGGACACATCTTGTTAAAAACGCGAAATAATTAAAACCGAGGTTAGGGAAATCTCTCTGAAAGGTACTCGGTTCTTTATGCGGCAAACCAACCATTCCAGCAAAGAAACCTCATACGTCTGCTGTGGCTACTTGTTTAAGTTTATTGTCCACTCTTGTGCGAATCAAGTGTCAAAGAGCGTAGTCTGTCAACGACCTGTGAAGTCCTCTTAATTTGAATCAAATTTTGTATAACTAAGAAATCATAAGAGGTAGACAGACGCTTGCTATAGAAACATGTAGAACTCGAAATACACATGTCAAAGACTTTTTCGAAACATTCCTTGTTGTATGCTTACATTTTCCCAAGTTGGGTATATGAGGGAACGTTCGAAAACTTGTGATGCTTCTCCGTCCTCTTCTTCGTTTCCTTCGTAAGAGCTCGTTACTACGACTTTTGATATTAACACGTGGATGCTGTTTCCGTATAGTGTATGTGGAGTACTGAGTTAGCAACTGTGGAGGAAAGATGTGTTAGATGAGAGCTCATGATCTGGAGAAGAAAAAGGAACTAAGGCACAACGGGAGTGGATTTGGGAGTAACAGGGCAAGAATTGGGCAGTTTGCAGCCAAGGATAGGAAACCAAAGGAGACTGGAAGAGAAAATTAAGGAATTAAGAATATGTTAATTATCGGCTTGGTGGTAGTAATTTTGTTAGTGATTGGTGGCATTGAGATGAATCCTGGCCCAACTGTGGTGGACAATTTTTTTAGCAAAATGCATGGATTAGAAGAACGCCTGGCCAATACACTGAATGTAGTGCCCCAGGAGATTAGGCAAGAGATTCGAGAAGAAGTTCTGGTACTCAAAAGGTAGGTGGAGGACCTTAAAGGGAGGATAGAAGGTCTGGAGGATAAGAATCGGAAGTTTAATTTGGTCTTTACTGGAGTAGAAGAAAGAAGAGGAGTTTGGACCCTATTCGAGGCGGTAGATATTCTGGAGCAAAAGCGTGGGTTAAAACTGGAAGAGCGGATGCGTTGGAAAACAAATAAGCAAGAGAGTGATAATAGTGAAGTTTACAGCTATGAACAAATAGCAGCGAGAAAAAAAATTATCGACAAAATGCAAACCAGGAAACTTGGGAAAGTTTTGTATAGGGTGAAGAAAAACTGGTTATGTTCAGCAAGGAGAGGAGACATCTGAGTTGGATCAGGTTCACTTTATGAAAGTGATTAGTGGTGTTACTTTGGTTGAATGTGTAGTGTATCGAATTGGAATGAAAATATGTAAACCTAGTGGGGTACTGAATTTGATGAATACTGCAGTATAACATTGTTTCTTTGTAGTTTTATTGTAATTCTGTGTGGTGGGGCTCGGCTGTACCGAAGTGTAAAACTTAGTACAAATAAATAAATAATAAGGTATACCGTATGTAAATAGTCACTTATGGCTTAATGTGAAATAATTTCTAGACAAACATGCATCATGAATAACATAAACTGTTAAGAAGAATCATAATTTAGGTATATGAATATTATAATATAACTATAAAGGATGCAGGTACGTGCAATAGAAATGGGTAGAGAAAACCGTGTGAGATTACCATATAAGATCTCAGACTTTTTACTCAATGCCAACACCTTCTAATGGCCTAGCTTCCCTTCAGTCTATCTGTTTCTGCAATGCACTAACAACAGTAAACCTCGAAATAAGTCTAAATTAAAACTGAATTGAGTTTTATTTATGGATGCTCTTTAAGCACTATGGTTCTTAGCGTCTCATTCTATATTGGGCGTGAAATACGGAAAGTTTGCTCAGAGACCTCTTTATAAGGCTTGAGGTTCTTTTACGTGCCGTGAATTACATGGGACCACCGGCTTTACTTCCCATCGAAGGAAGCCATGCTAAGGATTTTTACGCTCCAAAAAATCCATCGACCTCCGCCGGGTTTGAACCCGCAACCTCGGTAACTGGAGGCTAGTATGATACCCCAAGATAACTGAGAAATAAGTCTAGTACGTGTACCAGACATATAGAGCTAGATAGGATTATTGTACGTGCTTTATCACGTTATAAGAGGCAGTTACATGGAACGTTCGTTCTCAGGTTTTATGTCCACTATACTGAAAATTCACTTTACCCACAATTTTGTTTAAAACAGAACAACTTTTTTCCTTTTAACTTTCTCTAGCACTTACTTTCAATAAGTAAAGGAAGTACTGCATTGTTTATTTTTTAAAAAATGTCGAGATTTCACACGAAAGACGTGTTTTAAGGTCCCCTGATTAAAAAAACGCACTTTTAGAAAAAACATGTCCGTGCGCGCGCGCGTGTGCGTGTGTGTAAACAGATAACTTAAAATTGGAACGTCGGTTAAATACAAAACTTCATATATATAAATCAGCATCTTCCAAGGCCGCGACACAAATATTTTCAACAAATCCCCACCATCTCAAACTACCCTTTATATGGAAAAGTTTTCGTTATGTATTTTCTCAAAAATTACTAACGACTTTTATTAAAATACAGCATATTTAAGATGTCTACATGACACATAAAATTTATATGTTGAATTTTCTGCAAATAGTCTATGAAGTCCTCTTCATTCTAAATGAATGTTGTATAATTTTGTATAGCTGGCAAACCGTAAAAGATGTCTACGAATCTTACTACAGAAAAACTATAAATCTCTTTAAAACTTACGATTTATTTGAAATAATTTGCTTGTGGTGTTAACCATTTCTGAGGTATTCCCTGTGTTTTTTTATCTGGTTTGGTCTGATCAAAATGCTCCATAAAATGCATTTTTGAAAATATTTTAGGGTAAATTAGATTTATCATTGTAGATGTTTTGATAGTCTTTAATGATCTTAGTTCCTCCTCCCCTTTTTTCGTACACTCCAAAAAACTAGTTACTCTATTTAACGTTTGAAGCAATAAATTTTGTTCATAATATGGCTGTTTTCTGGTTTTTAATCGTTTTAATTTAACACTTTTTAAAACAAACTACGTGCCTTGCTTTATGTATTTCTGAGTGACCATACAAATATTTGCTCACAGTAAATAAAATATTTTGTCAGGTGGAGACACGTTCTATATGGTGGCCCCCCCAAAAAAAAAGATTGCCAGGGAGAAAAAGATGTTTAAAGTTGGAAATGGCTATTAATACGCATGGGTATCTCTATCTAAAACTTCAGTTTATTGGGAGTTTAAATGCGATCGCTGTTTATTTTACACGGGCTCATTCCGTCTTTTGCCACAGGCTAGGGAGAACCACAGTGATCGTTGTCCTTCGTGGTGTAATGGTTACCATGCTAGCCTCTACTTGCTGAGGTCGCGGGTTCAAACGCGGCGGAGGCGATGGATTTTTTCGGGCGTAAAAATCCTTGGCATGGCTTCCTTCGGAAGGGAAGAACAGCCGGTGGTCCCGTGTTGTAGATTTACGGCACGTAAAAGAACCTCAAGCCTGATAAAGAGGCCTCTGAGAAGAATTACCGGTCTTTCACACCCAATATAGAATGGGACGTTAAGGACCACACCAGTTAAAGAGCGTCCATAAATAAAACTCAATTTAATTTTTAATTTAATTCGAAACTAGGCAACCTCTGAGATCGATATCCTTAATAGTAGTGCCTTAATCAGCTGAAATACATCAGATAGGACAGTTTTTAAGGACACAAGTAGTTACGATATGCCAACAGGTTTGAAAAACGGATTTTCCATTAGAAATGAGAGGGTTAACATATCTACAAACTAAAGATATTGGCCTAGTTGGAGAAGCTAGATCAGTGATGAAAGACTGAAACATAGAGTATTGCAATCTACACTTTCCCAATTACAAATTACCTGGTTTATACCCTGTATTTCAGCTCTGTTTATGAATAACGAGAATAAATGCAACTTGGAATGGTATACGTCACTAGGGAGAAGTAATACACGCTTGCCGAGTTGCGTGATCTGCAGAAAACAAAACAAACAAAACAAAAGGTTTACCTTAGAAGTTTACCTATAACAGCATTTCCTTCAATAATTTACGACTTAAATATACTCATATTGATTTATTGAGTGCCGGAAAGGCGAAAGGTAACGGAACCCAATTTGCAACGATGAGATAATGTTTCTTTGAATCAGTAATTAATCACACAGAGGAAGCGGAACTCTCAATCAAATCCGCGAGGTAATTTTGCATGTACAACCCTTCCTGATTGTCTTTAGGCATCTTAAGCACTAATTTATGCAGGTTAGTTATTAAATTTGCTCAGTTTTACTTTCTCTACTACTTATCTATAGTAAGTAGAAGAAATATTGCATTTCGCCCAAAAAGTCGATACCGAGATTTCATCAGAAATACACTTTTCGAGACCCCCTGAATCTGTTCCCTCCAAAAAATCATTTTTAGAAAAAGGTCCGCGTATATCTGTGTGTCTGTCGGTGAACAGCATAACTAAAAAACGAAAAGTCGGTTAAATACCAAACTTGGTGTTTGAGTTCAGGTCTTCCAAGGATTAGGCACGAAGATTTTCAAGAAAATTCCCCAAACAAACCATCCTTTACATAGAAAAAATTCCATTATTTATTATTTTCTCAAGAATGGCTCAAATGAAATTTATTAAAATACCATAGCTATGGAAAGGTAGAATCAGACGACTGAAAAATTCAGTGTCAACGCGGGGATTTGAAGCACGTATCTCCCAGTTTCCGTCCGGTTGTTCTAACCACTGGGATACCATGCCAACTTGACAGTACGACATCAAATTCCCCATCTGATTCACATTTTTCGCGGTAAACCACAAGGAGATCTCAAATTGTATTGAGATAACATGCACCAATGGCGACTTACAATACTGTAAGTACTTTAAGTCCCGGGCTTCATAGTTTCAACCACTATTACATCAATTAGGTCGTACCGGCAAGTTGCCATGGTAACTCAGTGGTTAGAGCAACCGGACAGAGACCGGGAGATCCGTGGTTCAAATCCCGGCTATGGCATTGAATTTTTAGTCGTCTGATTTTACTTTTCCAACCATGTCCAATACACGGCTTGTGTGGAAGAACAATTAATTCTACCATATCTATGTTTAAGTTATTTGCATGACAAATAAAATTAATATCTTACATTTTCTGCTAATATCTTGAGAAGTCCTCTTATTTTGAATGCATTTTGTATAATTTTGTATTACTGGCAAACCATAAGAGATAACGAAACGTCACAACACAAAGATGTTCCTCTCGTTAAAATACACAATTTTTGTGAAATAATTTTTTGCTGACATTAACAATTACCGGGATATTCTTTGCTCTTGGTTTGAATTTTCTAACACTTTATATTTTTTAACGTTCTTGGTCACATCCTTTTGTTTCTCGTGGTGTTATGAAGAGTGCAAAACTTCAAAGTTAGCATATAGCGGCCCGCTTTTTAAACATTTTATTATCGCTTCAGCCTCCTGTGTTCCTTCTGCAATTACAACGAAATGTGTAATGAAATCATTTCTACAAATGTTTATCTTGATTAATAAGAGGTAGATAGAAAAATAAGGTTTGTAAGAATAGTTTGTAGAAGATATATACAAATTTAGTGGGTAGAGAAAGTCATATCAGTGTAATACGTATGATTTCTAGTGCTACACACGGTTAATGTGAGAGAACTATCCGAAGATAAATTATTTCTAGAAAATGATAATTATAGAGCTCGGTAGGAACAGTATTTACAATATTGCAAGTCGCCTTTAAGATTGTATTTCGAGTATTTGAGACTGCCTTGAAGGTTTAACAGGATATTTGAGTCAGTTGAGAAAGTTTAGCGTGCTAATGAGCGTCTTGGCATGGTACTAGGGCAGTCCCAGAAGTACCCGACCTGACGTATATATAGCGGTTGTTGTTTCAAACAAATTACTATGGTAGAAAGTACCACCCTTATAAAGCTTAAGTTTGAAGTTTGACAATGCTACGTAGTTTAGTAATTGTTTGGCAGCCATTAATAGTGAACTCTCTCAGCGAATTTGTAAACATGGACAAAACTAGCCATCGTTATGTGCTACAATACTTTCATTTGAAAGGTCTTAGTTCAACTAATATTAAAGCTGAGATACATTCTACTCTGGGGGAGTCTGCTCCTTCGTTTACAACAGTAAAATATTGGGTGGCAGAGTTACGCAGGCCGTACGAGCTGCCAAGACGAACATCGCTGTGGTCGACCAAATGAGGTGACCACGCCAGAAATTGCGAGGAAAATCCACAAAATGGTATTGGATGACCGTCGACTGAAAGTGTGCGAGCTAGCAAACATCGTAGGCATTTCAAAAATTGCTGTACATCGCACACTAACTGAAAATTTAGACATGAGAAAGCTGTGCGCAAGATGGGTGCCGCGTTTAATCACAATGGAACAAAAACAGCGTTGTGAGGATGTTTCAATCGAGTGTTTGGCGGTGTTTCGCTGCAATAAAGCGGATTTTTTGTGTCGATTCATAACCATGGACGAAACATGGGTCCATCACTTCACACCTAAGACTAAGGAACAGTTGAAACAGTGGATTGAAAGGGGAGAATCGGCTCCAAAGAAGGCGAAGACAGTTCCATCTACAGGCAAGGTCACGGCGTCAGTTTTTTGGGATCCAAATAGGGATGCACCCTATTCGCCAGACTAAGGCCCCTCTGATTATTTTCTGTTTCCAAAGTTGGCGGTAAAAGATTTGCCAACAATGAAGAGGTGGATTTTGCAGTTGTTAGCTATTTTGCAGAACTCGACGGTTCTCACTATAAACAGTGTATCGAAGCTATTGAACATCGCTGGAAAAGTGTATCGTGCTCAAAGGAGACTATACAGTGAAATAAAAATTCTTTTTCCCAAAATTTTTGTGTTTTCTTTATTAGGTCGGGTACTTCTGGGATAGTCCTCTTAACTCAGATGTAAAGCATCGGTGCGGTAAGCTAGATTGAGTCCCGAGTCATCTCTGATTCATGTTTCCAAATAAAAAATTAATCCATAATGTATAATTATTTGCTTCTTTAATATAATTATTTGATTTAGATTGGTACTTTAATTAAAACACCAAAATTATTCCAATGTACTAATAAACTCTTAAATTAAACTTAAATAAAAATATAATTTTGTATTATAAGTATATAAATGATTGCGTATGCTTATATAAAATACATGAAAAATTAAACGAACATCTAGTACCTCAGATGGAGTTATAATCGACCCAGTCTACTGAAAAACGGCCAATTGCTAAAAGGTGTCATTGAGCATTTGCTATCTGAAAAGTAATCTGAGCTGTTAATATATTTAACTCAGGCAGCTCAGACAATGTACACAAAATTGTGGCTTTGTAAGCAAACTACTCAGGGAAAGCTCTGGGCTAGAATTTTTTTGTTTTGTTTTTGGATCGAATTCCGGATCTAATATTCCCCATGATAAAAAAAAATCTGATGTGTTACACTCACATGACTTTCCCTACTCTTGTACAAACTATTTTTACCAACGCTTATTCTCCATCTACTTCATGTTAATCGAGATATCGAGATGTTAATCTTATTGCTAATTTTCTTGTAGATGCAAGGGGAATTGGTAGGCTTTAAGCGATAGTCAAATATATTAAGAGCTGGTTGCTATGTGGAGTATTCCATTCTCTTTGCATTACCAGGACAAATAAAAATGAATAACGAATTCCCATTTGAGAAAAAGTATAAGTATTGGAAAATTTAAGGGAATAACAAGCAAAATATGGAAAATGGTTCACTAAACAAAAAAACTGTATATGACATAAATTGTGCATTTTAACGCGATCTACATTTTTTGTGTAGTAACATTTTGTCTATCTCTTATGGTTTACCAGTTATGCAAAAGTCATTCACAATGAAGAATACTTTGGGAGACATTCCCAGAAAATTCAAGATATACATTTTATTTGTCATGAAAGTATCGTAAATATATGATATTTTAATCTAAATCGTTAGAGCCATTTTTGAGAAAATTTAAATTTTGAAAAATGTTCCATGTAAAGGGTAATCTGGGGTGGAGGGATTTTCTTAAAAACCTTCGTATCGCATCTCTGGAAGATACTGAAGCTAAATATCAAGTTTGGTGTTTATCCGACTGTTCGTTTCTGAATTATGCTGTTCACAGACAGACACACAGACACACACACACACACACACACACACACAGAGAGAGAGACACACACAGACATGTTTCCAAAAATGCTGTTTTTGGATTCAGGGGGCCTCAAAACATATATTTCCGGTGAAATCTAGGTGTCGAACTTTTAGGTGGAATACAATACTTCCCCTACTTACTATACGTAGTAGAGAAAGTAAAAAGTCATTTTGAGTTCGCTAAAAATTCTTTGTACGGCTTTGCCCCCCCCCCCCCCCCCGAGAGTATTCATATGCGCCTATAATCGATTTTGCATTTGCTGCTTTTACATGCTTAGCGTCATAAAAAGAAGCAAATGGATATTGATTTGATACCAATCCGACGAGTTCACTTACAATTCCGTAATCTTATTATTAGAGCCCGGAAGTTAAGCAAAATCCCTTTTCTATTTGGATGGATATAATAAAGAGTTAAATAGACATAAGCATAGGGAAGATTGGGCCAGTTTTTATTTTGCCTTTTTTGCGTATGTTAAGGTTTAAATCCTTGTTTGCCTGTTGTGGATCGTTATGACTTTTTGCTGTGATTATTTTCACGTTTTAAAAAGCACATAAAAATGTCAATGCATGAAAGTGAAAAAAATTGTATACAAGTGATAAATGACACTTTCATGTCACAAAAATATTTATTGTGAATCTTGTTCCCTATAAATGCCGTTATTTGTTTTCAAACAGTCGAAAACTTACCGCCTCAAATGATTCAATTAAATTCTCTAAATAGAAGTACCTATGAAAGGAATGCAGGCACCTTACATAAAAAAGTCAGTTAAAGCTTTGAAATTTCTCTTCCCGAAAGTATTTTATCTCACATATGTAACTCCATGAGTTACACAGAACCACCGAAGAAGTAAGAAGTTTGTATCCTCTTGGGGTGAAGTTGGTTTCCAACAGCAAGAGGGGTCTTCCTAAATTCACCCTCCCAAACGTGATTTTAAGAACGTGGCACCAGGTTTGTAACCTGGAGCTCTGCGGCCATATTACAGCAACAATTTGGGCAAGATATGCGAGGTATTTGACACTCTATCAGAAGACGAAGCTACTTCAGTTCGCGAGGTAAAGAAGTTGTAGAATGAAGAAATCAGCAACGATCTGGTGCTTATAACAGCACATTATAGTGAGCTACCGGAAGTAATCTTGAAGTTAAAGAAAAAAGATGATACGCTAGCGTCACTTGTGGCGATCTTTGAAGATGCAATAAATGAACTGCTGTAAGTACCAGAAGAGAAAAGAAAGTGATAGTGAAAAGTGTAAGCCTATTACGAGTGCTAATGTGAACCTAGAAAGACTTAAGAACATTTATGATGTCCTAAAGATGAAATCTCTGTTGCAACTGATATGAGTCCTTCCGTAATAACCTGTTTTAAATACGCTCCAATCACTTCAGTGCAAGTAGAGCATTCTTTTTCCACGATGGAAAACTTTCTCTCTGACAGGCGGCTGATTATGGTAACTGGCCCTTGAAAAAACACCATGTTGTTGCTTTTAATCAAGTAAGAGTGCGTACTTTATGTGATAAATGAATTATTAGGTATCTTAGATAGCTAGGTTCATTACTAAAGAGTGAGATTACCCTCTGTTTTCACTTTGAATAAATGCCTATTTTAATTATATTACTTGAGGAAAATGGTTTGTATTGTAACTTGTTTGCAACACGCTTTGGGCATCAATTTGAAGTAGGTCGTATTGAAGAAGTTGTATTATATTTCAACTGTTGGGGAACCGAACTTGAAATTCGTTGCAACCCACATATAGTACCCGCTTTCCGGTACCCTTCGCCCTAAGTTTAAAAATATTATTAACTTTGTAATTTTGACTGTTTCTTTAAATATTATGTATTTATGTTTGCCTCGGCTGCGTCAGTAGGTATTTATTTTAGAGACATGGATGTCTTGGCAGGGTTGTGGTGCGACTTAAGAATGTAGGCTTACACAGATTATAATTTTACTTCACTCCTTTTTATTAATGCTTGACACGATTTAAATAATACTTCACTGATATAGAGCTGTGAGATTATTTTATTAATTACTTGTGCTTTTTAACACGTAAACTTATTTTTCGTCTCACACGAATACGTATTAAATCTCTCGAGGATGCATCTCGCATCCGGTTACAAACACTGTCTGCAGGCAACTGAATTGATTTCAACCGCCTAAACTTGTAAATTTCTGTATTTCAAGTCTCTGATTGGCTATTCCTAATCCAATAGAATACCTTCATTTAACTAAAGCTTTTTCTGGTTGTTGATTGGCTATTTTTTATAAACTGTCACTAAAATTACATTATTGCTTCCAAGAATCATAAGTAGTGTTGTTAAACTTTCAAATTCATTATTGCCTCAAGGTTACCTCATTGTTACCTCATTGTTAGCAACTTTTAACCTATTATTCTCACAGCCCCTACATTATTAAATTACGTAATATATTCACATAACATTATTACACATGGATACAATAATACAAGCATATGCAATGACTGTTACATACATTTTACGAATTATTACATACACATATTACTTCAAGGCGGCCTGTTATTGAATTTACATATTATATAATTAGACTGAAATCATTTAAGTGTTAAAAACACTGCCTCATACTGCCTATTTTCGTTACCTTAAGTGCCTTTTAGCCTGCCTATTTTATTCCTGAACTTCCGGGGTCTACTTATTAACAACCTAGAAACTCCTACAAAAAAGAAATTGGCACCTTATTTGTTAGTGGGATAAATATGTTAACAGCATTATGGGAATTACTTTTGTGGTAATGTACTTTCAATGACTCTTTTGATACCCAATCTGTCTTAACTGTCCTAATATACTGAAAAACAATTTAGTATCACAGTTTACAATTAATTTTGCTGGAGAAGTAAACCGTGTTAATTCTGTAAAAAAATCCTTTCTTTGGGATTTGAAGACTTCTCCTCGAATCTATGCCGAGGAGATAGCTTAGTACCAGCAAGCGGTTTTTGTATCCCAAATATTAAAATTGATTGTATGTATTTAAATGGATATAGGAAACACAAAATGTTTATTTACTTAGTGGTTTATGAAAACGCGATTGTATACCTCTATTTTATGCCAAGCTTAGTCACAAAATTGCACTTCACCTGACATCGCTACTAAACAACGACCCTTGGTTCTCCAATTCAAATTATCTAACACACCCTCCATAGCACGCAAATATTTTTGTTGCTCATTAGAAAATGCTGTATATAAACACTAGGTATCGTTACATTAATGATTTTACTTATGAAATCTATTTTATTTCTGTTAATTCTTCTTCAGATAGTCTGGAAACCCATCAGACTCAATCAGTGCAAAATTACGCTGACAAAATTGACGAGATACATAATATCAGAGTTCAGTGTGCGCCACTGATAGTTCATCCTGAAGTCTATCACCAGTTAACAATGCACGTAAAAACGGAAATTGTCTTTTGGCCGTACAGAACATGAACGTAATTACATCCACATTTGCCGTGAGCAGATAAGACAGTCTTGAAGGACAGATAACGTCGCGTGATAGTTGCAAGGAGAAAGCTTCTTGTTCCCGTATCCAAGGGCGGAGGCAATTCTTGGCTCACCGCAACAGAAAAGTATCAAGAAATCAATACCGGCCACATGGAAATTGGGAATATTCCTTGAAAATTATCCTCACTGCGGAACGGAATAATTGTAATTCTTCCAAGGAAATAAAAGCTATTTTTTGCGAGCTGGGAAGTCACGAATACTATTGTCATGATTTCCGCCAGGCTAGAGTATATGGCCAATAAATGCATTAATGTTTTCAAGAGCTTTGGCAAACCCAGGCCGCATTAACTTTGTCATTCAAAATATAGTGTACGGGACGAAAATACCAGCAAGAAACTTGAATAACTTACTGAATAATAGAACTAAAAATATGGTGTTTGCAGCAAATGACAGTAGAACCTGCCAAGTTTTGATGTGGAAGATCGATAACGACTAGGATTTCCGCGGAAGCTTGATTTTGACCATGAGTTCACCTTTTATATCTCTGGATCCGTTAACAGATATAACTGTCGCCAGTGGCTGACATAAAAGCACGTCGTCGACAGGACTCCAGTGATAGGCTTGCAAAAATATGTGTTGGTAGCTGTTTTTGTAATTATTGTCACTCCGGAGATGGTAGAAAATCGTTGTTGAGGAGCTGAATATCTGCCGTGTTGCAAACATGTAGGTTTATTGGTAGCCATCCCAAACTTTGGGAGTTCCTCTGTCATTCACTATGTACGAAATTATTAGGTATATTTTTTTAGAGACTAATTAAAATTTAGTCCTTCGAGCATATACCAGGTGTTAAAAAAAGTATTCCATATTTTGAGAGGTGATAGTGTGGACCCCCCCCCAAAAAGAAAGTCCCGTAAACATGAATTCTAAAATCCATACCATAAGACTACGAGCACTTGTTATTTCCGCTACTGTGAAACAAGCAAGCTCTTTGCTACTACGTATGGCCTACAGAATGGAATAAACAAATGAGGATACATTACTCTGTTCCTGTCTATGGATACAGTATGCAGTAAACATCTGCTTGTGTTGGAAAGGTAGAATCAGAAGACTGACATCAATGGCGACTTACAATATTGTAAGTAGTTTAAGTCCCGAGCTTCATAGTTTTAACCACTATTAGGTCAATTAATAGAATTAATTGTTCTTCCACATAAGCTGTGTGTTGGACGGTTGGAAAGGTAGAATCAGATGACTGAAATATTCAATGCCATAGTTGGGATTTGAATCACGGATCTCCCGGTCTCCGTCCGGTTGTTCTAATCACGGAGCTACCATGGCAACATGCCGGCACGACCTTAAATTCTCCGACTGATTCGCATTCCAAATCCCGGACTAGACTAGAACGCTGACGTCTCACAGCGCAGGATATTTAAACTGAGAGAATTGAGAATACACGGCGGACCGCCACGACACCAGATACAGAACGTCTCTACGCCGGTCGTGGTCACAACGAGTAGTTTTATATCTTATGAATAAGAAGCAATTTCACCACCAGCCAGGTATGTAATAAGCTGAGGTACTTACAGGCTGCGCCGTAGTTCTTTAAAATAAAATGCAGGGCTCAAGGCAACGGCAGTAACTTTACTTGGAGTTCTAGTTGTCACCGGAACTCGCAGCCTCTTCACGAGCGCTCTGGGCTACATTCCGTGTGTAGCACCCGGTATTTCCCGGGTCGTTACAATATTATTGCTTCGTGACGGAGCAGAGCTCTTCACTTACCACTGCAGAAACACAAATCTAAAAATAATGAGTTCAGTATATCTGTTATTGCCAACAAATTCACATTTTTTTGCAATACTTGAAACTTCCAAGGTATTGATAAAAGCACGATTTGGTTATCTTGAAGAGTGAATTAAGCGAATTTGTAACCTCGACCTGGAATTTTCACGAGGATCTCCGACACGCAGAGGTGGCGAAAACGTGACTCGCGAGTCATTTTGACTCGTAGGCGCCGTTCCCTCTCTGCAACCATCCCACATGCTGCTGAGTGATGCAGTGCGTGTTGCATATTTGGTGACTCGCGGAAGGAAGTCATTTTCGCCACCTTGTCCTACAGTCGCGAATCGAAATGTGATTATTAAACTATTTTGGAATTAAAAGCAATGAACATGCGACAGATGGTTGCAGTTACTTACTTTGAACTGGTTGGTCTCACTACCCGTGTCCCTGACGGCCTGGAAGAGATCGTTGAGGGCGCGTACCATGATGCCAGGATGCTCAGGGTCACCTACCATTGTATGCGTCTTGCCGGAGCCGGTGGCCCCATATGCAAACACAGTGGCATTGTAACCTACTAGGACATCTTGCACCAGACTCCTCGTCGTCGCTTCGTACACCAGCTCCTGGAATACAGGAGTAAGACTTTATAAAAATTATAATCAAATAGGCAGAGTTGGGGGTACTTTCTATTCAGAGGAGGATACCTACCTGGGTGGAGTCTTCCCCAAAGACGGCGTCATATACATACTGACGTTCACCGCCTCCCCTCTTCTGTCTTAAGACGTCATTCTTGTCGCCATCATCTTCCAGTACCACCATCTGCAAGTAAAGGGTTGTGGAAATTCTGTTAATTGTTTTTATTAGTTAACATTAAATATTGAAGATGGTGAATACAACAGAGCAAACTTAATGAAGATTGAAATTATAAAACGACCTAATTGGCGTATTTTTGAGAACAGGTTTTATTCTGCAGTCATGTACTGTGTGCCCAGATTCATAGTCCTGATGAAGTTCCAAGGGATAGACGAAGGAGAAAGAAACTCAAATGATCACTACGAGATGCTGTATGGTCTAAATGTCAAGCTATGGGCCATCAGGTGTTCCAAGCGCCATGCAGCAACATTTTTTCACTTAAAGGGCGCAGTCGATTTATCATTTATCCGATTAAACGTAAACATCTCAAACAACCATTTAATCTTCTCACTCAGGACTTGTACAATAGAGGACTGTTATGTTTTAAGGGGCGAAAAACCACAGGCCAATATGACAGGCTGTACCTATTTTGAATGCAGTCCGTTTGCGTTCTGAAAAACAGAGAGACCTGATTAACCATATTGCCCTTATTTGCTCCATAGCATAAGAGTACTAAAGTAAACAACTTCCATGAAAGGAATGGTGCAAGGAAAAAGTAAAAGTGAAGAGTGGTTTGTTCATTAATGTTTATTTTTTATTTTATTTATGTAATAAAGGAAAATAATAATAATAATAATTTAATTAAACATTTATATCCACTATCTAACACTTTATTCCTGTACATCTGGTCTTTTTGATCTAAAATAACACCCTATACTGCAATGATTGTAGAAATTCAAAAAATGAAATTAAGAATGGCACTTGGAACTTTCATATACTGAGCATAGCATATGAAGTTTTAATTTTTCTCCTTCTTAAACATTGTTTTTATGAAGTAGACAAATAGTATAAATCTCAAGTATACATCACCCTGTGAAGGAACTAGGTTATGCTAGGATTCCAAATGTAGTATTCGGCGAAAAATCGGAATCTATGAAACTGAATCGTGGATCACAAATACAATAGGTAGTTACACATACAAATATTCAGTATGGCTTTCAATAAAGCCGTTCATGTATTGCTAATGTACATTTATACATTTCAAAAAATTTAGGAGTTTAACAAAGGAAAACACTCCAGTCTTATCAGAATAACATGAATATCCGCAAACTATAATTCAAATGATGTAAAATATACGATTGCTAAAATATAAAATAAAACAAATTCAAATACATTTAGCAGATCATGACATAAGAAACAGCAGGGAGTGTATTTTGTCGCCAGCTTTCTTCGAATGCCTGTTTGTATGCAATACGCCTGTAATACGTGCATAGCATCCATTAAGTTAGTTTTCTGTCACGCCGTTGGCGTGTATAGGAACAACCTAGCGGTTCTTTCTGTAATTAGGGGAATTTTTACAATCAATGATTCTGCCATTTTGGGCATATGTGGCACGTGATTAGCCCACCGCTCATACATAGCGCCACAGGAGAGAAGCAGGACGCTGCGTACATGAAATGGCCGACAATTTTGTTCAGGGACTTTTTTTTCAAAATATGAGTGTCTTTTTATGTCCAATTAAGCATTACACGTGACTAATGGCTTTACGTACCTTCCGAAGCAACCATGCTTCCCGAAAAAAATCCATTCGCCCCTCACCTGGTTTGAACCTGCGACGACCTCGGATACTAAGTCTAGCATGGCAACTAATCACTAGACCACGGTGGATGTCACATTAACATTCAGTACATAGCTAAATAATATAAGAATCAATTCCAGCAGCAAGAGTAACAGAGAACTGTAGGTAAAATGTCGCATTGAATTGTGAATGGATGCACTGTCACCCTTAGTGAAGTCTCTCTCTCCCCCCCCTCTCTCTCTCTCTCTCCCCTGTGCATAGATGCTCTAACTTACTAATTTAGCCCAATATTGTAGCGCAATTTAATATAGAAAAAATTGCATATGTATATGTTGTTACTTTCTCTAACCTTAGACAACTGAAGTAGAAGATCAGCGCCCCCCCAAAAAAATTAAAGTGAGTTTTATTTGTGGACGCTCTTTAACTACTATGGTCCTTAACGTCCCATTCTACATTGGGCGTGAAAGAACGGAAATTTTGCTCAGAGCCTCGTTATCAGACTTGACGTAAATCTACGACACGCGACTACCGGCTTTACTTTCCTTTCCAAGGAAGCCATGCTAAGGATTTTTACGCCCGAAAAAAATCTATCGCCCTCCGACGCGTTTGAACCCACGACCTCGGGAATTAGAGGCTAGCATGGTACCCCTAAGACCACGAGGACAACAATCCGTTAAACCCTAACAGTGTGCTTTTAGTTTCTCCACCGTTTATCTATGGTAGGTAGTTAATGGAACTGTAGTATTCCACCCTAAAATTAGATATTGAAATTTCACCCTAAATACATACTTAGAACACAAAAAATACGCACTTTTTATAAAAAGGACAGCGCGCGCACATGTGTCAGTGACTGTGAACAGCAAAGCTCATATTTCGCATTGATACCAACTTCAATATAAGTGCAGCGTTTGTCAAGGATGCAAAATGAAAGCTCTCGCAAAATTTTCCTCACAACAAACTACGTTTCGTATGCAAAACGTTCATTATCTTTTACTTTCTACAAAATTGAGCGAGATAACTAAGCGATCCTAGATTCCATTCTCGTTGGACTGGACATCCTGACCTTGGTTTTCTTTCCGTAGTTTTTCCAGTTGGGTGGGCGAATGCTGGATTATATATTACCAATAATTTATTGGCCCTCACCTCCTCTCATTTTATTTCCTTTACTGCAGGGTCCAGCGCAATGTACGGTGGGTGTGTTTTAAGTAGGGAACCTTCTGCTTGAACCTGTTCGTTACGAGAGAGTCATCTAGGAGGCACCCGGAGATATTGAATCTAGGAACATTAGGGACACAGCTGCGATTACCGTCAATAGATCTTGCCACCCTTCGTACTCTCGCCGCATCTCTTTCTTCCGGAGGTTAAGTAGGCGCAATAGGCCTAGCCTTGGCTGCGGTATCGAAATTCTCCTCCCTTCTAAACCGTAACCCCTAACCCTACTTTCTCAAAAAGCACTACAGCTATTTTTATAGGGCGCCGGGTAGCGCAGTGGTTTCGTTTCCGACTCTCGTACTAAGGGGTCGAGGTTCGATTCCCGGCTTTGGGGTGGCGATTTTAAGTCGATCCTATACACGCCTTCAACTCTGACTTGCACGTACGAAGTATCCCCAAGGCTCAACGTGGTTCGGAGACCACGGTAAAAGTTGTAGGTCCTCCCATTCCACCGCCATCCTCATCATCACCCTACCATCGGCTGCAACTGATTTCCCCGCTGGGTGCCTCCACGTTTGAAATGGGTCGTCATCGCTTGATGAAAAGCGGTAACACCCGAAGATCATACACCACGTGGGGAGCGTTAGAAACGACGACGATTTTTATTAAAACGACATAGTTTCAGATATTGCCATTATAAATAAAATCTGTATCATGAAGTTTCTGTGAAGATCCTGCAAGGTCCTCTTAATTCGCTTTAAATTTTAGAGTATGTTATATAACTGTTAAACCTAAGACAGGGTTCGCCAAATTACGGCCCGCGAGCCGCTTCTGTTTGGCACGCCTACAAATTATATATATAAAGAACGATTAAATAAAATTATTAAGCGCTCTGGTTTTTAATTGATAAACAGTGTAATGATCTACTGAGGGACAAATATAAAGGAAATTAAATTGGTTGATTTTTACAGCGCTCCGCCGAATGACAAATTTTCTCACTTGAAAAACTTTGCACAAGGACTAATATTACTGTTCGCACCAACGTATATCTGTGAAAACACATTTTCAAAAACGAAACATGTGAAATCAAAATATGGGTTGCTGTGATGATGAACATTTAGAGTCCGTTTTGATGATAGGCGTACAAAATAAGAACTACAAAGGTCTGCAATTACAGCACAGAAAGTTAGTTTCATTCTTCTCATTGAGTATAAACTGCTATTAACGTTGGAACAGTAAATTTAACAGATGTTTATACGTGTATATACATCTATATATAAATACATATATAAAGGTATATATACAGAGTTATTCAAAAAGAAGGAACAGACTTTAAATATTTATTTATAATGAATGACAATAGATGACAACACATTCGATACATCACTGAATAGAGAAAAGTTCAAAATTTTATTTTATGTGTTCAAAATGAGCATCATTTGTTATGCGAGGACGACCAGTGCTTTTCCGTTTGCATACGTAACCATCTTCTACGAATTTATTGTATCAATTGTAAATTTTTTATGATGAGGCGGTTGTTGTTATACTTACAACGAAATGCACGCTACAATGAAACAATGGATTCACTCTTTGCATACTGCAGCACACAAAGCGACTTTTCCTGTGGCGTCGCCATTTTCTTGTAAACAAACACAACGCCGCTGTAGGCACTACTTTACTCTATTCAATGATGTGTCGTATGTGTCGCTATCTATTGTTGTTAATTAAAAATGAATATTTAAAATCTGTTCCTTCTTTTTAAATAACCCTATATATATATATATATTATGTGGGTTCGTCCGCGATTCATTCTTTGACGATTATATGTTGTGAATAAACAAAACTTACATAGTAAAAACCGAGCGAGATGGGTCCGCGGTAACGTGTGAGGCCGCATTCGGTAGGTCCCGGGTTCGATTCCCGGGGGCCGCCCGCTCTGACTATGGATTTTTCGCGGTTTTCCCTGTTGACATAGGCGAATGCCGGAGTGGTATATTCTACCACGGTTTTCCTCCCTCCCCAGTTTCTTTCATTTCATTTCTCTTTCATGTTTCAGGTTGACTCCGGGGCTGTGGGCAGAAAGCGCAGAAACTTGCGATTTCGTGCTTCTTCTCGGCCGTGCTAGAGCCTCTGCCTATCGAGCCTCCAGTGCTGGGTCGTGTTTCCCCGGTTCCACTAGAAGGACGTCTCCGAACGACCCTCTAGTGGGGAATTGTTAAGGCAACTCTGTGCGTCTCTGTCAACTTGCGCAACCATACACATAGCCGATTCCCTCACCATATCCATTCCTCCCGGTGATATACGCACAAAAGACCCATTGGCGGTCGAGATGCTAGGTGTCCACTCCGTTAACTAGTCCTATCCTACCATAGTAAAAAAATCACATAAAATATACAATTTATGTCAAATAAATTGTTTTTACGGTCCTATGAGACTTTTGAATGGAAGGTTTTCCCAAATACAAAGTTTATATGTGATGAAAGGAATTTAAGTAGCATTAGTGTACGCAGACAGTGCATTTGGGGGGGGTGTGCTGAAACTGCAATAACTGAAACACACGAAGTGATCATTCCTTCATTCCGTGGTGAGTTTTAGAGACTTTTCCATGCGAGGGGGATACCAACTGGATCACTAAACAGGGTATATTGACTAGATAAAGGATCCAATGAATCGCCATGACCACAACCACCTTCTTAATCATTTACGAGGTGTGGCAATAAAGAAACCGGAGTGCTTATTGCGCGCATTTCCGGCTTCGTCGATGACAAAGAGAAGAGTGGGGGATTGCCCTTGGGACTCTCCCTGACACGTGTACAAAATTTCACGCCACTGTGATGGTTAATCTGGCTGTGAGCCTTCTTAGAAACGGGTCGTGTATCTGAGCTCCGTCGGAATTATGCTACGCTCTAAAGTAGAACAGCGTGTTAACATCAAATTCTTTACAAAACTTGGAGAATCCGCCACAGAAACTTACGATTTGTTGAAACAAGTTTATGGTGATCAGTGTCTATCCAGTACGCAAGTTTTCGAGTGGGTTAAGAGGTTCAAGGACGGTAGGGAAGACGTCGAAGACGATCCGAAATCGGGCCGTCCTTCCACTTAGAAAACTGAAGAGAATGTGGAGAAGGTCGTTAGAATTGTTCGAGAAGATCGCCTGAAGGGTGCCTGAAGGTCAGGCTGTCAATCAAGTTTATTATACAACCGTTCTGAAGACCCTCCGTGAATGTGTGCGACGAAGGAGACCAGATCTGTGGAAGAACCACTCTTAGATTCTTTATCAGGATAACGCGCCGGCCCATAACGCGATGTCTGTGAAGAGGTTTTTGGCGAAAAACAACATTTCATTGATGGAACATCCACGTATTCGCCTGTCCTAGCACCAGACGACTTTTTTCTCTTCCCAAAAGTGAAGTCTGCGCTTAAAGGAACCAGGTTCGAGTCCGTGGATGCAGTGAAGGAAAATGCGATGAGACTCCTCAACAGCATAACAGGAAAAGACTTGCAGCACTGCTACCAACAGTGGAAAATTCGCATAGAGCGGTGCAGGGATCGGTGAGGGGATTACATTAAAGAGGACAACATTTCAGTTGTACACGTTTTTTAAATAAAGAGTTAGAGCATTAGTCCGGTTTCTTTATTGCCACCCCTCGTATAAGACTAAGCAAACAGGAGTGCATAGAGACTAAGCACCCCAGCCAGGACTTATACCCAGGTTAGGTTAACTTCCACAAATATTGTAAAAAATTAACTTTTAAGTCAATCAAATGTGTTAGCCACTAGACAAGTGAACCCACTCAGAAGCTCCACTTCTACTTCACTATAGACATGCTCTATAACCATCCAGTACTAACTACATGCGACTGCACCTGTGCAGATAGTAAAATGAGCGAAACGAACTGTTTAATCTATGTTGCCAACCAACATATGATAATTTCCCCAAAAAATGCATTAATTCCATCATCCCCCAGTATTTAACACTTTTTAATGTATATACTATTTACATTTACCTCTTTATCAACAGGTAAAATGTGGTATACGAGCTAATTCTCTAAATATAAGAGATTTACAGAGAGAGAGAGAGAGAGAGAGAGAGAGAGAGACTGCAGTCATCGATATTACTGTTTTAAGAACCTTGGAGGTGGCTTCAGCCTCCTGAGCCCCCTTACTCTGCACACACCCCTCCTAACCATAAAAAATAAATGCCAAACAAATATGAAACATTTTAACAAGGCAAGTAACTCTTTATAGTAAGCACAGAAGAAAAAAATCTGATGTGTTACACTCACATGACTTTCTCTACTCTTATACAAACTGTTTTTACAAACGCTTATTCTCCATCTCCTTCATGTTAATCGAGATAAACATTTGCAGACTCTATCTTATTGCTAATTTTCTTGTAGATGTAAGGGGAATATATATTTACAAGGGCAATATAGAAATACAGTAGCCTTTAAGCACATACATATCTCTTATTAGCTGGTTGCTAGGTGCAGCACCATTCGCTTTGCCACAGATTAATATTCTTTGCATATCCAAGACAAAAAAAAATGAATAACGAATTCCCATTTGAGAAAATTATTGAAAAATTTAAGGGAATAACAAGTAATATCTCGAAAATGGTTCACTCAACAAAAAAAGTGTATATGACATAAATTGTGTATTTCAAAGCGATCTACATTTTTTGTGCAGTAAAATTTTGTCTATCTCTTATGGTTTACCAGTTATGCGAAAGTCGTTCACAATAAATAATACTTTTGGAGACATTCCCAGGAAATTCAAGATATACATTTTATTTGTCATACAAATATCTTAAACATATGATATTTTAATCAAAATCGTTAGAGCCATTTTGGGAAAATTAAAATTTTCGAAAAATCTTCCATGTAAAGGGTACTCTGGGGTGGGGGGATTTTCTTGAAAACCTTCGTGTCGCATCCTTGGAAGATATTGAACCTAAATACCAAGTTTGGTGTTTATCTGACTGTTCGTTTCTGAGTTATGCTGTTCACAGACAGACACACACACGGATATATTTCCAAAAATGCTTTTTTTGGATTCAGGGGGTCTCAAAACATGTATTTCCGTTGAAATCTCGGTATCGAATTTTTGGGTGGAATACAATACTTCCCCTACTTACTATACGTAGTAGAGAAAATAAAAAAGAAAAGCACGCCTTGTGCATCCCAAGAATGTTTTGGAAATGTTCCAAAATGTTACAATGCGAAGCCCTAACGGCAACTACGAGTATTTGAGTTATAAATGTTAACCCACACAGAAATATAGTTGGCTTAGTACTTTCTGGAGCACCTCTCAGAAACTCGACCCAAATATGAAAAATATCGATCACGTTATAACAGATAAGGCAGTGTCGTGTGAAAAATAAATTTAAAACCTAGAATTCGCGTGCAACTTAAGTAACTACTTATCACTTTTCTTGGAAATTTGCATGGTTCACACTGCAACAGGTTAAACGACACACAGTTGGTAACATCTCCATAGGAAAACTTCTTTTTTGGAGACTTCTTTAGAATACTTTATTCCATTTAGCGTCTGATTATCAAGCAGTTTCTCTCTCTCTCTCTCTCTCTCTTTCTCTCTCTCTCTCTCTCTCTCACACACACACACACACACACAAAACCTGAGGTGCACAGGATTGCTTTGTCGTCTAACCCAGCAATATTTTATTTATTCAACACATTTATATTACTGTTCTTTTATGATGTTCTATTATACACTAGTTTTATTACACTTCAAAATAAACTATTTTTCTTTCTTCATTTATTTTGCCACTTCTTCATGTTCTTATAAATCTAGGTCTTATTCGTTTTATAAACACATTATATCTTTTCATTGTTAACGATGCCTTTTGTTTCATTTGTCTCAAATGGGCAAATTACTTCATTAAATATATTTTCAGTTTATAAAAACTTCATTCTGATGCAGTAATTTGTATCACAAATTACTTAAATGTAAAGAGTGATTATAGTATGAATATGCATTATTATGTGACATTGATTTGAGATGTTTGTTGACTGTAATTATTGTTGGGAAGTAAGTTTATACTGTCTTACTGAAACTGACAATAATAGCGTGCAATAATGCAGCGAGGGGGTGAGCTGTTTATCATTATTGGAAACGAGGAAGTTACGTAATGTTGGCGCGTTTTTCTTTTAGAATCTTCTGGAACATTTCCCTAGAGCATATGTATTCATAATTTTCATTGGATATAAAAATAGACGCTAATGTTGGCGCGTTTTATTAGCCAATAGCAGCTCAGTTATAATCTTTAGGCATGTCGGAGTGTATGAGTATAAAAAGAGTAGGTTAGAGGTAAAGTCCTTCAGTCGGTCAGTTCATCAAAATTCTTTGTACACTACACGTCGCATTCCCGTCAGTTCGTCGAAAATATTTTGTATGATACACGTCGCCTTCAGTCCAGCAGAAATATTACACGTCGGCTATCGATTCGCAAGTTACGCGTATAAGAGTTATGAAAAATCTCAAGTATGGTAAAGTTAATTATACAAAAGGTTGAAGTACGTGGATTAAAAGTGATCAGTAAGAAGTTGTTATAACAGTTTCAGTTTGGCGAGTGTCAAGATCAATGTGTAAATGTGATAGTGAATGTGTTCGACAATAAAACGTGTAAAACAAATTCTTTCATCAGTGTTATCTTTGGATAAAAGATTCCTTTCCGTTTACACAACCTGTATAAATAGATGTGCTTGACCAAAAGATAATAGCTAGCCGGAGGACAGTGAACAAAAATTAAATAAAATAACAGTAGCATTCTTTCAAACGAACACTAACACTGCCGCAAATTGCTAACACCAGATGGAGCTAACAAGCCTAACAAATGAATCACGTCACAAAATGGCTTCAACACGTTGAGTAAACACACATACACAAACAACATTAATAATACCATCGCAAATTGGCTCCCAAATGTGGGGCTAACAAATACAAACATATACAAATAATGTTACTTCAAATTGGCTACCACAACGTGGGTTATAAATAACATTAAAGCACTCACAAATTGCACCCCAACGTGGGGCTCAACAACAAATTAAATAAATATAACAAAATAAAACCACAATTCCAACCATCAATAGTCATATAACCTCCAAATATTGACCTTTATTTTTGCTTTTGTTAATAGCACTCACTGAAATTAAACCATATTTATGAATCCAGAAGTGTCTTGCTTTTCCCCCTCGATGCAAACAATCCCGTAGTTTTATGAAAGACAAATCTATTTTCTTAGCTTTATCATAACATTTTTATTTTTTATTTTAAAATTTTGATCCATTTTCCTTACTATTTTAATACTCTGTTTTATTACGTTCGATAGCCAAATAAGCCACTACATCCTTTTTTTATTTCCAAATTAATAATCACTGTAAACTACGACATTTTTCAACTGCAACTGCATAGAGGATCAATTCTCATGCTCAGAAATCCTTTATATTCAATATAATATCGATACACCGTTTTACAAATCATTGAAATTATTATATATTTATTTATTTTAACTGCATAATAGGCTTGTTTTGTACTACTTTTATGTTCCATTTAAATTCATTTATATTTCTATTTTAAGTTGATTTTCATTATTTTGATATGATAACTATAAATCGTCTTTATTGTTGTTAATTTAAATTTTAAATTTGTTAATTGTATAGGTATACTTTGTCTATATGTCAGCCCTCAATTGAGGGAAGTGTTAATAAATAAAATCTAATACCGTTAAACACTCCATAGCGTGTCGGGTTTCCATAGCAACACTGACATGCTGCGTGTTCATTAGGTTCATAAACAAAACTAATCTCTGGCTTAATCTCCATTCCTTCTGGTTTTTTTCTGCGCCAGGTAATACGGAATCAGCGTGTTAATAGGTAGTCATTAGAACAGCAAGTGTCGAAGAATCTTTGTAGCATATATTGATGCTGCGTAATCCTCCAACTCAGTGGAGCTGTTGGTGGTAGTGGTGGTAAAAATTTAGATTTGTTTATGGATGCTGTTTAACTGTTGTGGTCCTTAGCGTCCCATTCTATATTGGACGTGAAAGACCGGTAATTTTGCTCAGAGGCCTCTTTATCAGGTTTGAGGTACTTTTACGTGCTGTAAATCTTCGAACACGGGACCACCGGCTTTACTTCCCTTCCGAAGGAAGCCATTCTAAGGATTTTTACGCCCGAAAAAAATCCATCATCCTCCGCCGGGTTTGAACCCGCAACTTCGAGAACTGGAGTCTAGCATGGTTATCACTACACCACGGATGTAGTGGCGGTAGTTGTAGCAATAAAACAGATAGTATGGTCAGGGGCGTACGCAGAGGGGACTCAGGGGGCTGAAGTCTCCCCTCCCAGATACTCAAAACCGTAATATCGAAGCATTGCAGTCTAAATTTTGTTTTCTGTAGCTTTTTATACTTAGAGGTTTAGTAGACCACACTGTGCCTGCTAATATACAAAAAATACTAAATACATTAAAACAATAGTAAATTTTAGATGACATGAAATTTAATCCGTTATTTTGAAAATTATAATTCCATAAGTTGGTTGACAACATAGATTAAACGACTCACACCGTTTAGTCACAGGTAGTTAGCACCTGCTGTAGTTGTAGTGAAGTGAAAATGGAACTTACGATTAAACATCCTGACTGAGTATGAGTCCTGGCTGGGAGTTTTGTTTGGTCCTATAAATGCTTACAAGGTTTTTTGTTGGTCATGCTGACCCATCAGATCCTTTATTTAGTACATGTTCCATTCAGTGTCTCAGTTGGTGTCCCCTTCACATGGACAAAACTCTAAAAGCGACCACGGAATAAAGATATGACTGTCTTTGTGTGTTTCAGTTATTCCGGTTTCCCCCGCAAATGCACTCTCTGGTAGCAGCAGCAGCAGCAGCAGATTTTTACTGTTTACAGGTAAATTCCCATGCCTGGTTCTGTACAATCAAGTTGCAATTGTAGATCAATTGCAAGCAACAATCTACCCACAAACCCCTATTCAGATAGACTTATTCTTGGAACTATCCAATGGCAAGCTATTAAAGTTGCCCTTCTAGCCACTATACCTCTACTGCTTTTAATTCTTCCTTTAGATATAACATTCATTACGGGTTTACTGGCCAATTTCCAATTGACATCACAGGCTAACATTTCCTGAGTGAGTTTCTAGTTTCGCGGTAGCTCCAAGAACGTGGTATCTTGTCCGTTCTGTGGCTTCGCATTCTAGTAGAATGTGTTTCGCCGTTTCATGGGCTTGTAAGCATAGGCAGCAAATGGGTTTCATGTGCTATAATCCCGTTGCCTTCAGGTGTTTTCTGAACTTTCCATGTTCAACTATGAAAATTATAACTCTTCTAAGTGAAGGCTTGTAAAGCTTAGTAAGTAAATTTCTTAATTCTTCTCTAGGCTTATTAATTAATCGCTTGTAGAGTTTGTTTTGGGGTACTGTTTCCCATTTCTTTTGGATTACTTTTCAAACTCGAAGTCTAACTGCGTTTTTCGCATTTAACATGCTTACTCCACATGCAGGTTCTGGCCGTATAAAGGGGAGATATTGTTATACACCACTTTAACATTAAGGAATTTCACTTTCCGTCCATCTACAAGAGAACAACTTGTGTCTTCTGTGGTGCAAGTCGTAGATTTTTGGAGGTTAACTTGTGTTAAGTAAACTTGCCTAAAGCTTCATTTGCAGACAACTCAGATGTGCAGGAACCTTTGCTATCATTACTCAGATATCCAGATCGTTCGCACAGCCTATCAGGTTTACTCCTTGGGCATAGAAATCCTCCTCAAGATATTACCACAGAAAATGTTTCAGGGGAATGAATCTAGTAAAACTCCATGTGGAATTCCACAGGTCAATTCCAACTTACAGGTAATACCCACAATTAAGTCTTTGAGAAAACCTGCAGGATGTTGTACAGATATGGAGCTACACCTCTCTTGTGTTGCTAAGTTCCTAGGGGCAGAATTAAAGACATGTATGTTATCTCCGCTGTTTGTTATCTCAAAATGAATTTGAGAACACCTTACAGTTTACTGAAAAACATGTGAGTCAGTTGAGGATTATGTCATGCGCTATGCCATAGCAACAAATAAATTAGAGCAGCGGCATGGTAAACCGTGGTTCGCAACCCAACAATGGTACTGAATTTTTCAGTCTGTTTCTACCTTTCCAACTTTAGCCTACACACGGCTTGTATAAAGCAACAATGAATTATTATCACTGACTGACCTAAAGTGGTTAACTATGAAGCCCGGCACTTAAAATGCTTGGGAGATGTATTCGCCAGGGAGGTGTATTATCTCAAAATGAATTTCCGGAAAGAATGTCAGTTGGGGAATTTAATGTTGTGTCGCTATGGCCATAGTAGGTCAGTTGGTTAGAGCAGCGGCACAGTAAGTCGAATCTCCGTGGTTCAAATTCCGGCTATGGCATTGAATTTTTCAGTTTGATCCCAATTTTTGTTAGAATAGTTTGTACAACGTGAATAGATTGTCATCTGAATGTTGCATATCAGGCTTTTTTATTTTAAAAATGCTTAATCTTAAAGCTTAATACTACTTGAAAGAGCATTCAATATTTTAATACCATATATTCAAAACAAACAAGATTTTCCTTATATAAAATATGGGGTATAAAGATGGTCATATCCTACAATATACAAACTTACGTTTTTCTAAACAAAAACAATGTAAATATATAAAATATAGACTAGACAGCAATGAGCATTTTATAAAAATGGGCTAAAATGTGAAATATAGCACAGGGTATAATCCCTGTGAATTTTCAAAATGCTTGCAGATTAGAGGAATTATTACGATTTTACCATAGACTGGAAACACGCAACATATACAACTCTTACGTTTGTACTGAACAAGTAAGATTCGTTTAATGTAGCCCAGTACTTAAAATTCTCTGCTAATCCAGGTACATATATTACGTTTCAGTATTAGGTTAAATTGGTAATTAGAGGAAACAATACACTTATTAATGCAAAAATTTCACTTTCTCTACCTCTTACCCACCATAGTGGGTACAGGAAGCATTGTATTCCACACAAAACTCAATATCGAGATTATTTCGGAAATACAGGTTTTGAGGTCCTCTGAATAAAATAAAACAAAAAAGCACGTTTAGAAAAAGTATTGCGCCCACATATTTCTAAATGTATGTGAACAAAATGACTAAAAAATTAGAAGTCGGCTAAATCCCAAATTTCACACTCCAGTGAAACATTGCTTAAGCATTCCAAGGGACGATTTTCACGCAAACTCTCTATCCCAAATTACCCTTAGCATATAAAAAATTTAATTCTTTTTCATTGGCTCAAAAATGGCTCTAACCATATTAAAATATTATGTATTTGAAATATTAATGTGAGAAATTAAATGTAGATCTTGAATGTTCTTTAAATAGGCCGAGAAGTGGTCTTCATACTCATTGCATTTTTTAGTTTTGTATAACTGGAAAATCACAAGAGGCAGGCAATATTTACTACAGAAAAAATGCAGAGTTCATTAAGGCACACAGCCTATGACAAATGAATTTTTTCGCCGTTAGCCGCCGTTTTCAAAATATTCTTTGCTGCATATTCACACTTTCTCAAGTACAACATCCGAGGGCGTTTAAAGTTTGCGACTCTTCATTTTTCCTTTCTATCGCAAGAACTCTTAGCACAGCTAAATATCTGAAAGCTGTTTCCGAATATGTAACTAAGCACTTACCGCTTAATTGAAATTTATTTTAGGTAAAAATATATCATGAATAACCTAAAATGGCTAGAAGAATAATTTTATATGAATAATTAACACTAACGGATATAGGTATGTGAATTTGTTATTGGTAAAGAAAGTCAAGTAATTGTTCACATCGGATTCTTTATGATGTGAAAAGAAATGTAAGCTCTAAAGACCAAGCTAATCAATATTTTATTCGTGACTAACACTCAAGTTACATAAGACATTGTTTGCGTCTTTATTAAATGCTCTGTTCTTTACTTCGCGATTTCTGCGCTGAGGACAAAGAAACTGTTGGAGGTCACGGCTCCAAAATAATTCCAGTAATTAAGGATTGGCTACCGCAGTCATTGAAAGCCACCCTTGTAGCATGGCGTGACTGCTACCCCGATGTAAGGTCAGTAGCTGGAGGGGTTGGGGAATTGATGGCAGACTTCGCACGCACACAAGGCCGCCGACATCGATCCATTAATAATAATGAAAACATACATTTCTAGTACTACAGCGAGGAAGTGCAATTATTAAATTGAAAAGGTGAGTTGTGTAGTATTGACAATACGAAGAGCACGTTTATCATGCTCTTTGTGACAACAAGGACACGAATTAATTGTGCAAATAATGCAAATACACTTCAGGAGTATGATGAATGTTCAGAAACCTTTCGCTAATTTTAGGTACTGCTTTCTGTAGCATTTACCTACTATAGAGTAAATATGCCATTTGAAAGACAATAATACAATATAATTTAATTCCCCTGCATAATTTTTATTGATACCAAACTCGATATAAACATTTCGCTCCAAATATGTCTTATATAACTTTGTTTTCATAACAATGGTTCTAACGTTTTTGATAAAACAAACACAATTTTGAGGTTTTGGCATGGCAAAATGAATGCTCTGAACTTTTATACAGCGCCTGCTAAACCACTTTTATTCGTATGAAATGTTATGCAATTGGAGGATCACAAAAATTAGGCATATGAGACGGTTTATTTCATGAGATCGTTACACGTGTGAATTTTTATTTTACAACAATTATTAGGTGTTAAACGAAATATATGCTGTAACTGACTTTAATTATCGTCATTTAACTTATTTATTTGTAATTATGCATGTTCAAATGTTAATTGCATTGTACTTAATTGTCATTTCTTTAGTTTTATATTTTCGTACTGAAAACTAGACAATTCACACTGTACACACACTGGGAGTTTATTTTCAGGTGTGCATGACATGTATGATGTCAAATTGTCTAGCCTTGAGCCTAGAATACAATACGCCTAGCACTTCCGCAGAGGCGTATGTCTCATATGTCAGAGAAGTTGCTGGAAGCACGGCGTTCAGGCTGAACAAGAATCAATGCTGAGTGTTCATGTTTTCCGTCGAAAAGATGTAAGCAATGAATCGGCTAACCCTCTCCCCCATTACCAGGGAAGCAGATATTCGTCTCAGTTATTCAAAACAGTTCACATTCCTTCTATGACGGCGGTCGATACCGTATTAGTACTCTTCGTACTAAACTCCGTGCTTGGTAGGCAACTTCTCCGCTGCTCGCGTACTATGCTATGTCGTTCCCCTTAAAGCTGACACTTGCTTTAAAATACTCACTCATAACAATGACGTCACGACACATTTTGAAATGAACACACTATGGATTCACGCCTTTCATATTTTAAAATTATGCACGACGTCTCACTGTTGTAATCAATTTATGAATAACCTTAGATACTTTCCTTATCTACGGGTCAAACAGTGCTTTATTATGTATGTTTATTATAAACCAAATAATTTATATAAATAAATGTAGTTGTGGCAACATTTAATATGTATTTCTATAACTAAATAAACATATCTTACTTTTTATTGATATCTGCTAGTTACCATTACCATTAAACAGTTGGGTAACTAAGGAAAAAAAGAACACACACAAGCCTGATCACGATGAGAAAGAAGAAAAGCTATTTACATTCAAGCCTTCGTCGTATAAGACGAAACGGAATCTCATAAGCTTTTGTCTTATGTTAGCTTCATCATAACTAAATGTTTGGTCGACCACACAATAATAGGCTGATTACATGTGACGTCACTGAGCTATAATAGCATCCATTATACTTCAGTGACTCATTATGATCTTACTCGGCGGCGCGCGCAGCTCGCCCATACCTTTTAACACCTTCAAAGCGCAGTTCACTAGGATCCATGCCCCAATTAAACAATGAAATATGTGTATTTAAAATAAATTCTGTTCTTTGTGATTTTAATCTAATAAATGGATTTCATTTCCTTCGCTATAATATGTAATTCTTTCACGTTACCTGCAAAAATCAATAAATACGGCCTGGACTCAGCAGTACTGCAATCTGTTGCACTCGACGCCAACACTATCAGGATTTAATTACACACATTTAAAACGATAAGGTCTTTTTGTAAAAACTCAAGGTTTTGAAATTATAGTGTGGTTGAGCAAAAACAGTCGTATGCAACTCGACTAAAATGGTTTCGTATTAAAATTACGAAACTCGCTACCGCTCGTTTCATAAACATACTCGCGTCTTAATTACTACCAATAGTCTTTTTGTATAATATGCTAATATATTGTAACAACGTATTCACTTTTTGGTTGTATCAAACCAACAACATAATGTATTAAACACTGCAACAAAGCATCATATTACGACATAAGTTGAAATAAAATTTGGAACGCTTAAATTAGAACAAGCTTATTCATTTAAACGCTCACTTCTGGAGACCGTGCTCTGCAGATAATCATAAAAGAAGAACCAATTACATTTTAATGCACGACTATTAAAACGCTAATGACCTAGCAGTTGAGGACCCTTAAACAAAACTATTAAAATCGTTCCAAATACAGGTATTAGAACCGTCCCGATACCATTGCAAAAATACGGAATTACCAAAGCATAGTTATTAATGTGGAGTATTTAAGTGTGATATTAGTCAATTCGGAAATATTCGCTGTTGTATGTTTAAAGTTTTCTTTGTGAAATAGCAATTAAATTTTAAAATGTTTAAATACCTGTTCTATTTCTCATGAGCTTACGCTAGGATATCGAGCTACTTGACTAAGTTGTAAAGTGCTGGCTGCTTTCATAGTTTTTCACGTATAAACAAGAAGTGTTGATGAACAGTTCTTTGCAGAGTATGACCTTTTATTCAAGAAACCTTGTGAAACAGTAATGAGTAGTAAAATTCGTATGGATGTTACATATCAGACTTTTAAAATAACTGCAAGATTCTCCCATTTATGTGCAAAGTTAAGCAACAGAAAAAGGTTTAGTATGCATCACTCGATTTATTACTAATCATATAAGCAGTGATGACGAAGGTTCTATGGAAGATTTCGGGAGTGCCAGCTCCGCAGCTTAATGGTCAGCAAATCTAACAGCCATTCCTGGCCTATCACGGGAAGTTATATTTCGTAGGACGATGTCCTTGATGACCAGGGTCTCATTAGGTTAGATCCCTTTAGGTTTAATGTCTCTCTTGGCTAATCATTCCGATATTCATCTTCACTGTTTAGTCTCCTTTCCACCCTGGGAAACGGTTACAATTTCGCTGTGCTAGGGAGAGCCCCTGAAGATCGTCAGTGGTTGGCATTGGATACAGAGATATCACCAAGCATAGAAATTCTCAAGCAGTTGGCTTTGAGTTATCTACGCTCAAACCATATGCCAACAAAGAATGTAAACAACAGCGGCCAGGAACCACTGACGACCAGGTAAACACGTCTGGTGAGTGCTGTCTGAAAACGCCAATAGACCCTACAAGGGATGGGAAGTGGTTTGTCACTTACGGCTCATTACCTAAGGTCCAGTAATGGTTCAAATTCATTTACTTTCGTCCTGGCTTTAAGGCTTAGAAATTCGAATGCATGGTTATTACCAAACTTCTCTAATTGTTGACGATTAGCCAAGCTTTGACATTCTGTAGACGAGGTGGAGACGGGTCTGTTATTGCTACAATAGCAGTAAGACGGTGATTGTATCCTAATGAAAAACCGAAACGTGAGATATTTTGTTTTTTCTTCGACACTCACACCCCTGACATTACGTTAGCATTTAACGTATAGGGCAGATTGGTACTAAGTACTTAAGTTTAGCTAGAATGGTCTTTGTGCTAGAGGATTAAGTTCTCTTACCTTATTGTCCACACAGTGTAGTACACGATGATTCTCCGTCACTCTCAGGGGCCGGATTCGGACCGCCACCTGAGGACAGAAAATTTACTATTCAGCTATCCCAGTTAAATAATTTTAGATTTAAGCAACTTTAAGCAATAAAAATGCAAAATATATTGTAAAAAAATCAAAATCGCTTCTCCACTTCTCAATTCAAACACACCATCCCCGTTGAAGGTGAGCCTGTACATTATTGTTGTATGGATTACATTGAATTTTGTGCACTGGCTCTTTTAATCCATCGTAAACACTAACAATAAGAAGAATTACGATTAGAACAGATCGTCAAAGTGTTTAAAATACTAACAAAGATTGCAGTCATCCGACAGTGTAACAAACAGTTTATAGATATAAGACATTTTCTGTCTAGACAAATATAGATAAGGGTCAACGGAGGACTGTAATGATCAGACAAGAAAAAGAAACATAAGAGAAATTTTCAACAAAAAAATCACATTCACGGACGAGATTTTGACTGTTGTATGTATTATACAATTAAAGCTGATTCGTGCAAGCTAAAACTTCCATAGTATTAAACAAGTTAAGATACACGGGTTCCTGAATCACCATTATAACAGATCATTATTTCAAGACCGAAAATAGGGAGATATTATCAAACTGCAAAAACCCCGAGTTTTAAAGCCTCAAATGGGATTTTTAAAGACTACTTTATGAAAAATAGGTAACCGATTTTATACATAATAATTACTTTCTTACTTGTGTTGTTTAAAATCAAATCACCATTGTGTCAGCTGTAAGATCGCAGCATGCAAAACCGAACAGTCGAAGTGTTACGGAATACTAATCAACGTTACCGACAGTGGGAATGAGACCTCAAAATTAAGGTAAGCTATGCCCAGAACACAATAAACGCATGAACATAATTTATTTGCAGACTGACTCTTTATGAATGAGCACTGATTAAAAACACATTTTCAAAGTTGAAAGTTGAAGGAATCTGGTGGTTTTCGGTAATGGAAACTAAAGTGGGGTTGAGGTAGTAGGATTTCGTAATTTATCCATTTTTACTTAGTATTGTATACGGCACTCAGGCGGTGGACTCTCATGATACACGAAATGAAATAATTGGGAAAGGAAATTTGGGAAGCAAATATTCCAGGCCTAAGGTAATTTCTACGGAATTTATGAATGACGAGATGGCTGATGCCTTATTCATCACTGCATACTGATACTATTATGGTTCTGTAACGAGCTGACGTTTTATCCGATAAGATCACATCCTTGCAAGCACATTATAGGATAATGACCGGGACTGCTCGATATCCGAGGCATTGCTAAACGTTATTTGTTACTATCAAATAAGTGGCATATAAATAAAATGGTCGAAGAAAATGAGAAATTCATGTTATTCGTCTTGATTAATATTACGAAAATTGAATGCATTATGAACTACAGTTACCCATCCTAATATTATAAAGTGGGAAATGCTTTGGGTGCGCATGTGCATACAGGATAATCTCAAAAATCACTAGACCGATTTTTGTAAGCATGTTCTTCCTGACGGTCGTGGGCTATGAGATACTTCCAAAAAATTTTAAACTAAGGAGTTTTCGTTTTCATGTCACCAATTGCATTCCCTTTCGAATATGAATATAAGAACATGTATATTGATATTTACAGGGAATATAACATATTTTAAAGACTTCTAGTTCTAAGAGGTAAACGTTGAGGCCTAAAAGCTTTAAAACTAGGTTATTGGAAAGAAACAGATATATATCGAGTTCATATCCCCAAATTTCCCTCCGTTTTCGTTGAACGTTGCTATGTAAGAGTATTTTTGGTATTACATTGATAAAACTTGGTACATTTGAGCTTTAGAGACTGGTATCTCTAAAATATGTTCCTAAAACTTTCAAAAACTTCCGCTATATTATTTTCAGCCCCTAACACACAAATCAAAACTCTTTGACCTATATAGACAAAACTTCAAGCACTTACACTATAGAATCTAACGAAAAATATAGGCTACCTCACACATCTGAGAAAAACTACCCTTCACATACAACTACTATGTAGAATTCTGCATTGCTTAACCCACCTAGTCAAAATATTGTACAATCATACTTTGGAACCTGGAAGCATCGGTTACCTTACAACTTCTAAATCTATCCCAGCCCTTATTTTGTATCATTATGTACCTTGAAATTTAAGAAAGAAAAAAAATTACACCGATTGCCTCATCGGGACACAAATTTGTGCATTTGAGCGAGCTCAGTGAACTCGGAAAACTCATAGCATACCTCTTACAACAACAACCAAATAACCCTTCTTACAAATCTGCATCATTTACCAATCTGAAAAAAAAAAACTGTGAACACTTACGGTTTAAGTCCCAAGAAACTCGCAGGCTAATCGAGACTTTCAAAAACTATCTTATCCTTATTTCAACTCCTTACTTACATATTTTCACTGTAAACGTTGTACATTTGCGCTGTAGGACCATTATAGGCTATCTTAAAATGTCAAAATTTTCAATTCCTTATATAGAAATCTGCACTGTTTAACATATTTGGACTAACTATTGTAAAATTATACCATAGGGCAGCAAAAATATAGGTGACCTTATAAATTCCCAAAAATTACCTACCCAAATATTCAGTCTTACAATAGCTTTAACTTTCTAAAAACTGCCCTTTTCCTCATTTTCAACCACTTATACAGGATGATTTATGAAGAACTGACACATTTATTTCTTTAATGATTCTGTTCTAAATTCACTCAGTGCTCCAATTTTAGCACCAAATTAAGCAGAATGTTCTGGAGTTTCGATTGCCTGTCACTAGATGTGCAAATGTTAATGTTTTATTCGTAATTGTTAGTTTTTGAGATTTTGTTCTGGTCAACGTGAAAATGGGCAACACTGGATTACGAATTCAATTATAGCTACTCAAAGGGCATACCAGAGAGAATTTGGTGTTCGGAACCCTCCACAAAGAAACACAATACTGGGATTGGTAAACAAATTGGAAACAACTGGATCTCTGGTGAGTGAAAAAGACAAAACTTGTTCATCTAGGCTTCGCACGGTTGTTGACGTAAGAGCACGACTGTATCAATCACCCAAAAAATCATTAAAATGTTTGTCGCAGGAGACACGTACAGCTACTCAATGTGTCAGAGAGCTGTGATAAGTGCAAGCCTAAAGTCATATAGGATTACGGTCGTTCATCAGTTACAGGAACCAGATAAGGATAGACGACTGAATTATTGTCGTTGGTTTCAGGCGTTCATTGTGCAAAATCCTGCCATATTGTCCATCACATGGTTCACAGATGAAGCATGGTTCCATTTATCCGGCTATGTGAACTCAAATAACTCACGCTATTGGGCCAGCGAAAATCCACTTGTTATTCATGAAGCACCTATGCACCCGGTTAAAATCGGAGTTAGGTGCGCAATATCCGCACAGAGAATAGTGGGACCAATTTTATTTTAAAACAATGTGAACACTGCAGAGTACCGACGGATTTTCATGGAGTTTGCCAAGCAACTAGACGATGTAGAGCGAGTCAAGGATTTTTCAGCAGGACGGCGCTACATGCCATACATCAAATGAATCCATGGCACTAATTGCAAGTTTCTTTGACAACCGGATAATTTCCAAGAACCTGTGGCCACGAAATCTCCGGATTTGACATCGCCGGACTTCTTTCTGTGGGGTTACTTATGCCACACGTCCCCAGACATTGGACGATCTGAAGCACAACATTACACAGGAGATTCAAGCTATTGACAACAGAGTCCTCCAACGAGTGGCCAGTAACATGGAACGACGTGTTGAGAAATGCCTTATACAGGATGGAGGACATTTTCAACATTTGCTATAGAGGTAAATAATCTCCCAAAATTCCTCTGCATTTCAGGTATAATAAGTTGTCGCTAGCATAACTCGTTTTGAAACAATTAAAGAAATAAATGTATCAGTTCTTCATAAATCACCCTGTACAATACCGTGCACCGTTTGGCAAGGGATAACATTTTTCCACTATGAAGGACAGACAAAAATGAATTGAGCACATGAACTGAATGAGTGAGGAGAGAGATACCATACTAGCGAGGAACTGTCAAGCAAGAGGACGACGTGATGTTAAGCGTCCTAGAAGAGTCGGGTTGATGTTTTGTGAAGACCGGAGTGGGCATTTGCCTAATTCCTGCAGTGATGATGATAAAATAGGACTCGGCAAAATATTGTGGGCTCTCTTACACATACCATCCATAATTATATTTTCACATCCTTGCGTAAAAGTCTGCACCATTTCATCAATCTTGAGAAAAGAGGCTTTAGGTCTCTGTGAAAATAATAGGCTGCTCTCGACTTTAAAAAATTACCCCTTATTCTCATTTTCAACCCCTTACTTCCGTGCATCGGAAGCTACCTTGGAACTCCGGCTAAAACAACTGGTATTATACAGGGTTATTTCAAAAAGAAGGAACAGACTTTAAATATTTATTTCTAATGAACGACAATAGATAGCAACACATCACTGAATAGAGTAAAGTTCAAAGTTTTAAACCCCCATCTATTAGTGCCATTCAGTTCCTACAGCGTTTGTTTACGAGAAAATGGCGACGCCACAACAAAAGTCGTTTTGTGTGCTGCATTATACAAGAGTGACTCCATTGTTTCATTGCAGCGTGCATTTCGTTGTAAGTTCAACAAAGAGTCACCTCGTCATAAAAATGCTACAATTGATACAATAAATTCGTAGAAGATGGTTGCGTATGCAAACGGAAAAGCACTGGTCGTCCTTGCATAACAAATGGTGTTAATTTTGAACACATAAAATACAATTTTGAACTTTCCTCTATTCAGTGATGTATCGCACGTGTCGCCATCTATTGTCGTTCATTATAAATAAATATTTAAATTCTGTTCCTTATTTTCGAATAACCCTTGTATACTGAACGCCCAGTAGATGTCTAAAGGTCTGCCCCGATAAAGAAAATGCTTCGGAACTTTGGAAGTAAACTACGCGTTAAAAATATTTGAGGTTAGACTATATTTGTACTTACCAGCAATAACCGATTTGGAAAAACGCGCACTTTTCAAATACGTATAAGGGGAGATTAAAATCTTTATCCCATCAATCTTAAATTTGCTGAATTCATGGCCCATTATCTCAGAAACTATTTGGCGTATGGTCTGAAATGTTTATAGGATATAGACACATGCCTTTCAAGCACATACATTGATCTCCTTTTATCCGATACATCTTTTTATTCAGGAAGATAGGATATTTCTTCTGAGTTATACCATTTTATATATTTCTTATATTAATAATCGTAGGATTAAAATTTATCAGAAATTGTTGTTAAAAGTACGGTTGTATTAAGGAGAGGAATATGAAGAGCATTAAAGGGTGAAATTCTTACATTACACAATGGCAAGTATAATCAATTCTTTTTAACACTAAAATAGATTTAAAGAAAGCATTTAGAGGCTTTTTACTATCCTGAAATTTTAATAAACGACCTTCAATAGTTTTTGAGAAAACGGGTTACTTATACCAGAAAGTGTCATTCATAGAAGAGGCTGTTTAAAGCAAAAATGGAGAAAATAAACTCGCATATAGTGCAAAGAAAGAACCATATTGCTTGAACATATGGTTTCATATTAAATAGTAGTACCTACGGATTGGTAGAGCGAAACTTCCCTAAAAGACAAAGTGTCTGAGTTATGACTTTTTTTTCTGTGAAGTGGTGCAGAATTCACAGTACAAAATTTCAGCTGCAGTACCATTTTAAAGTTGTATTTAAACTATATATCAAATTAAAGAGAAAATTACAATTTATAACATTGCATAAAAACTAAAAAAGTATCTTTTTGGGAATATTCTCCATTTAGCCTTCCCTTAAATAAAGTATTCACTAGCAATAATTAATTGTGCATTAGTTGTTGTTTGCGAATATAACATCTTTAAGATTTTGAATGAGCTGCATGATTTCAGATGATGCGTTTTTATAAATTAAAACAATTTCACACAGATAAATACTTTCAGTGTAATAAGATTCTCATTCGTCAGTTGTGTATCATTAGAAGTACTACAGTGGCTGAGATAATGAATAGTATTACGTGAGAGAGAGAGAGAGCATATTTAAGGAAAAAATCGAGGAACAAAAATAGTGGTTAGTATCTGAATGATAGAACATGTAACTAGATTCATTTGGAGATGATGATGGATATAGAAGATATCTTCATACAGAAAATAAAATGAGCAAGCTCCAGAGACATTACAGAACTATTAATCGAACGTTTAGAAATAAACTGCAAAAAGACACAAAAATAAAATTGTATAAACATGAAGTAAGGGCACATATCAAAAGCAAACCAAAACAAACGCAGATACCAGATATGAAACTTTTCCCCGAAAGGCTTTTTGCAATATCTAGCTCATATCAGTTCCAGTGAAATATTTAAGGATTACAATGTCCACACAAGAGAGATCACATCTAAGAATGCCGAATCAAATATTACCAAAACAAATATCGAAACCTATACCTAAATCTTAGGGAACATCAAGAAAGAGATGGCTGGGTGGTACTTAAATATGAAAGAAACAAACTTCGAGTGTAGTTTTCTTGAAACACTGAAGTAAAATCTAACAGAAAAATTAGAAAAGCGTTAAATATTTTTAGATTAATGGAAAAAAAATTGTAGAAGATAGAACTGGAAAGAATATTTACAACGGATGGAGCACTCTAGAAATACCAAGAAAGATTTTAAAACGCAACTCAACGCAGAAAAGAGTATAACGCCCGTATCTGAAAAGGAGAGACCAGGATTTCTTTCATTGGCCGTGAGGACTGAACATTTCAGCGATAGACTAAACCGTAAGATGATAACGACTAGGAAATTTCATTACTCCATTCTTCTGTTCACAAAACACTTTTCTGTTTACAATGCCTTTCGCAGTAACTGATTTATGTATCTTACCTTCAATTTTTGTTTATTCATAATCATTCTCTTCTCAAAATAAGAGTTTTCTAATATTTTCGTATATTCGCTATATATCAAGGGAACTTAAATACAATACATAATGTTTAAGAAATACTTCACTTACCATAAGACGCTGATGTGATGGTTTTATGGTTTCAGATGGAGAGCTCTCGCTAGAACTGGAAGAATGAGTCATGGTGACTGATTGTAGAAATGAGCTGGTATCAAGGAAATACTCTTGCTACATTCTTCATGCACTGGCGTCGTCTATTCTCCTCTAATCCATCTTAATTTGACGTATTTTTACTGAAGTTAACATGCTAAATTTTAAAGCTTTTCTATTGCTTGTCCTTCTGTGAATTTTCTAATTACGCAAAGTGGTAGATCTACATTTGGTGAAATAACTGTATTTATAAATGTTTTTAATGAGTTTACAACGGACAATTAACGCGCATCTACGCGCACCGCATTGTACACACGTGTAATATCTGAAAGCACAACAATTGTAAACCTAAAATGCATACTCTTGAATATCAGAAGTTGCTGTTCGAAGTCCTGAAGTGAAGTAGTGGCTGCCGTGGTCTACCTTATGTGAGTATTGCTTGGTTACCAGTTTCACACGCGAAACAACACCTTTCTCAATTAGTGTATCGATGCGCGCTTGCGCCATTTGCTATGGGGTAGTAGGGGCGACGAGGGGGTGTAAGATGCTTCGGCAAGTCTTTCCAAATAACGAACAAGTTCCTCATTTAGAGCATGTTGTGACTTTCAGCAAATAATAATAATAATAATAATATAATAATAATAATAATTTGTCTTCCGGTGCAACCCGTTCTCTTCTATTTTTCCCTCTTCGTCTTTTCATGTCAACCATAAATCATCCACCGTCTGGTAAATTTGTTTTGAACAAGCTTTTCTCCGTTTTAGCGCTCTTACTAGCGTGTTTCTTATCAAGCAGTTTCTTCTCATTTATTATTCCAACCAAATCTCTCTTATATATCAGTTTTCAACATTGTTTATCCTCCACCTAATCTTTTAAGCAGCGTTTTATTTCTACTCTATATACACATTTCAAGATCTGCCAAGAGTTTTTCCTCGCAACGTCGAAGTTTCCGCACTATGCAATATCAAACTCAACATACAACATTCGCTAAAGTTTTGTGATTCTAGCAGCTAATAATAATAATAATAATAATAATAATAATAATAATAATAATAATAATAATAAAAAGGTAGCAAATAAATGAATGGAAATCGGAAACCGTATGAAGCCAGAAAGAAAATGGGATTACCTCTACCGCCAATGGTTAGCGTACAAGCTTTTAAAGTGACTTATGAGTGAAATCTGAGGAATTTGAAACAAAAGATACATCTTAATGGTTAATTGTAATAATAATAATAATAATAATAATAATAATAATAATAATAATAATAATAATAATAGGTAATAATAACAATACTTTCGCCAGTCTTTGAACAGCAGTACTTAAAATATATAGGTACAAGTAGAAAATTTAGCATTTAAGTGACCTTAATATGCAACGGGAAGTTTCTATTTTCGAGAAATTTAACCCATCCCAACTAAAATTACAGTTAGAAAAGGTTTACTTTTCCCCTAAAGGTAACCATAACTTGGCCAAGATTTTCAAAAAATTCAAAAATTAGTTTTTATGTCCAAAAATACTTTGAACCGTTAGCTTCAATTGCATACTATGACTTTTGCTCTCAAAGCTCTTTAAAGCTTCAACACGTGACCATTTTAAATGCCCAAGAACACACGGTCTAATGACATGTATTTACTTCCAATGCCTTTTACGCGGCTTGGAGTTTTCTTATACTTTTGCGTCTTTAAAATGTTTCCACACGATGTAGTTTGTAACCACTCGTGTTAAAAATTTCAGCAGAAACTCCGAGGTAATGAAGTTAAAAAACTGGCCTAGGTTTTTGCTACACCCTTAAATTGCTCAAGATATGACATAATTAATTTGAATATCTAAGAAAAACATTTTGCAAAAATTATATTTAAAAATTGAGTTTTCTTTTATTCTCTCAAACCAAAAGAGCGAAAGAAACTTATATGCCATTTTTTGGGGGGTTATCGGGAATAGGAAGGATTAGGCGTGAAGTAGATAGGAGAAGTAAGGTAAGGTATTGGGGTTCCGCTTTCGCACCCCCGTTAGTACGTGGAAGGATAGGTGGCTGCCAGCTTATTGCGCTGGCAGTGTGAGTAGGAGTCCGGGAAGTGCCCTGGCCGGCCCCACGGGTAGGTACGTGAAAAGGAGTAGGAAAGGTTTGTAGCGTTGTTGTTCGTTCTTTTATTGCATTAGTCGTTAATTTTGGCGCGGTCCTCGAAAGGAGCCCGCTGGTGGTCTGAAGTGGCTTGGAAAGAAGCGCGCCGCTTCTAGCGACATTAGGTAGCCGTTTGTGCGCTCCTGCTCACTCTTCATGCCCGAGAGGGCGGATGTCCACTCGGCAATCGTCGTAAGCAGGCTTGTTGTCGTGTGCCTAACCTCCTCTAGGCATTCTGTCGGAGGTGGCTGTGCTGATGGTGGTGGCAGGCTGGCGATTGATTCTTCCAGGCCTCGGATGGCTGTGTCGGCTCTTTCGAACCGCCGTAGGCAGCGTGCGGTGAAACTCTGGAAAGCGGTGGTGAAGTCGGTGACGATGGAGTGAAGGTCCTGGATTGCGCTTTCCAATGCGTCAAGGCGGCGAAGTTGTGGTTCCAGGTTGCTGGATTGAGCGGCGGTGGCAAGTGAAGCGAGTGTTTCGTCTTGTTGCGAGATGCTGGATCCGATGTTCAGGACCTCTGAATGTAGATCCTGGATCGCATCTCGCAAGGTGGTGTCTGGTGCTGCGGGCGCTGGTGGTGCTGGTGTCGGGGATGTCGGTGATGGTACATTTGAAGCCGGAGTGAATCGACGGCTTCTCGGATACTGGGGGCACTGTGCCTGCCCGGTGAAATGGCCGTGGCCGTTGTAGGTGGCACAGTACCGGCGTCGGCGGCGGAGATCATGTCTGGTGCACTGCGTTGTCAAGCTGGGCGCACCGCAATAGTGGCACCGGGGTGGTGCAGCACAGGTTGCGGAGTCATGGCCGTAGCAGCAGCATCTGCGGCAAGGCTGGTGGCTTTCCGATCTGCTGGCCTCTACGCGGAGAACCTGCCCTAATAAGGGCAGGCTGGACCTTAAGGCAGCTTCACGATCGGCCGGATCAGCCAGTGCCAGTCGGACGAAGGTGGTTGGTCCTCGAGAGGTGATGATGCGTGTGGCCTTCAAGGTAGAAGGCCACCGGTGTTGAGCTGCGGAGAGTACGTATCTTGCAGGCAAATCTCGAGGAACCCCTGTAATCACTGCGCTGCCCCGCAGTGGTGTAGAATGTTGTGGTGGTGGCTGCTGCGATGAATGAGGTGATGAGGCGTGCTGTGCTGTTGGCGATTGCTGCGGTTGGAGGTGAGGCGTGGTGCTGACTGGAAGCGTGCGGTGGGAATGCTGGTGCCGTGGCGATGCGGTGACCGCCGCCCAAGAAGGGCCGGTCACCGGTGGAGTAGTGGCCAAGCTCCCGCCGGGTGCCGGGGGAACGGACGGCAAATCAGCGGCGGCGTGGCTCGGAGCAGCTTCAACAGCGGGCGGCGTAGTTGCGGCCTCTTCGGCGGATGCCGAAGGGTCGGCGGCGAGTTCTTCGGAGGCTGCTCGGCGTGTTCGTCGCTTTCCCAGAAAGAAACTTATATGCCAGTTTTATGTATTAGTATGTAAATAATATGGTGTATTTTTATTTTTTCAAACTTACGATTCCTGCATCGCGCGGTATACCTAATTAACATAATAAAAGTAAAGGCAATTTCTTTTCAACAAATACGAAATATATCTGCATTAACTTTAAAACACACTTACAATTGTGGTAGAGCAACTCGTGACAAAATTTTGAAAACATTCAGATAAAAACTAAAGATTTAGAAATTTCACCTATGGGGTACCTTAAATCACCGCTTGACGTACAGCATATAAGTTTAAGGGAATGTTATGACAGAATTTTCGAGGCGCAGTTTTAAGTATTGAATATAAGTAAATACACAATGTTATGTTCAATATAATTTACTCTCGGATTCTAAATATTTAAAAGTGCTTTCCGTACATTTTCTATCGTTAATGAGACACTTGTTTCATCAGGATAACGTGTGTATCCGTTCGTCGCAGAGATGCCGCCTGTTACGAAATAACTTTACGCGTGATCACGGATAGTTCTTAGATCTGGAGGAGAATTAAGTATGCCCTTGAATGAAAGTGTTCGTTCTGGAGCACCCCACTCCTCAATTCTCTTTGTCTGCCCAAGATCCATCTTCGTATGCTAACATTAAGTCAATTTTCAACATACGAGGGCAGTCCCAGAAGTACCCTACCTGACGTATATATAGCGGTTGTTTCAAACAAATGACTATGGTAGAAAGTACCACCCTTATAAAGCTTAAGTTTGAAAATTGACGATGCCACGTTGTTTAATAATGATTTGGCAACCATTAATAGTGAAGTCTCTCAGCGAATTTGTAAACATGGATAAAACTGGCCATCGTTATGTGATACAATACTTTCATTTGAAAGGTCATAGTACAACTAATATTAAAGCTGAGCTAGATTCTACTCTGGAGGGGGGGAAGTCTGCTCCTTCATTTACAACAGTAAAATATTGGGTGGCAATTTTATGCGAGGCCGTACAAGTTGCCAAGACGAACACAGCAGTGGTGGACCAAATGAGGTGACTACGACAGAAATTGTGAGGAAAATCCACAAAATGGTATTGGATGACCGTCGACTGAAAGTGCGTGAGCTAGCAGAAGACGTCATAGGCATTTAAAAAAGTGCTGTACATCGCATACTGACTGAAAATTTAGACATGAGAAAGCTGTGCGCATGATGGGTGCCGCGTTTACTCACAGTGGAACAAAAGCAGCGTCGTAAGGATGGTTCAGTCGTGTGTTTGGCGATGTTTCGCTGCAATAAAGCGGAGTTTTTGCGTCGATGCATAAACATGGTTGAAACATGGGTCCATCACTTCACACCTGAGACGAAGCAACAGTCAAAACAGTAGATTGATAGGGGAGAATCGGCTCCAAAGAAGGCAAAGACAGTTCCATCTGCAGACCAGGTCATGGCGTCAGTTTTTTGGGATGCGCGTGGGATAATTTTCACTGATTATCTTCAAAAAGGAAAAGCAATCAGTAGCGAGTATGATACAAACTTATTGCAACGTTTGAATGATGAAATCAAGCAAAAACGGCTACATTTAGCGAAAAAGAAAGTTTTGTTTCATCAAGACAATACACCAGTTCACACATCCATTATCGCCATGGTAAAATCAATGAGTTAAAGTTCGAATTGCTTCCTGATGCACCCTATTCACCAGACTTAGCCCCCTCTGATTATTTTCTGTTTCCAAAGTTGAAGAAAGGGCTTGACAACAATGAAGAGGCAGTTTACAGTTTATGGCTATTTTGCAGAACTCGGCGGTTCTCACTATAAACAGGGTATCGAAGCTATTGAACATCGACGAGAAAAGTGTATCGAGCTGAAAGGAGGCTATGCAGAGAAATAAATATGTTTTTCTCCTAAAATTTTTGTGTTTTCTTTGTTAGGCCGAGTACTTCTGGGACAGTCCTCGTACATACGTGCATGGGTAAGTTGGAAATCACCCACTATTTCATTTCTTGACCGGATTGCACTGTGACTTTTCGACTGGTTCCACCGACAAATTACAGATGGCAGGTGATTTCTATTTATTTCTCTCTCTCTCTCTTGGAAGTTTCAAGATATGAACTTGACTTCATGGCTCGTGCTGTAATTGTGAACGCAACTCCTTTCAACAACATTTCACAGCTCTTAGACACAGAATACTTAAGACATCTTAACACAGGGTGCATATTTTATTGTAGGATACTGCAAGGTACCATATCGCCGACATCAACACAAACATGCTGTACACCTGGCATTGGCAAAATGTTTCTCCTCCACTTTTGGATTTTTATGTTTATGGAATTAAAGAAGCAGAAGATTTACTTGCGACAATGAAATATTAAAACGGTGCAATGGGCAGGACGCCACGTTTATCATCAGAAATGTGCTCTAAGCTATGATAAATGTATGAATGCCATTTGGTAATTGGGTCGAAAAATAAAATGATACAGCAACACAGCAGGATATTTTTATCCTGATGTACAGGGAGAGCCAAAAGACTACGAAACGGCTGCGCGGTGTTTTTCCCGTCCGCGTCCTCGGCGCCGTCTGCTGCTATCATAGAAAGACGCGAATGAAGCCATGCAACACTTTTAAAACTACCTTTAAAGGCTTTACTTAATAACGTTATAAAGTGTGTTTGAGGACAGAATTATTAGTAGAGATCTAACCCCTTGCGATTTCTATCTATGGGGTAACTTAAAGCAAAGTTTACAAGATAAACCCACACACCCTGGAAGAATTAAAAATAATATCCGCCAGGGAAATTGCCAGCATTTCTCAACGTGAAGTACGGTGAGTGATGGATAGTCTCCTAAAGAGGTGCCAAAAATGTAAGGACAACGACGGTGGCCAGTTTCAGCATCTCCTTTCATAAAGTTGGTAAGTAAAGCCTTTAAAAGTAGTTTTAAAAATGTTGTATGGTTTCATCCGCGCCTTTCTATGATAGCGGCAGACGGCAATGAGCGCCGAGGATGCGGACAGGAAAAACACCGCGCAGCCGGTTCGTAGTTTTTTGCCTCTCTCTCTGTATATTCTTATTCACCTACAAAAAGGGGGGAGAACTTACTTTTTGACTTACCCTCATACTAAGGCAGGAATAAAGAAAGGCATGACAAATTTCTTCGGATATTATATTTTAATAAAACTCTGAATGTAGATACAACTTTCGGTAAACCGGTAAGGACATGAAAGAAAGCTGATGTAGGCACAAATGGAATTCCTTTTGGTTTCTATCAGTGTTTCTAGTTGGCAACTGGGAATCTTCCGGCAAGGAAAATTCAACCTTGAGACTTCTGGAACAAACCACAAACTATATAAAATTGACGGTTCCGGTCCTATCGCACACTATGAAACAAATCCTCTTTTCGGGGACACGCATTTCCTACAAATACTATGTACTGAAGCCGCTCTTCGTCTTCATGTTTAGAACCGGACACCGCACGTCATCGAAGCTGTCAGCCAGACTAAAGTACACATGTCACACAATAAACGGAGTTTACTCTCAATTTGGAGCAGCGAAAGCAATATTTGCAGTTATCTATTTGCGGGCACGCACATGATGTAACAATGTAAACCACAGTGGGATGCTAAATGTCCGTCCACTTGTGTTTCGCCATCTTGGTGCACGGCCAGGACCCGCAAACTCAAATATCACTGGTCACTGCGAGATCTTCGACAGATCTCTTCGCACGCAATTGACCTGGTAAGTGTACTTAATTAAATTTAATATACTATTTAATTATGTCGCGCATAGTATGTAGTTTAAGGGCACCCGCAGGTGAAATTTCTAAATCGTTCAGGTTTTATCTATATGTTTTCAAAAATTTTTCATATGCTGGTCTATCACAATACATTTTAAATTTTCATGCAGATATGATTAATGGTTTTGAGAAAGAAACGTTTTATTTTAGTTGTATTATGCTAACATCTCGTGTGGTATGCAATGCAGAAATCGCATTTTTAAAAGTTGTGTTGCATTCGCATTACTTTCTCTGTTCACTTATCTACAAACTATTCTTACAAAAGCTTATTATCCTATCTATTTCTTTTAATTCAGATAAACTTTATATTCACATTTAGTTGTATGATACAGTAGGAAAAGCGACTCAAATTTTTAAAGAGCATGTCATTATTTATGAAATTCCATGCATTTTAATCATGAAGGGGGGGGGGAATAGCAACTTACCAGCTGAGAAAAGCATATGTATTTGAAAATTCAAACTAATAACAAGGAATATCTCAGAAATGGTTAACTAAAAAATACATGAATGGTAGGTATGTTTTAACAAGTTCTACATCTTTTTGTGTAGTAATTTGGAATGAAATGGACTTCAGACTATTCCTAGGAAATTCAAGATAGATTACCTACACATTCTATCATACAAACTTTTTAAAGATATGGGATTTTAATCAAAATCATTAAGAGCTATTTTTGAAAAAATAAAAAATGACACCTTTTCCACGTAAAGGGTGGTTTGGGATGGGGAATATTCTTAAAAATCTCTGTGTTGCATCCTTGGAAGATGCTAAACTTAAATACAAAGTTTGGTATTTAACAAATTTTTTGTTTTTAGATTATACCTTACACAGACACACACAGGACATTTTCCTAACAATTGCTTTTTTTTCTTCTTCTTTTCTTTTCTTTCCTTCTTGCTCCTCTTCCCACCCCATCAGAGCCTGTCCATTAACCAGTCAGAAAACCGTGCATGCTGAAGTTTTAAAAATTTGGCTATCACATCAGCATCAACTTATTTAAACACAAATTGTATTTTATTCCAAAGAAGTTGTATTAAAGTGCAATACTATAGATCATGGGTTCCAAAACTTTTCATAAGGGGGGCATCAGAGAATCAATTGTGGGTGAAGCCACATAAGTTTAAAATAGGAACCAAAACCTCACATGCACGAGACACACAGATCACATTGTTTTCAAACACAGATTTTTGTGAATTAAAATCCATACTTACATATTAATAACTGATGTAATTAAGTACTTAAAAATGATCTGTCTTTCATTAACAGTCTCATGACAATGTAACTCATAGGATACATACACACACACACACCTGTTACATGAACTATTTAAGTTAATAGCAGTTCATATTCAATGAGAAAAATAAAACCAACTTTTCTCTGCTGTAATTGCAGACATTTGTGGTTCTAATTCTGTGCTATCATCAAAACGAACTCTAAATCTTCATCAGTCATAGCAGACTTATATTTAATTTGACATATTTCATTTTAGAAAATCTCTCTTCACAGATACGCACATGTTGATGCAATGATATAATTGCTCATGTAAAATTTTTCAAATGAGTAAATGTGTCACTCAGCAGAGTTGTAAAAATCAACCAAATTAACTTTCTTGCATTTGTCCCTCAGTAGCTCCTTACTAGAGTCTTCAGGTATTTATTTTGGTTAAAATAGGCATTTATTAAAAGTGAAAACAGAGAATAATCCCACTCTTTATTAACGAAATAGCTATCTAAAACACTTAATTGTTTATCTATCACCTGAAGTGCTTACTTTTCTTGATTACAAGCAACAACAAGATGTTTTTTTCAAGGTGGCAACTGTCATAGTCAGCCACCTGTAAGAGAGAATGTTTTTCATCATGGAAAAAGAATGTTCTACCACAACTTTCAACTTTCAGGATAATGCAAATGTCCTCAAAGTTTTTCTAGGCCTACACTAGCACTCCTAATATGTTTACACTTTTCACTGACAATTTTTTTCCTTTCTCTACTGGTACTTGCAGCAGTTGATTTATTGCATCTTCAAAGACCGCCATGTATAACACTAGCATATCAACTTTTTTTCTCCAACTTCAAGATTGATTCCGGTAGCACACTATAATGTACTGCTATAAATGCCAGATTGTTGCAGAGTTCTTCATTTTACAACCTCTTTATCTCATGAACTGAAACAGATTTATCTTCTGATAGTGCATCAGATATCTCACATATCTTGCCCAAATTGTTGCTGTAATATATGGCTGCAGAGATCCAGGTTCCCCATATGGTGAGAACTGGCTGTGGCAGTAAAGTGAGCTCTGGTGCCAGGTACTTAAAAACCAGCACTTGGGAGGGAATTTAGGAAGACCTTCTTAGTGTCTAAACCAGCTTATCCACAAAAGGATACAAATTTCTTACTTCTTTCGTGATTCTGTGTAACCTTTTGGCGAGACATACGAGATACTGCATTTTTGGGAATAGAACTTTCAAGGCTTTAGCAGCCTTTTTCATGTAAGGTGCCCCATCTGTTACAAAAAGCAGGACATCATCATACCATATTCCTTGTGGCCAGAGTAGCATTAAGGAATTTGTAAGCAAATGTACCACTGTGGAACTATTTGCTTTCTGCAGCTCTTCTATTGTGAATTGAAATACTGCAGGGTTACTTTCTGTTGCTTCCATAGTTGCGATGATGACGTTGGCCATGTAACATCTCATTGTATTAGTTGTTTTATCAGTGGAGATCCAGATTTTCTTTTCTGCAACACCATTTTAAACCTTTTGTAGCCACTCTTCAAAGCAAACATTTGAATAAGTTTTTCTTATTATGGATACTGATGGAATCTCTTCTTTAGTGTACTTCTGCAGAAACATTCTGAGGGGTTTTTCCATTTTCCAGAATGGAATTCCCAAGTTCAAGAAAGCCTTGCATACATGCAGGGAAAATTGAAATCTGCTGGATGTTGCAAATGCTGTGGATATTACAGAGGTTTTAGGCCCAGCTATTTAAAAACCCCACACTTGTGTTTTGCTGTCACGAAATGTTTGGTTATAAAGTACTTTTTTTATGATTAATAGATTTTTTCACACATTTTGCAAAAGAGAATTGTTCCATCAGTAGAAAGCGTGTCTGAACTAAATTTGTGAACAAAGACTATAAAATCTACTACTCAACAATGAACTTAATTTTGGCATGATAAATAAATCAGCATGAACACTCAAGTTGCCTTAACAAGCTCAAATATAGACTAACAGGTTATTTGTACAATTATTCGCCCTGTTAAGAGAACTGATTTTCCTCCTTTCTCGAATTAGATACCTTATCTCTTTGAAATCATAGGAAAAAAAAAATCATGTATTGTCAGTCACAAAAAACATGTGAGGAACAATAACTCGTGAGTAGAGCTCCGATTTTGCATATTTTATTCCTTGAAAGTTAAACATATGCATGTAAGGAATAAATTTATGCCATGTTGTAAGGAGTTTATTACGGAAGTTTTATAGTGCATATAAATGCATATATAAGGGGTTAGTTAATATTTACTAATTTGTGTATATTTATGCATATATTTTAGTTTTTTCAGCAATGATTCTTGAAATACAAATATTTCACCACAATACTTTAAGAAGAAGAGAAAGATCCAAGCAAATTTCTCTTTTATTGCTCTGTTTATGTAGGACAGTTGGCCATCAGGTTTCTAAATATATAAAAGGGCGCCAAAAATGAGAACATAGCTATCAACAATGAGTGGTTCCTGATACAGTATAAAAAAATATGCCACTCAACAGCTTAGCATAAACTACATAGCATTCAACAATCACACGGCAAATCTTTAAAGTTCAGTGCAGCAATTGCAATACTCAATATGGTTTTTATTAATGTTACAAATGAAGCTGTAATTAAAAAGTACCATCTTCAGTTAATGTTTTAAATTTGTAACTAGTGTACTGTTACTTGTAATTTCTGAAGTGTGAGCAGGAGGAAACAGAATATTACAATGCCAAAGAACAAGAACAGTAAAGCTTATTTGCTTCAACAGTGGATTAATGGAAATCCTACTCTAACAACAGATGGAAATATAGTACTGTGCCAAGTGTGTGAAAAACACGTATGTTTTATTTTTGTGTTTTCAGAATATTTTAAAAATCAATGCGATTTTCGAATTAGTGATTGTTGGTTTTATTTATCTAAAATAAACTCACATTATTTTTATACGTTATTATAGATGCCCTGCAACAAAAAATTCCATATTACACAACATGTACAAACAGCTGCTCATACAAATGCTGTTAATAAAAATGTCTCCAAGATCCAAAAACCTTGCCAGCAGAAGTGGATGATGGCAATGAAAATTTTTCGAAAACTATCTGCAAAGCATTACCTTTGAATAAGTTAAATAATGTAGAATTTTGAACTTTCCTGGAAAAATATTCCTAACAAAAAGTTCCTGATAAATCAACAATAAGAAAAAACTACCTTGGCAAAGTTTATGAAGAGGTAAGTTTAAAATTTTTTTAATGAAATTAGTTTCTGTATCAACTACTCCAACCCCCTCCCCAATATTTTGAGCTTTATAAAAACTTGTCAATTATTTTAAACTTTTAAATGTATTATACAAAAATATTTTCAAATGGAAACAAAATTATGTATGACCTATAGTGCTAAGGAGTTTGATTTAGTTTAGTTTATAAGCAAGAAACATATTTTTTATAATTTTTTTAAACTTGTTCCCCCCATATTACAGCCCTGATCTTTACTAATTTTCAATACAATAATTCCTTTCAGGTAATATAATAAATAAGAGACGATATCGGCAACTCAAACTGCCGGTTATCTGTAGATGAAACCACCAACTCGTGTGGGACATTTATTGCCATCATCATGGGAAAAATGACAGAATCTGAACCAGGAATACCCCATCTCATTGTCTCTAGGGTACTGGAAGTAACAAACCATTAGACAATTGCTAGGGTTGTTCATGATGCATTACATGTTTTGTGACCTGCTAAAGAAAATGAGGAAAAACTCTTGGTGATATTTACAGATGCAGCAGCATACATGCTTAAGGCTGTTAAAGCTTTGCAGGTATTTTATCCTAAGAAGTTCATATTGTCGCGTATGTGATGAAGGAACCTATTATTTTGCAGTATTTTGTAATATTTTATTATCCTGTCACAAGTTTCTAATTTCACAGAGAATCACATTTTACATTTCTTAACTTTTCTTAAGCTTTAATAAGTGTTTATACAACAGGAAATAGTGGCATGCTACTTCCCTTGACATTTCCAAGGGATGTCACTATGCCATCATTTCCTGAGGGGTACGTGTCTTTCTGCAGGCTCTTAGCTGCACCTTAAACCGCGTTATGTCACATAGAATGTTCTAGAACATTGATGTATTGCGTTATGATTGGCCACTATATTTCAAACCCAGGGCGTTGGCAGACCATATTTGGTACTTACTGCCACACAATAAATTGAACCCCTATAGGACTGTGATACCTATATAAGCAAACACTCGGACGCGGCTCGGGGGATTCTCACGCAACCCTGGCACAGGCAGCCTTGCAGACATATGCTGTACAAATCAACAAGGTATCGGCTCCCTTCATCACATCACGGCAGTTCTTCCATGTAAGACTTACCACATAATTTAGTAATTCCCCCTTTACTGTAAGCTCAACGCTGCTAATGCATGGTTTGACCAATGAAGTTAAATATATCAAACTTTAACAAGCTAAATGACGTGTTCTGTTCTACCATCTGGTTCCCCAGTCATAACTGGATAACCAGATGGTAGAACAGAACACGTCACTTAGCTTGTTAAAGTATAACTGGAGAACCAGATGGTAGAACAGAACACGTCACTTAGCTTGTTAAAGTATAACTGGAGAACCAGATGGTAGAACAGAACACGTCACTTAGCTTGTTAAAGTATAAATGGAGAACCAGATGGTAGAACAGAACACGTCACTTAGCTTATTAAAGTTTGATATATTTAACTTCATTGGTCAAACCATGCATTAGCAGTGTTGAGCTTACAGTAAAGGGGGAATTACTAAATTATGTGGTAAGTCTTACCTGGAAGAACTGCTGTGATGTGATGAAGGGAGCCGATACCTTGTTGATTTGTCCAGCATATGTCTGCAGGGCCGTGTGAGAATCCCCTGAGCTGCGTCCGAGTGCTTGCTTATATAGGTATCACAGTACTATATGGGGTTTGCTTTATTGTGTGGCAGTAAGTACCAAATATGATCTGCCAACGCCCTGGGTTTGAAATATAGCGGCCAATCATAACGCGACACGTCAATGTTCTAGAACATTCTATGTGATGTAACGCGGTTTAAGGTGCAGTTAAGAGCCTGCAAAAAGACACGTACCCCTCAGGAAATAATGACATTGTGACATCCCTTGGAAATGTCAAGGGAAGTAGCAGGCCACTATTTCTTGTCATATGAACACTTACTAGGGCTTAAGAAAAGTTAAGAAATGTAAAATGTGATTCTCTGTGAAATTAGAAACTTGTGACAGGATAATAAAATATTACAAAATACTGCAAAATAATAAGTTCCTTCATCACATACGCGACAATATGACTTGTTTAGTACATGCTCTTCGCTGGTTGGCAGAGGAAATTCGAGAAAATTTTCCAAAAGTAAATGCCTTAATTTCCTCTGTGAAAGAACCATCAACAGTCAAATTATTTACTCATATGATGCAAGATACTCGTTTACCCCCACAGCCAATGCTCATGAGATGGGGAACATGGATTGAAGCAGCTCTGTATTGCAGATATCATTTGAGGATGTGAAAAAGGTGCTCGATGTGATGGACAAAAATGAAGCAGCAAGTAAGTATCCCTGCTGCAGTTAGTGCTTGCAATGAAAAGAGTCCGCAGGCTAAATTAGTGTTTATTAAGACCTACTTTAGTAAACTTCCAGCTGCAATCACACCTTTGGAAGAAAAAGGGATGCCTCTATCTTCTGCCCTGCAGGTATACAAAACAGCTATCGCTGGAGACACACCAGAAGAAATAGTAAAGTGTCTTCGTGACAAAATTGAAGCAAGGAATTCAGGTAAAATGTTTCTTCAGGATGTGAATAAGGTGCTACAAGGAGAATCTGAAAAAGAACTTAATGCTTATTCTGTAAGTGACAGCCTCTTTTCGGTACTGCTCTGCCACTTCGTGTGAAGTAGAGAGATCTTTCTCTTCATATAAAAGAGGTGGTTTCTGTTTTAAGTGACAGAACGAAATCGTTTCTTCTGGAAAACCATGAAATATTTAATTGTAAGTTTTAGAGCATATTTACTACATGTTTAGTGCATAGGTACATGCATATATTCAGACTTTATAGTGCATGTAAATCCGAGCTCCATTAATGAGACCTGGCCTACTTTCTTCTTCCTGTCTCTTTTTTGGTATTCATTAACCCTTGGCATACCCTGTATTCCTTTCATAGGTTCTGCTATTTAAAGAGCTTAAATGAATCGTTTGAGGAGGTAAGTTTTTGACTGCTTGAAAACAATGTATTTATAGCGAACAAGATCCTCAATATATATTTTTGTTATGCGAGCATGTCATTTTATTATTTGTGAAACATTTTTTCATTTTCATACATTCAAATTCTCTGTGTTTTTTTTTTAAATGTGTAAATAATCACAAAAAAAAGCCACAATAATCCAAAACAGACACACACAAAAAAAGAAGCTTTAAACCTTAAAATAGGCAAGAGAAACCAAATAGACCTCTACGTTTCTAAATGTACACAAACATGTTTATCTCTATTTAACTCTTTAATATATCCACACAAATAGGAAAGGCATTTTGCCTAACTTCTGGGCCCTACTCATTTCAATGTATATCAATTAAAAATCTGAGCTCTTAAGCCTCACTACTGGAAAAATGTAAAGATCATTAAAATACACAATTTGTGACAAACTTTTTTGTAGTATTAGCTGTTTTCAAAATATTGCATTCTGAGTGTCTCAAAGCTCTGGATTAAAGGATGACATAATGTATACCCTTCTACCTGGTATAAACATGTAGAAAATCAGCGTTGTAATCAGCATGTTTTCATGTAAACATTCTAATTGCTCATAAAATACAGTCCTACAACTAGTCATGGCTGCAAAATCAGTTCTTTTGGATGAGAAGTTTTAGCTTAAAAGATATTCCCATACACAGGTAAGGTATTTAAAACTAACACCATAAACATCCTGTATACTATTCTACAAATCATTTTCTTTTGTTTGAAGGTCACATATGAACCGAAAATCTAGTCTAAAAATAATTAATATTGTTTAGAAAAGAATATTTTTAGCACAAAGTTAAAAGTTTTGAAATGGCAAAATAATGTTTATCATGTGTTTCAAGTGTAAATAGTTCAGGAGTAAATCACTATTGAACCTAAACTAGCGATAACTGTATGACTGCCTAATAAATTATAGGTCCCCTAACATTACAGATGCAGTGCCCCCTTCTCAGTTTTGTCACAAAGTACCACAAAATGAGAAAGTGGTGACTTATGCACACCCCCCTCCAGGTATTAACAGACCAGAATTAAGCTAGGATCTTCAACTGATTTTTCAGCCTTCTTTCTTTGAAATAATTTTTTTTCTTTCTTTTTTTAGTGACTTTGATATCTTTTAACTGGACAAATCATAAGGGATGACAAATGAAAGTATGAAGTGAAAAGTCAAAGATCCAAGTGTACATACAGCTGAAAGTTAAACATTTGTCATTTCAGGGAAAACCTTGGAAACTCACGTTAACCAAAATTCGAACTTAGCCCTGCCAATTATGAACAGGTATACTAATCCTGATCAAGAAGTTGGGCAATAAATTAATTATTCAAAGCTACCTAGATAAATTTAATGTATAAAACTTTAATAGCAAATTACTAATTTTACTTATTTTATTTCTTCTGTATTTATGGCCATTGCTCCATTTGAAAACATGTAACTTGGCACACAAAACTGAAAATATTCTTCAATGAAAAGTAATAATTCTGGATCACTAAACATTTTAGCCCTTAAGTGTCTTTAATCCAACAAAAACAGTTTATTGATATCTATAATAGTATAGAAGATGTTGAAGATGCTAATCTTAAGTGCAACTTATACACACATGTGCATGTGGTAACTGTGGCCATCTAAATGGCTGCTCAATGGATTTATATATCAAATAAATGCATGATATTGAATGCATTAAACTCCAAATAAATCTCTATGAAACAATTTTTAAAAATATACATTTATTCTGAAATAATCGAGCTTACAGTTTTAGGTTTATATACAGGGAAGAAAAACAGCCTTGTGTACTCCTGCATAAACCTCAACCTTTTAAAAGACCTTATTTCTTCAAGAACATAAAGAGCATCAAAGGCATGCTGTGGTCAACGAGGTCCTATACCTGGAGCAAAAACCTTCACCTGTCGATCTGTTAACTTAAAGTGATATTTATTTTGCTTCAGAGCTGCATCCTTATCAAACGTTTGGTGATGAACCTTAATGCTGCCAGAAACATCACTACTTTGACCTGTTTTTAATCCAGCTACTTCCACATGCATATCAGTCACATGTGCCAATCCTGCAGCAATCAACCTTTGTTCCTCATCCTCCTCAAACAAATGCACCAAAATTACCACTGACAAATTTGATACTGATAACAACAATGACCTACAGTACTGAATAAATGACCACACTTCTTTAACAGACATTCCAAGACACAAGAAGTCACTAACATCATCAACAATAAGGCACACAGTCTTTTGTTTTTCCGCTAGCCTTTCAATTTTCTCTTTGGTTTTAAAAAATAAATTCTTCATCACATTTGGTCTGTCGCTTCTGTACCCAGTTTTCTCTGCACTAACATTATCAGTAAGCCAGTCATTGTTCACCATTTGCAAGAATTCTATGACCTCAATGCATCCACTGTCCTGCTGCTGTTGTAGGCTATAACCCAGTTTAGTTCCAATATTCTGATAATGGGCAAAGGAATTGTGCAGTGCTACCAAACATATTCCAGTATCTTTACGCAGCTTGTTGCTCATGATGCAGCTTAACATAAACTTTGCCTCCACACCATCCTGCTCTTCCACGGTGATTAACTTCCCTGAGAAGTCCTCTTTATCTAATCCTAAAGCACTGCAAACCTCAACAGCCATTCTGAAAAATAAACACGATTAATAGTTCCAGTTATGATTTCTAAAGCAAGGTATGCAAATTCCATTACTAACTAAAAATGTAAAAGGCTGTTTACAACCTAAAATATCCTAAAATTGTATTTTTGTAATTCTTTTCCATGGGCATCACCAAGGGAAAGGGGCAAGGAGGGATACCACACTTTGAAACCCAGGTAATATATTATACGAGGGCTGATCAATAAAGACTGAGACTGATTTTTTTTTTCACAGATGTTTATTACTCCAATTCAATGTTTACATGATCTTTTTCAAAGTAGTCCCCTCCTACTTCAATGCACCTTTTATAGCATCTCTGCCAGTCCTTGAACACATGCTGCAGACCATTCTTTGTCAGGTCCTTGAGAATCGCCTCACTTTTCTTGAGCACTGCTTAAGAGTTCTCAATCGAATATCCCTAAGTTTTGCCTTTAGTGATGGAAATAAAAAAAAGTCACAGGGTCAAGTTCAGGGCTATAAGGTGGATGTGGTACACAGGTAATGTTGAATCGAGCCAGAAACTGCATGACTTGATTTGAGACGTGAGGCCGTGCATTGTCATGATGAAGTCGCCACCCAGTTCGAGAAAGCTCTGGTCGTTTCTTTGCAATGTGCTTCCTCAGTGTAGCCAATACTGACGTGTAGTATGCTGCTGTAACAGTAGTGTGAGGGGGAACTGCATGCTGGTAAATCATTCCATTACAGTCAAAAAATGTGATCACCCTCACTTTCCCTGCATATGGAACAACTTTTGCCTTTTATGGTGTTGGAGAACCTGGCGATTTCCACACTGTGATGGCTTGTTTTCCTTCAGGATCATAATGATGCAGCCATGACTCATCACCGGTGATAATCGATTTAAAAAATGCATCCCCTCCATCAGCAAAGAGACGCAGCACCTGATTGTCTGGTATGCGAAATGCACGTAGGGTCTACAAAATAGAGCATTACTATCAACCTACCAATACGAGAGTGCTGCCGCCTACCAACATTATACATAAAAACCTGCTCTTTTCAAATATTTATGTTACAGATATGAAACTATCAGGGAAGCTACAGGAAAAAATCAGTCTCAGTCTTTGTTGATCAGCCCTCGTATAACATACCATCTCATTTTATTAACTGTTTATTTTTATCATCATCATTGTTATAAATATATTTTATAATTCCCAATTTTAAATACAAACTTGAATTGCTACATACAGGAGTTTCAGTTAGAAAAATAGCTGCTTCAGCCCTGTAAATAAAAATATTCTTTTTTGACAACAGGTAGATTCTGAATTTACTGATCTATATAGAAATCTCAGGTTATCTACTTAAATAATCACAATTATTTATCTCCAAATTTTGGGCTAGTAATACAATGGACAGAGTATGTGTGTCTTTTTTTGGTGGGTGGGGGGTCTTAAAAATACTAATACTGGAGTCAGGATCAAGCTACACGGAGTTCTTTTGTTTTATGAATGCAAAAGTTTCAGCCACCTTTTATTGCTTTCTTTGCCGCAACCTACAACAGGCTGAGAAAGTGCTGTATTCAGACCATAGATTTAATACATGGAACTCACCAGAAATACATATTCTTGAATCCAAAAAGAAAGCGTTTCATAAAAAGCTTGTCCATGCTTGTGTGAACAGCATAATTCAAATATATGAATTTGTAGGAATACCAAATTTCATACTTAAGTCGGACACATTTTAAGAATGTCAGCAGATTTTCATGGAATTTCCCCTACAGCACACAGTCCTTTAAATGAAAAAATTGTCATACTCTTTCAAAAATAGCCTCTAACAATTTTGATTTAAATATCATATGTTTGAGATATTGCCATGATCAATAAAATCTTTATGTTGAATTTTATGTCAATGACCTATAAATTTTGTATAACTTGGAAATTATAAGAGATGGACAAAGACCTATGACCAGGAAAATGCAGATCGCATTAAAATATACAATTTATGGCAAATGAGAAGCTTTGTAGCATTAGGCATTTCTGAGAAGGCTGGAGTTCATTTTGCAATATTTTAAGCAGAACTGCTAAGTCACTGTTCTTTTGTTTCTTGTGGACACATTATTACGTGATATCAAGGGTACCACAGTAACCTTTTTGAAACAGGATTGTTATCTCATACATCTCATAAAAGCGTATATCAAAACAATTTCTGACAAAACATACTATCATGTTTAACAAGGATTCAAGGCAAGAATGGAGAAAAGTGATAAGAAGGTGTTAAAAACCGAGTCTTGGATGAAGGAAAACTGCTTGTGCATTGTAAAATCAGAAAAATAGATATATAAAAAACAAGGATTCAATAATTTAGTAGTGTTTAACCCTGTTTCTACTGCATACAACACCACAGACAGTGGACATGCAATGAAATAAAGAAAATTTGGGAAGAAAACGTTCCAGACCTGAGCTTTAGGTATCTCCCTTGCATTTGCCAGTTACGAAGATTGAGGAAAACCTGTCCTCAGTCAAGGATAACAGCCCTGGCAGGATTGAATTGTGGGCATCCCATTGACGAGCCCATGTTTAACGACCTTGACCACTCATATTGGTAAGAATTCAATAAAAACTAGCTTTCTTTTGTATAATTTGTACAACAGACATGAAAATAACTGATAGTGAGTAGAGAAAGTCATGTGATTATAATACATCAATTCTTTTCTTCTTTTGGTTTACAAATGGGATTATTAGCTTCATATGTCTCAGTGTTCCAGAGCACTGAGAAAAGCAATCTGAGCTCTTAGAAGAATGTTAGTCACTGCACAACTGTGGAGGAACATTTTACCTTAATTATCAGTGGCGTAACAAACACAGATTACGAGGCTGTGCAAAACAGCCTATTTTAATGGCTGATACATTTTAATGTTTTCACACACTGATAGGTTATGGAGAGCTTCAATGATTGAGTAGTATCTAAACTGTTCCTCCAAATGACTTTGATAACTGCAATGTTTGATCAGAACACAATGTTTCCAGAATTGCATTTTATACAATACAATGCTAAATATAGGTATTCAGAAGCTTTACAGGATGTTTCAGAAATAGAGGACATAAATTCAGATATGCATACCCCATATGTGGACAATAAAAAAAAATTCATTACAAAATGCTTGGTTTTTGAGTTATGGCCTTCAAAACAGTGATATTCATCTGAACATTTTTCTTCCTGCAAGCAGTTGCCGTAACAGAAGATATTAACAGGATGCTCTGACAGTTCATTCTGAGGCGAAGGGTACACTGAGTGTTGTGTTTGGCATTTGACTGAGTGACATGTATTAAAATCAGGACCTGGCAGAAATGCACTTCATGTACGGTAAAACACATGCCAATGCTATGCTGGCTCATCGTTTGTAACAAGAGAGGCACCCACAGCGAAGATGTCCAGTTCGGAAGACATTTGAACGTCTCCATCACTGTCTGTGCACTCTTGGGAAGTTTGCATCTCCTGGTTTGGGGTGGGGATGACCAAGATCTACAACTCCAGATGTAGAAGAGGAGATTCTGAATTCTGTGCACACGACTCCTATCAGTACATGAAGGTTAGCATTACAAGTGAATGTTCCTCATACGACTGTCTGGAGACTGTTGCGAGAGCAGCAGTTCTATCTGTATCATTTGCAATGTGTACAGGCCCTGTCACCAGCAGATTACCCTGCTCAATGGAAGTTCTGCCAGTTAGTGCAGCAGTTCCTACAAATCTGAATTTTCCTGCCTTAGTATTATTTACAGATGATGCACAGTTCACACGAGATGGCATTACAAATTTCCACAAACAGCATATATGGGCATATGAAAACCCACATGCAATTGTTCTATCTCATCAGCAAGTGCAGTTCACTCTCAACATGTGGGCCGATATCATTGGTGATCGGTTAGTTGGAACCCATGTACTTGTAAACAGACTTATGGGGCAAGCGTTCACAAACTTCCTGGAAAACACCATACTTCATGTGTATGAAGACACTCCACTGAACATTCATCAACAAGCTCACTTCTTGCACGATGTGTTCCTGCACACTTCAGTCATACTGCTCACTGATACTTGGATTGAAGGTTTCCTAATTGATGGGTAGGTAGAGGTGGCCAAATTGCTTGGCTGCCACACTCATCTGATTTAAACTCTGTCAATTCCGTCTTGTGGGGCCATTTAAAAGCAGTGGTTTATTTGTCTATGGTACCTGATGACATGGAATCTCTTCAGAATTGAATCGTGATAGGTTGTGAAGAAATAAGTAATACTCCTGGAATTTGGGGTTGTGTTCATACAGCCATGAGATGTCAATGTGAGGCCTGTATTCAAGCAGGAGGTGGACACTTTGAACATCTTCTGTAAAGAAAACTACCTGCAGTAAGAATTAAGTTCTAGTGAATATCACTGTTTTGAAGGCCATAACTCAGAAACCAAGCATTTCCAGATACATGCCGTAATGGACTTATTTTATTCTCTACATATGGGGACTGCATACCTGAAATTATGTCCTCTAGTTTTGAAACATCCTGTATAAAAGCTTAACCATATAATGTAACTAAACTACATGCTAATGTGTGTTATTTTCATTTTGAAATTGAAATTAAAAACAAAAAGACTTTTATCCCAAACACTATTTTGGAGATACTATTACACCACAGAATTGAATTATGCATTTCCTGGATTTGTTTGAACCCTCACTATGCATTGGTTCAACATACATGTAACTCAAAATATATATTGTATTTGGGCAATTCATGCTGAAATGAAAAATCCGTTTAAAAACGAAAGTAATTCTTGTTGGTTTATAACTGTTGTATATTGATAATATTTACAATGCGGAACATGGCATCATTGTTCTTATGTAAAAAAAATGTTAAAACATTCATTGGACCTCTCTTTAAGAGCACAGTACTTATTGTACATAAGCTGGCCTAATTTTTATGAAAAAAATGTTTGGCGATGTAATGATAAGTGATTTTGCACGGATGTGTTGCATACAAGCACAGACTAACCGGGGTGACAAGTATATATATATATATATATATATATATATATATATATCGGCTATGCTTTGCGGCTTACGGCGCTCATTAACGTCTCCGGCCTGAACAAAAATTGCAAAGCTCAGCAGAAGGATGTTTTTTTTAGAAGTAGAGGAGTGGAGCAGTTGCGGCCGAAAAGCGAAGCGACGGCAGGGCATGGCTATAGGACCTGTGGGTCTGAAATTCCAATGATTTTCTGATTATTTATGGAAGATTACCATAGAATCTTAACCGCGCGAAGTAAATTTCGACAATCTTCTCTACTTGTGGCCCGCACATCTACTCCAGTATCAGCCTCAAGGCGTAGCCGAGAGATTGAGGGCCCTCAGCCTCAAAGCGTAGCCGAGGGATGTTTTTTAGAAGGAGAGGAGTGTAGCAAGTTGCGGCCGACGACAGGGCGTAGCCGAGGGATCTGCGCGTCTAAAACTCCAATCATTCACGTTCAGCTACTTCGACGGGCCACAACTAAAACAACTTTGCCGTAAATTTTGCCGAATAGATGGGGAACAAAGCCCCAGTTTTGTTTTTAGTTATTTAAGGTAGACGGAGTGAAGCAAACAAGCAGATAGGCACGCTCCTTTATGGCTATGAAAGCTTTCCGATATGATAAACTGAATTATGTTTTTTCGTGCTTTGTCAACAAAATACAGTAATGTAAAACCACAATTTAGATCCGCTGTTTATAATAAACTCCATTCCGGAGTAAGAGTTAGGTTATGTCACTGCGCAGAGCGTTTATATAATTTAAGAGAAATTACTACATTTTAAGAATCTGCACGTGTCAGTCTCATAACACCGTGGTACTTACTTTACATCTTTAAATTCCCTTTCCGTCCGTAAGCTAAGCTGTCAGAGTTAACCTTAAGTGCTGGCTTTTAGCTTAATAGACATATTTAAATTAAGCACTGTAGTGTACTGCACTGGAAACTTTACCTCCACTTGGTTTAGCGTAAAGACAAGTACTGTCGTATCCAATAAGTATTAGTTCCTTTACAAGCCAAACATCTTCAAAAAGAACGTGTACAGGTGCAAAAAAACAAACAAGTTTCTTAAAATCAGCTGATACCAGTGCAGCGTACTTACAGCAACGCCATCTACAGGCGTGATTTATATCAGGTTTTGGCAGAAGTGGAAAACACGCGTGATGCATGACAGTGATGACTGATGGGGAGTGACGGATATGGGTGAACGAATATGCTGTGATATAACATGTACTAGACGTCATGTCCTTGACCACTAATGAAGCTGCAAGCATAACAATTAACAGTGCCGGTTTTCTGAGAAGGTACAGGCGTATGCCATCGCTCCAAAGTTGAATACACAGGTAGGTAGTAGAGCAACAGTTATTCTCCTTTTATTTGAAGGGATGAGATAAGAGATATTCTGTAGTTTTAATTAAAGAAACAGCTAGCCTTGCTAGAAACAGCTATGCTTTGCCAGATCAAGCACTCACTGTTGTGAGGTCAATGAATGTTAGATTACGTAACAATGCACTGCATTTGCATCAGAATATGAATGACATCTGTCATTCTTTTGCACTTTAATTACTGACAGTTGCGTGAGGGGGTGGGGTATAGAGGTATACACGAGTGGGCGTGTCGCTGTGAGCGTCCTATTGTAACCATGAGGTTTGTGACAGAAATACTAGTTCTTGTATAATTGTAATATACTTTTTACTTCCTAACATATTACGTGCTTTTCTTCAGGTATACCGAGAAACACCATGACTGAGAAACGTCTGTCAAGATGGTATTTTGGAGGTCTAGCCTCTGCTGGGGCTGCATGTTGTACACATCCACTGGATCTCTTGAAGGTAACAATAATATAATAAATGTACTAACAGTATCTAAGTCATTGTTGTCCTGCTTTGTCATGACTACTCTCAGAAACAAAGTGTTTTTTTTTAAATTTTTTTATGTTCTACCCTGCAATGAATAAATGAAAAACTGATATGGTTATGGATGGTTTTGGATCTCAGATACCAAAATTTTATTTTCTCTACTACGTATTTATAGTAAGTAGGGGAAGTATTGTATTCCACCAAAAATTCAATGTCAAGATTTCACCAGAAATATGTTTTGAGGCCTCCTGAAACCCCCACCCCCCAAAAAAAGAAAAAAAAAAATCTTTAGAAAAAGGTGTGTGTGTGTGTGTGTGTGTGTGTGTGTCTGAACAGCATAACTAATAAACGAAAAGTCGGATAAGTACCAAACTTGGTATTTAAGTTCAGTATCCTCCAAGGATGCTACTCAAATACTTTCAAGAAAATCCCTCACCCCCAACTATCCTTTACATGGAACATTTTTCGAAAATTTTTACTTTCTAAAAAATGGCTCCAATTTTGATTAAAATACCATGTATTAAAGATGTATACATGACGAATAAAATGTATATCTTGAATTTTCTAGGAATAGCCTGTGAAGTCCACTTCATTTGAAAGAAATTTTGTATAATCTTGTATAATTGAAAACATACTACACAAAAAAATATAGATCTCTTTAAAACACACAGTTTATTTAAAATAAGCTATTTCTGAGATATCTGTTTTTAAAGGTTCAAATTGTTCATTTCTTGATCATTCTCATAAGTCCTTTTAACATTCAGTTGTTTCTTGCAATTGCATGGAGACAGTATGGACTTTGAAGGCCAGCATATTGCGTCCAGTTAAATATTTGACTATTGCTATTCTTTTTGTATCTAAACAAAATGTGTAATGCAGCTATTTCTGTGAAGTTCTATTTTGTGGATTAAAATGTAGTAGATAGAAAAAGGCTTGAGTAAGAATAATTTGTATACTCACTAATAAACGATAGAGGATGGAGAAAGTCATGTGAATGTAACCATCAGATTTTTTTCTATTAAAAGCTCTAGTTTTTGGTAGAATAGCTTAGTGCAACAATTAACAGGATTGCAGGTAAATGTAATAATTATGTACTTCAAGGATTTTATATCTCAAGCAATTTTTTTCTTCTTCGAATGGTGAGTGAAAAACTGTATTATAAACACTTAAAGAATTAATGACTAACTGCTGAATCTGATTAAAGTGTCACTGTACCTATTTGGTTTTTACATTATGCGTAATAAATAACCTTTTAACTAAAGCATTTGTTATTGTTTCATTCAAAGTTGATCAAGTGTGTTCAAGTTTTAGCTGTTTTATTTAGCGTGTTGCCGAAAATATGTCTTTCATTAAACAGCACTAAGTTAATGCCATTCCTGTAATGCAGCAACAGCTTCACAGTAACATAGGGAAAACATCATGCATCCTACTCTGTGATAGACTTAAACTTACCCATCAAGAGTTATGTTTCCACTCAATGTGCAAGTGAAGAATGCTGTTGCCAAACATCTTTGCATTTCATAGCAGCTGTTTTACAAATCTGTGAGAGATAGAAAAATCATACAAAATAAATTAATATTTTATAATATTCAAGGTTCCAATAAAATTTTGTTTGCATTTTATTCCTAAAGGCTTAAAGCATGCATTGGCTAACTCACCTAATTTTGCACTTGCACATTTTGCTGCTGATGGTACTCCAAAAAACACCCCAGATGACATAATGAAAATCACTGCAGGTTCAAATCCAGTGGAGGGCAGTAGATTTCTTTTGGGTGTAAAAGTACTTAGCATGGCTTCCTTCGGAAGGGGAGTAAAGCTGGTGGTCCCATGTCATAGATTTACAGCACATAAAATAACCTCAACCCTGATAAAGATGCCTCTGAGCAAAATTTACAGTCCTTCATGCCCAATATAGAATTGGACGCTAAGAACCACAGTAGTTAAAGAGCATCCATAAATAAAACACAATTTAATTTTTTTATTTAATTTACACTCTCTGCCCTTATAAGTTGTGTGTTCCTTCCAGATGGAGCTCTTCTCTTTTTATCAGTACACAAAGCACACAGTTTTGCACAAGCTGAGATTTTCTGTAAGTGATAAAATAGAGTAGGGGATACAGTTCCAGTAGACAGTCTTCTTTTCCTGTCTGTATTCCTGCAAAACATAAATGCTTATATAAGCTAATGCACCATGCTTTTCCTGGTACCATGAGTTGCACATGCTCAATGGTTTGTGAGGTCATACAGAATCACAATAGATACATTGAGCACAAATAATATATGCAAAACCTTAACACGGTTATTACTGATACCCCCATCTTAGCTTGTTTCCAAGTTGTCTGACATTTGTTGTCCCCTGACATTGTCTTAATATTCCTCCTCCTCCTCCTCCTCTTCTTCTTCTTCTTCAAATGAAAAGGTGTGAGTTGGCTATCAGTGCTTTTGTCTAAAATTTGCAAAATTTCCTTATCGTTAGACCTTTATGGAATACACAAGATGTAGAAGCTGTTATCTCAAAATAAATTAAGGCTGTCAGAAAACTTCTAATATTAGACAATGAATATGTGTGCCTTGTTTTAGCATTTAATGTTTGTATAGTTTCATACACATGCAAGAATGCTTACTAAGCGAAGTCAGGCATCAGCCAGGCGCTATTCCTTTTTCACAACGCAACTGTTAATCACACAAGAGCATTCTGGGGCAATTAGGTCAGCAGGAAACATTTAAATTTTTAACACTGTAGAGCATTAGGGCTAGCAAAGGGCTAAAGGATAACATTTATGCCACTTCCATCTAGTATAATATTCTCCTAAGCTTTATATAGCTATTTTAAGAAATCACTGATAATTGACAATTTCTTACATGCTATTACCATAGTGATATACTACTATATATTCTACTCCTTTTATTCTTATTTCAAGATAACTTTCACATATTTGCCACATCTGTGTCTTGTTAAGCTTCTCATGAGGCCAGATTTATAGAATAAAAATAAATGCATAATTCGGTTTGTGGACTACCTGATATTTATCTTAAGGACTGAGGACTCAGCCATGCACCTTGACCCAACCAGATTCCAACTAGTGCCCATTCTGTTAGAAGCAAGAGTGCATCTGTAGACTATTAAGGTATCCTTTTTTTGTATGAATATTATGCTATGCATGTCTGTTATGTGTAGAAAATCATGGATAACAGTATTATTTAATGCAGCATCAGTGATGGAAAAGGAAAAAGTTATTTTGTCTTTAATCATATTCTGCTTTTGCTTTTGCAGCGCTTTTCAGAAATATATCTCTATACAGAATGGAAATCGAATCACTGGACATAGTGATTTATAATGGGAAATCAATATCGCCCCTCCCCCAAATACTCTCTGCCCTGTTGATTTTAGAGATACTTTATAAGAATAATTTTTAAGATCATTACAAAAGGAATAGATTCCAAAAGCAGCATGTTTATTTGTTGTTTATTTTGGAGAAAATAACAATATGTGATGCAGTAATTTGTATCACAAATTATTTAAATGTAAAGAATGATTATAGTATGAATATGCATTTTTGTGTGGCATTAATTTGAGATGTTTGTTGATTGTAATTATTGTTGAGAAGTAAGTTTATAAGGCCTTACTGAAACTGACAATAATAGCGTGCAATAATGCAGCAAGGGGGTGAGCTGTTTATCATTATTAGAGACAAGGAAGTTACGTAATGTTGGCACGTTTTTCTGTAGAAATTGCTGGAACATTATACCTAGAGCATATGTATTCATAATTTTCATTGGATATAAAAATAGACGCTAATGTTGGCGCGTTTTATTAGCCAATAGCAGTTCAGTTATAATCTTTAGGCATATCAGGGTGTAGGAGTATAAAAAGGGCTAGGTTAGAGATAGACCCCGTCAGTTCGTCGAAAATATTTGTATGCTACACGTCGCCTTCAGTCCGTCAGAAATATTTGTAAAGTATACATCGGCTATCGATTCGCAAGTTACGCATAGCAGAGTTAGGAAAATTCTCAAGTGTTGTAAAGTTAATTATACAAAAGGTTGAAGTACGTGAATTAAAAGTGATCAGTAAGAAGTTATTATAACAGTTTCAGTTTGGCGAGTGTCAAGATCAATGTGTAAATGTGATAGTGAATGTGTTCGACAATAAAAAGTGTAAAACAAATTCTTTCATCAGTGTTATCTTTGGATAAAAGATTCCTTTCCGTTTACACAACCTGTATAAAGAGATGTGCTCGACCAAAAAGATCATAGCTAGCCGGAGGACAGTGAACAAAAAATTAAATAAAATAACAGTAGCATTCTTTCAAACAAACACTAATACTGCCGCAAATTGCTAACACCAGATGGAGCTAACAAACATTCTAAAGAATCACGTCACAAAATAGCTTCACCACGTGGAATAAACACAAACTTTCAAACATTATAACAAATACCATCGCAAATTGGCTCCCAAACGTGGGGCTCAACAAATTAAATAATATTACAAGTATACCACTTCACATGGCAGCTTTTATTAATTCTTTACATCCTTAATTATGTTTCATCATTTATTACAGGTTTATAATAAATGAGAATTATGTAATGAAAAACAGATTATGAGAGCTTAGATTACTCATGTCTCTGTCATAAAAAGTAATTAAAGCTGTTAAGCTTGTAATGAATAATTTCTGACAGAAAGGATTAGCAAATGAAATTAAAATATTTTAATGTATTCTGATTCACTTTTTCACTATTATTTCAACAGATTGTAAAATTTTTATTTGAAATTATTGGAGAGAGAGTATTACTGATTAACCATGGAGGTCTTATAAAAAGGCAATAATGTTGCTAAAACATCAATAGTAACAGTGAGTGCTAATGTTTAAAAGCCAAATGAAAACAGAGAAAGTAATTAATTTGCATCATGTGTTTTACAGCAACAGACAGATTTGGGAATCTGGTGACCTAAGTCATATGTGCTTTTGCAAGGTTAGAAAATGTGAAAGTATTTACCCTTGAAAACTGACCACCACTGAGTCAGATGAATACATTAAATCTAGACAAAGGTGCTAATTCATAGGTCGTGAGAAAAGCACTTATGTATTCTGAATATATATCAAGTCTCAGCCCAAACTGTACATTTGGAGAACGTTTACTTCTAATAAAACATAAATGCTTGAAAATGATTCCAGATTATAGTCCCTCTCACAGAGTAAATAAGCCTATTCTGTCTTCTGTTTTATATTTTTTTAAAATTCCAAGCTTGAGGATGATAAGTGCAGGGGTCAATTGGACAGACCTCTATATTTCTCAAGAGTTTGCAGATGAAATATAGAACTGTAAAAATGGATTTGACAGAATACAGCATCTGAATGGAAAATCATGCAGTCTCATTTTCAAAGTGTGATATCTATCACTCAAGAATGCCTACAAAACATTGGTTCACCATTTAACAGCTGAGAAAGGAATAATCTTGACCATAAAGAACTCTCATTTCTGTTCTAAAGAGAAATTTTTGGGAAAAAAGCAGTGAAAATTGTAAACATTCATTCGATATCACCATTGTGTCACCATATTAGAAAAACTGAGCACTTATACATTCAATCTCTAAAGCATACAGTCCACAAAGAAATACAGTAACTAGCTTCTTTATTCTTATTACACATTATGTTAAATACTAATATTGTGATGGACTGTATCAGAATTATTTGAAAAATTAAAAAATATTAAATAATAATTAACACAAAGGTTGTCAGCAGAGTCAATTACCCATTAGTGTATACAGAATATGTCTTTGACAGATAAAAGATCATGTGTTACTAGATGGTGATTGCTTTGACCGTAAGTTAAAGTTCCGCATAATGACACATGCAGCATTCCACAAAAGAATTGCCTTATTACGAAATGTTGAATGGGCAGTTTAGATGTAATATACCCCCACTTTTTGCTTTAGTGGACCCTCTTTGATGCATGCTTTTGTAAATCTCTTTTTGCTAACCCTACTTTGCTTTAGCATATAGCAACAGTCAGACTGGAGCTGCTGAGAATAGCTGCATTCCTCACCTGTGTTAATCTCCTAAGAGACTCATTAATGATAGTCACAATGAAATTATAAAAAAAATTGTTACATAATACTGAGCAGTGCTCCATTTCTAAAATTATTACTGCCTATAACTTGCACTAATAGATTTAAATTAGCAGTTTCACAATACTGTTTTGTTTTAGTGCCAGGAAAATTACCTATAATTTTATATTTCTTTTCAAATAATTTTAATAGTGATCTGCCACAGTATTCCATCAAAAATAAAATAACAATAGAGTAGAACTGAAAACATGTATTAACATATACTTACCTAATGTAGAATACATTTCCTTGCAGATTATGGTTTCAGTTACTATAGGTTTTGATTCATCCAACTATTTTGAAAAACAACAGAGTATCTGAATATCTGCAAATTAAATCACTGACTGTAATTTAAACTTATATTAGCTGGTATGCTGCAGGTGGTTAAATGGCTGATGGCACAGAGATTAAATTAATTAACAGTAAAAGTTTAAACTCTTGCCACTGGATAAAAAGTCAGCGTATCAGGAGAGTATTTGCTAGTCACTCAAAACTGGCTTAGTGGCTTAACAGAGAAGAGATCATTGGTATCTTATGTTATGTCTGTTGAAATGTTCTTGGGAGAGCAAAAATATATTGATAAATTAAACAAGTACAAAATAAGGGTATAGCATGGGCAAGAAGTGGAGTATGAAGTTAAAAGGTCAGAGAAATGATTTTAAACAGGGAGGGGAGAAAAGGAAGACCCACAGCACATAATGTTTGTAAAGGAACTAAAAACTGGAGGGAAGAACTTACCAATTATAAGTGGTTTGAAGAGGACAAAAGATCAGTTTTAAACAGAATATTTAGGGAAGAAAGCAAGAGTGTGGGTCAATACTCATATAACGTAAAAAATAAATGGAAGTGGACTGTGAAGAGAGACAAAGAAAATTTCATTGTGGATAATAATATTTAGTTTTTAAATTTGCATGAATTGTAACCAGGGTCAGATTTCAGTAGACGGACAAATTGTAATTTTCCCTTATCACTTTACCAAATAAAGGCTTTGTTTTATGAACTTCTATCTTATTTGAAACAATTTCATGTAGACACTTAGTCTGATTATTACGAAGTGAATAGAAAAATTTATACAAGTTGTGTGTCTGGTACACATCATATTTTCTCTCATTGTGTCAATGCCCTTTGGTTTGTTTCTAGGTACATCTCCAAACTCAGCAAGAGGGCAAACTATCAATTGTGAAGCTGACAGTAAAGATCGTTAAAGAGCAAGGAATAAGGGCACTTTATAATGGCCTATCGGCTTCCTTATTGCGGCAGCTAACTTATTCTACAACAAGATTTGGCATCTATGAGGTGACAAAACAGGCAATAGCACCATCGGGGGAGACTGTACCTTTCTACAAGTTGGTAGCTATGGCATCGTTTGCTGGGGCAACAGGAGGTCTAGTAGGCACTCCAGCTGATATGATAAATGTGCGTATGCAGAATGACATCAAACTGCCTCCAGAACAAAGACGGAAGTAAGTGTACTATATTTTGTAGTATATACAGAGCTTTCATTTGGATGCATGGCCATATTATTGGGAATATCTTGCACTGCAGTGTTTCTAAATGGTTGTGTTCTCCCTCCACTTCCCTCTTCTCTGTGTGCTGGCTAATCAATTGATATGAAGTCTTTACAGAGGTTAATACACAAGACCACATGTTTCAGTGTTATACTGTGTTACTGCTGTTATAATGCACAGGAATTAAGAATTTTGTAAATCTAAGCTCAGAATGCCAGCAAACTTTTAAAATTAAAACCTTACACAATGACTGTGGTTAAGGAATTGCAACCATTTGATAATGTGAGTAGAGTTAATTTCTGCAATTGGATGTTTGATAATGTTAATCATTGACCCATGTTTAATATTTTTTTATGAATGAATCATGGTTTCATTTACACGGCCATGAAGAATTAATGAGTGTTAATGCAAATTTTTATAAGAGGTGTGAGAAATGTGTGGTGCCACAAGAACATAATTTCCAACATTTTTATGACGAAGGTATGTGCTTATTGTAGTTCTGATTTGCATAAGAAAGCTATGCACTATAAATATCTGACTACGCCAGCAAATAGCATGTTTCCCAGTAACAACAAAATTCTCTTTAGGCTGGCTACACATCCAAATTAATGCTCTGTATAAAAGTGATGTTGAGTTTGAAATATACTATTTTTTCTTACTTTCATTACCACCAGTATATTGTAGTAGAGGTAGTATTGTATTCTACCCAAAAATTTAATTTCAACATTTCACCAGAAATACATGTTTTGAATTTTCGTTATTTTCATTTTTTAAAACTTGACTCTTAATGAGTTTGATCAAAATATTATATATTTGAAATGTTAATGTGACAAATTAAATGTACATCATGAATTTTCAGTGAATAGCCTGTGAAGTTCTTTTCATATTGATTGAATTTTGATGAGTGGGAAATGATAGAAGAGGATATAAGCTTACTACAGGAAATGTAGAGCTCATTAAAATAGAACATTTGTGTTGAATTTTTTGGTAGAATTACTATTTTTGAAGTGTTCTGTGGTTCATGTTTATGCTCTCCCAAGTACATCATCTGATAAACATTTTTGAAAGCTTGCAATTCTTCTTTTTTCTTTCCATCACAAGAGCTTGTTACAGCTAAAGATTTGTATGCTGTTTGCTTAGTTTGGAATCATTCCCAAGTAAAAATATATCATGAATAATGCAGTTTAGATGAAAGAATCAGATTTTATATGGTTACTTTGATATAAGGGCATCTGTGACTCACTCTCAGCCCCAGGTTTTCTTGGACGAAGCTTAGTTCCATAATGACAGACTTGTGCATGTGTATGTGTTGGCACCTCGAACGGTGGCAGTATGCTTATCATACACTAAAGTATAAGGTACTTTATTAAATCATGACCATTACTATGATTGTCATAAATGAAAATTAGAGGCCGAAAGCGAGTGGGTCATTCTGTATAATGGTTATATGTGAATTTGGGTAGAGTCTTCACATCAGGGTTTTACTTTTTAAACTTTCTAAAGTATTATATTCCTCCCAAAAATTCAAGGTCGAGAATTCACTGGAAATACATGTTTTAAGGACCCTCTGAAAAAAAAGAAGTATTTTAGAAAAAAATATCGGTGAGAGGGAGATAAAAGCATAACCCAAAAACGAAAACTCTGGTTATTTAAAATCAGTATCTTCCAAAGCTGCGACAAAAATATTTCTGGGAAATTCTCCTACTCCAAACTACCCTTTACATGGAACATTTTCTGAACTTTTTGATTTTCCAAAAATGTGCCTTAAGAATTTTGATCAACCTACCATATATTTACGATATATACATTACAAATAAAATTATATCTTGAATATTTTGGAAACAGCCTATGAAGTCCTCTCCATTTAGAAGTAATTTTGTATAATTTTTATATAACTGATAAACATTAAGAGCTGGAAAAAATAATAATAATAATAATAAACAAAAAAATACTACAAAAAACTCTTAACTCATAATTTATTTCAAATTACTTTTAGTGGCATCAGCCATTTCTGAGATATCCATTATTATTGCTTTTAATTTTTCAATACTTTATCATTTTTAGTGTTATCACTATTCATATGTTTCTTGTTACAAATTTGAAATTTAGCGTATAGCCACTTGCTTTTAAACATCTGACTTTCAATTCTGTTTCCTGTATTCTCCTTATACCTACAATGAAATATGTAATAAAACTATTTCTGCAAAGTTTTATCTTGATTAACATGAAGTAGAGAGCAAAATAAGCTTTTGTAATAGCTGTATGTAGAAATTATATAAATATAAATGATAGTGGGTAGAAGAAAATCATGTGATTGAAACAAGATTTTTTTAAAGTGCTGTCATTGTTCAGCTCTTTCAAGTGATGTCATGGAAAGAGAATGGAATTTCAAAGCTAGCTTTTAAACATCTTGACTATCATTCAGTTTCCATGTACCTATACAAAATGTGCAGGTAATGAAACTATTTCTGCAATGGTTAACATAAAATAAATAGGAAATAGTTTTCATAAGAGTAGTTTGTTGAAGGAAGCTATATAAAAATTAATGATAATGGCTAGAGAAAGTCATGTCATAATGTAACTCATCAGATTTTTTTGATAGTCTTCTAAAAATTCTGCCTTAGGTTTTCAGAAATATAAATAAAGCTTACAGAATATCACAATTTCTAAAATTATATCACATAGAGTAGGTAGAGCTAGTCTGTTTCATAGCTTGAGTTTAAAGTTTGCATGTCATGAATATTTCCCTTCCATAATCTCCACTAGATTGTTTTTAAATAATATAATTGAAATTCATATTTTCAGAGGCAGTAAATTTGCTTCATTTTAGCATATTGCATGTTTGGAATATAATATACACATTTTGATATTTTTGAACAGAATCTTCACCTAAAAACTATCCTAAATACATTGTTTTGGTTGATACATGGACATGAAATGGTGATTATATAAAATTCCAAGTGCAGATAGGAAGTGTTTTTGATCTAGAATACAACAGAGGCTGGTCTCACACATTAAGATGATTATTGCAGTGTATTCATGAAATTGTTTGTTTTTCATCAACACTGGAATGACATCATGCTAAACTCATTCAAGTAGCTGTATCCTGTGTTTGTACTTTTGTTTCAGTTATCGACATGCCATTGATGGTTTGATTAGAGTGTACACAGAGGAGGGCACAAGGCGCTTATTCTCAGGTGCCTCCACTGCGACTTCACGAGCAGTTTTTATGACAGTAGGACAGTTGTCATTTTATGATCAAGTGAAAAAATTTCTCCTCAATGCAGGGTTATCTGATAACCTTGGAACACACTTCCTTTCCAGTATTACAGCAGTGAGTATAATTCAATAGTTCTCACATTAAAAACATAAAATACAGCAAACACTCAACTATCCTAATTATTTTGGTTAATATTTGAATCAAATGTTGTAGTTTAAAAAGAATAATATACACAATAAAATTAAATATTTTCATTTTTTATTTCCAGATTATTTAAGCTTTTATTTTTAGGGTAATTTTTTTATGTTGTATACACTGAATATGTAATGTATTTCGATATGAGTTACTGATGTATAAACACTATGCTTGACTACAAATAAGTTTCAAGACTGTTTTGGCAAGTATGGAGAGAACTATACAATAAACCAGTAAATTCTGTTTAAGGGTTCTTTTTGTTAATAACAAGCTATTCTTGCTATATTATATAGGTATTTTTTGCAAAACGAGGATAACTTTGAATTCTTCTGTTTTGGTAAAACATAGTGAAGCTTTTTGACTTTTACATGTTCACATTAAAATTTTAACTACTCTAGCTTCACTTTCTACACCAAAACTTACTGGAACATGTTTCGGAGGCTATTGTTTACATCAACAGCCTGAACTCACTGCAGTGCTTCCCCCTGGGCTCGTAGATGGTGTCTCCGGACTGGACATACTGTGCGATGACGTTATTTTCATATGGGATAATGACATTTAATAAACTGTATTTATGTTTATGCATGAATAGTGTTTCCCAAATAGAAAGTTGCAAAAGTATTATTAACAGCTCAATTACTTTAGTCACATGGTGTGAAATAGAATGGTCTAAGATGTAGTAAGATTTCCAGCTCTCTGCTTCAAGTAATGTCAATATTTTTGTCATTTTTCTCCCAACGTATTTTTAGATGTTATATTATCCAGACTACCACAAATGTGAGCACAAAATTTTATAGAGAGATAGCTGCATGTCTAATGTAATTAAGAGTAATACTTTTACTTATCTATCAAATATACCTAGAAGTGTGCGTGCTTTCTTGGGTCAGTACATGTCCAGATAAGCCACACACTTGCCACTTCTCTTTAAGTGTAATGCCTAAAGCTAATTCCCTTTTTGATTGTATATGGAATTCCCAACTGAGGAGGCAGAGAAGAGCATTTCCAACTTGGGTGCTTTAATTTGCAGATTACATTATGCATGAAAGGGTGGTGGAATGATTGGTTTACCTCCACAGGTGGCCAAGGTCATTAAGGTATGGACTTGTGAATGGGAAGTCTGCAATTCAAATCCTGCCAGGACCATTGTCCCTGACTAACGTTTTTTCTGGATTTTCCTCAGTCCTCATAATTGGCAAATGCCAAGGAGGTACCCTAAACTTAAGGCTGGCACTTTTTTCTTCACAAATTTCTTTTCCCGGTTATCATTTCATTTTATTTCATTTCATGTATCACCAGTGCCACCACCTGTGGTGCCAAATGAAGTAAGAGTGGGCTTTAAACACAATTAATTTAAAAAAAAAAAACACTGTGTAATGATAGGAAAACTTTGAGTATCTTACCTCAAATACCTCTTTTTTCATCACAAATTCTATTTTAAATAAGCTGGATTTTAATCTGAATAACCTTCTATGGAATTGAGTATATTAACCTTTTGGCTGCTGTATCTCTCTAATGTTTGCAAGAAAGATTTTTCACAAGAAATTCTGATACTTACCTCATTTGCTGTGACAGAATATAATTTCATTGTTCAGCTCTTTTTCCAATTGACTTTGTTCTTCACACATTATTTACTCCAATACTTTTCCATGTCTATAAAAGCTTCATTTTAATAATTTAAGAGCTTATAAAATGTGGATTTCCCGATTATTATGTATACTTTTGTGAAGCCCATTTGTTTGCATTTGCCTGTGGAACAATAAAATAAATACTTTTATTCTTAGGGTGCAGTAGCTACTACCTTAACACAGCCACTTGATGTTCTCAAAACAAGAGCAATGAATGCAAAGCCTGGAGAATTTTCTGTAAGTATTTCAACTTGCCTTAAGTATATACAATGTGATTTAAAATATTTGCTTAATCCAGAAAACAAAAGCTTAACTGAATAATAAAATATATCATATATTAAATTGGAAAGAATAAATGGCAAACAGTAAATGTAGTAAATTGCTTGCACAAGGATTCTTTTCATGTAACAATTTCTCTATTTTTATATTAAAAAAGCATAAGCATGCAGGCATTCAGGAGACAAAGTTTGAAGTATGATACGTGATGTTAAATAGAACAATGTTTGCTTATTAACCCATATCTGGTGATGCTCCAGTGCAAAGGTATACAACCTTGAAAACAGTTTCATCCATTACTTTACTCATTGAGGTCTTTCTTATTCATTATGACCATTTAAGGTATGAAGATACAGATAGATAATCTGTAATGAATAAGAGTTCTTTGCTTTTTATATAAAAGTTTTGATACCGTCATTATTGACAGGAAGATATGAATAATTAAATAAAGAATTATATGGGACTTTGTTTTTAGCAGCATTAAAATGATTGAGATAATAAATTTTTGTATCACAATTTATATGCATGCCTTTGGGACAGATCTAGGGCCAGATTTCAAAGGCTCCATTACGTAGTGTGCTTAGCAATATTTGTAAAAAAAATTCTTGTAGGTTGAGATGTGTGGAATAAGGTAATACCAATTTGTTGAAGAGTAACATTTTTCAACTCGAGTCATACATATTTTTTCATAACAAATGTACCATGCAAATTACAAATGAATCCATATCAGTATAGAAAATGCATGTACTTTGCTCAGCATTTTGCCCATCAAGCGAATTGCATACATTGCATTGTCACACTATTGTCAAACATTCAAGAGCATGTGCCTTTTGAATTTTGTCAAATGTAACTACAGTTGCTGTCAGTGTTCATAGTGGTCTCATAAATCACAATTTTTACGTGAATTCCAATTGGTGTGAGGTCTGAAGAGCAGGATGCCCAAGCAAGACTAAAGTGAGGGGTCCTCCATAATGTAGGAACTACATCTGCATGTGTACAGCAAATGAAACTTCCTCCAAAAAATTCAGGCAGTAGCCACTGCAATACTGTCTGCTTTCAAGGGTGTGTAACACTCTATAGAAACATCACTGAATATGGTTTTACAAGCAAAAATTTTTCCCTTTGACACCATCTATCACACCTCATAATACCTGAACACCCTGTATATTTTGGTTTAATGCAAATATTTAAAGAAATAATGGTTCAAAATGCATTTCAGAGTATGTGGCATCTAATAACCTACACAGCAAAGCTTGGTCCACTAGGATTTTTTAAGGTAAGATGTTTTTATTTGAAAATTATGCTAAAGAAGGCAGAAGCGTTGTTTGTTATTTAGCAACATTGCTAAAAATGATTTTCCTTAGAAATGTTCATCAACTGTTTAAAATGTTTTATTTACTGCACTTGCGAACTGAATTAAAAATATTCATTCCACATTCAAAAATATATTCCTTTACCTGCTATAAAAGTGCAAATTGGCAGTGTAGTTTTTCGTTTGGCTCGCTGTCTTTGCCGCTATTTTAGGATATTGTTAAATATCCAATAAAAGTGTTATCACAATTGCAAATGCTCACAACACATGCACATATACACAGACTCAAACACACATAAACACAAAGCAAATAACCTTATAAATAGTATGATGCAAAATAACTTGTCAATACACAGGCAATCTCTAAACCCATGCAAATACATTGCAAGCTGTGGCTAAAGAAAGGCACTGTTTATAACTGCAGTGACAGCAGAAGATAAGATGTGCAATTCATGTTACTTATGTCACTCACCAGGCATGTCCTGCTAATTATGTGTTACAATATCGGCAACAAGGTTTTTGCATCTATCGTTGCTATGGTAATGTCTTAGTTCTAATTGGTGTTTCTAATCGTTGCTATGACAGCCATTATGACGTATCCATCCCCTCCCATTCATTTCCATCATGTGGTTGGTAACTGTCAATCACCTTCTTGATTGGTGCCGACTATAATATTTATAAATTGAAGCCAGAACAGACCAATTGCTGTTCTAATCCATGATTGATGATGATTTAGTATTTTAAGATTGCAGGTCAAAGATTTTCATGGAATTCAATCTAACAGCTACTTATTTTCACAAAAATATCTGCTAACAATTTTGATAAAGTATCACTCATTTGAAATACTGGCTTGATAAGGTGTATGTTTGGAATTTTCTGGAAATAGCTTGCAAAGTCCATACGCATGTAGAGCACAATCATTACTTTTATGTATACTTTTACTTCAGGTTTAACCATCATATTTGTGAACATACCAACCATTTTGATTAGTTGTCAATGTCTTGATTGAGTGCTACTTTATGGTAGGCATATAAAAATGAGGAGGATGCAAGTTCAAATACCCCTTAAATGTTTTGTTGTGACTTTAAACATGTATTAATAATAATCAGCAGTTTTTAAAAACTGAAAATAGAAAATAAATAGTATCTCAGCTTCCTAGTTAACAGTAGCATGTATAAACCCAAGCCTTTAATCTGTTTTATCTGGAGAGAGAAAACAAAATGGCATTCTTTATTTCTGTTACAGGGCTATGTTCCAGCATTTGTACGTTTGGCACCACATACCATTTTGACATTTGTGTTTCTGGAGCAATTACGTCAGAATTTTGGAATGAAAGTCATCATAAATTTGCAATAACTCCTAGGGTGAAGTATTCTGTGAACTTAAAGTTGTTCTTTAAATAAGAATTGACAGAAATGGGTAATCATGTTAATATTTTTATTTTACATTCCGATTTTTTAAATGCTAGAGCTGCTGTTAAAGTATAGCTTATTTGTTTGACTCCTGCACCAGCCATTAGCATATTAATGTACCAGAAGTCACTGGCAAACAAATAATATTAATGCAGCAGGGGCAGTCAAGGACACTGTTCCATAATGTTACACCTGCATTATTTAGATCATCTGTCTCAAACACAGTGACAGTTGTAAGGTGAACAGAAAAAGCAGAATGTATTTTTGTATGCGCCTGAGATGAAGTAGGATAAGCATCAAGAAATTTTATTGTCTATGTCACAGGGAGAGAAAGAAAATCACAATTGAGTATAACAGTTTCAGCCAGAAAATGAATTGACAGTACATAGATAAGCATAAAGGAATATGTTCTTTAGTTCTGATGGAAGAAAGAAAAGAAAAAAAATCACAATTATTGCAGATACATTCATATCATATTAATGGTGTTATGTCTAAAGAGTATATGCCATACATTTATGTTGTTTTTCAGGGTAAGCTAAAAAGTTATTTTGTAATTTTAAATTCTTAAGTGCAGTGCACTATTCAAGCAATATAAGTGGTTATTTTGGATATTAGAGAGAGAAAAACTGCTTGCTAAGAGATGCATTGGAAGGGATGGTGAAAAAGGTTCAGGGCCGAAGAAGATAGGTGATAGACAATTTTTAATTTTTAAGAAAAATTGTTTATTCACAAAGATAAAGAGGAACATGGAAAATAGGGAAGAATGGAAGAGGTTGAACTTACAATGAAAGACCTGTTTTAGACAGTAAACAATGGCTAACTGTTTTGCTTTATTTGTTTACTTTGAATTATACAGTTACAAAGTCCTAATCACTTAAGAAAGTTGAGACTAATCTTAGTGTGACTGACAGTTTAATACCATATCCAATTGAAAAGAAAAAAACTTTTACTATAATACACCAGCAGGTCTAGAGCAAGCCCATGAAAGTTGTTCTTTCCACAAAGATTTGGCAAAATAGATTTTTAAAAAGAAACAAGAGATTTATAAGGTTATGTATAAATACAGTTTCATCTTCATCACTGTCAGATAGAACATCTAGTACTGTTAATTAATTTTGAAGATTTAGAAGCTAGTAACAGTGATCTGTTATAATTTAAAATAAAAAATCTGGTACTGTAGCATCAGAAGATGTATTTTAATACAAACCTCTAATAAAACAGATATCTGGTAACTTGAGGCATACAATGTGTTATAGTTCATGCAGAGATGGAATGCAATATAAATAAGTAAAAAACAAATTTAAAAAAAAGAGGGTACCTGCTTTTCTCAGAAAATCATTGATACGTGTAAACAATTTGTGCACAAATGATTAGTGGTAATTATTGTAATAATAAATTTGTCTCATTGCAAAAGATAAGATAGATTAAAAATCTCATAAAATTTATTCATATGGGATACATTGAAGTAAGGTCATCATGGTCCAAAAATGAATGCTTTTGTTGTTCTATGTAGGGATATTGTGTTGCTAAAAGCGCAGCTTGCCAGTGTCTGCTTGTAATTCAAAGCTACTAAATGGCTGTTTTAAGATGTCATTGACATATAGCTCTGGCATATCAATAGAGAGCTAATATTTCAATGATACTTGCAGAAATTAAATTTGCCAATTATGTGTTGAAACAAGACAATTCACAAGTCCTTCAAGTATTTCCAGAAGCAACACAGGAGCTAATACAAATACAGAAGGATAGGGTATATGTATTGGCATAATCCTTCTGCAGTTTCTTCATACACTTAGGTGACCTTTTGTGTTTGCTTTGGAGAAGAAGACCAATGAATTGCCAGACATGCCTTGATTTTCTCAATTGTATCCCACTGGAACAAGAATTTTACTCATGCATATTATTTTTAAAACTGTGTTTCAACCATGAGGTTGGTTGCTAGCATACAAAAAATGGTTTTTACTGCAACTAAGTTGGTTGTATTGATTTTATACTTCATGACTCTATATTTTGTGGCTATCTAACAATTGAAAAAGAAAGTAAAAGCTTTATAATTTATTTAAAAACCTTATTTGTGTTCATTTTAGAAATCACGATTGTATGTAAACATTTATAAAGATGCGTGTGCAGCAATCAGATTACTGTTAAGTTCCTGCACATAGATTTATTTATTTAATGTCTATTAAAAACCAAAAATATTTTAAACTTTTATTTGAAGAAGTATTTGCTTTAAAGAGTGTTATGTTGTTATGAATTTTATAAAAACTTGGAATATTAATATTTTTTTAAAACCATAATAAATATATACCACTGAGTTGGTTTGAGTGTTTTGTTCTTATAGTTCTTTTTTTCTGTTTGCTGTATTATTTTGTAAGTTAAAAATTGTTCATGAGGAACTGAACTGTTTTCCCTACTTAGGTTGCTATGGGAGGCCACTGTCATGCATGGGAGCAGCTACCTTGTCTAGCTTATGCCCTAATCGTTGCTAGACTATTCCTTCATATAGGCATTAGATGGGAGAGCAAAAACAACTATTAATTATTAATGTTTAGAAGCCATTTATAAAATATGAAAATCTGATGTGTTAATTCACATTACTTTCTCTACTCTCTATCATTTATTAGTTGGTATATAAATTATTCTTACAAACGTTTATTTTCCTATCTATTTCACTTTTAATAAAAATTAAATTGAGTTTTATTTATGGACACTTTAACTCCTATGGTTGTTAGCGTCCCATTCTATATTGGGCATGAAGGGCGAAATTTTGCTCAGAGGCTTCTTTATCAGGCTTGAGGTTCTTTTACATGCCGCAAAATCTACGACACAGGACCACCAACTTACTTCCCTTCTAAAGAAAGCTATGTTAAGCATTTTTATTTCTGAAAAACTCCATCCTTTTCTGGGTTTGAACCTGCAACCTTGGAAACTAGAGACCACATGCTACAACTAGACCACAAGGATAACTCATTTTAATCAAGATAAACCTTTCTGAAAATAGCTACAATACACATTTTGTTATAGATACAAAGGGAACCACAACAGTCAAATGCTTTAGAACTGGACACTAATGCCAGTCTTAAAATTCCATAATCTTTCCATAATATTGTGAGAAACAACTGAAAATCAGGATTTTAAAAGAATGGCTAAGTGTTGAACAATTCAAAGCATTAATAACTGATAACAGAAATGGCCGATGCCACAAAAAGTTATTTTAAATAAAGTTTGTGTTTTAAAGAGAACTACATTTTTATGTAGTGCGTTTTTGTTCATCGCTTAACGTTTATCAATTATACAAGTTTATACAAAATTCCTCCCAAATGACAAGAACTTGGCAGACTATTCCCAGAAAATTCAAGAGATATGTACATTTTATTTGTCATGCAAATATCTTTAATTATGGTATTTTAATCAAAATCATTGGAGCTAGTTTTTAGAAAATAAAACATTTTGAAAAATGTTCCATATAATGGGTAGTTTGGTGTGGGAAGATTTTCTTGAGAATCTTTGTGTTGCTTCTTTGGAAGGTACTGAACCTAAATACCAAGTTTGGTGCTTATTCAAATTTTTGTTTTTTAGTTACAATGTTCTCCGACACACCATCACTCACACAGACAGATCTTTTTTCAAAAATTGTTTTTTTTTTTTTGGATTCAGGGGGATTCACATGAATTTCTGGTGAAATCTTGGTGTCAAATTTTTGAGTGGAATGTAATATCTTTTCTGCCTGTAATGTATGGGCAGAGAAAGTAAAAATGTGAAGTATAGCTTGAGGATGGTGTGACATCACACATAGGACTAAGAATTTAGGCGACCTAGCCCCTTTTTAACATCAAGCACAACAAAGAAACTGAGAAAAACTCGTAGTTTAAATAAACAGTCTGGTAGTGACTTAGCCAATCATATGAGGCCATCAAATTTTGAATTCTCAGGACATAAGAAAGACATGGGGATTTACATTTCTAGCTGTCCATCTTTGCCTGGAATGCAGACCTTACTACATTGGCAGCTTTTCCTCACCATACTGGCAATAGCTGCCCAGTTATTTATAAATCTTTTAAACAAATCTGATGTGTTACATTCACAAGATTTTCTCTAACCACTAACATTTATTTTTATATAGCTTCTACATACTATTCTTAAAAAAACTTATTTTTCTATCTAATTCATGTTAAGCAAGATAAAACATCTGCAGAAATAATTTCATTACACATTTCATTGTAGGCACATGGGGATAGAGGAAATCAAATTGATAGTCAGGTGTTTAAAAACAGGATTTACATGCTGGCCTTGAAAGTCCAGCCTTACCATGACATTACGAGAAATAACAGTAGCAATGGCACTTAAAAATAATTGTAAATAAATTAAAAATTTAAACCAACAACAACAACGGATATCTCAAGAATGGCTAATGCCACAAAAAAGTTATATGAAATAAATTGGTATTTTAAACAGATCTGCATTTTTTGTGTAGCAAGGTTTTTTCTATCTCATGGTTTACCTGTTATACAAAATCCCTTCCAAATGAAGACTTCACAGACTATTCCCAGAAAATTCAAGAGATATGTACATTTTGTTTGTAAATAAATATCTTAAATGTAAGGTGTTTTAATCAAAATTGTTAAAGCTAGTTTTTAGAAAATCAAAAGTATTGAATATGTTTTTTCATGTAAAGGGTAGTAGCTTGGAGGAGGGATTTTGTTGAAAATGCTGAACTTATATACCAAGCTTGGTATTTATTGAACATTTTGTTTTTGAATTATGCAGTTCACAGACATATACAGAGACCTTTTTCTAAAAGGTTTTTATGAATTCAGAGGTCCTTGAAACAAATATTTGTGCTGAAATCTCGACATTAAATTGGAATACAATACTTCCTCTTAGTACCATTGCTAGGTAACAGAGAAAGTAATAAAATTTTCATGGGTTTGGATCCTGGGTCTAACCTATGACAGTATTACCAGTTTTAAGAGCAAATCTTTATATGCTTACAAACACAATTGTCCTTAGGAGAGCAAAACTATAAAATAGTGGACATCACGTATGAGTGATATGTTATTTTATGCTGCCCTAGCTAGTGAGAGGATGAAATCACTATTTTCTTGATACTCGATACCAATACTGATTGTTGAGCACCAATATTCAATACTCACTTTATAAAAAAACTATAAAGGCTTGTTCACTGAATTATGTTCTTATTAGTAGTTTTCTGTGTATAAACGATGTAGCCAATTTATTGTGTGCTAATGGAACTTGTTTTTGATATATATTCTCTTATTGACAGCAATTTTTTTTATCTTGATAATACCACAGGTTATATATTCCCTATTGTTAGTCAACGCTAACAATAATAATAATAATAATGGATTGTCTATTTATATTATAGAAATTAGTCGTATACTATACCTGTAAGCTATGCTCGTGATCTTAGTTTGACTTGCATAAACAAAAACTAACAGATGGAAGGAAAGAACAAATATTTCCATGCGCTGTATTATCTCACTCCTTGAGTTCTGATTTGGTGAGTCATCGATATTGAGGAAATGTGATTTAGTGTATCAGCTAAATCAGCTTCATTCACAATTCAGTTAACACTGCATGTTACAGGAATACCTGTACTCTTTCCTCCATTGTTTGACATGTTTTCATTTAGACACAAGAGTCTATGGAATGTAGCATTGATTCACCCACAGGAAATGCAGTCAAGCTTTATCAACAACTACAGTCCAGCAACTCTTTGGGGACATGTGCGAGACAATAACGTAAAATCTTGACCTCTTTCATTCCTTATCTAGCATAAAGTTAAATGCAACAACTTTCAATAATGCAAAACTTAAAAATTTAAAAGTATCAGGTTTATCTCAAAGTATTAGACATACTTCGATACCACCGAGTATCAAGGTCCCATCTCTAGCCCTTCTCACTGTACAAAAATGTAGAACTTTTTGACTACCATGACTTCTCAGGATGGCCTTGCCTAAGACAGGATTATGATTACAGTAAAAGTGTGTTTATACTGCACTTTTACTAACTTAATGTTGTATAATCAATTTTTGTTAGTAGTTATTCTTTTGCTCAGCAAACATAGTTAATTTGCTCTATTTAGCAAGAAAAGTTTCAATTAGAAACCTTTATTAATCTATGTTTAACTTGAACCTCCGCTGTTTCCTGCTGGATGTTTACAAAATAATTGAAGAAAAACAGCACTTAATTGCAAATGCACATAAATTGCTTTAAATTAATCTCGTAAGAATGAAACTTAGTATGATTGGGAAACATTTTGCTGTGTATATAACTTAGACCAAGGGTGGCGAAAACGCCTTCCTTCTGCGAGTCACCAAATATGCAACACACACTGCATCACTCAGCAGCATGTGAAAAAAGAAAAGGAACAGTGGCAGAGAGGGAATGGCGCGTACAAGTCAAAATTACTCGCGAGTCCCGTTTTGCCACCTCTGACTTAGACAATTACAGTAACTGCAGATAAAATATTGTATTCCAAAAATAACAAAATGAGATTCATTAACTCTTGGGCAAGTGCCTCAGTGGTCCCAAGTTCAATTCCTGACTATGGTGTGGGAATATTTCTTTAATTAGATTCATTCCATACTGCCGCAGAGTCTGGAAATGTGAATGCAGAAGTGAATGTGTGTTTCAAACAGTTTTAGTAACTGGGCTCTTCTATCTGCATAAAAACATATTTTTTGTTTTCATTGAAAATGTAGGCAAGCTCATTGAACCTTTTGTCTTTTTATATCTGGCAGTTAAAACTGTACTTACTTCTTTTCTACTTTAAGTGCATAGAAGTAAATGCTTAAGTTAAAACATTTATTTTCTTGTGTTCTCATCATTGAAGGCAAGTTTTTTGGCTTTAGTTGCTTTCCTTAATTCACTGAAAATATACAAAAGAACTGTCTTGAGTATTAAATAATATAGTTCCAGTCACTGAAATCTCACTGCATGCTTTATTGTGAGGCAAATATGTCTTACCTCCCCATGTGATCTCTCACTAGTCTGCGAGATGAACCACAGAGGTGCCAAACATCTCCTCTTTCTAAAGCATTTCTCTTAAAATTTGTGAATGATAAACATAAAGTGCTCAAACTGTTTCATTGTGCCCATTTAGATCTCTTTCTGGTTTAAAGTATGACATCATTGAAAAACATTAAGGAATTGTTTATAAAAGTATTGAATGAATATTAAATATTTTTCTACACCATTAATGCAATTTTATAAACATACAAGCACAGAACAATGGAAACATTCTTTTACAATTACAATACACCTGAATTTGTAATCTAATAAGTCTTAACATTCCACTATTTAACTGTTTTATCAATTATATATCAATTCTCTCATTTGTAACTCTAATTCATTTCCTGCTAGATTTTCCCAAGTATTCTCCCATCATTTTATTGTTGTTTATTCCCATATCAATCAGCATTTTAAGTGCTATAATTTCTTTCTGTAATTTCTCCCATTTTGTTCCCCATATGTGCTCCCTCCATCTTTTCAATCTTATCACATTCTAATAAGCAATAAAATACATAGTCCTTCAAGCTCCCACATATTATGCACCCTTCCTCATTTTCTTCCCTCATACCCTTTAAAAACAGTGCTCTGATCTCATCCACGTAAATCCTTCCTTCCCAAATTTATCACAACAATTGGCATATTTCTCCCTTCCCCAATCCTTTTTAATTGACATACGAGGCGTGTTTTTAAATTAAGTTCCCATGATTTTTTAAAAAATAACGGAACATTATTTTCCAATTACTTTATTGTCATCATTATCTCATACTACTTCTGCACATAGTCACCGCCATTATTCAGGCACCTGTCATAACGGGAAACCAGTTGTATGCTTTATCAAAGAATGATGTTGCGTGTGTGAAAGCCAAGCCTGCACTTCTTGTTACACATCATCATTGTTGAAATGTTTTCCACCAAGGAATTTTTTCAAGTGAAGAAACAGATGAAAATACTTGGTGCCAAATCCAGGCTGTTGTGAAATAAGAAGTGCAAACTTGACTTTCATCACAGGCAGCATCATTATTTGACGAAGGCATATAAAAACTAGTTTCCTGTTATGACAAGCACCTGAATAACAGTGGTGACTATGTGGAGAAGTAGTATAAGGTAATGAATGATAATAAGGTATTTGGAAAACAACATTCCGTTATTTTTTTTAAAAATTATCGGTACTTACTTTAACACCTCTTAGTTTTAAAGAAGTCGTATCTCTAAAATTAGCCCAGTGTTTATCTACATCTTCAATTCTTTGCCTAACTTCCATTCAAAACCCTACTCTCCCTTGATCTCCAAATTTCCACCGTTCCCATCCCAATTTCTTATAAAATTTCTCATACTTCACCCATCCAGCTGCTACCACTCATTACTTCCATTTGGAATTACATACATTTTTTTAAAATGTAGTGATCCCCTTATTTCAAAACCCTTGCCGATATTTTAAAACTCTCTCATCACCAAACCCTTCCTCCCTACTCTCCCTAAGTCAGTCTACAAAGTAAAGTCACTAATATGATTATAGTAGTTAAAGATGGTCATAAAAGTGAAACAAACAAAAAAAAAGGTGAGAAAAAATGTTCACAGGTATTACAAAAGTGGTTAAAAAAGTGATCCTCTTTTGATAAATGTTGTAATACCCAGATTTAAATAAACTTCTTTTGTGTGCAAAATCTAAATTTTGTTTAAGCATCCAAACTTTATGCTAGTAATACACTTTTTGAATCATATACCAGTGTGTCTTATGGTCTAGTAGTGCAAGCTTCACAGTGGTACAGTGGCATCCCTTAGCAACATAAATATATTGTTGTTTTATTTTACTGCTAAAAGTAACAATGTATAGTTCCATTTAGAGATGGATTTTATTTAAATATTTGTTAAAAAAATTATATGTATATTACATTATTTGGATTTAAAAGTATTTGTTGTATATCTCTTATAATGCTACTCTAACTACATGTGCTGCAATAAGTTAATTTTTCTGTTGCTTCTCTATGGCTTCGTTAATATTGGGATTATGTACTGTATTCCATGTTAAACTTAATTCTATTCCAGCATAACTTATCATCTTGAGATTACTGTAGGGAATTTCTCCAGTCTTTTATGTTATATTAAAATAAAAGTATGATTAACTTTTTCTTTTCTTTCATTATTTTACATTATTGTTCTGTAGGGACCATGCAAATAAAGATCACTACATCTGGTGGGAACTGGTGCAAACAGCTGGTTGGAGGGAATTAGTTTATTTACCTTGGGAGGATAAATCTCATCAGATGATGTAGAGTGTATTTCGGGAATTCTGAATGGTGTGCATAGTAAGCATATTAAATGGCTTATAAACTGTTCAGTGCTTGACAGCCATTATGTATATTCATAAAAACAGCTACTAGAAACTAAATTTAAAAGAGCCTTAAAGTTAACTATCCTTACCTTTATTTGCACATTATATGGGGGTTGATAAATATTTGTCTCTTTCAAACAAAATTCTGAGATTTCCTTAGATTATGTACTTCTCTATCTATTATTGAAGGGCATGGCTACTCTCACATAATTACTTTTCCCAAAATGTTGCAATCCCATAAATCTATACCAATAACAGCAGGCATTGCTCATTAACAGTGAGACTAAACGTTGTCTTGTTTATTGACTTTTCACAGCTGACTTAAATTACAATTCCAATCTTTGCTACACTGGAGCTTGAAGCTCCTGCCATAATGTGTGTGTCATTCTGCAAAGGGGGGTGCTGCATTAAAAAATCCTTAATTTTTGAAGTCTTTAATATTTTCTGTGAGTGCTCCACATAAACTAATTTTAAGTGTTTGTTACTCTGCAAGAGTGAATCCAGTAAAAAGATGTCACAAGTTACAATTAAAGATGAAGCCAATTTGTCCCTGAAGAGCTAAGGCCTCATCTTGTGAGGGGTAACTTGATATGGCTCATGTGGGTAGCTAGTCCGTATAAGTGGTATTTTTCATTGCGTTATTCCTTCCATATTTCGTACTATTGTTCACTCACTTCTTTGCAATCAGCACTTCATGATGTTGTTTGGGGTTCCTCATTTTGCACACTTCCCTTAATTCCCGTCGGACACTAGGTGGTTGTGCTTAACACTTTCTGCCTTCTTCGGATGTCTCTATAGCTGCTGCAGTCCTGGTCCAGCGTGCTCCTACTACTTTCCCATTGTCCCATCTTGTTTTGGGTTTGCCTTGTTGTCTCTTGCAGATGTAGGGGGTCCACATTGTAGAAATGTATGCTCATCTGTTTTCTGGAGTCTCGCCATGTGGCCTCCCCATTTCCATTTCAAATTGGTGGCTTGTTGGGATACATCTTCCAGTTTTGTTACTTCTCTTAACTTGGTATTGGGCACTCTGTCTTTGAGGGATAGATCTAACACCTTCCTCTCCATTTTTCCCTGGCAAACTTGAATATGTTTCTTTTGTGTTTCTGTCAAATTCCAAGTTTGGCACACATATAGTAGTGATGGGAGTATGCAGCTGTCTAGTGTTTTGATTTTTATTTTCTGGTTGAGTTTCTTGTCCAGTAGAATGAATTTTTAGAGCCCAAAATGATTTCCATGCTATTGCTATTCTGCATTTTAGTCCTTCTTCCATGCTGTTCTGCATTCCCACCAATTGCCCTAGATATATGTATTCTGGTACATACTGTAGTAGTTAAGTTTCAAATTCGTATATCTTGGCTTTTTTGTCATAACTTGTGTTTTACTCATATTCACCGATAGGCCGGCTTTTTTTGCTGCAGTTGTTTAGCCCCCAGATCATATTTTGCAGATCTTTGGCATTATTGGCGAATAGCACATCATCATCATCAGCAAATCTTAAGTTTGTAAGCCTGTACCTATTTACTGTGATACTGTATTTATTTCCCAGTTCACTTCTCGGAATATGTCTTCCAGCAAGCTCGTAAATAACTTTGGGGAAATTGGTTCTCCTTGCCACACTCCCCTCCCTAATTTAAATTTTTGTCCCTCTCGTTCCGTGGCTACTTTGGCTTGTGATTCATTGTAGAGTTTAGCTAATATCCGAGTGCATTTTGGCTCGGCTCCTTGTCTTTCTATTGCCATGTCAAAAGGCATTTGTGTAATCTATGAATGCTAGGTATAGGGATAGGTTGAATTCCTCTGATTTTTTGATAATTTGTTTGACTGTCTGTAGATGGTCTACCATAATGTAGTTGTGTGGAAGCCTACTTGATCGGGCGATTCACTCTCATCTAAAGTCCTTGCTATTCTTCTTGTAATTATTTTTGAGAAGAGTTTGTAAAGGTTTGACATTAGGCTGATGGGTCTGTAGTTGTTTAGATCATCCTTGGCATTTTTTTTTTTTTTTGTGTAATAGTATGATTTTGCTTTCTTTCCACTGTTCTGGCAATTCCTTGGTTTGAAGGATGTTTGTTGTTGAAGGCTTCTGTGAGCAGTTTCAATATTGTGTTATCCCCATCTTCAGATGTTCATTTCATATGCGGTTTTCACCTGGTGTTTTAGAGTTCTTGAGCTCCTCAATGGCTGCTCTCACTTCACTTTGTATAATTGGAGGAACCTCCCTATTGTCAATGTTTTTTTGGAGGCTCTTATTGTTAAGTGTGTGGTTTTGTATAGAGATTGGTAGAAGTTAGTTGCTGCTGTTATGATGCTTTTCCTTGAAGAGTTGTTTTCTCTCCTGTCTGTCCTTTTGTGCCCAGAATCCATTGCCTTCCTCTGTTCATCTGTCTTTTTGCTTTCCTTGTGGAATTGGTCATTTCCAGTTACTCCTGTGTTATAATCATGTAGGTCTTTGCGAATCTCTCTCTTCATTATTTTGTTGATCTCCGCGTAACATTTCCTGTGGTCTTGCTGTCATCTTTTGCGTGTAGGAGATTTTTTTTCTGCTCCATTAGTGCAATCATGTTGTGGCTTAATTTTCCAATATGTACTTTCTCCAGAATGCTTTTTCCTGCTGTGCTGGTGGCTTGATGAATGGATTCCACTAGTACAGGTTCTGAGAATCTGTCTCTAGAGTTTCTTGTTTATTCAGGAGCTGTTCCTGTAGAGCTTTGGTGTATTTTTCTGTGAGAGCCGTTAGAGAATGTTTAAAATTTCTTCTTTTCCGTTTGATATTTACGTGGCTCTTACCAGTCTGTCGTCTATTGAGAACTTTAGGCTTCTTGAAAATATATGTAATATGTTCTCTCCTAAATAAAGCATAACAACTGTAGTCTTAACATTGAAATTTAGACTCCATTAGTTTATTTTCAAAATGTGGATATATTTCTTTTTATGATAGTAACTACGGTTTCCAAGAGCAAAGTTCTAAATAAAGGCAGAAAGTTTAGGAAGAAATTTCTAAGACTTGGGTATTTCAATTTTATATGCCTATAAAGGCTTCAAAAGATGCATAAACATAATACCATAAAAGCTTAGTTTCTTTTTGTGGCTTAAATATGAATATTCACATTTCTTCACTTAGATTTTTTCTGTGACCATGAAGTCAAAGACAGCACAAACGTTTGTGATATCTTGGAAAGAAAAAACAAGATGTAGATGTTAAATTGTTGTTTATGTATTTTGCAACTAAGTGGTTAATAGGAAAGTTCATAGAAATCAAATGATTTGATTTCTTAATTATCTTTTTGCATTGGTTACATAACTTTTTTTTGTATAAAAGAAAGGCTTAAAGTTTTCTGATTAAACAGAGGTTGAAACTTTGAAGGATGAAATTGTCCTTAATGTAAAACTTGCATAATGATCCTTTCTTTCACAAACATCAAGAGGGGAGGGAAGCAAGCAATGAAGCTTTTAATTTTGATTTTCAATTTTAGATGGTTTATATATTTCAAGCCCTGCATTGTTAATTCTAGCTGATGAAAGTTAACTCTGAGCTTTTGAAAATTTTATGTTTTAAAATGAATAATGATTTTCAAATTAGAAGGCTGAAGGATTCAAAGTAGGATTTTGCAAGTAAGGATTTATACTATCAGCTTGTAAAATTTTATCCTATAAAAGGTTTAGTTTTTTAGAAATTTTTAGTCCAAAACCAATTTAAAAATTGAGATTAAAACTTCATTTCCAAAGCTGATAATTGTTCTATTTCTGTGTGGGCAGCAAGTTGGAAAGTTCAATCAAACTTAAAAAATTCAATACCACAATGGATTTTGGTTCTCTATGCCCTAATACAGATTAACTATAAAACCTGGAATTTAAAAGCACTTGAAACATTGCAAGTCACTTTTGAGGTATCATATGTTGAGTATTTGAGATCACCTTGAAGGTTTATCTGAGTACTCTTGAATTAGATAAGAACATTTAATGTGCGTTTTGTCATCTTGCCATGGTAGCTTAAGTGGTAAGAACATTGCTACAAAGAGTGGAAGAGCCTGTGGTTCAAGTCCAGGCCATCACATTGAATTTTTCAACTGTAATTCAACTTTCCAACTATATTTCCAAAGTTATTTGAGCAACGTGTAGCAGATATCTTGCTTGTTAAAGCTTCTAGCATTGTACCCTAAAGATTTTAAAACCAAGAGAATTGCAATGTATGGACATCAGCTGCCCTTTGACTGAATTGTTTATTGCTTGCTTCATTCATTCATATGTCATAAGGTAGCACTTTTCCAGTCAAATATTATATGTAGTACAAATGTATTTTATAATCCTTGAACTCCGATTATGTTGCCATTCATACCAAACACGTTCTTTTATTCAACCTAATGAGGATATAACTAGCCCTCCTGGAGAGAGGGCTATTGTTCAGGAATGATCCTGCCAGTGATATTCACAAAATAGAATTAAATGTACAAAAAGTATAGGATATCTGTACTATTGATGATCATACCAAAACTATTCAACAAACATTTTATAAAATATATGTTATTTTACTACTAACTCTAGTATATTTCTTTAATTTACATACCTTTTTTTTCCTTTTCTTTCTTTATTTCTTTCTATGTTTCCTATAGCTCTTATCTCCTTGTTCACATTTTTTCCATAATTCTAAAAATTTAGCTTTAGTCTTAATATAGAAATTTCTGTGTTTCTGTTTTAATAGTCATCATTTTTAACTTTGAGATCGTCTTATTATGTATATGTTTAAGCATTTGTTTGCATTTACTTGCTAGAGATATATCAGAAAAATGGCCTTAGAATGTCACTCTGTACCATCTGTTTTATGTCTGTCAGTGGTGACTCCTGTTAGACTTTCTTCTGTCTTGGGCACCTTAGTTTTATCTCATTTTTTTCTGACACCGATAATCCTTATGGAGATTTTTATCCTGTGAAAATATATTGTCTTTGAGTTTGAAAGAGAGAGAGAGAGAGGAGAGAGAGAGAGAGAGAGAGATATTTACATGGAATATTTTTAGTAATCTTTTATTTTCCAAAAACTGGCTCTAATAATTTTGATTACAGTGCCATATATTGAAAATATTTGCATGACAAATAAAATTTATATCTTTAATTTTCTGGGAATAACCTATGAAGTCCTCTTCATCCAGATGAAATTTTGTATAATCTTGTGTAAGGGGTAAACGTTAAGCGATAGATGAAAACGTAGTACACAAAAAATGTAGATCTCTTTAAAACACACAATTTGTTCCAAATAACATTTTTGTGGCACAAGCCATTTCTGAGATATATGTTATTATTGGTTCAAATTATTCATTACTTTGTCATTCTTTTCAAGTCCTGTCAACATTTAGTTGTTTCTCGCGTTTGCATGGAAAGAATATGGAATTTTAAGGCTAGTATGTAGCGTCCAGTTCTAAAACATTTGACTATCATTGTCCCCTTTGTATCTATAACAAAATATGTAATGCAGCTGTTTCTGTAATGGTTTATTTGGATTAAAATGAAGTAGATAAAAAAATAAGCTTTAATAAGAATAGTTTGTATGCCCACTAATAAATGACAGAGGATAGGGAAAGTCATGTGAATGTATCACATCAGATTTTTTTTATATTTATGAACCAACTAAGTTGTATCTCTTTAATATAAATAAACTGAATTAAGAATATAATGATAAATATAGAAAAAGACGGCTCTGCTGTAATGCTGAGACTTATATTTGATGGGAATTAAGGTTAAAATTCTTATTCCAAACAATCTGACTTCAGGTGGTTTTCCCTAGCCACACAGGTGAATGTGGGTTTCGTACACAATATCCAAAAAGTCCAAGTGGCAACAAAAAGGCTAAAGCTGAGATGAACCATAGAAGTAAGCTCTTAAGGCTGATCAGCACCAACAGAAACAAAACAGATGCTATAGAGGTCAACTCTAAGGCCATCTACCTGATATAAATGAGCTAGATCCTCTTAACTACAATTATTAAAGATTGCCTAAAGGCGTCACAATATGACCTAGAACTTGCAGAAACATGAAATAAGCAATAATCACTCCTTGGTATTGCAGTCAAGTTACTTCTAGGTTGTCAACCAAGCTTTAGGCCAACTTTACTCTATGGCCAAAAGCTTGGCTGACAACCCAGAAGTTACCTGGCTGCATTCCTGAGAAGTGATCATAATGAACCAGCACCAAGAAAGCTTTAAATTTCAAAAAGAAATAAATGTATAAAAATCTATATAAATATTCAGTTCATATTACATTGAACAGTTTTGTTCCATTGAACTTAAGCATTGCCAGTACTTGAATTCTCTGCATCCAAAGAATTTACTCAACACTGCATTCATTGCATAAACACTGACACTCAGCCTCATTAATGTAACTTCTGCATGTCTTGGGAAGGGAAAGAAGACTACTGCTTCGTTTATGCTTTTGCCATTTAGGGCAAAATTCCTATAAGTACAGACCTAAATGTATCTATTTTGAATATACTTTTCTTAAAAAGAATGTTCATTTCATATCTGAAATGAGCTATCTACTTAAAATTTTTCCTTGCCTTTAAAGGGGAAACTTTGGGTGATATTATTAAACACTGACTGTCTGAATGATTATGCACCATCATTCTTTAAGAATTTTATTAATCTCCAAACTTTAACAATTTAAAAGTGAGTAAGTTCAAAAATAATAGTAAAATGGGTTGATGTCACTGCCATAATTGCACTTTATTAAAAGCTCATAAGGGATTTCACAATTCCTATATTCCAAGTGTGCCAAATTTACACATTTTCTTGGTTTGTACTTGAAAGCTGAATAATATACACTCATACTTTTATTTTTTTCAATTTATATTTATTTAAAAAGGAATTACATAAAGTTATTTTCTTTGTTAGAATTATAAATGTGCTAAACTTTGATTGTCATCATCAAGTACAAGAATATGCTCAGTGTTACTTGTTGCCAAAGATGTTTTAGAAAAAGTTGTTGCTCATATTAATATTGAATGTACACATAAAGCAAATGTTAGTATGTTAATTGTTTTACAAAGAAAAGAATTAAAGTTTGTATGCTTAGTATTGCTAAAGAGGAATTTAAAACTTTTGGTAATCACAAAATGGACTAAAACAGTGAAGGTGCTTTTGTTTTGAGCAAAAGTGTTCTTTTTATATCAAAAGTAACATGAAATATTCTGCTATATTGAAAGCAAAAGCTTCTGTATCTGTTGCTATAGCTTTGTAAGTCAAAGATATTGCAATAGTATTATTATGCTACAACTTGAATAAAAAAAATATTTCTTTCTTTCATTACAAAAAGTATGACAAATTATACACTTCACTCTTGGGTCACAGCAGTCATGATACTGATCATCAACATCAATTAGAGCCCCTAATCTTTCTCTTGTTTTCAATTTTCTAATTCATTTCCCTCTTTTCCCAAATATTCTCCCAAAGTATTATTTCTTTCCCACCCTCTGACTGTTAACGTTTTTGTTGCTACAATCAGTGGCAGCTGCTGCATAACAGCATGTGAACACCCTAACTTTTGACAGCTGTTGGATTTATTGGTTATTTTTTCTTTCAGTGCTATTAAATGCAGTGTATGTGCAGTAATTTAAAATTTGCAGCATAAAAATTTTCGTGCTACTCCTCTAAACTCGATGAGATAATGGCATCAGGCTCGCAAGCACTTCTGGAATTGTGCATGCTTTGGGAAGCTTCTTTGCATACATAGCTGGTATGACATAATTACCTAAATACATACGGCTCGCGCACACTTGAAGTGCACGAGTTGGGGAAGCTTTTTCCTGCACTCTGTTTCCATAATATCACTACAATTTTATGTCAATGCCACTAGGTGGTAGCACACTGTAGCTGAAGTAGATAATGTGCACAAGCACGGAAACTTTTCCTGGTTTCTCCATATGTCCATAATCTCAACTATAATTTAGTTTACACATTACTTTGTTCTTGACCTAACATGATGTACTTAATTATGTACACAACAAACATCTACCAAAAACCTTTTTCGTCAAACAAGTTATGCATCATCATTATTATCGTTGTTGCCATCATCATTGTTGATATTAGGAGCAGCTGCAGTTGTCTCAATTTGTTCATCTACTTCTTCCTCAGGATTTAGGGGCTATGCAGCCCATTCCGGCAATGTCATTTGTGGAGTCCATCATCTTCGGGTCAGCCAACATCTCGCATTTTTCTTGGATTATATTAGCAAGGCTCTTTTTGGTATCCTTATAATTTGTTCATAATCATAACTATTATGCAACAGATGCTATTTCATATTTTCAGGACTGTCTGACTAAAATTTTGTGAACACCCAGAATGTGTACTCATGAGCTGCTACTGGCTACAATGTTGTTTTCATTTTATTCTATTTTGGATCCAAAATAATCTCTCTTCAATTGCCTTTGTTTCCCTACACTGCATCAAACTATGAAAATTCTTTCTCCTTCCCTCACATAATGTATACTACCATACTAAATACTTTAAAGGGAGTCAAAATGGTGATTTTTGTGATATTTTTTCCCATATTCAGGTTTTAATTGCATTTGAATAATTCAAATCTTCTGCTCATTTTGGTAAACTTTCATAGACGTATGCTAATTGTAAATAGGTATAGCTTTTAGGCTCCCTCATCTTATTTAACAGCAATTTCTGAAGAACCACAATTTTCTACACAAATGCCCCATTATCTCTAAAACTAATTGGTACAAAGTGCTGAAATTTTTACCATACATTCAAGCTAGATAAGCTTTATTTTAATGAAAAAGTTCTTATGTATAGGCATAGTCAGTTTTTAAAATTTAAACACCATTATGTTTCAGTAAACTTTTAGGCGGTATTAAAAAACTCGTAGCTTCTAATCAAGAGAAATTAATTTTTTTCATCAATAAATTGCAAAAGTATTGCTGAACATACCTTGAAAAATTCAGCTAATTATTTTAAAGAATTTCCTAGATAATGGGTCACCACTTAACATTGGCAATATAGGGCATTTTGACCCCCCTTTAGATACAATGCCCACTTTGCTTCCATGCATACCCCTCCTGCCTCTGGTTATCATAGCTGTCAACTGCTCAATTTATTCTTTATCTTGTGCAGTTTCAAGGAACTTTTATTCTCAAAGCTTCACCGTATCTGTTGCATTTTTACTATAGGAAGAGGAAGTGTAGTATTTCAACAAAAAATTCCATTTGAGATTTCATAGAAATAACACGTTTTGAGGTCCCTGAATTGAAACAATCGGAAACAAAAAGGTCCTGTGTGTAGAGAGAGAACAGCAAAGCTAAAAAACAAAATGTCGTATAAACACCAAATTTGTCATTTAATTCAGCATCTTTGAAGGATGCAACCCAAAGATTTTCAAGAAAATTCCCCTGCCTGAAACTACTCTTTACATGGAAAAGTTTTTGTTACTTTTTATTTCCTAAAAAACTACTCTAATGATTTTGATTACAATGTCACATGTTAAATATACTAACATTAGAAATAAAACGTTATCTTGAGTTTTCTGTGGATATCCTGTAAATTTCCCCTTATCTTGATTGAATTTTATATGACAAGGAAGTCTTAACAGATAGACAAAACCTTACTACAGGAAAAAGCTAGAGTTTTGTGTTAACCTTTTTTGTAGCATTAGTCCAGTTTCAAAATTTTCCTTGTTGTAAGTTTTAAGACTTTTCCTGCCGCCTAACAGAAATGCAGTTTATGATTCTTCCTTTTTTACTCCTCTTCTTATAAATGTTTTATTACTGAAAAATCATATTTTAGCAAATTTCAGCAAAAGCACTTTGCTGTATTGGTCTGTGCCTTGCCTGTCTAGAATCATTTTTAAGAAAATTAAATTTCAGGTGCAATGTATTTGAAATAACTTTTCATGATTGTTGACCTAAATTTATTAATAAAGCTTAAAGATAAATATCTTAAAGCTTAAATATATAAAACTCCTCTTTAGTAAAAACAGAAAATAATTGTTCACTGGCTGTTAAAGCTTCTGTAACATACAGCATATAAAAATGAAAGTCATTATAAGGTTAACAGAAGTTTCATCTATTTCATGTAAGCTTGCAACAATGTGTCCCCTAGTAAATAACGTCATATGTCCACAAAACTGTTCCTATTAGTAAATAACATTGTTTGTGTGGTAAATGTCACAATGTCCAGAATTCACATCTGTCCATTTTGTAAATGCTTAGGGGTGTTATTCCAATAGTAGATAAGTATGTAAAATGTCATGGCATGTGTAGAACAAATAACAGTATGTAAGTTGCTGTCTGTAGCAATTATAAAGAAGAAAGATTAACAAATCAGGTATGTATTTAACTTTTTGTATTGTTATTTTAGTCTTAGGAATAAAAAAGAAAATAAACAAGAATATGATTATATCCATATGATACACAACATGTTTACAGTTTAAGAAGACAAGGAAAAAAAACTGGTGTTCAATATTTTCAAAATGTCCTTTTTTTTATTCTTTCCATTTAGTTAAAAAAATGTCAAATTGTTTTGAAAAAATAGCATAATTTTGGAATAATAGTACTATTATAGTTCTACCTATTCTTCCTAGACTTCAGAAAAGTAAAATTAATAGTAAGATATTGTGTTTGTCCCAATTTGCTCTGCATTACTTAAACAAACCAGACTGATTTAAAATTATGTTCTGAAAATTAAGTGTTAAAAAAAGGATGACTAGCGATCCTGCCTTAGAACTGGGCTTGATGTAAACTAAACATTTTGTATCCCTCTGCATTTGCCTTGTGTTCATATCAGCTGTGAGGAACAAATATATGGACTCATGTCTCGTTTTTAATGCAATACAATAGTGTAGTATTTGAGTAATAATAAGAAATACTAAAATAAAACCTGAATTGAAATTAAATACAGGATAATTAAAATAAAACTCACATTAATCTGTAGCTCCATCATAATCAGGAAGACATGTAGAATCTTTGTCTCCATCACACAATATCATCTCCACCAATAATTATATTCACTTTATTTCACTTCACAAATCTAAATCCAATTTCTAGCAATAATTTATTAAACATGGATTGCTTATAAGAAGGCAATGTAGAATCATTGTTGACAGAATTTAAAACTTTGTCTAATGTTGGTGGTTCATTATTAAAGAAAACTCATAACTGTCATAAATGAACAGTACTTTGGTAAGTCATCCGCTTTTTCTAATTCTGGCTTATGTCTATTTCTTTTCTTCCTTGGCGTTCACAATGATCCCATTTCCTTTAGTTTTTTACATGCACATGCAGCACCCCACACTTGTGTAATAGTTACTTTTAAAAGTACTACTCACAATGTCAGATTCCCCTGCATTAGTTTCTTAAATCATTCCAACAATTCGTTTCTGACCACTTGACAACTTACTTTTAGAATGCTTCACTGTTTCACCTTTATTGTCATTCACCAAGCTAACAGCATTTGTAGAAGTTGCCTTACTGACTGCTCATCATTATCATATGAATGCAGAAGAGTGGTAAACGACACCACACAGAATTAAATGGTAGCTACAACCTTCTTTGTTTTTATTATTAATATTATCTAATATTAATTAAAAGTTTCGAACTATGTTTGATTAACATCTTCTTGAAAAGCCACAGATAATCATGCATATTTAAAGTACCATACATTATGGTAAGTTTTGGTTTCCCATGTTTCACAGGCTAGTTAATGATGTCATGTGTTTACATCAAGCTGGATTCTAAGAGTGAGCAATTACCTATATTTACAAAACATGTCCTGCCTTTTAATCCTTTGTATTGGACTGCTTTGTTTATTTTGCATTGAAAATTAAGAGCTTGGGAAGCCAGCAAAGAAAGAATTAGGAAAAATATGTAGTGAATAACAATTCATTTCTAGTCATTTAAACTGTTGCCATAGCACATTTTATTGTATCTTCTTTTTCATTTCAATATCTACTTCAAGTTTTTTCCTAGCTGTATTTTAAACAGTGACAATTTGAGCATGTGTGTCCATTTTAAGTTATTTGAAGTTATCTACATTATAATTTTCATCCAAGCTGGAAAACTAAATTTGGAATGATACAAATGTCTGAAAATGAAAACAGTAGTGATGATGCAACAGGTAGAAATAAAATACTGGGTGGTAGTTGTAACTGAAATTGGAAATTTAAGGAAAACATTTAAGAATGCACTAATAATGCAAGTATTGCGTGCAGTTCCCATATATTTGTGGTATGAAGGGATGTTTGTATTTTGAACAACATACAAAAACTACCAAGTATATCAAGTGCTTCCAAAGTTCAAGCTCATCTACCAAAGTAACAAGCTATTTTACATCAAAATCAAGCAAAGTAGACAAAAAATTTGGTACAGCTGAGAAATGTAAAGGTGCTTTCCTTAAGTACACAATTTATTTTAAATGAGTCTGAAATAGTAACACTATCTCATATATCTATCATTATTTGAACCTAATTGTTCTCAATTTCAACAAGCATACACAACAATATAATGAAAGAAATTGTTGTGGAATCGAAGGTGTTATAATTGCTCAGTGCAGTTTTAAACACTATTTATAATGATTTTCATAATTATGTTTAAAAATACAAAATTGCTTATGGAAATTTCATCCTCAGTGAAAATCTAAACAGTGAATGGAAATGAAAATTTGGACTTTTAATTGAAAATTGGAAAAAAAAAAAAAGCACTAAACAGAGCACTAATAATTTAATACATAAGACTTTCTATTCTAAAAAAAAATATGTATATTGAAATATTTTTTTACTGTTTATCTATTACATGACACATCTCTACAGAGTCAAGTGTAACATGAAATCATATAAATTTAACTATAGCAATCACCTCATAGTCTAGAAGAAGAAATATCTAAGAAATATTTTCAGCGGTTTATTTTCCCTTCAGAGAGTTTTATAAATTCACTAGAAGATAAAACAGTACTACCTGAGACCTTGTAAGGGGAGAAAAAAACAGAGTACAAAAGTTTAATATGTATATTTCATTATAAAAGCATTTCTGTAGTATTAATAAGCAACAATGAAACATGTATCAGTAAGTATTGGAGTTGAAACTATTGGCATTATATGAAATAACACTTAGAAGAACAATAAAATAACGTGTAGATATATTACAATTTTGAGATTTTGACAATGGCTAAGATTTTTTACAGGGTGCAAAGAGAACCTTGAGTAATCAGCTGGTAATACAGTTTAATGAGAAGAGCAAATAAGTTCAAAACATTTTTTTTTTTGCTCTGTCTCTTAATGCTTTGAAGAAAAAGGTCCCTTGCCACTAACCATATTATATTATATCCCTCCTATATGGTAATAAATGCTACTCAATACCTTTTTCTTCTCTAACATCAGCACCATAACCAGCTAAACTCAGTGTTGCCAAATCTAATTTTATGATTTGCATAAAACTTTTGTATGAATATATATCAGACTGATTTAAATTATGACAAAATTACTTAAGAGGCAACTTGACTGAGTTTTTACCCAAAAATGGCATCGAAAGCAGTACCTTTCCTCATGTGTGGCCAATTTTTTATGTTGTATAGTGGCATTTAAATGTGTGTGTGAGGCAACAGAATGCAGTCCTACATAAAATTATGTTTTCTCAAAACCACGTTTCTTAGAGTTAAAGCGCTCTTTGCATCTGAGTTTTATTCTGGTCTCTTTGAAAATTTACATATGTATTTACATCTATGTATACCGTACTCTGGACATATAATCTGTATGTTACTTTAAAAGATATTTTGTTTTAATATCTAAATAAGTGAAAAATAATAAATTTTTAAAAAAGTACATAATATATGTACAACCATTTTTAGAAGAACTGAATCCATGGTTGAAGTTTATATCCATAATACAATTTATTTATATGTATGCATATAACAAAATTTTTTAGGTGATAACAGAAAAATTGAGGTGCAAAGGGCTTGATATATGTTAATCCCTTCATTTTATTTCATTTGCAAGATAATTAAAATCCTGCATCTGAACCACAATGAATTTGGTAGACATCTTAATTTAAACATTCTAATCAACTCGGGGGTAATGCACCTTCAACCCTCAAGGATTTACATGATTCTTACATTTTCTTTCCCTGTTTCTTTATAATTTTTTGTGTGCTTGACGTTTAAAACTTGTCCTTTATTATAGGAAATAAAAGTATTTTTCTGCGCTACAAATTTGTATATTATTAATGATTAAACTTTCATTAAATTTGAATGAAAAGGGTGTTTACAATGTTATTCCTAAAATTTTTAACTCTTCTGCATAATTCTTTCTGTATTATAAAAGCAACCTACATATTATATATACATTTCTTTTTTTTTTAATTTTTTGGAACGTCCACAGTGAAGCAAAAGCATTAAAGTTTTGGTAAGTCACTCTGTCACTGTTGCTTCATGTGAAAGTGCTGCTCATCAAAGGTTTAATAGATTGCAATAGTTAAAACATAAAATGCACATTTAGTGCACTTGTTTACTTCTTTAAATTTGGCTTTTTAGCACTCTTTTGTGTAATTTTAAAACAAAAAACACTTTTTTTTGTAGGCAAAATAAAAATTGAGAGAACATATGCATTAAGCTTTATGCCATTATCTAACTTATAAATTATGATGTAAACAACCTAGACAAAACAAGGGATAAACTTATAGCTTAGTGGCCTCATACAAAAGCATATTAAAATATTACTTCACAATAGTGAGTGGGTCTGCAGAAAGAATGTGAACTAGCACAACAAAGCATACACAATGCAGATAAAGACTTTGGTTTAGTTGTTGGCTGCACCACTGAGATACATGATATTAAACAGTTGTATTGTGATATGCAGGACCCCACTTGCCTGGTCAGGTATACTTTAACACATAATTTGACCAGCTTTGTAAATACAGAGGGTTGTTCGCAATCTATGGTAACAAACTTAAGACCCTCTTACCTAATGAAAAACCATACCTCCACCAGCAGTGATGTTCTATCAGGCAGCCTTTAGCTTGAGCTATCAATCTGCAGCACAGCTTCCACTAGTGCAAACTGCTATGAAATACAGCGATGTTCTGTTTATACCATTCCTCCTGGCTGTTTTCCAGAGACCATCCAAAGTAAACAGCTGTCTGCTTTCAAGGGCTCTTTTCAGTAACCTAAATGCACAAAACTCCATCAGATGACTTAACAAGGATATCTGTGAAAGATATGGAATGTATTCCTATTTCTCTCTCTATGTTCTCCAAAAAATTTGTAGGTTAAAGCAGATGTATGACTTGATTTACATCTGCACCATAGAGAGCAGGGATTTCTGTATGGAAAATTGTTACCAGGATGTTAGTCTCATTATATGCCAAATTGATTTTCACATTATTATGTACACAACAAATGGTTAATTTGCCATTGTAACTGTACTTTGCTATTACCATGAAACTATTGGGGAAATATTTCGTTAGTTTCCTTATACCAAATTTCAAATTTTTTTTCTCCCCTTGGACAGTAATATATAGCCCAGGGTTTGTTGCAGTCACTTAGATAAACATATGCCTCATCTAAAAAGACAACAAATATCCACGTATCACCAGCTAGGTATTGTTCATAGAGCTTTCTGCTGTTAGTGGCACATTCTGTAATGTGTTTAGGCAACAGCTTATATCCTGGCTCTTATGGCACTTTTCTAGATTCAAATCCTGATTGACAGTAGTAGCAGAGATCCCTAATTACAGTGCAATGGTCCTCTGAGTTGCAGGATTTGGTCCAGAGGCATGGGCCTTCATCTTTCAAATTATCTCCAGGGTGCGACTGGTGGCCGGTCATGGATTTCCCTGTTTCTTGCACTTTGGAATAAGTTCTGATGTGGCCTTATCTTTTTGTTGAGCGTATATGAGATCACTTTCTTGGATATAGTAAAACCATGCCTCTTGCACTGCTTAATAATCTTAGAATACAAGTATTTTGCATTGGAAAGGGCAGTAATGTACCGTTAACAGAATGGTTCTATTTTTGACACAATTTGATGCAGCAAGAACAAGAGCACACAACTGAACAAACACAGTGATACACTCATACTACTGAACTTTCATTCGGTTCCACATGTTTCATTGTGGAGCTATTGTGCTCGTTATGATATTGTTACCATAGAACGTGAACAACCCTTCGTATTATGCTAATTTTTTCCATTATCATAAAGCTGAAGGTTTGTATAAAAATTTAACAAAAAATGAAAAAGTTACTTTTTTGACCTTTGAAGATGTATATGCCCCCTTTATTTATATTTGTCTATCAGTTATTGTGTGAATGTAAACTAATTAGTTTGTTACAGAAGGAGGGAGGAAAGGTTTTGTTTAAATGTTTTAGATGTCAATAACATTCCATTTATTGCTTCACTGTATACTTATTGATACTACTTCCTCTTGCCCTTATTTCATGAATAAGTTAAGTATTTGGAAAATACTCTAATTTCCATCAGATACTGTAAAAATGGGTGTGTGTTTTCTATATCAGTTCAAGTTGTTGAAACACATTAAAAATAGTAAAATATGAATGAAGAAATAAAACACTTGATAGCTAGTTTATTATATTTAGTTTGTCTACAACAAATGTGAATATGTAAAGTCTTTTAGTTTTGTATTAAAATGTACAGAGATTATTGTTACAAGAAATAAACTAATTTTAAAATGGAATAATTCTTTATTTGCACCTGTTACTTGCAAATCCTTATTTTAACACTCTTCCATCTAGTGTCCAAACTACGCCAGAAAGTGAAATGCTTACAAAAGCTTTTGATGCAGATCAAAAGGCAAGGGTCTGGTGACAGAATTGCAGTTAAATCCTATTTTGATTGTTTTCAGTTGTAATATATATTGATAAACCTAATTTTCATTAATTATGGCTACTTTAACTTTAATGAATAGTATGTAATTATCTTATTTATTTTAATCTTCAAGAAAAATATTAAAATTTGTTTTTCTATTAAGTACAGTTGTTTCATTTGCAGAACAACTAAATCGTATTTAATCCTTGGCCAATAAATAATGCAAGCATAATATTGTATTACATTTAAGATGTATTTTTTAAATAATTGTGAATGCACATAGAATATAAGTTTTTCAATCTAATCTATAAATTTAAGTTAATATTTAGATATAGTATTTGAGAATCATTTATTCATATTCAAAAATAAACATCCTGCTCATTCTCTTACATATGAAGGAAAATAAATCATATTTCAAAGTATATGTATAGGTAATTACTAGCAGAACCTACTATTCTGCTCACATTATTGCATTAATATATAGGATATTCTCACTCACTTTTCCTTTCTCAGTTCCTCTTTTTACCCTCTTCCCTCTCTCCCTCATTCTTAATTTTATATATATCTTAGAGAGAGGGAGAGTACTCATAGCAAATGAAGTGTATGATTATATTGAATCTTTTGTGTTATTTTATTTTATTACACAACAATGAGGAGGATTGGTATTTCATTTGTCAACAGTCTGGTTTGTTTAGCTGTTATCTCATTGAAATGGATATAGATGTCTTTACTTTCACTTGTTCTCAATGGGGGAAATATATATAGGTACTAATACTATAGAGAGAAGATTATATGTGTGTGTGCATGGCACTTGTGTGAGTGAGAGAAAGAGAGCGAGAGAGAGCACTTAAAAACAAAAATTTGATGAATACCATTATTCAATTTCAAAAATGCAACACAAGGATTTTCACAAAATTCCCCATCCCAAATTACCTTTATATGGATATACTTTTGTTGGTTTTAACCCCTCAAAATTGGATCGAGTGATTTTTACTAAACTATAATATGTTTTGAGTAACATTATGAAAAATAAAACATATCTTGAATTTTCTGTAAGTAGGTAACCTAAGTCCTCTTCATTTTGATTTCATTTTATATAATTTTGTATAAGTGGGAAACTGCAACAGATAGACAAAAATACGGGAAAAATGCAGGTATCTTTAAAACTTATGATTTATGTAAAATAAATGTTTTTGTGACATTAACACTACCAATATATTTTTTGTTTTTACATTCAATTTTCCAGTATTTTAAGTCATACATTTTGAAGTGCTAAGTTATTGTTATTTTATTTTGTGTCAAATGCAATATCAAAGCCAGCACGCAACAAGCACCTGCTTTTGAAATATTTAAATGTTTTACTCTGTGTGTACTGTGTGGTTTATGTGTGTATTGAAACCATTTTGGGCAACATTTATAGTATTTATCAGGAATTAGACAGAAAAACAACTAACGTTTATAAGCAGTTTGTAGAACACTTTTGAAAATAAATTATAATAGCCAAAGGAAGTTGTGTGACTGTAATACATCAGGTTTTTAAACAAGGAATAATTTTGAATTACTGGAATGCATAGAGAGAGCCATGTGACTGCTACATATATATATATATATATATATATATATATATTTTTTTTTTTAATTTTTATTTATAATGCCATTATTTAAACAGGGATGTTACATGTCTTGCATGTGTTCATTGAAACTAGAAATAAAAAAAGAAGTATCTGATTTGTTACATTCATGACTTTCTCTGCCTATTGTTCAACAAACTATTCGTATTAAAGCTTATTCTTCTAGCTGTTTCATGTTAATTCAGATAAACATTTACAGAAATGGCTTTATTGCACATTTTGTTGTACGATGAAGAGGGATACAGTAGGCTTAAGCATTAGTTAAATCTTTTAAAAGTGGGTCACTATGTAATTGATTTGAAATTTCATTCTCTTTGCATGGCTATGAGAAAAACAATGTGATGTGAAACAATGTGATTCACATGACTTTCTCTACCCTTTATCATTTATTAGTGGGTATACAAACTTTTCATAATAAGCCTTTTTTTTTTTTCCTTTCTACTACATTTTTATCCAAATAAGCCTTTGCAGAAATAGCTACATTACACATTTCGTTATGAAATAAAGGGAACAACTATAGTCAAATGTTTAAGAACTGGACGCTATATGCTTGTCTTAAAATTCCATACTGTTTCCATGCAGTCGTGAGAAACAATTGAATGTTGACAGGACTTTAGAAGAATGACCAAGAAATGAACAGCTCAAACCACTAATAACATAAATCTCAGAAATGGCTTATGCCACAAAAAGCTTATTTGAAATAAATTGTGTATTTTAAAGATATCTACATTTTTTGTGTACTATGTTTTCATCTATTGCTTAATGTTTACCAGTTATACAAGATTATATAACTTTCCTTCTGAATGAAGAGGACTTCAAAGGCTATTCCCAGAAAATTCAAGATATAAATTTTATTTGTCATGTAAATATCTTTAATATGTGGTAGTTTAATAAAAAACATTAGAGCCATTTTTTAGAAAATAGAAATTTTTGAAAAACGTTCCATTTAGAGTAGTTGGGTGGGGGAATTTCTTGAAAATCTTTCTGTCACACCTTTGGAAGATACTGAACCCAAGAACCAAATTTGCTATTTATCCAACTTTTCGCTTTTGAGTTATGCTGTCCACACACACGCACATGAGACCTTCTGTTTTTTGGGGAGGTATTCAAGGTCCTCAAAACATGTATTTCCGTAAAATCTTGGTATCAAATTTTTAGGTGGAATGCAATACTTTCCCTGCTTACTATACATAGTAGAGAAAGTAAAAAATGAATAGGGACTAAGCAGTTGGAAAAAATATAAGGTATTTAATAATTCAGACAAATTTAAACAATATCTGAGACATGCTAAACTAACAAAACAAAAACATTTGATATAAATGGTGTGTTTTAACAAGACCTACATTTTTTTTAAATTATATATTGTAAATTTTTGTATATCTCTTATGGTTTACAAGTCACAAAATTCTTTCAGAATGAAGACATCACAGGCTATTCACAGAAAATTTAAGTTGCACACTTTATTTGTCATGCAAATATTGAAACCATGGTATTTTAAACAAAATTGTTAGAGCAATTCTAGAGAAAATAAAAAAATAATGAACTGTAAGATTGGGGTTACTTTGTGACAGAGTTTAAGGTTTTTCCTTCTCCAGCTGGTGAATGAAACCCAAAATAAACTGTTGCACAATTTTATACATCCTTCCATTATACAGTAATGTATTGCGCAGATTTGCCTATAGTCTTTAATAACTCAGACAAATTGTGGTTGAAAGTTGTCATAAAGTTGCCCTTACTTTGTGACAGCTTTATTTTGACCTTAAAAAGCAAGAGAAAATTTTTTACAAAGTTAAGCAATGAAAGGTTTATTGAAACTTGGTACAAACTTTAGTAAATGTTGTTATACATTACGTATTTTAACTTTTGGTCAGTCAGAAAGTTTCAAGAAGAAAGTTTTTCACCTTAGTTAGGATTTCACTGTAGTGTTACACATTTTGGGTGGCTTATTTTATATATTTTACCTTGAAGAGCCTCAGTAATCCATAAAATATTTTAATAAATAATTAAATAGTAAATAAATTACATACTTCAAACTAAATTTGCTTATTAAAAAAGATATATCCTTGAAAACGATTAACATTTCTTTACCAATTAAGAATTTCTATTATTTATGGCACAATAACCAGAATACTTAATTAAATCGTACAAATACAAAAAGAAAAAAATTATAATTATTTTTAATATCTCTAATACACAACATACCCCATCGGGGGTTGCTGGTACACAAAACTTTTACTCTGAGTATAAAATTTCATCAGCGCGGGTCGGCCATTTCCAGAATTTTGATCGCTCTATGACGCTCATCATGCATCCAGCATCTTGATAGCAATCATTTTTCCGGGGAAAAGTTTGCACTTCAAAGTGACCACCACAAGTTTGCCCATTGGAAAATATCTGTACTGTTTGATTCGAGGACATTACTGGTAATTGGTAACACCGACGACGCGACGGAGCACTGTCTGCGTCCAACTCGTTTGAATCCTCTTCCTCTTATCAGATTCGCGAGGAGAAAATGTGTCACTACTGTTGTCTGTCATCTCTACATGAGAAGACTTCTTAAGCTTTATAGCCTTGCTTGAAGACTGCGCCTTCCTCTGCTTCTCTTTCCTCCCATAGGATTTCGGCGTTTCTTCGCTCTTCCTTCTTGGACATCGGCAGCACAGACACGCTTTTTCCCGTTGGGACGTTTAGCATTTTGCATCTCTTCGTGGCACGGCTTTTTGTCATCTCTATCCTCCTTTTGTTTAATGCTTTCAGGAAGACCTTGTACACATTATTTGTCATTGATCCCAAATTTTCCTCAAGGACTGCTTGTGGAAATCGCTGCAGAATCTTGCCCTTATCCAATGGAAAAATTCCGGTCTTCCGAAATCCGGACTTCAAATTCTCCTGGCGCCCGGCTCCGTTTGAGAAGACGTAAGAATCTGCCCCCAGAGATAGTCTTTTTCCAGGTCGTCAATACTTCTCTCCAAAGGGATCTTAAAGACCGAAAAAATGCTACATCGAGCGGCTGCGGTAGATGGGTTGAATTTGGTGGGAGCGCGATGAACTTTATGCCAGTTTCCTCGTAGATATGTAGTACAGACTTATTAGGGGGATCTTAAATTGTCCCCGATAATAGTTCTGGGCCATCTTGCTTGTTCAAAATTAAAAGCATAAGCGATACAAACTAACCCTCATAAACCTGGTGGTCAAACCACCCTGATTTAATACAGTTATATCTAGCATCTTCCGGTCCATTTTCTGTCCAAGTGGACCACAATTTCTCGGCTTTATAGTTCACATTGAGGAGCAAATTCTCCCACAGCATTTCCAAATACCATGATTAAAGTACATGCCTTCGATGCATTTTAAATGTGTTCTAGATACTTTGCTCCTCTTCGAGTGATAACGTTTTTACTACCAGGATCATCCACCAAATTGGTCTAGTCATAATTATATTCTTTTCGTGTTAGAAAAAAAAAGCAAACATATATTTTGTTGGTCGAGGCCCTTGCATAAGTGATATTCTTGGACATTCGGTGAGAGAGAACTTGCTTGTGGCGTTACATGAAAAATAGCATCCACTCCTTTCCGGGAAAATGGCAGTTTTTAAACACGGGCACTCTTTTCTCTATTCTGTCCAGGTATGCTTTCGTCACACAACGTAGATCGAATATTGTTGTTGGAAAACCAAACGATGACATGGCAATTGCGTGAAACATGAACCTATCTTCTTCCACCTGTGTGTGTACAGGATGCGGTTAGTCAGTCAAGCCCCGTGCCTCTTTTGTTTTCATCCATAAAGTGTTTTTGTGGCATTGTATCTGAAAGCGAAGGGCAATACACACACATAGGGTAAAAATAGTTTACTAAAACTAAATTCAAATTATGTATATTTACTGTAAGATCAACTTTCACAAATGTTTAGGGAGTCATGAACCTTTGAGATGCTTCCCTCAGAAACAGCTTCTTAGTGGAATCTAATGTGGTCTGGCAGCTTCCCGCTACAGTACATAGATGACATGGTAAATCGGGCAATATTATGGCGCAAACTTTTAGCTTTGCTGACCTCTCGCGGCGCGAGATTCAAAATACAAAAAACTGTGTGTGACAAAGTAACCCTACAGTCATATAGTAAAACTATCATAAGGAAACATTTTCCATATAAAGGATAGTTTTGAATGGAAGGATTTTTCTTGAAAATCTTCGTGTCGCAACCTGAAAGATATTCAACTTGAATGCCAAGTTTGGTATTTAACAGACTTTTCGTTTTTGAATTATGCTGTCACAGATACGTAAGAGCGCTCGCGCTCGCGCATACACACACGGATCTTTTTCCAATGTTTTATTTAGGGGCCTCAAAACATGCATTTCCGGTGAAATTTCGATATAGAATGCAATAGTTCCTTTATTTACAGGTAAGCAGTAAAGAAAGAAAAACTATAACAATAATTGACTATGATGTACAAGAGGCTTTTGAAATCGCTAATAATGCGATCTGATACCTGTGTGGGCAACAAATGGAATATTATAATAAAGCATGGAAAATTATAATTCCACAAATACGGATATTGGCATCCCATATGCGGCCACTGACGGGTAAATCCACAGCATTAACATGGAAAATCCCGTACAGTACTAGGGCACCTGACAACCTACTTCTGACAGCAGTCGTGCAGTTCTTTTAAAAAGTTTAAATTTGCGTGATCACGATCTTTGCCTATTTCCTCTCTCATATAACTTTAGAAGCTCATTAACGGTGAAACTCACGTTTTGACTATGGACTGTCACCAAGGTTTCATTCAACTGACAAGCCATTTCGAGATCGAGCAGTGTCTTGAGCTTCAGGGAACTGTGTCTGATTTACATAGAAGGTGAGTATAGGCATTTCAAAATCCTCCAGTTACTGACGCTGTCAAGAGCGGCAGCAGCCAAAGTAAAACAAGCGAAGGTGCATTAGTGACCTCTACAAGGTTTGGGTGTGTCTATGAAGCGTTAATTACATTCAGTAACTAAAAAAAATGTCTTTCTTAGGGTTAGACCATCTAAGAACTAAAATAATAGCATTCTGGAACAGATATCAACATTTAATTACTTATGCTTAGCGTTTCATATGTGAACGATCAGGATCTGTATAGTAAATTCAATAGATTCCAGCAGATAATACGGAACAGTACAACACACTCTCAAGAATAAAGCACAATTAAAATTCTACAAAACAATGGCCGTATCCCTGTTGACATGTGACTGTAAGAACTGGGCTTGGAATCCAGTAACGAAGTGTTAGAAATGTAGCAGGCGGTACGCCCTGGATCATCAAAAAAAAAAAGATAACGTTCGACAAGAATTAGTAATTTTCAACCTTACAGATAGAATTAATCAACAAAAACAAGATTGGTATTAACATATAGCAAGAATGCTTGCCTAAAGAAATAATAAATTATGCTCCAATATAGGATTACCAGATTCTTTTAATGAATTGTAGGGCACTAGTGGTCTAAACTGTATGACATTACAGAAAAGTGACAAATGTAGGAAAATTGAACTCCAAACCTAAAGACTACACAAGATTTTATATTGTCTTAAGTATTCAAAAATAAAAAGAGTAAAGCAGCTGTCAACGAATCTTAATTATACTTGTGTGAAGAATATATTTTATACAAAAGATCTGGCTTTCATGAGATTCTACAACTTGAATGTTTAAGTTATATTTTATTAGAACAATACCTTTGACTGAGTCAATCAATGGTCTCTTTCTTCCGTATGTCCACTGTACTGATATCACTAAAACACCCTCTTAACATTAGCTTTGTGTGCAGAAATAGCAAAGTAATTCCACTATTTGCAGCAAATATTTTTATAATCCTTCTGGAGCTGCCTCAGTGTGAAGCTAAAGAATATTTATACTCCTCAAAATGTAGGACATTCCAGATTTCTCCGAAATTCCCCGCGGACCTGGACAAAAGGTAAACAGTATGGCATGTCTGGGATTTTCCGCACGTCTGGAAACTGTATCCAAAAACGGAAGAGAAATAATAATAGAAGACCCAGGATTACGATAGATGGGAGCAATAGACTTTGAAGATTTAGGCCTAATCCTTTACGATAGATGGAAGCAATAGACTTTGAAGACTTAGGCCTAATCCTTATTGATGAACAATAAGAAGACCTTGTCATGAGTGGGGAAATGCCTGCATACTCATACGCCTTCCTGTCACGCGTCTGACATCTCCCACGCTTCAATCTTCTACACCAGACGTGTTTTATCTTCGCTTCCTTTGTGGCAGAATGCGTGTCTGAAGACTTCGAAGCACTTGTCAGCTGGTTCTAAGTTAATTCACAAGGTAACCGCCCTTCCGCGGAATATAGCTGGCAACGCTGCACTTCCTGAACGAACGGTGAAAGTTAGGAAGACAAGGTAAAGGCCATTCAGTTGGTGCTCTGACCATGGTGTGGTCCAGACACTCCTATTTTCTCGTCAAGCAGACGGATGGGGACCACGTGGATCTCACAGAAGACGGTCTCTACAGAGATTTTGCCTCGGTGAGTCCCATTGGAATAGGCTTTTAAGCTGAGTTTGTGTGGAATGACAGTGAGCGAGTGTGGAAAAAGTGAAAGTGTGACTGTCTGCTTGGTTGTTAAGAGCTATTCAAGATTAACTGAAGGCAAAACATCTACATCGTGATGCACCCAAGGAGAAAAATGTTATGATTTGAAATAACGCGTATAAAACAATTTGGAAGAGCAGGTTAGATATGGGCACTCTTTTTGCTGCGAAATACATTAAAATTAGAAAGGTTTTTGAAAATATAATTTTACAACTATGTGTTATGTTGCTAATATTCAAAAGTATTTGCGAAAAATCGCTAGAAGGTTGCTAATGCTTTTGTTTATGATAATATAAATGGATTCCACAAACCACTGAATACAATGAGCTTTCAAAAAATCTTTGCTAATAGTATAAAGAGAGAAAACCTCTCTCTCTCTCTCTCTCTCTCTCTCTCTCTGTGTGTGTAGGGTAATCTGAAACACCATTCAAACGATTTTTATAATTATCTCGCCATTGAAAAGTCTCATTCTTCCAGATGGTCACAGGCTATATAATGTCTCCATAATTTTGCAAACTGGGATTAGCTTTTCTTTCTCATATTCATGTGACTAAATTTTAATCCCGATTTGTTGAATATGGGTATTAGAGGCTACGTTTAGCACTTTATTGCAAATATGGCAGACTTTTAATGACTTCGAACCCAAAGGGAGGCTTAAAATATTTTAAAATTGAGTTATTTTAGGGGGAGTTGTATATCGTTCATATCAGCAAATTTCCCTCACATTTCACGGAAGTTCAGGAGTGTCATTTCAGTTTCTGCTTGGGGGGCGGCAGATTGTCTGAAGCAGTTGTCTGAATTTTCATGTGAATGTTAACGATACATTTAACCTAAGAGAAAGTAATCTTTTATGTCAGACACAGATTTAAATGTGAAATATTTATATTAAAAGTATAGTTCTAGTAATTTTTCTTTTGATGGAGCAATAATAACTAGTAGTCTAATTATTTCCCCTGTAGCCCGAAATGACGCCCCTGCAAGTAATATTTTGATATGATTGTTACAAAACCGGGTATATCTGGCTTCTATAAACTGACAAAAATGATAAGCTATCCTTATACTCAATCCCTATTTTTAACCCCTAAAATACAAATCACATTCCTTTGCTGTAGGTATACATAAACCTTTGTAAGCTTATATTATAGGATCAAACGAAAATTATAAGCTACGTTACAGCAAAATATGATAGGTAGTGTATTTTCAACCCCTTATGTAGAAATCTGCATTGTTTAAATAACCATATGGTCAAAATTATGCAGTAGGAGCTGGCAAAAACCATAGCTTACATTACAACTTCCAAAAACGACCTAATTCTTATTTTGAATTAATAGTATTCGAAAGTTACTCCTACTTTATTTTCAACCCCTTGTAGATAAGGGGTGACAAATATTGGATATCATACAACTATACAACTTCAAAAAGCTACCCATACTCATATTTTTCAACCCCTATGTACAAATTGTCACAAATCTGGATAAATTTGGAACTTCGCTTTAGGCAAAGTATAAATTACAGACTACTTACAACTTTCAAAACTCACCCTCATGTTCAACCCCGTACTTATAGAATGTACCAATGCAATGCCGGGTAAGACAGCTATAATTGTATACAGAGAGAAAATTGTTTCCAGCTAATATCAGAAATCAGTCAACCGATATCTTATAGCAAGTCAGAATATTATTTATTTTGCTCAATGGCTGCAAACTGTGTCTTTTCCAAAGCCATTAACTTGGTGGCTTGAGAGTGGAATATCTTCATACTCATTATTAAATAAGTATGGGACCACAGCGAAGGTACAAAGGTTTAACATTTCACCTACTCTAATAATTACTCGACGGTTCCAACGGATGATTCTTTCACAGCCACGACTGTGCAGCATTTCCGCAGAGTGTCGGAAGGAGGTTAAGGAAGTCAGAAGTTCCGCCGATGTTCACATTCTTTTGCGTGAATATCAGAGGATTTTTCATCCGTTATTATTAATAAGGGTAAAGGGGAGGATTCACCATAAAAATCTTCTAGATCATTGTAAAATTATTTAAAAAAGAATGGGGGAGGTAAATTAAATTAATTAAATTGTCATTCGAGTTTTAAAAGCTATCCGCTCAACGTCGGGCAGCCAGTTAGTAATATAAAGAGACCAGGGAATCACTAGAAATTAAGCTCAGGGCCGCTCAAGCGGAGGGGGGGGGGGGGTCGAACCGTGCCACCGCCCAGGGCGGCGGGATTTGGGGGCGGCAAAATCTTAAGACATGAACAATATATTTGAAAGTAGGATGGAATTATAAATCATACTTAAATTCTTGCGACTTTCTTGAGATTTTTTGTTATGAAACTGGTGACAAATGAAGCATCAGAGTGGGCCACTTTGAGAGTGGTCCTCATTGATGATTATCATGAAAACATCCCGTGCGCGACAGGTGTTCAACAATAAGCATCACATTTAAAACAGGAGTGTTTCAAAGCGACTGTAGCTTTATCCCTTCCTCATGAGAGTGGTAGCCACTATAGATCTCACGTAGGTAGCAGTACGCGAGGATCCTTCGTTATGTACCCTGCACCCTATAATAAAGATGATTATTATATATATTTATTATATATATACTTTCAGTTTGTGATATTTTTAATGTTTTAATCTCCTGATGGAGTAAGGCCGAAATATGATTTTTACTTTTATTTTGTGACTTTGCTTGTTTTTATATTTCGCTTAGAACTATCTTGTTATTTCGCCACATATTATATCACTTCTTGAGCTTTATTTATTGATCAACCATGCAATCATGAGGGGACGACACTTGCAATTAGCGCACGGAGCCGTAAAGACTGGTTCACAACCAACGAGAACGGTAACCGGAACGAGAAGGTTGACATACGTATATTCAAATGGGAGCGTTCACAATCGACGGGAAGCCTTCCAGGGCCGCGGGAACGGGAGAGAAGACTTGCCCAACTTTTAACTTTCTCGTTCTCGTTCCTGGGCGCGGCATATTATATTAGATTCATATTGTGCATATTAGACTCTTCACTCTAGAGGTTCTTCTAGGCGACCGTGACATGAAACAGCCGCTAGTGCTTCTTTAGTCGCAAGCTGGAAACATGAAATTGGAAACAATTAATAGTAAATGTGCTTCCTAACCTCAGAACCTGACACCCGCAAATCCATGAGTGTTGGTTCCTCTGGTGAAAGGGTCATCTGCAGTTTGTTTAAATGCAATTCAAAACTGGCTATTGCCTCAAAAACAATGGCAAAAGCTACAAAGAACAGCAAAAACCGATAGAAATTTAAAAAAGAAAAATAAATAACTTTAATATATGCCATTAAATAAAGATATGAAAGTTTGGCGCAACTAGAGGGAAATGTAATGGATATGCATTTAGATAACGTTTAGCTACTCTATCGAATTTTGACGTTGGCTAACCCGCGTTATGTTGCCTAAATTGAAAGTTGGTGAAAAAATAGCATTGGTCAGTTAAAAACAAATGAAATTCCAATGCGCAAAATCAACTTTCACTTTGTGATCGATATGATCGTAGATATACATTCCCGTTCTCGTTATCGGACTGTTGTGATCCCAATATCTTGTATGCTGCCTTGCTTCCCGTTCTCGTTTCCATTTTGGTTACCGTTCTCGGGCGGTTGTGAACTAGCCTTTACAGACTATATGCTATCTCTAACATTTTTAAATCAATGGCTTGGAAATGGGTAGGAAATGCTCTGTCCGCCAGTTTCGTCACTATTTAATTGAATATTGATGTGTTCCCTTAATGTGAAAATTATGGAGCCTTCATTTCACTAAATGCTTACGAAACCAAAGAGAAAGCACAAAGTTTAAAATTATTAACTGTTCTAAATTTGGACAGTTCTTTTGCGGTTAAAAATGCTTAAACTACTGTACGGCATTTTCATAATTTGGAACATTTTCGGTGGAAAGTTAGAGAGATAACAAATGAAGCATCTCCCGAAATTTCATTCCCAATTCCTTGAATGTCGAGGAGCTTTCCATCCATTGTAACAATGCAGCTTTACAAAATGAAAGTTCGGAGGAGTGATGAGGAGGATTTAACATAAAAAGTAATATTCTAGATCATTGTACAATACGCCATACTTCGAGTATGGAGACGGAGGATAAATTAAACTAATTAAATCGTCATTTGATATTTAAAGGGCCACCCGCACAACGCCGGGTAAGCCAGCTGGTATTTAATACAAATAATGACCAGGCATAGGAATTTCCAAGCATTAAAGCCAGGAAGGAAGGAATGAAATAAGTTAGAACTGTGCCTGGACTATGTGCAGAGATAACAAATCATCCCCCCCCCGTCCCTCGCAGTCTTTTGGCGTTTGCAGACAGTATTCGGATCGGTTTTTATCTGCTTGTTAAAATTAAATTTGAGTTTTATTAATGGACGCTCTTTAACTACTATGGTGCTTAACGTCCCATATATTGGGCGTGAAAGACCGGTAATTTTGCTCAGAGACCTCTTTAAGAGGCTTGAGGTTCTTTTACGTGCCGTAAGCTACGACAAGGACCACCGGCTTTACTTCCCTTCCTAAGGAAGCCATGCTAAGGATTTTTACGCCATCCATCGCCCTCCGCCAGGTTTGAACTCGCGACCTCGGGAACTAGAGGCTAACATGGTAACCACTTCACCTCGGAGTTCGAATTATCTTCCTGTCTGTGACCTTTGGCCTCTTATGTACACTCAAACCATTACCACTGCGGGATTCTTTGTGGTATAATTGTCTGAGTGCAGATAACTCGAAGCCAACTGCTTAACAGTTCCTGTTCCTGCTAATGACATTTATATATTTTAGAAGCAAAATACATTGCACAGCGATAAGGAAGTTCCGTTTCCTAAGCATGGCTGGTTCCAGGGGTGATTGCAAGTACCGCCCCTCCTCACGCTTTTATCCGCAATGTCAGTCCTCCATGACTTCTTATTCTCACATAAAGTGTGTGTATAATAAATATATATATATATACATACATGTTAGATGAATAAATAAAACTCAAGAAGAGATATATTATGTGGTGAAAGTACAAGATTGTTCTGAACCAAAGATAAAAACAGGCAAAGTCATAGAAATGTTCAATATTTCCCCTTCATCAGTAGATTAAAACATTAAAACACACACACACACACACACACACACACACACACACACACACACACACACACACACACAAATGAAAACATATTTGACAGTCAACTGCACTGCTTAACGATCATGTTTATTATAGGCCAATAGGGTATACAACAAAGGGGGACACCTTGCATACTGCGACCTACGAGAGTTTGCAACTACCATTCCCAATGAGAAAGTGGTGACGTTATAATGGCTTGAAACACTCCTGTTCAAACATGCAATGCTTATTAGTTATTATTGAACACCTGACACGCTCGAGATGCTCTGCGATATCATCAATGAGGATTATATCCAAAGTGACCAACTTTGACGCTACATTTGTCACCAGTTTCGTAACAAAAAATCTCCATAAGTCACAAGAATTTTGGTCCTATTCTTAAATATCTTGTTCCTGCTTTAAGATGTTGCCGCCCTGGACGGTGGCACGACTCGCTACCCTGTGATGTTTAGGGCGAGTTTCTTTCATAGTAATTTGAATTCTACAGGCCAAAAATTAAAATAAAATAGAAATTCTAATGTGTTGCATTCACATTACTTTCCCTACCCACTCTTGTGCAAACTATTCCTACAAAAGCTTGTTCTTCTACCTACTTTATGTTAACAGAGATAAACTTTCATTATACATTTCTTGTAGGTAGGTATAATGAGAAAAGAATAAACCGAGAATCAGATTTTTAAAAAAGCAAATCACTATGTGATGTCTTTGAAATCCAATGATCTTTGCATGACCACAAGAAAGAAAGAAAAAACGAATAGTGACCTCCCACTTGCAAAAAGTATAAATACGAGTTGGAAATTCAAACCAACAAGAATATCTCGGAAATGGTTAACGGCACAAAAAAGTTGTATTTGACATAAACTGTAGTTTAACGAGATCTAAATTTTAGTGTAGTAAGATTTTGTCTTTTATTTACGGTTTATCAATTATGCAATAGTCATTCAGAATGAAGACTTTACATGTTATACCCAGAAAATCCAGGATATAGTACATTTTCTTCAAGCAAATATCTTAAACATATGGTATTTTACTTATTAAATTTTCCATGTAAACGGTAGATTGGGGTGGCGGAATTTTATTGAAAATCTCCGTTTTGCATTCTTTGAAAACATTGAACTTAAATACCAAGTTTGGTATTTAAGACTTTTTGTTTTTGAGTTATGCTGTTCTCACACACACACGCACACGCGCACACACACACACTTTTCTAAAAAAAAATTCGGGTGGGGGCTCATGGAGCCTCAAATCTGGACATCGAATTTTTGGGTAGAACACAATACTTCCCCTACTTACTGTAGGTACGCAGTAGAGGAAGTAAAGAGCGGCGAACATTAATTTTACATTAACCAAATTTGTTACTCTTATTGAGTTTAGCTCATAAGGAACATTTTAAAGCCGGTGAAAGCAAAAATGAAAGTCGTCCTCCGTGGTGTAATGGCTACCATGCTAGCCTCTACTTCCCGAGGTCGCGGGTTCAAACCCGGCGGAGGGCGATGGATTTTTTCGGGCGTAAAAATCCTTAGCATGGCTTCCTTCGGAAGGAAAGTAAAGCCGGTGGTCCCGTGTCGTAGATTTACGGCACGTAAAAGAACCTCAAGCCTAATAAAGAGGCCTCTGAGCAAAATTACCGGTCTTTCACGTCCAATATGAAAAGGGACGCTAAGGACCACAGCAGTTAAAGAGCGTCCATAAATAAAACACAGTTTCAATTTGCAACAATGAAAGAGAATGGACACTTTTTAAACAATGACTCCAATATTACAGTGTCATAGTTTCGTAATCTTCCATATCCATTTAATCCGTATTCACAAAGCCAGGAAGTTCTTAAGAAAATTACGATAAACGAGTACGACCAAGCGTTCGTTTTAAAGCGGAAACGTTTAGTTTGATAAAGTAATACGTCAATGCTTATCTTCAACTCCATTTTTGCATATCTTTTCCTGTTTGGATTAGGTGTGCAGAGCTTTTCTTTCACTTCACACCTCCTTTAGCAATTATTATTGACCGTGCTACTTGCGTCGTTATTTACCTACTCTAGGAACAATATAGGAACGATTCGCCAACTTCCGTTAGCGGAAGGTGAACTGTAATTCATTCTATTATACAGGGTGAACCAAAAAACTACGAACCGCATACGCGGTGTTTTTCTTGTCCGCGTCCTCGGCGCTCGCTGCCGTCTGCCGCTATCATAGAAAGGCGCAGATGAAACCAAACAACATTTTTAAAACTACTTTTAAAGGCTTTAATTATTACCAAGTTTATGAAAGGAGATGCTAAAACTGGGCACCGTCGTTGTCCATACATTTTTGGCACCTCTTTAAGAAACTATCCATCACTCGCCGTTGTTCACGTTGAGAAATGCTGGCAATTTCATGGCAGATATTTTGTTATAATTCTTCCAGGGTGTGTGGGTTTGTCTTGTATACTTTGTTTTAGGTTACCCCAAAGATAGAAATCGCAGGAGATTAGGTCGGGGGACCGAGGGGACCACAAATCTGTACTAATAATTCTGTCCTCAAACACACTTTAAATTTTTCTAATCGAAATATTGGCCGTATAAGCTGTTGCAGAGTCTTGTTGAAAAAAGGCAAAATCACGCTCCCTGGCTGTTAATTCTCCTAAAAAGGGGGGGCAAGATTGTATTCACATACGTACGGGCTTCAACTGTTGACTCGAAAAAAATTGGCGAGTGATGGATAGTTTCCTAATGAGGTGCCAAAAATGTATGGACAACGACGGTGGCGAGTTTCAGCATCTCCTTTCATAAAGTTGGTAGGTACAACCTTTAAAAGTAGTTTTAAAAATGTTGTATGGTTTCATCCGCGCCTTTCTATGTTAGTGGCAGACGGCAACGAGCGCCGAGAACGCGGACAGGAAAAGCACCGCGCAGGCGGTTCGTAGTTTTTTGGCTCTCCCTGTATATCAGACATACTCAGCCTTGTATTTCTAGATGCGTTCGCTACCGCTGAGAACCTAAGTCACATTCTTAAATGAATATGAAAATATTATATGTGATTATCTATAATTATGAAACATCTCTCACATTCTGCACGTACGTAACTGATAAGTTTGAAGGCATTTGGTAAATGTTGCACAAATGATTGGTATTTGTACAAAATTAAGTGCGATTATACATAGTTTATCCTAAAAGTATTCGCATACTGAATTGAAATGTTATAATAAAGCTTTGAAGAAAATTTGTCGACGCATTTCAAGTTTGATTGAAATAGATGCAGAAATAAGTGCACTTTATATGGAGAACTTCCTAAAAATTTAAGCTCTTTAAAAACGATTTCGAAATTTAAACTGAGAAACGTATATTATATTCTTTCTATTAAGTCCGCATATATTTGGTCAGAATGCAAATGACAGATATTCAAATAATAAGTTTTCAATCGGTAATGCTAATGAAGGAGCATATTGATGCCAAAAGTTACATTTTTTAGGAATTAAAAATATACAAATTGAAAAGAAGTTTAAAAGCTGAAACCAATCATTCGTTTGAACAAATTACACGATGGAAAGGCTGGGATTTTACTCTTTGCACACAAGCAAACTAGAATGGACTAGCCAGAATTTTAACGGAAAAGAAAAAGGATTTCAGCTATAATACTATCTTCTTTGAGAGATTCTTGGTGAAAGGACACTAGGACTGTATTAAAAACAACCATATTCCAAGATTACATGCAAGGTTTTTCTATATGACGGCATCTCACCATGATAGCCCGTTTTTCACAAAATGCTGTAAATTACACCGATATTAAGTAGCACTCTCTAATTACATTTAAGGAATATTTTTCTACAGAATTTTAGGGTACTGCTTTATTCTGCAGCAAAATATCTCGTAATCATTATTAATGTCGCAATCAATAAATATATTCAAGTTTGCATAATTCGAGGATAGTAAAGGAATCGTACTTTATTAACTGTGTTTTACATTTACGGCGTTTAATAGTGAAGTTTAATGTAATATTTACAGTGAAATGTACTATCTTTCATTCACTTGCAAGAAGTAAATCAACCAGAAAATTGAACCGAATCGTGTGTTGAACACACTAAGTTAAACTGATTCTTAGCACCAATATATGTATGTACGAGGGCGGATCGAAAAGTAACGCATATTTTTTTTTACAAAAAAGTTTAATAGTTAAAACAACAACTAAAAATCACAAATAAACTTACACTTTTTACCTACTTTTCGACATAGTCACCAAGTTTCTCAACACATTTCTCCCATCGTGATACCAGTTTCAATATGCCCTGTTCGTAGAAGTCCGTTTCCTTGAAATATAGCCAACTGCGGACTGCTGATTTCACTTCCGCACCTGTCGCAAAGCGTTGGCCGGCCAGGAATTTCTTCATGGGACAAAACAGATCAAAGCCCGACGGTGCAAGGTCCGGACTGTATGGTAGATGCTGGAGCACCTCCCAACCAAATTTGGCGATTTTCTGACGAACGGCAGCAGCAACATGGGGGCGAGCATTGTCATGAAGAATTCTGACATCGTCAGCATTCAAGTTGTGGGTTTGTCACGAAGGGCACGACGCAACTTCACCAAAGTTTTCATGTAGGCTGCAGCATTCACAGTGGTCCCGTGTTCAGCAAAGTCCACCAATACAACACCATGCATATCCCAGAACACCGTCATAGGCACTTTCCTAGTAGACTGAGTCACTTTGAATTTTTTCTTCACTGGGGAACCAGCATGTTTCCACTCCATACTTGTCTGCTTGATTTCGGGCATGTAGTGGTATGCCCACGACTCATCACCAGTGACGATTCCCTTCAGGAAGTCATGCCCTTCTACGGTGTACCGCATTAGGTGATCCAAGCTCATTATTCGCTGGCCCTTGTGGTTGTCCGTCAGGTTCCTAGGCACCCAGCGAGCACTAACCTACGAAATTTCAACGTATCATGAACAATATTGTACACTGCATCATAGGAAATGTTGAACTGTTGCGATAAGGTTCGCAGTTGCACACGCCGGTCGTTCAAAATTACCGCCTCAATGCCGCTAGAGCTGCACATGAAACAAAACATATCCTCTGTACTGAAAGCTTCAAACTATATCTGTGCGAAATTGCAACATTCCAGCTGCAATACCAAGGCAGAAAAAATTATTGTGCATTACTTTTCGATCCGCCCTCGTATATATTGGCAAATGCTTTCTGCTACTTGCATTGAGCTTGATTAAGACTTGCTGTTCTCTAGTGACCAATTTTGGCACATTAATCACTATACATAGCGCCCGGTGCTTATGGCATCAAAATCCATTGGAAAAGAATCTGCGAGATATAGCTGCAGCCCTGGCGGAAGCATCAGTGGCCTCATTCTCTTATCCTCGATACACTATATGAGGAGGGGGGGCTGTACTCACGACGCAAGCTCTGAAGATAACTCAAGAGAATCCAAACAAATAACACACTGTAGACGGCTTACCGTCGAAAAAAGAACTTCCTGAATACCAGAAAGCTCACAGGTAAAACTCGATCACTGCTCTAAAAGATGAAATCTGTCGATCAACAACGAAAGCACATTTTACTTTTCAGTTATCATTTGCGCAGTGCCTTAAAAGGAAAAAACTAAAATGCAGTTCAAGCTTAGTATTGCAAAGTTTAGCCATACATACATGAAGTTGAAGTACCGTCTGTTTTTGGTAGCTGGTGTGAGGAGACGTCGATGACGGGAAAGAATGCTAGTGTGTTTCGGAATACCTAGTTTTCTCGCTGTCCGTCCTCTGCGACGTCGCCTGTTGCCCTTTTGTGTCAATTGAGCTATGGGACTGTTTAAATTTCTCAGGGGCGAGATTTTTAATGCTTTGGAATAATAACTACGGATCTGTTTTGATCCGTTTTATTTTTACATACATAAATATATTTACATGTATATGTACAACCTACAAGAAACCGCAACTACGTGTTTAACAACTGTTCCGTTTGTCCACATATTTCAGTATTAACGTTTACCCGAAGCTATGCGGCGCGAAGCTACATTTATCACGACAGGGGTGGCTCAAGGGAGGGTCGAGTCATGCCACCGCCCAGGGTGGCAGGTTTTAGGGGCTGAAAATAGGATGGAATTACAAAATCATGTTTGGATTCTAGCAACTTTCTGGAGATTTTTGTTACAAAAATGGTGACAAGTAAAGCACCAAGAGTTGCTCACTTTGGATGCGACTCTCCTTGATGATTATTGCCATAATGACGATAATAATATCCCATGCGCGGCAGGTGTTCAACAGTAAACATCACGTGTATAAACAGAAGTGTTTCAAGGCATTAGCTTTAGCTTATTAATTTGCTTACATTGGTGACTTGAATCTCTCGGTCATTTATCGCCTTTGTGGTATCCTGGAAGTCTCCCCATTTGATCTTGTGTTGTTAGCCTACTTTGTTAATAACCACTGATTTTAACTCTACGGAAACTCAATTCGACAACTTTGAACTAAATGCAATAGGAAGGTATATTAGTTACTACAGCCGAAATGAGCATTCTATCCTGGCAAAATTATTTCTTCACTTAAAGAAACAAAGTTATTTCAGGGAAGCCTTGGCTCTTTGAACAAGGCCCTCCATGAGTTCAAGACAACAAAGAACACAAAAATAATATTTGAAACATCCGACATTGTCCTTAGGACCATTATTTTTAAGAAAAATACAGAATAAGAATTTGAGGGGCATATATGGTTGGCTGAAACGTGGTTAAACGCCGGCCAAACCGTACAGAGGGCTAGACTGGTGACAGAATTGAAAGCTACGTGAAGCCACCCGCAGGACTCTATTATTACTCATTCTGGAACGTCTCATTTTTATGGCCACCTGCTTGCTCTTCAATTCGAGATCTGGGGATTACGGCGAAAACCTTAACCATGACCATTTCTAAGGCTGGTTTAAGAATCAATTACTCCTTAACATCCCCTGTTACTGTTATGGACAATGCCCCGTACCACAAGGTCCAAATAACATTAAACATTAAAGCACAAATAGTAGAGTGGCTCACTCTCATAATGTGATTGGTAACATTACAATGAAAAATGGCAACTTTTTAATTTCTGTTACTTATAAATGCCTCCCCTCAAAAGAGAGAGAGAGAGAGAGAGAGAGAGAGAGAAAGAAAAGCAGGCCCAAATATGTTGTGGGTGAACAAGCCAAAGGAAGTGTTCATCAAACCATCAGATTGCTCCCATATCATTGCTACTTTAACCCCATAGCAGTAATCTAGGCAGAAGTAAAGGCAATGTCGCAAGACACAACAAAGCATTTACTTTGGCGGAAGTTGAACATCTCCCAAGGGAAGCAGTAACTAATAAAGATATTATTAACCGGTGCTCAAGTGAGTTTTCATATATTTTCGTATATAATCACCGAATATACCAGTACAAACGTTGAAACCCCATCGGACTTGTAAGGCCACCTCTCGCATCCAATGTTGGTTTACAATTTTCCAGTAATACATGTTGTGGCGATTTACATGGCCTGTGTTGTGGAACCCTGCTTTGTCGTAAATAACACAGTTGCCAAAAAATGTGGATCTTGTTCAGTTTGTCGTATGATCCACCTAGCAAACGCCATTCTCCGTCCATGGTCCTGCTACAGTAGTTCCTGGTGTAGTTGAAAACGATAAGAGGGAAACTGTGCATGATCTAGTATTCTCCACTCTGTAGGATGGCTAATATTGAAATGCCTGTGAAAGTCGTTCATACTACAGGGTGATAGAACTGACACATTTCTTTCTTTAATTATTCTGTTCGAAATTCACTCAATGCCCCAATTTTAGCACCAAATTATGCAGAATGTTCTGGAGTTTCGACTGCCTGTCACTAGATGCTCAGAAAATCATGTTTTATTCGTAATTGTTAGTTTTATTGTGGACAACTTGTTTTGAGATTTTGTTCTAGTCAACGTAAAAATGGAATACACATTAAATGAACGACTCTTCCTTGTAAAGCAATACTGGATTATGAATTCAATTACAGCTACTCAAAGGACATACAAGAGAATTTGGTGTTCGGAATCCTCCCCAAAGAAGCACAATACTGGGACTCGTAAACAAATTGGAAACAACTGGATCTCTGGTGAGTGAAAAAGGCAAAACTCGTTCATTTGGGCTTCCCACGGTTGTTGTTGATGTACGTGCACGACTGGATCAGTCACCCAAAAAATCATTAAGACGTTTGTCACAGGTGACAGGATACAGCTACGCAATGTGTCAGAGAGCTGTGGAAAGTGCAGGCCTACAGCCGTATTGGATTACGGTTTTCCGTGAGTTACAGGAACCAGATAAGAATAGACGACTGAATTATTGCCATATTGTCTATCACATGGTTCACAGATAAAGCATGGTTCCATTTATCCGGCTATGTGAACTAAATAACTCACGCTATTGGGCCAGCGAAAATCCACATGTTATTCATGAAGCTCCTATTCAGCCGGTTAAAATCGGAGTTTGGTGCGCAATATCCGCACAGAGAATAGTGGAACTTTTCTTTTAAACAATGTGAACACTGCAGAGTACCGACGGATTTTCATGGAGTTTGCTGAGCAACTAGACGATGTAGAGCTGAGTCAAGGATATTTGTCTGTCTGTCTCTGTTTGTTGTCTGTTATGAAATCGTCACCGTTTTCAGTATAGAACATTTTAACAACTTGATCTTTTAGAAAGTATAGGAGAACCTTCAGAAGAATTGAATGAATACTTCAAAGTTGAAGCTCGAATGTCATAACAAGAAGACCTGCCAAACAGTTTCAAAATGAAAAATATTTTAATGCAGATTCTTCCCTTATGACGACGGCTTAGCCCAGTGGTTAGACCGCTCGTCTCCCACCAAGGCGGCCCGGATTCGATCACAGGGAACCGTATGTAGGATTTAGGGTGGACGAAGCTGCGTATGGGCGGGATTTCTCCGGTTTCCCCCGCCATTCATTCCACCAACTGCTTCATCATCAGCTTTCCTTTCATCCATTTCACCGTCTTTTCATATCATCTCCCACTTCGCTCTGACACCAGTCTTTGGACTGATCACCCATCCTGGTTATTCTATCCGATTCACAAGTCAGTCTGCCCCTCGACAGAGTCTGCTCGTCCGCATTGGCGTGTAAGTCCTTCAAACGGGAGGGTAAACCGTGAAAGAAGAAGATTCTTCCCTTATGACATATAAAGATTAGATATTCAAAATGTTGTGATTGACTTTGAAATTCTAGACTAAATTTTTTTAGCCTTCAGTCCAAATGTACCTTTTGCGGAGATTTTCACCAAATTTCAACGGTGTATTCCCTTAATATTTAAAACACATAATTATAAGTTATCTGTGAATTGGTAACGGGTAGAGAAAATGTTGTGACTCAGTCTGTTATACCTAAATCAGATTCGTAAAAATATTCTTTTCTCGTGTTAGTCTTTCGCTTGGGAAGTGACGCAAGCAGTAACGATATGAACTTAACACATCCAGAATGCTAATGGTCATAATGTACGTTTTATCACCGAGGTCATGCAAGTAAACCTGTTGCCATTTTCAGAGTCGTCTAAGGTAGATAACATGCATAACTTTAAAGCTAGTCGTGAATAAATAGAAAGAAAGACACATGAAAAATGTAATCTAACCGTAGTTTTGGGAATCGTGGAAACACGCCTGCTTGGAGATGGGGTTCGAAATTAGAGTACATATCTTTTCACATAATGAAATTGAACAATAGAGGTTAGGGACGTAGCCTAATCAGATTATTAAGAAACAAATATGGCTGATGCTGCATGTCAGGATGGTCAATGTTCTAACTTGAGTCATTAGATATACGCAGTGTTTCAAAAATACAGATTATAATTTAATGTATGCATTCCCCATATGTAGACAATAAAAAAGTCCATTACAAGATGCTCGGCGTGCAAAATTTGAACGCTTGTGAATATAAAAACAGACTGCCACGTAATGCATATATACAATATAACTAAGCTTCCCAATACATGTGACAGGTGTGCATTTGCGGAGGTGTTACCTTACAACCTGAAAATCACCAGATTCTAGTGACTTGCTTGGTTTCTGAGTTATGGCCTTCAGAACAGTGATATTCACCGGAACGTATTTCTTACCGCAGACAGTTTTCTTTACAGAAGATGCTCCAAGTGCCCACCTACTACTTGAATACAGGTCTCATATCAACATCTCATGGTCGTGCAAACACGACCCTAAATTCGAAGAGTATTGCGTATTTCCTCACAAGCTGCCACAATTCAATTCTGAAGGGATTTCATGTCAGGCACCGAATACCTACATCAACGCTTTTAAAAGGTCCCAAGTAGAAATCGACAGGATTCAAATCAGGTGAGCGTGGTGGCCAAGCAATTGAGCCACCTCTGCCTATCCATCGACCAGGAAACCTTCGATCCAAGTACCAGCGAGCATACCGCTGAAGTGTGCAGGAGTGCCATCATGCAAGACGCGAGCTTCTTGACGAATGCTCAGTGGAGTGTCTTCATATACATGAGGTATGGTGTTTTCCAGGAAGTTTCTGTACGCCTGCCCCGTAAGTCTGTTTATAAGTACACGGGTTCCAACTAACCGATCATCAATGATACCGGTCCACATGTTGAGAGTGAACCGCACTTGGTGATGAGGTGGAACAATTACATGTGGGTTTTCATATGCCCATACATACTGATTCGGAAATTTGTAATGCCATCTCGTGTGAACTGTGCTTCATCTGTAAATAACACTAAGGCAGGATAGTTCGGATTTGTAGCACACTCCTGCACGAACCACTGGCAGAACATCAATCAAGCAGGGCAATCTTCTGGTGACAGGGCCTGTACACGTTGCAAATAATGATTCGCATGAGGGTACGTATGTGTCGTATGAGTGAATTCACTTGCAACTCTAACCTTCATGTGCACAGAATCCAGAATCGCCTCCTCTACATCTGGAGTTGTAGATTTTTGTCGTCCCTCCTCAAACCAGGAGATATAAACTTCCCACGAGCGCACAGACAGCGATGGAGACGTTCAAATGTCTTCCGATCTGGACAACTTATATGAGTATCTCTCTTGGTACAAACGACGAGTTTGGTCGCGGGTTCAACCCCGGCGGAGGGCGATGGATTTTTTCGGGCGTAAAAATCGTTAGCATGGCTTCCTTCGGAAGTAAGCCGGTGGTCCCGTGTCGTAGATTTACGGCACGTAAAAGAACATCAAGCCTGATAAGTAGCCTGTGAGCAAAATTACCGGTCTTTCACGCCCAATATATAGAATGGGACGCTAAGGACCAGAGCAGTTAAAGAGCGTCCATAAATAAAAACTCAATTTCATTTCAAACGACGAGCCAGAGCAGCATTGCTGTCCGCCTTACCGTACATGAGGTGCATATCTGCCAGCTCCTGATTTGAGTACATGTCACTCAGTCGAAAGCCAAACATATCGCTCAACATACCCTTCGTTTCAGAATAAACTTCGGAGTGTCCTGTTAATATCGCCTGGCAAGGCAACTACCTGCGGGAAGAAAAACGTTCTAGTGAATATCACTGTTTTGAAGGCCATAACTCAGAAATCAAGCATTTCCAGACACATATTGTAGTGTACTTTTTTTACTCTCTACATATGGGGAATGCATACCTGATTTTATGCCCTCTATTTTTAAACCTCCTGTATAACCAGAGAAATCATCAGTATTTAAAAAAGACGCACTATTTCCATCTTCTGCTAGTATCATTGTTTTATCATATATACTGCTCTGTAATATTCTTTTTTCGGTGCAAAAGTTTGGTTATCGCCTTTCTTCTCCGCCATAATTGCTGATTATCTATACCTATAACCTGGATGCACCTTAAGCGTTAAATTAAGCATTGAGTCGTGCTATAGATTTAATATGTATGTTATTAAACGTTGCATATAAAGGCACTGTAATAGTATGAAGAATAATTCATAGTTACGTTTTAATATGCTTTCGGCGCACTTACCTAAACCAAACAACAAAATTTCTTGGTTTTCTTCTACGCAGAACCTCTTCCTCTAAAAATAAACCCCACGCAAGCAGACAAGTTACACCAAAAATTGCAAAAATAATTCAAATTTCTTGTTAACTGCTAAGGTAAGACCTAACGATTAATAATAACCTAATACCCTAATAATCTAACCTAATGAAAATTAATAATTAAATGCGCGTATAATTAACATAATTACTATAAATATAACTAACCTATAAATAATAATGTAATATATTATATAATTAATATTATAATCAGTACGTTAATTGATGACTAAATGTCCGGCGTGCAAAATTTGAACACTTGTGAATATAAAAACAGACTGCTATGTAATACATATATACAATATAACTAACCTTCCCAATACATGTGACAGGTGTGCATTTGCGGAGGTGTTGCCTTGCAACCTGAATATCACCAGAGTCTAGTGACTTGCCCCACAATGGTGAAAAAATCTCAAAGTTGCACCTTAGTAACCTGTCGTTTGTTGTAACCTCTATAAGTAAGGATGAATCGGGTACAGGGCAAATCGGGTCATTCCAAACGCGCTCCTCCATATGCTCTTGGCGTTGATCTGAATGGACTTTTATAGCTGTGTAATAAGCTGTAAAGAAAATAGAGGCTGTGAACATAAGGGAGACTTACCTTCATATTCATACATTTAAAACAAAATATCAAAGCTGTGTTATCATTTATATGAATAATTACTGCGCCTAATTTAACCAACTGAGTATCCTGTCTTTGTGCAGGACGATTTATGAAGAACTGACACATTTCTTTCTTTAATTATTCTGTTCGAAATTCACACAATGCCCCAAATCTAGCACCAAATTAAGCGGAATGTTTTGAAGTTTCGATTGCCTGTCACTAGATGCGCAGAAGTTCACGTTTGATTTGTAATTGTTAGTTTTATTGTCGACAACTGGTTTTGAGATTTTGTTCTAGTCAACGTGAAAATGGAGTACACATTAAATGAACGACTCTTCCTTGTAAAGCAATACTGGATTACGAATTCAATTACAGCTACTCAAAGGGCATACCGGAGAGAATTTGGTGTTCGGAATCCTCCCCAAAGAAACACAATACTGGACAATATTGGAAACAACTGGATCTCTGGTGAGTGAAAAAGGCAAAACTCGTTCATCTAGGCTTCCCACAGTTGTTGACGTAAGAGTACGACTGGATCAGTCACCCAAATAAAAAAATCATTAAGACGTTTGTCGCAGGAGACAGGGTACAGCTACTCGATGTGTCAGAGAGCTGTGAAAAGTGCAAACCTAAAGCCGTATAGGGTTACGGTTGTACATCAGTTTCAGGAAGCAGGTAAGGATAGACGACTGAATTATTGTCGTTGGTTTCAGGCGTTCATTGTGCGAAATTCTGCCATATTGCCCATCACATGGTTCACAGATGAAGCATGGTTCCATTTATCGGCTATGTGAACTGAAATAATTCACGCTATTGGGCCAGCCAAAATCCACATGTTATTCATGAAGCACCTATGCACCCGGTTAAAATCGGAATTTGTTGCGCAATATCCACAGAGAATAGTGAAACTTTTTTTTTAAACAATGTGAACACCGCAGAGTACCGACGGATTTTCATGGAGTTTGCTGAGCAACTAGACGATGTAGAGCTGAGTCAAGGATATTTTCAGCAGGACGGCGCTACATGCCATACATCAAATGAATCCGTGGTTCTAATTGTAAGTTTCTTTGACGACCGGATAATGTCCAGAACCTGTGGCCACCGAGATCTCCGGATTTGACATCGCCGGATTTCTTTCTATGGGGTTACTTAAAATACAGGTTTTATGCCACACGTCCCCAGACAGTGTACGATCTGAAGCACAATATTACACTGGAGATTCAAGCTATTGACAGCAGAGTCCTCCAGTAACATGGAACTACGTGTTGACTTGTGCCTTATGCAGGATGGATGACATTTTCAACATTTGCTATAGAGGTAAATAATCTCCCAAAATTCTTTTGCATTTCAGGTATAATAAGTTGTGGCTAGCATAACTCGTTTTGAAACAATTAAAGAAATAAATGTGTCAGTTCTTCATAAATCATCCTGTAGAAGAGATTATAAAGAGCACCGTAACTTCTCGTTCCTGTAGATAATTTGTCGGCACATTTCAGTCTTGTTTATTCGATAACGAGATTTCACTGGAAATACATGTTTATATCCTACCTAATGTGTGTGTTTGTTGTGAACAGTATAGGTAACCAAAACAAAGGCAAAGTCGGATACATATAATCTTGGTCCAGCAACTTCCAAGGATGCAACACAAAGATTTTCAAGAAAATATCACCACTCCAAAGTATCGTTTACATGCAAAATATTCCAAAAATAGCTATAAAGATTGGGACCAAAATAACATGCATTTAAGATATTTGCGTGATTAATAAAATGTACATCCTGAAATTTCTGTAAACAGTCCGTGAAGTCCTCTTAATACAGATTGAATTCTGTATAACTTTATATAACTGCGAAAGTGGTAAGACAAGTAAACAGTTACTACAGGAAAAATGCAGAGCGTATTAAAATACACAATGTATGTGATTTTTTTTCGAAGCGTTAGCCTGTTTCTAAATATCACATACTGCATGTTTACACTTTCAAAGCACGTCATCTGAGGGACATACTTTGAAAGTATGCGATTCTTCGTTTCTCTTTCTATCGCTAGAGCCTTTACCGTTATCATGGCTAAACATTTGATTGGTGTTTACGCTTGTTTTGTATAACTAAGTCCTTTATGTAAACTTCGCAATCATATTGTAAGAATGTATCATGAATAACGCAACGTGGACAGAAGAGTCACTTTTTATATGAACACTATTAATAAATATTGGATGTATGTAAATGTGTCATGGATAAAGAAGGTCGTGTGAGTTTAAGCGAGTAGGTTATATCGGACGCTGAATAAACGAATGGGTGAAGGCAAAAACGGGCTAATCAACATTTTATCGGAGCAGAGAAAAGTCATCCTTAGCAAATGCCAATAAAACAAATCGCCCATAGATTCTAACATATATAGGAGTAAAATAACAATACAGCCATCTTACATATTTACGCCATCTGCATGAGCTTCGTCTAAAGTGCCAACTGAGCCTAATTTTGCTGTAACAAAACTTGGCTACTTTTCAATAAAGCGTCATAAAATTACAAGCTTTGTAAGCCATTACCAAGATTTTCTTGAGATTAGCTGAATTCAGAGAGGATGTATGCAGTTTCTGCAGTAGATCAAAGCGTGTCATTTCCTAAGATGTCCCTCGATCTTCTTCAAGAATTGCTCGAACAGCGGCAATGTTTTCATCAGTAACAGCAGTTCACCGAGTGGAATGGCTCAGGTGGTTACGTCTGTGGCCCGCATTCGGGAGGTCGTGGGTTCGATTCCGGTGACCAACCTTCCACCCATGGGTTTTTTTGGGAGTTTCCCCGGGTCGCCAGGCAGGATCTTATATCCCCAAATTTCCTCTCCCTCCATTTCATTCCATTAATCATTTCATTTATGCTTCCTTCACCCCATTTGGTCTGTTTCAGGGTTGGGAGTGTCAGCGATGGAGTTTCGGTGCAGCGTGGCAGGGAAAAAGGACGCTCTCTGTGAACCCTCTCCTCCCTTGTCCTTAAGCTGGTTGCCGGGCGGGGGCGTTGGACCCCATGTGGGGCGGGGTCTATCTTTCCGTCTGCCGGTTTATATCTGGAAACTTTAAGGACCCTGCCATTGCTGTACCGTCACTCCTGGTTCCGGGTGCCCGGTGTCTCACTTCACCTCATCTCTTCATCCCGGATGCGCCCCCTCGCGGGGGCGTACGGTACAATGTCCGGACTCCCTGGATCAGTGCCGTCCTCCGTTTCTCATTCCATTCCAACAACAGTTCCTGGGCGTCCTTCACGAAATTCATCATTAAGGAAAATCCCATCTCTTTCGAATTCGCTGTACCAATTATAAAGTGTTGCCTTAGATGCATTTCTAAGCAGATTTTCGCATTGTAGCCGTTAATGACGATTTAAAATCGTAAAAAATCGTAGCCTGGAAATGTTCCCTGGTCAATTTCATTTTTGGGTGAACATAAAATCTTAAAATTATGATAATTAACAAACTACGAGTATTAGAGCAAATCGAACAAACTGCACGTTAATGAACTCGCAAAACATTAGAAAGCAGCTGTCAAATATAAACAAATTTCATTTGTTTTTAGAAACACGGCTTTCTAAAAATCTTCAGTATCGTCCTCGCAGTAATTTATAAATTGAAATTAATGTTTCATAGCCGATATCTTAAAAAAGAATAGGGTTTTAATTGTGTTTATAATAGTAGTATACATGTATTATTTGCTTTTGCTTCCCCTAAAAGCTTGATTAGGTGCGCTGATGGATCAGATAAACTTCATGTTCTCTTTCATGTAGTCTAACTGAATCATTCCTTGGGAATTCCGGAAAAAGAGTGACTATATCTTCCCAGCCTGTAAAAAGGTTTTCGCCTCCGGCGCACTTTCACTAACCGCTGTCCGTCGCTTCACTCTTGCATAGCATTTATTATTATTAGATAATGAAACCTTTACTTTTCTTTGCGTTCTCTGCTGTTACTACCCGTATTAAAGTGACAGATGATGTAATTGTCTGAACTAATTTTGTAAGAGAGATTTAACATTTATTAGATCGTATAAGGTATCATTTGTTTCACGAGCGACGCTGAGCGTAAGATACTGCTTTGATTAGACTGCAGTGATATATTTATGCAAGAATGAGTGTTCTGCTCATCCCCAAATTAATTACTGTATTTCCTGGGAATCAAATAAAGGGAGCTACCAGTGCATTGTAATTTATTCCTCTAGCGCGCAGAATACCGTTATCTGACCTTAATAACTCCTGCTGCTGTAGACTTATTTTATTACATTGGCAACATTGCGACCCGATTTTGCTTGGGAAAATTAAGCGATGTTTTAAAGCAAAAGTGTTCTGAAGACAAACAACAGAAATGGGCTTCCAAAATATATAATGGGATGAGTTAAAATGATAAAATTGGGATACCAACAGCAAAGAAGCTCAAATCTCAGAAATACATCAAGTTTTCTATAACCATGCACAGTTTTGTAACTATATTCTCATCTGTACTTGCCGTATCCCTCTGCTGACAGATATTTTTCTTTCTTCCCAAATCTTTCTATTTTATTGCGTTTGCACTGTTATCTGTAAAAATGTTCCTTCAAATACCCATTTCTTTTTCTGTAACACTATGCCATTAAAATCTAGTTGATTAAATGTTTTAATGACCAGTCAAGACAAGGGGGGAAGAAAAAATATATATATTCTGAAACACAGAGAGTGTACTGGGTTTAATTTTCAATATATGTACACTTTGTTTTTTCCAAATTAAAATCATTGTATTCAACAGAAATTCAAGGCATCCAAAACTAGGACTGACGAAAATTCCGAATAAAAAGCTCATTCAGGCAAGACAGCTTCACCCAATAGCGAATCCAAAACCGGGTCCCGGAACAACGGGAAAGAATGTGGTGTTTTAACAGTTGGAAACCAGAGAAACCACAACACAAGGTTTAAATATTAACTGGTCTGTGCACATGAATAACAGTAACGAAAAACTTACCTAAGTTCTTAAATATGCATCCTATTGAAATTCTAAAAACATTGTCGCAAAATTCTGCTTGTAAAGTTTTGTCTTCTAGAATTATTTAATAGAAGTTGATAACTGGTTAGATATTTCCATCTATTTTGCCCATTATAATCTCCCCATCCCTATTTAGGAAAGCAATTAAGATACCAAATAGTTTATTCTCCTTGTGTCTGTGTAAGTGAACAACACAACTCAGAAACTAAAAAAATCGGATGAATACCAAAAGTTGGATTTTTAAATTCGTCATCTTTCACGGATACGACACGAAGATTATCAAGAAAATCCCCACCCCAAACTGCTCTTTACATGCAAAAATGTTCATTACTTTTTATCTTCTCAAAAATGGCTCTAACGAATTTGATTAAAATATTACACGTTTAAGATATTTTTACGACAAATGAAATGTATATCTTGAATTTTCTGCGAACAGCTCATGAAGTCCTTCATTCTAAATGAATTTTGTATAATTGCTAAACCGTAAGAGAGATAAAATCTTACTCACAATGTGAGTATTTCGTTAAAGCACATAATATGTCAAATAGATTTTTTGTGGCGTTAACCATTTCCGAGATACCTACGCTTTGCTATTGGTTTGAATTTTCAAACACTCACATTTTGCATTCCATCAAAAAATTCGATACCCAGATTTCATAGGATGTGTATGTTTTGATGCCTAAACCAAAAAAAAAAAAGTTTAAGAGAAAGGACCATGTGTATGTGTGTGTCTGTGAACAGCGTAACTCGAAAACTAAAAATCTGATAAATACCAAACTTAGTGTTTATGTTCAGCATCTTCCAAAGATGCAACACGAAGATTCTGGTTACCATGCTAGCCTCTATACCTTTTTCACTATAAGCTGAAAGAAGAAGTAAACAAAACTTAAATGTATTACTCCGCAGAGCACATGGCAGCACCACGTGGAGGATGACGGGAACTAAAACCCGTGAGAGGAAATTGCTTCTGACAGAATGGGAATACAGTATATTGCACCGCTTGGGGATCATTAGGTTTTAAACACTGTATGTCTTGTTCCTATATTTTGCCTTACATCCTAAACTTATAACGCATAATACTAAGAGGAGACAAATAAAAGTTGTACCTGAACAGTTTTGCATCTGTGATTAAAGGTACTGGATTAAACTGTTCTTAACTTCAGGCTTTAGAAAGCATTCATTTAATCTAATATCAGTATACCACCTTTACTATAACTTTTATGAGTCAATAAGCTAAATAACGATTATCACTATAGGTTAAAACAACAGAAAACAAACGTGATCCAAGCTATCCGAGCAACTGCATCACTAACAAAGAAGTTCAATTATTGCTAAACGATGGCCAGCCATAATCATTGTCGATTAAAGGTGGGCACTTTCCACAGAATTTGTTAAAAGCATTTAACACAATTGTCTTCTTTCCATTTCCCGCGTTTATGTTTTCTACAGTGGCAGAAGATTCTCAGCCGGAAACCAGAAACGAATGCAGCGCCTGCGCATAGCCTCTTAAACCCTCTGCTATAACGGTTTATTTAGTTATAGTTGAATCTGAACAAACACATTTAGCATAAATTTAACTGTTACAATAATGAGTGTTTTAAATTTCTCTGCACGAGAATAACCACAAAATGTTACGATCTGAACCGAACTGTTGTTTGTAGAGGAAGAGACGACATGCTAAGCGGGAAAGGTTGTAGTTTGTCCACCAGCCAATGAGGTGCTGTCTGTCACGTGGGTTTGTTTACTTCTCCTTTCAGCTTATAGTGAAAAAGTTTTAGTTCCCGAGGTCGCATGTTCAAACCCGGCGAAGGGCAATGGGTTTTTACGGGCGTAAAAATCCTTAGCATGGCTTCCTTCGGAAGGGAAGTAAAGCCGATGGTCCTGGTCGTAGATTTACGGAACGTAAAAGAACCTCAAGCCTGATAAAGAGGCCTCTGAGCAAAATTACCGGTCTTTCACGCCCAATATAGAATGGGACGCTAAGGACCACAGCAGTTAAAGAGCGTCCATAAACAAAACTCAGTTTTTATCCCCAAACTATCCTTTATTGACATACTTTCGCTATTTTTACTTTCTCTACTACGTATAGTAAGTAGGGGAAGTATTGCATTCCACCCAAAAATTCGATACCGAGATTTCACCGGAAATACATGTTTTGAGACCTCCTGAATCCAAAAAAAGCATTTTTGGAAACATGTCCGTGTGTGTGTCTGTGTGTGTGTGTGTCTGTGTGTGTGTGTGTGTGTCTGTGAACAGTATAACTCAAAAACAAACAGTCGGATAAGCACCAAACTTGGTATTTAGGTTCAGTATCTTCCAGAGATGCGACACGAAGGTTTTCAAGAAAATCCCCCCACCCCAGACTACCCTTTACATGGAAGATTTTTCGAAAATTTTAATTTTCTCAAAAATGGCTCTAACGATTTTGATGAAAATATCATATGTTTAAGATAATGTCATGAGAAATGAAATGTATATCTCGAATTTTCTGGGAATGTCTCCAAAAGTATTCTTCATTGTGAACGACTTTTGCATAACTGGTAAACCATAAGAGATAGACAAAATTTTACTACACAAAAAATGTAGATCGCGTTAAAATACACAACTTATGTCATATACATTTCTTTTGTTGAGTGAACCGTTTTCGAGATATTGCTTGTTATTTCCTTAAATTTTACAATACTTATACTTTTTCTCAAATTCGTTATTCATTTTTTTATGTCCTGGACATGCAAAGAGAATGGAATGCGCCACATAGCAACCAGCGTTAAAATATTTGACTATCGCTTAAAAGCTACCATATATTACCAATAAAATTGACATCTCGATATCTCGATTAACATGAAGCATATGGAGAATAAGCGTTTGTAAAATTAGATTGTACAGGAGTAGAGAAAGTCATGTGAGTGTAACACATCAGATTTTTTATTTTCTCAGAACTGGCTCTATCGACTTTGATTAAAGTAACATATATTTAAGATATTTACATGACAATTGAGATGTATATCTTGAATTTTCTGGGAATAGCCTGTGAAGTCTTCTTCATTTGGAAGGAATATTGTTTAATTTATAAACAGGTAAACCATAAGAAATAGCTAAAGAGTACTTCACAATGAATGTAGGCCTCTCCAAAACGCACAAATTATTTAGAATAACTTTTTCCGTGGTATCAGCTGTTTCGAGATATCCGTTATTATTAATGATTTTAATTTTGCAACACTTTTTCAGGGCCAGCATTTATCGACTATCTTTTAAACATCTGTGTTCGATTCGGTATCCGCTATACCGCTTGTACCTACAATGAAATGTGTAATGAAACTATTTCTACAAAAGTTTATTTGGAGCAACATGAAGTTGATAGAAAAACAAGCTCTCGTAAGAAAAGTCGTAGAAGCTACATAAAAATAAACGATAGTGGGTAGAGAAATCCACGTCAATGTAACATCAGAACTTTTTTCCAGGAGGTAAAGTCGCTATTCTTCTGTCTCGGCATGGAATTTCAAAGCCGTGAAATAGCGATCCGCTTTTTAGATTAGATTAGATTGGATTGCATTCTGTGAATTCACTAGCAGCCATAAAGGCTTATGAACATAGGACATGTCAAGGAAATGTACAAAAATTACATATAAACATAAATATTACACAGAATATAGAACATTTGAAATAAAATAGACACATGTTATATGCGTGTCAAGGAAATGTACAACATAGTTACATATATACATAAATATTACATAGAATACAGAACATTTAAAATAAAATAAAGACATGTTATATACAAAATGAAACAAATCAGGTGTAATTTTGTGCAAAGTCAAATACCTCCCTACCGTTATAAGGTTAACACATTTACAGACAAGAACAGTTATTTTAACTTTCACTAGGCTTGTACCTTTGTTGGTCTCATCATTTTATTCTATTTCATTTGTAATTCATAGCATTTACTGTCAGTTCTTAATATACATACATTTAAATAGCGTCATTAATTCTAGAGCAGGCATCAAATATAACTGGCAATTGTCATTAGTATTTACTAATATTACTTAGAGAGCTATATATGTATTATCATTAGGATAATTTGTCATTCAGATAATCTTGTGCAGAATAATATGCTTTTGAGCATAGGTACTCTTTAACAGCAGTTTTAAAGACATTGAAATTTCAACTTTTCCCTTAAGATAATTAGGGAGAGTGTTAAATATTTTATGAGCTCATAATATACATCTTTCTGGAAGCAAGAAAGCTTTGCACTGGGATGATGGATGTTACCCTTAATTTCCATGTTTGTAATAAATGTGGTTCGATTGCATACATAGAATTTTAAGATTGAAAATATGGACTATCGCTTTAGCCTATTGTATTCTTCTTGTACCTAAAACGAAATGTGTACATGTATAATGAAGGTTAATATCGATTAATAAGAAGTGAACAGAAGAATAAGATTTTGTAAGAATAGTTTGTAGAAGAGTGAGTAGAGAAAGTCGTGTGAATGTCCATCAGATTTTTTTTCTTCAAATGTTGATAGTTTTTGTATATGTGATTTTACGTTTCTGAAAGGCAATAATGTGATGTTTTCATCAGCTTTGGATACCAATCAAGCTGGTTTTGTGTAGTTCTGAAACTCAGTTCGTTACATATTGTTTCGTGTGTTAAAAATGATCAACCTTTGGACTCAAGTGTATATTCAGACTTATTAATCATTATGTGCTATTTCCATGCACATGACAAGCTTATCGCACACATAAGCTCAGAGAAGGTAAAACAGTTTAGTGTTTCCACGTAACGTAAAAAATATTTGCGCGTAAAATCAGCTGATAATAAAGCTATAAATCTATCCCACTTTGCAAAAGAAATCCAGTAGACTTATATTTCAATACGACGTAAACACAGTTAATGATCACTAAGACAGTAACAGTGTGCATCATTCATCAACAAGAAAAAGAGAAACAATGACCATGACATTTTTATGTTATGTCTAATTATGGCCATTATTTACGAGTGTTACCCACCTTGGCATTGTTCCACCTCGTAATTTGGAAATAATCGTAAGTGTGCTCTCTCCATTTTATGTGCATACCTACTCAGTGAACAGCAGAATTGCTTGTTATCTGTAATACTTACAGTAATGACATTATTTTAAAAATTTGATGTGTTACATTCACACGACTTTCTCCACTCTCTAACACTTAACGATATCTCGGAAATAGCTGATGCCACAAAAAAGTTATTTGAAATAAATTGTGTGTTTTAAAGAGATCTATATATTTTGTGTAGTGTGGTTTCAGCTATACTTTAACATTTACTAATTATGCAAGATTGTATGAATGAAGAGGACTTCACAAGCTATGCTCAGAAAATTCAAGGTATACATTTTGTTTGTCATGTAAATATCTTTAATATATGGCATTTTAATCATAATCTTTAGACATTTTCCATTTAGTAAAAAAATTTTAAAAATATTCCATGTAAAGGGTAGTTTCGGGTGGGAGGATTTTCTTGAAATTCTGCATGTTGCATCTTTGGAAGATAGTGAACTTAAATACCAAGTTTGGTATTTATCCGACATTTCGTTTTTCAGTTATGCTGTTCACACACACACACACACACACACACACACAAAAGCATACACACGAAACCACGCAGGACCTTTTTCTAAAAATCTGATGTTACATTCGCATGGCTTTCTGTATTCTCTATCGTTTATTAGTGGATATACTAACTATTCTTACGAAAGTTATATTTCTATCTACTTCATTTTAACCGAGATAAACATTTGCAGAAATAGCTACATTACATATTTCGTTATAGATACAAAGAGAACGGCGATAATCAAATGTTTAAGTACTGGACCTATATAACGGCCTTGAAATTCAATACTCTTTTCATGCAACCGCAGAAACAATGACAAGGCTTTAAGCGAATGAAAACAATTGACAATTCATACCATTAATAACAAATATCTCGTAAATGGCTGATGCTATAAAAGGTTATTTGAAATAAATTCTGTGTTTAACAGAGATAGACATTGTTTATGGAGTACCATTTCGTCTATCGCTTAATGTTTAAGTTAAACAAGATTATACAAAATTCCTTCCGAACGAAGAGGACCTCACAGGCTATGCCTAGAAGATTCAAGATATGCATTTTATTTGTCATGCAAATATCTTTAATATTGTGACGCAGCGGCTATGGTCCAAGGTTATCGGGAGGTTGGCACCGGGCAGTTAGAATTAACAACGATAAGTACCGCGAGCCGGCATAAACACCGGGCGCTTGGGAGGTAACCAGAACCTTCTGGAAGTTTCTTTTCCCCTCCTCCAGAACGTGTGTCGAAATAGTTCTGGAGTGTTCTGTGGGAGATTAGCTATATAAACGAGCGTTCTCGCGAGTTGAGTCTACCAGTAAGCGAGCGAGTTGGAGGGTGAATTTCTCGTGCGACGAGAGGTGCCGTTCTCCGAGCGAGTTTGTGGCGAACAGCTGTGGAGCGCAGTTAGTGCTGTTGTGAATTGAGAAATTATGGATGTCTTGTATTCGACTCCCCAGCGAGGGGACCGTCCGGAAGAAGAGGGTACGTCACGAAGGAAATGAAGTGAGGAAAAATTGTACTAGCTCACCCTAACGAAGTGATAGGGTGAAGTGAACTCCCATAAAGTTGAACAAGATAAAATCAAAGCAGCAACAATAAAAACAGTGAAGAGTGACAGTTGAAAAACTGTATACAACATGTGTCATTTTAATCAAAATAATTAGAACTAGTTTTGAGAAAATCAAATATTTCGATAAATGTTCCATGTAAAGGGTAATTGGGGTGGGAGTATTTTCTTGAAAATCTTCGTGTCACATCTTTGGAAAATACTAACCTTAAATACCAAGTTTGATATTTATACGACTTTTCGTTTATGAGTTATGCTGTTCACACACACACACACACGGACCTTTTTCTAAAAGTGCTTTTTTTATTGGATTTAGGGTGCAACATACATTTTCCGGTTAAATCTCGATATCGAATTTTTGAGTAGACTGCAATACCTTCTCTACCTACTTCGTACGTGGTAGAGAAAGTTTCTAAGGTCCTCTATATAGTCATAGGGTATAAGTAGAGGCGAATCCAATTCCTTTAGGCAGGGACTCGCACATTTTGAAACAGTATTATACAATGAACCATAGATTATCCCTTAGATGCGAAGATTAATTTAAAGTCTAAGAAACTTATAATGCATTAAATAAATGTACCTTTTATACGCAATATTTAACTGGTTTGATTACTTAGTTGTTATTGATCCTCATTGTTTGAGAGCTTAATTCTTGTTCAGAGGTTATTTAATAGTAAATGTAAAGCCTGTCTTTCATTCTTTTCGAATTATTGAAGTATTTTTTACTTTCTCTACCACGTGCATAGTAGGTAGAAAAGGTATTGCATTCCACCCAAAAATTCAATACCAAAATTTCACCGGAAATACATGTTTTGATGTCCCCTGAATCCCATTTGTTTTTATAGTTCACTATGATAAATTCACTCATTGACTGTGAACGAATATATGCTCAACTGGTTTAAATAAATAACACGTAAAGTAAAGTTGGTTTTGACGTTACCAAAACAAAGCGACCTTAAGAATAACAACTCTGGTTCTAGGGACCCCAGGTCTATTTCAGCATCGTTTCGTTCATTCACCGTCTGATATGACCTAACTGGTTAAACGACGTTAAATTTAAAAAAAAGGTCATTTTTTCTATAATGGGGGGCTATAGACCCAATGAGCCCCTTCTTAGGTCCTCCTTGAGTGTGTGCTACAACACTGACAGCAACTAGCTTCTTTTACTTCAGTTCATCGAAGAAAAGAATTCAAAGAACCAGACAAGTCGACATTTCTTTTTAACATTTGTTTTCGCAGTTGAGTGATGTGAATAAAAGATTATACGACATAACCGTGTCAGGTTATCAGACCCAATTTGATTTACAAAATAAGTGACCTTTATCAAGTTTATTTTCAAGATTCGCAGTGGCTCATATACTAAGTTTCACGAAGAATACAATGTTTCATTCTAGCAGGTAGTGCTACCTGACGGCTAATATTTCAACTTGTTGCTGAGTGCAAGTGCTAACATCTACTGGCTGATCCGCAAATGTCCATCCTCCGTTTAAATGACTTCGGTGGCTGAATAAATGTCTTCCAGCAATATAACAACTAAATGGTACAGTACGTTTCATCGGTTATTTACGTTCACTGTTCTACTTTATTATCCCAGAACAGTGTATGTAGCATTCTGTAATGCTTCAGTTAACTGTTTGTTCTTTCCTGTTTAGTAAACAGAAGGTTTCCAGAAAAAGTGAAAAACTGTTGTTCGAAATAGCGTAGGAACTACCTATAATGCATTTTAAAATGAATACTTTTGCCTGGAAGTCTGCAATGCTTAATCTACACATACTTCATTATTCTGATTAATTGGCCATTTTAATGGAACAGGTACAACGTATAGGCCAAGACCTAGTTATCCTCCTGGTCTAGGGGTACTAGTTCCCAAGGTTGCGGGTTCAAACCCGACAGAAGGCGATGGAATGTTTTTTCGGGCGTAAAAATCCTTAGTATGGCTTGCTTCGGAGAGGAAGTAAAGCCGGTGGTTCCGTTTCGTAAATTTACGACACGTAAAAGAACCGCAAGCCTGATAAAGAGGCCTCTGAGCAAAATTTCCGGTCTTTCACGCCAAATATAGAATGAGACCCTAAGAACCATAGTAGTAGAGCGCCAATAAATAAAACTCAATTTAATAGTGATGAGACGATACCACTATTTCTCAATACTGGATATGATTCTTAAGCACGATACTCGATACTTTATAAAAAAACTGTAAAAGGAATATCTTGTTCTTTGAAATTTGTTATTAGCAGTTTTCTCTGTGTAAACGCATTTAACCAATTTTGTATTTTATGCTAATTCCGAAATTGTTCTTGTTTGACATTCTCCAAGTGACAGCACGTTTTTTTATCTTGATAATGCCACAAGTTAATCCCCTATTATTAAGCAAGGTTAATAATAATAATAATAATAATAATAATAATAATATAATTTCTTTGCTTTCCATTTATGTAACTATATTTTGTGATGAAAACTTTCTTTTAAAGGATTTTCTATCCATAGGAAAACAAACACTAGCAATTCTTCTTCATTCTTATATATAAAACATGAAACTCAAACAACTAAAAATAATGTGTGTGTTGCACCACGCTGCCACTATTCACAACTACCACATAACGTACGTATTTTCTCATCCGGTAATAAGTAATTAGTCACATAACACTCGGAAACATAGTAAGTTAGTGGATTAAGCCTATCTACTGTCCACCTTCATACTTCAGCATATACATGTTTAATTCAAAGGTTTGACTTGCGTTAACACAAACTAGGAGAAGGAAGGAAAGAACAAATATTTCCATGCGCTCTATTGTCTCATGTCTTAAGTTTGATTTGTTTCTGCTGAATTCATAAATTTTGGTCACCGGGGTAGGTAAATGTAATGACAGAGAGTGAGTCACCAAGCCAGGCTGTTGTAGAAATGTGATTTAGTGTGTGAACTAAATCAGCTTCATTCGCAACTCAGTTAACGCTGCATGTTACATGAGTGCTCCTACTCCTTCCTCCATTGTTTTATGTTTTCATTTAGACACAACAGTCTATGGAATGTCCAGCAACTCTTGGGGGCATTTGCGAGGCAATAAAATGAAGTCTCGACTCCGTTCATTCCTTACCTAGCATAAAGTTAAATGTAACAGCTTTTCAATTATGCTAAACTTAAAAAGTTAAAAGTATCGCATGTTTAGCTCAAAGTATTAGACATACTTCGATACCGCCGAGTATCGAGAGTATCGAGTTCCTATTCCTACAATTTAATTTAATTTATCGAGAGCCTAAGACTTTTAATTTGAAACAGTTTACATCTTGGATGTAGCTGGTTAACATTTTTTGGTAGTGTTTAATGTCCGTTCTTACTACATATGGCACCATGTGCGGTGAACATTGATGATGCATGCAATGAAATGATAGTTGAAAAAGGAAATTTGGAAAGGAAATGTTCCAGGCATAAGTTTAAGGTACCTCCCCGGCATTTACTGGTTATGAGGACTGAGGAAGTACCGTCCTGGTAGTGGGCGGATTTGAACCGCGGACCTTCCGAATGCGAACCTCACAAGTTACCGCGGAAATTAAATGGAGTTTTATTTATGGACGCTCTTTAACTGCTGTGGTCCTTAGCGTCCCATTCTATATTGGGCGTGAAAGACCGGTAATTTTGCTCAGAGGCCTCTTTATCAGGCTTGAGTTTCTTTTAGTGCCGTAAATCTACGACACGGGACCACCGGCTTTACTTCCCTTCCGAAGGAAGCCATGGCCGGTTTTGAACTCGGTGATTAGAGGCTAGCATGGTAACCACTACACCACGGAGAACAAGTTACCGTGGAGTCATCCCGCCTCGGTGTACTGGCTAATTCAGGTGCTTAATAACAATCGGCATATTTTGTGTGTGTGATTAATGTAAATAAATTTGTAAGATTTTTCTTTGAAATAAGCAGGGAAAGAGTATTAGAGAAAAACTGATTTCCTCATGTTAAATACCTATGTCACAAAGCGGGAATGCCCAGGCAACAACAAACTGAGTTTTATTTATGAACGCTCTTTAATTGCTACGGATCTTAGCGTCCCATTCTATATTCGCCTTTTGTTTTTGAGTTATATCCGTGCGTGTATTTTCAGATATACACACAGACCTTTTTCTAAAAAATGTGTTTTTTGGGGTTCAGGAGGTATCAAAACATATTTCGGTGAAATCTCGGCATTGAATTTTGGGTGGAATACAATAGGTACTTCCCCTGCTTACTAATAGTAGCAGAGAAAGTAAAATGATTATGACGACTTATATTACACACCCTATACATGAAAAATTTAAAGTGCTAGAGATCCACTGCGGAGTCTCTCCAATGGTCGATATTTTTGGACACGTATCTAATCGTAAAGGATGCTTGAAATACCTTGCTTCAGCGCTTAAACAGTACGTCAGAGGCAAACAAGTAAATACCAGCCAGTAAGAATTAGTAAGCTAAGAAATAAATTAATGGACATCTACAATTTAAAACTTGACTTTGAGCCATACAAATTCAATAAAAGAGAAGTAATTGCTGTGATTCGCCTTAGCCTTGACTTAATTGAAGTATTCGCTTTTGAGGAAAAATTTGTACCGGATTCTCACACACATCAAAATAATAATAATAATAATAATAATAATAACAACAACATTTTACAAGTATCGATAAGCGAAGACCTGATTGCAAAAATCAGATAATGATCACAGCTAAACTTTTTAGAAAAATTAGGAAAACCATTTAAGACAGTTTTTACCATGTTTAGAAATAAATATCACAGAATATTGTTCTGAAGAATTAAAATAGTTCTTAGTGTGTTCTAGCTCACAATTGTTTGAAGCAATATCGAAATTTTCATCTTCTAAAGTTTTAGCAAATAACTTATGCACATGTTCCGTACTGTATAATTAACCTCTGTAGCAATTTTGAATCTTGTATCTTAAATTATGTTTGATTATAAAATCGTTGTTTTGATAAAATATACTAACAATAAATACAACTGAAGTTGTTGCCTCATTATAACGTTTAGAAACACACATGCTTGGAATTCTGATTGCTCTTCCTGGGGAAAAACTATAGAAGTTCGATGACTGTTTTGGAAATTGTAATGAGATCAGTACTCAGCGGATAATTATGAAGGGTAGGTACAAGACCATTGTAACCTCTTTCGTCATACTTTTAAAACATATTCCGGATATTCAACTTTTCTCACAAAGAGTGTAAAGTGCTGAACATTTGAAATGAGACAACAAAGACTGAAATGAACCATGCCTATTACTGGACTGTATAACGTAAACCTTCTAAACAAAGATTGTACTTAAATAGAATGAAGGTAAAACTAAGACATTTTTGGAAGCTAAGATATAAAATTATTTTTAGAAGCAAACATCAGAAAGTTAGATTTTTCATTATGTTTCGCTGTTTTTAAGTATCAACATGAAATAATGAGAAAAAACAAATGTTGGATATATGTGCATTTGTTACTCAAACTGTAGATTTAAGACGCAAATAAGAACCTTTGGTGTATACGGATTATCATCACACATAATAGCAAGTTTTGAGAGTAAAAGTTTATAACATATTATAACCCTATCTCAAAAATAGCGCCATATCCTTGATTCAGCTCTACAAAGTCTAATTGCTCAGCAAACTCCATGAAAGTCGTCGGTACTCAGCAGTGTTCAAATTGTTTTAAAAAAAAATGGTCAAGTGTGATTATTAACGCTTAAATGCCCCACTTACTTTAAAATTAGATATTTAAAAATACGTTGGAATTTTATAGCAATGGTCCCACTATTCTCTGGTGCGCACCAAACTCCGATTCTAACCGGGTGCATATGTGATTTTGGTTCACATAGTCGGATAAATGGAACAAAAATCCGACAATATGGCGGGATTTTGCACAATGAACGCCTGAAAACAACGACAATAATTCAGTCGTCTATCCTTACCTGGTTCCTGTAACTGATTTACAACCGTAATCCTATACGGCTTTATGCCTGCACTTTTCACAGGTCTCTGACACATTGAGTAGTTGTACCCTGTCTCCTGCTACAAACGTCTTAATGTTTTTTTGGGGGGGTGACTGATCCAGTCGTGCTCTTACGTCAACAACAACCGTGGGAAGCCTAGATGAACGAGTTTGCCTTTTTCGCTCACCAGAGATCCAGTTGTTTCCAATTTGTTTACCAGTCCCAGTATTGTGTTTCTTTGGGGAGAATTCCGAACACCAAATTCTCTCTGGTATGCCCTTTGAGTAGCTGTAATTGAATTCGTAATTCAGTATTGCTTTACAAGGAAGAGTCGTTCATTTAATGTGTACTCCATTTTCACGTTGACCAGAACAAAATCTCAAAAACGGTTGCCGACAATAAAACTAACAATTACGAATAAAACATGAACATCTCCGCAATTAGTGGCAGGTAATTGAAACTCCAGAACATTCTGCTTAATAATTGGAACAGAATAATTAAAGAAAGAAATGTGTCAGTTCTTCATAAATCACACTGCGAGTAGTTTGTAACAAATATTTCTTTTCTTTTCCTTTCCTATGAGATTAACTCTTTGTGATGAATACCAAAAGAGTTAATTTGACAGGAACTTGTTAAACATTCATTTTAGGAATATTCCAGCGTTCAGTTATTAGTGCTTTACTTGTGGATCAAACCAGTTGTTTCATAATACCGAACACACCCAAATTATGTTGCGTAAGATCACAGGCAGACAGACTGAACAAGCTACTTGTCCTTGTTTGAACAATTCGCCATCTTCAGGGGCAAGCCTTGTTTAGGCAGTAGGGGAATCTAAGTTCATGGTTTAGAGAAACAATGGACATTCGACCTTCACACAAGAGTGGTCTCTTCTGCATGCATGCTTCTTTCCTCCCACTGGCGTGGCGTTATCGATAAAAATCGTTATCTGAATCAAGGCAGAAAGCTCAATATTTCCACCAAGGTATGGTGGTTTTTGAAAGCCTATAATTTTCACTTCTATCTAAAGTATGAATGCCCAAAGTTTGTTTTAGGAATTATGCAACACAATCCCTAAAATGTGCAACAACATGCAGTATATTGGACCTTACTATTTCAAAGCAATTGATAAACGCATAATTCCATTCTTCTAATTTTACTGTCATTTTCTTACAAATAAACTAATTTATATGTACACCTTTTTTTTCCGATCTACTTCTCGTTCATGTTGTCATGGTGGAAAATTGAATTTACTGTATTTAGTGCTGGTAACCTAATTAAATGCATGTTTTGACTATTTTACTGGACGTATGTGCATGAACTATATTAATTTCTCTAGCCTTTGATACATTATTGCAGACATGAAATATAATTCTATTTGATAGTTGAAGTTTAGCATTTAAATCTTACCTGGATCTTTACTTACTTTTTATTTTTTAATATTTATTTACGATTTAATTCACGCAACAATGTATGAGTTGTAAGTTATTGACTTTTTTAAGATCAACAATCATAACCAAGGTTAATAATGATGACCTTGCTACTAGAATCATTAAGCTCAACAACTGTTAGTAATTTATGTTACTTTCGCTTAAGTATTATTTCTAGTTTAGTATTTACATCTTGGAAAATATAGTATGCAATGCACATCTTGCGGGTTCGTTTCTCGGTATCACCCACTCTAACCATGGAGTTTTTCGTGGTATTCTCCCGGTCGCCTAGGCGAAGGGTGGCGTATTCTAGTCCAGTTCTCCTTCCTCTCACTTTCAGGTGTGTCTTCGGGTCCTGCGGTGTTGGCGGTGTCGGGAAAATGGCGTAATTGCTTACGCATTGGAAAAGATTTTCCCCCGTGAACGACAGGGTGCGTTGTCCGTTAGTTGCTTCGTCGCCCTCTCTCGGGATTCTTCGCCTCTACTGGTGCGAGGGTGTTCAAATTGGAAATGCAGGGTTATTCAAAACGAAGGAACAGACTTTAAATATTTATTTCTAATGACGGACAATAAATGGCGACACATGCGATACATCACCGAATAGAGGAAAGTTCAAAGCTTTATTGTATGGGTTAAAAATAAGCACCATTTGTTATGCGAGGACGACCGGTGCTTTTCCGTTTGCATACGCAACCATCTTCTACGAATGTATTGTATCAATTGTAAATTTTTTATGACGAGGTGGCTCGTTGTTGAACTTACAACGAAATACACGCTGCAATAAAATAATGGATTCACTCTTTGCATACTGCAGCACACAAAACGACTTTTCCTGTGGCGTTGCCATTTCCTCGTAAACAAACACAACGCCTCTGTAGGCACTAAATGGAACTAATGAGTGGAGCTTAAAACTTTGAACCTTCCTCTATTCAATGATGCGTCTATGTGTCACTATCTATTGCCGTTCATTAAAAATGAATATTTAAAATTTGTTCCTTCTTTTTGAATAACCCTATACTAGGGACTTCTGCGTGTCTCTGTGGACCTGTCTGCCTGCGGACCTGCGAGCTCCTACGCTCCTCACCTCATCCCTGCCTCTTGGGCATGTAGCCACAATAGATCAAGCTGGTCGCAGTGACGAGGTGTCCCCCTCCGATACACACATCCGTTAAGTGCTTTGGCAAATCTTGTCTTCGTCTCGTATTTTCAAACTCTTCTTCGTTCTCCAATGATGCACTTACCACACGTGTATCGCAATTTACTATTCCTGTTTGCAAAATACGACTACCAATACTTCAGGATTTTTAAAAAATCACGCTTTTTTATGTACAAGGTGAAGGGTTATCCCTATATGTCACGCGATCTGCCAGTGCCTTATAATTTGGTTTTATGCAACCCACAGTGTATAGACAACCTCAAATATCGATCCTAGTTCTCACTCGGATTAACTGTAGATATGACAAGCTTCGGGACGCTGATCGATAGCATGCATTTAAATTCAGTGTTAGAAGCTACCAGAAATACGAATAAGAATTAGTAGAGAAACAATTTAATGGCACTTACCAAGAATTTAATGGTCGACTTAACACTAAAGTACTGCCAACCTTGCAATGGGGGTTACTAATTTAGTCAGTAAATCACATCTTGCTTTGAAACAACACAAGTTGATTAAATCACTTCCCAGCGCTAAATGTCACGTCGTATTGTATTTAATGGAAAACGTAAAAACCAACAATTAAAAAGTGGGGAATACTTACGTTAACACTAAAGTTATTCCAAATAAACGCGCACTTGGAACACAACAGTCTCAACCCAACCAAGGATTATTTGTTTTAAACTCAACAGTTAACGTTCTGTAAGATAATGCCTGTACCGCCAACATGACAATTGCAGTTAACACCAACTACGGCCATCTCTTTACCATGTGTATGTTTTAGGAGGGAAGTTAATGCAAATATTGGTGGCGTGGCAAGGAGGTCTCAAAATCAATTAAGATATCTTGGTCTTCAGTTTGATTATGATATGAATATGGGATAAATATGTTGGCAAGGCGGAGAAAGTGATTGCTGCCTTAAGTCGCTTAATGCCTTCAGGCGATCCCAAGCCTCAAACAAGGAAAATCCTAGGTGGCGTGGTTAATTCTATTATTTTGTATGGTGCGCCCCCTTGGAAGACTTGCATGGATAAAGCAATATATAGAAGGTGGGTGGAGCGGGTGCAGCGAAAGGTTGCTCACAGAACCACCTCCACGAAGGCTATACAAGTTCTAGCAGAAACCATGCCTTTTCATCTGCTAGTCCAGGAAAGAGCATGTGATCGGATTAATACCTTCAGAACATAAAAACTGTTGACCGGGGAGGAAACTATCAGACAGTGGCAGGTGGAATGGAACCAGGAAGAGAGGACGGCTCAATGGACCAAGTTGCTAATTCCTGAGACAGCACCCCGAATACCTAAGAAGCATGGTAACCTGGGATATTATGTGACAAAATTTCTGATCGGCCACGGTCGTTTTAGAATTACTTACATCGAATGGGGCTGGCTGATACGGACCTTTGTTCATACTGCGCACAAACGGACACCCCTGAGCATACTGTTCTTCATTGCTCAAAGTGGAATGACATACGTCATCAGAGCTATAAACAATTAAATCAGATTGTGGCTTTGAACATCGTTATTATGACAATGTTGGAAACTAAGGAAAACTGGCAAATTATTGTTCAATTGATAACCTGTATCCTTAAGACAAAGGAGAGGGATGAACGGGAGGTGCAACCCCGATATTGTGAATGGGTATGTAGACCATTTACAACCTCTTCTTCTTGAAGTAATACTTCAAGATAATTCCAAGAAGAAGTCGACTATGGCTTGCAGCGGTTTTTTTAGTTGATGAGAATCCAACTCAACCGAGGGGTCTTTCTAAGGTTTTTCTCCCTGCCTTCCAAAAAGAACCACTCCTAGTACCTTACTACAACCGCTGCCACCACCACTACTCTACCACCACTACTAATCTCTTACTACTACCGCTACCGCCACCATCACCATCACTGCTACTAACTACTGCTAATACCACTACTACTATTACTCGCGCAAAACTTCTGGAATCGTGACCTTGATTGCCATCCCAGCTGCCGAGCCTAGGAATGGTTTATGTTTAGCTTTATCAACGAAAGCGATATAATACCTTTGCTTACTCACGGTGCTTAACACATAAGTCTGCATAGAAAGTGTTTGCATCTGGTTGTAATTTTAAAGAGAGCTGCAGTATCTAAATAGTACTTATTTTATATTTGTTATATTTATAACCATGGCTCCTATGTTTTCAAAGTTAAGTGGTAAGGTGTTACATAGTCAAAGTAGGGAAATAATTGCAAATGTCATCGACTTCATGAAGCAAGAAGCAGAGATGAAGGAAGAAATTATATCCGAGTTCCACAAAAGCTTATGAGAGTGAAAGAAAGAGTAGTCAGAGCAACTGGTGTTTCACCGAGTTCCGTTTCCAGAGTTCTCAAAGATAAGAGAAAAATAACATATGGATGAAAGAGGACCATTTGACACACCTGGGAAGAAACATAAGGTCCCTAAACGTATTACAGAAATAGACGATTTCGAATGCGTCATTCGGCGCACGATTCACAATTCCTATGTGGAAGAAAAAAGTGTGCTAACAATAACCAGATTGCTCATCAAGCTGAAAGACAGCAGAAACTTTCAAGGTGGTGCTACAAATCTCAGAAAAATTATTAAAGATTTAGGGTTCAAATGGAAGAAACCGAAATCAAATAGAAGAGTTCTAACAGAAAAGCAAAATAAATAAATAAAATAAAAAAATAATAATAAAATAAAAAAAATAAAAATAAAAAGTAAATGTTGCCATGATAGCTTAGTCGGTTAGACCAACGGCACGGAAAGCCTAAGATCCGTGGTTCAAATCCCGGCTATGGCATTGAATTTTTCAGTCTGATTCTACCTTTCCAAATGACTATAATTTTATATGTACTTATATCAGTGTGTACTTATATCAGCATCAATTTTCAAGGTGGTGCTACAAATTTCAGAAAAATACTATAATGTATGAAGATGAGTCATACATACACAGCAGTCATACAGCATCTAAAAGTTGGAGTGACGATAGCGAATTAGGTTTGCAGGCACCTGTTGCCAAAGGGCAAATACTTATTATCGTTCGTGCTGTTGGAAAGATCGGCTTCGTTCCAAATGCCCTTCTTTTACAAGTCGCAACAAACAACAGGAGATTTTCATCAAGAAATGAATACAGAAAATTACATGAAGTGAATCAACGCCATGTTGATACCTAATATGCCTGCTGGGTCTGTTCTGGTCATCGACAATGCTTCACAATGCGTCAACACTCAAATTCACAAACCACCTACCTCAACTTCCTTGAAAGAAGAAATGAGAGCTTGGTTACTTAGGCATAATAAAGCTTTAGATGAAAGCATGAGTAAAACAAAGCTATATAACTTAATTAAAGCCAACAAACAGCTTCAGAAGTCATACATACTTGACCAGATAGTAATACAACATCGCCATAATGTACTTAGACTGTCATCGTATCGCCCAGATCTAAACCCAATCGAATTAATCTGGGCTGATATCAAAAAATGGGTGGCATGCAGAAATATCACTTTTAAATTAAAATATGTGGAGCAGTTATAACGCCAGCAATTTGCTGAAATTGGAAGGCCAGAATGGGAAAATGTATGGCGACATGCTGAATAAATTAAGAATCATTATTCCGAAAAATACGGAATTGCAGAAAATCAAACAGAAATAATTCTCATGCAGGATAATGGTGCAGAAAGTAGTGACAGCAGTGATGACGGCAATAATGTGAGTGATTCCGCAGAAGAGAAAGGGTTGTTAGATGTGGAAGAATTGGAGGCAATGATTGACAGCGTTTTTTATATTAAGCGCTTTTTACAGCGTGGATTTTAATATACTGTATATAACTAAGTTTATCAGCGCAACACAGTGCATAACCGTTGTGGATATTTGACGATGACTGTCCCACGCACTCCTGCAGCATGCAGTCGATCAGTCACCACCTGATGTGGTAAGCAACTCGCATCATAGCTCTCATTAAGATTTTCACGTGTCTAGAACTGTTGCGCCGATTATACCACCAGTGCTAGTACCCTACCACCACCACCACTACCACTACTAGTACCTTACTACAACCGCTGCCACCACCACTACTACTAGTAATACTACCGCTACCACCACCACCACCACCCCTACTACTACCACCACTACTAGTACTTCCTTACTACAACCGCTGCCACCACCACCACCACCACCACTACTACTACTACTACTACTACTACTACTACTACTACTACTACTACTACTACTACTACTACTACTACTACTACTACTACTACTACTAGTACCGCTACCACCACCATTACTAGTACCCCCTTACTACAACTGCTGCCACCACCACTACTACTACTACTACTACTACTACTACTACTACTACTACCGCTACCACCACCACCACCACCACCCCTACTAGTACTTCCTTACTACAATCACTACTACTACTACTACTACTACTACTACTACTACCGCTACCACCACCATTACTACTACAACCACTACTAGTATCTCCTTACTACAACTGCTGCCACCACCACTACTACCGCTACCACCACCATCACTACTACCGCTACCACCAACACCACTACTTCTACCACTACTATTACCAGTACTAGTATCCTGCTACTACCGCTACCACTCTTACTGCCGCTACTACTACCACCACCACCCTTATTGCCGCCACTAATACCGCTACCACTCTTACTGCCGCCACTGCTACCGCTGCTGTTACCACTTCCACTACCGCTTCTACTACCAGTACTACTAAAACAGCTACTGCTACTACCACCTCCAAAACTCTATTACCTCTACAACTCTGCATTCATTAGCATTAATACTACCACTACCTCTACTGCTTCATATATTTTTTAAACTATCATAACCCCACATTTCGAGAATTTAAACGCTCCAAAATTACAGCACAGAGAGCTTTAAAGTAAAGGAGCACACTTTGTCTTTATCCATTTTTCTGCAAACTGAATTTTTGTAATTTAGGTGCATTTATCTCATTAATTATTAAAGTTAAGTCTTAGAATCACTGCGTATGTACGAATAACTGGGAGCATTAAAATGAAAGTTTGATTTTCTCCTAAACTGATTTAACTATGTTAATTTATTACATTAGAAATGCATGACATTTCATATACATTTTTCTGTCGCATTTTAAACTTCATTTTGTCAAATAATTTGCTCTCAGTACACTGACAGAAAAAAAAACAAATTTTGAAGCAAAATTGAAGCAGAGAAGTGAATCCAAGTACAAGAGTTTATGTGGTTTGACATATGTTTTTAAACATTCTGTGTCAACGTATATTGGAACAAATCTATGTTCAGTTCAGTACAGCATAGATAATTAATGATATGAAATGACCATCAATTTTCATTGATATCCAAACAATGGGAGCTTTTGAAAATAATAATAATTTGAACGCTTTTTAAAAGGGAAAATTGGGCTATTGTCACATTTCAGAATTATGAAGCTGTATCTTTCTCATTTATTTTATAAATACAATTAACGTCGATATTAATAAATACCTTTTTCGTCGTTTTTTTTGTGAATTATTATTTTTACTTTCTGAAACACTTACCTACAGTAAATAGAGGAAGTATTGCATTTTACCACAAAGTAGATATGACGATCTCACTGGATATACACGTTTTGAGGTCCCTGAATAAAAATTAGGAAACGTTTCGTGTGTGTGTGTGAATAATATCACTCAAAAACGAAAAGTCTATTAAATACTAAACTTGGTATTTCAGTTCAGCACCTTCCAAGGATGCGACATGAAGATTTCCAAGTAAATGCCCCCACTCCAAACTATCCTTTACATAGAAATTGTTTTCGTTATTTTTGATTTTCTAAAAAAAATTGCTCTTACGATTTCGTTTAAAACACCATATGTTTAATATATTTACGGGACAAATAAAATATATATCTTGAATTTTCTGCGAATAGCCTGTGAAGTCCTGTTTATTCTGAATGAACTTTGTATAACTGGTAAACTGTAAGAGACAGGTACTGCACAAAAATGTATATCTCGTTAAAGCACACAATTATTTCAATAACTTTTATTTGGCGTTATCCACTTCCGATATATTCTTTGTTAGTAGTTTGAATGTTAAAATACAGCTTTTTCAAGTAGTAAGTCGTTATTTTTTCCCGTGGTAATGCAAAGAGCATGGAATTTCAAAGTCTACACATAGTGACCCAATTTGTAAAAATCTGACTATTAATATCTACTGTATGTAGCCTTGTTATACCTAGAATGAAAATATGTGTAAGTAAATAAAAGTTAATTTGGATTAATCGAATAGTTTGTGGAAGGATGAGTAGAGGAAGTCATGTGGATGCAATATGTTAGATTTTTTTAACTCTGGAGATGCGCAAATTAAAGGATTTATGCAAAGGATACTGGAAAATGTGCTACTTCCAAAAATATTTAGCATTAACATTTTTAAACCGTTATGAAGTTTGAAAAAAATACTTATCTTCTTTCTTATTATAGTGGAAGAAACATCATTTCGGGCCAGTTGCTCCATCGAGTGCAATGTAACTCTTTGTTGCGCTTTATGTCACTTTGATAACGTTTTTTCGTTTGCCTGGAATGAACGCAACATTCAGAGCGTGACCAACAATAAAAACACGAACTCTCAACAGTTGGCCTTGGAGAGTCACTGAATCACTTGTAAAATATTTTTCGTATGACCAACCAGCACGTAATAGACAAAGAGAAGGGATACGTGCACCTTATTGCTTAGAAAACGTAATGTCTCTAGTCTATATGAAGAGAACTAAAGTACATAACACTCACAAATTTCTACACATATTCCGGATGAACACCTCTCTGCTTTAGTATTTAGAAAGGATATTATGCATTATAGTCTGTTATCAGGTAACTCCTGTCTAGCTATGTACACAGTAGAATACTAACATCAAATGTTTAAAACATAATTCTACACGCTATATAACATAGTACCTACTATTTTTTGCTCTAATCAAAATACGCCATAAAATGTCTCATGCTTGCCTTTAATGTGAAATTCCTTTGAATATCAGAATATGCTTAAGGCTATGCACAGGGTAAAAAACCGAACAATATTTCCTTTGCAATTTTTTTTGGGTAAAATCCACTGGTTTCGCCCGATTTACAATTGAAGTTTCCGTACAACCGTAACTTACGTGATGTAGTGCACTTGGTAATGGCGCAGAGTCTGCTCGCCTCGTCTCACACACACACCCTGATCTTTCTTACTCGGTTGTAAGGTGGAAAGCGAGCTGCGTTAGCAAGTTGCAATAAGTTGACGATAACTGACGAAGGCTTGCCTAAAGAAGCCAAAGTGGAAATCTATACAAACCGGAATAGCTAAAACTATTTTACTTCGCCAGCAACTAGGATACTTCATTAAGATAGGATAGGACAGGATTAGAAGTGGAGGGGAACTTAGCACCTCGACCTACTGAGATCTTTTGTACCTAGGCCCCTGACGGGGCACACTGGGGGTGGAGGGATGAGGTGAGAGGAGTCAGAGACATTTATTTTTATTTATAATTTTAATATTATTAATAATATTATATAGTCGCATATCACCATGTAGTTAGTGTGACTTTAAATACATTTAAAATGAATATTATATTGTACTTTTTGTAGATTAAATATGATTTCATTCTATTTCTTTTGCAGGAATAGTAATTCATAATGCAACAAATTTCCAAGATATTCGTTATATAGGAAATTTACAAACCAACAACAAATAAAGGGCACGACAGGCAGAGGGCAGGGTCCCTACCATTTACAGATTTGAACTCCCCGGGTGGTGGCTGGTGCAGCCGGAAACTCTACCCCCTGCGGGCTTACACATTCCTGTGGGACCCGGGACCCGGAGACCGCTCGCAGTCCGAGGGTCGAAGGTTTACACACAGCATTCTCTTCCCCTGCCATACACACACCGAGACCTCCCGCCGACACTTGCAACCCTGAAAGAAACCAAGCAGATGAAAGGTGAAGTGAAATGAGAATGGAGATGAAAAGGAGGGACAGAAAATTCGGGGGATGTAATGATCCATCCCAATTCGCCTGGCAACCTGATGAAACCCCGAAAAAAATCATGCGTCAGGAAGGTCGGCCACGGGAATCGAACCCACGATCTCCCTAATGTGGGCCACAGACGTTACCGCCTGAGCCATTCCGCTCGGGTCCCGGTTCAGCTGGGATTCGAACCTGCCCCTAGCGGAGAGGAAAGAACTTACTACTTTATTTTTATTTATTATAGTTGCCCTGTGACTGTAACAATTCCTGTGCCTTACAGGTGAATTTTTACATGCGCTTATAAAATTAACAATGATTTAGTTGTTGGTATTTAAGTCCATAGAAGAGCCTACAGCTCGCAGAAACAGCTTATCTAGATACTGTCTGCTGTTTTTCGCTGGTTTAAAACTTAATACATAGTGTTAATTATGTACATATTATATTAACAAGATACAGAGATATTTAAGTCCTGTGCTTTTAATTAATACTCTCTTGTGCGTTCGATGGCGCGGTTCGTCAGTGCCCATACACCTCACAAATGGATTTATGTGCGCACGGAGTTTATTCCATATCGACTTGCCTCTATCGTCAATTGTTTCCTGTATAGATTTAATTTGGAATTCCTTGTGGATCTTAGCTGCTGGCAAAATAGGGGATCTGAATAGTGTTTTGAATGGATTGAAGTTTCTTAACACCTATCGCGTGACTTTTACAGCTATTTCTTTGTCAACAAGAGAGGCAATTCGTGAGTTCCCAGGTTAAAATCCTATGGGCCGACCATCTGACTGGGGTTTTTCTGGTTTCCCTCAGTCGCCAAGGTATAAACCGGATTGGATATTTAATACCACAACCCAAAATTCCACCTTAAGTCTAAAACAATTGTAAAAGCGAAAAATAGATGGTGATAGGAAGTGCTCTGCCATCTATCCTCAGGTAATGAAAGCAGATAGACTGGATGGCAGCCTAATGCCATCTGCCGGCACGTGAAGAAGCAGCTGCATACAGTTGCTATGCACTAAGGTCTGGTGGACACGTGTCGAAGCTGTCATATGCCCGTAACAGAAGCAGAGGTACAGTTGCATAGTACTAAGGTCTCTATGGACATGCGATGAGGTAAGATGGTATGGTACAGGGATGAGACCTAAAAGGCTAAGTGTCCGCTACACACCGATCCGCAAGGCACCTTCTAACAGATTCTTCGGGATATGATCAGATAGTTAAAAGCGACGTAAAACAAATAAAGAATAAAAGAAAGGTGTTTGAGCTTACAGGCCGGCGACCACGGTAATTTAAATAAATTGCCATAACGCAGTTTATAATAATTACCGTTAACAGTTTTAAAATCATAATCAAATTAACATATACCGTACAAAGAAAAGCGTTGTTGCATCAAGAATGTACTTAAACTACAGAGATCATTCACGGTCAATATATAAAGCTTTGCGATGGTTACAAGGATTTTGAGAAAGCGGTCAGGGTTCGATGCCATCATAGGAATAAGCATGCCAAAGCTGCAAGATGCGAAGGTTACGCGAGGAACTGCTGTGAATGCTAATGGATAGATTAACAAGATTTGGTGACGAGAGAACTAAGCTTGCTAGGCTGCGGAGGAGATTTCAATTGATTCTTCTACACACGCACTTGGCACTGTCCTAAAATGGGAGTAGGTGCTTGTATCTACAAAATAAACTCTATGACCTAATGGTGAACAGACACAGAAGAGGTCTCAAATGATAACTTATGTACACTACATGCAAAACATTTGTTATTCCCCAAGCTTACCTCAGTCATGTGGCTAGTACAGGGAGAGCCAAAAAACTACGAACCGCCTGCGCGGTGTTTTTCCTGTCCGCGTCCTCGGCCCTCGTTGCCATCTGCCGCTATCATAGAAAGGTGCGGATGAAACCATAAACATTTTTAAAACTACTTTAAAAGGCTTTACTTACCAACTTTATGAAAGAAGATGCTGAAACTGGCCACCGTCGTTGTCCATACATTTTTGGCACTTCTTTAGGAAACTATCCATCACTCGCCAATTTTTTTCGAGTCAACAGTTGAAGCCCGTACATATGTGAATACAATTTTGGCCCCCCCTTTTTTAGAGAATTAACAGCCAAGGAGCGTGATTTTGCTTTTTTCAACAAGACTCTGCAACAGCTTATACGGCCAATATTTCGATGAGAAAAATTGAAAGTGTGTTTGAGGACAGAATTATTAGTACATATTTGTGGCACCCTCGGTTCTCCGACCTAACCCTCTGCAATTTATGTCTCTGGGGTAACTTAAAACAAAGTTACAAGACAAGCCCACCCACCCTGGAAGAATTAAAACAAAATTGTCAGAATTTCTCAACGTGAACTACGGCGAGTGATGGATAGTTTCCTAAAGAGGTGCCAAAAGTGTATGGATAACGACGGTGGTCAGTTTCAGCATCTCCTTTTGTAAAGTTGGTAAGTAAAGCCTTTAAAAGTAGCTTTAAAAATGTTGTATGGTTTCATCCGCGCATTTCTATGATAGCGACAGACGGCAGCGAACGCCGAGGACGCGGACAGGAAAAGCACCGCGTAGGCAGTTCGTAGTTTTTTGGCTCACCCTGTATTTCACTATACCCAGTCTTCATGCTTCTTCCATTAACCATCTGAAATAAATAATAGGATTAAAATTTAACATGGGAGTTAGAAATAAGCTGATGTGCTACATTCACACAACTTTCTCTTCTCATCCTTTTAAAAATATTCTTTTAAAAGCTTATTGTTCTTTCCCAGTTAATCCAGATAACGTTTCATTTCACATCTACCATTTCATTCTGGAACACAGTAGGTAAAGCGATAGTCAGTTTTTAAACAGCATATTACTATGTGATGGCATTGAAATGCCATGCTCTTTGTATGGTCACGAAGAAAAAACAAATAGCGATTTACAGTTGAGAAAAGTATCTACAAGATATTTGAAAATAAAAGGAATAACAGAATATCTCGGAAATAGTTAACTCTACAAAATAACTTATTTGAACATAAACTGTGTGCTTTAATGAGATCTATATTTGTTGTGTAGTAAGATTTTGTATGTCTCTTCTACGGTTTACCAGTTATACAAAAGTCATTCAGGATGAAGAGGGCTTCTCAGGATATTCCATAAAACTCAAGATACCTATACACTTCATTTGCATTGCAAATATCTTAAACATACGCATTTTAATAAAAATCGTTAGAGCCATTTTTGAGAAAATAAAAAATAACGAAGCTTTTTCCATATAAGGGTAGTTTGGGTTGCGGAATTTTCTTCGTGTCGCAACCTTGGCAGATGCTGAACTCAAATACCGAGTTTGATATTTAACCAACTTTTCGTTTTTGAGTTAAAAACGTGCGTGTTGTGTCTACTGTTCACACACAGACCGGTTTCTAAAAATGCTTTTGTTTTTTATTCAGGGAGTCTCTAAAGGTGTATTTCCGATTAAATTTTGGTATCAAATTTTTGGCTTTTTCTCTACATACTATAGGTAAGTAGTGGAGAAAGTATAAACGTTGCACGTTTGCTGCGGTTGGATGTAAATAAGCAGAATATGGGCTGACCCGTTAAAGGGATGAAATACGGATGACTTGTCTTATTAAAATGCGCTACCGCTCCTTCACTAATATAACATATTTAAATAACGGGGTGACGCAGTGGCTTCCTTTCTGGCTCTTGTATTGTGGGTCTGGGGTTCGATTCCCGGCTCTGGGATGGCAATTTTAAGTGGCCCTATTCACGCCTTCACCTGTAACTTACTCATGTGTAGTATCCCCAACGTGGTTCGGAGTCCACGGTAAAAGCTGTAGGTCCTTTCATTCCACCGCCATTCTTATCAACTAACCATCGGCGGCAATGGATTCCGACACAAAGTGAAATAGTTGGAAACGCATAACTACTAAAAAGCGTATGATAAACTGTGTATTTTAACGAGCACTGTGTTTGCCTTGTAATACGAATTTGTCTATCTCATAGTTTTGCAGTTATGCAAGCTCATACAAAATGCAATCAGAACGTAGAGGACTTCACGGGGTATTTACACACAATTTATAGAGTTGCACCACGTCAGTATCTCAAACATTTCTTAAAGTCGTGGTATTTTAATCACAATCTTCAGAGCCTTTTTTGAGAAAATAAAAAAAAAAAAAAAAAAACTTTCGCACGTAAAGGGCAGCTCCTCAAAATCTTGTGTTACATTCTTGAAAGATGCTGTGTTTGAATCATCCGATATTTAGATTTTTATATAGGTGCTCTCTTTTACTCCCACTCACCGAGCGGGATGGCTACGCGGTAACGTGTGGCTGGGCGGTGGAGGTGAGCTTTGTAGACGTTTCTTCCTGGCGTCGGTCGAACTGCTCAGCTAGGTCCCGCCTCCGGGTGCCCCTTCTGGGGATCCTCGTGTGTGCGGCATCGAATGCGTTCGAACTGGAAACATTAGGGACCCCATTCATGCTTGCGCACGTCGCAACCCGGATCTGGTTGTGTCGTCCTCTGTGGTCTAGGAGTACCATGTTAGCCTCCGGTTCCCAAGGTCGAGGGTTCAAACCCAGCGTAGGGCGATGAATTTTTTCGGGCGTAAAAATCCTCAGTATGGCTTCCTTCGGAAAGGAAGTAAAGCCGATGGTCCCGTGTCGAAGATTTACGGCACGTAAAAGAACCTCAAGCCTGATAAAGAAGCCTCTGAGCAAAATTTTCGATCTTTCATGCCCAATATAGAATGCGACGCTAAGGAACACAATATTTAAAGAGCGTCCATAAATAAAACTCCCTTTTTTGTGATCTGGTCGCCTTCCTGGTCCCCTCACTCCTCCCTTCTAAGGGATCATGGTAGAAGCACAAATAGCCCATTGGTCCATTTGCCGTGTTCTACCCCGGTTTCGAGGGCACTTCTGTAATTTGTACCTGTACCTTTATCTGACTCTGATTCTCACTCTCGATCTGTCTCTATCTCTTACACACACGCACGCACACACAAGCGTGCTCGATAGCTTTTCTGAAAATGCCTATTTTGAGTTCAGTAGGCCTCAAAATGTACACTTCCTGTGATAATATCGACTTTTTAGGTGGAACGCAGTGCAATACTTTCTCCACCTCCATATATAAACGATTAGCTGCGTTTCTGCTTATCCTTATCTACTTAGAACACCAACGAGAGTGGCATATGTTATTCCTTTAGGAACTATTGTGTTTATAAATATCAGTCCCGTCTGAACTACTCGAAGAAGGAAACCATTTATTGACTTTAGAGAACAAACTGTAACTTACCATATTAACACAATGTTCATATAATTTACATAATTTCATTTTATAAAAATACATTTCACGAACTTTAATTAGATTCATATAAAAAGGAAAAACAATACCACATAGGTGATTAATTACTCTTGATAATAGTGTCTATGTTTTATAGATGTGATGAAGGATAATGACACTGAATTACTAATTAAATTGGCCGTTATAGGTAACATCTGTGTTTATTAGACCAAATTTATGTAAAAATATAAATATTGCAGATGGTTCCAGGCCACCAAATAGGAGACTTTGAACACGGAAATTACGCTGACCGAATTGATATTTGAATTTTTCTTCCAAGAAAGGATCACAATTTTCATAAATGGTCATTTTTCTTCATCCACTTTTTCTTTTAGCTTGATCACAATCATTTTTATATCTAATTATTGGATCCAGGATGTAAACTTCATGTTATCACTTTTTGAAAGCTATAATATCAATAAAACGGTTAGATCCATAACTATCTAGTGCATGCACTTCTTCAAAGCACTGAATTCTCTAATTTGCAACATGCTTGTAAGAGTGTGTTTGACTTTGTGATGCCTTCGGTTAATAAGTAGGGACTTATGTTATATTTAGTATGTAATATTAAAATTGTTTAAAAGAAAAAATATTTACGTGCCTGAAAACGTTAAAAAAATAAAACAAAAAACACAAAACAGATTATTAGATAATGAACTGAAAACTGCGTATCAGTCTATCCCAGAAAGGGCAAGCTTTAAGTAAACACCTAATTATAACCGCTTTCAGGTGGAATATCTGCATTAGCTTTGCATCCCTAAATTTCTCAAATCGTGCGGCTCAAGAATCACTTGGCAAATGCAATAATTTTCAGGCATGTAAAATGTTCAAATTAACCATATCGAATACCTTCCTTGTTCATTTAAGTGCTGACAAGATGATGTCCAAAGCGGCGTCCATCAACAAAGAGACAATGCCTAACTCGATCCTGAACTTCAGTATTCACACTGAAAAATCTAACTTCTGAAATATGCAAATAACATAATTGTTTCGCACTTTCATGTCTTGCAAAGATGTGGGTTGAGTATAGAAAACAAGTTGTATCACATATCCCCAAAGGAAAACGTCTAGAGGCGTCAAATTAGGTGAGCGCGCAGGCCATGGCGTTGGACCACCCCGTCCAATCCATCGATGTGCAAACTTGCAATTTAAATTGTCCGTACGATTTGAGCATGGTGAAGAGGATCTGCGTCTTGTAGAAACCACAATTTATGTCGTCTGTTTAATGAAAGGTCAAAGAAAGTTTAATATCATATAATTTATATTTTGTCTTATAATAATGAGCGAAACACTGTGATTATAAGCAGTTTAAAGTTAATGATTGACTGCTACCGTTAACTAGTGTTCTCATTATATAAATAAAAGTTAATTAATTATTGATTCAGGTACATTTTAGTGAAAAATCATGAAAATTTGAAATGTGTTTTTCTCTTTCAGTAGCGCGTACACTTAAATGCCCACATATAATCCCAATGACCACAAAAGCGTAAACTTTCCTCTTTTCAGTGACATGCAGAATGTGTTTCTGCTTTCAGAGTTTCCATTTGGTATAGAAGTTGAAATCTGTCCCTTATTTTTGAATAACCCTGTATATATTTTCCAAATCACCGCGCCACGGAATTTATGCAAAAAGCTTTACGAAATGAAACGGCGAGAGAAGTTTGGGGAATGCGATTGTCATATTCTGAGCGCGTACCCACCATTAGCTGTCCTGCTGAGTGGGACGAAGGTTGCTTTTAATCCAGAGAAATGCAAATGGCGAGATAAACACAGCATCCTGCTGACGGCTAAGTAAAACTCTAACAGCTTTAATGCTGAGTGATAACAATGAGGTAAATATCTTTCAGCAACGGTGTAGAACTATAGGAGAAAATGTTAAAAAAAATCTCTTTCTGGATCAAAGGATTAAGAATGTTTTATAATCGTCGTCAATTAAAAGGGTCGTCCACAACTCCCTCATTTTTACTTTCTCCACTACGTACTTTCAGTAATTAGAACACGTATTTTATTCCACCCAAAAAATCGATACCGAGATTTCACCGGAAATACGTGTTTTGAGACCCCTGAACCCAAAAAGCGTCTTTAGAAAAAGGTCAATATGTGTGTGTCTGAACAGGTTAGATAACTCAGAAAAGAAAAGTCGGTTAAATACCAAACTTAATGTTTAAGTTCAGCATCTTTCAAGATTTTCAAGAAAATCCCTCCACTCCAAACTGCCCTTTACATGGACAACTTTTCGAAAATTTTGATTTTATCAAAATGGCTACTAACGATTTTGATTAAAATACTATATCTTTAAGATATTTCCATGACAAATAAAATGTGTATCTTAAATTTTCTGGGAATAGCCGCTAAAGTCCTCTTCATTCTAAATGACTTTTGTATAATTGGTAAATCGTAAGAGGAAGACAAAATCTTACTACAGAAAAAAGTAGATCTTATTAAAGCACATAGTTTATCATATGATTTTTTTTTCTTAACTGGGGGTCGCTTTCTCTCCCTCTCTCTCTCTCTCTCTCTCTCTCTCTCCTTCTTTCCCCCTGGACATGCAAAGAGCGTGGAATTTCAAAGCCATCACTCGTCCACTTCTGTGGTGTGGGAGTATTGTGTCCATTCAAGAGGTCCCGATTTCGAATCTCGGTAAGGGTGAGTTACGTGAATAAGGTTTTTTCCGCGGTTTTCCCTTATCCTGAGAAGACGAATGCCGGGTTATAGTAATCTTTAAGGACCCCGACCCATTTGAGCATCATTTCAACCATTTCGTTCATTCGCCGTCCGATAGACCTATCCGGTTAAGGAACGCTAGTTAATCATCAAAGCATGCAAGAAATATGTTATCCTGATGGCTAATTGGTCCTTGGCGACCAAAGCCACCTCCCAAAAAAGCAATCACATAGCAACATACTCTATAAACATGTGACTATCACTTTACCTACCGTATCCTGTGGCAAATATGAAACGTGTAAATGTGATTTGAAGGTTTATCTGGATTTATAAGAAGTAGCTAGAAGGATAAGTTTTTGTAAAAATAGTTTGTAGAAGATTGAATAGAGAAAGTAATGGGAGTGAAAACTCAGATTTTTTTTTACCTGATCTTGAGACTTTCTACAGCGTGTATGACTTGCCCCTATTTTTGAGCTGCATTTTACAGCAGGAAATAAGAGTAAAGACACAAATTCATCACGCGGTACTTCCATAAACGATGCAGGTATATATCTCGCAGTTACGGGGACAAATCCGTGTGTTCCGAAACCATTCAAGTTCAAAAAGCATTGCAGAAGTTACCTATAGAAAGTATGGGAAGTACTTTATTCCACCCAAAAATTCGATCCTGAAATTTCTCCGGAAATACACGTTTTGAAACTCCCTGAATACCCCACAACAAACTATTTTTAGAAAAGACAATACCATATGGTATTTTAATCAAAATCGTTATAGCTATTTTTTTAAAAAAATGATGTGATAAATTCACATGACTTTCCCTACCCTCTATCTTTATTAGTGGATATTCAAACTATTCTTACTAAAACTTATTTTTCTGTCTACTACATTTAAATAAACCTTTGCAGAAATAGCTACACCACACATTTCGTTATAATTACAAAGGGAATAGGGATAATCAAATGTTTTAAGAACTGGACGATATGTGCTGGTCTTAAAATTCCATGACTTTCTCTACCCTCTATCTTTATTAGTGGGTATATAAACTATTCTTACTACAACTTATTTTGCTATCTACTACATTTAAATCCAAAATAAACCTTTGCAGAAATAGCTACACTACAGATTTCGTTATAGTTACGAGGGCAGTCCAGAAAGTCCCAGACGTTTTGGCCTATCGTGGCGAGGAGTAGGGCTAAAGCCGCCATCTTGGTGTCAGAACGTTCCTACATTCAGTACGCATCCAGCTGTGGTAGCGTGAGGACTGTGCCTTCCTTACTGTGCTCTCTGTGAGTTGTTAAAATGTGCGCTGCAATAGAAAATCCCGCCACTTGTGAAGTGCGGTCTGTGATTAGGTTTTTGTTGGCTAAAAAGAACAAACCAATTGAAATTTATCGTCAACTTTGTGATGTTTACGGGCAGGGAATAATGAGTGAAACCCGAGTCAGGCAATGGTGCATTGATTTTAAAAATGGCCGTACCAATGTTCACGATGAGGATCGTAGTGGTAGGCCTAGCCTTATGACTGATGAACTGTCAATGCAAATCAATGACAAAATTCGTGAAAATCGCCGTTTCACGATTACAGAACTTTCGGAACATTTTCCCCAAATTTCACGGAGTTTGGTGCATCAAACTGATGCTCTGATACTGACGCTGAACTGCATGACGGTGTAGACCAGTGGTTGAAGTCGCAGGCGGCAGATTTCTACAGAGTGGGTATTGAAAAACTTGTGCCTCGGTATCATAAATGACTCAATTTGAATGGCGATTATGTAGAAAAATAGCTTAAGAGTGTACCTTTCAAATGTAGATAATAAACGTTGATATTTACATTTTGTTAATTGTTTACTTCAAAACGTCTGGGACTTTCTGGATTACCCTCGTACAAAGGGAACAGCGACAGTCAAATGTTTTAAGAACTGGACGATATACGCTGGCCTTAAAATTCCATACTGTTTCCATGTAATCGCAAGTAACAAATTAATGTTGACAGGACTCAAAAGAGAATGACCAAGAAATGAGTAATTCGAGCCTTTAATAGCGGATATCTCAGAAATGGTTTATGACGGAACAAAACTTGTTTGAAACAAGTTGTGTATTTAAAGAGATCTACATTTTTTGTGTAGCGTTTTCGTCTATCGATTAATGTTTATCAGTTACACAAGATTATACAAATTTCCTTCCGAATGAAGAGGACTTTACAGGCGATTCCAGACAATTCAAGATATACATTTTATTTGTCATGTTAATATCTTTAATATATAGTATTTTAATCAAAATCGTTAGAGCCATTTTTAGAAAACAAAAAATTTGAAAATGTTCCAGATAAAGGGTAGTTTGGGGTGGGGATTTTCTTGAAAATCTTCGTGTGTATATTTGGAAGATACTGAAAATAAATACCATGTTTCGTATTTATTCGACCTTTCGTTTTTGAGTTATCTGTTCAGACACACGCAGATTTTATTTTGGATTCAAGGGCCTCAAAACATGTATTTCAGGTGAAATCTCGGTATGGAATTTTTGGGTGGAATGCAATAACTTCTCTGCCCTACGTGGTAGGGAAAGTAATAAAAAGTAACGAGTTATTTTCCATTTAAAGGTAGTTTCGAGTGGGGAGATTTTTTTAAAATCTTTGTTTCGCATTCTTGGATGAAGCTGAGCTTATGTACTAGGCTTGATATTTAACCGACCTTTCGTTGTTAAGTTATACTCTTCATAGACACATACATTGCGTATTTTTCTATTTTTATTCGGGGGACTTTAAAGCGGGTATTTTCGGTTAAGTCTGGGTATCGATTTTGGGTGGAGTGCAATACTTCCTTTATAGAGAAAGTAAAAACACAACACTATGATTTGGAGGAAAAGCAAAGAAGTTAACACTTGCCAACTCGAGATGTGGTATTGGTGCTTAGACCTGGGCTGTATACTGTCAAGAAGACTACAAAGGATAGCAATGTTAAAGGGAACTTACAATATGAAACCAAAACATTTTCGTAGGAACATTTAAAATGTGGATGTGTAGAAGAAAGGAGCTTGCGAAGTGCGCACACAAAATAAGTATGGAAAGAGCGGGGAAGGAAACTAATCAAGAAAATGAAAAGAAATTGGCTGAGACATTGGGTGAAAAGAAACTGCTTCCTGAGGAATGTTCTTAAAGAACGGCGAAGGGAAAAAACATTTCGGGGCGAAGGAAGAATAACGCTGAAACTAATCAGGAAAATGAAAAGAAACTGGCTAACACATTGGTTGAGAACATACTGCTTGCTAAAAGATGCACTGGAAGGAATAGTGAAGGGGAAACGTTTTGGAAGTTATCAGATTATAGCATCAAGATTAAGATAAGTGATACACATACGCGGAGGAAAATAGAAGAAGCTGGGTTTATAGTCAAAGACCTAGGCTGACTTCTATAATGTTGTTTGCCCTTTAATTACTGTTCGCTTAATTTACAGAAGGAGTATTGCGATTTTGTCCACTTTCACAGCCACTTCACTTATGTTATACCTAGTTCAATTTCCACTGTCACTTCACTAATGTGATTTGGTTCAATCTTCATTGTCACTTCACTATTCCTCGCGCGTAGCGGTGTAATTAAACACGCGGGAAGCAACCTCTTCTTCCTTCCGCTTCACTCGCTGGAGTGTCGAACGTAGGATTTCGCGACAAGCCGTAGACGTGGCACTTCTGTGCGTCACAATAACCAGCTCACCCATAAACACATTCCATGTGATTTTGTATAATCACGTTTAGCAAAATTGTCTAGTATCATTGAGTACAATAAAATTTGCATATAAAAAAATAGAACTGAGTACCCGTACTTTTCATTGCATCAATAACTCACCCACTCGCACACTGACGCACTCGCGAGCACGCTCGCTTATACAATTTAAAGTCGGTGGAGAGCGCTCCTCCCTCTCCTTATCTCTCTGACCGGCCAGTCAGTCGACACTGAATGACACGCCCCCTGGCCCGGCCCATGATAGCTCCGTTACAATATTAATAAGACAACAATGCCTATTTTAACTCTCTAATGCATACTGTTGCCATTTGGCAACAAAGATGTTTAGTTAAAGTTTTAGAATATTATAGCATGTTTTTATTTTATTATTTTCATATTATGCTGGCATTTAGCAATAAAATAAAATAAAAGTATTTTTAGCTATTTATATCCTAAATATATTAATTTATTTCAGCATTATTGTAGTGTTTTTAAAAGAAAAGAAAGAGAAAGAGAAAGAGAGAGAGAGAAGGAAAATAGGTGCAGTCACATGTAACCCCATCATCCCTGGATGCCATTACACCGGTTATTTTACGCGGGCCCTCCCCATCCTATACCACAGGCACATTTGACTGCAGTTCCTGTGATTCAAACTCACAACGTTCGGCTTTGAATGGATGGCTAGTCCAGTTCGTCTCCTTATAACGATCATGGCTATTCGAATTTATACAACTGCAAGAGTTTCTGTAAGCTTTGTGGGAGGGGGAAAGAACCTCCCAGAATTATATCGTTGCGTCGCGAGCGCTTCTTCTATTTACTTCAGGGAAGAGTGCTCCTCCCTCTCCTTTTCTTTCTAACGGCCAGTCAGTCGGCGCTGAAGGACACGCCCGCTAGCCCGGTCCATGATAGTTCCGTTACAATATTAGAGATAACAGTGCCTGTTTTAACGCGCTTTTACTTAAAAAGCCATACAAAAACTTTACTTGATAACTACAATTAATTTCGTTTCCACTTTCGTTTCTCGTTATTTCCAGAAGTAGATCCCTTTTATTTTCTTTACCATCTACTATCTACATAACACTAGGTAGAGGAAGTGTTGTGAGTGTCTTTGAACAGCATAACTCAAAAACGAAAACTCGGATATATTAAAACTTGGTATTTAAGTTCAGCATCTTCCAAGGAGGCGATACAAAGATTTTAAAGAAAATCCTTTACCCCAAACCACCTTTTACATGTACAAATTTGTCATTTTTTATTTTTTCAGAATCGCTCTAATGATTTTGATTAAAACTAATATATGTTTAAGATATTTACAGGAACAATAATATGCATATTTCAAGTTTCTGTGGAAAATATGTTAAGTCCTCCACATACTGACTGAATGTATCATTTGACATAACTGGAAAATCGTAAGATACACAAAACCTTGCTCCAGGAAAAACGTAAAGAATTATTAAAATAAGCAATTTGTGACAAATAATGTTTACTTTCGCTATTATATACCTACAATAAGCAGAGGAAGTGCAATGCACTAAAAATTCGAAATCAAAATTACATTGTAAATACAAGTTTTTAAGTTTCCTTGAATAAAACATCCGTTTTAGAAAAAAGTTCGTATATCTGTGAACAGCGTTATTCAACAACGAAAAGTCAGTTAAAATCCAAAATTACTATTTAATTTTAGCATATTCCAAGGATACGACACAAAGATTTTTAAGAACATTCCTTCAGACTAAACTAGGCTTTGCATGGAAATTCTTCGTTGTTTTTGATTTTCTCGAAAGTGCCGCTATATTTAAGATATCTGCATGACAAAGAAAATATGTATGTTGAATTTTCTGGAATAGTCTGTGAAGATCTCGGCATTTTGAATGAATTTTGCATACTTTTGTATAGATGGTAAACCACAAGAGACAAACAAAGACTTGCTGCACAAATAATGTAGATCTCGTTAAAACACAAAATCTGTGCTAAATACTGTTGTGAAAGAAAATGAAAAGAAATTCATCGAGACATTGGGTGAAAAGAAATATCGGACGGTGAATGAACGAAATGGTTGCAATGCTACTCAAATGGGCCCGGGATCCTTAGAGCTTAGAGTTACCGACATTCTTCTCGGGAAGGAAAACCCCAGAAAAATACCTTATCAGGGTAATCCACCCTAACCGAGATTCCAACTCGGGATCTCTTAAGTGTAAAAAATAAAGTTAAAGATACGAACGAACGAAAGGGCTCCTAGTAGGCCAGTCGGCCCCTTATGCTTCCACCAATGACCCCCGGGAGGGAGGGATAAGGGGAGAGACCCCCAGGGGCGACAAGATCCAGATGACAACGGGTGCAAGCACAGGCAGGTTCCTAATGTTTCCAAATGAACGCATCCAACGTCGCCCGGCCGTGCCCACAAGCAACCAATCTCTAGTCACTTCCTCTACTTCCGGGGCGGAGCCCACTCGGAGGAGAGACCCAACATGGACCCAACTGAGAAGTCTCCGCAACGACGCCAAAGAAGAGGCGTCTACAGAACGCATATCTACCGCCCAGCCGCAACTCGCCGAACACCGTCGCCTGGTCCACAACCCTGAAACGGATGACAAGGGAGATGATGGGTACAGGAAATGAGTACCGAGCGGGATGGCTCAGGCGGCTCTGTGGACCGCATTCGGGAGCTCTCGGGATCGATTCCCGGCGTCCGCCCAGGGGTTTTTCGTGCTTTCTCCGGGGTCGCCAGGCGAATGCTGGGGTAATTCATCTTCTACCAAGACTCTTCTTCCTCTCATTACCTGTACCCATTAGTGGCGGCTTGCTCTCTGTAAAGGTTTCTTCCCTGGCGTCGCTGCAATACGCTCAGTTAAGTCTCTCCTCAGCGTGGGGCTCCGCTCCGGAGAACCCTTGAAGTTTGTGGCTTGTGGGCAGGGACCGTGCGGCGCCGGATGCTTTCTATCCGAAAATGTTAGGGACCCCGTTCATGCTTGCGCCCGTCGGCATCCGGATCTGTCGCCTTTTGGTCTCTCCCCTCATCCTTCTCTCCCAGGGGTCTCGTTGGAAGCAAAAAGGGCTGACTGGCCTATTTGCGATGTTCTGCCCCGGTTCCCGGGAGCCCCACCTTTTACAGAAGATGAGTGGGAGGAGAGCCGTGGTAGAAGATGAACTACCCCAGCATTCACATGTCGACCAGGGGAAACCACGAAAAAGCCATGCGCCATAGTCACCGGGAATCGAACCCGGAGCAGTGGTAGTTTTTTGTCTTTCAGCCGGCATAAGCTGCTGAATGTGACTTCGATCGGTACGTACAGTTTAGCTGTACTGGTACTAAGAATCCTGGTCGGTTGCTAGTCTTTGTGGAGCACAATAAAAGAGATTTGGCTTTGAGCCTAAACAGCACGTACACACATAAGCTGACTTTCTATCTGTGATGTATGTTTGGTGGTGTTTTCATTACACATTTATTGTCAGAGCTTGCCGCAGCTTGGGTAACTAAAGGCGCGGAACAAACGCAACAAAAACAGTGATTTGTAAAACCACGGTCTGGAAATAGCTTGCAATAAACTCGGGACAGAAGCTACGAGAAGAAATGCAGTGGAAGTCGTAAAAACGAGTTGAACTTCCTTCTTCTTTGGAACAGAGTTAAAACCCAGCTTATTCTCCAGAGAGTATGTGAGGGAAAGGTGCAGAAACACCGAGATGGTGCCAACTTTCTTGGCAGATGTGACAAAGATAAGGTCGATTCACCTCACGACTTATTCTCTGCAACAGATGCAGACATTTTCACCATGCCTTATTTCTACGTGAGTATGCACCTGTGTGAACAATGACTTAAGTGTTACAGTAGCCTTCTGAATGTTTAGGATATACCGTTTGCAGCATTTATCTCCAATATTTTTCTATTACTTTCTCTACTACTTACCTTTAATAAGTAGAGGAAGTATTGCATTCCACGCAAAAATTTGATTTTACCGAAAACACACTTTTAGAAAAAGGTCCGCGTATGTGTTGCGTTTGTCTGTGAACAGCATATCTCAAGAACGAAAGTCGGTTAAATACGAGAGCAGTCCCAGAAGTACCCGACCTGATGTATAGATAGTAGTTGTTTCAAACAAATGACTTTAGTAGAAAATACCAACCTTATACAGCTGTAGTTTGAAGTTTGACGATGCTACGTTTTTAGTAATTGTTTGGCAGCCATTAATAGTGAACTCTCTTAGCGAATTTGTAAACATGGATAAAACTAGCCATCGTTATGTGATACAATACTTGCATTTGAAAGGTCTTAGTCCAACTAATGTTAAAGCTGAGCTAGATTCTACTCTGGGGGAGTCTGCTCCTTCGTTTACAACAGTAAAATATTGGTTGGCAGAGTTTAAGCAAGACCGTACGTGCTGCCAAGATGAACATCGCATTGGTCGACCAAATGAGATGACCACAAAATGGTATTGGATGACTGTCGACTGAAAGTGCGCGAGCTAGCAGACATCGTAGGAATTTCAAAAATTATTGTACATCGCATACTAACTGAAAGTTTAGACATGAGAAAGATGTGTGTAAGATGGGTGCCGCGTTTACTCACAATGGAAGAAAAGCAGCGTCATGAGGATGTTTCACTCGAGTGTTTGGCGATGTTTCGCTGCAATAAAGCCGAGTTTTTGCGTCGATTCATAACCTGGATGAAACATGGGTCCATCACTTCACACCTGAGACGAAGGAACAGTCAAAACAGTGGATTGAAAGGTGAGAATCGTCTCCAAATAAAGAGAAGGCAGTTCCATCTGCAGGCAAGGTCATGGCGTCAGTTTTTTGGGATGCGCGTAGGATAATTGTCATTGATTATCTTCAAAAAGGAAAAGCAATCAATGGCGAGTATTATGCAAACTTACTGCAACGTTTGAATGATGAAATCAAGCAAAAACTGTCGCATTTAGCGAAAAAGAAAGTTCTGTTTCATCAAGACAATAGACCAGTTCACACATCCATGGCCAAAATCAATGAGTTAAAGTTCGAATTGCTTCCTCATGCACCCCATTCGCCAGACTTAGCCTCTGATTATTTTCTGTTTCCAAAGTTGAAGAAATGCTTGGTGGTAAAAGATTTGCCCATAATGAAGAAGTGGAGTTTGCAGTTGATTATTTTGCAGAACTCGACGGTTCTCACTATAAACAGGGCATCGAAGCTATTGAACATCGCTGGGAAAAGTATATCGAGCTGAAAGGAGACTATGCAGAGAAATAAAGATCTTTTTTCTCAAAATTTTTGTGCTTTCTTTGTTAGGTCGAGTACTTCTGGTACAACCCTCGTACCAAACCTAGTATTTAAGTTCAGCGTTTTCCAAAGATTGGCACAAGGATTTTAAAGAAAATACCTCCCACACTAAACACCCTTTACATAGAAAAAATCCGTTATTTATTATTTTCTCAAAAGTGGCTCTTTCGGTTTTGATTAAAATATTTTGTTTAAGTTATTTCGGGGGCTCAGAATAACAAGGTTCTATCTGACATTTTTACAAAAATCAAGATTTATACTGCATTAAATTCAGCGTTGTCACAGCTATCAGTCATATAAAGAAATGTTAATATCTCAATTATTAATATCGTGATAAAACCAGTGTTACAAAGTTCTTATTGTTTTGGCTTCCACAGAATAACAAGGTTCCATTTGAATCTGATTGTTTCTATCATATAAAACAACCTAACCGATATAAACAATTTTAAGTAGCATTCCATAGTAATGAATGGAATTTGTTTCCAATTACATTAATGGCTTACATTATTAAAAGATGATATTGCTGAGTTACCGAACAACAATACTAGCATATTACAAAATTAACTACATCATTATGTATACATAAAGCAAATCAAAGAGCCAGAAAAAGAAAAACTGGCAAAATTTTCAAAGAACGAAAAGATGTGGTAATACAACATATTTAATCTTTCTTTATCTCGATTAACATGAAGTAGATAGAAAAATAAGCTTTCGTAAGAACAGTTTGTATAAGCTATACAAAAATTAACAATAGTAGGTAGAGACAAATTCATGTGAATGTAATACAGCAGATTTTAATTACGTTTGCTGTTACCCCTGCAGATCATTAAGATGATCTTAGCCATTTAGCACTAACATGTAATACATTTATATGAGCTTTGTCGGCTGAATTACTTATAGAGGCAGTAAATGGTGCAGCCTCTGAATATATTAATAATACCCTGAGCGTATAAGTGCCTGTAAACACCGTCGTTTCCAGAAGTTCTTTTCTTGTGCACTCACATCGATACACAATGACACCTGTTGCTTGGACCTGTTATCACAACGCTATTTCGTCCTATCGTCAGTATCAGTGTTCTAGACTATTAGTTAAATGACTAGCAGTCCTAAATATATTTTAAGCTATAAGTTTATTATTTAACATTAGCGTGTAGGATTACCTGAATAACTAAAATGAAAATGTGACATCGTCAGTATTCTGACATTTTGGTTTCACCGGAAATGACTCCCAAACTTGTTATTTTAAACGGAACGTCCACTTTATTTACCACTAGGGCACCCAATATAGAGAATTATTACATCCTGTCAAAAGAAAATCCGATATATTACACTCACACGGTCTTCTCTACTCACTCTTCTCATAAAAGCTTATTCTTTCGATTACTTCTTGTTAATCGAGATAAAGTGTCATTATGCATTACACATTTTGTTGTAGGTATAAGAAGAATACAGTAAGATAAAACGATAGTGTGATTAAAAAAAAACAAGTCGCTCTATGATGGTTTTCAAAATTCCGGGTGTTGGAAATTGCACACCGAAATTTCCTACTGATTTCTGGCCATATGGAACCTGCACAACAAAATGTTCTAACTGTTTTCTGATCATATAGAAACTGCACACCAAAAAGTTCTGTTTTCTCATCCTATAGAGACTGCACATCAAAAAGTTCTACCTGTTTTCTGATCATAGAGAAACTGCACACCAAAATGTTCTAACTGTTTTCTCATCCTATAGAGACTGCACATCAAAATTTTCTACCTGTTTTCTGATCATATAGATACTGCACACCAAAATGTTCTACCTGTTTTCTGATCATATAGAAACTGCACACAAAAATGTTCTGTTTACTCATCATATAGAGACTGCACATCAAAATGTTCTACCTGTTTTCTGATCATATAGAAATTGCACACCAAAATGTTCTACCTGTTTTCTGGCCACATGGAAACTGCACATCAAAATGTTCTACCTGGTTTCTGGTCACATAGAAACTGCACACTATTTTCTGCCTCGATTATGGTCATATGGAAAACGCACATATCCACTAAACAATTTTCATTTCCTTAGAGGTGGGGGTTGTTTTAGCTCGTAAACCTGTCGTCCTGCAGCCGAGATGGAATGCAGTGAAATGCCTCAGGATGGTTTTTGGAATAATATATTCGAATCCAGAGGAATTCCGCGATTTGTTTTCTATGCAATTAATTACGTAAAACCGGTAGATACTACCTATAGAGTCGAGAAATTTGGTGATTATTGCTAAAATGTACATTTCCGAAGATGATAATTTTTCTCCCATTGTCTAAGCAGCCAAGACTGCATCTATCTCTCGCACAACAAATAGCTGTGAGTCATTTCACAAGCATTTAAATAACATTTTTAACCAATATGAATCCCACATTTTTATAGGTGTGCAGTTTTTGAGAAGGATTAAGCCTTGTGAATTAGTGTGCAGTATCCGGATCGGATTAGTGGGATTGTCAAACAAAAAAACAAAAACAAAGGTGCGCAGTTTCCGCGCACTCGAAATTTCATGCCCTTTGCGCGAACATGAGAAAAAAGGACTAGCGACTAATCACTTGGAAAAAGTATAAGTATTTGAAAATTCAAACCAAAACGAAGAGTATCTCGGAAATGGTTAACACCGCAAAGATTTTATTTGACATAATTGTGTGCTGTAACGAGATCTGCATATGTTTGTGTGTTAAGATTTTGCCTATCTGTTACAGTTTTCCAGCTATACAAACGTCCTTCAGATGAAGAGGACTTCACAGGCTGTTCGCAGAAAATTCAAGAAATACATATATTATTTGATATAGGTCCAAATGTCTTAAATATATGGTATTTCAATGAAAATTGTTAGTCATATTTAAGAAAGTAAGAAATTACGTAAAATTTTCCGCGTAAAGGGTAGTTAGGAGTAGGAGAGCTTTTTAAAAATAGACGTCTCTCATTTTTTGGAAGACGCTGAACTTAAATACAAAGTTTGGTATTTAACCGACCTTTCGTTTTTGAGTTATGCTTTTCACAGATTTTTTCTGTATTGTGCATGCGATCAACTCCATGTTACTTATTGTGAGCTTATTTCTTCTCAGAAATTTGTCATGAGTAATGCAACGTGAACAGAAGAATACATTTTTACTTTCTCTACTAAGTATAGTAAGTAGGGGAAGTATTGTATTCCACCCAAAAATTCGATACCGAGATTTCACCGGAAATACATGTTTTGAGACCCCCTGAATAAAAAAAAAATCTGATGTGTTACACTCACATGACTTTCTCTACTCTTGTACAATCTAATTTTACAAACGCCTATTCTCCATATGCTTCATGTTAATCGAGATATCGAAATGTCAATCTTATTGGTAATTTTCTTGTAGATGCAAGGGGAATATGGTAGCTTTTAAGCGATAGTCAAATATTTTAACGCTGGTTGCTATGTGGCGCATTCCATTCTCTTTGCATGTCCAGGACATAAAAAAATGAATAACGAATTTGAGAAAAAGTATAAGTATTGCAAAATTTAAGGAAATAACAAGCAATATCTCGAAAACGGTTCACTCAACAAAAGAAATGTATATGACATAAGTTGTGTATTTTAACGCGATCTATATTTTTTGTGTAGTAAAATTTTGTCTATCTCTTATAGTTTACCAGTTATGCAAAAGTCGTTCAGAATGAAGAATACTTTTGGAGACATTCCCAGAAAATTCGAGATATACATTTCATTTCTCATGATATTATCTTAAACATATGATATTTTCATCAAAATCGTTAGAGCCATTTTTGAGAAAATTAAAATTTTCGAAAAATGTTCCATGTAAAGGGTAGTCTGGGGTGGGGGGATTTTCTTGAAAACCTTCGTGTCGCATCTCTGGAAGATACTGAACCTAAATACCAAGTTTGGTGTTTATCCGACTGTTCGTTTTTGAGTTATGCTGTTCACACACACACAGACACACAGACACACACACACACAGACACACACACACACAGACACACACACGGACATGTTTCCAAAAATGCTTTTTTTGGATTCAGGGGGTCTCAAAACATGTATTTCCGGTGAAATCTCGGTATCGAATTTTTGGGTGGAATGCAATACTTCCCCTACTTACTGTACGTAGTAGAGAAAGTAAAAGCATTTTTGGAAACATGTCCGTGTGTGTGTGTGTCTGTGAACAGCATAACTCAGAAACGAACAGTCGGATAAACACCAAACTTGGTATTTAGGTTCAGTATTTTCCAGAGATACGACACGAAGGTTTTCAAGAAAATCCCCCCACCCCAGACTACCCTTTACATGGAACATTTTTCGAAAATTTTAATTTTCTCAAAAACGGCTCTAACGATTTTAATTAAAATATCATATGTTTAAGATATCTTCATGACAAATGAAATGTATATCTCGCCTTTTCCTGGTAATGTCTCCAAAAGGGTTGTTCATTGTGTATGACTTTTGCATAACTGGTAAACCATAAGAGATAGACAAAATATTTCTGCACAAAAAATGTAGATCCGTTAAAATACACAATTTATGTCGTATACATTTTTTTTTTGTAGAGTGAACCATTTTCGAGATATTGCTTGCTATTTCCTTAAATTTTCCAATACTTATACTTTTTCTCAAATTCGTTATTCATTTTTTTTATGTCCTGGACATGCAAAGAGAATGAAATGCGCCACATAGCAACCAGCGTTAAAATATTTTACTATCGCTTATAACCTACCATATTCCCCTTGCATCTACAAGAAAATTAGCAATAAGATTGACATCTCGATATCTCGATTAACATGAAGCATATGGAGAATAAACGTTTGTAAAAATAGTTTGTACAAGAGTAGAGAAAGTCATGTGAGTGGAGCACATCAGATTTTTATATAACTATTGTAACATAGGGTCTATGTGAAGTTCTAATGTGTAGAGGTCAAGCGAATGTGACATGTTAGATATTTTGTTTAATTTTTCCCAGGTGGATGTATTTTGGCGCACTATATCGTGTGGTTGAAAATGTTCCTCTTTTTTCGAATGAGATCATTATTAACAAAAATGGAGTTTTATTATTAACATTATTCCATGTCTCTATGTCTGCCTAATTCGAAGCCCTTTCCAGTCAAATATTTATCGCCGTCGATGTGAATTGAATAGCAGAGACAATTGTTTATTTATCTTTATGTAAGGATCAGCTGTCAAGTGGTTATCTATAGAAAAATCCGTGTGATTGTTGCATATACGACTTTTATATATAGATTTAGCAAAACCGGCTATCTTTGAAGTATGAGTTAGATTTACTTCCGAATTGATAATTGATAAGAAGTAGTAAAGAATATTATAAAGAAGATTATAACTAATAGAACATTGTCGGGTATGTACAATTTCAGATTTTACCGGAAATGGCTCTAAATATATTTAAATGTAATTTAACTTTATTATTATTATTATTGGAAAATTAAATTCCATTGCCACGATTTGTACCAGGGATCTTCGGCGTACTTTATCGCTGTTCTACCATGGCAACATTGGTACAAATATGTGCACGATATTAAATTCCCCAATTGACATTTTTCACGGTAAACCACAAGGCGTCCTTAACGTTTATTTTGAGATTTTGTCAACTTACAATCTCATAAGTGCATTAAGTACCGGGCTTCATGGTAGCTCAGTTCATTGGAGAAGCGGCACAGTAAGCCGAAGTTCGTGGTTCAAATCCCGCTATGGTATTGCATTCTTCAGTCTGACTCTATCTCTCCAACTTTAGCCAACACACGGCATTGTGAGAAAGAACAATTATTATTATTATTATTATTATTATTATTATTATTATTATTATTATTATTATTATTATTATTGTACATACTTGAGTAGTGGTACCGACGCATGTCAACATTTTAGCATTATCTAAACATCTATGGGGACACATATCCTGCTTAAAATAACGAAAATTGGGGTCACAGAATCAGAAGTTAACCCCTCAAATGTACAGGCTGTATCAAAAATACTTTTGCAGACTTTGGGGGTAAGTTTTTACACCAAAACAGAAAACAAAAGCCTCAACTCAGAAACATAAAACAAATGTTCAAAATGTCCTCCATTTGCTTCAACACATGCATGTATTCGTCGGATCAGTCCCACCCTTTCAAATAATCCCGGACGGTGTCGAAAGGTTTCGAAAGGCTTCCGCGACACGGAAATTCATAAAAATCAGCACACATAGTCAATTTGTGGAAACATAACCTCAAAAACATCAGCTACTCTCTGTAGATCTAGCTTTTCGAAACGGATATACAGTCTTCAGTCCATATCGTTTAATTATAAGTCCAACCTAGAATTCTCCAAGGCTGGCTCCTGAATTACTCTTTTTCTACTAGTGTGATATATAAATAAATCGTTTTTGAGGCTTCTAAATATGGTATTGTGAAGTATATCCCCCATTTCATGTTGTTTTTTTTTGGGTGCCGTATTGAATGACGGGGAGCAAAAATTCTATAGTGCTAAAAGACGTGATTGCGTTTACGGGATTGAGTACCGTAAAGAAATACTATATCGTATCAGAAAATACGCTATTGTAGAAACTTCCTAAATGTAGCAGCATTTACGTGTACCCTTTAATCGTTAATAGTAGGTCAGGACGTTATCACTTGGACCAATCAGAAGTGGAGAGTTTGTATAGATTGGTAGCATTCCACCCTTCAAAAATATACAGGGTGATTTATGAAGAACTGACACATTTCTTTCTTTAATTATTCTGTTCCAAATTCACTCAGTGTCCCAATTTTAGCACAAATTAAGCAGAATGTTCTGGAGTTTCGATTGCCTGCCACTAAACGCGCAGATGTTCATGTTTTATTCGTAATTGTTAGTTTTATTGTTGGCAACTGTTTTTGAGATTTTGTACTATTCAACGTGAAAATGGAGTACACATTAAATGAACGACTCTTCCTTGTAAAGCAATACTGGATTACGATTTCAATTACAGCTACTCAAAGGGCATACCAGAGAGAATTTGGTGTTTGGAATCCTCCCTAAAGAAACACAATACTGAGACTGGTATACAAATTGGAAACAACTGGATCTCTGGTGAGTGAAAAAGGCAAACCTCGTCCATCTAGGCTTCCCACGATTGTTGACGTAAGAGCACGACTGGATCAGTCACCCAAAAAGCATTAAGACGTTTGTCGCAGGAGACAGGGTACAGCTACTCAATCTGTCAAAGAGCTGTGAAAAGTGCAGGCCTAAAGCCGTATAGAATTACGGTTGTTCATCTGTTACAGGAACCAGATAAGGATAGACGACTGAATTATTGTCGTTGGTTTCAGCATTCGTTGTGCAAAATCCTGCCATATTGTCCATCACATGGTTCATAGATGAAGTATGGTTCCCTTTATCTGGCTATGTGAACTCAAATAACTCACGCTATTGGGCCAGCGAAAATCCACTTGTTATTCATGAAGCACCTATGCATCCGGTTAAAATCCGAGTTTGTTGCGCAATATCCGTACAGAGAATAGTGGGTCCAATTTTTTTTGAAAACAATGTGAACACTGCAGAGTACCAACGGATTTTCATGAAGTTTGCTGAGGAACTAGACGATGTAGAGCTGAGTCAAGGATATTTTCAGCAGGACGGCGCTACATGCCATACATCAAATGAATCCATGGTTCTAATTACAAGTTTCTTTGACGACCGGATATTTTCCAAGAACCTGTGGCCACCGAGATCTGCGGATTTGACATCGCCGGACTTCTTTCTATGGGGTTACTTAAAAGACGGGTTTAGGTCACATTTCCCCAGACAGTGGACGATCTGAAGCGCAACATTACACAGGAGATTCAAACTATTGACAACAGAGTCCTCCAACGAGTGGCCAGTAACATGGAACAACGTGTTGAGCTGTGCCTTATGCAGGATGGAGGACATTTTCAACATTTGCTACAGAGGTAAATAATCTCCCAAAATTCCTCTGCATTTCAGGTATAATAAGTTGTCGCTAGCATAACTCGTTTTGAAACAATTAAAGAAAGAAATGTGTATATCTTATCAGTTGGTGTCTGCGTAATGTTTTCATTGTATTAGCCGTGCAATATGTAGTATGGTGTATTCTCAACAGATGTCGATACACGCGTGACTTCTATGACTAACTTGTAACGTATGACAGAAAATCAAAATGTTGGGACAGGCTTGACGTTTAAAATGGTGGTTCCAAGTTTGAAAATGTCGCTGGAGTCCAACATGAATGGTGGAGGAGTTTGCAACACAACTCCAACACGCTTGGCAATTATATCGCTTTGTGACAAGTTTGAGAATGGTGTGCATAAGGGAAGATTCGTAAGATCTCATACCGCTAGAAGGCCTCCTTTTATGGCTGTGGCCTTAAAAACGTTTGCAACGTCGCCTCAGAAGTCTGCTATACAATGTGCTCGTGAGACGAGTTAGCAGTACGAGTGCACGACGCATTCTGAAAGCTGCTAAGTTGAAACTGCAGTACCAAGATTACTGCAAGCATTAAATGACGATCCTGTTCGCCGAATGGAGTTTTGAGAAATGTTTCAGCATATGGTAAATGAGGATGAAGATTGTGTGATCTGATGAGGCCCAATTCAAACTTAACGGAACAGTACCATAATTGTGTTTACTGGGCACCAGAAAATCCACAGGTTCATATCGACAAGGGAGTCAGCGTAACGGGGGTGAATATCTGGTGTAGACTTTCCTCTAGGCGTTTAATATGACCTTTCTTCTTTGAAGGTACAACTACTGGCGCCGGTATCTGGAAATGCTAAGCACGCCAGTATTGTCAGCAATACTTACAATTTATGGAAACAGCGAGTTCTTCTACCAACAAGACGGAGCACCCTTGTGTTATCACTGAGGCTTGCGGGTTTTTCTGAAAGAGAATTTGAAGGGACACTGAATAGGACGAAGATATGCATCTGACTTCCCAGCACGCTCACCAGATTTTAATCTGGTCTGGACCTTTACCTTTGGGGACCTTGAAGAATGCCGTGTCAACGCTGGAGGCCCTTCTTCAAGAAAGTACAGCAGCATGTGGATAAATTTACCAACGTTGTTCAAGCAACTATTCCCCGTTGTGACATATGTCTGGTCGCTAACAGTAACCATTTTGAGAACCGAAAGTAATTAAACAGGTGCAGGAAGCATTTACTAAACCTGTGAGACACAATTAAGTGCATTAATTTGTGCGTTAAAGTATGTACACAATTTTTTTAACGGACCCAGCTCTACAATCTTGTGAAGCGAAGACTAAACGCGAGGCTTTATGTGGATTAAGACCTAACTCTGTACTCACTCTTTATTGCTATTCACTGTCAAATAATTCATCAGTATTCTTGTGCTCTTCATAAAGGACATAAAACGTAAACTTCTAGCTGGGAAGCTTGTTTTTCTGTATCTTCTGTTTTCTCAGTTACTAAATCATGATCATCTACGTATACTGCTTAGAATGAAATATTCGCAGCGTTTGTCTTATTTTACTTGCATTTTCTGTGTACCAACAACCACTATTTTATACTCCTTGACATTCTCAGTCAAAGCCTTCTGCGCAAGCAGATTCTTTTATCACTCCAGTGTGTGCGTATTTAGTATACAGGCTTTGTAAACCCTTTTTGAATATTTTATTAATTTAGCAAATAAAATTAGAAGGTGTTTTATAACCTATGTATGCCGTGAAGAGCAGGACTTTTAAATGGTGAAATAATTATCAAAATCGTTGAGTGATTTCCAAGATTAGCCTACCTATATAAGACAATACATTTTCATTTGTATAATATTAGTATATATTGGAAGCAGGATCCGACTGTCTTGTGTTTTGCTGATCGTCCGTTCTCTTGGTTTCTAGCTAATAATCATATTGCTTGAAATGAAATATCGACGTGTTAAACTTCTATGATAAAAAGTTCAGAAAAATGATACAAAAAAAAATTTCTGAAATAATTTATGTTATTTTAGGTACGCTTTTTGTAGAGTAGCAACAACTGTTTTGTACTCGATGACATTCTCAACGAAAGGTCGTCTTCTTAGCAAGTATGTTCTTTTATGACTCCACCGTGTAAATCCTTTCAAGCATTTTAGTCGTTTAGGAGTTGAATGTAGCCTGTGTCAGTCGGGAATAAGAGTTATTTCAACGATGAACCATCCGGGTTAACCTTTCTCTCTCATCTTTTTTCACCTTATCTTTATATTTTTTTCTGCTTCCAATCTGTTCTTCATTTTAATTTAGAATAATAATTCTCTTTGTTCTTGACCACTTACACTTCACCCTTTAACTCATAAATGCAAATCCCCAGACATATATTTTCCATATTCTCCACCGAGAATATTAAACCATAAGGATACCAAACCGAATTTTCGAAAAATTTTGAAAAGTTTAACTAAAATGTTCATAGAAAAATCCTCAAACTTGTTATGTCAGAATCTGATTGCAATTGCGCATTTCTGGCCCTTTAAATGCCAAAATGTAACGTTTAAATGGACATACACAGGGGTGTTCAAATAGTGCATGAAATTTTAAAATGAGATGTCCTCTTAATCTTGTTTACTTGCATTTTTTTCCATTTTAATATATTCCTCGCGGTGTAATTTTTCTTCATCCTCTTTCAGATCTTCAATATACATTCCTTGAAGGCGGATGAAGGAGGCTTTTTTTTATTATTAAGCATAGTTCTTGGTCCCCTGAATAAAGATCAAGTCTGTAATAGAAAAAATTCCTTGTGTCTGTGAATGCATAACTCAAAAACAAAAAGTCGGTTAAATGCCAAACTTGGTATTTAAGTTCAGCGTCTTTCAAGAATGCTACAGGAATATTTTCAAGAAAATTTCGCCACCCCAAATTACCTTTTAGGTGGAAAAATGTTCGTTGTTTTGATTAAAATACCAGATATTTAAGATATTTGCATGCAAGTAAAACATATATTGAATTTTCGGGAATAGCCTTCCTCATTTCGAACGACTTTTGTGTAATGTGAAGTTGTTGTTGTTGTTGTTGCACCACTTATGGGCACCAAACTTTAAGTTATTTAATTGCTTGTTGTTGCACCACGTATTGCGGGAGATATGTTTCTTGGAGAGTTCGCCCCACGTAGGTACAAACTTTCCAGTGGCCTTCGACCCACGTTTAAAAATCAACGTTGTACTTTAATGTTTATTTAAATATTATAATGTGTACCTCGGCTGCGTCAGTAGTAATTTTGTAAAACACATATCTCTTAGCAGGGCTGGTGTGGCTAAAGAACGAAGGCTTACACAAATTATAATTGTATTGTACTTTTTTATTATTAACCCTTCACACGATTTAATAACACTTCACTGATATATCCTAGTTTAGAGCTGTGAGATTATTGTTAATTGTATTTTTAAACACGTTAACTTTATATTATTCTCACCGCAATAACTTTTCACGTCTCACATTGAACCTGTATTGTACCGCTCGGGTACGCGATCTTGTAGCGTCTGCAGCCTGAATCTGTACATTTCTCTATTTCAAGTCTCTGATAGGCTAAGCCTACTCCAATAGAATACTTTTATTTAACTTAAGCTTTTTCTAGTTTATGATTGGCTATTTATAAACTGTTTTAAATATTACATTATTGTTCCAACAATTATTAGTAGCCTTTATTAAACTTTCTAATTTATTATCACCTCAAGGTTACCTCATTGTTAGGAACTTTTCGGCTTCTACTTTGTAATTCTGTTTGCTACGGAAAGCAGCTTGCTTCTGTTCTCACAGCTCCTACATTGTTAAACTACGTAATACATTCACATCACATTATTATATATGTACATAATAATATAAACATAATACAATGACTGTTACATACACTTTATGTATTATATTATATACATATTGCTTTAAGGCGGGCTGTTATTAAAATTTATATTATTAATTAGACTGATATCATTTAAGTGTTAAAAATACTGCCTCAAATGGTAAACTGTAAGAGATATACAAAATCTTAACTTAAAAAAATGTAGATCTCGTTAAAGCATACAATTTATGTCAAATGCAAATTTTTCGTTCTCTTTTTTCTCGTGTTCATGCAAGGAACATAGAATTATAAAGCCATTGCATAGCGATCCGCTTTTTAAAAATCTGACTATCTGACAGTAGGTCACTCTGTTCTTCTTATACCTGCAACGTAATGTGTCATGAAAGTTTCTCTCTTTTAAGGGGTAGACAGAAGAATAAGCCTTTGTAAGATCATTTTAGATTTGAGAAAGTCGTGTGAATGCAACGCAACAGATTTTTTTGGCTATGTATGTACAGTTTCCTGAAACCTCAGTTACACCAGCAAGCAAATCCCCTCTCCACCGAATCAATCAAGGAAGAGGAACTAGATGACACGGCTACCAAAAGGGTTCCTCAACGACCAGCACGTTGTGTGTTTTTGCACATGTTATTGCGGGCGCGAGGTGAATGAAGCGAGGTGAACGAGATTTTCCCCTTGAGGGAGAAAGGGAGGGTATCAGAATCACGCACAACTCCCCCACTTCATTCTGGAGGTGGGGGAGCAGCTCGAGTTGGATCATGGCCTACTACATCGGCGGCGGCAGTTGGTGTCCGCGAGGCCCAGCATAACGAGGTACTACGTGCGCGAACGCTACCTTTCTATTCACTCGCGTACTGTCGTGCAAGCGATGAGATTAGGAGCTAATTAAGTAACTGGATTTACTTCGTGTGACGTAAAGGCAGCATACCACGACGGCGTCGACGAATGAGAGGCAAATTATGGCGACGGAGCAGCGAAACTATGGCAACGGATCTTCCGCCAACGGCATGGAGATGGGGAACAGTAATCAGGTGAGACTAATCCTGCTAGTTTGTTTACACGTGACGTCGAGAAAGGTGCTATTATCGAGAAACTGACACCCACGTGAGCTCGAGATTATACCATCTTCTGAGGGCTGTGGTACAATACCCTAAGGTACGGAAGAGACAGTCATTTCCGATGCAGACACCTACAATCAGAGGGAAATCTGATTTGTTAGTCACTCGATTTTCTCTACGTTACTATTCACATAAAAGTGATTCTCCCATCTATTTACGTTGGTCAAAATAAATGTCTAAATAGTTACAATACACTCCTGTTTATATCACAATTCGATTACTGTTAATAATTAAATCACGCAAAAAACAAAAAAAAAAAAAAAAACAAAACAGAATCAATAATTTTTAAACTCTTCATAAATGGTATAAAACAAACTTCAAGCCGGGAAAAATACAGCGGAGACAGCTTATGCTGAAGAAAATTATTTGACGTGAACTAAGTCAAAATTTACGAAATCCCCCTCCTCATTCAAAATTACCCTTTACATTGAAAAATTAATTATATTTTATTTGATAAAAAATGATGCTAAAGATTTTGATATGTCATGAATAAAATGCACATATTGAATATTATGTGAAATCCATTTCATTCGAACTGATTTTTATATAATAGCTTTATATAATCAGGAAACCATAAGAAATAGGTATACACTTAAAAACTTAACCCAGGAAAATTTAGGGCTTATTAAAATAAACAGTGTCAAATAGCTTTTTTTGTAGCGTTAGTAGTTTTCGAAATATATCATGCTGTGTGATTCTGTGCGTCATCTGACAGATGATGGTTCTTCTGTTTTCTTTTTCGCAAGAAAAGTGAATATATATTCGTGGATTCTGCATGCTGTATGCAACTACATATTCATTGCTTAATATGAAATTATTTCTAAGCAAAACTCTATGTGAATAACCGTAGTATGAGGTTATGTATGGGAATTTGTGATGGGTAGAGAAAATTGTGTGACTGTATCAAAGTATATAGATGCGCTACTGACTGTTTCAAATAATAATAATAATAATAATAATAATAATAATAATAATAATAATAATAATAATAATAAATAATAATTATGTTATAATGGTTGTAGTAATGCTAGCAATAATTAATTTAGTATTATTGTTACTATAGTTTACTCTTATCTAGCGGAACAATATTTATTTCCATTGGGTCCATATCAATCTTCATAGATGATGATGATGGTGGTAATAATAATAATAATAATAATAATAATAATAATAATAATAATAATAATAATAATAACACTATAATTAAACCACTGTGCCCTTACGGAGTAGAAACTTTAATTTTGAATAGAAAAGCAGATATCGAAAATATTGCGAACAAAAATAATAAGAAAATAATTAGGTACACAAATCAAAAGTGAACAATGCAGACTCAGAAGTAAAAATGAAATACAAATATAAACAGACATTCACAGTGACATTAGAAAACGAAGGTTAACATTTTATGGACATATTAAACGAATGAACTCAAACACTCTCACAAAACAAATAATGGAATTCTACGAAAATAGAAGTAAATCACAAATAGATACTATGAAGTAGATTGATGAAGTAAGAAGTAATGTATGTGTTTGTGTGTGTATTGTAGCGCCGACATTATTGCTGTATATATTGTTGAGATAATTGTTGTGTTTGTGTGTTAATTATTGTTTGGCGCGGCAATTCCATTTCCTAGTTGGGGGGTGAAGGCAATTGAGGGAACAGCTGTGTGTGTGTGTGTGTGTGTGTGTGTGTGTGTGTGTGTGTGTGTGTGTGTGTTTTTATAGCGTGGGTCTAGTTGTAGCCAGAGTAGCGGGACTCTAATGTAAATCTTCGGAGGGAACGGGTGTATGTGTGATGGGTGTGCGTCTCTCCCAGTGTTTTGTGTGTAACCTTTTGGTTGTATCATGCAGAGAACCTTGGCAACCTGGGCAAAATGTGAATTCAAATGTAATTATTTAAAAATATTCCACGCCTCGCTTTAGTTTTGTGCAGCAAGTTCTTGGTACTTTCTCGTGTGCTTCTGAGTTACGTTCCCCAATGTGTACGCCGGGGTAACTAAATTTAATATTTTAGCCGCAAACCTTTATATAACAATATTTAGGTACACGACAATGGTGAACAATGCAGACTCAGAAGTAAAAATCAAATACAAATATAAACAGACATTCACAGTGACATTGGAAAGCGAAGGTTAACATTTTATGGACATATTAAACGAATGAACTCAAACAGGCACACAAAACAAATAATGGAATTCTACGAAAATAGAGGTAAAGCACAAATAGATGCCATGAAGTGGATTGATGAAGTAAGAAATGACTTAATGTTGGCATGAATTACAAAAGAAGATATCCTAAACAGAAATATCTTTAGAATCAAAGTGCATAAGTGGCAAGCTGACCAAGAGGACAAACCGAAGAAAAACACTGGCACAACGTGGACAGACGAGAGAAAGAAAGCCCACAGCCAAAGAATGAGAGAACTATGGTTTCAGAGGAAAACCAGGAGGTACATATCTCTAAGTACTTTACGTAGTCTGAACCGGCTAATTTGTATCTAAGAAGTGACAATGGCTGTAGTAGGTGCTAGCAATAATTATTTTAGTATTATTATTGTTATTATTATTATTACCCTATATAGGTCCCTGAAATAATATTATTATTATTATTAATAATAATAATAATAATAATAATAATAATAATAATAATAATAATAAACTAGTAGGAGACGTGTGAAGGCAGAATACGTTTTGGGGTAATTCTCAGTAAATTTTAAATATCTATGTTTAACTGTCTGCAATATTTCTGTAGTTGAAATTTCAAAACTTTAATCGAAAAAATGGCCTAAAATGCTATTGCAATTAAAATGTTAACTGATTACTGTAACTCATGTATAAAAACTGTAAAATTAGTGGAATAACTTAAAGCCAGAAGCCAACAGGGAGGAAGTGCCAAATGAAATTCCACGTTTAAATTAACTAGAAGAACCCGCAGCTCTGCTCACGTTATTGACTGTGCGTCGCTCCATCTATCATTCCCTCTTTCTCCCTCCCATTTTATCCTCTCTTTCACTTCTTTAGCACTCGCTCTCTCCAACTCTCCTTCAATCTTGTTTTCATTCACTGCCCCCCCCCGTCGTCCTCCGTGGTGTAGTGGTTACCATGCTAGCCTCTAGTTCCCGAGGTCGCGGGTTCAAACCCAGCGGAGGGCTATTGAATTTTTTCGGGCGTAAAATTCCTTAGTATGGCTTCCTTCGGAAGGGAAGTAGATTTACGGCAGGTAAAAGAACCTCAAGCCTGATAGAGGCCTCTGAGCAAAATTACGGTCTTTCACGCCCAATATAGAGTGGGACGCTAAGGACCATAGTAGTTAAAGAGTCCATAAATAAAACTCAATTTAATTTACTGCCCTCCCCCCTCTCTCTCAGCATTGTACAACTGGGAACAGAATATCTATGATGAAGAGGAATTGAAACTTAATAGCCATTGTTTAAAATAAGTATGCAAAGTACAATACTTTGTGAAAAAACAAACAAAATTTAATATGCAAAAACGAGGGAGAATTCTGTGTTAGAAATTAAGTTAAGAAAGAAATTAAGTCATTTAAAGCATAACGAGGAACGGTCGAGGTTTACGACGTTTATCTCTGAGAGATGCAGGAAACTTATTTTTTATGTTTTCAAAATTCACGAGAATATAAATACACTTTACCTTTAAAAGGCACGCTTTCCTTGTAGTTTTACGGTGATTTGAGGTCTCAGATTTTATCTACCTTTCCTCTCTTACATTTCAGTTTATTTTTAGAGTTACTATTTTTCTGATACTTTAATTAAAATTATGCAGTTACACAAGTTTAGAGTGTATTTATTAATCGGTTTAATTCAAGTTGAATTTAAGTGTATTATTAGAGTGGAAATTCGGTAAAACTCTAACAAGAAAAATACCTATGTATTTTAAAGGTGAGGTGTAATATTCGTAAACGATTCCCGTGCATTTTAAAAACATAAAAAACATATGAAAAGGTAATAGAATTTCAAGAACAGCATATAGCGACCCGTTTTTAAACATCTATCGATTCGGTTTCCTGAATCCGTCTTACACCTACAATGAAACGTGTAATGTAATTATTTCTGGAAAATTTACGTTTACTAGATATAAAAATAACCTTTTGTAAGAATAGTTTCTAGGAGCTATATAAAAACAAACGATTGTGAATAGAGAAAGTCGTGTGAATGTAACACACCAGAATTAAAAAAATAAAACTCACTTAAAAGAAAGTGTTTCCTGTGACATATTAGGTCATTAGGGAGGGAAAAGTGACATAGCCTCTTTCTTAATTAGAACTAAAATGTGTCTTTGTTATAATACTGCATCAAAGTTATATTAAAAGGAATATGCATAAGACAGAACATGGTCAGCCACCGTTTTACAGATTTCATTTGTGGGTGTTTCTTCCATGTTTTACGACCAAGTGTTTTTATTACTCGACATACATACGCTAAAACCCGTGGATTTTACTATCTAGGTCTGTCATGAAGAGCTTAGTTGAGATATTTTAGGTAAATGAACTCAAAAACTTGTTTTATTACACCACCGTTCAACCAAAAATTCAATATCAAGATTTCACGGAGAATCTATTCTTAGCGATCCCCTGAATAAAGACAAGATTGTAAAGCGGTGCGTTCGCTTTGTGACGGAAATGTTGTGGTAGCACTGGTAAAATATATTAGGGTTATTCTGGGCAATGATCTTAAAAACTGCACAACTTTATGAAGCTCTCAATAAAGCTTGCATTTACTTTTTAGATGTTTTATTAAACAATTTGGAATGAATATACACCTCCTTAAATTTATTCATACAACATTTCAACTCTGTAGATACAACGACTCTCATAATTTTGACCACATTTAGTATGCACATATAAACTTCAGCTCCATATGTGCAGCTGTTAGCTTAAATGTGTAGAAGATGTTCCATTATAAAATAGCCGCAATTCTGTGCCGATTTCAATTAAATTTGGAATGAATCAATCAATTTACTTAAAATCTTATACGTAAAATTATTTTATAAGTGCATTGGTATACCCTAAAAAGCCTAAATTTAAACTGACCCTAAAATGGCCATCACAACGTCCTCCAAATAAAACACGACTAATGGCGTTTACTTTCCCCCCATAATGTCCAGCAACTTTTACTCAAGACATTCCTTTCTACAGCGCTTAATTTTGGAGATATTGTACAGTCTCAACTTAAATGATCCACCTTGTATGTCTGCGTTAACCTCAAGAGTGAAAAGATACAAGTGGAAAACCTTGCCCTAGCCTTACCGGTAATTTTGCTCAGAGGCCTCTATCAGGCTTGAGGTTCTTTTACGTGCTTTAAATCTACGACACGGGACCACGGCTTTACTTCCCTTCCGAAGAAAGCCATGCTAATGATTTTTACGGCCGAAAAAATCCATCGCCCTCCGCCGGGTTTGAACCCGCGACCTTGGGAACTAGAGGCTAGTACGGTACCACTATTTATTTCTAGTCTTACCTTACTCCACACCCAGAATGACAGGAATCTTTGGGCTACATATTTCCAGCGACTGCCACTTTCAGAATAAAACTCCTTCCCATTGTACCTTGGACTGGTTCCTTAGCAGTTGTTCATAAAAGCCGAAAACTGACAACTCTGATTCTTGAAGGACCGGCTTCATTTGCATAACTGAGGTCGCCAACCTGTCAGTTTTAAGGCCTCTTCTCCGACAGAGAATTCTAGTTAAGAAACGAAGCTTACGCTATTTGATTAAAACCATCCGAACACCTATCTCAAACTGTATTTTGACTTTACCTCGTCACGTAATTTATTATTGGACATTAATATGGGATGAATCCACCCTTCACCTTTATGACAGCTTTAACTCTGCTGGGGACACTTTCAATGAGGTGTCTGAATGTCTATGTAGGAATGGCAGCGCATACTTCCTCAAGAGCCGAAATGAGAGAAGCTAATGATGTTGGATGCTGGTATCTGGAGCAAAGTAGACGTTCTAACTCATCCTCTATTGGGTACAGGTCAGGACTTAGGGCAGGCCAGTCCTTTCAGGAATTTTATTGTCCAAAAAGCATTGATTAACAGACGCAGCTTTATGATAGAGTGCATTGTCATGTGAATACAATCATCGTCATCTCTGAGCTGGCCCTCTACTGTACGCAATACGCAATGGTTTAAAATGCGCTGATAACCTTCTGTATTTAGATTTTTTAAGTGTAATAAGGGGGCCACATCCAGACCACAAAAAACACCCCCACATCACAACACCACCTTCTCCATACTTCTATGTTGCAGTATGATGGCAGTATCGTTCTCCAAGGCGTCGGTCTAAGTGACTCAGTTGGTTAGGCGTTAGCCTTCTCGCGGGCTCAAACCCGGCCCAGACCGATGGTTTTTAAGTGTGCGTAAAAGCGACAGCCCCGTGTCAGTAGGTTTAGTGACATATAAAAGAACTCCTGAGGGACAAAATTCCGGCACACCGGCGGCGCTGATATGATCCTGGCAATTCACAGCGTCATTAACAAACAATATGCATATCAATATCCATCGGATTGCTACAGGGTATAGCATGATTTATCACTCCAAATCAATCGTTTCCAATCATCCACTGCCTACGCTAAGTGGGACTAGCACTGACTACAGAATGTATGGCTTATGGACAGCAGCTCGACCATGGTATCCCATTCCTTTTTAACTCCCGTACCTCGTGCTGGTTGGACTGTTGCATAGCAGTTTTGAACTCACATGTAATTCCTTTCTCCGAATTCTTGCGATTATTTAAACCTCTCTCCACAATGCTCGACGGTCCCTGTCTGTCATTAAAATCAGGTCTCCCTGGTCTTGGTTTAGCTGAGGTTGCTCTACTTTACAATCACATCACCAACAGTCGACTTGGGCAGCTTTAGAAGAGTTAAAATATCCCTGATGGATTTATTACTCAGGTGAAACATGACTACTAGTCCACGTTCAAAGTCACTGAGCTCTCTTGACCTACCCATGAATTTGCTACCGCTTATCTGCTGAAAACACAATTCGCCCCGCCTCTTTTATACTGGTGGGCAGCTTCTCGTGACATCTAGGTTCAATTCCGTATTAAACTGGGATGTCCGATGCTTTGATCGGATAGTGTATTTACCAAGTTAGGTGTTCACAACAGGCACCTTCCAAAGGCAAGTTAAATATTTTTAGGGAATTTCTCCCTCCCAAACTACCCGTTTACTTGGAAAGTTGTTATTATTTATCCTTCTAAATGAACCTAGAGATTTTAATTAAAAATAGGACAAGTTTGAGGTAGTATGACAACTGCTCTGTCGCACGCAGCCCAAGGCGGGTAAATGGCTACCAAAAGGTCTTGGATCTTCTGTCTCCGACCACAAAGGATGTCACGATCAGATTGTATATGGTCAGCGACCTCCAGGCTGATTATGTGTGGTTCCGTGACCAAGGAGTATCAAGTATTTGATGAATGGTTCCCTAAACCTCACGAGAAGTGCATCCATACCAGATCTTCCAGCATGAGAAACTCCTCTTACCCTAGTAACCGCTCCTAAGCAGCAACCCTACATCACCACGGAGAGGGCAAAATATAATGAGAAATATTATTTATCTTAGAACATGAAACTGATTCCTGTACATTTTAAAAGGCATCCTGAATACCTTATTTACAGCTTTACAGGCAAGACAATTTTAAATATTTAAAAAGGGTGGGCTTCTAGATGGTTCAAAAATCCCAGAGTTATAAATTATTCACACTCGGTATATATTTGTAATTATAAATAGTTTCTCATGAAATAAACCCTAGGTAAAATATTTAGGTATGTTTTCAAGTACTTCATATTATCAGGCAACGATGTCGCGACTCAAACTGACAATACAAAAGCGGTAATACCAGTTGTCTCAAAATGACAATAAATAACCTTTTTAAACACTTCTGTTTAAACCTATGGCTACCAATATAATGAGGAAACTAAAATCAGGAATTTTACGCAACTTAGACCAGGAATGCCAATTAGCATTTAATTCTATAAATCTATGAATATGTACGTAAACAGAATAGAGAATACGCGAACGTGTAGGCAGCTCTATTAACAGAGGTAGACATCGCTTTGATACCCATGTGATAATGAACGAAATGTTATTAAAAGAGTCCCAACTCAAAAGTCATAAGATTCCGCGATAATAGGAAACAGTTTATAAATACGTGGGAAAAAGCTGTAACGGACATCCCGCGGGTTTCATAGGCATATCATTTTAATTAATAGCCGCTGGATATATTTGAGTCATATATTAACAACAGTGAAAATAGAAATATTTCTACAGTTTTCCAGCAAATAGGACAATGTAGAAATGAGGCTACAGAGTAAGGTAAGTAAGGGCAAAGTGGACAGGGCGGGCCAAATACCCATTAGGTTTTCCCTGTATAATGGTGTAGTGTAGCGATGACTATGTCTACCTGTAAGATAGTCATTAATGCCAAGATAGCATATAAACAATTTATTTCTAATTTGGTACTCTTGATGTAGATAAGAAATTAATATGTTATAAAATCTTCTTCTGCTTCGTGGACTTAGATATTAGGCCTTTTCCAATCAAGATAATTGATCTATCCATCTGGCTATTGGTAGCCCTATGTTCCTGAAACCTTTCGGTCTATAGGATAGGACAGACTAGGAGCGGGGGGGGGGGTGCACCTCGACCTACGCAGATATGCTGTACCTAGGTCCTGAGGGGCGCCCCCGGAGAAAGGGATGAGGAGAGAGTAAACAGAGGACGGCCGGACCAGGAGGCAGGACAGGCAGGGGGCAGGGTCTCTACCGTTTACAGATTTAAACTCGCAGATGGCAGCTGGCGCAGCCGGCTCCCCCCCCCCCTGTGGGCTTACTCATTTCTTGGGGGGCCGCGACCCGGGGACGGAGGTTTACTCAGAGCATCTTTTCTGCTGCCATGCACATGCCGAGATCTCTCGCCGACACTTGCAACCTTGAAAGAGACCAAGCAGATGAAAGGTGAAGTGAAATGAGAATGGAGATGAAATGGAGGGACAGGACATTTGGGAGATGTAATGATCCTTCTCAGCATTCGCCTAGTGGCCCGGAGAAACCCCCGAAAAAAACCATGGGTCAGGAAGGTCGGCCGCAGGAATCGAACCCATAACCTCCCGAATGCGGGTAACAGGAGTTACCGCCTGAGCCATCCCGCTCAGTATGTCTATAGTTAATTACACTTTATTAGAGCCTACTATTTTTATGTGTTAATACCAGTTAATCTGTAATGAATTTATCCTATCTGCAATATTAAGTATACCTAAATCCTTCCTAATTTGTTCACTTCTTTGTCCATGAAAGATGAATGTAAGAATCTCATCTCTGCCGCTTCAATCCTCCTTTTTCTCCGATCGGTTCAATGTCCAATTTTTACAAGAGTGTATATATTTTAAAATATGTAGTGAAAAGCGTATAAAAGGTATAAAATAAATTTTAATTATCCTATAAATTTATATGAAAATATAGAAAATAGAATTACTTTAACAAGGAAAATTATGTATTCATTCAATAGATCTATTTATTTGGGATGAAAATAGTATTAAGCGATTTTAAAGAGAAATTATAATTTAAAATATTTCCAGAATTGGATTTTGTTAAATAAAATACTTCATGGATATTAATTTTTAAAATGGGTATTTATTTATTATTTTACACTTTATTTGCTTCATTACCTAGGAGCAAATTTTGAATATGATTTAAAAAAGATTATTGCTCTATCAACTTTAAGACAATTAAGATTAATAATAAGAATTTTAACTATACAAACAGTATGCTTTATGCTATAATTTTGCGTGTCGTTACGAAACTCAAATCAATTGGTATGATCTGCTATATAAGCTTGGTTTGCATTATAGCGGCCTTTATTTTCAGCTTAAATAAGTGTTCCCAAAAGGTTCTTTTGGGCTAAAGAAGCGTATGGGAAGAGTAATAGGGAATTCTTCCGTGAAAAATGCAGTGATAGCAGTTTAGACATTTATTAGGAATCATATACCTTACTATAATCCTTCCGGCCCGAAAATGGCACCTAACATAAACAATGCATGTAGTATTACTCCGCGCTTGACGTTTCGTGAACGCATGGAGGAGCTTCCTCTCTTCCCCCTCACCAGCTGCTCAGCTATTTACTTTCGAGATTTCAAGAAACTGCCATTGTTACCTTAACCACGTGCTATATTTCACTGCACCAGCACCGAGTATTAAAGAAATGCACGCCCCTATACTTGTTAAATCAAATGTAATAATTAAAATAGTATGAAAAAATGTTATGAGATATGTTTTATTAGTAAAACTTTACACGTTAATCGGAGTCTTTGGGTAATAGTGTAACATCCAGCTCCGAGACAGAAGTGGTGACATCACATGAATTATTGTCTTCCAGTTTTATAATCATCCTGTCTACAGTTTGGTCGCAAAGCATTCACAGAAAACACACCGTTGTTTTCAATGTTAATTTTGACATTTTTAACACCGAGTGTATTATAACACCTGCATAACAAGTTTAACACATTCAAAACTATCGTTTTTTCACCACTTTTAGCGGTTTTGGCACTGTTGCGCATTCAGCCATGATCGCAACATAATATTGGCTAGCACGACCGTAACTTCTCTCTAGTAAACAGGGTGGGAATACCGATTGTTGCCAAAAAAAAAAGCCAATTACTTAAGTTATATTTAAATGAAACGATTACTAAAATACTATCATTTTACTTAGTAAAATTGTACTGTACTGTACTCATTGTACTGAAGTACAAAGCGGTGATAATATATGCAGTGCAATAATGAACTGTTTTCATTCTCTTGAAAGTTGTGTTGGGGCGGTGACACGTGTATTTGTTTATACTAGGACCCTTTCTTGGACTGCTTGGAGTATAATGACCCTGGAAACTTAAAAAGATGTTTAATAACAATCTTTTCCTCTACTATTTCTAATTTTCTGTATTTGCGGATATACATAACTCTTGTCTGATAAATATGTTTTAAGGTTAGGTATCCTTAACAGTATTTTTTTTAACTTCAGTTTACTTTGCGCACACGTCTTGATACCATGTAGTTACGCTCATTAAAATGTATCATTTAGAATGACTGTGAAACATGTATTCAAGTATATGCACAGCGATAGCCCCGATATAGGCTAACCGATTATTAAATAACCGGAACACACACGCAATATTCACATCCACATGCCAGATCTGGATATACCGAAGAAACTTTACTATCAAAGAAAAGCTTCTCGAACACAACAAGGAATCGAATCCGGGATCCTTGTAACAGCAGACAGGTACTCTACCAATTATCCACAAACTAGATACTGAAATTTCTATCTTATAAAGCTTTAATCGAACATTTCTAAACATTTCATCACATACTCCAAACTATATAATCATTACTGTAGCAGTTTTGAACTTCCTATATTATATGATCTTCTATTAGTTTAAAACCTATTTAATTAATTTAATGCTATATAAACTTGTTACTTTGATAAAACATTCCCGAAAAATAAGCAAATACATGTAAAATAGTTTCCTCGTTAGGACATTAAAAACCGAAAAAAGCGTGTTGAATTCTTATACTCATTCCCGGGAAAAGCATTATAGATGTTTAAATGCAATTTATTTCACATTTGTGAAATAAATCAAAGGTTGTATATAGGATTGAGAAGGATATGTAGGTACACCATTTTTCCTTTACACTTTCAAAGAATGCAAAGCGGTTATACTATTTGAATTGCGAGAAAACAAGGACTGAAATAAACCATGCATAGTACTGGACGTATATAATTACATTTCTCCTATTTAGGAGTAATGTTTAATATGAGAGGAAAATGGAACAAACATCTATCTGTAACTAACTACAAAGCACGAGGGCAGTTAAATGAATTATTACGTACCCTCTCGCGGATACCGGATGTACCTGTAGATACATTAGAAAAGATGTATAACTCCATGATAAGGCCTGTTCTGTTATACGGCAGTGAAATCTGGGGATGGGAAAGAGCAGAGCATGTAAATAAAACATAGGTAGCATTTTGGAAAAGAGTTCTTGGAGTTTCACAAGGCACATCAAATTCGGGGGTATTGAGGGAGGTAGGATGCTATGAAGACACAATACACTGCAAAATAAGAGCAGTGAAGTACTGGCTAAGGCTGATGCATGGGGATAACTCCACACTACGATCCAAATGTTATAAATACCAGCGAGAAAACCTGTCTCCTAAGTTCTGGGCAGCTGATTTGGAAAGGGGTTTGAGGAGAATAGGAATGGGATCAGTATGGCTAAGAGCTGAAACAAATGACAAAAACATATGGAAAGGTGTTAAAAGAAGACTAAGAGACATCAACCAACAGGAAATAGAATCGGACTGTAAAATTAAACCTTCTCTAAGTCTAGCAAATGAAATAAAATTGAACTGGGGTAAAGAGGCATATATACTTAATTTAGGAAGAAAGGAAAGATCAGGAATGGCATGGTTTAGACTGGGGGGCTGGAGAGCACAGAAAATGACCGACGATTCTGGCAGGAGAATCTGCCCATTCTGTGAATTGGATGAGGACTGGGTACATATTTTGGCGGAATGTGCACAGTGGGAGAACCAGCGAACGATTAAACTCAAAGAAAAATTCTTAAGTCCCTTAAGAAAGAGATTGGCATGTTGGGATCTACTGGCTGACCAGAGGAACTGGCAAAACATGGGCAATTTTCTGGCTAAAGTGCGCGAAGCTAGGTCAAATTTGTTCAGTTAGACAAAGGTAATTTATTTCTATTTCCCTTTTTCTTGTTCCTTTTGTTGTGTTTTCTTTATCTGTTGTTTATTTTGTCACCCTATTGTATCTTAAATATGCATGTACGGTCAATGACCCATGCACTAAATACTTGTGTAATAACTTCAGTAATTTGAAACCAATAAAGATACCTTATCTATCTATCTATCTATCAGAACTTCTAAATATACCTATTTTTTCCGTAAATTTTTATTTATTTTTTCTTACAGTGTTCCCTCGTCTTAAGTTGTTTTTGTCTGTATCGATCACCAAGTAATTGACCTAACGGTTTTTGACGTAAAATCTCGCTTCGCGATCGTGTGTTGTCCAGAAACTGGCAATGCATGGAGAAATAAATGCAGAATTCTTCCTCTATACACGCAACATAAGCATAAAGTTTGAAGTTTCCAAACTCTCGCGTTACGTAGCTTGTTGCGTGACTCTATGCGAACACCTCCATTAAATTAAATGGGAACAAAGTCTTGCGCTTATGCTGCGTTTGCGCTTACTTTTATCAATGAGGCCTAGCTCCGAGGCGCATCATGCAATTTGAAGGTATAATCCGCTCTAAGACATTTATTTCTTGGCCCTCTTTCGGAGGTAAAACGCAATATTTTACACATGTTGCTTTGGACCACCATCATTCTATTCTCCAAATTTAGCTGTCTTTCTCTTCAACAACTTCACAATCATTCCTTGTGAGACCTTTCCCAGTAGTAATCCTTAATGATTTGGTAAAAAGGTATAAAAATGCCTTCATCATGCTTCAAGGTTCTGTGCTCAAATTTGTTTTGAGAAAACATCGCTAGAGTAGAGTACCCTGTCCCAATTAGGTATCTATGAATCTTAATGAAAGCCTCCGGCTGCAGTATAATTCCTGGATTTCAGGTTGGTGACGGAAAAGCTTCTTGGGTATATGTGTTACGTTTATTTGGACCGCCCCCAGCTGTTTATCCATTAGCAAACTGCATTAGGCGTTCTGTTGATGCTGGTGATCGGTCAAGGATAAGACGTCATGAGGAATTCCCAGCAGGGAATCACCTTCACATCGACCTCCATACCCATAACTATTATTTACGTTTCCTTGGTGCAGGGCAAAAGTTGTAAAGCGTGATCAAATGTGAAAAATCTGATTGTAACAGTCACATGGTATCTCCATTCTTTCTTCATAGGAATTGTATACACCATTAATATAAAATGTTATTCCTTTATCTACTTCATTCTATTGCTTTATGAAAAACAAAAGAGTATTAGTTAAAAATCAGCGAAAATTTATGGAAAAGTACACAATGATTCAGTGTAAGGGTATCACCTGAGATAGTTACCAAATATGAACTCAAGTGACAGTTTAGTTATTAAGTATTTTGTATTTAAATAACATTTTAAAAATTCCCAGAAGTGACAAAATTTCCCACTGATCTCTCAGATACTATCGACACTTCATTAAACCTTATGGGCGCAAATTTTCTATTCTTAAATGTGTCAATGGTTTAAAATAGATTTAAGTTTGTCATTGCCGACCGAAACAGGTCGAAGTCGTTAAATCATGGCTTTCGTCTGTGGAAATCCCTCCCCCTTGACCGACGTCTGTGGCTGAGGGTTTTTCCAAGATTTCCTCACTCCCCATAACAGTCCTCCCGTGCCAGGGAGGTACTCTAAATTCAGGCCTGGAACGTTTCCTTTCCAAATTTCCTTTCTCAATATAATTTCATTTCTTGTATCACCAGTGTCACCACCTGTGGTGCCACATGTAATAAGACTGGACGCAAAGCACTTCAAAAATCTTGTTATATTTTCATTTAAAAATGTCCATTAATGGCTTTCAGAAAATCTATAATGCATTTAACACAAAATTACACCTATTCTGTATTAACATTTTTTTGGAGTAAATTCATGTCAGATTCCAAAAAAAGTTATTATGAAACAAAATATAAAATCCGATTTATTTTCCATTCAAATTCGGACCAAATTTCATTAGTACTTCCCTTACAGGTATAAGAAATATATATATATATATATATATATATATATATAAGAAAATATAGTTGTGTGAAGGTAAACTTGTTTTAAAGAGATATAATTTTTCCTACTGTGAGCTTTTCTCTATTTTTAACGGATTCCTAGTTATATAAACTTCCACAACACTGAAAAGAGTTTAATTAAAATTTTACAGAAAATTCGAGGTACTTGAGGTACACGAGTCGTGGGTAATTTTTCATGCCACTGCCTAAGCTGTATATATGCATCAAGTTATTAAGTATTTTTGAGAAAATAGAAACATAGGTGCTTACTTTCTCTGCAACCCACCTATAGTAGATAGAGAAAGTATTGTATTTCATCTAAAAGTTCGATATTGGGATGACCACCGGAAATACATTCTTTGAAGAACCCCCCCCCTCCCAAAGAATTTTTAAAAAGCTCCCCGCGCGTGCTTGCGAACACTATTTACTATAAACTGAAATGTTGGAAAGCATCAAACTTGGCACTTATGTAAGTTCGACATCTTCCAAAGATGTGACACGAAGATTTGCATAAAAATCCCTTTACATGGAAAATGTTTCGTTATTATTTACTCAAAGATTCTTCTAACGATATTTGCTTGACTAATAAAATGTACGTCCTAAATTTTCTGGGAACAGCCTACGAAGTCCTCATAGGACTCCTCATTTGAATCAGTTTTTTGTAATTTTGTATAAATGATAAACTATACACATAAAGTTTACTGCACGAAAAATGTAGATCTCGCTAAAACAACAATTAATTTTTGTGGCATTATCTGTTTCCCAGAAATTCGTTGCTATTCGTTTGAGTTCATGAATACTTTTTGAAGTGTTTGGCCATACTACCTTGTTTCCTGCGTGTATATAGAGTATGGAATTTCAAAGCCATAAATATATCCACTTTTAAACATGTAATTATTGCTTTAGCCCCTGTATTTCCTTGTACTTATATCAAAATGTGTAATGGAACGATTTAAAATGTTTATTTCGCGTGTCATGAAGTACAGAGAAATAGTACTTTGTAGAAAATATGAAAAATTAAATGCTATTGGGTAGAGAAAGTCATGTTAATTTGACACACAAGATTTTTTTTCCAAGTAAAGAATTAGCTGGGATGAGAAAAATCCCCCCGCCAATAAAAACCTTTCTTTGTGTTGTCACAGGATAAATGAGTTAAATACAGGATGTGTTCTATACTTAGTAACCACATTTAGTTTTTGATTTAGTACCTCAAAACACAAACACAGAAACCACCAAAACACCTACATATACAATAATGATACTTTTCTAAAATGTATTCTTTTGATAATCATTGCTACGAAACATGGGTTTCTGGTGAAACCGCGACATCGAATTGTAGTGTCAAATGCAAGAGTTTCTCTACCTTGGGTATGGAACATAAAAATTGGAGCTCAGGTGAGGATTCAAAACACATTTCCTTGGTACGGTAGGGCGACGTAGACATAGATTTATTTGATGTTGTGCACGGAGAGAAAGAACATCTTTGGAAAAAGAAATATACAAGTTGAAATGCGTCACAGATGCTTTGCGTCAAAACTGCTTTTTTCCTTTTTAGTAATCCTTTTTATGTAATGTAGAACACTGTGAAAATAAACTCCTGCATAATATCCAAGAATTTCCCCAACTACTAGCTGTTCAAGGTTGTTACCGATGTTTTCATTAACATAGGTGATGTTTATTAACATCGTGGAGGTCAGATTTACGGAAAATCCATATTTGTGATATAATTTCTTTAAACTGTTTCATTGTAGTCTTTCCTTCTTGCTTTGCTTCTTAGAATTTTCAACTACTTTATGTCTGAAAGGAGCGTATTCTTAAACGTGGGAGAAAATAAATATTTCTGTATTGTGAGTTTGTCCAGTTTTACAACTGTCACTTTTCTCAGCTCTCACTGTCACTATTTAGCTTTTCTGTCACTGTTTCGTTTTTATGTAATTCACCTTCACTAAAGTGAACTAGTTCAATTCTCCGTCACTTCACTTCCTTCGTGACGTAGCCTTTTCACGCCGGACGGTTCACTTCTCTCAGGAGTCGAACACAAGACGTCCACAACTCGTCGCTCCGTAACAGTTCTCGTTGCACGTCACAGCATTCGCCAATTCGCTCGGAGAATCGCTCTTGATGTCGCACCAGAAACGCAGTCGCTAACTCGCTCGCACACTGACTACATGTCTCTACTCACACTTGCGCTGAGCAAGAGCGCTCGCTTATATAGTCAGTGGAATCTTTGCACAAGGTTCTCGAACGTTCTAGAACTGTTTCGACACACTTTCTGGAGGAGGGAGGAGGCAGAACTTTCAGAAGGCTCTAGTTATCTGCCGATAACGCGCCCGGTGTTTACGCTGGCGAGCGGTCGTTATCGCTGTTTATTCCGACCGCTCGGTGCCGTCCTCCCGATAACCTTGGACTATAGCCGCTGCGTCACAGTATCCTATATTCTTAATGCTGTGGATCGGGAAGGACCACTCGAAAACAGAAAACAGCACCTTTATAAGCACTTTTGCATACTATTTTTATAACGTAATTTTTAGCTTCTCTATTACTTACCTTTGGTAAACACAGAAAGTATTGCATTCCACCTAAAAATTAATTAGAGATTTCACTGGAAATACACGTTTTGAGATTCCCTAATTTTTTTTTTTTTTTTTTTTTTTTAGAAAAAGGTCGTTTGTGTGTCTGTGAAAAGCCTAATTCAAACGAAAAAGTTGGCTAAATATCAAACTTGATATTGAAGTAGATTATTTTTTGGTAGTTGGAAGATGCTTCATGTTTATCTGCCCCACGTATGGGAGCCAATTTGTCGCGGTTACTTCGTGTTATCTATTTCTGAGCGCCTGTTATTGTTTTACTACTTTGAGTTTTGGGTTCTTTGTCCTCCGGCTAGCTATTATTTCTCAGTCGAGCATATCTCTTAAACAGGGTGTGTAAACGGAAAGGATTTGTTACTGAAAGATAACACTGATAAAATAATTTGTTTTTACACTTTTATTGCCGTCACACTTTATTCATTTCACATAATTACTCTTGATACACGCCCGACTGAAACTGTTATATTTTAGAATGTAACTATAATCACTTATTTGCTGCACATTATTAATTCGCGTATTTCACATTTATAACTAACTTTACAACGCAAGAGATTCTGTAGAATTGCGCGACATATAACCGTGAACGATTCTCTTAAACTGTGCGACGTATAACCTTTGTATGATTCTGTTGGACTGAACGACGTATTACCCGCGAATCCTTCTGTTGGACTGAACGACGTTTGCCTTGTGAATTATTCTGTCAAACTGCGCGTTACCCGTCTCTGGCACGGAATTTATACTCCCTCATCCCAATATGCCTAAACATTATAACAGAGCTGCTATTGGTTAATAAAACGCGCCAACAATAGCGTCTATTTTATATCCAATCAAAATTACGAACACATATGCTTTAGGGAAAATATTCCCTCCATTTCTACAGAAAAGCGCGCTACTCTGACGTCATTTGCTTGTCTCTAATAATTGATAAACAACTCACCCCCTCGCTCATTGTTGCCCGCTCTTATTGTCAGTTTCAGTGAGGCCGTGTAAACTTATTTCCTAACAATGCTTATAATTAACAAACATCTCAAATCAATGTCATACAATAATGCTTATTTACACTACAATCACTCTGGCATTTACAATGTTGTGATATAAAATACTGCCACAATATTTAAGTTCATCATCTTTCAACGATGCGACACGAAGATTTCAAAGAAAATTTCTGCACCAAAACTACCCTTTACATGGAAAAAAGTTTTTTATTTTCTCAAAAATGGCTCCAACGATTTTGATTAAAATACCATATTTTAACATACTTGCATTAGCAAATAAAATGTATATATTGAATTTTCTGCAAATAGCCTGTGAAGTCATCTTCTTTCTGAGTCACTTTTGTATAATTGGTAAACTGTAAGTGATAGTAAGATCTTACTAAAAAAAAACGTAGGTCTTGTTAAAACACAAGTTATGTCAAATAATTTTTTTGTGGCGTTAACCACAAGCTATTCTTTGTTATTGGTTTGAATTTTCAAATACTTTTTTTCAAGTGATAAGTCGCTATTCGGTTTTTCTCGCGGCCATGCAAGGAGCGTGGAATTTCAAAGCCATTACATACCACTCCTTTTTAAAAAAGAACTTACTATCACTTTTAGTCTTCTTATATGTACAACGAAATGTGTAATGAAAGTTTATCTCAATTTTGTAAGAATAGTTTAATTAAGAATGAGCAGATAAAGTCATATGAATTCAACGCATCAGATTTTTAAATAGCCTCCTAATGTTAATAGTTTCTTAGTAGATTCGCCAGTGTGTTCGTTTATCTATTGGTATTTCAGCTCGTCATGTTTGAAAGGATTAAACGACCAACTTTCTGTGAAAGGCAATTTCTTACGGTTCTTGAATGCGTAAATGTGAAATCGTAGATGCCGTTATCGCTTCATGATGATGCTGTAGCTACCGCTGAGCGGTGCCAACTCAAGACATTTTGCTGGAAATGAATTAGTCATCCGTCATTATAAGTCACATTCCCAACCTTCCCTGTATCTTGAGAAACTTTGCGGCCGGCGTTTCTTCCAACTTGATGATATCACAGAGACCATGAACATAATGCTGTTTGTTGCATTAGGTTTACGATCTGATAATTTAGAAACTCAGAAAATAATAAAAGCGAAGAAGATTAAAAAGTACCTTAAGAGTTGTAGAGTATATTACGAAGAGTGACTTAGTCGGCTGCCGGAAAATGGATTCATAGGACTAATGGCCCTTTATCGGGAGAAAGTTTAATTCTATTTTTCATTTTCAAACTTTGTTGGGTATATAGCTCCCCCCCCCCCGTATATTGTAAAAAGAGGCGGGAGGCTAGTTGAATGAAACTGTGCAGCTGTTATGGATTTCAAAATAATAGGAGACCGGAAAGAGATACTTATCCCATTCTTTCCTCAAAAGAAAGCGCGTTCAAGATACAGAAGCAAGTGCAAGACTAACTTGCTCATCTGGCTTACATTATTCTACATTCGGAAACAAAAGGTACTATGTAGAGGTCAATAGTTTGAAGGACATTACTCCATGTAATGTTCCAATGTCTCAAGTTATGGTTATGGTCATCAGGAAAGGGCGGCACTTAAGTGCACATGAAGGCCTATTGTGCTTCTGGAAATCTCCGAGAGGAAGGGGTGAAGCGAAGGACACAGAGAGCGACCAGATCCGGGGCGACAGGCCTAAAGTCTCCAGATATTAAAGCCTGACGCCGGTGGACGTCCCACATGCCTACCTCTCCCTACGGAGACCTCTGAGGGTCCGTCCCACACTGAACACCAGGACCCACAAGTTCCACAAAGCAACTTCCACGTCCATTCGCCTGATCCTTCGACTCTGAAACACGGTAAGAAAATAAAATGACAGCAAAATTTTGGCGTTATATAACCCAATCCAGCAATCGCCTACAACTAGGAAAAACCGGGAAAAATCACAGTGGACGGCCCAACGGGAATCGAACCCTGGTCCTTCCGAATGTAAGCCTCACATGTTACTGCGGAGACATCTCATTCGGTAATGCACCCAGTTAATTCATAAAAAAGTACACTTCTTCAAATACTCGAACATAAACATGACTTGGCAACATTACTGAAAATACCAAAGGTGAATTGGAAATAAATATCAATGAACTATCCTTATAGGAGTAGAGTACATCTAAGATGTGCACTAAAGTGTAAAATGCACTCGAGGATAAACATTAAAGGGAGTGTAAGTTTATTCATGACACGTACTAGATAATCTCGAAGCTGTATTCTGTACCCGATACATTTTTTTTTTCATATATAGGTAACATTTATCTATTTCACTATAATGATTTCTATTAACGTATAATTAAAGTGAGGTGGTTTGATGAACATGAATTCGCTTTCTGTGCTTATAAATTCGCCAATAAAATATGCCGGGTGGAAGGAGTATAGATTTTTTAAAACCACAGACACACTGATCTCGATCACTAAAATGAAAAAGTTTCTGAGCATTTTTTTCTGTCTTTCATAAATATGTAGAAAAAAGGTTTGAAATGCAATAACATTTGGCAAAAGCGCAGTTTTCTTAGAGGTAGATGAAAAATTCACACGGTTAGGTCAGGTCCGCCACAGAGTAGAATGCGCCCTATGTTTCCGATTTCGCTGCGAATTGATTAATGTGCTAAGGGAACCATATTAACTTTGCTAGTTGTGTTTAATTACCAAGATATGTGTTTCGTGCATTCTCAGCGAAATTTTTAATGTATAATGAAATCAACTAAAACTAAAACACACTTATTTAATTTAAAAAAAAAACTTTCTTGCTTAAACGTTTACTTACTATCTTACTATGCACTTACTGTAAACATCATATAGTACAGTATTTTATAACTGTTAGGTACAAAATAGTTCAGGTGCTTATTGAAAACAAATGCACGCAAAATTGGTATTTTTATTTAGTTTAAAGAAATGTAATAAAAGAAAGTAAATAATAGTGTTTACACTAAAACGTTATGATTATTGTTTAAATGTTTAATAAAAGGAAATAAAAACGACCTATAATGTTGCTAATGATATTTATACCGAAGATGTGAACGCATAGTGTTCACATAGGCTGCGCAAGGTATGTGTTTGTGGTCAGATATTCAGCCGTTGTTGTGACCATGCTAGTCTCTAGTTCCCAAGGTCGTGGGTTCAAACCCGGCTGAGGGCGATTGATTTTTTCAGGCGTAAAAATCTTTAGCATGGCTTCCTTCGGAAGGGAAGCAAAGCCTATGGTTCCGTGTCGTAGATTTACGGCACGTTAAAGAACCTCTAGCCTAATAAAAAGGCCTCTGAGCAAAATTACCGACCTTTCGCGCCCTATAGAATGGCATGCTAAGGACCACAACAGTTAAAGATCGTCCATAAATAAAACTCAATTTTGCTGTTGTAAATGTTGTAGCTTCAGCGTAAATTACGATTTGCAGAAAGCAAAAATGCTAAACTGCAGCGAAACAAGGCACACAAAGAATAAATTAAAGACGATAAAATATCTGGATTAGTTGTTCCATTACGTACTTCAATAAAATTTGCCTTAATAGTTCCACATGTGAATTATAGTGCGATGAAAAGCGCGGGAAACATATTTTTCGACTGAAATAGCAAACCTTCACAAAGTAAATTTTTTATTCATCTTTTTACGTGGATTCGCCTACAAATAAGAAAAGATCTATACCCCTTCCACTGGATATATTTATTGGCACTAAGTCAGAATGCATTATCTCATTAAAAGTCGAAGACAATTTAGTAGCAGTAAGTTTTTATTTTGATAAAAGTGTACTCAAGTCACAGTGATATAAAAATAAAACCGTTAGTCTTTGCTTTATCGAGATTTGCTTACAGCTTATGAACCTTTCTTTTTTCTTTAATTAAGAAAGCAAATTCTTGTTTTTTAAACATTATGGTGGATTTTATATCAATAGCTAAAGTACTTCCCTGCATGTACAAGACATTCAACTCCACTGTGAGCAAAATCCGGTTCGCTTCCAGCAACAGCCTATCTCAACTGGACATCACCTCATTAGCATTCAGCAGTCACAAGGGTTCAACTCTGTGGAAATGTCTTCGCGTAACACAACAGAGGAAATTACATAGGAATTACCGCAACTCAACAGAATTTCTCCTTCTTTTCTGGCTATCCTAGTGCAGAAAAGAAAACAGATGGAGTTAATGTTACTACAATGCCCTGCACTTTAACCTTCTCATCAGTCAATAAGCACAAAGTGAACTACGTTTGAAAAGGAGATTTGCTAAAAAAATCGTAAGTGCTTGAAAAAAAAAGTAACTGATCTGGCGGAAAAGACGTCAAAAGAATTCAAGTTTTTGAAGTACTGCGAGGATGCATTCACCAAAATTTATTCATCAGTTAAATAGCTTTATCTTAGTCTGTTACTTTGCGAGAGACAGTTTGATGCTCACAAGAATACTGTTTACGATAGAGAAAAACTACCGGTAAGTTGATGGGGGAATTCAGTAGAAGAATAAATTATAGAAAGAATTGCCAATGGAAACAACGCCTACTCCAAACGTTATTTAAAAGTAAACTTGTGTCTAAAAACACAAAACTTTGATTTTAACAGACGCCATAAGCCAGTCGTTGCATATGTATGTGGAACCTGGGTGCTTAAAGAGGCTATTCAAAACAAATTATCAATTTTCGAAAGGTTAACTTCTGAAAAGGATTTTTGGCCAAACTAAAGGAGATAATAACTGGAGAATTAAAACAAATGTAGAAATATGAAGTAATTAGAAACCAAAATGTAATTAATTTTGCGAAAGCAAGTAAATTGGGTTGGTTTGGGCACGTACAAAAGATGGATGAGTAAAGATTGGTTACCAAATTGTATATGGAAGCCAATAGGAGAAAGAGCAGTGGGAAGATCAAAAGCTCGCTGGGAGGATAGTGTCATGGACGACATACGGAGAATGAGAATAAAGAACTGGAGGAATATAGTGAAGGGACAGAAAGGAGTGGAGAAAATTGCTGAGAAGGCCTACAAATTTGAAGTTGTAGCGCCCTTAAGAAGAAGAATAAAAAGAAGAAGAAGAAGTACAACAAGAAGAAAATGATGGGTGTTGGCATCTTTGATACAGGAGAAAAACTAAAAAGAATCCTCCACAATTCCGCGAGTCCAAAGCAGCCATCATGGAATATGACATATCAAAGAGTAACTTTCTTAGATTATCTCAACAATGAGCAAAAAACACAGCGGATACAGTGACAAATGAACTGCAAACTGAGGGCTATGTAAGACAGCAAGTCTTCAGTTATACCTTACTTGACATCGAAGTAGCAATGGATGTCATCCGGGAAGTAAAATTAGGTAGAAATAACTGAGAGAAGTCCTACGAGACACACAATTTTGCTTAAATTCGTGCAAGACAGAATTTAATACGTCATAATTTTTGTATTATGTTATAATTTTGGTTCTGAATCATGGAATGATATTTTAAACATTAGTATATTTAATATTCGTTTGGAATTCTCTCGCTATACATGCATCTAAATTTGGTATACACCCTTCTTGTACATTATTCTGCACAACTATCGAGCTGCAGGGAACAACTGGAAACAACTGACGACGTCAAGATGCATGCATCTTAGCGATTCTTTTATCAATATTGATGATAATGACACGGCTGCCTGCTTTGGTTTCAACTTAGGGATTTTTTAGATTTAATTAAAAAGAACCCCGTTCACTCAGTTCAAATACGGCAAACTAAGAATAACCCTTTGTAAGACTCTCTAATGGTGGAGAAAAGCAAGCATCTTTAGTGCAATAATAATTAGGCCATATAAGTTGGCAAGTTTTTTGGAGTAAATAGTGTTTTTGAGAAATCTATTATCTTCCCACCAATTTGTTACCACGAATGTTTGTTGATACAACGTGAAAATTTACTGGGGGTACTTGAAAACGTATTAGCCAAACGTACTGTTTATCTATCTCAGTAGACAAGACATTTGTTAGTAAAACGGCATGGGTATGTCTATGAGGAACTTAAAATAATTATTTACTATTGCAAAAAGTGGTTGACTTGCTCATCAAATGCGAGGAGAAAATATCGAGACCGTTATCATATTTTTATCACTTTCTGTGTACAGCCGTTTGCAAATATGGTGTGGAAGCACTTCTTCGTGGATCAGAGTGACCCTCTGACCTTGAATTTAAATAAGTTTCTCTTGGGCTAACGGACTTCATGGAAACTGAGTAAGATACTCTTTTGGACCATCGCTTCTACAGATCGTCTGCTAACTTCTGCTGCTTTGGTAGAATGTTGCTGATCTTAAGTTCTGGTCCGCTAGGAATACTGGTTAATTTCTCTCCACAAAGGAAAATATGTGCCGATGTTATTGCCTCTGATCCTAAGTGGTCTACCTGCGCATGGATCTCGAGTTTAAGGCTGATTCTACGCCATTTAATCAACAGGGTGTTGAGACTCTGGCGTAAGTTTAAGTTGGAAAAAATTAAATAGTTTTTCATACAACCAGCAAGGTAAATCTTCACATGAACACTAATAGAAAAAGAACCCTATTCAAAAATTGCTCTGTTTAAAGCCATTGTTATTAGGAATATTATTGAAAGTGAAGTTACTGTCAAAAGGAAAACTGACGACGATACTGAAAAATGAGCGTAGGAGAAGGTAATTCCAATATTAAAAGTACCGCAGAAGATGCGTTGTCTACTCTCTCGTCCCACAGAGGGTTATTATACGAGGAAACTAACATCGGCAAGGAAGGAACACTCCAAGAAGTCTTATGCACATAAGTGCTGATCGGTAAAGTCTGAAATGTGCTGTTTTCGGAGTTACCATCATAGGAAAAAAGTTACTAAATATGCTGAGTTTTGCAAATAATAACTGAATGTTATACAACAGTAGAGGCGGTGTGCACTTTTTGAATTGTCCGTGCTATTTTATGTAAATGTTTAAATTAAAGTCAATTTATGTGTCATAATATAGGTACAGCAAATATCGCAACTAAACGGAAATTACTAATATTCATGCAAATATTGATAAGTTTTTGACGACGACACATTTGGGAGGGGAAAGAAAAGGACGAAACATTTCTTAAACCCCAGAATAGATGTATCCTGTTATAAAAATAAATTCAGTTTTATTTATGGACGTTCTTTAACTACTATGCTTCTTAGCGTCTCATTCTATATTGGGCGTGAAAAATCTAAATTTTGTTCAGAGGCCCCTTTATCAGCCTGGAGGTTTTTTTACATGCCGTAAATTTATGACATGGGACCACGGCTTTACTTCCCTTCCGAAGGAAGCTGCTAAGGATTTTTACGCCAAAAAGAATTCCATCCTACTCCGCTGGGTTTGAACGCTGACCTCGGGAACTAGGGGCTAGCATGGTACCCCTAGACCATGGAGGAGGACAGCTATATGCTTACCGTGCTTCTGTTTTCTAGGTGAAATAATAAAATTACTATTAATTGCAGTGATAGCCCATAAGACCATGTCGTCCTCCGTGCTCTTGGGGTACCATGCTAGTTCCCGAGGTCGCGGGTTCAAACCCGGCGGAGAGCGATGGATGTTTCCGGGCGTAAAAATTCTCAACATGGCTTCATTCGGAAGGGAACTAAAGCCGGTGGTACCGTGTCGTAGATTTACGGCACGTAAAAGAACCTCAAGCCTGATAAGAGGCCTCTGAGCAAAATTGCCGGTCTTTCAGGCCCAATATAGAATGAGACGCCAAGTAGTTAAAGAGCGTCGTCGAAAAGTAAAAAAAAAAAAAAATCAATTTAACTTTCATAAGAACATTGATATTGCACAGATGAAAAAATGAAATGGGAACTTCGTGATTGTAAAACACATACATTCAAAATGGTTGATAAGAACCATGGTTACAATGAAACGTTAAATGTTTTTAATATTGAAAGGTTGACAGTCTCCGTTATCAACCTAAACTAAGCGACAGCAACGCTAGGATAGCGATAATACGAACAAGGCTTGCCGACTAATCTTTTCGAAACTTAAACAATAATCGAAAAACCTGTGTTGCAGTATGGCTGTCCAAAAATGAAATATAGCATAAGCATTAAATGAAGTCGTTTGCTTTGAAGCTATGGTTTTAAGCTTCTTGGTGATAAAACACAACGCATTTTGTCCACTTTAAAGAAGAACTAATACAGTGGTACTTGGTCTGATCACGTTATTGCAGGTGTTCTGTACCTGCTAGGTCAATTAAGGACGTCTGTTTCTAATAATTGTCTGAAGCAAGCTTATTACGTGTTTTTCCACAGTAGGTATATTATTTTCTGGTAATCATACCCTAGGCATAGTGGAAGGGTGCATTAAGTACTTCTTTTACAGCCTTGAAAAGTATGACTGCCCCGTCTTGTGATCCTCAATGTTGCCCTTGGTTCGAGAGAACATTGTTGTTAACATATACATGCTCATTACTTAGGATAATTTAACTGAGCGAGATGGCTCCACGGTAACATATGAGTTCCTGGGTTCGATTCCTGTCAACCGCACAATTTGGGTTTTTCGTGGTTCTCCCTGGACGGTAGGCGAATGTTTGGAGTGGTTTCTCTCTACCACGATTTCTTTCCATCATTTCGATTTCATTCTGTTCTTCTCATGTTTCAAGTTTCGTGACATAGGACGGTGCCGGGCAGATGACATGGATGTTTGCTCAAAGGAAAGAGTATTCTCTGTAGACACCAGAGGGCTGCTTGCCTGAACGGGTCATTCATCGCCCTCTCTAGCCAGTTCAAATAGTGGAACGGATCTTCGAACCTCTATTAGGGACTTCCGCGCGGCTCTGTGGCTTGTCAGCTGCGGCCTGTAGCCTCCCTTGGTTCCTTCACTTCATCCCTTCCTCCTGGGGGTCGGTAGTCGCAAAAGATCTCACATGGGTTGCAGTGCGCGAGGCTTCCCCCTCCGTTTTATACCCTACATCCTAAGATACTTTAAATCCCCTTGTCTGAGAATCATAATTACCCAACCAGAAATAGCCGTTTTCTGGTTACTTCCAATATGAGATTAACGTTGGTATTAATCGCTGTTTTGTACTTGTAAACAAACTCCCTAGGGATGCGTACTCTGTGGGCTTGGCTAGATTTAAGACCGTTCTAAAGAACTAGCTACTGCTAATCCATTTGGCATTCCTAAGAGTGGAATTGATATTGTCTTTTAATATGCATTTTGTTTTTATCTTTTGGTTTACGTTTTATGCATGTTTAATTCTGAACAGATGTCTATGAATAGCTTCTGGATGATCTTATACAAATAAAGAAAATGAAACGCAAAATTGGACAATGCATGCAAAAATAATATTATTTCACAATCGGTTATTATATTCTCTTCTTCTACTACTAAGCAGAGAAAGTATTGTATTCCACCCAAAAATTCAATATCGAGATTTCACTGAAAAGATTCGTTTTGAGGTCCCTTGAATCCAAGAAGAGCATTTTTAGAAAAAGTTCCATGCGTGTATGTCTGTGTGTGTATATGAACAGCATAACTCAAAAACGAAAAGTCCGTTAAATACCGAACTTGGTGTTTAAGCTCAGCGTATTCCAAGGATGCGATACTAAAATGAAGAAAATTCCCAACCTCAAACTGCTCTTTACATTGAAAAATGTTTCGTTATATTTTATTTTCTTAAAAAGGCTCTAAAGATTTTGATTAAAATACCATAAGTGTAAGTTATTTCACGACAAATGAAATATATATCTTGAATTTTCTGGGAATACCTATGTTGTCCTCTTCATTCTGAATGACTTTTGCATAAATGGTAAGCTGTAAGAGAGAGAAAAAATTAATGCACAAAGAATGTAGATCTCGTTAAAGCAAAAAATACATGTCAAATAAATATTTTGTGGCGTTAACCGTTTCGGAGATATTCTTTGTTATTGGTTTGAATTACTTATAATTTTTTTCAAGTGGTTAGTATTCTTTCTTTCTTTTTCGTGGTCATGCAAAGGAAATGGAATTTCACATCCATCACATAGCGGCGGCAGCGACGTTTTAAAAATATGACTATTCTTATACCTACAATAACTAAATGTGTAATGAGAGTTTATCTCTGTGGTGTAGTGGCTAGCCTCTAGTTCCCGAGGTCGCGGGTTAAAACCCGGCTGAGAGCGATGAATTTTTTAGGACGTAAAAATCCTTAGCATGGTTTCCTTCGGAAGGGAAGTAAAGCCGGTGGTCGCATGTCGTAGATTTACGGCACGTAAAAGAACCTCAAGCCTGATAAAGAGGTCTCTGAGCAAAATTACCGGTCTTTCACGCCCAATATACAATGGGACGCTAATGACCACAGCAGTTAAAGAGCGTCCATAAATAAAACTCAATTTAATATAATTTAAACTCGATTAACAAGAATAGAATAATATGCTTCTGTTTGAATAGCTGTAGAAGAGTGAGTAGAGAAAGCCATGTGAACGTGACACATCCATATGAGAGAGATGTTTTTTTCGGCATATATTTCTGATGATCCCTTTATTTCTGTGTTTGTTCTTTCACTTCCAACCTGTATATGTAATGTAAGTTGTACTGCGGGTGTGCGTTACAGACTATGCAGGCGTTTGATAAAGCTTGCTTCACTGTACCAGAATATCGCCTGAACTGAATTGGAATAAAAAGCTGTCATGTCACCAAAATGAGCCGTTCATTGAACCAAGGGCGCCAAATTGACTTCCCCTGACACAAGGCAGAACGCCGCGGCACTAAAGCACTAATTGAATCAAATTGAACGCGCGACTGACTGAGCTAGTCATCCAATAAACTTCCGGCACGATGCTAAACAGTCTCATAATGAGCCGCTGCAGACAATTTAAAGAACTTTCTATATTCGCCACTTTCTTCAGATCCGCTCGCTGAGTGGGAAAAAACAAAACTCATCCTGTGCAGGCACTTTGCTACATCCGCTGCCGCTATAGTCACAACCTTCCTCGGAAACAAGTAGATGTTTAGACAAGCGTGCACACCAAATCCAATCGATTTTCATTTATCTCCATTTTTATTTTCTCTACTGCTTACCTATAGCATAGGGCATAGGAGTATACAACGGAGGGGAACACTTCGCGCATTGCGACCCACGGGAATTCTATTGTGGCTACCACCCAGGAGGAAGGGATGAAGTACAAGGATACAGGTCGCAAACAGACAAGCCAAAGAGACGCGCGGAAGTCCCTAACAGTTCCTGGCTTGAAGATCCGTCTCACTGCAGGAGCTGTCTAGAGGGCGATGAACGACCTGTCTCCAAGCAGCCCTCTAGTTTCCATGGGGATAATTCTTTCCTTTGAGCAAGAATCCGTGCCACCTGTCCGGCACCGCCATACGCCACCAAATCTAGAAGCACACCTGAAAGATAAGAAAGAAACGGAATGAAAGGGAAATGATGGAATGGAAATCGTGGTAGATGATAAACAATCCCAGGTTTCGCCTAACGACTAAGGAAAATATCGAAAAACCCAAGGACGGAGTGGGCGGTCGACGGGAATCGAACCCGTGACCTACTGAATGCGTGACCTCACGCACTACTGCTCGATACTTACCTACATTAAGTAGAGGAAGCATTGCATTCCACCCAAAAATTCGGTATCGAGATTTCCCTGAAGTACACGTTTTGAGGCTAGCTGAATCCAAACAATACATTTTTAGAAAATACTTTTTCTGGTTATGTCTCTGTGGACAGCATAATTCGAAAAGGAAACCCCAAATTTAGTATGTAAGTTCAGCGTCTTTCAAGGATACCAAACAAAGATTTTCAACGGAATCCCCCAGCATATAGAAAAGAAACGGTTTCTTTACTTTTAATTTTCTCAAAAGCGGTTCTAACGAATTTTATTAAAGTAGCATACGTTTAATATATTTACATGCCAAAGAAAACGTACCTATATCCTGGGTTTTCTGGGAATAGCTTGTAAAGTCTTCTTCATTCTGAATGACCTTTGTATAACTGGTAAATCGTAAGACAAAATCTTACTACACAAAAATATTTGCAAACAGCTTTATGCACACGTCTAGACAACTTCCTTGGCCTAATGCCCAAGCTAAAGTTTTGCAGAAACATAATCTGAGTATGTTAAATTATGCTTCCAACGGTATTGTGAGTTTGCGTATGTTATACGTGCCGAAAACTAAAATCTCAAGTTTCTCAAACCTGTCTGTGTACACCTTGCATACTTAGAAACAATATTTCTCAATTTCGCTTAACGGAGACGTATATTATAATCTATAACATTCATTCTGTGAAGTTTGGTATTTCTTTTATAATTATTATTTGATTGTATATAGTTTTTAAAAACCAAGGGAGCTATTTTTCATTACGAACTATTGTGACAGAAATAATATTTAGGACGACAGATATTTTAAACACAAAAATATTTATTTTTTAAATTGTTTCTTGCGATGGATAATTTTATTAATTAAAATTACATAATACATCATATTTACGCTGATCACATAGTCGGACCAGCTACTTCTCAGAGCAACGTTATACTTATAACACCAAAATTAAGAGATTTCACCAGATTATTTCCTTAAATACTATAATATAGTGGTTAATACTTGGATTTATGTAATGAACTGTTATCTCAATCTCTGACCAAATATGTATTATCTAATTTAAACTGTTTCCGTACAGATATACCTCGATATAAATGCCAATGGTTAGAGAAAGCTGTGTCTGATTTACATACAAGTTTTCCTTTTGGGCTAAGCCTTGCTGCAAGGATTTTCCTTAGTTAAAAACCTACATTTGTCTAGAAGGAAATAATAGTCAACACAAGAAATGTATCTTTTTCATAAAAAGTGTTCTTTCATAACATTTAATTAGCAGATTTGACTACAGAGCTATAGTAAAATATGGATAATAAATGTAACAATATAGTAATGGTCCAAACCGAGCGAGAAGGCTCCGTGGTAATGCGTGAAGCTCGCATTCAGGAGGTCCCGGGTTCGATTACTTTCTACCGCCCACTCTGATCTTGATAGGTAGATCGCAGTGCACGAGGTGTTCCCTTCCATAAATTAAATTGAGTTTTATTTATGGACGCTCTTTAACTACTATGGTTCTTAGCGTCTCATTCTATATTGGGCTTGAAAGACCGGAAGTTTTGCTCAGAGGCCTCTTTATCAGGCTTGAGGTTCTTTTACGTGCCGTAAATTTACGACACGGGACCACCGGCTTTACTTCCCTTCCGAAGGTAGCCATACTAAGGATTTTTACGCCCGAAAAAAATCCATCGCCCTCCGCCGGGTTTGAACCCGCGACCTCGTGAACTAGAGGCTTGTATAACCTATACCTATAATAATGATCCAAAGCTTTTGGCATTTTTCATAGTATCACTTATCCTAGAATTTCGTAATAAGTAAATTACGATGAAAATACTAAAATGGGCAACATGTACATTGTGAACACTTTAACTCGGAACGTACATCTATTCTCTGAGATTAGGTATACCACGAACCACAGAACATGAATTATTTGTATATTTATGTATTGTTTATGTATTTGCAGATGATCAGGTTCTTATATCTGACAAGGAAGACATCTTACATTGATCACTCTTCAAATTACAAAAGATCACTGGAGAATATAACTTAGAGATATCTGTCCAAAATACCAAGACAATGGCATTGCGAGGAAAATTTCCTCTGAGATGTAAATTAGCGATACAGAACCAAAGCATTGAACAAGTAAGCTCCTTCAAATCCCTAGGGTGTGACCTGTCATATATAGGAGAGATAGATGCAGAACGGAAGATTGAACAATTTAATCGCATGTGTGGGACTATCAGAAGAACATTAAAAGGTAAGGTCAGGAGGGACACATATGAAATTTTACAAAACAATCGCGGTACCATGTGGATTATATGACAGTGAGACTTGGACCCTTGATACAAAAACACGTAGTAGGATACAAACAGTAGAGATGAAATTTTTGAGAGGATGTCTAGGAGTCACAAAAAGAGGTAGATTATGCAATGAAGACATTCATAATTGTTTGGAAATATATGAATTAAATGATAAAATAGCTGATTATAAATAGACATGGGAAGACCACGTTAATAGAATGTCAAAGAAGATTTTAAAGTACAAGCCGAGAGGGGAAAGAGGAGTTGGAAGACCTAAGAGAAGATGGTCGGACCAATGAGACGCAACGGATCGTGAGGTCTAATGCCTGAAGAAGAAGAATGTATTGTTTATATATGACATTTACGTATAATGGAAACCAGTAATACAACTATGTAATGGAGCGCATTATTCCAGAGATTTTAACTTTCACTACGCTTGATACGAAGTTTAAACTAAAGGGAGAAATAATGTTTTGTTTAAACTTACGATTTTACTAGTTACAAACAAAATAACGTTTACACTGATTTGTAGGAAGCGGTGCTATAAAACATGCGTAGTTATCCTTTGATCTCGACCACCGTGCCTGCGAAATCTCGTGTAATTTCAACCAGACGCAGGAAAGGAACTGTTTATTTACTCTTTGATTCTTTGTTCCTTTGCCAGCGCAAGTGACTGTCATGATGAACAGTGCAAAACATTTGAACCGAGAAATCGCTAACTTTCCCTTTCCAAGCCATTAGCATGCATTCTCTTTTGGAAATAGCTTGCCGCGAGGAGACATTTATCAAAATGCGAGAAGCAAGCAGGCTTTCTAAGTCAAAACTGATAACAGCATACAGAGTGACATGAACTGTGCAACACACGCCATGAATGCGAGACAAAATGCGATCATTTTACGTACTACCCGACCCGCAGGAGCGGATTTTTAAGTCTCACATGATATGCTTATAATTTTCATTAACCTTTCTTATTCTCTTTACACATTAACGCTTCAGTTCCCGCAGCTCTGCTCGCGTTATTGCGTTAAATGCAGAGATTCCTCTTCTGTCTTCCGCTTTTTCGTTGTTTCTCCCTCTCCCCATACAGGAACCATTTCTCTCTCTCTCTCTCTCTCTCTCTCTCTCTCTCTCGTCCCTTTACAGACTCTCTCGCTCTGTTTTCAACTCTGTCACCCGTTCCAGTCTCCCTCACTCTCTTCTCAACGCACTAGGCCCTCGCTCCTCAGGGCAACCTACATGTCATGTGATGATTTGAAAGCTAGCAATTTAGCGACTCATTATGATCTTACTAGGCGGCTCGCGCAGCTATCGCCCACACCTTCAAAGCAGCAGTCCCAACTTCAAATATTCTCTTGGTATCCATTCCTCAGATAATCAATTAAATATGTGTATTTAAAATAAAATAAATTCTGTTCGTTGTAATTTTAATACTCTAATAAATTGAGTTCATTTCCTTTGCTTCAATATGTGTTGCTTTCATGTTATCTGCAAAAAAATCAATAAATGCGGCGTGGATTCAACAATACTGCCATCTGTTAAACTACTCGTAAACACGCTCAAGATCCTGTAATCAGTGCTGCCATCCGATCAGCATTTAATTACACACAATTAACTAGGGAAGATCTTTTTGTAACAATTCAAAGTTTTGAAATTAGTGAGGTCAACGAAAAACATTCGTATGCAACTTGACTATAATGGCGATTAAGACGCTCTTATGGAAATTGTGGAACTCGCATCTTAAATACTACCATTATAATCGTGTTGCATAACAACTGTAACAGTACATAAACCTACACGTGCCTCTTCCTTAAGGTTGCAATTCGATCGGAACTGTACTGTTTCTCCTAATCGGTTTACATACATGGATAATAGTAGCGAAACTTGTTATAACTTCAACACCGAGCGAAATAGCTCAGCCGATGGTGTCTGAAGCTCACAGATCTGGAGGTGGCGGGTTCAATCCTAGCCAATCTCCCAGGAGTTGCCAGTTAAGTACCGGATTACATATTCAATACCATGACCCAAAATTCCTCCTACAAAACGAAAGAAATAGAAATAAAAATACGTGGAACAGGAAGGCGACTATGTAACTGTTCGACATCACAATGCGTACGTGTTCCCTCCAAGAACAGCCAGCAGTTCCATGACCCCAAAGTACAGATTCCGCTGAACTCCATAACAACGAAATACATGGTATCCGAAGGCGACTATACAACTAAGGCCAATTTATCATCAAATTCATCAAGCAGATCGTACAGGAAGGCGACTACGCAACTATTGTCATCTGTTTGGCTTACAATGATTCAAGTGGACCACTAAACCTGCGATAGCAAGAAGTTACAGCGACATTAAATAGTAAATAAAAGAACTCAGTATTCAACCTATCCAAATGTTTATATATCAAAACGTATTAGAAACATTATGTTTACAAAAGTATTATCTATTTTTAGACAAAAAATCCTATAATAATCAATGTATTTGATTTTGTTATTTTGCGTCACACTGACCTCCTCTCCTCCCTTTAGGCACAGTAATTATTAATACCCATCTAGTGTAATTTCTAAGTGGGACTTAAGGTATGTCACACACTAACTTTCGTAACAATCGGTTCGGTTATTCGTGCGTAACGAGGTTAAAACACACATACACACAGAGAGAATACACACCATACAGAAATTAAGAAAGAAAAAGTAGAAAAAAAAGTCTTCTGGCTTCAGGAAAGCCCGATATGTACGATAGTAATCGAAAATTATCGGTGTTCCGTTATAATTTTATTATATGTATGGATAGATAGAGGAATCATAAAAATATTGATCTACATCCAATATACATACTGGATTGTCGAAACACTGTCATTCATATATATGAAATAATATCTGTTTGGTACCAAGTTAATTAGTTGTTGGTAAAAAAACACAATTTATACGGAATATTTAGTCGTGAATCAGCGAGCAATACGAATAACAGAGGCTAAGTGCATTTGTTTTTGAGATAGTTGTTATATTGTATTTTGACTGTTGGGGAGCCGATCTTGATGTAGTTGTAACTACGTATGGTATCCGGTGGCCTTCGCCCCAATGTTTAAAAATATTAACTTTGTATTTGGACTGTTTCTTTAAATATTATATTTATGTTTGCCTCGGCTGCGTCAGTATTTTTTATTTTTAGAGACATGAATTTCTTAACAAGGCGTGGTGCGGCTGAAGAATGTAGCTTACACAGATTATAATTTTACTTCACTCCGTTTATTAATGCTTGACACGATTTAAATAACACTTCACTGATATAGAGAGCTGTGAGATTCTTTTATTAATTACTTGCACTTTTTAACACGTAAACTATTTTCGTCTCACACTGAATACGTATTAAACTTCTCGAGGACGCGTCTCGCGTCCGGTTAGGAACGCTGTCTACAAACAACTGACTTCTGAATTTGTACAATTTGCCCTATTTCAGTTTCTGATTGGCTAATCCTACTCCAATAGAATACTTTCATTTAACTTAAGCTTTTTTCTGGTTGTTGATTGGCTATTCATAAACTGTCTCAAAATTTACATTATTGTTGCTCCAATAATTACAAGTAGCATTATTAAACTTTCTTACTCATTATTGCCTCAAGGTTTCCTCATTGTTACCTCACTGTTAGCAACTTTTAATATATTATTCTCACAGCCCCTACATTATTAAATTACGTAATACATTCACATAACATTATTGAACATGTACATAATAATATAAACATTAATACAATGACTGTTAAAAGCATTTTATATATTATATTATACACATATTGCTTTAAGGCGGGCTGTTATTGAAATATATATTTAGACTGATATCATTTAAGTGTTAAAAATATTGCCTAATTTTTTATATAAATTCACCAGAGCAATAAAACATTTTATAGTTTATTTGTACAATTAATTAGAGTTGTAGTCTACATACTTTAGTAGTCTTCAATAATCTCTTTGTTACCAGAGATGAAATGGGAAAATAAAACAGTATACTTCCGTATCATAAATTTTATTCTCTGAAAATATTTCAGGCAGAATGAAGTCATGAACGCATTTTACTTGTTTTACATTTATTCAATATCATTATCATTACTTGTTTATTTTTTTATAGTTATTTGCCTAATAAGCCAGTGTAAATATAACTCGAGATTCTGGAGCTGTCTTCACGTAACTACAGAGCATTACGTTTAAGTCATACTACTATGGATCAATAAAACCTTAAGAAACTCTGAATATCAAGTTTCATGGCCTCTGTCGCTGCTGAATTATCCTTTTATATATTTTCTGGCTTTTGTCTCAACAAAACAGCCACAATGCTTTCAATATTAGAATGAGTGGATGGTAATGCAAACTGGTTTAACAGTAATCAAGCTATCATAATCACCAGATTGTTCCTTCTTCTATAAACCTCGCCAGAAGATGGTAAAACCGAAGGAGAGACAGCCCTCCTTAGGTGTTAGGCTTCAATTAGCTTTTTAATTATGCTTAATTATGTATGTCCTCTAATCTTTAAATACTTTGTTTCAATAATGAAATAATCTAATTAAATTTCCCTTGAGTATACATACTACATTAATACGACTAGAGCTCCAGAGTTTATGTTGAAAGAATCTGGGGCTCGACTTGTATTTATTTTAACTATTTTGCGAATAGCTAGCTAATTAAATTAGATAACGATAATAAATTTTAATAAATACACAAGTACTTACATGGCTTCATTCATTGTGTCAGTGTAACTGGATTCATTCTGCCTGTTACCACCCATTCAAAAACCAAATTTTCAACAGGAAATATACTGCTTTATTATTCAGCTTCAGTTCTTTGGTAATAAATGTATAGACTATAACATAAAAAGTTCACATAAATGGGATAAAATTAAAGCTATAAAATGTAAACAACAAAACTGTGAAAACTGGCAGATGTGCGGTTAAAATTATTGATACTCTTACACCAGATTGGTCAGGGATTCTAGATAAATTTGATCTGTCGCTAAAACCAAACCATTTAATGGGATTACAACGGATAACAATGGACACTCCATTTCCTAACAGCCTACGAGAAGCCGCCTGATTCACGGATATAGGTTACATCCAGCATTTAGCGATGTCTAATAAGGATAATAAATATTATGATGGTATTATATTATAAAACTACTTACGAGGCGAAGTATTAAGATAATAAATGCAATGATTAGCGAAACTGAATGTCTGACTACAGGCTTCAAAACAATATGTGAAGCAATTAAAGATATGATGGTATAGGTTAGGAAGATTATCCGCGTGTACTTAAAAAATGAGGATATTGTGTTGTTTAAGACAAGAAATTTAACATTTTCTGAAAGGTTACATCAGAATAGTGAATTCTGATTTGTTTTAGTTCGTAAAACGTGAACAGTAGAAGAAACTGTGAACCAACAGAAGGTGGTAAATTTCAATACAAATGCACTTGTTAGAATTTTTGCTACTGTCTTTAGAAACTATTATATAGAACCAGAAAATGTTAATTCAAGGTATTTTTATTTTATCTTCATTTCACAGTACAGAAAGATGAAATATTTGTTTCAGAGTCACGCAAGTTTGTGGTTATTTACTTCACTTTAATCAAAACATTAGATAAAACACAAAAGAAACAGAATAATCTCATTAACTTTCACTTCTACTATTTCATGGGAGATATAATTTTCCTGTTTTCAAGCTTTCGTCACGTACGAAATAACTTTTCTAAAATAAAGTTTAATGTCCTTTAGTTTGACAGGTATTATAATGTTTTAAATGAAGGGGCAAATGAGCTCGGGAGCGTAAAATTATTTGCTTTCATCCCAAGGATAAGAACCCCGAATAAAAGCCAGAACAAAGCAGTTTGACCCGATCTGGTTTAGAATCCGGCTCGAATTGTAAGATGCAAGAACTTAGGAATGTTAGGTGCAGAGGGGACAGCACCCCGACCTACAAGATATTTTGTGCCTAAGCCCCTAACGGGGGACCCCGGAGAGGGGTGAGGTGAGAGGAGACATAGGGTGGCCGGAGCAGGAGGTACGGCAAGGCAGAGGGCAGATCCCTACCTTCTGCAGATTTTAATTCTCTGGATGGCAGCTGGTACAACCGGCTATCCTCTCCCCTGCAGGCTTGCACATCCCCTGGGGGCCCAGGACTCGGAGACTACCTCCATTCCTGGAAACAAGGGCTACATAGAGCATCCTTTTTCCCTGCCATGCAACGCCGAGACTCCCGCAGACACTTTCAACGCTGAAACAAATTAAGCAGATGAAAGGTGAAGTGAAACAGAATGGAGGTGAAATGGAGGGACAGAAAATTCGAGGGATGTAATGAAGGTTCGCACCATTCACCTAGCAACCCAGGAAACCTCCGAAAAAAAACCCATGGGTTAGGAAGGTCGACCGCGAAAATTGAACCCACGACCTCCCGAATGCGGACCATATACGTTACCGCCTCAGTCATCCCTACGTAATGTTTTTGTGTAAGAGAAGCTAAGCCTATACAGGCTAATCAAAACACAATCAAGTGTACAACTCGGGATCTTTTACCACAAAATTAATTAAATTCAATAATTATTCTTAACAGTAATTTCATTACATACTTATATAGTGCGTGCATTTTTCAACCTGCAAAATTGTGATGTCAGTGCATAACCAAGTTATTCAAAAGTCAGACAAAAGCTATTTCTGTAAACTTATCTTATTAAGTATTTTTCTTGAACTCACGTTAGCCAAGATTGGGACGGATGTACTACGGCTCTCGAAATCGTATTATTGAGACAGAATAACGGAAAAGCTCTCTTCTTTCGTCTGAACTCAGCTTATAAGGGTGACAATTTTTCTAAATTATTTACTAATATTTTATATTAACTAGAAAATTGTTTGCGAATGATTTATGGCTTTCATATTTTTAAAAAATTCTGATGTGATACATTCTTACGACTTTCTCTCCCTCTATCGTTACCGAGCGGAATGGCTCAGGTGGTTACGTCTGTGGTCCGTTCGGGAGGTCCCGGGATCGATCCCCGATGACCGCCTACTAGGGACCATGGATTTTTCGTGGTTTCCCCGGATCGCCAGGCGAACGCTGGTTCCTTTTCTACCACGACTCTCCTTCCTCTCATTTCCCCGTCTTCTGTTCACAATACCCTCTTACTCTTCTATAAATACCAGAATAGTATATCCATGTTGGCTATATGAATATAGGTTGTAGGACCAAGCGACGGTGTTCGGCTGGGAGGTGACATGCGCTGTGTAAAGGTTTCTTCCTGGGTGTCGCTGGGTACCGCTCATTAGGTCTCTCCTCAGCGTGGGGCTCCGCTCCGGGGGACCCTGGAAGTTGGTAGCTTGTGGCAAAGTCGGGATGCATTCTATCTGGAAACGTTAGTGACCCCGTGCATACTTGTGACCGTCGGCATCCGGATCTGGTCGCACTTCGAGTTTCTCCCCTCATTCCTCCCTCCCAGGGGTCACGTTGGAAGTACCATGGGCCAACTGGCCTGCGTGCGGTGCTCTGCCCCGCTTCCGAGGCTACTCCGTGATACGTTTATCCTCTATCGTTTATTAGTGAGCATACAAACTATTCTTACTACAGTTTATTTTTACTTTCTCTACTACGCATAGTAAGTAGTGGAAGTATTGCATTGCATCAAAAAATTCGATACCGAAATTTTACTAGAAATACATATTTTGAGACCCCCTGAATCCAAAAGAAGCATTTTTTTTAGAAAAATTCCGTGTGTATATGTGTCTGTGAACAGCATAACTCAAAAACGAAAAGTTGGATAAGTATCAAACTTGACATTTAAGTTCAGTATCTTCCAAAGACGCGACACGAAGATTTTCAAGAAAATCCCCCCACCCCAAACTATCCTTTACATGGAAGATTTTTCGAGATTTATTTTCTGAACTGTTGCAAATTTTGATTGTCTCTTTCTTGAAGAGCCTACATGTTTGTGTGCGATGAGTTGAATGAGATGATCTCTAGCATCAAACCGCATTTCAGTACTCGCTCTTACACTCAGGCATCTCGTTCTTCTTTGAACCTCCGAGCTTTGGGATAGAATCTGTGTTCCTACTCAGGAATGCCTATGTAGACCATCTTCGTAATCTAGAAGGGAGTAGGTACCGTTGATTTGGATACCAATGACACTTCCACATAACGCATCCTCTTGGGGTAAAGTTTGAGAAACTCTTTTTCTTTTAGAGAAAGAAGAATAATTTTTCTGACTTCAATGTAAGTGTGCTCTGGATCATTCAGCAAATCATTAGACATAAATTCTTTAAAAATTTCAACATTAACTCTTCCCTGTAAGCACTCAGAACAATCACTTATTCCTTTTGTACTGTTCTCTGAATTCGTTTTCTATTGTAGCAAGCTATTATCCAGTTTGGATCTACTTCAGTTGTTGCTTTCTTTATAAACTTTTTTCTGAGACACGACTCTTTATTCTCTTTTTGCAGTGTGTTTTCTGCTGAGCACAAGCATAAATTATTAACATGCGCTTTTACCTCCACATGTTCAGCTTCTGTGTAGCGGACTGTGAATCACACCCAAACTTTCTACATACATCACTTAACTCCACGATCAAATACTTAATCTTTAAATATATTTATCAACTGTTATCTCATCGGAAGTAAATAGTAAAAAAGAAAAAAAGTAAAACACGTTGCAAAAATGGAGAAAATAAAGACATATTACATTTCGATCAAGCGTGACATCAACATGGTCTCATTGGAAAGATCGTTGCCAATAACCCCAAAAATCGACGATGTTATTTTGAAGTAGTTTTAATGTTATTTATTTAACATTATTGTGTAGCCCCACGTTGTGGTAGCCAATTTGAAGTAACATTATTTGTATATGTTTGTATTTGTTAGCCCCACATTTGGGAGCCAATTTGCGATGGTAAATTTATAATGTTATTTGTGTATGTGTTTACTCAACATGGTGAAGCCATTTTGTGACGTGATTCTTTGTTAGGTTTGTAGCTCCATCTGGTGTTAGCAATTTGCGGCAGTATTAGTTTTTGTTTGAAAGAATACTACTTTTATTTTATTTAATTTTTGTTCACTGTCCTCCGGCTAGCTATGATCTTTTGGTCAAGCACTTCTCTTTATACAGGTTGTGTAAACGGAAAGGAATCTTTTATCCAGAGATAACACTGATGAAAGAATTTGTTTTACACTTTTTATTGTCGAACACATTCACTATCACAATTTACACATTGATCTTGACACTCGCCAAACTGAAACTGTTATAATAACTTCTTACTGATCACTTTTAATTCACGTACTTCAACCTTTTGTATAATTAACTTTACAACACTTGAGAATTTTCCTAACTCTGCTACGCGTAACTTGCGAATCGATAGCCGACGTCTAATATTTCTGCTGGACTGAAGGCGACGTGTATCATACAAATATTTTCGACGAACTGACGGAAATGCGACGTGTAGTGTACAAAGAATTTTGATGAACTGACGGACTGGAGGCGACGTGTACTTTACAAATATTTTCGATGAACTGACGGGGTCTACCTCTAACCTACTCTTTATTTATACTCATACACCCCGATATGCCTAAAGATTATAACTGAGCTGCAATTGGCTAATAAAACGCGCCAACATTAGCGTCTATTTTTATATCCAATGAAAATTATGAATACATATGCTCTAGGTAAATGTTCCAGAAGATTCTAAAGGAAAACGCGCCAACATTACGTAACTTCCTCGTTTCCAATAATGATAAACAGCTCACCCCTTCGCTGCATTATTGCACGCTATTATTGTCAGTTTCAGTAAGGCAGTATAAACTTACTTCTCAGCAATAATTACAATCAATAAACATCTCAAATCAATGTCACATAAAAATGCATATTCATATTACAATCATTATTTACATTTAAGTAATTTGTGATACACATTACTGCATCAATTTGCAAATAATGCCTACCTTAGAAAGTAGATCTTGAAGCAGTACTTCAATGGTGGTAGTGGGTGTGAGAGAAAAATAACAATGAGTACACGTTCCTGTTGTCTGGTTACCAGAAAAACCAACATCAGTACAACAAATGTACCTACCTATTTTTTCCAAGATCATTTTAAGAAAACGAGTATGTAATGTGTCTCCCAAATTGGACAGTGATAGGTAATGGATTCGTCTGAAACTATATGCTAGTTATTTTAATATAAATCAATTTGTTCTTGTACACCGCGATGTTGCCAGTGGTATTTATTTAACCCTTGTAATTCGTGTTTAAAATAACTTTAGTTTCGATAATTGTATTGTACGTGCATTCAGGTCTTCAGTAATTACTGTTGCTCGTTATTTTAAAATGAAATTCTTGTATGAGAGTGTATGTGTGCAAGCAATCTCAGCAGCAAAGTGCCATCTGTGACTGATGATGCACCATTCTTCTGTAACCTTTATGATGTCTTGATAGACTTGCTCTAAAGAGAATAATAACCCCAGCTGCCTGTAATTGCGAACGTAATTTTAGAACGTACGCAATGAATGGCAACTGTCAGACGCTAGAAGCGAACAGCCCATTTCGTTAGCAAAGCAACACCAAGAATTATAACAAAACCTTGTACCTTGGCCGGAAATACTGTAATCCACACTGGTGAACAGGGCTTCATTCCAAGTCAGATGGTGCAGAAACCACGCTGCAATAAACTCGAATACACTTCTGGAAAGTTGCCAGGAAGACGTGTTGACGTTTTTTAAATGAAACAAACGTTAGGGTTCGGTGACAGGCTTTTTAGCGAAAGTGTGGTAATACAAAATAATGCAACAAAAGTTCTGTGCCGTTGTTAGCAGCAAAAACAGGATTTACTGACGTTTCGACAACAGAGGAGGAAAGGCCTTGGACAATCACTGTGCGGACGTTTTGATATGATGCAATGGGACTGAAAGTTGATAATTGACAGAGCACGTATTCTAAAACTTACATGCACATTTAAAGTACAAGCTGTATCAAAAATCTATGTGCGTATGTAGCATGTTTGCCTCACATTCAAGCACATTCAAATTCGGCTAGAGCAGTTACGAGAATAAGCTTTTTTTTCCGGTATTTTCCTTTTCCCTCAGAAGACGAATGCCAGGTAGCGTTTAGTACTATGGACCCCGGGCTCATTTATTCAATTTATTCTTTCAACATGACTTGTCCGATTAAGGACTTAGCTTAGGATAGGACTAGAAGCGGAGAGGGAATTAGCATCTCGACCTACGCAGATCTTTTGTACCTAGGCCCCTGACAGGGCGCCACCCGTGAGGCAGGGATGAGATGTGAGGAGACAGGGGCGGCCGAACGGAGGCACGACAGGTAAAGGGCAGGATTCCTACCGCTTACAGATTTAAACTTCCCGGGTGGTGGCTGGTACAACCGGCTCCCCTCCCCCTTGTGTGCTTACACATCCCGGACCCGGAGATCGCTCGCAGTCCGGAGGACGAATCTTTACTCAGAGCATGCTTTTCCCTGCCATGCACAAGCCAAGACCTCCCGCCGACACTTGCAGCCCTAAAAGAAACCAAGCATATGAAAGGTGAAGTGAAATGAGAAGAGATAAAATGGAGGGACAGGAAAGTCGGAGGGTGTAAGGATCCTTCCAAGCATTCGTCTAGCGACCCGGAGAAACTCCCGAAAAATTTTATTCACTGAATATAAAAATTATGCTAGAACTTGAGAAGATGGAAATATTTTGAGCGGGTTTGGAAACGCATTGTACCCTTGTTACGCTTTTCCTCTATAGCTTTGTTTACATTGTATGATTGGATATATTATGAAATAAAAAAGATATATTAAACGGAAATCTATCTTAAAGGGAAGTGCACAAAATGACCTGCGTTAACAAATGCATTGAACCGCAGTCGTGGCAATGAATCGGATGTAATAATGGATTTAAGAAGAGTGTTATATTGGCTCGATGTTGGTAAAACAATGAAGCGAGCTTCACGCTAATATGGCTGCATAGTACAATACAAGTAAGGAAGAATGAATAAATGAAAGAAAGAAAGATCCACTTTTACTGAGCGAAATGGCTCAGGCGGTAGCTGAGGCTTGTATTCCAGAGTTTACGGTTTCGTTTCCTGTTGGGCCGGCCATCATTACCTATATTGATTTTTTTTTTTTTTGTGATTTTCCCAAGTCGATTGTTGGAATGAATTATAGATATATACTACCATGAATTTTTGTCTCTCTTTTCGTTTCATTTTATCTGGAAGTTAGGCATGGTGCGGTGTATGTGCTTAAGAATACATCTGTTTCTTCCCTGGCAAGAACCTTCTGCGCGAACCAATCGGTGAGAATAAGGGGTGTATCGAAGGAGCGTTCGGATTGTCCAATCTGGGAACGTTAGGGACCCAATGCACTTGCTGCCATCAAATCTAAACCCCTTCCTACTCATTCGCCTCATCTTTTTCTCACGGAATAAAATCTCTTTATAAGACATAATTTATTTTAAATAACTTTTCTGTGGCATCAGCCATTTCCGAGATATCCGTTATTAATGGTTCGAATTGCTCAATACTTAGCCATAGTCCTGTCGATTTTCAGTTGTTTATCGCGATGTTAAGGTAAGAGAATGGAATTTCAAGGCCAGCGTTTAGAGTCCAGTTATAATGCATTTGATTATTTATAATACATCTGTTTATCCATTCCTTTTTGTACGAGGGCTGTCCCAGAAGTACCCGATCTAACAAAGAAAAACATAACAATTTTGGGAGGAAAAATCTTCATTTCTCTATACAGTCTCCTTTCAGCTCGATACACTTTTCCCAGCGGTGTTCAATAGCTTCGATACCCTATTTATACTGAATACCATCGAGTTCTGCAAAATAGCCATCAACTGCAGACTCCAGCTCTTCACTGTTGGCAAATCTTTTAGCTCCAAGCTCAACTTTGGAAATAGAAAATAATCAGAGGGGGGCTAAATATGGTGAATGGGGTGCATGAGGAAGCAATTCGAACTTTAACTTATTGATTCTGGCCATGGCGATAATGGATGTGTGATTGTCTTGATGAAACAAAAGTTTCTTTTCCACTAAGTGCGGCCGTTTTTGCTTGATTTCGTCGTTCAAATGTTGCAATAAGTTTGCATAATATTCGCCTTTCCTTTATGAAGATAATGAAAATTACTCCACACACATTCCAAAAAATTGACGCCATGACCTTGCCTGCAAATAGAACTGTTTCATCTTCTTTGGAGCCGATTCTCCCCTTTCAATCCACTGTTTTGACTGTTCCTTCGTCTCAGGTGTGAAGTGATGGACCCATGTTTCATCCATGGTTATGAATCGGCGCAAAAAGCTCGACTTTATTGCAGCAAAACATCGTCAAACACTCGACTGAAACATTTTCACGACGCTGTTTTTGTTCCATTTTGAGTAAACACGACACCCATCTTGCGCATAGCTTTCTCATGTCTAAATTTTCATCAGTATGTGATGTACAGCACTTTTTTGAAATGCCTACGATGTCTGCTAGCTCGCACATTCAGTCGACGGCCATCTAAGACCTTTGGACGGTTTAAGACGGTTGGACTAAGACCTTTCAAATGAAAGATTGTATCGCATAACGATGGCCAGTTTTATCCATGTTTACAAATTCGCTTAGAGAGTTCACTATTAATGGCTGCCAAACAATTACTAAACAACGTAGCGTCGTCAAACTTAAGCTTTATAAGGTTGGTACTTTCTACTACAGTCATTTGTTTGAAACAACAACCACTATCTATACATCAGGTCGGGTACTTCTGGGACTGCCCTCGTATCTATATCGAAATGTGTAATGCATCTATTTCCGAAAATGTTTATCTCGATTAAAATGAAATATATCGGAAAATAAACTTTCATAAGAATTATTTGTATATCCATTAATAAGCGAGAGAGGGCAGAGAAAGTCATATGAATGTAACACATCAGATTTTGTTTAATGCAACTTCTGCGCTGGACCGCACATTCACAATCCCCATCCCAAAGAGGAGCATGGTTTGCTGCATTTGGAAATAGTAGTATGTATCATAGCAACCGGGCTAAATTGCGATTGAAGATTAATGTCATGGCATCAGTCCTTTGTATAGTACATTTTTATTGAGTTGCGGGAATATGAAAAATGTCCCCACTTTTGAAACACAAAGCCTGAACCAAAACATTTATTAAACAACGTTTGGCAGCGATTTCAAAAAAACAAAAACAGACGAATGACGCGAGTGCTATATGGCGGTAGTTGCATAAACTATGTGATGCTGTAATTTCCCTGTCATTTAAAATGCGGCAGCAATTAGCTATCCAGATTTTGAAAAACAACTGTAAACACGTTCAGAGAATATTTAATATAGCACTAAAGAGAACAGAATTTTCGAGATATCAAATTATAACCTCCATTAATGTGTCCCCTTCATCTGTTTCACTGTAGCCTAAACCTTAACACATTTTATGTTGATGTCGGAGGGACCGTGGCACAATAATTGGAAAATCGAAGCTAATTTCTTTCTACTATATGCAACATGTTGATCAATAACGAAGCAGGTTGGAGTTACGATGGTGGGGGGGGGCTAACTTCTGATTCCCTTTGCGACAGTTTGTAAAGCTCTGTTCTTTTACTGCATTTCCATGTACAACAACAAAGTTGTTGATTCTGTTTGTATCACCCATCACTCTTTTTGTTTATCTGCAGACCTTGTTATAAAAGCAGAAAAATAACTACTTTTATCTGCTACTGCCATATAAACTACACTGCTGTTTGTGAAAATTGCAACACCAAGAAGGAAACGCATGAATTTAATACCGCAGGTTAGGTACATGACAAGTAACAAATGATAAACTTTTCAAATCTATACATGACCTTTGAGGTCTAATATTCAGTATTTAGTGTGGCCTCCATGCGCTGCAATTAGAGCGGCATTGAATAAAAAAGGTTCTGAATAAGCTACTGAGTGAAACTCCTCCACGTAGTTTGTATTAGAGTCCACAAATCTGTGATAATGATTACTGGAGGACCGTGACGCACCAGGTGCCGACCAACTATATCCCAGACATGTTCGATGGGCGACATGTCAGGCGAACGTGCAGGCCGTGGTACCAGTCGCTCTTCGAAGAAGGCTTGTACATTCCTCGCAATATGTGGCCGGGCATTGTCCTGTTGAAATGTGGCCTGTGGAGATGCCTGAAGCAGGGGAAGTATCTCAGGCTCTACAACCACAGTAAGGCACCGCTGGCTGTTCAAAATGCCCTCAACTCGTAGGAGGCGAGATCCGTTGTTGTAACCAATGGCGCCCCAAACCATCACACCTGGTGTTTGTCCGCTATGCCGCTCAACAATGCAGCCCTCCAGGTTGCGCTCACCGTAGTACCGTCGGACACGTATGCGGCCATCACTGTAGGACAGATTGAAGCGCGACTCGTCCGAAAAGACTACATGTTGCCACTCAGCACCCCAGTGACGGTGTTCACGTGCCTATTACAATCGTAGGAGCTTGTGGTTTCTGGACAATGGAAGCCGACATAATGGCATGCATGTAACCATCAGACGGCGACGAACCGTTGATGCAGACAAGTTCACACCCGTTGCAGTGCTCCAGCATCGAGCCAACACTGTGGATAAAGCTATACGGTCCGTTATGTCCATGCGTACAATATGACGGTCATCCCGTGCTGTGGTCATGTTCCGTGATACAGTACCCGCTCTTCGCTGCGTACGACCTTCATCTATCCATTGCTTCCACAGCAGTCTGTCTTAGCAGCATGCCCTGATGGAGACGAAATGCCACAGTATGACAAACTCGCTTCCCGGAGACCGATCATTCTGCCCCGTTCGAACTCACTCACATGCCAATATGGCTCCATTTGACGTCGACGAGGCATACTGACACTTACTTTATTGTTTGATAGCTCTGCACTGACTACACTGGATGCAACACTGACCTTGTCGGATCGACACGAGAGAGCTCTGCTCGGTCTAAGTATACCTCATCTCTCTGCAAACCTAATCACTTATTGCTTGCACACTCTTCTACACTTCCACCAAGTTTGGAGTTATTCGGGAAATTCTTTCTTGGTGTTGCAATTTTCACAAACGCAAATGTATTTATTTATTTTGAACATAACAGGCAAAAGTCTAATTACATGTTCATTATAAAATGCAGTCACTTAGAATAATTAATATCTAGCTAATGCACACAAATATATATATATATATACATATATATGAAGATGAAAATAAAATGGACCCTGTGTAGAGAAATAAAAGTATAAGGAACAGAAACAACTAAGAAAGAAAGAGCAAGTGGCATGGTGGTTAATTATACAATTCTTGTTTCGTGTTCAGTGTTTATCTTAATATACTAAGTAGTTGTTAACTATAGCAGCGATAGCAATCCAATAATGAACTTGGTTTATAGGATAGGACTAGGAGCGGAGGGGGACTTAGCACCTCGACCTATGCAGATCTTTTGTACCTAGGCTCCTGACTGGGCGCCCCTGGGAGGGAGAAATGAGGTGAGAGGGAGGCCGAACCGGAAGGCACGATGGCTGAGGGCAGGGTCCCTACCGTTTAGATTTAAACTCCTCGTATGGCAGCTGGTGCAGACGGCTCCCCTCCCCGCTAAGTACACACCGAGACCTCCCGCCGACACTTGCAACCCTGAAAGGGATCAAGCAGATGAAAGTCGAAGTGAAATGAGACAGAAAATTCGGGGGATGTAATGATCCTTCCCAGCATTCGCCTAGCGACCCGGGAAAACTCTCGAAAAAAACCATGGGTTAGGAAGGTCGGCCGCGAGAATCAGAAGCACGACCTCCCGAAGGCGGGTCATAGGCGTTACCGCCTGAGCCATCCCGCTCGGTAACTTAGTTATATAAATGCATAATTCTCTTTAATAGTGAATTTTTAGGATTTCTGTATTTGCTCTAGGAGTGAAACAATTTTTTTAATCTACTTATTTTACTTGGTATATAAAAGAACACGTTTGTAGCAATATATATCATCAATAATCGAATGCAGAACCTTATACAGAAATATTAATCCCATGATATCTCTGAAATTTAAAACCCTATATATAAATATTTGTAAAATGGTTTTGTAATTTGTATATGTAGTGTATTACCCAATTCTTTTATAGAATAAATATTTTAAAATGTTGATTGTCCTTTTTATATTAAGTAGGGATGTTTTGTGGTCTTAAGATTCCAAATTTTACATGCATCAGATATTAAAGGTTTTGTCTAATGAAGAAGTTGTAAAGCCGAATTAATTTTTCTTTTTTTTTAAACTATCGAAACCTAAATACTGGGGCTTAATCACGTTTTAATCCATTCCTACACTCTTTTTATTTCATTTCTGAGACTAGACTTGAAGTAATACATAAATGATATGACCACAATGACAATGTCTGCATTTACTTATCCTTTCTGAAAGACATACTAAAACAACATCTTCGTTAACTCCCTTCACGTTCTTTTGTTTTCTATACTTACTCTTTTTCATGTAGAAAGCCACGCTTTCAGGAACCAATGAATTCACTGCGCTCTGAAAAACCATTAGAGTGTCTTCAGAAATAAATATACCTCCCTTATCCGCACACATTTCAATTTACACTTGTACTCTCCAACACCAATTTCAGTTTATTTCTATCCATTATCTCCAAGATAGCCAGCATTGATGTCACTATTTTCCCACTCAGCAACCATAAACCTACATATTTAGTTAAAATAATTACTTTGATTTACGTTTTATAGCGGATAAAGTACAGTATGCCACACGAGAATAAACTATATTTAAGATTTCGTGAAAATTATCCCCCTCTCGGCAAGCCTCAGGTGTTAAACTTTTTACTGAATATTAAAATATTATTTTAATTTCTTATACCTAAATTACTACGAAGAATATTTATACTGTTGGGTGCAGAAAAGGCTTGCCGAACTTCCCAGATCGCGAGAGTGATTTTTCTCCTTTAAGAGCTAGGATGAAAACATCATTTTAAAAATCCTTTTAGATAGCATGGCCTCAAAGTAGAACTTTTAACATCGTACACACGAGTTAAAAGTTTTAGATTATAGCACTAGTGCGATAATATTTTTGTACCACTCCATTGTGACCAACTTTGGTTTTAAGTCCAATCACATGGCAGTTACCCTTTGTATTTGAACGTGTTTAATAAACGCGATTGGTTAGCTTTCTTTGATCTAAAACGTTATTATCTAGTATAAGCCACATAATAATAAAATGGCGGCAATTAGGAATTCAGAAGAAACTGAAATGGAAGAACCAGGTGAAATTACAGAAGCAGCAGAAAGAATAACACCAGAACTACTTATTCAAAAAAATCCAGAAAGCAATGTGATATTTCATTGCCTGGTGTAAGGCTAAACATGTTGAAAATAATTTCGCTGAAAATGACTGCTAGCGAATGAACAAATCATCAAAACATCTCACTTTTTTAACGTCATTTCTCTTTTACAAGAGTCTCATTCTAAACGCGATTTCTCTTAGTTTCATGAATCAATATAATCCTATTGATATTTTACAAATTCGAGCGCTGTCTAAAAGTAGTATATGCCACACGTGTTAAAAGTGGTTTTAACCCTTGTATCATAATCTACTATTTTTAATTATTGTACTAATCATGGATTCTCCACATTTTTCCGCATCTAACGGTAATTATATGATTCTGAAAATTGAAACACCTTAAAATAAGATTAGACTGGCTCTGTGGTCTGGTGGTTAGCATGCTAACTTCCAAATTCAGAAGTTCCGGGTTCGATTCCTGGTTTGGAGGATGGGAATTCTTCAGCCAGGATTACTTCCCATCCTCGCTGGAGTTTGGTACTGTGAGTGAGAGTACAAATATGTAGGTATGTGAATTTAATGTTTATAAAGAATACCCAACGTAAACAAACCCAAAGATGCACAATAGTAAAACGAGTGAACATCACTGCCGATGCGCAGTTGTTCCAAAGACAAAAGCCGCCATATGACATTGATGTTAAAGGCGGCATATAAAAGGGGGAGGGGGAAGCAATATTAGTGCAGGGAGCTTTCAGAGTAAATGTAGCATGCTTTTATTTACCCATTTATTTATTCCCCATCTGTTGGCAATCTCAATCTTTGCATATTCAGTAAACTTCTCAATAGCCATTAAAGAAACATCCTGAAATTTTTGTGTGTATACGTAAAAATAAGCACCTTAAATGGAATTGAGTACTCTTCCCCTGAATTAATTTATTTGAACTTATTAAAATAGAATTATATGAAATTATAGCAGCTTTTCCCTCCATATTTGAAACGCTGTAAAATATGCTGGCTCCGCAAAGTTAAAAAGTACAGAAAGCCTGTGGCTAGCATTTGGCGAGTGGGCTAAACTCTTGCGTAGTGCCCAATCTGATAGTGATTATTCGTGATTTCCCTCAGTTGACAGATAAATAACAAACTGGGTATTCAATACCGCGATATAACGTTCCGCTGACAGAATGCGAGAAAAATAAAAGATAGTTACAGGAAGGCGACTACGCAGCTAAGGTCACCCATTAACAAGTTACCACGCAGATAGTACAAGACGAGACTGCACAGCGGAGGATATTATTATTATTATTATTATTATTATTATTATTATTATTATTTTATTCGCATATCGTGAAACAGGATTCCGATTCTCAAATAACACAGACCAAGAAAGTTCAGCCAAATTCACCAAGAGGTCTTTGAAAATAATCCGATTTTAAAAAAATACCATCTGAGATTAAGATCTGTAAAACATAGACGCTGTTCGTTTCCACCACAGATTAAGTTTAGTGTGCGCAAAAGACAAGCTGGATAATCTCTGTCTTAAAGCAAGGAAGAAAAGAAAAATCGGAAGCAGAGATCAAAGATGCTTTTAGCACGGTAAGAGCACGAAAAGCCAAGAAGAAATCTGTTCTCTGAACAGGAAAGCATCTTACGGCAAACAGAGCGACACGACATATGCCTGGACAATTCAATGAACTGTACAAAGCTCAAAAAACAGTCAGTCCAACTTATTTATTGCTTTCTGGGGTATTTCCAGTTCAATGAAGGAGTTGTAACCAACAAACTTCACAGAATTCCTTTACTTGCTTGTGTAATATTACAACAGAGCATTTTTCTTGTGTTTTTAACGAATATAAATATTTCAAACTAGTATCAAAGTTTCTTAATAACTACTTCCCTATAATCAAAATTACACAGCAAATGATTGGATTTGTGACGAGCTCCAGAAATTTATATTTGGTGAATATTTCGCGGTATGTCCAGAGTAATGTGTGTATGTGAGTTAGAGGTCTGCACAGGTCGAGATTCTTATGCCCAGCACGGCTCGGTCCGGTCTGAACCGAGTTCGAGCCCGGCCCTAGTCGGACAATAGGTTATACTTCTTTCTCCGTGGATAAGTAGTTACCATGCTTGCCTCTAGTTCCCGAGTCGCGGGTTCAAACCCGGTGGAAGGCGATGGTTTTTTTCGGGTGTAAAAATCCTTAGCATGGCTTCCTTCGGAAGGGTAGTAAAGCCGGCGTCTTAGATTTACGGCACGTAAAAGAACCTCAAACCCGATAAGGAGGCCTCCGAACAAAATTACCGATCTTTCACGCCCAATATAGAATGGGACGCCAAGGACCACAGCAGTTGAAGAGCGTCCATAAATAAAACCCAATTTATTTATTTTTAATACGTTATACTGTACCGTGTACAGGCCCGGGCTCTATTGTATAATTTTGTTTTAAATAACATTATTTTGCAATTATTGGCTATTTTTACTTCTCTACCACATACATACCCAAAAATTCAATACCGATATTTCACCGGAAATTCACGTTTTGAGGCCCCTGAATCCAAAAAAGTCTTTTTAGAAAACGCTCCCTGTGTGTGTCTGTGAACAACATAACTCAAAAACTAAAGTCGGATAAGTAGCAAACTTGATATTTAGGTTTAGTATCTTCCAAAGATGAGAATGAAGATTTTCAAGAAAATCCCCATCCCAAACTAGCCTTTAAATGGAAAAGTTTTAGAAAATTTTGATTTTCTAAAAAATAGCTTTAAGGATGTTTATTAAAATAGCATATATTAAAGATATTTAAATTACAAATAAAATGTACATATATCTTGAATTTTCTGGGAATAACCTGTGAAGACACTTCATTCGTAAGGAATATTCTATGACCTTATATAACTGGTAAACGTTAAGCGATAGACGAAAACGTACTACACCAAACAATTTAGATCTCTTTAAAACACATTATTTATTTAAAATATTTTTTTTTGGCATCGGTCATTTCCGTGATATGCGCTATTAACTGTTCTTTTCAAGTCTTTTCAATATTCAATTGTTTCTTGCAACTGCACCAAAGAGCATGGCATTTTAAGACCAGCATATAGCGTCCAGTTCTAAAACGTTTGAGTAGCTCTACTTCCTTTGTATCTATAACGAAGTGTGTAATGTAGATATTTCCGGAAAGAATTATCTCGATTAAAATGAAGTAGATAGGAAAATAAACTTTCTCAAGAATAATTTGTACACTCTCTAATAAGCCACAGAGGGTAGAGAAAGTCATGTGAATGTAACACATCAGATTGTTTATATTTTTAGTCCACGAAGCATTGCTGCCTGCGGTGCGAAGGGACCCGGGTTCTATTTCCAATACCGGCATGGGTAATTTTTCCTCTGCTGGGGTGCCTGGTAAAGTATGTACTTAGGTCTTTGGGACCAATAATTGAAGAGCCGGTCGCTTTGGAGATATAGTAGCGACTATGGTACTGCATTGTATGCAGTAAGCGGCATGTTGACGACATTCTGTTTTATTGACCACATGTCGCCCCTGTTACTGCTCTCTCGATGTTTTGGTTGTGGTTGGACGGAGGGAGGCGGAATTTGCAGCTTCCGTGCTGCTGTAACGTTATCTGCAATTGGCTGAAAAGAGCATTTATTTGGATGTGTGCCTGCTGCGATAAATTGCACCACTGCGGGCACCTCAACATCGCAACCTTTATTTCTGCTTTATATAGAAAAGTATTTTTGATTTTCTCTTAAATCGCGCTAATGATTTTGATTAAAATACTATAAATTTAGAATATTTATATGATAAATAAAATGCTATGTTAAAAGTGATAAATTAATTTTCTTTCGTGTTTACTTTCAACCCCGAACCTGGCCCGCGGAAAAATGCGATTCTCCCCGATGAATTGCGAAGGTCCGATTCGCTCAAAATTACAATCTTAACAACACAGGTTCATTTACGTTTGTACGAAACATTTTGCACATGCTAACGCGTTCTACCATAGTAATGGGCGTTTATGAATTTGTTACTGGGGCGGCGTGACTTTCTAAAGGACATTCAACCTGAAAGCAATGATGCACTTATTAACCAAAATGCAAATTTCAAACAGTATGAATGAATGACCAGGGGGCGGCGGGGACACCGCGCAAAGGCCCTCGACCCAACGCGAATATTGAATGCTTAACACTCCTAGGAAGAACAGATGAGGTGAAGGAACAGTAGGAGGCATAGACCGGCCAACAGAGATTTGCAGAGGTACCTAACGATTCCAAGCTTGATGACCCGATCACAACGGCGGACGCACAGGGAAGCCTTCCCTCTGGCGGAATTGGGGAGAACTCAACCCACCTAAGGCGGCTCAGAGGAGGCTACCATTTGGTAGGGGCGAATGCTTGCTTTCCAACAAGCAAGCATTTGCGCCATCTACCCGACACCGACAGACATTGCAGAGTTCCTAAACCTACCTGAAACAGGTAAACGTATGAGGGAAAGGATACTTGTGGATAGACTACCCTATTCAACCAGGCAAAAGCACAAGAAACCCATGGTCAGAGTGGCCGGCCCCAGGATTCGAACCCGAACCTCGCACATTACCGTGGAACATCTCTCCCGGTAATTTATAACAGTAGTTACGAGGGTAATCCAGAAGCTCCCAGAGGTTTTGAAATAAACAATTAACAAAATGCAAATATCAACGTTTATCATCTGCATTTGAAAGGTACACTCTTAAGCTATTTTTCTACATAATCGCCATTCAAATTGAGGCATTTATCATACCGTGGCACAAGTTTTTCAATACCCTCTCTGTAGAAATCTGCCGCCTGCGACTTCAACCACTGGTTTACACTGGCATGGAGTTCAGCGTCAGTATCAAAGCATCAATTTGATGCACCAAACTCCGTGAAATTTGGGGGAAATGTTCCGAAAGTGCTGTAATCGTGAAATGACGATTTTTACGATTTTTGTCATTGACAGTTCACCAGTCATAAGGCTAGGCCCACCACTGCGATCCTCGTCGTGAACATTGGTATGGCCATTTTTAAAATCAATACACAATTGCCTAACTCGGCTTTCACTCATTATTCCCTGCCCGTAAACATTACAAAGTTGACGATAAATTTCAATTGGTTTGTTCTTTTTAGCCAACCGCACTTCACAAGTGGTGGGATTTTCTATTGCAGCGCACATTTTAACAACTCACAGAGAGCACAGTAAGGAAGGCACAGTCCTCATGCTACCACAGCTGGATGCGTACTGAATGTAGGAACGTTCTGACGCCAAGATGACGGCTCTGGTCCTGCTCATCGCCACGATAGGACATAACTTCTGGAACTTTCTGGACTGCCCTCGTACATTTACTACTTTTATTAATGCTCGGAAATGAAATTCCTCAGACCACTGGCCGGATATGAGTTAATAGATCACAAGAGAAACATAGAAACAAGAGAGGAACTACAAATCGATAACCTAAACGATCATATAGATAATTTAAGAACAGGCTGGTATCAACATACAATGAGAATGTCAGATAGTACATTCCCGAAAATCGTATTCAATTATGAGCTGCAAGGTTACCAAACAGAGGTAGACCGTTTCTAAGATAGCAAGACGAATTCTTGAAGTCGGAACCGGCCCGATGGCCTAATCCTTGTTGAAGAAGAAGATTAATTATCATTGTTAACATGCATAGTTTTGGACAGCTGTTTGTATAAGCCTGTCGTATCATTTTTTCGATATGTGAATTCTTTCTCTAAAACATAAGGTCCAACATGCCATTTACAACTGGGTGTGTTATGCATCCAGATAGACTGGACTCCCCGACCTCTTCTTCTACATCGGCACAATGCCTAAATATTCGCGCTTCTAATGCTTAATAATAAACAATAACCTTTCTTAACAAACACGAATGAGTCTCAGAGCAAATTGCCTAAGGACCAAATATGTGTCCTCCATCATATGTTTCGTATCTTCGGATGGCGTCTACTTGACCACACTAGATGCATGATTGGTAAAGTACTGAAAACAAGCTCAGCTTTTACAAAGAAGATGACATTTTAGCATTCTTTTAGCAGATTTGTTTATTACGACGGATATTGCTTGCCTAACTTTGCCAAGGATTATGGCTAAGACTATTTTAATCTAGCAGCGATATAATGCAGTTTTTTCCTCCATTATCACACGACACCTGCATCTTATTTTATTGCCAAATACTAACTGTTGGAGCGGAAGTAGCGTATGCATTCTTGGAGCGGAAGTACATGTGGAACAGTAGTATGGATGGATGTTTTACCAGTCGGGTATCAAATATTTGTTGGGTGCTTTTAACCGCAGGGCTTGTTACCGCAGCCGCTGGGTTTACTCTCTGTTATGCCAAGCTGTGGTAACTCTAGTCACTATCGTACACGAATTATATTACGATAGCTAGACTTATTGAGTATTGAAGGTACTTTCTCTATCACGTACATAGTAGGTAGAGAAGGTATTGCATTTCACTCAAACATTCAATACCGAGATTTCACCGGAAATGCATATTTTGAGGCCCTCTAAATCCAAACAAATTCAGAAAAAGGTCGAGTATGTGACAGTGAGCAGCATAACTCAAAAACGAAAAGTCGGACACACACCACACTTGGTATTTAGGTTCGGTACCTTCTAAAGATGCGACACGAAGATTTTCAAGAAAATCCCCCACCCCTAACTACCCTTTGCATTGAATAATCAAAATTTTTTATTTTCTAAAAATAGCTCTAACGATTTTGATTAAAATACTACATATTAATGATATTTACATGGCAATTAAAATGTATCTTGAATTTTCTGGGAACAGCCTTGCAAGTCTTCATTCGGTAGGAATTTTGTATAATCTTGTATAACTAGTAAACGTTAAAGCGATAGACGAAAACGTACTATACATAAAATGTAGATCTCTTTAAAATACATAATTTATTTCAAATAACTTTTTATTGTGGCATCAGCCATTTCCGAGATTCCACTATTAACGGCTCGAATTGTTCATTTCTTGGCCATTCTTTAAAGTCCTTTCAACATTCAGTTGGTTCTCGCGATTGCATGGGAACAGTATGGGATTTTAAGGTCAGCATATAGCGTCCAGTTCTTAAAAACATTTGACTGCCACTGTTCTTCTTGTATCTATAACGAAATGTGTAATGCAGCTATTTCTGCAAAGGTTTATTTGTATTATAATTAGGTAGATAGAAAAATAAGAGTAGTTTATATACCCACTAATAAGAAATAGAAGGTAGAGAAAGTCATCGTGAATGTAACATCAGAGTTTTATTTATTATTTTGGAACGTGAATAATTATCTCAATCAAAGTTTAATAACACAACTTGAAATTGACTTGAGAAACTTAACTCGCGGTGACTCTCTTGTCTGTATAATAATTGTTTGTATTGGTGAATTCAGAACTTTATATCATTTTGTATTAATAATTAATCTTTCTTTTTCTCAACCCATTTTGTGCATTATATTATACATACCAATACCTTTTTCTTTACATTACCAGTATATTTCACACTGTATTATATTCTACATCGATTGTGTTTCATTGCATCGGTAGAATTTAGCGTCACTCTTTATACTTTTTCACTCCCTATTTATTATTCCTAGCAATGAAAGCCATTATTTCTCATTTGTTTCCTCTTTCGATGCTTATATTTATAGCTGTGTCCTTTTATAGGTGTCTAATTTTTCGCGAATCAATTCCCGTACACTGTACTGCTCTGAATTTTAGCATATCTTATGAACTGTAGACAGGGTTATCGAATCACCCGATTGAGCCGGGTACCACCCATTTTTAATGTCTTTTTTTAACCCCGATTAAAAATCCAGGTAACGGAATAAATATCTTGTTTCCGTACTTACGGGTCATCTGTTTGTAATGACTACACAAGCAAATAGACGAGACCAATAATGAATTACCGGTATTCAATCTGTTAACTCTTTCTCAAGAACCCGAGTGAAAAAATGTTGAAAATTATATGTTTTGCTTGAGAGGGAAGTATTTTTGTAGATGAGAATGCACTCTTTGATGGAATTAACTGTCTAAAAAGATTTGTGAACATAAAACAAAGCAACAGTTTTAAGAAAGACTGCTTCGGATAGGCAGTATAATATTTTGAGTACACATTCAGACAACAGACGCGGCCGTGGAAAGCATTTTATTTTTCCCCCTTATTAGGTGTTTAGTGTTCAGATGAGAGAAATACATTACAAATTTGCTGACTGTTTCGTATAATTATAAAGATATCAGTTGCTTTCAGATAAATGTCAGTATTAAATGTAGAAATGAATTTTTGAGAAACGTTCGAGGAGTGAAAACTATATTTTTTCAAAAAGTAAACATGAAAAGTGAACAGTCTTTCAAATAAAGAATGTGTGGAAAGCTCATCTCCCCGGTTTTTTCATTTTGGAATTTGGTAACCCTAACTGTAGATGTCAGATGGACGGACTGTCGAAAAACTTCTTGAAATTTTGCATGATTCAATTAGTAAAATGTTGCAACAAAGGAAAATGCGTTGTCCTGATCAAGTCTTTGAACTCTAACAAACAGAATTGCACAGTAACTCCCTGCTGTTTCGAACCTAAACTTGTTCTAACCGGCCGAGCTGCAATACGTTTCTTTGATTGTCATGCGTCCAGTTGTGACCTGCCGGTATTTGAAGCATGTTGCGAACGGGGGAAAACAAAACGTAGACCGGATACATTTTTTGGTTCGTATGTTATTTACATTCTGTACACTGGGGGAGAAGCGAATATTGAAAATAGACATTTTCAGGAAAGATATATGAGAGGCGCCTCTGAAACAAACGAGCGTGCCAAAAATGACGCAGATGCGGTTCAGTGACCAAGCCAGATTTGTGTCGTGACCTAACACTGCAGGTTTGATGCTCGCCAATTTGTTATCTCATGTTCATCCCAGCATTAATTGTGGTTTCCTGCATGCTCCACTCTCCAGTTTTGTGAAATATCCCTTCACTCGAGGTCTCACTTCTCAGCATGTGCTGTGCTGAAAGTTAAAGGCACGTTAGTGATGGTCTTGTGCTTTAAACTTCCATAAAATGTAATCGAATTAAAAATTAATTCACTTAGTAAAGTCGTTAACATGAGACGACGTGGGCGACCTCAAGAAGCGCCGTGATACTTTGATACGGCAATCATATAATGCACGTTGATGTAATGCCTTAGGGAGACCTTTGGGCCGGTAGTGGTGGAACAGATAGGAGAAAAAGTATAACACATTATGCTAAGTATTAAAATTACAGATTCAATTAAGGAAGTAGAGTAAGATAGGGCGATTTGGCCCCAAATTTCTTTTTACTTTATCTACTACTTATAGTAAGTAGGGGAATGTCCCTACTTTGGGCACTCCGCCCAAAAATTCGATACGGAGATTCCACCGGAAATACATGTTCTGAGATGCCCTGAATCCAAATAAAGCATTTTTGAAAACCTGCCCATGTGTGTGCGTGAGTGTGTTTGTCTGTAAACAGCATAACTCGAAAACGGAAAGTCGGACAAATACCTAACTTGGATTTAGGTTCAGTACCTTCTAAAGATGTGACATGAAGATTTTCAAGAAAATTCCTCCACCTCAAACTACCCTTTACATGGAAGATTTTTCGAAGGTTCTGATTTCCTAAAAAATAGCTCTAAAGATTTTGATTAAAATACCATATATTAAAGATATTTACATAACAAATAAAATACATATATTGAATTTTCTGGGAATAGCCTTGAAGTCCACTTCATTCGGAAGACATTTTGTATAATCTTGTATAACTGATAAATATTAAGTGATAAAGGAAAATGTGCTGCACAAAAAATGTAATTCTTTTTAAAATGAATAATTATTTCAGGCAACGTTTTTGTGGCATCACCCATTTGCAAGATATCCTTTATTAATGGTTCTAATTGTTCAACACTTAGCCATTCTTTTAAAGTTCTGTCGATTTTCAATTGTCATGGAAACAGTATGAAATTTTAAGGCCAGTGTATAGTGTCCAGTTCTAAAACATTTGACTATCGCTATTCCCTTTATATCTTTAACGAAATGTGTAATGCAGCTATTTCCGAAAAGTTTTATCTCGATTAAAACGAAGTAGATAGAAAAATAAACTTTCGTAAGAATAATTTGTAAACCCACTAATAAGCGGTAGAGGGTAGAGAAAGTCACTGAATGTAACGCACCACACTTTTAAATTTGTTAACAATATGTAACCTTCGGCCTGAAAAAAGATTTAGCATACAATTGCAAATAATATTCGGAAAATCACAAATGCTGCAGAAGAATTTTTTAGTACAACACGTCTTACAGTTTTCCTATAGAAGTCTATATCTATAGTGTTTTCTCAGTTACATAGAATTAAAAGAGGATTAGGGTGTATTAGCTGTCCAGGACAATTCAAGATTTAGATAATAATCATGCCTGTGCTTTAATTATATATTTTAATCAAAGGGAATTGTTTTTTAGAATAAAACACAAAAACATGTTTCACATAAAGGGTTGTTTGATTTCCTTGCTTCCTCAAAATATGCCTGGTTTAAATACAGGCAAGGTATTCATCCAAGCTTTAATTTCTGAATTTTACTCTCTCTTTCCCTCTCTCATGTACCGTTTAAGGTGATACGATTTGGGGATTTTCAGCGTCTTAAAAAGAAAAATCTCTGAGGAACACACTGTCAAATATTAGAAGTTTATTTTAAAACCAGTTCCAGTAGCAAGGAGCCCTATTTTTCGAAACATGATGTCAGAGTTAAAAATCAAACATTCCCCCTCAGCTTGAGCTCGAACTTTTAGCCACTAAGTAAATAAAAATCTAAGCTATGTTTATGTGGTACAAAATATACTGAGATTATGAATAATTCTTATATTAGCCGGCCAACGGTTGCGTTTATCCACTTCGAGGTGATGGATAGGAAGTTTTTTTATTTATTTACAAAGATCGATCTGCAACAATGCTTTACAGATCTGGGAGAACAATATATCGAAAGGAAAGAACAGCTACAATAGTGTAGAGGTTGGCTACATCAATGTAGCTCCTCGAACATAACTACAATGTATCTAACAACAGAGGAAGTAGCACAATAGATCACAGATACAATGCAACTGCCCAACGGAACAGTCGTTAATAAACTAAAGGTCGGATTCTTCGGAGCTTGAGGAGGAACTAAGTAGGATATCTTGAGGAAGTCGTTTTCTGAGGCGCGTTGGCCGGCGTGTTCTGATGCCTAGATGATACTCCACAGCTCCAGGTACCTCCTGCAGGCGGAAGAAGAAACGGCGTGCAGTTTGGCGGATGAACTGCTGTATAGGAAGAAGGCTGAGTTCTTGATGTAGCTGATGGTTGCGCACGAACTAGGGAACATTGGTAGCACCTTGTTCTCAACCACCTGCAAACGATGATATGTGGGCGCCAAGTAAGGGCGATATCCAACAACGCTCCAAGATACTTAACTGGAATAGGAGAAGGTGACCAGGGAATACAGGTGTTATGGATATACAAGGATGGGGGTGAACGAATTATTTTTGCCTCTGTCTTGTAGGGGTTCAGTGAAATGCGCCAGGTGGAGCACCAGTGAATAAAAGAAGTCAAGGAATCCTGCAGAGCAGCAACAGCAGTAGGAAGATTGTGATGGAAGTAGTAAAGTACAGTGTCGTAGGCATATAACGACACTTCTGCAAAGCTCGAGGTTCGGAAGATCTGAAGTGTAAACACTGAACAGAAGTGGAGCCAAGATGGAGCCCTGGGGGACACCACCCTGAATGGATTTCGGCGAGGAGCATGTGTCACCTATACGGACCACGAACTGTCGATCCGAAAGAAAACTAGCAACAACTTCCAGCAAGTACTGGGGAAGGCCTACACGAAAGACTTTGAGCATAAGGCCATCGTGCCACACTATTAAAAGCGAGGTGATGGGAGGTGAAGCATGTGTTAGCGGAGAGGGAGGGGAAAAGGATGTTTGCTCAACATTGCGTTTAAACGGGCGAACGCAACATGTGTTATTTCGTTAATAATCTTTTAGGTTATATTTTGCAATTCAATTTCAGTTTTTTTTGGGATGCAATGCTTTTAAAAGAGAGAGAAGTATATTGTTACACCAGCCAGAACATGAGGAATCAGTTGTAATATGCATCTGAGTGTACAGTGGAGGTTTCTTTTCATGATGCATACTTGCGACTGTGCTGCGACGAAATTTTAGTTGAAACGGACATTAAAAAGGATTGTTACGGCTATGACGTGTATGTATCAAAGGATGCGGTGACGAAAGAGTGAGCGGCGGTTAACGAAAATTCGTCTCAACTTTATATAAAAAAAAACTTCTAGCAGCCAAAGAGACGGAGAGGAAATTCTAATTTATAATATGCACATAGAACAAACGATATTGGGTTTCTTAAGGTTTTTTGTTTTACTAGTTGTGAGTATATTTTATTGTAAATTGCACCGTTTTTAAATCTTTTCGTGTGCAGTGTTTACAAATTTATTTTAGATGCATTTAGTTCAGCAAATGTTTTGGTTTGAAACTTGAAATTAATCTGGTGGAGAAACAATGTCAGTCAAGAATTATGAACGTATTAGCTGAACTTCCTCACTAAAGCATCAGTTTTTACGACTTCACAAATTTACTACTACGTCAAGTATTATGTCAAAAGAATTGCTCTACAAAACGTATATAAAACAATATTGTACGTCACACACGAGAAAGTTGAAAAATCGGTGCAGTTTTCAAAAATTATAAAACCAATAGAATGAAAATACTGTATTTTCTGCATATTGAAAATGAATACTTACTTTCTTTTGGCTGCTAGAATTTTTAACGTAGAAACAAATGCTTTCTGGACTAGGACTAGAAGTAGGAGCGGAGTACCTTGACCTACGACGGTCCTTTGTGCCTAAGCCCCTGACGGGGCGCCCCCGGGAGAGATGGATGAAGTGAGAGGAGACAGAGGACGGCCGGACCAGGAGGTATGACAGGGCAGAGGACATAGTCCATACCTTTTTCCAGATTGAAACTCCAGGATGGCAGCTGGCACAACTGGCTCCCCTCTCCCCAGCAGGGTTACATATCCCAATGTGGGGTCGGGACACGGGGACCGCCCCCATTCCGGGGACGAAGTGTTACATAGAGCATCCTTTTACCCTCCCATGCAACGCCGAGACTCCCGCCGACACTTGCAACCCTAAAACAGACTAAGCAAATGAAAGGGGAAGTGAAATGGAGGGACAGAAAATTCGGGGGATGTAATTAACCTTTCCAGTCTCCCTTAATGATCCCATAAACCCCCGAAATAACCCATGGTCAGGAAGATCGTCGCGGGAATCGAACCCACGACCTCCGAATGTGAGCCACAGTCGTTGCCGCCTGAGCCATCCCGCTCGGTTTTCTGGTGTAACTATATATATTTTAAAGTCCTGTAACCAGATTCGCCTTCTGAGGATTAGGAAAGAGCTCTTTTCAGATAAATTACTGCAATCGAGAGTCCAACTAGAGAATTCTTGAATGTGAGGCAGACACACTACCCATATATCGCGCAGTGGACAGAATTGCCAGCAAACTAGTCAGCTAATTTCTATCATAAACGTCTTCTTTGTGCAATATTATAGAAAAGGTAGAATATTAAAGTGCGACGTAGTATAAAGCAAATATTGTTTTGCAGTTTATATTTTATATTACTGCAAAATGTTATCGTGTTTGCAATTGGAAACAAGTATATTGTGGAACAAAAGGCTTTTCTACTTCTGATATTTTCCCACTCGAAGCACCATCAACCTCACTAAGCGTACTCGACATTTTTCATCTTCCAACCTTAATGAATCCACAGTAGTGTTAATATTGCGCCTGAGTTTGAACTAGCGCACTGCTTCCCAAAACAATTAAGTAACTTTCTGCCAAAAAGCAACATTTATATATAACAATGGTGATTTACAGAAGTCGAAAATAAAAGCGATAAACATTCTCACAGGACTATCTTTATTGTTTTCCATTTTCGTATCAAAATAAGACAAGTCAGTGGCCATACTGGTTCTTCCAGTTCTGTAGGATGTTTCAAGGACGTTTATTCTTCACAAGGAAGTTTTCTTTTATGTCTCATTTGAAAAGAATTACGTCAGAGACGTAAATGCCTAAATGCCTAAATGCTACATCGAGTAGCTGACATTTAAATTCAGTTAGTTGTTTCTGCTTAAAATATGTCCTTCTGACTGTTCTGGGCTGTACAACCTTAATGGTTGTAACATAGACACTTGAGTTTTATTATGCTAGTGTTATAATAGTCATTTATGATACAATTTTAAAAGTGAAGATTTATTTTTGAAGTGGGAATAAGGCCGAGTGTAGCAATCCTACGATCAGAATAAAATCACTTTTAATACGTGCTATAAACTACTTTTAGACAGCCTTAATATTGAGTAATAAAATATCCAGCTGAATTTTGTGTGACAATAGCAGCATACATTCGGACATGCGCAATGGTGACCTCCAGTCTGTTGTTGTTTGGCCTTCGTTGTTATTTGACATTTTTTACTGTACATTATTTTGTACGTTTTTTTCATTGCACCATTGAAGAAATTTGTTTTATACAATGTCATACTCTTTCCTCGACTTCTTTGGTAACAATTCCAGTGTTATCCTCTCCGTTTGCTTGCAAAATTTCTTCTGGTTCTGCCGAATCCATTTCCAAGTCATTCAAATAATCCGGCGCTACATTAATCGATACAAGACCTCCGCTTAATTTACATATACTTTCCGTCGCAAGAAATAAGGGTGGTAACAGTGGAGTGTTATAAGAATTTTATTCCCCTGAGTGATATAATCTTTAATTTCTAGTATGAGTGGCTCGTGTTATAAACTCTACTTTTAGTGACAGCTGTCTAATAGAGAGCTTATAAATGTAGAAACTTTTGTAAGGCCAAAAATGGGTGTGTTTTCTTTCACTTCTCTCTGTCAATCTCGCTACTAAGGAATTAAAAGCATCTAAATTAATATAAAATATTTGTAATTTAAGAAAATATAATGCAATAAATTCATTATGTTCATTTCAAAACTTATATCCCATATCTTCACACCTATTTTTATTTATTTTCTAGGAAACTATGCACATAGTTTCAGCTTCGTTATTCCTTCTAATCATTATATAAAATTGCGACTATTAATGCAAAACTCTTAACATAAACACTGAAAGGGGAAGTGGTAGCCATAACGATAGTTAAAGTAGAAGGTCGGAAGCTGGAAATTATTTTACTTAAATAAATATGTGCCTTGTCTTATACGACACACCATTCCCGTTGTTTCTCTGGACGCACTTCAGCCTTGGGCTTAAAATTGAAGAAGTATTTTATGCTATGTTAATGTCATATCTGTAATCATGTATACTATATGTAATTCATGTAATCACAATGTTTAAATACGTTCTTTATGTTAAAAAACGTGTGTGTTATTTTAATATTTTATAAGATATCTTTTCTCATCTACGACGCATACGATTTCCACTGAAACATTTTCGACTCAAGATAGCTGTTAACAAAGGCGAGGGGAAACTGTCTTCGTTCATAAAGGTTTTTTATAAACTATACATGCTAAAAATACGTAAGTGACTGACACTAAGGGAATCCCAAACTTATCTTGAAGTCGGGGATTCCTGAATTGTCTTAAACCATGTGACTTTTACAGGACGAATAGGAAAAGCCTAAACGCCCTCCAGATTTCTTTAAACTTCAAAATTGCACTTATAAACAACCAATCAGAAAATTCAAGAGAAAATTCGACACCCCAGACATTCCGTGTATATAAACTGCTGTCAGACGACAAAATTCAGTCTCCTTGCGAACTCACTTGTGGAACAAACCTGCGACACTCCGTTATAAAATTCCACGCCAATAACTAACAATGGATTAATACAAATATTGTGTATGCGACGAGGATAACGTTTAAGTGAACAGTCTCCATGTGAACTCAGTCGTGAGCTTACAAGTGTTACTAAAACAGTGTAATGTGGTTATTGAATTTCGCGCGTAAAGAACTATGAAGTAAAACGGACAAATTATCATGTGCACGAGGAAGCAGAATAAATATTCGTGTGACAAGTGTTTCTAAAGTAGAGTCGGTGAGAAGTAGCAGTCACAATATAATTGCCCGTCAATCTAAATTTAACAAAGTGGAATGCGTCCAAAGTAAGCAACAGCAAATCTTGTTAAGTGCGTATAATTGAACTTTATTTGGAAATCATTAAAATTAAATACACAAATTAATGTTAATCAATGTCCTCCAACATTAATTTTCTTAGGCTCCATACCCTAAGATCTCCAACCCAGTCTCATCCTCAATTAATCATAAAAGAACCGACGGCAGCCGAGGGCAAGAACAGATAAGAAACAGGACATCGATGCAGCCTACAAAACATAAGGCACGAACTCGTATTTTACAGGCTCAATAATTAATTCACTAAATATAAATTAGAGTCGAACAGCCATTACGCTGGGTTCTTATAATAAATAAAGCTTGAAGAATTAGTATATTTTTATTTTAAGGAGGAGTATTGTAGTTCAAATGTTGGGGAGCCAAACCTGATGTAGTAACTGCCCCACGTATGATACAAAGTTTCCGGTGGCCTTCGCCCCAATGCTCACTTTCCGGTGGTCTTCGCCCCAACTTTACTTTCAAATTTGTATTTTAATGTTTCTTTAAATATTATATATTTAGGTTTGCCTCGGGTGCGTCAGTATTAATTTGTAGAAACTTGTTTCTCTTAACAGGGTGTGATACGGCTAAAGAATGTAGGCTTACACAGATTATAATTTTTACTTCACTCCCTTTATTAATCCTTGACACGATTAAATAACACTTCACTGATATAGAGAGCTGTGAGATTATTTATTAATTACTTGCACTTTTTAACACGTAAACTTTATAATGAATTTTCGTCTCACACTGAATACGTATGAAACTTCTCGAGGACGCGTCTCGCATCCAGTTAGGAACGCTGTCTACTAGCAACTGGCGCCTGAATTTGTACAATTTGCTCTATTTCAGTTTCTGATTGGCTAATCCTACTCCAATAGAATACTTTTATTTAACTTAAGCTTTTTCTGGTTGTTGATTGGCTATTTATAAACTGTTTTAAAAATTAAATTATTGTTGCTCCAAGAATTACTAGTAGCATTATTAAACTTTCCAATTCATTATTGCCTCAAGGTTACCTCACTGTTAGCAACTTTTGACTTCTATTCGCATAGCTTCTACATTATTAAATTACGTAATACATTCAATAACATTATTAAACATGTACACAATAATATAAACATTAATACAATGACTGTTACATACATTTTATGTTATTTTATACACATAATGCTTTAAGGCAGGCTGTTATTGAATTTTATATTATATAATTAGACTGAAACCATTTAAGTGTTAAAAATACTGCCTCAAGCTGAATAATAATAATAATAATTAATGACGACGAGACCTGCGTAAAAATAAATATGTGTGCTCTGGTCTGACGGTTAAGCAATGAGTTCTTATCTTCGGGTGTGCTGAAACTCGTTAATCTACAATATGAAATTTTAGTAAGTTCTGAAGATTTTAGTTTACAAGTAAATTTTATTATTTAATTAATCAAATATAACTTCATTTCAAGTAAGCTGAACAGCCATTCTTCTGTATTATCTGTACCATGCTAGCCTCTAGTTCTTGAGGTCGCGGGTTCAAACCCAGCGGAAGGCGATGGATTTATTCTCGGGCGTTGGAGCATGGCTTTCTTAGGAAGAGAAGTAAAGCCGGTGGTCCCGTGCCGTGGATTTAGAGCACGTAAAAGAACCTTAAGCCTGATAAAGAGGCCTCTGAGCATTCACGCCCAATATAGAATGGGACGCTAAGAACCACAGTAGTTAAATAGTGTCCATAAATAAAACTCAATTTAATTTTAGTTTGTGTACTATATTCTCATATATACGCTGTCGTCTTACTGTTATTACATATCCGATCATGATGAAGGATCAATGCTAAGATTAACACGTCCGTTCGCTATGATGGTTAAATACAAAGATAATTAAATAACACAATTTATATTATAAAATTAAATCCACAGAACCAATAAAACGTCATCAAGCCGAAGTACACATATTTATTTAAGTAAACTTCTACTTCTAATGACATCCATCATTACAGCTACCTCTTCCCAATTCAAATGGTGCCCAACATGGGGCTCGTAAATCCATTCTTTCTTCTACTTCAAATGGCGCTCCAACGTGTGAGACTTTCTCATTCACCACGTTTTCTACTTCAATATTTATATGACGTTTTCTACTCATAACTGACACATTAATCCGGGGTAGTTAAAGTTCAGATTCGTGAAAGGGAGGTCTGTGGTTCAAATCCCACCAGGACCGTCCTCACTGACTGAGATTTTCTCCAAGCTTTCCTCGATCCTCACAATTGGCAAATGTCGGGGAGTACCATAAACTTAGTCCTGAGACGTTTCCTTCCCAATTATTTCATTTTTTGTATCATCAGTGTCCCCCACCTGTGCTGTATAGTAAGAACGGGCGTTAAACACCATAAAACTACAACATTCGGAAACAGCCTCTTGAAACTAAAAGAAGGGGTTTCAGGGGGTTTCATTCACATGACTTTCTGTATCTACTCCTCTACCAACAATTATTACAAAAGCTTAGTATTATATCTACTTCTTATTAGTCCAGATAAGCTTTGAAACACATTTTCGTTTTATGCTAGCCTCTAGTTTCCCAGGACGCAGGTTCAAACCCGGCGGAGGGCGATGGATTTTTTTTTCGGGCGTAAAAATCCTTAGCATGGCTTCCTTCGGAGAGATAAAAACGAATAGCGACTCAGCATTTCAAAAAAGTATAAAGTATTTGAAAATTAAAATCAATAACAGATATCTCAATAATGGTTAATGTCACAAGAAAAGTTATTTAACATAAATTGTGTTTATAAACATAAATTTAACGAGATCTACATTTTTGTGTATTAAGTTTCTGTCTTCATGTTATGATTCATTATTATACAAAAGTAGATAACATACATTCAGAATAAAGACTTCACAGGCTATTTGCAGAAAATTCAAGATATACATTATATTTGTCATACAACTATCATAAACACGTGGTATTTTAATCAAAATAGTTCAATAATTTTTTTTCCAAAAATAAAAAATAGCGATACCTTTTTTATGTAAATAAATTTGGGGTGGAGAGATTTTCTTAAAATTCTTCGTGTCGCATCTTTTAAAGATAAATTTAAATACTCAGTTTGGTACTTGTCGAAATTTCGTTTTTGAGTTATGTTCACACACACACATATATATATACAGAGAGAGAGAGAGAGAGAGAACACCAACTTCTATTATTTTTCCAAAATGGAAAATAATCCATAAAGATCCGTTACAATTTTATTGTTGATTTTCCTCAAGAGTATTATAGTTTAATACTTTTCCCAAGTTTCTTGGTTCAGAATCATATGAAATAGCAGCCCACTAGTTTACACACAGAGGCAACGAACGTCTTTTACCACGACTAGAGAAGCGTTATCGGTTGAAGCAGGGAAGTCGTACAGCTGTTTGTGGCTAACTCACGTATGTGACATCTACTCACACTAGGGTCACTGGGAGAGATCTCTTGTCATGCATGATGTGAGAATTTTATCTTGGGCACGTCAAGGAGACGTGACGTAGCGTATCCAAAGACCATTCCCATGTGGGATCCCGGTCCAACCTTTTACAGAACAAGCCGCTCTAATACCTTCAGGAACAGAGATCTAAAACTCTGAGATTCCTTCACTCGTCTCTATTACATAGCACACAGCTCATATATAGAACGAAATACTTAAACAAATACCACGACTGCTGATTGCTTTTGGTAATTTAATTGAGGTTATCAAATGACAACAAGCATGAGTTTGAAAGCTCAATTAAATTACCTAAGAAAAACAAACAAGCGGGGATTCGGTAAGTTAATAATTACAATGCCAGATAATGACCTTTTTTAACTTTTAGTATAATCACTGAAGTGGCTTGCCTTTAGTTTAGTTTATTTTATACATTCCAACTTACAATTTACAATATTCCGATACATTTACTTATTCATATTCCTATTTTAATATTATGTACATGCCGGGTATGTGCTTTTGTGTTGCACAGCCAGAGTATCACCTTTCATACAATAATTGTATTGTTTTTACTCCAAGCAAAATTAAATAAATAAAATACAACTGAACAGCACGTCTTGCAATAAACTTTTGGAGGCAGTAGCACAATTGAATCGAAGCAGGGGTGACAGAATGCATTGGTATTTGTTTTTGGAATAAGAAAAACCTCTGAAATTTTATTCTATACATGATTTTGTTTCTTTTTGTATTCTGCGGCGTTAAATCTTTTACCGCTTCTTTTGTATTTTGAATTCATAGATCACCAATAGTGAACAGGAAAATGCATGGGAATAGGCTACCTATACCTCCAGTCGATAGGAGAGATTATAGGAATAAAAATTAATGTAGGGGAAAAACCGATCAGTTATTAGTTTTTGAGCATCATGCTTTTAAACTAACTACCGGGTAATTCTGATTTGTGAATAAGACATCAGTAAGACCGTACATTGGCTGAAAACGCTCGCGTGTCATCATTTGAATTCCTTCTATACATTTGCTGATAAAAATATGCTTTTAGCACAATATTGGTTGGATTTTTACTTGTTTTGAATTTATAAAGCATTTTTAATTTCGAGTAACACTGTACAAATACATTATGGGATCTTCTTTCCTTTCTAGGTGCGTTCTCTATGGGATATTAAATGTCAGCGCTGATTTGTCAGGCTGCACACGTATAATATCTCGCAGCATGTGGGAGCTTATATAAAGACATTTCTAAAAACGTATGTTTATCGAGTTTAAACTTTATATAAACTAATTATATAAACATTTTAAAAACATTTAAAATTGGCTTGAAATTGGAAAAAAAACTGAGGATAGTTGTATGGAGAAGCTCCGTAATGTATATTGATATTTCCAAAAATATCCATAGTAATAAAATTAACAATGCTACTACTTATTTCCTCCACAAAACGAGCGCACGTGGGATTCAAGCACATTTACTATCCTGTACATACTCAGGGAGCCTCCAAAAATATATTTTTGGTGAAATCTCTGCATTGAGCTCTGGTTTTCCAGAAGTTCTTTTAGTGATCTGTACCGAGTATTCAAACAGAAGCACATCGCTTGTGCTTCAAAACTTTTGTGTTTCTGACAATCAGGAAGCCTTAAATTCAATTCCACTGTGAAGCGTTCATTCGTAGGCAGGGAACGTAATAAAAGGACTTGTGTTTATTACATTAACTAATCGCTGTGAAGAAAAAATGCTGTTAAAAAGTTGAGATCTCGGCCCGCTGTGGATCGATGCCAGGGAGCATATAAAAGTGCCGGAAGAAGTAAATAAACAAGGCTGTGCAGAAAATGATGTCTACATTATTTTCGTTCTGTCTGCATGAACGTGCCAACGATAAGGCTTTGACGACATGGTGCCTTTAAATATGCGTGACATGGCCGAAGTTCTGACTTTAGGTAGGACAAGAAACCTTCTGGAGTCGTGATCAGGATTTGTAGAAAACTGAACTGATTCTAAAACAAACTTAATACCGAGCAGATGGCTCCGCGGTAACGTGTGAGACACGCATTCGGAGGTCCTGAGTTCGTTTCCCAGTAAACGTCCACTTTGATCCATGGGCTGGTTCTTCTACCACGACTCTTCTGTCATTCCCATTCATTGTCATCAGGGTTGTAGGACCAGACGACGTGTTGCGGTTGGACGGTGGATGTACCTACGATTTATGGAGGTTTCTTTCTGGCATCGGCCAGAACTGCTCAGTCAGGACTCGCCCGATGTCGACCTCTTCAGAGGACCGCCGGGGGTTAGGGATTTTGAGTGGGGTTGGCCGGCGTCGGATGCGTTCGAACTACTCTGTTAGGTACCCCGGCTATGCTTGCGCACGTCGTCATCTGGATCTGGTAGTCCTTCGGTCTCTCATCACTCCCTCCCAGGGGTTACGGTAGAAGCGCAAGGGGCCGGGAGCCCACGTGCGGTGCTCTGCCCTGGTTGCGAAACCCTTCCTTTCGTCCGTACCTTAAGGGAACAAGGTACTCTCAAATGGTCAAAAATCACATTTTTTGTTTTAGGCACTAATAAAATCTCTATTATTTCCAGTTTCAGAAAATATGTACTTTTTGGGGGTTAAGAGGTTTTTAAGACATTTAAATAGCACTTAAATGCTAGTCTGCATTCCTTTAAAGCTGTCATGCAACGCTCCGTTTTAGAACATTTTTGTATCTTTCAACAACGAACGGCTATATCACGTCCAGCGAGCATTTCAGCAATTAACAAAAGAAGCCAGGACCAAGGGAAGGGAATCAAAAAAGCTGCAGTAATCCAGTAATGAAGGTGAAGATGATTATGATCCTGTAATGTACTGAAGTGTGTCAGAATTTTAACGTTCAAACTTTAAATTCAGTTTTCTCAAAACAATATTACTTTCTCTACTACGTATAGTAAGTAGGGGAAGTATTGCATTCCACCCAAAAATTCGATACCGAGATTTCACCGGAAATACATGTTTTGAGACCTCCTGAATCCAAAAAAAGCATTTTTGGAAACATGTCCGTGTGTGTGTCTGTGTGTGTGTGTGTGTCTGTGTGTGTGTGTGTGTGTCTGTGAACAGCATAACTCAAAAACGAACAGTCGGATAAACACCAAACTTGGTATTTACGTTCAGTATCTTCCAGAGATGCGACACGAAGATTTTCAAGAAAATCCCCCCACCCCAGACTACCCTTTACATGGAACATTTTTCGAAAATTTTAATTTTCTCAAAAATGGCTCTAACGATTTTGATGAAAATATCATATGTTTAAGATAATGTCATGAGAAATGAAATGTATATCTCGAAATTTCTGGGAATGTCTCCAAACGTATTCTTCATTATGAACGACTTTTGCATAACTGGTAAACCATAAGAGATAGACAAAATTTTACTACACAAAAAATGTAGATCGCGTTAAAATACACAACTTATGTCATATACATTGTTTTTGTTGAGTGAACCGTTTTCGAGATATTGCTTGTTATTTCCTTAAATTTTCCAATACTTATACTTTTTCTCAAATTCGTTATTCATTTTTTTAGGTCCTGGACATGCAAAGAGAATGGAATGCGCCACATAGCAACCAGCGATAAAATATTTGACTATCGCTTAAAAGCTACCATATTCCCCTTGCATCTACAAGAAAATTACAAATAAGATTGACATCTTGATATCTCGATTAATATGAAGCATATGGAGAATAGGCGTTTGTAAAAATAGATTGTACAAGAGTAGAGAAAGTCATGTGAGTGTAACACATCAGATTTTTTTTGGATACTTATGTACCTTTTTCTCAGAAAGTGTGAAAGGTAGAGAGCTGAAATTTTCAGTACATGTATACAACACACAGTTAAACTTTCTGAATCACGATCTTACTTTTATAATGTATATTAGTGATATTAAAAAGCAACAACATTGCAAATTTTCCACATTATTACTTTGCAATTTTTTATTTCAATTTCTAGTGAACTGATGTACATAACTAAATAATTGAGGTTAAGAAGATAGCTGATTATACTAAGAACAAGCATGCAAAGGCGTGATTCTGTATTGAAAGTAGTATCAGAGAAAAACGTACATGAATTCACATGTTTTAAGAGTAAATTTTATTATTTTTCTGCTGAATGAAATAATCTTTATGGACTCAACTGCATACGCTATCAATGCAAACAACCACTTGAAATAATTGTCATGATTTATACAGTAATTCATAAAAAATTCAGGAAAAACCATTGAGAACTTTAAGTGCAGTGGTAATTTAACACACTTAAGGTGTAATTTCAATGTGTTCAGACTACCTTGTCCCCTTAATACGAACTTAGTGTAGTGAAAGCTGTTCAAGACGGAAGTGATATGATACTAAATTTCTTTCCGTTTTGGCGAAGTTTCCGTATTATTCAGTATTCCTATGCTTAGTTTTAAGATTAATGCAATAGTTTCAATAATATGCATTCTATTAAACCTTAGCACTTAAGACGTTTTAAATATCCATTGCATAATTCAGTGTACGTTACATTATTTTAGTCTCTGTGTCCTCAATTATGCGTTCTTTATTACTTTCTCTACTACGTATAGTAAGTAGGGGAAGTATTGTATTCCACCCAAAAATTCGATACCGAGATTTCACCGGAAATACATGTTTTGGGACCTCCTGAATCCAAAAAAAAGCATTTTTGGAAACATGTCCGTGTGTGTGTGTGTGTGTGTGTGTGTGTGTCTGTGAACAGCATAACTCAGAAACGAACAGTCGGATAAACACCAAACTTGGTATTTAGGTTCAGTATCTTCCAGAGATGCGACATGAAGGTTTTCAAGAAAATCCCCCCACCCCAGACTACCTTTTACATGGAACATTTTACGAAAATTTCAATTTTCTCAAAAATGGCTCTAACGATTTTGATTAAAATATCATATGTTTAAGATATTTTCATGAGAAATGAAATGTATATCTCCAATTTTCTGGGAATGTCTCCAGAAGTATTCTTCATTGTGAACGACTTTTGCATAACTGGTAAACCATAAGAGATAGACAAAATTTTACTACACAAAAAATGTAGATCGCGTTAAAATACATAATTTATGTCATATACATTTCTTTTGTTGAGTGAACCGTTTTCGAGATATTGCTTGTTATTCCCTTAAATTTTCCAATACTTATACTTTTTCTCAAATTCGTTATTCATTTTTTTATGTCCTGGACATGCAAAGAGAATGGAATGCGCCACATAGCAACCAGTGTTAAAATATTTGACTATCGCTTTAAACCTAGCATATTCCCCTTGCATCTACATGAAAATTACCAATAAGATTGACATCTCGATATCTGGATATCTCGATTAACATGAAGCATATTGAGAATAAGCGATTATAAAAATAGTATGTACAAGAGTAGAGAAAGTCATGTGAGTGTAACACATCAGATTTTTTTTTAAAGTTTCGTAGATTTGCGTTTTATCACATTTGAACTATAGCAAGTGCGTTTCATTTTTACTTTCTCTACTACGTATAGTAAGTAGGGGAAGTATTGCATTCCACCCAAAAATTCGATACCGAGATTTCGCCGGAAATACATGTTTTGAGACCTCCTAAATCCAAAAAAAGCATTTTTGGAAACATGTCCGTGTGTGTGTCTGTGTGTGTGTGTCTGTGTGTGTGTGTGTCTGTGTGTCTGTGAACAGCATAACTCAAAAACGAACAGCCGGATAAGCACCAAACTTGGTATTTAGGTTCAGTATCTTCCAGAGATGCGACACGAAGGTTTTCAAGAAAATCCCCCCACTCCAGACTACCCTTTACATGGAAGATTTTTCGAAAATTTTAATTTTCTCAAAAATGGCTCTAACGATTTTGATGAAAATATCATATGTTTAGGGTAATGTCATGAGAAATGAAATGTATATCTCGAATTTTCTGGGAATGTCTCCAAAAGTATTCTTCATTGTGAACGACTTTTGCGTAACTGGTAAACCATAAGAGATAGACAAAATTTTACTACACAAAAAATGTAGATCGCGTTAAAATACACAACTTATGTCATATACATTTCTTTTGTTGAGTGAACCGTTTTCGAGATATTGCTTGTTATTTCCTTAAATTTTCCAATACTTATACTTTTTCTCAAATGCGTTATTCATTTTTACTTTCTCTACTACGTATAGTAAGTAGGGGAAGTATTGCATTCCACCCAAAATTTCGATACCGAGATTTCGCCGGAAATACATGTTTTGAGACCTCCTGAATCCAAAAAAAGCATTTTTGGAAACATGTCCGTGTGTGTGTCTGTGTGTGTGTGTGTCTGTGTGTGTGTCTGTGTGTCTGTGTGTGTGTCTGTGTGTCTGTGAACAGCATAACTCAAAAACGAACAGCCGGATAAGCACCAAACTTGGTATTTAGGTTCAGTATCTTCCAGAGATGCGACACGAAGGTTTTCAAGAAAATCCCCCCACCCCAGACTACCCTTTACATGGAAGATTTTTCGAAAATTTTAATTTTCTCAAAAATGGCTCTAACGATTTTGATGAAAATATCATATGTTTAAGATAATGTCATGAGAAATGAAATGTATATCTCGAATTTTCTGGGAATGTCTCCAAAAGTATTCTTCATTGTAAACGTCTTTTGCATAACTAGTAAACCATAAGAGATAGACAAAATTTTACTACACAAAGAATGTAGATCGCGTTAAAATACACAACTTATGTCATATACATTTCTTTTGTTGAGTGAACCGTTTTCGAGATATTGCTTGTTATTTCCTTAAATTTTCCAATACTTATACTTTTTCTCAAATGCGTTATTCATTTTTTTTATGTCTTGGACATGCAAAGAGAATGGAATGCGCCACATAGCAACCAGCGTTAAAATATTTGACTATTGCTTAAAAGCTACCATATTTCCCTTGCATCTACAAGAAAATTACCAATAAGATTGACATCTCGATATCTCGATTAACATGAAACATATGGAGAATAGGCGTTTGTAAAATTAGATTGTACAAGAGTAGAGAAAGTCATGCGAGTGTAACACATCAGATTTTTTTCTTTAATTCGATCATTTTCATTTTATCCTCTAACGAGAGCGCCACATTTTTATGCGACATCGTTTGTCAAAAAAATGCACAGCTTTTCTCACAATACACCGTTTCAAGCAACAGACAACACTGAAGAAAAAAACACACATTTGCAACAGTAATCCCTTTCTTTTGTTCTTGATGCGGTCTCCATTGGGGTATGTACGTTTACAAATAAATCTCATTTAACTTAATGTGCTATATTTGCAGTTTCCTCGTAAGTATGGTAAATCCGAAAATAAAGTATATAAAACATTTGCAGTTTCCTTGGAAGCACAGCATACTTCTGTTTTAAGCAGTTGCAGAATTTTCCGTTTCCATGTTGAGACAGAATTCCGCCTTATTCGGTGTTCTATTTGGGCTTGTTTCACTGTACAATCCTTACGTTTCTCGTACACTTTTGAAAGTGAACCATCTTCATGTGGTTTTCGTTTTGGTCCGTACGTAACAGGATTCTCTTCTGTAACGATGACTATATTGTATTACCATGATCAAAGAGAACTGAAACTACATCCACATGCACAGAGTCGTTGGGTAAAGCTAGTTTTCTTTTTTTTATTTCTTTCTTTCATAAGAAAAAATTGTATTTTAAAAACAAATAGTGATATTTTATTTTGTGTCATATAATGTTATTAAAGAAAGGGAAAGCCTTTTAGACATTACAACGTATGATGGAATGTTACTAACACAAACCTGTCTAAACTTCTGTTTTTGGTTCTACTTCACATTGGTCTTTAACGTGATCTTAACGGCAGAAAATGAGCTTTAGTTTTCTTTCATTCCTTCCATTATTATGGATCGCTTTGTTGTTTAGTTCGAGACTATAATACGGGTATAATTACTGGGCAACTTTAACAAGAGAAACACTAGGACTATTTGTGCATTTTATAACCTCAAGAAACTGTTTAAGTTAGAGAACTATAGCCTCTGGCCATAGATATTACAGTTGATACTTGAGTCACCAAACCATTAAAAAAACAAGTATTTTTATTGCTATACCACTTACTTATAATAAGTACGAGAAGTATTGCATTACACCCAAAAATTCAATAGAGAAATTTCACTAGAAATGTATAGTTTGAGGTCCTCTGAACCAGAAAAAGCCATTTTAGAAGAAGATTCCCCCTGTGTGATTCTGTTTGTCTCTGAGCACGATAACTCGAAAACAAAAAGTCGAATAAATACCAACCTTGGTATTTCAGTCCAGCATCTTCCAAAGATATGACACGAACATGTTCACATCTCCCCACCTGAACCTACCTTTACATGAAAGTATTTTCTTTCTCTAGAACACTAAATATTTTGATAAATGATGCGATACTGACATGAAGAATAAGGCGTATATCTTGCATTTTTTTTCTGCGAATAGACTGCTGAAAAAATCCTAAGAGTTAAACAAAAGCTCGTTACGAAATAATATTTTTGTGGCACTAAATATTTTTGAGAAATTCGTTGCTATTAATTAGTTTTCCAATACTTTATTATGCAGTTTTTGAAGTGCTAAGTCACCATTCCTTGTTTCAAAGCCAGCACACAGCGATACGCTGAACTATTGCTTCAGCCTCCTGTATTCCCCTTGTAACTACATAGAGGAATGTAACGAAAATATATTTGCAAATGCATTATTTAGATTAAGTTGAAGTAGATAGAAAAACAGGCTTTTGCAAGAAGATTTACGGATATAAAAATAATTTATTATATTCACATAGCTTTCTCTATCCAGTATGGTTTATTTTTATATCTCTTCTGCAATCTAGTGATACAAAAGTTCTTTATTACTTTCACTACCTAGTTAGAGAAGGTATTGCATTCCATCCAAAAATTGGATACCGAGATGTCATGGAAAATACATGTTTTGAGGCCCCTGAATCCAAAAAAGGCGTTTTTAGAAACTTGTCCGCGCGCATGTGTGTGTGCGTGTGTGTGTGTGTGTGTGTGTGTGTGTGTGTGTGCTACACAAAGATTTTCAAGAAAAAACCCACCCCAAATTACCCTTTACATGGAACATTGTTTAGATTATCTTTATTTTACGAAAAATGGCCCTAACGATTTTGATTAAAAATACCATATACTAAGTATATTTACATGACAAATAAAATGTATATCTTGAATTTTCTGGGAATAGCCTGTAAAGTTCTCTTTATTCCGAAGGAATTTTGCATAAACTTGTATAACTGGTAAACGTTAAGCGATAGACAAAACCGTAATACACAAAAATATGTAGATCTCTTAAAAACACATAACTTATTTCGAATAAGTTTTTTGTGGCGTAAGCCTTCTTGAGAAATTAGTTATTAAAGGTTCGAGTTGCTCATTTCTTTGGCATTCTCTTAAAGTCCTGTCGATATCCACTTGTTTCTCGCCATTGCATGGAAACAGTATGGGATTTTATGGCCAGCGTATAGCGTCCAGTTCTTAAACATTTGGCTATAGCTGTTTCCTTTGTATCTATAACGAAATGTGTAATATAGCTATTTCTCTAAAGGTTTATTTGGATTAAAAGTAGTAAGGAAAAAATAAGTTTTAACAATAGTTTGTATACCCACTAACAAACGACAAGTGGAAAAAGTCACGTAAGTGTATCACATCCTAATTTTTTTTGTATCTACTTTAAGTTAATCGAGATAAACATTTGCAGAAATGGTTTCATTACAGATTTCGTTGTAGGGACACGGTGGATACAGAATACGAAGCAATAGTCAAATGGTTAAAGCGGGTCGCTATAAGCTGACCTTGAAGTTTCATACTCTTTTCATGCCATCGTGAGAAACAACTGAATGATGGACTCTTAAAAATGACAAAGTATTGAAAAATTCAAACCAATAACAATGAATATCTCGGAAATGGTTAATGCCAGAAAAAAGAAAATTACTTGACACATGCTGTGTGCTTTAACGAGGTCTACAGTTTTGTGTAGTAAGAGTTTGTCTATCTCTTACGGTTTACCAGTTATACAAAAGTCATTCAGAATGAAAAGAACCCCGCAGGCTATTTCCATAAAATTCAAGATGCATTTTGTTTGTGGTGCAAATATCTTAAACATATGACATGTTAATCAAAATCTTTAAAACCATTCTTAGAAAATAAAAAATAACGAACAGTTTTCCATATAAAGAGTAGTTTCGACTGGATTTTCTAGAATAGCTTCGTGTCTTCGTGGAAGAAAATAAAATACCAAGTTTGTTACCTGACTTTTTGTTTTTGTGTTATGCTGTTCACAGACAGACATTAAATTGAGTTTTATTTATGGACCCTCTTTAACTACCGTGGTTCCTGGGTCCCACTCTATATTGGGCATGAAAGACAGGAAAATTTGCTCAGAGGCCTCTTTATCAGGCTTGAGGTTCTTTTACGTGCCGTAAATCTACGACACGCGACCATTCCGAAGGAAGTCATGCTAAGGATTTTTAGCTCGAAAAAATCCATCACCCTCTACCTAGTAACTCCCTCCCCCCGCCTCACATACACTCACATAAACACGGATCTTCCCTAAAAATGCTTTTATTAAATTCGATAGTCTCCAAACATGTATTTCTGGTGAAATCTCGGTATCAACTTTTTGGGTGGAATGCTTTATTTCTACTTACTTTAGATAAGTAGTAGAGAAAGTAGTAAGTGGGTAGAGAATGTCATGCGGACGTGGCACATCAGGTTTCTGGGACTCCATAGTGTTTTAACTTCAATTGCCCACATTTGCTATATATTATACGCCCATACACACATGCATAACACATTACTTTCTCTACTACGTATAGTAATTAGGGGAAGTATTGTATTCCACCCAAAAATCTATACCGAGATTTCACCGGAAATACATGTTTTGAGACCCCCTGAATCAAAAAAAAAGCATTTTTGGAAACATGTCCGTGTGTGTGTCTGTGAACAGCATAACTCAGAAACGAACAGTTGGATGAACACCAAACTTGGTATTTAGGTTTAGTATCTTCCAGAGATGCGACACGAAGGTTTTCAGGAAAATCCCCCCACCCCAGATTACCCTTCACATGGAAAAGTTTTCACAAATTTTAATTTCCTCAAAAATGGCTCTAACGATTTTGATTAAAATGTCATATATTTAAGATATTTTCATGACAAATAAAATGTATATCTCGAATTTTCTGGGAATGTCTCCAAAAGTGTTCTTCATTGTGAACGACTTTTGCATAACTGGTAAACCATAAGAGATAGACAAAATTTTACTAAACAAAAAATACACAATTTATGTCATATACATTTTTTTTGTTGAGTGAACCATTTTCGAAATATTGCTTGTTATTCCCTTAAATTTTTCAATATTTATTTTCTCAAATGGGAATTCGTTATTCATTTTTTGTCTTGGATATACAAAGAGTATTAATCTGTGGCAAAGAGAATGGTGCTGCACCTAGCAACCAGCTATTAAGAGATATGTATGTGCTTAAAGGCTACTGTATTTCTATATTGCCCTTGTAAATATATATTCCCCTTACATCTACAAGAAAATTAGCAATAAGATAGAGTCTGCAAATGTTTATCTCGATTAACAGGAAGTGGACGGAGAATAAGCGTTTGTAAAAATAGTTTGTACAAGAGTAGAGAAAGTCATGTGAGTGTAACACATCAGATTTTTAATGTATGCGGTGTAGAGCCAAGAACAATTTGATCTGTTTATTTCAACTTTTCAACCCTGACGATGTCACTTCTGCAATCATAAGATAGAGGCTCGTTCGTGAAAAGGTTAATGGCTAGACATTTTCGTACTTTTGCTTATGAGAGCTCTTTTTCCCTTGTACCTGTACAAATGTCCTAATTCTCGTAGACCTATGCGTATACGAACCCTGATCCTGATTTTCTTTATGCAATGCTCGATGCAAGTGGGTACAGATGAACAGAAAACTGTGCCAGGGTAAACTGCAAGAGATCACTTTCCAAGCTATGTGGCCTTGAACCGAGAATGGGAACGTGGAAGAACTCAATGAGATCAAGTTCTTTGTAGCAAAGGGCGCTTGCTGCTGGTGCATTACAGGACGAATGCCAATTCCTTCAGGCACCGATCGACTTTTCACCCATTTGCGTCATACCTTCTTTCAAACGCTGTCTTTCTTGAAGAAACTAGCTAGTCTCCGAGTTTAAGCCAGGAATAGTATGATGGAAAAAGTTCATTAATGAATATTGCATTTTCGTTTTCAAAATGTATAGGGCTAACAGAGGCATTCTCCTTTATAGCATAACTCAGTAGTAGTGGTAGCAGTAATAGTGGCATAGTGTTGATATTAGTGGTATATGTGACCATGGTGGTAGTAGCTTCGCTAATAGTACACCATCACCTTATAGAACACACTAAGAGTTTTTTCTTTGCTTCAAAATAAACCTAACGTAGACATCTGTTTAGTTTAGTTTCGATATATTATCGCAGATAAACCCACGAGAGGTAACGGATTAGCTTATGAAAATCGTACCTCAAATGGAGTTTATTAAGTACTTTCTTACTTGTGTTGTTATCGAGCAGGATGGCCTAGATGGCAACTATGTGATCCGCATTCGGATGGTTCCGGGTTCGATTTCCGGTGATCCCACACATGGTGGTCAGACCATGGGATTTTTCTCCTGGTCGCCTAGGCGAATGCGGGGTGGTGTACACTACCACGATTTCTTCTTTCTCCATTTCCTCTCATTTCATCTCTCCCTTACACGTTTCAGGGTGTCTTCGGGTCCTGCGATGTTGGCGGTGTCGGGCAGATGGCGTAGTTGCTAGCGCATTGGATAGACTTCTCCCCGTGAACACCAGGGTGCGTTATCTTGCCCGTTAGGGTCCATTCGTTGCTCTCTCTCGGGATCATTTGCCTGTACTGGTGCGCGGGTGTTCAAGCTGGAAATATTAGCGACTTCTGCGCGATTTTGTGGGCCTGTCTGCCTGCGGACCTGCGACCTCCTACGGCTCCTTCACCCCACCCCCGCCTCCCGGGGAGTGTAGCCACAATAGATCAAGCTGGTCGCAGTGGCGAGGTGTCTTCCTCTATAAACACATTCTTGTGTTGTTTAAAATCAAAATTTTGGCTGTTAGATCACGGCATACCTACTAAATGAATGAACAATCGATGTGTTATTGCCATCAACAGTGGGAATGAGGTCGTCTCCGTGGTCTAGGGGTACCTGGTGTTCTCGAGGTCGTGGGTTCAAACCCGACCGAGGGCGATGAACTTATTTTCGGGCCTAAAAATCCTTAACATGGCTTCCTTCGGAAGGGAGGTAAAGCCGGCGGTCCCGTGTCGTGGATTTACGGCACGTAAAACAACCTCAAGCCTGATAAAGAGACCTCTGAGCAAAATTTCCGGTCTTTCACGAATATAGAAAGGGACGCTAAGAAGCATAACAGTTTAAGAGTTTCCATAAATAAAATTCAATTTTATTTTCAGTGGGAATGAGAAAATAGTTAACCTCAGAATAAGCTAAAACCAAAACACAATAACCACGTTATTAGATTCAATAGCCGACAGGTTTTATCCGATAAAATAGCATCCTTGCAAGTATATTATAAGATAAACGACCGTGTTTGGTCAATATCCGAGGCATTGTTAGCCAATATTAAATACGCTTCGTATGAATCGAATAGTTCTGTTATCTTTAAAACAATTAATGCCGAGCTTTTTTGGGAAATCAGAGATGTAACACTCACATGACTTTCGTAACGTCATATATTGCCCTATTCTTATAAAAAGGATTTTAATTACGAAAGTATTTCCTATAAGCCTAGATTACTTGCATTGTGCGAAAATAAAATTCAACTGTTTACATTACAAAGCGGTTATTGTTATTAATGAACTCTTAAGGAAAATAGAATAGCGCATTCTCCAACACCTTTCACTAGAGTAATTAGATGATGACCTGAATTTGCGAAAATGTTAAGGTACAACAAAGAGTATTTCGGAGATAACTAACGGCAAGAAAAAAGTTAAGTGATTAAAGCATTAGATATTTTAATGATTTCTGTTTCTTTTTTCATTGAGTAAGTTTATGTATATCTCTTACGGTTTCCCAGTTATAAAAAGTTCTCATCACCGTTTTATATATATATATATATATATATATATATATATAATTCATGTCAATACTACACTATTATGTCGTTAGAGCCCGTTCTGAAAGTATAAACAAATAACGATTTTTTTTCTTCAATGTAAAGGGTTTTGTAGGCTGTGGAGAACTTTTTAAAAATCTTCCCCTTGCATCCTTAAACGGTGCCTGACTTAAGTATTAAAGTAGGTATTTTTCTGAATTTTTGTTTTTGGTTCATACTGTTCTCTCTCTCTCTCTCTCTCTCTGTGTCTGTGTCTGTCTCTCTCTCTCTCTCTCACACACATACAATGTTACTAAATATATTTTATTGGACGTAGAGCTTTGATGAACTTTTGGGTAAAATGCAATAATGTCCTTTTTTAGATGACACAAAAAGCATAAAAGTTTACATTTTTAGGTAAAGGTGACATAGTTTTATATGTTTAAGATGTCGAAAATTGGTATTGCAAATTCCACTTTGGAGAAGAATGTAATTAAAGTATTGCTTTATTTTTAGCAACACAAAAATACATTTCAGATTTTGTGACAAAATTATTTTCTAGCCAAGTATGTTCAGAAAGCGCAAGTTTAAAACTACCAAAAATTATATGTTTGCTTGCTTTAAAATTTACGTACATGACCTTAGTTACAGGTTTGCCTCATAACCCAAATCTGCAATCAACATTTGCTTTGCGTGAAAGAAAGGCTATCACGTGGTCCTTTTTATGTTCCCTAAGTACAAGTATGCTTTCTTTGTCTGTTTGCTTCGCTTCAGTTCAATTCCATTCGAACCGTTTGACTAAGTGGGGGCAGACCCATGGTGATATATAAACAAGAATCAGCTGTGAAGCCGTTGAACACATATTTCACGAATAGCAAATCTCGTTCCAAAAAAAACGAAACTTGGCTCAGAAACAAAGTACGTCTTTTCGTCAAGGATGATTAATTCCCTGGCAACTCCAGCCACACAAATTGCTGGTGTACTTTCCCAAGCTTGCTGTAAAGGCGCTCTGATGGAATCCCTCGTGAAGACAAAGGTTTTATACGCGCAGGATATGTATGTGCAATAGCAGCACAGAGCTGGATTTCTTGGGGCCTGCATGGAATTATACGACCGTCATTAAGAAACAGTAAGGCAAACTCGCGTGATTTAGGTTATCGGACGAATCGGGTTAATTTTATAACATCTAATACAGTCCCTACAGGGCTTTGGACTGTGCAGTCATGAACTTCCGATACAAAAACAAACCTTATGTGTCGCATTCACATGACCTTCTCTATTCACTCTTCTACAAACTATTCTTAAAAAAACTTATTCTTCCAACTACTTCTTCTTAATACCTATAAACCTTCATTACTCATTTACACCTTTCTTTGTAGGTATAAGAAGAATACAGGAAACTAAAGCGATAATCAACTCTTTTCAAAGGGGATCGCTATGTGATTGCTTTGGAATTCTGTTCTCTTTGCATGAACACGAATAAGAAAGAGGGGGGGGGGGGAAAGAAAGAAAAGAATAGCGATTTGCAACTGAGAAAAATATAAAGTATTTGAAAATTCAAACCAATAACAAAGAATGCCTCGGAAATGATTAACGCAAAAAGTTTTTTATTTAAAACAAATTATGTTCTTCTACGAGATGTCTTACAGTTTACCAATTATAACAAAAGTGGTTCAGTATAAAACGGACTTCACAGGCTATTGCCAGAAAATTCAAGATACACATTTTATTTGTCAAGAAAATAGCTTAAACCTACGGCATTTTAATAAAAATCATTAGGGCGATTTTGAGAAAATAAAAAATTTCCAAAAATATTCCATTAAAGGGTAGTTTTGGGGTATTTTCTTTAAACTCGTCCTGCCGCATCCTTGAAAGACGATGAATTTAATACCAAATTTGGTAATTAACCGACTTTTCGTTTTTGAGTTATGCCGTTCATAAGCACACGGACCTTTTTTAAAAATTGTTTTTATTCGGGGGATTTCAAAACGTGTATTTCCACTGAAATGTCGGTATCGAATTTTTGGTTGGAATGCAATACTTACTCTGCTTACTATAGGTATTGAAGCAGAAGATGGTCGTCACTTTTGAAGCAGTATACTATACCTGCTTCGTTGTTGGTTCTGCTGCTGTGATGTCATAGCTCGTTCTGTTGTCTCATGCTTTCTCTGAGGGTATGCGTGGGCGTATTGTTAAAGGATAGCACCAGTTTAAATTGAAAAAGAAATGTACTGTGAACTAATATTTGAGTTATTGAAGCGAGTTGCCGACCGTTTGACGATAAAGAATGAAACGATTATGAATGCTGCACTCGAAATTGTAACAACTGAATTATTATACCTGCTAACTTCTGCACTATCAAAGTTACGGTTGGAAATAACTATTTCCGCAATAAAAGAAACTAGTAGCGTAACGTGCCGTGAGTCGCTAAAATGCTTATCAGCCAGATCTCTCGCAATAGCCGCGAAATCTTACTCACACAAGCGCGACAATAGGCGCTTAAAATATCACACGAGCAGTACGTACCGTTGACGGTACGAGTCAGGTATCGAATGTACGCACAACTGTGTGCACGAAGGTGTGCATAAACGATGAACGACTGTAAGTACCAGTTTCAGTACCATAGAGAGTAACTCTCTAATCTAAAATTGCACGCGTTTGTTACTTTTAGCTCCAACTACTACATTACTCCCCACTAACGTTATTTTTCACGCGCAACCGATACTTAAAAATCCTTTTCATACACGTATCTTAACTGTTACCAAGGGGCTTGGCTAAAATCTCAGAATCTAAGTGCCTTACTCTTTTCCAGAGTTCTGCTTACGTGACCCTGCAAACGTACTGAGCTTATGACCTAACTGAATTCCCAGAATCTTTAAGCTAATGCGTTCGTTACTTCGGCTGATACTAATGACTTTCGCTAACCTGACTTCCTAATTTCCTTCGTCTTTCCGGACAAACATTTCAGCTCAATCTTATTACATTATACACTGATTTAATATACGGTTACTGTTTATTGCAATTATTTCTCTATTTTACTATCATTTTTTATTTAATTATTTATATATTCTCGTCAATAATTACGGTATCAGTATGTAATGTTTTGTGTAGCTGAAAAACCGATTTAAGGGGAAATTAAACGGCCTATACTCCCAATGTTAAATTATCTTATTTAAAGAACCGTTATCTCAGGAACTACTGCATAAAGGCACGATATTTGTAAGTGTATTGACCCACTTCTATGAATGAATGTATATCAGGAAATGATTGTTCAAAACAATTTTGATTTTTCAAATTATTTTTAATCTAAATAAGTGTACATATATGGCTCAAAATGGGACGTTTCATGAATGTTATGTTGTATCATGATTTCAAAAGATCATCACTATACCAGCTGTTATAGTTCCACAGAGAACGGGAAGTTATTACAAAAATGAAGTGTTAAGAAAACACCATTTAAATGGTAAAATGTAACAAAACACTTTTTATAGAATATTATGCAAGAGTTAAAATCCACCTGCACAATAACCGACATCCTTCTCCTCCTGTTGAATCTGGCTGCTTTAGACATATTTTGCATTACAATTTCTGCTTTAACACTCTTATGCGATCTTAGTCTATGTGCTTTCCAATTTTCACACCTAAACGTTCCAGCACATCCACTCTGCCTGTTTCCCATATTAAATGCAATAAGATCATTGAAAAATTCAATGCCATGGCCGGGATTTGAACCACGGATCTCCCGGTCTCCGTCCGGTTGCTCTAACACTGAGCTACCGTGACAACATTCCCCAACTGATTCGCAATAATTGACCTAATAGTGGTCGAAACTATGAAGTCCGGGACTTATTGGGGGGTATGTCATCTCAATGCAATTTGAAATCTCCTTGTGGTTTATCGGGAAAAGTGCGAATCCGTTGGGGAATTTAATGCCATACCGGCACGTTGATATGGTAGCTTGGTGGTTAGAGCAACCAGACGGAGACCGGGAGATCCGTGGTTCAAATCCCGGCCATGGCATTGAATTTTTCAGCCGTCTGATTCTACCTTTCCAATCTCTTCTACTCAAGGGCCCAGTCTTCAAATTTACACTGAATTACAAATAACTGCGCGAACTTTCTTTCCCTTAATTCTAAAAGCTTTGAGAATATGTTTATTGAATAGACAAGTGTAAATTCTGAAAAGCGTGATTTAAAGTTTGTAAAGCATACACATGCTGATTTTATTTTAAGTGTTTTTAATTTTAAAACTCACTTACCATTGTAAACGACTCTAGAATACTCTAGAGAGATTTTCATTAAGTTACCCACTTGTTCCCTTAAGCTTGCGAGAACAAATAGGTTAGGGCCTGTTTCACAAACATATGTACTAAACTTCCGGATATACAATGTAGTTTAGGTACCTAGCGCGCTCCATTCCTGCGCACCGCAGAAAACACTTACCGTGAGCTCATTCATCGCCTCCCACTTGCTTGGGATATGGTACCCTACATGGCTAGAAGTTTAGTGATTATTTTAGGTAGGCCAGTTTGTCTGGAAATACATTTCCTTTCATATAAGGCATAGGATATTCAAGGGAGGACACTCGCGCACTGCGACGTGAGATCTACTGCGGCTACCATTCCCCTCAGGAGAAAGGGAAGAAGTGAAGTATCCACAGGAGGCTACAGGCCGCAGGCAGACGGGCCACAGAGACGCACCGATGTTCTTGGCTCGAAGACCCGTCCCTCTATTGGAGCTGCCCAGATGGGGCGATGAACGACACATTCAACCAGGCAGCCGTCTAGTGTCCACGGAGAATACTCTTTCCTTGGAGAGAGCATCCGCGCCATCTGTCGTGCACCGCCTTACGCCATGCAACCTAGAAGCACGTCAGAAACATGAGAAAGAAACGGAATGACATAGAAATGAGGGACAGGAAATCGTGGTAGTACCATGCTAGCCTCTAGCTCCCAAGGTCGCGGTTCAAACCCGGTGGAGGGCGATGGTTGTTTTCGGCGTAAAAATTCTTAGCATGGCTTCCTTCGGAAGAGAAGTAAAGCCGGTGGTCCCGTGTCGTAGATTTACGGCACGTAAAAGAACCTCAAACCTAATAAAGAGGTCTTCAAGCAACATTTTCGGTCTTCCACGCCAATATACAATGGGATGCCAAGAGCCATAGCAGTTAAAGAGCGTCCATAAATAAAAATAAAGAAATCGTGGTAGATGAGAAACCACCCCAGTATTTGCTTACCGACCAGGGAAAACTAGGAAAAACCCAAGGTCAGAGTGGGCGATCGAATCCGGGACCTCCTGAATACGAGTCTCACATGTTACCGCAAAGCCAACTCGCTCGGTTTCTTTTTATAGCACTTCTATGTTTAATTAAGTCATGCATTAATCGGCTTTTAGCGGTGTATACGACAATTTACTTTTCTGTTTACTCACCCTAGGTATATCTCTCTTCGCTACTTATGTGTGTTTGCATGCTTGAAGGCCTTTCTAAACGTCTTATCGTGCCATATCCTTACTACATCTGCGATGGCATACTTCACAGAGAAGAATTTGCTGTTGTTCATTTTCCTCACGCCAACAATCGATCTCCCTGACCCCTTTTTGGCGCTCCGAAACGGCAATTTACGGATCGTTGACTCTGCCTGCCCTGGTCATGTCACGGAAGACAATCAGAATAACCTGCACCACCGTTGAGGAAGTCCTCTCAAGTGCATGCAAAAATAACATTAATATCGGTGACGGCATGCTCATTTATATCCATTGATCCGGATGATACCGCTTCACATCTGGCATCGAACCAAGTAAAAGATCTGGCTGCGGCTTTCACACACCTACTCTTTGGGGTTAGAAGGTATGCGCTCAACATTGTGGGAGCAGACTTTTATCTTCTAGTAACATGTGCTGTATTAGCACTCTGCAGCTTCTTGAATACTCCAGCTGGAATTCGTCAACTGCTACACAAATGGTAAAGTACTAGAAACGAGGGGTGTTCAATAAGTTCTTAGAAAATCCAAGAAATGGCACTCGTAGCATCGAAAAAAGTTTTCATTTAGTAAGCGTCATCTCTTACTAAATGGCAGTTAAATTTTCAGCTATATTCGTCAGGTGGTTTCGTTGTCATAGGCGATTGAAGCAATACACTTGTGTTTATTTAGAAAGATGAAAAAAAACGAGTTATGTGCGATGATTAAACTTATATTTAAAAGGCTTAACATCGTAAGAGATCAAAGCCGAGTTGGATGAAGTTCATGGTATATTTATCTGCTCCTGTGTTTGCAACAGTTTAAAATTGGGTAAATGATTTTAAACGTGGCCATACATTCACAAATGATGAACATCGTTCAGGACATGATGGTTTTGAGTGATCGACGAGTCAACGTTCGCCAAATAGTTGAGGCCACAGGCGTATCACAAGGCACAGTGTTTTCAAGTTTGCATAAAAAAAATAGGTCTAACAAAGATCTCGGTGCCGCGTTTGCTCTCAATGGAGGATAAACGCAATCGTGTGATCGATTCGGAGGCTGGTTTGGTACTTTTCCTCGCAATCCTGACAAGTTTCTGCGTCGATACATAACTGTGGATGAAACATGTATACACTACTACACTCCAGAGACAAAAGTACAGTCGAAACAGTGGGTTTTTAGAGGGGAACCAGCTCCGAAGGCAAAGGTGGTGAAAACGACCGACAAGGTGATGGCCTCGGATTTTTGGGATGCACGCGGAATCATCTACATCGATTACTTGCAGAAAGGAAGAACGATAAATGGAGAGTATTATGCATGGTTATTGCACCGGTTGAGCGAAGAAGACAAGAAAAAACGCCCTCATCTGGCAAAGAAAAAGATTCGCTTCCATCAAGACAATGCACGGGTGCGCAACTGCGCAGTTTCGATGGCGAAAATTGTAGAATTAAGGTTTGAATTACTACAACATCCACCATATTCACCAGATTTGGCCCCCAGATTTTATTTCCAAACTTGAAAAAGTGGCTCGGCGGAAAACAATTCACGTCTAACAAGGAGTTCATCTTCCAAACAGACGCCTATTTTGAGGACCTTCCGAAATCCTATTTTTTGGATGGTTTAAAACAGTTGAAGAGACGCTGGGGAAAATGTATCGAGTTAAAAGCAGGTTATGCTGAAAAAAAAATCTACCAGAAATAATTTGCTTTTCTATCTTTTTCTAAGGACTTATTGAACACGGTAGTAGCGAACCTTTTTAACACTGCTGAACTTCGCTTTAACTACTAGGCATTATCCCGATCTTTTTTCTGCAGCCTTTGGTTAATATGATTGGTATATATCAGAGAGATAACAACTTTTCATTACCATCTATTTTACTGCTGCTTATTTTACTGGTGGTACTACTTATCCGGCTGATATTTATTCTACGTGGTCGTGTATGCCTGACAAATGGCCTTAGTTGCGTAGTCTCTTCGTATACTTTATGCTCGACCAATGTCCAGATAGATGGCTTAGTTGCATAAACTTCTCGTAACATATTTTTCTTGAGTAATTTACTGACATTACTCACATTTTTACTTTCTCTTACCTATAGTAGGTAAGAGAAAGCTATGATAGATAGCTGATGCCCATAGTCTAATCCCTTACCATGGAAAGTACAGAGAAAGTAAACAATCTTATCATCCCCTGAAAAACAATACCAAAATTCATTGATTACCATGAGGTCTGAGTTTTTGGGGTTAGTTGTATTCCACCCAAAAATGCTTTGCCGAGATTTCACCGGAAATGCATGTTTTGAGTCCCCTGGATCCAGAAAAAATAATTTTTTTAGAAAAAGGTCCGTGTGTCTTTGAACAGCATAACTCAAAAACTAAATGTCGAATAAACACAAACTTGATATTTAGGCTCAGTATCTTCTAAATTACTGGCAAAACCTGTCCTCTGTTATGGCAGCGAAGCTTGGACCTTACAAAAGTGTGATGAAAATAGAATTACTGCCAGTGAAATGAAGTTTAGTGCCGGACAGCAGGCCACACTACATGGGATTATCAACGAAATGAAGATATCCTACAAGAACTGGGAATGGAACCTGTCATGCAGAATATTCATCAATAAAAAAAAAACAACTGATTCCAGCACGTCAAGCATATGCGGAGAAGCAGCATCCCCTAGCGATCTTGAACCACAGACCATCAGGGGAAAGATCACTGGGGAGAATTTTATGTAGACCGGGACAGTCCTTCTAGGACTATCACTGTTAGAAAATGATCTTCCAAAGATACAACGCGAAGATTTTCAAGAAAGTCCCCACCCTAAACTACCATTCACAAGGGATGTTTTCTAAATTTTTTATTTTTTCAAAATTCTAACGATTTTGATTAAAATACCATGTATTTAATATATTGACGTGACAAATAAAATGCGTATATTGAATTTTCGGGGAATATGCTGTGAAGTGCTTCTCTTTCGGAAAGAAATTTGTATGATTTTGTATAACAGGTGAACCATAAGAGACAGACTTATCGTCCTCCGTGGACTAGTGGTACCATGCTAGCCTCTAGTTCTCAAGGGCGCGGGTTCAAACCCGGCGGAGAGCGATGGATTTTTTTCGGGCGTAAAAATCCTTAGCACGGCTTCCTTCGGAAGGGAAGTAAAGCCGGTGGTCCCGTGTCGTAGAACCTCAAGCCTGATAAAGGGGCCTCTGAGCAAAATTACCGGTCTCTAACGGTCAATATAGAATGGGACGCTAAGAACCACAGTAGTTAAAGAGCGTCCATAAATAAAACTCAATTTCAATTTCAGACAGACAGAAACATACTACACAGAACTTTTTAAAACACACAATTTATTTCAAATGGTAACGGCCATTTCCGAGATATCCTTATTGTTGGCTTGAATTCAACACTGTGTGCTGTCGCTAATCAGTTGTTTCTCGCGAAGTCCTCATGGTATTTCAAGACCTACATATAGCGGACCGCTTTTAAACATTTGACTATCGTTCGATTTTCTCTATCCCCCTTGTACCTACAATGAAATGTGTAATGAAACTATTTCTGCAAAGGTTTATCTCGATTAACATGAATTAGAACAATAAGCCTTCGTAAGAACAATGGTAGACGTTATATAAAAATAAACGGTAGTGCATAGAGAAAATCACGTGATATAACACGACATATTTTTAGAATTTGGCTACATCTTATTCTGATAAAACCCCTACCTAAGGTTTCTAAAGGGCCCTGAAAGATAAAGTCGGTTAGGTTGACGTAAAACATGATTGATTTTATATTTATGGTAATCCGTTGATACTTAACGTGTTACTCAATGGTTAAACATGTACTATTGTGGATTAGAAAATTAAATAACAGATAAGGCTTAAGCACCCCAAGTAGTTCCGGATGAATGAGAGATGTAAAAGTTTCTCACATTAACCTGAACTTAGTCCACGCGGTGGTTCGCTAAGAAGCATTGTATGAAAGAGATTAATTCTGCCAGATGTCTGCAGTGGTTAAACAAAGCCTTAGAGCTTCTACTCCATAAGGCAAAGTTAGAGACCTTTGTGGCAGATCCCACCTGTGTACCCTGAGTGTAGCCTTTACGGTGGTCTATTCATCCCATTATCGTTTGCCTTAAAGCATCAGTGGCGTCAGGCATCTCAGCACGCTGTAGGTAAATTCGCTAAGGACTCTGACAAGGGCTTGTTGTTTTGCTAACTTTGCTGTCCACAGATAACGGTTTAAGTTCTGTGAGATGCGGCATGTTCGCAGTGTTCCCCAGTAGAGTTAGCCAAAAGTCATAAAATTGTAAATTAAAACTCGCTAGAAAGTTCCTAACTCAAACTAACTATCATAGATGGATAATAGGGGATGGGGTTGGAGTTTTGTCGACCGTTCGTCAGCCTAAAACGCTTATTGTGCGATTCCATTAGAAAGGATACCTTCATTTTCCCCCAAAACTTTTCCCTAAATAAGTTGCAGTATCTTGCTTCAGCATCTTTTCCTAGATCTTCTCTGGTTATAGAAAGAGTAAATCTCTTTCTAGCCAGGAAAATAACTACCATAAGTCATTAGAAAGTATTTTTATTATATTAATTTTTAAAAGCAAATTCACTTCCGTAATCACAACAAAGATAGTTTCATCTTCTAGCTCAGCCACCTCCAAAATGGAGGTTGCACTACGTTGAAGGTTGCAGTGGATCTGCACCGGGCCGTGTACGCTGATACTGTACCAATTTTTACGCACAATTTTCTCTGGGAGTTCGTACGAGTAACACGTTTTTCCTAAAACCCTAAGAGTATTTCTCGGCAGCAGTATAGCGGCCACAGTTGAGCACTTAAGCCGATTCCTTAGCTTTGTTTTGACAATATTCGACTGACTAAAACCCTTTCCATCTCCGCAATGAAATGTGGAAGGGACAGAACTACGATTGTAAAATCTGCCAGTTCTGGATTTAATCCCCCCGGTCTTTGCAGCAATGTGCTTCTATTCAGAAGTCCACTGTGCTGGAAATGTTCTGCTGTTTTATAACATTTCAATTACCCACTGAATTCCTTCTTAAGGAAATAATTTTTTCAGTGTATTTATTTTATTTGATATTTAAAAACCCAATTCTTCAATAAGCAAATGTTTCAAGCCAAAAATTTAAACCTGCCAGAATTGTCTCCAAAGATGTCGGAAAAGTCGCTAGTCGCTATCTTTAAAATCCTGTCACTACATGACTTCAAAATAGACTCCAAATCCAGTGATTTTTCACTAGAGTTGGCAACACTGCGTGTTGGAGACAGCAAGCTAAAAGTACAATACAGTGGATGATTTAGGTTGGAAGCAGATAAGGAGTGGATTAAGTCTAACGAATTAATCCAGGGACAAGTATGCGGTTGAAAAAAATCTAAGGTGCTTGTGTTCTAGTTATAAACTTCGTTTCAGAATGATAAAATTAGTGCAATATTGACATCATAGTGTAATTCATTTATGAAAATACCATGTTATTTAATTGCTAATATCATTTCATTCATTTTAATCTAGATTTTTTTACTGTGAACAACTTTTAAAATGTTTATGTAATTTTAGTAATTCCATAAAAGCATTCACACGACATTAAAGAAAGATTTACAAAAATAATCAACTTAAATCGACATCATATTTATTGCACCTAAACATTTGACATCCATAAGCGAGAACGCCTTCTCAACAAATGCATTTGAAGCCGAAATACTTAGACAAAAAGAAACTACGTTCCAGAATTTGGTGCTTCATGCCCTCTCCCCACATTTTGTATTATTTCAATCACTTTACACTCACATTTGAACTGCCGATAAATGGTATATTCATCATATACTATATATCCAAGACAATAATGTCACTAAGCAAAACTACTGGGAGCGACACGGGTGTGCGAGGGCATGTACACAGAGCGCCAAAGAAAGGCTTTGGCGGATTTTGTATCGTTTTCTGGGGTCTTTTGAGGCATATTTCACCTTACTTATTGTAGAGCGTGGTGGCTTGATAACACAGCAATATGGGGGGAAAAGAGGGGAGGTTGATGCCTTTGCTTTTTCTGGTGTTATTGAACCCAAAACTTGTTTATTGTCTTAGAACCAGTCGTGCTGTATACTAGCGAAATTACTCGTGGACATATCGTGGGTATGTGGGAGGCTGGTCGCACTGTTACAGCAATTGCAACGGCAGTGCATAAAAGTGTTTTATAGTAAACTACTGGACAAAAATATTCCAGTGGGGATGACGGTCTACATACTCGTCAGAAAGTGGGCGCTCCCCGTAAAACATTCGCAGATGATGATATTCGTTTACTAAATGCAAATGACTCTTTTGTTATAATTGACTGATCATGTTTAGAAACTAGAGATAAATAAGTATATATGTATATGGTTTACCGAATATGACATACATATTATGGCATAAAATTGGGTTATATTTTTATCTATAATCCTGTTGTACTCCTATGATCAGCAATATGCTAGTAAAGGTATATTAACCAATTATAATTTGAATTAGAGGCAAAACACGCTTTATTTATTTATTATTTACTTATGTTTGCTTCCATGCAGCAACAAGCATTGATACCACTGTGAGAATACACTTCTGTTTATTTTTAATGCTGCCTTGCTACACTACGTGATCAAAAGTATCCGGACACCTGGTTGAAAATGACGTACAAGTTCGTGGCGCCCTCCATCGGTAATGCTGAAAGTCAATATGGTGTAGGCCCACCCTTAGCCTTGATGACAGTGTTCACTCTCGCAGGCATACTTTCAATCAGGTGCTGGAAGGTTTCTTGGGGAATGGCAGCCCATTCTTCACGGAGTGCGGAACTGAGGAGAGGTATCGATCTAGGTCGGTGAGGCCTGGCACGAAGTCGGCGTTCCAAAACATCCCAAAGGTGTTCTATAGGATTCAAGTCAGCACTCTGTGCAGGCCAGTCCATTACACGGATGTTATTGTCGTGTAACCACTACGCCACAGCCCGTGCAGTATGAACAGGTGCTCCATCTGTTGAAAGATGCAATCGCCATCCCCGAATTGCTCTTCAACAGTGGGAAGCAAGAAGGTGCTTAAAATATCAATGTAGGTCTGCGCTGTGATCGTGCCACGCAAAACAACAAGCGGTGCAAGCCCCCTCCAGGAAAAACACGACCACACCATAACACCACCACCTCCGAATTTCACTGTTGGCACTACACACGCTGGCAGATGACGTTCACCGGGCATTCGCCATACCTACACCCTGCTGTCGGATCCCCACATTGTGTACCGTGATTCGTCACGCCACACAACGTTTTGCTACTGTTCAATCGTGTAATGTTGACGCTCCTTACACCAAGCGAGGCGTCGTTTGGCATTTTCCTGCGTGATGTGTGGCTTATGAGCAGCCGCTCGACCGTGGAATCCAAGGTTTCTCACCTCATGCGTAACTATCATAGTTCTTGGAGTGGAATCTGATGCAGTTTGGAATTCCTGTGTGATGGTCTGGATAGATGTCTGCGTATTACTCTTTACGACCCTCTTCAAATGTCAGCGGTCTCTGTCAGTCAACAGACGAGGTCGGCCTGTACGCTTTTGTGCTGTGCATGTCCCTTCACGTTTCCACTTCACTATCACATCAGAAACAGTGGACCTAGGGATGTTTAGGAGTGTGGAAATCTCGCGTACAGACTTCTGACACAAGTGACACCCAATCACCTGACCACGTTCGAAGTCCACGGAGCGTCCCAGTTTGCTGTTTCACGATGTGTAATGACTACTGAGATCGCGGATAATGAGTACCAGGCATTAGGTGGCAGCACAATGCACCTAAGATGAAAAATGTATCTTTGTGGGGTGTCCGGATACTTTTGATCACATAGTGTATGTATTTAATGAATACCATTCAAGCTTTAATTTGCACCCCCTGAAAATCTTCTCACACTACACATTCTACATTTCGCTAACCTGGGCGCTCATCAAGTTTTCTCCTTAGCATTTAACCCTTTCAAAGGCGTGTCCTGCACTAGCTGATAAGGTATGGGCTACCAATCACGATAAGAGTTCTGTATGACAAACTGAATGCACTCACTTAATCTACCTCTTTCTCTTTTAGCCAATACGATCGAGAGCGTAAACATATATTTCGTTTCTACGCCATTTTGTAACGTTTATTGTGGTTATTGGTGTAACTATTTAGCAGAAGGAGTGATGCACCCTTGCACCGTGGCCTAAAGCAACCAATGAAATGGCCATGGCTTCGCAAGGCCACGTACAACAATAAATAATGTGACATAGACGCGAGGTGCAGTGAAATTTTCTTTGGCGCTCTTTGTACCTGTAAACGGGAGGTCCGTGGTTCAAATCCTGCTAGGACCCTCCTTCTTGACTGAGGTTTTTCCAGGTTTTGCTTAGTCCTCATAATTGGAAAGCACCGGAGAAGTACCCAAACTTAGGCCAGGAATGTTTCCTGTCCCTGGTTTGCTTTCAGGATTATTTCATTTCAAGTATTTTTCATCAGTGTCCATATCTTACTGGTGTAGTAACAACGGACGTTAAACACCACCATAACTACTTTATACAAAACACCTATTGATGTTGCAGAATTTCTATCAGATAAGCCCCAATCGCTTTTACTTTTGTATACCCTAATGCAACTTCTAAAACCTGCACCTCGCTTTCAATAGATTTCTTATTCAGCAGAAATATCAAATTCAACAAATGCAAAAGAAAATATACATCTTCAAATGTAATCGCAACTGTTCGCAGAATGTGAATATCAGCGGGTTTCGATTGCATCTCAAATTTCTTAAAGGTTTACTCAAAACGTGCCCATGACTTACTTAATACTCGTATCCGCCTGGCTGGCCAGACCAAAAGTCGAAGAACTTCAGGCACGGAACTCTCACACCAGAGGGAAAATAATCGGAAAGCAAAAGAAATACAGCTGTTGGTGGTTGTTGAGATGGAAACTTTGACTTGTTTCTTTTGAGGTGGCATCCAGGATAGTTGCCGTCCCGGTCAGGAATTCTCCGGGGCGCGGGACATTTAGTTCGGATACCGTCCCGTAAAATCCGCGATGTCTGACAACCCTGAATCAATCTATGATCTAACCCTAGCTCAGTAAAACGGCGGTAATATATGTATTGATGTTCAGTGCCAACTGATTTGTCCGCATCTCTAGTTCTCAACGCCAATCCCGAGGTCGCGGGTTCAAACCCGACGGAAGGCGGTGGATTTTTACGGCGTAAAAACCTTAGTATGGTTTCCTTCGGAAGGGAAGTAAAGCCGATGGTCCCGTGTCGTAGATTTACGGCATGTAAAAGAACCTCAAGCCTGACAAAGATGCCTCTGAGCAAAATTACCGGTCTTTCACGTCCAATATAGAATGGAACGATAAGGTCCACAGCAGTTGAAGAGTGTCCATAAATAAATAAGGACTCAAAGCTCCGGTCCCGCTTTGGTCATAGGGACGTATTGTATGGTCTACTTATGACACTGAGATTAGTAAAGTAGAATAAATGAAAAACAAAGCATAACTAAGACGGTGCCTAAAGTACGATGTCTGGTGATGAAATACCCAGGGAAGTAAATTACTCAAAGCTTAAGGAGAAATTAAAAGCCCTATACTGCCAATATTAAACGCTAAATTAATGGCTCATTATTTCAGACACTATATAGATATCAGATTGAATTTTTTACAGGATGTAAATGAATTCTTTCTAGGTAAACTGTCTGCTTTTATCCAGTAAGTTTATTTATTAAAGAAGATAGGATTAATTTCTTAATTATAGCATCCTTTGATTAAAATTTATCACCAATTAGTTTTTAAAAACAACAACCATGTTATTAACACCAAAGCAGATCCATTACAGCAGCTGTTAGAGGTTATTTTTATCATCCAAAAGTTTACTTTAGCTAACTTCAATGGTTGCTGAAAAAAGGGGTCATGTATAACAAAAAAAATGTATTTCACAGAAAAAGCTAGACAAAGCATAAAAGGAGAAAACAGACTTGCATATACAGTGCGGTCGTTTTAAGGTGAGGCCAGAGACCGCTATATCCGAATATAGACAGCATGGGCAGCACACATATACGCGATCTGTGCCTCGCCATAAAACGACCGCACTGTATGCCTTGAGCACATGAAGCTGCCATACTTAACAGTATTACGAATTTGTAGAGCAAAACTTCACCTGTAGGATGGGCTACAATTTACCACTCCGATCTAGAGAGTGTAGGAGTGGTTCAGAGTTCACTGTATAAAATGGCAGATCAGTACTATTTTAAATATATATTTAAAATATAAGTATTGTTGATAATATACCTTACATATATAAAATTAAAGTGAAAATTCTAATTAATAAGAGTGCACAAAAAACACCAAAACGATTAACCTTTTTTGGGGGGGGGCAATTTTCATTATTTAGTCTCCCCTTAAAAGTCGCTTGATTTGATGCATGAGGTTCAAGTAAACCAAGTATTTTCAAATCACTTGATGACAGTCGGTCAACGTCACGGTAACTAACCCAATTTGTGTGAATATTTTAGCATTATTTTACGTATTGCTTTTGCAAAAAAATGGAAAGTTGGAATAAAAATATGTAATGCACACCACACAACTTTAAATTCTTATTATGAGGGTTGACACATTATACTGCTTTTGTACTAAATGCAAAGCATGTCTTCACTTCATTTATAGTGTAATAATCATGATAGTGACAAGTGTAAACAAATCTCGCATTGTTTCGAGATTTTGATGCAAAGTTGAATAGCGTTGTGTGTATCAAGGCAAGCTGGAAAACAAACAGAACTTGGTACCGTACGAAGAAAAAAAAACACGTGACAGCTAGTAATGTCGCAATGCTTTGTTGTGTAAACCACCAGCATTCAATTTGAGCGATGTCCTCAGTTTATTGTCATGGACTGTGTGAACAAAAGACGTACTCGTTACAAAAGCTCTAAGATTAAACTCTGTTCCATTCCTTACAAGAACACTTACTTAACTAGCAGCACATGTCAAAGATTTATTCAATTTTAAAGTATTGCATTTGTTTAAGTTAAGGCTTCAACAGACAGACCAACGTCACTATCGCATCAAGCGCGTCTACATGGTATTTGCAATATGAACTCTTGCGTCTTTTGCATGCTAACAGAAAAGGAAAGCATAGGGGTATCTCTCTACATGAATTTCGATATCATAAACTCATCACACAAACAAAGATGCACCGAGTTTCGGGCTGTTTATGTTGAACTTATCATCTTCGATGCCAAACGGGTCATGTTTGTTTACATGATAACTTAACTCAAAGGTAAATAAGCGGATGCTGCTACCTGTAGAGCGACTTACATCGACCTACTATTCAACCTGAAAACATGCGATTTTATTAAAATAACCTATTTAAAGCCAGAGCAAAGTGTATTAACTAAACTTACAACAAAATCTAAGGATATATATTCAACGATGTAACTTATTTAATTCCTTAAATTATGTGATAGCAATTTATTGAAGTATTGCGCCCCAATAATACACGGATCTCCGTCAATTGCCTTGATACTATAGGCTTCAAAATGACAATCATGTTTATTCCTAACCCGGCGGAGGGCGATGGATTTTTTCGGGTGTAAAAATCGTTAGCACGGCTTCCTTCGGAAGGGAAGTAAAGCCGGTGGTCCCGTGTCGTAGATTTACGGCACGTAAAAGAACCTCAAGCCTGATAAAGAGGCCTCTGAGCAAAATTACAGGTGTTTCACGCCCAATATAGAATGGGACGCTAAGAACCATAGTAGTTAAAGAGCGTCTATAAATAAAACTCAATTTAATTTATTTTGTTTATTCCTGAGGTCTGAGCTTATAGGTCCCGGGTATAGGACCGGTGACCACTCAGCGTCATAAGGAAAGTGAGGAGCCGCGATATGCAGCGGTCCTTTACTAAAAAATGAGTTTTATTTATGGACGCTCTTTAACTGCATGATCCTTAGCGTCCCATTCTATATTTGGCGTGAAAGACCGGAAATTTTGCTCAGAGGCCTCTTTATTAGGCTTGAGATGCCGTAAATCTACGACATGGGACCACCGGCTTTACTTCCCTTCCGAAGGAAGACATGTCCTGTCCTCGTTGGGCAACTTTCCGGCTGGGGAATGTGTGGTGCTGGCCACATCACCTCTCCGTATCGGTTGGAGCGTAAGTGGGTGTGAGACCGGTGGTCGGGTTTGCAGGCCCAGGCCCTTCGCGGGCTGTAGCGACATAGGATTTATTTTAATAATTATTTCTGTTATATAAGGCTATCTTACATGAAATTCCAAAAGTAAACTCTTCAAATTACTAGCATAATCAGCGCCATATTTTCAATTCAGTAACCAACCAACACCAAAACATCGTAGGTTAGGGTTAGATGATAATATTTGGACCTTTCAATATCCAAGTGTTAGGAGTAGCCAGGCGGGTATTACTCCAAGCTTTTCATTCTCGGCTGCATAAACAAAAGCAATGCCCAAAACAAAATGAATCCTTATACGTACGAAAAATTCAGTAATAAATTATTGCTTTTATGATACTTAATGCACACAAAGAAAACTAATTATTGGGAACTTGGTCCATCAACGGAAAGACGCAAATCACTTTCAAGATACGTCTTTTTAGGGAAGTACATATGCGACATGATTTTGATCCACTGATTTAAAGAAACAGGAAGTTTGGTTAAGTACCGCCTTGGAGGAAAACGAAGTCATCGAATCACTGTGGGAATAACCAGCTTTTAGCGTCCGTTCTTGGGCGACATGCTATCGTGAAACAGTGCAGAAAACCTTGACCTTAGCTGAATACCGTTTGTGCTCTATGATCTGCTGTGGTTTCTCCGTGCCCCAATTGTCTACGTTATGGCAATTCGTTTTACCGCTTGACAGTTAGGGACACACACACACACACACACACACACACACACACACACACACACACACACACAAAGTGGGATAAATTTATACTGTGATTTATTTTGCATTAACATTTGTGTCGTTTTATTGTTTAAACGACTTCAAAATATTTATGATAAGTTCGGATTTTGGAAGGATGACTGATGCTAATGTGAAGCCAAAAGTTGTATTTTTAACATTTATGTGTGCATATTACCTTTCCACCTAATCCAATGATAGGTTATTAGGTTGTACCCTAATACGCCTCGCGCGCTGCGACCGACTTAGATCTTTTGTGCTACCCTCCCAGGAGGAGAGGATGAAGTGAATGAACCACAGGAAGCCGCAAGCAGACAAGCCACAGAGACGCCGAAGGTGCCTAACATGTTCAGACTTGAAGGCTCGTCCGTCCCAGTACTGGGACTGCTTAGAGGGGGCCAGGAACGACCTGTCAACCAAGCAGTCCCCCAGCGTCCAGGGGGAGTACTCTTTCCTTTGAGCAAGCATCCGCGCCATCTTTCCGCACTGCCATACGCCACGAAACCTAGAAGCATACCTGAAACATGAGAAGCAAACGGAATGAAGGAGAAATGATGAAAAGAAATCGTGGTAGATGAGAAACCACCCCCGAATTCGCCTACCGACCAGAAAACCACGAAAAATCCCAGGTCAGAATGGGTGGTCGACGGGAATCGAACCCGGGACCTCCCGAATGCGAGCCCCACACATTACCGCGGAGCCATATCGCTCAATAACGCAAAGTTACGTAGTCGACATTCTAGCTTAGTATCCATTAGTTTGAGATTAGAATAAGTGGTATCTTAATTAAGTAGCATTTCAGTCACTTTTAACCACTTTTCATTACCAAGAGTTGGCAACACTGTCCACGACGGCAAACAGTATATTATTATGGCTCTCTCGTATACTCTGCATTCACTCTTAGGTTGATCCGCGCCAAAACAAACGCACGTGACCAGTGCACCGTGGTACAACACTGTAGTAATGCGTGCAGGTAAATAGTCCCATGCATTAATCTAAATTTTAGAATCAATTTATCCTTAAATGGTATAATATTCTATACAAATTCCTAAAAGTCTAATTAACGCTAATTTGTACCTTTAAACAGAGCTACAAGTCCCAACATGCAATTAATATATGTGCCTGACATCCGGGTATGCTTAGAATATTGTTTGTAGCCGGAAACCAGCAGATTCTGTTTAGTATCATGGCCGACGGTGATTTCTCTTGCGTTTTCGTCGATTTGCGTAAAGCATAAGCGGACAAACCATTCACTAGTGGTGAAAAAACAATAGCGTTGGAAGTTTATTGTAAGTTATGTGAGAAATATCTAACACTTCCCGTGAAAGAAGTGGTGAAATTTAACTTCTGAGTTCACCAGTGTTTCGAGTATAAGTATAAACAGTGCTCATTTAAGAAAAATCTGAAACGGGAAAGTGGTTAAAACCGAAAGCGTTAGAAATACGCGATGCAAGAATGGGACAAGAATGTAATTCATTTTTTAAAACTGAGCCGCTGAGTTGATAAAAGTGCCGCTTCCAGAGAGCGAATAAATGTAAGATATCGCATACTTGTTACTTTCTTTTTCGCTTGTTTCTTTTAGAATTTACTATTATTATATGTCCAAACATTTATTTTGTTGCAACTATCAATCTTATCGCCTTCAACCCTAACAAGTATGCTAGTCATCGTTTAAGTTGTCGGACCATGTTCTCTTTGCCTATACTCTGTCACATGGTCGTGAAAATGACAGTATTTCTGCCGCGAATGGCGGAAGGATACATTACAACGGTGCACTGGTCACCTGGGTTTTGTTTTGGTGCGGATCAACCTAAGAGTGAATACAGAGTAAATACATACACGACTGGTTCCTCTCGGGATGTTAGTATTCCCAATAGCCACAATCGAACTAATGCGCACACTTACCCCTTTTGTCTGCTCTTGAGATTTATGTACCAAATGTGGCGACAAAACCGCTTAAAGAAATCGATGCCAAATCATCTTGCCGGGATTGTTACATCGATTCCCACTGTTTGCCATATAAAGGGGGGGCTGGGTTCCCCTTGCTAAAAGCATCGATCCTAACTGGAATTCCCCTATCATCGGGCATAAAAGCAATTTCAGATGCATGTAGCCGAAGGGGAGAGCATCACAAAGGACTTGCCTACTTTATACTTAAAGAAGTTGAACGTGGACCGGTTATCAAGTTACCTTATTAAGAAACTAATATAGCAGGGCTGAGAGAAGGTTAAGCTTATTGGTTCTTATCTACATTCTTAACGTGAGATAATTAAAACAGAACTACAGAATAAACGGATGAGAAGGAAAAATACGCAAGAAATGGAGTGTAAAAGAACTCGAATAATTCCGAGAGAGAGAGAGAGCGATATATATCCGCTTTCTTATTTTTAGTACATTCTGTATTCGCCACCTAAGAGAGTATGCATATTCTTCGACCCAAAAACGTCATACCTTCACACAACATTTTCAAGAAAATACGTGTTTTCAGAGCCCCTGAACCAAAAATAATTTTTAGATACCCTCCGCTTTTGAACATGCGTGTGTGTCACAATTCATGAACAGTAGAGTTCAAAATAAATATAAAAAGGACATAGAAATACAGATTTCATATTTAAGCCAGATATTTTCGGAAGATTCGTGACGTAGATTATCATAGAATTCCCTCATTCCGAATAAAATCTTACTTGCAAAAATTATCTTAAATTTTAAAAAAGACTATTGTAATGAAATACTATATGTAAGCACGTTTAAGATGATAACGTGACAATTATATACCTACAAGCGGGAGAGATATAAATATTATCCTTTAAACTACAGAGAGATCTGGACGAGGGCAAAGAAAACATTTATTCACATTATTCTTCTTTCATAGATTTGTACATAAACGCTTAGAAAAAAAGGGACATTTGGCAACTGCGCCCTTCACTCGCAAGTGGATGGGAAAATGCAGGCCGAAGGAGTTAGGATGGGACTATTCTATAGAATTCCTGCTGAATTTCTGAAAAAGGTCGCGACTATATCACTTAGTTACTTTGTCGTCCTCCGTGATGTAGTGGTTACCATGTTCTCGAGGTCGCGGGTTCCAAACCCGGCGGACGGCGATGGATTTTTTCGGTCGTAAAAATCCTTAGCATGCCTTCCTTCGGAAGGGAAGTAAAGCCGGTGGACCCGTGTCGTACGGCACGTAAAAGAACCTCAAGCCTGATAAGGAGGCCTCTGAGCAAAATTACCAGTCTTTCACGCCCAATATAGAATGGGACGCTAAGGAACACAGCAGTTAAAGAGCGTCCATAAATAAAACTCAATTTAATTTTAACCCAGTTACTTTGGAAATAACATTAACTTTGGGTAATGGTAATTAATTCCGAATAAAATTTGCGAAACATTTGCCACGAAATTCTTAATGTTTAATGAAAACAACTAAATCTGAAGTACACCTGAAATAAAACTTAAATACATCTATCTGAGTCCTGAGAGGAAGAACGAAAGAAAATGAATGTTTTAAACTATCAATTACAGAAAATAAAAAGTTCACTTAACTAAGCATTTAATGCAAAGAAATACGAGTTGAATACTTTTATTAGGCAATTACGACAAAATGTTTTTATTTTAAACATGCCATGAAAGAAACTAAGAATTAACCTCTCATTTTTATCTAACTTTCAATAAAATAAATAAACCCGAAGTAGTTGGTATCGCTATTCGTAGGCCGCGATACCATAAATGCCTTAGGTAAGTTTGAGGACAGGCAGGCTTCTTCCTTCAGCAGGCTGCTAGTGCGCTAACTCCAGCATAAATGATTTATGCAAAACTAAATTGTGACGAAAAGAAGAATTTCAATAGGTAGGAGAAGATTTATCGTAAGCTAAAATCAGAATTGCATTATCGCTCCATGTTTCAATTATAGTGTCACGAAATGCGGCTAAATATTAGTTTCTGCTGAAATATACTTATAAACGTCCATTTCTGTAGCTTGGGGATATACTTTTAAATTTATTCCATAGATTAAACCTATTTTACAGTTGTATATTAGGGTTGTGGTTTTATAATTTAAAAAGATTTAAATTAATATAATTATTTACATTTTACAATTCCATGGATGCGGTGAATAAAGTTTATAAAATACTTGTAGCGTCTTCTACTAAAAATGTTATAGAATGGGTTTATGAAATGTATATTACAGTAGTTTAAATGAAGTTTTAAACAGTATCTCCTGTACACGAACCGGGGACAGTTAAAGAGTAAATGTTGCATTGCCTCTTCATTTCCACAAGGGCAATTGGTTTATTAAGAGTCAAACTTTATTTAGGTTTTATTATAATTGTTATTTATTTCTGTATATAATCACCTAATTTTTACCCTTCTACCGGAATAATGAATTAGAATGGCTGCCTGTTAAATATTCATTCTTGGGAAACTTTTCAAACATATGTTTACTCTTTTTCACTCGTTATGTCAGTTACAAAAAAAAAAAAAAAAAAAAAAAGCTGAGTTAATTTTCGATCTTGTGTATTTCTCATTGTTAAATATTCATGCAAAATATTTAAATTCATGGTTCCCGTTATAATAAACGGGTTTTGAATCAGAATACACGTGGGTGCAAACCTACATATGTCAGGAAAATCTCACACTTTTAAGAAGTTAAATAAGATATTTGTTGAAGCAAAATTTTAAATTCTGCGTGCAGAAGCAGTTTGTTCTTCAGAAATAGTTCTTCCGATAACTAGTTTGCTAAAATAAACATTAGCTGAAGTGTTTCATTTTAAAACAAAATGAAAAAACATAATGTGATACATTCACATGACCTTCACTAGTCATTTTATCTAGACTGTTCGAGCTAAACATTTGCAGAAATAGTTTCATTACACATTTCCTTGTAGGTATAAGCGGGATACAGGAAACCGGAAGGTATGTCAAATCTTTAAAAAGCGGTAGCTGTATGGGCTTTGAAAATATATCATACCCTTTCCATGACGTTGCGAGAAAAGCTGATTGATGATAGCCCTTCAGAACTTAAGTAAATCAAACCAATAACGAATAGTTTCTGGGAAATGACTGGTGCAAAAGAATAAATAAAAATATTAAAATAAAATTAATAAAAAATAAACAAATAAAAACTTTTTTATATAAAGTTAGCTGAAAAATTCAGTGTCACAGTCAGGATTTGAACACCCTATATCAGAAACAATGCCCAGACCGGTTAGGTCTTTAAAAAGTATAATTAAGTTAGTTTAGTTTGCTGTTAATCTTTGGGCCTGTTTACGTTGGGTTTTTCTTTATGAACATTAAATCTACACACATACATTTACACTCTAACGCATACTTCCAGACTCAAAGGAGGATAGGGAATAATCTTGGCTAAAGAAAAACTCCCATCATCCAGCCGGGAATCGAAACCGAGCCTTCTGGATTTGGAACTAGCACGCTAATCAGGAAACAACAGAAGCAGTCTCAAAATTAAATGAGTTTAACTGCTATGATTCTTAGCGTCCCATTCTATATTGGGCGTGAAAGACATGAAATTTTGCCCAGAGGCCTCTTTTTTAGGCTTGAGGTTCTTTTACGCGTCGTAAATCTACGACACAGGACCCACCGGCTTTACGTCCCTTCCGAAGGAAGCCATGCTAAGAATTTTTACGCCCGAAAAAATCCATCGCCATCCCCCGAGTTTGAACCAGAAGTTCAAAGACGAAGGCAATCTCGTGGCATTTATCCGACTTTTCGTCTCTGAATTATGCTGTTCACAGACAGATGCACACTTTTGTTTTTTTATAAAACCTTTTTTTTCAGGAACCTCAAAAATGGATTTTCGGTGAAATCTCGGTATGGAATGTTTGGGTGGAATGCAATACTTCCACTGCCTATTATAAGCAGATGCTAGATAAAAGTAAAAATGAGTGAAACGCTACATCCGTAACCAATTGTCCTTAATTGTCCTTAATTGGGAGTGTAGACAAGAGACAAAAGAATTTAAAATGAGAGATATTGGAGTAGTTAAAACATAGAATTTATGCCAGATATATTTTTGATGGCGTTAACACTGTCCGAAATATTTGCTTTGTTAATTTAAGATCATGGAGTAGTGCTTCTGCAATTACTTTCTAAAGTACCTTAAGTTTCTCCCTGCGACTGTTACTGGAGAATTAAATGCCATGTACGTAAAGAAAAAGGTGTTTTTATTTCATTCCCCGCTTTCTCTGATTTATAGTTTTCAGCAATTGGCATTCATTGAAACATCAAGATAACGCAGCTTGTGGAGCAATTGGCTTTTTGTTTTTTTTAACAAACTCACACACATATTCCTTTTTCTTTATTTTTTATTATTATTTTATATAATGAAACGTGCTCTTTTGACCCAAGGGGAAGTGGATTAAATTAGGAATAATGGCAGATTCCTACTTGAAAATATATTCCATAAATTAATTAACAAGCCGAATTTCTTCCATTTAATAAACTCACACTTCAATAACATAGATAATTACAATTTACAAATCCTTATTCGTTCACCATTCTTTACATTCTTTACGGCTTCCATGCTTTAAATTAAATTACAATAATTACAGAATTGCTCCCTGCTCTCACATTTACCGATATATTTCTAAACTAACAGCAATAAGTCTATACTTCAGACAATCAATCTTTTCCCAGTGAAGAATTACTGAAGAGAATTTTGAATATGTTAAGCCAAAAATGAATTTAGAAATACCGTCCAGAATGCCTTCTATCTAAACGTTGTCCTGTTGTTTTCCTCGTAACCTAGCTCGCCGTCGAAGAAAGACTGATAAGCCTTGTGGACAGCACATTGAAGCAAGCTGGAACTGATCCGGCGCCTGCGCAGTTGACGACCACAATCGCCTGACGTACTGCGTGACTCAAAATAACTGCGCCCTTTATTCTTGTTATCGTCTGCTTGAGAACCACTACCATAGTCGTTTCCTTCTGTTCCCGTACATGTCAGCCTTCCTTTAGTACAGCCCAGTCGCCTAAAGTAGATTTCTCCGGGGAGGATCAAGTTGGCACAAATAAATATAATCCAGTTCTTGTTTTTTTATTTATTTTTAAAGCAAAAAATTAAGCATGCAATGGACAGCATTTTTAGGGGCTATACAATGTTTTTGTTTTCAAGTTTTAAATCTATTTATTTTGTGTTTATAATAGATATAGAAGGGTTTGTGTAGGTTATCCTCATCAGTTTGTAACAAAGGTAATATGCTGTTTCGGTACAACAGTATTAATTAGTGACCTCAAAACGGGATATAAAGGGCTGCATTGAGCTGTGCTGTGCTGTGCGTCAGATGGCAGGTTGAGGGCAACCCGATGGTGTGCTTAGGCGTGTACCTTCCCTAATTAGGATGTATCCGGACTTTATCAGCTGCCACCGTTCCTGTCTCAAGAAGCCGAACCAGTCCGCTCTCTCTCTCTCTCTCTCTCTCTCTCTGCCACATTGTCGACATTCAGTTTAAAGATCCAGTGTAACGTTCCCATTACCAACCAAATCACACACGCATTGGAGGGCCATATTCTGGAAACGAAATACCAGGAGCTGCAGTTCCTCAAGGCATGGCGGGACCCCCGTTGGCACCATCTTGATATGTAGTTCCTGAGCACCATCCAGATGGCATCAACTGCCGACAGAAGGCAATCCGGTGCTCCAAGGTATCAATTCCTGAGCAGACTACATACTGAGTGGATGGTGTTCGTCCATGTCCCCAGAGTTTTTCTGCTGTCGGTATGGTCTCGTTTAAGACTTCATAGGTCGTCGCTTGCCAATCAGTTGCAACATATTTGCAGAACACATTCTGTCGGATAATCTTGCATCTTCGACTATGTTTCTCTTAAATCGTAGGAGTAAAAGGAAACAAAGTTAACAGGCGATATTGCTCCGGGTACACTTAAACGCTGAGATCTCATCGCTGTTGTCCAGAATGCGCTGAAGATGATTAACGATGTATTTGAATCCTTGGAGTACCATATGCGGGTTATGCATTTGTTCCTCTCAGAACTTTTTATCGATGGAAGAACTATTTCCACCCAATGACTGGACGGCAGTTTTCCCAATAATGCCATGCATTTCTTTTCGATATCAACTAATCCACATTCTCCTTTGGAGGGTGCCAAGCGTAGTTGAGGTCTGCTCACCCGTTACACCGTACCAGACCATAAAAAGTAACCGATGAGTTGCCCAAGTTTTTGTGCGTCATGTTTCGTAATCGGCAGAATCTGTGCTAGGTACCAAATTTGGCTGAGGCTATAGGTATTATGTACCAAAGGCTTGAAACTTGCTACTGACACTTTTGAAAGTATAATTAAAAAAAAGAGTGTGAAGTGCGCTTTTCATGTAGTCATTGTAGATTTTTTGCAATCATGTGTTGAAAATAAAATATTAACTGGATAGAAAAATTAGAATAAAATGCAATAAAAATAAAAATGCATATTACCAATTATTACGATCATACAAGCTAAAGCTTTCATGGTCGACGTCCTGAAGCTCTGGCCAGCACCAGAATGCGGAGCGCAATCCTTGGCGAAACTTCGGGATCTTTGAGACCCTCTAGATTAGACCACGGTCAATAAGACCGAAAAAATAATTTTATTCTACAGTTACTCGAATATTTTCTCTTCGAAATGCTGAAGTAGACTTATAAAAATTGCAAGTTTCAGGATAATGTTGAAAGTTGTTGTATTTTGTACTGTTGTATTTTAATTGATTTATTCTGTTAAAAGATTTTGATCATATGGGAAATTTTATATAATGTTTAATAAATCAACATCACATAAGTCTGCTCAACATAGAACACTAACCATGGATTAACATACACAGGACTCCTTATTACTGTTTCCTGATGCTAATTTCATAGCAATATGCATCATGCTATTTGCTAATCTCCGAGCTCTGTTCGTACTTTGAGACTTCTAGCTTTCCGTGTATGATTGATTCATTCTTGAAACACCATTTGTTCATCATTACGTGCCATATCTTATGGCTTCCCAGTGCTGCGTATGACTAATGCAGCTAACGGCACTATTATCTTTCGCTAAACAGGTTATTAAGGCGGTACTTTAATGCTATTGATAAATGGGATGCGTTTCTCTCTGCGTTTACTGGTATCTTCATTTGTGACCTTGCTGAATATAGTAGCGGTTATTATATTCCTTGCTATGCAGCTTGTTGAAAACTTGAAATGGTTAATAATAACGCGAATTACATGTCAGTTTTACTTTTACTACTGCGTAAAGTATTCCACCCTAAAAATCGATGTCGAGATTTCCCCGAAATGTTTTTAGGCCCCTGAGCCCAAAAGAAAGCAGTTCTACAAAAACGTCCGCGCGTATGAGTGACTATGAGCAGTAACTAAAAACATAAAGTCCGATTAATACCAGCCTTGGTATTTAAATTCTTCAGTACTTCCAAGGATGCGACACGAAGATTTTCAATATAATTCCCTCACCGCAAACTACGCTTTACGTGGAAAAAAATTCGACATTTTTTATTTTCTCAAAAATGACAAAGGGGACAGCGATAATCAAATGTTTAAGAACTGGACGCTATATGCTGACTTTAAAATTCCATACTACTTCCATGCAATCGCGAAAAACAGCTGAATGTTGACAGGACTTGAAAATGAACCAAGTAACGAACAATTCGAAGCATTAATAACGGATATCTCATAAATAGCGTATGCCACAAAAAAGGTTATTTGGAATATATTGTGTGCTTTAAAGAGATCTACATTTTTTGTGAAGTATATTTTCGTTTATCGCTTAACATTTACTAGTTATACAAGATTATACAAAATTCCTTCCAAATGAAGAGGACTTCATAGGTTATTCCCAGAAAATCCAAGATATACATTTTATTTGTCTTGTAAATATCTTTAATATGTGGTATTCTAATAAAAATCATTAGAGCCATCTTTCAGAAAATAAAACATTTCGAAAAATTTTCCATGTAAAGGGTAGTTTGTGGTGGGGATTTTCCTGAAAATCATCGTGTCGCATCTTTGGAAGATACTGAACTTAAATATCAAGTTTGGTATTTATCCAACTTTTCGTTCTGCAGTTACGCTGTTCAGACACACACACACACACACACACACACACACACACACACACACACACACGGACCTTTTTCTAAAATGTTTTTTTGGGGGGTTCAGGGGGCCTCAAAATTTATATTTCCGGTGAAATCCCGAATACAATCCCTACTTACCTACTATACGTAGTAGAGCAAGTAAAAGTGATAGTGTTAGCTGGAGTATTTTATGCGGTTCTGAAATAATCCCAGCTAAGTATAAAATAAATATATGTGTCCCAGGGTTACTGAAACAACACCGAAATATTCGGCCTTTTATAGAGGGTCTTACACAAGTAATCTGAGATAAGAAATCTAGGATTCAAAGTTCCAAAGAAAAATGGTAGGGGAGTGATCCGCTCTGGAAGGGCAAAAGACAAACTTTCCTTGTTTTTCCTGTCTGTCTTACTCGTAGCATGGATTGGCTGACAGTAAACATTTTGAAGTCATTTTAACACCTCCAGAACGTCCAGTCCTATTTTAGGATTAAAGTTTCGAAAGGTTATGCGTGCAATTGAAACGATATCTTACAAACTTCACAGCACTAGGCGGGAAGTATAACTGAGACTTCATTTGTCACAGTCGATGGTAGTCATCATGTGGGTAGAAATGCTGCAGGCTGTTTTAATGCTATATTGTAAAAATGCTGGTAATTGTTTGTTAATAAATAAGTTTATTTCGGTCACTAAGGAGGTTTGAAACCATATTTTATCTAGCTGCGTTTTGGGATGAATTTCTGAGTATCCGCTAAATTGCAATTAGCACCATAGCCCATAACTTCCACTTTTTACGTCTGTAAGCATAGGATCCCTTCGAAGAAAGACGATAAAGCATACTGCTGACATCCAAGAATGTATGTTCGACATGACATTAATCAACTAATACTCGTAAATTATGTTGTATTTCATATTACTTACATTATATGTATGGGAAAGGTCCCTATATTGAACTACTTGAGCCTAATTAGTAAATAATAATTATATTTTTAAATCAAAATTTTCAGAAACACAAGCGTTAAAGTGACAAATTATTGCGCTATATTTCAACACAATTTAAAATTAATACAATTATCAAGTAAATAACATTTAAAAAGTGAGATGGTGTAAATCGGTTCAAATTAGGAACGTGGTCCTTAAATTGAACCACCCGTGTCTTAAAATGAACCACATACTTTTAAGTTTAAAAGTATTTTTATTAATACAAAATACACATATTTTATTGTACATTCAAAACAAATGTGCTATCAGCAACAAAAGTACTGTCCAAAATTGTGATAAGAATAGCAATTTCCTTGAACATTTTGAATTTTTATATAATGACAATCACTTGGTTTTTGGAATAGGTATTATTTGCAAATATAGAGCTTTTACTAATTTTTACTCTCATACAGAAGAATTCAATTATACACAGTCTTCAAAATAAAACACTTTCTTCTTGTCACTATCTTTTGCACACTTTTGGTGAAGCCATATCCTACAACTCACACACTGGATCATGTCCATAATTTCAGACAATTCACATATTCATGTCATCCACTGTTTTTAACATGATTTGTTTTAACTTAGCATATTATGTGGATATTTATTCACACGATATACTATTCGCAGTTGAACAATCCTAGAAGTTCAATAGGTTTCCTAAATTGGACCAGTTCAATATAGGGTTCAAACAGTGGTTCAATTTACGAGCCACGCCATTTTGGAAGCTTTAGCACCTATGTGACAAGGAGGGACGCTGCTTGAAAAAAACGTATGCATGAATATTGTTGCTAAATAAACAGTTTTTAACATGTAATATGTAATATATATATAAACTCAAATTTATCTAATTGGTCCTATAAGCTTAGCTAGATGAGTCAAATGTTACTTCTGAAGCACCAAAAACACACAACACTTCATACAACTGAAACACAGCTCAGAATGCAAAGTCAACAACTCCAAGCATTCATAGCTGTACACGCTACGCTTCTGCTAGGATTATGGTGCCATCTGTCGAACAGTTTGGAAAATATCGGAGCTGTTCAATTTAAGAGGCGGTTCAAATTAGGAACCTTTCCCCTATATGCTTCTAGGCTCTACTTGAACAGAAAATCTGTTTACGACGGCTTTGCGGTTTCAGTTTAGCTGGTGCATGTAGTTTAATTCCCACACTTTACTTTTAAACACAATTTGTGCGCTGCGTACATGCGCAGGAAATTTCCAACATTTACATCCCATTATAGCTTGCTAAAAACCATAGCCACCTATACCGGATACTAGCACGTGACTTTTAACATATGAGGTGTTGACCTTCGTGAAGGCGGTACGCCCAAGCATCTCTATGTGTCTTTTTTGTGGTTTCATATCCTATTTTAACAAGGTCACTTTTTGTAGCACCGCTCTGTCTTCGTTTTGTAAGAATATATTACGTTCACTTTCGACCGTGATAAGCCCATAATTTCGGCATAATGTTTGCAGAGGATGTACATTTCTTAACCACTGATAAGCGAATTATTTGCCTTAGATCGCTTTTACTACTCTACTGCGTACAGTAAGTAGACGAAGTATTGTATTCCACCCAAAAATTTGATACCTTTATTTCACCGGAAATAATTGTTTTGAAGCACTCAGAACCCCCCCCCCAAATTAGAAAAAGGTCCGTGTGTGTGTGTGTGTGGTCTGTGAACAGTATAACTCAAAAACATAATTCGGATAAACACCAAACTTGGTATTTAAGTTCAGCATCTTTCAAAGATGTGACACGACGATTTTCAAGAAAATCCCCCAACCCAGCTATCCTTTACATGGAACACTTTTCGAAATTTCTATTTTCCAAAAATGGCTCTAACGATTTTGATTAAAATACCACATTAAAGATATTTACATCACAAATAAAATGTGTATCTTGAATTTTCTGGGAATAGCTTGTAAAGATCCTTCATTACGAAGGTAATTTATGTAATCTTGTATAAGCTGGGTTAAGCGATAGACGAAAATGTACTACACAAAAAATGTAGATCTCTTTAAAATATACAATATATTTTAAACAACATTTTTGTGACAACAGCCATTTTCAAGATATCCGTTATTAATGGTTTAAGTTGTTCAATACTTTGTCATCCTTTTAAAGTGATGTCAACATTCAGTTGTTTCTGGCAATTGTGCAACTTTAAGATCAGCATTTAGCGTTAAGTTCTTAAACATTTGACTATCGGTTTTCCCTTTGTATCTATAACCAAATGTGTAATGCAGCTATTTCATCATTAAAATGAAGCAGATAGAAAAATAAAGCTTCGTAAGAATAATTTGTATACCCACTACGCGATGGAGGGTAGAGAATGCCATGTGAATGTAACACATTAGATTTTTGTTTTTCGAATTTATGCAACGTTTATAACTGGTCCTTAGTCCTGTTAAAACGCATCGAGCCAGATGATTCCGAGGTAACGTGTGAGGTTCGCATTCAGGAGATCCGGGTTCGATTCCCGCCGGGCCGACCACTATGACAATGAGTTTTCTCGTGGTTTCCCCGGGTCGGTAGGCGAATAGTGGGATGGTTCCCCTTCTATCACGAATTTTGTATCCATCATTTCCTTTCGTCTATTTCAGCGTTGTAAGACTACGCTACGGCGGTTGGTGTGTTGCGGTAGGACGGTGGTTTTACGCTATGTAAAGGTTTCTCCCTGGCGATTGGCGGAACTGCTGGTGTCTCCTTCCTTTCTGGGAATGTCTCGTCTGTTCCCGAGACACCCAGGTTGTGAGTGGCTAAGGCATGGCTATCCGCCGCGACGTCAGGATTGGTGTCATGTTGGAATCCTTAGGGTCCCTCCTTGTTAGCGCTCATTCGTCCGGATCTGGTCGCCCTTCGGGTTTCCCCTTCATCTCTTCCTCCCAGGGGAAGCACGAAGGGCCCACTATGGCCTATGTGCCTTACTGTGCTCCACAAACAGCTCCATTAAACAAATCTGTTTAAGTATAAGACTTCATGCCCGCTATTGAAGAGTGTCTACAAAATGTAAACGAACATACAGACAATTTTAGATTATTGATTTTTGGGCTGATATTACACAGGAATCTGAATGAGCCCATCTCCGTAGTGTGGGGGTAGCGTGTGTTTCCCATTCAAGAGGTGCCCAGTTGGTAACTCGGTTAGAAGTTACCTGGATAAGGTTTTTTTCCTGGGGTTTTCCCTTATCGTAGGAATACGAATGTCGGTAACTCTAAGCTCTAGGGACCCCGGGCCCATTTGAGCATCAATTCAACGACTTCGTTCATTCACCGTCCGATATGACCTTTAAAGGACATTAAACTTAGGGAAAAATCTGAATGATGCAATACTCTATACTCGCACGCGCCTCCAATGCTTCTGGTGCAATTTTTCATTGATATAATGAACTGACATTAATTGATACTAATAATTATCGTGTTATCTGAAGATGGAGCTTTATGGTTGAATTATATTGTTGCTGATTACTTGTCTATGGGTCAGCTGCTTTTAACGCTAACATAACATCAACGGCAAAAATAGGCAACAAAACAAATGACGCGTTCGCTGTTTTTCAGGTCTTTGTTCGTTCCTCACGTCATTGGCGGTATAGAATGGCTGGTTTTTGTAAACATTTCTCTTTTAGCTGATTCGTACCTTTTTTTTTACTCTCCTTGTTTGTAGAGATAAAACAAGTGAAGAGGATTGTGAGATGAAAATATATGGTAGAGTGCTCACATCGTTTGAAATCTCTCTCAGCTACTGCGCGGCTTTTGTGTTTACGGGCTTTGTTCATTTGCATTGTTCCTAATCATTAGCAGTGTCTTGCAGACGACCTGCAGGGCTTGCACACAAAACCGCCATATTATTAGTATTATTATTATTATTATTATTATTATTATTATTATTATTATTATTATTATATTGTGTGTGTGTGTATCTTGCTCCATATCCAGTTCACAAAATTGCGTATACGTTTGCATTCTATGGACAAATGCGAGACAAAACATTGATGACATGATATTTTAAATGTAAGAGTACTAATATTACCACCGTAAAACGTTAAGCAGTTAAAAGGCGTCAATCCCATTGCACAATGTCTCCAGAAACCTTCCAGTCTACTGCTGTTAGCACTTAAGCCCTCGGTCAACCTGCCTCTTCTACAACTGTTTGTTTTATGGAAGGTGATTATGGATCTTCAAAATAGTTTCTGAGAAATTTTGTCATCAGGTTGCTACACAGGCGGTAGGTCTTATAAACTTCGTGTGGATGGATTTTCGGAAACTTGCTCAAAGTGCAGTTCACCTTAGAATAAAATGGAAAGCTTTTCCATACTAATGCATTTAATAAGCGTAGTGAAAGAAATATACGGGAATGCCATTATAAAAATGATAAATCCGAACAGATAATAATAAATACATACGAAATAAATCAAGGAATGAAACATGAGTAACCACTGTCATGCGTTTTATTATTTTATAAGGACACTTTACAATTAATACTAACATTTAAATTTATTGTTCTCAACCATTAATCATACGCAGTATGAAATACGCACTGTCCAATAACAACAAATAAAATAATGCATGCATAAAAACATGTACGTATGTACTAGCATTAAAATAAGTCTATATTTGCAATTTTTTCGATATAAATTCATTTAAAGTACAAAATGCTTGAGTCTTTAGCCATTTGGACACACGTTTGTTAAAGGTATTTGTGGGCGGTTCCCTAATAAATTCAGGCAAGTTATTAAAAATTTGATTTGAAAGTATTTATGACTGTTTCTAGTTTTAGCTAATCTACGTTGATTTAAATTCACATCATTCGTATGTATTGTTTCATAATTACGATAATGTGAGCGTTCTGTAAATTCATGTCTGTTATTTTTAACATTTATTAAACTGCTATAAGTATAGACTGAAGATAAGGTCATAATCTGTAACGCTTTAAAACTACTCTACATGAATTGTTTTTGGAAAGTCCGTGAATGCATCATACTGCATTTTTTGCCATACAAAGACTTTTGCTGCAGAGGAAGAATTAGCCCATAGTCTGATTCTATAATTCATAATTGAATAGAAAAAGGCATTATATGCCAATATTATTAGTATAGAATGTGAAACTGTTGTTTCTAATATTCTGCTAACTTTTGCTAATCTTTTACAGATAAAACTTACATGATTATCTCAAGTGAAGCTGTTATTCACAAACAAACCTAATAATTTAACAGAAGTGTGATTTATTTTCAATAGACATACTTTCGGAATTTAGAGAAAAGATTATATTTTCAGTTGAATTAAATTTCAGTTAATCTGAAAGAAACCAGTGGAGCTTCAAAATATTTTTTTTAGGTTGGTTTTTAAATCTATTATATTAATTTCCTCTTGCACAGAAATAACTAGTTTAACATAATTTATCTATGTAGACGACTAATTGCAGGAACAGAAGACAACTTAGAAATTAAAACACAGAAATTGAATATCATTTAGAAAAACTATAGTTTCAAAAATAATAAAACAAATGTTTTAGCATTCAGAGGAAAACATTACATAAGAAGTAACATAGTAACTGATGAAAAGACAACAGAGCAAGCACTTGCATTCAATTATGGGAAATAACATTAGGGCGATCCTTCAGATATGGACATTGATGGGACCTTTACATAGCAATTTAGGATCTGAAAAGAAGGCATAAAAGAAATGATGTCCTTGCGTTCAACAGCCTGACTGTCGTTATTAGGCTGGGAAAAAAGGAACATGTAGGGAATGAACTTCAAATATATACACACCTAGAAAAAATTCAAGAGAATCCAATACCAAGGAGCGAACTTAGAAGGGACTTAGTCTAGGCTGCCGAATACGAATACAACCAATTGAGTTCAGGGATGTAGAACACCTTGAAGGAGGTGTATGGAGTACCTACTGATTTGATGGGGGCAGAACGTAAAATAATTTTGTAAACACCACACACGAAAAAGCTGAAAAATCGGTGAATTTTAAAAAAAAATTATAGCAGCATCAATAAAATGAAGAATGTGTAATATTTTATACATTACAGATTGTAATATTGAAAAATCTGTAAACTGTAATATTGTCTTCCTGCATATAAAACATTACACTTTTCTCTACGTTAATTTGGCTGCTAGATTTGTTTAATATGAAGAGGAATACAAGCTACTGTATAGTTTAGGAAAATTTATGTGTACAAATTCCGGTGTAAAATAGTAAACACACCGGAACGTGGAGTGAAAAAAATTCTGTGTTGCATTCATATGACTTTCTCGACCCCCTATCGTTTATTAGTGAGTATACAAATTATTCTTATGAAAGCTTATTTTCCTATCTACTTACTATCTACTTATGCGATAGTAAAAATTGTTTAAGAACAGGGCGCTATATGTTGGCCTTAAAATTCCACAATGTTTCCATGCAATCCCGAGAAACAACTGAATGTCGGCAGGACTTTAGAAGAATGACAAAAAGTATTTAATAATGTGAACCTTTAATAACGGATATCTTGGAAATGACTTGTGCCACAAAAAAATTATTTGAAGTAAATTGTGCGCTTTAAAGAGATCTACATTTTTTTTGTGTAGTGCGTTTTCGTCTATCGCTCAACGCCTAGCAATTATACAAGACTATAAAATTCCTTTCGAATGAACAGGACTTCACAGGCTATTCCCAGAAAATTAAAGATATAATTTTATTTGTCAAGTGAATATCCTTAATATACGGTATTTTAATCAAAATCATTAGAGCCATTTTTCAGGAAATACATTTCGAAACATCTTCCATGTAAAGGGTAGTTTGGGGTTGGAGGAGTTTCTTGAAAACCTTCGTGTTGTATCTTTGAAACATACTGCACTGAAATGCCAAGTTTGGTACTTATACGACTTTTTGTTTTGGAATTATGCGCTCTCAGACACGCACACAGACAAACACACACACACACACACACACACACACGCGCGCGCGCGCGCGCGGATATTATTCTAAAATGTTTGTTTGTTTATTTATTTATTTATTTATTCAGGGGGTCTCAGACTATGTATTTCCTATGAAATATCGGTATCGAATTTTTGGGTGGAATGCAATATCTTCTCTACCTACTATGTACATGGTAGAGAAAGCAAAAATCAGTCAAGCTTTGCAGAGGAAACTTTTGTACCTTTCCTCTGTAGTCCAAAACAAGCGCTTACATCAGGGCTCAAGAGGAATCTACCCCCAAGGTCAAGGTTATGTTTCACGTAAATCGTGACTTGTAAGCACCTCAGTTGGATTTTGCTCGCATTACACCATCAGTTGTGGTTGTGGCCTGAGGCAAACTCGCTTACCCACAACAAAGAGAATGCACACTACAAGCCGCTATTACATCTAAGCACGAATTCATCCAACGTCGATAATATTGTATACTACTGGCGCGTAAATGTTTCTCTTTAACATCTTCACAAACTTGAAGGGAAATTTATTAGCGAGAGCGCAAGAGAAAAATTAGCGCACCCAGTCTCAACACCCTGTCATTGCTTTTATAAACGTTATACATAACTAGTTTTTTAAGCAGTGCATGTAAATTCTATCCCCGAAAACAGGTTTTGAAAAATAAATTATGACTTTTAAATTGTTCATATACCATACTCCTTTTATTATCCCTACTACTAAAAAGTATTGCATTCCACCCAAGAATTCGATATCAACATTTTACCGGAAATACACGTTTTGACGTTCCCTGAATCCAAGAAAAGCACGTTTAGGAAAAGGTTCGTGTGCATGTGTGTCTCAAAAACAAAATCTCGGATAAATACCCAACTGGTATTTCAGTTCAGCACCTTCCAGGAATGCGACACGAAGATTTTCAAGAAAATCCACCCATTCCAAACTACCCTTTACATGGAAAAGTGTTTTGATATTTTTGATTTTCTCAATAACTGCTCTAACAATTTTGATTAAAATATATATTTAAAACATTTAGGTGGTAAATAAACTGTATATCTTGAATTTTCTGGAAATAGCCTGCAAAGTCCTCTTCATACGAAAGGAATTTGTATAATTTTGTAAAATTGGTAAATGCTCAGAGTTACCACACAAGAAAGGTAGATCTCCTTAAAACACACAATTAATTTCAAATGACTTTTTTGTGGCATTAGCCATTTTCGAGAAATCCGTTATTACTGACTTGAGTTTTGTCAATACGTTGTCATTTTATGCTTTGTCGCTATTCAGTTATTTCTCACGAGTCATGAAAAGACTATGGAATTTCAAGGCCAGCATATAGAGAGCCGCTTTTAAACATCTTACTATCGACATGGTTTCTTCTCCCTCTCTTCTACCTATAAAAGTTTATCTCGATTAACATGAAGTAGATATGAAAACAAGCTTTCTAAGAACAGACAACGGGTAGAGAAAGTCATATGAATGCATCATATAAGACGTTTTAAAATATATTGTCCTTGTATTGATAATGCAAAAACAGCTTGGGTATTTGAAAAGGCCTACTTATAGTTCAGTTGCTTTAACCCTGCGCGTTTGTACGTACCAGTATCTCAGTATGTGCTCATTTTCTGCAATTCTCGCTGCACCTTAAATATGTCACCAAGATGTTTTCTTCTCCCACATAGCGGGCAGGAAGCCAAAGGAGTCTCACATGGCTTTCAGATGCCAACTATCAGACATGCAACACTGTCGTGGCATAAACAACATTTGCAACTTGCAACTGCTAATTGAACGTTTACTGTCACCATGGTCAAACAGGAAGCACTATTTAGGAATGGCCAAAAGGTAACGTAACTATTACTTTGCAACAGTTACATTATATATCACGAAATAAGAAAATTAACCGGTCACTCAGTCACGGATACAAAATTAGTAGGGACTGCAAATGCATAGACCTACTAGGAACTTATTACTAAACGTCTTTGCGTAGTACTCCATTGCTCCTCAAGACACCATGGCACTATAGTTCTCTGGCGACAGAAATGTCAACTAGGTGCAAGTATTTAGAATTCCTGATAACTCGTGTATTTCCCTTCCAATCCAACCGATTTGATAATGAACTCTAAAATAGACTCTAAAAGTAGAGTAGTAATAATTAAGACGCGAGTATGTTCATGAAGCGAGCGCCTTAATACCATTGTAGTCAAGTTGCATACGACTGTTTTTGGTCGACCACACTATAATTTCAAAACTTGAGATTTTACCAAAAGATCTTACTTCGTTAATTGTGTGTAATTAAATGCTGATCGGATGGCAACACTACTGGCAGGACTTTGAGCATGTTTGCGAGTAGTGCAGCAGATGGCAGTACTGTTGAGTCCACGTCGTAGATATTGATTTTTTGTACGTAACGTGAAAGCAGCACATATTGAAGCAAAGGAAACGAACTCAATTTATTAGAATATTAAAGTTACGACGAAGAGAATTTATTTTATTTTAAATACATGTATGCATTGTGGATCCCAGTGGAATATTTGAAGTTGAGACTGCTACTTTGAAGGTGTTAAAAGGGATGGGCGATAGGCAAGCCGCGCGCCGCCGAGTAAAGGTCATAGGTTTATAGGTTGTTCAACGGAGGGGGACACCTCGGCACCGCGACCTACAGAGATCTATTGTACCTACTACCCCTCTGGAGGAAGGGATGAAGTGAAGGAACCACACAGGAGGCTGTAGGCAGACAGTCCACAGAGACGCGCGGAAGTCCCTAACATTTATAAGCTCGCAGACGTCGGAGCCGCCGATGAACGACTCCGTAGTCAAGCAGCCCTCTGGTGTGGGCGTATTTTTTCCAATGAACGTGCATCCGCGCCATCTGTTGGCACCGCCATACACCACGAGACCTGCACACCTGCAAGATCAGAAGGAAATGCAAATGACGGAAAGGAAATCGTGCTAGAGAAGAAACCACCCCAGTATTCTGCTGTCGACCCCGGGGAAACCACAAAAAACCCATTGGTCAGAGTGGCCAGTCGCCGGGGATCGAACCCGGGACCTCCCGAATGCCGGCCACAGACGCTGCCTGTACCATTCCGCTCGGGCTCCACCATGAGTCAGTGAAGTATTATGGATGCCATAACAATTCAGTTACATGTAATGAGCGTATTATAGTGTGGTCGACCAAAGAACTAATTATATGTGTAGTTATTTCATATATGAAGATAATAATTGTACAAAATGTGGCTTATGCGGAAATAAATTTCGTTCTTACAGGGAGAACCAAAATACCACGAACCGGCTGCGCAGCCGGCTCGTAGTTTTTTGGCTCTCTCTGTAATATTGAATCAATATGGAACTACAGACTTTTGAGCGGATAGTATTTTAATTTCATTATTCCAAATGTTAACAAACGATTCTTATGTATAATTTATCTTGTGGTGGGTTAAGAGCGCTCAACAGCAAGGGTTATTAGCGTTTATCTTGTGATCGTGCCACCATAAACCAGCTTGTTGCGCAGTATCAGGTATTTTCATGTAACTGAGATACCTTAACATAGGTCTGTCATTCGTTCGGCTTTTACGGGACATGTCCTTTTTACTTTTTCTACCATGTACTTAGGAATTATCAGTTATTATGTATTAGTTTGAATTTTTCAATACTTTTGTTATTCTCCGAACAAATGCCTACACATATCATATGACCTTAGAAGCCGAAATAGCAAAAAATCAGCGGAAAGAAAAAAACAAGTATGTTATGATGTTGACACATTAACAAAACTAATAAAACACATCCGGGATTAACCAGGGAGGCATAATCCAAACAATTTTTATTATTTTTCTTTTATCACTCGCCTAAGAAAATGGTAGAGAAAGTATTGAATTTCACTCAGAAATGCGATACTCACCAGAAGGACACGTTTTGAGGTCCACTGAGCCCAAAAAGGTAAACTGGGTTCGTGTATGAGTGTGTGTGTCTGTGAACAGCATAATTATAAGTATAAAATACCAAATTTCAACATTGAGAAGGTATTGCTTAAGCATGCCAGGCAAAGATTTTCAAGAGAGCCCCCGCATTACAGACTAGCTTTTAAATGGAAACTTTTTTTTGTAAGCTTTATAATTTTTTTTCAAAATTGGCTTTAGCGATTTTGTTTAAAACATGTTACTTGAAATATTAATGTGCCAAATTCAATGCACATCTTGATTTTTCGGTAAGCAACCTGAAGACATCTACGTATTGATTGAACATGTATAACTGAGAAATCATAAGAAATGGACATAACATGTTGCAATTACACAGATTCACAAGTATATCATCAGAAGGACATGTTTGAAAGCTCACGATTCTTCTTTTCCTTTCCATTGCAAGAGCTCCTTACCGTGACTAAACATTTGAATTGTTGTACGTAACTAAACACTAACTGCTTAGTGGTAATTAATTCTTCTTCCACACATGCCGGATCTTCGGCTTTTCGTGTAGTTGGTCTGATCAACTGAGCTGCCATGGCAACATAGCAGTACGTCATTAAATTTCCCAACCAACTCACGTGGTTCAAATCACGGCTGTGGCATTGAATTTTTCAACCTGATTCTACCTTTCAACTTATTGCTTAATTTGAAATTACTTTTAGGCAAAAGAATATATCGTGAATAATGTAGCCTGAATGGAACGGAAATATTTGTATATGTCATGGGTAGAAAAAGTCGTGTGAGTGTACCATATCAGATTTTTCTATTTTAATTTCCCTTAATATTAATAAGAAAATTGTTGTGCACTGAGAATGAAAGAACGTGTTTCTGTCCAGAAGCAAACACAATGCGTTTTCTTCTCCAGCAGTTGTACTTAATTTCGTGCTGATTGCAGCTGTCCCGAGACAAACAGAAAGTCAGAGGCGGCGGATATTAGAAAAGAACTAATTAATGTTGCGCCGAGCGTCAGAGCGTGACGTGACCTTGACACTCTGCGATAAGAGAGACCCTGGCGAACGTCAATGTAAGATGCAACTGTTGATTTAACGTCACTTGCTGAATTGCAAGACGTCGCGCCCCCTTGTCATTCCTGCCGCATGAGTGTAGCACTTCAGCGTAATTAAGAATCTCTTCCGGAATCCAGCACCTTTCAAGATTAACACGAAGAAATTCCCCTCATCCCAAAGTACGTTTACATGGAAAATTGGTACTATTTTGTTTTCTAAAAACGACTGTAATGTTTTTGTTAGGTAAAGCTTAGTACACACTTTCATAACCGAGTAAGGCTCGCATTTGGGAGGTCCCTGTTAGATTCCATACCAGGGCAACTCTGTAGAGTTTTTAGTTGTTTCCCCAGGTCGGTAGGCGAATTCTGGGGTCTACCACGAACTTCCTGTTCCCACCATTTCCTTTCATCTGTTTCTTCTCATATGTGTCAGGGTTGTAGGACCAGGCGACGCCGATTTGTACGCTGCGACGGGAAGGTGGAATTTGCGTTGTAAAGATTTCTCCATGACGCTTGGGTGGCCGACTGGGACCCCTTACTGGGAGTGGCTCATAAAAAAATTGAGTTTTTATTTATGAACGCTCTTTAACTGCTATGGTCCTTAGCGTCCCATTCTATATTGGGCGTGAAAAACCGGAAATTTTGCTCAGAAGCCTCTTTATCAGGCTTGAGGTTCTTTTACGTGCCGTAAATCTACGACACGGGACCGGCTTTACTTCCCTTCCGAAGGAAGCCATGCTAAGGATTTTTACGCCCGAAAAAAATCCATCGCCCTCCGCCGGGTTTGAACCCGCGACCTCGGGAATTAGAGTCTAGCATGGTAACCACTACACTACGTAAGACGACTGGTAGTGCTTCGTTTCATTCCGGGACCCCCTAGAAGATGGCTAAGGCAGGATCGCCGGTGTCAGGATTGTTGTCATTATTGAATCGTTAGGGACTCCGACCTTGCTAGCACCCACCGCCGTGGGGATCTGATCGCATTCGGGTCTCCCCTTCATCCCTTTCTCCCAGGGGTCACGTTAGAAGCACAAAAGGCCTACTATGGTCTGTGCCGTGCTGTGCTCCAGTGACTGGAGACTCTTCCGTCCGATTAATCCTAATCCTTCATAAAAACATGAAATAATTTCTCATCGTCATCTCGCATTTCATTCAAAACTAAGGAAGGCTAGGTTCCTGTGTTGACTAATAGCATGTGTTCAAAGTTTGTGAACTGGCTTTTACAACAGAAAATAATATAAAATTAAAAATTCCTTTATTGGAACAGTATAAAATGCTATGACAAAATAAAGCAGAAATAGTCTGAAATTGTATGAAACAGGGACATAATCATCGTTTTTGGAAATATCTGTCTGCAACAGTTTTGTCTCTAATACGAGGGTCGTCCAATAAGTAAGTTTCCCTGTTTTATAAAAAAGCATTACACACAACTGCTCATTTTAATTAATGTTATTTATATTGTACAATCCTTATGTTACTTTTCTACATAGTCAATATGTTTTTCCAAGCATTTTTGGGGACATGACTCAAGTTTTTCCAAGCCAGTGTTGTACCAGATAGGGTCCTGTGCTCGCAACCAGCTGTTCACTGATTTGACTTCATCATCGGCGTTAAAAGTGCTTACCTTTGAGATGGAGGAACATGTGAAAATCACTTTTGGGCAAGCTCTGGTGAATACGGAGGATACGAAAAAACGTCCAAGTCGAATCTTGACCCAGGTGGAGCTCAGAAGATTCAACTGGGAAATTTTCTCGCATCCTCCATATCCACCAGATCTTTTCCCAAGTGATTTTCACATGCTCCCCTGCCTCAAAGGTCATCTTGGAGGTAAGCACATTAACTCCGTGACGAAGATGAATCAGAAGTGAACAGCTGGTTGCGAGCACAGGACCCGATCTGGTACAACACTGGCGTGGAAAAACTTGTGTCACGTCTCCAAAAATGCTTGGAAAAACATGTTGACTATGTAGAAAAGTAACATAAGGATTGTACAATATAAATAAAATTAATTCAACTTAATCAATTGTGTGTAATGTTTTTTATAAAATAGGGAAACTTACTTATTGGACGACCCTCGCAGTTTCATTTCTTCTCGTTGAGCCCAGTCTTAAACTTCACTTGTTCGAAACTGGGCTTTCGTTCGGATTGCAAAGTTAGATGACTGAGTGAAATGGTATAAGATATGAGACACCTACGTCCGTTCAAGGTAACAGCCTCCTACTCTAAGTGGGTGCGCGGAAACTGTACACCCTTTTTTGAGGGTTCGCCTAATTCCATCCGGATACTGCATGCTGTTTCAGAAGGGTTAATCCTACTCCGAAACTTCACATCTATAAAAATGTGGGATATACATTGGTTAAGCCAAAGTTTAAAATGGATTTACATACCAAATGATGTATAGTGACTGTGCAGTTCCGCACTCCGTGAAGAATGGGCTGCCATTCCCCAAGAAACCTTCCAGCACCTGATTGAAAGTATGCCTGCGAGAGTGAACGCTGCCATCAAGGCTAATGGTGGGCCAACACAATATTGACTTCCAGCATTACCGATGGAGGGCGCCACGAACTTGTACGTCATTTTCAGCCAGGTGTCCGGATACTTTTGATCACGTAATGTAATTCGATTCTTCGCTCAATGTGTATTTTGCATCTGGCCGATTTCACATTAAAACTTTTCTTACTTCCTTCCTACATTGCTTGCAGTTCAATGTAAGCCTCAGTTTGTATATGCAAAAGTTGATTGACGAATTTACACAAAGAAGAATGACTGGTGTAAAAACTGTCATTAAAGTGCTTGTGAAATGATTCACAGCCATTTTGTTCTGCGAGAAATAGAAGCAGACATGGCTCCATCTCGGCTGCCGGGCGACAGGTTTACGTACTAAAACAGCGCTTCATCTCGAACGAAATGTACATTGTTTGGAGAATATGCGCATTTTCCATCATAATCGAGGCAGAAAATAGTATGCAGTTTCCATATGGCCAGAAACCAGGTAAAAAAAAATTGGTGTGCAGTTTCCGATGCCCGGTCTAGGTAGGGTAGCTCAGTGTAAACTCCCAAGACGAGCCAGTACAAGAATTTAACCCTTACTTGCCTTTTCACTTAACCCCTTTCATAAAATTTTAGTCCAACATCATTGTCCTTGGCACTATATTGTTAGAACTACAGCCAACAAAAACTATGGTGAGAAGATATATGCCTCAGAAATTGAAGCGGTTTTGCCCCAAATTGACAGCAGTTTTTAGTTTTAAAGCTTGAGCGGACGGCCTTTAGCGCGTGAAAGAAACGTAAGAATAGAAACCCGCGACATCAGAGAGAGAGAAAGAGAGAGAGAGAGAGAGAGAGAGAGAGAGAGAGCTGAACATAAGCACAAGGAACCATCGAAACTTCAAGGTTTAAAGTTCCAGTAAAATATTCTTTACCATGGCGTCAAGAACGAGTAGGAGGCGAGCGTAGGCCGTAGGACCGTAGCGAGCCGCAGTGAAAAGTAGGGGTCCTGTGCTTTCTGGATGTTAAGTTAGTCTTAGATTTAGCTTGTGGTGTGTGTGAACCGATGTTACTGTAATTAATAATACCCTAAGTCGCGGCAGCAAACGTTACTGTTTGAAATCCGTACCTTAGAAGTATGGCTGAATACGCTCGGAGTATTAGTAACTAACTCTTGCAAAGGAAAAGAATAAATAAAAAAATACCCGCAAACTTTCAAAAATACATATTCCGTCACTTCCGTACTTACACCGATGTTACTGTAATTAATTATGCCCTAAGTCGCGGCAGCAAACGTTAGTGAACGGAATTCTTACGTCAGAAGTATGGATGAATAAATTCGGAAGTGTTAGTAAATCTTGAATAAAGCATAAAGAAGAACTGTAAACTATCAAAACTACGTATTCGTCACTTCCGTCTTACACTTTGTTAAATGAACATACAACATAGAATATTTTGGAAAAGGTTAACTGTACGAAAAAAATATTTACACAAATTGTGCATTTTAACGAGTTCTACATTTTGTATCTGTTATAATTTCATAGTTATAATAAATTATGCAAATTTCAATCAAATGAAGAGCTTTTAAAGTCTGTTTACACAAAATTCAAGATATACCTTCTATTCTTCATATCGACATTTCAAGCATAATTACAGTTTTAGTTAACATATTTAGAGTCGTTTAAAAACAATGGAGAATTTTCCATCGGTCTTTCGGGGTTGGGGGGCATTATGAAGACTTTCGTGTTGCATCTATGAAAGATGCTTAATTGCAAAGTTTGGTTTTCATCGACTTTTGGTTTTTGAATCATGCTGTTCACACAAAATATTTAAGGATCCAAGGGACTTCACCAAGCGAGATGGGACTAAGCTAACGTGAAAGGCTGGTATTCGGAAGGTCCCGGGGTCGATTCCCGTTGGGTCGGCCACTCTCACCATGGCCTTTTTCGTGGTTTCCCCGAATCGGAGGCGAATGCTGGGGCGAATTTCCTGTCCATCATTTCCTATCATCTGTTTCAGGGTTGAATTACCAGTCGACGGCGTTCGGTGTTGCGGCAGGACGGCGGATTTTGCTTTTGGAAAGGTTTTGGCGTTCTTCCTGGGGGTCCCTGGGATCCTCCGGGCGGATCGGGGCTAACGAGTGGCTAGCCGGCGCCAGGATGTACTTCATCTGAAATCGTTAGGGAACCCGTTTTTGCTAGTGCATATCGTCGTCTGGATCTGGTCGCCCTTCGGATGTATCCCTCATCCTTCTTCATCCTTCATCTGGCGAAAGCCCCTACATATGTGTAGTCCTACTCTTACTCCTACACAGGGTGACTTTAAAGCATATATTTACGGTGAAATTTCTGCATAGCATTTTTGAATGGAATATAATACTTCTTCTACCTATTATAGGTAAGCGTAGAGAAAATAAATAGATCTTTTTTTAAAGTAAAGTTTTGTGGTGTGTGGGAATTTAGAAAATTCGCTTCTATATTCTAGTGAATTCACTACTGTACTACATTCGGAAGATTCCAAACTAAACACTTAATTTACTATTTATAGACTTTCCCTTTACAGGCTAATACCGTTCGCCGGCAATTTTTCTAGAAATGCCTTTCTTAACCAGGGAGCTGCAAAACATGTACTTTTTGTGAAACTGCGATACTAATTTTTAGGAAATCTACCTTAAGATAAGTAGACGAGGCAATGATTTTTCTATACGCATGTAACTGGTCTACTTGCGTGAACAACTATCTATCCTCTAGAGAATGAACAACGTAAGTAGGTCATGCATTAGTGCTTTTCGATTCTTTCACCTACTTCCGGCTGTATTACCATGACAACTCAAACGAAAAACAAACACAGCATGAAGCTTATAGTGATATTTCTTGCGTTGATTAGAATCACACATACTTTGCTAAAAGGTCATAATAATTGCAGCATCGACCCCGTTAGGGCTTTCCAGTCAGGTGGGTTGAAGTTCGAATCCGACTCTTGTGTGACAGTCCCACTGCCCTTTTTTATTTGTTCGTATAACCTCGTTTGTAGGAGAGCTGCAAACGAACTCTCGAAAAGAAGTGGTTGGCCTTTGAAAGTAAATGGTTTAACTTTTACAAGGATATGGAATATTTCTTCTGTGTACCAAATAGAAAAATCTATGCGTTGCATTCACATGACTTTTTCTACTCACTCTTCTATCCACTTTTGTTAATCGAAATAAACCTTCATTACACATTTACACATTTCGTTGGAGGTATAAGAAGAAATCAGTAGGCTAAAACGTTAGTCAGATTTTTAAAAAGCTGATCTCTATGTGATGGCTTTGAAATTCCACGCTACATGACATAAGAAAACACGAATAGTGACTCGGCACTTGAAAAAAGTGTAAATATTTGAAAATTCAAGCCAATAACAAAGAGTATCTCAGGAATAGTTAACATTACAAAACTTATTTGACATAAATGGTGTCCTTTAACGAGATATGCATTTTTGTGTAGTACGGATTACTATAAAAAGCCATTTAGAACGAAAAGGACTTCACAGTCCTCACCTCGGAACACTTCTTTCAATCCCTGACTCAGCCTTCTTTTTCCTTTCGCATTACTTCTGATACTTTAAGGGGATGCAGAGGTGAAATTTGATAAAGGCTTTCAAAAATTCATTTATTATTTGTTTGTTTCAGCTTTCTTCTGGCTTAGTAATCATAACGCTTTTTCAAGTGGAAGGATTTTAAAACACATCCAATAATCATCTAAATCTCTTCCACATGATGCAATACGATTTGTTCGTTGTATGTAGCTTTTCTTGCATTTGATTCATTCAAAACATTCCACAAAGTGCATTATTTGTTTAATTTTATTCAGTATTAAACGAAAAATCATAAATAATGAAGAAAGAATATATGCCGCATGATTTCCCCAAACAACTAGAAATAAATTTCATAAATTCTGCAAAGAATCTCAAAATATAATACTAGAAAGTTTGAGAATTCTTTTTTCTCCAAAATAACCAAAGAAGCTTAAAATTTATTTGTTTCTTAGCCTATGTGTTAATATTTTTATTTTATCACAAATGCGATTTTAGCAATAATTTATTTTTACTCTCTACAGTATACCTATGCTAAGTACGGAAAAATTTCATATCGAGACTTCTCCGGAAATAAAATGTTATTGCGGTCCACTAAATCCAAAATATCATTTTTAGAAAAAGGTCAATGTGCCGAGCTAAGCATCAGGAGTGTGTGTGTGTGTGTGTGTGTGTGTGTGTGTGCGCGCGCGCGCGCGTGCGAACAGAATAGCTCCAAAACCAAAAGTCGGTAAATACCAAATTATGGAGGTTTCTCCATGATGGCAATGCAAAGCCGCATACAACTTTCATTGTGCAAGAATTCATCGGGGAAAAGAAAATGACATCCACCATATTCGCCAGATTTAGCACCGTGCGACTTCTTTTTTTGTTCCTCAAGATGAAAATCAAGTTGAAAGGTCGAAGATTTGAAACAGTTGAGTAAATTCAGGCAATACCGCAGAAGGCGCTCTCAAGAAGGATCTTCTAGGTGGCACTCGTTGTACACTCACAAGGGGACTGTTTCGAAGGTAAAGGTAGCAAGCACAAAAGATCCATGTACGAGAGCGGTACTGAAAATTTTTAGAATGCCATGTTTCTAAAAACAACTCAAATTTCTTTATATTTGACAGCTACTTTCTGATATTTTGCAAGTTGATTATCGTGTAGTTTGTTCGATTTTATTTAATATTTTGTTAATTATCACCATTTAAAGATTTTTGTGTTCACCCAAAAATAGATTTGACTAGAGAATATTTCCGGCTATGATTTTTTACCATTTCAAATCGTTATTAACACCTAAATAATGTGAAGATCGGCTTTGAAATACATTTGGCGAAGAAGTCCCATTTAAGGCAACAATGCCGTCCTCCGTGGTGTAGTGGTTACCATACTAGCCTCTAGTTCCTGAGGTCGCGGGTTCAAACCCGGCAGAGGGCGATGTATTTTTTTCGGCGTAAAAATCCTTAGCATGACCTCCTTCGAAAGGAAAGTAAAGCCGGCGGTTCCGTGTCGTAGATTTACGTCACGTAAAAGAACCTCAAGCCCGATAAAGAGGCCTCTCATGCCCAATATAGAATGGAACGCTAAGGACCACTGAAGTTAAAGAACGTCCATAAATAAAACTCAGTTTCAATTTAAGGCAACAATTTATAATTGGTAGAGCGCATTCAAAAGAGATCGGTTTCTTCTTAGTGATGAACTTCATGAAGGACACCCAAGAACTGCTGTTACTGATGAAAATATTGCCGCTGTTCGAGCAATGCTTGAAGAAGATCGACGGACATATTGTGAATTTATTGGGCGACATTGGGCATTGGTAGGAGTCCAATCCAAAACATTTTACATCAACAGTTAGACGTGAGAAAACTTTGTTGTCGATGGATTCCACATAAACTGACTCCCGGTCAAAAACAACAAGACATTGATTGGTACAAAAACTCGAAAAATTCCAAGGCGGCACTTCAAATTTGGTTTGGAATATCGTTACTGGTGATGAATCTTGGAGCTATTGTTATGAACCTGAAAAAAAAGTCAATCGGCTTAATCGAACAGAACCTAAGCCAACAAAAGTCCACGAATTCGCAATGCTGTTAAGAAGATGTTGCTAGTTTTCAACGCCCAAAAAGGAAAAATAATGCTACATAACGACAAGGCATTATTGCATACAGAAAAACTAACAAGTGAGTAACTGAATGCCCTAAAGGTCAGCACCATGGATCCTCCACCATACAACCTAGCGGCTTGTCATTTCTTTTTGTTTCCAAAAATTAAAGATAAAATGCGTAGAATCACTTTTTCGCCATCAGATAAAGCAGTGGAGCATTATAAAAACCTGGTTTCCGAAATGTCTTAGGAAGAGTGGCAATCATTGCTTTAAGGACTGGTTTCATCGAATGCAAAAATGTTAAAGGGGAATATTTTGAAAAACAATAAAATAATTTAAATGTTTTAAAAGTAATCTTTGTTTCATGTTCTAAAAATGTTGAGTGTCACCTCGTTCGGTATAAATCCATTTATTGAAACGTTTCGAGAACTTCTGGGTAGAACCTTGTGTAAAACTCAAATCTCGATTATGTGCATTATGCTTGTAGAAGAGCATAGGTAAATGTTCAAACAAATTTAGTCGATAATTATAGGATTTAGAATTTTATTAACAAATTTCTTTAAGGAATAATACATAATGGGAGAAAAATCAGCATTCATTCAGTTCATTTTAACTTTTATCTCCAACCTTCGGTGCGGCAGGCTGCCGTCTCTTTTCATGCCCTCGAGGGAGCAGTTTGATCGTGGTGAAAGTGTTTATATGTACTTCACCTGTTACTTGACTAGCGGGTGTATGTTACATAAACCAGTTACTTGTTCCACAACTTCGGCCTTACAACTTTATAAAACTGCAGTTCCATGATATTCAGTGGTAGTTATTTTACTGCTTGCGTTGCGTTCAATCACCCAGCAAAATCAATAAAAACTTGCCCCGTATCCTTTGGGAACATTATCAATTAATTAGACATTGCGTTTGCTTTCAACAATTTCAAAACAGGAGCAGAGTTATTTGAGAAGCGATGCTAATGAAGACTCTCAGAGGCTTCCAATTGGAACACTAAAAACTGTAGAAACACTGGGTTTACCATGCATGATGCTACCCTTGGTATTACTAGCTGCTTCAGCAAGCGTTGTCCTTAAGACCGGTGTCTCCTCAACTAAGTACACTATGTGATCAAAAGTATCCAGACACCCCCACAAACATACGTTTTTCATCTTAAGTGCATTGTGCTGCCACCTACTGCCTGGTACTCATTATCCGCGACTTTAGTTAGTCATTAGACATCGTGAAACAGCAGAATGAGACGCTCCGTGGAACTCACGGACTTCGAACGTGGTCAGGTGATCGGGTGTCACTTGTGTCAGAAGTCTGTACGCGAGATTTCCACACTCCTAAACATCCCTAGGTCCACTGTTTCTGATGTGATAGTGAAGTGGAAACGTGAAGGGATATGTACAGCACAAAAGCGTACAGGTTAACCTCGTCTGTTGACTGACAGAGACCGCCGACATTTGAAGAGGGTCGTAAAGTATAATAGGTAGACATCTATTCAGACCATCACACAGGAATTCCAAACTGCATCAGGATCCACTAAAAGTACTATGACAGTTAGGGGTGAGGTGAGAAACCCTGGATTCCATGGTCGAGCGGCTGCTCATAAGCCACACATCACGCAGGAAAACGCCAAAACGACGCCTCGCTTGCTGTAAGGAGCGTCAACATTACACGATTGAACAGTGGCGAAACGTTGTGTGGAGGGACGAATCACGGTACACAATGTGGCGATCCAATGGCAGGGTGTGGGTATGGTGAATGCTCGGTGAACGTCATCTGCCAGCGTGTGTAGTGCCAACAGTGAAATTCGGAGGTAGTGGGTTATGGTGTGGTCATGTTTTTCCTGGAGGGGGCTTGCACCCTTGTTGTTTTGCGTGACACGAACACAGCGCAGACCTACATTGATATTTTAAGCACCTTCTTGCTTCCCACTGTTGAAGAGCAATTCGGGGATGGTGATTGCATCTTTCAACACGATCGAGCACCTGTTCATACTGCACGGGCAGTGGCGGAGTGGTTACACGACAATAACATCCCTGTAATGGACTGGCCTACACAGAGTCCTGACTTTAATCCTATAGAACACCTTTGGGATGTTTTGGAACGCCGACTTCGTGCCAGGCCGCATCGACCTACATCGATACCTCTCCTCAGTTCCGCACTCCGAGAAGAATGGGCTGCCATTCCCCAAGAAACCTTCCAGCACCTGATTGAAAGTATGCCTGCGAGAGTGAACACTGTCATCAAGGCTGAGGGTGGGCCAACACCATATTGACTTCCAGCATTACCGATGGAGGGCGTCACGAACTTGTACGTCAGTTTCAGCCAGGTGTCCGGATACTTTTGATCACGTAGTGTATCTGTGGTTATTTAGTACACAACATAAGTGCACCTATTGCGTTTCTGGCTAAGCCAGCATTACAGACTTTTTTTTTTTAAAGATTTTAAATGACTGGTCTGCTCGCTCTTCAGATCAACATTCATGTCATTATTTTCTATGAATTTATTTCCTTAACGTAAATTTGTCAACGAGATCAAATCACTACAAAAGATTTTAAATAAAGTTCACGATATGGTCATTTTGGCAAACTAAAGTAGGCAAAACATTAATAACCATTATTTTGGAACAGTTCCGAGAGTAGGTATAACCTTTCCAAAATGGCCATATGTTCAATTATACAGATCCAAAATAACAGTTTTACAAAGTTGCATTGATGCGATTATTGGAATATTTTTATGGCTGATTCCAAAAGTAAAACTAACAGGGAATGCATTGTGTTACATTATAAAAGTTACAAGTAAGTATATGGTGTGAGACCTTGGAAGTGTACCTGCTTTACTGATTCCAATAGAGGGCAACAGCCAATAGAAATCTCTCGACCAATTGCATTTAACTATTCTATTGATCTCTTGCGAAACAGATTATTAGCATATTGGAAGCTGATACAAGACGGTTACTGCGATAATGATGGAGTGAATACCTCTTAATGTAAGTTAAGTGAACAATAACGTATTTAAATATATCTAATGCATTACCATGTATTATTGTTAACAGTGCATTACGAATTAATGCGTGCATGGCTGAATGTAGGGAGAGAAGAAAGGAAGGGAGCATCGTTTTCCGATACTCTTGGAACAGAAAGACGAATCACGACTTCATGCGAAAGAATCCGAGTAAGGGTAGCAGTGAAGTAAACGTATCTTGTAGGGCGCTAATGACCTAGCAGTTCAGCGCCCTTAAACAAAACAAACAAACGTATCTTGCTGTTACGTTTATGTGTAAATAGTAAGTACTTGTGAACGTGCTTGAATGTTATTTTGGAACAGTTATTTGGGACCTAGTATTTATTTTGGAAGTGAAACTTCTGGAATTGTTACTGGGGAAACAAAAAGAAAAGAAAAAAGTATTTTCCCCACCTCTATAGAAAACTGCAGTGCAATTTTGTAGTTGTTGAGAGAGTTGGATCCCAAGGACTGTTAGATAACCACTGACACATTACATCATTTTGAGTTAATATAACCCAACAAAACCCGAGATTTAAAGTGCTTACGAGAAGAGCTACCGGAATGGGAAGGAAAGAGGAACTAAGAACTTCAAAATAAACAGGTAGGCATTTAGATTTGTTGAATTTTGATTTTTTTAAAATGTGTAAGTCTGTAAGTGTATTTGTTGATTATTTTATTCCACACCGTGAAAGGAAAAAAGCAAGAGGGCATATAATTTACAGTAAATTTAATTACAAAGAAATTCAAAATCACTTTAGACTTTGAAACGTTATTTGAAATCAAGACAGTTGCTATGTTTTACACAGGTATGATTATTATCTTCGCTTTTAGAGTCCCAATCTGATTTGTATAACGAATTAAAAAGTATTTTTAGATTTGTTCATTAAAGGATCCCTTATTTCTCTTAGTGCCCATTTTCTCCCTAAACTTCTCTAAAATGCGGCAATAGCGACGCCAATTACCTGGTATCATTCAACGACAGGATTATAATGGTAGCCAGTAGCGCCGGGTTGCTATCATGTAGAATGAACACTAAACATGTCAGCTATTCACATGGCTCTTTCCCGCCCCAATCACAGCGTATTGTAGTAGGTCCCCTGGTGCCGACAGATGCCCTTATTGTCTACCCACTTAGTGAAATTATAGGCTTGCCAGCAGCCTCAGTGGGAACTAAATAGCCTACTTCATAGTTTAAAACCCTTAAAAGGTTTTATTACAAAGGTAAACAAACCTAATTTTGAACATAACACTAAACAAACCTTGATATCTTAGCAAATTCCGGGACAAATTGGTCTACCGAAACACATTTCAGATGTCCTGAGAGAAGGTCTGAATTCTGGACTGTACTGGAAAAACCGAGACTGCGTTCTTTCTGATGACAGTCTTCTTCTTATCTTAGGATGCCCAATAGATCGGACATCGCAATCTTTTACCTCTAGACACTTCTCCTCATTCCGGACTGGACACTCCCCCCATACCCGAGTAAAACGTTCACAAAAACATTCTGGCATTATTCCCTACAGGCTTGCGCATCTTTACACCCCATCTCACTTCCCAGTTCTTTTGTCCTGCGCCGATATACTATCAGTAAGAGTACATCAGCGATATCATACAAATTAAACAAAAAAGCTACAATCATGAGCCGCAAAATCACTCATAAGAAGAACTCGACTACCAAAATTTTGGATAAGCATACAAATCTATCTATAAAAATTTCAGGAACTCATAGCTTGTAGCGAAGCCAAACACAGCTTTTTTTCCTGAATGCACCAGATCACCACTCATCCTGGTTTTGGTGAAGCTAGCTGAAATGCTGAAGGACAAGATTGATAGCCCAACAAGTTATCAAACAATTATAAACACCTGTAAAACAAAGCGTAAAAAACCTTAAAGATAATTATAATGACGAGAATCAAACAATAACTGTTGCTAAGCTCTCAGATTCGGGAACCATGAATCATTTTCGCTTACTTCAGAATAATCGGTAGGCGTCGGAGTGGTTATTTTAAAATCAGATATAAATCTTATCTATTATTAATACACTACTGTTTGTGAAAATTGTAACACCAAGAAAGAATTTCCCGAATAACTCCAAACTTGTTAGAAGTGTAGAAGAGTGTGCAAGCAATAAGTGATTAGGTTTGCAGAGAGATGGGGTACACGTAGGCCGAGCAGATCCCTCTCGTGTCGGTCCGACAAGGCCAGTTTTGCGCCCAGTGTAGTCAGTGCAGAGCTGTCAACAAGTGGAAACAATAAAGCCAGTGCCAGTATGCCTCGTCGACGTCAAAGGGAGCCATATCGGCACGTGAGTTCGAACGGGACAGAATGATCGGTCTTCGGGAAGCGGGTTTGTCATACCGTGACATTTCGGCTACGTCAGTGATGCGTGTGTGGAAGCAGTGGATAGATAAAGGTCGTACGCAGCGAAGAGCGGGTACTGGACCACGGAACATGACCACAGCACGGGATGACCGTCATCTTGTCCGCATGGCCATAACGGACCGTACAGCTTCATCCACAGTGTTGGCTCGACGCTGGAGCACTGCAACAGGTGTGAACTTGTCTGCATCAACGGTTCGTCGCCGTCTGCTGCAGGTTGGACTGGTTGCATGCATGCCATTACGTCGGCTTCCATTGTCCAGAAATCCCAAGCTCCTCCGATTGCAATGGGCACGTGAACACGTCACTGGAGTGCTGAGTGACAAAATGTAGTCTTTTCGGACGAGTCCCGCTTCAACGTGTCCTACAGCGATGGCCGCATACGTGTCCGGCGGTACCGTGGCGAGCATGTATCCGGTTGGAGGGCTGCATTGTTGAGCGGCATAGTGGATAAACACCAGGTGTGATGGTTTGGGGCGCCATTGGTTACAACCACCGATCTCGCCTCCTACGAATTGAGAGCATCTTGAACATAAACCGGTACCTAACGGTAGTTGTAGAGCCTGAAGTACTCCCCCTGCTTCAGACATCTCCACAGGCCACATTTCAACAGGACAATGCCCGGCCACATATTGCGAGGGATGAAGAGCGACGGGTACCATTGCTTCCCTGGCCTGTACGTTCGCCTGACTTGTCGCCCATCGAACATGTCTGGGATACGGTTGGTCGGCACCTGGTGTGTCACGGATTTGTGGACTCGAATACAAACTACGTGGAGGGAAATCCCCCAGGAACTTATTCAGAACCTTTTTGATTCAATGCCACGGCGTACAGCAGCTCTAATTGTAGCGCATGGAGGCCACCCAAATACTGAATATTAGGGCTCAAAGGTCATGTATAGATTTAAAAAGTTTTATCATTTGTTACTTGTCATGTACCCAACCTGTGGTATTAAATTCATTGAATTTATGCGTTTCCTTCTTGGTGTTGCAATTTTCACAAACGGCAGCGTAGTTACTGCCACGTACTTATTGGCTAATTTGCATTTGTACTAAGAACGCCAGTAAGCATAATAATTATACACGAGACTTTCAACGGTTTTAAGGTTACTTTCCGCTAACGACTTGGCAGGATATTATTTTCTTTTAAGATTAGCTAACCAAAGTGGGAATGTCTAATTCCTTCCAGAAAGGGCTGAGATATGTGTTATTAAACAAAGTTTTCAAGAAGTTGGGATATTGTAATTAACAGGGATGTTAGCATATTCTTGAGTGAACCCCCGTAGAGCGTGAGTATACTTTGGGCGTACTCTGGTGGGTACATAGAGCGTGGGGTAGGGCAATGCTGTAGGATATAAAAGCGAGGTGAAAGTATCCTCGCCTGCTTATTGCTGTTGCGCTCGTGGATACTGGAAGCTACATTAATATGGGCGTGTACATGTGCGTATATATTTTAACAAATCAGCCAAGAACCCTTCAGCGTTTTTATTTAAAGTTTTCTTTTTGTTCTTTATTTTTCATTTTATTTGCACTGAGAAATTATTCTGTTAATTGCCGACTTTGCGGGTCGTTGCAGCCTCGTTAGCTTTGTTGATGACTACACGCTACATGCTGGACTGTTTGCGACGATTTCCTGATGAAACATCGTCCTTCTTAGCACTGATGACATCCACGACTAGCTGATAGGATTTAGGTTATTTTGGGGACTTCGATAGAGCGTGGATATATCTATTCTGGTAAGAACATGTATACTGATGATCTCAAGTTGTGTTATCAGAAGAGGAAGTACCTAATTTTCATTCCACCTTTAATACTATTTTCACTGTATTTAACACCTGTCACTGTCCGCGATGACATTCAAATTATGCTATTTGTTCACTAATCATCTCGTTGCACACTCTGGTACTTCACGTAATCTACAAAGAACTGCCTTTAACACTCGATATCTACATTATGTTTCCCGCAACTATCACTACATACTTGTAGCGTCGCTGAAGTTTAAAAGACTGTTTCGCTTCCCTTATAATGCGACTTGTAATTTGGCGCGCCAAATTTTTGCACTGAATGGCATCGATGGTACAAGTAAATTTGAGAAAAACTGGCCCGAGATTGATCTATACGGCTATTTACATAGTGAACGTAACAATTTTACGTCATATTACTTGTCTATTATCACTGGATAAAATTTCGAAGCGTCTCTACCTTACGTCAACCTAATTAATGAATCTTATTGGGTTTTTTTTCTCTTTATCATGTAACTGATACTTCACTTTACCCTGGGGTTCCCCGGCTTCAGACACCGTTTTGTTTCTCATCCCCTTCTGACTACAGAGTCAGAGCTGAAATAATATAATGGAAGAATATGAGTTTACCTCAACGCTTGTAACAATAGTGTTACAAACACAAGGCTATTGTAAAACTTGGTTCTTGAGCCTTCTCTGACACTTAATCGTTAACGTTTTAAAATTGGATTACAAAATCTTATCTTATTTTTATCATTTTATACTAAAAACATATCTACATTTTCACTCACCACTAAAAATTGTATTACATATAATTCTACACCTTAAAATTATTTCCACAGCTGAGAATTAAAATTAAAATTGAGTTTTTATTTATGGACGCGCTTTAACTGCTGTGATCTTTAGCGTCCCATTCTATATTGGGCGTAAAAGACCGGTAATTTTGCTCAGAGGCCTCTTCATCAGTCTTGAGGTTCTTTTATGTGCCGTAAATCTACGACACGGGACCACCGGCTTTGCTTCCCTTCCGAAGGAAGCCATGCTAAGGATTTTTACGCCCGAAAAAGTCCATCACCTCCGCCGGGTTTGAACCCGCGACCTTGGGAATTAGAGGCTAGCATGGTAACCACTACATCACGGAGGACGACCCACAGCTGAGAGCGACATCACTGTCACAATATTATTTTCCGCTCGAAAAACATCTCAAGTATGCACAACCCATAGTTAAGAAATGTGCAGAGAGGTATGACCACTGATGACGCATCTAAACAGCGGAAGTGCCTCAGAACATCTCTTTGTCACAGAGGAAAGTTGGCTAACGGTTGCTATTGGATCCACGACAAATAAATGAAGAAGATGAAGCAACTGTGTGAAAGTAAGAGGAAAGCTCCTGCAGGATAGGTTCAGTACTTATACCGACAGGGTGTTTCCAGCGTGTATCAGGTTGGAATGGTTTCACGAAAGGAACAAAACCTGCAAAGCAGCTTTTTCTTTTGCTGTAACGGAGTTTATAAGTCACTCGGCTAGCTGCCGTTTTTGTCCAGTCCAGTTCAAGCAGCATTGGAGGGAATCCGTAGCAGACGTAGTGAGTATTTAAAAAATGTCCAGTTTGCTAATCTAGAACAGCATTTGCATACTGCTTCTGGGTGCGTTTAAAACTGAGCTCTAACAGAATATTTTTGCTGCTGACTTTTATAGTAATCACTGAAGCGATTTACTTAGAAATGTAAGAAATCTGACGTGTAGCACTTACACCACTTTCTCTATTTATTGCCATCTCAAAAGGATTCCATGAGCCAATCATATAACAGCTTATATTTGTAACCACGTAAAGTTAATCGCGATACATATCTAACTGGACATTCTTTCAGTTATGTAATGCATGTTAAGCAGAAGGTTGGGATAACAGTAAACTGTTTATGAAACAAGTGTATATATATAGTACCCATAAGCTCATGAGAAGCAACGGAATAAACATTTAAACACTGTTCCGCAAAACTTTGCCCTGCATCTCTTAACTGCCATGCGCATTAGTCTCCTCTCATTGGCGGCTGTCGTGGAATAGGTTGTCGTGCGGTACAAAATAGTCCCTTATTTAACATGGTCTTACTATATTCGAAGATAATTGTCAAATTCACAGTTCATAACCAAATGAATCAAATGTATTACACAACAAAGTTAATGCACCTGAAATACATCTAAATTCTTATCAACAAATGGGTAGAAGGATCCTTCGGTTTAAACCTCCCCTCACGATGACGAAAGCACTCTATCATGACAGAGTGCTTCTATCGCTTTTATCGCCTGATCGTGCATTGCACAGGACCTGTACATCGCCATTCAAATGTGTACATTAGCTAATCAAGGGAAAGGATATGGGAAGGAATGAGAGGACGGAAGAATACCTGTCAGCGGGGCAAGGTTATAAGATGCAGGGTTTTGTATTCAAAACACGCTGCTTAACACTTTGGAAAAAACTAAAAGTACAAGAAATATTTTGGAAAGGGTTAATACTACAATGAAAATTTGCATTAATTGCACGAGACCAGCAACACATTATTTCTGCAGTAAGCCTTTTCCTGTCTTTTAGGTCTCCCAGTTATACAAAACTGATGTTTACACTACATTATGGTGATATGTCTGATGTAAATATCAAATGTGATATCTGTGCGATTTCGTTTTCGAGCTTTGATGCTTACAGGCACAGATGCACGCATTGAACATTTTTCTAAAATCCATTATAGGGTTCAGGACATGAAATTCCTATAAACTTTGCTATTCGATTTTGGGAAAATCATATTTATAGTTTTGCATATTTTTTCATATTTCTTTCATAATCGTCTTCCAAAGTTATTCTAAGTGTTTACTTAACAATATTTTAATTTCATTGGAGGACAGTTACTGGTAGGTGCTGGACAAATGACTCGCAACGAATGACGGGGGTCTTTCATCTGAAACTTAATTCACAACCAAAATGTCCATTTTATGGTGTAGACACACTTGATATTGCTTGTCCAGAAAGTTACAGGTATTTCAGCGTTGCATCGTTTTCTGAACAAGTTGTAGCATAGGCGCTTGTATGAGTTTGTTTATCACGTTCAGTTTAAAATAAAACATTGCAGCACGAGTTACAGCATTCTTAGCTTAACTGTGTTTCCATTCCCCAGCGACTCACCACTGGATTTAGCAACGAATGGTATACAATTCTTGCAAATCTCTTGTCCGATAAAGTAGTGCGCCATTAAGCTTGTTAATGCATCAAACTGGTAATGATATACACCAGTGACTTTCTTAACAGGCTGGTTGGTGTCGAATGGGTTGGGACTGACCGGACCGCTTATCGAATTGTAGAAGAGGTTGGTTCTGCCTGCTTCTGCCTCAAGGCGGGATCAAGTGCGAGGTATGGTATCAGCTTAACTGCGAAATGAGGCATACAAAGGAAGTGCGGAAGTGTACCTTGGACCAAACTGTCTTGTTGGTGTAGGGGGTCGTCCTCCGTGGTGTAGTGGTTACCATGCTAGCCTCTAGTTACTGAGATCGTGGGTTCAATCCCGGCAGGGGGGCGATGGATCTTTTTCGGCGTAAAAATCCTCAGCATGGCCTCCTTCGGAAGGGAAGTAAAGCCGGTGGTCACATGTCGTAAATATACGGCACGTAAAAGAACCTCAGGCCTGATAAAGAGGTATCTGAGCAACATTACCGGTCTTTCACGCCCAATATAGAATGGGACGCTAAGGACCACAACAGTTAAAGAGCGTCCATAAAAAAACAAATAAATTTAAAAAATCTTGTTGGTGTGGCTTTTAGGAACTAGTTAAGCACACGCATAAGTTTGTGGTGTAAGGGAAAGCTTCCGAAACAAGTGGATTCTAATTACTTTCTCTACTACGTATAGTAAGTAGGGGAAGTATTGCATTCCACCCAAAAATTCGATACCGAGATTTCACCGGAAATACATGTTTTGAGACCTCCTGAATCCAAAAAAAGAATTTTTGGAAACATGTCCGTGTGTGTGTCTGTGTGTCTGTGTGTGTGTGTGTCTGTGTGTGTGTCTGTGTGGGTGTGAACAGCATAACTCAAAAACGAACAGTCGGATAAGCACCAAACTTGGTATTTAGGTTCAGTATCTTCCAGAGATGCGACACGAAGGTTTTCAAGAAAATCCCCCCACCCCAAACTACCCTTTACATGGAAGATTTTTCGAAAATTTTAATTTTCTCAAAAATGGCTCTAACGATTTTGATGAAAATATCATATGTTTAAGATAATGTCATGGGAAATGAAATGTATATCTCGAATTTTCTGGGAATGTCTCCAAAAGTATTCTTTATTGTGAACAACTTTTGCATAACTGGTAAACCATAAGAGATACACAAAATGTTACTACACAAAAAGTGTAGATCGCGTTAAAATACACAACTTATGTCATATACATTTCTTTTGTTGAGTGAACCGTTTTGGAGATATTGCTTGTTATTTCCTTAAATTTTCCAATACTTATACTTTTTCTCAAATTCGTTATTCATTTTTTTTATGTCCTGGACATGCAAAGAGAATGGAATGCACCACATAGCAACCAGCGTTAAAATATTTGACTATCGCTTAAAAGCTATCATATTCCCCTTGCATCTACAAGAAAATTACCAATAAGATTGACATATCGATATCTCATTAACATGAAGGATATGGAGAATAGGCGTTTTTTAAAAATAGTGTGTACAAGAGTAGAGAAAGTCATGTGAGTGTAACACATCAGATTTTTTTTTATATCGGTTACTTACATTTCATTTATTGCCAATTTTAATTATTTTGTCAAAATGTTCCTAATATAAATTCTAACTCTACTTATCACATACAATAGGTTTATCTGAAAACAAACACGGTAGGATAAATTCAATTACAAGCATCCTTCTCAGGAAATAGTGTCGCCAAAAGACCAGTCAACTCCTGTCACATGCTGAAAAAAGTGAGCATCTACTGGTGACAGTATCTGAAAGAAGAGGGGAACACAATGCCGAGAAAACGGGATGACAAGTCAATTGTGGTGTCGTCTTGGTCGCCTATACAAACCCCAGACTGAGATACAGATGGCTTTGACAGTTCCGTTTCACGTCGCCCAAGTGGCGATTTCTGAAAATGATGGCTGTATTACCACGGTTACGCAAAGCATTATGGTTATGCAACTGTCATTTTGGTGTTCTGCTACAGTTGTACAGCACGTGCAGCTGCGGTAAACGGTTATGTAACGCGTATTCCCATTTTGGATCAAGGATAAATCATCACAAATAAGCAATAACTAAAGAAAACTGTTTTAAAGCAACGTGCAGAAAACTGCAAATATTATTTAGATATTTTTAACATTATTTATCGCGATAGGATAGATTCCAGTCTACCAGAAAAGTATGTTCTAAACAAAAATCTCTGATCTAAATAAAGCTGTCGTAAAAATACGCACTGCAACATAAAGGATAGAAATATAAGATGGTAAATGTATGCGTGTATTAAAAATTCAGATGTGTCAGTTTTGTGGCGGAAACAGACTGAAGATCGCTTAAGTTAAGCAGAGCAGGAAGTGTAAAGTGACAGAAATTGAGGTTCCATGATTTCGTTTAAAATATACTCTGATAATCGTTATGATTCAGAATACACACTGCGTTCAGAAGTGTAGAGATTGTAAAGGGATTGAATGCATCACGAAGAGGAACCCATGTGCGGAAAAGTATCGTTTTCGTGTTACAGATAGCACGATCTGAAATCAAGTATTTAAATCCGCCGAGCCCTTGAAAGATGTGGCAATAGACATTCGTAAATAAATGTGATTTCAGCACTATGGTGTACTAACTAATGTTGCGTTTGTCGTTTGAGATCTTAACCTACTATCAGGCAAATGTGGATAGGCAGAGGCAGCCCAGTTGCATGGCCTCCACGATCGCTGAAGGCCGAATGCACACAGTCCAGTGTACAGCACATTAAACAGATATCCGATTGAGTGAACGGAAGTACCAGAACCAGGACATGATTCGTATATACATGTGAAACAAACTTTATTAACTGCCACATCTAAATACTGTTTTAGTGGATGAACAGAGAAAGAAAGAGACTCGCGTTTTAAGTCAGGAAAAATGTTAGTGTTAAAGATTGAATAAGTCCCTTTGTTTTTTCCCTTAATAATGGAGATTTTCACCAAATTAATGTTTGTTAGTTTGTCAGAAATGCAGTTAACTGAATCACAACTAATTAAACATAGCAAAGTGGGAGATTTAAATGTTTGATTTGAACTGATTGTAGGTTGTGTGGATATGGATTCATTTCAAAATGTTATCTACTCAGTACCTTACAAGAGTTTGTAATGGGAATTCTTAAACATCTCACGTGTAGGTAGAATCAGACGACTGAAAAATTCAATGCCACAGCCGGGATTTGAACCACGGATCTCCCGTCTCCGTCCAGTTGCTCTAACCACTGAGCTACCACGGCAACTTGCCGGTATGACATTAAATTCCCCAACTGATTCGCAATATCGTACCGGCAAGTTGCCGTGATAACTCAGTGGTTAGAGCAACCGGACGAAGACCAGATCCGTGGTTCAAATCCCGGCTATGGCATTGAATTTTTCAGTCGTCTGATTTTACTTTTCCAACCCTGTCCAACACGCGGCTTGTGTGGAAGAACAATTAATCCCATGTGTACTTGGTTGTGTGCTTGAAGTATTTAACCCACATTTGCATGAAATGCATGTTCTTTTAAAAATTGGAGTGTCATACTCCTTTTTGCGCTGAAATTGTCACAAGAATATAAATTTCGATATGCTTTCGTTTAAGTCACTGAACTTTCACTCACAACATTAAAGTCAGAGGCGGCATTCGGGCACTTTAAAGATGGCTTTGAATACGTCCCTTCGGCCGAAGTAATCATTTCAAGAGACCAAGAAGCGTCTAGAAAGAGCTCACAGATCGTATCATAGCAACATGCAGAAGTTTCTAAATGGCGCAGCAGCAGATTCAGAGGTAGATAATCGCAAAAAAGACAAGAGAACGTCGTAATTGCGTTTATAAAAGGCTGTGCTGTTTCACTGGAAATAAACGGCATTGAAATTTAAATTGGATTAGTGCTTTTTCTTCAGTATTACAAATACTTTAAGTTTAATTTTGGGGTACACACTATTCACAGAGAGAGTACAACTCTCTCTCTCTCAGTGTAGGTGGCTGTAACAAATTCCTTCTCATGAAACGTTCTTATATTCCTCGTTTCCCCCGAAATTAATAATAAAAAGTGGAATAATTCTGATATACTGCACAGGAATGTTTTCAGTAGCAGTGTGAATGTGATGGAAATTTGTTGAAAACTATATTAATTTACGTTTTTGAGACAAGCATATGAATACAGATGCAGAAGAAGTGGCTAAAATAGTTTGCAGCGGAGATCTACCCGAAGTTTAAGCTCCTCTCCCAGAGCAAGGGAAGGTGCCATACCTCCGTGGGTTTTTCCATTAGGCTAATGCCTGGTTTCCTGAAAAGGCCTCCCACTTGCGCAGGGACATACACCGCTTACGCGCTTCAACCTAAAGGAAAAGCTACCGAAGAATCTCGGTGGGGGTGAGGGCGTCTAGCTCGCCGTCTTCCAGCTCTCTAGGCTGGTACTGGAGGACACTACGGCGTCTCATAACGCCGCCTGAGCATCACCGTCCAGGCGTATCCACTTTAGCACGGATATCAACAGCACTGCCTCGTCGAGTCCAACCCAATTCGAACAACTCTCTGAAGGGAGGGGTTCAGATGTTCAGTCCGACATAATTCTAGTATCAGAGGTGGCATGAGTGATAAGAGTTCCGCAGTGTCCGCATCACGGCAGTTGAAGAGTTCGGAAGCCCTCCCTATGGGACCTAGTGACTAAAATACTTCCCATCCCCGAGTCCGTAAAATGCAGGCTGTATGACACTACCTAGCAGTACGTATTAAACAAATGTATATAGAGGGGACTACCGTTCTGAGGGAAAATGACGGAGGGAGTCCAGTGTCTCGCGAATCACGTTTTCGTTGTCCCTGTATTAGAGGAACCCGCTGCTCCAAACGCGTTACTGCATTGAATGTGGATATTTTTCTCACTCCTCTACCTACTCTCCCTCTTCTTCCCTAGCCCCTTACTTTCTCTTGCTCCGTCTGCCTCCACTTGCAACGTACAAGCAAGGTGATGTTTTGAAACCCGGTATTGAAACTTGTTCCTGGGATGATAACAGTAACCAAAACTTAAATAACTGTACACGAATTTGTGCTTGTCTCTATGTTTGTTATGCGATCGGAGCTATACTAGAAAAGGTAATAGAACTATAGTTTGTCAAACTCAGGCCCCTTGTACCCGAATAACAACAAAAAATTGGCCTGAATTCCTAAATATGCATTAAATCGAAATTGTAAATAACAAAACTTCTCAGAAATATTATATTTATAAACTTTTATGTAACATTTTTCACAAAAGTCAACAATAAGTGGGATATTTCTATTTTTGGCCTTGTCTCCCATAACACTCCCTCCTTTTAGGAAAGTACTAAATCGGCATATAGCATATTCTTTAATGGGAACATTGTATATTTTAAAACTGCATTATAAATTAAATCTACTACATATATATAGTTTGTTTTCCTTATTGCTGTGAGGTGACGCACAATGTAAACACTATTCTAGACTGTAGCAGCCCGGAGGCAGGGTCCTGGATCAGTAGGAAATGTCAATCACAGCACGGTCACTCTCACGCGGGTCTGGGCGCCACCGGCCGCTCGGAAACTGATCATGTGGGGCTGCTACTTCCGGTTACACTGGGGATCCCCTACATCCTTCTCAAATATCACTATTGTTATCGCACTGTACAAGTCAGTCAGTTAACTATGCGTTATCAGCCTAACACTTAACGACCTCAACCTAAAATCATGTTCATACTCAACCCGAAGAAAAACATCGTGAAGGTAGACACAGCGTTAAAAGTAGGATACAGAGCGAGAACAGAGGAAAAAAATCCTACCATCTGTAAACATTTAAGAAGCCTTCCATACACTCATTTCCACCAAATCTCAAACGTGTCGACAAATATTCCTTATTCTCTAGTACAGTGCCTTCAGTTGGATGTTCATCCGCTGGAGTGCGGAGTGCCATCTCTGCCGAAGGAAGAAGCCTTTCTACGCGAACACAACTTAGCAGTAACGAATACTCATTGTGCTTTACACTTCTCCGTCTAGGTTACAAACGGTCATTTTATTTTCGTTATTATGCACGTATTAACGCTTTCATTTTTGCTCTAGCATAAGAAACTCAAGTAAATTGTGCTTGTTCGGTCGATAAGAATACTGCAATTAAAGGAGATAATGACTGTTGGATGCATGAATACTATTACTGACAGGTAAATTATTCTGAATATTATTGGTATAGAGGCACAAGCACTGATTATCAGCAAATATTTTATATGGGATAATAATGCAGGGAGAAAAACAATAATGAGATGCCGAACAGTTTCATTTATAATAATAAGTATCATTTTATTGGCTCCAAAAAGTTATATAAGTGAAGGTTGGGAAAGTAAAAATTGATATCAATGTACTAAAAGAATTCCAAAGCCAAGTAATCTTCACTGGTTTTATAACAGCTGTTGAGTATAAAAATTCATTGAATCATGTTTATGTCGATTAAAAGCTTTACAAATATACACATTCTTTTGAAACGCAATAAGAAAGTACGTGGGTTGTAAAACAGTACTGACAACGCATGCAGTAAAGAGACGAAAGAGCTGATCTATACTGAACTAATCAACATGAAGCTTCAGATTAATTGCCAACCAAAACCACCTACCAGAGTTAGGGAGAGGAGACGTAGGCTTGTCAGCCCCGTGTTTTGTGGGAAACGCAGGGCTGCAGAACTCAAACATCTTCCGTTTCGTAAGGCACTTATCAGGTTGTCCTTAACCCTGATTATTTTTTTTAAGTTCCCTTGTTTACCCAATTTATGATTACTGTATTTTACTCTTTACTTTACCGTTTATTACTGCAATTACACATACAACACACACAAACACAAACGCCCATGGTGGGACTCGAACCCGCGACCCTCAGCTTGCCGGAGCGCCGAAGCTATACGTTCCAGCGACCACGGCTACGAGGGCCGGCATCAAGAACTAGCAGTGTAGTAGTTTTTCGATACGCACAAATCCTGCTGGATTAATTCGTTTTATTTCTCTTAATTTCATTTATTGCCTAAATTTTATTAAAAGCTATCAAATTGGACTAATTTGTCATTATCACTAATGTGCTGATTATCCCCTCTACTCACAGCAACCGAGCGAGATGACTCCGAGGTAACATGTGAGGCTCACATTCGGGAGGTTTCTGGTTCGATTCCCGTCGGGCCGGCCACTCTGACCATGGGCTTTTTTCGTAGTTTCCCCGGGTCGCTAGGCGAGTACTGCTCCTTCTTCTACCACTAATTTCTTGTCCATTTCCTTCCATCTGTTTCAGGGTTGTAAGACCACGCGACGTGTTGCGGCAGGACGATGGAATTTGCGCTTTGGCGCTTGGCGGGACTGCTGTTTTCCCTTCCTTCAAGGCTTAGGCAGGGCTAGCTGGCATCAAAATTGGTGCTACGTTGGAATAGTTAGGGACCCCGTCTTTGCTAGCGCACATCGGCGTACGGATCTGGTCGCCCTTCGGGTCTCCCCTTCCTCCCAGGAGTCATGTTTGGCACAAAGGACGCAATATGGTCTACGTATGCTGCTTTGCTCCAGGCCCTTCCATTTGACCACTCCTAGCTCCTAATAACAGGAGCACTCATGTGACTTTCTCTACTCATTCTTGTACATACTATTATTACAAAAGCTTATTCTTCTAATTCATGTTAATCGAGATAAAAATTTGCATAAATTGTCTTTTGCATATTTCCTTGTAGGTACAACTGGATTAGGGGAATACAGTAGGCTTTACGTGCTAGTTAAATCTTTTAAGGGCGGGAAACTATGTAATGACTTAAATTCCGATCTCTTTGCATGGCCAAGAGAATAAGAAAAAAAACAAAGTTAATGACTTCCCATTTGAGAAATGTATAAGTATTTGAAAAGTCATACCAATAACAAGGAATATCTCGGAAATGGTTAACTCCACAAAAAATGGCGTAAACTGTGTGTTTTAACGAGATCTACATGTCTAACTCTTCGGTTTACTAGTTATATAAAAGTCTTTAATTGCTATATTAATGAAAATCCTTTTAGCTATTTTTGAGAAAATAAAATTTCCGGATTATTTTCCACATAAAGGGTAATTTGAGTTGGGGAATTTGCTTGAAAATCTGCGTGTCGCATCCTTGGAAGATGCTAAACTCAAATACTAAATTTGGTTTTTAACCGACTTTTCGTTTTTGAGTTATGCTGCCCACACACACACACACACACACACACACACACACACACACACACACACACACACACACATACCTTTTTCTAAAACTGCTTTTTGGGGGGATTTAGGGGGCATCAAAACATTTCGGCGAAATCTTGACAACGAATTTTTGGGTGGAATAAAATACTTCCCCTACTTACTATACGTAGTAGAGAAAGTAAAAAAAGGTTCTTTGAGTTACAAGTGCGAAATTTCCGAGAACTGAGCTGAGAGAAGTGAAATGGTATAAATTACTCATGCTTTTACAGGGAAAATGTTTTGCATTTCAGCTTATGAAAAATTTATAAAAATAACCTAAAAAATAATAGTTTTTATCGAAAGACGATGCAAATATAAATTACGAATCATTTATCTTGACAGCGAACATCGAGTTAAACCTCAGACGTAGCTTAGCGATTCGGATTTTGCTATTTGCCAAGTTTACTGCCATATGGCAATCACCGCCTTGCTTGTATAAGAATTTCTCCTAGAAGCAGTGAAATATAGCATAAGTCAAAAATCGATTGTTTGAAACATATCACTACACTTCTTAACAGCTCAATTAGGGCTACCATTCCTGAGCTTCACAGAGAGCCGTAGACTGACATCATCCAACGCCCCCCGAAAGTTAGGAAATGGTATAGGACATGACGAGAGGTAAAGGAGCCCCCGAACCGTGGCAGAGCTCCGCAAATAGGCCGATGGGGCCCTTTGTGCTTCGAACGCGATCCCCGGGAGGGAGGGATGGGTGAGAGACACGAAAGGTGACAGATCCGGGAGAAGCGTGGACGGGGTCCCTAAAGATTCCAGATTGAATGCATCCGACGCCATTCAAGCCTGTCCACAAGCCCCTCCCCCGGGGGTCCTTTAAGAGGAGCCGCTCACAGAGGGCGGGTCCGTCAGCAGTCCGACCGACACCAAAGAGAAATCCTTCACGAAGCGCACCACCACCGCCCAGTCGCAACACACCGAAAACCGTCGCCTGATCCTTCAACCCTGAAACAGGTGATGTTGAAGGAAATGATGGACAGGAAAGTCGTGGTAGAAGAGTAACCACCCCAGCACTCGCCTACTGGCCCGGAGAAACCATGATCAGAGTGGGCGGTCGCCGTGAATCAAACCCGGGGCCTCACACGTTACCGCGGGCCGTTCGCTCGGTGACATGACCAGAACTTATGTGTGAGATCATAAGTTGGTTGTCTTCACTTAATTGTTTAGTCACACAGATACTCTTTACAGTCCTCTTGTTAACTTCCATTTTGATTAATTTGATTTACGACTCAGGTCTCTAGCATTCTGTAACCCACCTTGGAACTTTGGTATAATGTTACTACGCAATGTTCACTGACATTTTCCTTAGGTGCACTGAACTCCTTATTTCCATTAGGAATCTGTTCACAAGTTTCCAGACATGTAGGTACATAAGAAAGATGAGGAAGGGGTAGCTGTCAGACCACGATTTACATCATCTCAGCTTGCCCGGGCATGGTCATTTGAATAATATAGCACTTGCATTGATTCGCTGAACCTGAATATGATGTATTGCTTGGATATGCAATCTAATTACCATAGGACATTATGTCACTGGCTTATATTGAAGCTTACGCTAGTGCAATTTATCTTCTCTACCGCTTACTGAAGCAAAATATTGCATTCCAGTAAAACGTTTCTTATCCAGATTGCAATGGAAATGCATGTTTGGAGGTCCCCTGAATAAAAAAGTCATCTTTAAACGTTTGCGCTTACGCAGGTCCCGTCGTTATTAATTACTATTATAATTATGTAGCTTTATCTATTATAAGGACCCGACGTAATAGTTGCTCGACTCTAATTAATATTTAGTGAATTAATTATTATTGAGCCTGCAAAATACAATTCGTGGCTTCTATTTTGTAGCTGCATCGATGTTCTCTTTCTCTTCTGTTCTTGCCTTCGGCTGCCGTCGGTTCTTTTATTATTAACTGAGCATGAGACGGGGTTGGAGATCTTTGGGTATGGAGCGTAAGAAAATTAATGTTTGAGGACACTGATTAACTTAAATTGTAGTATTTAGTTTTAATGATTTCCAAATAAAGTTAAACTATAAGCACATTACAAGATTTGGTGTTCCTTACGTTGGACGCATTCCACTTTGCTAAATTTAGATTGACGGGCAATTAATTATATTATGGCTGTTACTTCTCACCGACTCTACTTTAGAAACACTTGTCACACGAATATTTATTCTGCTTCCTCGTGCACACGATAATTTGTCTGTTTTACTTCAAAGTTCTTTAAGCGCGAAATTCAATAATAATGCTACACTGTTTTATTAACATTTTTAATTTCGCGACTGCGTTCACACGAAAACGGTTCACATGAAAGTTATCCTCGTCGCACACACAATAATATATTTATATTAATCCAATGTTAGTTATTGGCGCGGAATTTTATAACGGAGTGTCGCAGGTTTGTTCCGCGAGTTCGCAGAGAGACTGAATTTTGTTGTCTGACACCAGCTTATATACACGGAGTGTCTGGGGTGTCGAACTTTCTGACTGGTTGTTTATAAGCGCGATTTCGAAGTTTAAAGAAATATGGAGGGCATTTAGGCTTTTCCTATTCGTTCTGTAAGTCACATGGTTTAAGGCAACCCAGGAGTCCCCGGTTTCAGGATAAGTTTGGGATTCCCTTAGTGTCAGTCACTTACGTCTTTTTAGCATGTATAGTTCATAAAAGACTTTTGTGAACGGAGACAGTTTCCCCTCGCCTTTGTTAACAGCTATCTTGAGTTAAAAAAGTTTCAGTGTAAATCGTATGCGTCCTAGGTGAGAAAATATATCTAACAAAATATTAAAATAACACATACGTAGTTTAACATAAAGAAAGTATTTAAACACTGTGATTACATTAATTACATATAGTGTATACATGATTACAGATATGACATTGACATAGCATAAAATACTGCTTCAGCGCAAACGCGCATGAATGAATAGCATAGCTAAAAATACGAAAAGTTGAATAAACACCGAACTTCATACATAAATCAGACACCTTTTAAGGCGCAAAGCGAGTATTTTAAGGAAATCGTTTTCCCAACCTAACAATTGCTACAGTCACTTCTTTGAAAGGCACTTTTACAACGAACATGCTCCGCGCTCTTCTTTAACCAACCCCTAAAAGTCCCGAGCAACAAAATCAAAATGAACGGTATTCTACTGCACTCCATTTAATGAAGGTTGATGCTTTATAGAATCTTTACTAAAATTCATTGAACATCAATGACACTTTGAACAAAAACTTGCTTTTTTGATCCACTTTCGTTCATGCTGTTGGTGGAAAATTGAATTCATTCTGTGCTGGTAATACTTTTTATATATTTATTACTGCAGACATGGAGCATAATCACATTTAATAGCTGAAATCTTGCTCGGATCTTTACTTAGTTTTTATTTAATTGTTGCTATTTACTTACGATTAATTCATGCAGCAACCAAGTATGAGCTGCAAAGTATTGAGCTTTTTAAAGGTCAACAATCAGGCGTGGATAATTGATAGCCATTGTCACCAAGACTATTGGAACCCCCATGTGCAACAGCTGTTAATAAAGTATTAACCTCCCTGGACGGAATTATTTTCAGGATTTTCTAGGTTTGCGAGCTATTGCTTCCTGCAATGACAAAATGAAAACAAGCACAGAAACATGCTTGTGTGAATCTGGTGATATCTAATGACCATTTACGTAAACAAAATGACTTATTGAACGCATAATAAGTATCCAAACGAACCTGACCCGTAGCCATCGATAGCGAATACGAGTATAAGCGTGTTTCGCCCAGGAAGGGTTAATTTTATTTTCGTGTAAGAACTATTTCTATTATATACTATAATCTAAAAAAATAACATAATACCTATACATGCGTTAAATGCATTTGAGAATTCTCGAGAATACTCGTATTTTAAGGGGACAAGGTACTCTGAAATGGTAAAAAATAACATTTTTTGTTTTAGGCACCAATAAAATCTTTATTATTTTTAGTTTCAGAAAATATATACTTTTTGGGCGTTAAGAGGTTTCTAAGACATTTAAATACCATTTAAATGGTAGTCTTCATTCCTTTAAAGCTGTCATGCAACGCCCCTTTTTAGAACATTTTTGTATCTTCCAACAACGAACGACTATATCAAGCCCAGCGAGCAGTTCAGCAATTAACAAAAGAGGTCAGGACTAGAGAAGGCAATCAAAAAAGCTGCAGTAATCCAGGAATAAAGGTGCAGATGATTATGACCCTGGAATGTACTGAAACGTATCAGAATTTTAAGGTTCAAACTTTAAATTCAGTTTTCTCAAAACAACATTTTTGGATACTTATGTACCTTTTTTCTCAGAAAGTATGAAAGGTAGAGAGCTGAAATTTTCAGCACATGTATACAACACATAGTTAAAGTTTCTGAACCACAATCATAATTTATAATGTATATTAGTGTTATTATGAAAGCAACAACATTGCAAATTTTCCACATTTTTACTTTGCAATTATTTTTTTTTCAATTTCTAGTGAACTGATACACCTAACTAAATAATATAGGCTCAGAAGATAGCTGATTATACTAAGAACAAGCATGCAAAAGTGTGATTCTGTATTGCAAGTAGTATCAGAGAAAAAGGTACACGAATTCACATGTTTTAAGAGTAAATTTTATTATTTTTCTGCTGAATGAAATAATTTTTACAGACTCAACTACATAAGCTATCAGTGCAAACAACCACTTGAAATAATTGACATGATTTATAGAATAATTCATAAAAATTTCAGGAAAAACCATTGAGAACTTTAAGAGCAGTGGTAATTTAATACACTTAAGGTGTAATTTCCATGTGTTCAGACTAGCTTGTCCACTTAAACTCTTCCTCGTTCTCCAGAGATGTATTTCCCGCACTTGTATCGCAGTTCACTACTGAGCTTCTCCTTCCATGGATGTCAGTTTCCCATATACATTTGAATGCACGAAATGTGAGTTACGCGTGCTTTAAATCAATAACATAACGTATTACTTCAGTATGAGTGTGAGTGAGTGAGTGAGTGAGTGAGTGAGTGAGTGAGTGAGTGAGTGAGTGAGTGAGTGAGTGAGTGAGTGAGTGAGTGAGTGAGTGAGACACAGTAGCCGTATTGTATTATAAAGAACATTTACGCAAGGTTTGTCCTGGGTGTACAATAATTATATTATTGGTGTATAAGGTAAGTTGTGAAGCGTAAATATACTTTTGACATCCTTATTTCTACAGGTTGAATAAAAAATGATGGCCAGTACCTTGAAGATGCGAAGTACAAATCAAACAAAGAACATTTTCCATAAATGTTGATCCGTAACTAAACAGTTTTCTAAATTACATCTACTGTCCGCCATTAATGTGGTCATTATATAACAGAATAAGTTGCAAATATTTCGTCTACTTCCCCTTTGCTGGATGATTCACAACTGTATCAAGTTGTCATCCACTGATGACTTGTTTGCTTACGCAAGCGCATTCTCTTCCCCTCCCCTCTCGTGGTGTTCTAAGCCTAAAGTCGAGAAACCAGATTCTTGTTACAAGTTGATCCCGTCAGAGGTGAATCCTAAATAAATTGCACAAACTGTTCAATTATGGACCAATGTTGACAATGTTAGCACTATTCTTCATCAAATTATTAAGCGTAATTTTTAATCGTCCTGTATAGTGTTAGCAAATGTCATTTCCTTGTATTTCATTCCGTTTTATGTTTAACCGAACATTTCATTATGGGCTTTTGTCAGTGCTATAGCTTCGCAAATAATAGTGCTCCTAATTGGAATTGTTTAAGGTAGGCATACCTTCTGGATATAGTATCTATAATACTCCCACAAGATATGGACTAAATTAATATTATATTTATTGTATTACTATTTTATATTAACACAGAATTCAAGCAAAAACTGCAGTAGAAAATTTGCGCTGTAAACTAAGACGAAATGGACGAGAAAAAGATTATATGTTGCAATGACGTCATTTTCTCTATCCGCTATCGTTAATTTTATTCCTCTCTTCTATACACTAACCTCATAAAATTTTACTTTCTCTACCACGCGCATAGTAGGTAGAGAAGGTATTGCATTTCACCCAAAAATTCGATACCGAGATTTCACCGGAAATACATATTTTGAGCCCCGTGAATCCAAATAAAGTAGTTTGGAAAAATGTCCGCGTGTGTTGGCCACGGTTAAACAAATGCAAAGCTATCTGTCCCAGATAGTATATTTTGAATTTTCTGGGAATAGCCTATGAAGTCCTCTTCGTTCGGAAGGAATTTTGTATAGTTTTGTAAAACTGATGAACGTAGACGAAAACGTACTACACAACAAATGTCGATCTCTTTAAAACATACAATTTATTTAAAATACTTTTTTTTTGTGGTATAAGCCATTTTTGAGATATCCGTTATTAAAGGCTCGAATTGTTCATTTCTTGGTCATTCTCTTGAAGTTCTGTCAACATTCAGTTGTTTCTCGCGATTGCATGGAAGCAGTATGGAATTTTAAGGCCAGCATATAGCGCCCAGTTCTTAAACATTTGACTACCGCTGTTCTATTTGTATTTATAAGAAATGTGTAATGTAGCTATTTCTGCAAAGGGTTATTTGGATTAAAATTTAGTAGATGGAAAAATAGTTTTTAGCAGGAATAGTTTGTATACCCACTAATAAACGATAGAGGGTAGAGAAAGTTCTGACTGTATCACATCAGAATTTTTTTTGTATGCACTTAATGTTAATCGAGATAAACATTTGCAGAAATAGTTTCATTACACATTTTGTTATAGGTGCAAGAGGGAGCTGAAGCGACTGCCAAATCTTTAAAAGCGGGTCAACATATACTGTTTTTTGGAAGTCCATATTCTTTGCATGACATGACGATAAACAAAAGAATGTTGACTTAGCATCTCAAAAATAAAAAAAAATAAATAAAAAAGTCATGTAAATATCTTAAACAATAGTATTTTATTTTAATGAATCATTTGACCCATTTGTGGGAGGAGAAAAAACGAAAAATGTTGCATATAAAGGGTAATTGGTTGGCGGGGGTTTGTTTAAAATATTCGTGTCATATTCTTGGAAGATGCTGAACTTGTGAAGTTTGGTCGACTTTTCAATCTTTGAGTTATGCGACCCCTCCCCCCACTTAGATACAGACGCGCGAGCGAGTGACCTTTATCTAAAAATTGGGGGGATAAGGGGATCTCAAAGCATATATGCGTTGTAAAATCGCGATATCGAATTTTGGGTGGAATGCAATAATTTCACTGCTTACTATATACAGATGCTAGAGAAAGTAATTATGGTATCAAAGATTAGGAGACAAGATATTGGCAGGTGGAGTTATTTAATAAAGAGATAAGTAACCGAAAGCATGAACAGCTATGATGTCGGCATAAAGGCACCACCACGAACGTTACATCGTGAATCAAATATCCAGATATGAAAGTCTAGTTTCAAAAGCCAAACACGCGTTTGCCTTCCCCATATGCAATTATCTGAATCAGCTAAAGCCAACGTCACATTGCACCACCAAAAAAGAAAGAACAAAAAAATCTATGGCAATATCTGTATTGTATCGCAAATGTTTTATTGACTTTTTGGAGAATCAGTTTCCACGGTAATGGAAATCGAAGGTAATAATTTTTACTACGCTAGGATGCACTCTGCACGCAGAAAAATAAGCAATATATATACATATATATACATACATATATATATATATATATATATATATATATATTTCTTTTCTTTGTTTAAAGAATGAAACGCGATTAGTCAAGGAATTTAAGTTCATATTTAACATACTTAACATAGGCTGTTCCATTTTTATTGAATTTGTTTTTCGCTGTGATGTGCGAATTTTAAAGGTTACAGTTCAAATGTCCGACATTCCGTCCTTGATGCTAAAAACGGTTAGGATCACAATCTTATTAAAATTCACATCAATCCCACGTAGATTTATTAGTTATTCAATTATAACATGCACTGCATAAAAAAGATTGTTTGACGTAAATTGGATAATATTTCAGTGAGGTATACTTCCTTCCAGGACCAAGTTCTTTTTATCTCTAATGGTTTTCCGGTTCTTCAAAATTATACAGAATTTAATCAGATTGAAGAGGACTTCATAGGCTATTCACAGAAAATTGAAAATATACATCTTATTCGCTATGTCAGTATTGCGTGTTTTGTTTTTATGATGTCATTGTACCTATGAAGCTTACTGTAGTTCATTTGTTTTTTGGCATTAAAAGCAGAAATGGATCTGCCGGAAGACCTTTTAAGAGCAGCTCAAAAAGCAGAATAATTATCCCCAATTCCAAGGAAATATACGGTAGTTATGAGAAAGAATACGAAAGATGAAGAGTAAAAACGTTACGAATATTTCGGAAACATTGGTGTTGGCGTATTTTTCAGAACAGATTAATATTATCATTCATGGTTTGTAACGTAACTGTTTCATGATGTTACTATGGTAATTTTATTACACTAATGCCATAATTTAGCAAATTATTATTAACGATTTTACTAACAATAAAGTATGTTAATGTTTTTGGTATAGAAAAATAATTTATTCCTGTGCTGCATTTCGTAAATTTCTTTTCTTTTTTTCAATGAATGTTTCAATGGATACGTGAATATTTTAGTGTCTGCTAGACTAAACCACTGTACCCATTTAGTTTGTACTGTTAGTGCCTAATAAGTAAACGCTTAAGTTAAAACATAATTTTCTCTTATTGTTTCATTCAAACTTAAACAAGTGTGTTTCTGTTAAGTCTTTCGTTAAACATTTATTGAAAATACCTAAAAACGTGTCTTGGGAAATAAACATGTAACGGAACATATTGTATATGTTTTAAGCCCCACGTTGATACGGCAATTTGCGATGAGATTCTTACAAATGTTTGTTTACATCACGTGTGTTGAAGCCATCTTGTGACGTCATTCGTTGTTTTGGTTTGTAGCTCCCTCTGGCGTAGCAATTTGCATCAGTTTTGAAATAATTCATTTTTTAATGTCCTCGGCTAGCTGTTTGGGGTCGAACATGTTTCTCTTACAGGTTGTGAAGCGGAAAGGAATCTTTTATCCAGAAATTATACTTAATGAAGAAATTGGTTTTATAACTTTTATTGCCGAACACGTTCACAAACACTTTTACATATTGATCTGGATACTCGCCAAACTGAAACTGTTTGTAATAACTTCTCACTTTTAACTCACGTACTTCAACTTTGTGTATATTTAACTGTATAATACTTTAGATTCTCGTAATTCTGCTGCGCGTAACTTATGACGAACTGAAGACAGCGTGCTAGAAATTTTGATGAACTGGGCGACCGATGTGTAAGGTATTGAGAATTTTGTTGAACTGCGGGGCGATCTACCTCGGACCTGGCTTATATACTCCCACTCCTCGACATGCCTAAAGATTATAAATGAACTGCTATTGGCTAATAAAACGCGCCAACATTAGCGTCTATTTTAATATCCAATGAAAACCACGAACACATATTGCTTTTAGGGAAACATTCTAGAAGCTTCTACCGAAAAGGCGCGAACATTACGTAACTTCCTTGTTCCCGGTAATGATAAACAACTCACCCCATCGCTGCATTATTGCGTTATTATTGACAGTTTCAGTAAAGCCGTATATTATTATTTACCAATAATAATTACAATTAATAAACCTCTGAAATCAATGTCACATAAAAATACATATTCATATTACAATCATTATTTACATTTAAGTAATTTGTGATACAAATTACCGTATCAAACACTATTAACAAAGTTAATATCGTTCCCACATTGCATTAACAAATTCGCAGCGGCATCGGAAACAAAAGGTGTATTCTAATAAATATATATGTAAAAATATGTTGTTATTTTGTTTTTTTGGGCAGGTTATGCAATTATATGCGATTTTAAAACACTGCTTTGTAATTCTTTCCGCAAACTGCTGTCTTGTTGCGTAGACGATAACAGCGGAAGACAGTCTCATGTCCACTACATAAGCCAAGTAGTCTTCTTACCGGACGTTTTTATTTATCGTACATTATAGCAAAACAGAAAATTCGAAATCTAGTAGAATAAAACAAAGATATGAACAGGCAGCTGTGTTCCAATAATTTTTCTTTAGTGAAAAGTAATATTTGCACTTATATAGTTATGTACCTAGGATGTCCGCGCACAAGGTCTTCAGAATTGTATTTTTCTGGCAAATTGAGGAAGAAATGTTGAAGAAATTGCCTCTTAAGCGTAAGAGTTCTAATATTATAATTACAAAAATTTAATCAACTGAAATCGCAAATAACAAAACGCAATAAGTGGACTTTCAGACATTCGTCGGGTTTGGGAATAAACATCATCATCAGCAGGTTAGGAAGCGTCTGGCGCGAGTTTGTAACGGGATTTGCAGCTTACTATTGATAATGCATTAGAACTATAGCACGTTTCAATTTCAAGATAGTTTATTTAGTATTTTTGTCTCCGATTCCGCATAATATGTTTCTGGAGACTTAATGCGCGAATTCGTGAATGTTCTATATGTATGCATACCGTCTTCTTTTTTTTTCTTCTTCTCCTCCTCTTCATGGAGTAGGAGAATATCCTGTTCCATCCTCAACGCGCCATCTTCCTCTTGGTCGACCAACATCTTCTCCCTCGTGGTTTGTAAATCAGTGCCTGTTTCGCAAGTCGTTTCTTATTCATTCTACTCAGGTGTTTGACCACCGAGTCCTGTATTCTTTTACCTTCTCTATAACTGGGAGTAACTAGCGCATTCCTTGTATCCTCGTTTTTATAGCTATCCAATCTTGTGCATCCTTTTACCCTTGTAAGAAATTTCATTTCTACTGACTGTATTCTTTTAACGTCATTTTTCTTCAGGGTACATGTTTCGCATCCATACAGCAAAATTGGTACAGCCATCGTCTTATAAAATTTGATTTGCTTTTCTTGTTTTCTTTTTAGGCTTCTGGCAACTGTACCACACATATTCTGAAAACGTTGTGTTTTAGTATTAATATCATTATCATAGTCATAGGTAATGTCACAAATCTAAATATCTGTAATGCCTCACTTGTTCTAAAATGATGTTATTTATTATTATTATTATTATTATTTTGCTTCTGATTGATGTTCCCTAAGAAAGCCATAACTTACGTCTTCTGTAGAGAGATCTTTAACTTATATTCTTCACATATAGTATTTAGTTTATGTATGGCCTTTTGTAAATTGGCTTCGCTTTCTTGGATAATTATCTGGTCAACCGCAAATAGAAGAGTATTTATTGTATTTTGTGAGTTTACTAACTCTGTCCATAATATGTTTCTTCCATTCTCTAAGAATGTCGTTCACATATATTAAAAAAACAAAACCTTGGAGAGAGAGAGAGAGAGAGAGAGAGAGAGAGAGAGACTGACTACATCTTTGACTAACGGCTTAGTAATTATAAACGCGTTAGACAATGATGTAGATTATTCATCTTATAATAATGTTATATGGTTATACAGATTACAGATAGTGTTTAAGGGATATTACCAAAGACTCTAGTTTGGCAGACAAAACCTTTGTAGCACTGATTAGTGTGCTGTGATTGCCGGCAGGAGTTGGTGTCCAAGGGAAGGCATCGCAACTGGAAGACGCTAGTGGCGGCGGCGGTGGTGGGCATGATCGTGATAGTGCTCATCATTGTGGCTATAGTGTTGCTGACTGGCAGCACGGCAGATGAACGGTCAGCTGAGGCGATAGTCAGCGCAGATAGCCTGTATACTAGAGAAGCTCGCAGTGTAACGTTAGAACAAATCGTCGAGGGCAAGTTCAGCGCCAGGGGATTCAATGGCACCTGGATATCTGGTGAGTGTGTTCTGGATAATTTGTTATTTCTTAAAAGGAAAGTATCAAACTCATGTTGAAATCTGCCTCGAAAATCTTGATTGCAGAAGCAATTTATCATAACAAGGCCAGCTACCAAGATGAGCAGCCAGTTTAAATTGCAGATCAGCCATTAAAACTGTCAGGCAGGAATGTTCCTCTGAACTGCATACTACACTGTCGTTGCAGGACTGCAGTTTTGATGAAGAGATCTTGCGGTTGTATCCGGCTGCCTTTTTATTTATTTATTTATTTATTTATTTGTTTATTTATTCATTGCAAATGATGTTTTATTGGCTTTCCTCACACAAGTTTCAAGATAGGTATCCTCATGAAGAGTTTTTTGATACCTCCCCTATTATTTAGCTTGTTTCAGGCTCTTAGTTGGACGTGGTGCTAGCACACGAATACACAGTCAGGCAAGTACTGAGCTTCCAGAATGTATCTCTGCCACACTTACGGGCTTTGCGTCTCGGGCAAGAGGTTCTCCTCCTTACTCATTGCCTCGTTTTGCCCTCCGAACATTTACCAGTCCACGGTTTCGCCGCCATTCTCTGCCCTGATGTTTAGTGAAGGTAAAGAAAGAGAGAGAGAGTGTGTGTAGATATCAGCATCATCAATCTATGATGTGATTGTACAGCAAATGGAGGTGCTCTGCTACTTTATACCGATAAATACTAAAATTCGGCCACGTGGTTCTAATTCCAACAGTGTTTTGATTACAATGATTCGCTTACATGCAGAAGAATTCAGCCACGGTTTGCAGTGCTGTGACAGATTCGCGCATCAAGTGTTAAACGCGTCAATCACCGGCCCTGTGTCCAGTGTCTTCTACTTCCTGCTCTATATTACCTTTTATGCGAAGCACGTGGCCTCGGTTGCCCGTTGTGTTACTTCAAATGAAAGTGATTTCTCTTGCATGTGGGCGATTTTTTTCGGGTGTAAAAATCCTCAGCATGGCTTCCTTCGGAAGGGAAGTAAAGTCGGTGGTCCCGTGTCGTAGATTTACGGCACGTAAAAGAAACTCAAGCCTGATAAAGAGGCCTCTGAGCAAAATTACCAGTCTTTCAGGCCCAATATTGAATGGGACGCTAAGGACCACCGCAGTTAAAGATCGTCCATAAATAAAACTCAATTTTTTGAGAAAGTAAGATAACCGAAAGGAAGGGAGAGGAAAGAGAGGGTGGGAGAGAGATGGGGGAAGTGGTAGAGGGAGAGAAAAACGGAGTGAAAGCCAGAGAGAAAGTGGGGGAAGAAACGATACAGAGTGGAATCTCTGCAGTTAAATAATAACGGGAGCAGAGCTGCGGGTTCGGCTTGTTTATAATAAAAATATTCGTTTAATGTCGTTTTGCTATCCAATTATTCTGCCATTTTGGTGGTGTGTTGACATGGAATGATCCAGTTATATAAGTTTGCAGTTGCATTATACAATGCTCATCTTTCTCCCTTTCCTGCAGTTTCCTTTGCCTACAGTTTCGCTTGTACGTCAATTCAAGTATTTATACATGTCTAGTATTTAACACCGTTCTTACTGCATACGCCAACACAAGCGGTGGACACTGATGATGAGTGAGATGAAACGAAAATTTAGAAAGTAAATTTGGGAAGGAAACGTTCCAGGCCTAGGTTTAGGGTACCTACCCTTCATTTGCCAGTTATGAGTACTGAGGAAAACTCGGAACAAACCACAGTCAGCGAGCACGGTCCAGGCGGGATTGGAACCGCAGACGAGTTCGTGCCTTAACGACTTCGGCTGCCCGTGTCGTAAATATTTATATGAATGCTGCAAATTATAATAAACTCAAACATGCAGTATTCAAAATAAAACGCAAATTACTGAAATGGATCAACAATTTCTGTTTATGGCTCTTAAAATCGCTTTACTCTTAACACAATTTTGTGTATAATACACAATACGAGTAACTATTCACGAAAACAGGAACAGCCCTAACTGTGACTGCCTCAGTGATCGAGTGGTCAGTGTTCTAGCTTCTCACCCCAGATTCCGGGTTCGATTCCCGGCCGAGGCATAAAAGTTAAAGGAGGCCATATAAATGGAACAATTCAAAAAACCTTCTCGTCGTCTCTAACGCTCCCTACGTATATGACCTTTGGGAGCTACCTCATTCCACCAAGCGTTGACTGGACCCATTTCTGAGGTGGAGGCACCCAGCGGTCCGTTACCTCCGAGGTGATGAGGATGGCGGTGGAATGAGAGAACCTACAGCTTTTATCGTGGACTCCGAACCACGTTGGACCTTGGGGATACTTCACATAAACAAGTTAGAGGTGAAGGCGTGGATAGGGCCAACTTAAAATCGCCACCCCAGAACCGGGAATCGAACACCGGATCCTCAGTTCGAGAACCAGAAACGAAACTACTGGGCTACCCCTCCGCCTTAAAAAAACTTATTGTTTGTAATAAGCACGCGTTTTCAGTGTCCGTACATTTTTGTTTACATGGTACGCGTTGATTTGTACCCTCCCTCGACACTCATGGTCAAGGGCAAGCATTTATCATGAATGCGCGCTTTAAAGGGTTTGCAACGTCCAAAACTGCTTGTAATACATCACAATGCTGATGGCTAGCCTATGCTATCGCCGTCCACTGCCATGCTGCACATAATTCTGAATCGCTGTTTTTCTCTCTGCTTTAGACTGAATTTCATTATAATTTACCTGTTTTCTTTCCAGATACGGAAATTTTCTACAGAAATGACGAAGGGGATACTCTTATTTTCGATGCATCGACAGGAATCCAAAGGACTGTCTTGTCAGCTGATCTACAGGTAATTATGCCAAATATTTTATTGAGTTTATAAATTTAATTTTTATTAAATTAATTTAAAACTGCTCAGATCTGCTACAAATAAACCTTCGGTAATAAATGTTTTCTCGATCTAATACCATGTTTCTCGCATCTGCATTCCAAAAACGGATGATCTCGCAGACCTACCACGACGGGATTCGTGTTTATTAAGTTGTCAAGGACGCCTAAAAAAATGCTAATGACCACTAAAGCAAATTTACGCTGTACCTCTAAGTGCATGGAAGGAGGAAAAAGGAAGACGATAGGAAGACAAGTAATATACATGTACAAGGAAGCAATATATGCGCAATAGATTCTAATTTAAAGTTCCAATTCTTGCTTTTGCATTCCACCACCAGCTATAACCGCGACTAAAAATCTGAATACTGTTTCTGCATGTTGTGTGCAACTAAGTAGGTACTTACTGTTTAATTTGAAATTATTCCTGAACAAAAATAGACTTCTCAATGCAGAGGTCCCGATTCGATTGCCCGGCTGTGGGGAAGATTGTTTCTTTATCCAGAATCATTCCCTATCCTCCAGAGTCTGGCAGTATGAATGCGGCAGTAAATTTGAGTGTGCTTAATGCAAACGTTAATTTAGAAAACAAAGTTAACAAACCTACAGTTAGAGTAAAAATATCATCAGTAAGTTGTTTCTCAAGCCAAAGAACCCGATATGACCTGAAAAGTTAAAAAAGGCTATACAAATGAAACATTTATTTTATATATAGTCTCTTTTTATATGATTAACATAAAATTCCTATAAAATAATTTAGTTAAAATCAATGTCTTCCAGGATTTTAGACCGTAGTCCTTAGAAAATCCAATGTTTTCTTTGGGGGGGACTTTGATTGGATAAAAACAGATTCCACAAAATGTTCAGTAGTTATTTTATTACATAGCGAACCTTATGTGTGTTTTACAGACACTTTGCAGATTTATAAGCATTCTGATTTATTGCCTCTATCGTGGTTTGTTTAGTACAGGCCGGTTAGTATACAATGCAGAATTTCGGAAGTTGATCTCTCGTGTTTGGGGCAAACTATGTTAACATGCAGAACTTGAAATCAAACAATAACTGGCATACTTTTGTATCCAAAAATCAGTTACGTGCACTGACATTGATACTAAACTTAGAGTTCGATGGGTGCACTAATAAGTTATTTGGCTATAGCGAGTAACTCCATTGGTATGAGAGCCTTTTCTTGGAAAGAAGGAATCGATTTCTGAGGGTTTGTATTTTATTTTTTTTAATCCTTTATAAACTCTTTCAAAACTAGCTTCAAACTTCAAAACATAATAAATAAAATAATATTTTAGTTAGGAGAAACGCAAGAAAACCATTGTGTTGCACAACTAATTGGGTTCTGTTTAACGTTTTATTTTACTGTTTTATTTTTATCTTTTTTTCCCTTACATTGTATTTGCCTTATAATTACAACACAATTTATTCAGTATTACAGTAGATACCTTTAAGATGCAAGCTATGGTTCTCGATTTAAATGTTAGAATACATTTGGCGCAATGCTATTACAAAATAAAGGAGCATTTCCAACGTTTGGGAAAAAACACAGATGCTTTAAGAGAATACTTGTATTTCATTTGTAAACCTCAGGTTTGCAGAACAACTGCAGGCAACCGTCTTAATGTGCATATATCACAACCTGACATTCACTATCAATGGATTTCAATCCATTCAGTTTTCGATTGCTGGGTTATATTAAGGAATAAGTTTCGAAGGCTTACCCAAAATCCTACGGTAAACAATTTTGCCAATAGCGGTGCTTATTTAACGTTGCGATGTAAAATAGATGTGTTTAATGTGCTGCGGCAGAGATTGCCTTGCCTGCGTAGTTATCTTCCTGTACTATCTAATTTTTGTATTAATTTTAGCTTAGGATCGTGGTAATGAAGTAAGTAATCCCTTAAAGAAGAACAAACTTATAAACAGTAACCATATCTAGTCTAATAATACGAATGTTATAACAGTTAAAAAAGAGTTTAATCTCACAATTTCTCATTCAATAAAACGTACTAAATCGTTTTAAAATAATTGTATTGTTTTTGAATATCATTAACTGAACTATTCTGGCAGAATTAAGCGAGCTGGTGACAGAGAAAACAAAGGAATCAGATTTTCGGATACATACGAGGGCTGTCCCAGAAGTACCTGACCTAACAAAGGAAACACAAACATTTTGAGAAAAAACATCTTTATTTCTCTGCATAGTCTCCTTTCAGCTCGATACACTTTTCCCAGCGATGTTCAGTAGCTTCGATACACTGTTTATAGTGAGAACCGTCGAGTTCTGCAAAATAGCTATCAATTGCAAACTCCACCTCTTCATTGTTGGCAAATCTTTTACCACCAAGCCATTTCTTCAACTTTGGAAACATAAAATAATCACAGAGGGGGCTAAGTCTGGCGAATAGGGTGCATGAGGAAGCAGTTCGAACTTTAACTCATTGATTTTGGCCATGGCGATAATGGCTGCGTGAACTGGTGCAGTGTCTTGATGAAACATCTTTTTCGCTAAACGCAGGTGTTTTTGCTTTATTTCATAATTCAAACGCTGCAATAAGTTTGCATAATACTCGCCATTGATTGCTTTTCCTTTTTGAAGATAATCAATGAAAATTATCCCACGCGCATCCCAAAAAACTGACGCCATGAACTTGCCTGCAGATGAAATTGTTCTTGCCTCCTTTGGAGCCGATTCTTCCCTTTCAATCCACTGTTTTGACTGTTCCTTTGTCTCAGGTGTGAAGTGATGGACCCAGTTTCATTCATGGTTATGAGTCGACGCAAAAACTCCGCTTTACTGCAGCGAAACATCGCCAAACACTCGAATGAAACATCCTCACGACGCTGCTTTTGTTCCATTGTGAGTAAACGCGACACCCATCTTGCTGTGCGCTTTCTCATGTCTAAATTTTCAGTTAGTGTGCGATGTACAGCACTTTTTGAAATGCCCACGATGTCTGCTAGCTCTCGCACTTTCAATCGACGGTCATCCAATACCATTTTATGGATTTTCTTCACAATTTCTGGCGTGGTCACCTCATTTGGTCGACCACTGCGATGTTCGGCTTGGCAGCTCGTACGGCTTCGCTTAAACTCTGCCACCCAATATTTTACTGTTGTAAACAAAGGAGCAGACTCCCCCAGAGTAGAATCTAGCTCAGCTTTAATATTAGTTGGACTAAGACGTTTCAAATGAAAGTATTATATCACATAAGATGGCCAGTTGTATCCATGTTCACTATTAATGACTGCCAAACAATTACTAAACAACGTAGCATCGTCCAACTTAAGCTTTATAAGGGTGGTACTTTCTACCACAGCCATTTGTTTGAAACAACTACCGCTATATATACGTCAGGTCGGGTACTTCTGGGACTGCCCTCGTACATAGGACCTCCCGAATGCATGCTACAGCAAGAAATTGGAAAAATTCCAAGACCCTGTCTGAAGACGCTCTGTATAGTATCACAGAATGAATGGTGCCCTATAGATAACAGAATTCTCAACAAAATTCTCACTGTTTCGTGATAACTAAATCCTGCTGTGACATTTTCTTGTTTCTTCACTACCAAAACATTGCAACATTTATAAAGTTTGACGTGGCTTTTAAGAGCTCGTATTTAAATCTATTAATCCACAAAACTTTCTTTTGTTGGCAGACGCCGGAGACGCCGTTTCAAATCGAGATTTCCGCCGACAGAAGGTACCTGATGCTTGCTCACGGCTACAGAAAGGTACGTATATCATTCTCGAAAGCTTGAACTTTCTCCTTTAGTCAGGAAGTTGTTAACAAGATTGTTTTTGTTCTGTTTGCAGATATTCAGGCACAGCTTCCTGGCGCAGTATGAGATTGTTGACCTACAGACATTGTGAGTATTCTGTGAACTTTACACAGGTCAGTGCATGTCTTTGTACCGTGTAGATGTTACGGTATGTGGATCAAAGCTGCCCAAAGGTCACGTTTTCAGGACAGCACTTTCCGACGCGGCACTGATGGCCTTCAGGGCTCTTGGAATTTATTTCCAAAAGCTACCGAAACTATAGTAGTCACAAAATGGGTTATAGGTGGTACAACAAACCTAAAAGCTTTGGAATCTTAAGTCAAAATTAGTATTATCTTTTTATGGGGCAGCAGCCTAATTCCATGGCTAAATTACATTAAATTTATACTGATGTAATGGTACACGCTGCAATGAAAGATTCGTTTTCTTTAGGTACGGCTAAGAATATATTCACATGACTTTCTCTACCCACTATGGTTTATTTTTATATAGTTTCTACAAAGAAGGTGCTCTTACGAAAGCTTATTTTTCTATTTACTTCACCATAATCGAGATAAACCTTTGAGGAGATAGTTGTATTACACATTTCGTTGTAGGCACAAGGAAGATAGAGGAAGCCAAAACAATAGTCAGATGTTTAAAAGTGGGTCGCTAAATGCTGCCTTCCACACTGTTTCCATGACATCGCGAGAAACAACTAAATATGGACAGCACTTTAAAATACTAAGGAAGTTTTGACAATTCAAAGCAATACCAACACATAGCTCGGAAATGAATGCTGCAACAAAAAAAGTTATTTGATATAAAATGTGTTTTAAATAGATCTTTTTTTTTGTGTGTGAAGTATAGGCTTTTGTTTATCTCTTAAGACTTACCAATTATACAAAATTCCTTCTGAATGAAAACGACTTCATAGGCTATTCCCAGAAAATTCAGATACAGACTTTATCTGTCATGCAAATATCTTGACTGGTACTCCAAGTCAAAATCAATAAAACAACTTATGAGAAAATAAAAAATATCGAAAAATTTTCCATGTAAAGGGCATTTGTGATGGGGGAGTTTTTCTTAAAAAGTCTTTTGTGTTGCATCTTTGAAAGATGCTGAATTGCTGAACCTAAATACCAAGATCGGTATTCATCCAACATTTCATTTTTTAGTTATGCTGTTCACAGACACAAACGCATTTTTTGATTCAGGGGACCTCAAAATATGTATTTCGATAAAATCTCAATATTGAATTTTCAGGTGGAATAAAATACTTCCTGTACCTACTAGGTACATGGTAAAGAAAGTGAAAATGTTTGGTAAGTGAATGCTATCTGTGCAGATGGAAGGCAAAATTCTTGCTTTTATGTAAGATGATGGCTGGCCCAAAGAAGAACTTGCACCGATTTTTCAAAGGTGAACTGTTACTACAATACAGGAATTGTATTGTATTCAAGATCAAATGCACTTTTTCATGCATCTGCAGTGAATATTTTAATACATAGCATTAGTAATGCTATCCACGATACTACGAACTTGAAAGTGAACAAGGTCAGGCAACCTTCAAGTGTAGATGCAACCCATTAACTCCAACATAAATTATGATTTATATAAAGTTAAAACATCAAATAAGGCAAAACGAGGCACTTGGGAAAGAAAGCAAAGATAAAGCATGTAGATCAGTTGCTAATCTATCACATGCCTCATTGAGATTTACCTTGATAATTGAAGAAAAGCATGCAAAACTTTTTTCCTGATGAAATAAGTGGTAAAACACTAAAATTGTATAATATTTTTCACTTATTTATTCCTAAGCAGATGATGCATATGACACTTCTACTGGTATTTATTGTTAAATCGCAAATCTTAAAAAGTCTTCATATGTGCAGCAATATGACATGTATAAATCACAAAATAAACTATTATAGTGTTTTATTTAGTTAATAAACGTAATTCGTGTAATCATTTCTCTAACTTAAATGCCAATATGTGTGAAGTATAACATTTACTCCCCAATAATTCTGAAATAATATAGGGAATATCCTAAAATATGCTACTAAATGCCTCAAGGCAAGCCCAAAAACCTTTATATCAAATATTTCATGCCAGTGGGTAAGAATGTCAGTAAAAAATGTTTAAGTTACAAGAGAAAGGTTTGAAGTTTTCAAATCAGCGACAGTTGCAATAACTGATATGGGTATGTAATGATTAAAAGGTCTACATATTTTATGCATCTAATTAATTTTCCTCATATAGTATGTTTTTGTTTTACTCATTGCAATAAACACTGTACTCATCTCTCTTTTTTGACTTATACTCCTATTACCTAACATGAAATAAAAGCTAATTTAATACAGGATGATATTCATCCGAAAATATAAAAACTTTGAAGAAAAATAGTGTGAAGTAAAACAGGGCAAAAAAATTCTAGCAAAAAATGATGTGCAAATGAACAGTTTTACAAATAATGCCTACTGCTAATTCAGATCTGCCACTGATATGACCAACAGTACAAGAGAACAGGAAACTCGTCTAGCGCCAGCTCTTCACCTTTAGGCAGTATTCAAATGCAGGTTCAGAGCAATGTGGGTAGAGAAGGGGAGAGAATGCACTTGTGTAAACAAACAAAACCTTAATGGATGACAATAGCTAGTTGTATTCTAGTAATCTGATTACAATCATGCAAGGCAACCTCCAGAGTCTATTTTTGACAGTCCTTGTCTATATAACCATGTCTTTATATTTACAGAAAAAGCACCTCGCTGGAGAACAGTGAACCTGGTCCAGAGCGGAAGATACACCAGCTGGTTGTATGGGCCCCTCAAGGAGATGGATTTGTATATGTCCATCGCAACAACCTCTATTACCGGCCAAGTGCAGCCCTCTCTGCTGAAATTCAAATAACAACTAGTGGTCTTCCAGGTGTTATCTATCATGGCATTCCAGATTGGGTATACGAAGGTATAAATGAAATGAAAAAAAGTTCGCATGTGTAACAGTCAGATTACTTTCTGCGACCCTTACCACGTTCTAAAAACTGGAAGGGTATTTTAAACAGAGAATTATTTTTAAAACAGCTTTTCTTTGTTTCAGAGGAAGTATTCAGCTCAAACTCAGCAGTCTGGTTTTCTCCAGATGGCAACAAATTGGCATATGGAAGTTTTGATGACAGTAAAACAAAAGTTATGTCAATACCATTTTATGGACTGCCTGGCCATTTGGACTATCAGTACACACATGCAGTAAACATTAGATATCCAAAGGTAACTTCTAAAAGTGAATGTGCTCCATCTTTTCTAACATTTTGTTGATTTTTGTACCTTCTCCTAAATAAATGAAAAGAAGATTTAAAAACTTTGAAAAATGCCAAATGTTATATGAATAGGTGTTCATTTATAACTTATAATTTATCATAGGTATATGTTTTAAAAACATATCTGCAGTTCTTGATTAATTTTAATGAAACCTTTTGAGCAAATTTTAACCAAATTTTATTATTTTATTTATATGCAGAATATTCTGAAGTAAAATTGTTGAATTTTAAATTTTTTCCAAGGATCTGCAATTTGTAAATGCCTTTTTTATGCCACACTTTAATTGTAGTTTTTATAATCAAATATATTTTTATGTCCAAACACCTATCTCTATCCTTCAGCTGAAGTCCATTCTCGGTATTCTAATTACTCTGTTATACAAATTGAGTTCCTAGATTAATTTTTACTTGCAAGTTTTTGTTTTGAAAATTCTAATTTTTAGAATTTAGAGGAATTAAAATTCATTACTTTCATCTAACATTGTTATCTTCATATCACTGAAATTCTAAACTATGCATTAGATTAAAATAGATTATACATACATGTTTTTAAGGTAAAAGTTAGATAACTAATAAAAGCATTAAGAAACAAAATCATCCAATAGCACCTTGCATATGCTTATGCATATCTGATCTTTTTTTATTTAAGTTATCTGCCTTAATAAGAATTGGTTCCTCCGTAATACATATACTAGTATTCCTGGTCAGTCTCACTGAAAAGTAGAGTTCATTTCCCTGTTGTGGAGAAAAAATGTTGTCACCATAGTGGTTCATGGATAACAGTCTTGTGTTTTAATATTTTAGGTTAGCGTTTGAACCCTAGTTGAGTCAAGTTGCCTTGCTTAGGCTTATATTCAGGATTTTAATCTTTTGGATAAAAAGTAGCTTTAGATGTACAAACACATTTGCACACTTCATCTGCTCAAACATCACCAACCAATATGGCCTATTTGGCTAAAGGATGGAGGGTAAAAAACAGAGACAGAGAGAGAGAATGAATTCAGAATGCAACAGATAGAGAATATCCTAAAGAATTGGTGTTAATTGATGCGGTATAGCTTACGTATTCTGTTTTACGTAAATTATTATATCTTGAAGATCTTATAGTTAGCCCCACGTTGTGGTAGCCAATTTGCGAGTATAACAAATTTGTATATATGTTAATAGCACCACGTTGGGGAAGCCAATTTACGAGAGCAAATATGTGTTTACTTCACGCGAAACCATCTTGTGTGACGTCATACGTTGGTTGGTTCATTTGTTCTGTTTGTAGATTCCTCTGGCGTAGCAATTTGTATCAGTTTTAAATGTCCACCGGCTAGCTATCATCTGATCTGGGTAGGCATGTTTTTCTTACAGGTTGTGAAGCGGAAAAGGAATCTTTTATCCAAAAATTACTAGTGAAGAAATGTGTTTTATAATGTTTTATTGTCGAACACGTGCACTAACACTTTCACAGATTTATCTAGATAATCGCCATACTGAAACTGTTTATAATAACTTCTTATCACTTTTAACTCACGCACTTCAACTTTGTATATTTAACTTTAGAACATTTTATAAGATTTCTCGTACTTCTGCTGCGTGTAACTTATGACGAAATGAAGGACTGATTGGCGACATGTAGTTGACTGAGAATTCCGTTGAACTGCGGGATCGACGTGGAGTGTACGGAAAATTTTGTATAACTGCGGGGCGATCGACTTCGAGCATGGCTATTTATAGGCTTGCCTTAAGATACACCTAAAGATTATAAATGAACTGCTATTGGCTAATAAAACGCGCCAACATTAGCGTCTATTTTACTATCCTATGAAAACCACTAATACATATTATTTTTAGAGAATGTTCTAGAAGCTTTTTTACCGAAAAGGCGCGAAACATTACGTAACTTCCTGGTTCCCGGTAACGATAAACAACTCATCCCTTGCTGCATTCTTGTGTTATTGCAAACAGTTTCAGTAAAGCCATAGATTATTATTTACCAATAATAATTACAATTATTAAACCTCTGAAATCAATGTTACACAAAAATACATATTCATATTAAAATAATTATTTACATTTGAGTAATTTGTGATACAAATTGCCGTATCATATGCCCCACTAGAAACATAATTATAAATATTTATAACTTGTTTGGAAATTTTATAATTTTGTTTTTAGTCTCCTAAATCTTGTAACACACGCTATCACTTTCACTTTACACTTCACACGCATTTAACACATGACATATGTTTTATCTCGCCACTACTTACTGGCTCTGGTTTAATTTGTTTTGACATTAATCTGACGTTACAACAAATTTTTTTTTTTTTTTGTTTTTTTTTGTTTTTTATAGCAAATACTTTACCCTAAGTTATTTAATTAGTGTTACAAAAAATGGTTTACTTTCTTATATTGTTACCAAAAAATTATCAATTCAAGAATTTTTTTGTAATTACTATACATATTTACCAAAATATTCACCCTCTACATCTATTTACATCTCTTAAATCTAGATAATGCTTTACATTTTCTGTTTGCTACATAAGTATTTGTTTCAATTATTTTTAATTATATTTACCACAAATTTTTTTTTTTTTTATTATTTTGTACTTTGCAAATATATTTACATCTCTTAAATCTTGACAATGTTTCACCTTTTCTGTTTGCTACATAAGTATTTGTTTTGAATTATTTTTACCATTTTTGTTATTTTGAATTTTATTTTAAACAATACTCTTGGAATTGCATTTACGTATCTTTACTTTAATATCATATTAAGTTTCAATCTTTGTATTCTTAATTTTTAAATCTTGGAATTGTATTTACGTACTTTTAATTTAATCTCATCTTAAGTTTCAATCTTTGCATTCTTAATTTTCAAATATTTTGTTACAGTTACTAAAATTTTAATTTACTTATTTATTTATTTATTTATTTATTTTTTTTTATTTAATTTATTTCACTTTTCAAATGACATATATAAATAGTTAACCCTCTTACGTTCCAATACATTTCTTTGCAAGTCGCCTTTAACTATCCAGCATTTACTTTACATCACATTGCTATTTACCCTCCTGGATCAAATTGTGTGTGGCTAAATATTACTCGTAGCCGTAACCTAACCTTCAAATTTTTCATGAATAACCTCTTGTATTCATATGAAATTTCGTTCCCTGATAACATTTGAAAACAATCTACAGTTTCTTGAACAATACATCTTTTAACAACTTTCATATTCAATTCTTCAACTATCTCTTTAATTTGAAAGTACTCTGACAAATCTGTACTAAACTGTACTGGACTGGAGTTTTCAATTTGAACATCTTGGTACAATTTACTTCTTTGCATTACTGACTCATTTTGTATTTCTGATATTTCCCCTCTGAAATTAAGTTGCACCTCATTTACATCTACATTCCTAACCGCTTTTATCTCTCTTATCTCACTTGAAATACTACTCATTTGACTTCCTAACTCTGTACATTCTGCATTAACCTCACTTTTAGTATTAACCTCACTTTCTTTGTTACATATTTCCCTGCTCATGTCTAGCATTTTCTTTGAAACTTCTCCTGTCTCACTTACTATTACTTCCTCATTTTCATCTCTCATTTCTGGCATACTACTATCTAACTTCATAACTTTCTTTTCAATTTCTTCACTGCTTTGATCTACTGTTTGCTCTAATTTCTCATTACTCCTACCAAGACTTTCCATAAATTCCCTATGATCTTTGTTTATAGCTTCTCTCAATTCCCTATGACTCTTTTGCATATCTTCCCTTAATTCTTTATTATTCATTTCCATTTTCTGAGTTAGTTTTTGTTCTAATTTCTCATTACTCTTACTACTATCTTCCCTTAATTCTTCCCTCAATTCCCTCTTCATATTTCTCAGCATTTCCATCATCACAATAGTATCAAGATTAACATTTCTTGCTGTTCTATTCTCACTTTCTGCACTAACATTTCCTGCTGTTCTATTCTGACTTTGTTTACTAATATTTCCTCCCTCAACTACTACATTGTTTAAGCTATTTTCTGTCACCTGTATGGAATTACAGCTAACTGTTACACTATCCCCCTCCATCATTGTTTCTTGTTTTAAACTTTTTTTTTTTTTTTTTAAATTAAAATCATACTTTTCTAACCTTTCTGATGCTATCTGCTGATGTATCTTTGATGTCCAGCGTTCTGCCCCTTTCTCCTAGATTTGTATGTCGCTTCTGCGTTGTTTTATGATGAATCTACGTTGTCTCGATGTTTTTGCGTCCACTTATCCGCGTCGTTTGTCGCTCCTCTTGTTTCTGGAATCTGCGTCTTGTAGATCATTTTACTGCTGCTTTCGTTCCACGTCCTGATTATGCTGATCCTTTCCTGGTCATCTTTCCTTTCCTGGTTACTTGAGTTCCTTTCCTGGTCACTTTGCCTTCCTTTCCTGGTCACTTCGCCCCACGTTGGTGGCGCCAATTTGATGCGGTACAAATGTTACAAATTGTATGTTGCAAATAAATGTTTGTTTACATAACTTTAACTGCCCCACGTTGGGCGCCAATTTGATGCGGTATAGCTTACGTATTCTGTTTTACGTAAATTATTATATCTTGAAGATCTTATAGTTAGCCCCACGTTGTGGTAGCCAATTTGCGAGTATAACAAATTTGTATATATGTTAATAGCACCACGTTGGGGAAGCCAATTTACGAGAGCAAATATGTGTTTACTTCACGCGAAACCATCTTGTGTGACGTCATACGTTGGTTGGTTCATTTGTTCTGTTTGTAGATTCCTCTGGCGTAGCAATTTGTATCAGTTTTAAATGTCCACCGGCTAGCTATCATCTGATCTGGGTAGGCATGTTTTTCTTACAGGTTGTGAAGCGGAAAAGGAATCTTTTATCCAAAAATTACTAGTGAAGAAATGTGTTTTATAATGTTTTATTGTCGAACACGTGCACTAACACTTTCACAGATTTATCTAGATAATCGCCATACTGAAACTGTTTATAATAACTTCTTATCACTTTTAACTCACGCACTTCAACTTTGTATATTTAACTTTAGAACATTTTATAAGATTTCTCGTACTTCTGCTGCGTGTAACTTATGACGAAATGAAGGACTGATTGGCGACATGTAGTTGACTGAGAATTCCGTTGAACTGCGGGATCGACGTGGAGTGTACGGAAAATTTTGTATAACTGCGGGGCGATCGACTTCGAGCATGGCTATTTATAGGCTTGCCTTAAGATACACCTAAAGATTATAAATGAACTGCTATTGGCTAATAAAACGCGCCAACATTAGCGTCTATTTTACTATCCAATGAAAACCACTAATACATATTATTTTTAGAGAATGTTCTAGAAGCTTTTTTACCGAAAAGGCGCGAAACATTACGTAACTTCCTGGTTCCCGGTAACGATAAACAACTCATCCCTTGCTGCATTCTTGTGTTATTGCAAACAGTTTCAGTAAAGCCATAGATTATTATTTACCAATAATAATTACAATTATTAAACCTCTGAAATCAATGTTACACAAAAATACATATTCATATTAAAATAATTATTTACATTTGAGTAATTTGTGATACAAATTACCGTATCATAATGCTGAAAGACATGGCTGTATATAATAATGCAATGATATCTTAAGTTTTGCACAATTATAACTAACGGGAATCAATGAGGCCAAATAACTTATTGGTAAAATGATATAAAGGAAATAAAGTTGTAATGCATTGGTTTATTGAATTTCAGCCAGGTACACCAAATCCAGTAGCAACACTTAGTATGGTGGACCTGGAAATACTAAAGACTGGCCAGCCTGTAGTAAACAATGACCTCCCACCTCCACCCGTGCTGAAAAGCAGGTAAATGTTCTAAGCATTTGTTAGAATTAGTAGTAATGTTTTAAAATAATTCTGTGGATTCTAAAATGTTTTTATTTTTCAGTGAACCAATTCTAACTGCAGCAACGTGGTCTACAAATAATACTTTGACAGCAGTCTGGATGAATCGAGTACAGAATGTTGGCAAGATAGTTGCTTGTAATGCAGAAAATTTGAATTGTGCTGAGGTAAGAAGTAATTTCTGTCATTTGTTTGCTTATCAAATATTAAGAAGTCCTAAGATTACCAAATTAAATGCAATATTGGGTTGCATCCAATTTTAAATAAATGAGCAATTATTTATTTACTATAACTGGTGTTGTAAATTACTATATATAGTTTAAGTGATATGCACGACTTTAACCAGTGAGTAATTATTTACATGATTGCTACAGAAAGTGAATTGCCTTATGAGTGAAATTTTTAAATCTAAGTTGTATGTGAGGATGGAATTGGATATGAGAAAAGAAATGGCAGTTTCTTAGCAACTGTATAGCACATTTTGTTCCATACTGTTTAAAAACTACATTATTTTGAATAAATATTGGAATCTATATTATAGCTGTAGGAGCATATGCTGTTCTTTGTATGATAACATAATCTAATGTTATGTTGTTTCTTTTTCCCCCCGTGTTTATAAGACTTTGAGAATTAGTTTAAGTACAGTAAACAAACATTTCTCACATAAATTTACTTTTAGAAAAACAAACAAACATGAAATACTCAAATGTAGTATATTATGACACAAACTTTTATATTAATGTGAAGTACTATCCTATTATAATGTGAAACATTATAATATTGTACTTCCCTTGAATATGGGGGATTCCATTTCAAATCGCCCAAAATAGAAGGAAAAATGATCTTCCATTTTTTAAATGAAACAAAACTTTTGTATTTGGAAACAAGTCTAATACAATGCTTTATGCAAACTTTTAAAATTCAGAACATCATAGTTTTGCAATTAAAATTGTTCAAATTTATCGTATCCTCCTAAATTCTTAACTTTAAGCTGATATCACTGAAACCTTTAAATCTAATTATTTATTTGAGCTTTATATTGATTCCCTAAACTTTAATTTCATACTGATAAGTAAACATGTTCTTGTTTTTATTGAAGTGAAGATATTTCTGTTTTTTCAAGTGTGGGGGTAACAGATTAAAAAAGTAATTGTATTATACATGATAAGAATCTGTTATTCAAACACAATCGAACATATATTTTACTGTAATGGTGACTGATAACGGTTCATCTAAAATAATTAAAGAAGTAAGTTAGGTACCGTATACGAGGGAGTATTAAAATATGTACTCATGGTCGCTCTCGCATGTTTGTTTTGAACTGAAGGTCAAGCAAGCTACTATGCATAAGGTTAAACAATGCGAATGCTTACTAAGCAGTATGCAGTTCTGAGTATTTCCTCAAAGATTCACAGAGTGCTGGTGATTATTGTGCATCAACCACGTAAATCGCCGCATTTATTCACTTTTTGTGTTATAACTACGAACTGTAACATTACCACTTTACCAGCATTGCTGACTTCTCTTAATGACACTATGAATAAAAAATGGGATAAATTGGAAAATATTACAGTGGCAATAAAATTGTTGACAGTTAGAGAATGGCAAAGAAGTAGGAGCATGGTTAAATATTTAGGAAGAGTAAGGGGTAAATGGATTAGAAAATTAAAAAGAGAAAAAGATGGGAGGGAGTCAAATTAGGGCCCGAATGCATGCAGATATCCTGTAAGTCACAGCGTGCTGGGTGTCAGTCAGTCTCAATTACAAGAAATGTATGTAATTGTTGAAATATTCTAATGATGCTATGGATTATTCTCTGTCTAATATTTTAGTTTTATAAAATTCTGAAGACGCTTAAAGTAAGTAAAAATTTTATACACATTTTTATGAATTATTATAAAAATAATTAGTATATACTGTAATGAAATGCGGACTTTTATCTAAAAAATGAGATTTGGTACAATATTCTGAAATAAAGGGTTCTGGAGCTATGCACACTTGACGGATTGAGTTGAAGTTTATTGAAGCACTAAGAAATACATGTACTGTACTGCCCACTAGAGTTTGGCCCAGGCCACTGTATGCACACTTAAAATGCGACAAAATGAATTGACACGATACATATGTTGTTCAATAATGTGACGACTGTTTGGGTTTAGATGCTAATTATTTGATAAATATGCTTTCCTTATTAATAGGAAAAATGACAATGAAAACAAAAACTACAAAGTTTTTTGCCATTTGATTTCACATGTAATGTCCCATATACTGGTATGCATGAAGCATGGAAAATAGCTACTGATGCACAAAGTTCTATTTTCTGTATCATTGTTAGTTTGGAAACAAGTAAATTTTGACAAAATAATTTCTCAAACAATATCATTTGACCTTGTTTCAGATCTTTAGATCTACAAGTTGTCCCATTTCTATATGCTTTCCAGGAACACCATATCCTGTATCACTCTTTTAAACCTTTCTTCTGAGCATTCTATACTACTAATACTACACTTCTAGTCACTGATATTATTACCATATGTATATTTACAACTTATCTTCTCTTACTGTGTAAAATATTTTGTAAAATAACCTTCTGTGCCCTTGTGATCTCTAAATGCCTGTTCTCATGCAAGCCAAAATCTCTAGCATCAGTTTACTCGTTAATGATTATCTTTCCTTCAGTATCTAAATAGTGATTATGCAATGCCCTTATAAAGTAATTAGCTGACTTACTTAGCATTGTATGGGTGCATTTTTAGATCTTGAATAATATTTATATTACTTTTATTAACCACCGCCCACATTATTGTCACTACATTTTTAAAAAAATCCATGTCACATCTGTAACAATTCTTTTAAATGTCTAGTTAAAATAAAATATTGAGTTACTTTCAAATATAAAGCATTTTTTTCAATTTTGGAATAATTCCTTACACACAAATAAAGCTCAGATTTTTATAAAGCTAGTGGCTGAGAGTTGGAGCTCAAGCTGAGAGAGATGTGTAATTTTCAAGTTTGAGATATCATAAACTTCAAACATTTGACAACTGTGCACAGAATACACTAAGTTAAACCCCATCCATAGAACATGTAAAGCAGAAGTACAAGAATAAGCCTTCTGCACACCCACTCTCCCAAACAATGTGCACCATGCAGGAACACTGAATTGGGGTGTGGAAGACATAAGGACTGTCTGAGTTTGTATTCAGTTTCTAAAGGGAGGCAAGTAGTGTCAGTCTTCACTGCCCTTTTTCAGTGACATCATGTAAGAGCTCATACGAGATTCCAAGAACAGATAATAGGAATGCACATATCACTCTGTTGTCCTGGTCAAGGCAAGTGGAAGAGAAGAATGTATGAAACTTAAAATACAGTTGGACACAGAATATAGATTCACTCTAGGTTGTAGTTTATACATGTATAGTATCTAAAAATTGTTAAAAATGTCTTTCATTAAACATAAATAAACTCACTTGTTTGCTCCCAGGAGCTGCAGTATATCTTGTGACTGCACAGATCTAAATCAGTCAATGAGAAGAGAAATATCCAATTAGTTTCAAAACCAACTGTACAACATGCTACTTAGCCCTTCTCATAACTATGACATCCATTACTATAGTCTCCATGCAATAATGATGATGATGATGATGATGATGATGATGATGATGATAATAATAATAATAATAATAAAAATAACAACAATAATAGTGATTTCTATATTAATATAGACATAGATAACTGCAAAATTCTTATAATGGAACTAAGTGAGATATTATAATAAGTCATTTATTTACAGAATTACTTCTTTTAAGTGTGCATACTAAAGATTAAAAAAGAATTAAATAAAAATATATTGATAGAATTAAACATAAAAATGGTATAAAAGAAAGCTTAGTCAAAAGCTTTGTGAACAGTATACTCAATCAAGATCTGGGTTAGTAATACAGATATTATGCATCAAGAATATTTTACTTATGAAGTTATTCTAACACAATGTCTCTCATCCAGTCCATGTCTATTCTTCATTTCTGTCTTAAAGTAATAATAATTTAATATACTGTTATTTTCTTCTCATTTTTTGCCGTAATAGTTTTTCAAAACCTAACTATTAATTTAGTCAGATGTTTATTTTCAGATGCTGTCGATTAGAGAGAAATCAGGATGGCTGGACATCTTTACTCCACCTCTGTTCTCACCAGATGGCAGCAGAATGGTTCTAGTTCTTCCTGAAGAGCAAGATCCAGAGGCTGGTGCTTATCGACACGTTGTCATGGTGATGAAAGCAAGAACAGTTGCTCTAACAGCTGGCAAATACACTGTCTCCGAGATCTTATCATGGGATTCAAGGAGAAACAAGATGTATGTCACTATACATTTCTAACACACTTTATTTTTTTCCATTAAACATGCTTATTCTTCTAGTTGTGAGCAATGAATGTTGGCATTATGTGTGTTTTTCTTTTGTAGATATTACCTGGCTACAGAGGAAGGTGATCCAGCAACGCTACACCTGTACAGTATATCAGATAACCCTGAAACAGCACCTAACACACCTGAATGCATCTCATGTAATGTACGGACTGTGAACGGAAAGACTGAATGCCTATATACAAGAGCATCATTCAGTAAAGGCAGCTCTTATTACACTCTTACTTGTTCTGGGCCAGGTATTCCAGAGACCTCGCTTTTTAATAAGGTAACTGATGTGGAACTTTTACATAAGCTATGGGAGAATACAGCAGCATTTTGTAAGCTCTATAAAATCCCTAATAGAAATGAAAATGATGTGGTGTGGAGCTTACATTTTTAGAGAGAAACTTCTCTTTCATTACTCTTCCAAGTGCTTCCACATCTGTCACATTCACCTCATTTGCTCCAAGCAATTACTTTTTGTTTCCAATGCTGAAGAAATGGCTGGGTGGATGAAGATTCACATCAAATGATAAGCTTGAACCTGAGATAGGTGCTTATTTTGTACAGTTGGACAAATCTTATTTTATTGAGGGTTTGGAAAGTCATTGGACTAAATGTACTGATTTACTAGTGTTTTTTTTTTTTTAATCTTGTTTCCTTGATCAGACTCAGAACTTATAGAACCTCCCTTGTATACAAGTAAGGAATAAGAATATGTGAATGTTATTAAAACAGAAATTGCAGTCAGCTTCTAGTTCTTTGCTTACTGTATAATGATATACATGATTTTGAATCTTCTCCGTTGAGATTTCAGATGTTATAATACTGCAAAGATAATGCCATTTTGGGCCCTCAATATAATGCACCATTTTAATAACAGTTGCAGTGTTGGAATATAACACTGAATTGTCCACATAAACTTTTTATTACTTGGGATAAAATAGTTTATTATTGCACTTTCCACAACACCACCATAAAAATTGAATATCATGTAACACTTCATTCAGTGATCACTGACAACTGACAAAAGATAACCTACTTATGGGGTTTTTGATCATGATGGACTGAGGAAACAGTTTGCTTTTTCTATTAAAGTGTTAACAAACCCCATAATTCAACAGTATTCCAATGTAAAAATGTTAAGCAACCATTGTATCTAGTATCAGGTGCATTTTAACAACAGCAATAACATGGGATATCAAGTACAAGTGATTTTCAAGGCTGTAGATAGAAGAGTGATGTATTCATGCTATGATATTACAATTGACTTTCTTCATGTTAATTATTGTCAACATGGCCCCTTAAAATCCTAAAGCCTTATGGTCTTGGGGTTGAATAGTTTGCCAAGGTGCCTAGAGCCTTGAGCTGATACTGCCCCTCAAGAGGGGAGGGGGAGGTGCTCAAGCCTAAGGTTTTTCCTTGGAAGAAGTTCCTTATTGGCATCTGTTGGAGTTAGATACTTTGAATCAGGAATTTGCAGGCCCACTCTCTTCCTAAATAGCATATTCAACCAGGAGACAGTGACTGTAGATGTTATCTCTACCAACTCTGAAATAAAGTTGTTAAAATATGGATTTGTAGCTGTAGCTATATTATCCATTCTCTTGGGTCTAATATGTGGCAATATTAAATGCTTACTATGTAATACATGCCAAGGAAATAATTTTTAAGTAGAGCTTTATTATTTTAATTTTCTTCTTGCACACTTTAAGGTGCTCCTCTAGCTTGAAAATTTGTATGTCACAGAATCATGAACGAATAATGGTGCTAGAGGCCAATGATGACATTCGAGAGCTCCTTAAAGATCGCACTTTACCCAGTACCAAGAGATTTATGGTGGATGTACCTGGAGGATTCAAAGCACAAGTACAGCTTTGGTTACCACCAAACATGGATACTTCAGGCCGCACTAAGTATCCAATGCTTGTTAATGTGTAAGTTTTATTTGAGTACACTTATTTTTGGGTATAAAGACTATCTTATATAAAAAAATAAAAACAAAATGACACATTGAGCATTAATGGCTACAATAATTATAGTATAACTTCATGTAGCTGTAAACTATAAGAGATAGAAAAACTTAATAACCTTGCGCAAAAGCAAATCAGATGTATTGCACTCAAGGCTTTCTTTACACACTCTTTTACAAACTGTTCTTACAGAAGCTTTTTCTTCTATACAAAAGTCATTTAGAATAGAGAGGACTTCAAAGGCTATTACCAGAAAATTCAAAATGCACATTTTTTCATGAAAATAGCTTAAACGTACAGAATTTTAATCAAAATCATTAGCACCATTTCTGAGAAAATCAAAAACAACATACAATGTTCCATGTAAAGGGTAGTTTTGGGTGAGGGAATTTTCTTCAAAATCAAATATCAAGTTTCATGTTTAATTGACCTTTCGTTTTTGGGTTAACCAGTTCACTTTCTCTCTCTCTCTCTCTCTCTCTCTCTCTCTCTCTCTCACACACACACACACACACACACTATTTTTATGTTTAGGGCCTCAAAACATGTATTTCTGGCAATATCTCGGTATCAAATTTTTGGGTGAAATACAATATTCCTCTACTTACTGTATGTGGCAGAGAAAGTAAAAATGTAAATCTTTTAACACATTCAGTTTATGTCAAATTTTTTTGTGGCATCAAAAGATATTCTTTGTTGTTGGTTTGGAATTTTAAACACCTTTTATTTTCAACTGCTAAGTCATCGCTCATTGTTTTCTTGTTATCATGTAAAAAGTGGAATTTCAAGTCTATCACATAGATCTGACTATAGCTTCAGCCTAGTGAATCATTTTTGTGCCAACAATGAAATGTGTAATGAAATGATTTCTAAAAACATTTATCTTGATAAACAAGAAATAGATACATAAATATACTTTTGTAAGAATAATTTGTAGAGTGATGATATTTTTCTAACTTGGCTGTCTACCTTCTTCTGTAGCTGCCTATAGCTTGTTTCAGCTGGCCCTGCTATTTACATTTTTTGTTTTTCCAGATATGGTGGACCTGACTCTTACCAAGTAACAAAACGCTTTACTGTTGACTGGAGTACATATCTGACTGTCAACAAAAGCATCATCTATGCAGCTATTGATGGTCGGGGATCTGGTTTGAAGGGAAATAAAATGCTTTTTGCAGGATATAGGCGTCTTGGTTCAGTTGAGATTGAAGATCAATTAAATGTGACAAGGTAAGCTTAATACATTTTCAATTTTTCCAACATTACACAGATTTACATGTTCTATGTATGAATACATTTATCTATCGCTCATTAATCTGGATTTCCCGTTTATCTGGGTTGATTTTTGCTTAACTTTTCACCACCAAAATATATGCATCCTTTGACAAATATATATTAATCTACATGGTTGTAATTTTGGCACCACAGGTAGCATAGAGATACGTCAGTCGCACACTTCAATGTAACCATGAGTACTGTTACCATGGTCAGTGTCACAGAATAAGACTAAAGTGTGTGGCATGTTTCAATTGTTTACATAACAGAGCTGATAGTGATCATAGACATTCTCTTCTGCTTTTACAGTAATCCAAATTTCACTATCATACATCAGAGTTTGTCTTCATTTAAGTTTGTTTCCTGATTATCCAGATTTTTGTTAAGCTGGATTGCCTCTGGCCACCCTAGTCCGGATTAATGAGATTCTTGTGTAGAGAGATGAAATGCTGAATGTACAATATAAGAATTAAGAATTACCTAAAGTTTGGAAGTGAAATATGCTTTCAATTAACACAAATCAATGATATTAAAACTAAAACAAAGTATTTTCTAATTTAACCTGTCCACTGCTGACTTTTTGTCCAATGAGGAGCCTGATTCATTATGGATCAGTTGACATTAAGATAAGTGTTCTATTATCTACTTTGCATTGTCCAGGTACACTGACTAAGCTACTGCACATGCCATCTACTCACAGCATTATTTACCTAATATGTACCAGTAGATGTCATCACTTGCTTCAACTCAAAGTTGTGTTGCAATGCAAACAATTTTCCTTTATCAATTGATCAGCATTTCGTTTGCTGGAATACATTGTAAGATTTACAAATAAAACTTCATCTGATTCTTTAGGTTGGTACCCTTTGTCCCTGAACATCTTATCAAAAACTTTGGTACAAAATTCTTGTTCTTTTATTTTTCAAATTATTGAGCATTTTCTAAGACTAATAAAAAATAAAGTAAGACATCCTCATTCATTCAACACTTTACATGAAAGTTCACAATAGGAAAAAGAAAAGAATGCCCCCTCCCGCCCAAGAAAGAATAAAACAATTTGAGGATTATTATGCGCCTCACCTTTATAAAACTTTGTATTTAATTATTTTAATATATTAGGTTTTACTAGCCAACTTGACTTTTTTCTTTTATATATTTTGTGTGTCTAATTCTAGTTATTTTTACAGTTTTAAATATATGTTTGCTGTCTTTAAAAATGACAGTAAATAAATGTTGGTACTTAATTTATATGGAAACTAATGTATTTAAATGGGAATGAGTAAAAAAAAAAGCTTTTGTTTTTTAACAGCATTTATGCATATTTTTTGAGAGCATTTCTTATGAAAGTTTTTCTTAATAAGAAATATTTTTATGCAGGTATCTTCACGAAAATAATGCATTCATCGATAGTTCAAGAACTGCTATCTGGGGCTGGAGTTATGGTGGCTACAGCACTGGAATGGCTCTCGCTAAGGATACACAGAAAGTCTTCAAATGCGGCATATCTGTGGCACCAGTTTCCGATTGGGCATATTATGGTAATTTTTTATTATACATATCTCTGAGGATATTGTCTCTAATTAAAATGAAAACTACTTCTTGTAACATTTAAGCTGAGCAAATCAGAGCAAGATTTTGTGACACTTCCTAATTCTTATACATTTGGCTTTAGCCGTATCAAAATGGAATGCAATGACAGCAATATCAAGCCAATAGATTCACATCTTTTCTTGTTCAGTCTGACTCCCTTAGTTGCCATTTGTCTCTTGGACCCTTATTATAATTGAATCAGTTTTCTAAAGCTTTTTATCCATTACAAATCCAAAACTCCAAAGAGTGCACTAGAAATATTTTTTTGTTTATATGTACCTTTTGTTTATAATTTACATTAGAGTATAGATGGTGAATGAATGTATGAAATAAACATGCATTAACCTTGGGGTTGATGCACTGAAATTGCCTGGTATTAATTTTAGGGACTGAGGAAAAATCCCAAATAAAAACTTCAGGCAAGCAGCTTGAACCAACCAGGGTCTGAACCTGCCAGCAACTTGAGAGAAAAGAGCATTACCCCTGCAGCATGAAGTTTATTTTTTTTAATTGTATTCACTGGTATAATTGTATACTCAAATTAATTTCTGTTTCAGGGCTATCAATAAAGCAGCAAGTTTTAATACAGGGTGCATCAGAAGTTTGTAACCATTTCTGGGAAAATGCTAATTTTTGTCTCTTTATTGTAGGTAATCTAAAAAATAATTACCACACAACAATGAATAAATGTCATAAGTTGAAAACTCAATTGACTGCCCTTTGCTGCAGTTCAAGAACGGTTTCGTTGATGTTGCCATACAAAAGCCTCAATATGAACAACTATTACATAGAGGTTTGTTCAACAAGTTCTGTGAACTGGGAATGTTTGTGACAAGAAACATTCTGGGCAGCCATTGATGTTACAGGAAACTGTAGAGAACGTACGACAGGCGATCGAGTAGAGTCCAAAAGCGTTGACATGTCGTTTCAGTCGGGAACACAGTATCCCAAAGCTGTGTGCTGCAAGCTTTGTGTGTGGCAAGCTTTTTTGCTGAAGCTGTGTGTAGCTTGAGCAAAAAATAATGGACTGTAAATGTGCTGTTGTTTCCACACAGTGGACTTTGGGATGCCATTGGGGCTTCTGTACAGTAACGTTTGCAAAAAAGCATTCTTGGACCTCAGCAAAGGGTAGTCCATTGAATCTCCAACTTACGACATTTATTTGTTGACTACCTTATAATAAGGAGGCAAAAATTAGCATTTTCCCAGAAATAGTTAGATACTTCTCGGGCAACTTGTATAATGAGGAATCTGTACTCTTCTTATTTTAATGTTTTAATAGCATATGTAATTATATAATAGGGGGATTTTGATGAAATAAACAATTTTTAAACTGCAGAAAAGAGTAATCAGAGCAACAATGAAACTGAAATGCACAAATTCATATAAATCTGCTTTTAAACTGTTAGACATATTACCACTTCCAAGCTTATATATCTTAGAAGTACTAATATATTTTAGATGGTACATAAATGATTTTGAAATTAATAAGAAACACCACTACAGTACAAGAAATAGGAGTCAATTGAGTATCATTACTCAGAACTGCAGTCTGGTAGGACCTTGATTTACAATGGGATTAAGATATATTAACAGATTATCCAAGATGTATAAAATACACACCTCAGAAGCGAAATTTAAACAGAAAATGAAAATTGCATTATTGGAACATTGTTTTTTACTCAGTAAATGAATTAATGAAGCATTATAGTTAATATATTTTTACTTTCTCTACCATGTACCTAAAAACCACGTACCACCCAAAATTTCAATATCGAGATTTCACTGGAAATACATGTTTTGAGCCCCCTGAATCCAAATAAAGCATTTTTAAAAAGAGAGAGTGAGTGTGAGTGTGTGTGTATGAGAGAGAGAGAGAGAGAGAGAGAGAGAGAGAGAGAGAGAGAACAGCATAACACAATTTTGATTTTTATTAAAATACCACATATGAAGGATATTCACATGACAAATGAAATGTATCTTGAAATTTCTAGGAATAGCCTATGAAGTCCTCTTCATTCAGAAGGAACTTTGTATAATCTTGTATGACTGGTAAACATTAAGCAATAGACAAAAACATTCTACACAAAAAATGTAGATCTCTAAAACACAGTTTATTTCAAGTAAGTTTTTTTGTGGCATAAGCCATTTCTGAGATATTTGTTATTAAAAGTTTGAATCATTCATTTCTTGATAAGTCTCTTAGAGTTCTGTCAACATGGCATTGAAACAGTATGGAATTTTAAGTCCAGCATATGGCATCTAAACATTTGACTGTCACTGTTCCCTTTGTATCTATAACAAAATGTGTAATGTAGCTATTTCTGCAAAGGTTTGTTTGAAGTAAAATGTAGTAGATAGAAAAATAAGCTTTAGAAAGAATAGTTTGTATACCCACTAATAAACAATAGCGGGTAGAGAAGGTCATGTGGATGTATCACATTAGATTTTATAATTATTACAATTTATTACTTTTTCTTTCTTTTTTTCAATCATATCTTTTATATTAATCATATTGTTTGAATGCATGTATCCTTTTTGTATGTATGATGTATCCCATACTCAATGATGAAATGAAGTATATGTATACTTGTGCTTCTCTTTTAATTTTGCAACTATTTTTTATGAGATAAACATTCTGAATTTATTACTTTAACAAGCACAATCAGAGAGAAGTAATTTGTTGTTTGAAAATAATGTAAAGCTTAGCCATATGATTTTTTCTCTAAGCACCTAATTTAAAATGTTAATCACAAAGAAATAACTAGTTATTGCAATGAACATTAACAATTTATTATTATTATACTGGTGCCAAAAAATTAATCTCTTGCTTAGGGGTTAAATATATATTTTATACATATTTACAAGGGAAGTAACAAACTCTTCCTGCTAAACCCCATCTTTTAATTGTTGTAAGAAAAGCCATGCTGAATAAGAATGCCATATTCTAAAGATATGGTTTCGACTCAAGATTCTGAAACTAGTCAGAATACTGCAGTAGCAAAACAGTGTACAAGTGTGCAGTACAGTTCAATATTTTTGCATGAAATGGGACAGAACATACTCTTAGACAATTCTCTTCCTGTTACTCCCAATGTGACCTTTGAGCAGGAAGTCATGGTCACTGTCCAGAGAGTAAGTAAAGTATTGCTTCTCTGCCATTTAAATTGGTCATTCGGAACTCAATTTCCATACCTTGTAGTTAACATTGGTAGCTAGTTTTAGCTTCTGGTCATATGATCAGCCACTTCCATAACCAAAATTTTGAGCTAGGTTTTGGCAGGAAGGGTTTGTTACCTCCCTTGTTAGTCACTATTCTTAGTTCCATCAGTGCCTTTGAAAGAGTTAAAAATGTAGCATAGCTAATTTAATATTAAGATAAAACATTGTTGGCAATATGATTTACGCTAATGTTTTGTTTATGCAGATACCATTTACACAGAACGTTATATGGGTCTCCCAACAGTACAGGACAATCTTGAAGGCTATCAAACTGCTGCACTGACAAGAATTGCAGGAAATCTGCGTAACAAACAGTATCTTCTGATTCACGGTACATTGGATGATAATGTTCATTATCAGCAGAGTATGATGTTGGCTAAGAGACTGGAACATCTTGATATTCTTTTCCAGCAACAGGTATGTCTATTTTGGCCTTATGTACTTTTACACTTAGGTTTATACAAATTTTTTAAAAATTTCCATAAGCTTTGTCCATTCTAATGTAGCAAACCTGATGGTTTTTCAAACAAAATCTAATGCAACACTCTGGCTCCTCAACCCAGAGGTCCTGGATTTGATTCCCAGGTGGGGGAGGGAATTTTTCTATAACCAGAATCATTTCCTATCCCCCACAGAGTCTGGGAGTGAATGTGAGTGTTTAATTGTAAAAATCTGATGAAACCAAAGTTAAGAAACACTACAATTTAACAAGCAATAATACCTTCAGTTGTTTCTCAAGTCAAAGCACCCATTATGACCAAAGAAGTTAAGGGAACTACACAAGTGAAACAAACAAAAAAGTTTAACACATGCATACAAATTAAATGTACGAGGGCGGATTGATAAATCCTTGGCGAGAGATAACGTTCTAATCACAGGTTTTTTGTTTGTACCCAAGTCTTACATCTATTCTCGGTATAATCGCATAAATTCGTCATCATTTGTTTCTTAGAACTAAATTGAGAGCATCTAAAATAAGCAGATGTGTGTTGCTTCATAGAAAATGGAGAAAAGTGAATTTCGTATTTTGATAAAGCACTACTTTTTGCGCGGTAAGATGGTGCAGGAAACGGAAGAAAAGCTGAACAAGCATTATGGGGACACTGCTCCATCACATGACATGGTTCACAGAATTTTGAAGTGGCCGTTCAAGCACAAGAGATGCCATGCACACAGGACGGTCGGTTGAGGTCACAACAGAAGAAATGGTGAACAAAGTTCACGATAGTGTGTTGGAAGACTGCCAAGTGAAAATCCGTGAGATAGCCAAGACCATAAACATCTCGAGTGAACAGGTGTATAACATTGTGCACAAATTTTTGGGTATGAGAAACCTGTCAGCAAGTTGGGTGCCGTGACTGCTCACAGTTGAGAACAAGCAGAATTGTGTGTCCTTATCACAGGGATGTTAGAACATGTTCCAGGCAACCCAAATGAGTTTTTGCGGTATTATATCATGGTTGATGAAACTTGGATCCATTACTATCAACCTGAAACTAAACAACAATCAAAGCGGTGGATTTCCTTTCGGCAAACCTGCTCCAAAGAAAGTGAAAACCATTCCGTCAGCAGGAAAAATCATGGCAGCTGTCTTTTGGGATTTACAAGGGATGATAGACATCCCTACCTGGAAAAGGGTGAAACGATCACAGGTTCATATTATGCTGCAATGCTGGATCAGTTTTGCAAGGAACTGTTAAAGATACGACCCCATTTGGTAAAGAAAAAGGTTCTCTTTCACCACGATAATGTACCCGCACAAAAGTCAGCCATTGCCATCGCAGAATTTGTGAAATTGGGCCACGAACTGCTACCTCACCCACCATATTCTCCAGATTTGGCTCTGAGCGACTTCTTGCTCTTCGCAAACCTGAAAAATTGGCTTGCTGGGAAGAAATTCACTTCCAGTGAACACATCATGGCAGAAACAGCCTAATATTTTGCAGACTTAAAAAAAATCATATTTTTTGGAAGGGTTAAAAAAATTGGAGAAATGTTGGACAACATATATTGAATTGAAAGGAGACTATGTTGAGAAATAAAATTGATTTTTTTGAAAAAAATTATTTTCTTTAAAAAGTCACTGACTTATCAATCCGCCCTTGTAAATAAAATAACTGAGGAAGATTATACAGATTAATTAAATTTGTCTTTACAACTCCAACAACTATACAACACGTAAAAAAACATAACAGACAATATAATTAAATAATTGAGGTTTTTCCTTTCCTTAGCTCCAGGTTTATGTAAAGAGTCTCTGAAACTGTAAAGAGCCTTACCATTATCACAGCTATGTGTGGTATCATGATCTTTTTAAACTCCTCCCTCTTATAATATAAATAATTGAAAACTATTTCATACAGCAGAGCATAACCATAGTAAAATATTTAAAAATTCAGTCAAAATTTAAAAACACTCAAATTCTACACTTACATGTCAACGTTTAAAAAACGACTAGTTTCTGGGAGTATCCTCTCTATCATCAGTTTCTTGGTCGACTGATGCTCTTGTGCCATGTCGGGTTCTATCATTAGGGGTGCTGCCATCTATCTTCTGTGTTAACTGGATTATGTCATCTACAGTGGGAACCTCAAAATTCATAAGGTCTCCTTTATGTTTTGTGATAAAAATATTCTCCCAAGTATCCAATTCAAAAGATTTTTTTATGTATTTTATAAATTTAATTCCTGGTTCAATGTTATGATTCGCCATAAAAAATGATAAGCTATGGCCAATTTATCAATGTATTTAAATTTCTCATATGTTCTTTCTTTCTGATATCCAAATTTCTCTTTGTTTTCCCAATGTATATCTTTTTAGAGTCTTGAGAATTCATTTAATAAATCCCAAATAATTTTATTTTCATGTACTATTTTTCAAGGGATGATTTAATAAATTTCTGATGTATTGGTTTTGTAGTATTAAATTAATGTACTATTCTTTGAAGGTGTTTTTAAATTTCCAAAAATATTTTGGGTGAAATGTGAGTTTACAGTATTTTGGTGTTAATTCCTCTAATTTTTCCAAAGTGACGATTTCCTTTTGTATTTTTTTTAATTTTATGTTTGTCAATTAACTTATCTATGAAACTAGGATCAAACTTGTTCAACTTTGCTACCTGATGTATATTTACATATTCATGTTCACATTCCATTTCTGTCAATGGGATATTAATCAGTCTATGAACCAAACTATAAAAATAGCATATTGATGTGGTTTGAACTGAATTAGAGCATCAGTCAACCAAGAAACTGATGATAGGAGGATACTCCCAGAAGCTAGTCTTTTTTTAAACTTGGACATGTAAGTGAAGAATTTAATGTATTTTTAAATTTCAACTCAATTTTTAAACATTGTACTGCTTCATATTATTAATTTCCTGTACCTTTGTGTCTGCCTACATTTTAATTGCTACTATATCTTGTAGTTCATCACATTTTTCATCCCAAATACTATTTTCCATATTTTTACCATTTTATACACTATCAAGCAATAGAAAGTATTATTCAGCTTTACATAAATAATTCTTTCTGTAAAATTTTTCCTAAATCCATTTAGAAATAATGTCCATGTATTCATCCACACAGGACTTCTTTTTCTAAACTGATCACAGTTATCTACAGAAGTTCTAAGAAATTCTCAACATCACTCAGTAGCAAGCATGCCTGATGCAAGCGCTTGTCATTCCCAATGAACAGGGTTCGCTACAGCTGCTAGAGTCAGCTAGTAAAAATACAGTTTGCATATTGTGTACAAACCTTGACTACAGAAGGTGTTAAAAATGATGTCCCTCTGCTGCACACATTCCTGGCATCTCCAAGGGAAACTGGTATTTGCACGTGCGGGTTCATCTATTGTAATTCTCTGAATTTCTTGTAGAATACTATCTTTTAACCCATGGATTGTGTGCAGGTTGTCTTTGTATACTTTAATGTTTAAATTTTCCCATATAAAAGTTGCAATCTGAAAAACTTGGGAGAATGTTCTAACCCTTCTCCTATCTCATCAAGTTCTTCCTCAAAAGTACATATGGGTTTCTTTTTTCACATTTATTCAAAACTGACCCTGCTTCTGTAAATTTTTTATAAGCTTTATTATAGTGGTCTTATGTGGAATAGAAACACCAAGAAATTTTGTTGCAAAATTTCATTACACCTTTTCACAATTCGTCTTTCTGAAGTAACACTTGAAAGATAAATCCCTCGTAATGTAAACCTTTGCAGTGCCATATTACACTTCAATCTTCAACTAAAACGTACATCAATATGCATGTCAACAGAGATAGGAAACTGAGCAGTAGCTATCAGCTGCAATGTAACTATGTGATGTGTCCTTGAAGACAGAAAAAGGGGGAAACTGACTGTAGATTGCAACTGTAGCAGATACTGTACATTGGGAATGGCAAGAGCTGACAATGAGCCCACTTGCCACCACGTGCTTGAAGAATGTCATTAACAGCTCTGTATATATTTCACCTATTCCCAGTTTCTCTTAACTATTTTACAGAGATTTAAAGAACTTTTGTTCTCAAAGCTAGCCGAAATCTTCTGCTTCTCTATACCTTCCACAAGCCTCTTGCATAACTTCTTTCCAAAATCCTCTAACATTACTTTCACTCGGCTGGCAAATATTCCCCATTTCAATCTCTTCTAACAGTTTCTCCATCTTCCTTAAACAACTCTCTCTTCTCACTACATCTCAGACACTCTTTTAGTATAGTGCTATCATATAGTTTTTAAACATATGTCCCAATACTTAAAAATTCTCTCCATTATTATACCTTCCTTTCTACTCTTTCTAGTTCTGCCAAACTCGACTTCCTTGGAGAACATCTTAATATAGCAGAGCTTCTGTATGAAACATCCAGTGTACCATATCAGTCTTTAGGCACCCCCAAGTTTCTACTTTGTTCACCATCTTTGATTTAACTACTGTTCTTCATATACTCTTTCTAGCTAGTTCATTGATAACGTGAAAAATGTATATAAATATGTTTTGTGGACCTTTTGTTTGCATCCTTGTTTGATTGTTGATATTTTGTATAATTTTGCCAATTATTCGGTAAGTGAAGGATTAAGAGTGATAAATGTTGGTTTGTCGATACTAATAATATAAGTTGCTTCGTTCTGTGTATGTGCTAATAATTGTTTTAACTTTAAATAGAAATGCATGTTAAAAATGTAAGAATATTATTTTATTATAGAAATATTTGTATAAATATAAGTGAAGGTTTATGCCCCTTTTCTATCAAACCACCAAGATGTAACCTTTTGTGCAAATACATTTTTCTCCCTAAAGCAGTTAAGAGAAGTGAATTTTATGTTACAGTTAAAAAACCAATGTATATTAGAAAAGATAATCCATATATTAATTAAAATACCCTTTTCATTTTATGGTTTCCTTTATGTATAATTATTCATTCACTTTTGCTGTCATATTAAAACTTATAATCTTTGTCACTTTCTTCTTGGTCTAACTGGATATTTAACACTAGATTTTCTATACCATGCTTTAATTAGTTCTGATATTAATTGAGAGAGGTTTCTAAAACAGAAAAGAGACCTGCCTTATTTGATTTCTTCATAGGGGTAAACATTTTTATCTTCAAAATTAACTTCTTGATATTCTTGAAAAGTATATCCAATGCAAAGTTAGCTTTTGGCATAAAAATGTATCATCAATAACCCTATATTTTACATATTACTGATTCTGAAGAGCACTTTGCTCTATGTTTTTCTTGGAAGCAGCCCTTTCCTCTACAGCCTTTACTTTTAATTTAAGAAGAGAACATATTACATGTAATCTCTGTGATCACATTCTTACATTCTTGTTAATGCTTTGAATTTTCAAATACTCATGTTGTTTTTAAATGGCAAGTCACTATTGTTCATTTTTTCTTATGGTCATGCAAAGAGCAGAGAATTTCAAAGCCATCATCTAGCAACCTGCTTATTCAAAAATCTAACTATCGCTTTAATCCACTGTATTCTCCTTACACTTGCAACAAAATACATAAAAGTGTAATGAAAGTTTGTAGAGCAGTGAGTAGAAAAACTCATGTAAATGCAACAACATATCAATTTTTTTTTTAATTTGGTGAATTTCTAAATCTGTATTTCTGGTGAAATGAAAATGTGTACAACCTCTATGATACCCTTAGTTGAGTAATTCTTAATAATTAATAATTTTCAATTAATTCCACATTTTTTTCCAGAGTTATCCAGATGAGGAGCATGGATTATCTGGCGTAAGACCACATCTCTACCACACATTGGATAACTTCCTTCAGTCATGTTTTAATCTTCACTGATAAGAGAAAGATCATCACATGCGGAGAAATGAACTGAAGATACCATTACAAAATATCTGTAAATGTAACAGTGAAACAAAACATGATCTCACATATCATGTTTAATCAGGTACTTGCTACCCATCTCGGTAGAGCAGTAGATGATATTATTTTGTGTGCTGTGGAGATTAATGCACACATAAGTGTGCAATTCAAAGGCAAATGTTACTGCAACTTTAATTAAAAGTTTTCCAAACTTTTGTTGGGATTAGTTCCACATACTGAATCTTGTATGTAATAACATTATGTGCTAAAATACTAACAGTTTTTAAAAGCAATTAAACAGCAATGGAATATGTGAGTTGTGATACTCATTCTTATTTGAATTTTTATTAACTGAACAAGCCTTCTTAAAATGCACAACTTGTTTTATCGAGATCAAATGATAAAAGCTGTAACAAACTGAAAGAAAGGAGCCTATCAAGTCTTACAACACTAGCCAAATAAGAGGGGATACATATGCATTTACAATACTACAATTTTTCTCTCCTCTATTTACTAGTTTTCTTGGGCACTTGGGTCTGTAGTTTCATGTAACTTTGTATGCACTGAAGATTTCATACTGAAGAGTGAAATATGGTTTCATTACTGGTGAAATGGAGAGGTGGACCAGCATTTTCTCCTAGTTAAAGTACATGCCAACATTCCTTAAAAAAAATTACTAAAAACCATGAATAGCAGTTAGGTAGTCCTTTTATGTGTTTTATAATTAATTTATTTTTCTGCTTCTACACCATAAAAAAATGTCTACATTTTTCTTTTGATTAGCTAAAATGTGTGCACAGCATTAAAAAATGGAAAATTTTCATGAGTTTTGCCAAAACATTTTTGAGGTATTCATTTTTTTGTAACTATGTAATCACTTTGAATATGCAAATACAAAATACTTTGGTTCATTTATTGCAGCTGTCGTAAAGCTTTATTTTTAACTTACAAAACCAATACAAAGGAATGCTGTGTAGGGATTGATTAATTTTCATTACTTTACTACAAAAAAAAAAAGAACTGTTTTGTGTGTGTAGTACTAAATTTTCGAATTTTGCAAACATGAGTCATGGAAAACATTTAATTGCAAATGAACCAATTATATGTTTTAATAATTGCACAACTATTTTTAAACCTTTAAAATACAAAGCTCTCCTGAAAATATCATGAATGTTTATTAAAAATTGTAATATGCAGAGAATATTGAATAGTGAAAAATGCAGAAAAAGGACAAATAAAGCTGAGGAAATGGTCTAGGAGTTTAACAATTAGCTAATTCAATTGGCATTTGGAGCTTTAAAAATGACCAATATTAAGAAAACGACAGCGCAGAATGAAAGCAGAAGCTACAAGCATTATAAACTAAAGAAGACAAATGATCTAAATTTTCATAACTATTTGCAAAATGTTTGATGCATAGCCTTCAACAGTTCAATATTCCTCATAACATCTCAAGTCTATAGTCCAATATGAATAAAGTTATGGTGCCATGTATGAAAGTTTCTTTGTAATTAATTTGTCTTACAGGATGTTCAGAAATTCCCATAGCCTTCCAGGATGTAAAATGGGACTGAGAGATCAAGTTTTAAACAGAAACTCATGTCCAAAAATGCATTGCTTCTGCATATAAACAAAGCCATTTCATATCTTGTGTTTAAATCACCTGCTTCTTCTGGTAGAGTTTTCTTAGAAGATGTACCATTTAACATATATTGATATAAGTAGTGTTAATATGATGATACATCACCTCACTTTGCACTTGCCCTTCAGGACCATTTCAACCAATGTTTCAGACAAAGATAGATAGGCGAAGATGCCTCCGTGATTTAACTCCATTCAAGCTTTCCTATGGCGATATAATATACAAAAGATTCAATGGTGTGACCAAGTTTGGTCACCAGGTGTGACTAAGTTTGAATACCAGAATAGATTCAGTTGTACAATATAATAAAGTTCTGTCCAGGATTTTAGAACAGCAGAACTCTCACTAATATTTAAAAAAAAAAAAAGAAAAAAAAAAAAAAAAAAGTTTATATAGAAGAAGTTTGCTATTAAAGTGACAAAATAAGAAGGTTTCTTTATTTTTCATTTGATAGTACACATTATTTCCAAATAATTAAAGTTTGTTACATATGTAATTAACTGAATACAGCTATTTAAATTAGCACCCCCCTCTCAACCAGAAATTAAAACAAAATTAAAACACTTGACCTGCCATATGGAAACAGAATGTTTCTGGAAATGAGTTCCTATTCAAAGCTTTTCTACTCACTCCCTTCTTTAGTTACTTGGGAGTTTGTAATGCAAATCCCTGAACATTTTATTTGTAGCTAATATATTGATTTGCAAGTGTTTTATTTTGTATTTAAAATGATGAATACAAGTGCATAATTATGATTCTGTAAATATTTTTTTCTCATGTTAGTGCATATAATCCTTGAAAGGAATGCAAGCAGGCATTACAGAACTACTTTTCTTACAAATGCTTCTATTTTATTTCTGTGTCTTTATTTCTTCATTTATATGCTACCAAGAACCTTGTTTATCCGGCCCTCATTAATCCAGATTTCTGGTTTATCTGAATCAATTTTTGCTTACTTTTCACCACCAAAACATGTGCATCCTTTGATAAATACATATGAATGTATGTGGTTGTAATGTTGGCACCGTAGATAATACAGAAATTGCCATTGGTTGCACGCTTCAAGCTGACTGTAAGTACCATTACCAAGGTCATTGTCACAGAACAACAAAACGGAAGTGTGTGAGATTGTGTTTAATTTGTTTTCATGATAGGCCTGAGAGTGATCGTAAATGATCTCTTCTGCTTTTGCAGTATCTAAATTTCACTATCATATATCAAAGTATTGCTTGTCTTCATTTAGTAGTTTGTTTGGATTATCTGAATTTTCATTAATCTGGATTATCTCCAGTTCCACCTAATCCAGATAAAAGAGGTTCTTGTTTATAAAATAAACATGTTCAGACTGAGACTGATTTATTACTTTTGCCCATTTTTCACATGCTGGTTGGTAGTACTGCAGACATTTCTCCCTCCTCATCTATTTCTTGAAAAGCCAGCACCTGTCAAATCTAATGCAGACAGTAATGTTTCACAATTTAATTCAGGTTTACTTTTCTGACAATTTAGCAGAAAATTTGTAAAGAATAAGTGTAAATATCTATTCAGTTTGTGGAACAATCCAGAGAACCTATTAAAATGGAACTAATTGTGTCATATTTTTGCATGTCAAGTTCCTATGCAACATTTTATTCACAGAAAAGACATGGACTATTTCTGAAAACTTAATAATGATGTCAGTGATGCTTGTGTGAGTGGTTTTATTTTCTCTCCTCTGATAGAACTGTATGAACAGGATCTCAATGACTGTGATGCTATGGTATCTGTATTGTGTGTATACATTTTACTATTCATCAGTGTTTTATCTGTACAGGACAATAATGAGTGCTAGTTGTGGAAATGTTATAGATATTAGGTACATTTTTATTCTGGATATTTAAGGTCTTTGTTGATTGCATATTTATTTTTAAAACAGAAACTTCCATTTGGCTATTCTAAAAGTACAACACTAAAAATGATACCTGTGCCAAGTTGGAATGTTTCTTGTAAAGAATGATAGCTATTATAGGAATTTATTTATGTTCTGTGCTCATTCATTTTCAGACTTCCACGGCAATTGGTTACAAATGTAATGCCATCCAGTCAGTTTCACAGATATTGTCATAATGGAAGTGTTGCTAGTAGTCCCACGATAGCCAAAATTAAGCACAATGTGCAGAACTTCTATTTAAATTACTGTAATTGCAAATAAATGTCCTAACTTTAAATTGCAGAATGCCATTACCAGATTGTTGATTTAAAACGCAGTGATTAGCATGAGGGGGTGAAATAAGAATGGGTGGCAGGAAGGGGGAACCTTACCAATGCCTTAGTTAAACCCCTTCTTATTATTATGAACATATTTGCTAAAATACCTGATTTGAGATTGATTAAAAGAAGAAAGAAACTTGAGCTTCTGCAACAAAGTTTAGATAATATATTAAAAAGAAATTGTTCTGCATGTCTGCCTCTATTCCCAAGCATTTTGAAGTTCTTTTAATAATGTATGCTTTATGTCATCACAAAATGACAGTAACCCTCTCTTAAGGATGAGCTGTTGTGGCTGTTAAGCACAATATTTATGAAATATTGGCCAGGGTTTCTTGGCCAGGCATAGGAATTCTTAAGCAGTTGGCTTCAAGCTGGCTACCTCAAACCACCATCAATACACAGGACATACACAATAGTGGCCAAGGGACACTGATGGCAAATAAAGGGATGGGGGCATAGTTTGCTATCTACAACGTCTTTGTGCAAAATCTGGTAACAGTTCAACCTAATCTCCTTTGGTCCTGGCTCTAATGCTTGGAAATTCCAATGCCTGCTTATGACATATAAGTGAACTGCACTTGATTCTTCCAAAAGATATCCCCTCGTTAAATTATATACTAACCATAGAGATTTTCTTGAGATCTTTCCCTTCTTAATATCCTATAGAGTAATACTTATCAACTAGCTATGAATGTCAGGACATTCAAAAAAGAGTAGAAAACACTTGAAAATACATTAACACCCTGTATTAATGCTTCACAATCAGTGCCATTGGAGACATAGAGCTTATGTCAAATAACAAAGTCTTATGTCACAGAGGAAGTGAAGGTTAATACATTTTGCAAAATAGTACCCTATTTGTTAACAACATTATAACAAACTGCTGTATTACATTGCCATTGTCAGGAGTCTTAGACAATAATGATTAGCAATTTTGCAGTAATTCACTGGCTTCTCATGTTACACAGGTACATAACATTTAATAATTTGTTATAGAATAGCCGACATTCCACAAATAAAAAGTTTCATTACTGTTGACCTGGAAGATCCAGAATAAATAGTGCACAGGAAAAATGGAATGTGAAATTCTGCAGCTTTGTTTAACACACTCACATCTTATTGTATTGTAATATATTATAAGGAATATATTACACATGTCCGATTATGACTGTTTTATATGTTTGTTTTGTTTTGAAAAAGTGTTTAAAATGTGAAAATGTGGATGCAGTAAACATACAATAGTGCATGTGTATACATAGACAAAGTTATCATTCTGTACAGTGTATTAAACAAATAAAATATATATAAACATAAAAAGAACAACAGTATTTTATTTTAGAAACTGCAACACTTATTTGGATGAAAAACAAATTAAACAAATAGTAGTATATTTTTCCATGATTGAAATTAAATATGGTTCCTAGGTTACCAAAATTGGAAAGAAATTCGTAATTTTCTTAATAGGGAATGAAACTCATAATATCCAACTGAATTCCTCTTTAAGAATGCAGTAAGTTTTTAATGATAATATCAATGTTATCACTCTTAATTAAACAAGATTTTAACACAGAATATTGTGCCCATATTGTAGAAGACTTGTATTGCTAACCTCCCTTTCTAGAGATGCACTAATATGATGTTTTTACGAGTAGATCTATACTTCTTAATTATACACTATTCTTTAAAACATAGGGCTACTTTAATAATCTTTGTGACTTTCTCAGTAACAGTTCCACAACAGCTGTACTTGTGGCATGAGCTATTTCTTTGGTCTCTCAAATACACTAATTTTCAATTAAGTTTTGCAATGCAATCAATATAAACACAAAAATATTACATGACATTTCCTTTGCATCAGTCCATATGCCCTGAGCAATCAAAGAAGTTTTTAATCATAGAAAAAAAGTATATAAATTAAATTTAAATCAAAATTATCATTCATTAAATGATTATAAATATTACAATAGATGCTATATGTATAAAATTCAAGGAATACATATAATACAGTGTAACCTCCCTATTCCCTAATTATATCATAAAATTTAACAATTTAATAAACATGCAATGCATACAGTACAATATCCCTTACAAATAATTCTTATTTAACTCTTCAAATTCCTGCATACTATATTCAAAGTTTTTCCAGTATCCATTTATGCAATCTATTCTTGAATTCCTGGAGATTCAGGTTGCATGTTCCATTAGGGAGTGCATTAAAAAGCTTTATTCCAATCACTTAATAATACAAGTAATCTTATTTATTTTAATTTTTTTTAAATATGAATGATTTGAGGTTCATACTTAAAACTTCACTTAGGTTAGGTTGTAAAATCTTGGAACATTTTCAGAGACATTTGTCTTCATCCTCAACATGGTGGCAACTAATGGTTGTTCTCTCTTTGTCCTCTTTCCTCAGCCCGAGCATCCAACTGCTACCATCCAAGATTTTACAACTTGATGCAAGTGAAGTTTTAAGTGTGAACATCAATTCATTCATATTTGAAAAATCTGATGTGTTACACTCACATGACTTTCTCTACTCTTGTACAAACTATTTTTACAAACTCTTATTCTCCATCTATTTCATATTAATCGAGATAAACATTTGCAGAAACGATCTTTTGACATGCAAAGAGAATTACATTTTACACATAGTAACCAGTTCTAAAAATATTTTACTATCGCATAAGGCGTACTATGTTCCCCTTGTTTTGTATTTGCAAGGGCAATATAGAAATACAGTAGCCTTTAAGCATAGAATATCTCTTAATAGCTGGTTGCTATGTGCAGCACCATTCTCTTTGCTACAGATTAATACTCTTTGCATATCCAAGACAAAAATGAATAACAAATTCCCATTTGAGGATATAAGTATTGAAAAATTTAAGGGAATAACAAAAAATACCTCGAAAATGGTTCACTCAACAACAAAAAAATGTATATGACATAAATGGTGTATTTTAATGCGATCTACATTTTTTGTGTAGTAAAATTTTGTCTATCTCTTATGGTTTACCAGTTATGCAAAAGTCATTCACAATGAAGAATACTTTTGGAGACATTCCCAGAAAATTCAAGATGTACATTTTATTTGTCATGAAAATATCTTGAACATATGATATTTTAATCAAAATCGTTAGAGCCATTTTTGAGAAAATTAAAATTTTCGAAAAATGTTCCATGTAAAGGGTAATCTGGGGTGGGGGGATTTTCTTGAAAACCTTTGTGTCGCATCTCTGGAAGATACTGAATCTAAATACCAAGTTTGGTGTTTATCCGACTTTTCATTTCTGAGTTATGCTGTTTACAGACACACACACGGACATGCTTCCAAAAAATTCTTTTTTTGGATTCAGGGGGTCTCAAAACATATATTTCCAGTGAAATCTCGGTATCGAATTTTTGGGTGGAATACAATACTTCCCCTACTTACTATACGTAGTAGAGAAAGTAAAAAACTGAATGGGGAATAACAACATTTAATAGCGCTTCTGTTTTTAATACTTCATTTATTTAGCCTACGGTAAGGTATGTTCATTTTATTTATATTTCAATTGGATGTATTTCTTGTGTTGTAAGTGTGCTCTCTTTTCGTGTATTAGGACACTGTAGATATATAAACTTACCATTGTAAGAATTATTGTGTTACAAAAAGTGGTTTGCAATGATCTGTATGTAGAAAATGTTTTGCACATATCTCTCATTGTTTCCACAATAAAAAAAGGGGCCTATTATTCTCTCATTGCTAATAGCACACTGGCCACACTCCTATTTTTTTATCATGCAGGGATTCCTGGTAAAGGTGGTTAGACTTTTCAGCACTCCAATAATGCTTGTTTTGCGTATTAATATACCCACTTAGGTGGAACCATGATTCATCCAAAAAGAAAATTAGATTAGGGTCCATTTGATCATCATGTACCTGATTCAAAGCTTATTCACAAAATCTCATCCTTAATGCAGGGTCACTCGGTTAAGTTCTTGCACTACAGTAATTTTATTGGGCTTTAACTTGAGTAACTTTGTAGCTGTTTGAACACAGACATAGGATATTTCCATTTGCTGGGAAAGACTTCGAAGTGATTTTCTAGGAGACCTTTCCAGAGCGTGTTCAATGTTATATAGCGTTTCTTCTGTGAGTACTGTACATGGCTTCTTATGTTTCTTATCAAGAAGACTTCCCATTTCACGTAATTTATTTACTAATCTATGAATTGTAGTTCAACCTGGAACTTGAACATCATGACATCTCTCTTGAAATAATCTCTTATAGCACTTTCAGATTCTGTATGAATGTATGATTCATAAATGAATACTTTTTGGGGAACAGAATACCGGCACCTGAATAGAGTCATTCCATTTAATACATACTGTATTGCATCAAATAACAAACACGTACCATGTTTACAAGAACTCAACTCACACTGAAGCCTCACGTTTCACCGCCAGCCAGCTAAAAGCCATGAAACTTGTTCTGCTCTATACTTATCATCCAGTATAATATACTCATATACTCCTTACCTCTTTTATCGGACCATTTCCATTTATTTTTTTTATGTTTTCTAAAGATTGCCCTATGTTCTTATAGTATTCGTCTAAAATAAGTTGGACTATAAGTAAAAGAAATATAAAAAGGATTGATCATATCAAAGCTGAACCATGAAAACGGATATTACTCTGAATTCCTTGACTGGGGAAAATCATGAACAGCCCTGGATGAAATAAAACCCCCTCGATTGCCAGAGGTCACAGTTGTGAAGAAGCTTTCTCTTTCTATTTGTTTATATATATAAATAAATTAATTAATATTTATTTGTACTAAGTTTAATACTTTGGTTGAGTCCTGGTTACAATCCTGGCTCTTTTACTGGGCCCCACCAAACAAAATTACAATAAAACAACAAAGAAACAATTTTATACTGCAGTATACATCAAATGCAATACCCCACTAGGTTTACATATTTTCATTTCAATTTGATATACTATACATTCAACCAAAGTAAGACCACTAACCACTTTCATAAAACGAACCCAATCCAACTCACATGTCTCCTCTCCTTGCTGACCATAACCATTTTTTCTTCACCCTATACAAAAATTTCCCAAGCTTCCTGGTTTGCATTTTTCACTAAAAATTTTTCTCACTGTTACTTGTTTGTTTAATTTTAACCATTTACCACATATTGCTTGTTGATGCCATTCACTTGTTCCTGGACATTCAAATAAACTATGCTCTGCATTTGCACAAATAAGACAAATTCCATGTTCCCAATTTTCCCTAACCACCCTTAAGTTCCATATTCCCAATCTGAACCATGCCAATCCCTTCCTCTCTTGTTTACTACACATAATAATGTACATTTCTCTTTTAGCATCCTTTCTTATTTCCTGATAAACATTAGGAACTTCTTTTCCCGCATTATAGAATGCAGTAACTGTCTGTCAATATCCTAAAAGCTAATTCTGACCAATTTCCAAAAACCTCTCTCTCTTCTTCTCAGTCACACATCACCCAATCCATTCCTAATTAACTCTTTTCCAACTTTGTGAACCCAATAAAGATCCCCTAACACAGACTCCTGGAATTTTAAACATTCTTTCAACACAAAATCCTCCGGCATCTGTCTGAACCAGTATTTCTGCTTTTTGCCTGCAGTAACCGTCTTGCCATAATCCAAAGTTGCATATTTTGTATATATGCGTTCTTTCCATTTGCTCTTGCTTCCTTTATTTCTCATACAAGCTTCCTCCTAATTTCCCTCTCATTCCTTGACGGGTCCTTATTAGTGAAGTTATTTGTTCCTTTGAGTTTCTTTACTCTCTGCAAGATCTTAAATATAATATTCATAGTTGTAAACTTTACTATTATCACTCCCTTGTTGTCTTCCAACCTGAAATCATCCACTATTTCTCACTCTTCCAGTTTCAACTCAAGGTTTTGCTCCAGAATACCCACCACCTCAAATAGGATCCAAACTCCTCTTCTTTCTTCAAGCCCAGTAAAGACCAAATTAAACTTCTGATTCTTATCCTCCAGCCCTTCTATCCTTCCTTTAATGTCCTCCATCTTCCTTCTGAGTACCAAAACTTCTTCTCGAATCTCTTGCCTAATCTCATGGGGCACTTCATTCAATTTATTGCCCAGGCATTTTTCTAATCTATCCATTTTCCTAAAATTTTTTCCACCACATTACCTGACTCAGTTGGGCCAGCATTCATCTCAATTTCACCAATCACTAACAAAATTGCTACCACCAAGCCGAAATTAACATATTCTTAATTCCTATATTTCCTTAATTCCTTCATTTCCTCTTCCAGTCTCCTTTGGTTTCCTATCCTTGGCTGCAAACTGCTCAATTATTGTCCTGTATACTCCCACATTCACTCCCACTGTGCCTTAGTTGCTTTTTCTTCATGAGCTCTCATGTAACACATCCTTCCTCCATGGTTGCTAACTCAGTACTCAATTATATACTTATTTGTTTATTTTTACTAACCACATCACACAGTTTATATGGCCTGGAATTAACCTTGATTCTATCCCAAGCCATACAAAATAACACGTGAATCTCTTTCCTCTCATTTGTTATGCTACTAATACAATTCTTGATTTAACTTATATACACAGATAGCGCAATTATGATGCATGCATATCTCCATTTTTATTTATTGACCAAATCCATTACTTATTGATCCTAAATTGGTGGACATGTATTGAGGGCAAAAGTTTGATGGAGCAGCACATTATGCTTGAAGAGATGGAAAATTAAATTGAGTTTTATTAATGGACGCTCTTTAACTGCTGTGATCCTTAATGTCCCATTCTATTTTGGGCATGAAAGACCAGTAACTTTGCCCAGAGGCCTCTTTATCAGGCTTGAGGTTCTTTTACATGCCATAAATCTATGACATGGGGCCACCAGCTTTATTTCCCTTCCGAAGGAAGCCATGCTAAGGATTTTTACGCCCGAAAAAATCCATCGCCCTCTGCCAGGAATGAACCCACGACCTCGCAAACTATAGCCTAGCATGGTAACCACTGTACCACGGTGGAAGAGATGGAAGCATAGCTACCCATAAGGGGGAAGAGCCTAAAACAAAATATCAGAGCAGAGGCTGTACAACTTACCATGATAGCTATATTCATTTTATACTATCCTCCTCCACCAAAGAATCATTACTTTCCAAATACTATATAGATTATGGGAACATTTTAACCAAGAGAGTGGGGTCTGTCTCGAATTTCGAACTCCCCACCAACGTAACTTGTCAGAGACCCCAATGTATGTGGGTAGCCCTGGATGGAAATACTCAGGAATGGAGCAAAACCAAGGAGGATATGTTGGCTTTACAAAGTGGAACAAGAACCTGAATTCCATGGGCAGAATGGTAAGAAATGGTACAGAACAGGAATGGGTGGTAGAGAGCAATTGCAGAAAAAATCAGAAATAAAGCACAGAGCATGTTTTATTAAGTTGCAAGAAAGTGTCGACAATCTGCTCTTAGTTCTCTTCCTTGGTGATGAAAATGATGTGTTATATGTCCAACAGACGAATATTTAATGCCGCCAAAGCCGGTAAGATACTCAGCCTCAAGGTGTAGCCAAGAGATTGAGGGCCCTCAGGCTCAAAGTGTAGCCGAGGGATGTTTTTTAGAAGGTAAGGAGTGTAGCACTTAAACCATTTTCAACTAAGAGCAGATTTGCCGAAAGTGCAATGAAAAACCCGTTAATGAATAGTTTCCATGCCTAAAAATGGATTAGATACCTTGAGGTCTGCTTCACCAGGGCCACTATCAACGTAATATTTTGGAATTAATTATCAACCATGTTAATAGTAATTTACATATCCAGAATATTAGCTGTGCTTAATCACCTTTAATGATAATTGGCACTTCGGTTGATAGAGCACAAAATTCATGCACGCAACAAACTAAGTAAACTCGGAGACATCAAACATTTTGGTTTACGCGCTTCTTCTCATTTCGTCTGCTATACACTCCTTTTGTTTCTTAAATATTGGATACCACATTGAAAAAAAAAAACATTGTGAAGTAAATGTAGCGACTTTTTGTGTAAATAAAATAAGCGTTCCCTTATCTAACATTAAGTATTTTGAATAATAATGAATTATATCATTATAATACAGTATAAACGGAGATAAACTAAATTACGTCCACAAACATTTCGTTTGGCCATGTTGCTATAATTGCAATTACATAATAGTCTGTGGTGTCTGGTGTAACATAAACACGTGTTTGTATCAGTTAAACTGTAGAGGTTAAGTCAGTTGACTTATAATTACCAAGTTTTAATTAGGTAGGTTTAGTTAAAATCCACTAGAAAATGTGATATCATTTCTAGGAGTAGTACACTTGTAATCATATGTAAATCATACACAGCATAATTTTCATTTTATGGCGTATATAAACGATGTCACATTTACCACTTGTTTTATATGATATATAGCCTTTAAATAATTAACATAAATATGGAAACATATTTTGTGGCATTTTTCAGTTTTAAAAATGTTGGAACCAGTCAAACACATACTGAACACGAAGAAGATAATTTTAGCCAGTGGCTCACCGAGGAGGAAAGAAATATTGGAAAGCGTGGTATAGTAATGCATTACACGTATTCTTTGCTTCATAAACAACTGATTATGTAGTTGGTTCCGTGGTAGTTTTTACTTTTAACTGAATGGTGTTATTTTCTAGGGTTTAAAGTTTGAAGTTTGCTCATCGTTGTACGAGGAAAACTTGGACCCAGGTTTATATGAAAATCATGCAGAGTTTGTATTGGATATGGCATACAGAAAAGTGCAAGAAGTAGCAGACAGGCTAAAAACCAATTCCAACAAACCTGACATCATTTTGGGGGCAGATACCATTGTGTCTTTTGATGGAAGAGTACTTGGAAAGCCAAAGAATGAAGAAACAGCATTCAAAATGCTTAAAGAGTAAGAAAGTATATGTATTTACTTTACATTATGATAGCTTAACAACACTGTAGCTAAGGTTCAAATTAAGCCAAGTAAGACGAAAGGATCTTTATCTCTGATTAAGCACCATTCCTGGATCATAATAGGAAATTTTCTTCCCATTTAAGTTGTAAGATCAAAAGTCTGCAAACTATGTAACATTTCAAGGTAAAATTTGTTATTTTGTATGGATATGTGCATGTACAGCAGATAGTATTCCATTTCACTATCGTAGTACGAGTAGTTTTGAAGAAACCGCATAAGCTACACTATATGGCTAACTTTGAAAGTACTTGTAAAAACTATATATATATTTATTGCATTCACTTGACTTTCTCTTCTCACACTTCCATAAACTGTTCTTACAATAACTTATTCTTCTGTCTACTTCTTGTTAATTAAGATCAACTTTCATTACACCTTTACAAATTCTTTTAGGTAAAATAAGAATACTGTTGGCTAAAGCAATAGCCAGAATTTAAAGTGGGCCAGTGTTTGATGGCTTTGAAATTCTATGCTATTTGCATGACCACAAAATAAAACAAAAATAAATGAATTGTGACTTACCACTAGAAAAAACTATAAGTACTTGAAATCCAAACCAGTAACAAAGAATATCTCAAAATGGATTAACACTATAAAAAAATTTTATTTGACATAAATTGCATGCTTTAACAAGATTCTTGTGCAGTAAGATTTGTATATCTCTTATTGTTTAATAATTCTACAAAAGTCATTCATAATGAAGAGGATTTTGGAGGCTATTCACAGAAAATTCAAGATATATATCATTTGTTATGAAAATATCTTAAGAAAATAAAAAATAACAGAAAATTTCCATGTAAAGGGTAGTTTGGGTTGACTTTGTTGAAAATCTGTGTTGCATACTTAGAAGATGCTGAGCTTAAATACCAAGTTTGGTATTCAATCGGCTTTTCATTTTTGAGTTGTACTGTTCGCAGACACACAAACCTATCCTTTTTCTGGATTCAGGGAGGTTCAAAACATTTATTTCTGGTGAAATCTCGGTGTCAAATGTGTGGGTAGAATACAATACTTCCTCTACACTTACTACACTTACAGGTAAGTAGTAGAGAACCAAAAAAAAAAAAAAAAAAAAAAGTGTCCATAAATATGATCTCTACAAATTTTGTAGCGTATAGGTTGATTTGTTTCATTCTGCAAATTGAGAAGACACACTCTTTACATTCAACAACTACCACCTCAAAGCTTGGATGACTCTGCAGCAGTAAGTGTACAGGCTTATTACAGTGAATATCACAAGTTAAATTCCTTGCACCAAGATAGGCAGATCTTTGTACATCTTTTTGTTTTTATAATGTAACTGTTGCAGCAGTAAAAAATGATAACATTGTCTTTTGAAGTACATCTGCTTGGGAAACAAAGAAATTTGTCATCATCTACTTCTGGTAAACTATATCAGACTTGTCAAAACTGCAATTTGTGTTTGTGAACTGTTTTGTATTAAGGCATGTTTATGGATAATATTCCATTCATATGCTATGTATTTGATATTGACCAATAACATTTAGTAATGTTTCGGATATCGACCAATTGCAGTCATTTATCTTATAACATGCTTGCAAGCATTCAATTTTATTGATAAAATGTCAGCTCATTAGTGAACCATAATTGTATCAGTATACAATGAAGAATAAGTATATCAGTCATGTCCATTGTTGGGGCTAAGGAGAAATTACAAAGTCCTACCACCTCAACATCCACTTCAGTTCAATCAGCTTCACTTTCCATCACTGAAAGCCAGCCGGTTCCTTCAAATTTCAGCTTTGAAAATTATGTTTTTAATCAGTGTAATTCAAATAGTGTCAATTAAGTATTAATGATATAAAATGAGCTTGTTAAATAATGTGCTAGAAAGACAATTGAATTTACAAATAATAGATGCTAAAATGATAATAGTGATAAAAAAGTAACGTTTAAAAATATTTTCAGATTAAATGTCAAGCACTCGTGAAGCTTCTACACAGTATGAATGCTGTTGTGAGACTGAAATATGTGGAAAGTGGCAGAGATTATCATAATCCCAAAACCAGGGGAAGACCCTAACGATATATGTATATCAACCTATATCACTGTTACCAGTATTATGTAAAGTGTTTGAAAGATCGTTGCTAACTGCTTAAAACCGATATTGAAAGACAGAGATCTAATCCCAAATCATCAATTTGGCTTCATGGGCAAACATTCAACCATTGACCAGGTACATAGAATAGCCCAAATAATTGGGATCTAGTGCAGTGATTTGTGTTCCCTTATGAAAAATGTAAATACTTAGCAGAATTATTCACTGGAAGAATTTCTTACCAAACAGTGACCTGTGATAATGAAACTACTTGATAAGTTTTTTTTTTTTTTTTTTTTTTTTTTTTTGCTTAGTTGTAGTGTGTATGTAATGCATTTAGCATTAAATTATTAAAAAAAAAAAGATTAAATGTCATACAAACTATTTTTTTTAAAATGAAAAACAATCCTTTTATTATACTAAGAGACACTTTTTAAATAAATGCATTATTTAATTGAAAATTGAATTATGCAAATAAGTTGGGAATAGCTCCTCAAGCTCCTCTCAGAAGTCCAACATTTTTTATTGAGATTTGTGCAAATGGCAAATCCAGCACAGTCACTAATATGCTAGTAGTTGAATTAGGTATGACACAGTTGCAGTGTATTTACAGTATTATTTACATCAGAAGATTAAAGGAAGCTAGCACCAAATGAAATTCTGAGCTTTATATTAATTTTAACTATATGTATATTACTATAAAATCATGTCTCTTAGTTTAACTCATACTGACTGAAACTGAGAATTCTGATTGATATTTAAGAGTTTTGGGAACGTCTTATTCACCTTCTTTTACCCATGTACCAGGATTGCCTTTAAAATATTACAAAATACTGGTATTACATAACTTCTAAATTTACAGAATGAGCTGAATCATGCAGTGGTATATTGTCCATATACATAAGGCATTTGTGAACTATTGAAAACAACTTACCATCTCGTGGTGGAGTTACTGCATCCAATAGAAAGTAATTTTAGTTTGCTTTATTTTAATGCACCATATGCTTACAAAACCTTTTGACTAGGTTGCAGGGACAAGTTCATACAGTGTACACTGGAGTTACCATTCATACTGCAAGCAGGGTGATAAAATTCCATGAGAGCACAAAAGTGTTCATGAGTCCACTGACAGAGAGCATAATAAAAGGCTACATCAATACTGGAGAACCTCTGTAAGTACACCATTGTGTATAGTTAAAGTGAAAAGACTAATTTTCTCATCAATACATATACTTAGGGCATTAAAAATGACTAGCACACAATTTTTTTTTCTCCACATTATGAATTTATAGTGAGATGAATACAGAATATAATTACAAGATATTCCCTTCTAATGTCTATGCAACTTTGCCATCATTCTGGCAGTCTCCATTTTTGCATATTAAAACATTTTTTGGGAATATCATGGCACCACGGGTGGACAACAGCTGCCTGAGGCTTGTTGGTGGTGAGCTTCTTACCTTGCATACCTCTTTCATTGCATCAAATAGAGCATAGTCATAGGAGCAAGATCTGGAGAATATAGAAGATGTGGCAACACAGTAAACCCCATTTCACCCATGGTGGCAATGGTCTGGCAACTGGCATGTGAGCACACATTGTCTTGTTTTTTGGCATGTGTTTTTTGTTTGTTTGTTTGTTTGTTTAGTGTCCTTTAACCGGTTAGGTCATATTGCACAATGAATGAATGAAATGGAGGAAATGATGCTCAAGTGAGCCCGGGATCCATAAAGCTTAAAGTTACCCAACTTTCATCTTTTCAGGATAAGGAAAAAGCCCAGAAAAAATCTTATCTGGGTAACTTGCCCTGATTGAGATTCGAACAGTCCTCTTGAATGTGAAGCAGACATGCTACCCCCATACCACAGAGGCAGACCATTGTCTTGTTGAAGAAAAATGCCATGCCTCCATTTTTCATGCCGTTAGTGGAGTTGGCACAGTTATTGCAATAACAATCACTGTTGATATTTTGGGAGGAAGCCAATTCACTAGAAGGATCCCTTCTGTATCCCAGAACACAGTTAACATTTGCTTGTGACTGAATAGTCCTAGTTGTGGCTTCTTGGGATGAGGACTTCCAGTGTGCTTCCACTCCCTAGACTGAAGTTTTTGTTTTTTTGAGTCTTGTGCAAGAATCATGACTTGTCCACAGCAAACAGATGCACAAAGAAGCTGCTTGATCCACACAGTATAGCTCCAGCACCATTGGCCTGTGTTTGTGTGCAATAGTGAGAGAATGAGGCACCCTTTGCACATACACCTTTCTTATCTTCAAGTCCTCATGGACAATGACAAAGTTGTTGCATTCTGTGGTTGACCAAAGGGATTTGCTTGTTCTGCTTTCTCAAATCAGACATGAACTGGTGTTGCCTTCACATGCTGTTGCTGGATGCCCAGTTCAATAATTTTAGTGCGTCTTCCAAGTGTTTTTCCGGGGCTATTGCAAAAATGGAAGACGCACTAAAATTATTGAACCTTCAGGAAAAATCCATAAACTTCACAATGGAAAAAAGAACAGAATGGACAACTCCCCTTTCTTGACCTTAAAATCATCAAGAAAGAAAACCACCTAATATTCGGCATCTACAGGAAACCCATATACACACAAATAGCTACATAAAACAAAACAGTTTAAATCCCGTTCCCCATCAGCATGCAGCACTCAACAGTCTGACACTCTGACTGATCAACGTCCCTATGAACAAAGAGGAATACACTCTTGAGCTAAACAACATATTGGACATAGCTACAGAAAACGGATTCAGGCCAGAAACAATATACAAGAAAATAAACAGAGCCATGAGCAAAAAGAAAATAAAAGAAGTTACCACACTCATCTGTACTGAAAAAGAAAAGATGATCTTCAAAAAATTCATATACCACCCAACAGCTTTCTACAAATTCCAGAGAATCTTCAAGCAACACAACATCTCTTGGCCCCAAAAAACAATTGCACCATAAAAAACCTACTAAACTCCAAACTAAAAGATGACATCCCACAGGAGAACAAACCAGGAATATACCAGATCAGCTGCAATGACTGCGAAAAAATATACATTGGGCAAACCAAGAGAAATATAAAAACAAGAACAAAAGAACAGTTACATTAAGCAAAAATAGGAAGATAAATCAGTAGTAGCTTGACACTTTTGGAGAGACAAACACACCATAAACAGAAACCCAAGAATACTAATAAACATCTCAGGAAAACCAGAACTTACAACTTGGGAAAACATTTATATTTGGAAGAACAGAAACCGCACTTATAATTTTGAAACCCCACCAGGAGACTTACTTTTGAAGAAGTTCTTCCAACCGCCACCAGAGATCAAGCTTACAACCAAGACGAAGGATGCGGGCAGTCGACAGGGAACCGAGGATGGGAGCAATTAGCTCCTGAAACATGTAGTCGGTATAAAAACAAGTAAGTGATGTAGTGTTACAATACACTCAATAATTACTAATTATAGACACATCACTGTCACAAAGTCCATCAAAGCAATTTTATTGTGAATTAAAAACCTTTTTAAATTTTAAGTATTATAAAGAACATCTATAACAATAAATAACTTAAGGAAACATTAGATACCAAATAAAAATCACTTTGTAATTCTTGATGAAAACCAAATCATTAACACCATCAGGGTGCAAGCTTAATTATCTGTCATTGAGTACAAAATTGAATATCTTCACTGGGTGCACTTGTGACTGCAAAAGCAGTCTGAAGGCTGAACTGGTTCTTTCTTAACTCAACTTGATGGAGAAAGAAGGAAATTATTGTTATGTTACAATTGTGTAGTAAATAAGATTGACAAAGAGAAGCATGAGCTGTTCTGATATTATTGTTACATTCTACACTTGATGTGATGTACTTTGCGTACCAATTCTGCTGAGAAATTACTAGGTTAGTTCTCTCTGTAGGGGAATTTTTCCAAAAATGGTGATTTAGGGTCGAATTCATAGTCATCGCTTATTTCAAGGAAGTCCTTAAGCAGCGATTTTCAGTACACAGACACTACTCTTGTGAATAAGGAAATGTTTATTAATATAAGGAAGCTCCGACGTCCGCTTATATGCAATAAGGAGAGCCGACACCATCTTGCATCAACTGCCTGCAAGGAAGTTAACGATAATAGCGATAATGTGAGTATATGGAATTTAATAACAAAATTGTACTGCACATTAATAAATGAATTTGCGTGATTCGCAGAATTTACTTGAAATGCATAGGAATGCTGAATTTAAGAAGCAATGTCAGTTTACCAAAGCCACTGTTGCAATAATCTAATGCCTCTACTAAACCACTTAACCTTAACAAAATGAGGTTATGAAGTTGCAACATGAGATAGGTTTACTTGAAAAGATAATGTGTAGAATCTCAGTGCTATAACACTATCCATATGTTTTCTCATTTATGTTGTCCAAAGTCCTTACAAGATTCCGCTGCACTTATTCAGAATCATTAAATAAAATGCGGAAACATTTCTGCAATAAATAAAGTACATCTCTGCAGTGCTTTCCCAATCAAATTTCCTATTTTGCACCACTGCAATGGATCACTTAACAAGTCACATGTCTTTACCATTAATTACCAAATATACATTGGGTTATCAAAATCTTCAACAGAGGTTTACAGATTTTGCGTGTAAAACGGGTGTTAAAGCCAAAAATAATGTATTGAGTACTTTTGTTTTTCTGATTACTGCTAGATGGTGAAGTAATTGCATTTGGATTTGTGTCCATGCATGCATATACACAGTGTGCATATTATAAATACTTCTAGCTACTAACACTTTACACTAGAAAGTTAGGTTTTCAGTTTTAAAACAGTCCACGAGTGAATGCCACTTAAAACCAGGACATCATACAGCGTCCGACTGCCTGCATTCTATGATGTCTTTGTATCTCAGCATCAACTCTTTTAGTTGGTTTCTTTTCTGCATGTAACTGTATAACTATTATTACAAACACTTACAATCTACTTAATTTTAAACAAAAGTTAACTAATTAATAAATGTACCATTTAAAACTCGCAAACTTCTACCATGTGCTCAACAGCTGTTGTGAACAAAACAACAAAGAAAATGAAAATGGCGGCTGGCTATGTGCTGACATACATGTTCTTTTATACAATCTTTCACACATCCGAGTGGCTGTGAAACAGCTGAACCATGTTGCCACACATGCTTCAGAAACAAATAAGCATTTAGCACTGAGCATAGTACTGTCTATGTATACCAAATGGTAATAAGTGTTTCCTTATCAGAAGGAAATACTTATTGCTTAAGCATCTCCTTTTCACATAAACAATGACTATGAATTCAACCCTTAATGACCATCTTAGCTCAAATTGGATAACTGATTCAATTTTAAGAATTGGACTATTGCTTCTGAAGTATGTAAAATAAAATTGATAAAAATGTATCAGTTAGACTGTATTTAACTTATGTTTTAAAAAGCATAATTACCTGGATTTCCAAAACTCTGGAGTACATTGCAATTTTTATTTATAACATTTTAGTTCAAATACCTAGGAAGTAAGAAACTTGAAGTGGAACTACAGTTAATGTTTTATCTGCTCAGATTTAACATTTGTCATTTTAAAAAGCCTTATCTTTATTAAAGGGATAAAGCAGGATCATATGGGATACAAGGAATTGGTGGCAGTTTAATCGAGAAGATTGATGGTGACTATTTCACGGTAATGGGACTTCCATTACATAAAGTGTGCAAACATTTAGTGGAAGTGATAACACAGTAATGCTGTGATGCATATTATTTATTTATGTAAAAATATTTTAAATATTGTACATTCTGATAGGTGCTCATTTTGGCAGAAATACTATGTGTTCCCAAGGTAACAAAAATGTATACATTACAAAATTACACACATATATTTACATTCATTGTCTTTTAAATACAGTCGAACCTTGATCCATTGTTCCCGGAATTATAATTTTTCTGCATTCATCTTTCAGTTTATGCAATGCTGGCTGGTTTACATTATAACTTATGCAACTAAAACCCATATTGATCATTTCTCAAAATATGGGTTTCCTGTATTATTATTGAAAAAAGTTTAGTCCCAAACAAGCTGAAATAATTGAAGCAGTGGTAATAACTGGCATATAGCTGCAAATACTTTTGAAGCAGCCTGCACCAGACAGAATGAGGAATTCAAACAGCAAATTCATGCCCATTCAATTATGATGGGTGTAGATAAATGCCAGCAACAGATGTATGCTATTGGCTATTGAAGCTGATGTGAGAAACAGAGGCATGCATGCCCCTCTTGGACCTCTTTCTTCCAGTCCATATTCACTCATTCATTTTATTTTGTGATTTGGTGACTGTTTTTGTACATATCCATCGTTTTCCCACATTTGTCATCTTTTTTCACCTGCTCCCTCAGAAAATGATGAATCAAGGTTTGACAATAAGCTGTTTTGAAAATTCGATCAGTGTTTGTCATGATTAATGGCAATGAAATAATTTTGTGTACAGTGCTTTATTTTACTGGCATTTTTTGATGAATGTCTTAAACTAGTGATATACTGTATTCCTAAACAACATTAAAATGAGCAAACATTTAATTTGTTTCCTTTTTCTGCTTATTCCACTTGTATGCTTAAATTATACTTTTAATACAGAATAGCCTGTTAGTGCACTCTTTAAGGGATTGTAGCCAAAATGCATAATAGGTAGGTCATTCTAGAAATGGAAAACTATTTAAGATGAGAACAATTTTTTTTTTTACATAATTTCAAGGCTATGTAATCTATTGCTCAACAGCTACAGAACAAAAGCAAATATTAACTCTTTTTGTATGAAAAAGTTTTCATTTTTTCATAACCAGTATTGGAAATACTCAGACTCTAAAAAATTTACTAGATGTAACATTCAAACTTCATTAAAGACATTTACTTGAACACGTATCAAGAGTAACTTGGCCTCATCTTCATCCAATAACAAGAGTCCATATGTGGACTGTAGGCATCTTCCTGTACACAGCATTGGTTTTGGGACTGTTGAGATATAAATTACAACACCTGTATGCATGTTAAATGGAATCATTGGAGAAAGTAATTTAAGTTGCTAGTTCTGACAGGAGTTTACTTATATCTGTCAAAATTTTTATAGGAGACACATTGTTAAAAAGTTAAACACTTAACCAGAAATAAATGCACTAGCTGTTTTCCCTGAGAAGTATAACTACTGAAAAAAAATACATCAGTAAGTTAAATTTGTCATATTCAATTCAACATAATGTTGATGTATGTAACAGTCAAAGTATCAAACCATTCATGCTTAAAGCTACCTTGAAATTACTGAGAAAGAGTCAGTGAAAGTGTCAGTCAGGGATAAGAAGGGCATATCAACTGGCAGCTTCAACTGTAAGGTCCTGAAATTGAAGCCAGAATCCTGCAATGGCAATACATTTTCATTGCAGATAGATATCACTGCTTGAAGTGAAGTGGAGTGGAGTTGCTATATTGTTGGATGACAGCTCAATCTCTTTTTTCACTTCAAACTTCAAGCATATAATAAGGGCTAAACAATGCAATTAGCTAAAGTTTTTCTTTCTGCAATTTAAATCAGTGATCTGTCATTCAGTTTCAGAACTTTGCAATTAAAACTAAATCGCTTCTGTAACCAAACATTCAAGGTAGGTTTTAGTGTGAAAGGTCTTAGAGGTAGCAATAAATATGATATTCTTAGTGATAAGGGCATTGTTATGATGATGTAAATTTGACAAGATCATTTGCTACATCTTTCTCTTTAATAGATATAAATAAAGGTTGTGTGAAAGGGTATGAATACGACCAGAAAAAAAAAAAAGCTGAAATGCTGGGCTTCAACGTTTCCTGGGTGTAACCTTCAGCCAAAGCCCTCCAATTGTGTTCATAACAAACTTTGTTGGGTCCATTAATAGTGGAACCTTAGATTTCTCACAGAGATCAAATTCATAGTTGGAAACCAAAATGGCAAGTCCCATCTTTACTTGCATAAGACCAAACCTCAGACCTGTAAGAAAGAAAGAAAGGGAAACTGCATTACCTAATGAAATAAAAGAAACAGAAAAAGAATCTGATGATTAACAGTGGTATGGTTTTCTTTATTCACATAAAAGCTTATTTTTTTTTTCATGTTATGTTAAAATATACTCATTTTGCAAATGAAAATCGCACAGAAAACGGAACTTTATGCCTCAATAGGTATTTACATTTATTCACCAGAAAAAATCTGATATTGAATTATTTTAGATTATAACATAGAAAAGCATATGAAAAGATAGCGCACCCAAATCCAAGATATGCAGATAGCAATGCCACTTGTGTTGGTAAATGTTACAAAAACAAAAGTTAAAATTAACTTTGGCAAAGAAAGCTCAGATGGCCTTGCAAAATACAGTGATAATAGAGTATTTATTTTTGTGGCTAATGAAAAGTATAAAAGTTAAGTGATTACAAATACTTCACTTCTGCTTCAAATAGTAATGTTTTTACAAATGTGGAAGGTTTCAGTATGCTGATGATATTGAGTGAATGTTGTATACATGTCCAGGCTGTCAAGCATATGTGCACTAAAAGATACCCTCAATGTGCTCATCAGATGTTCTGATGCTTGTATACAAGCAACTGCAGCCTAGCCACAACAAAAATAGGCATGCTTTTCTCCTTGAAAAAGTATGAATTAAAAAAAGGGTTTCCTACAAAAAAATGTGTGTTTTGAAGTCTTATCTAGCTCTATTTGGACTCTTCTCCCACTTGAAATTTTCAAGTGATGTGCAATGGCCCAACTTCTGGTTATGGCTGATTGATGAAACCAAGCTCAGGTGAATGTTTACATGTACTTCAGTTATAAATATCTTTGTCTTGAAAACTTTAATGCCATATTTTCTGAAATAAATTACTGTTATGGGTTGTCTGGTTCACCCTATATATACCTTTCCACTAAACACAATAATAATTTATCCACAAGTTGCAATCCATATTTTATGCAACCTTAGCATTATGAATTATAGGAAATAAATCATTAAATGATTCAGCTTCCATAGGTGACATGAGTGAAAGTGTCTTCATATGTTAGTTTGTCTCCCTGCACATTTCATTTTTTATTACCTGGTGTGTTGAACCAATAACCAAGCCAGGTACTTGCATACATTTCCTTCCTAGGATAGAAGTGATCAGGTGTTACAGACTATCATGTAGCCTATTATCACCATAGAATGGTAAGTACAAGGGCTATTTTTTTCAAGCTCTGATCACACTGCTTATGAGCAGACAAGCATAAGGAGGCAGATCTGCACACTGTGATATTGTGCAACTACCCCACAATAACATTCACCAAGTCTAAGTTCAAAACATCAGTTGGAGCCAAACTACAGGCACTTCAACATGGCTGGTATCATTGATTCTCCCACCAAGTGCAAGTTACAAAGCATCACTCCTTTTCTAAAGGCAAAAGGGAATAGTGCAGCAGAAATTCATTGCAAAATGAGCCATGTTTATGGTGCAAACTGTATGTGGGTGTTGTGTGTGAATGGTGTAGGAAATTTAAAGAAGGCCAAATTGATGTTCATGACGGTGGACAAGGATGCAAATCTTTCAGTAGTGAAGGCCTTGTTCATGGAGTTGATCAAGTGGTTTGAGAGAGATGGAGGTTTACCATCAATGAGCGTCTGTGGATTTTCTGGACATTTCAAGGCCAACTCTGTACACAACTGTTACAGACCTCCTGGGCTATCAAAAACTTTGTGCACACTGGGTTCACAAAAAGCTGTCTGAGGACCACAAAGCACGGCAATGGCATTATATCCTTTGTTACGCGTTACTCTGATGATGTGGAAGAGTTTTTTAACTCCATTGTGATGGGATGAACTGTGGATTCTTTATGACAGTCCAGAATCAAAAGAACAATCCAAACAAGCGATACATACAAACTCCCCGAAAAAAAACCAAAAAGTTCAAACAAACTTTCAGCAATAGGAAGGCCATGGCTATTGAGCAATACAACTTTCTGGGATTATGGAAGTTTATGGAACCAGGGACTATGATCACTGCAAACATGTACTGTCACACATTACATTGTCTGCGGAGAGCCATTCAAAACAAAAGAAGAGGTCTACTGTCATCTGGAATTGTTTTGATTCATGACAACACAAAACTGCATACTGCTGCTGTAAACCAACAGCTGTTTACTCAGTTTCATGGGGAAGTCTTCGATCACCCAGCACACAGCCCAGATCTAGCACCGAGTAAATTTTATCTTTTTTGACGGCTGAAGAAAGTTCTGAGAAGACAGCAGTTCTGCACCAATGAAGAACTTCAAGACACCATGAAAATACATCTCCATATACTGGCAGCAACTTTCTATGAAGAGGGTATTGGAAAGCTCGTCTATCTATATGACAAATGTCTTAATCTTCACGGTGACCTATGTGGAAAAGTAACTGAGTGTACTTGATTCCTGATAATAACACCATTTTGTGATTCACATTTGTCTTTCTGTTATGCTCCATCGGAAATTGAAAAAAATAGCCCTCGTAATTATAAATACAGAGATGTTGTATATTTAATAATGTATAGAAATTTTTGCATCTTCGTTGCTCAGAGAAAGAATATCACAAAATGGTTTCATCTCTCTATAAGTCATAGTAACTTGGAATACGAGTATTACTTCATTGCAATAGGAAATATGCCATTGATATTATTGACACATGTGCCTAATTAGCCAATTATGCCTGATATTGAATACAGCAATAACCTATTTATAATGGTAAGGTTGCATAAAGTATATGTATATGCTTATTAATCTAATTCATATTATATGTGTTTCTAAAAGTACACATCCAAACTTTCCTAACGACAGAAGAAGTATTTACTTATTCCTCTCATAAATAGAGCTATTTTGTAGTCAGTATAAATGTAAATACCAACCTATGCATATGCGTGGGCCTTCACCAAAAGGCAGATAGGTGTACTGATGCCGTTTCTCCTTATTGTATGTGGTGAAACGCTCAGGGTCGAATCTTTCTGGATCGGAGAAGTACAGAGGATCTCTGTGGATGGCATATATCGGTATGATAACTGGTGTGCCTTTCTCAAGTGTCACATTGGTCCCTGGTATTTTGTAGTCTTTGGTAACCACTCTGATGAGATTAGGAAGTGATGGATACATTCTCAAAGTTTCTGAAACAGTCATAATTACTCTAATAAACTGGTAATTATTTCTTGCAGATGTTAAGAAAATCAAAATTATTACCCCTAATTAAATATTGGATTCCAATAAAATATTTTCTTTGATGTCCGAAATAAGGTCAAAAGGTTTAAAATTAGAAAACATCCACACTGCCCAAAATAGATATATTCTTTTTTTTTTTTTTTAAGTTGGTATATAAGTATTTTGTCCTCTACTGTGGCACAGTGGATTGGAATATGGTGCTCTGGTTCAAGCTATGAAATTCGCCCTAGTTCGATCCCACCCATGGGGTTGTAGAGTTTAGGTCCTGGTATAGGACCAGTGCCCACTCAGCATCATGAGGAAAGTGAGGAGCTGCAATAGGCAACAGTCTTGACGTTGTGAGCCAACTTTCCAGCTGGGGAATGCATGATGCTGGCCACATCACTTCCTCGTATCACTTTGATGATCGTCCACCTCTGCTATGCACACATGGGCATGGGCCAGCAGTTGGGTTGGCAGGCCCAGCCCTTCGTGGGCTGTAGCACCACAGGATTTATTTATATAAGTATTTTATCCTTTGAATTACATGATTGTGTTCTGATACAAGTTAGTGTTACACAAATTGCAACATATTAAGAAGAGCAAAATGCCAGTTTGGTTCTTTTAGGTTATTAAATACAGAATACTTCATTCAAATACCATATGTTATTTCACTGAACATTACTCTATCTGTATATATTTAATTTTACAGTTAGAAGTGAATAATCATCACAGTTAAGAATAGTTTCAATATAATAAATTAATTCTATGTATACTTGAACTCTTTGTGCTAAAATACACCAGCAAAACCAAGTTTATCTGTAAAAGTTGTTGCATAATGTATTCAGAAGAAATACTATTTTCATTTTCATCACTCTGGCGGAATGCCTGGTACTGTATCACAGATTTGCCTTAATTCCACTCTTAAACACAGTTTTGGTTGTGGCGTACAATTGTTTGCAACTTGAGGCAGATGACAGAAATCAATAGAAACCAGTAAAAATTAATTTAAAAAGATAAGTTAAAACCTTTGGATGAAACTCTACCAATATGCTTATGGTAAATTTACTACATTTGAGGAAGAGCTCTCCCTCAAATGCTCTATTTAACTTAATTGTTATGCAGAAAGAAATTAATTTTTCTTTAGTTTTCTTTTTTCCCATTATTTAAAATCTTTCTTGCACAAAAATTTATTTATGTTTTGTTTCTAATGTAAAAAAATTGCATGTACAAACCACTTTACTTTCTTTACCTATTATTTTATTTTCATATCTGTTTTATTAAATTACTGAAACTTTTTCTAACTACTTCCCCTTTAATCATGACAAACATTCACATATTTTGTCATAGGAGCATAAGAACATATAGGAGGCTGAGGAAAGAGCCATTTCTTTAAATTGTAGATCAGCTAGTGCTAGTGTTGACATACATTTTTGTATCAAATCAGGAGATACTAAGGAATGGCCACTGAATATTTTCAGTGTACTGAATAATAAATGATAATAAATATTTAAAAATTCAAATTAATAGCAAAGACCAAGCGGAAGGCAAGACATATAGATGTCATCCTCATAGGAGATGATCCCATGCATAACTAACTATAAATGAAAAACTATTACAGTAGACCCTCACTAATTTGAAATCGGATAAACTGAAAACTCGGTTAACCCATAGTAGCTGTTCAGTCCCTGCCGAATTATAATCTACCGCTTAAACCGAATTTCAGATAATTTGTACTACGAAAATTTGGTCTTCTCATTGCATATTCCATACATTATTCTTCATTTAAGCCGAATATGTATGTTGTGCTGTTTCTGAAAAGCTATTTCATTATAATACCTTCTTTACCAAACAATGATAGACAAAACTATTTACCTGCTACAACATGCTCCAAATATTCCATTTGCTCTAATGCATTATAAGTAAATTTTCCACCATGTTCCTTGAGAACGAGATCAATTTCTTCGCGCAAACGTCTCTGCACGTCCTTGTTGAGGGAAAGTTCATACAAGCAGAAGCTCATACTTGTTGCTGCAGTTTCAAAACCACCCAGAAAAAAGACACACACTTGGGCAGCAATCATGTAGTCATCAAACACTGTAAACATTACATAGATTATAAGCAGCAACAAATTAATGGAAATTATAGGAAAATACGACAAAGATGTGTAAACATAGTTCAAAGCTAGAAGGTAGCTTTTTTGGATAAACAGGGTCAGATAAATTACATAAAATGTTATAATATGAATTAAAACTGGAAGTATTATATGGTGAAGCAAAGCGATAATTTTATAGCATACTATTTGAGTTGAATTTACACTTAAATATCATACATGGAATATGTCCCTGAGACATGTATCTGCTTTTTCTGTCAGTATCTGATTAAAAGTGCAAGATTTAGAAATTACATACTGAATCTGTATATTTCGGTAATAAGCGTATCCTCCTACACTGTTGATTCCTTTTTGCTGGAGATATTTGCTCAATGGCGGCTATTTGGGTGAAGCTAATGAAGCTCTACTTCACTTGTTTTTAGTTGTATTAAATCTGAATGTAGGTGTTTAATTTGTTATATACTCAAGTATCCAAACAACGAATCAGGAATTTATCTGTAAGAGAAGAAAGAAGGGGTGGGAGCTACCTGCTACTTGCCTTCTGGCTGGTACTGGCAACCTTGAAGATGGTGTTAACTTAACGGGACAAGAGCAACGATGGATGGGCCAAGCCTCTGTAGTTTTCCAGCTACTTTTTATGTGTCGATATGTAGCTGTATGTTTATACCCAGTTGTTAAGACAATGAAGTAGAACTTAAGGTTCCATGTGCTACCAAAATGAGGCTACGTGCAGCTAACAGCATAGGAATTTAGCAAACCACAGGCAGCCCCTTGCAGAGGCTAATCCATCGGCTTATTGCCCTCATGAATGAAAGGCAACATTCAAAGTCACCTCTTCCCTAGGGATGTTTCTGGCATCCCCAACAATTATATGAACAGTCTAAAAATATTGTTCCCGGAAAGTGGTTGTGTATTTGAATACTCTGGTTGCCCATTGTGTTTTTTATTTTACTGAAGTTAGCTCTGCTGCAATTTCTTATTTCCGTCTACTGTTTTGTTCTGTTAAAGTTAGCGGAGAGATGAATCTGCAAAATGATATAGTGTGTAGTATATTACACACACCATTTTCACAGTGGGCTGTTTGCAATAAAAGGGATGTGCTATTAATGAGAAGACCAAACCCTATTCTTAATTTATTGATAAAAAAAGTGAAACAGAAATGTGTGAAATGTTAAACACTCTGTGATACATTCACATAACTTTCTCTACCTTCTATCGTTTATTAGTGGGTATACAAATTCTTACTAAAGCTTATTTTTCTATCTACTACATTTTAATCCAAATAAACCTTTGCAGAAATAGCTACATTACACATTTCATTATAATACAAAGGGAACAGCGATAGTCAAATGTTTTAAGAACTGGATGCTATATGTTGCCTTAAAATTCCATACTGTTTCCATGCAATTGCAAGAAACAGCTGAATGTTGACAGGACTTAATCACTAAGAGATGAACAATTGAAACCTTTAATAATGGATATCTCAGAAATGGCTTATGCAACAAAAAAACTTATTTGAAATTAAATTGTGTGCTTTAAAGAGATCTGCATTTTCTGTGTAGTAAGTTTTTGTCTATCTTAATGTTTACCAGTTATACAAGATTATATAAAATTCTTTCCAAATGAAGAGGACTTTCTAGGCTATCCCAGAAAATTCAAGATATACGTTTTATTTGTCAAGTAAATATCTTTAATATATGGTATTTTAACCACAATCGTTATAGCTGTTTTTTAGAAAATAAAAATTTTGAAAAATGTTCCACGTAAGGGATAGTTTGGGGTAGGGGAGATTTTCTTGAAAGTCTTCATGTCGCATCTTTGAAAGGTACTGAACCTAAATACCAAGTTTGGTATTTATCTGACGTTTTGTTTTTGAATTATGCTGTTCACAAACACAGACACACACACACACACACATGGACTTTTTTCTAAAAATGCTTTTTTTGGGTTCAGGCGGCCTCAAAACATATATTTCTAGTGAAATTTCATCATCAAATTTTTTAGTGGAATGCAGTACTTCCCCTACTTACTATACATAGTAGAGAAAGTAAAAAAGCACTTGAAAGGTTCATGGTACAGTGAATATGAGTGGCTGTGCAATAGTTATTATATGGAAAAACTGTTTTGTTGGCCTTGCTTATTACTTGGTGTAAAAAATGCTGGTGTGGAACAGTGCTGGTTTTTGTGACATTTTGAACATTAATCAGTCATTACATAAATATTTGGATTCTGCTGAATGACCTAGAGAAGAAGCAACTTTTCACGATGACATAATTGAGAAATGTGCAACAGAAGAGTCAACTTAATATATAAGAAATAGGTATGTTGCATGTGATTTTTGTGATAAGAGCTTCACCTATAATTTAGGCCACAAGCCACCAATGTATTTTCTTAGGATTTTTAAACTTTCCTTAGCATTTTGAACATATTCCTGTCAATTTATATCTTGTGTGTATTTCACTCATCATTTATGTTTCTTTTCTTTTGTTTGTTTGTTTGCTTGCAATTTAAGCTTTCTAACTATCTTTGCAATTAATTTTATAAATTCCAGATTCATTTTGTAATGAGGAGACTGCATATTTAAATTTGAATTACTAAAGTTGTTGAATGTTAAATTTTTTGTTTAAATTTTTGTTTAATTAACATTTTTAAATTATTAAAACCGAACTAAATCTTAGTCTCATCATCAAGGAAATCTGGAACTCATAAAATTAGCTATAGCAGTTGTGAAATATTGTACATTTGCAAAACAAAAGGTTTTCTGCAAAATTTAATAAATGGTAAAAGAAAATGTGCTTATTGTTAAATATAAAGAATAATATTTTAATGTCAGCAGTAGGATAATCCTTTACACAGACAAAGGTACATATGCAAATCAACATAAAAACAGAATTTATGATTAAAATCTGCTTCAATTTACAGGAGATACACCATTATTCTGAACTTGATATTAACCCTCTCAGTTTGTGTCCAGTATGATTGACATTTGTTTATAAATCAGCTTGCTGCATAAAAATGCTCAAATCAATTTTATATTTTCACTGGTACATATTTCAGTTGATTAAATGTATGAATTTATCATGACTTATATTATGTAATCAAATTATCTGTTGATACTTATTTTATTTTTTTTCCTGTCTTTTTAAGTTTAAAAGCAAACAAGTGTTTAATTATAATGCTATTGAACTTCCTTCAACCTTCATACATTTCTATCACCATTTATTTTGAGTGGGTCACCCCATCCTTTATAACAGTAACTGGTAGCCACACATTTAGGTAAATCCTGATAGTGAAATCCTGTTCAATGATGTTCAAAGCTTTAAGCAGCTGAGCTTTAGTAACAGTTTTTATAAGCACAAGCGGTTATGGTATAACAGTTATAAAATGATTCTGGTTGAAAATAATCTGGACCACAGAACTGATAAGACCCACCTACATGGTAGCATGTCTGCCTCACATTCAAGAGGTCCCAAGTTTGAATCTTGGGTAGGGTGAGTAACCTAGATAAAGTTTTTCTGGAGTTTTCTCTTATCCTGAGAAGACAAATTAATTCTTAGCTTCAAGGACTCCAGTCTCATTTGAGCATAATTTCGCCCATTTCATTCATTCATTGTCTAATATGATTACCAGGTTAAAAGATGTTAAACTTAAAGCAAACAAAAAAATGTTTCTTTTATGTGCTTTTAGTAATTTAGTATTTTTTAGAAAAGGTGAGAGCTTGTAAATAATTATTAGTTTCAAATTATACATAGATCAGCATTTTGCTGCCTGTAATTTTTAAACAGAGTTGAGTAACATTTGCATAAAGGCAATAAAGCAACAGATTTCTGTTATGGTTGCAAGGACAAGAAAGAATGCAGTAATTGAAAAATGACTATATTATTAACACCTTTTGTTGATTATAAATGGTTTTCATAAGTTAATGAATAAAATCCCCCAATTAATAATTATGCATTAAACTTATCTATTAAAAAAAAACAATGCTGGGATAAAAGCTGTTTGGGGGTTATAAAATAAAAGAAATACAAATGGACTTACCAATATCATCTATCCATTTCTTTTTCACAGGGCCATGTCCATTCTGAACTGTTTGTTGTGTGCCATTTTTCTTGCTATCAGTGTTCTTTTCCTCAGAAATACTGATATTTTTTGTAATATCAATGTCCATAGTTTCATCTTCCGTTTCATCATCTCCTTCACCAAAATCTTCAATTGGAGCATTTTTATCCTCTTCTGTATCATCTACATTGATGTCAATCTTTTTCTTCATCTGAATCAAAAGGTTGAGGAAATCTTTACGCTCAATATTGTTCTTCTCACGGTATTCCAGAGTTTCTTTTACAACATTCACAAAGAAATTTGTTATTTCATCAGAAAAGCTCTTGATGTTGAGATACTTGAGCATCTTAGGACAGGTGTACCTGAAGAGACGATGCATGTTTGACCATGAGCCAGGACCTATGATCTTCTCGCCCATCTCCCTGAATTTTGAGTGAGGATTACGCAAAGAGTTACTCTTCACCCCAAAAGCACAGGAACTGATGTTGTCAGTAGCATAACGAGCAAGCACATCTCTCAAGTCTATACTCTCACCCTTTTGAGCAGAAGCTGAGATGTACCTGCCGAGATCTTCTGCACACTCCTTCACTAAATGGAACAGGATTCGCATCTTGCTAGAGTTGAAGGCAGGATTCAGTGTAAGGCGAAGGGTCCTCCATGGCTGGCCCTCTAAGATCACAAGGTTGGCACTGATGGGATCGTTGGTCACATCATGGGGCATTCCTCTATCATGGAAGTGTGAGAAGTCCTTTGTGAGAATCTGGTTTGCAAATAAAATAGTAGAAATTCTTAATACAGAGAAGTGATCATTTTTTATCCTTATATTATGCGCTACACACACTGTAAAAGGATTATATGCAAGGCAAAACTTTCACATGCAGTTTACTCTTCAACAGTATTCATGTTTCCTAGAAAGTCAGATTTACTTTAGGTAGCAGGTAATTACTTTTGAACAAATGAATTCACATAAGTAGAATGTGAGTTTTTCTTTAATAAGAAGTATTCCCTGCCCTTCAAGGAGGTAATTATAACAAGAAGCCCAGACAGTTGTTAGAAAGCAGTGGATTTGGGTGGCATGCTGTGGATAACGTTCCCTACACTAAACTGCATGTAATGTATTCAGCTGTACTGTAAGCCATAATTGTATTGTTTTGTAAATTCTTATGCAATGTCACGTATTAACTTATGTTAGAATACGTATTCATGTTAAATTGTGAATTAATGTAAATGCCTCCTGCATATGTCTAACAGCCGCCAATTTTCAAAACTTGCTGCATGACCCACCAATTGCAAATCTGTGTGCGCAGTGTTTGGAGTGGCAAAAGACAAAACTGGAAGTGTGGGATGTTCAACAAGGACATGTAGGAGTTACTGCCTAAGCTTAAACTGGTGCATTCAGAAGTGATATTCAAAGGAATAATACTTGCTTCATTTGACAATGAATAAATTCCAGTATATTTATACATGTTTTGACATGGTCCATTTTTTCCTAGCCTTTGAAAACAGCATCTAATACTTATCCTATATAATTCTGATTAGTTAAAAACCATATATAAAAAACCTCTAAAATTTCTAAGGTTTTAGGTTGCTGAGATTTGTATTTTTCACTCAAGGGGAAAAATAGAAGAAGAAAGATCTTTCATGTAAAGTTTGTTTACCCTAGGAATGGAAGCAAGACTTGTTCGCTAGAAAGCAGACATACAACATAAGAAAGATTTAATGCTGGAACTGATTTTACAAATAAATAAATAGATAATAAACAGGGTGTGGAAGATGATGATGATCATCATCATCATCATAAGGAGGTGGAGGAAGGCAAGGACGACAACGAAAATAGTTCCAAACAACGAATAACATTCTCCACTTGATGAGACATTCTACACATTTAAATGAGTGGATATTTTTTGCCTTGTACCCTACAATTGTTGTCGTAATCATGTATGTCCACCTTGTGGTATATGGGTAGGTGATCGACCCATAATTCAGAGGACCCAAGTTCGAATCTCGGTTGGAATGAGTTGCTAGAATTTTATACTGGGTTTTTCCATTCTGAGGAAATAAACATCCCTGAAAAAAAAATTGAGTTTTATTTATGGACGCTCTTTAACTACTATGGTTCCTAGCGTCCCATTCCATATTGGGCGTGAAAGACCGGTAATTTTGCTCAGAGGCCTCTTTATCAGGCTTGAGGTTCTTTTACGTGCCGCAAATCTACGACACGGGACCACCGGCTTTACTTCCCTTCCGAAGGAAGCCATGCTAAGGATTTTTACGCCCGAAAAAATCCATCGTCCTCCACCGGGTTTGAACCCGCGACCTTGGGAACTAGAGGCTAGCACGGTACCACTAGTCCACGGTGCTAGCCTCGAGGTCACGGGTTTAAACCCGGCGATGGATTTTTTTCGTGCGTAAAAATCCTTAGCATGGCTTCCTTCGGAAGGGAGGTAAAGCCGGTGGTCCCGTGTCGTAGATTTACTGCACGTAAAAGAACCTCAAGCCTGATAAAGAGGCCTCTGAGCAAAATTACCGGTCTTTCACGCCCAATATAGAATGGAACGCCAAGTACCGCAGCAATTAAAGAGTGTCCATAAATAAAACCTAAATCAATTCAGGCCTGGATTGCTAAAATTCACTTTAAAAGAAGCTATCATACCTGTTTGATCAGCTCAGGGTCACGAAACATGATCATAGGGATCCTAGTCTGGAAGATGCCCCCAAACATGTGTCCCTCCAGCTGATGGTACATAGATCTGAAGCCCTCTGCTTGAGTCTTTCTGTGTAGGGCCATTTCCTTGAGGTTGCCGAAGAAAGGGACCGGCTTCAGGTAAGGCACACCCTTCTTCTTCCAGTAGTCAAAGTTGGCCGTGAAGTAGTAGTAGAGCCAGGCAAAGAACCCGGCTACTACAAAAAGTAACTCCAGCAAGAAGGACCCCATCTTCTCGCGGCTGAGGTCTGAAGCCAAATAATCAGCTCCTACAATACAAAGTGCTGATAGAACAGAGTTGAACGGCCTTTGTCACAAGAAGTGGACAAAGGGTCACGTTTGGTGATCATGAACATAACGATGTATCTGGTTAGAGTCCTAACCTTCTGATATAGAAGAGTCAGGGTACAGTTTTTCTATAATGTCTTTAAGAGAAGAATTTTGGGCATCGTTTTTCGCGTATTTTTGAAGCTATATAATGTTTGCTTTGTTTACAGCTTATTCAAGATAAATATTAATTCAATTAAAATACTGGACGAGATCGAGATTTTATATAGGTAATAGGTTTCACTGCAAGTCAAATATTAATTACGAAATTGTTACCCAAATTTGTACACATATAATAAAACTAAGCAAAAATGTTATGGTAATGTCGATTTTGGATGAATAATTCATGCTAACGTATACAATAAACTACACTTAAGCGAAAAATCGCATTTTTAAAAAAAAATATTTGTGTGTGTAGATATGTGTCACGCAAGAACTGCATAACCGAATTATGAAACTTGTTACAGTGTACCTTAGGATCCACTTAGAAAACAATGTATATTCAAGAGGAGAGTTTTAATAGTGCGCAAAATCGAAAAATCTAAATAGGTATGCCCTTTATTGTTCAACTTTCTGTTTTTACAAAATTCCTTACTGTTATTCGCGTATAAATGTTACGAAGAGAAACCGATCACATTGCAACATAAGGAAGAGGCACAATTTTGTATATTATTAAGCCTAGTGTTTATTTTATTTGTTTAGATGATTCCATTTGTATAACCTTTTCTGAACTTTTAGGTATATTTACTGATTTCTCCCTAGCAACACACTCGCATTCACTCCCGCTTTCGTATTTCCAGACCCTGCGGAAGGTGAGGAATAATAATTAGGTACATAAAAATTACCTCATCCCAGCCGGCGAACGAACCCGGAACCGCTGCTTTTAATTGTCTTAATTTTTATTAACACGCTATCAACATCAGTTTTTAAAACTTCACTTGACGGTAAGTTAAGAGAGGAAAGGCGATGAAGGTGGAGCAAATAGAAGAGCGATGGTGAGAGAGAGAGAGAGAGAGAGAGAGAGAGAGAGAGAAGATCCTGGCACTAACGCGAGTAGAGCTGTACTTTCTGCTAGTCAAATAATAGGAGGCAAGATGAATAACACAATTATTGTGATTAAAAAAATCTGTTGCATTCATATTCACTATTCCACAAAAGGTTGCTCGTGCCCAGATCGGTTACGTGTGACGAACACACTGTCTCAAAAGATTCTGAACAAACAATATTTATAAAGTTTTAATCTTCTATTTGCTTCCTTTTTTAATTTTAACGTCCTTTAACCGGGTATGCCACATTGGACGATGAACGAAATGGGTGAAATGATGCTCAAATTAAACCGGGGTCCATAGACTTAAGAGTTTCGTGACTTTTATTTATTTATGAACGCTCTTTAACTGCTGTGGTTCTTAGCGTCTCATATATTGGGCGTGAAAGACCGGTAATTTTGCTCATAAGCCTCTTGAGGTTCTTTTACGTGCCGTAAATCTACGACATGGGACTACCGGCTTTTCTTCCCTTCCGAGGGATTTTTACGCCCGAAAAAAATCTATTGCCCTCCGCCGGGTTTGAACCCACGACCTCGGGAACTGCATGGTAGCCACTACACCATGGAGGACAACGGAGAGTTACGCGACATTCACCTTTTCAGGATAAGGGAAAACGTTATCCGGATGTCTCATTCTAACCGAGATTCGAACTTGTGACCTCTTAAATGTGAGACAGACGCGGCATTTTATTTGACATAAACTTGTTCTTTAACGAGATCTACAATTTTTACGTAGTAATATCTCTTACGGTTTACCAACTATACAAGCCATTCAGAATCAAGAGAACTTCACAGGCTATTCCTAGAAAATTCCAAATATACTGGTGTATTTACTAAATATATTGGTATTGGTATTTTAATCAAAATTGTTATGGCCAATTTTGAGGAAATAAAAAACGACGCATTTTCCAAGAAAAGGGTAATTTGGGGAGGGGGGATATTCTCGCAACATCTTTGTGCCGCCTCCTTGGTAATCGTGAACTACGAGTAATAGGTATCAAGTTTTCGTTCACACGCACCCACGCGGGACTTTTTCCTAAAAAGTTTCAGGGGGCCTCAAAACATATATTTACGGTAAAACCTTGGTATCGAATTTTTTGGTGGAATGCAATACCTTTTCTGCCTACTAGAACGTGGTAGAGAAGAAAGAAAGTATAAAAAAAAAGCAAAATACCTATCTCATTTAACCAGAAACTCTCTTTTTAGAGTGCATATCAGTAAGGAACAAACTTTCAGACTTAAAATAAGAAAAATCTCGTATAACACGAGAAAACCGGTAATCTGGTTGTAATAGACGTAATTTATACCAAGGCGGTAGTTTTGTAACGTGAAAAAAGGTGACTGCTTTAGAAGTAAACAACAAATAATCAACTATTATCTTTTTATCAGATTCCTCTGCCACATTAGTTAACACAGGACAGAACCATGGTCTACACGTGATCTGGCGACCACATTCATATTCTTTTGTCATGTCTTTCAGAATCGGGAGTTAACCGGATTAAACTCACAGCTGTCCTTGTACCAAACATTCCCCGTTTCTTTTTTTAATGATTTATTAGTCACGGAATATGATAACAGTATTGTTGTGTAACGAGAATTATAAAGAATTCCCATCAAAAAGTTTAGAAAATGTTCGTGATTTTTGTATTTTCTGCCTTTACACTATATCCACCTCCACGATGTGGGGGTAAAGTGTCTAACCTCGCATTCAAGGTCCCGAGTTCGAATCTCGGTTAGGGCGAGTTACCTGGATAAGGTTTTTGTGGGGCTTTTCCTTATCCTGATTAGATGAATGTGGAGTAAGTTCTAGGGGCCCCAGGCCCGTTTAAGCGTCATTTCAACAATTTCGTTCATTCACCGATATGAACTACCCGGTTAAAGGAACTAAAACTAAAAAAAAAAGCAACTTTTAAAATCCTATTTAGGTAACCTGTTCATGGCGCTTGGGATTTAAGAGGTGTGATCAAATTGCTTAATTACTCCCTCCAGGTAGAGGAAGTATTGTGTTCCACCAAAATATCTACATCCAGATTTCAAGAAAAATGCATATTTTGAGGCTTCCTGAATCCAAAGGAAAAATGTCTGTTACATTCACATGAATTTCTCTACCCACTTTTCTACAAACTATTCTTGCAAAAGCATATTCTTCTACCTGCTTCATGTTAATCAAGGTAAACATTTGCATAATTGTTTTATTACATATAATCTTCTAGGAACAAGGGAAATGTAGTAAGTTTTAGAGATGGTCAAATCTTTTAAAAACAGGTCACTATGTGATGACTTAAAAATTCCATTCTCTTTGCATGACGGAGAAAAAAAAAATCTGATGGGTATTGCATTTGCATGACCTTTTCTTCTTACTCTTCTACAAACTATTCTTACAAAGGCTTCTTCTCTCTACTTTTTGTTAATCAAGGTAAATTTTCATTACATATTTACACATCTGTTATAGGTATAAGAATACAGTAGGCTAAAATGATAGTCAGATTTTTAAAAAGCATGTTACTATGGATTAGCTTTGGAATCCCATGCTCTTTGCATGACCACAAGAAAAAACAAAAACAAAATACACAAACAAAAATATCTCAGAAATAGTTAATGCCAGAAAAAAAAATTGTTTGACATAAACTGTGTGCTTTGAGATCTACTAAATTTATTTGTGAAGTAAGATTTTGTCTAAATTATACAAACAGCATTCACAACAAAGACTTCATAAGCTTTTCACAGAAAACTCAAAATATGCAAAGCTTATGGAATTTAATTAAACCATTAACAGCCATTTTTAATAAAATGAAAAGGTATAAAAATGTTCCATATAAAGGATGGTTTTATTTTTGTGAAAATTGTTTGCATCCTTGGAAGATACTGAACTTAAACACCAACTTTAGTATTTAACTGACTTTTCGTTTTTTGCGATCCATCTTTACAGCAATCTTGAATATTTGATGTTGCCTGAAGGTTTACTAGGATACTTGAATCGGATGAGAAAGTTAGGTGCACTTATGGGCATCTTACCATAGTAGCTCAAGTGGTATGAGCATTGGCACAGAAAACTGAAGATCAATGGTTTGAATTTTTTAAGTCTTTGGCATGTTCATGTTCAGATTAGGGGATAACAGTAACTGACCTGTTACAACATTGGATAACACTGTATTGAGCTATTCACTATCATTGGCAAAAGTTCAAAGTATACTGTACTTTTGACCTGTGCACTCTTTTTAAAGCACCCTGCAAGCATAATAAATAGATTAGTAACCAGTGATAAAACAATTCATTACTGTAAACCCCTCAACAAATGCAAGAATAATGATTTTTTATAATTAAGCAGTAGTAATAAACTCCTTTTTTGTCTGTTTGGTCATTAGCTTGAATAAGCTTTGTATCATTGGACCTCCTGTATATGAGGTCTGGTTATACAAAGGTCTAGCGATGAGGTCACCTAGTAGCTATGAGATATCAAATTTCCTGCTTCTGAGTAACACAAGAAAGCTAAACAATTGTTATGGAGACAAAATGTGCAATGTATCTAGGCATTACCAATATTATTGTTAAATGAAGATTAATGCCATAAATAAGTGAGAAAGTACATGAAGCATTTGTACTGTCATAAAGCAACAATAAACATCATAAATATATGCTAATATATAAGGGAAAATGTAATACCAATTTTTGTTCAAGGGCATATTGAAAACTATTCATCCAATGTGAACCACTTTATTAGGCTGGGTAGCTCAAAACTTTGTGTCTGATATGTTATTATTTTATAAATAAATATTATTATTTAAAAATAAAATCAAGTATAAATATGATATTTTACAGTTAAGACCTCTATTTACCATTCTGAGTGCTCATGTTCCTGGCTGTCTTGATATTCCTCAGTTACATTTATTGTCTTTGAGGTGGTTCAATTTGTGGAGGAATAAATTACATATTTGGTTAAGTTAGCTAAATTTTACTATGAGAATCTTTAAAATTAAAAATTTTGCTCCTTTTTTCCCCAAAAATAGCTCCTTCTATTTGTCTGGCAGATGCAAATGAGCTACTATTTTATGTTAAAAAGTATATAGTGTATTAAACTATTTTATGAATATGGCGATCTGCACATTAATTCTGAGCTTTCATATTTCAAGGATAGCCATTTAAAGGAATTATTTAGCATTGTAGCAGAACAACTTTGTGGGCTTTAGATTATGTTGAGTTTTCATTGATTTAAGGATATATGATTAGAGTAACTGCAGATTCATTAACAAAAGTGTCGGTGAGCAGTGAGATAGTAAATTAAATAATGTATATTAAATATTTCATAAATACTAGGTGTATGGTTCACTGTATAATAGACCGATGTAGCAGAAAAGTGTATTATACCATAGCTTTATGTGAGAACTATAATTTTAAAAAAAATCTGATATTACATTCACGCAACTTTCTCTACCTACTGTTCTATGCACTATTCTTACAAAAGTTTACTCTTCTAGCTGCTTCATGTTGAGATAAACATTTGAAGAAATGGTTTTATTACATATTTTGTTGTAGTTGTAACAGGAATATAGTAGGCTTAGGCTTCAGCAATAATCAAATCTTTTAAAAGCGGGTGACTATGTGATGGGTTTGAATTTCTATTCTCTTTGCATGACCATGAGAGACAAACAAATAGCGATTTGTCCGTTAAAAAAGGCAAAATACTTGACAATTCAAACCGATTATAAAGAATATTTCTGAAATGGTTAATGCCACAAAACATTTTATTTGACATAAATTGTTTGTTTTAACAAGATCTAAATTTTTTGTGTAGTAAGTTTTTGTCTATCTCTGTGTTTTACAACTTATACAAAATTCAATCAGAATGAAAAACTTCACACGCTATTTGCAGAAAATTCAAGATAAACATTTTATTTATCACGCAAATACCCTAAAGATATCAAAAGCCATTCTTGTGAATATCAAAATTAAAGACAATTGTTTAATAGAAGGGTAGTTTGGAATGGGGGGATTTTCTTTAAAATCTTTGTGTCACATCCCTGGAAGCTACGGAACTTAAATATCAACTTTGATGTTTATCAGAGATTTCATTTTTGAACTATGCTTTCACAGGCATACACACAGACCTTTTTCCTAAGTGCTCTTTTTGGATTCAGGGGGCCTCAAAGCATGTCTTTTTTTAATGAAATATTTATATAAAATTTTGGGGTGGCATACCATACTTCCTCTACTTACTATAGGCAAGTAGTAAAAACATAGTGAACAAATAGAGTGCATGCAAATTAACTGTTCAGAATTAAATACATAAGCATGCAAAAGAATTACTAAAGCAAATAGTAAATTAATTACACCACAACTTAGTCAACTCTTTTGTTCAATTGCTTTTATATTGTAATTAGATGTTATATTTTATAACCCAGTCAGTTCCTCTTCTACTTATAGCTTCAAGTCATTTATGATTACACAAATTATATAATGTAAAGCTTTTATTCAATTTATAAGCATCAACCCAAAAAGATAACCTATTTATTTTACATTCAAGAACTAAAATAAACATTGCAACTTTGCAGATGAAGTTAAAATAGTCCAATGAAATGTTTATCATGAAGAGAATGCTTGTTTGACTTCAGCCTTTACAAAGTTGACATCATATGCAGAAATTGATTTTTCTGACAAGACCTGTCAAAAGTATTCAGTGTATCTTGCTATTGTAGAGTACTTCACTAGACACATGAATGGTTATTTGTTATCCGGCTGTTGTAAAAATTCCCAAAAGAAAAGAAAATTGCAAACAACTCATGCCCTTTGGCAGCAATTAAATTACATAAAACTTGAGAATATTGCTACAGGTATGTTTAACTTTATATTGGATATATGATAGTGGATAGATAACTTATGAAGGTGATTCTATATAATATTGATATAAAAGCAAACATCCACACGGGTGAAGCCATGGGTAAAAGCTAGTATAATAATATAACTTTTACACTAGAAAATAAGAAATACCTTTCTTACTGTATTTTATGCAGCTGCTTTATACTTTTCATAGCTTTTAAACCAAACTTTTAAGATTGCAAGGCAAAGATTTTCAAGGAATTTTCCCCAGTTCAAAAAAACCTTTACTTAAAAAAAAATGGCTTTTCCTCAGTGTGTGTTCCAGCTATTTCACAACCAGTTTACATATAACATTACTGTTACTGGTCAGATACCTGAATACATGTTCCACAGTGACTTAGTACAGCTCTACAGCTATGTTTGTTGCAAAGATAGCTTAAAAAAAAAAAAATCTGATGTGTTTTTCACTCACATGACTTTCTCTACTCTTGTACAAACGCTTATTCTCCATATGCTTCATGTTAATCGAGATGTCAATCTTATTGCTAATTTTCTAGTAGATGCAAGGGGAATTGGTAGACTTAAGCGATAGTCAAATATTTTAATGCTGGTTGCTATGTGGCGCATTCCATTCTCTTTGCATGTCCAGGACATAAAAAAACTGAATAAGGAATATGAGAAAAAGTATAAGTATTGGAAAATTCAAGGGAATAACAAGCAATATCTCGAAAACGGTTCAATCAACAAAAGAAATGAATATGACATAAATTGTGTATTTTAACGCAATCTACATTTCTCGTGTAGTAAAATTTTTCTATCTCATATGGTTTACCAGTTATGCAAAAGTCGTTCACAATGAAGAATACTTTTGGAGACATTCCCAGAAAATTTGAGATATACATTTCATTTCTCATGACAATATCTTAAACATGTGATATTTTAATCAAAATCGCTAGAGCCATTTTTGAGAAAATTAAAATTTTCGAAAAATGTTCCATGTAAAGGGTAGTCTGGGGTGGGGGGGATTTTCTTGAAAACCTTCGTGTCGCATCCTTGGAAGATACTGAACCTAAATACGAAGTTTGGTGTTTATCCGACTGTTTGTTTCTGAGTTATGCTGTTCACAGACACACAGACGGACATGTTTCCAAAAAGGCTTTTTTTGGATTCAGAGGGTCTCAAAACATGTATTTCCGGTGAAATCTCGGTATCGAATTTTTGGGTGGAATACAATACTTCCCCTACTTACTATACGTAGTAGAGAAAGTAAAAAAAAGCACTAAGTAAAAAGTTGTTCTAATGAATTTCTTTTTAATTCATATGTTTCAGATACAGGCATGACAAATAATATGCATACTATGAATTTCTTGTAAATAGCTTGTGAGGTCCCCTCCATTCTCATTGAACTGTGAAACCACGAGCAGGAGCAAAAGTGCTATAAGAAAAGGTATATATTTTTAAAATATGCAAATTAAATGACTGCTTTCTAAGCAGTTGACTGGTTTATTAGCCTCTTCTAAATGTAAATAAAATTGTGTATTACTGCACCATTATATAAATGAAACTGTTTCTGGCACTGATTTGTGTGAATAATTTGTAGAATAGCTATAAACATAGATGATGGGTAGAAAAATGTGTGCGACTGTTACACATCACATTTTTACTTTCTCTACAACATACTGTAGAAGTATTGTATTCCACCTAAATATTCAATATAAAAGTTTCACTATAAATACAGTTTTTGTGGTCCCCTGAATTAAAAAAGGTGAGAAAAAGATAAGCACATGTATGTGGCGTGTTTGTGAACAGCATAACTCAAAAACAGAATGTTACATAAATAATAAACTTGGTATTTAAGTTCAGGATCTTCCAAAGATATGACACAAAGATTTTCAAGAAAGTCCCCCCCCCACCCTAAACTACATGTTGTATGGAAAAATTGCTCATTTTTATGCTCTTAAAACACCATTTAAAATATTTACATCAAAAAATAAAATGTATACCATGAATTTTCTGCAAATAGCCTGTGAAGACTTCTTCATTCTGAATGTGCTTTGTATTATTTTGTACAACTGGTAAACCATAACAGACAAAAGCTTACTGCACAAAAAACATAGATCTCATTAAAACACAAAACTTATGTCAAATAATTTTTGTGTAACATTAACCATTTCCAAGATATCCTTTGTTACTGGTTTTAATTTTCAATTATTTTATACTTTTTTCAAGTGCTAAATTGCTATTTCTTTTATTCTTGAAGTCATGCAAAGAACATAAATTTCAAAGCCATCACATAGCTACTCACTTTTAAAAGACTTGACTATTGCCTGCATCCTACTGTCTTCCTCTTGTATTATCACAACAAACTATGAAATAAAAGCACTTAACTAACAAGAAGTACACAGAAGAATAAGCTTTTGTAAGAATAGTTTGTAGAAGAGTGGGCGGAGAAAGTTATGTGAATCTAACACATTCTATTTTAAAAACAATTATTTAATCCAGAAACTGCTTTAGTACCTTCACCTTTATCAATGTTTTAAGCTCTGAAAAATAAGTTAGGAATGATACAGTTATAGTTATTAATGGTATAATTCTTCAACCTATATTAAGGATATAAGTTGAATGAAAGAATGGCATAGGAAATAATCATATCAGAAAAACGAACAAGGTTGGATACATCCATTTCAATTTGGTTGGTGACCTTTATATGACCTCCCACAGTCTTTAGGAGCAGAAAAAAGCCTTCTATGATAAAAACAGACCAAAGCTCAAAAGTCATGCTTTTCAGCTGTTGATTCACTGTATCAATGATGAAAATTCTTAACTTAGTTACAAGAATCACTGAAGAAAAGAAATAGTGACCCTTGTTACCTCAATCTTCTAAGAAATAAATTATAATCAGCTGCCAAAAAAGGAGGTGGTGAAGAGGCATGCATGTTTCATTAATTAACAATATTACTGCAAGTCTATCAAAAGAAATTGCTGAACTATAAGCAGTATTAATTGGCTATGATTGAATAATGCAAATATTATATACAGGGTGATACAAAAGTTTGTTTACAATGTTTCAGGGATGGTAGAAGTCAAGAGGAACAACTATTTTATGTGACAAAATTCTTGTACATCTATCGTTTCGCCCTTAGGGACACTGATAAGATGGAGCTTATAGGAGCTTGTATCTTCTATAATCAAAAGGTTGTTGATAACATTTAAGGGACTGTAGAGATCAAGATGAACAAAATGCATGTTACAATCCTTACACAATACAAATTGAGTACCACTTCCACAAAAGGAAGTACTGTACAGTACAGTAACCATAACAAACTCTCCTGAGCTGTGAACACAGCATGAACAGTACAATAGTATCCGGCAACGGGAACTTTCATATCGGGAAACAATGTCAACAAAGCTGTAGTTGATAGTTTTAACTTATTACTGGTTTACCTCAGTAAACCTTTAATTACGTAGAGCAATTTGTGCAGTAGCGTACTCCATGTTTTATTACTATACTTTAATGTCACTGTTAATTTACTGCTTTTTCTGATATGGAAGTTCCCTTAATTGTATAGTCCAAAATGAAGACTTACCTTCCTTGTTGACACTGCGTTGTCAAACACACAATGTTGCTTGTCTGCAAACAGCAATGGACTGATCATGAACATGTAATGTCAACTGTGACTAACCTAGTAATGGAAGATGTGCGCTCTGAGACCTCTATTCGCTCCCCTAACCGTACTGCCTCTAGCAGCAAAACAGTAAACGTACATTTTGTCACATAAAGTTGTTTCTCTTGACATCCTCTACATCCCTGAAATGTTGAAAATGACCTTTTGTATCACCTGGTATATACGAGGGGATGTAAAAAATAACCAGAATTTTTTTTTGCATTGTAATGCACCCAAGCTGGAGTTTGATACTGGCAGCACTGGAAAGGTCTGACCTTGAGTGACGAAATGTCATGTGCGTCATTTGCCTGGCTGTCCTCAGTTGGAAGAAGCAGGTGAAGTAGAAGAGTGCGTTAACTGTACCCAACATGGATCTTAAGTTGCAGCAACATGCATTAATTAGATTTTGCATTCTTTTTAATAAAACTCCATCACAAACACTGGAAATGTTGCAGCAAGCCTACAGAAAGCAAGCCATGGGATAAACACAGGTTTTCGAATAGCATAAGCGATTTCGCACCAGAAGACCCTCAACTTCGAAGACTGACATCAATGCCAACACAACTTATATTGTGTTGCACAAAGACTGTCATTTATTGTTACCAAAGATTGCAGAGATTATGAATATATCCTATGGATCAGCTGAAGACATTATACAAAATGTTCTAAGCTATAGGAAAGTTGCAGCAAAGTGGGTGCCTCATGTGATCAATGATGAATAGAAGGCTTACCGTGTGATGGCATGTCAACAATGGTAAACAAGGCTTCGGCGACACCAGATTTTTGGACAGAGTCATCATATGCGATGAAGCCTTGTTTCATCATTATGACCCAGAGACAAAACAGAAACATCCTTCAAGTCCAAGACCCAAAAATGCTGAAGTTCAACCAAGTGCAGGAAAACTCATGCACCTGTCTTTTTCGATAAGCAAGGCATTATGTACAATTACATGGTGGACAACCAATGTACTGTTACTGCTGATTACTATTGTGAAGTATTGACAAGACTATTAAGGAGGAAAATTGCCAAGAAAAGACCACACCTTGCTCAAATGGGATGGATCCTTCATCAGGATAATGTGCCCGCTCATTGTGCCAGAAGACTCAAGAAACAATCACAGAATTAAGCATTGAGGTGATACCACATCCACCTTATTCACTGGACCTAGCACCATGTGACTTCCACCTATTTTCTACAGTAAAAAGAGAGCTTCTGGGTTGTCATTTTCATAGTGATCATGAGTTAAACCATACAATTGTGGGTATGCTCAACAGACTATCCAAAAGGGGCTTTAGGAATGTTTTGAACAGTGGACAGAAGACTAGAACTGTTGCATTATGTCCGAGGGAGAATACTTTAAAGGTTTGTATAAGAATTTGAATAAAGGTGAGCAGTATTTTCCAGCAAAGAAATAATTCTGGTTATTTTTTGACACCCCCTCGTATCTTATTCACTTCGGAAACATTTACCTCTGTCTTGATTATATGAATCAACAAACGATTAGCATATTGGCCAATGCCATATTCTCAGATCTGTCTCTTACATGCAGTGATATTTGACAAACAATCAAGTATTGGAAAGCATGTGTAAACGCTGGCAATGTTTAATACTGTTGCAATTCTGAGAAGAGCGAGATTATTAAACATTACCAATACTAGGCATACCTTTTCAAACACTTAGTTTATCAAGTATCACAAATGCTGGCATGTTCATTTTATTATTAAATTGGGTAAATTTTTCCTTTGTGGCATAAGCATTTTTGCCTATTTGGTTTAGAGTTGTAACATGAGACAAGAAACTTCTAACCATCATTTTGCTTGGTGCAGTGCCACATTATTCCTTTGTCAATCTGTCTGTTCATCTACATCAAGGGTGGCGAAAACGACTTCCTTCCGCGAGTCACCAAATATGCAACACGCACTGCATTACTCACAGCACGTGAAAAACAAAGGGACGGTTGCAGAGAGGGAACGGCGCCTGCGAGTCAAAATAACTCGCGAAGCACTTTTTCGCCACCTCTGATCTACATGGATAGAACTACAATACTGCTGTATTCATGGAGTTTAACTTTTACATGAATCTAAAGAAACACTTTGTGTACAGATTTCAAATTTGATTGAAATAACTATAAAAGTAAGGATAATTTGTATAAAATGGCTTCCTAAAAGAGTATGATTTTAGATGAACAATTGCATTTATGGACTTAGAATGTTATACATAATATGAAGAAAATTTAACAATGCACTTCAAATTTGCTTGGTATCAGTACAAAATCAATGGTACTTATATAAACCTTTTAAGTAACACCTTTTGAGAGTATAGATCCATATTAATAAACGTTACAACTGATACTAACTATCACAATGTTTCTGCTATAAAATGAATGCACCTGATATATTATACTAAGTATGCCCTACATTTATTATCTGCTTAGATTGTACTATCACAAAGCATTTTACAAAGATAAAAATTTGTTGTAAAATTTTCCTCCATGCTTATAAAGTTGTTAATGGTCTCAGTAGTTGTTTATAACATATTTTCTTAGTATCATATATACTTTGTTTGTTAACGATGCTGCCAATTGCCAGGATCATATCAGTGCCGCCGGTGTGCCAGAATTTTGTCCCACAGGAGTTCTTTTACATGCTAGTATGTCCACTGACATGGGGCTGTTGCTTTTAAGCACACTTAAAAACCATTGGTCTGGATCAAATTTGAACCTGCGCCTTTACAATCAGAAGGCCGGCACCTAACCAACTGAGCCACCCAAACTGACTTTCTTAGTATCAAAGCATTGCAATAGCTTATATGTATTATAATGTTTTGCTTCATTTGATACATACAATGTTTCTTCCTTTATTTATAGTGACTATTCTGCTTTCATACTACTTTTAACCAATAAGATGTGTTTTGTAATTTAATGCCCTTTAAGTGGATAGGTCATATTGGACAATGCATTCAATTCATGCATGAAATCATGCCAGCGGATCCATAGAACTTAAAGAGTTAATTAAATTTATCTTCTCAGGATGTGGGTAAAACTCCAGAAAAACACCTTATTGTGAACACTCATCCCAAATGAGATTAGAATTAGAATCTCTGGCATACAAGGCAGACATGCTGTCCCCACACCATAGAGGTAACCTGGAGGAAGCACTGAATTTCAAGCATTTGACTATTGATTGCTAGCGTTTTTTTTTTTTTTTTGGTGATTGTCACTTCTCTAGCTTTTGTCTGTGTAAAATCATGTACAACAAAACAGTCATAGCATCTGCATTGCTTTTAACAATGGCAAAATGCTGGCATCAACACTGAACTAGCTGAAAGAAAGTAACAAGAGGTAAATATACTGAAGAATATCTACTGAAAAATTATCAGCCCTTAAAGATTTAAGGGAATGTCAGAGGCAGGAAGGTGCAGGACGAAATGGGGATAGGAACATATCTATGATGGGCATAATGCTTGAAAGTAAAAAAGGAATACTGTGGCAAGAGTACACAATTCTCATTTTCCTGAAATATGTTTTTATTCTTGTTATGGATAAAAAATAGTGCTTATTTACAATTTTCATTATTTACATCCATTTCTTCTGTATTGTCTTCAAGTTTCAAAGCTTTTTTACTTTCATCTTTTGTAGGGGAAGATGAGTGTTTTCTCTTGCCTTGCTTCATTCTGCTTTTATCCATTTTTCCCTCCTGGATGCTATGTTAGTAAACACACAAGAACAAATTCTTAAGCGTGAGCAAGACCTTTCGCAACTGGCAAACAAAATACCTTTTTACTTGTACTTTGCTGAAAAGAAGAAGAGAGGATGTGGACAACTGCCTGAAGAACATGTCCAATCTAATTTAAGGAAAATTAAGTATGTTTAAATATAAACAATTTGTGAGGTGGAGATTTTAATGCTTACGTAAGTTTGTGTGGAACATATTTTGAGAGCAGCTTTGCTCCCACTATCAACCACTCACTGATTTTTACTCACTTTAAATTTTTATGAAGCCATGATTTGTAAAAAAAATTCTTACAGTGAATAAAGACATACATATACAGATAAACATATCTTCAAGTATACTCAATTGGTTAGCAATATTTACTACTTCCCTTCAAAGTGTTAGTTCCATACTGTTTAGTTCTGTAGTTTACTTACTTTGTCTTTGCTCTTGTGCCAGGTCCCCAAAAAGGTTGTGGATTCTCTTGAAATCTAACGAGACCATGCTGCCGAGATAGTGGGTTTGCATCTGGCCTCAGCTCTAGCTCTATAGTAGTGGTGGGCTCTTTGGAGAGAATTGCTTCTGCAACACCAACCCTCCTGTCTTGTCGGATGGGATGTTGCTTCTCCCAATGCCTCATTATATCCCATACCACAGTCGCAGGGGCATCAGTCTTAACTGATCTTCTGTTTGCATGTGAATATGATACACGATATCCTGCATTCATCAAAGCAGACCTAGTATAAGGGGAACACCAGGTCAGTATTACAAAATTAAAAAAAGCTGAATCTGCAGGTTTACCTACATTGTGCCTTTAAGTAATTAATTTGATGCCTCTTCCACACTTCTCCATTCTCCTTTGTAATTTTCTGTGAGATTCTGAGGTTACAAGATGCATCCAGTGAAGTTATTTGTCACTATCGACTTTCAACTTTTGGGAAAATAGTACACTACTGAAACTAAATGGCTGGTGCCTTAAATAGCTTGTAATCAAAGGCTGGTGGATAATTGAGAGAATGACTCCAAACTTTTTCTTATGCATCGATGTGATTGGTTTTGATGAAAAAAAAATCTGATGTGTTGCACTCACATGACTTTCTCTACTCTTGTACAAACTATTTTTACAAATGCTTATTCTCCATCAACTTCATGTTAATTGAGATAAACATTTGCAGAAACTATCTTATTGCTAATTTTCTTATAGATACAAGGGGAATATGGTAGGCTTTATGCGACTGTTAAATCTTTTAAGAGCAGGGCCTACATCGAACAGACAGGAAGGACCATAGAACAGCATGCAAAGAGCATGAGAGTTAATCCATCTGATGTACCCAGAAAATCCGGCCTTGCAGAGCACTGTATTGAAGAGGGACATAGACCGAAACTGAGTGAAACAACTAACATTTTTAAATCTGCAATCTACTGGGACCGCTCCATTAATACATTTGCATCATTTGACGACCAGGGCTCGCACACACTTTTTTGGCATATGAATTGTATGAGCTCAGCTTGCAATGCGTATTGCTTTACATAACTACTTATAGTTTAGGTTTCTTCTCACAGATGTCATTTGTGTACGTTTCAAATGAAGTGCTTACATGTAAGGTTTGTAATTCCGATTGTATGATCTCACCACTTGTGTTTCAACCAAGGAAAAGTAATTTTATTCTTCCTACACTTGCATCAGTAGTCATCACGGCCATATAAAGAATTTGTGTGGAGGACGAAGAGGGTTTGAGAAAACTGATACAAAGTGTATTGGAGAGTGATAGTGAAAGTGGTGATTTTTCTGAATCTGAAACAGAAGAAATTTCTAGTGACAGTAAAACCAATCCAGTGCAGAAAGCAGCGTGGAATATAATTATGAAACCAATGATGACGCACAAGGCCCTTCGAAATACGTTCGTATTACGATGCAGAAAAAAACAGTGCAACTGGAATTGGACTAAAACAGACAATAATCCTGTTCTCTACCCTTTTACTGCAGTGGTGTTTGTAAAGGCTTACTGAACAAGCATGCGTCACAGATGCCATCTGCACTTTCAATTGTTTTGGAATACATGACACCATTGTTTGACAAAACGTGTTATGAAACTAATGCTTACACAACAAGGCAGTTGAACAATCCAACAGAAAGCAGAAGGGCCCATATTGTTATTTTGATGTTTCAAGTGCGCAAATCACATATTCAATTGTACTGGAGCAAAAACCAATGCCTTGAACTCCAACTGTAAGTAAAAAAAGATGATGTTGCTCTTCATTTAGAGGATTGTTTTGAGGTCTATCACACACAACAACAGTATTAGGACAACAGTACTGATGAGTTTATGCTTTTAATATTGTGCACACAAATTTTCTGCAAAAAAACTGTTATTTGTTGATTTTAAATGATTTTTTTAAGCATTAAGTTGTTAACACCCCCATCAAACCAAACATACATAAAACATCACTTTCTCTGAATTTTCAGAATTTTAGTTATAATTTCTACACATAAAATAAATGGATATATACATATGTTGCAGAAAATCAAATTATTTTAGGATTTACAACGTACTTAACATTTTCCTTATACGCGCACTACATTATATAAAAGTAATTTATTCTCAGAATACAGAATGGTCAGGAATAAGAACAATACATCATTTTGCAGATAAAAACATTGTGATTTTCTTTATATAAAGTACTATTTTTTTGGAATAAAAAAAAAATCACTTTTTAAGTATGAATATTTTAAACCACAATATCATATTTAACCTCCTAATATTAAAATATGGAAAAAATACACGAGGAACCTGTAATATATTTTTGTTTTAAATCTGTTAATATCAGGATGGGATCTTCTTTAGAAGTACGCTTTTAAACAGTTTATTTGTGTTAGCATGTAAGGTTTTAGAACATAGACTGCTGATTGAGAGCATGCCGATGCATTACACAGTATGAATGTGATAGACTATCACTTCCGGTGTTCGGTGTAACTTAGCAACTGGAATCTATATTCTATAAAATCTCTCTCCACTGTTTCATTTTAAATGTTACTCTGTGTTCAGCTTTTTGTGTTAGAAATTCACTCTTAGCTCTGTGATTTCTGAAAGTGCATAATGAGTAAACTGAAGAAACGTAGCTATGACTATTACTTCAATCCATTTAATGTTTCCAAGCATAACACAAGCAGAAATCATTAAGCTTAGTTACCTGCAATATGCTTAAAAGCTTTAAAATGGAGAACTTAACTTTGTCACCAGACCTACAACTATGTGATGCGTGTCCCAAAAAAAAAAAAAAAAAAAAAAAAAAAACCACAACAAAGTACCATTCACTGATAACAGTGATTGTGTGCTACAAAGTGCCAATGCAGTGAATAATCCAGAAGCGGTTTAGAACATAGTGCGCATTTTAAGGCAAGATACAGCCATGCGAAAGGGATACCTGGTACCTTAGAGCCAAATTCATTTATTCCATCAACCAATGATGCAATAATAACCAGATGGTATTCACTTGAGCCTGAAGGGGAAAAAGTGCACATTTAAATTGTAGTTAAGTTGCCTCCCATAGGATAAGATTGAAAGTTCGAATGTTACTCAACTGTATGCCAAGTTGCATGTGAATAAGCTAGTGCAACTAAAGTGCTGTGAACAGTTGACAAGGCACCCAATAACAGACTGCTGCTGCTGGCACTCTCCAGCCGCGCTGCGCTGGAATCCCGCTACGCACCACTTTCTAAGTTATTTTATTTAAAATTAACTATACAGGGTCCCATCTTTGTTTTATGTAATTATATACAAAAAACTACAAGAATTTATTTCTAATTTTTATAGAAATTTAAACTTGCAGGTTAATATATAGTTTTTAAGTGTTTGGATTTTAAAAATTGATGTAAATGATTAATTATATCAATTATAATAAACATTAAGTAAAATATTAAATATTAAGCTCTGCATTGCACTTTATAATATAATTTTGTCACTTATCATCTGTGAGATATGCTAATTTAAAGGTAGAGTTGTGCCACTTTTCACTACAATAAGAATTTAAAACATAATTTACTTTGCTTTTGTAATCCATGGACAAAATTTGAAGTAAATCAAAGACATGATGGTCAGATTTTGTGAAAATTTTGTGCGATTTGATGTGGAATGACTCGCTGCTAGGGGATTTATATCTGATTTCTTGGTTAGTTGAGTAGGCATTTAAATATGACAAAATTGGGTTAAAGAAGTCATAGCTATCAAGCATGAACCAAATGATATTAAAGAACAATGGCCTGCAGATGAATAGCATTTGACATTCAGTGCTTGACAAACACATACAGGAAGCTTTGTCAGACGACCAATGGCTAGCCCTGGTTTTACTGCTGGTATACATCCTGCAACAGACCTATCGGAGAGCTTCAGCTCCATAATGGACGTCATTGGTCCCCAGTCAATGCCTCCCGTGCCGTATCCGAGCCTATCACAGAGTGGCATCTGGCCTGTCCCCTGCCCCCGCTGGATTGACTGTAAATATAGGCAGACCAGGAGTCTCGACATCATTCCTTGAAGATAAGAGCAACATTAGCTCCTGAAAGCTTGGAAATCCTTCCAGAGTTCACCTGGCTGATAGTCCAAGAGGAGTTATTTTCATTGTATTCAGTTATATTTGTGAATTATTAAAAGCCCATAACACTTAAGTCTTTTGCTTCCTCTTCTTGTCATTCCTGATTTATTGTGGAATTACTTTATAAACTGGTAAATTTCAATTATCAGATTGAGGTTAGCACTGCTGCTTCCTATACCCATTCTCGATTGAGCATGATGAATTCAACTTCCCATTCCCTGGCAATTCTACACCAGATTTTATATTGAAAGAACCAACACAAAGCATTTAATGGTTTATTTCTGTGCACCTTACCTGAAGAGCAACATGGGTATGCACTCTACGTGCAGTATGCTACACAGTCTATCCAGCATGTAATACATAGGCACATCATTCAATTCTTCCCTTATGACTGCTAGCATACCCTGCATTCTTTTTGCAGTACCAAACTCCCCTGTATGTACAACACCTTCTAGATGAGACACAAACGTCTCATCATGTAGTGGCCCAATCCATATTGGACCGCCTATCTGCAAAAATCATCAACAATTTTAATACAACATTCGGAATGCAGCAGTAAACCACTTAAGTTTTAAATATTTATGTGTTACAGTGCTGCTTTTACATTCTCAGAATTTACCTCTCTGTCAGTTATGCTTCTTTTACATGTCTTAGATTTTTTTATGTTTATATGTTCTTAGTCTCATGTTTACATCATTCTAAATTTGAACTTCCTACATTTCCATCAAGTTGCCAATACTGCATGAATCTTAAGTGAGGAAAATTGTTACATGCTTTCAATGGTAGAAATTGGCAGTTTTTGTTTAATGGCAGTACCAACACAAAGGACAGAATTCCAGCTGGAACTACTTCAGGCATTTATGAAACTGAATGTGATGATTGTGGAAAAATATACGTAGGAAAGACAAAGAAGAATATACACAAGATTTAAAGAACACATGAGAAATGTGACAGACATAAATCGACATCAGTGGAGCATTTCTGGTCCACCAATCATCAGCTGAAAGAAAAAAACAAAGCTTTTAAAATCCATTTCAAACTGACTGGACTCCATATTTGGGAACTATACCCCCGCCATTGAATCTTTGCACTTGACAGTTCGTGTGGCAACGCGTAACATTGGCTATATCATGGTTGCAACGCAGCCAGAGGGTTAGTAAACAACAGCTGATTATTCTCCTTTCTATCACGTCTAAGCCGCATATAAAAAGTGTACGTAACAGTGAACATCAATGAGTAATAACTTCAATTATTGTTAACTGAAAATAACCCAGCATAAATGCTGCAACGTATGTAGAATAAATTAGCACTTTTGACAAAATAAAGCAAATGTGCCTGCTACAATGAGGAGAAATAAAAAAAATTATAAGCTGCAATAACAAAGTTATTTTCACTCACACTGCGTTTCAGATGGTGTCCTCTTTCTCTTAGAGTTTCACTCCCTTGTAAATAATAGTTCTCATGATTAGTTCAAGAGTTACTGCAGTTCGTTGTATGGCTTTATCAGCAGGAATGGAGGGATGTCCATGAACCTTCACGTATTCCTCCTTTTCAAAGAATTCCCAAGTCCTGCTTAACAGTTCCAATGCCTGACTATTAAGTGGCACATCTCGACGCAAAGGATTTTCACTTCATAAATCATCACTCAGTGATCGGCGTCGTTTTTGAGACGATGTCGCTCTTTAAATCTTGTATAAATAATATGAATGAAAAAAAAAATATATATATATAAACGAACACCAGCAATAACCACAGATATAAATAACAATGAATAATATTAGCTTGCAAAGAACAACTCGACGCACATGCTAGAGATTCAAAAACTGAAACGCGTGGTTGGAAATAGCTACATCCGGCAACAGAGCCGCTTCCAGTTCCGCTTCCGCTTTGTCATAGACCACCCAAAATGCTGCCTTGTGTTGGTTTAGGAAGTCTAACGGTTAAAGCTTTACATCTGTTTTTTGCGAGTATACCAACTTAATCACTAGCGTCAAGTGCAACGTTTCAACGGCGGGGGTATATTTATACATAAAAATCATTTGTTAAATTTTAATGTCCCACATGAAAAGCTTTATTCAGCCACAAAACACAAATTACAGGAGGAAATGCAGCAGTAAGTCTAGACTGAGATTGGTGCAGACTCATGGTGGGTGTTGTTTGAATTCAGCAGTAATAACAGAAATTAGAATACGAATTAAAAGTTAAGTAGTACACAGTGAAGTGGAATGATTATTTTATGAAATACAATGAAACTTGTATGATTTGAATATGAAGGGCCTAAGAAAGTATTCTAATTAATCCAAGAATTTGAATTACAAAAAATGCCAGAGGCAATCCATATAACATGTATTTGGAAGTAAGCAGAGTATGTTATACAGTAATATGAAAAAATACAGCACAGTAGTAATAAAAGTATGAATGATAGGCCTAATGTTGCCATTAATTATTCTAACATAGGTTCACGTATAGAGCATTACAGGCACAAGAGCACATGTTTTCTAAGAGATGCATAAGCCTTGTTGATTCATCACAATCTAAGGCGTACTTCCATTTCTATTGCTGAAGTTGTTGATTCTACAAATTCCTCTCAGAGACGTTCTTGTAAATGGAGTACAGTACACATCACGCTCAGAGGTAGTCCATTATCAACTCTTGAAGCAGAAAAAGTCCTAACTGTGCATTTCAATTTTAGAATTACAAGTTTGTCAGTCATTTCCCTCCCACATTCCATAACTTGGTGTCATTCCAGAGATTTTTCTTTGAATTAAACAAAATTATGTTCAAATAAAATACAATATTTACGCACTGTTTATGAGGTAAATTCAAGGGGACAGTTCTAATTAAGAATATATCAAATTATTTAAAATGTTCAAGTTACCCAAATTTTACTGTGTATACAAACAGAAAAATCAGCAGTATCTGCACAGTTTTGAAACCACAACCACAAAATAGAAAATAGTATCCAAAATGTTGTTGGAATCAAACAGTGAAGCAGTTCATAAATACTCATTCTCATGATACATGTTCTGCATAATAAATAGGTGAGGAAACTAGTAAGAGAGTCTTTTATAGAAAATAGTGTCTACCTTAACATGTTCAATGGTAAAAAGAACTGGAGACATGCGAGAAGGCATTCATAAAGAAATGAAGCAGATTTTATGAATTTTGAAACTCCGACCAAGGACAACATACTCTATAAGTTCATCAGTGGTCTGGCAGAGGAATCCAAGATCAGGAACCAACGTTTCCAGCAGTCGACCACAGGTGAAGATGTGAAAATGTCCTATAGCTATAGCAACAAAGGTTAGTGAAGCTAGTTAAGTGTAAATTTCTCTCAAATAGTGTTCTCAAAATAACAGGAGTATTAAATTTCAGTTTACTATTTCCACTAGGTGTTACTTCATTGTTACTGTGCTGGTTGCTTATGGCTTTAGGTAGAGTCAAGATTTAATCCAAGCCATTTATATTGTAATATTGTAATTTGTTTAGTACCAAATATACACATAATGATAAACTTTTGACTTTTGTTGAACTCTGACAATGAATTCAGCCCTATATAAATTAGCTGCATAAACTTACATGATATTTATGTTCACAGTGTTCACATTTTGTACCCACAGGAGGTCCATGTGGTATGGAAAATTTGAACTGAAAGTGTTTTTCCCCATAGCGCTGAGATATCATGAGTGGCTGCAAAGTGAATGTTTCACAACCCGTACATTGATACATCATTGCCAACTTACTGCAAAACAAAATAAGACCTTATTTTCAATTTTCCTGAAAATACAAAGACAACTCATACATCATATGCTCATTCATTTAATGACTATTCATAAATCGTGTTAGTAAGCTAGTGGCTCCAAGGCAAAATTAGAAGAGGATGGAAAAACTATGTTGGTGCATACAATATTTTTATATCCAGTGGACTATGAGGAATTGAAAAAAAATAATAACAAATTTGAATACCAAATACTTATGTGGAGTTGATATTCCTGTTGTAATTTGGATAATATGCTGGATGCATGTGGTAAATCTTCTAATATACTTAATCAACATTTCACTAGCATCTGGGGTTTTTCCCAGACTGCAAAAATAATTCCTATTCACAAGAAAGGGGACAAACAAAAAATGGAAAATTATAGGCCAGTATCATTATTATGTTCCTTGTCAAAAATACTAGAAAGAGTAATGTGTAATAGATTACTGACATTTCTTAAGAAATATTGAATATCTCTTAACACGGGTTCAGAAAAGGAATATTTATAGAAATAGCCATCTATAGTTTTGTAGATAAAATACATAAATTACTGGATGCCAAAAAATTCAATATTGGAGTATCCTTGGATCTATCTAAGGCATTTGACCTAGTAGAACACAATGTTCTTTTTAAAAAAAATAGAGAATTACGGGATTAGAGGGGTAGCAAATAAATGGCTGAAATTATATCTTAGTAATTGTAAGCAATTTGTAGAGATAGCAAGTAGAAACAAAGTAACATCTACAAATGAAATATTTAATTCTAATATGCAGCCTGTTAGCATAGGAGTCAGCCCTAGGTTCAGTTCCAGGACCAATTCTGTTCCTTTTATACATTAATGATTTACCTAGTAATATCTCATCAGGGCACATCTCCTTATTTGCAGATGATACAAACATATCAGTTAATAGTGGCAGTACACATTAGGTAGAGCAAAAGCTAGCAAAGGTTAATGAAAATATAACAAGGTGGTTCTCACAAAATTGTTTGGTAATAAATAAAGAAAAGACACACACAATATCATTTAAGCACTTAAAAAATAAAAAAATCAGTATGAACCTCATTTGGTAATAGAAGATAAGCCAATAAGCTACGTAGAACAGGTTAAATTCTTAGGGATATCGATAAATCCAAACTTGAGATGGGATGTGCAGGTAGAGAAATTAGCAGCAAGGTTGAGCAAGGTATGTTTTGCAATGAATGTTTTAAGAGAAGGGGTTAACCTTGAAGTTCTGAGAAGCTTGTAACTTTGCATATTTTCATAATGTAAAGAAGTATGGGATTATATTTTGGGGGAATAAGGGAGGTATTATTTTCAAAATTCCAAAAAAAACGTTATTGGAAATATGCTGTATAAAGGCAAAAGAGAATCCTGTAAATCACTATTACATTTATTAAATATTTTACCCTGTGTGCGCGTGTGTGTGTGTATATTAAAAATATTACTATATGTTAAGAAACATTTATCAGAATTTGAGAAAAACCAGGACAAACACAGATATTGCACAAGAAATAGAGAGCATCTAAGTAACTGTCAGCATAGAACGTTACTATATGAAGAAAGTGCTGTGTATAACGGTATTAAAGTATGCAATAAATTATCTCTTGAATATCAAGGACAGCTGTTCTTTTGACAAATTAAAAAAAAAGTGCAGATATTATTAATAAAAAATTGTTTTTATTCATCAAAGGAATACCTAGAGAGTATGTAACATACTATACTATGTAAGTGATGTGTCCTATAGCATTAAGTGATCAAACAGGATGAATAAAGATCTAATCTAAGTCTGCTGTTAAACAATCACATGACTTTCTATCAATTATAATTCATTTTCATGGCAATTGTAAGGAGTATTCACAAAAAACACTTATCTTTTTATGCACTTCATTAATCATGATAAATATTCACTGGAAATTGTAGCCATAACACGCATTTGTAGGCTAAGGCAGCAATAAGCTGTTCAAAAGGTAGGTGAATAATTGTATACTAGCTATGTGGTTATGTACTCCTTGAGAAGCAAAGGAATCACCACTTAACATTTACAAGTGTATTACTTACAATTTGCAAAAATTCAAGTCATCAACACCAAATATTTTGAGCATTTTTATGTGACATAAATGCTACATCTTAGCATTTTTCCTGCGGTAAGTTTGCATTCCTCTTAAGGTTTCACTGTTCTATACAACATTCATTGAGAATTTAAAGTCATTACAGAAAATTTTAGATATAAATTTTACACATCATTCCAATTTCTCAAACACAGAATATTTTATTCAAATTTGCCACAGCCATTTTTAAGAAAATATGAGGGTCATACTGTATATCCTTAAAGATGATGAAGTTTCGTTTTCTGTTTCTAATGAAAACAAATTTGAATAAATAAATAATTGATCACCAAATAAATAAAATTTATTGTACGAGGCGTGTTCATAAAATAAGGTCCCCAATTTTTTCATATAGAAAACACGTTTATTGACAATGAATATTTTCCATTGATGGAAAGGTTGGACTTTCAGCTATTTTTTGACGTAATCACTGTTGTGATTGATGCACATTTGCATGTGCTGCGGCATTTTTCGTATACCCTTATCATATAACTCTCCCACCACGTTGTGCAGGTAGTGCTCAACCTCGTTTTTCAACTCATCGTCAGTCTGGAAATGTGTTCCACCCAGCTGTGACTTCAACTCAGGAAACAGATGATAATAACTAGGTGCTAAGTCTGTGCTGTAGGAGGGATGGGTGAGAATATCCCATCCAAATTGGACCAAGAGATCGCCTGTTGCATGAGCAGTATGGGGACGAACGTTGTTGTGATGAAAACATACTCCCTTCATCAGCATTCCCCTCCTTCGATTTTGAATGGCACGACACAGTATTTTTAAAGTCTCACAGTAGCAAGCAGCATTTATTGTTGTGCTGGTAGGCATAAACTCACACAACAATAAACACATCTTTTCTGTCTCACAACACACTGGCCATCACTTTGCCGGCAGACAATGCTGTCACTGATGAGACTTTTCCTTAGTTTCAGGTGTCGTGTAGTGTACCCAGATTTGTCACCAGTGACAATTGAATCAAAAATTCCTTGCCCTGTTCTGCATAGTGCTCCAGGAATCCATGGGCCGCTTCAACACATTGCCATTTAAGGTCTTCGGTGAGCATTTTGGGGACCCACCTCGCACACACCTTGCGATAATGCAAATGTTTGGTAAAATGTTGTCAATCGTACTCTTACTGACTTCAGGGATCCGTTCGCACAGCTTGTGAACTGTCACACGTCAGTCTTAAAGCATTTCTTTCTCCATTTTTGCAATTGTTTCAGCTGAAACCGAAAACCGACCAGAACGTTGTTCGTCGTAGACGTCTGTACATCTGTCCTTGAACTCCCTGACTCAATTTCAAACGTTTTTGATGTCCATACACTGTGGCCCATATACCTTACATAAGTGACAATGAATGTCAATGGGGGTAGGCCCTTGGCACTCAAAAAATGGATCATTGCATGCAACACGCACCTAGCAGGAGAAGCCAAGACTGAGCATTACAGTGGGCTCAGTTTGGTGGGGATTTGAAGGGGTATAGCCAAGCTACATGCCATTGTTGCCAAATGTCACATAAAAGCATTCCTCATGGCTCCAGCACCTTGGAGACCTTATTTTATGGACACGCCTCGTATATTAGGGAACTTTGGAGGCATATTTAAATTTTCTCTCTGGTTGCAAACTTATTTGCACTCTGAGTGATGGTGCAATTTACCAAACTTTTAATATTTTTCCTTCGCTGTGAATGTTCCAGAAATTCCAAAATTAGAATAATATATGCACTTGTTAGTCAATTTGGAGGCAACATAGAAATTTATAGAAGCAGGTGACTCCAAACCTAAATTTCAATTGAGATTATCTCAAAACTACATTTTCTTGAATACACGTGCCTTTTTTCGGAAACTTACAAGGCTGAAACTTTCCATGCTTATAAAAGAAGTATATTAATTTCTACTTCTTCTTCTTTAACGGATTACTATCCCTTTGTAGGACTTACACCTAGGACTTACAAGCTAAAGCCTTGTGTCTGTAGCCTGTTGAGGAGCAGCAAACTCTAGATCATAGCATATCCAGGAAGGTGTTCAGTCCAATGCCTGGTGTGGCGGTGAGGAAGGAAATGAAATATAATGATGAAAGGGATGATAGGAAAATTTGTGGATTAAATTATCCATCCCAGCATTCGCCTAGCGACCAAGGAAAACTGAAAAAAAGCCTTTGGTCATATTGGACAGCCCTGGGGGTTTAAAGCCGTGACCTCCCAAATACGGGCCACAGATGATACCACCTGAACCATCCTGCTCTGTGTATTAAATGCACTGAACATAAATTATATTTTTAAGTATGATAGATTTTGAAGTATTGATATATTTTGTCTTAAAATTACGCCAAAAATTTTAATTTCAGCTTCATCAGAAAGAGAAAAAAGAAAATATAAAATCTGAAGATTAAGCTCTCTGCTTCAAGTAGTTTCAGAAAAGACAATCTAAAAATGTTAATATTTTTTTAATTTTCTCCAAATATTCTTTCCAGATTAAATGTTACACCTATGAACATGAAATTTCACAGAGAGATTGCTTATGTGTACTGCTATGTTTTACACTGATCTATCGAGTATACCACATATAATACATGTTTCCTTCATTCAGTGCATTTGAAATAAGCCACACATTTCCCACTCCTCTTAATTCAGAAGGGCATATTTTTGAAAAGCTATAAAGCTTAAAATACGAGGTGGTAGCTTTAAGTAAAACAAAAATTATTTAATATTATAAAAAGCATTTTCTAATTCCAAGTATATGCAGAGAGAGCTAAAAAACTACAAACTGGCTGCACAGCATTTTTCCTGTCCGTGTTCTTGGCGCTCGTTGCCGAGTGCTGCTATCATAGAAAGGTGCGGATGAAACCATACAACATTTTTAAAACTACTTTAAAAGGTTTTACTTACCAACTTTATGAAAGGAGATGCTGAAACTGGCCACCGTCATTGTCCATACATTTTTGGCACTTCTTTAGGAAACTATCCATCATTTGCCATAGTTCACATTGGGAAATGCTGGCAATTTCCTGATGGATATGTTGTTTTAATTCTTCCAGGGCATGTGGGTTTGTCTTGTACACTTTATGTTTTAAGTTAGCCCATTGATAGAAATCGCAGGGGATTAGGTCGGGGGACCGAGGGGGCCACAAATCTCTACTAATAATTCTGTCTTCAAACGCAGAGCCAATTTTTTTTGAGTCAATAGTTGAAGCCCATGCATACATGAATACAATTTTGCCCCCTGTTTTTAGAGAATTAACAGACAGGGAGCATGATTTTGCCTTTTTTCAACAAAACTCTGCAACAGCTCATAAGGCCAATATTTCGATGAGAAAATTGAAAGTGTGTTTGAGGACAGCATTATTAGTAGAGATTTGTGGGCCCCTTGGTCCCCTACCTAACCCCCTGCAATTTCTATCTCTGGGGGTAACTTAAAATATGAAGTGTACAAGACAAACCCACACACCCTGGAAGAATTAAAACAAAATATTTGCCAGGAAATTGCCAGCATTTCTCAATGTGAACTACGGTGAGTGATGGATGGTTTCCTAAAGAGGTGCCAAAAATGTATGGACGACGACAGGGGCCAGTTTTGCATCTCCTTTCATAAAGTTGGTAAGTAAAGCCCTTAAAAGTAGTTTTAAAAATGTTGATGGTTTCATCCGTGCCTTTCTAAGTTAGCGGCAGACGGCAACAAACACCAAGGACGCAGACAGGAAAAACACCATGCAGCCGGTTTGTAGTTTTTGGCCGTCCCTGTAGTTACCTCCACATGCCTACTTTCAAATGCATTGAATTCATACTATAAGATACATTTAGGTAATGTGAGCATCTTATACATGTTTAGCTCTAAAATAACTTTCTCTCAACAGTATGCTACATGGCTCAACTTATTCAATTAATGTTCTGTTCTTTTTCCGCCAACTAACTAACTGCTCACCATTAATTTTCAAGTAAATAAGATAATTTATTTCACCATATCTATCAAAATACATATACATAGTATAATTACATTCAGTCAGCTCTACTACTAACCCTTAACCTACTTGTTAACACTACAGATTCTTTATCCTGAATGCAATAACTCCCAACCTGTGAGTTGCTGCCTACCTATCCTTGGTTCCAGCAAGCTTCAACACAGCGGTTATCTCGCTGCTGAAACCATAAGTAAATAATGATTTAGAAGATATTAGGTGAAGATTAACTTCTGACAAAGAGATTCCTTTTGAGGAGGAGGAAAATAAAATGCTATAGGAAATCCAATTAAAATAAAAGAGCAGAATCCCTTTCAGTAAAACAAAAATAATATAAAATTGACAAGCTAATTTTCTAATTCCAAGTAAATAATTATCTCCTATAAGACTTTCAAGTGATTTCATGCCCAAATTGTTCCATCCTATCAAAAAATTGTGTAAGTATGAATAAAGCATGTCTATACCCCTGCCGCATATCTTTGCACTTGACAGTTCGTGTGGCTTCGCGTAAGGTTGGCTACATTGTGGTTGCGACGTTACCAGAGTGGCTAGTAAACAACAACAGCTGATTGTTCTCCTTTCTATCGTGTGTAAGCCGCATACAAAAAGTGTACATAAGTAGCGAACGTCAATGAATAATAACTATTTCGTATTATTATTGTTAATTGAAAATAACTCTGCATTAACATTGCAGCATATGTAGAATAAATTACACACTTTTGACAATATAGAAACAAAATAATACAAACTTCCTGCTACAATGAGGAGAAATAAAACAAATTATAAGCATGCCATAACAAAGTTATTTTCACTCACGCATTTAAAACTGCAATGGCTCAATTCCATCCAAATCCCCATTGTCGTCGTCATCATCCTCGGAAGCATCATCATCATCTTCATCAAGGCATATCATCAATGGTTCACAGTCACTAATAATTCCGTCTATTTCTTGTGCTTTTCGAATTAGCTTATTCACATGATCTACTTTCTTCTTCCGCGAAGCCGCGTCCACCGTAGCCTTGTGAATAACAGTTCTCGTGCTTAGTCCAAGAGCTGCTGCAGTTCGCTGTACGGCTTTATCAGTAGGATTAGAGAGATGTCCATGAAGCTTCACGTACTCCTTTTCCTGTTCAAAGAATTCCCGGGTTCTCCTTAATAGTTCCAATGCCTGACTATTAAGTGGCACACCTCGGCACAAAGGTTTTTCACTTCATGAATCAATACTCAGCGATCGGCGTCGTTTTTCAGACAATGTTGCACTTAAGTTTTGTTTAAATAAATAATATGAATGAAATATATATAAAATAGATAAATATAAATATATATATATGTATGTATGTATAAACGAACAATAACAAAACTCAAACAATAAGCACAAATATAAATAACAATGAACAATATGTAGCTTGCAAAGAACAACTTGACGCTCGTGCTAGATATTCACAAACTGAAGCACGTGGTTGGGAATAGTTACATCCGGCAACAGAGCCAATTCTAGTTCCGGTTCCGCTTTGTCATCAACCATCTGGAATGCTGCCTAGTAATTGGCTTAAGAAGTCAAACGGTTGAAGCTTTTCGTCTGTTTTTTTGCGAGTGTACCAACTTAAACGCTAGCTGTCAAGTGCAACATTACAGCGGCAGGGGTATAGACCAAATAATCAAATTAGATAAATGTTTCCATATAATACAAACTGTATTCTTACCTTGCACTTTGTTTACAGATAGCTTGACTGGTAAATACTTGAACAAATACACGGACATAGAAGTCTGCACTTATTGACAGCAGAGGCACAATGTAACGCCCATATCTGTTGGCGTGAGACTCTATACACTGCAAAACTATCCTAAGGGCCTGTAAAAATATACATATACCTATATCAAACACTGAAGCAGAAAATTTTACCGAAATCTTATTTACTTTCATGCAAGCTTGCAATTTACAGCAAATACAGAACTTCTTTAATATAATTTCCTTCAATTTTGCTATAAAATGGCTAACTAATTAACATTAAAAAGTTAATATACATGCCTGAGAAGCAAAAGGGCACATGTTCAATTTTGTCAATGTCAAGTTATTCAAACTTTTATGACAAACATGAATGAACAACATGGAAAAAGGGTGGCTGTCCACCGCTTACTCCATCTTGTGATTTTGTCATATTATTATGGCGAATGTCCAGAAACATTTAAAAGAAAATGGGTGCATGTGGGACATCTGTTCAATACCTCCAATTTGCAATAATTTTTTGTGCGATGCAGGGCATATATCCGCCTTTCTTCATCTCAATTCTAGAATAAGTTGCTGCACTTTGCTGGGCATATGTGAAGCCTGAGTACTTCTCCCTCCAAAATTTGAGTTCAACAATTGGAATAGAGGAGCCCAAGAGTTTATTATTATGCTGTTTTCTTGTTTAATGTGTTTGTTCACACCGCCGACTGTCATATCAGATGTTACTGAAGCTGTATTAGTGATGAAGAGATTACATCATACAAGAATTATAATAAATTGACTTTTTCAAGAGGAAAGCTCATGTTGCATCTTGCCCAACATGGTTCTTATACGGAAGGTAATTATTATTAGCATATTATATATTCTATTTATTCTATTTTATGTTTAATTTTGCTGTGTAAAATTTAATAATTTATTTCTTCTACTTAGCATACTGTCTCATGTTGGGAAACCTTTTAATTTAAGGAGGCTACCCAAAAGGCTCTCATAAAAATTTTCTATAAATTCCATATTATTATGAAAATATTTAATACCTTCAGAATATGAAATTCCTGAACAAAGTGAACCTGGAAACAAACTTATCCCAGGTCAGATCTCTCATACCCAGCAAGAAGAGGTTTTAAAAGATACCCACGATGATTTTAGTTATGATTAGTTATGAACCTGAGAGCAGTACGAATTTAGAGGATGGTATATTTAAACAATTATGTAATATTTTAAAATTGTAAATTAGTGTGAAACAGTTATAAAGTAATAATAATAATAATAATAATAATAATAATAATAATAATAATAATAATAATAATAATAATAATAATAATAATAACAATAACAACAATAAGTACAAAAAATATCGATTTAATATATTTCAGAACGTCAAAACAACACACTAATTAATGTTCATAAGCCGGTCACCACCACCGGAAATAGCTCGGACCCCTCACTTGGAAACAAAGTATTGCTAAGAAAATAAGAATAAATGGCTTGCCCTATAAATCATCCAAGACTGGAAAAGATGTAGTAGCCTATACAATCAAACCACCATGCAAATGTAGACAGCAATGTACAAAGATGATGTCAGAAGATCAAAGAATTTTAATTTTTAATTCATTTTGGAACAAGTTCTCTTCTTGGGAGCAAAAGCATCAGGTTGTGGTCAGTCTAGTAAATGAAGTACCCAAAAATAGGTCTAGGTCTCGAGGAAATGACATTAATTCTGAAAGAGGGAAGAAGACAAACATTATACACTTAATGGAATTAATTGTTCTTTCACACAAGCCGTGTGTTGGACAGGGTTGGAAAGGTAGAATCAGATGACTGAAAAATTCAATGCCATAGCCGGGATTTGAACCACGGATCTCCCGGTCTCCGTCCGGTTGCTCCAACCACTGAGCTACCATGGCAACATGCCGGCACGTCATTAAATTCTCCAGTTGATTCGCATACACTTAAGTTGGATGAAAAAGTAATTCCAATGCCTAAAAAAATGTTTTTGAGCACTTTGTCTGTAACAGATAAATTTGTTAGAATTTCAAATGCCAAAAACAAATTTTGAACAGTATCACCTGAAGAGCAAGAGTCGAGTAAAAGTACTTTGGACCTGACCTCAACCTTTCTATCATGTATGAGCATAGGTAACAGAATGTAAGGAAAGCAAAATTCCTGAGAAGAACATAGCTAAGGAATGACTATACAGGAACAGTTTCAATGCTGATTTTAATCTTTCTTTAAACTCCCTCATGAAGATTCTTGTGATTACTTCCATAAATTACTTAAGAATGCCAGTAACGATGAAGCAAAGACTGAAGCCAGGAAAAAGTTCAACAAACATCATAAGGAAGCGGAAAAAATATACGTTTTGAAAAATGCATAGTAGAGTCAAAATAAGATATAAAGAAGAAAGTACTGACTATGGTCCTGCAAAATTACCTTCCAACTCTTAGCCTAAGTAACTGTCAATCATTTTACTTACGAAAGCTGTGGATTCAATTTAACAATCCATGATGCAGCATCTAATGAAGAGTATTGTATGTTATGGGATGAAACCATTGGTGGAAAAGAAGGGAATGAAATAGCATTTAATTTGTTGAAATGGGCTCTATTACATTTGAAGGAACAAATGGAGACATTAACCATTTGGTCAGACAGTTGCACTGGACAAAATTGAACTGTGCAATTAGCATTTATGTATTCTTGGCTTCTTTCACAGCTCCCAAATCTTCAAGAGATTAATCACAAGTATCTTTTAAAATGTCATACACACATGGAAATTGATAACATTCATTACACTACAGAAACGAAAAAGATCAAAGCTTCTTAACTTGCAAATTGCTGTACCTTGTGACTGGGATCAATTCATCCTAACATGTCAAGTTAAACAACCCTTAATGGTCCTGAATTGTAAACTCAAGATTTCAAAGACTTCTCTTCTCTGATGGCAAACTCTTCAGCTCCGTTTGTCCAAAGCAAAAGATCTATAATTGGTGAGATGTTTCACATTTCGAAAACAGTTTGGCTTAAAGTCTCTGCTAAAAAGCCTGGAATTATTTCTTATAAGACAGCCTTCTCTGATGCTACATTTCAAGAGGTTGATCTCATACGTCAATGCAGGACTGCTCTACAGTTGCCAGATGAAATAGCACTAATTCAGGCTGGAATCAATATGCAAACCTCCAAACAATGACAAAATGGATACTAGAATGTTATGCTGCATTTTATAGAGCTATTTCACATGAGGAAAACAAAGGGATTGTCTCTCAGATGAGTAATTTATTTATTATTGCAGAGATTCATAATAACATAACTCTGTTTTTTGTTGCGGTCAAGAGTTATGTAAACTGTTTTACATAATGTAAACCTTTTTCTGAAAAAAGTCTTCTGAAAAAATACTTATTTTGTGCAGTCAATGTTATTACAAAATATATTGTATATAGTGTTTGTTGGTTTGAATAAATGGATACATTTAGAAGCTTCAGATAATTTATATTGTCCACAAGAGGACATACCAAAATGTAAACACTATGAAATTTTTTGTGGAAAAGAGGTGATGTCCATATTATTTTGAAAAAAATATTAACTTTTTAAAGTCACTATTAAATAACATGTTACATAAATCAAAACACACTGAATGCCCAAACATAATTAAAAATCACATCTCTTAAGTATCACTTGTCATGAGGACTGTGCAATTATTGCATAATAAAAGTTTTTTGTTTCTCCTGTAAAGTTATGAAAATGGACATATACCCCTTTCCCTCTCAGATATGGATGTTGCAGTTGGGGCAGGAATTTCACAGGGTGAAACACTTTATGTTTCATAATAACACTACTGTACTTTTAATCATATGTCTTTCAAACTGCTTACAAATTAAGTTTTACCTTATACTTATTCTAAAAAATCTGATACACACGACTTTGTCTAGCCATTACAACTTCCCTTGTGGATTTTTTCAATTTTTCCAAAGCAGTAATATCTGCCTTTTATGTTTATCAATTAATTTATCTAAGAAGTTAGAGTTGTACTTATTCATGTTTGCTACTTTGGGATATACAGATCTCTCAGATGTAAATATGAAGATTAGGAACATTGTTTCCTTAGAATTTTAAGCTGATCTTCAGTAGTAGAAAAGTGCTATTCAGAAGTTAGAGACAGTGAAACAAAACAAGTTTAACTGAATCTTGGGTTGGTGGATACACTAAAAGACTAAATTGTAATCGAGTCTTCTGTTACTTCCGGAGTAATTTACTCCAACATGATGAATGCTGCCCACAGATCTTCAAAACCTAATCCCTAACTACTCCTTATTGCAAAATGCTTTGTTATTTTCTATTTTATCCAGAATGGTAGCAACGATAGATACCATATGTTTAAAATATGCATAAGTAATAAAATGCAAATCTTGATTTTCTGTAAAAAGTCTGTGAAATCTTCATTTTGAATGAATTTTATATTATTTTGTATAACTGGTAAACCATAAGAGAAAGACAAAAGCATACTGCAGGGAAACCTAGGGTTCATTGAATTATGCATTTTATGTTAAATGTAGCATTAGCCATTTTTAAATATCTGCACTGTTATATCTTTAAGTTTTCTCAGATTGAATTGTGAAAGTATGCAATTCTTATTGCTTCCTGCAGGAATGCATTAGTAACTTAAAACTGACTTATGATATGCAAAAAGCTGTCTTCTTTTCTATATTGTACATGTAAACAAGTCCATATTGCTCTGCCTGAGATTATTTCTAGCCCAATAACATAAATAGAAAAATCACTTTTGGTACGAATACTATAATACATAAGGAATTATGTGAAGTTATAATGGGTAGACAAAGTTGTCTTTTTTACACATCAAATTTTTAAATTAAAACCTATTCAAATACTTATTTCTCTTATATGAAATGTCCTCCTACTCACACTGCAAATTCATTTTGTCCCATACAATTATTTTTAAAAGATAAGTATATTTTTACCAAGACATCCCTGTTTACCTGGAAGTGCTCTATCCAGTTATTTCCAATATTCTGAACACACACATAGCAAAAGTTGCACCATGAGTATTAGGCAAACTTACCATTTCATGGCAGCATTTTGAACGAAGTGATATTGCCCCATATTTAGAATAACATGTTTCTGGAGCATTTCCTGCAAGAACTGCCATGTCGGTACATGTGACAAGCAGCAATCCACCCTCACTTACACACTGTACTGCTCCATCTAAATATATGGAGGGGCATCCATAAGGATCCAAATCCACAGCACTGAACCTTTCAACCATGCGACTGTGCTTATGCATTACTGTGCTGTAAGAAATGCATGAATTATTAACTGATAACACTTTTAAGATTTACCAAATCATTCATACAACATGAGGCTATTAAATGCAACATCCTCTTCTCCAGGTGCAGTGTTTTTATTTCCCCCACCACTTTTCAATAGTAAATAGAGGAAGTATTATGTTCTATCAAAAATTTGATAAGCAGATTTCATCAGAAATACATGTTTTGAGGTCCAAAACAGCATTTTTAGAAAATGGTCGAACAGAGAGTGAGAGAGATGGAAATTTATGTTTAGCATCTTTTAGGGATGTGACATGAAAATTTTCCACCCTAAAACTATCCTTAACTTGAAAAATTTTATTTTTATTTTATTTTCTCAAAAGAACTTTTTACCAAATTCAAATATTGAATCCCCTTTAAATTAGTTGCTAGAGCTTTTTACATTATTTGAGAGTTTAAAGAACAAAAGAGATATCTTTAAAACAGTTACTACAAAGTCTGCCTATGAATTGAATTAAGTTCAGTCTATCTACACATTTCAGTGCCAGACACCAGCAATAATTTATATTAATTTTCCTCTATTCAGTTTGAATAATATTAAAAACATGAAGCATTTCAGATATTTCTGCAATATAAATTCAGATATATCTATAATATATTTTTAGCATTACTTATAAACTTGATTATATTATTGTCTTCTCATATACCAATGACTCCTTTATGCAAGATTAAGTGTAAATTTATTTAAAGGTGAGTCGGAATTGTTACACTAACATCACTTAAGTTTACTCACTTAACATGTTTCGGGAAACCGTTGTTCCCATCCTCAGAAGGTTAACTCGACTGGCCCGTGTTGTTGGTGTTTCCGTTTTTTGGACTGGATCCTGTGGTGGCATCTTGTGGTGGAGAAATGTACTTCCAGAGAGGATTTGGTGGCGGCAAATCAAAATTCATTAGATGTGTGTTGTGTTTTAGATCACCATTCTAAAACACAACACACATCTAATGAATTTTGATTTGCCGCCACCAAATCCTCTCTGGAAGTACATTTCTCCACCACAAGATGCCACCACAGGATCCAGTCCAAAAAACGGAAACACCAACAACACGGGCCAGTCGAGTTAACCTTCTGAGGATGGGAACAACGGTTTCCCGAAACATGTTAAGTGAGTAAACTTAAGTGATGTTAGTGTAACAATTCCGACTCACCTTTAAATAAATTCAATACACATCACTGTTTCTAGCTTCTTTTCATTACAATATCAACGTTAAGTGTAAATGTTACCATTCAACACATGCAGTTTAGTCATCCTCCATGGTCTAGGGGTATCATGAAACCTCTAGTTTCTGAGGTCACGGGTTCAAACCTGGCAGAGAGCGATGGATTTTTTCAGGCATAAAAATACTTAGTATGGCTTCCTTCGGAAGGGAAGTAAAGCCGGTGGTCCCATGTGGTAGATTTATGGCACATAAAAGAACCTCAAGCCTGATAATGAGGTCTTTGAACGAGTGTTCATAAATAAAACTCAATTTAATTTCAACACATACAACAAAGTATAAGGTAGGCAAGGGTCTACAAAGTCATGTTATGCATGTTTTGGTCAGGCAAGCTGACACACCTTTATTCTCACATCATGTACACTACGAGATGAACAACAGTATTGCATTTGGATTACTAAGTGATCAAATTTAATGCTACAGATTATAAGTAAGTGAACACTAAGATCCAATAGTTACAGACCTTTAGCAATACTTTCAGCCATTTCAAAAATTTTAGAAAAATTGATTTATCATAGGCTAGTGCAGTGTTTGAAAAAGTACAATGTTAATGGTTGTCAATTTGGTTTTCAAAGCAAAAAGTCCACCAATACGGCTGTCATTGTATTTTAAATGTTGTAGATAGTATTTATAATGTATTAGACAGAAGTCAGTTGTGCGTTGGAATATTCCTGGATCTCACCAAATCAACTTGGTGGACAAAATGCAAAAAGCTGAAGTTAGAAGTATAGTGGTTTCAATCATATATTAGCAAAAGAAAACAAGTAGTTGAGATAGACTTTATGGAACCTGGAAGGAAGGAAATACAATGAAACAATCTGGAAGAGGAATAGTTCAATCTGGAGTACGACAATGATCGAGCTTAGATCCACTTATGTTTTTACTGTACATTAATGATTTACCCTCATATATAAAAAATAATTAACTTAACTTGACCTTATTTGCTGACGATAGCATTTTTATTAGGGGGATATCCAAGGAAAACCTCAAAGAAAACATTTCAATCACCACAAACTAAATTGGTTTGGATCTAACAAGCTAATGATAAAAAAAGAAAAAACTGTGTCAATGAATTTCCATCATGAAATATTCAGGGTCTCGGAAAACAGAACCTGTTGCTTTGTGTATTTCCACTCTCAAATAACTTTTGGGATGTATTATGGGAAAATTCAGTAAACAGTAATATAATATTTAAATTATAAAAACAGGCCATAGAATAATTGTAGGGATACCATAGAATGAAAGTTGCAGAGAGCACTTTAAAAAAACTAAGCATTTTAACTTTAGCATGTGTATATATGAAAGATCTATTGGATTATGCTAAAAGAAATATGGTATGTTTACCAACCAACAGAAATACATTGTCACAATACTAGAAACAAAAACAACTTGCATGTTTTTCCACAAAACAAGTATAAGAAATCCTTAAAATATATGGGAATTAGATCTGTAATCAACTTCTTATATATTTGAAAAAGATAAATTCAGAAAAAATATTAAAAAAAGAAATCAACAATTACTTTCTAACCCATCAGTTTTATTCAGCTGATGAATTTAGCAATCACTGTAGAGGAAAGATTTAAATGATGTGAATATGGTCATCTCTTTTATATATATATATATATCTATATATATATATATATATATATATGTACATATAAAACTACTGAAGTGTCTCTTTAGGTAACAGCTAATGCAGATTTTATATTTTCTATTACATCTGACCGAGAACTGTCACCCTAAATCAGTGAACAAGAAGGAAGCAGACCCACATCAATAAAAAGGAAAGCTGAAAAAATGTTAAAATCTATTCCAAGAATGTCATGTATACTTCATACTTGTAATAAAATATTACTAGTATTTCTAAGTACTGCTTTGTTAAATCATTGATTTTAATTCACAATAAAATTGCTTTGGTGGACTTTGTGACAGTGATGTAGTGTTACAATTGACTCAATAATTACTAAATCATTGATACTTGTATATACTACTGTAAATAGTGTTTTGACATTTCCCATGTTTTCTCATTAACCACATTACTTGAGGATGAAATAAAATCGCAATTACAATTAAAGTGACTGAAGCAAATATAATGTCTAATGATAACAAAATGGAGAACTTACCTTATATGATATTTGTCAACATATTTGCTATTGACCTGGGTTCATTAATTGATGTAATTATAATATTTCTTTACTTTTTAATAGAGTCAACTAAAAAATTCAATGTCACGCCGGGTTTGAACACGGTTCTCCCACTCTCTTTCTTTATTTGTTAATAATTATATTTTGTGCAGACATTTTGTCCAGAGACATGTCGTCCATTAAGCAAACTATCCATACCACATTTCATCCATGCAGAAATTTTATCCACATGATATTTTGCCCATTAAGTTTTACCCACGCAATTTTTGCCCATTTAATAATATGTCCAAAAATCAAGAAATTATTAATCACTCTGTTCTTCTATCCCAGGATGCAACTTCAAGCTGTAACTGATCGCCCATAATTATTGTAGTATGTTATCCTGCTCTTTGTACACTTCCTATTTGCTGACAATTTTTTTAATACATACCTGATTCAATTTTCTTTTTTTTTAATCAGCACTGGCACATTCCTATGTCCTGCTCTTAACAGCGTTGTCATCATTTTGTTGTCATGTTGATTCTTCTGTATGTGTTCAATAAATTTGTACTGACTCACTTAAAATCATTGAAGTTACTGCACTATACACACAAATAGGTGGTTCATAGGGTGTTCTTCAGCGCATCATTTTATCCATCATAGGACTTCTTAAACTGCTAAGGCAGTGTCATTGCTCTCATATGTGTGGTTCCTTGTAGAGATGACAGTTATTTCTCTGTGTACATCAAAATTTGTTATAGCAGATGCAGTACAAACTTTGGTTGCTCATAGCGCCAGTATTTTCTAGTCCTATGTTTGTTACATTAGTGAAAATGGTACCTGTAATTTTGATTCTCCAAAATAGGTTTACCCTAATGGAATTTATAAGCCTAGTGGTCATTTTATAATGTAATAATGTGAAGAATAACCTGTTGAATTTATTAACATAAACATAACATTTCAAATTTAGTAATGTAGACAGTTGCTGGGAAACGTCAAAGTTTTAAGGGGACAAAATCTCATTTGTTTAAATGTTTCATAGATAAAATAATTCATGGGTAAAATGCCCTATGGGCAAAATTTTTCTGGACGAAATGTCTGTGGGGAGTTATCTATTGCCATAGTATCAGTTGTGTCATCCATGGGCGTAATGAATGGGATGAAACATCTTGGAACCTATTTATATGAATTTCAATCTGTACAGATGTCTGGTATGCTGATGTAAGAAAAAATATCAAAATTTAGAAAGCTACGTGGCCACCTTATTAGAATGTATCAATAAGCAAAATATTATATCATGTTTATAACCACAGAAAAATAACAAACAAGAATGGTTATTAACAAATTAACATGGAGATGAGGGCACCTATCTTTTCAGTGGAGGAGCCATTTTTACCATCGTATTTCTCTAACCCAGATAGGTAACTTCATTAGTATCATTCCTCAGTATTCTGGACAGACATCTTACATAAAGGCAGCATTTTTCAAATGTTCAATTAACCCTTTGCTGCGCATAGAGTATTAGCTAGTTGTTCTCCAAGGAGTGTCCATTTAAATTCTGAGCTGTTACTACAGATGTTAAACTAAAAGTGATCTATATACACACATAATTATATCTTTTAGTAGCTAAATTAAATTGATTAATTAATAACTCATTTAAAATTGGTTTGCAGTATATAAGATTAAATATTATTTCAATAGTTTATAACTGAAAAATTCAATTCCTTTGTAGACAAACAACATTTATATACGTGTACCCCTTTGTAATGCATCTTTTTAATTCTGCAATATTAATGGCAATGAAATTCATTACTTTAACATATTAAAAACCGGAATAAAATCTGCTATACTTAAGTAAAATAAAATACAATACTTTCTGCAAAATTATTATGGTACTCATCCTTATAATGTTTACATCCCTGCCATTATTGCAGCGTCCATAAAATGTTACATAGACTATTCTCTTACACAATAAAAATGTTCTATATACACTTAGGTTATTAATGGTTTAGTATGTACACCCTTGTGTTAGTTTTGAATTTCCACCCCTTTGCCTGATGATAATTGAGGAAGCACCCAATTCTACACAAGGCCATGTCACACTGTTTGCATTTGTATTGTGACTGTATGCACGGTCTGATGGTGTTTTCCTTTTCTTCACTATGCACTGAGCACACAATTTCAGTTGGCCTTGAATTTTTATGAGGGCGTGAAGAGAACTTGGTGCAAGAGTAGCAGAAGGTAGGCTACGCTGAAATCCACTCGTTTACATGATGTGAAGTCTGCGATTAATTGTTGCACTAAATTTTGCCTGTAGTAAAGAAGCCTGTTGCCATGAGCTGTAGAAGCAGGTCTGTTCGAAATGTCGTATATAATAAAACTATTAATGATAGCAACGTTCACTGCAAAATGGAACAAGCATTTCCACAATTTATTTGAGGGTAAGCCAACAGCGTAATACTCCCACCTTTGGTCTGCGAGATCAATTCCTGCCATATTACGAGTATAGTTTATCACTGCATTAGGACAGGGTTATCTTTATTTGTTCTTTTCCCTTGCCACTCTTCCTTTCTACTTGCCCATCAGTTCTAGGATCAGCATTGGTAGACAATAAAAGAACGTCCCTGTTATCATGCCAAACTACCACAGCTATACCTTCATGTTGCAGTTTGCGAGATTTGCCCCTTTTCAATTTCAGTTGTTTTGGCCAGTCTTTCCTTCCAGCACGAGTTGTACCACATGCATATATTTTCCTATCCAAAAGCAATTTCTTTAGCCGTGTGAAAGTAAAAAATCTGATGTGTTACACTCACATGACTTTCTCTACTCTTGTACAAACTATTTTTACAAATGCTTATTCTCCATACGCTTCATGTTAATCAAGATATTGAGATGTTAACCTTATTGCTAATTTTCTTGTAGATGCAAGGGGAATATGGTAGGCTTTAAGCGATAGTCAAATATTTTAAGCGCTGGTTGTTATGTGGCGCATTCCATTCTCTTTGCATGTCCAGGAACATAAAAAGAATCTGATGTGTTACAATCACTTGACTTTCTCTACTCTTGTACAAACTATTTTTACAAACGCTTATTCTTCATCTACTTCATATTAATCGAGATAAACATTTGCAGACTCTATCTTATTGCTAATTTTCTTGTATATGTAAGGGGAATATATATTTATAAGGGCAATATAGAAATACAGTAGCCTTTAAGCACATACATCTCTCCTAATAGCTGGTTGCTAGGTGCAGCACCATTCCCTTTGCCACAGATTAATACTCTTTGCATATCCAAGACAAAAAAATGAATAACGAATTCCCATTTGAGAAAATAAGTAGATACTGAACCTAAATACCAAGTATGGTGTTCATTCGACTGTTCGTTTCGGAGTTATGCTGTTCACAAACAGACACACACATGGACATGTTTCCAAAAATGCTTTTTTTGGATTCATGTTCATTCTCAAAACATGTATTTCCGGTGAAATCTCAGTATCGAATTTTTGGGTGGAATACAATACTTCCCCTACTTACTATACGTAGTAGAGAAAGTAAAAATTTATCAAAATATACGTGATGCCAAAACCTGTGTATTTTTCACACATGTCTGAAACAACCTGTTTCCCAAGTAGAAGATCGCTGTTTCTCACCTCTTTTTTCCCCATACATTTTACATTCCAATAAATATCCACTTTTACTATCTGTAATATCCCATGCCTTTATCCTCCATTTTGTTGATTTAGCAGGCATATATTGTTTTAGAAAGAAGCGTTCTTTGAAGCCAATCATCACTTCATCAACACAAAGTTCATGATTTGGTTTGTAGACATTCGCAAACTTTTTGATTATGTCTAAAGCAGGTCATACTTTATACAGATAATTGTAAGAATCTATCCCTGTGTCCTTGCAGATTCGTCATTCAGGTGAAGATACTGTGATATCTTCTGAAAGCGGAGCAACGCCACTGCTTGTCTTACAATTGGACAAATGCAAAATTCCCCCAAAAATTAATTTCTAGTTTCAGGTAAATCCATATCCTCATATATCAAAATACCTAAATAGATCTGTATCTCCCTTGAATTCGTATCTTCCCATTTTGGATCTGCCTTTTTAGCTTGAATCTGAGCTGCATATCTCTTGGTTTCCTCTGCAGTTTTCCTATAAAAATTAGAACCTATAAAAAGTTCAAAATAATTTATTTCTGGACTTCCTGGAGGAATAGAATGATTTGCACTTGTAGGGGATAAAAATGTTTCTAACTTATTGAAAGTCAAATTAGAGATCCACTGTGCCAGTACTGCTTTAGTTTTAGTTTGCCTTTTATTAATTTTAGCCCCCTGTTCTGCCACCTGTATCTCAGCACTCTCACTGCCACTTTGTTCCTTATCACTGTCTACCACTAACTTGCCAAACCAAGATTCATCACAACTATTTTCGCAATCTAATTCCTTGTAAACTGCTGCAAGTATTTCCTCGTCTGTTACCAATACCTTTTTACTACAGCGTCTTCTATACTGTGATGTACTTGGAACAGCGTCCATGGTACTGATATGGCTATAAACGCGCCAGGAAACTGCTTACTTACACAACTGCAGTTGGCTCTAAACAGTGCTATTTATGATTCGCTATTACATTCTGGTTTGCGAAAATGCTGGAAAACAATGCAACAGGGGTATGTTTACATTGACACAGCTTCTAAAAGCTGAGGTCAGCATAAGCAGAACCTATATGAAACAATAAACACATTTACTATGTTCTATTACGCTATCTGCAGCAGGACGTTTATCATTTCACTACGCTTTACTATGCTATGCGTCACAAAGGGTTAAATTAACTTCATTATTAATATTCTAGAAATTTATTTATTTATATATATATTTCAGGTTTTACAATGTACAAACATTTTTCCAGCACCCAAGACTACAGTTTTTAACATCTTCTTATTACTTTTCTTCATTCTTGCCTGCTGGATGATAAATCTTCCTCAATTTCCCAAACCATCATTGCCCTTCTACTTCCTTGAATCCACGTGCTATGCAGTTTCCCTTTTCTTTTTTCCTGGGGTGTCCACTCCATTATTCTTTTGGGTAAACTTTCATCTTCCATTCTTTTAGCATGCTCATACCATTGTAACTGTTACTGTTGAATAAAATCTAAAATTGAATTATGAACATTCATATTTTCTTTTATAATCTCATTTATAACTTTTTCTCTTTTAGATATACTAGCAGATCTCCTCCAACAATTCATTTCTGTTGCCAATAACTTTCTTTTTAACTGATAGTTCACGTCAGAGTCATAGGTTATTATAATACTTCAAACTACTGTTTTAAAAATTGTCATTTTAGTTTCTTTTGAGACCTGTTTATTCCATAATATATCATTCAAAGTAGATATAGCATACTGAGTTTATCTTTGATCTTATTTCCTTTTCTTGTTTTCCATCTTGTGTAATCTTTATACCCCTGTACGTTTAATTATCCCCATTTCAGCATCCAGTACCAAAACTTGATGAACATCTCCAATGGCCATATATTTGGTTTTATCCATATTTACTTTTCTGCCCCATTTGTTGTATTCTTGAATAAATTTCCTTGTAACATATTCTACATTTTCATATTCTTGAGCCAGAATTAACTGATCATCCGCAAATTGCAGAGTGTATATTGTTGAGTCATCATCTATTGGAATTCCCATATTTTTGCACTTATTTTTCCAACCTTCTATAGCTTTTTCTGTGTAAATTTTATATAATGTAGGGGATATACAGCATCCCTGTCATAATCCTTTATTAAAATGAAATCCGGTTGACAAATATTTTCCCATTTTTTCTTTTACATTTTTGTATAAATTTTGAATTGCTCTTATCAAAAAGGACTAATTTCCATCAAGTTTAAAGCTAACCAAATTTTGATAATGGCACATTATCATAGGCTATTTCTATATCAATGAACATCAAATGGAGGGGTTGTGTTCTAGCTGTTTTCTTCTCTATTATCTGTTGTAAAAAAAATATATGATCAATAGATGATCTGCCTGCTCTAAAGCCTGACTGTTCTCTTCCAAATCTTTGTATCGTAGTTCAAGGAAATGCTTAATTATTTTACCATATAGTCTACTTAATATGCATTTTATTGCATCTACTGCCTTATTGAGAGATATTGGATTATCAAAGGCTAAAGGAAGAAAACCTTGATTAAAAATCACCTGGTCCTCCAGGTTGGGGGTTGATGCGATGGGCCAACTCCCCGTTCATTGGAAAAAGGAAATGTTAAAAAACCCAAGGAATTACAGCTGGAAGGATTTATTTTGGAAATATAAATAATAATAATAAAAAAAAAGTCAAATTTCTAAGTTGAAGTACATTCATTTCATACCACCTTCCCTGTATCATGCCTGAGAAGTATAAGAGAACTCATTGCTCAAGTAAACTAAAAAATAATTTAGAATCTACAACACAGCAAGGAATAGTAACTTGGACTTGAACTCAGAGTAAGCGCTTTGTGGGGAAAACAAAAAAACAAATTACTATGAAAATCAAGTAACTATTGATTGTTTCTGCAACATTAAAAAGTACTTTAAACCAAAAGATTCTTTTCAGCAAGTAAGAGAAGTTAGGTGATACCAATTACAGGTTGTAGTGTTTATTTAAAAATACTTTTTTTCTAACCAATGCTCAGCAGTCAGTTCTGGGAGTACAAGCAACTGAAATGTTAAATATCATAACCATTTTGTTTTTTAAAAAAAATAAAGAGAGTTGAGGGTTGTTACACTACATCACTAAAATATTCTTACTTGAACGCGTTTCGGGAGACGGCTTGTTCCCATCGTCGGCATGTTGAGTTGAGAACATGCTGACGATGGGAACAAGCCGTCTCCCGAAACGCGTTCAAGTAAGAATATTTTAGTGATGTAGTGTAACAACCCTCAACTCTCTTTATTTTAAATTATGACACATCACTGTTACTAGCTTCTAAATCTTCAAAATTGCTTATCTGCTATATTATTTACTCACTAATTGAATACAACCTCTAGTGGTCAGTACTAAGTACTATTTACTTACACAGCATCATCATGACTGGCAGTCACGAGATGTTCCACTTCATTCCGTCTGACATTCTCACAGATACTTGCTACAGCAGTTTTGGATATGTCGTTGGCTACAACTTGCTTTACTCCAGGCACTTCCTTGGCATATCTGATACTGCGTAACCCAGAGGCTGAGAGTGCCTCAAGGATGAAGAGGCCTTTCTAAAACAAGCACCACCATGTACCAAATAAAACAATTAGGCAAAAACAAATGATAATCATCCTTTTTTTTTTTAACAACTATGTCTGCTATGAAGATAACTGAAATAACATTACACAAAATTATTAAGTAGTTAACAATGTAGATACAAAATTGAATCTAAATAGTGTGTAAGTATAACATTTTGTAGCCATGCAACCTTTTATTATTAAGTTTGCTTCTCCCTCTGCCCCCTTCTCCACTTACTTTTTCAAATATGTATTTGAAAACCATAAATGTAACAAGAATTGCAATATACATTGCGGTAATGTAAGAAACAGAAGAGACTATTTAAGAACCACAATCAGAACATTTAATAACCACTCATTGGATGCATCAGTAAAGAAAAGTAAAACAATTTACCAATAGAAATAGAGCCGAAAAACTGACATAAAGCACACATTAAAGCAATAAAAAATATTTAATAAAACATGCTTTTTTAATGTAGAGGAAAACAAGTCTGAAGAGAAATATAGTGGTAAAGCGTATCATTTCAAAGTAGTGTATTTATTGTATATAATGTTTATATCATTATGAATGTAATGTTTGTACAGAATTTCTATGTGTATTGTTATTTTTGTACTAATATGATATGTTCTTTATATGTGCACAAAAGCATGAAATAAAATTAACTATGAACTATATAAGTTTTTATCCTTTACCATTAAAATTATTTCTGTATCCCAATACACCAGTCATGCTACATACTACAGAATCACTAATGAGAGCAGTAATTTTTATGCATCTTAGGTTAATGAAGATATGAATTAACAAAAGAATATGAAATAAAGGAAAAGAGAGGGTTGAATGGGTAGAAAGTAGGGATAGAGCCTTGATACTCTCAATACTCAGTGGTATCGAAGTATGTCTAATACTTTGAGATAAACCTTTGATACTTTTAAACTTTTAAGTTTTGCATTATTGAAAGTTGCTGCATTTAACTTTATGCTAGATAAGGAATGAAAGGAGTTGAGACTTCCGCATTATTGCCTTGCACGTGTCCCCAAAGAGTTGCTGGACTATAGTTCTTGATAGACCTTGATTATGTTTCCTGTGGGTGAATGAATGCAAAATTCCATACACTCTCTAAATAAAAACATACAAAAAAATGCGGGAAGGAGTAGAGGTATTCACGTAACACACAGCATTAACGGAGTTGTGAATGAAGCTGATTTTGCTGATGCACTAAATCACGTTTCTGCAATAGCCTGGCTTTGTGATTCACCCTCAGCCATTACATTTACCTACTCCGGTGATCAAAATTTGTGAATCCAGCAAAAACAAATCAGAACTTAAGACGTGGGATAATGCAGTGCATGAAAATATTTGTTCTTTCCTTCCATCTGTTTTGTGTTTGTGCTTGTCAAACCTTTATATTAAACATATATACACTAATGTATGAGGGTGGGTGGTACGGAGGCTTAATCCACAAACTTGCTGTTTCCATATGTTATATTGCTAATTACTTATTAAACAGATGAGGAAAAAAAAATATTATGTAGTGATTCTGAATATTGGTAGATTGGTGTAACACACACACATCATTTTTAATTGTTTGAATTTCATGTAATATATATATATATATATATATATATATATATATATATATATATATATATTAGTTTATATTTTCAAGAAAGCAGAATAAAGAGGAAATTGCTAGTATTCCTATTTCTATGGATAGAAAATGTTTTAAAAGAGTTTTCAGTGCAAAATATATATGCGCACCTTGTTTGTCCAAATGTAGTACTCAAAATCGTAGTGCGCATTAGATTCGAGTGCAAATCTGTTCCGAGAATGCCAGTAACTTCATTCTATTTTTTTTGTTTATTACGTCACAATGGATTGCTGGAGTTAAAATGAATCCGGAAACTTGCGACAAGCTAGCCGCTCATTTATCATTGTCCTATTATTGAGCATTTTTAGTTATGATATGGAGAGCAAGGGCAATCAGAGAACAACGTCTTATGATGCTTCTTCAAAGTGTAAAGTAATCCTTAGAGTGAAAAAATGGTAATAGAAAGGCAGGAAGGAAGTTCAATGTATCAGAGAGCAACATTTGCTTGTGCAAAAACAGAAATTGTCATTATTGCTACTAAAGCTAGTAGGAAGAAATTTACAGATCCTCACAAAGGAAGACTCTTTAAGTTGAAGAAAAAGTGTTGGAATTTGTGCGTGAAAGGAGGAAGAATGAGCATTCTGTGACTAGTGACACTATATGAAAGAAAGCTAAATAAAATACCTATTCCCTATTTTCTGTCATTGAGGCACTTTACATTCAATACAAACCCTTTTTTTTCTTCATAATTTTAAGTTTCAAATAATGGAGTGCGCATTAGATTTGGGTAAATATGGTAGTTACATAAAAAGGATTATTATTATTATTATTATTATTATTATTATTATTATTATTATTATTATTATTATTAACCTTGACTAACAAAGGGGATATAAACCTGCACCATTATCAAGATAAAAATGTTGCTACCGTTTGAAGAATGTCAAAACAGGAACAATTTTGGAATTAGTATACAATATAAAATTAATTACCTGTATTTATACACAGAAAACTACAAATAATATAATTCAGAGAACAAGCAATTGCCTTTACTGTTTTCTATATTAGTGAGTTTCGAGTATCGGTATTGAGTATTAAGAAATCTCCCTCACTAGTAGAAAGAGTACTGCATTATCCGACAGATGTTGGTCCTTAGCGTCCCATTCTATACTGAGCATGAAAGACTGGTAATTTTGCTCAGAGGCCTCTTTATCAGGCTTAAGGTTCTTTTATGTGCCATAAATCTACGACAAGGGACCACCGACTTTACTTCCCTTCCGAAGGGAGCCATGCTAAGGATTTTTATGCCTGAAAAAACCCATCACCCTCTGCCGGGTTTGAACCCACCACATTGGAAACTAGAGGCTAGCATGGTAACCATTACACCATGGAGGACGTGGTTATTACGAAGGGAGCCATGCTAAGATTTTTACGCCTGAAAAAACCCATCACTCTCCGCCAGGTTTGAACCCGCCACCTCGGGAACTATAGGTTAGCATGGTAACCATTACACCATGGAGGACATGGTTATGTCAGATAGCTGTATTATCAATGCATGCGAGCGTTAAGAATTTAGCCACACTTGACCAAAGCATCATTCAATGCATTCCCCTTTTCTTCCAAAGGAGTCAAAGGTATCTATAGTAGCAAGGTTCCATGATTACAGTCTTATTGCAACCTGTAAATTACAAGTAAATATGAATGAATGATTTATTGTCTAATTTGAACTTACATGCAATTTATACAATGTTTATAATACAATGGAGTTGCTTATTATTTCTCTTTCCCTTATATTTAACATTCTGTTGTATATATAATGGGGAAGTATAGTTTTCCATTATTTACTTTTTTGCCTTGTTACCCTTTTTCCGTATCTTCTCCAATTTGCTTCACGTCTCTTTTAACCACTTTAATCTAATTTTTCTTAAATATTTTCCTGCTTTCTCCATATATTCATTTGATTTTGTATTAAAAATCTTCCTAACTTTTAGCTCTATTAGTAAATTTTTCCATTTCTCTAGTATTAAATTCTCTCTTTCTTTATTTGTGTCCTCACATAATGCCAATTGTCATGTAATCCATTACATTTAGTACATCTCTCCCCTCTTCTTCTCCCTGTTAGACCACTTAAATTCATTACACCTGTATTCGCCCATGCATAGCTTATTCTGGCCTCTTTGTGGCATACTTCAATGTGTCAGTCTTTTTAAAATATTTATAATCTATTAATAACTTTTTTCCTTGAAACTACTTATAATTTCTTGCTTTTCAATATCCTCCACTCTTGTTCTAATTTCTATCCAGAAACCCTTACTTTACAAGTATTACTGCCAATAAAATGTAATTATAAATAAAAATTACCAACAAAGAAATCATTACAGGAGTTTAAATAACTTTTAATTAATCACATGCTATCATTGCTTGAAGAGAAAGGCGGCTGCACACTTGCAAAAGAATCTGTAATGTCAATTATATCCATCCTGTCCAAACAATGATAGTTGATAGAAGAACATAATTCTAGGAAGTTGTGACCTCAATTATTTCATTGATATCTTTATGATACCCCATCACAAAGATTATCACACGTTAATAAGAACCAAAAGGGATTGTATTTTTTGCAGTCAAGACTGGGAAATAAAGTGCAATATACATTAAACTTTTGGGGGTAAATTAAGGAAGTGGAAAGTATGTTAACTACTTTTGAAGTGCAATTTTTATGCTTCAACAGCAAAAGCTGTGGTTTGGTTCACACAAGCTGAAAGTAACATGAAGCACACTAAAATTTGTGCTGTGATGCAATCCCAGTCATAATACTGCAACAAAAAGCTGCTTTGGAGCCCAAATAAGCAATGTTGTTTTTAATTCAGCTACTGAGTTGTGGCTACATTTCATTGCAAGCATCAGTTGCCATATTGGTTGTGTTTTCTGGTATTTGTTAAAAATATCCATACAATTAATGCATTTACTGAATTGAAACAAACAAAACAATAAAATATTTTTTACAATTACAACAACCACAGTACTTAAATGTATAATCTCATAAAGTGTAACATCCATCTACATGAGGCTTCCTTTTACACAACCCCAGAATATTTGTATAATGAAGTCCCCACCACTCTTTACATTCCACTATTTACACTAATATATCAATTATATCCCAATTTTCTCATCTTTGTAACTGCTCTGATTCATTTCTCCCTTATTTTTCCACAATATATTCTCCTATCATTTTGTTCCTGTTGTTACAGCCAACTAAACATGTAGATATTATTCCTTGTACCTTTCACTATTTTTCCACATAGTTCCCGTGCCAGTTCAGACATTTGTCCCATCGCAGCACTAATTTTGCGATGCTGCAGTAGAAATCGGCCATCTGACTACGGAACTACTGTCGCACTGTTGTCTTGTTTTCGTCGTCGCAAGTGAATCGCTGTCCTGCCAGGAACTTCTTCAGCGGACTGAAAAGATGGAAATCACTAGGGACAAGATTCGGGCTATATGGTGGATGCTCTAGAAACTCCCAGTGAAAGTTCCTTAGCTTGCCGACGGTCTTGTTTGCCACATGTGGTCTCGCATTTTCATGGAGGATGATCACGTTGTCAACATTGAGAATCCCGCGGCGCTTCTTTCTAATCACAGTCCGCAGAAGTGACAGTGTGGAACAATATCTGTCGGCATTGTTGGTGGCACCTCGCGGCATGAAATTCAGCACGAGCGGTCCACGGCAATCCCAGAATGCCATTAACATCACTTTGTGAACAGATGGCGCAGTACGGAATTTCTTTTTCACAGGAGACTGCGAATGTTTCCACACCACTGTTTTGATTCCGTTGAGTAATGCAGTACCCACGTTTCATCGCCAATAACAATGCGATCCAGGAAATTGTCACCCTCCTTGGCATATCGTTGCAGATGATTCAAAGAAGCAATCATTCACCTGCCTTTCATCACGTCATCCAACTGCTTAGGAACCCATCGACATGAAACCTTCCTGTACCCTAAGCACTTGAGAATGATGTCGAAAGCACTCCCAAAAGAAATGTTGAGCTCCTGAGCAATGTCTTTGATGTGCATGCACTGCTCTGCTTTCATCGCATCCACGCGGGCAATATTGTCATCAGTCACCGATACACGTGGTCTTCCCTCACTCTCATTGTCATGCAGATTTGCACAGCCATTTTCGAACTCAAAACACCACCTCTCACACTTCTCAAAGCAAGACACCTTTCCCCATATGATGGCTGCATTTCCAGTGGATCTCAATGGGCATTTGTCCCTTACTCCATAGAAAACGGATTACACTTCATTGCTCGTAAGATGTGGACGTGTTAAGCACACCTGCCATTTTGAATGCAGGCAGCAGCTGGAAACTCTATGAGGAACAGCCCATGAAAAGTCTACTACTTCGAATGTATATGTTGATTTTTGTTTTACATTTGTAATTTGGCCAAAAAAAAATAGGGGCAAAAACTTTTTGATTTGCACTCATATTTTGATATTAAAAAGCAGGCAGAAATGGAAAACGTGTGCGACTGAAATATGCCATCTCAATAGCAACACCATCATCTAGTACCATAGTAATACATAGAATGGCATGTCTGTAAATAGGAAAATAATTACCATATTCATTCAGTATAGTAACTTCTTGTAATCTGTTGAATCTGAGTTTTCTTGCAACAGTGCAGCAAGGTGTTAAAAGATATGGCGGAACTTTTAACTAACCTTGTGCAAATGTTTATCAGTGGTATTGCATTGACCCTGCTAACAAACTTGCTCCCCTTCCCCGTCTCAAATGGAGAAATAATATAAACTGCAATGCAGTAATAATATATCCCTACTTTTGTCTGCATGGGAACTGGAATTGAATCAGAGACTCTAGATGCTAGTAAATGCAGATGTAAAAAAGAAATCTCAGAATGTAATATAACTTACTTCACATTTTACTCCTGCTTTAAGTTCACAGTCTGAGTTCACTTCAGTGTTAGTTTCACTTTTTTCTGACAAGTCCACTTCAGCATCATCTTTCTTTTCCTCTTCATTTTTCTTTTGTCTTGATTTTCTATTCTGAGCATGTTGTTTAAATTCCTTTGCAAAAACTGTCAGCACAGCTATACTGTAACATATAAAAAGACTGAAAACCCTTAAATATTCCAAAACAGTGTTCATGAATACATTGCATGCATGGGTCCATTAAAGAAAATAATATAAATAAAAACATGAAGATATAAAATTAAAATATGCCACTCGTCCCAGGGTTGGATCATTAAACATAGTACAGAGACAGCCAAAAACCTACGAACTGGCTGCAGTGTTTTTCCTGTTTGCGTCCTCGGCGCTTGTTGCCGTCTGCTGCTATCATAGAAAGGCGTGGATGAAACCATACAACATTTTTAAAACTACTTTTAAAGACTTTACCTACCAACTTTATGACAGGAGATGCTGAAACTGGCCACTGTCATTGTCCATACACTTTTGGTACCTCTTTAGGAAACTATCCATCACTCGCCGTAGTTCACGTTGAGAAATGCTGGCAATTTCCTGGCTGATATTTTGCTTCAACTCTTCCAGGGTGTGTGGGTTTGTCTTGTACACTTTGTTTTAAGTTGCCCCAGAGATAGAAATCGCAGCGGGTTAGGTCCGGGGACCGAGGGGTACTAATAATTCTGTCCTCAAATGCACTTTCAATTTTTCTAATCAAAATATTGGCCGTATAAGCTGATGCAGTGTCTTGTTGAAAAAAGGCAAAATCACACTCCCTGGTGTTAATTCTCTAAACAAAAGGGGGCAAAATTGTGTTCACATGTGTACAGGGGTCAACTGTTGACTAAAAAAATTGGTCCTGTAACTCTTTCTCTGCACATGGCGCTCTTTCTCTGCTCATGACGCACCATACACCAATTTTTTGGTCATGAAAGGATAATTCATGAACAATATTACAGACTGGGCAGTGTTTCTCCACTGGGCGTGTGGGAACACGATAACGCACTGCTGCTTTAAACAAGGTCTTGACATAGTTTTGTTCTGCAGTATGAAGTGCAGTATTGAGTTGATGGTGATGTGATGTAGTTCAGTTATTACAAGTTATTTATTATTTTGTCCTGTACTTAGTCATAAAGTATATTATGGCTCAGTATATGTTTTCTACTGCACAGTGTGGATTTACTTATGATTCGTATGTGTTAACTCAGTCAGCTTGCCAAGTGAAAGTACAATTTCCAGGTGTAAAAGTTTCAGGCCATACAATTTATGAACTTTACAATAAATTTCAGGCTAAGAAATCTAAAAGATGGCAAAAGAGTTATAGGACCAATTTTTTTTTAGTTAATAGTTGAAGCCTGTGCATACATGAATACAATTTTGTCCCTGGTTTTGGAGAATTAAGACAGGGAGTGTGATCTTGCCTTTCTCCAACAAGACTCTGCAACAGCTCATACAGCCAATATTTTGACAAGAACAATTGAAAGTGTGTTTGAGGACAGAATTATTAGTAGAGATTTGTGGGCCCCTTGGCCCCCTGACCTAACCCCCTGCGATTTCTATCTCTGGGGTAACTTAAAACATAAAGTGTACAAGACAAACCCACATACCCTGGAAGAATTAAAACAAAATATCCGCCAGGAAATTGCCAGCATTTCCCAATATGAACTACGGCGAATGATGGCCTTTAAAAGTAGTTTTAAAAATGTTGTATGGTTTCATTTCACCTTTCTATGATAGCAGCAAACGGCAACGAATGCCAAGGACACAGACAGGAAAAGCACAGTGCAGCCAGTTTGTAGTTTTTTGGCTCTCCCTGTATAATAATGTGGGATATAGAAAATTATATGTAGAAAATCATACACTTTAAGTTTAGCAGTAGATAATGCAGATAATGTAAATAATAACTATTTATTTGAATACAGCTATGCATTACCAATATCATCTTGCTTTAGTATAGTGTATTAATTTTGAAAAGAAGTTCTCATGAGTTAGATACATAATAGGCAAATCCCCACAGGAAGCAAATGAAAGTTGAAAGTAATACTCTATGCAATTCAAGCACACTCTAGTTGAATTAAACAGTTGTACCTATAGGAGGAAATATTTTTCTCAATATAGAAACAAAAGTGGTAATACTCCATTTGATTTCCAGAGTATTCCTAAATGCAGACATCCAATCTTAACTAGGCTTGAAGAGAAGTTGATAAATATTCCAGTTACTTCTGTACAATTTTAACAAAGTTTTCAAGTATTGGTGTTATGCTCATTGTCCATCAAGAAACAGGTTAACATTCGCATGATCAAACAAGTTTTATGTGCATTACACAGTATAATTTCAACATATTCCATTTAATTCATTCATTATCTGTTTACCCTCCTCTAATGTAGGACTTACACCCCCCCAGGACTTACAAGTGGGTGCCTGGGGTCAGAGGCCCGTCGAGGAACAGACACTCATGGATCAGACAGAGCATCCAGGATGGGTGATCAGCCCGATGCCTGGATATTCCATTTAATGCATATTTAAATTGAAAGAAAGCTTTGGAGATATCCCACACTGCCATTATTTCTATATTGTCTGAGAAAAAGCAGATTACTTGGAAGCCTAGAAGCAAGCTGCTGATCAGCAAAGCCATTTGTACATAACCCTCAATTATGTTTCTCTGCTACAGCTGTAATGATCTCCTATCTTCGTCACAATAGATACTGTAATTATTATTTTATACCACTGCATATTTCTAACATATTTTAATATAGTTTGAATTTATTCACATTAACTTTTATTGTGGAATTGCTGCACTTTCTTTTGTTGTGTTGCCTTTCAGTTCTTCTTAAGTATATGGGTTTTATTGGAACATCTTATTTGTTCAAGTTCATGAATTATAAGCTTAGTAACTAAGTTTGGTAGTAGTTCCATACTTACCTTATGGTTAATTTGATAAACAAAGAAAGAAAATGTATATAACAGTGGGTTTAACACTAGAACACGGGAGAGGTCAACATGAGTCCTAAGCAGAACCTGATTTCTACTTTTTGTAGAAAAAATTAATTTGACACAATTTTCTCTTGTACTTTTATTCACTTTGTATGCTCACCAAAAATGAATTGTTTCCTGACATTCAGTTGTGACTTAAAATGTCATTTATTCTTAAGTGCCTGGAGGGGTCATAATGACCTCTTCTGCAAAATTATCCTTTTTTCATGCTTGACAAACTAAATCCACTTCATGTACTATCAGTGAGTAACTTTATATCAACAGCTACAAATTATAACAGCAATGCTTGTGTTTAGAAATAACAATAGCTAAAATACTCTTTCACCAGAAATTCTAGTCCTCGTTCAACTCAATCGTAAGTAAAAAATTGTATTGAAAAGAAGTATAAATCTGTTAAGACGAAAAATTATATCAATAGGTTTCAGTGGATTCAGCAACTGAGAATAGGGAGGATGCTCCCTGAAACCGGTCTTGTGATTATAAAATGTAAGTAGAGTTCATTTTGCTTAAATATTTGATTCATTTCAATATTTTATAAAACCAAGCTTGGTGTTTATCCGACTTCATTTTTGAGCTATGCTGTTCATAGACATACACGCAAAGACAGACTTTTTTCTAAAAATGATTTGTTTTTATTCGGGTGGCCTCAAAACATGTATTTCTGGTGAAATCTCAGTATCAAATTTTTGGGTGGAATGCAATAACTTCTCTACCTACTGTGTACGTGGCAGAGGAAGTAAAAAGAAGAGTGACTTACTGTTTGAAAATTCAAACCGAAAACAAAGAATATCTCGGAAACTGTTAACACCACAAAAAATTTTATTGGACATAAATTGTGAGATTTAACAAGATCTACAATTTTTGTGTACTATGATTTTGTCTATCTCTTACAATTTACCAATTATACAAAAGTCATTCACAAAAGACTTCACAGGCTATTTGCAGAAAATTCAAGATATACATTTTATTTGTATGCAAATATCTTAAACATGATATTTTAATCAAAATTGTTTCCCAAGCAAAGGAAGTTTGGGGTGGAGGGATTTGCATAAAACCTTCATGTTGCATCTTGGACCATCCTTTCATTTTTAAATTGGGCTGGCTTATCTCCCTCTCTTTCTCTTTCATACACACAAGCACAAACATGCACCTTTTTCTGAAAATAATTTTTTTTTGGGAGGGGGGAGATTCAGGGCACCTTAAAAATTGTATTTCCACTGAAATCTCAAAATCCAATTTTTGGGTAGAATGCAATGCTTCCTTTACTTACTATAGGTAAGTAGCAGAGAAAGTAAAAAGAATAAAAAATGCAAGAAATGTACATTTTAAAGGAGAGGAGGGTGTTGAAAAGTGGAAAGCCTAATGTCAGCACGAAGACGGAACTGAATGATCCCTTGAAATGTTTCGCTTCCCCCTCTAAAATGGAGAATTAAATTTAAGGGTATACCAGAGAGCCAGATCTTAACTCCAAAGCAGGATCAAAGATATAAAGGAAAGGGATGTTGACAGTTCTAAAGATGTTCAGGAATGACTGGAGAAGTGATGAGCAGTTGCAACTGTTTTTAAAATAATGGATGAACATTTTGCATTCTGCAGTGAAAATGAAAATGAATATGAGCATTAGAAGGACGAAATGAGTCTTCTTTAGGTATAAATCAGTAGCTGAAGATGGGATAATTCCGAACACATGTTGCTAGATATGTGAGCTATTAATGAAGTTTTAACACTGCAAACTTGTTTTATCAGTTAATAAGATCAACTTTATTGACTTAGTGAACTAATGCATGGGTGATGCATTTGGTTGAGTGCTAGCTGTCAGTATGATCATGGCCCAGAATGTCTTAAATACAACGGCCTCATGTCAGCAGTGTTCCTGTCACACAAAAAAGAACTCCTACAGAACTAAATTCCAGCATGTTGGTGATGCTGATATGTCCTAGCAGTTGCTTACAGAAAAATTTATATAAAATCAAAAAGAAACATAAACAAAACCTTGAAGAATAATTTTCTAAAAAAAAGTGCAATGCATGCTGTAAAGCTAAATTCATTCATTCATTATCTGTTTACCCTCCTCTTATGTAGGACTTACACCCCCCAGGACTTACAAGCGGGCTGTAAAGCTAAATACTGCTTTAAAATATGGCCAAACACAACATTTTTACTGTTTTTTTATGCTAATGAAAATACTGTAAGTGTTATCAGTTTAATATGCACAGAATTTAAATATTTTAATCATAAATATTTGATGTCTTACACTGATATCACCATAACTGGTAACCATTATTTATTTTTATAACTCTTCTACAAACTAGTATTACAAACCCTTACTTTTTCTAACTACTTCATGCTAACTGAGATTAAACATTTAGCACGGTGGTTTTATTATACATTTTGTTATAGGTGTAGGGAGCCTGAAGCAATAATAAAACCTTTAAAAAGCAGGTCATTATATGCTGGATTTGAATTCCATTCCTTTTACATATCAAAAGGAACAAAAGAATGGTGCATTAGCATTTTAAAAAATGTAAAAGTATTGGAAAACTGATACTGATAGTGCTAATGAATATCTCAAAATGCTGGTTAATGACACAAAAGAATTATTTTGTATAATTTGTGTGTTTTAATGAGATATACATTTTTTTGAGTAGTAAACCTTTATCTATCTCTTATCATTTACCAGTTATACAAAATTAATTCAGAATGAAGAGGGCTTCACGATTATTCAGGAAACTGAAGATATACCAGGTGAGTCAGCTGCGCCTATTTATTTTTGAATTTATGCACTGTGCTAAGCGACATATGTGACTTATGCCTTTCTTAAATGCCTTTTAATGTCTGATTTGCGTAACACTTTATAGAGGAGGGATACATGACTCAGTGCATAAGTGTTTTATAGGACAGAATGCAATCGCTATGTCTGTCGATGCAAAAAACATTCCACCCTGACACTGAGAGCTCCAGTAGCAATTTTAGCCAATTTTACAAACTTTTATTCTTTAGCATACATCCATGTACCCCTTTGAAAATGCCCCTGAAGGAACAACCTATCACATGCATCGGTTGACAAAACCATTTGAAAACAAAATGGCAGATCTATGCAGTGTGACCAATTGGATTTAAGCCGTTAGTCAATGTACAGCCTTGTCAAAAAATGCTATGTATTAGGTAGATAATTTCTCTTATTTCACAAACTATGGCGTATTTCAGATCATACAGTAATTGTAATGACTGATGCAGTTTATTTGTTTGAATTAAAACTACCAAACCGAGCTCACAACACTGTATGATGCTGCAAAAAGCATGTAAAGATTCGAGGTGAGGTCTAGTTCCGATCACTAATTCACATAGGAACCTCAGCTTGCAAGGTATTGGCCGAATGGTATTATCATGGTTGCTTTAACACTGTGCGACTTTAATTCGGGTTCAAATCCTTCGGGTGAATTTCAAACTTTTTATTACCTTTTTTTATCTCTTTGGGCCTATAATTTGATATTATGACATAAATAACATTTTTGATAACATTATAAGTGTGTACAAAATAGAATAATTGTCACGTTTTCCACCGCTAAGCCCAAATCATATACAGGTACACTCATACGTGAAGAATGCAGGCAGATTATGCCATGCATGTTACAGCGTGCAAGAAGGTCTCTCCAGCAACGTACACAAATGTGCATTGATGAAGGGGATCGTCATTTTGAACATTTACTTCCTTGATGAAATCCATGCTCTTTAACAATTTATTATTCTGTTTACCCGTGAACTTAGCACATTTACAACTCCTTTGTCAATAGAAGAAGTGAAACATAAAGTTTAAACATGAAACAAAAAACTGTTATATTTAATATCGTCGATACACGCCCAAGAGAATGAATGCTAATTACGTAACACGGTTTACAACACCAGATACGGTACAAATTATTAGGGTAAACATGATACACAATTATCTGATTGTAGTTCTTATGTCTTTGTCTTACAGGAGAGCGAGTAACAAAAATAAATAAATTAGTACACTAAAATACAGAAAATAAACCCAAGGAGAGAAAAAAAAGAACCAAAATGATTTTATGTTTGTATCAGATTCGAACCTCCGAAGCTAACCTTTGCTTCACCACATTCTGGCAGCTAAACCACTCTGCCAGAACCCACGTAGTTTATCCCGCTCTTAAGGAAAACTTTCCTCTATCTCCTTGCAAGCATTATATCCATGAAACGCCATCTTTTTTAAGGCTTTTGCAGCTCTTTGGTTCTCATTCAGTCTTTTAATATTAATGGGCATTGCGTATAGTACAAAATAGAAGGGCAGAGCTACAATAACAATTTGTTTGCTAAAAGGGTCAATGTTTTCACATTAGACTATAAACTGTGGGTTGCATAGATACGAATACCTAGGGGCAACTGACTTACCTGGTATATTCCATTAGTCTTGTAAATATATTAAGCATATAATATTTTAATCAAAATCGTTGGAGCCATCTTTTGAGAAAGTAAACAGTAACAAAACCTTTCCACATGAAGGATAGATTGGGGTGGAAGTTGCATTCTTGGAAGATGTTAAACTTAAATACCAAGTTTGGTATTTAGCTGACTTTTCGTTTCTGAGGTATGCTCTCTCTCTCTCCCTTTTTTCCTATTTTTTTTGGGGGGGGAGGGGTCTAAAAACCTAAAACATGTATTTTCGGTGAGATGTTGATATTGCATATTTTGGTGCAATAAAATACTTCTTCTTTCTAGCCTAAGTAAGTGGTATGAAAGAAAGTAAAAAGAAAGAAAGTAAAAATGGTACTAAAAAAAAAAAAATACCTCAGAGGCTTCTTGTTAGAACATGGTAATTCCAAAACACATTTTAAATAAGCCTGCTTATATATACAAGATATAAGTACATGAATGCAAATAAACAACATGCTAATTTTTTTTGTGTATCAAATTTTGGATTTTTAAATTAAAATAGAAAGCAAGAATGCCATAGGATTTTTAGGGATATCATGTTCAAGCCATATATTTAGCAGAAGAGTAGCTTTGCATTACAGTTAAATATGCAAGGCTTTAAAAGTCAACAGCAAGTTTAAAGATATATCTGTCTCCTGAAACTTGTTACACGCTGAGCATGTTTGAATTCAACTCTTCTCATATTACCCACTTAAGAGACTGAAAAGCTTAGATATGGAGTTTTTTTAGAAATTAAAACTCATCAATGAACTTAAATTTACAATTAGGATTGCATTTTCAACTTTGAATTTTATTTTATTTATTATGCTTGTTGTAATATACATTAAATTAATAAAATAGTAAATATTATATTATTTAAAATTTTACCTCAAATATGTGAGGGACACATTGTCAGTTGCATCCCTTAGATAATTTTTGCTACATTCTAAAACTTAAAGTTTCCTAAGTTTTGTTCAATTGGTAAACATTTAAGTTCAGATGTAAGGGGTTGAAAATATGGTTGGAGGGTGTTGATAGTTTCTGAAAGCTGCATGGTAGTCTCTAATTTTCACTGCATCCTACGGCATAAGCAAGAGGTTAATCGCTGTAGATTTGTATATAAAAATTAAGATCAGTTAATTTTGTATATTTGTATGATAGCCTATAATATCCATTGATTGATTCAGCAATTTAGGTCTGAATGTAGTGGGTTGAAAATAGAGCTAAAGGGTAAGTTTCCGAGATTATTCAACTATTATGGTTGCTATATTCATAAAGTGCTTAGGATTTATATACCTACCTGAGATCTCTATTGAATTCCTGTACAGGATTATAAAATACATTTTTTGTAGTTGCCAGAAAAATTGAAGCTTTGCCTTCTGTAAGTACTTGTGAGGAATCTTTTGTTTCACTAATTACAGTATCTGTATCACTGCTGCTCTTTTTATTACTTTCTTGGTCCATTTTCGTTGGTGGTAACTCTAAAATAGAAGACAATTTTTAAACTAGCATGATATGTAAATTTTATGGTTGACAATTTATATTTAAATTCCTTGTAATCCTTCCTTACCCGTTTTGGTTTATTTAAGCTTTAGATGTCAAAGGCAAAAGAGGGAGCACAAGCATTTTACGAAGGCTCTATAAGCGTCTATGATATTAGGATAATGCAGCAAATCATTTCAGTTGCTATGTTACTTTCACTTTCCTATATCACTCCCAAATTCTCACGTGAGTTAACCTGCTTTTCCTCTAGCGGTTATCCCACATTTGTATATACAAAACATTGAATAAAAGTTTTTTTTTAAGATCACCTTTTACAACAGAATCACAATAAACGCATGAGCAACGTTGAAACATACTGTATCCCTTTTTTGATTTATACTAAACGTTTTCTTGCTTAAATGCACAACGTGTGCATACAAAAACCTAAATTTTAACCTCAAAATTTACTGAAAGGGAACATTTGTAATTAAACTATTCCCAAAGAGTTGTATCGCCAATTTGCCACTCTAAGCAAGTAAAGGCTTTGGTTACCTGTTATCGTATATGTCTCCCTAAATCTGTATTTCCAACATGTTTTCCTGTACGTAAACCATGCCACAGCTAGACTGTGGCTTTTAATCATTTGGCGAGCAAAATTAAAATTTCCCTCGTTCAAAAAAAAATCCCGCTGAGAAAGAGCGAAAACACATGCTGTGTACTTTATTTTCTGAAGAGAAAAATTACATCTGCCTTTTTGGGGAAAATATGGAATTGTGTGTTATACTGGTAATAATTTATAAAACTTAAAAACTTAGAAGGAGTTGTGATATTGAAATATTACTCCTGGCTAGATGTAAAGGAAATTTGATTCCTCCCCCCAATAAAAGAATCCCTTCGAGATGTCTGCTATTCTTCAGGTTATTGTCTGCTGGTGGCTTGTTGAATGTTTTAATTAAAGAATTTCAAAAATGTAAAACACTGAAATCATTCAGACGGCAATGTCAACATCCCGCATTCAGGAGGTTGCAGGCTCAAGTTTAACGTATTAACCAACACCCGCATCACATTATATATAGGGGGAAACGCGCGCGCGTACACACACAGAACAGTTCTACAATTTCGGAAGTCCACCTTCTGATTAAACTAATAACAGTATAGCTGATAGCCCACATAAGACTAGCATATCTGTCTCATACAGGGAGCCAGCTCAAAGGGGGTCGAGCCGTGCCACTGTCCAAGTCGGCAAAATCTTAAAGCATGAACACGATTTTTATTATTATAATATATAAATTAATTATACTTTTTATAGACCTTGGCAAGTTGACTATATCGTGAACAAGATATTTGAAAATATGACGGAATTGCAAACCATGTTTAAATTCTTGGGCTTTCTGGAGATTTTTTGTTATGAAACTGGTGTCAAATGAAATCCAGAATTGATCACTTTGCATGTGATCCTCATTGATGATTGTCAAAACATCCCAAAACAGTACACGGCAGGTGTTAAAAAATAAGCATCATGTTTATAAACAGAAGGCTTTTAAGCAACTGTAGCTTTAACCCTTCATCCTGGGGAGGGGGTGGTAGTCACAATATGCAAGGTGTCCCCCCCTGCATTGTATACCCTATACTGTATAATAAAGATGATCATTGACCAGTGCAATTGACTGGCAAATGTTTTCATTTTGTGTATTTAACCTTTTAATCTTCTGATGAAGCAGTAAATGCAAAATATTAAGCATTTTAGTGTAACTTTGCCTGCTTTTTTCATTTGCTCATAACAATCTTGCACTTTCACCACATAATATATCTTTCTTGTGCTGCATTTGTTGATCACCTATGTGTGTGTAAGAATAAGTATTCATGGAGGAATGACATTGCAAATAAAAGCAAAGGGGGGGGATAGTACTTGCAATTATCACATGACAGCAAAACTCCTGGAGCTGCCCGTGGCCTCATATTTCAGAAGGTTTGGATTTAAACCTCAGTTGGGTAAGTTACCTGGGTAAGGTTTCAGCTGTAGTTTTCCCCATATACCAAGAAGGCAAATGCCTGAAAACTGTAAGCCTTTGGATCCTGGGCTCATTTATGCATTCATTTCATCTGTTTATTGGCCATCTGATATGACCTATCTAATTAAAGAATCTTAAACTTAACAAACAAATAAATTAATTAATTAATTAAAATAAAATTTATGGGAAAAGAGAGTGACTATGCAAGTAAGGGCTTGTGATAGAGACTCATATTCACCAAGAACTTGCAGGAAACTACTGATATGCAAGTAAGTATATAACTGTGGTTAAAGTTACATTAAACAAATGGGGTAGGGTCGTCCATGAATATTCTGAGTTCACCGGCAAGTGACTATGGTGGGCCCTGTTTATCAAGAAGTCCAAGATACCCCCACCCTTTGGTCAAAATTAAGGTTACCAGACTCTCAAATTGAAAATAAGCAACACACTTATTGTTACAGTCTACAGTATTCTTAGAGATTAAAGCAGGCATTTAAAGGGTTAGTGGAGTCCCATAGGGGATTATGTTTTTTTTTCTTCATTTAAACCAAAATAAGGTTTATTATTCGTAGACAACTTATATTACTAATCTTTATAGAATATATTATTTATCCATTATGCTTACATTATTTGCACATATGAATAGAAAGTGATTAATTTTCATATGTACTATTTCCAGCTATATTTAAAAAAAAAAACCATAATTACATACAATAATATGATACAATTCTTTGCATGATAAATTGTAATCAAAATGTCAGCAACTCATTTTTATTAAGTCCACTGAAAATATTATTTCAATGAAAGCATTCAGGAAACACACTCAACATAAATTTTACCAAAACTAAAACATTTTAAAATTTTGCTTTGTCAATCAAGTCAGTAACAAGAATTCATCTTACAGCAATGAACATGTTCATAACTTTTTCCTGAAAATGCGTCTTTTTTTCATGGCAGTCAAGCTCTTTAATCAAACTATTTATGAGTACATATCATCAATACATGCGTTATCAACAAGAGAAAGTGACTCAGCTAAGCTTAAGAAACTTTAAAAATCAGACAAGTTTCTCAAGGTAATACATTCTGTTTTTAGGGAGAACATTTTCATCGCTAAAGTCAAACCACTTATTTAAGCAGCTTCCACAAGATTTGTGCACATCATTAAATTCTTTTGTATACTTATTCAAGGGAATGTTTTCAAGGCAAAAAGCACATTTTGTTCAGGCAAAGATGGGTCTTCAATATCACATGGAAGTATTACCAATGCAATATGTTCAACAACATTTTAATGGTTACAATATAAAGAGAAAGAAAAATCTGCCTTGCTAAGTACACTCCTCACTCGCTTTTTCACTAAGTAGGACTCTACTGAAGCAAATAAAGTATTGGTGTTTGTAGCTAAGAGAATTGCTTTTCCCAAATCATTTGATACTGGGAATTTTCTTTTCTTCTTCGATGGCATTCTTTCACATATCTAGTTTGTTTAATCTCATCTGCTGATTTGTCAGACTCAGACATCAGTTTGGTGCAGTACCTAATAAATCTTAAATCAGTAAGCTCACAATAAATAGATTCCACCAGAAATAAAAACAGAGATCAAACCACAGATTTGTGTCAATTCAGTTTTAGTTGAGGTCTCAGTATCACGATAAATGGTGAAGAACTGCACACAACAATCTCTATTTGATAAATCATATTGCCAACTAGTTTTCATTAAAACAATGCCTAGGAGTTTCTGGAACTTCCTTAAGAAACCTAAACCAAGTTGGATGGCTCAGGTGACGTTTAAGGACTGCATTCAGGAGGTCCTGGGGTTCAAATACCATGGGCCAACCAATCTGATTGGGATTTTTTCATGGTTTCCCTCAGTTGCCAAGGTAAAAACCAGATTGGATTTAAGCATTAGGAGTCGAATTTGAGACATGGTTGCTTCACTTACTCTGTAGTTTATACAGGACATGTTTTAGAATAGTTTTAACCCACAGTCATACCAACAGGCGATTTTCAACAGTCTAGTACACAGGTTGACTTTCCTTTAAGCAAAGATGAATACAACAAAGAATACCAGGAAATCAGAAAATAGCAATTGTTAATGGGTTTAACTCAAACAGGTAGACACAAAAATTCTGAAGAAACAAGGAAATCAGCAATACCACTACCCTAATACCCTTGGAAGACAAGAAATAAACTAAGAAATTCACATTCCACTCACTTTACATAACAGGTTTCAAGATGTCCTTTCAAAACACAACATAATCCTAACCTCTTAAATTCAATTTGTAAAACCTGTTGAGAGCACCTCCCAAAGAAGCTTATTGACTTTTCATTTAATTTTTTTGAAACCATTATTGCTAAAATATGAGTGACCCTGATGAAACCAACAGTGATGACACTTCAATCTTAGTTGGCAAGTGCATTGTATACCTTTTTTGTAAGTTATCTTCTTGACTTGTACATGCATATTATAACTGAAAATAATGTCAACTAGTTTCACTATTTATTGTAGTACAAGCACGTCATAGCCTAAAAAAATTATTTTGGCATAGGCCTAGGCTGTGTTGCATATTATCGTGTAGTCATTCAAATACTGTTAGGCACATACTTCAATAATGATTTATCTCCTCTTTTCAGTTGATAGTGACAATGATACTATTTTAATCCAGCAGCTGATAGGTAATGAATCAAGAGACGAAATTGAAGTTCAACAACGTGGGAGAAAGAGGGTGAAGGAAGTTGAAAAATGGAAAAGGCATCAACGCCAGAGACTTCACAATGAGGGCAAGGAGTATGTTGACAGAAGAGGAAAAAAGCATCGAGAGAAAAAGTTGCAGGTGTACAACTCATAACTGTTGCTTTAATGTAATGATAATGTGTTTTGATGATCATAATTTACAGTCTTCTTTTATAACTTCTGCAATAACACTCAATAATCCAGTAAGAAAAACGGAGCAGCCAGTTAAAAAAAAATCGGTCAGTTGCACTTATGACCTTTCAGAGTTTGCAAGACGTTTTTTCTAAAAGCACTTGATGAAACAGCAAAACAAATTCAAAATGTTATCAATAAGAAGAATATATCAGGAAGCGGGATATCTCCCAAAGGATAAAAGGGGATACAAAGTACTCGGAAATAAAATTCCAGAAATGTCTTTACAATTGGTGAAAGAACACATTTACTCCTTTCTCCATTACACAGGCCACTATTCACTTGAAAAAGCACTAAATAGAAAATGTTTAAACCCGGGTCTAAATTTGAGGAGCTTTATGTCCTTTATAAAGAATTTTGCCAGGAAAAGAATGTGGAACCTGTAAAAGAAAGCTTGTACACACAAATTTTTAATATTTCATTTAACCTGAGTTTCCAAAGACCACTCACGGATGCCTCCATTACCTGTGACAAATTACAGGTTATTATTGAACACTGTAATGTCAAAGCTAAGACAAAAGCTGAAGATGAAAAGGAACTGCATCTTTGAAAATCAGAAGCAGCACAGACAGTCTTGCTGGTGAGATTGCTAAAGAAGATTCCAGTCATGTTGCAGTGTGTTGACCTACAAAAGATGCTACCGACACCAGTTTTGAGGTGTTCTAGAGCTTATTATGCTCGACAGTTATGAACTTATAATTTCTGTGGTCACAATCTTAGAAATGGAAATACTACTACATTCATGTGGAATGAGAGTCAAGCAACAAGAGGGTGCAAAGAAATTGCATCCTGCCTCCTCAAATTCATTTTGTCCTTGCAGGGATGTCACTCATTTGACGGCATTTGGCGACAATGCAGAAGGACAAAACAGGAGGCATTTCATTGTCAAATTCTGGTTGTAAGTTATCCGTAACACCAATATTCAAACCATAGATCACAAATTCCTAGTTTCTGTGACCAGAGTTTTGGTTTAATAGAGAATGCTAAGAAGAATAGTGACCGGGAGGTGTTTGTTCCAGAACATTGGGAAACTATTGTAGCCAAGGCTAATAAAAAATTCATGGTGGTGGGGAAGACTTCAACACTCTAGATTCTCTTAAGCACTTTCTCAAAGACATGGTGCCTGGTGTACGTAAGATGCAATGGCTTCACTTCAAAAAGAATGAACTGTGGATCCTTTTCTACAAAGAAAACTTAGGTGACACTGCAGACTTTTCTACAATGAACTTAAAGACATGCCAAGCTGGAAGAGATGTACTGAGATTTCCTGAACTGAGGGTCAATGAAGAACAACCAAAGATCAAGTATATGAAGTTCAAAAACCTGCAGGACCTTCTACCACTTGTGCTACCAGTGTACCATGACTTTTACAATTCTCTTCAGTACCAAATTCCAACAGGCCTACGTAGACAAACTTGTGCAGAAGAGCATGTGCCAGAGCAAAATAATGAGGATGACTTGGAACTGGTAAACCTGACCGTGTGTTTGAATCTGATTCAGATTAAAATTCTTGATGCGACATTCCCAATATGTTTTCCAAAGAATTTCGTAACTGTTTCATAAATGTTCGTCATTTACTGTGCACTTTTATTAATTAATCTGCCAAATAGTTGAGAACACAAGGGATATAAGTACATCATCTCATTATCAAATGGCTATTTTTATTACCATAAACTATATATTTTTACTTTCTCTACTATGTATAGTAAGTAGAGGAAGTATTGTATTCCACCCAAAAATTCAATACCGAGATTTCACCGGAAATACATGTTTTGAGACCCCTGAATCCAAAAAAAGCATTTTTGGAAACATGTCCATGTGTGTGTCTGTGAACAGCATAACTCAGAAACGAAGTCGGATAAACACCAAACTTGGTATTTAGGTTCAGTACCTTCCAGAGATGCGACACAAAGGTTTTCAAGCAAATCCCCCACCCCAGACTACCCTTTACATGGAACATTTTTCGAAAATTTTAATTTTCTCAAAAATGGCTCTAACGATTTTGATTAAAATATCATATGTTTAAGATATTGTCATGAGAAATAAAATGTATATCTCGAATTTTCTGGGAATGTCTCCAAAAGTATTCTTCATTGTGAACAACTTTTGCATAACTGGTAAACCATAAGAGATAGACAAAATTTTACTACACGAAAAATGTAGATCGCGTTAAAATACACAATTTATGTCATATACATTTCTTTTGTTGAGTGAACCATTTTCGAGATATTGCTTGTTATTCCCTTAAATTTTCCAATACTTATACTTTTTCTCAAATTCGTTATTCATTTTTTTATGTCCTGGACATGCAAAGAGAATGGAATGCACCACATAGCAACCAGCGTTAAAATATTTGACTATCGCTTAAAACCTACCATATTCCCCTTGCATCTACAAGAAAATTACCAATAAGATTGACATCTCGATTAACATAAAGCATATGGAGAATAAGCGTTTGTAAAAATAGTTTGTACAAGAGTAGAGAAAGTCATGTGAATGTAACACATCAGATTTTTTTTTATGTCCTGGACATGCAAAGAGAATGGAATGCATCACATAGCAACCAGCCTTAAAAGATTTGACTATCGCTTATAACCTACCATATTCCCCTTGCACCTACAAGAAAATTAGCAATAAGATTGACATCTTGATATCTCAATTAACATGAAGCATATGGAGAATAAGCGCTTGTAAAAATAGTTTGTACAAGAGTAGAGAAAGTCATGTGAGTGTAACACATAAGATTTTTTTAAAAACAGTTGTAAGCTACGTTATATGACCATAACTCAATCTGTAAGCACAAAACAAACATTACAGAGTCTAGTTACAATTTTCTATTGTCACTTAACTTTAAACCTCTTTATACAGTTTCAGTTCATATCACTTATATCCCTTGTGCTTTATAACCTTCATATGAAATGAGTTATGCTGTTCTGATACACACGCAGATCTTTACTAAAAATGCTTTTTTTGAATTCAAGGGGCTTCAAAACATGTATTCTTGGGGAAATACAATACTTTCTCTAGCTATTAGGTATGTAGTAAAGCAAAAATCCAATGTTTCATTCACATAACTTTCTCTACTTATCATTTATTTTTATATAGCTTCTACAAACTATTCCTACAAAAATTTGTTTTTTTTTTATTTACTTCATATTAATTGAGACATTTGCAGGTATAGTTTTATCACACTTTTCATGGTAGGTTTAAAAGGGATACAGCAAACTGAAGCGATACTTGAATGTTTGAAAGCAGGTCGATATATGTTGGCCTTGAAACTAAATACTCTTTCCATATCACGAGAAACAATAGAATGCGACAGCACTTCAAAAATGACAAAAGTATTGAAAAATTCAAATAAATAGCAATGGATATCTCCAAATGACTGGTACTGCAAAACATTTATTTAAAATTGTGTACATTTTTTTGCAAGTTTTTGTCTGTCTTATGGTACGTTTAAAATGAAGAGGACTTCATAAGCTAATCCTTGAAAATTCAAGATATCATTATTTGGCATGTAAATATCTTAAATGTATCAAAATCGTTAAGAACCATTTTTGAGAAAATCAAATATTTTGAAAAATTGTACATGTAAAAGGACAGTTTAAGGTGGGAGGCTTTTTTGGAATCTTTGTGTCCCATCTTTGGAAGATACTTAACATAATACCAAGTTTAGTATTTGACAATTTATTTTTGAGTTACCCAAGCACCTGCATGAAGCTTTTTCTAAAAAGGCTGGCTTTGGATTCAGAGGGCCTTAAAACATGTACTTCCATTGAAATCTTGATTTCAAATTTTCGTCTGGAATTTATTACTTCCTCTTCTTACAAGGCACATGGTAGAGAAAGAAAAAAAGCAATCATACGTAAAAATAAGTAACTAAGGCAATACAAACATTAGTTGAACTTTTATTACTATTTAATTTATTTAAAGGTGAGTTGGAATTGTTCCTGTTTATTACTATTATTTTACTTATATCCATCCAGTGTAAGTAAAGTTACACTGTTGAAATTTGAAACTTATTTTCTAGGAAACCTACCTATTTATATGCAATGGCAGAAATCAATTCAAATCCGTTCTGTATCCAAACTTTGCTGCTCAATTACCTTAGCTTAAGTGTGGATAAAATCTGGTTGGACCACAGTGTGCCTATTGCATAAGACTAAGTGGAGCTAGATTAATAGCCATTTAGAAGATAAAAAGACACGTTTACGCATAACCTGTGCTATAAACTATTTTAAATATATATATATATATATAAAATTTTTTTCTATACCTCTCGTCATCAAAATCCAACGAATATCTTTCTGAAGATCATTAGTTTTTCTGCAGTTCTGATATTTATAATATGATAAAAAAAAGAAAATTATGTTATCATGCTTAAGCATATTTAAATGCATAAATTATGGAACAAATTAATTGACATGAAGCTCTCATATTGCTCCACTTACCAAATTACTGGCAGGACATATTTTGAAGACCCATTGTTCCCATTTTTGGATGCTAGTCAACTAACTGTGATTGCAGGATCTTCTTCCTTGGGTAAATGTAGTGTATCTCGTGTAGTTGATGAATTTACAGATTAAGTTATAGTCTGCTGGATTTAAAAGTTCATAACTCAATGCTCAAAACTTTTGATATATGTTCCTTCCCATAAGCTCAGTTTTTAGGGATTATGCACTGATTATAGCAGCTTGACTTTTTGTTCTATATTGTAATTTTCTTCCCAAAAGCTATAGCTGATTTATCTATCTGTGTCCAATATTTCCGAAATGTTCTTTTAGTCTTGTGCTTATATCTCTTGATTTTTCCAATGTATGTTTAGGCTGCAACAAAGCAATGTCTCCTAAAACATTGCAAGATTTTACAACTTGATGTAAGTGAAATTTTAAGTGTTACATTGACTCATTCATACTTTAGAATTAAAATAACTTTAAATTAATAGTGCTTCTATTTTTAATATTTATCATTTCCATAATTTAATTATTTGCTTCACTGTGCAAAAATTCCAATGATTTTAAATTTATGCTTGAGTATCTTCGTCTTGGTATGGGAAATGTCAGCATAGAGCATATCCAGCAGCTTGAATTGTGAGCTCATCTTGTCAATCTGCATATGCACAGAATTCAAGTAGCATTTTTTTATCTAATATGTGCTAATAGAACAGAATGTATTGCACAAGAAGTTAGTTTTCAATCTCCCAGAACTCCAGTAAATTAGATTAATGTTAACACATACTGAGTGATCAGCATAGAACAGAACAGGTTTTGTGACACTCAGCTGCCGGCAGTACTGCTTGCTATGTGTGCTGAGCGGGTGACAGCTCATCCGCAGTAAATATACGTACTGTATCACGTCACATAAGTCATTTCAAAGAAACAAAAAGTAAACACTTAAAAATAAAACTACTCACATATATCAAGCCAGGAGGTATTGGAAGTGCCTCCCTTCATTTTTCAAGCATTTCTGGCACCTGCTTAGGAAATGGCTATTACATTCTGCAGTTCTCTGAGAAATGGCAGCAATTTCTTGACAAATGTTATTTTTAAGTTCCTCTAAAGTGTGAAGATTTGTTTTGTAAACATTCTCTTTTAATCTCTCCCTGAGATAAAAATTGCAGAGGGTTATGCGGGTGCCATATGTTGTTAGTGAAAACCAGGGTTAGGATTTTTAGGTGTGCACCTTTTTTCTTAGGGTAAGTTAAAGCTGTGCGGAAAGATATCACAGTATGAAATTTTGATTCTAGTTGCGAAAAGAGGCATTTTTTCTCGCATCTTTTTTCCTTTTTTGGGACCTTTACCCTTTTTGGCACCTTTATTCCATTTTACCCCAACCATACCCATTATCCCCTTTCCCCCCCCTTTTTTCTTTTAAGTTTCATTTCAATTTATTCTTTAACTTTCAATTAACGTCTCCTCAGCTTGCTGTGTACGTGCGAACAGTAAGCCTACCTCTTTCAATAAATGCCACGCGGCAATTGAAAGCACACCTGCAACTATGGAAAATAATTGTGTTCGACGAAAACCTCTTTCTCTCGCTTTACCACTATAAAGTAGTCCGCAATAATGCAATTGACAATCAGTGATTCTATCCCACCAGAATCAGTAGCCTGCTGTTCATGAATGTGAGTTTGTTACTGTGAGAGATGTCATCTGTTTGATGGAGGCAAAGGCTGGGCATACAGAGACGGCAGTAACCTCACCCGCACAGTTCCAAGAATTATTAAGACTGTTCTGCTCGAAATTACTAGAAATCACTGAGATTGAAGTTCCAGCATGAATGAGAACATTCTGGTAATTGTCGTGGTGTTATAAGAGAATGTGGACAGCGAATGGGTGCAAGAGTGAGTTGTGTGACAGTCGCATTGTGTTAGCAAGTGAACTAGTGTTAGCTCTCCAAATGAGTGTACTAGTACTAGATTTTACCATGCCAAAGGTGTCCAGTGCTCGATTTATTGTTCTGGCTGAGGAATTCAAACAAGATTTCATAGACACTGATGGAACTGTTATGCCATGTACTATTTGTGATTCAGGAATTTTGTTATATGAAAAACACCAGCAAGATCACATCAAATAACACATTTCCAGCTCTAAGCATCAAATGAACAAGACTCTTCAAGCAAACAAATCACGGCAACCTCTATTACGAAATGCCTTTCAACAGAATTCTTTAAAAAGCCAAAATTTGAAGGAATTAAACATTGATTTGTGTGCGGCTCTTACACAAGCAGGAATTCCACTCAATAACGTGAACCATTCAGCAGCCTTCAAGGGATTTCTTGAAAAATACACAAAGATGTCAATGCCCGATGAGAGTATTTTAAGAAAAAACTACATGGAGCCTGTTTACCAAGAAACCATAGAAAGAATCAAGGAGAAAGTGTCTGCGATGTGGGAATCATTGTGGATGAAACCATAGACTCAATGGAACGATATGTTTTGAACATTTTGGTTTTTCCCTTATCAGGGGAAAAAGTTAAGCCCATGTTGTTAAAAATGTATGAGCTGCAGAAAGCCAATGCCAGTACAGTAATGCAATCCTATGGACTTCTGCCAAAAACTCTGGCCTACTGGTATTGAATTTGAAAAACTTATTGTGGTTATGGACCAGGCTCCATACATGGTTTCAGCTGTTAACCAATTGAAACCTTTATTTCCTAACTTAAAGCATGTGACATGCTTGGCTCATGCCCTTCACAGGGTTTGTGAATCCATAAGGAACGAATACGACATCGCAAATCAATTCATCTCTGCCCTGAAGAAGATTCTACTGAAAGCTCCTAGCCGTGTTGTTTATTACAGGGAAATCACTGGCCTGCCCCTTCCAAATTTCCCAGTCATTACTTGCTGGGGATCTTGGATTGGGTGTGCTGCTATGTTGTGTGAGAATTTGGACAAAATTAAAGAGTTTGTGCTTTCTTTGGATCCATCCGACGCAGGTGCAATTTCCAAGGCACAACTTCTGTTACCGGAGAAAATACATAATTTGCAGACAGAACTATATTGTGTCCATAGTTACAAGTAACTGCCTGCAGCTATTAAACGATTGGAAGAACAAGGTCTGGAAAAGGAAAAACAATGGGATATTTTTACTTCTGTGAGGGAGCAGTTAGATGGCTTTGCCAAAGACAAACTTGAATCTAGTCTTCAGAAGAATCCAGACATTGAGGAATTCGCCACATCTGTAGAGTTGCCATTCCGAGTGAATACCAGGTTTGCCCCACTGGTTTCTGTAGATGTTGAAAGAAGCTTTAGCATCTACAAAGACATTTTATCTCCTAATAGAAACAGATTTACTTTTAAAAATGTGGAGATGTTTATGTCTTGAAGTACAACAGCTTCATGTTTTTTCCTTCTTTTGATGAGTGATAATTTGATGTACTTGTTTGTAGTTCAATAAATTAGAATAGAGGAAAGAGAAATCATTGAATTAGTTAAGGCAATGCACAACTGAAATTAACCCAAAGTCTCAAAAACTAAAAAAAAACTATGTTCTCAAAAAATTCTCCATTGCTTGTAGTTTTAGAATCCACTTTTATTGTTGACCTAGCAAACGCTTCAGGATCGTTATGAGACTTTTTAAATACCCTTGTGCATTTGGTTGCTAGCTGTTTATATTTTTAAAACTTCATTTTAAGGCATTTTTTATTTTCAGCATTTCTGCATATTCCAAAGGTTCCACACGATGTAGTTGTCATCCATTCATATTGAGTTTTCATGCTTATTTCAAAAATCCAAATAAATAAAACTGCCATATAATTTTTCCATGTAATGAATAGTTTTTGTGCTACTAATTTTTGAAGATAACAATGTATACAAAAAAAAAAAAAATGCAAACACAAAACTGCAAAAAAAAATTTCTCTTAAATTAAGAATGGTAGAAAAAAAAATTATACGACAGATTTGTAGTTCCTTGACATGGAAGCAACATAAGATTTCTGTATATATTGTAATGAAAAGAAGCTAGAAACAGTGATGTGTATTGAATTTATTTAAAGGTGAGTCGGAATTGTTACACTAACATCACTTAAATTTACTCACTTAACATGTTATTGTCCCTTTTTTCACCTTATTTGACCACCTTTTCCCTTCCTTTTTTCATCTGAAATTTGCATATAAAAATCCTAACCCTGTGATAACTTTATCTTCAAACACGCCGTGGATTGAACACTTCAAACACTATGCTGATTTCCTGTACGGAGAAGCTGGTTGTATGTGCCGTTGCAGAGTCCTGCTGGAAAGTTGCCTAACTTCTTTCCCTCTCAGTTAATTTATCAACAAATGGCTGCAAAAGTTTTGCACATATCTCTCACTATTGTTTCCGCAAAAAAACTTGGGCCTATTATTCTCTTGCCTCTAATAGCACATCGCACTCCTATTTTTTTATCGTGCAGGGGTTCCTGGTGAAGGTGATTAGACTTTTCAGCACTCCAGTAATGCTTGTTTTGTGTATTAATATACCCTTAGGTGAGAACATGTTTCGTCCAAAAAGAAAATTAGATTAGGGTCCATTTGACCATCGCGCACCTGATTCAAAACCCATTCACAAAATTGCATCCTTAATGCAGGGTCACCCGGTTTAAGTTCTTGCACTACAGTAATTTTATAGGGCTTAACTTGGGTAACTTTGTAGCCATCTGAATGGAGCCATATGAAATTTCCATTTGCTGGGAAAGATGAATTGATTTTTTAGGAGACCTTTCTAGAGCGTGCCCAATGTTATCTAGAGTTTCTTCTGTGAGTATTGTACATGGTTTCTTATCAAGAAGACTTCCCATTTCAAGTAATTTACTTACTAATCTATGAATCGTAGTTCAACCTGGAACTCGAACATCAGGGAATCTCTCTTGAAATAGTCTTCTTCTGGCACTCACAGATTCTGTATGGACGTATGAATAATAAATTAATACTTTTTGGGGAATAGAATATCAGTACCTGAATAAAGCCATTTCACTTAATATACACTGTACTGCCTCAACTAACAAACACGTGCCACGTTTGCAAGAGTTGAACTCAGACTGAAGCGTCATGCTTCACTGCTGGCTGGGCAAGAGCTGTGAAACTGTTCTGCTCTATGTTGATCACACAGTATAACATAGCACAAACTATTCAGAAAAGTACACTAATTATAAATCTTGAGAGGTCTACAAGAGTCATTTGAAAAGTTCTTGGAAAGAAGTACAAAATGATGCCACAGATTTTAAAATTTATTCTTGTTTTTCAGTAGTCTCCCTTGATATCAATGCACTTGATCCAGCAATGCTCCATGGAGGCCTTATCCTACACTAAAGTTGGATTACTCTAGATCTGCAGAATATGCTTCAATTGACCATTTGGATGAAAATTAATTCTTTCCAGCAAGTAACATTCTCACTTTATGAAACAGGTGGAAGTATGATGGAACTAATCAGGGGAATAAGTGGATGTGTCAGTGAGCATTGTTTTGATGGAAGAGGACTTTCTTCTTAACCAAGCCCAGCCTTTTCTTGCATATTTTTATCTTCAATTGGTCCAGAAGGAGAAGGTTAGCATAATACGCTCCAGTGATAGATTTTCCAGGGGGAAGATAATCAATTAGTAGCACATCCTTGGCACCCCAGTAAACCAATGCAATGATTTTCCTGACTGATTTCACAGATTTTGCCTTTTTCGGTGGTGGACAAATCTTGGTATTTTCATTGTTTAGGCTGCTGTTTTCTTTCAGTTGTGTATCTGTGCACCCAAATTTCCTAATTTTTAAAAAATTGATGCATGAAGACAGAAGAATGAACCAAACTTTGCTCAGAAATTTGCATTCTGGTTCACTTTAGATCCAGATTCAGCTGTCCACCCATCTTGCATGTAATTTTTTCATTTCCAACCCTCCTTTCAAAATGTGAAACATATGTTCCCCTGAAATGCTCAAGAGCTTCAGCAATTTTGGAGACCCCATTCAACAATTCTGCAGAATTATATCATCTATTTTATTGATGATTTCTATTGTGGCAGATATTAATCTTCTGCTGAGTGTGTAATTTTCCAAGCTTTCACAGCCACATAAATTCTGTGGTCTATTTGGAAATGGTTGAAAGTGATGCAGCATCATATTAGTAAGAATTTTGGGTATAGTCATACCCTTCCTTACGAAGTATTTAATATCTACATGATGTTTGATATTTGCCATGACTGCACTGTAAACAGCTATGCCTGCCATGGTTCTTGAACAATCTCAATGTTATTGCAATCATTTTTCCTTGAAAGTTGGTTGGTTTTAAAAACAAAATGCTTCAGAAATGCCTCTGCATTCTGTGGATCATTCCGAGAGCTTTTTAAATGGCCCATGTACATAACACTAAAACCCTTGATTCAACAGATACATCATATTTTACTTATTTCTTATGATGGTAGCTCCAAAAAATGCAATATTTATAAGAATGTCACTAGCTGTTTGTGTGATTTCAGCCAATATGCATATAAAGTTTCTTGAGCAGTACAATATCATTTTTATAAATCGTGAAGAGAGAGAAAAATATTAATGTTTTTAATATGAAACTATTTTAATTTTAAATAAAATGAAAATAAAAAGAAATATACATGGTAAAATAAATGCTAGCTATGAAATGCACCTAAAGACTTTACTGGTTTCCTGATTAGCCAGCTGTTGTATTCTAGATAAACCTTGAAGGTACTAAAGATGGAAGATATCTCTTACAGGTCAATAAGCACTTTATGTATTATTAGAGTTCATATAATTCGTGCACTAGCTACATAGTATATTTTCTCTACCATATAAGTCTTAACATCACAAAAGCTTTGTCTTCCACAGGTTAAAAGGTGATATTTCCTTAAACTACAACAGTTTCACGGTTACTTGAACAATGCGCATAATTATACCTTACTGAAGATTCATGATGCACAGAGCTTTCACAATGGGAGTCAATTTGTCTTGCTTTAAATCTACTTTACCCTTTCTTGCAACATTTACAAAACTAAACTTCAATTTAGGTAGCAGAGTTCTATAAAATCAATTTACTTTATTGAAGAAAATGGGGGAGGGGTTCTGGGAATGCAGCTGCAAAAGAAATTGTTATTAATACCATGTCTTCAGATTTAATGTATAACAACTCCAATTATATTTACATGGCTGAACGCAGTTTTAAAAACATTTCTGGAAGCATTGCTCAATGACACAGGCTATCAGTGAACAAAGTTTAAGACAACTGACATCAACAACCACATTAATTCTTGTACAATACCAGTAAACAAAATTTAATGTTAAACAGGATGTGTTCTATTTCAAAACATGAACAGAACGTGATAAAAACATTTAAAAAAATTAGAGTATACAGAAAAACACACCCAAAATGTGTTGTCACGCTTGAAGTTTTGAGTAGAATTTTAATTGTGATGCCTTGATCAAGTTGTTTTTTTTCCTAGTGCCTTCTGAACCTGTGCAGTCTTTGACTGCTTAGCTGCTTCTTTTTCTGAAAACAAAAACGTATGGAATATTATTTCAACAAAAATATACCACAGTGTAGTATTTTTACTACAATTAGAATTAACTGTACCAAATTCCATTAAAAAGGCATATTATGTAACTGAAATAACCACATTAGTATTGACATATTATCCCATTTGTGTAATTTCTAAAAGAATATGTTTTGAGTACCCCTGTGCTCATCCTCAGCTTTTCCCCTGACTATCCTCATTGGTGTTACATGAATGTTGTTTTAGAGCTAAACGATGGCGGCTGAAGAATTCATTTGCTTAGAATGTTCATCAACAAAATTTCTAAATTCATTACACAGTTTGTTTTTTTATTACATAAATCTTCTCCCATACTACCAGTCCTATTCATTCATATGTCTCAAAAGTTTTGTTTTTTTGCTGATATGGCTTCCAATCTTAAACCGTGGGAATAACACTGATTCTTTCATGTCTTTATATTTAATGCTCTTTAAGTTGAAACGGAAACATTTATTTAACCTATTTGACTTATCTGTTATACATATGAACTAGCTAATACAGGAACTGTTTGTGTAATGTGATGCAGTAATTTGTATCACAAATTACTTAAATGTAAATAATGATTGTAATATGAATATGCATTTTTATGTGACATTGATTTCAGATGTTTATTAATTGTAATTATTATTTGGAAATAAGTTTATACGGCCTTACTGAAACTGTCAATAATAGCGCGCAATAATGCAGCAAGGGGGTGAGCTGTTTATCATTATTGGAAACGAGGAAGTTACGTAATGTTGGCGCGTTTTCGGTAGAAACTTCTGGAATATTTTCTCCCTAAAAGCATATGTATTTATAATTTTCATTGGATATTAAAATGGACGCTAATGTTGGCGCGTTTTATTAGCCAATTGCAGTTCAGTTATAATCTTTAGGCGTATCTGGATGAAGGCGTATAAATAGGGTAGGTTAGAGGTAGCTTGTGCTCAGTTCATCAAAAATCTGTGTACACTACACGTCGTCTTCAGTCAGTCAGTTCGTCATACATCGGATATAGATTCACAAGTTACGCGCAGCAGAATTATGAAAGGTCTAAAATATGGTAAAGTTAATTATACAAAAGGTTGAAGTACGTTGATTAAAAGTGATCAGTAAGAAGTTATTATAACAGTTTCAGTTTGGCGAGTATCTAGATCAATATGTAAAAGTGATAGTGAACGTGTTCGACAATAAAAATTATAAAACAAATTTCTTCATCAGTGTTCTTTTTGGATAAAAGATTCCTTTCCGTTTACACAACCCTGATCAAGACACATGTTCGACCCAAGATAAGATAATAGCTAGCCGGAGGACAGTAAACAAAACTTAAAATTCTTTCAAACACTGATACTAGGTACCACAAATTGCTAACACTAGATGGAGCTACAAACCGAACAAATGAATGACGTCACAAGATGGCTTCAACACCGATGTAAACAAACATTATAAGTAATACCACATCAAATGTTACATGCATTTATGTATTCACACATCTTTGGTGTTATTATTATGATTATTGTATTTATTTGATTATATATTATTCATTAATGTGTATATATCCAGAAATTAGACTCATTTATTAATAAAATAGCAATTTAAAGGATATCATGGCCAACTTTAATTAAATCTCTATATAGAGAAAAGTATATAAATTACTTCAGATGTCCAGGGAATAAACAAACTTGTTCTTTCTACACAGAAATATTAAGCAAACAAAAAATACTGCCAAGGAACAGCAAATAGCATTTTTCTCCTATTGGGAATAAGCAATATCTCATTTGCATTCAAACTGTGCAGACCAATATCTGGACAGTATTCCAATCATTACATTCTGAATACTACTGAAGTACTGTAGTACTGTAATAAACAGTTTTCACTTTGATATACTTCTGAATATAAAGTAGAATCTCGTTAGTACATTTTTGCAGGGACCTAAGGATTTGGACGTCATAGGTGGGATAATGTGTTAACAAAAATAGAAAATCTGCAATTTTAGAAACATAGTTATGTAATAAAATCTAATAATTACTATGTCGCCATGGGCAGTTGAAATAGATTTCAACTACAATTTTATACTAAATACGATCCATGTTTCCATGTTAAATTTAATATGTGTTCAAATGGATTTGGATACACAAAACCTGAGAATAAATAATTCAAGCTCTTATGTTGGTCAACTTGGGTTTTTGAGGTTCTAAATGTTTTTGAGAAAATAAACTGCGAATTATGGAAGCAACAATAGTGGCTTTGCTGTGTGTTTTATTACACATATGATAACAATTTACGCTAAAAAAAGAAAACATAATTATGTGCGTGCATCGTGTTGCGAGTACAATAGACGATAGTAACTTTGGTGTATTCAATACGATTTGAATACGGTAGGTGTTTCCATGCATCAAATTTTGTTCCGATCCTTTTCTGATCCTATTTTACAAGAGGAAAGTTTTGTTTTAGCATTTTTCCCTTCTTTAAAAGCAGTTTCAATCAATTTAGGTTTGCTAACAATTGTGTTTAAGGTTGATGGAGGAATGTTTAACTTCCGCATTATATCCACATGTGGATATGTGTTGGTCAACACTCAACAGTAGAAACTATAGAAACGCCAAGGTAAAGCATTCTTTATCCCGCCCACATAAATTGTGTCACACAAATATTTACATACCTGCATGTGATTGGCTGCCGGTATCCACCCCGTGACCAAGGATTGACCAAAGTAGCAAATGGAGGACTTCAAACTTTGAATGTGTTAAGCGCCTACTCCCACTGGACTGACCAAGGATTGGCCAAAACAGCAAATGAGAACGTCAAACTTCAAACGTAGTAAGCGGGATCGGAAAAATGCACTAAGCAAACGTTATTTTTTACATTTGGTGATTTGGTACCGGCACTTTTATAATTCAACATAATAAATGGGAAAACGTGTTAATGAGGAACGTGCTAACGAGATTTCACTGTATATATGTATGTATTTGATTTGATAAGTTGGCATGAATTATAAACAATATAAATTAATTAAAAATGTAAAAGAAAATTATTTAAAAATAAAAGAGAATTTAAGCTGGAAAAGAAATACTTGTGTTTAAGTTGTTCATAATAAGGAATCCTACCTGTTGCAATTGGAGTCATTAGTGGCCTTTATACACCACAAACTAATAACTAGGAACGTGTTTTAGTGATCAAACATCTCCATTTTCAACCTAAGTTCGACTGCTGTTTCACTGTTGATGCAGGTGGTTTGTAGTCTTCTTGTGGTGGTTCCAAGAATTTGCTGAAAGATTCTTTTGGTGGAATTTCAAAACTGAAAACTCTCTTTGTTTTCCAAATATAGATTTGCTCCCATGTGGTCAGCTCCTGTTGCTTTGTTAATTGTTTAGTGAAATTTAAATCATGATTTTTATTTCAGAAATCAGTAGCCAATGCCGATTTTTTTAATCATTTATATTTTAATTGCCTGAAGTGTTCTTTAATTCTAATTTCAAAATTCCTCTTTGTTTTCCCTATGTAGAATTGTTCACAGTTGTTGCATTCAATTTTATACTTGCCAGAACTTTTTCTTTTTGAATTCAAAACGTTTTTCAAGGAAAATATATTGACTGATTTTGTTGAAGCATTCAAAGGTACTTGGGTGGAAAGTGAATTTGTTGAAGGTTATTGCTTTTGTTAGTGTAAGGTTGTACTTTCTTTCAAGTGTTTTCTTTTTGGTTCTGCTTATTTTTTTTAAACATCATTTGTAGATATTCAGTTCTGCAATTTCCATAATTCTTTTTTATTCATTCTTTTATGTACTCTGTTTTTGACAGTGGAATGGTAAGTAATCTGGGAACTAAACTCTTGAAAAGTGGTTATTTATGTGATCTAGGGTTATAGCTATTGGATTTTATGTAATTGTCTGTTTGGCTGGGTGAAGAAGAAGAAGAAGAAGAAGAAGAGGAAGAAGAGGAAGAAGAAGAAGAAGAAGAAGAAGAAGAAGAAGAAGAAGAAGAAGAAGAAGAAGAAGAAGAAGAAGAAGAAGAAAGAGGAGAACTTAAACTTCACCATTAACATGCAGAAATATGCATAAATTAATATGTTTACAAAACATATAATCAATGCTGAAGCTTACAATATAAGTGAGATGCTGGCTTTGCATATATAAAAGCTGAGGTTTCAATTAATGCCTTATAATGCTGAATTCTTGAATTTCTTAAGTTTTTGTTTTTAGGTTCATTTACTATTGGTGGAGTACCAATTAGCATCACTATCTCTGTGCATCTGTATGAAACAACTCACATTGCATGTACAGAGTTTTTAATTTTATATAAGAGTATGAATAAAATTGTACACACATTTCAAATGTGGCTTAAGTCAGCATAACATTAAGTATAGCTCATGTAAGACCCTGCAAAACAGCGCACCTAAAATTTAACATCATGCACAAGTTTATGATATTCTTCATTTTGTTTTGTTGTAAACAGAAAAATCCAATGTGAACATAACATTACATTTTCTCTACCCATGACATTCTCAGAGATATATATATATTATAGACAGAGAGAGACAGATATGAAGGAGGAAGTGTTAATTTGAGTCCAAATGTATGATCAGCATCTAAACTGCATGACAAATCATGCTAAATAACATAAAATATTGATCCATAATTTATATCAAGAAACACTAAATGTAAAGAACTACAAAAAAAAAAAAAAAAAAAAAAAAAAAAAAAAAAAAAAAAAAAAACTATTAAAAATTGTGATTCAGAAGCATCATAAAAATCTGCACATCTATGCAACTGCTATCTCTCTGCTTCCAGCAAAAGTGAATAACAACAGATAAATTATTATTACGTAGTTACAATTCATGTAAGCTCAAGTGAGACTGCTAATAATAAAAATTCAATAGTAACATTCTATACCATATAAAATTTATACATTAATGCACAAAGCAGTATAATAAAGATATCTTAAGATCTCAATTTGCAATTTTATCAGAGGTTATTTATAGAAAGGGGGGAAAAAGGTAGCTGTAACATTATTTATGATGCTAATTCTACAGGCTGTCCCAAAAGTACTGCGCCATAGGGGTTTTACTAATTTTGCTACATTTTCTTGCTGAGGGACAGAAAAATGTTGACCACTAAGAAGCGAGTGGAGATTATTCTCCTTTGTGGAAGACAAGGATTCTCCAAAAGACAAGTTGCAGATGAATTTAATGTGAAGCATTCTGAATGAGAGCTAGTGCCATTCACAACAGTTGGCAGATTGTTAGCAAAGTTCACGGCTACAGGTAGTATGGCCAATGGTAAAAGATCTGGACATCCAAGGACTTCAGAAGAGGTAGTGGAAGGGGTTTTGGCAAAGGTACCAGCAAGTCCGAAAAAATCAATCCACCAAACAAGCTTGGAAGTAGGCTTTTCTTGAGCCACTATATGGAATATCTTGTGAAAACACAAGTTTCATCCATACAAGTTATAAATGTTACACCACATGTCAGAAGACGATCCTGATCGTCGTTTGGAAATGTGTAATTGGTTTTCGACCCAGTGGAGGAGGACCCAAGTTTTTGTGTAAAGTTATGTTTTCAGACAAAGCCAATTTTTAAGTAAATGGTGAGGTGAACCGACATTACTTTCGGTATTGGTTTGACAGTAACCCTCACTGGTTTATCAGCAGCAAGGAGCAAGGAGCTGATTGCATCATGGTTTGGTGTGATTTGTGGAAAGATCAGATCATAGGCCCCTTCTTCTTTGATGGAACAGTTAACACTAAACTTTACTGAGCAATGTTACTACCTGATTTGGATTTGCAGGGTTCTAGAAAACCAGAATGGTTCGTGCAGGATGCGCACCCCCATGTTATGGTACACAAGTTTGTAATTGGCTAGTTGAAAACTTCCCCAGTGGATCGGTTGTGGGGACAAGTGGAATGGGCTCCATGATCTCCAGATTTAAAGCCACTTGATAGTGCTGTGTGGAGTTATGTAAAATCTAAAGTTTAAATAGTCAACACCAGGGACAAAAGACATCTATGAGAGCGCATCACAAATGTACCATTCAGCAATGCCTGACTTGGTAACCAATATTCTGTGGAACGTAGGAGACTGTTTTCAATTATGTTTTGATTAGATGGAAACTTATTGAACATATGTTATAGAGATATTGGAATCCGTATGGTGCAGGACTTTTGGAACACCTTGTAGAATCTCAAACAACTTACGTTTCTTTTCCTCCTCTCTGCGCTTTGCTGCCTCAGCTCGTTGTTGCTTAATGATCGCTAATCGAGCCAAGTCAGCACGGGCTTCTTCCGTCTTGCCTTCAGCATGGAGACGCTGGTAATTAGCTTGAGCCCTTTGACGTTCCAGTTCTTCTCTATAAAAATATTAAATATCTCAATCTTAGCTAAGGGGCAGTACATTAAAACTCCAATTTCCTAAAACCCACATTAAGTGAAACACCTATCTCTTTTTTTTAAACTCATCTCTTCCACAGCCTTAATGCAAACGCTTGCTAATGGAGTTACTATACTGACTAGTGCTTGGAAGTTGAAGCCTATAAATTACCAAAAAAACAGCTACAAAAAGATCTAAAGTTATCCTAAAAAGGACTAATAACTGAAAAAAAAAGAACATAAAAGTATGATGCAAATTAATCAGGAATAAAATAATTTGATATGAAAAAACAAAATCCAACCCAGTCAAGTGGAAAAACGTTGAATATCCTTACTTCTCTTGGGTGGATATTGCGTTTTATTTAAAAAACCTGATGTATTACTTTCTCTACCCTCTATGCGTATTAGTAGGTATACAAATTATTCTTATGAAAGTTTATTTTCCTATCTAATTCATTTTAATTGAGATAAAACTTCCTGGAAATAGCTGCATTACTCATTTTGATACAGATACAAAGGAAATAGTGACAGTCAAATGTTTTATAGAGCTAGAGCTATATGCTGGTCTTAATTCCATGCTTTTTCTATGCACTCACAAGAAACAGTTGAAGTTGACATGACTTTAAAAGAATGAGTACTGAACAATTCAAACCATTAATGACAGGTATCTCAGAAAGGGCTGATGCCACAAAAAAGTTATTGGAAATAAATTGTAGGTTTTAAAGAGACTTACATTTTTTGTGTTGTATGTTTTCGTCTATCACTTAACGTTTACCAGTTATACAAGATTAAACAAAATTCCTCCCAAATGAAGACTTCATACGCTATTCCCAGAAAATTCAAGATACGCACATGCATGCACGCATGCGCACATACGGACCTGTTTATGAAAGTACTTTTTTGGATTCAAAGGGCCTCAAAACATATTTTCTGTGAAATCTCAATATCAAATTTTTGGATGGGATGCATTACCTTCTCTACTGCTATGTAAGCAAGTGGTAGAGAAAGTAAAAAGTATTTTTCAAGGGATGTAATAAACTACAAATTCCATACACATACTACGTATATTTATGAATATTATATATGTATATACTGAATATTATGTCAATTATATTTATTAAAATAATTAACTATTATAATAATATTAATAACTTATACAATTTTACTCTGTTTATTGAACAGGGAATCAATTTTATTTATTATACTATATACTGAAGTACATAAACATGCCTAGTATTAGATTGCTGACATTTGTGACTTTAGGTTCTAGTGTGTAAATGCATGTCAATGATACTACAGCCTCACACCACCACAAAAGGCAAATGCTTTTTTAGCATACAATAAAATGTCACACGATGAACAAAAGGCAGTTCTCTTTGCAAATAAATGCATGGAAACAAAGCTATAAAGCAAAGAAAGTCTGAGGAAGGAGACTCTTCTTCTTCTTTTTGTCCATTGAGGAAGTTAAATGTATTCAAGTTTGGCAGAAGATGCTTTGTGATGTGTTTTCTGTGACAAGATTTGGCACAGATATGTAGATGACATTTTTGCTATTATTCCTCAAGATTGTATTAATCTAGCACTGGATATTTTGAACAAACAAGATATAAATATCAAATTCACTATGGAAATAGAAACCAATACATTACCTTTTTTTAAATTTACTTGTAAAAAGAAAAGAAAATAATATAAAGTTTGGTACTTACAGAAAATCTACGCATGTGGATAATTATATAAAAATAATTTTTACAACCCTACTTCACACCAACATGCTGTCTTTAGAAGCTTGGTCTATAGATTGATCAATGTGCCTTTGGAAAAAGAAGATTATGTTGCTGAATTAAATACATTAAGGATGTAGCTATTGATAATGGCTTTAAACCGCAGCTCATTAACAATTTAGTTATTAGATAAGTTGCTAACAATGAGGTAACCTTGAGGCAATAATGAATTAGAAAGTTTAATAATACTACTAGTAATTCTTGGAGCAACAATAATGTAATTTTTGAGACAGTTTATAAATAGCCAATCAACAACCAGAAAAAAGCTTAAGTTAAATAAAAGTATTCTATTAGAGTAGGATTAGACAATCAGAAACTGAAATAGGGCAAATTGTACAAATTCAGAAGTCAGTTGCTTGTAGACAGCATTCCTAACTGGACACGTCCTCGAGAAGTTTAATACGTATTCAGTGTGAGATGAAATAGTTTACTGTTTAAAAAAGTGCAAGTAATTAATAAATAATCCCACAGCTCTCTATATAAGTGAAGTGTTATTTAATCGTTTAAAGAATTAATAAAAGCTGTGAAGTAAAACAATTATAATCTGTTTAAGCCTACATTCTTCAGCTGCACCATGCCTTGTTAAGAAATTCATGTCTCTATATATTAATACTGACGCAGCTGAGGCAAACATAAATATAATATTTAAAGAAACAGTCAAATTACAAGGTTAATATTTTTAAACTTGGGGCAAAGGCCACCGGAAAGTATATTTGGGGCGAAGGCTACCGGAAACTTTTTACCATACGTGCGCTTGCAACTACTTCAATTTTGGTCCCAGCAGTTGAAATACAATACAACACCACCATAAAATAAATGTTCCTCAATGTTTATTTATTATGAAAAATTATTCAGAAAATTTCATATCCAACTTGCACCTCAGAATATATATAGTTTGAGAAATATGCTGAATACACCTTTGACTAATGCAACTGATTATTTAAAAAAGTCGGGTATTTATCAGATTTGATGTCAAAATTGCCAAGGCTCATATATAGGTAGAACAAAAAGAAACTTAAAAATAAGGCTAAGTGAACATCATAGAAATATAAAACTAAAACAAATAGATAAATCAGCAGTTGCCAACCATTTTTGGAACAGTAACCATGAAATAGGACAAGAAATAAAATTACTAAAACCTATAGATTCCTTCACAACGGGAAATTTGGGAAAATATTTTCATTCATCTTAACATCAAGAATAATTTGAATTTTAAAATACTGCCTAAAGACTACTGATGCAGCTGGTCCAATCAAATTATAAGAGAGAAGAAAGAAGACGAGTTTCCAACCTTCACTACAGATGGCAGTAAATTCAAGACCACAAGATCTCAACTTTTCCCAGCAGAGGGCAGAAAAATCATCTACTGAATTACTTCTTGGGGGCCAGGGGAGTGAATGAGATTCAGTCGGCCAGAGCTGAAGATGAGAGAAACATGTGCCTCAAGAGCGCTTCTCAGTTAATACCAAGCACCATTGTGATGTGAATTAATACGTAATGACTCACTTCAATTCATTATATGATAACATCAAATCAACAACACTTCTGTCCATTATAATCTCCTATCATGTGTTAAAAGCAATGGTAATGCTGTTAAAAATAAAATCAAGCTTTTGATTGTTTACCTTGACTTATAGCAAGTTTTATATACAGACTGTTTGTATTGTGCAAGCATTGCCTACAACACTGCTTAGCTATTTATTCATACACAAAGATGGTATATGAAGTCCAAGAGTGATGAACTGCATTTTTTGGGGAATTTTTCATTAACAATAATCATTCCCTATTCAACACAGAGTCTGTAAGTATGAATGTGGGAGTGAATGTCAGTGTGTTTAATAGCTAAAGTGTGATAAAACCAATATTAAGAAACCCTACAGTTCAGCGAGCAATAACACCTTCAGCTGTTTCTCAAGTCAAAGGCCTCAATATGAGCATGGAAGTTAAACGGAGCAAAACAGGCAAATACCACCACGAGTTATTTCTCAAAACATAGCCCCCAATATGACCATGAAAGTTAAAGGGGGCCACACATGCACCATTAGTTGTTTCTCAAGACAAAACCCCCAATATGAGCATGAAAGTTAAGGGGCGCACACATACACCATCAGTTGTTTCTCAAGACAAAGCTCCCGACATGAGCATGGAAGTTAATGGGGGGGGGGGGAGCCACACATGCACCATCAATTGTTTCTCCTGACAAAGCCTCCAAAATGAGAATGGAAGTTAAGGGGGCCACACCTGTACCATCAGTTGTTTCTCAAGACAGAGCCCAATATGATCATGGAAGTTAAAGGGAGGCATGCACGCACACAGACACACAAAATTAAACAACCATGCAATAGCATTTTTATGAGTTAAATGGAATCATACAAGAACATTGTTTGCACTGCTGCCACCAGTACAATCACATTAATGGGTCCTATACACACTTTGTCCAGCATGCCTTCAACCTGTTTGTTACAGCTGTGCTACTGGCATCAGTTGCTGCTAGTTTACATTTGTCATAAGGTTTGTCTAAGTACAGAGAGAGCCAAAAGACTCCGAACCACCTGCGCAGTGTTTTTCCTGTTCATGTCCTCGGCGCTTGTTGCCGTCTGCAGCTATCATAGAAAAGTGCGGATGAAACACTTTTAAAGGCTTTACTTACCAACTTTATGAAAGGAGATGCTGAAACTGGCCACCATCGCTGTCCATACATTTTTGGCATCTCTTTAGGAAACTATCCATCACTCGCCATAGTTCACATTGAGAAATTTCCTGGCAGATATTTTGTTTTAATTCTTCCAGGGTGTGTGGGTTTGTCTTGTACACTTTAAGTTTTAAGTTACCCAGGAGGGGTATTTTATGAACAATATTATCGGCTGCGCAGTGTTTTTCCACTGGGCGTGTGGAAATATGATAAAAACATGATAATGCACTGCTGCTATAAACAAAGTCACGCTGTTGTGGTTTTGCTGTGCAATGTGAAGTGCAGTTTTAAGTTGACGGTGATGCAATGTAGTTCAGTTATTACGAGTTATTTATTATTTTATCCTGTACTTAGTCACAACGTATATTACGGCTCAGTATATTTTTTCTACTGCACAGCATGTATTTATTTACGTTTCATATGTGTTAACTCGGTCAGCTTGCTAAGTGCAAGTACGATTTGCAGAAAGATTTCCAGATGTAAAAGTTCCAGGCCATACAACAATCCATGAACTTTACAGTAAATTTCAGGTCACAGGAAGTGTTCCAGCTAAGAAACCTAACAGACAACGTTCAGTTCTTACCGAAGAAACATTAGATGACATCGGTCATTGTTTGGAAAATTCCCCCCAAAAATTCCATGATAGATAGTTTCCTAAAGAGGTACCAAAAATGTATGGATGACGGTGGCCAGTTTCAGCATTTCCTTTCATAAAGTTGGTAAGTAAGCCTTTAAAAGTAGTTTTAAAAATGTGTATGGTTTCATCCACGACTTTCTATGATAGCAGCAGATGGCAACGGGCGCCGAGGACGCAGACAAGAAAAACACAGCACAGGTGGTTCAGAGTCTTTTGGTTCACCCTGTAGAATGTAGTGAATCCAAACCAAGACATCAATTCCATCTTATATTTAAAATACTTAATTTGGTCCTGTGTATTTCAAATTAGAATTCTTGATCTCCTTAGTTACAGCATTCTAGAGAAACATAATTTTTAGCACTTTAGAAATTAAATCAAATTCAAAGTCCAAAATTCTTCTGTAACTGAAAGGCTTGGAATATTTTGCTAACTGTAAAGTACCATGCAATCAAATGTATATATAATCAACAACAACACAATGGGAGAGGGGATGAATTGTCTACTTTATATAATTTGTATTGTCATTGGAGGTTAAATCCAACTACAATGCAATCCTATGGAATAGCCATTATGGTATTCATGTCTTCAGATCATGATCACATTTGACTTCCATGGTGTAATGGTTAAAATAGGCACCTGTCACGTGAATGACCAGGGTTTGATACAATATAATTTATAACCTTTTTTTCCCTTCCTGATTAGTCCTTAATGCTTTATCATGCTCTCATTCAGCTGCTATTTTCTCAAAGACCATAGTTTTTACACTTTCTATTTTAAATTTATTGCCATGACTTGAGAATGTGCTCAGTTATGTTATGAGGGGTTATCTAGTATAATATTAAACTCATGACTTTACAACAAACCCTCATATATAAATACAATATCACTGTTTATGAAGCTCAGAGTTTAGGTATACACGGGAAAGCCAGTTTCAGTTGTATACTTTCAAAGTATACAACTGAAAGTATACATTTTTGAAATGTGCTTAGGATAAAAAAATTGTTTTAAATAATAGATGCTAGAAACAGTAATGTGTTTACTACAACATTGAATATTAACTCAGAATTTGAAACAACACTATCACTAATGTTTCATTCATTAGAACATGATTTGGGGATATTTGTCCCTATGTCCAACACCAGCATGATAAATTCATAAAACATAAATGATGCTAGCGAAACTGTTTATTAAGTGTTTAGCCCAGCATTGGTACATGTAGTCAAATGTCTGCACACTAAGATTTGTTTTTACTGAATACTCACCGTTCTCTTCGAGACAACTCTGGTTTAGATGAGGCTTTAACTGTTTCATTAAGTGTAGACAACTTCTTTGTTTTCTTCTGAACTCTATTTGGATTCTCGACTTGAATTAGATTCTCCACTCCTTTTGCTTTTGCTTGCTGCAATGTTGAATTAAAATTTCAGTTTATTAATTTGAGTACTTTAAGATTGTTTAACCAGTGAAAATACACCAATATCTCCAAAGTAGAATTTTTGTTTTTTGTTGAAAATATTCATGCTTATAACCAGAAGTGGTTTTTCATTCCCAATATTTTTCAATAGTATGTGTGGAAAGAAATAAACTTTAGACTTTGGATGTCTGGGATGGATGTAAAGAGATACATGCAAAAAATGGTGAAGATTACTGTCTTAGGCCATGGCAAATTAGCTAGTTTCTGCATGTTTCATTTTGTTTTGTTAAGGTAATTTACCAATATTCCTGGCAGATTTTAAACAGCATTTAAGGGATTTAAAAATTAACAGTGCTGTCTTTACAGTGTTAAAATAGGTTACAGGATTTCCTTTTCTCATTGGTGGTTGTAACATTGTAATAGCAACAGATGGCCAAACAGAAAGATATTGCTGTGCATTTGTCACCTCCTTATTCTGCTTACATTATACATTTCTGTGCAAATTTGCAACATTCTGTTTATAACAATGTGTTATCTGTCCTAAATAATTTTAATTATTGGTCTTTTAACACATCTTAAAGAAAATCAGCTCCATCATTACTCTCTGCTGAATTAGAAATGATTTCAAAAGAGGAAGAAAGGGAACTATCAATTCTATTGCATGGAAACATGATGAATTCTAGTGGGTGTTACCACTGCCACTGCATGCCCATCATTACTGACCAAATAAAATCATTTTATGCACAAATTTATCAATTTGCAGTATTAACATAACTTTTCATTTTGTCTCAATTTACTCTCAAAGTATTATGCAACATTGCATTTAAAGTTTATTTTAAAAGCTAAGCATGTTTTATTTTTTATAGCATGCTGAATTCCAAAATCTCCTTAAAAATAAAGAAGACATCCTGTATTTGAGGTTATTTTACATTCAGAGATGCGATAAATTAAAAATTCATTACTGGGAATGTTAACTGGTAATGCTTTGTTGAATTTGGGCACAAAAATGAAATATAATACAATAAAAACATAGAAGAAAAAACAAAACTTAAGAGCTTTTTTGTTTTCTGTTCCCTTAATACACTTAAACCTGGCATTTGTGTGCTAAACTACTGTTTTCTTAATGCTACTTTTCTTATACCCCTCAATGGTGATTACCTTTGTCTCCATGTCGCTGGTGAAAGCTCTCATATAAATGTCATCCAGTTTACACATACATATAATTTTCCCCCTTCCTCTAGAACAAGGGTGGCGAAAACAACTTCCTTCCGCGAGTCACCAAATATGCAACATGCACTGCATCACTCAGCAACATGTGAAAAACAAATGGAACGGTTGCAGAGAGGGAACTCGCGAGTCACGTTTTCGCCACCTCTGCTCTAGAAGGTTGAATTATGTTGTAGAGGTTTAACCTTTCCTTGTATACCAATTGTGGCAAAAATGTTTCTTAGAGGTGGTATCTGAACCATCCCTTAATGCGTGTCCTATAATGCTACGAGGGTGACACTGAAATTTTTTTAGAAAATCAAACAAAGATTAGTTTTAAAAAATTTGAACAATTTTATTGTTTTTCAAAATATTCCCCTTTAACATCAATACATTTTTGCATTCATGAAACCAGCCCTTAATGCAATGATGCCACTCTTTCTGAGGCACTTCAGAAACCAGGTTTTTATAATGTTCTACTGCTTCATCTGATGACGAAAAAGTGATTCCACAGATTTTATCTTTAATTTTTGGAAACAAAAAGAAATCCCAAAGTGCTAGGTCAGGGCTCTGTATGGAGGGTCCATGGTGCTGACCTATTGGGCATCCAGATACTCAGTTGTTAGTTTTGTTGTATGCAACAATACATTGTCATAATGTAACATTATTTTTCCTTTTGAGAGTTTTTCACAAACTTTTTAAAAAATTTGCAGTAAACAGACATTTGTGTACCAATAGGCAGTAATGGTACATATATCTTCTAATGCTATAATAGCAATATGACCCATTTTAGAAAAACAAAACTAGCAACCATCTTCTTACCAGCACTGTGAATTTGAAGTGCTGCCTTGAAATTTTTTCAGAGTTTTTGTGCACCAATCACTGCATTGTTTTTTTTATCGAGATTCAGTTTATGTGGAATCTATCAACAACAGAGTTGTCTCACGCCTAACTGTTGTGTAAAATGTTTTGGATTTGACTCATACCAATGCCCAATGTCGCCCAAATAAATTCACAAGATGTCCGTCGATCTTCTTCAAGCATTGCTCGAACAGTGACAATATTTTCATTAGTAACAGCTATTCTTGGGTGTAATTCAGGAAAATGGAAATCTTCTCTAGTCAAATTCATTTTTTGGTGAACACAAAATCTTTGAATGATGATAATTAACAACTATTAGGGCAAATCGAACAAACCAATAGCAATATACTTGCAGAACATTAGAAAGTAGCTGTCAAATATTAACAAATTTCATTTGTTTTTTAGAAGCATGGCATTCATAAAATGTTCAGTATCACCCTCATATCAGTCAATATTGATTTAAATAAAAGTTGATCCAATTTTAGGTGTCCATTAAACAGCTTTATTTTAAAGATATCAGAGTGAAACAAACTGTATTAAGTTCAATTTTCTATATCTTGTGATACAATGATGACAGTAAATGCTTATATGTTGCCATGTTTTCAGAATGAGGTACGATCATATAAACCAACTTGAATTACTAGGAAATGTTTCCTAATTATTAGGGACCCTGAAAGTGGCATATGCAATGGTAGTAGTATAAAATGCAACCAAAATCTTTCTCTCATAGCATAAAAAACTGTAATTTTAACATACATTAAAACACCATATAATACATAAAACATAGGTGATAACTGCTCTTCATTCCTCTCAATTCCCTTCACTTTCTCTTTCTAACTTGTGCCGTATTAATCTGCTAATGTTTAAATGTTGTTTGTTGCACTTGGCATCTTTTCTGTTTTCTCTCTTCTAAGCTCTCGCCAGGCACTTGGCACACTGAATAGTTGAAAAGGTAGCATGTTGGTCGCTCAGCACTTTTTGAGAATGGAGTTGGTGATGAGTCACTGAGCCAAGACAATTGGTGTGCATTACTTGCGTAAGCTGGGCTGTTTTCCTTCATTGTATAATCTATCTGTGGCACAATTTATTTGGCTCCGATCAGTTATTTCTGTGCCCACTTCTTTAAAGGCTAGCTTATACTTCGTGTTCAAGCGTGGAAATTCTTATAGTAGCCTATATTGCTAAACATTTCAAGTTTATTTTGGAGAATTGGGCATTTAATGGGGTTGTTGCTAGTGTTGATTCATGCAAGAAAAGGGTGTAAGTTTTAAGTTTTGCTAAAGCTATAATTAGGGATTTTATATATTTTTATATCCCACTACCCATTTTATGTTTAAATATAAATGTTATGTGATAAAAGACACCAGTGAAAGCAAGGTGTGCAGACATAAAAGAACAACTTAAAGCAGCTCCAGTTGTAGTTATAAATTGTTCAGATTTGCATTCAAGATTTTGTAATTTCAGTAAGTTTTCATGGATGTATATATGTAAAAGACTAATCATCTCATGAGCTATCACTTCCAATATGGAGATTACTAAAGCCTGTTTGTGGAAACTTTTCAAGCCTTTTGTGTTAATGCTATGATGCAGTGGCCAATTATATGTACCTTGTTTGAAAGTGTGATTTCACAGATAAAGCAGACTTTTAAGAATTATCATTTATTTAATACATTTTGGAATACGATACCTGCTATTTCAATTCAGTGTAACAACCATTTTGAAATATATATACACACACACATATCCTTATGGGATGTAATTTATTGGGACATTTCACCTTCCTGTAGTGCATCTTGATTTACTGTACCTGTTACAGCCAGGGTAGCGGTGGTTCCTGTACTGATAAATGGGGCTCAGCTAGTAATTCTTAACAATCTTATGGACTTAGGGTTATTCCTCAGTTGCATAGTTTGCTTCTGGAACTGTTTATATATATACATAAACGAATGTAAGTCTCGAACTGTCCACATCATTCACATAGTACAGTTGAACCTCATCTACACGTCGTTCACTTTTATGTTTTTCGCTGAGATACATTAAATTTTTTAGGCAATTAAATTTGTCCATTAATATTTAGTTCAATTAAATGTTTTTCAGCTACACGTTTTCTCATGAATACATATTTTTCTGATCACCATGTATGAAATATGTTAATTTACTTACTCATTTATACGTTATATTTATGCTATATTAAGATATATTATGCAGTTTCTGTATACTGTATCCTTGCTGTTGCAGTACAAAACAGTAGGCATGTCGGGCGAGGCATTAATATTTTTGGAACACACAATTGCTATGCATGTATTAGCAATATGGTTGGGCAAGATCATTCTTACCCAGATTGTATCTAAAAATGAAATGAATTTTATTTATGGACGCTCTTTAACTGCTATGGTTCTTAGTGTCCCATTCTATACTGGGTGTGAAAGACCAAAAATTTTGCTTAGAGGCCTGTTTATCAGGCTTGAGGTTTTTTTATGTGGCGTAAATCTACAAAAACCTCAGCTTTACTTCCCTTCCAAAGGAAGCCATGCTAAGCATTTTTACCGTGGAAAAAATCCAACACACTCCACCTAGTTTGAACCTGCAACCTTGGGAACAGGTTGTATCTGATGATGATGGTGATGAAGTAGGCTTAAATAATGAATGTTCCCAGTGTGCATGAGGCAATTAAACTCTAGAAATTACACAACATTTTCTATCATCGCAAAGCCTAAATATGACAGCATTTCTGTAATTAGTGCATATAATCAACTAGGTATGACTGTGGAAAAATCAAAGCAGCAAAGAAAACTTAAGAATTTTTTTAAACTAGTGTAAAGCAATAGCACTCTAAAATTTTTTAGTTTGAATTATGAATAACAGTATTGTTATGCATATAAGCACAGTAAAACCTCATTAATCCAGACCCCTTTAAACTGGATTTCAGTTAATCCGGACAAGCATCCTTTAAAAAAAAAAAAAAAAAATCCTCTTGGGAATACCAGGAATACATTAGTGACAATGGTACATTAGGCTGCCCTCCTTCCCACACCCTTGCTGTACCTGCAATAGGGCTTGCAACTCTTGTCAGAAGGGGTTAGTTTAACACTTGCCTTTCTCAGTCATTAAGCTAAAGAAACAAATTGAGTGCATAATGTCGTTTAGTAAACCTACAATATCGGGGAAATGTAAGCATATATCGCTTACAATACACAAAAAACTGAAAATTGTTGAAAGGTTTGAAAATGGTGCCCCTGTTGTGTGTGTATGTGCAGAATATGGAATCACAAAACAAACAGTTTCGGACATAAAAACGAAAAAGGGTGAACTCTTATCGTTTTTGATTAAATGTGATGTAAATGGGGAAAATTGTCAGGTCAAACGAATACAGTATCCGGCTGAACAAAAGTTAGAACACGCGACATACAAGTGGTATGAACAATTTTGTGCAAGTGGAATAGCAGTGAGAGGTGTTGAAATTCAAGCTGCTGCCGAACATCTTGTGAAACAACTTGGTATCAATGGATTTTCGGCTAGTTCGGGCTGGTTATACAGATTCGGCAAGCGTCATAACATAGTGAACAAAAAAATGTGTGGAAAGAGCTTAAGTACTGATACGTCAGCTGTTGACCCATTTAGAAAAAAAAAAATCTATCATTCAAGAAGAAAAGTTAGATTTGTCTCAAGTGTATAATGCCGATGAGACAGGTCTATTTTGGCGCACCTTGCCAAGAACACGTAAGCTTCAAATCCTTAAAAAATACACCTGGACGAAAAATTTGCAAAGAACGCATTTCTGCGTTATGTGCTATGCAGATGGAAGCCATATTTTAAAGCCAGTTGTCGTAGGTAAAAGTAAACAACCAAGGGCTATTAAGAATGTAATGTCCACATTGCCTGTGTATTACTACAATTCAAAAATGCATGGTTTACAGCACACATCACCCATGATTGGTTTCACAACCATGCTGTACCTGCAATAAGAAGGCACCACAAAAAAAAAAAAAAAAAAAATAGATAATGCACCTGCGCAATCAGATGCAAAGAAACTGTGTAGTGCTGATGGTAAGATCAAATGTGTGTTCTTGCCACCTAACACAACTTTCCTGATAAAGCCGATGGACCAAGGCGTTATCTACACTGCAAAGCAGTTGTACAGAAAGAAATTCCTGTCTGAAGTTTTTGAAGTTGAGGAGCCTCTGTATGGTGAAGATAAACGGGTGGATAAAACACTCCAGAATATAAAATCGTATGATTTCAGATCCATGATTTTCAATTTTGCAAGTGCAGTAAACAGCACTTCGAACTCTACATCACTAATGTGTGGAAGAAACTTTTGTATGATGACAGCGTTGAATTAAACACCAATGCAATTGAATTAAATAACTTTCACCAAACACTGGTTGCAGGTGGCGAGAAAGTTGTCACAGTAGACATGATCGAAGACCGGCTTGATGGAGATGAAGATGATCCAGGCTATAACATCATGACTGACAAAGAAATTGTGGAAACTATAAGCAATGCAAGGGACACTAGTAGTGAATCTGAGGCTGAAGATGTAGATTTTGGAAAGCCGAAAGTGAAATTAAGTGAGGTTAAACAACATCTGAATTGTGTAATAAGACTTTGTCGAGAAAACTGACAATAAGCAGATTTCCACATACTACCATCATATGAGGAGTCTTCGTGATCTCATTGTGAAAGAGATGTGTGATAGACCACAAAAGAAAATGAATAGTTTCTTCAAATCAAACAAATAAAGAATGTGTAATTAAAATCAAGTGGGCCTATTGTATCTTACGTTCTAATAAAATTATACAGTAATCTAATTTCATCCATAATTTTTCTCTGTGGTGTTTATTTCACTTAATCCAAACTTTTGATAATCCGGACAACACTGAGTCCCAATTGGTCCGGATTAGCAAGGTTTTACTTTATTTATATGTACAGTGTACACTCTAAATAGTGTATTATGTACATGTGTTTGTTTCTTTTATTGCTTTTGTATATTAAATAATGCATAATTAATCTGACATAATCTAATAAAACAGTTTCAGTTCCATATAAAAACCACTCTTAAGTTTTCTCATTTATATGTTATTTCAGCTGTCTCCGTAGAAAATGTATAACTGAGGTTATACTGTATTGTTCTTTTGCATCGTATGCAGCACAATAGATTCTCTAAAGACATTTAATTAATGCTGTACTGTCAGTCATGCTTTACCAGTCCTTCCCTTGAAACAATACAAATGCATTCACTGGCTAGTTGCATATGATGAAGTCAGTACACACTGAAAAATCTGATGTGATACATTCACATGGCTTTCTCTACCCCTCATTGTTTATTAGTGGGAATATAATCTATTCTTAGTAAAGCTTATTTTTCTATCTACTTCATTTTAATCTAAATAAACCTTTGCAGAAATTGCTACGTTACACATTTCGTTATAAATAAAAGGGAACAGTGATAGTCAAATGTTTAAGAACTGGACGTTATATGCTATCTTAAAATTGCATACTGTTTCCATGCAATTGTGAGAAACAACTGAATGTTGACAGAATTCAAGAGAATGACCAAGATATGAACAATTCGAACCTAATAACAGATACCTCAGAAATGGCTTACATCAGAAAAAAACTTATCTGAAACAAATTGTGTGTTTTAAAGAGATCTACATTTTTTTCTATACATTTTCGTCTATTGCTTAACGTTTACCAGTTATATAAGACTATGCAAAATTTGTTCCAAATGAAGTGGACTTCAGAGGCTACTCCCAGAAAATTCAAGATATACAATTCATTTCTAATGTAAATATCTTTAATACATTGTATTTTAATAAAAATTGTTAGAGCCATTTTTTAGAAATTCAAAAATTTCAAAAAATCTTCTATATAAAGGGTAGTCAGGGATGGGGGATGTTCTTGAAAATCTTTGTGTTGCATCTTTGGAACTTATGGAACCTACATATCAAGTTCGGTATTTATCCGACTTTTCTTTTTGAGTTATGCTGTTCAAAGACACATACATGGACCTTTTTAAAAATGTTTCTATTTTTTTTTATTCGGGAGGCTTCAAAGCATTTATTTCCAGTGAAATCTCAACAATGAATTTTTGGGTGGAATATAATACTTCCTCTACTTACTATAGTAGTAGAGAAAGTAAAAATTTATCTCTTGGACAAACCATCTCAGATTTGCTGATTCCAGACACATCTGATGTGATTCAATAGATGCAAATGCATTTGATTTAATGTAAACAATACATATTCAGATGCTCTGAGCTGTCCATTGTGTGCAATGCATAGAGAGTGGATATAACCTATAGATACTAACTAGTTAACTCAATGCTACATATGATAAATACTGATTTTAATATCTATGGAATTTAGGTTTTAAGCATCATATCTAATATGTGCTTCCTTATGGAGCATCATGCAGAAATAAGTAGTATTCAAACTAAGAGAAGCTATTTGCAAAATTCTGCTAAGTTTTGCCATTGTAAAAACAGTAAATTGCAATGTGTAAAAATTTAAAGAATAGATTTTCTTTCTTTTTATTTAAAAATTGTGTTAAATTCATTCAAGAAATTTCAGGAACTCTGTTAATTACGAGGAAATGTTTCCTAACATCAATATAATCAAAGGAAGTATTAAACAGCATTTTTGTGTGTACTATGCTCAGTAAATCCAAGCAAGCCCTTTCATAAGCCACAGTAGATATGTGCTGTATCATATCTGTACATGATTCATTTAGAAGCAAAATAAGGAAATAGGAATTTGCCTCTGGTAAATTATTATAAGTAGACCAATATTATACGCACATGAAGAAACGTTTTATGCAAAATAAACAGTAGTGTGTAAAATTTAAGGGCCCATTCACAATGAGAATGTAACGTTAATATAAGCAGCTTATGCACAAGCATGAGATAACACCATTCACAATGAAGCTGTAGGATAATGCAAGAACTTGCTACTGATTTTTACAGAGGTGTGAAAATTATTATACTCAAAGCAAAGTTCTGGTTATTTACTGTCTGAGGTTAGGTCTCCAATATATTAAACCTTTAGTTTAATAAATGCTTATAGAATTTTTCACCATCAGAATTGGATGAGTGCCTATTTGAAAAAGTAGAACAAAAATACAGAGTCCCTTTTATCTTATGCTACTGGTCAGGTAGAAATATTTTTCCTTCAATAAAGTGTAGGGAAATTTATTTCAAGTTATCTAAAACTGGATTTTCAATGACCGTTTTCAGCCATTCTTCCCTTTAGTATTATCTGTGAAAATTCAAGACCATATCTGGAAATGAAATACCAGATATTATTATTCTATGATATGTACCTTTTGCTTTGTGTAGATTTTTAAGGCCATGGTTTGAAAAATGTTTCACCAAGAAATATTACCAATGCAACAGTGTTATTGGAGGAAAAGAAATATTCACAATGCAAAATAGCTGGTAGGCATTCACATAAAGTGTTGATTTGTTCTTAGGTGTTTGTAAATTATTTTCACAACTCAGAACTTACAATCATTTTTAGCACAAAAATGTACTTCAGTCTAATAAATTTCACGCCTGTGTAGATCTATAAATTGCATGCGGAAATCTTTCAAATGTACTGCAAGTTTCAAACCGAATAACATAACCAATAATATATAACAAAAAAATACATCCAGCCTTTATAAATAAATAGAACACAAAAGGTGTTGAACTAAGGAAACATCAGAACAGCATCTGCTGCCAGCATTTAAAATGGTGTGGCACGGCCAAATGAAAGAGCAGTATAATTGTGCAGTAGATAGTATACCTTGCATTGCTACTGTGTGATGTTCAGAAGCTGGCAATACTTGAAGAAAGAAATGCAAATTTTTTATCTTTGCACGCAATACAAGCATAAAGTTTGTAGTTTGCAATGCTCTGTGTTACGTTACATGGCTCTATGTGAATGCTTCCATTAAGTAACATGGGTGCAAAGTCTTGCAGTTTTGGTGCATCTGCACTTTTTCATTGTGAATGGGACTTAAGGCTGCAAGAGTGTAACTCAGAGCTAACACATTCCAGCTATTCCATTGGATGTATAATTAACTATACTCTGAATTCACTAGGATTGGAAGTCTTTGCTTGGCAGAACCACTCCATCCACATGTGGACAGCAACATGAGATGGCAGAATGGTTGTCCATTATAGTGAAGGGGTTAATAAATGATCACATTTCACTTACAACTAAATATAAAGATAAGAAAAATTCCTTTCAGTACCGTCTCATCATCACTTTCATCTTCTGAAGATCCAGACTCTGATTCTGAAGCTTTGTTTGGTTTAGCCCTTGCTTCTTCTTCTTCATCGCTTGAACTAGCGTCACCTCTTTCCTCCTGTACATTCAGTAAATACGTACATTACATTCTGCTAAAAAAATGGTTGCTTATAACAAACATTTTTACCCTTTTTACATATCAACAATGAGGCAGTGAAGTTGGAGTATCATGATCAGGCATATAATTCTTAAGCAGTTTGCTTCAAGTTAGCTACATTCAAACCATCAATACATAGGACGTACATAACAGCAACCATGAGTCACTGACGGCAGGTAAAACCTGGTCTTGTGATTGATTTGCACATGCAGACTGTACAAGGGGTGGGGTGGTTTCTTATTTACAACATGACAGTGTAAAGTCTGCTAAAACTTAAAACTAATTTCCTTTCATCCTGGTTTTAATACTTGGAAATTCCTATGCCTGATCCTGCTGTTTATTAAAACTGAAGCTGGGCCATTTTGAATTTAGCTGAATTTTATATCTTTGTCATTCATTCATATCATGATAAATTTACTGCTATATATTATTTATCATGCATAAATAATCACAATAATAAACATAAAAATCACATATAATTCAGCCCAAATACAAAACAAAAAGTAACATGTAATTGAAAATACATAATATTGTGTAATATCAATAACATTACCATGATCTACTCATATTACACCTGTAAGTGATTAGTATTTTATTTAATACACTTAGCTTTCTTAAATGATTGAAAAACAAGCCGCTTTATAAAGCAAACTGAAACAACACAACGTAAAAAAGTTATATTTAGCTTTTATATAATCGGCTTTAAAAAATGTTGATAAATTTCACTAACATACCATGGATAAAAAACAACCATAAATACCTCTGAGATAAATATTACTTTCAAGTGGTCAAACTTATAAACAATGGAAATAAGACAGTCAATCCCCTTTGAAAGGCTTCTCCCCATTAACATCTACTCTGTTGCTATTACTAATCTATTCTCTCAATGGAACAAGATTAGCAAACTGGGTTCTTACAATATAACTAGAAAAGATTCACCTCCATGGTTTACAAAAATAAATATTCATAGCAGCGATCTATCACTATAAGCTTGACTGACAACTAAAGTAGCAAAATCTCCTGCTTTTACTGAAGAAAACTGATCAAAGTAATAATGAAGTAAGCACTTGTGAATGAATGTATATTATTTGGTTGTAATTTAAACAAACAGTAAAATATCTTATTGTTAAAGGATCCACATAAACTAAACTTTCCCATAATTATTAACTGATATTCTCACAGTTCATCTTATTAAAATTTGCAAGAAAATATTGTTAAGCAAACTAATGCAACTTTAAATGTTAAAGGCATCCTTAAAATCAATACATTTCTCTAGCACAAGTTTCCCCTAGTCAGAGATGTTTGTTAATGACGCAACTTTGCTATGGCATTGACATTTTTCAAAACAACATGATGGAAAATATAAATCTTGTTGTATACTGATCATGTGTAGCACAAGCTAGCAGAAATTAAACAAACCAAACATTAGAAAAGACAGTGGTTCATAATCAATGATCTGTGGAACATAAACATAACCCAAGATACCAATACATTAGGAAAAACTGCATTGGTATACAAATCTTTAATTATAGCTTCTATATTATTTGCCTAAGGAAACTTCATGCATGTTGAGGATGTAAAGCTATAAGATAATCAGCTAAACATTTTTAAGTTAATTTTTTTATCCATTTTCACAAGAGGCAATACCACTGTTATGTTGTGTCTTGTAGATGGCACCACCAACGATAGCATTGCCAGAACTGTTTGTTCCTCAGTATGGGTGGTCTTTAAGAATCGTCAGGAGGGGTGGAACTGTGAGACTGCTTTGTTTTGAGGACAGTCTGGCAGCCAAGATGTGACGAAAGGAATGGCTCACATATAAAGTGTCTCCTCAACTTTTAGTACAAGTTCGAGCAAATGAAAGTTTGGAATGTTGCAACTGTTCAGTTTTTATTGTTAATATGTGTTAGTAGGGAAAAGTGTTAAAAGTAAATATTTAATGCAGTACCATGGGTTTACACATTATTATTTAACAGATTAACCCTGAACACATGCAGTGCACTAGGATAGCAAACCACTTAACTATTCACACTACGAGAAACATTTTTGGTCCTCCGGGCCAGATTTTGTGTGTTCAGTTATTAGCAGTTTAATAATAAATTATACACATGGCCAACTTTTTATGCCCATCGTTTTAAGACGTCTTTCGCGAGTGACATGCAGGATTTTCTTCAGAAAATAGCTGTCGTGTCCAAGATGATACAATAGATTACGTGTGCTTCATGCAGAAGTGCAACCAGCTTGGACATCCCCGGCAGCTTCCCGTCCATTCAGCCCGTGGTTTCGGCAAACTGTTTCCAAGGAGGGACATCACTGCAACAGCTAAGTACTTGGCTTGTCTAGACTGGCATTTAATTTCCTTTGTTTCATTCCTAATGTGCTCCTATTCATACATATGTCCCAGTGTAGCCTTCTTCTTAAACCTATACATTCTCAAGCTTCGTTTCTTTGTGTGTAATTGATTTATTGTTCACAAAGACCCTATCCACATGGATGCCAAAACAAATTAATGCTTGATAACCTGAGCGGTTACCAAGGCAAGCCTGACACAATTATGTAAATTCGTGAATAAATTCAAACCAGAATCTAATATTCAGTTATTAATTGTAATTTGAAGTAGTATTTTTTAAGGTACAAGCCACAATGACCTACATTATAAACAAACAATGCAGAAGAGATCAAGATGTTCATCCAGTCTGTCCTTGCCTCTCTCATTCAAGTACAAACAAAATGGCTATAAAATTACCCACTATAAAATTGCCAACTTTCAGTGGAGACATAACAACTTTCAAACATTTTCTGGACACATTTCCAAGTCTAGTGATAAATAATGACCATTTAGATAACATTCAGAAATTTCACTATTTGCTATCTTCATTGATTAGTGAAGCACATACTTCAATTGCTAATATACTAATATCAAGCTCAAATTTCGAGGTAGCATTTAATTCAATATGCTCATCTTGGTCATCTGCTGAATCTACCAATAGCACATAAGTCTTCTGTGAATGAGCTCAGGGCCCTTCTTAACAAAGTTATACATAACTTAAATACACTAAAGGCCTTGAATCTGAGTGTTTCTTTAGATGAACTGATAGGTTACAGCTCATTTTGGACAAACTGGATGTGTCAATAAGAAGAGAATATGAGTGTAGCTTGAACTCAAAGTCCTTTCTTAGGCTTGAGGACCTTTGTAATTTCTTAGAAAGTAAATAGTGTTGTTAATAAACTGAATAATAGAGACAGGGTTGTAGGACTTTTTCTTGATCTCTCTAAGGCATTCGATTGTGTCGATCAACAGTTATTACTAAGTAAGTTAGAAAGCTACGGAATTAGAGGAATTGCTGGTAAATGGATAGTCATTTTCGACAGATAGAAAGCAAGGAACAGAAATCAGAACACTCAGTAGGGAGGGTAACATAGAATCTCATATGCCCTTTTTACAGACCACCAAGTATGGAGTACCGCAAGGTTCAATTCTTGGACCTATATTATTTTTATTATATGTAAACGATTTAAATGATCATCTTAAAATACAGGGTATTGAAGTCATGCTTTATGCTGATGATACCACTACCACTACAACCCTCAACTCTCTTTATTTTAAATTATGACACATCACTGTTATAGCTTCAAAATCTTCAAAATTAGTCAATGATACCACTATTCTCGTTTCAGCCGAAACTATGCAGCAACTTGATAATAAATGTAAGCAGGTACTACTAAACCTGGACAATTATTTTCACATCTCAGTCCAAATATCAGTAAGACAAACCATTTACTATTTGGACTAAATAGAAATAGTCACAGCAATGAAGGTTAAAACTGGTTTATAGTAGTCAAACTATATCCAGAGTTCAAAATACAAAGTTTTTAGGCATTTATATTGGCGATAATCTTTCATGTCAAAACCATATTAGTGTAATCCATTCTAAACTTAGTAAGACCATATTTTTCCTACATCAACTTATTAACATGCTACCTCTACAAATGGTTTGTACAGTGTACTTTGCATTACTTCACTCACATTTAGAATACGGGGCAATGTTATGGGAATCTTTATCAAAAACATACTTCATGCAGATCTTTCTACTACAGAAAAGAGCAGTAAGAGTTCTAGCCAGAATAAATAGTTATGAATCTTGTAGACTGTACTTTAAACAGTTTAAAATTCTACCACTATTTTGTATATATGTAAATTATGTTATTATGTATGCTAAAAACTCTAGTGAAACCCCTCAATTAAACAAAGATGTGCACAGACATTTTACTCGAAGTCAAAATTACTTTTTTACGAATTCATACAGGGTTACTTTTGGAAATAAAAATATCATCCATGCAGGTTCTAAATTCTTTAACTCACTGCCAACGGATTTAAAGAGAATATATGATATAAATCATTTTAAACAGGCACTCAAAACGCATTTATTAACGCACTGCTTTTATAACTCGCAAAAGTTTTTAATAACCAAGTTCTGCTTTATTATGACATAGATTGGAATGTTGTGTTTGGTGTAAATTTGTTTACCTAAGTGTTAAGGAATAACACTGGTCTTTGCTGGCCCTTTGAGAATCATCAGAAGGGGTGGTGAATGTGAGGGTGGAACTGAGAGACTGCTTTGTTTTGAAGACAGTCTGACAGCCAAGAATGTGAGTGAAAGGAACAGCTCACATATAAAGCATCTCCTCAACTTTTAGTACAAGTTTGAGCGAACCAAAGTTTGGAATGTTGCAACTGTTAATATGTGTTAGTTCTGAAAAGTGTTAAAGTAAATATTTAAAGCAGTGCCACGTGTTGCACATTATTATTTAATGAGTTAACCCTGAAAACACACAGTCTGCTAGGATAGCAAACCACTTTACACTGCTACTCATACTACGAGAAATGACCACATGGAAATTGCAGTTTCCTATGTAAATTGTTGGAGAGATTTTAAAGTGAAGATTCTAATTCTTCTCCAACTTCATTTTATTTCAGCTTAGTAAATATGTGTCACATTATCTTTCACTTCTAAGAAAGAATAAAATCTGTTTTCCTAAATTTATTTTCATGCTCTTGCACACCTTCTCTGCTTTGTCGATCGTCTTAAGAATTTTATTACAAAATTGCCTACTATCTTGCCTTCAAGATTAGACAATAACATATAAATTGTACATAAAAATTCTCTACTGTAATGTATACTTACCTTATTATAAAACAAAATCATACACACGTATATTATCAAAACTCAATGCTTCAGTGATGATGATGATTTAAGTTGAAGGGTGTTCAACTACAAGGTCATTAGTGGCCTACAGTGATAAGGAATGAACATAGCCAAGATCAAAGGTGTGCCATGCCAAATGACCAACTCCTATATGAGAAGCGTTGTACCTTCTTAAGTAGATATCATAGCACTGTATTAACATTATCATGGTTTCTTCTCATATTTCACAAACATTGTACCACATACACCCACAGAGGAATGCAAATAAGTATCTGCATTTCATTCAGAGTAGACTATTAATGCAAAACAATTACATCATTTTGTTTTCAACACCATCATTAGGCACTGAGTTTTTGACTAGCAGAATTGCTGCTTGTCCGATATTAACCCAACTGTGAATTTTTAGTCTGTATATCTTTATGAAAACTGAATAAAATTATACAGAAAAGATATAAATAAAATTATGGCAATCCAAAATGGGTCAGAACTACTGCATAACAGCTTCATTCCCTGCTTCCATCCACACCTTAGAAATTATAGGTTGCAGTATTGAGAGTGACATGTGGTCTACATGCTTAATTATGGTTGGCTAGACTAGGAACGGCTACTTCCCATTCAACCAGCTATGGTAACCAAGGGCCACATTAGCTGAATGGTTTACCACACCTCCCAGATGAGGGGAAGAAAGAAAGAAAAAAAATTAGTACCAGTGATTGAACTCGGATCCCCTCATTCTACAGGCAGCAAAGCAACACTACGGGGATAGCCAAATGATTCTGATAACTGTTTCTAAGCAGAAAGTACAACAATCAAATTTCCTTTTTCATGATAAAAAGAACAATCTTTTTTACAATATAAAATGCCTGAAGTACACTATACAGAAATACAACATTCTAACTAAAGGAAAATATATAGGAATACAACATTCTAACATGTAAAATCCAAATTAATAAAAAAACCCAGTTCAATGTTTAATACTCCTTTCTTCTGCTTACTGATATAAATTAAAATATTAAGCATAATGCTATAATCTTACTTTTTAAGACGGTATAGCTACTAAATTTCGAACAAAAGTGCATTTCATGATAATATTTTATAGTTTCATCTGTTATATCATATCTGGTTTTTGGACCAGGATATAAGTATTATCTGAGTTATGCCTGGTTTCTGACTCTGTTTATATGTACTAAGCTTATTACAAAGTTTGTTGGCTTGTAAACAACCCAAATTCAAAAAACCTTCAATGGTTGGGCCAGAAAAATGTCCCACTTTTCCTACAGATGTCATCCTCCAGTTGTGTGTGGTTTCCAAATGCACAAAGCGGTGGCAAAATATGAATAACAAACATCACAAACATGCATTCCTTAACAATGTTTATGATTCATTATTTATATAAGCTTGGGTTTCTGATTCACCAGAGGTTAGCATTTTAAGTTTAGTTTGTTTTTGTATAAGTTCAGGTTAATTAGAAACCAGTGCTTTTGCACTATGTTTATATCAGCGGGAAGCGAAAAACAAGTAACAAAACACTGATAATCCCACTTCTCATTTAGGTTGACAATTCCCATCGTGCATGTGCAGTAGCAAAAAGATGGCCATGTTTGTTATCCTTACACCACAATGCTGCTATAAAAGTAAACTATTATCAAAAAGGGGCAGGCAGGTGGACACCAGGTCTAGAGCAGACAACATTGACTCCAACACCACCACTAAGGTAATTTGTTCACTTTCAATTCCATTCCAAGTAATGAAGTTTAGCCCCGAATTCTATCCAAAGCTATATCAAAGCAGTAAAAAATCATTTTCATAGCCTTAATTCAATAAACCTCCATATTACAGTATTGTTATAATGCAAATTTGCAGTAATTATTTACTTTAGCATTCAGTGACCAAATTATTTCAAACCTCATTTAATATGTGCAGAATAATATCCTAATGGTATCAGGATGTCTTTTTTGGGACAAAAGCCAATCTATGTATGTCAAAACGATTGTGACATAACTTTACATGGGAAGAAAAGACAATCGCAAGGCTTTGCATTTGAACTACCTAAGGGTGATTTCTCTAAAATCTATATTTGCCATTAAGATGACATAAGTTCCCCAACACTGTATCAGGGTCAGTTCTACTTCTTCACTGAGCATTCAGATCTGTCACTTTTTGTACATTTGTTCAAACCACACTGCACTTGCCTTTCTTGATTAAGTTTCTTCTGTAGTGACAGATAATACTAAAACAAATTCTTATGCTTTAAAAAGAACTGTAAAACTTTACCTTCGTTACATGAAATGTCATCACAGAAATATATTTCACATTAACCACAACTCAGTTTCACCTGAAACGATCAGCATGAACTCAACAAAATTAGTCTACATTGTTTCATAGATTATTGTGTGTTCAAATTAATCTATTCCCACAGAATAAGCATACAAAATGACAAACTTCTATTTTGCAATTTTTTATTTAAAAAAAAAATGCATCTTGTAAAAAATAAAAATGGTTTCATAGATGGGTTTGCACCACAAAGTGATGAAAGAAAGAGAAAAAAAAAAAATTTGGAAGCTTAGAATCATGTGTGATGAAATGGTTGAGACCGCTAGAGGGCTGATCAATGATAATCTTATGTTACAAATGTGCGGCTAAATGGCTTTAAGAATATAAAGATAGTCTGTATATATCAGGATGAGAATGGTGTAAGGGATAGGGGGAGGTAAAGGGACAAAATGAGGATGAAGGTGTGATGAGTTACAAGGAGCAAGTGTGTTGATATAAAAATTTTAACTTTTCTATAGTGTAAAATTTCCGCAATTAATTTCAATGAGAGATCAGCTGTATGTGCTGTAGCAGTCTTCTTGAAAATATGCCTGTATGCATTCAATGTCACAAAAATATTTCAGGGATGGTTTCCCTGTACCTCTGTCCATTAACTGTATCCTCAAAGAATACAGGCCCTATAATTCGGTATGCATTCACAGCACACCAATTTTCTGGTCATGCAATGGCATTTTGTGTACAATATCAGGTTTTTCTGCACTCCAGTGTTATTTTGTGTCGATACATGACTATTTAAAGAAAACCATGCTTCATCTGTGAAAAAAGTTAACTTGGGGTCCATAGAGCCATAATTAACTTTACCCAACACACAATTGCAGAAATTTACTATACACACAGTATCAGGTGGTCGCAGTTCCCGAACTATGGTCATCTTATAACGTTTTAATTTTAAAAGTTTAGTGGCTTTCCAAGCCAAGAATTGTGAACCTCCTGTTTGATAATCTAGATTTTTTGGGCTGTGTTCTAATCTCTGTCCTATCTCGAGTTACTTTGGGTTTCCTATCAAGAACAGAACTTGTTTCTCTAAATCGATTACAAGACTACGAACTGTCTCTCTGTGAGGCACACAGATTCCGGGGGATCTGTGTATAAATGGCTGTGTCACTTGTTTACAAGACTCTGTCGCACGTAGGAATCATACATGAATATGCGGTGTTCTAAAGCACACGCACTTCTTGGCATTATAACAGAACTATCACACTTGAACCACAAAGAACAAAACACGAACTTGCACTGATGTGTGAAGTGGAGGGAGAACAGCGAGAGCCAGAACCAATTAGAAGCACTGTATGCATGCAGCTATATCTGCCAAGCTTCGACAATAAGGCACTGTATATTTAGTTCCAAAAATGAGTTTTTTTTAAAAAAAAAATAAGGGTATTATTTAGCACATATTAGGGTATTTTGATATTGGATTATGGTGAAAATAGAAGCATTCAACCTACGAAATTGGGGGTTTTTGCTATCCACAGTAATGTTTGGTTAATGAGGAACATTTTGGTGTAGTAGATGTTGCTCTGGCTGTAATATATTGACCACCCGCCCTCCCTTTTATGCGACTGTTCTTATATAGTGGTTTTTTGCAACTTTTGGAAGGGATTGCTGGCATGAATCATTCAAGTTTTAGATGTGCAGGCTCCCCCCGGCTACTCTCTGTTGTTGCTTGCTCCACCCCTATCCTTCTAAAAAACATTCATCTATGCCTTGCAGTTTAGGACCCTCAGTCGTGTTTTCAGCTATGTTGGGATTTCAAATGTTGACAGCGGAGAGAGTACGCAACCAATGTTCCCATGATGCCATGGGTGAGATGCATGCGATGCAAGTTCTGACAATAATATGGAACAAAAGTGACAAAATATGCCATATATTCCTGAAAATAACTAAAGCACCATGTTATTTGTTCTTTATTACATGTAATGATGTTTTCAAAGCAATAAAAGTTATGCATCTGTTACGTGTATAGTGATATCAGCCATAATCCAATATCAAAGCTTATCCCATATTAGGCTTGGTTTAAAACAAATCGGTTATCATGTACCAAAGTAAATAAGGCAAATTACCAGATTTGCTTTCAAGATACCCACTCAAATGTTTGTTTGAAATCTTTTGGTTGTTGCAATATCAATATTGCTTGATACCCCCCTATGTGCCTCATCGTTGGTGGGCTGATGCAACTAAACACATGGGTTTCTAATGAAGAGCTTCCACAAAAACACCAATGTTTAAGCTTATAATCACAATTACCCTCCATTTTCTTTCCTTTTCTTCCCTTCTCATTTGTTCCTCAATTTCTTCTGGGTTGGTAAAGCGCCTATGCTTCCCTTTGTGATTTGTAAATTTACCTGAAACAGTTGTATAAGTAGTATTTGTAAAATTTCTTAACAGTCTAACGTACAAGCTGTCATTTATAAAAAGTCACACTGTAATAGTTGCACGCTTTCTCATTTAGGTAATTCCTTTTCCTATACATGTTAAATTTCTAAAATAATAATCCTAAGCAGTATTTGACGATTTGATGCTAGGGTTAATTTACGCCTTATACTAAGTCACTTTCCGTATTCGAGTCAAGGTGATTGAAAACTTACTGCATCGATCTTAAATGCGAATTATTGTTGAACGGTATTGCAATAAATTATAAGAAAATGTACTCTAAAAGGCACTAGAAGGTAACCCTCACCTCGCGGCATGTTAGTAGCTGAAGAACCAAAACCTTGAGAAGTTGGCCAATTTTCAACCCTATTCGCTCGTTCACTTAAGCTGCGGAGATTCAAATAATTTAAACAAATACTGAGAAGAACAAAATACAAAAATTATAACTAAATATTACTTCCCACAACCGATTATTGCAATTTCCGACCTAGAACCCCTTTCTATATCGCCAACATGACACTTTCAGGTTTACGGATCCTTATTATTGTTCTGAAAGTAACGAATACACTGCTACTGTTGGCAATCTTGAAACATCCTATTCAATCACTCTTACCAACTCATTTCTAAATCAGAATATCGAACAAATTCCATTGTTGTGGAAGAAAATGCAAGATGGAGGCATTAGCGCCACCTCGTGGCTAGCAACAGAAACGATTTAGAATGAAGCCAATCTTGGAAACTTGACATTCAACAAGAACTACCAACCTTATGACCAAGAGCTCAGCATGTCGAAATCAAATCTTTTAGGAAGGGCTGATATTCCCTGATTCAACTTACATTGTAAGATTCAGAGATTATGCTCATGGTCGAACCACGCGGCATGTCAACCTGTCCTCATTTCAATTATTCAGTGTTTAATTTTATCCTTCTTAGGTGACAAAATATGCAGCAGGTTGGCCTCACCATAATTTTGTAACCTATTATACTTACCTAACCCTTACTACACATTTTTCCCCCCTTAGAAAGTATTGCCTTTTCTTCTCCCTCCATTGGCATACTGGTTCTTACTTTGTGCTATAAGCAATGTTACAAAACGTACTACCAAAATAGTATAGCATTCAATGGAAATAAACTTCACTGGAGCACTTTCATTTCTTCCTCTATGTCCTCTGCAAATAGAGCTGCTAAATTAAGTCAGGATTATAAGGATAGGACAGTTGACTGAAATAAAACAGGATTCACAGTAACACACTTTTATTTTTCAAACACTGGAATTACAGGCAAATATGTATTATATAAGAAGCAAGATTTTTCTCATCTTCTAAACATCTCCTGTGATGATACTTCTGCTGTAGAAAACCGTGGAGCAATCATGCTCTATAAGAGCAGGTCTAGTCAAGGCAAAACGTGTTCTACTTACCAGAGGCATAAACAGCCTTTACATTTATCTTACATCTAAATTGTGCTGATGCTCAACTATCTTATTCCCATGGCAATCCCACTTGTGCTGGATACTTACCAAATAGGAACTGAAAGAAAAAATGCCATTTAAGCAGCTATATTCCCCAAATATACTCTACTTCCAAGCGAAATGCCTGTTCATTTATTTGCTTTAGGATCTGCTTCCCAAGTGTGAGTTATCCACAATTTTAAATTTAGGAATTATGCTTCGGTAATGCATAGAACACATGTTTACCATTAATGGTGGCAGTTCCAGACCAATGATGAACCATTCCCTGTTACGTGTACTGTGTTTGCAGGATAAAAAAGATTATAAACAGCTTAAAAACACAAATAATTTAAGATTTTTATGTGAAGTACCATGCCCACCCAAGTGCAGTAATGTTAACGCTAATTGCAGAAATTAAGTACGTAGGGAAAGCAGAGTGACTTAATTGTGCTTTAGGGACTGCCAATACATCCTCCCACCATGTGGTTTGGTAGAATAGTGATGCAGAATTGTGGCAATTTTTTTTTAAAATATTTTCTTTTACAAAAATGGAGCAGAGGATGTTAGAAGGAAAGGAGCCTTAAGATGGGATGCCATGGATGGTCTTGTGAAACAAAGGTAACACAGGGAAGAAGCGGACTGGATCTCGAGGCTCCTGCTCTCGTTCGCTTGCTTGCTCACACGCACGTCGGCACGCACTGCCATCAGCTACCCGCTTGCTACCCCCGCACAACTGCTACTCTGCCACCGCATGAACCCCAACACAGCTTACACAGCAAACTGCCACAGCCTCTCGCTCCAACTCTACCGCTCACCCTGCGGTATTGGAAAAACATGGTTAACCACCAGGCCACAATTTCATTCCTTTGCCATGACTCAACTTCCTTAAACACAAACTATGCTTAGAATCTCATTTGAGAGAACTTGATTTAGTACACAAAATATTTAAATGCAAATTGGTTGGTTCACACACCTTATAAGCTGGTTATACTATCCTGCTACATTTTTCTAGTTTTTCTTTCTTATTTTTTTTAAATCCTACTAGTCTTGTCCATAGGCTCAAACAAACACAACAAAAAATTTCTTAACTGCTAATAAAATGCCGGGTACAATCTTTTGTCATCTGAAAATAAGTCTCCATTGCCTATTTCGATTACAAATCTAACATTTCACATAAAGGTCTGACAAACTCATATTACAAAGCATGCCTGGAAATTATAGGATATATAGTAAAGTTTTTATGATTAGCAATGCTAACACTCATGATCCCTTTGCATCACTTATTTCTGTTTGCAGTTCTTTGTGAGGACCTACATAAATTTAAAATCAACTAAATGTAAAGTGAGCTATATCAGTGTATGGCGAGAGCTCTGAGGAAATTCATGAATTGTTTATGGGAACATTAAAAGCTGAAGAAAAAAACCTAAGAGACATGACAGCAGAAAGAGACTGACAGGTACAAGTGAGTTTGAATAGAAAGAAGCAGCACTGCCAAATTATCTCAACTCTTAATTGACCTATTTGCTTGCTTCCTCATTAACAGCCACAGACATCCTTGCATGAAGGAATATATATGCAAACAAAGCACAATTGTCCTCAAATACCTGCCATATCACTAACGTATTACTGAGGCCAGCCTCCAAGCACCAATCTGTTAATCTCCTTTTAATTTAACTCCCATACATCTGGCTTCTTGAATTTTCTGGCCTCATAGCAAACGAGAATACTAGATTACCTGTGATCAATCATTCCCCATATGACATTAGTACCAGATGGCAAACTTCTCTCATACCTCATCTTCAGTGTGTCCTAACGGCAACAAAAAAATGTGTGGTGGAAGTTTTGTGTACTTTTCAGACATGCTTTGCATATTGCACATCAATACTCAGTGCATACTGCAACTATGGAATTAGTTTTATTTGTTCTAACTCACACAAAAGGCTTACATTATTTGCAAAAGTTATAAATCCAACATTCAAGATAAAAAAAACCAGTATATTCTATCTAATTTTTCCTGTTTTGTAAAATGCCACATTCCAATTTCTCCAGCAGATTAAACTTATAAAACACATACCAAATATAGATATTTTGAAGAAATATTCTTACTTCAGCACTGATTTTACCACTTTTCTAACAAAAATAAAATGCAACCTTCAGTTTCTCAAGGCAATGCTACAAAGTGTAAAGCACTTTAGTAAAAACAAATAATCCTGTGGCAATGAATGAAAGGATAACATTGTGTTTGTCTACCAATGGTTCAAAATCCTTGTGCGAACAATTATATACTAAATGTTTATGCTCTACTTGACTGTTCATGCATAAGCTATATTATGCAAAGGGCAAAATTTTGAAAGACCAAATAATTAACATGTATATACATAACCGAACCAACCAATTTGCACGCTTTCCTTTATGGAAAGAAATTCTGCACAAAATTGTAAATAGGATATAAGCATTTAAAATACTTCACAAATATCTTTTTATGAGAAATACAGTTAGTAACTACAAAGAAAAAATGATGACATCTAGAATTGATTTACAGTAGGTACCAAAAATCATAGACTTGCATGTTCAATTACACAAAGATATTACAATATTATATACTCTAACTCAAGTAAGTATTACAAGCAATGCTGCAGCTTCTTTAGAAATCACTTTAATGCTTACAGAACTAAATGAAAAGCAACTTCCTAATAATGAATCATTAATGAAAACATAAAATAAAAGGATAATTCCCTAATACAAATATAAGTTTACAACTGAAATGTGAACATGAGAATAAACACACTTCACCTTTTGAGAGGGTAATGAAATATTATTCCCCAATTTTGTAACTTTTCGTGTTGTATTTACACACTCACATAATTGTATATGAAGTTCTTACAATATTCTAACATCTATTATAGTGGAGTTATTAACTAAAACAGGAACTACATCAAAATTCCTCCAAGCGTTAAACTTCCATTCAATCTGAATTAAGTAGAGCGAGCTGTTATATCTGCTGATGAGGTTTACATAGAAACAGTACAATAAAAACACCTTACTTGGACTAACTATGCCAAAAACCTAACCTATCCCAGTAAAGGAATCAAGATTGTTCCTTCTTATTCAGTTCACAACAAAGTTATTACAACAAAAATTAGTAATATTTGAATAAGCTTACATCTTTCTTCATTGTCTCATCTGATCAGAACAGTGCAATCAATTTCTACATAATGCAAGGATGTTTTCTATTCAAGAGCATAAACAGTATGACTAAAATTTTGAAAAAATGGATTAAAGCACTAATTAACAGGCAAAGGAAAACCGAAAATCCTAGAAGCTTCTATAATCAGATTGGCAAGAAAAATGCACCAAGTCCAAGATATTACGGAAAAAATACACAAATGAACTTCACTTAACAGTTAACTTCAGTATGAAAGAAAATCATAGGGTCAATATTGTTCCTATTGTAGCTGCAAAAACATCAATGCAACACGAGTTTAAATTAAATCTTTTCTTAATGTTAACACTTTTCTTTTAAACTCTATGATTGATCAGTACCTTTCAAAATGCAGGATATCTGTTCCATGTTTGTCACTAAAACATTTATGGTGAAATCATCCTTGTTCAGGAGCCATTATCCTAGAAATAAAAATAACTCATTACTTGGTTTATCACATCAAAACAGAGGACATTCACTGGACTTAGTCTTTTAGTTGTGTATAACTACTGACAAAGCAACTATTGGCTTTACTTTATATGCAGGAACTAAACATGAATCTGATTTTTAGGTAAAGCGTTGCACGAGTAGGGTTGACATTTTATAAACATGAAGATCATGTATCAATAGATTTCAACCTTTTAATAATCTTTTTAGGATTACTTCTCAAAATATACATCAACTTCAGCAATGCCATTACCTTATTTGTAAAAACATGAATGCAGCTGAAACTTATCTACATGCTTACATTTACTACCTTGTTAATCACTGACAGACATCAGTGTGGTAGAATACTTGCACTCTGTATGCATATCCTAAGCTAGTTCCACTTTAGGACTTCCAATGCCATCAGATACTATATAGATGTATCAAATAAATATAGAATTCAAGGCAAAACAGCTGCTTTTACTTGTGTGGTATTTAATTCCTCACTCAAGAGTGGCATGCACCAACCTAGAGTAAGCTCAACCCCCCAGTGATTTCCATATGAGAAGTTAACTACTTCCAAAGTAGTTTATTCCTTTCAGATATTCACGGAGTAAAATGCTAAAAAAAGTAAATATAGCAAAATGTAGGTTAGAATTTACTCTTGTGATCCAGATGGAGCAACTACCCTGTAGAACAATATGGGATGGGAAGCTTCACACACTTCCAGTTTTAATTCTATTAACAGTGGCATTACAAATGGCAACAATATTGCTTTACAACGTTTAGTGCTGAATTACTCTTTGCTATCTTCTTGATGGAATAAAACCAAAACAAAACAAAAATTGGGAACATGTGCAAAAATGTAATTATGCTCACGTATGACCTAATCTGACTGAAATTTCACATAGAATCTGCAAATAATATCAATAAGTGAAAACATCATTAAATTACAATTTAATCTGCAAAGAGGTCACATGAAGCAATAAGCATCGTTATTGGTCTGATGTCAGCATCTATATTGGGTCCCACTAGCAGAAAGAAAAAAGTTGGTTCACAATAGCCTGAGACAGTAAACAAAATGGAATCAAGAATGGGAAGCAATTGCAGCATACAAGATTTTGGTTCACAACAGCTCATTCCATATCGATCACAAAGTGGATTTTGCGCATTGGGATCTCTCATTTGTTTTTCAATGACCAATGGTATTATTTCACCAGCTTCAATTCAGCAAAACATCAAAATTCGATACAGTACAACATCTAAATGCATATCCATTACATTTCCGATACCTCTAGTCATACCAAGCTTTCATTCCTTTATTTAATAGCATAAATTTGTTTGTTGTTCTTTGCTAATTTCCATCAGTTTTTGCTGTTCTTTGTAGGTTTTGCCTTTTGAGACAATAGCCAGTTTTGAGCTGCTTATAAACGAACTATAGATGACCCCACTATAAGAACCAATGTTCTGCAGGTGTCAGGATCTGAGGTTAAAAAGCACATTTACTACTAATTTCTTCCAGTTTCATGTTTCCAGCTTGCAACTATAGAGCACTAGTGGCTGTTTCATGTCACAGCCGCCTAGAATAACCTCCACAGTGAAGAGTCTAATATGCTGTGCCAGGGGCCCAGGAAGACTTCCCGCTAATTCTGAATGCATGTATTTCAACTTTGCCATTCTCGTTGGTTGTGAACTAGCTTTAGGTCACACTATGTGAAACAGATACACACTGCATTTCATTTTTAATTTCCCTGTAGTTAAGTTCCTAAATGCAATTTTTGTAGCATATGCAGCAGAACATTTTTGTTTTGAATCAACATGAATTCTGAACAGATCTTAAGCAGAAAGGAGGCTAAAAATCGTGCACAATTCCTCTGTGCATCACCAATGCATTGCAAACCTGCAGCAATTTGTTTTATACATGTACCAACATCCTGAAATCAGGAAGAAAGGAATTTTGTAAAGGTGAAGAAATGTCAATGATATCTGAAAAATTTACAATGGGCAGTGACAAGAATAAGTTTTTTAAGTTAACCTTAAAACATGTTTTTTTTGTTTTGTTTTTTATGCTAAACTATTTTCCAATGTCAAGATGCTGAAACCACAAACTTACCATTTTTAATCTCTTAAAGAACTGCATTTAATGTTTCAGTTGACCTTGAAAGGTTTTTTTATTAAAAAGTTAGTAATATCATCCAAACATAACCTATCCTTTCTCATGCCAAATTAAGAAACAGTAAAAATCAAGGTATCTGATAATTCTATGCTAAGCAATTAATGCTTCTCAGTATCAATATCACCATCGTTATGTAACAAAATAAAACCTTCTGGATTTGTTCTTTTGTTCATGTTAACCTTACATCATAACTAGAGGTGTCTTAGAGCTTTTCAGTCATTACATTTCTTTTTCAAAGTGACAAGTTGCTATTTTCATCCTTCCCTATTATCTCTGCAACATTCTATATTTATGTAAATCAAATTAATAGCAACAAATCTTCTAGTCTAATGTAAAACAATTTCAAGTCAAGATGTTTTGACCTAATACTTATGATAGTAGTCTGCCACTATATGAGTGCGCTTGGTGGAAAGAGGAATTAAACAGTTACAGTGCAAATGGGCAGGGCATTGGAAGTGTAGTCAGGCAAAGAAAACATCTGCAGTTCTAAGTTGCATTTGCTATAGCTTGATCAGCAAGAGTTGAGTTGCAATGTAAACAAATGCACATGTCCTTGCATGTAACATGGGTATCATTCTTCCTCTTCTACAACCAGTTCCTAAAACATTGCTCAGTTTAAGGTTTTTGGGGGTTATTTAATGTTATTTATAAACCTATAAAATGTTGCATATAGCTGGATAGTTATGCTATTCCATAATGACTTTATTTAGTGGCACAAATATTTGTTTCGGAGAAATACCACAGCCAAAGTAGGAGAGGGAAGATGTCCCTTCCACTGTATTATGCATGTGCCTTACTTACCCGCCTCTCGACAGGCATTACTTGGGTCATTTTCAGGTTTCATGCCCATTTTCACAAATCAATAAGTTATTGCTATCCAGTCATGGTAGTGGTTCGGGTCGTGGCAAAAGGACTTAGTTTCATTTAATACTGAAGCAAACTGGCTTTGATTTTGTGAACAGGAACAAAAAAATTGATTGTCAGGGAATATTGTTATGTGGCATTGTAAATATTTATGCAACAAAGGTGACGGAACTGGGCAGTTTTACAGACAGTGTAGTGGACCGTCTGGTTAATACCACTGATTCCGAATCTGATCCGGAAGAACAGAGCTGCTGCCAAAATCGGAATAAAAGTAAAAGCGAAAATGTATTATTTGCCTCCAGTAACATATAAGTTATCTCCCAAGCAGCATATTACAAAGAGAACAAATGTTCTTTAAGCATATAATCTACAATCCTGCACATCAAGCAACGTCTGTGATGCAATCCCAAATCTGCACCAGTAGCGTAAGTCAAACAAAATGCCTCCTTTCCTACCCCTACATCTTCTAATTTCTGTTTACACGCGGAAGGATATGTACACCAACTCTCGCTGAACCAACTATAGTGAGGTCGAGGCCTGCAAATGTAGTACTGGTTTCATTGTGCAACTGTACATTCCCAGTACCACCTTGCCCCTCACATCACTGGTGTTGATGTAATGCAGTGTTAAGAAAACAGTAGCACCCTCCTTCAAGTGCACTGATATCGTGGCCAACTAATAGCTTCTGAGAACTAATAAATAACACATCTTAGTTTTTCAATATAAGCACTAGATTTGTCGCAACTTAGCAAACTTGCACTATCAGGCATATAATAGGTTAACCATATGCTTTTAATTCAGCATCCGCAAAAGTCATTTCTGAAAAATGCTACCACCATTTGTGTCCACACATGGCAGATTAACCGATTGAGCCTTTTTGAGAGGAAAAGGAAAATATGCAACATGTACAAGACAGTGATGTCACAACTCAATCTCTTGTCAGCACATTTTTGTGAACCTAGCAAGAGAGACTAGATTTCCCCCTTGCTTTTAAAAGAACATATAACAATGTAGTATTACTTTCTGTTAAATCTGAGGATGTACTTTTCATTAAAAATATCTTTAACACTTGTGCATGTCCCCAAATATAAACAAAACAAATGAATATGCAAAGTTGCACTTATCAATATACCTACTAATTCACATGTTTTCACCATTTAAATGCTTGGTTCATTGTGAATTTGAAAGCTGTAATTGCCCAAGCCTTTCACTTTTTTTGTTGTTTGTTTTCCCCATTCTAGATTTAATAAATTTTGAAAATTGAAGTTAGGATCATTGCTGGACTGACCAAATTGCCTTCCTGTTCCATTTTCCAGCAATTGGGCACCAGGCTTTTAATGTGCTTTAACAGTAGCCAGCACTCCAACTATTACAAATGAAGAGTTGGCCAGTTTGGAGAGAATTTTTCTATTCATGGTGCAAGGTATCTGAACTGAATACATAAGTTTTATATCAAATTCAGCAGAGGCAATCAAAGATATAAATGCACAAGAGAGAGCTTTACATACTATAATGGAACCTCATGCCTATTATCTTACATATATTTACACAACTTCAGCTACTACTGAAGGAAACAAAAGCTTTCCAGACTTCAGCAGTTAAGCATGCACAAGAATTATTTTAAGCTTTAAAGGCCAACCAAATGAAAATTAAACTTCAATATAAAAATTAATTAGCATGACTTGTCACTGCACAAGATAAACATGTGCAGCAGGCAGTTGCGAGAGTGAAATAGTTAATATGGCAACTTCACTTGAAAGCGAAACCCACAGAATAACAAATAAGTAACTCTTTTCAATATATTTCCCAAAACAATTACAAGCAGTACTTTGATTAAGCAAAAGCAGTGCCGTTGCTGGTTTAGCCACTTCCAAAAATGTGCTCTAGTTTGTTGGCTAGTTGTGCAGTTGTGGCTTTGTGGTTTAGTTGCTTTATTATATAATTAGAAATGCTAATAAGGGATTGATAATCCTTTGCACTGAGGGTGCCTACTAAATAGCCAGGCACTGGAACTGCCACACACAACATGAAAACTCTATGGTTATGTAGGCTTTGAACCATGACATCCATTAAGAGGTTTGAAAAACAAAGCAGTGATGACTTCCAGGAGCTGCATGTACATCTGTTCTGTTTTATTTATGCTATCAACTATCATTTAGTTTAAAACTCATAAATGGTAATGAAACTGCTTTTCTAAATTATAACCAAATACACAAAATAAAATTGTTATAGTTATGTATATACTAGTTAATAAGCTTTCCTGTTTTTATACTAGTTCATTTTAAACGCTTAAGTCTTTCAATTTTGCTTTTCACTCCGAACCCCATTTCCTTAGAGGAAACACCTTAAAAATCCATAAATCCCAATTATCAAAGTTGATTTGTAGTTTCTTCCCACTTGTATGGCACATTCGTGTCTCCTTTCTGGTCCATTATCATTCTTGTGCAATTGTGTAGCAGATAAACACAAAATGCTGCATCTAGCCAATAAAATAAAAAAAATAAAATCAAATTGAAATGTAAACAGTCAATTAAACCCTTTACCACAATTAAATGCACAGCATGTTTCTGCAGGTTGTTTCCTACACTTTCAGCTGCCTACAGTGCATAGGCAAATACATACAAAACACAGCTGAAGACAAGGCAATAACCCCAAACATAAGCAAGCAATTGCAAAATCAAATTGGTTAGTTACTTCTGGACACAACTTAATGGCCTTAATTCATCCTGCTGCCTGTGCATCTCTCTGCATCCATTCCAGGAAGAAGAGGAACTAAGGTTTATCTGGCAGTACACTAAGCTTTTATATCTATGCTAGATTAATGCTCACAGTTAAGACTGTGAGCAGCTCCTTACTCTGCTACACTATTCTAAATGAAATATGTATAAGCAAATCGTCTATCTTTACTATACTCGTCAGGTCAAGAAAAAAAAAATGGCATCTTTAATCTTTTCTGCTACCCTCCAAATACCAAGCTGTGCTGAGGCCAAAAATAGTCCCCTGTAGAACTTTCATTACAAGCCAAAAGAGAAGCATATAAGCTTGCCGCTACACAACAATAAACTACTGTACTTATTTTGTACTGCAGATGTTAATGTTAAGTTATTCCAGGTTTAAATTGGAAATATTGTATTGATGCCGTTATGCAATCGCATAAGTACATCACCTCCCTAACAGTAATTTACCACAGAAATGGTAACATGAATACATAAAATAAATTATATTTACACATTATACCTAATATCTGTACGTTTGCATCAGCTGTACAAAAGCATTTGTAATAATATTGGTTGGCAAACCTGCTGAAAGATCAAAATGGTGACAAGCATATGTAATGTGATGAATTCGCCCACTTGGTATTTTAAAGTAAATAGGAGTGTGCAAAATGAAGTGTTAACTGTAAACAAATTGTTTTGAATGTGTATGGCAGGTTATGAGAAGAAAGAAAGAACTGGGCTCATTTCAAGAAGCGCAGCAATAGCTCTATTACAGTGTGATATACTATGCAGTATTCCTGAGTTCAGAAATGAGGATCGCCCGATATATTTTCTGGATGAAACTTGGGGCACATAAAACTGACTAATTGCATTGTTTTACCATTTGTCTTTTATTGCTTAGATTGTGCATTTATTTGTACTCCGTAAGTAGTGTTTAAACCCAGATAGCTTAACCCAAAACATAGTTAATAAAAAAGAAAGCTATGCACAATGAATTAATACAGTTTCAAGTACACTTTGTTAGGCTTTAGGGTCATCCTCTGTGATTACCACGCTAACCTCTAGTTCCCGAGGTAGCGAGTTCAAACCCAGCAGAGGGCGATGGATTTTTTTCGGTCATAGAAATCCTTAGTAAGGAAAGTAAAGCCTGTCGTAGATTTACAGCACGTATAAGAACCTCAAGCCTGATATAGGGGCCCCTGATCAAAATTACCGGTCTTCCACGCCCAATATAAAATGAGACGCCAAGGACCACAGCAGTTAAACAGCGTCTATAAATAAAACTCAATTTAATTTTCAAGCTTTAGGAGCAAAATGCAACTACATATACTGCATTAATTTAGAAATGGTTTTGCTATTCATGAGTTAATTTTCTTTCCTGGTCTGCTGTTATCTGAAACTTTTAGTACTGTGCGAAAATAATTCAAGTTTTTAGATGAAAATAGGATCTTCTGTAATTTTGTTTCTTCACGGGCATGCTTCCGGACCCAGCAGAGCGCCGACTGGTGATGCAAGTTCATATTTTAGAGATTTTCTTTCATAATGGTTTGGCAGTTGATGTTCGCACAGAAAGGAATATTTTTGGACACTCCCTTTCCCAACTACTCCTTAATTTACACATTAGTTCCTAACAATGCACTATCATCTCAACGATTCTTATAATTATTGATCTAGTAATACATATTGCAGAAAATTTCATTCACAATCAGTCTCTTTCTAATCCTGATTTAGTAAGATGGAAAGGGAACAATCCACCATATCGAATGAATTTCAAATCTGATTGGGCCATAGTATTCTAATGGATTTTACAATTTTTACTCCACGCTGGCATCAGTAATTGCATCCGCAATTTATACAAAAACTATGTGCAACCATTGTTTTAAATTTTTTTATAACAACGAATTTCCTATAGCAGGTTAAGGAAATGTTTAAGAAATTTTTAGTATTTCAAACACAATTTTTAAAACCATATTAAAGCAAATCCTTTCATAGTTTCATTGTGGTACATGGCATCCTTGATTGAAATATATTTTGCTAAAACTTATGAACATTTACAAATTGAGTGGAGGATAAAACACAGTAGCAGTTACTAGCATCATTATTAGTCTTATTTCTGTAGCATATGGCATTGAGAAACCGCTGCGCATAGGGGTGCTAAGTTCAAAGGAGTTGTAAAGAAAACCAAGGGGCAAGGGAATGCCTTAATGACTGGTGGGAAAGCTACAACTTTTCCCGTTGAACATGTCCTCTCTTCCCCTTCATAAACAGTTTGTTTCTGATCTTAACCTTTTGGAGTTATTCATGATATAAAAATTATAAAAAAGCAATTATTGTAGCAGTAAGAGGAAAATAAGATCATTCAAGCAAGAGATGTTTGCATTGCAGTAATTCAAACAGCCTATAAACCTCTTATCACCAACCTACAAAATACAGTGATCATTTGCACTTTCCAGCTGTGAGACATTAATAACTGCAACAAAAAGTAACTATCTTAGTAGTGCAGGCTGGGACAAATTTAGCCTCCCCCCAATTAGGTATGCTCTTTGTAATATGTATTAATTGCTGCTGTTCCTACTACCATCACCACCATGAAAATGGATTGAGTGTGTCCACAATCCATTTTCATTAAAATGCTTCTCAATTTACTGTTTTAGTGAAAAATCAACTCATTATGTGTAGCATATTACAAGAAAGTAGTTGAGCACAGTAAAAGAAATGCAAATTGACGTTACAATTCAATCATGACCAGCTTTACTCGACAATGAATTTGGTCAGTAATAATAAAATTGTTTGTTGCAGAAACATTGCTTCTGTTTATATTGTTTTCTGTTGTATTTTCTAACCTGTAGTGCTCATTTTCTTAAATCTTTGACTCAAAAAAGTTGAAAGTAAAATTTTAGACACTGACGATTCCTAAGCTATTGAGTTAACAGTTTATTCCACTACATCTAATCACATGAGGAATAGTATAGAAAGCTACAGCTGTCAAACTATTCACAATTTTACATATGTAACCAACTTTTGTTTTAAATTCTTAGTATTGTGTCAGTAGTTTAAGAACGTATGAATAAAAGAAAAATAATGTTCAAATGCTAATGGTCGTTGGCTGCAAAATACACCCTATTTGCATGCTGTCTGCAGCAATTTCTCTTTGCAGGTACTTAGTTCCTGCCATACATCCATGTAGTGCTACCATGTGCTCAGCAGAATATGTCAAGACTTTTTTACTTCTTTGATCTACAACTGAAATAAGTAGAGATGCTCACTGCAGCAGGGGATTAGACCACTGTTCATTCCTCTTTCCAACACATTCTGATTTTCGTTTCACCTTCCTACAAACATACATTCAAATCTACATGCTTAATTGCAGTCTTACATTTACATCAACAAAGTTGCAATGCAATCATGGTGAACAAACAGTCAAGAGAAAGTTGCCAGAAGGTTTATTTACAAAATTCTGCCAATGAAAAACATACATTCTTTGATGTATTCACTTTAGTTTAAACTTGATTTATAAGCATTACTAATTTGCTTGTATTTTTATGCAGTGTCTTTGTAGGCAACTCCCAATTGAGAAAGAATGCAGGCAAGTCTCTTCCTTGATAATGCATTCTTTAAGACTCAGGAGGGGGGAAAAAAAAACCATGTCACAAGCTGGGCCAATTTAACCACAATAATGTGCATGTTCTGGTAATGTCGCTGCCAAGCTCTTACTTCTATGTCACATTGCTAAATCGTACCATTTTGTTTTTCTTCAGAATTAAAGTGGTGAAGAATATATGCAGATTGGCAAGAAGGTTAAGCAAATTCGCTACGGGAAGTGACGCATGAAGAAGTTATGTTTGCAGAAAGGACCAAAAGTGAAACTGAAACCGATCCTTGGGTACGTGAAGTCATGAGATTAAACAGCCAATTAAAATGCAGAGGTAAAAGGGGGGGGGTTGTACATTTTTTATTTAATATAAACTAAGTAATTGCGCATTTGCAATTCCCTTTTACTCCCCAACAATTTGCTAAAATTAATTTTGGTAGTGTGGGATTTTTAAAGCATAATATTCATCATACTAGCAAATGAAACTGTATGATGGTTAAATAAGCATATTTACAAAGTGTATTAACAATTTAAGGTTATTTACCTATTGTGATGAAATTATTTTCATTTTATGGTTATTTACCTATTGTGGAATTGCATGGGGATATGATTTAATGGTTTTGAAGCAGCCAATTAAAATGAGAGGAGCAGGGAGCATATGATTTTCACTTTATGCAAACTAGAACATTAGTTTTCATGCTTTTGCATCCATTAACTCAGCCTGCAGCACAATGGTAAAGTCTCCCCATTCACTATTTTGAAGGAACACAGCCATTGCCGTCTTCCTTTCCGAGACATTGCTTATGTAATGCCAACACTCGTATTCCACAATACTAATTTGGCATGATTTTAGCAACTTTAATTTCTCAAAGATTGCCTGCACCCAGGAACGTGTATAGGGAGGGTTTGGCAGCAACATTTCCCATGTTCTTAGTGTGATTAACTCTTTTAAGCCCTTTGAATATAGCTGCCTTTGGCTAATTGCTCAATGCTGGCTAACTTACCTCTTCATTTGGATTTGGATCTTGACTTGCTTTTGCTTTCACGGGGTGACTTGCTGTGTGAACGGGACTTCCCTCGGGAACTCTTGCTGTCTGAACGTGACCTGGAGCGGCTTCTGGAACGAGAGTATGATCTACGGCGAGACCTTGATCGTGAGTGGCGAGATCTGGAACGAGAGCGGCTCCTGCTGCGAGAACGACGGCGAGAGCGAGACCTAGACCTACACAAAAAAAGCATAAATAACCGCATTTGTTACTAAATCCTACAGTATGGATGGAGGTGAGGCAGTTTTTATTCATAAAAATGGGAGCATGGCAGCTGAACATGTGATGGTTCACACTTGCTGATCTCAATACAACCTGTGAATTTCTAGAACTAAATTGCCTATTAGCTACATTCGGAAAGAGTTTGGAAAATAATGTGGCACCAGTGTTATCTACAGCCCTATCAAATCAGGTTATTGATTTTGATAAATGCTCCTTCACCTCCTCCCCTACCACATGTTACATGTACTTCACTGCAGCTGGTAAAAATTGTGTTAGGTTAAATAGGGACCTGGAGCGGGTTCTTGATCGGCGAGCCCTTGAACGTGAGCGTCGGGATCGTGAGCGACTCCTGGTTCGTGATCGTCGACGAGACCGAGAACGTGACCTATGGGGAGGAAGAGAATAATTGCTTACATTACTAACCTGCTAGGTAGTCTCAGAATTATGCATTAAAATTTAAACAACACTCGAGGTATGGAACGAGTGGACGATCGGGTGCTGGTCACAGCGGCGGTTCACAATGCCTTCTGGAGCTTTCCGCTGGAGCTTAATTACACACTGGAACGCTGGAATAATTGCACAAATGCTAAAGCCGATTTCGCCACATCCATATCAAAATCGTCCATTCATTCCAAAGGGATAATACTTCATCTATTGTCAACACACCTTCTCCTGCGACTATGCCGGCGGTAAGGTGAAGATGGTCGTCCATATCTTGCCATCTGAACTCTCAACTCCCTTCCATCCAGAAGTCGACCATCCATGGCATCCAAAGCATCCTCTGCATCACGTTTATCATAAAACCTACGGCAGAAAAAACAGAATTGGCAACTCTTCCCACAATTTTGTAGCCTATCATGGCTGCTACAGCCAATTTAGCATCACCTTTATGACGCCATTATGACGTGGCACCTAGTGCGAAAATTTCTTTGCCTGAACGAAAAGATCCTAATATTACATGTACACTCACCTTACAAATGCAAATCCCCGACTTTCTCGCGAAAACCTATCACGGGGTATGTAAATATCACCGACTTCACCACATCTTTCAAACACACGACGCAAATCTTCCGGCGTCGTTCTGTAGGTCAAATTATCGACCTTCAGAGAAACCATTCCCTCTATTCGAGGTGGCGGTCTTCCGTAGCTCATCTTTACAAATTACTGTTTACCGAATCAATATTAGACTTAATCAAAATGAAATTTTGAGCGCATCCACGATTTCCACCTTCTCTAACTCTCTAAGATCCGCAGAAATGACCTAACTCAAGCCAAGCTCAACCAAAATGGCGGAGGCGTCCTTTTTCAAGCAAGCCTATGGAGATGCAACTACGTAAATCAAATTGGTGTTTAATTTCCTTTATCTCATTAACAGCTCCATAATTGATAAAAACTGGATTATTGAAGACGACTAGCTATCTTATTTCATAAAACAAGGTCTAAAAATTAATAATACACCATTGTGCCAAGAAATTAACATACTGAAAACAATAAAATTATAAAAACTGACTAGATACGTGACTTTTAAAACTACTTTAGTCAAGCAAAAATATTTTTTTAGAAATGAAATAACTAACCTCACGAATGCAAATCCTCTGCTTTCTCGCGAGAATTTATCTTTGGGAATGTAGATATCTCCCACACTACCAAATTTTTCGAAAACTGGACGTAAATCTTCTGGTGTTGTTCGGTATGTTAAGTTCCCAACTTTCAATGATACCATTCCATCAATCCTGGGTGGTGGTCTTCCGTAACTCATTGTACAAAATTTCAATGAAGTTTTCACGTTACACTCGAAAAATATATTCTTATTAATTAAACTTTATTATTAATAAAATCACTTGTAACCATCCACATATCTTAGTATTCCTAAACTTTCACATTAAACAATATGGCGGAGAGACCAGTGTATGACGTCAGTTGCCATGGAAATAATTTCGCGCCAAATATTAATTCAACTTTTCAAATATGAACAAAACACAAAAGAAATCCTATAGTTCAAAAGATGGATTTAAATTTAAAATTTGAAACGATCTTTTAGAAACCTGTTTATTTTGTTTGGATATTTAAAAAGTTGTGAAAGTGAACATATTCTACAAGAAATAATGCTTGTCGATAATTATGCTTTGCATGTTACTCCTCATTGTTAAAAATCAGAATATTGTCGTTTTGTGTATTCATTGCATTTTAAACTCATAATTTATGAGAAAATAGTAAGATAAAGGAGAACTTAGAGAAAGAAATTTGTTTACATTTATTCTATACGCACAATGGGAGACAGTTACAATGAGGAATTTCAGCAATATATGAATCTAGCTAGACGTCTTGCTAAAAACCTTCGCGACAGAAGAGGTAGTGAAATTATTTTATATCTATACTTGCTAAACAATACTTAATATGTCTTCTGCCTTTCAGTTACCATTCATAAATACTGCTTCATAGTACTGTTGGTTTTATTGTAGCATCAGAGTTAAACAGAACGGAGTAACGTTTTGGTGATGCTATTGATTTGAATGTTTGCCGTTTTCATCTTAGAGTTGAAATGTACTCCCAGTTTGCATTCAAATTGGTTGTTTTCAGGGGCGTTATTTAGGGAGGCAGGGGGTCAATTACATCCTGGGTAACGAGAAATAATTAAGTTACTGGGTATTATTGCTCTACCAAAAGAAAAATTACGCAACTGTAGTTTTAATACAATTATTTCACATTTTAGAATAAAAGATGGTTTTCTTTTAGACTAAATGTGTCAAAATTCACATGGAAATTCGGGAAACGCTTCAGACAGTGTGCTCTCCCTCCCCCAAGCAGAAACTTACATGACGCTCGTGGTTGTTTTAATTTGAAAAATATCAGATTATGCAAGAACGCTTTTTTATACTCGCACAAAAGAAAAAAAATCCAATGTTTGCTTACCTCGCACACATAATTGGCATCTTTGTTTGTGTGGTGAGTGTGTATCTACATAAAAAAAACATTTAACATTACCTAATGAACCCATTAGTGCCCAAATTAATTTTTTGTTGATTTTTAAAAGTGTACCACCTTTTCCTTGTTTTTAGTCTGCAAAAGAAGCATTAAACGCGAAAATGCATTTTTTTATACTTTCAGTTTTAACGTAATATGCTGAACCTTATACGTAACTAGAAACAATAATGGGAGCAAAACATAAATTTATTAAGCATGAGTAGGTATATACAAACTTTAAACAAAAACTAGAAAATATTTGGTATGATCAGCAATGTCCTAGTCCTAGATTATATTTCTTGTACTGTGCACGAGCTGATGTCTTGCGGTTTATTCCAGTACAGCACCTTATTTTGAGTTCCTGTATTTTCATAATCACCATATGATTAAGTTCAGTGGTTCATGCCATCAAACCGAAGCTCTTCCTGTAATTTATGTATTCTAAAAATTGAGTTTTATTTATGGATGTTCTTTATTTGCTATGGTTCTTAGTGTCCCATTATATATTGAATGCAAAACACCAGACATTTTGCTCAGAGGCCTCTTTTACGGTGAAAAGGATCTATGACACGGGACCATTGGTTTTACTTCCCTTCCGAAGGAAGCCATGCTAAGGATTTTACACCCAAAAAATCCATCGCCCTCCACCAGGTTAGAACCTGCGACCTCGATTTGTGTATTCTAGTATGACAAAATTGTATCAAGCTTGTTTCAAAATTTCCTACGATCAAGGTAGACCTTTTATCACAATAAGTGTACAACTTGTCTGGAACTTTTGTTAGTGTTGGTAGTGGTTTTGGAGTTGACATTGACATTGGTGGAAGAAGTACATCTTCATTTTGCAAGTTTGATGTTTGTATATCATGTGATTGAGGTAATATCATCCCTCTATCTCCAGTTCCAACTTCAGCATCAACCAAAGGTTGTGTATGAGTAAGAAAGTTAGGAGTTCCTCTCCTTCCCCATCCCCAGAATTGTATTCAAATCAGGAGGGGCAATCAAAATATCCTGTACATTAAGTATAGTATGTTCAAAGCTTCCTGAAAATGCGTAGGCTCTTTGTTGGGATAGTTTTGAATAACTGTATTGTTTGGGGTGACTGATCCTCTCTCTCTCTCTCTCTCTCTCTCTCTCTCTCTCTCTCTCTCTCTCTCTCTCTCTCTCTCTCTCTCTCTCTCTCTCTCACACACACACACACACACACACACACACACACACACACATACACACACACACAGGCAAATATTTCACTTAAAATCATTAAAATTATCTTCACAATACTCATCAACACTGTAGTATGCTCTGATTAACAAAAACTTAGTCAATTTGGACTTAAACTTAGCTGGTGTACAGTATTTTTTGGCTGAGTGGAAGCTTATTAAATAATTTTGGTCCTAGGTAATCAGGCTTACGTTCTAAAAGTTTTAATCTGTGCCCTTTGACTACATAATTATTCTTTCCTCTTGTCTCATAATTATGGATATCAGAATTTGTATTTATTGTGTTTCTATTATATATAAATAATATTGTTCACAAAATAAATATACAGGAAGGAGTGAGTATATTTAAATTTTTACTTTCTCTACTATGTATAGTAAGTAGTGGAAGTATTGCATTCCACTAAAAAATTCGATATTGTGATTTCACCGGAAATACATGTTTTGAGGTGCCCCGAATCCAAATGAATTTTTGGAAACATGTCCACGTGTGTGTGTGTGTCTGTCTGTCTGTCAGTCTGTGAACAGCATAACTCAAAAACGAAAAGTCGGATAAGTATCAAACTTGATACTTGAGTTTACTATCTTCCAAGAATGTGACACAAAGATTTTCAAGAAAATCCCCCCACCCCAGACTACTCTTTACCTGGAACATTTTTAGAAAATTTTGATTTTCTCAAAAATGGCTGTAACGATTTTGATTATAATATCATCTGTTTAGTATATTTTCATGGCAAATGAAATGTATATCTTGAATTTTCTGGGAATGTCCACAAAAGTCCTCTTCATTCTGAATGACTTTCGCATAACTGGTAAATCGTAAGAGATAGACACAATTTTACTACACAAAAAATGTAGATCTCGTTAAAACACACAATTTATCATATACCTTTTTTTGTGGAGTAAACCAACGACATATTCCTTGTTATTTGTTTGAGTTTTCCAATGCCTATATTTTTTCTCAAATGGGAATTCATTATTCATTTTTTTTATGTCCTGGACATGCAAAGAGAATTTGGAATACTTCACATAGCAACCAGCTCTTAGAAGATTTGGCTATTGCTTAAAACCTATTCCCCTTGCATCTACAAGAAAATTACCAATAATATTAACATCTCGATATCTCAATTAACATGAAGTAGATGGAGAATAAGCATTTGTAAAAATAGTTTGCACAAGAGTAAAGAAAGTCGTGTGAGTACAACACATTAAATTTTTTTGTTTTGTCAAGTGAACCACTTTCAAGATATTCCTTATTATTTGTTTGAATTTTCCAATATTTATACTTTTTCTCAAATGGGAGTTTGTTATTTTTTATTTATTTTTTTTATGTGCTGAACAATGCAAAAAGAATGGAATGCTCCACATAGGACCAGCTCTTAAAAGATTTGATATCACTGCTTAAAACCTATTATATTTTCACATTCCCCTTGCAACTACAAGCAAATTAGCAATAAGATAATTTCTGCAAATGTTTATCTCGATTAACATGAAGTAGATGGAGAATAAGTGTTTGTAAAAATAGTTTGTACAAGAGTAGAGAAAAGCCATGTGAGTGCAACACATCAGATTTTTAAAATAAGGGCTACAGAGAGTTGTGTGCATTATTTTAGCCAGGCATCTTACAGCTCTTTTCTGCAAAACAAAAATGTTATTAAAATTTGATTTGGAGGTGTTTCCCTAAAGCTCATTGCCATAGGAAATATGTGAGTATATTAATGTAAATTTACTAATTTGCTAGTAATAATGGAGAGAATAGTGGCTATATATCTCAGAACAAAAAGCCCTGAGTGTACTTTACTTTATAATTTTTCAATATGGCTGTTCCAAGTTAACTTATCTCCAAAGATTAAGCCTAAAATATTGACCTGCTTTACACGTTTGACCAGATTATCACAAAGGCTGAGTTGAGGTTCAAAATGAAGTCTCTTAAAGTAAAAACAAACTAGTTTCACTTTTGTTGGCGTTGGTACACAGCCTAATCATTATAGTACTGTACCACAATATTGGAGGTCAAATTTACATTTATTTATAAGTTTACTAAATTGCTGTTTCTCAATCCCAGTGTCGCATCATCTGCATACAGACTTAATACTGTATTATTTTGTATCACAGAATTAATGTCATTTATATATAAAAAGAATAGTAATGGTCCCAAAATAGAGCCCTGAGGTACACCAGACTGCACTTGTACCTGGCATGTTATGCTGTTTAACAGGAACTCACACAAAGCCTTCAACCCCATACAGAGACACTTCTGTCTCCTCGAAGAATGGCGCAGGCATTGGCAATTGTTCATCAACCCAGAGAAAAGCCACACCTTTCTTCTAAGTGCTGCATTCCCGCAAACCTCCCTTCATTCACCCATCTGAGGTAAAAGACTGAATGTACGAATGCCATCAACTATTTAGGAGTTAACTATACAAAAGGCTAACTTTTGGGGAACACATCAGGAACCTGTTGCATCGAGCTACTGCCACAGCTACTCCAGTCTGTTGCTACTACAACTGGTACAGAATAAAGGCATTCGGGCCATTTATTCTCTGTGCTGCTCTTCCCCCTTGAGACTACTACACGAAGCCACATCTCTTCCATATGTGGAGGATAAATTAGGCACTGGGCCACAAATTGTTATGACTCATTGTCACATCATCAGAGCACCCTCATTCAGTCTCTACAACACCAGAACACGCTGCTTGAGGCATCACTGGTTTTTCCACATGGCATGCAGGCAGATTCGGTAACACAGGAGCAATTCCCCAGCAGCTAAGCCTGAGCTCCCATACAATCCACCCAAGAGATGCTTGGGCATCAAAATTTAATGCAACCCTAATAAATTAAAATTTTTGGGGCTACACAACATCAGTGGTGCACAAGGCCCATTACACCCTGATCAGCAACCATTGAGGAGTAAATCTTGCTATCTCCTTTCACCCCCTCTACCTCAGTCACACATGCCATCCTACAAATCTCACATCCTGTGTATAAAGTGGTTAAACCCTTTCAAGGGCAGGTACTTGTATAACACACCTTCAGGCTGCATTTAACCTGCCAACATTTCATCATCTTGTGTGTTTGTGCTGAATTATCAGCTGCAGATCCCCTTCTGATGGTCTGAAGAGCTGATAACCAAGATTTGTTCAACTTTCGAGCTTCCTCTTTCTTGGCTGGGTGTTTGTAAATCTTGATGGCCTCTTGGTCTCTGATGAGCAAAGCAATGGTTTTCAATTGATAATACAGCTATATTCTGGTACTATATTATATGTTCACCCTCTGTCAGCAGGGCATGCTCTGCACCACAGGAAGATACAATTTTGTGTGCCACACATGCACATTCCTTGCAAAACAATAAGATAATGGTTAACATTTAGCTGCTTAGAAATAGAATTTGAGTTTTACATTCACATGATTTGCTCTGCTCTACAAATCATTTTTACAAAAGCTTATTCTTCTATCTGCTTCATGTTAATTGAGATAAATGTTGCAGAAATTGTTTTGTTACACATTTAGTTGTAGGTTCAAGGGGAATACACTAGGTTGAAGGATAGTCAAAATCTTTCAAAATCGGGTTACTATGTGATAGCTTTGAAGTTCTGTTCTCTTTGCATGACTAAGAGGGGGATGGGGACCATGAATATAGCAACTTACAACTTAGCAGTTGAAAGAAGTATAAGGTATTTGATAATTCAAACCGTTGGTAAAGAATATCCCAGAAGTGGTTAATGCGATTAAAATACTTATTTGATATATGTAAGTGTATACTTTAACAAGATCTACATTTTTTGTGCAGTAAGCTTTTGTCTATCTCCTACATTTTATAATTATACAAAATTCATTCAGAATGAAAACTTCACAGGCTATTCACAGAAAATTTAAGACATATATTGTATCTAAAAAATTCAATGCCATAGCCGGGATTTGAACCATGTGCTGTGCCATTGAATTTTTTAGTCATCTGATTCTACCTTTCCAACCCTGTCCAACACACAGCTTGTGTGAAAGAACAATTAATTCCATATATTGCATCTGTCAAGCAGATAAGTTAAATGTATGATATAAGCAAAATCGTTAGGTCATTTTTGAAAAAATAAAAAATAAGGGAATATTTTCCATGTAAACGGTAGTTTGATCTGGAAAGATTTTTTGAAAATCTTTGTGTTGCATCCTTGGAAGAGCTGGATTTTTATACCAAGTTTGGTATTTAACCGACTTTTCATTTTTGAGTTATGCTGTTCTCAGACACATACACAGAGAACTTTTTCAAAAAGAAAAATGCCTTTTTTAAGTTTATTTTATTGATTCAGGGAGCTTCAAAATGTGTATTTCTGGTGAAATCTCAATATAGAATTTTTAGTTTGAATACAATACTTCCTCTATTTACTATACGTAAGTAAGTAATTTTATTGTTAACCCAGTTAAATATACAAATTTACAACAATTTTACAAGTTGTTAACCCAGTTTCTATAAATAACAATAAAATAAAATATAAAAAAACTAACCTCTTAACTACTGGTATCAGGCAGTATGGAATACTGGTAGCCAGCATTCCTCCTATCTAAAAGTACAATTATCAATTTATTTAATCTCCAATACCAACTCTAACTCTACCTTGAGTTGCTTTACCTTGGACCCCAACAAACTCAAATCTTGAGGTTGTCGAGTTGTTGGGTCCTACTTGCAACATATCAAATAAAAGCTACTGTAATTTAATACTCATTTACCTCTTCCTTGCTAATTTTTCTCATCCATTTTGCTTTACTCTGCCCAAAACGTTTCCTACTTCTATTATATTTTTCCTATATTTTACATTTACTAACTTTTTAGCTTGAATTTCAATTGGTAAATTTAACCATTCTTTCTTCTCTATCCTCTTTCTAAGCAACTTCGTTTCTTCACACTCTAAAACTATATGCCACTCTTTAACTTTCTGGTGGCATAGTGGGCATTTCTCCAAATCGATTTCTTTTCTCAAACCTTTCAAATTCACCACCCCTGTCCTAGCCCATGCAAATCCTGCTCTTGCTGTTTTATCACATATATCAACATACTGTTCCCTGCTCCGTACTACTTTCATTTCTCTGTATAATCTCAGTGAGCTCTTAAAAGTAAAACTCGCTAATAAATCTTGTTTTTCCATATCCTCTATTCTTGTCCTAATTTCATTCCAGAAACCTATTAGTAGTAATTCTTTAGCTCTCTAAATCTGCCCAAAACCTATCTTCATCAAGGTTTCCTTTATCTTACCTAGCCAAGACTCTTTATGATTAAGTCTTTCCTGCACTATCAAACATTGATGTAAAATGTTCTGATCATCGAAATTTCTAATTCTAATCCAATATTTTAGCACTCTTTCCACAATTTTTCCTTTAATTCCCATTTTCCCTAATTCGGCTTGAGCTACTCCGTTGGGTGATGATCTTGGTAAGCCCAATATTTGTTTACAAATACTATACATAAGTAGTAAATAAAGTAATAGATCTTGACGAAAATTAAGTACATTCACATTTAAATTCTAAATACTGCTATAGTGAGCAAAGCTCTGCTTTTGGGAGAGAGGGGGGAGAGTTCTAAACAAGAACCTAAGTTTTCTGGACTCATTAATTAGATTTTCAGTTTATCCAAATTTAGTTTTTGCTTACTTACCTTTGCTTCTCAAATGCAGCACAAATTTGAAAAAAAAAAAAAAAACTGATGTGTTACATTCACATGACTTTCTCTACCCTCTATTGTTTATTAGGGGTGTGTAAACTATCCTACCCATTAAACTACATTTAATGTTTAAGAACTGGACGCTATATGCTAGCCTTAAAATTCTATACTGTTTTCATGCAACTGCGAGAAACAACTGAATGTTGACAGGACTTTAAGCAAATCACTAAGAAATGAACAATTCAAGCCTTTAATAACGGATATCTCAGATATGGCTTATGCCGCAAAAAAACTTATTTGAAATAAATTTTGTGTTTTAAAGAGATCTACATGTTTTGTATAGTACCTTTTTGTCTATCACTTAATGTTTATCAGTTAAACAAAATTATACAAAATTCCTTCCTAATGAAGAGGACTTTACCGGTTATCCACAGAAAGTTCAAGATATACCTTTTATTTGTCAAGTAAATATCTTTAATATGTGGTATTTTAATCAAAATCATTAGAGCCATTTTTTGAAAATAAAAAATTTGAAAAGTGTTCCATGTAAACGGTAGTTTGGAGTGGGGAATTTTTTTGAAAGCCTTCGTGTTGCATCTTTGAAAGATACTGGACCTTAAACAACAAGTTTGGTATTTATCTGACTTTTTGTTTTTGAGTTATGCTGTTCACACACGCACACGCGCACGCGCACACATATCTTTTTCTAAAACTGATTTTTTTGGATTTAGGGGTCCCCAAAACATGTATTTCCGGTGAAATCTCACTATAAAAGTTTTGGGTGAAATGCAGTACCTTCTCTACCTACTATGTACGTGGTGGAGAAAGTAAAACATCATATGCTATTACAGAAAATAAAAGTGAGTACAGTATTGAGTTTCGGTGCCAAAAAGTATTCTTTTGTTATTCTTGTTAGTGCCAAAATAAAGTTTGTATATGTAATAGTTTGTTTACAGATTTTCATTAATCTAGATTACCTCTGGTCCTAACTAGTCTGGATAAAGAGGTTCTTGTGAACTTTGTGTTAATTGAAATAAACATTTATATATTTCAGACTCAAAAGGGATAAAGAAAACCAATGCAATAGTCAAGGTTTAAAAGCAGATTGCTATATGCTGGCCCTGAAATTCCATACTTTTTCCATGACAGCTGAATGTGGCAGCACTTCATAAACTGACCAAGTATTGAGAAATTCAAACCAATAACAAGGGATATCTTCAATGCCTGATACCATAAAAGTTATTTGAAATAATTTGTGCCTTTTAAGGAGACAGTTTTTGTCTAACTCTTACGGTTTACCAGTTATACAAAATGATATGAAATTCTTTCCAAATGAAGAGGACGGGTCATTCTCAGAAAATTCAAGATATGCATTTTATTTGCCATGTAAATACCTTAAAAATGTGGCATTTTAATAAAAATCATTATAGCCATTTTTGAAAAATAAAAAATAATTAAACATTTTTCATGTAAAGGTTAGTATGGGGTGCGGGATTGACTTGAAAATCTTCATGTTACATCTTTGGAAGTTACTGAACCTAATATGATATTTTGATATTTATCTGGTTTTTCGTTTTTGAGTTATGCTACTCTCTCCTTCCCCCTCTCTCTCTCACACACACCCACACACGCACGCATACACATGCTTTCCATTTAAATCTTGACAGCAAATCTTTATGTGGAATGCAATACTTCTTTAACCTACTAGGTACACGGTAGAGAAAGTAAATGGAATTTCAACTAGATGTTTGATTTTCTGTTTATCTCCATAACACTAATAACACATACACAGCTGCTGCAGAAGTGTAAATCATGTTTTGCTAAATATTAGGGTATGTTACCTTAATGTCAGTACCACATCAACATTAACCATGAGAATAATAAGGTGAATACCTGATGCGTTTCCATGTAGGTATAAGTCCTTGGAAAAATATCTACTTTCTGTCTCTAATGTCAGTACTGTATTATGGCATCAAACATTAACCATGACAATATTACCTAATTAGTTGAATATTGATGCAGTAATTTGTATCACAAATTACTTAAATGTAAATAATGATTGTAATATGAATATGTATTTTTATGTGACATTGATTTGAGATGTTTATTGATTGTAATTATTGTTGAGAAGTAAGTTTATACTGCCTTACTGAAACTGACAATAATAGCGTGCAATAATGCAGCGAGGGGGTGAGCTGTTTATCATTATTGGAAACGAGGAAGTTACGTAATGTTGGCGCGTTTTTTCCTTGAGAATCTTCTGGAACGTTTCCCTAGAGCATATGTATTCATAATTTTCATTGGATATTAAAATAGACGCTAATGTTGGCGCGTTTTATTAGCCAATTGCAGTTCAGTTATAATCTTTAGGCATATCGGGGAGTGGGAGTATAAATAGAGCTAGGTTAGAGGTAAAGTCAGTCAGTCGGTCAGTTCATCAAAATTCTTTGTACACTACACGTCGTCTTCAGTCAGTCAGTTCGTCGAAAGTATTTGTACGGCAAACGTCGGGTATCGATTCACAAGTTACGCGCAGCAGAATTATGAATAATCTAAAGTGTTGTAAGGTTAATTATACAAAAAAGTTGAAGTACGCGAATTAAGAATTATCAGTAATGAAGTTATTATAACAGTTTCAGTTTGGCGAGTGTCAAGATCAATATGTAAATGTGATAGTGACTGTGTTTCGACAATAAAAGTGTATAATAAATTTCTTCATCAGTGTTATCTTTGGATAGAAGATTCCTTTCCGTTTACACACCCTGATCAAGAGATATGTTCGACCGAGAAATAATAGCTAGCCGGAGGACAGTAAACCAAAATTAATTAAGATAACAATAGCGTTCTTTCAAACGAACACTAACACTGCTGCAAATTGCTAACACCAGATGGAGCTACAAACCGAACAAATGAATGACGTCACAAGATGGCTTCAACACGTTGAGTAAACACAAATACACAAACTTTATAAGTAATACCATCGCAAATTGGCGCCCAACGTGGGGCAGAGTGACCAGGAAAGGATCAGAATAACCAGGAAGGAGCAGAATTAACCAGGAAGAAGTGAGATGACCAGGAAGGGGCGAATGGAGAAGTGAACTGAACTACAAGACGCAGATTCCAGAAACAACAAAAGGGACGACAGACTACGCGGATGATTGGACATCGTAATTCCGAGATTAAAAGGCAACAGGGGAATTCAAATACGGAATACCAAAACGACGTAGATTCATTGTAATACAACGCAGAAGCGACATATACATCTAGGAGAGAGGGGCAGGAATCTGGACATCAAAGCAACATCAGCAGATAGCATCAGAAAGGTTAGAAAATTGTAAATTTTTTTTTATCCTAAAAAAAAGAATTGTGAGAATTTAAGTGTTATTAAGAAGTGGTAGGATTAAGAAAACAATGTCTACTAAGAATACTGAAGGAACAATTATGGAAGGGGATAGTGTAACAGTTAGCTGTAATTCAATACAGGTTACAGAAAATAGCTCAAACAATGTAGTATTTGAGGGAGGAAATGTTAGTGCAGAAAGTGAGAATAGAACAGCAGGAAATGTAAATTTTGATGTTAGTATGATGATGGAAATGCTGAAAAATTTGAATGAGAATATGAAAAAGACTAATGAGAATATGGAAAAGACTAATGAGAATATGGTAAAGAATAATAGGGAATTGAGAGAAGATATGAAAAAGACTAATGAGAATATGGAAAAGAATAATAGGGATTGAGAGAAGATATGAAAAAGACTAATGAGAATATGGAAAAGAATAATAGGGAACTGAGGGAAGATATTAGTAAGAGTATTACAGATCAATTAAGGGAAGATATGCAAAAGAGTCATAGGGAATTAAGGGAAGATATTGGTAAAAGCTTAGAACAAAACAGGGAAGAAATTGAAAAGAAATTCATGGAGCTAGATAGTAGTATGATGAGAATGAGAAATGAAAATCAGGAAATGATAGCAAATGAAATAGGTGAAGTTTCAAAGAAAATGGTAGACATGAGCAGGGAAATATCTAACCAAAAAAGTGAGGTTAATAATAAAATAGAACATGTTGATGTAAAATGTACAGAGTTAGGTAGCCGAATGAGTAGCATTTCAAATGAGTTAAGAGAGATGATGGAGGCTACAAATGCAGATTTAATTCAGGTGCAAGTTAATTTCAGAGGGGAAATATCTGAAATTCAGAAGGAGTCAGTAATGCAAAGAAATAAATTGTACGAAGAAGTTAAAGTTTTGCCTGTAAATAATCAAAAGCTAACTTCTGAAATTAACAAGTACCAAGCTGTTCAAAATGAAAACTCCAATCCAGTACAGATTATTACAGACTTGTCAGAGTATTCTCAGATTAAAAAGATAGCAGATGAATTGAATATGAAAGTTGTTAAAAGATGTGTTGTTCAGGAAACTTTAGATTGTTTTCAAATGTTATTAGGGGACGAAATATTATATGAAACCTTTAAGAGGTTATCCAAGAACAAAATTTGGAAGGTTAGGATATGGCTACGAGTAATGTTTAGCCACACACAATTTGATCCAGGAGGGTAAATAGCAATGAGATGTAAAGTAAATGCTGGATAGTTAAAGATGACCTGCAGAGAAATGTATTGGAACGTAAGAGGGTTAATTATTTATATATGTCATGTGAAAAGAGAAATAAATTCTGGACAAAAAATTAAATGTTTAAAAAAAAAAAAAAAGAAAAGGGAAAATTAACATTTTTTTTTTAGTAACTATAACAGTATTTGAAAATTAAGAATGTAAAGATTGAAACCTAATATGATATTAAAGTAAAAGTACGTAAATACAATTCCAAGAGTATTGTTAAAATAAAGTACAAAATAACAAAAATGGGGTAAAAATAATTGAAACAAATACTTATGTAGCAAACAGAAAATGTGAAACAGTACTTAGATTTAAGAGATTTAAATATATGTAGAGGGTGAATATTTTTGGTAAATATGTTTAATAATTACAAAAATTCTTAAATGCACAAATTGTTATCTACAATATAAGAGAGTAAACCATTTTGAAGCAGTCATTAAATAATTCAGGGTACAGTATTTGCTATAAAAAAAAATTGTAATGTCAGATTAATGTCTAAACACATTAAACCAGAGCCAGTAAATAGTGGCAAGATAAAGACAAAACATATGTCGTGTGTTAAATACGTGTGAAGTGTTAAGTGAAAGTGATAGCGTGTGTTCCAAGATTTAGGAGACTAAAAACCCAATTATAAAATTTCCAAACAAGTTGTAAATATTCATAATTATGTTTCTAGTGGGGCATATGATGCAGTAATTTGTATCACAAATTACTTAAATGTAAATAATGATTGTAATATGAATATGTATTTTTATGTGACATTGATTTGAGATGTTTATTGATTGTAATTATTGTTGAGAAGTAAGTTTATACTGCCTTACTGAAACTGACAATAATAGCGTGCAATAATGCAGCGAGGGGGTGAGCTGTTTATCATTATTGGAAACGAGGAAGTTACGTAATGTTGGCGCGTTTTTTCCTTGAGAATCTTCTGGAACGTTTCCCTAGAGCATATGTATTCATAATTTTCATTGGATATTAAAATAGACGCTAATGTTGGCGCGTTTTATTAGCCAATTGCAGTTCAGTTATAATCTTTAGGCATATTGGGGAGTGGGAGTATAAATAGAGCTAGGTTAGAGGTAAAGTCAGTCAGTCGGTCAGTTCATCAAAATTCTTTGTACACTACACGTCGTCTTCAGTCAGTCAGTTCGTCGAAAGTATTTGTACGGCAAACGTCGGGTATCGATTCACAAGTTACGCGCAGCAGAATTATGAATAATCTAAAGTGTTGTAAGGTTAATTATACAAAAAAGTTGAAGTACGCGAATTAAGAATTATCAGTAATGAAGTTATTATAACAGTTTCAGTTTGGCGAGTGTCAAGATCAATATGTAAATGTGATAGTGACTGTGTTTCGACAATAAAAGTGTATAATAAATTTCTTCATCAGTGTTATCTTTGGATAAAAGATTCCTTTCCGTTTACACACCCTGATCAAGAGATATGTTCGACCGAGAAATAATAGCTAGCCGGAGGACAGTAAACCAAAATTAATTAAGATAACAATAGCGTTCTTTCAAACGAACACTAACACTGCTGCAAATTGCTAACACCAGATGGAGCTACAAACTGAACAAATGAATGACGTCACAAGATGGCTTCAACACATTGAGTAAACACAAATACACAAACTTTATAAGTAATACCATCGCAATATGAGCTGATATGTTCCCAGGTATAAAACCTTGGAAAGATATCTTCTCCCTGTCTCTTTTCCTCACTTGTATTTTCCAAGCTGAAGTGGACAAAATTTACCCTGGGATTTGCATTATGTCTTTCTCTCAAAGGTCATCGTCATCATCATTCCATTATCATTATCATCATCATCATCATTTAATCAATGATGATAAAGCAAGTGTTATTCTTAATTTCTTGAGCTTAACTTCCAACAAGAGGCTAACCAAAGTGTGACAATATATTGGTAGTTGATTTTCCAACTAAAACCTTGAATAAATAGATGGATTTTTGCCACATTCAGCTGTATCTGAATTTCTACATTTGCTTGATGTATTTCCTGCTCATATACATTGTTCATTTACATTCACTCCCAGTTTATCATCTTGCATCCCTTTAAGAATTTGCTTAATACTCCTTTCTATGTGAAGTTTCTTCTAACAGCTCCTGCTTAACCTTTCTGTGAGATCCAAATAAATACTTCCTGTCCATTTCTACTTATTTTACAATAAACCTGTGGAAAACATTGACTAATACCCAAACATGAGAGATAAGAGACAAGAATGGGAACTAGATAAAATTAAAATTTGTGATTCATATTTGAGTTTTAAGATAGAAAACATGGGTTGCTGAGCTCAAATATTTGAGATTTTACAATACAGCAAGAACATCAACCCGTTTTTTAAAAACGTATTCGCAGAGGTTGATGAGAGGGTGAGGGCTCCCAATGTTGGTGCTCCCACAGCTGCTGTGGAACTCTTAATCCAGCCCTATTTCTGTCTTGTTATGCATAACTACAGAACTAGAAAACAAATTCTGTTTAGGCTATTCTGGTACTAGGGACACCAGTTTTACAACTTGTGAAAAATTTTGAAATACTTAAGATGACATGAGATGTGCATATAAGAGAGTGCATCAACACACATGTAAATTTGTTAAAGTTTAGCTATATCCATGTCTTCTATCATTTTAAAATTTAACTTTTTCACGAGTTTTGCAAATCACAAAATTTGAGTGTCCCTATTAATTACCTATCAAGCTGCATTACATGCCATAGCTGTTAATATTCCATTCTCATTGTATTATTTTTTCTAATCAGCTGCATTATGTCTGCCATTATCACTTGTCACTAATTCTTAAGTTGCATGAACTGCTATCATTACTGTCAGAATTTTCAACATGTATGTAATTTGCCTTTGTTATATTAGGCAAACTATATATATATAAATATGACCAATAAAGAAGCAATGGGAGGGGGAGGGAGACAGAAAGAAAGGAGGGAGGAAGCATGTGCGTGTGCGTGGTTTTTTTTTTAATATATTTTTACTTTCCTTATAGTAAGTAGAGGAAGTATATATTGCAAAATGTAGATCTTGTCAAAGCATACAATGTATGCCCAATAAAAGTTTCTGTGGTATTAAACAAATCTGAAATGTTCTTTCTTATTGGTTTGAATTTGCAAATACATACCTATACTTTTTCAGGTGGTAATTTGCTACTTGTTTTTCTTTTGTTTTTTGTTACTTTTTTGCCATGGTCATGCATAAAGCATGGAATTTCTAAGCACCATAGTGATCTCCTTTTTAGAAATCTACCTATTGATTTAGCTTACTGTAAAACACACCCACACTTTTTCCCTTTATACTTTATAATAGTAGTATAGTTAAGAAATGGCAGAGAAGCAAAAGTGCATCTAGTTGTAATCTTTCTCTGAGGTGTATAATGTTGCCCACTTGAAGATGGTTTACTGTAGGAAAGTGATATATTTGCAAATTGAGCAAATTTATTAATTTTTAAGGTATATGTTTTGAATCCATTTTGTATGTGATTTAACTTATATTAAAATAACAGTTATCTATAACCAAATACCCAATGATATTCACAATTTATTTCCCAAATAAAGTATTCAGATATCACTTTCCATTGTTTCAACTTACTATATCCTTTTTTGCTAAAAGTCATCATTTGGCAGAAATTTCAGTAAGCAGGCTACTTCTATATTTGTGGGGTCGATTTTTTAACACTACATCACTTACACTTTAATTCTGGTTTTTAGACTTCTTTTAATTTTTCCTATGCAGAACCAAGAAACACTTCAGAAATGTTTAGTTAAAACAAGAAGACAAGTCAGCAGTAGCATTTCACTTTTGGAATGAAAATCATAACCTTGACCCAAGTCCAAAACTACTAAAAAGCATAAAAGGTCACAGTGAACCCACAACATGGGAAAATATTTTAATATGGAAGCACAAAGACCGTCTGATAAATTTTAAAACTCCACCAGTTGACACCTTAATGAAGAAGTTCATCATTCCATTGCCAGAGAGAAGGCTGCAGTCAACTGCAACCAGCAAATGCAGTCAGACCCCCAAGCTTGAAAATGGAAGCAGCAGCTCCTGGAACTAGTCCCTCATAAATTAAAGTCTAAGTGGCATAATGTTAAAAAACCGACTCCACAGGGCATAATTTGAATGTCACTGTTACTAAATTCCTCTAAACACCAATTAAGTAGGCATATTCTGAAATTTACTTGTGGAAGAAAGGAAGCTTTATTAATGTGTGTTTAGTACAGACATTTTCTTGTTCATTTTTAGATCTCAGTATTTATAGAAAATGGATCAAAGTGCTTTGTAGTCTTGAGTCTGAGGATCTGATTGTCAAAAAGAATCGAAATGCTTTCTTCAAGTACATGTTACATGTTCTACAGGATGGGCGTCTTGAAGGACCCTTCACTGAGTTACAACTTAAAAGTGCAAAATCGGGTGTTCAGGTGAGTACAAGTTTTTTATAGTATGTTCTATTTAGATAGTTCTTCTCAAATATGCTCTTATTTATAATAACATATATTTATAATAATAACTAGGTTGCTAATACATAAGAACCTTGTTTATCCTGCCCATATTAACCTGATTTCTGGTTTATCTGGATCGATTTTTACTTACGTTTTTTGCCACAAAAATATGTGCGTTCTCAGATAAATACATATGAATGTATATGATTGTAATGTTGGCACCATAGAAGGCACCATTGGTTGCATGCTAACAATAAATACACAATATTTGGAAATGATATAAGAACTAAAAGGGATGCTGTAAAACATAGTAGAGACAAGTTCATAGACAAGGAAAGTGAAAAGTTTATTGAATCTTGTGAAGTGAATGGGCTAGACATCCTGATTGGCAAATATGGAATGGGGTCTTGCACGTTATTAACAAGAATGGGCAAAATGTTATCGACTGTGTACTTTGGCCAGTTAATATGCGGTATAAGTTGAATAATTTTAAGATATTAAGTTTTATTTCAAATAGTTACCACTTCCCGTTGATGGTAGAAATGAGAATACGAGAAAAAATTATTATTATATTAGTAGTAGAATGGTAATAGTAATAGTAGTAGTACTAGATACAAGGAAAACCTGGGTTTTGAGTATGGCTAAGATAACAGCCTGGGCTGATGAATGCCATACTCTGTGTATGGTGGCTTAGTACAAATAATAAATATAGAGGTCCTCTAGTAAATAAGGGTACTTATCAAATGGATTATGGTGGTATACCCAATAATGACCAGGGCTAAAAGTGGTAGCCACCAATGTATTGATCTTAGAACTGAATAAAATGCCATACATATCAACAATAAGTACCATGACAATTGTCAGTGCCACAGAATCAACTAAAGTGTGTGACATTATGTTTCATTCATTTTCTTGATACCAATCATAGACGTCTCATCTGGATGGCTTTCAATTATTTTCTTTGCTGCTGTTGCAGTGATCCAAATTTCACTATTGTACATCAAAGCTTGCTTTCATTTAATTGTTTGTATTCCAGATTTGAGTTAGTCAAGATCATCTCTAGTCCCACCAAGTCCAGATAAATGAGGTTCTTGTGTGATCCATATAAGCCTTTACCATTTTAATGAGTTATAACCTATCAGTTAGAAACTTGATGTTAACCTGAGTATTGTCATCTTAGTGGGTCTGAGGGAGTTTAAATTGGCACACTTGCTGTCCATGGGATGTAAAAAAGAACTCTGGCATACCTCAGCATAAAAAATAATACTCTCCTCCTTATTATCAGTTACTTCAGCACTGTGGCATAATATGTATTTAGAATAAATTATAGGAGGTAATGTGTTTGGTGATTAGAATCCTGAATGTGCATTACATGAACCTGGGTTCATTTCTTGTCCTCTTTGCCAGAGCAGCCAGCAGCTATGTTGTTTTCTCTGGTGACTGTGGGGCAGCTTGAACACAATCTACATTGAAGCACCATGAAACTAGGGAGCTAACAAATTTAGATTCTCTTACAGATACAAATTTTAGAAAAAAGGCCCATATGTGTATCTGTCAACAATATAAAAATGAAAAGTTGGATAAATACCAAACTTGGTGCTTCACTTCAGAATATTCCAAGGATGTGACATGAAGATTTTAAAAAAGAACTCCCCCTCCCCAAACTAACCTTTACATGGAACATATTTGAAGTTTTTGATTTTTACAAAAAATAGCTCTAACAATTTTGGTTAAAAAGCCATATGTTTAAGATATTTGCATGGCATAAAATGTAATTCTTGAATTTTCTGGGAAGAGCTTGTGAGCCCCTCATCACTGGGAAGGAATTTTGTATAACTGGTAAACTATAAGAGATAAACAAAATGTACTACAAAAAAAAAAAAAAAGTAGATCTCTTTAAAAAATGTTATTTATTTAAAATAGGTTTTTGTGGCATTAGCTATTTTTGAGATATCTGTTGTTATTAGTTTGATTTTCAATATTTTATCATCTTTTTTAAAGTGTTATAGCTTTTCAGTTGTTTCTTGCGATATAGAAAGAGTATGGAATTTCTAAGGATATGGATTCTCTAGCATATAGCGATCCAGTTTTTAAACTCTATCAATTCAGTTTCCTCTATCCTCTTTTACCTTCAACAAAATGTGTAATGAATGTATTTCTGCGATGCCTATCTTGATTAATGTGAAGTGGACAGAAAAATAAGCTTTTGTAAGAATAGTTTGTAGAAGCTATATACAAATAAACAATAGTGGGTAGGGAAAGTCATATGAATGTAACACATTCAGATTTTGCGCTTCAGGTTATACATGTAAACGTTTATTGAACACTGATAAATTACCAGAAAATTCTGGTTGCATAATTCTTGTAATACAGGTAAAACACATTCAAAGATAGACGAAAAAGTTATTAGCAAATTCAGAATGGCCTTGCTTCAATAGTTTGAAGGTGAAACATTTTCAATAATTGCATACTGTATAAGCTGAGAACACATTTTCACCATTTAATGAGTGCTGCTTTTTCAGCAGGAATTACCGCTGATATAAAATGATAAAGACTTATATGAATTATCTTAAAGTATGAAAATACAACTGGTAGTCATGACAACTTTATATTAACACTTCCTCCCTTTGCTGCAGTATAAATGTCCTTGTGTTAAACGGTCTGAAATAAAAAAAGAGGAAGATAAAGAGGAGTCTTCTCCATTTATGTGTTACTGGTCACCAGACACGACTACATATGTTGGTATTCAACCTCTTCGTGGTAGTGGTGCATTAATTTATATGGCTATATCTTATAACACAGAGTTAGGTTGGGACATTCCATAGATAAGGAGTAAAACAGTTTTATAATGTGTTTGTACAAAATTAATCATATATGAATGTAAAACATAAAGATAAATGTGATAAAAAGTTTTGTTGTAATTATATTGCAATGTTTAAAATATGAGGACAACCTTTATGTGAGTCGAATATGTATAATTGTGAGTTGCAGTGTATATCACATAAACTCAGAAATACCTGTATTTTGTAGTATGTCAATTTTTGTATATTTCTGTTCATAAAAATAGTTTGTAAAACAGATTTCTTTGATACTGAATTGTTGCTTCTGTAATGAAAATCACAATCTAATGTTTCTCAAATGAATAAGAAAACAAAAAATGCAAAAATATAAGACTTAGTCTCTTTATTTTCCCCATTACATACATATAGTATGTAGAGCAAGCGTTGTATTCCTTCCAAAATACGTATTTCCCAATTTCGCTGGAAATACATATTTTGTGGTCTCCTGAACCTGAAAATAAAGCATTTAATGGCAAAAAAGATCTGTATGAGAGGGAGAGAGAAGCAAGCACACTCAAAAATGAAATTTCAAATAAATACTAAACTTCAAAGATGTAACCCAAAGATTTTCAAGAAAATGTCCCTGCCACAAACTATGCTTTACATGGAAAATCTGTGGTAATTTTTTATTTTCTCCAAAACAGCTTTAATGGTTTTGTTTAAAATACCGTAAGTTTAAGATATTTACTTGACTAATAAAATGTATATCTGGAGTTTTCTATATTTTCTGTGAAGCCCTCTTCATTCTGAATCAATTTTGTATAGTTTTCTATAACCAATAAACAAGATAGTCATAAGTTTTCACTATACAAAAATGTGGATCTTGTTAGGACACACAATTTAGGTCAAACATATGTTTACTTTGTCTACCATATACATAGTAGGTAGAGAAGGTACCTATTGCATTCCACCCAAAAATTTGATACCAAGATTTCACGGAAAATACTTGTTTTGAGGCCTCTGAATCCAAATAAAGGATTTTTGGAAACATATCCATGAGTATATCTGTGTGTCTGTGAACAGCATAACTTAAAAATGAAAAGTCGGATAAGTACCAAGCTCGGTGTTTAAGTTCAGTATCTTCCGAGGATTTGGCATGAAGAATTTCAAGAAAATGCTCCCACCCTAACTATTCATTACATGAAACCTTTTTCAAAAGTTTTGATTTTCTAAAAAATGGCTCAAACAATTTTGATTAAAATACCACATATGAAAGATATTTACATGAAAAATAAAATGTTTATCTTGAATTTTATGGGAATAACCTAGGAAGTCCTCTTCATTAGGAAGGAATTTTGTATAATCTTGTATAACTGGTAAACGTTAAGCGATAAACGAAAACATACTATATAAAAAATGTAGTCCTCTTTAAAATGCACAATTTATTTCAAAGAAGTTTTTTTTTTTTTTTTTTGTTTTTTGTTTTTTGGTGGCATAATCCATTTCTGAGATATCCATTTTTAATGATTTGAATTGTTCATTTCTTAGTCATTCTTTAAAGTCTTTTCAACATTCAGTTGTTTCTCACAATTGCACGGAAACAGTATGGAATTTTAAGGCCAGGGTATAACGTTCAGTTCTTAAAGATTTGACTGTCACTGTCTCTTTGTATAATGAAGTGTGTAATGTAGTTATTTCTGCAAAGGCTTATTTGGATTAAAACGTAGTAGATATAAAAGTAAGCTTTAGTAAGCATAGTTTGTACATTCACTAATAAACGATAAAGGGTAGAGAAAGTCATGTGAATGTATCACATCAAAACAATTTTTAGTAGCATTAACCATTTTCAAGATATTTATTACATTTGATCTGAATTTTCCAAAGCTTGATATTTTTATTTTCTTTACTATGTTTAGTAAGTAGAAGAATTATTGCATTACACCCAAAAATTCGATACTGAGATTTCACTGGAAATACATGTTTTGAGGTGCCCTGAATCAAAATAAAACATTTTTGGAAACATGTCCATGTGTTTGTCTATCTGTGAACAGCATAACTCAAAAACGAAAGTCAGATAAATACCAAACTTGGTATTTGAGATTAGTATCTTCCAAGGATACAACATGAAGATTTTCAAGAAAATCCCCCCAACCCAACTATTCTTTACATGAAACCTTTTTCAAAAGTTTTGATTTTCTAAAAAATGGCTCAACAATTTTGATTAAAATACCACACATGAAAGTTATTTATACGAAAAATAAAATGTTTATCTTGAATTTTCTGGAAATAGCCTAGGAAGTCCTCTTCATTCAGAAGGAATTTTGTGTAATCTTGTATAACTTGTAAACTTTAAGCAATAGACGAAAATGTACCATTCAAAAAACGTAGATCTCTTTAAAACACACAATTTACTTAACATAAGTCTTTATGTGGCATAAGCCGTTTTTGAGATATCCATTATTAAAGGATTTGAATTGTACAATACTTGTCAATCTTTTAAATTCCCATCAATTTTCAGTTGTTTCTTGTGTTTGCATGTAAACAGTATGGAATTTTAAGGCCAGCATATAGCGTCATTCTTAAATATTTGACTATCGTTCTCTTTGTATTTATAATGAAATGTGTAATGTAGCTATTTTTGCAAAGGTTTGTTTGGATTAAATGTAGTAGATAGAAAAATAAGCTTTAGTAAGAATAGTTTGTATACCCACTAATAAAGATAGAGGATAAAGAAAGTCATGTGAATCTATCACATCAGATTTTTTAAATGCTTCATCAGCTTTCTTTTGTTCTTGTAATGCATGCATAGAGTATGCAATTTCAAAGTCAGCATATAGCAACTCACTTTTTAAAGTTTTTATGTCGCTCCAGTCTCCTGCATTCCTTGTACCTACTATGAAACGTGTAATGAAACCATTTCGCTGTTTACAATAACATGAGAGAGAGAGGAACATTTTGTAGAAGAGTTAAAAGAAAAAAAGAAAGTAGTGAGTAAAGAAAGTAATTGAATTTAACGGTCATAATCTTTTTATTTTCTCTACCACTCACCTACAGTAGGTAGAGGAAATACTGTATTCCACCTGAAATTCAATACAGAGATTTTATCAGGAACACATATTTAGAGGTCTTCCGAATACAGGAGAAGCATTTTTAGAAAGAAAAAGATGTATGAGTATGCACACTCTGTGTGTTGCGTCGTCCTCCATGGTGTAGTGGTTACCATGCTAGCCTAGTTTCCGAGGTTGTGGGTTCAAACCTGGCGGAGGGCAATGGATTTTTTTTGGGGGCGTAAAAACCTTTAGCATGGCTTCCTTCAGAAGGGTAGTAAAGCCGGTGGTCCCGTGTCATAGATTCATGGCACATAAAAGAACCTCAACCTGATAAAGAGGCCTCTGAGCAAAATTGCTGGTCTTTCATGCCCAATACAGAATGGGATGCTAAGGACCACATCAGTTAAAAACATCCATAAATAAAGCTAAATTTAATTTAATTTTCTGTGTGTCATGAACAGCATACCCCATAAACTAAATGTTGGATAAATAGCAAACTTGGTATTTAAATTCAATATTTTCTAAGGGTGTGACATGAGAAGTTTTCACAGAAATGTTGACTGCATTCGTAAGTTTTTTTTTTTTTCCTAAAAGGTGTCTATAACAATTTTGTTTAAGTTATATGTTTGACATATTAAGATGAGAAATAAAATTTATAGCTTGAATTTTCTATGAATAGCCTGTCAAGTTCACTTTATTTGTTGAACGTTATAAACTAGGTAACCATACGAGATAGAAAATTAATTACTAAAGGAAAATGAAAGATCACATTAAAATATGCAGTTTGTATGAAATCTTTTCACAGATTTAGACATTTTTTAAATATATATTGCAATTTTAGAGCTCTTTTACTTTCTCTACCAAGTACATAATAGGTAGAGAAGGTATTGCATTCCACCCAAAAATTCTATATTGAGATTTCACAGGACATACAGTTTTGCAGACCCCTGAGTCAAAAAAAAATAGTTTGTGTTTTTGGATAAAAATCTTCTCCCATAGAGCGAGTTCTAGCAGATGGTTTACTTCTTTTAGTAGTTCAAAGTTTGTGTCTATTTTGTGATTTGTTTTCCAAATGTGTGCTGCAATTGCTGATTTGTTTGTCTGTTTATATTTTACGTTCCAAATAAATTATTTTGCAGAGGTTTGTTGTGCTTGGTTTTTCCAATGTATACTTTATTGCATTCTTGGCAGAATCCTAGGTTTGGAAGTTTTTGGTACCTGATCTTTGAGAGGAGCTTTCAACAGATTTTTCAAGTTGAATTTATTTTGAGGGGCTAGGATTATGTTGTGTTTTGAAAAGACCTTTTGGAACCTGTTATGTAAAGGTGGGTGAAATGTGAATTTCTTAGTTTACTTCTTGTCTTCCAAGGGTATTAGGGTAGTAGTATTGCTGATTTCCTTGTTTTTTCAAATTTTTGTACCTTCCTGTCTATCATTCTTGAGTTAAACCCATTAACAATGGCTATTTTGATGATTTCCTTGTATTATTTGTTGTATTCATCTTTGCTTAAAAGAAAGTCAACCTGTGTACCAGATGTTGAAAATTACCTGTTGGTATGACTTTGGGTTAAAGCTATTGCATTTTATGTAGTTTTCAGTGTGGGTGGGTTTACTGTATATCCCAAATGAAAGTCTGTCTTCATTCTCATTATTTTTATATCCAGGAAAGGCAGGTATCCATTTTTCTCTGTCTTACAGTGCAGTTGATGGTGGACGGAATTTTGTATAATCTTGTATAACTGGTAAACGTTAAGTGATAGACAAAAATATGCTACACCAAATATGTAAAACTCTTTAAAACACACAATTTATTTAAAATGTTTTTTTTTTTTTTTTTTTTTTTTTTTTTTTGGTGGCATAAGCCATTTCTAAGATATCTGTTATTAAAAGTTCAAATTATTAAATTCTTGATCATTCTCTTAAAGTCCTTTCAACATTGTTATTTTTCGTGATTGCATGGAAACAGTATGGAATTTTAATGCCAGCATATAGCGTTGAGTTCTTAAACAACTGACTGTTGTTATTTCCTTTGTATCTATAACAATCGTGTGTAATGTAGCTATTCCTGCAAAGGTTTATTTGGATTAAAATGTAGAACATAGAAAAACTAAGCTTGAATAAGAATAATTTGTGTATCCACTAATAAACCATAGAGGGTAAAGAAAGACATGTGAATGTATCACACTAGAATTTTTTTTTAAATTAATGAATAAAAAACATTAATTGTTTATGCACTACTAAATTGATCTTACTAAAATAATATGTAGAAATTTTGATGTGCCTAAATTGTTATTCGATATAATGAAAATTGTGTGAGAGCTTTTTCTCTATGTAGGGGAAGTATTGTATTCCACCCAAAAATTCGATACTGAGATTTCACTGGAAATACATGTTTTGAGACCCCCTGAATCCAAAAAAAGCATTTTTGGAAACATGTCCGTGTGTGTGTCTGTCTGTGAACAGCATAACTCCAAAACAAACAGTCGGATAAGCATCAAACTTGGTATTTAGGTTTAGTATCTTCCAGGGATGCAACACGAAGGTCTTCAAGAAAATCCCCCCATCCCAGATTACCCTTCACATGGAAAATTTTTTAAAATTTTAATTTTCTCAAAAATGGCTCTAACGATTTTGATTAAAATATCATATGTTAAAGATATTTTCATGACAAATAAAATGTATATCTTGAATTTTCCGGGAATGTCTCCAAAAGTATTCTTCATTGTGAACGACTTTTGCATAACTGGTAAACCAAGAGATAGACAAAATTTTACTACACAAAAAATGTAGATCACATTAAAATACACAATTTATGTCATATACATTTTTTTTGTTGAGTTAACCATTTTCGAGATATTGCTTGTTATTCCCTTAAATTTTTCAATACTTATTTTCTCAAATGGGAATTCGTTATTCATTTTTTTTGTCTTGGATATGCAAAGAGTATTAATCTGTGGCAAAGGGAATGGTGCTGCACCTAGCAACCTGCTATTAAGAGATATGTATGTGCTTAAAGGCTACTGTATTTCTATATTGCCCTTGTAAATATATATTCCCCTTACATCTACAAGAAAATTAGCAATATGATAGAGTCTGCAAATGTTTATCTCGATTAATGAAGTAGATGGAGAATAAGCGTTTGTAAAAATAGTTTGTACAAGAGTAGAGAAAGTCATGTGAGTGTAACACATCAGATTTTTTAAATTAAGATTGTAGCAACTATTATCAAAGAAATAGCATTCTGAATATATTCCTTATAAATGTTTAGCATTTCAGGAATCCACTTTAGAAGAAGCTAGGCTGGGTAGGAAAACTCGTACATGAAATGGAATGGGGAAGACACAATTTAATAAATGGTTTTTGCAAAACGATTAGATACAGATTTGAGGAAAAAGGCAAATTATGTATGCTACGCTGCTATAAGAGAAACATTTTTGTTTTTACATTGAGAATTATGAAGGGACTGTATAAGTAAAGGTTAAATTGACACAAATGTAATAAGAAAGTAGGTATAATATGACGGTGTAGTATGATTTAGAATAGGAATTTGGAAACCAAAAGGAACTAAAGTGGTTTCACTTTAAGTTTAAAGAAGTTGTAAACAAAACCATGTGACAAGAGAGCACCTCATTGGCTGGTGAGCAAACTACAACTTTTCCTGCTTTGCATGTCGTCTCTTCCTTTACATAAAACAGTTCAGTTCAGATCGCAACATTTTGTGGATATTCTCGTGCAAGAAATTTAAAAAAACCCATTATTGTAACAGGTCAGTTTATGAGACAAAGTGTGTTTGTTCAGATTCACTGATAACTAATTGAATCATTATAACAGATGGTTGAAGAGGCTATGCGCAGGTGCTGCAGTTCATTTCCAGTTTCCGGATAAGCAGCCAGTGTACTTTTGCGTGTTGAAAAATATTACGTTCAAGAGTGTCATGGCTGAGAATTCTCTGCCACTGTGGAAAACATAAATGCGGGAAAAAAAGACAATTATGTTAAATGCTTTATGATTGACAGAAGTATGAATAACTGTGATGTTATAATTATTATATAATATGGTGAGTCATTACATTTTTAATTCACATCACACCGTAGATGTGTTATATAGTGTTAAATGCTTTTAACAAATTCTTTGAAAAATACCCTCCTTTAATCGACAATGAGTATGGTTGGCCATTATTTAGCAATAATTGAACTCCTTTGTTAGTGATGCAGAATTGTTGCTCGAATTGCGGTTGTATTCTAACCTATAAGCTAATCATTCTTTTAACTTTTTGACTCATAAAAGGTTAAAGCTGAAGTGGTATACTGATATTAGTCATTAAATGAATGATTTCTAAACCTGAAGTTAAGAACAGTTTAATCCAGTACCTATAACCACAGATGTGAACTGTTCAGGTACATTTTTTTGTCTATTCTTAGTATAATGTGTTAGAAGTTTGGGATGTAAGGCAAAATATAGGAATAAGACATACAATGTTTAAAAGCTATGATCCTCAAGCTGTGCAATATACTGTATTTGCATTCTGTCTGAAGCAATTTCCCTCTCACATGTACTTAGTTCCCATCATCCTCCATGTGGTACTGTCATGTGTTCGGCAGAGTGGTACAAGTAAGTTTTGTTTACTTCTCCTTTCAACTTATAGTGAAAAAGGTATAACAGAAAGCTGGAGCTGAGTGTATGTCCACTATGCAGGTGCAATGAAAATGCATTCGTATGGTTATTAAGTTATTATTAGTTTCAAATGGGAAGAGTTCTGCTCTGCAGCGAATGAGGTGCATTTGCGTGTTCAGCGTTGCCGCCTCGTTACCTCCACTCTTTTCATATTTCCCTCTCACTCACACATCGGCCTGGCGCTAGAATGGTCAAGCAACCCAAACTGAATTTTCTAAACTTTTATAATTCTCCTGGTGTTTAAATTCATAATTGGGAATACACTCGCATGTTATGTACATATTTTTTAAGTGTTATATAATTATAGGTTATGAATATGTGCTTTTAATCCAATGGAACTGCCAGTGGCTCATCTGTATCGCTGTCATCAGTTACGCGAAGAGGCAATTCGTCACTATCACTGTCTTCATTGTCTGAGTCTTGCAAATTTATGATGATAGGTTCCAAAATATCGTCACCGCCTATTTCTTTCCAAAAGTCGTCGTCTTGTAGTTTTTCTGCATGTCTCATGCAGGCTTCCCAGTCTTGTTGAGTTACCTTGTCAATTTCTTCGTGAATAAGACGTTCGTCAGTCAGTTTAATAGTGTTATTTCTGTTTGCAACCCCTCGTTTTATTTGAGCCCATACTAACTCAATTGGATTATACTGGCAGTGATAAGGGGGGAGGCGGATTACCTCATGTCCCATGTCCCATTTCCATCCAGCTGATACACTTTTTCCTGGTTTTTAAACAGAAGTACTCGTTGCAGTAACTCATTTTTAGTTTCTGTTGTTGAAAATTCAACTCCCTTTTTTTGCAACCATTCAACAATTTGGTTCTTTCTACTGGCAGTATTCGGTACTTTGTTTTCAATAACCGAATGATATGGTGCATTATTCATTATAATTAAGCTTCCCTCTTCTAAATAATTTAGGAATCTGTTCAAAAACCATTCTTTAAACATATCAGCTGTCATCTCTTCATGATAATCTGAGGTGGTTTTGGACAGAAAAATCCATTTGCTTTCAGGTACAAATCCTGTCTTAGCGGACCCTACATGACAATGATAAGTTGACTGCCTTTTCCAACAGGTACCTTCAGGCCACCCTTTTTTGAGGAATCTTGCCAGATTGAATTTTGAGTGTGGTTTTTATTTACCCATGTCTCGTCTAAGTAAAATATTGGTCTCGTATCGCCAGAATTTCAAATTTCGTGCATTTTGCGGCATTTTATTCTTGCCGCAACAATGTCATTCCTCTCCATTAAAAATTGTCGCCCATCATTTGTCTTTCTGTACCTGAACCCTAATCCCCTCAAAATTCTATAAGTATATGAATTTGAACCAGTGTATGATATTTTAGTTCTAAGGGCATAAGTTATTTTCTGTATTGTTGGGAATTCACCTTGGTCATAAAACTCGAACACAGTCCTGCGTACAACGTCCTTGTCAAAGTCAGTTAAATTTGTAATCCTCTTCAGAGGTCCATTGTGTTTTCTGGGCGATACAAACACTGGAGCACCACTGGGAACAGATTTTCTTGCCTCTCCGCAAATGCAAGACACACTTGCTTTTCTGACACCATATGCTTTAGCAGTAAGCTGTTGAGGATTTTGAAATCAAGTTGATTTCTGTGTTCCTCATTGTTGCATTTTTTCTTGTAGTCGAGCTGCTCAAACTATCTCAGAAGAGTATTTCTACACCCTTAATTGTGACATTTTTTATAGCCTTGTAATCCTACTGTCTTATCTATACTTTAAATGGAAAATGTTTTTCACTTCAATATACATATGAAATAAGTACTCAAAAGCAAATAAAATGTTAATAACATGAATTAAAATGTCAGTATTACAATGGTTGTCATTTTATGGCCAGGCATTATTTAATGAAAAACGGTTTCCATTTCCACATGACACATAGCAGTATGTGTGATATTATTAATCCTTCCAAAAGGTAAGTAATAAGAAATAAAGCAGATATGTTATTTACATGATTTTATTAAAAGTAATACATTTCTTGCTAAATAGTTTTTGTACACTTTAACGTCTTTTTCGCCCTGCTTTTTCACGTGGTTTTCTGTTGCCCTTACCACCTTTAGGTTTAGTTCCGGGCCTCTTTCCTCCACTTCCACTTCCACCTCCTCTCCTTTTCTTTCCACCACCACCATGCTTTTTCCCACCACCTTTCTGAGTCTTCTTCTCCTCAGCTCTTCTGTGAAATTAAGAAACCAAGCATTAAGAGTAATATGGTCAAACACTTGCTAAAGAATGGCAAAAAGGCTACAACAAGCATTCATTGTATAGAATTGAACTCATTGAACCAATCCATGAAAGATGTTACTAACAGTAGTCTGAAAGACTACAATTTATTAATTCTTCCTCTAACAGCATGACTGCAGAGTAGCTCTGTGGTTTCCATTCATGGCTCTATCCTGAGAGTCTATAATTCAATTCAATGAGTGGTCCTGACTAGCTCATGTGAAGTATCCCCAAGGCCTAACATAGTTCAGAATCAACAGTAAAATCTGTAGGTCCCTTGTCCTACCATCGGGGGTAATGGAGTAATGGACATTGCCTGCTGGGTGCCTCCAGCTGGGTCCAATCATTGCTTGGTGGAACGAGGTTCCTCCGAAAGTCACAGACCATATGGGGATCATTAGAAACAACATATTTGGTGAAATATTATACTTATGTTATATACATATTTATGTTGTACCTTTTACACAGTTTGAGCTTTCTCAGCATATTTCATGTAAGAGTTTTCCCATATACCACACAAGAGCAGTAATGACAGAAAAACCTGCCCATATGTTTTAAGTGGAATTAGCAAAAGGAACATATTTTGCATTAAATTTATTGAAACCTATTTACTTTCTATATCACGTACATAGTAGGTAGAAAGGGTATTGCATTTCACCCAAAAATCCGATATAAAGATTTCATCAAAAATACATGTTTTGAAACCCCTGAATATATATATAAAAAAGCATTTTTAGAAAAAGGTCTGTGTTTGCATGTGTCTCATGTGTCTGTGAACAGCATAACTCAAAAACGAAAAATTCATTATCTTCCAAAGATACAACACGAAGATTTTCAAGAAAATCCCCACTTCAACTACCCTTTACATGCAACATTTTTCAAAATTTTTGATTTGGTCAAAAATGGCTTTAATGGTTAGAATACCATATATTAAGTATATTTACATGACAAATAAAATGTATATCTTGAATTTTCTGGAAACGGCCTGTGTAGTCCTCTTCATTTGGAAGGAATTTTGTATAATTTTATATAACTGGTAAATGTTAAGCGATAGATGAAAATGCACAACACAAAAAATGTAAGTCTCAAAAGACATAATTTACTTCAAATAACTTTTTGTAGCATTAGACATTTCTGAGATACCTATTTCTAAATGGATCGAATTGTTCAATACTCTGTCATTCTTTTCAAGTCCTGCAGATTTTCAGTTGTTTTTCGCAACTGCATGGAAAGAGTATGGAAGTTTAATGACAGCATATAGCATCCAGTTCTTAAACATCTGACTATTGCTGTTCCCTTTGTATAACAAAATGTGTGATGTAGCTATTTCTGCAAAGGTTTATTTGGATTAAAATGGAATAGATAGAAAAATAAGTTTTAGTAAGAATAATTTTGAAAGAGGTATAGTGTTGTATTTGTGCATTTGTAGCACCACGTTGTGGAAGCCAATATAATGGGAGAATGTTATGTTGATTTCTGCGTTGCCATCTTGTGTGACGTCACTCGTTGGTTTGGTCTGGTCCGTAGATCCCTCTGGCGTTAGCAATTTGCATGAATTTTAAATGTCCACCGGCTAGCTATTATCTTATCTAGGTAGGCATGTTTGTCTTACAGGTTGTGAAGCGGAAAAGGAATCTTTTATCCAAAAATTACTAGTGAAGAAATGTATTTTATAATGTTTTATTGTCTCACACGTGCACTGACACTTTCACAGATTTATCTAGATAATCGCCATATTGAAACTGTTTATAATAACGTCTTATCACTTTTAACTCACATACTTCAACTTTGTGTATTTAACTTTAGAATATTTTGTAAGATTTCTCGTACTTCTGCTGCGTGTAACTTATGACGAAAATGAAGGACTGATTGGCGACATCTTTTTGAACTGCGGAATTGACGTGGAATGTACGGAGAATTTTGTATAACTGCGGGGCGACCGGCTTCGAGCATGGCTATTTATAGGCTTGCCTTAAGATACACCCAAAGATTATAAATGAACTGCTATTGGCTAATAAAACGCGCCAACATTAGCGTCTATTTTACTATCCAATGAAAACCACTAATACATATTACTTTTAGAGAATGTTCTAGAAGCTTTTTTACCGAAAAGGCGCGAAACATTACGTAACTTCCTGGTTCCCGGTAATGATAAACAACTCATCCCCTTGCTAAAGTATTGTGTTATTGTTAACAGTTTCAGTAGAGCCGTATATTATTATTTACCAATAATAATTACAATTATTAAACCTCTGAAATCAATGTTACATAAAAATACATATTCATATTAAAATAATTATTTATATTAACGTAATTTGTGATACAAATTACCGTCTCATATGCCCCACTAGAAACATAATTATAAATATTTATAACTTGTTTAGAATTTTATAATTTGTGTTTTTAGTCTCCTAAATCTTGGAACACACGCTATCACTTTCACTAAACACTTCACACGCATTTAGCATACGACATATGTTTTATCTCGCCACTATTTACTGGCTCTGGTTTAATTAATTTAGATATTAATCTTACATTACAATTTTTTTTTTTTTTTTTTTTTTATAGCAAATACTATACCCTAAACTATTTAATCACTGTTTCAAAATTGTTTCCTCTCTTACATTGTTGACAAAAATTTATAAATTTAAGATTTTTGTAATCATTATACATATTTACCAAAATATTCACCCTCTACACAAATATTTACATCTCTTAAATCTAGACAATGTTTCACATTTTCTGTTTGCTACATAAGTATTTGTTTCAATTATTTTTACCCATTTTTGTTACTTGGTACCTTACAAAATATATTTTGAATTTTATTTTAACAGTACTCTTGTAATAGTATTTATGTACTTTACTTTAATATAACATCATGCTTTATTTCACATGTCCAGTTATTAATAACATGTTATTTTCCTCTCAAACATTTAATCATGTCCAAAATTTATTTCTCCTTTCCTATGACGTACATATTTATTTAACCCTCTTACGTCCCAATACATTGCTCTGCATTTCGTCTTTAACTATTCAGCATTTATTATTTATCATCATTGTCTTTTGTTTCACCATGATCTTCATAGTTGTATGGTTTCAGCATCTCAATATGAAACTTTCCTATGCTTTTTCGAGTTGTTGGATTACATAACTCATATGTGTTAGTTCCATACACTTCAACAACTTCATATGGTCCATGGTATTTGAGAAACATTCGCCAATAAAGTTTATTTTCTTTGTCCGACAATTTCTTGGTTTTAACCAAAACTAAATCTCCTATTTTGATCCTCCATTCCTTTCTCTTCTTTTCTTCATGTTTCATTTTTCTTTTTATGGCCTTTTTCTTCATCCTCTCAAACGCTTTTCGGAACATCTCTTCTTCTGTTGGTGATATCGAATGCGCATCTGGAATGGCTTCTGGAATTTTTTTACACATTGTATTGATCTTCTTTCCCAACTTAAGTTCACATGGTTTATATCCTGTCACATTGTTTATGGTTTCATTTAGTAGGTTCTGAACAAAGTTCACGTATCCATACCATTGGGTGTGTTTTCGATGACATAACACCCTTAAATAATTTGAAATTTCCTTAATTTCCCTCTCCACTGGGTTGGAGTTTGGTCTGTATCTTGACGAAAAATATTGTTTAATGCCATTTTCTTTCAGTCCATCCATAAATTTTTTTCCTGTGAAGTACGAAGCATTATCGCTCAATACAGATTGAATAGGTCCTTCTTCTATCACATATGACTTGAGTAGTCTATTCAAACATGCTAAACCTGTAGGTTTTCTAAATGGGTAAATTCTTACATATTTGCTGAATATATCATAACAGACAAATATATATTTATTTCCAAATTGACTTGTAGGCATTGGACCATGAATATCAATACTAATTACACATCTCGGCTTATCTCTTATAACCGAATTAGTTTCAAATGCATATGCTGCATTTATTTGCTTTGCCTTCTGACACAGGTTGCAGCACGATATAAATCTCCGAACTTTCTGACGCAATTTGGATATGTATAAATTCTCTAAAATCATAGAAGTTGTTCGGTCCGTCCCTGAGTGTGCTAACCCTTCATGAAAATTCTTAATTAGTTCCTTTTCCATGCTTTTCGGAACCATTACCTTCCAACTAGGCATTTCTTTTCCATGCTTTTTGTATAATGTCCCATCTCGAATTGCTATAATTTCTTTCTTTGCCTCCTCAATCAATGGTGCATTTTCTTTAAGTTCAAATAATTTTGCATCCTCATTTTGAATTTCCCCCATATTTTTCAATTTTCTAATCATTTCTTTGCTTAAAGGAATTTCAATTGTCAATATTTTGACTTCATTTCTAGGCCTTTCAATATTTTCGGGAATTTGTGGGTTGTAGTTCAATCTTGACAGCAAATCACTGAAGGTATTATTTTTGCCAGGAATGTGGATAATCTCAATATCGAATGCAGATATTGCATGAATATATCTAGCAAGTTTTCCACTACATAATCTACACCGTTGTATGAAAGTTAAGCTTATGTGGTCTGAATATACTTTCACCTTTTTCTGATAAATATAGGTTTTAAAACGAATTAATGAGAAATATAGTGCTCCAATTTCTAACTGAGTCACTGAAGAATTTCGCTCAATATTGGTAAGTCCTCGAGAAGCTGTACTAATGACGTGAAAGTCATTGTTGATGTCTCGCTGTCCTAAAATTCCGGCGTATCCTTGCATTGATGCGTCGACATAAATCTCATATTCCAAATCTTCTCTGGGCCTCTCAAGTAATATGGACTTAGCAAATAGTTCCTTTACTCTCTCAAAGCATTTTTGATGATCCTCTGTCCATTTCCACTTATTGTTCTTTCGGAGTAGCTGCCGCAGTGGTTCTATTTCAGCCGAATATCTTGGTACGAACTTACTCTGAAAGTTCAATACCCCTAAGAGACGTCTAATTTGTTTTACGTTCCTGGGTGGCGGAATTTTCATTATTGCTTCTATTCTTTTCTGATCAGGTCTTATACCTCGTTCATCCACTACATAACCCAGAAAATTTATTTCCTTGACACAAAATTTTGATTTTAGTATGTTCACAGTCATACCATGTTGTTGTAGTTTATTTAACACATAATGGACATTATTCATGTGTTCTTCAAATGTTTGACTAATGATTAAGAAGTCATCAATATACTTTATTAAAAAGTCATCTGCAGAATTTCCAAAGATACTGTGAATGGCTCTCAAAAATCCACTTCCCGAGTTTTTTAAACCAAAAGGATTTACACAAAAGCGATACTGGATCCCTGAGTACTGAAATGAAGTGTAATCACGCACTTGCGGATCTAATTCCACTTGCCAATAGGATGCAGTGAGGTCAATGGATGTCAAAAATCTTCCTCTTGAAAGTTTTGTAATTAGTTGTTCAATTCCCTCACTTTGAAAATGATCTGGTTTCATATATTTGTTGACATATCTACCGTCTAAAGTTAATCTCAAACTACCATCTCGTTTAATACTCCAGCAGATTGAATTTATGTATTGAGAATTACTTTGCTCAATAATCCCATTTTCTAACATGCTATTTATTAATTGTCTAGCTTTGTCTCGAAGACTTATAGGTAAATTGTCATACTTGTGCCTATATGGTGGTACGTCTTCTACTTGAAATGTATGCTGATATACATTACATCTGCCTGGGATATTACTAAATACTGAACTATTGTTCATCAAAACATCATGAAGGATTTGTTTTTGCATTATCGTAAGATTATAAGCTTCTTCACACTTGTATATTATTTCCTCATTTCTCTTCTCCTTCCAGCTGTTATTTGTCTCGCTCACATGGTCGTCTTTTGTTTGGATTGTAAATTCCTCTACTTTCTCTGGCATTTCTGCTAGCTGTTGAAAATATGGCGTGGTATTCCCTTCATATTCTGTGACTACCTGCTTTATCTGACTATTTCTATCAGTTTCTGTTATTTGCACAAAAAATTCTTGGTCACAAATATTTTTCTCATCCTTTGTCATCTCGATTACAGAAACTTTTTCTTTTATAAATGGTACCCTTATTTCTCTACCTTCTTTTGTTATTTTTAACTCTTCATGTTTAAAATCTATACATGCTTCATATTCATGTAGGAAGTCACATCCTATAATTATGTCACAAATCAGATGGTTTACAATTAGAAACATAACCTCAAAATTCTCTCCGCCAATAAGTATGCTAAGTAGAGCTTGTGTTTTTATGACCTGTGCGGTTCTTCCAATTGCAACACGACAAACTAAGTTACTAGTGGGAAGAGCCATAATCTTGTTACCTTCATTAATTAAATTTATGTAAAATTTCTGTGAGCAAATTGAAGCTGATGAACCAGAATCTATAGTTGCAATGATTTCTTTCTTCGCAATTTCCATTCTAACATGAGGTGACTCAAAATTTTCTCCCTTATCTTTTGTTGCTGTAATCTTATTACAGGGTGTATGTGTAGGCGTATGATTTGTATTGGTAATGGATACTGAATTATTAAAGACGTCCTGAGAACCTACTACACAGGAGTCTGTTAACAGTTTTCCTGGTTATTTCCATGTTCACGTACGGGACTGCCATTCCTAACAGGCGCTAAATCTATCTCCGTGTCGCTACCATTGTTTTGAGTTCCCCTTCCTCGAGTTCGAAATCCTCGATTTCTGACATTTTGTCCCCTTGGCACGTAATTTTCTTGCCGTTCCTCAGATCTTTCACGGTTATTATTTTCCCTCCAGTGAGTGAAATTTCCCCTCTGTCTAGTGTACCTCCTTCCATAATTTTGCCCTCTTTCAGGTAATCTTTCTGTCCGGACATAATTTATTTGTTCCTGCCGGCCTGGTCTCCTATCTATCCTTAATCTTTCAAATTGTGGAACGTATGATTGATACCGTTGTCTGGTATTAATTTCATGATGTCTGTCTTGTCCTCTTATTTGTTGATAACTACCTTGGTAATTTCTTCTATCTTGTACATCTAAAAATCTATGTTCCCACTCCCGAGACATATCTTCTTCCTGTTGTTCCAAAGCTGTTATTAATTCTGTCATCTCATAGATGTTCCGTGGTTTTGCAATTAATAAGTAATTTTGTATCCTTATAGGATAATGCCTTGCGAGCAAACTCACAAAATCTTCCTCACTGATTGGAGGTGACAAGTTTCTAACCTGACTTGCATGTTTTAGTAAGTAATCAGTCATCGATATTCCCCCTCGTGGATTAAATTGACCGTGACTAAGCATTGCTCGTATTCTTTGCTGTATCGTAACATTCCAAAATCTGTTCATGAATAATCTCTGAAAGGATTCATATGATATTTCACCCCCGGATACCATTTGTAACCAATCTAAAGTTTTCTGGTCCAAACATCTTTTGACAACTATCATTTTCAATGCTTCAGGTATCTTTTTAATTTGAAAATACTCTGATAATTCTGCAATGAACTGTACTGGACTGGAGTTTTCATTAAATTTTGGAAGTGGAAAATCACTTAAGATATGATTGTAATTTTGCAAATTCCCTGCTCCCATATTTAAATTCTCTAGTGTTACTTGTGCACTCTGAGTTTCAGCATTAGCTATAGATGAAGCTGCCGCATCACTCACATTATTTGTCATACCTGAGGAACTACCTCTATCATTATTTTGTACATCTGACACATGCACATCACATATATTTGCCCTTGAATTCAATTCTAACCTATTTACAGTACCCTGCAGATTTTCTATTGTCTGTTCCAATTTCTTATTATTCTCATTTTGAACATTTTGGTGTTTGTTAATTTCAGAAGTTAGCTTTTGATTCAAATCTTTAGACAAATCTTTAACTTCATCTGACAATTTCTTTCTCTGTTTTTCTGACTCCTTCTGAATTTCAGATATTTCCCCTCTGAAATTAACTTGCACCTGTATTAAATCTGCATTTGTAGCCTCCATCATCCCTTTTAACTCACTTGAAATGCTACTCATTCGGCTACCTAGCTCTGTACATTTTACATTAACCTCATTTTTTTGGTTAGATATTTCCCTGCTCATGTCTAACATTTTCTTTGAAACCTCGCCTATCTCATTCGCTATCATTTCCTGATTTTCATTTCTCATTCTCATCATACTACTATCTAGCTCCATGAATTTCTTTTCAATTTCTTCCCTGTTTTGTTCTAAGCTTCTACCAATATCTTCTCTTAACTCCCTATGACTCTTTTGCATATCTTCCCTGTTTTGATCTATTTTCTTTTCTAATTTCTCATTATTCTTACAAATATCTTCCCTCAATTCCCTGCTATTCTTTTCCATATTCTCATTAGTCTTTTTCATATCTTCCCTGTTTTGATCTAATTTTTCACCAAATTTTCTCAACATTTCCATAATCATACTATTATCAGAGTGAATATTTCCTGCTATTCTACTCTCACTTTCTACACTAACATTTTCATCTTCAAACCCCAAAAAATCTGGGCTTCCTGTACTTTGTATTGGATCACAGCTAACTGCTACACTATCTCCCTCCATAATTATTTCTTCTGTATTATTGGTAGCCATTGTTTTTATTATCCTACCGCTCCTCATTAACATTGAAAGTTATTTACACTTAAAAAATTAGGATACTCTAACCTTAATAATGCTGTCCGCTGATGTATCTTTGATGTCCAGCGTTCTGCCCCTTTCTCCTAGATTTGTATGTCGCTTCTGCGTTGTTTTATGATGAATCTACGTTGTCTCGATGTTTTTGCATCCACTTATCCGCGTCATTTGTCGCTCCTCGTTTCTGGAATCTGCGTCTTGTAGATCATTTTACTGCTGCTTTCGTTCCACGTCCTAATTATGCTGATCCTTTCCTGGTCACTTCGCCTTCCTTTCCTAGTCACTTCGCCCCACGTTGGTGGCGCCAATTTGAAAGAGGTATAGTGTTGTATTTGTGCATTTGTAGCACCACGTTGTGGAAGCCAATATAATGGGAGAATGTTATGTTGATTTCTGCGTTGCCATCTTGTGTGACGTCACTCGTTGGTTTGGTCTGGTCCGTAGATCCCTCTGGCGTTAGCAATTTGCATGAATTTTAAATGTCCACCGGCTAGCTATTATCTTATCTAGGTAGGCATGTTTGTCTTACAGGTTGTGAAGCGGAAAAGGAATCTTTTATCCAAAAATTACTAGTGAAGAAATGTATTTTATAATGTTTTATTGTCTCACACGTGCACTGACACTTTCACAGATTTATCTAGATAATCGCCATATTGAAACTGTTTATAATAACGTCTTATCACTTTTAACTCACATACTTCAACTTTGTGTATTTAACTTTAGAATATTTTGTAAGATTTCTCGTACTTCTGCTGCGTGTAACTTATGACGAAAATGAAGGACTGATTGGCGACATCTTTTTGAACTGCGGAATTGACGTGGAATGTACGGAGAATTTTGTATAACTGCGGGGCGACCGGCTTCGAGCATGGCTATTTATAGGCTTGCCTTAAGATACACCCAAAGATTATAAATGAACTGCTATTGGCTAATAAAACGCGCCAACATTAGCGTCTATTTTACTATCCAATGAAAACCACTAATACATATTACTTTTAGAGAATGTTCTAGAAGCTTTTTTACCGAAAAGGCGCGAAACATTACGTAACTTCCTGGTTCCCGGTAATGATAAACAACTCATCCCCTTGCTAAAGTATTGTGTTATTGTTAACAGTTTCAGTAGAGCCGTATATTATTATTTACCAATAATAATTACAATTATTAAACCTCTGAAATCAATGTTACATAAAAATACATATTCATATTAAAATAATTATTTATATTAACGTAATTTGTGATACAAATTACCGTCTCAATTTGTATAACACTAGTAAAAGATAGAGAGTAGAGAAAGTCATGTGAATGTATCATATCAGATTTTTTACTTATTTGCCCAAAAAGCCCACATTTAAAATGTTTAAGATTATTGCACTTAATAATTACTGGGAAACGGAACTACATGCATTTACATTATGACAGAGAGGGATATACAAAGTCTGTATACTACAATAATAATATGAAGATGGAATCCTTATTGTTAATTTTCTTATAGGCGCAAGGGGATAATCAAATCGTTTAAGAGCTGGTGCTATGTGGAGCACTCATTCTCTTTGCATGTCCAGGAATAATGAATTCCCATTCGAGAAAAGGTATAAATATTGTAAAATTCAAAACAAATAACAAGGAATACCTCAGAAATGGCTGACCCCCCCCCCCCAAAAAAAAATATCTCTTACAGTTCACCAGTTATGCAAAAGTCATTCAGAATGAAAGGACTTTATGGACATTCTCAGAAATTTAAGATATTTCAATCAAAATCATTAGAGTCATTTTTGATAAAATAAAAATTTTCAAAAAATGTTGCATATAAAGGGTAGCCTGGGATGGGGAGAGTTTCTTGAAAATCTTTGTTTCACAACTTTGAAAGATGCTGAACTTAAATACCAAGTCTGTATTTATCCCACTTTTTGTTCTTGAATATCTCTCTCTCAATATGCTTTCTTTGGATTCAAGGGGTCTCAAAACATGTATTTCCGGTGAAATCTTGATACCGAATTTTTTGGTGGAACATAATACTTCCCCTACTACTAAGAGAGAAAGTAATAAGACAAACACCACAGATATTTCGTTCCAAGCAATATACACAGATGGTCATGATTTAGCAACTGAGAAAACAGAAGAAACAGCAAAATGAAGGAAAATCGATCTGCTTATAACGATGCGTATGCAATACTTATGCAAAAATCTTTTTTAATAACCCTTAAGTAAGAAAGCTTTACTGTATTTCCCCATCATGTTATAATTGAGGACATAAACAGCTTGTTAAATAACGTTGTATAAAGAGAGAAAATTGTCCTATGTAACATCAGAAGTTGTTAAATAATTAAAACTCAGAAGATCACTTTTCTTGATAGTAACAACTGTGCCATTTCTAAAATGATTAACATGGTAACCTTCAAATTCAGCAGTTTTGCCTACATTTTGTTGGATTTTTGTATTATGTGGAAATGCGAAGTCTTTATCTAATAACTATGGAACCACAGAGAAGGTAAAAAGGTTTAAAGTTCAATTGGCTGTGTTTATCTAAAAATTACTCAACCAATCCGAATAATTGTTACATTGCCAAAGATACTTACAGGCAATACATAATTTCCTGAATCTGGAAGACTGTTCGGGAAGGATTTCAAGAAATAGCAAGCACAACATCCACTGATATTTTATATCTATTTCTGTATATATAAGGAGATTTTGTATCCATTAGGAATATTACAAGACTGTACGAGATTAAAATGTAAGAGGTAAAGGGCATGTATCACCACAAAAATCTTCTAGGTCACTGTACAATAATTTCATAAAGAATATGGGAGAGCTGAATGAAATAAGTCTACATTTTAATTGTAAATGCCACTATATCTATATCAGATAAGCCAGCTAGTAATACACCACTTTTCTTTCACATGTCGCAATGACCACTTGCTGAACAAACCAATTCACAGCGATAATGACTATGATAATACTCTTTAATCATATATAAAAGGATACAGAAGCTTTCAGTTATAGGGAAGCATTGCCCAAATGCTATCCTTGGGGGACAGTTCAACCCAAATATGAAGCTGAAAGTAGACGCACTTTTCAAGCTAGTAACTAAACAGCTTTTATATTTGACCACAAACTTTTTAAGCAAAGTAAATAGACACGTTGATAAGCATGGCAATAGTGTTGTTACGAATTGGAATGCCTTTTATGAGTTGGTTTAAGTGTAATAATTGTTTGCAAAATGAGCCCACAGTACAAAAAATGACTAAGAAGGGAGAACTGCCATACATTTGAAAGCAAAAGAGACTGCTCATCATTTATGAAAGTGCTCTAGTAATAACAGAAGTTTAACAATTGAAAAGAAAAAGTGAAAAGAATTCAAGAATCACAACATTACCTGGTACCTTACAACAAATTTAGCATCAAGAATTTCATTAAAGCAACAAAATCTGATCCCATAACCCAAGACAAAAAGTCAGGAATCTACCAGATCCAATGCGAAAATTGTGAAAAGGTTTACATTGGAAAAATGTAAAGGAAGATAGGCACCTACTTCAATGAACACCGGCATTGCATAAAGTTCAAACAGACCGACAAATCAGCAGTTGCTTTTCACTTCTGGACTCATAACCATGAAATAGACACCAATATCTAGTTGCTGAAACCAGCACAAAAACCCAAAGAGCTGGAAGTATGGGAGAAGATTTACATAAACAAGTTTGAAAACCGCATCATGAACTTAGATTTGCCAGAAGCAGACAACCCTCTATTTAGTTTCATCCATAGGCCACCAGAGGACACCCCAAGCTTTCAACAATACGACTCGAGAGCTCATCCAACAGTCAGCAGGCAGCTGATAATGTGAGCTCATGCTCACAATACATGTTCTGCAAAATAAATGAGTGAAGCTAGTAAGAGTGTTTAGGCTGACTCCATTTTCATCAAGTGTATTTTATTAATTGCTTCACTGTGTGTGATTCCACCACTTTTTGGAGACCAAGATATTTTATAAACTTTAAGATGCCAAATCTGTGTTTGGATTGAAAACTTGGGCAGTATGCAGAAAGCACAAAATTAAAATACAGAATGCTGAAATTATAATACACATATCAATGAAATGGCAGATATTTGATCATCCTGATTCCCCTATTAGCTTGCAATCATGGATTTGGTGGAACAAGTGATTTCAACCAAACAGAAGAAGCAGAGAAATCAATAATTGCATTCTTAACTGGTAAGTCAGTACGGGTTGAGAAATAACCTGAGCAGAAGAGCTCTTGATCCCAAAAGTACCTAATAATTTTGTTTATGGAAGTGATTTTGCATAAAAAGGCTTATGAAAAAAAAATTAGCTGCAGGCTTTAATTGTAAAATTCCAAGAGAAGACCCAGATCACCTTTTTAAATAAAAAATGGAAGTAAAACTTGTACAGATTGTCTGTGATTGCCTGCTTGGAGGTAGTAATAAGAGCAAGACATGGAAGTGAATTGTGCATCAATGCAGCTCTGCTCCACTTCGAGTAGAGATCTATATCTGCATCGCATTACTCCACGGCAGCCGCAGTTTTTCCTCTCTGATTTACACATTTTGCAGTTGATTTTACTTTCTCTACTTCTTACAGAAGGTAGAGCAACTATAGCATTTGACCTGAAGGCTCAGCATCACAATTTCACCAGAAATATGCACTTTTTGCTTCTCCCAATACAACCTCCTCCCCCCAAAATGGAGAAGAGGGGCAGTATTAGTATGTGCTTTCCAATGTTTGGGCATGTTCAACAGATTCAAGCCTACAGTATAAATGAAGAGGGCCATCATTTAGAACACCTTTTATAACAAAAAGTAACTGCAACAGACACCATGTGATGCATTTTGAACTGCCGCCACTGAACCAACTATGGAGTTTCATCACCACCAGATTCTACCACATACAAACGCAAAACGCATACAGGAAACACCAAGGAACCAGTCGGCCACTTCCGATGATGGGAACAATTAGCTCCCGAAACCGGTCAAGTTGTAAAACATGTAAGTGATGTTAAAGTGTTTCAACTTCAACTCAAATTTTCTATGTAATACATTATCTAGGGGGAAATAGCAAACTGGACTGCTGCTACTGCACAAAATTTGTATAGCAGTGCTGTGGTAGGGTGACCTGTCAGTTGCATCACTCAAGAGAAACCTCTTTAGATCTGAGGCCAGTTGTTCTTAAGGTCCATGACTAGGTATGCTTAGAGCATAAACAAGTCCACAGGTGACACCAGGTATGAGGAGGAGCTGGTAACGGGTAAAGAAACAGTTTACATTATATATATATATTTTTTTTTTTGGATACAGCCTTTTTATCCTATGCAGCTTCTGAATACGGGTTTTCAATGTAGGTTTTGGAATGATATAGTTTACTTGTCTTATTAGAGATTTCCATTGCTTTGTTACAGATATTACTTAAGCTATATCCCAAGTATGTTCCTTCTGAGCTAAACATTTTAAATCATTTTCAAATAAGCACATTAGTTAAATTTTACTTACTCTAGCTGTTCAGTGTTTATCATTCTGTTTACGGCTTTTTCAATATCCAGCTTGGGCTTCTTGTTCAGAATTTTGTCCAGGATATCCATATTTGACCTACGCTCTTGACTTGGATCCAATACGACAGCTTTTCTTTTCTTGCCACTAGGAAGTAGTGCTCCAATATTCTTTGCACGTTTTTCTTTAGGCAGATTTTCCTGGAATTTCCCTATGGATGCTGTTGATGCTTTCGCTATTGATACTGCCTGTCCTAGCTGTAACATAACAGTAAGATCAAATGTTATAAACATTTCTTTAAAATGTTCTTTCACTTAGCAAGCTAATGGTAAGTTTAAGGGGCAAATCCATAGTCATTACTTGAGGGACAATCATATTGCACTAATCTGTCACTAACTCAAGTATGACAGCCAATTCTTCCTCACTTAGGTAACCAGAGAAATTTACTCGAGTGTGATATTAGTGTGAGGTGAGAGGCCACTGACTACAAGATCATTAAGTAGCCATGGGCAGACTTTGATAGGTTGATAATATTTGTCTTTTCTGGAATGAAAGTTAACTCTGAATGCTAGAGAGGGCTGTGAATTCTGCGGTTATCACTATATCTTCCATGTGGGTGTGTTCCATGGTTTTAATTTGTGGATTAAAATGTTGGACAATTGTATGATTTTACCTGCAGAAATGAATGTGTGCTTAACATAATTGTGGAGAAGCACAGGGAAGTTTTGAAAAATACAAAATAGGAATGTGTCAATATTCAAAAAAGAAATCCACTTAGGAAGTATTGGCAAAATAATTAATTTATTCAATGAACGTAAATTTACTTACTATTTATTTACACATAGAAGTCACTAACTACATTTTCCAGTGTTTTACATATGACTATTTCTCAATATTTCTACCTACTTATGTAACAATGTACATTTAAACCAAAATTCAGTATGTCAAGGGAAAATATAAATATGCACTCATTGCCACTGTTTTACAAAAACAATAATCTGTATTTGTATAAATTTAAAATTTTTATCCTAGTTTTTTTATGTAAAAATTGAGTAAGTCAATGTAAATTAAGACAAATGACGGTGGAAAGTAGACTAATAATAAATCTATGACTGCATGTGAAGAAAACATATTAATATAAATTAAAAAGATGGGAGATTAAAATGCAAAACTTAAATGTAATCCTAGTTTTTGTGCGAAGCAGATTGCAAAAATCTAATACAAGGATAAAGTGGTGAAAGTAAACTGTTGATATGTGCAAAAAAAGGCACATGATGTCACTCTTGGTTGATTTAAAAAATGAAAATAATAATCCTAATTCTTAATGTTAAGTTTAAGTAGGTAGTACATAAAGTCAGTTTTTAAAATACATCTTAATTAGAGCTCAGCAAGGTATCTACATTGCTCATGTGAACTTGTAATTTTTAAAGCTTGTAATTTTCAGGTTACATTATTCAAAGAACAACCTTCATGAAAATATTTCTATAGAACAAATTTAAATTTAAATCAAGTAAATACATTAAGTAACCAACTTATTACATCTTTCCAAAGCATTTCTATTTCAGTGGCATGGATTTGTTGACAATTTTCTTTAGACGTGAATTTGCGGCACATTTCATTTTCTGTGCTCACAACAGCTGAAGCACTTAACCTTACTTCTGTCATTGTGCTCCGTAAAAGGCTTTTATATTTGAGATTTGAAAATGAGTTTTAGCCGACATCACTGGCAACTTTATATAGCAATCACTGCACAGAGATCAGCTAAACAGCTGCTAACAACAAACATAAATGTTAGAATGTTACTTAAGAACAGGACATTAGGATCACTTTCTTGGTATACCTCACACTTCTGTGATGGTAATCCTGAATACAACTAAAATGCTGAATTTGAACAATGACACGCAGAGTGTAATTATTTAATGATGTGTTCAAATAATTTATCTATGTTAGAAATAGGAACTCTGTATTACAGGCCTAAAAACTCAGTAATTACAGACCTGCCCCCCTTTAGTTTTGCCGCTCTTAAACTCACACACAACCTTCTAATTCAAAATTCCTAAACTACACAGTATGGCAGCTATATTCACACTTGTAGCTGTTACATGTTTGAATAATGTTTCTATACAATTTTTTGTAGTTACCAATCCTCAAAAAGTGCTTTGAGTAATTCGCAAGTCTACACCAGACTTACTAGAAAAATACTTGTACCTCACTCACTTTTCACTCATTCCCCACTCACTTTTCAGTTGAGTTTTCTTTGTGAATCTATATTAGTACTCAAGTGGGATCCAAGTATGAGTGTCCCCAACTTGGATTTGGCCCTAAATTAAAAAAATTGCATTCGATATTTAAAAATAGATATGTGGATGACATATTCACAATAGTTAACAAGAAACATGTACAAGATGCTCTCAAATTATTGAATTTGCAAGACAGTAATATTAAATTTACCATGGAAACTGAACTGATAACCAGCTCCCTACCTGGACTTAAAGATCATGAAGAAGAACAATATATTAAATTTTGGAGTTTACAGAAAAAACACCTATACGGATAACTATATAAAAAACAATAGTTACAACCCCCATCACACAAAGTTGCAGTTTTTAACAGTTTGACCCATAGATTAGTGAACATCCCCCTCAATGAAAAGGAATATAACTTAGAATACCAAGAAATCTTAAAAACAGCTAGAAAAAATGGCTACAAAACAGATATGGTGGATAGGTTAATCAAAAAATTCAGGCAACAAAAAATGATAAAAGAAAATACAACCCTCAAACCACACAAACAAAGGCCGACATACAAAAAAGTCACATTTCACCCATGGGCACATAACAAATTCAAGAAAATTTTCAATGATATCAATGTGGCACTCATCCCCGAAAATAAATTCAGCATAAAATTCCTCATAAATGCAAACCAAAAAGAAAAAATACCAGCTCATAAAAAACCTGGGGTTTATAGAATAGATTGCAAGGATTGTGAACAAATCTATATTGGTCAAACTAAGCGTAACATAGAAAAAAGGCTTAAGGAACATTTTCGAAACATCAAATCCAGGGAAGAAGAAAAATGAGCAGTTGCAGCACATTTTTGGATACAGGGACATGAAATTGAGGACACAGTATCACTTATCAAGCAGGCACAAAAACCTACGGAATTAAACATTTGGGAGAAAATATTTCTTTGGAAATTTCGTCCAAGGTTAATGAATTTCGACATCCCTATGGACAAAACTTTGATTACGAAACTTGTAGAACCACCACTAGAGGGATGAGACATCTAATACCATCAGAGGAAAGCCAACCAGTTGCAATTAGCTGACGATGAGGAAGTGATTCCTCGAAACTAGTTCTGAGGTATTGAACCTATTTTAGTGAAATTGTATATTTACAACCATTTCTATATATTATATTTAAAAATAACTTTGCAAAGAAAGAAACTAGCCACTAGCTGTCTTACCAGCTGCTGCAAGGATCGATTTTCAATTCTAAATGTAATTTTTATTACTTCCATTATCAGACCTTCAGAACAGGTAAGCACCTGTTTATAAACATTAAATCAGTTAAAACTGACCTCGGAGTACTGAATTCCTTACGAGTAAAGCAAAGCTTTATTTGCAGCAAAAGTTCCTAAGGCATATTAGACATTAGTCAATTGGTGTATAACATGGCAATAAAGGTCTACAAAATAACAGAATAAGATATCCACCGAACTCTCAGGTAGAGAGTGTGCATGTGCACCTGTGAACAGTGTAACTCAAAAACAAAGACTCTGATAAATAACAAACTTAGTATTTAAGTTCAGTATCTTACAAAGATGTGATATGAAGATTTTCAAGCAATACTCCCAACCCAAACTACCCTTTCACATCGAAATTTTTCTTTCTTTTTTTACTTTCTCAAAAATGGCTCTAATAATTTTTATTAAAATACCATATGTTTAAGATAGTTTCAAGACAAAATGTGTATGTCCAATTTTCTAGAAATAGCCTGTGAAGTCCTATTCATTCTGAATGACCTTTGTACTCATATAATTAATAGGTAAACCACAAGAGATAAGACCAAATCTTACTGCACAAATCATGTACAGCCTATTAGAAAATAAATGAGCAATGGTCAGAGAGGGAGTTCAATTCGGAAAACATTGGAACCATTCGCTAATGCTGCATTCACAATTTAATACTATCCTGCTTTCATTTCAAAGCTATGTGATAAGTGGGAAAATGCCTTTCATTGTGGTTGTATGCATGTTAGCAGAACAGTGAAATGCATGTGTCTCGTAATTGGAACCACCTGGGTTTGAATCTTTGGTGTATATGGGTTTTTTTATTAGTTAAATTTTAATTTGTTAAATATATGGCAATGCTTTAAAGATTAAAAACAGAAGCACTATTAACAGTGAAGTATTCATCATGATGTAGATTGAGTCACACTTTTTTACACTCACCTTCACTAATTAAAAGTTATATAAAACAGAAACGTTTTCGAGGGCATTCGTCCTCATCGTCAGCAACTGGGTGACTAAGGGTCGCTTTCTCCCGGGTCCTCTTCTTCCTCTTCCTGCGGATTCTGAACCTGTTGCCTTCTGGTGTTGGGGGCACAAAGTTTTAACACATTGCTCACAGGCGGGATTTCAAAATTAATGATGTTGTTGCCATTTTTGATGATGTGTATTTTTTCCCAAATGTTCAATTCTATTGGTGTGGTGAGGGGTTTTAACAACTTTGGCCAATGTTGTGGTTTTCTGTCCAAAAATGGTGTGATATAGCGGATTTCTCTATTTGTTTTAGTTTTATGTTCCTTTGGTGTTCCTTAAGTCTGGTTTCCAAGTTTCTTTTAGTTTTTCCTATGTAGTATTTCTCACATTCATCACAACTAATCTGGTAAATTCCGGATTTTAATGTGTTTGGGATGGTATTTTTGAGAGGTGTGTTTAGTAAGTTCTTCAAGCTGAATTTGTTCTGTGGAGCTAGTCTAATGTTAAATTTGTTGAAGATTCGTTCAAATTTTCTAAAGGCCCAAGGGTGGTATGTGAATTTCTTGTATTTCCAATTTGTGTTTGAGAGAGGTGTTAGAGTGGTGGAGTGTGAAATTGCCTTGAGTTTTTTCTTCTTCTTTATCATGTTCCTTATGAGATCTGAGTTGAATCCATTAGTTACTGCTATTTTTTCTATATGTTGTTCTTTTAAAAATTCTTCTTTGCTCAAGGGGACGCTATGCAACTGGTGGATCAAACTTCTAAGGCGGCTAGTTGGTGCGAAGTTGGTTTGCAACCATTTTTCTTTATGTAATTGTCCACATGTGTAGGTTTTCTATGTATACCGAATTTAAAACTATTTTGATCTCTGGTTATAATGAGGTCCAGGAAGGGTAAGGTGGTGTTCTCTTCAATTTCAATTGTGAATTTAATGCTGTTGTCCTGAAGGTACAACAGTTTCAAAGCATCTTCTGTTAATTTCTGGGGTATGATGGAAAAAATATCATCAACATATCTCCGCCAAAATTTATATATGTGGGGGAAAGCTTTCGCTATGTGGACTTATATCCAAATTGATGGGATTTTAATTGATATAATTTCTGTTTTAGCTTAGCTTTTAATAGTTATTTTTGGATATAGTTAACTAAAAATTTCTTATTTTAACACTATCATGGATGTTTTACTTCATTGCAATACTAAATCATTTCTATACAAAAATGTTAAGTTTATATTCAAAATTACTGACTTTGATCTTGAATTATTAGTCTTTTTATTTTTTCAAACATGAAATCACCAACTCAAGATTCAATTCATTTAAAAAGGAGTGAAGTTTTGCATAAGGTGCAATAGGAATGGAAATAAGATATAGCTGATTAAAAGCTAGGCTAAGTCAGGGAGTCTCATTTTATTAATTTATTGACAACATCCTAGAGTTGCAAAAAGTAACTCACGAGTCCAGTAATAATAAACATGGAGATGCCAGGATTGCTAATGCTGATGACTTAATGATCAGTGTGATAATGCTTTTGGGGTTACAGAAGGCAAATACTGCAAAGAGTGGGGCAAAAGAATTAAGAAGTCAAAATTAATGGTGTTTAAAAAAGAAAGTAATATGTTGGTTTAAGGAATGAAAAAGCCTCCAGTGTTTAATAAAATAGGTGCAAAATGAGCAGAAGATACGACAAGCTCTCCAAATTCCATTTCAAAAATATTTGAAATGTAACATATCCTAACACAATCTGTTAGCCAGAAGGTTTAATGGGGAAAGCTGAAGAAGTAATGTTACATGTCAGAACAGAATATACACTTTATTGATTTACATAAGTTGCTTAGAAGCTCATAATACTACTCACCTGTTTTGAGTTGAGTTTATCTGTGGATGGTATTCCCATCCTTGGAATTTTTATATTCTTTGCTTTTGCTAAGTTTTTCAACCTCTGAAACTCATTTTTAGCAACTTTTTCACCCTTCTTTTCTCCTGTTTTGCTGAACTGATCTTCAAAAGGATCAGCATTATCTGGAACAGGCAGCATCCAATTCTTCTCTTTTTCAGCTTTTGCTCGTTTATAACCATAGAGAGGAATCCATTTCTGGAAAACATATTGTTATCAGGATTATTAAATGTTTCCAAGGACAAAACAAATCCTTTATACTTATATATATAAAAATGCACAAACAATTTATTTAGCTCATAAACCAGATTGCAGTATGCAAGAAAAATGCAAATAATTACACAATACAAGATAATTTCAACTTCCAACTATGACATTATGCTTTTCTTTAGATGGAAATAAAACCACAATTTTTGCAAAACTACTTCAGTAACAAATACCTAACATTGACCTTAGTTCCTACTGCTCTCTCACCCCTACGACCATTATCATCATTGTTATTTTGTTTTTAATCATCCAGCAATGACTCAAAATTTCTAGGTATCCACTCATCTATCATAATTACACTGATTATGGCACAAGAGTGATTTTTGCTCCTAGCTCGAAAATGTTATGTCATCCCACAATTCAAAAACAGCTAGTGAAACCTAATTGAAAGTTTAGGTACTAATTTCTAATTTGTCACACCTGATTGATAAAATCCCTATCAAATATATGATAGCCAGAATATTATCCATCATTCAAAAATCAAGAAATGGATGTAAAGATGCTACTAAATAATAACCAATGATTTATGCACTTAAACCTTCCTGAAGTTAACACTGGAAATCATTTACAATGTTAATTATTTTGTACACTATTACTAGTAATAAGCACAGTGATACAATTTAATCAGTTAAAACTAATTCACTTATAATCAGTATTTTAATGTATGTGTACTGAACTGGATATCTCCACTGTGTATTTTTGGTAAGAGAGTTTAAGTCACTGGGTTATTGCATTTTGTGCCTTCTCTTTTCATTTACTATTGAGTATACAAGTGATTTGAAATATTGGAATGACTCACAAATTGCTGCAGCACTTCTGAAGCAGTTTTGTTTTTTTTTCACGGAGACATTTGTGTAATAACGTATACACTGCTCAAGAATGTTTGTTACAGTGCAGACGTATGTATATGGAAAAATGACAAATATTGAACATTGTATGGTTATTAAGTACTTCATAAGGAACACATCAATGGAACACAAATTCATACTGATATGACAAACACTCTAGGGCAATGCACCATAATTTTCAACAATTCCAAGTGGACAACGGAGTTTAAATGTGACCATAGAACTTGAAGATGATGTATGCAGCAGAAGACCAAAATCTGCCATCATAACAGAAATCACCAATAAAGTGCACAACTTTGTTCTGCAGGATTGCCGGATGAAGGTGTCCAAAATTGCTGAAGCTTTGAACATCTCAGGGGAATATGTGTTTCACATTTTGAGAGAAGAGTTGGATGTGAAAGATTATCTGTAAGATGGGTGACCAAACTGCTGACCAAAACTGAATCAGAGTGCAAATTCCTGAGCAAAGTTTGGTCGACTTTCAGAGACCCCACTGGCTTTATGTGTTGATTTGTAACAAATGATGAAACATAGGTGCAGTACTACACAATTGAAATATAACAGCAATCTAATTAATGAAAGTATCAACATTTTTCACCAGCAAAAAAGACAAACTGTACGAAATCAGATCAAGGCGTTGGTTTTCTGGGGTGCCAAGGTGTGCTGCTAATTCATTATCTTCCTCACAAAATCTACCACTGGAGCATATTAAGCTAACCTTTTTGACCAACTGAAAACCAAAACATACAAGAAAAGGCTGGATTTGACAAAAAAGAAAGTCATCTTCCATCAAGACAATGCTCATCCTCACAAATGTGTTATTGTAATGGTCAAAATGAATAAAGTGGGGCATGTTTGCTGCTACCTTATTCCCCTCAACTCCATCAGACTTCTGTCTATTCTCTAAACTGAACTGAAAAAGTTCTCTGGTGGGAAGGAATATATATTCATCCGAAGAAGGGTTTAATTGTATTAATAATCGGAAACATGTAATTTATACCACAATAATACAGCTATTGTAAGTAGTTAATTTCTAAATTATTTTTCTGCTAAAAGTTGCTAATTTTAAGATTTTTTTCTTGGCACCAATAAATAATGTTCTTCTATCAAAATGTAACAATAAGCATACTTAATTTATTAAATTCAAATAATTAGAGGAAATTTGTGCAGAATAACACTGCAATACAACTGAAGTCAAGAAACAAAAATTGAAACTGTGGTTTAATCATACTTGCTATTCAAAAAGAAAAGAAACACTAAAATATAAGACTCAGAAGTTCCTGACAAATAAAACTTGGAGGACTGTGCATGAAAAAGACAGTTATATAAAATCAGACTGGCATAAACAGAGAAGAAAACCTAATCGAGCAAGTGGAGAAGGAACCTTTTAGAGCGTCACCCTCCATGGTTACTATGCTAACCTCTAGTTCCAGGTAACGGGTTCAAACCTGATGGAGGGCGATGGAGTTTTTTGGGCGTAAATATCCTTAACATGGCTTCCTTCAGAAGGGAAGTAAAGCCAGTTCCGTGTCGTAGATTTACAGCATGTAAAAGAACTCAAGCCTGATAGAGAGTTTCTGAGCAAACTTACTGGTCTTTCATGCCCAATATAGAATGGGAAATGCTAAGGACCACAGTAGTTAAAGAGCATCCAAAAATAAATAAATAAATAAATCGAACCACCTTAAATTTCTAAGATGCTTCTCTAAAAGAAATGTGGGAAAAACACTTTACAGGAGTACTCCAATCTCGCCAGGCATAGAATAATGGAGTTGATTTTGATCCATTTAATCTAGCATTTTTCATGAAAGAAAATAAGTAATACAGGAAGGAAAAGATAGAAAAATGGGATGTCCAGATCAGATATTTTATCAACACTTAAAAACTATTTCGTTAGTATTGCATAATTATTCAGTACATACTTGACAAAGAGTAACATACCAAATAAATGGAGATAGGCCATATTGGAAATATAACACAAAGGCAAAGAAAATACAAAACAATCCAAGTTCTTATAAAGGTATAGTTTGTTTCTCAAAGTTCCTGACAAAATTGTTAACAAACAGGTTACAAAACCTAAAGGAGCTGCGTCCTTGATTAATATTTTGGCTTTAGGAGAGTAAACTCAACTCTTCACAGGCCTAAGAATGAAAACTAAGAAAGCCAGCAATTCAACAAAAGAAAAATTATATATGATCCTCAAGACTTTAAAAATCTTTGACTAGGTACATCTAAAGATCCATGCGTATAAAAACTGGAAAATATCACAGGAAAATATCACATTATTAGATTACCAGTGGACGCACTATCCGAAAACAAAAACTATCTGTGACAATGTTAACACATTTACTCTGCAAATGGCAGAAACTCTACAGAAAGATCATATAAACTTTTCTTTGTTTAACTTTGCAACCCATGTTATGCCATATAGAACAATTTAACCTCACTAAATAAATTTGAATATCTGGGAATTACTTTCCAGTTTTTAAGAAACACTTTTACAAAACAAGTAAAAGAGTGTCACAGGAAGTATAATGGCTATAAATGACATCCCATACATAAACCAATTATGACTAGAAAAGTTACAAAAGCATTCCAAATATTATTTTGTACACACTTTTTGTTTGAAAAGCAGAAAGTATACCTTTATTCTTGAGAGTTAGGGTCTAATATATTAGTGTCCAAACTTTGAACTGCAGTGCAATGTTGCTAATATACGCAACACGTGTTCACCTGACAAGCACATATATCAGGAAGTGATAATTATGAAACAAACTACACAGGGACAGTGGCCACAAGTTATATTTTCAATCATAGTTACGAAAACAATGATTCAATAGCAATAGGTTTACAGAATTTTGTTTGTTTGTGTTTGTTCATTTGGCTCCAACGTGAGCAACACTCAGGTATATTGAACACATCATACAATAATGAAATAATGCAGCATAATTAATAATATACCCATCACCAAGAATAACTTCTTCTTTTTTATCTTCCCCTCTCATGCATTATCTAAGAGAAGATGAAAATTTGTAAACCCTCACCATTTCAAGATTAAACTTCTCAACATGCATTACAGCAGGACAACAATAACAAATAAGTATAAATCACCATCACATACAACCTGTCCTATGTGTTGAATATTTATCTGTTGCACAATTTATTAAAAACCTCCTCCATAGTAATGTAATGTAATATTTATTTCATCATTATTACAATAATACAAATAAAGCTTACATCTAAAACTTATGTCTAGTGCACCAGTTTTCTAGCTCCCCCATATTTAGCCCCTAGGCTGTATGTATGGGATAAAGCTACTATACCATCTCTCCACTTTACAAACTATGCCCGTTCAGCTGTACCTTTCTTAAGCTCCTTATCCACTTATCCCTTGTGTTGCCTAAAAATGTCCCCATCATTTTAATTGTTTCTACTTTTGTGCTTCCCAACATTCTTAATGCTACTGCTTCTTTGTTTAGCTTGTCCCATTTTTTATTCCATATAACCTCTCTCCACCTTTTAACCTTATCACATTCTATTAGACAATGAAAAATACTACCCGATTCATCACACATAATACATCCCCCTGAACAATTATATCCATTCCTTTTTAAAAATATTACTCCTGTGCGCATCCACGCAAGACCTATTCTACCAAATTGATTGCATATCTACATACTTCTCCCTTCCCCAGTTTCTTTTAACTGATTTATACAAGATCAATGATCTTTTATCCTCAAAACTAGCCCATATCTCTTGTTTCTCGATATCTTCCACCCTCAATCTCACTTCTTTCCAAAACCCACTGTTATTATGTTTATCTAATAGGAAAATATTTCTCATGCCAATTTCTTTTAGGACATTTCCCATCTCCCCTAACCAACACTCTTCTCCTAGGACATCTTTTTGAAACTGTATACATTCTTTTAATATATTACTATCTTCTAAATTTAAATATCTATACCAATACTTCAAAATTCTTTCCACTATTATACCTTTTCTCCCTACTCTTCCTAGCTCTGCCAGTGCCACGCCCTTTGGTGAACTCTTGGGTAAACCCAAAACTTCTCTACAAAACATTCTATGAACTATATCAATCTTAATCCATCCCTTTGCCACCCCCCATATTTCTATTCCATATAACGTTTTTGACTCCACTACAGCTTCATATAGCCTTTCCAACCAGTTCATTGTTAGCGTGGGTGTTTTGCACAAGCAAGCTTTAACAGCTTTCATCGCTAGCTTTCCTTTCAATTGTGCATATTTAGATTGTGCTTCCCATTTCTCGTTGTTTGAGAATCTAATCCCCAAGTAATCAAATTCTTTTACCACCTCTATTTGCTCTCCATTTATATACCATCTTTCCACTCTTTTTAATTTTAATCCTTTCTTGAACACTATTATCTTGGACTTTTTTGTATTCACCTTTAGCCCCCATTCCATACAAAATTTTGCAATTTCATTGATAGCATGTTGCAACCCTATCACTGTTACTGCCCCGGCTACTAGATCATCTGCAAATAATAGCCTGGTATTTCCTTTTTCCCTATAACTGGACAATGTTTATTACTTTTCATTATTCTATCTAAAATATCATCTATAAATAAGTTAAATAATATTGGACTAAGTTTACAACCTTGCCTCAGACCTAAATTTTGCTGTATATAATCAGTAGTACTATTTCTTCCACATTTTACACAAAATTTAATTCCTTCATACAATTTTTGTATCCCCTCGATGAATGCAGTTCTGACTCCTTTGTTCCTCAATTTATATACCAAAGCCTCATAGTATCAAAAGCCTTCTCGAAGTCTGCAAAAAATATGTATACCCTACCCCTTTTATTTCTTAAGTATTTCCTCCATAGTATATGGGATGTGAGTATATAAGAAAGACTTTAAATCTGCTGCCAAGAACTAAAATGATAAAGGAAGGAAGAAAAAGTAAAGCTGTCCAGTGCTTGAGCCTCTTTTGCATGTTCCTTGAAGTGCCAAGAAAGCTTCAGATTAAGGTATGAAAAAATGGCCTTAGAAAATCTTAATTGGGTTTCAGCTTTAGTTTTTCATTTTAAATAAGGCAAACCAATTACTCAGTAACAGAAATGCACAGAAATCAAAACAGATGCACACCTCTGCTAGTATTGTTTCATTTGTTTATGAAAATGGAGTGCTAGTGTTAACAATACGACCTCATAATTCACTGGCTGTAAAACATTACACAACTATAACACAGATAGGAGACAGAAATAACAGAGAGCAGCCATTTTCTCAGGGTATGAGACTCACATCCCTCATAGGATTAAACAACATAAACAACATAGAATCTCACTACAATTGATGATTTAAAAATTGACATGTGAACTATGCAATAAAGCACATCCCTGGTGTTTTACGATGATGTAACAAACCACACAGAACATATAGGTACATTCCGTGTATATTTTTCAGCATGAAAAATGCATGAGCACATTCATTAATGAAGTAGTTGTTCACCAATGGCACTGGGGATTAATTGATCTGCATCATTTTCCCTCTGGCTTCCCAATATAAAGTCTGTAAGTTATCACTTTTAAGGTCTTTGCATTTGGCGAGATGTTACTTGGGTGTAGGTAGGCATCCTATCTTGTAGAGGTGTTCTGCGAGGCAATCGTGGCCAGTTGCCATCCTAAATAAGGCCACTGCATTCTTCCTTGGCACTTTTTCATTATATGAAGTAAGTAAACAAATTCTAAACTTTGCTTTAATAGTCACAGACATAATTACAGAAGAACTCCTTTACATAGTAGCAGACCCTTTTTCACACACTTTTTAAGAGCAGGCAAGAAGTTCTTATTGTCTGACAGCCATCTAAGAGTGTCTAGTAAGACACTGAATATTTTGATTCATTCATACTAAGTTGAATTTCTTCTTGGACTGTATAGACATCCCTTTTGCCTGTTGCGTATTTGTAAATTTCTTTTTAAATTAACTTTGATTTTGGGAACAAAATATTATGTGAGAAAATATTAGTATATTCACAAGTTAAAATTCCCAGCAACACTCCACAGTCATTCAAAACTGGAATTTTCATTTGAGTGGAAGATTTGCTAATCAAAGTGCTGTGCTTCTCAGAAAGTGAAATAATTTTTTTTAAAGTAATATTTAAACTTTTTTTTTTTTTTAAAAGAGTGTTTAGCTTTTTGCTTGGCATGCGAAGCCAGCCACTCATAAGCCCATTCCCCTATCAACTGAGTGATACGGTCTCCTCCAATTCCAGGTTCCCCCCATGTGGAAGCAAAGAGCCAAAGTTCAATACTTCAACAATCAAAAACAGCCCTAAATATCACTTTGAATCTCTGAGAAACAAACCACTGCAGGATGCAGAGTAATGAACTCTGGAATTTATTCTTACTGCTTCTATTTGGATTTGTAAAGTATTCTTGCTCTTTTCAGAGTTGCCCGAGAAAATGATTCAGTATTTAAAGATAGAATCAAAATAGGCAAAGTATATCATCTTAAGGGTTGCTGCTATACTGAAGCTCTCAGGCTTAAGAACATAACACAGCTTAGCTTAGAGGATATGCACATAATGTAGTGTGAGGTTTTTAATTTAAGTGGCTATCTGCTAACTCAGGAATCCAGTTATTTCAGGTTTTTAATACTTCTGTTCTTATTTCCTATGTTTATGTTGGAACCTTGAAAGTCATATGTAATGAATCTCATTAATTTGGTTTTATTAAAATGAGTAAGTACATTTTGTCAACTACACCATTTTAATATATGATCAAACTCATCTTTAGGATGATGATGACGACGACAACAACAACAAATTTATTAATCCCTAAGTAATAAAAAATTACAGCAGACCTAGTCAGAAATTTCACAGTATAAAAATTAGTCTATTTTGTAGAATGTATTATTATTTTATACAGTAATACACTAGCCTTGACTTTGATTTGGATAATAGATCAATTAAATTAAAGAAAAACAGCAATGGGATATACTGACTTTAGGGTGTACTAGGACCAATCATTTCCCAGTCCGAGAAGTGATTATGTACTTTGTATTTATTATTTCAAGCATTTGTTTCTTGCTAGTTAAGTATGTGCAAGCAGCTCTAGGTTATCTTTTATGCCGCAGAACTTAAAATGGTCAAAGGAAGTCATGGTTTATGTAATAAAATAGCTTTGTTAGTTTGCAAAACATTCTCTAACATGGATTCATTATTCTTAGCCATTCATATTTTATGTGTAAGAGAAAATGTGATATTTTTCAAGTTTGTTTTCTGAGGCCAAACTGCTCTTTTAATGGTGGGTTATTTGTTTTAAGTTAAGTGCAGTCTGTTATAAACTAAACTCTCTGTTATAAACATTTACTCTCTCAAATATTTTTAAAATGTTATACAAGAAATACTGGTATATATTTAGAAAATTTTCTACTTCACTCTCTTTCTGTTAAAGGTTTAAGAAGTGTTTTAAGTTATTCAGGGAGTATATTATTTTTCAAATATTCATTATTTAGGTACTTTAGTATATATATAAAATTCAGGAATATTCCTTTAGAACTTTCTTAGTTTTTAGAGTATGTATAATGTTTCTGATTTCAAACAGGGAGGTCATATTCAGCTCACATCCATGTAGTGTACTCAGAAAGGAATGCCAAATGGATTTGAATGCATCTTGTGTATTTCCGTTATTGGAATTGAAGTTATCTATTAAGTTCAGAAAGAATTTATTAAACAACTAATTCAGGATTATATGTATTTTTAGTCATCTTTTGTTTATTTGAGTTCATGCTACAACTAGTTTCTCTTCTGATTATATTACACGGTTTCAACTTTATTTTCTGACCTAATTATATGATTATTGTGAAGTTTCTTCTCTGCTTTAATAACTTTATGGAGAACTTTGAAGTACATCTTATAATATGAAGATATGTTATTAATATTTGTGCAACGCAGATCAAGTACTTGATTTTTCTTATGATGTGGTGGTGCCTAACTTTCTTTTGCCCTTGTTATTTTGGTAATTATAATTCCTTAACATGCTGACTGGAAAATGCGTATCTTAGTGCACCTAAAGTACAAGAGTTTTTTTATTTGATGTGAACATTATTGAGGAATTTGAATAAATGCTAAAAACATTTTCTGTATTGATATCTCCTCACCTTTCAATGAAATTTTCTTATCATAGACTGTGTCTGTATACAATAAAAACTGGCAATGTGTGCAACATTATCTGAAAGTACACTTATTGCTGGGGAAATTTATATTGAATCTACTGTGCATTCCAAACCAGAGTGCCTTTCACTGTAAACAAACTCTTTGTATTATCCGCGCGAAAGAGTTCATAACCCCCGCCCCTAATGGCTGCTTGTTCCTCTCTCACGTGCTTGTTATATATCACTTACAGGTGAACATTGTTTCAATCCATAAAAAGGTGCCCTGCGTGAGAATCATAGTTCAAAATGCAACCTGAAGTAGCAATCAATTTTATAAGCATGCGGGAATGAACGTTTTACTTACGTTAATCACAATCCCCAGGCAAAAATGCAACATCCGAATCCTCTGAAGATGACTCAGCTGATATATTGATATCAGAACTATTCTCCAAGTTATGACAAGCTTACCCACAGCACTGTCGCACACAATAGTTCCCACATTTGATTCTCCTCTTCTATTATGTTCTATTACGTCTGTTTATACTCCCTGCACGCTTTGGTTACACTTCTCAATGAAACGCCTGTAAAATTCGATATTAGTTTCGTAATATCTAGTAATGCAAGAGTCGGGTATTTTTCTAATAGTGAGTTGAATACATTAAGTATCGTTTGCTTTTCGCAACTTTTTAACGGTTTTCTGTTTTTGTGTTTGAGCAGTTTATTCGCACTACATGCACCTTCCTCTGCCATGAGAACTCAAATACCAACTGACTAAATCACAATATATGACCTGAGCTCAGCAGCTGCTTTGTGCCTGCGTATTATGAATGACTTCGCTTATCATATTTCCTGTGTTACGCAAAGTGTTTATTTGGTACTCCAATAACACCTCTGTGAATTCATTGCTGCATTTCTCGTATATGTAAGAGAATGGCAGTCATGCTTACAGTTTGTATTAACAAGCAAGATGCTCTCGGTATTAGCGCAACAACAGGCGAAAATCATATTTTGTAATCTTTTTACAGTTAGTATATATCTATTACCTTTAGCAGTGAGTTCCTATGATAACCACAATATAATGTGCAGTTCTATACCTTTTCTGTCCCAATATTTCATGATGCAATACATTTTTAAGGAACTATTTACACTGGCGTAAGAGTGTATTTTTAGGTTTGTGACAAGCAGAAGCACATGCTTTTGTTTACATCAGAGGAAACTCTGGTTTGGAATGGACAGTAGATGTCCGCACTGTCAAAACTGTTATCATTTCCTGTACTGGCCTCTCAGTGGATAAAACAGTAAACTGTCATTACTTCATTTGACTCCTCATTAACTGATTTTAAGAGTTGTCTTAAGATTCCAATGAAACCATTCTGCTCCCTTCTCATTGAGGGGGCACCATATGTATCAACAGAGACCAATTTCCCACAAGGCAATTCGTATTTTGTCACAATATGAAGCACAGCCTTGAAAATGTCTTCCCCGTGATGGCGTTTACCAAAGGAACAAAATCAAAGAACTCTTCAAATATACTAAGTGCAGAATCTACATGCTGTATATAAAAATGGCTAATTGAGCCGTATTGTTCATGTTGTGCTTTCATCAACTGGCCAAAGAATACCACTCCAGCTGTTTTAATATATTAATTGATCTTCGATATCATTAGCCATTTTGGTAATCATGTCTGTTGCAATTCTATGAGAAAGATGTCTCAATTGGAACAATCCTAACTTTTCTGAACAAACTACTTGGAAGCACTGATCAAATATTCTTTAATAAATTATCCTTCCTTGAAACACCTAAATTTCTCTGCTATATGTTTTGAGAGGAGATAACTAACTTGGTTTTTACTGCATTTTTTAAGTGCTCCAATTTTAATTGTTGGGATGACACCATTAAAAATGAATAAGGAAGTAAATTAGTTGCCAAAACCTTCTCGTTACAGTCCTGTTCATGCAGCACTTTAAAATGCCAAGACATACTAAACAAGAAACAGTACAAGTCCTTTTGGCACAACATAGACAATGTTTATTATTTTGAGGAACACAAAAGTATTTATATTTCCATTTGTTTTATAAATGTATCTCTTTACTTGCTGCGGGACATTATTCTGCCACTGATATGCATTGCCCTCAAACTTATTGTTAAAGCTGACATAGCTGAGGAAGGAAATGCATATAGGCAACAGAGGGCGAGTATGCTGTTGATCTAGCGATGGAAGCAATTGATTTACGCTGGAGATGAAAGAACATTGTGTTACTTTTCCGCATGCCTGGTATAAACCATAATGACTGATGCTTCTAGTGGGTTCAATTGCTCTTTTCTTGCACATGGTATAAAATATCTATGTTAAACTCTCCACATCTTACATGGGTATTGCCTATATTTTGTAACCAAAATTTTTTTCCTGCGCTGGGGTCCGTATACGGAAGTAGGCCTGAAAATTATTTTAGAAAACCGAAAGACTTTCTGGTGATTGAATCTTGTTTTTAAAAACTATCATTAGAAAATAACTGTTTCCTTTTTGTGTACTATGTCTTTGTTACCTCCCAACAACCACTTTGATATGTGTTGCTTATATACTACTTAGCTTCTTCCCAAATGCATGAATTGCTATGGTCAGTATGAATGAAATAACGGGTAATTTGCTTTTAGGTGGTCTTCAACAGTGATGGAAGTGATGTCTTATATGTTCTACAGATGTCACTCTATATCATTCTCTAGCTCTAACGCAATGCTGTCAACATATGAAACTGCAGGTTATGTTAGTTCAACTCATTACTTTAATTCTAAAGAATTCAGCAGAATACTTATAAAAATGGGTGAATTCGCATTTTTATAGATCAAGGCAAACCATATAAATCCATACGCTCTAATTTTTCTTGGCAACATAGTTAAAAATGCACCAACCTGTAGTGTTTCATCCCATGTCGATTTTGTTTTCTTGTTTTTTGTTATACCTTTCTCTTTTGCATATTGTTGCCATTTAGTGAGGGGTTTAGGTTTTGGAACACGTTTCTCTCTTGGCAGCACAAATGTTTGTGGAGGAAGTTTCGCAACTATTGCTTCTTCTACCCTTTCAGTTGGCAATTCCCATATTTTGTTCACAAGTAACTGCGCATTGTCTCTAGCCAGATCTTTGAGATATGCTTCCGTATTTGATCTGAAAACACATTTACTCATTAGACAAATACCTCTGCGAAAACTACATAACACTGTACAAATACCATAACCTAAATAAACATTTACCTTAGCTTTTTTATGTCCAGATCATTAGTATCCAAAGCCAGCAGGGTTCCCAAGTCATAATCCAAATCCAGATGTTTTTCAACAAGAATAGTTTTAAAATTCTCGGTCTTCTTTGCAGCTTTTTCCAACGCTTTTGAGATATCCATGTTTATTCACACGTGTTTCCATTGAGCACCGTCCCCCATCAAAGAAATAATAGAACAAGTTCACCAACGTCATAAAATCCACGGTGATTGTGAAGAGGTGAATATAGGTACCCAGAACCTATTATCCCTAATAAACAATATAAGGATTATTCACTAATATGAGCAACTGCTATATTTACGAAGTATATTTGGACTTTGGAAAGTAAACGTTTGAATATGGCTTGAATATCGACAGATTTGATTAGGGCAGTTATGGTAACATTGAAATGTATGGCAAAACCAAACAACGTAATAGAGGAATTACACTCAAGTCACAATCACAACAACAATTAAGAAAACGACGTGAATGACAGCGAAATCATTAAAACTTCAATAAAGCGTAGTATTACATTCAGAAGATAGACAGAATGCCAAAGGTTAGAAGAAGCAAAAAGTCTCCTCCAGAAGGCTGGGAGCTGATTGAACCAACTTTAGAAGAACTAGAACAGAAAATGAGAGAAGGTATGTATGCTATTGGAACATAACCTCTATTATCTGTAAGCTTTCCCATTTTGTCATAACAAACAAAGATTACCCAAAATTTGTGTATAAGAATGACAATTTCTGTTTTCAGTTTTATACCCGTTATTCTGCTGCTAATGTTTGTGATACATGACTTGATTGTAAAGGCTTAGTTGGAATACTACTGAGTGTATATATTTAATATAAAAAAGAAATGTTTAATCGTAAATATTTATCCGAGACCAGAATGCTTTTTCATCTCTAAATGCCTAATTATATCCAACTATTCGTTTTATCATATACCTAATAAAAATGTAAAAAGAGCGCTTGAATTATCACATTTATTCTACCCTGACCTCCTTTGTAGATTAACTAATTATGTATTTGTTTTTAGCTGAAACTGAGCCCCATGAAGGCAAAAGGAAAGTGGAAGCATTGTGGCCTATTTTCAAAATACACCATCAGAAATCTCGTTACATATATGACCTGTTTTACAGAAGAAAAGCCATTAGTCGAGGTAAGTCAATATTGTTTTATTAAGCAGTAATGAAAACCTGTATCCATGTGCTATTACATTCATCTTTTACTTTTAGGGACTGAATGTGTTATTTCAGGTGCATAGGGCATTGTACAATTTTTTTGTGCCTGTCAGGTTGAAATATGGTTAATATCCAGTATGCACATGATAAAATTATATTACAAATTAAAGTTCTTTTAGGCACATAACAATTTCAGTTGTTGAATTCTTTTGAAGATACATTTTCTTTAGACTTCTTGAATTAATGACATTTCATTAATAATAAGCAGATATTATAGACACTAGTATCCAATTTCTAACAAAAATTATGACACTCTAAATTCAAATGTTAATAGCATAATTTCCTATATAACATGTTGGTTTAAAGAGAACAATTATGCATTAACAAGGAAATATTTTAAGTACTGGGGTTTCATTACAAAATTAACAAACAAATTAAATTCCCGGAAGTTGTACTAGTCAGAGACGTACTAAAGTACTCAAATAGAACAAAATTTCTTGGACTATGGGTCGATCATAATCAAAATTGGAATGCACATATCCAGGAATTAAGAAAAGGCTCAGCCAGTCACGTTACCAAATTGCTGCACTTAAACACCTATTTGTTATTCAGACATTAAGAATTGTGTGTATTTTGTGAAATTTCATTTACTTGTATCATATGGAATCGTTTTATGGGGAATAGCAGAAAAATTATAAAAATATTTAGATTACAGAAAAAGAGCATTAGAATTATGTTTAATCTATCTAACATCATTAGTTGTAAGCTATATTTTAGAGCTTTAAACATTTTACATTACCATGTATATATTTTTATGAATTTTGTACAAATGCAAACACATATAAAAAAATTTAATACTAATTCTGAAATTCATTATCATGGTATGAGAGGTAAATGTAAATTACATTTAACCTCTCAAAGTCGTATATTAATGAGAATAATTTTTAATATAGAGGTATCCACTTTTATAATAATCTACCCTTGGAAAATAAATAAAGTTTACTTCAATTTTCAAAAAAGCAGATACATAAGCTTTACTCAAACGTTATTATTCAACATTTAAATTATTAGAAATACATAAACTAATTATCTTTTGGCAATGTAATTGTAAATATTTTTCAGGATTTTTCTATGTAATGTATATTACCATGTATATATTTTTGACATGTCCTATATCATGTATATAATATGCAGGACCAGTAAATTGAATTGAATAGATTCAAAGTGAAAATTGACAATTCACAAGAAGTTATTGAACTTATGATCTACATCATCACTGGAATAGACATTCCACGATTCTTGTTGCACTGACTGGGAATAGATCTTATTAATTATTATCATAATTTATGCCTGATTTGTATATATGCTTTTTACGCTTCATAATTATATGTTTTATATGAAGTACATGGGCATCATGGTCAGATAGTCTATTAATTAGGGGAGATACTGTCAACTAATTAAGGCTACTTACACTCACATATGTTGTTAATTGCTGTCTGTGAAGTGTTGGTTATTTTAGTGGAGAAGCCTTTAGCGTGCATTATATCAAATGTACCCATGACATCAGTGAGCTTATTTTTCCTTGTGTTACAAAGTCCACATTTACATTGCTGCAAATAATTATTTCCCTCCTTGGCCTATGCAGTAATAGCTGAATAATAACACTTTCAAAATTTTTAGTTGCAGAGTGATATAATGCTATTATAAATATATTAGCTTGCCAAATTTCTTATTGCACTGCAAACATTTCTATATCCTCTTCTAAACAAACATGAGTGATTTTATATGGTACACCCTGTTTTATGTAAATGTGTAATGTGCCATCTTCCAAATTTTCTCTGGAATAAAAATATGAAAATTCTCATTATTTTAAATCATGTTGATGTGTATACTATGTGTGGATTTACATTATCTAGAAAAATTATAATTTTTCAGATTTACTTTTAAGTCCTCTAATATTCTGAGAGTAAACAGTAAGATTTTGCAATATTTATTAAATGATGTTGGATCACTACAGGTAAGTAACTGCTACTACTAATGTGTATTTCTTTTAGAATTCTTGAAATATGATTTGATTCTAGCCTAAAAAAACACACCTATCTCTTAATTTTATTGGCCATCAGAAGAAAACTTCTTTTGACCTATACAATAAGGTTTAGGCTGTGCCTTCTCTTATGCTAGACAGATCTATAATATTCAGTGTGATACACCAGATATTCAGGAGCAGGTGTTTTATTCTAGTTTCATTCTTTTATTGTGTTTTACTGTGGTAGTACAAAGCAGAGAGTTTTGTTTGATGCAAACAGGGTAATTGAGCATTTTTGCAAAAGTTGATAGATGCAGAATCAAAATTTTACAAGAATCACATTTTTTATTTTAAACACATTTATAACAAAAGTTTTTGGCATGAAGCATTCTCTGTTCAGAGGCAATGAAGGTGGGTTAAACAGAAATATGTGCACTTTTTAAATATTGAGCTTTTTACCAAAACCCAATAGATGCAGTCTTTCTTCATATTGTAGGAACCCTTTGGGTAGTTAGCTGCCAGGGATGCTTACAACCAGGAGGGTGATAGACTCAGATGGGAGAGAGCGAGTTGGTAGGGTAAGCTGGGTGCATGGTGGTGAGTTGGGGAAGAGGCATTGAATGATAACCCAAGGGTTGTATGAAAACTAACTACTATATTTGTGATTAATTTACATGGTTGCTGGGTGGGGGGCGAGGATAGCATGAGCAGGAACTTATGTCAAATTCATCTTACTGAGGTCTGCTGGTGTATCTTGAGGTTACTATCAATTTAAATATTTAACTGAGTAATGTCGGGGGTGACGTACCCTTATTGCTCAGAGCTTCACCGTACGAGAGAGTCGGTTGTCGATGAGTGAGCATCTGCCACCGTGACATAAATTCGTGGCCGTTAAGTACTTTCTGACCCACTGACAGAGCACTCCCATGAGCTACAAACCCAGCCACCTAGATTCACCATCTTACCATATGTTGGTAAATCTAACGCAATCTCCGATTCCACGTTCGAACCTCAACTAATGGCCCTCTACATTATTAGTCTCATTAGAGCACTAATAAAACTGAATAAAATTAACTCAAAACTATAATTATCACAAAAGTTCTAAATGAGACACCTCTGCTAGAACAGTTGTGTAGAAGTCCTTTGCCTCATCCACTATTTCGAAATACTGCACGAGTTTCATAATGTCATTCTTTTTTCTTTAGACACCATGTTAACTTCTGGAGTCTGGAATCTGCTAACTTTGCACCTGCATGGTTTCAGATACGAATGTTACGTCAGCGCAGTAAAAGTTAAATGAAACATTAGCTCATGCTTACTTGAAAGCTTTAAATATGACTAAGCAGTCAACGTATGTCCAAGGATGCAAGGATTCATGCTTTGTTCCTTGCCACCTGAACGTTTTCTTGGGAATGCAGTAGTTGAATATTACAACACTGGAGAATGCTGTTACTTAAAACTTTACACTATGGTGAAAAAAAAGTTTACTTGGCCTTGTTTATGTTTCAAATAAGGAGTCCAGCATGTATTGAGTTTTGCTTTAACTAAGTGGCTGCATCTATCGAGTTTTGAAAAAACCTGGAATGTTCAGTTGTCTCTAATTACGGCATGAATTAAGCTTTGCTAAATCTGATTTCATAGTTCGATTCAGATGCTAAAAAATATATAGATGTAATACATAACTCATTTTTGGAAATTTTTGCATTTATCGACTTTTGCAAAAATGCTCCTCAATTGTTTTGGGAATGTCATTATCTCTTTTCAGTTGCAATCAGTCTCTTAATGTGGCATGGAGGCTCTTAAGGAGTAACATGATATACCAAGTGAATCACCTGCCCCTATTTTTTTGAATTTATGCAACCCACTAAGAAACACATGTGCCTTGAGTCTAACTTGACTGTTCACTTTATACCTCACATTATGTACATAGAAGACGGTTTAACAACTCAGTGAATAAGTTATTTAAGGGACAAAAGAAGTTCTTCCATTCTTCTTTGTTTTAGTACATTCTCCATTTTCCAACTGGAAATTGCTAATAAAGCTTTGTGGATCTTTTCTAAGAGCCTTCTGAAGTCTAGCACATTCTGGGGCCGTTTCTCTCTCCTTACAGTGCTTCCTCCAGTAATCCTTTTAGCCTTCCTCAAGACTTCATTATATTCTGTCAATGATCAGCTATAAGCAGTACATTGTTTGGTTCATTTCGCAAAGTTAAAAATTGCAAATTTCCTTCTTTTTACTTGCAAGGTCCTGATTCCACCAGGGCACATTTCTGTTGGCTTGCCTTGCTTTCAGAGGACAGTTATCATTAAATTCTGAGATTATTGCATCCTGCAAATGCTCTGCAACAATTTCTAAATCTTCATAATTATGAATCTTATCGACCATCTTACTCAGATTACTGACTAGGTCTTTCTTTTTGGAATCCCAGTCAGTTCTTTTTGGATCCTGATAGGTTCTGATTTGTTTAGAAATACTCTTCAAATTGGATGTATCTGTGGTCTGAACAACTTTCATAATCAGATGCATACCAATTTTTAATAAAGCTTCCTATATAATTGGTTGCTAAAATTATGTCTATAACTTCCTGCCTTCTTGTAGTAACAAAGGTAGGTCTTACCCACATTCAGTATCTCAAGATTACTTCATATAATAAAATTATAAAGAGACTTGCCTCTTTCATTTGTATCTTATCTGTATTCCCCCATGTGATGGGAGTTAGCATCACAGCCAATTACCAATTGTAGTCCCTAGGAACAACAGCTGTTCTGATTTCTTTGTAGGAGGTAAAATGAAATCATCATATGGAAGGTAGACCGTTCCGAGTATAAACTCCCTCAGTCTACCTTTTCCCATTGATTTTACTCTGACTGGCGTAAGGTTCTCTGGAACAGAGATTGATTAACGGCAGTATATTTAAGTAATTTTTAACTAAGATGCAGGTTCTTGTAGTCTTATTAGTTCTATTATAAATTAATTTCCCACCAGCCTCCTTGAGACTTTTAATTTCCCCTTTGTAACACCAGGATTCCTGGATGAGTGTGACTTCACAGGTCATCTTCACACAGAGGGCAGCAGATACCGCCCTGCTATGTTGAAGATTTACCTAAGTATCTTCATCACTCCTTTGAGCCCCTGAGAGTCCCTTGGCCTGCAGTCTCATTTTTGCAATGCCTGCAGCCAGATCTTCTACAGATGGTTCAAAGATCTTTTGTACTGTTAAGTCTGCTTCTAGAGATCTGTGAACAGTTTCAGGGTTTTGTTTTACCATGTCCATTTAAATCTCATTATGGGGGAAAGACAGTTGACCTTGGCAGAATCCCCTCTACTGGAGAAAGGCTGAATACTCTGGGAAGTTGCCTGGTAACCCAAAGGCTTCATTAATGACACATCTCCCGTGTGCCTGCACCCCTTTGGCTGGAAACGCATAACACCTTGGGGTTGGGGAGTTGGTTCATGGTCTTCTATTCAGTATTCAGAGACAAAACTACACAGTGGTTTGTTGATCAACCAAAACCACCGTACAGGATCTAGCAATCCACCACCTGCCAATGCATCCAATACCCCTCAAGGTCCAGTTTTAGGGGCTTGCAGGCAGTTACACCACTCTAGAGGCCCAGGCTGCGGATGTATATGTGGATTCTAGTATGTCTTTGTAGTAAGGAAGGTTTCACAATGTTATTAATTATTCCCATGTTTTTTTTAATCCAAACATATTTTGCTAGGTGTAGATATTTCTGTATTGATTTTCATATCATATTGCAGGCCAATTTTATTAAGATTAGGTACAGAACATTGTAAATATCTTTTGAGAAAGCTATCAGAACTAAATCATCTGCTAAAAATAGTGAATCTAATTGTAAATTTCCATTGAGTTGTGTAAAGCCATGAGGCATTTCCATTCACCAATTATTTGATTCATATATAATAAAAAGCAATGATGAGAGACTGCATCATTGTCTTATTCCTGTATAAATTTCTGTCCATTGCAATAATTTATTGTCACACCTTGCTGCAATTAGATCTGTTTTATAAAAGATTATATATGTTTGTTATAAGTTGTTGTGGAACATGGTCTGTGTCTAATGGGGTTAATAACTTATTTCTATTCGCCGTATAAAATGCACTTTCAAAATCAATATAGTTAAAATACAGTGCTAAATTAATGAAATCAGAATATAACTAATTAACAATGTTTACACTAGAATTTAGCTTGTAGTGTACTTCAAACAGCCTAGAGAATAACCTAACAATTTGCAAATTTGTTGGAGTATAGTAAATTTCTTTATCCAAAATGTGTTTCAGAACTGTATGAGTATTGTTTGAGGGAGAATATAGCAGACAAGAATTTAATTGCCAAATGGAAGAAACAGGGCTATGAGAATCTGTGTTGTCTGCGATGCATTCAGACAAGAGACACCAACTTTGGTACAAACTGTATATGTAGAGTTCCAAAGGGAAAACTAGAAGAGGTAAACAGTTATTTTGTCATGTTCTTAACTTTTTGTTTATAAATCATGAATTTATACTTTCTGAACCTCTCAAATTAAGGTATATGTATCCTCCCAAAACTTTATAGATGTTTCATTGCATTATTTGTGGATACTTTAAAAAAAAGTCTTAAACACGTGTGTGGGAGTCTCTGTGTGTTATTTTGTGAACTCTGTAATTTAAACTAAAATTCATATTGATACCAAACGTTTTAATCCTTTGTAATTTGGAAGACACAGTGAACAATTACATACAAGTTTTAGTTGTGGTTACACGTACACAAATTTTGCTGAATTAAGTATTTACCTCAGAACTAGTTTCAAGGAATGTTGTCATCTTCAGCTGACTGTGACTGAGAGCCTAGCCCTTGATGATCACGGCTTATTACTTATCCCTCTGTCTGTGGTTTTAAGAATAATGTGATGAGGTTTGTTCATTTAGATCTCAAAGTTCGTTAACCTTTATTGATTTTTCCATAAAAATACTTTTTTCCAAATATTAAGTTGAGTGAATATTTGTGCATACTTAATTAGTGTCACTGACTTCATGATTTCATGTCCTTTCATCCAAACATAACTGCTACTGCTGATTTTCCCCTGCTCTGGATTTAATGTTTAAGTGCTTTTTAAGCCTCATTTCCGTGTTTTGTTTTGTTTGATCTAGTAAATACTTCCATAGACCTTACAATCTATCCAGTAAATTTCAGGGTTTTTAGGGGATTACTTTGTTCTTGTGTGTTATTCGTATGTTATTAAAATGATCAAGTTAAGGTATCAATATCTTTAAAGATTAAAAGTAGAAGCACTATTAACCGTGAAGTATTCTTCATGATGGTAGATTGAATCACGCTTTTTGACACTCAATCTACCATCATCAATATCTTTATTTAACTCAATGAAAAGCAAAGGATACACATCAGAAAGCTGGAGAAAAGCAATTGTGCAACCAGTATAATAAAGGTAAAGGGGTCATAGACAAACCTAAAAATTATCAGGGCATAGCTTTCTTATCCAATGTAGGGAAAATTTATAAGGGTTTGTGAAAGGATTACTGTAATATTGCCTATGGCTAAGCCAGTGTTTGTTGGTAACATTTGTTGACAAACATAAAACTACTTTGTATGATGCATCAATCACTCAGTTCGACATGATCTTCAGTTTGCTCTGATGTGATCTTGTTCTTGCTTAGCCACTATTTTATCAAATACAATATTTGTTCTGTTGGGATGTTGGTGTATAAATATTTAATGTTGAAAGATACCAACGCCAACTTTTTGACAAATCGATACTAAGCACAAAACACAGAAGAGGCGAAAGAAATCACCCCTATAGAGAAGTTGGAGAAATCTTAATTTAAATACAGTAAATTCTCCTTTGATCCATTTTTTTTGTTTTGTTTTGTGTTTGTTTTTAGTTTGAGATTTTCAAGGAATTCAATATAAAAGTAGTGCTGAAAAATAAATGTAGCACCAGGAACCTATTAAACCACCCACTCTAAAATAGCACACCAAAAAACAAAATTATCTGGTACCTATCAAATGGAATGACAATATTGTGAAAAAATATATATTGGAAAAACCAAAAGAAGTTTGGAGTTCAGGATGAATGAGAATTTGAGGAACGTTAGATTCAAGTATATGGACAAGTCTGCTGTAGCATATCACTTTTGATCATTAAATCACAAAATAAAACAGGAGATAAAATTAGTGAAACAAGTAAAGAAGCCATTAGAATTAAGTACTTGTGAGATCATCTTTATCATCAAAAATCAAAAGGTTACGAATTTTGAAATTCCTGCCTTTGATGACTTCATCCGATTAACCATAAGAACAGAGTGCAGCACAATGCCAAGTAGGACTAAACTATCCACAGGAATGCCAGCAGCCACAAAACTGACGATGAGGAAGATGCTCCCAGAAACTAAACCTTTTTCACTATAAGATGAAAGGAGAAGTAAACAAATCCACGTGACAAGACAGCACCTCATTGGCTGGTGGACAAACTACAACCTCTCCCGCTTAGCATGTCATCTCTTCCTCTACAAAAAACAGTTCGGTTCAGATTGTAACATTTTGTGGTTATTCTTGTACAGAGAAATTTAAAAACTCATTATTGTAACAGTTCAATTTATGAAACTAAATGTGTTTGTTCGATTCACCTATAGCTAAATGAACGGTTATAGTAGAGGGTTTAAGAGGCTATGCGCAGGCGCTGCAGTTCGCTTCCGGTTTCCGGCTGAGAATCTTCTGCTACTGTGAAAAACATAAATGCAGGAAACGATAGAAGACAATTGTGTTAAATGCTTTTAACAAATTCTATGAAAAATACCCACCTTTAATCGACAATGAATATGGTTGGCCATTATTTAGCAACAATTGAACTTCTTTGTTAGTGATGCAGAATTGTTGCTCGGATAGCTTGGGTTGCATTTGTTTTCTGTTGTGTTTTAACCCATAGTGCTAATCGTTATTTAAATTGTTGTCTCATAACAGGTTAAAGCAAAGGTGGTATACTGATATTAGTCATTAAATGAATGATTTCTAAAGCCTGAAGTTAAGAACAGTTTAATTCAGTACCTTTAATTACAGATGCCGAACTGTTTAGGTGCAACTTTTATTTGTCTACTCTTAGTATTATGTGTTATAAGGCAAAATATAGGAATAAGACATACAATGTTTAAAAGCTAATGATCCCAAAGCTGCGCAATATACTGTATTCGCATTCTGTGCGAAGCAATTTCCTCTCATGGGTACTTAGTTCCCGTTTTCCTCCACATGGAGCTGCCATATGCTCGGCAGAGTGATACATTTAAGTTTTGTTTACTTCTCCTTTCAGCTTATAGTGAAAAAGGTGTAGTCTTAATAAATAGAAATAAGTAGAGTGAAAAATGTGCTTCAAAGAGTTGTCAACTTATTTCAACATAAGTTATAATGACACCCCACTGTATCTAATACTTCTTGTTATTTATATAGTTTTGCGATTGTTTATATAACATTTTTGTATTATAAGCATTGTATAAAAGTAGTGGCAAAACAAGGAAAATGTTTTGTATGTATATTTTGTTTTTCAGGGGCGAATTGTGGAGTGTATTCATTGTGGATGCAGAGGCTGTTCAGGATAGGCATCCGGGGTTGTTTGTGTCTTAAAGAGCACATTGCACATAAAAACTGTCTGTATTCATTGTAAAGCCTTGTGGTGGACTGAGCAAATTTACTACAATTATGCCCCAGAACAGTGCCCCAAAGGAGAACTATTTTCATATGGTAGACAAGCACTTATGAATTTGTAACTTTGTGAAAGGGAAAGTTGAGCATGAAATGTCAGTGTTTAATTAATTTTCCTAATATGTGTGATTTGCATAATGTAAATAATTGCAAAAATACAAAACAAAAATACAAAACAATGTACACATTTTAGTACTTCATCAATTGTCTTTTTTTTTTTTTTACTTTAAAAAGGATGTTGCATTTTTGTAGTGGTGAAGCTCTTATTTAATTTTCTGTACTTGAGAAACACTGTGAGATATAAACATCTGTTTAAATAAAATGTAAAGAAACTTATGCAGTGAAACCAAATTTAAATTAAACTTCATATAGGGTATGGCTGACTAAACATCCATCACACGTATACCAGAAACATGTCTTCTTTGGCTCTTGCCAACATCATCTACTACTATTGACTGGTTCATTAGGCAAGAGCTTACAAGTATGGTGAGTGTAACCTTTTGGGTGCTTAGTCATTCCCACTTTCAATAACTTTAATTTCAGCCTCTATTGCACTACATATAAGAGTGTAATTAGCTTAGGAATTGTTGCAGTAAATGAATCAATAGTACTGTGAATGAAATTTAGTTACACATGGTTTTGTCTTCTAAACATGTAAGTCAAGTGTACAAACAGTACATGTTCCAACATTTTCTACAGTTTTATAGTATGTTTATAACACTGAATATAGTGAGAAAACCCTGCATTTTTAATTGCATTTAGAAAGCCCACATGTTTGGTAGGGAAATTACTTTTTACTCTCAATAAAAGAAAGATTAATCATACTGTATTAAAGTTACAGTGTATATGCTTTTTGTTTTTGTGATACCTAATGTTGAAGTATTAGTAAATTGGTACATCATGGTTCTGACATATTTTAAAAATCTGATGTGTTAAATTCACATGACTTTTTCTATTCTCTTTCGCTTATTAGTGATTTAAAAATTATTCTTACGAAAGTTTATTTTCCTATTTAATTAATTTTAATCCATAAATCTTTCTGAAAATAGCTGCATTACACATTTCATTATAGATACAGAGGAAATAGCAACAGTAAAATGTTAAACTGGATGTTATAGGCTGGCATTAAAATTCCATACTCAATGACATAGTGAGAAACAGCTGAAAATTGACAGTATTTTAAAAGTATGGGTAAGTATTGATCAATTTGAACCATTGATAATGGATATCTCGGAAATGGCTGGTGCCATAAAAAGTTATTTGATATAAATTGTGTGTTTTAAAGAGATCTGCAATTTTTGTGTGGTATGTTTTTTCTCTGTTGCTTAATGTTTACCAGTCAAATAAGATTATACAAAACTCCTTCTAAATGAAGGAGTTCACAAGCTATTCCCAGAAAATTCAAGATATATATTTTATTTGTCATGTAAATATCTTTAACATACAATATTTTAATGGAAATCAGAACCATTTTTCAGAAAACCACAAATTTTGAAAAATCGTACATGTGAAGGTTAGTTTGGAGTGGGGGGGGGATTTTCTTGAAAATCTGTGTAACATCTTTTTGAAGGCACTGCACCTAAATACTGAGTACAATATTTATTCAACTTTTCATTTTTAAGTTATGCTGTTCACACACGTGCGCATACATGCGCACACTCACTCACTCACTCACTCACTCACTCACTCACTCACTCACTCACTCACTCACTCACTCACTCACTCACTCACTCACTCACTCACTCACTCACTCACTCACTCACTCACTCACTCACTCACTCACTCACTCACTCACTCACTCACTCACTCACTCACTCTCTCTCTCTCTCTCTCTCTCTCTCTCTCTCTCTATCTCTTTCTAAAAATGCTTTTTTTGGTTCCAGGGAACCTCAAAATGTGTATTTCCGGTTAAATCTCTGTACCAAATTTTTGGGTGGAATGCAATACCTTCTCTATGTATGTGGTAGAGAAAGTAAAAATATCTCATGTTCAACAAACAAACTACCTAATAAAATTAAAAAGGTTAATCTTAATACATAACGTGTGGTACATTTTGTTTGACTTTTGCTCTTGAGGTAGGTACCTTATTAGCAACAAAAATATAAGTAAATTAACTCTTTCTCATCAAGGTGTAAGTTGGATGTAACCTGAAGATTTTCTTTTGTTTCGATGTTCTTGAAATTTTTCCCCGAAATCATGGGCCTTTAGGCTGGTTCACAACAATCGAGAATGATAACCAGAACAAGAACGACAAAGTTGAAATACATATTTTGTAATGGGAAGCTTTTCTGGGCTCTGGGAATGGGAAATAAGACTTGGCCAAGTTTTAACTTTCTCATTCTTGTTCTTGGGCATAGCACAGATCCGTATTGTGCATATTAGCCTCTTCACTGTAGAGAGACAGCCACTACTGCTATCACTAATCATAATCTGGAAACATGAAACTATACCCCCGCTGCTGTAACGTTGTACTTGACAGCTAGCATTTAAGTTGGTACACTCGCGAAAAAACAGATGAAAAGCTTCAACCGTCTGACTTCCTAAGCCAATCACAAGGCAGCATTCCGGATGGTCGATGACAAAGCGCAACCAGAACTAGAATCGGCTCTGTTGCCGGATGTAACTATTCCCAACCACGTGCTTCAGTTTGTGAATCTCTAGCACGAGCATCGAGTTGTTCTTTGCAAGCTACATATTGTTCATTGTTATTTATATTTGTGGTTATTGTTTGATAGTTTTGTTATTGTTCATTTATACATATACATATTTATTTATATTTATCTATTTTATATATATTTTATTTGTTATTTATTTAAACAAAACTTAAGTGCGACAATGTCTGAAAAACGACGCCGATCGCCGAGTGATGATTCACGAAGTGAAAATCCTTTGCGGCGAGGTGTGCCACTTAATAGTCAGGCATTGGAACTATTAAGGAGAACCCGGGAATTCTTTGAACAGGAAAAGGAGTACCTGAAGCTTCATGGCAATCCTTCTATTCCTGCTGATAAAGCCGTACAACGAACTGCAGCAGCTCTTGGACTAATCACGAGAACTGTTATTCACAAGGGAGTGAAACTCCAAGAGAAAGAGCACAAAATTCCTGAACCATCTGGAACGCAACAGGTATTTCTATCAACTCCAGGGAAGAAAAGAAAGCAGCCTCGTCCAGTCAAAAATCTTGATGCTTTCCAATTAGACGCCATACGTAGACACATTTATGCCTATTATCATAGAAAGGAGTATCCGACCATACCAAAGCTGCTTATATCACTTATTTTCAATTAACAATAATAATACGAAATAGTTATTATTCATTGACGTTCGCTTTTGTATGCGGCTTAGACATGATAGAAAGGAGAACTATCAGCTGTTGTTGTTTACTAGCCACTCTGGCAATGTCGCAACCACAATGTAGCCAACCTTACGCGAAGCCACACGAACTGTCAAGTGCAAAGATACAGCGGCGGGGGTATAGAAGAAATTCTAGCATATGTCTATCCTAACCTCAGATCCAAATTCTAGCATATGATTATCTTAACCTCAGATTCTCACACCTGCAGAGTCATTGAGCATTGGTTCTAGTGAAAAGCTCATCTGTTTGTATGAAATTCACAGCTGGCTATTGCCTCAAAAACAATAGTAAAAATAAACAAAGAACAGCAAAAGGTGGTAGAAATTAAGAACAACAAACAACTTTAATGTATGCCATTAAATAAAGGATTGAAAGCTTGGTACAACTAGAGGAATTGGAGATGTAATGCATCTGCATTTAGATCATTGCTTACTCAATCTAGTAAGCAATGATTTAGATAATGTTTACTTGTCGAGTTTTGCTGTTGGCTAACTTCATCATGTTGGTTGAATTGGAACTTTTTGTGACCAATATGCATTCCTGTTCTTGTACTGGACTATATTAAGAACCAAAATCTTGTTTGCTGTATTCTTCCTGCTCTTGTTTCTTCTTGGTTATTCTCGGGTTATTGTTAACCAGCCTTTACAGTAACCCTTTCTCAGTCCTTCACTAGACATTCATGAGCACAGTGAGTCTTTATTCTTTTTGTCTTTCATTCATTTCATTGCACATGCAGTACTCAGGGGATTAGGTTGTTATCCCTTATTTTCACAGAGACAAAGTGACTAGCAAGAAATGGTCCTTTACTCGTAAGGAAATTACAGCGGGAGCTATATAGGCAGTTTTAGGAGTCACAGAAATTCAGGTGGAGGTATAATTGAATCTTGTTTGGAATCTAAAGATGCATGCTATTTAATGATGATAATTAAGACAATGTTTGTGATGCAGAAGATAGTGTTTTGAACTCTGAATTTTATACTAATTTTGAACCTGCAAAATCATTAGAAAGCTTTAGGACTGATAAGCCACTGGTTTTAAAGTTGTACTTGAACATGCCAGTGAAAATATAAGTACACATCTTGGCCCAAGGGTAAAGCCAAGGAGCTTTCAGATTAGCTGAAACTATTTGTAGAATTTCTCATGGCTACACAGTGTTTCACAGGCTCTGAAAACTTGACCAAACCCTCTTTCTCTTACAAGTAAAATCCATCGAGGGACAATTTTTTAAGGAAAAACTAAGAACAGGGGTCCATGAATAATGAATCTTTTATTTATATTTTTACATATTCATTCAGCATCATCTAATGGTTGGGGCTACTATATACCACTTTCAGAAGACTAAAAACAGATGGAGATAATTTCTTTCTTATATTTCTGGGTTGTTGGCTCTCTGACTGAGGAAATCTTTTGGTCACTTGAGACCAACAGCCATTAGTACGAGGCATGTTTTTAAAGTAAGTATCGTTTTAATATTTTGCTATGGCAGTCACGATTTTGAGCTAGCCCGTCACTTCCTCCATTCATTAGGAAGGCAGATGCAGCTGTGAATGATTGTCACTTTGTGTTTTCCTGTAGTTAGAGCATTTCAAAATGTTCAAAAAATGAACATTTCAAATGGCCTGCTGACTGTGAAGTCAGATCAGCGATTTTTTTTTTTTTTTTTTTTTGAATGCGAGAAATGCCATGCCAGCAAACATTCATCACCAATTGTATGAAGTTTACGGGGATACAATAATGAGTGACTATGTCTGGTCACACATAGCCAACCAAACTCAAGATCTGATCGTATCATTTGGTTGGGAACAGTTCAACCACCCTCCTTACAGTACAGATTTGGCACCAAGTAATTTTCATCTGTTTCTTCATCTGAAGAAATTCCTTGGTGGAAAACATTTCAGCAATGATGATGTGAAACAAGAAGTGCAGACTCAGCTTTCATTACAGACAGCATCATTCTTTGACAGTCATACAAAAACAAGTTTCCCGTTATGACAAGTGCCTGAAAAACGGAGGTCACAATGTGGAGAAGTGGTGCAAGATGTAAGGCAATGAATGATGTTAAAGTATTTGGAAAATAATGTTCTGTTATTTTTTAAAATATTGTCGGTACTTACTTTAAAAACATGCCTTGTATCTTATAATGTGCACTCTCTTGCATTTTTGGGAATGATGCTCTCTGTACTCCTTTATATGCTTGAGTCTCACCTCTTGGGCCTTGGAAGCATTCACTAATTCTAAAAGAGGAGGAGTTGAATCACTTTTGGAAAAAGAAATCTCATCAACATACAGTGGAAGTAGAATTTAAACTCCATTAAAAAAAAAGAAAGAAAGAAAGAAAAAAAAAAGTTTGTGAAAGTTTTTGCTTTAACCTGCACATAATCATTTAAGTTTCTAGAACAGTAATGCAATTCAGGGTATATAAACAACAGCATGTCTTCATATACTAGAAGTTGATGGTATTGTTGACATCATTTAAAAGTTGAATCGATTAATGACACACAACAGCACTCATTTTTAAATTTCCTGGAACTTGTTTCAGAGGCTACTTTCCTCCATTGTCAACTGGACATTAACTGATCCTAGGCGGTGAAGCTGATGACGTTGCATCCATAGTCTGGTCTGTCTCAGTTCCATATTGTTGCAGTTTATCTTTATCTATTTTAGAATATTGAAAGACCCATGTCTTCAGTAAGCAATTCATAGTGTAGTCCTAATAAAACAGATAAAGATCAACTATAGCATATGAGCATGCTACCCACTATATTTACTGCAACTAAATATATTACGAAAAAATGAATTTGAGCACAAATATTTTTTTTGCAATTCCTGAAAACAATTTTGGTTACAAACTAATAGCATAAAGTAATGGCTGATGGGAAAAAAAATTGCAAGTAATCTCTTTATTTTTTCATCAATTTAAATGTAAAGAACAATATCATTATCTTTTATTATGTCAGTCAATGAGATAGTAAATATTAACAAAGTCATTTAATTTTTGTACGGCACATGACTATCTCTAGGCCAGAACTGCTACTCTCATCAAGTATTTCCTGATTAAAATAAGATTCCTTTAAAGTGATTTTAGCTAATAATTAGAAAATATTTACTATTTTACTATAAAATTAGTTCTGTTTAAGAATAATTACTGCACTTATTAGTAGTTTAAACTAGTATCATGCATTAAACTGGTTCTGACATATTTGAGATTTCAACAATGTAAGAAAAAAAAATAGTCCCACACAAAGTACTAAGGCTTACATAAAACAAAAGGACATTACTTTATGCCAAAGTATAATGCATAAAAGAATTGGAATGTTCTGCAGACACATTAAAACATTCGCTCTCCATGAAATATGTACTACACAGAGTGTTTCTAAATTACAACAGACTTTTGGGATCAGATAGATACTTTAAAATGCCTTTCATAAAGACACCCATGAGCTGCTATGCTTCATTTCAGTACAAGAGTGGTTTTTGTTTTAAATTGGTTGATCTTACAGGGACAGATTAAAGTAATAAGGCATGCAAAATTTGAATAAATAAAGCATTAATGTTGCAGATATTATTTATGGACCCAAAAAGTACAGAACACAACAAAAATGCCAAAGGAAGAGGGTTTGTCAGTAATGTGACCACCCAATTGGTTTACTCTTTTGAACCAAGTTTGTTTTTTATCATTACCTGAGATCAGCAGGTTTCTTTACTTCCATTTGTTGACATCTTGTGCCTAGTTTCATTCATCTACTAATTCTATTTACTATTTCTCCTTGAGTACAGTTATTCTTCCTTGCTTACATGCAAAAGAGTTAAATTTATTAACTTGGCAAGCATATAGTGTTACACACAAAGTGAATTGGTGGAATTGAATATTGTTTATGGGAAAGCATCTGGTTCTGGTTGTGTAACTTAGAAACTTTACCAGGAACAATTTCCAAACAGAGGGTTCCCCACCACAGCATTCATCATAGACTAAGCGAACTGGGCAAATTACACAGACAAGGACAGGGTCATTCTGTGCAAACTCCTGAGGCTCAGGAAGCAGGTCTGCAGTGGGCAGATAACAGTCTTTCAGAGATACTTGAGCTATTGCTCACCAATTGAACATTAGCCATTTCACAGTCTGGAGAATTCTTCAGGAATTGCTGTTGCATCCATATCATCTTGAAAAAGCCTATTCTATTAATTCAGGTGCCTATCCTTTGTGACAGCAGTTTTGTAATTGCTATTTGAATCAAACTGCAGTACAACCAGAGGAATTTAATTCCTGTAATCCCAATATTTGGGCTTTCAAAAACCGCCATCTGTTTTGAAATTTGGTGTCAATATTGGTCAGAGATAGTGAATGACTTCCTTGTGGGGTCATGTATTGTACCACCACACTCAATGCCAGTACATAATATTTTTGCAAGAAGTTCTACCTGTGTTACTGCATCCGCTTCCTCTTAATATCAGACAAAGAATCTGGTTTCAACATGATAGAGCACCAGCTCATTTTGGGAATGAAATGGGTGTCCATTTGACAACTAATTCAGTGCTTTTGGATAGGTTGGGATGGGCCCATGGATTGACCAATGTGCTCATCTGACCTGATGCCACTTGGTTTCTTTTATCGGGCTACATAAAGTCTATGGTTTATTAAACTCCTGTTGACTCAAAAGATGATCTCACAGAACACAGTCAGAACAGCAGCTGAATTCAGGGAAGTATCTGCGGACTCTGAAAGGATATGACAAAGTATGGTATGTCTCCTTATGTGGAAGTCAATTGATGTTTGTTTCAGCACTTGTTATAGTAAGAAGAGAGTAAAATAATGGGACTGCTTCTGTGGTCTGGTGGTTAACATGCTAACCTCCAAATCCTGAGGTCCCAGGTTCAATTCCCAGCTGGAGAGTCAGAATTTTTCTTTAGCCAGGATTATTTCTTATCCTCCCTAGAGTCTGGAAGTATGAATGAGAGTATGTGTGTAAGTGTGAATTTAATGTAATAACCCAAAGTAATATCAAGAAGATTATATATATATATCCATACTGCTTTTTACCTTTGGAGCAATTGCTCATTGCCAATTATGTTCACCCGCTTACAATGGTGTTAATCTTCTTGATATTACTTTGGGTTATTACATTAAAGATATATATATATATATATATATATATATATATATATCCATACTGCTTATTGAACACTGAATAAAAAGTTTTTAATTCTCTTTTGGTATGATTTGTGTGGTTTCTTTTTCTATATCTTTGAGTCATGAAACAGAATATCTCTAATATTAATGATCTGTGTATTCATTCTTCACATACCAAATTACTTCAATCCCTTCTTGTAGGATCAACCAATTTAATCCCATAAATTACTCCTAGACTAAAACGAAGCATCGCAGCCCATGAGTGCCTTAACAAAGGGTGCTTCAAAGGAGATCATCTATCTGATCCCAAAGTTTGTCTGTTTAATTCAGAAACTCTCTGTATATGTTATGCCATGCCATCATTTCTAATTTAGATATAGTGTCCAAGTTGTAGTTTTCTAAGAATTTAAACAGTATTAACTATGACATTATTTTTAGTAGTGTTAAATGCCCATTCTTACTGCATATGTCACTACAGACAGTGGATATTGAGACACATGAAATGATAATTGGAAAAGGAAATTTGGGAAGGAAAACATTCCAGGCTTACCCTGATTCAGTTGGGTTACCTGTTCAAGGGGACATTTTAAAAACTAGAAATCTCCAAGAAGGCTAGCTGGAACCAAAATATGACAAGCGGGAAATTGTTGAAGGACAAACGATGAGGTATTTTAATAAATCTGGCAACATGGGATATACATGGAATAGCTAATAAAATTGAACTTTTAGAGTGTACTCCAAATAATGGAATTGATATTGTGGCAATTACCAAAACTAAGAAGAAACAAAACGGAATTTTTGACTTAAATAAATACACAATGATCTATTCTAAAATGCCACCAGAGAAATTAGCTAAAGCAGGCATTGCCTTAAATAAATGGTGTTGAATAAATGGAACAACAAAATTCATTCTTGGCTATGGAGCAGTGAAAGGATTATATCCATAAAATATAAGATCCCAAGGGGTCATCTAACAATTATAAGAGGCTGTGGACCAGATGAAGCACATACAGAAGGAACTAATATTTTACTAAGAATTACAAATGTAATAGATAACTGTAACAAAAGTGGTTACATAATAGTAACAGGAGACTGTAACGCACACATCGGAAAAGTTTCAGTGCCAAAATTAATAGGGCTGCGAGAATGGTAGAATTCTAAGAGACCTCATTTGCTTCAATAACCTAAAAACAGTTAAGTCTTTCCTTCCACATAAAGATGTACAGAAATATACATGGACAGTTAGAGGCCAGTGATCCATAATTAATTACTTTTTAGGAAATTATAAAATCTCATCAAGTTTCAAAGATGTAAAGGTCTACAGAGGAGCAGATACCTCGTCTGACCACTACTTGCTAAAAGCAAAACTAAGCTTGAAATCGAGATGGTATAAAAATGAGTCGCCGGAGAGCAAAAGAGACAAGAAGTGTTATTTGCTTCAGGATGAACCATTAAAAATGTTACGCTACATATCAGGGACCATCAAGAGAAACAAAGAAAATAGGTAGACAAGCTCACCAAGAGAAAATTGAAATTTATATTTTATTTGCGTATGCTCTTTAACTGCTGTGGTTCTTAGCATCCCATTCTGTATTGGGTGTGAAAGACCAGAAATGTTGCGCAGAGGCCTCTGTATCAAGCTTGAGGTTCTTTTATAAATCTATGACACAGGACCACTGGCTTTACTTCCCTTCTGAAGTAAGCTATGCTAAGGATTTTTAGACTCAAAAAAATCCATTGCCCCCTACCAGGTTTGAATTCGCGACCTCGAGAAAACCAGAGGCTAGCCTAATACTAGAGAGTTAGGATAGATACATCTCAAAAATTGAGGCAGATGTCCATGGAAGACAGTATTAGCTTACAGATAATGAAAACATAATAAAACTGAAATGTAACAAGTATAAAAGTAATATCTGAAAAACAAGGAGCTTAATACTTTAAGAACCTATGGTGTGGTATATAAAAGAAGGCAAACAAGAGGATGAAAGTGAAAAACTGGAATTTATTTATGATATTGATAAATTAGAATTTAAAGAACTCTTAGGAGCATTAAAGGAAAGTAAAAACTGAAAATCGCCTGGGGTTGATAATTTAAAAGTGGAGTTGATTAAACATGCACCCACTGAGGCCCAAAATAAGACTACTAGACATTTTAAATTAATCCCAGAACTAGGCTTAAGCACCTTAGAAATGGAAGAAAACACTTGTCTTACCAAATTTTAAAAAAGGAAATAGACAAGAAAAAGACAATTATAGACGAATAAGTTTATTATGTGATGTTTATAAAATATATGTCAAAATATTAAAAATAGTGTTAAAGAAAAATAACACAAATTCTATTATTGAAGGAGTAAATGGGATTTTGGAAACAGATTCCTAATGGACATCTTTATTTTGAAGCAAAGATAGAGAAAAGGAGGGAATATAACTGTGAAGCCATTTTTTGTTCGTTGACTATTCCAAAGCATTCAACAAAGTTATTAGAAAGAAGCTATGGAGGCTATAAGGGAAAACAGGTTTACCCTGTACCTGATAAAAATATAAAAAAAAAAAATTATAAGAAAACCAAAGTGTGTGTAAGACAATCAACTGGTTGATCAACATTTTAGAAGAAAGTATCAGGTGTAGAATATCCTGTGACTGTTTAATTTGTATATTGACAATGTTATCTGACAGTGGAAACAACACTTACAAACTTTAAATATTAAGGATAGTTCTGTTGGTATAAAAAGAACTTCATCGCAACTCTTCTATAAGCAGATGATCTGTAGTGTTTTTCATTTTCACCAATTCACTCAAGATCATGTTTCCTGCTTTGCAACCATCCCTCCACTCCCCTCAGTTCCAATGTTGCAGTAGCATTAGTACTAAGTCTTGTTGTAACTCTGGTCTCAAGCTTTGAGGAAGGTAGGAATTGGAGGGGAAACTGTAAAAAGAGACAGTTTAAAGAGCTAGGATGGGGATTACCATGTGTGACCTTGATTGGATGGCCAGATTGAAACCACTATAGTTATTATTTCTGATAATGAAGTTGCATTACAAAAAAGTTGTACATATTAAATGAAATGGGGAAAAAAATATAATATAACAGTTTTTTCTGAACAAAATCAAAGTGATGGCTTTCAGAGGTAATACTCCAGTAAGATCCAAAATAAGCATTGAAGAATAAATTTCAGAATGGGTGAACTGTTTTAATTATCTCAGTTGCAAAATATCAAATCAAGGAGAGGTACAAAATAAAACTGAATGATTTAATCAGATATGTTATACAATAAAAAGAACATTTAAAAGCAAAACAACGTAAGACATAATCTTTAAATTTTATAAAACAATAGCCACACCTATATGTTTATATGAGAGCAAAAGCTGGACTTTAAAGAAAAGAGATATAAGCAGAATTCAAGCAACTGAAATGATATTTCTGGGGTCAGTAATTGGAGTGACCAAGGAAGATAAAATAAAAAGTGAAACAATAAGACAGGAATTACACTTATACAATATAAATGACAGAATTGTCAGTTTTACAAATAAATGGCTGGAATACATACAGTGCATGCCAGAAGGCAGTTGCCCAGGAAGAGCTTTGAGGTATAAACCAAGAGGTTGGAGAAACATGGGAAAACCTAACAAGAGATGGGTAGACCAATTTGGAGATGCAACAGGCTAATAAGTCTAATGCATGCAGTAAAGAAGGAAGAAGAAAATTCAAACTAATAACAGATAATATCTTGAAAATGGTAAATATGACAAAAATTTATATAAATTGTGTGTTACAACGAGATCTACAGTTTTTGTAAAAGTAAGTTTTCATCTATCTCTTACAGTTTACAAGTTATATAGAATTATACAAATTTTATTCAGATTGAACAGGACTTCAAAGGCTGTTTGTACAAAATTCCAGATATGCCTATCATTTGTCATGCAAAATCTTAAACATATGGTATTTTAATTAAAAAACATTAGAACTATTTTTGAGAAAATCAAGTTACAAACATTTTTTCATGTAGATGGTAGTATGGGGTGCAGGATTTTCTTGCAAATCTTTGTGTCACATCTTTGGAAAATTCTGAGGGTAACAAGTTTGATATTGACCCAAGAAGGTCTCTCAGTAGCGCTCAGTCTCTCTGTACCAAATTGTAGCGACCCGAGTTGTTTAAACCCGGATTCTGCACAGTAGAGGTTACTCGCTAAAGACTGAAGGGAAAGTATATAGAAGGGCAGAATGATAAATGCTGAATCTGACATTATGCCCAACGGGTTTATTTTATCTGCCATCGGCCCTAAGGGCCTGCTGTAGTCACTTCAACAAATGCATATACCTTGATGCCCATAGAATAAATATTAAACGACTCCGGCGATGTGAGCGATAGCGAAAGGGCGTCTGGCAGAGAGACTGTGACTCTGAGCGTTACTGATCTTCTTGGGGGTAGCTTATATTGTTTTTTGATGTTGCCTAAAAACACATCAGCATTTTACTATAAACAATTCCCGACCTGCTCTGCTTTCAACACCTTCTGATAAGTTGCACAACTTCCTCGTCGCTGTTCGGGTCTCGCTGCAGGATCCTACAATACGTTGCAAATAAGCGATAAGGAGCCAAAAATGGCGTGACTGTTATGGACCAAAGTTTTTATGGAAAAGGTAATGGTGCGAACTTGCTGTTTGTAATAAGGTGTGTATTATCGAGCGGAATGGCTCAGGCAGTAACGTTTGTGGCCCACATTCGGAGGTCGTGGGTTCGATTCCCGCGGCCGACCTTCCTGGCCCATGAGTTTTTTCGGGGCTTCCCCGGGTCGCTAGGCGAATGCTGGAAGGGATCATTACATTCCCAAATTTCCTGTCCCTCCATTTTACCTCCATTCTCATTTCATCTTTCATCTGCTTGGTTTCTTTCAGGGCTACAAGTGTCGGCGGGAGGTCTCGGGTGTGCATGGTAGGGAAAAAGCATGCTGTGAGTAAATGAGCAAATCTTCATCCCCCAGAATGGGGGCGGTCTCCGGGTCCCGAGCCCCCCAGGGGATGTGTAAGCCCACAGGGGAGGGGAGCCGGCTGCACCAGCTGCCATCCGGGGAGTTTAAATCTGTAAACGGTAGGGACCCTGCCCTCTGCCTGTCGTGCCTCCTGGTCCGGTCCCCCTCTGTCTCCTCTCACTTCATCCCTCCTTCCTGGTACCTCGAGGGGTCTAGGTACAAAAGATCTGCGTAGGTCACGGTGCTAAGACTCTTTCCCCTTCTAGTCCGATCCCTATCCTAAGGTGGTATTATTCAATGAAAACTATGTCTTTGTAGATATGCATTGGATAAGAAATATTAAACTTTTATGTGCATACATAATAAAAAAGGGTAAGTTGTATTAAGCGTCACATTTGTTTTATAAAGAATTCGACGAATAAATTAGAAACGTGTCCTGAGACTTACAAATAAGTGCTTGACCCAGGTGGGCTTTTGTGGTTGGTTTGTACAATGGTGACTAATTTGGAATCCGCAACCAGCATCCCGCTGACCAAGGTTGGGGTAATGCTGAAATCGCGGCGAAACTAACGAGGGCGATTTGTGAATAAATTGGCCGGAAATGCAGAATTAAATTTCCTGTATGCGCTGGTAGTAGTGTTCAAAGTTGTACTTGTCAATGGTGAGTCAAGCAATGCTTCGAGGTAAAATGTGGCTTACTATGGTCTTGTGTCTAGAGTATCTGCTTCTAGAAGGTAAGTTTCACCATATCGTCCTTCTGCCGTTGTTCGTACGGGATGTAGTTAATATTCGTGTAACACAATTATAGTGTCAAACAATCAAACGCTCCACATGATTTCAACTAGGTGCATTCTTGTTTCAGTTAGAGATGTTTGTGGCAACGGTGTCGTATTTCCAGGCAGCATAGCATCCAAAAGGGAAGGTAATTAGCTCTGATTCATTTAAAAGTTCATGACCTAGTGCAGTGTAGTCCAACTAGTGGCCTTCGGTCCATATCTGGTTTCCCAAGGTATTTGATCCAGTCTTAGAAGAAATTTAAACAACGGATGTTTAGCATTCACGCGACTTTCTCTACTCATTCTTCCACAAACTATTCTTATCAAAGCTAATTTTTTCATCTAATCCTCGTTAATCGAGACAGATTTCAGTACACATTCCGTTGTAGGCATAAGAAGAATACTTACAGTAGGTGAAAGTGACAGTCAGATTTATAAAAAAGCGGATCGCTATGTGACGGGTTTGAAATTCCACACTGATTGCATGATCACTAGAAGAAACGAACAGCGACTATAAGTATAAGTATTTGAAAATTCAAACCAACAACAACGGGGGCTGGGAGGTGGGATTTGTTTTTCTAAGATTATTCTCTATCCTCCCCAGAGCCTGGATGTATGAATGTGTGTGTGATCTAATAAATAAAACCCAAAGTTTACCAGAAACCCAACGACAAGCGAATACGAGTTAACACCATTGACTATAGGCAACATGTTCCAAAGGGAAGGCCACCAATAAGGGCATTGTAGTTAAAGGCGAGATATAAATGGTACAAAAAAAAAAAAAAAACCAACGGATTCCTCAGAAATGGTTAAAGCCACAAACATTTTACTTGACATAAATTGTGGGCTTTAAGAGATCTACCTTTCTGTAGTAAGATTTTGTCCATATCTTAGGGTTTATCAGTTATATAAAATTCATTCAGAATGAAGAGTACTTCACAGGCTCTTTTCAGAAAATTCAAGATGTGCATTATATTCGTCATGCAGATATATTAAACATGACATTTTAATCAAAATTGTTAGACCATTTTTGAAAAAAGAAATAAAAAATAACAAATTTTTTCCATGTGTGGGGTGGGAGAATTTTCTTAAAAACTTCTTGCCGTATCTTTGGTAGATGCTGACTGTAAATACCAAGTTTGGTGTCTAGCCGTCTTTTCGTTTTTGAGTTATGCTGTTCACACACGTGCGCACGCGGACCTTTTTCGAAATCGTTTTCCGGTGAAATCTCGGTATCAAATTTTTGGGTAGAATGGAATATTTCCTCTACTTTAGGTAAGTAGAAGAGGAACTAAAAATCAACTTAAATACACTAAAAATAATTATTTGTAGCGACCACACGACTTTCTCCACCAACTATAATTCTTTCCATGTCTGTTCTATAAATTATTCACACAAAGGATTATTATTTTTGTGTCTACTTAATGTTAATAATGATAAGCATTCGTCGGGTATGTTTTCAGTGCACATTTATTGTGGCTACACAGGAGCATACAGGATGCAACGATGACAGTCAACTGTTTAAAAAGTTGGTCAATAAATTTTTGTCTTGATATTTCAGGGTACTCTTGCATGAACTCTAGAGAAACAGAACGATGACTATTTAACATTTCAAAGTTTAATGCTTAGCACACTGAAAGGTTCAAAGGAACAACGGTGAATATTTCGGAAGTGACTAATGCCGCTAGAAAATAGTATGGCATATTTTAATGAGTTCTAGCTTCTTATTGGAGTATCTTTAGGTTTTAATTAATTTTGAAGATTGAGAAGCTAGTAACAGTTATGTGTCATAATTTAAAATAAAGAGAGATGGAGGTTGTTACACTACATCACTAAAAGGTTCTTACTTTGAACGCGTTTCGGGAGAACGGAAACACATGGAAGCATGCTGACGATGGGAGCAAACCGTTCTCCCGAAACGCGTTCAAGGCTACCTTTTAGTGATGTAGTGTAACAACCTCCAACTCTATTTTAAAATAAAATCTTTAGGTATATTTTACATGACTTCCTAGTTACAGAAAATTCGATAAAAATAAAGAGGAGATTGCCTCTGTAGTCGGGTAGTCAGCGTTCTGGCTTCTCAACCTAACGGTCCCGGGTTTGGTTCCCGATTGGGGCGGGGGAGTTTTTCTTTAATTACAATCATTCCCTACCTTCCGCAGAGACTGTAAGTTGAAAATATGAGCCTATTTAATAGCAAAAGTGCTTAAAATCAACGTTAAAAACCTAGTGTTCAACGAGTTACTAACACCATCAGCTGTTGTTTTTCAAACTCAAGAGCCCTGATATGACCGTAGAAGTTAAAATGGGCTGTACAAAAGAAACATTAATAAAAGAGGACTTCTCAGATATACAGAACATTCAGTGTTTTATAGGTCGCGGTAATATCTTAAACATTCTAATTGTCGCATCCTTGATGGAGGGTATGATTTACGTGATTTGTGTATTAAATTTCATTTTTTTCTAAAAAATTCTTGTTTTAGAGAACCTCTAAACGTGATGAAATCTCGACATCAAATTTTTGGGTCTAATGGGTATTTTATGTGCAATAGGTAAGCGGCAAAGAAAGTATTATTAATTAAAATAACTTGTATTTTCCATTTAATACTCCTGTTGCTTTAATTTATAATGTTTAACGCCTTCTCTTACTTCATACGGCACCACAGGCGGTGGACACTGATGATACATAAAATAAATTATAATTGGGAAAGGAAATTTGGGTAAGAAAAAAAAATGTTCCAGGCCTACACTTAAGGTACTTTTCCGGCATTTGCTAGTTATGACTGAGGAAAATTTGGAAAAACCTCAGTCAGGGAGGATAGTCCTGCCGGGAATTGAACTCTAGACCTACCGCCCACGGGTCCGTGCCTCAAAGACCTCAACTACCCTTTTCGGTGAGGTGCTTCAATGAAAACAAACACAAAACGCAGGAACCGAGCGGGATGGCTGAGGCGGTAACGTCTGTGGTCCTTATTCGGGAGGTCCCGGGTTCAAATCCCGTGGGCCGACCAATCTGACGGAGGTTTTCCGTGCTTTCCCTGCATTGTCGGATTGGATGTTGAATACCACGACGCAAAATTCCGCCTTAAAACTAAAAAATGAAAATAAAAATGTGCAAATGAAAGTAGATGTTAATAGCGAATGCTCTGCCACTATCCAAAGATAATGAAAGCAGGTAGACTGGACGGCATCCTAATGCCATCTGCCTGGCACATTTAGAAGCAGAGATACAGTTGCCTAGCACCAAGGTCTTTGTGGGTAGTGTCGAAGCTGCCATCTGTCGGTCAGTATACAAGCAGAGGGACAGTTGCAGCCACTAAGGCCTCTGTGGACACGTGGCAAGCAAGATGATATGGTACAGCGATGAGACCTAGAAGCTAACTGCCCATCATACACTGAGCCACGAGTAATCTCCTTAATAGATTCCGTGGCGATATGACCAAGTAGTTAAAGCGACGTAAAATGAATAAATAAATAAAAAAAAAACACCGGAGGAATAGATTATCACACGAGCTGCTGAAATCGTTACAGCCATTAGCTCTAATCAACATAATAGACATGCTTCTCGGTGCTCTCACTAAAATGAGGAATTATAGATCCTTGAGCGGTTCCTCATAGAGGATTTTAAAGTATTAGATTAAGTTAATTCTGTTAATTTGAAGGAAATTTTATTAAAATAAATATACGAAAGTGAAATCTGTTTCAGCTTAAATTAGCGCACATTGACTTTTTAAAGTATAGAACGAATGTAACTCGGTGCGCTTAGATGTCCCTCGGGGAGAGCCTTGAAAGCAGAGCTAATAGCCAGAATGTTTCCTAACCTTGTTTGCATCTTGTGTCTACGCCGAGGCTGCACTAATTAATACGCCTAGATTCCGAAGTTGAACATAATTTTTTTTTCTGCTGGTTGCACACAAAATGCAAAATTACCGGTTCCTTAAACTGCAAAATCGTTTTTGGGTCCACCGCAAAAAGCTCGATCACAAACCGGCACTGCTTAGTTCGGAACACCTATAAAATCACTCTTTGTGAAGTAAAAGAAAAAGGAAGCATCGGAAACTTTCTAGCATCTTCGTTAGATGACGTCCTTACATTTGAAACAAACCATTAAATATTTCGAAAACTGTTAACTCTACGAAAAAAGAAAGAAGGAAAAAAAATAATTTTATACAAATTGTATATTTCAATGAGCGTTTACATTTTTCCTGAACAAAGATTTTGTCTGTCTCTTACGTTTTCATAGTTATACAAGTTATACAAAATTGGCAGGCCCTCACAGCATAGCAAAGACGCAAATATCTTAAAATGATATTTTAATGAAAAAGTTAGAGGAATTTTTGAGACAATAAAAGAATAATGAAGCTTTCTCCACATAAAAATAGCTTGGGGGTGAGAGATTTTCTTGAATTTGGTGTTTTTCAAGTTTTTGTTTTTAGGTTCCACACGCACACATACACACATGCATATTTTTCTAAAAATGCTTTCTTTGAGTCTATTGGACCCCAAAACAAAATTTGTATATAGGATTTTTGGGTAGAGAAAAAAATTACCAATGGTAGCTCGTGGCTGAAATAACTCACCTGTACAAGAAGTGACATGCAATTTAAGAAGCGGGTAGAGAAAGTCATATGCAACTATTAAATTTCAATTTTTACTTTTTCTAGCAGGCAGAAGAGGTATTGTAGAGAAAAGGGCTGCATATGTGTATGTCGGCAAACCAAACAGCATAACTCGAAAACGAAAAGTCGGAGAAATATAATATTTTAGTGAACATTGTTTAAGCATGCCAAGCGAAGAAGAGTCAAGAAAATTCCTTCACCTTAAACAAAACTTTATTTTGTATGAGCAAAAGCTATTTATTTTTTTAATTTTCTCAAAATGGTCCTAACGATTATATTTAAAATATCATAGGTTTAAGTTTCATTGCTAATAAAATGTATATCATCTTTAATTGTTTGCGAATAGACCATAGAGTCCGGTTCATTCTGGTGAGTTTTACTTAATTCGTTTAACTGTTAAACTGTAAGAGACAGACTAAAATTTACAGCGCAAAAAGTGTAGAGGTTATTGAGCTGTACAATTTATTACAAATAACTTGTTTCTTGTATGATTAGCTATTTTCAAAATAGTCATTATAGACGCAAGTTTTCCCAGATTGAACTATCATACTACATCTATAAAGAATCTTACGCGATTCTTCTTTCTGCCTGCGTAGGTTTATTAGTAGCAAAAACTGACACGATATGCAAACAGTTGTGTTTTGTTTTACAAAATTGATTTCTGTATCGTGTATGCAACCAAGTCCTCATTACTTAATTTAAATTATTTCTAATAAAGAAGATGTCGTGAATAACGTAACACGAATAGTCATTTTTATATGAATAGCTACTTGTAAGTGGTAATATAAGAGTTTATGTGATGTAAGGAATAGAGAAAGTGGGGTGTGACACATTCAGATTAATTAATTGTCAGAGAAATATAATGAAGTTCTTATGTAGCAACTTAATGTCTTGTGCAGCATTAAGAAGTACAAAGTTAAGCAAAAGTACTAAGTAATTTTCAAACAATATGCTTTATAAAACAGTATAATGCAAAGCATATATTATAGGTTTTTTATTTTTAGTGGAACCAGAAAGCGGTAAGAGGATAGTTGGAGGTGATGATGCCACTATTGATGAATTTCCTTATCAGGTGAGTTAAAAGAGCTATTAGTTAATCTTTGTTTTTTCAATTTATTTTTAAGAGTCTGGCCTTTTAGATTCTGATCTGCCATTTTCCCTTGTCGTAAAGGCTGCATACTATAAGAGGTTACAATATACGAGAGATTACTAAAGTGCAACTTTGAGATTTTTCCACCATTTTGGGATAAGTCACTAGAATCTGGTGATATTCGGGTGGTTAGACTCCATTTATAACTGGCAGCTCCTGCGCAAATACCATGTGTTTCAGATATTTGCAGATAAATAAAATGTGCAATTTAGTCTTAGAGACAGCTGTTACTGTTTTTTGAATATGACACCGGGTAAATGACCACCATTACATTTTACACATTCTTCCAAACGGCGAACGAAAGCCTGAACCACACGATGTAGCATGTCCACGGGGATATCCTGCACGGCATTTCGTATTCGGTTCTTAAGGTCTGCCAATGTTTGAGGTGTGTAGCGTAGACTTCACTCCTCAGATACCCCATAAGAAGAAGTCAGGGGCAGTCAAATCTAGCGACCGTGTTGGCCAGTGAACATCTCCAAATCTCAAAATGCAGGCCGCAAGATATCCATGGATCGTCGAGCCGTATGAGCTGTTGCTCCGTCTTGTTGGAACCATATCTTGGTAAGCGGTGGTTGGCCAGTGCTGGAAGAAGAACGGCGTTAACCATATCCATATACTGATCACTAATAACTGTAATAGCACGGCCATTGTGGTCCTCAAAGAAATGAGTAATGAGTAACGGCACACCACACTGTCACACTTTCTCTATGGAACGGTTTCTCATGTAACACACGTGGGTTACCTGGTGTATAGTACCGGAAAGTTTGCTTGCTCACACCCCCGCTAAGGTCAAAGTGGACCTCATCAGAGCACTAAGTTGCTCAAGACCTGCCGTTCGGTTGCTAAGGACCAAGGAAGTACATTGCAAACTTCCTTCGGGCAACTTTCTCACGTTTGTTCAGTTGTTGCACAACCTGCATCTTGTAGGGGTGGGAGTGTAGATCACCATACGCTGCAGGGAACTACACGACATTGCTAGCGCTAAAGCATGCCTGACAGTGGAATGCCGAAGACTGCGGATGAGAACTTTGTGGGCTTCCTTCACTCGCGCAGGAGTTCGTTGTGACCTTGGGCGTCTTGGACTTTTCATTTTAAGGCTAGATGTAGTGGTACGAAATTGGTTCATCCACCTTACGATTGTTCGGTGATCAGGAACTTCATCAGCCAAAAATGGCGACGAAAGTTTCGTTGAACAGTAATGGGAGAGTTATTGTTTAAGTAAGTTTCCACGGCGAAAGAACGGTGCTCTGCAGTCCACGCAGCCAAAATTGCAAATAGTTTTCCCACTTCATTCCACATACACACACCGCGCAGGCACATACAATGCCTCCGTACTAGGCGACTCAAATCAGGCTATTTTTTCTGCGCAACCCTGTATATGTTGGATTTTTTGGGAATACCCTATGAAAACGTTTTCATTCTGAATGAATTTTGCATTAATTTTACATAAATGGTAAACCATAAGTCATAGACAAAAACATACTAGACAAATAATATAGATCTCGTTCAAACACAATAATTTTTTGTGGCATTGACCAACTGCAAGATTTCTTTGTTATTGGTTTAAATTTCCAAATACTTTATATCCTTTTATCAGATGCCAAGTTGTCATTCATTTTTTTTTCTTTCTTTTTTTCTCTCGTGGTCATGCAAGGAACATGGAATTTCGAAGCCATCGCCTTGGCGACCAGCGACTAAATTTAAAAGATTTGACTTTTGCATCAGTAGACATCGGATTTGTATGGACTAAACATATCTAAAATATGCATGCATTTATGCTGTCAAAATGTTTAAAGTATGCTCTATAATTTCGAAAATATGCGCCAAGATTGCACTAAAATTGTTAGCTTTAAGCTATGTATACTTTTTGTGCTTACAATATACATTCTTTCTTAGACATTATTCCGGTCGTTGTAATTTTATCTGAGGTATACAGTAATCATTTTCTCCGAATGCTCAGGTGTAAGTTTATGACGTTTAATGGTTAGCACAAGCTGTAGCGGTTTCTCCGTGGTAGAACCCCACTAAGTTGATGGATGCTGTATTACGTACCTGTAGTCGTCTTGATGCCCGTACTCTTGTGTTGTATCACGACGTTCTCGTAGACTGGAATCTGATGATCGTATAACTGTATTCTTATGTGTGTGTTAGTATGTTGTAATTATTATTTTATAATTGTGCCACGGTTGCTATATTTGTGTCGGAGAGCACTTGTGTCTTATCAGGATTAGGTATGGAGAATGTTAAAATATTTTTGCACACACGTATTCTGTTAACTATTTTATTTGTATTTTAGATAAACCACATGCAAATATTCACAATTCACTATCACCTTTGTCATGTTAAAATATGCATAACTGGTAGACTTTAAATACGTAGTTTTAGCGTCTATTTAGAGACGAGCTTATACACTGTCTTCCTGCTCGAACACTGACAAGCTTCTGTTAGCGTTCCCTTCAACCGTTTTCTTAGCGTACGTATTTGAATCATAGGTATCTATCAATGTATCTGATTGGTGCTACTATCCAATAACATCAAATAACAGATTATGTATATACATATGTGCGTGTGTGTGTGTGTGTTTACAGACTTCCATTGTCTTGATTATGAATCCAAGGTTCGTTACATTCTTACATAGATACTATTGGATTTCTCGTAATTTTATATTAATGGTTTTATATAACCAACAATGGCATTTCCCCCTCATGTTATATTTTATATTATCGCATTAGCTTGTCCGTGGCTAGTAGTGTATGTTGCTTCAAAGCTTGTATGTCGAGAAGGATCTTTCAACGTCTACAGATGTTATTGGGCAGAATTTTAAGGCACTCAGTAACTCTGGGGAAATTTCTTCAGGAAGCACTACGTTTTCACCTTGAAGATACATATTTATCCACAGAACACAAAGGTTAGTGCCAGGACTTCTCTCTAAAGCACTGCACAATTTATCGCTTAATTTTCCTGCATACTTTACAGGAGTACTCCTAGGTTTACTCTGAACTTCCATATAGGTGTCCCTATAGTAAGCACTTTATTATTTTGTGACTAATGTGTTAAAATATTAATTTTAAAATTTAGAATATAAACATATGTATATTATATGCTTGATGCATGGACAAATTATTAAATGCAGCAACATCGGAAATATGCAATTGTATGCACTATAAAACTTGACATATGTACAAGCACTGAAAAACATGAAAGACATTGCAAAACTTAATTCCATATTACAAGTAAAAACAAACTAAATATGCATTTGTATACAAATCCGATGTCTATACTTACTTACCCCTCTTATAAATAAAACGAAGTGTGCAATAGAAACTTTTTGGGAAACCTTTTGGATTAATATGTAGTAGGTAGAAGAGTAGCTTTCCTTTGTAGACCACTTTTTTTTTCTTTCGCGTTGTATTCTTCTAAATTAAGTTGCTGTTTATGCAACTCCGAGTTTTTTATTTAGAGTCATGCTTACATGCTGAGAATAACACAGATCCGTGATAACAAATCCGACAGTGTGTAACATCTCTCCAGAAACGGTTGTCCCGACGGCAGTTCCAACAAGTTGAAAGCTTTGTGGCTGAATTTTCCAAAATCTGAAAAATGCTTATATAATATTCCAAAAGAGACTGTGTGAAGACTTAAATAATTGTAAATTATATTCTGAGAACAAATGCCAACAGATTTTACAGGCTGAACTTAAAAAATTTGATTATTTGGTTCGAAAATTGAAAATGTTCTGGGTAGTATCCCATTAGAAGAAAACAAGTAAAGCTTTAACACATAATCTGTTCTGTTCCAGGTATCGTTACGAGTACGCGGTTCACATTTCTGCGGGGGATCTATTATCAGTAACTCATACGTCATGACTGCCGCTCATTGCGCCAGGTAAAGTTATCTAAGTCTTATGATAATTACGCAATAAGATTATATTGGGTCTAGAGGCTTCCCTGCAGTGCCGGTTCGACAACGCAATGTGGTCGTGCCATCAATGTACTGACCAGAGTGTGCCGCCTTTTTGTTTTTTAGTTGATTATTTTTATTTTTTAATTTTTTTAGGTAAGCTTTATTGTGAAAAAGAATATTGTTACGTGCTGGGGTGAGGGCCAAAAGGTTTCCAGCAAATTATTACATTTCGATCACCCCAACACGCACATGGGGAAGAGTAACTCACTAACGGCAAGAGGACCGGGACCTTGATGTTTAAATCTAGATAGGCGTGAGGTTTTGACATTATACAAAAATATTACATAATACACCTTACCTGTAATTTATTGAAAAACGTTTGGCGACTCTACATTACACTTCGGAAAACAGGATGAGGGAAAATGCCCCGAAGTCGAGGATGGCCACACACGCAACTTGCTGCTTCAGCTCCACTTATTGAAGTGACGTTAACACTCAAAGTGACGCTAACTATATCCCCCCTCCAACCCTGTCTAGTCGCGCTAGCCAGCCAGGGTTGGTGTCATATCAGACGGAATTCAAACAAAGTCTTCTCTCTGGCGTGTTCCGCGCCAAAGGAGGGATCGTTAGGCCGAAAAATAATCAAAGGAATCCAATAATGCTATCGACAATGCAACACAATAATGCGTCTGGTATGACAATGCTTACTGATACGCCACAATATGGTATACAGTTTATCCAATGAAGGAAAGGAAATATACAAATAAAATATTTACACTGTAGCAACAGTTTAGATATACTCCAAAAACAAGTTTTACTTGAACCACTTTATCGGTTAGTACAGGTCACACTGTCCAACCAACACTTCGTTTTATCACTGTTCATATGCGAGTAATAGCGAGTAGAGCTACAGCAGATGGTATCAACATCCATCCCAAGACATCAATGGTCGTTTCTTGCTTACCTAAAGAAACTCTGCAGGCCAGCTTTAGACAGTTCGTAGTCAGCGAGTAGTGAAGATAGCTCAGTATCAGGCATCGCAATACAAGACTTCTCCCACTAGCGGAATATCGAGGAAAAACAGTATTTTGCCAAGACAACTGGGAATGTCACTGCGGTAGATACTGAAAATTTTCTCACACATCCACGTCCATATTTCACGCCGACATGTCAGCACGCGGTGGTGCAGCGTGTCTATGCTGCCAACTTTGAAAACCTCGGTCGGTTTTTGCACTTGCTTTATTAGCTAAGCACCTATGCACACTGTGAAATAATTTTTATGTATAAGCATCATGTTCTGTAGCTCAAGTGCATACATTTGTGCCCTGATTAGCCATTCAGAGGTTTTGTCTACAAAAGATTGATAATAAAGTGTAAGGATAGTTTAAAATAATAAGGTACTGTGTTACTGAAAATAAGTATTGGGTAATTTCTGGAAGTTTCAAGGTAACCTACGATTTTTGACTGATCCTATAGTGTAATTGCTATTTTGACAAAATGGGTCATAGTGCAAAGTATATAAAAGTTGTAAAGTAACATAATTTTGGGTCCAGTTTAAGTGTACAAAGTTTCGTTTATATAAGACAAAGAACATTGACTTGTACTGACGCAGTAATTTGTATCACAAAAATGTAAATGTCAGAGGGATTGTAGTGTGAATATGCATTGTTGTGTGACATTGATTTGAGATGTTTGTTGATTGTAATCATTGTTGAGAAGTGGGTTTATACGGCCTTACTGAAACTGACAATAATAGCGTGTAACAATGTAGCGAGGGGGTGAGCTGTTTATCATTATTAGAGACGAGCAAATGACGTCAGAGTGGCGTATTTTTCTTAGAATTTGCGGGAACATTTTCCCTAGAGCATATGTTTTCGTAATTTTCATTGGATATAAATATAGACGCTAATGTTGGCGCGTTTTATTAACCAATAGCAGCTCGGTTATAAATCTTTAGGCATATCGGGCGAAGGAGTATAAATTCGTGTCAGAGTCAAGTTTCACGGAGTCCAACAGAAGCATTCGCGTATAAGACATCGATGAGTTCAACAGAAGCAGTCATGGTGAATACATCGCACAGTGTATCGATTTGCAGGTTACGCGTAGCAAATTTATGAAAAATCTCTCGTGTCGTAAAGTTAATTACACAAAAAGTTGAAGTACGCGAATTAATAATGGGCAGTAAAGAAGTTCTTATAACAGTTTCAGTTTGGCGAGTGTCAAGATTAATAGGTGAAAGTGAATAATGTGTTACGACAATAAAAGTGTAAAACAAATTCTTTCATCAGTGTTATCTTTGGATAAAAAACTCCTTTCCGTTTACACACCCTGTACAAGAGAAGTGCTTGACCGAGAAATCATAGCTAGCCGGAGGACAGTGAACCCAAAAATTAAATACAATAACAGACGCTCAGTAAAAGATAACACGAAGTGACCGCGACAAATTGTATTCCATACGTGCGGCAGATAAACAGTAGCATCTTTCGAACACAAACATTAATACCGCCGCAAATTGGTTCCACAACGTGGAGCTAACAACAAACAAATATACCACTCCAGTACATAACGGATTCAAAATAAGGGAAGAGGAAGTTTTTGAGGATTGTAGGGTAACTAGTTTTTGTCAGATTCTAAAACCAAAGAGTATAGCTTTGTCACAATCCTACCAAAATACTTATTAACAATATTCAGAGATAGATTTTGGTTATATGAACATGATATACTCCATCCCCATCCAACAACCCAATTATAAAGATTTTAAGCCTCCCCTTTTAGTCTTTTGGGCTGGAATTAAATATCTGCTATATTCCCAATAAAGGGTGGAAAAATATCCTCTGATATTCGTAATGAACGAAACGGGACAGAAATTAGGTGCCATGAATATGAAAATCCTCCCCCAAATTGAAAATATTTGAAAATGTTATATACCTATGTTCCACTGGAAGAACCGAGCGAGATGGTTCCGCGCTAACGTATAAGGCTTTCATTCGGAAGGTCCTGGGTTTGATTACTGTCGGGCCGGCCATTTTCACCATGAGTTTTTTGGTGGTTTACCCGGGTTGATAGGCGAATGCTGGGGTGGTTCCCCTTCTACCAGGCATTCCTGTCCCCATCATTACCTTTCATATGTTTCAGTGTTGAAGGACCAGATGACGGCGATTGGTGCGTAGTGGCAGGACGGTGAAACTTGCGCTTTGGAAAAGATTTCTCTGGCCCTGCTCGGGCCTCGTTCCTAGGAGCTGTCTCGATTACCACGGGATCCCCGGAGGGGGGCACGGGGATTAGGCAGTTGTAGTTAACTTCAGCATGGGTTCCATATGGAATCGTTAGACCCGTTCTTGATGGCGCACAACATCGTCCGGATCTGGTCGCCTTTGGTTCCCCCCCCCCCGTCATTTCTTCTTCCCAGGGGTCACGTTGGAAGCAAAACGAACCCATTCTGGCCTACTTGTGGTGCTGCGCTCCAGTTATTGGAGGTCCCTCCGTCTGTCTACTCCTAACTCCTGGAAGAACAGAGCTTTTCAATGATTTTTTTTAAAGTTCCCTTGTTTACTCAGTTTATCGTTACTGTTTTTTTTTACTGTATTTCATTACCGCTGATTACCACAATTATACACACATACACACACAAACACCCATGCGAGCAGTAACAATAACATTATAAATTTGATCATCTCCAATTAAAGATCCATGTTGTCCCCAAGGCGGGACTCGAACCCGCGACCCTCAGCTTGGCGGGGAGCGTCGAAGCTACTCACTCCAGCGACCACGGCTACGAGGGCCGGCAATGATGGAAGAATTATCAAATGTGTGGGTTTTGAGATTACCCTACACACCCACACACACACATTCTCTCTCACACATACACACACAAATATTATTTTCTCTCTATAGATATAGATTACATGTTACCACGATATCTGTTGCATTATTTTTAAAAATCTGTTGTTTACTGTTTCTTTGATTGCATAATTATTAACGCGATATTTATTTCTGCTAATGCGAGCACGTGTCTTTTCGATTCTGTTTACTAATTTATACAAATAAATATCTACTACTCACCCAACATACTGTTAAGCTCACAAATTAAGTAATAACTGGTTATTTTATACAATTTTCATATAACCTTATAAATGGTAATCATACATGATTTCAGTTTCTGTTTATGCTACGTAGGTATAGCTTACAATAATTAATTGAAAGCCATTATGTGCAGGGCCACAAGGGCACGCATCGCGGCTTACGGAGGCTCCAATGATCTGAGAGCCATGGGACAGCCGCATTACGTCATCAGGAGAATAGTTCATGAGAACTACCGTGCCAGCAAGGAAGGGGTACCCGTCAACGATATTGCTCTCCTGGCGGTAAGCTGTTGCATATGTCATGCTGGTCCTTGCGGAGGTCCATAGCCCCCTTGAGCCTTACACGAGGTTTTTGCTTGCAGGTTGCCCCTCCCCTTCTGGGCTCTAATCAGCAGCCGGTATCTCTACCACAACAGGGCCAGAGTGTTGCAGCTGGCACGATGGCAGTCGTCACTGGATGGGGCACTACAGAGGTTCGTATCTCAGTACAGCAAAAACATCTCGTATATATGAGTAGTGTGTGTTTTAGGCCGTCATAAATGTATTTTTAGCTAATCATTAACTATGATTTGCGTTTTTAATTTTTTAAGATTTTTAAGCTTTTATTGGAGTTTTATACAAATTTAAACAAACAAATTAAGGCGATTCCTACAACAACATAATTATATTAAACTTTTATTGCCCATTTATTCTCATTGTTTATAAACTGTGTGGCACGTGAAGAGGATTCGCAAGATGCGAATAAACAAGACTTCACCTTTAAGCCGGTGAAACTTGACAATATTCCAAATATATTTTTCTTAAAATTTTTCAGACTTTAAGCTTTATTGCATGAATAGTTTTGCCACATATGCCACGCTTTCCCGAATTCCTAAACCAGTTTTTATATCCAGTTTATAGCTCCGCGGTAACGTGTGAGACTCGCATTCGGGTCCCGGGTTTGCTTCCCGTCGACCGCCCACTCTAACCTTGAGTTTTTCTCGGTTTTCCCTGGTCAGTAGGCGAATGTTGTGGTGGTTTCTTATCTAATACGAGTTTATTTCCTGTTTCCTTCTCATCTTTCAGGCGTACTTCTAGATTTCGTAGAATGTGGCGGTGCCACACAGATGGCGCGTATGCTTGCCACAAGGAAAGAGTATTCCCCGTGGACGCCAGAGGGCTGCTGGTTGGACGGGTAGTTCAACGCCCTCTCTGGGTAGCTCCAGTAGTGGGACGGATGTTCAAGCTAGGAACTGCCTCTGTGGCCTGTCTGCTTGCGGCCCGTAGTCTCCTGTGATATCTTCACTTCATCTCTTCTTCCTCCTTGGAGTGGTGGCCGCAATAGATCTCTGTAGGCTACAGTGTCTCCCTCCGTTGAATACCCTACACCTTTGTCAGGTATCTTAATGGAAGCGATTCGATTAGCCGTGATCGTTAAGGCAAGACGAAATTGACTGGCCATCCATTCAAAGCCGAAAGTCGTGAGCTCCAAACCCAGCGACTGCAGTCAAATCTGCCTGTGGTAAAAGATTGGGAGGGCCTACGTGAAACAACCGGTGTGGTGGCATACGTGGACGATGACGGGCTTACATTTAACTGCAGTTGCATGGATTTTGCTTTTCATTCTATTAAAGAAGCACTGCAATGACGGTGAAATAATTTAATATTTTACGATATAAAATAGCTACAAATACGTGTATTATTTCTTAAATATTAGTATAATATGAAAACAAAGCACTTCCTAAACCTTGACTACACACCTTTGTTGCCAATGTGCAATACTATGCAATAATGGGTTAAAATAAATATTGCATAAATAAAACGGCAGGTATTCTGGTTGCATAGTAGGGGTACTAAGTTTCTCTGTGGTAATCATGTCACTCTACAGTGGATCCCAGCTCATGTCGGACTCTTGGGCAAGGAACATGCGGATCAATTAGCAAAGAAAGGTGCAATACAACAAATAAAACCTATAGGACAAATAAAAACAAATAAACAATTAAATAACATTAACCAGCATTTTAAAAGACAGCAGAGCCTTGATGAAGAAGATGAATTAAAAGATAAAGATATAGTTTATATACAAAAAATGCCAAGGAAAACTGCAGTGGCCTTATTTAGAATGGCATCTGGCCACGATTGCCTCGCAGAACATCTCTACAAGATACGATGCCTACACCCAAGTGCACTCTCTGTGAAGAAGATGTCATCCTGAACAAACAGCATCTCGCCAAATGCAAAGGTCTTAAAAGTGATAACTTACAGACCTTATATTGGAAAGCCAGAGGGAAAATGATGCAGATCAATTAATCCCCAGTGCCATTGGTGAACAACAACAGTTTCTCTGTGGTGTCGGTACCAATGGTGCCACTATTGGCAGTTGACCTTGGTTTGCCCTGATTTACTCAAAGAAACACGCTTATCACCAGGCATAGACATTCTTAAGTAGTCGGCATTAAATTGTCATCCTCCGTGGTGTAGTGCTAGCCTCTAGTTCCTGAGGTTGCGGGTTCAAATCCGGCAGAGGGCGATGGATGTTTTCGGGCGTAAAAATCCTTAGTGTGGCTTCCTTCGGAAGGGAAGTAAAGCCGGTGGTCCCGTGTCTAGATTTACGGCACGTAAAAGAACCTCAAGCCTGATAAAGAGACTTCTGAGCAAAATTACCGGTCTTTCACGCCCAATATAGAATGGTACGCCAAGGACCATAGCAGTTAAAGAGCGTCCATAAATAAAACTCAGTTCTAATTTTTAAGTTGTCTACGCTCAACCTTGTGTCATTAGAAAGAATGTAAACAAGGGTCACTGACGGGCAGATTAAAAACGGTCTGGTGAGCGCTGTCTGCAAACGCCAACAAACTGATGAAGGGATGAGGGTGGTTTGTTACCTGCAACATTCATGCCTATACTCCGGCAACAGTTCAACTTTATTTCCTTTCCTCCCGGCATTAATGCTTAGAAATTCATATTCCTGCTTACCACGTTGTTATAATGAACAAGCTAGGTGGACTTCAAGCCTCTCGCGCCTCGAACATCTGTAATTGCTACGGACCATTGCTCTCGTAAAACGCACACACACAATTTATATTTGAATTTTCCAATCAGTCAGCATTTGTTTGTTCCTGCTTCAGCCTCCTGTATCCTCCTTGTACCTTCAACGAAATGTGTAAGGAAACCATTTCTGCAATGTTTTATCGGGATTAACATACATTAGATAGAAAAATAAGCCCTTGTAAACTTATTTTGAAGAAGAGACTAAAAACAAAGGATAGTGGTTATCGAAAATTTTGTGCATGTAACACATCAGCTTTGTATTACGGTATACATACATATTTTTTGAATAGCCTTTATTAAGTGCTTTGGAGTGCACTTTTATTTCCTTATTTCCCGAAGTTTAACTCGATTCACAAATTAAACTTTACCAAGAATTCAAGCTATTAATCGAAAAAAAAATTAATAAAGGATCAACACTTATTATCATTTTAATTTTTTTCAATTATTTTATATAATAATTTCATAGGATTGTTCCCTTACATCTTTAATAACAAAAGTCTTATTATATTTGTGTTTTCTAAAACCAATTAGAAAAGGAGGAAATGTAACTAATATAACTTTATTAGACTTATATCTTCGATTACCACTGCAAGGGAGGAACTTTTTTCAGTATTCTTTCGCAGCGGCAATGTTAATGCTGTTTTTATGGATAACACTCCACTGCGTTATTTATATAATCTTTTATTTATTTGAAATGATCATTTCTAAATTATTATTTAGATCTTGAAGATCAATTATTATTAGTGGTAACGAAACATTAGTCTGTCTAAATTTTCTAGTTAAGATGCAAGGAGAAGAATAGTTTAAACATTAAAAATCTGGACTCTACTGGTGTAGCTGTGTGACTTTTTACCCTCCCATAGCGATTCTAATGTTCATACTCGCCCCTCCCCCACACATACATGTTGAATTTTTTTAGTAGGTAATTCCTAATTCGATGCTCAAATATGTATATAAACAGGTTTACGTGCTGATGCATCTTCTTGTGCACAAATTACTCTTCTCCACGTTTCCATGTGTTCCCAATATCTGTCCTCTAATCCTCTGTCACATTTCTTTTATGTGGTTTTCCATTCATGTAATCCTTAATCTTCCCCTCTTTACTCTTCTTGCTGATATCTATGCCGAAAGCCTTCGCGGTAGTCTTTCATTCCCCATCCGTAGAACTTGTTCATACTAAGATTATTGATGACAATGGATAAAATGAATTTTGGTAATCCTCCTTCTCCTGCAATGTAATACGTTGCTTTGGTAAAAGATCCTACTCAAACATAATACTACTTTTAGACAATTTTTCACTTCTGTTACTTGAAGACGTTTGCAATGAACGCAAATGTTATTGCTTCAGTCTGCTGTCCAGATGGTTCCAAACTTAACCTCTGCGTTTATTTACTGCATCAAAAACTTTACCTAAGCTCTTTGTTAACTCACAAAGATCGGAAAAGAAATTCTCATGAAACGTGTTTGTTTATTTAGGAATCTGGGAGTGTTTCACGTATTCTGCAGAAGGTGAACGTGCCCATCTTGGCTAAGGATGAATGTAAACGTCTACTCTCGGGGTTAGTTCAGAATTTCCAGATCTGTGCCGGATACCCGGACACTGGAGGCAAGGATTCTTGTCAGGTGGGTATATTTTTATTTTGGAAACGAAAAAAGATTCTATTTTGAGTAATGTTGAACAGCTGCTGTTCAGCAGTGTTAAGGACTCTTCGCGAAATGGGAAAGCCACAATGTCCAAGGGCAGGTATAGAGGGTTGGTGCAAATACTCGTACTTTCGACACTGGGATGTTCAACTGCACTGTTTATGCCTCTTTGACATGACAACAAATGAATCTTGGACTGTATGAGTGCTGTGTACTCCCACAAACTACCTGCTTGAGGCGAAGCAAAACCTTAGAATTTTTGGAGTAGAAAAATCCCTTGTAGAGGCTATTCGGTGATCATTGACGCTTATGAAATCTTTCGTAAACTTGTAAACAACCCTTCCCTTGGGTAACGGAATGTTTCCTCGCTTAAACCACTCAAAAATCCTTTTCGTGGTGGACTGAGGACGATACAAGTGACGTGGTATTTACGGGTAGAGTTGAGCCATTCGTAGTGTATGGCACACAGATTGGAATGAAAAGGTGCGAAGGTTACATGACACATTTTAAAAGCCGTGGTATAGTGAGTATAAGTGTAATTATTTGTAAGTGTAGTAATTATTTGCAAAAAGTATTTTGCTGGCATTGTCTGTTACTTGGAATTAAGAAAACGGTGTGGAATTCTGATGGCTTATGTGACATTCTGAATATCAGTTGGTCATTGCATAAACTTTCAGATTCTGCTGAACATCTGAAATGCGCGCTTCAATTAAAACAGCTCGAGAAGAACCACAATACAATTGCTGACGCTCTAACAGAAAATTCACGTCTTTATGTACCGTAATATAATGAAAATGTTACGCTGAACAGATTATCCTTTAAGACGAAGCAGTAATTTATTTGGCGAGGCAAGAACTAGCTTTTCGCGGTCATGATGAAAGCTCTTCTTGAGAATTTTAAGGAATGTTTGTCGTTATTAATTTAGACCAGTCTAGTAGAAATTCAGAACCATTATACTAAAATCAAATGTGTATTTGCTGGAGATTAAAAAACTGTACAAAATGAAATAATCGATTATATTTCAGAGTGCATTGACGAATATATAAAGAATACCCCATCAGTGAAATTTCAAAAATACACAATGCGGCAATGCGGGTTTAATATATAATATTTAAACGAAATTTCGTACATATTTCTAAAATCATTCTAGATATATTAATTTTATTTTTGTTTCTTTTATACTGTTTTGAAAAATTTCTTCACACGATGCAATTATTTTTTTAAAAAAATAATATTTTATAGTTAAACTCTTTAATAGTATATAAATAAATTGTAGAGATGAATTTATAATTATCCTATTAGTTTGAGAGAAAATAAATATTAAATGTGAGAATTCATATACATATATTCATTTATAGAATATAAACATTACTGTTTAATTGCATTAAGTACAACTAAGCATGTTAACAAAAATTAATTTAACATTTTTTATCTCGTTATTTTCAAGGAGGCATACAAACTTTCATTTATTTATACCAAAAACTGCGTCGTGTGGAATAATTTGAAGATGAGAATGTGCCGAGAAATGAAAACCTGGGAAAAGAGAGTTTAAAATTATAACTCTAAAACTATCACAGTCTCTGACTTTTGTATCTTTTTCTGCTCCTGTCCAACTAATTTAGTATTTACTATTCCTTATACCGCTATTGGATGATTTGTTCGTTTTTATATATGCAAAACATCGTTTTTTACTACAGTTTAATAGACATTTAGGTTTTTAATTATATAAGGCATTTAAATATTTCTATGACATACTTTAAAAGGTCCTACAGTTATAAAATCTACATGGAACTAAAGTAGAAGGTTTGTAGTGTTTGATAACACTAAAATCTATATGTATGAATTTTGGCAATTTTTTGACTGTTTTCATAGATGGGTAACCTTAAACTGGAAAAATCTTCCAGTGATTTCTTTTCAGTCCGTATTGATGAAACCACAGATATCAACCAAAAACTCCCAATGTTCCATCGTTGTAAGGCTAGTGGACACTAATGATGAATTAGCTGAACATTTTTGGGGCTTTTTTGATGTGTATTGCTACAGAACATAAGATGCATTGTTTAGTTTGGTGGGCAAGGTTTTAGGGCCGTTTGATTACAAGTCAAAGCTTGTGGGACAATGTTATGATGGTGTCACTGTAATGGCTGGACATTTGAATGTTTTGGAGAAGAAGGTAAAGGAATCTGTATCTTCATTCACTGATTGGCGCATATGTTGAATTTAGACTTACAAAATGCATTAAAACATGATGTGACGTATCAGTAAGTTCATTGTCATTACCAGGCGCACTGTTGTGTTGCATTATCGCTACTAGACATAGCATTATTGGGTTTCTTAACGATCCCTCCTTTTGGCGCGGACCACACCAAAGGGAGGCTCTGTTTGAAATTCGTCTGGTATGACGCCAAACTGGCTGGCGTGGCTAGATACGGTTGGAGGGGGGATATAGATAGCGTCACTTGAGTGAGAGTGGTCATTGTAGCAAGACGTGCGTGTGGTCAGTAATTCATTGTCATTACCAGACGCACTGTTGTATTGCATTATCGCTACTAGACATAGCATTATTGGGTTTCTTAACGATCCCTCCTTTTGGCGCGGACCACACCAAAGGGAGGCTCTGTTTGAAATTCGTCTGGTATGACGCCAAACTGGCTGGCGTGGCTAGATACGGTTGGAGGGGGGATATAGATAGCGTCACTTGAGTGAGAGTGGTCATTGTAGCAAGACGTGCGTGTGGTCAGTAAGTTCATTGTCATTACCAGACGCACTGTTGTGTTGCATTATCGCTACTAGACATAGCATTATCGGGTTTCTTTGATTTTTCGGCTTAACGATCCCTCCTTTTGGCGCGGACCACGCCAAAGGGAGGTCTCTGTTGAAATCGTCTTGTATGACGCCAACCCTGGCTGGCGTGGCTAGACACGGTTGGAGTGGGGATGTAGATAGCGCCACTCTTGAGTAAGTGGTCGTTGTAGCAAGACGTGCGTGCAGTCAGTCGAGGCATCTCCCTTCACCCTTCTTCCTAGTTCATAATGTAGAGTCGCCAAACATTTGTTAATAAATTCCAGGTAATGTGTGTTATATAATGCTTTTGTGTAATGTAAAACCCCACGCCTTCCTCTATATCTACACACCAAGGTCCCGGTCTTTTTGCTGTAGCGAGTTCGGTCCCCCCCATGTGCGCGTTGGGGTGACCTAAATTTAATAATTTTCTGAAAACCTTTTGGCCCTCACCCCAGCATGTAACAATATTTCCCAATGTCGTTTCTTTATTTGCTGATAGCGGGATCCCTTCGTTTTTTCATCATTCTGCTAAATAACAAAAGTTATGTGCTAGATACCATCATTGGAAGATATATACTCACTGCAACAGATACCAGGTGGATCTCATATTCAAGGTAGCTGAAAGTGATCCAGAAGATTGGGATGATTTGAAAATTGTGTTTGAGAAAATAACCAATGATTTTGAATCATATCAGACGGCAGTTAGGCTCTCAAATGGTTTTTGAATAACATGAATGATTTTGAGTTAGAATTTTTTGTCATTGTTTTCAATGACATATTTCAAATTACCAGTTTTCTTTTCAACATTCTTCAAAGAAATCTCTTAACGTTGTTTTCTGTGACAACAGATAAGAAACACCAGCTAATTCAGCGAAAACAAGATGATGATTTTTTTTATGAGATGCTAAAGGACTGGGTGAGCTTTCAGGTTGAAAACATGGCAAGCTGTTGCGAGATGAGGTTTTCACGAAATACAGATTGAAGTATTTCGAAAAGTAGATTCAATTTTGACACAGATTACAGTCAGATTTCAAGACATTGAAAAACTTCAGTTTTGCATTCTTGTTGATCCTTCCAAATTTCTTCAGCATTCAGCAGTATTTCCGCGAATTCTTTGTTAATTCTTCAAAGCACCTATCCGAAAATTTTTAAAGTAAGTGTTTGAAAAGCGAACCAGAGATTTTATATGCAAACGATGAGTTCCAACTAAATTTACTCTTTACACAAACAATGAAGATGGTCTGGGAAAATAAATGCGTATTTCAAGAGGCATAATACTATTTTCGCTAGTTGTAATATTGCCGTCAACGAGTGTTTAAGTTTCCCTACACTCATACGCATAAAGACGTATCTCCAAAGCTCAATGACGCAAGAAACACTAGCGTCTTTGGCCAACATCTTAATTCACAAGAATTTACTGCACGACCTAATGGGGAGGCAGCTGTTTCATGACTAAATTATCGAGAAGTATGTCAACCGAAAGGATAGGGTGCCAACTTATATACCTACAAAAAAGGGTAAGTTGCATGTCTTGTTTTGTGTGAAAAGAGCTTCAACAATCATTTAGTCCACGAGCCGTCATTAGGACATTGCTAATTACAATGTGATCTTTAGTCCTTCCAAAGTACGCAGCTACATTCCCAGAACGGTTGGTAGGAAACTATTGCTTAGTGCTTGTCAAGACACAGCGGTGGCATTCCGTACCCAAAGCACCATCCCTATTGTAACAAGGGCTGTGAATGATGTTCATGGTTATACGGTCTCTGCAAGTGTAAAAGTGTGTTTTCATTTAAGTTGAAAATGTTTTTGATTGAACAGCGTGTGTTTTTAGTGGAGAATGTTTTTGGAGAAGGTAGCAAATACACAGAAAAGTTTATGGGGCAGTTTCCAAATTCCAGATTTCCATTTTGAGGTATTGTTTACGATTTAATGAATAAATTTCCTGATATGGTTCTGTTCACGCTGCAAGAAGTGGTAGAGCCCGATTATTTTTTTTTGAGTGTAAGTGTATAAACATAATCCGAAAACAGCAGGTGAACCGAATCTGGCAATAATAAATTACATTAAGTAACAAAAGAATCGTTAATCAAAGTGTTTAACAATAAAAGTAAACGTATGAATTTATGCGTTCAACAGAATGGGGGACATTTTCAATAGCTTTTGAACGAATAAATTAATTTTAATTTTATTTATTTGTTTTCTCTTTCTACGAGCGGGATGACTCAGGCACTAATGTCTGTGGCTAGCATTCGAGTGGTCTCGGTTTCAAACCCCAGGACTGACCAATCTGATCGAAGGTTTCTGCTTTGGTTTCGCAAGGTTGGTAATTTGATCTACGAAGTTTCCTATCATCCCTTTCACTACTACATTTCATTTCCTTCTTCTTCACTGCCATTGGGCTGATCATCCATCCTGGATGTGCTATGATCCAGAGTTTGCTTGTTCCTAGACAGGCTACTGGCCCAAGCCATTGGCTTCTAAATCTTGGGGGTGTAAGTCTTACAACGAGGAGGGTAACCAGTTAAGAAGAAGAAGAAGTTTTCTCTTTCCACTGCTTTCTTCAAATTCATTCCAACAATGCTATAGCATCACAGAGTTAGGGTTACAACCACATTGCCATATCTGGTTTATTATACCATTGTGGGGACTTGAAGATCACACTTGCTTGTAATCTACTGAAGAAGTATAGAGATAAAGGTCAACAATAGTGAAAGGATGGAATCGTTTAGAAGCTGATCGCCGGACGCAGTTGAGGAATCCCCAAACAAATCGCAATGCACGGTAATGTACACACGGGCAATTATGGTTGCTGCAAGAGTGAGCTCATGGTGTATGTATAACTGAAGGATACCGGCACGTGTAGCCGAGGTCGTTAGGGCACGGACTCGTGAACTTGAGGTCTGCGCTTTAAATCCCACCAGGGCCGTACTCCCTGACTGAGAGTTTTTTTTCCAGGTTTTACTCAGCTTTTATAACTGACAAACGCTGGGGAGGTATCATAAACTTAGATTTGGAAGTTTCCTTCCCAAATTTCCTTTCCCAATTATCATTTCATTTCATGTATTACCACTGCCCATCGCCTGTACCGTTTGAAGTAAGAACGGATGTTAAACACTATTAAAGAAATCACTGAAGAATGGATTTGTTTTCAATAACATGTTACTCATGTAGATTGTCCACAACAATGTTGTTAACACCTTTCCTTTTGATCTTTACCGACATCTGAGGGATAAAATGTTAGTTCTAGCGAGAGTATTTTAGTCGGGAACAATCGTTCCCTCAGAGTCAGTGTGGTATGTCTCTGGTTTAAACATGCGAGTGACCATCATCAGTAAATCTACAACCTACTTTGTACCTTGGACTTCGAAATAAGGTAGCTGGTTTCTTAACTTGGAAATTGTTTCGATAATCCTTTGCTAGGGACTGTACCGGATTTTTTTCACCACTTTGTTTCAGGGTGACTCCGGCGGTCCACTCGTGGCTAATGGACAGCAAGTGGGCATCGTGTCCTGGGGCAACGGATGTGCCAGAAAAGGTTTCCCAGGGGTGTACACAGAGGTAGCCGCGTATCGCAACTGGATCACTAGCAAGACTGGGATTTAACTCATAACAAAAAATTTCATCACTGACACCAGTTCCACCCTAACCCATTTCTTTTTTAGTTACGAATCATATAAAGGTCAATAGTGCAGAGTGCAGTTTGAAGACAGGTACAAAAATGGTTCAATCCTCAAGCTTTTAAAACTGAAAAAAATTTCAGTTTTGAAAAAATATTTAAAACTATTTTGAATCATCATGATACTGTTCATTGCAAGTTGTGGTATTAACAAGTATTTAAACTTTTCTTTTATGACGTTCTAGTGCAATAATTTGAATAATTAGCTATGTTTTAACTAATTATCATTAATATTGTATATTGGAGTGAATAAGTGTGGATTTATGTAATAATAATACTAATAATAATAATAATAATAATAATAATAATAATAATAATAATAATAATAATAATATGGGAACTTATGGACTAAAAAGTGTGACCCATAAATGTTTTATCACCAGTAAGCATAAGTTTTACAGCATAATTAAATGAACAATAAACATTATTTTATATTTGATGAAGTAAACCTAATCATAACCAGGGACATTGGAGTGAATTTCATCAAAGTCCCTGTATTTTCACCATTACCATCTGATAGACCTTTTAGATTGCTATAATACTGGTGGCATATAATCTAATAGCTCCAAAAAAACTTTCAACCTGACTGTAATTATTGTCTGGGATAGTCGCATTTACTGGGGAACGTATCGGTTAGAAGAGTGGGCCTACTTGCATTATTTTTGTTGTTATAATGACACAGTTAAATACATAAGAGAAGTGTATTTGAAGAAAAACAGAAATGGTTTCCCTGCTTCGACTTTATAATTAGAGCTAGGACATATATCCTTTGGCTTATAACGTTTGCACGCAGCGAGTTTGTATCGACCGTGCGGCGAGGCGAAGGGGGTGCCACGCATAACTTGGGACTGGTCAGTGCTAGAACAAAACATAAACGTAGAGTTCACAGAAGCTCTACCATACCAGTAACGCAAGCGAACTACTGACTGTCGACCGTGTAGCCCTGGGTTCACGTATTCACGTCACGTATACGACGTCACGTGTGTTAGGCAGGATGGTAGTTAGGTTGGTTCCTTCACTCAATGGATATTTGTTCTAGCTCTACTTATAATGCAACGTTTTACTTATTCACTTTTTATTTGTTGTTATAAACATGTTCCTGGTCACCTTAATTACAAAAAAAGACACTTACTCTAACAACAGTTGCGCACAGATGTTGGCTACAATTGTTTGGTTTGCTTTTCAAGGGGTTAGACCGTCGTCCTCCGTTGTCTAGGGATATTATGATAGCCTCTAGTTCCCGAGATCGAGGGTTCAAACACGGTGGAGGGCGATGGATTTTTTCGGGCGTAAAAATCCTTAGCATGCCTACCTTCGGAAGAGAAGTATAGCGGTGGTCGCATGTCGTAGATTTACGGCACAAAAAAGAACCTCAAGCCATATAAAGAGGCCTCGAAGCAAAATTTCCGATCTTTCACGCTCAATATAGAAGGCTCGCTCAGAACCATAGTAGTTAAAGAGCGTCCATAAATAAACCTCGATTTAATTTAAGGGGTTAGATCATTTTTTCGTTCTGGGAAACCATCTTAGCTTACATGCAGAAACTTTACTGAAATATTTTACCATCACATGGCGTTTAATTTTAAAACAAGTTACAGATAGTAAGAACCATTTAAGTACATCACATGATCCATAGATGTAAGCAGAAAGGTTTTCATGTTGAGGATTACACCATTTTTGCACACATGTCTTCAATTAAAATAAGGTTACATCTTTAAACTGGTGAAACTGGACAGCCTTCTAAATATGTTGTGTTCATGCTTTATTCATGTGGTATTACATGAATAAAATAGGAGTATTCAGATTGGACAGTGGTGCAGTATTATTCATCCCATAGTCAGAAGTGTTTCTTCACTTTGCTTTTACCCTCTTCACCAGGGGAAGAGTTTATAATGTTATATGCGTACCTGGCACGGGTTAGGTGCATTTTAAACTCTGGAGTTGCGATCGCTGCTGATTAGCACAATGCTACAGACCGCTCTAAGCAGAAGAAATCTATACTTTGTTCATGTTCTTTAAAAATCACAATTTTATTGTTTTTGCCATTTTCATTTTATCGCACTTATGCACATTTATTTTTACATAAATACTTAGAACAGTGCACTGTCACATCTTTATAGCTTCTTTGAACATATTATAGTGTGATAATAAGGCCAAAAGGTTTGCAGCTAGATATTAAAATTTAGATACCCCAGCATAAACATTGGGAGGCATAGAGGCAACGAGAGGACCAAGATCTTAACTATGCTTTTCAAAGCAGGCGTGGGGTAATTATCACAAAAATACACGGGTTTTCACATTAGCACATTACCTGTGGTTTATTGAATATTAATACGGTAGCACTACATCGTTCACAAAAGATTAAAGGTCAATCATTGAAGGGAGATGTTCCATACTCACACGATCCACTCACGCTTCCATATACAACACGCCCTGAAGAGACACACTACGACTGACTGGCTACTGACGCCACGCTTCCAGACAAAGAAAAACTAGTAACGCTTGCTTCCCCCTCTCTCTCCACCTCTGGTCGGGAGGTGTGGAGAGATTCCACGTCGGACGAAATTCAAAACCCCAAGCCGAAAGGATTATATCAACAATGGTATCGCTACAAAGCAACAATGTGTCCGATGTGACAATGCACACACATACACGCCACAATAGTTAGTATTGTATGTAAGTACGCTTAATTGCTTTCAGTAATTCATTTGTTACGAAAGAGTTTAAGGGGAGACTATATAATTATTTTAGGCACAGTACTTCTATTTTAAATATATTTTTAAAAGCGGTATGTTATCTTACCATTTTGTACAGTGAATGCTGCACCACCTCATAGAAACAAAATCGTAACTCCCTCACACTTAGAGTAGAGAGGTTAACTTTAGCTTATCTTTTAGGAAAATGTAATACAGATTGGTACTACTGTTAAATACGGCAACTTCTGAGTTCTTAAGCCACGTATAGTTCCTTTCTTTGCAAATATATGCGAGTTTTTTTTTCCATTTTTACTTTGAACAGCTTTTTCTGTGAACATTTTCTGTTATAAATGACCTATTTACTGAGAAACTATTGAAGATAGCTAAATTATATTTGATAAAAACAACTTCTAAGTGCTGCTGTACGTCTAATTTATTGTTAATTAGGTGACTGGTTATTTTTAAAAATAAATTTTGATAAATTTTAATAAAAATATGGTATAATTAAGAAAAAAAATCCTGTCCTTAATACGAGGCGTATTTTTAAATAAGTACCGATGTTTTAAAAAAAAGTAACATTATTTTCCAAATACTTTATTACATTCATTACACCTTACACTACTTCCCCACATAGTCATCGCCGTTATTCAGGCACTTGTGGTAACGGGAAACCAGTTTCTGTATGCCTTCGTCAATGAATGATGCCACCTGTGATGAAATCCAAGTCTGCACTTCTTGTTCCACATCATCATCATCATCGTTGAAATGTTATCCACCAAGGAATTTCTTCAGAGGAAGAAACAGATGAAAACCGCTCGGGTGGCAAATCCGCCTGTAGGGAGGGTTGTCGAATTGTTCCCAACCAAATGATGCAATCAGATCTTGAGTTTGTTTGGCTCCGTGTGGCAGGCAACGTCACTAATTATTGTTTCCCCATAAACCTCACACAATTGCCGATGAATGTTTGCTGGCGTAACATTTCTCGTATTCAAAAAACGAATCAACTGATCTGACTTCACAATCGGCAGGTTATTCGATTGTTTTGAACATTTCGAAACGCTTTAACAACAGAAAAACACAAAGTGACGATCGCTCAAGCTGCGTCTGTCTTCCTAATAAATGGAGGAAGTGATCGCACATGCTCAAAACGCGACTGCAGTGCTGCAGCGGTAAAATATTGAAACGGTACTTTCTTTAAAAAACACGCCCCGTAAACCAACTATTGGATAAAAGTATATCCGTGAAAATAGAAGGCATTCATCTACAGCCTCTAAAAATTTCATTCTAATATCTTATACAGTTTTTAAGATATGAGTCATGGATTTAGCAGATTTAACAGTTGTGGGATAGGACTTTTAATCTCTCCTGGGAAAATAAAACAACCCATTTCCGTGGAGCAAGTTTTGTTGTTTGAATAGGCTACAAACAGAATGAATCCAATTGGCGCAGTGAATAAGGCCATGACTTAATCAAAACTTGTACATAAGTCACTTACTCGTATTTAATTGTACATATATTTATTCACTATAGCCAAAATAAATAGAACCTTGTTCATCTGAAGATAAACTGACTCGCAACTTTCTGCTCCTAAATTTATCGATGAAATCTGGAGTCCTTATTTTACTGCAACAAAGCAATAATCCACAAATAGCTATATCATTCAATATCGATTTATCTCACGTAAAAATGTGTTAAGTATTAATTAATTGGAGTTATGATTCACGGAAAAACTATCGCTTGCTTAGAAGGTATAATTTTTATGAAAGTACTAATCTTATTACTTAACTCTAATAAACCTATGTTCTAAGTTTTAGCTTTTCTTGCTTTTGAGGCTAGGTAACATTCTCACTCCCTTCTTTTGGTTTTGGCTCTTTGTTATATGGTAGGGTTTTGTTTTTAAGCATATATTTTATTACTGTATTTTACTAAGTACTTATTGAGGTAGAATCTCACTTAACCAAACTAAAGGGGACACAGCTGTTTCAGATAAAAGATGGTAACAATTTTAAGCAGCGAAAGGAAGAAATTAATTATTACATTGTAACGTACTGTTAGCATTGTGTATATTTTTCTAGAAGCTAGTCCACGGAGGACGACATAGTATGAAGGAATATTTTATTGGAATATGATAAAACTAATGTTATAAAGATTTCGTAATGTTAAACCTACGAGGGCAGTTCCAGAAGTACCCGACCTGACGTATATATAGCGGTTGTTGTTCCAAACAAATGATTATGGTAGAAAGTACCAACCTTATAAAGTTTAAGTTTGAAGTTTGACGATGCTACGTTGTTTAGTAATTGTTTGGTAGCCATTAATAATGAATTCCCTCAGCGAATTTGTAAACATGCATAAAACTGGCCATCGTTATGTGATACAATACTTTCATTTGAAAGGTCTTAGTGCAACTAATATTAAAGCTGAGCTAGATTCTACTCTGGAGGAGTCTGCTCCTTCGTTTACAACGTAAAATATTGGGTGGCAGAATTTAAGCGAGACCGTACGAGCTGCCAAGACGAACATCGCAGTGGTCGACCAAAGGAGGTGACCACGCCAGAAATTGTGAAAAAAGTCCACAAAATGGTATTAGATGACCATCGACTGAAAGTTCACGAGCTAGCAGACATCATAAGCATTTCAAAAAGTGCAATATATCGCACACTAACTAAAAATGTAGATATGAGAAAGTTTTGCACAAGATGGGTGCCGCGTTTACTCACAATGGAACAAAAGCAGCGTCGTGAGGAAGTTTCAGTCGAGTGTTTGGCATCTTTCGCTGCAATAAAGCCGAGTTTTCGCGTCGATTCATAACCATGGATAAAACATGTGTCCATCACTTCACACCTGGAACGAAGGAACAGTCAAAACAGTGGATGAAAGGGAAGAATCGGCTCAAAAGAAGGCGGAGACAGTTCCATCTGCTGGCAAGGACATGGCGTCAGCTTTTTGGGATGCGCGTGGGATAATTTTAATTGATTATCTTCAAAAAGGAAAAGCAATCAATGGCGAGCATTACGCAAACTTACTGCAGCATTTGAATGATGAAATCAAGTAAAAACGGCCACATTTAGCGATAAAGATAGTTCTGTTTCATCCAGACAATGCACCAGTCAGATCCATTATCGCCATGGCCAAAATCAATGAGTGAAAGTTCGAATTGCTTCCTCATGCATCCTATTCGCCAGACTTAGCCCCCTCTGATTATTTTCTGTTTCCAAAGTTGAAGAAATGGCTTGGTGGTAAAAGATTTGCCAACAGCAAGAGGTGGAGTTTGCAGTTGATGGCTATTTTGCAGAACTCGACGGTTCTTACTATAAACAGGGTATCAAAGCTAAACATCGCTGGTGTTTCGAGCTGAAAGGAGACTATGTAGAGAAAAATATGTTTTTTCCCCAAAATGTTTGTCTTTTCTTTGTTAGGCCGGGTACTCCTGGGACAGCCTTCGTGTAAGCCGCACAGCCTGTATAATGTGTGTGGAAGTACTTTAAAGTCGTTTGTCATTTGCTCTGAAAAATAAAACGAAGGAATTGTTTTACCCTCAGTGTGTTATTACAGACGGACGGGCTCTATAAAATGGGAAGGGAAATGCTGCGAAAATATAATGAGCGCGCGCAAGTGATGATTACTCACTAGCAACCACCGCGCACAACTGATGTAAAATAAACCAGGTAAAATTTTTCCGTGCGCGCAACTGATGAAACTCTAATTTGTTATTGCTACAGAGGGAAAACATACGTTATCGTCATTGAAAGTCTCCCATCCTTTAACTTCGCAAATAGTTTGCAGGTCTTTCTTTTTGTGAATAAAGACGTTATTAAATTTCTTGCGTCTGCATAATATCGAGGTGCCTTAAGCGATACTGCATAAGGTGCTCATTCAACCGAAAGGAATCTGTTATCTGACTTTATTACACATAGCTTTCAGTCGGTTGGAGGGAAGCTAAAGGAAATAACTTGGCGAGGTGCGAATTGCCTTCCAGCGAATACAGCAGAGACACCTCTCGCCTTATCCCACTAGAGTGTCGATACGAGCCTGGGGGGAGTGCATTCTGTATACAACACTAGCATCCTTTGAACTCTTCAATCGATTTCTATCAAAATAATGCCTAAAGAGGACCTCAAGCTTTGTGCTGTAAATGTGAAAGCTGAACTTCAGTGTTTCAACAGGTAGAATGTTGACATGTTTTGGAAATAGTAATTCCCTTACAAACAACATTTAATAACCTCACTATGGTTGAATGGTCAGCATTCTGACGTCTCAACCCTGAAGTCGCGGCTTTGATTCCCTGCTGGGTCGGGAGGGTTTTCTTCAATAAGAATCATTCCCTACTCTCCGAGGTCTAGACATGTGAATGTGACAGTGTTTTATGGTAAAAACGAAACTGTGCATTTTAATAAGCTACATTTTTCCTGTGTAGGTTTTTTTATTTCTGTTATGATTTCCTTGATATGCAAAATTAACCAAATAAAGTGAAATTAACAGAAAATTAAATATTCACATTTTATATCTCATGTGAATATATAAAACATTTTACATTTTCATCACAACTGTTAAAGCAGTGTTTGAGAAAACAAAAAGATAACGAAAATTAACTGTGTAATTGGTAGTTTGAGCTAGGGGAAGCCCTGAAAATCTTTGTGTGTATCCTTGAAGCTGGACTTTTCGATTTTGAGTTACGCTGTTCATACAGACAGGCAGGTAGGCAGGCACGCGCACGCACGAACACATGAGCGTTTTTCTAGAAATGATATTTTTGGTTTTAGAGGAGTCCAAAACATGTGTCCGGTGAAATCTCGATAATCGTAAGGCGGAATACAATACTTCCTCTACTCCTTAGGTAGCCATTTTACCAGATAAATTTGGATTAGAGTTTTGTTAAATATGTAGAAAAATTTTTGTGTGTTGCATTCATATGAATTTCTCTACTCATTCTTTTACGCCCTATTCTTACAAAAGCTTATTCTTTTATCTACTTCTTGTTAATCGAGATGAGCTTTATTACACATTTATGTATCGTTGTAGGTATGAGAAGGATAGGCTAAAGTGATGGTGATTTTCTATAAGTCGGTCGTTATGCGATGACTTTAAAATTCCATGCTCTTTGTACGACAACATGAAAAACGGATAGCAAGTTCCACTTGGGAAAAGCATAATTATTTGAAAATTCAAATCAATAACAAAGAATATCATTAACACCACAGAAAAGTTTATTCGACATAAGAGAGCGTGCTTTAACAAGATGTACATGTCTGTAATAATATTTTGTCTATTTCCTACAGTTTAAAAAATTATACAAAAGTTGTTTAAAATGAAGAGCACTTCACAGGCTACTCCCAGAAAATTCAATATATAGGGTGGACCATTTAAGTTGAGACTATACAATATCTCCAAAACTAACCGTCGTAGAAAGAAATGTGTTTAATAAAAGTTGCTTGATATTATGAGGGAAAGTAAATGCCATTAGTCGTGTTTTATTTAGAGGACGTCGTGATGGTTATTTTAGAGTTAATTTAAATTGATCCTAATTGTAGATTTCCATTTAAAACATTAAATTGACCCTAAAATTGAGGCAGTATTTTTAACACTTAAATGATTTCAGTCAAATAATATAATAAAAAATATAATAACAGCCCGCCTTAAAGCAATATGTGTATGTAACAATATATAAAAAGTGTATATTACAGTCATTGTATATGTTTATATTATTGTATACATGTGTAATAATGTTATGAGAATGTATTGCGTAATTTAATAATGTAGGAACTGTGAGAATAATAGGTTAAAAGTTGCTAACAATGAGGTAACCTTGAGGCAATAATGGGTAAGAAAGTGTATTAAGTGTGGAGGAAGCAATAATGTAATGTTTGAGACAGCATAAAAATAGCCAATCAACAACCAGAAAAAAGCTTAAGTTAAATAAAAGTATTCTATTGGATTAGGAATAGTCAATCAGAGACTTGAAATACAGAAATTTACAAATTTAGGCGGTAGAAATGAAGTCAGTTGCTTGTAGACAGTGCTCATAACTGGACGCGTTGCTTGTAAACAGTGTTCCTAACCGGACGCAAGATGCGTCCTCGAGAAAATTAATATGTATTCGTGTGAGACAAAAATAGTTTACGTGTTAAAAAGTGCAAATAATTAAACAAAAGAATCTCACAGCTCTCTATATCAGTGAAGTGTTATTTAAATGTGTCAAGCATTAATAAAAGGAGTGAAGTAAAAATTAAAATCTGTGTAAGCCTACATTGTTCAATCGCACCGCTCCCTGCTAAGAAATTCATATCTCTAAAAAATAAATACTGACGCAGCCGAGGCAAACATAAATATATAATATTTAAAGAAACAGTAAAAATTACAAAGTTAATATATTTTTTTAAACATTTGGGGCAAAGGCCACCGGAAAGTACATTTGGGGCGAAGGCTACCGGGTACCATACGTGCGGTTGCAACTACTTCAAGTTTGGCTCCCCAACATAAGAACTATAATACTCCTACTTCAAATTGGCTCTCCATACGTGCAGCAACAAACCTTCAAAATGACCATGGTAATGTCCTCCAAACAAAACACGACTAATGGCATATTCTTTCCCCCATAATATCAAGCAAATTTTATAAACACGTTTCTTTCTACAACGCTTAGTTTTGGAGATATTGTACAGTCTTAATTTAAATGGTCCACCCTGTATGCATTAAATTTTTCATGCAAATCTCTTAAATACAGGATGAATCACCTAAAACTTGCACCGCAAATATTTCGGAAATGGAAAGTGTTATTAAGGTGCAGTTTTCACAGCATTGATCGATAGTCAGGAGCTCGTACAGTTAGCCAATAAACAGAGTTTAATAATATTGAGAAATCGTATTTTTTGAGCAAACATACAATTTTTTAAATGGAACAATACCTAGTTACATCAACAGAATAAATGTAGGGTAAATTAGAATGTCGATGGTCTTTGTTGCAGGATTCTAGTGCAAGTGGTTTACGAGAAATCGTATTTTGAAAAGTTTCCACTCCGAAAATTGTTTGTCCCATTCAACCTGCTTAGTTGCTAGGTACGATGTTATATTTGTTTGCATTGTATTTTCTGTTCACTGATTGCATTGCGACTTTCTGGTCAGTTAGTTTGTGACAGTTCAAGCAGTAAGTCGTGAGTGGAAGATGGGGTTTACTAATGCAGAAAAAGCCGACATGTTCATGGTGTATGGAGAGTTTAGGAAGAATGCAGTTCGTTCCTATACGGTGTGTGCGGAAACGTATCCCAATAGACGTCAACCATCTCGGCAATTATTTATCAACCTCTTCAACCAATTACGTGAAAGTGGTACTGTAACACCTAGAAAACGTAACAGAAACAAACAAGTGAGTGGAGAAGAGGCAGAAATTAATGTTTGCCATTGCAGTTGATCCGCAAATCAGTTCTCTCACAATCGCACGTGGAAGTGGCATGTCAGGCAAGTGTACTGCGCATTCTCCATCGACATAGGTTCCATCCCTATCACATCTCTCTCCATCAAGTGCTGCATAGAAACAATTTTGAGAATCGTGTTAACTTTTGTTCATGGGCATTAAGACATGATACTCCAGATTCATCATATATCTTGTTTAGTGATGAGGCAACATTTACTAATCATGGCCAGGTAAACCGCAGAAACATGCACTATTCGTCTGTTGACAATCCCCATTGACTTGGTCAGATGGAACGTCAGCGTCCATGGAGTTTAAACGTGTGGTGTGGGATAGTGAACCATCAGCTCATAGGCCTTTGTTAATAGAAGGAACAATGAACTCGTACAAGTATCGCAGCCTCCTGACAGACCATCTGCCGCAGATGCTAGAAGACGTTCCTTTGCAGACTGGGAGGATCCTGTGGTACCAACATGATGGCTGTCCAGCCCATAGAGCACGAAGTACTACAGCTTGTCTTAACGGATTGTTTCCAATTCGTTGGATTGGACGAAGAGGACCTGTACTTTGGCCGGCCCATTCACCGGATCTGACCCTTTAGACTTTTTTCTGTGGGGAAGGCTGAAAGACACTGTCTACAAGGATGTAACAACTACACCAGACGATATGAAACGACGTATTACTGCTGCCTGGTCTGAAATTTACGCTGAAATGCTAGAACGTGTGGAGCAGTCTTTCCATAGCAGACTGCAAGCCTGTATTGAAGCTGCCGGTGGTCATTTTGAACACAACCTTTAAAGGACTATGTTCTCTTTACTTGTAAGAATCCACAGAAGTATTATAATTCCTTTTTGTTTTTCTTTAGTTTGTGCTACCACAGGTTGTACAAGAGTTGGTGCGTAAAAGTTTCAAAATAAGATTTCTCGTAAACCACTTTCACTAGAATCTTGCAACAAACGCCACTGAAATTCTAATTTACCCTACCTTTATTCTATTGTTGTAACTAGGCATTGTTTCATTTAAAAATTGTATGTTTGCTCAAAAAATATAATTTCTCAGTATTATTAAAATCTGTTTATTGGCTAAATGTACCAATCAATGCTGTGAAAACTGCACATAGTAGCACTTTCCATTTACGAAATATTTGTGGAGCAAGTTTTAGATGATTTACCTGTATATGGTATCTTAATCAAAATCGTTTGAGTCATTTTTGAAAAAATAAAAAATAACGGTGGGGGGATTTTATTGAAAATTTTCTTGTGGTATACTTGGAAGACGCTGAACTTAATACCTAATTTGGTATCCAACCAACTTTTCGTTTTTGAGTTATGCTGCTCAAGGACATACGGACACACAGATATATATACACACGTAAACGTGTTTTCTAAAAATGCTTTTTTTGTATTCAGGGAATCACAAAACCTGTATTTCCAGGTATAGAATTTTTAGGTGGAGAGCACCTTTACTTGCTATAGTAGATTAAAAGTAGATAACCCCAAGCAACACATCTACATAATAGATAATACATTTTGAATGCTTCAGAAGTTGATCTAACCTAAGCGTTAAGCGCAGTGTATCTCAGTTCTACCTCTTCATAATGCCGTGTAGTTTATCAGAGGCGAGAGTTCCCCTCTATTGGAAATCCAATTTAATATGTATATGGGCGGCGTCTCATAACCCGCATACCTGCACAGCGGGTGGCGTCGCATCGCGCTTCAAATAATTACAACGTAATTATTCAACGTCTTATGAATTTCTGAGCGGTGTTCGATGATCTCCCTCCCAAGACACCACTTCGATCCTCTCCTTCAGTCGATTAAGCTCCCCTTTCTTTGCGCTAAATTTACGACTCTGCTACGGACATCTGCTGATAAATGAACAGAGTAAATAGAAGACACAAAAGTAATGTAGATGAGCTAGCTTGAAAATAGTTTTACTTTTTTTCTTTTGCTTTCTCTAGAGGGAAAAGGTTTACTCCATTAAAAATTCTACATCGAGATTTCATCGGAAATGTGTTTTGAGGTCACCTTATTAAAATATCTGATGCGTTACATTCATATCACATCCTCTACCCGCCATCGTTTATTAGTGGATATATAAACTATTCTTACCAAAGCTCGTTTTTCTATCTGCTACATTTTAATCTAAATAAGCATTTGCAGAACATAACATTTCGTTATAGATACAAAGGGAACAGTGATAGTCAAGTGTTATGAACTGGGCGTCATATGTTGGCCTTAAAATTCCATACTGTTTCCATGCAATTGTGAGAAACAACTGAATGTCGACTGTACTTCAAGAGAATGTCCAAGTAATGAACAATTGGAACCATTAATAATGGATATCTCAAAATGGCTTATGCCACAATATATAATTTGAAATAATTTGTGTGTTTTAAAGAAATCTTCATTTTTTGTGTAGTACGTTTTCGTCTATCGTTTAACGTTTACCAGTTACACAAGAATATACAAAATTCCTTCTGAATGAAGAAGACTTCACAGGCTATTCCCAGAAAATTCAAGTTGTGTATTTTATTTGTCACGTAAATGTCATTAATATATGGTATTTTAATCAAAATCGTTAGAGGAGTTTTTTTTAGAAAATCTAAATTTTAGAAAAATGTTCCATGTAAAGGGTAGTTGGGCTGGGGTAATTTGCTTGAAAATCTTCGTGTAGTACCCTTAGAAGATACTTAACTTAAATACCAAATTTGGTACTTATCCGACTTTTTATTTTTGAGTTCACAGGTTTTTGCTGTTCACAGATACACAAAAACACACTCAGGACCTTTTTTAAATTTTTTTATGCAAGGACCTCAAAACACGTATTTCGGTGAAATATAGGTATAACATTTTTGCGTGGAAGGCAATACCTTCTCTACCTACTATGTACGTTGTAGAGACAGTAAAAACGTGTGTGTGTGTGTGTGTGTGTGTGTGTGTGTGTGTGTGTGTGAGTGTGTGTAAAGAGCATAACCCAAAGACGAAAGGTCGGGTGGCTATCAAACTTAGGGATTAAGTTGAGTATGTTTGAAGTTTCAACACAGAGATTTTTAAGAAAATATCCCTACCCCTAACTATTCTTTTTGTGTATAATTTTTTTTCAAAAATGGCTCTGAAGATTTCGATTAAAACACCATATATTTAAGATATTTAAATGAATAAAATGTAGCGTATTTGGATTTTGGGAATAGCATGTGAACTCCTCTTCATTCAGAATACATTTTTTATTATGTTATATAACTGGCAAACTGTAGACAGAAACTTACATTTTATGTTAAAAAGGTATTTTGTGCATTAAAAATTCTCGAGGTACGAGGGTTGTTCCAGAAGTACCCGGCCTAACAAAGAAAGCACAAAAATGTTGGGAAAAAAATCTTTATTTCTCTGCATAGTCTCCTTTCAGCTCGATACACTTTTCCCAGGGATGTTCAATAGCTTCGATACCCTGTTTATAGTGATAGCCGCCGAGTTCTGCAAAATAGCCATCAACCGCAAACTCCACTCTTCATTGTTGGTAAATATTTTACCACCAAGCCATTTATTCAACTTTGGACACAGAAAATAATCAAAGGGGGCTAAGTCTGGCGAATAGGGTGCACGAGGATGTGTGAACTGGTGCCTTTTCTTGATGAAACAGAACTTTCTTCTTTGCTAAATGCGGCCATTTTTGCTTGATTTCAGCACAGTTGCCTGCAGATGGAACTGTCTTCGCCTTCTTTGGAGCCGATTTTTCCCTTTCAATCCACTGTTTTGACTGTTCCTTCGTCTCAGGTGTGAAATAATGGACCCATGTTTCATCCATGGTTATGAATAGACGCAAAAACTCGGCTTTATTGCAGCGAAACATCGTCAAACACTCGACTGAAACATTCTCACGACACTGCGTTTGTTCCATTGTGAATAAACGCGGCACCCATCTTGCGCACAGCTTTCTCAGTCTAAATTTTCAGTCAGTATGCAATGTACAGCACTTTTTGAAATGCCTATGATGTCTGCTAACTCGCGCACTTTCAGTCCACGGTCATCTAATGCCATCTTATGGATTTTCTTCACAATTTCTGGCGTGGTCATCTCATTTAGTCGACCACTGCGATGTTCGTCTTGGCAGCTCGTACGACCTCGCTTAAACTCTGTCACTGAATATTTTACTGTTGTAAACGAAGGAGCAGACTCCCGCAGAGTAGAATCTAGCTCAGCTTTAATATTAGTTGGACTAAGACCTTTCAAATGAAAGTATTGCATCACATAAAGATGGCCAGTTTTATCCATGTTTACAAATTCGCTGAGAGAGTTCACTAGCAATGACTGCCAAACCATTACTAAACAACGTAGCATCGTCAAACTTCAAACTTAAGCTTTATAAGTTGGTACTTTCTACTATAGTCATTGTTTTTATACAACAGCCGCTATCTATACGTCAGGTCGGTTACTTCTGGGACTGCCCTCGTATTTATTGTCATTGGTTTGAATTTTCAAATATTTAATATTTTTTGAAGTTATCAGTCGCCATTCGCTTGTTCCTCGTAAAGAGTGAACATTTCAAAGCCATTATATAGCGACCCGCTTTTTAAAGATTTGATTATAGCGCCAGCCTCCTTTGTACGTAGAACGAAATGTCATATTTCTGCAAACATTTATCTAGATTAAGTTAAAGTAACTAAAAAAATAAGCTTTTGTATGCATAGTTTGTGGAAGATTTCTGTATTTTTGCAACCAGCAGATTATATCCTTATATGAAAACAAGTCCCTTTTTGACATGTAAACACGTTCTTACGCAGTCACAGTGTTTTTTTTGGTAAAGTAGTTATTCGGCCAGTGTCCTAACGGCATTAGTTACTATTTTTTCGCAAACACGAAGAAGCAATGCGCTGGCAATGTTCAGCTGGAGGTTTTGTTGTATACTCACACTGCCACATGCGATGAACTTCAGCGAAATTTTCAAATATAAACCACTTTTAAAATGAGCTTCCGTCCCTCAAACGGCAAATCTGCTCTGGCCTTTTGATTCAATTTCGGGTACGGATATCGAAATCTGTTGAGAAAATACAATACTACATATTCCACAGATAATAAAATTCAGTGCATCTCTGACAACAATAAGCATATACCATCGGTTAAACTGTGTATACAATGTTTAATGGACCCTGTATATTATCGGTTTATATAAAACTAGGCCTGGCATACGGGTGAGACAAGACTCAGGACTCTATTCCATAAAGTATTGTAATTATTACTTAATTTTATATGGTCATAAAATACACACAGGCTCTTTGCAATGTATTTCCATAAATGCAGGGGCTACAAATGTCATATTTGAATGTATCACTAAGTTTATTTCTTTATTAATGATTCTTAGTCTTACACCGGTCATATTTTTTTGAAGATGAAATCTTCACCAGGAACGCATTGTTTTGCATCAGATATTCATGAAATTCCAACCACGACATGCTTTAAAAATTATATTTAACCATCAGAACTGCTCCAATAGGTTTAAATTTTAGCCTATTCCTATCATCTGTCCAATGTACATTCATTATGGAAAAATTATATCCTTATATTAAAAAATTCCTTTTTTGACATGTAAACACTTCTTACGCAGTCACAGTTTTTTGTAAAGTAGTTATTCGGCCAGTCTCCTAACCGGCCGAACCATGCCATGTATGTTTTCCTACCCATGCATTATGGGTAGGAAAACAGAAATAGAACTGGAAACTTTAATAGTTCAGAATATTGCTCACTATTCTTACAAGAACTGAAAAATTCCACCCATTTGTTAGTAGCAGCTTTTTGCATGAAATTATTGTCAGAGTCAGACTCATTCAGTTTTACGTTTAAATTTTAGCCTATTCCTATCATCTGTCCAATGTACATTCATTATGGAAAAATTATATCCTTATATTAAAAAATTCCTTTTTTGACATGTAAACACTTCTTACGCAGTCACAGTTTTTTGTAAAGTAGTTATTCGGCCAGTCTCCTAACCGGCCGAACCATGCCATGTATGTTTTCCTACCCATGCATTATGGGTAGGAAAACAGAAATAGAACTGGAAACTTTAATAGTTCAGAATATTGCTCACTATTCTTACAAGAACTGAAAAATTCCACCCATTTGTTAGTAGCAGCTTTTTGCATGAAATTATTGTCAGAGTCAGACTCATTCAGTTTTACGTTCACAAAGTTTATTAAAGACACTAATTGAGTGAGTGCTAATGAGTCATCAACTTTGTAACCATGCTTCAAGCATTTGACAGTGCCTTCTATATACCCACCCCAAGTTGGTACTTCCTTCAAGAGAAACCAATTAAAACACTTGAGTTCAGTGAAAGAGTATAACCACTTTTGTAAATAATCGAGACAGGTGATATAGCAATTTTTTTACTTCTTGTTTAAAAGTCTTAACAATGTTGGGTTATCTATTTCTTTTAAAATGTTTTTCACAGGCAGAAAATTTTGTTCATTCCTCTCTCTTAGAAAGTTAACAAAAAGGTTCAATTCATTCACAACCTCAATTATTCTCTGTATTATTATAGATTTATGAAAGTCATGAGAGAATGGCATATACAGTCAAAAACGGCGTTACGGCAAGAAAACAAAATAGCAGCGCTGAGCGCTAGCCAACGAGAACGTAGTAGTAACGGTCATTATACTCTTTGACGATAGTTCTGGAGTAGTGGTACAGCGATTTGTCTACGGTGCGGCACTAGCATTGTAACAGAAATGCAAGAATAACGGATCTTCATTGTTCAGGACATTGAGGATTTGCTGAAAATCGGGCGGGATTCTTACCCATATACTAAAACTCAGGAAAATCCCGCTTTTTCAGGACGTATGGCAGCTCTATATAAAACCAACAACGCTTAACCTAAATATTAGTACGCCTAAGTTAATTATCTAAGAGGTCCGACATATTATAAATGTTATTGTATTGCCATTGAGATAAACTGCGTTCAGATTTCAGTAAACAGATCTTTAAAACTCTTGTTATAGTCCCCTGTTAGTATTCCTAATTATTTTTTCTCTAGAAAACAGCGTTCGTAGAGTGCAAAAACTTGACTAAAATTTGTAGAATGCTTCCATTCACTTTTATTACATTCATGTGAGAACGAAAGACCAAACATAAAGTGAAGGAACCACTGATATCCAAGAATTACACGTGTAATGTCGGGTTGCAGCAGCTGAAATACTGTATGTGTGCGTGACATGGAGTGATGGGCTATTAGAAAGAGGCAAACGTTAAAAGAGTTATAACAGTCAAGGTGGATATCGGAATAACGTCTCTACCATTTTGCATCGTTGATGCCTTCAATAGAGAGATATGTACAGAAATCGCCTGAAGGGTATGCAACTTAACCGACAGATAAGCATACTCGCGGTGTATATCTGCTGCCCTGCAGGCGTTTGCTCTTCGTGGAAGCTTCTCTTGTATTCATTGAGGGGGGAGAGAGAGGAATTTCCTATGCATGTTACTAGCAAGTGTTATTCACAATTTAAAGGCATTTTATGTCACTTGAGAATAATTAGTAAAATGTTTCAATTAAGATTTATGCGACTGTGTTTGCTTCTACAGAGACGAGATCTGCCGGCTCGCAATTTAGAAATTGGGCAGTTATGGGCTAGATATCTAATACTTTCATTTTCTGTAAGTTTGAATTTTTTAATATATATATGTTCTTTACAAATTTCTGTAATGAACTGATCTTAGTTGGATTTATAAAACAAATTATGTGTTTTCGTTATCCCCGGTTTTGAATCCTAATCCTACTTGGAAAGCCAGCAAAGGTTTTGGTGTTTTACTTTGAAATTCTTTGCACTAATCGAGATTCACTATTGCTATGTGTTTTGAATAATGCTTGATATGTTTTACCTTCGAAATGTTTCTTACTCTATGTTATATTTTGATTTATTTATATATTTTATTTATTATAATCACAAAGCATTTTCTCGAATATTTGTGGCATACTTTAACTTCTCCATTTGAAATATACCGTTCATTCGCATTGGCAGTTATATTTTTCTCAATGTATATTTTCAATAGTTAATCCAATTTCGTTTATATGAGTTAATCCGTTAGACTTGCTCAGGATTCGTAAGCAATTCTGTATAGCCAAGCATATATGTAAACATCTTACTGACTGATTATGGAACTGAAAAGTGGCACTATTGCTGAGTGATCAACCAATCATAATTATAGATTCAGATTAACTAGCCGTGAAGAGAAAATCAAAGCTTACTCACTTGGCTTCACTTCACTGCACGAGTAGGATGTTTATGGAGCATGCTCTATATAATAATTTAATTTATCCTCGCTTCGACATGCGATTGCATAATTAATTATGGTTTACATAAGTGAAAGTATGTTTTTTAATGTTAAGTGTAAATTGTGAATATTAACATGTAAATAAGCATCTGAAAGTGAAACAGAAATTTGCACGTGTTATGATTTGTAATTACTCACACCATTACGTCCTGAATACACTAAATGGTATAGTGCTATTCTGTAAGGCCCCTTGAAGATTTCTGGGTGTTCAACAACACAAACAAAGGCGATATGGGTTGGTTTTCCATGTGCCTTTATGGGGTAGCCTTGATTCTCTACATCGAAACTACAAAAGACGACTACTTGGGAAAGCTAGCCTACCCGGACCCGTGTACCCCATTTCTGAGGCGGACCACCCATCCCATCCAAACGTTCTCCGATCCTCCTTTATGCTAACATCTGAATTTCTTCTCAAACCTAAATTATTTTGGCTTCTCCAATGTTATATTTACCTCATTTTAAAATCAAAACCGGAATTCAAACCTAGATATATAGTTTGATGAAAACGGATGATAAACCCAACGTCAACAATTGGACGTTTAAGACTGTGGTCACGGGAATCATGAGAAAGAAAGGAAGATTAAGAAACAGGGAAAAGAAAAGAAGCATAGGATGTAGGAGAGAAAGGGCGTTTGTTTCGTCTTTGGGAATACAATACTAAATCCTATTTAAATGACAACGAGAACGAAATGGTGAGAATGGGAGAAGGGGGAAGAAAATAACAAGAAGATGAAGGACGAAGAAGAGGAAGTACGACAAGAAAAAAAGCAGGAGGAAGCCAAGAATTAGAAGAAGAAAACGAGACATAACGTAGAGAAGAAGAAAGAGTAAGACAAAGAAGAACGAGGAGGAGAATAAGACTAAAATGTGAGGTAAAGCAAATAACAAAGAGAGGAAGAAGAAGAATAAGGAAAGAGAAAGTTAAATAATAGGAAGAGGAATGAGTAGGAAAATACAGTAAGAGGAGCTAGAAGGACAAGAAAAGAACGATACGGAAGAGAACGAGAAGAAGAGAAAGAGAATAAGCAAAATGAGAAGGAAAGGGGAAAAGCAGGAGAATGAGAGGAGAAAAAAAGCAGACGAGAAAGAAAAAGGAGTGAGAACAAGAAAAGGAAGAAAATCATATAGTAAGAAGAGGGGAGAGAGAGAGAAATGAAGAAGCAAAATATACAGAAACAACGGCTCTCAAAAAGTGTGAATTACTTTATGAAAATAAATGAGCATCGTTAGTAAAGTTTAGTATTTAATCCGATAGAGAGGAAAGAGTCAGGCCTCCTAAATTCTTCTTGATTGAAGTATTGCTAAATCTCAATAACGGCAGTCACAAACCTTGAAGACAAGCCGCCACTGCTGTTAACTGGGACAGACAGTGTTTCGACTCAGCTAACAGACTTAATCGTCCGCAAAATTAAATTCCAGACTTCTTCAGAAAAAACTAAATTGTCTTTAGCTGTCCTCTTAAATGACGTTAATTTACTACTGCTCCGAATCAACGGAAATCCCTTTTGGCCGCTGACGTGAAATGGTCTTTTCGGAAACTATTACAAATCTACACAAGCTAGAATTTCGAGAATTTTGGAGAGGAAAGTAACCACCATGCTAAAATCTGTATTTTCGCTCGGCTAAAGCAGTTAGATCGTTGCCTTGCGTGAAAGATTTTGAAGGATTTTGAGAGTGTAATATGCATATTTGAGTATGGATAAAAATCAAGACAACTTTTACATCTAGAGTAATTTATTTTAAAACTTAATAAATTCGTAACAATATAGGTATAGACTATACAACGGAGGGGACACTTCGCACTCTGCGACCTACATAGATCTATTATTACTGTCGTCCTCCGTGGTGCAGTGGTAACCGTGCTAGCCGTTCCCGAGGTCACGGGTCCAAACCCGGCGGAGAGCGATGGATTTTTTCGGGCAAAATTCTGTGCATGGCTTCCTTCGGAAGGAAAGTAAAGCCGGTGGTCCCATGTCGTAGATTTACGGCATGTAAAAGAACCTCAAGCCTGATAAAGAGGCCTCTGAGAAAAATTACCGGTCTTTTACGCCCAATATAGATTGGGACACTAAGGACCATAGTAGTTAAAGAGCGCCCATCAATTTTTTAATTTTATTATTACTACCATACAGAAGGAAGGAATGAAGTCAAGGGACCACAGGAGGCTACATGCCACATCCAGACAGGTCACAGAGACGCGCGGAAGTCTGTAACAGTTCCCGGCTCAAATACCCGCCCCACTGCTGGAACTTCCCAGAGAGGGCAATGAACAACCCTTCGACCAAGCAGCCCTCTAGTGTTCACGGTAAGTACTCTTTGAGCAAGCATCCATACGCCACGAAACCTAGAAGGAAATGGAATGAAAGGGAAATGATGGAAAGGAAATTGTGGTAGTTGAGAAACACCCCAGCATTCGAGTACCAACCAAGAAAAACACGAAATATCAGAGTTGGCTGTACGAACCCGGGACCTCCCGAATGCGAGCCTCACATATTACCTGGAGCCATTTCGTTCGGTGATTCATAACAATACCTATACAGTATTTCAGAAGAGTTTACTATTTTGCTTTTGTTTATAAAATTACAAAAGATATTAGTAAATTTAATTTAATATAATCTTACTTTTGTAATGTATTTGTCTGAAGCCAGTGCCATATATATGTATGACGTCATTGTACACTAATAAGTGAAGTGCGCACAAATGTGCAGAATGAACATAACTTTAGTTTTCAGCACTAAGTTCTGTCACTGTTTTTGGACATTTGTTGCAGTTCAGCACGTGGTATTTATCACATTTTAGTTCACAGAAAAACACAGTTATGCGTCACTGCATGAAAATTGTTTTTTAGCATGCATGGCCAGCCTCGTTACAAGCTTCCTTGTGTTTTGATTCGGTCCTGTACAACTCCTGTCATGGTGCTTGTTGCATAGAAGACTTTCTCACTTCTTTTCCTCAGGTTTTCTGCCATCAGCTTTCTTACGCCTCTGTTGCAGGGAGTAGTAGTTCGTTGTAAAGATCTTCCAGAAAAAAGGGTTCTCTCGTCAGTATGTATACATATCTGATGGGGTGTATTTCGCCACCCCAATTACTCTCTGAGAAAAGTAGCCCTCACTTTCACCCATTCTTTTAAGTCCTTTTTAAAGTTTTTCTCTATTTGATGTATTCATAGTTAGAATTGGGACAATTTTTACTCTGAAGAGTTTCATTGCCACCTCTAAGATTTGCTGTATATGATCTATGTCGTTTATGGCCTTTATGACACAGTTATGACCTTCTCTTTTGCATTATATGGGTGGGAAATATTTAGCTGTTTATTGATGGTGAATAATGTTTTCATTAATATGATATTCAGTTTATAACAGAATTTATGCATTGTGTTATAAAGGCTGAAATTGGTTTTAAGATCAGCAATAAGTTATTTCTCAATAATTGTAATATCCATTATTGGATAAACAGATTTTGGCCATGGTGCAACGGTTAGTAACAATTGAACGTGTCTATGCAGAAGGGTATCTGAATACTTGGAAAATTAAATAAAAATAAGTAAAGTAACTAATGAATATAGAATATAAAAATATTTTATTTTATTTTCTGCTTATGAGAAATAGATCTTGTATAAGCAAATGCTCATTAATAAAATCATTTATTGCACAGAAGATATTTAATTTATGCTAACTTGGACATGTATCTGAAATGAAGATATTATATGCCATTCCGAAATAAAATTATTTTCGCAGATTAATTTCAGTAAATAAAGAAATTATTAATCCATATATTAATAATATAGCATTACAGATGAGCATGTATATTACACACTTGATAAATATTGTTATAGTTTTGTGTGTTCCATTTATATGCCGCTTTTCATTTAAGGTCATATTGGCGACTTTGCCTTTGGAAAAATTGCCTATTGGCATTGATATTCACCCATGAAGTATCATGTTAATCTTTGGGTTTTCTTAATAAACATTAAATTCACACACACACACACAAACACACACATGTACGCTCTCACTCATATTTGCAGACTTTAGGGAGGATGAAAAAGAACTGGTTGAAAAATTTCCACCCACCATCTGGGGATCGAACCCAAGAGCTCTAGATTTGAAAGCTACCATGCTAACTACTGGACCACAGATGTAATCTATTACAGTTTGTTATATATTCTAAATTAAAGCCTTTTACACGTTAGCATTGCATTTTCTTTATAACATAGTTTATACTGTCTTAACATATACCGCGCGAGTCTTCTCATCCTACGGATTGGTAACCAGGCAATCCTACATTATACAAACGATGCAAAATGCAGGTGCTGACACCGCATTCATCAGAAGGCTGATTAGGGTTATGGTGGTGGTCATTGTTAACGTTCTCTGTAGCTCATGCTTAACGTGTTGGAAAGTCATGGTGAAGTTCGGAATTTCAAATTACGCCTGCGAATAAATGAGTTTTTTATTAATTTCTTGCGTTTATTTTTTATGTTTGTTAAAGCATATTCTAACAAGTAACAATTTGTTTTAATGAAATACACATAATTAAACTAATTAAGTGAAACGACACTTCCATGCCAAATATCAGTTCTAGTTAAATTTACTAAACATAAAAAGTACCTGCAAGTGGCAGTATTTGTAAGTGGGACTTTCACTACTGAAGAACAACGCTCACACTGTTGCGCTACGACTACAAGTAACTGTGCTTATAGCGGTGCAAAGCAGTCATTTCGGCCGAAATTGATACGACACGATTCAGTCGACAGTGTTTACGGCATAGCCTGTACAACTTCTCAATCCGCAGGCTGAGAAGACTCGCCCGGTATACTCCTGCTTTTGAGTATGAGCGTGTGGTAAGTATATAATATGTTCATCATTATCTTATTCTTCTCGTTCATAATACATGGAATAGGCGATTGCCTGTTCCGACTTCGCAGCTTCTCTTTCCATCATCCTTTCTACAGCTTTTCTTCCAATTGCCCTATAGTTAAATGCAATTTTTGGGAGTGTGGTATCCTCCATTTTATTTACATGCTGGAACCATTTGGCGCAATTTTCTTTTTTGTGTTTAGCCATGCTTCTGATTCATTAGGAAGCAGGGAACAGTCATTGTTTTATAAAATTTAATTCTAGTGTCTTTCCTTGTTTCATTGAATATGTTCATAAACTACAGTCCTTAGGGACGTTTCTAACATCTATTTTACTCAGTTTAATCGGAAGTTTAGCACCTCAATACACTGCTTAAACAGGACAGGCGTGTCGACTCTGATAGAGAGAATGGCATGTTCTGCCATTCCAACGTCCAGGTTACAACTCTTCTTGTTGCTCTAAATAACCAAACTGGGATATGTTGCGGTGTTGTTTTTTGTCCCTAGGAGCAGGTGGTTTTTCTAGGGATACCGTCATCTTATGAAATTAAGTTCACCAGTTTGTTAAATTCTTAATATCACATGTCACAACAATTTTAAATGAAAATTTACCAACTTTTGAATGTGAAAGAATAAGTTCACAATATTCATAGGAATCGTAAATTTTCTTTTCTTAAGAACGTATTTTATCATACCAAACTTCCAGTCAGACGGCAAAGCTGATTTATGTAACCGCTTCTCGTCTCAGCTCTCCTTTTTTGCTCGTGATGAAATGACCATAACAGACGTGTAGAATACATCGCCTCCCATTTATTCTACCGTAATTCACAACACATTAGGTCCAGAAACCTGTAATTCGTTAGTAATCTAGCTAGCAGTATAAAATAAAATCACAATAGCTATCTCTGTTACATTCACATTTAATTAGCAAAAGTAAAAAATTAAGTGCTTATAACAGCCCCACGCTGCACATTGAACTGTTTACAGCAATGTTCTCAACAAAAACATTTATAAACTCATACAATATTTTTTCTTTTTTTCCAGTGAAAATCATATGCTCAAAATATTTCCACCAATTCAATTGGAAATGTGATATGCTTGACTTAGATAAACATAACTTAAAGGTCATCTCATCATTGTTAATTTGCAAGTTTTTATACTTCAAAAATTAATTTTATTGCCCTGTATTCTTGAAAGATTTATTAAACGCTGATGAAACGAATATAAGCTTCAAGTACAAAATGCTAATGATGCTAGCCATCCAATCGTTCTCTATGTAAGAGCTTGAAAATAAGGATGGGGTGAAAGCGGTGAGTAATCTACAATTTCCACTCGTACTTTAAGTACGTGTACAAAATTTTGTCCAGATTGGTCAACTTGTGCAAATGTTAAATATAGGGGTTGGAAATATGAGTAGGCATAGCTTTTAAAAGTCATATTTCCAAGTGTAAAAAATTGTACCCTGTTCGGGCAAGCAGTAATTTTGTGCACAGAGGTTTTAAAATAAAGGATAAGGGTAGTATTTGAATTTCCGAGTACTGTATAACTGAAAGTAAGTCTTGGATATATTTTGGAAGTCGTAATTTATAATTTTTTCAGGTCCCATGGTATAATTGTACAATATTTTTACCATATGGGTTAAGCAATGTAGATTTCTGCATAACTAATTGAAAACACGGTAGGGGTAATTTTTGAGAGTTGTAAGATAACCTATAATTTTCAATGCGTCCTATAAGATAAGTGTACAAAGTTTCGACTCGATAGACCAAAGAGTGTTGATTTGTGTGTTAGGGGTTGAAAATAAGGGTAGCGAACGTTTTTGAACGTTGAGGGTTATTTTATTATTTCTGCCAGATTCTAAACCTCCGGCACACATCAAGTTGTGTCAAAATCCTACCAAAAATATTTCTTGATAGCAAAATTCAACGAAATCAGAAGAAAATGTGGTATGAATACGATATGCAAATTTCCTTCCAAAACCTTAATTTTAAAGGATTTTAAGCCTCCCTTTTGGACTGGAAGTTCATAAAAATCACGTCATGCCACGTTCGTCATAAAGCGTGAAAAATATGTCCGAATTATATTTAATAAGGGATTGAAATTGGATGATATGAAAATGAAGACAGGCACCAAAGTTTCAAAAGTTTTTGAAATATTTGATAATCTGTGTCGCTTCGTAAGGACAGTGCTTTTCAGTGGTTAAGGAATTATAAAAACCGATTGAATGGTTTCCAAAATTACTGTACTCACACCTACGCACAGACACAGAAATTCCCTCTCTTAATATTAGTATATATTTTTAAAAATAATGCAGATGTGCTATGGGTGATTTTAAATTTATTTAGGGATGTTCAAAATCACGAGTTGCATTTGTTAAGAATATTTCACGAATGTAAAGGAAACAGCTGCTGCTGCTGCTACTACTACTACTACTACTACTACTACTACTACTACTACTACTACTACTACTACTACTACTACTACTACTACAACAACAACAAAACAATAATAACGGCTATTGCTACCAAACGCAGTTTAAAGCTAAACAAAAAAAATCGGCATCGGCATACTGAATTCAAGGAGTTAACACCAGTAGCGAAAATGAGAGCATGCATAGCCTCAAAGGTTATTGGAGCAATAACTTTAAACATTTAAAGCAATAAATTGAAAATTGTTGCAACAACTGTATACACTTTTGTCCGAATCTTTTGCTAGCCACGGTCTAAATGTTACTGTAAAGACATTCTCCAAAATAATTAGAGTTTTAAAAAATTAAGAAGGTATTTTATCTCTTTCGTGGTAGTCTATAAGGAAACATCAATACTTCTTCGTCAAATATAACATGGCTGATTGATTGACATCTATCCCATTCATACACATTATTGGTCCATATAACATGGTGTAATACCCTTCCCCCCGTCCTCCATGGCCCTGCCAACCCGACTGCCGGCCTCACGCCCTCATACGTACAGCAGATGTGGGCGATCACTCAACCGATGCGGAGAGATGTGGGCAGCATCACGCAGCCGGAAATTTCGCTCATGAGGCCGAGGGTCGCTGCCTATCGCAGTTCCTCACTTTCCTCACAATGCTGAGTGGGCACCAATCCTATAACCGGGTCTTAAAATCCGCAATCCCTCGGGTGGGAGCGAACTCGGGCGCATTCCGTGGCCGGGAACCAGAGCATCACCTCCAGACCATTGCGCTATGGCGCAGAACTTGTGCAATACTCATTTCTATTTCTTGAAGCTACTAGTATTTTAAAAATAAAGAATTTCAAAACTTACTACAGCACAAAAATTAATGTGTGATTTAGTTAGTCACCATTCAGAATGTATTTAGGTGGAAAAAAATTAAAAACAAATTGGATGAACATTTTATTGTAGAGAGGTTTTTAAAAGTAAAACTAAAGAACTGACAATACATCAATATTTTAAATAAAAAGATCTGATCTGTTGGTTTCGCAGACTTTCTCTACACACTATCATTTTTTCTTATATATTTTCTATAAACATTCTTTCAAAAGCTAATTTTTCTATATACAGGTTAATTGAAATAAACATTTGCATAAATATTTAATTACACACTTTTTATAAGCACAAGGGGGATAACGATAGTCAAATGTTTGAAAACGGTTTGCTATTGCTGGTCTTAAAATTCTAGTTACTCTTTCTATGAGATCGCGAAAAACAACTATGTTGACAATGTCTAAAAACTTAAATGACAAATACTGAAACATTTAAAACAGCAGCAACGAATATCTCGGAATTGGCTGATATGACAAAAAAGTTATTTGAAATAAATGGTGTATTTTAAGGAAATCTACATTTTTATAGGTAAGTTTTTTTTCTTTTGTATATTGTCGTTTACCAGTTATGCAAACATAGGTTATTCCAAATTTAAGATATACATTTTATATTTTGTGTAATTATCTTAAATAATACTGTTTTAATCGAAACCGTTAGAGGCATGTTTTAAAATAAACATTTCAACAATTTTTACTTTCTCTACTACGTATAGTAAGTAGGGGAAGTATTGTATTGCACCCAAAAATTCGATACCGAGATTTCACCGGAAATACATGTTTTGAGACCCCTTGAAATAAAAAAAAAGCATTTTTGGAAACATGTCGGTGTGTTTGTCTGTGTGTGTGTGTGTGTGTGTGTGTGTGTCTGTGAACAGCATAACTCAGAAACGAACAGTCGGATAAACACCAAAGTTGGTATTTAGGTTCAGTATCTTCCAAGGATGCGACACGAAGGTTTTCAAGAAAATACCCCCACCCCAGAGTACCCTTTACATGGAAGATTTTTCGAAAATTTTAATTTTCTCAAAAATGGCTCTGAGGATTTTGATTAAAATATTATATGTTTAAGATACTTTTATGACAAATAAAATGTATATCTTGAATTTCCTGGGAATGTCTCCAAAAGTATTCTTTATTGTGAACGACTTTTGCATAACTGGTAAACCGTAAGAGATAGACAAAATTTTACTACACAAACTATGTAGATCGCGTTAAAATACACAATTTATGTCATATACGTTTTTGTTGTTGAGTGAACCATTTTCGAGATATTGCTTGTTATTCCCTTAAATTGTTCAATACTTATTTTCTAAAATGGGAATTCGTTATTCATTTGTTTTGTCTTGGATATGCAAAGAGTATTAATCTGTGGGAAAGAGAATGGTGCTGCACCTAGCAACCAGCTATTAAGATATATATATATATATATATATGTGCTTAAAGGCTACTGTTTTTCTATATTGCCCTTGTAAATATATTTTCCCCTTACATCTACAAGAAAATTAGCAATAAGATAGAGTCTGCAAATGTTTATCTCGATTAACATGAAGCATATGGAGAATAAGCGTTTGTAAACATAGTTTGTACAAAGTAGAGAAAGTCATGTGAGTGTAACACATCAGATTTTTTCATATAAATGGTAGTTTGGGGTGAAGGAGATTTTCTAGAAAATCTTCGTATCCTATTTTGGAAGATTTGAAATTAAATACCAAGTTTCGTATGTATCCACATTTCATTTCAAAGTTATGCTGTCCACACACACACACACACACACACACACACACACACACACACACACACACACACACGGATCTTTATCTGGAAACGCTTTTGTTTTGTTCAGGGACCTCAAAGCGTATATATCAGGTGAAATCTCGATATTGAATGTTTGGGTAGAATGTAATACTTCCCCTACCTAGTAGGTACGTGGTAGAGAAAGTAAAAGTACAAGTTTCAGTTTCATTAAAACACAATTTTGAAACTATACGAGGTGAAGGAATTACCTTATAACTTTAATATTTGCGTGTTTCTTAAAAAGATTAAATGTCACCTTTGTAAGTGCATTGCTTGTACCAGAAATCATTGCGAAAATGCATATACTTAAGCATACAACGTGTACCATAGAGTAATTCCTTTCCCAAATGGCAAACGTTGCTTACTTTTGCATTTTTGAACAGTCCTCTCAATTCTGTGTCTGAATAGTTGAATTTATTTGCATTTCTTTGGTTGATTTTATGTTTATTTCCAATTTTCTTTACCTTTATTTAGAACTCAGTCCTATTATCCATGGTCTCTTAAAATGCAGCGTGTATCGCCACAGACCCAAAGACACTGAAAAGCTTAATCAGAAAGGGATTGATCCGTGCATTTACTGTAAAAAGTCATATTACGTAAAAAGTGTTTATAAGAATATGTACGTTGAACAGGAATTTTTTGGTCACATTTGCAAGGCAGTACATAAAATCATATTTGACAGGAACTATACAAATTATAAAATTGAAATTTTATAGACAAGCTAAATACTATGTAGTGAATGACATATGAGTTTTATTATCCTGTTTAATTATTTTAAGTTTTATATATATATATATTGATGTTCTATAAAGTATTGTGAATACTATATAGTATGTAAATGTACCATTCTATTGAGAAACAATTTTTACTCAATATATGCCGTGGAGCATTACCAAAGTTTTTAAATTATATTTATAATATCACCACCAACATACTGTAGTAATCTTTCTATGACTTAGCAATTATAAGCTAACATAAACATATTTCTGGAGTTCAATAAACCTCCATATTTTCTTCAAAAGCTTTTTACTTAAAATAGGAATTTTTAATTTACATCTATGGAATTTATACTAGTTAAAGAGGAGTATGAGCTTAAGCTTCATAAAAAATTCAAAGTATTGGTCCTTTCGTTCTTGAGAAACATGTTTATAAATATGAAAAAAAAAGAATTTCGGAAAATGGAATATCAATATACTAATATACCTAGTTATAAAATATAAAATAATTCAAATAGATAATGAAACATTTATTGAAAATTATTTAAGATATTTTCAAAATTGCAGTTTGATATCGTTTATAGTTCCTGTCAAATAGGATTTTATGTAATACCTTGCAAATGTGCAAATGTATATTAGGAATAAAGTTGAAACATGTATAAATAAATATGGGTTGCCAATCAATAAAATATACTGCAGATCACATTCTATATACCTGAGGACACAAATTCTCCAAACTTTGTGCGAAGTCCATGGTATCGCAGAGAACGGAACTCATAGAAGAGTCGACATCGTAGCTATCCAACCTGGCTCATTTACTGAACCATCATAGATCCTACCGTCAGAAGGGAAAGGCGTAGACCAGCCGGCTAAAGTTCACGGAGAAAACTGCGCCATTTACAAGCCTTCTTCTTCTGCTCTTCGGGAACTAGGCAGGAATGCCTAGTCCGCTTCAAAATGTTCCTGACCATCGTTTCTTTGGTCTGTCAGGATGTCTTCTTCCTTTAGGTCAATAGTAAAATACTTTCCTTGGGATCCCCTCTGGTGACATTCTATGGACATGCTGCCTCCATTCGTTTCTATAATTTTTAATTTTTTATTCCAGAGAAATTATTTTTAACTCTTCTCTAATTTTTCGTTTGAAATGTTGTCTAAAGGAGTACCCCATTTCTGCAATAAATGTAACCTTGCTTCAATTGACGTCGTTGGCTTATTAATTGGGGCCAGGGACAGTATCCCATGTTGTTTTGCAATTTTTTGCAGAAAATATAATTTATACAATTCATTTATTAAAGCAGTGGCTCCCTGTGTTAATAAAGGGTAATTAATTATATTGAAAAATCATATGTATGGTATGTAAACTGATTTCATCATATATACAAATATGTCTGCTTTAGATACGCGCCATTTCCATGTATATGCAGAGTATTTATTTTCGCATAGTTGTTTTGTATAGCTACAACTTTGCTAACAGTTATTTGTATTGTTTGAAAATCCAATTATTTATTTACATCCTTATTTTGTTTGGTACACTTTGTTTATGTCAGCCTAGAATTGGAAGAAGCTAATTTTTTAAATAAATTATGTATATTAATATTGCAAAATTATGAATATATTAGATATGCTTCGACTTGTGTTTCGTGGAGGAATCACCAGTCTAAAAGAGAACAAGAACTAATAAGCTAAAAAAATCACGGGTAATTCCACTCCAGCCTGTAGTCGAGTCTTAATTGCCAACCTTGTTCGCAAAATTTCTCTCGAAGAGGGGAAGAGCATGACTACGATGAGTTAGACGGCGAACTTGCGCAGAGACACGCTCGCGGTATTTATATCGGGCTCCATGGCAACGACGCCAAGCGCCGCGTACGTCACGAGGCCTTCAGTTGGTGGCGAGCCTCGCAGGGTAAAGGACGTCGCTTCGGATCACTAACCTCCGCTAAGGCTTTTTCTGTGCGCTTCTTCCTCGTGTGTGCGGCGTTGTTTCAGTGTGTGAAAAACTATATTGACTCAGTATTTATGTTTCAGAGGGCATAACCGAATCCTGCGTGCAAAATTTATGATATCCTGGGCTTCAGTAAACTCCTCTCCCGAAATCTTAAGTTAATCTAGAAGTCTGATAGTAATTCACAAAAGCAAATGACAAACGAAACGCTGTTTCAATGCTTTGATTGTATTGTACGAGTAACAAATGACTAGCGAAATCTTTTACGCAAGAAACAAAAGCATAGTGCTAGTAAGAGCGGTTCAGTAAAGCTGTTTTAGAAACAAGATACTTTATTCTCTTAGCGTGAAAATAAATCCGAAGTGTTTGGATTATAAATTACGAAACTCTGTCTTCAAGCAAACGACCTGGTGTTGAAATACGCGATCTGCTGTTGTCTCCGTGATGGTAAGTGATACCTCATTCTTCAAATACTCGTGTAGGGTTGACTTTGGCAACTGTTACCAAAGAAACAAGTTTTTACCTGTGTGAACTGGCTGACGTTGAAACATACGGAACTTTTCAGCACTTCAGACTCATTTCTGTGGCAAGGAGGAAAGATAAACGAAGCAGTATTTACAGTGGAAGTGGATCCTTTAATGACGTAATTAGCTCGGATTTAAATGCTTGTTTAAAGTTTAAAAACTTTAACAATTAATTTAATTGATTCCAGTTCTGCCAACAAGCTAAAACGGTGATAAATGCACTCAACTAACACGTATTTTTCAGTAAAATGGGTCGTTATTGTTTTCCTACTTCTGATTATTTGAAGTTTTTTTGGACTAAGACAAATTATTTACTTTTAAAGCTTACCATCTTTAGGTTCGCTACTGCTATTAGCATCGTTCCATGCATCTGCTTGTATGAAAGAAATTACAAACCGCTGCATGTACGGAGCTGAAATTTATTTATGAGGATAAAGACAAATTGTCGACAGGTTATGTATAAGTTGGGCAGCTCATAAAGAATAAAGAAATGAAGGAACCTTTCGATGATCTGTAACTCCCTCGCACAATTTAGAAATAAGCTGCAAGCAATCTTCCTAAATGATTCGTTTGTATTTTCATATTATTGTTTTCTATTTAGATATTACGCGATTAGTTCTAATTGTTACCACAAAGCGCTACATTTTGTTACACATTTAAAAATTTTAACATATTCATTACTCATAGATTTTTCTCAGATACCTGTAAATAGTATGTCTTTCCCCATTCTCATTCCAGACATTAGTTACACAAGAATCACTTTGTACACCAGTTACCTATACTAGGTAGGGAAGCATTATATTCCACCCATAATTCAGTATCGATATTTAACCGGAAGTATACGTTTTGAGATCCATGAAAATTATTTTAGTGTCCTTACCACTTGCCTAAAGCAGCAGAGGGAGAATTGCATTCCACCAAAAAATTCAATCTCGAGATTTTACGGAAATACACATTTTGACCTCCATTGAATACAAAACAAAGTGTGTGTGTGTGTGTGTGTGTGTGTGTGTGTGTGTGTGTCTATCTACCCGTGAACAGTATAACTAAAAAAGGAAAAGTCGGTAAATACCGAATTTCATATTTGAGTCGGACACTTTAAGCATGCCAGGCGAAGATCTTCCAGAAAATCTCCCATCCCAAACTACCCTTCAGATGAAAAAAATTCGTTATTTTTCGTTTTCCAAAAACAACTCTAACGATTTGGAATAAAATAACATGTATTTAAGATATTTACATGTCTATTAATGTGCATATCTTGACTTTTCTTTAAATATTCTGTAAAGTTCTGTTTCATTTTGTGTAATTTTGTACAGCTGGTAAATATAAGAGCTGGACAAAAACTGCACAACAAATGTAGAGTTCATTAAAATTTGTCAAACAGTTTTTTTTTGCATAGACGTTTGCGAGATGTTCATTACTTTGTTTTTAAGCCTTCCTAGATTGAACTGTCATGCAAGGTCTATGTTCTTATTTGTGCCCCACGATTCTTATTTTGGTTTGTTTTTTTCGTATTATACATGCAACCAAGTCCATTATACTTAATTTGGGATTATTTCTAGTCAACAAATCAATCCTAATAACACAATGTGAATAGAAGAATACTTTTTGTACAAATGCTATAAGGGATTATGTGAACTAATGCGTAGAGGAGGACGTCTTCTTATTGTGCTTTTTGCGTACAACATAATTTTATAACACTTAAGATATCTGGTGGGCTGGATAAACATGTCTAACTCAACTAAATAAATAAGACACGCAAGCAATAAATTCAATTTCACTTATGAATAATTAAATTAAGTTTTTAACAAAAACAAATGTCAAAACAAATTTATCACCTATTTGCGTTGTGCAGAGCAGCACCTATCTACTTTTGAAATAAATAACTTTTCACATAGCAGTAAGATTGTAAATATATTCTAGAAGTTTCAAAGTACTAGGACCCTCGTAATGTGAGTATAGCATGTCTGCCGTCGAACCTGTAGGGCCGAGTTCAAAGTTTGGTTGGGGTGAGTTGTTTGGATAAGGTTTCTCCGGTGAGGGTCCCCTTAATCCTTTTAAGCCAAATGTCGGATTACTCTCAGCTAAATGGACCCCTGACCCATTTGAGTATCGTTCCGCCCATTCACTCGTCATCTGTACAAATCTGAGTTGTTAAAATAGACATTAAATGCTAAAGCCGCTAAAGCTTCTCTCACAATGCAAGACGTTGGACGTAATTTTGTGCAAGAGTGGCATACATGGCTTTGTTTAGGACTTATTGTATGGACCAAGGTCTCCATAGTAGTAGCTAACGTGTCTGTCAAATTATGTTCAGAAATGAAGGGAAAGGCAATGTTTCGAAAACAATGTTTTTATTTTCGCCTCAACACATTTTACTATCGATTCGTCGATTTTGGAAATAAAATATAACCGCCCACTCTGCCTGGGTTAATTTTGTTTTAAAATGAATTTATGGTGTAAATATAAAATAAAAAGTCTATAAACAATACTTTTTTCATTTGTTTTTACGGAGTAAAGATCCAACTTAAATATACATAATGCCATTTACTCAGATAATTTATCACAATCAGCTAATCTGTGACGAAAACGTACAAGGTAAAAACCTTTATTTTTACGCCATAGCAATTTATCTACACAGTTTTATTACTTGTTTTTGATGAACTACTATTTTTTTGTTTACCCTATCCGCTCGGTCATTGGACCGAGCAGTTTTATATCACCACACACATGTATACTCCCTCAATTTAAAACTGACCGGCCGGAGCTCATATCGGTACTTCCGTGAGCGCTCTGGACAGGCAGGCTATGTTCACAAGACTGCGTATATTCTTGTAGTAGTTATAATGGGTAACACAACTATAATCACAAAAGTCTTCCGAGAAAATAATTCATATAGAGATTTCAAACAGACAGATGTTTCAACGCTGAATATATTTGTAACGAAAACATTCTTTATGATTTATGGTTCTCAAGTGAAATATGACTAAAGATCGTTATAATTCCGTGTTTACTGCAGCGCTTTTAGCTCAGTGGTACAGAGCTTATTATTCCCTAGGTTGCAAGTTCAAGTCTCTACTCAATTTTTTCGCTTTCATTTTAAATACATGAGTTAAAATATAACAGGTTTTCTTCACGTTTTATGTGTGTGGTATTTATTTATCTATCTACCATACGGGAGATAGCAACCATGGCATTAATGCAATGGGAGGAGGTTTCATATTCAGTCAGTTTAATTTTATAATCACAAATTTCATCATTATTTTAATTATATCTGTAAGTAAAATGAAGCAATACAAGGAATATTATTTAACTATGTTATAGTACAACGAGTTGTAAAAAATAAAGGATAACAACATTCCACTACAGAGAATATAACTCGAGCTGCTTGAGTAGAGCTTAACCACTGCTCCACGCCAAGCACGGTATGGAGGTAGCCTAAATCAGCGAATGTGCCATATATTATAGAGTTAGCCAAAGCGGCGCACACAAGTTGACGGTTGTAAACCGCGCCCTCTCGAAGAGACTTGGAAAAAAAATTAGCTGCTTAAGAAACTGGCTACTTTTAGTTTGACCGAGTGCACACGATTCCTCCTGTCTCTATCCTCCCTCTCTGCTAGAGGAGTCAAGTAGCTTTGAACTTACTTGCAATCTGTTACTATTAAGATCACAGGAAAAAAATAGAAAAAAAATAATGCAGAAGGTTATTAGATACACAGAAAATAAAATATACATTGGAATAACACCTGAACAATTTTTAAATGAAAATAGGTATAATGTGACACATAGAGATAATAGGTAATTGGTGTTTGCACTGCTCTCATAAAGTGAAAAAAAGATCATAAGCAAGTACGAAACAATATATTCAAACTGCGACAGGCACAGTGAAAAGATTTTCGTTCTCGATTCAAAGAAATATGCAAGTACGTAATATCATGTAGTAAAACATAAATTTCGAATGGATATCGGGTCGATTAAGGCAATCAGTGAGTGGGCACCCCCCCAAACCACAGTTTTGTCTACATTGCGAAATTAAGATGTGGATTTTATAAAATAGGCAAATAAAGGGTATGATGATCTTTAATGATTTTATCTGTTCTTTCTTTCACAAACTATTCTTACAAAATCTTATTTATCTATTTTTTACTTTTATTATATATAATTAATTGAAACTAATTATACTTTTTAAGGACCTTAGCCTGTCTTGGCAAGTTTTTAATATAAAGTGAACTGACAAATCCAATGTCACAGGTGAGATTTGAACACGGTTCTCCTGCCCTCCATGCGGTTGCTCTAACGATTGAGCTACTGTGACAACATGCCGGTGGGACATTGAATTCCCCAATTGACTCAAGTTGTTTCCCAGACGGACCACCAAGGCATCTCACTAGAGATGACAATCTCAGTGGCGACCTGCAATCGAAAGTACTTCAGTGCTGGGTGTTATTTATGTATCTTCATTACGTTAAGTGAGATAAAGATTTGCAAAATGGTGTCATTACACTTTCGTAGAGGTGAGTTTTATTTAGGGACGCTCTTTAACTGCTATGGCTCTTAGCGTCCCATTCTATATTGGGCGTGAAAGACTGGACATTTTCCTCAGAGGCCTCTTTATCAGGCTTGAGGTTCTTTTACGTGCCGTAAATCTACAACACGGGACCACAGGCTTTACTTCCATCTCGAAAGAAGCCATGCTAAGGATTTTTGTGCCCGAAAAAATCCGTCGTCCTCCGCCGGGATTGAATCCACGACCTAGAGGCTAGCATGGTAAACCTCACTACGGAGGAAGACAAAGGGTGCAAGAAGGATAGTTATGTATCATACTGTATGCTCGAGGTAATTACAGTTAATTTGCTCGTTACTCAAAATAGTTGATTTATGTTCAACTTACACAGGAGGCTGATGCTAGGGAGAGTCAGCATTTTAAAAAGCGTATCGTTATATGCTAGGTTTGAAATTCCACTTTTTGAATGAAAACAAATGGCGACTAACACTTAAAAAAATATAAACTATTTGCAAATTAAAACCAGTAAGAATGAATCATTCGGAAATGATTAATGCCACAAAGAATGTGGGTATTCTAACGAGATAATACATTTTTGTATACTAATTTGTCTGTCTCTTATGGTTTATCAGTTCCACAGAAGTATACGAAGTGGAATTCACAGGCTATTCACAAAAAATTTAAGATAAACATTTTACTTACCATTCAAACATCTTAACATCTTGTATTTTAATAAAATGTTCCATGTAACGGGTAGTTTGAGGTGGGCGTATTATCTTGCATGTGTCGCATCTTTGGAAGATGCTGGACTTAACTACCAAGTTTGGCATTTACCCGACATTTGGTTTTTAACTTATGCTGTTCTCTCTCTCTCTCTCTCTCTCTCTCTCTCACACACACACACACACACACACACACACACACACAGGGATTTTTTTTTCTGAACACAATTTTTTTTTAGTTATGAATTCCCGTGAAGCTTCAAGGCAATCTATATTAATCTGACATATCACTACTTTAAAGTTGTTTTTCAGCCTAGGGTATTCAATTTTTACTTTCTATAGCAACCTGTAGAAGGCGGAAGAAAGTTTGTATTCTACTCAACTTCGATATCGGGTTTCACAGCAATTACACCTTTTGAGGTTCCTTCCAACTAAAAAGCAGCATGTTTAGGAAGATATTCGCGCGTTGAAACTGCATCGTTCTAAACCGTTAAGTTGGATAAATACCAAATTTAATATTTGAGTTAGACACTGTTTAAGGATGCTAGGCACAGAGTTTCAAGAAAATCCTGCAAATGGAACTGTCTCACCTTCTTTGGAGTCGTTTCTCCCCTTACAATCCACTGTTTTGACTGTTCCTTCGTCTCAGGTGTAAAACCATGTTTCATCCATGGTTATGAATCGACACAAAAACTCCACTTTATTGCAGCAAAACATCGCCAAACACTCAACTGAACATCTTCACGATGCTGCTTTTGTTCCATTATGAGTAAACACGGCACCCATCTTGCGCATAGCTTTGTCATGTCTAAATTTTCATTCAGTATGCGATGTACAGCACTTTTTGAAATACCTACGATGTCTGATAGCTAGCACACTTTCAACCGACGGCCATCCAATAACATTTTGTGGGTTTTCCTCACAATTTCTGGCGTGGTCACCTCATTTGGTCGACCACTGCGATGTTCGTCTTGGCAGCTCCTACGCCTCGCCTAAACTCTGCCACCCAATATTTTACTGTTGTAAACGAACGAGCAGACTCCCTCAGAGTAGAATCTAGCTCAGCTTTAATATTAGTTGGACTAAGACCTTTCAAATGAAAGTATTGTATCCTTAACGATGACCAGTTTTATCCATGTTTACAAATTTGCTGAGAGAGTTCGCTATTGATGGCTGCCAAATAATTACTAAACGACGTAGCATAATCAAACTTCAGACCTAAGCTTTATAAGGTTGGTACCTTCTACCACAGTCATTTTTTTGAAACAACAATCACTATCTATACATCAGTCAGGTAATTCTGAGACTGCCCTCGTAAATTGATTCAGTTACCAGATAGCAACATTTGAAGCACAGAGTGCGATTGTAACTCGTACAATTGGTTATGTGTAGGGTTGTAATGGTTAGAGTATGCGAGTGTGACACGTTAGATTTTTTCAAATATAATTCAAATTTTCACCTTAGCCTGCGCATGACCAGTGTGAAAGCGCAATTGTCAGATATGAATTAACTTAATAACGTGATTAACTAGAAAACGAAAATTACAAATTACTTGTGGCAAGTCTCGTTTGAAGTATGATATCGCTGAGTAATTGAGATCGCCTTGGAGGTTAACCGGGATACACGAGTCAGATGACGGAAGTTTAATGCTCATTCGAGTGTCTCGTCACAGTAGCTCAGCGCTAGAGCTTCGACAAGAAAAGCTGAAGATCAGTGATTTGATTCCCGACCGTTGCACTGATTGTTCAAATGTTGTGCATAAAATGCTACTTTGAGTTCCTGTTTTATTTTTAGGTTTATGGGCATTTGTTCAATATTTGTTAATACGAGGTTACACTTCTTTTTATATTGTAGGCAGCTACAGTCTATTGTTTATTAGTAGGAACAAAACATCGGTTTAAGTTGTAAGTTGCCATGACGTAGCGAGTGTGAAAGTACAGAGCGCAAGATTCGCTATGCTGTGTATACTTGTAAGTACTTCAATATGAAAGAAGGAGTCAAGTATACATTCTTACTCATTCATCTTTATAATATGCATAGAGGTGACATGGTGGCTTTATACCGAGGCGTTTGGGTTTGATACCAGTGGCTATAGATGAGATTTCTGGCAGATGAAGCGGCGTTTGGATAGGTTTTCTCCAGGTATTTCAGTTTGCCCTGCCAATCCGACAATTGCATTCTCGTAGTCCAAGGTACACAAATTGAAAATGGATTACAATACTGGCATCTGTCTCCTTATTATCGTCTCGGTCATTACACTAACCTCTCTGTTTAAAACACTGTTCTTCTCTTCAGATCTATTGAGTGCACAAGCCCACGTTTCGTTCTGCTCTCAGTGCAAGGAAGACTAAATCAGGTGTATCAACTGATCTGTAGTAGTTCTGAGGGCGTTAAACACGGCCGTGCAGCAATGTTGCGCAGGTAGGCGGTAACGTCGCTTCATAGTGCCATGTTGACTGACAAGATAATGAAGGTGCTTCCCAGATGGTTGTGACAAACAGTAATTTTTATTTAAAAATACTGTGTTACAAATAATGATAGGATAGGATAGGTTAGTTTTTGTCATATCATAGCAGGACTTTTCTGCATTTTAGTAAAATGTTTTAATCTGCCGTTGTTGAGAGTAAATATGATTATTTGTTTTATCACAAATAATTGTTAAAGAGGCATCATTTTTATTTGGTATAGTATTAGTTATGACAATTGTAATTAATAAGTTCAGATTTTATATTAGAAACGTCTTACATATAATTGTTACGTAAATGTTCCGTTCTCCTTCAGCTGTTTAATGATGTCACAGAAAATATTTACATGTTCACAGCTACTAAGACAATACAGATATTTCATGGAATCTAGTGGTGATAAAAATGAAATCGCTGAGTAACGCGCGTTATGATCCAATTTCTTGCATTGGTTTTTCTGTTAAGATAGAGCTTTCTTGTGGTTTTGTTATCGATTTAGCTAACGTGCAGAAAAACGCCCATGTTGTTCCGTGCTTCCGCCTTTTCCATTTCTCACACGCTGTTTCACGAACAGCTCTGAACAAGCGAGCACCCAGGCTGTGCATCACGGAGAAATGCGTTTATGTTCGCTGGACTATACTATTAAGTAGTACGAGAAAAAATATGGCAACAATGCATTTGGGGCTAGTACAGATCGTCAGCTGTAAATGTGATAGAAGGTATTTTCAGCGACCGAGCTGTAAGCGATATTCGGCCAAGGAAACAAAGCCAAGCTACATAGTAATCTAATAAGCGCGGCGATAATAGTTCCAGTGTCAGATTAACAATAAATTGAGAGTAATCATAATCAGCGGTATCGTCATCATAGCGATTGGAAACTAATAGCCTGTCTCGACTTCTCCCTCTATTTCTTTTAGGAGATCTTTGCAAAACAGTGTTAAACAAAGTAAATTCCTAACTCCTGAATAAGATGGAAGTTAGAGGCATATTCCAAGTCGCTGGAAGCATGCAGCGAATCAGATGAACATAACAGGCATCCGTCAGCTTAAAACGAATTTGCTTCCGAGAGCTGTCGTGAAAAGTCAACAGTAACTGACGTACAACAAGGGCTGCAAACCCCACGCAAACACGTTCTGTTGACTTAAACATATCTATCAGCTCACCCCAGCGATAGATACGCTTGAGAAATTTGGAAGGGGAAGAACAAAAACAAAGACGTAAAGGGCAGAGAACTACCACTTCACTGTCTACCCTTTCCCCCTCAAATTCTCTCCCTTTTCTTCCTTTTTTTTCTCTTCAACTTTGTTTATTGGTTTGCCTGAATGTGTGGTACGACTGGGAGTTTAATTAACTATAATTAAGGACAGAAAACACCCCTTTGTTGCTGGAATGATTGCGACAGTTAAATTAATGTGGAACTTTCCGCATTAGACCCCTCCTCATCTCCGCGCTTCTGCTGGTGCTGTCTTTTGTCTTTACTGTCGTGCTGATGACATTTGCTTTTTCTTGTCAACTCGTTTCTTCTCTACATCTGAACAAATTTGATCTTTAACAAGCAGTTCTGGTTTAAATTCCTTGACAAGCAATTTTCTTTAAACTTATTCTGCCTTAGGAGGTCAAACCACCTTGAAGAGCGTCTGTAGAATTAGACTTGGCATTTGAGAGGAAGTCCAGGAAAGATAAATGTTATCAACAATATAAAATAAGCTTGTACTTTTAGAATTAAAACAATCTGATGTGCTGCATTCACATGCCTTTATCTACCCATTCTTCTACAACTTTTACAAAAGCTTATGCTTTTATCTAATAAAGATAAACTTTCATAAACATTTTTTAAAAGGGCATACTGAGAACATTTTTCAGGTAACACCAAAAACTGTGTAAAGACTACAGTAAGTAATATATAAGCATTTTTGGTGGTTTTATGTGATTGGTAACTTAGAATGTGGGATTATATCAAACAGATCTTAAGTACTTATTCTATGTTTTTATTGAACTATAAACTTTATGCTATACGCCCCTTTAAACAATTACAGCTCTAGCTTTAAAAAATAAGGACAGCATTAACTGAAATTAAATGAATATGCTTTGTTTTATGGAATTTACTATAATAATTTTTTAAAGAAATGCAAATGTTATTAAGAGCTAGAGTTTATGTTTTGAATGACAAGTGAATAATATACATAACAGCAACCTTGCTATCCAACTACGTTAAATTGATTCAGTGTTCTTATCCTGTGTCATTTTCACATTCAATTGGCCAATAAATGATTTATGCGTATAACTTCTTGTGCTCTCGAGAGTTGTAAGTTTGGATTTTCACCAGGTCTTCAATATTTGATCTTTTAATGTGATTTTTCAAATGTGTACGACGGTAACGATGTTGGTATAGATGTCTTTTAATTAAGACCCATGAAGAAGGTATGTCAGAACAGACGGTTTATTGCGGGATACATCTTGGTGTAACCCTTTCATTCATGCTAGTAGATGAAGTGAAAAGCTTACTGATTGAAAATTGAATTCATTTCTTGGTTTTGTTTTTGTCTCTTCCAAAATAACATACCTTTTGTAGTAACATTTTCACCAATTTTTTAAGCCCAGGATACTCTGGTTGCCACGTTTTACACCACAAACGTTCCTGGTTCAGAACTGTATAATACAGAGGGTTGTCCGCAATCTATGGTAACAGACTTAAGAACCCCTTATCTTATGAAAAACCACGCCTCCACCAGCAGTGATGTTCTATCCGACAACCTTTAGTTTGAGCTATCAATCTGCAGCACAGCTTCTACTGGAGCAAACTGCTACGAAATACAGGGATGTCCAGTTAATTCCATTCCTCCTGGCATATTTCCAGAGACCATCCAAAGTTCGCGGCCGTCTGCTTCCAAGGGTTATTTTCAGTAACCCATATGCACAATACTCCATCATTGATGCATGAGATGAGTTAACACGGATGCCACTGAAAGGTATGGAATGTATTCCCATTTCTCCCTCCATGTTCCCCAAAAATTTGTAGGTTGAAGTAGACGTATGGCTTGATGCCTTATTCTGATGCAACCAGACCTTATTTACATCTGCACCATAGAGAGCAGGAATTTCGTATGGAAAATTGGTATCAGAACGTTAGTCTGATAATATGCCGAGTTGATGTTCGATTTTTATATACATGACGAATGGTTAGTTTGCCATTGTAACTGTACCTTGCTATTACCATGAAACAATTGGGGAAAGTTTTGTTAGTTTCCTTATACCAACTTTATGACACTTTTCTAGACTTAAATCCTAATTGATTATGGTGTTCACAGTAGTAACAGAGATCCCTAATTACAGTGCAATGGCCTTCTGAGTTGCAGGATTTGGTCCAGAGGCATGGGTCTTTACCTTCCAAATGGTCTCCAGGTGCGACTGGTGGCCGGTCGTGGATTTTCTGTTTCTCGCTCTTTGGAACAAGTCCTGATGTGGTCTTACCTTTTTTGTTGGGTGAAAATGAGATCACTTTCTTGGAGATGGTAAAACCACGCCTCTTGCACTGCTTAATAAACTTAGGATACAAGTATTTTGCATAGGAAAGGGCAATAATGTACCCTTATCAGAATGGTTCTATTTTTGACGCCATTTGATGCAGCAAGAACAAGAACACACAACTGAGCAAACACAGTGATACACTCATACTGCTGAACTTTCACTCGGTTCCACATGTTTCAGCGCGGAGCTATTGTGCTCGTCTGATATTGTTACAATAGATCGTGAACAACCCTCCGTAGGACGAGTAACCTCAGGACTGAATAGCTTTTATCATGTTTTTGAGATATTTGGTGATGATTCCAAAATTTCGACCTATTGGTAAAAAACTATGCAGAATTTTCTTAAGTCGACTCGCATAATGAAGGATCTCCCCCGTTTTCTTTAACGCGGCTTGTCCTGATAATCACCACTACACGCGCTATCATCACTCTTTTTCTTCATTTGATGTGTTCTAAACAGCAATAAAACAGAGCCTGTACATAACACTTTAGAAATGAGCGGCAAATTGAAATGGTTGTTTATGTTTCTGCGAATTGGTTCTTTTTAAAGATGCGGCAGTCGTAAGATACGCCCATTAAAAAAACAGCAATTTTTAACCTGAATTTCTCACATAACCTGAGGCATTACACACGCCCTTTTAAGTCTAATTGATTGACCTATGTAAAGAGTTTACAAAACGAGAAAACATAACATTGGCCAAATAGTGATTTACATCCCTTTGAAAAACCTCGATTCATTTACTCATTTCGTTGTAGATATAAGAGGAATACAGTAGGCTAAATTGATAATCAGAATTTTAAGAAGCCGGCCGCTATGTGATGGCTTTAAAATTCCATGCCCTTTGTACACGAGAAAAAACGAATAGCAACGTACCACCTTACAAGAATATAAGAATTTGAAAATTGAAACGAATAATAAAATTTATCTCAGGAATGGTTAAAGCCACAAACTTTTTATTCTACATAAATTGTGTGCTTTAACGAAATTTACATTTTTTGTTTAGTAAGATTTTATCTATCTCTTACGGTTTACCAATTATAGAAATATCGTTCAGAATGGAGGGCCTATTTGCATGAAATTCCATATACATTTTATTTATCGGGAAAAGATCTTAAACATGTTGTATTTTAATAAAAATCACTAGCACAAATTTTGACAATCAAAACGAACGAAAAAAGAATTCCACGTTCAATATAGTTTAGGGTAATAGATCTTCCTGAAACATTTGTGTCACATCCTTAGAAGATGTTGAACTTGAATACGAAGTTTGGTATTTTTCCGACTTCTCGTTTTTTACTTATACTTACGCTGCGCTCTCTCTCTCTCTCTCTCTCTCTCTCTCTCTCACACACACACACACACACAGACAGAGGAAGCTTTTACTAAAATGCTTTACTTTTTGGATTCGGGAATCTCAAAATGTGTATTTCGTCTGAAATCTTGGTATTCAGTTTTTGGGTGGAATTCAATACTTTAGAGAATACAGGGGTATTCAAGAGAAACTCCGAAATGCTTGTATCCCATACTATGTAGTCTACCAGCACATTATCATTCCTAAATATCCAGCATTGAAGTCCATATTGCACTGCTTATCCACTACATGTCCTCTAAAATCCAACCTTCTATTTAAAACAGTGGTTCCGAAAAAACGTTTTATTCAGAAGATAAGGTAAATTATGATGTGATGAATAGAAAAATAAATAGAAACTGTATATGTTTTCCAAAATCATCAATGTATAAATCACCTTTAGTTTATTAGAAAGGCATATTAACATAATTACAATAAATTCACACCTGGCATGTACAAGATTGTTCAGTGCATATATTTGCATTAACTGGCACTGAAAACCTTTCCTTATTTGGATTTTATATGGGTTTGTAATTTATTGAATAAATTCGACCTCTAATCCTGTAAAATTTGACTAAAGACATCGATATGGAAATTACGTTTACTCCTGGTTTATAAGCGTGAATATTGAGACGGTATCTGCTACTAACAAAAGCTTATACCCTAACAAAAAAAGCTTAAACATTGTTCATTACCAGCCATAAAAACATTGAACTATATTAAGGTACCTATATCATTTTTAATATCAATGTTAATAATTTTAACAGCTGTAGGCTACAAAACTGTACATATATATTAGTAATATTTAAAACCAAAGCCAGAAGTATTTCGTGTTTATATGTAGAAAACATTCTTTTTATAAGGTTTGTAACAAAGAGACTTCAGTAGGAAATCGCTTAACAAGACATATTCTGCCGCAACAGTGCTGGAAACATGTAACAATGGGCAAGTTTCTAGAACATTCGATGCCTGTTTTAAATGTCAGAAACCCTTCTCTAAAACTGTCCATAGTACATAGTATTGATAGGTTTATACGTACGCTACGCCACTATAGTAGCCAATAGGATTAGATTTCATATTTAAGAGCAGAGAGAAGCAACACTACGAAGAGTCCTTCCAAATACATCCAAATACTCAGATTCCCTTGGTAGAAGGTGACTATCTAGGTAGCTCAAGAAATGCTGTTATAAAAGTGAAGTAACCTTAAAGAATGTTGAATTATTATGACAGATTAATATCAAGTATGTCATCAACTAGCAAGTGAACTAATAATTACGTAATTTACTAACAATTACTAGAAACTGTGCACTTAATTCTTCGTGTGCATGCGAATACTCTGGCAAACAAAGTTAAGTTATCAGTTTATAACGAATGTTATATGTTAAAGTGATCTACAAAAGTTATAATACGTATACATATATTCAAGTATTATTGCAGTAAATTGTGTGTGTTAAATTGTTTACATTTATCCTTAATCGTTATTCCACACCTCACTAGAGCGTAGTGGCTACCGAAAACAGCTAGCTGAGGCAAAATAAGCATAGTTACAGGAAAACAGCAACATATAATTATACACACACTAAAACATACATTAACTTCTATCAGAGGCAAACTGTACCGCTGCATCCAGAGACAAGCAGAGGAGCATCAACCCCAACGATACTACACCGGAAGGTGACGTCGAGAGATGGAACCGCTTTGTATAATTTCACTGTTTGTTTGCTTTACCTTGTTACTTTTTGATATGAAAAAATGATAAAAAAACAAATGGGTGCTAAAGTCTACCTCCGTGATGTATGGGGTTTGAATCTCGGTTGGAGTGAGTTACCTGGATCATTTTTTATCCGGATTTCCCCCACCCCTCCCCTCAGAGCCCAACATTTGTAAGCACGCGGAGTCCCCCGAGCCACTCATCGTTATTAACCATCACATTTGTTCATGCCTCGTGTTTACCTTTAGTGTTAGTATTTTCCTCTTCTAGGTTTATTTTCCTTTTGTAAGTTTTAGCAAGGAAACAGAGAATATATTTACAGTTGCCAAACATTTAAATTGCACTCGGCTCCGCGTCGATTCAAAAATTACTTTTCTGCACCCGAGCTTGTTCTCTATGCTGTCATCAAGCTCTCCCACGTGCACAGATAGCCGTCCCGTTATAAGCAGGTATCTACCAGTAAGAACTACCCGGGTTCCAGTCTCCCCAATTATGTTTTTTTTCCCTTCAGATAAATTTATTTTGGAAACGAGGATGATTGATTCACGCTTTTTTATTTAAATATTTTATGTTTATGCTTAAAACATGTTTTATCTATTAAAATATGTAATGGCATATATTACACATTAGTTTTACTTAGAATTCTTCCATACAAGCTGCGTCAAGACAAGGTTGGAAAGATAGACCCACATTGCTGAAAAATTCAATGCAACAGCTCGGATTTGAACCGCGCTTTTCGTCCGGTTACTCTAACCAACTGAGCTACCATGGCAACATGCCAGAAGGACACTAAAGTTTTCAGCAGACTCGCATTTTTTTTTTGGAAGAGCAATTAACTCCATTAATTCACCTAATAGAGGCTAAACTACGAATGCCAAGAATTAAAGTACTTGCCGCATTGTAAGTCGCTATTGGGATATGTCATCTCAAAAGAATTTGAGATCTCCTTGTGGTTTACCGAAAAAAATGCGAATCAGCTGAAGAATTTAGTGTCCTGCCGGCATTTTGCCATGGTAGCTCAGTTGATTAGAGCAACCGGATGGAAACCGGTAGATCCGTGGTTCAAATCCCGCCTATGGTATTGCATTTTTCAGTCATAGGATCTGAACATTAGTTTTACTTGTCATACGATAACTGTATGAAGGATTCGAACTGAAGTAGTTGTAATTATTCTACACATGCATTTGACTGCTCAGAACACATGGCTATGTGGTATGGGTTCCCTTATTTATCGCATATCTAGAAAATGAGCTTAGGGTGGCATTGTGTACCGTACACAGTCAGCTTCCGATGCTTTCTGAATCTGACGTGCTATTTGTTTTGTCTTAGTGGGTAGAAAGAGCGCCAAAGAAAATCTCACTGCACCTCACATTATTTATGGTTGTACGTGGCCTTGCGAAGCCATGATCATTTCATTGGTTGCTTTAGGCCACGGTGCAAGGGTGCATCACTTCTTCTGCTAAATAGTTACACCAATAACCACAACAAAGGTTAAAAAATGACGTAGAAGCGAAATATGTGTTTACGCTCTTGATCGTATTAGCTAAAAGAGAAAGAGGTAGAGTGAGTGCATTCAGTTTGTCATACAGAGCTCTTAGCGTGATTGGTAGCCCATACCTTATCGACTGGTGCAGGACAACACGTCTTTGAAAGGGTTAAAAGCTAGGGGAAAACTTGATGAGCGCCCAGGTTAGCGAAATGTAGAATGTGCAGTGTGAGAAGATTTTCGAATTAAAGCTTGAACGGTATTCATTAAATACATAGCAATACTTTATAACAAAAAATAATCAGAGCTGTATTCTCACAGTGGTATCACTGCTTGTTGCTGCATAGAAGCAAACATAACTAAATAATAAATAAATAAAGCAGCATGTTTTCCCTCTAATTCAAACTACAATTGGTTAATATACCTTTACTAACATATTGCTGATCATAAGAATAGGTACAACAGGGTTATAGACAAAAGTATAACCCAATTTTATTGCTATAATATGTATGTCATATTTGGTAAACCATGTACATATACACATTTATCTCTAATTTCTAAACACGATCCGTCAATTATAACAAAAGAGTAATTTGCATTTAGTAAACGAATATCATTATCTGCGGATGTTTTACGGAGAGAGCCCACTTTCTGACGAGTATGTAGGCCGTCTTCCCCACTTTTCTGGAATATTTTTATCCAGTAATTTACCGTAAAAACTGTTTTATGCACTGCCGTTGCACTTGCTGTAACAGTGTGACCATCCTCCAATATACTCACGATACATCCATGAGTAACTTTTCTAGTATACGGCATGGCTGGTTCTAAGACAATAAACATGTTTTGGTTTCAATAACACCAGAAAAAGCAAAGGCATCAATCTCCCCTCTTTTCCCCCTTATTGCTGTGTTAACAAGCCATCATGCTCTGCGATAGGTAAGGTGAAGGACACGCCTCAAAAGACCCCAGAAAACGATACAAAATCCGCCGAAGATTTTCTTTGGTGCTGTTTGTACAAGATAGCATATGATGTGTACAATCCATCAACCTATCGAGCATGCGGCGGTTCGCAACCATACTTCCACATTCTCTTGCTGTCCTATACATTTCACTGTTAAAATTTGTGCCATAATTTCTGATGCATTCTGTATAAAAGTTTGAAAAAAATGTCGAAACATTTCATATTTGGTTGGATTGATAAACAAAATTAATGATGGTTTATATAAAGATACTCCAAAAATGTTACTGTTTTTACTCTTATTTCCCAAAATGCCTATACTAAATTTTGCCAGTGCTATCATAATACTTCCATCATAAAACGAATGCACCTGTGGCTTAACGTTATGCGTATATTTAGTTTTGTTTATTTTGTAATATTGCTTCGTGCTTGTTTTATAGCAGTATTTATGTTAAATCAGCTTGTGGAATAATAACAATTGGTATTGATCCTACTCTACAGCTACGATTTATGGAATTGGTGCAATCACCCATCCAAGCGATGACCAAGCTCAACACTACCTGCTACTCTTGAGCACTCAGCGACTTCGGTATGCCAAACCAGCCTGCCATGAAATGACAACTAAATTTAGAGCTCGGCGGTAGCACCTGGCACATCGTACACCCACAAGCTTGCACCTCCTTATTACACAACAGGTCGCGATAAATAACATGCAGCCCACTTTATTTTAGATCAGACGTATTAGACGTGCAGTTTAGACACTCGACCTTGCATCTGAGACTGGTAAAAGACGTGGGGTACGTTCTTGTCGATCGATCTTCGAGTTAAATAACTTTAAGCTTGGTCGGCACTTGAACGAGTGATCCTCCACCTCTGACATAGCTATGTGGGACATAACTTAACCCACTTAATCCACTTAATCCACATTAAGCCGTAGTTCCTCAATGTTCATTTGGATGCATTTCGCTAATTAATTAATACTTTTGCAATGCATTATTCAAGTAAGAAGTATTGTATTGTAGCGTTCATTAATTTTTTTCTGTGACAAGCACTTAGGCTTATATTGTGTTGTGACAGAACATGACCGAGCAAGTTGGTTCTGCGGTAACATGCGAGATTCGCATTCGGGTGGTGCCGGGTTCAATTACGTCGACCACCCACTTTGATCTTGGGTTTTTAGTGGTTTTTCATGATCGCTAGACGAATGCTGCGGTTATTTCTTTTCTACCACGATTTCGTTTCTCTCATTTTCCTTTCATTCCGTCCTTCTCGTGTTTCAGGTGTGCTTTCAGTTCGCAATGCGAGACAGTGCGGGACAGATGGTGCAGTTGCTTGCTCCAGGGAAAGAGTAATTCTTGCGGATACGAGGGTTGCTCGATCGTTCATCGTACCACACTGGGCAACTCCGGCAGTGGGTCGATTCTTCGAGCTGGGACTATTTGAGTCTTATGTGCGTCTCTGTGGTCTGTCTACCTACTCCCTGCAGCCTGCTGTAGTTCCTTCGCTTCATCCTTTCCTCCCGGGGGGGGGCGATAGACAGAATAGATGTATGTATACGTCGTGATGCGCGAGGTGCCCCCCTCCAATACCCATACTTAGACATATTACTTGTCGATGCTTATACAGAGAGAGCCAAAAAACTACGAACCGGCTGAGCGGTGTTTTTCCTGTCCGCGTCCTCGGCGCACGTTGCCGTCTGCCGCTATCATAGAAAGGCGCGGATGAAACCATACAACATTTTAAAAACTACTTTTAAAGGCTTTACTTACCAACTTTATGAAAGGAGATGCTGAAACTGCCCACCGTCGTTGTCCATACATTTTTGGCACCTCTTTAGAAAACTGTCCATCACTCGCAGTAGTTCACGTTGAGAAATGCAGGCAATTTCCTGGCGGATAGTTTGTTTTAATTCTTCCAGGGTGTGTGGGTTTGTCTTAAGTTACCCCAGAGATAGAAATCGCAGATCGGGGGACCGGGGGGGGCCACAAATCTCTACTAATAATTCTGTCTTCAAACACACTTTCATAAAGTTGTTAAGTAAAGCCTTCAAAAGTAGTTTTAAAAATGTTGTATGGTTTCATCCGCACCTTTCTGTGGTAGCGGCAGACGGCAACGAGCGCAGATGACGCGGACAGGAAGAACGCCGCGCAGCCGGTTCTTAGTCTTTGGGCTCTCCCTGTAATTTCCTAAAACATTTTCCTTTTGGCAGAACCTCTTTATCATTGGAAAAGGTGATCCAAACCATCCTCTTGATGAAACAGTTTCTTATTGACTTGAAGTAAATTCCATGACACAAATACTAACCTGTTCTGGTTGAGAAATGAGAGGGGAGGAGTAACTAAAGCTTTAATTGAGTGTGTCTGTTCCTTTGTAAATGCTGTCCTCTACTGGATGATCCAATCTATTCAGTACTTGCCACTAAATGTGTAACACTACTAGTCACTAACCGTCCCTGCAAGCTCTTGTGGGTAAAACAAAGAACATCATAGCGCAACTGCGTCATCTAATAGTTGCCTGAAGAGCTAAGAAAGGAAGTCGAGTGAACGCTTTGAAATTAACATTAACTGTAAGATCTAGCTATTTCCTTAGGAACTAATATGACTCATTTTTGTAACAAAATTGGTTAGGACGAAATTACGTGGTAATATTCTGTTCAGTCGAGTTGCTATTGAGGTATACCTCGGTGATAAGATCCATATAGATATTGTCACCGAGCATCGTGTTTTCGTCTTGTTATTTTTGAGCTGAAACGACAAAGTAAATTGTCGGTATTACGATGTTGGCTGATGTCGGAACGATTTTCTCCTAGTTTTCTCAATACTTCAGTAAATTTATAGAAAGTACTTAATTGTGGTACCAAATGCATGTTTTGTATTTATCTTAATTTGCGATAGGTCTTTCTGTCTTCTGTCACTGTCTGTCGCTCGACTGGATCACTTACGCGGAAGAAGTCTGGTCGTTAAAAGCTTTAAATTTTAATGTAAATAGAATAAAGATTGTTATGAAAGATAGATAACGAACATGTTACGACACGTTAGACGAGAAACTAGGTAAAGGAACATAAACCCGTGGAAAAAAGGGTCATGTCTTGAACGCCAAATATTTCTAAATCTTACACGGCACGGCGCTGTGTTTATATCATACCATTACAGCTGCAGCAAGTTTTGTACGGCATTATTAAACCTGCTACCTTCCATGTCTTTTCTCTGTAGCGCTGTGGCAAAGCGTTGAATGCTTTTGTGGTTAAGACCACAAGTTCACTTCTCGTATGTAGCAAACACTTCCCCCTCTGTTAATAATGTTTAATTAACATATAGTGACTACTTATTTTCGATATACTGCATTTCATGCACGACATTTGGTAAGTTCACAATAGACTAGTTATTACTATACAAAATACGTGGCTTCACAATTTCATCATGGTCGCATATCTGTATGTTGTTAGATATCAAGAGATGCTCTAGATGTGTTGTGGCAGCTTGACGATGCACTGAACAGTGCGCAATACACGATAATACTTGAGAATATTTTGATTTCCTTTGTGAGGATGAAATATCCTTATGGAATGGTTGAATTCATACAGGATAATCATCCTGTCTATATATGTCGAAAGGTTTCAAAACTGGTTCTCAAGAGGCAGGATATCAGAGTAATAGACTGGCCTCGCTGTTCACCAGATTTGAACCCTATTGAAAATGTGTGAGCTGAGGTGAAAAGGGACCTGCACTCGAATTTCCCTGCAGATGCGCGAAGGACAAAAGATGGCTTCTGGACACAAATTCAAGAACCCTGTGATGTTGTAGCTTCTCGTCCACGTTACTACAGGGGTTTAATTTCGTCTATAACCCGAAAATTAGGACAGTTTTACGTATCCAGGGTTGATACATCCGACATTAATTTGGTTTATTTTTTATGCGTTTTAGTTTTAGAAGATAATAGTTTATTTGCATTTATTTCTTTAGTTATTTAAAACGAGCGTCTTAGTAGAATTGTGTTGTATGCATAGATATGCATAAAACTTTAAATGCTAGTTATATTAATGAAATATACATCCAGTCATAAAATAAAAAAACATAAAAAGTAACAAGAACTAATGCGAAATTTGAACCGAGGAACTTATTAGTGCAAGTAGTCCCATCTTAACCTCTCGGCCAACAAAACGTTTTTCCGTGCTCTGTTTTCAGTAGCTTATAAGCGTCGGCACCGAGAAACACCGTTATAAGGTGACCATTGCGCTCACAGACATAGACCATTCTACAGTTCCTGCATGTGCGTTGTGGACACAGCTGTTACGAAGGTACACGAAGCCCTCCGATCGCCATATGGAATCTGCGGATGACTCATTACTTTTTTGTTCACGGGTGTACATATCACGGAGGGACACCCGAAACCGGGGCAGGGCATCGCTCGTAGGCCAATGTGGCGCTTTGTGCTTCGAACGCAACCCCTAGGAGATACCCGAAGGGCGACCAGATCCAGGAGACGATGTGCCTAAGCATGGACGGGCTCCCTACCTACTCCAAATTGAAGGCATCCGACGCCATTCAATCCTGCCCAACAAGCCCCACAAGGAATCTCTTAAGGGTAGCCGCTCACAAAGGCCGATCATGCAGTCCGACCGACGCCGGGAGAAACCTGCACAAAGCGCACCCCACCGCCCAGCCGCAACACGCCTAACGCCATTACCTGGTCCTTCGAACCTGAAACAGATTATGATGAAAGAAATTATGCGTACAGGTTATAATGGACAGGGTCGCCTTGTAGAAGAGGAACCATCCCAGCATTCGCTTATCGAACCACGAACAACCCATGGTCAGAGTGGGCGGTCGCCGGCGGTCGAATGCGAGCCTCACACGTTACCGCGGAGGCATCTTCACTCGGTGAGTTGTGCTTCTAATTCTCCGAGATCTCTTATGCCGCTCTCTATGTCAATTCCTCGTAACTAGATGAACCGACTACACTGATTTACACTCTCACTTAACAATATCTTCGATTCAAAATAACTAGCGGATAATTTCGAATAAATTTGATCACTTATGTAATTTTACCAAGTGAACAAGAACAACAAACCTATTGGAAAATGATACAACGCTGCAAGGGCTGCTGAGCAGTTTGGAATGTCATATAATTTCAGCTTTACACACTATTAATGAATAAATATATGATATTATTCATAGAAAACATACCTCTGAACATGATAAAAACTCCTGAAAGTTTTGTGATCTTAATATTATTAAGAATTCTTTAATATTTTCATTCGGTTGTATTCAGAGAAATTAACATTCCTTCTGAATACCTACTCTATCTTTATTTTGATTGTAAATTAAAAAATGAATTAGTTTTTTCTGATCACTACGTCCCTGGTTATGTTTCGCATTTTGCATAACCATTTTAGACGCCTTAATTTCGCATCACACTCTTTTTATCATTTATGCTTAAATGTATTGGCAGTTTTCAATTTTTAAACAAAAAAGCGAATAAAAGCTATTTAGTTTTAAAGCATAATGTGTAATCTGTTTCATCCTTGTAAACGCAAATACCAGTAAGCACTTCATTGCTTTGGATTGAAATTCCGTGACTCATTTTCTGGCAAGCCAAATGGCAGTGAATTAAAGGAAGACTTGTTTTTAATTCTGAATAGTGATTATAGTTTCTCAACCTATCAAGTTTGAAAATGCAATATATTAGCAGCACGAATTGTTTTAGCCTGCCACGAACAAAGGCCTGGGCTGCCAGTGGACCCAAAGGAATAGCTAGAACCAGATAAAGAACAGAACAGTGACTTGCAACATTCCATTAGCAATTCAAACCGCTGTTTCTTATATCCGCAAAATTCCGTGCACTCGAGTATACATGCGATAATACACACCTACATGCACTCGAAGTTATTTATTGATCAGCATGGCATCTACATTACAATGCTGTGTATCTCATTCAGACTCGCCCCCTAAATGTAAATGTTTTCAGTAGCACCCATTTGTAATAGTTTGAGAATTTTCAGGAAGGAATGGAGCTGCGGTTCTGCAAAAGTTCAATTTAGTGCTGTCGTATACACCGGTCTTTCAACACTCTGCTGTTTTCCTGTTTCTGTCAGTCACATGCATTTGGTTCACGTGCCAGAGAACTTGGACCTGGGGCTGGGGCTTGTGTTGTGAGGGTACATAAATGCATTATCGACGCGCTCATTACATTAACGTCGAAGTTTCAATCCCTGCTTAATCTCTTCATACTAAAGTTGTATGTTGATGCATTGTTGCTATGTTTCGTTCTCTTCTCAGTGCAAGGAAATGGGCTGGACTATTAAGAAACACGAGAAAAAAAGGTGACAACTGTGTATTCCGACTCCTTGTTGAATTATGCGACTTTCAACTGTAGAGTCTATTGGTGGCTAAAGCAGAATTGAAAAAATATGCCTTTCTTCCCCGAGTTCCAGGAATAGGCAAGCATTACACCAACTAACAGCGAATAGAAAAAGAGAGACTGCCTTCTGGGGGGAGTGGCGTGACAGAGAGATTCCAATATCATCGCGAGTCATCTTTTCACTACCGCAGTGCTGTTTATAAGAGAAGAATTTTATGGAAGTATATTTACACTGATCCAATTTATAAGCAATAAGTATAACTGATCGGAAATAAAGCCATGCCGCAAGGGGCGTTAACCTTTACCGCAGAGAACGCTTCAAGAGCGAGCCGTGCCACCGCCCAGGGCGACAGGTTTTAAAAACGGCAAAATCTTAAAAAATTAGCAAGATATGTAAAAATAGGGTGGAATTAAAACAATGTTTAAATTATAACGACTTTCTGAGATTTCTTTTGTAATGAAACTGGTAACAAAAGCGCCAGAAATGGTCATTTGTTGCGACTCTCATTGATCGTCAAAATATCCCGTGTGCAGGAGATGTTCAACAATAAGATCACATTTATAACCAGGAGTATTTCAAGCCACTAGCCTTAGTTTATTTACAACGGATGTACCGGTAGACACATTAGAAAAGATGTATAACTCTATGATAAGGCCGATTTTGTTATACGGAAGTAAAATCTGGGGATGGGAAAGAGCAGAGCATGTAAATAAAACGCAGGTAGTATTTTGGAAAAGAGTTCTTGGAGTTTCACAAAGCACATTAAATTCGGGGGTATTGAGAGAGGTGGGATGTTATGAAGACACAATAAACTGTAAAATAAGAGCAGTGAAGTACTAGCTGAGGCTGATGCAGGGGGATAACTCCACACTACGATCCAAATGTTATAAATACCAGCGAGAAAACCTGTCTCCTAAGTTTTGGGCAGCTGATTTGGAAAGGGGTTTGAGAAGAATAGGAATGGGGTCATTATGGCAAAGAGCTGAAGAAAATGACAAAAACACATGGGAATGTATCAAAAGAAGACTAAGAGACATCAACGAACAGGAAATAGAATCGGATTGTAAAATTAAACCTTCTCTAAGTCTAGCAAATGAAATAAAATTGAATTGGGGTAAAGAGGCATATATACTTAACTTAGGAAGAAAGGAAAAATCAGGAATGGCATGGTTTAGACTGGGGGGCAGAAGGGCACAGAAAATGACTGACGATTCTGGCAGGAGAATCTGCCCATTCTGTGATTTGGATGACTGGGTACATATTTTGGCGGAATGCGCTCAGTGGGAGAACCAGCGAACAATTAAACTCAAAGAAAAATTCATAAGTCCGTCAAGAAAGAGAATGAAAGTTTGGGATCTATTGGCTGACCAGAGGAACTGGCAAAACATGGGCGATTTCTTGGCTAAAGTGCGCGAAGCTAGGTCAAATGTGTTCAGTTAGACAAAGGTAATTTATCTCTATTTTCCTTTTTATTGTTCTTTTTATATGTTTCTTTTTCTGTTGTTTATGTTGTCGCCATATCTTGCATCTTAAATATGCATGTACGGTCAATGACCCATGCACTAAATACTTGTGTAATAACTTGAATAATTTGAAACCAATAAAAATACCTTATCTATCAAACATCTACATTGGTGACTCATGAACCTCGCAGGTCAGCTATCGCCTTCTTGTGTTGTTAGCTTATTTGTTAAGAACTATTGTTTTTATCTCCAGAGAAACACAATCAGTCAACTTTGAATTAAGTGCAATAAGAAGCACATATGTATATGACCACTACACCCCAAATGAGCATCCTACCACAGGCAAACTTATTCCTTCACTTAAAGAAGCAGAGCTATTTGCGAGGGCTTAGCTCTTTGAACAAGGTCCTCTACGATCTCGGATTTCAGTTCAAGATAATAAATAAGAGAAACAGTAATATTAGAAAGATCCCATATTTTAAAGACAAATACAAAATAAGAATTTGAAGGAAATAGTATGGTTGGTTGAAACATGGTTAAATGCCCGTCACAGTATCAAAGGGCTAGACTAATGACAGAACTGAAAGCTCCATGAAGTCACCCGTAGACTTGTCATGCTAAAACATCTCATCTTTATGGCCACCTTATCAAAGGGCTGAACTAATGACAGCACAGAAAGCAAAGTCACTGGTAGAACTTGCCCGTGCCGAAACATCTCATTTTTTACGGCCACCTATTGCTCTTCAGTTCGAGATCTGCGGATTACCATGAAAACAATTAAACATGACCATTTATACAGAGAGTTTAAGAATCAGTTACTCCTCAACATTCCGTGTTATTGTTATGGACAATATCCCATATCACACAGTCTAAATAAATAAGCGCACACTAAGAAGGTTTCGGCGGGGACGCTTTATTTTTGTAAGTGGGGGGATATGGAGTATCAGTAAGTGCGTTGTCATTACCAGGCGCATGATTGTGTTGCATTGTCGATAGCATTATTTGATACCTTTGATTATTTTTTCAGCTTAACGATCCCTTCTTTTGGCGCGGATTACGCCAAAGAGAGGGCTTTGTTTGAATTCCGTCTGGTATGACGCCAACCCTGGCTGGCTTGACTAGACACGGTATGAGGGAGGGATATAGTTAGGGTCACTTGAGTGAAAGCAGTGGAAGCAGCATGTCGCATGTGTGGTCAGTCCTCGGTTTCGGGGCATCTCCCCCCCATCCTGTGCATAGTGTAGAGTCATCAAACATTTGTCAATAAATTCCAGGTAATGTGTGTTATGTAACGTTTTTGTGTAATGTAAAACTTCACGCCTTCATCTAAATCTAAACACCAAGGTCTTGGTCTTTTGCCGTTAGCGAGTTACACTCCCCCCATTTGCGTGTTGGGGTGATCGAAATTTAATTATTTGCTGGAAATCTTTTGGCCCTCACCCCAGCATGTAACAACTTGCCCGTGCTGAAACATCTAATTTTTTATGGCCACATATTGCTCTTCAGTTCGAGATCTGGGGATTACCATGAAGACAATTAAACATGGCCATTTATACAGAGAGTTTAAGGATTAGTTACTTCTTAGCATTCCGTGTTATTGTTAGGACAATATCCTATATCACATGACCCAAAAAAATAAGTGCACAGTAAGAATAACACTAAAGTACAAATGAAACCACTCGCCGTATGGTTGCATGTAGCATTACAATGCCAAAAAGGGAACTTTTTAGCTTAAGTTACTCACAAATGAAAACAAACCCAGGCCCAAATATTATGTTCTCGATGAACATGATTATCAAGCCATCAGATTGCCCTCAGAAATGGAGTTACACCAGAAAAGTGTAGTAGTACTAATAAAGATTGTTATTAACTAGGCAGTCGACCGTCAAGTGTGTTTTATTTTGTGCGTAATTTTAATCTTTTAATCTCCTTATGAAGGAGTAAACCCGAAATATTGAACATTTTTACTGTGCGACTTTGTGTGTTTTGTCTGGTGTGAGAATAAATAGTCTTGGTGGACTGACATTGCGGATAAAAGTTAGTTTATGTCTGAAAGTGTGATGGTAGGCGGTATTTGCAATTATCGCACAAAACTCCTGGAGCCGGCCCTAACTGTATCTGTTTGCTAGTAAGAGGTTACAGTAAATTGGGGAACATTGGCATCCAGGGGGAATTTTGGCTACACTGGGCACCATTGGTTAAGACGGCTAATTCCATTTGATCCTACCACTGTTATCGCAAAGATTTCTGATGCAGAGAGCGAAGAACATTTTGGTCGCTCGTTAAGACAGTTGACTACATGAAGTGAGAGGACATCAGGAAGCAGACAAGGCAGAAAAAATATGGCCGCTAAATCACGGATCTGACAGAAGAAGTGGATGACACAACAGTACCACCATCTTCCACGTCTGTTTAGAGTCTCAAGCTTACCTGTAGCCATAAGAAGAAAGGTGGTATCAATGTATTGTATTCGCGTGATTGGAAAAGTTACAAACGACCAGACCGGTTCAGTGTGTAAAATATGTCACTTTTGGGTTTGCGGCAATTACAGTGAAGGAACTGAAGATGTATTTTTTGAATGCAAGAGCTGTTATGGTAGTGATTAGATGCGTTAAGTGTAGTTATTACACATAGTATTCAGTTTTTCTTTGTGTTCTTTACACACGGTATGTTTCTAGATGCTGCAAAATGTGATAAATGTTATTTTGTATTGTATTTTCAAGTTATCTTGTGCGAAATATGCATTTTTAAAGAAATTCACATGACAAAACAACCCCAGTTAGGTACAACGTATTAATATATGACATGCAAAAGTACCCTATGTACAAGGTAACATTGGCAATTCAAAAATTGTTTCGCTATAAAACAAGTAAGTTATAAAAAACTAATAAATAAAAGTAAGGCAAAAATTTGAATGTTATATGAAGTTAATTTGGAAACATACACATGGGCATACTTTGAATGTAAACGTAAAAAAGAGATGTAAAAATATGCCATTGTTCCCCCATTTTACGGTAATAATTCAGTTCAGTGATTCAGTCTAAAGAGGTGGGAGCAGTAAAACAACGTGCTACCGGGATTACGTAGGGGATGTGTAAGATTTGCAATAACGAATAAATTTGAGATATTTTTCCAAAACAAAAACAAACTGCAGCGGAAATCCGCGATTGTCGAATATTACGCGACAAAAGTTACATCCAATTCAGCTTTTGACGAGACTTAAGACGGATGACGTCACATAATTGTGGTATTGCGCATCTCGCGCTGTCGTGCCGTTTGTACGGTGTCATTGACATAAGCAAGATATACACAAGGCTGTGATTACTAACGTTTTTAGACTTAAATGTATATAATCTTCTAAAACGTATCTCTCATTTCTATTAAAATAAAGGAAAATAACTTGCGTTATATTTGCATTCCGTAGTTTACTAAAGAAGCATAGTTTTATAATAAATACAGCAGACAAATTAAAGCTACATTTTGAAACCAGTTCCCCTGCTTGGATTATTTTGAAGACTCTTTTCTAAATACTGTTTGAACCTAAGTAAAAATAATGGGGGAATCAGACAGAGAAAATAACGCTTTAAAATATAAATTTTTCTCTTGTATATAAATAAAGGTCTGATGTATACTCACAAGAGTATACTTTAATCAGCACAATAAGTTGGTCTGTCTCTTGTAGTTTCCTAGTTACAAACATTTCTGTCAGAATGAAGAGGGCATAACAGGCTATGCAAAGAAAATTCATTATGTACAGCTTATTATTCAAGCCAATATTTCAAATAAGTAATATTTTAATCAAAATGTTACAGACATACAGGAGAAAATGAAAAATATTTCCATGTAAAGGATAGTTGAGCTGAAGTCTTGAAAACCGGTCTAACATCATTAAATGATGTCTGGCTGAAGTATGACTGAGTTATTGTCTGTTCTCTTTCTTTTTCTTGTTCTCTTTCTTCCTTTCAAACGCATACATGCATTAGTGCGCTCGTGCCTTTATCTAAAATTGTGGTGGGATATTTCTGGAATCTCGAAACGTGTATTTTTGTGAAATCTTGGTGTAGAACGTTTTGGTGGAATACGGTACTTCATCTACCTCCTTGCAGTTAAGCAAGTAAAAAGTATATCTCAGACATGCTAATATAGACAAATGCAAGAAAAAAGTTTTGTGAACTTCTTTATGTGTTTATAAGTTAAATTTAATTGCATTAAAATATGGAAAACATTTGAAAAGTGCATCCATGTATCCCATCCCATCATATTTTAACTGTAAGGGAATATAAGTCTCAACTAGACGTACAATCGAATTAAAAAGTTTTTACGTATAGCAAGTCAGTTTTATTGCTACGAAGAATATTGGAAATCTTCTAGTCCCTTTATAATGAAAAATAGCATTCCATTTACGTGTCTCTTGAAGGATTTTTACAAAAAACTGAATATATCCCTCTTTTTCGAAGCTTTATAAAACGAGAAAGCTTTTTATAATTATCGGGAGCCCTGAATGGAAACAAAACATCAATCATAACAAACGACTATCGCTAAAATCACGTCTGCCGTAACGCCCGTCAATACAAGGCCTTGTGTATTCAGTTCTTTCTCATTTGTCTAAAAATCCCAATTTGTCATCCGATAGTTTGCATCTCTTTGGACAACATTTGCAAAGCAGGGAGAGAAATAAAAAGTCAAGTCGAAACCCGAGGTGAAAAATGAAGGCTTGGAGTGCTGTTGACATTAGAAAAAGCTTTTATTTTTCTCTGCTTCCTTTCAGAGTGAAGTATGAGCCTCTACTTGAGCGAGTGCACATTTGAGAGCAATTTCTTTATTTTAAATACTATTTTGGTAAAGTACCCTTCAAATGCAGAGCTGAAAACTTCATATCATGTTGTAATGTATGTGTGGTTCTTAGAATGACTGAATTAATTATGCAGTTACTTACATTACCTGAAGAGGGTTTAAAATAGAAATAAGAGTTCAACTGAGTCCTTTAAATGACAAATAAAAAGTGACAGTTTGTAATAATAAAAACATTAAAGTTAAAAGTATAACAGAAGAATGTCGAACCGGTTTAAACAGCTCGTATTTATTTTTAATACTTAAACATCTCTACAAAGGAGACCAAAACTTACACAATTTAATCTACAGAGCGTTAATTAACAACGCCGAAATGTTTTCACTATGTATATACAGGAGTTTTAGACAAGTAATTCGGAAAAGGTAACCGAATATGATAAAGTAATTGTGGTTAAAGTTAAATAAAAGTTAAATAGGATCAAGCTATGTACTAGGACGAGTTTACACCTATTTGAAAACAGAAATAAATCTAATCATACTTTTTTGTATTACTTGGCCGTTTGTAGGTTAAGGTTGTAAAGTTGAACACGACTTGAAAAGTTAAGCAAAGCGGGGAGCGTATTCGTCTTCGGGATTCGAGAAGATTGCTTTAAATGCGCTAGCTCCAACGAGGTAAAGTAAGGTTGCCTAAAACTCCTCTATATACAATGTGAAAACATTTCGTCATTGTCAAAACGCTGACGGAGGACAGGAATTTCTTGAGGCGCAAGAAAAGATGGAAATCGCTGGGATCAGGACTGTATGGCGGATGATCAAACAGCTCCCAGCCGAACTCCTGCAGAACAGTTGCTGTGCTTCGACCCGTATTGTGGACGAGCATTGTCATGGAGCAGCACAACACCTGCAGTAAGCGTTCCACGCCTCTTGTTTTGAATGACACATCGCAATTTCCGCAGGGTTTCGTAGTAACGGTCGACGTTCACTGTTTCACCTCTGGGCAGAAAGTCAATGAGCAGAATGCATGAACACCGTGCACATCACTTTCTGCACCGAACAGTCTGTTTGAATTTCGTCTTGACGGAAACCCTTTGTGGCATCAATACATCGACTGCTGCTTGATTTCCGTGGTGAAGTGCGAAATCCACGTCTCATTGCCCGTGACGATTCTGTCGAGGAACTCGTTGCTGTCATCATGATACTGTTGTAGAAATGTCAGTGCTGCTCCTAAGCTTTTCGTTTTGTGCTCGGATGTCAGGTTTACGGCACCCGCCTGGCACACAATTTCCTGAACGGTAGGTGCTAGTGGTAATTTCATGCAACATGGATCGCGATATCTGCGGAAAATGGCTTCTGAGCTCCGTGATAGTTAAGCGACGGTTCTCCACGATGTGCTGCCGCACCACCTCAACATGGTCATCATTAATAAGGGACTGCGCTCTTCATCATGGACACTTTGACGTAAAACTGCCTACACCAGCGACGCACCATCTGTTTGCTCATGATGTTCGGCCCGTAGACCTGACGGAGCTGACGATGAATTTCGATCGGCGCTATGTTTTGTGCAGTAAGGAACTTTATCACTGACCAAACCTCGCAGGCGGCGGGAGAACGAATACGAGCCGCCATTTTGGGCCACTGCTGCCGCGCTACTGGCACCAGGCGGAACTTTTCGGCCAGCATACGATTGATATGTCATAGATCTGTTGCGCATGCAACATTTTCCCGGCTAAATACGTTTGCTTTTAGGGAAACAAAATCGGGAAACTTACTTTCTGGATGTGCCTCGTAGGTTTTCTGTATAGAATAATAATTATTAGTTATAGGAATGTATACATATATAACTTCGATCAGCTTATTAAACTAATGAACAGCATGCAGAATTAAGCACGTTAACGATAGATAATAGAAGGAAATTAATAAATACAGAAATAAACATGATATAAATAGTTGCGTAAGAGATATATTTTTGGATTATATATATATATATATATATATATATATTGTGTGTTATGTATCGTTATACTGCTTACTGCAATGTGTGTTACTTTGTGAAAGTTGCTATTCGACCTAAGGTGTTTTAGCGATAATAAAGAAATAGACAAACAAATAAACTGTGCATCACTGAGGGGGATGGCTCATGCGGTAGCATCTATGACATTATTTGGGAAGTCACGGTTCAAATCCCATGTTCGGGGTAAGGGGCGTATATGGAATTTTATTTGGGGAGGGGTCAAATATGACTAACCATAAAATTAAAACATTGGAGCTCTTGAAAATGAGACACTGCCAGTGTACTGACGCTGATGCATGTTGTCAAGAGTTATTTCAAACAAGTACAGTCTTTGGATTCTGAGGCAAAAATCTCCACTTTCTGTGAGGATGTATGTAAGTACATATACTGATTCGTACAACATGAATTTTACAAACATTTTTGCATTTTCAGTTTAAAATTTGAGAAACAATTTGCAAGTACAAACAGTTCATAATAAAAGCTCAAAATTTTTGGAACAGTAGCTAGCTTATCTACAAATTTGTCATTAGACACATGAATATCACGGTGAAATGACAGCAACACAAGTTCACATGTTCTGCTTCGCAAGTATGACTTTTGTCTTGGGGTGGTAAAAGTTGCTCTACAAATGCAGTGGAAACGAGTAAAATGGTTAATATCTTGATGAGAAAACAGATAACCAAAGAAGTCACAGCGTTAAAGCTTCCTATGGTATGTGACTGTCTTAGAAAATTTCCCTTTGAAGAATAAAGATTCTCTTTCTAAAGAATTAATACTTCCCTCTGGTACTGATTTTAGTTAAAATGTTTCCGATTGCCTTTTCTATCAAATTATTTTCACTACTGTTGTGTCAGGTAAGAAGAAATGTTGAACCTCCGTTAAATACGCCCTTGTACTGGGTCCCTTTAGTTGCCAGATAAATACCGGATTGAATATTCAGCACCACTACCCAAAGCTCCACGTACAGAACAAAATAAATAAAAATGTAGATGCTACAGGAAGGCGACTGCACAACTAAGGCTATCTACCAACAAGTTACCTAACCAGGTGGTACAGGAAGGCGACTACACAACTAAGGCAGTCTATCACCGAGTTCTTTTAGCAGATCTGAGCAGTATAGGCTGATTCAGGTAAAGGTACAGTAATCGTCGTAATAGGACCAAGAATTTAAAAGCGACATTTAAGAATAAACACATGTGTATTGAAACAATAAAATTATGGTAAGAATTTATCAAGATTAACAATATGTAGAAAAATAAGCCTTTTTAGGAATAATTTCCAGAATATATACATGAAAGTAATTTAATATGGGTAGAAGAAGTTATGTGGCTGTAACAAATCAGACCCTCTCGAATTTCTAGATATAAGGTCTTGACTTCTTTTTCTTATGAGATGCATTTCATTACTGTCATTTGTAGTTCTTACGTAATAAATTAAGAAATGCGTTACCGGATTTTTGGTACACGGTGTACAAGAATATCAGGTAGCACATTGCAACTACCTATCGCGACAATGCTTTATTATTCAAATTTTCTTATTGGTTTACTTTTTACAGTTATAGCATGGAAGCTGTTACACTACTAGCTTCTTTAATTCGCCAAGCGGGATGGCTCAGGTGGTAGTGTCTGTGACTCGCTTTCGGGAGGCCCTGGATTAAATCCCGTGGGCCGACAAAACTTACTAGGGGTTTTTCGATGTTCCCATCAGCCGGCCCCGAGCCAAAGTTCCACCATAGGTCACAGATGGTAACAGCAAATACTCTGCCGTCTATCTACAGATAATGAACTCAGGTAGACTGGACGGAATCCTATGCCATCTTCCCACCACATGTAATAGCAGAGGTACAGTTGCATGCTACTAAGACCTCTGTGGGCGCGTGGCAAAGCTCTATCTGCCTATTACGTAAAGAAGCAGAAGTACAGTTACCTGGCACTAAGGCCTCCGTGAAAACGTGACAAGATGGTATGGTAGAGGGATGAGACCTAGAAGGCTTAAATGTCCTCCACACACGAGATATCTCTTAACGATCCGTCGCGATATGACCATAGTTAAAGCGACGTAAAGTAAACAGAAAAAATCTTCCTTAACGTTTTTATCTGCGATTTTTTTCAGAATGTGATCCTGGAGGCTAAGAAAAAACTTCATGAACACTCTGTATACTCATACCTCCCGTGAGAAACGTTCTATAGAGCTGCAAAAGCATAAAATAATTAAGGACCCCAATATTAGCGCGTTTACGGAGAGACAGAGAGACGGAAGCTCTGTTTTATACTAGTATTAATTAAAAAGTCCGAGTTGAATGAAGGCCGACTTTATAATTACCTCACATTACAAGCTTTATTTGTGCAATCTTTGTAGTTGATTTTCCCCTGCGTATGATTAGCATTATACTTCGCTAAAAGGAGGTACTTCCATGCTGCGCTTTTGATGCAGTGAGCTCATATGAGGCTACTTGAAAATGTTCGCTCCAGCAATCTACAAAATGAATGCGAATCGCCTTTGAAGCACCGCAAAGTCATCGAACCCTAGCTAAAACGAATAGACGTGTTCATATTCCAGCCACCGCCATGACTCACTTGATTAGGGCGTCGCTCCAAACCAGCTGCTACAGCGAAAGCTCCAGGTTTGTATCCTGCTTACGTCAGAGTGCCGTCGACAGGCTTGCGGCGATTTCCTTGTCAGTCAATATTTTGTTGCGTTAGTAACTAACAGAACCCGAAGCTTCGCTGGCGTTATCGCGTTACCTGCAGAGCTTCCTTCTCTCTATCCCTCCCTCTCTCCTTGCATTTCCCTCTTTCCAAACGTTCTCACTCTATCTCTATCTATATCTTCAATCCTGTATATCTCCCCCATTTTCATCCCCTCTCCCTCAATCTCTCCCTCTCTCGATACATTCTCACCTCTTCCTCTCTCACAATATTTCTGTATCTCTCCCATTTTCAACTTCTCTCACTCTCCCTCTCCCTCTATCTTCCACTCGGTCATAATATTTTACTCTTCCTCTCTTTCTATCTTTCCTTTCCTCAAAATCTTTCCTCTGTACACTTAATGTATCCTGGAAAACCTGGAAAGATACCTCAGTCAAGGAGGACGGTCCTGACAGGATTTGAACCGTGGACCTCCGTTTACAAGTCCGTGCCTTAATGACCATGGTTACTCTGTCGGTGAAACCTAGTCTGTAATATACCTTAAATGTCGCTTAGAAAATAAGCTATCAGGCCTCTTAATTACTTTCTCCAAGGGAAAGTTCTAACGGGGCGCAAAATAAAAAACTCGATTTATTAATCACTTCTTGAAAAAATGTTATTTAACCGAAGTTTATAAATGTAGTATTTCTCAGAATTTGTTTTATTTACGTTTCCATATTATGAATATATAGGAAATTATACCAATTTTAACCTTCTCTATTATTTACCAACCTTTAGCAGGTAGAGGCAATATTGCATTCCACCCATTCGGTATGGAAAATTCACTGGAAATACACGTTTTGAGGTCCCTTGAATAAAAAACTACAATGTTTTAGAAAACCTTGCACAGCGCAAACCTTTACCAATATCAGTAGTGTGTAATAATGTCCATAACATCACTGGGCATCTGTTAAAACCAGTCAGGCCGACTTCAAGCAGAGAGAGAGAGAGAGAGAGAGAGAGAGCGGTAGGGGAGAGGTACTATAATTGCAAGCCACATTTAATGCAACAGCAAATATAAGCATTAATTGAAGCTTCTCTTGGGGAGGATGACCGTGGCGTTGAACAGCAGACCTACCATTCACGAGTCCATGCTTCAACGATCTTGGCTATCCTTGTCAATAATAGAGGGTAGAGAAAATCATGTTAATGTGACATCAGATTTTTCGATTTATGTACCCCTTTTAGAATTTGCCTTATGTAGTTCAGAAATCATCTCATAAAATTAAAAAGTCTTAATAAACTACGTACTTTCATCAGTATCGGAATATTTTTTTTTGAACTCAGATTTACTGGGCTCCTTTTTCTTATTTTGATGAGCAATTGAACCTCTCAAAATACTGGACCCTTTTATTTTACATCTCTGTAATTTGTAAAATAGGCTGCTTTAAGGTACTTCAGCTATACAAACTACGTGAATTTGGTAGTAATTCAGAGAGGAACTTTCAAATAAAGTGCGATATGGGATATGAAGGTAAGATTGCTCATCTACAGCAGTTCGTCGGAGGAAAAGTGCCGTGCATATTAAAACGAAGCATGAGATCACAAGTAGTTGCCGATTCACAACACGTCCGCCCTCATCCACTTCACACTTCCTCCCACTTCAGCAATCCGCCGCTATTCAGCAGAGATATTGCTACTTTTAGCGCAAGGTCACTCCTGGTACAGTACTGCACACTAATGCGATCTTTTCTCTTTGCATCTCCCTTAGTTACAAGATAGAGGGCTTTCTACTCTGTATCTTCACTATATCTTACATGTAATTCGTGGTTTTCTGACCAACTGCGCTTTCGGCATCCTTATTCGAAGTACTCAATCTTTTGGGAGTCATATCACTGCAGCAGCTCCACAGGGCTCCATATTAGCACCCGTATTATTCAATATCTATACTAAGGATCTCTCATATCTTGTAACAGTTTCCATTCCTTTATATGATACTGTTCTGTTACCATAATTCAAACCTCCAAGATGCTGTTCATGCTCTCCAGACCTCTCTTGATGGCTTACAGAGCATATTGTATTGTTTATTTGGTATATCACTCAACACTCATTAGCACCTATATTATTCAATATCTATAGGTATACTAAGGATCTCTCATATCTTGTATCAGTTTCTATTCCTTTATATGAATTCCTGTTCTGTTACCATAATTCAAACCTCCAAGATGCTCTTCATGCTCTCCAGACCTCTTTTGATGGTTTACAGAGCATGTTGTATTGTTTATTTGGCATATCACCCAACACTCATTAGCACCTATATTATTCAATATCTATAGGTCTACTAAGGATCTCTCATATCTTGTACCAGCTTCCATTCCTTTATATGCAGATTATACCGTTCTGTTACATAATTAAAACCTCCAAGATGATGTTCATGCTCTCCAGACTTGCAGAGCTTGCAGAGCACATTATATTGTTTATTTGGCATATCGCTCAACACTCAAAAGTCTTGACACAAAGATTTTCAGTTTATGTTTTTACAACAGTTTTCCACCTCTAAAATATTTTGGAGTGCTTCAGGACACTAAGCTTACTTGGCGTGCCCATGTTGATCGCACTGTTTCTTTTGCATCAGAATAACTTTGTAAACTTAGTTCCTCTGTTCCATAAACTCGCCTCTCTCGGTCTCTAGTCTTCCCTTCCCTGCTTGTTTACACATCTCTTGTTCGGCCATTATCACCCACGCTTCTCAAGTATTGTGCACAATCAGCAGTTATCAGCTTAAACGTCTTCTGGTTATATAAAACCGATTCCTACGATTCGCTACAAATGTCTCTTCGTCCGTAACTAGCAGACACATCAAAAACCTAGTCTATTTCCCCTTCGTCACTTGATAGGCAGATCGCTCGTCGCCTATTCTCACGCCTTCAGGTTGTTTCAAGAGGCGTGATGTACATCGGCATCTGAACCCGCTGGTGCACACGTGAAGGGAAGACTGCACAGGGCATCCCCCTCAGAGATACTAGAACCTCAGATGATTCCGATTACTGATTGCCTCTGCACTCATCCGAATTTGCAACTCGCTTTCATTGTACTATATATTCCCAAACCGATACAGATACGAGAAGACATAGTGACCATTCTCTACATTTTATTCTGCTCTATGTCTAATATCACATACAGCTAAATCTGAAAAGTATGTCTTGCTAGTCCATTACTAATAAAAAAAACTGCAAGATAGCTCATAAGCGAGACATCTCTTTTACATTTCTCTGAACTACTGCTTTCATTTGTCTCTGCTTTATCCCTGTTGTAAAATGTTCTGAATTTTTAAGTATTACCCATATAGTTCACCATATGTTTTAGAATACATTAAGTCGATATTGATCAGCTTGTCCACAATATACTAACCATGCCAATTCAGTCTTCTGTTTAAACGAAATTACGGTTTGGTAAAGGCAGATACGACCATTACAAATAAACATGATATTGTTGCCTTTAGTTGTAATGTATGTATTTGTAATATTCCTGAAGATCATTTCTGCATCTTGAAACATGAGTACATACTTCAAGGAGATCTGAAATGCCGTCTCTGTAATGTTAAAGAAACCACTTACAAAATATATACTTTCTTCGAAAGTATTTCAAATTGGAAGCCTGAAATCTTTATAAGATATTTATGGAAGACTTGCATACAGTTAAATCCAGAGATTTTATTATTTACAGGTTCTTTTGATAAATATAATTTTTTCTTTTATTATAAATTTTACTACGTTATTTTGCATATTTATATATAAATGTAAACAAGACTTTTTTATAGGCAGGTCATAAGAAATATATAAACATATTCTGAAAATTGAAGTCAGTTGGATTGATAGATCTTAAGAAGTATACATTTTATTACACTAAAATTAAATTTTCGGCAGTGAAGGTTAAACTTCTGTTCATTCCGTGGAGTTCTGTTTATGTCATCTACAATCAAATGCTGCAGTTAAGTCTTCGTTACCGCTGTGTCCTTTTACAGCCTTTTCCACGGCTTCCTTGGTTGACTTGATTGTTACACCCGTTATTTTAGATAGTATGTATTTGTTGTAATTAGAAAACTTGGAGGAATTGGTAAATTGTTCACAACATAGAAAACATCACCTGTAGTAGTGCCTTCCGATTGCATTAATGCGTTAACAAGCCTAACATATGTTCATACAGTTTAAAGAAATTCGTTTCCTTTTTGTTTAAAGGACATTTACGATACTTACAGATTTTGGAAAAACTTAAATAAGAATTCATACAATAAATGTTTCATTCACATCTAATTTAACCATGAAATATTTATATTTATCATTACTTCCACTAAGTTTCCTTTGTGAAGTGTTTGTTTCCCGGTTTCTTGGTTGAGTGTAGCTGCTAGATCCAAGCTCGTTACAGTAAAAAGGAAAGCATAACAAGTTATCAAAAGTTTTGTTTATATATGAGAAAATATCATTTCATATGTTCCAGTAATCACCCTTAAAATATTGCCTTTAACCTCTTCAGAGACATTGCCCCCATTAACGTAGTTTAACATAATACTTTCTAAAAGTGACCTGGAAAATCTAAGAAGACACATGTTTGAAGACAATTAAGTTTGTTCTATTGGCAGCAATTCAGACTTGTGCACATGAATCGCTTCCAAACTATGTGTTTACTACAGCAACATATCCTTTCTTAACAGCCAGCTTTTCATGCATTATTTTGAGATGTTCTCAGAAGCTAATCGGACCAGTAATTTTGTGATATGAAACACAATTCATAAATAACACATATACTGGAATTAAAGATCTTAAAATGTTGAATAAGAGGTTATATTGTGTAGTGTATGTATACACATTTATAGCTATGGCGAAAAAGTTGTCTATATAATAAAATAGATTAAGTTCGGGTTTACATATAGAGTATATATTTTATTGTAATGTATAGATAGGAAGATATGCAAATATTTTCAGCGTTGAGAATGATGTGAGAAATAAAACATACCTACTTGCGATTGTTGCACTATTAATAAACCTTCTTGCCAGAATGTTTTTGTGATATTTTCCCTACACCAAGGGGCACAGTGAAACTGAAGACATAAGCATAACGTAACTTAGAAGCTTGTTTCTTGTTGTATTAATGCACACATTCACATTGGCTGACGTTGCATAAACATGGCTGTAAGCTTATAACGACGTAAGCTCCAAGCTTTCATGTTTATATTTACGTGAAACATTAGAAACGTGCCAATCAAAGAGCGATTCTCTATACAACTATCACGTGAGCATTCAGCCATATCGCATCGGATTTACCATCGCCATGTGTTGACTCACGATGCAAAAAATCACGGGCCAGGAATCACTACGATATCTTTTTTCGATTCCTGACCGGCAACTTGGCGGATGTAGCTACGTGCACGCTGTGCTTCTAGCCGGTCTTGGTTCCCGCTGTCTCTCTCAACACCGCGCGTCAGTGCATGTGCGACCGTTGTTAGCGCGAGTTCGTGTTTTGTTCTTTGTGGTTAAAGTGTGATAGGCGTGTTAGAATGCCAAGAAGTGTGTTTACTTTAGAAGACCGCATATTCATGTATGGTTCCTACGTGCGAACAGAGTCTTGTAGACAAGTGACACAGCTATTTATAAACAGATTCCCCGCAATCCGTACACACCTCACAGAGAGACAGTAGTCTTGTAAACCGATTTAGAGAAAGGGGTTCGTTCTTGATAAGAAGCCCAAAGTAACTCACCGTGTTCTTATAGAAGGAAAACTGGATGAGATAGGGCAAATGTTAGAACATAGTCCAAAAAATTCTGAGTAGGTTATCACAGGAAACGGGAGTATCACAATTCTCGGCCTGGAAATCCACTAAACTTTTAAAATTAAAACCTTATAAGATAACCGTAGTTAAGGAACTGCAACCACGCGATACTGTGAGTAGAGTAAATTTCTGTAATTGGGTGTCGGTTATAGTTAATGATGTTTCTATGGACCCAAAGTTAATTTTTTTCACAGACAAAGCATGATCGTCTTTAAATGGCCATGTATCGACACAAAACAACACATACTGGAGTGCAGGAAAACCCGATATTGTACATGAAATGTCATTGCATGGCCAGAAAATTGGTGTTTGGTGTGCTGTGAATGCGTACCGAATTATGCGGCCTATATTCTTTGAGGATACAGTTAATGGGTAGAGGTATAGGGATACAATAATCAAACCATTCCTGGAATATTTGTGTGACATTGAATGCACACAGGCATATTTTCAACAAGACTCTGCTACAGCACATACAACTGATCTCTCGTTGAAATTAATTGCGGAAATTTTTGAAGATAGGGTCATCAGTAATGGACTACGGCCACTGCGCTCCCCAGACCTTACGATATGCGACTTTTATTTATGGGGGAACTTAAAAATAAAGTGTATTGGAACAACCCGCATACGTTGGAAGGACTTCTGACAATATCAGAAGAGAAATTACTGCAATTTCAGAAGAAGAATTAATGCGTGTCAATGGAAATTTTCTTTAAAGGTGTGAGAGATGCTTGGTAGACAAGGACAGCATTTCCAACACCTTCTGTGATAAAGGTATGTGGTTATTGTATGCATGTATATCTATGCGCTTGAGTTCAGGGTCTGTGAATATTCAACTTGGCCGGCAGCAGCCTGCGGTCCTGAGGCAGCGAACCAGCCGGCCAGGAGTCAGAAATAAGGCGCTGTATAAAAATCGCAGTAAAAAAAATTGTGAGGGTAAGTGGTGCTTTTTTGTGGGTTTAAACATGTTGAACTGCTTATATAACTCTTGTTCATTTTGATACTTGTACATAACCGTGTGCGCATCGCAGAACGCCATTTTAACCAAGCTGTTACACTCTGTCTTGGGATTGGCTGCTGTTTACGTTTCCGTTCGTCGTTGTAAATGACAGCATATAGTTTAACATTATTCTTAAGTTTAACATCGTTATGCCAATGCTTAATTTTAATTGTGAATGATACTTAACTCTTCCTACTTTGCGCGAACAGTAGGTAACTCTCATCCCGCTTGCATTCTTTAGACGAGCAAGTAGCCTTAACTCCCAACGTGTTGTACTATGGCCATTCACAACATATTAGGTCTTGAAAATATGTTGAATTTATGGCATAACTAGTAATAACGTAGCCCCATCTAAAAGAAGATACACTTTTATCTTATTTTTATCTCAGTTATTATAAATCTCACAATATAATCCGAAGTTTACGTAAAAACTCTAAAGACACACTTGGTTAAGCTGCATTACAATAGGTGTTGGAAATGATGACTCTGATTGCAAACACATTCTACTAAAATATACTACACAGCGGCTCTCACCCTCAGGAGGAAGGGACAAAGTGAAGCAACCACAGGAGCCTACAGGCCGCAGGCAGACATGCCATAGAGACGCACGGAAATCCCTAACAGTTCTAGGCTCGAAGACCCCATTGCTGCAACTGTGCAAGAGAGTGATGGACGACCCGTCGACCAAGCAGCCCCATAGTGTCCACGGAGAGCACCTTTTCCTTTGAGCAAGCGTCCCTACCAATTGTCCGGCAACCGCCATACGCTATGAAACCTAAAAGTACACTTGAAAGATGAAAAGGAGACGGAATGAAAGGGGAACGATAGAAAGGAAATTGTGGTAGATGAGAAACCACCCCTGCATTTGGCGTCCTTCATGGTCTAGGGGTACCATGCTAGCCATGCCCAAGGTCACGGGTTCAAACTCGGCGGAGAGCGATGGATTTTTTTCGGGCGTAAAAATCCTTTCCTTTGGAAGGAAAGTAAATCCGGTGGCCCGGTGTCGTAGGTTTACGGCACGTAAAAGAACCTCAAGCCTGATAAAGAGGCCTCTGAGTAAAATCTCCGGTCTTTCACGCCCAATATAGAATGGGACACTAAGAACCACTGTAGTTATAGAGAGGCCATAAATAAAGCTCAATTTAATTTTAACACCTGCGTTTATCTACCGACCAGGGAAAATCACGAAAAACCCAAGGTCAGAGTGGGCATAGAACCCGGTATCTCCTAAATGCGAGCCTCACACTTTACCGCGGAGCCATCCCGCTTGGTAATATTTTGTTATACTCATGTTCTTTATGATTGATTGCCGTGTCTCAGTTCTGATATTGAAACTTGATGCCTACTCTTTCTTCTTTAACTTTCCATAATGTGAATAACAACTTCGTAATGGCACATTTGATGTTATATTTTAGGTGCGCTCGCAACATTTTGTGTCCTTTATTCTGTTATTCATTGAACGTTTCAGAGTCCCAAAAATCGTATATTTTTAGCTGTCTTCCCACATGAAATACTATTTAATTGGAGTCGATTTTAAACAAATTGCGTTCATAAAAATTTACGTCGCATTTTCTAATATTGTTATATATGTTGTTTCTCGTCATTTTAAAAATACCAACATAAAACCGATAATGTCGATTCTTTACTAACCTCGGTGTACAGTTTGCATTTGTGGAGTTTTACCGTTACGTTGTGTAATAGGATATTTTGCAATTACATAAGATCGCTGTTTACCATTTTACTCTTAATGATAGGGTTAATATTGCTTCAATTTGTGACAATATTTAAGGGGTGTTCAGGAAACATGGCTATAAATTTAAAATACACTAATTAATTTCTTTCAGCCTTGTTGCAGAAGTTTAAATGCATCTATTGTACCTTATTAAAACTTAATAAGGTATAATAAAATGCAAAACTCGGGTGAAGATTGCTGCCACCCGATCCCGCGTGACATGCGCATGCACAAATCATTACACCACGAAAATAATTAAATGAGAAATTAGCCTATCATTGCATTAGCCCCATTTGGCTATTACACTGGATTGCAAGATGATCGTATTCTGCTTCTAAACAGTAAACGTTAAAAAAGGAGGAGATCCAATTAATCATTTATATATTTGGTGGCAGTATGTTTTAGCCAACAAAGTTAGCCTTTTGCCTTGGTTAGAAGAACTTCGCCTACAACTTCAATTCGGAAACGTTCGTCTATGTAACTGCTAAATTATTCAGACTTTTTGGAGGATTTTTATCTAAACTGCCCGTATTTTTTTCTTCAAATTTCAAACAAATTTTAAATGCCTCAACAAAGTTTGTTTCAAATCTAGTGTATAAAATTTCGTATCCGTACATGTAGCGGTTTACCTAAAAATTGAAACTACTCGTATGTAGGTTGCCCCCTCTCTAAACTACCCTTAACCTTGTGCCGATTTCAAGAAAAAACCTATATATAAAATCTATCTCCGTACTCTTAGCGGTTGGCAAGTTATTTCAAGCTAAAGGACGGACAAATGTAAGAATCTATGCTGATAGGTGCTTCGCAGTAGGAAATACACCCAAAAATCGCATGCAGACAAGCAAGGAGAACACGCTAGTTACAGTTTACTATTAATTGTTTTGCTTCCAAACATAATCCGCAATTGATGTACAGATCCACTCGCAGTGTGAGCTGAATCTTGCTGAAACCATTCAATCAGTACTTTAACTTCTGTTTGTTGATAAGAAAGTATTAAAAGTTGTATTTATATATGCTGTTGTGTATACTCAATATAAGGTATAACCCATCAACACATCACAAAGTTTGTCTTAAGACCAGCAAACTTCATTCCATATAAGTTCATAAAACTGTCAGAACTCAAATCGATTCACATAGGCGCTGTTTACCATGAGCTTGAGAACGATCCTATCTGTAGGACTGGCCGCTGTCGCTCAATTCAAGGCTGTTGAATAGTCGATTTTGCCTAACATAATCCACGGTGGTTTACATTTTGAAGTACCCTGTATTTGCCAGCGGAACATCTTGTAAAGGTTTCAGCAAAACCTCTAGAAGAAATATCTGATAGCATCATCCGCTGAGGTTGGAAGGCAACAAATAGGGGCCAATTCCATGCATTGACGGAAAATCGATATTACTGAAAGATAGCGTCTTTCAAAAGTAACGTTGAACTTAAAGCCTTTGTAAATGTTACAGTATTTGAGATAGGAATACAAACGAAAATAGCATTGTACTGGAATAGCAACGCGACTGGATTTAGGTGCGTTCGCTATTGCAGAACACTATCTATTCATGTTCGTCTGTATGTACGAAACAACTCACAAACCACTACACGTACCCAGTTGAATATTTTTGTATATTTTGAAGCAAATTTTCACACATGCTTAAAATTGGTGCATAATTAAAGATAGTTTATATGGGGAGGCTCCTAAAAGTTGATGAGTTTTAGAAATCAGTATTTAAAAAAAATGCAGTTTTCTTGAAAAATGACATAATGGACATTATTTTGCTCAAGGGTTAAATTTGTAGAATACATTTGAATGTAAATTGTGGGTAGTAAAGTTAAGTGAATGCTACACATAAACATTTTTGGATATGGTGGTGCTCATTAAACAAAGTATAATAAAGGTGAATAATCACTTACATTGCAATATAAACGGGAACAGAGTCTTGGTGATAAATTCTTTATACTTCGGTCATCTGGCTTCCAGCTTTTATTTTTTTAATTCTTGGTCACAAGGGGGTTTTTTGCGTAAGAACAGATAACGCAGCCATTAGTCTGCTTACGCACATGAAAAGGCTAGCTCCAATGTACCATGTAATTTGTTTTAAAAGTTGGCAGAGCTGCAAATCTGGCATCTCCCCTTCCCACCCACAATCTGCTGTTCCCTTGTTTTGTTTATGGCTTGTTCCATATGTAAATATTCATAATGCATTAAACTACACAACTTCCCTTGTTTTTTGAATATTCAGAGAGACCATAAAGATATGAAGTTAATTTTTTAACAAAAAAAAAAAAGAGATACTGAAAACATGGATTACACTAATTATCATGGCTAGTGTTACAATAATTTAAAGTATTGAATATGTATAAGCTAATCACTAATTACAATAATTATCTGCTTTTATAACTAGTAGAATCCAGAGTTCAATTGCGTTATTCCATAATCTGCTAAGACATTTGCTTTATTCTTTCTCCTTCTCTGTCTATTTCTATTTTTACTTTCTCTACTCGTATATTAAGTAGTGGAAGTATTGCATTCCACCCAGAAATTGGATATCGAGATTTCACGGGAAATGCATGTTCTGAAGCCCCATGAATAAAAAAAGCATTTTTAGAAAAAGGTCTGTATGTCTGTGTGGATGTGTATCTGTGAACAGTATAACTCAAAAACTAAAAGTCTGCACATTTGATATTTAGGTTTAGTATCTCTCAAAGATGCGACAGGAAGATTTTCAAGAAAATACCCCACACCGGACTATGCTTTACATGGAATAGTTTTCAAAAATGTTTATTTTCTCAAAAATGGCTCTAACGATTCTGATTAAAATATCGTATATTTAAGATATTTTTATAACAAATAAAATGCATATCTTGAATTTTGTGGGAATATCCCCAAAAGTCGTCTTCTCTCTGAATGGCTTCTCCATAACTGGTAAACCGTAAAAGATAGACACAATTTTTCTACACAAAAATGAAGATCTCGTTAAAACACACAATTTATGTCATACACATTTTTGTTTGTCGATGAACCATTTTCGAGATATTCTTTGTTATTTGTTTGAATTTTCCAATACCAACTTTTTCTCGAATGGGAATTCGTTATTCGTTTTTTATGTCTTGAACATGCAAAGAGAATGGAGTGCTCCACATAGCAACCAGCTCTTAAAAGTTTAGCATTGCACTTGCAAGAAAATTAGCAATAAGATTAACATCTCGATATCTCGATTAACATGAAGTAGATGGAGAATAAGCGTTTGTAAAAATAGCTTGTACAAGAGTAGGGAAAGTCAGGTGAGTGTAACACATAAGATTTTTACTTTCTCTAGCACCTACCTATAGTAGGTGGAGGAAGTATTATAAATATATAATACTTCCTCTATATCGATATTTCATCGAAAATATATGCTTTTGGGTTTCCTGAATTAAAAAAGAAACATTCTTAGTAGAAATGTTGAATAAACGAAAAGTTGCTATTGAAGTTCAGAGTCTTCCAAGGATGCCACACAAAAATTTTAAAGGAAAATACTTCCCATCATAAACTACGCTTTACATGGAATATTTTTCTTAAAATAGTTCTAAGGATTTTGATTAAAATGCCGTAAGCTTAAGGTATTTATAATAACAAGTAAAATGTATATACTGAATTGAAATACCCTTGAATGAATGAATTTTGTATGTTTTGTGTGACTGATAAACCATATGTAATACGCAAAAGCTTACTGCATAATTTATATCTAATGGATTTTTTGTGGCGTAACCATTTCGAAGATATTCGTTGTTGGGGGTTACTCAATTGCGTACAGCGGCCAGTATTTCTTAGATTCGTTCCCCCCTGAAAGGTGTTACCATTCAATTGCGTACATAACTGTTTTAGCGATTGAGGATTGCATACGAGAGATTTTGTTATTATATTTGATTGCAGCACAGAATTAGAACGATATGAAAGTAGACTTTTAGAGATAAGAGGTGTGGTGCGGTTGAAAGTGGAACCGTAGCTGAATATACATTTAATGCTTATCGAGATAATCAACACGTAATTTTGTGGGAACAATTTCTTTTTACTTTCTCTACTACGTATAGTAAGTAGGGGAAGTATTGTATTCCACCCAAAAATTTGATACCGAGATTTCACCGGAAATATATGCTTTGAGGCTCCCCGAAGCCAAAAAAAAAAGCATTTTTGGAAACATGTCCGTGTGTGTGTGTCTGTCTGTCTGTCTGTGTGTGAACTGCATAACTCTGAAACGAGCAGTCGGGTAAACACCAAACTTGGTATTTAGGTTCAGTATCTTCCAGAGATGCGACACGAAGGTTTTCAAGAAAATTCCCCCACCCCAGATTACCCTTTACATTGAACATTTTTCGAAAATTTTAATTTTCTCAAAAATGGCTCTAACGAGTTTAATTAAAATATCATATGTTTAAGATATTTTCATGACAAATGAAATGTATATCTCGAATATTCTGGGAATGTCTCCAAAAGTATTCTTCATTGTGAACGACTTTTGCATAATTGGTAAACCATAAGAGATAGACAATATTTTTCTACATAAAAATGTAGATCGCGTTAACATACACAATTTATGTCATATACATTTTTTGTTGGGTGAACCATTTTCGAGATATTGCTTGTTATTCCCTTAAATTTTCTAATACTTATGCTTTTTCTCAAATGGGAATTCGTTATTCATTTTTTTGTCCTGGTAATGCAAAGAGAATGGAATACTACACATAGCAACCAGCTCTTAAAATATTTGACTATCACATGATTTCCATAAAATCTTCTACAAAACAATCCTGTATATCGTTTTGGTCCAGCATTGGTAGGCCAAATATAGTAACAAGAACTGACCTATTTCATGTTCGCTACGATATTCCTTCTTTAGACTTTTTCAAAATACATAAATATAGTAAGAGGATTGCATCTCAGCTTTAGAATTTGACAGGTATCACTAAGAAGCGAAAAACCTGATCAGTATGTATCAAAGTGCTTACCAAACAAAACACTAACGGGGTATAATGCACATGCACCACGGCATGGATGGTAAAAACTGTAAAAAGAACTTTGCGTTCCATTTAAACGTTCCATCTATCAGCCATGTCTCATGTAGTTGTGTTATACATTTAATTGAATAACAGTTGACCCACTACAATCTATTTTGATGTAGCATTTGCAAGTTTTCAGAACAGTTTCATCCTTTCACATTGTCCTTCACATCTCTATGAAAACAAAACATAAATCCATCTAGTAGGAGCATTTTCTTCTCTTTCTCACTTAACATTACTTCTAGTTCACACAGTGGCATGGTCGATAATGAATGACATCAGTTGTGAGAAACAGAAAGCGACCAACACTCTAAAATGTAAACACTTGTTATCAACATTCAGCAATCGATTTGTATGCTGCCAACATGACATGTATCCATTCAGTATAGATTTTTATATTGCCAACGCAAGGTTCCCACTTTTGTACTCAAACTGGCTATGCCCTGTTAGGACAAAATTTGACCATGTACACAAAAGGGTTATGCCCTGTAAGTTCAAAATTTGACCATGCACGTACTTGGACTATAAGGAAAAAGGGGAATTGGCTGCTGTACGCAATTAGAAACCGCCGAGTTATTAGTTTAGATTTTCAAATACTTTAAATCTTTTGAAGTGTTAAGGTCGTCATTCGTTTGTTTCCCGTGGCATACAAATGGTGAAATTTCAAAGCCAGCGCATATTGATCTGGGTTTCAAAGATTGGTTATCATTGCAGTTTTCTGTACTTACACCCCTTATATCTACACCGAAATATGTAATGAAACTTTTCATTAAACGTTCATTTCGATTAATATAAAGTAAATAGAATAATAGGCTTCTATAAGACTGGCATGTACGAGTAGATGAGTGGTTAGGGAAAACCAAGTGATTATTACACATAATATTTGTTTGCATTGCGGCTATCGTGCTTAAAAAGTGGTATAGTTCCGTTTTTAGTTTACAGTGAAAATTAAAATATACTTCAAAATTCCACTTAACCTTTATTGATTTTACATAAGAAGGAAAAACGCCGAATATTCGAGTGAGTTGGAGACAAACCCTGAGGTGCGACAGGTGATGTCAAACGGAACAACTTTTGTTTAAAAACGTATATCCGGCGATGCTCCAGCAACAAAGCTACGCAACCCATTACTTTGGTATTTTTTTCTCGTTTGAATAATGGGATGCGTGGAACGAGGTAATAGCTATGGACTGTTTAGCTGAGGCGACTCTCTTATCTCTTCTTTATTTACAAATCATCTTTATAAATTAAAGTATCGCCTGTGGTTTAATGGAGATGCCCAATATGGCAGTCATTCTGCTAGTTACATACATTGCTTCGTTTCAACTCTGTGAAACATGTTCAAGAACACGTGGGATCCCTTGAATGCCATCTTATGTTGCTACGATTCTTGCTATCAGTGTCCGAGTAATCACCACAGAGTTTTATAAAACCAGACCTTATGTTCAAGTCCAAAGAAACTGTGAGATCTGGAGGTGTGTAAGCAACAGGACCTCCTCTTTCTACCCCATTTCTATGGCAAGACTGAAGTGAGGGGGAGCTCTATCATTTTAGAACCACATCCGTTTACCTACTTAGGAGCAGAAAAAAGTGGCCCAGTTTACCTAGATCTTAATAGCGGGTTTTCTTCCTTAAGGAGTCCTATTTGTCTAACCAAACACTAGTTTCCACCCAGCTCTTATCACGTCTTTCTTGGGATGACTTAAAACAAATCCCAAGAAAACAACTTAAACCAATGAAGCATGTTATACTTGGCGTGAATCGAACGAGTGGTCAGAAATCATCTCTTAATGAATTCTACTATAATTCATGTAAACAAGTAGAGACGGCTAGCCCAATATAACACGATTAGCGACTCTGCCTTGCAGAGGGAGAAGTGGGTGAGAAATGAGTTACTTTCAACTTTGAAATTCACAGCCGCCATAATATGTTTGTCAAACGTTTATTCTGAAGCAGACATGGGAAAAAAAGCCTAAAATTATTTTCGCCATCAAATCATTGCTTCCAAGAGGATACTATTTCGATTTTTTTAAAATATAGAGTCAACTGAAAAGTTTAATGCCACAGCCGGCATTTGAACACGGTTCTCCCGCTCTCCGTGCGGTTGCTCTAACCATTGAGCTACTGTGACAACTTGACGGTGGGATATTGAATTGCCCCAATTTACTCAAGTTGTTTCCCAGACAGACCACCAGGGCATCTCACTCGAGATGACGATCTCAGTGGCGACCTGCTGTCACAAGCACTTCAGTTCTAGGTGTTTCAGATTTTCTTAAAATTTTACATTAATATTATATATTGACTCTATATTAAAAAACTTGCCAAGATAAGGCTTTGGTCTGTAAAAACTATAATTAATTGAATTAGTTATATATAATATTAATGTAAAACTATTTTGATGTATTTGTCCATTTCCAATGATTACTTGTTCCCTAAGAGATACAATACTATCGTTGCTATTGTCATTATTATTGCATAATGATAATGGTGTCTTAGTAGTCAAAAAGCGTTGTTAAATATTGCTATTATTGTGAGCCTTATTAATACTATTATAATTATTATTGGCTTAGCGGTATACAACTGGCAAGAACTTAAACAGCTCATTGTCAGTGTTACGCTGTAAGCAACCTTTTGGGAGGAATAAGCAACTTGCCAATCAAATGGCTAAAGTTATGCTAGAGGGGCGGTAGAAAACTGACTCTTGGAGAGAGCGTGTCAACTTAAATCCTCTCATTCCTATTTAGGAAACTATTTCTACTCCCAAGTAAGTACAGCAAGTGGAACTTCCTCCAAAAACTCGAGCAATACAATGGTACGTAACAGTACATATAAGGAAGGTGTATCGCCGAATATAGGATTGTAAGCAAAAGTACTTCGACAACATTTATCTTACCCCGAACTTTGCCACAAACTCACCCGAACACTCCATATGCATATGTTGCTCTATTTTAGATGCATCATTGGGTATCGTAATGTATAGAAACATGCTAGGGTAGGACACATTTATTGTTTCCAGTTTTCGACATCCCCAATTTTATTGATTTATTTCTTTATAACCAATTTACCTAATTAAATTTTAAGAACTCATTGGAATGGTTACACTAATTACGCTTACCTTGAACAATCTACATATTCAGTAGTTAAGAGTGGAAGAGAAAGTCGTTTGGACTTAAGCTCGTTGGTATTAACAAATAAATGAATTAATTATTATTTCACATACGCCATGTGTAGGACAAGGTTTGAAAGGTAGAATCATACCAAAAAATTCAATACCATAACCGGGGTTTGAACCACGAACCTTCAGTTTCCGTCCGGTTACTCTAACCAACTGAGCTACCCTGGCAAAATGCGGCACATTAAATTCCTCAACTGACTCGCATTTTTCTCGGTAAACCACAAGGATATCTCAAATTCATTTTGAGGTGAATACCCCAATGGCAACTAAGTATGTCATCTCAAAATGGATTATGGTTTACGGGGAAAAAATGCTAGTTGGGGAATTTAAGATCGTGCCCACATGTTGACAATGTAGCTCAATTGATTACAGCAACCGGACAGAAACGGAATATCTGTGGTTTAAATCCCGTTATTGTTGCACTGCTAATAACGTGAGAATGAAATTTTAGTTGGTTACAATCTTACCTGAGCAAGAACATCAAAGTTGCGACCCCAAGATACGATTTATTTTGGTTGAATTATTTTGCAGTATGTCATATTTCAGTCAGGTTAAGGAAGGCAAGCTCGAGGAAGAGCTAAATTTTGGAAAATAATGTTAGCTGCATTTTAGGATAACTCTAATATTCATCTTGTGCATAATATTTTGCTAAAAAATAACATATGCAGTATTATGTTTAGTAATCCTATTATTTATCCCGTTTTCTTGTTCTGGTGCTTACTATGACATTTGACAAATAATTTATTACTCAATGCATTCTGAAATAAGTTTTCATTAAAAACCATTAATATTAGGATTCATGTTTACAGAACTTTTCTTCTTGTTTTCGCAAAACAATCAGGTTATTTCGAACAGTTTGTACATACATACGTACGTACATACACACATACACACAATACATAATACATATATACACAATTACATACCACACACAAATAAATATATTTTTTAACAAATGAACCGATCCCATTTGCTAAGGCGTCTAACTTTGGTTGGCGCAAATGACTCTGGTTCGAATTTCTTCTCGGTCGTGGGGGTTAGTGACTAGGTAAATATGTATGCATATATGTGAGGATTCTGCGCCATGGCGTAGTGTGTTGGTTCGTGGTGATTGGGTTCCCAACCGGAATGAGCGTGGGTTCGAGCCCATCCATATGCGTGCGGGTTTTTCGGTTCTTGTTTAGGACCGGTGCTCACTCAGCATCGTGATGCATTTGAGGAGCTACGATAGGTAGCTGTTCGTAGGTCACGAAGGCCAACTTTCCGGATGGGGGAAGCATTATGCCTGACCACATCATTTCCATGGATGATAGTTCACATTTGCCTTACGTATGTAGTCGTGGGACTGGTAAGCGGGTTGGTAGGCCAAGGTCCACAAGCGCTGTAGTGCCATAGATAAAAACAAGAAAACTATTCATTGTTCCAAGACATTCATTCCAATATACTAGTCGGCCACGATATGAATACGTGCGGTGGCAAGAGGAACTAAACAGTTACGGAACAAATGGGCGGGACATCGGAAGGACAGTCAGGCAAAGAAAATATCCGCAGTTCTGAGTTGAATTTACTAGCGAGGCTGATGCCTGCAAAATGTACTGTTAGTTGTGTAACTGTACATTCCCCTACCGCCTAGTCCGTCACTCCCCTCTGATCCCTAGCCTTGCTGACGGTTAGGCAGTGTCAACAAAAACACCGGCGCCCTCCTCCAAAGGCATTCATAATATGGCTGACTAGTACATGCCAACGCTCTGTGTGTGTGCGTGAGGGAGAGGGAGAGAGATTTTGAATCGTATTTAACACCCGTTCATACTACTCGTACATACGACAGCACATGCAGTGGACACTGATTGTACATGAAATTAATAATAAGATAATAAAATTGGGAAACGAAATTTGGGATGGAAAAGTTTCCAAACCTATGTTAGGACACCTCCACGGCTTTTGTTAATAATCAGCACTGGGAATAACTAAAAAACCTCAGTTAGGGAGGTCGGTTCTGGCGAGATTTGAAACGCGGACTTCCCGTTCACGAGTGCAGGCCTTAATGACCACGGCAATCCGTGTCGGTGGAAAGAGCGTGAGGGAGAGAGGGGTGAGGTATCCGGTCCCAGAATAGCACCTCTGTCACAGGATGTTATTTTTTTTAGCACGTCTGTATAATGATGATGAAGTTGGTGAATTCGACTGACAACGAAGAGAGTACGGTGGTTGGGTTTTCAGATTTCCCTGGAGGGCACCATCTGATTATCATTATCGTTAACAGAACCGCTACGGCGACCGAGACGATCATGAGAAATTTTAACTTAATTTAGTTCCGCCTGTAACCGCTATAATGGTTATTAACGCTCCGGACAACCATAACCTACCTGAATGTGCTGGCTTATTATCACTGTGGCGAACGTGTTAAAATTTTAATGGGTCTCGTTCATCTAGACAGGAATCTACAAGGGAAAATGCTACAGATTCGCCAAGGTGTTTATTTAAACTTATCATTTGTTTCGTTCTTGTAACTTAGTGACAGAGGAAGCAAATTTTGCTAGTTTCTGAATTCCTCACATAGGGTAGAAGCAGATTTTAAATTCGCCGGAGCTAAAAATGAAAGCATAATTGTGGGTGTACACATGACATTAAATTTATGCTGCGTTTGTGTCGCGAAGGAAATAATTGGTAAATATTTAGTACCACAACTCAAAGTTCCACCTTAAGTCTAAAACAACGGTAAAATGAAAATGGATGGTAATACGAATGCTCTGCCATCTATCCACAGATAATAAAAGCAGATAGACTGGACGGTATCCTAATGCCATCTGCCGGCACGTGTAAAACAGAGATACGGTTTGCCTATCAATAAGATCTCTGTGGACACGTGTCGAAGCTGCCACCAGGCCGTCACAGAAGCAGGGGTGTACACTTGCCTAACACTAAGGTCTCTGTGGATACGTGGCGAAGCAAGATGGTATGGCACAGGAATGAGACCTAGAAGGCTGTCCGCGCATACCGAGCAACGAGGTATCCTCTAAGAGATCCGCCGTGATATGACCATGTAATTAAGACGACGTAAAATATAGAGGAGAGAGAGAGAGTGAGAGTGAGAAAGAGAGAGAGAGTGTTAGCAGTTTTATTGCGTATACTTTCCATTGTTTATGCCATTTTTCATACATATTTTTTGAAACACCTATCGTTAACATTAGTAGAAAGTGAATTGAAAATCGACTCAGTTTTAAGTCAGAGTTATCTGTTGTGATTTCTTGGTGAAATATTATATCGAAATATGTCGTGAACCTGTTATTTAATCATCATGCTATTTTATCTACTCATTATTTTTTATTACATATTATAATAGTTGTAGAAATCACGCATAGAAAAGCATAGTTTTACACTCTACCACATAGCTAGAGTAGGCAGAAAAAGTATGATTTTCACCTGTCATTTTCTGTCTGTCTGTAAACAGCATAACTTAGAAACGAAAAGTCGGGTTAAATATAGAATTTCCAAGTGAAGATTTTCAAGAAAATTCTACCACAACTACCCTTTACATGGAAAATGATTTGTCCATATACTTAATATATTTGCATGATTAATAAATTTATATTTTGAATTTTATATGAATATCCTATAAAGTTCATTTGATTCTCTATTACATTTATATATTTTCGTATAATTAAGAAGACAAAGGAGGTAGACGAAAACTTACTTGAAAAATGTGGATCTTATATAAGACCTTTTTCTGCTACGTTAGCCGTTTTCGAAATATTTCAGGCCGTATGTTTAAAAAATGTAAGGTCGTCATCTGAGTGATGATGTTTGAATGTTTCTCATCTTTGTTTCCTCTTTGAAAGAGGTCGTTACTATGACCAGAATTTATTCCTCCTTGCTTCAGATAAACATCTAACCATTGCTTTTGCGTCCTGTACATAACTAAGTACTTATTGCTTAATTTAAAAATCTGATGTGTTACACTCACATGACTCTCTCTATTCTTGTACAAACTATTTTTACAAACGCTTATTCTCCATATGCTTCATGCTAATCGAGATGTTAATCTTATTGCTAATTTTCTTGTAGGTGAGTAGTATTAGTCCCGGATGAGCCAATTGTTTTAACGATAATCCTGCCGCTAGGGGCGCTGGTGTCGCTAGTGTCGGTGCGTGCGACGGCGGCGGCGGTAAGTTTGAAAAGCGCCCTGAGCGGTAGGATTATCGTTAAATCGGTTGGCTCATCCGGGACGAGTTGAAAGAATTGAGGAAGTGACGTGGAGTGTTTTGATTGGTTCGTTAATTTGGGGTGGAAGATGAAGGAAGGGAGATGGAGGAGTATGGAGGTCGCGTGATGGAGAAGAGTTGGGTGGCGAGGTGTTGTCTGTGCGGAGGTCGGTACTGAAATGGGGGAAAAGATGGGGAGCGAGGGATAAAAAGTGTAACAGAAAGTGACGTGTGAAGTTGTGATTGGTGGGAATAAGAAGTGATTTTATTGGTGGAAAGGGGCAAATGAGAGTTGTTGATTGGAAAGAATAAGAGAGATTATGATTGGAGGAAAAGAAAAAGGTGTGGGAGTGGGGTATGTTGGAGGTGATGGGAAAGGTGAGTTTTGCTAGCAGCAAGATTTGCAAAAGCCTGTCGTGAACTGATCAGCAATTTTTGAACGTTGGATGGTAGTTTTCTTGAGTGGATAGAGAGATGGGGGCGATATGAGATGCGGTGGCGAAAATGGGAACTAGACAAGGTTGTTGAGACAAGAGGTTTAAGGACGAGGAAATTTGGAGGTTAGTGGTGAACACGGCGGTCGCAAGAGGTGGGGGTAAGGAGACGCGGTGGTGAGAATGGGAACTAAAAGAAGATGGGGGTAGCAGGAGTTTTAGAAGAGTAGATTTTGAGGTTAAAATAGTGGGAACTAAAAATGGCGGAGGGTCTGCGACAAGGAGATGCGGTGAGAACTAAACAAGATGGCGGACGCAAGAGGTGGGTAAGGAGGTTTGAGGTTACAGTACCAAAACACGAAAGGATATATTCCTACGCCAAGCAGGTCGGAAAAATAATTATGCGTGTGTTACTTACCTGTTACCGGTGTGGATGCGTCACCAAAAGCGCGGCACGCGAGGCGGAAAAATAAAAGCAAACTGTTTTTGAAAATGCTTAACCAGCTTTAAGATCAACCAACATCACTACGCACTGATATACCTAGGTTTTTAAAGCGGTACAGACACCCTTTGCAGAGGCGTAATTTAACTATACCAAAACCTGGTACTGGACCATCGTGATGGTCGCTAGCGTACGTAGGAGCAGGGTTCTCATAGCCGGTTGAAAGCGGTTAAAAACGTGTACGACGTAGGTGTTCGCAGTAGCTGCTGCCGAGTCAACCGTCGAGGTGCGAATGAACGAGATCTGTTCTTGCAGGCAATCTGGTTGGGAGATGAGAGGCGCGGTGGTAAAAATGTGAACTAAATAAGATGGCGGAGGCACGAAGTTGAGGTTAAGGAGCGGCGAGGTGTTGACTGTGCGGCGGTTGGGGTCTGAAAGAGGGGGAAAGATGGCGAACGAGGGATAAAAAGTATAACAGAAAGTGACGTGTGAAGTTGTCATTGGTGGGAATAAGAAGTGATGTTATTGGTGGAAAGGAACAAATGAAAGTTGCTGATTGGCGAGAATAAGAGAGATTATGATTGGTGGAAAGAAAAAAGGTGTGGGAGTGGGGTATGTTGGAGGTGATGGAAAAGGTAAGTTTTGCTACCAACAACATTTGCAAAAGCCTATCCAGAACTCATCAGCAATTTCAAATAACTAGTGTTTCGGGGGTTTTCTCTGGTTGGTAGACGAATGCAAGCTGTTTCTGCCATACTTATATTATTCGTCTTTTTCCTTTTTTTTGTTAAAAAATAACTAGTTTTTTTGGGAGTTTTCTGCGGATGGGAAACGAATGCGAGCTCTTTCTGCTTTTTCATAGGTTTTCCCTGGTTGGTAGGCGTTTTCTGTACTGGTTGACGAAGGCGTTTCTAATTTTCGAGGTTTTCTCAGGTTTTTTAGCGGTTGTCCCTGCCCGGTAGGCAAATGATGAAGTTTTACCTTGTCGGCGCACGGATACTAGGCACGTACTCGCGCACACACACACACACACACACACACAAACGTTGCAGTTGTCATACTTATATTATTCGTCTTTTCCTTTTTTTCCTTTTTTTTAAAAAAAAAACTAGTTTTTTGGGAGTTTTCTGCGGTTGGTAAACGAATGCAAACTCTTTCTGCTTTTTCATAGGTTTTCCCTGGTTGGTAGGCGTTTTCTGTAGTGGTTGACGAAGCCGTTTCTAATTTTCGAGGTTTTCTCAGGTTTTTTTTTTTTTTAGTGGATGTCCCTGTGCGGTAGGCAGATGATAAAGTTTTTCTATAACGTCGTCGTTTCGGCTTGTGGCGCACGGATACTAGGCACGTACTCGCGCGCGCACACACACACACACACACAGACAGACACACAAACAGACACACACACGGACATGTTTCCAAAAATGCTTTTTTTCTGATTCAGGAGGTGTCAAAACGTGTATTTCCGGTGAAATCTCGGTATCGGATTTTTGGGTGGAATGCAATACTTCCCCTACTTACTATACGTGGTAGAGAAAGTAAAAAATTATAAGTATTGGAAAATTTAAGGAAATAACAAGCAATATCTCGAAAAACGGTTCACTCAACAAAATAAATGTATATGGCATAAGTTGTGTATTTTAACGCGATCTACATTTTTTGTGTAGTAAAATTGTGTCTATCTCTTATGGTTTACCAGTTATGCAAAAGGCGTTCACAATGAAGAATACTTTTGGAGACATTCCCAGAAAATTTGAGATATACATTTTATTTCTTATGACATTATATTAAACATATGATATTTTCATCAAAATGGTTATAGCCTTTTTTGAGAAAATTAAAAAAAGTGTACTATCTTGTTTTCACGGGTTTTCCAGATCGGTAAGCGTTAGAATACTCTTAGAGCTTTTTTTTTGGATTCAGGAGGTCTCAAAACGTGTATTTCCGGCGAAATCTCGGTATCGAATTTTTGGGTGGAATGCAATACTTCCCCTACTTACTATACGTGGTAGAGAAAGTAAAAAAAGTATAAGTATTGGAAAATTTAAGGAAATAACAAGCAATATCTCGAAAAACGGTTCACTCAACAAAAGAAAAATATATATGGCATAAGTTGTGTATTTTAACGCGATCTACATTTTTTGTGCAGTAAAATTTTGTCTATCTCTTATGGTTTACCAGTTATGCAAAAGGCGTTCACAATGAAGAATACTTTTGGAGACATTCCCAGAAAATTTGAGATATACATTTTATTTCTCACGACATTATCTTAAACATACGATATTTTCATCAAAATCGTTATAGCCATTTTTGAGAAAATTAAAAAAAAGTGTACTATCTTGTTTTCACGGGTTTTCCAGATCGGTAAGCGTTAGAATACTCTTAGAGCTTTTTTGAGGTTTTTTTCGCGGTTGTCCCTGTGCGGTAGGCAGATGATAAAGTTTTTCTATACCGTCGTCGTTTCGGCTTGTGGCGCACGGATACTAGGCACGTACTCGCGCGCGCACACACACACACACACACACACAGACAGACACACAAACAGACACACACACGGACATGTTTCCAAAAATGCTTTTTTTCTGATTCAGGAGGTGTCAAAACGTGTATTTCCGGTGAAATCTCGGTATCGGATTTTTGGGTGGAATGCAATACTTCCCCTACTTACTATACGTGGTAGAGAAAGTAAAAAATTATAAGTATTGGAAAATTTAAGGAAATAACAAGCAATATCTCGAAAAACGGTTCACTCAACAAAATAAATGTATATGGCATAAGTTGTGTATTTTAACGCGATCTACATTTTTTGTGCAGCAAAATTTTGTCTATCTCTTACGGTTTATCAGTTATGAAAAAGTCGTTCACAATGAAGAATTCTTTTGGAGACATTCCCAGAAAATTCGAGATATACATTTCATTTCTCTCGACATTATCTTAAATATATGATATTTTGAACAAAATCGTTAGAGCCATTTTTTAATACAAAGAGAACGGGATTTCACAAGTGAAACAGTACTGTGATAACGATACCAACAAACTAATTATTATTCACCCACTGAAACAAAAAAAAAATGTGATGTGTAACACTCACATGACTTTCTCAACTCTTGTACAAAGTATTTTTACAAACGCTTATTCCCCATCTAGTTCATGTTAATCGAGATAAACATTTGCAAACTCTATTTTATTGCTAATTTTCTTGTATAAAAAAATCTGATGTGTAACACTCACATGACGTTCTCTACTCTTGTACAAAGTATTTTTACAAACGCTTATGCTCCATCTAGTTCATGTTAAACGAGATAAACATTTGCAAACTCTATTTTATTGCTAATTTTCTTGTAGATGTAGGGGAAAATATATTTACAAGGGGAATATAGAAAAACAGTAGCCTTTAAGCACATACATATCTCTTAATAGCTGGTTGCTATGTGCAGCACCATTCTTTTTGCCACAGATTAATACTGTTTGCATATCAAAGACAAAAAAAAATGAATAACGAAGTCCCATTTGAGAAAATAAATATTGGAAAATTAACAAACAATATCTCGAAAACGGTTCACTCAACAACAAAAATGTATATTACATAAGATGTGTATTTTAACGCGATCTAAATTTTTTGTGTAGTAAAATTTTGTCTATCTCTTACGGTTTATCAGTTATGAAAAAGACGTTCACAATGAAGAATACTTTTGGAGACATTCCCAGAAAATTCGAGATATACATTTCATTTCTCACGACATTATCTTAAACATACGATATTTTTCATCAAAATCGTTAGAACCATTTTTTTTAATACAAAGAGAACGGGATTTCACAAGTGAAACAGTACTGTGATAACGATACCAACAAACTAATTATTATTCACCCACTGAAACACATAAGAAAAATCTGATGTGTAACACTCACATGACTTTTCTCATCTCTTGTACAAAGTATTTTTACAAACGCTTATTCCCCATCTAGTTCATGTTAATTGAGATAAACATTTGCAAACTCTATTTTATTGCTAATTTTCTTGTAGATGTAGGGAAAATATATTTACAAGGGGAATATAGAAAAACAGTAGCCTTTAAGCACATACATATCTCTTAATAGCTGGTTGCTATGTGCAGTACCATTCTTTTTGCCACAGATTAATACTCTTTGCATATCAAAGACAAAAAAAAATGAATAACGAATTCCCATTTGAGAAAATAAATATTGGAAAATTTAAGTAAATAACAAGCAATATCTCGAAAACGGTTCACTCAACAATAAAAATGTATATGATATAAGTTGAGTATTTTAACGCGATCTACATACTTTCGTACTCACCTATAACAGATAGAGGGTAGAGGTCGTACGAACGTAGCACTTTGAGAATTTATATTCAACAGTTGGTGTTACTCCTTAAAAAGAAGTATCTGCTGATTGTATTTAATTCATATATTTTACATAACACGTATGCACTGGCACAACATAAAACACTACACACGATTTTAATATTGCACTAATAACATCAGGAATAACTTAGCTCAGCTCGTTCGCATTCAGCGTTACACGCAAAAGAACCGTGCGCTGACGACAGTGAAAGGCCTGAGAAGCGGAACTTCGTCAGCACTTCAATAAATGCAACCTTTATGTCGGCGGAGGGAATTGTGCAGTGGCGGCTCGTTTCAGGATGACTCTAGTTTTTAAAACTAGACAATTTTTTAGCGAAACGAGGCATTTAACTCGACACGCATGATGAAACAACGGTTGCGATAAGCGAGCTTATAAAAACCCGGTGCCAACAGCAAAAGCCCGTAGTGACAAACGGAAGCGATAGTGGGTTTTTCTACAAAATCGTTCTATTTGACGAAAAATAGTTTTAAAATAAAAACAAAATAGCCGCAGCACTTTGCAGGGAAAGAGCGATCGGTGCATTCGGACGATAAGATGGACCAACAACCCGGAGGAAGTCGCGATGACACCTTGCAGCCTACGTTCGAAATTATAGGACACAAGCAGAGGAGGCTGCCAAAGCTTTTTTCCGGCTTTACAGAGTCTCAAATTACGTTAAACCCGGTCCCCAGAGATGTTAACCCGGAGCAATGGGTATCGCATTTGTTTAACGATATTCTAAACTTTGCGAAAGAGAACCTATTAGAAAACGAACCCGGATATTTAGGCATATCCATAACAGACGAAAAGGAGACGTCCAAAACCTTCAACATGAGCGTGAGGCGCATAGAGCAATTGAATGCGGATGTCATCGTTGGAAGCATCGAAAAAGTAATGCAAAGTAACCAACAATTCTTGCTAAGCGGGCCTCTTCACGTGACGTTTGTGTGGACCAAGGAGGTCTCGGGTTCGTGCCACCAACCTTGCGATGCCTGTAGGGATAATAAAGGCATTGTGGAAATAGCCAACAAAGACAACTTGTGTTTAGCAAGAGCCATTGTTGTAGGTAAAGCCAAAGTGGATCGCGACGTCAATTATAGAACGATGACGCGCTCCGAGTATCTACAAAAATCGAAGGCCGTAGCCTTGTGCGCGAGCATCGGTCAAGGCCACGACAGCTGTACGATAAATGACGTCAGACGTTTTGACGCTGCGTTAAAGGGCTACGCTGTGACGGCGTTTGGCGATCATACGGGGAAGCACGTGCTGTACGCGTCGGATAAGAAATGCGATAAATACATCGACGTCATGCTCCACGCCGGGCACTTTAATGCTATCGTGAACCTTCACAAGTGTTTTAAATGCAAATGGTATTGCCGCCAGTGCCATCATCCCTCGGCACACAAAAAAGAATTTCATAGGTGCGACGCCAGGTGTGCTAAATGCCATCAGCAGTGCGATGCGCGATTTGACGCCTACATACGCTGCGCCGAGTGCAACAGAGAGTTTAAGGGACCGACATGCTTTGCAAACCACGCAAAGAAAGGCGTTTTTTACCCAAAGGCGCTGTCGGTGTGCGATGTAGAACAGGTGTGCACGTCTTGCAATAAGCTCGTGAATGCGAGGCACAGAAAAACCGCGCACCAGTGCGGGGAAAAGTACTGCAATCATTGCAAGGCACACGTGAATTCTAGCCACATGTGCTATATGCAGCCGTATGCCACAAAGAACAAAAGAAACCGGTACGTGTTTATGTTTATCGACTTTGAATGCACGCAAAACATTCCATATACCGGCAAAAAGGACACATACGAGCATGTACCTAACTTGTGCGTGTTGTACCAAGCCTGTTCGCTGTGCATCGACGAACGCCACAAGACGGCATACTGTACCGAATGCGGTTGCAAAGAATGGGTGTTTATGGACGAGCCCGTGAAGCAGCTTTTCGAGCACATCGCGCAGGCGAGGTTCGAAGCCTGGGACGTCTACGTCGTGGCGCATAACCTCAGAGCTTACGACGGGCAGTTTCTATTAAAGTACATGGTGGCGCACTTAGACTGGGTGCCGGAGCTCATCATGAACGGCAGCAGGATCTACAGGATGAGGTACGGTGACGTCACATTTCTAGACTCGCTCAACTTCATACCCATGCCACTCTCCCGCTTTTCCAAGACCTTCGGATTGAAGGAATGCAAAGGTTATTTCCCGTACCTGTTTAACACGAAGGAAAACGAGCGGTACGTGGGTTCGATTCCCGACAAAAGGCATTACTGCCCGGAGGGCATGTCGGCGGAGGGTCGGAAAGCCTTCGAGCAGTGGCACGAAGAAAAGGCGTCCTCCGGGTACGTCTTCGACATGACGGTAGAAATGGTGGCGTATTGCAAGATGGACGTATTTCTACTCAGTCAGGGAGTTTCCAAATTCAGAAGGGAATTCTTGGACGAGAACGGAATAGACCCGTTCAGAGAATGCGTCACCATCGCGCAGGCGTGCATGTGCGTGTATAGAAAGCGCTTCATGCCGCTTAAAAAACTTGCCCTCTTGCCAGCGGGCGGGTATCGACTAGCGGACCGGCAGTCTCGCGCCGCATGCATATGGCTAACTTGGCTAGAGATGCAAAACCGCATCGTCATCCAGCACGCCATGCGAGGACGCGAAGTTAAAATCGCGGGGCACAAGGTGGACGGGTACAGAGAGGCCGAAAAAACCGCGTACTTTTTCCACGGGTGCTTTTACCACGGCTGCAGGCGGTGCTTTCACAATCGCCATGCGGCGATATACAACTCGGGACACGAAACCATGACCTCCAGGTTAGAGAGCACCGAGAAGGTCACGGCCAAGATCAAGGACGCCGGCTACGCCGTGGTGGAAATGTGGGAGTGCGAGTTTAACGCCGCGATGAAGGCCAACCAGGACCTGGCGCGCCACGCAAGGGACTTTCCGGTACCCGAACCCCTGAACCCCAGAGACGCCTTCTACGGAGGTCGCACCAACTGCACCAAGACGTACTGCGAGGCGAAGGGGGATAGCAAGATCTACTACTACGACGTATGCAGCCTGTACCCGTACGTGAACAAGACGAAGCCCTACCCCGCGGGACACCCCAAGATCCACGTGGATCGATTCGCGCGCTTGGAAGACGTGGGGGGCGGGTTGGTGAAGTGCGAGGTTCTACCGCCGCAACACCTGTACCACCCGGTGCTACCGGCGCGCATCGGCGGCAAGCTCATGTTCACGCTATGCCGCGCTTGTGCGGAGGCGGAGAACCAAGACGAGTGCCACCACGGAGAGCGCGAGAGGGCGTTGTCGGGTACCTGGGTGATCGACGAGATGAAGATCGCCCTGGAGGAGGGGTACCGCCTGCTGAGGGTCCACGAGATCTGGGAGTACGACGTGGTGCGGCACGAACCGACCACCGGAGCCAAGGGTCTCTTCGAGGACTACGTGAATCAGTTCTTGAAGATCAAGACCGAAGCCTCCGGCTGGCCCTCGGATTGCGACGACCCTGCCGCAAAGCAGCAGTACGTGGAGCAATTCTTCGAGCACGAAGGCGTCGCCCTGGATCCCCAGGCCGTCGCCACCAACCCCGGCAGGCGGGAGCTGGCCAAGCTGATGCTCAACAGCTTCTGGGGCAAACTCGGGCAGAGGGAAAACCTCCCCACGTGCGAGCTGGTGGACCGGTACGACCGCCTCCTGGAGCTGCTCAACGACCCGGGCGTGGAAGTGCAGACCTACGTGCCCGTCACCGACCGGATCATGTACGCGGTGTGGAGGTACCGCGAGGAGTGCCGCAAGGTCAACCCCGCCGCCAACGCCGTGCTGGCGGCCTACACCACGGCTCACGCGCGCCTGGTGCTCTACTCCTACCTGAAGAGGCTGGGAGAACGGGTCTGCTACTTCGACACCGATTCCGTCGTCGTCGCCGCCGCTCCGGGCGACTGGACGCCGTCCGTCGGACGCCTCCTGGGGGACATGACGGACGAGCTGGAGAAGTACGGGCGGGGCTCTTACATCGCCCGGTTCGCCTCCACGGGGCCCAAGAGCTACTGCATGGGGATCGTTTGCCCCGAAACGGGCAAGACCTTCTCGGTGTGCAAGGTGAAGGGGATCACGCTCAATTCGGGCAACCTGGAGCTGGTGAACGCGGAGGTGATTCGCGACACGGTGCTGAGGGACAACGACCGCGCGGTGAAGCTGGCGGGCACGCAGATCTCGCGGAATCCGTTTTGGACGGTCGTCACCGAACCCAGCTCGAAGACGTTTAGGATGGTGGTCAACAAGCGCGTGCTCGCCGGCGATCACGATTCCTATCCCTACGGGTTCAAGAGGAACGCATAAATGAGACGTCCGCAGCCGCGCCAAAGTCATTTCGAACCGGGCGCCCCGAGGAGACGATGCCCGGTCCCCGAGACCTGGGCCGATTCGAGTTTCCCAGCACGATGCTCGTGGCGGGGCCGTCGCGCTGCGGCAAGTCGACCTTCATGAAAAACCTGTTGCGCCACGCGCACCGGATGTTCGACGCGCGCCCCAGGAGGGTGCTGTGGTGCCACCCTCCGGAGTATTCGCCGAGACTCGAACCCTCGGCTCTGCGTTGCGAGACCCACGCGGGCATACCCGAACTTGCATCGGTGGGCGAGAACGACCTCGTCGTCCTCGACGATCTGATGCTGGAGGGTGGCGGGAAGGACGTGTCCAACTTTTTCACCAGAGACTCCCATCACAAGCGCTTCGGCATCGTCTACATCCTGCAGAACGTGTTTCCGCAGGGTCAGAAATATCGCAACATCTCTCTGAATGCAAACTACGTCGTGGTCTTCAAGAACAACCGGGACAAGATGCAAATCGAGAGACTGTGCCAGCAGATCGAACCCAGGAACTCTAGGTTTCTCTTGGAGGCCTTCGAGAAGGCCACCGAACGCCCTCACGGGTATCTCGTGTTGGACTGCACCCAGTACACGCCCGCCCGATACAGGTATCGAACCGGCGTGCTGCCGGGGGAAAACCTCTCTTATTTCGTACCCAACTGAGACCGCCGAGAGGACTCGGGTTCGTTTCGTTCCATATCGTCCCGGCAGGGTCTTGCCCGACTGAGGCCGTCGAGTCTAAATAAAAAAGTACCGCTTTCGGAGCGAACGTCATTATCGCGCAAGCATGGCTAGAGGTAGGTCAAGGCTCGCGACGCTGACCAGTCCTCGCATAGCGAGACAGCACGGTAATTTGGCGGCTCTGGCCAAGGCGAAGGCCCCTCTGCGCAAAAAGTTGTTAAAAAATGCCGACGGCGATCTGATCAAGGCCATTAGCGAATGCATGCTCAACGTGTGCAGAGGTCACGTGCAACTTCCCGCAAAGTGCTTGGCTCGCCTGAAGAAGCACAAGGCTTTTTGGAGGAAGTTGACGGATAAACGGGTTCCTCTGAAGAAGAAGAAGAAGAGCATCTTGGTTCAAAAAGGAGGTTTTTTGCCGGCATTCCTCCTACCCGTCCTGGCTTCGCTCGGCGGCGCGCTAGTGTCGAAATTAACAGGATGAAGTACGGCAGGCAGATCCTCGTTGCACCGCAACCGAAGACCGTCGACAAGCTTCACGCTGTAGACCGCACCATATCCAGATTGGCTAAAGAAATTCGGAACCTGCAGAGCGCAAAGCTCTCTGCCGACGAAAAGTGGCGGCTCGTAAAACATAAATTGGACAACTACCTCGATCTCGTGGCACAAGTCAGAAAGCCCTTCCTCGGCAACGACGACGACGACGACGACGATTACGAAGACGTGCACGAGCGCGTGCCGGTGAAGCAGGAGGGCGAACCCCGAACTATAAAGGTCAACCTCCTCTCGCCTCGCAAAAAGAAGAGGGCAAACCCTGCCACTCCGAAAAAGAAATCGAAATCGCCTTCCGCGTCGTACCATTTTCGCAAGCGCGTCTGGCAGCCCCTGTACAAGTAAAGCATGAAGGAATGGAAGGCGCTAAGGCGATACTATGCCAGACCGGAACACTATGCCGGTTTGGGCACGGTCAAGCCCCTTCGAAAGGCCACGGGCGCGTCTAAGGCGAACATCGAGTCCTTCCTTCAAACCCAGGACAGTTACACTCTGCACAAACCGGTGAGAAAGCGGTTCCCCACCAGATGTTATCACGTGACGAATATGGACGATCTTTGGGAGGCCGATCTAAACGTCATGAACAGCGTGAGGGAACATAACAAACCTTACGTGTACATTCTGACCGTTATCGACGTATTTTCCAAATATGCTTGGGCCGTACCCCTGAAATCGAAGCTGGGTACCGAGGTCGTGCAAGCGTTTCGCTCCATATTCTCCCAACGCGTCCCCAGGGTCCTCCAGACGGACAAGGGAACAGAGTTTACCAACAAGACTTTTCGCGACTTTCTGAAGAAACACGACGTGAAACATTACACAACCAAAAATAACGTTAAAGCCAGCGTCGTGGAGCGCTTCAACCGCACCTTAAAAACCAAGATGTGGAGGTATTTCACGCACAAAAACAGTTACAGATACCTGGATGTCCTTCCGGCCTTACTCGAGTCGTACAATAGCTCGCATCACAGGTCCATAAAAATGGCTCCGAAGGACGTGAACGAATCTAACATTTTACGAGTGTACCGCAATCTCTACGGAAATAGGACCCTACCTCGCGCAGGGAAACCCACATTTTCCGTCGGCGATCACGTGCGCATCTCTAAAGAAAAAATGAAATTCGACAAGGGCTACGAGCAGAATTGGACGGGCGAAATATTTCGGATAGCCGAGGTGGTGCGCGGTCGGCCGGTGGTATATAAGTTGAAGGATCTGGCCGGAGAAGCCATAGACGGCACATTTTACACCCAGGAGCTACAAAAGGTCGCGCTACCTCGGACGTTTAAGATCGAACGCGTTTTACAGACCAAGGGCCGAGGGCGCCGCAAGCAGGTCTTGGTAAAGTGGAAGGGGTATCCGGCAAAGTTTAACTCGTGGGTTCTGGCTTCGACCGTCGATTCGACATGATTAAGACCGAGCCCTTCTCCATCACTCTCGTGAGCAACGCTTCCATGGAACACTTTACCGACAACACCACGGCCAGATTTTCTAACATCTTGCCCGAGAGAATCGTTCTGCAGGGAGAATGGGAGGTCGCCCTGCAAAAGGTCAGGTATCCGGTGAAATTTTATAACCTTTCGCCAGACGATGCCCGTCTGGCGGGCGCCAAGTACACCATGACGCTCCTCCCAACGCATTCCAAATTCAGTTTGCAAATGCCGCAAGGCATCGTGCACAATCCCAAAGACTTGGTGAACCTCGTCAACGCCGTTCTACTCGAACACTTGCACGTGGAAAACTTCTTCCTCTTCGACGAGCGCAAGCAGACGGTGGGCGTGAATGCCGCCGTCGCCCATCCCGAACCACTACCCGACATTCCGTTCGACGGGTTTGTGGAAAATGTCGCGTGCACGGTCGTACCGTACGCGGTCGGCGAATACGAAGCTCTCAACGATGCGCCCCACCAGAGACCCAAGCCGAAACCGAAACCGAAGCCCCGGGCTTCGGGGCAGCAGAAACCCGCGGCGGCTCGTTCCGTCAGACCCAAACGAGACGTTTCAAAATCGGAAGACCCTCCGGGACCTCTACACCGCATTCACAGTTTGCTCTTAACGCCCGCTATGGCAAAAATGTTGGGTTTCGAGCCCTACGTCAACGTCGTTCTCGAAAAAGCTGCTAAACACCCCGTAGATCCTTATATGGGATTTCCTTACGAAATGTTCGTCTATTGTAATCTAGTGTCCCCGCAAGTCGTGGGCGACACCTTCGCCCAAGTCATAGAGAGCGCGGCCGTGGAATACGAAAGAAGCAACAACACTTACATGAGCGACGAAAAGACGTTTTTTCCCCAAAATTGGGTACCCTTGATTCAGCAAGACTTCAAGACGGTCAACATAGATTTAAGGAACGGTTACGGCGATCTCTTGCCATTCGCCGACGGATTTTCCTCTACTGTAGTTCTCGCTTTTCGTCCGAAACAGGCGTAATGGACGTGCACGCCGTAACGCGGTACTACCTCAATCAAACCGGCGGAGCGTTCCACCATCGCGATTTCACTCTCTACAGGGGCAAGCGCTACCAAAGAGGCAGCGGTCTCTTTTCAGCCCTCGGAGGACTCTTCAGAAGGTTGCTACCGTTTTTAAAGAGCGGAGCAAAAGCAGTCGGAAAGGAGGCCTTAAAGGCGGGCGCCCACGTTCTGTCCGATGTGACTGTGGCGGGAGCAGCGCCGAAGCAAGCGCTCCAGCGGAGGCTCAAGGAGTCCGGATACAATTTAAAGCGAAAAGCCGACGAAAAGCTCGATGCCATGCTCGGTTCCGGCGCCAGGCGTCTCAAGAGAATAAAACCGAGCAAATCCAGAAAGAGCAAGCAGTCCAAGCTGAAACGCGGTAGGCGCAAGGTGCAAGACGTATTTTCGTAATGGCAGACGCGACCGTCCACATGAGTTCCGAACTGGATCTCTTTACAGAGGTGCCGGTTCAGATGAGCATCGAGGAGTCACGGTTCCTATACCTAAACCCTCAAAACACTTTAATGAAAAATGCCCCCATCACCTTTCATTATTCCGGAAATGCGGACGATTACCTAGACCTGACCTACGTCGTACTCGAACTCATGGTGCGCATTGTAGATGACAAAGGAGAGGCCTTAAACGCTGACGCTAACGCCACTCTGGTCAACAACGCCTTAAATTCCCTGTTTCAACAGATGGAGGTAACCCTCAATAACGTCATCGTCTCCATGCCGCAAGCCGGTTACCCCTATAGGACCTACCTCGAGACGCTTCTCAATTACTCCGAAGATGCCATGAACACCAAACTAGAATCTACCCTCTGGAGAAAGGACACGGCAGGCATCATGGACACTTTTATCGCCAATGCGGGTTTTCAGTGGCGTCAGGGGTTTACCAAAGGGAGCAACGTCGTGCAGCTCATCGGTCCTCTGTCCAACGCTCTTTTTAGACAGGAGAAGCTGCTTTTGAACAACGTTAGCATGACCGTCAAGCTCACTCCCGCCTCTCCCCAGTTTTATCTGTTTTCCGACGTAGATACCTTTAAGGGGTACGCCGACATCGTGTCTGCCACGCTGCGCTTAAAATCGGTGCGGCCCTCGCCGACCATAAAGCTCGCGCACCAGGCCGTGCTCGCAAAGGGCAACGCAAAGTACCATCTCAAAGACGTCAGCTTTCACGCTCTCAGCATCCCCAAGGAGTCCAGGGCAATGACGTTTAGCGACGTGTGCGTAGGGCAAGTTCCAAGGAGAGTGGTAGTAGCCATGGTCACCGACAAGGCCTATTCCGGCCATTTTAACTCAAATCCGTACAACTTGAAACATTTTAAAATGAACTTCTTTCAGCTCTACGTGAATGGGCAACCCGTTCCCTCCCAACCTCTGCAACCCGACTTTACAAAGGGACACTATTTGCAATGCTTTCAAACCCTGCAGGACGGCCTAGGCATTCATTTCAAGGACGAGGGACACTCCATCTCCAGAGAAACCTACCCGCAAGGGTATACGATAATGGTTTTCGATCTCACTGCAGACATGAGCGCTAACGAGTCTCACATCTCGGGTCAGCGTCACGGAACCGTCTCTATAAGCATCGGTTTTGCCGATAAATTGACAGAACCGGTCATACTTCTGCTGCTAGCGGAAATACATCGCACGGTCGAAATCGACGCCAACCGATCCATTTTGGTATCATGAACACCTTTCAAATTCAACGGTTTCTATCGACATGCCCCTCTACGCGCTCTCACTTTTTAGGCGTCTACCCCTGCGATAAACTACCCGTACTTCACGGCATTCGAACGCCTCCCTTGGCGCTAGTGGCTAACACAGACCCCAGCACCAAATCAGGGCAACACTGGGTTTGCATCTTTGTGGACAAAAACTCGCATGCAGAATATTTTGACAGTTACGGCATAGGACCGCTTTCGCCCCATTTTCTCCGGTTCTTAAATTCGGTCTGCGGGACGCGTTGGTCCACCAACGCTAGAAGGCTGCAAGGTTTCGACAGCACCACGTGCGGTCATTACGTCATCGCCTACCTCACCCACCGCTGCTCCGGCTTGCCTAAGCATACATTCTTCTCAAAATTTCACGTCAGCAATCACGCGCATAATGATGTCGTCATTCGCAAAACGTTCAAAAACGCATGCCGCGCAAAGTGCTCTGACGCTCGGCAAACTTGTCAACCCTTGAAGGTGAGTACGTGTGTGTGTGTGTGTATGTGTGTGTGTGTCACTATTCAGCACATCTAAGCTAATCCATCGTCTTGCATGTGCTTTCAGAAGACGCTCCTGCTCATATAAAAAGCAACGTCACGGTGCCGCTCGCCTCATTCAGAGTGTACCATGCAGCGCGCGGATACAGTCCTGCTGCCATGCAGCACGCCGACCAGGTAGGTCCGCACCTATGTATTAGCTTGCTTTTTTCTATCCTGTTTATCTCTCTATCCCTCACATTATTATTATTATTGTTTTGTGTGTTCCAGTATAACCGAATGTCAAACCCCGACCACCTCAAAACCCGGGGAAAAAAGGAAACTACCCATCTTCGACCTCCAACAGCATCCCGACAGCCCTGCTCCGCCAGCACAGTTCCAACACAGTGCAGTTGTGGGTCCTCTGGTGGATATCTACTTCCTCAACCCGCAACAAACTAAATTCGTCAGTGTGGGATTCTCCCCCCGGCCGCCGCACCATCTCGTCGTCACCATTGCCAAATGTGGACAGCACAACGCAGTCGTCATGAGTTCCTCGCAGTGGCACAAACTCGTCGAAGCCATCCCCATCATTCACAAACGCTTGAATGACCCGCAGGGACGTCTACAGCAATTTCAGTTCAGCGACAGCGTCACCATCGTGTTTAAGTTTGTGTTCGGAAAGCTAAAGCTCGTTTTCAAAGAACCGCAAGGCGCATCCGTTACGCTCAACCAACAAGAATGGCACGTGTTGCATACCCTGCAGCGCATCATTACCGACATCATCTATCACAAAAAGAAGGAAGATACGGACGTGCAAAATCAAATCATGGCATACCACAAGTACATGCTTCACAACCATGCCTCCAACGTTCCCTTACATGACATGAATTTCACGCAGTTCACCAAGTACATACGGTGCGCCAATTTTAGAACATTCCTCGAGGTTCATCATTTCCTCAACACTCATTTCGCACTGCGCATCTCACAAAATAGTTCTTAGTGCGCATGTATTTCTACCAGCGTTCCAACCGCACCTCACCCAAACATCTCGCGCCCTTCGCTCCCGCATTCGGGTCGCGAAGCATCCTATATCATACCCGATCACATTCACGGCGTTTGCATGTTCAGCACCGTTCAAAACAGAGTTCTCCTCCAAGTCGAAAACCGTTAAATCAACGGACACAGTGTTTTTCCTGCGGATGTTGTGCAATAATCGCTAAGCGCTTCCGGCGGATGTAGTGAACCTCCAACGAACGTTTCCCCACCAGTGCTTCCCCTGATGTGGTAATTCTCCAACCAACTTTTCCCCCACCAGTGCTTCCCCTGATGTGGTCGTTTGCATATTCAGCACCGTTCAAAACAGAGTTCTCCTCCAAGACGAAAACCGTTAAATCAACGGACACAGTGTTTTTCCTGCGGATGTAGTGAACCTCCAACGAACGTTCCCCCACCAGTGCTTCCCCTGATGTGTTAATTCTCCAACCAACTTTTCCCCACCAGTGCTTCCCCCTCATGTGGTCGTTTGCATGTTCAGCACCGTTCAAAACAGAGTTCTCCTCCAAGGCGAAAACCGTTAAATCAACGGACACAGTGTTTTTCCTGCGGATGTTGTGCAATAATCGCTAAGCGCTTCCGGCGTATGTAGCCAACCTCCAACGAACGTTTCCCCCACCACTGCTTCCCCTGATGTGGTGTTTCTCCAACGAACTTTTCCCCCACCAGTGCTTCCCCTGATGTGGTAAATCTCCAACGAACTTTTCCCCCACCAGTGATTTCCTGCTTCCGGCAGTTGGGTTATATTTATGCACGCGCATTCTTTACCCCTTCATTCGGTGCTAGCCAGCCGTGGGGAATGCCAGGACCGTCGTGTAAAGACTTCCACTGCTCGTTTTGCTTTCACCAAACGTGCAGCTGCGAACTTAAGCACCGTCTCACCCTCCTGTGCACGCAGTGTCAACACGGTTTCTACGAAGACCTCGATCATCTCAACAAGCAAATTCAGCAATTCCTTCGAAGGTACTCCGCTAGAAACACCACATGAACTGCTTCATCGTGCTCTATCGGTATCTCGATAACGGACGAAGAATCCACCTGCTACTGCCCAGGGAACGCCAAGTGCTGCTGCAGAACGGCATATACATCTTCGAACGTTATCCCCCAAGCGACGTCGACCTTGTGTGGAACCAACTTCCCGCAGACGCACAGGTAGTTTGCGCACCTTATCGCAGGTGTAAACAACACTACAACCTTCCTCATCAAACCACTCATATAGACGGTCCTCCTCCGTTTATCAAAAACTGCCATCTGTGCCGTCAGAATGTCACAGGACGTCCTTAAAGAGCTAGAAGAACTTTCCAGCAGCGCCCACACTCTCAGCGTATCTACGCTTCAACAGCACGTACCATATCGCGTCGTCGGCGTCAAAACAATCGACACCGTTCACGGTACAAAGCTCGTCGCCAAACTCGACAACGACACAGAAGTTTTCCTACCAACAAGATTTGCAAAAGCCTCTCCAGAACTCGTCAACAAACTCAACTCTAACTCATTCTGCATCATATACGCAGGCGAGGAAAAACTACGCAGCGGTTTCAAACGTCACATCGTCACGTTCTCCCCATATAACCCTAAATAATGTCCGACGAAACCTACCCCGTCCCCGTGGGGAACAATCTTAACCTACAACTCATTCTCAACGCAGCTTCACCTATCCGTATCCTCTGCATCTCCAACTCCTATTTCCGCAACAGCAGAGTTGTCACCATCACACTCGATGTCCAAGGGGCTCACGCCGTCCACGTCAAATGCGTACCTACCAAAGTACACCAGCATAAACAAGACGCACTATGCGTCATATACCTCGGCAACAGCAACATTCCTGCTCTAACCAACAAAGTCACATCCACAGGATGCTTCTCAACCAGCCATTACAACGAATTTACCATCCCCATCTATATACCAACCTTCACCGAGTTCGTCAACGAAAGTTTCTCTCACCTGCTCGTCACCTGCATCACCAAACCTATCCACCAATTTACCGCCGATAGCAGCAGCAGCGATGACGAGGACTCAAAGTGCACCACGTACTTTAAAATCATTGTTGTGCGCGAAATCTGTGTGTCCTAGTGCCTCAAACAAAAACTATGAATTTTAATGTGCTTTTTTTCTCCTAATATATCTTATATTGTCCATTTATTCTATTCATATGTTAATCTCCTGTAATTAAATAATCCATTATGTTATTCTCAAACTATGTATTCATATGTTAAGCAAATAATACATCATGTTAATCAAAAAACTATGTATACATATCTTTATCCAATGTACTGTATTCAAATTATAAATAAAGAAAACAGTCCCGGATGAGCCAATTGCAATAACGATAATCCTACCGCTCAGGGCGCTTTTCAAACTTACCGCCGCCGCCGTCGCACGCACCGACACTAGCGACACCAGCGCCCCTAGCGGCAGGATTATCGTTAAAACAATTGGCTCATCCGGGACTAATACTACTTAGGTGCAAGGTGAATATTAAGCGATAGTCAAATCGTTTAAGAGCTGGTTGCTATGTGGAGCATTCCATTCTCTTTATGTCCAGGACATAAAAAATCTGATGTGTTACACTCACATGACTTTCTCTACTCTTTTACAATCTAATTTTACAAACGCCTATTCTCCATATGCTTCATGTTAATCGAGAAATGGAGATGTAATCTTATTGGTAATTTTCTTGTAGATGCAAGGGAAATATGGTAGCTTTTAAGCGATAGTCAAATATTTTAACGCTGGTTGCTATGTGGCGCATTCCATTCTCTTTGCATGTCCAGGACATAAAAAAAATCTGATGTGTTACACTCACATGACTTTCTCTACTCTTGTACAATCTATTTTTACAAACACCTATTCTCCATATGCTTCATATTAATCGAGATATCGAGATGTCAATCTTATTGCAATTTTCTTGTAGATGCAAGGGGAATATGGTAGCTTTTAAGCGATAGTCAAATATTTTATCGCTGGTTGCTATGTGGCGCATTCCATTCTCTTTGCATGTCCAGGACATAAAAAAATGAATAACGAATTTGAGAAAAAGTATAAGTATTGGAAAATTTAAGGAAATAACAAGCAATATCTCGAAAACGGTTCACTCAACAACAAAAATGTATATGACATAAATTGTGTATTGTAACGCGATCTACATTTTTTGTGTAGTAAAATTTTGTCTATCTCTTATGGTTTACAGTTATGCAAAAGTCGTTCATAATGAAGAATACTTTTGGAGACATTCCCAGAAATTTCGAGATATACATTTCATTTCTCATGACATTATCTTAAACATATGATATTTTCATCAAAATCGTTAGAGCCATTTTTGAGAAAATTAAAATTTTCGAAAAATGTTCCATGTAAAGGGTAGTCTGGGGTAGGGGGATTTTCTTGAAAATCTTCGTGTCGCATCTCTGGAAGATACTGAACGTAAATACCAAGTTTGGTGTTTATCCGACTGTTACTTTTTGAGTTATGCTGTTCACAGACACACACACAGACACACACACAGACACACACACACAGACACACACGCGGACATGTTTCCAAAAATGCTTTTTTTGGATTCAGGAGGTCTCAAAACATGTATTTCCGGTGAAATCTCGGTATCGAATTTTTGGGTGGAATGCAATACTTCCCCTACTTACTATACGTAGTAGAGAAAGTAAAAATGAATCACGAATTTGAGAAAAAGTATAAGTATTGGAAAATTTAAGGAAATAACAAGCAATATCTCGAAAACGGTTCACTCAACAAAAGAAATGTATATGACATAAGTTGTGTATTTTAACGCGATCTACATTTTTTGTGTAGTAAAATTTTGTCTATCTCTTATGGTTTACCAGTTATGCAAAAGTCGTTCACAATGAAGAATACTTTTGGAGACATTGCCAGAAAATTCGAGATATACATTTAATTTCTCATGACATTATCTTAAACATATCATATTTTCATCAAAATCGTTAGAGCCATTTTTGAGAAAATTAAAATTTTCGAAAAATCTTCCATGTAAAGGGTAGTCTGGGGTGGGGGGATTTTCTTGAAAACCTTCGTGTCGCATCTCTGGAAGATACTGAACCTAAATACCAAGTTTGGTGCTTATCCGACTGTTCGTTTTTGAGTCATGCTGTTCACAGACACACACACACACACACACACACACACACACACACACAGACACACACACGGACATGTTTCCAAAAATGCTTTTTTTTGGATTCAGGAGGTCTCAAAACATGTATTTTCGGTGAAATCTCGGTATCGAATTTTTGGGTGGAATGCAATACTTCCCCTACTTACTATACGTAGTAGAGAAAGTAAAAAATGAATAACAAATTCCCATTTGAGAAAAAGTATTGAAAAATTTAAGGGATTAACAAGCAATATCTCGAAAATGGTTCACTCAACAACAAAAAATGTATATGATATAAATTGAGTATTTTAACGCGATCTACATTTTTGTGTTGTAAAATTTTACCTATCTCTTATAGTTTACCAGTTATGCAAAAGTCGTTCACAATGAAGAATACTTTTGGAGACATTCCCAGAAAATTCGAGATATACATTTCATTTGTCATGAAAATATCTTAAACATGTGATATTTTAATCAAAATCGTTAGCGCCATTTTTGAGAAAATTAAAATTTTCGAAAAATGTTCCATGTAAAGGGTAATCTGGGTTGGGGAATTTTCTTGAAAACCTTCGTGTTGCATCTCTGGAAGATACTGAACCTAAGTACCAAGTTTGGTGTTTATCCGACTGTTCGTTTCTGAGTTATGCTGTTCACAGACACACAGACAGATACACACACAGACACACAGACAGACATACACACGGACATGTTTCCAAAAATACTTTTTATGGATTCAGGGGGTCTCAAAACATATATTTCCGTGAAATCTCGGTATCGAATTTTTGGGTGAAATACAATACTTCCCCTAATTACTATACGTAGATGAGAAAGTAAAAAAAATAAAACCAATGTCGTGAATAACTTAACGTGGAGAGAAAGTAATTTATAATGGGGAGAAAAACGTATGCGATTGTAGCACATCATAATTATCTTCTTCCTCTTTATCATAATTAGCTTTCATCAGTAGCATGCAGGAACTTTAAAAGTTGGTCTTGATGTTTAATACTCCTTGTAAGAGCTCGTGAGAAATGACTGATGAGTTAAAATCTCAAAGTGCACTGCTTAATGTAATGACATTTTAGAAGGAAAATAGTTGGGATATAATAGTGTATATTACTGTATATTCTAAGAAAAATACGTGTCCAAGTATGCTTTTATTTACACGGACTTGTAAGTGAGAGGTTTGTGGTTCATAAACTGCCAACCCCGTCCTCCCTGACTGAGGTAAATTTCCAGGTTTTCCTCAGTCCTCGTAAATGGCAACTTATTTTCTCAATTATCATTTTATTTCATACATTTTCACTGCCCATCGCCTGTGGTAAGAAAGGAAGTTAATACTATTAGCAAATAAATAAACCCACAAGCTGATGATAGCACTGCTAGCCAATTTGGCTCTTTCTATTTGAAGAATTAGATATGGTCCTTCCTACCGCCTTTTACTCTCTGCAAGTTACCAAAAACCCGGTGCTGTTTAAAATAAATCAATCGATATTGGCACAGAGATGAAAGGTGTCTATATAAACGAAACAATTATAACAAATGGAGGTAAATGATACACAGCTACATTATTAGTGCCTATGTGGGTCAGCCAGACTTGCATACTACTTCCTTTCCATACCAGACTTGAAATATTCCCACAAGCGATGTATCCCTGGGAAGTCAGTGTCGCAGGAAGTTGTGACCGCAATGAGCTGGCGGACCGTAATGCTGGAAGACCCCTCCCTGCCTCACGTGTGGAATTATTGATGACATGCAGGCGACCCTACTCATAAATAAGTCGCAGCTGCGGCGGGCAATAGGCGCGAAAAACCTCTTGCTTCTCGGTGATGCAGATGTAACCAGCATCGTGCGTGCACAACAACACGAATATCCGATCTTGTTCACGAGACAGCTGATGGGATTTATGTGAGAATTTTCCAACCGAGATGTGCCGTCATACAACTGGTTTGGGCTGGCATCGAACCAAATAAGTCCAATTGTTTCCATCAACACTGTATTCCTCAGTTGGTTGTGAAGCTGGGGAATAAATTAACATAATTATATCAGTTTCATTGTCCGAATATTTATTCATGCTATTGCCAAAAAAGTGATGCTGTGAGCATGAGTGAGGTTGGAATTCCGAAACTAGGGGTCAATGATACTTTCCTCCATAATGCTACACGTCCTGATTTTTTTCAATAATTTAATTGAGGTTAACTATGCTTGTTCTCATGATAGTTATTTTAGGAAAATTATAAGCAATAGGACTGGGTAAGATAATTACATTGCGAGAACAATGCCATTTTTTCATACTTTTAGTACAATCACAGAAGTGATTACAATGTGATATCACTTTTTTGTACTTTTAGTATAATCACTGGAGTGATTATATTGCGAGAACAATGCCATTTTTTGTAATTTTAATACAACCACTGAAGTGGCTTACCTGCTCCATCTCGTATTATGCGTCGTTTGAACTTCTACCGCTTCTTTTATATTTCTAATTCGCAGATCATCAAATCTCGCCATTTTGCAGTTTGTACCAACCTCCGAGTAGGAAAATGCATGAGAATAGGCTTTCTAGACCCCCTAGTAGAATTCAAGCAGAGATTATAGGAATATAAAATAAATAAATGTAGGAAAAAACAAAACTATCAGCTATTAGTTTTTGAGCACTATGCTTTAAAAGTATCGATTAAGCTCGATTTCTGATAGGTAAATAAGGCATCATTGAGATTGTACATTGGCTGAAAGGCGCTCGCATGTAATTATATTGATACGTAGGTGCGTGGTATATATATATTTTTTGTTTTTGTTTTGTTTGTTACATATATAACGCGCCTTTAACTGCATTGGCTTTATCGGCGGCCTTTCCTTTGGAAGTTATTGCCTATTGGCAATGGTGTTAACTCGTGTAACTCTTGTCGTTGTGTTTCTTGCACTTTGGCTTTTAATCATTAGATCATACACACACATTCACACTCTCATTCATACTTCCAGACTCTGGGGAGGATAGGGATAATCTTGTCTAGAGAAGAATTCCCACCCCCAGCCGGGAATCGAACCCGGAACCCCTAGCACAACAAGCAGTTGCTCTACCGACTGAGCTACGGGGCCAGCGGTGCGTGGTATATCTTTACAATCGTGGGGTTTCGAGGCTTTATGCACACACTGGGAGCTGTTGAATAATTTAAAAAATCTTGGATCGCCATTTAGGTAAGGTGCTTTAATACCCCATTATTTGTCATGGCATGATTTATAAAGTAAAATTGCGGTTCTCGAAATGAATCTACTCACCTTATCTCACCTTAATATCAATTCACATTGACAATGGGGGGTTTTCCTTACTCAGCTGCTTACAGTAAGCGCGGTTACTCTGAGTATATAAGTATTTTATATTTTCAAAATGTATGACCAGCAAAGATAGGTATTTTAGAGTAAACGTTTGCGAAGTGTTTTGCAGAATCTTGGGGGACAACTCGCTTTACCTTTTTATTAACTTCTCCATTCTGTAAAACTTGCTTTCCGGCCTCTTTCTTGCTTAGTGTAATTATACTATTCTTCCACAATACTTCAAAATTGCGCATTTAAAATTAAATGTAACACTGAAATTTGTATCGAAGATGCAAGGCGTTTTTCGATAAACTTTCCCTGAGATTTAATACAGAGCTCGAAAAAGAGATAACAAAACTTGTGAAGATTTTCAATTAATTAGTCCGTCACATAGCACACAGTAGCACACAATTTTAACAATGATCTGGGGGAGAGAAAAAAAATTTGAACAAATGACAGCTTCAAAACATAAGAAAGGAAAGTCTAACCTTTTTAAAGTGATGGGAAAAATTGGCAAAGAATAAAAGCAGAAAAATGCTTGAGAGAAACTTCGAGTTACCTTGTTTCTGTCAAGTCTTCTTCGTTCTGAATGGTTTTTCTGTAGTTTTTTAATCCATAAAGTATAGACGAAGTCTTACCACACTGAAATTTAAAACTCATTGACATATTGACATTTGTTTATGTCAATGACTTTATTATCCCTTTTTGGAATATTCATCGTTACATCTTTAAGTTTTCCCAGGTAATGAGGCATCAATAATAATTATTATTTACGTAACTGCATAGGAAAGGAGTTTTTTCAGGACGAGTAAGATGTTTACGGCCGAAGCAAAGCTTAGGCTGGATTATCCAGACGGGTCCTGAACAAAAATGCTGTCCTGTAGTTACGTACAATATTTTGTTTCATAGTATGTAAAAATACTTTATATATTGGTTAAATTTTGTACTGCATATTATGTTGGACATGGTCGTAGTGGTATGCTTCAGATGCTCGTTGCAGGCCAACAGTTATAATTATTGTTGGAGTACTGAATAGAAACGTTCAATTTGACGTACTGGTTTGCAAACGGAAAAATCTAAAATTGCAGATAGTATGAAACAAAATATATGGCGCGATTCGTATGTTTTCCCACGTGGGTGCTTTGGTAACAACTGACGATATGCGAACGGTTTTCTTTTTCGTATCATGCATGTAATCAAATCTATACTCTTTAATTTGAGATTATATCTATCCAAAATGTATCTCGAGTAAAGAAGCGTCAGTGAAAAGAACTTTTTATTTGAGCACTGTAATATACAAGGGCTTATGTGAGGTTGTAATTGGTAGAGAATTTATTGATATTCACATCTTTCTTTTTTCTATATGCTCTTTTGTTTCTTTTTTTCAGAGGATCCAAGAAATACGAATTTATGGCAAGGAAAATGTATTTTTGGGTGGAAAACAATAGATACTTGACATATATAAGAAATCCTCTTGCACTTGAGATTTCTTTACCATACAGAAGTCGAGGGTTGATCCTTCTAACACTGCAGTAGACCGCTGGCATATTCACACACGCAGAACTAATGCGAGAGGAAAACCTCTTTCGCTGAGAAAGATCGAAGGCAAATCCATGCTTATGCAGGGTAGAATTTCGTTCCTATCAGATTCTGATAAAGGCGAAGATAGCTCTCAGAGTGCCCGAGGAAAACCCCCATGATTGGTGGCCCTTTTATCTTGCGGAAAACAGAAATGCTTGCTTGGTTGGAAAACTGATTTTTCTTCCTTCTCTCTTTGGTAGGAAAGGGGGGAGAGGCACCAGAGGTCGCTTAGAGCTTCTCCACCCTTAGGAAATGTGTGAGAAAGATTCCAAACAGGCATCTTGCGGTCGAACAAAAAATGGAGCACGTTTAACTAGCTTTACAGGTCTCTGTTACCAATATGTGATCAGCTTTCGGTCATACCAACACGTGACACTAGTAACAAAGGACTGCTGTCTGCTAAAACACAATCTTCTAAGACAAATTTCCTAAATATACGAGCAAGTTTGCTTTTTGTTGCTACACTTCTGTTACACGAGGTCTTCCGTGGTGTAGTGGTTACCATGCTAGCCTCTAGTTCCCGAGGTCGTGGGTTCAAATCCGGCGGAGGGCGGAAGGGAAGTAAAGCCGGTGATCCCGTGTCGTAGATTTACGGCATGTAAAAGAACCTCAAGCCTGATAAAGAGGCCTCTGAGCAAAATTACCGTATTTCACGCCCAAAATGGAACGGGACGCTAAGGACCACAGCAGTTAAAGAGCGTCAATAGATAAAACTTAAAAAAAAAAAAGAAAAAAAAAGGACACTGCTACACAACTTCCCTGCATACAAAACCTATATAAAAGTCTGATATGTTACATTTACAAGCCTTTCTTTATTAATTCTTCATTAAGATATTATTATCAAAGCTTATTCTTCTATCCACTTCATGTTAATCGAGATACTTTTCAGAAGGAAGAAAATCTAAAAAATTTCAACGGATGGAAACTGCGAGATCCTTGGTTCAAATCCCAGCGATGACATTGAATTTTTCAGTCGTCCGATCCTGCCTTTCTAACCTTGTCCAATACACGGCTTGTGTGGAAGAACAATTAATTCCATTTCAGAAATAGTCTTTTTGCATATTTCCTTCTAGGTACAAGAAGCTAAGGAGAATTTAATAGGCTTAAGCGATAGTCAAACCTTTTAAGAGGGGTTGCTATTCGATGGATTTGAAATTCGTTCCCTTTGCATGATCACAAAAATAAAAAAAATAAAAAAAAATAGCGATTTTCCCCGAGAAAAGAATGACATTTAAAAATTCAAACTAATAAAAGAAAAAAATCTCGGGAAATGGATAACGCCACAAAAAATTCATATGCCATAAATTGTATGCATATACATTTTTTTCTGTAGTAAGATCTTGTCTATCTCTTACGGTTTACCAGTTATACAAAAGCCATTCAGAAGGAAGAGGACTTTACAGGCTATTTCCAGAAAGCTCAATATAAACACTTTATTTGTCGTTAAAATATCTTAAACATATGGTATTTTAATCAAAATAGTTACAGCCATTTTTGAGAAAATAAAAAATAATGTTCCATGCAAACACGTACACAGAGAAAGACAGACACGCACACATTTACACCCGACATGTTCTAAAGTGATTTTTTGAGTTCAGGTGTGCTCAAAACGTGTATTTCCGGTGAAATCTCCGTATCGAATTTTTGGGTGGAATACAAAACTTCCTCTACTTATGTAAGTATATAGTCCAGAAATAAAAATCTTTTACTGTAAAAGTAATCATCTCGTGACAGTATTTCAACAACGCTTGTGACATGTAAGCATTAATCATTTCGGAAGCCACAAGTTGCGGTGAAGCTGAGGAACGAAAGACAAGGTCGCAAGGGTCGTGGCTTGAACCGACCAAGTATACGTTAATAGCTCTATAGATAAAGCTTTAAAACTTAATCGTTTTAGAACCTATTGAACCATTTGCAGAATTTTTTACCAATAAAAGGATACTTGCAGCTACATAGGGTTTCCAGAATTTGGAGTATAACCGGGGAGAAGTAAAGGAGATTAGAAATACACTACCTCCGATTTTCCTACCATTTCTTGAATATCGACACAGGGAAATTTTTGATCCGTTAATAAGGTGTACGAAATTAATGCTCTAAGGGGTAACGTGGGAGTATTCTATGTAAAAAATAATATGCTAGGTCATTATGCAGGGATTTCAGTATTTTAAAAGTTCAGGGAGTTAAATGAACTTAATGAACAGTCATTCGAAACCTAAAAGTTCGTTCATGTAACTGCAAATGAGGAGTTACTTTATTGTATAAGAGAGGCAAGGTTTCATTGCCCACATTTAAGAAAAGAAACTACTGAAACTGACGAAAATCTTATGAAATTGAGATTTTAAATCTATGCTCTAAAAGATACTGACATTTCGTAACTTGGAAACTCACTATATGTAATAATCAAAGTAAAACCTTTGTTTTTAAATTCCACTTTTGATGTTTTTCTTGGAACTATCTCCGATCAAATTGTTCTACATGATGGAGATTTAATTCAACTGTTATAAACTTTTGCTGCACATTCCTGTATAAGTATAGGCAATACAACGAGGGGACTCCTCGCGCACTGCGACCTACATAGATCTATTGTGGAGGAAGTGAAGGAAGAACCACAGGAGGTTACAGGGACACGCAGAAGCCCCTAACATTTTCCAGGTTCGAGGACCCGTCCCACTACTTTAGCTGCCTAGAGAGGACGATGAACTACCGTTGACCAAGCACCCACGGAAAGTATTCTTTCCTTTGAACAAGCACGGCACGGTCATACTCCATATGGACACCTGAAAGATGAGAAGGAAACGGAATAAAAGAGAAATGATGGAAAGGAAACCATGATAGATGAGAAACCACCTCCAGCATTTGCCTAATATCAGGGAAAACCACGAAAAACCCAAGGTTAGATGGGCGGTTGACGGGAATCGAACCCGGGACGTCCCAAATGTGAGCCTCACACATTACCGCAGAGCCATCTCGCTCGGTCTCATTGGTGTAAGTTAAGCAACAAAAACTGTAGTATGAATGTCAAAATAGAATTAAAATTCATTAAAATATTTTTTAAACTAGAACTAGTACGAAAAGTAATATGACAGTTTAGTGCGCTATAATAAATGGGGATCTAGGACTCCTTTTTAAGCCAAAATTGTTTAAATTGTCGAATTTTCATCTTTTGCGAAAATGAGCTCTCTGTAATATAACTCAAACGCGCAAGTATAACTTTTGGCGAAAATAATTTTTTTTGGAAGCCATTTAAAACTTATTAGTGCATTTATTGTTCAGAGAGGAAATATATTTCTTACCCAAACTCATTCAAATTTGCGTTGTTTACAGTTTGGTCCAAGGTCGCTAGATGGCAGGATTAATGCTTTTGCACATTCAGAAGTGAGGACAATAGAATGTCATCCTTGTTGTTATTTTTTAAAATTTATTTATTTAATGTCGCTTTAACAACAAGGACAGATCGCGACTGCAATTAGTTTTACAATTCCATACAAAATTGTGTTATGTAAGGAAAGTTCAACACATTCTTGGAGAAAACTGGATCACCAAGGGCAGTTAAGGTGGTTTTCCTCATTTTGCATCTAATCCTTGCATCATTGTAGAAACGGCAGCTGGTGAGAATGTGAGTGACTGTAAGCGGGGAATAACAATAGTTGTACATGGGCGGAAAATCACCGCACAGAAGGTAGGGATGGGTAAGAGCAGATTGTCCGAGACGTAGGCGAGATAGGAGAACTTGATGGTGACGCTTGAAATGTGTGAGGATTGATAGAAATGGAAAGGAGTTAGGAATCAGTAGTTTCCTTCTAGATGTGGTGAACCATTCTTGTTTCCATTGACGGAGAGTGGTGTCACGCGTAAAGCGGTTGAAGTCTTGGCGGGGAATCTTGAGGCCCGACAAATTTTGAGGATGTCGTGTTGCTTCCTTAGCTGCAACATTGGCATTCTCATTCCCTGGTATGCCAGCATGAGGAGGTACCCATATTAGCAGAATTTGTTTACCCGAGGTTGATATTCTGTAATAAAGAAACTGGATGTACAACACCAGGTTGTTGGCTGGAGCTCGCTGCTGAAGACTACGGAGAGCACTCATCGAATCCGTGAGGATACGAGAGCAGTCCCCGAAGTACCCGACCTGACGTATATATAGCGCTTATTATTTCAAACAAATGACTATGGTAGAAAGTATCACCCTCATAAAGCTTAAGTTTGAAGTTTGACGATGTTACGTTGCTTAGTAATTGTTTGGCAGCCATTAATAGTGAACTCTCTCAGCGAATTTGTAAACATGATAAAATTGGCCATCGTTATGTGATACAATACTTTCATTTGAAAGGTCTTAGTCCAACTAATATTAAAGCTGAGCTAGATCTACTCTGCTCCTTTGTTTACAACAGTAAAATATTAGGTGGCCGTACGATCTGCCAAGACGAACATCGCAGTGGTCGACCAAATGAGATGACCACGCCAGAAATTGCGAAGAAAATCCACAAAATGGTTTTGGATGATCGTCGACTGAAATAGCGGGAGCAAGCAGACATCGTAGGCATTTCAAAAAGTGCTGTACATCTTATAGTAACTGAAAATTTAGACTTGAGAAAGCTGTGCGCAAGATGGTGCTGCGTTTACTCACAATGGAACAAAAGCAGTGTCGTGAGGATGTTTCAGTTGAGTGTTTGGCGATGTTTTTCTGCAATAAAGCCGAGTTTTTGCGTCGTTTCATAACCATGGATGAAACATGGATCCATCACTTCACACCTGAGACGAAGGTTCAGTCAAAACAATGGATTGAAAGGGGAGAAACGCCTCCAAAAAGGCAAAGGCAGTTCCATCTGCAGGCAAGGTCATGGCATCAGTGTTTTGGGATGCGCGTGGGATAATTTTCATTGATCTTCAAAAAGGAAAAGCAATCAATGGCGAGTATTATGCAAAATTATTGCAGCAAAACAGTAGGCAGCATTTAGCGAAAAAGAAAGTTCATCAAGACAATGCACCAGTTCACACATCGATTATTGCCATGGCCAAAATCAATGAGTTAAAGCTCGAATTGCTTCCTCATGCACCCTATTCGCCAGACTTGGCCCCCTCTGATTATTTTTGTTTCCAAAGTTGAAGAAATGGTTTGGTGGTAAAAGATTTGCCAACAATGAAGAGGTGGAGTTTGCAGTTGATGGCGATTTTGCAGAACTCGGCGGTTCTCACTATAAACTGGGTATCGAGGCTATTGAACATCGCTGGGAAAAGCGTATCGAGTTGAAAGGAGACTATGAAGATAAATAAAGATGTTTGTTCCATAAAATGTTAGTGTTTTCTTCGTTAGGTCGTGTACTTCTGGGACAGCCCTCGTAGTGTAGAAGAGAACAGAGCGAATAGCTCGTCTATCAGTGGAGATGGATAGATGTAAAGCAAGGTCTAATGAGGAATACCACCGCACAGCCGCAGTGGTTTTTTTTTTCACATTTCGAACCGTCGGTGTAATTTGTGATGTGGAATGTAAGTTTTTTATTGGTGTTGATTTTTTTTCTTGAATAAGAATAAGTTATATATTTGGGTTTACAGGAGCAACTGTAATTATTGCCGTTCCTACGGGTATTAACATTTTTAGTTGACTCGCAACCAAGTACAAAGGAGAAAAAATTAATTTGAGTTTTATTTATGGACGCCCTTTAACTGCTGTGGTCCTTAGCGTCCCATTATATTGGACGTGAAAGACCGTAATTTTTCAGGCTTGAGGTTCTTTTACGTGCCCTAAATCTACGACACGGGACCTCCCTTCCGAAGAAAGCCATGCTAAGGATTTTTACGCCCGAAAAAATCCATTGCCCTCCGCCGGGTTTGAGTCCACGACCTCGGGAACTAAAAGATGTACAAAGGGCAGTGAATAAGTGGAGGTAAATGGAAGTATTGTGTGGCCTTTGTTGTAAAGGGTCATGGGGGTATCTATGACAGGTAGTTGTAGCTGCAGATAGTAGGAGCAGGAGAGTGTTGGTAGAATATTAAAATTAAATTCTGGCAGGAAGAGCAGAATTTTCTGGAAGAACGGTACAAAACGACGGTGGCTAAGGACATCCACATTGTGAGGTTTGGCAAGAAAAACAAGGTTGAAAACATTTGTTGGACTCCTGGATGCACTTCGTGCAGCGTGTGTGAGATTTAAGGTTTTCCTCGTATTCAGCGGAGGATCATTTGTTTCAATCTGGAGACTGCTTACGGGAGTGGTGTGAAAGGCACCCAAGGAGATCCTCAGTGCCCAAGATTGAAATTATCAAGGATTTTGAGGCTTTTTGGATTCGTTGAATGATATATAATGCAACCGTAATCTAACTTGGCGTATAATCGTTTTATACGTGCGAAGTAGTACTGTAAAGTCAGCTCTCCAAGTTTTGGCTGACACAATTTTGGCGTGCAGAATGTTATTTAAACGACGATAACATTCTGCACGCAGAAGCTTTAGGTCCGTGATTCAGTTTAAACGGTGGTCAAAATGTAGCCCCAATATGCGCACAGTGAGGACTATTGGAATCGGTTGGCTCCCTAGAAGAAGGAGAGGTGGTGGTGAGTGTCCTCTAGAACGAGTAAACAGAATACATTGGCTCTTAGGGGCAGAGAATCTGAATCCGGTCTTATGACTCCACTGTTGTAATTTGTCGAGTGCATTCTGTAATAGTTCCTGCGTGGTGTGTAGGTTCTTTCCGCTGCAAAATATGGTTAGGCCGTCCGTAAAGAGACTAGCCCTAACAGGAGGTCGCAGGTAGGAATCCACGTCATTTATTGCTACTAAGAAGAGAGTCACACTAAGAAGTGATCCATGTGGTATTTCATGTCAATGTTGACGCTTTGGAAGAGAACGCCGTTAGCACGTACACTAATTTGTCAGTTTTGGAGAAAATTATAGATGAACGCAAACATGTTCCCTGTGATATCATGATTCATTAAGGTGCGAATGATGTGGTCACGCCAGATAGTGTCGTAAGCCTTTTGTTGTTGTTTTTTGTGCTCTTATTTGACCAAACTCTGTATATACATCCACTAACATTTCAAAATGACGACAAACTGCAACGTTATGCATTTCAAAGAAAAGTGTTTAAGTTTACAACATTTAGAGTTACAGCATTTGCAATCAATATCTCTAAACATGAATACCTATGGAGTTTATAACATTTTTAAACATTCTACATTTATTATAATTAGAAAATTTAAATAACTCTATAACAAACTTACAGTTCTTAACAACTTTTGTTTCATTATATTCTTGCTCGTTTTTACTTTTTCTACTATATATAGTAAGTAGGGCAAGTTTTGAATTCCACTCAAATATTTGATACTGAGAATTCACAGAACATACATGTTTTGAGGTGCTCTGAATCCAAGTAAATCATTTTTGGAAACGTGTCCGTATGTGTGTTTGCGTGTCTCTCTGTGAACAGCGTAGCTCAAAAACGAAAAGTCGGACAAATACCTAACTTTGCATTTGAGTTAGTATTTTCCAAGGATACGATACGAAGATTTTCAAGAAAATACCTTCACCTCAAAATACCCTTTACAAGGAACATTTTTCGAAAGTTTTGATTTTCTCAAAAATGGCTCTAACGATTTTGATTAAAATGTCATATGTTTAAGATATTTTCATGACAAATTAAATGCATATTTTGATATTTCTGGGATCGTTCCCAAAAATCCGTTCATTCTGAATGACTTTTGCATGACTGATAAACTGCAAAAGATACACAAAATTTTACTACACAAAAAAATGTAAATCTCCTTAAAACACACAATTTGTCACACACTTTTTTGTCGAGTGAACCATTTCCAATAGTTATACTTTTTCTAAAATGGGAATTCGTTTTTTTATGTCCTGGGCATGCAAAGAGAATGGAATGCTCCACATAGTAACCGCTCTTAAAAGATTTGACTATCTCTTAAAGCCTACCATATTCTCCTTGTATCTACAAGAAAATTACCAATAAGATAGTTCCTGCAAATGTTTATCGCCATTAACATGAAGTATATGGAGAATAAAGGTTTGTAAAAGTAGTTTACAAGAGTAGAGAGAGTCATGTGAGTGTAACACATAAAATGTTTTCGTAAACTACTCCGGTCAATCAGGAAAAAGCTTTTTGCCAAGAGTTATAAATTAGGTTTAAAATATCTGTAAAATATCGTTTTTAATGCAGTATTGTCATAAATTATGACTACAGTTTTTGTAACCAACAGTTTAGGGGTAAGTTGTTTATGGTATATCCACATGTCTCCTTAATATTCACACTTTGTATACAGCTCTTAGTAAAATAAGGTTTTTGAAACTCCAATATTTACATCAAATGAACTCTCTTGTAAATTAGAAAACTCATATATGAACTACAAATTATGTAATCTGGAGAACTACAAAGAACGCGCCAGAAAATCTAACTATAGCCTTTTGTGCGGTTGTTGCGTTAAAAATACATTTTCGCCCTTTTGGGCAGGAAACATTGTTTGCACAGTAAACAGTGAGCAAGATATAGACTATAATATGGAGGGATGGGTTTGGGGTTAATCAATGTCGGGCTGCGTTCATAAATTGAATGAACATGGTACTGCAATGCTGGCCGACTTGGAAACGTGGTATTAATATTCATGGAATGACGGGCTACAGTCCCTGATCCATCATTTACACGCTCAAATGAGTGCTGTGCGGATATTGCCAACATGCTCCTCGATACAAAATATTTAACTCAACCTGCACTACCGCCTTGCTTCATTTGTTTCGAACAAGTCGCGGGCTGATTCCAGTAGAAACGCTTTATTAATGAGTCTTCAGTAGCCACACATAAAAATAATTTTGAATCCATTTAATTGGATTGGAATTAAAATTTGTATCTAATACAGACTGTGTTTAGGTTAACCGCTGGAAAGTTAATACCAAACTGATAAATTCAAAGCTGACTCAACCTCGAACCTTCGGCCTGCTGGACAGACGCATACTATCGTGATGCCAAGAGAGCCTAAACTGATTCAACTCTCGTATATTACGGATATCAGGGAATTTGGATATGTGGAGAAGTCGTATGCTTGCATTCAAAAACCTGGCCCATATAAGAACGGGATGCTTTGGATTGGACACAAGAACCTCGTTTATCGGGACTAGGTAGAACGGGAGGTAATCCGGATTAACAAAAATTTGGAAAACCGGTAACAAACTATGATATGAACGAATATTTAGTATACAATAATGAAATGTGCATTACTGCAAAAGCAGAAAAGAATTGAAAGCCTTCCAGAGAGACGTCAACGATCGCTATCAGGATTATCATGAAACCTAATGAAACATAATCTCACGCACCTTGGTAAGGGTACTTACTGTAATCTTGAATTGTGCGACCGACGGCGATCTCTACGCTACCTACGGTGCTAAAATTACAACTGTATACATTCATATGTATTTATCATAGGACGTACATATTTCCGTGGTAAAAAGTAAGGAATAAATCAATTCAGATAAATTGGAATTCCGGATTAATAAGGGCCGGATAAATGAGGTTCTCGTGTGAGGAAGTATTTTTAACACTTAAATGATTTCAGTCTAATTATATAATTTAAAATATAATAACAGTCCGCCTTAAAGCAATATGTGTATAAATAACATAAAATGTATGTAACAGTCATTGTATTATGTTTATATTATTGTGTACATGTTTAATAATGTTATGTGAATATATTAAGTAATTTAACAATGTTGGAGCTGTGAGAATAGAAGCTGAAAGTTGCTGACAATAAGGTAACCTCGAGGCAATAATGAATTAGAAAATTTAATAATGCTACTAGTAATTCTTGGAACAATAATGTAATATTTAAAAACAGTTTATAAATAGCCAATCAACAACTACAAAAAGTTTAAGTTAAATAAAAGTAGTCTATTGGAGTAGGACTAGCCAATCAGAGACTTGAAATTGAGAACTTTATAAATTTAAGCGGTAAACGGCAGTCGCTAGTAGACAGCGTTCCAAACCGGACGCTAGACGTGTTCCCGAGAAGCTAAATACGTATTCAGTGTGAGACATAAAATTCATTACGGCGAGGATATTATAAAGTTTGTGTTAAAAAGTGCAAGTAATAATAAATAATCTCACAGCTCTCTATATCAGTGAAGTGTTATTTAATCGTATGAAGGATTAATAAAAGGAGTGAAGTAAAAATTATATTTTGTGTAAGCCTACATTCTTTAGCCGCATCACTCTCTGCTAAGCGATACATGTTTCTACAAATTAATACTGACGAAGCCGAGGCAAACATAAATATATATTTTACTAAAATAAACGATAAAAATACAAAGTTGATTTTTAAAGTTGGGGCGAAGGCCACCGGAAACTTTGTACCGTACGTGGGGCAGTTACTTCATCAAGTTTGGCTCCCCAACAGTGGAACTACAATACAACATCTACTTCAAATTGACTCCTAAACGTGGGGGAAATAACGTAAACAATTTGAACACTCCTTCACGTGTAATTAAATGTGTAGCTTCGCCCTCTCCTTGCGTGTTCTGACCACTTGATTGACAAGTTGCTTACGTCTTTCCAAAATGAGGGCGGAGACTATTAATGTGAACGCGTTGTGTTTTTTAAAATTGCTTTTTATCAGTTGAGTAACATTAGGTTAATAAATCATAATAATATTAGTAAGGATTTTGATAAAGGTCTACATAACGGCCTTTTGGACTATTAGGCTCATACCAGCTTCGTCATATGCAGATGGTGGTGATTAAAAAAACTTTAAATTTTTTATTTATATAATTATATTTTAATTTATATATACCGGGTGAGTCTTCTCAGCCTGCGGATTGAGAAGTTGTGCAATCCCGTCGTTGTACAGGCTATGTCGTAAACACTGTACACTGCATTGTGTCGTATCAATTTCGGGTGAAATGACTACTTTGCACCGCTGTGCGTGCATGACTTGCGCTCGTAGCGCAAATTCCATGTTCAAATACTGCCACTTGAAGGTACTTCTTGTGTTTAATAAATTTAGAGAACTGATAGTTTTGCATAGAAGTGTCGTTTCACTTAATTAGTTTAATTATGTGAATTTCATTAAGATAGTCCGTTCTGCAACGGCACTATACCCAGTAGAGTAATGATTCCCAGTGATTTGGCCATCATATAAATATGGGCCTATTAGATGATTACCGAATATACCAGCCCAAACGTTGAAACCCCATCGGACTTGCAAGGCCACCTCTCGCATCCAATGTGGATTTACAGTGCTCCAGTAATGCATGTTGCGATTTACATGGCCTGTATTGTGGAACCCTGCTTCGTCTGTAAACAGCACAATTGCCAAAAATGTGTATCTTGTTCAGTTTGTCGTATGATCCACCTAGCGAACACCACACTCTGTTCGTGGTCCGGCTGCAGTAGCTCCTGGTGTAGTTGAAGATGATAAGGGTGAAACTTTGCATGGTATAGTATTCTCCAGGCGGAAGATTGGCTAATATAGAATGCCTGTGAATACGGGATGTACTACAATGCGGATGCTGAATGACATAGTAACACGATTCGTCGTTGCTTGGTTACAAACAGGGTGATCTCTTCGTGGATGCGGTGTCTTGTGCACTGTTCCTGATTCCCGAAGGCGGTTCACAACTCGCAAAAACGTGTGATCTGTAGGAATTGTTCTCTGCGGAAACCTCTGTTGGTATAGACGACGTGCCTCCGCGGCATTCTGCTGCGCTTCCCCGTATACTAACATATATACTCTATTGGAAACATTGTTGCACAGTGAGCACGAACGGCTGCTGGAACTTCGTATTTATAGGCAAATCCACTTTCTAGTGCATTCATTTATTCGCAGGCGTGATTTGAATTTAGACCTTCACCACGACTTTTAACATGTACCCCTGCAGCCCCACCGTAGTCCCAATCAGCGGGCTGGTGAATGCGGTGTAAGCACCTGCATTTCGCATTGTCTGTAAAACGCGGGGATGCCTAGTTACCAATCCGCAGGAAGACTCACGCGGTATATATATGGCATAGAAGAAAGAATCTATCCATATGTCCTGAAGCCATTAGTTCAGCTACTATGTATATATGAAGGAGAACCGAACATTTAAGAATCCGGAGATACCTTACTCGGACTTCAGGCAATTTCGGTAAATTTTGAACTATCCGAGTCAATATTGATAGGTGGTAACCCTGGCGTGCTATATTCTGCTCAGAAACACAAGACTGTTACCTGCATCCAGTTATAACATGACAGATGTATTACAGAATCAAGGATCAGCTATCGATTCGATGGAAAATCGGTTGATATAAATTGGTAGAGCACAAAGCACCATTGTTTCCTCCCCTTCCGGCAGGGGAACCACAACACACTAGGCCACTTTTTCTGTTAATGCTCTCTGCTACCCGGATATTGAGATTAATTCTATGTTACCAGATAAAAGCCAGAGTGGAAGTAACTTTTTATGTATTGCTAGTGGATGACCACGTATAAGCCGATATTGGGAATATTTTATTCTGATCATATCTTTTTTGCAACGTTCATTAAACAGAGAGGAAACAAATAGCACACTTTTACTGTTTCAATTGATTGAAAAGGAATCGATTGGTGTGACACTGCTAAGCTTAACAGCGCTATTATATTGGCAGTAATTTTACATTCTCCGTCGTTTTTCTTAAGGTAGAGCAAACTATTGTATTTCATCCAAACATTTGCAACTGAGATATTAATGCAAATTCACAGTATGGTGCAAGGTAACTGAAAAAGTCTGTGGTTGTGTATAACAAAACTCAAAAGCCAAAAAGCGAATACATACTAATTTTCATACCTATTTTAGGGTTATTCGGCGAAGAATTTAAGGGACTTTCCAAAATCAAATAAACCTTTAATGATTTTCATTAAGATATCACAAGTATATTTAAGATACTGGCGTTAGGATTAGTTAGATGGAAGGGGTCCCCCAGCCCCTGGAGCTTAGCATCGCACTTAGGCCGTCGTAGGTACTTTGTTCCTTACGTGATCCCTGGGAAGAAGGGGTAAAGGGAGCCCGAAGAATGACCAGATCCAGACGACGAGCACACTAGTAACGGCGGGATTCCTAAGATTCCAGAATGACATAAGTCCTGATGCCGATGCGACCCTGCCTGTGCCATTTCAACTTGGGGATTCTAGGATGAACGAGCCCCTCGGGACGCAATGCGAGCGCCAGAGAGAAATCTTTACACAACGCAAACTCTATCATTCCGCTGCAACGCACTAATCGCCGTCGCCTGGTCCTACTACCCTACAAATAAAAGGAAATTATGGACAGGAAATTCGTAGAAGAGGAACCACTACAGCATTCGCCTACCAAGATGGGAAAACCACAAAAAATCCAAGGTCGGAATGGCCGGGCCTACGGTGATCGAAACCAAAATCCCCGAATGCGAGCCTCACACGTTATCGCGGAGCCATCTCACTCGCGAGATATTGGAGTTTCAAATAGTACTAATACTGCTTCTACTGCTGCTACTACTACTACTACTACTACTAATACTACTACTACTACTACTACTACTACTACTACTACTACTACTATTACTACTACTACTACTACTACTACTACTACTTCTAGTAATACCACTACAAATAACATTTTTTCACAACTATCTCGGATGTATTCATTCGCTATCCTATCAATCCGTCACTATAAGGGAACGCTACGTTCTTTTTGTTCTACTTCGTTGTACGTCCGTGTGTAGCGTACTCAGTAGGAAGATAGGAAAATGATATCGTAATCCTTACGTTATTAATTCGCGCGTGCGCGGCTGAGTGTAGGATCGGAGCACAGTCCTCTTTGCTGTAGTCGGTCATCGTCTTCCACCATTCTTGGCACAGAACGAGGGATCGTAACTTGATGCGAAAGAAACCGAGCGAATAGAGCAACGGTGAACGAAGAGCACCTTGCTGTTACGGTTTAGCGTAAATAACCCTGAACGTATTTGACCGTTATTCGAAACCTAGTATTTTTTGACTGAAACTGTCGGAACTGTTACTAAAACTGAAATGTTTTCTCAAAATGGAACTTCCGGCCAATTCATGACGCCTGGCCTAGTACGTCTTATGATGCTTGCGAGAACTTCAACTGAAGTTTTAGATGCCGAGACATAACGCTGCACGGAATAAACATCAAGCTGACGAACTGCTGAAAAGGGTTCGAGAAACCATTAATATTAGTACCTGAGCCGGCTGTGAGGCAGGGAGTTAAAACTAAACGAAGAGGATACGCAGAGAATACTGAAGATTCGTCGATGAATGCACAAACTCCAAGACTCCCCTGTAGCAATATACCTAAAGCAGTTTCAAGGCAGTACTTATGTAACGCAGAAACAACTTTAGTGAACATTAGCTTACTGATACATTCAGAAACATATCTGCACAACACGGAGAAAGTTTCTAATCCCATCTGGTAGCTATGCAGCAAAGCTATGAGGAAACCTTTATCATGTAACTGCAAAAATTAAGAAGGCTTTAATTTCATTATCACATTTTCACATTGATTTGTTGCAGACCTCCTTGAAAGACCTCAGAACCTTTCGAAAGCATTAGGACCATTTAGGTTTTCACAGAATTCCACTTACAATACATTACGTAAGATTGTAACACACGTCTATTTTTTCTTTTTTTATTATAGAGCACATGAAAAGTATATATTTGTTCACACCTGTGACAGTAAACACTGTCTGTGGTCAGAAGATTGTGCAAGTTTGTTGGCATGGAAGGGTAGGATGTGTGAAGAAAGAAATAAACAGTTGAAGTCAGATGAGGTAATCATTTGCATTGCATACCAAGTGAGTCAGGAAAGCGGAACAATTCTTTCCCGTGTTTGTTTCTATGGTAACGAGGAGCTTTTTGGCTAAGACGGCTGAAACTAGTTTCTTTTTCCCGAACATTAAATTTCTCTTAACGGCCGTGTCCCTGTAAAGCAGACGAGCAAAACTCTTGAGCTACGCTGCAATTACAGGAGCGGAAAGTCTCGCAGCGTTGCCAAGTTTACTCTCGGATCCCATTGTTGGCTGTGAGATCAACATTTGTACATGGTTTTAACCGAAGTTAGGTGCTGCCGGGACAGTTTGTCTTCACGCTGATCCTCGCTCACTGACGTTTAACTTCCTGTAAACAAGAAAAGAGGACAAGGCGAGGGCTGCCGACGTCACCACTCCTAAGTAAATAAAATAGCTCGCTCAGGGAAAACATCATTAATATGGAATGTTTCGGCAGTATTTACAGTTAAGTGGATCAATACAGTGCAGATAATGATGATAGTCACTGTTACTGTCAGAGGGTACACAAATGATGGCCAATAAATAATGGAAGATGGAAAAGTACACACTGTAAATACAAACAGTTGCAGCAAACGCTGGTGCACAATTGAACAGGGTTCGAAATAACACCTTTGACCTGTTGGGATCAAACAGTGACCAATCCACCACCGTTGACTTTACCAAGATGAAGCACTGTCTATGCGCCAGTACAAGGTCAATGTCAGGCATGCAATCATCCAGCAGTTCAGTAAACAATTCCAGCTGCACAACTCTGGACTCTTCCTTATGATTATGCTTACGTTAGTAATGCCAACATAGATATATGGATTTTGACTAGACTGAAGCAAAGAGGTCGCTAAACGCTTGCAAAACTTAGTTATTAATTTTGATGCTTATAAAGATGCACACTCGTCTCAAACAATTGGTCTACCAGCTCGAAGTTTATCCAACTGCTATTGATGTTCTCCACTATACCATCCTTTTCCAATCTGTTTTACCTTTTCTACATGTTTGCTGAATCAGAACTGAGTTATCTGCAGCATTAAAACGCATAACAAACATATTTACGTAAAGTTTTATTCTGTAGTAGCTATGGAAACAACATCTAAAATTATTGCAGCCATTGAAGGGACCTGATGACTCTTATTACACAGCACAGTACTCATGAAGGCGTCCGAAACCTCCAGAAGGAAGAAGTGAAGCGATGGACGTAGAGGGCGATCATGCCGAAGCGACATGGACGCAAACAGAGTTTTTAACGTATCCAGATATTACATCCGGACGCCGGTGAGACTCCCCAGAAGCCTAGCTCTCCTCTCTGAGGGTACGTCGCACGCTGAACGCCGGTAGATATTTCCTCAAAGTAAACACACCGCCACACGCCTTGCATGACATTCAATCTCTTCATCCTTCGAAATGAAATAGGGGGCTGGAAAATTTTCGGCGTTTTATAATCCATCCCAGCATTCCCTTACGAACCAGGAAAAAAGTCAAGGTCAAAGTGGTCGATTTAACTCGAATCGAATCTGGGATGTATGGAATGCGAGCTCACACGTTACTGCCGAGCCATCTTGCGGTTAGTGGCGAATGTTCTGCTGCATAACTGGTCCAATGGCACAAAAGACAGTGATGTACTTATCACAAGAATGGGCAATAAATATAGACATAAGGATTGATATCTCAATTAAAAGACTTCAATTCCTTCACTATTGGCACCCTTTGTGTAAGGTTTTTTTTGGGGGGGGGAGGGGAATAAATTCCTCTACATGTGGAAAAGCTAGGAGAAAGTATTTCACACACCACCCAATGACTTATCCTTCCAGTTAGGAGCTAACGTTTTCCGACGAAAACACGGTGATCGGTGGAAGAATCCGCATCGTTAATAACTTCACTTGTCGTAAGCAACTGTTTCTTCAAAATTAATCATAGGATATTGAAGTAACGGTTAGATCTTAGAGTTCACGCTACTCTTAAAGATGTCAGTTTCTCCCGGACTTAGCTCTTCAGATACCTACTTATTAAATTGCATAGTTGTGCAGTACTCTTGAAGATGTTCTTTCTGTTACAAACATTCTGTTGCAAGATAATGTTCACTGACTAGCAGTTTCGTCATATATTTAAAAATGGCGCCAACCTCCGAATAAACTTTATCAGCTAAACTGTGAAGATAGTATTGATGGAATATGCCTGCTGTTTGCATGATTGCCATGTTTTCCTGGATGGCATTATGCGCGTTCATTCAAAGGGTTGTATGCTACTACAATCTTTCTCAGACATAGGGAAAGACTCACTTTGTATTGCAGTTCCATTGGATTGTTTCCTAATATGTAATTTTGTAAAAATAGCTTACATCTTTTAAGTTCCTGTTACAATACCAACTAAATAATATTTTAATTGAAATGGTAAACACTAATACAAAGGAAAAATGGAAATCAGAAGTTCATTTATTCTGCAGCACAACTGTTTGCCCTAATTAGAATATTATAGATTTATTACGATTTGAAGTTCGAATTATCTTCTGAAAGAGACTGCTTATTGAAATTAGCTTTTACAAGGCGTCCATTCGTGTCTCTTGTTCCTGAAATAATCTACCAACCGATTCTTGTAGCACAGATGTCGGGGGTAAATTTAATCAGCTTTCGGAGTAAAATAAATTCACAAATCGTGGTTTTATGTGTAGTTCAAATATAACCAATAAAATGATAACTTTGCTCTTGAATAACTCGGAGGAGGGCGATGGATTTTTTCGGGCGTAAAATCCTTAGCATAGCTTGCTTCGGAAGGGAAGTAAAGCGGTGGTCTCTTGTCGTAGATTTACGGCACGTAAAAGAACCTGGACCTGATAAAAAGGCCTCTGAGCAAAATTACCGGTCTTTCACGCCAATATAGAATGGAACGCTAAGGATCACAGCAGTTATAGAGCGTCCATAAATAAAACTCAATTCAAATGTTTTGCTCTTGAATTTCAAAAATAGGTTAAAGCTTGAATCTTGAACTTCAAGATGTTGTCTGAAATAAAATGTTTCGTTTCCTAAACTTAAAGTGTTTTTTCTATCGACAGTCGGTAAGTGTGCCAATAATAGGGATTGTCGCAAATCAGTTCATTTTGGGAAGCGAATACTTGTTTACCCGCGACACACGTGCAAGAAAAGCTCATTTGTATTGTCAATACATTTTTGCGTTACAGTTCAGTATATTTTATTCAGAGCACCTATTTATACATTACTTTGATTGCTATGAACAATATCTGGGTTATATGGAAAAGCAGATCTGTTACTGCATACTCTTATACATCTTGCAAGCATTGTGATTGTAATCAAATTACCTCTGTAGCAGAGATAGGTTCTTTAAATAAATCTGATGAAGGAAATTTTGAGAGCAAGGTTCTCCAATTCCAAATAATTTAATGTAATTAAAGAATTATTCCAAGAGAAACAATGATAAAATGGAAAATCTTTTGTTTTTGTTGACCCGTAACAGGTAACATGATAAAAACAGAGTAGCCATACCTTTTCAAATAATGCAAACAACATTAATCAACTAGTGAGTTTAAAATATCGATAATTTTTTTAAAATAATAGGATAATTTCAAAAAGTAATATGTTCTGTCAGAAACAAGGATAAAAGTTGTCTGCAAGTGAAGAAATAGTTCAATCCTGATAAACAGTTTACGTGATAGCTTTGAGTAAAAACTAATATTAAACATTCTCTTTGTATTTAGTATAGTTTGAAGAAGCGAGCTTAAAGTGGTAAAATATTATATTTACATGAAGCAATCGACCATATAGTTTCTCGTGTAAATGAAGGTTGAAGCCCAAACCGCAGCCCTTAAGATGCGCATACACAAGGGATGTTTCTAGATTGATTGCTTCCATTGTCTCAGGTTGGGATAGTTAATCAAGCTGATCTCCCCACGTCAGTACGGCAACCCCTTACTGGGGTGGCAAAAAACTGCGAGCTAATTAACGGCCTTCCAGGAGAGGAGAGGCGCGACAGAAATTATGTCGTTTTTCTTTCCGGCCCCCTGTAGACTTCTCTCTCTTAGTTCTTTAAGTCTTACTACCTATGTACGAAGAGCTTGACGTTTTCGTTTCCTATATATGAAAATTCTTTTGTTTGCAGACGGTCTAATCATAATTCAGAAAAATGAAGACGATTAACGGAAATCCTTGCATGAATTAAACAAATTACGTAAATTATGTGATTTTAGGATATTAATATGAAAAATAAAGATTGTGGCCTCTAAAGGCTGCACTTGGATTATTTGAGAAGTGGGCTGGTTTGGGAAACTACTCAGTTGTGCGCCAATCCTGCCGTGGGATGTGAAACTGCGTCTCCGCTGGTTGGAAATGTAGCCCTTGGTTCATAGTTTGATAGTCCCATTTTTTCCCAAGCTGTTGATGTTATTTCTGTGCAACAGGATTGTGGAATGTTTGTTATGCATATTTTTAAAGTTTTTCTTTTTTATTCTCCAATGATTTCTAGTCTCAGGGCAAATTCCCTCGGATTCGTATTATTGTGATTTTACGAATGTTGGGCCGATACAACTCCCATGCTAAAGTCTATTAAGGTTGGTAACATTTTCTAACAAAGACCTCAAAATCAATTTTTAATTCTTCTTAATAACTTTCTTTACTTTAAATTATTTTTTTCTTGTATAAATAATTCTTTAGCCCTTTGTGAACAATAATGAATGAATTTCATCAATTTAATAAACAAATTGACGCAATATTTGTAGTACAGAAAATATTACTGATTACTTCTTGATAACTTTTGCTCAATTATTGCAAATTATGCAATAATAATTATACGAATACCTGTTGTATTATTTATACTTCTCTTTTATCCTTTCTGTAAAAGTTAGTAGATATTATACAGTCACATAATTATTCCAGCATGTCGTTTCATGCTCTTTCTTTCCTAAAATTTTCTATAGACTTGTTGATTTTCCTAGTAATTATTGAATTACTGTTCCTTTTTCACTCACATTTTACTTATATAATATTTTGTTTTGATAAATGTAGTAGTTGTGGTGGTGGGGGTTTTTCAGGGCGCCAATTTCCAACCCACCTGTGTTTTCTTGGAATTGCCCCGTTGAATTCTGCAACTCTTTTAATGCACGAAGAGTTATCGGTGTCCTAGGAACAGCGCGGAGATTATCTAATGCATTATTGGCGTGAGTCAATCTGAGCAAGTCTTCAGAGATTTAATTCACTTACTTTAAAAGTTATTTGAATACTACCACATATTGAGTGGTTAGGTCAGTGAGGTCTTGAAGTTTAATAAAACGTACTTGGCTTAAAACTGAAGCCAACAAAAATTTAGGAATCGCTTCAAGAAGTATATAGTGACTGGATTAGATTATAGCACATTTCTCGATGGTCTAAACGTCGTGGAGATCACAATATTATTATCAGTGTTTTGGAAAATGAAAGAAAAAGACTATGATTCAAAAGAGTCACATTACTTTTTCTACTTACTCTTCTATACAGTATTCTCACAAAATTGTATTCTTATGTCTACTTCTTGTTAATCGAGATAAGCTTTTCAATATACACTTGCACATTCGACGTAGACATAAGAAGAATACACTAGGCTAAAGCGATAATGCTATTTTTAAAAGGCGATCGCTATGTGATGGCAGTGAAATTCCAGGCTATTTGCAGTGATAACGGAAACAATCTGATGTGATACATTCATATGACTTTCTCTACCCTCTATCTTTTATTAGTGGATATACAAATTATTCTTACTAAAGCTTATTTTTCTATCTACTACATTTTAATTCAAATAAACCTTTGCAGAAGTAGCTACATTACACATTTATAGATAGATACATGGGGAACAGCGTTAGTCAAATGTTCAGGAATTAGACGTTATACGCTGGTGTTAAAATTCCATACTATTTATATGCAATTGCGAGAAACAGCTGAATTTTGAAAGGACTTTAAAGAACTACCAAGAAATGAACAGTTCTAACATTTAATAACGAATATCTCAGAAACGGCTTACATCACAAAAAAAACTTATTTGAAATAAATTGTGTTTTAAAGAGATCTACATTTTTGTGTAGTACGTTTTTGTCTGTCGCTTAAATTTACCACTTATACAACATTATATAACATTTCTTCCAAATGAAATGAACACAGCTGTTCTCAGAAAATTCAGATATACATTTTATTTGTTATGTAAATATCTTTAATATATGGTATTATAATAAAACTTATTGGAGCCATGTTTTAGAAAATCAAAAATTTCGAAAAATTTTCAATGTAGGGGTAGTCTGGGGTGGGGTATTTTCTTGAAAATCTTCGTGTCGCATCTTTGGAAGGAACTTAAATACCAAGTCTGGTATTGATCAGACTTTTCGTTTTTGAGTTATGCTGTTTACAAACTCACAGACACACACGCATGCACCTTTTTCTAAATTGTTTTTATTTATGAGTCCTCAAAACACGTATTTTCGGTGAAATCTCAATGTCGAATTTTTTAGTGGAATACAATACTTTCCCTACTTACTATACGTAATGGAAAAAGTAAAAACCGAATAGCTACTTCTCACTTAAAATAGTACTTGAATATTCAACACAATAACAAAGAATAATATCTCGACAATGGTCAAAGACACAAAAATTTTCATTGATTTAAATTGTGTGCTTTAACGAGATCTAAATGTTTTGTGCAGTAAGGTTTTGACTAGCTCTTAGGGTTTATCAGTAACACGAAGTCGTTCAGAATAAAGAGTTCATAGGCTATTATCAGAAAATTCAAGATATGTATTTTATTTGTATGTAAATATCTTAAATACATCACATTTTCATTTAATTCACTAAATTTAATGCCAAGTTTTGGTGTTAACCGAATTTTTGGCTTGGAGCTATAGTACTCACAGTCAGACCATACACACACAGAGAACATTTTCTAAAATGTTTTTCATTTATTCAGGAAGCCTCAAAACTTTATTTTAGTAAACCTTGGTACCGAAAATTTTTGGGTGGATTGCAATACTTCCTGTATTTGTAGGCAAGTAGTGGAGACAGTCAAAATTATTTCTGAAGAGATATCCCTTGGAGGTGCAATATCCAAATCATCTGAATTTTAACAGAGCTTTGCTCTGCTTCAGTTATAAAAACAAAATATTAACACATCCACAAGAACTAGTTCCTCAAAACAATATTTGTACATTTGTTGGAAATATTGAACGATTTTTTTAATTTCTTTTCGGAGTTTTAAATGCATGAAGCAATCTAAAATCTGCATTTAAAAAGTTATAGTTATGTGTATAAAAGTAAATCTATGTAGGTATATGTATGTGTGTGAATGTTTCTAATAGGGTCCTACAGCCTTGCACCGATTACGAACAAATTTGGCACACATATTCTTTAGGATAAGAGTAAAAATACTTTGGGAATGCTGTTACAAAAACACCCATAATGGAAAAGGAACAGAAAGTTTTCGACAGAAATGATGAGGTTTATCGGCATGTTTTCTCAATACTTTTGTAAAATAAAAATATAAATCATGTTCTCTTCATTCTTTTAGGCGTGGTGTAACAAACACACACTTTGACGTAATGACGGTGATGATGAAATTAAAATATTGAATACTAGTAACACTGCAATTGCTTTAATTCATTTTAGTGTAAACCAACAAGTATTCGGAAATTTGATGTTTTGCCAAAGCTTCAAGACCTCAGGAAGGCCGGGTTTTCTGCTATTTCTTACCAAAATAAACATAAGCTGTTGATAGAACCTGTTATAAACTACATTCGTTGAGCTTTAAGACGAGTGTAAATGTGTATTTAAGGGACAGTGCGATGTACAATAATTTATAGAAATCTCAGGAGCAGATTTTGTCTGCACATTCTTATGATATTTACAATCAACGTGAAAAATATCAATTTAGTACGATACGTATTAAACGTTTTACAAAGTTTTACACAAAACATCGGCGAAACTTCGGAGACCTCTTGCAGTATAAAGTTTAAAGTAGGATAATATCTCATTTTTTATTTGTTAAGCTTAAAAGGATAGTGTTAATCAGCTTTAATCATGCATTTATATAATATACAGACATTCATTTTATATATTTTCAGATTATTTTATTATAAATAATTTTGGGGGCCAAACCAGTAGTGTTCATTAGAAACAAGAATGAGTAATTTTATGAGTTGAATTTTAAAGATGCATACATTTTTTGTATTAAAATTAGACTAAAACTGATGCAAGTTATATCTTCAAAAGTCTATTTTGGAGAAACATTTGAGGATGCATAAATCATTAAAAGCGTACTCTCAGCCTGTTTAAACAATGTGGTAAACATTTAAATGTGGCGGAATGCAAACGTATCTTGCAATCACACAATCGTCTTTATTCACTGCTATTCATTTTTATACCTGTCCTGCATAAGCTAATTTTTCTATGTACTCCTCGTTGAACTAATAAATATTCAATATAAATGGTTTTAATTCGTTATTATATGTATAAAATACAAAGAGAGACTGGAAAGACGTCTTGACGTTTTATACTCCTTGCATGGGCTGATATGAGCAATTAAAAGAACGGTTGTGAAATTTTGAAAGTTTATTGCTCAAAACATTAAACAAAAGAAAACAGGAAACTTCTCATAAGAGGGCAGTGCTACAAAATAGTATCTTAAACAAATAATGTAATGTTTCTGCATTTTTGGTACGGCAAGCTTTTGTCTTCTTTCGATTACCCAATTATACAGAATTCAATAAGGGTTTTAAGAGTTCGAAGTTAAACACTTTATTCTTATGTCAGTATCTCAAATATTAGTTATTTTGTTCAAAATCGTGCCATTCTTGAGAAAATAAAAGGCAACGATTTTGTTCATTAAAAGGCTTGTTTGAAGGCGAGTAATTTAGAGACAGGATTTGTGTTGTGTCTTGATAGATGGACTTAAATACGAAATTTGGTATTTATCCGAAGTTCGTTTTTTAGTAATAATACCTCATACACGCACACACATAAGGAGTTTTTATAAAATACTGCTTTTTGGATTCAAATTATCTCAAAACAAATAGTTGGGCGAAAGCTTGATACAAAATGTTTGCGTGAAATACAATACCTCCTCTACCTAACATAGGTAAGCAGTAAAGAAAGTAAACATATATTTCCACATATTATGTGTTGTTGCCAATGCATACACGTCTAATTTTGCCATTTTATACCAGAAACTCAGTCTTGGAGTAACTTAGAAATGAATGCTCCTTTTGTGAAATAAAATAACGTCTGCTATATGATTAGAAAGTAATGTTGCAAGTTCATATGGTTTGAAGATGAATAACTTATCGATAATTCTGTAATCATGCTGATTTAGTCAATAAGGCAAGACAGTAATTCGGACGTACACTTGAACATATATAATTCAGTAGTTTTTAAAACTTTCGAAGCGACCTTGCTGTGGCGAACGCGCCTGGGGGTGCCGTATCAGGTGAAGATGGTGTGGAAATTGCAAAAGGCGAGCAGAAATAATTTTAAATCACATTGGAAGGAGATTGCTACGGATCTGCATTGCAAATGCGCCAGTGCAAATATACAGAAGTAGGAAATTGTATCAGAGCGTAGAGCAGCGTTGTTTGAATGTCGTAATGTAGACAGAGTGGGGTTGCATGGCATGTGTGGCTAGTGCGGGATGCAGAGAAAACTCGAAACGGGGTGAGAATGAGTGAAGGTATAAAGGAATAAATATCTCAAAATATACAAGCCGAACGTTATGGATGATTTCTCTAAAGTGATGTAATATGCAGGCCACATATTTACGTAATATATTTCCATATATAATTTCCGAGTACAGGAAGGAGGAGGACTAGTGCTACTATTTTAAGGGAAGCATTTTTAGAACATAGATAGCTATAGGTACAACAAAACGCTTTTGGGATTAAGCTTTTAAACGAATAATTTTCATATCTATTCTCAAAATACTCATAAAAAGCGTTGTGTCCATATGTTAAATAATATGTTTTTCTAGAAAGTGTTCAATACATACTTTTGTTGAGTTCCACAAAAGAACAGTCGACGCTAAGACGACAATATATTTAAAAAGTAGCTTGGTATACCTGTAACAAAATGACATGTCAAAGCTTTACAGAAATAATTCTCACATGTAGAGAATGAACATTGCTTAATCAACGTCCTAGTACGTTTTGTTTCTACAATTTCTACGTACATTAATCATGGGAAACACACAGGAACATGTCACGTGAAAGTGTCACAAAAAACAAACAAAACAAAACAAAAACGGTTCATTAGTATGGCTGCGTGCATCCCTAATACATTGATGCATCCCTGGAAAACGAATTGTTTCGCAGCCTACCACAATACATCGTGAAGATTTTGCATCTTGCACCGGAAATCCCTTGACAACAAACAAGATGCTTCAAATACCCCTCCCACATAAGAAAGTCCATAGGGTTCAGGACCGGAGTGCCTGGAGACCTCTCTCTATCCATCTGTCACGGGATGTTTCATTTACCAACCGGCAAATTTTCACACTGAAATCAGGAGGAGATTCATCATGCATAAATTCTCTAAGAGAACTGGTAAGATATTCACTAAGAACGCTTGGTATGTTTGTCTGTTGAGCCAGGTGGAGGAACATGTAACTGCATTAACTGTAATGCCGTTCTTTTTTGTATATTTAGACTTTTAGACAGGTAGGCAAGGTTTAAAACTCTTACTATACCGCAGCTAGCCATCAGTCTGTGAATAAGAGCTGGTAGTGCCGGTACACGAAATAATAACAGCTGGTAGTTACGGTTGATCCAGTAATACAGTTAGTTATAATCAGACATAGGAGTTTTAGTAAGTAAAGAGAGCAATTACTGCACGGGGTATAGATGACGTCAGGTATTGTGACGGGCACTCTCTTCCCCTCCCCTTTCTAATAGCCGGTTTCGTTGCGACTGCTCCATTTATTCGCTGCACATAAACCAGTAGAGAATTGTAGCAATCTGCCTAAAGCAAAGAAAAATCACACACCAAACCATCATCATAATTAGCATCGTTGGTGGCGGAATTTGGCAGGGAAAACTTCAGCACAAATGGCGAAACCATCAGATTTAACGTATGTCACATAGAGCTCAAAGGACATTAAAAATATCATGTTAAACATTGTGCTACATTAATACGTCAAACATGTCTAGCACATGGCCGTTACCGAGTTGCGGAAGAAATTAGAGCTTGCATTCGGGATGTTGATACCTTTATAGCCAACGTGAAAAATATATTTCGCAAGGCACCCCTAAGAATCATATATTTAAGGGGACGGAACCTGGAATTCCCTTGACTCCACAACCAATTGTAACTCGGTGGGAGACATGGCTACAGGCTGCAGTACACTAAGCTTAATATTACGACAAAGTTGTTAATGTAATTAATGTATTTGATGAGAGGAAAATGCCGCTATACGTACAGTGAAGGAAGTAGTTTCATCAGCTTGGTTAAGATTTTTCATGTGTTCAGAATAATTTCAGTAATATTGCCACTACAATAACATATGAATTTTCAAGCACAGACACTAAAATCACCAGAAGCTCTTGGGGCAATAGAACAGGTTTCAGAAACGCTGAGTAAAGTACAAATCTGGAACTTTAAATAAAGGGTGACAAAGAAACTTAAAAGTGTTCTAGAGAAGAATTAAGGGTACGCAGAAATGTATAAAACGAGGGACGCGCTACTGAGGCAGGGAATCTCGAGCAAGTCTGATGTTTTGGTTTTTATTTGCTTGTACTACGCTGGGTGATATGGAATATAGTTTTTCAAAATACAGCTGTCTATGTGCTAATTGCATGTATATGTGCATATACTATGTTCAATGTATATCGAAAGTGCATTATTGTACGTTGTAAAACTCACACATAACAGAAAAGCCAATATAACTCAGATTTCTGTACACTAATAACTTAATTATACAATGAAGTAACTTTATTGCACACTACCAATTTTGTTTTCTTCGATACGGCGTAATTCTAATCAATCTACTTTCGAAGCAGGTGTAATGACTTCAACTGTTGACATTTGTTTACAGAGAACACTGCAAGGTCGCATTCGCTTCCAGTTCCCTCACTACCAACCTTCACCAACCCTCCACCAAACCTCGGTGCCTTCCTAGCTTGACAGTTTACTTACTAAAACCCCTCTGCCTGGTTATAATGTAGCTGAATCTGAGTGTGCCGACTACAAGACTAGTTTTAAGCAATTAAAGTTTGTGTAGATTCACAAAAGAAACACACATACTACTCAACTGGTTGGAGCTGAAATAGTTGCCTGAAATGCATCGTAATTTAATTTAAGTATGGCAAATGGATGGGACGGGGCACCGAAATAAGAAGGCAAATCGTGGAATGTAATGCAGAAAGTTATATAGGACTTAGCTGCAAGCGAATGGTGACAGTAAAGGGACAGCATTACGAACAAATAATCACAGACAGGCTAGTGATTAATGCACGAACATTAAGTGGCCTCCAGGTGCCCGATTTGACCACGCGTAATGGGATTTAAGAATAAGTTAGGTTGGGAGAACACTATATGATGAGTTGGAATCCTGAAGAAGAAGATTCCAGAATTCAATCTGGAAGTGGATCATAGCGAAGCGAAGAAAAATTAAAAGTGAGCTTTATTTATGGATGCTCTTTAACTGCTATAGTTAGCGTTCCATTCTATATTGGGCCTGAAAGATCGGGAATTTTGCTCAGAAACCTCTTTATCTGGTTGAGGCTCTTTTTAAATCTACAACACGGGACCACCGGCATTACTTCTCTCCCGAAGGAAGCCATGCTAAGGATTTAAGCTCGAAAAAATCCATCGCCGGGTTTGAACCCGCGACCTTGAGAGCGAAGGGAAGATTTATTGCTCACCATTGCATCGAGAGAACTAGCTGCCAGTTTCTGCATGAAGGCTACGACCATCCACTCCACGCAAAGAATTTCAGGGGCCACCGAGTAGGCGTCCGCAAGGAGGCACGCAGGCAATACTGGTGACGGGAAGGGCGCTCCCCAGCCGTGATTAAATGGGTAAATGCATTTGTTAATTTGTAAAATCATAATTGAATAGTGGAACCAGCTTAAAGTCGAGCATTTTAGTAGTGAAAGCTTATAATTGTATTTCAAATGAGTTTAAGATTTTATGAGGTTTTAATATTGAAAAGGGTGGATTAGCGCTAATGCTAAGGTTGTAGTTAAAATGGGTCATAAGCTGTGTGGAAAAAATAGTTATCAAAGTATTACAGCATGATGGAGTATCCTCTCTGAAATGCGGGCGCTAATGACCTTTCTGGTTTTGCGCCTTTAAACCTCACTTGATTCATTCATTCTCTGGAATGGTTAATTAATGTATTTTAGTATGTTGGAGCCTTCGCACTAATAATGTTAATTAATTAATTGTCATAATGCTCATTAATGACATAAAGCAAAGAGTTTGATGCTCTCAATTTCCTCTTAAGCTTGTTGAATGATTCATGACTAAATCTTAAGTATTAACGTGTAAGAGGATTATTCCATGGTGGGGTTTAAAATTGTGAGTTGGTTGAGAAGGCCGAAAGTAAAAGTAAAGGTACGTATCGCAGGCCAGTCGTCCATTGTGATTCCAACGTGCCCCCTGGGAGGGAGGGATGAGGGGAGAGACCCGAATGGCGACCAGATTCGGATGCCGATGGGCGCAAGCATGAACGGGATCCTTAACGTTTCCAGATAGAGCGCATCCGACACCGCACGGTCCGTGTCCAAAAGCCACCAACCTCCAGGGTCCCCCGTAGCGGAACCCCACGCTGAGGAGAGACCCAACTGAGTGGTACTACAGAGACGCCAGTGAAGAAACCTTTACAGAGTGCAAGCCACCGCCCAGCCGCAACCCTCCAAACACCGTCGCCTGGTCCTACAACCCCGAAACAGATGACAAGGAAGATGACGGGTACAGGAAATGGGAGGAAGGAGAGTCGTGATAGATGAACCACCCCAGCATTCGCCTGGCGAACCGGGGAAGCCATAAAAATCCCATGGGCCAGAGTGGGCGCTCGCCGGGATCGATCCTGGAATCTCCCGAATGCGGGCCAACCGTGTGAGCCATTCCGCTCGGTACATCAAAGTAACATTTTAGTTACGAGCAGAGTTTTCGTAATTTAGATAAATAATTTTAAAACTGCTATTTTATATAAATTTATAAGCAATTTAAGATTAATCTGAAATGTTTAAAATTTGTTAGCGGAAACTCAAGGAAAAGTCAGGATGTTATTAGGTTTGGGGCGTTGTATGATATGGGTACGAGTATATGAGTGAATAAATAACAAAGAATTGTATTTAATTATTTAATATGTACCTCTCTTCACTAACCACGGACCTCAGGGTTAAATTATATGAGCAGATGTTAGATGTTTATGATTCTTGCAGATGCGTCACAAATTTATCAGTATGCAAACAGTTATAAATGCACATTTAGCTTCAGGTCATGAACCTTGATAAAGTCGGTGAAGTGCAGCAAAGAATGTTAACATTTAGTTAATACGCACGAAAGTTACACAAGAGAAATGAAGCGTAGTACTCCTAGCGGAGGTCTCAGTTCAAAACCCGTGGTGTACCAAACTTGAGGCCTAACAACACATCAACAATGCCGGCCCAAAAATTGACAGAGAATCTTTATTGATAACGTGATTGAACAATTGCCCATAATTCTTGGCTGCTCATATTATCTGCTCGTTGTGAAAATTCACTAAGTATCTGATTCCTTTGAAACAAAGCCTCATTAGGAAACACCATAATTGAACTAAACCTAGTGCTGACCTCTTGTTGAAATCATTCGCAGAACTGTACCTATGCAAGCAAATCAGTTGCTGACAGTGCTTGTACACAAATGATGCGGCTGCACCAAGTTATCATGCAACGCTCTTCAGGCAGTCTTGTGGTCAGCATTACTTAATTGTCTTGTGCTGATTTTTGGGCTGTCTTCAACCGCATGAAGAACTGCCTCCTCCGGTTGTGGTGTCCTTGTCCTTCTAGGCCTCCCTCAGACGTGACTAGAAGGTTTGAACGCATGCTCCCTAAGACGACGTTGAATTGTTTGAAATGTGCTACAGCTGGCCACTGGTTTACAAATGTCTCTCGATACAAAGGTTGAGCCGCACAACTATTACGGATGCTAACCTATACATCAAACGAGCATATTTGGTGCGTATCAAGTATTGAAGTGAGTCGCATGATCTACAGTTGGAAATCCACACTGTTGATGAGTCGTCCTCCGTGGTGTAGTAAGGATTTTTACGCCCGAAAAAATCCATTGCCCTCCGCCGGGTTTGAACCCGCAACCTCGGAAACTAGAGGCTGACATGATAACTACTACACCTTGGAGGACGACATTTTTGAGTGGAGTACAATATTTCTCTGCCTACTATAGGTGACAGAAAATAAAAATAAAATAAAGCATATCGTAGTAATTAGCACAGTAAAATTAGATTGTAAAAAGATACTTTGCTGTGATAGTTTGCATCCTTACAATTTTCTATAAATCTACAAGCTATAGCGCCGTCGGTGCCGGTGCTTGGGTGCTGCACGTAGCAGTTTACTTCGTTTCTTGAAATTCTTTAATTTGAATTTACCGCGTCTTTGTAGCAGTATGTGCGGTGAATTAATTCGTGTGGTAATACTGAATTCCTCGTGGTTATATTAGAAGTGATTGTTGAAGTATTCCAAGCATAAACAGGCAGTGCAATGCGCAGAAAATTCTTTAAATTTTCCCATTTCGTTCTAAAATTTGCTTAGAATCCTGCTAACTAATAGTCATAGAACTATGCGATCTTCTCACAGGTTTGCCGTGTTTGTAAGGTAAGGAATTGTTTTATAAACAAATATAATTTATAAACTTTCGCGACTTTGTAACTTATTCGTGGCGTTGAACATGTTTATGACGTTCCACAAACAGCAATGTAATGAACAGGATGATTTATAGTAACAATTCCCCACAATTATAACTTGTACTTGCATACTTTCACCTTCTTAATAAAGTTGATTAATAATAATAATAATAATAATAATAATAATAATAATAATAATAATAATAATAATAATAATAATAATAATAATAATAACCATCAATTGCTTTTTACGTCGAAATTCGCAGTACTTTTGTGTATTAGTCTTAAGATGCTTTGATTTCTTTTCTTTCTAAGAATCCCACAAAGAAGAACCAATTTGTGTGAACAATACAAAACATTGGAATCTTGTTTATTTCCGCTATCATCTTGTTGCTAGCAATCGTAAAGCAAGTCCTCATATTCATGCTTTTAACATAGCATAATAACACATTCATTAAAATAACACATTTACAACTATAAATATAGTACTTCTGCCTAATGTTATCCATTTTTGTTATTTATGAGTGTTCTATCACGATATTTTTGTTGTGAGAGTCATTCTTTGCAGATTATTTGATTTAAATCATATTTTCAACGTATATTCAACGTTAATAAGTTTTAAAGGTTTTGTGTTGTAACGAATGCATAATTCTATTGCAGATTTAAATATTTCGATGCTTATAGTGAGGAAGTTATTTGTTATTACGTTGTTAAAAGAACAAAACAAAAACATTTGAAGTAGGTGGTTTGTTGTAGGAGTTTGCACCACGTTTTGGGCGTCAATTTGAAGAAGTAGTTTGTTATAGGAGTTGTATTGTATTTCAACTGTTGGGGATCCGAACTTGTAGTTCGTTGCAAATCGCACGTATAGTAAACAGTTTCCGGTAGCTTTCGCCCCAAATGTATTTTTACTGTTTCTTTAAATATTATATTTATGTTTGTCTCGGCTGCGTCAGTATTATTGTTAGAAATGGAAGTCTTGGCAGGCTTACACAGATTATAATTTTACTTCACTACTTTTATTAATATTTGATACGATTTAAATAACACTTCTCTGATATAGAGAGCTGTGAGATTCTTTTGATTAATTAATTGCACTTTTTAACACGTTAACTTATTTTTCGTCTCACACGAATACATACTATATTTCTTGAGGACACTTTTTGCATCTGCTTAGTAACGTTTTCTGCAGGCAACTTAATTGATTTCAACGTCTAAACTTGTAAATTTCTGTATTTCAAGTCTCTGATTGGCTAATTCTACTCCAATAGAATACCTGCGTTTAACTAAAGCTTTTTCTGGTTATTGATTGGCTATTTTTAAACTGTCACTAAAATTACATTATTATTGCTCCAAGAATCACAAGTACTACTGTTAAACTTTCTTACTCATTGTTGACTCAAGGTTACCTCATTGTTACCTCATTGTTAGCAACTTACAACTTATTATTCTCATAGCTCATACATTATTAAATTACGTAATATATTCACATAACAATATTACACATGTTTACAATAATATAAGCATATGCAATGACTGCTACATACATTTTACAAATTATTACATACACATATTGCTCCAAGGCGGGCTGTTATTGAATTTACATATTTATATAGTTTGACTGAAATCATTTTAGTGTTAAAAATACTGCCTCAATAGCAATATTAATTACACAAATAACATTTTAAATGAACAATATATTAATAATTGAAATGAATAACGAACAAATAATATACAATCATACAAATGTTTTTACCTTTCCTACAAATTTCTGTTTTTGTCATATTGAGCAAGAACCACAAAGTTTTAGAAATATTTATAAATAACTTATTCAATACAATCTAGTTCACCCTGTTTCCTATTTCAGTGGAAGCTTTATTAATACATTGCTGTATAAGTCCATTGATTACTAGCAAGTATGTTCAAAACAACGGGTTAAATTATACCCGTTCTACTCGAAACGGTATAGCGGCATTCCGTAACGCAAGATTCACTATTCATATGTGCTCACATGTAAGGAGTTTCAATATGTGAAGTAGATGCTGGATATGTTTACTTACTCGTTCATCACTAGTAAATTTCAGCGCTACATTCACTTAAATAATCTTGCATATGATTACACAGAGGAAAAAGATTAAAAAAATAAACAAAGACTTTGCTACGCTGAATAAAAGAGAATTCTGGAAATGAAAATCTAAGAACAATGAATAGAAAAACAACAGAGTGAAAAGCAGCAGAGCTAGAATAAGAAAATATTAAAAGACGAAACAGCGAGCGAGGTCTGCCGTATCACGAAATCTGTAAGGCGAAGCGAGCAAACAGCTTGCAGTGTAATTATACAATTTGCATAACGTTCCTCGCCAGAGCGGCTGCTAATGTTTGCGCAGCATTGTTCAAAACTGCTGCAATTTGTTTCCTTCGGCCTTTTCCACAGCCAAAAAACCAGCATTATCACAGATCCGCAATTTGCCTTGTTGGCTATGCGAGTTTTTGTGTTGGGTCGCGAGATATGCATGAAAATAATACACCCACTGTGTTCTTAGAGATGGTTTTCTAAGAGCTCATAGCATAAAAATTACCGTGATTAATTTTTCAACTAGGTTCTGAAATTATCTTACTTATTTTCTATATTTATATCGTATAAATAAATCATATCTCTGATATAATTTTGAATTAAGATTAGAGAAGTGGTTTGACCACAGCAAATAGGAGGAACATTTGAAGAAAAATAAAATTATATGTCATCGAATGCTAATCTTAGACATTTTATTTCTGAGCGAGATGGCCCCGCGGTCTGGGGTGGTATCCCTTTTACCAGAATTTCCTGTCGTATCATTTTCTTTAATATGTTTCATCATGCATGTTTCAGAGTTGTAGGACCAGGCGACGGTCATTGGTGCATTGCGGCGGGACGGTGGAATTTGCGCTGTATAAAGATTTCCTCCTGGTGCTTGGGTAGCCAAGTGGCTCATTTCATTCCGAGACCCCCATGTTGAATATGGGCTAAGATAGGATCCCGGCATCGGGATCATTGTCGTTCTAGAATCGTTAGGGAACTCGAATTGCTGGCGCGCAACACCGTCCGGGTTTGGTCACCCTTGGGATTCATCCCTTTACCTCCCAGGGGTCAAGTTGAAAGCAAAAGAGTGTACTGTGACCTAGGTGCGGTGCTTTTTTCCAGTAGTTGGAGGCCCCTCTGGCTATAATCCTAATCCTAGTTATTTTGTTTTCATTTGTCTCCTTTATGGCAGTTTTTGTAACTTTTTAAAGTTACAATGGATGTTGATAAAAGAACATGTAAATAAAAATCTAAAAATATGTTGTAGTACAGTCACATACATTTTTCTACTCATTATAAATTTGTATAAATACTCTACATATTGTAACCTTTTGTTAAAAATTAATTCCCCAATGTTTAATTATTTAAATACATGTTTACACAGAAATTATTTCATCTTAAGCGATGTGTTCAGTCACATGTTATAATATGCGGAAACGGTATGAAAATTTTTTAAACAGAAGCATGGAGGAAAACATCCAGAAGTCGTAGCAACAACGGTTGCGAAGGATAAGAGAAAAATAATAATGCCAACCTTTAAGTATCTTTCACCAGATGGCACACTTGAAAAAAATTTAATGATAAGAATGAGAAGACAGCAATCAAAAATGGTTCCAGCAAGCTTAATGTACAGTACACACTGTTGGAATTTCCGTGGCAATTGCGCGTCGTCTCTTTGCGGATAAAGTCATATCGAAAACGGGAGATACTTTGTAGCCTCCTAGATTTCTAGAGTGATTTCTTAGGGGTATTTGAAGAGCAACATTTATTCAAATTGTCCACATATCCTTGTGCACCTTAAAGACAACATTCACAGAGAAATAAATGCTACTCCTTTGAAATGATACAAAAGTCGTTTAACAATATGTATCGTAGGCTGGCAGATTGTGACGATAGAAATGGAGGCCATTTGTGGACATCATTTTCAAGAAATAACATAATATTTTCCTGTGTTGTATAAATGGCACATTATTAATATTAATCTAAAATATGTTTTTAAATTTATATCCATAAGGCGTGTTTTTAAGGGAAGTACGAATAATTTTTTAAAAAATAACAGAACATGTTTCCCAAATACTTTAATATCATTCATTACCTTACACCGTACACGGTTCAAACCCCGCGGAGGGCGATGGATTTTTTCGGGCGTAAAAATGCTTAGCATGGCTTCCTTCGGAAGGGAAGTAAAGCCGGTGCCCCCGTGTCGTAGATTTACGGCACGTAAAAGAACCTCAAGTCTGATAAAGAGGCCTCTGAGTAAAATTACCGGTCTTTCACGCCCAATATAGAATGGGATGCTAAAGGACCACAGTAGTTAAAGAGTGTCCATAAATAAAACTCAATTTTAATTTCAGTACACGGTACACTACTTCTCCACATAGTCACCGCCGTTATTCAGGCACTTTTAATAGGAAACCAGTTTTTGTATGCCTTCGTCAAAGAATGATGCCGACTGTGATGAAAGCCGTCTATACTTCTTGTTTCACATCATCGTCGTTTTCCACAAAGGAATTTCTTCAGATGAAGAAAAGATGAAAATCGCTTGGTGCCAAATCCAGACTGTGGGTGGTGGTCGAATTGTTCCCAACCAAATTATGCCATCAGATGTTGAGTTTGTTTGGATGTGTGTGACCGGGTATTGTCACTCTCATTGTTTCCCCATAAAGCTCATACAATTGGCGATAAATGTTTGCTGGAATCACTGATCTGATTTCACAGTCGGTGGTCCTTCGAAAGTTCTGAACATTTCGAAACGCTTTAACAATAGGAAAACACAAATCGCTCACAGATGCGTCTGACTTCCTAAAGAAATGAGGAAATAATCAGGCAAGCTCGAAATTGCAGCTCTGAGGGGCAAAATATTAAAACGGTACTTAACTTTAAAAATACGCCTCATAGCATTATATATATGAATTCAATATGGCATGGCTTCAGCGATACTAAGAGCGCTGAGTTGTTTGAGAAAATCTACTCTCTCAAGTTTCCCAGTACAAGATGGAGTTCACTTATACCAACCTTGAAAACGGCGATCATATTATAGTGTTTGACTTGTAATATGCATATTCCGATCTTGGAGGCAGGAACATGACCAGAATTTTCAGGAATATGCCCAACCCATGAATAAGACACGATCAGTTGACCATGAACTATTACTCGCTGTCTCCATACTCGATCCTAATGGCTGTCCTATAGCTTCTCCGAAACTAAAGGATCTCATGTTCATGTTATAAATTCCACCAGTCTATCACAGCATTTACAAGATCCTCAAGTCAAGCTCAATGAAAGATTGTGCTATCACAGAATTTGAACACATTTCAAATCATGCTTTCAAATATTCATTTATGAGATAAGTAGTCTAAAACGGGGGTTTGAGGCTAGTGCAGACCTCTGATTACTAATTTGGATTCATTTGTTTGTTTTGAATCAAATAAGAAACTAGTAATGGCACGTTTATTATTAAAATACGAGGTCATCCAGGAAGTGGCTACGGTTTGGCTTTAATTTAATCAGAAGAAATATTTTATTAAAAACACACGTCACTTACAATTTAAAGCGTACTTTATTTCTCCACATAATCACCTCGGTTATTTAAACGTTTTGTCCTATCTGTCCACGAGCTTTATAATTCCCGTGTTGTAGCTGCTGCCGCCACTCAATTAAGCAAGATGTTCAGACAAAATTTCACCAAGGAAAACGAGAAGTGTTCGGGAAAGAAATCTGTAACTTATTTATCTAGAGTTACAACTCTGTCTTGTATGGTTTAGTTGTTCACTTATTCTTCCAATCATCTGCGATGAGTGAGGAATTCCGGATCGAGTTTCGTCATGTATATTTGTTCGTCCATTGTGAACATTTAACACCACTTTCTTACATTTCTTTCGTTCATTACCTATTGTATTACCATATACGAGGGCTGATCAATAAAGACTGAGGCTGAATTTTTTCTGTAGTTTCCTTGATAGTTTTATGTCTCTACCACAAATACTTGAAAAGAGCAGGGTTTCATGTATAATGTCCATAAGCGACAGAACTCTCGTAACGGTAGGTTGGTAGTAATGCTGTATATTGTTGACCCTACTTGAATTTCGCATACCACAAAATGGAGGTGACACAAGAGGAGCAATACAGCGCAATAACATTTTATTTTCGTTTAAATCATACAGCCTTGAAACTTTCGAAAAGCTGAAGCAAGCATACGGTGAAGATGCACTACCTCGTGCAACGGTGTTTAGGTGGCTCAAGGACTTCAAAGAAGGGCGAGTCCTCTGTGCTAAGCAAGGTGGGCCTGGTGTCTCGGAATGGAATGATTTACCTGCATGCAGTTTCCCCCTCACACTACTGTTACAGCAGCTACTACACGCCAGTATTGGCTACACTGAGGAAGCACATTACAAGGAAACGTCCAGAACATCATCGGAATGGGTGGCGACTTCGTCACGACAACGCGCGGCCTCACGTCGCAAATCAAGTCCAAGAATTTTTGGCTAAATTCAACATTACCTGTGTGCCGCATCCGCCTTAAAGCCCCGGTCTTACCCCCTGTGATTTCTTTTTATTCCCATTACTAAAGGCAAAGCTTCGGGGCATTCGATTTGAGAGCACTGAAGCAGTGCTAAAGAAAAGTGAGGCGATTCTCAAAGACCTGATAAAGAATGGCCTGCACCATGTGTTCGAGGACTGAAAGAGACGCTATAAAAAGTGCATTCAGTTAGGAGGGGACTACTTTGAAAAAGATCATGTCAACATTGAAATGGAGTAATAAATATCTGTGAAAAAAATCAGTCTCAGTCTTTATTGATCAGCCCTCGTACTTCCTTTAGTTGACTGTAAATTTCTGCAGGATTCTGCAGCATCCGAGCCTTCAAAAATCCAATACCTCTCACCTCGCAGTCGGGGGACTTTGTATCATACTGTTCATTTTGAACAATCACAGAAAGCACAATAACGACTTGTTTCGTTTGAAACTCGTAGCACTGAAAAACGATATCGAGGAAACCATTTGACCTTGGATAGAAGCCCAACAGGGATTTGCGCAGCGGGAATTCGCAAATGTTCGTTACTTCCTGGATTACATTACACAAAAGTCTATTTTTCTTTTTTTATGGTTGAAGTGGCATAGCTTCCTCTTGCGGTGAACCTCTCAATTGTGAAAATCTGGGTTCATCGCTTCATCTGTATTTGAGTAATTCTGCGTCTATGAAATTATTATTCATGGAGTGAATGCTAACGCTTCGTCGCGCCTCAGGTTATTCCGTACGTAATACTGATATTGTTGTTTAACCTAAATCAACAATTGGTCTTATAGCTTATAATTGTTAACCAAGGACAGAAGTTGGGTAAACGGGTATAACAGAGTGCCTTACTGGTGTAACTCATATACAACATACAAATTTATTAAATGCTTATATGTATGATTCTATTTTTAAGTAAATGTATGCATTCAATATTTAAGGCGCTGCTTCAGCTTTAAAATTCAACTAATTTGAGTGTACGTGATACCTGTACAATAAATCATAAATATAACCTTAACATAAATTATGTGCTTGTGTTAGATCGTGGAAGTAATTGAACTTGTGCATAATATTGTATTCGGCATGCAGTGTCACTTTTAACATATTTGACAAGGAAGAAACCTTTTAATTGAAAGAAAATAGAGGATTAATAAATTCAGTTTCTTCATGCCAAATTATCTGTCTCACGGTATATGAAATAGTCATGTTCTTTCCAATTCATTTTTGATCACTTATTCTGTTGCTGTGTATCTAGGGCTTCTCTTGTCCTTGTTCCTTATGTTATCTTTATTTGCACTTCCATTAATTTATCCAGAAATTTCATAAATGTTTAATAAATTGTTTTATGTTTTTCTTCTTTATTTCTACTCTCCACATTAGTGAAACTAGACATCGAGTATAAATGCACTAAAATATTTAAAATATGCATGCATTTATGCTGTGAAGATATTTAAAATATGCTCTAAAATTTCGAGGATATTCACTTGTTAATTTTAAACTTATACTTTTGGGTAATTACAATGTAGATTCTTCCTTAGACGTCATTCCGGTCGTTGTAATTCGATTTACAATGAATATTTTCTCCAAATGCTCAGAAGTAAGTTTATGACGTTTATCGGTGAACACAAGTTTTTGCTCTGAACCTCAATGAGAAATTATATGGAAAAATTGAGTTTTGTTTATGACGCTCTTTAACTACTTAGCGTCCCATTCTATATTGTGCGTGAAAGACCGGAAATTTTGCTGAGAGGCCTCTTTATCGGGCTTAAGGTTCTTTTTACGTGCCATAAATATACGACACGGGACCACAGAAATTATATGGGTAGTTATTTATACGTGAGGACTTTATTATTTTGTCAGTAATGTGTTTAAATATTAATTTTAAAATTAAAAATTTCAAAATACATGTATTACAAGGTCTAGAGGTGGAAAAATTATGATGTATGCAGTAACATCGGAAACATGCAATTAATGCACCATAAAACTTTGCATACAAATACAGAAGAGCATGAAACATACTCCAAAACTTAATTCCATATTACACCTAAAAACAAAGTAAATGTGCATTTGGGAAGGTAGAATCAGACTGAAAAATTCAATGTCAGAGCCAGGGTTTGAACCACGGATCTTTAGCTTTCCGCCTTTGCTTGTATTTTTATTGAACGAGAAATTAATGTAAGCAGAACTAATGCCTGGCTATTTCACACAAAGACATGTTTGCGACTATGTGCGGATACATTTTCAACATTCATGCAAATGCTGTGAGGTTCCACAAACTCTTTACAAACATTCAATGCATTTGTTTGTCTTTTCACAAACATTAAGTGCATTTGTATGAAAGCACGTATACTTTTGTTTGCAGGAAATTGCATTCAGGTGTGGCCTTAAAACGTTCAATAAATACTAGATACAGAATGTTACGAGCGCACCTGAAATGTAACTGTGTATATTTATATCTACAACCTTTTTTATTTCTTGTAATTTTAGGATCTTTTAACCGAGTAGGACATATCAAACGGCGATTGAAGTAGTTAGTGAAATGATACTGAGTTATGCTCGGAGTTGCCCCACAAGGATCTTCTTAAGGTAAGGGAAAACCCCGGAAAGAAACTCATTCAGGTAACTCATTCTAACCGAGATCCGAACTCAACGCCTCCGGAATATGGAGCACACAGACTGCTACTATAACATGGAAGTGGACATTGTGAGCTTTGTGAAGATGCACTAAGTTTAGTGAATAGAAACCAATTCTACTGTTGAATGAATCTGCAGATAATGTGCATGGCAAATAAAATAGCGTAGCTCACATCAACAGAAGTAGTAATCAGCGTAACACCAATCCAATAATTAATCCATTGTTTTCAAATCGAATTCCCATAGTTCTATAAACACCGCCATTTACCCTGGAACAATCTTTTTGTTTGAAATGTGAAGCTTATTGCATTTATCAGCTTTTCGGTTTATATGTATGCAACAAGCTTGATAACAAATGAATGCTTGATAGAAAATCTGTTATAAAAAATGTCAAGCCCTATAAGAAATGAAGTCGAAGTCAAAGAGTTAATTATTCTATCTCCCTACATTATATACAGCAAGGCACATGGTTTTGGCAAGCAGGAATTCTTACAAGGGTAATCCAGGAGGTAACGACCGTTTGCATATTCCCGCTGCGCAGATCGCTTTTGGGCTTCTATCCAAGGCCGAATAGTTTCCTCGACATCTTTTCTCAATGTCGTGTGAGTAACAGTCGAAACAAGTTGTTGTGCATTCTGTAATTGATCAAAATGAACCGTGTGATACAAGTCCCGCGACCGAGTTGCGAAGTGTTATTCGGCTTTTGAATACTCAGAAGTTGAGAGCTCTTAGTGTAACAACTAGAAGTGTATGGCAATACAGTACTGAATGAAAAGAAATGCGAGAAGGTGGTGTGAAACATTCAATATTGGAGAACAAATGTGCATGACGAAACTCGATCCAGACGTCCGTCATTATCACAGACGATTTCAAAAATCACTGAACAAAATCGCACAAGACAGACATGTAACCCTTGATGAGTGACAGATTTATTTTCCAAATATTTCACGCTAGATGCTAAAATTGTGTCCAAATGCAATTGGCTTAATGGACTTGGCGGCAGCCGACTACAACACCAGAATTTTAAAGCTTTTGGGCACATACTCGTATGACAAATGCTTAAATTATTGAGGTGTTTTTGTGGAGAAATAAAGTAAGATTCAATTTTGCAACCGACATCTTTTTTAAAATAAAATATTTGTATGAATTTATTACAGCCAAGCGGTTGTTACTTTTTAAATTCTGGTACTTTAATCGGTCAGTGCGCAGTACATTAATTATTCATGTGTACCACTACGTAAAACATATTTGACTTCTTTTATATCGGAGCTTTTCAGATGTATAGGTTTTTAAAAGATAGCACGTTTATTTAAATTTAGATAGGTGGCCTAAATAAAATATCTAATTCCTCGATACATATTTCTTAAACATGCTTCTTAATGAACAGAAGACTTTTTCACATATATGGTTTCATGACCTGTTATATCATCGAAGAGATTTTTGATTTAAAACCATAATTTTTATACATTTTTGAAAAAGAGAATTCAAAACGCATATTCTGAAAAAATGATCTGTTCATAGTAAAACCTTTGTAGCTTTTACACAGGCATAAAAGGTGTCTCAATAATGAACTTAATTGGGTGATAAATTGAATTAATTTTCAAACTTTTCTCTGTTTAAAATGTGGCAGTGGCTAAGGCAATTCAAGTTTGTTTTGGACGTCTATTACTAGTGGTGATTATTTCTCCAAGTTCCCTTCTTGTCATGAACTATAAACTAGGACTTCATTACCTGAACAAAAATGATAATGTGGGAAAATGTATTTCCTAAAAGAATTTGATGTATCACCGGCTTGCTCTATCCACTACAACTTTATGTAATTCCTCATTATGCTATTGTATTCACGTTAAAGTTGATTATTCTTTTTATATCGTGTGAGGATAAAAATTTGACTAGAAATAATCTTATATTAAGCAATATGGATTTGTTGTTTGCACGATGCAAAAATTAAATATAACCGTTGGTGTAAGATAACAATGTTTAATGTATCCTTGCAGCAAAAAAGAGGAATCACAAAAGATGTCTTATAGATGGCGCATGACAGCCCGATTAAAGTAAAATATGTGACAATGAATATTTCTAAAACCACCAGAGCTACAAAAGTGTTAGTTGGCATTATTGTACATCTTAATAAGTCTCTACATTTTTTCTGTTTTAAGTTTTCGTGCAATATCGCATTTGCATTCAAACGGGAGACGGTCCACTTTTATCTGCGGCACTCTATTTACGAAAGTATCAAAACCTTCATGACAGAATTTTCCTTCAAATTTCGATAACGGAAGGAGCTTGCCATAAAAAGGCTGCATGCAAAATTTTAGTTGCCAACTTTTATTGCAAGGCATAGCAGCCGATCACCAGATCAACCATTTAACTTAAGCAGTGTTTATACTAAGTGACGGCCAAGACTGCAGACTGGCAAGCGAGATAGATCGGGATTTATGCAATAAGACAGCTACTCAGCCCTTCAACCAGGAACGTCCATCTGGGTCGCATGATTCCGGTTCGATGTCTTAGACGTTGCAGTTGAAACTGGCTGGTAATATTTCGATGTTCCTTATCCCATTTGGCTTCCCTCTCAGGAATCTCAAGATATGTTTCAGTAAGAAGGATTTGGTGCTTCTCGTGTAAGAAGATAAAACTGAAGAAGTACAAGTCTGAGAATGGCACGAAACGCCTCCCTCAGCTTGGAGTCAACATTCTAACTAACTAAAAACGAGGGTGGAAAGATGATGTTGATATGTTAGTTAATACGGACACCTCAAAGAAGCGCCAATTTCTTTGAAAAGAAGGTTCTATAAGCGCCAGAAAAACGTATAACTCTCCTCATTTACTAACATTTAACTTTTTTTCTCTCCCTTGGGCTTCCTTCATCAGCGGGTGCGACAGAGAAAACAAAATCGACTCATTTCGCCTTGATGAAGTGTTGGATGAGAAAGCGGTTTTAATGGATTCCTTTTTGTTTCCCAGCGTGTATTTCTTTTTTAATTTCCCAACAAGCGAAAAAAGAAAACAAGAAGGAAGCGGGAGGCCATGACACTTTGAACCTCCCCTACGTCATCAAATTTGCATGCCCGTGAATTCTCACCACAAAAAAGAAAGAAAAGAAGAAAAAAACGATAGAAGAAGCCTAACTGACAGTAATTTTACGGTAAAAAGAGATATGTGTGACTGTCGCCAAATTGCGTTTTCAATGTGACAGTGCAGGCTTTGTTAGAGTCAGCATAGAGGAATTGCAGCTTTAATATCATTATTTGGTCCCTTACCGCTTTTCAGCTAGTTGCAAAAATTATAATAGGCATTTGTATCAAAAGAAGCTAAATCTGCGGCTCTGTTTGCACCGTCCGTTGCATACCAAAGTGATCTAAGTGCCAAATATATATTTTGTGGAGAAAGAAGATAAACACACTCTTATTTCCAAAATGTGTATTGTTGGAAACTATCATTGTCAACAAAAATTTGTATATTGTGATACAGTGTATCTTTGCAGAACGAGGAAGTTTGAAAACACGAGACGAAATCGAGTTTCCGCAAAGTACTTAACGCATGCGTATTGCATACTATTTTTATTCTCGAAGATAGTGAACAATAGAAATGTTTATGCAAAGATAAAAGTAATTACCATCAGCTGTTCAAAAACAGTATCAAGGAGGACCGCTTTGCGAACTGGTGCTCGATTATTCACGCTTGGCAGTGCTAGACAAACCAGTCAACAGCTGAATGTGAGATGGCTGCTTGCACTGAAAGAGTTACATTTAAATGCTGCGTTCATTAAATTGTAAGTAAAGGTTAACAAATAAAGAGAAGTAAATATGGTAAGATTTAGAAAGTAAAATTTTCATTCAAATATGATTATATTGCATGTCTGCAACAATAAAATTATATGCATACCAATAGTTGGAATAAATATATTTTATTAACGTCTACAGTAAAATGCAAAACGCACAGACTGCAGAAATTTTAACTTCTCATGCATGATAACATGAGGGAGAGGTGGATAAAAAACACCATCGTCGAAAAAGGAGGTTTGCGCAGATGTAGAAAAGAATCAAATGAGCCTGTATAGGTACTTAAGAAATTAATCAAATCCGGCAGTCTTAGAAGGAAGCATCGAAGTCCAATTATATGTCAGACAGCTTAGACTCCTGAAGATGGCAACCACAGAGTTGGCCGAAACGTCGGGTTATAGTAGTTTTACCCTTAGACCACGGCCTTCCAGCCCGGAAGATTTTAATGTTTTATCGATTAACTCCGGCCGTGAAAGCCTTCGTACTTATTTAATAAGTAAATAAATAAAAAGCAGTAAGTGCTCAGTTACATTCAACGCAGGTGACAAACCAAATATTCAATCAGAAGCACGGTAGAATAAATACCGAAGCCGTGGTAATGAGAGTTCTTGCGAAAGAAATGAGAGAGAGAGAGAGAGAGAGAGAGAGAGAGAGAAGAATTGCATCTTGCAAATATATTGTGACGCAGTTATGGGTCTCGGTTATCATGTAGAAGGCGCTAACCGACCGATTGACTGGCCGGTTAAAGAAATAAGTAGAGGTAATAGCGCCTTTACCCAGCGAAACACCAGAAGCGCTATCGAGAGACAACGGGATTGTTCTGAAAGCTTATTTCTCCCCACCTCCCGCGAAAATTCTAAAACTCTCTCGAAAATCCCAACGACTGTATATATGCAGGAGTGCTCGCGAGTCAATCAGTCAGATGTTGATTGCTCTTTATGCGACATACAGTGCTGTTCTACGAGTGAGGTGGCCACAACAGTTGTGACTTACATTAAGTGCTGCTACTAGAGATTAGAGAGGTCTTGTGTTCGTCTCCCCAGCGAGTGAAGCGAAAGGAAGAAGAGGCTGCTTCGCGCGTATTTAATTTTACCCCACTACATGTGAAGTGACCGTGGAAATTGAATTAGATCACATTAGTGAAGTAACCGTGAAAACTGACAAAGTCAGAATATTCTGTCGAATGGTCCACATGCGCTTAGTAAAATGTCAACATACAACATGAAACGCATCAAAGTATAAGTTGTGTATTTTAATGAGAAAGCTTTTTACTATCTCCTACGATTGTGCAGTTACACGAAAACAAGGCTTCACGAAACATTTGCAGGAAATAGATACACATTTTATTTTTCATGTCGATATCTCAAAATGTAATACTTTAGTCAATCTCTAGAGCTTTCTTCTGAGAAAATAGCAAAACTTCTTGTATTTAAAGGGTAGCTTTGGGTGTTTTATGCTTGGAAGATGTTGGAGCTATATATGACGACGTTTGTTATTCATCCTGCTTTCTTTTTGAATTATACTGTCCAAAAATAGCACACACACGCACATAAAATTTAAAGTTTTGTTTTCTGGCTTAAGGGAGAGAGTCCATTATGTACATCAGTAACACTTATTTATTTAAAATTGTAAATCATCAGAAAACGTTTGGTTACAGTTTCATTACATGTATAGTTTTGCCACTCTGACGCTTTCAAATGTTTAATTTTCGCTTAATTGTTGTTTATAAATGTGCGATTTAATACTTTCCTATTTGGAAAGTGCATGAAGGAACTCTTGTGCTGGGAGACAAATGAATTAAATCTGTTTTTAAAGTTCTCCGTGAGGATGCACTGTTTACGCCCGTACTTGGATTACCTCTGTAATCCCCGGTACTTATTATTCCGCAGTGCAGGCTGCTAATTCCACCCATAAATTGGTTCCCTACGCCTACCTGTTAGTTCAGGTAACGGCCTCCAAATGGAAAGTTTTCCATTAGCGGCGCTCACAATTGAAAATCACACAAGGTTCATCAACAACTCCGTGAAAAAGTTATCGATTTTGTAGAAAGCATGTCTTGGAGGGTCACTAATGTAGTAACAGAATGGAGCTTTAAAAACTGAAAATGTAGGTGGGGAAAAACGGGGATGTCTGGAACAAAGTTATTATTATACAAGTATTTGACATACGTACACAGAGATTCAATAATAGTCTAAGGAGGCAAACTAGCTATTTCCTTTCTTTTCGCAAAGGAATACTATGTTACTCCAATTTCAAGGACATAATTATGTGGAGATTCTAAATTAATTTGCAAATATGTGCTGCATTTAGAACTAGTTAAAGAATAAATTCCTTTATCATTATTGCCCCGGTTTCATTCTTGGTTCTGTTCCATAATAGACATTATATTTAAAGTTGTTTTATCTCTTTGGATCTTAAACATCAAATTCTCATTAAAATTACTCGGAGAGTAGCCATAACCATATGCGACATTACGAGTATAATTTTTGTTATTTTTATTTATAAAAACAACAAATTTGTGTACACCTGTGGACAAAAAAGTTAGTCATCCCGATTCCTGTGCGGATCGGAGGACTTCGTGTACCATCGTAACAGCTGTGTTCACAACGTACATGCAGGAACTATAGAATCGTCTGCACCTGCGGATCAATGGAGGTATAAGCTACTGAAAACAAACACAGCACAATATTAAGGTGGCCGAGAGGTTAAGTAGGCACTGCTTGTGCTCATAAGTTCTTTGATTCAAATCTCGCATTATTTGATATTTTTTATGTTGTTAATTTTTTGCCTGGATATGTAGAACATAATATTGAATTAATACAACTTTAGCATTTGGAGTGTTAGGCATATCTATGCACACAAGGCATAACTCTAATAAAACACTCGTTTTTAATAAGTAAAGAAATAAATGCAAATAAACTATTATCTTCTAAAAGCAAAACACATAAAAAATAAACGAAATTAATATCGGGTGTATGAAACCTCAGCGCGTATAACTGTCCTCAATGTTCGGGGTATAGATGGAATTAATCCCTGCAGTAACGTTAACGAGAAGCTACAATATCCTACGCCTCTTGAATTTGTGCCCAGAAGTCATCCTTTGTCCTTCGCGCATCTGCAGGGAAATTCGAGCGCAGTTTCCTTTCCGCCGCAGCACAAACATTTTCAATGGGATTGAAGTCTGGTGAACAGGAGGACAGTCTATCACTCTGATATCTTGCCTCTCTGGGAGATCTTTCGGCCTGTGCGGACAGAATGATTATCCTATACGAATTCAACAATTTCATTAGGATATCTCATCCTCACGGACAGAATCAAAATATTCTCAAGCATTATCGTGTATTGTACATTGTTCAGTGTATCGTCAAATGTCGCAACACACCTAGACCGTCCCATGATATCCAGCCCCAACAAGATACAGATACGCGACAATGATGAAATTGTGAATCCTCGTATTTTGCACCGTATCGAGACCCTTTTGGACGGTAGACAATCACCTATTCCTTATGTGTGAAAGCAAAGTGACCTTGTCTGAGAATATCATGCTATTCCAGTCGCAGTTGGCATTTTACTCTGGAAACGCGAGGCGAAACAATCTGTGATCGTCTGTCAGATGTTGCTTTATAACTGTCCTTCGTCGTTTACACGCCGCAGAGCTGTTCAAGCTAATCCAGGGAACTATGAATGTGCCTTCATTTCAGGAGAAGTTTGGAAAGAGTTCCTCTTTGCTACTGCAATTAATGCTGCATCCATTTCAGGAGTGGACACATGTATTTTTCCTGAACCAGGACGACGGCGTTCAATCTCTTCCTGGATAATCTCGCCCATCTCTGCGCTGTAGTTGCAGGGAGTCCAATACAAGCCGCAGCTTCACGAGCAGAAAAGCCTGCTACATTGACTAGTTTAAGGAGAAACTTACTTATGTCTATGTCTTTGTATGCGCATTCTGCCATTGTCAAACGCGTTGTGATTCACTGAAAGAGAACCTTTCCGGGCCTGATGTGTCTGAACACCTTTCTGCGCATCACGTGGTTTTGTGTGCAGCATATTGCAGTTAGGGAAAATAAACTCTTAAAAAGCATTATAATAAGTATTCTATTATTAACTTTACCGAATACTCTGTATAAAATGCAGTATATCGAAAATAAGTAGCTTGGATGTGTTGACTAACATTATTAATAGAAGAAAAAATAGGTGATACCTGTGAGAACCGAACCTGCGGTCTTAACCAGAGAAGTACCCCACACTTTGCCACAGCATTACAGAGAATACACGTGGAAAGTAGCATGTTTAGTAATGCCGTACATCTTGCTGTAGCGGCTGCTCAACTGTGTTGCTCATGGTGTACACAATGCGCTGTGCCGTGTCGGACTTAGAAAATCATTGGCGTTCAAGACATGGCTCACTTTTGTCCACGGGTGTACATTTAAAACGTATTAAATTTCAAGTATAGTTTTATTATATTTTAAAATAATCTCTTAATATTATGGGATACTCCGTAGTTAATTCTCCCAAAATATCGTAAATGTCTGCAAAGCGTTAAATTGCAAGCGCGCTCGTTTTTTTGACAGAGATAATGTTAAAGCATGATAATAGTATATTGCGATACAAGTCTGGTAAGTGTATCATTACACAAATGAGAGTTTCAAAAGGCAAGACTTCATCTCATATTTTCTACTTCTGAGGTTCTTCAATGCACTTAATGCATGTTGTATTGCATACTATTTTTTCGAGTACAGTGATAAATATAAATAGTACTTATGTGAAAATAAAATTAATTACTAACAACTGTTGAATATGATTGTTCCAGCGGTAAGGTCACCAACTTTAACCTTGGTAGCGAACTGGCGATCGATTCTCCACGCGTGCTTGTTGACCTTAAAAAATCTCAATAACTTACAGCTCCTACTTAACTGCTGCATGAATTAAATTGTAAGTAAATAATAACAAAAAAAGAAGTAAAGATTCAGGTGAGATTTAAATGGTAAAATTAAACTTTCAAATATAATTGCATTCTAAGTCTACAATAATAAATATATTAAAAGATAGAGGATTTAATAAAGTTCATGCACAAACATGCAGTAAAATAGGCAAAACTCTTAGGGTTAGGTTACCAGCACTGAAAGCAGGAACTTCAACTTTTCACCATGACAGCATGACGGAAACTAGATCTAAAATACTATCTCGAAAAACTGTGTTGGTATGGGTGGTTTATATACCATTCTAAATGACCTAATAATCCTAAAAATCAGAGCCTTTAGGATGCTTCCTTCATACATTTTAATCATATTTTAAACCACAAACATTGTTCAAACCTTCATATTTAAAATTCAACTCTACCTGTTCAGATATGAGCACGAAAAACATAAATTTTAGGGGTTCTTCTTTCAACTATGCTTAAATTTGTACCAAACTCAACCACTGGAATGTGTCGACAATTTTCTTCAAAACTCTTATGTACGTTACATTTCAACACCGAACGTACAAGAGCTCGTGGGTTGTATTATGAAACGGATATTGGATGGATGGACGGATAGAGGACGGTATAAGATGGCCGAGCGCACCTAAAACACTTTTTCGTATATATTGATGCCCTTTCATAGTTGTAAATAGTGTAACTATTGTCACATTCAAGGATGATAGGAACAGGTATCTTGGTTGTGCTCGGAGTAAACTTGTTACCTTATGGGAAGGACTCGATTTCGAATCCCGATATAAAGTTCCTGTCTGAGATTTAAATTAAAGTGTTTTGCCTCTTCCCATGATTGGACTGGTTTGTGAAACGGAGGGTATTCGGTAGCGATCCAGTGAATCTGGATATTTTACTTATAACCCACGAGGAAGGGATGTGGTGAAGGGAGTCACCGGCCAGCCGTAACCAGTAGTGACGGCACAGTAATGACAACGTATTTACAGTTTATAAAGACAAGCAGACCGGGGACCTCGCCCCACGCGGGATCCAACGTCCCCGCCGGGGGCGGTCCTTATACCCCGGCAACCAAACCAAGCTATCATTTCATACTTTATTAATCGTACATAATGACCTAACTGTTTAAACGACACTAAAATTTAAAATAAAGTTGGAACGAACTTTTGTTGATAGCACTCGTATAAGAAATACCATGGTTTTTATATCGCAACTAGTAATTTTTTTGTACAACGTTACATAATTTCGAATTTTAAATAATCCTGTTGTAGATATCCCTTGGTAATTTACTCTTGCGCCTTTGTGTTGGGAACAGTACGCCATACCTCAAACAGCGTGCAATATTCACCACGTTTGCAATTATTAAAATCAATTCTCGATGCTGTGGGCTTTGCATCACAGGCAAAATCTGCGTTTTGAAAGCATAGTGGGATTTCATTTTCAACTCGATAAATAATTTTCGAAAGCTTGCTGGGCCACATCTGAAGTATGTGGTTGCTTTATAAAGCTAATGTATCTGCAAATCATGGAAACCTGAAATTTTTGGTAGATTTTTTTGCAGTTGTTACCATTTGCTTAGCTTCTAAATTGTTATGTTCTAAAACACAAACTTTAGAGTGTTAAGATGGTTTAAATTTTGACAACTAGTCAAACGTTGGTATCTTCTTATTAGAAAAAACTACGCATCGGAAATTTTTAGAACATGGGACATTTTAAAGCTCTACGACGCTTCTTAGTTCCCTTTATTACGTCTATTAGGAGTATAACCCTATTATTAGAAATAAGAGCCGAGTCTAATACTCAGTAACCCTTGCACTATAAAAGAGAAACGCAGAGAGAAACGCGTGGTACTTAACCGGTATCAGAACGCAACGTTTGATATCTACCTGCTAGGTATAGCAGTATGATGTTTTCATTCCCTATGCATAGCTCAACATAAGATAGATGTAGTTAAACTAACAATCACGATATTTGAGCAAGTATTAGTTATCCCGAAAGCTGGAGCTGATATGTTTGTTTTCTTTATTTTTTTCAATTTTCTTTATAAATTCAAGCTTCTACAATTGCATTCACATATGTTTTCAAAAATATATGTTTCATTGTATCACTTATATAGAAACAAGATACGACAATAAGTTTGGATATATTACCAGTAATAACTATGCCTATCAAAAGAGAAATATAATTTATATGACATATACCTTCCCGGAATAACACAGTTCATCTGGAATATGGTTAAAAAGTCACTTAGAATTGAATCTGAGATTACCTTTGTACCACAACCTCATGCAGGTGTTTGTGGGTGTGATTTTACATTCATAATCGAATAACCTATGTATAAAATATTAATCTGTATTATGACTGTCCAGTTTTTAACTATCACTTCACTTAGTCTTCATTATCACTTCACTTTCTTCGTGGCGTAGCAGCGTAAAGAAATACGCACGAAGTAGTCTTTTCTTCCGGACAGTTCACCCGCTCGTGAGTCGAACACATAGCTCCCTAATCTCTCGCAGTAGCAGTACGCATTGCACATCACAATAGCCGTCTCCAGTTCACTAGGAGAACAGTACTTTTCGTCACACCAGAATCACGTTCAGTAACTTTCTCCCTCATTCTCGAGAGCGCTCGCTTATATAGCCGTTGAAAGTGTCCAGAGTTCCAGAACGTTAGTAAAGCGGGAAACGTTCCGAAGATTCTGCTTATCTGACGATAGCGCTTCCACTGTTAACGCTGGCGAAGGCGCTACTTATCGTTGTTTATCTCCTGCTGTCCGTCCCCGACCTCCCGATAACCTTGGGCCATAGCTGTTGCATCACAGTATTAATATTTAACACATTGGATTAGATAATATTTAAACATGGAGTAAATGACAACTTATATTTTATATTTTAATGCCTTGCAAAGAACCATCAACATTTAAACATAACCACGTATAACAGTAAATAAAAATAGTAATGAAACGCGGAAGAAAATTCAATTTTATTTTAGCAGGTAAAAAATAATCCATCTGTTTCTTCATTGGTTAAGGCTGTTTTTCTCTCAGTTTTTGCCTTGGTCTAATACAAAATGCTTTCTAGTTTAAATGTAAAAAATACTCCGTTTAATTTTAATTCGTACTTCATTTGTCAAAGTACTCTGTGAGGTAGAGGGGTTGGGAGGAGGAGAAGAATGATGTATGGGTAAGAGCAATTAGAGCGAATGAAATAGAAAACTCGGTTGCCAGGAAACGAAAATTTCCTGAGTTCACTGACTTTTGTACTCGAGGCAGCTTTTTATAACATGGAATGCCGTAATAATACAGGGTCAACGTTTGAGAAGTATTGATTCGTTATACAATATGCAAAAATTAAGTTCTCCTTTAACGGTTTCAGCTCGTTAAAATTATTTCATTTTATACTTCCCATACTTATACGTATAATAACAACGTAAAAAACGTTTTAGGCAATTTTCGATTTTGAATAATGTAATAGGCTACACTGAAGAAAAGTCCCATTTTGAAATGTATGTGTGTGTGTTTTATTTATCTTATAATAAAAAATAACAGAATGATTTCAATGAAACGTGGATATGATAACATATGTGAAGACTATTAGGCAAGAGACTATGTCGCACATCGACTACAAGACCAGCACAACACAAAAAATTGAAAATTGAGTGTATTTAAGTACATTTGTGATAAAAAAATAGCCAATTCCCATAGATCACAATATGACGTCTTTCCTTCCGTAAGCCTTTTACATTTATCTCTTAGACTCATCCAGATGTTATTAGTGCACTCTATGAGCGGTTTGGATATTATTTTGTATGGGGATAGGAGTAAAATGTACCCAAAATGCTTAAGAAATTTAGCGTTTTATATGTACACATAGCAGGACCATTTAAGTTGAGACTGTACAATATCTCCAAAAATAAGCGTTGTAGAAAGAAATGTCTTCAACGACATTTGCTGGATATTATGAGGGAAAGTAAATGCCATTAGTCGTATTTGGTTTGGAGGAAGTAATGATGGTCATTTTAGGGTCAATTTAATTATTTTAAATGGGAACGTATAATTAGGTCAATTTAAATTGATCCTAAATTCACCATCCCAACGTTCTCGAAATAAAACATGAATAATGGCATTTACTTTCTCCCATAATATCAAGCAACTTTTATTCTGTTCAACTCTTATTAACTTTTAAAAGAGCTTTGCTCTGTAGAGAATGTGGATTTGTTGCGGAAGCGAAGTTACTTTGCCCACCCATCCTACCTTTTTAGAGGCCGTTCTTATACAGTGGACACTAACGATATTTTGTAATGAAGAGTTGTCAACTGGAGGAGAAAAAATGTCGCTAAAGGATTGTCACCATAAATGGATCATTGGAGTTTAGCCGCGCGGATTCCACAGTTTCGCCCTGTCGTCGTTCAGCTCCTCTACTTATAAATAGCATCCTTCAGCTACGTTTTGGGGCTTAGGGCCCTCAATGCTGGCACCAGAAGGACAATACAAGCAACGTTCCCTTAATGCCTCGGATGGGATGCATGTGATGGGAGTTGTGTAACTAGTCCATATGAAACAAAAGTGACAACATTTTTCACAAATGTCATGAAATGTGTTCACTATAACGTCCAGTATCGTTATGTGTAATGATGTTATGAAAATAATAAAGTTACGCATGTAGATGCGTATGTGCCACGTGTATAGCGAATGCGGCCCCTACCCTATACGGACTATTATCGTCGGCGGGAAACAAATGACAAGAAACCAGATGAGCCAACGAGACGTCATATTCGATATGAAAAGAGAGGGAAAATCGGAAACAGCCTTTCTAAATGAATTTCTCTCAGATTAGTGTAAATAACTATAGATGGGCCACCTCACTGTGATGCTATTGGAGACTCGACCTTGCGGAGCGAATAGCGGGTGAAAAATTAGTTACTTGTAGTTTTAAAGCGCACAACAAACACAACATTTATGTTAAACTTTTCTTCTGAAGTGCATATTGTTTAAATTCCGTTGTCGTCACTGAATAAGGACGTAGTGCTGCAAGAGATGTTGAATTATGTAACACATTTAGAAGAATTGAATCCTGTTAGTGGGAAAAGAAATTAATTGTGAATTTCAATAGCTGCTTTGGTCCATGAGCATTTAGCTACCACTAAAATGATGACAATGTTATATTATATTACATAAATTTATTATTATCATTCCACAATGACGACACTGATAAGAACTTGGTTGTAATAAAGCGTCATTAAAATAAATGTACTGTTATCGTCATTGTTATTAATATTATTTAATTAACGGTAATCAACTATTGAAATTGAAATTTAGCTTTATTTATAGACGCTCTTTAAGTTCTATGGTCCTTAGAGTTCTATTCTATATTGGGCGTGAAAGACCGTAAATATTGCTCAGAGGCCTCTTTATCAGGTTTGAGGTTCTTTTACGTGTCGTAAATCTACGACACGTGACCACCGGCTTTACTTCCCTTCCAAAGGAAGTCACGCAAAGGATTTTTACGCCCGAAAAAATCCATCGCCCTCCGCAAGGTTTGAACCCGCGAGGCTAGCATGGTAACCACTACACCACGGAGGACGACAGTAATAAACTATTAAGGACATATGCAATTTATCACAATAATACACTCCGCCTATGTTTTGGTATAACGTAGGCGATTTCTCAATCAAATGGCTAGCGTTCATGCAAGAGAAGGAAGAAGCGTGTCGATTGAAAAGCGTGGAGCTACACGTGTCATTACCAACACAAGTTCCTTGACTTGACTGTAAGACTCCATGTCACCTCTTCTCAAATAGTTTAACAAAAATCATAATTTATAAGAAGAAAAGCTGTTCTTTAGTCGTAAAACTGACATTTGGAGTTGCATCACGCGATGCATAGAACGCTTTGTTTAATAAGTTACTACTGAGTTACGCCATTCTTTTTCAGATTGCTTTAACAGGATTGGCTTGCGCCACTAGGCTTTTCCCATACCCAGAGGTGCTAAATATTGTGGAAAGTATTATGTGTAGGAGCTAGGAATTGAAAATAATCACCGCCACAAATGTTAATAATTTATTATAAAGCTTTGCAATTGTTAACAATTTCATGATCAGCTTGCTTTAACATTTTAAAAGTTTTCTGATTTGGAAATAATATATTCGGAGACGACAATGTAATATACTCTTTCACATTTTTACAATTTAAGTTACCCTACAAATCGAGAATATTTCTCAAACAGCAAATAATACAATGTAATGTTACACGAAGTGAAAAATATAAATGCTTCTCCCATAAATGTGAATTTAGAAACACCTAGAGTAAAAAGGTTAAATTTTGCAGCTTATCCAAAAATTGAAAATGATTTACAAAAGTCAAAAGTTTACTCTTCGTGGTTTACGCCAAGTCTCGCCGTCACAAAACAGAACACAAGTCTGGGTGCTATCCACTCGTCCCTGACCAAAGAGTGAGTCTGCTGCCACGGCGCGTAAAAGAACCTCAAGCCTGATAAAGAGGCCTCTGAGCAATATTACCGGTCTCTCACGCCCAATATAGAATGGGACGCTAAGAACCACAGCAGTTAAAGAGTGTCCATAAATAAAAAACTCAAAACAATTTGCTTAGAAGTTGCTGAAGTTGACCACGAGCGCGATGGCGCTGGCGTCAGTAGCGTGAAGCAAGCCAGCCAATGTTAACTCTGCACGACGCTTTGAGTTGTGGAATGATGAATTACGTCATGCATAACATCTTTCTCGAAGCTTCGGATGTTAACTGTTTCTCTCGACGACACACGTCATCATTTCCGAAGCATTGGGCCGTTCTTGAGCTGGTTGCATAAACCATGGGCAAGGGGGAGGGGGAAAACGGCACAGGCTTCAAAATCAACACAGCTACTTTGACTGTCCTGAAAAATACGAGTTGTACCAGTCTTGCACGTGATCTGTAGCATATCTTAATTAATTTCCCCAATAGAGGGTTATAATGTACAAATTAAAGAACCCAAATACCTTGCTTACTGAGTTTGGTTTTATAATCATAAGGTTTCTACAACTTCTGTTATTTACGAAATTTGAATAGAATGTTTCGGGTTACTTTTCTTTAATATTTATTCATTTGTTTTTATTTGCAGGTGAGTATCTAGACCATGCTTCCCGACTCTGTCAGAGCTTCTATTGGAGAAGTAAGGTAAATTTCAAACTTCAGTTTTGTTGGATATAGATACGTTAAGAGATACTCGGACTTTTGCTAAATGTTTTCTCCTGTTATGTGGCTATTGGGCACGAAAAAGGGAAATGAAATTCTAAAAAGATTAGAGTGACAATTAACCATAAATACTTATTTACACATAAAAGATCACGACGGAACGTACTCAGCCTCGTAGCGTCAATTAATCGAGATGGATTTTTCCTACCCTCAAAGAATTTCTAATTATAATACGTATTTATGAAGATACATTTATGATACAAATAGTTCTTACTTGTTCATGATTAATTATTAAGTATGCTGATGTTCAAATGTAGTTACTTTATAAATATCTTTATAACATGTTCGTTCCCTTATGTTATGCTGTACATAGTTCCTTTAGCATGGATTTATTCATTAAACATCTACAACGGCTCCTTTGACGGAGTTGAAAATTGATATACAACAGTTTTAAAATATTTATGTTTTCATTTAAAATTATTTTAAATTGGTGCAAAATTAAGGGTAATTCGTATGGAAGACTCCTAAAAGTTGACGATTTTTAAGCGAGCCAATGCCTGCACGGAGTTGAAGTTTCATATACGGTGTGTTCAAATTTATTCGGAACTTGGCGGCAGTAAATTAAAATATGACGTAATTGCTGCACTGTTATAGGTAATGGAATAAACGTCTTCGAGAGATAACGCAACTGCGGGATCTAGTAAGTGCCTCAGGAGCGAAGTGTCTGATACGCTCGTACAAACGCCCGTCTTTGAGAGAAACGTAAATTGCAAGACTCGTACAGCGCATGTTTGCATTCTGTTCAGTGAAGTATCGGCCGTAGGGATCCAATCACGTGCATTTGTGTTTTCATTATAGAAAGTTATTTTCAAGCTGAAACGATAATGCTAGGTGATCGGCATTACAATGTTAGCTAGTTCCTGACATTTCGGAGAATTTACAGAAACAAAATTACAAATCAAGTTCATAAGCGATGGAGTTCCAGTCATTTTAACTAAAATAACAAATATGTTTTTATCTATAAGCTTGTCTACTGACAGATGTGTGACTCTCCCTCGTGACTGGTTCAATTACACGAAGGAGATCAGTCGCAATAAACTTCAAAATGTTATCGCAGACCAAACGCGAGAAATTATGTCAGAAAGGCAACGAGCATCGTTACAAAAGATTAGCAAACAAATTGAGTTGTACGGCTCTTCAGGCGCTCTATGTCGCCATCCATGTCTGTTACTCGGAACTAAGTAGTCTGACTACTCCGAGCGATTCAAAAGAGATAGCTGGAAGTTCAGAATAAATTTAATCGCCTAGTATAAGAGTTTGAAGAACATTCTTAATATGTGACATTGTCCAGTTTCTCATTTCTTACCGTCACTGTTTTGATCTGGTTCAACCTTCAGTAGGTTTTCACTTCAGGTTCACACTGTCACTTCAGTAGTATGAACTAGTTTAATTTCCCCGTCTCTTCGTTTTCTTCGTAGCCTGTTTATCCGAATGGTTCACCCGGTGGGGAGCCGAACTTCTACAATCTCTCGCTCTGCAGTAGCACTCGCTGCACGTCACAGCAGTCGTAACCAACTCGCTTACTCACCCACTGACCGACTCAACTGACTCCTCTCGCGAGAACGCTCGCTTATATAGCCAATTGAATCTTCCACAGAAGTTCTAGAACACACGTTCTGGAGGCGGGGGGATACTTCCAGAAAATTCCGGTTATCTGACCAAAATATTCCAACTTTCTTGGAAGTTTGTGCAAAATTAAGCCTGGTTTATCGGGAAAATAAAATATCCATAAATGTTATAATAGTAAATCTTATTAATGCTATTGCATTATATGCGTCAAAATAGAGCGCGCATTTATTTTGACGCCACATGCAGGTATATTTACGTTCTGTTATGTTTTCCCTTCTACTTGTTTCTTTGAAGAAAAAGGGAATTAGAGTTCAAAACAAATTATGCAGAATTGAACATACAATAAAAAGAAACAAAAGCATAACAACATAAGAAGATGAATATAAATACAAAAAATAAAGAAAGGCAAAAATAAAAACAAGGAAAAGGAAAGGGGAAAAATAGCCAGAGAAGACAGTATCTCTTTCCACATTTAGAAGATTAGTTTTATATGTTTATACGCGAACCCAGATGGAGTGATGAATGTAGAATATCAAAGTGTTACTCAAATATTCAATTTAAATCTTTAGTTACTTCAAAGCAAGTTAACACTTACATCCTTGCTTTACTATTTGTCAGCAAAGAGTATGAAGGTGTTGTAAACCTTTAACACTCTTTTCAATCTTTTATATAGCCATAGAGAAATAGTTTGCTATGCTTTAAAACTGCTCACCTAAGGAAACCCTCAGGAATATCATCTACATTTATGCAGTAAGTAGGTAAAAATAGCAGTTGCAAAATATATTAAAATTGCCCCATACTATCATTTTAGATTAGAGCACAAGTAAAAATGTGTTGTAAAATAATTTCTGGTTACAGTATAGACAAAAACGTTGGTGTAGTTTAAAACAACCACCATGTATAAATCTTAGATGAATTACTACCACGTACAATGTCATCTCCTAATCTGAATGAGGATCCTGTCCTATCAACTGAGAGTTTCCTGTGAAACTCAGGGTGAGAGAGCTTTAATACTTCGAGTACGTACTACTTCCAAGTGCTTTAATCATGTTTTCCTATCATGGTCTCCTTAACTCTAATGGATTCATAGTGGTCTAACGTACACCTTGTTTCTCGACTGGATAACACTGCTTGGTCAGCTATATAAATTTTATTAGGCAAGGAACCAACAAAAGAAGATAAAGCCGCTTTTTCAAGAATTGGCGTATTAGCTTCCAACTTATCCTAACAATTGCTAATGAGCCCCTCCATGAGTTTAGAAACAAGGGGGTGAACATCGACTGAATACTCCAATGATACCTGTCACACTATTGTGGAATGAAGTGAGGGCAAGAACAAAGTTTTCTACTGCTGAAACGAACGGTATAGTCCCTTAACTGCATACACTGCCAACATTTCAGTTGTAGCAACGTAATGGAATTATATTAGCATTAAGATATCGGAATATCTTCCTTACTGGAAAATTACAGTGCTGGCAATTTCAAACCTGCCGACGTAGTGGACCGTACGGCATGTTTACTGACCAGATGCGAGAACGTTTTCGCACGACACGAAAACCCATGTGCAGTGAATGGCGGAGTGAGATTTATTCATCCATGAAAGGAAAAAATCTGTATATTATTTGATGTGCAACATCACAAGTTAGAGCTCAGCAATAATGAAAACACTGGGCTAATGTTATCCAGAGGCTCCTTACATGCTTGGAACATGTATAGCTCACAGACGAAGGCATTCCTGCTCTGGATGTATGACGTTACGTGCCAGTCACGATATACCTGCTCTTTACTGCCTGTTCTACTCGTAAAGAGTAGGTGGATAGTGACTGGCACTTAAACATATCGAAATCATTCTCAAATCTCCCGAATAGTTCTGCTCGTCAGGACATAGCCAGAAATTGTTTCGAAGAAGTATGTTGGTTGTTTCCACTTGGAGAAATTGCTTTGTCATGTGTTATCAGTGCTTTATTCAAATCTGTTTTAAATACATTTATATGCTCCTTATATTATTTTTGTTTTAACAACAGTTAAGAACTACATTAATTCTATCTCACTTTTGGTGCTCACGATGAAACAAATCTTTTGCTGGGTTCTCTTGAAGAGAAGGGGTTTGGAGATAAATTCTGTAATTCCTGTGCGTAGAGAATAAATAAAAAATGAAGTGATTGCTAAGGCTGATGCAACTAAGCGTAGAGGTTTCCAAATGAGGTCTCCATGGCAACAGCAACTCTTGTGAAACTATCTGGCAGCTGTCAGAGGCAGCTGACAAAAACAAAGTGAGGAAAACGGCGAGATCCGTCTTGAAGCGCCTTTGGTCTTAATTTTCCACAGAGACGTTCCTTCCCCCAATTTCCGCTTAAATATCACCGCTAACAAGTTAAATGTACTGCAAGGATTTGCCTGCCAAATTGTCCCGAAAACAAAAGACAGACATATGCGAAAGAAGAACATCGCTCGACAAGATAAAAGCGACGCTCTTTTGTTTGTGACGTACTAGGTTTTAAGTGCCTTAGACATGCTGACTGTAACACCAATTTTCCGTTCTTTCGCTTGCAAATGCTCCTTTGTGAGAGGAACACACGTTACAGTGTTGCCAACGCACCGCATTAACAGTAATTCGTTGGAAGTGTGGGTAGCTGCATTCTGTTCAGAGGCTAGTACAGCGAGGGACTGTGTTACAAAATTGGCTATTCACGTAAAGGCGGGAATTTTAGAGATCGCCAATTTGCTGTCAAGGGGTGTTCTCACAAATGGGAAAGGCTTGTTACCTTATTTTCGTTCCCTCACTCGGTGTACATTAGCTACTGCAGCATCTTTTGTTTCTGGGAGAGAGGGAATTCAATGATGCCAAATTAACAGCAAAATACAGCAATCTTCAGAAAATAAAACCACAGTAGTTCCAAAATGTATTTGACGAAATATTGGGAGGAGGGAACTTAGAATTAATATAAAAATATTGGGATTAGTTCTTTGTATTAAATTTTTCTTAAGTCATACGTTTTGCCCAAAATCAGGTCCTTAATTTTAAACCAGTCTCCTCTATTCCTTCCTCTTCTCCGCCTTCCTCCTCGACTTCGCGTATCAACATTTGACTACTATCTGGTGTCACTTGCTGCTCGAACATTTTATCATTCACATTATCTCGAGTGCGTGTCTTAGCAAGCAGTCTCTTCAATGTCTTTTCATTCAATGCTGAAGATAATTTCTTTTGCTCTTCCTCGTCATTTTCAGCATTGTTCTTCCTTCCTCCGTTCTTACTATATTGGATTCATTACTTATTTTACCTGTCTACATCGTCGCAACCTCTAGGCTGGGACAGGATAAGACTTAACATCTCGACCTACGCAGATCTTTTGTGCATAAGCACCTGACTGGGTGTCCCCAGGGAGGAAGGGATGAGGTGAGAGGAGACAGAGAGCGACCGGACCAGAGGCACGGCAAGCAGAGGGCAGGGTCCCTACAAATTAGTTTTGAACTCCCCGGGTAGTGGCTGGTGCAGCCCGCTCCCTCCTCCCTGTGGGCTTACACATCTGTAGGGGACCCAGGGACCCGGAGATCGCTCGCAGTTCGGGTGACGAAGGTTTACTCAGAGCATCCTTTTCCCCTGCCATGCACTCTCCGAGACCTTCTGCCGACACTTGCAACCATGAAAGAAACCATGCAGATGAAAGGTGATGTGAAATGAGAATGGAGGTGAAAAGGAGGGACAGGGAATTCGGGGGATGTAATGTTCCTTCCCAGCATTCGCCTGGCGACCCGAAGAAACCCCCGAAAAAAACCCATGGATAAGGAAGGTCAGCCAGGGGAATCGAAATCACGACTTCCCGATTGCGGGACACAGACCTTACCGCCGGAACAATTCCGCTCGGTGGAGCAACATCTAAGTTTCCCCACTATAGACTGGCACGCTCCGCAAATCACCTAATTAGTCTCTTCCTTAGCTATTTTTCAAGGGTCCTCAAATATGTTTTGTGTTTCGGTAACAGGTCATGGTAGCACTAACGACATATCTCAAATATTTGAAACTCCACCATCTCTTCTGGAATTTGCAAGAGCATATTTTTTACCTTCCTTTCAATAGTCATAGTCTTTTTGCTTTGTTTCATTCATCTTCATTCTGTACAGTTCATCGTTGCCATCTGTGTGTGTCAGCATGCACGTTAGGAAGTTTTACTCTTTTGCTAGTAGCCCCATATGAGCAGTATTATATGCTTTTATCTTTTTTGTTGTTGTTAAAGGTTTATTTAATGTCGTTTTGACTACATGGTCTTATCACAACCTGTTATCATAAAAATACATTATGATATACATATATAATACATAATGATATACATTGATTTAAAACTGCACAAACATGGAAACTGTAGCGTCTTCTTGAGCATGTTGGGTTTGTTAAGTGCATTGAGAAGATTCTAAATGCCGATTTGTTGCCTACATCTATTGTGCTGTGGACAGTCTATAAGGATGTGCTGAATGGTTAGAGGAATATTACAGCTGAGACAGTTTGGAGGTTGGTCCTTATTGAGAAGATAACCGTGCGTTAGTTTGCAGTACCCAATTCTATCTTCATTATATATTCTGTATTGTCACTTCAACCTTAGAGTCATATCGCGACTACTTCCGAATACAGAATATGAATGAAAATACAATATTTCAAACAGTACATACAACATTAACTTCTCTGGATAGATGTGCTATACATTGTTATACAATTTTGTCGCTTTCTTTGTTGTGTTGAGTTTAGGGGTCTGGTAGGCTGTTGGGGATGTTGCATCTTTCTCTGTGTTGTACATAGCGACGACAGGCTGTAACGAAATGATGAACTGTGTGGTTGGATTTGCAGAGGTAGCACACAGGAGGAAGGTCGCGGTTGAGGAAATGTTTGTGCATTATAGAAGTATATCCAATACGTAGTCGAGTTAATACAACTTGGTCTTTGTGGTTGAAATGACAGTGTTGAAGTTTGGAGTCTCTAATGAGGACATCGTGTAACTTGCTTCTAGATGTGGCTTTCCATGTTTGTCTCCATTGATTAATACAAGTCTTTTTGATGAAGTTGATGAAGTCCGTGTGTGGGATCTTGATGTCCTGAGGGGGATGTTTGGTGGCTTCTTTGGCTGCCTGATCAGCTGATTCATTTCCCAGAATTCCGACGTGAGATGGAGTCCAGGTGAATGATACTGATTTACCGGAGATTAGTTTCTGGTTGTACAGTTTCTGAAGTTCTGTAATTATATTTTGGGAGGGTGAGGTTTGTTGAAGGGATGTTAAAGCACTCAACGTGTTGGAGAATATTATGTAATTATGTAGGCTATCTTTTTTATGTATGCATTCCAATGAGGGTTGAACTTCCTCCTCCCACTGCCAGTTCTGCACAATTCTTCGTCGGTCTGGGTGGCTAAGATGGTGAGGCGCTGACCTTCTGATCAGCGGGTTGTGGGTTCAAATCTGGGCCAGACCGATGGTTTTTAAATGTGCTTAAAAGCGGCAGTCCCATTCCAGTAGATTTACTAGCATGTAAAAGAACTCTGCGGGACGAAATTCCTGCACACCGGATACGCTGATATGATCCTGGCAATTGACAGCGTCGTTATCAAACACAATATATTGTCGTAGCCTCTTCTTACTATTACTCAAAATGATGGTGAGCTTCTCGCTTGCAAAGGGGTACCGGTAAATTAACCAACTTATTATATGGCGAGGCTACGACGAGGGACGCAGCTAAAGAAAGAACAGAAATATTATCAATCACTGGCAAAAAGGGACGCTACATGGCTCACAAGGAAGGAAGGAACTCTAAACTATCATAATTAATACAGAAAGAGAATAGATGGATGATGATTTAATAGATAAAGATAGAAGTCTTACCCCTTACATTCTTAGCCCCCATGTCCGCCGGGCGAGGTCGCCATGCTTGCCTTGCACGGGGATGGTCGTTCCACGTCTCTACTGTTTGAAGGTTACTCACTGACTCTCCCTGTCCCAAGCCACGCTACTCAAGCGTCGGGGACGCCAAACAACTCATCCCCTCCTAAGATTCCTAGTTCCCCCTACCCAAGCCCTAACTGCCATCTCGAATCCCGGTGACCAGAGAGACGTATGTGCTATAATCTCTGCATACGTCACATCATTTTGCACAGTTCTTCGCCAAACTCTCCAAGTACATGCTGCAGGTGGTTAGGGACATCATTGCCCTTGGACCTCCTATTCTAGTTCTCTTTGAATATCTTCTATTCTGACTTTAAATCGTAGCTTCATATACTGATTACTTACGCGTCTTCTCTATTTAGAGTCCACAGTATCCTTGAGGCTAATGAAACGTAGGTTTCTAATATTACTTTGCCCTCTAGTACGTTTAACCACGAAAGTGAATTAGCATTAGTTTTGGATACTTTTCGCACTGGGATACATATACGGGAAACTGAAAGTTCCCCTAAAAGGAGTAAGTAGAGCATGGAGCTCTTGGATTTGGTGTATCTTTACCTACCGAGTGCTCTGAAAACATTTTTCTCCTCGAAAGCATAAATACTATACTATAATAAATAATAATAATAGACATGATATAGATGATTATGTCTGTCATAGATATGGAAGAATAAAAGCCTGATTAATTTCAAGAATTGTATTACAAAGCGGTTTTCTGTATGTCACAAACGTTTGTCCGCAATAAAATAATGAAATAAGATCTACCTGTTTCTTTGCTAGCTTGAAAACCTTAGTCCAGGAGAATAACTTTTCTAAGGGAGTTGATCCATTACACAACACAACTGCGCTAGATACTCGACTTTCTGACCCGCAGTTCGTCGCTCAATGTTTGCTGTGCACCGAGAGCGTTTGCACACTTGTCCGTCAATCTCCCCTCCTAGTCATCGACGTCCTTTGACCCGTGACAAGGTGTGGATTGCCTAATTGTTTAACTAACAAACAAATGTTGATCGAGCAGCGCCGCCAGGGATGATGGATTGCCCAAAGCAGCGACTGATGGCACCTCGACGTGTTTGCAGACGAGGGGTGGGAACGAGTTCCAATTAAAACTTCGGTGCCAAGTCTTTTGTGCCAGCATGGCTTTCATCTACCAAATTAAATTCGAATCAAACGGACATGTTGGTTGTTGGAGCTTGTTTTGGGAACTTTACGTTCAGGGACGGTTCTGTCGATGCGTGAAGAAGTATAAAAGATTCGTTCCTTGAGCGACAGTTGTCTGTCATGATGAATTAGAACTATTGATATTGGCGTCTGAACTCTTTTTAAGAGTGGTAAAGCATTTATATGTGGAAAACTTTGCGAAGTTTTATTTTAGTGCTTGAATAGCTAAAAAAAAAAGAATATACAAGGCATTGGTACTAGTATGTGAATACCTCGAAGAGAGTTATGAAAATGGCTTTGATTTTTCATTAGCTTTGTGTGTCATAAATTGTGTACTTTAAGGATATTATATTTTACACATATTATTTATTTGTTCTAAAAGTATCTTTAACATATGGTCTTTTAATAAAAATCTTTGAAAGGTGCTGAACTTAAATATTAAATTTGGTATTTAATCGGATTTTCATTTTGAGTTATGCTGTTTAGTTACAACTGCCCCCTCCACACAAAGTGTGCTTTTTTGGATTCAGGCAGTCTCAAAGCATGTATTTTTGGTGAAATATGAGGCAGTATTCTTTTATCCCTTAACTGATATCAATCTAATTATAAATATAAAAATAATAGCCCGCCTATAAGCAATCAGTAATTGCTATAAAGTATATATTACAGCCATTGTATTATGTTTATGTATGGTATATATATATGTAAAATACTATGTGAATGTATTTCTTAGTTTAGAAACGTAGGAGCTGTGAGGGGTTTATTGTAGCAAACAGTGTCATAAAGTGGAAAGCAGAGGGTGGCTAACAACGAGTTGTAGAACAATAACTTAGAAAGCTGCGGGAGGCAACCAACAGTCGATGGAAAAATACTGATTTAACGTCCAAAAACTTTGTAAGTAGTCACGCGGGTGCAAAAAACCAATGAAAGTCAAACTAAAGTGTTCTGCTAAAGTAGGCTTACTTAGCCAATCAGTAAATAGAGAGATTAAGGCAGTATTTTAATTACTTAAATGATACAGTCTAATTATATAATATAAAAAATAACAGCCCACCTTAAATCAATGTGTAAAATATAACATATAAAGTGTATATTACGGTCATTGTATTATGTTTATTTTATTATGTACATGTATAAAATGCTATGTGAATGTATTACGTAGTTTAACAATGTAGGAGCTGTGAGAATAGGAGCAGGATGCTTTTCGTAGCAAACAGAATTACAAAGTAAAAGCCGAAAGTTGCTAACAATAAGGTAACCTTGAGACAACAATAAATTAGAAAGTTTAAAAAGGCTATGAATAGTTCTTGGAACAATAATAATGTAACATTTAAAACAGTTTATAAATAGCCAATCAAAAACTAGAAAAGCTAAAAGTTAAATAAAGGTATTCTATTGGAGTAGGCTTAGCCAATCAGAGACTAGAAATAGAGGAAATGTACAAATTCAAATGATAGATGCTACAAGAAAGCGTACCCAAGCAGTTCAGTTCGGTACGGGTCAATGATTATATGTGAGACATCAACATTTATTGCGGTGAGGATAATATATATGTTTAACTGTTAAAACCGTAATTAACAATAATCTCACAGCTCTATAGTAGGATACATCAGTGAAGTGTTGTTTTACCGTGTGAAGGATTAATAAAAAATAAAAATATAGTTATAATTTGTGTTAGCGTTATTCTTTAGCGTACCAGCACTATTAAGATATACATGTTCTAAAACAAAAATACAACTGACGAAGCCGAGGCATACATAAATAAAATAAATAAACATTAAAATAAAAAGTTGATTCTTAAACGTGGGGCGAAGGCCACCGGAAAGTTTGTACCGTACGTGGGGCGAACACTCCTAGAAACATAACTCTCGCAAGTTTGGTACCTAAGTTTGGCCCAACACCTTGCTTCAAATTGGTGTCCATATGTGGTGAAACCGCAACAATTAAACCTTCAAGATTAAATTTAAAATTTTAAGCTGTGGACGCTAAGAGGTAGCGTACCCAGGCCAAGTCAGTTCAGTAGATGAAGCTCAGAGTGTGCAGATGTGAAATTTTAGTGCAGTGCGGAGAAGATAAATTTTGACCTATAAAAAATGTAATTATGAACAGATAATTACTATAACCGTAAAAATACATTTCATTTTATATTCGCAGAGATATAAATTTGTATGATTTATACTTTTTTTTAATGCGAATAAAGAACTTAAGAAATTCTCTATAAACTGCAATTCGTTAGTACACATATAGAATGTAATATCTTACATCTCCATACGCAAATACTTCAGTAAATTGTTACTATTTTATAAGTAATAAAGAAGTGAGAATTTAAAACTATAATTTGTGTAAAGTGTGTGAAACTATTCTGCAGCCGTACCACCCTTGTTAGAAAATACTTGCTCTACCAGATATAACTGACGCAGCAGAGGCATAAATTAAATTAAATCATAATTAATAAAAACATCAAAATTCTTTATATATAAACTTTATTATTACACACACACACACACACACCACCACCACCACCACCACCACCACCACCACCACCACGAACACCACGCAAATCTTGTTATGGAATTTTTGGATGGAATGCAATACTTCCTCTATTTATTATAGGTAAGTAGTAGAGGAAGTGAAGAGAGAAAAGATATTATCGTTTACCTCAAGGGGAAGAAACAGCAAAGACAAATGTGCACATACGTTAATTAGTATACTTGTAGATTTATTGCGATCAATATTAGACTTTATTGCTGACATATCTCTATGTTTCCATGCTGAATCTCTTAGAGAACACGAGTCCAGACATAAATTCACTGACGTGTGATACGCATTATCTCAAAACTGAAGGCCCATGTTATAATCCGATATGACATGTGGCTAATACCTGCAGCTTATTGAAAGGTGAATGTACATTACCCCAGTGGAATTTCCAATGAGTCACGTCTGTCCCCACATTCTCTTGGGAAACAAGGGTTTTATTAACCCCTGCCTCCCTTGCGCTGTAGAGGGTAAGAAAGGCTCACGTGAAATATGGGTAGCGCCTCTGGACATGTCTCCTGAGGGCCGTAACAGTGCTGCCACCTTTCCCAGGAGCGCAGCTCAGCATGCAACCGCGTCATGATTGGCTGCCCTGCCAACACCACTTTAATTTACGTGGCATGAAAATGTCCTGTTCGCTCCGCAGTGTGAGTTCAGTGCAGTAATGTGCATTATTCTCATGTTGGGTTGCAAGAAATTGTGCTTTTATCTTTTGGTTACAAATTTGTTACTGTTCAAACTGTACATCATTATAATAATTTCGTAGTTATTCCTTTTTACTTTCTATACTACGCATAGTAAGTAGGGGAAGTATTGTACTCCACTCAAAGCTTCGATGTCGTGATTTCACCCGAAATATGCTTTGAGGTCCCCTGAACCCAAGAAAGCCTTTTTAGAAAATGGTCAAATAAATACCAAACTTCGTATTTAATTCAGTATCTTCCTAGATGCGATACAACGATTTTCAAGATAATCCCCATCTCAAGCTATCCTTTACATGGAACATTTTTCGAAATTTTTGATTTTAAAGAATGGATATAACAATTTTAATTAAAATGCCATTTATTAAAGATATTTGCATGACAAATATAATGTATTTATTGATTTTTTGGGAATAGCCTATGAAGTCCTCTTCATTCGGAAGGAAATTTATATAATCTTGTATAACTGGTAAACGTTAACCGATAAACGAACAGGAACTGCACAAAAAGTGTAGATCTCTTTAAAACACACAATTTATTCCAAATAAATTTGTTTTGGTATAAGCCGTTTCTGAGATATACCTTATTAATGGTTAGAATTGTTCATTACTTGGTAATTCATTTTAATTCATGTCAACATCAGTTTCTCTCGCTTGCATGGAAATGGTATGGAATTTTAAGGCCAGCGCATAGCGTCCAGTTCTAAAACATTTGTCTATCGCTGTCCCCTTTGTATATATAACGAAATATGTAATGCAGCTGTTTCCATAATAGTTCATTTGGATTAAAATGAAAGAGAGAAAAATAGGCTTTAGTAAGAATAGTTTGTATACCACTAATAAACGATAGATTGCGACTCCAAATCTCGTGCACAGGTCATGCTATGGCTTTTTCGGTGTTTCCGTCAATTTCCAGTTAAATAATAAACTGGCTACTCAGATCAACAATCTAAAATTACATGTAAATACAATAAATAGGAATAAAATACAAGCGGGCGACTAAACCCATCGGCACTATACTGGCTGCATATGTACACTTACAAAATAACGACACCTTTTGATTAAATAAGTAGCAACAAACTAGATGTCACAGAAATACCTACGCAACTGAGCCCATTTAGCAGAAGGTAACTTAAGCGGATGGTAAGGAAAGTCTGGATGCAATCTGGCACATATTGATTCTTGGGAATCAAATAATTTATGGGTAAGCGCTGTGATATAGTCTAGATGTTTAATCTGCATAAAACAAACAAATATAAAATAAATACATTAATTAAATAATAACTTTGAAGAGCTGTTTCTTTGATGAATATCCCACGAACATTCCAAGTTATTAAATTTAAATATCCTGCTATGCCCAATTGTTTATCCTATGTCTTCTGTTCGTCTTATATCATGTAGGCTTTCTGTAATTAATTATACCTTGGCCGCGTTACGAGCGCTGCGCAGCGCTGTATTAAAATAATAATAATAATAATAATAATAATAATAATAATAATAATAATAATAATGGAGGAATTAGGAACGTATAACCTGATTGATAAGGTATAATAATAATAATAATAATAATAATAATAATATCTGAAAGATTATCACATTACTTAACGAATTATAAACCAACAGGAAAGAAAAGTGTAGGAAAACTTATTAAAAAATGGCATGAGCAAGATACATAGATTGCAACAAGCAGAAATGTATAAATCATGAAGAAATAATAATAATAGTTTACTGAGCTGCTGCGACATACTCCCATAACGCCTTCTTTACAAGTTGTACAGCATATGAAAACAATTATATAACCGGTAGCATTATCATTTGCAATATATGCTTCTTATGCAAAGAAATGCATCAGAAGTTGAGTAATAAAGACAAGATAAGGTTTAGGGGTAAACATTTTTCTAAAAGGGAGAAAACGATTTTGTTGAAGATCATAAAGAAATCTGAGAAATTAGAACTACGCATAGGGATATCAACAAATTAAACACATCTTAATTTTAATATGCGTTAAGATTCTGGCTCTCATGTTATTTTTATTGACTTCTTTAAGTTAAGTGTGCAGCATATATAGATGCTAAGCAGTACCTATGGTAAACATTCAACCACAGTCTTCATATGTGGTAGCCAGTTAATTTCAAAGCTGGAAAATTGTGAGCACACTTTTATGAAACGTTAAATTCCGAACAGGATGAAAAATAATTCTTAATTGAAAAATCTATACGTACAATAAAATTATAACCGAAAACCTCCCATTTTCAATTTAAGGTGAATAATTAATGCTAACGCGTATACTGGGCTACATTGAAAAAAACTAAGTTTTTAAAATTGTGTGTATTTGTGTGTGTTTCACGCAGGAATAATCCAACCGATTACAATAAAATTTTGTATGTAACATAGCTTAAGTCTCACTTATAAGATAGGCTATATGGAATTTTAATTGCGTTTTATGAAGGCTTCTATTAAGGAGCAAAATAAAAAAAATCTAAATATCCCGCTTATTCTTCAATAGCACTTATATACAAAAATTAAGCATTTTTATCATTCGCTACTCTTGTTATGTAAACCGGTTAGCACGAGAAGCATTATAGTTTCGATCGCATTGCAAATTTAATAAGAGGTAAGTAGTAGAGTAGGTAAAAATGCTATCTACCAAGTTTCAGTTTACCAAGAGCGTGTAGCTAAGATTCCTTCAAAGTTTGTGCTTTTCTGCCTGTTTTTAAGTTATTAGCTATCTACGAGGGCGTCCAATAAGTAAATTTCCCTATTTTATAGAAAACATTACACACAATTGATCATGTTGAATTAATTTTATTTGTATTGTACAATCCCTCTGTTACTTTTCTACAGAGTCAACATGTTTTTCCAAGCATTTTTGGGGATGTGGCACAAGTTTTTCCAAACCAGTGTTGTACCAGGTCGGGTCCTGTGCTCACAAGAAACTGTTCACTGTTTTGACTTCATCATCAGTGTTAAAAGTGCTTAGCTTTGAGTTGGAGGAACATATGAAAATCACTTGGGGCAAGCTCCGGTGAATACGGAGGATACGAGAAAACTTCCAAGTTGAATCTTGACCAGGCGGAGCTCAGAAAATTCAACTGTGTAGCTTTCTCGCATCCTCCATATTCACCAGATCTTTTTCCAAGTGATTTTCATATGTTCCCCTGACTCAAAGGTCATCATGGAGATAAGCACTTTAACACCGTGACGATCAATCAGAAGTGAACAGCTGGTTACGAGCACAGGAACCGACCTGGCACAACACCGGCTTGGAAAAACTTGTGCCACGGCCCCAAAAATGCTTGGAAAACATGTTGACTATGTAGAAAAGTAACAGAAGGATTGTACAATATAAATAAAATTAATTCAACATGATCAATTGTGTGTAATATTTTTTATAAAATAGGGAAACTTACTTATTGGACGACTTTCGCAAATGTATAATTGAAATGCAGAGTACTTCTTAGCGATGTCGCCCGTTTCACGGTAACTGACTGGACGGCAGCGCAGGTGTAGTGCTTTTCTTCCACACTGAGGCCACCGGACGGCGGCTCACGTGCCTTACCGTAAGAGATGCTGGATATCGCCCTTTTCTATCCTCACATTTCTGACATGTCTCAGGAAATTTTCAATTACACTTGAGAGTTCAATATCTAAAATTGAGTGAATTTCTCGTTTGATGTTTTCGTTTATTTCTTCCAATGTATGGGGTTTCTGGCATACTCATTATTTTTAAAGTTCCTCTCATAGGTGAAAATCGCATAAGTTAGGTCAGGGGATCTTGCGGGTCATAATATTTTACTAATTACCCTATCTATAAAGATTAAACTTAATTAAACTGAATTAAACTAAACGACTCATCAGCTGTATGCGCGGTAGCAAAAGTCTTACTGGAAACACCCAGACTGACGTTCAACGTCAAGTCAGCTGCTCAAAAAATGGTGTAAGTCATTCCTGTATCTCGCTGCATTTATTATTTGTTCAGAAAATATAGGGCTTATTATTCTGTATACATTTACTGCACAGCATATGCGAATTTTCGCATCGTGCAAGGGAACATCGTGTGTAAAATAGGCTTTCTTTGTGCTTCAATATCTGTTATTTTACGACTGAACATAGCCATGCAAATGGATGATGCTTCGTCAGAGAGGAATATTGAGCGTGGGGCAGTTACGCTATCAATTACATTTCCAAAACTCCAATTACAGGAATGATCACGTATAAATTAAAGTTTATGCAGCAAACCCCATGCATTGAAGCAACTTGAGGCAGCATTTTTAACACTTAAATGATTTCAGTATAATTATATAATATATAATTCAATAACAGCCTGCCTTAAAGCAATATGAGTATAAATAGCATATAAAATGTATATAACAGTCGTATCAATGTTTATATTATTATGTACATGTTTAATAATGTTATGTGAATGTATTAGGTAATTTAACAATATAGGAGCTGTGATAATAATATAGGTCTAAAGTTGCTAACGATGAGGTAACCTTGAGGCAATAATGAAAGTAATAATGCTACTAGTAATTCTTGGAGCAACAATAATGTAATTCTTTAGACAGTTTACAAATAGCCAATCAACAACCAGTAAAACTTGAAAGTTAAATAAAAGTAGTCTATTGGATTAGGAATAGCCAATCAGAGACTTGAAATAGATGAAATTTGCAAATTCAGGCTGTAGAAATCAGTTCAGTTGCTAGTAGACAGCGTTCCTAACTGGACGCGAGACGCGTCCTCGAGAAATTTAATACGTATCCAGTGTGAGACAAAAATTCATTACAGAGAGAAAGTTTACGTGTTATAAAGTTCAAATAATTAATAAATAATCTCACAGCTCTCTATAAAAGTGAAGTGTTATTTAATCGTTACAAGGATTAATAAAAGGAGTGAGGTAAAAATTATAATTTGTGTAGGCCTACATTCTTTAGCCGCACCACTCCCTGCAAAGAGAAACATGTCTCTAAAAATACTGACGCAACCGAGGCAAACATAAAAATATATAATATTTAAAGAAACATTGAAATTACAAAGTTGATTCTTGAACATTGGGGCGAAGGCTACCGGAACTTTGTACCATACGTGGTTGCAACTACTTTAAGTGTTCGTCTGCCCAACAGTTGAAATATAATCCACCTCCTAAAATACACCTTCTTCAAAACCCCATGCATTGAAACAGCTGAAAGAAAACATCAGGCGAAAAATTTCCTCAATTTCAGATATTGAACTCCAGAGTATAAATGAAAATTTCCTGAGAAGATGATAAAATATGTGGATAGAGAATGGCAATATATCCAGCATGTCTTATAAGAAGTGTTATAAGTAATTGTACTGTAAATGTGAGAACGTGAGGCGGTTGCGCGGACATCATAACTGTTTCGGTGGGAGTATGACTTGTAGTGGCCGGCCGCGACCCGTCGTGTGTGGCAAAGTTATGTACTTAAATGAACTCTATATATTTTCTGAAGTAAGCTATTGTCTCCCTCTTATGGTTTCTTAGATAAACAAAATTCATTCAGAATGAAGGAGACTTCACAGAAAATTCAGGAGATGCATTCTATTCCTTATGTAAATAGGTCAAACATGTGATTTTTGAATTATAATTATTAGAACCGGATTGATAAAATAAAAGTAACGAAGATCTGTCCATGGTAGTTTTAGGATGAGAAGAATTCAGTGAAAATCTTCAAGTACAAATGCTAGACTTATAACAAGATGTATATCTATAAGATCTTTGGTTTTTCAGTTATCTTGTAGACACATAGGTAGGCAAGACTGAAAATGTTTAGAAAATCAAACAAGGATTAGTTTCACAATATGTAAATGCTTTTATTGTTTTTAAAAATAATTAATATTAATACATTTTTGCATTCGATGAAACCAGTCCTTAAAGCAGTGATGCCACTCTTCCTGAGAAACTTCAGAAACCAGATTTTTATAATGTTCCACTGCTTCATCTGATGACGAAAAAGTGAATCCACGCATTTTATCTTTAACGTTTGGAAAAGGAAATCCAGGGTGCCAGGTCAAGGCTGTTTGGTGTAGCGTCCATGGTGCTGACCTTCAGGGTATCCAGGTTAGTTTTGTTGTATACGAAGATGTGTATCATGATATAACATTATTTTTCCTTTTGGGTTTTTTCACGAACTTTTCAAAAATGTGCGGTAAACATACATTTGTGTACCAATCGGCAGTAGTGATACGTCCATCTTCTAATGCTATATGCCCTTTTAGAAAAATCTGATGTGTTGCACTCACATGACTATCTCTACTCTTGTACAAACTATTTTTACAAATGCTTTTTCCCCATCTACTTCATGTTAATCGAGATAAAGATCTTATTGCTAATTTTCTTGTAGGGGCAAGGGGAATAGGTTTTAAGCGAGAGTAAAATCTTTCAAGAGCTGGTTGCTATTTGGATCATTTCATTCTCTTTGCATGTCCAGGACATAAAATAAAAAAAAAGTATTGGAAAATTCAAGGAATATATCGGAAATGGTTCACTCCACAAAAAATGTATATGACGTAAATTGTGTGTTTTAATGAGCTCTAAATTTGTTGTGTAGAAAAACTTTGTCCATCTCTTGCGATTTACCAGTTATGCAAAAGAGAATAGGGCTTTTGGGTACATTCACAGAAAATTCAAGATATGCATTTTACTTTTCATGAAAATATCTTAAATATATGTTATTTTAATCAAAATCATTAGAACCATTTTAGTGAAAATCAAAATTTTCGAAAAATGTCCCATGTAAAGGGCAGTTTGGGGTAAGGGAATTTTCTTTAAAATCTTTGTGTCGTATTCTTGAAAGATACTGAATTTAAATATCAAGTTTGGTATTTATCCGACTTTTCGTTTTTGAGTTATGCTGTTCACAGTCACCCAGACACAAACACGGACCTTTTTCTAAAAGTGCTTTCTTTGGATTCAGGGGGCTCAAAACATGTATTTCCGGTGAAATCTTGGTATAGAATTTTTGGGTGGAATGAAACACTTCCCCTACTTATATACGTAGAGAAGATTAAAAAAAAAACACTAGCAACCATATTCTTATCAGCACTGTGAATTCGGCAGACTTTTGTAGGCTTAGGTTCTCTTCGAAAGAGGCATTGAGCCGATTGACTTTTCTTTTCAGGATAATATCAATCATACCAATAACGATGTTCCAAACGAAACTTAAAGTGCCACGTTGGAATTTTTAAAGTTTTTCTACACAATTGTGGTGTTTGATCGGGAGTCAGTTTATGTGGAATCCATCGACAACAAAATTTTCTCATGTCTATGTTGATGTAAAATGTTTTGTATATGACTCATACCAATGGCCTATGTCGCCCGAATAAATTCATAAAATGCCGTCGATCTGCTTTCAAGCGCTGCTCGAACAGCAAGCAATATTTTCATCAGTAACAGCAGTTCTTAGGGGGTCCTTCACGAAATTCATCACTAAGAAAAATCCGATCTCTTTTGAATTCGCTGTACCAATTACGAATTATTGTTGCCAAGGATGGAGCTTCTTCGCCAAATGCATTTCTAGGCTAATATTCACATTGTTTAGGCGTTAATGACGGTTTAAAATCGTAAAACATCATAGCCTGAAAATGTTCTCTAGTCAAATTGATTTTTGGGTGAACACAAAATCTTTAAATGATGATACTTAAGAAACTATTCGAGCAAATCGAATAAAGTACAGGCAGTCTATTCACAAAGTATTAGAAAGTAGCTGTCAAATCTAAAGAAATTTAATGTTTTTTAGAAACATGGCATTCTAAAATGCTTCAGTATCACCCTCGTATGTGCGCGCGGATGGAGGGACATATTTCGATGTATCACTTTCACATTACTTTCTTTATCCACTATCGTTTATATTTATATAGCTGCTATAAATTATTCCCATGAAACTCCTACTTCATGTTAATCGAAATAAACTTTTCCAGAAATAGTTTCATTACACATTCAGTTTTAGGTACAATAGGGATACAGAGAGTAGAATCGATAATCATGTGTCTATATGCTGACCATGAAATTCCTCTTTCCATGACATCGCGAGAAACAACAGAAAAGCGGTAGCACTTTAAAAACATAACGAAGTACTGAAAAATTCAAACCGATAATAACGATTTCTCGGAAATGGCTATGCCACAGAAAAAGTTATTTGAAATAAATTATTTGTTTTAAAGAGATCTATATTTTTATGTAGTAAATTTTTTGTGTATACCTTAATGTTGACTCGTTATATGTAGTTATAATTATAATTACATAAAATTCCTCCTGAATGAAGAGGATATGATAGGCTATTTTCAGAAAATTCCAGATATACATTTTATTTGTCATGTAAATATAAGCAATTTGGGATAGGGCTTTTTTTGAAAATCGTTGTGTCTCATCCTTAGAAGATACTGAACTTGAATACCAAGTTTGAATTTATCCGGAATTTCGTTTTTGATTTATGCTGTTCATAGAAACACACACATACACACATGGACCTTTTCCTAAATTTGTTTTTTATTCAGGGGGTGTGGAAATCGGTGAAATCTCGAAATCAAATTTTTGGATGAAATACAATACTTGATCTAATTACTGTAAGTATTAGTAGATAAAGTAAAAATGTTATTGGGAAAAGGTCAGAAAAACTAAAATCATGTATTTGGGATGAAAGCTGGATATTGAAATTTTGGGTGGAAGGCCATACTTCCCTAAGGTAATATACACTTCTATATCTTTGTTAATATTTTGGAAATTAATTATTAAAATTACGACTGTTTTATATAATAATGCTACGCATTAATACAACTTATTATGTGACAGTAGCGAGCACATCCAAAAGTGCTAAGTTCATTGTTTTACTTTAAAAAATCTGATGTGTTACACACACACACACACACACACACACACACACAGACACACACACGGACATGTTTCCAAAAATGCTTTTTTTGGATTCATGAGGTCTCAAAACATGTATTTCCGGTGAAATCTCGGTATCGAATTTTTGGGTGGAATGCAATACTTCCCCTACTTACTATACGTAGTAGAGAAAGTAAAAATCTGATGTGTTACACTCACATGACTTTCTCTACTCTTGTACAATCTAATTTTACAAACGCCTATTCTCCATATGCTTCCTGTTAATCGAGATATCGAGATGTCAATCTTATTGGTAATTTTCTTGTAGAAGCAAGGGGAATATGGTAGCTTTTAAGCGATAGTCAAATATTTTAACGCTGGTTGCTATGTGGCGCATTCCATTCTCTTTGCATGTCCAGGACAAAAAAAAAATGAATAACGCATTTGAGAAAAAGTATAAGTATTGGAAAATTTAAGGAAATAACAAGCAATATCTCGAAAATGGTTCACTCAACTAAAAAAATGTATATGACATAAGTTGTGTATTTTAACGCGATCTACATTTTTTGTGTAGTAAAATTTTGTCTATCTCTTATGGTTTACCAGTTATGCAAAAGTCGTTCACAATGAAGAATACTTTTGGAGACATTCCCAGAAAATTCGAGATATACATTTCATTTCTCATAACATTATCTTAAACATATGATATTTTAATCAAAATCGTTAGAGCCATTTTTGAGAAAATTTAAATTTTCGAAAAATCTTCCATGTAAAGGGTAGTCTGGGGTGGGGGGATTTTCTTGAAAACCTTCGTGTCGCATCTCTGGAAGATACTGAACCTAAATACCAAGTTTGGTGCTTATCCGACTGTTCGTTTTTGAGTTATGCTGTTCACAGACACACACACACACACACACACACACACACACACACACACACACACAGACACACACACGGACATGTTTCCAAAAATGCTTTTTTTGGATTCAGGAGGTCTCAAAACACGTATTTCCGGTGAAATCTCGGTATCGAATTTTTGGGTGGAATGCAATACTTCCCCTACTTACTATACGTAGTAGAGAAAGTAAAAATGAATAACGAATTTGAGAAAAAGTATAAGTATTGGAAAATTTAAGGGAATAACAAGCAATATCTCGCAAACGGTTCACTCAACAAAAGAAATGTATATGACATAAATTGTGTATTTTAACGCGATCTACATTTTTTGTGTAGTAAAATTTTGTCTATCTCTTATGGTTTACCAGTTATGAAAAAGTCGTTCATAATGAAGAATACTTTTGGAGACATTCCCAGAAAATTCGAGATATACATTTCATTTCTCATAACATTATCTTAAACATATGATATTTTAATCAAAATCGTTAGAGCCGTTTTTGAGAAAATTAAAATTTTCGAAAAATGTTCCATGTAAAGGGTAGTCTGGGGTGGGGGGATTTTCTTGAAAATCTTCGTGTCGCATCTCTGGAAGATACTGAACCTAAATACCAAGTTTGGTGTTTATCCGACTCTTCGTTTCTGAGTTATGCTGTTCACAGACACAGACAGACACACAGACACACAGACACACAGACAGACACACACACGGACATGTTTCCAAAAATGCTTTTTTTGGATTCAGTGAGTCTCAAAACATGTATTTCCGGTGAAATCTCGGTATCGAAATTTTGGGTGGAATGCAATACTTCCCCTACTTACTATACGTAGTAGAGAAAGTAAAAATTGACGCAGATGCACAGCTATAACCCATTTTATGTATAATAACATAATTTACCACCATTTCAAAGGATGTAATTTCCCAGTTTGACAGGTGAATTCTATGAGCTTCAAAATGCTGGCAAAATATCTCGAACGGTTTACAGAAAACAGTAACCTCGTTAGAAAGATTTTTCAGGAATTTTGTCTGAGAGGGTTTATTAAAGTTAAACACTGCTTGAGTTCTACCTATTTCTATCAATTCTATGTCTGTGGAAACTATATAGACTGTTCTGACATTGCAGACACATATTGGGAATATGTTTCGACTCCAGACATGAAATCACTTGGTACGAGTGGGAACGAGCAATATAAGAAAAGAAAAAAGAATAAGAGAAAAGAACTCTTGTTCGCAGTGGCAATAAGTCGAAAGGAACAGGAATCTGAGAAAGTGGGAATTGGAGAGGGTTCTTTACGTTCCGTATTTCGAAAGATGTCTTTCGGAACGAGAAACCATGTCACAAAATCTGATTCCTTCGCCTGTCTCTTTCTCCACAGTTATGAGCTTTGTCCCCCCCCAAAAAAAAACAGTCTCTTATATTTTCCTGACAACGGAGTTAGTTTCCTCGCTGCCACAATGGCTTTAGTTCCAATGAATTTATTGCCAGTGTTTCTTAACTACACGGTTCATAACCATGGTTACAGACATAGTGCTTGTAAATAAAAATAATTTCACCACTTTCTCCACCAATGATAATTTCACATATCAGTTATGTACAGTCGAGTGCATGGAATCATGTCTATATAATGCTCAGTGGTTTAATATTGGTAAAGAAACATTAAATTGCCTCTGCCACGCCCAGTCCCCACCACTTGTTTCGTTCTAGTACTCCACTTAAGGTTTGTCTTACTCTCCCCTTTTCCTTCGCTCCTGAGCCTGAAACAAACCGGTGGTTTTAGGTTAATGTTTGAGTACCAGACCTTTGATATCAGACCAATATGAGACGGACTTAGCCAACGGATTGTGTAGCCTGTCGTTCCTTAGCATGGTTTCTGGCCACTCAGTGAAATATTTCTGTACTCCTCCCCTTCTGCCTCTCACCTAGACCTGACCTTTAATGCGTGAGTGTCGGACTTGAATTCAAATCAATAAGAGCTTGGCTCACTCTGTGCTAGTGTGGAACACAGCGATAAAGGAGTTTCTGCCAGGGCTAAAACACCATAGGAAACAAAAAGCACATTTCCGTATACTCGACTCTACTTGATATGCATATAAAAGTGATTCTTCTATTCACTTTACGTAGCGATGTATCTTGTGTTTTCCTGAAATGGTTTCGAACCTCAAGCCTGATGAAGAGGCCTCTGAGCAAAATTACCGATCTTTCACGCCCAATATAGAATGGGATGCTAAGGACCATAGCAGTTAAAGAGCATCTATAAAAAAGTGTATTCCGCGCACGTTTTCTTCTGTGGGATGTTATATTTTTTCTAATTTGCTTTTGTGTTAAGCCCTCTTGTACTATCGAGGAATTTATGATCCATTGGAGATCGCCTGAAGGGTTTACCAGGATAGTAGAATGAGAATGATTCTCAGTATGGTAGCCCAAGCAATAAGAGCATCAGCACGAAAACCAAAGATCCTTGTCTCGAGTCCCGCCCATCGCATTGGGATTTTAAAATTTGAGTAAACTCCTAGTTCCTTTTAAGTTAACACGGCTGTTGTTTACACACGAAAAAAAGTCTTGTTTAATTTATTGCCAAATAACAATTGGAATCATTTATTTTCTCAACACAACATTCCACTGATAACATTCTTTGCTTTATTAGCTTCAATTAAATTTGCATGTATTATTTCTGCTCCATTTGACCAATGGGGAAAGTTAGTGGAGTGATTTGTTTATATATTCCAATCGCCTGTCAGGGCGTGATGTTCATATCACATTTTTTTACACACTCCGTGATCAAAACCTCGCACATATAGGCTAACCTCTTTAACAACGCAGAAAATAATACATTAACGGTTTATTTTATCATACATTATACACGCCGGTATTGATTTATTGGAAATGTTTAAACGTTATATTGACTTTTCACTTTAGTGAATTACTGCCTGTTCAGAGGGAGTTACGAAACCCTCGCTTTAATAAATTGAAGGAGCCGTTTCCCGCAATGAGATTTTGATATATACGCATCAACAACTATTGCCAATTCTACAGATATTTAAAGTTATACTGAGGCAGTATTTTTAGCACTTAAATGATCTCAGTCTAATTATATAATATGAAATTCAACAATTGTCTTAAAGCAATGTGTGTATAAATAACATATAAAATGTATGCAACAGTCATTGTATTATGTTTATATTATTATGTAAATGTTTAATGATGTTATGTGAATGTATTAAGTAATTTAATAATGTTGGAGTTGTGATAATAATAGGTCAAAAGTTACTAACAATGAGGTAACAATGAGGTAACCTTGAGGCAATAATGAATTGGTAGGTTTAAAGATGCTACTAGTAATTCTTGGAGCAACAATAATGTATTTTTTGAGACAGTTTATAAATAGCCAATCAACAACCAGAAAAAAGCTTAAGTTAAATAAAAGTATTCTATTGGAGTAGGATTAGTGAATCAGAAACTGAAATAGAGCAAATTGTACAAATTCAGAAACCAGTTGCTTGTAGACAGAGTTCCTAACCGGACGCGAGACGCGTCCTCGAGAAGTTTAATACGTATTCAGTGTAAGACAAAAATAGTTTACGTGTTAAAAAGTGCAAGTAATTAATAAAAGAATCTCACAGCTCTCTATATAAGTGAAGTGTTATTTAATCGTGTCAAGGATTAATAAAAGAATTGAAGTAAAAATTATAATTTGTGTAAGTCTACATTCTTAGCCCCACCACTCCCTGCAAAGAGAAACATGTCTCTACCAATTAATACTGACGCAGCCGAGGCAAACATAAAAATATATAATCTTTAATAAAACATAAAAATACAAAGTTGATTCTTAAAAATTGGGGTGAAGGCCACCGGGTACCATACGTGCAGTTGCAACTACTTCAAGTTCGGCTCCCCAATCGCCGAAATACAATACAACTCCTCCTAAAGTAAACCTTCTTCAATACCTTGTGTTACCAAAAGGGCCTCATGGTCAGTTATCGAAACACGTGCGGTTAGGAGTGCACAGACGGCTCTGTTGTGCTGGCCGAAACAAATTAAACTGATAGTGTCGTAACCATACAAGTATCAATCACAGCTTATGTTGCTGTAAACCTGTCTAAATAAGATAATCACAATTATTGATGCTCAACTTTCTATGAAATCGTATCACGTTATTTTCAATTGCTCGAGCCGTAAATTAACTAAAATGAAGGAAAAACTATTCTGGAGAGTGGAGATAGACGTATTTATTTTTATACCGCTTACTTAAGCTATTCAAGTATGGAGCGAGCCGGCTCAGGCAGTAACGTCTGTGGCCCGCATTCGGGAGGTCGTGTGTTTTATTCTCGTGGTCGACCTTCCTGACCCATTTTCCTGACCTTTCTGATGACTTTTTTCGGAGTTTCCCCGGTTCGCTAGGCCAATGCTGGGAAAGATAATTAAATTCCTCGAATTTCCTGTCCCTCCAATTCACCTCCATTCTCATTTCACTTCAGCTTTCATCCGCTTGGTCTCTTTCAGGGTTATACGTGTCGGTGGGAGATCTCGACGTGTGCAAAGCAGGGGAAAAGGATACTCTGTGGAAACCTTCGCCCCCCGGAGGGGCTGTCTGCGGACTCTGGATCCCTTAGGGGATATGTAAGCCCACAGAGGAGGGGGAGCCAGCTGCACCAGTGCCCATCTGGGGAGTTTAAATCTGTAAATGGTAGGGACCCTGCCATTTTTCTCTGTCTCCTCTCACCTCATCTCTTCCCCCTGAAGGCATATTTACAAAATATCTATGTAGGTCGACGCGCTAAGTCCGCCTCCGCGTTGAACTCTAATCCTAATCTAATGGCAGTACTGCATTCAACTAAAACATAGCTTATGTTTTGCACTGACATAACTTCCTCTACCTACTTCGTTTACTTAATCTACTTTATGTTAATCGAGATAAACCCTTGCGGAAATAGTTCCATTACACATTTCGTTGTAGGTGCAGGAAACTGAGTCGATAGTCATGTGTTTAAAAGTGGGGAGCTATATGCTGGCCTTAAAATTCCATACAAATTCCGTGATCGCGGGAAACAACTGAATAGTGATAACACTTTAATCACTAAAAGATTGAAAAATTCAAAACAATAATAACGGATATCATATAAATAGCTGATACACAAAAATATTATCTTAAATTGTGTGTTATAGCGAGATCTGAATTTTTAGTGCAGTACGATCTATGTCTAAGGGTTTACCAGTTATACAAAATTCCTTCCAAATGAAGCAGACTTCACAGGACGAAATACTTCAAAATATACATTTTATTTCTCATGTAATATCTTAACTATAAGTTATTTCGATCAAGATTGCTACAGCTATTTCTGAGAAAATAAAAAATACCAAAAATTTCCATATAAAGGGTAGTTTTGGTTGGAGGATTTTGTTGAAAATCTCCGTGTTGCACTTTTAGAAGATACCGAAGTTAAATAAGAGGTTTCGTTTTAAGTAATGCTGTTCACAGACGTGCGCGCGCAAATACACACACAGACTAACGGATCTTTTCCTAAATGCTTTTTTTTTGGATTTATGGATCTCAAAACATATATATACGGTGAAATCTCGACATGTAATACTTCCTCTATCTACTAGGTATGTGGTAGACAAAGTAATATACAAGTTTCATCGTTTTGAGGTCCCTTTGAATAAAATAAACCTGCTAGAGACAGAGAAAGAGAGAGCGAGAGAGGGAGAGGGAGAGGCTGAGGAGTCTGTCTACCAATCTGTTGTGAAAACAATATTACTTAAAATCGGAAATCGGCTAAATATCTGGTTTCAAATAACATAGGTTACTTTTAAGACTACAAAGCAAATATATCAAGGATTCTTTCCACCTCATAAAAAAACCTATACATGAACACAACTGTTACTTTTATGTTTTCAAAAATGATTCTAGCGATTGATTAAAATAATTTTTGGGAAAGACTGAAGTAAGATAATTTGAATACTTAAACAAGCCAGAGATGCAAACACCTGAGAGTTATCTACAGTTGTTTTTACAGCATAAGAGGAAACACCATCTTGGGTCTCCCAGTATACATTTTTTGAACAGTTAGCCGATATCTAGTGTCAGAGCCAAACATTGAATATGATAAAGGAAATATTAGAGCATAGGGTTATTAGTAGATTATTAAGGTCGTCTAGATTCCCCGATTTGTCAGCCTGCGAATTTTATTTATGGGGAAATCTAAAAACTACACAAACACGATTCACATAGAATCCGTAAATTGAGAACTCATAAAAAATAATATTTCTGGTAACACTTTAGCATTCATATGTAACTTACTCCAAGAAAGCAAATTAACGTCAGAACAAATGGTACTTTGTCAAAGACTGTCACTCTAAATAATGGAGTTCCCCAAGGATCTGTTTTGAGTGTGACATTTTTGCTCATAGCAATAAATAGCGTTACTTCCACCAGTGCAAATTTGTCTCTTCGCAGATGACATTACTATTTTATGCAAAGGTAGAAACATTAAAACCTCAGAAACAATTTTCAAGAAAACTATCCACAATCTATGAAAGTGGATCCATTCTACTTGTTTTAAGTTCTCCGGATCTAAAAATAGGTGTATAGCATTCTACATAAACTTCAAAGACCGATCTTATACATAGATTGACATTTCATAGAAGCAGTGGACTGCTTGAACATCCTGGGGTTGTTATTCGATTCTAAATTAGCTTGGATCCCACAATTGAAACTCCTCAAAAACAGTTGTATCCGTCGTTTGAATATTTTGAGGATGTTGGCTTCCAGAAATTGGGGTGCTGACTACAACGTCTTTCTGCGAACATACCAAGCAATTTTTGGATATAAACTGGACTAAGGCTCCATAATCTATGCTTCAGCTAGTTCTACAGCCTTGAAAATGCTTGATACCATACAGTCATCTGGTTTAAGACTTATACTTGGTGCATTCCACACTAATCCTACCAATAGCCTGCAGAACCTCCTCTTTATATCAGATGTGAACAACTGAGTCTTTCTTGTACACTGAAGATTGCAGCTATACAGAATTTCAAAATGTTTGATTATGTGTTTCCTTCAAAATGTTGTCTTCAGATCGTATTAATGATATCCCTTTAGTCTGAGAATCTCTAAATACCTTCATAAACTCAATGTTACTTTACCTGATATATCACAACCTCCTGTTCTTCTACACTGTACTCCTTAGGAAACTAGTACATTAATGCTCAACGCAGAACTAAACAAATATCCTAAATCATCTATAGACCTAAAATCATCTAAAACTATTCAGCTAACTCATATCAACCTATCTCAGTCATAATAAAATATTTACTGGTGGTTTTATACTAAATGACAGATGCAGATTTGCAATTATCTGTCCAAAACACGCAACGCTCTACAGACATCCTGAATTCTTCTCCGTGTTCTATGCTGAAGGTTATGCTGTTAAGAAAGCGTTGGAGCTTATTACTACCAGTGAAAGAGGGATCCCTAATCCTAACTGACTCACTAAGTGTCGTACGCATCTCAGGCTGGCTCAAGGTATTCTCAGAATAAATATGGATTTGCAACACAAACATAAAGAAGTGGTATTTTGCTGGTTGCCATCTCATGTGGGCATCACTGGCAATGAAACGGCAAATGCAGCTGCCAAAGAATCTATCGAACATCCAGTGAGCAACCACTCAATCCCAATGCCCCACAGCGACGTATCCAGCCGTATTAAACGACGCCTAAACCACCACTGGAAACAACAATGGATGAATCAACCTGCCACCAAACTCCACGAGATCAGGCGTTATCCTGAAGTCACACCACATCTTACGTTCGCTGCAAGAAAACAAGTTGCTCTAACAAGCTTACGGATAGGGCACACCTCATTGACACACGCATATCTTACAATCAAACAAATTGTTACCGAATGCTCCATCTTCAAAGGAAAAAGAGATCTACATCACATCTCCACAGATTTTGCTAACGCAATGAACCACCCTGAAGTTCTTCACTTCTTTTAAGACATACATTTATGTCATAGTTTATCATTTTCGTAATTCGTTAAGTACTGTGTTAATCAATATTGTAAATGAAGACTGTGTTAATTAATATGCGAGTTTTCGTTATGAGAAGTTAATAGTCGCGTTATGACTTTAGTGTTTAAGCGACTAAAAATAAATAATGAAAGACTGTATTGTACGAGAAACTGGAAGAATTACAGCAAACAAACTTGTACGTGTAAATGCCAATTTCCTCTAGGACGCCAGGAATGTATTGTATCGGAGGGAGTTCATTTCCAACACCTTCTGTAGTCAAGGTTAGTCCACAATATGAGAACCTTAATTTTAATAGCCGACTCAAGCGACGGTAACAGACCCTGTTCACCGGGAATGACAAACGCCTACGCCGGGTCCGTTTGCCACCAAGTGGAGTAAAGTATGCTATGGACTGCTGTGTATATGGGGAGGTCCGTACTAGGTAGTGGTAGTAGTAATAGTTGTTTGAGTGACGCAAACTAGCAAACTACGGTGGCAGTGCCACCGCCTTACTAATTGAAAGTGCAATCGGTCACGCTATACACAGGTGGACAAAATGAAGAATGCAATTGTATTGAAATGAATAATAATATGTAGTCGATTCCCCTTGGACAGACTACCCGGATTTGTTTGTTTGTTAGGTTTTGTCCTCCGGTTTACGGGGTCACACGCAGTAGACGGGATCGATGCGGTGGGCTTTATGGGGAGAGCTGCTTTCTCAACTAGTGTTGATAGCTCCAAACTTTAACTGTCCTTGGATACGGGTGTGTCTGAGGGACGCCCTGTATATTCCTCCGGCCTGTACATCTTGCTCAGAAGGAGCACCAAAGTTAAATTCAATCTAGGACAACCCAAACATTTAAAAACTGAAGGAGAAGTATTGTTGTTCCACTGTTGGTGAGCCAAACTTGAAGTTGTTTAGACCACGCACGTTACAAACCTTCCGGTGGCCTTCGCCCCAAGTTCACTTTTTCGGTGGCCTTCGCCCCCACGTTTAAAAATCAACTTTGTATTTTTTAATGTTTATTTAAATATTATATATGTATGCCTCGGCTGCATCAGTAGAAATTTGCAGAAACATGTATGTCTTAGCAGGGGTTGGTGCGGCTAAGAATGAACGCTTACACAAATTATTACTTTTACTTCACTCCTTTTTATTAATCTTTCACACGATTAAATAACACTTCACTGATATATCCTACTGTAGAGCTGTGAGATTATTGTTACTTGTACTTTTTAACACGTAAACTTTATATTATTCACGCCGTAATGAACTTTTTTATGTCTCACACTGAATAAGCATCGCTTATTAGCCAATCAGAGACTTGAAATAGAGAAATTTACAAATTTAGGCGGTAGAAGCCAGACGCTAGAAAGCAGCGTTCCCAGGCAGACGTTTATAGATTGCGTACCCGATCTGGTGAATATGGAAGATGCGAGAAAACTTCCCAGTTGAATCTTCTGAGATCCGTCTGGGTCAAGATTCAACTTGGAAGTTATCTCCTATCCTCCGTATTCACCTGAGCTCGCCCCAAGTGATTTTCACATGTTCCTCCAACTCAAAGGTAAGCACTTTTAACACCGATGATGAAGTCAAATCAGCGAACAGCTGGATGCGAGCACAGGACCCGACCTGGCACAACACTAGCTTGGAAAAACTTGTGTCACGTCCCCAAAAATGCTTGGAAAAACACGTTGACTATGTAGAAAATTAACAGAAGGATTATACAATATAAATAAAATTAATTCAACCTGATCAATTGTGTGTAATTTTTTCATAAAATAAGGAAACTTCCTTATTGGACGCCCCTTGTAAATTATAAGCATCGTTCATTGGTTAGTCTGTATGTCCCTATATTGTTTTTCAGACTAGTTACATAGAGAACTGGAGTCAAAAGTTTGTTACCTGAAGAAACCTTTGGTGGGAAAAACACTATAGAGATTTAGGGAAATGCACCATTTTAAACACAATTGTGCACGTATTAGAATCTAATTTTTCAGATGAAATGCAATACTTCTGTCGTCTTGAGCACAATAGTCATAGAGAAAATAAATATAGGAATGTATATCCTCCTTTCTTTAAGAAGGTGAGCATTAATTATTATAAATTCCTCTTGCGATAGAACGTTGTTTTAAAACATTATTTGTCAGCTTGTTAACTTTGTGGCACCTATTTATGTCATATAGCTTCATATTCTTATTGTATTTATATGACTCGGCAGATGGTTCAGGTCTTTGCCCAGCGGGAATCCTGAAATTATTAAATGGATTTGTAAATGACATGAATATACACTCAAGCACGCTTACATTCACATACCAGACTCTGGGCATATCGAGAAACCTATTGATGAAGGAAAAGTTTCTCTACTCCAGGCTGGAATCGAAACCATGACCCCTCTCACGATAGGTAGATATTGTACTGATTGTGCAATGAGCTGAATCTTTGAAAGGATTTAGAAATATCGGAATTGACCCATTGTCCTTACTCCATTATGGAACCGGGTATGTTCGCTTTAATAACTGTGAAGTTGCAAACGATCCAAACCTACAGAAGTCCATTTCTGTTCGAGGATGGCGTATGCTTTCCTCTGGCAAAGACCGCATTATTAATGTCGCCTAAAAGCTGTAGCTGAAGCAAAAATCAAACGCAAGAACAGCGGAAAATATCGCCAGAGCCAGTGAATATTTAAGAGACTTGCTGGATGCTTGCGCATTTCTTTTGCGAATGTAGCATATCTGTCAGGAGTGTGCATGATTTATACCAACTGCCGAGCTGGCATCTTCCGAAGGAAATATTTTATTTGGCCATTTGAAAATCAATCGAATGCAGTCTAAACTTTAAACGGGCCGATATAAATCACTTTGCGCTTAATTTGACATCCACAGGCGAGAAATGTTCTGGCAGCGATATGCTTTCCAATAAAATTGATTGCAGCTCAAAATAGACGCAGCCTATGTCGGAGCTACAGGTTCGATATTTCGCTTTGCAGCTTTGTGTATTTTAAGCGTTGGACTTGAGATGAAATTAGAGGTCTACAAACTAACCTTTTCATTGACTTTTTAGTTGTTTTTTGTAGTTTAATAAAATAGAATTTACTCTTTAATATATATGGTTTAAAAAATAAATTTTAGAAAAAATTTCATTTGTGAGTGCGTGTATGTGTGTGAACCCGCATTTGCATGTGTGAACAGTATATCTCAAAAACGAAAATTTAGATAAATATAAAACTTGGTATTTAAGCTCAAAATATTCGAAGAGATTTTCTAGAAAATCTTCCATTCCAAACTACCCCTTAATGGAACATTTTTTTCGTTATCTTTTACCTTATAGGAAATGGCTCAGGTGATTTTGATTAAAATACCATATGTTGGAGGTATTATTGCTAAAATAATGCAGGTCTTTAATGAAAACTGTGTAAATTTCTTTTAATTCTGAACGAAATTTTTGTAACTGATAAATCATAAAAGACGGACAAGAAGTTAATTATGAAAACGATTACGAATAAGTTAATTACGTGATAATTTTTTTATTTACTTTAACTACTATGGTTCTTAGCGCCCCATTCTATATTGGACGTGAAAGTTTGCTCAGAGGCCTTTTTATCAGGCTTGAGGTTCTTTACGTGCCTCAATCAACGACACCGGACCATCGGCTTTACTTCCCTTCCAAAGGAAGCCACGTTAAGGATTTTCACTCCCCAAAAAATCCATGCTATCCGCCGTGGTTACGTGTAAGAGAATACATGGTGCTGTAATAGAGAAAGTCATATAAGAGTAACACTCAGATCTTTTTCTTCATTTGTTACTTTTCCGTTGCATATAAGTAAAGGATTTCTAACGAGATCGGTCAAACATAGGCGTGGTAAGAAAGGATATATAACTCCAACTCGTCCCCGTGGTAAGTTGGTTACGTGCATGAATCGACGTAAAATAGTGAGTGATGAACTCACGCATATCCGAGTTCTTTCGGAAGCGCGTGGGTTTGTATCGAGCGAGATGGCACCCATTAACGTGTGAGGCTTGCATTCGGGACGTCGTGGGCTCGATTTCCGTTGGGTGGGTCACTCTGACCTCGGGTTTTTTCGCGGTCAGGTCGAAGGATCAGGCTAGTGGACGGCGGGCGAGGCGTGTTGCAGTGAAGTTTGCTTTCAGGAATTGTCTGCCCTGGAGTCCTCTGTGTGACAGGCTCTCAGAGACCCCTACGCGGGGAGAGCGGGCACATGGTTGGGGGGGGGGGTGTTCAGCCGGCATCGGGATGTAATCTTTGAAAAGTTACGGACCGCACCTAAGTCCACGTCTGCCGTCCAGGATCTGGTCGCCCTCTGTGCCCTTCGCTTCACTCCTTCATCCTGAGGTTTCCAGAAGCATAACAAGCCTTCAAGTGTTGAAATCCTCCTCCACTTCCTGATACCCATATGAGTCAGCAACTCTGCGAAACGAGAAATCATCGAGTGGTCTAATAAAATGTTACGTATAGATGTTACCGCCTGAGCCACCCCGTTCAGTAATCAAATACATAATATAAAAATAGTTGACAATTTAATGTTTTGCTTCTAAAAACAGTATTTTGTTATTGATATATAGAGAAATTTGCTATGTTTTAAGGGCAAAGCAATATGCATTTCTTAAAATCCCCAAATAAAATGGTTTGTGTTCATATATACCTACAATTACGTTGCGAGTCACAAATGTCAGGAGTTTAGTGGTTCATCGAATTCAAACCTATGCCTATAAAGCCAATAAAGATTTTCTCAATAACGGTTCAACTTAGAGCTATCAATTGTTGCATGAGACATTCATATTGCTTTCTCATAGTCAGAATTATGCCGTAAATATTAAAACGGTTTTAAAGAAATTGTGACACTATGCATTCCTGGGAATTATTACTAATATTTTCCTTGCACAATCGCATCACATTAGAAATAAAAAGCTAGGATCAGCCAACTAAATGCCTGTGACGTTAGAGAGTACGCATTTCTAGCTTCCAGCACTGACAGAGGAACTCACTCGTAAGCGTAGGGCAGGGAAGTAAAGGGAAAGCCTGTCACACATAAAGCAGGGGCTAAGCGGGATAAACTTTGTAAATATGTGATTGTAAGGCCTGACGCGGCCAGCCTGCTCTTCCTTCCGTTCCCGTTCTTTACCTACGATTCTCCGAAACTGTCCACGTAACTCAGGTCCTGCTGCGTCATACGCAATATACTGGATTGGCCGTGTAGTGAGTGATATTAGAGCTGCTTATGTAGTTATGGATTAAAATCCATTTCCAATTTGTGCATCCATAGTCTATAAGGCCACAGCATTTTTATAGGTGATTATAAACGTTGGGGTTTATTATTGCCTTTTAGAATTTAAAACACATACGTGTATTCACTCTTACACACACTAGGGAGAATAGATAGTAATTCTAATTGAAGAAAACCTTCCCCTCCAGCTTGGAATAAAACCCAGACCTCCGGATTTGGAAGCTAGGACGCTATTCATTAGATCACAGAGGTAGTATTCTTCGTAGGTATTATTATTATTATTATTATTATTATTATTATTATTATTATTATTGGAGGCGTAGCTCATATCTAGCTTTACCAGTTCTCGCTCCCTAGCCCCAACTTTTTCTCCGGATTTTCAACATTTCTACGTAGAATTCCACAACGCTATCTTGTCTGTTGATCTTACGCTCCTCTTCACAGACAACTTTATCTCCTTCTTCTGCAGCTGCCTCTCTCCCATTTCATTACGTCTAATTGTTGCTGATTTCTTCCCCTCTGGCAGTGGAAAGGAAGGGGAATCAGATAGAGGACAGTGGCGGCTCTTGATTTTTATCGTAGACACGGACATGAAGATCTCTCTAGAAGTTTAGTACCGCATGGGAACAAGTTTGAGTAAATTCTAGTTTTAGAACGCATTTCGCTTGAAAAGCTAGATGTTTATCCTTTGAATACATTACAGCAGCTAAACAGTCTGTTGCTAGAGAAATAAACATGTCAGATCCTAGAGAAACCTTATTTCTAGAGCGTATATCTTAGGGGTAAGCAAACAAATGGGAGCGAAAAACTAGCAGTCAAGCTGAACGACGCAATATGAAGGCAGTTTGACGTCTCATATACGTTATTTCTGTTTAAAGTACCTGTATACAGCCCACCTCAGTGGTGTGGGGTAGCATGTCTGTCTCACATTCAAGAAGTCCCGAATTCCAATTTCAATTAGGGTGAGTTACCCGAAATTCTTTTTTTTTTCCTTCGGAGTTTTCTCTTATCCTGAGTAGACGAATGTCGGGTAAGTTTAAGCTTTAAGGACCCTGGGCTCGTTTGGGCATCATTCCGTCAATTTAATTTATTCATTGTCCAATATGACCTACCAGGTTAAAAGACGTTAAACTTAGATCAAGAAAGAAAAAAACTTACACAAGTCATACTTATATTATTCTGCAAAAGAGACAAGCCTTATGTAATAATAATAATAACACATATTTCCAAATTTCCTTTTTAAGGTAAAACCATAAAAATCTCATGGGTGAAATTCACACAATTTTGTCTCTCGCCACAAAGATATATACAGGATGATGAAGAAGGGCAAGTGTACCAATGATTAGAGATCAGGAACTCTGGTCTGGAAACCACGGAGTCTAAAGTTATAAGCGAAATTCGTTGTGTGTGGATGTAATACTTTTATTTCTCTGTACAACTTTCACTCTGTGCTACATTCACAACTGTGTACCCCAGCTTCGCTATATCTCGCACAAAGTTCTATTGTGTCCTTGGAACAATGATACAGGCAACGAGAAGTGTTACCAAGAGAGACTTTTCACATAACCCCACAAGAAAATATAAAGTGGAATCAGATGAGATGAACGAGCTGGCCACAGAATGGGATCTCTCCTTCCTATACATCTTTCAGTGTAAGTCTGGCGCAGGTGATCACGGACATTATGTGCAAAATGAGATGGAGCCCATCATTTTGGAACTACATACGTTGAACAGATATTAAGTGGGATATGTTCCAGCACTCAGAGAGATTCTCTCAGCAACACGATGTACGCGGGTGCGGTTAAGCGAAGAACAAGTAGTGCACATTGTCGTGGTAGCATTCAAAATTTGGGCAGAGGTCTGTCAATTCTTGAGGGCCAGCAGTAATGTGCCCTGTTTCAATATTGACTTGAATTCATATTGCAGTCTCCGCGCTACAAAACCCTTCTTGAGTGACGCAAGCACAAAAATTAAAGTAACAATTATGAAGTTCCAGGTAAAAATAAAAGGATTAAACTAGGGGTCAAAAATCGTTTTACACTTTATTTTTAACGATTACTAAACCTATGAAGTTTTCCAAGTTCCCCTGAAAGAACTGAATAGTATTTGGCTTAAAATCCGAACTCTGCAGTATTTCATGCATAGAACATTTCAAAGCAATTTCCTTAGTAACATTATAGACATTAAAGCATAACACAAAACCTTATGCTGTGTGTCCTCAGAGGTCAAATTGGGAAGTATTCAGTGGGACCTATACGATCCAGTGGGTCCACGTCCCCGATTCATCTGTTAGGGAACAGATATAGAGAAAACAGCGATACCTTCCCCAATAATAGTGTTGTCTGGTTATATTAGCAACTGTTGCTAAAAAACTCACGGTAAAGATAGGCCGATGTTGCTGTTGGTCCTTTACATTGCCGAAAAAGCCATTATTTTGCAGGAAGATGGTGAGAAAAACGATATATTTTAAAACAAGGTCCTGTGTATTCCTCATGTGTGTGAGATTTTTGTTTTTTTAGATCATACGCAATTATTATTATTATTATTATTATTATTATTATTATTATTATTATTATTATTATTATTATTATTATTATTATTATTATTATTGTGTTTATAACATGGTAGCGCATTACACATATTACGATATTTAATGTAGTGAAATTTTATCTAAAACTGTTATTGCAGAACAAGATTTGCCAAAGATGAGTACATCATGTTTTGTACCGTATAGCAAGATATATAACCAGGAAAGTGCGACTGAGCTGTATCTGAGTTTGCTAACTGTCTGACCCTACCCGACTCGACTCTATATATTTGCTGATCATCAAATTGATGGCGTGAGAGACAAGTTAACATCTATCCGTACACACGTCGCAGTGTAACAGTGTTATATAATGTGGCAAAAATGAAATAATTACAAATATGTGCTCGGGAGACTTTTTAAAATCCTTGTCATTTCGGCTAATCCTTCGTAATTGGTCCTCCCCCCATTATTTCTTAAGTTCCTGTGTGTATTTGTACTGCGTCAAGTTTAAAATAAAATTTTCATTGTTAAAGAGGGGGTCATGGGTGAAATTTCAGGGTTTTTTTTGATGAAAATATACTTTTATTTTAGTGGTTGTTTTCCCACTTTGTCCACGGAGCCATTAAGTTCTTTCCGGTCTTTCACACCCCATATAGAATGGAATGATAAGGACCATAGTAGTTAAAGAGCGTCCATAAATAAAACTCAATTTCATTTCATCAAGTTCTGTATACAACAATGGCAAATCATTGGTAAACAGTGCCATGAAGCTCACGGATCTCTAATTCCAAGGTTCAATTCTGGATATTTTGTGCACATGTTCTTATGTGCAATACGAACCTTATATACTCACCTTTTCATATTTCTCTTTCTCAGTATTTCCGTTCATTAAAAATGTTTCACAGATGGCATTTCCATCAAGTTCCTCCGAAAATTTTCCTGCACATTCCTAAAAATAAAAATATTAAAATCATAGCATACATTTTCTGTCCTGTAACACGTTTTCGAATTATAAATATTTAAAGCAATAGATACTATTAAAAATGTACATTTGTAATTTAAACATTATTTTCTCCTTAGGTAAACTAGTATGAAAACTTTGATGTGTTACATTCACATGACTTTCTCTACTATCTATAGCTTACTAGTGGGTATACAAATTATTATTACGACAATTCGTTTCATAACTACTTCCTTTTAATACAAATAAATCTTTGCGGAAATAACTACAGTACACTTTCGTTATAAATACAAAAGGGATTAACGATTGTTAAATGTTTAAGGTCTGTTCGCTATAAGCTGGTCTTAACATTCCATACTTTTTCCATGACATCGCAATAAACAACTAAATGTTCACATGACTTTAAAAGAATGACCAAGTATTGAACACTTCGAACCATTAATAATGGATACATCGGAAATGGCTTATGCCACAAAAAAGATTTTTGAAATAAAATGTGTGTTTTAAAGAAATGTACATCTTTTGTGCAGTACGTTTTGGTCTATCGCTTAAGGTTTATCAATTATACAAGCAAACTTTCTCCCGAATGAAGAGGACTTCGCAGGCTGTTCCCAGAAAATTCAAGATATACATTTTGTTTGCCATGTAAATAACTTTAATATGTGGTAATTTAATCAAAGTCGTTAGAGCCATTTTTTAGAAGATCAACAATTTTGAAAAATCTTCTATGTAAAGGGTAGTTTGGGGTGGCGAGATTTTCTTGATAACCTTCGCGTCGCATCTCCGAAAGATACTGAACTTAAATACCAAGTTTAGTAGTTATCTGACTTTTCGATCTTGAGTTATGATGTTCACAGACATACACAGACTCCACATACACGCGCCCGTGGAATTTTTACTAAAACCCTTTTTGTTTTTGTTTTTTTTAATTCATGTATTTCCGGTGAAATCTCGATATCGAATTTTTGGGTGGAATGCAATACTTCTCCTACTTACTATATCCATTAGAGAAAGTAAAAGGATAAAAAAAGTATTATGATAATTTAAAAGAAGGATTCTCGTAATGGTTGAAACAGGACAATAAGTAACTTCTTTTCTCCCTGTTTACCTTCCCCGTTTGGAGGACTTACAAGCCAATGCTTGGGGTTAGACACCCTCGGGAAGCACAATGTGGATCGTATAGAAGACGGATGGGTGATCAGCCCGAAGTTTGGTATGAGAGCGAGGAAGGAAATAATATCAAATATCAGTGAAAGGAAAGGTGACGAACTGATGATGGAGCAATAGGTGGAATGAATGGCTGAGGAAACTGGAGAACCTGGAGAAAAACCGCCCAGAAACCATTTCGTCCACCACAAATCCCATATACGGTTCCCTTGGTAAGAGGGGAGCGTCAACCACTCGACCATGGCGCCGCCAACTATAAGTAGCTAAAAGAGTGAAATTAAAATTTAAAACCTCCGTTGCTTATTAGGTACACTTGTTACCAGTTTAGCTAAACTAATTTAAATGTGTAAAAAATAGAATTTTAGTACAGTATGCCCTTAATACACTGGTGTGCAAAACCTAAGGACGAGATGGATAAAGTAACCTAAGAGATGAACTACTTGGTGGAAGTAGATGAAGGTGCAGGAGCATGTTGCCAGAGGTCTTTCACACGTACACAGAAAGCTGGACGTCACATGGCGTAAGTGTAGCGAGCCTGTAGTGCCAAATGGGTCTGGTCCCGCAACACGAGCAGTTGACGAAACAGGACAAGACGGTGTGTGTCAATTAGCGAGCTGTTACGGTGCACTGTAGTGGTGTTCATTGTTTCTCGACGTAACCTCATCTGGCGAGAGGTGGAACCGAGGAATATCCTTGAACATGATCGTTTTGGTGGTCCGGGTGTTATGGTTTGGGAGGCATAGTGTTGCATGGCCTCACCGACCTCCAAATCTTTGAACACGGTACGCTCACTGGTCAACGTTATTGTGATAGTGTACTCATTCCCCACGTGCGTCTTTTCAGGGGTGCAGTCGGTCCTTACTTCATTTATATGGATGACAATGCGCGACCGCATCGAACAGCGCAGGTGGAGGATCTCATACAACGAGAGGATATTCGACGAATGGACTGGCCTGCCCGTTTCCTCGATTTAAATCCCATCGAACACGTGTGGGATGTTTTGGGGAGACGCATTGCAGCACATTACTTTCGTCCTTAGGTTTTACATATAACGCTTTTAAACCTAACATCTTCAGAAAGACGGTTGAACTCGCTTTCACAGAATTGCTTTTGCACATTATGTCTTTATTTACTTGGTTTGCTGCAAGAACAAAGGCTCCACTCCTAATACAAGTTGTTACTGTAGCTAGTCGTTTGTTTTTACACACGTAAGAAAGCTGCAGATTGTGCTTCTGCAGTATAGTAGTAGTTTATCACAGCCAGTGTTATGACAGAAACTAAACCTTGCGGTTTTACGGTTTGGGCTTTATCGCGAGGAATATATGGCAAAACAATTCACGTCCTGAGCCCTAAGTGTCCGTGATGTGTTTAAATGTAACGTACTGTTATCGTGAATTGGTTTAACTGCACTGCGGTCCCTACGTAAACTTTATTCGTGCTTCTCTTTTACGTTAGAACATATGGGCGGCGGTAAGATGTCCGTCGTTCAAGTTCCTTTCTACATTGCCCCATTTTCCCAAGTTTAATAGGGCAATTGTGTACGCCGGTTAATATGTGTACTGCAGCAGTTCAGGTGCTCGAAGTACAGCAAGCTGAATTTAATTAAAATAACTAGATCTTGCTTCCTACTCAAGTCAGAACCAAGAGAAACTGACTTTCTGTTTATAGGATGAAGGTGTATATTATTTATATCTCTACCTCTCACCTAAGGTGGAAGAAGAGCTATCTTCCACCCAAAAATTCAATATGACAGTTACCATAAACATGAGGTATCCTGAACCATCTAAAAATAGTTTTAGAAACCTATGTTTGCATGTGTTAGTGAACAGTATAATTAAAAATCGATGTTATGTTCACACAACTGTCTCCACTCGTTCTTCTATAAACTACTCTTACAACAGCTTATTATTCTAACTACTTCTTTTTAATCCAGATAAACTTTCAATTACATATTGTGGAGTGTTAATAATTTGGGGGTTTCATTGTCATTACCAGACATGTTGTTTTTCATTGTCATTCACTTGTTGTTCACTTTGATGTTGACTGGGATGACGTCATTCCTGGATGGGAGTTTTTGCTAGTGGTGGGGATGTAGAGTCTGTCTTAGGATTCCGTCACAAGCGGATCGCGTATGCAAGTCGGCTTTTGGATCGGTGGACATCTCCCCTCACCTTTAATATTTAATAAAGTAGGAACCCCAAACGGTTGGAAAATCAATCTAGGAATATGTAAGTAGATTTGTGTTATGGATTTTGTACAGTGAAAAACCCACGCCTTCCTCTTAACCTCCACACCACGTTTCGGTCCTCCGCAGCCAAGTCAGCATACGTTTCCTCAATGCATGTGCTGGGTACTGGAAATTAATTAATTTAGATGTTAAATTTTAAGCCTCTATCCAGCATGTAACAATATACACATCTCGTTGTGCGCTACAGTAGGCAAGATTTTTAAAGAGCGTGTTGCTATTGGATAGCTTCGAAATTTCATGCTCATGACTACGAGAAAAAAGCTATAATGGCTTCGCATTTGAGAAAATTATAAGTATGTGGAAATTCAAACCAATAACAAGGCATATCCGGAAAGGCTGCGTCTGTATTTGACATAAATTGTGTGATTTGTGTGCATTTTTGTAGAAAGATTTTGTTTATCTCTTACCGTTTACCACCGAGCAAGATGGCTCAGGCGACAAGTCTGTGGCCCGAATTCGGAGGTCCCGGGTTTGATCTCCGGCGACCACCCTCTCTAAGCCTTAGGTTTTTCGTGATTTCCCCAGGTCGGCTGGGAAATGTTGGGGTGGCTCATCTTCTACCACGATTTTCCTGCCCGTCATTTCCTGTACTTATCAACTTCCTTATCGTCTGTTTCAAGTTTGTAGGACCAGGCGACGGTGTTCGGCGGGTTGCGGCTCTATGGTGGCTTGCCTCTGTAGAGGTTTCTTCCTGGCGTCGCTCCGGAAACTCTCAGTTAGGTTTCTTCGCCAAGTGGGCTCCACCTGATGGGGGACTGCGGAGGTTCGGTGGCTTGTGAGTAGGACCGGGCGGTGTAGGATGTGTTCATTCTGGAAACGTTACTTACGCCCGTACTTGCGCCCGTTAGCTTCCGGATCTGATCGCCCTTTGGGTCTCTCTCCTCATCCCTCCATCTCAGGGGTCACATTAGAAACAAAAAGGGCCGTTACGGCCCACTTGCGGTACTCTGCCCCGGTTCTGGAGGCCTCTCCGAGATATGGCCCTTTACCTTTATCTTACCGTTTACCGATTGTGCAAAATTCATTCAAAATGAAGAGGACTTCAGATACTATTCCCTGAAAATTCAAGATTTGCATTTTATTTGTCATGAACATATCATAATTATGTAGTATCTAAATACAAACTGTTTGAGCCATTTTTGAGAAAATCAAAATGTTCGAAAATTTTTCCGTGTAAAGCGTTGTTTGGGATGGAGGGATTTTCTTGAAAATCTTCGTGTCGTGAAGTTTAACTTAAATACCAAGTTTGGTATTTAACTGACCTTTCGTTTTGGAGTTATACTGTTCACACACACACACACACACACACACACACACACACACACGCACTCGGATATTTTCCAAAAAAATGTTTTTTTTATTTGGAGTCTCAAAATGTGTATTTCCGGAGAAATTCGATATTGAATTTTTAAGTGGAATACAATACGTCCTGTACTTATTACTATAGGCAACTAGAAGAAAAATAAAAACCAAAAGTCGGAAGAAACCAAAGTTTGTTATTTACGTCTGACATCTTTTACAGATGCAATACGAAGATTTCTATGGACTTAACTACTACCCAGACAATCAGAAAGATTGTTTGTATTAACTAAAATAGATCTAAGGATATTGATTAAATTTGATTAGCGTAAGATATTATGTGCTCTTCATTCTTTTTGAACTGGATATATACATGTACAAAGCTCGTTGCAATAAACACATTTAGCGCATTAAGATATGCACCTTATACTAAATAAGATGTTCAGTACCGTTAGTCATTTTCAAAATATTTGCTATAGTGTTTTTAAACCTTCTCAGAAGTTTTGCTTAGTTGTTTTGAGGGCATATCGATTTATGTTACTAGCAGCTTAATGTTTAATTAGACTCCTGCGCACTCCAAAACGGGTATTACTGAACTACATATAAATGAAGCATATCTTTTTAAGTATTTATGGTGAATGAAGTTGATAGAAGCATTTCTATGCGGATCGTAGAATGGTAATGAAAAGAAGTGCGTGTGCCAGTGTATCCTTCCTTTCAGCGCTCGCCAGCTATTAGTTGGAGAGGGTGAAGGGGAAGGGGAAGCGCTCTAGGCTGACGTAAATCCCAGAAGCACTATCCAGATATAATGGATGCTTTTGGCTGTTTCTTTTCCCCCGACTCCCGCGAACCTTCGAAGATTCCTGCGACTGTATATCGGCGAGCATGCTCGCGAGAGTTGGTGAGCTTTTGATGTTGAGACAAAGTGCTGGTTATTCTTTGTGTTCTACGAGTGAGGTTCCGACGACAGTTGTAACGTAAAGTGAGAACTACTCGGTGTACAATGGAAGAGAAGTCTAGTCACTCTAGTGAGGGAAGCGGTAAAAAAACGAGGCTACCTCGCAGGTTTCATTACACCACCACGTGCAAAGCAAAGTAAAGTGACAGTGAAGACTGAATTAATTCACATTAGAGAAGTGAAGTGACAGTGAAAACTGAACGGTCACAATATTACCAGTTTAAGATTTATATTATTTTACTTACTACTATTCAATAAGTTCTCGTATTAAATGTATATATTTATACTATCATAACAATATTTTTGGTAAAATATTATAAATATTCTTCTATTTAGAAAGTAGACATTCTTTGACTGTTATTATAAAAATCTAGGCCAAATAAAAGGCCAACATAAAACATTTTGTCTGACATTAGCAAAGCAAAGTCATAAGTTCTGTTGTTGTGGAAGCTATATGCGTTATAGAAAAAGTATATACCACAAAAACATCATTTCTTGTCACACACATATCAGTTGGTCCCGTATTATGCCACATGTAAATTCACTTATGACAAGACGGCTGTTAAATATGTCGTAGAAGAGATAGGTTGCACTTGAACAATGGATTCACAAACTCATTATTATTATTATTATTATTATTATTATTATTATTATTATTATTATTATTATTTTTCAGTGTTTACGATTATTTTATAAATTACAAGCACTGCTTAATGGTATTACATGAAAGCTATAAGACTTCTTTTTTTAAAAAATAAAAGAACCTTCCTGATACCACTGACATGTGAAATGTTTTTGAACTTCACAATTTGTTTCAAATAACAATCTGAAATGGCTCCTTCTTTCTTAATAAATGAGGATTGGCATATTGGGCGGTACCAACACGCGAGAGAATGAGGAGCGATAAGTGAATTTCTGTTTACAGCGTGATATTTCAGCCCTGAAAGTCTTATAATTATGGACAAAGAGGCTTTAGTATATACAAGATGTTTTTCTTAAAAGCTGCAGCTGATTATCTTGAAAGCAGCAGGATTTAAGAAAACATTTTATGGTGAATGGTTCTTCGTTTGAAGTGGAAAAACTATCGTATTAGTTACACTTTATTAAGGGCATATTTCCAAGTCCATTTTAGGTCAGCTCAATTTTTTATTTTTTGCTCAAACACTACTATTTTATAAAATATTTAAACAATTTGAAAAAATGAATAACATTAATATACTGGAAGACGAACTTGGTTCTCATTTGTTGCATTATGCGCTATTTAAAAGCAGACATTAGTTTTATTTTCAAATTTCTTAAATATTTTATAAAATAATAGTTGGTATACTAAATGCTTTTTAGACGAAGTTGTTTGCTTTTATGCATCAAACTAAAATCTAGAAAAAAATTGGGATTCCCATTAAAAAAATTGAGCTGATCATAGAATGTCATTGAAAATATGAACTAAATAAAATGTAACTACTATACCTATAATTGCTTTTCCTCCTCAAATGAAGAAACATTCAAGAAAATCAGCCTGAAAGTTTAAACAAAACATCCTGTATATAATATGTCATGGCATTTTCCTGAAATCCTTCATTTCGAGAAGATCTTAGGCAAATCATGAAAAGTGGGCGTATAATATAACTTCGTTCCATACACCTCTGAAGGGGCCTTTAAAAGCCGGAGGAAAAGGTTACATTAGTTAGCGAAAGCTTAGGTTAGAGTTAGGTTATAATTACACTATATGCCTAACCAGCATCGTTCATGAAGAACTGCGGCAGAATGTGTACTTTTCTATGTTTTCAACATACGCTGGCTTTTTATAATCGCCAATAATAATGTCATTTGAAATTGCTATAATTTCAGCAAAAGTCTGCGGCATATATTTATATATGTATGTATATGTAATATAATATACACATATTAGGTCTTTTCTCATGTCCTCGGCGTTAATGTTACAGGGTAAAATTTTAGTTTACCTTGCGCCGGACTCTTCTTATAAAAATATTGTACTTTATTACAATTACTCCTTCTGTTTACTTTCTCTACTATTTACAGTACATAGGGGGGTTATTGCATTCCACGCAAAAATTCAATATCGAGATTTCACCGGAAATATATATTTTGAGGCCCCTGAATCCTAGAAAAGCATTTTTAGAAAAAGTTCGTGTGTGTGTCTGTGTGTCCACGAAAAGTCGGATAAATACGAAACTTGGTATTTCTTTTTCAATAAAATCCTCCTACCTCATCGAACTTTTTTCGAAAATTTTGAATTTCCTAAAAATGGCTCTAACGATTTTGATTAAAATATCATGTGTTTAAGACACTTACATGGCAAATGAAATTTATATCTTGAATTTCTGGGAATGTCTCTAAACGTCGTCTTCATTCTGAATGAATTTTGCATAACTGGTAAACCGTAAGAGATAGACAAAATTTTACTACACAAATAATGTAGAAGTCGGCAAAACACACAATTTATGTCATATACATTTTTTTGTCGAGTGAACCTTTTCTCAGATATTCTTTGTTATTTGTTTGAATTTTCCAATACCTATGCTTTTTCTCGAATGCAAATTCGTTATTCGTCTTTTTGTGTCCTGGACATACAAAGAGAATGGAGTGCTCCACATAGCAACCACTCTTAAAAGAATTGACTGTCTCTATTTCCCTTGCACCTATAAGAAAATTAGCAATACGATATTTTCTGCAAATTTGTATATCGATTAGCATGAAATAGATGGAGAATAAGCGTTTGTAAAAACAGTTTGTACAAGAATAGAGAAACTCATGTGAGTGTAACACATCAGATTTATTTTTCTGTTGTGTTATTGTGTGAAGCTGGTGTATGTTATGAATGTACTGAACAATATTAATGTTTTGTAATGTAGCTGCTAATGTTTTATTTTGACTTAGATGAACTTTGCATCGTCTTTTGCTTTTCTGGCAGCGTTGCCACGGCAGCCAACCAGGACGACTGCATTTCGAATTTCGTCGCATTTTGAACAGGGCTGAGTATGTTAGGATCAAAGCAAGGCACCTGGCAGCGAAAGTGGCCTACACAAATAAATTCTATTCAGTTACCCAACCTCAGCTCTTCAATTTACCTCGCGGCGAGCAATTGAAAAGCCTTTTAAATTGGCAGCAATGAATCATGCGAATAATTGTGAACAAGTTTCGCTTTGATCCAAAGAGGAAATCGATAATGTGAATGAAGCAATACCTATACTTTGTTCAGAAAGGTGTAGCTCTCGCAGTATCGGGAAATTAAAAAAGGCAAGTAATAAAAATTAGTGCCTTTAATTGGGTTTCTTTGTGAAACTTGTCTGTCGGCGATTAGCATTACAGACAATCCAGTATGGAAATTCCTGTGGAAAATCGTTCAGTGATATTCAGAGCACAAAGAATTGCACCTACAGCAGGAATGAATAGTTTGAATATTCTTTTCGAGTGAGTTTGTCTTTGATCTCACAACAGTGGTTCCATATGGTGAATCCTTCATGGTTTTGTGGACCGTTTCACGGCAGCTGCTGGGTGGGCCAATGAAACTGTAGCTCTTGTCGCACGTGCCTCAGGCTTCACAATTCATTTGTTATCTTCGCATCACTTCAGTATGTCTGCAGCTGTTGTCGAGTTTATAAATTGCTACTGGTGTAATTGACACTTACAAATGTTGCTCCTCTACTTACCATTATTTTTCAATGCCTTTACATATATGTGCATTAGCACCAATTATTTCTATCCACAATTCATATGTGAAACAGTTTTGCAGATAAGCTAACCCCTGTTTCTTACCTATAACCATGTACCGCTGAAATGCATTCTACCGCGCTTTCTTTACTTCCCTTTTTCCCTAATTTGCTAATGTAAAGCTTTGAACGACGAAATGTATGACAAGAAGTTCTATGAAATGCAAGATCATGAGATAAGAGGGATAAAAAGCTGTCTCGTGATAGATGCACTGCTTTCGCCATACTGAGAGGAAATTTAAACCGAAAGATCCTCCTGCCTATTTGTTTTTAAGAATTTACATACTTTTCAGATACAATAATTCTTTTTCATAGTATACGGTTTATTCAAAAAGAAAGGAACAGGCGTTAAATATTTATTTCTAATGAACGACAATAGATGGCGACACATGCGATACATCACTGAAAAGACAAAAGTTAAAAATTTTATTTTATGTGTTCAAAATGAGCACCATTTGTTATGCGAGGAGAACAGTGCTTTTCCGTTTGCATACGCAACCATCTTCTACAATTTTGAAGTTGAACTCGGGTCGTTTGTTGAACTTACAACGAAATGCACGCTGCAATGAAACAATGGATCCACTCTTTGCTTAATGCAGCACACAAAACGAGTTTTCCTGTGACGTCGCCATTTTCTCGTAAATAAACACAGTGCCGCTGTAGGCACGGAATGGAATTAATGGGCGGGGCTTAAAACTTTGAACTTTCCTGTATTCAATGATGTTTCGTATGTGTCGCTATCTATTGTCATTCATTAGAAATAAATACTTCAAGTCTGCTCCTTCTTTTTGAATAACCCTATACTTTATTAATACGGTTATGAAAATGTAAATTTGACAATTCTGTTACAATATATTAAGATAAATGACCATCAAGGAACTAGTTCGTATCGCACAACAATCTATTCACGACAGCAGCCAATGAAAAATGACTAGTGCACGTGACAGTTGAGAGATAGGTTACAACAGGGTTTAGAAGTTAATTTTAACGGAATTCGGAAGTGTACCTATACACTTTACACAACAATGCTATTTAACAATGCTTTTCAGTACATTTAAACATAAAGGATGTGTTATCGATGAAAGGTGAAGAAAACAAAAGCTAGGCAAGGTTGACAAGAAAATATTAGTCGAGAAACTCATTCAATTTCTAAGTTATAATTTCTCCAGAAAGATACCAGAAATTTATGGATGTGGAACCAAACATTTTCAACATCTACCGTCATAAGACAGTTGCTCGTTTTCCTCGTAATATACCAGGCTATGTCAAAAAGTGTTTATGGGTGAAGAAGCCAAGTTATGGACGTAGAAGAGTTCCTTTTAATGAACGCTTCTTTAACCAATAAACAAGTGGTTTATACTTCTGTGGGCATATGAGACGAACTTTCATGGTTGGATTTTCTCAGTTGATGAATTACATACTCCGGTGTCGGCGCAATTATTTATTTTGTTGCTAATTAATATCTGATTTTATTTTGGTGATGTTACCAGCCACTGATAGTCATGAGAGAACAACAAGCTCATTTACTTGAGAATAGCTAGATGTTAGGTCCCATTTGCAATGAAAATTAAGCGCAAGCGTAATACAAAGTTAAAAACTAAATTATATATATTGTTGTGGAACCTTTCAGATGTATCATGTTAACATAAAAATAAACATTGATTTAAACTTAAACCTAGAAGCTAGTAAGGTGCAAGCTTTCAAGTTCATGTCTATGTTAAATATGAGAAATTAGCCAATCACAGAGTGATTCCTATCTCTTGATTATTCTGCCGTAAGATTTTCCATCGCCATGTGTTGACTTACTCTCTTACTGTGTAAAACCACGGGGTGGGAATTATTAAGATACCTATGTATAAAAACCACATAAAAACAAATTATGATGGTAGTTGGTACTTTTTTCCCGAGTTTAACATCTTTAAATCGGATAGCTAGCTCTTGTTCATTTTTATACTTGTGCATAACCTCTTTAGTCGTATGCACTGTCGGTGGTCGCTTCGTGTACCACCATCTAGTTTAGCTGTTTCATACCTTGTGATTGCTGCTTGTTTTTCCATTTGTGATTGTGAATAACAATATATCGCGCTAATTTTATGCTAAAGTTTTATGTCGTTATGTTAATGCTTAATTTTCTTAATGAATGACACCTAGCCGTATTCATCTTTTTTATTTATTTATTTATTCATCAATTTTTTGGACATAAACATGAAATGGTAATACAGTTTACGTGTTTGGCAGTTTTTCAGATCATTCATTTTATCAGTTTTATACGTTTTTGAAAAATATACCAAAATTAGAACTTTTATGTACGTAGTGTTTTCAAAATTATCGTACATGCATTCAGTAGAGCATTTTTTAGTCTATTACTGGATTTTGTGGCGAAAATAGGATTTTATTTGACGGAGGAATAAAATGTCAAGGTTAGAAATGGTTTATCAATCTGTACACTTATCTTAACAATCTATTAAGATTTTAAGTTAACCAAACTAATATCCTTCAAAATTCAACGTTTTTGCCTTTTTCGGCCCTTTTTACGACTTCGCGAATTTATTTCTCCACCAGTTTATCTCATGTCGATGAACGTTTGTGGATGTACGCACAAAAATGCTCTATCTAATGTATGAAAGATAATTTTGAAAAGGCCACGTACAAAAAAGTTGCAATTTTGGCATATTTTTCAAAAAATTTATCTAAGTAATAAAATGAACGATCTGAAAAAACGGCCAAAACGCGTAAACTGTATTACCATTTGATCTTGATGTCCCTCAAAAATTATATTATTCCCTCCATTAATTTGAGTGCTATACTTTTTTAAGATGCACACGAATACTTTCTTGAGTAACTTATATAGAAAGAAAGAGAGAGAGAGAGACATAGATAGACAGGCAGGCAGGCAGATATACATTTTACTAACGGATTATTTCGAACGCATCTATACCTTACCGCTATGCGTCTAGTTAACATTTTTATAATAATTTGTAACGTTTTTTCCTGTCTCAAAGTACCTTCTAACTTCAGTTACCCCTCTATGCTGCAGAACTCTGCAGCTTTAATCTACCACTTCACGATAAAGTCAACTGCAATCCCAGCATGACTGTATTTACGCTTTGAAACCATTGAAATGTAAACAAAACTCTTCACCGCAGGAAACAATGAGGCGGCATAACCAAGTGGTTATTGTTGAGCCAAAGACATTTAGCAGGCTTTGTGATCAGACTGTAGCACCCTCTGCATTTAGAGGGGATAAGAAATGACAGCAGGGTTCTCAGGAATATCCTCATTGAGGGGAGAGTAGATGAAATGAAACGCACAAAAAGAACTTAGTGGGGGAGAAATACTTGGTACAAAGGGAAGCGGAAGAGGCAGAAGAAGAAAACCTTGTCCAGACAACAACGTCATGTTTGTGTGCGGTTGCGTCAATCTGATGATTTAACGATTTATTTACTCACCTTGTGCTTTGTCCGCGGTTGAAAAGACCAAACGGACGAAAAGCTATGGTAGGATTTTAATTGTATTTGGGATCCGTCAATGTCCAGCTTTCTGCAATTACATTGCTACTTGTCATTTAAAACCCTCGCGTTTTATAGTGTTTCGAAGACAATATCTGTACTTTCTTCTGAGTACTTTCATTTATATGTCGGAATAATCTGTATAATAAAATTAAAGAGTCGTTGAAGACTGACTTATCAGCATAACTCTGAAAAGCTCTGAAATGGTACTAAAGGTCTCTTTACACGTGAAAGGTGTAAAAAATTTGACGACATTCCAAGGAATTAGTAATGTAACAACTCTTTTCTTAGAAATGTTACCAAACTAGGCATTTTCTTTGCTAAATGCAAGATAACGGCACTCATTTGTTTATTTCACTAATTAAATCTTGCAGTAATATTTATTTAAGCAACTTGTGACTGAAGAGTGATTTTTTTACGAGTGAAACGATTTTCATCACTCGCTACACCTGTGATGAAAATTTCACAAGAATATTAAAAATTAAAAATTGCTCATTTAATTTCATTTACAGAACATAACAAATTACGTTTTGCGAAATCAAAATTAAAATACCTATATTGTGAGGTATAAGTTTAGGGCCGATATTGTGCATAAACATTTGAACAGCATACACAGCATGCCTTAAATAGGAGGTTTCTGTTTTTTCTGTTTAAGATACTGATTTTGAACAAAAAACTTATCACACTTGAACTGTTTAGTTATGTGTGATTTTTTGTTACGGCTGTAAAAAAGCACTAAATATGACCACAGTAGCTTCCAGCTAGAAAAGTTTAAACATGCAACAGCGATTCTTTTTACGTTGTTTCATTTGTATAGCCCTTTTTAACTTCTATAGCCATATCAGGGGTATTGATTTCAGAAACAACTGAAAATATTAGTGATGAATTGTTGGTTTTAATGTTGGATGTAATCATTTTTGCCATAAAATACTCATGTTTACACCCACCCGTAATTGTACTTCCAGAAGCTGCAGTATTAAAGAAAAATTTCCCCACCCGAGCTGAGAGTCGAATGTGGAACCTCTGGTTGAAGAGCCAGAATACTGACCACTCGACCACGGAGTTATTGACCTCCACACTGAGCGAGATGGCTCCGGTGACGTGTGAAACCCGCATTCGGGAGGTCCCGGGTTCAATTTCCTTCGAGCGCCCACCCTGATCTTGGGTTTTTCATGGTTTTCTTTGGGCGGTAGGCAAATGCTGAGATAGATTCTCATTTCTTTTCCACGATTTCCTTTCCGCATTTCCCTTTCTTTCTGTTTCATTCTCAACTTTCAGGTGTGCTTCTAGGTTTTTTGGCATATGGCCCTGCCGGATAGATGCTTACTCAAAGGAAAGGGTACTTCCCGTGAACAGAAGTGGGCTGCTTGGTCGACGAGTCGTTCATCGCTACAGCTAGGCAGCTCCGGCAGTGGAACGTGATCTATCTGCCTGCGGTCTGTAGCCTCCTGTGGTTCCTTCACTGCATCCCTTCCTCCTGAGGCGTAGTGGACAGTGTTTCAGATGTACTGCGTATTTTAATGCTGCATATCTCACTCCTTCCTCTACCAGGTCGAGTGTCTAATTATACTGCATTGGTTAGCTCACCTCCGGTATTTAAATCAATCTTAGCAGAATTCATTAAGAAAAACTATTTCTGACACTCCCATCCTTTCACACCGAATATTTTAACACGAAGCCGCTGGAAACCAAAATGTAGCATCCACTACGAAATAAATCCTGAGCCTGGTGAAACTAGTTGTGTAGGATAATAAACCTGTGCTTTTCATAAATCCATTATCATTGCATTATACAAAAAAGACATTGGCGTAGCTTAGAAACTGGGGACAGGCAGAGGTGCTCGGATCGTAAACTAAAGTAAGCCTTAAAGAAAGTTCAATTTATCTCATACTTATTTTAACAATATACCTTGGTTTAAGCTTACATCATTCAATGATGACAGCCAACCCGAAGACTAAACTTCTTCTTCATCCTTACGGCACGTAAAAGAACCTCAAGCCTTTGATCAAAATTTCCGGTCTTTCACGTTCAATATAGAATGGGAGGATAAGAACCATAGAATTTAAAGAACGTCCATAAATAAAACTCAATTTTTAATTTCCCTGGAAAAGAAGTGAGGAGGTGTTAGGGATTGTAATATAGCCTATTATCGGCAGCATGACATGGTAAGTAATTACAATTGCAGACTTTAATTACTCTACATGTAATAATATACAGAGGTTTTTGTACCTTCATTGCTCAGAGAAAAGAATATCACAAAATGGTAGCGTCTTCTATCTATAAGCTACGGCAGTTGGAATGCCGGTATTACGTCATTGCTATTAGCGGCATAGTGCCAGAATAAGCCGATTATGCGGGATATTTAATACTGTAACAACCTGTTTATAATGATAGGGTTGCATAAATTCATTTTTAGTCGACCATACTGTAATATACTGATTACATGTGACGTAACTGATCTATTACGGCATCCAAAATACTTCAGGGATTCATTATGATCTTACAAGGCGGCGCGCACAGCTCCCCTATCGCCCATACCGTTTAACACATTCATAGCAGCAGTCCACTGGAACATATTCCCCAGATAAACAATGTATTACGTGTATTTAAAATAAAATAAATTCTGTTCATTGTAATTTTAATATTCTAATAAATTAAGTTTATTCCCTTTCCTTCAGTATGTGTTGCTTTCACGTTACCTGCAAAAATCAATAAATACTGCGTTGACTCAACGGTGCTGCCATCTGTTGCACTACTCGCAAACACGCACAAGGTCCTGCTAGTAACACACAATTAACAAGGTAAGATGTTTTTGTAAGAACTCAAAGTTTTGAAATTGTAATCCGGTCGGCAAGAACAGTCGTATGCAATTTGACTAATGGTAATTAAGACACTCGTATGGAAATTATGAAACTCGCATCTTAATTACTAGGTGCCATTATTGTGTTGTTGTATAACATTCAATTTTGTTTTTTACTTTCACTGATATTGTAACATGTGTTTTGCCATTTTGAATTTCTTAATTATGTGAATTATCTCCGTTTATTTACTTAGAAACCATGGATTAACTTTCCAACTTATAGAGTTTATCGTAACCTATGGAAAACTTCCTCATACCGATATTTCCCTAGTGACTAGCAAAGGAAAGTTTTTGCAATAGAATCAACCGTAGCCTATTGCTCTGAGAGGCTAGTCACGAACCTCGTGCCAAGCCACAAGATGGAGAATCCTTGCCACACATTCGATGGCGGTCTTTTTGTCCGCGTGATTGATTCTGATAAAAAGGAAGCAGTGAAAAGGCCTTGCTGTAGGAATTCCGCGACTGGCCACATTACCATCCAGGGCCATATGTCGTCTTGGGAAACGGGGGTGGATGAAAGGAAAGAATTTCCGTGCAAAGAAAAGTGAGAGCAATAAAAAAGAATGATAGAAGGGAATAATATCGGAAAACCCGCGTGACTGTAAAGAATGGACATGAAGAAAAGGTTTTCCATGTTTGTTTGATCTCGCTGGATCTTTACCTTCCCCGGGGAAAGGTCATCTCTTGGATGGAGCGCTGCTTTGAAGTTATTTCTATGTTAAGTAACGGCTTCTTTGGAAAACCGCTTCTACACTCTAAGCTTCAATTTACACGAAACATACAAGACCAGCTTAAAAATTCAGGGCACTCTTTAAAAGTGTCAAAAAAGGTGACAGAGGAACAGCGTTCTCTAAAGATTGCCTGAAGAGCGACTAAACCTGAAAAAACAGAATGCTACAAAGCACCGGGAGGGAGCGTATAGACTTAAGACTTGGAGATAACGGTTACTAAAGTTTGAAACATCATTGCCAGAATTGATTATATCTTCTGTCATTTAAGATCAAATTTTCATTGTTTAGTGTACAGACATGGGTGTGGTCGGGCCAGAGCGTATATGGATTATGTTCTGGTTCTACTTAAAAACCATAAAATAGAGCGAGGCCCATTGTTATAATAATTAATTATATAATACTTAAAATTTGAATTATTTATTCTAATTAATTATAGGATTTTGGAAATCAACTGTACTTTTTATACTAAATAAACTATGTTCTCCTGGGTTCACTCTGACATTGGATTTTTCGTCACCTTGCCGGGGGATAGGTGAATACTGGGAAGGTTTCTCTTCCACCACGATTTCCTTTCCCTCATTTCTTTCCCATGTTTCAGGTGGGCTTCGCGGCGTCCGGTGCCGGATAAATGGCGCGGTTGTTTGCTCAATGGAAATACTACTCCCCGTGGGCATGAGAGCTGCCTGGTTGTAAGGGTCGTTCATCGCCATCACTGAGCAGCTCCAGTTGAGCGTCGGGTTTTTGAGCCAGTAAATTTTAGGGACTTCTGCGCGTTTCTGTGGCATATGTACCTGCGGCCTGTAGTCTCCTGTGGTTTCTTCACTTCATCCATTCCTCCCGTGGGTTGGCCACAATAGATCTGTGTAGTTGCTGTGCGCGGGTGTCGTCCACCGTTCTATATCCTACGTCTAATGCCAAAAAAATTAAAACGATTTTAAAAAGTTGTAATACTTAATGATTATTTTTATAATAAATGAACAACTTCCAGACATACATGTGAAGTTGCTGAGCATGTTATTTATGTTTAAAATATGGCGGTTGTCTAAATTTGTTCAGTTTTCCTGGTTTCAGTGTAACTAATAATCCCTTCTAACGACTGTCGTACCGTTCACTCCCCTAAAACATCAGGGTACTCTATGTTGCGGTTAACTTTGAAAAAATAGTACAGATCATATGGACCATCACTTTTACTGTAACATTCCATATAATTACAGGTTCTTTTCTGATAATCAAAACTACTATGTACTTATGAGAAGTAAAGGAATTGTGTTATTACGAACCAACTGGTACTGTTTTCTTATGATAGGAAATTTATTTTTAAAATGTAGTGTACCCAGCCGAACGCGCAGATTTTGCTAGTTACGCATGTGTTGTACAGTGCAAATAATAAGTAGGAACGTGGGGAGTATTGCGCGGCTAATGCTGAAAATAATTATTTCTCCACATGTAGAAAAATAAATGAATGCTACTGCCGCCTATCCTTTGACATATTGCAACGCTGATACCATGAGATCTATACTATTTTCTCAACATTTTCCGCACTGTAGCCGTTCTTAAGCGAGAATATTGCTCGTATAACCCAAAAAGCGATCTGTAGTGTAATATGTTCCAGTGTCTACAACACTGTGCGTTGGATTAATGTGTCTGCGGTTAAAATGACAGGTGTAATGTGTACAGTGTCTAAGGGTAATAACTGCGAAATTAAAAACTGTTCCAAGTCATATTATTTTATATTTCCGAGGGATTATAACTTTAAGTAAAGTGATGAAATAATTTCTTTATTATGTAATATTTTGCTGTGGGTATTATAAATTTCCCTGGCACATGGTTTAAAGTGACAAGAATGTATGATAAATTCTGGACAATTTATTGAAATCTTCCTTGCAAGTCATTATGTTTAAAAATTAGATTACTACAAATATTATTTAACTTGCAGCTATCAGCAATGGGCACGAAAACGTAAGCAACAGGATTTGAAAATAACGGTTAAATACCCAGTGTGTTCTGACCAATTTCTGAAAAGGATTTTAAAAACCCAAATTTTCCAAGTCATGAGTGAGCGTGATGTAATGCAATTTGTATGGGGATAATTTTTGGCAGTTGTAAGGTAACCTTTAAGTTTAGTTGGGAGTTAAAGGGAAACGTTTCAAGATTTGTCTTAAGTCGAACCGTGCAAATATATGCAGGGGAGCTTTGAAAGCCCAGAAAGGACTATGTTGTACAACGTGCTGGTGGGGGTAATTTTTGAAAGTGTAAGGTAGCATTGAATTTTCATCAATTCCTGCCAATAAATCGGAAGAAAATGATTGGTATGAATATGAAAGACACTCTGCCCCCTCATTTATAAATATATTAAGCTCTCCCTTTTACCTGATAATACAGAAATACCATAAAACATATTATGTAATTTTTATCAATATAGGGCCAAAGATATTAATGTTCATCAAGAGCTTAGCAAAATTGGGTGATTTGCTTATGAATGATCTCTCCTCTAATTCTTTTCCTTGAATAACATTAGAGTTCAGCGTTTCAGAGCATTAAGACCAATGCTTAATGAGGCAACTGCTGCCATTGAACTCTTCACTTACCCTTAAATATGTATGTTTTAACTGGAAGATATAGTTTGTCATCCTCAAACAAAATATATAAAACCAAGCAAAAACAAAACAAGTAAATTTATTATTTTGCCATTTTTTAAATTTAGTTTTTTATTAAGGGAACTGTGCTATACAATACAGGATGTTGGAAAATTTCAAAATTACAAACTCCTTACAAACGTTTAGGATATGTACAGGGGTCTGAGTAGATCATGTTTTGAATAGCAACCATTTAATAAAAGGTATTTAACGCGGACACGTTTACTTAAGAACTTAAGTTAGGTGTGACTCAGTACAAAACTTTTCTTACAATTCAATTCAATTCATTAGGCAGTACTAATAAAGAATCAAACAGGAAACGTCATTAATTTTCACAAACAATTTGTCTTTATACTCCCTACAGGATGGTTAGCTTTCTGATTCACTACAACTCATTAGGAAATAATACCAATAAAACAAAAAGTAAAATTAATCATGTTGCACAGACCCTTTTGTTTACAGTTAATCTGAACAATCTGTTTTTGTCTTCGTCACAGGCTGGTTAGCATTCTAATCCACTACAACTCCAGTTCGATATGGCGACCACCAACGCTGTTGCATACATTATACCTATGAATGATGTTCTGGTAAAGTCGCTCCATCATACCTGGTATCTCTGCAGTCTGTTGTGCAACGACCACAATTCGTGCCACCAGATCTTCCTATGACTCTATAGGTGTCTCGTAGATCAAACTCCTCATACGATCCCACAGGAAAAAGTGCAATGGAGCCAAATCCGGTGATCGTGGAGGCCATTCGATTGGACCACCTTGGCCTATCCATATTTGTCCAAATCGTCGATACAGATGTTCCCAAACACCAAGTGATAAGTGAAGGGGTGCGCCGTAGTGCTGACTGAAACCACATGTCTTGATGGACGTTCAATGGCACATCCTCCATCAACATGCCCGTTACCTGTTTTACGAACAGGTACCCCCACAGGTGGACCTGCGTGGAATGAGTGTTTTCGTCTGCCCAGACATGGGCTGTTTCGGGAATTGAGATCACCATCCCTAGTGCATTGACATTCATCTGTGAAGAGATTGCGCTGTAGAAACAAGGGCTTATTGTTGCAGCGGTGCAGAAACCACGTACAAAAGGCAACACATGGCATAATATCAGCTGGTAGTAGTGAATACCACCCTTTGGACATGGTATGGGTCTAGTCGTTGCTCATGCAGAACATCCCAGACGGTGCTATGCTTATTGCGCGTATAATTGCTTGCGTACTCATTATCGAGTTGTCATCAACGTGATGCAGAACGACCTCTTCATAGTTGGGAGTGCGGTATCACTTTGGAGCAGCACAGTCTCTCCTGCTGACAATGAGATACTCCCTTCTCAAAGTCGTTGCGTAATTGTGGCGAAATGGTATTGAGTCGGACGTTGTGGATAACGATCTTGATAAAGGTGAGCAGCTCTCCCATTACCTTGAACTTCCCATGCAGAAGATTCATGCTTGAGTATTCTACAAACGTGTATTCCACCATGTTGCTTGAAGGCTAAACGACACGTGAATGTGGCTGGAACCAGGGTAGAGGCGAATTGACATCAGCTGGTCGTTTGGCGTAAAGACCATGCTGCTCGGAGAATAAACGATATGTGAAAGGACTCGAACCAGGGTAGAGTGGTAGGCAAGAGTTCAAATGACATCAGCTGCTCGTCTGACGTAAGACCCCTCGTCGTGAATAGCCGGTTGCATACCAAGCAAACCGACTTGAAATCGTTGAAGCACAGAAATGGTATGTTTCCGGACATGATTCCTATTGAAAACATCATCTACTCAGTCCCCTCTACAAGTAATATAAGTTTGTAAGGGGAATTTTCAAACATCCTGTATTGTGTGCACATTCACTGTAATTAAAATTAACATGAAACATGCGTTTGGGATGTTACCCCGTTAGTAATCACAACGAGTTATGACATAAAGTCTGTTGGTCTTCTTCCTTTTAGACCCCTGTTAGTAATTAGGTGTAGGATTTTCTTATATCTGTAGCAGTAAAAGGGTTGATGCATTGTAGAAATGAGTTATATTCTCTCTTGTATCTATCTCGGAAGATTGTAGAAATCTCCGATGAAGCTGAACCCCAGATTGCACAGCCATGCTGCCATATAGGTTAGATGAGGGAACTATAACAATCTTTTGTACTGTAAAACTGTTAACGATTTTCTTGAAATTATGGGCTTCAGTAGCCGAAGACGATACCTGATTTTCTAAACTAAATTGGCGCATTGGTCATTGCATATGCATCTGTATTCTAAAATTAGTCCGGAATATCTAAAAGTATGTGATGTGGGAATTACTACATATTTTAGTTCAACAGGATGATCACTGATGTTTCTCTTGTATGGGAAACTCGAGTGATAAAATTCAGGTTGTATCTCAATTGACACCACATTTGTATTAATATCCAGTTATTATTAGAGGATCGGTGTTGCTCCGCAACATTAATTTTCACAAAAATATAATATTTCTCAGTGTTTTACTTAGTTTTATTGATAAAATTTACATTGTTTTAATCTGAGAAAATATCGCAAGGAGTGCCCAAGCACACGTGGCATCTGCAGGCGCACGCTCTGAGGTGTTAAGAGAATAGTTTCATCTTGGCATCATGATATGAAACGTAAAATAAAAGAGCATTTATGATCTTCAGCCAAGTTGCAGACTATTAGGATTATGTTCGACACATTTAGAGTAGATTAAAATTATACCTTGCTGATAGTGTATCGATCCTTGATTCCCCACTTGATAATAGATGATGCTAAACACTGTGCACTGAGTTCACCGGTCTGGATATTCTACTGGCATCCCATTAACGAATTGCAATCCAGTGTGTCCGAACCTTTATATAATGGTTGTATTCCACTTCTAATGAAAATAATAAGAACATAGTTCCTCCTGTAGAGGAGCAGTTAATTTATTTTAAGTACTGCACGCTAATACGGCGGTTGTATTAATAAGTGGAACTTTAATGACATTAGATCGAATAATTATTATTCCAATATCCCTTAAATAATCAAAAACATATCCTCCTAATAGATAGAAACATATAAAGATGGTAGGATTGCATAAAATAGATTTATATTTGATGGTACTCGTAGTTAGGAAGATTTTGATAATGAAGTGAACGGTATCCTCTAAAGAGACACTCAAAACATTATTGAGCATGCGCCTTATCTTGTAACGGAGACTTGGAAATATAAGAGGCCCGTTAGTTTATTCTTAAAACATGTTAGGTATATATCTGTTTGTTGGAGATAAACAATTAAACTAGCTCTATGTATTTAAAACAAAATAAAACATGTAGTTTGAAGTAAATAAAATATTAATGTGTAAAAATTAACAGCATCAAATAATTATAATTGCCAATCAGTAACATCTAGTGAAATCCATAAATTGTATATGTTTGTATTATTTACCATTGAATATCAGTCCAGAAAGAGGAAAATTACAACGCAGGAAACTGTTACATAAGATCACATAAAGTATTATTAAAAATAATTATCTAAGAAATCTATGCGTGTTGAAATTTAGTAGGAGAACACTACTCATTTATGGTAGCCTGTATTAAAAGAGTGATACATACTCTTTCATTGCAAAATATAGAAGTTGAAAATTTCAGACCATATTCCCTAAAATATATCTGCGTATACTCAAGGATTCCTAGAGGGTTTCGGCATGGTACTTATCTTGTAAAGCAGTAGCATTCAGGAGGTCGTGGCCCTGTACTGGCCAATCTGACTGCCTTTTTTTTAGTTGGTTTTCCGTAGTTGGCAGGTATGCACCGGATTGGATATTCAGTACTTCATCCAAAGTTCTACAACAATGCAAAATATATAGAAATTGAAATAGATGGTACAGGAATGCGACTGTGCGTCTAAAGTCGTCTATCTATTAATAAATTCTTAACCAGATGACACTGGATTGTCCATCTGTTCAATATCAGACTACGTGAGTGTTCAAAGAACAAAGTCCACATTCTGCACAACTCAGCAGTAACAAAATATGGTATAGCAAAATGGAAGAAACGAATGATTGTGAATCCATGGAGGTTATCAAATGCTGAAGAATCAATAATTTGCTCCGCTGTCTAGTTTTTAAGTTTGGATTTCAAAACAATTCATTTATTTTTTGTTGTCAGTGAGCATTAAATAACAGTACCGGTATTGTTAAATTAAGTACTTCGTTTCATTTCTGGGTATTGATTTACCGTTTATGTAATATTAAAGTTAGCAAGTTTAATATTATGAGCATTATTGATGCCATTGTACAATGGAATATTATTTTGTGTATGTTTTGCTATTTTTTGGCTTTTAGTTGCATGCTCATGTGTTATTAGATGTGATATACGTTTTATTGTCAGTAAAGAAATTAAATCGTATTGAAATGTATGTACATGAAAATGAAAGTATATGTAAATAAAAAGATGTTTAATGTAGTCGCTCATGACTTCGCTGTTAATACGACCTTAAATAAATAACCAACGATATGCGGCGCTTGTTAAAGCGGCGTTATACAATAAAAAGAAAAAACAAGAAGCGAAACCGTGGACTTACAGACAAAGAAATTCAATGCCTCTCACAAGCCACCACTGAAGGCAGCTATCGTGAGATTATAGAGAAACCGCTGCTGAAGATCTAGGTACCACAATAATGGGTGGCAGACCGAGCTGTCGCTCCAAGTTTGTTCTCAACAATCGACTGAACCCTCATCGTATATCATCGTCTGCATTAACACCTTCGACACTAAGCCGGCAGGCAGGCAACCTTAGAGAACTACCAAAGAACTCCACACTATCGATTAAGTTGCTCGCGGAAGCGCCCGGATTATATCAGCTTCAATTTATCAGAAGCCAGGTGACAGCACCTCGATACCATGCTATGTTGAGACAAATCGATCGTAACAAATCTTATGTATAAGATTTACACAACTTCATTTTCATTTATTTTCATAATTATTCATCAAATATCGATACAGAACTTAGTTATTCCACTAACGCTTACGTAATAGAAAATATTGAATTTAAAAAAAAAAACTACTGCATCGGTATTTCATTTTTGAGATTGACTAAACAGAAAGAGAAAAAAATACCGATAGCTAAAAAACGTTTTTAAGGTATGTTGGAAGTCTAAGATACAGATATTTACATTCAACTTCCTAATTTTTAATCCTATTTAAGATAAATATAATTAGAAATAATTGAGTTGTTCTGGAAGTTTTATTGATTTAGTATTTACAGATTAAATTTAAAAAACTAATAACATCAGAAAAGATGCTAAAACATGCACTTATAAATGTTCCTTTCTCTCATCAATTAATAGAACAACAGGATTGATTTTCCCCACGTATTCTAGGAGTTTCATTATGAAATACGAACATGTTGCTATGTAATGTATGAAATTGATTATTGACTTTGTATGTTTTCAAGAAGTGTTAAAATTTAAGCAAACCTTTTAAATGTATTAAATACAGTTATATGTGAAATACTGAAGCAATTTAAATAATCCTAGTTCCTGGTATTTCCATTGACCTCTACTATGGGCATGCAAAATTTCTATTAGTCAACCCAAAGCTAAGAAAAAGGAACTTTTCTATAACAAAAATAAGTGTATAGAGAAATGTAAACAAAGTTACATCACTTGAATTGACAAACCTTAATACATTCCAGGACAATGATCACCCTGCCCATCATCCTCTCCCATTTAAATATTTTAAGTGTTATTTTTTTGAGCATTGATCGTGCTTTAAATTACTCGGTAAAAGCTGCAGTTTTTTAAGACTAAAAATAAAAAGCGTAAGTTTTGACCATTTTTCGCTTCCTGGTTACCTTGAACAAAGTGAAAATTCTTTCTAATCCAGACATTTTAAGTGTTTGAGATAATTTTCTCTAGATATCAAAATGATTAATATGAATGTGACATAGTATTAATATGCTTGTAATTTTATAGGTTGATATATTGGCGTAATGAAGCAGAAGTATATATTGACATTTTCTCTAAATAGTTGGTACATTGATCCACATTTTCACTGACTTTAATGTAACTGAAAAACTATAAGATATAGCCAAAAATGCATGACAGGAAAACTGTAGAGACTATTAAAAATACGATTTACCACCTATGTCAAATAAATTATCAAATTTCATTTGATTTATGTCAAATAAAAATTTTTGCGAGAGTCAACACTTCCGGTATTTCATTAACCAGTTTAATAGCAAAAGTTATGGAACAATGATATCAGTCTGAATTGGTTTTTGGAATCTCATGATTTAATTTCATTTTTTCAGGTAGGATTGAGGAAATTCCACTCTACAAATGACCAAATTCTTCTGCTAAGTCAATAAATAAAAAATACTTTTAATAACAAGGAAGATACAATTGTAACATTTATAGATTTCTAAAGTACCTAAGACTCTATTTGTATATAATAAATGCACCTCTAAATACAGACAGATTCACCATCAATTACCCCAAGGCGCTGTACTTAGCACAACATTTCTATATCGTACACTTATATATCAGTGATTTACCACAAACAATACAAACTTCTGCAGATGATTTAGTACTGTTGACATCCAAACAAAGAACTAAAATTACTGAACTTAAAATAGCAATGGAACATTCCTTAATATAATTGCATAATTGGTCTATGGAAAAGTTAATAAAGGTTAATACTAACATATCTAGTTATCACATTTTTTCATTATATAAGATCCAACACAAATAAAACGAAATTGCAATAGAAAACCTTTACCAGAAGCAAACGCAGAAAATACTTAGGAGTGGTTTTTAATACCAAACTTACAGGCAAGGAACACACAGAATACATAAGAATGAAGACCGAAAAGCGGATATCTGTTCTAAAACGATTATCAGGCATGAAATGGGGATGTTCACGAGAAACACTTGCCAGCATTTATAATGTGTATATTAAACCAGTGATTACATACTGTTGTGAAATAATAATTACAGCCAATCAAACAAAATTGCAACTGTTAGAAAACCAATGTCTTCGATTAATAACAGGAGGAGTTAAAACAACCACAAGACCTGCAATGCAGTTATTAATATATTTATCCCCTATAAAACATGAAATTAAACGAATCGTGTTGTTCAGTAGAATAATTAACTATCTTTCAACAATTGGGAAAAAATAAATTTTACAGTGAACTTGCAGACTCAACAAAGTTTTCTATCTAAAATACACATTATTAAAAAAATGAACATCTCATCAGGTAAAGAAAATGTTTATAATAAAATTAACCCCACACATGCAACATAAATAAAATACTATTTGGAAGCATTTTAAGATATCAAGAAATGTAACATTCCAAAATATGTATTAAAATATAAGCGTTAGAAATTATTAACTCTAGATTTCCAAATAAAGGTTAGATTAATATTTACACTGATAGATCTATTACTTTCAATCAGATGGGAACAGGTACTGGTTCTACTTTTCAAATCTTTTCATTTTATAAAACCTTGGGATTTGGCACAACAAATTTCGATGGAGAAAGCGAAGCTATCTATAAATCTCTGCAAAACCTACTATATCGAATTTCTTCCTTTAGGTAATATTTTGCAGTAATATTTTGTGATTATAGAGCAGCTATAATTGTTTTATCAGATAACATATTATCTAAATGCAAAGAATAATAGACTGTTGGAAAATAATATATGATTTATTCAAACTTAAAAATAAGAGTGGGTTCTAGCACACTACGGATTATCCAGAAATGAAACTGCTGATTATCTGGTGAAAAATGAAACAACATCATACAGAAATCTTCATCAGATGCATCATTCCTAACAGCAAAACATTAAAAAATTCTCCATTTAAAAATACATTTGACAAATTATTTTAATGAAGCTTCATGAAATAAAAGCTGGGAGTGTTTCAACACAAGTTTACTTAAAATTGCAGAGTATCAAAGGAAAAGTGCTTTTTCATCTTTTTTGGACTGGTGACAGGTCATAATTTTCTGTCAAAACAACTGTACAGAATTGGAATTACTTCTTTCCCACTTTGTCCCTTAGGTACTTTATAAGAAGAGATGGATGAGAACTACCTTAAAAAGGTCTACCTCCTTCATCCAAACAATATCTGGAAAATACTGGAGAGCGGTTGCATTGCCAAATGCTCAGTATTAGTAAACAACAACAACAACAACATTTCGAAATATTTGCTATTCTTTACTTGCTTCAAATGTTTCTTCTTTTAAGCAGTATGTTTTGAAATGAATAGTAGTAGTGGTTGGTCTTTTGTTTATGTTTTATTCATGCAAAGAGGACATATTAAAGCTAACGTAAAATATGGATCCATATCCTTGATGTAGCTACAACAAAATGTATTCACAAAAACAAACTAGTGCTTATTTATCAAGATTAGTAACAACTGAACGCAAACCTAAATTTTTGTTTGAATAATTAATTTGTAAACCAGATATGAAAATAAAACAATAATATATAGAGAAAATCCTGCAATTTTTATACACCAGACTTGCTTTTTCTCTTCACTTCCTTTCTTTTTCGACATAAACTGATTTTAAAGAGATTCAGGTATTTCCTGTTTTACGTTTTTCTGCACATCTCAAGATTTGCCAGTTGTAAAAACATTAATGTGAACGAAGGGTCTTCCTAGAGCATGTATAAAGAATCCAATATTTTCATTTTATTTTTCATCCCAATATTTCTGACTTGTGATATTTTAACCAAAATGATTAGAACCATTTTTGAGAAAATTAATAGTCACTCAACTTTTTCATGCAAAACTTGGAGTTTTTCTGGAAATTTATCTGAAAATGTTCCACTGAGTAAGAATTTTCTTTTATCGGACTTTTCATTTTTCAGTTATGCTCATCTTCTCTCTCTCTCTCTCTCTTTCTCTCTCTCATACACACACACATACGCACACATACACATGCATAAGGAGTTTATGCTTAAAATGTCTTTTTGGGTTAAGGAGACAACAAAGCGCGCATTTTCCGTGAACTAGTTAAGCCATTGATAGTCTAGGTTTTGTTATCCTAGTTGCATTCCGCTCAAAAATTCAATACGCAACTTTAATTGAAATAGGGGTTTGGAGATATCTTGAATCTACTAAAAAAAAATCTTTGGGTATCTATGTGGGGAGGGGGAGAGAACAGCACAACTCATATAATGTTCAAGAATGCCGGACGAAAATTCTCAAGAATATCTCCTTCCTCAAACAACCTTTTACGTATATAAACATATGAATAAACTCATATTTTTGAAATTCAAGGTTAAACATGGCTTATAAAATGCACAATATAGGTTTTGTATGAATTGTTTCTGAAGGCTTTTTCATTCTCAGAAAGTTTTATTATGACTTAGATACAACTAGAAAAAAACATATTTCAGAAAAAAAATCATGGCACATTTGTCTTAGATAACTTAATCGTAGCATTAGCTATATCCAAAATATTCGTTGCTATATATTTTAGGTTTTCCTGGTTTAACTTAATGCAGCATGTGTACATTATGAAAAGATATGTCTCCTTTTTTACTTTCCCTACTTATTACCTTTAGTAAGCAGAGGAGATATTGTATTTCACCTAAAAATTCCATATCGGTGATACACGTTTTGAGGTCCCGCACCAAAATTTTTTAGATCAAGATTAGCGTGCTCGTGCAATATAGCTCAAAAATTAAATTTTGAACGAATGCCAAACTTGGTATTTCAATTCAGAGCCTTCTAACGATGCGACACGAAGCTTTTCAAGAAATCCCTTACACAAAAGTACCCTTTATATGGAAAATGTTTCGTTATTATAATTTATTGATATTATAATTTGTTAAGTCCTCTTCATTACACATGAATTTTATATCGTTGGATATAAATTGTAAACAACGAGATGGACAAAAGCTTACTACACAAAAAATGCTGATCTCATTAAAAACCATTAACGAGCAATAAATTGTTGTGGCATTAACCGTTTCCTAAGTATTCGTTGTTATTATCGAATTTCCAAGCTCTCTGTACTTTTTTTCTGAGGTACTAAGTAGCCATTTAATTGTTTCTGGTGGTCATGTAAATACTGAAATTTCAAAGTTAGCAGATTGCATCTGCTTTTTAAACATTTGTCTATCGGTTCAGCGTCCTGTGTCCATCTTGTACTTACAACGAAAGGTATAATGAACCATTTCTGCAAACGTTTATCTGAGTTAATGAATTATATAGAAGTTTCCGTATGGGTTCAGCAAAAACTGACTAATGATTTTCAAGCACTTATGATTTCTTATCATATATACAACCAAGTTTATATTGTTTAATTTAATATTATTTCCAGGGAAAATTCTTCATGAATAGCGCAACGTACATAGATCAATCAATTTTAAGATGAATGCTACAATACACAAATGAGGTATAGGTGATTCAACGGAGGGAGACACCACGCACAGATCTACCACCTCCAGGTAGAAGGGATGAAGTGAAGGAACTTCAGGAGGCCACAATCGTAAGTAGTTAGGCCAGAGTCGCGCAAAAGTGTCTAACATGACCCATCCAACTGTGGAGCCTCCGTGAGAGGACGATGAACGACCCACCAATCAAGCAGCCCTCTGGTGTCTACGGGGAGTGTTCTTTCCATTGAGCATGCATTTGCGCCATATGTCCGGCACCGCCATAAGCCGCGAAACCTAGAAGCATACCTGAAAGTTGAGAAGGTAGTTGAATGAAAGGGAAATGATGGAAAGGAAATCGTGGTAGAGAATAAGCCACCCCAGCATTCGCCTTCCGACCCCAGGGAAACCACGAAAAAACCCATGAGTCAGAGTGGGCGTTTCCTGGCGATCAAACCCGGGACCTCCCAAATACAAGCCAAACATGTTACCGTAGCGCCACTTCTCTCGGAGATATTCTAATTTGTAATGTGTAGAGAAAATCATACTACCCCTGCGGCTTGCTTTAGACAGTTCAGTTGATAGGACGATTTTGCATAATGATCTGGCAACGATCGTTAAGTAGGCTGGTGCCAGCTTGTCAACACATGCCTATGGCTGTGTAAGAATACCGCAGAATGTAACGGAGCTCATCAAGTTTGAAATTACAGTTTCAGAACAAACAAGTGAAGTGAGTATTCCGCCGGTTGGCAATGTGCCGGCGCTCAGTCCTGCCAGCACTCTAAGGGGGAGCTATTATTGTGTACGTGGATCAGAAACCTTTCTCTCTGATTAAATTCAATGCCAACGAGTAAGAGTTCGCCGAAGAATATCCCAAACGGTTTCCGATACCGGGGCACTTACAGTAAATTAGAAGTGAAAAACCATGTTACATAATGACTTCAAATGGGTCTTTTACTTCTGCAACGCGGACAGGCAATTCATTTGTTTTCAAAGTTGCTTTGATAAATGACTGCGACTAGTTTTAATTTTACTATGTATGATAGATACTGAAACATTTGCCATTCGTTTAAATTTTCGCACATTTTACATTTGAATGTAAAACAGCTTCTGATCCCTCAAGAGCCTATGCAAAGAGAAAGGAATACAGTTGCTAGCATTGACTGATTTTTAAACAGTTGACTTCTTCCTCAGCCTCCTCTGGAACTGAAGAAAAGTGTGTGTTACTGACGGTGGTTTATCATGATAAGAAGAATTAAACACAAAAATGAGCTTTGTATGAATAATTTGTAGAATAACTCCTGAGAATAAATATCGGAAAGAGACACTGGCGTGACTATTTCACATAAAATTATTATTATTGTTGTTATTGCTGTTGTTGTGTCTCTTATAGGCGTATACGTCAAGGTGTTAACACAAACACTGGATACTACAAGCCCACTAGAATATATATATATATATATATATATATATATATATATTGATGCGTCCTAAATAAAAATAAAGGAACATCTGGAAAATGTACACTGTGTGTGTATGTGTAGAAGAGCTTAGCCAAAAAAAGACTTGTATTTAAATCGAGCAGTTTCCAAAGATTACAGCCGAATATTCTCAGGAAGTATCTCCGCCTCAACTTACACTTTACTTCAAAAGCTAATTTGGTAGTATAAATACATCTATATGACGTTGGATTAAAATATCCATAACTGGGGTCAAATGCAGGAAACATGTGTATGCTTCTGATTTCATATAGGTGCTTTTCTTTATTTAATGTTGGCAGAATCTCCTTATCTGTTACGCACCAGCTCAGAGTGAACCAATCTATTATTAGTTTGAAGACAAGTCCAATACACACATAGGTATTAGCCTATGAACAAAGCTCAGGGCCTATGTGAGCGCGAATGGGAAGGCGCACGGAAATATTTCGCATGAGTGGCTGGAAGGCATGCTTCGCAACGACGGTGCACGACGGTGATGAGTCCGTCTATTATTGGTTTGATGTCAAAAGTCTGGCTTTCAAACATTAGCCTATGAACTCAGGTCGGTTTCAGACTCAAGAGAAACGAAAAGGGGGTGGGGAGTAGGGAAAACATAAAGTGGAGTGCTAGAACCAGGCAAGAGGTGTGCTGGGCATGGCAGAGGCAGAGGAGTTCAGAAAATTATATTGGCACGATTCCAAACACTCGACTGTACATATACGTCAAAGTAATTTTGAATTTTCTTCAACTGCCTATGAACTATTGAACTTAATATAACTGAAAAAACATAAAAGATGGGTCAAAATCTAATAAAAATGCAGAGCTCGTTTACATATTAGGCTTATATTACATAAACACCATGGAATTAAACATTTCTAAAATATGCCCAGTGGGAAGGTTTAAACTTCCCCAAACCCAGAAGTATCTAGTGTGTTCTTTGGCTTTCTATGGACATTTCAAGAAAAAAAATAAGGATAAGATTAGGGAAATACTTTGTGTTGTGTGACAAATAGTAGAAGTTTTGACTTTGCAATGAAGTGTGGAAAGTTTCGGAGCATTTGAAATGTACATACTGAAAAAATGAAGTGGAGAAATGTAAACAAAATAATTGTATTAAAACAATTGGAGAAAGAAGAACAATGCTGAGACTGAAGAGAGAAAGGAGGAAAGATTGAAGGAGGACGTGTTTCTATAAAGGGTCTGCCTTTTGTTGGGAAAAGAAGAAAGAATCAGCATATTCTAAAAAATATATTAAATGTCCATTCATTTCCTCCCCTCTCCCTTCTTATGAGCTGAAGGATAACTTGTATACTAGATGTGGTTAGAACACGATCCTTTGAAGAGCATTTAGAAATCAAAGGAACAGAAACTTTACCAGCTCTGTGTATTTCTTATAGTTTTGAAGTTATTAATAATCACTTAAAAAATCATCAAACTGCAACGGCATGCAACATAAGTGAAGTACTTGAAATTTGGTAAGCGACTGCTTTTCAAGGATAGAATGGGCGTGGTTCATTGCCGCAGTTAAAGTGGGTGGGTTAGGCTTCGCCTTGAGGTAGACGAGCAGAGAAGGAAAATAGCTTTGATAACGTACTATTGCCGCGATCATTATGTTAACGCCAGTGTAATAAATGTTGTTTCCTTACAGCTAAACTGGTATGTCAATGGACTATTGCCATATTTCGTTCTACTCTCAGGAAATAAATTGGACTCTTTAAGAGGTAGGGAAGACTCTTTAAGGGGAGAGCATGTGGTAACATTGTACTCCGACTCCTTTTGTAGTTGATACATAAGCATCAACCGCAACGGCGTGTAGCTGTTGCCTAAGGTAAGAATTTCTTCGGAGGAAAGTTATGTACAGTGGCTCGAGCTCATAGCGATAAGAGGCGCAGAAAAAAAGATGGCATAGGATAACCTTTGAGCAGCATGATGATACTCTTAAAGCGTTCAGTAGTTAGGTGTGTACTATCAGATGGATGCTTCAACTCTTAATTAATATCTAAATTGTTTGCAGCACAATTACTCTTCAAACAAATTTGAATATTCAATGACATGCTTCAGTTAGTAACTGGAGTGCATCTGCTACACTAGAATGGTTATTGCACTTTTGTACAGCCAAAACCTGAGGCGGTAAGATGAATGCTATTTACAAGTGATTTAAGTGGTGTCATGTTTAAACAATCCATAAAGCCAAATCATATTCAAAGGTCCCCGAGAGTCTTCCTGAATGGCTACCAGTCTGATGCTTGTGCGTGACAATACCAAGCAATTTTTAACACGTTTACAAGGACAGGATTCCACTCTGTCAAACAAAATGTTGTCAAGGACATTCCCATGCAGGTTGCCGAAACTGCTTTGTTAATTTCTGAGAAAACAAAATAGTGGTAAATTGTATCTGGAAAAGCTTTTTATATTCAACATTAACAAAAAAGGGAACACTATTTTCACGTAATGTTTATTGTGGTGTCCCCCCTCGCATGCAACAAAATATGTATCACTGTGACAATACACGTAACGCTTCTACTCATGTATTTGATGAAAATAAACAAAAAACAAGGAAGAAAACAAGCTCACTTTCCCAGATGATGTGCAGAGTGTGCACTGCTGTAAGTTTCCCCAAGGGAAAGACGGTATTCTTGAGAGAGTTAGAGTAAATATGGCGAAGGAGACAAAGTTCGAGAACTAGAGTTTTGTTTCCCCAGCCACTATATAGTGACGCAATTCCCAGCTCTGGTTATGTTTAGTGACATCTCTCCACCGAGCAGAGATCGTAAATATTAGAGCATTCTTACGTTCTATTTGATTTTTACTTTCTCTACTCGTAGCTTAAAGTAGAAGAAGAATTACATTCGACATAAATGTTGTAAAGTTAAAGGATCTAGAAAAACCGCGACTCTAATAAAAGCATATCACCGGAAAAGATGACCCGGGGTTTATACCCCGTGTATTGACCAATTTGGGATTTTTTAGTGGTTTCCCTCAATTGCATGGCTATTTAAAATCCACAAAAAGTTCCGCTCACAAAACAGAGGAATTATAAATAAAGTATATGATGCAGAGGCTGACTATACACTAATCAAGTTATCCAAAAAATGGTACAGGAAGGTGAGATAATTTTTAAAACACCATGTACAAAAACGTTGCAGTTTTGGCATATTTTTCAAAAATTTATAAAACTGATAAAATGAACAATCTGAAAAGCGGCTAAAACACACAAACTGTATTACCATTTGATCTTTTATGTCCAAAAAATTAGTTATTTTGAGAAATATTCTTGTAGTTCCACGTTTAGGCGCCAATTTGAAGAAGGTTTATTTTAGGAGCAGTTGTATTGTAGTTCGACTGTTGGGGAGCCCAAAACTTGAGATAGTTTCTTGGAGTGTTCGCCCCACGCACGATACAAAGTTTCCGGTGGCATTCGCCCCAACGTTCACTTTCCGGTGGCCTTCGCCGCAACGTTTAGGAATCAACTTTGTATTTTTATGTTTCTTTAAATATTATATATATTTATGTTTGCCTCGGCTGCGTCAGTACTAATTTGTAGAAACGCGTATCTCTTAGCAGGGGGTAGTGCGGCTGAAGAATGTAGGCTTACACAAATTATAATTTTTACTTCACTCCTTTTATTAATCCTTGACACGATTAAATAACACTTCACTGATATAGAGAGCTGTGAGATTATTTATTAATTACTTGCGCTTTTAAACAGTAAACTTTATAATATTCTCGCCATAATGAATTTTATATGTCTCACACTGAATACGTACCGATTGAATGAACTGCTCAGGTACGTTGCCTTTAGCGACCGGTTTGGAACGCAGTCGACTAGCAACTGGCGTTTACCGCTTAAATTTCTAAATTTTTCTATTTCACGTCTCTGATTGGCTAATCCTACTCCGATAGAATACTTTTATTTAACTTTCAACTTTTCTGGTTTTTGATTGTCTATTTATAAACTGTTTTAAATATTAATTATTGTTTCCAAGAATTACTAGTAGCATTATTAAACTTTCTAATTCATTATTGCCTCAAGGTTACCTCCTTGTTAGTAACTTTCGGGCTCTATTCTCACAGCTCCTACATTATTAAATTACCTAATACGTACACATAACATTATTATACATGTACACAATAATATAAACATATACAATGACTGTAATATACACTTTTTATATATTGTAGTATACATATATTGCTTTAAGGGGGCTGTTATTATATTTTATATTATATAATTAGACTGAAATTATATAAGTGTTAAAAATACTGCCTCAATTCCCCTCCATTAATTTGGTTGCTAGAATTTATTAAAGCTACACTTTAATACTTTTTTGAGGGGTTGTGTATGTTCACAGACACACATGCAGACACACACTAACGTTTATCTAAAAATATGTTTCTTTATTCAGGGGGCCTCAAAACATCTGTATTTCCTGTGAAATCTCGACATCGAAGTTTTGGATGGAAAAAATACCTCCTCTGCCTATTATAGGTAGGCGATAGAGAAAATAAAAATGTTTAGGCGATAGAGAAAACAAAAACGCTTAAACCTTTCCGTTTCTCTTATTAATCGTAGCTATATCCGTTTCTTTGTATGTTCAAGTTTGTATAATTCAAGGAAGTTAATTTAAAACCGAGTTAATAAAGTTTTCTTTGTTTAAAGCAACAAAGAACCAAGGACGTCATATATTTGAACATTCTGTGTATCGCGACTTTTAATTACAAAGTTCGTCCATTTTAAGCATTCAGAATGTCAGCAAAGTTTACACTTTCAATAGCGGTGCTAGGAATGCAAGCTGCCGCTTATGAAAATGTGAAACAAAACACACACGGACGTAATGCAAACTGGCAGCGTAATTGGGAACATTATCTCTGTAATGGACGACGCAAATTTTATTTGACACGGACAGTAATTAACTTGTTGCAGTTAGCATATGATTCTGCCAGCTTTTCATATCCCCAAATATTAGCTGGCATTCTCCTAAGTAACCGGGATTTAACGGTTCATATTGTACACTCGCGGAACTAACTCGCTTTACAGAAAGCAAAATGCGTATTATTAAACAAGAAAATACACAAATAAATACATAACAGCCTGATCACGAACAGATCCTTCAGCAAATTCTGCCTCTTCCCTTCTACTCGCCTCTTCTGTACGCTTCGCATATAGTCATTTACATTTAAAGATGTGTATCGTCAGGCCCATTTTTCTGCTGGATTCAGTTGTTTACCTTCTCTACCACCTATCTATAACAGACAAGAGGAAGTATTTATTTCACTCAAAGTCTCGACATGAGATTTCAGCAAAAATACATGTTTTGAGAACCACTGAATCCAAAAAGTAGTTTTTTATGTGTCAAGGCTTTAGCTGACGAATTAAGTATTTTGGACGAGGAGTAAAGGCTGTTTCATAACAATCGAGAACGGTAACCAGAACGAGAACGACAATGTTGAAATACATGTATTCTAATGGGAGCGTTCACAATCGAAAGTTTTAACTTTCTCGTTCTCGGGCACGGACATGGCATACTAGATCAATATCGTGCATATTAGACTCTTCACTGTAGAGGTTATTCTAGGCGGTCGTGACATGAAACAGCCGCTAGTGCTCTCTATAGTCGCAAGCTGGAAACATGAAACTGAAAAAATTAGTAGCATATGTGTTTCCTAACCTCAGATCCTGACACCCGCAGACCATTGAGTGTTGGTTCTTCCAGAGAAATAGTCATCTGTAGTTTGTTTATGTGCAACTGCTATTGCCTAAAAACAATGGCAAAATCTACAAAGAACAGCAAAAATCGGTCGAAATTAACAAAGAACAATAAACAACTTTAATGTATGTCATTTAATAAAGGAATGAATGCTTGTTACGGATAGAGGAATCGGAAATGTACTGGATATGCGTTTAGATAATGCCTACTCTATTGAATTTTGCTGTTGGCTAATCCGCATTATTTTGGCTGAATTGGACGCAGAAAAAATATCATTGGTCGGTTATAAACAAATGCAATCCCAATTGTAGCGGTTCCCTTGGTAGGCCCCCACTACGTTGATGATGGTGGATGCTGTATTACGTACCTGTAGGTCGTCTTGATGCCCGTACTCTCGTGATGTATCTCGACGTTCTCGTAGACTGGAATCTGATAATTGCATATCTGTATTCTTGGGTGTGTGCTTTAGTATGTTGTAATTATTATTTTATAATTATGCTACGGCTCCTGTTTTGGTGTCGGAGAGCACTTGTGTCTTGTCAGGGTTAGGTATGGAGAAGGTTAAAATATATTGGCACACACGTATTCTGTTAACTATTTCACTTGTATTTTAGATAAGTCACATATAATATTCACAATTCACTATTACATTTGTTATGTTTAAATATGTATAACTTGTCGACTTTAATACGTAGTTTTAGCGTCTATTTAGAGACGAGCTTATACACTACCTTCCTGCTCGAACATTGTTAGCGTTCCTTCCAACCGTTCTTCCTAACGTACGTATTTGAATTATAGACATGTATCAATGTACCTGATTGGTGCTAGTGTCCAATAATTTCCAATAACAGATAATGTTACATATATGTTTATAGACTTGCATCGTCTTAATTATCAATCTAAAGTTCGTTACATACTTACGGAGATACTACTGCATTTCTCGTAATTTTATATTACTGGTTATATAGCTAACAATGGCCTTCCCCCCTCATATTATATTTTATATGTTATAACTTTATATACTTGTTCTCTACCATGTGTACATTATGAATGTATGTGTTTATCATCCTCTTAATTATTATATGTACAATATTAGCAAAGAAAATACATAACAGTAAAACTTAGAACAAAATATTAAAGAAATAAATTATTGTGTTGATGCTGAGAAACTGTGAATTAGTTATATTATTACATTAATGAGTTATTGTATTAGTTTGTCCGTGGCTAGTTCTGTATGTTGCTTCACAATCCGCAAAATCGACTTTCCACTTAGTGATCGATATGATCGTCGTTATGCATTCCCGTTATCATTACCAGGCTGTTGTGAACCAAAATCTTGCATGCTGTATTGCTTTCCGTTCTCGTTTCCGTTTTGGTTACCGTTCTCGGGCTACTGTGAACCGGCCTTAAACTGAGGCCAAAATACTGGATGAGTCCGCTAAAGTTTCTGTGTACGTGGTACATACAATAGTTTTTTTAGTAAAAGCTCTCTAAATTATATTACATAAAATAAATAAATGTAATACAGGGTTATTCAAAAAGAAGGAACAGACTTTAAATATGTATTTCCAATGAACGACAATAGATGGCGATACATGGGATACATTACTGAATAGAGGAAAGTTCAAAACTTTATTTTATGTGTTCAAAATGAGCACCATTTGTTACGCGAGGACGACCAGTGCTTTTCCGTTTCCATACACAATCATCTTCTACGAATTTATTGTATCAATTGTAATTTTTTTATGACGAGGTGGCTCTTTGTTGAACTTGCAATGAAATGCATGCTGTAATGAAACAATGGATTCACTCTTTGCATACTGCAGTACACAAAACGACTTTTCCTGTGGGTTTCCATTTTCTCGTAAACAAACCCAGCGCTCTGTAGGCACCGAATGGAACTAATAGCTGTATAAATGAAAGGCATAGTCAGTCATTTATTTACATATTCTCACAGGCACCTGAATCCTACTCTATGAACTGTACCAACGCCTCCTAGGAAGCTTTGACCGTAACAGCACGAGATGTAAATGGTAGTGCTTCTTCTGAGCACTCGTTTCTAAAAAACAAGCTTGTGACTGAAACTATGGGTGAAAATCCCGAGGAGATTTCAATTCGAGCCAGAAACATTGAATTTGAGCTGCTGCCAGCAAGTATTGTTCTCGACGGAAGAATATATTGAATTTAAAGACAGGTGCACAAGGTAAGCAGTGTATCTCTTGCGAACGAAGATGTGATTACTACCAACTGGATTTTGTTAATTACGCCGCTAAAGGTTTCCATGACGACTTTAGCAGCCTAGATCGCTAAAGTACTATTTTTTGGGTGTCAGCAATCCGAAAAGCAGCAGTTTTAGAGAGCATGTATTAAAAAGCAGTTTTAGAAAGTCCGTGCGTGCGTGTGTATGTGTGTGTGTCTGTGTCTGTCTGCCTCTGAACAGCATACCAAAAAATGAAAGGTCCCATAAATACCCAACTTGGCATATTTGGGTTTAGAAACTTCCAAAGATGCAGCACAAAGTTTTTCAAGAAATTTCCCCCACCGCAAATTACCCTTTACATGGAAGATTTTTGAAAGTTTTTGATTTACCGAAAAATGGCTCTGAGAATTTTATTAAAATAGTATATTTACGATATTTATAAATTAAATAAAATATGTATCTTGAATGTTCCGGGAATAGGCTGTGAAGTCCTCTCATTCGGAAGGAATTTTTATACTTTTGTATAACTGGTAAACCTTAAGAAATAAATGAAAATGTACACCTCTTTAAAACACAATTTATTTCAAATAACCTTTGGTGACATCAGCAGTTTCCGAGATTGTTACTGATTTGAATTTATAAAATCTAAAGATTTTAATAATTGTTTCTAGTGATATCGTAGAAAGAGTATGCAATTTCAAGGCCAGTATATTGCGACCATTTAACCATTTTGACTGTTACTATTTACTATAACAAAATGTGTAATAAAACTATTTCTGCAAACGTTTATTGCAATTAACCTGAAGTAGATAGAAGAATAAGCTTTTGCAAGAATAGTTTGTAAACGTTATATACAAATCAAATAGTGGGTAGAAAATGTAATGTGAACGTAAAACGTCAGAACTTTTTCTCTCTTCTCTTTTGCTTATAATCATTTACCTTATAATAATATATTATATTTCAAGGCATTTTTCTGGCAGAACCGTCTTTCTGCTTTTCATTGCTTCCATTAAAGCTGTTAGCAAGTAATTCCTTTTCATTCACTACTCCGGTCAGTTTCTTTTTCTCTTCATGATTAGTTTTTGTATTCTTCCTTCGCTCACTCCTTCTAAAACAGTTTCGTCAGTCCAGTTCACTCTCCATTCTCTCAGCAACAACAACGTTTCAAATGCTTCCAATCGTTTTCCCTCACATTCGCAGCGTCACTGCTCAACGATAAATTACCCATAAGCCATTTACTAATCTTCTCAGTGCTTTCTTCAAGGATCCACAGAAAAGCTCTTCTTTGGCTATTAAAGACTCTGCCGTTGCTATCTGTTTGATTTCTTGATAACCCACCCGATCTTGATTATAGTGCATTCGCCCCGGAAAACATATAGTTGTATAACTTGAGTGATTGTTGATAATTAATCCATTTCTTCTCCCAGTGACAACACATTCATTTCTGTCTACCAAATTTAGAAGGTCGCGTGACGCGTTTCATCTCACAAATGACACACCTGATTTACATCCAATCTCACCAAACTTTCTACATATATTTTTTACTCTTTTATGTGTAAGTGACGAATTTGTATCTTTCAAGAATTACCTTAGGTCAGTCAGATACATAAAAGAAGGTGAGCAGGGTTAAATATTAGGTAATTGAGGCAGAGTAATATAGATTAGGTGAGGAGGAGGATTTTGGTACGGAAGCACATACTGGGATAGGATATAGTTGATTTTTAAACTACCAAATATTCCCACAGATTGGAAGACAATAGCGTGTAAAGTAGTAAACGACATTATTCCTGCTGAGGCGAAGAAATATCAGCACAACATTGCGTCAACGCCCTGGTGTATTCAATGTGACAGCATAGACACTGCCCCATCGTCTGCTGACATATCGACGTTAAATGTGGGCGTGGATGTCTGCGAAAATTTGCAGTATCTACCACAGCGACAATCCCAATGATTTTGGCAGAATTGTGTTCTTCCTCAATGTTCCTGCTAATGGGAGAAGGCCTATATTTGATGGCTGATAATGGGCTACCTTCACTGTCTGCTGACTACCCACCATCCGTCTACAGCTGGCTTGCAGAGTTTATTTACGGCAGCAACGACGATTCATATCTTGGAATGGATGTTGATACTATCCTGTTTTAGCTCTACCCATTAACCATTCCTCATGTATACACAGTGATGAAAAGAAATGTGGATGGGCAGTAAGAATTGTACTAATCAATAAAGTGGTTAATGTAAAATTTTTCTTTGGATTTCATTTGAACTGTTGATACAGTGTAAATAATTTTTCATTTATATTTCTTTTGCCTTTATTGGATTACATTAATCTGTATACCATATTTTTTTAACACAATAAAGCACACGAAAAAAAAAAAAAACTCGGGAGGAAGAGGCGAGTCGAAAGGCACGGAGAACAGGCGCCAGATATGTACATAGCGGCAGGCTCGGACGCAATCGTGGTCTCTAACGTCTCCAGGTATGAGATCCCGACGCCGGAGGGATCACTCACACAAGCCTCCCTCCCCTAGGGGATGTCTCGCTGGAGGTTCGTCACGTAGCGGACGCAACAACAGATGTTCAAAGCAAACTCCATCGCTACACGTCTGGCCACGCCGTATACTCGCTTGATCTTTCTGAGGGACAGGGAATTCGTGACACTACAGAAACCACTCCAGCATTTGCCTACCGACCTAGGAAAACCACAAAAAACCCAAAGAATGACCGGTCCAATGTAATAGTAAACCGGACGATATTTTTTTTCCATTCTATGCTCCTGGTCTGATACCAACAAACTTAGTGTAAATAAAACTAAAACTATTAATATTAAACTTTCTCTTAATAGAAATGGAAATTCTTCTATATCAACAAGGTTTCTTGGAATCCATCGAGCTTGGGCTTGGTTGGAATACACACATTGTTTACTTAATAAAAAATATGTACGTATGATTAGAATATTAAAAGGTACTTTATCAAGAGCATGTCTAGATGTGGTTTATTATGGCCATAAATGTAGTTATCTTAGACGTAGAATTCTCCTATGGGGCAACCATACCTTAGCACCCAGCCTACTTATACTCCAAAGAAAAAAGCTATGAGAATCATTTGTGATGCTCAATCCCAAACACATTTTAAATTGTTTAATGAATTAGGAATATTAACTATGCCTGCAATGTTTATTCTTTGTATGTAAAATCCAAATTCAATAATTTGACTCCTTGTTCTACTGTACACGAGCACAATACTCGCAATAGCTTAGGCATACATATAACATTGCAAATACACTTACACTAAAACAGTTTTGTCCATATTTCTTACAAGTTTTATAATGCTCTGCCATTAGATACAAGAAATCTACCTATGCCTGCATTCAAGAGACGTTTTCGTTCAACACCGTTGGAAAATCCATTTTATGACCTCTAGGAACATTATCAAATTAGGTTTTAATGATTCTGTTCTTTAATTCTAGCTTATAAAATGACATCCTATATGTGCTTATATGGCGAAGAGCTAATAAATATCAGTTATCAAATAGGAATAGAACTCGGCACTTCCCCGAATAACAGCCTCACACGTTACTTGGGAGCCATCTCGTTCGGTAACTGAGCTAACTTTGCGAAAGGGAAGGTCACTGTTGCAAAGTGAAGGGCTTGCCAAGATTTTTTGCACTTACCTATCTGTATGTATCAAATCGTGCACCCTTCTTTCCAACTTAGAAGTTGTGGTTGTTATACGTCGACATTTATTCTGAATTTTAACGACTGCAGTGATTTCTTATTGCTTTCCACAGCAAAGTATTGAACTAGAAAATAAAATAAAAAATATATCTTCCTTTGGTGTGCTTTCCTCTCTCGTTTTTCATTAAAATATATCAGCCATAAAGAAAGTGAAATGGACTCTAGGTTTCGGGTGCCAAAAATCGTTACATCTTCCCAGAATGATACTCCAAACACATGGAGATAACTGCGAAAAAAGTTGGCAGGCCTAGTCGGGAGGTGTTTTCAGAAGGAGGCGTCTCGATGTGTATGACTCAGCAGTCAGAACTCTCTCTCTTTCCCTTCTACTGTTTTATTTTGTCTGTTTCCTAACAGCCACGTCATTCCGTTTTGCTCTCTTACATAACGTCAATATCTCCGAGTGCTGCATTTGGAAGCTCCGAGGCAGCTGACACAGCCAGAATCTCTTTACAGATCAGTAACCAATATCTCCGTGTAAATATGCCTCTCTTGCGTTTACAGTTAACATTACTGTTGGTAAACAATGGATACGGGTCAGGTAAGCCATCTGCTAGGAGCCAAATATTACATACAGAAGTCGTTTCTGGTGCAGGGCAGTATAGACGTAACTTGCACAACTTTGGGTAGGGCGAGTTGGAGACAAAGCAAGTGAAAGCCACATAATGAAACACAGTATAAAATATGTTTAAAAGTAATTTTCAATCGCTTTTCAGGAAAATAAAACTTAATTGCTTCAAAAGGTTATTTTTACTTTCTATACTATCTATAGTTTTGAAACTGTGTGCTTAAATTTCTTGAATTTTTTAAAAAGTAATGTAAAAGATCTTTCGTTTTTACTTTTAAATATAAGAGTAAAATCCGCATTCTAACCCCTTTTTTTGCTGTCTCGATGCATTTTATGACAGAAGAATGTTTTAAAGCTTTATGTAGCATGCATGTTTTTTAATTTATTGTTTTGACATTGCTATACAATTTTTTATCATGGTAGTGATTTTTATCATTATCATTTAATCATTTTTTATCATTGCATTCTTGCAAATATACCTATATTTCACTGGAAATACACATTTTGAGACTCCCTGAACCCCCAAAAAATCATTTTTAGAAAAAGGTCTGCGTGTGTGCATGTCTATCCATGATAAGCATGGTATTTAAGTTGGCAGAAAATAGAGTCTGAATGTAGACAAAGATCAACATTGGAGCTACAAAATGAAATAAAAACTACGTGGGGTAAGGAAACATATATTTTGGAATTGGGTATACAGAGGACGGGAATAGCAAGGTTTAGGTTGGGAGGGTGGAAAGCTCGCAAGATTGCTGATGATGATGGCAGGAGGATTTGCCCATTATACGGGGAACAAGAAGACTGGACGCATATTTTGGCAGCATGCGTACAGACGGAGAGTATTAGGAAAAATTATTACCGGAAGTATTTTTGGCTTCCAACAGACGGAGGGCAGCATGCTGGGATTTCATTCTAAACAGTCAAAACTGCCCAAGCTTGGGCACATACTTAATGGAAGTACGTGTACTAAGAGATAAGGTGTTTATGTAAATTTTCTTTAAATATATGTGGTGCTAGAGCACGTGTATGTGTGTGTATGCGAGTGTGATTCAGAGTGTTTTTTAATTTTATATGTATATAATGTGGTGATTATAAACATAGTTGTTTCTGGTCGATTCTGCAAGTCACGTATACAGACCAGGTATTTTTCCAAAGAGCATGTACGGTCTTATGACCAATGCGACTGTGTTATGCAATTAATGTAATACTAAGTACTTAATAAATACCACTACACTACTACTACTACTACTACTACTACTACTTAAGTTCAGCATTCTTCCAAGGATGCGACACGAAGGAAATCCCCCCGCTCCAAACTACACTTCACATAGATAATTTTTCGTTATTTTTTATTTTCTCAAAAATAACGATTCTTATTAAAATATCGTATGTTTAGATACTTTCTTGACAAATGAGGCATATTTTGAATTGTCTGGTAATAGTCTGCGAAGTCCTCTTTGTTCTGTTTGAGTTTTGTATAATTAGTAAATTATATGAGATACACAAAATCTTACTATATAAAAATTTAGATCTCGTTAAAGCACAGAATTTATGTCAACTAAAATTTGTTGTGGCGTTAACCATTTCGCGAGATATTCTTTGTTATTGATTTGAATTTTCAAATACTTATACTTTTCTCAAGAGGAACATTGTTATTCGTTTTGTTCTCGTGGCCATGAAAAGAGGACGGAATTTCAAAGCGACTGGCTCACATAGTGACTGGCTCTTAAAAGATTTTACTCTCGCTGAAATCTACTGTGTTTTTCTAATTTCCTTATACCTACAAGGAAATAGCAATGAAACCATTTCTGTAAATGTTTATCTTTACATGAAGTACACAGAAGGATAAGCTTTTACAATAAAAGTTTGAAGAATGAGCAGAGAACGCCATGTGTGTGACACATCAGCTTTTGGTTTTAGATGCTCACATCGTATCCTTTTTCGATACACAGAATAGAAAATTATTAGGTACTTCTTGGCCTTTAATGTTGTGTGTGTGTGTGTGTGTCTTCAGCCACCAAAGACAAGAAAAAGAGCGTAGCATTTAACTCTGCAGAGAACTCTTTCATTTGCACTTCACGTAGCTCAAATCATCAACCTCCATCTACCTACCGTCTGTTTTCTTGATCAATACATAAGACACCTTCCCCGTATTATCGAGCATCAAGAAGTTGACACCAGCAACGCAAAAGTTCCGCCTGCCCACACCATACTCTCCAGAAAGTTTGGCGGATCAAGGCGCCAAGTTGAGGAACGTGTGTTATCGGGGTGCCCATAATGAGGTCAGCTCGGTCAAGCAGTACTTCACTACTTCACTCTGCTAACAACAAAGGACTATTGACAGCTACAGTGTTTGTCAGCCCGTATACCGCGAACTTCCTTGTGGCTTTGTACTTGCATTTCTGCTTTGATATATCGTATACTACTACATGTGAGGCCCAATGGTTTAATGTTTTCTTCAGCAACGTTGCTTCTAAACTGTTATGTATTCCAGTGAAATCTGTCCAAATGGGACAATAAATAAGCTGAAGTTTTGTCTATTTCGGAAAACAGTTAGTATGTGTAATTTTTCCCGAATAATACGTAAGCTGCTCAAAGTGGAAACGAACGTGGATAACTGCTTAAAACGGAAATAGTATTACCTATACCGCTTTTGTTTTAGGACACACTGTACTTTCGAGGAAACTGCGAATGTATATACACATATATTCTTTATTGTCGCTTCAACTTTAAAGTCATATTGTCGTATGCCTCACATTTATTTATTATTTAACTTCAGAGGAGAGCTACTCGCTTATGAGAGGGATCGTTGAACAAACAAAGAACTTTAAACTCGAGGCATCGACAAGGGACGCAGCTAAAGTTAGATTATAAAAATAATTACTACACCAACATAATTTCTGGCTGAAGGGAGAGGCAAGGAACTCTACACTATCATAATTAAAACGGCAAGGAAATGGATAGCTGGTAGATTTATTATAAAATGTTTTCTTACCCCATGTGTCTGCCGGGCGAGGACGCCAAGTCGCAGTTATCCGTCTAACTCACGCGAAGCCTAGTCACAGAATGAAGCCACAACAAGTTGGCGTCAGTAACGTCATATCCCCCCCCCCAATGACACACTGCTTCCCCTGAATCGCCCCTACTCTCAGATAAACTGCCACCTCCGACCCGGTAACCAGAGAGCGTATTACCATTAATATAATCTGTGTACATGCCACAATATCGCAATTACTTTAGAATACAGAACATGAATGCAATGGAAATACAATATTTTAAACAGTAATAGTACATACAACATTAAATTTTCTAGATAGATGTTTTACACATTCTTATACAATTTTGTCGCTCTCATAAAGTTTAAAGTTCTTTGCTGTGTTGAGTTTAGGGCGCCTAGTAGGCTGTTGGGGATGTCACATCTTTCTCTGTGTTGTACATAGCGACGACAGGCTGTAACGAGATGATGAACTGTGAGGTTGGATCTACAGAGGTGGCACACAGGAGGAAGGTCACGGTTGAGGAGATGTTTGTGCGTTATAGAAGTATGTCCAATACGTAGTCGAGTTAATACAAGTTGGTCTTTGCGGTTGAAATGATAGTGTTGAAGTTTGGACTCGGAAGTGTAGACATCGTGTAACTTGCTTCTAGATGTGCTTTCCATGTTCGTCTCCATTGATTAATGCAAGTCTTTTTTGATGAAGTTGATGACATCCGTGTGTGGGATCTTGATGTCCTGAGGGGGATATTTGGTGGCTTCTTTGGCTGCCTGATCAGCTGATTCATTTCCCAGAATTCCGACATGAGACGGAGTCCAGGCGAATGATACTGATGTACCTGAGATTAGTACTTGGTTGTACAGTTTCTGAAGTTCTTTGACAATGTTATGGGAGGTTGAGGTTTGTTGAAGGGCTACAAATGTAGGTCATTAGGGTAAATGATACTTCTTTGTAAAAGTACATACCTGAACGGAGACGGCATCAAGGGCGAAAGGAAGGGTTACAAATATTGAAAACGTGTGTTTTTCTTTCAGTGTTTTCTGTTGCTTGGAACAGTGTACTGTGAGAGAAGTTGCGCATTTTGTGATAAAAGATGTTGCAGAAAATTCCAGATATACATTTTATTTGTCATGTTATTATGTTTAATCTATTGTATCTTAGTCAAATCGTTAGAACCATTTTTTAAAAAACAAAAATTTTCGAATAATCTTCCATGTAAAGGGGTTGGGGGAAGAGGTATCTTTTTGAAAACCTTCGTGTCGCATTCTTGGAAGATACCAAATTTTGTATTTACCCGACTTTTCGTTTTTGAGCTATGTTGTTCACAGACAGAAACAGTTCTTTTTTATTAATTTATGGACGCTCTTTAACTACTATAGTTCTAGCGCCCCATTCTATATTGGGTGTGAAAGACCGGAAATTTTGCTCATAGGCCTCTTTGTCAGACCTTTATCTTTTTATTCTGCGTGGGAAGCCGTACATTGCGTGACTGGATTTATTTGAAGAGTTATTCTATTGTTTTAACTTATAATTCGATTTTAGTTCTCAAGTGTGATTGGTTTCAAAATGCCATCACCTTTGTTTTTATGTTTTTAAGTAATATTTTACCCATTAACCTAGGCAGGTAGAGAAAGCATTGTATATTATCTAAAATTGGATCTTGTGATTCTATCTGAAATACGCCTTTGAGGTTTTCCCGATAAAAAAGCAATATTGCGTGTGTGAACAGCATAACCCAAAATATAAAATTTAAGTAAATGCTAATTTTTATGTACTTCAATCACACTCTGCTTAAGTAAGCTGGACGTAGATTTTTCCAGAAAATCACTCCACTCTAAGCAATTCCTTACTCTTTACTTTACTAACATTTGAATACTTTTTATTTTCTCAAAATTACCTCTAACGGCTGTTTGAATTATAAATTAAATGTATATACTTCCTGAATTTTCCGGGAATAGTTTGTAAAGAGCTTTTCATCCCTATTGAATTTTATGCAAATAAGAAACAATTAAAGATAGATAAACGGAAAATATAGAATTTAATGAAATACAAAATTTATCTCAAATAATTGTTTGCGGTATTGGCCTTTCCTAAGTATGCTGTTTGTGTGTTTAACTTCTCCTGATTTTACATTTTCGAAATACTGCTATACATTTCCTTTCCTTCGCTACTAATGTCCTGCTCAGTAATTTCGGTCCTTGAATACGACCGGCATGTAATGAGTATCGTGTGGAAGACGTTGAAGTCGCGAAAACCAATATTCTGACTGAGAGATGCAAGGTGCTGACCACATCACCTCTCCGCACAGGGCGTTTGCACTTACCCTGAGGCTGGCAGTCGTTGGGTCTTGCTGTCGTGCCACAGATCATCATCATCATCATCATCATCATCATCATCATCATCATCAACATCATCATCGGAAACTAACAAAATTAGAGTTGTGATTTACACAGACAAATATTATTTCGCATGCTGTAACTAACTTTATGCCCCTTAGTTTAATTTCTATGTAGACTACTTGGATCGAAGAATCAGTTTTTATATACTTGGTCTAATATTTTGGTGCACACTTGAATTTGTATTGAGTAGAGAAAGTCTTGTGAGGTGATATCAGAATCCTCCTCCCCTATTATACCTAAATGATATAATTTCCTTTGCAAAGAGGCCACGGCGTAATTAAAACTATTGATATTTTCTATACTTCTTATTTAAACCATTTTGCCAATATTTGTATAAATATTTGGTTGATTGGGTGACAAACAAAACAATTGCTTTACTCCCCGACGTACGTATGCTGTAATATTTCATTATCGTGGTTGGAAGCAACTGCTTTCTCTTTATTCTAAATTATGATCTCCGGTACGACTTCAATCAATTAAATCTATCAAGGTATCAAATTTTATTGGTAACGCAGTTTTATTCTCTCAGATATTTCCATTAAGCCAAAATATTCAAGTATCTATGTATTTTATATTTTCAAAATATACAATTACGCACTCTGCAACGCAAGTTTGTGAAAGGTTTATAGAAAATTTGAAAATAAATACTTCCTGGATTCCTGGGTTGTTACCGAAATTTCCAATAAACTAGTATGATTTTCTTTCTTGTTATGCCTAGTGTTTTGCTAGAAACCGTTTTCAGGTAGACTTTTATGTGTTTGTTTTGTAGATACCGTAGTAAAAGTTATGTCTAAAATACATGATTTCGCTGGTTTTAGTATTGTCATCCGTCGTGCTTAGGAGGTGTCGGGGTCAATTCCCGTTGACCGTCCATTCTGACCTTAGGTTTTTCGTAGTTTTCCCTGGTCGGTAGGTGAATTTTGGAATGGTTTCTCATCTACCATGATTTCCTTTCCACCATTTCCCTTTCATTCTCATCTTTCAGGTGTGCTTATAGCTTTCATGGCGATAGCAGTGCCGGACAAATGGCGCGGATGCTTGTTCAAAGGAAAGAGTACTCCGCGTGAACACTAGAGGGCTCCTTGGTCGATGGGTCGTTCATCGCTCGCTCTAGGCAGCTCCAGTAGTGGGACGGATCTTCGAGACTGGAACCGTTAGGACTTCCGCGCGTATCTGTGACCTGTCTACCTCGGCCTGTTACCTCCTGTGTTACTTCACTTCATTCCTTGCTTCTGGGGGTTGGTAGCTGCAATAGATCTATGTAGCTTGCAGTGAGTAAGGTGTCCCCTTCCGTTGTATAACCATACCTTTTGTCACCAACTCCATAGAGAGCCATTTGTACACAGTTTGAACGTCATAATAGCATAGGATTGGGTAAGTAGATATTTTACTACTTTTATCTCTTAGTAATTACTTGTTTCAAATCTAAAATTGTTTCAAAAGTAAATCTGAGAATGCATTAGTGAGATGCTTGTCTAGGAAGCAGGCTATAAAGATTTTTTCAGTTCTCACGTTTATCGAAAATTAGCTTTTAAACCTGCCAGTAATTTATCGGAAAAGCTACGAGAAATAATAATTAATGAGCGGAAAAGCGTTAGTTGCATACAAACAAAAATTAATTTCATCTAAAGCGTCTCAAAATACATGCCAGTATTTACAAACTGCCGTTCTGCCGTTTTGAATAAATAATTATACTGTGCGCGTAAAGGACACAATAAACAGAAATTGAAACAGAAATGAGATTTATTTATAAACGTGATTATATGCGATGGCCATTTTAACAGATGAAATATATGGCCAAAAAAATGTAATGGAACAAAATCGATGTTATTATAATTGTTAAAGCAATGCAGGGAATAAATTTGCGTTACTTTACAGCACAGTGTCATAAATAATACAAAAACCCCATTAGCAAAATAAATTTGTTACATCAATTCCCAGGTGTTAAATGTTTTATACATTACAAAAACATGCAAAATCATTAAAGTTTAAAGGAAGATCTAAAATAATGGGAATAAATACCAACTGTGTCTCCCTGACGTAGCATACATTTACGAATTTCTGATTCAGGGGTCTCTTTTTTCTTTCTTTCTTTCTTTCTTTCTTTCTTTCTTTCTTTCTTTCTTTCTTTCTTTCTTTCTTTCTTTCTTTCTTTCTTTCTTTCTTTCTTTCTTTCTTTCTTTCGCTGCTTCTTGATAGAAATTTTTATCGCGCGCACGCGTCTAAACCTTTCCAATCTGTTATTGAAAATATGACTTATTTAATCTGAATTGAACTTTGTATTACTTTAAAGCTGAAGCTTCATAATATCTCAAGCAAATCAAAAATTAAAAATCTAGTATGTAATACTCTCACGACTTTCTCTATCGATTACAAATTCACATAACTGTAGTGTTAAGTCAGCAAACGCTCCTCCAGTGGTGTTGTTTTTAACTATAATTTAAAAAATAATATTTATTTATCATACAAGTGTTGAAAGTGGAGTTTTATGTTATTAAGTAGGAATGTTTACGTAACGAGACTGAAAACCGAGTGTAGAAATCCTATGAGTAAAAGAAAATCATTTTTAACATTTATTGTCATATGCCTGCTATATTGCAGATGGTTAAATACTCTGTTTTAGTGAATATTAAATCATAAAGTATCAAGCTGAAAATTTTCTGGAAATAGCAATATACCTACGTTCGGACATGAGCAATGGTGAGCTCTGGTCTGTTGTTGTTTGGCCTTCCTTGTTGTTTACCTTCATAGCATCAGTGCTGATAACATGATCACTTACACAATCATAACATTATACATTATATAGAAAGTTATGACAAAAATAAATCAACAGAATAAGTGTAACAATAACTTTATTAATTGAATATGTTTAACATTATTATTATTCCTTTGATGCAATTGTGATGTTGGTCATGCAGTTATAATTGTGTGCTACAATATATAATATTAATATCTTGTTGAGGAGGAAGTAGCGTCGGTATTTATAACATTATTGGATTAGAAACAGTTGAATTCTTTGGAAGAATCTGTGAAGCCATTTTGTTTTCCTTTTCTAAAGAATTTCCGAGTCATTCAGATAATCCGACATGACATAATTTCAATGCAGAGAACAAGGATGATCTCTGAATGTTATATTAAATTTCTAGTATAAGTATCTCGTGTTAAAAGCTCTACTTTTAGTGCCAACTATATAAAAACACGTTATATATACAAATGCAAATGAAAATACATTACACTGAATTAACAATGATGTTCAACTACATTCATGTGCAAACATTTATATAGGTTGTACATAATATTAAAAGCTATTGACTTATTTAAAAACGTAACTTTGGTGTTATAAAATTATCTCTAAGCACCACAGGTTGTGGCTGTACATTATCTTTGCCATGGTAACAGACTTCAATAACGTGCAGTAACGTCGGCGGTTGCTCACGCAGCCTGTCCCTCTCCCCATCTTCACAGGCCAGATAGCTGGTGCTTGTCTGCAGTTAGTGAGAGAGAGAGAGAGGGAGGAGACTCTGGGCCTGTAGATAGACCTCATTGCAACAGCTAGTTCGGTTAGGCCAGTTCAATGCACACGTTTCTTCTTGTTAATGTACGTATTTCGAACCTAGTTTTGCTATTCAGGACGCGAGGATTATAACTCATTATGGCATTCGTTGTCCTGGTGATAGTTGTGTTTTGTAAACTCTAAATTTACGTGGAATAGTTAGAAAGCGGGACGCAGATACTCTTGGATTTATATGTAAACCAGGCGCTAGCCAAAGATATCATGTGATGCGTAATTTACGATATTGTGAGCTGTATTTTAAAGTTGCAAATGATCTCAGATTTAATAGTTAATGATTTCAGCTGAGTTGATAGCTAATAGCTTGAATATTGGAAAAAGGAAATTACGTAAGGGAATTAAAGTGCGTCTGACTTAATTACTATTGTAGTGTTGGATTTAAGGACTTATTTCAATCTAGCTTTGTAAAGTTATATTTTTTAATTTAGTTTAATTTTAGCAGTTGCAAACATTTTTATTGTCAATTTAATATTTATATTTACAACAGCATTTTTCCATTATTAATATATATATATATCATTTCTATTCCGTAATTTCATTATTATATTATTGTATTCTTATTTATTCGTTAAATAGTATCTTGTTAAGAACGCTACTGCGTTTCTCTAGTAGTATATTTCTTCCTCGTAACAAATTCCAAGGTAGGGGACCTCATCCAGACTCTTCCAGTTCCTATATTGCTGCTATAACATAGGGTAAGGTTTTAGATATATTTATCCCAAAAGTCGTGGCAATATATATTCCTTATATTTTAGCCTTTTCCTATAAAAAGTAAATTTTCTGTCCATGTTACGTTATATACTATAAATGTTTACAATATAGCAAAACTTCACTCATTTAATTCATTCATTATCGATATGCCTAACCAGGTTAATCGAGTTGTTGTGTTAATCGAATATACATTTGCAGAAATTGTTTTAATTGCATATTTTGTTGTCGGTATATGGGAGATACAGGAGGCTGGATTGATTTCAAATCCTTAAAAATCGGATGCTGTATTTAAGATTTCCATACATTCCGAGAAATATAAGAAGGGTGATTCGACACTTCAAAAGATGTATGATAAGGTATTGACAAATTAAAACCAATAACAACGAGCACTTCGAAAACTGCAAATGCTTCAGAACATGTTATAAAATAAATTCTGTATTTTAATTAGCCCTATATTTTTCTTCTATTCTTAAAGTCAACCCTTACACAAAATTATACAAATACATTCACAATGAAGAGGACTTTACAGACTATTTCCAGAAAATTTAAGCTACACATTTTACAAGCCATCATATATCTTAAACGTATGCTATTTATCAAAATCGATTATGTCAATTTTCACAACATAAAATATAATGAAATCTTTTCTATTTAAAGGATAGGTTAGGGGCATTTGGTTGAAAATCTTTATGCTACATCTTGAAAGACACTGAAGTCTAATAACAGATTGGTATTTATCCGATATATTCTTTTTGAGTCATGTTGTTCACACAGGCGCACGCGCGTCTTTTTCACTGTTAATCACCAGGCTTTAAAACATGTAAATTTTTAATGGAATACAATACTTATTTTTACCACAGGTATGTAGAGATAATAAAAATTTCATTTTTTCTCTCAAAATAGCCTATCGATATAATAACTTCAGTTAGTTATCCAAAATCGAAAAACACTAGAAAAATATAATTAGTTTTTCTGAGTAAAACCTAAAATAGAATTAATCGTTCTTCCACACAAGCCGTGTGTTGGACAAGGTGGGAAAGGTAGAATCAGACGACTGAAGAATTCAATGCCATCGCCAACTATGAAGCCCGGGACTTAAAGTACTTACAACTTTGTAAGTCGCCAATGGGATGTCGTCTCAATACCATTTGGGATCTCCTTGTGATTTATTGGAAAAAATCTGATGTATTACACTCACATGACTTTCTCTACTCTTGTACAAACTATTTATACAAACGCTTATTCTCCATCTACTTCATGTTAATCGAGATAAACATTTGCAGACTCTATCTTATTGCTAATTTTCTTGTAGATGTAAGGGGAATATATATTTACAAGGGCAATATAGAAATACAGTACATATCTCTTAATAGCTGATTGCTAGGTGCAGCACCATTCCCTTTGCCACAGATTAATACTCTTTGCATATCCAAGACAAAAAAATGAATAACGAATTCCCATTTGAGAAAATAATATTAAAAAATTTAAGGGAATAACAAGCAATATCTCGAAAATGGTTCACTCAACAACAAAAAATGTATATGACATAAATTGTGTATTTTAACGCGATCTACATTTTTTGTGTAGTAAAATTTTGTCTATCTCTTATGGTTTACCAGTTATGCAAAAGTCGTTCACTATGAAGAATACTTTTGGAGACATTCCCAGGAAATTCAAGATATACATTTTATTTGTCATAAAAATATTTTAAACATATATATTTTAATCAAAATCGTTAGAGCCATTTTGAGAAAATTAAAATTTTCGAAAAATCTTCCATGTAAAGGGTAATCTGGGGTGGGGGATTTTCTTGAAAACCTTCGTGTCTCATCCTTGGAAGATACTGAACCTAAATACCAAGTTTGGTGTTTATCCGACTGTTCGTTTCTGAGTTACGCTGTTCACAGGCAGACACACACACAGACACACACACGGACATGTTTTTTGGATTCAGGGGGTCTCAAAACATGTATTTCCGGAGAAATCTCGGTATCGAATTTTTGGGTGGAATACAATACTTCCTCTACTTACTATACGTAGTACAGAAAGTAAAAATGGGAATCAGTTGGAGAATTTAAAGTCGTGTCGGCATCTTGCCATGGTATCTCAGTGGTTAGAGCAACCGGACGGAGACTGGGAGATCCGTGATTCAAATCCCGGCTATGCCACTGAATTTTTCAGTCACCTGATTCTACCTTTCCAACCTTGTCCAACACACGGCTTGTGTGGAAGAACAATTAATTCCATTAATTGACCTAATAGTGGTTGAAACTATGAATCCCGGGACTTAAAGTACTCAACAACATTGTAAATCGCCAATGGGGTATATCTCTCAATAGCATTTGGGATCTCCTTGTGGTTTACCGGAAAAATGCGAATCAGTTGGAGAATTTAATGCCCTGACGGCATGTTGCCACGTAGTTCAGCGGTTAAAGCAACCGGAGATCCGTGGTTCAAATCCCGGTTATGGCACTGAATTTTTCAGGTCTGATTCTACCTTTTCAACACCTAAAATGTTTAGGTGGATTCGTATGAAAAAAGAGGAAAATGAAGGACATTTTGAAAAATGTGTAATATAATAACAATATTGGTATTAAGTAATGATTTGCAGATCTAGGAACATTAAAGAGTTTGAGGAAAGAATTCAGATTTGGAATAGAGCTCAAGGTCTAGTAAAGTTATTATTGTGACTCAGATTTAAACTGGCTTTAAATAGGACCATGTTTAAATGCACTTTGAGAAAATAGATCTTAATACCCGAGCTGTGGTGGTTTACAATCTGAATGTCTAGAAATAGCTTCTGCTCTGAATTATTACACAAACGAACTTGGTAAAAGAAGAGTGCCGGAAGTACTATTTGTGAAATGTGGGTCAGCGAATCTGGAATTGCTTTCAAACACGCAACAAATCACTTAGCAGCTACAAAGCGTGTTTTATTGCGAACATTTTTTGGTTTGAAGGCGATAAATGTTTATCGTTTGCTGAGTGAATCAGCTGTATAATAAACCACAATCGAATTCTTTTCACACCAGGCTTTTACCGAGTCGATGTTACAGTTTACAATAAGGCTTTTTATTGACTCTTGCTTTGAAATGAAGATGCGCTTGGCAGTGTCCCAGAATCCCTTGCGCTGTTGTTTTTTCAACACACGGTTTAATCTGCAGTGTTTGTGCTCGTGCTCTTCTGGTTTATTAAGCACAAAAAAGGGGAGTGCTAACAAGTTGTGAAGCTCTTGCTGAAAGTTCACTAGAGCGTGTCGATCTACTGCAGTTTACAAAGTTGCGGGCGGCACTTGCTCTTCATTTGTTACGATACCTAGTGTGTGCGGTTCACTGCTACCATCTATCAGCCACTAGTTAAAATACTATCGGCGTAAACCATGAAGTAAAGAAGAAAAAAGAAAAAAATCTGATGTACTAAATCACATGACTTTCTCTACCCACTATAAGTTACTTTCATATCCATTCTGCACATTATTATTAAAATAGTTTATTCCTTTATTTATTGTTAACCATGATAAGCATTTTCCGATAGAGTTTTCAAAAAAATTTTATTGTAGCCATATAGAACCATACAGGACCCAAGTACGACACTCAAATGTTTTAAAAGAAGCTCGCTATATGCATGGTGGCATTGATAATTTGAAGAAGTTGGTTGGTTCCGGGGTTGGCTCACGTATTATTTTTAGCTGCTTTTTATAGTTAGCCCCACGTATTTGCGCTAACTTGAAGATCCTATTATGTTGATTTGTTTACGTATTATATTACCTAAACTTAAAGAAGATTATGTTGTTCAACTGTTGTTTTATGTAGTTTGTAACACTCTTTGGACGTCGGTTTGAATTTAATGCTTACGTAATATTACTATTTGAATATGCCTCGGCTGCGTCAGTCTTACTTTAGAGTCAGGATTCTTATGCAGGACGCGGTATGACAATAATTGTAGACATCACAGAATTAAACTTTTAAATTTCACTTCTTTTATTTAATTTCTTGCACACATTTATAAACCACTACACTTTTTAAAGAACTCTGAGAAAACTTTTATACATTTACTTAACGCGTATGTTAAGTTTTTACTAAATGCCCGTAGAGAACACATTTTTCCATCTACACACTACCACGTCTTGCCAGGAACTTAATAACCTCAACGGTCAAAACCCATAGCTTAGGTATTGCAAGTCTCTGATTGGCCAATTCTAGTCCAATAGAATTTCTGCATTTAATTTAAAACTTTTCTTTGCTGTTGATTGCCTAATTTTAAAACTGTCACTGAAACTACGTCATCGTCGCTCTAATTATGACCAGTACATTTTAAAACTCTATACACATTATTGCTACAATTACTTCATTATTAATCATTGTTAGCAACCTAAAACTTATTATTCTCACAGTTCTTGCATTATTAGAGTATGTAATGTATTCACATAACATTAATAAAATATGTTTACAATAAAAATAAGGATTTGCAATGACTGTTACATACAATTTAAATAATTATTATATACATATTATTTCAAGGCGGGCTGTTATTAAATTTAATTATAATAAAATACAATTAAAATTATTTAGGTATTAAAATACTGCCTCAATTTTCAGTACTCTGTGCATGGCCTGAAGGACATATTATCTAATAAATGAGTAAGACTACTAAAATGTGATTTCATATAAATTGTGTATTTTAAGAAGCTCTATTTTTTCAAAAGTAAGCTTTTATCTATCTGTAATAGTGTCATAGTTACACAAGGTTACAGCAGAAGGAGTCTTTATAGTTATTCACAGAAAATCCGAAATATACATTTTATTCCTCCTGTCAATATGTCAAACACCTTATATTTTAATTAAAATTGTTAGAGTAGTTTTTGATAAAATCAAAAATAACGAAACATTATCCATATAAAGAGTAGTCTAGGGTAGAGGATTTTCTTGAACATTTTTGTATCGAATCCTTGGAAGTTGTTGGACTTACAACTTTCGTTTTTGAGTTACATCTTTTTGTTTCTTTCTTTCTCTCTCTCTCATACACATACACAAACACTTTTTATAAAAGTCCTTTTCGTTCAGGTTATATCAAAACTCGTATTACCAGTGAATTCTCAATAGCGAGTTTTGGATGGATTTACTTCCTTACCTTCCATAGCTAAGTGGTAGAGAAAGTAAAGTATTCGAAGTAAATAGAAATACAAATTGAAAGTATTTAATTTTCATTGACTTCCAAGGCGAGAAATGGTTAAATTTTTATCTTACACTTTTTACACCCTATGTAACTTACGTGCTAAATTTTTGCTTTACATCTTGAGCAGTTTTAAATAATTAATGTCATGTTGAAGCCATAACCTGATAACGAAATCTTAAATTTATTTACTTGTTTGAGTGAATGTTGTAAATCAGGGTGTCACAAATAAATATCTCAAATTTTACTCTTATGAAAAGCATATTACTTATATAAAATGTCATGAAAATCAAAATGGTATCGAGTTCGGGATAATCCATGTACATTGTGTAGTTAAAAAAATATTCCCAAAATATACGTAGCAGATTTTGGCTTCACACCACAAAACTACCAATGTTTTTATAAAGATTCTCATAAGACCAACACATTTTAAAAAGTTAATAAATTAGAATATAACATATTCAGACAAGTCTTAGTTATGTTTTTTTAAATTATTTTGTTTTTTTTTCAGAGAAAAACTGTTCTAATTGTATTTCATGCACTTATGTTTGTCTTTACAGTTCATGAACTCTACATATATTTGTACATAATTTACAAAGAACATATAAAAGGTATGTTACAATTTTTACCTTCCCTTCTGCTTACCTGTAGTAGCTAAAGGATATACTGTATATAGAGATATCACTGAAAATAAACGTTTTGATATCCACACAACCGATGTGTGCACAAACGCGCGCATGTGTATCTTTTCTGAGCAGCATCTAAAAAAACAAAAGATGGATAAGTACCAAATTTTATACATCTTCTGTTCAACCATGTCAAATGAAGATTTTTGAGAAATTTTACCTAGAGAATACACTTTTTACGAAAAAATATATTTACTTTTAATTTTGTTAACATTCCCATAACAATTTTGAATAAGATACAATTGAGGTATTAATGTAACACAATATATTTAATTTTCTGTAAATTGTCCGTGAATTTTTCTTCAAACTGCTTGAATTTTGTATAATTTTAATAACTGGTAAATAATAAGAGATAGACAAAAAATTATTGCAAGGAAAATACAAAGTCCATTAAAATGTAAAATTTGTGTCAAATGGTCCTGTAATAGCTTAGTCGTTTTGGAAATATTCCATTGTCTTCCAAGTACGTCACTTAATGCGGCGACGTACTTGGGTGACGCATGTTAGAAAGATTTGGATTCTTCTATTTTATTTCCATCGCAAAAGCTTGTTATACCCCAACTAAACTTTTGAATGCCGTTTCTGTAAGTTATGGGGTCTATTCTCTAAACTTAAAACGTTACGGCTAACTAGTAGCTAAGTGTTGTAACTGCAGTTAAGTGCCGAACCTTATACTGAAACTCGGTATTAAATCATAACGATTTTGCTGACAATAAGCCTATAAGTTGTATGCAAGCAAGTAATTATTGCCTAATTTGAAATAATTCCTATGTAAACACACTACATCGTGAATAAACTATCGTTTTCTTATCTTACTCCTTCACAAGTTAAAAGCTCCCTTCAATGAAAGAGCCAGGTCATGAATTATGTTTAAATCACTGTTGGAAGCTTCTCCGAAAACAGCTTTGGTTTTCCCGACCCAAATATATAACCCCACATTAAGACACAAGGCACTTGTTTTCCACACAAGTACAAAAAGGTTAATACGATATGATGCCAAACCAGAGAATTCTAAAATCAACTCTCCAATTTATCCTGCAAAATGGCTCTTTTCTCTTTTTTAGAAGATCTTTTAACTTTTGCTTCCTATTCATTGTCATACACTTCAAATCTGATTCCTGATATTCAGTTTGGCTTCAGACTGTCTCATGATTGCCCACAACTGCTTTACGTGCAGTTGATGTTATTTTAAACACATATAAAGAAAACTACGTATGCCTGGATTTCTTTTTAGACACCGAAAAGTTTTTCGACAATGTTTGGTACCAAGGTTTTGCTCTATAAAGTGAAAACCCTTATGCGATCTTATATCACCAGAAAAAGGAAAATAAAATAACTGAAGGTATTCTCTAGTTCTTCACTCACTGTGGAGATTTTAAATTACTAGAATCGTGCAACCATGACAGGATCAGATACACTCGAGTTCTGGATCTTGACAAAAAATAATAAAGATTTTTCATATCCTAATATCCTTATTTCCAGCCATATTTTCTGGACACTGGACAACATTTTTCAGGGATTACCCATCCAATCAAGACAATCCTTTGCAATCCTTGCAACCAGCATTTGACAATTGTTTTTTATTTTTAATTTACCAAAATCCTTCTCACAATTTTGATTGCTATTTTAATGTTTGAGATAATAAAATAACGAATAAAATGTATATCTGGGTGCTTCTGTAAATAACCATTGAAATTCTCTTTATTCTTGCCGCAATTTACATAACAACTGTGATGAATAAAATGTTCTGCTGGAAAACCGAGTGAGGTACCGCCGCGGTAACGTGTGCGATTCGCATTCGGGAGGTCCTGGATTCGATCCCCGGCGACCGCCCACTCTGACCCATAGTTTTTCGTGGTTTCCTCGGGTCAGCAGGCGAATGCTGAGATGATTTCTTCTTTGCCACTACTTTCCTGCTCCTCATTTCCTCTACCCATCCTCTCCATTGCCATCCGTTTCAGGATTCTAGGACCAGGCGACGATGTTTGGCGGGTTGCGGCTGTGTGGTGGAAAATAAATTGAGTTTTATTTATGGACGCTCTATAACTGCTGTGGTCTTTAGCGTATCATTCTATACTGGGCGTGAAAGATCGGTAATTTTGCTCAGAGGCCTCTTTATCAGGCTTGAAGTTCTTTTACGTGCCGTAAATCTACGACACGGGATCACCGGCTTTGCTTCCCTTCCGAAGGAAGCCATGCTAAGGATTTGAACCCGCGACCTCGGGAACTAGGGGCTTGTGTGGTGGATGTGGACTTTGTAGAGGTTTCTTCCCTGGCGTCGTTGTGGGACTGTTCAGTTAGGACCCGCCTCCGAGTGGACCCACTAGGGGTACCACCGAGGATCTTGAGGCCTATGGGCCGCCCCGACTGTGTCGGATGTGTTCGATCTGACAATGTTAGGAACGCCGTCATGCAGCTCTGGTCGCTCTTCGGGAAATGAAATGGAGTTTTATTTATTTCTCCCTACCAGGGGTCATGGAAAAAGCAAAAAAGGATCTTTGCAGCCTACTTGCGGTACTCTGCTCCAGTTGCGGGGTTCCCTCCGTTTGTCGGTATCTTCACCTTCCACTGGAAAAATAATCTCTTATTAAGATATTTACTTCTACCCTATTAAAACAATAGGTCCATATGCCAAGACGAACAGGAAAGCTGAAAAGAGGGAGGAGTGGAGAGGGCTCAGTTTTTTTAAAGCATCGGAACTTGGACAGAAAACTATGATTGACTGATTGTACAGTACCTACTTGAGAAAATGCTGCAAAACCTCATTAACACGCTGATCATTCCCATAAAACTCTATGTATTGTCCCTGGACAGGTATTTGAGGTAATAACTACTTCTGACATTTTCACTTTTGTTCTTTTGAATTTATTTATATTTTAAGCAGTGAACTTCGGCAAGTTTTGCCAGGTCTGGTATCAGCAACGCCACAACTTAATGTTCAGCAAAGGTCACTGCTCCAATTTTTCGCTTGTGTGTGTTAAATGGTCGTTCATTTGTTTCCTGTGAGCTCATACAAATCTATGTAATAAATATTATCGAACAACTGTTGAAGTTTGTCTCAACGTACGAATATTTGTCATCAACAGGAAGTAAATGAGAAGTAATCTTCTTTAGAAAACACCTTGTAGTGGTATGGGTATTGGTTCAGTGGATCTGAAAACAAGTTTTCCTTGTGAAACCTCGATATCGATCTTTTTTTGTGTAAAATGCAATACTTGCTCTTCCTTAAATAAGCAATATACACGGTAAATCAGTAGGTATTTCAAAGCTATTGTTCATTTTTTCTTTCAAACAACAGATACTTCGAGGCCCTTGACTCTCTCGGAAACTGATTCGGTAGGCACTGAGAACACTGCATGTTTAATTACTAGCTTGGAACGCATATTCAGAACTGATGTATATACAATGTATTTTGTAACACGGCCTCCGATGTGCGACACAGCAGAGCTTTATCGATTCTCCCCTCCCATTTTCCCTACACACATCGATAATTATCGCAGTTCTATATGACGGCTGGTAGCGGCACCGAAAAAAAAAAGGATATAGGGGTTGTGGATCCCAAATAGCTTGTTTGCAGCTTACTAGGCAAATTTCGTCACGTATCTGAAGCTCATTTAGGGGGAAACGTTATCTATCCAGAGTTATGTATATATCGCTTATCTCCAAAAGCGACATTTTATCATGAAAATGACGCAAATGGGAAAACGTCAGCAAGTTTTGATCCAAAAAAGACTCTTATGTTTTCGTCATTCACGAAATTTGCTTCTTTATAATTCGAAAAGTAGTGGTTTCAATTAACCTTGGATAGGCTACAGTCTGAAATTTGAATCAGTTTTGAGGAATTCCGTGCCACGGCAGGACTGGAGCCATATAGCTTGGGCTTTACTTATGAACGTTCTACCCTTGCGAGATGTCTGAAGCTGCATTAAGCTTCTCTCCCCTGGATATTTATGCATGAAATCTTCAAAGCAATCTCCATTACTCCGAGGTATTATACCTTAAAGACGATACTTACACTTTCTCAAATACTTTAAATTCCTGGCTTCTGATTAACCATACTGTTAGTTAATTGATAATATAATTTTCTTATACATTCACCACGTGTAGGCTATAGTTGTAAGCTGAATCGGATATACAATCATATGAAATCATGTCCTTTTTCATGTTTACAGAGTATTAAAAGTAACAGCATTTGAATATTTCCAAACATGAGTAGTATATAGGGAGGGTCCATTTAAGTTGAGACTGTACAATATCTCCAAAACTAAGCTTATAGAAATAAATGTCTTTAATAAAAGCTGCTTGATATTATAGGAGAAAATAAATGTCAGTCGTGTTTTGCTTGGAGGATGTTATGCTGGTCATTTTAGGGTCAATTTAACTTTTTTTAAACAAGAACCTACATTTTGTATGTTGTTTTCTCATTAGAAAATGGTTTATGAAAACCTGTTTATTTTGTGATGAGGAATAAGGAAACAAAATAAAAAATGTTGGTTCCCAATTACGAAACATAACTTGACCCTCAAATGACTATCCATGTATGGTCCAACCATTCATTGGCTCTTCGTACACAACCATTAAGAATTTTCGTTGTTATTTACGTTGGTGTAAGAACAATTGCAAAGTGCTTTATAAAAATGTTGTTTAGTTCTTATAAGGAGTGAGGAAAAACATAAAAAAGGTAGATTTCCATTTAAAAAACTTAAATTGGTCCTAAAATGACCATCACAACGTCCTCCAATAAAACGCGACTATTGACATTTGCTTTCCTATATAATATCAAACAACTTTTATTAAAGTCATTTATTTCTACAATGCTTAGTTTTGGAGATATTGTACAATCTCAACTTAAATGGTCAACCCTGTGTACTTAGAATCTGGTATACGAGAATTAACTATGCTTTAGGAATTAATATGGTATGAAATATTTACAGTTTCTGGTTCTCCTGGAAGCTATCCAAGTTGTCGCTGTTCAATTCTAGTTTCCTCATGAGGCTTCACTACCCTTGTTTGACCGAGGGACATGGCTCCGCGGTAACGTGTGAGGTTCCAATTAGGGAGGTGCCGGGTTCAATTCCCGTCGGGTCGACCACTCTGATCATGAGCATGTCGTAGTTTTCCCGGGTCGGTAGGCAAATCTGGGGTGGTTCTCCTTCTACCTCGAATTTCCTGTCCATTGTTAATTCCTTTCAACTGTTTCACCTCATCTATTTTCGGGTTGCAGAACCAGGTGACGCGGCTGGTGTGTTGCGGCCGGACGGTAGAATTTCCGCTAAGGAAAGATTTCTCCCTGGTGTTTGGCGGGACTTCTAGGACCCTCTTTCTTCCTGGGAGTTGTCTCGGGTGCATTCGGGACCTCCAGGTTGCGGGTTACTCCAGTAAGCTAGCCGGCGTCAGAAATGATGCCATTTTGGAGTTGTTAGGCACCCCGTCCCTGCTAGCGCATGTCGTCGTCTGGATCTGGTCATCCTTCAGATCTCCCTTTATCCCTTCCTCCCAGGGGTCATGCTGGAAGCACAAACGACCCGTTATGGTCTACGTTCGGTGCTGTGCTCCAGCTATTGGAAGGTAACAGTAACACACAGCTGGCGCTCTTAAGTGTATCAGTATGAGCAAACGCAATTTGCAAGTCGTGTTATACTGCTTGACCATATATATTTGGACTTTTGTAATTATAAGAAGTGATATTAACAGTGAAGCTCATTCATTATTAAAATGTGTTGAGTCGACTCATTGTTACTCAACATCACAAAGGTACTTGGTTTTGGTCGCCGTAGCAGCAGTACTTTAGGATGGAGATACCTATAGTAATAATGAGTCGTCTCAACGCAATTTAATAATTATTTGGACTTATTGATATAACTGCTACTTTGGAATCCTGACCTGCAGCGCCCTCGTGGGTAACAGAACGCCTTCGATAGCAATAAAGCAATACCTGATCTAGTAATAGCGTCAAGAGCTAAGATTGGGAGACAGAGCGAACGGCTTTTAGGTCAAGGCTAATTATAAGGTCTAGCGGTTGCCTTAGGAACTACTACGATTCGTTTTGACAGTAAATTACCTTATGGCGTGATCGCATGGTTGCATTCTATTCAGTCGATGTTATTAGCTGTATGGATCTAATCACCAAATACTCTGTTTTATTTATATACAATTCTTCACTTTACTGTTGAACTGTGACAGTGGTCAAAAGTTCTGGGTATTATGATGCTCGTCGTACTTGGAAGATTTTCTCTTGGCTGTTCCCAAAATTTTGGTGAATTTCCAGACAAGGACGTACAAAGAAGGTTAAGAATCCAACTGGAATTGCAGCTATTTTGGTTGAGGTACTAAATGCATATGTTTTTCTTAATTACTCTATCTTAAGATAGATATATCTCTATATTTTGTGGAACCGGTTCAGTTTCACGGAAAGAGACCGTTCACCACGATCTTCAAAATGTTATCAGAAGCAGGAAACGGGAAATTATAAAAGAGTGGCCACGAACACCATTACGAGTGATTTGCTGAGAAACTAGGTTGTTGTAGGGCTCATCCCAAATAATAAAACTTATCCATATAACTTTATCAGTTGCACGAAATTAACTTAACGCTCGACATCAATGTTTGAAATGGCGGTTCTCTCTTCCCTCTCTTCTCATCCTTGAAATCGATCTGTCGCCCTCCATGTCAATTCCTGAGAACTAAGTGGTTCGACTATACAGAGTTACTCTCTCTCAAACAATGACGTCATCCATTCAAAATAACCAGTGAGAAGTTCCGAATAAAGTTGATCACAAAGAATGTTTGTACAGAAGGGAGTAAATGACTGACGAAGTTTTATTTTTTTTTGTTGACATTAATCGTTTCAGCAATTATCTGCCGAGCTTATGGTAAAGCGCAAACAATTGAATCTTAAATGTATTTAACTAGGAAAAGAGACTTATAAAAGTAAACCTATGCAGAGGTTAAATCACGAAAAGTATAAAAAAACCGATAGTTTTATTTTTCTGTGGCCTTATTGATTGAGATTTCCTCTTTAATTGTATATACAGGGTTATTGAAAAGAAGGAACAGGCTTTAAATATTTATTTATAATGAAGCTCCAAACAGATTACAATGGATTTGCTTCTGACTTATATTAATAATATATTAATTTGGTTTCAATTAAATAGATTACAATGGATTTGCTTCTTACGTATATTAAGGAAAATTGATATTTCAATACTTTTTGAATGCAAATCAAATGTTATTAGACAATAGATAGCAACACATACGACACATCATTGAATATAGGAAATTTCAAAGTTTTAAGCCCCCACCTATTAGTTCCATTAAGTGCTTACAGCGGCGCTGGGTTTATTTACAGAAAATGGCAACGCCACAGGAAAAGTCGTTTTGTGTGCTGCATTATGCAAAGAATGAATCCATTGTTTCATTGCAGCGTGCATTAAGTTGTAAGTTCAACAACGAGCCACCTTGTCATAAAAAGTTTACAATTGATACAATAAATTCGTAGAAAATGGTTGCGTATGCAAACGGAAAAGCACTGTCGTCCTCGCATAACAAATGTTGTTCATTTTGAACACATAAAATAAAAGTTTGAACCTTCTTCTATGCAGTGAGGTATCGCATGTGTCGCCATCTATTGTCGTTCATCAGAAATAAATGCTTAAAACCTGTTCCTTCTTTCTGAATAAACCTGTATAAAAATCACTGTAGACACAGTTTCACAGAAAAAACCATAACTCCTACACGTTTTGGAGTAAACTTTAGCCCATATTTTGGAGGAAAGCTTGCTATGCAGGTTGGTACTACTGTTAACTATGCCAGCTTCTGTGTTTTTAAACTATATGGTTTCTTTATTTCTTTCCAAATATATGTGAGTTTGTTTTCTCCATTTGTTTATTCTCAATTGAACAGCTTACTGTGTGAATGACATTTTCTGGTATAAATTGTGTGTTTTCTCAGTAACTATTGAAGAAAACTAAACTAAATTTTAGGATAATAAAAACAATCTCTAAGACTTGAATGTTAATATGATGCTTGGTAACACGTTTTAAAAATGATTTCTAATAAATTTTAATCAAAGATGGTATAATTATCTTCCTTAATAAACAGATTTAGAGGATAAAAGTAGATCAATATGCATCTACGTAAATGTCACTATAATATCTTAAACACTTTCTGAGAAAACGGATAGTGAATTTAGCGGATTTAACATTGGCGGATAGAGTGTTTACTCTCGCCTTAAGTGAAACGTGGACATTCCTATTGTCATTTAAGTTTAGTGCCCGAAAAATGAGCATACTACTTTCTGGGCATACTACTACTGGGCATTCCTTATATTAACTACCTCAAATTCACCGGTAAGCTGCTTTAATGCGTTAATAAGTTTATAATAAAAAGCGTGCTGAACTTTCAATCAATCCTTTATATGGTATCATGATACTAAACTTTTGGTTTCGAAAGTGGCCCGAGGAGAGGAGAAAGTACCTACCCTATTGTCTGCAGAACGTCGAGTAGGCGCCCACACAAACAGCGTGTTCATCTTCACACTCCCTGGGACACAGCTGCCCAGAAATCCAACATTTGTAAACATTTTCGCCGATAGAGGGCGTTGAGATTGATGGTGCAGAGTTATCCGACCCGCAACCCATCACGACGTGGCTGGGACGATGTCTTCTTCATCGGTCAATCCATCAAGATGACAGTGAAACAACTTCCTATCGCCCATTTGTTACGTCATACCAAGGAAGTGCGACTTCTGTAAGGGAGGGAAAGTTAAATGCACCGTATTTATCATCGTCAACTGACCGATCGTCACTCCTTTTGTTGTGAATAATCGATTGTTTCCCCTCGATACATGATCGACGTCATTTATCAAACGGGTCATCTCTTTATATCAGGGCGTTTGAGATGTAAAAGGCATCGCTAATGCGTTTTCCTTTCTCTGCTTGAGGAAGGCATGACGACCTTGGTAAAAGTGCCTTCTAATGGCATGACGACAGCTCGTAAAATCCAGTGTCTGGTGCAAATGTCTCAAACAACATCCCTTTTTTACTGATCCTTTATTTCAAACTTTTTTCTATTGTGTTATTTTCTCACAAACTTATTCAACGGTATCGTAACAAATGAGAACACCGGTTACTGCAAAACACACTTTATTTATCACTTAGGCACTCAGCGTAGCACAAACGTTGCTACATTCGGAACACCCTACACTGATCCGTCGAATCACAATTCACAACTGAACTGCACTGGCACTGCCCACTTTACACTTCATAACTTCTTAGCTAAGAGAACTCAACTGCTCGCGAGCAAGACCAGTCCCTTAGATAGACTTCACATACAAAGCGGAATGATCTAGAAGGGAGGCTACTAGAACGTACAGAAAGGAATGTTCTGGAATAGGTAAGCGGCACACAATGGCTATTGTTACGCACTAACTATTGTTCCACACTGACTATTGTTTTGACGGCCGGTCGAAGGCGCCATCTAGGTGCCGGTCCGAGAGGCGCTTACCGGTGGCCCGCAGGTTTGCGTGCGCAGTCACAGTATTGTTTGAAATCTCACAGTTTGAGATAGCAACAGGATAATTTGTAAATCTTGAATTTTACGTAAGGTGAAGTCGATTTATTTTTAATATTTCGCATTAAATACAGCACTTAGGACCGACGCGAACAACCGAGGTCATTAAGACACGGACTCATGAATGCAAGGTTCGTGATTTAAATATCGTCAGGTGCCTCAGGTTTTACCAGGTTTTCCTGCCGAGGAGGTACCACAATTATTGTTTCATTTCGTCATTTCCTTTCCCAATTATTATTTCATTGAACACGTCAGTATTCACCGTCTGTTGTCGTGTGCAGTAAGAAAGGGTAATAACACTACTAGAATAGGCTAGGGGTAAATATTTTCAATATCGTTAAAATATGCACTTTGTTCAAATTTAAATTTTGAAGCACTAACTACTTCAGAAACTATCGTGCTGTACCCCTGGCATGAATACTGTGGTAAATAAATTAAAACACTTTAAAGAATGAAACAAGAAATGCTTCACAATTCAAGTTATACAAAATAACGGTAATTCTAGTCCTTTGTTACGGTAGTGAGAACTCGACCGTAAGCAGACGAGGTAGAAGAGAGTCGTCCTCCGTGGTGGTTGCCATGCTAGTCTCTAGTTCCCGAGGTGGCGGGTTGAAACCCGGCGGAGGACGACGGATTTTTTTCGGGCGTAAAAATCCTTAGCATGGCTTCCTTCGGAAGGGAAGTAAAACCGGTGGTCCCGTGTCGTAGATTTATGGCATGTAAAAGAACCTCAAGCCTGATAAAGAGGCCTCTGAGCAAAATTACCGGTCTTTCACGCCCAGTATAGAATGGGATGCTAAGGTCCGTAGTAGTTAAAGAGCGTCCATAAAAAACCTCACACTCAGGGTAGAAGAAGAATGAGAGGCTAGGAAATGACATTTCTCAGACCACTGGACGGATATAGATTAATAGATCAGAAAAATAAATGTAGAAATAAGACCTGAGCTACAAATCTATAACCTAAATGAGCTATATTGTGGATAAATTAAGAACAGACTAATATCAACACATAACAGAATGTTAGATTGCAGATCCCTGAAAATCCCCAAGGTTACAGAAGCAGAGGTCGTAGACCTATTCTAAGATGACAAGACAAATTCAACAGTCTTGATGTTGGAACAGGCACGATGGCTTAATCCTTGTTGCAGAAAAAGAAAAAGAAGTAGAATTTAAATTTTCGTAATTGTTACTTCCAGATCAGCAAAAGAGCAATTTCTAATAATCGCATCACAATAAAACTGTATAGCACCTTCAATGCGACACTGTTATCGCTGCCGGAAATGATTCAAGCTGACTGCCGCTACATCTCTTACATTCTTGTTCTGAGAGAAAGTTGCTATAATGCTGTTGCCATTCCTTTTTGGGCGTTTATTAACATTTTTTCATTATTCACATATATATTTTGTTCTTTACGTTTTACAAGATTTTATCGTGGTTTCTCCCACCCCAAACTACTTGTTTTTATCAAAAGAAGAGAAAATAATGAAAGAAAAATAAATAAAACTAAATAAAACAACATACACCGTACTAATTTTGTGCATTCTGGCTTCTGAGAAAGAATTACTAAAAACAGAAAAGCTGTGAGAGGGGTAACACAAAGAAACTACCTGGGATTCTTTTTCACTCTACTGAACACTGAGGGAGTTAACTGTTTGCATTTGGGACCTAGAGTTACCATTAATGTAGGATATTCAAGTAGAGATGGGTCCGTTTTTCCAGCTCCCAGCATTCTTTCCGAATAAAGACCTGGAGGGTTTATAGATTTGTTTCGTCTCCAATTTTTAGTATAAAAATAATGGCAAATATTATCCAGGTCAAAGTATCCGTTTGCTTCTTATTACCATGATGGAATTCTAGGGTCAGATAGTTTTCAGTAGAGGCACGGGTACCCACTGCAGATGATATGGATTCTTCCGTATACAATCTTAAAACAGAGCATACGACGGCGCAGTCTAAAAGCTTATGATATAATGTATCTGCCGCTGAACATCTGTTGGAAACGAAACCTCTGATGAAATCATGAATTTAAAAGCCTGTAAACGTTATGGTGATCTGTTTATATTAACGGGTTTAAGCGCATGTAGAGTGCGTCGTGATTGGTTGCAACAATAATTACAGAAAAGTTAAACACAGTGAAATAAAATATTTTTAATTTCATATCAACGATGACGACTGCTTTGTGTTTAATGTCTATTAGCGAAGAAACAATACTGAGATCAATAATGTTAATTCACTACGTGTTTCTTTTCAATATTCATCACAGTTTGCGATTTGCAAGAGGGTGCATTTGTACCCATCTGGTCGTTCCAAAAATGATTTAGCAACATTGATACTATCACTTGGTTGGCTTTATTATTAGAGACTCAGTCATTATGTTAAGTAATTAACTTAATCAAACAGAAAAATAAATTCACTTTACTTTCGAACTTCTTCTCAAGGGATTCGAACTAATGCAATAAAACGTACGTTATTTTATGAAAAGCATTGATACATAAACATTATAGCACCATAATTATCATTAAGCATTCATCTACCAGACCAAGAGTTGGAGGAGGACTAAGCACCCCGACCTACAAGGTCTTTTGTACCTGAGCCCATGACGGGCTGTCCTAGGGAAGGAGGGGTGAAGTGAGAGGAGACAGGGGGCGGCCGGACCAGGAGACACGACACGACAGTGCAGAGGGAAGGGCCCCTACCTTTTACATATTGAAACTCCCCGAATGGCAGCTGGTGCAACCGACTCCCCTCTCCTCCAGCAGGCTTGCACACCCTACTGGGGGACCCAGGACTCGAGACCACTCCCATTCCGGGGGACGAAGGGTTACACAGAGCATCATTTTCCCCGTCCATGCAACACCGAGACTCCCGCCGACACTTTCAACCCTGAAGCAGACTAAGCAGATGAAGGGTGAAGTGAAATGAGAGTGGAGGTGAAATGGAGGGGCAGGAAATAGGGGGGATGTAATGAACCTTCCCAGCATTTGCCTAGCGATCCCATGGGTCAGGAAAGTTGGCCGCGGGAATCTAACACACGACCTCCCGAATGCGAGCCACAGACGTTACCGCCTGAGCCATCCCGCTCGATATCTACCAGACCAAGTGTATTAGCAACTTCAAAGTAATGGTTCCCAATTTAACTCGCAAAACACCATAATCGCGCACTGCCTAGCATTATTTAGCCTGTCGTGCTAAAATATTTTCAACCATTATGTAGAATTATGAAACAGTCTACGATTTCTGAGGTAGAAACAGCATATTCTTGTTTCGTTTTAATTTACCTTTAATTAGGATGACTGAATCCTATAACGCCATACGCAATTAGGTTAAAAACCAAAGAAGGAATTTTGAAATGTACTGCTCACACAGCTTTCTATACATATTAAAATATATCCCTGGAATAAACATCTGATACATTACATTAACAAGACTTTCTCTAGCCTCTACCTCTTATTATCGGTTATATAAATTATTCTTACAAATGTTTTTTTTATATCCTAATTTTAATCGAGATAAACCTTTACAGATGTATTTATATTATAAAATTCGTTAAGGTACAAAGGGCACGGCGATAGTCAAATTTTTAAGAAATGCTGGTCGTAAAATTCCATACTTACTGTTTCCATGCAATCGCGAGAAGCAACTAAAATCGACAAGACTTAAAAGAAATGATTTAGATATTGAACAACTCGAGCCATTAATAACCAATATCTCGTAAATGGCTAATGTCACAAAAAGTTTATTGGAAAGGAATTGTTAGTTTTAAAGATATCTCCTTTTCAGTGTAATACGTTTTCGTCTATTGCTTAAGTTTATCAGTTATGGAAGAGTATACAAAATTCCTTCCGAATGAAGAGGACTTCACAGGATATATCCAAAAAATTCATGATATATATTTTATTTGCCATCCAAACATCTTTAATATGGATATTTTAATCAAAATCGTTAGAGACATTTTTTAGAGAATAAAAAATTTCGAAAAACTTGGGGTGGGGAATTGTCTTTAAAATCTTCATATGGTACCTTTAGAAGAACTTAAATACCAAGTCTGGTATTTATCTGATTTTTCATTTTTGAGTTATGCTGTTCATATACCATGCGCTCGCGAACCATTTCCTAAAAATTCTTTTTGGATTCTAAAAGGCCTCAAAACATGTATTTCCTATGAAATTTCGGTGTCACATTTGTGGGTGGAATGCAATACCTTCTCTACCTAATGTACGTGGTAGAGAACGTAAACTTTTATTTATCTATACACGTCACTTTATTCATTGTAAACTCTACCCTGAAACGCCCTAAAATTAAGCAAAATGGACTTGGTTTCATGCAGATGCAAAATTAAACAAAACTATTTATTCCGCAAATCAATTTTCGTTTCAGTGAGCAAGCATACGAATTTATAAGCATTAAAGTCAGAACGAAAGGGAAATAAAGTTGAAATGTTACTGGATTTTAGGCAGGGACGTCGTAGGCTACAAACCACTCTCTCATACCTCGTAGAGTTCGTTGCCATTTACAACAGCACTCGTCAGACCGCATTTACCTGCCTGTCAGCGACACTTGGTCGCTGTTGTTTACATTCTTTGTATTGACATATGCTTTGAATGTAGATAACTTGAAGGCAACTACTTGAGAATCCCTATGCCTATTAATGAGCCAATGTGAGGAAAAAGGAAAAACACAAGAACCGCATATTTTTATGCAGACTTCATAAATGCCGCATCATAGTTCTACCTGGAAAGTAACAACGAATGTTTTGGAAATTATTTATGCTACGATAAACTTGTTTTGTCACAACTACATTTTTTATAAAGTAAGCTTTCGTCCACCTCTTTTGTTTTCATAGTTTAATGTGAATGAACATGATGTCATGGAAAATTCAACAAGCAAATGTCTCAAATATAACATGTTTTAAACAAAATCCTTACCAATTTTTGAGAAAAGAAAACACGTTTTCCTTGTAAAGGATTGTTTGTAGTTTGAGAAATTTCATGAAACATTCGCCTTGCCTCCTTGAAAGATGCTGGACTTAAATTTGAAGTTTTTGAGTATGTATCGCACTTTTAATTTTTTAATTATACTGCAGACTGCACGCGCAGACGCACACACATTTTTTTCTAAAAATGCTGTTTTTGTATTGATAAACTTCAAATAAATAATATATTTTTTGAAATTTCGATACATTTTTGTATGAAAAGCAATGGCTCTTCTATATTATAAAATAAAATAAAATTGAGTTTTATTTATGGACGCTCTTTAACTGCTGTAGTCCTTAGCGTCCCATTCCATATTGGGCATGAAAGACCGGTAATTTTACTTAGAGGCCTCTTTATCAGACTTGAGGTTCTTTTACATGCCGTATATCTATGACACGGTACCATCGACTTTACTTCCCTTCCGAAGGAAGCCATGCTAAGGATTTTTACGCCCGAAAAAAATCTATCGCTCTCCGCCGGGTTTGAACCCGCGACCTCGGGAACTAGAGGCTAGCATGGTAACACTAGATCACCGTGGATGACATTCTTCTATCTTATGAAAGTACTATAGGAGGTAATAAGCTTTTTCTTTTATATACAGTTTAACGTCATTTAACCAATTAGGTCATATCTGACAATGAATTAATGAAATGATGCTCGAATGAGCCCGCGGTCCATAGAGCTTAAAGTTATCCTACATTTATCTTTTCAGAATGGTGAAAAATTCCGTAAGAAGCTTTATCCGGGTAATTCACTCTAACCGAGATTCGAACTCGGAACCCCTTCAATGTGAGTCAAATACGCTGCCTCCACACCATGAAGGTGAGCAATAAGCTTTTGCATCAATAATCTCTAGAATTAAAAATCTTAAACGTGTAAAGAAATTTATATTAATCCTAAATTTCCATACCAGTGCATTGGTCTTTTTAATTAATAAAAGAATATCATCGTTTTACAACTGCATCAATTGTAATACTGCAGCCCTTTATAATTCACTACTCATCTCATAATAAACATTGCCATCGCTGCATGAAATAAACGTTCCGCCAAGTTTGTTTTCATAATATTCGAATGAGAAACACTATTCTTTAAAACAGATTCTTGTACTTCAAGCAAGACTTCTATTTACACAAGTATCTTCCCGAATACCGAAGAACAAAAAAGTCGTTTTTTTATACCTTTCTAGATAAGCAGAATATCATTCTTAGCTGCGTATCGCATGCCTCATTTGATGCAATCATAAAAACAAGCTCGCTTCAATTTTCCTTCTCTTCTCGGGGAACTTATGGAATTTCCAAGGAGAAATAATAAATTAGCAGTCTCTCTTCACCAGGGCAATTTATCTCTCGGCGCATATAATTTGCTTCTCAACCTGCCTGTATTGTTAGGTGGCATATACATCAGAAATCGCAGGACCCGATAATACAACCACAAGAATCTGTATCTCCTCATCCTGTAATTACTATATTTAGCCGAACAGCAGCACTTCATAGCGCGCATATAGTACCAACGATTTAAAGTTGGGAACTATTCCTGTCTAAGCCCAACTAAAATTAGCGTATAAATGAATTTATTTCAACTTCAAATACAATACAGGTAGAAGTACCTTAGTTTAGTAGATAACTACCAGAACCTACCTCTATTCGCGTTATTGCGCTAAATTATCTTCTTTTTCTTCTCCTCTCATTCCCTCTGTAACTGTCCCTTTCTCTCCCTCTCCATTGCTCTCATAACTCCTCTCTCCCCCTCTCTTTGTAACTTACATATCAGGCGATGTTTTGAAAACCATTATACAACTCTTTATTTGGGAGTCAGTAAAAGTGAAAACATAAATAATAGTAATTTATACAAGTAAATAATCTTGATGATTATACCAGGAGTAAATATCGGTCATATTAACTTTATCCACGAGTTGAATACAACGTTTTATGCAATCTTAGCTCTATAAATTGTAGGAAATAAATAATGAAATACGGTATCCATAGCTAAGTGAGAGAGTCTTTATACACTATGATATGTTAGCTTCTCTCTTTGCGTTTCATTTGTTATTACCTGGCGTGTTGAAGCGATAAGCAACTTGCAAGCATTCCCTTCCTGGGAGAGAAATGAGCAGGTGATAGGGACTGTGATGTAACCTATTATTAGCACAGCTTGGTAAGTAATTACAGATTCAGATAATAATTATTCCATATTTAATAATGTTTTTCGTTTCATTGCTCAGGTGAAAGAATATCACAAAATTGTTTCATCGTATCTCTATAAGTCACGGAAACTTGGAATAGCCGTATTACGTCATTGCTATAGGAAATATGTAATTTTTATTATTGGAACGCGTGTCATAATGAACCAATTATGAACTATTTTAAACACAGTAATAACCTGTTTATAATGATGGGATTACATAAAAGTCTTAATAGTAAACAACCTTATGCCTCAGCCTTGTATTTCAATGCATTCGGAGTTATAGTTTCTCATGGTGATCGGTTTATGTACTCGATTTACAGTAACTTGTGTAACGCCTTGCATATTAACCCTACTGACATTTTGTAAACAAAACTTTTTAGAAATATCATATTACTTAACTTTGATTATGTAGAGGTTTAAAAAAGCTAAAAATAAGCAAGAAATTTATACTTTTTAAGTTGGTGCTCAAACTTTGGGGAAAGTAATTAAAACACTATATAGCCTATTTTCTAAATTAGACTTACGTATGATACAGGTAACCTTCTAACAATCAGTTTGGCCATTCTTACGTGTAAAGGACAAATACACAGCACGCACTCGCATATAGGCACACAGTTTTCTGGCTTCAGGGTAACCCATCGTACATGTTAGTATCAATTACTCGGGATAAAGCACGACAGTAAAACAGTTTCCAGTTAAAATGTATATAGACGGATAAATATTTGAATATATTTTGAACTTTCAGATATTTAGGTTAAAAATATCGATAATGGAAAGCAATATATAAGTGGGAGAAACTGTTCACAAATTAATTAAATTTGAAAAATTAAGATCTACTTCAAATTTATTGCATAGTTCAGAAATAATGTATTAAAAGCTTACAATAACTTTTTGAAAGTACTTTATTAGTTAACTACAAGTTTTCAGCAACTAAATGACTAGTATTAGTTTTTCTGAGATTTTAAATTTTAGTTATGTGTTTCCTTGATAGTGCAATGAAATGTGAACTTCAGTAATATAATTGATTTGATTCACAACATAAGTGGTACGCTATAATCCTAAACTTGAGAGAAAGCACTCGTATTAATAAAGAAAGCTAATTAGGTTTAAGTGGGTTGTTCCACAACCATTTATGTTTAATCCTAACATTTAGCATTAATTATAAAGTCCATTTTCATTAGGAAAATCAGCTAAAATACTTCAATTAACTCTGGAATAACCATCACGTATTTATTTATTATACATTTAAAATAATTTTAAGATTTTCAGGAAATGTGTTGACTTTATTTCTTGAAATACGTTGCATGTCTCTTACTGTTATTTATAGCCGAGTTATTCAATTATATTGTAATATTGGACTACTATTGTAATAGTATATTCTACTTTAAAAACCGTTAAATTGACGCTGGAACGAATTCCGTTATTGAACCTAAATTTCTGGAGCATTACAAACGCGCAAAGGAAATGAAAAGTGTTGTCGTAGCCTGCAGCCTACCCACTCCCCCCTTAAGATTTCATTTAATTTCTCTTCCTCGGAGTATAAAATGGCGATAAATCTGAACGCCAAGCGAGGCGACATTTTTGTTTAATCTCCTTGAAGAAAACGAGGGGCCAAGTGTTTCACTGGTGCTCTCTTCACCTGGATCCTCTCGACAAACGGAGAAGTTTTCAAACTTGAAAAATAACAACTCTAGCAATAGCAAGAAATAATACTTTCTCATGGCGTCCTAGAATGTTGAAGCGACAATAATAAATTAAAATAAAAAAGGTGGCAAGGGATGATAGAATGCGTAGACGGAACAGATAGTAGTTCTGTCCCTTGAAATCACTACTACCACTAACACTACTACCACCACCACTACCACTAACACTACTACCACCACCACCACTACCACTAACACTACTACCACCACCACCACTACCATTAACACTACCACCACCACTACCACTACTACCACCACCACCACTACCACTACCACCATCATTACCACCACCACGACCACCACCACTACCACCACCATCATTGCCACCACCACTACCACTACTACCACCACCAATACCACTACCACCACCACCACTACCATTAACACTACCACCACCACTACCATTACTACCACCACCAATACCACTACCACCACCGCCACTACCACCACCGCCACTACCACCACTACTACTACCACCACTACTACCGCCACCACTATCACCACGACCATGACCACCACCACAACGATCACGACGACTAATAATAATAGGACATATGTTATCCTACACACGTTAACATTCCTGTCGTCTGTATTTTGGCTCAGAATAGTATGTCGAGATAGACATGCGCGTTAACGCTAATCTTACAGAACTTCTTAGTAGCTTAATGGTTAAGGCATTTACTTACCATTTTCCAGAAACTTGGTTTAAATGGCTGTGTCCGTGAGTGCTATTTTTCCTTGAATAACATGCACTTGATTGTTACATGCATTAGGACTAAGTTAGTTTCATAAAATAAAGTGCAATTAATACCATTTAATTCTCTTGAGCTTTTATCAGACTTCACCTGGTATCCTATCTTCCTCAAACAGGATAAATAAGATCAAGTTACCACAATAGAAGTAGACTTAATATCTTGAGTACTTTTTGAAATCAGGCTAAGACGTGGGTGACGTTTCGTTAATACACGAAATCATAAACGGGAGGTCCGCAGTTTAAATTCCTCAGGACCGTCCTCAATGACGGAGATTTTTCCAGGTTTTCCTCAGTATTCTCAACTTTCGAGAGGTGCCGTAAACTTAGATCTAGAACGTTTCGGTATCAAATTTCTTTTCCGAATTATAATTTCACTTCATGCATTATCAGTGTGATGCCGCATGTAGTAGGAACGGGCGTTAGCTACTATTAAAAGTTTTGAAAATATTATCTTACATCTAAGTTGAAAACATTGCTGCCTTACTGATATTATTTGTTAAAGGGTGTGTGCTGCTCCACCGCATTCGTGTACAATCCTGAAATTCCCCAAACTCAGCTGAGAGCAGATCCCCTGTTCCCCAAGGGACAATCGGTCACGCTAACCAATACATCGCTGAGTGTCACCAGTCTTCCATCTTATACTAGCAATCCATAAGCTAATTACAGTCCAATTCAGTATACGATTTGTATAATAGTTGTACTCAGCTTTTAATTATAATAAAAATAAATTAGTCAATTTCTTTAGAGTACGATACGATGGCATCGTATCATTTTTAGGAGACAATCGTATCTGAGCATGCGTAGTGTGCTGCAACAAGGACCCTTACTGTCCTCTTAAAGTCTACACTTGGGAGTAGAAAAAGTGGCCCACATAGGAACGATGAGATTTGAGTGAGTACTGATATATGTAGCTCCGCTTTCTCTAAGTGTCACCTTTCTACATCCCCTTTCGTATAATTCCAGACAGTTGTTTGACAAGTTACTCACATAATTTGCTAACATTAATAGCTGTTTGTGTTTTACTAGTTAAACGCGTTAAGTTAGTAATAATCATAATACTGATAAGGCTGACAATAATAATTAATTTATTTAACAACGAGTTTTTACCATCAGATCCACAGAAGTATCATTATACAACAACAATAATAATAAAAATAAATTCTAAGTTATCAAATTTTCTATGCTCCTTCCAGCCAAGAGGCAAGGGAGACAGAGAAGAGACCTTATCTAAGGACACCTTTAACAAGTTGAAGTGGTTTTAATAATAATAATAATAATAATAATAATCCTTCGTGTTTAAATGCTTATTAACCAAAGTAGTTACTAAAATTAAGAAATGCATCAAAGCAATATACTTTAGACTACAATTATTCGTTGATGGTAATAATTTTAGATGTTTTCATGTCTACTTCAGAAGAAACATTTCACATAAATACTGTGGCTGCTGTGCATTTCATGCGTTCAGTTAACTCATTTCTCATCCACCTCTCCCTCTACAAAATCGAGTTGCTAATAGCATATCATTGGATTAGTCATGTCTATCTGTTTACGCAAATCACAGTAGAGTTCATGGAAAGAGGTTATTTTTTACTCCTCTTTCGTTTCACACCGGGAATAACATAGCTCAATGGATTTGTTTCAAGCCAATGATAGAGAGACGTGTTAAAGACTGGGCAGAAACTAGTGTTGGTTAGATAAAGGTTGAAACCATACGGAAGAAAAAACATTACTGAGATCTAGAGGAAAGAGCCACTTTTTCAGCTCCCAAGTGTATACTGTCGCGCATAAAATGTGGTCCATAATGGAACGGAGTTGTTTATGTTGGTATTGTCAAAATCTAGCCCCACCCCGCCAGCCTTACAACCTCTGTTTTCCGAACATAATTCTAGCCACTGGTTAGTAGGGAACTTTAGCTCCTGCAAGAACTTCGACGTTCGTCGTTCAGTTTAATGAAACACGCAAATAATTCTTCACCTCTTCTTCTAGAAGGCCGAATTATTTGTAATTGTTCTAGCCTTTCCTTGTACACCAATCGTAGAAAAAAAAACTTTCATAGTGGAGGTATATTATCCACCCCTTCATTTCACATACATTATAAACATCTATCATTGGTTAACTGGTATGTCCCGGTATTTTTTCAGGGCAGTCACATACAGAACTACACTAGTGGAAATCTTACGGAGGCAAAAATACTATGGCGATCTAGGGGAAGAGGCCGCTTTTTTATGCATGACACTGTACATAACGGATATTTGTTATAATGGCACCTTCTCCTAACCGACTCTTGGTCTTTAAACACTTCCCCTGAAAATGCTGCATGCCCGGTTTGTTACGACGACTGAGTAGTTGCCGATAAATCAGGCGTAGGCTTTTAATAACCCTAGTGGAGTATGCAGTCCCGCAGAGCAGTTGTGAGGGAGTAGTTGCCTAAGTATCTAGCTTAGGTAACTGGAATTTGCAACTTATAAGGTCATTCGAAGTAAATGTCTGCTCACCGGCAACAGAAATATACGGAATACCTGAGCATATACCCGTGCTTCGGGAACTTCGATAAAGGACAGGGTTCTGCCTTAGCGTGGCAGAGCGTGACACTGGGTAAGAGGAGATGTGCGCCAGCGAGATATCACATATTTCTTGTAATACTATTTTATTTATTTATTGTGTTGCTAAACATTCTTTTATAAAATCCTTTTTGTTTACAAGCTATATAGTTTCAGTTGACGTAAGTAGATTCGAATTACGACGGTAGTGTTACCACTAACTAAGAATAAGTATACCATATTTTTCTCAATGTGATAAGAAATAGCAGCAAATTGAAATTTTGCAATTTGCTTGTATTCACAGTAATATTACTCAGAAATTTAATTAATATCCGTTGAAAAATGAAAAATTTTAAAAAGATTTCTTATATTTCATATTGTAGCTAGTCTATTAAATCAATTGGGGAGTTATTTTGTGTTTATTTGATGCACGTGAAAAACATATTCATTGTTTTAACATGTTAACCTAATATAATAAAAACATTGTTCTATCTTATGAAAGCGAAAGACCCGTAATTTTATTCAGAGGCCTCTTTATCAGACTTGAGGTTCTTTTACATGCCGTATATCTACGACACGGTACCATCGGCTATACTTCCCTTTCGAAGGAAGCCATGCTAAGAATTTTGACGCCCGAAAAAAAATCCATCGCCCTCCGCCGGGTTTGAACCCGCAACCTCCGGAACTAGAGGTTAGTATGGCAACCACTACACCACGGAGGACGACTACCCTGTACTTTTAATAATGTTGTTGCCAGTTGCACTTTTGCCAGTGAAATACGGAAAATATCCCAATGTCTTCGGCCGTCCTTATTTTTCTGGCTTTCGTATTGTTACAAGCGGGTGTTGGCTGTTCTCTTCTAAATTTCATGTTTCAATCTAACCCAGATTTTAAATAGTAAGTTTCATTAGTAAAGGTTTTTAGATTAGGCAGTTAAGGATTGCCAACTGTTGTGTGGAATATACTGTTATCTCTTTCTACTTTTCAAATTGAAGCAAATGTACTATAGATAGTAATACAACTTCTGCATGATGGTGTTATCGTCCATAGTTTGGAATTGTCATCCAGTGAAAGGCTAAGGTGGGTATATACCTACTACATTCTCTAAATGGAATTTCAGCATCAACAGTGAACTTTGAGCTTTGAAGCGTCTCAATTAAATTTATTTCAAGTCTCTGATGTCTTTGTGCCGCCAGAGAAGACAAAACTTCCAAAGCACCCTGTGATGACAAACCGGAAGTAGGTATACCAAGAAGCTTTTGGGAGGGGGTGCGTTTCGAAATAGCCGAACCGGAAATGAAGGAGGGCAGTTGAGATGAAGTGAAATCCTGTGAGAGATAATGGAGGAAATGCGAAGACGACATCAAGCGCGGAAATTGGAGACAGCTGATAATGATGTGACGAGCAGTGGTGGTTTACGATCAGTGGAGGCATTTGTGCTTTGCCGTCCTGCTTCTGTACATGACGTCACTTGGAATACTCCAGTTTGTTTACATCATAGTTTCCTTAATTTGCTTGTAAGCATTCTTTAAGTCTTTAGCGCATCCAAATACTCTTTTAATAATATATGAAATTTAAAAAATGTCTTTTCACAAAAAATGTCTGACCTTTTCAGGAAAGTTATTAGTATTGTATGACATTTTGGATATTTAATAAAATGATGGTAATAAATAGATTTTACGCTTTCAGACTCTAAAAGAAACGAAACACACGAGGCAGCAACAATTTACGAAAAATCAGATGAGTAGGCTTGCACACATTTCACTTCCCAATAACTGCAAATTCATATGTTTTCTTATCTTTTCATATGTATGTGATTCTCTATACATTTTACTCTACTATGTACGAGCTTAAATAATGGTTAAATAACTGTAATTTACACATCTTGATGATTTTGGCACGAGTGAATGTTTGTTGCGCGAACAACAGTGAGTGCAACAATTTTCAGAATTTCATATTAAGATTATGCAGTCGGATACAACTTTTATGCAATCTTAGCATTATAAATTGTAGGAATAAATCATGAAATAAGTCGGCATCCATAATATACATAAATGAGAGCAATATGTTCGTAAATGAGACGTTAGCTTCTCTCCTGCATTTCCTTCGTTATTAACTGATGTGTTTAACCTATAAGGAAGACAGCCAATTGCATGCATTTCCCTTCTGGGAGAGAAGTGAGCAGGTGTTAGGGACGCGATTTAGCCTATTGTCAGTATAGCTTATAAATTTATATTTTAATTATTCTGTATTTAATAATGTGCAGAGATTTTTGTATCTTATTGCTCAGAGGAAGAATTATTACAAAATGGTTTCATCTTCTAAGGGTCACAGCAACGTTGAATACATTAGATCATTGCTATGGGAAATACGTCATTACTATTATCAGCACGCGTGCCATAACGAGCCACTTATACACGATATTAAATAGAAAACAAACTGTTTATAATATTAGTGTTGTATAAAACTACTTATATCAAACAAAATTAACACATAAATACTTCTAAATTTCTCCTATCAGCATAATCTATTAAAATTAAAATAAAATTGTAATTCATATAAGTTAAATTTCATATGTTTTCCTACGAGTTGAATATGATTGGCAACTTAAGAGATACTTCAAATTTACTCCAAAATTTAAAAATGCATACTAAAACTTAAAAGGTAACTTTTTGAAGGTTTTTTTAGTATTCTATTGCATATTTTCAGTCAAGTAATAGGTAGACGGACAAGCAAACTGACTGTTACCATGACTCTGCAATATGCCAGTATAACGTCAAAGATACTTTGCAATTAGTGATTCGACGTTAAAATTAATATTGTTATATCCATATATACCGAGCAAGATGGCTTCACTGTAACGTGTGAGGCTCGCATTCGGGAGGTTCCGGGTTCTATTACCGTCAACCCTGGCTCTTTTTCGTGGTTTTTCCTAGTCGGTAGGCGAATTCTGGGGTAATTTATCATTCATCATGAATTCCTTTCCACCATTTCTCCTTTCATTCTGTTTTCTTCTCATCTTTAAGGTGTGCTTCTAGGTTTCGTGGCGTATGGCAATGCCGGGCAGATGGCGCGGATACTTGTTCAAAGAAAAGTATACTCCCCATGAACACTAGAGAGCTGCTTGGTCGACGAGTCGTTCATCGCCCTCTCTAGGCAGCTCCAGCAGTGGGACGAGTCTTCGAGCCTCGAACTGTTAGGGACCTCCGCGCGTATCTGTTACCTGTCTGCGTACGACTTGTAGTCTCCTATGGTTCCCTCACTTTGCCTCTTCCTCCGTTATATAACCTATATTTGTGTTATGCATAGGATTTCCATCAATATGCTACGTACAAATTTAGTTAAAGCATATAAAGTTGAATTTTGTATTATAAATTGAAGTGAGTCGTTACATATTAATTCAAATCACAATGACGCTTGGTGTTAACTGAGAAGCGCTTTCGAGAGACATGTTTCTCTCACCTTCAGCACAAGCCGACTAGTTTCTCATTCACTCCCCTGACCCCCAAGAAGTAATTCAGTAGATGATTTATCTGCCCTCTGCTGGGAGAAGTTGTGATCTTGTGGTTTTGAATTTGCTGCCATCTATGGTGAAAATTGGGAAATCATCCATATTCTTTCTCCTCTCTTGTAATTTGATTGGATAAGCTGCATCAAGTAGTCTGTAGGCGGTATTTCAAAATTCAAAATATTCTTGATGTTAAGATGAATGAAAATCTTTTCCCAAATTTAGAGTTGTGAAGGAATCTGTATAGGTATTAATTTTTTCTCTTGTCCTATTTCATGGTTCGTACTCCAAAAATGGTTGGCAACTGCTGATTTATCTATCTGTTTTAGTTTTATATTTCTCTGATGTTCACTTAACGGTATTTTTAAACTTCTTTTTGTTTTACCAATATATGAGCCTTGGCAATCTTCGCATGAAATCTGATAAATACCTGATTTTTTAAAATAATCTGTTGTGTTAGTTAAAGTTGTATTCAACATATTTCTCAAAGTATATGTATTCTGAGGTGAAAGTTGGATATGATATTTTCTGAATAATTCTTCAAAATATTTAAACATCACTGGGTGATATGTAAATTTCTTGTATATTAAATCATGTATGTTTCTTTTTGCATCTGATAATTAAATTATTAATGAGCTGTGGTTTGAAACCATTTTCAATAGCTACATTCTTAATGTATTTTAATTCAGTAACATAAGATTCTTTTTCCAAAGGCACATTAATCAATCTGTAGATCAAGCTCCTAAAAACAGCATGTTGGTGTGAAGTAGTGTTGTAAAAATTATTTTTATGTGATTATCCACATGAGTCGGTTTTCTGTAAATACCAAACTTTATATTGTTGTCTTTTCTTTTTATATTAAGTCCAAAAAAGTTAATGTATTATTTGTCTCTATTTCCATAGTGAATTTAATATTTATGTCTTGTTTGTTCAAAATATCCAATGCTAAATTTATATAATGTTGAGGAATAATAGCAAAAATGTCATCTACATATCTGTGCCAAATCTTGAAAATATGTGGATACAAAGTAGTAACAGCTTTTTCCAAAGAATTCATATAAAGATCTGCAAGAAGGGGAGACAGTGGATTACCCAATTCTAGACCATGTGTTTGCTTATAAAAATTCCTGTTAAAGATAAAAGAGTTTTAATTAATACAGCAGGTTGTAAGTGCAATAATTTCTTGAATATAATTCTCTTGTAAGTTAAGTGACGTTAACCAAGTTTTCAACAAATCTGGAATACTATCTGTAGTACATTGGTAAATAAAGACGTAACGTCAAAGGACACTAATAACTCTTCTTTACTAATTGTGAAGTTGTGAATATTATTAATTAATTCTGTGGAGTTCTTGATACTTAATGATGGAAATTGTTCTAAGGATGTGAATTCTTTTGTCAAACATTAAGCTAAGCTATAGCTAGGCGAAGCTATATTGTTAATGATAGGTTGCATACTATTGCCTGTCTTATGAGTTTTTGGTAAGCAATATATCTTAGATAATGTTGGGCTGCTACTTTTAAGCTGTCATTTTTTATCGCCTGTTATTACTGTTGACTGTGATAGAACTTGGTTAACCTGTTTTATGCACAAATTCAAAGGATCCTTACTAATTCTCTCATAGTCATCTTTCTTTAAAAATTCTTTTAACTCTATTATAGTAGTCGTTGTAATTATTTAAAATTACAATTCGGTTGCCTTTGTCTGCTTTTAAATATACAGCAGGTTTCTCATTGAGTTTTTTAACGTCTTTTTTGGTAAAATTGTTATTCATAGTAAAATCCATATTTTTAATAAGTTCTGTACATTGTAATTTTAAACTGCTGGCTGTAACTGAATTTAAACCATGAGTGCTATTTCTGTATCTGCTATGTAATCTTGAACGTTGTTGGAAAAAGAAATATAAGTTTTAAATTCTTCTAAAGTCAAAGATTGATCAGACTGGTTAACTACTGTCTTGGATTTACTTGCAGTTTTTATCTTATTGTAATTCAAATATGGCAACTGTGAGTCTTTTAAATAATAAAGTTTTTTATTTAGAATATAAGTTTTATTCTGCATAAAGTATTGAAATTGGGAATAACATCTATCCTCAAAGTTATTACACATTTGAGGTCCCAAAGCTTTTGTTAGCAATAAATGCAATTCATATAGTTGTAATTGAATACGGTTGAGGTTACTGTAGCTTTTGGAAATTTCAGTTTTCAGAATGCTTCTTTCTGCCGTTTTTTGGTGATGGCCATTACCAGTATATTTAATATATTTCTTAACAAAACATGGAACAACCATGTATGCAAGGCATAGCTGTATAAATTTAATACTGGCTAATAAACTTCTTTTTTTAAGTTGCAGTTGAACATAATATTTAGGTTAAAGTTTTGTTCTTCTAAATACATATTAAAATATGCAATTCGTACCTTCTGACACACGTTGAAATGGATTGCCTTTTAGTCGTCCTTTTATTCACTTCTCTGGCCTGAAAGCCCAGCATAGATTATAATGGACAGAAGTATTGCTAATTGTGATGTTATCATTTATAAATTGAAGTGAGTCATTGCATATTAATTCACATCACAATTTTGTATCCTAGGTGGTAAATGCTATAGAATTTGTGCTGGATATGTGCTGAAAAGTGCCCGTTGACTAAGAGACGCAAAGCAGAGACCTACAGCAAAGTAGTGCTGTGGAGTGACATGGAAACCTGTCCATAGCGATGGTTGGCTTAGCCTGCGGGTAAGAGAGGCTAGAAGCAGTTCAGCTACGAAAGGGAGACATTTTATTCCGTTTTGACTGAACTTACTAGAGAAAAATCGACATTTTAAGGTCTAAAACTTCTGCGAAACTTTTGCGGCATCACCGAATAAAGCTCGGACGTCCAGATGCTATAAATTAAATCAGAACTAAGAACAGGGATATTTCATTAAAACTACCTAATTTTATGTATTTAGAATTTCTAGAACACCCTATACAATTGTTAACTGCTCCATATCACAGACGATTGTCAGTACTATACCATACATACAAAACTATATTAATATGCCTCTAAATATGCTAGTTATGTCAGTATCACAAGGTTTATGGAACGCTCTGCGTGTTTTATAAGCTGTTTCCAAAATATTAATCTCTGTGTACCGATATTTCTTTCTTAAATATTGGTATGGCATTTGTTATACTCTGAAATTTTCAGTTATGGTTGCTGAATTACTTAGGTAATTTATGGAATAAACCCCCCGTGATCTAAACCGACCCCGTGACTACAGTTAGGGTTAAAGAGACAGGACTTGTACATGCAGTAAAGCCTAAAGCATCTGCAAGTATGCCCTCCACTCTAGGGACCGTGTAAACGCTCCGGTTGGCAGCACTGAGGCGTGATGAAGAGGCTCAACAACCAGTCTCTTTGTGGCTACCGACATTAGCAATTCACTTGCTCACAACTTGATAAATAATCTACCGCTAGAGGCGCGTGCTTTGTGTGTTATTTCAACTAAGCTATTGTAAATTGCCTATTTACATCCAAAAGGGTTGTTACTAGTTCTTGATCAAGTTATGTACGTGCGCCGAGCAGAGGAGTTTCAGCAGATTTCCGTAGGAGGGCAGGGTTTCACTGATGCGTTGTGATTGGCGGGTTTCAATCTGCTATCAGGTTATGTCATCGCCTATCGTCCACTCTGGGAAGCTTCATGCAACGAGGAAAGTACCGTCTCCTATCACTTGATCAAAGAAATTGTGTCAGCTGTAATAAACGCCTACCATTTCACTTCATAATGAAATGAACTAGATTGAACTACATCAGCTTGTCGTATTAGTAAAAGAAACATCTTGTGTAGGACCAGGACTAGGACCAACTGCGGAGAGAGACCCAGCATCTTGAACTACAAGATCTTTTGTACCTGAAGCCTCTGATCGGGTGCCCCCGGGAGGGAGGGATGAGGTGAAAAGAGACATAGGGCGGTCGGACCCGGAGGCACGATAGAGCATCGGGCAGGTTTGCTACCTTTTACAGATTGAAACTCCCCGGATGACAGCTGGTGCAACCGGCTCCCCTCGCTCTTGCAGGCTTACACATCCCCTGTGCCCTGGGACTCGGAGACCGCCCCATTCCGGGGGACGAAGGGTTCCTTTTCCCCTGCCATGCAATGCCGAGACTCCCGCCGAAACTTGCAACCCTGAAATAGACCAAGCGGATGAAAGTGAAGTGAAATGAGAATGTAACTGAAATGGAGGGAGAAGAAATTCGGGGTATGTAATGAACTTACCAGCATTCGCCTAGCGATCCGGGAAAGCCCCTGAAAAAACCATGGGTAAGGAAGGTCGGCCACGGAATCGAACACATGATCTCTCGCGTTACCGCCTGAGTCATCCCGCTTGGTGCATCTTATGTATAAGAATCATACGCTTTCTGTACCTCTTATAATTTATTTCGCTAGCTGTTCTAGAAAATAATTTGTATTCTGAAGGTAGACGCAAAATGTCAAAAAGTAAATGAATAACATGTACTAGCTATAATCTATTATTTTTTGCGTGAAATCAAGAAATAAAAAATCGGACACTTAATACTTCCAGTCCAGTCAGAAGTTGGCAGGTTGAGGGCAGCCCGAGATAGTGTTGATTAGCATACCTACCCGTGACGGGTTTAACCGCTTGTTAGATTGAATGAGGGTTGCAGGATGACGGTTGAGATTGATGTAGGGGGAGTGAATGGCGGTAGCAAGACTGCTCCTCGACGGCTGCTGGTCAGGGTGGAACGGCTCTTCTGCATCGTTGTTGTGGCGTGTTTGTAAAATTTTTAATTACGGAGTACTACTATGAATTTTGAATACAAAGATGTCTTGGAAGGATTATATAGAAACTCAGATTTAGCTGCTATTGAGGTTGCTCCAGTGTTACCGAAGGTGCCCCCTTGCCATGCGGGGAACCTGGCGTCGCCTCAAGCAGCGTTGTCTTAATACCTGAAAGGCATTGCTTAAAGTAGGGGAAAATGCAACAAACAATAACAAATGTTTCTGAAATTCCAGGTTCCGAATTTTGTTTAAAAAAAATCTGATGCGATACATTCACATGAATTTCTCTACCCTCTATTGCTTATAAGTAGGTATACAAGCTATTCTTACTAAAGATTATTTTTATATCTACTACATTTAAATCCAAATAAACCTTTGCAGAAATAACCACATTACACACTTCGTTAGAAATACAAAGGGAATACCTATAGTCAAATGGTTCACAACTGGACGCTACATGCTGGCATTAAAATTCCATACTGTTTCCATGTAATCACGAGAAATAACTGAATGTTGACAGGACTAAGAAAATGGCCAAAGGATGAACAATTCAAACCTTTAATAATAGATATCAGAAATGGCCTATTACCCAAAGAAGAATTTATTTGAAATAAATTGAGTGTTTTAAAGAGATACACTTTTTTGTGTAGTACGTTTTCGTCTATGGTTTATCGTTTACTAGGTATATAAAATTATACGAAATTCCTTCCGAATGAAGAGGACTTATTCCCAGAAAATTCCAGATGTGCATTTATTTGTCATGCAAATATCTTTAATACAGGGTATTTTAATCAAAATCGTTACAGCCTTTTAGAAGGTAAAAAATGTTGAAAAACATTCCTGGTAAACGGTAGTTTGGGGTGGGGGATTTTCTTGAAAATCTTCGTGTCGGATCTTTGAAAGATACTGAACCTAAATACCAAGTTTGTTATTTATCCGAATTTATGTTTCTGAGTTCTGTTGTTCACAGACACCACACACACACACACACTTACACACATGAATTTTTTTCTAAAAATGACTCTTTTTGGATATGGGGTACCTGAAAATATACATTTCCGAGGAAATCTCGATATCGATTTTTGGGTGGAATGCAATACTTCCTCTACCTACTATGCATGTGGTAGGGAAAGTAATAAATACATATTTACTTTAACGAGTAGGAACATGGGCTTAGAAACTGAGGAGAGGCCTATAGCGCCTAATAACACGTATACTATTTTCGTCTCACACGAATACGTATTTAATTTCTCGAGGACACATCTCGCGTCTGGTTAAGCACTGTCTAGAAGCAACACGTCTGTTATGGGCACTGTTTGGAGGCAACACGTCTAGTTATGAGCACTGTTTGGAGGCAACTGAATTGATTTCTTAACCTCAGTGAGGAAGAGATGAGGCGAGAATGTGTCCAGATCCGATGGCAGCAGACGCGGCACAACGGGGTCCCTAATTTCCAAATTGAACATCCGCGGTTGCTATCACCTCTCCTCACGGACAAGTTCGGGCAGAAGGTCCCATGAAAATTTTCTGTCAAAGCACAACCACCGCATATTACCGACCACCCTGATTGGTCCTGTGTCCCTGAAGGATGAAGTGGGAAATGAAATGAGATAAAAAGAGTATCAGTAAAATTCGTGTTAGTATTCGAGTAATCTACCCCAGCATTCGCCTACCAACCTGGAAAAATAATGGGAATCGTATCTGAGCCTCAGACGCTATCGCTGAGTCACCCCGCTCGATATTTCATGTAGTAAGCTTTTGTACCTGTATTATTATTATTATTATTATTATTATTATTATTATTTACTGTGGCAGAGCTAAGATCATTTGGTCTTCTCTTCCGCTCAACCACCTAGAACAAATCTGAATACAATATTACAATTACAATGGTAATACACAGATAATATCTAAAGGAACACAAAACAGAAATAACACAAATATAAGAGGAACGGTAAAGTTAAGTAAATTTAAAATATAGAGAAACTAAGTTAATAGTAGTGAATGTCTTAAAAACATGGCATGCAAACACTATATATACAACGAAAATGATATTTCTTCTAAGTAAACAATTGTTTTGAACTAAAATCTGCAGCATGTGACGAAAAGCATATAAAGTATGACAGCCCCTGACATCTTGTGGAAGTGAATCCCAGAGCCTAGCACCTTCAGAGTAAAAGATGATGGTATAGAGAAGTTCGATGAAGTGGTATTGAAAGTATGTGACGATTTTCCGAGCGTGTATGAAGGTTGCGAGACGAAGACAAACTTTTAAAGCGAGAAGCTAGGTATGTAGGGGAAATAGTAAATCAAATTAAATTGAGTTTTATTTATGGACGCTTTTTAACTGCTATGGTCCTTAGCGTCCCATTGTGTATAGGGCGTGAAATACCGGAAATTTTGCTCAGAGGCCCCTTTATCAGGCTTGAGCTTCTTTTACGTGTCATAAATTTACGACACGGGACCACCGGCTTTACTTCCTTTCCGAAGGAAGTCATTATAAGGATTTACGCCCGAAAAAATCCATCAACCTCCGCTGGGTTTGAACCCGCGACCTCGGGAACTAGAGGCTAGCATAGGGGAAGAAGTGTGAATAAGTTTAAAGAGAAGTAAAAGACAATGAATGCTTCTACGGTCAACTAGATGGAACCATGACAACTCATGGAGAGATAGTGTTATACGAGCGTAACGACTTACATCACAGATGTAACGCACGCATGTATTGTGAGCTAGCTGTAATTTATGTCACAGATCAGACCTTAAATATGGGAGGAGGGAATCACAATAATCGAAGTGGAGTATCACCGTTGTTTGTACCAAAGTCTTTCTTAGGTTCCTAGGCAGGGGCATATTTAAACGCTTGAAAGTATGGATTAAAGAATTTAATTTCCTACAAATTTCAATAATATGTTTGTCCCAACTAAGTTTACTGTCAAAAATAACATCTTAATTTTTCGTCGAATCTGTCACAGAGATAACAGTTCGGGTAACATATAAGTAAATAACAATGCACAGAAATTTCTAAGGCGTTTTTAGAATACTGAGGTCACATTATCATTTTCACATGCGATGTTTTAATTAATACTAATGGAACATATAAAACTTTACATACGAAGGATTACTTGGCATGAGCATTTGGTGTTTGGTATTATTTAGCTTTTCCATTTTTGAGCAACGCTGTTCACAGATAAATAGACAGATGGATGTAAGAGACATTCAGGTGTGTTTCTGGTGAAATTTGGATATCCAACTTTTTGTGGAGTGCCATCTTTCTCAATTGCCTAAGTGGAAGAATAAGTAAACTTATACTTTATTAAAAAGCTAACACGGCGACTACATTAAAAACAATAAATTTACAAACAATAAATATATTGTATTTCTATGAATATATTACTTAAATTCACAAAATTATTAATTAAGCTTTAATTTTTTGTGCCTTTTAGATTCCACGATAAGTCATCCTTTTTTCCTTCAACAAAATTCAATATCAAATACTGAGTTTTAATATTTCATGTTCTATATTTGATTGAAAATCACTACACTGGCGTATTCGAACCAGTAATCTGAAACTCAGCAGATGAACAACATGAGTAAGAGTTGAGTCCAGAAGGATTTTCAATATTCAGCTTAAAAGAAAATAAAATGGAACGATTTTGAACAAATTTCAATAGTTTCAGTTGTTTTCTTTTTCTGGTTTTTAGAGCGCAAACATTTGTCACATTACATTTATTTTTTGACATGCAATACTTTAACTGAACTGTATGAAATATTTTAACTTTTGGAGTTGAAATATCGTAAATATGTTTATTTCAATAATTATAAATTTTAGGCTAGTCGGTACGGCACAACCAGCGAGTTTAATCCTTTTAACCGAAATTAGATTAGATCCTTGTCTTGGTTGCGTGTTCTCCAAATACCAAGTGAGTTTATAAGGCAATTTTCATAATAAGATTATAAACTCTTTAATATTTTTTTCAAAACTTGTGAAACTTTTACTGTTTATGTATTTACAGGTTTTCACAATATTTTCGATTTATAACTTTGCATAGGATATGCATATTTTTTAACGTTGTTACTATTTTTGTATTTAATCAGGGTTATTCTGTAGTGTAACTATGAAATTTAGCTAAAAAGGAGTTAGAAATATGTTTCCAATTTTCCTTTTTATCAGAATACGAATTTATTTTGAATATATTTTCTGTTGGAGATAACCTGAAAACTATTTTAAATTGATGAAAAAAGAGATGCGAGTTTTTTATTGAATATTTCTGTGGATATCTTACTGAAAAACGTTGAAAAAATTATAGAGAAAATGAATGATTAAGGCAATGATGAGTGTATTGTTGAAAAGGAAAAACAACATTTTTTATTACGCGCATACCTTGTACTTTAATTTTACACTGTTTTCTTAATGCCGTTTCTATAAGGCTCTATGCTATAAGTACAGTGTTAAATCTCAAATATATTTGCCTCGGTTATTTTTTTCGGAATTTTCTGATATTCAGATTCTCTGCATACTACAGTTTTTAACCTACAAGGTTGACATTTAGGGGAGCTTCAGATACTAAGGACTTATGACTTATTGAGCAGTTACTGACATTTTAAATGAAATTAAATATCTGCCAATGCACGTAAAACAAAGATGTTAAAAGGATTTAATCTCACAGTCTCTTATTCAATGAACTATACTAAATCATTTATAATGCAATACAGTTTAAATATTGATAATGATAAAAATATTCATGAAAAAAGTAATAATTGACGCAGGTAATTCTTTCAGCCCCACGTTTAGGCGCAATACAACGCAGTCACGCTCCGTCCTCCATCAATGAAGCACTACCTTTGCCTCACGGTTGCTGCTTGTCTCCTCCCAGTTGGTTCTTCTTTTGCCACGGCTGCTCCAGCATGAAACCTTAACCTCGGGGTATGCGTGGGTGTGTACAGAGAAACACACAAACGCTGTCTTGGAACGCTTTTATTCACTATTTAAAATAATACTTTAGATTTGCCGATCACTATTAAATGTATACGAAGTTACTTTGCCTTTACCCAGACCGAAGAATATTAACTACAGCTAAGCGTTCTACCCTCTAGCATGTTCGCCACCATTCTTCTCCACACGACGAAAATGTCGTCCCACACTAAACGATCGCTCAAGACAGACTGATCTACCCACGCCGCACAAGGAAAAGCAAGCTACTTACTTCCCCTACTCTCCCCTCAAACGCTCGTCACAACACGGCGTCCTGAAGCCTCGAGTGGCCTTCACCAGGCTAAGTGCAGCTGCTCTCTGCTGTTACCAGGAAAAACTTGCTTCAATGGTATTTGCCCTTTCTACCTGAGGCTGGTCCCTAATTAACAAAACTGTGCCTGTCTGGTCTTTCTGTCGCTTTTACAGTCAACAATTTTCACAATGCTTCTCCTTTTTATACATACACTGAAATTAAATATATTATTACTTATTTTATATCGCTATCCTTCTCAGAATATTATGATAATTATTGCCTTTATAATTCCGGCTTCATAATACATAATGACAAGAATACGAAAATCCAAGATGAATAGTAAAAAATATCCCAGCATTAATTATGATTATAAAACGTCTGTAAACAGCTTTGACTTGTTTTTTAACTTCAAAATAAAAATATAATAGAATTATGATAAACTGTTTGGTACAAGGATTATCTTTATCGCCGTATCAAAAGGATTCATTAAAAGGAAAAATAAATATATCAAGAATGGTTTGAGAAAGTTGTTAAATATTTTATGCCTTTCATTTATTTTATATTCTGTATATGTAGTATTTATTGGTCAAGAGAAAATTATAGTTAGTCAAGAGAAAATTGTAGGTTTTAGTTCTTGATAGGCTCATTGCCTTTAAAATTAGATTAACCATACAATCTTGTTGTTTTGATAGCTAGCAAGCATTACAGGCTACTTAATGGCCACTGACCACAAAGTGTAAAGCGGAATTTGAAAATGCAATGAATAAATTTAGAAACAAATAAAAATTCTTAATATTTTTGCCTGAATTTCACCCATACATTGTGTCATATTCCAAGTGCATGGAAACATAACGTTACGTTTTGGTGTAAACTAATAGCAAATCATAAGTAGAACTACACATTTGCATATAAATTCAACGTCTAGTAAGAAATAAAACTATCAGTGCAGTGGCAATATTTACTGCACTTTTGGGGACATGTTTATCTTTGGGTAGAGTTAGCGTAAAGTGAACTCATAAAATGAACGAAGTGGAATTAAGAAATGTCATGCACGCAAGATATGCTGGGAGCAGCGGAGGAAGAAAACGGCTGAGTGATGCAAGTGTAAAGAAGCGAAAGTGGGAGCAGTAAATAATAGAGGAGGTGCACGAAGAGAGAGCGAGGATTAACTCCATGCTTTTTGCTTAAGAGGGCGGGGTTGGAATAAGTGATAAACTTGAGAGGGAGCGTGAAATACGCTGTGGAAGGAAGATGCTTGGTATTTTCGTCTTTCCACTTGAGCGAATAAAAACTCCGCGGGTGGATTTAGTAACCCCTTTGTATTTCCTAAATTCATATTAAGTAAAATAGTTTTAGGAAGCATTGTTCTTTTACTCTTAGCATTTGCTGGGAGTGCGTATCGTGAATTTCAATTATTTAGATTTAATTATTTTCCTCTTATTTTCTTTTCTCTTCCTTACTCAGGCGTTTTCTTCACTTGTATAGTTAAACATGTTCTTTAAGAGTGCCATAGACTTCCTGCATAACAAGATACCTAAGGTATAGACACAACCTAATAAAATTATAACAGTAAAGTAATACCAAGTATAATGAACTCTAAATAGCATCTCTGGCTGCTCCCTGACTTCCGAGCCCTCTCTCACAAGTCTCGCTATAACTCTGCTTCTCCGTTCATCGAATTCTCGTAGACAAGTGATTTTATGTCTCTCCTACAGGATGGAAGTTAACGGTGTAAGGTCTGGGCCCTAGTTCGGCATTGACCAATCCCCCAACCTGGAAATCTTCTGCAGAAGAAATCTCTGCCGACATGCGTGAAGTGAGGAGGGGCACCATCTGCTCAAACCACATCCTACAGCTTATATTACTTTATTTATTGTTAGCTTTATTAAATAATTGTGTATTACACTACACAATAATACAATAATATATTATATAGTTTGTGTATACAGAAGACATGTATTGAGGTTACAATGGATGTCCACAGACGCCTAAGTTCACAACTTCTCTCAAGAATTCTGGCAACAGCACTTCTCGGAGAAATTCCGGATACTGTTGCCCTGTCAAGCGAGGGGTAACCAGATAAGAACCTATCAATGTATTGTTTACATTTCACGCCCTAACATTTACTGCAAATCTGTGTTGAAATGCACAAATCGCACCCATAAAACAACACTACCACAACTCAAAAATTTTCTGCTTTGAGTTACATCCACTTCCTGGTTCATGGAGGGGTTCCCTACCAAACATTTAAACCATTTTATCGAACCGGCTTCCGAAAAATAGAAACATGAGATATGTCAGTGTTGCAATTGAGAATATTATGTTAATATCACGAATCAAAGCTTTAAAATGCAGTTAACTCAAAACTGTGTTTCTTGAGTTGTGACAGTATTGTTCTAGGGGTGCAACATCAGTTGCACAAGGGTTAACGTGCGCCCACACATGACTGACTTTATCACTGAAGATATCCTCGAAACTTGACCCGTCTATCCAGATACACACCTAGGGGCTCTGGACCGACTACCCAGTCCACACCCTCGGACCCCAGGAGTCATGCTCGTAGGACTTTTCCATTAGGACAGCACCTAGATATTCTGCCCCCCCCCTGCGTGGCCGAGACTGCGTTAGGACACCATCCTCCCCTACTTGATGGCAAGGATGTTTGAAATTTCCAAATTCTGCTGTATGTACACTGTCGTGCATAAAAATGGCTCATTCTCCTAGATTGTCATAGTGTTTTCCCTCCTTAAAGTTCCACCTTCAGGTAACCAACTTTTGACTCCACCCAGCTGGTATCGGTTCTCTATGTAACTGGCCTGAAAAACAATGCAGAACAAAAAAACTACCAATGAACAATGTTTATAATGTACGTGGAATGAAAGGATGGTCCGGATATCACCTCTATGAAAGTTTCACTACGATTGGCACACAAGGAAGGATTAAACAAATTGCAGATAATTTGGCCTTCTAGGGAAGGGGTGAACAATTATTTGCATTTGTGGTTAAACTAAAGGACAATTACAACATTTACACATGTGAGAGCTTTCATCAGTGACATGGAGACGAGAGTTAAAAGTTGCTGTCGCTACTAAACAACAATAAGAAAACCGGCAATGTACCATTAAAATACAAGGTTTAAGTTGTAATGTTACCCTTCGGAAGTTCGGTCATACTTTGGGGGAGATAAAGTACCTGCCAATCCAGTGGCTAGAATTATGCTTGAAAAACAGAGGTGGTCATGCTGGTAGGGGTGAGGCTAGGCTCCATTCCGTTATGGACCACACGTTATGTACGCCAGTATACCTACGGGAAAACACTTATGAAGGAAGAAAGTTATCACCTCCAGTTCCTAAACATTCGCAAGGCGGAAGGAATGTAGAAGATCGTCGGGAATAATGTTCCATACAATGCTCTTAGTAACCTGAAGACCCGCGACACAGCTCGAATACTTCTAAGGACTGTTATCGAACTCAAATACCTCCTTTTTTAACTCTGGTGTATGGATCCATGGTCTCCTACTACGTGTATGATTATTTATATTGACAACCCAGTGTCTCTCATTCGTTGATCAATCTATTTGGGAAACTCCAGCGCTCGGAACAGCAGCACCATACACAAGATGCATGTCAGTGAGTTCTGGCTACGTAAGACGATCCACGTTTTAAGAATGACAGCAGATACCCAATCCTAGGCCGGTTGAGAATGAACTAAATGAAGAGGTTGTGATGACAAATGTAGGAAGGCTGTTCCCTGCCCCCTCAGTTGTTACGACGAGCCTTACTAAGGAAAGGGAATTAGAGGTAACTATGAATGTAAACCAATAACCAAAAGTATTAAAATAAAAATTAAGGATCTTCTGCATAAAATAATTGAACCTAAAAGTGAAGTCTTAACACTCAGAATACGCGGTGTATAACAGTTAATATTCTTATTCTTAATTTAGGACGATGTCTTGTATGTTTATACCACTTCTTTCTATTGGTGATAAGCTATATTTCCATCTTGTAGACGGTCTTCCCAATGGTATATTATGCTCCTTACTTCTTCGTTAGTCTTTTTATCATATAATTATTAATCTTAACTTTTTCATTTCATATACTCTAAAAAGTTGTTTTATTTGTCAGCTCTTACTTTCGTTGCATATGACATTACTGGTCAGGCAGTTGGGTTTTACATATTTGTGCCCGTATGCTTATTTCTCCAAATAATGTCTCTTAATGCTCCTGATATCATCGATAATTTTGTCATTTGTGATTTAAGTTCTTATTGTTGGTGATATTAACCCCCAAGTTATTGAAGTCCATTACTTGCTCTCTACTCTTCTTATTATTATGATGTTATATATTCATTTATTCATTATTATACATTACAATGTAGAATGAGAATGATTCAGCTTTTTTTCGTTAATGTTTGCATAGTTAATATTGAAAGAACAGAATGTTGCAGTTTAACTTTGGAGGATCAACTTTTTCAGAAATGTCTTCGTAAAACACAGTCTGAAATAACCTCAACATTGCTGCATGCCTATTACTTTCTCTACTACGTATAGTAAGTAGGGGAAGTATTGTATTCCACCCAAAAATTCGATACCGAGATTTCACCGGAAATACATGTTTTGAGACGCCCTGAGTCCAAAAAAAGCATTTTTGGAAACATGTCCGTGTGTGTGTGTGTGTCTGTGTGTGTGTGTCTGTGAACAGCATAACTCAGAAACGAACAGTCGGATAAACACCAAACTTGGTATTTAGGTTCAGTATCTTCCAAGGATGAGACACGAAGGTTTTCAAGAAAATCCCCCACCCCAGATTACCCTTTACATGGAAGATTTTTCGAAAATTTTAATTTTCTCAAAAATGGCTCTAACGATTTTGATTAAAATATCATATGTTTAAGATATTTTTATGACAAATAAAATGTATATCTTGAATTTTCTGGGAATGTCTCCAAAAGTATTCTTCATAGTGAACGACTTTTGCATAACTGGTAAACCATAAGAGATAGACAAAATTTTACTACACAAAATATGTATATCGCGTTAAAATACACAATTTATGTCATATACATTTTTGTTGTTGAGTGTACCATTTCCGAGATATTGCTTGTTATTCCCTTAAATTTTTCAATACTTATTTTCTAAATGGGAATTTGTTATTCATTTTTTTGTCTTGGATATGCAAAGAGTATTAATCTGTGGGAAAGGGAATGGTGCTGCACATAGCAACCAACTATTAAGAGATATGTAAGTGCTTATATTGCCCTTGCAAATACAAAACAAGGGGAACATATTAGGCCTTAAGCGATGGTTAAATATTTTTAGAACCGGTCGCTATGTGTAAAATGTATATCTCTTAGCATGTCAAAGGATCGTTTCTGCATATGTTTATCTCGATTAATATGAAATAGATGGAGAATAAGCGTTTGTAAAAATAGTCTGTACAAGAGTAGAGAAAGTCATGTGAGTGTAACACATCAGATTTTTTTCAGAATAAGTCAAACCAAAATTAACTTAGGAAGAATTCAGGGTACAGGATTTGAGAGAACAAAAACGATATGCAGTAATTATTAAGGAGTGACGGACAAAACAAGTCAGAAACCATGCCTCCATTAGCTAATGTTATGTAAGTGGACGAGAATTGGCAAATATTTGGCCAGGTCCAGGATCACTTCATTAAGAGTTAGTTTCACCCCCTCTGAGGCAAGCGTATAATAGGAATAGACCACTCCGGGAAAATTTGACAGTGCTGAGCTCATGAAAATTCCATACTTCTTACACCTATCCCACTAGTTATCAGAAAACATTGTGAGGCATTAAAGCGTTTCTGTACACTATGATCTGAAGTTATGGATACAGGTGATAGCCGTAAAGAAGCCTCCCCTTGAAAGCCTTAGCATCAAACTATTGCCAATCTCCTGATATTCGAGATCCACTCTCTAGGATAGTAACAGTTAAGCTGAAATAAGCCGACTAGAGCTTGATTATCCTGCAAGAAAGAAACTTCTGCGACTTGTTGAGGAAATATTTACTCCAAGATTGCTGTGTTAACAATTGTGACGGATGGATATCCAAATTATATCTTGTATCTATTCATAAGATTATTTCTTGAATCCTGGAAAACAGAGATATGGAAAAACATGTAAACGGAAACGGATATATAATATTGGAATGGGGTAAAAATATGTGTCTACTATTTGGAAGCAAAATGTGGAGCAAACGCAAAGGAACTCGAGAAAGAATTGCTACCAAAATTGCATAAATATGCAGAAAAGATTTGCAACACTTTCAGTAATGGCGAAAATTATGTTCTCAGCAAATATAAGGAGGTGAAGTAATTGCTGCGGTTGTCAAAATTTCCTCAAGAAAATGAGCAAATAGTAGTATAAGAAAATTATTCCAGAAAGATTAAAATGTCTATATAGTATACTTTTGTAAATGTAAAGACTAAAAAGTCGTAATACACTCATCTGACATGAACGTTAGACGGCAGTTTCCCAATCAGCCTTGTCGCCGCGCTACTAGTTTAACTTGGCATACAGAGAGCACGGTTCCAATGAACATTCTTCATCCTATATCGATCCTTTTACGTTACCAAGGACATAAAAGGCTTCGACTGGACAGAAAGGTTTTTCCAAAGGAATGACTAGTATTCTGCTTTTATAATGAATCAAGCATGGTTCGCTCAGGGGTAACTCTGTGACCCGCATTCGGAAGATCCCGGGTTCAAACCTCTGGGCCCGACTAATATGACCGACGGTTTTTTCGCGCTTTTCCTTGATCGTTAGGCGAGTGCTAGGTTGAATAACCCGATCCGGAATTTAGCTATCATACCTTTCATCACTACATTTCATTTCCTCCATATTCACCGCCATACCAGGCATTGGGATAATCACACATTCTCGCTATGCTATGATCCAGAGTTTGCTTGCTCTCGACAGGCTACTGACTCAAGGCATTGGCTTATAAGTCCTTGGGGATGTAAGTCCTACAAAAAAGAGGGTAATGCGTTAAAGAAGAAAAAACGAAGTGTTCTGTTGGCTTTGGACGTTCAACCTGCATTGTTTGTAATAAGTGAAAACACAAGCATTTTGGGAAAAAAACTTCTATATTTCTCTACATAGTCTCGTTTCAGCTCGATACACTTTTCCCAGTGTGTAACTGTGTAAGCTAGTGTTCAATAGTTTCGATACCCTGTTTATAGTGAGAGCCGCCGAGTTCTGCAAAATAGCCATCAACTGCAAACTCCACCTCTTCATTGTTGGTAAATCTTTTACCACCAAGTCATTTCTTGAACTTTGGAAACAGAAAATAATCAGAGGGGGCTAAATCTGGAGAATAGGGTGCATGAGGAAGCAATTCGAACTTTAACTCATCGATGTTGGCCATGGCGATAATGGATGTGTGAACTGGTGTATTGTCTTGATGAAACGGAACCTTCTTTTTCGCTAAATGCGGCCGTTTTTGCTTGATATCATCATTCAAACGTTGTAATAAGTCTGTATAATACTCGCCATTGATTGGTTTTCCTTTTTGAAGATAATCAATGAAAATTATCCCACGCGCATCCCAAAAATACTGACACCATGACCTTGCTTGCAGATGAAACTGCCTTCACCTTCTTTAGAGCCGATTATCCCCTTTCAATCCACTGTTTTGACTGTTCCTTCGTCTCAGGTATGAAGTAATGGACCCATGTTTCATCCATGGTTATGAATCGACGCAAAAATTCAGTTTTATTGCAGCAAAACATCGCCAAACACTCCAATGAAACATCCTCATGACGCTGTTTTTCTTCCATTGTGAGTAAACGCGGCTCCCATCTTGCGCACAGCTTTCTCATGTCTAAATTTTCAGTCAGTATGCGATGTACAGCACGTTTTGAAGTGCCTACGATGTCTGCTACCTCGTGCACTTTGAGTTGACGGTCATCCAATTTTGTGGATTTCCTTCACAATTTCTAGCGTGGTCATCTCACTTGGTCGACCACTGCGATGTTCATCTTGGCAGCTCATACGGCCTTCTTAAACTCTGCCACCAAATATTTTACTGTTGTAGACGAAGGAGCAGACTCCCCCAAAGTACAGTCTAGCTCAGCTTTAATATTAGTTGGACTAAGACCTTTCAAATGAAAGTTATTTTATCAAAATACAATGGCCAGTTTTATCCATATTTACAAATTTGCTGAGAGAGTTCACTATTAATGGCTGCCAAATAATGACTAAACAACGTAGCATCTTCAAACTTAAGCTTTATATGGGTGGTACTTTCTACCATACTCATTTGTTTGAAGCAACAAACGCTATATATACGTCAGGTTGGGTACTTCTGGGACTGCCCTCGTATGTGCATATTGCTGTACATTTCTAGGAAGTATTTTGTCTAGAACAACAAGAAATAGAAAAACATATATTTTGACCATTTTCTTCTTTTTATTAACCTTCATTACTAGCTTTACTTATGGCGTGAGGTCCCTTCCTCCCTGATGTTGCACCTTTCATTAGTGCAGTGCTACCTGCACGTACATATAGCTCCAGATCTGAATCAAAGCGGTATACACGTGCTAATCTGAAATTCGGCTGGTAGTAGAGAGAACAGTTGGAGTTATCATTAATGCCCCCCTTTGCCGCGCCACTCAGGAAGTCGTGCTGGTTACCATGGTTACTAGAAACATTTTAATGGCCGCCCTCCCCTCGTACCGTTGTGTTTTGGTTATAGGCGCGATTGTTCACATAGTCAACTTTTCCTAAGATACAGATAGGGGGAATGTTTACTAACAAACGAAGGAAAGAATAAAAACATCTGATGTGTTGCCCTCACATGCCTTTCTCTACTCGCTACCCTGTAAACCATTCTTACAAAAACTTATTCTTTTATCTTTTTCTTGTTAAACATTTCGTTTTAGTTATAATAAGGATACATTAGGCTAAAGCGATAGTCAGATTGTTAAAAAGCGGATCGCTATATGATATCTTTGAAGTCTCATACTCTTTTTATGATCACGAGAAAAAAGTAATAGCGACTTGCCACTCAAGATAGTATACAAGTATTTGAAGTTTTAAAACAATTGCTTAAGAATTTACAATTATACAAAGCTCATTAAGAATAAAGGAGACTTAAATGGTATACGTTTTAATTGTGATGCATACATCTTTAACGTATGCTATGTTAATTCAAATCTTTAGAACAATTTTATAAAAATAAAAGCACGAACATTTTTCCATATAAACCAAAATTTGGACGGGGGAATTTTCTGAAGTTGTGATGTGGCGATTTGAAAGATGTTTAACATAAATAAAATATTGGTATTTAATAGTTTTTTTCGTTTTTGAGTTGTGCCGTTCACAGAGAGACGGACACAGGCACAACACACACACACACACACAAACACAAACACAAACAAACAAGGAGCCTTTTCTAAAAATCCTCTTTTGGGATTCAGGGGCTTAAAACATGTATTTTCGGTGAAATTTAGTGAAAGTATAACTCATTTTTTATTTACAAGACCAATGTTTTATTTCAAATGTTAAAATGTTTAATGCTAATAATATTTTATTTTATATTTTGGTTATAAACTTACTGAATGAACTTTGTCTTGAAATCATAATGAAAGTGGTCAAATCCCTTATTAACTCTACAGAAGTTTTTGGTGGAATGCTATACTTCCTGTATCTAGTAATCGGTGGAGAAAGTCAAAATGGCTAGTCTTGTATGTGAACGAAAACTTCGATCTTATTCCACCATAAACGCACATTTTGAGCTCTTCTGAAAACTAGTCTTTGGAAGAAAAAGAAGAGCATATGTGCGTCTGCGAACCGCTTTATTCAGAACAAAAACAGCATCCCTATGTATGTGGGAACATATACTTAATACACATGTGATGTATGCACACGAATGTATCTGCCAATGATGATTCAGTAGTTTAATACATTCTAGCTATGTTACACGCGATATATTTTTACTTTCTCTACTACGTATAGTAAGTAGGGGAAGTATTGCATTCCACCCAAAAATTCGATACCGAGATTTCACCGGAAATATATGTTTTGAGATCCCCTGAATCCAAAAAAGGCATTTTTGGAAACATGTCCGTGTGTGTGTCTGTGTGTCTGTGTGTCTGTCTGTGTGTGTGTGTGTCTGTCTGTGAACAGCATAACTCAGAAACGAATAGTCGGATAAACACCAAACTTGGTATTTAGGTTCAGTATCTTCCAAGGATGCGACACGAAGGTTTTCAAGAAAATCCCCCCACTCCAGAGTACCCTTTACATGGAAGATTTTTCGAAAATTTTAATTTTCTCAAAATTGGCTCTAACGATTTTGATTAAAATATCATATGTTAAGACATTTTTATGACAAATAAAATGTATATCTTGAATTTCCTGGGAATGTCTCCAAAAGTATTCTTTATTGTGAACGACTTTCGCATAACTGGTAAACCATAAGAGATAGACAAAATTTTACTACACAAAAAATGTAGATCGCGTTAAAATACACAATTTATGTCATATACATTGTTTTTGTTGAGTGAACCATTTTCGAGATATTACTTGTTATTCCCTTAAATTTTTCAATACTTTTCTCAAATGGGAATTCGATATTCATTTTTTTGTCTTCGATATGCAAAGAATATTAATCTGTGGCAAAGCGAATGGTGCTGCACCTAGCAACCAGTTATTAAGAGATATGTATGTGCTTAAAGGCTACTGTATTTGTATATTGCCCTTGTAAATATATATTCCTCTTACATCTACAAGAAAATTAGCAATAAGATAGAGTCTGCAAATGTTTATCTCGATTAACATGAAACATATGGAGAATAAGCGTTTGTAAAAATAGTTTGTACAAGAGTAGAGAAAGTCATGTGAGTGTAACACATCAGATTTTTACTTATGAATTGCATCAAACTAATCAAAAAGTTTCAACATTGGAAATAACATTCAAATTCGTGGTAACATGTTGTTGCGACGGGAAGAAAAGAAAGGTTGATGAAAAGCAGGAATCGCAAACTTTCAAGCATGTCCGAGCATGTCTGAGCTTGCAAATATAATACTTCGAAATAGTTAACGCTACGAAAAAAACTAACACATTGCGTATTTAAATAAGCACAATACTTTTTCCAGTATTTAGTCTTTGTCTATCTGCAATGATTTTCCAGTTATGCGAAATTGTACAAAGTTCAGATGAGGAGGACTTCACAGGTTATTCACAGAACATTTATGTGTATTTTCACAGTAACATCCAAAACATGTTGTAGTGTAATCAAAATCATTACAGCCGTTTTGAGAAAATCAAAAGTAAAAAAAATATTTTTGCTGTATAGGGTAGTTTCTTCAGAATTCTCCTTGTCATATTTAGTATCTGACTCAAGCGTGAAATTTGCTACTTATTCGAGGTTTCCTTTTTGAATTATGCTGTTTATAACATACACACACACGTACACGCACACGCACACACCATTCTCACACACTATGTTGATCAAGGTAAAAAGTGAAACTAAATTTTTTAATTTGATTAAAATTCTTTATTTATTTACAGACAACCGTTTACGATAAAGGTAAAATTGGAGTAAAGCGGCTTAAAAATTCTGATATGAGTGGAATATTCTGTGTAATAGATGAAGACCTTAGATACATTAATTTTTCACGCAATTCTAATATACTGTCTATTCAGTGAAGTTTTAAGCTTAGGGGTGGTGACTTATCTCTCATGTAAAGCTTCAGCTGCTGGGAGGAGTACACAGCATGCTCAACTCCTGCCGCGCGTGACGCGTACAGTGGAAAACAGCCAACAGTCTTTCACTATCGCGCGTCTTCCCTCACTTGATTCATACCAAGTAAACCTACCTTCTTCCAGTAGCTAAACCCTCCGTGTTTGGAAGGACTCCCCCACCCACTAGCTAAAATTCTGCTAAGCAGACAATAAAAGAAGAGACCTTTAATAATACCTAACATGTAAAATATCTTTATCCGTGACTACTTAATAATGGCTATTTATCCAAGTCATGGTATTTGCATGCATAGAAGAATATGCCCACACAGACAAAGGTCCATAAGATTGTGATAAAAGCTCAAAATATGCACACAAAGTTTTTCATGTACGACATCACTCATTCTCTTGCCTTCGTAGCATTTCACATAGCGCTCGTATGTCACTTCATACTTTACCCTCGATTTATTTGGCAAAAGCTACGGTAACAACTGTCAAAGCTATCACTTCAATATCTGAAGGAATGCTTTCTTCAGAATTACTCATTATTCAGAAGGAATTAGCCGATTTTTCTTGATTCCAGACAATCTATACGATATTGTTATCGTAAACAAATTAATATCGTTGCATTAGTTCTTCTGTTTCTAAATCAACTTTACTATGATGCACGGAATAATTAACTAGGCTGTGGTTTACATTGAATCATAGAGTATTGCAATTTTTATTGAATGATGATGCTGCTGTCATTTATAAATCAATGATCGTTGATTTTAATAACCATTATTAAACCGTCGCGGATAAAATATTGTATGCAAATAGTGGGATAGCATAATTACCGCTCTCGTGTAGTTTCAGCACTCAGTTTACGCGTCGTTCTTGCAAAACATATTTAGGCTGTAATGATGCTCATATCCCATTAGTTACACAAATAACTATTATAATCTGAGTGTTTCTGTTTGGGTAAACTAATTTTTTTCTCACGAAAGATTATTATCTTATGTCCTTATAAGTAATACTAAAATATTTAGCACACAATATTACTTCTCTGCATTACCTTGGCTTCCGGGACTCAGTAAATACGCTCTTGGTATGAACGCACTTTTGGATTCACTCTTGCACTCAGAGCACCGAGGAGAACAAGATGTGTCATCTCAGAGGTTAATGATGTATAAAATCGATTCTTATGCACTATCGATAACGCTCGGGGCTGTAATTCAGCTAAGTGGTTCTCCCGACGTTATGAAAGATGCTCTTCCAGTGAAGGGTAAACAGTTGAATGAAGAAAAGTGAAGGGAGCCCTAAGATTATTGGATCTGCACTTCACGTGCGAGCAGAAAAAGCAAGCTCTACAGATGTTTATGCCAAAAGCGAGAGTGCTAACCGGAAAGTAGTGAACGTTTCCCGTGTTGGACGCCTGCTACTGGCCTCATTTCTGTGTTTCTTTTTTAAATCTTCGTCCCCACACTACTTCTGTTCTGGCACATGTTCAGTTGCAGCATAGCGGCGCCGTGAAACTGCTCGCTCCTGAGTATAGCGTCCTCGGCTCCATTCCAGAGCCCTATCACAAAACAGAGTCTGGTGCCATTTTGGAAATACTATAATAATTCACATGACAAATGATCAGATAAAAAAATACCTATAAATGAAACTGTTAGCACTTAGATTCATACATGTTTGTCGGAAGGAGCAGATCCAACCGATAACCTGGAGCAAGGTGCGTTAATTCGGTCAAGCTTCTAGAGCGGTTACACGAAGAGGAATGTTTAGAAATTCCAGGATAGTGGGTTTCAAGAGAAAGCAAAAGTTATTGTAACGTGACTTGTGGTGTTCACAGACACGAATGTGTAACTAGTGGGCTTCAAGGCAATGTAATAGTTATTGTAACGTGAATAGTGGTGTTCACAGACACGCATTGTAATGAAATAAGCAGTCAATCTAATTTAGTTTAGTCTTACTGTTACATGAAAACGGTTGTAATGAATACTTTAAGATAGCCTTATCCATAAGTTTAATTAAAAAGTGCCTCGATTAAAAATACCGATTCGGATCACATTTTCGCAGGCTTTGGAATGGCAGAGTTATAGATTGTCGATCAGTTTAGCCTGTTTTAAAACCAGCTTAAAACTTTTTAATCAGTTTTTAAGAATTCTTCTCCCAAGCTTTCTTCTCGTCTGCTCTTCTTCACATCTTCATAGGCGTCATGATTTACTCCACATTGATGATCCGTTACTCTCAAAATATCATTGTTCTTACTTGTTAATATTCCGCCATATTTATTCGACCTCAGTTTCTCACAGATCCGTATTATAACCCTAATGTAGGCCGCCAGGGTAGTGAAATGGTTTCGTTTTTGGCTCTGTAATGAGGATCCGGGGTTGGATTCACGGTTCTGGGGTGACGATTTTAAGTCGATCCTATCCATGTCTTCACCTCCGACTACTCATGTGAAGTATCTCCAAGGCTCAACGTGGTTCGGAGTCCACGGTAAAAGCTGTAGGTGCTCTCATTCCATTGTCATCCTTATTATCATCCTAACATCGGAGGCAACGGATTCCGTCCGCTGGATGCCTCCAGTTCAGAAATGGGTCCAGTCATCTCTTGGTGGAATGAGGTATCCCGCGAGGTCATAGGCGTTAGAAACACGACACCACCTGATGTTTTTCTGTACTTCTCGTTATGTGTAACTTATGAACCTTGTGGAGCGCACATTAGTAATCACTTCCATCGCTACTCGATCACTTCAGTGAAACACAAGCAGACATTGCTGTAGTCAAAACAGTAATGATACGTGGTTTCTTACACGTGCTACCGACAGGCAGTGTGCGATATCGGACTTTTATTTTCTCATGTTTGGATTCCTTAAGTCCAGGCATATTCAGGTACCAAACAATCCTCTGACCGTTTATTTCACATTCCCTTTTAATGTTTACTTCCTGGCCGCTTTTATCATACATTCTGTGAAATTTTCCTTGGATGTTTATTCCGACAATTCATTCTCTTCTGTTATTATTATTATTATTATTATTATTATTATTATTATTATTATTATTATTATTTGCTTTCAAGGTTGATGTCCACTTTCAAAGTTAAAATTCACTTATTCATTTCATCGAGCCCTACTCGTTCGAAAAGAAGCTACGAGCTCTATTTGAGTTTCTGTTCCATGTTAGCGATCCTGAGAAATAAGCATTTCCTCCTTTGAGTATTCACTTAATCTACAACTTATTTCATGGTGTTTTTGTCATTCACATATTTTCAGCTCATTAACACAAAGGCCATCATAATACCTCATAGTACGATAAAGCTTTTATACCTTATATACCACCAAGCTGTAATAGGTAAGAGAAGAAGTATCGTATTCCACCGAAAAATTCGATGTCCAGATTTTACCAGAAATACATGTTTTGAAGAGGCCCCAGGAATTAAAAAAAACATTTTTTAGAAAAAGGTCGTCCACATATTCTTTTTTTTTAGTACAATACACCCAAAAGCGAAATGCCCGATAAATACGAAACTTGCTATTTATGTTCAGCATCTTTCAAAAGATACGACGCGAGGACTTTAAAGAAAGTTCCCCACCCCAAACTACTTTTACACATAATATTTTTCGAAATTTTGGATTTTCATAAAAATTTATAACGATTTTGAATTAAAATACCATTTTCTCAAGATATTTACATGGCAAATAAAGTTAATTTTTTGGGAATAGTCTGTGAAGTCTTCTTCATTCCGAAGGAATTTTGCAGGTCAGAAGGTGGTAGTATGGACCACTTTTTATTTTTGAAAAATGTTGAATTCCAAATGTATCTATTATCTTAGAAATCGTCAGTAGCCATTAGTATTCGACTATGTTACAGAAATAGCAATGCTTTTAAAACATATATCTAAGACTTTTGAATTTTCACAGTTTTTGAAAACATGCGGTGAAATATGTATTTTGGGAACTGGGATTGTAATATTAAACGCGTGTTTAACTGAAAACGCTTTATTTTTGTTAATTCTATAATCTCACACTGCTTATTTTAATGCCTTATTGTATTTTTGTTTGTCTCATACGTTTAGACACCTGGAACTACCAACACTTCTTATCTGAAAGGGAAAAAACCTAATTAAACAATAAACCCACGCCTTCCCGGCCATACTGTAATGATCAATATTCAATAAATGAATAAATAGACCCAAATAAAAATTAATAAAAAATAAAGAAGAAAGTAATTACCCTCAGTAAATTGGTTAGATATACTATTTTTTGTCGCAAGTTGGTAAGATATTCTCCTTATGTCATTGCGGGTGAGTCCATAGGACTTGCTTCCCGTTAGTAAACAGTACACTACTACTTGTTTTTCTAGTTCTGCAGGAAGAACAGGATTTCACCCCAAAGTTTCAGTCACCCAAATGTTGAGATCTACATCTTTCTTAATATTTCTGCAGGAGGTGGCTTTAGGTACATTGAAACACCGTGCTGCTTCATTCAATGTTTTGTTTTGTTTTGTCCTGAACGGCATTTATTGCGTTTATCATAATTTATTGCCACCATTTTTGCCACAGACCCTTCTTTTCAGATTCTAATTGACTTCTTGGCATCACGACCCTAAAGTAAAGGGAGGGGTTGAATTATCGAACACTTTTTTTCCCATTACCACCAATCGTCATTTTCCAAACAAGTGATCTGTTCATGACATAAAAATATCAATTCCAAATTAACGAATATAAACAGTGATTTAGAATAGAAAACACTCTCCACTCATATTATTATAAGCAGTAGAAATAATGTTGAATCTTACCTTGCTAAACGTTTCAAGCTGCATCAATCACAATACGTGCACTCACAACTATATACAACGTGATACTGAAGTTAATTGCGGCTAAATGTTAACCCACAATAGAAATTAGGTTTCCGCAAGATGGCTCAGCTACTTTGTAGAAAAAATGCTATTTTATTTTACAATCCCATTTCATAATACCACATCCTCCCCTATAATTTTGTACAATGGATAGGTAAACCATAAAGATAGAAAAGAACTTACTACACAAAAATTTAGATCTCTTTAAAACGCAGTTTGCTTCAAATAACATTTCGTAGTATCGGCCATTTCCGAGATATCCGTTGTTATTGGTTTGATTTTTTTTAGTACTTTGTTCATGTTTTTTTTTAAATTCTGTCACTATTTAGAGTTTCACGCGATGTCATGGAAATAGTATGGAATTTCATGTCCAGCATATAGTTACCCGCTCTTAAGCATCTGTCTATCGAGTCAGTTTTCCTATCCCCCTTGTGCCTTCAACTAAAGTATAATGAAACTATTTCTTTATCTCGATTGTATGAAGTAGATTGTTTTCGTATAGTTTGAAGAAGCTGTATAAAATAAACGATAGTCGGGAGAGAAAGTTATGTGAATGTAGTGGGCCTGATATGCTTTCCCCCCTTTCCTTTCCATGTTGATATCTACTTTCAAGGACGCAGATTCGTTTACTTATTTATTCGAACCCTACTTTTTTGTGGTGTTTAATGGCTGGTCTTACAACATATGACACTATGATACATGCAATAAAATTATTATTGGAAAACTAAATTTGGGAAGAAAACTTTCTAGGCCTCAGTTTAAAGCATTTTCCAGATATGAGGACTGAGGAAAACCGGGAAAACCTCAGATAGAGGAGGGTCATGGCTGGCAACCCCACTCTCGTTCAGAAGCAACGAACTCTGGTTGAGCTTCTGCTCCATGTGAGTGACCCTTAGAGATAAGCATTTACTTGTCGAATATTCACTTATTCGACAGCTCATCTATAATGCTGTTGTCACGTGCATAGCTTCAGTACTTTAAAATAAGGCATCACAATACCATAAGTCACGACAGTGCTTTTTCTGTCTATATACTGCTCGGCTACAACTATACAAAAATCCAGAGTACATATGACAATGGCTATAGAAGCTTCGTGAAAATTAAAGCAAAGTTAAGTGTTATTTACACGAGTAAAATTGTATTTACTTGCACATTTGTAAATTGTGTAACTGCAGGGAAGTAATTGTAAATGTTGATGCTTTTCTGTAAATGTGAATATCACAGTATGCTTGTATACAGTTTTATGTACTTTTATTTGTTTCTTTCAATATGTTCTTTGTTCATTGGTACATAACGTTTATGTGTGCGTATAGCTCAGTTGTTCATGTTCTTGATATGTTCTACATTCATGGATTTCATGGCCACTGTGAAATTACAATACCTAATGCAATCAAACGATCGACTGGCAGGAAAATATAAAAATCATCTGGCCGATATTGTTATGTGTTGTTATTTTTCTTTATTTATTTATAGTCGCTTTGACTACAGGTCATATCGCAACTTATATTCATATATACGAGCACAATAATAATGCATTATATTCTTTACATTGATTAGAGTAATACAATAATGCCAATACATTATTACAAACATATTTTACATTATTAAGTCTAGAACACTATAACCTATTACCTATTATACATTTTTATTTGATGTGTTATATTTAAATCTTGCTGTACAGTTTGATCCTTTCAAGAAAAAAATAATGTTTTTGAAATGAGTAGGGTTGTTTAAAGCTAAAAATATATCTTCAGGGATGTTATGTCTTCTTCTCTCCATGGTATAACTTCTGCATTTAGTGAAGGTGTTCGATGGTGATACGGCAATTGCAGGTCTCGCAGTGAGGAGCATTTCCTTTGACAAGTAAGAAGGAATGGGTTAGGCGTGAATGGCCTATTCGTAAACGTGATATAATCAACTGATCTTTTCTTTTTAGAGTCTACAATGTGCAAGGTTATGTGGAGCCTTTCTTACCTATGTTAAGTTTTCTTGATGTTTTAATGGTCCAGTCTTGCTTCCATTTGACAGTTGGTCTGCTAAAAAAATAATTTTGAGCATCTCCATAGGGCAATTTTTCCACTGGAGGTAGCAAAGTTGTTTTTTTTGGCTTCCGTATCTACTTCCTCATTTACTGATATTACACGGTGGGACGGAATCCAGAAGAATATAACTTCTTGATTATCTGTAGTAATTTTGTTGTAAGGACTTTGGATATCTTGGACTAATTTTAAATCAGTAGAGCGGTCTCGCATACTCTGAAGAGTGCTTAGTGAATCAGTTAGAATTGCACTGTGTTTATGCTGTGATGAGGTAATGTAAATAAAAGCTTGTTTGACAGCATAGAGCTCAGAGGAGAAAACAGAGAATAACTCCGGAGGCTTGTACTTAAGTTTAGCATCCGGAGTAATTATAGCACAGCTATTACCCTGATCAGATTTGGAGCCATCTTATATGTAAATATGTGTTTAGCATATTTGTTACAGATTTCATGGTAAATTTGTTTATATATGAAAGAATCTGTATCTGATTTATTGTAAGCTCTCATATCCATATTAATTCTAGGAATAGTTAACCTCCAGGGCGGAAAATCATGAAGATCTCTAGTCATCATTGGAGGTATGGCAGAAAAATGTAAAAATAATCTGGCCGATATTGAAGCTAAGAATATACCACGGATTTATAATGTTGGCCCAAGGGCTAGCACTTTGTAATTTCCTCCTTCTCTTGCGCTATCATCGTCACGTGTTCCAAACTCTTGGGCTAAAACGCGCCGAAACTTCAGAGAAGAATTACTAGTCTTGACTGAGGCACCTGCCCGGTCTTATCCCCGATAAAGAAGATGTTTAATCTGAAGCGAAGCGTGAAGTACGTGTGCCGGCAAAAAATGGGCGAAATGTACCTACGACACGCCCCGATAAGAGAAGGGTGGAACAGAAAATGAAGAGGGATATAAGGGGGAAGGGTAATAGGGGGAGCAAATGACCGGGCTGCCGTATTCTGATTAGAGAGGGCGATGTCACATCCAGTGGCGAGGCATTATAACATAGTGTTTACCTACAACATGGACAAAGTTTGTGGCTATGGTAGCGCTGGTTGTTGTGTTTGTTCACATTCCAGTAGTAGCTTGAATGGTAATGACAAGTTCCACCGGTAAGGCCTTAAGTTATATTGATTCAGTTGTTCGTTTTGCTTCTCTGCTACGTACTTACAGTAAGTAGAGGAATTATTGCATTCCCTCCAAACATTTTTCAGTGGAAATACAAGTATTGAAACCAAAAAGAGGGTTTTTAGAAATAGATCTGTGCGTGTCTGTGTTTATGGCTATCTGTGTGTGTGTGTGTGTGTGTGTGAGAGAGAGAGAGAGAGAGAGAGAGAGATATCAGCAGAACTAAAATACCGAGAGTCTGATAAATATCACGCTTGATATTTAAGTTCTGTATCTTCCAAAGATGCGACATGAAGATTTTCAAGCACTAAGTCAAACTACGCTTTAATGGAAGATTTTTCATTGTGTTTTTATTATCTCAAACACACATCTCATTTATACGAAACATTTTGATTTAAATACCAAATGTTTATGATGTTTTACTGTCAAATAGAAACGTATATCTTGATAATTTTTTTTGAATAGCCTGTGAAGTCATCTTCATTATGAATGTCTTCTGTATAATTGGTAAGCCGTAAGACAGAGACATCTTACTACCCACAAATATGTAGATCTAGTTAAAGCATGCAATTTATCCTAAATAAATGTTTTTGAGGAATTAATCATTTCCGATATATTCTTTGTTATTTGTTTGAATTTTCAAAACTTAACTTTTCTCAAGTGGAAAATCGTGATTCGGTTTTTTTTCCACATGGTCGTGCAAATGGAATGGAATTTCAAACCCATTATATGGCGACAAGCTCTTTAAAATCTATCGTTTAGCTTACTGTACAAGGAAATATCATGTAATAAAACCGTTTCCACAAAAATATGTTTATCTCGATTAACATGAAGTAAGTCGAAGAATGAGCTTTCGTATTATAGATTTGTTGAAGAATGGGTGGAGAAAGTCATGTGAATGTAACACATAATATTATTTAGTTATCCTTAATGTGCCCACGCTTCCAGCCGAATTTACCAGGTGGTTCCTTGTTTTCATGTAACCTGTACGTTATAAACACCTATGCAAATCGGTTCTAGTTTCCATCCAGAATTGAGAACGATTTGTTTGAGCTGAAGTTCTAGAACAGAAAAGTAATCGTAAGCATTTGTGTAAATTCAGTTCCAGAAACTAATAGACTCTTAAAGCCATCACACATCTCGATAAGAATTATTTTAGTATACAGATCCTTTACTGGTCCCTCGTCGTCCTCTTTGGTGTAGTTACCATGCTAGTCTCTAGTTTCTGAGGTCGCGAGTTCAAACCCGGTGGAGGGCGATGGAAGGGAAGGGAAGTAAAGCCGGCGGTCCCGTGTAGTAGATTTACGGCACGTAAAAGAACCTCAAGCCTGATAAAGAGGCCTCCGAGCAAAATTACCGGTATTTCACGCCCATTATTGAATGGAACGCTAAGGACCACAGCAGTTAAAGAGCGTTCATAAATAAAACTCAATTTAATTTTCCATACTGGTCCCAAACAACACAATAAGGTAAGTTCGATAAAGATTTTCTTAGAGCTCAAAGCGCACTGTTGCTGAATGAATCATCGACAGAAGGATAAATCTACCTCGTAAACTAGCAGAGAAACTAGCAGAAAAACAGATGCGATATCTGGGGAAATTGTTTTACTTCATTTTAAAATGTATTTAGCTCAGTTTTTCACTCGGTATTTTATGCATCTTTCCTTGCACTCATGTTGAGCAGTTGATCACAGCCCCTCTCCAAAAAAGCTGATACGTTACACTCCCTTGAACCAGGCTACGGATCCGGAACAAGTTAGCAACCAATGTATGTGCAACGTTAGTGTAGAGTTCCGTAAACACAGCACTGCTGGTGTAAACAAAGACGCCAAAGCACTACCTTATTTGCTATTGTAAATACTACAGTCTAGTGATGGTGGAAAATGAAGTAGGACACATAAGAGGGTAGTCCAAGAAGTATCCGACTTGACGTATAGATAGCGGTTGTTGTTTCAAAAAATTACTATGGTAGAAAGTACCAACCATATAAAGCTTAAGTTTGAAGTTTTACAATGCTACATTGTTTAGTAATTGTTTGGCAGCCATCAATAGTAAACGCTCTCAGCAAATTTGTAAACATGGATAAAACTGGTCATCGTTATGTGATACAATACTTTCATTTGAAAGGTCTTAGTCCAACTAATATTAAAGCTGAGCTAGATTCTACTCTAGGGGAGTCTGCTCCTTCATTTAGAATGTAAAATATTGGGTAGCAGAGTTTAAGCGAGGCCGTACAAGCTGCCAAGACGAACATCGCAGTGGTCGAACAAATGGGGTGACCACGCCAGAAATTGTGAAGAAAATCCACAACATGGTATTGGATGCCCGTCGACTGAAAGCGCGCGAGCACACATCGTAGGCATTTAAAAAAAATGCTGTACATCGCATACGGACTGAAAATTTGGACATGATAAAGCAGTGCACAAGATGGGTGCCGCGTTTTCTCACAATGGAACAAAAATAGCGTCATGAGAATGTTTCAGTCCATTGTTTGGCGATGTTTCGCTGCAATAAAGCCAATTCATAACCATGGATGAAACATGGGTCCATCACTTCACACCTGGGATGAAGGAAAAGTCAAAACAGTGGATTGAAAGGGAGAATCAGCTCCAAAGAATGCGAAGACAGTTTCATCTGTAGGTAAGGTCATGGTGTCAGTTTTTTTTGGGATGCGCGTGAGATAATTTTCATTGATTATCCTCAGAAAGGAAAGCAATCAATGACGAGTATTAAGCAAACTTATTGCAGCGTTTGAATGATGAAATCAAAAAAACCGCCGCATTTAGCGAAAACTAAAGTTTTGTTTCATCAAAACTCCATTATCGCCATGGCCATGAGTTAAATTTCGAATTGCTTCCTCATGCACCCTATTCGCCAGATTTAGCCCCCTCTGGTTATTTTCTATTTCCAAAGCTCAAGAAATGGCTTAGTGGTAAAAGATTTGCCAACAATGAAGAGGTGGAGTCTGCAGTTGATGGCTATTTTGCAGACCTCGACGGTTTTCACTATAAGCAGGGTATCGAAGAGATTGAACATCACTGGGAAAGTGTATCGAGCTGAAAGAAGACTATGTAGAGAAATAAAAATGCTTTTTCCCAAAATGTTTGTGTTTTCTTTGTTAGGTCGGGTACTTCTGGGACAGCCCTCGTACATCGGAATGAGAGACAAAGGGTACTGTATGCACCTCTAGTCACGAAGCGAATTGTATTGGCCTCACAACGTCCCAATGCGCCACCTACTCACTCCTACTCGATGCACCGTAAACTTTGCTTCACGCATAAGTTGTCCCTGATCCTTATACTGTACATGGCTTTCTCTACCAATTACATCTTCACATACCTCCTAATACGTTATAGTATTTATACAAAACACATTCAAGTTACGTCACTCGCCATAAATTAATTAGAAATAATCTAAAAATAAGTAATATATGGGTGCAAGATTTTTATTAGTGGACCTAATTGGGAAAAATAGTACTCGTGTATACTCCAAAATGCTTTATAGACGTTGAAAGACATTGCTTAATCTGGGAAAACTTAACATTGTGGCGATCACATAGAGATTTAGTTTGGTAAGCCTGACTTGAGTCGACTCTCTCGGAATGGATTGGTAGTTCTGTTCCGGAAGGATCAGCTCAACTTTGGCAGCAGCACAATTGTTCCAGTAATCTCTAGAATGTTCGGATAGTATTTGAAGCGTATTAAGAGGAAGAAAGAAGGGGATGAGTAATTATATAACTATCGATTCCGGTTGTTCCCTCTCTTTAGTCTTGAAATCTCGTAGTGAAAAGTGCTCGTGGTACCTGCCTCACGGCGAGGATGCGTTTTTGGTTAATGATGTTTCTGTGAGCACTACTCATCATGTGAGTCAAAGTAAAACATCTTGTGATTAAAATCTTAATTTGTTGAAATTGAAATAACCTCTTTTAGATTCTCATTATTGATCCGGTCAAGCTATAAGTTGTAATCTTTAGGTTTGCATGTCTACCAAGTTTACGTCCGCGTTTGTCAAGGCTTTAAGTATGGGAAGATTACTGAATTTGTTAAATTAGTGGCCGTGACAATATGTAATAACGGATAATTTGAAAAATGCCAATGGTACAGAAAAAAAGGTGTTAGACATTGTATATTTCAAAGAGCTTCACATTTTTTTTGCGGAGTAGGATTTTCGTCTCACTCTTATGGTTTATCAATTCTACAAAGGTATACAATATTCAAATTAAGAGCAGATAATTCCAATGTATACATTTTGGATATATAGAATAAATATCTTAAACGTATGGTATTTTAATGAAGATTGTTAGAACTATTTTCGAGAAAATGAAGCAGAATGAAAAATGTTCCATGTAAAAGCATAGTTTAATGAAAGATACTATGTATTCGTGCCACACCTTTACAGAAACGCAGGCACACGCACCTACTTTTTTTAATAAAATGCTTTTTTGAGTTCATGGGAAGTCAAAAGGTGTATTTCTGATGAAATTTCGGTACAGAACTACTCCCCCTTTTTCCTTCGCTCCTGAATCTGAAACCGGCTTGTGTTCATAGGTTAATGGTTAAGAGCCAAACCAATATCAAAAGAACTCGCCAAGCTGTTATGGACCATCATTGCAAAGCATGTCCTCCAGTCACTCAGGTGAACGTTTGCGTATTCTTCCCCTTTCGTTGCTCACCTAGGTCTTTGTTCATAGACCAATACATGTACGTCGAACTTGAATTCATAACAATAAGTGACTGGCTTACCAAGGAACAGTGAGGAGCACAGGAGATTCTGCCAATATTAAATAAAAAAAAGTGTTATAGGAAACTAAAAGCATCGGTATGTTTCCGTGGACTTGACTGTACGTGCCAACTATTCTCGGTACAGCAGCGCGCCAGATCAGCTTATTCTCTTCCTGTGACAACTTTCTACTTCCTGGCTTTCGAACGAAGTAAGCGAACGAGTATTGACCTGAGAAACAACACATCCTTCACCATCATGCACAAAATCTGCTGCTGAGCCTTCAGTTTGAGCCAAGTCAGTCATTGTACTTTCTCTACTACGTACAGTCAGTAGGGAAAGCACTGCATTCCACCCAATAATGCAATATTTGCGATACCGAGATTTCACCGGAAATACTATTTTAAGGCGCTCTGAATCCAAGAAAGCATTTTTGGAAACATGTCCGTTTGTGGGTCTGTCTGTCTGTCTGTAACAGTATAACTAAAAATGAAAGGTCGGATAAATACCAAACTTGGTATTTAGATTCAATATCTTCCAAATATGCGACATGATGATTTTCAAGAAAATCACCCCGTCCCAAACTCCCCTTTACATGGAACATTTTTCGACATTTTTGATTTTCTAAAAATAGCTTCTAACGATTTTGATTAAAATATCATATATTAAAGATATCTAAATGTCAAATAAAATGCATCTCTTGAATTTTCGGGGAATGGCTTATGAAGTCCTCTTCATTCGGTGGGAATATTATATAATCTTGTACAACTGGTAAACGTTAAGGGATAGAGGAAAACGTACTACACAAAAAAATGTAGATCTCTTTAAACCACACAACATATTTAAAATAAGTTTTTTTATGACATAAGCCATTCGAATCGTTCAGTACTTCTTTTTAAGTCCCGTCGATTATCAGCTGTTTTGTCGTGATTGCATGGACGCAGTTGAAATTTTAAGGCCAGCACGGCGGGAAATGGAACGAAAGCATGCTAATCGACTACTGTTGGACTCTTGTGCGAGAGACACCTGAAGAGCTATATAAAAGTAAAAGGACAGCAAAATAAGTTTCCCATTAACGTGGAAATTTTCTTCGGTTGTAAAAGTGTTATTGTTAAGATACTGATACATGACAATCAGGGTTTGAAATAAAAACAGGTGGAAGTGCAGTGAGAATTGCGTTACGTATGTGTTACTAAATTTACACAGTGGTGTTCAGGTGTACAACATGCAAGTAACGTGTTTTTATCAGGCCAGAATTTCAAATGTACACACACGTTCTTAATTCTGTTTATATAAATTTCTGACTGTTTTAAAAATGGTAGTTGATAAAGCAATTTGATTTTAAAATTCAGATTCAGCGTTATAAAACATAGGAATGCCCCTCCCCAAGAGGATTTTGGTGCCGATCTGTGTAACCTACGGGGCTGCCGTGCGAGCGCAACCCGACTCGCCTAACTGACCGTTTGGATGTGCTTAATGGACGGTTCCCTCCAAAACATTAGCCACTGTATGCCGCTTCCCCGCTCCAGGGGATTCCTTTGAGCCGTTTAGAGTAGGTTCCGCTTCTAGAAGGTTTCATTCACTTTGTATGCGGGCCTTTGTATGTTTTGACCTTAAGGTCAGTATTTTGAGTCAAAGGTATTCAAGGGAATATTTCTTAATTAGATACATTTTGATCGATGCGTTTTCGAGTTTAAATACTCTCTGATATATCTCTAATTGCTTTTTACTTCCTCTACTACTTATCTATAGTAGGTAGAGAAGGTATTACGTTTCAATAAAAAGTTTGATGTCGAGATTTCACAGAAAATGCATGTTTTCAGTCCTGCGAATAAAAAAAAGCATTTTTAGAAAAAGGTCCGTGTGTGTGAACACATAACTCAAAAACAAAACGTTGAATCAACACCAAACTTAATATTTAAGTTCAATACCTTCTAAAGATACGACGCAAAGATTTTCAAGAAAATCCCCGTATCCCAAACCACTCTTTAGATGGAATTTTTTCGAAATTTTTATTTCTCTAACAAGTGCCACCGACGATTTAGATTGAAATACCATATATTAATGATATTTACATGGAAAATAAAATATTTATCTTGAATTTTATGGAAATAGCCTTTGAAGTCCACTTCATTCGGAAAGAATTTTGTATTATCTTGTATAACTGGTGAACGTTAAGCGATAGACGAAAACTACTACACAAGAAATCCACGCCTCTTTAAAACACACAATTTATTTCAAATAACGTTTTTGTGGGATCAGCCATTTCCAAGATATCCATTATCAATGGCTCGAATTGTTCAATACTTAACCATTGATTTAAAGTTCTGTTAACATTCAGTTGTTTCTCGCGATTCCATTGAAACAGCGTGGTATTTTAATGCCAGCGTATAGCGTCCAGCTCTTAAATATTTATTATTGCTTTGTATCTATAACGAAATGCGTAATGTAGCTATTTCTGAAAAAAAAGTTAATTTGGATTAAAAATGAAGTAGGTATAAAATAAGCTTTAGTAATACTAGTTTGTGTACCCATTGACAAACGATAGAGGGTAGAGAAAGTCATGTGCATGTATCACAGCATATTTTTGTTAGCTGAAGTTTGGGAGGTGTGGCTGGAAACTGCATCACCTCTCTCGAACCTAGCGGCGTTCCTTTTCTAACTTTTCTTTTTCTCTCTCTCCCTCTTTCTCTCTTTTTAAGTTTTATTTAGGGTCGTTTTAACCTTCCTAGATTTTATCACGACCTTTCATGTACAGTTGTTTACATTATTGGATCACAGTATAATAGTTACACATTATGTATACATACAGGTTACAATGTGGTTAAATGTATTGCTATATATTAATTAATTTAAGAAAAATAATTACTTTCTGGTGAAAGTTGCATCATTGAGTGCTGCAGAAATATTTCTGGGCATACCAACCTGACTACGTTGATTTTCAAATTTTTGACATGTTAGTATAATATGTACTACTGTTAATGCTGTTTTACATGTTTCACAAATTGGTGGAGAGCTTCTATTTAACAAATAAGAGTGTGTTAGTTTAGTATGTCGGGATATTACAATTTGGTTTCGCAGCTGTAGCTGTCTTATTGGATATTCTTGAGTTGAAGTTCCACGTACATTATGAAGTTTACTTGTAGAATTGTTCATCCAGCTGGTCAGCCATTCTTTGTGTATTTTCTTTTTAAAGTGTGCGACTGCATCTTGGAGAGGTATTTTGATATCAGTATCTTGTGTTGGTAGTTCTGTAGCTTGTTTTGCTACACTATCGGCACTTTCATTACCGGGTATGTTTTTATGAGATAGTATCCACATGAAATTGAGCGACTTTTCTGAGTTATAAAGGATGATAACAAGATTATGTATTTCGTTTACAATACTATTGGTAGAGAACGTGTCTTGTATTGCGTTTAAGATGATAATTTCTGTAAACTTTCTTGTAAGGTAAATGGCAATCGAGTGAGTGTTGTTATTAATCTCTTAAGCTTAACCTCCAGTTTTGTAGCTCCTTCCATCCTGTACAGACGGATTGTAATGAAAAATTAGTAAACCTTCATATCCATTCTTTCCAACATCAAACATAATTTGTCCTTGAGTGCCGCTGTCTGGCATCAGACTTACACACAGTAATTTACATACAGCCACGTGTGCAATAATTTTGCGCTATTACCTACACGTGAGATCGAATCGCTCGGCATGTAATGATGAAGTATTCTCTGGCAAACACTGGACTAACGAAGGCACTTTGCCCCGCAGATTGAATGTTTACTCAATTCAGGAGGGAAAAGCGACGAAGAGAGGACATTTAAAATCTCGTTTTTATCGCAATTTGTTGTTTAACAAGTGCTCAGTAAAGTGAAGACGCTGACAATGGACGGTAATTGCAAAGTGGTGTGGGGCTCTGTTGTCATAGAAACACGATGTAAATAAAATTGTAACAAGTAGCCGTTCTACAGACAACATGGACGAAACAATTGTGTTATGTGACAGTGGCGGATTTCACTTTCTGTACCTGTAAGCTTGTGTAGAGGAAGCATTGATTAGATACAAACTTGTAATATTGCTTTTATACTGGTTTTGGTCATTGTTGACCATAATGGTTTGATAGACACAATAGTTTTTTTAAAATTATAAATAAAAAATTCACATGTAGTCCTTTTGGGTCACGTCGCTTTAACTTAACTTGAAGAAAACTGCTACTTTTTACGCCATAAACTAAGCATTTGAATGTTACGATCTTTTGCTTTCTGGGAAGTCTTTATTTTTTATATAATTAACTTCATTTTAATTTTGTTTCCTATATGAGTATAAATAAAAAAATAGATGAGTTGCATTTGCATGTCTTTCTCAATTCACTCGTGTACAAACTATTTTTGCAAACTTTAATTTTTCTGCCTGCTTCAAGTTTAACGTCCTTTAATCGAGTATCGTTCATATCGAACGATGAATGAAATGGATGAAGTGATGCTCAAATGAGCTCGGCGTGCATAGAGCTTAGGATGGGGATAACCTCGGAAATCCCTTAACCCAAACCCAGATTCGAACTCGAGTCTCTTGAATGTCAGATAGAGACGCTCCCCCCACACCACGGAGGTGGTTGCTTACTTCTTGTTAATGCACATCATTACACCTTTACACATTCGTCTCCGTGGACTAGTGGTACCGTGCTAGCCTCTAGTTCCCAAGGTCGCGGGTTCAAATCCGGCGGAGGGCTATGAATTTTTTCGGGCGTAAAAATCCTTAGCATGGCTTCCTTCGGAAGGGAAGTAAAGCCGGTGGTCTAGTGTCGTAGATTTACGGCACGTAAAACAACCTCAAACCTGATAAAGAGGCCTCTGAGCAAAATTACCGGTCTTTCACGCCCAATATGGAATGGGACGCTAAGAACCATAGTAGTTAAAGAGCATCCATAAATAAAAGTCAATTTAAATTTTGTAGGTATAAGGAGGATTCTGAAGCATTAAAGTGATAAGTTTAGAAAAAACTTTTCGCTATATTGTTACATGCTGGGGTGAGGGTTAAAAGGATTCCAGCAAAATATTAAATTTTAATCACCCCAACATGCACATGGGGGAAACGTAACACAGACACTGCGAGAGGACCAGGACCTTGATGTTTACATTCCGATGCAGGCGTGGGGTTTTGTAACAAATTACACACATTTTTACATCGTGACATTACCTGTGGTTTATTAAATAAGTAATTTGTGGCTCTACATTACATACACACGGGAACAAAGGATTGAGGAGAAATGCCTCACACACGCGCAACCTACACCTTACACACCAACTCTCAAACTGATGCTCACACACAAAGAAAGTTACGCTTACATCCACCCCCCCTCTCTCTCTCCAACTCTGGCTAGGCTCGCCGGCCAGAGGTGGAGAGTGTCATGCCAGACGGAAATTCAAACACAAGCCGAAAGAAGTACTAAATTACCCCAACAATGCTGTCGCCAATGCGACGCAATAATGTGTCTGGCATTACAACACACACACACATACCTATTAATACGCCACAATATAACGGCTTTGAAATTCCTTCTTTGCATTACCACGAGAAAAAATGAATAGCAATTTACCAGTTTAAATATATGAAAATTCAAACCAATAACAAAAAGTCGTTCAGTCATAGTTAACACCACAAAATAAATATTTGATATACATTCCCGTTGGACTGCCCACCTTGACCCTGGGTTTTATCGTGGTTTTCGCATGTCGGTAGGTGAATGCTGGGGTGAATTATATATTACCACGAATTTTTCTGTCTCTCATTTCATTGTAGCACCTGACACGATGGTGTGTGCCCATGCAGTGGATGTGCTTTAAGGTGATACCTACTTTTTACCCGGTGCGAATTTTCTGCCCGACCCTTTCCGTCACACATACGACAGTGCTAAGACCTAGAAACGACAGGGACCCCGCTGCGTCGCCGTGAGATCAGACCGCCCTTCGTCCGTGCCGCGCTACCGAAATCCTCCGCCACATCTTAATCCTAATAGGAAAAATTGAAGATCTCATTTAAATACACAGTTGTGCAGTTCCTAAGAAATTTTCGGACGAATATGCTTGAAATTTACCGATTTTTCTTTCTTCTTTCCATCAAAGCCTTCGTTACCACATCTAAACATTTGAATGCTGTTTAAAATGTATGTTACTAAACACTTATCTCTTAATTTTACGGGACAGTGGGACCGAGGTTTTAAGTGAAAATGTTACAAGTTTCGATTTTTTAATTATATCATACAAATATTCTATTGACATCTGTGAATCATTTTGATCAAACATTTATAACAATTCCCCATTTTTAAAAGCTCAGCGACATATTTAAATTATTCGTGTGCTCCTTTTAACACTACTGAACCCTTTTCTTTATGTAATTTTTGTCAGTTTAACATTTTTGCGCATGGAAGTTATTCCCTACATTTCAATTTTGCTCTGATTTGTATGAAAATTTGAAAATATATGCATTTTATGATTGCTTTATTGCTTTATTCATTGCCTAACAAAAAATTAATTTACATTGAAAAAAGGGAAATTTTTAACACCAACAATTTTATATAAAAAAATTATTTCCCTACAACGAATAACATGAACTTGAATCAAATTCTTACATTTATTTTCATTGTACTAAAATACTATCATACTTCTCTGAAAAAGTTGATTGTGCAAAACAGTTTGAGAATATTTGCATTTTTCACTAATTAAAATATTTAATTGTATTATATGAGGAATTATTTCAGCTAGCGCTTTGAACTTTTGCACAGCCATATTTACTAATATTGTGTGTACTAATTTTCAAATAAATAAATAGTTTTAAAACTATAAAAGTTAGTCCCAGTCACAGTGTCCCTTAAATCACTCCTTAAATTAAAATTAAATTGAGTTTTATTTATGGATGCTCTTTAACTATTATGGTTCCATTTTATTTATATTGGGCGTGAAAGACGAAATTTTGCTCAGAAGCTTCTTTATCAGGCTTGAGGTTTTTTACGTGCCGTAAATCTACGACACCGGACCACTAGTTTACTTCCCTTCCGAAGGAAGTCATGCCAAAGATTTTTACGCCCGAAAAAATCCATCGCCCTCCGTCGGGTTTGTACCCGTTACCTACGGGACTAGAGGCTGGCATTTTGTCGCCTCCTACACCACGGAGGCGACAAAAATCATTCCTTCGTAAAAATGTATCTTGAATATCCCAACGATAAGAGAAAGTAAACAGTTACTCAGAAACCGTTACATAAGTAACAGGGACAAAAAACAAGCAGTTACTGCGTAACGGTTTACTATCTTCCAGAAAAATAAGGAACGGTTGACTCACTCCGTTTGACTCACCCGGCATATGGAAATCGATACATGCCTGCTATTTATTCATGCAAAGAAGAAGAGGAAGAAGAGAAGTCAGCTTTGAAATAAGTTAGAACTTCTTACATACAACATTGAATATTTTGGAAATGGGTAGTTCTACGATGAAAGGTTTTCTGACATATTATACGTTTTACGAGAACTTTGTTTTTCCTGTAGTAAGATTTTCTCTATCTCTTATGAAGTCCCCAGTTGCATAAATATTTTAAATTCGTGGACATATGCTCTTAGAGACACTCGTTTTGCCGACCTAGAGATTCCTGCATGCAAACCGCAAGTTTCTAAGGGAAAAGATGGAAAAGGAAAAGAGAACAAGAAAATGGTACTTTAGAATTCGGATACTACATAAAAGTTGAATAAGAGGAACGAGCAAAACTGCACAATAAAATGAAAGTACCAACAGGTGTGCATCCAGACTTTTTACACACAAATCTGAGCTCACAGTTTCACTTGAGCAATTTCTGCCCATGCTTGAAATTACTCGCATCTCTATGGCAGCAACATGGCACGAGAAACAAAATAGCAGCACATTTCCCCGTATTAATAATTCAGTACCAGCAGCGCGACGGAGGAAAAAAAGTACAAACTTGTTTATACACTCTTATTTTAAAGTTGGTAGCGTTTACAAAACATGCTGTCCATGCAAAGGTTGTAAACTTCGTTAAGTTGGTTTATAAACATTTTCATCAGCAGAGAGAAAGGATGTTGACGGATACTCAGCTTGCTTTAGAGCTGCGTTCTTTGAAGTGAATTTGTGTAATGTCAGGCAATGAGAGTTGACCATGGAAACCCATTGGCTCTAAAGTGGTGCTGAAATAGAACAAAATGTGGCCATATTTTGTATGCGAATAATAAAAAAGGAAAAAAAACGTATCTATTGTAATTCTCGAAGTTGAGTAAATAACTGATATTAATGTGTAATATGGGCCTATGTTGAAACCGAAACTCGTATTTAATTTTTTGTTTGCGTTTATATGTTGTTATATTTTCACTTAAGAATTACAAACCGGTTCCTAATAAATTTGGTAAATAATATACCGTGACCGCGCGTGCTGTTACTTACGGACTAGCGGTGCGAGTGTCTCCGGGATCATCAACATGGCCGGGGTTAGGCTAATGGTCGGTCCCCATCTAGAACAACGGGCGCGCGGAATAATAGCTCATTATGTGCCGCTTACTGTTCTGGAGCATTCCTTTCGGGATGTTCTAGTAGCCCCTTTTCTGGAGTATTCCGCCTATACAAGGAGCTACTCTTGCCAGGATAGGGAGTTGAGTTCTGTTAGAAATGAGTGGACAGTGTAAAAAGTGGACAGTGCGGTTCAATTGTGAGTCGTGATTCAGCAGTTCATTTGTGATTCGATAGATCAGTTGTGTTATATTTGAAGTAACGTTAGTGCTACGCTGAGTGCCTAGTGATAATTTAAGTGTGTTCCACAGTAAGTGGTGTTCTCATGTGTTACATTGCATAAGGTTCCATTTAAATAATAAGTCACACTATAAATTATTATCATATCTATAATAGTTTCCGCATAGGGTTTTTAAACTTGGAAATGAAACTAAAAAGCCCGAGTAATTAATTTATTTTTAAGGTTATTTAACAAACGTTATAAGCACAAGCTTTTACTTTCTCTTCCATCTACCTTTAGTAGGCAAAGAGGATATTGTATTCCACCCAAAAATTCATGTTTAGCTATTACAAAAATACACGTTTTGAGGACCCCCGAATCCGAAAAAGTATTTTTAGAAAGACTTCGTGTGTGTATATGTGTGAGAACGGTATAACTCAGGAACTAAAAGCGGATCTATGCCAAAATTATGTATTTAGGTTCAGTATTTTTCGAAGATACGACACGAAGATTCTAAACAATTCACCCACCCCAAGCTACTCTTTACTAAGCTCATGATTAAAATATAACATAGGTATTTAATATATTTGTATGACTAATAAAAGCATATACTGAATTATGTTTGAAGTCCTCTTCATTCTGAATGCAAGTTTATACTTTATAATAAATGAGGAAGCCAAAGCCTTACTCTACAAACAATGCAGGGCTCATTAAATTGATTTTTCCCAGCGTTAGCGTTTTTAAAAATATTTCATGCTGTATGTTTCAAATTTAACTTTATCTTACTTTTGTCCGTCCTTAGAGAGAATTGATACACGTTGGTCCATTTATAAGACAATAACAATAATAAGGCAAGTTACAAGGAACTAATATTACTTGGAGCATAGGGGAAGGACACTACACAGAAGAAATATTTCTAATAATTGTACATAGAATCAAATGGCGAAAGGTGCTTGAAAGTTTTCGATTCTTCATTTTTCTTCTCAACAGCTCGTTACTGCGACTTCCAAATTTATTCCTCCGTACTTCAGATAAACACTTGAAGGTTGTTCCCGCATGCTGTATATAATTAGGTACTTATTGCTTAAGTTCCAGTCATTTATAGAAAAAAATGTTTCCGAATAATGTAACGTGGATAGGAGAATACCTTTTTAATGAATGTTACAATGTATAAGACGCGCTTGGAAATTTTAAAAGGTAGAGAAAGGTATATGACTGCACCACATCAGAATTTTTTTCATGGGTTTTAAGCAATGAGATTCTAATACAAATAGAGTATAAACCGCTGTCTTATACTGTACATTATAAAGTTCCCCTATTTGGAAGCTAGGCAGATATCATTTGTGATTACAAAACTATGGATAGAAGAATGAAGTTTTGTGTGTATAGTATAGGGTAGTTACATTATATTCGAACCCACTCGCGGCCTCCCTCTACTGCGCGAGACAGCCGGCGTAATGTCCCCTTATTGCATGGAATGATTTGGCAGCCGTATGTGCTGTTGCGAATAATGCAATAAGAGAGGTGTTTGATGACAGAATAATTAGTGTTGATTTGTGGCCCCCTTGTTATCCTGACCTAACGAGTTGTGATGTTTATTTATGGGGTTCTTTAAAAGACAAAGTGTATCGTTCTAATCCTCGCACACTACAGGAACTTAGAAAACATTGTGCAAGATATCACAAGAATTCCTGCTGCTGAACTTCGGAGAGTGAGCGAGAATATTTACACGAGATATGCTGCCTGTTTGAGAGCAGAAGGTCAACATTTCCAGCATCTATTATAAGGTAAGGATTTTAGCCCGCCTCTGCCTGCGTAATTTCCCCGGCGACTGCCGGCTGTCTCGCGGAGTAGAGAGAGGCCGCGAGTGGGTTCGAATATAATTTAACTACCGTATATATCTGAGGTACCTGAGAATTAGTAGAACAATGTATACTATTTTACACATAGTCCTTTTCTTAAACGTCCATACAAAATAGAATCGGTTAGAATTAAAAAGAACTAAGTACATTTTGGGTCTCCTGAGTTAAATAATGATATCCTTACCTTAGAGGTAGGTCATTCATTGATAATAACAAGAATAACTAGTAGGCATTTTAAATATGCAAGAAGTAACAGCATTCTACTACACAATCCGCGGAAAATACCGAGTTTTGGGATGGAATGCAATACTTCCCCTACTTCCGTAGAACAATATAGAATTATATTGCGGTATTGCATTCCATCCAAAAACTCGATACCAATATTTCACCGGAAATACGTGTTTTGAGCTCCTTGAACCCAGATAAAGAATTTTTGGAAACACTTCCATGCGAGTGTCTGTGTGTCTATGAACAGTATAACTCAAAAACGAAAAGTCGAATAAATACCAAATTTGGTATTTAGGTTTAGTACCATTCAAAGATACGACACAAAGGTTTTTAAGGAAACCTTCCCACCCCAGACTACCTTTTACATGGAACATTTTTAGAAAATTTCATTCTCTCAAAAATGGCCTTAATGATTTTATTAAAATGTAATGTGTTTAAGATATATTATGGCAAATGCAGCAATGTATATCTTGAATTTTCTGGGAATGTCCCCAAAAGTCCTCTTCATCCTGAATGACTTTTGCATAACTGGTAAACCGTAAGAGATAGACAAAATTTTACCACGCGAAAAATGTAGATCTCGTTAAAACACACAATTTATGTCACATACATTTTTTTGTGGAGTGAACCATTTCCGAGATATTCCTTGTTATTTGTTTGTTTTCCAATACTTATAATTTTTCTCAAAAGGGAATTTGTTGTTCTTTTTTATGTCCTGGAGATGCAAAGAGAATGGAATGCTCCACATAGCAACCATCTCTTGAAAGATTTGACTATCGCTTAAAGCCTACCATATTCCCCTTGCACCTACAAGGAAATTAGCAATAAGATGGTTTCTGCAAATGTTTATATCGATTAACATGAAATAGATGGAGAATAAGTGTTTGTAAATGTAGTTTTGTACAAGAATAGAGAAAGTCATGTTAATGCAACACATCCGATTTTATGTACTAATAATATTATATTTCTGTATTTTAACATGTTATAGCTCTTGCTCTGTGTTATTTGGCAAACTTAAGTGGATTCAGATTAATAAACCAGGTAAAGTTTTCCAAAATTGTCAATTGAAAAAATATGTTCATTAGCTTCCCAACAAAGTATTATATTTTCCAATGTGTAATTCTTCATTTCCTCCATGCATTATTAAACATAACTAACTGTCACCTCTTGAAACAAAACGCTCAAGTCCAAAAGTGATGCTACTTTCCGAAGAAACCTTAGCGATTTCTTACAGTTGAAACCAAAACATTCGTACAGAAATTCCAGTAGTTTAATATCCTCTTGTGCTGCCCTCAAAGTTCTTGCCATGCTTACTCGGTTACTAATTTAGAACGATTCAGTTTCACATTTAAGAACTACTTTCAGCGACCTCTAATTCAGCCAGTACGCTACGTATCAACATGCATTATATTATTTGCCTTTTATTCAAACAGAAGGAGGAAGGAAGAAGGAACGGCAGTAAGAAGTCAGAGGAGAAGCCTTTTAATTTGCATTTCTCTTTTGTTAGTTTTTCAGACGACTGGAAACAATAAAAGGAGTAAAGTGGAACGGAATCTGGTTTATCCAAAGCAGTGGAAGCAATTTCCATTTGGAATCTGATGCTGCTATAGCAAGTCTTTTTCACGCTTGCCAACTATTGACACTTAAAGAGCGAAGGTAAACTGGCATCAGCACTGCATCCCAGAAATTGTGTTTACAAGAGCACAAAGGCTCGTGCTTCATGTAGGAAATGGGAATGCAGAGGAAATAGAATTCTCCGCTTAGAACTTCCTACCTTTGAAGAGAGAAAGGAAGGAAGAGGGGTAAAAGAAAGGAATCGGGAAGTCTGTTAAGGTACAGAAGTGCGTTCATGTGAAAAGTAATGTGGGATGAGATTTCTTGACGGTAGTGTCATATCTGTGCTGGAGGTGCGAGCTAATGAACGCGTGATTGGAAAACCTAAGTCAATTCAAGAACTTTTTGAAGGAAAATTACCTGAGAGAAAAAGCTTTAGTATTATGTACTTGTATTTAGGTAAATTTGTGTTTTAATAATAAACTTATACATATATTAAAACTGTAGGCGAAAATTTTGTGTTAAAGATACATTGAATACTTGCTTGTTTCAATTGCTGAGTTAAACTGATATACTATGTCAAAAAATGTATGAATTTGTTTGAGATACTGTGGTATTTTAGTAAATTTGGGGCATTTTTGAAAAAATGATGAAACATTTTTCCGTATAAACAGTCATTTTGAATGGGCGAAACTTTCTCCAAGTCTTTGCCATGTATCGTTAAAATTTTCCTGAATTAAGTATAAAATTACGCTTTTATGCAAATTTTCATTTTTGTGTTACGCTATTCTCTCTTTCTCGCATATGCACACGCAGATATGGGAACGATTATTTCACTTGTCCTTCAGAAATCCCGATTGCTTGGACTTTCCCATAGGTTCCTGGAATACGTCACTATTTTTATCTCCTTACAGTTCCTGGAAGTTTCATTCGATGGTATTTGTTGCTGTAGAGATATTAACAAAAGGAAATCAAAAGGAAGCGACTTGTTGCAGTTAAACAATGAATTCACAGCAAGCTCCAGCAAACAAACTAATTTTGCCTCTGTTCACCATTTCTCTAGAAATAACACGCTGCTTTATGCCACCGATTGGAAGTTTTAATATTGGTTTTATAAACTTTGAACTTCCCTCTTTACAGTGAAATGTAGATTGTGTTTCTGACTTTCACGATTTGCTTGAAATAAAACTTTGTTCTGAATAACTCCGCACATACACGAATTATGAGCAGTCGTAATAATGCTTGAATAAAAGTAGACTACACTGTTCAATTATAGAAGAAAACCAACAGCCTTCTTTTGAAATAAAATGAGCTTAAACTTTCAAGTAATTCAAAAGTGAAATTAAAAGAAAATATGAGGGCATTTTAAGTCTTTGCTATCTCTACAGCAATCGTTTTTAAGCTAGCATCAAGACATCATTACCAAACATTACAATCTGATATCCATGATTAATCGCATAATTCATATTTGGACAATCGATTATTTTCTGTGTTCTTTAAATTTAATTCAGTAGCAGTATATAACACAACGAGATTCACAAGTAAGTTTTATAGAATTGAGGAAAATCATTAATAATAATAATAATAATAATAATAATAATAATAATAATAATAATAATAATAATAATAATAATAATAGCAGCAATAGAGTGAAGAAGCTTGTTTCTACTACGAGATTCTGTAAACCTTATAGACTTCTGCAAGGAAAATATGTTCTGCATAGTTGCGTATTCTGAAAATATAACTTATTCAAAAATTAAAACTAAGCTAGTTTAATGGGAACAGCTGAGTAACCAAATAATTCAAGAAGAATTGATACTACAATGGATTACAGTAAAGGATCATTCAGGTAGCTATTAACATCACAGAAGGCATTGGTTTTACTTACAACATACTTGACGTAATGATTTACAGTAGCGTTATGCAACATTTGTAAAATGCAGTGTAAACGTCCGTATTCTTTAAGAGGGTTTGTAGCCAATATTTTTTAACAATATTGATATTTATTTCTTCTTCTTAATTTCAAGGATTAGGTGTTTCACCTGTTCCTTCTTCGCATTCTAACTTTACTCCCATCTTTTTTCTGGGACGTCCGATATCTCTTTTTCCTAAAGGTTTATATAAGAGCACGGTTCATGTGCTCTTTCCGATTGTACTATTTTCTTAAGTTTTATAATATAATTTATAAATATTCAGTTTTTTCTCTAATTGTTTAATTTCTTATTAAGACAAGTCTGATGCATCCTTTAGTTCTCCGTAAAACTTCCATTTCCGCTGTCTGAATTTTACTTCTGTTCTTTTTCTTTTATTATCCATGATTAGCTGCCATACATGAGCACAAGGACCGCCATGGTCTTGTAGAACTTTCGTTGTTTCTTTCCTTGTTTTATTTTGTAGAGCTCTTGTTATGGCTCCGCATATTTGTTGAAATTTATTTATCTTATTTTCTCTATCTGTAAACATCGAAACTTATCATCCCAAGTAATTAAAATTTACAACTTGTTCTAGGATATTATTTCCAATACATATTTTTACTCTCAATGGGTATATTCTTGTTGTGTCATTACGTTGTGGAAAAATGTTGCCATATTTATTGGTCAGTTGGTACACTTTATAAGCAGAGGGCAGATTTTCTTTGCTATTCTGCAGTGTTAAGTATTACATCATCTGCGCATAACATTATGTTTAAATATGAATTCTTATTCAGTTGTATTCCAGTATTAATACAATTCTTTAATTAATACCAACTTTTCCATGTCTTTATAAGAGTACATACTGAATAAAGTGGCTGAAAGACCGCAGTTTTATTTTGACTGCAATGTTTTAACAGTTTGGTTGTATGTAAGAGATTTACGTATTTCAATGCATTTTCGATCCATCTGGCGTTTTATTAAATCTCAACACATCTCATTAATACCTCTTTTCACATATCAGAATGTTTAGTTGATTATATTATGCTACCCGACATATTTATTTGCTCTCTAAGGGCATTCATCTCCTCGGCTGACACTATGTGAGCAAATCTGATATTTCCTGAAAGTTACTATTTTTGTTTTTGTACTGGCCACCCAAATATTTGTTTTTATAACGAATAAATGTTTTAATCTAAACATATAGACAGAGAAAGCATTTAGAAAATAGCAGCGTATTACTACACTCTCCTTTTATATTAGTTTTTTGATTCAACTTCAAGTTCTTTATCCTAATGTTCATATTTTTCAAGCTTAGGTTATGTTTGCTCAGAAACGATGCATGTTATTTCGCAATTTTTTCAGCTTCTACATAAGAAGTAGGTATAGAATTTTATGCAACTAAATCTTTGTACATTTGGCATTGGCATTGCTGAAAACGTTTAATTTTCACCTTTACATGGATGGTGAAATTCATGTTTAAATATTATACTACTGAATTATTCATTAAAACTTATAATAATTTTTATGCAATATGCTGATAAAATATCACAGACATATATTTCAGTGCGGTGTTGCAGTTTAAAAAAACAAATGGAATGGAACCTAGCGTTAAAAACTATCTGAAAATCGTGAATGCTACAATACCATTTCGGAACTTCCGTGGTACGGTTTGTTTAGAGTTTTCAGTACAGCATGTTCTTCCATTCATTTTGTAATTTTATTTTTTACATGTTTAAAGTTTATTTATTTAAATGAGGGCAGTATGTTTAAAATTTATACGTAAGATAACTTAAATTTTGGATTAGATCTTTAGAATTGTAGCTATTTAAAATTTATACAATTTATTTTTTCTCACCAGATTATAGCTATATATTTTAAATTTTGAGTTCGTACTAGCATTTTAATTTTGATTGTTAAATAATATAAATAATATAATCTGATCACATTTAAATTAAAACATTTGAATGTGGATTACACAACTGTAAACCATGATAGTGCTAACCGCAATGTACCTTAGGCTAAAATAGAATGAAATAAATAAATAAATAAAAGTAATAAATAAACCATAGGGTAATACACAAACTTTATAACTGCATATAAAACACTTCGGAAGATATGCAAAGATATACTTTCTGGCCTAGTCCCCCTTTTAAATCCAAGAAAGCATTATCTTTAAAATTATGCATTATGCAACGTTTCTTTGGATAGCCCTATATTAATCCGGTCTAGTTGCACTTTACTCCTGATTTGTTACAGTTTTGTTTCCCATAATAATCATATAAATATATATCGGGCCCACTTTATACAGTCTTTTCTCTCATTTTTTTCTTTCTTTAGGAAGCCTTGGACATTTGTTTCAACAATAAAGTTTATGGAAACGATGGATGAATGAAATTGGTATTTGAATGAGTTGAGGATATGCAACATTTTTAAAGCTAGGAGAAAACCACGGTTAATGTACTTGTTATACAACTTCAACCGAGGTTAGAACCCGGGTCTCCGAATTAGAAGACCAACAAGCCAACCTACATCATGGAGAGTATGCAGTTGGAAATATATTTTGACGGTCTTTAGAAATAAGATGAAAGAGATAAAATGCGGGGACTGTAAAACAAAAAATGAAGGCAGAAGAAGAATGGTGTAACACGTGGCAGACAAGGTGTAATTTTCCTGCATGGCTTATAGATTCCAGAGATTGTCCCCCTCATCCCGCATCGTCTCATCGTTCTTGCGGCTCACGTCTCGGAAATGCTGCAATTTTCTGTAATGTCGAGTCTGATGGGGATTGCTGCTCGGTCATAAGGCCAAAAAACGTGTCTTCCACGACGGATACCTACGTGAATTGAATTATGGAAATTCCTCAAAGTCCAGGTCCTGAGAGGGGATTGCCTTTCCTCCTGCATCAGTCACGGATGTTTGAAACTTCTTTCAATCGATCCCCGATATTCAGTTTCAGAAATCTCTCGTGCAAGAATCTCCCTCTATCTGACAGCTAATGACATATTTGTATGTCGTGTGTCAAGGCCCCTGGCTTACGTGAAAATTTACCAGGGAAGTAGCAGTCATCAGTGTTGGGTACAGTCGCTCGCAAAACTTTTGTCCTATTCAATGCACGTATAACTAACGTATTTTTCGTTTTGCAGTTAGAACACCCTTCTCAAGAAGAGACCATAAATAGCGCAAGACATAAATTAGGAAGGGAGTAACAAAGAAAATTCAAGTATTCACCATTTCTATTTTGGCATTTGCGAACGATTGCTAAGGAATGACTCCAAACAAGGAAGGGGATGGGAGAGGAACTGCATTGCAGTAAGCGTGGCAATAGCCAAAATATTCGCTCCCATACGTAGCCATTACTCTGTGAGATAAGGCTAGGGAAATATTTCCACTTAGTAAACGAAGAGTATTATAATTTATTATGTATCATGTTGGCAATCATACTTATTACCCACAAGATGAACCTACTGGACCGGTTGTTGTTTCTAATTTATATAAACTTCCCTTTAATACTTTGACTTCGAAACACACACTACCATTGAGTATTTTGATGCAACATTGGCACACGTAACTGAAATAAATAAGAGAACTACCTATTTTTTTTAGCAAGGATATGTAGGTATATCTGCCTGAAACATCTGAATCATTCCAGAGAAATAGCTCTTCCTTTGTAGTATTGCAGGGGTTGGCTGTGCAGGTTTTTGCTTCGTGCCGGAGCGAAGATGAGGTAAGATAGCAACATCGTAAAAAACCGTTCCCTATATCGGACAAAACATCTTCGCGACACTGTACCTAGTTGAGATGCTTGTGCAATAGTCAGTGAATTTTGTGTTGTTGAAAGGTTATAGTCACTTTAACATATTAGTCACTCGCGACTTTACAACTTTTTATAAAATAAATATTTAACAATAAAACAATGAGGTTATTTAACATACTGGCTGCTTTGAGCCATTACAATGAACTAGTATAAAATTGTGACACTATAATTAATCAAACTGACTGAACATTATATACTTTTATATAAGCTTATGATTTTAAAAAATTCAACTATCTCAGGGTACATCGAATATTGAGTGCTGTTTATAGACCATTGGGTATCTGGTAGTGTTGTCTCCATTGATCATATTGTGGACATTCCACGATTATGTGTTTCGTCGTTAACAGTATGTTACACTGCTGTCAGATGGGTGGTTGGTCCTCTGAAAGAAGGTAACTGTGCGTGATCTTGGTATGGCCCACTCTCAGTCGGGATATTAAAACCTGATCTTGTCTGGAAAGAGAATTACTGGGAAGATGTGTCGAAAAACTCGATATTATATCACGGAGTTTGCTTCTCGTGGAGTCAAGCCATCCTGTCTTCCACTGTTGATAGAGCTTCTTTTTAATGGTTGAGATAACATCATGGGCTGATGTAGTTATAATTGGGTCACTTAGTGGATGCTTAGCAGCTTCTTTTGCTGCCTGATCGGCCAATTCGTTGCCTTGTATTCCAATGTGGGATGGAATCCATACTAGAGACACTTGCTTTCCTTGCTTATTGGCTCTATGAAGTAGTGATTGAATTTCTTGTGTGAGAACATGGGTTGCTAACAGATTGTTTATTGCAAGTAGTTTACTTTTAGAATCTGAGTATATAACAAATAACTTTGAACATAGAGTATTCAAAACATAAATCACAGCTTGTTTAATTACAAACAGTTCACTTGAGAAGATGGTACAAAACTCAGGAAGTTTGAATAACATGGTGTGGTCTGGATAAACAACAGCACAAGCATCTCTATCATTACACTTTGATCCCTCTGTGTAAATTGCTGTATGTTCAGTGAATTTCTTCCGTATATCATGTCAGCAGTTCCTCAAAGAGACGTAGATGCTGTTAAAGGCTCTCCGTCTGTAATTACTATTGAGGACAGTTATGGAGTGTCTTACAGTATCAGCAGTGCTTCTGTATCGCAATGCTTCCTCTTCTGTTTTTCATATGAGAGCAATTGTCGGAACGTCGATAAACAATTTAATTATTTCAGATTTGAAATTAGAAGCTATCTTATAACCTATATCCATCAAGAAGAACAGGAGTTTTCAATGCTAAAATAAATTATAAATCAAATTGTTGATTGGTTTCTGAGATTACCCAATATACATACACAGATTCACTCTCTTTATAATATTAGCATATATTAAGCCATCAGTCGTTCCAGAAGATTTATTCCCATAGTTTGTTAACAGCCTGTAATTTGTCTAAGTGATCAACTTGTTAAAAAAAGGTTAAGGTAATCTTTGTTTAGAATGTTAAGTGAAGTTTGTCTGGATTTCAAGAGCTCGAGTGCTGCGAACTCGCCACAAAAGAGCGCAGCTCCTACAACTCTGTTGAACAGAAAACGCTATATATTGCGGGCCCGCTCAAAATATCAATTTTCATTAGCGAGATTAGAAATTCTCTCTGTGTGTATACAGAGTTGATATTACAACCAGCCAGGCTGGAGTCGTATACACAGTCTGATGATGAATTCATGGCTTACTGACTTCCTGGAAAGAGAAAATCGCAGAGGGAAACACTGGCAGTACTGCCACGTTCGTTGGTCCTAAATCAGGTGCCCTAAGAATTCTTGGTCTCAGTTTTAATGCAATCGAGTGCTATATTAAAATGTTTACCAATGCGCCCAGCAGAGCAACTTTGGTAAATTACCCCAATAAAAGGACATTTTAACCATTTTATATTAATAATAAAAGGTTTTATATATATATATATATATATATATATATATATATTGTTCTGACAAAACGCCTATTTGATCCAGCAGTACATAAGCAATATAACTTATAAATTGGACATGGTTGCACATTAGCATAAACACTGTTTAAATATGGAATGTCAATGTTCAAATTGGTAGAATACTAAAGAAGACGCAGCATGTAATAGAAATGTGATATGCAGGCACAGAGTTTCTATTCATTAAAGCCAGGACGAAAGAAAATGAACTCTTTCTGGACTTGAGCAGTGACGTCGCAAGTAATAAACCAACCCATCTCTCCCCTATAGTCTGCTGGCATAGGTAGGCAACGCTTACCAGACTTTATTTACCTGCCCGTCAGTGACTCATGGCGCTGTTGTTTACGTTGAATTGACAACTTTATTATTTGAGTGTAATAATTTGATGCTAAATGCTTAATGTCATCCTCCATGGTGTAGTGGTTACCATGATAGCCTCTAGTTCCCGAGGTCGCGGGTTTAAACTCGGCGGAGGGCGATGGATTTTTTCGGGCGTGTATATGTGTGTGTGTGTGTGTGTGTGTGTGTGTGTGTGTGTGTTACGTATAATAATATCTGTTAAAGTAAAAGGCGATTTTTCTATCCACGTTATGTTACTCGCTATGTATTCTCACCTAGGAAATTGTTTCAGATTAAGCAATAAATGCTTAATTACATATAATTTGTAGAAACAACATTCAAATATTTTGTCGTGGTAATTATCTCTTACGACAGAAAGAAAAAACAAGAGATATGACTTTCAAGCAGACAACGCACTCAAAATGGCCAATGTGACCTTACAACTTGGAATATTTCGAAAACTGCTAATATTTCTTATGCTACGAAATTCGCTAATCATTAAAAATTAGAACTAATATTGTTAGACTTCTTATCATAAGTCTAACAATGTTATCATAAGGACTTGTATCTTGTAGACTTGTCTCACTACTAATTCTCAAAGTTTTAGTTTTCTTAATCCTATTATTTTATTATGAAGATATGTGAATCTGCAAACTGAGCTCCATAGTTAAATACTCACATGGAATATCTATTGGCTTATAACGTTTTGAATTTTAAATTTTCATATTTCCAATTTTACGTCTTTTTCCGGAAGAAAAACGTATATAAATGCACAGAACTAAGCTAGAGCAGGCATATCTATTTGGATTTGAGTGTCATTTTCCTCCTTTCTCCCTCCAACTTCTGTTTGGAGGTGGTCGGACTTAACGGCGACACACTCTTAATAGAATTGAAGCTCTTTGGACGGCAGGCAAATCGTAGGGGGGATGGGTTAAACCTCGAGTCCCTTCCAAGTACAACCCTGCGCTAATGATTAAAGAGGTAGTTATACCCGTAGTTGCAAAAATTGAGTTTGTAGAAAAATGGAGAAAACTAAAGGTGTATTTTTAGACAGCATGGCCTGAAAGCAGAACTTCTAACACAGTGCACACGAGCTAGAAGCTTTAGATTATCACACTAGTGCAATAATCTTCATTGTGACCACTTTGATTTCAAATCCAATCACATTTGTGTTTGCACACGTTGAGTAACTCGACTTGGTTTGATTAGGTTTTACTTTCCATTATGACTTTTTACATGGTTAATTTCTCATGGCGCTCGCATTATCTGTTCACAATACAAATCGTGAGAAGGTATTACAGCCCCCTCTCTAATTGATAACATTGTTACATAGTTTCTGTTTCTCATGTAAGAAATTTAACAACTGCAACATCATGTGTAATAATATGTAGAGATATTGTATATTATGTTATGGTAAGCGTAGTTTGATGTTAACTTATATATGAGCAGTTTTTTACATTTTAAGTCAAGTAGCTTAACTTGTTACAGCAAGCCAGAGAAAGCTGCCCACCCTAAGTCTATCTGAACAGTTTTACGCAAGTAACGCACAAACAGACTTAAAAAGAGACTGTTTGGAAAGTAAACCTTCCTAGCCACTGGCAGATGGAGTGAAAGGTGGAGAATGGCCATTAGGCCGCAGAAGAGTTCTGTCCTACTGCTCGCTAAGGTTCGTCGCTGGCGGCTGGAGAGGCCCCTAAGGAGAATCCCCTGGGTTCACTCTGCCAAGTACCTCGGGGTTCTGCTCGACCGCGGCCTCACATTCACTCCCCATGTCAAGGCTAAGGTCAGCTTGGGTCACGCTGCCCCTCGGCAGTTGTACACCATATTTTGCTCCACCATACCTACCTACCTACCTTAAACTGCGCCTGTATTGTGCGATCATTCCGCCTCTGATACTGTACGGCTGCGAGGTCTGGAGCTTGGTGGCTCCGTCCACCATCCGCAGACTGCAGATCGTGCAGAAGCTTGTACAACCTACAGCTTGCTCCCCATCCCAACCAGCTGGTTAATGTTCTTGGCCAAACGCAAAAGCTACCCCCTGCCCAAGGATGCCCTTGGCTGGTAACAACTGCCAAGGTTTCAAGGTTCAAGGTTTATTTATTAAGTGATAAAATACCTGGGGGCCGGGTCACGGCCGGTTGAGTGATCACTCAGCCGCACCCCCCGCCCCCACCACTGCTTTCCTTGGCACTAATTCACCGCAGTTCTCATTCCTTCGGCTCGCTAGATGACACTGTTTTACTTGACGGTCCAGCAAGCGGCCGGCCAAGTTAAGCAGCATCGGGCTCGGTCGCCGCTTGGACGCATCTCCGCCCAGACAGTATCACCGACCAGCGCCAATATCACTACGAGGAGCCAGCAACCGCCATCATCAAGGGACTTAAACATATATTATCGCATGGGTAAATCCGTAAATAAACTGCTAGGTACCGTGGCGATCTACCTTCCGTCCAGTGAACTCCTGGCTACCTCCTGGCTCAATGTTCCTATTTTAAACAATTTTAAATCCAGTGTCCTGGTAGGGCTAGGCTGATGTTACGTTAGGCAAGGGACCTATAAGATTTAAGTAGAATATTTTAAAGTAAGGGAGTAAGAGACGCCAAGCCACGTAGCGTCTGAAAAATGAGTTGAAGCCAGACGTATATAACATGGTGCTGAGAAAGGTTACTTAATACTTAAGTGTGCGATAAAACGCCGTAAAGAATTCACTGTGCCTTTCTAACTTACACACTTCACGCAACGATCTGATATTTGATTCATAATTGTCTATGCGTAACTTATTGAATTTATTATATACATAGGAACTCTGATACAGCAATGAAACGCTTGTAGTAATATCACATTACTTACTGCGATGTACATTATGTGTGTACTCTAGCTATGATGGCTTAACGAATTACTTAATATTTTCACAAAAATTAACATATTACGGGTGATATCATTTCATTAGTGTTGTAGATTGTACACGTCCTGATAACGGAGCCTAAGTCCACCGCTGAACATAGTCGTGGCCCAGTATTAATAAGTATCCAACACCCAATTCCTAAAAGCTACACCCATTATCAGATTCCCCATCAGCAAACGATGCTGACATCCTGAGAAACAGCAACGTCGAGGATCATCGGAGGCGCCCAGCAGACAACAGGTAACTTGGAACATCTTCATTAATTGGCACATATACCTTGTTGTGGCGCTTTCAAATGTGGTGCCATGAATGAGGGCGCCGACGCAATCAAACTTACAATCGTCATACTTCAATGTATCGCAATTCGTTGCAGAGTTAATCTATACGTTATGTTGGCAGCTTTCTTTGATCATTATTCTTTTGTCTAGCATAACCTACAGAGAGATCAAATGGCTGAAATTATGAATTCAGAAGAAACTGAAGTGGAAGAGCCAAGTAAAATTACAGAAGCAGCAGAAAGAATAACACTTGAAGTACTCGCCCAAAAAATCCAGAAAGCAATATGATATAGCATTTAATCGCTTCATTTCGTGGTGTAAGGCAAGGCCTGTCGAAAATAATTTAATTGAAAATGACTGCTAGCAAATCAACAAAACATCTGACATTTCGCTTTTTTAACGTAATTTCTCTTGTTTGAAGAGCCGCGTTCTAAAAGCTCTGTTAGTTTCAGGAATCAATATAATGTTATTGATATGTTACAAATTCGAACGCTGTCTAAAAAATAGTATGTGCCACAGGTGTTAAAAGTGGTTTTATTTTACCTCTTGTATCATAATAATAATAATAATATATTATTATTATTATTATTATTATTATTATTATTATTATTATTATTATTATTATTATCCTACGCTCAGTTTTTTCATGGCCACTTTTTCATAATTGTATAATTATGGTAAAGCAAGATGCAGAAAGTATTGAGGAATACATAACTAATGAATTATTTGGCAGCTTCTCACTTCTCAGTCCCCTTAATATGCTACAATTTCAGTATCGTGGACATTAAAGTATGTTTTTACTAGCATGGAATTGAAAGTTGTTTGCTTTTCCTTCCAAATTAATACGTAAAAGACGAAAACGTTTTCAGCTTTGAAGGTATAGTGTACAACCTGAATAGCGTTTTCATGTAGCTATCTGTTGACAATTTTCATTAAAACCAATAGTTATTTTTTAGGTAAGAAAAATACGTATTTTTTTAGTCAAATGCTTGCTGGGGTGCGTAAACTAGCTGAAAATCTTTGCGCTGCATCTTCAGGAGGTATATAAGTCATATAAAAATTTGCTGTTAATATGCTTTAGTTTTGGGTGCAGGGCCTCAGGATATCCCAAAACGGTGAACTCCCGATATCAGATTTTTGTTTTTAGGTGTGTGCAATAAGTACCACTCTAGGTGTAAGTAGAATATGTGAAGTATTGCCTTACTGACATCGTTTTGTTTATCGTTTTCTTTTAAAATCGCTCCATTCTCAAAACCAAACTGGATGTAAACACATGACGTCATTAACTAGCCCGTGATACTCGGGAAACCAAAGCACACCATAACATATAGTACCCTAAATATGTGTAATTAACCCTGGGCTTTCAAGGAGTGTGTTAATCAAACATAGTTTAAAACTTTAGATTAGCATGACACAGTAAATAATATAAATAGTAAAACTAAAGACGGTTTTAGCTTCCGTTTAATTCTGTGGTGTCGTTCACCCCTCACACGTTAATGCTGAATCTGGTCATTTGATTTTTGTATGTAGTATGTGAGTTCCTTTAGGTGTTTTAGGCAATTTTAACTGATTTTAATTCTGGCTTTATCCAAATTGTTAATTGGTTCGGAGTTTATCTAAATTGTTAATCTTTTCAGCTTTTACATAAACTGTTAGTTGTTCAGGGTTTATGTAAATGGTTAATATGTTCAAAGTTTATCTAATTACCCACATTTCGTGAGGGACTTACGTTGCGACATGACAGGAATTATTTCGTTGCCGTGTTTTTTTTAATGGGCAGACAAGTTTGAGGTGAAGAGCTATAGTGATCGAGCTAAATGCGGTATATCTTCGTATGTGTTTATGGTGAAATAATCTGCCTCATCTGCCGCTCTACAATAATTAGCTACGACATTTGTGTGAACTCGTGTAATAACATAATGGTTTCTGAAAATGTATAAATATTGAAATTTTGTGTGTTTATGCTGGATATGATCATGATATTGCCCTCTGGCAAACATTTGTTAATTAAACCCAGTTTATACCCGGATTTGACAGTTGTGAACAAATGCTTCAGGATCAGTCCTGTTACCTTGTATCGGTCTTGTATCACCCCATATACTGGATAAGAACACTTCCTAGCCATCTCCATTTTAATAAGTGCATAAAATAAACGATCAAGTAAAGACTCGACTGAAGGTTAATTGCATCGCTTTATCTTGTGCTTGTCCCTTGCTTCTTTGTCTTTTCTTCATCCACGAGTAGCCCCGATATAGCACGTACATTAAATCAGACAGAATAGGTGTTTCAGTCTGCAAGATCGGTAACCCCGCAGAACTGAAGGAAAGAAAGCGCTTGTTCGCCGTTAAGAGAACCCATTAAAATGAAAAGGCGCTAATACAGTTTTTAGCGTCAGGTCGCGAGGGCGGCGCATGAAAATTGCCCACTTGAGCAAGAGTTGTGCACAAAATGGGATCTTCATTTGACACCGAAAAAGGCCTGCGGAAGTGCTCTCCGCCGCACGAGTGCCCTGTCAAGTGTTTAGACATGTGAGAACACTCAGCTCGAGTTTTTGAAGACAAGTGCTCCGCGTTGACTGTGCAAACAAAAGACTACTGTGCGTGTAGGTAGAGTACCGTCATCATCTTGTGAAACAAAGCAGCAGCGCTACACGCAACGCAGATGGCAGGCCGGTCGCCCCCCCCGTGTTAATTAATGATATGCGAGATTCACGTAGACGAGATTTGATGGGATTATGGGACCATTTACTACGAGTGTATGCATTTTCCAGTCTTACCCCATTCCAGCCATAAAGCCAAAAATCGCTCAAGATGAATACACAGTAAGGAGATAATAACCTGATTAGCTAACTTTACTTCCAATATGAGTCACGAAACTGTAATAGATTTTGTATTAAAATCACATTTGAATTATCAAACATCTTATTCGAGTGTAAAAGAAAGTAGGTGTGTTTGAATATGCATATCTTGCCAACTTTCAGTAGGGTATTTTTACCGTTTTCATACTTATATAAAGTGTTTTTTCGAGAAAATGTTTTTTATTCCTTTCTTGCTCATGCTATCATGCGTGGGAAGTTCGAAATTCCTGCACTCTATGCGTTTTGCATGTTTACACCAGATGTTAATAAAATGTATTTAATTCTCTAGCTATTGATACATGTATTTATTGTTGCAGTATGTAATCATATTTGATACTTCAAGTTTACAATTTAAATCTTACCATTTTTACTTCCTTTATTTGTTAACATTTACTTATGATTTAATTCGTGCCGCATTTAAATATAACTCTTTCGGCGCAAGCAGCCATCTTGCCTTCAGTTGTTACTGGCTTGGTAAACCCTACCAAGCGTGGCTAATCGATTACCAGCTTGCAGAGGCTAGCACAGTTGACCTTGATATGGCTTTTGAATAGTTGACAGTAATTAATTTTATTTTCGCGTAAATATATATATTGCTCGCTATCGTCTAAAAAATGGTCTGCAGTACATTAAGTCTTTTTCAGAACTATACTTTGCCTTGTATTTTCATACTTCTTCCTCTTCTACAAAGATGCACTTACCGCACTTGTATCTAATATACTGTTTCCAGGAAACCTTTACTCGTGCAGTAACTGTAGGGAAAGAATCATATACAACTAGTCACCATATAGTCAGGTGAAGACATGAGTTCCTAAATGTGTGTATTTTATCTACTTTTAATATATCTTCTTGTGCTGAGGCAGTGTTGTTGTTGGTGGTAGTGTTTAATTAACAAGCAGCTATTTCTTCCTCCGTTTACGCCAGTGATTACTAAGGAATAGTTTGAAAAATACTGGATAAATAACAGCGAATAAATAATCATTACGGAAGAACAAAAGCCACCTTCAGCATAAGAATTTTTCGTTTTTGAATCATGCTGTTGAAACACACATACACAAACACACGAGAACCTTTCTCTAAAAAATTTTGTGTGTAACGTTCACATAATTGTCTCTTCCTATTATCAATTATTTTAAAATCCTTTACACAAAGTATTCTCATTTCTCCACCTACTTCAAGTTAATTGAGATAAACGTTTGCAGAAATGGTTTCATTGCACATTTGGTTGCAGGTAGAAGGGGGATACAGGAGGCTGAAGTGATGCCCAAATCCTCAAAACTCGTCTCTATATGCTGGCTTTAAAATACCACTCTTTGCATGAAATCACTAGAAAATAAACAAGGGAGACCAACCAATTGATTAAAAAATTATAAAGTAATACATATTCAAACTAATAACAGTGCATATCTCTGAAATGTTCAATACTACAAAAAAGTTATAGCAATAAAGTGTGTTTAAACTAGATCATTTTTCATGCAGTAAGTTTTTGTTTAACTCTCTTGGTTTAGCAGTTATACAAAATCATACAAAATGTATGTAGAATGAAGAGTTACAGGTCGTTTGCAGAATGTTAAAGAAATATATTTATTTATCATGCAAATATATTAAGATGTGGTATTTTTAATCAAAATCATTAAAGCAATTTTCGGGAATCACTAAAATATCGAAAAATTCTCCACGTGAAGCGAAGTTTGCAGTGGGGGAATTTTGTTTAAAACCTTAGTGTGGTATCCGTAGCAGGTATTGGACTTAAATGTCGATTGGTATTTATTCGATGTTTTATTTTTGAGTTGGCTGTATACACCCGCGTGTGCACGTTGAACTTATTCTAAGACAATAAAATGCTTTTTTTGTTTGTTTATTTGCTTATTCAGTGGTACGGAAAGGTACAGACGAACCGAGGGTCCCCTCAACTGGGCAGAGCACCGCAAGTAGGCCCACAAAGGCTCTTTTTGCTTCTACGAGTATCACGATCCCTGAGAGGGAGAGATGTAGGGAAAGATCCGAATGGCGATCAGATTTAGATGACGACGGGCGCAAGCAACGTTTCCAGATCGAACGCATACACCTACGCCCGGGCCCACTCCATATCCTCGGCGACCTCCCGATGGTGGGGCCCACTTGGAGGCGGATCTTAACTGAGCAGTGCCGCAACGACGCCAGGGAAGAAATCCCTGCAAAGCCCACATCCACTACACAGCCGCAACCCGCCGAACACCGTCGCTTGGTCCTACAACACTGAAACAGATGACAATGAAGGAGATGATGGGTACAGGAAATTAGGGGCAGAAAAGTCGTGTTATAAGAGGAACCACCCCTGCATTAGCCTACTGATCCGGGAAAATCACGAAAAACCCATAGGTCAGGGTGGGCAGTCCCCGAAGATCGAACCCGGGACCACCCGAATGCGAGACGCACGCGTTACCGCGGCGCAACTCGCTCAGTCGTTGTTCAGTGGTCCTCAAAACAGGTGAAAACTTTAATATTTGGAGGTGGTACAATACTTTCTCTGCCTTCTGTAGCTAGGTGGGGGATAAATATTGTACATCAAGCTTTGTTAGCTTCTTATTTTAATAAAACTCTTTTCCATTGGACATTAAGCTTTAACTTTTGAAAATAAAGGTTCAGTATCTAAAATAGAAGGGAAAAAATCAGAGTTTTAAATGCGAATCGTAGAGTGTAAGCATAACTGTAAGATTGAGCTGCATTTTTGGAAAATAATAATGGTGTCTAGGTCATTTTGCACACACTTGAAATCATTTATTAGAAAGCTGCAGTACAAACTTAGTTTTAATCTCAAAAGGAGTTTTGAATGCACTAAAAAAGAAGCACACACCCCAGTGTACTATACAGATTTACATACGGCTCCTCCATTTTCTTGTGCTGCCTAAAATCAACATGTGATGTAGTTCGGAAATTGAATCCAGGAGTAAACTATTTGACAGTGCACGTCTAGGCGGTGGTGCTGACCCCATACATAACAAACACATCTACAAGCCCCCCCCCCCCCGCCGGGTTATAGCAAGTGGCAGCTTCCTCTACCGCTTGCCAACCGGGTTATGCCTCTGGCTGTTCGTTACCATCAAGGTAACGTGATGACCATTACAGTTCATGTTGATTTCGTATCATACCTGTTAGGTTTGCCTCAGGCCTGCGACCGTTTTGATCAGGGCTGTATACTGTTCGCACCTGGAGACAGCGTGATACACTCTGTCCACCACATTCATCGACATTTAGTTACAGCTTCTATGCAATTGAATTTGCATCAAAGCTGTTGTGTTTCCTATCGCTTTAGAGAAGGAAATTTTCTGTTTTATCAACAGGTAATATTACTTATTCTCTAACAACAGTGGTTGACTCTTCCCCTTGAACTTTTTCTCGTGATTTACTTAGAATTAATATAACAATACACTAAAACTAGCAGAATTCATATTATCTCAAATTTTGGTTAAAATATATTACATGTTTAAGCAACTTGAATTAAAAATAAAGTGCTTACCTTAAATTTTCCGCAAATAGCCTGAGAAGTTGTTTTCATTTTCAATACATCTTGTATAACTGTTAAGCTACAAGATATACATAAAAAGGTATTCACGAAAAATAAAAATGTACATCGCATTAAAAGGCACAATTTATGCCCAACGGATTTTTTGTAGTACTAACCATTTCCGAGATATTCGTTGCTATTGGTTTCTCTTTTGTTTCTCGCGATGTTACGGAAAAAACATGGAATTTCAAAGCCAATATAATTTAGCGACCAGTTTCTTAAGGATTTGACTGTCGCTTCAGCCTCCCATATTTGATTCTACCTATAAGGTTTGTCTGGATTAACACGAAGCAGATAGAAAAATTCGTTTTTATAGGAATAAATTGTAAAAGACATGCAAAAAGAAACGATAGTGAGTAGGGAAGTCATGTTAGTGTAACACATGAATTTTTTTTCTTGCTTTGTTTCACATATTTATTGAAGTTTAAGTACTAATTATGTTTTTATTTTTACCAAAACCGCAGAAACAGTTTAATATGCATTTTGGAAACATAAAAAAGCGTTGCAGAAAGAAGAGAAAGAGAAGGGGGCAGCGCCTCAGCAACAAGAATTATAAGGGGTTTCACATGAAATAATTTATTATGCCATTTCAATCGCCTTGTGTTGCAACTACGATGCCATGTTTATTGATAACCACTATGTGGATATTCTGATAGAGTTAGCAGTTCAATTATTTGTACCGTAAACTGGAACTGCCTAGAAATTTTATTTACTTCTTCCCATAGATACCTAACGTTCAGCTTTCTGAAGGAAACCTCTTTCATTATATTTTAATAACTAAGAACATAGGTGGTGATTGTTTCAACTCAATGCATACGAAAGTGTGTTTTAGAGGATCAAGAAAACTTTTTAGAAAACGAGCAAAACGTGTTTTGCCAATTTTCCGAAAGTCTCTTCAACGTTTTACAAACAGTATTGTACAGCACATTTTCTTCACAATAACATATTTTGAAAATACAAAATCTAGTGTAGCTTGTAGGGAACTATTGCATGACAATAAAGAATGCCTTTCTAATGAAATCGAGTGGAGTCACTTTGAAGGGTGTTACATTTGCCGCACACAAAAGCAGCTTTTTTACTTACAATACATGACAAATAATATAGCATTACTGCATAACCCTAGATTTTCAGTAGAAAACGTAAACGAAATCAAGTATATGTGACGTGCCACACTCGTATGACATAACAGCGTTTCGGAAATTCGTATGAGGAGGGGAAATATGGGAATGACATCTCTGTGTTTTACAACCACGTAGGTACAAAGTACAACATGGATTTCCCTTAACGTGTTAGTCCTACTTAACAGTAGCGTTGCCTTTCACATTACCTCACTTGAGTCACACTTCTCACCGAGTTTCTTTCTCAGAGTTGGGAGCATCAAGACATTTGCTCCATGTCGTCACGAAGCATCCAGTTGGCTGTAACAATGTGTGTGTGTACGTACTCTGCAAGAAAACGCAAAAATACTATTATATTCTTATGTTGTTCCTTGTTTGTTTCCGTTAAACAAAAACATTTAATCTGTAAAACAAAGTATAATGTTTCACTTACGAATATGTCTTAAGTTTGTGATTCAAAACGCAAATGCTAAATGATCACAAGCGCATTTCTTTGTATTTCAGTTACTGGAAGTTTACAAAAGTTACCCTAACATTAAAGATACAATAATTTATATACCTACCGAATTGTGTCGCGTATAGCTACCAAGAGTATACAGATGTACAATTTTTTTTATAAATTAGTTATACGAAGGTTCTAAAATATAGCGCAGTATCAGAATGCTGCAATAGTTGCATCACTGTTACAAGAGGTTGATTTTCTGGTGATGTAGCATGTCATCTACTGGTGACCTATGGCAGCATAACGGGAGTTCGTACATTCGCTTCCATTTATCCGACACAGTTTCGGAAGGTATTCTACTGGCTCTCACAGGTGGAGTGTATCAGAAGCAAGGAGAAGGTGTGTGAATCTGTTTACCATTTCGCGCATGCAGTGGCGTCCTGTTTTACGTGCACAGTTCTAGATTATCCACATATGAATGTATAACTTTGAGCAATAGATTTACTCTTCATCACTTATAATAACCATATTTAAATATATATAAAAAGTAAACTCTGTTTTGCACAGTATCACCACGAAAAAATGCTTTTAATAACAATATATTTATTATTTTAATATAATCTGTCCAATATCCATTCTTATCCAACATCTGATTTAACCGCTTAGGCACTGAATCGCTTAGCTGCTGGAAGAACCCGGCTCTAAAAACAAATGTTGCCACATTTCATGACAAGTGTTCCCAGAGGACGACGAGTGATTTCAGTGCCTAGGCGGCTAAATCAGATATTGGATAAGAATGGATAGTGGATAGATTATATTAAAATAATATCTAGTAAAAGCGTTCTCTTTGAGAGTAAAACGTGTAATTTACACCAGTTTTACCTTATATTGCCATTAAAGTACTTTTTCAAGAGAAACTGTGCAAAACAGTGTTTCATTTAGTTGCATATATGGATTAGAACAGATGATTCTAACAATGTCTAGTAAATGGTCCTTTTTACTTTCCCTACTACGTATAGTAAGTAGGGGAAGTATTGTATTCCACCCAAAATTTCGATACCGAGATTTCACCGGAAATACATGTTTTGAGACCTCCTGAATCCAAAAAATCCATTTTTGGAAACATGTCCGTGTGTGTGTGTGTGTGTCTGTGTGTGTGTCTGTGAACAGTATAACTCAAAAACGAACAATCGGATAAGCACCAAACTTGGTATTTACGTTCAGTATCTTCCAGAGATGCGACACGAAGGTTTTCAAGAAAATCCCCCCACCCCGGACTACCCTTTACATGGAAGATTTTTCGAAAATTTTAATTTTCTCAAAAATGGCTCTAACGATTTTGATGAAAATATCATATGTTTAGGTTAATGTCATGAGAAATGAAATGTATATCTCGAATTTTCTGGGAATGTCTCCAAAAGTATTCTTCATTGTGAACGACTTTTGCATAACTGGTAAACCATAAGAGATAGACAAAATTTTACTACACAAAAAATGTAGATCGCGTTAAAATACACAACTTATGTCATATACATTTCTTTTGTTGAGTGAACCGTTTTCGAGATATTGCTTGTTATTTCCTTAAATTTTCCAATACTTATACTTTTTCTCAAATGCGTTATTCATTTTTTTTATGTCCTGGACATGCAAAGAGAATGGAATGCGTCACATAGCAACCAGCGTTAAAACATTTGACTATCGCTTAAAAGCTACCATATTTTCCTTGCATCTACAAGAAAATTACCAATAAGGTTGACATCTCGATATCTCGATTAACATGAAGCATATGGAGAATAGGCGTTTGTAAAATTAGGTTGTACAAGAGTAGAGAAAGTCATGTGAGTGTAACACATCAGATTTTTTTAGAGTAAAACGTATAATGTATTTCAGTTTTACATTATGTTGCCATTAAAATACTTTTTCGTGGAGATTTTGTGCAAAATAGGGTTTTATTTAGTTATTTATTTAAACATTGTTATTATAAGTGATGAGTAAAGCTCTTGCTTAAAGTTATATTCATATGTGAATAATCTAGAATTGTGCTTGTAAAACAGGTCACCACTGCATGAGCGAACAGGTAAACACATACACACCCCTCCTGCTTGCTATACACACTCTACCTGTGAAGGCGAGTAGAATGCCTCCCGAAGCTACGGTAACGGCATAAATGGAGGCGAGTGTACCAAGGGCCATTTTGCCTTTTATGGTAACAATCGCCCACGGCTTCTGCTTAAGGAGCTGTGTTTAGTATAAATAACTCTTGAAAGACATACTCAAGGTTCGTCTTCTGCCTCAGTTATCCCGTCTTCTGGAACCACCAGCGTTGGGAGAGGCGCCTGGTAACTGGGCTCGGCGAGTACTTCTCGCCGGGTCCCAAAGTTGACTTATATAATGGATCTCTCGTTGCCAATCACCATTATTAGTAACTATCATTTTTTAATATTGGCGTCATACTTTTTGGGTTGAAGTAACGTTATTTAATACGCAATTCTATTTTGAGGGCAAGTTTCACTTGTTTTCCCCTCACAACCTCTGGGCAACTTTCCTAACCATGCCCGGTCCTAAGTCATCACACTCAAGTTAGGGTCGTGACAATAGTATTAAATATCATGTGTACCTAAACGTGGTATCAGCACTTCTAATTTTATTTTTTAAAACAGTTTTAAAAGTAAAATAAATTGACCAAAATTACTCCACTATAGCACGCCTAAATGTTTTGCTTTTAATGAGAACTTTTATTGATGCTATTAAATAAATATTTATCTATTATTTTTATGCTGCCCATGGACAAAAATAAACACTTGAAACGCCTATTCCCGAAATGTAAAATAGTGAAATAAAAACATTTTATGTTGATGTTAGCTAAGAGAGGGTTAAACAGTGAAAAGCGAGAAACCACGGAGACAGAGCACCCTTTGAGAGGAATGTTCAAAACAGCTGCCGAGAGCTGGTGTGTGGTCTTGAACCTGGGCCAGAATACACAGAGGCTTTATTGCTGTTAAGTTTTTAATATCGCCCATCATCAGCCACAAACTCAAACAGTATATATCAGTACTTACAAGGGGCGATAGATAAGTAACTTTCCTAAATATGCTTGAAATTTTTTGTTTTTAAAACTGCTACTTTACAAACAGGCCAATTTTTACCTAATAATATAAGCATATATTTATTACTCTTACATACCTATTGGTGCAGTTATGTTGTGCCGATTTTCACCCTTTATTCTGGGAAATGACATGGTGATCAATTTGGGAAGACATAAAATAAACACAATAACATGGGAATTAAATCTGTTTATTCTCGGTAACTTGTAAATACATTCTAGAAAGAGCTGTTTTGTATCGTTATTGGCAGTGACTAAGAAACAAAAGAACTTGCTTCACAACAACTAAGAATAAACAAGAAGGCGTTTGGAATCCAGAAACTAGCTAAATAGTGTTGTGGTATACCAAATGTTCTAACGAGAAGTTGGTTAAATATTAAACTTGATATTGAAGTTCAGCATCTTTCAAGGATACGACACAATATTTTCAAGAAAAATCCTCCACACCATACACCCTTTGCATGGAAAATGTTTCGTTATTTTTATTTTCTCAAAAATGGATTTAACGATTTTATTAAAATATCGTGAGTTTAGAATATTTGCATAAAAATAAAATGTAATCTTGAATTTTCTGTGAATAACCGCTGAAGTCCTCTTCGTTCTGAAAGACTTTCGTATAATTGTTAAGCCGTAAGAGATAGATAAAATGTTATTGTCTCATTAAAACACCCAAATTATGCCAAATAATAATTATATTTTGTGGCGTTAACTATTTCCGAGACATTTTTGTTATTGATTTGAATTTTTAATGCTGGTGCCTTTTTCAATTCGTAAGATACTATTCGTTTTTTCTGGTGGTCATGCAAAGAGCTTGAACTGTCGAAGACATCACATAGTGATACGTTTTTAAAAAAAATCTGATCTGTTACACTCACATGACTTTCTCTATTCTTGTACAAACTTTTTTACAAACGCTTATTCTCCATATGCTTCATGTTAATCGAGATATCGAGATGTTAATCTTATTGCTAATTTTCTTGTAGATGCAAGGGAAATTGCTGGGCTTTAAGCGATAGTCAAATATTTTAAGAGTTGGTTGCTATGTGGAGTATTCCATTCTCTTTGCATTACCAGGACAAAAAATGAATAACGAATTCCCATTTGAGAAAAAGTATAAGTATTGAAAAATTTAAAGGAATAACAAGCAATATCTCAAAATCGTTCACTCAACCCAAAAAATTTATATGACATAAATTGTGTATTTTAACGCGATCTACATATTTTGTGTAGTAAACTTTTGTCTATCTCGCATGGTTTACCAGTTATGCAAAAGTCGTTCACAATGAAGAATACTTTTGGAGACATTCTCAGAAAATTCGAGATAAACATTTCATTTGTCATAAAAATATTTCAAACATATGATATTTTAATCAAAATCGTTAGAGCCGTTGTTGAGAAAATTAAAATCTTTGAAAAATGTTCCATGTAAAGGGTAATCTGGGGTGGGGGGTTTCTTGAAAACCTTCGTGTCGCATCTCTGGAAGACACTGAACCTAAATACCAAGTTTGGTGTTTATCCGACTGTTCGTTTCTGAATTATGCTGTTCACAGACACACACAGACAGACACTTAAAAACACACACGGACATGTTTCCAAAAATGCATTTTTTGGATTCAGGGGGCCTCAAAACATATTTCCGGTGAAATCTCGCTATCGAATTTTTGGGTGGAATACAATACCCCTACTTACTGTAGTAGAAAAACTAAAAATATAGTATTACTTTAGCCTACTATGTCCTCCTTATACGTACAACGAAATGTATAAATGTGTAATGTGTGAGTTTCTATAAGAATAGTTTGTAGAAAAGTGAGTAGAGATAGTCATGTGAATCAAACACATAATGTATTTTAAAATTGAAAAGCAAACTATTTGTTCTATCACAAAGCTCCGAAGTCCCATCAACATTCACGCACACCAAACACCGTTTATTTTACGTGGTCACAGCACTCGCATTACCGCAAACTTGGCAACATCGCAACGACAGCTGCAAATTTAGAAATCGGGTAGCAATAGCTTCTAGAGGTTAAATGTTACACAACGGAGAGAGACACTTCATACATTTAGGTATGCATAGATCCATTGCGGCTACCACCCACAGGAGGAAGTGATGAAGCGAAGCAACCACGGGCAGCAGGCAGACAGGCCACAAAGACGCGCGCAAGTACCTAATAATTCCTGGTTTGAAGAACCGTCCCACTGCTGGAGCTCCCTCTTGTGTCCACGGGGAGCACTATTTCCTTTGAGGAAACATCCGCGCCATCTGTCCTGAAGGGCCATACGTCACGAAAGATGAGGAGACGGAATGAAAGGGAAAATGATGGAAAGGAAATCGTGGTAGATGATAAATCACCCCAGTAGTCACCTACCGACCAGGTAAAACCACAAAAAACCGAGGTTAAGAGGGCGGGCGACAGGAATCCAATCCGAGACCTTCCAAATGCCAGCTTCATACTTTACCGTGGGGCCAGCTTGCACGGTAGCATCTAGAGGTAATATTATTCACGGCTCTTGTTCCAAAATCCTATTTTGGTCAAAAATAAATTTTATTTTAAGGTGTTAATAATGCTAGAAAACTTATGTAAACTTATAAATTACTACAGGTATATAGCATAATAATAATAATAATAATAATAATATATATACTTACCATATCTTTTGTAAGTTAACTTGTGGACCTTGGGAGATAGTTTACATCTCCCAATTGGGAATGACCCTTTAGAGGAGCATAGTTGTCAGCTTCTGCGTTTAGTTCTCTGGTTGCTATGCTGCAACAAGAGTATTCCTGATATTTCCGACTCATGTGCCGGGATGAATCATAATATAGGGTTGTCTCATAAGTTCGTTCGCGTTTCATTACGTTTCAATCACTATGAACGTCTGGGAACACACCTCACTCGCAGCATAGCTACGACAGCGTAGTTGCCGAACTTTCCGTTTACAAACTTTAAACACAAAGTAGCTGAAACGGTAAATAACTACGGCAGTTAGGTTTTGTAAACAAACTATTATTTCCTGCAGTATACACCATTGTCGACAATATATTGCCAACTTCCTGGCTACAGTAGCACGAGCTAAATTGAGCTCCAATGCCAACACCCGAGTTGTAATTCGTGGATTGTTGACTATCGTTTCATGAATTCTTTTCACGTCCGTAACCATTGACCGTCCAGACCGAGGGTTGTCTTTTAGGGAGAAATTCCCAGCTCGAAATCGACTACACCACTTTTGACATGCTCGCTTCATTACTGCATCTTCCCCGTAGACAGCACAAATTTTCTGCCGACATTGTGAGGCGGTTTTACCCCTACGATAGTAAAACAGCATAAGATGTTGGAAATGTTCCTTTTTGCTTTCCATAGTTTGTAAACATAAGTTCAAGCCGTTATATCCAACTTCAGTCATAAATACACTCTGACATATCCGATAGTGACTCTGGTTGTTGTTCTCTAAGTCGTAGGGGTGGTTAGGCGACTAGGATAACTTGAGTGTACAGAGGGTTCAGCGTTTTCAAGCGCTATAGATGGAACTTGCGAGCAAAACGAACGAACTTATGACACAATCCAATATTATGATTTATTCATTTTATCAAGCATAATTTTTGGAATTGTTCTCTCATGCAAAAAATTAATTAATCTATTGAGATGTAGTAATTCTTGTATGGTTGTTTTACGTTTTCATTCCAGTTATTTCAAGACCCAGGAATTTAAACCCCTTGGCTTAATTTTCATTAAGAAACCGGCCTTAACCGGCCTTCTTCCCAAAGGAATTTCTTGTTCCCAGAATTGAAACTACAACCGAAACCCATACCACCGTGTTATCCTGTAACAATCATAATTTAAAGAGCTGCATTAACTTCGTTGCATGCACACATCTACTCAGCGGTCAGGTAGCAAGCAGATGGTAGAACTGACGTCACAACGTTCTATACTGTTCATTTCGAAAACCAATGTTCAGATTTTTACACCAAAATGCTGCGCTATTTCGTTATTCAGGACCTTTCTTTCCAATTTTAAATGAGTTTTACTTTGTGCTGCTCCCTTAAGAAAACTTGACATTTAGCTCTTCACTACCTTCGTCCTCAGATACACAATATAATCCAGTTGAACAACGGAGATTGGCTATAGCAGCTCTAATCTTAGTCCTGAATTCGAATCCCATGTTGTACAGCCTTGTTTCACATTAACACCTTATCTTTGCATGGCGCATGAAACCAATTTTACTTGGGTGAATGCTCTGAGTCGCTCTGAGCAGTTCATTAGTGGACTGCATGCTTTATTACGCCGCACGTAATTACTTGCTGTGACGTCATAGAGAAGCTGGAGAAGCATATTAAGAACAGATTGCGTGCCGTTTTGAAACATACGGTTGCTTGAACCCTAATTCTGGAAATTATGAATGTTCTCTTTGTTCACTACCGTTGTGTTTATTATCCTTCGTAAAACCCCTGAAGAACTGTGTTCATTTTAACTGTCTCTTTTGAGAATGATGTCCCAAAGGACTCCAACCTGAAGTGAAGTTTCTATCATGTACATTTATGGGCAAATATTTTTGCAGTTCCCACTAGATTAACTTAATTCTTAACCGCACTCACTGCTCATGCGTTATTCTGCAATTGACCTTCCCCCCTCTCGCATTTGTTTCTTCTGCATCGGAATATCTACACAAAGCATTATTGTCACACTATAATTTAGTTACGCGTTTGTCATGGAAGAGCGCTTATAGGCGTTTGTTTGTCTATACTCGTGAAACTATGAACCACTACACGTACAGATTTGTAATGGGTTCTGAAACATCACAAGAGAAACTTTTAACGACGCGGTAAAAAACAAATTGCGTTGCACGTTTTAAAGCACAAGCACAAAACAGAAAAAAAAAAATAAAACATCGATATGAAAATACTTTTTCCATTAACTTGTTAAGGAACGCTACTAAAACGCCACTTAAATGTTCTTTATTAATACCGCGTTATTTAATGTTGTCATGTCGTTTCTTGTTTACGTGCTAGGTAAGGCATGCTTTTGGGCAAACAGAAGCAAACCGGTAGAAACATAATTTGGTTTGTCTTTGTGTGATAAAACTAAGAGAAAAAGGGTTCAGTAATAAAAACTACCATTATATAAGGTTTCCATTAATGACTATTAATCTCGTTGTTTTTCTTTCTTTCAGGTGAGTATGCAGACCGCAAATACATTAGAGCTTTCAGCAAAGGATACAAGTAAGCAAAATTAAAGATTTTTAATTCCAGTTATATGTGCTGATGAGAATTTTTCAACTTTTGAAACGCATTGTTTTTGTTTGTTTGGCAATTTGAAAATGTTGGTAAAAAGGACACGTGTGTTTAACTCATATATAAGGAAAATTAAAAATAACGGAAAGAAATCTAGGAAAGTGGGGAAAATCGACAAGAAAAAGGACCATGAAGAATTCATGACGATTATGATGACAATAACGACAACAATTACAATGGTCTCAAATAGGAACGTAAGATATGAAGTCATTAACATAATTCGAGATTCGAGCTCATGGTCACTGTATGCTAAACATTTTCAATTCTCAAGAGACCCCCTCTCCTTGGGCAGATATGTAGGTACCTTATACGATAGAAGTCGCAACTGTTCTCGTGTGCAATTCTACCAGAAATATTTAAGGAGCTGCATAAAAGCATCAGGAAAGTGTGTTCTCGTTAAAATTCTAACACAATCCAGGAACAGGTTTTCCTCCTTAGAGGTTTCCACCACAACAAAGGGTATCGATTCTTTGTTTGCTCAGTAAAGCGACATGAATAGACGGGCTGTTCTTTTCGCAGTACTGACGTCATCTGAAAAGCAGGTGACATTGTATTCCAGCCCGGAGCTCGTTGATAATTCACTTGCTTGGCTTTTATACAACTTGGCCAATCTTTAGGAACTAGCTAGATTTCCGGAGTTTAAAGCTCAATTTTCCCTTCTTCGTGAGAAAAGAAATAGAATAGTCTTGAATCCGAGTTGAACTTGGTGTCGGAGAAAGAATTTTTCTCGGAAGTTTTCTCCATCTTCGAATGCCAGTTTTGGAATACTTAGACAGCGATTCGATGACTGTGATGTCACATTTCGGTGCTACTTAGGATAGTCAAGAGATAACCGGCATTTATCTCGGCACTTAGATTCAACCAGCGAAGATAATGGTTGTCTCATTTCGACTATGTAAATTGTATATCCGTCCTGTTCGGGCTAGAGAGGACCGAATTACTTGTTGGTAGACTGGAACGAAGTTTCTGTGTTAGGAGCTGAACAAGTAGCTTGCAAGGAATCAAGGGAGATACAATAATTTATCTGGTAGGGATGGCCTACAAGTAGCTTAGAGTTAGGAGTAGGCAAATGAAGGGGCCACTAGAAACTGGAGCTCAGCACCACAAGTAGGCCAAAGTGGGCTCTGTTTGCTTCCAACGTGACACCTGGGAGGAAGGGATGAAGGAAAAATCCGAAAGGCGACCAGATCCGGACGATGATGACACCGCCTAGCTCTGCCTAAGCTCCGCGCAACCCCGGGGTCCCGTGCAATCCTGACAGCTCGTAGGAAGGAAGCCCCAATAGTTCCATCACACGAACAGGGAGAAATCTTTCTATAGCGCAGACTTCACCGTCCTGCCGCAACACACCAGCCGCAGTCGTTTGTCCTACAACTCTGAAATAGACGAAGTGAAATGTTGGGGATAGTAAATTCATGGCATAAGTAGAATCACCCCAGAATTCGCCTACCGACCCGGGGAAACCAGGAAAAACGCAGTAGCCGGCAGACGGGAATTGAATCCGGAACTTCCAATACGATTCATACGTTACCGCAAAGCTATCTCGCTTAAGTATTAATGGTTATGAAATTCACGAGGACAGAAAGTAACTACATTCATTGCATAACAGTTCATATCGAGCAGATGTCTCCATGGTAACGTGTGAGGCTCGTGTTCTGGAGGTCCAGAGTTCGATTCCCGTTGACCACCCATTCTGGCTTTGGATTTTTCGTGGTTTTCCCTAGTGAATGCTGGGGTGTTTTCTCATCTACCATGATTTCCTTTCCATCGTTTCCTTTTCATTTTGCTTCTCATGTTCCAGGTGTGCCTCTAGGTTTCGTTGCACAGGAGATGTCAGACAGATGGCGGATGCTTGCCCAATGGAAAGAGTACTCCCCGTGAATACTGGAGGGCTGCTTGGTTGACGGGTCGTGCATCGTCCTATCTAGGCAGCTCCAACAGTGGGGCTTCGAACCTTGAACTGTTCGGGACTTCCCCGCGTCTCTGTGACCTGTAGCCTCCCGTGGTTCTTTCACTTCATTTCTTCCTCCTGAGGGATGGTAGCCGCATTATAGCTATGTAGGTTGAAATGTGATGTGTCCCCTCCCCCGTTGTATAACCTATAGCTATAACACAGTTCTTTGTAACAGACATACATTAAAGGTTGCGGCTACTGGTAACTGGTAAATGCAAGCTAAGGTGTTACTTTTAGCCGTTAACTGTGTTAGTAGGGTTTGCAGCACCTCTAGTAACTGAAAACTTCGCAAGCATAGCATTCCCTTTATGAGTACCCCAAATATAGGCTGGCCCCATAGCTCAGTCGCTAGAGCATCTGCCTGCTGTGCGAGGGGTCCCGGTTCAATTCCCGACTGGGGAAGGTGGGAAGTTTTCTCTAGCCAAGATTATTCCCTCTCCTCACCAGGGTCTGGAAGTATGAAGGTGTGCGTGATCTAATGATTAAAACTAGAAACCCAACGACAAGTGAATATGAACTAACACCAGTGCCTATATGCTCCAAAGGAAAGGCCGCTGAAGACCGTTGTACTTAAAGTCGAGTTATAAATGAACTTAAAAAAATTCACCTGATATGTTGTTTTCTGATTAAATTATTGCACAAACGCTTGTATGAGTATGCTGTTCTAAGACTTTAGTCAACTGCAGTGTGAGTAGTCGTCCTCCGTGGTGTACTGCTTACCATGCTAGCCTCTCGTTCCTGAGGTCGCGGGTTCAATACCGGCGGAGGGCGATGGTTTTTTTCGGGCTTAAAAATCCTTAGCGTGGCTGCCTTTCGAAGGGAAATAAAGCCGGTGGTCCCGTGTCGTAGATTTACGGCACGTAAAAGAACCTCAAGCCTGATATAGAGGCCTCTGAGCAAAATTACCGGTCTTTCACGCCCAATATAGAATGTGACGCTAAGGACCACAGTAGTTAAAGAGCGTCCACAAATAAAACTAAATTTAATTTTTTGCAGTGTGAAAGCTTACTATGCCAGTAATCGAACAGAAAGCTTGCAATGAATCGGGGGAGATAGAGTTTGTCTGAAAACTTATAAGTCATGACTAGAGGCAGGCAAAATATGAAGAAACATTTGCCAAAATATGAAGGGGAAAAAGACCCTCAACTATTATGAAATATATATTTTAAAACCAAAACATCTTATACTTTAAGGGTTTTGAGCAGGTTCAATTAAGTAGTTTAAAACATAGGTTTTGTAATTGTTGTTCATATTTAATAATAAAATATCAAACCAAATGCAACAAATTACACGGAGCTTATATATCTTAATCATTGTTAAAACCGTAAACTTATAAAGGTGAAAAATATAATACTGTTGACTTGCCCTCGCTTAATACTAATTACAATAGGTACTAAAAGCATCGTTCGCAAAAATAAAATCCATTCAAGAATAGACAACGATTAATTTCGCATGTGACGTCAGATATAAGAAATGCTACATTTTTCTAGCTGTACCTGAGTCGTTGGAGAGTTGCTGCGGGTTTTTCCAAGCGCATTTCTTGGAAACAGTAGCTTGGGTTTTCCAAATGTGTTTCACAGAAAGCTGCCCGAATAGAATATCTGGAAATTCCGGTTTATTGCTAATGGAAATAAAGAAATTGAAATACCGAAGTAACTGAAATTACTCGTATTTTAAAAGCAAAAAATGTAAACCTTACAAAATATGAACAACTATGAACATTTTACCAAAATATTATGAAATATGATTTTTTGTCACTTGCATTGTATCCTACACATCGCAAAACGTAAAAAGTATTTGTTACCATAATGATAGAAGCGTGGTTTAGAAAATGAAACTTCATGTTTTGTGTGTGTCTAGTCATAACATTCACCTTATACTATATATACCTTATGTTATATGTACCCATATAATATTATACTGAATATTTGAGAAGGTGCAAATAGCTTAGTAATGCTTTGCTTTGTCAACACGTTATAGCGCAAACTCTTGTATGAATATATTTGATAATGTTGCGGCAGCTTGAAAGCCATAACATAATTAGTTCACCAGGTTATGTAGCATAAGCATGTTTTCATCTCTTAGCAGCATCTGGGTTTCTTCAAGCAGGTAGAACTAAACACCACACTTGATACAAGCGGGGTTGCGGGTGACTTGCAAAACAACATTCTCGGAAGTGTTTAAGAACGTGTGGGAATTACCTATAGGTAGTGAGGAAAGAACGCAGATAATTTGTAGAATGAAAATGTCGATTGTAGGACGTGCTACATTCGCCTTTCCCAATTTGTTCAGGTTGGGAGATGTAGTTTGGAATCGTACTAAACCTAGTTAGAGTGAGTCATTACTGAACAATCAATGACCTCAATGGAAAGGTGACTGTGAAGGTTGCAGGTTATGGGATGTATTGCATATATAAAATTAAAACACTCAATTAGAAACCATGCATATAAATATATTGAAATTTTAAAACAATTACACCATTCAAAATTATTATTTTGTGAAACAATTTCACAATCTGAAAGTACGGTGCCAGCAATCGCCAAAATATAATGGCATATAATGATGCTGCAAAACGTATTAATAATTTATTTTAACATAGAAGAAATTATGAGCACGCGTCCGTATGTAATGACCTTTATGGTTTATAATTCTTGAAGTCATACTCAGATAATACCATAATTATTAAACAGGTTAATGTTGAAACTTGAAGACTAATTTAAATATATAAGAAAAATTTATATGATGAAACAAAACATTACACAATTCAAGGGTCTGGTGTAACACCTGTACCTATAGGTAATACTTGCGGCTATTCAAAGAAATGGCTGTCTAGCGTATTCTGGAATTTTAAAGTATCCACATTCAAAACTATATGATATACGACTCATCTCTACTACATTCAGCCTATACAATATATGTTACCATTATGCTCAAGCCCTGTTTTAACATGAGAGAAAGAGAAAACATGCGAAATTACATGCTTGAATTTGGAAAAATTCGGACATCACAAACCATAATGAGAGGCTTGCCTTTAATGCCCAAATTTAAAGCATAATTTACAACCAAAATGCATTTCGCACAATACTAGCTCAACTTAATATCCTAGTTCCTCATTGCCAGAAATAAATTTTCATCGATGTTCTACTCAAACTTTTTCTTCACTTCGGCTGACAAGCAAGCTCAAGTAGGCTGGAGAGAGGAGCAAGAGCCAATCACAGTGCGCCGGGTAAGCTCGGCCGAGAGGTGCAGTGCTCAAACCTAGCGGCTGTTCAGAGAAACTTGCTCTGATCGCATTGTAGCCAACATCTAGAGGCATAACCAGAGATATGCAACTCTTCTCTCTGGTTCACTCATCTATAAGCGAAGCGACTTGACAAAGAACTGCTTATTCTGATTCCATTACAGCGAAGATACGTCCAGTATAATAAGTGACGTACAACCGCCATAGACGTCGGTGTATAACAGCATCATAAAAGCTGATTGATAACAATAAAAGACATCTGTGAAGGTAAATCTACAACGAATACAATAAACACTAAGGAATGCAGCTATACTTCGTGTAATACGTGTATAAAGTGCTATTTCTGATCGTAAACAGTCATATTAATTGTGATACAATATACATCTTCTACTTAAAATTTGGAGGTAGTGTACAGTTGTACATTGTGGACCTACATAGGAGAGACGGCTTAGGTTGGCAAAGAGATGTGTAGTTCCACCCTCTTCAACCTCATCATAATTGTTATTATTCCTTGCACAACCACCTCATTGACAAGTCGTTTACCGCAATTTCAAAGGTGGATGCAGGAGTAACAGTGCCAATTAATTGTCTATGTTCTTGCTAGTGAAGTACCCTGTGATTGATGATAATAATAATCAGGATAATATCAGTAAGACTATAATAGTAGTCAATTTATTTAAAGATGTTTTTGATTACCAGAATCGTCATTATACAATAATTATACATTTAAGTTGGTACTATAGTACAATATTTACAAAACTAAGCGTTGTAGAAAGAAATGTCTTAAACACATGTTGCGTGATATTATGGGAGAAAGTAAATTCCATTAGTCGTGTTTTGTTTAGAGGACGCTATAATGGTCATTTTAGGTTTAATTTAATTTTTTTAAATGGGAATCTACATACAATTGGAATTTGTATGTTTTCTCATTAGAAAATAGTTTATAAAAAGCTGTTTATTTTGTGATGAGGAATAAGGAAACAAAATAAAAACCGTTGGTTCCTAATTACGAAACGTAACTTGATCCTCAAATGACCATCCATGGATGGCCCAACCATCCATTGCGCTCTTTGTGCATAGCCATTCAAATTTTCCGTTGTTATTTAAGTTGGTGTAAGAACAATTGCAAAGTGCTTTATACAAATGTTGTTTAATTTTTTATGAGTAATGAAAAAAACCATAAAAAGTAGGTTAACATTTTAAAAAATTAAATTGACCCTAAAATGACCATCATAATGTCCTCCAAATAAAACACTGGCATTTACTTTCCCCCATAACATCAAGCAACTTTTATTCAAGAATAAAATGAATGAGGGTGTAAATGTGTGTATGATCTAATGATTAAAACCCAAAAAGTGCAAGAAACCCAACGACAAGAGAATACGAGTTAACACCATTGCCAATAGGCAATAAGTTCCAAAGGAAAGGCGGCCGATAAAACCAATCTAGTTAAAGGAACCTTAAAAAAACAAAAAACAAAAAAAAAAAAAACTATGTATCGCATACATATCGTACCGTTATAAACAGTATCCGCCTGTGCTTTGTTTTGTTGTGTCAAAATCGTAACCAACTATGTATATTGCCTGCAATAAAATATATCGTCCTCCGTGGTATAGTGGTTACCATGCCAGCTTCTAGTTCCCGAGGTCGCAGGTTCAAACTCGGCGGAAGGCGATGGATTTTTAGGGCGTAAACATCCTTAGCGTGGCTTCCTTCGGAAGGGAAGTAAAGCTGGTGGTCCCGTGTCGTAGATTTATGGCACGTAAAAGAACCTCAAGCCTGTTAAAGAGGCCTCTGAGCAAAATCACCGGTCTTTCACGACCAATATAGAATGGGACGTTAAGGACCACATCAGATAAAGAGCGTCCATAAACAAACTCAATTTAATTTTTCAATGAAATATCCACTTTTGTCTGACCTTAGTTGCATTTTCTGTGGAGCAATATCATCAACAACAATTTTGTATTCCACGGGATTCTCAACGAGAACACTTCATATGGCATATTAAATAACCTCTAATTCAAGTATGGTAAATGGAATTACATTATGTGTGCTGATTTATCTGGATGTATTCTTATTGTACGGCCAGTCACTGAGAATAGTATGCCTTGTAGTCTTAGTTGGTAACTCCGGCACGAAATTTTTTTTATCTGGTTGTCGCCTTGCCCTGTGTGGGCTGGTGCCTGCCAGCCGGGCGGCCGGTGATTGTCTTGGAGAGAGAGTCGTTGGGCTTCGTGAAGGAGAGACAGTGGAGTTACGGTTGCTCTCGGGTGGCAGTTGGGACAGCGCGTGCCGGAGTGGAAACGCATTTAAATTTTGTTTGCCTGTCAGTACCTTTTGAAAGTCTGTAACATGGTTTAACGTTTATTAGCGAATGTGCTGGTTTAAAATCATTCTAAATTCTTTGGCTAATTGCGTCTCATTTCCGTGCGTTTCCCGACGGAGTTTTCGACTTTGTTACACAAAGGTAAGATTTGTTTTCAGCTCATGCATTCTAGTCTGAAGGTAATGGGGATGTTGAAGCCATATTTAAAGCCATGATATTTGCAGCAATTATTCTAAGTGACTGGCCCTCTTATTTTGTTGCTTTAAAGTGTCTCTTTGTGCTTGTAAATTTACACGACATTCGTGTACAGTTAAATTGCCCACGTGTTATTGAGTAGTTCCTTTGTCATTACATTAGTAGCAAATATGCTAAGTGACTAGCTCACACATTTAGCCGTTTTAAAGTATCCAGTTAATTTGTAAATGTTCACTTCATTCTCTTAAGAATTGAATGGGCCATGTGCCATGCAGCTGTTCCATTTTACTTGTACGGGTCCCTTTGTATTTAGGCATTATTGTTATAAACTGTAATTTCATAAAAGGGGTTTCCTTTAAGCAAGATATTTGAAACTATTGCAGTTTGGTCACTGATTTACATTACGTGAGAACCTTTGCTTTGAATTTGCCCTGCTATTTGCCCTTTCATTACATGTGTTGAATTTTGTCTTTCTTTCAGCAACAGTTTAATTAATATTTCCTTGGCTGGTTATTTCTTTTCTTTGGCCAGAATATTATATCGTTTATTGTTTAAAGGTTTCAGTTAACGTTTTTTGAGTATGATTTTGCATTGATGTTTGGTTTGTAATATTACAGTAAATTTCAAAATTAAGCTCTAGTAAATGTGTAAAATTTTGTTTCGATTTATTGAGCAGTTTGTTGTTCATTTAAATGGGGCATTTACAATGTGGCATATTTTGGCATAAAATAAAGCCAGTTACAATTATTGTGTTGTTTCTTAATTAATTTATTTTTGGGTAGATATTTCCTTCCTCTATGTTTTATTTCCTACATTGTTTCTTTTACAGCTTAAGGTCTTTATTTCCCTACGGCACTCGTTAGGGCTTCCCTCTTCGTTTTGCCGGAGTTCCTAACCTCAGACAAATCTTGGATTCTTTTGCACGATTTCGGTGGCCTCTTAAGGCTTTGTGCCTGAGGTCGGCGATATCATCGCATATGAACTTTTCTTTTTGGAGTTAAACTATTCACAGGCACACTTACTGACAAGGTCGCTAAGTCACGGATCCGTGAACGGGAGGTGCAAGGTTCAAATCCATCTAGGTTTTTTCCTTACTATATTTTCTCCCAGGCTTTCCTCAGTCTTTAACATTTTTCGTGTTCTGTGGACCTCAAAATGTGTACTTTCGGTGAAATATCTATATCAAATTGTTGGGTGGAATACAATGAGTCCCCTGCCTACTGTACAGAACGCAAATATCATATGAGCTTTACAGATGGCGTTCTTTTTATGGAATAGCGTCAACAGGTTAGCAAGTCTCGACGTTATGGCGTGTTCATCATCAAACAGTTTTAGAACTCTTAACAAGATTGCCATTCCCAGAAATTTTATGATTAATTAGTGTTTATTTTATGTTCATTGTTGTGAATTATTTCACTCAATCTGGTGCAAGTTTTCGCTTTTGCATTCGTGTTGTGTTTTGTGAACGACACCTTAATGTCAGGACAGGAATCCAGCTGAAAACTTCACCCTGACTATATCAGTTCTCCGAAATATATCACTGGATTAATGAGATATCCTGTTCGTCTTATACCAGGGCGTGGCATCCGAATTCTCTTCTCAGACTCATTTTCAAAATTAGTAGGATTAAAGATGCATGAAGCTCTCGGAAGCGTCACTCTCGGAAGCGAGACAGCGTATTATCAAAAGACATTACTTTCAACTGTGCACGGAATACTCTCTTGTTCACAATAAATATTTCATGCAGTCGCATTCCCCTTTTCTGTCATTTGCAATGCATTGTTCCAGCATTTTTGATGCAGTCCCAAACATGGCGCCTCATTGAATACCCTTCGTCGTTGTCGCCCTTTTAATTAATGGCTGTTGTTGAAAGGGAGCTGATACATCCATCAAAATCCTTTCACGTGTCGAATATCTCAGCACTGTACCCCTACTGTCTAGTAACGGATTTAGGTCCAAATGAATGCTGGCGATTTTCAAAAGCGACAGTCGTTGACGTGCTTCAATTAAGTGTCTTCTGTATACAAAATTGTTACTGAATTTCTTTCTGATAATTTTCGATTTCACACAGAAGTCTGAGTAACGATCTAATGTGAAAGAGAAATCTAGAAGGTAGAGAAGGTATTGCATTCCACCCAAAACTCGGTATTGAAATTTCATCGGAAATACATATTTTGAGGCCTCCGAATCCAAAAAAGCATTTATAAAAACGTCCGCACGCGCGTGATGTATGTCTTGTATCAGTCGATGGATGTATGGATAGGGTAGCTTTATTGGTTTCAAATTATTTAAGTTATTATACAAGTATTTAGTGCATGGGCCATTGACCGTACATGCATATTTAAGATGCAAGGTATGGTGACAAAATAAACAACATAAAAATAAAACATGTTTATGCTACATAACGTGGTGAACTAATTATGTAATGGCTTTCAAGCTGCTGCAGCATTATCAAATATATTCATCCAAGAGTTTGCGCTGTAAAGTGTTGACAAAGCAAAGCATTACTAAGCTATTTGCAGTTTCTCAAATATTCAGTATAACATTATGTGGGTACATATAATATAAGGTACATATAGTATAAGGTGAATGTTATGACTAGAGGAGACAAAACATGAATATAGTTACTGGTGGTGAATCTTGGATTTATTGTTATGATCCTGAAAATAAAAGTCACTCGGCTTAAGCCTACAAAAAGTATGACAAATTCACAGTGCTGATAAGAAGATGGTTGCTAGTTTTTTTTAACGGGTCAAATTGGTACTATAGCATTAGAAGATATACGTACCGTTACTGCTGATTGGTACACAAAGGCTGTACAGCAAATTATTGAAATAGTTTGTGAAAAACGCCCAAAAGGAAAAGTAATGTTACATCATGACAACGCATCGTCGCATGCAGCAAAACTAACCACTGAGTATCTGGATACCCTAAAGGTCAGCACCATGGACCCTCCCCCGTACAGCACTGACCTAGCACCTTGTGATTTCTTCTTGTTTCCAAAACTTAAAGATAAAGTGCGTGGAATCACAATTTCGTCATCTGATGAAACAGCGCAATATTATAAACACTTGGTTTCTGAAGCGCCTGAGGAAGTGTGGCTACATTGCTTTAAAGATTGATTTCATCAAATGCAAAATAAAAATTATGTTAAAGGGGAATATTTTAAAAAGCAATAAATCATTTAAAATTTTAAAACTAATCCTTGTTAAATTTTATAACCTTTTTCAGTGTTGCCCTGGTATTTCTTACATTTCTTAGAAATGTTTCCATCATTTTAATATTGTTTCTGCTATTGGGCTCGGTATTACTATTTCTTTGTTTAAATTATCCTACTTTTTGTTCTTTGTATATCATCTCCCCAGTTTTTAACATTTTCATATTATATTAGACAATGAAAAATGCAATTTTCCACAAATTTTCCATACATCTCCCCGAACATGTATTTCTTACGCCTTTTAAATATAATACTCTTGTACGGATGCAAGCAAGAACAATTCTTTGGATTGATCGCATATGTATGCATACTTCTTCCTCCCCCAATTATTTGTTAAGACTATGGACTAAAAGCTGGCTAACCGGAGTTAGAGTTGCAATTTAAACCTAAAATGACTATTTAATTTTGCACTACTCCTTCACTCTAAGTTCGGGCGTATTTTCTGTACTTGCATTTATCTATGGAGGAGACTTACGTGGAAACGTTCGGATCATGAAAAAGCGGAAACGGCGAATCCACCTCCAGTGAAATGCTTCATAAGAACATAATATACTAAAAAGAGGAAATCATGAAGGCAACCCTTTAATTACACAATAATAATAATAATAATAATAATAATAATAATAATAATAATAATAATAATAATAATAATAATAATAATACACTGGGTCGGCGTGGCCAGAATTAAACTGACAAGAAAATGACTCCTAAGTGTACAATATACAGCTCTTTAGAAGCACATTAAAACAAAAGGGATGATATGTTCACGTTATATTTCTCTTCCCAGCGAATACAATACACGTTCAGAGCAGACACACAGATCCGGTATAGAAATCACAGTACATACCTACAACGTGACCCCGCACTCAGCAATAACTCGTCGCTTTAGTTAGTTTCATTAGTAACATTTGATAATATAGAAATGAATATACTAAATTTAATGATTTTTGTTGTTTAGTGAATTAAGGGTTTTAGAAGTGTAGGATAAATTAATTATAGATTTTACTGAAATAATATAAATGATACCCCATGAATATAATTTAAATGAGTGGATAATAATCCATTAAAGTAACCTTAATAAAAGCCAGGAGAATACAACAATTTAACTACCCTCTAGAAAATAACAGTTTAATAACAATGTAATTTGAATGTAATACTTTAAATAAACTCTGAAAATTAACAAGTTGAATACATTTTGAATATTAACCACGCACCAGCAAAAAACAGATTGCAGCCGAATTGCAATTTTAAAGTAATTTAATGTCCGTCCGCAGCTCCGCGTTCTTGTTAAGTCTTTCTCATTTGAGATACGTCTAATAGGCGAATTTGCAACCAGCAAGGAAAAGTTAACAGACAGACAGCCAGCCAGCACAGCCCCTCGCCAAAGACTGAGGTTAACGGCATTGAATGATGGAGCTTACCCCGAGATCTGCACACTTACATCGAAGAGAACAAGAACCCAATTACCTTCGCTGCCTCACCCCAATCTGGGTGAAAGCTAAAGAAGTAGTAGTGGCACCGCGAAAAAGAGAACATGTATATATAGATGTGTGTGTGTATTGACATATACAGGGTGAGGCCTAAAGGTTTGCAGCTAGATATTAAATTTTAGCTACCCCTGCATAAACATTGGGAGACGTAGCTGCAGAGGCAACGAAAGCACCAGAACCTTAACAACACATTTCAGAGCAGACGTGGGATAGTTATCACTAAAATACCCAGAATTTCACATTAATCAAATTACCTGTGGTTTATTGAATATTAAACGTGCCCTTACATCATACACAAAATATAGAAAAGGCAGAAATTGGAGGGAGATATACACGAGGTCATATTCACACGATTCACACACAACCGCCCATGCCAGACACTCGACTTGAAGTCGTGACGCCACGCTACACACCACACAAAGAACTAGTAACGCTTACTTCCACCCTCTCTCTCTCCCACCAACTCTGGCCAGGAGGTGGGGAGAGATGCCACGCCAGACGAAATTCAAAACCCAAGCTGAAAGAATTACACCAATAATGTTGTGAAATCCCCTTTATCCGGTATAACTTTATGTTTGTGTAGTTCCCGTAATAAACAAATAACGAACCAAAAAATCTTCTGATATTCGTGGAAATCCGCATTAAATATCAATGGAGTTTGTATGTCGATTTTCATTACATCTCCCGATAGCATTTTCCAAGTCATGGATATATTGCATTACCTTTTTAGTGGCGAAATAAATTATCGGATTGCTCGAGTAATGTCAAATATATGACAGAAGACGGAATTTCAACCTTTTTCAACTTTCTTTGGTCCCCAACTCCTGCAAAAGAGTTAAACATTTTGGAATCGGCATAGAGTCTGCAACCATCAAGAAATTCGCTAATTACAAATACCGTCGAGTAATTTATGTTACGCTGCGCACAACTTTAGCTTTCATATAATTATAGAGCATGCACTGATAATGAACTTGATTAGGACATACAGAGGAAATGCAGCAAAACTTTCTTACACAAGGCATCCAGGAAATTCACAACATAATCCATAGAATTTACTTATAAGTTTGTTTCAACGCCAAATCCTGCATATTTCTGAAGTAGTTGCTTTATGTCAATTAAGGAACAAGTAACACATTCAAATAATCCTAACATTTAAGCACATTCCAATTAGTTTTCTTAGCTGTTAAATCGCGACTATCTACACTGGTATGTCGCTTAGAATGAAATATTCATTTTTTTCTCAATTTTAGTCGCATATTCTTTGGAGTAACTACTAGACTGCCTCTATGGTCGAGTGGTCAGCGTCAGGCTTCTCAACTCCGAGTTCCCGGTTTCGACGAGGAATTGTTCTTTAATTAGAATCATTTTCTCTCCTCCACAGAGTCTCGAAATGTGAGTGGTTTTTTTCACAGCGAAAATGAAATAAATCGACGTTCTCAATCTATAGTCAAGGCGTTACAAGCACCATCAATTGGGTTTTAATTCAAAGCTTCCGATATTACCATAGAACTTAAGAGGGGAGGGGGACCTTATGCATGAAGCAAAAAGAAAGCATACATTTTCTATTCCATGACATTGTCAACGAAAAGTCAAATTCTTCTTCGCAAATATGTTCTTTTATGACATCAATGCATTCGTATTCTGGTATACAAACTATGTAAATAATTTGTACTATTTTTCATTTATGAATTGAAATTAGATGTCTTATAGCCTATGACCGAGCGAGATAGCTCCGCAGTAACGTGGGAGACTCGCATTCGGGAGGTCCCGGGTTCGATTTCTTTCAATCGCCCACTTGGGTTTTTCTGGGTTTCCCTGGTCGGTCGGCGAATGCTGGAGTGGTTTCTCATCTACCGCGATTTCCTTTCCATCGTTTCTCTTCCACTCAGTTTCCTTCTCATCTTTAAAGTATGCCTCTAGGTTTCGATGAGTATGACGGTTTTCGGGCAGATGGCGCGGATGCTTGATCAAACGAAAGAGTACTACCCGTGGAGACTAGAGGGCTGCTTGATCGACATATCGTTCATCGTCCTCTCTGGGGAGCTCCAGTAGTGGGGCGGATTTTCAAACCTGAACTGTTAGGGACTTCCGCACGTCTCCGTGGGTTGTTCTGGCTGTGGCCTGTAGCCTGCAGTTTTTCCTTCATTTCATCCCTTCCTCCAGGGAGGATGGAGCCACAATATATCAAGGTAGGTCGCAGTGCGCGACGTGTACCCCTCCGTTGTATAACCTACCCCTTAACCTAATCTATAACCAATGCCCGTTGTGAAGAGCAGTGCTTTTCAATTGTGAAGAATTATTAAAATAGGCTTAATGTTTTCCGAGATTATTCCCCTTCCCTCCCACACATATACCAAAGAATATTTTTTCGAAACTGCATGTATCTATGGAGCTCAAAAATTGTATTTCAATTGAAATTTGATATTGCCTTTTTGGGTAGAATACAGTATCTTCACTATCATAGGTAAGCGGTAGAGAAAGCAAGCATTCAAAACACCTCTCTTATTACTGAGCGTTTAAAAATCGTGCATTGTTTTGAAGCAATACCGTAAAGATTGTACGATTAAAGTAAAGTAACTACAGTATAGTATTGAAGTACTCATGTTCCTTTTTTCCCCTCTTTTTCTTTCTTTTTTAACAAGTCCTTAAAATAATTTCCCCGATTAACTGAATGGAAACAGGTAAAGCCTCTGAATTATGATAATACATCTAACTTCAAAAGCAAAGATAAGGCACTATTCTAACATAACAGATATACACTTTTGGAGGAATGTTTCTGTTTAAATCAGAGAATATTTAAACGTGATACTATTAAATGTTCTTGCTGAATCTTAAAACGATGAAAAAGCGATGATATTGGTGTACTAATTAGGTGATGAAAGTGTAGGTAAAATAAAATCATGTATCACGTTTTTCTGGCATTTATTTTAAAAATATGAATGCGGAAACAATCTCAAGTACTAAACTGAAACCGCATTTTATGTACACCATTTTAAAATACAAGAGTGTCGTTTACCCGATTGGTTATGTAAATTATCAATCTATATGGAAATATTTTGTATAATTGCTATGCTTGTAAACTTTCGCATATAGCTACCATGTGGTTGTTTCATATACAATATAATTAAGGGGTTTCTGATGCCTACAGAATTTTAAGTTATAATCACTTGAAGCTGCATAACTGGATTCCATAATGCACTGAAACACAGGAATGCATGTGAAAAACACAAACTAACTGATCTATTTTTGTATACATTACACGCTGTGTATTTGTTTATACATGAGCTACTATCATACCGCCTACAAATGGTGGACCCTTTTTATTAAACCATTACAGGCGGGGGTTGCACAGCAACAATGATATAAAACCCACTGTATGCAATTTAATATTAGAATGCAAACATGCGTTGTGCCTGCTGCCACCTGGTCGACCTTCATCCCCCACCACATAATGTCTTTCTTTTGGAGTTTAAGTATGCACAATAGCTCAGAATTGACGTCACTGGTGAAATTCTCCTCCATTGATGTCCGATACTGACATAGATGGAAGCAAAGCTGACAGTTTCCTTGCCGAATTTCTGAAAAATTAAGGCTCGTTTAAAACATTCCTAGCAGCAGAATGCAATTAAATACGAAACTACGAAAATATAAAATACATTATTACGAGGCGCCTAGCATGTTGGCTCCTGAAGAGCGACTCTTGAACTGTTATTTTATATATGGAAGCCTTACGATTGCTGAAATTTGCATTTAACAAGTAATGTTACTGACGGAGACTGTAGCTATAGAACAGACTGCTTGTATTACTCGACAATCTGACCAAAGGGAAAGAATGTGTGATACTGACGTACTTTCATTGGCAATGCGGCTCCTTTGCCTTCAGGTTTATGGCAACCCTCCCCTTTTAGGCTTTTTCCGCACAACAGCTCTTATCGCGCATACTTAGGATTCTTAAAAAGGCACTTCGTTTAGAAGGTTTGTGGTCGAATACGAAACCGTTTGGTTATTAGACTGAAGAACAGAACTGACCTTTATTATGGTATGTTTTCGGCATCGTCTTTGAGCTCAACTTTTCCCGAGGATAGTTTCATTTGAGACCACCACCACCACCACCACCACCACCACCACCACCGCCACCACCGCCACCACCGCCACCACCGCCACCACCGCCACCACCACCACCACCACCACCACCACCACCACCACCACCACCACCACCACCACCACCACCACCACCTCCTACACAATGGACAATTCTGCTTCAGGGTACACAGTGTTGAGTGGATTGTCTACAGATTAATCCCGTGTCCTCAAGGTCAATACCTGGTCCCTTCGTTAGTGATTGTAAGCAGCTTTATTCGAAACTAAGCGTATTATACATATAATTAATCATGTAGTGTGATACACACAGCAAAAAACTATAGTCCTTCTTAGCTCCTATTTATAATGCAATTAGATAATTCAACGGCAACAATTACACAATGCAGCAATGAAAACCTTTTTTTTTTTTTTTTTCAAAATGTAGGTTTTCTTTATGTATTTCGAATTCTTGAATTCGAAAATGATTCTCAAAACATCGTATCACCCACTTTTTTGTATAAATAGCATATTTTGCAATAATGATATCACATATAGATGTATAATTATATGGCACACGAATCATGCAGAAGTGGAATAGAAGTTTAAAACAACAACACATTGAAATATACATACACTATGTGATCAAAAGTATCCGGACACCCCACAAACATACTTTTTTCATCTTAGGTGCATTGTGCTGCCACCTACTGCCTGGTACTCATTATCCGCGACCTCAGTAGTCATTAGACATTGCGAAACAGCAGAATGGGACGCTCTGTGAAACTCACGGACTTCGAACGTGGTCAGGTGATTGGGTGTCACTTGTGTCAGAAGTCTGTACGCGAGATTTCCACACCCCTAAAGATCCCTAGGTCGACTGTTTCTGATGTGATAGTGAAGTGGAAACGTGAAGGGACATGTACAGCACAAAAGCGTACAGGCCGACCTCGTCTGTTGACTGACAGAGACCGCCGACATTTGAAGAGGGCGTAAAGAGTAATACGTCGACATCTATCCAGACCATCACACAGGAATTCCAAACTGCATCAGGATCCACTCCAAGTACTATGACAGTTAGGCGTGAGGTGTGGATTCCATGGTCGAGCGGCTGCTCATAAGCCACACATCACGCAGGAAAAGGCCAAACGACGCCTCGCTTGGTGTAAGGAGCGTCAACATTACACGATTGAACAGTGGCAAAACGTTGTGTGGAGTGACGAATCACGGTACACAATGTGGCAATCCGATGGCAGGGTGTGGGTGTGGCGAATGCCCGGTGAGCGTCATCTGCCAGCGTGTGTAGTGCCAACAGTGAAATTCGGAGGTGGTGATGTTATGGTGTGGTCGTATTTTTCCTGGAGGGGGCTTGCACCCCTTGTTGTTTTGCGTGGCACGATCACAGCGCAGACCCACATTGATATTTTAAGCACCTTCTTGCTTCCACTGTTGAAGAGCAATTCTGGGATGGCGATTGCATCTTTCAACACGATCGAGCACCTGTTCATACTGCACGGGCTGTGGCGGAGTGGTTACACGACAATAACATCCCTGTAATGGACTGGCCTGCATGGAGTCCTGACTTGAATCCTATAGAATACCTTTGGGATGTTTTGGAACGCCGACTTCGTGCCAGGCCTCACCGACCTACATCGATACCTCTCCTCAGTTCCGCACTCCGTGAAGAATAGGCTGCCATCCCCCAAAAAAACCTTCCAGCACCTGATTGAAAGTATGCCTGCGAGAGTGAACACTATCATCAAGGCTAAGGTGGACCAACACCATATTGGCTTCCAGCATTACCGATGGAGGGCGCCACGAACTTATACGTCATTTTCAGCCAGGTGTCCGGATATTTTTGATCACGTAGTGTATCACACAGTGACAGATGCATATAGAGAATGTGGTACAAAACATGCACTAAGATAATTCATTCCGTAATTTCTTAGTTACCATGGCGTGGCCCGTGCTTTTCCTCTTATGGAGAATATCTGTGCCCTCACGGTGAAGCATCCAGCAGTAGTCGCACATCATCCGAACATCCCAAGTTCCGGGGTATCACCGTTCCATGTCTTTTATATCCTGGTGTAATCTTTCACCCTGTTCTTCACTTACAACACCCAGGTTTGGAGGAAAGAAGTCAGCGTAAATGTAACTTCAAACTCATTGAGCCTCCCAGCATTTTGAATTTTGTCAGCATGTTCTCAACTATGTCGGTATACTCTGGGCTACGATTGTTTCCCAAGAAGTTTTGAACCACACACTTAAAGGCAGTCCAGGCTTCTCGCTCCACGGCAATCACTGAATGAAGAAAATCTTCATCTAGCATTACTTTCCAAATATCAGGACGCCCTCGCACCTGACAGGTTGGGGAACTTGTAACATAGACATTTGAAACAGTTGCCACACTTAGGTAATGCCTTGACAAACTGTTTCATTATGCCCAGTTTGATGTGCAGAGGTGGTAAGAGTACTCTTTCTCTTTTCACTAGAGGGTCACACTTGATATTTTTGTCCCTGGAACCAATTCCAATCTTCAGGGCCACTGTTTTTGCTCCCAATGTTTGTCACGACTGTCTCATTCACACATGAAACAGGGGAACTTGGTATATCCTGATTTTTATCCTAGAACCATACCTAACACTTTTAAATCACCGCACATCATCCAATTGTGATCCTCATAATGAATGGTAGTAAGAAGCGGCTTAATGTTGTCATATGTTTCCTTCAGGTGCACAGAATGGCCGAGAGGTATTGAGGCATATATGTTACCATTGTGCGGCAGACTGCCTTCAGGCTTCCTTTAGTTGAGTCAAACAGTCTCCAGTCTTCTGGCACATACAAAATGTTGAACTGACCCATCAGAACTTGTACATTACTGCAGTACACTAACACGTCGTTTTGACCAAAATATATTGTGAGTAACAAGTCCGTTTTTCTGCAAAGTGTAACGGACGTGCCAGCTGATAACATTATGTCTTTCATGCATTCCTGTCCCTAGGAGCTCTGTTTCATCCTTTCTCAGTCCCAGATCGCGGACTAAATCATTTAGATCTACCTGAGTGAACAGAAGAGGGCCCTCATCTGTGCCTACTTCAAACTCGGTATCATCCGTCTCCTGCACGGTATCTGAGCCATCACTGTCGTCCGTATATAATGTCTGCAGAGACCGTAGAATAGGTATATCCGGGCCATGTAGAACAAGCGAATGCTGTTCGGATACTCAATACTCTTCTTGTTTTTCTTGTTGAAACCTATAACTTTATAAGAGCAGAAGTAGCAGTCGTCGGTATGATTCTGTTGCTCCCGCCAGACCATAGGGATACCAAATCGTAATCATTTCTTCTTTCCTGCCGTCCACCGTCGTAAACCTTCTACACACACGACCTATGGAGCCCATGCTTTATTGATGTCGCCTAGTTTCACTCCGAAATAGGCATGGTAGACCTTGCTCACGAAGGCAGTAATGTTTCTTCGATCTTTTTTCACCACAACTTCATCACAGATATAACAAAAACAGTTAGGTGAGTTTATACAGCCTTGGGTAGACATTGTATACTAACACTAACACGTACTTCCTTGCACAAACACAACACAATGATGGGCAGTCGGTGCCATTTGGAATGTGATAGTTCGATGTGTGTCACTAGGGGCGCAAGTGTTGGACAATTGAAAGCGATGCGCCGCTTCTGAGCTTCATATGGTGTTTTCGTGTATATCATCATTATTACAAAATATGCGATTTGTGCAAAAACGGTGGATGATACGATGTTTTGAGTATCATTTTCGAATTCAGGAGGTCAAAATACGTAAAAAAAATCCTATATTTTTGAAGAAAGTTTTTATAACCTTGCAATTTGTTACGCTGGTTTATTTCTGGCAGGCATATGTGGCGTAATTTTGATTCTTTGACGCAAGATCGCCTCAAATGTGTCATATTTTGCAACACGTTCGTATTATATCCATTTAAAAAGAAATAAGAATTATTTGTCTTATTCAACAAATATTTTAAGACAGTAATATCAAAATCATACAAATTACCGGTCAACATATTTCAAATTACATGGATTACGAATGTTCGTTTAATACTTTATTTACCTCGTTATCGCTCTGTGTCTCTCAGATAACATTTGCTGCAGTTTATTACTTCAGTTTTTATGTAACAAAACTTCGTACAATACGCAAACGGGTGTTTCTGATGCACTTTCTTCGACGACAGGCGGTCCCGTTTTCTTTCAGGCAGCACTTCCTTCTTAGGATAATTCATCCACTCCACTTGGTAAAAACACATACACTATGCTTGTTAATGTGTGTCTTGCATCAGTTCAGTTGTGAAGTTTGTTGGGAATACAGACCTGTTAAGTTATTAGCCTGAAAAGCAAACCTTACACTTTTATTACGGTCTTTGAGACCAACTGTAGTCGGGGTTATCGCTTAAGTATTATAATTCTTAACCATGTGATCGTTCTCACTTAATAATGTAGTAATACCTTTTAGGAGGTAAAGCATAACAAACAACACATTTATCTTAGAAGGAAGTATAAGCTTTTCCGGAATCGACCGTTAGCCACCGGATCTGTGAGGGAACTCGCACGCACTTAAAGGCACGGATACTAAAAAGGGAATTAGCTAGGGTGGTGCTGGGAAAGCCGCCCTTACTCAACCTCCACCCCCTCTCCCGGCGGGCCGCACTGCGGTAAAGGCTTCTATGGCGATGCCAAATCTCTCCCGTCAACTTTGGTATGGTCAGGTTTCCGATACTCCAGTGGTGTGTTTCGTATATTGGTTTATCGTTGATGGAAACCATAGCAGCCTCTGTCGGAAAAGAAACAAACCAACAGAGAAACAAAAACTCTTTACCTCTATAATTTTAAAATGTTTCGCCCTTTTCCAAAATTCTCCAAACTCACCTAACAAAAGCTTGTTTTTATTCTTTTTAGGAGGTAGTACATTAATTAAAAAATCTTAACTTCAGATTTTCTTTACTCCTGCAAGGAGTTAGGGTTGAACTTTTATACAACAAAATTTGTCAGTAAGGTTTTGATTTTAGTATAATTCATACAAACTTAAACATAAGATATATAGAGATAGGTAAATTTTTATATACTGGATGGAAGGGGTATAGATGACATTCTATTAGAAGTTGGTTCTACTCGTGAGTTCAACGACAAATGAAGAATTATTATACGAATTGAGTTTGAGCGCTTATTTTAGCAGAAAAAGCTTTTCCGCGCTTTCCGTCGTCTTATATTTTATATATGGAACGATTACTGCAAGTCCTATATGATAAAACAGCAGTTAATCTATATTATTGTCTTATTTTCTTCCTTAAGCTTTTTGATTCACCACAATTCAGCATTTTTTGTGTTGTTCGAATCTAATTTACGCTGAAGACATGACGTCGCAACAGCGGTTAAATAAGTGACTACACTTACGGGTAACACAAGTGCGATTGTCTCTTGCCGGCTAGCTATTACATGGTCATATGTTCTATTTAAGTATAGTTACCAACGCTTTACGTCGGTTTTCCTTCCTTTTATTGAATCTTTAAATAAAAATAAAATAGTCTAGTTCTTAATCTCGTTTTATAAATGTTTAAATAAAAACATTTGTTTTGTTTTATTGCATCTTCATAAATTGTTAAACAAATATAGCTACTTTACTTTATTTGTTCCTCTTGAATGCTTAGACAAGCATTTAGACATTTTTGTGTCTAATAGTTGTAAAGTACCGTGCCCACTTGGTTTTTACATTAAGCGTCTAGGAAGGATTTATTAATTTAAAAACATGTTTTATTGTTTCTCTCAAAATTAAGCAAGCGCGTTTGCTATTAATCACTTTCATTAAAAATTTCGTTGAAAAGACACGGAGCACTCTGCGGAATTAAACACCACTAGCAAAGTCAATATTGTTCCCATAATGCGGTAACCAATTCTCAGTGGTTTTGGAGAGAGAGCGCGCATTCTACTGTACAGAGGACCCGACCGTACCCATCAAGTACGATTTTCTCACCCACCTGCAAGGGAAAGTGCTCTTGTGTTTCAAAGCGTTTTTTCTATACAGCTATGAAAGATAAAGTGTTCACAAGCTTCTTCAATGTACTCATCAAGATCTAGCTCTGGTTTAAAGGATGACATTTATACTCTTTCCAGCGGTAGAAGAGTTTTAAAAAAATTGTAATACATTTCAAATTTGATTGAAATAGATACGAAATTTAAGACTGTTTATGAAGAGTTTCTTAAAGTTGTATAATTTTTAGGATTATTTACATTATAATAATTATTTTTAAGCTGCGGCATTCTTTCCGCCATAAAGCGAACGCGTCTGAAATTTAACGCTATACGCAGGTTAGAATCTTGCTTTCTAATGATACGAGGTTTGTAAGATGTTTACTGGCGCACATACTCTTTTGAAACTTCGTGACGACGTGAAACATCTTTCTACCCGCCTCCCTGTCTCTCGTAGCCCATTTCATAATTTGCCTTGAAAACCTTTTATTATCCTCAGAAGGTTTTAATAATATCACAGAGTTTTCTCTAAACTAAATAGGGTCGGCAACATTGTAAATTCCTTAAGTAAGTCCTCGTTTTTCCGGATTTAAATGTTGATGTTTATTATTATTATTATTATTATTATTATTATTATTATTATTGCTGTTGTATAAACTATCGGGTATAAACGCAACATTAAAATTCTCTACGCCTTCGTTTTTGATAATATTTAAAACAGTTTTGGAACACTGTTGGTTTATCTATGGGAGTAAACAGTACTGTAGTATTGAGTATCACACTCATAAAAATGAGTTATGGCTCACGTAAGCTCTCATTAAATACAGAGGGATTAAAAATTATTGTAGGGACATAACCGTTATGTATCCAAGGACATGGCAGTCCCCCTTCACAAGATAAGAGAACAATAGTGAAATATCGTGCCTGAGGATTATAGCTGAACAGGTGCAAAATATTTTAATGGGAGGTCAGTCGATAAATCTCGTCTTAATCTACGCAGTCCAACCCGTTTGGGCTTCGGCTATTAATTTGGGATCTTACGTAGTATCGTTTGTTGGGGGAGTAAGGAAATCTTAAACACGTGCCGTGCAATGTTTCTGAAATCGATGGAAATTCATTTATGCTTACTCTAGCACCTATTTATAATAAGTGGAGGAAATATTGCATTCCAACCCCCGAGATTTAACCGGAAAAAATGCTTTGAATCCCCTGAATTAAAAAAAACGCATTTTATACAAATTTATACGCACGTTTTTTTTGTGTGTGTGTGTGTGAGAGAGAGAGAGAGAGGGAAAGAGAGAGAGAAAGAGAGGGGGAGGGAGAAAGAGTAGAGAAAAACAGCATAACTCAAGAAAGAAAAATGAATAAATGCCGAACATAGTATATAAATTAAATATCTATCAAGGATGCAGCACAAATACTTCTAAAAGTATTAATCGGCCCTCTTAAATTATCTTTACATAGAAAAACTTTCATTATTAATTTTCTAAAAAATAGCTCTTCCATATTTTTAAGTTATTTGCATGTCAAATAAAACGTACATCTTCAATTTTTGAGAATAATCTGTGAGGCCGTCTTTATTCAGAATAAATGTATAATTTTATATAATTTTGCTTTTTAAATTGAGGAAGCTAAAAAATTAACATTTCTACAGCTTAGTTAATGTAGAGGAAACGCATACTGCATTTGATCAATAATAATAATAATATTTCTTCAGAGAATACGCGTTTTCAAATTCTCTGAAATCAGATAAGACAGTTTTTTTTCAAAAAAAATGTGAGGTTTGCTTTAGTCAATACAATAAGTTTATACAATAATAAAATATCTGTCGAATACCAAATATTATTTATTAAGGCATTTTTAAGGTGAATATTTTTCAGGAACGTCCTCTGTACCAAACTACCTTTTATATGGATGATTTATTTATTATTTTTTCAACTGTTTCTAATTAAAGTGAAACGGCATAGTTCCAATCGCATTGTAAGCATTAGGAACATAAGTTTGTGCACTATAAAACCTCTTACTTATCTTTTAAGTTTTATCATTTCATTCTCTCAAGAAAAACTAATTTTATTACTGATTTTCAGAACAACAAATGACATGTGAATGATGTAGGCTATTGAGAGGGAAAAGTAAGAGAGTGGAAAGAAAAAGAGGAAGACGATGGAGAGAATAGCGAGCGGAATAGAAGAAGAGAGTGAGAATGTTTAGGTCGAGTGAGAGAGAGGAGGGGAGGGAGAAAGATGAGAAAGCTGGAGAGAGATGAAGAGAAAAATATCTGCGTTTAACGCAATAACGCGCGCAGAGCCGCAAGTTCTGTAAGTTAAAAAATCTGATATATTACATTTACCTGCATGACATTCTCTACTACCTCCTGTACAAAGTATTGCTAGAAACATTTATTCCTCTTTCTACTTCTACTTAATCGACATAACTGTTTGTATAAATGCTTTTACTACACATTTTGTTGGAGTTACGCGGGGAATTTGTACAGTAGATCAAAGCGACTGCCAGATCTGTACAAAGGTGGTCGCTATGTGATGAAATTCCACACTTTGCGTGACCCCGAGAGAAAAAGCGAATAGTTATTAGCAGTTTAAGCTTCGATATGAACAACAAAAAATATCTCGTAAACAGCTAATGCCACAAAACATTGATTCGTAAATCTACATTTTGTGTGCATTAAATTCAGGTCTACCTCTTACTGTTTAAATGTTATACAAAATTAAACAAAATTAAGCGAATGAAAAGGACTGCAGAGACCATTTGCATAAAATTCAAAATATATAATTTGCCTTGTCATGCAAGAATACTAAACATATGATATTTTAATAAAAACTTAGACAACGTTGGAGAAAATAAAAACTAACAAACACAGTTCCATATCGAGGGTAACATGGTGTGGAGGGATTTTCTTTAAAATTTTCGTGTCGCATCCTTTGAAGATAATATTAATCGGAGAATTCGATTTTGAGTTAGGCTGTTCACACGCACACGCACACACACATGCCCATGTGGACCTTTTTCAATTTTTTTCAGAAACCTCTCAAAACATGAATTTCCGGTGAAATCTTGAATTCCAATTTTTGGTTGGAATACAATACTTCCGCTACTTACTATAGGTTTTCAAAATTGGAATCTGCCTGCACCCAAGCGCCCTAGCCGAAGTTGCTGAACTGTGACAGGCATATCTCGTCGTACACTGGCTCTTAACCTAGACAGATATCAATCGAACATGAAGTAAGCTGTCTGGAGGGTTAGGGAACGCCCGATCATGTGAAGTGGATCGTAAACACGGAAGGGGTGTTTGAGGGTGTGGCGATGGTGAAATGGAAATATAAAAAAGAGGGGCAACGAATATTAAAATGTATTGCAGCTAACACGCGATGGGCGGTCCTCATGACTAAGTGTCTGGGTGGGGCCGCATTGTTGCTTCTTGTTGTGCAAAAATGTGACACCATAGCTACCAACCCTTCATGAAAAAACAGCTTGCTTTTAGGCCCATTACAGCCTGAGATCTTACATCTTATACATGCCACATAAAGCCTATTGTATTTCTAAACTGATAGCTGAGGGAATAATGCACTAAAAATGACTCAACGAATAGATATTCTTTCAGGTGGAAGAAAATAGTCATAACTTTCTTTAGTGATTATCAATTTCCCTTTGTTAATCCAGATAAAATATTTGCATAGACATGTAATGAACGGTCTTTTATACATAGGTAGCTGAGAATCACCCAAACACAGAAAAAGTCAGTATTAAATACAGCGGCTGCTTTACACTCCGTGTGAATTAGAAAAGCTCCTACTCATACGAGACGCTTTTATAATACAAACTACGTACACTCGTACAAAACTCACAGGGAGAACAACGCATATAGAGGATAGATCGTTCCACTGTTTGCGGTACCCGAGGTTTAATTTGACAACGTACCTTGGCTGTTAATAAGCTGAGATACTTCTTTTCTTATAATACGAACAAAGATATTAAAGCAATTCTGACCATACGTATTCTGCGAGATAAATGCATGTGATCATAAGAAACCAAGGTAGTCTTGTGGGAATGTGTTACAATGCAGTTGTTATGAGGAAGGTTTTATTAGAAGTAAAAAACCCATACGTCTTTAAGTGCAATAATAATTTGGGAACAAGATGGTCTGAACACATGGAAATTACACTTTAAGTGTGTTAAATTACCACTGCTCTTAAAGTTCTCAATGGTGTTTCCTGAAATTTGTATTAATTATTATAGAAATCATAACAATTATTTCAAGTGGTTCTGACACACCTCATTACTTTCTAAGGTTATAATCATCTGCACTTCATTACTGGATTGCTTCAGTATTTTGGATTGCCTTCTCTTGGTCCTGGCCTCTTCTGTAAATTGCTGAACTGCTAGCTGGGTATGATATAGTCTTTCGTTGTTGAAAGATACAAAAATATTCTAAAAAGGGGCGTTGCATGACAGCTTTAAAGGGATGCAGACTAGCATTTAAATGGTATTTAAGTGTCTTAAAAACCTTTTAACCCCCAAAAAGTAGGTATATATTTTCTGAAGCTGGAAATAATAGAATTTTATTAGTGCCTAAAACAAAAAATGTGATATTTGAGCATTCAGAGTACCTTGTTCCCTTAAGGTAATAATAATTTAGTAGCATTTTGCACAATCCATATGACTATTTTACGACTTGGAACGTCTACACCCGGGTATCCTTCTTGAAACCGTATTGGGAATTCATAAGCTAGTTAACACACTAGAATCGTACTTAAAGACGCGCGCGCGCACTTGGGAACAGCTGAGATACGACTTTGACACCGGACACGTAAGCAAGCAGGCATGCTCAGCGAATCATCGGGGAGCTCGCCCGCGAGAAACACACCGTGCGCCGCGGAGTAAAGTATATCTGATCACTCTGTATATGGCTGTACGTCCAGTGTTGAAATGGCAGATACAAACCCCAGTGCTCAGTCGTATCCTACAAAATAGCTTAACTTCCTTCGCCTATCGTTCATTACTTTGGCTTTGAAATTAAATATTTCAAAATGACATATGTATCAAAGCATGGAAATAAGATACACTGTAAAGATGTTTTCATTAATTTAAGAAATAGCTAAAACTAATATTTGTAGCAGTCTCATACATGCACTTAAAGAATTAACACTAAATTGTTCTAAAGCACTGGATATAGAAGACAACATAACAAATATATAATTAGCATTTGGGTTAAACTCTTTCACTAAGCTTATAAAGGATTAAAAATAATAAATAACAGTGTTTTTGACTACACTAGTTAGTTATTCGACATTCAAATCCATCCCAGAATTTTTTGAGCAGTAATCACCTTTACAAAATGTTCTATAACGTTTTTCTACCATCTTGCTTTCATATTTATGGGAAACATTACATTCTAAGATTTCTGCAGCTTGTTTACATTTGTACAATAATTGATGGTTAATGTCGGTTAGGCACGTGAACGAATAAATGTAGTACAGGAATTTTAGGTCCAGAAGGACTTGTTTGTAATGGCAAAAAGGGCGACTATTCATGTCAGATTGTAAGTTGATAGATAATGTCCAGATGGTTTGCACGGTATATTTCCGTTGCTATGGAGTTATATCAGACTGGTACAAAGCTATTAAGACTTTTAAATAAAAAAGCAACAGAAGTCTTCGAACGTAAATTGCTGTTTGAGGTGGGAATTCAATGACAAGTTCCGCTTTATATCTTTAAAACGTTGCCGGCTTAAATAAGCTATTTGGTTTTCATCTGACATTATCCAGACACTTTTACACGCGTCTCTTTATGAATGTTTACATTTATAAATTCAAATTACCTTAAAACGCGTATATTTGCTGTGAAATCTTGATGGAGGCATGCTTGAAAACTTCCCGAAATTGAAACCCGTAAAACTTCTCGTCGTCCAGTTAAGCATACTAATTTTGCGCTGACATGAAGTTTAGAATGCGTAAAATGTTAGTGCAGTAAACTTACAAAAGTACATGTAAAATAAATGGGAATTCCATTTTATAAGAATCCTTGAGGAGCTGGTAGTACTGCTACGTTCTGTCACACGTGCTAAAACTCTTTCTTGTAGCAAAATAAACCCATATTTAAGCAAAGAAAACCCACTCCCTAGTCTATACACATATTTATAATCCATATTTTACGCTTCATAACATGAACTATAAACAAAAACTGTCATAAAGTAGTAAGTGTCCCGCATGCACAGAATGCGAATAAGATAAGCAATTCACACGAGGGAGTTGACCTTGCAATTCACGTCATCCATTACTGAATTTTCATTCCCATTTATTATTGATTACTACAGGTCACTACTAGTGGTGCAATCAAATTTTAAAACCACAATGCATTTTGTTACGAAGAAGGACCATGATCATGATGAAGGATAGACATACAGATAAACCCTACCCTATTATAGCACTCTATATTAATTGGCACTGTGCATCCAGTCTGTAATCTTAAGTTGCAATATAATGCAATAGAATTTAATGCTTTATTATGTCCGTGGTGGAAATCTGTAACATTTTGAATCTGCCGACAACGCCATAAAACGCCTGCTTTGCCATCAAGTCGTAAAAAGCCTCCACTCGCACACATTTTACGGACAAACCGTAAAAGTTGGCAAGTACATATGTGAATGGGTGGAGAAAGTGAGAACAAATTAAAAACACACACTTCATTAAAGATAACTAATAACAAATGAAAGCAGTTCTTTAACCGTAAAACATATAGCTGGTCTTATTCAATATAACAGAATGGCTAGTAGGCTTTCAAAACCCCTCCATCGAGTTACAGCTGCTGTGTTGTTAGATATGAAGTCACCTGTCATAGCCCTCCAGTGTAACATAACCTCACTTTTCATTTCTTCGAGAGCGGAAAAAGCAGTGACTACCTTATGCGGTGCGCGAAATATTCAAATAGGCTTAAATTTACAGCAAGGAACTTGCATTATCCTCTGATGGATGATTTATTTCTGGAGCGAAAACTTGGTCGTTTCTCGGTTTTTCCGTCTCTCTCTTCAAGAAGATATAGCTACTGGCTGATTCAAAACTATCTACGTAGTAAATAAAATAATTCAGTGAAGTATTAGCAGGCTGTGTTATTAGTGTCTGCGATCCAGTTTGTTACAAATGCTAATGCTTGAATATTGAGTTAGTAATCCTATTTAATACAACCCCCAACTACAGCCAAATAATGTTTGTTTGTTTTTAATTCATGAATAGTAAACGAATTGGTTAAGACAGTATTTAAAGTGCATGTAATTCATATTAGTATATTCAAGACCATTTATTTACAATATACATGTTTAAAATGAAATTTATTTATGTACCATACATCGCCCATTACTAAAAATGTAAGACACTAATGGTTGCCAAAACAAACAGAGAATTTTGCTCTAAGTGCAGTGTACCCAGTGTCACAAAAGATTATAACTGTAAAATTATTATGTTAATTTAGCTAAACAAGGACTATATCGTAGGTATACATAGCTACCACCAGCAAACTATAACAAATTCTGTTAATAAAATACTTAGGCCGAAACAGACTTTAAATCAATAATATCGGCTCACACATACATTGCTGCTCGTTTAAAAGAAAATTTATTTAATTTGGAGGTTCGTGTGAGCAGACGCGTAACGAGAAATACACAATTTAATTATATAGGAATAATTATTTATTTACCATTCATGGTGTAATTCAGCATAAGGTTTTAAGAGATAATGTGAAAGCAATTTAACATAATATTGTTTTAAGATTTCCACGAGTAAAATATAAATTAAATTCAACACACGAGTAGCATCACTATAACACGGTTACAACAGATTGTAATTCTTTTGTGTTAGGTATATAATTATAAAGTGCAAAATACAATTAAATGAAATGAAAATACACATCGTGTACATATAGTTCTTTTCTGAAAGTCACAAGAACTCTGAGAACGAAGAAGAGAATCTCATCGCTCCGAGCATCGCCGTGCAACTTCAAACCACAATTTAATTTTACATCAATATTTAGAACATCTTAGATTACTATTTTAATATTTCCAACAACAGAAGAGAATCGTCTCAAACAGAAATTTTGTAGTTGAGCTGAACCTACTACGCTAGTAAATACTGCAGTCATTTAACTATGAAAAGGAGAAGATGTAAGCCATCTTCTATCTTCACAAGTCTAGATGAGAGACACCTATAGCTCTGCCGATACAGAACAGTTTAATGTTACAGGCGCACGACTAGGAGAGGGGGGGCTTAACATAATCTTGAAATTCATAATATTTGCGTTTCGTTAATGCTTATAAGCACAATATATTTTCAGTCATTATCTTGTAGAAGTTTCCAATCAGTTGAAGCTTTTATATTCACTTCCAAATACTAGTGATATATTATTACTTGTTTGTTGCCGTACTCGTGAAACGACCCAGGGTTTGGAACGAAACTCAGATAACGAAGGGAGGCAATACTCGAGAAAATGTTTAAATTAGGTTACGTGATGAGCGTAGATTAACAGAATGCTGACGCTTCACACTTAGGATGTTTAAGCTGACCGAATTGAAGTTATGGAGCAGACTGCTACAGCACTCAATACAGAATGTCTTCACGCCGGTCGTGGTCACGAGTATTTTTATAACTTGTCAATAAGAAGCAACTTCACCCCAGCCAGATATGTAATAAACTGAGGTACTTACAACTGTATCGTAGGTCTTTAGAATAGAGTCAAGGGCTCAAGGCATCGGCAATAGCTTCACCTGCAGTTCTCATTTTCACCGGAACCCGCACTCCCTTCGCGAACGAGGGGGGGATTGATAGCAGGTAGCAGTTTGCTTCTTGATTACTGGTCGGGGTGCAACAACACTTCTGCACTGCTGACGTGGTATGGTTTCTAAAGATTTTATCATTTTGGGAATACTATTGTTAATTTTGATGTCCAAGCATCGCAGGGAGGATTGTATAGGAGCTCATTTCTGCTGCTGGTAGAGTTGCTCCTTTGTTACCATAGGTACTCCATGCTATACGGAGAACCCGATGTCGCCTCAAGCGGCGTGTTCTGTGGTTTTAATCCCCAAGAGACCAAACGAGAGCGCCCGGATGTTAGGACAATTTTGGTAGAATTTTGCGGCCCGGCTCATGCCTAATTTCATCCTCCATGTATGGAAGGGATGAGGCTTCATGAAGTGGTTGTACGGGGCAGAGACGCCCTGAGGCCTTTATTTTGTACCCTTGGCAGCCATAGCAGAATGGAGTCTGCAGGCATAAAATAGGACAGGGGTTATCAGAGCTCTGAAAGGGTGTAACTTCAGAGGAACTGGTATCCTCGAACAGAACATGGGGTAAATGAGTCTGTAGCCCTAGTGGCCCGGTGCGCCAGACCTCTGGTGTGTTTCTGAAAAGTTAGGCTTTTGAGGATGGTATTCAGATGCAATGTGGTATTCGTCCACTCAATACCACAATGGAGATAGGTGAATGTAGGTCAGTTCGCGGGGAACCTGTGCTTTATTAGCAGAAGTGCGTGACCTTTGTCCGGATTTATGGACATTCATCAACGCTTGCATCATTCTTGGATGAGCCTGAGATATCTCTGTAAGGGTTAAAGATCCTGTGGGGGTTCTTGTTGGTACAGAATAACAACACCTCATTAGTATTCTGAGGTAAACGCTGAAGAGCGTGAGATAGTATTGAGCCTTTGGGGACTCCTTCGGTTATTGGCCATACTGGTGATGCTTTCCTGCGACTGAAACAATAAAAGAACAGTATTTTAGAAATGAGTGGCATCTCTGTACCTTAATGTACAAAAGTAGGTTATATCAGGGACTGTTGCGGACCTATGGCGTGCAGGTAAACAATTCCCAAAAGGCAATACCTACGCACACGCATAAACGACGGAGGGACTGCAATTACTTACTTCCTGTCCTCGTTATTTTTGTAACACTTATAGTTCGTGAAAATGCATCCCTTTCCATCCAGTTATCTATGCGTATCCAGTTTCTATTAATCATTTTCTGTTCCCCTTTCTATCCATTATAAATTAACTTTTTTTTTTCTTTCTTGTAATTTTTTTGGGAGGGGGAGGGACATCTCCTGCCTGGCTCTGATTATAGTTGGTTATGTGAAATTGAAAACATGAAGCCTAATAATAATCTATAATCAAATATTCAGCATCTTAGAACAAGAAAGCGGCAGGAAATGCAGGTATCCTTGTTGCCTCAGATGAAACCATGAAAGCAATGCGTAACATCCTCGTAATTTTCGGGTACTAAGACGAATCTAAACACACATTATGAACATGTTGCAGCATTTCAACTAATTATGCTAAATTAGTGTAGAGTCACTCGTGGTAATGGAAAAGTTATTTACATAAACTGTACAGGAAAGTGTGTTTTCAAGACGAGTAAGATAGCTGAGGCCAGAATATCGAAAAGAGTCTTGAAAAATACACTTTCCTGCAGTTACTACAATATTTTATTTCATGTTATATCGAAATACTTTATATATAGGTTAAATATTGTACTGCATATTATATTGGATATGGACGTAGTAACGCGTCTCATATGCTCATTGCAGGGCCATATGTTAGTGTTGGAGTACGGAGAGCAACTGAACAGAAAAGTTTAATTTGACGTACTGGTTTGGAGACGAAAAAGCATGAAATTCCAGATAGCATTAAACAAATACATTATAACTACGTGTTTCAATAACGGTTATAACGTTTGAGCTGTACATTTTTCTTTAAAAAAAATCCGACGTGTTACATTCACATGACTTTCTGTACCCTCTATCACTTATTAGTGGGTGTAAAAATTATTATTACGAATGTTTATTTTGTTATCTACTTCATTTTAATCGACATAAACCTTTCCGGAAATAGCCGCATTACACATTTCGATACAGATACAAAGGGACTAGTGATAGTTTTATAACTGGATGCGATACGCTGGCCTTAAAATGCTATGCTCTTTACGTGCAATCGCGAGAAACAACCGAATATTAAGAGGACTTGAAAAGAATGACAAAGCCTTGAACTATTCGAACCATTAATAACGGATATCTCGGAAATGGTTGATGTCACAAAAAATTATTTGCAATAAATTGTGTGTTTTAAACATATCTACAGTTTTTGTGTAATACGTTTTCGTATATCGCTTAACGTTTATCAGTTATACAAGGTCATACAAAATTCCTTACGAATGAAGTGGACTTCACAGGCCATTCCCAGAAAATTAAGGATTTACATTTTATCGGTCATGTAAATATCTTGAATAGATGGTATTTCAATCAAAATAGTTTCAGCTATTTTTTAGAAAATAAAAAATTTCGAAATGTTCCATGTAAAGGGTAGTTAGTTTGAGTTGGGGAGATTTTCTTGAAAAGCTTTATGTAGCATCTTTGGAAGGCACTAAACCTAAATACCGAGTTTGATATTTATCCAACTTTTCGTTTTTGAGTTATGCTGTTTACAGACATTCACCCACACAGCCGGACCTTTTTCTAAAAATGTTTTTTTTGGATTCGGGTGGTCTCAGAACATGCATTTTTGGTGAAATCTCGATATCAAAATTTTGGTATCTTCTCTAGCTACTAGGTACGGTTAGAGAAAGTAAAAATTATTTTCGAACAGAAGCTCCCAACCTCGTGAGAAAATAACATTGAATAATTAGATAATAGCATGTAATGAAATAAATTCTACTTACTGTATGTAGGTCATTCATTTCGAGAATAGTCGCAGTTCTATACTTAGAGATCATTATCACATTGTGTGCTACAGGAGCAAGGGATGTATAAAAAGGGAGGTCGCACACAGACGATGTTGAGGATTATGGGGGTCAGAATTTGGAGAGTTGCCCAGTGTGGTCCGGCATTACGTTCATATTAGTGGAGATTAGACCCTGGGAAAGGGATCTGTTGTTGTGAGTGCCGGCCCGGTCTGACCTGTACAAAGTTACGACCAAGTTTTCTACACCCTCTCACCATGAAATGTGTTTCCACTTCCTTCTTTTTATTGCTCCTACTTCTTTTCTTCTTTCTTCATGTTCTTGTTCTTTTTGGTCCATCATTTCTATTTCCACAGCAATGGCTAAGACTGAGTTTTAAGTTCACCTTCTTCAGAAGGATCTCTCCTTATACAACATTAAATGCAGAGGAAGAATGTTGAACTGACTAATCCACACACATCCTCTATTTCAATCGCGGGTATGAATATATTATAAAGGGATTAGAGTCATGATTCACAATAAATTATTAGTTTTTAATTATAATTTCCCCAGAAGCATTAATGTTATGAAAGCAACAATGAAACTAATCAGGTTGCAGAATTTCTTTTTCACTTTCAGTCGGTCGCTTTGCAAGGTTAGGACGACATTGTACACAGTTCTCGCAAAGTGTTTTGTTTTATTTTTTGCTACCATAACCCCAAAAGATTAGCTAAAGTTATTGCGTTAATGTGGAGATTATTCTCTGTCTCTTGCCTCTCCTGCTTTCTCGCTGTTTATCCCCCTCCCCCTCTCTCTCCCCTCTTTATATATTTATTAAAACTGGTCCACGAATGCATGTGATTTTTGCTAATTTTATATTTGTGTATTATGTTATGTATGTAATGAGGACAATCCGGAAAATGTGGCCGCGCGCGCGAGTTACTTATGGGCCGGCTTTGCAAGCGCTTCTCTACTTATCTACCTTTCCCTTCAGAATAATAGTCGTGTAACGAGGTCATTATGTGCCACTGCCCCGCAGTTTAGGTAATTACTGTTCCAGAAGATTCGTTTGGGGCGGTTCTAGTAACCATCCTTTCTACAACGTTCCGCTTTTTATACGGATCCTCTATAAGCGGCTGTTCTTGGCCGGACAAGATGTTCTGTTAGTTAATAAATTACGAAATGAAAAGTGGACAGCGACACCGCAGTTCAGTTGTGATTTTTGATTCGAAGATCAGTTGTGTTGTGTTCCGAGTGTTTGCCAAAAGTGACTCAAGTGTAACGTTTGTGCTACGCTGGGTACTAAGTGATAAAGTGTGTTTTTCAGTAACTAGTATTCTTATTTTTTGTAATATTGGTGATTCCTTCATTATTGAAAATCGTGCTCTTCTAGACAGAGCTGGGCTATAAGACGGTTTCTAATTTAAACTTCTAAATGACTAAAATACTAAAAATATTTACAGTGCCTGGATATTAGAATACAAGCATGCTGGGGTCCAAAAAGAACATACTTTCGAATAGGCTTTGAGTTTTCGTTTAGAACGCCTTGGAGCGGTATTATTGCTTCAAAGAAGATGCGTTTTAAATAAGGCAATAACCACTCATATTTCATTCAGCCATTATTCATAGATGGTCAGGATTTAGCAACTAAGAAAACAGAATACACAGAAAAATAAAATGCAATCGGATAGCGTATTAGGAGCTTCAAATTAGGAGCATCAAATCAAAAAGCACTAAGTAAACAATAAAAAAGTGTTCAGGATAGAGGAAACATTGATATCTCCTCAACTTACCGGCGCTTTTTAAGACCCTTCATACCTAACTGTAGCAGAAATGCCGCTTTCCTAAATTCTGTTATTGCCAAAATCATTTTAACACCACTTTATAATTAAAATGTTTTGCAATTAGTTCAACCCTATTCGCGAGACTTAGCCTCCTCTGATTATTTACTGTTTCCAAAGTTGAAAAAATGCCTTGGTGGTAAAAGATTTGCCAACAATGAAGAGGTGGAGTCTGCAGTTGAGGACTATTTTGCAGACCTAGACGGTTCTCGGTATAAACAGGGTATCGAAGTGATTGAACATCGCTGGGAAAAGTGTATCGATCTGAAAGAAGACTATGTAGAGAAATAAAGATGTTTTTTTCCAAAATTGTTGTGTTTTCTTTGTTGGGTCGGGTACTTCTGGGACAGCCCTCGTAGATGAATGTCTTCTAAGCACACTGATATGCTTTTATGCAATCAGTTTGTTTATTAAATAAGATATGATTTTTGCTCAAATTTACCAGCTTTTGATTAAAGTTTATCAGCAATTATTTTTTAAATAATCATTTTATTAATATCAAAGTAGATTCAAAACAATAATTATACGCTGTGTTTGGTATCTTAAAGTTTTATTCGACTGTCTTCAATACTTTCTGAGAAAGAAAGCCATTTATGCCTTGAGCACACAGAATCTGCCATGCTTAAAAGTAGCGCCAACTTATAGAGCAAAACTTTCCCTTAATCTGAGCTGAGGTTTACCTCTCTATTACAATGTGTGTAGGAGGCATGACTTTGAAGTGACGCAGAATTTACGGTGCAGTGCTATTTTTAAAAATATACTTAAAATATAAGCAATGTATCTATAATAATAAAACATGTCTTAAATTGAAATGGGGATGTCGGTTTATAAGACAGGATAAGAGAGTAAAACTGCCAATTTTTGTCAATTTTCACTGATTAGTCTTTTCTTACATTACAACTTTCATGTTTCCCTGTCTCAGCATACTCATACAGGTTCTTTGAATTATTCCTCAAAATTGTTCGGTTTCACTATGACTGACTCTGCATTCTACAGTCAACTCTTAATTAGAACAGAGTTTGTTTAACTATTCAAACTCTCTGCATGCTGTAATTGCTCTGGTACATGCCTTTGAGTGAGACATCATTGATTGAAAATGGCAATACGGGGATTCCTAGAGTGTTTTACACCACGGCACGCAACCATTTCATTATCATAGCGTTTATACTACAGCAAATTCTGCTCATTCGGATCCAGATTAGCAGCTTCCGTGACTGCAACAGCCCTGAAATAATCCGCCCCTCAAGAGGCTTGCGTTAAACATCCCCATCATTTAACGTAGTTTCTAGCCAGACAATTAGATATTACACGCAAATGCTTGTGACGCCAGGGTAACGAAGATGAGATGTTTCAGACAACTCTCTAGGGTTGAATATGTACTTCTCTTGACCAGAAATCTAGTGGTTTGGCTTTTATTCGGACCAAAATTTAAAAGCTACTGGTATGGAACCATTGACTCTTGTGTTCAGCTAATAAACTGAGTTTTTGATTACGTTAATATCAAAATGACGTATTGATAGAATGAATAAGTGAATCAGCCTCCCCTGCGTTTCCTTAACTATGCAACCCACATAGTTATGGAGATTATAATGTTATCTGAAAACATTGCCCCTTTTCCAAAAGAAGTGCTTTTACAGCTATGCTTCTGCAACGCATTTATTCATTGCTATGCCTTACCAGTATTGAACAATATAACAAAGCTCCGTTTTGAGCTTGGCAGCAAGCACATGTGGCCGAGTGGATTATCGCAAGGAAATTAAGGTGGGTTCAGAGAGCCATGCTTTTATTTCGTGACTTTTGAAGTTTGTTTATTCCGTTTTAATGCTTTGTCACCTGAGTGGAGAGATTAAAACGAATACCAATGTTGATCGCAATATTATTAAAGTAATGTAGCCAGTACACTTAAAAATCGTAGCAGTATAAGTTACGTATTATGTAACATATCCAGATCAAGCAAGTTGTAAAATCAAGTCCCTATGCAGGAATGCGTGTCATAACACTGAACGACTATGAACCTTCAAAAGAGAGGCTTTAAATTTCACTCTGTTTACTAGGAGGACTGTAATATTGCTTATATGCTACATAGTTAAAGGACAGCATATTAGACATTACAAGGTAATTAATCGAATAGAGGTGAAATATGTATGCATTCTATAGTACATGCCAAAACTACAATATTAATTAAATATCTTCTAGTGACTATACCACAGTCACTTTGAAGTAGCTTATATATCCTCTAGTTTGTAGCGGTATTTAAGCCGCTATTTAATGCATTTAAAATTATTATGTTGGGTTTAGTTTTAATGTTGTGTTCAAAAGTGTTAACTAACGAGAAATATATAGGAGCGCTATGTAATGCATAAGTGATTGTCAGGGAAAATCAACAGGCGAGGATAGGCCATTAAGCTGAGATTTAAAATGGGGAAACTATAAAGATTGAAAAGAAATATGAAAATTACATACAGAAATGAAAATATGTGAAGTTATTAATTACGCTATAAATGCTTATAGAGAGTAAAGGATTTAAGTACGGATTTCTTAATGTAATTTCCTATGCAGACCACTACAAGCTATTAATATTTATTTAAAGTATATTAATGATGAAAATTATTAACAGCAACCCTGAGGGAAAATAAAAACCATAAAAGATTGTTAAAAACAACAGTTTTCAGCTCCACCGGGGAACGGTGTAGAGATAGACCCAAGCTGCTATCTGAGTAAAGTTTGGTAACCAACTGCGGAGGTTATATTATAAATCACATCAATTTATTTTATAAATTACATTACATTGATCAGTACATCTACTGATCATCGTCATAACCGTCCGATGAATGAGAGCAAAATGGATCATCGTCATCGTCGTCGCAACCGTCCCAAATTTTATAGAATCACCACCTTCTTTTTGATTGATTTATAGCAGCGCATGCATGTGATACATAATTTGGTCATTGAAAGTTTTCAGAGGTTGACATCATGTGAAATCTAAGATAAACTTTATAAAATACGCTGGGAAAACTGACATAACCAGGAAAAAAGCTGGATTTGTTTGTTAGCTGGACTTCGGTTCAGAATAACTTGTATCCTTTAAACCGCTGCTACACTGGGTGTGAAGCATTCGATTCCCTGAATAGGTAAACGAAAGTAAAGTGAATGGAGAATATACCCAAGTTACATTTTCCACTTAGGTCGTGCATAAAATAAATAAAAAAAATAAAAAAAGCTGTGGGTGAACAATGAATGTATTTCAGTAAGTTGAAATACAATGCAGGACTTATGACAGGGCGTAAAGCTCAATTCACTCGATTAGTCGGGCTTGGATGTTAATATTAGACAGCATGCTGGGATTCTATGAGGCAATGAATAGAATTCGAACCCTCTGATTAACTACCTTTTTACAGCAGTAACACCAGGATCGTTAAACTGGTAAACTAAGGTCAATATTGTGGCATGTGCACAGATGTTAATCTTAAGATGCTCTCTGGACTCCGAAGCTCGGCAGTGTCTGTGAGTAGGGGCGAATGAGGGGAAACAGTGTCATTGGAAGGGATATGGCGTTACTGACGCTTGGGTATTTTAGCGTGGCTTCTTATCATTCTGAGACTAGGCTTCGAGTGAGTCAGACGGACAACTGCCTAAGACATGGCGTCCTCGCCCGGCAGACACATGGGGTAAGAAAACTTTTATAATAAATCTACCAGCTATCCATTCTCTTGCAGTTTTAATTATGATAGTGTAGAGTTCCTTTCCTCTCCCTTCAGCCAGAAATTATGTTGGTGTAGTAATTATTTTTGTAAAGATAACTTAGCTGCGTCCTCGTCGTTGCCTCTTAAATTAAAGTTTCCTTTGTTTGATTAACGATCCCTCTCGCAAGCGAGTTGCTCCCATCTGAATTTCTAAGTTAATATAAGTGAGGCATACGACAATTGGCGTGAGTCGCCGGGTAATTGGCGGTGGCGCCGAGTAATTGGTTCGATTGTTTTGAGATTTTAAGTGCAAAATTTTTTTTCCCTCCAAATTTAACGGTTTGTGCTTCTCCACGTGGTCGCGAAAAATCTAAATTTGTTTCTAGCTTAAGGGTAAGGATTTTTATGCTTTAGTTTGTGATTCTCTTCTTCTAAATTTTGTTTCTATCATATCTGAAAGTCTGGTTTCTAAATTTTCATTTTGAGCTCATTTTTGCATTTTTTCCCATTGTCTGCCGGCGTGACGCTAAAACTTCTGACTCCATTTTCCCCTTGTTTTGGCTTCATTTCCTTTAAATTATATCACTGTGTTAAGTTCTTCGTGCTGGTCATTTTGAAGTATAAATTTTCGTAAATTGTGGAAAGTGAATTGTGAAATTGGGTGATATTTGTGTCGTTGATAATGTGTTTGCGTGTGTGAGCTGATTTACGTAACATTGCATTCTAGATTGCGTCATATTGAAAGTATTAACGACTCGACAGTGCAACAAATTCGTTTAAAATTCGTGTGTTGCGTGTTTAAAATTTACGTGTGTATAAAAAGTGTGGCATCTGTTTGAAATATTTAAAGTAATAAAATGAAAGAGGTCACGTATATATATTGAAAAATTTTTGCATTGTACACTCGCGGAAAAATAGTGATAATAATAATGCTTATAATTTTGCTTCACCGTTACCAAGTTTGGTTTATTTAATTACGCAATGCATATTTTTAGGGGAAAATCTTTCGCAGTTACTCATGTAAGTAAAAGTTTCAGGAGCCTACCAGCCTTGCCAGTATCTGCACCTAATTAGGTTTGATGTGCTTCTAATATGGACCAGTACGATGTGGATGTTGATGAACCAGCTGTACGTGTGTTACCAGATTTTGGAAAATTTGCACTGGAATTTTGTGGTAAACGAGTAAGAGAAAAGAAAGAAAAAATCACCTGTAAGTATGTAAACATTGTGAGTACTAAAGTTTGGACAAATGAAACAGTTTCACAACTCACACAGGTATGCTAAATTTATTGTTTCACTGACTGATGCTTAATTAAGCTTTGTTTTTCAGGAATATGTGATATGAATGTCTCTGCTAAATTACAAGTGTATTATTATTGTGGGTGTAACTTAAATTTTAAATTATGTTTTTGGAACTGCAAATCATTTGTTTGTTGTATTATGCTGCAGGAATGTGTTTCAGGTGTACTATGTGCTTAATTGAGCTTTCATTTTCAGGAATGTTATGTGACAATATTGTTTTGAGTAATGATGTGATGTTGTTTTGTTGCATTCGATTTGATTTGATATGATTTGACTTGACTCGATTTGATTTTGGGTTTCATAATGATGCTGTGATTTTTATTTGCAGAAAATTGTTGCATGAATAGTGTGTGTATTTGAGGTTATGTGATATATGTGAGATTTGCCTCGGTGGGAGTGCCAAAGTGTTACCCCGATGGCGTAGTGTGAGGTTATGTGAGGAATAAGAGTTGAGATTTGCCTCGGTGGAAGTGGCAAAGAGTAACCCCGACGGTGTTAATGAGATGAGAAGAGACGAGATGATGTCAGTTTCGGTGGAAGTGCCACAGTGTAACCCCGACAGTTGTTGTATCATTTCAGAGATTTTGCTTATTGGTGTTGCTGTAACGTGCCCAGTATAGCGTGTGTGATGAATTCACACGAGAGATTAAATGGATGGAAGTGATTGTACTGTGAATAATTTTTTTTCTGTTTATGCAACAAGTTTATTACCATCTTAGATAGCAAATTTTAATACCACCTGTTTTCCAGCTTAATTCTTGATTTGGAGGATGTGGATGCAACAGTATAATGTCATGTTATTTGTGTAATTCCTGAAATTTTAATGTGATTTCTTGAAGGTTATGCCTATGTTAGATGTTTTGAATTTGCAGCATGTTAAATGAGACACGTAAGTGAAGATGTTTTGTTTTGAAGAGAAAATTGAAAGTTGCGATAAAGATGATGATGATTGAAGTAATGATCGAGATTGCACTATTACTGATGATGATTATGAAAGATGTTGATAATAATGAGATGAGAAAGATAGTGATGTGGACGAGAAGTTGTATTGGTGACAAGAGTAGGACAATAGTAGTTGAAAGCATGTCACGTGGTGTAGTTTGGAGATGTATTGTGGATGTAGTTTGTAGTGATGCATACACTAGTTTGAGTAGATAGTTAAGTCAGTGTTGTGTGTAATTTGGGCCATGGTCAGTGTGAATGAGTTCATTTCATTGTCATGTGTGATTGTCTTGTAAGTGCACTTACTTTCTTTTGTTAGTGATACCAGCTGGTTATTAAGATTTAATATTGGGATCCCAAAATAAGGTTATGTTTCATTTCTGTCATGTTCATGTATTCTGAGTCTGTTTTACTGTTTTATTTGGATTGTGAAGCATTGTAAGTTAAATTTTGGATGGCAACTCTGTAAAATTTCGTTCTTATGCCAATTTGTACTTATTTTTTCTCTTTCTTTGCCCCATGTCAAAAGAATTTTTAGTGTAAACTTTTTAACCTTTAAAATCTTTAATTGTACATGACATACCATTCTTTTATGTGTGATTGTTTGTGGGAGCACCCTGTTTATTGTGTGGTGGTATTGTTTTAGTATTTTGCTGTGGCGGAGAGCGAGAAAATCCAAGAGCATCCCCGGGGCACACCAGAAGTCAAGAAACACCATAGGGAAGCTGTCGGGCAGCCACTACACTGCCGTGGCATAAGGAGCCACCATGTCGGGGGGCAGTCCAAGCCAGCGACTGCCCACCCTGTTGTCATCACCAGAGACCTGCGGTGATAATTCTACACCAGGACAAATCGTCGTTGTGGGCACTGTCTAAAATCACCCACAAACAGTTCCAGCAGACCATCGATATTTTGCGCAGTGTAGTGTGCCTGTGAACTGAGGCAGCGTGGTGTGTGCGTGTGCGGGGTGCTAAAGATAAGTGCATTAACAATACTAGTCGACAGCACTTACGTCTCTCGTATCTCCACATCGCCCAGCAATATTGTGTCGTCGGCTGGGTGCTTACCACACATGTATATTATTGTTATATTTTGGTTCATCACACATGTGTATGTCATTTTGTTTTGTTCTTTTCATGTTTATTATATTTATTTTCCTTATGTCGACGAGGGCGTCGACTTCGGTGGCCAGGGGGAGATGTGGCATGTGCACAGATGTTAATCTTAAGATGCTCTCTGGACTCCGAAGCTCGGCAGTGTCTGTGAGTAGGGGCGAATGAGGGGAAACAGTGTCATTGGAAGGGATATGGCGTTACTGACGCTTGGGTATTTTAGCGTGGCTTCTTATCATTCTGAGACTAGGCTTCGAGTGAGTCAGACGGACAACTGCCTAAGACATGGCGTCCTCGCCCGGCAGACACATGGGGTAAGAAAACTTTTATAATAAATCTACCAGCTATCCATTCTCTTGCAGTTTTAATTATGATAGTGTAGAGTTCCTTTCCTCTCCCTTCAGCCAGAAATTATGTTGGTGTAGTAATTATTTTTGTAAAGATAACTTAGCTGCGTCCTCGTCGTTGCCTCTTAAATTAAAGTTTCCTTTGTTTGATTAACGATCCCTCTCGCAAGCGAGTTGCTCCCATCTGAATTTCTAAGTTAATATAAGTGAGGCATACGACAATATCTTTGTTTCCGATGGGTTCATGGCCTTGGTAGTACAGAGTGTTAGTACTCTCTGTAATTTTCAATTTTTAGCTGTACCTCTGAAACCGCAGTTCATTTTGCAAGCACCATATGAGTCACGTTGCGAGAGAGATGCAGAAATTAATGAGGGAACCGTAGGGAATCGCGAATACTATTTAATAGGTTAACACTATACTAAGTCAAATTTTAGGCAGTATTTTAATACTTAAATCATTTCAGTCTAATTATATAATATAAACAATAACAGCCCGCCTTAAAACAATATGTGTATAATATAATATATAAAATGTATGTAATAGTCATTGTATTAATGTTTATATTATTGTACATGTATAATCACGTTATGTGAATGTATTAAGTAATTTAATAATGTTGGAGCTGTGAGAATAGAAGCCGAAAGTTGCTAACCTTGAGGCAATAATGAATTGGAAAGTTTAATAATGCTACTAATAACTCTTGGAACAATAATGTAATATAACAGTTTATAAATAGCCAATCAAAACAAGAAAAGCTGAAAGTTAAATAAAAGTATTCTATTGGAGTAAAATTAGCCATTCAGAGACTTGAAGTAGAGAAATTTACAAATTTAAGCAGTAAACGCCAGTCGCTAGTAGACAACGTTCCCAACCGGGCGCTAGACGGCAACGTTTCTGAGCAGTTCGCTCGGTACGGATTCAGTGTGAGACGAAAATTCATTACGACGAGAATATTATAAAGTTTACGTGTTAAAAAGTGCAAGTAATTAATAAATAATATCACAGCTCTCTATATCAGTGAAGTGTTATTTAATCGTGTGAAGAATTAATAAACGGAATGAAGTAAAAGTTATAATTTGAGTAAGCCTACATTCATTAGCCGCATCACTCCCTGCTAAGAGATACGTGTTTCTACAAACTAATACTGACGCAGCCGAGGCATATAAATATATGTAATATTTAAAGAAACATTAAAAATACAAAGTTGATTTTTTAAAAACTTGGGGCGAAGGCCACCGAAAACTAAACTTGGGGCGAAGGCCACCGGAAACTTTGCACCAGAGGTACGTGAGGCAGTTACTTCATCAAGTTTGGCTCCCCATTAGTAGAACTGCAATACAACCTACTTCAAATTGGCGCCCAAAGCGTGGTGCAAATAACGTAAAGATAAATCATTCTTCACATTGGCTTTCCATACGTGAAACTACAACTATCTCAAATTGGCGCTAAACGTGGGGAAAGAATAATAAAGTAAAGGCTACAACTATCTCAAATTGGCACATAAACGTGGGGCTAATAATTTAAAGAAACAACCTTCTCAAATTGGATTTCCAACAGTGAGGCATTCAACTAATCTCAAATGTTAATGCCAGTATACGTCTTAATGCATTAATGTCTGTGAATGATTTAGTTGTTATATCGGATTCGAAGAAAACTTACAAAAGAGAAATGTTAACTGAATAAAACAGCACACAAGCATAAATTACAAATACAAAAAAAAAAAGGAAAAGCATTTTAAGGAAAACAACCTCTAAGGGGAAAATTGCCATTTTAGAATAAATTTCAAGTTTCAATCATTTAGTCTGTTATTTAATATATGAAAGACAAAAAAATTTCTGATGTGTTACACTCACATGAATTTCTCTACTCTTGTACAAACTATTTTTACAAACGCTTATTCTCCATATGCTTCATGTTAATCGAGATATCGAGATGTTAATCTTATCGCTAATTTTCTTGTAGATGCAAGAGGAATTGGTAGGCTTTAAGCGATAGTCACATATTTTAAGAGCTGGTTGCTATGTGGAATACTCCATTCTCTTTGCATTACCAGGACAAAAAAAATCTGATGTGTTACACTCTCATGACTTTCTCTACTCTTGTACAAACTATTTTTACAAACACTTATTCCTCATATGCTTCATGTTAATCGAGATATCGAGATGTTAATATTATTGCTAATTTTCTTGTAGATGCAAGGCTTTAAGCCATAGTCAAATATTTTAAGAGCTCGTAACTAAGTGGAGTATTCCATTCTGTTTGCATTACCAGGACAAAAAGAATGAATAACGAATTCCCATTTGAGAAAAAGTATTGGAAAATTTAAGGGAATAACAAGCAATATCTTAAAAATGGTTCACTCAACAACAAAAATGTATATGACATAAATTGTGTATTTTAACGCGATCTATATTTTTTGTATAGTAAAATTTTGTCTATCTCTTATGGTTTACCAGTTATACAAACGTCGTTAACAATGAAGAACACTTTTGGAGACATTCCCAGAAAATTCCAGATATACATTTCATTTTTCATGAAAGTATCTTAAATATATGATATTTTAATCAATATCCTTAGAGCCATTTTTGAGAAAATTAAAATTTTCGAAAAATATACCATGTAAAGGGTAATCTGAGGTGGGGGATTTTCTTGAAAACATTTGTGCATCTCTGGAAGATGCTGAACCTAAATACCAAGTTTGGTGTTTATCCGACTGTTTGTTTCTGAGTTATGCTGTTCACAGACACACAGACAGACGCATAGACACACACACGGACATGTTTCCCAAAATTCTCTTTTTGGATGCAGGGGGCCTCAAAACATGTATTTCCAGTGAAATCTCGGTATCGAATTTTTGGGTGGAATGCAACACTTCCCCTACTAGTAGAGATAATAATGTAGCGTACACAGAATTTAGGTATACCTATTTTGTTTTATACAACATGGCTCTTTCTACCAGATAGATAATAAAGTAACTTCTGAAATGAGCTAAGCTTTCTATTCACAAGATTGCATATAGCGAGCTATATTTAAAGTATAACCATAAAGTGTACTTCTATAAGGTTAGTATATGTACGTATGTATAAATTTTAGAACGTTTGATATATTTTGCAGGGTTTACGTTTTTCCCCTGTGACAAATATTTCGATTTTATCTTCCCTATTGTTCACCTATGGTAAGAAGAGGAAGTATTCCATTCCATTAAAACATTCTATGCCGAGATTTCACTGGAAACACATTTTCAAACATTTGATTCCATAAAAAGGTACTTTTAAGAAAGGTTCCGTATATGTGTCTTGGAACAGCATAACTCAAAAATGAAACATTCACTAAATATCAAACTTTGTATTCAAATTCAGCGTCCTGAAAGGATGCGACAAGAAGATTTGCAAGAAAATTCCCAATACATGGGAAAAATTTTGTTATCTTTGATTTTCTAAAAAATGGTTGTAATATTTTGAATAAAATACCGTATGTTTACCGCATGACAAATAAAATGCATATTTGTATTTTATGGGAATAGTATTTGAAGCCCTCTTTATTCTGGGCGACTTTTGTATAACTGTAAACAATAAGGAATAGACAAAATCTTTCAACACAAAAAAAGGTTAGAAATTCGTTTTGTTTCTCGTGGTTATGCAAAATGAATGGCATTTCAAATCCATCACATAAGGCTTTAGTTTACTGCATTCTGCTATACGACATCGCAATCTATAAATGAGTAATGAAGATTTAACTCTATTAATAAAAATCAGATAGAAGAATAAGCTTTTGTAGGAATACTTTGTATTCCTACAAAAGCATGGAGAAGAGAGGATAGAGAAAGCCATCTGAACGCAGCAAATCAAGTCTTTTTAATAGAGACGTAGGCGTCCATTATAGTTAAGTTGGTAACAGCATTGCCATAGAACTGTGATTCCAATTCCGGCCATGACCCAAAATTACCAAATCGATTTCTCCTTTCCAACCCCCTTTATCTTTCAAAAGTAGTATAAAAAAGAACGAGTGAAATACAGTGTTACCAACGCTCTCCTTGTGTAATTTCCTGCACGGGAGAGTAATGAGAGCGCCTGGAGGTTTGACACAGCGCAGCATAAGTTGGCAATGCTTCGGGTTTCTTCTGGAATAAGGATGAGTCCATATTTCTTGCAGCGTCTTCAGGCATTCCAGCCATACGAATAACCGTAAATCAAAACTGCAAAAACCACACTTCACTTTCGTCCTTACGTCGCAGCTCTTGAACTATGGAGACGATTTTATACATTTTTCTAAAGTGGTACGCTTGTGAAGCTTTTTATAGGACTGCGGTGTTGCTGTTTCTCTTGAGTGGATTGGCGCGTTAAAATCTCGCCATGCCCGTAAAGAAACATATAAGTTTGGATAGAAGCACACATTATGTACTTGCTTTGCTTGCAGTTTACAAAAATGTGTTTATAACCTGTCTGCCCCTTGTAACGGATCAAATCACTTTATTCCTTCGAACACAGCCCTGAACTTATGCAGTATTGAGGTCCCACTGAGCTGAAGAGCTTGTGATTCTGGCGTGATTTCGCTCATTATATCTCATTCAATAACGCTTCACAATAAGGTTGCATAATAAATAGTAACTTCCAAAATAAGTTACAGCCATAAATGCATGGGTTTTAAATGAAGTAATTGTAGGATAAAGAACACGAATATGTTATTAAACGTACAGAAATATACGGTTATACCCTGTTAATATAATCACCAGGGTAGTCGTACATCTTTTGGTAACCGTTGTGTGCCGCTAGATAGGTTTCTGTTGATGCACTATCTGTAAACCTCAATGGTTAATTCTCGTACAGTCGAGCGACGGTCAACAGCAAGAAGACCTCGTTCTAACCCCACCTGTTCGTTACAAATGGACGGAATACCTTTGCAAGCCACAAGTGCTGTCTCATCCCAACCCTTATGAAATGCAAGACCAATCTTGAACCGTCCGGTACAGTAGAGTATCGTTACCGCAAGTTGTGTGGATGTGTCTCTGTGCATCTGTGATTAGCATAACTCAAAAACGAAAAGTCGAATAAACACCAAACTTGGTATTTAGGTTCAGTACCTTTCAAAGATGCGACACCAATATTTTGAAGAAAATTCCCCCACCCCAGGCTACCTTGCAAAGTTTCTGCAAAGTTTATGGATTAACATGAAGTAAATGGAGAATAATCATTTGTAGAAATAGTTTGTACAAGAGTAGGGAAAGTTATGTGAGTGCAACACATCAGATTTTTTTTCGCGCTAGATTTAAATTCTGAGCCACTGTCGCCCCTTCGGAGTGGGGTGTTGGACCCTCTCTGTGGGACGGGGTTTCCCGGTCCGCCTGTCCGACTGTCTGTCAGGGCGTCTCAATCTGGAAACTAGAGACCCTGTCATTGCTGGTTCCCGCCGCAAGGTCTCTCCTGTTACCTCCTTCCGGGAGCGCCCCCTAATGGGGCATAGGTACAGTATCCTGAATGACACCCCAGCTAGTATAAGGATATATAAATATATATACCTTTTTACTAAAATTAATTTTTCCCGCAGGAACGCTTATGTGATTGTGTACTTCGAACCAGCTCCTCACTAATTCCGAAATATCATAGATTACACTTACTCATTTTTTACTTTCTCTATACGTATAGAGTATTGCGTTCCATCCAAAATTTCGATATCGAGATTTCACCGGAAATACATTTTTGAGGACACCTGAATCGAGACATGCAATTTTAGAAAATGGCCCGCGCGTGTGTCTGTGAACAGCATAACTGAAAAACGAAAAGTCCGGTAAATACGAAACTCGGTATATAGGTTTAGTATCTTTCAAAGATGCGACACAATATTTTCAAGAAAATTCCTCTACCGCAGACAAGCTTTAACATGGAACATTTTTCGAAAATTTTGATTTTCTCAAAAATGGCTCTAACGATTTTGATTAAAATATCATATGTTTAAGATATTCTCATGGCAAATGAAATGTATATCATGCAGCACTCTCTGGGAATGTCCCTAAAATTCCTCTTTATTCTGAAAGATTTTTGCATATCCGTTAAACCGTAGGAGAGGGACAAACTTTTACTGCACAAAAATGTAGATCTCCTTAAAACACAATTTATGTCATATACAATTTTTTGTCGAGTGAACCATTTCCGAGCTATTCCTTGTTATTTGTTTGAATTTTCAATACTTATACCTTTTCTTAAATGGGAATTCGTTATTTGTTTGTGTGTGTGTGTGTGTGTGTGTGTGTGTGTGTGTGTGTGTCCTGGACATACAAAGAGAATGGAATGCTCCACATAGCAACCAGCTCTTAAAAGATTTGACTATCGCTTAAAGCCTACCATATTCCCCTTGCAACTACAAGAAAATTAGCAATAAGTTTCTGCAAGTGTTCATCTCAAATAACATGAAGTAGATGGAGAACAAGCGTTTGTAAAAGTAGTTTGTATAAGAGTAGAGAAAGTAATGTTAGTGTAACACATTAGAATTTTTTTACTTGAGAACAATATAGAGTTTTGTTTTAATGTCACATGAAGTGGATATTTCGTTCTTTATTTTTGTGTTCACTAGGATGTAGACGAAGTGTCTATATAGGAACGGAACGATTTACGTTGGTAATGCAATGTGTAGTTCTGTCTTCTAACAATAAAATCGTCTTTCTACTTCCCTCTTGTATAATTCTAGCCATTTTGGTCGAGTAGTCACTTATCTCATCACAAAAGATGGTCAGGCAGTAACACTGCCGATGAATTATTTATGTTATTGCCATCTGAATATTGTTAAGTTAACAATAATCATGATAGTATTAATAAGAGTAAGGACAATATTCCATTAAGGATATTCTAAGGAAATTTCTAAATCTTGCAATTGATATATATATATATATATATATATATATATATATATATGAATATGTGAATATATGAATCATAAGTTGGAACCTATAATTATGGTTAATATTCTGATTATTCTCAACAAACCACAAAGATATTAGAACATTATATTTTATTTTTGGTGCATGAACTCCTTTATTGCTGTAATCATATTTATTTTTTTTATCAGAAAGAATTACTTTAAACCAACCAATATTATTTTCATCTCAAATAAATAGATCTATTGAATAAATTCATAATTTCCCATATATATGTATTAAAACTTTTGTCACATACTGCTCTATCACAATTAAAATTTCATGCAGATATCTTTTTGGGGAAACAATTTTATTTTACTTTCATTATGCTACATGATGTAGAAATCGTGTTTTTGAAAAAAATAAAAATATCATCACATTATTTGGATAATAATATACAAAACAAGTATAGAGAAATTATTTCGCTCTTCTAGCTATTTTAAAAAAAAATTTATGTATTTCGTAAACAATTAATACTCAGTAGTCGAATTAATTATGTCACACCTTGAGCAATTAAAAGTGTCTTTTTTTCTTAATTCATTCTCTCTGAGAGTCTGTTGAAAATTTGAACAAGATGGTTACATAATGCGTAAACTTTGACAAAATACTTCACAAAAGTAAACACAGCCATTAGGCGTGGACATCTACATGTTCACGTGTTGAAGCCTTAAAGGGCTCTGAGAGCAAAAGTACGTAATTGAAGCTAAAGGTTTAAAGTAGTTTGGACATATAACTAATATATTACTTTTTTGAAACTTGTGATCCAATTTTAGCTATGGGTACCTTTAAGAATGCTTTTTACTACTAGTACTATTCTGTTATATAAATACTTATGGATTAAAGCAATTATCGAAATTGCAAAATGCATTGAAATACTGGTTCATTTCTTGATCATTTTTCTACCAAGGGTATTTTGTCCTTCCAGGTATATATCGCAGTTCAACAGAGCTTACACTGCTACATTCTTATAAGGTGGCAGCAATAATTTTAGACTTCGTTTACTTGCATCCCTCAGAAGGAAATATTGTGCAATTTTACGATACAGATAACCAATTTCTCAATCATTCCTCCCTCTATAAAGTGGAGTAGTTAATATGCTATACTAAGCAACCATTTTACAACACCAATCAAAATAGAATTCATTAAGAGAGGCTGGCTATTCTTGAAGGAATTTTGAAGGGCCGCAGTATTTTAACTATGTAAAGGTAGCATAATCGTTAATGTTTTGATTGAATGCTGGTATGAATGGTTTTGTATGAGCTAAATTTGTGCTACACCAAATGTAACAGAGCTGTTTGATTAATGGTTTATTTAAATTTGTTTTAGCCAGTGACAGAGAGCGGTGATAGGAGATAGGCGGAATCCAGGTTAAATAAATCTGGAAAAGTTATGGAAGATAAAAACATTATTGTATTCTAGGGGAGTTAACACGTCTTCGAGTCATCAAAACCCGAGAAACATTTCTAAGTAAAGCGCTTTGTATAATGAGTATAATTAAAATTAAAGAAAGAAAACAGGTATTTAAAATTTACCTAAGCATTTCTGATCTATTAAATATTTAAAAAGGGTATACTTAATGATACATAAATTGTCGTCACTTATAATTTTCTACGTTTTTATGTTGTTAAAATCGCTTTAACAATTTAAAATATTATATTTTTCCGTACTGATACAAAGCAGAAGAGCTTGATTAAGACGTACAAAAAACATATGGAACTTCTACTCGTGCAGTTTGTACCAAATCACTTTTTCATAGCAATAGTGTTTTCCAAAGTATTCACTTTAATTTGTTTGAATTTTATAATATTTTAAGGGCTACCTTTGGAGTTTAACTTACCACTTATTTGTTTCTCCTGAGCTCAACAAAGGATCATTTAATATCAAGTCAGGCATGTATAAAACAGCTGACTGTCAATCATGCGTTTGTGTTCCAGATAAAAAAATGTATAATGAAACCGTTCATGTCAAAATTCATCACGATTAACAGAAAGTGGAGCAATTTATAGATATATATTTTGAATAGCTTTGCAAATTAATTATAGTGGATAAAAAATCACATGCCAGTGATCACATCATACTTTTTCAAATATTTTGTCAAAAATTCGCCTGTTTATTCTTTTGAAGTTTAAACCTGGCATAATTTTCAAGCGTGTATAAGTATAGAAATAGGGTAATCATGGAGGCCGTGCGCGCATCATAGCTATGGGGATACTCGCAATTTAGTTTCCATGGGAACGTACATTGCTGTCTTGTTGGTGAGAGGGACTGTCATGTGACCAGCTTACTGCAGGTGACAAGTTGTGAGATATAATGGTGTGAACACACATGACTCCATGTTCTCTCCCTCAAGCTTTATAATGCTATGTTGTGAAGCAGTAGGCGACGTTCTTAAGTGTAACATTTCCGACGCCCTGTTCAAAGGAAATTGTATATGTTAAACACAGGAGCGCGCGAATCTCAGTTGAGCTGTTATGCCAAGCAGTGCAACATATATCTACATAAATCTAATTGAAGGATTACAGATGCCATCCTCTGAGGAGGTGATTCGATCTACAAAGTTGAATGAAAAAATATAATACCACTAGCAGAAACATCTGGTGTTGCGCGGGGCATTGACGGTTTTGGTAAAAAATTAGCTTCCCAAATGTTTGTTTATTTACCCTTAAATGCAGTAAAGCAATTATACAATACTAGTATTTAATTCAGGCGGTAACGTCTGCGGCCCACTTTCGGGAGGTCCTGATTTAAACACCGGGGCTGGTCAGTCTGATCGAAGGTTTTTCGCGGTTTTCCTCGGTCGCTAGGCGAATGGTGGGTTAGATATTTTAATTTATGCGAATTTTTCTAACATTCCTTTCATTACTACGTTTCATTTCCTTCTTCTCCACCGCCATACCAGGCATTGGCTGATCACTTATCCTGGGTATGCTGTAATCCAGAGTTTGCTTGCTCCCTGCCAGGTACGACCAAGGCATTGGCTTGCAAGTACTTGGAGGTGTAAGTCCTGCAACGAGGAGAGTAATCCGTTAAAGACGAAGAAGAATTTAAAAACCTCACCTTATAAATTTTCCATTTGTATTGAAAATAGTAAAATTTACTCTCATTCTACATTTTTCAACCCATTTCTCAATAGAGGTGGTTTTTTGCCCAAAACGAATGAAGAGAGTAAAGTTTATCCTTTTATTTTTGAGAAAATTGTTCTGTATATCCTCAAAATAATCTCCCGCTGAACATTTTTTACTGCTTTGCGTTGGGATGAATCTTTTATACTATCCCTAAAACAGTGAAGATAATATGATTTGTATATTTATTTCAGAAAAGTATTGATGAAGCAGGTCCTTAGTGCTGAAAAGCCTTAAAATTGTATTGCTTCCCGCCTACTTTCCCGTTAGTAGATGTTTTATGTGATAGCACCGCACAGTTTTTACCCTTGTTCTAAAACACATATGTGTCAAATTTTCCACTAGTATTGAAAACCTTCAAAGTGCCGCTAAAAAGAGAATAACCGAGCAACACTTGTGTTTTTATTTAGCACAATTATTGAGAAAATAACCCCAAAATTGCCTCCCGAAAATTTTCCACCTCTTCTTCCGTTGGCGTATTTTTATAATACAGTCCAGACAGTATGTTTACTCTTGTAATAAAGAACATCTGTGCCAAATTTGGTCAAAGTCGGTGCAATAATATAATATATATTTTACTTTGTTAAAGCTTCGCCATTCACAATTAGCCCTAATATATTCCGTTGCGCAAAGTCCAGTTTCAAATGAAAGGGAACTGGATTTGCAGTCTCGGTTAGCTATTCCGGGAAAGATCGATCGAGTTTATTGACCTACTGGCTAGGCCACTAGTTTTATCCACGTTTCTCTCCCTTTGGCTATCGTGGTCTACCTGCCGCAGAAGGTCCTCTTCAGTTCGTCTGTCCAGCGGACCAATGCCTGCCGACGTTCCTCTGACCAATCCTGGGGTCCTAAGAAGTCACTCCGTGTGTCCATCTATTAGGGTGCTGTCTCATAACATGTCCTGCCTATCTCCATTTTCGGTAGCTTCCTGTGATCGCGACGTCCTTTAATTGTGCCCTCTTCCTTATTTCTAGGCTCTGCATTCTATCTCTCGTTGTTACACCCAACATTTTCCTTTCCATTTCTCTTTGCATATATCTATTGCTTGCCTCTGTTTTTTTAACTCCACGTTTGTTAGCCATATACGTAACAGAACTGGTAAAATACACATGTTTATTATTTCACCATTCAAATTTATATTGTCGAGTTTGTTCAGGAGTATAAATTTTAGGGACTAGAATTTAGACCATGTTGCTGCAATATTCATGCTATCATTTTGTTCACCCTATTCTTAAAGGACATTTTTAACCTAAGTATGCAGTTTCTTTAACTATTTCAGAGTTTCGTTGCCTGCTAATGTGGTCTACCTTTTTGCTGTTTGTCATCAACTTAGTCTTCGTATGGTCCATTTTTAGGCCTACCGCTTAACTCAGATTCCTTAGCCTGTAATATGCGCTTTCATTTCGTTTGATGTTGTGGCTATGAGTACTATGTCATCAGTAAATATCAGGTAGAATAGCTTTGTCCTGTCTATCTACATACCGTAGTCTACTGCGATCTTCCTAAATATCTTATAGACCGCTTATAAAGAGTTTGGGGGATACAGGATCTCCTTGTCATACTCCTCTTTGTAGTTTGAACCCCTTCTCCTATTTTTACTTTCTCTACTACGTATAATAAGTAGGGGAAGTATTGTATTCCACCCAAAAATTCGATACCAAGATTTCACCGGAAATATATGTTTTGAGGCCCCCTGAATCCAAAAAAAGCATTTTTGGAAACATGTCCGTGTGTGTGTCTGTGTGTGTGTCTGTCTGTGAACAGCATAACTCAGAAGCGAACACCAAACTTGGTATTTAGGTTAGTATCTTCCAGAGATGCGACACAAAGGATTTCAAGAAAATTCCCCCACCCCAGATTACCCCTTGCATGGAACATTTTTCGAAAATTTTAATTTTTTCAGAAATTCCTCTAACGATTTTGATTAAAATATCATATATATAAGATACTTTCATGACAAATAAAATGTATATCTTGAATTTTCTGGAAATGTCTCCAAAAGTATTCTTCATTGTGAACGACTTTTGCATAACTAGTAAACCATAAGAGATAGACAGACTTTTACTACACCAAAAATGTAGATCGCGTTAAAATACACAATTTATGTCATATACATTTTTTTATTGAGTGAACCATTTTCGAGATATTGCTTGTTTATTCTCTTAAACTTTCCAATACTTATACTTATTTCTCAAATGGGAATTCGTTATTCATTTTTTATGTCTTGGACATGCAAAGAGAATGGAATACTCCACATAGCAACCAGCTCTTAAAACATTTGACTATCGCTTAAAGCCTACCAATTCCCCTTGCATCTACAAGAAAATTAGCAATAAGATTAACATCTCGATTAACATGAAGCATATGGAGAATAAGCGTTTGTAAAAATAGTTTGTACAAGAGTAGAGAAAGTCATGTGAGTGTAATAAATCAAAATTTTCTGGATGCATTCTCTTCTGTTCCCTGATTTTTAGTGCTGCTATTAATGGGGCATTTATGTGTCGAATGCCTTTGCGAAATCGATAAATGCTAAATAAGTCCTGGTTGTAATCTTGTGTTTCTTTCTAATGTATCACTTGTAGGTGATCAGTGATAGAGTATCCTGCTCAGAACCCCGTTTTTCTTCTGCGTGGTTCTCTTTCAGTGTACATTCTGTGCGCTTGGTGATGGTTTTGGAGAAAATTTGTTATACATTTGAATTCAAGCTGATTGGCCGGTAATTGTTAATATCTCTTTTGATCCTTTTTGTGAAGTATAATTACACTATTAGATTTCCATTTGATGGATATGTTTTCAATCTGTAATTTGTTAGGGCTTACTGCAACATAAACAATAAGTTTTTAGACTTCATGGTCTAAAAGTAGAACTTCTAACCAGTGCACAGGAGCTAAAAGCTTTAGATTAGCCCACTAGTACGATGATCTTCATTGTGATCAACTTTGGTTTCAAGTCCAATCACATGACAATTACCCTTTGTATTTACACATGTTTAATAACTTGACTTGGTTTGATTAGGTTTTGCTTTTCATAATGTCTTTTTACATGATTAATTTCGCATGACGTTTGCATTATCTGTTCACAATACAAATCGTGATACTTCAATGTATTTCAATTGGTTGTAGAATTAACCTATATGTTATATAGGCAGCCTTATGCTTTGTTTGATCTAAAAACGTTATTCCTTTATGTAGTACAACATACATAAAGATTAAATGGCAGAAATTATGAATTAGAAGAAACTGAAATGGATGAGCCAGGTGAAATTACAGAAGAAACAGAAAGAACTACTTACCCCAAAAATCCAGAAAGCAATATGATAGAGCATTTAGTCGCTTCATTGCCTGGTGTAAGGCAAAACATGTTGAAAATGACTGCTAGCGAATCAACAAATCATCTGACATCTCGCTTTTTTAACGTAATTTATTGTTTCAAGAACCGCGTTCTAACCGTGATGTGTGTTAGTTTCAGGAATGAATATAGTATTATTGATAGTTTATAAATTCGAGCGCTGACTAAAAATAGTATATGGCACACTCGGCACGGCCTTCGTTTCGCATACATTCCTACTCGCAAAGTAACCCTTGTGTCATAATCTACTAATTCGCCACTTTTCGTTTCATAATTCACAAACATGAAAATTGAAATAAATCTTGCTTAACTATATAATAGAGTAGTAACTAATCCAAATTTTTATCTTTAATTTTTTCCTTAAGCGCCTATTTCACCACGATTTAACATTTTTGCTTTATACAAATATTAGTTTATTCTGATGTGTGACAGCGGTCAAACAATTAACCGCACCAGCCACTCATAGAGCTACGGTATTTCTCGTTTGTTGGGTATTCTGGATTCATACCGTCTAAACGGTATATTGTCATATCGTCGCCGGTGTAAAAGCCGTCACCAACATTGTGCGTAGACTTTATTTCCTTTTATTGGTTCTTTAAATAAAAATAAAATAGTTTAGTTTTGGTCTCGTTTACTAAATATTTGAATAAAACACACATTTTCGTTTTATCGTTTTCGATGAATACTTCAATAAGCACCTGAATATTTATGTATTTATTTTGTATCTGATAGCTACAAAGTACTGTACCTACTAGGTTTTTGCATGAATGTATACAAATAAACGTTCGGGGGTTTCATTGTTTCATTCAAAATGAAACAAATGTTTTTCGGTTTTAGGTGCTTTCATTAAGTATTTCACTGAAAATACACGAAATATATGTTTAGTTAATTAAACAACACTAAGATTAAAATTCTGATGTAGTGACCAATTCGCATCGGCATCTGAGACAGCACATGACCTGAAGATACCCTGCAAGCGTGATTCTACAAAGGAAAGCGAGCAATTGCCAAACATTTCAAGTTTTTAGAAGTTTAAGAAAGATAGAACGATGGTTTTATTACACTTGTTCATTGTACTAATTGAGATATATTTCTGATTTACAGAATGACAGTTATACCCGATCGATCTAGGCGATGACAGGCTGAAGGTCAACCCAGAGAGTGTTGTGAAGCCTACCTACTCCTGATGGGTTAGGCCCTTATTGAATGGGGGTTGTACGGTGATATGTGGGAATGAGGTTGGATTGACAGTAGATAGTAAAATTGCTCCTCAACGGCTGCTTATCAGGGTGCAACGGCCCTTCTGCAACACTGCTGTAATGTGGTTTGAAAAATTATTGATTATTTGGGGTGCTATTTTAAATTTTGATCCCCAAGCATCTCTTGAAGGATTGTATGAATAGGACCTCAACTTTTTCTGCTGGTGGAGTTTCTCCTTTGTTACCTTAGGTACACGTATGCAATAGGGGACCCGGTGTGCCTCAAGCGGCGTGTTCTGGATTTACAATCTCAAGTTAACGAACGAGCACCCGGTATAATAAAATCGAAAATGTTCCGGTAATATTAAGTTTTGTAAATGATTGATGGTAGCTTGTATAACGGGATACATTGAGGCAAAAATCGCATTTAGAATTGTTTGCCTGGGTGTGTTTTCATTAAAAATGGCAAAAAATTTTGTATATGACATACTGTCTCAAGTCCCACATGGGGACCTACATGTCCAAGGCTACATGGTGCGTTAGTTATATATCTCAAAGAGGGCGCAAAATAAGACACCTAAACATCTTAGTTATTATCCAGCTGTTTTAAAATTATTCCAAATGCATTCAGCTGTTTAAAATATGTTAAAAATTAAAGTTTATGATGAAAATGTTTCTGACAACTTACAAAACTTCAAAAAAATGAATATTTAAAAAATTACACCAATTGCCATGGAAAGTGGTATAGTTTCGATCACGTTACAAGCATAAGGAAGAGGCTTAAATTTGTGTGCTATTAAACCTACTAGTTAAATTTAAATTTTCATTAACATTCCAGAAAAATTAGTTTGATTATCGGTTTTCAAAACATTATACCACATGTAAATGGCACACACAGAAAGGGAATCTAGTTTGAGGTCGCGAATTCAAACCGGGTGGAGGGGGATGGATTTTTTCGGGCGTTTAGCATGGCTTCCTTCGGAAGGGAAGTAAAACCGGTGGCCACGTGTCGTGATTTACGGCACGTAAAAGAACTCAAACCTTATAAAGAGGCTCTGGGCAGAATTTTCCGCCTTTCAGGCCCAATATAGAATGGGACGCTAAGAACCATAGCAGTTAATGAGCATCTATAAATAAAACTCAATTCAATTTACAGAAAGAGATAGATAGAGATGAGCAGTAGAATGAGTTAAGGGTGTATAAGAGGGAGAGGCAATGAGAATGCAAGGGAGGGAGAGAGATGAAATAAATATCAGCATTTAAAATGAGCAGCACTGCGGATTTTGTCAGTTTAAAACAATCTTTTAGTATATTTATTAATAATGAAAGGATTGGCTATTAAAGCGACTTTTTGACGACTGTCTTTTTTCCGTGGCCTTTTTGTTGATGTTAAGCAACATGGTATTCCTACATTCAAATTATCATGCTAACACCCACTACTCGCACCGTGATTGATTCATAGAAACAACTAAGAACTAGTTCAGGGGCAGAGCGAAAGAAAGTTAAGGTGATGGCCTGCATCGGGAGCGGTAAAAATGCCTTTCTCCCGTAAGTCACCAAGTATGTAACCGCTACACCACTCGGCAGCATAGCATTAAAAACAAATGACTCGCGAGTCCGTTTTCACTACCTCTTTTCTGAATTAAAGCAGCTATTCATAGTCAAGTAGTGCCTTTAAGTAGCACCTGCATACTAAAGATAATGTGTTATATTATCAAGAGAAAGTATAAAAGTATGTAAGTTGGTTAGTTTTCTCCGGGAGGACAACTTTTAATTAAGTGATCATAAGATATAGATTACAAAAACTACCTTTAGTAAAAAAGTGCTAATAGATGTGTGATAATTTACTTGATATTAACAAATGTTGGTTGGCATTTATGTTATGAGAACAAATATAAGCTCAAAAGCGAAACTAAGCTCCCAGGGGAAAATCCACAGCGTTTACGAGTTACATTCTGCGAGATATGTAATTATAATGGGAGAGAGTGACACTTTTAATTTGTACCTTTGTTACAGTATATGCCTGATCATCACGGTGTTAGCTTTCCTGTTTAATATTTCTTGGCAAAACACACACTCACACACACACACACACACACAAATTTTATTAGTTTTTATTCCAAGGGGAACCCAATAGATCTATGAAATAAAACTACATTAATAAGCATTGAGCATTTAAGATTAATACAGCATACTAACTGCCAACATTGAAAATGCATGTTTTCTCTCCGTAAATGAGATTGAAGCAGGGACGTTGGGAATAAAAATAATGATCGCAGAAAATAATTATTAATTTTTAGCATGTTTTGTCATTATCAATCCAGTAATAATAACCGTACTGTCTGACTGAAAGTCGCTGTCATGTAATTATCTGAATTGCTGCTTTTTGTTTAGATTTAGAATATCGTAACTGCGGTGTTAATAACTATCGCAATTTTTATGTAACTTTCTAATGAATCAATATGGCATCATCATTACGTTCAACCAGAATTTCATCACCTTTATAACACGTAAAAATGTAGGTATATGTTTTCTTAATCTACTAAATTTAAGCCTTAAACGAATTTATTAATTTTAAGTAAAATATAAACTTTCAACTTCAAAATACTATTTATTGTTATAGCAATTTCCATTAATTATAGAATTTCTGTTCATGATTTTGGGTAACTTTCACGTTTTTATCATTAAATTACAAGTTCCAGCTGCTTTTGATATGTTATTGTTCTTCGTTGAGTGACAAACAACATGAATTTGTCGCTAAGACGATAACCTCGAACTTCGGTAGGGGATTCGTTGTAAAAGTGCGGTGCACGAGGGTTATATCCGTACTTTTATTATTGCAGACTATAATAACTTCTTCGAATCTCTGTTAAAAAAGGCAATGGCGTTTAAATGAAAATGACCAGAAATAACTACATTTTGATAAATAAGAATAACATAGAACAATTTATTGAACTTCAGTACTTGTGTGGACATAAGCAACTGTACTTTAGTGCAGTTGCTTATGGATACATAAAAGCATTGAGAAAAAGCTAGATGAATTCCAAGCATTAGGTGGTGCAGTCGAAAGGGCTTTACGGAAGAAAACTTGAAGGAAACACAAATAAATTTATGTAGAACACTGTCATTTCTAGTTTCACTTTACAACTCAAAAATCTGGCAAATAACAAAGATATTTTAATAAGATTCACCTCCGGAACAATTTTTAAGGTATGTCTAAGGTTACAGTTTAAATGCTCACATAAGGAACGTTGATATGTGTCAGATTTATATTTTAATCAAGATTTTAGTTTTTAGAACAAATGAAATAGCTGATTTTGGGAATAACTGGTAATATCACGTAGAAAATACTAAATTGCAGATCCAATGATTAAACAGATGCTGAATGACCAGGTAAAACATAGCTCGACCAGTGAAACCGAAACAGTTCTGGCACTTAATATTTGAATTGATTTATTATGTTGTTGTTTTTATTACATGCATAGAGTGTAATATTTATTGGTTAATTTTTCCTGACAAATGAGGGAGCATTAAAGGATCTTATGCGATGGCAGTGCAATAAATGTCTGAATCACGAAACGTATTCCAGCGGAGGTTTTTAGTATTTCAATGATTTAAATAAGTATATTGTTGGGTCAAGAAACACTTGATTGATAAGGACTCTCCACTCTGGGAAGTCTTTCTTCCGGGTTGTCTGTCTTGCGTCTGGTGAATGATGCAACTGTCATTCCACAACTCCGCAACAGTTCCAAATTAATCCATCAGTACAGTTATGGAGCACTGGCCGGCGTTTCTTTGATGTGCCAAAAATGAACTTAATATATTAGGCTCAACTTTAGTTATAAAGCATGCTCAAAAAGAAACAAGCCTAACTCCAATTTTAGAAATCTCTTAGTAAGCGTGTAATCAAATATGACCTCTGCGACTGGTTAATTTAAAGAACGAGCTTTCCTGGCACTTCCAGCGATCCCATTGCAACTAAACGATGCAAAAAGTTGTCAACATTCCAAACCTTTTTTCAGTCTTAAGTATTAACATATTTATAATTTAAGTTTGAAGCGACTTTTGTAAGATGCAAGTAGCCAAGTAATGGAGAAAAGATGCAGTATCAGCAATGCAAGCTGAATAAGCATATATATGCAGCCCTAGTAATTAAGGATTGTATTCACAAAGTTTCGAAGTTAAAAAGTACTTCTCTAAATGTTTTTGGGAAACCAGCATACTCAACATATAAAATTACGCTTTTCGACGAACTAAATTCGCAGTTATGTGGGAGAGCTGAACGAACGAACATGCCAAAGCGTGTCCTGAATAATACATGGTGAAGGGAACTATATCCACCTGGTTTCCTACATCAATTATTGAGACTATTGTCCGATATGACGGGAGAATTCCTCTGCCATGGGGAGGGACAAAGGCGCAAGTTGGCGGAACTGGGGGAAGGTTTTCACGTAATTATATCCACTCCGCTCCATTTGGGCGGAAACGTACAGGGGTGCGAGAATTGTATGCAGTGCAGTTGTAGATTCCTCCCCGGTTTCTTTAGAGAATTATCTGCTTAATGTAACCGCTGTTTATCCTCAGGGACTGATGGGTCTCCATGGAAACTCAGGATGTGTTTTCATGGCACCAGGAGGCTTTGATACAATGGCAGTGAATCTTCTCAATCGTTTGACTCGCTATAAAATATTTGCAAAGTGAATTCCTTTATTGTCACTTTCAAAGTCAAAAGTAATTAACACTATAGTGAATATAGCGTTTCTCCAGAATTATGGAAAGGTTCACCTTATCAAGGACAAATTCTATAAATAGTTTTAATTTTGTAATTATTATAATTTACTCGCCAAAGGAAGTTTAATCAAGTTCTCATTATAGTGTGAGGGTAATACGTAAACCCACCACTGGTTGTATGTATCAACGTAGTTAGGGCAAGGACCAATAGTTACTCACCTCCACTGCGTTTGCCTGCCTCTCCTCCGCTACTATTCCTTGCTCGGCTCTGCTGTGAGCTGAACACGAGGAGAACCTCTTTTGACTTCTCCAAGCGAAGGCCTTCTTTCTCCCAAAGAACAATTCTTGTTCTTTCTCGCCAAGACCAGTAAGGAATTGCGTTATGTTTTAGCTTTGGCTTTCGTCTTTCATTACGTACACACGGAGATTTCCCTCATTGTTTGCTGGTTGCAATGCCTCGAGGCGAAGGCCAAGGTCCCGTAGGGTTTGCTGGATGCTCTCAAAGGTGTCCTGGAAGTCTGGTGTCATGGTGGCGCAGGAAGGATGTTGGTGGTGTGGTGCTGGTGTGTTCTGTTGCGCGATGATCGGCGCAGGTGATGTTAGTTATGTGCTGAGTAGCTGGATGTGTTGACTGTTGATGGCGGTATTGTGATGCCCTTGGGTAGTGCGGGCAAGAAGTCTGGCCAGTGAAGTGGCCACCGCTATCACAAGTAGTGCAGTAGCGGCGTCCATTCCTCGGTACACCTTACCCTTTAAATAACTCTAGGACCAAAAGTCACAGGGGGCGCCATTTCCTCCTCTGGTGGCGACTTCCGAAAGTACTACTTTTCCCAGAATGGGATTCTCACTGTCTAAAACTTATGTAGACCGTGTTTAAATTTATTTCTCTCGCCGTTGTTTACTTATGGCTACTCAAAACACTACCTCCTTAATTATGTCCACCCGATATATAATACTAACAGCACATTTGGACCATAGTATGTGTTCCGTTTGGATAGAACATGGTGATCCCTTTGGACTAGTATTCCTTCGTGCCTAACTAGCGTCGTCCTTCGTGGTGTAGTGATTACCATGCTAGCCTCCAGGTCGCGGGTTCAAACCCGGTGGAGGGCGATAGATTTTTGGGGGCGTAAAATCCTTAGCATGGCTTCCTTCGGAAGGGCAGTAAAGCCGGCGGTCCCGTGTCGTATATTTAGGCACGTAAAAGAACCTCAAGCCTGATAAAAAGGCCTCTGAGCAAAATTGCCGGTCTTTCATGCCCAAAGTATAATGGGACGCTAAGGGCCATAGCAGTTAAAGAGCGTCCATAAATGAAACTCATTTTAATTTTAATTTTTTCTTGCCTAACAGATACGACAATAGCTAGCCCCAAATGCTTGCGTACCCTTAAACTTTAAGGCCACAAAAGAAGGAAAACAATAAATTCCTTGTTTTAAAAATCATCTCAAATATTTCTTATTTCCATTGTGTGTTTGTTGCAAGTGCTTTTAATGTTCTTGAATCGTAGCGAAATCGGAATAATTCATCAAGAGACTGACGACATTGCGATTTTCTGACTTCTAATTCCTGGTTGTGACTGTTGTTGAGAGGTAACAAGCTGTATGTGCACTTGGAAGGAAAAAAACATGGTGAGAGGATTTAAGTTGGACTCCAATGTCTAGTTCCGCGGTCTGCAACGCTCACCTTTTTACCTAGCCACTTGATTGACTAGTTGCTTACGTCGTTCAAAAAATGGAAGGAGCGTAACACTGCTAATGAGCTATGTCCTAGTTGTTAATTGAGCACCAATAAGTTCATAATCATAATAATAATATATTATGCAGCCATTATATTATTGTACCTAAATCCTTATGAATCAAAGTAATTACTGAAATTAGCAAATGTATCCATATAAAATCCTCTTGGCGGCGATAATAATTATAGTTTTATTTCGTTTCTATGTCAACTTCAGAGGAAACGTTTGACAAATATTACGGCCACTGTGCATTTCACCGTCGCACTAACTCATTTCTCATACACTCCTCCCTCCACAAGCCCGAGTCACTAATCATTGTAAATTGCGTTAACCATCTTTACTTGTTTACGCGAATCAGCGTTGAATTATCAAGGAAGATTATTTCTGATACCTCCTTTCACATCAATGTAACATCGCTCATTGGTTCGTGTTTTCTCTTGGAATTTGTTTCAAGAGATGGATGTCATAAGTGTTGGAAACATTGCGATCCAGGGGAAAGGGGCATCTTTTTTACTCGCCAGTGTACATTTATCATACTGCACACGCGTTTTTCTTTAAGCTTAATACGCAGGTTACGAACTATTTTACATGCTCCCTATCATTGCTTAAATTATAATGGCTGAATGTGGAAACAAGCACATATAAAACAAACAGCAATAATGGAATTGGCAAATATTAATGCAACTAAATAAAGCCGTAAAACTGCAAGTAGGCTTAACAACATAGAAATAATGAACACCAAAAACCGATCGTGTTGAATTTGCGACTAAAAGAGAATCTGTTTGTAAAAAACAAGAACCTTGATTGCAGATTCTATAAAGAGAATGGTAAATAATGCAAAGTTGTATTAGTTAAGCCCACTAAATATTACTACTATTCCCCTACCATGCCCGTATCCAGAAAAATATTTCGGGATGGGTTTTCCACAGGTAGATCTAAACTTAACAGTACCCCCCACACAGTTGCCATGTACCTACTCCGTAGTATATAGACGTTACATGGATAATAAAATTGCTTGGAGACATTATATAGACAAGAAAAGCTTACCAGAATGAGGATATTCTACCTTACAGCACAAAACATAGAGACTGCTTTAAAAACCAGAATGAATGGTCACCTTACCTATGTAAGGCGACGATATTAGGTTTCCCTTTTTCTTGTAAATGTGCTACTAGCAATTGACCTACTGTTATCTAACGACATTTTCCCTTTATGATTTGCTATGAATTTAAATAATTAAAACTCAGAAGTTTCGGGGGGGGGTTGAACCCTAAAAACTCGCCCTCTAAATACGGCCCTGTCCCCTACCCCTTTTAAGGGGAAAGTTTCAAATTTATGGTTACCAATTAAGTTGAATTTCAGACGAATGTGCCCCTAAACTGTTTGCTTTTCTTTTTTCTTTTATTTCTCTCTCTCTCTCTCTCTCTCTCTCTCTCTCTAGCGGCGGCGCTGTGGTCTAGTGGTTAGACCTCTCGCCTCCCACAGAGGTGGCTCGGGTTCGCTCCCAGGGACCAGCATGTAGGATTTTTGATGGACAAAACGGCGCCATTCATCATTCACCGGTGCCCTATCTTCCCCTTCCGTGCCATTGATCTCTCGCATCTCATCTATCATCAACTCCTTCGCTTTCATTCCCGGCATTGGGCTGATCACCCACTTTGGTTGTCGGTCTTTGATCCAGAGACCCTAAGCTGCCCGACAGGTATTTGACCACGCATTGGCTTGTAATTCTTGGGGGGTGTAAGCCCTACGAAGGGGAGGATAATCAGAGATTATTTATTTTTTTTTTTGCTTGCTTGCTTGCTTTGCTCTCTCTCTCTCTCTCTCTCTCTCTCTCTCTCTCTCTCTCTCTTCGTACTTGAAATGTACGAAAAGAAATCCCGATTATATTAAATACTTTGATATGACGGAATAATTATGTCTTGAAAGGTGCTCAGTTTTGATTTTAGCAGCACGTGGATCCATTTCTGTACTATCTAAAGTCCAGGTATAAAATTCAGGCACTAGGTTTCCATGCTAAACAGATAGAAGGCTGCTTAGTTTTCTTATTACTTCCTATGCTGCTTGTATACCTAAAGTAGAGGAACCATTGTATTCCATCTCTAAAAACAAAGTTGGCAATATTTCACTGGAAGTACAGGTTTTGAGGTCTCTGAAGAAAAACAGAAAGAATTTTTATGAAAAAGGTAGTGTATACTGTGTGTATATGACAGACAGTGAGAGGGGGAAGGAAGACATAAAGGACAGCATAACTCACAACCGAAACGACGGACAAAACCGAACTTGTGTTCAATTTCGGCATCTTTTAAGGATGCCAGGCGAAGATATTCATGAAATTCTTGCCCAGATTAAACAAAAGTTTATATTTAAATCTTGGTTAACTTTTATCTTCTCAAAACTTCTACCAAATTTTTTTTATTAAAATGTCATAATTTGCATTTAATTTTCTGCAAATAACCTACGAGATCCTCTTGATTTTCACTGAATTTTATACAAACCGTGAAATAATGAGAGGTACATAGATTTTATAAAAACCAGTGGACCATAGCACCAAAGCTCGGAAGTAAATATTTTAAAAAATATGGTCTCTGGCCGTGAAAGCCTACACCATTATTTAAAAAAAGACTTGGACAAAAACGTCCTGCAGAAAAAACACATAACTTGTAAATTATGCTGTTTGTTTGAAAAACACTTTTTTATCTCGCAGTAATAGCCTTCCTACACATCCCTTTTTATAACTGTACAAAACTGAGGTTTACTGGTGAATTATAACATACTTAAACAGACGAGTTGTTCTTTTTATTCCTGGAGCTCTTTTCTAACAAAAAAGTTTTTTGTGATATAAACGTTTGAATGTTATTTGCGCAAATTCTGTGTAACCAAGTTAGCAGTACTTGATTTGAAGCAATTTTTTGTTAAATATTTATTGCAATATGTAAATTGGATAGAAGGTTTAATTTTACATGGTTGGCATATGTGTAAGTGTTACACAACACATGGGTATGGCATAAGTGTAAGTGTTAAACACGTCATCTTCTTATGTTTTGTTAATTTACAAACAAACTGTGGGGCATTTGACCACCCCTGTCCCTAAATAGGCCCCGAAGGAGGCCGTGTGAATCAATAACAGAGTCGAGGGAACTCTAGATCATAACCCACCTTCTGACCTCGCCTCCTCACTTCATGCTAATTAAGCAATAATTGGGTTCCCTGCCCCACGTAATTACTTTCTTGTCCTAAGCCGCAACCTGGCTATTGATTTCACGTAATTTGCGTTTTCCATTTCGCTGCAGCAATTGGTGTATCGTTAATTGCATGACTGTTTGTTTTCCTTTGTGTAGGTAAAGCTCGTTGTTGTTTTTCTTGAATAAAATAGAGACAGAAAATAAAGGACTGCATTTCCATATAATTGAATTACTCTCTTTGGTGTTCATGGGTACCGAAATTTAAGTTCATTTTTCGAATGAATAGGCTTGACCAGTGGAAGCAGGGAATTTTTCAATTAGAATTTTGCCAAGGGCTTTGGCAGAATGTATGCTGATGGATTGGACAACTAAGTAGTTTATAACATGTGCACTTGAACGGTTTAATATATTGAAATTAAGATGGTCATTTTTATGGAACCTCCTGTCTAATAAATCACAATATTTATGAGGAAGGAAAAGCTAAATTGGAGCTCCTAACTCGTATAACTGAAATCTTCTATGTACACAGAGCGCCAAAGAAAATCTTTGGCGGATTTTGTATCGTTTTCTGGGGTGTTTTGAGGCGCGTGCTTCACCTTACCTATCGCAGAGCGTGGTAGCTTGATAACACAGCAATAAGGGGGAAAAGAGGGGAGGTTAATGTCTGCTTTTTCTGGAGTTATTGAAACCAAAACACGCTTGTCTTTGAACCAGCCATGCCGTGTACTAGCGAAATTACTCGTGGACATATCGTGGGTATGTGGGGGGCTGGTCGCACCGTTGAAGCAAATGCAATGGCAGTGCATAAAAGTGTTTTTATTGTAAATTACTGGATAAAAATATTCCAGGAAAGTGGGGAAGACGGTCTACATACTCGTCAGAAAGTGGTTACTCCTCGTAAAACATCCGCAGATGATTATTCGTTTACTAAATGCAAATTACTCTTTTGTTATAATTGACTGATCATGTTTAGAAACTAGAGATAAATATGTATATGTGTATGGTCTACCGAATATGACATACATATTATAACAATAAAATTGCGTTATATTTTTGTGCATAATCCTGTTGTGTTCCCATGATCAGCAATATGTTAGTAAAGGTATACTAACCAATTATAGTTTGAGTTAGAGTGAAAACATGCTGCTTTATTCATTATTTAGTTATGTTTGCTTCTATGGAACATTGATACCACTGTGAGAATGCAGTTCTATTTATTTTTTGTTATAAAGTGCTGCCTTGCTATGTATTTAATGAATATCATTCATGCTTTAATTTGCACCCTCTGAAAATCTTCTCACACTACACATTCTACATTTCGCTAACCTGGGCGCTCATCAATTTTCCCCTTAGCTTTTACCTATTTCAAAGGCGTGCCCTGCACTAGCCGATAAGGTATGGGCCACCAATCATGATAAGAGGCCTGTATGACAAACTGAATGCACTCCTCTTTCTCTTTAGCCAATATGATCGAGAGCGTAAACATATATTCCGTTTCTACGCCATTTTGCAACATTTGTTGTGGTTATTGGTGTAACTACTTAGCAGAAAGAGTGACGCACCCTTGCACCGTGGCCTAAAGCAACCAATGAAATAGCCATGGCTTCGCAAGGCCACGTACAACAATAAGTAATATGACATAGACAGGAGGTGCAGTGAGATTCTCTTTGGCGCTCTTTGTACATGCTAAGACAAGTTAGAAATTCTGACGTGTTACATTCACAAGACTTTCTCTACCCTCTTTCCCACAAACTATGCTTACAAAAGCTTATTCGTTTATCTAATTCATCTTAGTCAAATTGGACGTTTGCAGAAATGCCGGTATTATACTTTTCGTTCTAGGCATAAGAGGAATACAGGTTGCTGAAGCGTTTGTCAAATCTATAAAAATTGGGTCGCTATATACTGGTTTTAAGTTCCATACTGTTTTCATAGCATCGCAATAAGCAACCGAATGATTACAGCTCTTTTAAACAGGAATTTGAAAATTTAAATTAACAACATAAATATCTCGGAAATGGTTAATGCCACATAATTTTTTTTAGAAAAGTATTGCAAATATTGTGTGTTTTAACAAGTTCTGCATAATTTGTGAGGTATATTTTTGTCTATCTCATACGGTGTAACAGTTATACAGAAGTACACAAAATGAAGAGGACATCACAGAAAATTCAAAATATACATTTTCTTTGTGGTACAACTGTCTTGAAAGAATAGTAATATAATAAAAACCATTAAACATTTCTAAAGAATTAATATTTCATGTAAAGGGTAGTTTGTGGTGGGGAAGTTTCTTGTAATTCTTAGTAGTGTATCCTTGGAAAATGCTGAACGTAAATATTAAATTTGGTATTTCTGCAACTTTTCATTTTGAGTTACGCTGTTCTGTCACAGGCACCTTCTTCCAGAAAAAAAATAATTTTGGGGGGTTTTAGGAGACCTAAAAATGCGAATTTCTGGTGAAGTCTCTATATCGAATTTTTGGGTGGAATGCAATAGATTGTAGTAAAGAAAGCAAAATATCTGACGCATTACATTCACATGATTCCCTACCCGCTCTTATACAAACTATTCTTACAAAAACGTATTCTTCTATACGCTATTTTTAATCTAGATAGGCGTTTGCAGAAATACGTTTATTATACATTTCGCTGTAGGTACCAGAGGAATATAGAACACTGAAGAGATATTCATATGTTGCGTCCATTAACACCCTATAGTTATTTTACAGAAAAAGCACTAAACTGGAAAGATTTACTGAATTACAGATGAAGATTGGGGGAGGAAAGAAAGAAAAGGTCTATCTCTTACTGAGCCGTGGATGTGTTAATATTGGAGGGGCAAGAGTTTAATAAAAGCGCATGGGGATTCTTGTCATTTTGTCCAGAAGCCTTAATACTGGAAGAATTGTTTTGGTGTATGACATTTTGGTTCATTTCACTGCTCTGACTGCCACTGCAGAATTCCATTGTGAGGTAAATGCTGAAACTCAATTCAAGTTTTCAGGGTGATATATAATTTTGGTTGCGATTAAAGCACAAGCAAATAATTTGCAAATAATAATCATATAATTAACATTTACTTGCTCAGAACCATACACAATAAGGCACACAATACATCTCCGATGAAGGTAAAGGACACCCTCAAGCTCTCCTAGTGTGCTAAATAAACACAGTGGTAAGAAGAAAGAAAAAAAAAACTTTATTATTATTTGCTTCTCACCTCTAGTTAAAGTGGAAACTCGCCGTTACTCGACCACAATGTATGCTGGACACGTGCAGAAATTCGGTTTTCACTCTCTTTATGAAACATGTAGGAAGCTCTGAATTTGACATAATCCTGCCACTCTGTTTCATAAAATATGGATAATTCACCCTAGAATTTCTGAGATGACCCTTCGTAGAATCTCTTGCACAATTGTACAAGTAACTTATTGGTAATATTCTCGTTCCTTGACATTCGCATTACAGTTGGAAGAATACTATTAATACATATAAATGGTAGCCAGTGCAAGAAGAATAACGTGTTCAACATTGGTTTATTCTTGTGTTTGAGCCACATTTCAAAGCGGTTGCAATGCCGCCTTTAATAGATCTTGTCAATCGAGCATATTTTCTCCAGTGTATCGCTAATTCTCACATTATTCTTCTTTTTACTCCGAATATTATCAAATTCAGAGTAACCATAATAATTTTTCAATATATTTTTTCTTTCTCTACCGTTTATCTAGTAGGTAGAGAATGAAAGGGGATATATCACACACACACATATATATAGACATATAAATTAATATCAAACAAGAATTGTACATAATAATTTAATTCAGCAAGAAAGATGTTAGAATATTTAGCAGCCAAGGAATGTACAAAGCAAATTGTAACTTTGATAAGTAAGAGACGGGCGAGGTAGCTAATTCCAGGTAGAGCCCACTACCTTTCACCAAGCTAATGAGCAAGGAACTTGAAGCAATAACCAGAAATAGAAAGAGACAGATACAGAAACCAAAGAGACAGCGATATTGAATCGTCTTCCGGGCGCGTCACCGGGACGCGTGTGCGAAAAGTTTTGGAGCAGAATATTTTCATACATAATAAGGTAACGCGGTCTGAGGACCAATTAGAAATGTCGTTACATTCTAAGGCGCGAAGGTGATCGCACTAAATTTGGGTATAAAAGGGGGAAGAAATCCCCAGAGCTTCACTCTCTTGTAGAATCTCGTCGTTACACAGTGACACTTTCTGGACGACGGATACACGTGTGTGCATATGGGTGGGAAGCTTGTGCAGCTAGACTAGGCTCCTAATTTATTATTATGGTGGGAATTGTTACAATGGAAAAAGCTAACCGCCCATAATAAACCACATTTTAAGGGAAATGCAGTGCATCTTAATTTACCTCACCTACGAAAACCCTGAGACCAGTGAAATTAGTTAGATAGGCAATTTAAATGGAAAAATCATCAGCCGCTGAGCAGAGGTAGTCGGAGACCAGAACACTGCAGCAGAGGTCATCAACCAAAAGGACTAACGATATCCCGTTACAAAAGACGCCCAAAGTTTTCCCGCTTCAAGAAGATATTGCATTCCAGTCAAAAATTTAATACCGATATTTCACCAGACATGCATGCTTTGGAGCCCCTAAATTCAAAAATGCTTATTTAGAAAAAGGTTCGTATGTGTATGTGTCTGTGAATAGCATTACTCAAAAAACAGAAAGCCTGATCGACACCAAACTTGGTATTTAAGTTCAGTACCTTCCAAAAATGTGACGCAAAGATTTTTAAGAAAATCCCACTACCCCAGACTACCCTTTGTTTTACATTGTCTAGTCATTCCGTCATTTCTCCGGACGCACTTCAGCCTTGGGCTTATTGTGCTATCTGTATCGTTTTAAAGCCAATTCATTATGCCTGCACCCTTTACCAAGGAATACAGTCTTATAATAGATGCGGTTTCAAATTCTTATGGTTCTAAAAACATATTCACAAAAACAGGATATCTCCTGTGAGCCAAACCTCACAGAGCATATGATGTGCTAGGGCCGCTAGGCTGTTTCCCTTTACATGGAACATTTTTCGAACTTTTTGATTTTCTAAAGAACGGCTTTAACAATTTTGATTAAAAAGCCATAAATTAAAGGTATTACATGACAAATAAAATGCATATCTTGAATTTTCTGGGAATAGCCCTTGAAGTTCTTCATTCGGAAGGAATTTTGTACAATCTTGTATAACTGGTAAACGTTAAGCAATAGACGAAAACGTACGGCAAAAAACATGCAGATTTCTTTAAAGCATGCAATTTATTTCAGATAACGTTTATGTGGCATCAGCTAAGCCATTTCCAAGGTATCCGTAATTAATGGTTCAAATTATTCAATACTTGGCCATTCTTTTAATGTCCTGTCAATATTCAGCTGTTTCTCGCGATTCCATTTAAACAGAGTGGAATTTTAAGGCCAGCGTGTAGCGTCCAGTTCTTAAACATTTGACTATCGATGTTTCCTTCATATCAATAACGAAATGTATAATGTAGTTATTTCTGCAGACGTTTATTTGGATTAAAATTAATTAGATATAAAAATAAGCTTTAGTAAGGACTAGTTTGCATAACCACTAGGGTAGAGTAGAGGGTAGAGAAAGTCATGTGAATGTATCACATTAGATTTTTTTATGTTATCATGCCCTTAAATCTGCATACATGGAAAGTCTGATAGTTATTTCATGAAATAATAGGATTTTGATAGCTTTCATTTTTCCTACTGGATATCTGTGTTGATAGTAGATGTAGATAGTTATATCACCCAAACATTTGTTATAAAAATTGCATCCGAATTATATGTTTTGATGCCACGAACACTTATAATACTGGAAAAACTATATTCTTAGAAAAATGTGTGTGTGTGTGTGTGTGTGAAGACCATTGCTGAAAAAAATTAAAAGGTAACTTTTATGATATCACTAGTTTCTGAAATATTCTTGTTTTAATGGGTTTCCAGGCTGAAGTTTACTTGGGTGGCTCTTCTTCCCGGTTTGAGTTTTATTACTAACCCATATCTATTTCTTATATAAGTACTTGAGTAGTGTTTCTGCAAGCCTCACACGCATTTGGAAGGTTCCGGGTTCGATTCCCGTAGACCTTCAGCTCTGACCTTGGGTTTTCGTAGCTTTCCCTGGTCGGTTGGGAAGGCTGGGGTGGTTCTTATCTATCACGAATTTCCTTTCCATCATTTTCCTTTCATTCCGTTTCCTTCTCATCTTTCAGATGTGCTTCTAGGTTTCGTGGTGTATGGCGGTGCTGGACAGATGGTGCGGATGCTTGCTCAAAGGAAAGAGTACTCACCATGAATAATAGAGGGCTGCTTGGTCGACGGGTCGTTCATTGCCATCTCTATGCAATTCCAGCAGTGGGACGGGTGTTCGAGCTTGGAACTCTTAGTGACTTCCCCGCGTCTCTGTGACCTGTCTGCCTGTAGCCTTTGTAGATCTTAATTTAATCCCTTTGTCCTGGAGGGGTGGTAGCCGCAATAGATCTATGTAGGTAGTAGTGCGCGAGGTGTCCTTTCTTAACTTTAATAGCTATTACTTACGCAGTTTATTTTGTTAGTTGAAAATTCCTAATAAGTCTCTGGTTTGGAAGAACAAACCCAATGCTGAAAGCTAATCAATATCCCAATGTCTTTTTCAGTTGTATTGTTCTGTTTTGATTGTTCTACAAGGTTACTTTGTGTACAAATAACAATAAGAAGTTATTGGGAATGATTACGACATTGGCTTTTCTTACATATGAAAATATAGGTTTACTTTTATCAGTTACAATTAGTAGCTCATTTTCGAAAATGACATTGGTGGTTCTTGTTCCAAGTCGCGGAAACGTAACTCATGATTTTGAACTTCCTTGGGTAAATATAGACTCCCTGCATTCCAATCAGAAGACAGAAAACATGTATTCACTACACAACCAATGCCAATAATGTTTGAACGAATCTTGAATGTTTGAACGAAACAGCATTGCCAGCTCTAATTTTTTGCTAATCGAAAATGTCGGAAATTATTGGAACTATTTGGTAACCTTTACTCTCTGTATAACATTTATGGCGGAAAAGCCAAAGTTTTAACTGAAACTTATTGTTCAGAGACTAACTTTTAAACACTTAACGAAAACAGGAAACTTCATTACATTTCCAAATATAAACACGGACATCAGCCCAGGTCTTTAGTTCTGGAAACGTCCTGCTAAATACAGACTTCTGGTAAATGTAGGTTCATGTGAACCGGTAATGCATTGGGGAAGTGAAGCCTTATTTTATGTAATCCTGATCACCTGTTGTTGGAAGGTACTGTCTGTCCACCATTAAGGGTAGCAAGGACTCCACGTTCATTTAATCCGAGAGTTTAAACATCCCTACTGTAATTATGCTGCGGTTGCTTAATGTTGCCAACTTAGCGCTAATGTTCTTTCCGCTATAATTACTCATGGTCACAACTGATATTTCTCCGTTTCTTCTCACAAGTAACTAGTGAAAGACTGGAAGTATTCGGCAAATGCTAGCCAAGTAAGGAGGAATTTGGCACTCATCATAATATACTTTCAGCATTACATCAAAATGACATGTTCCTTCTCCAGAAATTATGTTACAGTAATTGTTCCAACATTCATATCAACACTAGTGCAAGAAAAAGACTGATGATAGTTCATGCCGAAAGGTGTAGGTTATATAACAAAGGGAGACACCTCGCGCGCCGCGACCTGCACAGATCTATTGTAGCTACACTACCAGGAGGAAGGGATGAAGTGAAGGAACCACAGGAGGCCACAGAGACGCGCAGAAGTCCGTAATTGCACGAAGACCCGGCTCACTACTGGAGCTTCGCAGAGAGGATAATGAACAACCCTTATAACCAGGCAGTCCTCTGACGTCCAGGAGAATATCTTTCCTTGGAGCAAGCACCTGCGCCATCTGTCCGGCATCGCTCACACCGCAAAAATGCAAGCACACCTGAAGCATGAGAAGGAAACGGAACGAGGGAAAGAAAATCGTGGAAGAGAAACGTCCCCAGCATTCACCATACCGACCAGTGAAAACCACGAAATACCCAAGGTCAGAGAGGGAGACCACGGGAATTGAACCCGGGAGCTCCGAAATGCGAGCTTCAAGCGTTATCGTGGAGCCATCTCGCTCGGTTGCGGTTAGGATAAATGGGTTTCTAGAAAATGATCTTATTTACAAGGTTGAGACAATTATTATAGGTGGTTATCATGGACAAATGATCTAAGTGAGCTTTGAGAAATGGATACGAAAAACAAGTACCTAATTTGCGCTCTTCTTCTGTTATCTTAGATAATTCTCCATATTACGTGTGGAGAACAAACCCTCATCTGTGAGTTCCGTGAAATGGCCGTGATATAATGATTGCATAACAAAGAGGTTCAGTGCGTCAGTTCTATGTGAAAGTCAGAACTATTCAAGCTGATTGGAATAAACAAACCTCAAGAGGTCTTTAAACTAGACACATTTTTTGCTTTCCTTAGGTCACACATGTCGTTCACTTGACCCCATATATATGTGATCTGAATCCCATGCAACCAGCTTGGGTCAAGGTGAAACGAATGGTTAAAGAAAGAAAAGTAACAAGCGACTTATCGCTGCAGAAATTGTACGGGGTAACACTTGAGGGTATATTGCCTATGACCGAAACAGACTGGCTAGCATGTAGAAATGGTTTGTGGGAGAAGGATGATATAGTCGAAAACGCCATCGCCAGTTACTGGGAGATGGCAGCAACGATTCATTTTCCTCTTCCTCCTTCAGCGAAAATGTGTCCAACTGCGAAGAATTTGACGCACCACTTGTGCTCAGTTTTTATAAGTTAAGTATAGTGCAACTACTGAATACCTTCAAACTTAAAGTTTTCCAATGATTCTCTTATCATTTCTATTGCGTTATGCTTTAATCTAGCGAGAATACATACTCCAAAGTTGGCACATTGGCACAAGCGTAAGTGGAGAGCGAGTCCAATCTTAGATACCTGTCAAGGTGTAGTGGAATTGCTTATTCAAATGCTGAATGAGTACATTCCTGCCAGGGATCATGATTTACTGAGCAGGTTGTGATTTTGGGAAACAAATTTTTGTTACATTGACCATCCCCACCCCCTCGCCGACCATTCTTATAGAACTAAATTAAAAGGAATGAAACCAAAAAAACCTAGTTCAAACATCTTTCAGGAAACGAAATGTAATGTTTTACTTACTCTACTACTTACCCATAGTAAGCAGAGTATGTATTGTATACCACTTAGAAAGTCGATACCGAGACTTCACTGGAAATGCATGTTTGGAGGCTCCCTAAATAAAAATAATATTTTTAGGAAGAGGTCTGTGTGTAGGAGTGGGAGGTATCTGTCTGTCTGTAAACAACAAACTGCATAACTCAAAAGCGAAAAGTCGGTTAAATACCAAACTTATTATTTAAGTTCAGCATTCTTCCAAGGATGCGACACGAAGAGTTTTAAGAAAATCTCCTAACCCTAAACTACCCTTGATATGGAACATTTTTCGTTACTTCTCATCTCCTCAAAAATGCCTTTAAGAATTGTTATTAAAACACCGTATGCTAGACATTTGCATCACGATAAATAGAATATATACCTTGAATTTCCTGCGAATAGACTGTGAAATATTCTTCATTCTCAACTACTTTTGTACAGTTGGAAAACTGTAAGAGGTATACAAAATCTTTCTACACGACATATGTTGATCTCGTTAAAGTAAAAAATTTATCGTAAATAATTTTTTTGTGGAACCGGTGTCGAAATATTCTTTGTTATTAGTGAATTTTCAAATACTTAAACTTTTTTAAATGGTAAGCCATTATTCGTACTTTCCCGTGGTCATGCAAAGGGTATGGCATTTCAAAGCCATCACATATGGATCCGCTTTTTAAGAATCTTGTCTATCGCTTCAGCCTATGTATCCTTGTTATTCGAGCTGTGCTTTTAAAGTAAATGCCGTTTTAATGTTTTGCCCCTACAGCGCTGCAGTCAGTTTTTGAGTATGCGCGATCATTTACTCCATTCATTAGGAAGCTAGTGCAGCTTAGAGCGATCGTCACTTTGTGTTTTCCTGTTTATAGAGCGTTTCGAGATGTTTAAACAATCGAACGACCCGTCGACTGTGAAGTCAGATCAGCGATTCGTTTTTTGAATGTGAGAAATGTTACGCCAGCAAACATTCATCGCCAATTTTGTAAGGTTTATGGGTGACAATGAGTGACAATGCCCGGCCACACACAGTCAAGCAAACCCAAGTCGCATCATTTGGTTGTGAACAATTCAACCACTCTTCCTACAGTCCGGATTTGGCACCAAGCGATTTACATCTGTATTAAATTACCCGTACTTACTTTTAAAATACGCCTCGTATCTACGACAAAATGTGCAAATGTTTAGCGAAAGTTTATCTCAATTAGCAAGAAGTAGATATAAGAATAGTTTGTAGAAGAGTCAGTAGAGAAAGTTGTGTGAATGCAGACATCAGATTTGTTTAACTTCTGGTCATAAGTTGTGTCCCATAAAATGCGGGCCGATATTTCACTTAATATTTATCTAGCTAAATATAAATATATTTCTGAATGCAGCATTCTGTATTGCTTGTTCACGAAGGATTGGTTCCACCGCAGTTAGCGTTTCTGCAGTAGACTACGGCATTGCAAGGTTTATGTACAGGCATGGCAAGTTTTATAGCAGACTGTTGTTGGTTGGCTTGCGGTGAGCGAGCTCAGACCACGGCTTGATGCGCCCATTCACCGGGGAGGAAAGGGAGGGAGTCTTAAGATGTACAATCACTTCACGTAGCGCCGTAAATAATACGTGTTTAGGGTAGGGGTGATAAAATTATGGACAGCGCGTTACTGTATAGGGGAGGGCGTGTGCGACATACTCAATTCTCCCTGCTTTTGTTTCTGGGCATCGCATAAATCATAAACATGCTTCATTCGGTACTCTGGTGAGGACTTTATGGGTTGGAGCATCCTTCGTGAGCGAAATATCAGCGGCGGCTCGTGCTATAAAGACTGATGTATTAATTCCAGCACGGGCATCCTTAAAATGTTTCTTTACGTAGGTCATTTCTTCGATAACTATCTGTTGTACTCTTCGAAGGAGAGAGGTTCCGACAGCTTCAGGTACCGTGGTGAGGGTGCTACGTATCCTTAGCACTCGTGGTACTTCTAAGCATGTTGGGTCGAACTTCTAAACCCCTCCCTTAGGGGAGTTGTTTGGATTGGGTTGGACTCGAAGGAACAGTGATTTCCGATACCTATAGGAGATTGGGTACATCTGGGAGGTGATGTCCAGGTGGGATTATTTGATCTAGACTGAAGAACTAGAATCGTGTGCGAGAACGTTGTAGGTTTTTCGTCAGTCTTCCCCTTCGAAATTAACATACGAATCCACTCTCGTCCTTGAATAAGAGGGGAAATCCTTAACATCCCAGATACTGGCCCAATTAGAAATAAGGGAGAGCCACTTAATTGGCCAAGGAAAGGGGGTCTCTGTCTCCAGGTAGACCTTCGTTTCTGTTTGTTGTGCTATATTCGTGTTGAAATGCATAGAAGTTTATATTTAGTGCCTTTTCTTAGTTTTCAAAATGGTATTCCAATACAACCTGCTGAAACTTAAGGGAGAAAATAATTACAGAGTGTACAGTGATACTAATGTAAAATTACTCGTATTATATGAAGCAGAGTTTTAATGCTGCATTTTGGTTGTTTAAAAACCTTAAATTTACGCTGAAGCTACGACGTCTGTGCAGTGACTGAATAACCGTGCATTCACACGCCTCAGACTGCTATGGTATCTCTTACTCCCTCGCCGCCACGCGGTTGTATTTTTGGTGTGAAGGTAGTTCTGTTTTTTATTTTATTGGATTGAATGTTAAAAAAATAAGATTATTTTGTTGTTAAGCTCATCTATGAAATATTTTACTTTATTTTTTTAAATTATTAACTTTAAAATATTTATTTGTTCTGAATGAATACATTTAAATATTTTGTATTTGATTCACTATCCTGCACTTAAACAAGTGCATGAATTGTAACTTGCAATAGGCAGACTTATTTAAGTTTTTTCACTTCTTCTTCAGATTTATGTTGAGTATTTTTAACAGTGATTATACTGCGCTTTTTTGCAGTAAGTTTTAAAAAAGAGTTTATGACATTTCTCACACTTCGTTCTTGTTTTCCTATCATTGTTCCTGGAACATATTGGACACTAATTTTTTTAAATGGAAACCTACAATTAGAGTCAAATTAAATCGACCCCCAAAATGACCAACACAACGTCCTCCAAATAAAACGCGATTAATGGCATTTATCTTCTCCCATAATATTAAGCAACTTTTGTTCAAGATATTTCTTTCTACAACGCTTAGTTTTGGAAATGTTGTACAGTCTCAACATAAACGGTCCTCCCTATATAGTCCATAACATATTTTTATTTATTTTTAAATTTATTTATTCATAGCAAATATTTACAGCTGAGAATTAGCACATGAATTCTAGCATCACTCCTGAATGAGAAAACCTCATTCATGAGGGGTGGCTTCTTAAATAAAAATTCCTAAGTAAAAACGTACGTGTTTCAATAACGAAGTAACTTATCAACTAATCATATAACTGTAAACTAATACAAAATTCCGCAATATAATTATATTTATTTAATTGCAATTAACAATTACAGTTTAAGTGAAACATATAGGTATGGTATGAAATGACTACTACATATAATTTTCAGATAACAGTAGTAATATTCATTTTAAATTTCACTTAATTACATAACACAACTTTTTTTTACAAAAATTCTTTCTTGATAATGTTTTAATTGTATTTTTTAATTTATAAATGTTAAACTTCTACAAATCTAGATAGTTCCTTGTAATCATGTTTTATAATCTTGGACCAATAACGTTACTATGTTTGTAGCCCGCAGTTATTAAGATATTAGGTTCAATTGAACATTTAAAGACAGAAAGTTAGTTTTATAATCATGAAAGAAAAATGGAAATATATTACGATTTTTTGGATGAAACTTAATAAAACATTATGGTAAAGTTGATGGGTTTTTAACACATTGAGTTTAAAATGTAGGAGTGCTGAACTATAGCCAATCGACTTTTTCAGGCATATTTTAATTATTGCTTTTTGTACTAATATTAACGGCGGAATAGCATTCATGAATGAACTATCCATCATACGGTATTTATATTATAGATAATGTTCCTATCATGAAAATACGGAGTTTATAGCCCAGTACCTAGGCAGGTGTACATGGCGTCGAGAGTAACTAGTGTTTTAGAAAATTCAAAAGTTTTGCTTGCTGTTCCCTAACCCAAAATTAGGTAAAGTGAGGGGTGTGACCTCACGCAGGGAGTTCTAAAACACATGTTGCGGTATTCTCGAGTGACGTAGTGTTCAGCTGCAGACATGCCACATCTCTGCGGGAGGGGCGACATAATTAATAAATTAACTGCCAGAAAATTATCATAAACAGAAAACAAAACGCCCCTAACGGAAATGATATGGAATGCGTTTGCATGTTGCAGTTAATTACAGATCCTCCCCTCTGGTGAGAATTTTTCTAACAAGTGGAGAAGTTTGTGTTAATTTTCTCCCTCTACCGCAGAATTTAATGTCCCTCCAGCAGGGAATTGTTTCCGGACGCGACGAGTTAAGAAAATTGGCTTCTCTAGGTCTCGGAAACTTGTTACATAATCCCATCCTTGCTTATCATTCCAGAGGTCGCACATCCGAATCCCGGCAGAATAACTTTGCGGTCGAAGGTTTTCCAACTGCATTCCGTCTGAAGACGGAGAAGTGGTTATTGCTTTAAAAGTCCATACAACAAAATAACTTTCTGAATCGTCCAAGTACGAGAGTTGGAAAGAAAATATAACATACCTCAACAATAAATCTCTCTTGCATCCAGATGCGATAACTGCGAGCCATGGTTTAGTATAGACTTGAAAGTATAGTACAGAAAACCGCGATTCTACCATCTGCCTGTACTAGATAAGAGGAAGTACCCAATGTATTACAGAATAAAATTCTGTATAGAAATTTTACCCTAAATGCACGTTTCGGAGTCCCCTAAATCCAATAAAGACTTTTTAGAAGAAGTCTCGTGCGCGCGTGTGTGTGTGTATAAACAGTGTAACTAAAAATGAACCAATCTTAGTATTTACGTTCAGCATCGTCGAAGAATGTAACATGAATATTTCAAAAAACTTCACCACACCAAAGTACCCCTTACATGGCAAAAAGTTCTTTATTATTGACACTAGGAGATAAACTGTACATCTTGAATTTTCCGTGAATATATTTTCAAGCTCCCTTCATTTGATTAAACCTTGTGTAATTTTGTACAACAAAGAAATATTAAAATATAAACAAACATTATTACAGGAAAAGAATATCTAAAGTGTTACATTCCTCTACTCAATAACTTTTATTTTTATATAGCTTTTACAAACTATTCTTACGAAAGTTTATGCTTCTCACTATTTCTTGTAAATTCACATAAAATTTACAAAAATAGTTTTATTACACATACCATTGTAGGTTCAATGGAAATAGAGAAAATAGAATCAATAGTCAGATGTTTAAGAGCTGGTCGTGATATGCTGACCATGTTGTATAGTCTTTCTATAACATCGCGAGAAATTGTATAGCGAAGTACTTTAAAACAAGACCAAATATTGAAACATTCAAACCCTAGTTAGAATATCTCGTTAATAGCTGATGCCATAGCAACATTTTTTAAATAAATTGTGAATTTTAAAGAGATCAATTTTTTGTACAGTAAGCTTTTCTTTATCTCTCGATAACGATTATACCAAATTCCTTTCAAAACAAAAGGACTTCACGTACTAGCTCAAAAAATTAAGATATACATTTTATTTATCATGTAAGTGCATTAAATATATCTTTTTAATCAAAATCGTTAGAGCCATTTTTGCAAAAATCAAAAACATATCGAAGAGTTTTCCATGTAAAGGTGGCATTGGCATGAGAGGATTTTCTTGCAGATATTCGTGTCGCATCTTTCGAAGATATAGAACTTAAATTATGAATTTGGTTTTTCGTTATACTGGTCACAGAAACACACACGGACCCTTTTTAAAAATCTGTTCTTTTAGGCTAAGTGGCTTCAAAACATGTATTTCCAGTAAAATCTCGATATCGAATTTTTGGATGGAGTAACAGTACTTCCACTTACCTACTATAGGTAGAAAAAGTAGACATTTCGAGTTCATTAAAATACACAAGTTGTATCAAACACGTTACTAGTAGATACCTTGGGAATAATGTGTGTATATTCAAATCAACCCATTGCAATCTACCAGAGCACTTTCGAAACAGAAAGGTTGCTGCCTTCCAGATGAGAACTGCAGACCGCAGTTATAAGAACTGGGGTGGTTTAATATATTGACCGATTACAATTGGGAAACATTCACTCACAGGTGGACATAATCAGCCTGATTATATTTTCTCAAATGAAGATTTCCTCTACGGTATCAACGTTTTGCAATGTTATATGAACTTGAACACAGACAACTGTGACCAGATGCATGCGATAGTAAAATTCCATATGGGTGTTGAGAGGTATTCGACAACTACCACAACATTAGGATGCTTCTTACACTCTACGTTGACTATGTTAAACTCTGCTGATTTAAACAGAATTAAAAGATGGCTTAAGCAGATGGGCACATTATTTCTGCGAACCTTCCTATTATTTCCTAGTACATTGTTTAGCTATTTCCACAAAGGTTTAAATAACAAATGCTTTGAAATTTATTTTTACTTAACATATATTTATATTTTATGTAGTTCATCTCATAAAGGTTATCGAATCCTTAATTGCTTTTATAGAAACCATTTGCGTTATAAACGTTGTTTACCTTTAATTTAATTTGCGTTACTACTTCTTTACCGTTTTAAGTTGTTTTTATGAGATCAGTAAACTTAGAATTTAAAGTTAATATGCTGTATTTAATCATTATTGAGATACTTTATTCTCAAAATTCATAGTCTCCAGTAAATTTGGAAAAATGCCAAGCATCAAACAAATATAAAATATGAGATTCCTGACACTACTAAATACCAGGATGTGTCAAAATATAATTTCAGAAAAAATAATTTTTGATGCTTCCATCAATGTAAATGTTTGTGCGATACATATAAAGGCCGTTTAAATGCCTAATAACTGAATGTATAAGTACGTTTTTATTAATCATAAACTTCAGAAAACAGATGCAAAAAAGAAAGAAAAACAGGAATAAAGACCTTTTCTCATTTCAGATACCGTGTCCCATAAAGCATGCTTGGATATGTTTTCCTCGTTCTCCCTCTATTTATTTTACGTCGCTTTAATTCCGTGGTCATATCGCAACGGATCTGTTGATACATCGTGGATCGGTTTGGCGGACAGTTAGTCTTCTAGATCTCATCCTTGTACCATACCACATTACCTCTCACATGTCCACATGTGCATAGCAACTGTACCTTTGCTTCTGTGACGGGCAGATGTGTCAATTCACACAGATCTTAGTGCATAGCAACTGTATCTCTGCTTCTACACGCGATGGGCAGATGCCATAATGTTGTATTATCAACAGTTACAGATATATGCCATTTCCAAAATGTTTAAATTATTGGCCTTGGGAATCTACATAGCCATCTGTCTTGCTCCATTTCTTTGAATATTGATGCGAGGGGTTTCTGTGTTATATGTAAATTATGAAGCAACAAAGATAAGTTACAGAGGCTTAATATTTCACCTTCTGCAATTGTATAAAATTATTCTTTTACTGCTAAAATCATTACTTATAATTTATATAATATTTCTAGACCTTGGAAGACTATCGGAGGAAGGTTAAGAAAATCAGAAAACATTTATTAATATTTCATATCCACTTCCGAGAACATTAGGGAATTTTTCAGCCGTTGCTGGTAATACCATGGGCACGCTACAAAGTTACAATTTAAAAGGGAAAAACATATTCTACATATTGTACATTTTTTCATAAAAAATGTGTTGTATACACACGAGAATATCTAGTTTCTGTACAACATTGACTACTCGTGTTATCCATCATGAAGGGAAGCAAGGGTTTGGTGGAAGACAATCACAACACGCCAAGACCAAATACACGTGTTGGTGTAGAGTTCACTTGCTCTGATCCAACAAGAACATTCTATTCCTAACTTACAGGAGCCATTCACAATGACCATAAGCATACAAGCTTGATTCATGTTATCTTAATGCACGCCCTCTCGTTGGCTGACGTTGGCATAAATATGGCTATAAACTTATAATATAAACATATATGTTTTCAAGCTCCAAGTTTTCATGTTTATAAGGAAATAGATAATAAGAAAGCGGTTCTCCATAGGCCTGATCACGTGGTCATGCTTTCATTTTGCATCAGATTTTACGTTGCCATATGTTGACTCACTAACTGCCCTTCTTTGTAGGATTCTTTAAAATTGAAGAAAAATACATTGTGAGGGCAGATGATGCTTTTTTGTGTGTTTAACGTTCTTTAACTGGATAGCTAGCTCTTTTTCATTTTGTTATATGTACACAACCTCTTTTGTCGTGTGTTCTGTGGTGATCGCTTCGTAGATTACCATGATTATTACTTCAGCTGTTTCAGCTCTTGCGATTGGCTGACGTTTATGTTTCCTTTGTCATTGCGAATTCATATCGCGTTAAGCGTGTACTTAAGTTTTGCGTCGTTATGTTAATTTTAAGTTTGATTGTGAATGACCCCATAATTGGTTTCGTTAAATCAACAATGGAGTTATGTATAACCTTAATAGGGTAGAAAGTCTTACATCTGTATTGGATCATTAAATAATCATAAAATTCACGTAGAACATACGTGACGAGTCAACGTTTTAACTGAAGGAAATTTCTTACTTATAGTAAAAAAATAAATCAAGGATTCTATCATAAATGTTACACAGTTTCGTACACGTTAGCAGAAATTATAAAACTCTTTTCTGCTTTAGACGAAAATAATTATCGTAGTTCTTACCTGGAAGCCATATAGTTATCACATAAACGCCATCAATAACTGTTTAGCTTTTTTCAGATTAAAGAGGTTGCACCCATTTTCACAGGAATTTTAAATCTGGTTTGCGAAATTTACATCTGACTTGATAGCATTTATTTTTCACAATTTCAAATTAGCTGTGACATGTGTAAATCAAAATGTAAATGGAAACAAAACATGCCATTCTTAAACGATTATAACATGGCGTATTTAGCAAACTATTGGAAATAAATGGCAAAGTGAGCAAAGTTTTATAGAACTATAAAGTATATTTAAGGATACTCATTAGTTAAAAAGGGCTAAAATTTTCAAAATTCGTAAGTATGAATTATTAAACACCAAAAAGCTTCTACTTTAGTTCTATGTAGTTTATAATAAGTCTAAAATCCTTTAAAGCATGTTGTATGACATTTTAAATGTCTATCTGTAAGCCTAACTTCCTTTAAAATTGTGGTAAAAACGAGAGGTTTTAGGCAATATAAAAATAAACAAACCATTCAAGAGAGACCTCAGGTATATTTAAATACTAAATTATTTGTAGAGGAGCTGAAAATACCGCAGAAGGGCCTGTATATATTAAATGACTTTTAAACAGCATAATATCAGAAATACATTATTTTACGTTCTAATATTTAAACTCTCTTTTCTCGGGTTTTCATTTCTGAGCATATTCTCATTTTCAAATTGTTCACTCGAAGTAGTTTTCGATATAAATCAATGAAATTTTGTACACCTCCTTGTTATTAATGGGATACAACTATGAGATGAATGTTTGTTAACATGTTTAATTATGAAATTATTAAACAATAATATCAATATTTTATAAATTTTAAACCCAAAATTGAAATTTCATGTTTAACATTGGTTTTCTCCCAAACTATTATGATAACTAAAACTTCACCTCTACAATTTATTAATATGGTATTAAAGAGTTTAATTATAAGGTAAAATTCCATCGTGTGGATCACTTACAGAATAACAAATAAATGAATATCCCTTGAAATAATATAAAAATATGCATAAAACTTTTGTCTACATATTATACATTAAATACTGATTTCTGTACTAAAGTTTAAAATTAATGGGCCTGAAATTGTAGAGTTTTGAAATTTCACAGATGGGTATATTTAATAGCATACGATATAAAGCGAATATGTAAGAAAACTCGGCCAAAGGCACCTAGTTACAAAATACTGAAGTGAAAATTTGGGTAACCATATCATCATCTAGTTGCTTTGTAAGTTTCCCTTTATTGATTCATTCAGTAGAGTAGGAATTTGGTTTTATGTTGAAATTGATTCAGGGAGGGGCGGTTAATATTCGAGAAACTACACAGTCAATTAGTTAAAATTTAATTTATTTCGCTTTGATAAATTATCGTCGAAACTGTTGCTGTGTGCAAGCGCTTTATTAATTGTAGATAATTAAATCTCGATGTTAACTATATGTAACTTCAGGTTTAAACTTCCGATAATCTGGTTCTGATTAATAAGGGCTTCACGTTGCGCTGATTTCTGAGTATCGCCTTATCCTCCAACGAAGTCGAAGTTGAGTGAATTTACCTTAAAACAAAATACGAGGGCTGATCAACAAATACTGAGGCTGATTTTTTCACAGATGTTTATTACTCCAATTTAATGTTTACATTATCTTTTTCAAAGTTAGTCCCCCTTACTTCAATAGCGTCCCTGGCAGACCTCGAACACAGGGTGCAGGCCATTCTGGGTGAGATCCTTGAGAATCGCCTCACTTTTCTTGAGCACTGTTTCAGAGTTCTGAATGCCCTGGAGCTTTGGCTTTAATAATGGGAATTACAAAATCACAGGGTCCAAGATCGGAGCTATAAGGCAGATGCGATACATAGGTAATGTTCCATTTAGCCAAAAACTGCAGGACTTGATTTGCTACGTGAGGCTGTGCGTTGTCATGATGAAGTCGCCACTCAGTCCGATGAAGTTCTGACCGTTTTCTTGCAATGTGCTTCCTCAGTGTATGTATTTCCTTAAAAAGAAATACGAGCGTTGTGAAATATATGCTAACAACTACTTAACATAATTTACTGCTTACTAATTACCGCAACTGACAATTGAATTTGACAATTCAAATAGCTTTGTTCTGGGTTCACCTTCACCTGCTTTCTGCTAATTTATACCTTCACCAATTTCCAGCATTTAACGATTGAAAGATGCCCGAAAATGCTTTTCCTTTTGTCAATGGAATTATTTTAATGAGTTTCTTAAGAATTCTCTATTTTATTATAATTTTGTTTTTAACATCTGGTCAAGTTCTTCATGAAAAAGAAAAAGCGTAGGTCCATTGTTTCAGTGTTTAAATATTACTTATACTAATTTACATATACCACTGAATTATTCCTATATTTATTTTTTAGGAAGTATTACCTCCAGCCATGTTTAAATTCAATGCCTTATCTAGTGTCATAATGATAAAAATATGGATTCCGAAAATAGTTGTCACTGGAACTCCTAGTACCTCTGGAAAAGGCTGGGGAATTTTTAGATTATCACAGTAAAATCTGTATTTTTATGGTTCCGAAAACCCAGCAGAGCAAAAAAGAAAAATAGGATGTGTTAAATTCGGATGACTTTTCTACCCACTGTCGTGTACTTTTATATATCTTCCACAGAATATTCTTACGAAAGCTTATTTTTCTATCTACTTAATGTTACTCGAAATAAACTTTCGCAGAAATAGTTCATTTCAATTTCATTGTAGATACAAGGTAAATAGAGCAAACCAAATCGATATTCTGATGCTTAAAAGCGACTTATATTAGCTTTGAAATTTCATACTCTTTCCATGATATTTTGAGAAACAACTTATACCAACAGAACTTTAAGAAAATGAAAAAGGTATTGAAAACTTCAAGCCAATAATAACGTATATATCGGGAATGGCTTAAGCCAAAGAAAACATTATTTGAAATGAAGTATGTGTTTTAAAGAGGTTTATTTTTTGTTTTGTTTTGGTGTGTATTTCTTAAGTTTACCCTTATACAAAATTATATAAAATTCCTGCCGACCAAAGAAGATTTTGCAAGCTATTCTCAGAAAATTCAAGATATATTAGGCAAACCGGCGTGTTAACAGTCGGTCAAGGCATCGATGAAGGTTTTAAGTGTGGGAGATACGAGAGAGCAAACCTGATGGTACAGTAAACAGTATGGTAGAATCGGCCAAGCATTGGAAGAGATTTGACAGGCTACTCTTCGAGAAAGTTCACCAGTCATCTTCATTGGTAAATCTTGGAATATTGCATTAAAACAGCCTCCCTACCAACAGGGGACTATAAAAGATGACAGAAAAAATGAGATAGTTGCGAGCGGGTTACGAACGATTTGTAAGTCAGGGCTTCAAAGTGAGGTTTGTAATGCATTTCGCCTAATAAATAAAGTTTGTTAAGAGTTAAACGGTGTTTTTATTTGTCAAAATCTTATTTGTCATGTAAATATTTTAAGTCGGTGCTTTAATAAAAATCGTTAGAGCCATTTTTGAGAAAATAAGAAAGTTAACATTTCCCATGTAAACGGTAGTTTGGAGTGGGCTGTTTGTTTAAAATCTTAATGTGGCATTGTTGGAGGATACTGAACTTAAATATCAGATTTATCGGACTTTTCGTTTTCTAGTTATGCTGTTCACACACAAACACGCGCGCGCGCACACACAGACACACATACAGGGTGGACCATTTACAATGAGACTGTACAATATCTCCAAAACTAAGCGTTGTAGAAAGAAATATCTTGAAAAAAGTTGCTTGATATTATGGGGGAGACTAAATGCCATTAGTCGTGTTTTGCTTGGAGGATGTTATGCTGGTCATTTTACGGTCAATTTAATTCTTTTAAATGGGAACCTACATTTTGTATGTTGCTTTCTCATTAGAAAATTGTTTATAAAAAGCTGTTTATTTTGTGATGAGGAATAAGGAAACAAAAATTAAAAGTTGCTGATTCCCAATTACGAAACGTAACTTGCCCCTCAAATGACCATCCACGGATGGTCCAGCCATTCATTGCGCTCTTCGTACACAGCCATTCAGAATTTTCGTTGTTATTTACGTTGGTGTAAGAACAATTGCAAAGTGCCTTATAAAAATGTTGTTAAGTTTTATGAGGAGTAAGAATATATATCGACACGCAGAAAGACGGACAAACATACATGCATTGACCTTTTTCTAAAATTATCTTTTTGGCTTCAGGGGGCCTGAGAACACAAATTTCTGGTGAAATCTCGAAATCGAATTGTTGGGTAGAATACAATACTTCCCCTACTTACGTAGCAGAGTGGGTAAAAAGGAAACGAAATAAAGAAAACACCTTGTTTTTAACGGGATAATGCAAGTGCAGTCATCGCTATACCAAAATAAAGCAAAGATATTACTGCCTTCTTGTTATACACACTTTTACCCTCTGCATAAGAAATTACGCGTCACTCACTCCAGTTCCCCTTGAGAAATGTGGGCGTTCTTTCCCCGAGTGCTATGTATTCCGTGGTATGTAGACTCTAATCTCTTAATAATCCCCAGAGATAAGCTTCATAAGAATTTAGGTCCGGGGATCGAGAGGGGTCCACGCACTCCTGTTGATAGTCTGCTAGCAGAATGCCGTTGGCGACATACAGACTAGTTCCGTCGACTCCTAATGCATGCATAGTGTTATATTTTAACTCTTTTTGTGCAGGAAAATGCCTGCGCAAAGTTGCTTGTTTTGAACTTCGTTTTGAAAGCATATAATATTCAAACAAATAATACATAACAAATATCATATTCGATTTCTTCAACTTCGTGCTAATACTGACATATTTTTACTTTCCCTACTACTTATATCTGGTAAGTAGAGGAGGTGTTGTATTCCACCCAAAAATTCGCGACCGATATTTCATCAAAAATAAATTCTGAGGCCCCTTGAGTCCAAAAAGTAACTTTTAGAAAAAAGCTCCTTAATTGTGTCTGTGGACAGCATAACTAAAAAACGAAAGTGGGTTAAATATCAAAGTTGTTATTTAACTTCAGTATTCTCTAGGGATGCCATACAAAGATTTTCAAGAAAATTCCCCCACTCCAAACCGTGTTTTAGACAAAACAATTTTTGTTAATTTTTATTTTCAAAAAAAGTGATTCTAGCGATTTGGATTAAAATACCACATGTTTTTATAACTTTTAAACCGTACGGGATCTTGTTAAAACACATATTTTATGTCAAATTAAAATTTCGTAACATTCACCATTTCGGAGATATTCTTTATTATTGTTTTGAACTGTATATGGTATTGCATTCAACCAAAAAATTCGATGGTGATATTTCACAGGAAAATACGACCCTATGAATTTAAAAAAAGTATTTTTAGAAAAAAAGCTCTGTGAATATGTGAATATCCTAACTCAAAAACAAAATGTGTGATAGATGCCAAACTTGGTATTTAAATCCAGTATCTTCCAAAGATAAAAAACAAAGATTTTCAAGAAAATCTACCACTTTCAAACTACCTTTTACATCGAAAGTGACCCCACAACAAATAAAATGCATGCCTTAAATTTTCTCTAGCACTTACTTGATGGATTTCTTGACTCCAGAAAACTCCATGTAATGCTGGAATATTCCCTTTGCCTGCGCATACGGTGTGTCACATCTTCCATGAAATTGCAAGTTTTTTCAGTAATGGAGTCCAAATATTTAAAGTTATCTACTATTTTTATCTTTTCCAGACCGGGTACAGTTATATCTTCGCATATCTTCCTCTCCCTTGTTTTCTTGGCATTTATTTTCAGACCCCCTTCATTATATATTTCATTTAATTCCATAACCATATACTCTGCATCCTCACCATCCTGTGTAATACCACCTGATCATTAGCAACTAACAATGAGTAAAGGGTTTTCTCATTTACAAGTATACCCATCTTAAATAATGTAGGGGTTATGCCACAACAGTCTCAAACCTTTTGTTATTATGAATTCTTTGGATATCCGCCACTCCAATTTCACGGTAGGATAACGTGCACCATATATCCTTTTAATAAGATGAATCAAGGACTCGTAAGAGCGATAGGCTTTAAAAATTGTAGTCTTGATATTGCTTTTTGTTGAAAACATAAAATTTGTGTTTCCTTATTGTTAACAGCCCTTCTTTTCTATTCACTTCTAAAGGCTATATAAGTTTCTAATAACTGAATATCTTAAGCATCTCTTATAAATGTTAGGGTAACTTGTAGTAAGACTAGTCTCTGTCTTCAAAAACCACTGCAACCCAATAAACTGAAGTTAAATTAGAGCAAGTAACGTAGCATAATCAAGCGGTTGATAGGATTTTTAATTTTGTGTCGAGTGAATAATCCAAATGCGGATTTAGTCATCTTAATAGAAGGTGTTTCATACTGATCGGTTTATTTTTATATATTTATATTTATTTATGACCTGTGCTGTGTTTTATATTGATATTTATCTCTGGCTTTTGCTATGATTTTTATATTGATATTTATATCTGCCTTTTGCTTTGGTTTTTTTTATTCAGTTTTATCTCTGGCCTTTGTCATGATCCTTTGTACTGATCTTTATCTCTGGCCTTTGCTATGATCCGTTTTACAAGGGCGCTAATGACCTAGCAGTTGAGCGCCCTTAAACAAAACAAACCGATGAAACATTTGTTGAACTCCACCTATTTAGGTGAAACATAAGTGTACTTCCTACTCCACCCCTCTCCACTTATCTGTATTTTCACTTTACACCACAAGGCAGTAAACGCCGCTCTTGTCTGGTTAATACTACAGGGTTTACATCATGATTATTAAACATGCACACATTTTCTCTGTGGCATATAACATCATTTGGAATCATACGTTAAATTAAAGAAAATCTATGAAACTTACCTTAACGCGAATTAAAAATGTTAAATATAGGATGCATTTATAACACGGCAATATTCAACCGATAGTCTGTTTATTGCCACACTGCCGTTAGTATATCTGATGTAATTGGTCCTTCTGCTGCAATAATCCTCCGTCTCAACGCATTTGGGTCTAAAAATAGTGATAGAAGGTTTTCCTAACACCTTCCATACCGTTATTGTTGGAATTGCTAGTTCTCGACGCGCCCGCCGCGCAGATTTTTTAGGACTGCGAACTAAAGCCGTTCTGATGTCTCCACCTTCTCATTTGACACCCGAGGTCATCCAGTGCTCGTATCTTTACAGAGACACCCTGTCATTTATATCTAATCATACTACCTACAATGTTGTTAAACGAAAGAAGGAGAGTTAAGAGCAAATCTTTGCCTATACCCTCGTTAAACTGTAACCACTGTATTATGTTTCCCAATTTCAAGAGACAAAAAGCTTTTTCGCACGAGTTGCTATGATTTATTTCGTTACAGTGCACACAAATCAAAATTTGTGTATATAAAATTCAAACCTCCACAGTTTTCAGTTTGTTGTGATTCAAAATTATAGTGTAAAAATATAAGTTTAAAACTCCTATAATCATTTTTGCACACCTTGTATTTCAGATGCTGCAGGTATTTGTTTGTGGATAAACCTTTTTTCACCTAGGTATATACTTCAAATATCGCATAAACTCTGAGTAAAAAGAATGAAATTTCAAATATTTGTGTGCTGGCTATAACAGAACATCTTAATTTATCCAAAACCAGCAATTAATTTCAGAGGTAGGTTGTACATTTCCTTTTAAGTTGGAGTATAACATACCGAAACCCTAGCAATGGATCTCTTCTTTATGAAGGAGGGCTTAATTGTGTGGAAGTATTTCATGAAAACCCTAAAGGAGTGTCAACATATATAAAATGTGGTCAACCAGGGAGATACCGGAGGCAAGGAAAAGCAATATCTGGTCCAGAACGTCTGTTGGGAACTGCGCATTCCATTGTAAGTAAGGCAGCTTTGGTCGAGGGGGAAGGGGAAGAGTTCCTTCGGTTATGAAAGCGCACAATAAACCTTGCGAATAAGTTAAAAGTATCCCGTGGAAAAATAACAAGCAAAATGTTATAGGGTCAGAAACATATCTTCCTTAGCCAACCATGAGAAAGTAATATAATGATTATATGCGGCTTTGTTTGTTCACTTTTTGCATTATTCAATATACCGCGATACTTTATTAATAACTAATAGAGTATAAAATAACATTAATTAACGCTTATAGGACGCACCTCTCACAAGCAAGAAACAAACACAGGATGTAACCTAGGAATGTGTTTGCTAGTTGACACAACTTAGGGTTCCCTAAATTTTTATGTGCCTCTCTGTAGAATCTCTATGAAATGATAATGGGAAAACAACCCAAATTTTATTCCTGTATAACTATACAGGATATCTACATCGTCATCCACCGAAACAGATAAAACTTTATTTATTCCGAAAGAATTTCTCATCTAGATGGTCCAAAAGGTCAAAGCATGCAAATTATTACTATTTGAGGTATTAAAACCGATCGTTGGTGGAGTACTCATAATTTTACATCATTCCCAGCCAAAAGTTTTCCTATTGAAACTTATGGCTATAAGTTTTCAAATTTGCCTGTCTTGTGAATAAATGCAACTTGAATTTGCTTATAGTTTATAATTAATCTGCTTTAAGAGAAGATTAAAATCCCATTTCCACTAATGTTAAATCTGCAAAATTCCTGACCCATTATCTCAAAAACTGTTTAAGATATCAGACAGAAATGAAAACAGAATGTATATACATGCTCTTCAAGATCACTGATCTACGAGGGCAGTCCCAGAAGTACCCGACCTGACGTATATATAGCGGTTGTTGTTTCAAACAAAGACTATGATAGAAAGTACCAACCTTATAAAGCTTAAGTCTGAAGTTTGATGATACTATGTCATTTAGTAATTGTTTGGAGCCATCAATAGTGAACTCTCTCAACGAATTTGTAAATATGGATAAAACTGGCCATCGTTATGTGATACAATACTTTCCTTTGAAAGGTCTTAGTCCAATTAATATTAAAGCTGAGCTAGATTCTACTCTGGGAGAGTCTGCTCCTTTGTTTACAACAGTAAAATATTGGATGGCAGAGTTTAAGTGAGGCCGTACGAGCTGCCAAGCCGAACATGGCAGTGGTCGACCAAATGAGGTGATCACGCCAGAAATTGTGAAGAAAATCCACAAAATGGTATTGGATGGCCGTTGACTGAAAGTGCGCGAGGTAGCATACATCGTAGGAATTTCAAAAAGTGCTGTACATTGCACACTAACTGAAAATTTAGACATGAAAAAGCTGTGCCCAAGATGGGCGCCGCGTTTACTCACAATGGAACAAAAGCAGCGTTGTGAGGATGTTTCAGTCGAGTGTTTGGCGATGTTTCGCTTAAATAAAGCCGAGTTTTTGCGTCGTTTCATAACCATGGATGAAACATGGGTGCATCACATCACACCTGAAACGAAGGAACACTAAAACAGTGGGTTGAAAGGGGAGAATCTGCTCCAAAGAAGGCGAAGACAGTTCCATCTGCAGGCAAGGTCATGGTGTCAGCTTTTTGGGATGCGTGTGGAATAAATTTCATTGATTATCTTCAAAAAGGAAACGCAATCAATGGCGAGCATTATGCAAACTTATTGCAGCGTTTGAATGATGGAACCAAGCAAAAACGGCCGCATTTAATGAAAAAGAAAGTTCTGTTTCATCAAGACAATGCAACAGTTCACACATCCATTATCACCTGGCCAAAATCAATGAGCTGAAAGGAGACTATGCAGAGAAATAAATATGTTTTTTCCAAGAAATTGTGTGTTTTCTTTGTTAGGTAGGGTACTTATGGGAGAGCCCTCGTACTTTTATCCAACAAATGTGTTTATTAAGCAAGACAGGATTATTTGATCTACAACAAGACTTAGAGATTGTTATTATCATCCTAAAATTTAGTTTAATTACACATTAGTAGTTTCTGAGAAAATGGGTAATTTGTATCTACAAATGTCATTCACAGAAAATGCTATTCAAAGTAAAAATTGGGAAAACAAACTTGCATACATCTGCAAGAAAGCAACCACATAGCTTGAACGCTGGAGCTGCCATACTTAACATAAATGCCAATTTGTAAAGCAAACCTTCCCCTAAAACATAGGCTAAAGTTGATGACCACTTTACTCCAAAGTGTGTAGGAGTTTATGATGTTTTTTCTTTGAAGTGATGCAGAATTCACGTACAGATGACAAACACAGTACCATTTTTACTTTCTCTACTACGTATAGTAAGTAGGGGAAGTATTGCATTCCACCCAAAAATTCTATACCGAGATTTCACCGGAAATACATGTTTTGAGACCTCCTGAATCCAAAAAATCCATTTTTGGAAACATGTCCGTGTGTGTGTGTGTGTGTCTGTGTGTGTGTCTGTGAACAGTATAACTCAAAAACGAACAATCGGATAAGCACCAAACTTGGTATTTACGTTCAGTATCTTCCAGAGATGCGACACGAAGGTTTTCAAGAAAATCCCCCCACCCCGGACTACCCTTTACATGGAAGATTTTTCGAAAATTTTAATTTTCTCAAAAATGGCTCTAACGATTTTGATGAAAATATCATATGTTTAGGTTAATGTCATGAGAAATGAAATGTATATCTCGAATTTTCTGGGAATGTCTCCAAAAGTATTCTTCATTGTGAACGACTTTTGCATAACTGGTAAACCATAAGAGATAGACAAAATTTTACTACACAAAAAATGTAGATCGCGTTAAAATACACAACTTATGTCATATACATTTCTTTTGTTGAGTGAACCGTTTTCGAGATATTGCTTGTTATTTCCTTAAATTTTCCAATACTTATACTTTTTCTCAAATGCGTTATTCATTTTTTTTATGTCCTGGACATGCAAAGAGAATGGAATGCGTCACATAGCAACCAGCGTTAAAACATTTGACTATCGCTTAAAAGCTACCATATTTTCCTTGCATCTACAAGAAAATTACCAATAAGATTGACATCTCGATATCTCGATTAACATGAAGCATATGGAGAATAGGCGTTTGTAAAATTAGGTTGTACAAGAGTAGAGAAAGTCATGTGAGTGTAACACATCAGATTTTTTAAAATATATTTAAAATTAAGTGTTGTGTTTACAATGATAAAATATACATGAAATTAAAGAGTAAATTCCAATTAATTGGTAATTTTGGCAATTTTCGTTATCTAGTCTCCTCTTAAGGAAATATGTATTACGTATATTGATAAAGTACGTGAACACTATATTGGAATCGCATAACTATATCCAACAGTTCTTAGCGAAGCGACCCCGCATTGGCACTGATAAACCCAGGTCCTAACAATAAGTGTGCGCATACCTGTGTACGTGCTTGCATGTATCAAGATTATTGTAGTTTGTATATAAAATATAGCTTAAACTTCTGGAATAAAATACTTGTTATTACAATACATTATAAATTTGGTTTGGGTTTTATATTTCATGTCACAGCTGTCAGGCTAGTCCGGTATCAAATATGAGTAAATGATAGTTTTATCAATATGGTGCAGTATGTTCGCAAAGGTCCTTATCAGTATATAAAAGCCGAACAAAAGTTTGATTTTGTGGTGCAATACGTCACATGCCATCGTTTACATCTCTAATGGCGGCTGAAATCTTCTATTTTTTATAATTAACAGGATTGCATTTGGTTGATATTGCCTACAGTATGTAGCTATTCTATTTATAAATGTTTGTGATTGGATATGATATTGCTAGAATTTGCAAAAGTTATCTTAAAATTGCACAATTTACATAAGAGCTGTGTTTTCGAGAACCCGCCATCTAGCGTTGGTAATTCCAATTCCATGTAACTCAACCTATTGAAAACTCCAACACGACCGACTCAATAACTTCTTCCAGCAGACGGCAATGGATATCAACACTAATTGGGCATTAATTAAGAATTTCTAAATTTAGTTTACAAGACTGCTGCCGCAACAATCTTTAATGACCTTAAATCGGTTGAGTACAATAATTTTAAACTTTGTTCAGAATTTTAATAGCGGCACCGGGGTAGTCGGGTTCGCAACTCTCGTACTTCAGACGCATGGTTCGGATCTTCAGTATGCCCCTATGCAGAATTGCACACTTTAAAGCATTTCCGTCAAGTTATGTAGTAAAATGCAACATGAAATGACATTACGCAAAATCTGATTTGATACAAATTGTACCATTCCACCTATTCCCTATTACTTTCAGTCATGTATGATTGTAAAAATTCCGATCAGACTGAAGGGGACTCACAAGCTATTCACGGAAAGTTCAATTATATTATATATTAATAAAAACTTGTTACAGCCACTTTTGAGAAAATGAAAACAAGGAAACATATTTCATTAAAGTGTAGTTTGGGAGAGGAAATTTCTTGAAAATCCTCGCCCGGAGTGCTTAAAGAGAGGTCTGACTAAAGTATATTTGGAATTTTTTCTCCTTTTCATTTTTGTGTTATGATGTTCACAGATGACCGTCTGTTGTACGCTGGGCAATATCTACCTGGTAGTTCTTGTAATAAAATACTATACGTAATTGTAACACTATTTATTAATCCTAATTTAACCTACTTTACATTACATCTAACCGCTATACTACACAGCAACCAACTGGTCGGCTCATTTTCCCTTTTTCTCTGTGCAACATATACACCCCCGCTCATACCAAGACTGACCTGCGGACCAGACCATTTCCAGTACTTGGAAGACTGTCGGAAGGAGGTTAAGGAAACCAGATTTTTGCAGGTGTTTCACATCCTTTTGCTTGAATATCAGAGGAGTTTTCATCAGTTATTAGATATAGCCTGGGTTGTACGACATTGCAGTCATAAGGTATAAACATATATTTTAACCATAAAATCTTCTAGACCCTTGTACAACAATGTTATAAGAGGAAGGTAAATGGCATTAATTAAATCGTAATTTGAGTTCAAAAAGCTAACCGTACAAAGTCGGGCAATTATAGTATATTTTAGCTTTCCAATCACGACAAATTAACCAAAATAACTGTGTTGCCAGGTCTTTGAAGAAGAAGAACACCTGGAAAGTCTCGAAAAGTCCCTGCTGCTATCAAATTACAGCATTAAAACTGCTTGAACTGCTGCCCTTCATGGCGGCTGTTTGCACGACCCAGTGCCATACACCCGCGCAGATCTTTTTCCAAAAATGATATTTTTTCGGGGTTCAGTGAACCTCAAAAGGAATATTTCTCGTGAAATCCCAACAACAGTGCTTCATACACTACTCTCTGTGGCAAATAAACAACCTTCGCCATCTTAAATGAGTAAGAGGAATTATACATCTAATTTTACATCCAACATTAAAACTCGGATGTATTGCATTCACATAGCCTTCTCTACTCACTCTTCTATAAACTGTTCTTACAAAAGCTTATTCTTATATTTACCTCAATGTTAATCAAGATAGACCTTTAAAAATCGGATCGTTATGTGATTGCTTTGAAATTCCATCTCTTTGCATGACCGCAAGAAAAAACAAATAGTGACTTACCACTCGAAGTATAATGAAAATTCAAATCAATAACAAAGAATAACTCGGAAATGGTTAACGCCACAAAAACTTTAAGACTGACCGTGTACTTTAACGAGATCACATTCTTGTGCAGAAGATTTTGTCTATCTCTTACATTAATGAATTATATAGTTCAGTACCATTCAGAATGAAGAGACACATTTTATTTCTCATGCAGAAATCTTAAACATATGTATTTTAACCAAAATTGTTAAAAGCAATTTTAGAGAAAATAAAAAATAACGAAAATTTGCCATGTGAAGGTTAGTTTGGGGATTTTCTTGAAAATATTCGTGTCGAATCACTGGCAGACCCTGAACTGAAATACCAAGTTTGGTATTTAACCGACTTTTCATTCTTGAACAACGCTTTCACGCAAACACAGACCATTTTCTAAAAAACCACTTTCTGGATTCAGGAAGTCTCAAACGATATATTTACGGTAAAAAAGTTTTGGTATCGAATTTTTGGAATACAGTACGTCCTCTATTTATTGTAGGTAATTAGGAGACAAAGTAAAAATATGGCGCTGAAAACTTAAATAGGGGGAAAATGTTTTCAAATACGTGACCAGGAAAACTAAGATGAAACACTTCAAAGTGAGAAAACTGGGGAAGTACGGAGGATCTGGCTACCTTAATTATACCTACTTTTCTATATTGAAGTAACTGATTACAGTGTTTATAGATGAAGCTCTTAAGATTTTGAAAAATTATCTAAAAGCTGAACATCATAATGCACTGATAATTAGTTACATTCAACTATCTCAAGCAGTTTTAATGCTGTAAAATGAAGGAGCGGTATTTTGATAGCAACATGGATATATCGAGACTTTCCAGGGCTTTTCTTCTTCAAAGACCTCCCGGCAACACTATTATTTTGGTGAATTTGTTGTGAATGGAAAGCTAAAATATCCTATAATTGCCCGACGTTGTACGGTTGGCTTTTTTGATTTCAAATGACGATTTAATTAATTTCATTTACCTCCCTCTTATAACATTATTGTACAAGGATCTAGAAGATTTTATGTTTAAAAATATATAAGTTTATCCCTTATAATTGTAATTTCGTACAGCTCAGGCTATTTCTAATAACCGATGAAACATTTTCTGATATTCACGCAAAATCTGGTTTCCTTAACCTCCCTCCGACAATCTTCCAAGTTCTAGAAATGCTGCATAGCCTATAGGTACCCTCCTTTGAAGGTGGAACAATCTTCGACCGGAACGGTCGAGTATCTTGTTAGATAATCATAGGAAATGAAACTTTTATCATTTGTACCATCCCTTTAGTCCCACAGTTATTCAATAACGTAAAAGTTATACAGGTTCACATAAAATAAAAACCCTTAACATATACAAAGAAAATGGGATGAAGCTCGTAAGTATTAAGATTCCGCATTCCCAGACCGCCAAGGTAACCTCTTTGAAAATACATATGCCTGCGAACACGGAGAAAAACAATCTTCTCAGTTGTTAATTAAACAATGTCGGTTCACTGATTCCTAATATTAGCAATTTTCTCTTTTTTTACTCCTATTTTGTAAGTCCTGCTAACTAAGTTGATTACAACATAAGTACAAAATAAATAAAGCAAAACTTCTTGCCTGACGGTTAAAAACATATTGTGGTTTTGGTATCGCACGCGTATCGTAACGTTATAAGCAGATCCGATTCTCTTTTGTTTTGCTGTGGCCATCTACGTATACAAGGTTATTCAAAAAGGAGCATACTTTAAATATTTATTTCTAATGAACTACAATAGATGGCAACACATGTAATACATCACTGGGTAGAGGAAAGTTCAAAATTTTATTTTACGCATTCAAAATGAGTACCATTTGTTATGTGAGGACAACCAATGTTTTTCCCTTTGCATACACAACCATTTTCAACGATTTTATTGTATCAATTGTAAATTTTTTTATTACGAGGCGGCTCTTTGTTGAACTTAAAACGAAATGCACGTTTCAATGAAACAATAGATTCACTCTTTGCATTATGCAGCACACAAAACGACTTTTCCTGTGCCGTCGCCATTTTCGCGTAAACAAACCTAGCGTCGCTGTAAGTACTGAATGAAACTAATAGGAGGGAGATTAAAACTTTGAACTTTCCTCTATTCAATGGCGTGTCGTATGTGCCGTTATCTATTGTCGTTCATTAGAAATGGATATTTAAAATCTGTTACTTCTTTTTGAATAACCCTATTGATTGGAATGAAATATCCACGGCATTGTTCTTATTTTAGATGCGTATTTCTTGGAGCAATAACAACTATTTTCTACTCATGCCATTCTCACATAAAAGACAGGACCTTCTTGGCAAGTATGTTTTTTTATAGCTCCAATGTGTTCGTATTCAAGTACAAGGGCTTTATAAATCCTTTTTAATCTTTTAGCAATGAATGAAGTCAAATTAGAAGGTGTTTTATAGCCCCATGTCCATCGGAACAAATTGGGCTTTTCAATTATGAAGGAATTATCAAAATCGGTTGAGTGTTTGTTGAGATTACCCCATACACACTAATTTACTATCTTTAGATTATTACCTAATATAGACGTAGATAGTACCGCAAGTCTTTCAGTTACCCTGTAACCGCGCCGAAGGTTTAGGCAATTGTTTGAAAGAAAATACACACACTCTCTCTCTCTCCCTTCCTCCTTTGAGCTGTTTCCTTCTTTATTTTTTTGTGAGTTTATGCAACAAATTGAAGAAGCCTAACAAAGCACTGTGGGCAATTGTTGCACACTAGCAACAAGTAATTCATACGCGACTAGGTAAGGGATGAATCATCCCTCAGTTCTAAGGTTTCTCCCTTTTAAAACTGTTTATACACAAACCCTGAGGGAGCAAATGCTGTTGTTGCCCCTGCACTGAGCGTCTAGTTTGAATAATGAATGAGGATATCGCACTTTGGAGAGGGTCGTACTGTCTTGGGGGTAGTTCTGTGTAAGATTAGTATGATGTTTGTGTTAAGGGACAACGGCATCGAACTTGCCAACTTCTGCAGTGGCCCTGCCAAGTTGATTCAAGTTTGCTAATAGAGCTTGCTGGCGAAGCTCTAGTGTATGTCAGATTACTGAAAGTTTAATAATTATTGTTTCATTTTGAACCCCTACTGTGCCTCGCATTACAAATATCCATAAATACTGTTACATACGTAATTTCAATAGTGGCTCGTGGGTATACATTTTGGGTGTTCACAAAATGTTACAGAGTCAGATAGTCCTGAAAATGTGCAATAGCTCTTCTGCATAATAGTTATAATTATGAACAAATTGATACAGCTGTAGCCGCTCCCAATAACAACAATAATGATAATAACACAATAATAATAACAATAACGCATAATAATAAGACGAAAGAAAAGGTTGTTTTGTGGATGTTTGTTGTGTAAATAATTAAGTACAGTGTTGTAGTTGAGAGTATGGATGGTATGGAATCACCGGGAAAAGTTTCCGCGCTCATGCATGTTACTTGCTTCTAGCCGTAGTGTTACCATCTAGTGGTATTTACGTAAAATTTTAGTGATAGTATGGAAACACCGCGGGGGAAGCTTCATGCACGCCTTCAGTGTGCACAACCCGTATGTATTTGATGCATAAGGTAATTACGCGCATGCGCAAAAGTTCCTTAAAACGTGCACAATCAAGATGCGCTAGCGACCCTGTTATCACGTTTCATCGAGCTTAGAGGAGTAGCGCAGTGGATTTTAAATATACGGTACCTTTAATAGCATTCAAAGAAATAATAAGCAATAAATCTCCAAGGTGTCAAGAACGCCGCGTGTTCACGTGCGCTTATACAGCAGCTGTCTCTGCATAATTTCTACTTACACTCAAAATGCAATGTTTTGTATTAAACTATATCAATTTAACACGCAATTGACTTATACCATTGAGTAAAGAAGACCAGCTTTTATTCGATCAACAGTATCATACTATAAGCATAGGACCTTTTAATAGTCGGATATAGGATTGTAACCAACAGAGAATGTGAACTCAACGAGAACTTAAATTAGTAATACAATTTAAAACAGGCAGAATTCATTTTTTCTTTTCTTTTTTGTGTTTTAAGGTGCATTTCCGTTACATTAAAGAAATTGGGTGAACCATGGATGAAAAATATTTATGCGGCTTGTTGCCTGAGAATGTCAGAGATAAAGCTATTGGAAACGTATCACAGGTGAATGGGGATTTCATAGATGATTTTCTTCCTTCTTCACTTCCTCGGTGAAAACAGCCCGCAATTAGCAGTAAACTTAAGAAGAATTTTGCATTGATAGATTTAAAGCTTATAAGAAGAAGATACCAGGAAAGGTCATTTAACACTAAAGGAGAGGCGAGAACTTGGATTATACAAACTAAAGAGAAAGGTTATAAGTACGAGGATTTTCTTCCACTTTATTCTTTGTGTAAGAAGTACATAAAGAATTATCTGGGAATTGAAGAAATTCATAAAATGAGCTCCACAGAAGCAAGCTCTGAACAGATGCCTCAGGCTCTACTGAAAGCAGAATTTCACGGGGCTCTAGTGAAGGTCTTAAGGTCGACCTGCAGCAGTCTCATAGGCCACTCAGTAATCCTGATATTTGACACAAAAAATACATTCAAATTAATATGCAAGGATAATATTGTTAGAACCATTACAAAGGAAATGTGTGTGTTTAGCATTGCTCTGGATAGCTACACATTTACTATCTTTGGGAAACACTTTTGCATCAGGCCACATGAAAGGAGCGTTAAGAAAATTAGAACCTTTATGGTACTAGATCTCTGATGCTGAAAATCTGTTAAAGTATTTCAAATCTTTACAACACTTTGGGTAAAAAAATATGTATTTAAAATGAAATCTAAAAAAAACTTGCTGTTGTAAGACTTAGGGGCATTTTATTTTTACCATTCATTTTGGGAACGTGGGTCGCAAAGATCAAAACCAGGGTGCCTCTTTCTTTATTTCTCATCTTATTTATTTAACTAAATATTTTCAATTCTCTTTAGGAAAACATCTACTTTGAATTTTTCTGTCAGTCAAAGCTACACAAACGCAGTCTGAAGTCATTGCAATAACCTCGACACGTTTACTTAAAAGCCAAACTCTGCCTTTAGAAGGTCAGACTACCAAAATATATTCTCCACTTTACTGGGAATTAAATCTGTTACTTTCGAACACAGCAAACAAATATATAGTTATAAAATAATTGAACTACTGTATTGACTTCTAGGAACTTACCCTCACCCTCGTGTTTTCAGCATAAAGAGAGCAAGCAATGGGATGTGGGGAGATCTCTCTTCAAATTTCCAGAAAGTTATGCTCACCCCTGAGTTGGTCAATATGAATTTTGCCTGTGTGTGAAAGAAGTGTATATACTGTATCAGCCACGAATTCTAAAATCTGCGGGAAAAATGGACATAAGGTTATAAATATTTGGTAACTCAAAAGCTCCCAAAAATCTACATACTTCCTTTACTGAGATTTTATTTACTTTGTTATGATTTTCTCAACCAGGTTGATGCTGATGATTGAAAACTGTCTTTCTTTGTCCATTGCTATGGGTTCGATTCCGATCCAGAGCAATGGTCCTTAGATGCAACAGCTTCATGTCAGTAGAATTACTGGTATATAAAAGAACTCTTGCAGATCAAGATTCTGGTATACCGGTGACTCTGATAGGATTCACCTGGTTTTATAGTTATTTTAACGGGAATTATGATATATATATTGTTAGGTGTTAATTAAAATGTTAATTAACAAAGCTGGCCTAGCATGGTTAGTGCATTGTAACTAACAACGTAATATGTATGTAATGCTACATATTTGTATAAATTTAAGATGTCATTTAAGTATGCAGTTGGAGCATAATGCTCATATGCTATAGGTATGCTGTTTTGGAGTTATATTACCATGCGTGGAAATAATAACTCTGTAACAATAAGCCTTCCTCTCGACAAACCTGGGTGACAGTTTAGTCAACCGAAGAAAATTTGAAGGTGTTGGAAGAACATTGCTCTTATTGGCTATGTAGAGGGACTCTTCATCCATAGAGCCACTCCTAGTTTAGCTATAGGTTTGGATGCAAAGATAGGAACGTCGCTGCAACACTCTTTTTAAAACAGTTCAGTTCGTGGCGTGTTACTCTCAGTGACAGACGTGTGTAAATAGTGTTGTAAAAGGTGAATACCTAAGATGCGGTACAAACATTTTAAAATAATTAAAAAGGCTTCAAAATAATACACAGACGTTAGTAACAACATATTAATTTATAAAACACATAACATTTAATTTACACACGGATCTTAACTATAGACATGCACGTTAAAGTTTGCTAATGCTCACAGGTAAGCTTCATCGGACTAAACACATGTAGGTATAACTTATTCATCTTTTGTGTGTAAACAACAAAAAATGTTTTTAATACTAAATAAATTGACTTTTATTTATGGACGCTCTTTAACTGCTATGGTTCTTAGCGTCCCATTCTATATTGGGCGTGAAAGATCGGTAATTTTGCTCAGAGGCCTCTTTATCAGGCTTGAGGTTCTTTTACGTGCCGTAAATCTACGACACAGGGCCATCGGCTTTACTTCCCTTCCGAAGGAAGCCATGCCCGAAAAAATCCATCGCCCTCCGCCGGGTTTGAACCCGCGAACTTGGGAACTAGAGGGTAGCATGGTAGCACTAGTCCACGGAGGACGACTTTTAATACATTAGTGGATATATATAAACCTAAAGAACAGTATACCAGTTATCCAACATAAGTCCTGTGTCTTTCCACTCCCTGCAAAGGCCTTCCTGAGGTACCGGAGCATAATAAAACAATTCAATACACTATAATACTCCACACCCACAATAACAATACAAGTTACCAACAATAAGTTACACACACAAGCTGGATTGAGACGATTATCCCAGGTTTACTAATATAGAGATGAACACCACTGATGAGTGATGCACCACTAGATCTTCAGAGCTTACAACAGGTACATGTCACACCAGATCATCACACCACTAACAAAGAGGGTACGCGGCATTATATGCAGCTTAAAGGTAACGCAGTAACGTGAAATTTTGGAAAGTGAAGGAGATATTATGAAGATTGATTTTGGAGATGGTGTAATAGAGTATCGTTATAGAGTGGGAAAGAGAGAGAGAGAGAGAGAGAGAGAGAGGGGGAGAGGGAGGGAGAGTCTTCACAGTTAAAACAATAACACGAGCGGAGCAGCAGATACTGCTAGCATTTAATTGAAAACACTATAGGTAATAAAATATGTGTAGTAGTGGAGTAGGCATATAGCGCGGAAACCCTAAACTACAAAAATTTGTCAAGTTTAGCAGTCCAGCAACCCTAAAGTGCCTCAGTTGCGCATGAAATGCGCTGAATGACCAACAAACAAAACGTCTATCACAAAACATGGTTTATGGCGGTAATACAAAGTACATATGCTAACTATTCCAAGCGTTTTGCTTCTAGGTCAGACAGAACTTGGCAACATACGCTTCCAACAAAAGCGGCATGAAACTGGCGTTGTTAATCAACCCATTCCCATAACAATTAATGGCTTTCAGATCCCATTATGAGCGTAAGTGTTGGACTCGGCGTTTATTGATGCGACTCTAGAGATAACAGTGTTCCAAGCGATCGTCATATTTATGTCAGTCGCATAGCAACGCTCATCACTCCACTCAAGTCCATCCCTGCGTGTGACATTATGATGTGGTTTCCATGACGACGAGAAACAAATGAACACTTTTGGAGTTTCTCGCTGCTTTTTTGCCAATTTTGTGCGCAGCTATAAGAGTACTTGAAAGTTTTGTGAACGTTTGAAATTATAAAGTGTAAATGCCGCTGAAAAATATATCAAATTAAAAAAAGTATGATGTGTAACAATCATGAGAACTTCCCTGTCCACAGCTGTTCTGCAAATTATTAAAATAAACGTTTGCTCTTCTTTTATAACAAGCTTTCATCAGAATGGTACATTTTTGCGTACGCTGAAGAACACAGAAAGCAACTCTTTACAAGATTTACCAAACGTTGTCAAAAATTCTAACATTTGATAAAATTAATTTATACAAAAGTATTGTGATACAACTATGGCCCGACCTTATCATGTGGAAGGCGAACGATCCGACTGACCGCTTCAACAGGTAAAGAGATGGAGGAGCGCCCTCCCCCCAAAGTAAATTCTAGAAGCACCATCAGAGATAACGGGATTTTTCTGGAAGATTCTTACCCCACCTCCCGAGAACTCCCTCAAAACCCCAGCGGTTATATGTCGGTGAGCGCATTCGTGACAGTAAGTGCGCGAGATAGTTGTTCTTGTTCACATTAGTGAAGTGACAGCATTAATACCTTCAAAGACTGCCTAGAGCTTCAAAATAACTTGAACTCGCTATACACTTGGTGCAAAAAATATAAGATCCATTTGTGAGAAACTGTCATTCACAAGACACCACATAGATAGAAATATTTTCAACAAAAACGTATATTTAACAGACACGTTGAATTGTAATGAAAAATCGCCACAATTCATACGCCTTTATTACTAAAAATTCTTATAAATTTAAATAAAAATCATTAGTTCGACTACATTATGCTTTGTTAGACAAAATATTGAAAATGCATCTGTCATTTTGTAATGGTATGACCAAAAAGTTTCATACGAAGTTTATAGAATACATTTTTAAAATATTTATTTTTTGAAAGATTTTAACGTTACCTCAGATATTTACATTACGAAATGTGTTTTAAAGTAGTTAACCTCAAATCCCAGAATGGGACCAACATTTCTATACAAAGTTCTATATTCAGTTGTCGATGATATCCGTATTACTCAACTCATTGTTTTTGTCTAACAAATATAGTAAATTCAAAATCTTGTCTTTTTTTCGCTTGTACAGTAAATATTGATACCAATTCATAAGATTCGTCACTAAACAAAGTGACATATGACATATCCAGCATGTCTGAAATCAAATTTAACAATGCAGTGGTTAATAATTCTTTATCAGTAAACGCAAATTAATGTGCATACATGACAACAATTTTATTATTGAAACCTTACCATCTTCTTTTCTTCATTATTTGCTGCTTGTATTTATTACCTTTTTCTGTTTTGCGTTGAGCTGTATGTAACTGTGTTTGTATAATGAACATTGTATTTAGGTATCTTCCTGTTATGTGCAGAAATACATAAATAAAAAAGCTGGTCGATAAAGGCTAGTCTTGGTATTACATACATGTTTGGCGTGAACTCATCAAAACCAAAGGAATGACCATTAACACTTCAAAACTACTGCTTACAATTCAGAAAAATTCAAAGAAATAATAATAATAATAATAATAATAATAATAAATATTGCGGGAATGGTTCAGCCCACAAAACAAAAGTGAAAGTTGTCCTTCGTGTTCAAGATTGTATATTTTAGAAGTCCTTGGAAATATTTACAATATACCCTTGCCTTTGCATATACTTAGTCTGACTTAAGTGCGAAATTTTTTACCGACTTTTGATTTTTAAGTTACTACTACGCGAGAACGTACCATTTTCCAAAAATGTATTTTTTATTTCATTCAAGCATCCCATGTCCTGTGTATGTATTAAAATATCGATATGATATGATGATCGAATACAATACTTCCCCTACCTGCTTTAGGTAACAGATATAGAAAGAAGAAATTTACTACTAACGAGTATTTTTATATTTCTTCTAAAAGTATTCTTACAGAAGCTTCTCTTTCAAGCTACTTCATGTTAATCGAGATGAACGTTTGCAGAAAAAGTTTCATTCCATATTTCCTTGTAGGTACAAGGGATACGAGCGACTGAAGCAATAGTCAAATCTTTAAAAAGCGGGTCACTATGTGCTGGCTATACAATTCCATATTCTTTGCATGACGTCACTTAAAAAATCTGACGGAAACATTCACACGACGTCCTCTACTCTTGACAATTTCGATATCCGTTATTTTTTCAATTGAAAATTGAATTTTTGTTCATGTTATGTAATTCATTATGCATCTTTTATCTTGCTAGGAACTATTTTAAATTAGGCATTAAGTGATTAGTTACATAAAGCATGCAGAAACAGTATTCAAGTGTTTGTCGTCATGACAGGAGGTGTTCCCTGAGACGGGAAGAAAAAAAAGGATTCCCAAACGTATTCCCTACTTGGGAACGTATAAATTCACTATCCAACATGGAATATTTCGAAAACGTCTAACGCTATGAACAAAATCGGCACAAATTTTGTGTTCTAATGACATCTGTATTTTTGCCTGTCTCTTATGACTTCCGAGTTATATAAAAGTATACAATATTTAGTGTGAAGAGAACTTCAGAAGTTATTCACAGAAAATTCAAGATGCACATTTTATTAATCAAGCAAATATCTTAAACATATGATATTTTAATCAAAATCGTTAATCCCAATCCAGAGAAAATAAAAAATGACAACAATTTTATTGTAAAGGATGGTTTTTGGTGGGAGAACTTCCTTGAAAATCTTCGTGACGCATTCTTGAAAGATACTGAACTCAAATGCCAACTTTGATATTTATCTGACTTTTCATTTTGCAGTTATGCTGGCGGACCTGCGCGTGCACGAGAACTTTTTATCTATTTTTTGGACTCAACGGACCTTGCACTTGAATTTTGGGAGGAATGCGTGATTTTCTATACTTGTTAAAAATAAGTGTAAGAAAGTAATAATCTGATTTGTTGCATTAAAATGACCTTCTCTATTACTCTTAACAAACTATTCTTACAAAAGCTCGTTCTTCTATACACTTCTAGTTAATTGAGAAAACCTTCATGACAGGTTTAAACATTCCCATGTGTATAGTAGGTTAAACAGCAGTCAGATTTTTAAGCAGCGGATCACTATGTAATGGCTTTGAAATTCTATGTTCCTTGTATGAGGAAAAACGAATGACCCACCTAATGAGAATATGAAAATTTAAAAAAATTAAAATAAAGCAATAAATAAAATAAAAAGAAAATAAATAAAAAGTAAAGTTCAGAAATTATTAATGCCAAATTAATTATTTGAAATAATGTGTGTGCTTTAACGAGATCTATATTTTTTGTGTAGTAAGATTTTGTCTATCTCTTACGGTTAACGAATTATATCAAAGTTGTTCGTAATGAAAGGGAATTTACAGACTATTCCCAAAAAATTCAAGACATGCATTTATTTGATGTAAATATCTTAAATGTGTGTTACTTTAATCAAAATCGTTAAGAGCAATTTTTGAGAAAATAAAAAATAACGAAAATTGTTCCATGTAGAGGGTAATTTGTGGTGGGGTATTTTCTTGAAGATCTTTGTGTCGCATCCTTTGAAGACGCTGAACTTAAATAGCAAGTTCGGTATTAACCGACATTTTGTTTTTGAGTTATGCTAGTTTTTGGATGCAGAGATGTATTTGCGGGAAATCTCAGTATCGAAGGTTTGGTGGAATACAATAATTCCTCTACTTATTGTAGGTAAATAGTAGAAAAAGTAAAAAGGAATCATCAATAGTTTTATATACACTTAAATGTTAGACTCAGGGCCCGAAAATGTGCAATGAGCTAAGAGTATTGATCAAAACCATTCTGACTTCTTAGATTCATTTATATTAGAAACTCTGGTTCATAGAATTTCCATAGTGTTTCCAAACGTATTTTCAGAGACTTTTGAAAGGCCAGACAAGGAAATTCGTGCTGTGATTCATGAGACAATCGCTAGAAAGCACTTAGAAAATGTAACAATACCGTAACACGTAATCCACTTCACGAGCTGCTAAAGTAAGCAATTCCCAATAGTACTTACATTGCAAGCGCGACAAGTGCATCATTGGAGAACCAGGGAGAAAGTGACAATACGAAACGAAGTCGATTATTTTATACTCGTTATTCTTCAATGCACTTAACGCATTTGCTTTACACGCCATTTTTTAAACGATAGTGAATAATAGCAATAGCACTTACACGAAAATATTGCCTAAACATCTCATAGTTATAAAACCTTATTGATATTTACCGAGTTTTTCTTCCATGTCCATGTTTTTCTGGTACGATGTTTTACATCTCAGATATTTAAAATTGCTCACTTGATTAATAATTTGCGAGCCAATTACAGTTTTTGATCTTTTATGTCGGGATGCGCTAAACGCTATATTATTTTGCACTTTTATATAACACATGTGCAGCCATCTGTAAATTACTCTGCGCATTAGCCATCACCACCTGGTCATACGCAAAAAATAAACAGTTCATAAGTGATCCATATAATAATATTGTAATGTAACACATTCAGCCATTTTCAATGCCATCGTTAAGATGTATATTAAAAAGAGTGGGTGATAATGGGCACCCTCTGAAAATTCATTTGGACCACTCCTTTATCAATACAAATTCTAGTATTAATGTAGTAGGCTCGTGTTGTTCTTATTAATAAAGGAGGCAATCCTTTATCAAGTAGTATTTCCCATGGATTTAACCTTTTAACTTTATCAAGCGCCTTCTCGTAGTCAACAAAACATAATGAATGCGTTTCAATATTAATAAAGAAGGCGTGTTGTTCTTATTAATAAAGGAGGCAATCCTTTATCAAGTAGTATTTCCCATGGATTTAACCTTTTAACTTATCGAACGCTTTCTCATAGTCAACAAAACATAATGAATGCGTTTCAATATTAAATTCTCTTCTTTTCTCCAGTATCTGGTTTATGGCATAAATGCATACAGTGGTGGTTCTTCCTTTTCTAAATCCATACTATTCGTTTAATAATAATAATAATAATAATAATAATAATAATAATAATAATAATAATATAAATTATAACAAGTTCTCAATAAGTGTATGCCTTTGTAGTTTTTACAACTTGTTCTATCACTTTTCTTAATAAAATAACAAAGGAAACACAATTAAAATTTTATAAATCAGTGGCAGTGCTAATACGGTGCCATCAGATTAAACGGCCACGCTCTTACCGATACTCTAGTACCTGCTATTGCGTCCCATTTGGCGTGACCTAACTCACTCCACGCAGCAAAAAATGTTCTTTGGTGGTTTTCACTTGTGTGTTACTCCAGTCATGGTCCAGTTTACTACAGAATAGAGTTTTCATGTTTTACAGCTTTATAAAACACAAATCTTCGTCTCTGTGTCGTAGAGCATTGCGGGAATGATTTTATGATGTTGGTTCCCCTAACGAAGTGCAGTTCATAAAACAGTCAAGAAATTAAAAAAATACGGGATCAGTGTTAGACCGGAAAAAAATCGAAAATGTCACGTTTTAACAGAGGAAAGGATTGATATCGACGCGGGGTTGGAGTGTTCGCCACGTGTCTCTCTGCAAGTTGGCGCAGGAAGCAGGGGTCAGCTATGGGTCAGCACGAAAAGCAACAAAACTACTGAAATTACCGTAAGGCCTTACAAAATAACAGAAGTGCAAGCGTTGAAGGAGAGGACCCGCGGAGAAGAATACAATTTTGTGGATTTATTCCAGGACGTCATTTATTCAATGACGGGGCGTGGTTTCACTTGAATCTCAAAATAATCACTACTGGGCAACTCAAAATTCAAAACTCATACATCAAAGTCCACTACACGATCCTAAGGTCGGTATTTGGTAAGCTGTAATTGCGGCTGGAATAATAATTGGCCAATTCTTTTCAGAGACAATTAATACTGTACGCTACCAAACCTAATTTTGGAACACTTTTTCCCTCAGTTGACAGATGAAGAGCGAATGCACAGTGTATATCAACAAGACGGGGCTACAACCCATCAGCTCGCACTTCTTTGAATGCAATTGATGACGTCTTTGGTGACAGGGCGATCAATGTAGGGATTTGGCCCCCTCAATCCTCAGACCTCACTCCTTGTGATTTTTACTTGAGGGCAACTTGAAAGACAAAGTGCATAAATCTAATTCTCTAACATTGTAAAATAATACGAGGGGCACTATTTATATTTTGAGTCTTGGCAACCCTGAATGTTGTAGGTGCCATTTGACGTTTCCAATGGAAAATTTGACATTTTTTACCATAATCTACTTCAAACATTTTGTCAATAGAGCGTCATTTGTTTTGTTTACATAACTTGAAAATTGTGTGTCAACAAAAACATGGAATTAACTCGTGAAAATGTTCGTGCAATGATTTATTACGACTTTCGACGTGGATTATCAAGACAAGGGTGCATCGATTAACTAACTTCCACATTTAGCGACGAAGCTCCATCCCTTGCCACTGTGAAACGCTGGTATAACGAATTTAATCTTGGCCGCCGTTTGCTGAATGATGAAGTTCGTGAAGGTCATCCAAAATCAGTTGTTGTGCCAGAAAACATTGATGAAAGATCGTCATGCGACATATTGTGAGATTGAGGCAACCCTAGGCATTAGTTTCACCAGCATATATAAAATAATTGCATGATTATTTAGCCGTGAAAAAGGTTTGCTCTCGTTGGATTCCACATAATTTTGACGCAATCTCAAAAAGATGCTGGTGTCGATTGGTGTACAAAAATGTTCAAAAAATATAATGGCGGTGCATCAAAAGACGTATATAAGATTATAACAGGTGACGAATCATGGATCTATGCGTATGAGCCGGAACGTAAACAGCAGTCGAGTGTATGGGTGTTTTAAGATGAAGCAAATCCAACAAAAGTTGTTCGCACTCGAAGCACTTCGAAGCAAATGGTCGCCTGCTTTTTCAGCAAAACTGCTATGTGGCAACAGTACCTTTAGAGGAACGTAAAACGGTCAATGGCGAGTGGTACACAACTATTTGTTTGCCGGAAGTCTTCGGTGAAGTAAGGAAAATCAACAAGAAACGTAGGATCGTTCTTCATCAAGACAATGCGAGCGCACACACATCTCGTCTAATAACAGAGTATTTGAAGGCTCAAAAAATCGAATTGATGGGTCATCTGCGATACAGTCCTGATATGGCACTCAATGACTTTTTTTTGTTCCCGAACATAAAGAATAAATTGTGTGGACAACGATTTTCGTTGGCAGAAGAAGCCGTTGATGCCTTTAAAAACCATGTTTTGGAGGTGTCTCAAGAAGACTGAAATAAATCTTTTGACAAATGGTTGAAACGGATGCAAAAGTGTATTGATCATAAAGGAGAATATTTTGAAAAACAATAAAGCAGTTTTCAATCAGAAATTACTTTGTTTTATTTATTAGGCTCTAAATAGTGCCCCTTGTAATTGGGAAGAAATAACCAACATATCCCAAGAATTACAACATGCTTGTGATATAATGAAACAGAAGTACTTTTTATTGTGATGTTATATGAGGATTTAAACTGAGTCGTTATGTGTTAATTCCCATCACATAGGCGCTAGATGTTAACTAAGGAGCGCCTATGTGATGGGAATTAACACATAACGACTCAGTTTAAATTATCATGCTTATGATAATCTGTTAAGACTCTGCAAAGCCTGTCTTCGAGCATAAAGAGAACATTTCCAACATCTTTGAAAAGGTAAGCAATGTAAGGGATATTTAATATTGTAATTTTTTAAATAATAATGGTTCTAGTTGATCTTGTCCGTTCATCCCATTTGTTTCGACGCATAACACGGTCCGCACGGGGAAAAAGTGTCGGGAGGAAAGCGACGCGCGACCGCGATCCAGGTCCCGTTAAAAGCGTGGCCGCTTAATCTGATGAACCTGTATTCCTTTATAGCGCAGACTTAGGTAGTTGCCGAAAAAGCTAAACGGAGTGTAGCTGCGTCAGAAATGAGCTTTCTGAAATCAGTGGCTGTTGTGTGTCTAACTGAACATAAAAAGAGCGAATAGGAAGAGAACTTGGAAGATCTAGATCTTATAGGCAATTGCTGTAAGAATTGGAAAGAATATTTAGACAGAATCTATGAAAACCGATTACCTAAGGAAGTGAAGCAAGAGGAAAACAACATATATAGGCCATCCAAACTTAAGGTGGAGGGAACTATAATTCCAATGGAGACGGAACGGGCCTGAGACTCTAACCGTGTGGATAATGATAACATACGCGAAAATAAAATTAAAACATTAGTTCCAGTAGTAAGATCACCAACATTAATGTCGTCCTCCGTGATGTAGTGGTACCATGATAGCCTCCAGTACCCGAAGTTGCGGGTTCAAACCCGGCGGAGGGCGATGGATTTTTTCGGACGTAAAACCGGTGGTCCTGTGTCGTAGATTTACGGCACGTAAAAGAACCTCAGGCTTGATAAAGAGGCCTCTGAAGAAAAGTTCCGGTCTTTCACGCCCAATATAGAATGGGACGCTAAGGACCATAGTAGTTGAAGATCGTCCATAAATGAAAAAAACCAACATTAACCTATATCAATAAGTTGCGGCTCATACTTAGCTGCTACATCAATTAAATCGTGAGCAAATATTAAAAAATGAAAAGGAAGTAAATGCGCATTTAAATGGTGAACTATCAGATATGATTACACTGCGCTTCTGCAGTAATAAATATATCAAAATGTATAGGACTGAACGCAGCAAATTTAACTTTGTACCATGACAATGGGTGAAAAAAAAATAGTTAGAACATTATTAAGAGTATTGATAAACAACCAAATCAGATTTCGGCAATCGTACTTCAGGTGCGGTGAGTTATAAGTGATAGCGTGCTGCCTCACGCGAGAGTAGGAACGCTGCGACGATCGAAGCCTGAGGAGTTCATGTACCTAGCTGCCCCACTTTCTACTAGCTGTGCCAGTTTTACGTCTTGCGTAACAAAATATTTCATGTGTACATATGTAGGTGTGTTTACTACTGCGGCTCGTTGGTCTAGGGGTATGATTCTCGCTTAGGGTGCGAGAGGTCTCGGGTTCAAATCCCGGACGAGCCCTTCTAATTTTTTTATTTGTTTATTTGTATTCCTACGCGTTTATATATTTCGAGAGTGTAACTCTGCCACAGAATATGAGTTTTAAAGGTTGTGTGATGTTTCTTTGCCCTATGTGTTTCTCGTTTAAGACACTATAGATGGGCTGATCTGCAGTTCTTGAACGGTGCCGAAGCACAACTGGAGACTTTTGAGACTGAGTCTACGCAAATAACTAACTAAATAAATACGTTTACCACAGTGTCAACCAAACAATTAGCAACGTAATATAATTACAAGTACAAAGTATAACGGGAGTCTGAGATTGGTGATAATTTCACCAACATAGGTAAACTCAGGTCCTCCGTTGATGTTTATTAGCACTGTTTTATAAATGAAATAAGAATTGAAATAAAGTTCCGTAAACGTCACTGACAAACTGTTATTAATAATTTCACATTTATGAATATTTTAGCTATTCAGTCATTATGATGCTGGAATAAACAAATACATGAATGCCTGTTACTGTCAGTGACAACAATAGAGAAAAGCAAAATATTAACAATCCTAACTGTACATACTAGGATTTTCTCTTCTACGAACTATTCTTGCGAAATCTTATTTTTCTATCATGTTAATCGAGATAAACCCTGTCGTCCTCCGTTGTGTAGTGGTTACCATGCTGGCCTCTAGTTCCCGAGGTCGCGGGTTCAAACGCGGCGGAGGGCGATGGATTTGTTCGGGCGTAAAAGTCCTTAGCATGGCTTCCTTCAGAAGGGAAGTAAAAATGGAATATGTCTACTTGTGAGAAAATACTTTAGTATATAATAATCAATTTAATAGTATATAATATATACATATCTTATTGAGTTAACTAAGAATAATTGGAACACACGTACATATGTATCTATTATTAAGACCTTTTTAATTTTTTCCCCTATAGGTTATTATACCTTATATAAATATAGATGTTAATTAACGTCGATGGTCCCGTGTCGTGGATTTACGGCAGGTAACAGAACCTCAAGTCTGATAAAGAGGCCTCTGAGCAAAACTACCGGTCTTTCACGCCCAATATACAATGGGACGCTAAGGACCACAGCAGTTAAAGAATGTCCATAAATAAAAAAACTCAATTTCAATAAAAGAGATAAACCCTTACAGAAAGAGTTACATTACACATTTTTTTATTGTATTAGGAGCATACAAGAAACAGAATCGATAGTTAGATGTTGCCGTATGCTGCCTTGAAATTCCTTACTCTTTCAGTAATATCGCGAGAAACACTGAATAGTGACAGTACATTAAAAACGATAAAATATATTTCAGTTCAAACCAGTAATAACGGATATTTCGAAAATGGCTGACTCCACAAAAAATTGTTTGCAATTGTATATTTTAAAGAGATGTACGTTTTTTGTGATGTAAGCCTGTGTGTATTTCTAGGCCGGCTTCTGTGTATTCCGAATGAAGAGGACTACAGAGGCTATTTTGTCGTCCTACGTGGTGTAATGGTTACCATGCTAACCTCTAGTTCCCGAGGTCGCGGGCGATGGATTTTTTCGGGAGTAGAAATCCTGAGCATGGCTTCCTTCGGAAGGGAAGAAAAGCCGGTGGTCCCTTGGCGTAGATTTAGGACACGTAAAAGAACATCAAGCCGGATAAAGTGGCCTCTGAGCAAAATTAAGATCTTTCACAGACAACATAGAATTGGACGCTAAGGACCACAGCAGTTAAAGAGCGTCCGTAAATAAAACTCAATTTAATTTTAATTAACACACACTCACACATACACACATGCGATCTTTTTCTAAAAATGCTTTTTGTGATTTAGTAGTCCTTAATACATGTATTTTCAGGGCAACGTCGACATCGAATTTTTTGTTGGAGTGCAATACTTCATCCATCTTAAAGTCACGTGGTAGAGAAAGTAATAAAAGTAAATGTTTTTCTCATGACCAGTAAGATATATTAAAACGAAACCTCGTTATGATGATTTTTACCAGAAGCGGTATAGGACAAAATTGAACAACTTTGGTTGAAAATTGTAGGATTAAGGATTTCGCCGATGAATCCCGGAAGTGTGAGTTAAGCAGCCTTTTCCCACTTAGGATTTGAGCTGCTCGTAGAAGGGATCCTTTGAGAAGAGCGGAAACCGGAGCATTAAAGAGCAGGCTAAGCTTAAGTAACGCTCCTCAGTTATTGCTGGCCTAGCTTCATGTACAGTATTAACCTCTTTTAAAATAGTAGGGCGCAACTACTTGCGTTTTAAGTGCCTTCTAGGATTGGTGGATTCCACAGAGCTTAGCACAAGAATCTCTGAACATTGTGTTCTCTTCATTTAAAGGAGATGATTTATCAGCTTTTTGTACAGCAATAATAAGTCCCCCTTGCTGCACTTTAAAAATACAAGATCAGATATGTGTTAATAATAATAAAATATGATGTGTTACATTTACATGACTTTCTCTACCCTCTATCGCTAATTAGTGAGTATATAAATTATTCTTACGAAGGTTTATTTTCCTATCTACTTCATTTTAATCGAGGTAAATATTTCCGGAAATAGCTGCATTCAACATGCAAAGGGAATATCGATAGTCAAATGTTTTAAGAGTTGAACGGTATACGCTGGCCTTAAAATTCCATACTCTTTCCATGACATCGCAAGAAATAACTGAAAATCGACAGCACTTTAAAAGAATGACTAAGTATTGGACAATTCGAACATTAATAACGGATATCTCCAAAATGATTGATACCACAAAAAGCTTATTTTAACAAAATTGTGTGTTTTAAAGAGATCAATTTTTTGTTTTTGTGATACGTTTTCGTCTCTCGCTTTACGTTTACCAGTCATGCAAGATTATACAAAGGCTTCCGAATGAAGTGGATTCACAGGCTATTCCCAGAAAATTCAATATATGCGTTTTATTTGTAATGTAAATAACATTAATATATGTATTTTAATTAAAATTCTTGGAGCCATGTTTTGGAAAATCAAACATTTCGAAAAATGATCGATGTAAATGGTAGTTGGGGCGGGGAATTTTCTTGAAAATCTCCGCGTCTCAACTTTGGAAGTAATGCACCTAAATACCAACTTTGGTGTTTATCCTCCCTTCGGTTTTGAAGGTCGCGGGCTCAAATCGCGGCTTCAAAGATAAAAAAAAAACCTAAAGCCTAATAAAGAGGCCTCTAGTCTTCCACGTCCAATATAGAATGGGACGTTAAGAACCATAGATAAAGAGCGTCCATAAATAATACTCAATTTAATGTTTTCGTTTTTGAGCCATGTTGTAAACACACACACACACAGATAGACACACACAATGATCTTTTTTCTAAAAAGCTTTTTGCATTCAGGGGCCTCAAAACATGTATTTCCGGTGTAATCTCGGTATCGAATTTTTGGATTTAATGCAATACCTTCTATATCTAATAGGTACGTGATAGGGAAAGTAATACAAGTTCAGATATATGTTAATAATAATAATAATAATAATAATAATAATAATAATAATAATAATAACCGTTTTATACACAAAGGGAAATTGTTCATTACAGGTACAGCCTTTTCCACTTTTCGTTTAATTTATTTTTATCGTTTGAACCATTTAACTTAGGTAATGCTGTGTAAAATCTGGTACCTTTACTTCGAACCTTTCTCCAACTAACCATTCGTTCTAGTGCTCCCTTTAGCAACCAGCCTCTACACTACAGTATTTTTATTTACACGAATTTAAACTGCATTCCAATTCTTCGTCTTATTCTACTAAGCATTAACTTAAGGAAATGTGACCAAATAATTCTATTAAGAAACTTGACATGCAACAATCACATTAATTTCCCTATCCATAATCATTTCAATAGTTATTAATTCCAAAGGTTATTGTTTTTTAAGCTTGCTATTATTCAAGATAAATATTTTCCAAAAATTGTTTTAGGTATGTTTTGTTACAGGTACAGAAGAGCCTAAATAAGGCTGAGACAACTCTTCAAAAGGTAGGTTGATATTGTTTGCATTGATATTACATGCTCTTTGCTCATTAGAAATAAAACATCATTACCTTTCAAAGTGTAGTGATTAAAATACAAAACCTTAACGAATTTCGAAACGAGCATTTCTAAAATGGCCATAAAATATTTTAGAAATAAACTGTATAATCTAACGAGATCTATGTTTTCTTGGTTAGAATCTATTTCCTTCAAAGCATTTTACAGAAAGGTAAAAAAAAAAAACGCTCTATTCATCCCTCTTATTTATCAAACACATATTTACAAAAAGTTGAAGGTCTTTGGAAAAAAGCAAGAATTAATGAAAAACTTCCTGCGTTATTTGGAATAGAAGAAAAATTTTGCCTTTTATCCTAAAAGGTGTTTAAATTAAGTATGAGCTTTAGTATTTATCCGACTATACGTTTCCAAGTTATGCTGCTCAAGCCAAGAAGGACAGATGCTCCTTATTGCAACGAAATATCCCAGTTTCAACTGATAGATGTTTTGGTAGTCCTTTAGCCCCTCACACATAGCCATGGCACAGAAAATGATGACTTATATTTTTGTGTAGGTATGAACATAGTTATAGAATCGATTAGTGGATTACCTAACCTAACCTACGTATGTGTACGAAATATGTCTACTCCCCAAAGTGTGTGGATGTGCGAATACTCTGCATCGTCGTCGTCTAGTGGCTTGTGGATCGATGCTTAGCAGGTGGAAATGGATGTATCGTCAACTCCAGATACAGATTGCTAGTTCTCTTATTCCATCTTGAGGTCAAACGGTCTACGAATCGAACCATCCAAGCGATGTTAGCACGCAGTACGCAGTACAGTACGATTTTTTCGACCTGACCCTGAAAAAACTCAACGAGGAGAAAATTGGAGAGGGGAGGGGAGTAAAGACTGTCAGTGTTCCCTTAGGGCGGTACTACAGGAAAGCCTAAGCACGCATCGGCTATCCTACAACTAACCCATAATCTCTCACGAGAGATAATGGGCTCGTCTAGCTACTACGTATCCAGCTGATTAGAGCCAGGGGGGGGGATCGAACTGTATATGCGGTGCTCAGGGAGAAATTGCGCTCAATGCGACAACTCCAATTTTTTTCAGCAACCACTATAGGATAATTGGGAGACAGCTACTAAGAGTGGAGCAGCGGGTGCTTGAGAGACTGGACTTGATCTAGAAAAGGAAAGAAGAGAGCGAGGAAAAAGGCCCCTAATCGCCTTCCATATTTTACATTTGAGCCCTCCGATGAATATATGGGATGGGATGAAAACAGATGAGTGTGTGTTTTTGTATTGTACAATAATATGACGTAAACTAATGTATTTGTTAATAAACAATAAGCAATCTTCGAATACCGACTAATCAAAATGTATTTTATGGTGGAATCTCCAAACGTGCACTTATCGTGAAAAAATGTTGGTTGGAACACAGTAGTTCCATTTCCTAGGTACCTAAGAGGTAGATAGTGTAAGCATTCTAAACCCAATGTATAAAATATAGTTTACTCAGTCAGTGTTGTCATCATTCGTCTCTGGTGAGACGGATATCAATCTACCAGGCTATTTCTTTCGACGATAGTGCTTTTTGATCCAGTCCCATTCATGCTGCCATACTGAATTTCTTCATTCAGTACTGATAACCTAATCTAACTGCTTCTTTTGTCTATTTTTCTGCACATATGTGCATGAACTATACTAAATTCTCTTAACTTATTATACATTTATTATTGCAGATATGGAATATAATAAAATTACCATTTAAGCTTACTATGTGCTTTACTTCCGTTTTATTTGTTAGTGTGTACTTACGATTTAATTCGTGCAGAAATTAAGTAGGAGCTGCAACATATTGATTTTAAGATCAACAATCAGGCGTTAATAATCGTTCCCTCGAAGATCACCAAGGTTAACGTGATGATTGTTCTTGAACAGTTCAACAGCTGGTACGAGATTAATTTTATTTTCGTGTAAGTACTATTTATACATGGTGATTTATGAAGAACTGGCACATTTCTTTCTTTAATTATTCTCTTCAAAATTCACTCAATGCCCCAATTTTAGCACCAAAATAAGCAGAATGTCCTGGAGTTTCGATTGCCTGTCACTAGATGCGCAGATGTTCATGTTTTATCCGTAATTATTAGCTTTATTGTCGGCAACTATTTTTGAGAAACAACCGGATCTCTGGTGAGTGAAAAATGCCAAACTCGTTCATCTAGGCTTCCCAGGCTGTTGAGAATACCGACTGATTTCCATGAGTTTGCTGAGCACTTAGACGATGTATAGCTGAGTCAAGGATATTTTCAGCAGGACGGCGCTACATGCCATACATCAAATAAATCCATGGCACTAATTACAAATTTCTTTGACGATCGGATAATTTTCAAGAACCTGTGGCCACCTCTCTTAGGATTTGACATTGCCAGACTTCTTTCTATGGGGTTACTTAAAATACAGGGTTTATGCCACACGTCCCCAGACAATGAACGATCTAAAGCATAACATTACACAGGAGATTTAAGCTATTGGCAACAGAGTCCTCCAACGAGTGGCTAGTAACATGGAACGACGTGTTGAGTTGTGTCATATGCAGGATGGAAGACATTTTCAACATTTGCTATAGAAATAAATAATCTCCCAAAATTCCTCTGCATTTCAGGTATAATAAGTTCTCGCTAGCATAACTCGTTTTGAAACAATTAAAGACATAAATAAATGTGTCAGTTCTTTATAAATCACCCTTTATTATTTACTATCATCAAACAAATGGTATGCAGTTCACATACACTAAGTGCATTGAAGAATCTCGGAAGTGGAATATCCTTGACTTCGTCTCACATGTTCAAACTCTTCCTCGTTTTTCAATGCCACACTTATCGCAATATATGTGCTATTACATAATCGAATAGCTTTGCAATCTCTGTCAGCGATGTAAAGTAAGTCTTTCTACAAATTTCCTGGTAAGAACCTCTATGAATATCAACCTTAGAAATAATTCATATCAGAAGATGCCAGCTATATGATAGATTAACCTTAGAATACTAGGGCATAACTTAGAATTTTCGTCCATTAAGAATAGTGTATATTGTCCATTGTCTCTCTTGATAAATGCATAAATAATGGACTGAAACTCATGGTTGGAAGGATGTAGGCTAGTCTTTATTATCAAATTATCTTAATGGTCATACTGCAGAGTATATCACGGCATAGAAAAAATTAGCGTTTGGTTAATGAGAACAGATGGGAGTTTGCTTATTAAACATGGAAATCTGAGAGCAGAGTGGGCCAACCGCATTTCATAAATTAATTTTCTCCCGCTACCAGCAATTAGAAGTCTTCACCCATTGCCATATCTTTATTTTGAGACTAACCGAGGGGCTACGCCCCGGACGTGCACTTCCCCGTCCCGTATCATTGATTGGATTAGTTTGCGATGCAAGTTCAATTTCGGGAAGCGGGGGAGAGCGAAATTAGGGGGAGAAAAAATTGGTTGGTAAGTTTGGAGTGAGAGATTACTGTTGGCAACATTGCTAATGTTATTAAAGGATTGGTTGGTAGCTCCTCGTGAATGACGTTGATCGATGGTGCGTTAACGATTGGTGCCTAACGGAGGAAAACCGTGAAATGTAAATCCTATCGATAAATTTGGGCATAATCTTGTAGGCGAGGGTAAAAAATGACTTCTGTATAATTGTTTTTTTCCGGTTTTAGTGCGCCTATATTGCTTTCTGTAGGATTACCAGCTTCTCTCAAGTGACCTATGGCAATTGTTTCCCTGCACAGCGCAGTTAGTCCTTTGTTTTCTGGCCTGCTTCGCTACTCGAGGCTTTGAAATTACATTTTAACTACCTAGTAACAGAGATATAGCGGCTCACAGAATTAGGCATACTCCAGTTATTTAACTAGGTATGTTGAAGGGAATTCGGAGGGTTTCTGTTATCTTTAATTGTGAATCCGGTTTTACTAAGTCGGGTTAAGCAGCATTTTGTTGAAAAACTTCTCAAAATGGAGTATTATAGGCAAGCTTTAAAATGTTATTGAAATCAGTAGATACAGATTCAGCAAGCGTCCCCCTTCGTAATGACCCTGGCAGCCGAGGTCGTTAAGGCGCGGAATCGTAATCGGGAGATCTGTTCAAATTCCGCCAGGTTCGTCCTCCCTGACTGAGGTTTTTATCCAGATTTTCCTCAGTAATCATAACTTGTAAAGGCCGGGAGGCACCCTAAACTGAGGTCTAAAACATTTGCTTCCCAAATTTCCTTTCCCAATATTTATCCATTATCTATCAATTCATTTCATGTATCATCACTGCCCATCGTCTGTGGTGCCACATGAAATAAGAACAGAGGTTTAATGCAAATGTTAAACTGATTACTAACTATTATCATGTGCTAATCTTATTAATATACACTAATGTTACCTTATTAATGTTAAATAACTGTACCTTTGTTTGCTTGTATTGTTACTTGTTCTTATAAATACTTTGCATGTGATATTCCTTATTTATAGTGTTACATGCTGGGTAGGGGCCTAAAGGTTCACATGAAAAATTAAATTAATTTTTAGTAGCCAGTACCTCAGTATATTGAGGGGACAAATACTCACTTGGCCGTGGTGTGGAGGTTAAGAGGAAGGCGAGGATTTTTTACTGTACAAAATCCATAACTCAAATCTACGCACATATTTCTAGATTTATTTCCCAACCGTTTGGGGTTCCTACATTATTACATATGAAAGGTGAGAAGAGATGTCCACCGATCCAAAAGCCGACTTGCTCGCGCGATCCGTTCTCTCGGAATCCTAAGTAAGACAGACACTATCCCTACCATTCGTGGCTAGCAAAACGACCAGTCACGAAAACAACAATATGTCTGGCAATGACAACGAAACCCCTAAATTATTAATACGCCACAATAGACTGCACCGTTAATGTACTGTAACTTTGTAACCCCAATGAAAAGTCACGATAGAACCAAGTAGTTAAAGCGAATCTAAATAAATAAACAAATGAATAAAAAATAAAAAAGCACCCCGAACATTTCAGAGTCGTTATCCGGCAGCCAAGCCTAATCTAGCCCAGCTTCTTGCTGAACGTGACCGTATGTGGGCGCTTGAGCAGACATGAAACATATTGTTAAATGCATAATACTGCCCTCATACAGAAAATGCAGTAAGTGTAGTCCCTCGGCTTATGTGCACTGCTGATATTTGGGAGTAATATTTCCATTGACTAGGCGCTGTTTATCTTCAAAAATTAAAATACCAATCGCAATAACTTACACGTTGACAAGTACTTTATATTATAAAAGTTTTACGATATAGTATTTACAGATAATGCATGGCCAGGTCACTCTCACAACCTCGTCTCTTGTGAGTTATCTGTGGGAAAAGTTAAAAGATTATGTACGGATCAAACCTACACACCGAGGAAGAATTGATACAAAATATCAATGAACTTTTGTTAGTTTCTGAAAACATACTGCTGCGCTGAATCAATGGAAATTATCTGCACAGATGTAGCAGTGCGCACAAGCCACGGACAACAGTTTCAAAATCTTATGTAAGAGGTAAGTACCGTATATTTCACAATATGCTTTTTCTCATATCGGCACACAAGCACAGGGCCAATCACATTCAGCAAGTAGCTGGGCTAGAGCAGGCTTGGCTACCGGTTAGCGGTTTCTGAAATGCTCGGGGCGCTTGGCAAAATTGGTTCTGCATTTATGCATAAATTAAGGACACAAAAGAATTTAGAATGGAGAAAGAAGTGAATAACGCACAAAATATATATTTAATACCGTTTTCGAAAACCAGGTTGTGTTGGAGGATGCTGTAGCGATAAAATTTGGTATAGGAATTTCTCTTAATATTATGAAGTATATATTATTACATATAATAATAATAATAATAATAATAATAATATAGGCAGTCATACCAAGAAGTCAAATGAGAAATTGCTAGTTTAATCGATAGTTTGTAATAATAATTGGAGTTAAAATTAAGAAAACAAATATCTTGTGTGCGACATGTATTTGTTCTTATGAAGTTTGGAATATTAAATGTGGTCGTTAGAAGACGTGGATTGGTATACGAATAACTCTTACGTGTACACCTGGTCCTATCAATGGAGCGATTTCCAATATTTTTCTATGCCCTAACATTCAACTGTACTTTAAGCAATATTGATTTGTCTGCAGTACTATACTGTAAAGTTCTCTGTGCAATTTCAATGCTCTGACTGGTATAAGAATAACACTGCTTTGAAATATAAGGAAATGTAGAACGTGATGTTTACTTGCACAGGTCAAGCAGGCAGAGGTTTTTTAGCGCCCTGCGCCACCCATCCATTTATCGACGTTGAACTGCAAACCTAGTAAATCTGTGTGCGTGGTGATAAGAAGTGACGAAAGAGTAATTTAGATGTATGGAATGTTCCACGATGGTATGTGGAAGTTACAGCCTTAGGTTATACTCGAGAATGGTATTTGGCAAACATTGCAAGACAGAGTATTGGTTACTAATATTATTTGGTGAATATCAGCCGCGCGCGAAAGGATTAAAAATACGTAAGCAAGTAAACTGCTTACAGACATTCTCTGGGTAATCGCATCAGTTCCCGCGAAGACTTCATATTAATGAAACGGTTACAGTTGGATGATGACTTTAAACAGTTTGAAAATGTTCATCAAATATGTTGCCTACACTAATTATATTGATACTGCAGCTATATTATCGACTAGTTAGAGAATTTGAATCATTTACACTTGCGTGGTAATATTGAACAGTTTGAAAGTTTTCATCGAATATGTTGGCTTCACTAATCATATCGATATTAGAGCTGTAAATGCCAACTAGTTTGAAAAGTTGAATCAGTTACACTCGGATGGTAACATCGAAGCTGTTTTTATTCAGGTTATGATAAGCATTCAACCAAACTGCGGAAATGTAACAAAGTTTGCTGATTATTTAATAAATAATTTCGTCGCATCTGATTCATCAATTCCTCCCGAGATTTGGACTTTGGATACAGTTACTTCTAAAAAATGCACTCGAAAGCGTATCAAAATACTTTTTCTTTCAATTTTAACTTTATATACCCATATAGTTTTACAGTTCGTCGACGCTATCATTCAGACACAAACAAGTACATAATAAAATGAATGGCAGAAATGTTCCCAGGATTAGTTCTATATATAAAAAATTTAATGTGTTACACTCACATGACTTTCTCTACTCTTGTACAAACTATTTTACAAACGCTTATTCTCCATCTACTTCATGTTAAAAATATTTGCAGACTCTATCTTATTGCTAAGTTTCTTGTAGATGTAAGGGGAATATATATTTACAAGGGCAATATAGAAATACAGTAGCCTTTAAGCACATACATATCTCTTAATAGCTGGTTGCTATGTGCAACACCATTCCCTTTGCCACAGATTAATACTCTTTGCATACACAAGATAAAAAATGAATAACGAATTCCCATTTGAGAAAATAAGTATTGAAAAATTTAAGGGAATAACAAGCAATATCTCGAAAATGGTTCACTCAACAACAAAAATGTATATGACATAAGTTGTGTATTTTAACGCGATCTACATTTTTTGTGTAGTAAAATTTTGTCTATCTCTTATGGTTTACCAGTTATGCAAAAGTCGTTCACAATGAAGAATACTTTTGGAGACATTCCCAGAAAATTCAAGATATACATTTTGTCATGAGAATATCTTAAACATATGATATTTTAATCAAAATCGTTAGAGCCATTTTTGAGAAAATTAAACTTTTCGAAAAATCTTCCATGTAAAGGGTAATCTGGGGTGGGGGGATTTTCTTGAAAACCTTCGTGTCGCATCTCTGGAAGATACTGAACCTAAATACCAAGTTTGGTGTTTATCCAACTGTTCGTTTCTGAGTTATGCTGTTCACAGACAGACACATAGACAGACACACACACGGACATGTTTCCAAAAATGGTTTTTTTGGATTCAGGGGGTCTCAAAACATATATTTCCGGTGAAATCTCGGTATCGAATTTTTGGGTGGAATACAATACTTCCCCTACTTACTTTACGTAGTAGAGAAAGTAAAAATGGAAACATTGTATTCAACTCATTAGTTAATACAAACATGGGAACATTAGTCGACTGTCAGTTGAAGATGGGGTGAATTCACAAGTAGAAAACGTTTCTATCACAACATCTTTAATGTTTCAGTGCTGATGTTTCAACAGTGACGACACAGCAGGCTTTAAACTTAGCACTGAAGTCGTGTTTGTTGTTACTGAATTTTATATAACTGGGAAACCATAAGGGATTAACAAACAAGTTACTGCAGGCAAAGTGTAGGGTTAGCTAAAACATAAATTTTCTGTCAAATCACGTTTGGTAACATTAAGCGTTACCGAAATATTCGTTGTGACATGTTTTGAAATTGTTTAGCTGAATTCTTTTTATCACTCATTTGTTCGATGATAATAATAATAGTAATAATAATAATAATTAATTTTCCAAAAGTTTATCTTGAACATTTGAAACTTAAATGTTGTGTATCATTCCTTGAATATAGTAGTTCTTTACATTTAAAGGTTAAATTCAGTGCAATATTAAACTATTTCCTGTAAAAAAAAGAAATAAACGTTTAATTTTCTAAAAAAATGAATCGTGTGTTATTATTTAAACCGTAAGAACAAACCCCGTATTTTAAATTGAAATTCGACTAATTAAAAAGATATTATACATATACTAAGATACTTAATACAGATATTGTTTCCATTTATACCTGTAGCAATATATAAACATCTAAGATAATTATTTCCAAACAAACATCATACATTTTAATAGAAACAACTACGATACAATTATTTTCAAAAACAATGTTACCAGGATAACTTATTTTCAAAATCAATTGTAAATAATATTAAAACATTTTCTAATTTCTATGCATCCTGGATCTATGTGGTCAGCCTCACAAGACGATATGATTTAATAAAAAATCTTTCTATCTTTTAAGTTAATTTTTTTCGTTCCAATCTCGAGTACCCTTGAGATTTTCCCAAGTATTTTTTGGTACGTCATCTGGTGGAATATGTCTTTTGTGAATTCATTAGAAACAAAACTTAGTGGGTATATAAAAATGAAATTTGTTTTCGCCATGTGTATGCAAAAATTGTGTACATATTATAGAGCCTGAAGTCATTTATAGGAACCTTCAAGAATAGGTGAAGGATAGCTTTGAAATGGTGATGGGTATAGAAAGTCGTGTATTATACATTAGGTAGATTTTATTTTAGTGATATAACCACACAAATGGTAATAATGCTTTTAGACAGATATGGTGAGATTTTTGTATGCTTCTTCCTTTTAATCAGTGACCCGATCTACTAAGTAACAGTTTAGTTTATTCTTTTTCTGCTGCAGTAGCCTCCGCTGAAAATCTGAAATTTTCAACATCGATATAAATTCTTGTAACAACGTGGACATTTATATTTTAAGCTGTTTGAATAACAACTTTAATTACTTAACGTTATCGTTGGCTTAGCGGAAATGACGCAATAAACGCTTGCTCGCTGCAAAATTGCTAGTTTATTGATAGCATTAAAGTCTCGACTGTGGTTTACACATTATTTGCGCTCAATTAAACGAATAATTAATTTTAGTTAAACAGCTGCGCAGCGATTGCCTCAACACAGACACCTGCTGTCATTTCGAAAACAGTCGACAAGCGCTTACTTTCGTTATTAATACAGATCTGTGGTTGACAGTCGTAATTGAAATCGGCTTTTTAGGTGGCGTTGACCGACTCTTACCCAGTATTCGGCTTTCATATAAATACAGCGTCATCCACTCTCCTTATAAGGGAAGTGTCAAATCCTTCATACCAAAACTTGCATTGTAATTGAGAAACAGAAGTGTTTATTCTAAAAAAAAGTTCATGCAATACTTCACTCTAGTTGTAACACAAACCCTAGAAATCGAACAACATATCACCCATTTAAACTACTGGGTGTTCATTTTATTTTGCTCTGTCGTCAAGCATATTGGATACGATGTCAACGCTGACTAGTTATTCTTTTGTCTTCAAATGTTAATTAATCCGACCGACGCCAGATGGCAGCAACTGCTACATGAATAGTTTATAGATTGATGGGAAAGGAGTTCGAACTTGAGGTTTACTAATAGATTTTCTTTGTAATGAGATTTTGTCTACATCTTACGGCTTACCAATTATACAAAGTCATTCGGGATCAAGGACACTTCACAGGCTATTACCAAAAAAATTTATACACATTTTATTTGTTATTAAAATGTCTTAAACATATGGTATTTTAATCAAAATCTTCAGAACATTTTTGAAAAATTAAAAACTATGAACAATATTCAATTTAAAGGGTAGCTTGGAGGGGGGTTTTCTTAAAAATCTTCGTGTCGTCTGTTTGGAAGATGCTGAACTTAAATACATATATAGATTTTTATTTAACCAACGTTTTGCTTTCGACTTATGCTGCTCACCGACGGATAGACACACACGGACCTTTTTATAAAATTATGTTGGATTTAAGGGTCCTCAAAACATGTATTACGGATAAATCTGGTTATCAAACTTTAGGCTTGAATGCAGTACATACTCCCTCTAGAAGAGAAAGTAAAAAGGGAATGTACTGTTACAGAAAATAGAATGTATAATTTATCTTAATTATTCACACTAATTACTTTAATAATAAATACTTCGAATTGAAATATTGTTTCATACAAAAACCATAAGCGAAGAGAGATAATTTCGTGTATGTGATTTCTGTGGATTATAACAGCCCTTTAACAGTCTTTATGGGAAATCTACCTTTATTCCACACATATATAGATAAGAATAAATAAGTTGGTTGTTAATAACTGGTCAGTCAATCATAGTTTTCAAGCAAAGGGCACGTCCATCACTGTAAACCCCGCCTTCTGCTTTTTAACTCTTTATTTGTACTTCGTTCCGCATATAAAACATTTGTCCTCATAAATCATATAACCTGGCGCTTAATGTTTGTTACGAACGTTTTTCCTATCCCTATTCCTTCCAGTCTTGCTTTTAGCAGGAAGTTTCCTTCACTAAATGTTCCTGTCAGTTACTTTTCCCCTCCGTAAACGGTATCAGCATTCTCCCCAATCTTTCTCAAATAGCTTTATTAGTTACCTTGTCTGTCCTTTTATACCTGGTTTAATGTTTTTCTTTACTTGTTCGCAACGTTCAAGTTTCCGCAGACTTTCCAGCCTTCACACAAAGCATTTCACTAATCTTCAGACGTGAATAATAGTCATTTATGACACAAGTTGTTAAGTAGTTGTGTTTGTTTGATTTATTTTCTATATTTTTTCATTCAGAAGTGGCCCCTTACTCACTAGCAACCTTGTAGCAATATATTATGGAAACATAAAGGTAATGGATCGAAGTAAAGCACAAGTCAGTTGTAGATTAACAATAATAATTATTTATTCAAATAAGCAATATAAAAGTTGCTCAATATCAAGGTAAGCATTATGAAATAAGGCTGTGTTGCTTTTGCACTGTTATTTCTTGGAATTAATTTAATTTTAAAATGCTTCCAAAACCTCTTTTCAGTGAAATTAAAGTATATCGGCTAATAATTTTATCAAATTGGACCATCGCCCATCATTTACTTATATTAACTTTGCATAAGCAATATCTGTTTCCTCCTATACAACCAAACACTCTAGCCTGTCACAACTGAATTCTAAACTGAACATTTTCCTTTCAAAATAAATTCGAATTTCTTAAACACGAAGCAAACTTGCAATTTTACCGTTGTGATTGCAACAACAAACAGCTCAAAAAGGTTCCAGTGTACGGGAACAAAACATTAAATAGAATGCTGACTGAGTTTTCTTTCCTATGAACCCATTTAACCTGGGTTTACTTGAATTTTATAATATTATTCTTAAAACAGAAACACCCTAACTGAATCTATTTCAAAGAATTCGTATATTTTGTAAGCAAACGTTATTATACGGCTATTACCAGAGGCTTGTCTTTCTATGATTTGGCTTGAGCAATTAGCAGTTTAAGTCCAAAGGTGACCTCCTTCTAAATCACGTTGAATAATTTCTTCAGTGAACAAATACCATTTTACAAAATTACTAAACCAACAGATAATCAAAATTGTAAAAATATCTACATCTTCCTATTGTAAAATAAAAGGTGCATACTACAACGTAACCCTTGTGGTCTATTCTTTATATACGATGGTTCCAGGTTTCCCGATTCTGAAGGTAAATTGTCCGCTTGGCCTCTCATCGGCTTTGAGATAGACTCCTTCAATGCTGTAGTGTTGCCATGTAGTGAGCTGCTCACCAATGTTGCTTCCTGTGACCGTCGAGTACTGCCCCTTGCTGTTTGTTTTTCTTTCTTTTTTTTCCTAGTGGAGGAGAAAATGCTGTTCTGCACTTCAGCCCCGATGGGAGTCGGGCTGGGAATGTGAGACTCGCCAGCTTAGCCATACCCACTAAAAACTCCTCCACCGGCAGGGAAAAAGGAGATAGAAGAGGGTAGGAATATTGCGAGGTAGGGGGGTGAGAGGGTATAAAGCGAATTTTATTGTCTTATATACAGGTTCGCCAAAGCTCCGCAATGGTACTTCCGTTATTGCTGATGATTTTGCTGCTGCCGCCCTGTCGGTGGAGTGGAGATGGTTACGTACATGGCTGCGCATAGGACCGTGGGCCCTGAACGCCCTCATGTGGTGTCACTGGTGAATCACTTTAGCTGTGTGTAGTGACCTTCGCGGCACTGCGTGTTTGGGTAAGTTTGATATTGCTGGTCCATAGATTTCTTTAGTTCTTCTAATTGTTCGGAGAGTCTTTTGTTCATGAACAACATGTCTCGGAATCCAAGAGAGAGTTTGCTGTGTAGGTTGAGTACTTCGCTACTGAGGTTAGAAACGTCAGTGTCCGTTGCAGCCGATGAACGTTGAGGTATATTGGTGATGGTTTCCGCTAGGTCAAAGATTTAGGCGCCAGCTGCGTCGATTCGTTGGAGAAAGTTACTGTGAAGGTCTGGATTGCAGATCAGAAGGCGCTGATGATGGGTGCAGGTCCTGAAGATCTGCTTCAATTGACCAGTCGGAGGTGCTGAACTTCTGAGTTAACATTGTTGATGGCGGCGGTGGGGTTGTCTATGGCTTCCTCCTGGAGAGAAATGCGGGAACTGATGTTCAGGACCTCAGTGTGGAGATCCTGGACCGCATTTCGCAGGTTGTCTGTAGAGGCCGGGGCTGGTGGTGAGGTCGGATAAAGTGGAGCTTAAGGCACGGTTGAAGCAGGAGTTTGGCGTTGGCTCCGTGGATAGAGGGGGCATTGCATCTGCCCTGTAAAGTGGCCGTGATCGTTGCAGATGGCGCAGTACCGACGGCAGAGGCAGAGGTCGTGATTGGTGCACTGTGCTGTCAAATTTGATGAGCCGCAGTAGTGGCACCTGGGAGGTGCAGCGCAGGTTGACGCCTCGTGGCCGAAGCAGCAGCATCGGTGGCACGGCTGGTGGCTTTCCGCCTCAATGCAAAAATCCCGCCCTAATAAGGGCAATCCCGACCTTCATGGATGAAGGCCACTGGAGCTGTGCGATGGAAAGGATGTACTACTGTGTGGGCAGGTCCCGGGGAACTCCAAAAATCTCTGCGCTGCAACGAGATGACAGCCGTGGTGGTGTAGTAGACTGCGGTGGTGGCTGCTGCGTTTGGTGCTGTCGATGTGTGTAGATGGCGTTTCGGCTGCCGGAGTTCACGACTGCGGCTATAGGTGTGGCGTGGTGCTGACCGGGCAAGATGACTGAGGCTGGTAGTGCAGGGGCGAAGCTGTGATTGCGGCGAACATTGGCCGGGTCACCGGCGGCAGAAGGCAGCACTCCCGGCATATGCCGGGGAGCAGCCGGCGAGCGGCGCTAGGCTCGGAGTGGCCTCAGCTGACGGTGGTTGTACGACGGCCCTCTCGACGGCAATCTCTTTACGTGCGGCAACTTGGCGTGGTCTTCTCTTGCCCATTTCCGACGAAAAGCTCCTTAAATATGAAAAAAAGTGTGCCCCTCTGCTAGCTCAGCTTAGGCTTTATAGACCCGGCCGGGACGAAAGGAGTGCAAGGAGGGATTGGCTGCCTACCTCCAGTTGACCCACTTTAGTCAACTGCCATGTTGGGTGATTAAGCTTCGCCATGTTGGATGTCTTCTTTGTCATGGTGAATGGGCGACTCTGCCATGTTGAATGTAAGTTAGTAGCGGACCCTCCAAAGTGTTAAAAGTGGAGTTTCATTTTGCGAGTAAGAATGTTTGTGTAACGAACCTGAAAACCGAGTATAGCAATCCTACGTTCAAAATAAAACCACTTTCACCATTTATTACCATACACTGTTTTTTGATAGCCCTGAATATCAAATTATGAGGTAACAAATGAAATTTGTGTGGAAATAGCAGTATACATTCGGATATGCGCAGTGGTGAGCTCTAGTCTGTTATTGCTATTTGGCCTTCCTTGTTTGACCTTCAAAGCACCAATGAAGGACAATCATTACATTCTATAATATTTAGAAGGGTGTAGCAAAAAACCGGTTCTGGCTTTTCTCTATTCATTTTATGAATATAAAATATAAAAATACAAGTATTTTACCTTGCACTTTTCAAAAAAGCTGTTGTATGCAATATCGTTATGTTTCAACAGCCTCTTTAGTAACAATACAAAATTGTCCTTTCTGCTGCTTGCAAAATTTCGTCTGATTCTGCCAAATGCATTTTTAAGTCATTCAAATAACCCGCCATTAAATTAATCGATTAAAAGCTTCCGCTTAATATACATGTAATTTCTATTGCAAGAATCAAGAGTAGTAACAATGGGGTGTTATAAAATGTTATTCCCCAGAGTAGGGTTATAATCTTTAATTTCTAAAATGAGCAGCTCTTGTTAAAAAGCTCTAATCTTAGTGGCAGCTTTTAAAAAATTGTTCCTTCTCTATTAAAAGCTTTCTTTGCCATTGTTATCTTCCGTTTGATTTCTCGAAAACAATTAATGCCAGCTATCTAAAAATGAGTTTCTTATCTTTTAAAAACTTCAATTGTCATTTTTATCTTCTATTGACTTCTTGAGAACAGTTAATGCCAGATGAGTAAAAAAGATTTCCTTATTTTTTTAAAAACTTCCTTTGTCATTTTTATTTTCTGTTTGATTGCTTGAGAACAGTTAGTGCCAACTGTCTAAAATGGTTTCCTTATCTTTTAAAAGCTTCCTTTGCCATTTTTATCTTCCGTTTGACTTCTTGAAAACAATTAGTGCCAGCTATCTAAAAAGATTCCTTACCTTTTAAAAGCTTGCTTTGCCATTTTTATCTTCTACTGATTTCTTGAGAACAGTTAGTGCCAGCTATCTAAAAAAAGATTTCATTATCTTTTAAAAGCTTCCTTTGTTCTTGTTATCTTCTGTTTCACTTCTTGAGAATAGTTAGTGCCAGCTATCTAAACAAGATTTCTGCTATTAAAAGCTTCCTTTGTCATTGTTATCTTCTGTTTCACTTCTTGAGAATAGTTAGTGCCAGCTATCTAAAAAAGATTTCTGCTATTAAAAGCTTCCTTTGTCATTATTATCTTCTGTTTCACTTCTTGAGAATAGTTAGTGCCAGCTATCTAAAAGAGATTTCTGCTATTAAAAGCTTCCTTTGTCATTGTTATCTTCTGTTTCACTCCTTGAGAATAGTTAGTGCCAGCTGTCTAAAAAAGGTTTCTTCTATTAAAAGCTCCCTTTGTTATTGTTATCTTCTATTTCACTTCTTGAGAATAGTTAGTGCCAACTGTCTAAAAAGATTTTTTTTCTATTAAAAGCTTCCTTTGCCAGTGTTATCTTCTGTTTGACTTCTTCAGAACAGTTAGTGTCAGCTGTCTAAATAAGGTTTCTTTCTCTATTAAAATCTTCCTTTGTCACTGTTATCTTCTGTTTGACTTCTTGAGAACAGTTGGTGCCAGCTGTCTAAATAAGATTTCTTTCTCTATTAAAAGCTTCCTTTGCCAGTGTTATCTTCTGTTTGACTTCTTGAAAACAGTTAGTGCCAGCTGTCTGAATAAGATTTCTTTCTCTATTAAAAGCTTCCTTTGCCACTGTTATCTTCTCTTTGACTTCTTAAGAACAGTTAGTGTCAGCTGTCTAAATAAGGTTTGTTTCTCTATTAAAAGCTTCCTTTGCCAGTGTTATCTTCTGTTTGACTTCTTGAAAACAGTTAATGCCAGCTGTCTAAATAAGATTTCTTTCTCTATTAAAAGCTTCCTTTGCCACTGTTATCTTCTCTTTGACTTCTTCAGAACAGTTAGTGTCAGCTGTTTAAATAAGGTTTCTTTCTCTATTAAAATCTTCCTTTGTCACTGTTATCTTCTCTTTGACTTCTTGAGAACAGTTGGTGCCAGCTGTCTAAATAAGATTTCTTTCTCTATTAAAAGCTTCCTTTGCCAGTGTTATCTTCTGTTTGACTTCTTGAAAACAGTTAGTGCCAGCTGTCTAAATAAGATTTCTTTCTCTATTAAAAGCTTCCTTTGCCACTGTTATCTTCTGTTTGACTTCTTGAGAACAGTTCCTGTCATACTTCTGGTAAATAGGACCTATTCCCTTAGACCGCATAATGCTTTATATTCCGTGAGGTTTCCACATTTATCTAACATTAAAGTTTATCCATCCTTTATCACGTCCCCTTGAAATAAATCCCAAGAAAGAAACCTGAAACAATGAGCGATGTGTAGGGGTCAGAAATAATCTATCTTAACGAATTCTATTTTGGTTCGTTTAAACAACTAACCCAGTGTAACATAATAATTTGCTCTTCTATTTTGGAGAGGGAGGTGTATGTGTGTAATGAGTTATCTGTAATCATAATATTTATATCAAAACTTGCTTCAGAAGCAGACATGAAAACAAAATCTAAACGTATTGCCGCTAACAGGAATGGTTAAATGCATTTATCAATTTCAGTATTCGGTCCATAAGAATTGTGTACAATATAATAATGTTATAACCACATTATTAAAACTATAATATTATTATAAATTATACTATTACTATAAAACAATGATTAGGCCATCGTCTATTCCGAATTCAAGATACTATAACTGATCCGGCTATCTGGATAATGATCTTCATGTATGCGTTTATCCTCTAGGCTGATGGAGAAACACAACCATTGTTAAACTGGAATCGCCGGAATCGAGCCCAAAGCTGTTTGCATACTATCCAAGATGCAATAAAATTTTGAATACGTTCATTATTAACATTTACAGTAAACTATTGTATATATCTCGATAAAATCGGTTGATAGTTAAGATACTTTGGAATAGCCCTATATTTAGTCCCTAGTGACCTGGATGAAAAATTCAAACCCCAACAAAAATCCCCCTTCCATCTCACGACATCGTGGAGGCAGGGTATGGTCCCTCACTGCAATACATTTAATTCAACACTTTCTCTTCCAGATCCAATTTCTCCTAAGTGAAGGCCCCCTCCTCAAAAGGATAGAAGAAATAAAAAATACACATGGGCAGAGAAGAACATCTGAAAGACTGAGAGATATCTGAGATTCCAATTGTTACGGAGTGCTTTTACTAGCCCCACCTAGCGCTCGGATTTCAACTGGTAGATCTTCTTTTGTTACAAGGAAAGATCTTTTGTCCCGGCAGACAAAATCTCCGAGATGGTCGATATTCCGATGCAAGAAACTTTGTGAAACATGAGCAATTTTAAGTTGTTTTGATGAAAGCAAAGCGTTTGTCGATACTATGGATTGCGGTTACACTGAATCGACTATGTACCAGGTAAGCGTGGTCTGTAATAGGTTCCAAAACGCTATTGGTTTTGTGTTGTAGCGGGAAAGAATAAAAAGAGAATGTCTGTATAGTTCCTTTCAAGAGATTTGCATCGCACATTGGCAAGTGTTTTCTTGGATAATGTCTGTAGAGAATATGAAATACTGAAGAGGCATTGAGAGTTTTAAAAAGCTGATGTTTTCGAGTAATATTTATTAGGACTACTTTACCAAAAAGAAACACAAATACATCCGTTTATTGCATACGACGTAACTGATAGTCTGCAAATACCGCGGCAGTCCTAGCTTAAGAAGGACACACTAGATAACAAAACTTCACTCCTACTTATATTTGAGATCATATTGAAGGTTTACCGGGATACTTGAATCGGATGAGAAGATTTAATGCCCGTCCGAGTTTCTCGCCATCGCAGAGCCAAAGATTCGTGGTTCCAGTTCCGATGGCGAAGTTTTCAACTCTGGTTCAGCTTTCCATCCTTAGTAGAACATTATTGTTTAATAATACTATTGTACAATAGACTCGCGGTTAGGTATCGCAGCTAATTGGGACCAAGACTATCTCAGATACAGAAAAACTCGGATAATACGGAGATACTAGTAATGTACTAATAGATGTAAAAGACGAAAAGACGCTTAAACACCCATAGTAATTGCTTATTACAACATAATTCCTTACAATTTACATTGAATATTTAATACAGTTTAAATAAACGTTAAACCAATTACAATATTAAATGAGAGGATTACTTTTGGAAAAACTCTTTCATACATTTTTGGGCTAACCTCTTGCATCTTTTGGACGCTACAATGTAACCAATGTGTATTCCTCACCGAAGCTTCTTGCTGTTCAGTGTAGGCTATAATAGCTTCGATCACCTTCAGTCCCTCAGAATGTGATATTTTCTGGGTGATCTCGTCGGTATCGTGTTCCTCTTCAGGATTGATGGCCGTATCAACAATGGTGACATCAGTCAGCTCCATTTGTTGATCTTGGTTACACCCATCAAGGGCGTCTTCATTTTTGAAGTAGCTAATCAGGTCATTAGCTAGCTGGTTATAGTACCATTCAGCTTCTTGACACTCGCCACCCTAGCATCGCACAAACAAAAAAATTTTCCAACTCCTTCGGTTAACCCGGCGGCGGAGCCTCGGCTAATCGTGAGTCTACTATATAATATGTTTATTGCAACTGTTTACTTATTTTGCTTGCAGTTTTGTAACAAATTAGTGATGGATATATGAAATAGGCAGTGCGTCCCAGCAAAATTTGCTTTCGATCCTACATTCAACAAATTGATGTTGGTAGACATGGGTTTCCTTGAAAAGGAATTGATGTGTTGGAATTCTAAATTGCTCTGTGTAAATGTCATCGGGAAAACATAGGAAAACACGATCGTACAAAAATCATAACTACCAGCTTAATAAGCCACTGTCTAATGGCCAGTATGTGAGAGTCGAAGAAACCGCGGTCTTCCGCATTCAAAGATTTTCATTGTTGGACGATCTCGGCCTATTATTAATTTATTTCAGGAATTAAACATCTTTCTCCTAGACGTAATAAAATACCAAAGCAAAAACTGATTATTGATGTTCAAGAAAATTGGGTAATAGACGTAGGTGATTGTGACCACCAGAGAAAACGCGTATGCATTTACAGACTCCCGCTAATACAGGAACGGATCGATTTAAGTTGGTAATAAAATGTGCAAATCAACCATCTTCAAGCTACTCCCTATCCTAATGCATAATTACAACCACTTTACTGACAAGTTGCTTTTCTTATACCATACGATTAACAGATGTAACACTAACAATAAGTTGTCTTTATTGTTGATAACTGAGTACTGTTAAATTGTTAATAATGGTGATAATATGAATAAGGTTGACAATTCAGTTTATCAAACGACACTTTTTGACAGTCTTGATAGTGTCGTAATGGTGATGATGATGATAATAATAATAATGAAATTCACAACCCATCGAAGCAATAGCTTCTTTCTTGATCATTTTTGCACCTATGGGGTTCAGTTTCTCGAAGTATATTACAGTCCAGCAACCGCCATGTCACCATATAATACTTCAGAAGAAACACTTGGCATAAATATTGTGTAGCTGTTGTGCGTTTTAATGATGTAGGCAATTCATTTCTCACCCACCCCTCCCTCTACAAGATCAAGTCTATAGTTATATTAAATACGGCAATCCTACCTTTCGCTATTTGCATCAATCCCAGCAGAAAACGACAAGAAAGCCAATTTCCGACCTTCCTTCACCAATCGTTTCGCACCAAACTTCAGTTTCATTTCTTGGAATTTAAGTCAATCAGTTTAACTAATAAGGGCTGGGGTGGAGTCTAATATTGATTTGAAATCTTACAGCAGAAAAGTCACTATTGCAATCTAGGGAAATTGGCCACAAAGCGACAGTGATTAGTGATTTTATTTTTTAAGTATGTCACACGTTATTAACGTTGGTGTTGTTACATTTCACCATGAAATACTGTCACATCCATACCCATAGTCATATTTCTAGCCTCGGCCGCGGGTAGGGAGTTATTCTATTTGAAAAGAAAAAAACTCTTCCCAGCGGAAATCGAACCTGGAACCTCTAGATTTAGAAGCCAGAAAGTTGACCTCTCGATCAAAGGGACAATTAAAGGAGAATTTGTTTTTTTAGAACGTTACGTGTTTTATGACAATATTGTAAAATTGTAACACGTTTGACCTTTACCTGCAACTGGTGTAAATAAGTTGTTATAAAACATGAAAGATCTCATGTTATTCAACATTCTCCTTAGTGGTTCTGCAATTACCAACATTATGGCTTTGTTGTATATGTTATGACCTGGTTACAGCACAGTAGATAAGTACTGAGTGTTTATTTTCTGTGATTAATGCGCAAAATAAGAATTAATATGAATAAATTAAGCTCAACTTATTGTACGCTCGGTAAATTCTGTAGCCGAATGGTCTCTTTTAATTCGTGAGTCGTTTCAGAATTGCTACATAAAAGTCGATTATGAATATTCGCACAGATAAATCACAAAATCTAGGTTTCTGCTTACGAGGGCGTGGCTTATAAAAGAAAATAGAACAATATAGTGTTGGAACAAAGATTTCGCAAATAAAACAAAAAGTAAGGTAAAGAAGATTCACACAGTAAAGCAAGTCTGCAGCATTAACTAATATTAATTAGATTAAAATAATGTACACAAAATAGTATAAACATCCCCAGCTTGGCTTACGTACCCCACACCGAATACTCCACTTCAGGGATGAGCTAACTCAGCTTAAACAGAAATTTATTTATCCCATAATCTGTTTTCCTCCTGCCAGTATCGCCAAACATACCCGTTCATTAGTGGTGAACAGGTATCCTTTCTTGCATTTGCTGTTTCGAAAAAAGGGAGTTAGAAGTTCCGTGTTCTCTGCCCTCCCTCCGATTACTCTGCTGTTAGTCTTTAGATAGATAATATAAAAATACATTAGAACATTATATATGTATATATAGTTAATTAATTGTGCTTTCACATAAGCCATGTGTAGACTACAGTTTGTAAGTTAAGTTATCGGCATATTGCCATGGTAGCTCAGTTGGTCAAACAACGGCACAGTAAGCCGAGGATCCGTGGTTCAGATCAATTCAACGATATCTCACTAGATCGAATTTTTCAGTCTGATTCTACCTTTCCAATGATAAATGCTGTTTGCCAAATTAAAAAAATATATTATAATTAAATATGAAATCATATTTATACAGTTATGTTGCCAAGTAAGAAAATATAAATGGAGTTTTACCAAAAAGAGGACATGTTATAATACACATGTCAACCAAATATTGTCCTGTTATCATATCTCATCAACACGATAAAAATACAAGAATAAACAACAATGTAGGTACTACTGCACAGTGGGGTTAATAAAGAATCAGAAAATACTTATAATAAAGGAAATTCTTATTCAGAATGCATCAAAACTGATAATGAACACTGAACCGTTGAAAGTACAGAATAATAAAAGCAAAAAATTCAAGTTGGCCTAGATTCACAAATGAGCCATTTGCGAAATAGTTGTAAGTATAGTTACGAATCGACTTGACTGGCTTTTCTCTTTGTGTGAAGAAGCGATTCCATGTTTGCATTTTGTTTTAAAACTGAACACTACCAAGAATTGGAGTTGTAACCCAAGACAGTCACAAAAACTATAACACGACACTTGTATGAGGTATGTCAGTTGTGTCGTACTGTAGGAAAATACATGTAACGGAGAGTACGTGAATGTGTCTTATGTGACCATACACTGAAGTCAGTGGTGGCACATTAAGTATGCATTCCCAAATAGTTTATTTGCGGAACAATGTTTACTGAGACTTTTTGCTTCTCTTAGCGTGTATCTTCAACTGTTTTAGTTTGTGATGTCAGTTGTGATGCTGTTTGAATGATTCAAAGAGATATGTTATTTTTAGCGTCCTAGTGCTGGGAACGAACCCTAGGTATCGTAATGAGGCAACACCCTCGGAAATGTAGAAATTAGGGTACGTGGTTACTCTAGATTAACAGAATGCTGATGCCTCACAGCGTAGGGTATTTAAGCTGACCGAAATGGGATCATTTAGGGAGAAACCCTATACGAAATGTCTCTACCGTGTTTGAAGTCGCGGCGAGACTTTTTTTTTATAATTTTTGTATAAGAAACAACTTCACTACCAGCCAGGTATTTAATTAACTGAGGTACTTGCAGACAGGGCCTAGGCCGTTAGGCCAGATAAAAAGGTCCAAGGCATGGTCAGTAGCTTTACCTGCAATTTCCTTTGCCACAGCAACTGGCACACCATTTCCGAGAGCGGCAGGTACCCTAGGCGGGTGCTGTACCCCTGAGCTATGTCACAGTGTCGCACCGGGTATTTTCCGGGACGTCATAATATCCTCACCATTTTCTGTTAATAACATATAAAATCTACACACTACATTTATAACCTGTTTTACATATTTTATTCCACATTTTTGCATATATCGTTGTATTCTAGACAACAGCCTGGTAGTTTCTTAAGGAGACAAGGCATCGGTACAAGCTGTATCAGTTTTAAGATGTGATAATTCAGTGTGTAAGATTCGCCTTGCAGGTTTCTAAAGGGTGTCAAAATGTGAACTAGATGTTGGATATATGTACGTGTAGACTATTTATCAATATTGACTTCGTCCTCTTTAAATGCAGCTAAGAATCACCTTAAAGGTGAACCAAAGTACTACTTTAGCCATTTTGGTAAAAAATGGATTTTTTTATTTTGGGCAGAACACCGCACCATACGTCTGTTGTGTAGTTTTAATCTCCTAGGGCGGATGTAACGATGTTTGAGATCACTTCCTCGGTTAGAGCTTCTTGCGGCATTAACAGCCTCAAGACTCCCCCATTATTTCTGTCAGGAGACCGGCTTTGAAAAGACTAACGCTGCTCTATGGAGCGAAGTAACAGTGGTGTTAGGCTGGATTCGAAGCAACCCTAACCACTGGAAAACTTTCGTCTGTAACAGGATGACGGAAATCTTGGCTCATACAACTCCTGGCCAGTAGTGATACTGTCCCGGAGAGGAAAATTCAGCGGACCATCTGACCAGAGAACTTTACGGAGACCAAATATATTCACTTGCGACGTGGTGGCAGGGACCTATATGGGTTGTCCGTACTTCCGACAACTGGCCGCCTGAAGCAACGATTACCACCTCACTACCCGAGGAGCGACAAGCTACACACCAAGTATTTGCTGTTGACACACCATCATCAATAACATAAGTCTCACGGTTTAACCCCTACTGGCAGCTTCTACGCACTACGGCGTGGATTTTGCGTTTTGTCAAGAACCTTGAGAATGTAGACAGAAGCTATGGTGTTAATGGCCACTGAACTTCAAGTAGCTCGTTTTATTTGGATTTGGACGTACAGCAGGAAAGCTTTCCTCTGACATAGGCAGCTCTGTAGAATAACACAGCGATTCCAGTGGAATCGAAAATTGCGCGATTTAATCCCTTCCTAGAAAATAGATTGATTCGCTTAGGCGGTCGCTTGCAGTTCGCTGACGTCTCTAGGGAACAACGGCATCCACTGATTCTCGAGGGGTCGCACCACTTCACGAGATTGCTAATACAGAATGCACACATTCGCCTGCACAACTTAGGAGTATGTCGTCCTCCGTGGTGTAGTAGTTACCAAGCTAGCCTCTTGTTCCCGAGGTCGCGGAATTTTTTTCGGGCGTAAAAATTGTGTTGATAACCATTGAAGTCACCTTAATTCACGGCCTATTACACGCCTTAACACCATTCCATTTTCTTAATGTTGAAAGGATAACGACCACACCTTATAGACCCGAACCTAATACTGAAAAGAACTTGTCCAAATTGTTCAGACTCGGGCAAAAGAGTGCAGAAGACTTCATGCGTCGTTGGAAAAAGGAGTACTTGCTTCAACTACGTAGTTACCACGACGACCCCCTAGGAACTCCCTTAAATGCAGGGTGGGCGATGTCGTCCTGCTGCAGGAAGATATACGCCCGCGATATATGTGACACAAGGCCTTAGTGCAGGAATTACACCAAGGACATGACGGGAGGACGAGGACCGCCATCCTTCACCAGCCGGATGAAGCCGAATCACCCGTCCTGTGCAGCTGGTCATTTCGTTGGAGATAGACCAGGGTGGAGAGGATGTGAAGGTCCAGAAAAGACAGCCTGCGCCACCGATGGGCTGACAGTAACAGCCCCTGGTCCGTTTGACGGGGTAGGGCAGAAACGTGTGAGGACTAGAGTGTGCATACCTTGAAATGTAACGCAGTGACTTGTTAGAACATTTAGTAAATAAATAGTTATAAATTACTCTCTCTCTCTCTCGTTCTTATTCTGGTAAAACTCAACAAGGAATGTAATCGTAAAAAATTAAGAGTACTAGTTCAATATTTGTCCGAGGAGATATATTTTGATTTAAAGAATGTAATTATATACTGAAATGAAATTTTGAATAGACACTTCTATAATTGCTAGTTATGTCTGTAAAATAAAAATAAATCAGTAACTGTAATACGAATGCCATAACAATACAATCAGCGTATTTTGGTGTGGTCGACCAAAAAATATTTTATAAAAAATGCTCCATACGATGAAGTTTTCCTAACTTTCAGACAACATTGCAGATATGTGCTTTTTATTGAGCTAGAAAACAAGTTTGCTAAGAATTAAACTTTTAAATTATTTCTCATTAAAACACAATTTTTGTTCAGTTATGAGCTTTTGAAAATGTATGTATATACTTATCAAACATGAGTGAGTTAATCGACGTAACAAATTTTTCTGGCACTAATAACTGGATAGAACGTTTTTGTTAGTATGTATTATGAAAACTATTTCTGAAATATACCTCCAATAACTTAAGAATTGGATCGTAAGGAGCTTTTGATAAGCTACAAATGTCTAAAATATTACAACTGTATATTTTGTTATAAAATTGTGTACTTTTTTGCTTATAATGCATAACTTACAAACTGATTGACATATGTCCACCAACGCACTTCAAGAAAGTTTGGAAAGAATATTAGAAATCAAAAAAGCTCAAATACGATACCACGCCCACGTTCAGTGTTATTTAAAGCGTCACATTTTGATTCCGATATGCAACATATTTACAAGAAAACGTTCCTAGGAAATTGGATTTAATAATAAGTTAAAAAGCCTAAATTGTAACTTTTGACTATTTTTATTCCAATTTTCACCAATACGCTCCCATAAGTACCTACTTCTTTCCCCAATTTCTCTGTGTCTCTAAAGCACACATTATAATATGGTTTCCATCGTTACCATTATCATCTAATATGCATAAATTAAAGCCAAAGCAATTTTCGTGTTCTTGGCGAACTCCGAAGACCATACATTGCACCAGCCGCCGCTGAATAGCGGTGATAAACACGTGTGGAGCAAATGTTGTGCATTTTCACTGCCCTGAAAGCATCAGCTCCTTTCACCTTCGGGGTGACTCACGAAATTTGTTTTATTACCTTGTTCTCCGCGATACAAAGGAGTCCTACGCGGGGGTGGGGGTAGAAGGTTACCCAGGACAGCCATACATTTTCCAGAAATCCTTTCAAACAAGGTCGCACAAAGAGGGTTGAGATTAGGGAGGGGTGAGCTTGGCTTTAAATGGGCTTGGAAATGAAATAAAGGGAAAGCAAAAAACTTAATACATTATTCTTTTCTACAGCGAGAAGAATGGATTTCTCGGGCACTCTGATTCCACTTCTTCACAAAAGGATCTGATATTCTCGATAAGGAGGAAGAGGAGAAGAAGAGTTTCGTTCAATAGCAACTGCCTTGTATAAATATATCTCTTCCTTAAGGCAGAAACCAATTGTTTCCATTACATTTCCAAAAGAACACTGGGTCGAGCTCTCCTGTAATAATATAATAAAATCTGAAATGTATGCGTAGCGTTAAATTTCAGATGCGTGCGTTTGTGATGAAGATAATGTAGTAGCATTGGTGAGGTTTTGTTAAGGAAGAAGTATTAAAACCTGATTTGAACACTCACGTGACATTACCTGTTACTAACTTACATTTATATCCTTTGCATGTATATTATTCTATAAAAATATTTTGTCATTCACGTTACGTGTTTTAAAATTGAACAATATGTGCTTAGTTACATACAACATATGGAAACGACGATATGAATATATATATATATATATATATTATCATAAGCTATAGTAACGAGCATATGTATACGCTGATGTGCATACTCTCACGAGTTTCTCTACCCATCGCAGACTCAGCTATATCCATTATGCACTTTAGTAGTTATAATTAAAGTGATTCTTTTCTCTACGTTACGTTATTCACAATACTTTTTTTCTAGGAATGACTTCATATTAAGCAGTAAGTGCTTAGTTAAATACAACATATTGAAATAGTATTTAAAGATTAACCCTTACGATGGAAAGAAAAAAAGAATACATAATCACACACTTTCAAGCATGCCCGTCAAATTGCCTACTTGGAGAGTGTAGTCATGCAACATAGAATATTTCGAAAACAGCTTACGCTATGAAAAGAATTAACCAAATTGCAAACTTAGATGTTTACTATAATAAGGGTTGCCAATCTCTTACGATAAGCAAAATAAAGTCAATATGAAGAGTACTTCACAGAAAATTCAATATAAATATATATATATAAATAAATGTATATATATATTAATCAAATTGTTCGAGGTATTTATTGATAAAATGAAATATAACTCAAAATTTTTCATGTATACAATAGCTTCTTGAAAATCTTCGTCTGGCACAGTTAAACAGTCTCTGACTTAACTGTGATATTAAGCGACTTTTCGTTTTTGAGTTATGTTCACATACATGCACGCGCGCCTGAGCGTTTCTCTCAAAATGTTTTTGTGGTGGCTTCATTGGTGCTAAAACATGTATTTCCGGTGCAATCTCGGTATCTAAATTTTCTTCCTCTACCTATTATAGGTAAGTAAATAAAAATACCGTGAAACTGATTTTTAAATTTGCTATTAGCTTATAAACACACAGAAAATCCATAGCTTGAACTTTTAGTGACATCACAGCAGAAACTAGTGCCCGATTAATAGTACGGGAATAACAACGAAAAGAAAGGGAAACATCCTAGATTAAATAAGATTCCTGGTGGGGTTTGTCCCCAGAAACTCGGTGAAGTAGAAAAGTGTGGACAGTATATGATAACCCACGAAACATGGATATCTCTAGCTGTAATTGACAGATAAATACATATAAAAATACTGTACTGTCAGCATATACTATGCTTATATCCCTCTTTAAATTTTCACAACCTTATGTTTTGTATTTTCCTGAAAAAACTATTAACTTCTGAAAAGTTTTGCTAGATAAACGGCTAACATTTGATATATTTAGATTCCTCCTTCTCAGAATTCAGTTGAAGCAGAGAGCCGAAATGTTTACAGACATTCTGCCTTAAACCACTGAACTAAGCAAATTAAGCTGCCAATAGTACTTATGTTTTAATGATTTTTCCTAGGTGAAGAAAATGAACCAAAGTTTACATCTAAATTTTTTAAACAAAATCCTCAAAGTTGTAATTTGTATTATACTTAAGTATATAACTCAGTTCAGTGCAGTAATAGACTATCTCACAGCCTTTGGTCATTTACAGTTTTTGAGAAAAAGGAGCATATATTTGCAAAAGTGTAGTTTTGAGGTAAATGTAGTTGAAATTTATGTTCAAAGGCATGACTAACAGGGAGGTGGTCATCATTAGCTGCATCCTGTGTTGCCTCCTGATTTTCAGTCCTTTGACCTAGAACTTCTTAGATGAAGCCTGTGATGCCATTTCAGCAGATGACACGCGTTCAATAATTAAAAGTTTTTAAAAACTATATATATATATATATATATATATATATATATATATATATATATATATATATATATGTGTGTATACAGAATGAGGAAGGTTTAACAAAATTGTTCCCCAATTAAAATAAAAATGCCAAATTTTGTCATTTTACACTTCCCAATCACCTTAATAATAATCAGTCAATATCATAATTTTAATTTTTACAAGACGGAATGAAGAAGAAAGAGAACTTCCTAATTTATATGCCTCTGCCTAAAATTACCCCTTCCCAGAATACAATTCTTACTGGAGTACTACTAACTACGAATATTTTCCTAGGAAAGTTTTCATTTAGCTTCCCCATTCATGTGTGTGTGTGTGTGTGTGTGTGTGTGTGTGTGTGTGTTGTGCGCACGCGCGCGTATAGTTCAGCAAGCAGGAGTGAACCGGCTTCCCAACACGGGTAGCCGAATTCGCTAAGGCACGGATTTGTGAGCGGGTGGTTTTCGGTTTAGATCGGCTAATATCGTCCTCCCTGACAGGCATTTTTCCAGTTTTCCTCAGCATTCATAAATGACATGCCGGAATGGTAGCCTAAACTAAGGCCTGGAACGTCTGCAAACAAATTTCCTTTTCAATAAGCATTTCATGAATCATCAGTATTCATCGCCTGTGGTGCCGAATGCTCTAAGAACTGGCGTTAAACACTTCCAAAAATAACTACGTTTATATATTAAATAATTGCAGTCAACTTATGTTTTGAGTCCCTAAGATTACAATCCTAGCCATTATCCTGACAATACTAAAATAGCATTTTAAAGAAAGCTTCCTGAATTTAACCTGTAGTAATAAAAGAGCTTAATACCATAAAAGGTGCAATGATTGGTTGCATGATGCGCAGTAGCTGGTTGAAATTTCTGTCTCCAGATAATAGATGGTGGTGGCACGCTGTATTGAAGAGCAGTATAGTAATACATAACGGCGTTTAGTAAACAAGCTACAGCCGTGATGAAAATCACTAGTGCTTGGTAGGTGTACGATATTCATTGAATGTAGTTACTGAGACTCCGTAGCTGGTTACTTTCTGCCTCGCATTACTTTTACTAACAGATAGAATAACATAGGCATTATAAAATAACGTTATGTTACTGTTTGGCTATCTTCGGGAGGTCAGCATTTTGAGGGCCACCTGGACGCGGTTTTACAGAGTTTTCTACTAAGTAGCTGCAAACACGTCGTTCACCTTATCAACACCGCTTTTTCTGCCAGTAAAATTCCATTTATAGATCAGCGAACTCTACCGGCTGGAAGGGTAAAGGAATTGGTACTATTTACAACTATGTAACAGTATAATACCATTTTAGTCTCTGAACACTCATTCCAGCAACCCCTCTCTATTAGGCGTTCATTTACTCGTTATAAGAACTAGTATCAACATCGTGCGTCGTTTTTATTTCCGTCTATTGATGGTTTAAATGAAAACAATATTTCTTAGGCTTGTTTATTAAATAAAATGAAATTTATCTACTGTGTTTCTTGCATTTAGACTTTTAATTAATGGGAAAACTTGTTTTGCTTTATTTATTTTCTGAATTGTTCTATAAGTACTGAATGCTTTTTGTATCTAATCGTTATAAAGTATTATTTCTGTTTGGTTTTTCTGTTAAACGTGTAATAAGTAGACATTTGAGTTAAAGCATTTATTTATTTTATTGTTTCGTCCAGACAAAAACAAACTCCTTATGGGTTTAGTTGCTTTTATTAACGATTAAACCTTTAGCCGAAAACGCATGAGAGAAGCGTCTTCGGAATTAAAAACTTCGTCTTTAACGGATTATCCTCTGGATTATAGCATATCCAGAATCAGTGACGAGTCCTATGCCTGGTATGGCGATGAAGAAAGAAATGATATGGATGATAGGAAAATTCGCGGATCAACCCAGCATTCATCTAGCAACTGAGGAAAACCGCGAAAAAAAAGCTTCGGTCAGATTGGTCGATCCCGGGAGTTGGAACTCGGGACTTCCGAATGTGGACCACAGGCATTATCGCCTGAGCTATCCCGCTCGGTCTTCGGAATTAAATACAATTAGCAAAATTAATATTCCTTTCCTAATGCAGCAACAACTTCGCAGCGACATTGGTGACAGAGGGGGTATTCTACTTGGCGGCGTGTGTGATTTTTCTACCCATTACAAGGGTACTAGAAGTTTGTGCCCATCAAAGCGTTTTTATACAACTATACTAAAGATAGAACAAATATCTTAATAAACTTTATAAATGCACTCATCGAGGTCTATCTCTGGTTTTAAGGATATCTGTACATCCTACATCTAGCATTGGAAATTAAAGTTTTCGTTTTATATTTATATCTTGCTTTGATAAATTACTATAAAGAAAATGTTGTTTATCTGATTACCTCTCGTGAGAATGTACTTAGAACTGCTAGGGAGATGAATTTCCTATGAGGTGTTGTACTTTCGCTTCATCAGTTGAGAGAAGGTGTTTTGGAACAGGCTGTCTTTTCTTTTCGGACAATAGGCATGTTGACGAGGGCTCATCTTCGCCTCCAGGTTTCATTTTCTTTCGAAAGGACGTCAAGATTCCTTTTTATTTTTATATCAGGGCGCTCTTTGAGCCGTTTCGAGCCCGCTGGCTCTGCAGCATATCAACAGATGCGGACCGTGAGTCAGCTGTAAAAACAACACTCGAAATGAAAAGAGGGTTTTGGCATATAGGGGATGAAGAGGGGTGCACTAAAATTTACAGCTTTGTTCATCTGTACAATAGAAGGGACCCTGCATCAGAACTAGAGTACACATTATAATCCTGTTTGTTACAGAACTGAATATATACAGTTAACTGGGTGAATGCAGAAAAGCATTATTAATCTGTTAAAGGCATAGCATTTAAACGGATTTTGTAGTTTATACTTTTGCTTAACATTGTATTATTTTATTAGCAAGCTCTGGTCTCTCTCACTCTGCAGCGTAGCTGTGCGGATCTTGTTTACAAGACAGATAAAACGTATTCCTAAAACCGAAACTTAAGTAAGAGTAATTGCTTTAACATTCAGTTTCTTGTTCAGAAAATGGGCTCAACTTTAAGTGTGGCGCGAAATTTTTTCTAAGTCCAAAGTTTCTGGCATATTTTTTCGAAGTACAGCTTCACATTTTTTGGTGTAATATGTATTTAGGTTTCTTGTTGGGAAACGTTTTATTAACATAAATTAAGTCTTATAATTATTATTTATTTAGTTACTTCACATGTAGCCATATAGAAGAATGCAGGGCAGCCAAATTTTCCATCTTGCATCACGCAAAGTAATGCAGCCAACAGTGTTTTTGTCACTAAATTACACTAACTATGCACTGTTCCTAAATTATGCTGACTAGCTATGTGCACTAAATACTAACTCGTTAATTTAACTACGGCTAGCCTAAACTTTAACTAAACCTACAGGTTAGACCTGTCTAATGTCTTCATTAGTTCATGGAAAGGGTCTGCTGAACGGTTCATGGTGTCAGAATGCTACAAGTACTGACAAAAAGAGCATCTAGGTGTTCTCTGTATCATTGAGGTAAACCGACAGATCCGTCTTATTAACCAGACGAGCCATTTCTAAATGTGTTATTATTTGCAAGAATATCCTCCAAGAACATGCAAACTTTGCTTCTCACATTACAATAAATTCTACTTCACTGCATGACCGTGATTGTAAAGCAATAAAACCCGACAGAAAGCATGGTCAAGACTTTTCAAAAGTGACCGGTTGCTAATCGCTTTCAGATTGTTGTGCACGTGTGGGAATTTTTTCAGAGGTTGGCTACGGTTGTTACAATGAAGCACATGTTGGCTGCTATGCGAGAAGCACTAAAACTAATAGTCATCGGTCGTTTCAGTCAGCTTGCGTATGTACTTTGGAGAACCTTCGGGCTTGGAAAATTTCTCGCATCTCTCGCGTCACATGTTCGAAAGTGTCTCCAGAAAATGTATATAACGCTTATGTTTAAGATTCTGATTTCTCAACTCCGATAAATGTAATATTTAATTTATAATTGCAAGGTAGCTAGCTGAAATGTGTTAGTCGACAGAGGCAGATGGTAAAGTAATTCTTTTTTTAAGTTCCCTTGTTTTACCCAGGTTATGTTTTACTGTGTTTACTGTTTTATTTACCGCTTATTACAGAAATTACACATACAACACATAGACAAACACCCATGCCCATGCGGGATTCGAACCCGCGACCCTCAGCTTGGCGGAGCGCCGAAGCTGTACACTCCAGCGATCACGGCTACGACGGCCGGCATATTAACACATAACACATGAAGTGCTACAATTTATTTGTATTTGCTGATGTACTTTGGAAGCTTTTAAGTCCGAAGCCGATACATAACGACACGGTTAACACGCCGGGCCGCGGAGCGCGACAAGGAGACAATTTGAATGAGTTTTGTTGAAACTACCAGAGGAGATGAAGGTTAGCGATGCTTTCTAATCCACACCAACATTTGAATGAGCAATCGATTAATATAAAGCCATTTATATAGCATGATCCTAACATATTTATTTACTGGGCTGCTAAAAGCATGGATCTGGCATGAAAGACACAAACAGGAATGTCTGCTTAAGTTCTTAACATAATTACTGAGTTGCAATGCTTTCATTGTAATCTATATAGGTAAACTTAATCGACATTTGATGATAATTATTATTTTGGAGAAAAATTGACAGTAACAACAAAATGGGCGTATCTGAAGCCAAAGGTAGAATTTTTAAAATGTGTGTCGAACCTTTTCGTGCAAAAATGAGCGTATCGATTGTTTAGCATTAGGTATACAACATTCTTTAGTCCCACTTAGAAAATAGTCTATATGGCCCAAAGAAAGTTCCCCATAGCCTAAATCGCACTTTACATTGAACATTTTTCGTTGTGTTTATATTTTCTCAAAAAGGACTAATGATTTTGATGAAAATATCACATTTTTAAGATTTTTGCATAACAAATAAAATGTATATCTTGAATTTTTCGATAATAGCATGTAAAGTCCTTTTCATTTTATATGAATTGTATACAACATAAACCATAAAAGATAGATAAAAACTCACAATACATAAAATGTAGAACTCTTTGAAACATGAATGTAATTTATATCTATAAAGTTTTTTCTATAGTATTAGCCGTTTTCTAAATACTTTTAAATTTTCCCATATTGAAGTCATGCGGAATTTATAAAACATCTTAGAAATTATTCCATTTTTCTTTTTTCTAGCTGGGCTTGATTAGGTAACAAAAACTAATATATGACATCCGAACAGTGGTGTTTTGTTTTTCGTGCACCAAAGTCTGTATTGCTTAATTTGAGATTATTTATACTTAAAATTTATAACATAACCTTAATACAATCATTATTTTACGTCAATACTTTTACGTATGAAGGATTTGTTTTAAAGGGTGGAAAAAATACTTGTGTGTGAAATAACAGTTTTTTTTCTCGGAATTATTCATTTTAAGTTCAATACTTCTTTCTGCCACGTGAACTTTGAGGGTCTTGAAGTGGGTACAATTTCGACATACATCTGTGAGAAAAGGAAAAATCACCAGAAACGCTAATCACGTTGATTGGATCAAGGGTTTTAACTATTACTGCTGAGTCATTTTGCTTGCCTACTGAGTATTGCATAATATGCTAAAGCAATTACTTAGGCTTTGTCGTCATTTGTGGTCCAACGTAATTCTTGCGTTTACTTTGAGTTTGGGACAAGGTTCACTGCGAATTATCGTTCCCCTCTTACGTTCCGCTTTTGTGTCCTTGCGTTAACCTAAGCGTTTTCATTGTGAATGGGTTTTATCTCTTTTTTTTTAAATTCAAAGGAAAGGAAGTGCCTTCATGGGAGGTACAGTTGGGTATGGGTATCCTTGCTAGAGTGTGGGTCTAAAGGCGATATCATCCAACTTTTCATTTCCCCAATACGGAGAGCAAAGAATTCCCCAGAAGACCAGTTATGACCATTCTGTTGTGAGCCCCGGATGGCCGCTCTAAAATATTATATTCCCATATTGGCAGCCTGGAAATCCTCAAGAAGGAAGAAAGCAAAAGAAAATGTGGAGAATTCCGTGAATAAAGGAAACTTTAGACTCGAATGAGGTACAGGGGGGGCGAGATTCGGGAAAAATCCACGTGACAAAAGAGGGTCGTTTAAAGCGGAGCCAAGGGAAGCCGGCACGTTGAAACATGTCGGCTTTTATTTTCTTTGTCACCCGCGGTATTTTTGTGGTCTTTAATTACGCCCTCTTCTGTTTTCAAACACAAGTTGCATTTTACGCGGCTATTCACAGGTTTTATATTACCAAAGGAGTTTTACAATGTTATTTTTGGGTCTGTTCTGTAACGGATGTAACAAGTTTCATCCTTCTTTTCTCTTCCTTTCTTTCATTTTCTCCTTTCTGTGTATTGTGCGAAAAAGTAAAGTCTTTTATACTGCTTTTAAACGACGAAAAAGTGTTGCTTTTAGGGGAAACAGAACTGAAAATTACAGCTCTTACCATTTTGTACGCACAGAGTTTAAAAATTTTATCGCAGATAAAACAATATATATCACATCAAATTTGAACTTTATGACCCAAACAATTTCCTAGATTTTTATATCGTCCTGTATAAAATTCTCCCGGAGTTGCAGCTTTTATTTCTCTGAAATGATATACTTTTATTGGATTAGATAACCATAGATGATTGGAAAATGCTCTGAGTATTCCTATTATAGGAACACATTTGAATCTGCAATTTATTAAAATTTTAAAATTGTTATTTCAGCAAAATACATAGTATCTATATATTCTTAAATTAAGAATACAATTTGTTAGTATGCTTACCACAAAGCCCAGATAATTTTCTATTGCTTATGCACATGTATTCCATAAAAGTGCATCCAAAACTTTTGTATTTACGTTATAGCACAGCTGACATTTGTTAGTGTGTTTCAGAAATTTGTAGTTGCAGAAAAATTGTGAAACAGCTTATATTTAATTCCATAATTCTTTTGCACTTTACTGATTCAAATGACATAAATTATGTATCACTGGCAAATGTATCTAGGCAATTTTACAACGCAAAAGTATTTAAACAAAACTCTGAGTAGCACTCACATTACTTTCTCACTCACTCTTGCACAAGCTATTCTTATAAACGCTTATTATCTTATCTACTTCATGTTAATTGAGATAAACATTTGGAGAAATTGTCCTATTGCATAATTATCTTGTAGGTACAACGGGATTTGGAGAATACAGCAGGCTTTAAGCAATAGTCAAATCTTTTATGAGCGGGCCGCTATGTAACGGCTTTGAAATCCCGTTCTCTTTGCTGGCTAAGAAAAAAGGAACAACACCATTACCACCTTTCCATTTGAGAAAACTATACATTAAAATGCAAACCAATAACAAGGAATGTCTTGGAAATGGTTAATCCCACAAAATAATTTATTTGGCATATGTAAATTGTGTGCTATAACGGATCTACATATTTTGTGTAGTAAGATTTTGTCCATTTCTTTCGGTTTACCAGTTATACAAAAGTCATTCATGATGAAGAGAGCTTCAGAGTCTATCCCCGAAAATTCAAGATATGTGTTCCAGTTTTCATAAAAACATTTTAAACATATGCGATTTTAATAAAATTCGTTAGAGCCATTTTTGAGGAAATAAAAAATTTCGAAAAATGTTCCATGTAAAGGGTAGTTAGGGGAGGGAGAGCTTTTTAAAATCTTCGTACCGCATCCTTGGATAACGATTTTGGTTTTTAACCGACTTTTCGTTTTTGAGTTTTGCTGTTCACTGACACGCGCGCGCGCGGAACTTTTCTAAAAATGCTTCAGGAGGTCTCACAACATATATTTCCAGTGAAATCTCGAAATCGAATTTTTGGTAGATTACAATTCTTCCCGTACTTACTACACGTAGTAGAAGTAGTACAAAGTATACATTTTTACTTCTTTTTTTTTGCGATCACAATATTACATAAAATGCATTAGACACACAAATCGATAATGGAGCAACAAAGACTATTGCTAGAACACACATGCAATATTACATAGGTAATTAACAGCACTTTGTAGCATGACAAATCTTAAGGGATATACAAAGTAAAGTGTTACAATTTAAATTTATTTATACACAGAAATACGTTTAAAATAGCAAATAGTATTATGAAAGAACCTTAGATTATTCAGAGCTGTGGTAATTTCTGATATTCTGTGTTTCTTCCTAGAAGTACTGCATGTTGTGCATTCTGTAAGGATGTGGTTTACTGTTGGAGTGTTCTACAGCAGCTACATACTGGTGGCTCATTTTTGAATATCAGATAGAGAGACCTAATTTGGTGTGTCCTATTCTTAATCGTGTCAATAAAACTTGATCTCTTCTTTGTAGCTTATATGTAGATGGCATGTATTCATATAAAAGTCCATTGTCTCTTACATTGTAGTATGAGATCCAAAGCTTCTTAATCTTCTTATTTACAAATGGCAGTAAATCTCTGTAAGGATATTTTGGATTGAGGTATTTTTGTATACTTTTCTTTGCTGCAAGGTCTTCCAATTCATTATCAGTTATGTCACAATGTGAGGGTACCCATGAAACGATAACTTCTTTTCCCTTTATTTTCAGCGCATGGATCAGGATCTGAATGTCCTGTACTAGTACATCTGTTGTCCATGGGTCACTAATTGCTTGCACGGAATTGAGGGAGTCAGAAAGAATAATGAAATGTTGATCTTCCATATTTTCAATGTTCAGCATTGCCTGTTGGATTGCGTATAGTTCTCAGGTAAAAATGGGAAATAAATTAGGTAGTTTAAATTACAGAACTTTGTCTCTGAATCTGAACACTACTGCACATTCGCTCCCTTCGCTAGTTTTGGATTCGTTTGTGTATATTGGCATGTAATTGGTGAATTTGCTTTTAATTTCATTGTACATGCATTTAAATACCACAGGATTAGTTTCTCCTTTGGGTGCTGCAGCAGACCAAATTTTATTATAGGTTTCAATAGTGACAAAGGCAGATCTATTAATATCCCTCGCTTTCTCTGAGGGGATGGTAAAATTACGCTCTTTACAGTACTTGCTTACTCTTTAAGTGTGGTAGGAACTGGTTGGCTCTGCTTTCAGGATATTTATCATAATATCTGCTGGAAAATGGGCAAGGTGGGAGACTGGAATTTTAGGAGTTTGATCTAATAAGTGTTTTTCTATTTCACGGTCAGGTATCATAGGACTGACACTGGAGATCACTACTCCGATATTCTGTGTGATAAGAGGCCTTACTTCTAGATACATGTGGGTTATTGGGGTGCTTGTTAACTAAATCTTATGCTAGACTCTTATTAGCCAGGTATATGCATATTCTGGAGTTAGATATGCGAGAAACATATCTAATGTTATTGGGGTCTGTGAGTTTTTCTTAGCAATAACATATTCCTTCAATGGTATTTGATTAATGGCTTCTATAACTATTGACTTGCCTTTGGTTGGTGTTGAGCGTGTAATAGTTGCATAAGTAGTGGTGGAATCAGTATTTGTAGCTTTACCTCGTCATCACGGCTAAGGTTGAGATTATTTGTACTACATATGACTATCTTAGTCCGAAATGGTGATTCTATTGTGTAATTTATATCACTGGAAGTAACTTGCTTAATATGTGTCGATATTACATAGTTATAACGAAAGCAGAGAGTTATTGAAGTGAATTATTTAGATACTTTAATTGTATTTAACTCGTAAATAATCTTCGCTACATTCCATTGTTAAGCACTGTACCTCTTACTCTCTTTTGACGAAATCTTGCTTTATCTGGCCATACAACTTTAGAAGGAAGCTGAGATCGTCATTTATTTTAACCGTTACCTCAAAAGCCAAATGTTTTCCTAGTCCAATAGTTCATGCTCATAAGTAATGGCTTTCAAAGAAATTTATCAATATAATGACGTAAACACAAAACTATTTTTATATACACTACAACATGCTATTTATGGAACCATGCGAAAGGTTATGGGGAACCATCGTATACTAGGTAAATAGGCCGCTCCTAGTTTGTCTTATCTATGTAACCCGCAGATCATAATCTTAAGCGGATAAATCGCTCGTTTGCCAAATATATTCTGCAACTACAATTTTTGTAACACATTTTTCATTAATTTCCTATTCAACATTAACTATTTGTGCAAAAATACCAAGAGGCTGCAAAAAAGCTTGAAAAGCAACATGTTGGCATAGATTGGAAAGCAAAATGATGCAGAAGGGTTCGTTGCAGAATATATCGGCAAAGTTGCTTTGGGATCTACAAGCACTATGGTGCACTGAAAAATTGATGGTTTTGGTGTTTTATCTTAAACGTTTGTTTAAGGTGGCGTTACGATTAACGTGAGATGACTTGAAGCGACATATCGTAATACAATATATTAAATGGATTTATATAGGATTGACTCAACGTGAATTAATTTAAGTTAAGTAGCTTAAAAGTTTTTCAATGCAAATATTTTCCTTCAAGTTACGTTAAGTTACGCCACAATGTGACATCCGTGCCAATCGGCATGTAGCAAAGGCTTTTGTAGTACTCAAAAGTATTTATAATTTTGTGTTTATTTTTGTTTTTTGTTTTTTTACTTTCTTTATTGCTTATACCCGTAGTAGGTAAGAGGAAGTATTGTATTCCTTTCAAAAATTCTACATCGAGATTTCAACGGAAACATTGAAAATTGGCATCCCCCGAACACAAAGAAAAAAAGCTTATCTGTTTGTGTGCGTGTGTATGTGTGCTACATAACTAAAAACAAAAAGTCGGTTAGCTACCAAACTTGATATAGCATTTCCCAACAATGCAAAACAAAATCCCTTAACATGGAATATTTTCTCATTTTTTATCTTCTCATAAACGCCTCTAATCATTTTGATTAAAATGTCCATGTTTAATAATTTGATATAAGAAATAAACTGCAAATATTGAATTTTGTGTGTAAAACCTGTGAACTTCCATTTATTTATTTAATTAATTTTGTATAACAAGAAATCTTAAGAGATAGAGAAAACCTACTACAGAAAAAATGTAATTCTAATACACAGCTTGTGCAAAACAATTTTTTCTTCGTAGCGTTAGCCTTTTCAAAATAGTTCATATTGCAAATTTATCTTTGTTAAACATCATCTAGCGAACACGCTTTAATGGTTATGATTCTTGTTCCCCCTCCTGCGGCATATAAATGGAAGAAAAAAATACTAGGTAAAATATATCGAGTAACGTAATGTGAGTATAAGAATGAATTTTTATATGAACAGTATCGTATATTATATTATGTGAACTTGTCACTGGCAGAGAAAAACATGTGGATGCATCAAACAGGATATTTTTTCATTCTTTCGTTTTGTAAACATCTCGCAGGAAACAGAAGAGATCTAGGTCTAACCTAAATCAGTAAAATGAAGCTGTTATGGCCAGATAGAGCATGTTTTGTTGAACATTACAACTGCCAATCAGAACTAACTACATACCGTTAAATGCATCCTAAATATACTTTTAAGTTTAGCGACATCTCTTTATTAATTGTCATTTACCATCCTAATCCGCCGTTTACATGCACTTATGCATAAATCAAGTCGGTGCAGTGTAATACAATACTTCATATCAGATACAAAAACTTTAGGTAATTAAAACATTACTTAAAAATAAATTTGGTATTTTTATCCAACAATTTAAGGAAATACAATGAACATGGTAAGTGATTTTGTTTAAACCTTTTATAGGCTATACTAACAATTAAGTCTTATTTTTGTTTCAATGTTCTATAAAATTAATAACGATGTACAGTATTAAGGATTTTTATACTGAAGATATTTAAATTAGGAAAGAAAGCATTCAATGGACTTTGGGGGCTCACAGTGGTGTAGCGGTTACCATGCTAGCCTCTAGTTCCCGAGGTCGCCGGTTCAAATCTGGCGGAGGGCGATGGATTTTTTCGGGCGTAAAAATCCTTAGCATGGCTTCCTTCGGAAGGGAAGTAAAGCCGGTGGTCCCGTGTCGTAGATTTGCGGCACGTAATATAACCTCAAAGTTGATAAAGAGGCTTCTGAGCAAAATTATCGTTCTTTCACGCCCAATATAGAATGGGACCCTAAGAAGCACAGCAGATAATCATCGTCCATAAATAAAACTCAATTTAATTTTACAGATATATACTGAAGATATGAACGCGTTTTAGAGAGCAGGTGAGGGATACTATAGCTGCTTGAGGCGTGTATGTGGTGAGTTATTCCAGTTGCTTTTGCGACGTCGTAACTTCTACGTAAATTACGATTGGTGCAAAACCAAAACGCTAAATTGTAACGCGAAATACTTAGGAGAAAAATGAAGGCAAAAAAAGAAAGAAAGAAAAAAAGCCAGCAGAGTAGTTAATGCTCTATAATATATTTCAATAACACTTGCCTTTTTCCGCGTGCGAATTATGTGATGAAATGTTAGGAATCTTTTGTCCTTCTCAAATAAGCATTCACAGATCAAATTATTGTTTGGAACATCCTAACAAATACCAAACGCACTACAATTAAATAAATAAACTTTATAGATACACTTAATACGAATATCCAGGCATGTTTGTACACGGAATCATTTCCTAAACCCATTTTCCACTCCATATATAAAGAATTTTTATTGGTTCAAGAAGTACCTTAAAACCCAGTTATATTTTCGTGGAATCATATATGTCGTTTGTTTTCCAAACAAATCCTCATAGATGACATATCGATTTTGATGCAGAATATCAATGCATAGACGGCACATTCCTGAAAAAAATATCTGCAAGCGTACGTCTTTTTCCCCCTTTCTTTTCTTCCCTTTATTACCTGCAACTTGTACAAAATGAAAGGTATTCCGCATTTTCCATCATACCGCTGCAATTTGGGGCTTGCAGTTGAAAAATCTGGCGCTATTCATAGAAGGACGTGTCTTCTTTGTAATCCGCAAGTTAAACGAAGCGAGGAAGTAAGTTATATGACAGTTCTGTTGTGCCAAATCCGCAAACAGACGCAATCTATCAGTAGAAAAGCGCTTTTCTTGAAACATCTGACTGTCTCTTTCTTTCCTTTCCAGGGTCTCCGGTGAACGCTTCGGCTCAGCAGCAGGAAATCAACACAAAGCAGCCAAAGGTAGGAATAACAAGTCTTACTCTAGCTTTATGCCACAGTGACACAGCTTGTATGCTAGATTTTCTTTTTTACATTACAAAACGGAGACCTTGCCCTGTTTAATGTAATGTGAACCGCGAGTGTGGCTAAAGAACCAACACCACCGAAATCAGTTGCTTCGCCATAGGGCTCTTTTAGCTCGGCTAGCATTTTAAGCATTTATAGGACCTTTTTCTTTTATATTAAGGATAAACACGTAATATGTTTCACAGCTTCGACTAGAATCATCCATATGTTTCACAACAAACATAGACGATTCAAGCCTGTATTTTTTTTCCCGAATTTTCACGAATTTCTCGTTTTCTCGCGAAAGTCTACGCGATAACCATAAAATTGGCATATTTTAAAAATTACTTACAAAACTTCCATGTGCCAGCCAAAGTCTATGTAATACTGCGTATGTTAATATTGTATACAACACATTTAAACAAGTTGACGAAGTTACCTAGCTACTTCATTTGGCTGCCATTGGGGGAATTTCTATATTTCAACAAAAAAGGTTGTAGCTGTAAACGGAACTGAGAAAATAATTTTTTCTCAAGTGTAAATTATTAATCTTTCATTCACCTGGATAATTCAAACAGCGATATAATAAAGATTCAAACAGCTTTGGTATCGAGAAAAAAGCCACACGATGCCAATGTTAGAAGTAACGCCCTCTATATGTTGAATAAGGGGTATTGTTGCATTAATTTGAAGTGAAGGCCGTTTACATTGAGGTAACAAAAATTCGAGTACATTTTTCTTTATTAAGGGTCGACACAAAAAGCAATGCATGTTTGACGTCTGAATCGCACTTATGAACAGGTCTTTGGGTAGTTTTATATTTTCATAGAGGAACATTAAAGGATACATAAAAGCAAAACATTCGCTCAGTTTTTCATAAAACCCACCCTTTAGGCGAAAATTGTTTTAGCCATATTTCAATTCCTTATTAATGACAAAATGTAAACCAGGACAACAGCGACTTCTGTGAAAAAGTTACAAGAAATACTTTGCTGATGCTTTGCGTCATCAAAATGTAGTAGTACCCAGTAGGGGCATGCACGGGGGGGGGGGATCTCAGGAGGCCCAAGGCTCCCCAAATATCCAAAATCGTAATATCAAAACACAGCTTTGGTATCAAGAAAAAAAACCACACGATACCAATGTTAGAAGAAATGTCCCCTATATCGTACAGAAGGAGTATTAGTGCATTAATTTTAAGTGAAAGCCGGTTTACATTGAGGTATAAAAAATTCTAGTACATTTTTCCCTTTTAAGGATTGACACAAAAAACAATGCATGTTTGATGCCTGAACCACAGTTATGAGCAGGTCTTTGGACAGTTTTATATTTTCATAAAGGAACATTAAAGAATGCTATATAAGCAAAACATTCCCTCAGTTTTTTATAAAACCCACCCTTTAGGTGAAAAAAGACACAATACCTTTGTTGCTTGAGCCATATTTCAATTCCTTACTAATAACAAAATGTAAACCAGGACAACAACGAGTTCTGTGAAAAACTGACAGAAAATACTTTGCTGATGCATTCTGTCATCAAAATTCAATAGTACTACCAGGGGCGTTCACAGTGGGGTCTCAGGGGTACAAGGCTCCCCAGATATCCAAAATTGTAATATCGAAACACAGTACTCCCATTTTCGTTTTCTGTAACACCTGTATACTTGTTTCGTATACCATATTGTACCTGCTGGTAAGCAATTAAATAAAAATTGGATATACATTAAGATATATTAAATATTGAGAAATTATGGGGAAATTAGTGCGTTCTTTTGGAAAATTTATCATTCCATGCATCGGCTGGCAAAATTTCGTTCCGCAAATTTACTATCCGCTCACGTTTATCACGGATAGTTATTACCAGATGGTTAGAGAGCACCTCCTTTAGTAGTAGTGAAATGAGTGGGCCTCCCTGTAGTTTAGTAGTTAAGATACCTGGCTGGGAAGTTTGGTCTCTATGTACTTGTGTTTGCCTTTTGGTCCTATAAATCTTAAAAATGTTGTTTGTTGGTCTTGTTGACCTATTAAATCCTTTATTTAGTCAACATATCCTGCTCAGTGATTCAGTTGACGTCCCCCTCACTTGGATAAATCTCTAAAGGTTACCAGGGAATGAAGGTATGACTTGATGTCGTGAAGACAGCTTTTCTGTTTCAAACCTTTCTAAATACACTCTGCGTACGAATCCCTTCCCGCTTAGCACAGACTTGGGACTGAGTAATCTTAATACAGGTTGATGTGCATAAAAATGTTATCTTTATTCATTGTTTAAAATTATAAACATTTTAAAAAAATTTGGCCATAAATTTTCCAATTTTAACCCATAGTTAAAACATTGTTTAAAATAAATATGTCAAGCTCTTTATGTTTCATTTCTATAGGACACTCGTTAACATAGTAAACTCTTGTGATGTGCTCACATAACACCCATTCATCGCCTCCTGCGGAACATTTTCTTTCTTCGTGCCTTTCTTTTTCTAAATATAGCGTTATTTGCAGCACTGCGTTTGTTTATATTCTCTACAAATCCTCTAAAAATGTGATGAAAATTAGCATGAAGGTCTGCGTGAAAGCTTCACACACAGTGTGTAAAAAAAAGGATCACACTTTTGGTGGGAAAGCACTTTTTTGCTTGCATATGTGTCAATAGTATGATCATAAAATTCATCTAATTTTTGATGATGAGGTTTGACAGACATCAAGTCATAATTACACGGTGATGAAGATGTGCACGGGGTAGCTGACTATTGCCTGTGATCAGTGTGCAGCGACTTTAACCTGTAAGCAGTTTTTACGGTGAGAAGGAATATGAAGGTGGTTAAAGCACATCCTTGGATTGTCATTACTTGATGAAGACGTTAATGAAAACCGTAATTTGTCATTTTACTTTAAATAATTTTGACCAAGTCTTAATGTTTAGCTGTTTAACAGTATTATAATTTCAAACAGAGAACAAAGATAGCATTTTTAAAAATAACAACCTGTATTAAAGCTACCTAGAATGCTTCAACAACCTAAGAAATTGTAGGAAATACACGTATTCCATTTCTCGAATATTATGGAAACTCACAAATCCCCATTTCTCCTAGTTTTCTACCTGCTATGATTTTGCAGGAATTCACAGCGACCCTCTGCGTACGCCCCTAGTACCCAGAGGTTTGTGCACATGTGGGGACAATTGAGTCGCGTCCTTTGGAACTTCGACCTTCGCAGTTTCATACTTGTTTGTAAACCAAAAACCATCCTAGCGAATGAAGTCAGATTAACAAAACCAAAGTCGTAACTCACTTCCGTCCCATCCTTCTTCTATAGCCTTAATCAAAGAACACGATTTATCATCATCATCATCATCATAACTACCATGGTTCAGGCCATTTCTACCTATTCCGGGCTCCTTATTATGGTTGCTGACTCCATCTTTTAGTTGGACGTCCTCGACTTGTATGCACTTATGGATTATAATATAGAATTATATTATTCTTCATTCATTCTGTTGACGTGAACAAAGCATGTTCTTCTTTTGGTATTCTTCTGTTTTAGTTACCACACTATTTGTAATTCTTTGCACAATAACTTCATTACGTTTCTTTTATTTTATTTTGAAAGTTTATAGTCGCTTTAACATATTAGTCATGTCGCGACTTTACTACTTTTAAAATAAATATTTAACAATAAAACAATGAGGTTATTTAACACAGTGGCAGTTTTGAACCATTACATTGAAATAGTATAAAATTGTGACACTGTAATTAATCAAATTGATTGAACATTATATACTTTTATATAGTTTTATGTTTTTAAAAAATTCAACTATCTTAGGGTAAATCGAATAGTTGAGTGCTGTTTGCAAATCATTGGGTATCTGGTGGTATTGTCTCCATTGATCGTATTGTGGACATTCCACGATTATGTGTTTCGTCGTTAACAGTATGTTACACTGGTGGTAGATGGGTGGTTGGTGTTTTGAAAGAAGATAACTGTGTGTGATCTTGGTATGGCCCATTCTCAGTCGGAATATTTCTTATCTAAAAGAGCATATACTGCCACATGTACAAATTTCATCTATGCTGCTTCCAATCCTATAAATTTAATGAGTGTTAAAGATTCCGAGTCATACAACAAAATAGGTGTAGCTAGAACTTTACAAAATTAAAGGCGGGTTTCTCTGCGGGCTTTCTTTGTTAATTTCTTCTGAGTGTGCCACAAATATGTTGAAACAAGTTTAACTTTCTGTTAACATGTTTCTTCTTGTCCTTGGCCAAGGAAACTCCTAAATAATTAAAATCCATTGCTTGTTCTTTTGAAATATTGTTTACTACTATTATGAATTCTAGTTTTACTTGGCGATATTTGCAGGTTATGTGTAGCAACAATTTTTCCTAATTAAAAAATGGCTCTTTATAAATTGTCCCAGTGTTGCTATCACTGCCTGATTATTTGCAAAAAAGTGTAGGTATATAATTTTCTTTTATGAACTTACATTTTTATTATAATGCATGTCACTATTTCCTTATGACGCCGTCAATATATAAATTAAAGAGAGCCGATAATAAAGGACATCCTTCTCTCACTCCTTGATTTATCTTTTATATTGTCACTAGCTGTCTATTTCCATTATTAATTTTTACTGTTGTTCCTACTAGAACACTAACGTATTGCTCTTATATGACTTGGGAGGCCTCGTTGTTTTATTATATTCCATATTACATTTCTCTTTACTTTATAAAAGACTTTAACATAATCTACAAAAGCTTTGTTGATGGCAAGTCCTTTCTTTTCTTGAGAAATTCCATTATAGTAAACGTACATAGCAAGACCTGTCTTTTCTAAACTCATGGTGTGATCCAAAAAGAAGTGTTTCCATTATATTATTAAATCTGTTTCTCAAAATGTTTGAGCACCATTAAACATGAGTTTAGTGGACTAATTCCCCTATAAGGGTTCCAGTCTCCTTTATTTCGTTTATTAAACAATGGGATGACAATTGATTCTTTCCATTCATTTGAATTTTCCTCTGTATTAATCATTAAATTATTACCTATACCCACACAATCTTCTTTCTAGATGAATACAAAATCCTTTCGCCCTGCATATATTGGGACAGTGCAACAATATTTATTTATTAGCCAGGTCGGGTGATATGCCAATGCATTCCACATAGGTCGACCAGTACATGCTTTTGCTGTTGCAATGACAAAAGTAACAATAATTATTTCATAGCGTATAAAAGGATCCTTAGTCTCATTTTGTATTGTATACATTGGGGAAGGGGATGACTAATGTTTCATGCAACAATAAAAACTTATGAGTGGGTTTCTCCATTGTTGTCCAGAGCACCCTTTCTGCCTTAGCCAAGCGTGATAAAGAGATACAGAGGGAGGGTTGATAGATTTGAATTTCAAATACATGTCATGACAGCGACAAAAATCTCCCTACCCCAGTCGTTACAAGTGCTCTATTATTACGTACACATATCGCATGAGTTGTCATATGCCGTCAGGGATTTCCAAATTTAGAGCTGGTAAAAATGGGGCGCTCTTTAGTTTATTACAGTTTTTAAAATCTGGCAGAAATCCAAAAAACTCAAGCGTGAAATGGATTATATCCTATTCCTCCGTAATTTTTGGCAGGTATGTATTTGAGTGTAAAACTTTAATTTACACATTGCGTCATTGGATAGTATCATCTTAATAAGTCACTTATCTTTTGGAAGTAGTGTATAAATAGGTATACATGAGAGAAGTTATATCATCATCTTCACTCCATGGTTTAGACATCTTTGTCTGCTCCGTCTTCACGGTGATCCTTGAGGCAGTATTTTTAACATTTAAATGATTTCAGTCAAATTATATAATATGCAAACTCAATAACAGCCCACCTTGAAGCAATATGTGTATGTAATAATTTGTAAAATGTATATAAGTCATTGCATATGCTTATATTATTGTATACACGTTCAATAATGTTATGGGAATCTATTACGTAATTTAATAATGTAGGAGCTGTGAGAATAATAAGTTAAAAGTAGCTAACAATGAGGTAACCTTGAGTCAATAATGAGTAAGAAAGCTTAACAGTACTACTTGTGATTCTTGGAGTAACAATAATGTAATTTTAGTGACAGTTTATAAAAATAGCCAATCAACAACCAGAAAAAGCTTTAGTTAAATGAAGGTATTCTACTGGAGTAGGATTAGCCAATCAGAGACTTGAAATACAAAAATGTACAAGTTTAGACGGTTGAAACGAACTTAGTTGCCTCCAAACAGTGCTCATAACCAGACGTGTTGCCTGCAAACTGTGTTCCTAACCGGAAGCAGGACATTTCCTCAAGAAATTTAATATGTATTCGTGTGAGACGAAAACATAAGTTTACGCGTTAAAACGTGTAATTAATTAATAAAAACATCTCACAGCTCTCTCTCCCTCCCTCTCTCTCTCTCTCTCTCTCTCTGAAGTGTTATTTAAATCGTGTCAAGCAGAATAAAAGGAGTGAAGTAAAATTATAATCTGTGTAAGCCTACATTCTTTGTCGCATCACGCCCTGCCAAGACATCCATGTCTCTAAACTAAATACTGATGCAGCCGAGGCAAACATAAATATATAATATCTAAAGAAACAGTCAAATTACAAAGTTAATATTTTTTTTAAACTTGGGGCAAAGGCCACCTGAAAATACATTTGGGGCGAAGTCTACCGGAAACTGTTTACTATACGTGCGGTTGTAACTACTACAAGTTCGGCTCCCCAACAGTCGAAATACGATACAACTCCTAAATAACTTCTTCAAATAGGCGCCCATACGTGGAGCTAAAAGAAATTATCTTCTTCATCCTTCCAACTTCTCTAATATGGTCCGCCTACATCTCTTTTACCAGAAGGTCTGAAATTGTAGATTTGTTTTGAAAGTCTTGCAGTATCCATATTGTATAAATTGATGCAACCACTTAGACCTGTATTGTAGTAAAACTTCTTAATTTCATGTACGTTTATTTCATTTAGGCATATTTAAGTTATAGGTTGTGATAAAATGTCCATCAATATGAACATTAACCGTTACTGTACTTTAATTTTTTGCCTTAGGATAATTTTTACTTTCCGTACTTTCAAAAACGAAAATTTGGTTAAATACAAAACCTGGCATTTAAGTTTATCTACCGAGGATGCGACACGAAGATTTTTAAGAAAATCAGCCTATACCAAACTACTCTTTACATGGAAATGTTTTCGTTGTTTCTTATTTTATCAAAAATGTCTCTAACGATTTTGTTTAAAATACCACATGTTTAAGGTATTTTGTTGACAAATAAAACGTACATCTTGAATTTTCTGGGAATAGCTTTCGAAGTCCTCTTCAGTTTGTATAATTGGTAAACCTTAAGAGATAGACACAATCGTATTGCACAACACTTGTAGATCTCGTTAAAGCATATGTTTTGTCGAATACAGTTTTTTTGGCGTTAATGATTTCCGAGATATTTTGTTATACGTTTGAATTTTTAAATATTTATACTTTTTTAAGTGGTTAGTCATTCGATTTTTCTCGTGATCATGCAAAGAGAATAGAATTTCAAAGGCATATCACAGCGACCCGCTTTTTAAAAATCTGATTATCGCTTTAGCCAGCTGTATTCCTCTTATACCTACAACGAAATGTGTAAATATGTAATGAAAGTTTATCTCGATTAAAAAAAGTAGATAGAAGCATAGGATTTTGTAAGAATAGTTTGAAGTAGAGTGAGTAAATAAAGTCATGTGTGTGTAACACATAATATTTTTTTCTGCGTGTAATTATTAACCTTAAGCAGTCATAAGAACTGATTAGTTGTTTCTGTGGAAAGTATTGATTATGAAAATTTCATCAAATAGAAGCATGTACACTTCTGAAACGGTATCCTTAGTGGAAAATCTCATGATACCAAAGTATCTCACACTGGAATTAATTGTTGTTCCACACAAGCAAGCCGTGTATAGGACAAGGTTGGAAAGGTAGGATCAGATGACTGAAAAATTCAATGCCATAGCGGGATTTGAATTTTTCAGCCAAGTACTTACAACATTGTAAGTTGCCATGGGGTATGTCATCTCAAAATAATTCGAGGTCTCCTTGTGGTTTACGGGAAAATATGCGAGTCAGTTGGGGAATTTAATCTCGTACCGACATGTTACCAAAGTACCTCACTTGGTTAGAGCAACCAGTCGGAAACCGCAAGATCCGTGGTTCAAATTCCGCTATGGCATTGAATATTTCAGTCGTCTGATTCTACCTTTCCGTTGGTCGGATGTTAAATGAGATGACCTGAGCCTATGTTCAGCGTTTCTTCTCAGCGCCGATGGAATCATTTTTGACTCATTTAAAGTTTTTATACTTTTCTCAGAATGTACTGTTAAGTGCTTACCTCAATTTAGACGAATGAAATGCACTCTAATTTTTAAGATTTTTCAATTCTACCTAATTTTGACCCATTTAAATAGCAGTCCTAAATTTCCGCAAATAATATTGTTGCGACATCTTGCATTGTTGATGTATGTAGTGAAACATACTTTTGCTTTGCACGTGGGTCTAGAACTGCTTTTACTTTCATTGCTGTATTTTGCATGCATTGTGTTAAATACGAGGGCAGTCCCAGAAGTACCCGACCTGAAGTATAGATAGTGGTTGTTGTTTCAAACAAATGACTCTGGCAGAAAGTATCAACCTTATAAAGTTTAGTTTGAAGTTTGATGATGCTACATCGTTTAGTAATTGTTTGGCAGCCATCAATAGGGAACTCATCAGCGAATCTGTAAACATGATTGTAACACTGGTCATCGTTATGTGATACAATACTTTCATTTGAAAGGTCGTAGTCCAACTAATATTAAAGCTGAGCTAGATTATACTCTGGGGGAGTCTGCTCCTTCGTTTTCAATAGTAAAATATTGGGTGGTAGAGTTTAAGCGAGACCGTACAAGCTGCCAAAACGAACATCGCAGTGGTCGACCAAATGAGGTAACCACGACAGAAATTGTGAAGAAAATCCACAAAATGGTATTGGATGACCGTCGACTGTAAGTGTGCGAGCTAACAGACATCAAAGCATTTCAAAAAGTGCTGTACGTCGCATACTAACTGAAAATTTAGACACGAGAAAGCTATGCGCAGGATGGGTGCCGCGTTTACTCACAATGGAACAAAAGCAGCATCGTGAAGATCTTTCAGTCGATTGTTTGGCGATGTTTCGCTGCATTAAAGTGGGGTTTTTGTGTCGATTTATAACCATGGATGAAACATAGATCCATCACTTCACACCTGAGACGAAGGAACAGTCAAAACAGTGGATTGAAAGGGGAGAATCAGCTCCAAAGAAGGTGAGACATTTCCATTTGCTGACCAGGCCATGGCGTCAGTTTTTTGGAATGTGTATGGAATAAGTGTCATTGATTATCTCCAAAAAGGAAAAGAAATCAATGTTGAGCATTATGCAAAATTATTGCATCATTTTAATGATGAAATCAAGCAAAAACAGCCACATTTAGTGGAAAAAAACTTTTGTTTCATTAAGACAATGCACTAGTTCACACATCCATTATCGCCATGACCAAAATCAATGAAAGTTCCAATTGCTTCCTCGTGCACCCTATTTGCCAGATTTAGCCTCATCTGATTATTTCCTATTTCCAAAGTTGAAGAAATAACTTGGTGCTAAAATTTTTGCTTACAGCTGGAGTTTGGAGTTGATGGCTATTTTGCAGAACTCGACGGTTCTCACTATAAAGAGGGAATCGAAGCTATTGAACATCGCCGGGAAAAGTGTATCGAGCTTAAAGGAGACTATGTACAGAAATAAAGATTTTTTTCCTAAAATTTTTGTGTTGTCTTTGTTAGGTCGGGTACTTATGGGACAGTCCTCGTACATAGTACACCAGAGGATTGTAGTACGCATCATTGCACAAAGTGGTATCAAGGTAACGGTATACAGACCTGGAATTAATGACGAAACTTTAGGTATTTCCACAACAAATAAAAAGAGAAGTCACTGCGAAATAATGGAGTAATTAAATCAATGTGATGTGAAGTGTTATCCGTTTGCAAAATTTGTTTGTAGAAAATACACTTGTAAAGTGACGAAACATTTTTATATGGGATGTTCAAATTCTTCATAATGGGTAACAAATGTTAATATATTCTTCTTTATCCAACCAAGTGTTAGGCCATTAGGTCTGTTACGATCTCACTAAGAAATTTTCCCTTCAACTCTTCTTGGGATGCCGAGTGATCTCTTTCCCTTAGGAATAAATAAATAAATATTAATATTACAGTCATAATATTAAAAAGTTGTTAGTTTTATGTTAAAATGTTGCCTTATGATAGTAAGTTCATGAGATGTTCTCAAATGTAAATACATGTATCAACAACATGTTTATTCAAACAAATATTAACATGCTCTTCATTCTTTGTATTGTTAATGTCATTTGCAATTACTAAATAAATATAATAGCACAAAAGCAGCTATAATTATATTATGTTTTGTCATAACTAAATTTCACAAAATTGGCTGCAATAATCACTTTGGTACTTTTAGGTATACAGTTTATACTGCGCCTCAAATATTAGAGGTGAAAATCCTTTCATTTTCAAGTGAGACAGGACTGATAACTTCAGAAGTTGATGATGAAGAGGTATCCATAACGACTGAATAATTAGATGGTGGGGAAATTTTAGGATTAAATTCTTTGCGAGTGCCTGGGAGAGTATCACGTGCCTGAGACGAGATTTTTACATATTTATGTTTCATAGATTTAAATACTATTGAGGCCACTGACGTCTGTGATAAGTTTTAAACACAATTTACTTTCGAATCTATTCCCCAAGCATCCTCTAGGAAACTATGCTATGCCTAAATTATACTTTTTCATTTAGTGCTTCCTTTACGTCACAGAGACGAGGCATCACCCAGTATAAGCCTGTCACACTAAATGTTTAAAAGTACTATGCAACATCCTTTATGATTTGCAATTATGGTGCTGCTGAGTATCATCTTTAATGTCCACATATTTTCATAACTTAGCTGCCACTAGACGAAATGGGGTATAAGAAAATACACAATCAAATGATGTTAACTTCTCCAAGAAAAATCGATGCATAGAGAACGTTTCCTTAATTTTACAGTAAAAAAACAGTAGGAAAAAAATAGTATTGCGCTCAAAGCATAAACCTATATAAGTTTCTCTCTGCTCCGGCATCAATTCATATTGACTTCTCCGTGCGCAAGCTTTTAGCTTCGATATCATCATTAGCTATATTGAGTTCTTAATGTCAATAATAATCAGATATGTAACAAAAAGAACTACACTGGTTTCCAATCATACTCACGACTGTATTTTGTTAATTATGTTGATATTTATTACACGCATTATAATATAACGTCCCATTTCAAAGCTTGTTAGTTTTTAGGCGTTTATGAACACATTCATAAACTACAGGACTTCCTTTTCAAAATTAATATGAACTCAATATATATTCTTTAATGAAAAACCAAATAAGAAGCATAAACTCATAAAGGCTGTGCTTCTATTATTGACTTCATCCTTTGAGACATTTATCTAGAAACTGAATATTATGAATTTTGTGTTTTTATTTTATCTTCCACGTTTATGGTAGGTACAGAAGGTATTGCATTTCACACAAAAATTTGATACCGATATTTCACCAAAGTACATGTTTAGAGGACCTCTGAATGCAAAAAGCACTATTAGAAAAATGTCCGTTTTGTGTGTGTGTGTGTGTGTCTATGAACATTATAACTCAAAAACGAACAGTCGGATAAGCACTAAACTTGGTATTAGGCTCCAAAGATGCGATTCGATTCGAAGGAAATCTCCCCATCTAAAACTGCTCTTTACATGGAACATTTTTCGAAGTTTTTTATTTTCTAAAAATTGGCTCTAACAATTTTGATTACATTAACATGCGAAATAAAATGTATATTTTGAATTTTCTGGGAATAGCCTACAAGGTCGTCTTCATTCGGAAGGAATTTGTATAATCCTGCATAAATGATAAACGTTAAGCGATAGACGAAAACGTACTACACAAAAAATGTAGATCTCTTTAAAACATCCTATTTATTTCAAATAAGTTTTTGTGACCTAAGCCATTTCTGAGATATTCATTATTAATGGTTCGAAATGTTCATTACTTGGTCATCATTTTTAAGTCCTGTGTTAAAATTCAGTTATTTCTCGCGAATGCATAGAAACAGAATGGAATTTTTTAGGCCAGCATATAACGTCCAGTTCTTAAACATTTGACTATCGCTGTTCCCTTTGTATCTATAACGAAATGGTAATGTAGCTATTTCTGCAAAGTTATTTGGATTAAAATGTAGTAGATAGAAAATAGGTTTTAGTAAGAATAATTTGTATACTCACTAATAATCGATGCAGGGTAGAGAAAGTCATGTATTACAAATTGTTATATTTAATTATGAAAATCTTATAATTTAAACATGTGTTGTCAATTAAATGTTATACGTATATTAAATATAAATATTGTTGTAAAATTGACGCGCAACAGAAACGGAGTTTTAATTAATTATCGGAAACGGACTCTGCTGCAAGAGCACAGCAGTTTCGTATTTATTGCATATTTTGAAAATGAACAAAAGGGAGCATTGTGTTCAGATAATGCCTCTGATGCTTCTCGTGGAGTTCGGCTGAGTTTCTACCTTGGCGATTAAAATTATATAGAGCTGCCGTATACTCGTATTAAACATTAATTTTGTTTGCCAAACTATGAGTATATGGAGGAATACAACCGAGGTAGATTTAATTATCAGACACGGGCGTTTGACCGCCGTCAGAGCACATAACCAGAACGGTATGCATTTCATATTTATTGCATATTTTGAAAATGAACAAAGAGTGGTATTGTGTTCAGAGAATGCTTCTCATGTGTTTCGTAGAATCCGATCATATGGCTATTGTGCGTCTTTTTAATTTCTAAACTACTTATCTTTAGTAAGCAGAGAATTCCAGCTAAACATTCAACATTGAAATTTCACGGCAAATACACGTTTTGAGCTACCCTGAGTTCTAAAAAGCAACTTTAGAAAAAAGTCCTTGGGTGTATCTGTGAACAGGATTACTCCAAAACGAAAAACCTCGGTTAACACCAAATTTGGTATTTAACTTCAAATTTTTCCAAGGAGAGACACTAATATTTTAAAGAAAATCACCCCACCGCAAACTACCCTCCACATGGAAAAGCCCCGAGGTCGCGGGTTCAAACCCGGCGGAGGCGATTGATTTTTTCGGGCGTAAACATCTTAGCATTGCTTCCTTCGGAAGGGAAGTAAAGCCGGTGGTCCCGTGCCGTAGATTTACCTCAAGCCTGATAAAGAAGCCTCTGAGCAAAATTACCGATCTTTCATGCCCAATATAGAATGGGACGCTAAGGACCATAGTAGTTAAAGAGCGTCCATAAATAACCTCAATTTAACATGAAAAAGTTTTCGTTATTTTCTATTTGCTCAAAAATGGCTCTAACGATTTTGATGAAAATACCACATGTTTAAGATATTTGCATGATATAATAAAAATAAAAGGAATTTTTTGGAAATAGCCCGAGAGGTCTTCTTTATTCTGAATGACACGTGTGTAATTGGTAAACCATAAGGGATACACAAAATCACAAAAATGTTCATCACGATAAAGCACATAATATATTGTCAAATAAAAGTTTATGGCGTTAACCATATACGAGATATTCTTTGTTATGGTTTGAATTTTTAAATATTTATGTTTTTCTAGTCGCTATTCGTTTTTTTCTGGTGGTCATGCAAGGAACATGGAATTTTAAAGTCACTCATAATAATCCGCTTTCTAATAATCTGTCGATCGCTTCTGTACCCTTCTTATATCTACAACGAAACATGTAAAAGTACAATGAAAGTTTAGCTCTAATAACAAGAAGTAGACAGAAGTATAACTCTTTTTAAGAATAGTTTGTAGATGTATGATTAGAGAATACAACACATAAGATTTTTTTGTTTTTGTTTTAGGGTGTATTTACCAATGTATAAATCGTACCATTTATCTTACTACTAGATACAAATATGAAGTCTGATCGAAGAAGGGAAATACAATAATAGCATTAGATTTGAAATGGACGTCTGATTGCTTTTTTGGCGAGCCGCGGATTTAAACGTGTGATTTGTTTTTCAATTTGGTTTTTCACTTGTTTTCCCCACACATGTACTGATCTGTGTTTAGAAGTTGTACTTCCTGTTGTCCTGTTTTGAAAGTGGAGTTTTATTTCAAAATGTAATATTGTAGTGTATATGTGTGCATTGTCGCGTCGGACACATTATTGCTGTGTATAATGATATTGTTGAACTAATTATTTTGTTGTGAGTTGAATTCTTGTCCGGCGCGATATATTTCCTTCCAATTCCTAGTCAAGGGGGGTGAAGGCAATTGAGAGACGAGCCTCTTTGTCTGAGAGCGTGGCGTTACCAGTAAGTCAATCTAGTATATATCTTCAGACTGTGTGGTTGTATGTAGCATGCGTGGTCTGTGTGTGCGTGGGGCATCTGCCCCAGTGTTTGTCTGTAACCTTCTGGAAATTGTGTAGCAGCACCAAGGTAATTTTATAATAAACCAGAGTTAAATGTGAATTCATATATATTATTTATAAATATCCCACGCCCACTTTAGCTTTGTGCAGTAAGTTCCTGGTATCTCTTGTTTGCCTCTGTAGCTACGACCTCCCAATGTTTATGCCGGGGTAACTAAATTTAATATTTTAGATGCAAAGCCTTTTGGCCTCATCCGGGTGTATAACAATATGTAATGCATTTGAAGGACGTTGAAGAGCAACTAGAACAAATTAGGATCTTAAATACAACAATGTGTTACATGATATAAAGCATTTGGCGAAGATTACAGGTATTCAAAGGAGTTTACGAAAATAATATATAAGGAAAACTGCGATAAGGCTTTAGACTATGTGTAAGTGTAGTTCGTCTAAATTAATATTTTGCAATATTCTCAGAACAATTCAGTGAGAAATACAACTGTTATACTTGTTTTTGTTACTCTATTACCATCTATTTCTATGGTGTTGGATGGACTTGGTGGCGATGTAAGGCATTCCTAGAAGAGAAACAATTGTGTTTCTGTAGAACTTTGTATGATAAGCTTTGGCCACATCTCTAGCCTTGCATCCAAATTCCCAGTGAATTAAAATTGCTTCAAGCCATTCCCAAGTGTGAAGGGCTCCGTAGCTGGCTTCTTCAGATGACGCTGTGGCAACCAACTTTTTGTGGTGCAAGTGCACTTATCAACTCTTGACTTTTCATCGACCTGCTGAGCGGAGTTGTGCGAGAGGAGTGCATCACGGAAATTATGACTGCAATTCAATAGCAAATTTGGCTTTACAAGCAAAACGCAGAAAAGATACTTGGTTTTAGATTTCCCTTAGTCTTATGTATCTTTGATATTGAAATGTATTAGAGCATAAGGATTTGATAAAAATGCGATACAAACTATTCGACAATACTGTTTTTTGACCCACTACTCGTTCATACTGTCATGGTGGAAAGTTTAATTTCCTGCATTTAGTACCGCTAACCTAACTTACCTATTTTGTTGCACATACATATGTGCATGAGCTATATAAAATCCTCTATATAGGTGTAGGTTATACAACGAAGGGGGACACCTCGGGCACCGTGACCTATAGAGATATATTGTGAGTACCATCCCCAGGAGGAAGGGATGAGGTGAAGGAACCTCAGGATGCTACAGGATGTAGGCAGACAGGCTACAGAGATGCGCGGAAGTCCCTAACATTTCCAAGCTTGCAGACTCCCAATGCTGGAGCCGCCGAGAGAGGACGCCGAACTGCGTCAAGCAGTTATTTGGTGTCCACGGGAAATACTCTTTCCATTGAGCATGCATCCGCACCATCTGTCCGGCAACGCCATACACCACGAAAGCTAGAAACATACCTGAAAGATGAGAAGGAAGCGGAATGAAAGGGAAATAATGGAAAGGAAATCGTGGTAGAGATTAAACCGTCCCAGCATTCACCTACCGACCCCATGAGTCAGAGTGGACGGGGTTCGACCCCGGGATCTCCCGAAGCGGGTCACATACGTTACCACGACATCACCTCGCTCGGTTCAACTCCTCTAACTTTTGATGTACTTATTATTGCCGACATGCAATACAATTATAGGAATATTTGGCATATAAATCTTACCTGGATCTTCCCTGTACTTTTATATAAGAATATTTGTTTACAGTTTAATTCATGCGGCAGCTAAGTATGACCTGAAAGTTGTTCTTTTTTTTTAGATTAACAACCTGACGTTGTTGATAATCGATCGCCACTCTGCCACAAGTGCGTGACCTTGCTACTGAACCATGTGCAACAGCTGTTAGTAAGCTATTAATTTTATTTTGGTACTAGTGCCACTCTATTATTCACTATCGTTGAAAAATAGTATGCAATATACATGAGGCAGGTGCAGAGGAAAATTTCGGAACTAGAAACTACTCGACTTCATCTCGTATTTTTAAACTCTTTCTCGTTCTCCAATGATGCACTTGTCAGACTAGTATCGCAATATACTACACGATTATTAAAAAAGAAGGAACATATTTTAAATATTCATTTTTAATGAACGACAATAGAGAGCAACACATACGACATAACATTGAATAGAGGAGAGTTCAAAGTTTTAAGCTCCCACCTATTAGTTCCATTCAGTGCCTACAGTGGCGCTGGATTTGTTTACGAGAAAATGACAACGCCAAAAGAAAAGTCGTTTTGTGTGCTGCAGTATGCAAAGAATGAATCCATTGTTTCATTCCAGCGTGCATTTCGTTGCAAGTTCAACAAAGAGCCACCTCGCCATAAAATTTTACAACTGATACAATAAATTCGTAGAAGATGGTTGCGTATGTAAACGGAAAAGCACTGTTCGTCCTCGCATAACAAATAGTGCTCGTTTTGAACACATAAAATAAAATGTTGCGCTTTTCTCTATTCAGTGATGTATTGCATTTGTCGCCATCTATTTCCGTTCATTAGAAATAAATATTTAAAGTCTCTTCCTTCTTTTTGAATAACCCTGTACTATGAATCTAGTAGTGAGAGAGAGAGAGCTTTCACAATGCTTAATTCAGATTTCATGTGGAGTCACAAATTCAACTTTTGGCAGCTGTACATTTTCTAGTGTTTAGAGTAGAAACCTTTAGGTATTGTTCATTAACGCAATATATTAATGTATGCTATGTAACAACCTGTTTTAAATTATATACAGAATTAATAAGTAAGGAAGTTTATAGATTTGAGTAATCAGTTGACTAGAATGAAATAATAGGTTATTACAGGAATTTCCCCAGCTTTAATCTCAGCATCCTTTTGTCAAGCTTAACTGCGACTTAAACAGACATTAAAAATCGCCGAAGATGGAGTCGAACACGATCCGTGCTTGAATCCGACTTTACATTGATGACTCATACTCTCCTCCACTTTTCCCGTCAGCAGAATTTAATCCTCTGTGATTAACACTGGGGATCATTATTATTATGATCAGCAGGAAACATGTTAATTGCAGTGGTCGAAATGATTAACGTGGTGGTGGAATTGCAGAGCTCTGCACGTTCAATAGAAAAATCTGCTACACACGCGGTTCCCCTTTAAACGAGCAGTCTTTGTTTATATAGCTCCCCTAACCCTTGTCGGGCCTTTATATTGACCTTGCTATTAATTGCTTCATAGGGTTCAAGATTACCTATTGTATATAAAGAAAGTATGACGTCACAAGTTTAAAAAGAATAATATATTGTAGAAAGTTGTATTGGACGAAAGGCATTACCCCGTATCAATAATAATTTTCATAGCAATAAAGAAGTAGTGTGTTTTCGTTCATTTAATGTATTATACTCGTTGCGTATTGCGTTGGGTGTCGTGTGTATGTTAATAATAAAGTTATATCTGTAATACATTTAGTTTTTTTTAATTATTATTTTTTACTTTATATTTATGCCTCGGCTGCGTCAGTGATATCTGGTAGAGCAAGAATAATTTTACACACTTTACACCAATTATAATTGTACATTCTGACTCCTTTATTACTTCTTCACAGCAGTTGAATAATAATAATAATAATAATAATAATAATAATAATAATATATCTCAAATAATAACCACTGAACTGAACTGCTTGGATATGCTACCTCTTAGCGTCCACAGCTTAAAATTTCAAATTTAATCTTCCTAGTTTCTGGTTGGCTAAGCCTAGTCTAGCAGAACACCCTTAGTTTGATTTTGATTGGCTTTTTGCACCCACGTGACTATTTACAAACTTGTTGGACGTTACGCCATTATTTTCCATCGACTGGTGGTAACTTTCTTAGCTTTCTAAGTTATTGCTCTCTCTCTCTCCCTCTCCCTCTCTCTCTCTCTCTCTCTCTCAAGGTTACACCTTATTGTTAGATTTCCACTTTATAACTGTTTGCTACGAAAGGCAGCTTGCTGTTTACCCTCACAGCTCCTGCGTTACTAAACTAAGAAATACATTCATCTAACAATGTATACATATATACATAAAATAAATACACATAATAAAATGGCTGTAATATACATTTTATAGTAATTATTGATGCTTATAGGCAGGATATTATTTTTGTATTGCACAATTAAAATGATATCGGTTAAACGATAAAAAATACTGCCTCAGATTCGGTTTGCCGCGATGAATGTTGTCGTGCGCTAAGCGGACTATTGGATCTTTTTTTAAAGCTAACAAATATACCGATTACTGTGAGTAGTGATTAGAACAGAGATTACATAGAAATCGAAACTGTGTAATTCATATGCAACTATTTGTAACATTACTCACTCCGCTCCGCGTCCTTTAGTAGTCCTTATAGCATCGTGTACCATAGGTCTTAACTGAAAAATAAATAATTGTTCAATATTTCAATAATCCGTCACAATAGTTAAACTGAACGATCTTAACTTGAACCGGTCAATAGAGCATCGGATGATGGGATAGGATAGGACTAGAAGCGGAGGGGAACTTAGCACCTCGACCTACGTAGATCTTTAGTGCCTAGCCCCCTGACTTAGGACTCTGAGGAGACAGAGACGAAGAGGCACAACTGCAGAAGGCAAGGTCCCTACCATTCACAGATTGGAATTCCCCGGGTGCTGGCTAGTGCAACCGGACACCCTCTCCCCTGTGGGCTCACACATCAGATGATACTGATAAGAAATACACAGAGCGTCAACTTTATGCACATAAGACTGCGAGCCGGCCCGCCTCTGTGATGTGGGATTAGCGTGCGTGCCTCACATCCAAGAGGTCCCGCGTTCGAATCTCGGTTAGGGTGAGTTACCCGGAAAAGGGGCCCCCGGGCTCATTTAAGCATCATTTCAACCATTTCATTAATCGTCCAACATGAACTACTCGCTTAAATAATTGTATAAAAAACTGAAATGCGTTTGAATGCGACAGTCTGATACCATAATTTATCGATGGGAATATATATATATATATATATATATATATATATATGTAAATAAAGAAGTACCAGTAAAATGGATGTAATTAGACAGTTAGGTTAACGAAAGTCATTAGTGACTCGAGTAGGAGGGAGCGCATTAGCTTAAAGATTTCTGGAAACGCAGTAATAATTAAGTTCAGTATGTTGCAGTATGTAGGCCAATTCTGGAAATTAGAGGGCGACGGAAATACTGAGTATTTTAGCTAAGCCCCTAGTAACAGTTTCACATTCGAATACGAGAGTTTTGAGAAGGCAGAACGTTGGTGGGGGAATACTATGTAGGCGGAGCTAAAATTAATGAACGTTCGTGCAACTAGATCCGAGTGTCACTCTCTTCTCCGGTACGTGCTTGGTACGTATCGACGTTAGTGCAAACATTAGTTACTCTTCTCTAGTACCACCAGCAGTATTTGCTCGTGTGATATTTTAAGCGTCCAGTGACGCACTAGTGTGAGTAGCGGCTAGCGTGAGGGATCTTGCCGATCAACATTTTAGCGGCTCGCGGCGAGTTACGCGTCTAGTTTCTCTTATTGAGGTAACAGTTGTTTGAAACCATAAAATTGATCCTGCAGAAGTTAACAGGTATAATAATTCAATTGTAAGTGAACGTACTCATAGCTCTACCATTGGAGCAGGCAGCAGGATCAACAGCAGATGTTGGGGACAACGAGAGAAAGTAGCAAGTACATTCCTGCTTCAAATTGTCGCACCATCGCGATATCCCAAATCTTGCTTCAAGTTTCATCTCATTATATTTTAGTGGTGTCCAGAATATTGCCTTAGGGGCATAAATAATCCTGGTACACTGACAACACTGGTAAGAACCTGGTATACTTAACAATTATTGTTACTCACTCAGAGTTAGTGTGTCTTTTAACTATAAATTATAATTTAGCTGTTCAAGAAGAATAAAGTGAAACTACGCGAGTACTGCGTTCCATTTGAAGTCAGTGTCTAATGTAATAGAAATGCATTTAAAACCTTCTATTTTAAACCATTGATTGTCTAAATCATTCATGTAATTTTACGACAGTCGATGTCATTCTCCTCCTTTCTCCCTCCAACCTCGAGTGTTGGAATTGTCGGACTTAACAGTAACACAGTGCTAATAGATTAGAAGCTCCTTAGACCGGTGGAAAAGCGAGGAACAAAACAGGGGGATGGTTTAAGCCTTTCCCTCCAGTGGGAACCCTGATCTAAATCGTCTATATTATGTACGAAAATATGTTAATAGATGATGAAGATGGGCAGGTTAATTCAGGGTTAGGAAAATATCCTTGATTTACTTTCTCTATCACTCACCTGCAGTAGGTAGAGAATCTTTTCAAGCAAAAATATATACAGAAGTTACGCAGGAAATACAGATTTTGAGCTTCCTGAGTAGAAAAACATTTATAGAAAACGATCTTTGTGAGTCTGTCTTCGTAAACACCATTACTAAAACACGAAATGTGTTCAACATCTACCCAGGACACGAAGATTTTAAAGAAAATCCCACTACAAACCACTCTTTGCAAGGAAACGTTTTCGTTATTCTTTGTTTCTCAAAAATGACTAACTATTTTAATTAAAATATCACATTTATAAACATAATTATGTAATTATAGTACCTTTAATTTTCTGTGAATAGCCTGTAAAGCTCTTTTCATTCGGAATGGACTTGTTAATATTTTTGTGTAACTCGTAAACTGTAAGAGAGGGACAAAAACTTACTACTTAAAACATGTAGAGCTTGGAATTAATTGTTCTTCCACACAAGACGTGTGTTGGGCAGGGTTGGAAAGGTAGAATTAGACGACTGAAAAATTCAATGCCATAGCCGGGATTTGAACCACGGATCTCCCGGTCTCCGTCCGGGTGCTCTAACCACTGAACTACCATGGCAAGTTGTATGGTAGTTCAGTGGTTAGAGCATCCGGACGGAGACCGAGAGATCCGTGGTTGAAATCCCGGGTATGGCATTGAATTTTTTAGTCGTCTGATTCTATCTTTCTATATAGAAGATGTTAAAACACAGAACATGTTATTGCATTAACCATTTCCGATATATTTTCTGTTATTAGTTTGAATTTTCAAATACCTTATGGATGCTTTTGAAAAATTTTGGAAAGCTTTTTTGGGATATTCAGTGAATCTTAAAATTCCATATCCGGTGGGATAGAACACTTTCTGTACCAACCTTAATTAAGCAGTAAGGAAAGTAAAGGATATTAATATTATTAATATTACTGGCAGCGCCTTTGTCACAGTAGAGTCAGGGTAACACCGAAGAAAACTCCAGCAATAATGAATTCTCAGTGAGATTGACAGCGCTGGATGATAAATGTAACAGCGGTAGCAATCTTAGAGGATACACAGTTGCCTATTGTAGGGGATGTTTCTATAGCAATGCTATATTATCCCCATATGAACATTATCTGACCGGCTAAGGGCAACAGGGTGGAAACCCCTTGTTGATCAGTAATTGGAATGGGCAGGGTGCGGAGATGCTAGATTAGCCTCCTCCTAGGTGGAGGGGATTACTGTTTGATCCCTTTCACCTCCCCCGTTTGAATCCCTCTTGACGAATCAGAACACGTTTATTGTCTTTCTGAACACTCATTTGGTACTCAGCTGTAATAAGATTCTAAATACAAAGGGGAAAGAATGCACGCCCAAATGCGTGTTCAATGCACGAATGCAGGTTCAAATGTAATTTTAGAATACTGCGTCAAAGAGCTCTCAAATGCCGAGTATTAGGAACGGTGGATAGCAAGGTATGTATCTTAACATAAATAAAACCTAAAGCACAGCTTTACATCTTAGCTATGATCGCTTTGTAGTTGATATAATGCGGTAGCTTTGGTAATTATATTACAAGGCAGGAATGTGAGTTTTTGCAATCGAAAAAAGGAGTTCTTAAAGATTTATAGACAATACTCACATGACTTTCTCTACCCGCTATAATACAGAGCGTTCGTTTTATTGCGGGGTCACAGATGGCGTGTATGCGTGCTCCGCGCACTGTCTTATTACACTGGAGGGTTTCCGTTCTACTTACCGTTTCGTAAATCCCCCACGTTACTTACGAGTAACAGTAACATGCACTATAATGATTACTAACCGTGTTATAAGTGATGTCCAAGGCATTCCTGGCATCCTCGAATAAAATTTCCATTCACACGCATAAGTTCTTATTATACAATTCTCTAATTTCTGTTCTTATATTATACTTAAGTTTTTCTATGGTGTACGGATTGTTCCTATGATGCACCAGTTTCGTCAATATTTTCCTCCGTTAAAACATTTCGTTTTCGCTTCTTAGCTTTAGCTTGGAGGCCCGGCGGGTTTGAATTGCGCCATGAGCATGAGTATTTGTGTCCTTGAGTTCCCCTACTGGGTATACGGGAAGCACAAACGATCTTTAATGCTTGAGGTGCGAGGTCTCTGAATCCTCCAACGTCCCTCAAACGGCACTACACTACTAGGTTTAGCGTTTAGCGATCCCATTGTCCTAAACTTATTAACCAGACGTCTAACAGTTTCTCTGCCTGAAACTGAAATGCCAGGAAATTTCTCCTGAAATTATCTATACACCTGTCTACATGATTCGGTTTTTACGTATGTAGCGTACATAAAAATTAATTGTTCAAGCGTGAATTTGTCGGCAGGCATTGTAGTGGACTAATAACAAGACAACAAGAGGAACAATAACAAGAACAATCTTAAGAAGCTGCACACAACACAGTTATCTTGAATAAACTTTCGCCTTTGAGATGCACAAAGCACGAATTCTAATGCTTACAGCACGGACAGAAGGCAGCAACTGATGCAGCAGTACGAGTATAACACAGCTAATAAAAAGAGCCTTGCGCGGGTAATTGACCACTAGTGCAAGCGCAAAATTGCTGAGGTCACTGCAGTGCAGGCGGAGCATGCACACACGCATATTTGGCCTCCACATACTGCGACCGCTCTGTATAAGTTAAATCTCCCTAAGTTCGCTAACGGTCATTTTCTTTAAGATATTGTAGCCAAAAGATGGCAGCAGCTTGTACGTAGTGTCTCCGTTCCTCAGTGAATGCTGACGGTCAATCATTTGCTTCGTTTGATATGGGTAGAAACATGTTAAATATGAACAAAAGTTTGCTAAAATATTATTTTTTGCCAAAGTAAAGGTATGAAGAAAAAATCCCAAAATATTATGAAATATATATTTTAAAGCCAAAACATTTTGTGCTTAAAGGGTTTGGGGCAGTTCACTTTACTAGTATAAAATATTGGCTTTGTAGATTTTTTATGCATACTTAATACGCCACCAAACGTTTATTGGATGTGAATTGTGTGCTTTAACGATATCTACGTTTTTACATAGTAAGATTGCGTCTATCTTTTGCAGTTCACAACTATATGTACACAAATCATTCAGAATGAGGATCCCTTCACAGGCTATTCAAAGATAATTTAAAAAATGCATTGTCGTGCAAATGTCTTAAACATGTTATATTTTAACAAATAAAATTTTAGAAAACACAAAATAAGGAAAAAAGGTTCATATAAGGGGATGTTTGGGGTGAAAATCTTCATGTCGTATCTTTGGAAGATGCTGAACTAAAATACCAAGTTTGGTATTCATCAAACTTTTGTTTTTGAGTTGTGCAGACACACACACGTACTCGCTTCTAAAATGTCTTTTTGAACTCATGGAACCTAAAATAGTTATTTAGAGGACTAGTTACAAAAGTAAAGGTTTAGTAATGAGAGGCTCAAGTTAGAACACGACCGAAGGGATGTTCTAAGAGCAACGAGTTATTAAACCTAATTCGTAACGCGTTGTCTCCAATATTTTATCTACGTTCAGAGTGTTTTAGTATATGTTGTTTATTTAGTATATTTAATTAAATTTATTTATTGCGGAAACGATATGTTTAGAGAAACTGTAATGTAGGCTTTGAAGAAACCGTCACGATAAATCAACAAACTTTGATGTTATATTCTCCAATTTTGGATACTGGTTTCATATGTGAATTTAAAGTGTAACTGAGCGAAGAAGAGTGATTTTCAGGTTCATCAGAAAAAATGTTAAAAGCAGTCCAAGCTACAACTATTAACATACTTCCAGAAAAGTCAAGGAAATTTATTTATGTGGTTATACGAAATTCAAAGACTGATGTGTGGGTAATGAAGCAGACGTAAATGAAGATTCTTTGTTGGGGTATTTTATGAGTACTCGAAAAGTGTTAAAGCTTCGAATCTTTGGAGTGAATATTCTATGGTGAGATTAACTGTTTTGATTAATGATAATATTGATATCAGTAGCTTTAGAAAATTAAAAGCATTTACAAGAAAGTTCTTTTACAAGCAAAGTAGTAAAAAACAACATTTCTGTTAATAGAGAAGATGTGCCTCCAATAAGTATTGCAAATTGTAATGGTTGTAATATTACAAGAATTATCAATTAGAGGAGAAAGTTTTTGTTTTTATGCATTTTATTATCAAGGAAAATAAGATATAGATGACAATCTTTAAAGTGTATTTTACGTTTTGTTGTACCTGTAATTTATGTTCTGATTGCGTGTTTTGTTACAGTATAAAGTATAGGTTTTGTTGCCTAAAGCATCTCTGATTATTATAGCACTAGATAAAACTTATTTACAGTGAAATCTCCATATCGAATTTTTAGGTGGAACGTAATCCTTTCTCTGCTTACTGTACGAAGGTAGTAGTAGATAAAGCAAACATAAGAAACTTATAGTGCGTCTTGGAGCTAATAGCTTTAAATGAAAATGTTTTGTTGTACCCTACTGGCAATCCAAGATAAACGGAAAGGGCCACTCAGCAAGCCACAAGAAAGCATCAGCCTAAATTTCTTTCTTTGACTCCGAAGGTGAAAGTTACGGGATTCGAAAACGCTGCTAATGTCCTCATTGTGAGCATGAAATCTGGAATAGTCATACAAGCTATTTCGAATACAGATAAGAGCATAAAGAACCTCCATCTTTCTATTTAAATGTACTGTGGAAGAATGTTATCACATGATTTGTATGCGGGCTCTGAAAGAACAAAGGTTGGAAGATGCAGAATACCAACAGCAATTTTTGTGCACTGTGCATTATTACTACAACAATGAAATTACCTTTACTCTTCATTATTTATTTCAATCCGGACTTACTTCAATCCGTACAACTAGCAGCCCTAATTAGTACGAATTAACAAGGTTTCACTGTATTCGAAAACTTTTTGAGTTCTAAGGAGTGTAAATATAACAAAATAGTTATATATGATACAAGTGTTAAAATTGCAGTTTTATTTTGCAAGTAGGAAATTTGCGGAACGAGGCTGAAAACCGAATGTAGCAATCCTGTGAGCAAAACACACGGACATGTTTCCAAAAATGCTTTATTTGGATTCAGGGACCTCAAAACATGTATTTCCGGTGAAATGTCGATATGGAATTTAGCTTCCCTACCTACTATGTGTGTGGTATAGAAAGTAAAATACAGTTATATCTTCTTTCCATTTTTGATTTTATGAATATAAAATATAAAAAACATAAATTTTTTCTCTTGCACCATTGAAGAAATCTGTTGTGTACTGTTTATTCGACTTCTTTGGTAATAATTAAAACGTTATCCTCTCTTTTACTTGCAAAGTTTCTTGTGGTTCTGCTTACTCCATTTCCAAGCTATTCAAATAATCTTCCATTACATTAATTCATGACATTCGCTTAATATGCATATAGTTTCCATCACAAGAAACAAGGGTGGTAACAGTGGAATGTTATATAAATTGTATTCCTTTGACTGCTATAAAAGTTTTATTCCACTAATTGTTATAATCTTCAATTTCTAGTATGAGTGACTCATATTAAAAGCTCCACTTTTAGTGCCTACTGTTAAAATAAGTTTCAATTAGGCAGTCCTTAATTTGTTTAGGATGTACTTTTTCCGATAATACAACAGCATGTTTGACAATCCTTCGTAGAATCTCTTTTGCAATCGTTTAGAACACTTTGTTCCGGTGAATAAAGGAAGCAAAAAAGAGGCTTGCTTCACGTTGCGCAAGGATTTGATTTTCTTCCCTCGCTAACAAAGCTAGGAGCAGAGTCAAGCGAAGAGCGTAGCCAATGAACCAAATTTCAATGAGACAGTTCTAAAACCGTAAGCTTTAACGCCGCCTTGCTCGAAAACAATTTGGAGTTCTCTGCTCCTCTTTATCTGGATGCATTACGTGGGAAATGGAGCGAGAAATGCAAATTAAAATGAGAACGATGGCGCACCTTGTGAGCAAAAACTTTGTTACTTCTTCCAAAGGCGTAGGATGGATGAACCTTTGAATCATATTGTACTGCAGACAAGTAAGGGAATCAAATTCAGGAAGCTTTCTTTACAGTATATACTAGAGTTGCGCGTTCGGTTATTGGTGAGAATAATAAAGGTGGTGTTGAAACATACGTAATCCATTACAAGGATAAGGATCAGAAACGAAGAGAATTTCAGTACTGCAGTTAAAGCTAGTAGGCCTATTGCGCCAACTAAACCTTAAGAAGAAGGGATGTGGCGAAAGAGTAGGAAAGGCGCCCATATCTGATGGCGGAAGGCGCAGTGCAGCGGGGTCTCTATCATCTACAGACTGAACATCCCCAGCCGTCCTTCAAAGTCCTCCTGCCCCCTATGCGCACTGACAGTTTCGGGCAGAAGTTTGTCAGGAAGAAATTCCCTCCTGAAAGGACATTACTGCGCATCACCGTCCATCGCACCTGACCCTACAACTCTGAAATATTGTAATGCGCAAATTTTGTAGCACATAATTTTGTATCTTCCTTCGAAAGGAAAGTAAAGCCGCTGGTTCCGTGTCGCAGAATTACGTCACGTAAAAGAACCTCAAGCCTGACAAAGAGGCTTCTGAGCAAAATTATCAGTTTTTCACGCCCAGTATAGAATGGAACACTAAGGACCACAGTAGTTAAAGAGCATCCGTAAATAAAACTCAGTTTTTTTTCATGCTTGGCCTTATGCAGCGTTATGTTAACGTTACGTCTCCGTTACGTTACGTTCCTAAATCGTTACTTGTGCTAGTTTGAGATTTGAAGTGCAAGTTTAAACTTACTTCCTTTGCAGTTTATCTCTGCAAAATTGCTAATTTCCTCCTTTTAGATTTGATTTTTGGGTATTAAGTGCATAAATAAAACAATGTAGGAGCCATGTGCAACAGCATTAGAAACACGTCTTGACAATGTAGATTTTAGAAACACATACACATTAAAAGCCAGAAAAATGTGTGTAGTCATTGCAACCTAACCTCTTATAGGAATGAACATAACCACAATTGAATAGCCGCCCAGAACCAGATTGAAATTCTCATTTCTTCCAAAGTTAAAATTTACACGGAAGAAGGTTGTTAATGATACTTGCGACAAGGCAGAGATATTGGATGTGTTCTCTAATGCCTTCTGAAACTTCAATATTTTTGCCTTGTCCCAAGTACCATTAACAACTTCTTCCATGTAAAATTCAACTTTGGAAAAAATGAGAGTTACAACCTTGTTCTAGACGGCTATTCAATTGAAGTACTTATGGAAAAGGGTGATGCTCTTTATTACCGGTAAGTTTTTCGTAAGTAAGATGGGAAGAAGAAACAGACGAAAATAAGAAACGTTCATACTTAGACATTCGTGCCTGCGTTTCTACGTGTGCTGTTACCTTTTGTTACTGACTATAATAAACTGCATTTACTTCCTCAACTGGCTTCATGCGCGCTTCATGGTGTCCAGAGAACACAGATCATACATTAAATATTCTGAGGTATAGTTGGCAACTTGGTGCGATTAACTTTGAGAAAATAGTAAAAAAAACTTATGGGTGACAGCTTTTAGCGTGCATGCGCCTTTGTATGTAGCTTTGAAATTAATTTCAGGTTTTATCTGATAATCAGAATCATTATATAGCGGTTATTTATATGTTATTTACATGTTTATTACATTTGCACACTATTTTCAACCCAACTAGACCTTTTTCCCTCGATAGCAGTTATACTTTGAAATATAATATCTCCAGCACATTATTAAATGGAACAACCATTACAGTGCTTCCAAGCCGAACGCGCGCTATGTTCACGACTCACCATACTGGTTGCTAGTTAGGCTTGTGTAGTGTAAAGTAAAATACGTTAAATTGGAAAAGAGAAAGCAGGGAAAAATATGTGTAGCAAGGAGCGGAGCATTGTGCGCATATTGTAAAAAAATTGGGTGTCTCCACTTAAAAAAAAACCGCCACTGCTGTGTATCTCTTGACATGTTACAACGCTGTTGCCTTAAGGCCTTTTCTATTTTCTCAACATTTGCCGCACCATAGCTCCTCTTTTGGCACTGCTTTTACAACTAAAATAAACAGGAGATTGTAGTACCGCGCAGTATCAGGTTCTGCAGAGGTGATTCGTGGTTTGACTTAGACCTGGCGTATTCAGCGTTTAGGAGTAAAAATCGCAGAAAAATAAGCAACCTGTAAATTTACGAAAATAAAACTGCTTGTCGAATAAATATTCTTGCTTACTATACTTTGAATGTAGGTTATCAATCAATTATGCATGTGGTGCTCTTTATTCTGGTAGAATAATAAGGTGATAAGGTACGGAGGACAGATCTGAAAGACTAAAGAACGTATTAACCACCTTTTAATACTTTTCAATGCTTAATAAAAAGCGTACTTCTAACCTAACGCAGTTTTAAAGCATCAGTTTTAATTTCTTGTGCACTAAGTGAGGATTTATAATCCTTGTAGGCATGTATAATGCAAATCGAATGCAGCATTCCTAAAAAGGGAGCATAATATTGTTAAATGCTGGGTAAACGCCCTAAAAGTTCACATTAAATTAAATTAATTTCTAATATCCGTCACGCACATTGAGGGAACGTGTACTCGCTTGGTTGCGGAGGACCGACACGTGGTGTGGAGGTTAGAGGAAGGCATGGGCATTTACTGCACAAAATCCATAACACAAATATACTCACACTTTTCTAGATTTTTTTCCCAAACGTTTGGGGTTCCTACATTATCAGAAAAAGAAAGGTGGGAGGAGATGTCCACCGATCCAAAGCCCGGCTTGCACACGCGGTCCGTTACTCACGGAATCCTAACTGAGACTATCCCCCACTACTCGTGGCTAGTGAAGCTACCGGCCAAAAGTGACGTAAAACAACAATGTGTCTGGAATGACAATGTAGAACAATAATGTAACCCCCAAATTATTAATACACCACAATATGTCAACTTGGGCCATTTTAAGCAAGTTTTAATGGGGAACACAATTTTGTCCTCATTATTAAGAAAATAGTTTAAGTTTATGCGCACAAATGAGAGTGACAAGGGGACAAAAGCATTCCCCTTGATAATAGGATAAACACATCTCATTATTTCTGCCGATCAAACACCAATTGTATAATAAAGCAGTGCGTGTCATACCTACGTGAACTGTTGTATATATTTTTAAAAATATGTGTTATTGTATTTGTGCTCACCATGAAAGTGGAAAGCGATCATTGCTTATGATACTAACTTAGAGTAGCTGAAAAAAATGGCGCGATTAAAACAATGATGTATGGGCTAGGAATATTGAGGTTATCGTGTAGGATATGATAGGGCTATTTAACGGAGGGAACACTGGCACCTCGACCTCCAATGGATATTCTGTGCATACACCCCCGGGAGGAGCGGATGAGGTAAGACAACCGCAGGAGACGTGTGGGTTGCAGAGCGAGACCGTCACAATTCGACAGAGACGCGCAGAGTTCCCTAGTAGTTCCGGGATTGACCACCCGGCTACGGGAAGGTTTCTCGATGACGTCCCTCTATTGGGACCGGGGAAACACGACCCAGCAGTGGAGACTCGACAGGCTTTCCAAATCGCAATTTTCTGCGCCATCTCCCCGACACCGATCGAGCCACAGCCCGGAGCCAACCTGGAACTCGAAAGGGAAATGAAAAGAGAGGAAATAGGGGAGAGAGGAAATCCGTAGTAGAATACACTACTCCAGCATTCGCCTTTGTCAACCTGGAAAAACCACGAAAAGCCCATGGTCAGAATTAACGGCCACCGGGAATCGAATCCGGGACCTACCGAAGCGAGCCATCTCACTCGGTAAGGTTATGGTGTAGCTTCCGTTTCGGTTTTCCAACACGTTAAGGGCGATGCTTCAAAATCGAGAACATTCATTAAAAATCTTGTTTTATTATCACACATCTTCTCTAACGGCTATAATTTATTTTCATAGCTTTTCTACAAATTATTTATAAAATATGATTTTTTCTCCCTCTCTATCTCTCTCTCTCTACTGCTTGTTAGAAGAGGTAATATTGGCAAAAATGTTTTAAATACGCATTTTGTTGCAACCACACAGGAGCATAAATGAGGCTAAGAGAGCAGTAGACGCTTTAAAAAGTAGATAGCTGTATGCTGGCCTACATATTACATACCGTTCGCATGACATTGCCAGAAACAAAAGAGCTGTGGCTTAGCACTTCAAGGACTAAATATGTGAATATAGAATGACCTACATTTTATCTAAGATGGTAATGAGACTAAACAATGGAGAGATCAATGGATACCGGTTAGGTGGCTGAAATTACCGAGACCAATAATTAAAATGAGAATTGGAAAGCTTAAAAATACAGAAGAGATTATAAAATTGGGTAGACTATTAGGAAAGACTAAACAAAAATATAAGAGAAGAATTGCAAAATTGTAAAGTTGTATATTTTGCAAGGATGCCTATCAAGTAAATTGGTATATTTAATAAATAAGTGTGTTTTACATGTAGATAGGAACCTGGGTATAATGTGTTAATACCCACAGTGTTAACTACATTTGACCCAGGTGCAACTCAAGTATATATATATAAATATTGTATATTAAAAAGGAAAAATTAGTATATTTATATGTAATAGAGATAGTTTTAGAGAGTTAAAACATTTCATGTATAATGGAAGTGAAATAAATTCATTCATTCAGTAATGGTGAAATGCCATAATTTTCGTTTTTAACGAAAATGGTATATTTTAATGAGATATGCACTTTTTCTGTACGCTTTTGTCATTTCTTGCGGGTTTCTAGTTATTAAAATCATATAAAATTCAATAAAAATAAAGCAGACTTTACAAGATATCTGCAGAAAGCTCTAGATTTTCAATTTCAGTATCTCAAACATATAGTGCTTTAATCAATGTTCCATTTGGAAGGTGATCTAGATTGGGGGAATTTCGTGAAAATCTTACTGTAGCTTTTTTGAAACATGCTAGACTTAATACAACGTGGCTTTTCGTTTTCGAGTTTTGCTTTCATAGGCACAGAAAAGCATAGACACACGCACTTTGTTCTTGGATTCAGGGGAACTCAAAACGCATATTACTGATGGAAATGCCGTATTCAAGTTTTAAATAGAATGCATATTTCTTCTACCCACCACAGATAACTGTGGAGAAAATAAAAGGCAACAATAAAAAGAAATAAGCAGGATTAGAATCAGCTATAAACGAGGGAACATAATAGTGATTAGCAATTATCTTCAAAGCTAAAGCCTATATTTGGTCTTAAATGTTAAATACAAGAAAAAGTAAGAGGAAGACGAATAAGAAGAAAAAGAAGAACTGATTAGTCTTCCGTAATGTGCATGCGCACACACAGTGTCGTGAAACCAATGTAATCTCGAAAATTAAATTCCACACCCTTTAGATTTGAAGCATCTGGGCGTTTGGGCGCCTAACTTATATTCAACAAAATGTGCTTCTACATTACCAGACTGTATTTTAATGTATCTACTCAAGAGCATAGCGATGATTTATGTCTCGCCAAGTTCACTTGCACTTTTTATTATTCTATCTGAAATTTGAGCCGAACGGCAGCAACCACTGTATGTGACAATGGACCCGAGCTCTATAATTTATGTTCCTTGTTCCTGTAAGCCATGTGAGGGCGTCCTTCTTTCCCTGTTTAAGTCTGCAACCCCCTACACAAGATCTGCATTAGAATGGCGTGTCCATGTCAGGGATGAAATGTTCCTACGTTGTTCCTTCCTACCAACCATAGCAGGGTCCCCTTTCCTTAGCACATACGTCATCGCTGCGTGCATATTCTTGTTAGAACCTAACTCTTGCACCGTTGAGGGATGACGATATGTAAATATCTATAGGGTCTTTCAAAAGTCATTTTGTTTCTGTGGCGTTACAGGTTTGTAATATTTTCAGTAGAAAATAAATAAAAAACAAAAAAGGAACTTTTTTGGTCAGTCAGCTTGAGTTTTCACTCTACGAGGGCGGATTGACAAGTCAGTGACTTTTTAAAGAAAATATTTTTTTCTAAAAAATCAATTTTATCTCTCCTTTCAATTCAATACACGTTGTCCAACGTTTCTCCAATTTTTTTAACCCTTCCAAAAAATATGATTTTTCAAAGTCTGCAAAATATGAGGTTGTTTCTGTCATGATGTGTTCACTGGATGTGAATTTCTTGCCAGCGAGCCAATTTTTCAGGTTTGCGAAGAGAAAGAAGTCGCTCGGAGCCAAATCTGGAGAATATGGTGGGTGAGGTAGCAGTTCGTAGCCACAAATTTTGCAATGGCACTAGCTGACTGTGTGCGGGTGCATTATCCTCGTGAAAGATAAAATTTTCTTCGCTAAGTTGGGTCGTTTCTTTAACAATTCCTTGTGAAATTGATCCAGCATTGCGGCATAATATGAACCTGTGATCGTTTTACCCTTTTCCAGGTAGTGAATGTCTATCACCCCTTGTGAATCCCAAAAGACAGCTGCCATAATTTTTCCTGCCGACGGATGGTTTTCGCTTTCTTTGGAGCAGTTTTGCGGAAGGAAATCCACTGCTTTGATTGTTGTTTGGTTTCGGGTTGATAGTAATGGATCCAAGTTTCATCAACCGTGATATAACGCCGCAAAAATGCGCTGAAACATGTTCAAACATTCCTGTGAAATAGTCACATAATTCCGTTTGTTCCCAACTGTGAACAGTCGCTGCACCCATCTTGCTGACAGCTTTCTCATATCCAAAAATTCATGCAGAATGTTATACACCCGTTCACTCCAGAGGTTTACGGTCTTGACTGTCTCACGTATTTTCACTCAGCGGTCTTTCAACACAATATCGTGAACTTTGTTCACCATTTCTTCTGTTGTGACCTCAACCGGGCGCCCTGTGCGCATGGCATCTCTTGTGCTCGAAGGGCCACATCGAAATTCTGTGAACCACTTGTGAACCATGCTATGCGATGGAGCACAGTTCCCATAACTTGTTCAGTTTTCTTCCGTTTCCTTCATCGTCTTACCACGCAAAAAGTAGTGTTTTATCAGACCAAGAAATTCACTTTTCTCCATTTCCTACAAACCAATACACATCTGTTTATTTTAGACGCTCTTAACAATGTTCTATGGAACAAATGACGACGAATTTCTGCGATTATACCCAGAATATTATATATATATAAAGACGGTTGCAAACAAAAATCCTGTGATAAAACGCTATCTCTCGTCTAAGTCATGGACCTATCAATCCGCACTCGTACTTTGAAAATGTACAAGAATTCCTATAATCATACCACATAATTCCTTGTGAGATGCTAGCATAGTTTCAGACATAATCCTGGAATTTACCCACTTTCTTTTGGAAGAAACATCCGGTTACCCCAAAGAAAGTCACCAAAACACCTTCGCTAATGTTTTAAAGGAGCTATTATGGGCCGGGTTAGCCGCTCGTATTCTTCAGCTGCTGCCAACTGTTGGTTGAAGCGATAAGAAGAGAGAGAATTGCTCTTCCCTGACATGAATCCCAGAAGCGGTATCGAGATACGGGACATTTCTGGATGTTTCTCCCCGTCTCCCGAGAACCCTCGAAGAATCCATATATATATATATATATATATATATATATATATATATATATATATATAAGTGAATTAGTGACTCAGTGAGTTGTTGATGTGACGTAAGGTGCGCATTATTATTCGGTGTGTTCTACGAGTGAGTTTGTTATTGTGACGTACAGCGGTTGCTGCTCATCGAGTGAGAGAAGCAAAGTCCTGTGTTTGACACTCCAGCGAGTAAAGCGGAAGGAAGAAGGGGCTGTTTCGTGCGTGATTCATTGCACTGCTACGCTCAAAGAAAAGAAAAACAATCCAAAATCGATCAGGCCGAAGTTTTCTCCCAGTACCGGCGAGCGCTGAAAAGGGCAATTCAGATATATCAGCAATAATTCATTGCCAACATCACCGGAGAATTCCTGGCTGTTTCAGCATCAACTCCTCACATTCATTGTTCAACTTTGTAGCGGGTTTTAAATATCGGAAATGAAATAAATAAGAATAATGATGCCTATTATGCTTAGTTAAACTTGCGTAAGCAACGAGTCTCTCCTTTATATCCAGGAGTTGGTAGTAAGAGAGCGTAATAACTTTAACGAAGTATGGGAAATATGATTTATTGTTCACTTGGTTAAATAAATCAATATGTATTGATACGTTCACTAATACATTGGCTTTCCACCCGCTACATTTAGGTCGTAATTGCCTCGCTTCTCTCCGAGTAATTTTTAACTAAAGTGCATCAGCACTCTACTTCCTGCTTCTGATGAAATTCTTGAGGGAAGTGATGAAGATTTTCCGTAACTATTGATTTCTTGTTATATAGCTATGGCGCAGAGCAACCGATTTTTACTTATTTGTTCTCCAAGGAGGAGAGACAAAATAAACGCACATTTCGTCGCAAATATCTTGTATATTAATAATGGCCATGATAACTCGATTTTGAAGAAACATGGTGCCAACAAAAAAGTGATTTACGATACATAAGTTAATAAAAATAACATGAATTGATTTAAATGCCAATTTTAAACAATATACGAGGGTGTCCCAGAAGTACTCGACCTAACAAAGAAAACACAAAAATTATGGGGAAAAACATCCTTATTTCTCTACATAGCCTCCTTTCAGCTCGATACACTGTTCTCAGCGAAGTTCAATACCCTGTTTATAGTGAGAAACGCGAGCCATTAACTGCAAACTCCGCCTCTTCATTGTTGGAAAATCTTTTATCACCAACCCATTTCTTCAACTTTGGAAACAGAAAATAATCAGAGGGGGCTAAGTCTGGCGAATGGGTGCATGAGGAAGCAATTCGAACTTTAACTCATTGACTTTGACTATGCCGATAATGGATGTGTGAACTGGTGCATTGTCTTGATGTAACAGAACTTTCTTTTTCGCTAAATGTGGCCGTTTTTGCTTGCTTTCATCATTCAAACGCTGCAATAAGTTTGTATAATACTCGCCATTGATTTATTTTCCTTTTTGAAGATAATCAATGAAAATTATTCCACGCGCATCCCAAAAAAACTGACGCCATGAACTTGCCTGCAGATGGAAGTGTCTCACCTTCTTTGGAGCCGATTCTCCCCTTTCAATCCACTGTTTTGACTATTTCTTCGTCTCAGGTGTGAAGTGATGGACCCATGTTTCATCCATGGTTATGAATCGACTCAAAAACTCAACTTTATTGCAGCGAAACATCGCCAAACACTCGACTGAAACATCCTCACGACGCTGCTTTTGTTCCATTGTGAGTAAACGCGGCACCCATCTTGTGCACAGCTTCCTCATGACTAAATATTCAGTCAGTATGCGATGTACAGCACTTTTTGAAATGCGTACGATGTCTGCTAGCTCGCGCATTTTCAGTCGACGGTCATCCAATACCATTTTGTGGATTTTCTTCACAATTTCTGGCGTGGTCACCTCATTTGGTCGACCACTACGATGTTTGTCTTGGCAGCTCATTTGGCCACGCTTAAACTCTGCCACCCAATATTTTACTGCTGTAAACGAAGGAGCAGACTCTCCCAGAGTAGAATCTAGCTCAGCTTTAATATTAGTTGGACTAAGACCTTTCAAATGAAAGTATTGTATCACATAACGATGGCCAGTTTTATCCATGTTTACAAATTCGCTGAGAGCGTTCACTATTGATGGCTGCTAAACAATTACTAAACAACGTAGCATCGTCAAACTTAAAAAATTTAAGCTTTTTAACGGTGATACTTTCTACCATAGTCATTTGTTTGAAACTAAAAGCGCTATATATAAGCCAGATCGGGCACTTCTGGGCCTGCCCTCTTAAATATCATTCGTAATCAAATATAATATATTGGTAACATTTAAAGCTATATATCCATATAATCCCGGAAATCTGGTTTATTTGGACCAGCAGCTGCCCATAACCCACAGATCGCACAATCTCCCGTGGTTTCTCAGTTGTACAAAACTCATTCCAAGAATTACGGAGGCTATTCACAAGAAAATTCAAGACACCTATGCGTGTTATACATCAAGCGAATAACTCAAAAATATTTGAATCCGAATCATTACAGCCATTTTTGAGAAATGAAAAATATAAAAGTGTTTCCATGTAAAGGATTGTTTGATGTGGGTGGACTATTTTCAAAACCTAGTCTTGCATAAATTTGCTACTAGTCAGCTATTCTTTTTTGAGCCAAGCTATCCACACACACGCATTATGAATATTTTCCTTCTTGATTCAGGTGACCTCAAAACGTATATTTCCAGTGAAATCTTGATATCGAAGTTTTAGTTTTTGGGTCAATTACAGTAGTACCTTTGCCAGGTAGAAAATAATTAGGCTTTATTCTTTGTTTTCATCGATAGGTAGAGATGTTATTCTGCCACATTGACGCTTAAAACACCTACAATTATTTAGATTCAATTAGGAGAATGTTTATTATTGACTGAAGTAGGCGTTAGGCATGCAAAAGACCGAGAAAAGAAGGGATTTAGTGAATTCCAAGACCAATTGCGTACCCCTTAACGAGAATCTCTCTTAGATATTCCCTTTTCGAGGCAGCTTGTTAGTGAGGCATCAGGCTTACATATCATTAGAACAGGCGCACATTGTTTGGGGAACCATTCAGAAATTGTAAGTTTGCCATTCCACTTTCACTGGCGGTTCAACGTCAGGAATAAGTAGCTAAGGGAAAAAAGTCTGATATATTAGGTCACGCGACTTTCTTCAGTCCGTACCACTTCATAGCAATATTTGCACAGGAATAGTTTCATTTATTTTGTAGTAAAGTAGGACGTGTTTTGCTGCGCGGGAAGCTGAGACAAAAATCTACTGTTCATAAAATAAACCGATATATTGTAACAAATGAGAACACCATGTGCTGCACAATTTATTTGTTACTTAGGTGCTCAGAATGGTACAAACTTTACAATTGAGAAACTTTTGGCACACACTCAGAACAGAACACAACTGATCCGTCGAATCGAATCACAACTGCTGAGTGACAACTATCAGTTGAACTGCACTTGGCACTATCCGCTTTTAACTGTCCAAACTCTTCGACTTCTTGTATGCACTTAACTTCACAACTTAACTAATTGAACCTGCCCCTTATATACCTAGGCCTCACATACAAAGTGGAATGTTCCAGAAGGGGAAGCTACTGGAAACGGCTGAAAAGAATTTTATGAAGCAGTAAAAACTGCGGGGAAGTGACACATAATGGGTTCGTTGCGTGCCTATTTAAACCGGTCAAGGGCCCCACCCAGATATCGGGCCGGGATGCTTCGCGCGTGCGGTCACAATATGTTGGACATTATACTAGACTCTAAATGCTGATGTTTGTTGAATATAACAAAGGCTGAAGTGTTCTTTGGAGAGGCGAGCAATTCTTTTATCCAATATGGAAAGTGGTCCCCCTTTGTTAAATTGGCATCATGCTCATTTATATGCCTTGAAGCAGAAACCTGGATAATCCTTCAAAATAAAGTGCGGTAGATGACAAACAGAAAACATACGTGTGACTCCAACACCTACCTGACGTAAGTAAAATGAGTTAAAACTCATAAAACACTTTTTTCTACGATACTGTTTTTGTCATGCGTAGGAAGTTGAAATTTTACCACGGATGTTAATAACACTTATTTAATCCACCAACTATTGTTATTTATATTTATTGTGGCAAATATGTAATATAACCATATTTGACAGTTGAATTTTACCATTGATTTCTTACTACCCATTATTTTTTAACATTTACTTACAATTTAATTTATGCAGCATTTAAATATAACTCTCTCTTGGCGCAAGCAACCATCTCACCTTTAGTTGTTGACTGACTTGGTCAACTTAGTCACGCTTAGTCGATCACCAATTTGCAGAGGCTAGCGAGTTCGATCTATATATTGATTTTGAACGGTTGACAGTAATTAATTTTATTTTCGCGTAAGCATGTCCATTATTCATTACCGTCGAAACAAACAATATGGAATACACACACTCGACTTCGTCTGGGATTTTCAAACTTCTTCTTCGTTCTGCAAAGCGCTTAATGCACGTGTATCGCAATATTATATTTAACAAATATCGTGAATTTATTAAACTACCAAATGTTATATATATATATTGCTTAATAATGGATATTGTTCAGTAAGAAATGACAAATAATAGTGTTTACCCAACTTGTGGTTGAAGTGATATGTTCTTTTTCACGAGTGGAAGGATATTTATTACTCGTGATTTTATGTTCCACAAATATAAAAATATCCCACATTCCACGCTCATGATTTTGTTTGCAAACCATAACAAACATTCACAATAAACTGTTTTACAAATAAAAATGAAAATATACTATGAGATTTAAGTTTAGGCTCCGTATTGAGCATAAACAATTGAATACATATGAACACAGGGTGTGTTAAACACAAAGTTCTCATTTAAGACACGCATTTGAAAAATCTGTACTTTTTGAACTTGAAACTCTTTAGTTGTGCTGTGTTTTGTTATGATTGTAAATTCTAGCTCTTTATGTAAGAAGTGTAAAAAGATAAATTTTAAGCACGAGAAGAGAAGATTGTCCACCGACCGAAGCCTCTAGGTGCTCTAGTCGAGGGCTTAAAACCCTAGTTTGGCACGTTTTCATACAATATATTTTAGACAATTAGTCGAAAACACTTACTAGGCTTATATTTGCAGCATAATACAATCGTTATTATGAAACGACTGTCTAAGGTTGAACTGAAATTGTTTTTTTTTAAGTTTTTGTTAGTTTCATCCATAATTACTGCAGCTATTATCATTTATACCAATGTTATAAAGAGACAAAATTTGCGCGCGCGCGTATGTGTGTGTTTTACAGAGATGATCGTAATACAGTAGCTAAGCCTTGGAGAAATGCTAAGCAAACAGACGGCAGAGAAAGAGAGAGAAAGTGAGAGAGAGAGAGAGTGCTGAAATGACAATTCAGTTGTGCTTATAATGGTATAACTTTTACGTAATATTTATTTCTGTAATTGATGTGTGTAATGGAACAGTGGCAAAATCTCTGAGTAACTTTTAATCTTTTTCTATACAAGTATGTAGTTTAATTTCAGGTCACTAAAATCTTTTAGTAAACCTTATACAGGGTAGAACTCAAGTCATTGTACATACGAATTTAAAATAGAAACTCAGCTTTCTCAGATACTGTGTCTCCTGTTGATTTTAGAGGTAAGTTTCATAGCAATATTTTAATAACATTAAAACAGAAATATAATCCAAAAACAGAAAGTTTATTTGTTGTACATTTTATAGAAAATAAAAGCATGGCAACTTTAGTTAATTCTTTAAATCATTAATTTTGTTTCATTACCTTGGACCCTGATTTTAATAAATGAGAATCGTGATATGAAAAACAGATTATGTAAGCTTATATAACATTTTTGTTTTTGAATTTAACAGGAGGAGAGTATTAAAATAATTTGATTTTCCATATTAGCTTCCTAAGTCCAGTGTATAGATTTCCATCCTGTATAAGTAAGTTTTGCTGTACGTCGTATGCTTGTTATAATCAAGCTCATTACTAATGATACTAAATTTACAAACAGAAAGAGAGAGAGAGCAACATCAGCAATTACTCAAGCTATATTCATAATTAACTACTGAACATATTTACTCCACAGTTACAGACTATATGCCAAATCTAAAGTATTTAAATTGCTAGGTTCGTTCCTCGTTCGTTGAATATTAATGCAAGGTGACTATAGTTTCCCCTGATGTGTAAACTGTGAAGTCTATATGCTATTAAATAATTACGGGACCAAAGATATTCATTCATTATCTGTTTACCCTCCTCTTATGTAGGACTTACGCCCCCAGGACTTACAGGCGGGTGCCTGGGGTCAGAGGCCCGTCGAGGAGCAGACACTCATGGATCAGACAGAGCATCCAGGATGGGTGATCAACCTGATGCCTGGTATGGGATGAAGGAAGTAGATGAAACGAAATGATGGTGAAATGGATGAAAGGAAAGGTGATGATGGAGCAGTTGGTGGAATGAATGGCGGGGGAAACCGGAGAACCCGGAGAAAACCCGCCCAAACGCCGCTTCGTCCACCACAAATCCCACATGCAGGTCCCTGAACCCGGGCCGCTTCGGTGGGAGGCGAGCGGTCTAACCACTCGGCCACGGCGCCACGACCAAAGATAAAGTATCAAAAATTAAAACTGCACCTGCCGACTTATCTAAAAGTTTCTTAGCAATTTGGATAATTCTTTTACCGCTAAAGGACATTTACAGATTATACAACATTTGCAGAATTTGAAATATTACCGGGTGAACGTTAAGATGGTGAGGAACATAATATCCGCCAACATTTTGCTTCAGTTTTCGAGAATACCAGGAGACTTTTGGTTTGTTATTACGAATGTTTTGGTATTTACAACATACAGGTTATTCTATACTAATATTGTAAACAAGGAAGATTTGTGCCTGTATGTAAGGTAGTCTTAAAAACCATTCAACCGATTTTGATAATTCTTTCAGCATTGAAAGGCTCAATTCGTTTTGACGGACTTGGAGCTATAAAACACTATTTGATTTCTGGAATTAATTGTTCTTTCACACAAGCCGTGTGTTGGACAGGGTTGGAAAGGTAGAATCAGATGACTGAAAAATTCAATGCCATAGCCGGGATTTGAACCACGGAACTCCCGGTCTCCGTCCGGTTGCTCTAACCACTGAGCTACCATGGCAACATGCCGACACGACATTAAATTCATGTCATCTGATTCTACCTTTCCAACCCTGTCCAACACACGGCTTGTGTGAAAGAACAATTAATTCCATTAATTGACCTAATAGTGGTTGCAACTATAAAGCCCGGAGCTTAAAGTACTTACAACAAATGTAAGTCGCCATTGGGGTATGGCATCTCAAAACAATTTGAGATCTCCTTGTGGTTTACCGGGAAAAATGCGAATCAGCTGGAGAATTTAATGTCGTGTCGGCATGTTGCCATGGTAGCTCAGTGGTTAGAGCAACCGGACGGAGACCGGGAGATCCGTGGTTCAAATCCCGGCTATGGCATTGAATTTTTCAGTCATCTGATTCTACCTTTCCACTATTTGATTTCATTTCATAAATTCCTAAACAATTAAAAAACCTAATGGAATGGCTCAGTGGTAACGTCTGTGGCCCGCATTCGGGAGGTCGTGGGTTCCATTACCGCAGAGACCTTTATGAATCATGGGTTTTTTCTGGGGTTTCCCTTGTTCGCTAGGCGAATGCTGGGAATCCTCCGAATTTCCTGTCCCTCCATTTCACTTCCATTCTCATTTCACTTCACCTTCCATCTGCTTGGTTTCTTTCAGGGTCTCGGCGTGTGCATGGCAGGAGAAAAGGGTGCTCTGAGTAAACTTTCGTTCCCTAGAAGGGGGCTGCTTCCCGTCTCGGGATGTGTATGTTCAATGGGAGAGGAGAGCCAGCTGTACCAGCTATCGCCCTGGGAGTTCAAATCTGTAAACGGTAGAGACTCTGCCCTCTGCCTGTCGTGCCCTCTGGTCCAGCCGCCCTCTGTCTCCTCTCACATCATCCCTCGTCCCGGGGGCGCATCGGAAGGGGCCTGGGTTCAAAAGGACTCCTTAGGTCGAGATGCTAAGTTCCCCTCCACTCCTAGTCCTATCCTATCCCAAACTATTAAAAAGGATTTTCAAAGCCCTTGTACTTGAATACGAACACACTAGAGATATAGAAGAAAATGCCTGCGAAGAAGGCCTGGAGTTTTAGTCGAGAATACCATGGAGTAAGAAATAATTGTTATTAATCCACAGAATACGCATGTAATATAAGACAAATACCGCAGATATTTCATTCCAAGTAATATGCATGTAGATGGTCACGACTTAGGAATTAAGACACAGCAAAACAAAATAGAATCCTATCTGTTTATAACACTACGATACGCATACGATACCAATGCCCAGTATTTTAATAACCTTCATTTGAGAAGTTTTGCTTTATTTCCTTTGTACTTGTTGTAATCCGCTCCCTTATCAGGGCATGCTAAATAGGTGTAGAAAGAGGGAAAATTGCTTATCTTAGAAATCAGTGAACCGATATTGCTTAATTAACAAACGAGATCTTTTTCTCGATGGTCTAAGTCTATATGTTGTTTTCAAAGAGGTTAACTTGGTGGCCTGGGAGGGCGCTTCACCTCTATTTCATTGTGTGATAAGGATTTCTGTATTATGTGAAAAGATGCACTTTTATGGTATTAAATAAATCAGTACTCCACAAAAAAGGTGAAAAAGTTTAAAATATCACTTACAGTACTTAATTATATAATACTTGGGTCAATGATTGTTCCACAGCCAAAGGGTACATATAAGCTATGCAGCATTTCCAGAACTTGGAGTTCTGTGATGGGGGGGAAGGTTAAGGAAGCCAGACGTTCCGCCAATGTTTCACATACTTTTGCGTGAATATCAGAGGATTTTTCATGTTTTATGAATAGTCGAGACTGTACGAAATTACAGTTATAATGGGTGGGGGGAAGACTAACCATAAAAATATTTTAAAGGGTGATTTATGAAGAACTGGCACATTTCTTTCTTTAATTATTCTGTTCGAAATTTACTCAATGCCCCAACTTTAGCAACAAATTAAGCAGAATGTTCTGGAGTTTCGATTGCCTGTCACTAGATGCGCACTAGATGTTTCATTCATAATTGTTAGCTTTATTGTCGGCAACTGTTTTTGAGATTTTGTTCTAATCAACGTGAAAACGGAGTACACATTAAATGAACGACTCCTCCTTGTAAAGCAATACTGGATAACGAATTCAATTACAGCTACTCAAAGGGCATACCAAAGAGAATTTGGTGTTCGGAATCCTCCCTAAAGAAACACAATACTGGGACTGGTAAAAAAATTGGAAACAACTGGATCTCTAGTGAGTGAAAAAGGAAAAACTCGTTCATCTAGGCTTCCCACGGTTGTTTTTGACGTAAGAGCACGACTGGATCAGTCACCCAAAAGCTCATTAAGACGTTTGTCGCAGGAGACAGGGTACAGCTACTCAATGTGTCAGAGAGCTGTGAAAAGTGCAGGCCTAAAGCCGTATAGGATTACGGTCGTTCATCAGTTATAGGAACCTGATAAGGATAGACGACTGAATTATTGTCGTTGGTTTCAGGCGTTCATTGTGCAAAATCCTGCCATATTGTCCATCACATGGTTCCATTTAACTGGCTATGTGAACTCAAATAACTCACGCTATCGGGCCAGCGAAGAGCCACATGCTATTCATGAAGCACCTATGCACCCGTTAAAATCGGAGTTTTGTGCGCAATATCCGCACAGAGAATAGTGGGATCTATTTTGTTTTAAAACAATGTGAACTCTGTGATTACCAACGGATTTTCATGGAGTTTGCTGAGCAACTAGACGATGTAGAGCTGAGTCAAGAATATTTTCAGCAGGACGGCGCTACATGCCATACATCAAATGAATTATGGCACTAATTGCAAGTTTCTTTGACGACCGGATAATTTCTAAGAACCTGTGGCCACCGAGATCTCCGGATTTGATATTGCCGTACTTCTTTCTATGGGGTTATGCCATACGTCTCCAGACATTGGACGATCTGAAGTACAACATTACATAGGAGATTCAAGCTATTAACAACAGAGTCCTCCAACGAGTGGCTAGTAACATGGGATGACGTGTTGAGTTGTGCCTTATGCAGGATGGAGGGCATTTTCAACATTTGTTATAGAGGTAAATAATCCCCCAAAATTCCTCTGCATTTCAGGTATAATAAGTTATCGCTAGCATAACTCGTTTTAAAACAAATAAGGAAATAAATATGTCAGTTCTTCATAAATCATCCTGTAGATCATTGTACCATAATTTCATAAAAACTCGGGAGGTAAATATAATTAATGAAATCGTCATTTGAGTTTAAAAACTAACCGTACAACGTCGGGCAGCCAGCTAATAAGAGATAAAGGAAGAATTTGGCATAAAAGTCTAGTACTTTGTACAATAATTTCAAAAAAAGTTTAAATGAAAACAATTAAATCTTCATTCAAGATTTGAAAAACACCCGTGTAACACCGAGTACCTAAGGCAGTTAATATATATGATTTACTCTCCCTTGCTCTCGTGATCTAACGGAAGTGATAAAATTCTCCAAGAAAACTGGTTATCCTAAGCCATTTGCGGTGAATTAAGTCTTCTGTCATCCAAGGCATCATTCATCGTGCGCCACACTTAGGGTTAAACGTTCTCAATCGGGTTGAGATATGGGCTCTTGGGACCCAAGGGACAGTGAGATATTGTCTAGATAAAGCTCAAACCACCTCCGGTATAAGCGAGATATATGAATGGAAGGGAGGTCCTGCATTAATATAGTCCGTGGACAGTATCAATTTACAAATTATAGATAATGGGTGGATAACAGAAACTTAACATGCTTTAGATACTATATAGCTAAATAACGTTTTAGTTACGAATTTCGGTTGCTTAAAGGGGGATTAAGACCTCTATACCACCACTAATAAATCTGCTAAATTTATGACCCCTTATCTCAGAAACTATTTACGATTTCAGAACTGAAATGCTTACAGGACGTAAATGCAAGCCCTTAATTCACTATCTACTTTTATCCAATAAATTAGTTTATTAAGGAAGCTAAAATGAAATTGAGTTTTATTTATGGATGCTCTTTAACTACTATGGTCCTTAGCTCCATTTCTATATTGAGCGTAATTTTGCTCGCAGGACTCTTTATCATACTTGAGGTTCTATTACGTGCCGTAAATCTACTACACGGGGCCACAGACTTTATTTCCCTTCCGAAGCAAGCCACGCTAAGGAGTTTTACGTCCGAAAAAAACCATCGTCCTCCGCTGGGTTTGAACTCGCGACCTCGGGTACTAGAGATTAAGGAAGCTAGGATTATTTTATTAATTATACCACTTCTTTATTATCATTTATTGCAAGTATTTTTTTGAGAAAATAACTAACCAGGTTATTAATGCCAAAGACACACAATAGCTCTTATGGGATGCTTTATTCGATTTAGTTATCTTCAATAGTTTCTGAAAAAGAGGGTCGTTTATACTAGCAGAAAGAGCTGCTCAAAGCAAAATGGAGAAAAAAGAAACTCGTCTTTAACGCGGAATTTTTCATATTTAACAGTAGTAGCAATTTGTAGCTCAAAACTTCCCCTAAAGGATGGGCCAAAGTTAACCACTCTCCTCCAAAGTGTGTAGGATTTTTTTCTGTTAAGTGTTGTAGAAATCACAATACCAAATTTTAGATGCCGTACCGTTTTTAAAAATACATTTGAAATATAAATATTCCATCTACAATAATAAAATATATATTAAATTTATGAGAAATCACACTTATTAAGACTCCTCAGAAAAGTAAATGCTTTTGGAGGGGGGCAATTTTCACCATTTATTCTTCCCTTAAACAGTGTTCAGGCGTTATTTAGCTAGAGATTGTTAAATCAAAGCATCGGCCAAAAATGACGTTATTATTCACTAGATTTGTTTTTTTCCAACAATCAAAATTGTGTTTTGATACGAATAGCGTCAAACTCTGTCAAGCATCTGTCTAAGGGATTACGCTTCTTCAGAAATCATAGCTAAATGTGCAATTAACATTTAGGGTGAAGGACTGCTTTATGACAATGTCAGAGGTTACGGTGTCATGGAGAAACGCTGTAACAGCAATACAGCGTTGAAGAAGAAGGCAATAAAATCTTATAACAACATTCTTTTCTGCACCATCCGCAAGATATCACTGTGTGAAACATATTGTTCTGCACTGTCATCTGTGAACCAAATGCAGACAACAAACTGGAATTATCGATCTACCCAACGCTCTCAATAACCCTGGTATGGTTGCAAATACATTGCGTTATCTAATCTACATGAACTTATGTAACAACATGTAATGTATAACTTCTATAAGCCAATTTTTAATTCATAAACTTCTAATGTACACTAAGTTCAATTTAAAACTAAGCTGCGTCTGAGAGACGAGCTGGAGTAGGGTACTTCCGCGAGCGCTCGAGACAACCAGGCTTTATTCACAAGGCGGCGTATATTATTATAATAGTTATGATGGGGAACACAACTATACTTACAAAAGCCTTCCTAGAATATAATTCATATCAGAGGTTTCAAACTGACATATACTTCAGAGTGTTTCAACACTGAATATTTGTAACCAAAACACACTTTGTTGATTTATAGTTCTCAGGTGGGTGTCTAAAGCTCATTACAACACCACGTTTACTGGAGCACTCTCATCTTAGAGGTAAAGAGTTAGCTTACTGTCTCTCAGGTTGCAAGTTGAAATCTTCGTGAAGCTACTCAACCTTTTTTCCCATTTCATTTTAAATACGTGAGTAAAAATATAATAGTATTTCTTTATTTTTATGTATGTGGCGTATATTTAGTAGTCATCATACCGGCAGATGGCAACCATGAGATTCATTACTGGTCGGAAGGAGACTTTATGTTCAGTCAATTTAATTTTATAACCACAAATTTCCCATTATTGTAATTATAATTGTTACTGAAATGAAGTAACACAAGCAATATTATTTAACTACATTACAGTAAGAAATAAAAGATAACCTACTACGAGAATGGAACTCGAGCTCCTTGCATAGAGGCGTTGGTGTGGAGGCTCACTTAAAGGTACTTTGAAAACATTTAACTGCTCAAGACACAGGCAACGTTTAGTTTGACCGAGTGTGCATACGTATATTATGACGGACTGTATTGTAATTTAATGTTGCTATGATGTTCTTAAGTCGTTGTAGTCGCGATAAGACCTCATTGTTTAAAGCCCCTAAAATAATCCAATAAAAATTATTTTTCCGCAGAAAGTCCTCCATCTCACGTCGCGCAGTGGCTCCATAAAACATTTATTTATCTGCACATTAAAAAAATTCTATCAGCCAAATTAATGGAGTTAAAATTCTCATTTTTAATAGCAAAAGGAATAAAATATTAGAGATTACGCGTTCTGGCGTTTTATAAGATTTTTTGCTTTATTAGTTTTATGTATTTACTTTTGAAAATCGTGCCGATTTTTCAATATTTTGTATGCGGTGTTTAAAAACTTATTTTAAATTTATATACAGAGAAAACTTTTTGGTATATTTTCTGAAATTTCCGTGGAAATGGGTGTTAATCTAATGGAAGAAAAAATGTCAAAGTCAGGAACTATCAACCTTTTTGCCGAACTACATCATGACCCCATGCATTTATTTCTTCTTTAGTTTAAATCATATGTCGGTGGCACTGTCAGGTATAATAAAACGTCGCAAGGACTCCTACTCCTCGTTTTGTTCGTTAGGATGGTATAACACATTACTCTACTGGTTTTCATAAATATTAAAACATGCAGTAATATCGGCGTAATGAGTGTGAATTCTTTCAGCAAAGTACGATGGAGTGTTGTAGGCATGTTGCAGGTGGTACATTTACGTGCATAAAAAGTGACCCATTCCTCCAGATCCAATAGTGTTTTTGGCTGCATAAGAAGGTTACCACCTTCAGGTAACTAACGTATGACTCCACCTATGCCTACAAAGCAAACCAGTAACACAAAAACGAACCAATGAACGATGTTATCGATGTGAAATGAAGGGGTGGTTCGGATACCACCGTACGAAAAAGCTTCCCTACGATTGGTACTCAGGGAAAGGCTAAACTAATACAACATAATTCTAGGGGAAGAGGTGAAGAGTTATTTACATATGTCGTTAAACTGGGCTACAGCTACGACATAAGTAGCTGTTATACGTTGTAGGTGTTATATATCTCCGTGTCAGTTTCATCACCCCTACTTATTGCGTAATCAAACGGTATAAGGATACCTAGATTAATAATACTCTACTGTAGCATGAAAATACAAGGTTTAAGTACATTAAAAGAACAAACAATAAAATTGTACTTAGAAAAGATAACCTACATAACAACATAATATTCTTGACTCGTTGAGTGCTTTATTATCTCCTCAACAAACCTCAACCCCCAAAAAATATCGTTAAAGAACTTCAGAAACTGTACAACCAGATACTAATCTCAGATAAATCAGTATCATTCACCTGGACTCCGTCTCATGTCTAGGAAATGCATCAGCTGATCAGGAAGCCATAGAAGCCACCAAACAGGACATAAAGATCCCACACACGGACTTCATCAACTGCATCAACTTCATCAACAAGACCTGCATTAATCAATGGAGACAAACATGGAAAGCCATATCTAGAAGCAAGTTACACGATGTCTACATTTCCGAATCCAAACTTCAACACTATCATTTCAACCACAAATACTGAGTTATATTAACTCGACTACGTATTGGACATACTTGTATAAGGCACAAACATCTCCTCAACCGTGATCTTCCTCCTGTGTGCTACCTATGCAGGTCCAACCTCACAGTTCATGCCGTCAAAGCCTGCCGTCGCTATGTACAACACAGAGAAAGATGTGACATCCCCAACAGCCTACCAGACGCCCTAAATTCAGCACAACAAAGAACTTTAAACTTCATGAAAGCGACCAAATTGTATAACAATGTGTGGCACAACTATCTAGAGAATTTAATGTTGTATGTACTATTACTGTTTAAAATATTGTATTTTCATTGTAATCATGTACTGTATTCTAAAGTAATCACGATATGACATTAAAGTTGAAGCGACAATAAAGAATATGTAATAAAATTGTCTTAACTGTTGTCTTTATTTCTACGTATTTATTATATTTTACTTTTGTGTCAACATTCAACTAGGCATTGCTTTAACGGCGCTCCACTGTGAGAACACAGGCAACTAGATTGTAATGTTACCCTTCGTTCGTTCGGCCATATTTGGGGGGAGAAATCCAATGATTATAACCATGTTGGAGGAGCTGGCAGAAGGTGGGGCTATATTTATTAGTACTAACATAAACAACTGCGTTCCATTATGGGTCACATTTTATGCACGCCAGTATACGTGAGGAACTTTCCAGCACTCGACTGCATTGCATGCTGTTGCAGCTTTGTTTTATAAAAAATGGCTAATAATTCCAATAATATGGAAGATACAACAAACTTTATAATAACATTGATGGCGCACTAATTGTTTGCTGTTGAATATTTATTGCTTAGATACGATGTGTGTTACAGAATTGCTAATATCCTTCTAGGCGTAATGGTAATACAACAAAAGCAAACTAATTTCGATATACTCAATTTAGCAATTTTACTAAAACTTTACGACATAGAAACTAAGCATTTAATTAGATTAAAACGTTAATCAACACCATCTCCCTTAGTACTGACATAATCAAACCCTTGCTCATAATAAACCATAATTAGAGTTGAGATAGAAATTACAATGATTAAAAGAACTCCTGATGAGGTTGCCTGCAGTAAATTTTGATTCACGTTCTTCATTTATATAGACGAATAATCCTAGTATATAATGAATACAAGTGGACATAGAAGAAATTCCAGATAACATTCTGGAAAGATATTAGATGTCATACTGACTTCTAAAGATCCTTCAGCAAAAAGTGCACTCTTTTATGCTTCATGCTAGTGCGTCCGAAAGTGGAGTCGCTGTTCGCCCACATAGAGAGATCCGCTAAGTCATAAACACTGATTCATTAATCCTTTCCATCCAATTTTCTTTCAACCAGATTTGAAAACTAGCATGTTCCTTATTATACAAATACTAGATCACTGTCAATAGCTTACCTGCAGTTTCTTTAGCTTTAGTTACAATTCCACCAGGAAATTCACCAAACACTTCCATTTTTTTTTGTAATGAATGGTCTTTGTTTATAAAATACAGGGTCTCGTTTCCGAAAAAATGAAACTTGCAAAGAAAATATTTTATTTACAGCTTTTCTTAAAAGTATTTATTGATGAAAAATAGTTCACCATAAGTTAATAATGATTCTGTCCTTGGACAACGTCTATTGCTCTGGGTTTAGAACCCGTTTGTCCTCGGAATATTATCATTAACAAAAACCCGTTGATACTAAGCTAGCTAGATTGTTCCTATTAGTGATTCCGTAAGGAATGTATGGCAACTCAGTCCACTTTATAATAATTTCAAAGAATGAAAGTGACGTGGTTAACATTTTACAGATATGTCAAGGTATGCACTTATTTACCAGTGGAGTAGATTCGCGATTAATCGAGTTTCCGTTTAAAGGCACTGTTTAAAAAATTCGATTTTTCAATTTATTGACCAATTTGACCATCTACTTCTTAAATGGATTACCCTTCTTTTTGTAGGACTTACACCCTCAATGACTTACAAGTCAAGCCTTGGGTCAGTAGTCTATCGAGGAGCAAGCAAACTTTTTGATCACAGCATATCCAGGCTGGTTGTATAGCCCAGTGCCCGGTATAGCAGTGATAAAGAAGAAAATGAATTGCAGTGATGAAAGGAATGATACCAAAATTTACGGATCAAATTATCCTACCGAGCATTCCCTAGCGACCGAGGAAAACCGCGAAAAAGCATTCGGTCAGGTTGGTCGGTCCCCGGGGGCTTTAAACCCGGGACCTCCCGAATTCAAATCGCACACGTTACCGCGGCGACACCTCGCTCGGTCAATTTGGTCCTTTAAATTACCAATTTAAACCTGACGGCGCCGAAGAATGCCTATTGTATTTTTTCTTTCTGCTCAATTTCTCAAAACTTGGATTTTCCACACTTCAGGTGCACTTTTCTAAAAAGTATTAAATATATGTGCACCAAAATATACTAGGTATTTCTGGAAAGTATTTGTTTATGCTAAATTACTTTTTGTCTTTACGTTGGAGTTGTTTATTTATTTAGCTCCACGTATGGATGCCAATTTGAAGTAGAATTGTTCTTTACGTTGTTTGCTGCTACGTATGAAAAGCCGCTTTGAAGTAGTTTGTATTGAAGGAGTTGTATCATATTTCAACTGTTGGGGAGCCGAGCTTGTAGTAGTTGCAACAGCATGTATAGTAAACAGTTTCCGGTAGCCTTCGCCACAAATGTATTTTTAGGTGGCCTTTGCCCCAAATTTAGAAAATATTAACTTTGTAATTAAACTGTTTCTTTAAGTATTAAATAATTATGTTTTCCTCGGCTGCGTCAGTATTATTGTTAGAGACATGGAAGTCTTGGCAGGGCGTGATGCGACAAGAATGTAGGCTTACGCAGATTTTTTAAGTTTTGATTCACTCCTTTTTATTAATCCTTGACACTAATTAAATAGCACTTCACTGATATCGAGAGCGGTGAGATTCTTTTTAATTAATACTTGCACTTTTAATACATATACTATTTTTGTCTCACACGAATACGTATTATATTTCTCGAGGACGCATCATGCATCCGGTTACTATCACTGTCTGCAGGCAACTGACTAGATTTCAACCGTCTAAACTTGTAAATTTCTGTATTTCAAGTCTCTGATTGGCTATTTTTACTCCAAAAGAATACCTGCGTTTAACTAAAGCTTTTTCTCGTTGTTGATTGGCTATTTTTTATAAACTGTCACTAAAATTATATTAATGCTTCCAAGAATCAAAAATAACATTTAAACTCTAAACTCATTATTGCCTCAAGGTTACCTCATTGTTACCTCATTGTTAGCAACTTTAAACCTATTTCTCACATCTCCTACATTATTAAAATACGTAATGCATTCACATAACATTATTGAACATGTTTACAATAATATAAGCATATGCAATGACTGTTACATACATTTTACAAATTGTTACATACACATATTGCTTCAAGGCGGGCTGTTATTGAATTTACATATTATATAATTTGACTGAAATCATTTAAGTGATAAAAATACTGCCTCAGTTCGGATCTGATAAATGTGAGTAAAAAACTATTTATGAAGAAAATATTGGAGTTTTTATGGTACACCAACTGCATTATTTTTTATTCTTGACAGGCTGAAGATATTTAAAATTATTTTGTTTAGAGTCTAACTTTTTTATGCTATTTAGGAAATAAAATGGTGATAATAGATAGAAAATTATAGAAGGAATGTGGATCTAAAGTGTTAGTTGCAACATTGTGAGCTAAGGAGGAGGATGTCACTTATATCAGTTTTGCACAACTTTAAGCGAGCGTTAACTTATTATTTTATAATAATTATTTAAAGAAACACATAAAGTATAACCAACCCAAAGTTGGTTACAATTCATTCAATAGTTATTGCGTAACCAGAATTTAGAGCAGTGTCTTTTATTAGCATCCTTAGCCCTAATAACATCCCAGTGCCCTTAACCAAAGCTTCGGATTAACCGAGGGAGTTGTTGAAAAATAAATGCACACATTTTTTATATCAGCGTGGTGCTAGGGTATCGTAACTAACTAATGAGCTGATGAGCCAATCAAAAATGAAAGACGCCCTTGAGGGGTGTAACCAAGATCAACAAATGGAGCTGACTGACGTCGCTGTTGTTGATATGGTCATCAGTCCTGAAGAGGAATACGATACCGATGAGATCACCCAGAAAATATCACATTATGAGGGACTGAAGGTGATCGAAGCTGCTATTGACTGCATTAAACAGGAAGAGTGTCCACGCTGCTTGATGTACTGTCCCTATAGAGTTGGCATTACATCGTAGCTCCAAGAGGCAAGAGCATCCCCCCCAAAAAAAAATTAGGAAAGAATTTTAAAAAGTTTATTTCCTCATTTAGTATTATAATCAGTATAACTTGTATTTAAACTATAAAATATTCAGTGTAAATTTTAAATAATTATGCTGTAATAAAAGAAGAATACAGTTTTAAACGTCTTTTCGTCGTATACGATCTACTGAGACATCCATATATCGTGCCTCCGTAGCTAAGACGAGGTGCTGTTCAGCAGGGGGAACAGCGTTTGTGTGTCGGGAGGGGAGTGGTCTGCGGCGATAACTGGTTTATCCAAATCTCGCAACACAGTTTTTATCAGTTTCAGTTGGAGCAACACGTAAAAGTGAGAGTAATGGCAAACAATATTGTGACCGCGCGGGCAAAGTTACCTACGGACCGGCGGTGCGAGCGCCTTCAGGTTCATTCTACCTGACTGCGGGTGGTTCCCTTCAGAACAATAGCCCATTATGTGCCACTTCCCTGCTCCAAAGGATTCTTTAGGGCCGTTTCACGTAGTTTCTCTTCTAGAAAGTTCCCTTTGTATGCGGGTCTATATAAAGGACTAATCTGCCCAGTGAATTCAATTAAATTAGTTAAGAAGTTAGAAGCTAAGTTAAGAAGTCGAAGAGTTTGGACATTTAAGAGTGGACAGTGCCGAGTGCAGTTCAATTGAGAGTTATGACTCTGCCGTTCAGTTGTTGCTTGTGACTCAGCAGTTCAGTTGTGATTCGATTTCACGGATCAGTTGTGTTCTGTTCGGGGTGTGTGTCAAAAGTGTCTCAATTGTAAAGTTTGTGCTGCGCTGAGTACCTGAGTAGCAAATAAAGTGTGTTTAACAGCAACTGATGTTCTCATTTGTTACAGTATGCCCAATTATGCTACGCATTCCACATTGAGTGTCTATTTATGGCTCGTATGCCCGTACAGGATCCGCTCGTGTTGACAAGAGATTATTTGAAGCCCATAACTATTATTGTCATTAAAAGACAGGTTGTATAAAACGAATTCATATACTTTAGGAGCTTAAGGATAATATTCGTCAAGAGATCAATTCAGTTTCTTAAAGATAACTAAGGAAAGTAATTGGTAATTCTATAAGAAGGGGCCAGAAATATGTTGAAATTAAAGGCAAGCAGTTCCAGTGTCTGCTTTAGTAACATGGGCGAGTGCATGACTTTTAAGGTGCCTTTGAATTCATTAGGCAGTTACTCTACTTTGCTAAACAACGGGTGCTCATATTAATCTGCAGGCGTGAAGCGATAGCTTGACGGGCAAACTTTTCCCTTCTTCAGCTGCAAAGATACGACGACCCAGGACAATATCACCGTATTATCCAAGTTTTTCCGTATCCGATGTAATCTCGTTCCAATTAACCTGGATAATCGCGAGTCTACTGTAATTATTTACAATTGATTGCGTTGAAATAAATCACTTTAGAAAATAAAACATTATTCTTTTCTGATGCAGTAGGTTTGAGAGCATTTTCTTGGATAATTTTTATTTTGTATACTCGTAAGCTGTCTGATTCAATATTGGTATTTTACTACTTTTGGTTTCTGACTTATGCTGGTTAGACGATTAAGGTAGTATTCTTAAAACGTTTAGTTTCCTTGAAGTTATCTCGGATTATATGTTTCCGATGAAATACCATAATCACTTTTTGTGTCGAATGCAATGGCTTTTTTGCCCTAAAAGGATCACGAAAATCCGCGTGGTTTTCCTTTTCACGGGACTGATACCTTTCGTAAGTTTTTCAACGGAAGATTCTTACACGCGCTGAATTCACGACAGGGGATGCTGTGATCCGGGCTTAGGGGTGGCGAAGTGGGATTAAAAAAAACAGCTCTGTGAGAAATGGAACGATACCATGTCAAAAACGAGAAAGGATTACATAAATATTACATGGAGAACAAGAAAAATAAAAGTTAATAATGCAAGAGCTGAGAAAAGGCTCCAGAGAGTGGCAGAAGAAAAGCATAAAGAAATAAAAAAGAAAAACTGTGTGTAGGAGAATAAAAAATTAATAATGAGCAGTAAGCTGGATTGCAAAGGAAAGAAGGAAGAAATTGAAGATAAGCTGAAGAAAGTAAATTGTTTTCTACACCAACTACGCCACGGTTTCATTTTATGTGACTGTGTACGAACACAGACCATACGATAGTAATATTGCAATGAAATCTTCACTAGCGGCGGTTAATCATGTTGACTACATTTGCAAGGATCTAGCACTTTACTAAATTGTGGACTAGACGCAGTCTAAGTTACTGATATACAAGCTGCCACAGGAACACACAGAAATTAAATAGGAAATAGTATATGCTCTGCTGACGTTTTTATGCAGAGAACTTGGAGTCTGCGAAGAGGAGATAATTATGGACTTTAATATGTGGAGGAGACTCTAAACGTCTAGGGCAGTGGCGGCCAATACTAGGCCTGCTACCGATAGCTCAAGATCCATTTTATCATTATAAACTCTTCCTCTTTCGATCTGAAAATAATAACATTGATTTATTCATAAATTCATTTTGCATTTCTCCATCTTTGCAAATGGAAATAATAAAAATAAAAAATACTCAGGACTTTGGGCAAAATTTAAAGAGCATTGTGAATCAGCTACTTCCCTTAATTTGACTGGCTTTTGGAAATACGTACCTTTTTCCTGAAGATCGTTCTTGTACATATATGAACACACTTATTCTGTAATGAATATTATTAGGGATAAATAACGTTCAACTATTACAGATGCGCATCTTGCTAATACGTTTGTTCTGTGCACATCAACAATTTCACCTAATGTTGAGGAATTGATAAATGACAAGCAAATTAAAAACTCTTATTAACATTAAAATGCATTGGAGTGTTCATATTAAGTAGCGTAGTAAGCAGTATCTAATTCAGTGCGTTTCCATTTCTGTGTGTATCACACCATTCGCACCTTGAATGTATTCTTGCTATCACGCCATCTGATTATAGAGGTGTTAAATACCATGTTTATTCTCTTTCGTTGGTGTTAGTACAACTGCAGCTTCTTGATAACCTTGAATGTATTCTTGCTATCACGACATCTGGTTATAGAAGTGTGAAATAACATGTTTATTCTCTTTAGTTAATGTTAGTACAACTGCAGCTTCTTGATAACCTTGAATGTATTCTTGCTATCACGGCATCTGATTATAGAAGTGTGAAATAACATGTTTATTCTCTTTAGTTAGTGTTAGTACAATTGCAGGTTCTTGATAACCTTGAATGTATTCTTGTTATCACGGCATCTGATTATAGAAGTGTGAAATAACATGTTTATTCTCTTTGGTTGATGTTAGTGTAACTGCAGGTTCTTGATAACCTTGAATGTATTCTTGCTACCACGGCATCTGATTATAGAAGTGTGAAATAACATGTTTATTCTCTTTAGTTAGTGTTAGTACAACTGCAGGCTCTTGATAACCTTGAATGTATTCTTGCTATCACGGCATCTGATTATAGAAGTGTGAAATAACATGTTTATTCTCTTTAGTTGATGTTAGTGTAACTGCAGGTTCTTGATAACCTTGAATGTATTCTTGCTATCACGGCATCTGGTTATAGAAGTGTGAAATAACATGTTTGTTCTCTTTGGTTGACATTAGCATAAGTGCACTTCTAGATAATTTAGATCTATTTTTGATATTGTGGCATCTAATTCTAGAAGTGTGAAATAGCATTTGATATGCAGATATTATCTTATAGCATAGTCTGAAAGTTTGGAAGAAAACGCTGATACAAGCAAACATGCGCTCAGATAGGGCAATCCAAGGTTACTCTTTGTTTACAAGCATGAACATTGCTGAGAGGTACAGATACAGAACCGTGTGAAAAACGTATAACAGGCACTTATCAGAAGCGTGTTAGTAGTGGGCTATGTAGCCAAAACGGAATAACCATAGAGCAATGGAGAGTACGAGGATGGAACCATGTGCACAAATATTGAATCAGTGGCGGCTAGATGCTATTATTTCGCAAGTGTATTGCAAACGTTTCGTTTGCGGATCGATGTTTACTCAAAAATTTTTGCTTCTATATCCTGTAATTTCAACTGATTAAATTTGTACTATTAGTTGTGATATACCTGTATATGGTACCCAGTTTCATTTACGTAAGTGGGCATTAATTCTTCAGTATCATTAATTATTCTTCGTCAAACTATTAAATATTTTCAAACAATTCTTAATATAATGTACATATTATTATTATTATTATTATTATTATTATTATTATATACATTCAGCCTAATTTCAAAATATTGTGAATTTTATTATTTGTTTTTTCCACTAACGATGTAGTTGGGAAACTGAATAAAACTAGAAGAATTCAGTGCTGTGACGAGGGATGAATTTAATGGCTGCTTACGACAGATTCAAGATACTTTTTTGCCATGGGAATAATTCAGATATTTAATCATATTTATTTAATTAATTAAAATCGTTGGAGCCAGTTTTGAGAAAATAAGCAATAAGAAAAATTGACAGTTAATTGTTCTTCTACATATATAGGCTTAAGTTGGAAAGGCAGAATCAGAGTGAAAAAATTCAATGCAATACCCGAGATTAGAACCGCGGATTAGGATAACCTAATGGTGGTTAATTATGAAGCCCGGGGCTTAAAGTCCTTAGGAGATCGTAAGTCGTTATTGAAGTACATTATCTCAAAATGAATTTGAGAAAACCTTGTGGTTTACCGGAGAAATGTGTCAGTTGCAGAATTTAATATCGTACCGGCATGTTACCATGGTAGCTCAGTTGGTTAGAGCAGTGGCACAAAGATCCGCGGTTCAAACCCCGCTATAGCATTACATTTTTTATTCTCAGATTGTCTTTCCAGTAATAAAAACTATTCCATGTTTTTAGAGGGTGCCAGCGCATCCTTGAAAGAACTACCAGGTTGGTGTTTATGCGACTTTCGTTTTTAACTTCTACTGTTCACGGAGACACGGGCACACAGACATAGACGGTTGAGCTTGAGCTTTTTCTGAAAATTTCTTTTGGATGCGGAGGTTCCGATGATCTCAAGGTTTGGGTACGGAGGTTCCGTAGCTCATGATATCAAATGTTTGGGTGGAATACGATAACTCTTCTGCCTAGCACAAGTAAGCGATAGCAATAGGTAATATTACAGGTATAATTGAACTGTACAATATACGAAGGCGATTTCTCTGAAAGCTAATGCCATCTCCTTATAATACGTAACTTGTATAATCACTATGCTATAACTTTTAAACTGTAATTTCGGGAAATCGGGAGCAGTAAAGTTTCCATCACGCTTATGAAGGATTGTAATTTGCAGCTTTCCCGCTCGGTTGTTTGTCGTCCAGGTCCACGCGTTGCAATTTTTAACGATTTGTTTGTCCGGCTTTTCAATAACAGAAAAGGCAAACAGACCGATGAGATGAAGCTAATGCAGAATTAATGTGACCTCTGTCAGACCTTCTACACTTGAACAAACAGGTTGGGCCATGTTTACGCATGTAGAAAACAACGTTATTTCCCTGGTATTGGATTCACGCTGTTGCACTTTTTGTTGGTGGAATACAACGCTGATTGGTGTAGGTTATTTACAGATAACTGCCATACTCAAGAGTGTGTACAATTGCTCCAATTAATATTCCGTTTTTTGTGTCTTTCTAAGTTTGAATGACTTTGAAACCATGAAGTATCAGTAAAATTGACATAGTGTAAGAATTATGAGTTTTTATGTGTACGGCATCTAACTTTATGAAATTGTACTTTTTTATTAAGTAATGTGGATAAAAATAGCAATTTATCACTTACAACATCACGAGAACAAATGGATAAATCATTTACATCACATGCGTACAAATAGAATCCCAAAAGCCATGCTTCACAATCGTCCAAACAGGAAGAGGTCTTAGGTTGTCCAAGGAAACGGATTGAAATTTAATTTGAGATTGTAACAGGCCTAGAGCCTAATACTTGAAAGGAAGAAGAAGAAAGATAAAAAGAAAAGTAGCATTACATCTGTTACTGCATAGATCATGCCCCATTAATATATTTGCTTTTGCCCCATCAACATTCGGTTTTCATATATTTACCTCGCGTTTGTTCGGCCGGGATAGGGCTGTCCACTTGCTCAGTTTACCTTTTAAACTACAGCCAGGCTTGTTTTCAGTGCAGTTTTTACCATGGGTCATAAACGAAATAATACATCTGAACAAAGACAGTTGGCAATCTTCCACTATGAAAATACACTGAAATTGCCAAAATGGTAAATGTTAGTAATAGCATGGTTAATAACTCTCCAAAGATATAAAAATGAAGAAAGGTTAGAGTATATACCGCAAAAATGTGGGCTAAAAAGATTAACCGAAAGTGAAATATGCTCAGTACTGAGGAAAATAAAGCAAAATCCTCTCTAAGTGTTCCAAAACTTACAGCTTATGTTAGAATACTGGAGTTAGATTGACAAATAGCAAAGAAGAAACCATACGTAAATGCTGTGAACAGAAAAAAACTAATGTATTAGATTTACATGACTATCTTTAATAACTCTTCAACAACTATTCTTACAAATCCTTATTCTAGTATTCAAGAGAAACATCTGTAGAAATTATTTATAACAGATTTCGTTGCTGGTACAATGGTTTAAGCTACAGTATTTTAAAAACGGGTTTACTCTGAGATGGCTTTGAAATTCCATTATCTTTGCATGACTACGAGAAAGAACGAATAGCGACTTAGCATTTTAAAAATAATAAAGCATTTGACAATTCAAATCGTTAATAAAGAATACCTAGAAAATTGTTAATGCCGCAAAATATTATTTGATGTTAATTGTGTGTCTTAATGAGATCTATGTTTTTTGTGGAGTACGTTTTTGCCTGACTCTTACGGTTTACAAGTTATACAAAATTCATTCAGAATGAAGAGGGGTTCACAGGCTTTGACCGGAAAATTAAAGTTAGGAATTTTATTTGTCATGCATATATCTTATCCTGTCAATCCCTATATTCATTTTTGAGAAAATAAAAAATTACGACGATTTTTCCATGTAAAGGATAGCTTGGGTTGGGGGCATTTTGTTGAAAATCTCGTTTTGCATACTTGGAAGAACGCTGAGCTTAAATACCAAGTTTGGTATTTAAGATACACACACCCACACAGATATTTTTCTTAAAAAGCTGCGTTTTTGTTCAGGAATACTCAAAGCGTATATTTCCAGTGAAATTTCAATATCTGTTTTTCGATGGAATGCAATACTTCCTCTACTTACTGTAGAGTACTGTTTTCGCTTCGCAAAAATGCAAATAGATAAAGATGAAACCTGGTGGGTTTGCAGACGAGAAAATATTTGATGTTTATTGTCGCGATTAAAAAGATATGTATTGGCAAAACTGAATGATGAACTTAATAAGAAATGTCTGCTGCCAACAGTGGAGAATTTTAAGTTCAATTTGAAAGAAAGTGCTGAGCGTCTAGGAAAAGATATATATTCATGTATTATCAGGACAACGATTGAAAGCACATAGCTTTTAAATGTGAGCCCTGGCATCTTTACAACTGTCAAAGGTGCTAGAAACATCTCCGCAATCGTCCGACCTGAATCCAATTGAAACTCTATGGAGAAACGTTAACCGAAGAGTGAGACAAACTTCTTCCGTTTGTTTCAAAGAAGAACTCAAGAAAATTCTGATGGAATAATTTAAAAAACTGACTGGCAAACAGAAAAGAACTTGGTAAGAAGTATACTTAGGTGAATAAGAGCAGCAATAAGGCAGAGAGTGTATCTCACAAAGTATTAAATGGGAAAATCGAACATTTATGAGTATAAATTTAAGAAGTAAGATAGGGTTTTATTTTGTAACTGCTTCTTATATTATAAGGAGCAGGTTTAAACTGCTTTGTTGTATGCTGTATAAACATATAAATTCTTAAATCAAAAAATTCTTTTTATTTGAATCACACACACATATGTATTATATATTGTATGTATATATTCTATATATAAACCGAACATTAATGGGAGCAACTGTATGTCTTTGTTCTCTGTTTACCTTTGTTTCGCTTATTTTATTGTATTTTCTTCTGTTTGTTGGTTTAGCATTGTTAGCTCTGTACACAACGTTACAATTAGGTCTGCAGCGTTACGGTTTGTCAACCTTAAGGATTAAACTCAATACTGCTAACAAGATTGCATGGCCATTAAATCTGCTACAAGCCACACATTTCAACCACATTAGTGACTGCCTGAGTTAAAGTCCTTTCTTGTGTTATATATGTCGTCTGTTGTTGAAATAAAATTATAATCTATGCGCGATTCGTATTAACGTTGAAGGGGGATAAAAAGTCAATGCATAATTTGTGTAGTGACTCAACATATTCACTATAAATTGAAGAATTGTTATTCAGAGATAATTTAATTTATACTCTAAGGGTTGGCTAAAATAACTATTAAATACTGTGACGTAAGTGCCATGGGCCAGGCTTCATCCTTCAGCGCTAGCGACTGGTTGAAAGGGTGGTGCTCTTGCCCAGAATCACTATCGAGATACAACGAAATATTTCTCAATATTTCCTTCCCCACCATCACGGACTTTCTACAAAGTTCTTCAGCTGCGTATAAGTGAACGTGCTTACGAGTTTTGCTGCTGATGTGAGGTACAATGGTGTGATCTGCGAGCGTAGGCGTGCGATAGGAGAGGAGTCCTGTGTTCGACAGCTAGCGAGCGACCGGAAGAGAGAACAGTCCTGTGTTCGAAAATAGATGAACAATAGGAAGAGATAAGACGAGTCTGTGTTCGATAAGCTAGTGAGAGAGAGTAGATGAGAAGCTGAGTCCGCGTGTTACGCATAAGAAGAGAAAAGTGAAGTGACAGTCACAAAACTATGTTAAAAGATTTTATATTGCTTGTAGGGATACAAAGTTTGTCTACGTTCATTTCGTAAAAGCCTACTCACAAAACAAAACGCAGTGTTTAGCATTATGGAATTTGCTTCACTAGATGGTCCTAGCAAATACCACTCATGGTGGTAGTAAAGACTATTGTGCAATCATAGCAATCTGTCGCTGTAAAATAAGTGCCGAATTGTTGAAAGCAGAGCTTTGAAACCGATGCTCAACAATTTGTTACTTGTCGTATTTGATTATCGTGCTATTAATATAAAACTAACATTACGGAAGGACCATGTGTGGTCTCGTCAATTCCAGGGAGACCAGGTTGCGGGTGACTAAGTCAGGATTGGTGTCATGTTGGAATCGTTAGGCATCCGTTATTGCTAGCGCACATCGTCATTGGAATCTGGTCGCCCTTCCATTTCTTTTTCCCAGGATTCACGTTGGAAGCACAAAGGATCAATGCGGGATACTGGTGGTACTGTGCTCTAGTTACTGGAGATCCCTCCGTCTGGCTACTCCTAAGACCATGTTTAAGTTACAAATGTAGACTGTGGAATAATGATAGAGAATGAACCTCCTTCATCCTCTGCTGCTTCTTCTTCATCATCATGCTTTAGATCTTTCGATCCGTTAAAATTGTTGCGTGGATCGGTTTTAGGTCTGCTTCTTTCCTGTGGTTCAGAAATCTGCCATCGTGGATTCTTTGTACGAAGTCTTGCAATCGATTTCACTTGAAGCAGTATTTTTAACACTTAAATGATTTCAGTCTAATTATATCATATAAAATTCAGTAACAGCCCGCCTTAAAGCAATATGTGTATAAAATAACATATAAAATGTATGCAGCAGTCATTGTATTAATGTTTATATTATTGTGTACATGCTTAATAATGTTATGTGAATGTATTACGTAATTTAATAATGTACGAGCTGTGATAATATAGGTCAAACGTTGCTAACAATGAGGTAACCTTGAGGCAATAATGAATTGGAGAGTTTAATAGTGCTACTAGTAATTCTTGGAGCAACAATAATGTAATTTTTGAGACAGTTTATAAATAGCCAGTCAACAACCAGGAAAAACTTAAGTTAAATAAAAGTATTCTCTTGGAGTAAGATCAGCCAATCAGAAACTGAAATAGAGCAAATTGTACTACAAATTCAGGCGCCAGTTGCTAGTAGGCAGTGTTCCTAACTGGACTCGAGATGCGTCTTCGAGAAGTTTAATACGTATTCAATGTGAGATGAAAATTCATTACGGCGAGAATATAAAGTTTACGTGTTTAAAAAGTGCAAGTAATTAATAAATAATCTCACAGCCTTCTATATCAGTGAAGTATTATTTAATCGTGTAAAGGATTAATAAATAGAGTGAAGTAAAAATTATAATCTGTGTAAGTCTACATTCTTTAGCCGTATCACACCCTGTTAAGAGAGACATGTATCTACAAATTAATACTGACGCAGCCAAGGCAAACGTAAATATATAATATTTAAAGAAACATTAAAATATAAAGTTGAAAATAAACTCTTCGCCCACCGGAAAGTGAACATAGGGGTGAAGGCCACCGGAAACCTTGTACCATACGTGGGGCAGTTACTTCATCAAGTTTTTGGCTCCCCAACAGTGGAACTACAATACACCTTCTTCACACTCTCCCTTACTTTTACCACCAAACTCCAATCTCTAATTTCTGTCTTATTCTTCATTACTTATTTATCTTTTCCAGTAAGCTGTATAATAGATCTTAGAAACGATCTCCGACGTTTGTATTCTACTTCTATCCTGATATTATAATATATTATAATTGTAAATTATTAACTATCTTAAAAACAAAGGTCCAATCTGGTATACTGATGGTTCTAGAACCAAATCAGGAACGGCGGCTGGGCTTTACGGTAATGACACCAAGATTTCTTATAGTCTGGGTACCTTAGCTACAGTTTTCCAGGCTGAGGTTTATGCAATCCTAGCCAGTGTCATGGAAAGCATTAAAAGGAGATATAAGAATAGAAGAGTTCTTATCCTCTCAGACAGTCAAGCTGCTCTTAAAGCAGTTGAATCACCATCAATAAAATCAAAGCTCGTCTCAGAATTCCGGCAATCCTTAATGATACTGGCTGAACACAATAAGGTTCAACTTATGTGGGTGCCAGGACACACAGGTATACCAGGCAATGAGAAAGCAGATGAAGCAGCCAAGATTGGCAGCGAAGTCCCATTTTTGGGTCCGGAGCCTGTACTGGGGGTGTCCTACAGACCAGTGAAACAGGCTATTAAATGCTGGGCTCAAGCAGAATACAAGAACTACTGGAACTCCATTGAGGGTTGCAGACATTCCAAGTTGTTTATTACAGACCTGGATAACAGCAGGCAAATTACCTGCGCTGTCTTAGTAGAAGAAGGCTTGCATGGGCAACAGGATTCATTACAAGACACTGTGCCCTAAAGTTTAATCTATACAGAATGGGATTTTTTAACAACCCTATCTGTAGTAGATGCCTAGAAGTATTTTTGGCAATCACTTTCCAAAGATAGATGAACTATCGAAAGCCTCAGTTAGCAGTCTGGTTAAGTTCATAACGAGCAACAGACTACTTAACTGATGAAAGGGGGGATGCGCAATAGATCTTTAAGGTCGCAGTGCTTGGGCATAAAACCCATCCTTTTTTAAACTAGAACTAGAACTATCTTAAAGGCACTCATGGTATTGTAAATTTCAATTTCAGTATCTTATCCCACTTTTTATTCAATGTTTCCCTTGATTGTGAGAGAACTCTCTACGTTATTGAATTTCACCAGTTTATGATTTATACCAGTTTCTTCAGGAATGATATACGACAGTGTAACAAATTAAAACTATTCAGCTTGTTGAATAGCTAGTTGTTTAATGTTAATTTATCTTATCCGTAAGGACCGTAAAAATTACATTGCCTCAGTTTTAAGTAAAGCTTAAAATTATATTTTTAATGTGTTACTAAGTTCGAACAACCCTCTCCATAAATTACATTTTTCCGATATAATAATCTAATCATTTACAAACATAAGAGTAAATATAAAATTATTTCATATAAAACGTAAGTTAAATTAAGGTGTATAATTTAATACAGTGTCTATAAGGCGCTGAAAATGAAATAAAGATAGGTTTTAAAAATTTCTGAGTACTATATAAATAAAAATAAAGATTAGGTAGTTTTTGGATGTTGTAAGATAAACTATGATGTTTGCCAACTCCTATTGTATAATTGTGCATTATTTGGATAAGACGATTTAAAAAGTATAGATTTCTACGTAAGGGATTGAAAATATGGAGGAAGTTTTGGAGAGTTGTAATGTAGCTTATTATTTTCATTGGATCCTATAGTATAAGCGTCTAGATAGGCCAAAGAATGTCATGTATAAGTTAAGAGTTAAAACTAGGGATTGAATGTAAGGGTAGCGAATTTTTAATGTTAGGATAGTTTATTATTTCTGCCAGATTCTCAAATCCAAATGTACCAAGCTTTGTCAAAATCGTACCAAAAATACTCCTTGATAACACAGTTCAGCGAAATCGGAGAAAAATGTTGAGATATGAACGCGATATACAACTCCGCTATCAATAACTCAATTTTAAAATATTTGAAGACTTGGTATTTACCCCTTTGGACTCAAGTTATTAAAAATATACCATATTTGCAATAAACTCTGATATTCATTTCAACGAAACTCCCCAAGTTTTAAAACTTTTGAAAACATTTTAAAACCTATAAACGTCTGGAAGACTAGGGCTTTTCAATTATAAAAGAATTTGAACATCAATTGAGTACTTTTTAAGACTATTCTACTCACACAAATTTGCTCCGTTTATGATAGCACTATATATCGATTTTAAGTGCTTAACGCCTCTTTCACACGGTGAATGAAATGCACGCAAGATACGCTGAGCTGAAATTACCCGACATTTGTCTTATGAAGATAAGGGAAAATCCAGGAAAACAGTACCTCGACCGAGGTTCGAATTCGGACGCTTTAGTTTGGAAGGCACACACGCTACACATACACAATAAATGTGGGTGCATATCCTATAGAAAAACATATTTTGGTAGACTATAGGTAGACTATTGGTAGATAGGTATTATCAGATAGCTATCGATTAGAATGCTTTTAAGCTGTTATACAAGTCTCATATATTGAAACGAAGATGTGCTTTCACTGCAACCGCGTGCAGAACATAAGCAGAGTGGCTATTCTATGTAATAATAGCCTTCTTTCTATGTAATGATCTTAAAAATGCATATAGCTTCTCTCATCTTCTAACAAGGTTATTTTGAAAGTTTCATGTACAATCCCAGCTTGAACATTTAAGTTAAATTACCCTTATGAGGAAATAAAACACGCCCAGGTTGAGATATTTCGTGAATGTATCCCTTGTAACCACAATGCGCCAATTAGACCCCTCAGCTGAAATTTTAACTTTTACATCTAGCATTTATACAATGCAGATGACCTAAAAAGAAAGAACAAAACAAAACAAAAGGTAGATAATTGTAAATAGTCTTTCGTGCTGTAGAATATTAATTACGGCTCTTTTTAAAAGCAGTCTGCTTGCTAATTAAGATCCCTTTGCGGAACAAAATGCGTCTTGCACGACAAAGTGCTTCTCATAATAAAGGAAGGGAGAGGTTATTAGCGAGCTTGGCCAGCCTTTGTTACTGCCCTCTTGCACTAATTACCTTCGATCGAATGCCTTCCAATTCCGCCTCGCATTCCGGACAAGGTGCTTTCAACAAGACATTGCTGTTAAACTTCAACAGCCGGGCGTGATAGTCTTATGTTAGTTCCTTAATAGTGAAACAGGAAGTTACATATTGTGGTAGGAATCTGTATCAGAGCTGCGCGGAAACTCTTAAGGTAACCGCTTTACGAGTTAAGGATTGGCCAGGGGAACTCGGTGTTTTCAGAACCCGATTGGCAATAGGAAACACAAATTATTGTAACCAAACTATATAATGTAAGGGTAACAGGTATCTTACGTTAGACATTATGAAATTATAAAAAAGAAAAATGTTAGAGGAAGTAGGAATAACTAAATAGAAACATATCAAAGGAGGAAATAATGACAAAATGACAGAATAAAATGGAGACTAATTAAGAAAGAATAGAGAATGAGAAAATAGATAGGAATAGTAAATAAATATGTAAATAATATAACATAATACTATTTATGCAAGCACAACTGAATAATGTAAAGGGTAAAATGTATATAAGAAGCTGGCTAACCGAGAAAAGTAATTGGCAACAGGACCACACAGGGTAGCTGAGCAAAATCCATCAGAGGGAGTGGGCTAAATAAGTAACCGAATAGCACAGGGGTGAGGAGAAATAGAGAGTGAAACGAGTGAGGTAATATTAAAAATAACTGGAGTTCCCGAAGTATCAAGTTTTTTCCAGAGAAACATACATGAATGAGTTTGTTTTCATAAGACACCAAACACATTAGCCAATGGAGAAACGATATATATTACAGTAGTAAAATTGGGGTATGTCTGGCAGTTTATAAAAGTGGGCGATTCCGATAAATCTTCTTCCAATTCTGATCTTCAGGGGATTCACTTTAGTTCGGTCCATGAAGCGCATGATCTCAGAAGTAGTTTAAACTCAATTTGGCAGGGTAGTTGGGAGTTAACGGGAATAAATAGTTAATTCGGGGAATTACAAAGTGGTCTCCACAAGTACAATGTGTAAATGGCTAGCAGCTTCATTATTGTTGTTTATTTAACTGAAATAAATCCAGACAAGCAAGACACATGGTTTCATCCAACTGTCATTACCGGCTGTTGCGTTTTCCATTCCTAACTTTTCCCTACATATATATATCTCTTGGTTCTGAGGATTATCGTGGGTGAGGCAAATTAAAAGTATACTTCATTTCCCTTAATCAATGTAGTTTATTAACAATTTAAATATTTATGGGCGGCTAGCTTTTCCCATTATTCCAGTCCCACCACTTTAAATAAGTCAGGAGCCTAACTATTTGCACACGCACTCCCACCCTTATGCACCCACGTGCATCTGTCGCTAAGAGCGTAACACTTCGTGCCGACGAAAATTGTAGAAGATAGAGAGATTGGGTTCTGGGGCCTTGTTTGCCCTTATATACCTGAGCCTAGTGACGCTCACCTCTGCGTTTAAAAATGTAACTGCGTTTCTAATTGGTCCTCAGACCGCGTTACCTTAATATGTATGAGAATATGTTACTCCAAATTCATGCGCTTACACGTCACTCTGGCGCGTTGTGAATATCTCTTTCTTTTCTCTATCTGTCTCTTTTTATTTCTCCTTACTGTTACCGGTTCCCTGCTCGTTGGCTTGGTGAAAGGTGTGCTCTACTTAGAATTATGTTTTTTCTGGAATTTTGCTAGCTCGCCCGTTTCTTACAATATACTCTGTACAAATGTTGGATGTTGAATATTTTAACATGTTTCTTGGTGAATTATATTATTACTGTACAATTCCTATTTTTGTATGGTATATCCCCTTTCAAGAAGAAGAAGGAGAACGACGGCGAAATATGCAGTCAGCTTCATTCTAAATGAATTTTTTATAATTTTCTAACTGGTAAGCCATAAGAGACAGAAAAGGCTCACTAAACGAATAATGAAGGGATAGAAATACTTCTTCTTTGTCAATCACAATTAATTTGTATAAATATGAATTGTAATTTTATTGTTATTTTTATTATAATTGATTTCACTGAAAAGAATAATAATTTTTACATTACTATTATTTGATGATGTAAATAGTTTTTGTTCAAATGCAATAGCATGGAAGAAAATATAAATATGTTAAATGTAATGCTATCTTCGTAAGAAATGAAGTTTATAGCACAACCTCACATGAACACGTAGGCGACAACACCTCGTAAACAGTTATGCCCAAAGTCAATGAACACACAGCTATACAAAGGATGTTCATACATGTAATTATTTACAGATAACGTAGGAACTATATATAATGTGAAATGCAATGATACTACCATATGCAGCAGGCTACGAAGCACTCTTAGCTATAACCGAGACACAAGCCAGTTAATTGGAAGCAGTTCGCCGCGTAATAGACAAACACAAGTCGAAAAGAGAAAATAATGCGGATAATTAGGAACGCGCAACAAATAGAAATTAAAAGCGTTGAACTTCAGTTCAGTAGGAAAGTTAAATATATTACTATTATGAAAAACTAACCCATTTGTTATCAGCTATCGTAAAAGCATCCTCAACATCATCACGATGAAATATTCGTTGTCAGAGCTTTATGTTCCCTCGGGCTGAACTGTCAATGCAGCATCTCTGTGCGAGGCGTGTTTTTGAAGTAAATACTGAGGATTAATATTATTTTCCAAATACTTTATCATCATTGATTACCTTAAACCTCACACTACTCCATTGGGTCACCTCCGTTATTCAGGTACTTGTAACGGGAAACCAGCTTTTATATGCCTTCACCGAAGAATGATGCAAGTGAAAGCCAAGTTTGCACTTCTTATTTCACATTATGGTCGTTAAGATATTTTTCTCCAAGGAATTTCTTCAGATGAAGAAAAAAAGAAAATCGCTTGGTGCCAAATCTGGACTGTAGGGAGGGTGGTCGAGTTGTTCCCAATCAAACGCTGCGATCAGATAATGAGTTTGTTTGGCTGTGTGTGGCCGGGAATTATCACTCATTTTTCTCCATAAACCTCACAACATTGGCGATGAATGTTTGCTAGCGTAACATTTCTTGCATTCAAAAAACGAATTACTGATTTGACTTCATAGTCGGTGGGTCGTTTGGTTGCTTTGAACATTTCGAAATGCTCTAACAATAGGAAAACACGAAGTGACGAGCGCTTACAGCTGCGATGGCTTCCTTAATGGAGCAAGTGGTCGCGAATGCTCAAAGTCGCGACTGCAGCGGCAAAATATTAAAAACACGCCTCGTAGATCTTAAATGATGCTTGTTTTTTCCCCATCGGCTCATTAGATACAAAAAAACTGACTTACGATATGCATACACTTTACTTTTTTTTCCCATAATGTGCATCAACTAAGTCGGCATCATCCAATTTGAAATTATTTATAATAAAAAATGTAATTTAACGTAAATATAATTATTCAGTTAATTGCTACAAGTGTTTTAAGGTGTGAGTGCCTCTCCCTGTCTCTTTTTGAGCTTTTAATTAAGAATATGTCTGATGAACGATTTGTGATCTGTGTAGCTTGCCCCCGATGTCTGGCCGTGTGTGTTAATTTATAATTAAGCGAGTAGCTCCCAATGTAGGTCATGACAATATGAACGCTAATTATAATATATAGAGGATTATATGAATTTATTATAGGTATAGAAAGTAGTGTGGGTGATACAACGCAGACGTTTTAAAATTTACTGAATTATTGGAGGAGTTTTCCAGAGCTTGCAGATTTGTGCACTTCCTATTAAAATAGTGAAATTTCTGGAAATTTCGAATGGCCACTCTGTTCTACATTAAGAATAAACCGGCTGCGGGTTCTTAAACAATTAAAATATCTCCTTTCTCCGACTCCAGTCTCATAAAATTGGAAAACAAAGGAAAAAACAACAGTTCTTTTTTAGAACACATTAAATTATAGTTACTATCAGAAATCTGCTGTGTACATACGCCCTATCACTGTTAGTATAAATTGTGCTCTGCGGTTTGGCATGAAAAACCTAAAAACTAAAGCACCTACAGCTAGATTTGAACCCAAGTTGTACGGGTAGAAACTTACTTCTTTAGTCGTCGTGAACATTTACTGTATAAGCCGTTTGTCTACAGTAGTTTAAAATTATTCCTGATGTAGCCTATAAGTTTACCTCAGACTGCCTCTATGGTCATGCTAGCTTCCAAATCCAGAGGTTCGGTTCGATTCCGTCTGTAGGATGACAATTTTACTTTAGACAGGATTATTCCCCATCCTTCTGCAGTCTGGAATTATGAGTGAGAGTGTAAACGTGTGTGAAATTGTTTAAATAGATAACCCAAAGGTTAATACTATAGTAAAACGAGTGAGCAGTTGTTCCAAAGGCAAATCCGCGTTTTTGTTTTTTCAAGAATGCGAGTAGGTAAAGGATATAAAAAGTAATTCTTACCTCTTAGTTGAATAATATAATTTCTGATTGTTGAAAATTTATCATGTAAGATCAAAATAATACAAAATTCTTCGTGTATTGAATGTAAATGCAAGAAAATGGCGAAATAATGACGCAAATGCCAAGAAGCTGATTAAATAATGATGTAATATCGAAAAAGTGCCGTAAAAAGAAAAAATGGAGTAAAGTGGTAGAAAAGAATGTAATAAACATACATTTTCATAATTCAGACCCATGATAAGTATGAACACGTTAGCAATATCTAGTATACAATATGGCATTCATCCGAATCCTTGGTAATAAGCAAGTTCCTGATGAACTATATGAAAGTGGGGCTATGTGATGAGTTATATCTGAATACGTATTATTATGAAGATTAGGAAAATATCAAAGAAAATATACGAAGGAGAAGAGAGAAAAAGCAGCAGAGTTGAGGGATAATAAAAAGGACAAAGCCAGAAGAACGCAGAAAAAGAAGAAACGCGGAGATAAAATACAAACGAAGACGCACTTTTGTCTCTAGACCCGAGCGACCGGCAAATGTATAATTCAACCAAAACGCTCTTTCCCGTACGTGTACCACTCGAAATGTAAAATACGTGAGGAATTTCGAATGAGATCCCCGTTCTTAATTCAGTGGGAAGACGGCCGAATAACTGCTGGTTTCCATGGCAGCCGACGTAATTATGTTTTACTGCGCACCTTCAGGGAATTTCGCAAACCATTCATGATCGACTGCTGCCTAATCTACAGGAACGCATTAATATAATTTGTTTCGCATTATTTAGAAATGCGTTTGTTTCCTAACCAAACTTAGCGCTTTAGTAACTATTTTCCATACTATATGATTACTATCATGCACCAAGAGAAAGCTAGTAGTGGAACTGAAGAAGATGTGCTTTACAGTGAATTTAAAAAGGTCTTTCATGACTTTCTCTAAACATTTCGCTTTGACTGCAACAATGAGAAGTTAAATCAAAACTCTGATATTGTTAGTAACGACCTAAAGTACAGGGGAAAACGTAATAATGACGCATTTTAAAACATATTACAGTGCAATCCAGTGAAACTTAAATATACTGCAACAAATATTTCGGAAGCGGTTAATGCTACGTCAAAAATTATTTTATACAAGTAATATGCTGTCATTTCATAGACTATTAGCAGAACATTTCAGATAAATGTTTTGTTCGTCATGCTGCTATAAGCATATGACGTTTAATTCAAATCTTTATAGCTTACTCTGAGAAAATGAGGTTAATATAATGCAAAAACTCCGCTTTTTACCTAAAATCCAAATCCAAAATTCTAAGCCAAGTATTTTTATTTCGTTTATTGGTTTTTGCATCTCAAAATGTTGTAAGTTAAAGACAAATGAAAAAGAATGAAATCCTTTAATCATATGAGGTCCTTCAAATGGGGTAATATGTTACAATCACAGGGCTAAAATTATAGGCATTGATACTTCATTGACTGTAAGCAACAGAAAGATGTAGGGTGTTGAGGTGTAGGGTCTAACGATTCACTCAGAACATTTTCTTTATTTATTTTTTGTTACTCATACAACAGCTATGAAGAATTGTTTCTGAACAGCTAAAAAATCCGAAAAACAATAATCAATAATAGTTATAGAGGATGTATAAGCTTCAAACTTTGTAACAAAATACCATTTTCTACATGTGTCATATTAGCCCAATAAGTTTGTATGTTTTTATCTCATGCTATAGGCAATGAATTTTAAAGTTCTGTAAAACGCACCGGTTTCTTATGAATAAAATGCGGTCTTTTCTTTTTATTTTCCACACATTTATGCATAACTGCACTAAAAACCTTTCAAGTCAAGGAAAAGAATTTTCCCACAAATGGGGATTAGCATTTTTTTTAAATCTCAAATTCTTTTATTTGAAATGATATTATAACATTTTTAAAGTATGTTAACAACAGTTCAGAATATCACATTAGTCTCAAGTTTCGTACACATCAAATAAGCCCTGATTGAACCAACTTAGACTGGTTTTTATACAAATTTTTAACATCTCGTGCTCAGAGGTTCTCTGTTTTTTTTATTTAGGGGTCACAAAACTAGTATTTTAGGCGTAAATCTAGATATAAAATGTAGAACACATGGGAACAGAAAAAGTATGTAGTAACGGTGTTTTCTTTTTCCCTATAGTTTTCACATTCATCTAACCAACACTAGTTTCCATCAAGTCCTCATCATGTCTCTCTATGACTGGCAGGGAATAAATCCAAAGAAACAAAGGGGAACCGATGAGATGTACTCGTGACACGAACGAGAGGTTAGAATTAACCTCTTTTAGTGCATCCTGTTCTGATTTGCGTAAACAAGTTGAGATTGTTACCCCGACGTAACGTAAGAGAGGGAGAGGCTGGTAAGAAATGAGTTACCTGCAGCGCTGAAATGCACAACATTTATAATGCTAATTTTAAACGTTTCTTCTAAGTAGGCAAGGAAACGAAGTAAAGTTATTTCCGCCATCGAATTATTACCGCCAAGAGGATATTCTTTTGATGTGTTTGTCTGTTTGAATAATTACTTTAGGCCGGTATTATTTGGATACTGGCATAATGATAATAATATAAAGTTGTATTATTATTATTATTATTATTATTATTATTATTATTATTATTATTATTCAAGGAATAAGGTCTCTTGCGACTTCTAGATGTTAAAATGGTCCTGTCATTTAGGTAAGGACCTTTCCTATACATTCCTGGCTGAAAGAAAAAGAGAACTTTTGGTAACTTGGTATATGAAATTTATTATTATTATTATTATTATTATTATTATTATTATTGTATAATGACTGATTTGGCCCTGTTAGTAAAAACCCGCCGTCAAATAAATGTACTATTATGGCTATCCTTATAAATATGATCATCATTATTACTTACCTAACGTCTCCTACCTAGCAAAAACAAAGACAGTGGGGATAGGCAAACAAATAATGTAACGGTTACCTTAATGTAAGGATTACCAAGGTAACCAATGTAACTAGTTACCCAGTAGCGGTTACAAAGTAACCAGTTATCTAATAACGGTTACTGAGGTTAGCTGACATCATTCACGCATATGCGCAGCATTGTTATCACTTATCGGGTACTGGCTACTTCAACCAAGGCCATCTCTTCGTATGCAGCTTTAGTCTTCCTCGCACGGAGTTGCAAGTACATATTTTTTTATTACAGCGCATGCTTATCCTTCAAGTATAGGTTACTCAGCACTCCGGCAACAAAGCTGCACGCATCGCATTACGATAGTAGTTCACATGATTAAAGGTGCACGAGCTTTTATACATTGCGATGTGAATAAATAATTAACACTGTTTAGTAACATGTGCGGGCCTCTAAGTTCAAACAACGGTACATAAATTTTAACAGTGGTGAATCAATATCTAGAGTTGCACAATTTCAGCGTCTATCCTTCAAGATTGCTTAAAGAATCGTGAAATTTCTCCAACTTTCGAATTCAAAAAGCACGTGTGAAGATGTGCGTTTTCGCTCTTTTGGATTTGCTAACATGGATGTTTATGCCTTTAACCTTGCATGGAAAGGTACAATAAAAGGCCGACAAATACACGACAGGATTAAACTATTTTCCGAATCAAATCCCAAAGTTGAAACTCGTTTGCCTCATTACCAAACACACTATAATTGTAAGTTGAATATTATTTATTACTATTGTACAACTGCATGCTTCCGACCTCGATTTGCATGAATGTAATGATTTTTTTTCATTTACTTGCGGCTGTTTCATCTACACAAGTTAAGAGCGCCGGCCCTCGTAGCCTGGTCGCTGGAGCGTATAGCTTCGGCGCTCTGCCAAGCTGAGGGTCGCGGGTTCGAGTTTCGGAATGGGTGTTTGGGTCTGTCTTTCTATACGTGTATATGTGTAAACAGGATGTGCGGTAAAAAGTAAAACAGAGGAAACACGGTGATGATAAACCGGAAAAAAACAGGGAAAACCAAGAAAGAAAGACAGAAGAAATGAGATAAAAAAATAGGCGCACTTACGGCGCGAATAGCTTAGCCAATAGGGAGAAGGCTATGTATGAACTAGCATATATGTAGTTCGTATGTATGTGCAAGAATGTAGAAGTGTGAAAGTATTTTGCGGTTATACACAGCGTAGAAATCAAAGTGTTGAGACAGCCAGAGAAACTTCTTTTTAGATGGCATCAAATACCAAAGTAAGTCCGTATCAGTATCTTTCATATTGAAACTTAGTTACAGATAATCGTTACTGGTAACCGTTTCATGTAACCATAACGCACTGTAACTGTGACAGTTATAGCCGATACTCGAAAATAACTATTTGTCACATCCTCAACAGACAGCCCATTGGCAATATTTCGCTCGCTTTTGGAAAACGTAAGCAACTTATCAGATAGATAGAATTACGTAAAACGGGAGGTAGAAAGGTGACCCTTGGAGAGGACGGAGCTAGTCATATCAGTACCAACTTAAATTCTCTCATTCCTATAAGGGACATATGTAGAAGCTTCTCAAGTGTTCTTTTCTGCCACCTCACACACTGCGACCTACGTAAGATTAATGAGGAAGGGATGAAGTGAAGGAACCACACGGAATGCTATAGGCTGCAGAAATACAAGCCACGGAGACGCACGGACGTCCCTAACGATTCCTGGTTTGCAGACGCGTCCCACTACGGAACTTCCCAGAGAGTGGCGATGGATGACCCGTTCAACTAGACAACCCTCTACGAGAACAGTCCGGCACCGCCTCAGGCCAAGAAACCTAGAAGCTCACCTGAAACATGAGAAAGGGAATGAAATGAAAGGGAAATTAGAGGAAGGAAATCGTGGTAGATGAGAAATTACTCTAGAATTTGCCTACCGACCAGGAAAAACCACGAAAAACCCAAGATCAGAGTGGCCGGTCAACGGGAATCGAACCCGAGACCTTCCAAATGGGAACCTCGTACGATACCGCTTTGCTGGTAGGAAAAAGACAAAATGGTACAAAATGTAAGTATAGGCACAGGGTATAAGCTATATTCATGGCTATTACCAGAATTGTCTATTAAGTGAAGAATATCTATATGCCCGAGCTTCGCTCGGTGATGCCATAGATGTAGAAGCTGTAAAACAGACTTTTATTGAACACGGTTAATTAGATAGTCGTTTCAGAATTGAGATTGAAAAGATTTCGATTCTTTTAATTGGTAAGTACGTGCATTAGGATTAAAGGTTCAAAAGGACCTGGGATTAATCATATGTAAATATTCATCATTAACAGAGGCAAATTAAGGTGGAATTTACTGAAGCAGTTACGACCAAAGCTAATACTAAAATCGTCTAGATTCTCTAAGAAATGTCCTCGTCACTGTAGATTTCCATTGCTATTGTGCATATAACTTTGTGTAGGTACGCTAGCAACATACCGAGTTCGTTGCGTAGCTTCAGCATCAAATTTACGCGTGCTTTATGGCTCTGTGGGCATGTGAGACGAAAATGTTGGTTAGGTTTCCTCAGTTGATGAAATATGTACTGCACGGTATCGGTTCGCTTATGAGAGTGAGAAGAACAAGCTTATATGTGTCATTTCCTACAGTTCACAGTAACAGTTTAAGTATTCATGTCTTAGTTTGTCGCATTTATTGTGCAAAATAAGCTAACATAGTATTTGCTTTCCCTATGAAAGCAAAGATCCTGCAAAAGACTAAATGTAAAATGTTCTGCGAATAAGTATGTGACAACATAGACAGAATATCACAAGTAAAACAGTATTATAACTTATTATGAAGTCCATCACTTGCAATAAACTACATATTCACAAATCACCTTAAACCTTTAACAATGATTGGCATGGTCTCCTTATTACTTTCTCTACTACGTATAGTACGTAGGGGAGGTATTGCATTCTACTAAAAAATTCGATACCGAGATTTCACTGGAAATACATGTTTTGATGCCCTCTGAATCCAAAAACCGCACATTTAGATAAAGGACCATCTGTGTATCTGTGAACAGCATAACTCAAAAACGTAAAGTCGGATGCATACCAAACTTGGTATATAGCTTCAGCATCTTTCAAAGATGCGACGCGGAGATTTTCAAGAAAATCCCCCACCACAGACTACCCTTTACATGGAACATTTTTCGAAAATTTTGATCTTCTCAAAATAGCTCTAACGATTTTGATCAAGATATCATTTATTTAAGATATTTTCATGACAAATAAATTGTGTATCTTGAATTTTCTGGGAATATCCCTTAAAGTCCTCTTTTTCTGAATGGCTTTTGCATAACTGGTAAACCGTAAGACACAGGCAACATTTTTCCACACAAAAAATGTAGAGCTCATTAAAACACAAAATTTATGTCATATACATTTTTTGTGGTGTGAACCATTTCCGAGATATTTCGTGTTATTTGTTGAATTTTCCAATACTTATACTTTTTCTCAAATGGTAATTTGTTATTCGTTTTTTTATGTCCTGGACATGCAAAAAGAGAATGGAATGTTCCACACAGGAACCAGCTCTTAAGGATTTGACTATGGCTTAAAGTCTACCATATTCCGCTTGCACCTACAAGAAAATTGGCAATAAGGTATCTGCAAATGTTTATCTCGATTAACATGAATTAGATGGAGAATAAGCGTTTGTAAAAATAGTTTGTAGAAGAATATAAAAGTCATGTGAATTCAATAAATCAGATTTCTTCTCATTAGATTGTATCTCACGGTTAAATCATATAATACCACAAAATAAAAAAATTCTAAGAGATTATCTAAGGTTAAAGTGCACTTAAAGATGCAAGTGGAAATAAATAATAACATAGTTTTATAGTTTTCCTGCTGTACACTTTCGTGCATAAAAAGTGGGCCTTTCCCCAGATCACTATGGTGTTTTTCCCTGCGTAAGGTTTCCAATCTGATTCTACCCAGCCGGTATCAGTTCTCTATGTGACTGGCCTGAAAGCAATTCAAGGCCATAAAAACTGACCAATGAATGATGTGTATAATCTATATAGAATTACGGAGTGGTTTGTAATCCACCTCTGTGAAAGAGTTTCGCAAGGATTGGTACACAAGGAAAGGCTAAACCAATTACAATATAATTCGCCCTTCTAAAGGAAGGTTTGAAGAGTATTTGCATGTGAGGTTAAACTGAACGACAGCTACGACATTTACATATATGTATGAGAGCTTTCATCAGCGACATGGAGACGAAGGTTAGGTTATTGCCCCTACTAAACACAACAAGAAAGCCTGCATTAAGAAAACGGTAGTGCAGCATGAAAATATAAGGTTTAAGCTGTAATGTTACCCTTCAGAACTTCGACCATACTTTGGGTGAGGTAAAGTACCTGCCAATCCAGTGGCTAGAATTATGCTCAAACAACAGAGGTGACCACGCTGGTAGGGGGAGTGCCTAGATTGTGTCAGTACCAACATAGACAACTCCTTTCCATAACGCGCCACATTTTATGCACGCTATTATACATCAGGCAAATACATTTCCTTTTGGTATCTTTTAAAGTATAGCAACAAAAAGTATTTCAGCAATAATAAAACATAACATTATACCACGATACGTTTTATTTATTTATTTATTTATTTATTTATTTATTTATGGGCGCTCTTTAACTACTGTGGTCCTTAACGTCCCATTCTATATTGGGCGCGAAAGATCGGTAATTTTTCTCAGAGGCCTTTTTATCAGGCTTGAGATTCTTTTACGTGCCGTAAATCTACGACACGCGAACACCGACTTTAATTCCCTTCCGAAGGAAGCCATGCTAAGGATGTTTACGCCTGAAAAAATCATCATTTTAACCCGCGATCTCGGAACTAGGGGCTAGCATGGTAACCATTACACCACGGAGGACGACATACCACGATACGTTTATCAAGATCAAAATATTATCGTAAATCGAAACTTCTTGTATGGTGAGATTCAGCTAAATAACTTGTCTCCAAATCATTTTCAGTCCATATAACATCAAATAATACCCACAAATTACCTTTATTTCATGTTTTCTCTTTCAGTTTGTGATCATGTCCTTGTTGTTAACAAGTAGTTCTGATATACTCCACGCTGCTTATGGTCAAGGTCTGTGAGCTTCTGCTCGTGACGTCATTGTAAATAGTCAGTTTGGCTATGTACGCTTGTTAGATTTCATTACTACAACTAGATCGTTATTTACCTAAAGGGTGTTAATAACAATTTTCTTCTTTCTTCTGCTCTATTTAAAAATGCCCGAAGTAGGTTACTGCTCTATTTAAAAATGCCCGAAGTAGTAAAATTTTTCGTTTTTTGTCCCACGCCTTGATAAATGTAACTTTCTCATTATCTATGCAAATAAACTGTCCCACTTCAGTAATTTTTATCTTTCCCGTCTTCCCTTGTTAGGTAAAGCAATTGCCGTGAATCACGAGAATTACGTCCATTAAACTGATTTACAGGACACTGGCAATAAAAGCGGCAGCTCCTCCTGCCAAGACATTGTGTCCAGCCCGTTCATTCCTTCACCAAGCAAATGACCCTACAGGGATCGCATGGAAGTGCCGTGCTACACAATGACATCATTCCTTTTGAAGTGAAAACCCAGTGTACAACGTGAAAAATTGTACGACAAGATGATTAATTATTGCACAATGACCGTATAGTTACCTAATAAAAATCTGCGCCAAGTTTTCAGTTAATACTGAAATGCTGAAAAACTCCTGCCTCTTCCAGCGTCTTCCCCACTTGTCTTAGTAAATATTAAAGTAGGCGTAAGGCATTTCAGTCGCTCAAACCCACCCAGCCCTTGTAAGATATGCCTCGAATTTTCTAAACTGGGGTAGCCGAAACTCACTTTATTTGCCTTCAATCGCAGCTAACTGGTTCTTCCTGTAGAATTGTATCATTTTACGTGATTTTCTTCGTGTTAAGTATTACTGTATTGCGATACGTGTGGTAAGTGCATCATTGCAAAACGAAGAAGAGTTTGAAAATAAGAGACAATGTCGAGCATTTTCTACTTTCAAAGTTTTCCATTAACGACACTGAATAATGGACATAGTACTTACCGAAAAAAGAAAGTATTAATTACTATCACCTGTTGAAACTGAGCGAGATTCTCTGCGGTAACCTGTGCTTGTATTCAGAAGATCCCGGGTTCGATTACCGTCGGGCCGGCCATTCTGACCACTTTTTTTTCGTGGTTTCCGCAAGTTGGTAGGCGAATGCTCGGGTGGTTCCCCTTGTGTTACCAATTTCCTATCCATCATTTTCTTTCATCTGTTTGAGGACTGTAGAAGCAGGCGACGGGTTGGTGCGTTGTGGTAGGACGGTGGAATTTGCGCTTTGGAAAGATTTCTGCCTGGTGGAACTACTGAGACACCGTTCCTTCCTGGAGCTGTCTTGTCTACACACGGGACCCCCCAGGTTGAGGATGGCTCATGCAGAGTTAACCGGTGTCAGGCTTGGTGACATGTTGGAATCGTTAGCGATCCCGTCTTTGCTAGCGCACATCGTCGTCCGGGCCTGTCGCCTTTTGGTTCTCCTCTTCATCCCTTTCTCCCGGGAGTCACGTTGGAAGCACAAAGAGCCCGCTGTGGTCTAAGTCTGACTATACCTAACTCCTAACAGCTATTGAACATGATAATCCCAATAACAAGGTCACCAACATTAACTTTGGTAGCGAACTGACGATCAGTTATCCACGTCTGGTTGGTGACCTTAATATCTTGCAGCTCATATTTAGCTGCTGCATGCATTAAATCGTAAAACAAAAGGGAGTAAAGATCCTGTTAAGATTTAAATTATAAAATTCAACTATAAAATATTGTTATGTTCCATGTCTTAAATAATTAATACATTCAAAACTTAAGAGGATTTAATATAGTTCATGCACATACGTGCAGTAAAATAGACAAAACACCGAGATAGGTTAAGTTACCAGCACTGAATACAACAAACTGAAGCTTCCACTATAACAGCATGAGCGGTACGTGGATAAAAAAGAATCTTCGCCGAAAAAGATTGTTAGGCAATTTTGAAAAGCTTGTGGAGGAAGTCATGAACTTAACTTTTCATAGCGTCTAATGTAAGAAAAGATGACGCCCCCAAATGCGGTTAAACAAACGTGCCTCTGTAACATTTTTACTTCCTCAAATACATGCTTTCAAATTCCGTGAATTCAAAAAAAGCATTTTTAGAAAAAGGTGTGTCCGCGCGTGTATCTGTATGTTGCTGTGTCCGTAAACAGCATAACTATAAAACGAAATGTCACTTAAATACCAAACTGGGAATTAAGTTCAGCATCTTCCAAGGATGCGACTCAATTTTCAAGATAATCCCCCCACCCCAAACTATCCTTCACAATGAAACATTTTCGTCATTTTCGATTTTCTCAAAAATTGCTCTAACAATTTTGATTAAAATACCGTATGTTTAAGATATTTTCATAAACATATCTTAACAATAACGTCAGTAAAATGTATAAGTGTATAATTTTCTGGGAATAGCCCATGAAGTCCTCTTATTCTGAGTGACTTTCATATAATTGGTAAGCTGTAAGAGATAAATATTGCCACACGACAATGTGAATCCCACTAAAGTACACGATTTATGACGTTTTGTAGCGTTAACCATGTCCGAGATATTCTTTCTTGTTGGTTTGAATTTTCAAATACTTAAACGTTTTGTGGTAAGCCGATATTCGTTCCTTTCTCTTTCTTTTCTTTTCTCTTGGTCATGTAAAGAGCGTGGAGTTTTAAAGTCATCACATAGCGATGGGTTTCACCATCGCTTAAGCCTACTGTATTCCTGTTGTATATACAGTGAAAGGTGTAATAAAACCATTTCTGCAAATGTTTATCTGTAGTAATGCCACGAGGGTTTTCCAAATCTAGAGGAAAATATATAATATATTTATAAAATATGTATATTTATTGCAACTAAGTGGCGTTGCTTTCAAAAACAAATTAGAATCGTAAGGACACGTTTTGTTTGTTTGATCAGTGCAACTTGATCATATAGGCATTATTTTGTGTCATCTGGCTTACCGAACTTGCAGTAGGAATTCGCTATTCTTTTATCTATGATTATAAGAAAGCCCCTAGTAGAGAAAATATGAAACAAATAAAACCTATATTGTCAACTTTATAGGTTACGGCTTTCTTTACAGAGAAAGGCTGATAAATGTTAACTTGTTTGAATTCATTGTTTTATTATGAGCATTATTTTAAAACACAATTATCTCGTTAATTTTATAATGTTTTAATTGCATTCTTCTTCGTTCGATTTCTTCATATTGATGCCAATATGAAATATTGGCATCAATGTAAAATATTACAGTTAAGACGTTACAAGAAATTTATTTTAAGGAATATTGTATTAAGTTCAATCCATTTGAAGATCAGGAGTTTCAAGAGGTGAGAGATGCAAGAAAAAAGAAAAACTACTCCAAAACTTATCGCAAACTTACCGGAAAGGTTAGTGCATTGGTTTCAAAGTCTGAAGAATATGAAACAATGATCAATTTATGTGATGAGAATACCCCTGAAGGATTACAAATGAAATTCTTTCTAATCGCTGCGCTAGAATTGGCATGTCTAATTAATAATCTCGTCTATATCTTCATTTGAAGCGTTAACAAATCTCGTTTCTGCCATTTTTATGCTTAAACGTAGCGGTATTGATTGTTGACAGCCGAGTTACTGCAAAATGATACTCCAACCTCTTCGAGAGTTGTTCTCCGTGGGGTAGTGATTACTAAGTTAGCCTCTAGTTTCCGTGGTCGGGGGTTCAAACCCGGTGGAGGGCGATGGAGTTTTACGCGGTAAAAATCCTTAACACGGCTTCCTTTGGAAGGGAAGTAAAGCCGGCGTTCCCGTGTCGTAGATTTACTGCACGTAAAAGAACCTCAATCCTGATAAAGAGGCCTCTGAGCAAAATTACTGGCCTTTCACGCCCAATATAGAATGGGACGCTGTGGACCACAGCAGTTAAAGAGCGTCCATAAAAAATATAACTAAATAAATAACCTCTTCAGAGTATTAAAAAACGGAGGAACCCAAAGGTGAAGATGATGAAGATATTTTTATTAAACATTAAAATCATTAAGAAGATTAGAATCTTGGCCGTCTTGGTTCAAAAGGAGGATTACTTTAAACGTCATTGGCCATTATCTCCCATTTGAGACATGAGTGAAATACTCTCAGTAAACATGAACGAGATAGAAGAATAAGCTTTCGTAGGAAGAGTTTGTAGGAGAGTGGGTAGAGAAGGTGATGTTAAGGTAACGCATAAGATATCCTTTTACACTGATTCTGACAACTAGCGATTTTTATATTTCCAAACCCTATGAGAGAATCAATGCCTAAATTACACCGTATTTTATTTTGTATTTACCCTACCCTTAACAAATCATCCAGACAATTGCTTAGTCCAAAACACAAACAAACACGCATCGTCCCGTATTTCACCATTAAGGTGGCCCTATAAAACAAGACATCTCTTCTGCTCTGCAATCCAAGACGGTTGCTTCCTAGCTCGTAAACGCTACTCTGCCGACAATATTAGTAGCGAATATTTCCGCCGAGAGAGCAAGAGAAGGCATCATGATTGGGTCGTTGCGAACTGGAATGGCGAGGAACATAAAACAAGTGCCTAACCTTTGCAGTTAATCGCTCGTTTGGAAACGGAGCCCTAGCGTCACTACGAGATACGGTCTAATGGTTTCTAGCGCCTCCACCAGCGTTTACTGCAAACACCCATCCCAACCACAGGCACTTTACCGCTTCCTCTCGACACTGTGAGTTTTATTGCCAACGACGTGTATCAACAATATAATCATTGCTCGTTAACTGAACAGTGCGAAGATCATGTACTGACTTTCAAGATTAACTGTTTTCTGTTGAAATCACATGCAGAATGGGAGACGTTTGCCTGGAGTCTCCTCATAGATTAGTCCTAACAAGCTAGGCAAAAAAGAAACATTAATTACAAGTTTAATCTACATATAGTGTTAAACTTTACTCTCAATTTCCATATTTTTAAATATCTGTTAAAGAGAGAAAAAGTACTCCAGAAATCCAGCGAGAGAGAGGAGGAGGAGGAGGAGGAGGAGGAGAATGGAGTTGATGGAAGATTTCTAGATGATAATGAGAGTTAGATTTGGCGTTAACCCATAGGACACAATAGCGACTGTGATATAATACTTGAAAAGTTATAGGTTTTCAAAATTTACTGAATATATTCTAACCAGTAATATATGTTGTTCAGTTATTGACTAATCTTGTTAAGTTTGCGTCATTTAATTGGTGCTGTATTGTTTAAAGAAACATTTCTAGAGCCCAGACGGTAATAGAACCTGGGATAGATTCCTCGCACACCACGTAAATGTTCTTCCGACTGAGCTATGTAACCAGTGAATCATTGTCTTACTATCAAATGCTTCAGAACATATTTTGATTTTTAAAAGACTCAGAAATTTCTAGTGTTTTCTATGTTTATTTACTTAAAATCTCACATCTATTTGAAAAGATTATTTCTAAAGTGTTTTAAAACTAAAATGGTTGACTTTTTATATTCATGGCAAAAAATAAGTTTTTATGTTCCTCTATCATCCCTCAAAATATTATGCTCCTGATGATTTATATCCCCTATTTAAATGGTTTTGAAGATCTAAAACTCCTCAACAGTTCATTGACTAGTGAAGGGTTTGGTAAATCAGTGCCAATATCAATAAAAAAATCATAATTCATAACAAACATAATTATGAATAATGTTTATCTGAAGATAAAAAAACGTATTTTCTTAAGTTTATTTAACACTTTCGAAATAAGCTCTTCACTTGTAGTAGGGAGGCTACGAAAAAATTGAAACGGTTGCATAGCTGAAACGAACGAATACTCATAAACATACATCTCCATTAACATCAAATAAATAAAAAATAATCTTTTTAAAGAACAGTTTATAGAACATATGTAAAAATAGATGATACTGGGCAGAGAAAGTAATGTGAATATAATACCAGAATTTATTTTTCAAAATCAATTGAACGAATTTCGAGAAAGCTGGTATTTTAAATTGATCTTCTTTCTGAGGAAAAATATCCTAATAAACCTGTGGTATAGTCACTTTACGAAGTGGCTGTAGTCTAGTTTCTAACAGTCTAAGAAAATGCATATTGCAGATAAATGATATCTGCATAGCCATTTGAAATTACTATAAGAATCTCATCGTACCACAAAATAGCAAAAGCATGCCTAGGAAACTGGTCCACTAAACACAAAGGACACACCTGTGTTAAGTAATTTCCATGCGGTCGGTTTAACGAGCGCTCGTCTCTTGTTTCTACTGTGGTTACCATGGGAACGGCCAGCGCCGAACAATGTAAAGACTACGATTTAAACAGTGTTAATAATTGAATCAACTCGAGCGCAAGAGAACCTCTCTCCTCTAATTAAAAGGATAACGATGATGTCGGGTGCACCTCCCTCCCAGCTGAACACTTGAAGGAGATAGCTTCAGCGGAAATTATCGGTAAAATGATCATGCCCGTCTTGTTTCCCAATTAAATGTGCAATATGCTTCTTAATCAGTCTACTAGTTGTATTATCGGAGAGTTATGTGTCTAAATGTCAAGTGCGCATTTCTTAAAGGGCGTATAACATAAGATTATATCATTTTTGGTGTAAAGGAGGCCAAGGACATTTATTATATTTGAATGCTGCTTTGTTTTAATACTAATTGCTGATTATGACACGAGTGAATGCTTTTTTTCTGATGATCGGACGGTGCTTGACACTGCTCGAGTGAAGATACTGTACTGGTGCCCCACAAGGAGGGAGGAGGTGAGAGAAGAACCGGGCGGCCGGAACCAGGAGTGACGGCACAGCAATGGCAGGGTCCCTACATTGTCCAGATTGAGAACCCCGACAGTCGGACAGGCAGATGGGGACTCCCACCCACACAGACACCCGCTCCGAAGGGGAGGTACGTTTACCCCGGCAACCAGCCGAAAGCCAAATAACGGAGAGAGTATCCTCTTTCCCTGCCACTCCGCACTGGAACACCATCGCTGACGCTTCCAACCCTGAAAAAGACAAACGGGATAAATGATGAATAGGACGAAAGTCGCACGCGTTACCTTGACGCCACCTCGCTCGGTACGAGTAAATGTTAGCCGACTGTCATATTAAGATTATCCACGAGTTGAATACATTTTGTGCAATCCTTATATTATAAATTGTAGTAATTAAACACGAAATAATTTGCCATCCATAGGTGAAATATGTGAGAGCCCCTTCATATGTTATGAATAGAGAAAGGCAACACCTGAAGAAAAATTGGCCAAAATATGAAGAAAAAGGTATTATGAAAAAAATAGATTATTGTGTGAAGAAGTTATTTTGTTGTATTGTTATTTGCCTCACGCTTTGGGAGCCAATTTGAAGAAGGCTTGTTGCTGCTACGTATGGAAAGTTAGTTTGAAGAAGATGTATTATATTTCGACTGTTGGGGAGCCGAACTTGAAGTAGTTGCAACCGCACGTATGGTAAAAATTTTCCGGTAGCCTTCGCCCCAAATGTACTTTCCGGTGGCCTTTGCCCCAAATGTTTAAAAATATTATTAACTTTGTAATTTTGACTGTTTCTTTAAATATTATATATCTATGTTTGCCTTGGCTGCGTCAGTATTTATATTTTTTAGAGATATGAATGCCTTAGCAGGGAGTGGTACGACTGAAGAATGTAGGCTTACACAGATTATAACTTTACTTCACTCCTTTTATTAATGCTTGACACGATTTAAATAACACTTCACTGATATAGAGAGCTGTGGGATTATTTTATTAATTACTTGCACTTTTTAACACGTAAACTATTTTGTCTCACACTGAATACGTATTAAATTTCTCGAGAACGTATCTCCCGTCCGGTTAGGAACGTTGTCTGCTAGCAACTGAGCTCTGAATTTGTAAATTTTGTTATATTTCAGTTTCTGATTGGCTAATCCTAGTCCAATAGAATACCTTCATTTCACTAAAGCTTTTTCTGGTTGTTGATTGGCTATTTTATAAACTGTCATAAAATTTACATTATTGTTGCTCCAATAATGACTAGTAGTATTATTAAACTTTCTTACTCATTATTGCCTCAAGGTTAGCTCATTGTTACCTGATTGTTAGCAACTTTTAACCTATTATTCTCACAGCTCCTACATTATTAAATTAGGTAATACATTCACATAACATTATTACACATGTATACAATAATATAAACATATACAATGACTGTAATATACACTTTTTATAACGTGTTATGTACACATATTTCTTTAAGGCGGGCTGTTATTGAATTTATATATTATATAATTAGTCTGAAATCATTTAAGTGTTAAAAATACTGCCTCATGTGTAAAGTTTTATGAACAGAATTTAAGGGTTTGCATCACTTTATTAAACTTTAAATTTCAGGTTTAAAAATTAGGCTTTGTAGATTTTTTTTCATATTTACTAATAAAATATCAAAGGTAATACAATAAATTAAATGGATTATAGATTTTAACCATTGGTAAGTGTTTAAACTTAGAAAAAAGGACAAATAAGACACCAGTTTCTTTGTCCTTCCTTAATATTGATTACATATGTCATTAAATGCACCTAAAATGTGTTTCAAAAAATGAAAATGTCAAATTATTCAACATTTCCCCTCGTAAGTTTTCCTTAAACTTTCTCCTTAATAGTTTTATTGCTTAAATAGCATTAATATTAAGTAAATACTTATTTATACTGGGAAGTCTTGAAATGGTAATGAGAGTGAAGAAGGCTTCACGCGTAATTTACAGAAAATACAATATCCTATCTGTCATAGTTTTCCAAGTAAAACATTATTTGAAGTGAAAGAAACTTCATGAAAATCTTCGCTTTATAGACTTAAGTTTGAAATATGTTATCCCAGTTTTAGTTTTCGAATTACGTCGTTGATACTGGCACACACAAATATGGATACACTCTCATGGCATTTATTCAAAAATTATCTATTTTATATTCAGGAGATTTCAAAACACGTATTTCCGATGAAATTTCAATAACCAATTTTTGAGTGAAATGCAATACTTCGTTTATTTTGGGTACCTCAAACATAGATAAAGCAAAAATCCATTTCGATAAGGGAGACATTTGACACGCTAATAGTGGCTAATTGCATGTGCAGTAGGCAGGTTAACAAGTTTATGTATACGACACGAACGGCAGCTGAAGTTCAAACACGTGTGTGATTCATACAGTGTTCATTAAAATGTAGCCTGCGGTAATTAATGAACACCTGAAACAAATACCCAGCATATTAGTACAAATCCACAGAATGCGTATGAACTCCCCTACTTTCCCAAAATATATCCACAAAGGCCAAATACTATTTCAGTGGGAGTTTTAATGGTAATTAAAGTATTATCCCTAGAATTTTAACGTGTAGTTATCTGTAGTGTAGCCTGATGATTCAGTGCCATAACTATAAAAACTGTGTCTGTTTTATACTGATTTTTCTTCTCATTTTGTTTTATATCATCCTCTTGTTTAAAAAAATGCTATGATGAATGAGAAGAAAAGCAGTTATGTATTATATATATTGTTAATGCTGGGGTGAAGGCCAAAAGGTTCCCAGCAAATTATTAAATTTTAATCACCCCAACACACACATGGGGGAAACGTAGTACAGAAACTACGAGAGGACCAGGACCTTGGTACTACATTCAGCTGAAGGTGTGAGTTTTTTTTTTAAATTTTATACACAAATTTCACCTCATTCACATTACCTGTGGTTTATTAATAAAACAATTAGTGGCCCTACATTACACCAAGGAATAAAGGATTGAGGGGAGATGCCTCACACAAGCGATCTACTCCTTACACTCTTACTCAACAAGTGACGCTCAAACACTCAAAGAAGTAACGCGAACATCTATCCCCCCTCTCTCCAACCCTGGCTAGACACGCCGGCCAGAGTTGGCGAGTGTCATACCAGACGGAATTTCCAACAAGCCGAAAGAAATAACAAATCACCCCAATAATACCGTCGACAATGCGACGCTACAATGTGTCTGGTATGACAATACACACTCATACGTCACAATATAAATATACAAAGAGAAAACGCAACAGCCATTTTTGTTTGAGGATATTTCGGAAAGTACTCATTCGTTTTGAATAAGTACTTTAATTAGGTAGTTTAAATTGTTATGAATAACCTAGCCCATTGCTTTGTAAAAATTCGTATTATTCGTGAAAGAGAAATGCAATAGTAAAACTACATTTTTAAGATATGATATTCTGTATATCAATTCTAAGTTTTCATGTTATACATTCGCCTTGGTCTTCCTGACTGTTGTTTTCTTCTTATTTTTTTGACCCTTTCGTATAGTTAAACCCATATCATGGATTATCTTCCATTTTATTTATTAAGACAAATTTAGGTAAGGATATGCTATTGAAATGTGAGAAAAAAATGTGATTTTTGCATGATTTGAATGTTGTTACTGAGCTGTTTCTGAGGTGCAGAAACATTGGCACAGCTAATTCAAATATTGGTTCTGGAAGGACTATAAAAAGTTACTTGTACTCATTTTATATAATTCTTTCACCGGTGAAAAGTCCTGTTTATACCGATGGATCCAGCTCTAAGAAAGCTTCTAATTTCGATTCCTTCTTCTTTAACGGATTACCCTCCTCTTCTTAGGACTCATACCCCAAGGACATAAGCCAACGCTTTCGACCAGTAGTCTTTCGAGGAGCAAGCAAACTTTGGAAACACAGTATATACAGGATGGGTAATCAGCCCAATGCCTGGTATGACAGTGAAGAAGGAAATGAAATGTAGTGATAAAAGGGATAATAGAAATTCTAGGTTCAAATTATCCAACCCAGCCTTTGCCTAGCAACCGAGAAAAACCGTTGGTCAGATTGGTCGGAGTTTGAACCCGGGACCTCCCGAATGCAGGCCACAGAGTTAGGCCTGAACCATCCCGCTCGATAATTTCGATTTTTATATGTATAAAATATTAAAAGTGGTTTGCAAAACCTATTTAGTAGAATACCTTTCATTGGAATAATAACCGAACATACTTGCAAAGAAGACTTCGATTTTTCATTGAAAATATCGATAATTATTACTTCACAGAAAATGTGCATAAAAATAAAGACAAGTAGCGGATATTTTGTTCCAGCAATACTTTTCGATAGTCACGATTTAGCAACTGAGAACACAGCAAAACCAAATACAATTAAATATGCTTATAGTGGTACCTCTAAAAGCTTTAAATAACCCTTAGGTATGAAATATGTTCTGTTTCCTCCGTATGTTGTAAATAAGTTCATGTTTATGTTATAGAAAATAAGTGCCCAGCTTGGCATCGGAATTTAGTCAACCGATATTTTATATTTAACAAGCTAGAAGATTATTTATCCTGGTGACTACAGACTGTGTAATACATATTTCCAAAAGTTTAAATTGGTGGCGTGTGAGTGCGAAATCTTCATATTGATAAGTTTCGCTCTATTTCCTTATATATTGCAACAAATGAAAGCACCAGTTGTTGCTAAACACACTTTATTTGTCACTTAGATGCTCAGAATCGCTTTACACTTGAAACACTTCTGACACAGAACACAACTGATCCGTCGAATCCAATCACAACTGACCTGCAGAGTATAACTAACAACTGAACTGCACTCGACACTGTTCACTTTTAACCGTCCAAACTCCTCGACTTCTTGACTGCAGTTAACCTCGTAACTTCTTAACTAACTAAGCTCCCCCACAGGGGCAAGAGCAGCCCCCTTATATAGGCCCCGCATACAGAGCGGAGTGTTCTTGAAAGGGAACCTTCTCGAACTACCCAAAGGAATTCTCTGGAGTGGGGAAGAGGCACATAATGGGTGTTGTTCCCACAACTGTTGTTCTAAAGGCTGGTCGAGGACTCCATCCAGGTGCCGGGGCGGGATGCCTTTACTAGCGGCCCGCAGGTAACTTCGAGCGCGCGGTCACACTATTGATGTTAGAGGTTTCTTTATTATATGAAAACTTTGGAACCTGTATGTTATTAAATAATTATAGTCTAAATGAAGGTATGAAGGTTCAAAATTTCATATGTTATGATTATCTAAAGCATCATTCGATATTACAGGCTGTACATTGCTTTCAGAATTTGGAAGACTGTCGGCGGAGATTAAGGAAATCAGAATGAGCGACTACTTCATACCCATTTATATGAATATCAGGAGATTTGCATTAGTTGTTATCACGCAAGGGAACTTTTAAGCAGTTGGTAACAAGTTGTCTACACTCAAACCATATTATACAAAGAACATAAACAACACTGACGGTAGCTAACACGGTCTAGTGACTGCACGTCAAAAGGCTGTATGAGGGATGGGGGATAGCTTGTTACCAGCGACGTCCCGCCTAAAGTCCAGTTACAGTTCAGCTTTATTTCCTTTTGTCCTAACTCAAATACTTAGAAATTCTGTGCCTGGTTGTTAGGGATATCACGGGTCTTTATGAGATCGCAATTATAAGGGGTAAAGGGGGATTCACCATAAATTGTCTAGATCAAGGATGGCGAAAACCAATTTTCTTCCCCGAGTCACCAAATATGCAACATGCACTGCATCATTCAGCAGCATGTGAAAAACAAACGGACGTTGCAGAGAGGGAACGGCGCCTACGAGTCAAAATAACTCGCGAGTCACGTTTTCGCCACCTCTGGCTCTAGATCACTATGCAATAATTTCACAGGAATGCGGGAAGCGGTAAATGGAATTAATGAAGTCTTCATTGCAAGTTTAAAAGCTACGCGTGCAACTTTGGGTGAACTAGCTACTTTCATGTAAATTGTGTACATTCTAATGAATTCTTCGTATCTCCTTCAGTAAGTTTTTATTTCTTATGGTTCCCCAGTTACAGAACATCCAATAAGAATGAAAACGGTTTCATTGCTTACTTACAGAATTTCATTACATACTTTGTCATCATAGTATCTTAGATATATTCATACGATACTTTAATCAAAATTGTTACGCCTGTTTTTGAAATAAAGAAAGGAAATTTCTCCATGAAAGGATTTTTTTTGGGGGGATGAGGAAAATTCTAAGACAATCTTAGTCTGACATCTTTAAGCGTGTAAATTTAAATACGACATTAGAGTAAATTATTATTACTGATTACTGTTGAGTCAAATGAAATGACTCCCCTAGTATCCCACATTGAATAAGAAAACCGTTATCACACTCCCAGTTCGGTGGTTAGGATTTTCCAGATCCCTCTGCGCAACACTCTTTCATTTTCCACTTCATTTCTCACTTTACCCTCCCCTGTGGTCCAAAACAAGCCCCTGCAGCAACAGTTCGTTTTCTCATTTCAGTTTTACATCTGGGAAGATGAAAGGAAGGGCGCGGTGGAAGAAATTCTGAAACAAAAGCAAACGTGCAGTGCGTTCATACGTCGTGAAACAAAAGACCGCAATATCGACGTGAAACTGTGGTAAGAAAATGAAGGAGAACATTCAGTTGTTTCCTAACGCTGAGATAAAGGTTAACTATCTCCTTGCTTGGTCAGTAATTGAATGGAAATTCTTTGCTCTTAGCATTCATCTGAAAAAGTATTAATTAAACCCAGGGTTTCTTCAGTTCTTCACAGGCAATAAATTACTGTGGATGATGGCGCAATTGAATCAAAGTACTCGGCGCTAAAAATTTCCTAAAATTCTGCTTTTTGGGGTGAGGTAAAACTACGTATAAACGTAGCACCGAAACTTATCCCACCGATAATAAAATTGAGATTCAACCTGCATGTCGGAAGACAACACACTTCCGCCCTACAATGGTATCTAAAATTTTATTTAATATAAGATGATTTAACATTTTATAATATAGGCACTTTTAAATCAGTTGTGCATATTATATTTGTAAGACGGTTAGATTTTCATTATACTCATATTCCATTAGACAAAGAAGAAGTTGACATTTTCACTTTTATAAAAAACTGCCCTAACATTCTTGATTTCTATATCAACGTTATCACTTACATTACAAATAAAATTTAGCGCTTTCTGTGTTTAGCTTTCGAAATAATTCTTATTATTCAATTTTACATAATTAAGAAAACATAAGAGACAGAGAAAAACTCACCACAGGAAAAATAGAAATACCCTTAAAGTAAACAATTTATGTAAAATTCAGTTTTATTAAACGTATCCTTAATATTGTGACTTAGTTCAATTTTCACTGTCACTTCGCTTTTCCTTGCGCATAGCGGCACAAAGAAACAGGCCTTCTACTTTACTCAATGGGGCGTCAAACACAAGACCTCTCTAATCACTCGCAGCACCATTCTCTGTGCGTCACAACTGTATCACAGCCACACTCGTAGAATAGCATTATATGTCGCATCAAGAACAACCACTCACTGTCACGAGCACGTTCGCTTATATATAGAAGTGCAGAGTTTCTGGAATGTTTGCAGGAGGCGAAGGGCAGAAACTTTCAGAAGAATCTGGTTATCTCTCGACAGCATTTCTGGTATTTACGTTGCGTGAGAGCGCTTCTTCGTCTACTTGTCTTTTCAACCGGCCAGTCGGTCGGTTGTCTTTCATACAATAAGCTTCGGCCATAGTTGCATCACAAAACTTGCTGTTTTCTCTTTAAATATGCTAGTATTTCAGTTCTTTTGGACTGTTAACGCTATCATTCTTGTTTCTTCTGAGCTCATGCAAAGAGTCTATAGTAGCAAAGGCTGTCTCCCTTTGCGTGCTTCTACATACCTAAACGGACTTTATATATTTTTATTTATTCCATTTAGATGCTGCCTCCCTTTTGAGACACAGATCGGGGTAAAGGTTAGGTGTAAAATTCCTATCCCTGAAGCTCTTTTATTCTCCTTGTATGATGGTCTCGTTGTGCTCCAAAGATTAACTTCCAAGGTGATATCGGTGGCTTTGGCTTTGGAAAAATTGGTAGGAAATATTATTTATTTGTTTGCAGTTTCTGTTAATCGTTAAATTTTTATAAGGGGGGCGAGAACAACGTAGCCGTTATTTTGAAAAGGTTCCACAAATGCAAGCGTTAAAAAAACTATAACAACCCCGCAACAGCCTTCCAAACTTATATTAAGATCATTCGATAAGGTTCTACGAGTAAAAGTAAAACTGTGTAGTACTTTGCCTTACAAAACAACAGGTACATGATGCAAGACCTGGAGCCATTTCTGCTTTAGTGCTTCAAAGTTCCAAGTGCTGCATTTAATTATCTGGCACATACAACATATTATATAAAGCGCTTAGTAACTAATGTATTACATTTTCAATTTATTTAATATCATAGGATTAAAATCAACAGATGTTTCACGATTCTTTCTTATTCGTGCATACGTTATCCAACTGATAAATACTGCAAACTATCAGAAAGAGGAAATTCTCCAGTACTCTAGGAACGGACGAAGAATCACGACTTGTGGCAAAAGGCAAGTAAGAGGGGATCAAAGAGTGATGTTACGGTTATGAATAAGTAGTAAATACTTGTGAATATACTTGGATGTCACTTTGTAGCAGTTTTTTGGAACGTAATAGCTTTTTTAACTAGAGCAATGGAAAATGTTTCTGTGAAATAACAGGTTTTCGTACTCTAGTTTTGTATTGTTAGGTTTTCTTTTAAACATTGAATCACTCCCTTTTTTCTTTGTTTTTTCTTCCTTTCTTTCTTTCTCCCTCCCCTCTCACTTACACACTTTCACTCTAATCGGGAAGTCGGGAATCGAAAAAGAGAGCTGTGTGTTTGAAGCCCAGCATGTTAACCAGTAGACCACAGAGAGAGTCAAAATTTACATTCAAACCCGTTTTACCAAAGATTTTCATGATTAACTGAGAGCAGACGGCAAAGACAAGCATCGAGAGTTTGGATTCGAGTAAACAATGGCAACAAATAATAGAAATTGAATGCTGCTACGACAGTGCGCAATAGTTGCTTTAAAATTCACTCCCAGTTTTTGTAAGTGGCTTGGTGTGATATTTTGTACTCAGTTGCATTGCGTAGAACTGCCAAGATTAACAATGCCGAAATATATATTTACAAAAACTTATTCAATTCATTCCTGGTTTGTTAATTGTTAATACTTTATCTCAGGATATAGTGTTTTAGTTTTTGAAACGTTTGTGAAGGTTGAACATTTACTGTGTTATGATAGACGTTACTAGCTTTTAAATACATTAAATTACCTGAAGGGCGGCTCCGTGGCCGAGTGGTTAGACCGCTCGCCTCCCACCGAGGCGGCCCGGGTTCAATCCCAGGGACCTGCATGTGGGATTTGTGGTGGACGAAGCGGCGTCTGGGCGGGTTTTCTCCGGGTTCTCCGGTTTCCCCCGCCATTCATTCCACCAACTGCTCCATCATCACCTTTCCTTTCATCCATTTCACCAACATTTCGTTTCATCTACTTCCTTCATCCCATACCAGGCTGATCACCCATCCTGGATGCTCTGTCTGATCCACGAGTGTCTGCTCCTCGACGGGCCTCTGACCCCAGGCATCCGCTTGTAAGTCCTAGGGGTGTAAGTCCTACATAAGAGGAGGGTAAACAGATAATGAATAAATTACCTGAAGATGGCTGAATTAAAGAGGTGAAGAATTAAAGAGGTAAAAGAAAGAAAGAAAGAAAGAAAGAAATAGTCGTTCAGATATTTGCTTTTAGAATTAATTGTATCATATAACTTTCCAAAAAATCTTAATCTTTCTCCTCCAACTGCTGCAAGGTCTTTGATTGGCCAATTAAATATCTATGTGGTTGGAGAAAATTCCCAGAAGAAGCGGCCACGCTGTAATCAATTTAACTTTCCCTACATCTGTGTCTTTTTTCAGCTTTAAAATGGTTTTACGGCGTAAAGACTAGCTAACTGAAGAAATTTCAAACAAATCGTGGTAATACACTGTAATTTAATTAGAAATAACATATTATGCCTAGATCATAATCAACTGTAAAAATACCTTGACCCTGACCCTGATTGCATAAATCTGTGCCTTGTTTTAGGGGCTTAAAACATTACCTTTTTATACGTAAAATCCCAAGGACTAGTTATAATATAAATGAGACAGACAAGCTTTGGTAGACATGTTATGTAATATGAGAACCGTGAGGCTTTTGATCTATCAGTTTATTAAAAAGGTGGGTTAGTTCACAGACGTGATGTTTTCATTTTAAATGACACATTCGCTCAACACTGCAGACTTAACGCAGACATTAATGGTTCCACAAAAAATTTTCCATTTTCAAATTATCGATTCATTCCAATATTGTGAGATATATATCATAATTATTATAGCCGATTACGATTAAAAGAATTGAAATCTTCTCGAATGAAAGTAGAACCTGTGCAGTTCTATGCATTTTGGTCCCGTTAAAAATTACACAGTTAGTTAATTGCCACACGTTTTACATTTAATTATAATTCCCAGGATTTTCTGACTCCTTGGTTCATGGTGGATGCTGTTTAATTCTTCTTTGAAATATGATTCTGGAATGCATTAGGTCACATCTCTATTGAAGTTATTTAAATCAGTAAAATGCTGACACCGAAGTTACTTTTGGAAATATGGTATAATATGTAGACTCTTTCGGGCTATAAGCTGGGTGGGAGAGCGTTTCCCAATTATAATCGGCCAATACATATCACATTGCCTAGAATAAATGCAATTTTACATTATTGTGGAGGAGCAGAATCAATTCTATGTACAGATACTTTGTTAAAAGTGGAAGTACCGATGATCTGTATTTACAATATTTACGGATTTGCCTTCACAAGTCATCGTCTGACTTCTTACAAAATGCTAATAACAATGAAGTCTGCAGATCATCGTCTGAAAATGTTCCATGGGAAATGATGTTCGCAGCAGTTCCAAAGTTTCTGTTGGTGTACATCCAAGTTAAGTTTAAATTTTAATGTTAGATCTTTGATCTCAGACAGTGGAGTAGCTGGATTGGTTTCCGTGTTCATTCCAATACGTTGTACACAAATAACTTTTAAGGAGATTTATTCATATTAGAAATCAGCAGATAATGTCCATGGGCATCTATGGAAATGGAGGCATAAGCATAGTATGGATTATTTTTGGTATTACTTTCTCTACCACGTACATACCCAGTAGGTAGAGAAGGTGTTGCATTCCATTCAAAAATTAGATATCGAGTGAATACATGTTTTAAGGACCCCTGAATAAAAACAAATTTAAAAAGGATCTACGCGAGCGCGTGTGTGTATGTGTCTGCAATCAACATAACTCAGCAACGAAAAGTCGGATAAATACCAAACTTTGTATTTAAGATCATAATTTTCAAAAAATGCGACACTAAGATTTTGAGAAAATCTTCTCATCCCAAACTATTCTTTACATGGTAAATTTTTCGAAATTTTTTATTTACTCCAAAATCCCTCTAACGATTTTGATTAAAATAATACATATTTAAGATAATTACACGACAAATAAAATGTATGTCTTAAACTTTCTGAGAATAGCCTGTGAAGTCCAATTTTTCCTTTCAATTCGGAAGGAATTTTGTATAATTTTGCATAACTGGTAAAGTTAAGAAATAGACAAAACCATAATACACAAAGAATGTAGAGCTCATTAAAGCACACAGCTTATTTCCAAATCACACAATTCATTTCAAATACCTTTTTTGAGATAAGCCATTTCCGAGATATCCATTACTGTTCGTTTCAATTGTTCAGTAGTTTGTAATGTTTTTAAAGTCCTGTTGCTATTCCCTTGTTTCTCCCGATGTCATGGAAAGAGTATAGAATTTTAAAGCTATAGAGAGTCGCTTTTAAACACTGGCCACTCTATCCCTCTTGTACCTATAACGAAACGCGTAATGAAGTTATATCTACAAGTGTTTATCTCGATCAAGATGAAGCAGATAGAATAGTGGAATAGTTAATATAAGCTATATAAGATGGCTAGAGAAATTCATGTAAATATAAAATATAAGATTTTTTTTTATATCTCCTGACATTTTGTTTGCATTGCCTTTACCGAAAAACTGCTGTTGCGTGCTTAACTGCCTGAGAACACACGTAGAATTTGCGGTAAGGAATAGTTGAGAACCAACGCAGTGATGAGTTGGGATCAAACCTTGAATTCTTTGTTTGAAAGTTTGCAAACTCCAGAGAAGGAAGCAGTTTGGTGTTTTGTAGGGCTCTTTGAAGTCATTAATTGAACTGCTAAAGAGACTCGAGAGTTACCAGGACAGCATTCCGAGCTTTCAACATTGCTCTTCAAATTAAATTGCCTAGGGAACTATTTTCCTTTAATAAGACTATTTTTTATCGTGGAATGGAATCTTCTCTGTTGTCTCTTTGAGTACATTTACTATTAGAACAGCAGAATGACTTTATCAAATAAGCACCCCTGAAACCTCTGGCAAGAAGATTTCTCCGGAGGCCTGTCAATTGTGTATAATGCAAAATTTCACAAGCGGCAAAATGATTAAAGCCAGATTTTCATAAAGAGTGCTGTCTACGAGTGCTGAGAATCAAGAGAAACACATAAGAATTACGATATTTACACATGTTTCTATTTATAAAGTTTTATTCTTCTTCTGCATTCATCCATGTTTATTCCATTCCTCTTCCTCGTGCAGTCCTTTTACTTTCATCCCCGTCCTTATTTCCTGCATCCATTTCTGGGTTTACTCCATTTTTTCCCAGGTGGATACTATTCCCAAACTTTTGTGGGTATTCTTTCCTCTTTTATTCTCTTGAGTATCCATAATCAATTTAGTTGCGCATAACTTACGTACTCTACTATAAAATTCCTAAGTGTCTTTATTTTTCTTAATTAACAGAGTTCCTAATCTTTTCTGATTTTGACCTTCTTAAAAAGTCCATTTCCATAGACAATAACTTCGATTTTAATTCTTTATTCAGCTTTCAGATTTGAGTCTTATGTATCACAATACTTCTTACTATTGCATTGTAAACTTGCAATTTAGTTTTATTGCTTATTATTCTGTCCCATTAAATACTATCTAACATGACCGTTGTTGCTCTACCTTTGTTAATTGTGCTTAATGTTACATTCTTATCTATATTTATCAATTCTGACTCCCAGGTATTCAAATTCTTCATTAAACCTTTTTTGACCTTCCAAAATAAAATCTACAGTATCTGTTTCAATAATAATAATAATAATAATAATAATAATAATAATAATAATAATAGGGGAACAGGTTCTGCAGCCCGTTCCACCGAAACGATTAGTGCAGTAAGTCCATCTTCTACAACTCTTCTTCCTCTTGGATTATACAGGACTATTTAAGTTGAGACTGTATAATATCTCCAAAACTAAGCGTTGTAGAAAGGAATGTCTTGAATAAAAGTTGCTTGATATTATGGTGGAAAGTAAATGCCATTAGTCGTGTTTTGTTTGGAGGGCGTTATAATGGTAATTTTAGAGTCAATTAACTTTTTTAAATTGGAATCTGCATTTTGTATGTTGTTTTCTCATTACAACATATTTTATAAGAAACTGTTTATTTTGTGATAAGGAATAAGAATACAAAATAAAAATGTTGGTTCCCAATTACGAAACTTAACTTGACCCTCAAATGAACCATCCATGAATGGTCCAATCATTCATTGCGCTCTTCGTATACAGCCATTCAGAATTTTCGTTGTTATTTACATTGGTGTAAGTAAAATTGCAAAGTGCTTGGTACAAATGTTTTAGTTTTTTATGAGGAGTGAGAAAACAACATAAAAAAGGTCGTTTCTCATTTAAAAAAATTAAATTAACCCTAAAATGACTATCACAACGTCCTCCAAATAAAACACGACTAATGGCATTTATTTTCCTGCATAATATCAAGCAACTTTAATCAAGATATTTCTTTTCACAATGCTTAGTTTTGGAGATATTGTAAGTCTCAACTTAAGTGATATAGGAAGATTCTGTTTGGTATTCTTCCACTCCTCACTCTAATCAGACGTTCTATCCATTTCTTTTTGTGGGTTTCAAATTTGTCTTCAATCTTATACGTGTGTGTGTTTAATTATTGTCTGATAATTTCATTTCTAATTCTATGTGCTCATGTACATTCTTAGCAATAGCATTTAATGTTCCACAGGTAGTCTGAGCTTTTATTCTCTCTACCACGTACATAGTTGGCACAAAAGGTATTGCATTCCACCCAAAAATTCGATACCAAGATTTCACAGAAAATACATGTTTTGGGGAGCCCTAAATCCAAAAAACACATTTTTAGAAAATGGTCCTTGTGTATGCGTGTGTGTCGGTGTGTGTGTGCCTTTGAAAATCATAATTTAAAACGACAAGTTGGATAAATACCAAACTTGGTATTTAAGTTCAGTATTTCTAAGGATGTGACACGAAGATTTTCAAGAAAATCCCTCCACCTCCAACTCCCATTATATAGAGCATTTTTCGAAAAATTTTATTTTCTAAAAAATGGCTGTAAGATTTTTATTAAAATGTCATACATTAAAGATATTTACATGACAAATAAATTGTATGTTTTGAAGTTTCTGGGAATAGTCTATAAAATCCTGTTTATTCGGAAGGAATTTTGTATAATGTTGTATAATTGGTAAACTTTAAGCGGCAGACGAAAACGTACTACAAAAGAAGTGTAAATTTCTTTAAAATACACAATTTATTTCAAAAAAGCTTTTTTTGTGGCATAAGCCGTTTCTAAGAAACCCACTATTAATGGTTCGAATTGTTCATTACTTGGCATTCTCTTGAACTCCTGTCAGCATTCAGCTGTTTCTGTAATTGCATGGAAACAGCATGGAATTTTAAGGCCATCATATACAGTCCAATTCTTGGACATTTGACTATCGTTGTTCTCTTTGTATCTATAACGAAATTTGTACTGTAGCTATTTCTGCAAAGGTTTATCTTGACCAAAATGCAGTGGATAGAAAAATAAGCTTTAGTAAGCATAATTTGTATACCCACTAATAAATAGTAGAGGGTAGGGATAGTCATGTGAATGTATCACATCAGACTTTTGTTATTTGTTTTCTATTTTATTATTTTCCAGATATGGATATAAGAAACAAACCTACCAAATATGTAAAATGTGAGACCCGTTTTATTATTTTATTTTCTAAGGTAATTTGGATATCATTTCACATTTTTAAATAAACTGTCATTAAATACACATTACACTAGCTGACATTTTATGATAATATCTATTGACTACCAAGTAAAACTTATATCGTATGCCTACGTTTGGAATTTTCTTATAATGCTGTGACGGTGTCAGTAGGGTTTGAAGCTTTTCTCACACCAACTTTGAATTAAAGTGGTGGTAGTCCAGTGCTTCAAGGGCGGCTTGGCTATCTGATACGCTTATCTTCGTAAGCATATCAGACTTGTATCTTTTGATTCCTCTTTGAGGACAAGTTGAGATCACAAATATCTCTTCCTGAAAGACAGTGCTATGTTTCCCAAGACTGATACTAATTTCTGTCTTTGAAGTTATATTACATACTCCTGATACTCCGTATATACTGAGTTCCGTCTCTAGAGCAATCTGTAGCAAGTTTTTGTCTATTATTTCAGCGGTAATGAAGGGGTCATTTTTTTTAGAAAATCCAAGTAAGGCATGTCTCCCCAACTACTCCATGTTAGTAACATTTAGTTTTAAAAGGCAGATTATACAGGGTTATTCAAAAAGAAGGAACAGACTTTAAATATTTATTTCTAATGAACGACAATAGATGGCGACACATGCAATACATCACTGAATAGAGAAAAGTTCAAAATTTTATTTTATGTGTTCAAAATTAGCAACATTTGTTATGCGAGGACGACCAGTGCTTTTCCGTTTGCAAACGCAACCATCTTCTATGAAAATATTGGATCAGCTGTAAATTTTTTATGACGAGGCGACTCGTTGTTGAACTATTTTCGTTCATTAAAAATGAATATCTAAAATCTGTTCCTTCTGTTTGAATAACCCTGTATGTTTTATATGTTTTATTGGAATTATGAACATCTATACTAATATTCCAAGTACCTATCGAAAATAATGGGAATTCTATTCCTTCATTTCCAAATTTTAAAAACATTATAGGTTGCAATTGTCTAAGTTAGGACACACATTACCCTAAGTTCGCCACTTCTTTATACGCTAGAACTAAATAATATTTTAACGTCGTTAAATCACTGATGTGCTATATTTTAATCCTGGACAAAAATTACATTGCAATATGATAATTATATACCGTAAAGTTTTGTAGTTATGCTATAAATAATAACACTGGTCAGCAAAAAAAAATCCCTCTTTGGAAATAACATACCTTTACCTTATGTATTAGGCATCACTGAATCATAATATGTTAGTCGTATTTCTCTAACACGTAGCATTTTTGGGACAGGTGCCTCCGAAATTGAAAAAAGTGCATTTTTAGTAAACTTTATTAGCAAGTTGTGTTTATGATTTTCGTTTTAATTTAAAAATGATAACGACAACCAACAATTTAATCCTTATATAGGATTATAAAAACTCCGTAATAGTGCCTGGATGAATATCTTAAACCCGGCGGAAGGCGATGAATTTTTTCGGGCGTAAACATCCTTAGCATGGCTTCCTTCGGAAGAGAAGTAAAGCCGGTGGTCTCGTGGCTTAGATTTACGGCACGTAAAAGAACCTCAAGCCTGACAAAGAGGTTTCTGAGCAAAATTTCCGGTCTTTCACGCCCAATATAGAATTGGACGCTAAGGACCATAGTATTTAAAGAGCATCCATAAATAAAATTCAATTAAAATTTAAATTGACATTGCAATGGGAACATAGAAAGCGAGACCCTCCGCAGTCTGTATGATAAACAGGAAGCGCATTATTGGTAACATACATCCTTCAATACCTCTCGCACATCCTGTTAACATGAAAAAACAAGTTGTAGCATTGCTGACGAGGCTACGCCAGGGGTATACAAAACTCAATTGCTGCATGTGTGACTGGGAGAGTCGCGCGAGGGACAAACCCTATATTGTGAAAAAATGGCCACTCAAGAAGAAAACATTCTAGGTCGAAAATATGTGACACTTGGAGCGTTAGTCAACAGTGCAAAATTTATATTGTCTCTTCTTCACATTAAGGTTGGCCTAATAAAACAATTTGTGCAGGCAATGATTGAAGAAGGTTCAGGATTCGCTTAAGGAAAAGTTTCCAGGAATTAGCGAGGCCAAAATAAGAAGGCATTTTCGTTGAACCTCAAATAAAGTAACTATTTTAGGTCGCCATATTCAAAGATAAATTGAATAATCGAGAGAAGAACCTGGAATGCATTTGAAAATGCATGCTGCAACTTTGTGGGAAACAAGGGATCTAAAACTTATGAAGAATTTGTGGAATGCCTACTTGCCTCATTTTATAACATGGGCTGTAATATGTTTCTGAACCTGTATTTTTTTACTCGAAAATATTGATGTTGATGAGCACGGTGAAAGATTTCACCAAGATGTAGCAGAAATGAAAGGGAGATACAACGGGAATTGGAACGAAAACATGTTAAACGAGTACTTTTGGGCTCTTGTGCGAGATACACCTGATGGACTATATAAAAGAAAAAGGACATTAAGATAAGTTTTCCATGAGATTGGAGATTTTGTTCAGTCCTAATAGTGTTATTGAAAAGATAGTGATAAATTCAAACTAAGGTTTAAAATAAAAACAGACGAAAGTGCAGTGAATATTAGGTGTACATGTGTGTTACTAAATTTATACAGTGGTGTTCAAGTGTACAACATATTAAGTTTTATCCAGAACATTCATAAAAGAAATAATTCAGATCAGTTACTCACCATTGCTTCCAATATTGTGAGTGTTATTTAATTATTTGTAACGATGTTGATAGAGTTTGCATGACAGTGGTAATTTATTTGTGCATACAAGTAACTAGGTTTTATTTTAGCGATAAAAGTCAAATTAACTCTATTTATGTATATTTGGAATGCAAATGTATTTGTTTACAGTTACATATGATGTTATCATTCTCATTACGTATCCAATCTGTGATAATAACAAAGTATCAGGCCAAAATTCCAAATGAACAGACAAAATCTTAATTTCTGTTTATACGTACGGCTCTTTTAAAACTAGTACGTGGTAAAAGAATTTGATTTTAAAAATTAGATTCAGCGTCGTGAAAACCATAAGAATAACCCCTTTTCTCCCCAAGGAAGATTTTAGCGCCGGCCAGTGTAATTAATTGTACTGATAATTTCAAATTTACATTAGTATTCACAAGTATAAAAAGCTTAATTTTTGAGCCAATTATGGAGTAGCTAAGGAGTAGCTGTTCTAGCAGAGGTGGCCGCAGTTGCTTAATGACTTTGGAATGATGGACTACAATTTTCGGCCCCTGCTCGTAACCAGATCGGCAGCCCGAGTAAGAAGCTAGTAACCGGCTGCACAGATAGCGACAGCACTCGCCAGGTTGCACCCTCTCTGCCAGCATAGATAGCGCTCAAGCAGTGTCGACGTCATCGACAGCTGATCCCGGTGCCCCTCGAGCGACACGCTCTGACCAAAAACAAAGAGCGTAAGGAACCTAGTTCTCGGCGAACAGTGGAAAGACTTTTTTGAGCTTTGTGTCTGGAGGCAGCCGTCTCCGCACTTTTCGGCCTTGTCTAAATTGTTATATAAAATCTTTCGGCGTAAGTAAAGTTCAAAATTCTTTCTTATGTGTAGAGCGGAGTTAAACTTTTCGAAGCGAGTACATAATCAAATATCAGAGCGCGTGCTAAATTATATATAAAAATGGCAAACATTTTATGACACAAAGCAAAAATACTTAATGTATTTCAATTGTAATTTATTAACGTTTTTCAGATTTGAATGCGGATATATCCAGTGCTTTCTGGGCTGCAAGAATTACTAGTTTCACTTAGAGGTGTATTAAATCCTATCTTCATTTCCTTTTACTTTATTTGTAGCACAAAGAAATTCATTACTCTGGGGGGAATGCTTTGTTTCAACGCATTCTAGAATGGGCCCGGCATTTAACTTTCCTAGTAATTATCTGCTGTACTTTTGCTCTGACTGCTGCTTGTAATAATAGTTGTATTTCGAGGAATTTTTATAACGAATAATTTGTGAAATTCTACGTATTGACTATACTTAAATAAACTAGTTTGAATTGAAACGGCTTTACTTGAATGTTCAATGTTCCTCACTAATTGAAAGCCCCAATCTGTCAAATAGGAAAAAATGACAATTAAGGCAATTATTCTTAAGCTGCATGGCGAGCTTAAGCATTTAATAAAACCAACAGGCAGTAGCTCTTACGTCAATATAGAAAACTTAATTCTAATATCGCAACTGTAAAGTACATAAAATACATCTTAATACGTTATATTGTACATATAGTTGAGTTAGTTAAACCATAGGATGAAAAACACACTTACAAAGTTTATATTATATTGGTAACCACTGCTAACATAATAGGTAGAATAACTCATAGCAAACGAAACTGGTGATTGACCTTCAGCATTCAATGAAGTGCGTAGACATCGTGTGGCAAATAGCTGCTCCCATGTTGTATCTTAAAGAAAATGACCGATGGCGAGTTTGTGAAACTGAACAACTTATGGAGACTTCTGTTATAGATTTTTATTGATCATCCCAATTTGGATATTCTAATCAAAGTTGTTAGGATAAAGATTCTGTTTTATGATATGTTTGGACTGGGCAAATCCCTGAAATCTTCGCCTTGAAGATCGCACGTGAAAAGTGCCTGACTCTGATATGAAATTATGAAATTTAGTACACACGGGGGGAGAGAGAGAGAGAGAGATGCAAATGTATGAAGATTTTTCTAGAATCACTTTTTGGATTCAGGAGACCCGAAAACGCGTATTTACATTAAATCTCGAGTATTACAATTTCAAAGACAAAATTTCGCTACCTTGACATGGTAAATGTAACATTATTTTTTTATTATACTAACATATTAATGATGGGAATATCCAAAGATGCCTCACCTATACCTAGCTTTTGTTTGACTACTCTGAATTATTTGTAATATTTACTCATACCGCCCAAGGAACTCCAATATAGCTCACTCAGAGCGCTGACTGTATTCCAGATTTTTGGCAACCCTGCCTGTACCAACGCTGTTTGCCGTTAGCCATATATAAATGTGTTTGGATTTGACGAAATTTAATATCACTCGATACTACGCCACTGTCGAGGAGTGGGAATTGAACTGATGTGATTGGCGATTGCAGATATCACCTCCCGGCCGGCCCATTTGCTCAAATAATGGTGTCATCATTTTGTTCCACATATGAACTACATTTGAACCGATGTATCGATTTGAAAGAACTACTGGTTTTTTGTGCTAAGATGCTTGCAAATAATAATTAACAGTGCGGCCCAATGAAATAAATGGGAAGCTGTTGAAAGATAATTGGTCATTATTTTGGTTGTGCTCACAATCTATGATAGTAGATCTAATACAATATTAGAGTGGCGTCTGTGCATTCATATGCTAGTGATGATAAAACAAAGTTTATAAGCGTTGTCAAACACTTCGACTGACAACTCTTTCAACAAAATACTGTCGTCAGCACTGAATTTGCTCATTGTCTCCAATGCCCTTTTAATAATTCGTCATTCAAGTCCATAACAGTGCTTTCAAAACCAAAATCATCACTTAATCAGAAGCATAATAAAACTGTAACCTAAAATTTTCTTGTAATTTTTTATTTTGGATGCATAATTTATACTGTAGTTGGAGTCCACATGAAGGCAGAAGAGTGCAGGTTGCGCAACAGCATTTCTCACATTCACGTGTCCCGCCAGCGTATAGCGAGTGAGAATGAAAGAAAAATACAGTGTCTCTCGCTCTCTCTCTCTCTCTCTCTCTCTCTCTCTCTCTCTCTCTCTCCGTACGCAGTGGCTTTTCCTGATCCGCCTTTGTGAGTGCTCTCGACTCTAGTGTGCATGATGGGCTACGCTGAAGCCAAAAGACATGTGTTAAAATGTTTGTTTGTTTTGCCTTTTCATGCAAGAATGGTTAAACCGGTTGCTATGAAGCATGGTGTTTATCTCAGGTTCTACTCAAAAAATAGGCTATATGTCATTCTAATTGCTTGGCCAGGATTGTAATGGAGTGAAAAAAAATCTGAATATGAAAATTCCATCAATGTTGCCGACAGTTAAGTGAAAGAACCAAAGTATAAATTCAGGATGTTACAAATTATGATTAGTATAATTAAGACATGATGCAAATTTCAATGCGATGGTGTCAATCTTACAATACTATACATGGTAGAAATAAAACAGGTACAATGCGTGTATCTTTTATCTTTCATATGCCATTTAATTCCTCCTTTAGTCATTTTAAAATATTTTTAACAGTTAACGAAATATATTTTAACCTATTTAAAACGCAGATGGATCTTTCAACCTGTTCTGCTACAGTGAAACTACCAAGACATGTGCGTACATCTCACTTGCTTCGTCCATATTCTAGCAGGCTACTGATTTGAAGTAAATGGTTTCTTCTGGAAATGTTGAAATTCATTATTCTGTATTTGTTTGATTGTTATAAAGGGAGTTTAAAATTTTCAAAATTGACAATTCATCATCTGCAGCTTCATTGTGGGCAGCCATTTTCTATCTTGAGCATTTGTTGAAACATTAACAAAGGGGAAATGTGATGTTAATTTAAAAAAGAGGTTTAACACATTATTAGAGTTAACATCGCTCGGTGTAACAGAGTTCTGTTAATTTGAACATTGCAATAGTTTGTAGTATAGTAGTTATATTTCAAATGGTGCGTTATACCTGATAAATTAATAAAGGTTTCCGCGTTGGAAGGCCTTAGTCTTTGTTTAAAATTATTTACACTCGATATTTCGGTCAACTCTTCGGTTGCCATCTTCGGAGGTTAAAAACCTCCATAGCTTAACAACGACTACCAACAAGGCGGCAAACACTTCCTATTTATAGCTCCGCCAAAGTGAGGAGTGAATTACAGTCTGCAGTGGCGCCTCAATGCTGGTATCCATGTGGGATTGATCTTCAATTTTTTAATTTTTTTTGTTGATCGAAACGTCGGATGTAAACAATTTTACGCATAGACCACGGCCTTGCAGCCGTGTACTAATTTATTAAATAACTCCGACCATGGAAACATTCACACTATTATAATATTTGACAGGAAAACAATAAGATAAACGCAATTATCGCACCACATGATTAGGCAAACAATGGGGGTTGTTCCTTTTTGCATTCTAGCATTTTTAATTGTTTAATTTGCACAGCCTATTTTAACTTCTTTGATCACATCAGGGTTTTTGATTTAAGAAACAATTGATGGCGTGTTTGCTCAATGAACTATAGGGTTTCTTAACGTTGGTTAACTAATAAATATGCATTCACTCCCACGTTCACACTTCCGGGCACTAGGAAATGATTCTGGTTGAAGAAAAATTCCGCACCTCAGCCGAGAACCGAATCCGGAATCTCTGGGTTCAGAAGCAAGAGCGCTGACCATTCGACCGCAGAGGCAGTCTTAGTCAACGTTGTTTGAAATACATTAATTATTTTTACATTGTAAGACATGAATCTAACAGTAAATGTTAGAATATAACTGGCCAAATGCTGTTTTGAAAGAAATATAGGTATTTCCAAAGGTCTGAAAAATTTAGAGCTTAACAGTTTTAAAACAGGTCCATGTTCAATTCATAGTTACCCAGATTTAAACAGAAAGTTTGAGGAATAGGTCTTTGGCGATCGTGTCCTCAATAGGCACTTTCCATCATTATGGCATCCGCGATCTCCAGATCGGTGAGGTTACCTTAAAGAGCGAATTTTACTGGAACATCCGACCACCCCCACTGCAACTGAAAGATATTGCTAGCAAAAAAGTGGCAACATTATTTTTAACAGTATGTGCATTGTGTTGTAGAAGAAAACGTTTTGAACAAGAGGGGGTATAAATATTCTCAATGTTTTATAAAAACCAAACCCCATTGTTTGCCCAACACAGTGATGCTTTTTTGCTTTCTTTTCAGTCTTAAATATTATAGTATTTATACAACTATATCATTCTAAGTAACTTTCGAAACACGCAATTGTATTTCTTTATTTATTTATTTAGTGCTCTGTTAATTACATGATGAAGTCTATAGGAACTGGCCCCGGTGACTTGTCTCTTAGACGCCCGCTTTCCATTCACAATTTTATGAAGCTAATATGAAGCTTTGAAGATAGCTCAAAGTCACAAAAAATGGGGTTGCCCAATTATGAAGCTAGACCTGCGATATGTTGTTAGACATTCTCCCTCCTCACCCACACTTCTAACGCGTCTAAAGGCAGTGTGATATCAGTGACACGATTCCCAAATTCTTGGCTACTGTAAGATGTTTGTCGTGGAGAAGAGGAAGTTCCCCATCTCCATGGCAACACCTTGTTAAGATGACTTCCTGCCTTACCATCAAACTTTTAATGATCCTTACTGTTTTACGCGTTCTTTGCATGCCTTTTCAAAGGAGGCCAAGATTTGGGAGATTTATAGGTCAAAAGCCGGAAAGCAATAACTTTTTACAACATAATGCTTGGCCAATGTACACCCATTTTTTAAGACTACTATCATTTTATTAGAATACGTGTCGTAAAATGTCAACGTCATAAACTCAAATTAAAAAATAAAAACCTTTTTTTAGCTGTTTAGTTTGTAGCATTTGTAAGTTTTACATCAGCGGAAATTGCAAGGCGATATCTTTAAAGGAGCCATGAATACCTGAAGCACATACACACACACACACACACACACACACACACACACACTTGGGTGCAAAAAAGTTTATTCGTATAGGGAGGGAACGATTCCAGTTTGTACTGAAATGTACGCTCCACTCTCTCCAAGCATCACCTTTCTACTTCTCCTCTTAGATAATTCTAGCAACTTGATTGGCAATTTACTTACGTCACCCCAAAGGATGGGAGGAGTAAACACTGCCAATGAATTGTCTATTCTCTCAATATTTTACATTAATTTGATAATAATTATGATGACTTGGGGTAGATTCTACCCAATCTTTTCATATTCTACATTAATTCCGATTTCCCTTGCTCAAAAAAGGAGCCTTGCTGAATAACTTCTGTACCTGTGCTATTACTGATATGCTCTTGGAGACGGGAATGTTCAATTAAAACTATTGTACTTCAGAACTCTGAGAGAAAATAACCCACGGAGGTAAACATACTGTTTTTGTATTGTTTTAATTGTGTATTTACAGTTAACCATAGCATACATGAATGGCGTTGATCCAGGGATCGATGAATGTATGTGAAATGCTACAGACCAAAGAAAATGAATTTAATGACAATATCTGCAATTTGGATGCGATTCTTTTCTGCTGGCTCAGAGACAGAACGTAGCGATGATGATGATGATGATGATCAGTGATGCCCAACCTTAAGTGAAACTTCGGAGAGCAGATTTTCCCCGCTCATTTTTCGCGGAGCTATGGCGCACTCATCTGTTCAGGGGTTGTCCAGCTCCAATGTTTGGCTACCTTGTAACATGAAATTGCAGCCAATCATCAGCGAATGCGGGAAGGGGAAATGCTTCCTAACACAAAAGGAAGTAGGCGAGGTAAGGCGACAATATGACGTCATCAGTTCATAGTTATGCGTAATTGATGATGAATAACAAAGAGTAACTTTCAGTGAAAATAAGAAAAATAAACCGAGTTGTACTGTGTGTGTACAGCTAAATATGTGGAGACTAATGATGTGTGCCATGGTCCACGACTACCTAATGTGTATGTAAAATATTTTGTATACAAATTTGTGCCCTAATTAGGTTATTTTTTGCATTACTCTTATTTTCTAATATTTGCATTGCTTATTTTTGCTTTGATTCTGAACTTAACCACCAAGTTTGGTATTTATATTATACTGTTCAAAGACACAAGGACGCTCCCCAAAAATGCATTTCTTTTGGATTCAAGAGAAATCTTGATATTGAATTTTTGAGTGGAACACAATACTCTCTCTGTTTACTATAGGTAAGCAGTACAGACAGTAGAAAATGACTCTAAGAAGAAAATTTCGAAATAACTCAGAAAAATGAAACAAAATAGGTTAGGATATCGCTTGAAAAGAGCTTTCTTTCTAAGAGTTGCATTGGAAGGAATGGTGAATGAAAATAGATTCGGAGTAGTAAAATACGTTATTATGAAGAACTCTGAATAAGTGAAACGAAGAGGAATGCAGTATCTATATTTGACGCATTGGTGCCAATATCTACAAAGTATTAACCCTAAAGAAAAAAATGTGATGTGTTACATTCGCATGACTTTGTCTAACCTCTATGGTTTATTAGTGGATATATAAATTATTCTTACGAAAGTTTATTTTCCTATCTAGTTCGTTTTAATCGAGATAAAACTTTCAGGTAAATAACTGTGTTACACATTTTGTCATAGATACAGAGGGAATAGCGATATCCAAATGCTTCAGAACTGAACGTTACACGCTGGAAACAGTGAGAACAGCTGAAAATCGACAGTAGTTTAAAAGAATGGCTAAATATTGAACTCGAACCATTAATATCTTGGAAATTGCCACAAAAAGGTTATGGAATAGGTTATGTATTTTAAAGAGATCTATAGTTTATGTGCAGTACATTTTCGTCTATCGCTTAACGTTTATCAGTTATACAAGATTATACAAAATTTCTTCCGAATGAAGAGGACTTCTTGGCTATTCCCAGAAAATTCAAAATACACATTTCATTTTTCATGTAAATATCTTTAATATATGGTATTATAATCAAAATCGTTACAGCCATTTTAAAATAAATAAACAAATTAGAAAAATTGTTCCATGTAAAGGGTAGTTGGGGATGGGGAGATATTCTTGAAAATTCGTGTCGCATCTTTGGAAATTATGAACTTAAACGTTAAGTTTGATATGTATCGTACTTATCGTTTTTGAGTTATGCTTTTCACAGTCACACACACACACACACACACACACACACACACACACACGTACACGGACCTTTTTCTAATTTTTTTGTTTAGGGAGCCACCGGATATTTCCATAAAATCTCGACATCATATTTCTGGATAGAATACAAAGTTTCTCCTATTTATTATACGTAGTAGAGAAAGTACAAAGACCTTGAGAATAATATATGATTGTATGATATATCGTTCGATATCCATTATCATCCTATATTTAAAGACTTTAAAATTACATTAATGAATATATATAATCATTGCTTTGTAATTATTGAGACTAATCTACATAATTAAATATTTCATAATAAACACCAACATCATGATAGAAGCTGCACATTCAACTACTTTAAACCCGTGATATAAACTCATTTTATAATGTTAATGTATTTTTTCAAGCCAAAAATGATATCGTATTTTAAAATGTCCTGCTTTATATTGTCTATATTTTAACATTACATCGTATCTTTTTGGTTGTATTTGTTGATTTTTAATGGTTCTATTTGTATAGTTCCCTTTAACTCCTTTGGTCGTATTGGAGGCTTTGACTTGGGAACCAAGTGTTATTCCTCATCGAACTGTAGGGTTTCTTAACATTGGCTTCTTTTCTTTTTTATTTTTTTTATCATTTCTTTAAACGTCAAATACATTCAAGCTCACACTCACTACCACATTCTTACTTCCGGACTCTATAGAGAATAGGAAATGATTCTGGTTAAAGAAAAATTTTCCGTTTCAGCCGGGAATCAAACCCGAGACCTCTATGTTGAGAAGACAGAACGCTGGTCACTCACTGCAGAGTGACTTATGTTAATAACTGCTCTTATTGCAACGTCAAATAATACTGAATTGAATTGAAGAAAAAATGCATGAGGCTGGAAGTGATCATCATCATCATCATCATCACTATCATACATAGGAATTTCCAAGCATTAAATCAGGACGAAAGTAAATAGACTGAACTGTTACTGGGCTCTATAACAGTCTATAACAGTCGCAGATGACAAACCGCCCCAATCTCTCGTACAGTTTGCAGACAGCACTCAGCCACACACCAGACCGTGTTTTACCTGTCGTCAGTGACCCTTGGCCGCTGTTGTTACGTTCTTTGTACTGATAATGGTTTTGAGTGTAACTAACTTAAAGCCAACTGCTTAGGAATTCCTATGCCTGATGAAGCGAGAGATGATCAGCAATTTTGGATCCGTATACTTTACCTGCTTCTGGTATCGTTATCGCGTAGCTCGTTCTGTTGTCTCTTGAGCCAGCTGCTTCACTGGTAGAGTATGAGTACTTTCTCAGCGTAAGCGTGATTGTAATGTAAAGTATAACACAGTTAAAATGACAGAAATTTAATGTGATCTAACTTCTGCTAGAGCTATTGAAGCGAGTTGCCGACCGTTTGAAGATAAAGAATGAAATTGATTATGATTCTTAGCACTCTAAACTATAACAATTGACTTATTATACCTGCTAACTTCTGCAGTATCAGTGTTCGGTTTGAGATAATTGTTTTCGCAATAAAAGGAACTAGAAGTATAATTTGTCGCGAGTCGCTAAAATGCTTACCGGCAAGATCCCTCGCGATAGCCGCTAAATCTTATTCACACATGCGCGTCATTGGGCGCTTAACATATCACACGAGTCATCACAAGTATTCAGAGTGATGAATGTATACACACACGATCACTAAAAATCGTTGATATACCAGAGTGACACTCTAATTTAGATTACACGCCTTTATTATTTAAGCTCCGCCTACATTAGAACTACTCCCACCAACATCCCCTTCTTATGCGCTCCAATCTCCAAACTCTAACATGTGCGTCTCATGACTGTTGCCATGCTGGTCTAGCTGAAACTCCTTTTACTTTTCCCATTTTCAGAATTGGCCTACGTGACTGAACTTAAGTTTCAACTGCCTTCCCATAAGCTAATGTGTTCTAACCTCGGCTGTTAGTAATGACTTTCGTTAACATGGATTGCTAATTACCTTGTTCCTTTCGGACAAATCTTTTAACTCAAGCTTGTTACATTATACATTGATTTAATGCACGTAAATAATTTATTGCAATTATTTCTCTATATCACTATTATTTATATTTAATTATTTATATATTCACATCAATAATACGGTATTACTTATTATTAAACGTTCTTCCCAGCAAAGTGTTAATGATGGGAATGTCTTGTGACTCTCAGGCATTTAGGTCAGATATTTTGAACGTGCCTGCGAGTTTAATATGTGTGTGATACGGTGAGCAGAAGGTGTTGTGGTCTTCTCCCCCATCAACTTTTGTTGTGGACGGCTATTGCGCTTCCTGAGAACCACGCAGGCAGGCATCTTTCTCGTGTTGCGAACAACAGCACTAGTTCAGACGTGTTCAGAATGAAGAGCTTCAACACTTTCCCTCTCTATTCCCTCCGCCGGAGTTGGCTGTGATATTGGAATTCGATATAAAAGATTCAAAAAGAAAGGCACGGAAAGGTCACATAATAAAAGCCACTAGGTATTCCTCAGGGTTAAACCCACACCATCGCCAATACAGAAAGTTCACAAGACTCCCGAGTTACCTACTGCAGGAGTTAGAAACAATATCAAACGAAACGTCTCCTTTTTAAAGAAGAAAGCTAAAAAGAAAAAGGAGGCTTATGAAACGACTTTTATTGTGCGCAAGAGACAGAGACTGTAGTCAGGTATAATAAAACAATTCCATATAGCTAGCCAAGAATTCATGAGAAACAAATGACTATGCTCCACAAAGATCTACGAAACTTTGAAGGATACAGAGTGATGAACCGGAGTATGTATAATACGAATTTTCATTGTTACGGTTAAACCATATCATAGGTGTTCCCTCAAGAGGTTAAAAGTTGATCGACAGATTCGCGAGTGCTAAGCAGGATCGAATTTATCTGGTGAAAATCGTAACCTAAAATGGATGTATTAAAACTATTCCATGAATAAAATGTGGCAACATGTAAATAATACCCAGTCACCTTCTTACTTGTGTTATTTAAAATCAAATCACCATTCAGCCAGTTGTCAGATCACGACATAGTAAGTGAACTATCGAATGCGTTAAGGAATACTAACTGATGCTACCAACACTGGAAATGAAAAAATACTTAACCTCAAAATTAAAATCTAAAATCAGAGCAAAATAAAGATTATATACGAGGGTCGTACAATAAGTAAGTTTCCCTATTTTATAAAAAAATTACACACAGTTGATCATGTTGAATTAATTTTATTTATATTGTACAATCCTTCTGTTACTTTTCTGCATAGTCATCATGTTTTTCCAAGCATTTTTGAGGAAGTGACACAAGTTTTTCCAAGCCAGTGTTGTACCAGGTCTGGTGCTGTGCCCGCAATCAGCTGTTCACTTCTGATTGATCTTCGTCACGGAGCTAAAGTGCTTACCTCCATGATGACCTTTGAGTCAAGGGAGAACATGTGAAAATCGCTTGGAAAAAGATCTGGTGAATAAGGAGGACGCGAGAAAACTTCCCAGCTGAATCTTCTGGGCTCCACCTGGGTCAAGACTCATCTTGGAAGTTTTCTCGTATCCTCCTATTCACTGGAACTTGCCACAAGTGATTTTCATAAGTTCCTCCAACTCAAAGGTAAGCACTTTTAACACCGATGATGAAGTCAAATCAGTGAACAGCTGGTTGCGAGCACAGGACCCGACCTGGTTCAACACTGCCTTGGAAAAACTTGAATGGAAAAGCATGTTGACTATGTATAAAAGTAATAGAGGGATTGTACAATATAAATAAAATTATTTCAACATGATCAATTGTGTGTAATGTTTTTTTATAAAATAGGGAAACCTACTTATTGGACGCCCCTCGTATTTTAAAAACACAATACATTTGGAAACTAATACTAATTTAATATGCATTTAATAAAAACACGATTTCCAAACTTGAAAGTCGAAAAAATTTGCTAGTTTTTGATAATAGAACCTGAAAAAGATGTTGTGGCCGTAATTTCGTAATTTCTCCAGAACTGAGAATGGTGCTGTTGATCAATCTTCAGATATGGCATCACTGAAGATGGCCTGACCTGTTGTTATTTTTATATTATTTTTAAGCTTTGTTCCTGTGTACCAATCAGAATCATATTTGATACTGTTGTAAAGATGGTGTAGCCTATTAGCCACTGATACTGATACTGTTACGGTTAAAAAAACGAGCCTGGCGTTTTATCCGATAAAGTCGCAACCTTGCAAGCACGGCAGCAGAACCGAAAGCACAAAACTTGAGCCATAGCTTATATGGGAGCTTTATTTTTTATTTTCTCTACTGCTCATCTATAGTAAGTTGAAGTATTGGATTCTATCCAATAGAGAAATTTAAGAAAATAGTGTGTGTGTGTGTGTGCGTGTGTGTGTGTGTGTGTGTGTGTGAGTGTGTGTGTGTGCGCGCGCGCGCTTCAGAAGAGAAAAATAGAGAGAGGAGGAAATCCACAGTAAAGGACAACACGATTGGAGCTGCAATAATAATAATAATAGTAGTAATAATAATAATAATAATAATCGTCTGATTACACTAGTCTGCATGATATCGAATGACTGAAAACTAATACGTGATTCTGACTCACTTTGTTATGCTGATTTCAGAACTGCTTTTAGTTGTTTTCTATCACTACAGTGTTTTCACAATTTCACTTCAAAAATATAGAGATATAAAGATATTGCATCCGCCACTACACATAAAATTGGGATTGATGAAGCAATTTGTAAGGGCTCTACCACAGGATGGACCCTGCTTCAAGTACCTTTCCAAGAAATTTCTCTTCATTACACAAGACAAATTAAAGACTGGAATTTTTTTTGGTTCTCAAATAAAGAAATTGATGAAGAATGAAGATTTTGAGAAGACAATGAATGAGAGAGAAATAGAAGCATGGACCGCCTTCCGATCAGTTACTGAAGACTTCTTAGGCAATAACAAAGATTCTAATTACAAGGCCATTGTCGAAACAATGTTGGAAATTTCAAGAAGATGGGTTTTAACATGAGTGTAAAGGTGCATTTTCTGCATTCACATATCGACTACCTTCCAGAAAATCTGGGACGTTATAGTGAAGAGCAGGGTGAACGTTTTCACCAAGATATTAAGGAAATGGAGAGGAGGTACCAGGGGAGATGGAATAAAACTATGGCCGACTACTGTTGGATGTTGAGGAGGGACAGTCATCTTCAAGGATCTGCAAGGAAGTCAAAGAAGAGAAAGTTTGAAAAAATTAAATTAAACACTTTAGCTTCTTGCTTTATTATAATGTAGTCATGAAATAAATTAGGGGAGTTCTTGAGAGTATTCTTAAAATGTTTCTTGAATAAAAACTTACCTTGTGTGAAATGGTATTTGAATACTTTTCTACGCTCATTAGTAAAACTGTCAAAACATTACTCATTTTGCGTAAAACACTGACGTGATATAAAAAAACGGAAGTTATTTCTAGAATCAGCATAAAAATTTGATTCAAAAACACCTACTTTTAAGAAATCATCTGACAAAAAGTTTAAAAGTGCAGAGTAGTGTTATATATGGAGATTTGCAACGTCGTTCAAGAAGTTCACCATTTTTACGCAACCTCAAGCCTTCCTTCTTGCATATGAGAGTTGTAAAGTTCATATTTAATTTCCGAATACTCAGAGATAGCAGGTTCCCGGCTGTGATCAAATACCCAGGCTTCTCATTTTGATTTCATTCAAAGTGCGCCCTTACTTGAACTTTTCGTATACCACGTTTTGTTTATGTTAGCATTTCCAACTTAATGTGTTGCTAACGCTCAGCCAACTTTTGCTCTCGAAATGAAGCGAGGGGGTGCGTTTGTAAACAGCACAACGAGATTGCAATTAAATTAAGGAAATGTATACCCATCGTGTTTCAAACTTTAATGTGATGATGGCGAGCAAATGGGAAAATTTTATTAACAAAGCTACTCTGAATGTGATATTAATGGCATTTCATGGACTGCCCTGCCCACATACCGCATTTCCGAAAATACTTTGGTGTTAACATTTTGGGCGCAGTTATCAAATATTTCATTAAGGGCTTAAACTAACACTTGAAATGTCAACAATATCCCTGTGAAACTTTGTTTGATGTATCCCGCAATTTTCCAGAAAAATAACCGTAATTACTCAGCTCTGCAAACATTTTAGCCTTCCCGCTTGCATTTTTGTATGCTGAAGCCAGAAATTAAATAAAATATGAAAAAATCTGAATCCTTTTTTTTTGCAGAATTATAACTTATTACTTAGAATTACTAAAATTATAACTTATTATACCGCTTAGGTATCTAAGGAAAAGGAAGCATTGCACCTGACATTGCATTCGTATAGGGATTTCTCTTTAAATACATATTTTTGCGTCTTCTGCGTCTAAATTAACATTTGAGAAATGTTCCGCGCACACATATATTTTATTTTGCCAGTCTTTCTATAAGCACCATCAGTCATAACGAAACACCAAATAAATACTAAATTTGTATTTGAGTCAGAGAACCTTTATATTGTTACATGCTGGGTAAATGGCCTAAAAGTTCACATGAAAATTAAATTAATTTTGAGTACCCGGCACGTACAATGAGGGGACGTATACTTACTTGGCTGCGGAGGACCGAAACGTGGTGTGGAGGTTAAGAGGAAGGCGTGGGTTTTTACTGTACAAAATTCATAACCAAAATCTACTCACACATTCCTAGATTTATTTTCCAACCGTTTGGGGTTCCTACATTATTAAAACTGGAAGGTAGGAGGAGATGTCCACCGATCCAAAGCCCGACTTACACACGCGGTCCGTTCCTCACGGAATCCTAACTGATAGAGACGCTATATCCCCCACTACTCATGGCTAGCAAAGTACCAGCCAAAGGTGACGTAAAACAACAATGTGTCTGGTAATGACAATGTAGAACAATAATGTAACCCCCAAATTATTATACGCCACAATATATACCGGGCGAGGATTTTAAGAAAATGAATCAATCCCAAACGAAGTTTGCGTTTTCCACAGACATATTACCGTTTTCTTTTCTTTTTTCTGTTTTTTTTATTTTCTCCAAAATTATTCTAAGCATTTACATTAAAAGAGTATATAATTGAATTATTGGCATGATGAAGAAAACATTTAACTGCTGTTCATTCTCATTCTCAAAAACTTACTGCAGCCCCATACATACAATTTTCCTTAGAAACCTTACGGTGACACGTATTAGCTGTGTCCGAAATACTCGTTGTATGTTTACACCTTCAAAGTATATTGACATTGGCGCGTCATCAAACGGAACACGTGATAGGAGCTATTCTTTTTTTTTTCGCATGAACTCGTTTATCACAAAAATTTGATTTCGAAAATAAGAAAGTTGAGTCTCTTTTACGTAGAGTGCATGTTATTAAATCCATATTATTTAGTTTTAAATTATTTCTAGACAAGGATTTATTTATATTACTTAAAATTCTTAGGGGAATAATATTTTATATGAATAATGCAATATATAACGAAAACATCTTAACTTGTAATGGGTAAAGTTATTACACATAAATTGTTATGTAATATTAAAAGAAGCTAATATGATGCACTAAAATATTTACTGAACATATGTATTTTTAGAAAATTTATATACTTGTTCATTTTAACCACAATCAAGTTACTTCAAATAACATAATTTATGGCAAAAATGGAAACTAGCTTAATTCATTTCCCGAACAAAAACCTTTTCTGTTTGAATTCAATCATTTTATTTTCGTTAATTTACATATTAATTTATGCAAATACAATTCACTTCAACTTATTTACAAGAAATTGATGTAATGTTTGCCGACGTCCAGACTTAGAATTCGTTGACTGCAGCCTGAATTAAAAACATTCAAATTGTGGGTCTAATATGATATATTCAAAGGTGTATTTAATACAAAGATTGGAGCTAATTTGTTACAATTTGTTGTACCTAAGTTGTAACTCTCTATTTTGCTAGTATAAAATATTAAGTGTATGAATGTTAACTGTCATTGTATTAAAATGTGACATCATTATAACATAAAAAGACTGGACAAACCCATTTATGAAATTTCTAACTAGATTGCCTATAAATTTCTTGTTAATTTTCAGTAAATGAACAGCAATGTTCTTAAGTCTTATACTTAACTGAATGTGCAATTAATTAGAATTTCTGAAACTTTTTTCTTAACTCTAGGCTTTTAAAAAAGGTATCTAGTTAGAGTTTAAAATAAATTTCTTTATTTTTTTTAGCCTATCCTTAATTAAAAAATGTAATTCTAGTTTATTCTAATTCGTTTTTCAGAGCCTTTAGCAGTGCTTAGTTATGGAACAGAATATAAAAAATGAGTAATTCTGAGTGATGCACTAGTTTCTGGGCTGTATCACAATATCCCCTACGTCCCTCTATTGTTGATAGTCATTAAGATATGGAAGTACATTATAACAGTACCATTAGAAGCAGCAAATAATCATTGAGATTTCATTTAAAGTTTGAAATGCAAAAACAATGAAGGAATTTAAAATACATTTTTAGTATTTATGTAGGTTTACACCAACAGATGTACAGTTATTTTCAAAAGTTTAAGCATTTGCAACACGTTAGTGTTATTTTACCCTACTTTAGATTTTGCAGCATCCAGAACCCAGTGTTCTATTAGGTTGTAATAACCTATTCAACAGCTTCAAAAACAAATTTCAGGAGGCCTGTGATTCTGATCATATCGACTTCAAGTAGGTTATGCCCCTTAAATACCAAGCGTGTTTTAAAATTAAGTACTGAGAAGTTTTTAAAAATAACAGAGCATTATTTTCCAAATACTTTATTATCATTCATTTCCTTACTACTTACATTACTTCTCCACATATTCATCGCCGTTATTCAGACACTTCTCGTAACGGAAAACTAGTTTTTGAATGCTTCGTTAAGGAATGATGCCGCCTGTGGTGAAATGCTTCGTTGAAATCGTCGTTGAAATGCTTCTCACCAAGGAATTTCTTCAGATGAAGAAACAATTGAAAATCGCTTGGTGCCAAATCCGGACTGTGGAAAAGATGGTCAAATTGTTCCGAACCAAATGATGCGATCAGATCTTGAGTTTATTTGGCTGTGTGAGGCCGGGCATTGTCACTCATTATTGTTCCCCATAAGCATCATACAATTGGCGATGAATGTTTGCTGGCGTGACATTTCTCGCATTCAAAAAGCAAATTACTTTGGCGGGTCGTTCATTGTTTTGAACATTTCGAAACGCTCTAACAGGAAAAAAACAAAGTGACGATCTCTCACAGCTGCGTCTGGCTTCCTAATGAATGGAGGAAGTGATCGCGCATGCTGAAAATACGACTGCAGCGGCGAAATATTAAAACGGTACTTCTTTAAAAACACGCCTCGTATTTGCTGGAGAAATTTAAAATCTGAAATGCTCATCAAGGTTTTAGTTTTCTGAATGCTCCCGTGGGTATTTTCCCTCAATTTTTGGTGTAATGAGTGAACATAAAGAGAGCGTTTCCAACAAGATATTAAAAATATGGAAAGAAGATACCAACGCCGAGCGTTAATATGCTGTTGCCCCACTGTGACATCCTAGAAACCTCAAACAAGAGGAAACCCTAAATGCGCAGCCTCTCGGCCAAGAAAAAAAACACAGTTTAAGGCAGTTTTACTTTCTCTACTACACACTTACAGTAAGTAAGAGATTTCACAGGAAATACACACCTTGAGCCTCCAAAAAGACATTTCAGAAAAGCTCCGTGTGTGTGTGTGCGTGTGTGTGTGTGAGTGAGAGAGAGAGAGAGAGAGAGAGAGTGAGAGTGAGAGAGAGAACAGCATAACTCAAAAACGAAAGGTCGTTTAAATACAAACTTTGTATTTAAGTGTAGCGTATTTCAAGGATGAGACAAGAACATGTAAAAACAAAATATCTCCACCCCAAATCTATCCTCTATATGGGATATTTTTCGAAATATTTTTTTCTCTAAATGGCTCTTAGTGGTATTGATTAAAACACCACATGTTTAAGCTATTTTCATAACAAATAAAACGTAGATTTTGAATTTTCTGGGAATAGTCTGTGAAATTCTCATTATTTTGAATGACTTTTGTGTAATTATTAAACCGTAAGAATTAGAAAAACTCGTAGTACACAAAAAACGTAGATCTCGTCAAAGCACGCAATTTTTAGATAAAAGTTTTTGTAGAGTTTACCATTTCCGAGGTATGCTTTGTTACTATTTTGAATTTTCAAATCCCTTTTACTTAGATCAATTGAAATCGCTATTATTTTTTGCTTGCTTGTTTCTTTTTTTGCGTTCATGCAAAGAGAATAGAGTTTCAAATCCATCACATAGCACCGCCTTTATCTACACAACGAAATACGAGTATTTAACAAGAAGTAGGGAGAAGAATAAGCTTCTGTAAGAATAGTTTATAGAGAAGCAGGAGGGAAAGTCATGTGAATGGAACACATCAAATTTTTCTATGTGTGATTTATTTGATATACAATCTAATGATTTATGTGAACTATATCCTTAATTATTTACTTATAAATTTTTCGTTTTATCCCTTTTATGCTTAAACTTATATACCAACATTCCTATAACTAAAATGACAATAAATGTTGCTTGTATAACAATGCCTACATTAACGGTTTCAGGCCAGCTGGGTGTGGGAATTTAAGGGAAGACCAAATCGCAAAAGCTGTAAAAAAGTAGTAAAATAAAAAAATAACATGTTTAGTTTGTTTGTGTTCTTATAGTCTTATAAATTTCAATTTCCTTTTTAATTTGATCTGCATTTTATCACTCTAGACATAATGCTTTTATATTTTAACGTATTTTTAAAAATGATACTGCATCTGCCATTTTGTGCTCCGAGTTCTGCACCTATTCAGAGAAAGAATGCAAATTTCTATACTCTTTGCTGTAGATTTTGTGTAGAGGGGTATAGTTTAGCTCATCTTTTATGGGAAGGTTTGCTATACAAATTTATACCACTTCTAAATATGGCAGCATCCATTTGTCCAAGCATTATAATTTTTTTTTCTTTGTAAATATATTTGGTTTTTCTATATTTTTGCTTTAAACGGTTTTTTCTCTGAATGACACTTTCTGATATAAGACTTGTTTGCTCACGAACTATTGAAGATAGTTACTAGTCGGCCACGATACGAATGCGCTAGGTGGAGAGCGCCACTGTGTTTTGTTGACAATCAAGGATCAAAGGGGAGTGACGGGCAAGAGGATAGGAAAATGTTCATCCGTCGACAAAAAAATGAGTCATGTCTGGAACGCCAAATTCTTCTAAGTCCTACACGGCACAACGCCTTGTTTACACCATACACAATACAGATGTATAGCCCCTTTAGCAAGTTGTTATGCGGCATTATTAAATATCCTAATGTGCCTTCTCTGTAACGCTGTGGCAAAGCGTAGGGTACTTCCGTGGTTAAGATCGCAGGTTCGCTTCTGTATGTAGCAAACACTTTTTTTTCCTTTCTTCTGTTAATGATTAATCAATACAGAGAGACTACTTATTTTCGATATACTGCATTTTATACACGGCATTTGGCAAAGCTCATAATAGAATAGTTATTACGATGCAAAGTACGTGGCTTCACAATTTCATCATCATGGTTGCATATCTGTATGTTGTTGGATATCAGGGACGGTCTAGGTGTGTTGTGGCAGCTTGACGTTACACTGAACGATGCGCAATGCACGGCAGTACTTAAGAATATTTTGATTCCTTCTGTGAGGATGGGATATCCTGATGGAATTGTTGAATTCTTACAGGATAATCATCCAGTCCACATATGTTTAAAGGTTTCAAATTGGTTCTCAGAGAGGCAGATTATCAGAGTGATAGACTGGCCTTCCTGTTCACCAGAATTGAACCCTAATGAAAATGTGTGGGATGAAGTGAAAAGGAACTTCGCTCGAATTTCCCTGCAGATGTGCAAAGGACAAAAGATGGCTTCTGGGCACAAATTCAAGAAGCCTGGAATGTTGTAGCTTCTCGTCCATGTTACTATAGGGATTTAATTTCATCTATAACCCGAAAATGAGGGCAATTATACGTGCTGAGGGTCCATACACCCGATATTAATCTTTTTTTTTTTATTTTTCATATTTTTTAGTTTTAGAAGATAATAGTTTATTTTCATTTATTTCTTTAGTTATTTAAAACGAGTGTTTTAGTAGAATTGTGTTTTTGTGTGCATAGATATGCCTAAAACTTAAAGTGCTAAAGTCATATTAATGCAATATTATGTTCTACACATCCAGTCATAAAATTAACACTATAATATTATAATTAATAATATAACAACACTAAAAATTAACAATATAAAGTAACAATAGCAACCACTGCTTTCTTAACCTCTCGGCCAACGAAACGTTTTCCCGTGCTCTGTTTTCGTAGCTTATAAGCGACAACACCGAGAAACACCGTTATAAGGTAACCATTGCGCTCAAAGGGCAGAGACCATTCTACAGTTCCTACATGTGCATTGTGAACACAGCTGTTACGAAGATACACGAAGCTCTCCGATCGTCACGGAATCTGGGGATGACTCATTTTGTTTTGTTCACGCGTGTTCTGTCGCACAATGAAAACAGGGCTAATGTGCTGGCCTCAGTTTCGCTAGTACTAGTAAATATGTTTCGGAACTGCGGTTGTTTTCTTTACCTGACTGTCTTCCGGTGCCCCGCCCACTTGTTTCGCAACTATTTAGTTCCTCTTCCCACTACACTCACTCATGTTGTGAACGACTGGTAAATAAAATGTTGATATGGTAGATAAAATTTTAATACAACTTAGTATTAATAAGTTTATTGGTTATATTTTAAAAACTTGCTGATAAATTTTAATAAAAATGTGTTAAGACAAAATCTTATCTTTCTTAATTAATCAATTATTATATAAATCTAGATAGTGAACTTAGAATTCAAGTGAGCAATATTTTCTGAGATAATGGGTCATTAATTCAGCAAATTTAACATTGTCGGGATAAGATTTTTAATTTCCCCTTAAAACTGTAAAATTACTGAATAAAAACTCCGGCAGCAGTGGTTGAAACAGTATTAAACATAAGCATTTAGAATTTTGACAATTCTTTAAATCAGAAAAACCTGCACAAGAGAAAACAGCTACGTTTCTTTAAACACGACCTCATGCGACTAAAATAGGAAAACATGACATTTCTTTGTCATATATTTTTACGTTACAAAATAAGTAGGTATTTTGCAGGCAGACAAAAATCCCACTGTATAAACGTATTCCGGTAAGTCACAGGTCACATATGGAGAAAATCCTGTGAAAGAAACCTGCAGCCTATAAGCTTTATAAAAGAAAGAAAGGAAAAGAAAGTTTTTATTGTATTTTACCTTTTACGTCGCGTTATTTAAGTCCCCTTTCGTGCGCGGTGGCAGTAAAGATTTTATTTCGTTGAGAGGTTTTTCCCTACAACTTGCATCAGTCTCCAGAAATAAAGCGTGCCAACTTAAGAAACTTTGTTGCTGTAACTTTCAAGTTTTCGTCACGGTGATGGTAACTAAAGGAAAAGAGAATTGCTTTTGTGGAAAAGCGACGCCAGGAGCATAGGATGTTTAAAAACTGTGTAACTCCGATATCTAACAAAATAGTCTTAGAAAGGGGTACTTTTCGTTCCCTGGATTCCTTGTACTTTAAACTGCATTTTCTGGGGTCATTTCAAACGATAATAAAAAATCAAAGATTTTATACATTATCATTTATTCATTTGATTGGATTTGCAAATGAAATATTTCATGTACAGGCATCGTCAACGATGATGACTTGGTGTAACAAACACAAGGTCACCGGTTACTGTTGGGGCGTGATTACTAGGAATAGTGTTTTAGCTTCGTGTTCAGTAGTGGACAAGTTGAATTCAGCTCCTAGACATCCGAATTAAATCCTTCGCAGGAGTAGGGTCTGGACTATTACAACTTCTAATGTGTTGATGTCTCCTAATAACCCTGGAAATGTATATTTTTGCGTAAAGTAATATTATATAAATGAAGCAGGGTTATATATCCTGAAAACGTGTGACTGTTATACAAATTGGCTTTCATGATGTAGTGTATGTGTGTGCATTGTCGCGTTGGACACATTATTGCTTTGTAGCATGACATTGGTAAACTAATTATTTTGATTGGGGTTTGAATTTCGTCCGGCGCGGCATTTCTTCCCACCTCCTAGTCAAGGGGTGGAGAGAGGAAGGGGGTGAGGGCAAGTAGAGGGACTAGCTTCTTTGTTCGATTGGCGTCATTCTAGTAGTAGCGTGGGTCAGACTTGTATGTATCTTCAGGGCGAGTGAATGCAGCATGTGTGACTCGTGTGAGTGTGGAACATCTCCCTCCAATGTTTGTCCTGTAATCTTTTGTGTATGATGTAGTGGTACCAAGGAAATATATAATAATATAATAAACCACATGTAATCTGTTAAATGTGAACTTAAGTGTATTTTGTTATGAATATGCCACGCCTGCTTTAAATTTGTGCAGCTAAGTTCCTGGTCCTCTCGTTGCCACTGCAGCTATGCGCCCCAATGTTTATGCCAGGGTAACTAAATTTAATATTTTAGCTGCAAAAACTTTTGGCCTCACCCCGGTGTATAAAATTTTATTTGACATATAATATTGCAAGCTATAGTTTCTTATTGTTTTCCAAGGAAACAATTATATATGTACACTAACGTGCATAAAAAGTGGCCAATTCCTCAGGATCGCAATAGTGTTTTTCCCTCCATAAGCTTTCCACCTCAATTCCACTCAGCCGGTATGTTCTGTATGTGACTGGCCTGGAAAATAATCCAGAAACACAAAACCAAAGCAATGAACGATGTTATAATGGATGTAAAATGAAGAGGTGTTCCCATGCCAACTTTATGAAACAGTTTTGCTAAGATTGGTAAAAAAGGAAGTGCTAGACCATTGCGACATAATTCAGCTTCTAGAAGAAGGCGTGAAGAATTATTTGCATGTGTATTTTAACTGGACGATAGTTATTTATCTCATGTATTATTACTCTCATTTATATGAGAGCATTCATTAGTGACATGGAGACGAGGAGAAAAAGATTTTTGTGTTTATTTCTATGGTTTTATTGCATTTTTTGCACCTAAATTCAACGAAGCATTGTGTTACTAGTACTCCGCTAGTGCGAACATGTAACGTATAAGGTTGCACTTCGGCAGGGCGGGCATGTTTTGGGGGAGTGAAATTACCTTGCCAATCCAGTGTCTAGAATTATGCTCGAGGAACACAGTAACTCGCGCTGGCAGAGGGTGGGGCCACATTACCAAAATAATCAGCTGCGTCCTTTATGGGGCACCTTTTATGCACGTCAGCATACATACTTTTGTTAATGGATTAATTTATGAATCCTTCATGTGAGTTAACATCTTAAATATAATGGACATTTAAGCATAATTTAAAAGTAATCTGACTTCCTCGGTTCTCTGCTAGCATGCTAGCCTCGAAGTGCATAGGTGCCGGGTTCAATTCCCGGCTGGAGGGTGGTATGTTTTTAGCCAGTATTATTCCCCGTCTTCCCGAGTACTTATCTTCCTTAACGGAGGGAACTCGGCACCGATCCAGGGGGGATATTGTACCTACGCCCGACGAGGGGGCGTCCCCGGGAGGAAGGATGAGGCGAGAGGAGACACCGGTTAGCCGGATCCAGGAGCGACGGTGCAGCTATGCCAGGATCACATCTTCCCAGGAGTCTGGAAATGAGAGTCTGAATGTGTGTATAAATTTAAACACAGCCAAAAGTAATACAAGCCCAGTGATTAACACACCAGTAAACGAATGAGCAATTGTTCCAGAGACAAAGCCGTCGATATGATCTAAGGCCTTAAAGGCAGCATAATAAAAGAATGAAAAAATCTGATGTGCTACACTCACATGACTTTCTCTACTCTTTTACGAACTATTTTTACAAACGTTTATTCTCCATATGCTTCATGTTAATCGAGATATCGAGATGTCAATCTTATTGCTAATTTTCTTGTAGATGCAAGGAGAACATGGTAGGTTATAAGCGATAGTCAAATCTTTTAAGCGCTGGTTGCTATGTGGCGCATTCTATTCTGTTTGCATATCCAGGACATAAAAAATTGAATAACGAATTTGAGAAAAGTTGTAAGTATTGGAAAATTTAAGGAAATAACAAGCAATATCTCGAAAATGGTTCACTCAACTAAAAAAATGTATATGACATAAATTGTGTATTTTAACGCGATCTACATTTGTTGTGTAGTAAAATTTTGTCTATCTCTTATGGTTTACCAGTTATGCAAAAGTCGTTCACAATAAAGAATACTTTTGGAGACATTCCCAGGAAATTCAAGATATACATTTTATTTTTCATGAAAATATTTTAAACATATGATATTTTAATCAAAATCGTTAGAGCCATTTTTTAGAAAATTAAAATTTTCGAAAAATCTTCCATGTAAAGGGTACTCTGGGGTGGGGGGATTTTCTTGAAAACCTTCGTGTCGTCTCCTTGGAAGATACTGAACCCAAATACCAAGTTTGGTGTTTATCCGACTGTTCGTTTCTGAGTTATGCTGTTCACAGACACACACACAGACACACAGACACACAGACACACACGGACATGTTTCCAAAAATGCTTTTTTTGGATTCAGGGGTCTCAAAACATGTATTTCCGGTGAAATCTCGATATCGAAATTTTGGGTGGAATACAATACTTCCCCTACTTACTATACGTAGTAGAGAAAGTAAAAAGGTCATCATATTTTCACTGTCATCTATGCATAAAACTTAGTCACTAAAACGAACACTTTTAAATTTGTTTTGTATGTATATAAAGTAAGCAATCTATTGCTAATTTTGTCACTCAAAATGCTACGAAAATGCACAAGCAAGTTAAGAAGTAACCAAAAAGCAATTAAACTTATTTAAGAGCACTTTGTATCTAACCATCATAACGGTCAGACGTGTTAATACTTCCAATTGAGCCTTCATCACTATCGGATGTGTAATGGTAGCATGTAAAGCTAGTACACACAAGAAGATAGTTTAAATTAAGATACATCTGTATTTAACTAAACAATAAAACGCATCTTTTGAATTAAAATCTTGAGAGTTTACAAACGTTCACGTAGTAAAACAACTCTTTCTCGTAGTGACCACACCTGAAGGTGAAAACTCGTCATACAAGAGCAAACCAGTGCTCTTAAAAAATTACTTCATTATGTTTACTCCGCTTCCGATTTTTGTAACGGTCGTTTAAATAACATTACTTGCTGTTAATGTTATTTGAACGTCTTATGCAAACTAAAAGTAACATTTAAAGGTTTCCGCAACTAATTAAAGCGCTGCGCAAACAATCAACAAAGAAGTACTTGTGGAAGCTGAGTCACTGTTATAACAAACAGTAACAGAAAAGAATGGATAGACAGCCTACAATAATACCGAAGAAAGAATTCCAAAACAAAAGGCCTACGTTACAAATATACATCAGGGGAGAACTATTAAACCGGGATTGGGAGATTCTAAACACAGAAGGATAAGAATGAAACGAAGATATGTTCATTTACTACTAAGTGTGAACAATACCGAGCGAGATAGCTCGGCGGTAATGTGTGAGGCTCGCATATGGGGCGTCCCGGGTTCTATACCCGTCACCACCATCTCACACTTTGGGTTTTTCGTGGTTTTCCTTGGTCGGAAGGCAAATGTTGGGGTGGTTTCTCATCTACCATGATTTCCTTTCACTTATTTCCCATTTATTTGTTTTCCTTGTGTTTCAGGTGTGCTTTTAGGTTTCGTGGTGTGTAACGGTGCCGGACAGTTGGCATGGATGCTTCTCCAAAGAAAGCGTATTTCCCATGGACACTAGAGAGCTGCTTGGTTGGACGGGTCGTTCATTGCCCTTTCTAAGTGGTGGACCGGTTTCTTGGAACCAGGAATTATTAAGGACTTCTGCGCGTCTCTGTACCTATCTGCACGAGGTCTGCGGCCTGAAGCATCCTGAGGTTCCTTTAATTCACCCCTTCCTCGTAGGGCTGGTAACCGCAAAAGGTCTCCCATAGGTCGCAGTGCGCGAGATGTTCCCTCCGTTGTATACCTTGTTCCCTATAAGTATGAATAATGAAAGTATATCCTTAAGAGCGGAATTATAAAGCTAAGCTATTTACAAGGTGTAAAAAAAGTATTCCATATTTTGAGAGGTGATAGTGTGGACCAAAATAAGAAATGAAGTCCGGTAAACATGGATTCTAAAATGCATACGTTAAGAGCTATGAGTACTTGTTATCTTCGGTACTGTCAAACATCTCTTTTACTGAAAACTCTTTGCTATTACATACGACCCTCAGCGGGCAGTAAACAAATGAAGACACATTGCTCTGTTATTGTCCATGCCTACAGCATGCAGTAAACATCAGTTAGTATTGTTACTGTAAACTGCATTCACAGTTTTGGGTAAGTGCAATGCATATTAATGGAATCAGTTTGTATTTTGATACGTTTGCGAAATGCATTAACATTGTAGTTTTATCTTGAAATCTTTGGTGTATACAACCGCCATTAATAAACGTATAAACACTACAGGAAGGCCTGCCAGAGCATCCGTGACCAACCCGGAGTCTTTCAGAGTGTGCGTGATCCCCTAAGACGTCAGACAGAAGCATGCCTTACCAAGAATGGGCACCATACTGAGCAAAAAGGAATTCTGCCCAATTCGATTCGATTTCAAGTTTTTCTCAAAGCATTGGTTCTACTAAAGTAATTTTTCTTACAAGTAGACAGATTCCATTTTCCTCCTTTAATGATGGTTCCAAGAGCAGACCGTGTGTAATTTCAAGCAGATTACATTAGAAGCTGCTGTTTCACAGTCACAGAGTAATGTGTCCTGCATTCTGTAGGTCATACATAATAATAAAGAGCTTGCAGAGAAGAGATGGTTCACAGTAGGAAAGATGAACAAGTATGCAGTTTAGAGCCCATGTGTACTGGACATTTTTTTCTTGTTTTGGTCCATACTACCACCTCTCAAGATGTGAAATACTTCTTTTTAACACCCGGTATATGCCAACTATAGGCAGAGGGAGTAAGAAATCGAGCGAAACAGAGGTACGCAAACACAACGATAGCAAACCCTTGTTCTTAAGAACCAAACTTTTATTACTCACTCCATTTCATCCTTAAGTGACTCGATAACCTGGGTGGCAGGTTTGATTATAACATTGGCTTTCCATACTTATGGTTGCAGCATCGAAACCGGGGGCATTTAAATGCGTTAATTTTCGACATTCCTATACTCAGAAGAATTATTAGCATATACAAGAACTGCAGAACATAATTCCGGTACCCTGGCGATGCTGACATGGCTCTATCAGTTGAGAGAATTGTTAAATAAACGAAACAGTTATTTCTGTTATTATTATTATTATTATTATTATTAAAGAAACGTCGTTGTTCCAATTAATGCTTCGCTTTCTCTCTGTAACATATCTGTTCTGTAATTTTTACAAAATCGCAAATAGTATAGGTACTTGTTTGGGATTTGACTTCTTACGAAAGAATGGAAGGGATTAATTTAGAGAAGATTGTTAGGTTATGGGTAACACATGATGTGTTGCACTAACCATGGCTTATTCTACTTATTACAAATTCGGATAATTATATTTGATGTAGTATAGCTTTCATATAAAAGGTGAGTTTTCTATCCACATTACGTCATTCATTTTTGCCAAGAAATGGTTTCAAATTAACATATAATTTGAAAACATTCTTACCCATACATACAACACGTGGAAACATCATTCAAGTGTTAATATCAGAGGCAGGGAGGAATAAATTCAGAAACCGCAATAAAGAGCTCACGCGAAGAAAAGGAAAATAAGAAGAAAAAGCTGGCTCTGTCAGATGACGCATACTTGGGAAAATGTAAACACAACATGGAACAGTCCAATAATTGTTAACGCTATGAAAAAAATGTTATTTAATTTCTTCTGATATCTAAACGCTAACGAAAGTAAAAAAAGGCGTATTTTATTATGAAACTATTTTAAACGATTAAACATATCAATTTGATTTTTAAACAGTTGACTATCACCTTAGCTTTTTCTTTGTCCCTCTGAAACTACAACAAAATTACGCCTGGCCTCGTAGCTTAGTCGGTAGAGCATCTGCCTGCTGTCGACGGGTCCTGGGTTCTATTGTCAGCGGTGGGGTGGGATGTTTTCTCTAATTAAGATTATTGCCTCTCTTTCCCAGAGTCTGGAAGTATGAATGAGAGTGTGAATGTGTGTGTGTGATCTAATAAATAAAACCTAAAGTTTATCAGAAATGCAACGGCAAGCGAATACGAGTTAACTTCATTGTCTATAGGCAACATGTTTCAAAGGAAAGGTCACCGACAAGACCATTGCAGTTAAAGGCAGGGTATAAATGTAACTAAAAAAAAAGGACCAATGAAATCATTTGTAATCATTTTTGTAGTAATTAGGAATTGGAAAGAAAGCAGTGAAGACATTGTGGCAAAAAGAGGGACATAGATAATTGAATAATAAATAATTGATAGAGAAAGTTACATAATTATAAGCATCCTATAATTTGCTATCAAGTTATTCAATGTTTCCTTAATCAAATCCCACATTAACGTTTAAAGTTCTTGGAGTTTACCAAAGCATAAAAATGTTCAATAAACGTTTGTCAAAATTAACTACAGCGCTTTTGCTTATGAACACGTAAGCTGTGTAGTTAAAATAAGAATGCCTTGTTAACAGGAATGGTGTGACTTGAATGCCCCTTTGCAGATATTCGGATTTACTGCACACCTGATGTCGCACCTCAAGAAAGCGCTGGGGCTCTGTTTTTGACAGGTATTAATGCTGGCGACGGAAAATCCGGGGCTCACTGTGCGTTTACCCATAAATCTTCAGTTATTAGGTAACAGGTATTAAGTATAATGATGCCCGTAAACCACCTTTATCCGCTTTTGACAGCACTGGTATTAATGAAAACTTGGTGCACATGTACGGGTAATTGGAAATTGCTGCTGAGGTTTTTTGTAATACTCACGCTCGCTGGAGAATGTATTGGCTTGTTGTTATTGCAGTTGGTGAAATGCTGCTGTAAAGGCTACAGTCATTTATAAAAAAAACTTTGTGAAAGCTAATTAAAACTTTGAATTATTCTCTTTCATATTCGTAGTCGCAGAGAAGAAAGCATGTTTTATGCCGTGCGTTCACTTGAAGCGTTGAGGGTAAAAATAAAACTTATCAACATGTTTGGGCTACTTAAGTTAACCACATGAAACAAAATATATGAATGACGCAATAAACTTAAAAGGAACATTGCAAAATTATTACGTTTAGAATTTTAAAAATTGCTAAAATCATTTAGATATTGGTTTTATTACAACACTAAATTACTATGCATGCACATATGATTATATATCACGCACTATACTTAAAAGTGGCTCATTGGTTTTTAATTCAGCATAATATACGTAACATTTTCTTATACACACGGCGATATTTAACATAATGTTTTATTTCAGTATTATATACTGTAAATAATGTTTAATGTTATATACTGAAAATTCATTACTTTCAGGAAAAACCACAAATTTTCAGACATATATTGGTTGTGATATAATGCAGAATGTATCGAGCCTTGAAAGTGAAACGAACGTTGTAAACAAATTTCCAAATAGTATGTAGCACTACAGTGCGGACCATTTCAAATCTACCGGCATTCTAGCGGGCCGTACGGCACGCATTTACTGGGGAGAACCGACCGCTCCCCCGCGGGAAGAAAATCAATTGCCACGTACGCCGTACCAGCCGGCCACTCAGTGTTATTCTAACGTCTTACTGAAAACACGCGAATTGCTGTAAATCCCTTGTTTATAACAGAGCAGTACAGTGTCGAGCAACGAATCTACACTTTTCAAGAACTTGAGAATGAAATCAGGCGAGTGGTCGTAAAATTAGAGATAGACAGCTGCAGAAGGTGTTTCAGAATTTTTTAGGCTGTTGCGATCTTTGTATCCAAAAAGATTCCTAATCTCCTCCATTCATCACATATGGATTTTCGTATCGTGCGTGAACGAGCTCGTATCTCCCCAGTAAACGCGCGCCATACGGCCTGCTAGAAGGCCGGCGCGTTCGAAATAGTCCGTACCGTATAATAGCAAGCATATAATTATCAGCGTAATTTTCGAATAGTTGGCTGTTGTATCAACTTAATAAGTACTTACAAAAAATGTATATCAACTTAACATCTGCTAAAACAGATTCTCATTAATATTAATGACAATTAAAAAAATAATATTTTATATACAATTTGCAGAATATCTATAAAACTAAACGATAATGGGGCGAGACATTTCTGTGACCGATAAACCAAAGATTTGTACTTTCTCTACCGCTTTCCTACGTAGGTAGGGTATATTACACTCTACCCAAAATATCTATATACAGATCTACCAGAAATACGTGTTTGAGGTCCCTTAACAAAATATTTTTACAAACAACTTGTATGCGTATTTGCGCGCAAGTGCGGGCGTTTATGCGTGTGCCTCTGTGAAACATACCTGAAACACAAAAACTTCTTCTATAAGGAATGCGTCGCAAAGATTTTCACGAAATTCTCTCTACCCCAAGAACTGGTCTAATGAGTTTGATTAAAATATTTTTGAGTTACTGACATGGAAGGAAAAAGAAGTAAACAAATAAAATTTTAAATATGCTGTGAAGAGCTTGTAAAGTCCGTTTCATTATTACTGAATTTTACATAACTGGAAAACCATTCTCAAAAACTTACGTTAATAACTTTTTTCGTAGCATTAACCTTTTACGAAGTTTACCTTTATGTTTACGATTTCCCTGGTTGAAGCCTAGATTGATCGCCATTTATAAACGTTTGAACCCGAGCGATTCTCCTTTATTTCTCACGTTAGATCCTGACAAGGAAAATTCAACTTGTGATATAAACAGATGTTGTTTCCTGCATGTTAAGGTAACTAACTCCAAATAATCTAACTTTAAACTATTTTCAAGGAAACATTTTTATCACGATTAAGGTAAAGTCGACAAATGGTCTTAATACATAAGAGATGACTGTGAAATTGTAATGCATTGAGAAATCCGAGCGTACGTATTACATCTGAATCCTTTGTTTACCTCATTTTTTGTTATTCTGCTGCTTAAGTAAGCGTTTTCGTTTCAAAGGTGACTGTATAAGTGTATGTAACATGATGTTTTGTAAATGGAAGTGTTGTAAGTGCTGTTTGACCAGCTCATGGCAGAATTTTCTTCACCCTACATTTTAGGAACGGTTTTAAGTCCACCATATCGCCTCTCCCAGCGGGCACTTCCACACTAAATTCATAACGTTTCTCTCTCACCGTAGTTTCCGGCAATTGAGGTCTCGAGTACACACTCCACGTAGAAAGTTTTCTTCTTTTCAACTCCAACATTGAAGTTTAAAACAAACACAAGGCAGACCATATCCTGAAACATAAAACATTTCCTCGACCATTATCATTATCAACTTCAAAACCTACTCCGTTCTTTAGACTCTACGACTAAATTCTCCCTTTTGACGATTATATTTTTGCTAAAGAGGTTTGTTTCACAGAACATTTTCTCCCCTCATGATTACTTTTGTTTGACAAATGGCATATAAGTTAATTTTAGGTCGCTGGGAAACGTAGCTACCAGATGCTAAAAAAAACTTGCAAGTCTGCACGCAGTTTTGCAGTAGCTGCAGAGATTCTTTCTCGCTCCCTCTTTCTTATTCTCTCCATACTGTACCACGTTTTTTTTTTTTTTTTTTTTTTTTTTGCATTATACATGTTCATATGATCTTTTCAAAACAATAGAAGAAATGTACGCTAGCAAGAACGAGGTCGTTGACTATTTCAAAATGACACCAATCCCGACGCCGGCTAGACCTGCCTAAGCCATCCGCCACCTGGGGTCCGGAAACGAGACACTCCCAGGAAGGAAGAGGGCCCTAGCAGTTCGAGCAAACGCCAGGGAGAAATCTTTTCACAGCGCAAATTCCATTGTCTTACCGCAATACACCAACCGCTACCGCCTAGTCCTAAGCCTTGAAACAGATAACAGGAAATGACGGGGATAGAAAATTATGGACAGAAATTCGTGATAGAACAGGAATCACCCCAGCATTCGCCTACAGACCCGGGGAAACCACGTAAAAACCCATGGTCAGAATGGTGGCCCGAAGGGAATCGAATCCGGGACCTCCCGAATGCGAGCCTCACGCGCTACTGTGAACCCATCTTGCTGATCCCTTGGTTGTACTTTCATGACTTTATCTGTACGACGGAGCTTCGGCGATGAGATGACTTTCACTAGAGATTCTCCATGGCGCTTGTAGAGGACAAAGCCACGGAATCGGAGTTGTGCTGTTTATATGCCTAAATATCGCCCTCTCTTATGGTTGATATAATATATCCACTTCGCGTTGGTGTTTCATATCTGGAACTGCACGAGACCGTCCTGGTCTCCATTGCCTATCTACTTTTTTATTTTATTTATTTATCTATCTATCAAGAAGATGACTCAGGCGGTAACGTTTGTGGTCTGCATTCGGGAGGTTCCGTTCAAAACCCCGGAGCCGACCAATCTCTTCGAAGCTTTTTTTAGCGCTTTTTTGGTCGCTGGGTGAATGCTGGGTTGGATAATTTTTTCCACGAATTTTCCTATCACCTCTTTTATCACTACATTTTATTTTCCCCTTCTTCACCGCTATAACAGGTATTGGACTGGACACCCATCTTGAATGTTGTGTGATCCAGAGTTTGCTTACTGACCCATGGCATTTAGAGTGTTAAGTCCTACAACTAGGAGACTAATGTGTTAAAGAAGAAGATGAAGATTTATTTATTTCAGGCTCTATGTAGTTCGTATCGCAGCTGCAGATTTGCAGTACCCCATACTTTAACCTTCCGACATGAAGCTGAAACGTGAATCACCGATCGCAAGGGTCACTCCTTAAAACGTAACCTCCGGTAAAGGCTGAAGAAAATGCATATTTTGATATCCGATGAAGTAAAAAAATCTGAAGAGAAATCTGCTGTGTATGCGTCTATGGAGAAGCTCAAAAATAAAAAACCCAATCTCACATTTAAAATATTCAGAAAATAACGCTTTACTTGTGGGGAACAAGTCTGTTAATTTATAACTGAAAAATGATTCTAGAGAAACAACAGTTAATGTTAGTAATAGAGTATTAAAATGCTTCTACAGCGCTTACCTGATTCTAGAATTTCTCTTGTTTTGATTGGCAGCCAACACTTACCTTTCTTTCACCGTAGGCGGTTACTAGTTGCACATATGTATGCTAATGAGGTCAAGTCAGCTAAAGGTCTAGTTTAAAATCTGATAGATAGAAAAACCTTAACACAAAAGCTTAATCAATTCACAATTTATTATGTATTTCATTTCATTAAATGCAAGGAAATAAGTGAATGCGAATATTTCAGTTCCTTCTCATTTTGTGCTTTTATTGGAATGACGTTCATTAAATGTTAATATATAAAATGTAAAAATACTACACATTTTAGGTATAGCTTTATGACATTGTGAAACTGTAACTATTGGTGCAAATTACAAAATAATATTATGCGAAATTAAAGTATGTACATACAATTTTCATAAGACAGAATTATAAGAGCTGCTTTATTTGTATTCATATACGAGTATATATAAAATTTATAGAAGGGTAAGAGGTTATTATCGTGAATATGTATTAGTTATACTGACTACCTTTGAATTTATTGATTTTGAAAATAATATGTAGAGAACTGGTTTTCATGAAACATATTACAATTTTATATATTTTATTTTTTGTTTTTAAATTGTTTTGGAAACCAAATAATACTCGTAAGTGTTTAAATTATGCAGTTTGAATTTGAAGTTATTTTAAATCAAAATTATTAACATCTGAAAGTAATAATAACAATAGATACAGATATAAAATTAGTTGTGATGACGTTGTTGAAGTGGCATGATGTCACTGGAAGCCAAACTGCTGGATGCTATGTGGTCTCTAAGCTAAGTGTGTCTAATAGTCGATTGCTATAGTATGTTATATACAGTGATGATGTACACAAAAACAATCTGAAAGAAGACGCCTTTTATTAATGTTGCTATGTAGAATATATTTTTGGAATTATACTTTTTTTATAAAGTTCCTAACCAGCTGATCGTTTTCTCTACTACTTACCTATAGTAAGTAGCATAAATATTGCATTCCATCGAAAAATTTTAAACCGATATTTCAGCAAAAATATACATTTTTAGGCTCCCTGAATCAAAGAAAAACATTTTTAGGAAAACTTTTCCGTGTTGTATCTGTGTCTGTCTGTGTACAGCATAACTAAAAAACTAACATTCTGTTAGATACCAAACTAGGTATTTAAGTTCAGAGTCTTCCAAGAATGTGACAATAATATTTTCAAGAAAAACCCTGTACCCCAAACTACACTTTACATGAAAAAGTTTTGGTTTTCTTATTTTCTCAAACATGATTAATGATTTTGATTAAAATACCATTTGTTTAAGATATTTGCATGATAAATAAAATGTATATCTTGAATTTTCTGGAAATAACCTTTGAGTTCTTTTTCATTGTTAATGAATTGTGAATATCATTTTATTTCTTTTGTGTCTATAACGAAATGTGTAATGTAGCTATTTTTGCAAAGGTTTATTTGTATTAAAATATAATTGATAGAATAATCAGCTTTAGTAAGAATAGTTTGTATACCCACTAATAAAGATAAAGGGTGGAGAAGGTCATGTGAATGTATCACATCAGATATTTTTATTTATTTTAGGTCGCACAACTGCCCGATTATAAAGCAACCATATAAGTGTACGAAAGCAATTCAATGCAATACTATACATACTAAAGCTTATGTTACAAAATTAAAAAATGAAGAAATGTCAGTAACATTTCAATGGGGATAATGAACAATAATTAGAACTAAAAGGGGAACCTTTCTCAATCTTCATTTTTGTTATATAAGAAGTGAGTTAATATTATGCAAATAATGGATATTCTACCTTTCCAACCCTGTCCGACACACGGCTTGTGTGAAAGAACAATGAATTCCATTAATTGACCTAATAGTGGTTGTAAATATAAAGCCCGGGACTTAGAGCACTTACAAAGACTGTAAGTTGCCATTGGGGTATGACATTTCAGTACAATTTGAGATCTCCTTTGGTTTACCGGGAAAAATGCGAATCAGTTGGAGAATTTAATGTCGTGTCGGCATGTTGCCATGGTAGCTCAGTGGTTAGAGCAACCGGACGGAGACCGGGAGATCCGTGGTTCAAATCCCGGCTATGGTATTGAATTTTTCAGTCATCTGATTCTACCTTTCCAACCCTGTCCAACACACGGCTTGTGTGAAAGAACAATTAATTCCAATGGATATTTTAATGACAACTATAGATATAACACCTAGAATTTGAATTAATTATCTAAATTATTAAACTTTTTCACTGAAAATCAAGTGCTCTTATTGTGTAAAAACTAAAGAAGTTACATTCACAATAGACCATCTCTTGTTTTGGGCAAATTAACATTATATATCGTGACTCCCATTGTTCACACGGAAAACGCTGAATAAACAATGCGATATTGTTACATGTTGGAATGAAGGCCGAAAAGGTTACCAGAAAATGATTAATTTAGGTCACCCCAACACGCACATTGGGCCACAACTCGCTGGCAATAAAAGTCCGGGAACTTGGTGTGTAAAATTAAGAGGAAGGCGTGGGTCTTTATATTACATTGAAAGATTACTAACACACATTACCTGGGATTTATTCACAAAAACGTTTGGCTTCTCTACATAGTTAACAAAGGAAACAGGATGAAGGGAGATGCCACACACGCGTCTGGTCCCAACGACCACTTGCACTGAAGTCGCTAACTTACCCCCACCAACCGTGTCTAGCTAGAGCCAGACAGGCTGACGTCATACCAGACAGTTTCAAACGGATCCTTCCGTTTGGCGTGATTCCGCGCCAAAAGGAAAGACTGTCAAACCGAAATATTACTAAGGAGACCCAATAATGCTACGTCTGGTATCAACAATACAGCACAACAGTGCGTCTGGAATGACAATAAAATTTGTGCTTTATTGGCTTTAATGTGCACGATAAACATCTTAGGTAAAAGTTTACACAACTAGTTCTGTTGTAAGTAAATACAATTCGCCGATTGACTAGCTCGCTGCCCATTGGATTTTAAGCGTTTTAATAGAAAGTGGAAAATATGTCGTGACGTAAGCGTCGTGTTTGTGTATGGCATCAACATTTGCTTTGCTTTTCCAGGCTCAAAAAAAAACCCATTGCATTAATTACATCACTATGAAATATTGAAGTGCAAATATGACACATGCATGCATGCATGCATGCACGCGCTCATTTTGAAGCATTAAAATTAACGGAAAAAATTAATTACATCATAATTACCATACTGTGCGCCTTTAAATGTAAATATCATGGGACTAATTAATGATTTGAGGGCAATATGTCATAATTTCTTTTGAGTTTACATTGCCACACATAATGTCACAAATCTACTTTGATTGTTTTTTTACAATTTAATGCTGTACCAAGCAGTGTTTGGTCATAGTTTTCCTGCAGGTTTTCTATGTGTATAAATTTCTATATATAGAAATTATATATTTCTATATAGAGAGTATTACAAAGACTTTTAAAAACTAAATTATGAGATATGTTTATCATATTCTGAACAGTTGTTACAGCTCTAACCTTTTCAATAAGTGTAATGATTTCAGTATTTGAATAGCGATTACAAAGCCGCCATCAGATTAAATATTTGATTACCTCTCCCTTTCACTGCTCATATACAAATGGCCTTTGTTCATATATTTGTGTACCGGCATTTACTTTGAACCAAAATAAGACTGATTTGGACACTAAGTGAAATGAGTGTTGCCATGTTGTGTGGGTGAAAACACTAAAGGAAACTAGATGCATAGACATGTTTCGGCGCAAAGAAGTGTAGAAAAAGCGAAAGAATAGAATATATTACAAATTCTTCGTAAAACAAAATCTTGTTTTTGTATTCGTTTCTTGTTAATTATGATAAATATTGGCAAAATTATTTCAGGAAGTACACGTTGCAGGAAAACAAGAGTATATTAATAAGCAAGTTGATATAATTATACTGCACTTAATATTACGTACTCTTGGCATGAGCTCGACAAAACAAAGGAACCTTAACACTTCTAAAAATTATTGGAACATTCATAACAACAGTTATTTGCACAGCATTTTTATTTTAACAAGATCTGCCTTTTTTCTGCAGAAAGTTTCCATTTATTTTATAAGGTTTTCGAGTTTAATGTGCATTCCCGTGAAACTTAGATATAGAAATTTTGGTACAATGCTGTGCCTTGGGTAACTAAGTGGCAGAGAAAGTGTTTCCAGTTGAATATTCTATGATAATTTAAAGTGAGTCGTTACGTGCTAATTGGGCCTTCAAGCCAGATAATCTGAATATTCTATACGCATGTGCATTCTAAATAATAAATTGAAGAAACAAAGGGAAATATATTTTTATTTCCCTATTATGTACTTAAAGTAAGTAGAAGAAGGGTTGCATTCCAAACAAAAATTCGAGTCAAGATTTCACCGGAAATGCATGTTTTGAGACCTCTGAAACAGAAAAAGCATTTTTAGAAAAAGATCCGTGTGTATGTGTGTGTGAAAGAGAGAGATAAGGGAGAGAGAGAGAGAACAGCTTACCTCAAAAATGAAAAGCCAGATAGATACCAAACTTGGCATTTAAGTTCAGTATCTTTGAAAAATGTGACACAAGGGTTTTCAAGAAAATCTCCCCCATCCAAAACTACCATATAATTAAGATCTTTACAAGACAAATAAATGTATATCTCGAATTTTCTGGGAATACCTTGTGAAGTACTCTTCATTCGGAAGGAACGTTGTATAACAGCCAAACCATAACAAATACAGAAAATATACTACGAAATTTATTTCAAATAAAGTTTTTCGTAACCTCAGCCATTTCCGAGATATCCGTTATTACTATTGCAATGCTATTACTGTTGCAATATCATGGAAAGTGTATGGAATTTCAAGGCCAGCATATATCAACTAGCTTTTAAACATCTGACTGTCGACTTGGTAGCCCTTATACAGGTGATTTATGAAGAACTGATACATTGCTTTCTTTAATTATTCTGTTCGAAATTCACTCAATGTCCCAATTTTAGCACCAAATTAAGCAGAATGTTCTGGAGCTTCAATTGCCTGTCACTAGATGCTCATATGTTCATGTTTTATTCGCAATTGTTAGTTTTATTGTCGGCAACTGTTTTTGAGATTTTGTTCTAGTCAACGTGAAAATGGAGTACACATTAAATGAACGACTCTTCCTTGTAAAGCAATACTGGATTAGCAATTCAATTATTGCTATTCAAAGGGCATACCAGAGAGAATTCGGTGTTCGGAATCCTCCCCAAAGAAACACAATACTGCGACTGGAAACAAATTGGAAACAACTGAATCCCTGGCGAGTGAAAAAGGCAAAACTCGTTCATCCAGGCTTCCCAAGGTTGTTGTTGACGTAAGAGCACGACTGGATCAGTCACTCAAAAAACCATTTAGACGTTTGTCGCAGGAGACAGGGTACAGCTACTCAATGTGTCAGAGAGCTGTGAAAAGTGCAGGCCTAAAGGCGTATAGGATTACGGTTGTCCATCAGTTACAGAAACCAGATAGGATAGACGACTGAATTATTATCGTTGGTTTCATGTGTTCATTGTGCAAAATCCTGCCATATTGTCCATTACATGGTTCACAAATGAAGCATGGTTCAATTTATCCTGCTATGTGAACTCAAATAACTCACGCTATTGGGCCAGCGAAAATGCAAGTGTTATTCATGAAGCACCTATGTACCCGGTTAAAATCGGAGTTTGGTGCGCAATATCTGCACAGAGAATAGTAGGGCCATTTTTTAAAACAATGTGAACACTGCAGAGTACCGACGGATTTTCATGGAATTTGCTGATCAACTAGACGATGTAGAGCTGAGTCAAGGATATTTTCAGCAGTACGGCGCTACATGCCATACATCAAATGAATACATGGCACTAATTGCAAGTTTCTTTGACGACCGAATAATTTCCAAGAACCTGTGGCCACCGAGATCTCCGGATTTGACATCGCCGAACTTCTTTCTATGGGGTTAGTTAAAAAACAGGGTTTATGCCACACAGCCCCAGCCGTTGGACGATCTGAAGCACAACATTACACGAGATTCAAGCTATAGACAACAGAGTCCTCCAACGAGTGACCTTAACATGGAACGTGATGAGTTGTGTCTTATGCAGGATTGGGGACATTTTCAACATTTGCTATAGAGGTAACTAATCTCCCAAAATTCCTCTGCATTTCAGGTATAATAAGTTGTCACTAGAATAACTCGTTTTGAAACAAAGAAATAAATGTGTCAGCTCTTCATAAATCAACCTGTACTTACAGTGAAACGTGTACTTAATGAAACTATCTCTGCAAAGTTTATATCGAGTAGCATGAAGTAGATATAAAAGTAAACTTTCATATGAATAATCTGTAGAAGTTACATAAAAATAAACGATAGTTGTAGAGAAAGTCATGTGGCATATAACATGTCAGACCTTTTTGGTTTTCAACAGTATAGTCTGTCGCCTAGAAACTCACCTAGATGGATAACTTTAATCAACAATTGAATTTACCATACCGTCTGTCTGATGTTTTGCGATGTTCAAACCCGCAGTTAATGCCACTACACGGAGAAAAACGTTTTCCACTGTACCTTAGGGGAAAGACTGCAATAATCCTAGATTACGTATTCCCCTGTAGAGAAACGGCAATATTTATTTTTTATTCCGTTTTCTCTTCTCGCCTGGAGTCCCCACATGATGACGAGGGACTCACGTTTTGCTGCAGCCACAGGGTATCTCTGAAGTAACAAGCCTGTCAGACACGTGGAGGTCATATGTGGCATGAGTTGCCATAGAAACGGCAGTGCAGCCTTTCCCCTAAAGTGCATTAGGAATACATTACCACAGCTTGGCACCTGAATGGCTGTATGCTATTCCAAATGTACAAGCTATAGCTGTATTAAAATTATTTACACAAAACAATTACACTGTTAAAGCTGTCTAATATTTTGAGGGGTTGTATTCATCAAAACGAGTAAAATATATTATGTTACATCCACATAAAATTCTCTATGTTTATTTTTATATAAGTCTACAATATATTCTTTCACCATATTATTTTCTCTCTAGTTCAAGTAAATCGATATAAACGTTTGCAGAAATGATTTCATCACACATTGCGTTGCAGGTACAGAGTATACGGGAGACTGAAGCTATAGTCAAATCTCGACCGTGACAGGACTTCAAAAATGACAAACATACGGGGAAATTCAATAAAAAACAATGAATATATTCAAAACGGCAGATGCCACATAAAGTTATTTGGAATAAGTTGTGTGTTTTAAAGAGATCTACATATTTTGTGCAGTAAGTCTTTATCTATCTCTTATGGCTTACTAGCTACAAAAATCATATAAAATTCATTCCGAATGAACAGAAATTCACAGGCTATTCGCTGAAAATCCAAGGTGTGCATTTTATAGTTATATAAATACCTTAAACGTATGGTATTATAATCAAAATGGTAGGACCATTTTTAGAAATAAAAATAAATGAATTTTCCATTTAAACGATAGTTGATTTAAGAGATTTTATTGAATGTCTTTGTGTCGCATCCTTAGAAAATGTTGAGATTAAATGCGAAGTATTCACACACACACACACACACACAATCGATTGTTTTTTATTCAAGGACCTCAAAATATTCATTTTAGGTGACATGTTTTCGAATTCTGGATGGAAGGCCTACTATAAGTAGATGGTAGAAAATCAAATAGTAGTATAATCAACATTAACAGGAAAATTAATGTTTTTTACCAAAAAGTATTTTTAACATTCGCAAAACAATGCCGAGAAAGGTGCAATTTTAGGTATCGAGGTAGCCATTGAAATAAGGAGGAAAGGTCAATAAATGTTATCCTAAAATTAGTAGTGTACATTTGAATAATATTTTATTATTTATTTGAGAAATTTAGTGTCTTGCTGTAGTCGCGAGTTACCATGGAGAACAAAGTAAATGATTCACAACAGAAGTTACTTTTTCTAAAAATAAAATAGGTATCGAGTACTAAAAGAAGGAGTCAACATCTTTAACAGTCACATGGGCAAGAGAACACTGAAAGAAATCAGTTTTGGTTAATTGTGTGTGTAAATATTTTTAGTATCATAAATTAAATACATATTTTCAGCTATTATATAAGTGGTTTCTCAAAATGTATCAACGTTTCGTATATTGCAGCGATGATTACATACTGCTGACAAGTATACGAAAGGTTTCAATTCCTAATAAAGAATTTAGGATTGTTGCACCGACACGAGTAGCCGAGATCGTTAAGGCATGAACTTATGAATGGGAGATCCACAGTTCAAATTCCGTCAGGATTGTCCTCCCTAACTGGATTTTTTCAGATTTTCCTCAGTCCTAATAATTGGCGAATATCAGGGAGGTGCTCTAAACTTAGGCCTGGATCGTTTCGTTCCCAAGTTTCATTTCCAAATTATCATTTCATTTCATACATCATCAGTCTCCGCCACCTGTGATCGCATCTGCAATAAGAAGGGCGTTAAACACTACCCAAAAAAAGAAGAAGAAAAAAGAGAAATTAAAATATAGGAATTGTTTCACCACTGTCCATCATTAACGTGGCTTATATGTCTTCTAGAATATATTTTTTGTTAAATGGAATGATGGGTGTGCTTAACAGGAGGGCAGAGCTACACTTTATATAACAACTTGAATTCCCTCACTTCTCCCAATTATACAATAAACTCATTCCAAAGGAGAAAGACAAGCGGTGAGGAGACAAATACTTCTGCAGATAGTGATATACAATTATATTCTAATTATTATTCTTTTTCTGCAGGTGAGATTGCTTGTCAAGATCGTCGAATGAAGCGTAAGTTAAAATTACTTTTTAAAAATTGAATACATCTTATGTGAAAGCCAAAATGACCGAATAAGCTATTGAGTATAAATACATAATGAATATCTAAAACATATGATTCAGTATAATTCTGAATCTTAGAAGGCCCTGTTTGTGGCGTTGAGGTGTCTTCAGATGTTATAAGCCATAGCTGTATATACAGTATGTTTCCAAAAGGAAACAAACTGTAGAATTAACAAGCGTCTACTAATATAGGAACTACTGATTCCACCCAAGAATTCGATAAATATTGAGATTTCACTGGAAATGGCGCGCCTGCGCAATGTATGTTGGCTTACAGTTCGAGCGACCAAGGCGATTACAATAAAATTTAGAATAGTTATAACATGCATTAAGTTTCACATGGAGATTAGGCTATATGCCACCTTAAAGGACGTAGGACAGCATTTTTAACTACTGCATTTTGTAAGCAAAAAGTTAAAAATTTTATCATATATCGTCCCATCTCCGTCAAAATATCGAAACTACTAAATGCAGTTTTTTCAAGAGCCCCAAAATTAAATTTGAGTACTTATGAAAAGTCAGATACTATGTGATAAATTTAATTTATGAAATATCTGATTTTATTTGAGTTTTATTTACACCATCACCTAATATTTTTACCACGCAAAAACTCAGAGCAATATCTAGCAATATATAGGTGCTGAAAATTTAAAATGGGCAGGACAAAATTATGTAGCAAATGGCATTTTGCAAACATAATGATCTTTAGAAAAACGTATTGTTATACACTGGGGTGAAGCCAAAAGGTTTGCAGCTAAAATATTAAATTTAGTTAGCCCGGATTAACATTGGTGGACGTAACTCTGAGCCGGCGAGAGATACAAGAACTTGCTGCACAAAGCTAAAGCGGGCGTGGGATCTCTAGAACATAAATTCACATTTACCTCTGATTTATTATAATTAACAAGGTGCCCTACATTATACACAAAAGATTACAGACTGGGGGAGATGCCCCACGCACGCATACCCATCACACACACGCAACCATACACTCTGAAGACCTACACTAGACGAACGCTCCTGACACCCACGCTATCAGACCAAGTAGCTCTTCCCTCAACCTGCCTTCACCCCACTTGACTAGGAATTGGAGGGAAGTATGCCGCGTCGGACAAGAATTCAAAGTTACGAACGAAACAATCAGCTCAACAATATCATTAATATCATTATACACAGCAATAATGTGTCCGACGCGACAATGCACACACATACGCTACAGTATGTAAGGAGTAAGCATTTAATAACTGTTAGAATAGGCCTGCACTAAATGCCATCTCTTCAGAAACTTTCATTCTATCTTAAACTGAGGCTTTTACTAAATTATTTGCTCTTTCTCCTCTCTATCTCCTCTATTTGCTTTTTTTCACTCAGAATATAAGATGAAAAGGCATACTTGTACCTTTAAACACTATACTATAATTATAAAACTAGCCTCTGTTTGTTTAAAATTGTCACAGAAATAAATCAATAATGCTGTATGAAAGAGACTACTGATTAGCCTCTTCAGGCATAAAAATTAAAGTGTGAGCCCTTTGATCAGAATGACGATATTTCAACCCATGTTCCCTTAATTAGTCTCCGCAAAGAGGAGTTAATTAGATAATGTGAACTCAAAGAAGCAATATATTGCGATTGTTATGATTTCTGGAAATAAAATATAACAAACGTTTGAATGTCATCATCTTGCTATTATTTTGTGTAGAGAAAGTAAAAACTCGAATGGTAATTAAATTAGACTTTCAAGATTTGCAAAGTTCGCCGTCTTCTCCAAACTCGTATAAAATGATTTAAGATTTTGGAGAAGGCTGTGGTAGCTTTCATTGGTCCAGGATGTCTGATATCAGAACCTATATTTGTATTCAGGTTTATTTTTATACTGTAGTTAATACAGATCCTGTGAGGACTTCTTTGGATATCGATTCTGTATAACAAAACCTGGGGAAGCGATAAACCACAAAACGCTAGATTGATAGTGATTTACAACCAAGTTCGTTAAAATACAACGTTTCGTAAATAGTATAGCACAATAGAATTCCCCAGTATTTTTAACTAACAGGGAAATAACGCGGAGTGATAAATTTGAATATAGCTATAATTTATTATATTGAATAAAATGTAGATCCATAGACCATACTACCCGTCTGAACCCAGGCACCCGCTTGTAAGCCCTGGGGGTGTAAACCCTAATGACGGGGAGGTAAATAGAGAACGAAGAACAAGATAAAATGTAAGATGCATTAATGACGATTGTATTGAAATAATTTTACGTCTAATCCATAAGTAGACCCACATCTCTTGTTGAACTTCTAGGTCTATATATATTGGGGCAGTATTTTTAACACTTAAGTGATATCAGTCTGATTATATAATTTAAAATATAACAGCTCGCCTTAAGGCAATATGTGTATAATATAATATATAAAATTATGTAACAGTCATTGTATTATGTTTATATTATTATGTGCATGTATAATAATGTTATGTGAATGTATTACGTAATTTAATAATGCAGGAGCTGTGAGAATAGAGGCCGAAAGTTGCTAACAATGAGTTAACCTTGAGGCAATAATGAATTAGAAAGTTTAATAATGCTACTAATAATTCTTGGAGCGATAATAATGTAATATTTAAAACAGTTTATAAATAGCCACTCAACAACTAGAAAAAGCTTAAGTTAAATAAAAGTATTCTATTGGAGTAGGATTAGCCAATCAGAGACTTGAAATAGAGAAATTTGTAAATTTAAGCGGTAAACGCCAAACGCTAGACGGCAGCGTACCTGGGCAGTTCATTCGCTCGGTACGTGTTCAGTGTAAGACGAAAATTCATTATGGCGAGAATAACATAAAGTTTACGTGTTAAAAAGTGACAGTAATTAATAAATAATCTCACAGCTCTCTATATCAGTGAAGTGTTATTTAACCGTGTGAAGGATTAATAAAAGGAGTGAAGTAAAAATTATAACTTGTGTAAATCTACATTCTTTAGCCGCATCACACCTTGCTAAGAGACACATGTTTCTACAAATTAATACTGACGCAGCCGAGGCAAACATAAATATATATAATATTTAAAGAAACATAAAAATACAAAGTTGATTCCTGAACGTTGGGGCGAAGGCCACCGGAAAGTGAACGTTGGGGCGAAGTGCACCGGAAACTTTGTACCATACGTGGGGCAGTTACTTCATTAAGATTTGGCTCCCCAACAGTGGAACTACAATAAATATTCTTCAAATTGGCAACTAAACGTGGGGCTATACTTCTTCAAATTGGCTTTCCATACGTGGAGCTACAACCATAAGGATTATACTACTTCAATATAAAACATTTTTCTAATTTTTTACATTTTCTGATGTGTTTATCCCATTTTTTATATTATTCCGTATTACTCAGAATTTCAAACATTTCTCCATTTCAATATTTCCTTTATGCTGTAACAAGTTGTAGTCGGAAAGTGTTGTAAGCAGTCTCATCTCATTTTCTTCGATTATTCTTTGTTTATTTGTTTTGCACAATCAAACTTAATGCACTGCCCTTTCTTACTTTTTTGCAGTGTCCAAAAGATTTTATGTATTAGCTATTGAAGTTTTGAATGTTGTAACTGTATATGGAGTCATAGGTAGAGCATAGAGAACAAAATCTGTTACTATGTTTAGTAGATTGATTATGTATTAATATTGTGACTACGTCCAGTTTTTCCACTGTCATTCTTTCGTTTTTATGTATTTCACCTTCACTGGGAGGTCACTTCACCAATGTACCTTCACTGGTGAAATACTTTAATCTCACTCCCTTCGTGATGCAGCCGGTTCACACAGGAGTCGAACACAAGACCTCCAGAACTGTCGCTCCGCAGTAGCACTCGCTGCATGTCACAGAAGTCGCCACCGACTCGTTCGGAGAATAGCTCTTTATGTCGCACGGAAAATAAAAACACCCGCCAACTCGCTCGCTCGCTAGTTGACCGACGCAACTCAACCCGCAGCTCCTCACCTCGCACCAACTGACGCGCTCACTCTACTGTTGCCACTGACTAAACTCCTCACCGCTCATGACTCCACTCTGTTGCACTCGACACACAGTGGTGCACGCGAGAGCGCTCGCTTATATAGGCAGTGAAATCTTCCACAGAAGGTTCTCGAACGTTCTACGACTGCTTCGACATTTTTTCTGGAGAAAAGAGGAGATAAAGCTTCTAGAAAGTGTATCTCCCGATAATGTGCCCGGCGTTATCGTTGTTTACTCGGACCGCTCGGCGCCGACCTCCCGATACCCTTAAGCCATAGCCGCTGCGTCATGCGATATTTCTCTTAGAGCTGTTCTACTTCTAAATACCATTTTTGTGTGTTTGTTTTTGAGGTTTTAAGATATAAAATACAAAAAAAACTTTCTAAATCATTGTAAACTTACATTTGACTGTCCAAACTAATCGTACTGCTCAACAAACTGAGTGCAGCATGTCTACACAAGCTCTAATGCTCCCTTACGATAGAGAAGCAGGCTCGAAAGAGAATGACGTTTTATTTGTCTGCCAATGGGCCCCCTGAGTCTCCCGTAGAGGACCTTACTCAGCGACACGCCCTTCTGATGTTGAGGGGGAACAACCCCTTCACTGACCACCACATTAAATACGACTTTTTATTTCTACGCCTTCGGAACACGGCGGATTTCAACTTTTAGCCAACCGCATGTGTTTTTGCAGTTTCTGTACTCTCTGGAGATCTTTACCAGCAAGTTGAGAAAAAGAAGAGTAAAATATTTTCTAAAAAATGTGCTGCGCTTCAGCGCGGGGAACGTTGGATGAAAGTTAAACTCAAAAGTCTTCTACCTGCCTGCATTTTGCACCGTCTATGTTTCCACCTCTGTCTGTATAGTTTCTTTCTGCCCTTATCTCCCATATGAACATCTTCTTTTTTAATTTATATTATAAATTCACTTTTCCTACACACTTTACTGAAATTTTGAGGCACAAACACTCTACTCTAATATTATTTCTAAAAATAAACGACATATTTTAAAAACCACATATATAGATTGAGAAATCAGTTACTTTATAACAACGACATCAATAGTTTGAGATTATTGCAAGTTCGGATTTCCTTTAGCACGAGTTCAGAGATTGAGTGGTATTAATTAAGATTATTGTATGAATCTAATGAAATTAATTATATAGTGAATGACGTAATTGTTACAAGGTATTGAGAGGTGATAGATTAGCGAGTTCTGCCTATATTTCACTTCTAGTAAATTTTAGGAGCTCGATTTAAAGTTTTAGACATTCCATACTCTTTCCATGACACCACGAGAAACAATTGGACGGTGTTGGCACTTAAAAAATGACAAAATATTGAAAAATTCAAACCAATAACAACGTATATCTCGAAAATGGCTGATGCCACAAAAAAGGGATAGTTTAAAGAAATCGCGTGTTTTATAACATAAGTGCATTGATTTTTATGTAATAAGCTTTTATCAATCTCGTATGGTTTACCAGTTATACAAACTTCCTTCCGAGGACTTCACAGTATATTCACAGAAAATTCAAGATTTTGACATTAAAATATGTTGAGCACATGGTACTTTGTTCAAAATCATTAGGGCTATTTTTGAGAAAATCGAGCATAAAGAAGACTTTTCCACGCAAGGGTACTTTTTTTTTCCTAAAAATCTTCGTGTCGTGTCTTTGAAAGCTATTGAACATAAGTACCAATTTGGTCTTATGCGTTCACAGACACACATATAGGTGGGTGTTAGATTAGCTTATGCAACGGAGGGAGAAACTTCGGGCACTGCTACCTACATGGATCTATTGTGGCTACCGTCCCCCCTAGGAAGAACGGAGGAAGTGAGGCAACCACAGGCCATAGAGATGCGAGGAAGAATAGTTACAGCTCGAAGACCCGTCCTACTGCTGGAGCTACCTAGAGAAGGCGACGAAAGAACCGTCGACCAAGCAGCCCTGTAGTGTCCACGGGGAATACTCTTTCCTTTAAACAAGCTCTCCGCCATCTTTCCGGCACCGCCATACGCCAATAAACCTAGAAGTATACCTAAAAGATACATAATAAAATGGAAACCGTGGTAGATGAGAAACCACCCCAGCATCCGCCTACTGACCACGGAAAACCATGAAAAACCCAAGGTCAGAGTGGGCGGTGGAAGGAAATCGAACCCAGCACATCCCGAATGCAAGCCCCACTTTACCACGTACCATTTTGCTCGGTTAAGTGGGTGTTATAGAAAGTAAAATATTCCAGGGTGATATAGATTATACCGGTACAACAGTCAAATGAATTGGCATTTTCTATAATATAAACCATTACAAACCACTATTAAAACGTTCCTCGTTTTAGCTAAAATCATTCTTTTATGGGAAACGACGATTACTATTTCTAAAGTGAATATGATTTGCAAATGCCAAAGACTTGAAGCAATTATACTACGTGCATTTGTTTATTGGCAGGTTTAAATTAAAATCTCTCCCAGTTCCTATTAATACAAATGAATGTGACATTTTGAAGCATTTCATACGCGAATGAACATTACCAAAGAGAGTTTCCCGAGATATTACTGACTTATGCCCTGGTGGTTTCCGCCGCAACAGTCACGTCAGTGGTCCCTAGAAAAGTCGTCTTGTAATTAAGGGGATGGTCAGTACTAGGGTAGCTACCGAGCACAAGGGTTCGTGATTACATCTCAACCCCTCCCTTCTCTTCATTTCAGTATCCCCAAGACTGACTTTTTAAAGCCTTCGTTCATTCTCTGATCAAAGCTATCTGCCAGTGCTAGCAAATTATCTTCACAACAATTCCTGCCAGTTACACCTACTTTTCAACTTAATATGCTGCTGAGTTTTAAAAAAAATAAACGCAAGCATAGTCAATTAAAACTGTAAAGATCAGTGATGCCCAACCTTACATAAAATGGAGATGAAGGGAGTTTCCCTTCCCCTTCATTTCCACTCGTGCTGCCAAGGGCTGAAACTTGATTGATTTAGCTTGTCAATTTCTTCAAATATAGTAGGTAGGGTAAACTATGGACTTTGAATCTTAGCTCTTAAGAGAAGAGGTTGGGCTTCACTGGTAAAGAGAGAATAAGTGCTAGTCAAAAGTGTCATATCTTTTAAGGGGAGATAGCGCGAGTTATGTTTATAGTGTTAAATGTCTAAGCTTTGCATTCACTTTTATAAACAGTTCTGCGCACAGTATTATCTCTACGTTTTACTCAATATAAACCTATTTTTGGAAATATCAATTGTATGCAAAATATTTTAATATATTGTTTTAAGTGGAAAAAGCTTGCTCAAATTTTAAAAATTTAGCTGTATATTTCCTACATTGGCCGCAAAAGTGCTAATAAGTCTGCTCCAATATACCGGAAGGAATGGGAATATATCTCGTCGACACATTTTTTCCATTTTTCATGCATGTGAAGAAAACGCTTCGAAACACAGAGAAGTTTAGTATCAGCGTGTTTTCGTTCGTAAGAAAAAGATCCTCTAATGCATTTTTAATATATACCAATTATCTGATTTGAGAACTGCAAACGGAAGTATATGAATTTCAAGAATTATGAGAAATACAGTTTTAAAATTTCCACAAATAAAAAAAAAGCAGAAGCCTTCCAAAGACTTAGAACCAAACGTATATTAAATGACACTTTTTTAGAATAACTGAAGAGTTTTGAATACCTGGGAATAAATGTCACCGATAAATACGCAAGTTATTTTAACGGTAAACTACCCCTGCTTCAGCAGGAAAATAAAACGAAATTTAAAACTACAGCCACAAAAGAAACTCGGTAAGGTTTTATAGAGTAATGGCCATACCTGTTTTCCTTTATGGATCTGAAGCATCGACACCGACTGTAGCTGTCGAAATGAGATTGCTAATACCACTGAAAGGTTGCACTCTTTCTGATAGAATTCCAAATATAAAATAGGAGTTAGAAATAAATGCTTTTAAAGAAAAAAATTACTCATTTTCGAAATGAATGGAGACCTTAGGATGCCAGCTACAAACCCAAAGGAAGAAGACACACTTTCAAAACGGAATAGGCATTGGAAAGATAGAACCAAACTGCGAAATGCAATGCCATAACCGGAATTTGAACCACGGATTTTGGGTTTACTGTGCCGCTGTTCTGATCAACTGAGTTACCATTGCAACATGCCGGTACGATATTAAATTCCTCAAACGACTCGCATTTTCCCCCGTTAAACCAAAAGGCGTTCTCAAATTTATTTTGGGAGTTGGAGAATTTAACATCATGCCGGAATATTGCCATGGAAGAAGCGACAGAGCAGCGACACGGTGAATGGAATATTGGTTTATGGCATTTAATTTTTCAATCGGATATTGCCCTTAAAACTTTAGATTTCGGATGTATACAAGAACAACTAGTTAATGTTTATTGGTCTAATATTGATGAAGCAGAAAGATTAAATAAGGATAATGTTTGACTTACTTGGCTATATGGAACTTGTTCATTATAACGTTATATATAATACTGTTTGCATATTTTAATGTTATCATCATAATCATTATGTTGTATTTATTATGACATTATGAATTTGTTCTTTATTAGCCTATATTTGTATTTAAAAGTTCAATTTATTTATTTAAGTAAAAGCCATAGCCAACTTTGATAAAAATTCATATGCGAAGAAAAAACTTGTACAAAGCAATATACTTGGCCATAAAATAAACAAACTTGTTTATACAGCATAAAGGAAAAACAATGATAGAACAATGAATGTTGCCAAGGAGTAGTAAATAGTTCGCTTCTCTTTAAAAGAAGATTCTTTACCAAACTAGCACTCATACCAGACATCCAATATATATATATATAAAACAAAACATATCATTCGCTGCAATATATAATGAAAATTGTAAGGACGAATATGTAAGAAAATAAAATATAAAGTGGAAAACTTATGAAGTATAATAAACAAAAAGGAATTTAAGTTGTGAAAATTAAATTTACTTCACATCAACATTATGTTTAATAGAAAAGGAATATTACATGCTAGACGCCCAGAAGTTATGAGGAGCTCTTATTGCTAAACTAAATTTTCTAATATAAAATATTTACAAACAAAACTTCCGCTGTAGTGGTTAACTATGAAGCTCTGGTTTTAAAGTAGTTACGAATTGCAATGCCATACCAATAGCGATACGAAACTGTGCCGACGAGATGGCTCAGGCGGTTACGTCTATGGCCGTTATTCAGGAGGTCCCGGGATCGATCCCCGTCGACCGCCCGCTCTGACCCATGTGTTTTTAGGGGGTTTCCCCGGGTCGTCAGGCGAATATTGGAGTAATTTCTTTCATCCCCCCGAATTTCCTGTCCCTCCGTTTCGTTCCAATCTTCATCTTCCATCCCGTTGGCGATGGTGTTTCGGTGCAGCGTGTCAGGGGAAAAGGATGCTCTTTGTGACTCTCTTCATCCCTCGGCTTTCGACTAACTGCCGGGGTATCCGAAACCCCTTGAGGGGCATTGGACCCCTTCTGCTTGAGATGCGGTTCCCGGTCTGCCTTTCCGTCTGCCGGGGTGTCTCTATCTGGAAACTTAGGGATCCTGTCATTGGTGTGCCGTCGCTCCTGGTTACGGCTGCCCGGTGTCTCCCATCTCCTCATCTTCCTCCGGGGACGCCTCCTCGTGGGACGTAGGTACAATATCCCCTCTGGATTGGTGCCGAGTCTCCTCCGAGTCAATTTAATCCAATACGAAATTGTACCACCACTGGAGTATGTTATCTCAAAATGAATTTGAGAATATCTCGTGGTTTACCGGCAAAAATGCGAGTCGACTGGGGAAATTAATATCGTCCCGGTATGCTTCCATGATAACTCAGATGATCAGAGCAGCAGCACGTAAGCTGGTTTATATTCCAGTATTAGAATTTTTCGGTCTGATTCCACCTTTCTAACTTGCGCCTACACACGTCGTGTGTGGAAGAATAATTAATAATCATTGAAATGAAGAAGAAGAAGAAGATGATGATGAGTTAATGTCTTTCAACTAGACAATGAAGTATGAGAGTTACATGTACTCGTATGTTAGACAGTTAGGCAAATTTATTGAAGAAAAATCGCGGTGCTCATTTCGTGCATCCGCAAGATTATTAGCGCGCATTTATATATTTTCTATTAAAATACCTTCGTTGAAGTGTCACATTCTAGCCACTCACAAATTAAAACATGGATTTATATTTAGATGCAGTGTTTCCAAGGTTTTCCTGTAAATATAACACGAATATAAACCAGCGAGCCCTCGATGTGTGTCCACCAACCCTTCCCTATTTGCTCAAAATAAATACACTCGAGAAACTTTTCGCAGACTGGAAATGCAGAGTGGTCGGCCTTCTACTCCATAATTTTTTACCCTCCATTTGCCAAACGAAGTTTACTTTCGTGTAGACTCCCCAGGAAGAGGGTTCCGCTTTAGGCAATGAATTCCAATATTATTGTATGCTTTGCTTTCCGGTAGAAGAGCACTCTTTGAACTTCTCGTGCAGTAATACGAGAATCTCGCGTTCTTGGCAACGAAGGGAGAAAGATTAAACCTCATCTCATTGCAGAATAAATTAAACTGGATAACTGTTCCAATCTCTACTCTCGGACATTAGCGAAATCGTTACAAGCTACACAAAGCGCGCTGGTTGATTGGTACGTAGCAATGTGACATATGCCTGTCGTGTGACAGTATACCAGTTTATTACTCTGCAATAGTTTTCTCGTTCACTAATGAAGAGGGATATTTTACAATTACGCTAACCATTATTGGTACCAATTGTTGCCATAGTAGCGCGGGAAATATCGACAAGCAGAGAGTTCAGGTTCACTAAAACAAAAAGGAAAAATACACGTTGCGAAAAAATAGCTCCTTTGTGCAGCTGAAAAACCTACCAACTTCCGAATCAACCATTCCTCTGCAGGTAATTGAAATGACTTTACACTCTTTTTAAAACAAATAAAAGGAAAAATGGTCGTACGTTTGAAACAGCATGTAATAATTGCCATCAAACCCATTGCACAGATTTTGTAGTTAATTATGTCCGTAGCACGCTCTTCCTTAGGTACCTGAAGGGTAGAAAATAAAGAGAAGAATCAAATTAAGACAATTAATAACGAAAACTACTTTGCAGGCTATCCAAATGTATTATGTACGGAAATTCTTTGTGATATTATACTGAACGTATGAGCATGGCTAAGATGTAAGGTCATAAAAGGTACTAAATTTTATGATTAAGCCATGCACCTGTCAAGAATCCAAGACAAACCTTTTCAGGAAACAACCTAACTGTTCTTTGATATGGAATTATTTTCTTTATTATTTACTTTCGCAAAAATTACTGTAAGGAATTATATTAAATTGCCATATGTTTAATATATTTGAAAGCGAAATAAAATATATTTATTAGTTATTTTTGCAAAGCCTATGAAGTCACCTTAGTTGGCAACAAATTGTATATAAGTAGTGAATCACATACAGTAGACCAAAGCTAACTCACTCTGGGGAAAATAAATTAAAGAGCTCACTTACGTCTTTTTTTTGTAGCATGAGTAGTTTTCGAAATATTTATTGTTGTCTTTTTAAGGTTTCTCAAGTAGAAGTTTACTTGGGTAAAAATGAGTTGTGCTTATTCACCCGTCATAGTTAGAACTATGAGAAAAAGAATTTTGGAAGACGGAGGATTAGAGAACAAAGACGAATGGATGTTGACTATACAGTCCTGAAATTGATAGAGAAGGATGTCTAAAGCATTGTAATACCTCGAATAAAAAATCTGATGTGATACATTCACATGTCGTTCTCATCCTCTAGCTCTATTAGAGTTTTTTTCCTTTTACTACGTTTTAATCCAAGTAAACCTTCGCAGAAATATCTGCATTACACATTTCATTATAGATACAAAGAGAACAGGGATATTCAAATCTTTAAGAACTGGTAGGTATATGCTGGCCTTAAAATTCCATACTGTTTCTGTACAATCGCGAGAAACAACTGAATTTTGACAGGACTTTAAAAGGATGACCAAGTAATGAGCAATTCGAACCATATCTCTAAAACGCCTCATGCAAAAAAAAAAAAAAAACTTATTTGAAATAAATTGTGTGTTTTAAAGAGATCTACATTTTTGGTGCAGTAAGTTTTCGTATATCCCTTAATGTAATTCCTTCCGAATGAAGAGAACTTCGTAGGGTGTTCCCAGAAAATTTAAGATATACATTTTATTTGTCATGTAAACATATGTAGTATATGGTACTTTAATCAAAATTGTTAGGCATGTTGTAGAAAATCAAACATTTCAAAAATGTTTCATTTAAAGGGTAATTTGTAGTGGGAGATTTTCTTGAAAACCTTCGTATCGCATCTTTGGAAGGTACTGGACCTAAATACTAAGTTTGGTATTTATCCGACTTTTCGTTTTTTGAGTTCCACACGAACATTTTCTAAAAATTATTTTTTTTATTCAGGGACCTCAAAACATGTATTTCTGGAGAAATCTTGATATGGAATTGTTGGGCGAAATGCAATACCTTCTCTATCTACTAGGTACGTGGTAAAGAAAGTAAAAATATAAAGACTATGGTAAGACGGGGTCGTGTAGCTATTACACATTACTGTTTTTTAATTCAGAGGACTCAGAGACATGCATATGGGAAATTTAAGTACGGAAATTTTAAGTTGAATGCAGTACTACAGTACTACCATGTAAGATAGCTCCGCTGTAACGTTTGAGGCTCGATTCCTGGAGATAGGTTTTTCTGACCATGGGTTTTTCGTAGTTTCCTCGAATCGGTAGGCGGATGTTGGCAAAATTCCTCTTCTACCATGACATTCTTCTCCCTCATTTCCTGCCCCCATAATTTCCTTTATCATCACTATCTATTTCAGTGTTGAAGGACCAGGCGACGGCGTTTGACGTGTTGCGGCTGGGCGGTGGAGGTGCACTCTGTGAAGGTTTTCCCAGGCGTCGGTCGGACTGCTTACGAACTCGCCTCCGGGTGCTCTCGGAGAGGCTCTCCTTCAGGGGACGCCCTGGAGTTAGGGGCTTACGGGTGGGCTTGAGCGGAGGCGGATGCTTTCGATATGGAAACGTTAGGGGTCCCTTCTATACTTTTGCACGTCGTCTCCCGGATCGCCCTTCGGGTCTTTCACCTCCTCCCTCCTCCCAGGGATCACGTTCGAAGCAAAAATGACCGTTGCGGCCTACTTCGATGCTCTGCCCCGGTTTTGGGGGCCCCTCATTAATATGCACCTTTATCTATTTTATAACTATACGAATATTTACGGTTAATGTTGTGACTTTGTTCAGTTTCTACTGACACATCACTAATGTGGTTTAGTTCAGTTCTGAGTGTCACTAGGCTAATGTGATTTAGTTCTATTTTCAACGTCACCTCACTTTTTCTCAAGCGCGAAGTAACCTCTTCTTCCTTCCGTTTCATTCGCTGGTGTACCAAACGCAACACCCTCACAGTAGCAGCACTCACTATACGTCACAACTAACCTTTATGTAGTATCAAGAACTCGCTATCTTACTCACTCACCCACTCACTCACTCCGAGCACGCTTGCTTATGTGAGTGTTTCTGGAATATTCGCGGGAGGCGAGGTGGAGAAACTTCCAGAAATATCTGGTCATTTCTCAATAGCGTTTGTGGTGTTTACATTGTGTGAGAGCGTTTCCCGTCTACTTATCTCCCCTTATCTCTTCAACGGCCAGTCGGTAGATCGCCTTCCACGCGATGTTCCGGCATGCTGCGTAGCATTTTATTAACAGCTTTACAATGCTGATGCGTATTCCTGCGCCCTAACTACTGTTCTTCATATTTCCCTGTCTCTCCGCAGTCTCCGAAATCTAATCTTCTGCTTCACATTACTTTTATGGCTTCTTATATCCATGTAACCCTTGGTCTTCCCCTCTTTCTTATGGTATACATTCTAAAATCCGCCTCGCTGCTCTTTCATTCCCCAACCGCCGAACATGTACATACGAAGTTAATTTCTGACGGTGGATAAAATTAATTATTGAATTTTGATAGTCCATCATTCCGTATTTTCTTCGTTTTTAGTTTTATATTTTTGAACATCAAACAGATCTTCTGAGGAAATCAATTTCTGTGTATTGTAGTTGAGATTTGGCTTTTGAGCTTAATATCCAAATTTCTGCTGCATTAAGTAAACCGCTATAAACATATAAATGTATGTATGTATATTTTAAATATGTATTTATACCGTCATATTTCAATTATATTTTTATAGTTGATCCATATATACAATTCTCCCATTCGTTTCTGTTTCATCTCGACCATTTTTGTAATATGAAATTAAATTATATTTTAATTTTAATAGGCAATTCTTCCTTAACACCCCCAGAGTAAATAACTTCCTTCAAAATTCCTGGTAATCATTTTATTAAAAGTTTTATTTTTCGTTTATTCTTTTTAACCTTTTATCACAGAAATATTGCACCCGCAGGTATTTAAAATATTGTTATTATAATTGAATACTATTGATTGAACTACTTTGATAGATGTAAGTGGTATTTTATAATGAAGTTTTATATGTTACATTAGCTTCCCTATATGGTTTCGCTATCTTGGAATTGAGAAGCTTTCTAGTTCTACTGCCCGTATTTACGAGGGCGGATCGAAAAGTAACGCACAATAATTTTTTTACAAAAACGTTTAATGGTTAACACAACAAAAAATCACAAATGAACTTACACCTTTTACCTACTTTTCGACATAGTCACCAAGTTTCTCAACACGTTTCTCCCATCGTGATACCAGTTTCAATATGCTCTGTTCGTGAAAGTCCGATTCCTTGGAGTATAGCCATCTGCGGACTGCTGATTTCGCTTCCGCATCTGTGGCAAAGCATTGGCCGGCCAGAAATTTATTCATGGGACCAAACAGATGAAAGCCCAACGGTGCAAGGTCCGGACTGTATGGTGGATGCTGGAGCACTTCCAACCAAATTTGGTGATTTTCTGGCGAACAGCAGCAGCAAAACGGGGGCGAGCATTGTCATGAAGAATGTTGACATCGTCAGCATTCATGTTGTGGTGTTTGTCACGAAGGGCAGCCCGCAGCTTCACCAAAGCTTTCATGTAGGCTGCAGCATTCACACTGGTCCGGTGTTCAGCAGAGTCCACCAATACAACAACATGCATATCCCAGAACAGCATCACAAGCATTTTCCTAGCGGATTGACTCACTTTGAATCTTTTTCTTTACTGGGGAGCCAGCATGTTTCCACTCCATACTTGCCTGCTTGGTTTTGGACGTGTAGTGGCATGCCCACGACTCATCACCAGTGACGATTCCTTTCAGAAAGTCATGCTCTTGTGGTAGTCTGTCAGGTTCTTAGGCACCCAAGGAGCACGACCTTTATGAAATTTCAACGTGTCGTACAATATCGTACACTGAACCCTAGGAAATGTTGAACTATTGCGATAAGGTTCGCAGTTACACATGCCTGTCGTTCAAAATTGCCGCCTCAATGCCTCTGACATTCTGCGGGGTTGCAGCTGTTACTGGCCACCCGGAGCGTGGCGAATCACTAAGCTTCACACGGCCCTCTAGGAAGAATGCACACCACCTGGAGACATTGCTACGGCCCATATAATCATCCCTATACACGCCACGCATGTCCCTGTGACTATCACTCGGTTTATGCTCTTTGACCCACATATCGAGCCATATCTCTCTGCTCTTCACACGTGACGACAATAACATGCGCCCCATCTTTGTTGCGTAGTTCACGCTTCTCTCGCTAGAACTGCACATGAAACAAAAAATACCCTCTGTAGTGAAAACTTCAAACTATATCTTTGTGAAATTGTAACATTCCAGCTGCAATACCAAGGCAGAAAAAAGTTATTGTGCGTTACTTTTCGATCCGCCCTAGTGTATAACTAGTCAATTACATATTTTTGTATACTTCACAACGCTATCTACGCTTTAACCCAGCACAACAGACAAGTGCTTCTCACTATACATTTATATAGGCAGTTCAAGAGAGCATGCAACATGATACTCCGCTATTCCCTTAGGCTAAACATATCCCGCCTTTGTGCTACTATAATAATACAAAAATATTCTCGGAGGGTATTGAAATAAGAGAATATCAGAAACCTCTTAAGGCGCTGAAATTCTACCGCTAGGGTTAGGAGCGATATTTTCTTTATGGCAGAGCGGCAACGGGCGCACGTGCTTGAAGAGTCAAAAGTAGACCATCTCTTGTCCGTACATGCTCCACGCTTGTGGAGAACTGGAATGCCTAAACAAGGCTGTGTGTTTGCACCAAGAAGAGATATACATACACGGAAATAGTGAAGAATACCTTTTAAAATCGTTTAACCTCAAAGTCGAGAGGAGGGAAAATTCATGTTGTTTTAGGAATGCAATTGATGAGTAGCTATGTCCATATAATTATGTTCCTCTTCTATATGTGATGAATATGTGATGAAAGTTTTGACGTGACTTATTGTTAAACCTGTATTTAAATTGTTGTTTCAACGCTCCCCACGTGGTCGGGAAACCTCTTTCCACCAAGTGATGGCTGGATCCATATATTAGCTTCATGCGTCCAGCGGTCGGTGTGTGTTATCTCCGATGGTAGGGTGATAATGAGCATGGCATTGGAACTATAGGAGCTTTTGCCGTGGACTCTGAACCATGTTGGGCCATGGGGATGCCCCCTGTGAGCTAGTCAGAGATGAAGACCTGGATAGGGTCGACGTAAAATCGCCTACGTGGACTCAGTTCGAAAGTCGCGAACCAAACAACTGAACCACTTCGGCGCTCCTATATTTAAATGACAATATATTTAAAATTACATCACTTTGGTTTGCTCTTCGGAAATCTTAAGTTCATAATTCTATTAAATGTTGTTAGCAAAGGTGCAATTTAAAAGAAACATGCAAAAAAGAAAGAAGAACTCCAAACTCCGACTATATAAGTTTGCCCATTTCAGAGGGCGGACTAGAGATTTTGACCACATTAAAGAAGTCCTGAATTCGAATCTGTGTTGAATTCCGGGATTGTCCCTTATGCACAGAAACTGAATGTCAAGTAACTCTAAGCTTTATGAAAATCAGGCGTCTTTTAAGCATCATTTAATGTTCACCGTCCAATATAAACTTCCAAGAAAGTTATTTTTGGCAGTGATGCAATAGTACCACTTGATTAAGCCAACCTTCTCTGTAGATAAGTGAAGGTTGCATTTTCAAGTGCTATTAGTGGTTTTGTTTGCTCCTGAAATCGTTTTTCCGCAACGCCGTGTTGTATAGGCAACTACTCCGACGTGTTTGTTTTGTGGGCAAGCATAACAATCAGGCGTAGTACAATATTGATTTCCATTTATGAAGAACAGCATCCTGTTATTTTGAAACTCTAAGAGATGGTCTACCTTTGATCCCGGTTCTTTACTTTCTCAATCCTTTATACATATAAGATAAAAGGGGAAGTAATTCAGGCAAAAAACTTTTATACCGAAGTTTTATCGGAAATGTGCGTTTAGAGATCTTAAACCAGATATAAACGATTTTAGGGGTATGTGTGTGTGTGTGTATATATGAGAGTGAGAGAGAGGGAGAGAGAGAGAAACGGTGGTAAGATAGAGGGGGAAATACAGTACTATATAACTCAGAAATGAAGATTTATAAATATCACATATCAAGTCTGGCGTCTGTCTCCATTCTCAAGAATAATTATTTACATAGACAATTTTTTAAAAGTATTGCATTAGTGATATATTGCAATGCAAGAACAGTAAGTCCATCATTGTAGAACGAAGAAGAGCTTTAAAATACGAGATGAAGTCCAGTAATTTCTACTTCCGAGAGTCTCCAAAGTACTTAACGCGTGTGTTTGGCATTCTATTTCTTCGACGATAGTGAATAATACAAGTAGCACTTATGCAAAAAGAATTAGTAACAATTCTTGAATATGGTGGTTCCATTGGCAATGTCACCAACATTTACATTAGTGGCGAAGTGTTAATCGATTACCCGCTCCTGGTTGTCTACCTTAAGAAATTCCTTAACTTGAAGCTCATATTTAGCTCCTGCATGAATTAAATCGTAAGTAAACATTAAAAAATACCCAGGTAAAATTAAAATGGTAGCTTTCAACTTCAACTAGAATTATATTCCAGGCCTGAAATAATAAATATATAAAAGTTAGAGGATTTAATATAGTTCATGCACATACGTGCAGTAAAATAGCCTAGTTAGCTTATCAGCACTGAATGCACGAAATTCTACTTTCCACAGTGACGGCATAAGTGGATCAAAAAACACTACCATCGAAAAAATATTATACTTGCTAAGAATGATTAGCGCACTCTTTGCTAGTAAATCCTTCTTTCATTGAAATTATAACAGCAACGCGAGGCACAATTCCGGTTTCTTTTTCGATTTAAAAATTACTTGGATATTTCTGCGTACTATTAGAAACAGTTTTATATGTTAAAAATGAGATCTCTTCTCTCTAAATATACATACTGCATGAAACACGCACCTAAAATATAGTTGTTTTTGCACTATTTCATATTTTATTTACCGTACACTGAATCATGTATTGGTATGGATTTTCTCTTGTGTGACCGAATTCCTAAGGCACTTACAGCAGCACTCTCATGTCATTAATTTATTCCATCGATTGAAATAATTTACTAGAGTAGTGAAAAAATAGCTATCACATTAAATGGCATTAGTTTAAACGGTATTGATCCAAACAATTTAAGACCTTTCATTGGTTGGAATTCGTGTATGCAATTTATTATCGAACTACGTGAAAATATGAAGCAGAAAATGGTTCTAAACCTGCTTATTTCTCAATTAAAAGAAACTTTGTGCTTAAAACACAATTAACTTAATAATACCCTACATATGATTGTATTGCAAAACCAAAAAAGTTTTGTTTTTCATTTTTTCCCAAACCATTTATTTGCAACATTACAACAGAACTTGAAACAGGACCTCTTAATCCTATCTCAATCTTTCGAATATTTAAATGTTTTAAAAGAATCCTCATGTGGAATTTGTAAACCTCAGATTTGCAAACAACATAAATAATAATAATAATAATAATAATAATAATAATAATAATAACGATCAGCAAGCCCATTTTATTTTCACAAACTATAGATTTCAGCCTATCTCGCTTCGATTGCTGGTTTACACTAAAGAATGAGTTTTGTTGGCTGACATAACAACCCTACAGTGGCGAATATCTTCTCCAGTAAAAAGCTGAAAACGCTGTAAGACAGTGGTGTAAAATTTGGTGCATAACGTCAGAAAAAGAATGAATATAAAGAAATACTATTGACACTAGTAATGCCGTTAGATTCTTAATGTTTTTGGTAAAATGTCACTGTTTATTCAGTATATTGAGGCCTTCTTACCCTCTGTAGTACCTACTTATAGTAAGTAGAGAAAGTATGGTACCCCACCCAAAATATCCAGTTGTCATTCAAAATATATGTTTTATTTCCCTGCAACACACACAATACAACAGAAGTTTTAGATAAAAGTCCAGTGTAGGCACGTTTGCGTGTTTGTGCGAACAGCACAACTTAAAATCAAACTGTTAAATAAGGAACAGACTTCGTATTTAAGTTCTGTATCTTCAAAGAATACAACACAAAGATTTTCTTTACAAAAGAGTGTCTTCCCCAAACTATCCTTTGCATAGAAAAAGTTTATTTTCGATTTTCTCAAAAATGGCTAACGATATTCATTAAAATCCCATATGTTTAAGGTATTTGGATAACTAATAAAATATATATCTTGAATTTTCTGCGAATAGTCTGTGACATCACTTATTTCGGAATTAATTTTCTCAAATTTTATATGATTGACAAAATATATAAGAAATAGACAAAAGGTTACCTATAAGTGTAGAACTTTTCAAAACAGATAATCTATTTCAAATATGTTTCGTGGCATAATCCATTTGCGAGATATTCGGTGTTATTGACTTAAATTGTCAATGTATTGTCATTTTTTTGAAATGGTCTCACCTTTGGTTGTTTCTCGCAGTGTCATGGAAACAATCCGGAATTTTAATAAAGCATATAACAAACCGCTTTTGAAGTATCTGATTATAGCTTCAGCCTACTTTAACTCCTTTATACCTACAACGTGTAACGGTATGACTTATAATGTTATTACTTGTGATGTTTGTGTATGTGTGTTTACTTCATGTGAAGCCATCTTGTGACGTCATTCATTTGTTCGGTTTGTAGCTCCATCTAGTGTTAGCAATTTGTGGTAGTATTAGTGTTTGAAAGAATTTTAAGTTTTGTTTACTGTCCTCCGGCTAGCTATTATTTCTCAGTCGAACATGTCTCTTGATCAGAGTGTGTAAACGGAAAGGAATCTTTTATCCAAATATAACACTGATGAAGAAATTTGTTTTACACATTTATTGTCAAACACGTTAATATCACATTTATACATTGATCTTAACACTCGCCAAACTGAAACTGTTATAATAACTTCTTACTGATCACTTTTAATCCACGTACTTCAACCTTTTGTATAATTAACCTACAACACTTTAGATCATTCATAATTCTGCTGCGCGTAACTTGTGAATCGATACCCGACGTTTGCCGTACAAATACTTTCGACGAATTGACTGACTGAAGACGACGTGTAGTGTACACAGATTTTTGATGAACTGGACGACTGAAGGCGACGTGTAATGTATTGAGATTTTAGATGAACTGGCCGCGATCTACCTCTGACTTGGCTTTTTATACACCCACTCCCCGATATGCCTAAAGATTATAACTGAGTTACTATTGGCTAATAAAACGCGCCAACATTAGCGTCTATTTTAATATCCAATGAAAATTATGAATACATATGCTCTAGGGAAATATTCCAGAAGATTCTCAACGGAAAAACGCGCCAACATTAGGTAACTTCCTCGTTTCCAATAATGATAAACAGCTCACCCCCCCCTCGCTGTATTATTGCGCGCTATTATTGACAGTTTCAGTAAGGTCGTATAAACTTACTTATCAACAATAATTACAGTCAAGAAACATCTCAAATCAATGTCACATAAAAATGCATATTCATATTACAATCATTATTTACATTTAAGTAATTTGTGATACAAATTACTGCATCAAACGAAATGTTAATGAAAACTATTTATGCAAACATTTATCTGTATTAACATGAAATAGACAGAAAAATAAGGTTTTGTAAGAATAGTTTGTAAAGCTGTGTAAACATAAGTGATAGATGCTAGAGAAAGTCATGTGAATGTAACCCATATTTTATACGCTTTCTTTTCTGTCCCAAATATTAGAAGATTTGTTATACTTAAGTAACTTTTGAAAGATTTATATGCCTACTCAATTTCCTGTCGAAAAAATGTAAGAAGTCCTTTCTGTAAGTATCAAGATCAAGTTATTATTATTATTATTATTATTATTATTATTATTATTATTATTATTATCATCATCATCGTCATTATTAACAACGTTACAGCACAAGAGAACGTTCTATTATTTTCGCTTAACTTGTTAGCGTTTCCACGGCAACAGAGGATGGAGAGAAACAGTCGAACGGCGTTGTGCGTGTGACGTCAGATAAGGCAGTCACGCAACAAGTTGTTACAGATGTGTTTCACGAGGACATATGGTTGCTGATAAGCGCGGCAGGAAGCGCCTGGCATTCCTGATAAAGGAACAATACGTTTCGAGAACAAAACTTTCGGCTAGCTTGTCTCTTTCCACCTTCTTACTGAAAGAGGGAAATAAAGAAGTGAGAACTGAAAACTGATCATTTTTTCGTGTCTGCGTATGAAAAGAGACATTTAAGAACTCGAGTTTCCAAGCGTATAAACAATAGTTTTAGGTTTTTCTACAGCTACATTTTAATGTTACTAAACTGTTGGGTTCAAATTTTAGCAAAATATAATTTGCGTCAGTAAAGTACCCCAGCATGTGTAGAATACCGTGATTGTCAACTTTATCGTACATCAAAAGACTTTAAGGGTAATAAAGTGGGTGTTCTTTGAAAGGTTCTATGCTTACCACGTACCCTCCCCTCGTGGTAAACTTCTAGGGTACTTGTATTGAAATTTCTAATTTATGCTAGGTGCAAAATAATAGCCAAACTTTTTTCACAGATTTATTCAACATGATTATAATATAATTCCACCCAAAAATTCGAAAACGAAATTTCACCGGAAATACATGTTTTGACGCCCCCTGAATAAGTTACGTATATGTGTCTGTGTGTCTATGTGAATGTGTGTCTGTGAACAGTATAACTCAAAAACGAAAAGTCAGATAAATACCGAATTTGGTATTTAGGTTCAGTATCTTTCAAAAATGCAACACCAATATACTCAAGAAAACTCCACCACCCCAGACTGCCCTTTACACGGAACATTTTTCAAAAATTTTGATTTTCTCAAAAATGGCTGCTACGAATTTATTTGTTTGAATTTTCCAATACTTATAGTTTTTCTCAAAAAGGGAATTCGTTATTGTTTTTTTAACGTCCTGGACATGCAAAGAGAATGGAATGCTTCACATAGCAACCATTTCTAAAAATATTTGACTATTGCTTAAGCCTACCATATTCCCCTTGCAACTACAAGAAAATTAGCAGTAAGATAGTTTCTGCAAATGTTTATCTTGATTAACATGAAGTAGACAGAGAATAAGCGTTTGTAAAAATAGTTTATACAAGAGTAGATAAAGTCATATGAACGTAACAATCAAATTTTTTAAAGTTACAATGAAGAAAGGAAGATAAGGGGCATTTCGTAACTAGAGACGTGTCATCAGAGTCCAGATCTTTCCAGTTATATCTGGTTGTTTACGAGCGATGTTGGTATTTCTGTTAACGGATGATATTTTGGTTGTGGCCCAGAAATAGATTTGGCAACGTCCGAGCTGCAAGATGCAGGTAGTATATTCCACAACAAGCATCTTCCTCACAACTTCACACCCTCAAGCTTGTTGTGCGGGAGGCTCGGCCCCACAGATCACTTCCCTCCCATTACAGGGGTACACAAACTCTCTCCTCATACGCGGAAGTAAGCGCACATTCGATCATGCACGTTACTTCCTCTGTTCGTCTTCTGTAAGTACACTCGCGATTTTGTGAGAAATACATGCATTATGACCCGCTGAATAAAAACAAGTACATTTTAGGTAATACTTCTCTTATATAGACGACCAGTTTCTAATTTCTGATTACGAGGAGTATTTATAAAAATTCTATCTGTTACTTTCAATTGCTTTTTATCCCATCTTTTACAAAATATTCTTATATAAGCTTTTTTTTACATGTACATAATTGGCAAAGGTGTTGCATTCCAACAAAAGATTCGATGTCGAGATTTCAACGAAATACATGTGTTGAGGTCCCCTGAATAAAAAAATTTCAGATAAAGGTCCGCGTGTGTGTGTCCAACATATGAGTATACCAAACTTAGTATTTAAACTCAGTATCTTACAAAGATGTGAAACGATGATTTCAAGAAAATCCCCCCCAACACAAATTACCCGTTACATGGAAGATTTTTCGAAATGTTGGGTTTTCCCAAAATTGCTCTAACATTTTGATAAAAATATATGTATAAGGCTGCTTAATTACAAATAAAATATATAAGTTTAAGTCCTCTTCAGTCGCAAGGAAATTTTTATTAACTTGTATAACTGGCAAACGTTAAACGTAATAAACGAAAACGTACTACACAATAAACGTACAGGATGATCCGTTAGAGATGTCAGAAAAGTTACATATAAGGCGTTAGTGCACACATCTCTAAGAAGTTTCCTGTAACATAAACTGAAACGGATAGAAGTTAACAATGAGTGATGTTTCAGACCTCAGCCACGTGGTATGGCAGCGCTATCATGCATAAGAGACAAAATGCAATCATGCCACAACAGCGCGCTCGGTGTGTCATGGTATGCGAACCTTTCAAGAGTAACACGGACCCAGAGAGCTTTCAGACTTCAGTACAACTGTCAGATGCCCCATCACATCGAGACATTGTTAACTGGTACATTTTCTTGGCGAATGGTTTCAAACTGCCTCACACAGGATGTTGATAGAAACAGGGAGGAAGATATTCAGCAAGCCATGATTCAGAGCCCCGGAAGTCGCTCCTCAGCTTATAAGCTTATAATTATCAGCAGAGTATGCCATACAAAACGTATCAGAGAATTGACTGACAGTGCCTCAAGATTTTTCCATAGCATATTCAGCAAAAGCAAGCTTTGATGCAACGTAATTACGAAGCTCACCTCAAGTTTGCAGTCATGACGGCACGGACGAAGCCACATTTCATGTGAGTGGCTAAGTCAACAAATATAACTGCATTATTTGGGGAACTGAGAGCCCACATGTCTCAAAAGACATATTTCACATACATTACGACACGCTGAGTGCACTATTGTGGTGTGACCACCATTTTGTCTCCGATGCAAGATAGCGCTGCCATGCCACGCGAATGTAGCCTGGGTCGTCCTCCGTGGTGTAGTGATTACCATGCTAGCTGTTCACGAGGGCGCGGTTTCAAACCCGGTGGGGGCGATGGATTTTTTCGGGCGTAAAAATCCTTAGCATGGCTTCCTTCGGAAGGGAAGTAAAGCCGGTGGTCCCGTGTCGTAGATTTATGGCACGTAAGAGAACCTCAAGCCTGATAAAGAGGCCTCTGAGCAAAATTACCGGTCTTTTACGCCCAATATAGAATGGGACGCTAAGGACCACAGCAGTTAAAGAGCGTCCATAAATAAAACTCAATTTCAATTTAATTTAGGATGTAGCCCGATATCGCTCATTCTTAACTTCCATCCTTTCCACTTATATTACAACAAACTTCTCAGAGATGTGTGCATTACCCTCCTATATAATATAAAGTTTTACTTTTCTGACATCTCAAACTGATCATCCTGTAGATCTCTTTAAAACACAATTTATTTTAAATAACCTTCTTTGTGGCATAAGACATTTCCGAGATATACGTTATTAATGATTTAAATTGTTCAAGACCTTGTCATTCCCTTAACATCCTGTTGATATTCAATTGTAGGGGGGATTTCCGATCCCTTCAGCTGCCATGGTGCGAGCGCTGCGGACCCTTAGCACTTGTGATATGTCCGACGTCACTAGAAGTACGCTGGGCCGAACATTCGAGCCCTCCCGATAGGGAGTTGTTCGGATTGGGTTGGACTCGGCGGGGCAGTGGTTCCCGATACCCATGGGTGATTGGGTATGTCTGACTGGTTTTCCGTCCAGGCGGGGTTGTGAGACGCCTCGATGTTCTCTGGCACCAACCATGAGTGAGAGTTGTTAGACGGCATGCTAGATTGCTGTCGGCCCTACCGAGGTTATCACCCTTTTTAAAAGTGACGCGCGTAAGTGGCGTATCCACTTCTAATCCCGCCTTTTTAGGAAACAAAGTATTGACCTCATGGGAAACCTCCACGGTTGGAGAGACGCTCAAATGACGCTGACCCTGGGTTTTTAGGAGGGGGCTAGGGCTTTGGCTCTTACCCGGTAGACCTTCGCAGCAAAGCATGTTTCAAAAAGTTGAATATCGACAGAACTTTAAAGAATGACTTTGTTTCTCGCGGTTGCATGGAAACAGTATGGAATTTTAAGACCAGCGTATAGGGTCCAGTTCTTAAACACTTGACTATCGCTATTCCGTTTGTATCTATAATGAAACGTGTAATACCTATTTGTTCCTAAGGTTTATCTCGTAAAATGAAGTAGACAGAAAAATAATCTTTCGTAAGAATAGTTTGTATATCCACTAATAGGCAATAGAGGTTTTAGAAAGCCATGTGAATATATCAAATAATTTTTTTATTATGTAGAATACGTTTCAATACATATTTCATTATAAGTACAAGAGAGATTCAGTATGCTTAGGTAACACTGAAATCTTTAAAAGGTGGGTCTATATGTGATGGCTTTAAAATTCCATGCTCTTTCCGTGATATCGCGAGAAACCACATACAGTATTTGAAAAGTAATAACAACGAATATCTCGTAAATGCTTAATGTCACCAAAATTTCTTAGATAAAATTGTGTGTTTTAACGAATTGTGCATTTCTTGTTTAGTAAGCATTAGTCTATCCATTACTGGTTACTGGATTAAAAAAATGTATAAAATTAATTCCAAATGAACACCACTTCACAGGCTTTTCGCATAAAGTTTTACATTTTATTACACATACAAATATTTTAAACATATTGTACTTTAATAAAAACTGTTAGAGCCAGGTTTGAGAAAATAAAAAAATAACGAATAATTTTCCATGTAAAGGTTAGTTTGGGAAGGGGAGTTTTTCTTTAAAGTCTTTGTTTTGCCTCTTTGAAAGATGTCAACTTTAAATACCAAATTGTATGTGGTTTTTTAATTATGGTTTTCACACACACGGACCTTTTCCTTTAATTCCTTTTTATTCAGAGGACCTTAAAATGTGTATTTCCGGTGAAATCTCCATGCCAAATTTGTTGGGAAATGCAATACTTCCTCTGGTCACAAGTAAGTAGTATAAAGTAAAATATATAATATATACCTTCAAATTAAGTGGGAATAGTATGATCTCATGCTAAAATATTCAATTGTTTAATCCCAATTCAATTTCAAGTCTAAATGTGTGGTGGTGGTGGTGGTGGTGGTGGTGGTGGTGGTGGTGGTGGCGGCGGCGGCGGCGGCGGCGGTGGTGGTGGTGGTAGTGGTGGTGGTGGGTCGTCTTCTTTATTCACCTAAAATATAGAGGATGTAAATATCTATAGCTTCGTCAAAAATGACATGTTACAAAGATGTTATACAATGTGTAACCTTTGCTTTCAAATTTATGGCAGCACTCCCTTCTAAGGCCTTTTCCGCACAATGGCCTCGTTTTGTGAACTGTTTGGACGATTAAACCTAACTCATAAAAGACACTTCATTGATAATACCAACTTATGCTTATCGATGTGAGTCAATGTGCGTGGTTTGTTGTGGAATACAAAGCTATTTAGTTATTAGCGTGATGAATAAAACTGGTGGTTTTATTATGCTCTGCTTGCGGGTGCCATATTTGAGTTCAACTGTCGCAGAGTTTAGCATTTTAGAAATACCTCTTACGTTTTAGAAGTTATACAATTTGCATTATTATTTTAATCATTTATTTTCAAATGTTTCGAATTCTTTTAATTCTGCACATATGTATTAAATATTTTTATTGTATATTTTTACTCCATTACTAAATATTTGCACCATTTTATGTTTCAAAATATTCACACACACAGAATTTTTTTTTCTTTGTATTTGTTTTCTGTAATGAACTTTTTCCAGTTAATTTTCAATTTAGCTGTTAATTTTTAGTAGGAAATAACCATTGCAGTTTGAGAAACATGCACATAATACCATTTTTATATGTCATTTGTTGAATCTGCTGAAACTTTTCCTGCGATACAAAATGTAAACAAAACAAAAATGCGAAAAAGAAACGAAAGTTGAATTAAGCAATCAAAACCTATTATAATAATAATGATAATGATTATAATGTACTAACAATATTTTCCTAGTAGCATATGGGTATAGACACAGATGAAGACCCTTATCCAGATGTCAGGTTCAATTTTAATCTCTTGAGGTTTGAAGAGACCCGAAGGCTTAATGCTTATTAAAAATAATTATTTTACTTTTTTATTATTTTTATTATTACTATGATTACATCTAAATGCGTATGGACAAAATTAATACTTGAAAATCAAACAAAATGAAAACGAATACATCAAAATAATATGCTCTTGAGGGCAATAATTTTAGACCTCATTTTGTCTACTTAAGAATAAACACATGATATATATATATTATTGTTATTGTATATTTTAGCATTAAGGTAACATTTCTCACCCACTCCTCCTTCTACAAGGTTGAGTCGCTAATCATGTTATATTGGGCTAGTTATCTATTTTTTGCGCGAATCAGCTTATAAGGGAGGTTATTTGTGAGCTTGCTTTGTTTCACGTCGAGTAGGTATAACGTTGCTCGTTGAAATTTGTTTCAAGCAGTCATAAACAGCGTTTTTAGAAGCATGTGGAAACCTTACGGAAGAAAAAAGAATACTATCATAATCTAAGGGAATGGGCCACTTTTTCTGTTCCCAAATGTATATAATCTCGTTTGCCATGTGTTTTTTCTTTTACACACCGCAATATTAACTCAACAGTTTCACTTTCTTACGACTGGTTACTTTATTACATTCTCCACCACGTAGGTAGTAGGTAGAGTAGGGATGTGACAAACAGTGTTTTTGGGTAATGGTTATAACTGTCGCAATTAGTGCGTTAACGGTTACCAGTAACGATTAAGTTATTTGTTTTCACGTTCGCGGTTACATTACATAAACGGTTACCATTAACGACTAGATTAACTACGTTTCAATGTGAATTATGTGGATATAGACTTATTTTGTTATTTGGTGCAATCTAAAAAGAAGTTTCTCTATCTGTGTCAACACTGGGCGGTTTATAATCCCAAAATACATTTGCACTTTTACATTCCTGCACATATACAAATACACACCAAGACGTATTCCTCCGTGTTGCCTTCTCCCTATTGGCTAAGCTATAAGTGCTCCTCTCTTAGCACGTGCAGATGGGAACATCCATGAGTAAATGAAAAAAATCATTACATTCATGTAAATCGTGGTCGGAAGTACACAGTTGTGCAATATTAACAAAGAATGTTCAACTTACAATTATGGTGTGTTTGGTAATGAAGTAGCCCTTTTAATTTCGAGATTTAATTCTGGAAATACTGATTTAACCATGTAGATCTTTCGTTGTTCTTTGCCATGCAAGGTTAAAAGAGTAAATATCCATGATAACAAATCCAAAAGAGTGGAAACACGCCCTCACATGTGGTTTTCGAATTCGAAAATTGGAGAAATTTCACGTTTCTTTAAGCAATCTCAAGAGAGCAGATTTGCTGAAATTTAACACTGTTAAAATTTATGTATCGTTGTTTGAGCTTAGCGGCCTGCACGTATTTTACTACTAAAAAGCATTAATTGCTTATTCATACCAATCTATCTGTGATGTATAAAACTTTGTGCAGCTATAATCCTACGTAAATAACCATCTTAATGCAATGCATGCAGCTTTGCTGCCGAGTGCTGACTGCTCTGTCATTTGTGACCGATAAGCAATGCGTTGTAATAAACAAATAGTACTTGCAATTCCGTGCGAGGATGACTCAAGTTGTAGTTCTAAACAAGTTGTGATAACTATAACCGACAAGCGATACACATACAGAGCTTGATGTCATCCAGGCTCGTAACCGTCTGGTTACTTTAGTAATCATTAACGCAATAACCAGTTGTCTTCGTTACTTTGGTAACCTTTATTGGAAAACTAGTTAATTTATATTCGTTACTTTGATAACCGTTACATTAAGGTAGTCGTTACAATGTAACCGTTACGCTATTTTCTGCCCGTCCCTAAGGCAGAGAAGATATTGCATTGCATCCAAAAATGCAATATCGAGATTTCACCTGAAATACATGCTTTTAGACCCCTTGAATGTAAAAAAAGAAAAAGATTTTTAGAAAAAAGGTCCGAGTGTGTGGTGTGTGTGTGTGTGTCTATGAGCATCATAACTCAAAAACGAAAAGCTAGATAAATACAAAACTCGTTATTTAAGCTCAGTATCTTCCAAAGATGCGACACGAAGATCTTCAAGAAAATCCTCCACCCGAAACTATTCTTTACATGAATATTTTTTAAAATTTTTGATTTTCTAAAACATAGCTCTTAAAGGTTTTAAAACACTTACATGACAAATAAAAAGTATATATTGAATTTTCTGGGAATAGCGTCTGAAGTCCTGTTTATTCGGAAGAACTTTTGTATAAGTTTGTATAATGGTAAACGTTAAGTTATAGACAAAAACGTACTCCACAACAAAAGTAGAATGTAAAACACGCAATTTATTTCAAATAACTTTTTTGTGGTATCAGTCATTTAGAGATATTGATTTCAATTGTTAATACTTCGTAATTTTTTAAAGTCCTGTCGCTATTCACTCATTTCTCACGAGTCTTGGAAGGACTGTGGAATTTTGAAGCCATAATGAGCTGCTTTTAAACACCTGACTATTCGGTTTCCTCTATCCCTCCTGTACCTACAACGAAATGTGCAGGGAAACTATATCTGCAAATATATAACTCGATCAAGTGAACCAGATAGAAAACTAAGCTTGTGCAAGAATAGTTTGTAGAAACTACATAACAATAAATGATAATTGGTAGAGTAGTAAGTCATGTAATGTAACACATATATTTTCCCCCAGCCTCCCATATTTTGTAATGAATCACTTTATGTCGCTTTGATTTTACAATGGATTTTGACTTTACGTCATTTAAGTTTCATTACGAACGGTCCTTCACATTGAAACCTACTTATTGTCTTTGTGTGGTGGAAGATTCCCTGAGTGAGCATCCCTGTCTTTCAGTCTCCTACAGTTAGGATAACGTTTGGATACCCCTACCCATATAGCGATAAAAACCATTCCGGTTTCCTCTTCTCATATGCTATTTTTCTTTTGGGCCTGGGAACCCCACACCCCCGCCCCGTAACTAAAAATTCTTTAGTCACTTCACTGAGGAGACAGCTTGGGGGAGGAGAATCTACTACAAAGCCATCTGGTCGTTGTCCTTGAAAGGTTTCCTTTGATCCAAGGATGCTAGGTGGTTCCGTCTTGTACATGCAAATAGTTCCTGCTTTTTTGTTAACACATGTCAAAAGCTCCTGTTGTACGAGGAAGCGATGTTAGCGGATTCAACATCCACCCTTGTTAATCGGAAAAAGTGTTTGCCAATATCAGACATACTTCTATCAAAGCTTCGTATCTATACGATCACATGGCCTATTTCTACAATGCTAAACTTCTCAATAACTATAAAACCTATGAAAATGAAAGTTTTGCTACAATTTATTTACAGGATAATAATCATACTGGTGTTAGGATTTTTGGCTATTTGTAAAAATGTAAGAATAAGACCTTTTTAAATTGTCACTGCATTTTAGAAGTAAGAAAATGGTTATAATATTTACTAACCCTGAGTTAGTTTGAGTTATATATAAGCTATTTTTTCTTCAAAGATTTTCCGTATCCTCAGAGATGAAAGTCGGAAATCTCCTATCTCCATGTACCTTGAAACCATTTGAGCATAATTTCACCCACTTTTATTAATTCGCCACCCAATATTCCCTAATCGATTAAAGGACCTTAAACGAGAGAGAGAGAGAACAAAAAAGCAAGAGAAAGAAAAACCAATGTGCATTCACATGACTTGATCTACTAAGGATACATACTACATACCTTACATGTTATAGTATTCATATAAAAGAACTATTCCTCCATCCACGTTTAACCACTCACGATAGGCATATTTTTTCTAGGAATTATTTCATATTAAGCAAAAAGTACTTTTAGTTAAAACAAGCATTCATATGTTTGCACGTGGTAACAAGCTCTTGCGATGGATTGAAAAAATCGCAAGCTTTCAATTATGTCCTACACATAATATACACTTGCGAAAAGTGTAAATTGGCAACATAATATTTCGAAGCGGCTAACGCTACGAATACATTTATTTTAATCAAATTGCGCATTTTAATTAGCTCTATATTTTTCTGCGGTGAACCTTTGTTTAAATTTATGTACGTTATACAAAATTTAATCAAATAAAAAGGACTTTACAGGTATTCGCAGAAAATTCAATTACATTAGTCGTGCAAATTATCTTAAACATATCCCATTTTAATCAAAATATTTACAGCCATTTAGAACAAAATTAAAAATAAGGGAAAATGTTCTATGTAAAGAGTACTTGGGGAAGGAGGTTTTGTTGGAAGTCTTAGATGAGCGGGTCGCTATGTAGTGGCTTTGAAATTCCGTGAACTTTACATGACCACGAGAAAACAACGAACAGCGATTTTCCTCTTGAGGAAGTAGGTATTTGAAAATTCAAACCAATAACGAAAGAATACCTCGGAAATGGTCAACAACGCAAAATAATTTATTTGACGTAAACTGTGTGCTTTAGCGAGATCTTGCGATTTTTGTGCAGTAAGATTTTATCTATCTCTTACGGTTTACCAAATATATATATATATAATACCAATTATATAATAATAATAATAATAATAATAATAATAATAATAATAATAATAATAATAATAATAATAAAAGAAAACCTCATTCAGAATGAGGACTTCACTTCTCAGACTATTTCCATAAAATTCAAGATAAACGTTTTATTTGTCATGCAAATATCTTAAACATATGATACTTTAATGAAAATCGTTAGAGCCATTTTTGAGGAAATCAAAAATTTCGAAACATTTCTCATGTTAAGGGTAACTTGTGGTGGGGGATTTAGTTGAAAATCTTCGTGTCGCAATCTTTGGAAGATACTGAACTTAAAGCATTTGAGCTATATATTCACACAAACACACACACACACACACACACACACACACACACACACACACACACTCACACACACACACACACACACACGGATCTTTTTCTATAAATGTTTTTTTGGTGAGTTTAAGGGGCCTCAATGTGTATTTCGGTGAAACCTTGAATCGAAATTTTGAGTGGAATACAATATTTGTTCTACTTACTACACGTAATAGAGAAAGTAGAAAAAAACGTCGTATTTTCCAGAATTTGTTCCTTTTGTTTCTTAAAATATTTAGCATTGTTTATACAAGAACGTTTTATTTCGTCGATGACGAACTCTGGCGCTGCAGTGTAGTGAACTTGGTAATGGTTAAAGTTGGTAGATGTGCCAGTATGACAGGTAGCACGTAATTCCCATGGCGGCGGTGTAAGAAAAGCAGGGGGCGGCGTCATCAGCCGCAGGAAATTAGATCACCAGCCGTCTCCCCAGGGACACAAAACACTGTAGCCATGCGGTGGAATTAAATCCGTGTTTCCCTACACGTGGCGTAGCGTACAAGAAAACAGCAACAAAACGTGTGTTGGGCAAATAGGGCAATGTGGTCTTGTCCACGCTCTATTTAACAGGGTCACCACCTTTTTCATGCTTTTGCTATTACAAAATTTAGATTTCCTAATAATTGGAATTTGATTTTAAATTACATATTATAATCTACACTTCAACTAACAGATTAAATTGAGTAACAAAGTTTTCTACTAGTATTAGTAAAAATGCTTTAAAATTCGAGGGAACTTAACCAAGAAGAAATGGAGAATGAGATTTTATTGCTAGTGGTTTACAGATGACGACATGACGACTTCAATAATCTCCTGTCTCGAAACACCCTACCTTTCAGTTCATTCATTTCTATGTATTTTCATTATTTTGCTTAAACTTGAAGCGGGAATATTTTACCATTATCCCAAATGATGGTATAAAATTCAAATTTTTACAAGATCAAGAAACAATGTAATATTAAAGGAATTTAATGAAACTAGAAGGTATAATAAGAGAATTGCAACATTTGTAGAAATTCACATCAAGATATGAAGAAGAACCAAATGTAATTATAAATAAATATAAAATAATTTAAGGGAATAATTTATTAGAGAAAATCTAAATAATCAACAAAACTCGTGAGGATTGCATAATAGGACGATCAGAAAATAATAAGCTTCAATTTTTGTGTAAGTAATTGGACGACGTAAGAGTTATACAATTATGCTCCGTTGCTAAAGGCGTGAAAATCAACAAGCTCAAAAGAGGAACACCATTGTGATTTTATGTGGAGGTGGCGCGTAACGAAGCAGAAGAAAATGTTTTAAAGAAAGAAATATTGTACGGATAAGGAGAGATCGTTAAACGTGGCGTGAGGTAGAGAAAGATTCCAGGGGAGATAATAGGAAAACAAACTGTATAAAAAAGGCGTAGAGAAAAATGATTAATCTCCATACTTTGATTTTACCTGGTTTCGATTAATCGCAAGGAAGTAATATTTTATTTACGCTCCCCACAGATGAACTAAATATCCGTCATAAGAGAAGGCAATATTTGAGAGTTTGAAATAATTATTGTTATGATTTATTAATACTGCTACCTAAAATTCAAAAACCTTATATTTTTCCCGAAGTGCCACAACAATTATCATTCTATCATGCACTCGCTCTCTCTCTCTCCCTCTCTGTCTCTCTCTAGCGTACCTCGTACTCAATGCGTTATCAAAACGGGAGTGCAAGGACTACCAAGGAATATACCGAGCGGGATGGCTCAGGCGGCAAAGTCTGTGACCCACATTCGGTACCGGGTTCGATTCCCGGTGGCCGGCCCTCTGACCATGCGGTTTTTCGTGGTTTTCCTCTGGTCGCCTAGGTGAATCCTGGGATGGTGTATTCTACCACAATTTCTCCTTTCCCTCATTTTCTGTCTTTTCATATATCTCCTTTTCAACTTTCAGGCAGTGTCTCCAGGTTCCGTAGTACGTCTGATGGTTGCCAGAGTGCATGTCGCTGTGCTTTGGAAAGTTTTCTCCCCGCCAATGACGGGCACGTTGGCCTGCCTGCAAGGGCCGCTTTGTCGCTCTCTCGCAGGACTCCGCGTCTACTGGCCAAGTGTGGGTGTTTCGAATTGGAAATGATAGGGACTTCCGTGCGTCTCTTGATCCCGTCTGTCTGCGGACCTGCGGCCTCCTGCAGCTCTTTCACTTCATCCCTGCCTCCCGGGGGTGTAGCTACAATAGAACTAGTTGGTCGCAGTGGCGAGGTGCCCCCTCGGTAAAATAGGAACTACGAATGCCCCACAAGCACTTGTAGAAAACAGGCCATCTGGTTGCATTTAAAGTAAAATACATGAACAAAACTGATAGAAGTCAAAAGAATCAGAATCAGAAAAAAATTTGTTTATAAGTACATTGTTGTTTATAACACACAGAAACATAAATTCTCCATTCCTGAAGCACATAACGATTGAAAGTGCGTAATATAAAAATTTAATCACTCATAAAAGCCAGAATTAAATAAATGTTGTGAAATAATTACGGCATAGGTACTTGCTTCACAAAGTCTTGCATCTTCCCCAAGAGTACAGTGCCTTCTACTGATTTTGGCCGACCAAATCCTTCTTCTCTCCAAGTTTCTGAGTTTCGACGGTAACCTATATAATTTAATATCCTTTTGTGTCCTCGCAGTGCACCCGAAAGCACAGCAATCTGACATTTTCACTCATAAATCAACTTCGACACAGCTGTTTCCTTACGTTTTTATTGAGGCAAACAACCAAGATGGCGCGCGGATACCACGTGATCAGCTATCCGCCAATCAGCAAGCCGTATTGGTGGCATTTACACTGTTTCTGCACTTTGTATATAGAGAACTTCAAGTTGTGACGTGCAGTGAGTGCTGCTCGGCGTGCGATTATTGAAGTCCAGTGCTCGATAACCAGCGAGTGAAATAGAAGGAAATAAAGGGATTATTTCCATTGCTACGCCCAAAACAAAGTGAAGTGACGGGGAAGACTGAACTGTCAGCTAGTAAAATGAAGTGTCATGGAAAACTGAATAAAGCCACAATACTTTTAAAAACAATTTTATATTACCTATGTATGCATTCCTCAATTGGCAACACTTTTTATTTTTCCATTGTAATAAAGCTGCAGATAATAAACTTCCATAGTTCAAAGCTGATTATAATACTAATGTTAATAATAATTATTTTTATTATTTATTTGTTTTACTTTATACGTAGGTGTATTCTGGCTTGAAGGCAGTGACGCTGAAGCTACGAGATGACAGACGTGCTCCTCATTTTCGGATGTCATGACATCACGTTCTGACAGTGAACGCAAACTTGTACATTGCTTTCTCAATGGAGGTTCTGTAAATTTCACTTTGTGTATAGATGTAACATACTTCTTTCAATTTGAAATAGCTATTATGTTATCACCGCACTAAATGTTTTTCTGCATATTTTACACACTGTTCTGTAATTATTTCTGTTCACACCTCACACACATTGTAGTTAATAAGCGATACAACAGCAAGAAAAAACTAAAAGTATAAGGCAAGAAGAAGCGCGGAGATAACAAAAAATAGTGAAGTGTAGAAAACCACTCAAAAAGAAAAATAGGAAAGTAGAATGGAGGAATGTAAAAGGGTATGACTAAAACGAAACTGAACTCATTAACAACATTACTGAATAAATAACCAATTGCGTGAAAATGTCAATCTCTTTACTTATAAGTGGGAGCTGATTTTAATTTTCTCTACAACTACAAAAGCATGGGACATTAAGTTGCCCGAATGTTAAATAAATGACAATAAAGTCGTTTTCTGCCCATATTGTTATTCACGGTACAGTTGATACAATATTGCTCCCAAATCAGTGCTAATAGCGCAACTAAGACAGTCGCTGGACTATTAAAACACATAACAACGCTTCAGTGTTTTAAATTGAAAGGCATTAGATTGCGTTGGCCGGAATGATTTCATTTATCTCTCTTCCCGAACCCCCTCCCAACTAAGAGAAAGAAAAATAGATATCTTCCCATTTCACCGCATGTGAACCACAATCACAAAACAGTTGAAAAGCGCATATTTCCAAAACAACACGAGATGACGTTTCAAAGTCCATTCATAAAAACGTCACAACGCTTCTTCCTTCATTTTTAACGGTAGGATGCGTTTGCCTGTTATTTCGTATAAAAAGCATAAATAAAATGGGACGTTTTGTAGCTGATATCTGTAAAATAATGTTACCAACCTAAACATGTCAATTTTCAGAGCATCGGTGGGCTAAATATAACATTTGATTCCTCCCACACTACTGTGTTGCAGAGTGTAGCAGATTTTGACGTCATTGATGAAAACGCATCGAATTTCAGAGCTAGTTGTTAAATGATATATGCACGAGGATCAAAATAATTTTAATTTGATTGATCTTTAAGTTGAGAGAATGCTAAAGGGGATATTAAAAGCCATATCCCACCAGTGTTAAATTTGCTAAATTCATGATCCATTATCTCAAATTATTTAAGATATCAGACTGAAATATTTCAGGATGTAGATATATGCCTTGTAACTTCACTGATCTACTTTTGTCCAATAACCTTGTTAGACAGGGTATTTTTCTTTGTTAAAGCACCCGTTGATTAATATTTATCAGCAATTTTTTTCAAAAATAACCCAAAATCTTATTAACATCAAACTAGATCCACAATGGCAGTTAGAGATTGCTTTTATCATGCTAAGATAATTTAGCTATCTTCAGTAGCTTCTGAGAAAACACGTCGTTCTCGTACAACAGAAAAAAAATGTTACAAGCAAAAATGCAGAAAACAATTGCACAGAAATAAACCACATTGCTTGAACATACAGAAGTTATCATGTTTAATAGTAGCATCAATTTGTAGAGCAAAACTTCCCCTAAAAGAGTGGCTAAAGTTTACTCCCAAAGTGTAGGTGTAAGAGTTATGACTATATTATGTTAAATTGTGCAGAATTCACAATAAAGGTATAGTGATATTCTTAAAATTATGTTTAAAATATAAATAAAATTGATAAAATATATATATAAATTAAAGGGAACATTCCAATTTATAAGACTGCATAGCAATTATGTCTTTTTTGGGAAATTTTGCCGTTTCGTCTTTCCTAAAGTCGCGGGTTTTCTTAACCTTACATCCATTGTGGAGATACTGAAAGTGCATTTCACAAATTGTTTAACAAACGTGGCATTCAGTGGCAAGGATTCAAATAATTGTCATGTCCTTTGGAATTACTTCGCTCGCTGGAATCCATCACAACTTCAGTTTACATTGGTAACGGAATTTGTTTTGTTTCTAATTTGTTCCGATTAAGTAAGGTTAAGTTGGCTTAAAGCCGTAAGTCTTTCATGAAGCCAGACCGCCGTCACTAATCTTTGTTCGATGCTACATGGACTCTGATCAGTCATGTTTGTTTGTTTGTTTATCACTCCCTTTTGAAAGGGATTACCATGATTACGAAGATTTCCAGATGACCAATATGATTACTGACGTGATCACTAACACTTCAACACAAATAATCGGCAAAATAAAGGGGCGTAAACATTCCCCTAGTAACAAAACATTACCGAATTTTTTTAAAAAAAACTTTTTTCCTAATAGCCTAGATACGGCTTTTCCTTGTTTCCTTTAGCTCCATAGGTGAATATCTGGTTAGTAATGTTTCGTCGTAATCCCAAAATCTATGTGACAGTAAAATTGCAATACAAACTAAACATTGGAAAGGAAAACTCTTAAGATTGGATACCATAAATAGAAACAACAGTTCACAAATTTTCATGTAAGATTTGAAGCTTTCACGGCGATTAGCTTCTCACAGGGCTGGTAGCACAAGCAACTCTTATACTCACATGCCCACATAACATTATAATTTAGAAGCTTTCGTTTTGTGACATAAATACTGCATGAAATGTATTATACGTATTATATGTTACTGTAAATAATGATAATTATTAATTTTAATTTGGTTCTCTATTAAGCTAATCAGAATCCTATGCCTTTCAAATAAAGTTAAAATGTATCGAAAATGTGCCTTCAAATTATTAAATGTAAAATTTCAACTCCATAGTTAAATGTTTCGTGAGTTGCTTCATGTGTGCGGACAGATGAACAAAGCCACGCTAATAAGAACATTGCAGAGCTAACGCGTCTAAAAATAGAAGCCAATTTCTAAAAATAGAACGGTCAAATATAAGCGAACCAATCCAACTAGTAAATTGATTACGTAAGGAAGTGTATATGTCCTAAAGAAAAACCCCGAACGCTCGAAATTGTATCAAATTCACTAACACGGAATCTTAAATCTCTCGAAGCTTCTCATTCGAGAATAGCAGAATAGTTACACCTTCTATTGGAGGGGTAATCAACCGTTATTTTCGTGTTACAGCTATAGCCGTCGTATTCACTTGGCGTTAATGGTTGCAAGTAATGATTAACATTAACGCCTTTATTTGTAGTTATCTGCTACCGGCAGGTGTAACTGCTATTGAATCTCTGTTTAAAGTAACATATTGTAATACAAAGGCGGATCACAACATGAGATAAATTACATAAGTATTGCGCCTTAACAAATAAAATAATAATTTCAGATTACACACATTACCAACTTCGTAACTTTATACTGAAGCAATATGATTCGAACATATTTTTATTCTACTTAAAATCAAATTACATGTGTGAAATAACCGCACATGAAACTGGTTTTTAAATGATTTTTATTTTGAAGCTCATGACCAGAGTGATCAAATGGATTGAAAGATAGGAGTTGATGAGCTACAGGAGATGATAAATATTTACTTCACGTGTGCAGTGTGCACAAGAACCTCCATAGGAAAATATGGCACTGTCGTTAACCCAGGATGGCAGGAAGTAAGTGTAAAGAATTTTGTAAAACTTTAAATGATTCATATAAAGACATTTTAATATTTTAAAACACGATGCTGCTTGAAAACAAACAGTTAACGCAAAAACATCGTATAAAATACGGTAGCAAATATAAAAGGTTCAGTCCAGTTGCACAACGTTGATAACACGATATAAAGAACCTAGTTTATGTCTCTCGATATAACGGACCGGTGGTGCTGCGCTAAATTGAGGGACAGTATACTACTATTTAATGACTTGTGCTTAACGAACTGAACTTATTGATTTAGATTGTTTGCTTTTGTTCTGCATACCCCATCGAGACCCATGTTCGGGGATATTTAACGCGTCATGTTATAAAACACCAGTACTACTATAGAGAAGGAACGGGGAAGCAGTATAAAACATTACAATACCCCACTACTTCATAATATTATATTAAGCAGCCTTTGCATCTCTCGCATCCATCACTAAAAATCCCATGACACGATTTATTTAAACTGATTCGAGATGCATTATATATTCCAACACATTCATAATAAAATTCTTTTTGTTATCATTGAGTTTGTGAAGATTCATTTTATTTTATTTATACTAGGTAGAGGAGATATTCCATCCAAATATTCGATATCGAGATTGCACCGGACATGCACGTTTTGGGGCCCTGAATAAAAAGAGTCCACTTTTAGAAAAAGGCTTGTGTATGTATGTGAACAGCATAAGTCAACTCAAAAATGAAAAGGCAGATAAATGCCTAGCCTGGTATTTAATTCATATATTCCTAAAAGATGCGGCAACGAAGATATTCAAGAAAATCCCAAGTCCAAATTATCCTTTACATGGAAAATATTTGGTTAGTACTTTGTTTTCTTAAAAATAGCTCTTATGATTTTGATTAAAATGCCGAATTTTAATACATTTGTTCGACAAATTATATGCATATCTTAAATTTTCTGTGAAAAGTCTGTGAAGTCCCGCTTATCTGACTCAACTTTGTATTATTTTGCATAACTATGAAATTATAACATATGCGCCAAAACTTGTAAAAAGAAAAATGTAAAGCTAGTTAAAATAGACAATTTATGTAACATTTTTTCGTAGTGTTAGTATTTTCCAAATATTCCATGTTCCAAGTTTAACCTTAGCTAAGCATCACCTAACGGAAATGCTCGAAAGTTAGCAATTCTTACCCTTCCTCCCCTTTTCTTTCGTTCCCCAAGAGCTTGTTAGTTCGAATAAATGTTTGAATGGTGCTTCCGCATACCGTAGCCATTGTAATATCTAAGGATAAAATTACTTTTTGCCTCATTTGAAAGAATTCTTAAATAAAAATATGTCGTGAGTAACGTAACAAGGATAGAGGCATTACTGCTTATATTCATAATGTAATATATATATATATATATATATATATATATATATAAAAATTTGCAATTGCCAGAAAAGTCATATGAATGTATCACATCACAATTTTTGTCTAATATTAATGTTTTGTTTACGCTCACATTTCCAGCATTTTATTCTCGACTTTTAGCATAGAAGCACATAGCCGAAAGGATATATTCTTAAGAAAGTATCCAACTGTTCAGCTTTGAGGCAGTATTTTTAACACTTAAATGATATCAGTGTAATTATATAATATAAAATATAATAACAGCCCGCCTTTAAGCAATATGTGTATAATATAATATGTAATGTGTATGTTACAGTCATTGTATTAAGTTTAAATTAATGTGTACATGTATAATAATGTTATGTGAATGTATTACGTAATTTAACAATGTAGGAGCCGTGAGAATAGAAGCCGAAATTTGCTAACAATGAGGTAACATTGAGACAACAATAAATTAGAAAGTTTAATAAAGGCTACTAATAATTCTTGGAACAATAATGTAATATTTAAAACAGTTTATAAATAGCCAATCAACAAATAGAAAACGCTTAAGTTAAATACAAGTATTCTACTGGAGTAGAATTAGCCAATCAGTAATTGAAACAGTGGAAATTTACAAATTTAGGCTCGGTACGTATTCAGTGTAAGACATAAAAAATTCATTACGGCGTGTATAATATAAAGTTTACGTGTTAAAAGGTACAAGTAACAATAATTTCACAGCTCTACAGTAGGATAGATGTGAAGTGTTATTTAATCGTGTGAAAGATTACTAAAACGAAGTTAAATACCATTATAATTTGTGTAAGCCTTCATTTTTTAGTCGTACTACCCCTGCTAAGAGATACGTGTTTCTGCAAATTATTACTGACGCAGCCGAGGCATACAGAAGTAATATTTAAATAAACATTAAAATTACAAAGTTGATTTGTAAACGTGGGGGCTAAGGCCACCGGAAAATTGAACGTGGGGTGAAGACCACCGGAAGGTTTGTACCATACGTGGGGTATAAACCCTCTAAGCTTTTGAAACAGTCCTTTAGAAGATACTCAATTATTAGCGCCATAAATTATTCAGATGTCTTTATTTTTTAGTACAAAGACCCGTTTACTTCAACAAAATCTTCCCAGAAAATCAGATCACATTTAATTTCATAGCAAAAATAAGCTATAATAGCAGGGATTAAATTATTGTAGACCTACGCATGCGCAATGATGTATATAGTTACTATGACGTAGTAACCAGTTACTTTCTGTAACGGTTATATTAACGCAACCGTTACTTTATCTTTTGTCCATCCTTAGCTTCTCTTCGCGCTTTTCGTCGAGACTAGGTTTTTGCCTGGTACCAAAAGATGAGAAAGCGCTTTTTCTATGAACGGAATAATATTTATGAGAGTTAAAAAACAGGAAAAGAAACGGGCACGTGACGAGCCGCCACATTGTTTTTGACGTGAATGAAGCTGTCTTCCTGTCAGTCCCAGCTCGCTTGAGACGACAACTGTTGTCATAGACCATTATGCGAGGAGAAAAGTACATAAAAACACAAAATTAAAAAGGGAGATGAGAATTCTTTGTTACGTTCCCGGAGTGAAGTTTGCTCAGTGGCACAGGGAAATGTACTTGCTTAAACAAGCGAATGTAATTACGATGCGCATTTTTCAGTGCAGTTATTATCTAGTATTGCTGTCAGACATGAACAGACCTCACGTTGCCTACTTTCTAAAATGTTTATTCTCAAATCTACGTTTCAAATTAGTCACAAATCGTCAAAAATGGCACTTTTTCTTTTTGTAGCTTAAAGAATTTATACCTAAAAATGAAAAGTATTTGGGCCTAGTTCTTTAGATCACGACTCCTTATGGTGAACTAAGAGGTGATGAAATAGTTCCATCTCGCAATGATAAATGCGCCAAGGTCATAATAATTGTTTCTGGAACTGATGAAAATAGATCAACGGAAGTTTCTCTCAATGTAACAATAAGGTACGGCCTGTCTTTCAGAACACATTCCTCGGACATATAAAGATAAAATAATTGTTATATGACATGGACCCAGAAACGTTTTATTTCCATGTTAAAACTCAATTTCTCTTCATAGTACACACGAAACAAACAGTAACAGAACGTATGAAAATACCACAATGAAGTCCTTGTTTAAAATGTTCAAAATGCCCTTCTGGTTACGTCTAATTAAGTTGTAATTCTTAGATTCACCGCCTATGTGGGAGCTTTTGAAAAATATTGTGTATCGAACCACGATACAAGTTGCAGAGTAAGAAGTTACGGGGGGTCTTATGTGACTGGAGAATACCACCGCACAAAGGCCATAATGGGCCCTTTGTGGTTAGTGCAGCTGCTAACAGTACAGTATTGTACTATTTTTAGTGCAGCAGGAAATTTTAATCTTAACCAATATTCCTTAATTGTTTAGATAATTCGATACCGGTTCGCCATGCTGTCTAGTATTTGAGACACAAGTAAATGAATTAACATAATGGTACGAAAACATGTTACCACTATTTATAATGCTTCTTTCATAGCCTTACTTAATACAAATCACAATGTTATTTCTGCCGATAAAGATTTTATTATCTTATAAGTTCCCTCGCACTGTTAAATATCGACAAGACCAAAGTCTTGTCTTATTTCGTAGTAATGCCAGGGTATCCCATGGCTGATTCTATAGTCGAGTGGTCGGTAGTCTGGCATCTCAAACCAAAAGTCCCAACTTGATTCCCGAAGGGACAGAGAAACACTAGTTTAGTTAGAATCACTCCCTACCTCTGCAGTGACTAGAAGTATTAATTTGGGAGTGAATGTGAGTGTGTTTCTAAATGAAAATCAGTAAAAACCAACAGCGAAAACCTACAGTCAACGAACCGAGCAGGATGACTCAGGCGATAACGTCTGTGGACCGCATTCGGGATGTCGTGGGTTCGATTCCCGCGGCTGACCTTCCTGACCCAAGGGTTTTTTCAGGGCCTTCCCCGACTCGCCAGACGAATGCTGGGAAGGATCATTGCATCCTCCGAATTTCCTGTCCCTCCATTTCATCTCCATTCTCATTTCACTTCCCTTTCATCTGCTTGGTTTCTTTCAGGTTGCAAGTGTCGGCGAGAGGTCTCGGCGTGTGTATGGCAGGGGAAAAGGCACTCTGTGTAAAACTTTGTCCTCTGGACTGCGAGCGGTCTCCGGGTCACTGTCCCCGGAGGGAGTTGAAATCGGTAAACGGTAGGGACCCTGCCCTCTGCCTGTCGTGCTTCCTGGTTCGGCCTCCTCTGTCTCCTCTCACCTCATCTCTCCCTCCCGGGGGCTAAATAGGTCGAAGTTCTAAGCTACCCTATATTACAATCAATGAACTAGTTGTTTCTAAAGTCAAAGCCCCCGATATGGCCATAACAGTTAGAGGGAGCTACAAAAATGAACAATTAAAAAAACGAGAAACAAAAACACAAAGCCCACCATGCGTCTGCCTAGAAATCCAGAGATTGCAAGTACGAAATTCAATACGGGTGAGTGACTTGCATAAAGCCTATTCTGGGGGTTTTCCTTATCCAGAAGACACAAACATTGGATGGCTACCAGGTCTTAAGTGCTCATTTGAGCACACCATAACTCTGTAAACCTGAGTTATTTTAATGAACATTAAAACTTTAAAGAAGCAGAAGAAGCAATGAATACTCCTCAAGATAAGAAAACAGAACTGAAATGGATGACTAAAAGTCTACGTTTCTCGGAGTACTATCACATTAAAGCGCTCTCTGGCTCTCTCAGAGAGAGTTTGTCGTCGTCACATTACAAAGTACTTCCGGCAAGGCTTTTATCCTTTCACGAGAAATATGAACGGATTTGCTTGGCTTTTGTGCTACCAGCCGTGCCCACAATGTGCAACAGACTACGATAATGGGGGTGATCTCCGGTAACCTGCGGTGACGTAATGACAACGTCACAGCTCAACAATTAGGCACTGCCGTCGCAACCGCAGGCTAAGAGATTGCCACGTCCTTTGGTCCATTATCCGCCATTGGCTGACCTGTTTGAATAGTGACCTTCCGGTTACACAGGTGCTTTGGTATATTACTGTGTGTGCCCTAATCGAGATATGTGCGCCAAAATCACTAAGCTAGATGGTTCAAATGCCAATGATACTGTAACAGGTCTCTCGCACTTCCGTACCGTATCAGGTATTTAGTTAGAGTATTTCTCCCTTGCTTTAGTTTCCTGTATCATATTTTACCACTTTGGATCAACAATTTGTTCATAGTTTCCTTTTTAAGATTGTTTTGATATTTTTTATCATATACTCGGAACATAAAACATAGTAAAAACTACCCATTGATAACCTTCGTTATTTTATTTTATAACAAATGGCTCCAGCGGTTTTGATTAAAAAATGTTTTTTATTAGCCATGCAAATATCTTAATATGTTAAATTTTCTGTGAGTAGCCTATGAAGTCTCTTCATTTTGAATGACTTTGTATAATTGGTAAACCGTATGAGATGGACATCTGTAGATCTCGTTAAAGCGCGTAATGTACTATCTTTCAAGAAAGTAATTGTACACTGGCGTTCCGTGAGTAGGGGATATTTAAACTACATAGACCGTGGTCTTAGACCTATACTGTCATAGTCGCCATCTTAAAAATGTCACTGACTTTGAAGATTTATATGGCTATATTAATCCAGTATGGCGAAACATGGACTAAATATCACAAACTAAGTTACAATTCTCTCGCTGCTGAGCTATTAACTACATGGAATTGGCAAGAAAACGTAGAACACATGGAATAATGATTTTAATAGAATCAACATCTATGTTATACATAACCCACATTGCATATGCTGTCCTAGCTCATTGGTAAAACGCACGCTGTTTCAAGTGTAACAAGGGTTCACGTTTCAAAATACAGCATGTCGTCATACTTATTATTCCAACGTTTTCACCTTGTAAGACGCAGTAATAAACAAATTTACAGTTCTCTTGCAGCTAAGTTATTACTAAATGATAAAATCAAGATTTCATTTTTGTTTTCCATTCGCTGCTTCGATAAATTACTTGTTGCAGGAGAAATACTTTATCTATAAACCTGAAATGTTTCAGAAATTAATTTATTTCTTCATATATGGCATGGCCTCAGTTATGAAATAGCAGTTGTTTAGTTTGCTTTTTAAGCACCATTATGCTTAACTATCACTTTCTTTTTGTTATTTATAATAAGTGGAGTAACCATATTGTAACTAGAAGTTACCTAAAATATACCTTTTCAGTTTTATGCATTATACTCCATAGAATTATACATAGTTATATTTGCACCTGTAAGTTTGCTTTTATCAAGATGAGAATTTATCAGTTTCTTGTTATTTTATGTATTAGCTTATTGTTGTGATCAAATGCATTGCATACAGGATTTAGAAGTTGATTGCATCAAAGTTATCATTCAATCTCCTCGCAATTTCCTCGAAATCATGTAGTAATAACTTAGCTGCAAGAAAACTGTAAATTTGTATATTACTGCGTCTTACAAGGTGAAAAAGTTGGAATAAAAAGCATAACCGCAGGTGAGTTTCGAACCGTGAACCCTCGTCACACTTGAAAGAGCGTGCGTTTTACCAATGACCTACGACAGCAGATGCTAGTAAGTGGGTTATATACAGTATAGATGTTGGTTCTATAGAAATCATCATTCCATGTTGAAGAAGGTAGTTTGTTACGTTATTTATTTATTTAGCTCCACGTATGGTCGCCAATTTGAAGAAGTTATTGTCTTTAGTTGTTAATTTGAAGATTGTATTTTGTTGTAGGAGTTTGCCCCACGTTCTAGCGCCAATTTGAAGGTGTTTAGTTGGAGTTGTTTACACGTATAAAAAGCCGATTTAAAGTAGTTTGTATTGAAGGAGTTGTATCGTATTTCAACTGTTGGAGAACCGAACTTGTAGTAGTTACAACAGCATGTATAGTAAACAGTTTCCGGTAGCCTTCGCCCCCAAATGTATTTTTAGGTAGCTTTTGCCCCAAGTTTAAAAAATATTAACTTTGTAATTAAACTGTTTCTTTAAGTATTAAATAATTATGTTTGCCTCGGCTGCGTCAGTATTATTTTTAGAGACATGGAAGTCTTGGCAGGGCGTGATGCAACAAGAATGTAGACTTACACAGATTTTAAGTTTTAATTCACTCCTTTTTATTATTCCTTGACACAAATTAAATAGCACTTCACTGATATCGAGAGCTGTGAGATTATTTTATTTAATACTTGGACTTTTTAATACATATACTATTTTCGTCTCACACGAATACGTATTTAATTCCTCGAGGACGCATCATGCATCCGATTACTATCACTGTCTGCAGCCAACTGACTAGATTTCAGCCGTCTAAACTTGTAAATTTCTGTATTTCAAGTCTCTGATTGGCTAATCCTACTCCAATAGAATACCTTCATTTAACTAAAAACCCCTCCGGTTGTTGATTGGCTATTGTATAAACTGTCACAAAAATAACATTATTGCTTACAAGAATCACAAGTAACATTTAAAATCTCAAACTCATTATTGCCTCAAGGTTACCTCATTGTTACCTTATTGTTAGCAACATTTAACTTATTATTCTCACAGCTACTACATTGTTAAATTACGTTATATATTCACATAACATTATTACACTAGATACAATAATATAAGCATATGCAATGACTGTTACATACATTTTACAAATTATTACATACACATATTGCTTCAAGGCGGGCTGTTATTGAATTTACATATTACCTATATAACTTGACTGAAAATCATTTGTGTTAAAAATACTGCCTCAATGTGTTCTCCGTTTTCTTGCTAATGCCATGTAGTTATTAGCTCAACAGCGAGAGAATTGTAACTTGTTTTGCGATATTTAGTCCATGTTTCGCCATACTGGATTAATATAGCCATATAAATCCTCAAAGCCAGTGACATTTTAGATGGCGACCATGACAGTATAGGTGTTCGACCACGGTCGATTTAGTTTTCATATCCCCTACTCACGGAACGCCTGAATGATACTGTCCCTCCCACGAAAAGTGTACATTTACTTTCTTGAAAGATAGTACGTCAAATAACCTTTTTTTGTGGTGTTCACCATTTCCGGAATATTTTTTTTATTAGCTGGAATTTTGAAATGCTTACATCTTTTGCTAGTAGCAAATCGCTATTAATTTTTCTCGTGATCATGCAGGAGCATGGAATATCAAAGCCGTCACATGGCGATCCGCTTTTTAAAACTCTATCGCATTAGCCTACTGCTTTTATACCCACAACGAAATGAGTGAATGTACGTATAATGAAAGTTTATCTCGATTAATAAGATGTACGCAAAAGAACAAGGCCTTGTAAGAATGGTGTGTAGAGGAGCGAGTTGCGAAGGCCATGTGAATACAAAATATTAGATTTTTAAAAAATAAACCTGAGTCAATGGAACTGTATTTCTAGGCTTTGCTCGCAATATTCCAGTGTCTCATATACTGGAGAACTGTTTTGATGTTTTCATACGCATTACTGAATACAATTTGCGAAAGGGTAACACAATCGTATTTTCACTTTTTCTACCAAGTACATAGTAGGTAGAGAAGGTATTACATTCCACCCAAACATTCGATACCGATATTTCAACCGAAATACGTGTTTTCAGGCCCCCTGAATCCCAAAAAAAAAGCATTTTTAGAAAAAGGTCCGTGTGTGCGTGTGTGTATGTGTATCTGTGAACAGCATGAAATGAAAAGCCGGATCAACAACAAACTTGGTACCTTCCAAAGGTGCGACAAGAATATTTTCAAGAAAGTCTCCCCACCCCCAACTACACCTTACATGGAACGTTTTTCAAACATTTTTATTTTCTAAAAACTTGCTCTCACGATTTTAATTAAAATAACATTTATTAAACATATTTACATTAAAAACAAAATGTATATCTTAAATTTTCTAGTAATAGCCTGCTACGTCCACTTCATGCGGAAGAAATGTTGTATAATCTTGTATAACTGGTAAACGTTAAGCGATAGACTGCACAAAATAATGTAGATCTCTTGAAAACACACAATTTATTTCAAATAACTTTTTTGTGATATAAGGCCATTTCTGAGATACCGTTAGTAATGGTTCGAACTGTTCAACACAACCATTCTATTTAAGTCCTGTCGATTTTCAATTGTTTCTCACGATGTAATGCAAAGAGTACGGAATTTTAAGGTCCCCATACAGCGCCCAGTTCTAAAACATTTCCCTATCTTTATATCTATAATGAAGCGTGTAATGCAGCTATTTCCGGAAATTGTTATCACGATTGAAATGGAGAATATAGGAAAATACACTTTTGTAAGAATAATCTGTATACCCACTATTTTTTTTTCTCTGTCCCTTAGGTAAAGGAAGTGTTGCAATTGGCACAAAATGCTATATTGGATTTCATCCAAAATACCGGTATTTATGTCTCTAGAAATAAGAAATCATTTTTATAAACACATCTATATGTGTTTCTATGAACAGTTACCTACTTTTCAAAATGAAAAGTAGGTAAATGCACTTAGATTCAGCATCTTACAAATACGAAAGGCGAAGATTTTGGCAGAATACCCCCACCCCGAACAGTGGAACAGTTTCGGTAAAATTTTTAATTTCTCAAAAATTACTCTACGATTCCGAATAAAACATATCGTTGGAAATATTGGCATGTCGTAGCAAACTTATTTATTGAATTTTCTAGGTGTAATATATTATATTACGAACAGGGAAAACGTAAAAGTTTTAAAGTGTGTGAATAAATGTATCATATCTGAAGGTGTTTCCAAAATATTTGATGCTGTATGTTTAAATTAACAAGTTGAAGCCTACGTTGGTGAGTCATCTAATGGTCTATGTTTGAGAATGTGTTATTGTCTTCTTCCGTCAGAGCTCAACAATAACAAAATTTGACTAGTGAATACAAATAGCTCGGTTTTGTTACGTTCCTCTGCAGTGTATATATACATATAACCCAGTTCCATGTTGAGTAACACGAAGCACTATCGCGATTAAGGTCATGTATAGAAGAATAACTTATTTATGAATCATACAATATATACCGGGTGAGTCTTCTTAACCTCGGATTGAGAAGTTATGCAGTTCCGGCGTTGCACAGACTATGCCGTAAACACTGTCCATCGCATCGCGTCGTATCAGTTTCGGTCGAGATGACTGTTTTGCACCGCTCTGCGTGCAGTAACTTGCACTCATAGCGCAACAGTGTGCGTGTTGGCCTTTAGTGGTGAAGGTCCAGGTTAAAATACTGCCACTTGAAGGTGCTTTTTATGTTTAGTAAATTTAACAAGAACTGATAGTTTAGCATTGAAGTGTCGTTTCACTTAATTAGTTTATTGTGTGAATTTCATTAAAGCAGAAATTGTTACCTGTTGGAATATACAAATTCACTTTCTAGGCATTCGGAAAGAACATTCTCGAAACATGAATGGAAATGAATGAAAAACTCATTTATTTGCAGGCGTGATTTGAACTTGCGATCTTCACCATGACTTTCCAGCATGTTAACCATTGCACTACTAGAGTACGTTAACGAGTACCACCGTAGCCCTAATCAGCGGTCTGGTGAATGCGATCGTCTAGGGTCGTCAGGGTTGCCTAATTACCAATCCGCAGGATGAGAAGACTCACGCGGGATATATATATATATATATATATATATATATATATATATAGGAGGTTCGGATACGCCCGGCAGCCAGCCGAAAGCCGAGGGACATAGAGAGTCACAAAGAGCATCCTATCTATACCCCTGCCACACTGCACCGAAACACCATCGCCGACACTTCAAACCCTGAAAGAGACCAATGAATGAAAGGTGAAGTGAAATGAGAATGGAGATGAAATGGAGGGACAGAAAATTCGGGGGTTGGTAGAATCCTTCCCAGCATTCGCTTGTCGACCCGGAAAACCCCCCGAAAAAGCCAATGGGTAAGGGAGATCGGCCGCGGAAATCGAACCCACGACCTCCCGAATGCGGGTCACAGACGAAACCGCCTGAGCCGTGCCACTCGGTTAATAACTATCTCACAAGGTTTTAAGAACGATTTCCGTTGTGGGATTCCAGTCATTTATAAAGTAAATCCGATTAGTTTTCATTTTTTGATTCCCCTGGTATCGATAAATGTTTTATCCGAGAGCGGTACTGCAACATCTGGTTGCTCGAAGTTGTACTGCAGACCCGTCAGGTAGAAGCTTCTCTTCATCCCTTCCTGACCGTAAACCACGTCGTAACGTGGCACGGAAATTAATTGGAGATATAATCATATTTTGACACTGTCTGCATCTCATTTCCCCGCTCTAATAATCTTTCCTTCCGTCCTGTTATATGGCAGATTACCTCACGTGCTGCAATGTCATTTGGGGGAAGCCACATTTAAATGGTTATTATAATGCATGTTAACAGAGGATATGGATTTAGCATTCCTTTTGGGGAAAATATTAACCCTTTTGTAGCAATTCATATAAATCTGCCATCAAAATCTAATTAAAGCGTTGGATTCCAAAATGTTCCGCTGTATGCTATCTCTACTTTATTCTAAATATTTACTTTACCACTATTCAGAATGTCTTTCCTTTTAATGTTTTTCTGATCAACACGCTTTACATACCAGTATGTAAGAAATGCAACAAATATGAAGTTGGCCTTAGAAAAGGATGAATTGAGATAATTAATTGCCACAAATTTTATTTTCACAAACTTCTTATATCAACATGCTCAAAATAATCATGTTGGAGTTCAATGGCTCTTCTTAATGTTGTGGTTAGATGGTGCATCGTTTATTTCTCCTTGTATGTTTAGCTCTCAAATGTGTCGAATCACGCTGTAAAGTCTAAGAAGTGATTTTTTTCAATCCGGGAAAAACATCATAATCAGTTGGGCTTATGTATGGACTACAGGCTGGGTAAGGGAGTATTTCCCAGTTGCAATCGGTTATTATATAACAGACAACCAGTTTTGCATTTTAGTGGAGCAGCAATGATCCCTCTCTTTTAAATATGCTCTATTAAAAGGCCTATTGAGCAGTTGCTTGCGTCAGCCCGAAAGCTGAGTAGAGGGTAACGCTCTTAATGAGCTGTCTGTGTCCTTTCGAGCTGGGTACGTTAAGTTGACAATACCCATTAAATATTAAAAAATATGACATAACAGCCAATTTATTAATGTCTTTTAACTGCCAAAGCAATTTCAGTGTTATATAATACTGTTATAATTATATATATATATATTTATTTATTTATTTTGTTGGCATGTAAATGCTTATGAACCAAAATAATCACGGAAATAAAAAAATACATCTAAATGGTAGTCTTATTCTTGGTATTAATTTTTCAAACAACTGGATTTGGTTCTTCGAGGTAATTCACACATTTCACCAGCATTTCTACCATTACATTTCCATTAGATATCGGAAATAATTTTAGACTTTATTTTCATTTATGGTTTAGAAGAAAACTTTGACATAAATATAGTTGCTATGCATTTCAGTAGAGCAGGGAACTCATTTCTCACCCACTCCACGCTCTCTCGCTAATTATACCAACATTGCATTGCTATTCCATCTCAACGACAGCAAAATTCATTAACAGAGGCCATTTCTGAATCCTCTTTCGTTTCACAATGTGTATCACATCGCTCACTGGTTCTGTATTTTCCTCCCCATGGAAGTTTTTTCGAGCCAGTCAAGAGAAAGTAATGGAGTCTAGTGTGAATTACATAAATGTGAGAATCTTAAGGAAGAAAATCACTTTTGTACTCAGGAGAATGGGCGCCACTTCTCTACACCCAAGTGTACGCCTATTTTATCGCCCGTTTCAGTGGCTTAACTAAAGAAGGTCTTTGGAATCTGTGACAAGTGCTATTGTATTATTTGTTCATATAAGGATAGTTTACAATAAAATATTCGTTTTGGAAATTAATGATAAGATTTTCTTTCCTTTGAAGTTTTAAAAGTTGTTTCTTATTTTTGGTTAGATAACCTGATACGAGTTGAGTGGTCGGACTTCTGATCAAGATCAATACTAGATAGCGACTGAAAATTTTTCCAACGTCAAAGAAATTAAGTGTCGAGAGGTGCTTAGTCGGGTTTCTCCAGTAATTGACTATTTCGGACAAACCAGGTATTAGTGGTTGAAATATATTATGGGATATTGTTTTGAAATGATTACGCTTGATTTTGTTAAGAGCGGCTTCACCCAAACGGTACAAGCGTAAGATACCGCAGTGAAAGAAATGTTTTTGATCAGCTGCGTTTGAGTAGTGGATAATTTGGTTAGAGTTTGTAAGTCTTACTAGAACAAATTTAACTCAGTGCCTCTATAGTGTGTTTCTATGATAATCACCAGTTCAAACACACTCCAATATGTGATTTTTATGACAAGTCACTGGCTGCTGGGATTTTTAGTGGAGGATTAATTGGTTGACATAGTGAGATCATTGCTTCAGGTATTTTTCAATAATTCATCGAGGTACGCCAGTTATCAAGCCAAAGTTTTATAATATTGTAACACAGCTGCTGTGGGCCGAGCTTGTCGCATGGATGGGTGTCCTTCGCCGCTGGCCGATTACTTGGTTGGAGAGATAAAGAGGGCGGCGCTCTCACCGGACATAAAATCTAGAAGCGCTATGGAGATATAACGAGGTATTTGAAGGTGTTTCTTCCCCCGTCTCCTACGAATCTCCCAAATTTCCTGCGACTATATATTGACGAGCGTGCTCGTGACAATTATCGAGTGAGTTGCTTGCTACTGTTCTGACGTACACTGAGACCACTCAGCGTGCGGTAGAAGAGAAGTCCTGTGTTCGACAGTTAGTGAGCGACTGGAAAAGGGAGTAGGAGTCCTGTATTCAACTGTTAGTGAGCATCCGGAAGAAGAGCCCTGTGTTCGATACTCCAGCGGCTGAAGCGGAAGGAAGAAGAGGCTGCTTCGTGTGTGATTCATTACACCGGTACGCGCAATGAAAAGGAAAAATGAAGCGACAGAGAAAATGAACTAAGTCACAATATTTAAGGCTTCTTGAAGGAGATTCAGAGCTATGTGAATGTTGTAGCGTGCACTTCTCCATATTCACTCTCCATTAATTGGTATGCTGATAAGGAATTGGAACATGGCAGTCAATGGTTATTTACGCATTTCTTTGATCATAAAGTGCAATAATTTGTGGAGAAAAGCAAGCTTTAAATGTCTAAAACTTAGGGAAAATTCTATTATGTCAGATTTTTAATCAACAACCGGAATGGTTAAGTGGTTTGTGGGTATATCTCAACAGATAAAGATCTGGGATTCCATTCTGAAAACATCACTTATTTTTTATGCTTCTAAAATGTATAACGATATAATAACCCAACTTTTAAAATACGACATTTCGTGCATCTTTAAGTTAATTTGAAATCTCAGATTTTATGTATATTTCTACCTTAATTTCTTTAAGCGGGAGTCCTACAGTCTTTGCCGCATCCCGCATTTCGATCGCGATGTCTATCACTCCATTCGTCTTCTCCAATCTCGTCGAGCATTGTTGTTCTAATTTTCTCTCCATTGCGTTGTAGGTCTTCCTTTCCTCCTTCTATAATATTACTGGATTGTAATTCAGAGTCCTTTTTGGCCATGATCCCACCATAATGACTGACTAGTTTCTATCCTCTCAGCACTTGCAAAAATCCTTGTGGATCGTCTACGAATTTCAGCATTTGGTACATGTTGTAATCTGGAAATCCTACATGCTCTCTACTTTAATAATCTACTTTAATTCTACTTTCATTAGTGATTCATTTATAATTCCGTAATTTTAATTAAAGTATCATTGATTTTCTTCTGAAACTTCCGAGTTGTTTTATCGTGATGATAGTTTAAACTTTACCTAACGTTTCGTCCCTGTCTATGAGAGACATCTTCAGAGGTGTTGGTATCAGGGAGAAGCGACTCAGTAACTCTGTGTTATGCTTTGGAAGTCTTAATGTTTGTAAGTAGCTTATTATAGAGAGATCTGGCGCAGTTTTTTGCGTTTATATGGGAAAGGATAGGGAAAACGAGGGTGGATGCGGAGGAAAATGCGTTTATATGGGAGAGATAGGGAATACGAGGATCGATGCTAGGCTACATAGAGGTTGAAGGAATGAGGATGTGCTTTATATGAGAGACACGTGGAATACGAGGAGAAGTGTTAGACTAGATAGGGGTTGAGATGGGGAATATGCATTTATATGGGAAAGATAGGGAAAACGTGAACAGAGGCTAGGATAGACAGATGCTGAAGCAGGGGGAATATGAACATATTTTACAGGAGAGATAGGGGATACGTGGAGAGGTACTAGACTATTCAAGGTTTGAAGTGTAGAGTATGACTTTTTTATATGAATAGACGAGGAAAACGAGGGTATATGCTAGGTGGAGAGAACCTTCAATGAGGAAAAAATGCGTTTATATGGGTGAGATAGGGAAAACGAGGAGAGTTCTGAGGTAGAGCAGGGACTGAAGGAGGGAGAGATATGCTTTATACGACAGAGATAGGGCATACGAGGGGAGGTGCTAGTGTAGACAGAGGTTAAGGAGTACGGTATACGATTATATGAGGAATATATGGAAAATGGGAACAGATGGTATGATAGACAGAAGCGGGGGCTACTTTTGCGTTTATATGGGGAGGGATAGGGAAAACGAGGGTAGATGCGACAGTTCAAGGAGGAAAATGCGTTTATAGGGGAGAGATAGGGAATACCAGGGCTGATGCTAGGCTAGTCAGATGCTAAAGGAGGGAGGAATATGCTTTATACGAGAGAGATAGGGAAGTACAAGGAAAGATGTTATACTAAACAGGACTTGAAGGCTAGAATATGGCGTTTATATGAGCGATATAGCGAACCGAGGAGAGGTATTAGGCTAGGAGTTTTGAATGATAGAGTAGACGTTTATATGCGAGAGATAGGGTATACGAGGGTAGATGCTAGGCTAGACAGGGTTGAAGTAGGGAATGCGTCTTATATGAGAGAGGTAGGGGAATATGAGGAGAAGTGCTAGACTAGACAGGAAGGTCTGAATGACAGAGTATGCGTTTATAGGGAAAAGATAGGGAAAACGAAGGTAGGTGATAGGTTGAGAGAGTCTTCAAGGGGAAAATGCATTTATATGAGATCGGTAGGACATATGAGGAGAGATGCTAGTCTAGACATGGGTTGAGGAGCAGAGTATACGTTTATATGGGAGAAATATGGAAAACGGGAGAGATACAAGGATAAACAGGGGTTGAAGGAGGAGGAATGTAGGGTTATACGGTAATATATAGAGTAATTCGATTATAAAACTTTTATCATCCAGCGCCGCAACACTTTTATATACTTATTTTCTAAACCCTACAAACTTTATATATGTTAAACTAGTGCGCGAAACGGAGAGGGACAAACTGTCTATCGGTTTACAGCGAAGTATACGTCCTAACCTATCCCCACCTTCTATGTTCTGAATCTTCTCATTGTCTATTCATTCCTAACATAATCACGTAACAAGACGTAACCAACAAACGTAACCACGTAACAAGACGTAACACAACGTAACATAACAGCATGACAAGACGTCATACTAAGCAACATAAGCACGTAACCACGCAACATCACGTGACATCTCGTAACCAGAAACGTTACACGCCGTAACAACACGTAGCAACTATGTAACCAAGTAACAAAACGTAAGAACAACACGTAACCAATCCATTGCTAAACCAATCTAAACTAATTCATCCTTCATAACTTAGACAATAAGTACGAGAGCCTAGCCTAGATTAACCCGACCAATCCTAAACGTTCCTCTCATCATCCATTCTAGTCAGGCATCGACTAACCTAATCTGGCTAACCAAAGATAACCTCAACTTTCTTTTAGTGAAATTGCAATGTTTTATTCAGGTTTTATTATTCGAGAGTTTTAATTGAAAAGCTTTACGTCAACATACCTTTATTTTAGTTCGTTGTAGATGTCTCTCCCCTTTTATCTAGGCTTAAGACTAGCACTACGATTGCTCCTAATGGCAGGGTTACCATCTTCCCTTCCATCTTCTTCTTTCTTCATCAGGCGTCAGCTATCTGCATATACAGCACACAGATAACCTTCATTTTTTTAAGATTGTAGACTCACGAGAAAATCTTCATATTCGACTTACATTCTTTTAAGCACTGTTTGTAATGGCGTAATGTCCATATGCATATGTCGTTATACCGTCCTCAGCAATAATTCTTTTATCGTCGTATGGTGTCAATGTAATTTTATTCACTTGTACTGTGGCAAGAGCATGCTGTCGCGACAGGATCAGATTCATGGGCGTTCTGATAATTTCTCTGGTTTTAAGGCAGTCAGTATAGCTCTCGAACGTAACGTACTGCTTAATACCACTACGTTTTATACCTTTAATCTTTTTTATCATTGAACCGTCGATATCTAGGGCATACATTTTACGACGTAGTCCAGCAAAGCGTTGAATGATTTTACCATTAGCCTCATCTTTAAATTTTCCCAATACCTTCTTGTTCTGAGTAGAGTAACATATATGGTTGACAGGGTAATCAGCAGTATCTAGGTGCTCAAGAAAACGTAACTTATCCTGGTACACATCTTCAGTTGTTACACGATGAATGAATGAATCAGTGTCCATATACATAAGCTTCAGGTTTTCAGCTCCATAATAAGGCAACAAAACGTCGTAATGATAGTTATACATTAATGTCTTGGAGATGTCCAACACAATCATACCAATGTATATAGGCTTGTTGAACACGATCTGTCGGGAGGCCATATGTACAGCAGCTAGATTAGAAGCATATATCGTCCTGTCGATAAACGTTGGCTTTGCAATTAACTTTTCCAGAGTCTTCTCATTTGTCACCAGCCGTATATCCATACGATTACGCAGGTTCTCCATAGTTTTTCCAAACATTGCGTTGTTAAAGAGCTTATAGAGATCCTTCTCGAAGTCATTTGCAGCTTGTTGTCGTAGCCTGTTGTTAAATTCCACATAAGGTTTCAACCACCGAGACTGTCGGAATTGTAGCACACGATGGATTTTTGTTAGTCGTAGTCCATGACTAAGAGCCTGCTTCAAAGCCATGTAATGCACTACATACTTCTTTCGGGGTCCAAGATGAGGTATCAGTTTCTTTGTAGATGCTTCCAATGGCTTCATACACTCAGGCAGGAAAGGTAGATCGTTGTGTAGATCGTGAAGTTCTGCAGGATATTCGATATCAACTTCTAATATGTACCCATGAGAATCATTTTCTTGTAGTGTTTCTAAGTTGATTTCTTCAGGCGAAACCCACTCAAATCCACCATAAGGGAGAGCGTGACTCATTGCCCACCCATATTGGTTGTTGGCGTCTTCATAGGTAATAAATTGGGTTGGTCTCGACGGATCAAACTTCTCCATGTAGGTGTTATTAGCCTCATCATACCGATGGGAAACTTGGCATAAACCTCCTCTTATACCCGATTCCACCATGAGTAATTGATCATAATCTTGTAACAGTTCCAGCTTAATTCCAGTATACAGTAACATAGCGTCCCATGTAAGACCTGGAGAGGTAAAATAATGTGCAGGATCAACTTTGTGTGTTTTGAGTGTTTGCTCTCTGAACGTCTCAAAGACATCAGCTAGGAGAAGTACATCCGAAGTTAAGTAGAGATCGCTGTACTCTCCCAGGTTTCTCACATAAACAGCTCCCATACATTTCTAGCATGATCGTAGTCAGTATCAGTAATTTCTTCGTCATTTAATCTATTGTAGAAGTAGTCCTTAGGGGGTAAGCAGGTTTCATTCAAGACGTCCCATGACGTAACAAAATCATAGGGAAATACACCCTTACGGGTCATCAACTTCAACTTGTCTTCTCCGAAGTACTTCAATGTTTCAGGGTACGAGGTTAGATTTTTTACCAACTTATCCAAGCTTGTACTGAGGAATCGGAAGCTATCCACAAACCGGAGCTTTATATCTCCTACATACTTGGTGAATGAGATATAGCTTTCTTCAGAGTTAGGAATTACCTCCACACGTTCACTTATACAACCCAGCTCCTTAACAATGAAATGAGAGTCATATCCACTGAGGTTGTGCATGAAGACAGGGATATATTTAGGTGTTTTGCAGGCTAAATTACATTCATTATGCAGACTCCCCCGATATTCACCGCTGATGTGATCATGGTCGCGTACTTTATAGTTCTCTTCAGTAAAGGTTTTTCCACACAAGTAGCATACTGTAGAGGCGTTAAAATCCATCTGCTGTTGATCTGTAAGTATCAGAGGCTTAGCAGATTTGTATATGTCATCAATCATTTTTGCAAGAGATGTCAGGTACAGCATAAACTTCTGAGCAGCATCAGCACCACGATATACATAGGGTTGCTTAGGAAGACCAGTTTCGAGATGTTCAACACTGGATGTAGGCTTTACGTAAACACAGAAGCTCATTCGTGTGTGCTCTTGATAAGGGGTTGTATAGGAAGTTTCAGGATCGGGTATACACGTATGGCATGGAGTGAGAATACTCTCAAAATCCGCATAGATGACATAAGGTACTTTCAGCATCCTCTCAACATTTTTAAACTGAACAATTGATTTCTCCTTGCTAGGCATAACTACCCTTGCAACACCATGCTGATTACAGATGGTTGCATGTTCTTGTAGTTTTTCCAGTCCACTTCGCCCGCTCTGATCATCAAAATGTGTAAAGCAGCGCTTACAGGTATAAACACGCCCATTACGTTTAGTTTTCTGGCGTCGAACGAGCTTCTCAAAATTCTTTATATACACGTAGTGATGTTTTCCACTACTGTCATTCAATAGTAACAGGTCACAGTGTTCAGCTAGTTCAATGTCAACAACCTTTATCGGATACACTTCTTGCTTCTCATCCAGCCCGAAAACGTTAATAGGCATCTTGTTAAGCTTCTCAAATTTAGGTATTTGAGAAAGTGGTGTAGGGTAAGAAACACAGCTGAAGTCGTACTTATCTTGAAGTTTCTTATATTTGCTCACCCGTTGTGCATCCTTCTCAACGAATTTGGCCAATATAGAGTACATGAAACATAGCTCATCAGTTAAATTCTGGATGTTAATGCAGGCTTTTCTTGCCTCAACAGAGGGAGGTAGGGGTATGTAGCTACTTCCTCGCAACGGGTTGTACTTGTTAATACTTAGGCGTACCCCTTCCACAGCAAGCAGAGGCCAATGGCTTCCCTTAAGCTGAGACTCCTCCATTTCAGTAACCAATTTCTTCATTTTGGTTTCCAGCATAGAGTCCAGATTCGTTTCTAGGAAAACAGCTTGATTTCTGGTTTTAAATGTCTTGTCACAGGTTTCTCCGATACTGTTAACAAATCTACACTCAGCTAACAGATTAATTTTCAAACTCTTGTGAATACCAAGCTCTTTATGCACAGCCTGGATTATCCGCTGTTTTGCTTCATGCAGGTATATATTCAGGTCCTTAGTCGATTCACATCGTATAAAATACGATTTCAAACGTCCATGGAATGAAGTTTCATATTCTTTCATATCACAGTCCTCCATTGTTGACAGCAACTGATATTTAGTTGGCTCCAATCTTCTTTTCTTCTGAGGGCTGCTTATTTCACATATATCTTCGTGTCGCTGCCCCTTATAACCATCTTTGAAGGTTACATTACAATGTTTACATTTGAAGAGCTTCTTGCAGCTCATCTCGTGTCTTCTCTTGTCATAACCTCGGAGGAACTTCTTCCCACATTTTCCGCATGCATATCCAGTAGCGCTTGGAATAATATCCTTATACGCTGAGTTATTCATCTTTATTCTTGATGTAATAACGTATTAATCACTGATCAATGAAATGTAGCCCTCTTCACCTTGATACCACTTTAGAAAGCTGATTATTCTTGGAGAGAACACGATGTTAACACCTCAGAGATGATCAACAGAATGAATTTCAATGCTAGAGGATGCTCTATTTATAGAGGAAGCACGAACCTTTATGCATCAATTATATATCGTATTAACCCTTCTTCAAGGAAATGTACTCTTCTTCACATTGATAACACTTTAGATTATTTTCTGAGAGAACAGCGATGTTAACACCTCAGAGATGATCAACAGAATGAATTCCAATACTCAAGTTCGCTCTATTTATAGAGAAAGCACGAACCTTTTTTAATCAATTATACCCTGATTATTAATACTAAAAACGGTGATGAAGCGTGTAAGCTCTTATATATTTCAATTCGTGTTACACTGATGTTCGAGCGTCTCCGTATAGCTTCGTATGTTTACAGAGAAAGTGTAAAGTATTGTGAAGATGTTATGTATTGTTCGGCTATAATCGTACAGATTCGGAGAGCTTGACTGGTGAAGGTGATGAACGATCCATCGACCGAGCAGGAGGCAAGCAGTCCCTTCGCGCAACGAAACCTAGATGCAAAAGAAAGAAAATCGTGTTAGATGAGAAACCACCCAGACATTCGCCTGCAGACCATGGAAAACCATGAAAAAATATGTCAGAGTGAGCGTCCAACGGAACTCGAACCAGGGACTCTAAAAGCACACGTGAAAGATACAAATTATATAGAATGAAAGGAAATCGGTGACGATGAGAAACCACTCCAGCATTCGCCTGCAGACCAGGGAAAACCCTAAAAATATGATGTCAGAGTGATCGACCAACAGGGAAATCAAACAAAAGACCTTAGAAACATATAGGTTAAGATGTAAATCAAATAAAAATGCAATAAAATCGTGCTAGATGAGAAACCACCCAGACATTCGCCTACAGACCAGGCAAAACCATGAAAAATATGTCAGAGTAAACAACCAACGACAATCGAACGAGGGAAACCATCAGATTACTCTAGAAGCATAAAGTTGCAAATGAAAGAAAATCGTGATAGATGAGAACCCACTCAGGCATTCGCCTGCAGACCAGGGGAAACCATGAAAAACATCAAAGGGCTGAGCGACTGGCGGATAGAGTGTGCGACCGACAGGGAAATCAAACAAAAGACCTCTAGAGACAAAAAAAGATACAATTGAAATGGAATCGTGATAGATGAGAACCCACTCAGGCATTCGCCTGCAGACCAGGGGAAACCTTGAAAAAAAAATCAAAGAGCTGAGCGACTGACGGATAGAGTGTGCGACCGACAGGGAAATCAAGCAAAAGGTTTCTAGAGACAAAAAAAGATGCAATTGAAATGGAATCATGATAGCAAATGCCACTACAGCATTAGGCAAAAGACCAGCGAAAATCGTGAGAAACGTAAGGTCAGAGTAAACAATCGATGGAAATCTAACCCCTGAACCCTAGAAATTCAAGTGACAAATACAAATAAAATGGTTTGAAAGGGAATCGTGATAGCAAATACCGCTACTGCATTAGCCGGCAGACCGGCGAAAATCGCGAGAAACGTAAGGTCAGAGTGCTCGTCCCTACGGGAATCGAATCCGAGACATCTCGAATGCAAAGTGCTGCCGTTATTGTCTGAACAAAACAGTAAAAACAGACCTCATTAGCACTCGTCATGCTTAAGCACGTTAACTTTCACCATATGACGTCACAGTCGGGGACAGTTTGACTGTCGCCACCATGTCGGGACATGCATATTTTAGACATCTCATATTTTAGAGTCATATGCAGAAGTTTCATACCAACGTACTCACTACGCTCGCAAAGATAATCTAAAATTTCATCGTTGAAATACTTTGGAAATAGTGTAGAAGTTTTTCCGCCCTTATTTAATTAAATTCATGTATATACCCTATTTTTAGTGATTTTTTCAATAATTTCTTCCTCTCATTCGTCAAAAATCAGTGTACAATACGCATTTTTATACGTTTTAATGTCCGTTTATTTTTAAAACCGCTGCATTTGTCCGTAATTACGAGCAATAATTTTTTTTCAGATTTACTCAGATGTGTAGCTTATAGAATCGAATTAGGAAATGTTTTAATAAATGTATTGTATTTTTTAGGTTAAAGCATCTACATTTTAAAGCTGCCATGACCGTTATTTGTATTTAGTATAAAGATTGTTATATTTTCATTTTTAAGTCTTCCTTTGTTATAGATAATGTCTTGCAATCTATTTTTAAATTTCTTTTAAAACCACCTGAACCCTAGAAATTCACGTGAAAAAATACAAATAAAATGGTTTGAAAGGGAATCGTGATAGCAAATACCGCTACTGCATTAGCCGGCAGACCAGCGAAAATCGTGAGAAACGTAAGGTCAGAGTGCTCGTCCCTACGGGAATCGAATCCGAGACATCTCGAATGCAAAGTGCTGCCGTTATTGTCTGAACAAAACAGTAAAAACAGACCTCATTAGCAGTCGACAGTGCTTAAACACGTTAACTTTCACCATATGACGTCACAGTCGGGGACAGTTTGACTGTCGCCATCATGTCGGGACATGCATCTCATATACAGAAGTTTCATACCAACGTACTCACTACGCTCGCAAAGATAGTCTAAGATTTCATCGTTGAAATACTTTGGAAATAGCGTAGAAGTTTTTCAGCCCTTATTTAATTAAATTCATGTATATACCCCATTATTTAGTGATTTTTTCAATAATTTCTTCCTCTCATTCGTCAAAAATCAGTGTACAATATGCATTTTTATACGTTTTAATGTTCGTTTATTTTTAAAACCGCTGCATTTGCCCGTAATTACGAGCAATAATTTTTTTTCAGATTTACTCAGATGTGTAGCTTGTAGAATCGAATTAGGAAATGTTTTAATAAATGTATTGTATTTTAGGTGAAAAACAACGATCTTCTTCTGACTGTGTATACTTATAATCAAGACCGATTTGTATTTAGTATAAAGATTGTTATATTTTCATTTTTAAGACTTTCTTTGTTATAGATAATGTCTTGCAATCTATTTTTAAATTTCTTTTAAAACCAAAGCGAACGTTATGAACTATAATGGCTACCTTCATGTATCGGAAAGCTAACATGGCCGCTTCAGCCGCCTTTTAGAAGCGTACCTTTCATGTCGGCATCGGACGGAAGCGAGCAGCTAGCGGAGAGGAGAAGGCTTGCGAAAGGCGGCTGAGGGGTGACACCTGGAGGGAGTAAGGTAGGAATGAAAGGCCGGCTTCATGAGGCTATGAGAGCTACACGAGACCGTCAGTACGGCATGGCACGCCGTAAGGGTCGGACCTATACGTAGTGGCCTGCATATACAGCTGCAGCACGCGTCAGCGTCTTACGTAATCTAGTTTTTTACGCTCACTATACCATTTAAATATACATTCATCTAAGAGATATAATATTCGCAAGGATGACAGATGTCCAAATATACATAACAAAGAAATTAGTTACTGATATAAATGTAATATCGTACGTTCACCATTTTATTTTTAATTACTTTTTTATTTTATTCGGAGATGAATTTGTATTCATGTCACGGGATTCAATCCTAGTCCTCCAACCCGACTTGGAACAACAATCAATAACGAGCTACAATCCAAGGATATAATCGGTAATAATACAAATATTTTTTTTGATAAAGACCGTCAAATAAAAAGGCCTGTAAACGTATGTATTTCCCCTCACTTCCCCTTACAGGCCTTTTTATTTGACGGTCTTTATCAAAAAAAATATTTGTATTATTACCGATTATATCCTTGGATTGTAGCTCGTTATTGATTGTTGTTCCAAGTCGGGTTGGAGGACTAGGATTGAATCCCGTGACATGAATACAAATTCATCTCCGAATAAAATAAAAAAGTAATTAAAAATAAAATGGTGAACGTACGATATTACATTTATATCAGTAACTAATTTCTTTGTTATGTATATTTGGACATCTGTCATCCTTGCGAATATTATATCTCTTAGATGAATGTATATTTAAATGGTATAGTGAGCGTAAAAAACTAGATTACGTAAGACGCTGACGCGTGCTGCAGCTGTATATGCAGGCCACTACGTATAGGTCCGACCCTTACGGCGTGCCATGCCGTACTGACGGTCTCGTGTAGCTCTCATAGCCTCATGAAGCCGGCCTTTCATTCCTACCTTACTCCCTCCAGGTGTCACCCCTCAGCCGCCTTTCGCAAGCCTTCTCCTCTCCGCTAGCTGCTCGCTCCCGTCCGATGCCGACATGAAAGGTACGCTTCTAAAAGGCGGCTGAAGCGGCCATGTTAGCTTTCCGATACATGAAGGTAGCCATTATAGTTCATAACGTTCGCTTTGGTTTTAAAAGAAATTTAAAAATAGATTGCAAGACATTATCTATAACAAAGGAAGTCTTAAAAATGAAAATATAACAATCTTTATACTAAATACAAATCGGTCTTGATTATAATTATACACAGTCAGAAGAAGATCGTTGTTTTTCACCTAAAATACAATACATTTATTAAAATATTTCCTAATTCGATTCTACAAGCTACACATCTGAGTAAATCTGAAAAAAAATTATTGCTCGTAATTACGGGCAAATGCAGCGGTTTTAAAAATAAACGAACATTAAAACGTATAAAAATGCATATTGTACACTGATTTTTGACGAATGAGAGGAAGAAATTATTGAAGAAATCACTAAATAATAGGGTATATACATGAATTTAATTAAATAAGGGCTGAAAAACTTCTACGCTATTTCCAAAGTATTTCAACGATGAAATCTTAGACTATCTTTGCGAGCGTAGTGAGTACGTTGGTATGAAACTTCTGTATATGAGATGCATGTCCCGACATGATGGCGACAGTCAAACTGTCCCCGACTGTGACGTCATATGGTGAAAGTTAACGTGTTTAAGCACTGTCGACTGCTAATGAGGTCTGTTTTTACTGTTTTGTTCAGACAATAACGGCAGCACTTTGCATTCGAGATGTCTCGGATTCGATTCCCGTAGGGACGAGCACTCTGACCTTACGTTTCTCACGATTTTCGCTGGTCTGCCGGCTAATGCAGTAGCGGTATTTGCTATCACGATTCCCTTTCAAACCATTTTATTTGTATTTTTTCACGTGAATTTCTAGGGTTCAGGTGGTTTTAAAAGAAATTTAAAAATAGATTGCAAGACATTATCTATAACAAAGGAAGACTTAAAAATGAAAATATAACAATCTTTATACTAAATACAAATAACGGTCATGGCAGCTTTAAAATGTAGATGCTTTAACCTAAAAATACAATACATTTATTAAAACATTTCCTAATTCGATTCTATAAGCTACACATCTGAGTAAATCTGAAAAAAAATTATTGCTCGTAATTACGGACAAATGCAGCGGTTTTAAAAATAAACGGACATTAAAACGTATAAAAATGCGTATTGTACACTGATTTTTGACGAATGAGAGGAAGAAATTATTGAAAAAATCACTAAAAATAGGGTATATACATGAATTTAATTAAATAAGGGCGGAAAAACTTCTACACTATTTCCAAAGTATTTCAACGATGAAATTTTAGATTATCTTTGCGAGCGTAGTGAGTACGTTGGTATGAAACTTCTGCATATGACTCTAAAATATGAGATGTCTAAAATATGCATGTCTCGACATGGTGGCGACAGTCAAACTGTCCCCGACTGTGACGTCATATGGTGAAAGTTAACGTGCTTAAGCATGACGAGTGCTAATGAGGTCTGTTTTTACTGTTTTGTTCAGACAATAACGGCAGCACTTTGCATTCGAGATGTCTCGGATTCGATTCCCGTAGGGACGAAAACTCTGACCTTACGTTTCTCGCGATTTTCGCCGGTCTGCCGGCTAATGCAGTAGCGGTATTTGCTATCACAATTCCCTTTCAAACCATTTTATTTGTATTTGTCACTTGAATTTCTAGGGTTCAGGGGTTAGATTTCCATCGATTGTTTACTCTGACCTTACGTTTCTCACGATTTTCGCTGGTCTTTTGCCTAATGCTGTAGTGGCATTTGCTATCATGATTCCATTTCAATTGCATCTTTTTTGTCTCTAGAAACCTTTTGCTTGATTTCCCTGTCGGTCGCACACTCTATCCGTCAGTCGCTCAGCTCTTTGATTTCTTTTTCAAGGTTTCCCCTGGTCTGCAGGCGAATGCCTGAGTGGGTTCTCATCTATCACGATTCCATTTCAATTGTATCTTTTTTTGTCTCTAGAGGTCTTTTGTTTGATTTCCCTGTCGGTCGCACACTCTATCCGCCAGTCGCTCAGCCCTTTGATGTTTTTCATGGTTTCCCCTGGTCTGCAGGCGAATGCCTGAGTGGGTTCTCATCTATCACGATTTTCTTTCATTTGCAACTTTATGCTTCTAGAGTAATCTGATGGTTTCCCTTGTTCGATTGTCGTTGGTTGTTTACTCTGACATATTTTTCATGGTTTTGCCTGGTCTGTAGGCGAATGTCTGGGTGGTTTCTCATCTAGCACGATTTTATTGCATTTTTATTTGATTTACATCTTAACCTATATGTTTCTAAGGTCTTTTGTTTGATTTCCCTGTTGGTCGATCACTCTGACATCATATTTTTAGGGTTTTCCCTGATCTGCAGGCGAATGCTGGAGTGGTTTCTCATCGTCACCGATTTCCTTTCATTCTATATAATTTGTATCTTTCACGTGTGCTTTTAGAGTCCCTGGTTCGAGTTCCGTTGGACGCTCACTCTGACATATTTTTTCATGGTTTTCCATGGTCTGCAGGCGAATGTCTGGGTGGTTTCTCATCTAACACGATTTTCTTTCTTTTGCATCTAGGTTTCGTTGCGCGAAGGGACTGCTTGCCTCCTGCTCGGTCGATGGATCGTTCATCACCTTCACCAGTCAAGCTCTCCGAATCTGTACGATTATAGCCGAACAATACATAACATCTTCACAATACTTTACACTTTCTCTGTAAACATACGAAGCTATACGGAGACGCTCGAACATCAGTGTAACACGAATTGAAATATATAAGAGCTTACACGCTTCATCACCGTTTTTAGTATTAATAATCAGGATATAATTGATTAAAAATGGTTCGTGCTTTCTCTATAAATAGAGCGAACTTGAGTATTGAAATTCATTCTGTTGATCATCTCTGAGGTGTTAACATCGCTGTTCTCTCAGAAAATAATCTAAAGTGTTATCAATGTGAAGAAGAGTACATTTCCTTGAAGAAGGGTTAATACGATATATAATTGATGCATAAAGGTTCGTGCTTCCTCTATAAATAGAGCATCCTCTAGCATTGAAATTCATTCTGTTGATCATCTCTGAGGTGTTAACATCGTGTTCTCTCCAAGAATAATCAGCTTTCTAAAGTGGTATCAAGGTGAAGAGGGCTACATTTCATTGATCAGTGATTAATACGTTATTACATCAAGAATAAAGATGAATAACTCAGCGTATAAGGATATTATTCCAAGCGCTACTGGATATGCATGCGGAAAATGTGGGAAGAAGTTCCTCCGAGGTTATGACAAGAGAAGACACGAGATGAGCTGCAAGAAGCTCTTCAAATGTAAACATTGTAATGTAACCTTCAAAGATGGTTATAAGGGGCAGCGACACGAAGATATATATGAAATAAGCAGCCCTCAGAAGAAAAGAAGATTGGAGCCAACTAAACATCAGTTGCTGTCAACAATGGAGGACTGTGATATGAAAGAATATGAAACTTCATTCCCTGGACGTTTGAAATCGTATTTTATACGATGTGAATCGACTAAGGACCTGAATATATACCTGCATGAAGCAAAACAGCGGATAATCCAGGCTGTGCATAAAGAGCTTGGTATTCACAAGAGTTTGAAAATTAATCTGTTAGCTGAGTGTAGATTTGTTAACAGTATCGGAGAAACCTGTGACAAGACATTTAAAACCAGAAATCAAGCTGTTTTCCTAGAAACGGATCTGGACTCTATGCTGGAAACCAAAATGAAGAAATTGGTTACTGAAATGGAGGAGTCTCAGCTTAAGGGAAGCCATTGGGCTCTGCTTGCTGTGGAAGGGGTACGCCTAAGTATTAACAAGTACAACCCGTTGCGAGGAAGTAGCTACATACCCCTACCTCCCTCTGTTGAAGCAAGAAAAGCCTGCATTAACATCCAGAATTTAACTGATGAGCTATGTTTCATGTACTCTATATTGGCCAAATTCGTTGAGAAGGATGCACAACGGGTGAGCAAATATAAGAAACTTCAAGATAAGTACGACTTCAGCTGTGTTTCTTACCCTACACCACTTTCTCAAATACCTAAATTTGAGAAGCTTAACAAGATGCCTATTAACGTTTTCGCGCTGGATGAGAAGCAAGAAGTGTATCCGATAAAGGTTGTTGACATTGAACTAGCTGAACACTGTGACCTGTTACTATTGAATGACAGTAGTGGAAAACATCACTACGTGTATATAAAGAATTTTGAGAAGCTCGTTCGACGCCAGAAAACTAAACGTAATGGGCGTGTTTATACCTGTAAGCGCTGCTTTACACATTTTGATGATCAGAGCGGGCGAAGTGGACTGGAAAAACTACAAGAACATGCAACCATCTGTAATCAGCATGGTGTTGCAAGGGTAGTTATGCCTAGCAAGGAGAAATCAATTGTTCAGTTTAAAAATGTTGAGAGGATGCTGAAAGTACCTTATGTCATCTATGCGGATTTTGAGAGTATTCTCACTCCATGCCATACGTGTATACCCGATCCTGAAACTTCCTATACAACCCCTTATCAAGAGCACACACGAATGAGCTTCTGTGTTTACGTAAAGCCTACATCCAGTGTTGAACATCTCGAAACTGGTCTTCCTAAGCAACCCTAAGTATATCGTGGTGCTGATGCTGCTCAGAAGTTTATGCTGTACCTGACATCTCTTGCAAAAATGATTGATGACATATACAAATCTGCTAAGCCTCTGAAACTTACAGATCAACAGCAGATGGATTTTAACGCCTCTACAGTATGCTACTTGTGTGGAAAAACCTTTACTGAAGAGAACTATAAAGTACGCGACCATGATCACATCAGCGGTGAATATCGGGGGAGTCTGCATAATGAATGTAATTTAGCCTGCAAAACACCTAAATATATCCCTGTCTTCATGCACAACCTCAGTGGATATGACTCTCATTTCATTGTTAAGGAGCTGGGTTGTACAAGTGAACGTGTGGAGGTAATTCCTAACTCTGAAGAAAGCTATATCTCATTCACCAAGTATGTAGGAGATATAAAGCTCCGGTTTGTGGATAGCTTCCGATTCCTCAGTACAAGCTTGGATAAGTTGGTAAAAAATCTAACCTCGTACCCTGAAACATTGAAGTACTTCGGAGAAGACAAGTTGAAGTTGATGACCCGTAAGGGTGTATTTCCCTATGATTTTGTTACGTCATGGGACGTCTTGAATGAAACCTGCTTACCCCCTAAGGACTACTTCTACAATAGATTAAATGACGAAGAAATTACTGATACTGACTACGATCATGCTAGAAATGTATGGGAGCTGTTTAATGTGAGAAACCTGGGAGAGTACAGCGATCTCTACTTAACTTCGGATGTACTTCTCCTAGCTGATGTCTTTGAGACGTTCAGAGAGCAAACACTCAAAACACACAAAGTTGATCCTGCACATTATTTTACCTCTCCAGGTCTTACATGGGACGCCATGTTACTGTATACTGGAATTAAGCTGGAACTGTTACAAGATTATGATCAATTACTCATGGTGGAATCGGGTATAAGAGGAGGTTTATGCCAAGTTTCCCATCGGTATGATGAGGCTAATAACACCTACATGGAGAAGTTTGATCCGTCGAGACCAACCCAATTTATTACCTATGAAGACGCCAACAACCAATATGGGTGGGCAATGAGTCACGCTCTCACTTATGGTGGATTTGAGTGGGTTTCGCCTGAAGAAATCAACTTAGAAACACTACAAGAAGATGATCCTCATGGGTATATATTAGAAGTTGATATCGAATATCCTGCAGAACTTCACGATCTACACAACGATCTACCTTTCCTGCCTGAGTGTATGAAGCCATTGGAAGCATCTACAAAGAAACTGATACCTCATCTTGGACCCCGAAAGAAGTATGTAGTGCATTACATGGCTTTGAAGCAGGCTCTTAGTCATGGACTACGACTAACAAAAATCCATCGTGTGCTACAATTCCGACAGTCTCGGTGGTTGAAACCTTATGTGGAATTTAACAACAGGCTACGACAACAAGCTGCAAATGACTTCGAGAAGGATCTCTATAAGCTCTTTAACAACGCAATGTTTGGAAAAACTATGGAGAACCTGCGTAATCGTATGGATATACGGCTGGTGACAAATGAGAAGACTCTGGAAAAGTTAATTGCAAAGCCAACGTTTATCGACAGGACGATATATGCTTCTAATCTAGCTGCTGTACATATGGCCTCCCGACAGATCGTGTTCAACAAGCCTATATACATTGGTATGAGTGTGTTGGACATCTCCAAGACATTAATGTATAACTATCATTACGACGTTTTGTTGCCTTATTATGGAGCTGAAAACCTGAAGCTTATGTATATGGACACTGATTCATTCATTCATCGTGTAACAACTGAAGATGTGTACCAGGATAAGTTACGTTTTCTTGAGCACCTAGATACTGCTGATTACCCTGTCAACCATATATGTTACTCTACTCAGAACAAGAAGGTATTGGGAAAATTTAAAGATGAGGCTAATGGTAAAATCATTCAACGCTTTGCTGGACTACGTCGTAAAATGTATGCCCTAGATATCGACGGTTCAATGATAAAAAAGATTAAAGGTATAAAACGTAGTGGTATTAAGCAGTACGTTACGTTCGAGAGCTATACTGACTGCCTTAAAACCAGAGAAATTATCAGAACGCCCATGAATCTGATCCTGTCGCGACAGCATGCTCTTGCCACAGTACAAGTGAATAAAATTACGTTGACACCATACGACGATAAAAGAATTATTGCTGAGGACGGTATAACGACATATGCATATGGACATTACGCCATTACAAACAGTGCTTAAAAGAATGTAAGTCGAATATGAAGATTTTCTCGTGAGTCTACAATCTTAAAAAAATGAAGGTTATCTGTGTGCTGTATATGCAGATAGCTGACGCCTGATGAAGAAAGAAGAAGATGGAAGGGAAGGTGGTAACCCTGCCATTAGGAGCAATCCTAGTGCTAGTCTCAAGCCTAGATAAAAGGGGAGAGACATCTACAACAAACTAAAATAAAGGTATGTTGACGTAAAGCTTTTCAATTAAAACTCTCGAATAATAAAACCTGAATAAAACATTGCAATTTCACTAAAGGAAAGTTGAGGTTATCTTTGGTTAACCAGATTAGGTTAGTCGATGCCTGACTAGAATGGATGATGAGAGGAACGTTTAGGATTGGTCGGGTTAATCTAGGCTAGGCTCTCGTACTTATTGTCTAAGTTATGAAGGATGAATTAGTTTAGATTGATTTAGCAATGGATTGGTTACGTGTTATTCTTACGTTTTGTTACTTGGTTACATAGTTGCTACGTGTTGTTACGGCGTGTAACGTTTCTGGTTACGAGATGTCACGTGATGTTGCGTGGTTACGTGCTTATGTTGCTTAGTATGACGTCTTGTCATGCTGTTATGTTACGTTGTGTTACGTCTTGTTACGTGGTTACGTTTGTTGGTTACGTCTTGTTACGTGATTATGTTAGGAATGAATAGACAATGAGAAGATTCAGAACATAGAAGGTGGGGATAGGTTAGGACGTATACTTCGCTGTAAACCGATAGACAGTTTGTCCCTCTCCGTTTCGCGCACTAGTTTAACATATATAAAGTTTGTAAGGTTTAGAAAATAAGTATATAAAAGTGTTGCGGCGCTGGATGATAAAAGTTTTATAATCGAATTACTCTATATATTACCGTATAACCCTACATTCCTCCTCCTTCAACCCCTGTTTATCCTTGTATCTCTCCCGTTTTCCATATTTCTCCCATATAAACGTATACTCTGCTCCTCAACCCATGTCTAGACTAGCATCTCTCCTCATATGTCCTACCGATCTCATATAAATGCATTTTCCCCTTGAAGACTCTCTCAACCTATCACCTACCTTCGTTTTCCCTATCTTTTCCCTATAAACGCATACTCTGTCATTCAGACCTTCCTGTCTAGTCTAGCACTTCTCCTCATATTCCCCTACCTCTCTCATATAAGACGCATTCCCTACTTCAACCCTGTCTAGCCTAGCATCGACCCTCGTATACCCTATCTCTCGCATATAAACGTCTACTCTATCATTCAAAACTCCTAGCCTAATACCTCTCCTCGGTTCGCTATATCGCTCATATAAAACGCCATATTCTAGCCTTCAAGTCCTGTTTAGTATAACATCTATCCTTGTATTTCCCTATCTCTCTCGTATAAAGCATATTCCTCCCTCCTTTAGCATCTGACTAGCCTAGCATCAGCCCTGGTATTCCCTATCTCTCCCCTATAAACGCATTTTCCTCCTTGAACTGTCGCATCTACCCTCGTTTTCCCATTCCTCCCCATATAAACGCAAAAGTAGCCCCCGCTTCTGTCTATCATACCATCTGTTCCCATTTTCCATATATTCCTCATATAATCGTATACCGTACTCCTTAACCTCTGTCTACACTAGCACCTCCCCTCGTATGCCCTATCTCTGTCGTATAAAGCATATCTGTCCCTCCTTCAGTCCCTGCTCTACCTCAGAACTCTCCTCGTTTTCCCTATCTCACCCATATAAACGCATTTTTTCCTCATTGAAGGTTCTCTCCACCTAGCATATACCCTCGTTTTCCTCGTCTCTTCATATAAAAAAGTCATACTCTACACTTCAAACCTTGAATAGTCTAGTACCTCTCCACGTATCCCCTATCTCTCCTGTAAAATATGTTCATATTCCCCCTGCTTCAGCATCTGTCTATCCTAGCCTCTGTTCACGTTTTCCCTATCTTTCCCATATAAATGCATATTCCCCATCTCAACCCCTATCTAGTCTAACACTTCTCCTCGTATTCCACGTGTCTCTCATATAAAGCACATCCTCATTCCTTCAACCTCTATCTAGCCTAGCATCGATCCTCGTATTCCCTATCTCTCCCATATAAACGCATTCTCCTCCGCATCCACCCTCGTTTTCCCTATCCTTTCCCATATAAACGCAAAAAACTGCGCCAGATCTCTCTATAATAAACTACTTTTGTAACATACAATTCGTCCTGCCGTTCAGTACATTTCAGAGAGACGTTCATTGCAACATCTCTAGTCTACAGAAACGACATATGGATTTATGATTTAAAATGTTTAATCATACAAACGTGGTGTCCTTAAACTATCTGCCGTATTTCTTCTGAGGGTAAAGCAAAACTCGGAATAAGCCTTATCCAGGTAACCACCCCGACCAAGATCGAATTCGGGTTAGGAGGCAGACATATCACCTGTAGACTACATAGGTAGAGTTTAACTGTTTTAAAATAAAACTGTTTGAGAAATACAGAATCGTTTAAGAAAGATTTGTAATTGGTTTAAAGAGAAGACCACGGCAGCGCATTTGGAAAGGCATTTGAATTCTGTCTGTGACTGAAGTTTTACAATCTTGATTATCATATCTATTATTATTATGATTATGATTATTTTATTATTATTAAAATAATAATTTCGAATTGGTTTTCTGTCATTGGTGAAGAGCTACTTTTCCATCAGCAACACTCATTTGGTGCATTTCAAGGCTCTGAAGCATAAATCCGTAAAACATTCGGCCACACTAATAGGATGCGGTGTTTGCGGCAGTGAATCCTAATCAAGCGCTCAAAATTACAGCGGGTTTTATTGAATTTTCGTGTTCAAATGTCACTGGTTTTAATGAGTAACGCTGGCGTCACGAGCATGCGATCGCTAATATAAATAACACTGATCCACATATAATGTCAAAATTAACTCCATTTTTCGCTTTTTAGAATAATGCGCTTTATTCAATGCTCAGATAAAAGATGATGATAAATCACTATAATTAAATTATGCCATAATGATGCAGCTTCATGCTTGCGTGTTCTGTAACCCACAATAGTGATACCAACATTTCCTTACAAACACTCAATTGCATAGAAGAATATAATTAATGCAGTGCAGTTTTTTTAAGAAATGGAATACCGACTTTTTTAGACGAATTACCTACATATAAAAACTGTTTTGGCGTGTGTGTGTGTGGGTTTGTGTTTATGTGCGCATGCATCTGTGTAAAAAGAGGGCTCAAAATTTAAGATACACAAATACCAATTTCGGAATTCAAATGCAGCACCTTTCGAGGATGAAAGTTGATAATTTTCACGGAATTTCCTCCCTTGGTAAACTATCTTATGCTTATTACTTTTTCTACTACGTATAGTAAGTAAGGGAAGTATTTCATTCCATCCAAAAATTTGATACCAAGATTTTACCGGAAATACACGTTTTGAGTTATCCTGAATAGAAAACAAAAGAATTTTTAGAAAAAGGTCCGTGTTTGTGTGGATGTGTGTCTTTTGTGAGTGTGTGTGTGTGTGGATGTGGATGTATGTCTGTGTGTCTGTGAACAGAATAACTCACAAACGAAAACTCGGATAAATACCAAACTTGGTGCTTGAGTTTACTATCTTCCAAGAATGCGACACGAAGATTTTTAATAAAATCCCCCAAACTAAACTACCCTTTATATAGGACATTTTTCAAAAATTTTGATTTTCTCAAAAATGGCTAACGAGTTTTATAAAAATATCATATGCTTAAGATATTTTCACGGCTGAAATGTATATCTTAAATTTTCTGGGAATGTCCCGCAAAGTCGTCTTTATTCTGAATGAATTTTGAATAACTGATGAACCGTAAGAGATAGACAAAATGTTACTAGACAAAAATGTAGATTTTGTTAAAATGCACAATTTACGTCATATACATTTGTTTTGTGGAGTAAACCATTTCCGAGATATTCCTTGTCATTTGTTTGAATTTTCCAATAATTATATTTTTTCTCAAATGGGAATTCATTTTTTATGTCCTGAACATGCAAAGAGAATGGAATGCTGCACACATTCTGCAAACGTTTATTTCGATTAACATGAAGTAGACGCAGAATAAGCATTTGTAAAAATAGTTTTCACAAGAGTAGAAATGTCATGTGAGTGTAACACATCAGCTTTTTTTGTAATAATAATAGTAGCAATAATAATCCGTGAGGATGTCTGGGTAGCGAGGCGAGGACCTCTGGCCAGAGGAATGATAAGCTGTTTGAGACCAAAATCAATAAGTACTGTGATGTATACAGTAATTTATGGTGAACTAAATTGTTGTTGAATAAATAAATAATTTAAAGAAAAGCTGTAAACTAAATATTCAACTCGATATTGCATTTTTCCTAGGGAACGGTATCTAGGAGCTTTGTGTTAGGCTGATGCATTACGAATAAATGGAGTTGCAGCAAAACTTCAATTATACGTTTTGAAATGTAGACGATTAAAATAATGTATTGTAACACATGAGAACAGTTGCTGCTAAAAATACGTTATTGGTTACCTAGATACTCAGCGTAGCACAGACCTTATACTTGAGACACTTTTGACAGACACTAAGAACAAAACACAATTGCTCTATCGAATCAAATCACAACTGAACTGCTGAGTCACAACTCTCAACTAAACTGCACTCGGCACTGTCCACTTTTAACTGCCCAAACTCTTCAGCTTCTTGACTACACTTAACTTCATAACTTTTTAAATACTGAACACTTTCACTGGGCAGAGCATTCCTTTATATAGGTCCAACATATAAAGCGGAGTATTCTAGAAGAAAACGCTGCTGGAAACGGCTGAAAGTAATCCTTTGGAGCAGTAGAACTGCGGGGAAGTGGCTGATAATGGTTTCCTTCCGCGCCTGTTGTTCTAAAGGCCGCATCCAGGAAAAGGAGATTATGGAAATGGAGCTGTTTTTTGCTTTCTTTACTGCGTATAGTAAGTAGGGGAACTATTGCATTCCGCCCAAAAATTCGATATCGAGATTTCACCGGAAATGCATGTTTTGAGGCCCCCTGAATCCAAAAAAATTGGTAAATGGTCCGTGTGGGTGAACAGCATAACTCAAGAACGAACCTTCGGATAAAACTTGGTATTTAAGTTCAGTAACTTTCAAAGATGCGACACGAGCATTTTCAGAAAATTTCCCTATTCCAAGCTACTCTTTATATGGAACATGTTTCAAAAATTGTGATTTTCTCAAAAACGGCTCTAACAATTTTGTTTAAAATATCACACATTTTAGATATTTTTATGACCAATAAAATGTATGTCTTGAATTTTTTGGGAATGTCCCCAAAAGTCCTCTTCATTCGGAATGGCTTTTGCATAACCGGTACACCGTAAGAGATAGACAAAAAGTTTCTTCACTGAAAATGTGGAGCTTGTTAAAACACACGGCTTATGTCATATAGATAGAAAATAAGTGTTTGTAAAAACACTTTGTACAAGAGCAGAGAAAGTCACGTGAGCGCAATATATTATAATTGTTTAGTTTTTTAGATTATTACTGAAACTAGTTATGTATTACTTAATATAAGAAAGCAATAAATGAAGCAAATACACCAATAATAAGCACAGTACAACTCAGAGTACTGGTTTTAAAAATCGTCAATTTTTCTTTGCTTCTTTGATTTGTCCACACAGTTATATACTAATTGAGTATATACTCTTATTACAGAATTACTGTCATCATCTAGGTTTTGGGATGATAGATCGCTGTGTAATTTTTAGAGCTTGAATTGCCTCATGCACACTGAAAGCAATTTCATTGTTTAGGCTACTTCATCACCGTCATCATCAGTATCATCGGATACAATTTGTGAAAGAATGACTTTGCCCGACCGTAGCGTTAACACCTGCGTAGCAATAATGCGTTCCGAAAACATTAATGCCTCACCCAACATGCCCACTGTTTTGTGCTGCGTCATCAAGGATGCTGTAATTATTTTATTTTCCTGTGACGCTACAGCCCGCGAAGCTGAAACTATAATAATGTAAGCATATAAATGACTAAGTATAAAGACTAAATAAATTAATACATTTCGTACATGGAGACCAGCAAAATGTGATGTACGAGGCGTATTCCAAAATAAGGTCCGGTGAGCAATATTTAACGGATGATAAGCCGGAATGACGTTTCACGCCTGTAGTGCTGTCTACCGACTCCTGAGGAACCCACCGAAGTGTTGGTGTGGCGCAGTGGACGTTTGCCAGTCGGTGAGAGCAAATCGCGATGTGCGCGACAATCGTAGATCCTGCCAGTTGTGAAGTGCACGGTGTGATTAGATTTTTGCTGGCAAAAGGATCATCAGCTGCGTATATTCTTAGTGAGTTATACCTCATGTATGGACCGGACATAATGAGTGACAAACAGATTTGACACTGGTGTCGAGAATTTCGAAATGGCCGCACAAATGTGCACGATGAACAGCGGAGTGGTAGGCCCATTATTCGGATCGACGACATCGTTGAGCAAGTGAACCAAAAACTTTGAGGTGATCGGCGTTTGACGATTAGTGGTCTGACTGATGAGTTCCCAAATGTTGCTCGAACCTCACTTTACAGGATTGTCACTGAACAACTTGGATATCGGAAACTTTGTGCGAGACGGGTGCCGAAACTGCTCAGCACAAAGAGCAACGAATGCGTAGTGCACGACAGTTTTTAGGGCGCTATAGACAAGATGGAGATGGTTTGTTTTCCCACATCGTTACGGGCGACGAGACATGGATAGCGTACACCAACGCGGAATCGAAACAATAGTCAATGCAGTGGCATCGTTCCGGTTCACCCAAACCAATAAAAATGTAAGCAACCGCCGTACACGAATCGCAAAATGATGGCTACCGGGTTTTGGAACAAAAAGGGCGTCCTTTTGAGTGATATCATGGACCGTGGATCAACAATTACAGCTGACGTGTACTGTGCAACGCTTACCAAACTGAGACGTGCGATCCAAAATCGACGCCGCGGGTAACTGTCGTCTGACATCATCCTCCTGCACGACAACGCACGCCCGCATACCACTGCTAAAACCAAAGAGAAGATTCAAGAGTTTCGTTGGGAACTCTTTGATCACCCCCCGTACAGTCCCGACCTGGCACCAAGCGACTAATTCCTCTTCTTGCATTTGAAACGGTGGCTGGGTGGACAACGATTTTAAACCGATAATGAACTCAAGGCGAGCGTTACCACTTCTATGCCGAGGGGTTAAAGAAGCTGGTGCAGCTGTGTAGGCACATATTACTGTCAATAAAGACCCTGTTTCATGAGCGATGTTGTTATTATTATGACCAAACGGACCTTAGTTTTGGAATACGCCTCGTATTAATGAGAGAACCTATAACTGAAAAACGTATAGCTGAGCTAATATTAATGGACAAAGTACGGTGCCGAACATTTTAGATACTGAAGTGAATAACAATGAGGTTCAACTATATCTAGTGAAATTCCTACTAAAATTGCAATTAAAACTAAAAATCTGCAAAAACACTACTACCACTGCAATCCATGCATCTATACGAGTATAACAAAGAATATACAATTTCTGAAAGCTTGTCATTTGCCTGTGCAAATGATGAGCATGAATCAGGATTTACCACAGGCAACGTCACCATCAGGGGTTGGTTTAATCATTGTAATTTCTATCTCGCCCTAATTAATTAATTAATTAATGTTAATGATGTGCCAAGGGCTTAATAACGATGTTTATAGCGAGGATGATGATGTTATTAGTGTTCTAAGCTAATTAAATATTTAGTTTCTGCATCAGTGTTTTGGAAAAAATAACAAAAACAAACTATATTTAATGTATTTGATTTGTTTATGTTATAAGGTGACTCATTTCCATCTGCGCTCAGTAAAAGCAAATAATGGTCTCTTAAACCAAATTACAGTAATATAGTAATTACTTCTAATTATAAAACTAATTAAAAAGTTTGTTAAAAATAACATTAGTATGTCAAACTAAAATTATTAATAATTAATACATATTTATACCATATTAATAACTGTATAAAATACCTCGGCAGTAATTTGCAATTACGGTATAAGTTAAACAAATTGATGGATATTGTGTAGAATATGTTGGAGGGATTTCTCATTGAAAAATTATTGACTTTGGTTTGTCATCTATATGAATAATATAAAGCGAAAATGTGTATGTAGAGCAGCAGTGACTCGTCATTGTGTTCATGGTTCATTCAACCCCCTTATAAAATTAAAATTCAAAGTAAATTTCTTCCTTTTAAGGTCAGTATAACACTACAATGAATTAATACAATATAACTTTCTTATTTATTTAAACTGAGAACAAAATCTTGATAGATAATTACGCGACGAGACATAGGAATGCTTAGTTTCATGACTTGTTCAAACGCCTGAACGTCAAGGAAGCGTTGAGTGTGTGGAGAGGGGCATGTAGATGAAAGGGGGAAAAGCTAGAGAAGGGTCCTGCAGTCGCTAAAGTTTGTCTTGGCGACGCTCACGGAACTTGACGAGTGTCTCTACCCTCACTCCCAACCTGACCAGATCAGCTTTTGACAGCGGTGTGAATTCGAAATTGCAAGGTGCATGGCTTTATGCCTAATTTTCAGATAAAGAAAATAATTTAAAAAACATGTTAAATTGAAATGCAAGTGCAGTGCGTGTGTTTGTGCCCTGGTAAGTGCAGCATTGACTGTTAAGAAAGTAGTTACGAAAATGAACAGTGTAAAATTTATTTTGGAATCTGATTTTTCTAACCTTTCACTCGAAGACAAATGTACGATAAAACATTCGGGCGGGTCAGAACTTCTTCCCTCTTTGTCACAAGCAAACCGTTAACATCAAAGGATACACACGACGTTTAAAATTAATGTACGAAATAAGCACATGGATTGTTGGATGTAATATTATAAACAGATAATATATTTTTTTCCTTGCAAAATTTTACTAAAGGAAAATACTATAGGTGGAGGAAAACTAGAATAGCGATTTAGTTCACTTGTCTCGGATAATTAAGACATGTGGGATCTCAGTTACATGCCAATTCTTGCATTGATCTCTCCGTGTTGGGCAAAAACGACACAAGGGAACAAATCAGCAGTACTCTTCGTAGGAACATAGAAGAATTACACAATGAACAAGTAAGAAAAAAATACGTTAATGTTGTCAAACATTGACTGGAAAGTTTTGGGGAGAGTTTGAGCTGGCTTAAGAACTTAAGAATCGACGGATTCTAACAACCCTGGAGTGTTTAGAGGGCTAATTAACTTCGCGTCAGCTCTGGATAATGTTGTTAAAGAACGTTTTAAAACAGCCTCTGGGTTTGTAGGAACATCAAAGACAATTCAAAATGAATTGTTAGACAGCATGTTATCTGTGAGTCGCGAACTCATTTTGTCTGAAATTTCTTATGCAGATTTTGTTTCACTTATAGCTTATGAAATGACGGACGTTTCTGTCATTTCTTGTGTCCGCTCGTAATTATTATAAGGTATGTTCTATCGAATGGAAAACCAGTGGTGCACTTTTGGAAATTTTTAAATCCTTCCAATCGTGACGCAACGTCATTAGCATTACATATTTTGGATGTTTTGAAACAAGTTGAAGGGTTTAATAGCAAAGTAATTTCCCAAAGCTATGACGTTTTTGGTGAACGTCATTCTGGTGTGCAGGCGATCGTAAGGGGTACGTATTATTATGCTTATTTCGTACACCGTTATGTTCAGCAATTAAATTTAATAATGTTCCAAGCAGCGGGTCAAAACAGAAACTCCAGGATTTTCTTCGCAAATATTGCTGAGATAGGTACCAAGTTTTTCGCCCATTCTCCGCAGAGAATTCAAAATAATTGACGAGATTGTTGTCAGATGACTTTCCTGAGGTTCAAAAATCAGATAGAATTTCAGTTGTTGTACACTTTGCACAAAACATAAAAATAAGGATGCAGTTAGTTATTTAATGTCACGAGAAAACTGAATATAGCCACGGGTCTCCAGACTCCCACAATTAGACAACCTCAGGAACTTCGATTAAAAATGCAGTTACCCTCTTTCAGGGTTATACAATATATACTACAGAAGTGAACTACAAATCCATCTTCAATTGAGATTGCTGTAGCTTCATTTGTCAATCGAATTAAACAAAAATAAAAGATAGATTGATACATTCGAAGAAAAATTCTCTAGGATTCAGCAAAGAGTCGCTGCTCAGGCCCTGATTCTCGTCAATGTAGTATCCCAGTAAAAGCAGTCTGTGATGTAATAATTAATCAATTATTTCAGCTCACTGGACTTTCGAAAGCTGCAACATTGTTGAGATATGAAAATTTTTGCAACTTCAACAAAGTGTTTCAAGACGCAACCTTGTACATTATCACTAATTCGTACTCGTTCCTTGACAAACCCGAATTAAAAACAGAACTTCAGCAATTTATGCTAGAGATGACTTCCGAAGCGTATGGAGTGCAACTGATTAACTTGGGTTTATAATGGAAAATAATAAGTTCTCGACGAAGTTGCCCAACTCCTTAAACTGACAATCAGGCCCCAATGTCATCGGTTGAAGCAGAAAGGTGTTTTTCTTCGTTAAAAGAATAAAAACATTTTTAAGGAGTACGAGGGATGAAGATAGGCTGAATTCACTTGCACTGCTGTCCATAGAAACGGAGTTGATCAACCAGTTAGTGGATTTTAATAAGAACGTGATAGACTGTTTTGCTGACCAGAAACAAAGAGAGGAGCATTCACCATAGAACTCTTCTAGATTACTGTACAATAATGCCATAAAGAACGGAATTAAATGTCATTCGCGTTTAAAAAGCTACCCGTCGGGCAACCAGCTAGTATACTATAAAAACGATCAAGTACCTCAACGTTTCTTTCAGTCTAATCAATTCGAACCGAGCTAGCTGGCGCCGCGGTTACGTGTGCAACTTGCATTCGGGAAGTCCTGAGTTCGATTTCTGGTGACCGTCCACTCTGACCATGGGTTTTTACATGGCTTTCCGTGGTCAACAAGGCGAATCTGAGGACGTATCTCCTCTCTTCCTCGTTTCCTCTCATTTAATCTCCCTCTTTTACGTTATAGGTTGACTCCGGGGCTATGGTCGGTCGGCGGCGGGCAGATAGCGCAGGAGCTTGCGCTTCGGAACTTCTTCTAGGCCCCGTCAGATGGCAGCCGTTCGAGCCTCCACAGCTGGCTGGAGCTTTCCCCTGTTCCCGCTGGAGGGGAACTTTTGAGTCACCCTCCGGTGGCTTGGGAGGGTCGTCCCCGAGATAACTCCGACCGGGTGCTGAAGCCTCTAACTATTAGGCTCTCCGTCGCCGTCGGCTGGTCCTACAACACATACACCTCCTGTGGTTCCTTTATCTCATCCGTTCCTCCCGGGGGTGTATGCACAAAAGATCCCTGTGAGTCGAGGTGCTAGGTATGCCCACCGTCAACTAATTCTAATCCTAATCACTTCGAAGAATCTGTTTGCAGTGACTTTTACGTCACGGTCAGTACAAAGCTCTGATAAACCTATATGTAGCTGTTGCAGGTTCTATTCTGACTGCCTCTAGTGGTCAACGTTCTGGCTACTAAGCTTGGAGGTTCGGGTTCAACTCCTAGTTTGCGGTAGGGAGTTTTTCCTTAATAGGATCATTCCCACTATCCGCTGCCTTGGTATGGTGTTTCACTACAAAATTATTATAAAGCGAAGTACCAACATCATCAGTAATTGCTTCTCAGATTAAAGCTCCCCAATATAACCGTAGAAGTCAAATAGTTGTACAAAAATAAATAAATAACAAATTGTTCTGTTTCATTTTACTTCCTCTTCCTAATGCTGATATTAATAGTTATTTAGTATTAAATGAATATTAAATATTTCATATAAATCATATATAAAATAAGTATGAAATGCTAATGACCTGTTACTGTGACTATTGCGTGTAAGATCATCCGGTTTATTTAATGTCCTTGAATCAGGCCGCCTGCATATGTCTCTGGTGTTTCTTTTAAGGAAGGAAAAATACAGGAAATATAAATTAATGATAACATGAATATGGATAAATTTGGATCAGCAGCTGCATAAGATGCCCGAAGCTTTGAAATGTCTCGAAAAAAAGAAAATCATAGGTGACACACTCATACAAATTTCTTTACCTATTAAAAATTCGCATGAGAATCCTGCATATTGTATCATTAATTCAAGTATAGTTCTTCTTTCCATGTTAGGTCGTTCAAGATTTTTAGTACTTATCGGAAGCTCGGAGGAATAAATCCAGAAGTCGTAGTCATGGAGGAAAAATTACTCCCACATAGTAGGTAACGAGCTCTTCAAAGAAAGAAAGAAAGAAAACAAAAACCGAAAAATCAGAAATTTTGAACCATCTCCCATCAGAAGAGGCACTACTTTGAGAAAATTTCACAGAGCATGAAATATTTCTAAAATGACTAACGCTAAGGAAAAATGTATTTAATACAAATTAAATATTTTAATGACATGGTTTTCAAGTTATATACAATTATACAAAAATTGAATCAAATAAAAGTTCAAAATATATATTTAATTTCTCATATCAACTGTTTAAGCATATGAAATGCTTATCAACTTCATTAGAGCCATTTTTAAGAAACAAAAAACAAGAAAAATATTCCATGTAAAGCATAGTTTGAATAGAGTAATTTTGTAAAAATCTTTGTGTCGATTCCTTGGAAGAGTTGGGTTTAAATATAAAGCTAATGGTTACCCCTCACAAAAAAGCAGAGATACAACGTATTACGAAGTTCATAAAGCGTGTGCAAGTAGCGTATGAAATTATTGCTTCTGGAACAAAAAACAGTATATAAAATTTCGATAATGGTTTTTGCATCCTAGATTTTTAATGTGTAAACTACAAACACGCGGTTTTAATTTATTAGATAATAAAATAGATTGTTGAACAACTTTGACGTTCTCTTTCTCGAAATAAGTGCTTATCAATACGGTAGCATATGACATTATCTGAACCTTGGAGGTCGTTCTTTATTCCAAGGGCGAGGCATATCGCCGACCCAGTTTCACTCACGGAAAGCAGGCAGTTCCGTCGTTCTGTGATATCACATTCTCCCACCCGAATAGCTTCTCACTCATGCAAAAAGAACAGATATCTAAACGTAACAAAGCCTCGTATGTTTTGTAAATAATATATCTGGGGAACGTCGCGAATTCGTCTCTAAGGTCATCAAAGAAACAAAAGTTGGCTCAGAGTCATATCTGATATTCCTTTTGTTCAACCAGGTATTATTTGTAGATTTCAGCAACAAGCTAAGGGCTATATGTAACGTTTTAAATATTGAAGAAATCAAATTTTTAACATTATTTATCGGAACATTAATAAAAGAAAAATGTTTTCACATTTTTTTTGTCTGCTACTGCTATATATACTATCGTTTGTTTCGTTCTGATTTAACCAAATTAGTGAGTTAAAACGTTTTAATCCATTGACACTATTTTATTTAATTAATAGAGATAAATAATTACATGTACTCTACATCATATAGAAAACTAGACCTTTTATGGACCAATGAATTCACGGTACTCTGGGCATGCAACAGAACGTCTCCAGGAAAAAGTATTTCTCCCTTTTCCATACACTTTTATATTTACACTTACCTACCATCTTTCATCAATTTCAGTGTATTTATATCGATTATCTCCATGACAACCAGCATTAGTGTCACCATGTTCCCATCCAATAGCATTAAATTCTCACATTTAATTAAAATAATTACTCTGATTTACGTTTCAGCAGCGAATAAAATATTATATGCTGCACGAGATTAAAATATACTTAAAATTTCGTGAAAATTATCACCCTCGGTAAGCCTTTGGGTTAATTTTTTTCACTCAATAATAAAATATTATTACATTCTCTTACATCATAAATTACTACTAATGGCTTCTTGATTAATTTAGTAACGAGCTCCATAAAGTTGTCACTTCGGAAACTGAAAAAAAAAATCTAAAGTGCTACTTTGTCGTCATAGCAACAATTAGCTGATAATAAATAAAAACGTCATGTAATAGCAAATGCAACACAATTTCATTCTAATTGCAACTCAGTTTTGAATAAAATAAATCACTTGTATACACATATGGAAATAAAATTCACAATCCTTTGCAAAATTGAAAATATAATCACATTTATTAAATCCCTTGAATGAATTACACTTCCCTTCGCATTGCTAGAAAGACATTAATAGCACAAATTCCCAGATTACGACTCTTGTCAACTAGATCACGTAACATCATAGAAACAAATGAAAGCAAAGTTGTTTATTCTAGGAAATGAAATTTGGTGTAAGCGCATGCTTAAATGATATGTTAATTTAGCCTGTAGAAAAAAACACCTTCTTTGCGTACTAGTTATATAAATAATTACCAGTGGTTCCTAGTTAAGATAATGGATAATATAATCATTATTTCCATAAAAAATAAGTGTACCTAACTTTTTATCCTCTAATTCAGTTCCGAGATTTCACTGAAATACTGGTAGACATTTTTGGATACCCTGAATATCAAGATAAAGAAAACACTTTTGGAAGAAGTTTTGCGTATCTTGACACATTATACACGCCATTAAAATGCTAAAAGCCAAACTAATGCAGAAAAAATATAATTTTTACTATCAATAAAGAACAGTTACAAAAATACAATTACATGTTCTGGCATTTACCTTATTTTTACATTCTCTGCCCTTACATACAGTAGATAAAATATTTCGCCTAAAAACTCTATATCAATATTTCAACGGAAATACGTATTCTGAGGTGCCCTAAACATCCCCCTCCAAAGTATTTTTAGAAAAATATCCATACATATAGAGATAGATAGAGAGAAAGAGAGAGAGACAGAGAGGGTAGTATTACTCAACAACGCAAAGACCGATAAATACTAAATATGGAATGTATTTTCAAAACACGAAGATCTTCACAAAATTCTCCATTCATTCCACCCCAAATCACACTTTACTTACAAAATATAATGTTGAGACACTCTGTATGTAATGTATGTATGTATGTATGTATGTATGTATGTATGTATGTATGTATGAATGTATGTCGCATGCGTGTTGCATGCATGTTGCATGCATGTTGCATCACAGGTTGCGATTTTAAGAGTTTATTTTTTATATTTATAATCAGTTAACTTAACATAAGTTACAGATCTCCCAGCGCGAACCTTTACTTTTCAATAGTTTATCAATCACATGGAACAGATTATATCTATGAAAGTATTTGCAGTACCTAACTTTTTGGAAAGGTAGAATCACACAACTGAAAAATGCCATAATGCCATAGCCAAGATTTGAACCACAGATCTCCTGGTCTCCATTCGGTTGCTGTTGCCACTGAGCTACAATGGCAACATGCCAGTACGACATTAAATTCCCCAACTGATTGGCATTTTTCCCGGTAAACTACAATGAGATCTCAAATTGCATTGAGATGACATACCCCAATGGCGACGTACAATGCTGTAAGTTTCGACCACTATTAGGTCTTTCCAACCTTGTTCGACACACGGCTTGTGTGGAAAAACAATTAATTCCTTTAACTGTTTTTCTTTGCTTCTTTTGTTTTGCAATCATTTAGCAAGAAACATAAGTGGTTAAAATCAAACTTAGATCAATAGAATGAATGCTAGTTTTCTGGTTGAAGCTGTTACATCCAAGTAGAGTATATTGGTCACATGTCGAGCATTAAAGCAGCCCTAATCAGAATAATCGTCCCGTTGTTACGTTAAGTAATCCCGGCTTTCGCTACAGTTCATTCCTAGAGAAGCCATTTTCATTACATAGATGTCCTTTAGTGTGCTCATTGAAATGCAAATTGTGTGAATATCCGTCCAGTTTATAATCAGTAATTTCATTGAGAGATTTAATAAAGACTCATATATTTACGAATCGCTTAAATATTTTGGAGAGATGTTCCAAAAGTACAAAAAAACAGCCTCCCCCCAAAAAAACACATCCAGAAGGTTAGAGCGCAAAGGGAGATTGCCATAGTTATCGTTAACGTCGGTGTCATAAACACTACTTAGTTTTCCAAACCTGCACCTCTCTATTGAGAGGAGTGTTGCCATATTTTGGGTGTTCTCAAAGCAAGGAAACGGTTTGAACTATTAAGATGTGGGGGGGGAATGTGTTGCAACGGTGTACTCCGACACCATGTAGATATTATATATTATAACTGACAACTCTAAAGGCCGTTGGCAAAGGGAACAATTTCATTGGAGGAAGGTTAATCTACGCTGATGCGAGTTGTAAACAGTAACTGGAAAAGAGATAAAGGTACAGCATGTTAACGTTATGAGCGCAGCAATAATACATGTATGTAGAGATTAGGTTTCGGAAAGACACAGTGGAAGAGAGGGGATATAGGTTATGCTTTTACAGTCCACATGTGGATATGACGTCCTCATACAAGTGAGTGATGAATTATAAACTTTGTGAATGACACACCTTACACCGTGGCATCCGAACAGCGGCTAGACGACGTCAGCTGGCTTGTGGCGTAGCATGCAATTGTGTTTCAGTTCCGCGTCCCTAGTATCTGTATTATATATTCGTCTTGGAATCTATATCTACTAAAAGTGACCTACGTATTTTGGTTCCTGGCATGGAACTGATTGTTTTTGTAAAGGAAAGAGACACCTTTTATTTTGTTGTTTCTCTCTTGTAATCAGAAAAATAGAAACAACATGAAACACCATAAAAGTGTATTCTAATATTGTCTAGTTCTATAATCTACGTCTTCCTTTCTAGTTCCCGAGGTCGCGGGTTGAAACCCGGCGAAAGACGATGGATTTTTTTGGGCGTAACAATCCTTAGCATGGCTTCCTTCGGAAGGGAAGTAAAGCCGGTGGTCCCGTGTCGTAGATTTACGGCACGTAAAAGAGCCTCAAGTCTGATAAAGAAGCCTCTGAGAAAAATTACCGATCTTTCATGCCCAATATAGAACGAGACGCTAAGGACCACAGTAGTTAAAGGGCGTCTATAAATAAAACTCAGTTTAATTTTAATTTTACATCGTCCTTTATACCGTATAACCGGTTTCAGGATTGTTCAGTAGGTCATATTCTTCTCTACCAACAGCTCATTTACAGTGACATTATATAATAAAATTTCTGTTCCCCTCTCTCCCTTTATACTTTATTTCTTTCTTTTTATTGCACCTAATTCTCTTAATCAATAATGAACTTGTCATTCAGTATTCATATTCTGTCCAAGGGTTGATCTTTCATAGCAAACCCAACCTCAACCATTCTTCTCTCTTTTCCGTGTTGTGCATTGTTACTACATACATATAAGCCATTTATCTTAATATCGTCTGTCATCTGGTATCTTATTTTGCCCCGAATCTTATTCCTAACCAGCATTCCTTCCAGAGCATTTCATATCAAACACTTTCTTCTCGTCCAAGTTTCAATGATGAGTTTTAGTATTGTTTCAGCAATGTTCTTTATTCCACATCTTACTAAAATAGCTTCATTTCTTTCTTTTTCCATTTTACACTCTCTATGATTTTCTATACTCGGATTTCGTCGCAACATGAAAGTTGCTGCACTATAAAATGTCACACTTCACAAACGGCACTTGTCTTCCTTACTTCTTTTTTCAAAGATTAGCAGTGTCTGTTAACAGCTTTCCTAACCTTTGCTATTCTCTGTCTGCTTCATAACAGCTCATGATATTACTTCTGTCCATTTTTAAAGCCGCCCGATTAGCCTACTAGCTTGAATTCACAAATCTTAGTTGATTTCCTTCAAGAAATCTTTGTCGACGATCATTAGGATCGTTTTCTACTTTAGTAGTAGGCACATTATCAGTAAGTCTTATGCATTGTACTGTATTATCGTCAAAATTACATTCCACCTTTAAATTATCTGGAAACTAATGTCTAAAGTTATGCTTTGCAGAGCAAATGTAACATCAAAATTCTGAGTGTTTATCCAGAGAAGGAAAAGTAGTACTTAAAAGCCAATGCCTTGGGTCAGTAGCTTGCCAAAGGAGCAAGCAAACTCCAGATCATAGCATATCCAAGATGGGTGATCAGACCAATGCTGAAATGGAGGTAAAGAAGAAGGAAATGAAATGTGGTGATGAGAGGGAAGATTATTATTATACAGAACTAAAAATGAAGGAGTTTTCACAGGTTATTGGCAGAAAATTTAAGGTATATATTTTATTCGCTTGATCAATATGTCAAACATGCTTTAACCAAAATCGTTAGAACAGTTTTGTTAAAATAAAAAATAATGAAGATATTTCATATATAGAATGGCCAAAGTATCGTGAGTTGCTTGAAAATGTTCGGGTCGCGAAGGCTGAAGAAGCGAACTTAAATACCAAGTTTGATATTTATCCGACTTTTAGTTTTTGAATTATGCTGCACACACATACTCATGCGCGGAGATTTGTTTCTTAAAATTGTTTATTTTTAATTCAGGGATCTAAAAATTTCTATTTCCGGTGAAATTCGACATCGAAATTTTGGTGAAATGTAATGCTTTTGTACTTACTATAGGTATGGAGTACAGAAAGTAAATATCGCTCAATGCAAATATCAGCGTTCTGGTTTCTCAATCTCCAGGTCCCGGCTTCGATTCTCGGCTGGAGCGGGAATTTTTCTGTATCCTGAATCATTCTCTATCCTCCGAAGAATCTTGTAGTTTGAATGCGGGAGTGAATCTGAGTGTGTTCAATGTAAAAGTTGATGACAAAACCCTACAGTTCAGAGAGTAAGAACACTATAAGTAAGTTGTTTCTCTGGTCAAGGTTTCTATACCAATAAAAATAATTTTCAATTATTTATTTTCCCATATATTTGCAAGTGTGTATATATATAATATACATGTACGTATGTTTCCTAAAAATAACTGTAAAAATACTTCGATATTCCACGCATTGTACTGTATGAAACCAGTTTTTTTTATCTCTGATGTGGCTGACACAGGTTTCGCTGTATATATATAAAGCGTCTGCCAGCTATTTCCTTGGCCGACTGTAATAAAGTGCTGCAGCTCAGCATGTAACTGTTCCAACAAAGTTCACCGTGTATGTACAGAAAAGGTCAGTGATAGAAAAGGGCATGGAGTGCAGACAAAGCGTGTCACTTCACTCACTGGTAACATTCAAATCTTCTTCGCCGTATGCCTGGAAAACTCTGTCGTCATCTTGTAATTAAATTAAAAACCCGTTGGCCCACTATCGAACTGGTTGTGACGCATTCATTATCCAAACGAAACCTGTCAGCAACTTTTGTTGGTGTCAGCGAACTTTCTAGCCCACTTTCTAATCATTCACTTTGTGTTTAAACACTTAGACTCCAATATCTGATCCTGTAAGTTATATATAACGACATGGATAGCCGAGATCGTTAAGGCATGGACTCGTGAACGGGAGATCTTCGGTTCAAATCCCGCCAGGACCTTGACTAAGGTTTTTTTTCATGTTTTCCTGTCTTTATAACTCGTAAAGCCGGGGAGGTACCCTAAATTTAGCCCTGGAACGTTTCCTTCCCAAATTTTCCTTTCCCAGTTACCGTTTCATTTTACCTGTGGTGTCCACTGCAGTAAGAACGGGCGTTAAACACTACTAAAAATACACATATATTATATTCTATCTGAATTTGTCAGAAACACATTAAAAGGGCTAAGGAGCAAAAACATAACCCTTATCATAAAATTTTATGGCGACAAAATCACATGTATTTGCGCTGTTAACCTTGTTGAAACTGTTGATAATGTTACCACACTTGTAATAAAGGAGTTTGAAGCTGGTTATCGAGACCCAGGAGGAATAATAATAATAATAATAATAATAATAATAATAATAATAATAATAATAATAATAATAATATACGATCGAACATAACGACGAAAATGTGCTGAATTCATATTAGGAATGGGTTTTGTAGGAAAGACAGGAAACAAGGTTTGTTGTCCTCCAAGGATGTATCTGCCTGCGATGAACAACAAGCCTACCGGAAGTTTCGCTTTTGTGTCTTGGCCCGGACGGGTGGTTTACAACGGTTTCAAAGCTTAGAAGGGTTAGGAAGTATACATGCCATATCTACGATCTAAGAGTATTCGTGGGAAGATTTTAAAACTCAAAATAAGCTGTAAGAAGCAGATGTGAAAGTTGTCAAGTGGGGGTAGCCAATAATAAAATCATGAAACAAAATGATAGCCAATCAAAAGATCGCGTATGCATCACATGATACGTTTGAACTTAAAACGGTACGAAACATAAGAAAGGTGGGGGAAAATTCTAAGTTTGGCGAAAGGCGTGAGAGGAAAAGAAACGCCGAGACACATTCCGGTACAAACTAACCATGAGGACGGCCGATACACATTCCGGTACAAACTAGCCACGAGGACGGTCGACGAAGCAAAATTAGAAGAAAATAATCAGAAAATTTATAGTGTAAAAAATGAAGTTGTGAAACCTAGGCAATTCGAGGGCTAGTCGGAGAAACACATAAGTAGCGACTTCGAAAGTGATAAGAATAACAGTGGTTTCGACGACGAAGGTGGCGGGTTGACCAGACAGGAATCTTCGTAACCAACATAAAGAAATAACTCAAACTTCGCCGGCAGAATTATTAATATCATCAAGGCAGTTTCACCACCCCTGAAAACAAGAACCTCAGCTCTACCAAAAACAAATTCCAAATCCCTGCCATCCAACCATCGAACCCAGGACTCTGAGTCCACTGAAGCAACTGCCAGGAACAACACAGATGTGTCAGAGGTCAGCGTCAAGTTGTATTGTCAGACCCATTTTGCTACCTGTCACTATAGGTTTTTACTTTGGTAAGGAGAGTGGAGAGGTCTGAAGAAGCGTGGGAATTTCTAGGAAACTCAAGGATAGTAAACAGGAAGTTATTCCCTAAAATTTTGAAAAGTGAAACGACGGAAAGTAGTATTAAACATTACAAGGAAGCAATGTTATCGATGAATATCCTTTTTCACCCTTTCACAAGGCTGCTACATTTCCAGGTCCAACCCATTGGGATAGGGAAAGTGTGTCAACCTTCTAAGTTGAACAGCACGGGTGAGATTCTTAATTAGTGATTTTCTTGGATTCTTTTCTGGATTTTTATTATCGAGGTGGCAGAAAACAAGGTCCAATGGAATTAATTGTTCTTCCACACAAGCCGTGTGTTGGATGAGGTTGGAAAGGTAGAATCAGACGACTGAAAAATTCAATGCCATAGCCGGGATTTGAACCACGGATCCCTCGGTCTCCGTCCAGTTGCTGTAACCACGGAGCTACCATGGCAGTATGCCGGTACGACATTAAAATGCGAATCAGTTGGGGAATTTAATGTACCGGCATGTTACCATGGTAGTTCAATGGTTAGAGCAACCGGACGGAGACCGAGAGATCCGTGGTTCAAATCCCGGCTGTGTCATTGAATTTTTCAGTCATCTGATTCTACCTTCCCAATATGGGCCAAGACAGGAATTTTTATTTTTCGTCACAAAAGGCCGTTTATGAATTGTAGGTTTCATTTTGAAAGCACGCGCCGTAATAGTGTCACGTAAAATCACACTTTTCTTTGTACTTACCGAAAAGAAAACTTTTTCGATTTTTAACCTTCAATGTAAAATAGGTCGGAGTGTATTGGATACAACTACATGAAATTTCCAAACATTTTTATCATATACAATGAATAATTAAACAGAGGCATTTTCTGTATTTGTCTAACGTTAGACAGTATAATCTTTTAAATAAATAAATAAATATATATATATATATGTGTGTGTGTGATTAGTAGTTAAATTTAAAAATTAAAAAAACTAAGTCAATTTTAAAATGTTAAGTACTCTAATGATGATGATGATGATGATGATGATGATGATAATAATAATAATAATAATAATAATAATAATAATAATAATAATAATAATAATAATAATAATAATAATAATAATAATAATAATAAATTTAAAACATATGCTATCACGAACAACCGTGCCGAGAATATGAAACAAGGCGAAGCATTTCATAATTTGAAATCCTATTCTACGCAAAATGTACCTTCATATACACATGTGCTGAAAGTGTGAAACAATTCCAAACAAAACTTAAGTGCGATAGTATATCTCAAATAATACTTCCGGGAAGAATTATATAAAATTTCTTTTTCGGTAGTGGTATTATTATGCAGCAGGACGAACTTAATGGCTCCACTATATAAAGCTGATTGGAGTGAAGCTCCCACCAAAGGATTTGTAATGCAAAGTTGCTATTTTACTTTGAAACTAAGTAATGGTGTTTTTGTCCTGTTTCGCTCGTAATTTTGATTTGTTTATCCTCTGTCCAACTGAATGTTATGCTAATGATCTACACTCAGTCAATAGAGGCTACAAAGAAGCCAGCGTGCAAACAGCGGTTTTCAAAAACACTTTACAAGCGATGGATGAACAAAGTGTTAAAGATCACACTTAGAGTTTCCAAAAATAATACTAAAGAAATGAAACAAAATCCTAGTAAAATAAATACCAGTAAGGGGTTACTGGTAGAAAACGCATCTGCACTCGCTTTGTGAACAGAGTATTTTCAAGCTTCCCCCTCTTCTTTCTGTGCAACATACATGCTTATATGATGTTTTCACAACCGGCAATCACTCTATCAGCCTGAAGTTTGATAAATAAACTTTTATAACACCATTCAAATCGAGTTATTCTTTTAGTTCAAGATTTTAATCGTCTGTTTTTTTGTTTTTCTTCTCCTTCAAAATTCGGGAAGAAGTCTACAAATATTAATATACGATGAAATTCACATTGATGAATGCAATAGAAATCGAGATTAAGGGTATGAGTATGGGTTAAGAGCGGAACAAAATTTTAGCACTGCGGCCACAGTTAGGCCTATTGCTACTATTAAGCCTCCGGGGGGGAAGGGATGAAGTAAGGGTGGTATGTAGGATGGCCAGAAGCTGGCAGTGCGCAGCGAGTGTCTAACGTTTCCAGACAAAGCACACCTAGTAGAGCGTCCTTCCGACACAACCCAATTCACAAGAAAGGTATAGATAAGAGATTTACAAGGAAGAAACAGGTCTCGCCTCACAGCACATTCACCGCATACGCAGCACCACCGTCCATTGCGCCTGACTGTGCAACCGTGAATTAGGAGAAGTCAGAGGAGGGGCCTCCAGTAACTGCAGCACAGCACCGTTACACCAGTGTGCTCTCAAGCTGAACTATGGGAAGAAGGAGTGAAGGGGAGACCCTAGAGCAACCAGATCCGGACGATGATGCGTGCTAGCAAGGGCGGGATCCCTAACGATTCCAGAATTAAACCAATCTGAATGCCGGCTAGTCTGCCTTAGCTGGCGGTCCCGGAGATAGACGAGACACTCCCAGGAAGGAACGGTGGCGCAAGCAGTCCCACCAAGCGTCAAGGAGAAATATTTCCTGAGCGCAAATTCCATCGACCTTCCGCAGCACACTAAGCGGTCCTACTATAACCTTGAGGCAGATGAGGTAAAACGAAATGATGGAAATGAACTTCATAGTCGAACGGGAACCAGTGCAGCATTCGTCTACCGATCCTGGGAAACCACGAAAAAACCTATAGTCCGACGAGAATCAAACCCGGAAGTTCCCTAATGCGGGCCTCATAGTTACCGAGGAGCCATTTCGCTCGGTTCGTCAATTCTAAAGTCAGAAATGAAATGAGAGGAAATGAGGTACCTGGGAAAACCACGAAAAAAGAACCAAGGATAGTGTGGTCGATCCAACGGAAAATTAACCGGGATCTCAGACACTACGCCTGAGGCATCCCGCTAGTTGAGATTAAGGGTAAGAATTTATCTTCATGCTTTATGTTGTTAAGCTCCTCTAAATTCAGCCTCTACATTTTAATAGCTAACCACGTCACTGGTTTACAGATTGTAAGAGCATAGCTTTTCTTTGACTGGCGTAAGGTGAGGTAAAGGTTGAACAGTTTGTCTTGTCTTCTACCTCGCCGTTGTTAAGGAACGGTCAGGCGACCTTGGCCGCCCCAGGATAAAGGACGAAAGGAGAATGGGAGAGAAGATTAAATGAAGATGTCTCACGAAGACAATGTACTCTCGTGGAACAATTAAACACAAAGAAAGTGTTGTTCCAGTGACACGTTTAAGCTCATCCTTCTTGTTACTGCGGTGTCAGCTTAGAGCCAGTTGTAACAAACTGCCCTCCTCAACCCATCCATTCGCAAACCCCAAAACACCTAACGTGTCGACATCGCTAGTGCCATAAACACACAATGCGGCTGCCAGCAAGAGTTATATTCCTCTACAGCACATCCGATATATCTACCTTCCATTGGAACATTCCCAGGTGTTAAGGGAGACTGGAAGTGGAGTTTTGCTGAAAATCTTCGAAGGTTTCACTTCGCACACTCTTAGGAAGCGCTTCTGACTAAATTGATAGTCTTATGACCCAGAAATGACCCTTTAAATGACACTTCATTCTGCAATACCGAGCGAAATGGTTCCGCGGTAACATCTAAGGCTCGCATACGGGAGGTCCCTGGTTTGATTCCAGTCGAGCCCGCCACTCTGACCATGAGTGTTTTCATGGTTTCCCCGATTCGGTAGGCGAATGCTAGAGTGGTAGAATGGTAGAGTGGTGTACGTCATGATGATGGAAGGCCTGTTTCAGAGCTGAAGGACCAGGTGACGGCGATGGTGTGTTGTGGCAGGACGATGGAATTTGCGCTTTGAAAATAATATCTCCCGGCATTTGGTGGGCCTTCTGAGGCCCCCTTCCTGGAAGATGTTAGGACTTCCACTGGACCCGCGGGGACCCCTGGGATTGGGCACTGCTAGCCGGCGTCACGATGTGCTCCATATGGAATCGTTATGGAGCTCGTCCTTGCTAGTATACATCGTCGTCCGGATCTGGTCACCCTTCTGGTCTCCTCCTCATCCCTTCCTCCCAGGGGTTACGTGACCTATTTGCGGTGCTGTGCTCCAGTTACTGGAGGCCCCTTGTCTGTCTACACCTATCTCCGTCTGTAATGCTAACCGGTTAACACAAAATTCGTTTTACAACAGCCACGTACATTTTTAGTTGTACTAAGTCTAACAAGAGCGTGAACGTTTTATGAAACTATAAAAAGATATACTCGTACTCAAAAATATATTTTTCATAGTTATATCTTGAAATTATGTGTCAACTGCAAAACTAAAGGTTAAAAAAGTGATTGTTACATTCATATTTCTCTATCCACTACCGTTTATTACTTTCTCTACTACGTATAGTAAGTAGGGGAAGTATTGCATTCCACCCAAAAATTCGATACCGAGATTTCACCGGAAATACATGTTTTGAGACCTCCTGAATCCAAAAAAGCATTTTTGGAAACATGTCCGTGTGTGTGTCTGTGTGTGTGTGTCTGTGTGTGTGTCTGTGTGTGTGTCTGTGAACAGCATAACTCAAAAACGAACAGTCGGATAAGCACCAAACTTGGTATTTAGGTTCAGTATCTTCCAGAGATGCGACACGAAGGTTTTAAAGAAAATCCCCCCACCCCAGACTACCCTTTACATGGAAGATTTTACGAAAATTTTAATTTTCTCAAAAATGGCTCTAACGATTTTGATAAAAATATCATATGTTTAAGATAATGTCATGAAAAATGAAATGTATATCTCGAATTTTCTGGGAATGTCTCCAAAAGTATTCTTCATTGTGAACGACTTTTGCATAACTGGTAAACCATAAGAGATAGACAAAATTTTACTACACAAAAAATGTAGATCGCGTTAAAATACACAACTTATGTCATATACATTTCTTTTGTTGAGTGAACCGTTTTCGAGATATTGCTTGTTATTTTCTTAAATTTTCCAATACTTATACTTTTTCTCAAATTCGTTATTCATTTTTTTATGTCCTGGACGTGCAAAGAGAATGGAATGCGCCACATAGCAACCAGCGTTAAAATATTTGACTATCGCTTAAAAGCTACCATATTTCCCTTGCATCTACAAGAAAATTACCAATAAGATCGACATCTCGATATCTCGATTAACATGAAGCATATGGAGAATAGGCGTTTGTAAAATTAGATTGTACAAGAGTAGAGAAAGTCATGTGAGTGTAACACATCAGATTTTTTTTTACATCTCTACTGCAATATATTATTACAAAAGTTTTATTTTCATATGTACTTCAAGCTAATCGATATGAACTTTTTAGAAAAGGATTTAATTACTCATTTGTACAGGAGTACAGGTACAGGAGATGCGACCTAATGTGATGGCCTTAAAAAGCTATACCCTTTCACGGCATTGCAAAATCAAGCTGCAAACCGACAGCAGTTTATAAAAATTACAAATTATTTAAAAATTTAATTCAATAGTAGAAAATACGTCAGAAATTACAGATAAAAATATATAAAAAATAAAAAAATGTATTTGAAATAAATTGCGTGTTTTAAAGAGATCCACATTTTTGTGTAGTAAGCTTTGGTCTTTTACTTATAGTTTATCCATTATATGTAATCCCCTCCAAATGAAGAGGACTTCACAGTCTATTCCCAGAAAATTCAAGCTATACAGTTCATTAATCATGCAAATATCTTAGACGTGTGAAATTTTAATCGAAATCGTTAGAGCTATCTTAAGAAAATTAAAAGTGACTAAATTTTTTCCATGTATGGGATAGTTTGGGGTAGCTCTTGTGAGGCTTTGGCTCACAGGTGAGACTGTGGTCCTTGGTATGGATCCTTATGAGACTGTAGTGCAGGCATAATGAATCGGCTTTAAAACGATACAGTTAACACAATAAGTCCAAGGTAAATGTGAGTCAGGAGTATTCACAGAAACCTGTATCCAACAAGACAAGTTTCGGGTGGGAAGGTTTGCTTCAAAGCTTCCTATCGCATCTTTTGAAGATACTGAATTTAAATAACAAGTTTGGTTCTTATAGACTTTAGTTTTTGAGTTATGTTGTTCACAGATATACATACACGGACCTTTTTCTAAAAAGTTTTCTTTTTGAAGGGGCACCTCAAATGAATGTCTCCAGTGAAATCGAATTTTTGGGTGAAATACAATACTTCCTCTACTTACTGTAGGTACGTAGTAGAGAGTAAAACGTGTTAGCTCGCATCCAGGTGTGATAATGTATTTTTTTTTAAATTGGTTCAAAAAATAAATGCAGCATGGAAAGATAACGCACGATTCCCAGAATTGCCGATATCTCTCTGTAATATAATGAGAGAAGTTAAGTATGATTTAGGATATTCCGTCATGATAGCTCAGCTTAATGTTTGACCAGAAAAGCTAAAATTTGTGGTTCGAGTACGTGCCATGTAATAGGTTTTTAAAATCGGATTCAACAACACAATGTTGACAATCAGCGCCATTTCTAACTTTTTCCACAGTCCACGCGGTGTACATCGCGCAACCGACATATGTGAAGTGCGTCATGCATATGGCGTAAATAACCTCACCGATATATGTAAAATGCGGCAAAGTGACATTTTCCTTCTCACTTTCTCACACTTAGGACTGACTACGAAATTACTAGGTGGTATTAAAAATGTTAGACTAAGTAACTTTGTCCCTCATAAAATGGTTAAAACTGTTACCCTCATATCTTTTTCATGAGGAATTTGTTTTCGTATGACACTTTCTTAATAAAATCGACACAGGATGTTTCACTATGTAATGGTGCCTCCGCTTGCATAGGCAAGAATACTTGTCGTTTATCTCAGCTGCTCTTCTTACGGGTATTTCCTGTTGAATACTTGTTACTTCTATGTACGCGCTTGTTTGGAATTGGAGAAGTACATCCAAGAAAAGGAAAACATTGATAGAAGTGTGAAACAACATGGAGTTATATTTTGCATGAAGTGACTCGACTGCATTAGTCATTTCTTTGCATTCAGTGGAATGTTCATTCGCTCACACTGAGATATAGTTGTCAAATACCTAGACACAAAATTTAATTACGTTAACATTTTTAGATTTTTCAGTCATAAAGTCATCGTTAAAACGATCATCCACTTCGTCAATTTGCAAAAATGGAAGCTAAAAAAAATATACCAAACATTTTCTGTTATTACAAGATCCCGCACTATACTCTTTCACAAAGCCTACTTCAACTATTTTGGGTACCAGTTTTATGATAGATGAGATATGCATCTACGTATTTTACTATTTTGGAAAACTTCACGTACAGCGCTATGTATGGCCTATTCAAAATCGCTCACAGTTGTTGCAGGATGGAAAGTTAAGCCTTTTGTAGTACACATTTCCTGGATTTGACGGAAAACCTGTATGTAATTTGCGGTTTACCAAATAGATTTATTTGCAACAACGCATAAACCAATGGTACGTAATGACCACTTTTTTATACATGGATACTGAATACCTGGCAAAAGAATGCAGTGCGGTATTTGAATGTACTATCTACATATATTTTTTCACACTCACAAAGAAATGTCAGGTTAGTGTTGCATGAAAACATTATCACGTTACACACCGTGTCATTAAAAAGCAAAAAAGTCTTCCTTCAGTTGGACTTATCAGCACTAACCGCTTCATGTACGTCAGCTCTGCTTTTTGGCAGTGGTGGCAAAGCACTTCTCTAAGTTGCACAAGTTCCGACGAATACTTGTGGTGTCAATAGAATTAGGATTACTTTCCTCCTCGAACTTAGAAATTCTCTAAGATTCACTTTAGCAAGTTTTTGTCGAAGTAACGCATCATCTTCTCTTAATTTTCTTTTAAGATTATTACACACTATTTGGCGGTTTAAATTCTGATCGCGTTCGTGATTGTATTCTAAATTATATTTCTGTAAGTCTACATTGTAATCTAATTCGCTGCATATGTATACAGGATGATTTATCAAGAGCTCACACATTTATTTCTTTAATTGTTTCAAAACGAGTTATGCTCGTTATTATACCTGAAATGCAGAGGAATTTTGGGAGATTATTTACCTCTATAGCAAATGTTGAAAATGTCCTCCATCCTGCCTAGAAATAACTCAACACGTCGTTCCATGTTACTGGCCACGCGTTGGAGGACTCTGTTGTCAATAACTTGTATCTCCTGTGTAATGTTGTGCTTCAGGTCATCCAATGTCTTGGGATGTGTGGCATAAACCCTGTCTTTTAAGTAACCCCATAGAAAGAAGTCCGGCGATGTCCAATCCAGAGATCTCGGTGGCTACTGGTTCTTGGAAATTATCCGGTCGTCAAAGAAACTTGCAATTAGTGCTACATGTAGCACCGTGCTGCTGAAAATATCCTTGACTCAGCTCTACGTCGTGTAGTTGCTCAACAAACTCCATGAAAATCCGTGGGTACTCTGCAGTGTTCACATTGTTTTAAAAAAAATGGTCCCAATATTCTCTGTGCGGATATTGCACACCAAACTCCGAATTTAAACGGGTGCATAGGTCCTTCATGAATAACATGTGGAATTTCGCTGGCCCAATAGCGTGAGTTGAGTTCACATAGCCGGATGAATAGAACCATGCTTCATCTGCGAACCATGTGATGGACAATATGGCAGAATTTTGCACAATGAACGCCTGAAACCAACGTCAATAATGCAGTCGTCCATCCTTATCTGGTTCTTGTAACTGATGGACAACCGTAATCCTATATGGCTTTAGGCCTGCACTTTTCACAGCTCTCTGCTGACACATTGAGTAGCTGTACCCTGTCTCCTGCGCAAACGTCTTAATGACTTTTGGGTGATCGATCCAGTCGTGCTCTTACGTCAACAACAACCGTGGGAAGCTTAGATGTACGAGTTTTGCCTTTTTCACTCTCATAGATCCAATTGTTTCCAATTTGTTTAAAAGTCCCAGTATTGTGTTTCTTTGGGAAGCATTTCGAACACCAAATTCTCTCCGATATTCCCTTTGAATAGCTGTAATTAAATTCGTAATCCAATATTGTTTTACAAAGAAGAGTCGTTCATTTAATGAGCACTCCATTTTCACGTTGACTAGAACAAAATCTCAAAAACAGTTGCTGACAATAAAACTAACAATTACGAATAAAACAGGAACATCTGCGCATCTAGTGACCGGCAATAGAAACTCCAGAATATTCTGCTTAATTTGGTGCTAAAATTGGGGCACTGAGTGAATTTCGAACAGAATAATTAAAGAAAGAAATGTGTCAGTTCTTCATAAATCGCCATGAATTTTACTATAACTTCTTTTTTACACACACTACCATCTGCAACAACCATCTTGACTTTTAGGCTCCAGTCGGAATTTGAAGCCGTCAACGATGATGAGTAGTTTCCCGTTTTGACTCAGCATTTCAGACGCCATCACGTCCACTTTTGTGACCACTATGAGATTGTCAACAAAAGTTGAATGACTGCTTGGTGGGTATGTGTTCTGATCTGTTTCACTATAGGAAAATTGTTACCAAACTGCGAGCCCGACAAAATATCGAGCTGAAACAACTCCTTGCTATACTTTACCCGTACCAACCTATAGGCATATTCAATACTGGTACTTTCTCGATTTGTGTATCGTACCTACTGCCCCTAGGACAACTTACAGATCTCTGTGGCGTTGTTTACAAATCCGTGTGCCGCTCCGCATATCTTGCTTTTATTCGATTTAAAAGTCAGGGCTAACCAGTACATACACCCCAACAACATACTCCTTGGAGCAATGTGTAGGACGTGTACCAAATAAGTCGGTTGAGCCTTCGTCAGTTCGTTTAATTATCCATGCTTCGCTTTCATACATCATACCGGGCAGTGACATTCCATCATAAGATTTGAATCGAGTGTCTTTCCTAGGTTTACGTCTTAATACTCTTTAGTTCCACACATTTCTGTGTTTTGTTAATTGTATCCTTGTAGTAATTGTTGCCTTCAAGATATACATTTTATTTATTTATTTAAATATATAGTATTGTTACATGCTGGGCAGAGCCCTAAAGGTTCACATGAAAAATTAAATTAATTTTTAGCATATTGAGGGAACGTATACTCACTTGGCTGCGGAGGACCGAAACGTGGTGTGGAGGTTCAGAGGAAGGCGTGGGTTTTCACTGTACAAAATCTATAACACAAATCTACTTTCACATTCCTAGATTTATTTCCCAGTCGTTTGGGGTTCCAACATTATTAAATATGAAAGGTGAGGGGAGATGTTCACCGATACAAAGACCGGCTTGCACACGCGATCCGCTTCTCACGGAATACACAGTAAGACTGACGCTATATCCCCCACCACCAAAGCTACCAGCCAAGGGTGACGTAAACAACAATGTGTCTGGTAATGACAATTTAGAACAATAATATGTCTGGCAATGACAATGTAACCCCCCAAATTATTAATACGCCACATCATTTTAATCAAAATCATTAGAGCTAGTTATGCGAAAATTAAAAAATCGTTTTTCCGTACAAAGGGTAGTTGGATTTTCTTGAAAATCTTCGTGTTATATCTTGAAAGATACCGAACTTAACACCAAGATTATTACTTTAACCGAATTTTCGTTTTGTCGTTCACACACCGGAAAACCTTTTTCTAAAAATTACTTTTTGGGCTTCAAAACATGTATTTCCGGTGAAATCTCGACATAGAATTTTTGGGTGAAAAGTAGTACTTCCTCTACCCACTGAGTATGTGCTAGAAAAAGTAAAAAGTTCAATACTATGGTTTGGGATGCTTTCATATCTGTGTTTATCTTAATTTGAGGCTGTTCTGCAATGCCTTTTGCACAAATAGTGCCCCAAAACTATGAAGATAACGGCTAGTGAACTGAAACCATCATTCGTATTAGCTGAGCTCAGCCAATAATGAAAATAACATTATTGAGAGATTGCCTTGAGTTACTTGAACTGTTATTTAAAATTATGACACGCCTGAACAATTGCCGCCACAGGCAGCTTTCTACTCTAAGCGTAAATTTGCCTCTAATGCCACTGTGAAAACGAGTAGCTGCCGATTGGTTGCAGTTGCTTTGGAATGCTGGCGCTGCACTCCTTGGGTTCATGGTCTATTAGTGCATGTATAGCACGCATTAATCACCGCCTAGTTTTAAGAGTGCTATAAATAACAAGTGCTTCCAGAGCAAACTGAGAAAGGAATGAGGTTAAGATAACCTTGACCTCGTTTGTACCCAATAAGGGAGATTTTATATCAGATCTTCCAATAAGGATTCTAGTGTCTGTCTACATTTGGCCAACAGCACATTTAGTAAGTATTCCCAATGACATAAACAAAATACAATATATAAACATTTCAAAGGAAAATGGCTAATAAGAAAACTTTAATATAAAAACAATGTAACAAATGCAAATCTTAAGGCGTGTTATTCAGTGAATAAATCATTCAACTTTACAACATGTGACACGAGATTTTTTCTACATCCAACGTCTATGGCATATTTTTTCGAAGTAGAGCTTTACATTCTTTAGTGTAATACGTATTTAGAATAATTTATTTGCATGATTTATTGTTGAAAACGTTTTATTAACATAATTTAAGTCTTATAATTATTTATTTATTTACTTGCTGCGCATGTAGCCATATAGAAGAATGCAGGGCAAGCAAATTCTCCATCTTGCATCACTTAAAGTAATGCAGCCAACACTCTTTTTGTCACTAAATTACACTAACTATATAATTATATACATTGTTCCTAAATTACGACTACAAGCTATGTACACTAAACACTAACTCATTAATTCAATTACGCCTAGCCTAAACTTTAACTAAACCTAATCACTACACCACATATTAGACATGCCAAATGTCTTCCATTACTTCCTGGAAAGGATCTGCTGAACGTTCTTGTTGTCAAGATGCCACAAATACTGACAAATTCTAGGTGGGCATCTAGTGTTCTCTGTATCATTGAGGTAAACCGACTGATCCGTCTTATTAATCGGACGAGCCATTTCTAAAAAGTTTATTATTTGCAAGAATATCCTCCAGGAACATGCTTCTCATACAACAATAAATTCTACTTCACTGCACGACCGTGATTGTGAAGCAATAAAACCCGAGAGAAAGCATGGTCAAGACTTTTCAAAAGTGACCGGTTGCTAATCGCTTCCAGATTGTTGTGCGCATGTATGGGAATTTTTTTTTCAGAGGTTGGCTACGTTTGTTACAAATGAAGCACATCTTGATTGCTATGCAGAAGCAATAAAACTAATAGTTATCGGTCGTTTCAGTATGCTTGCGCATGCACATTGGAGAACCTTCGGACTCAGAAAATTTCTCGCATCTTTAGCGTCACATAATTTTTTTAATATTATATGCCAACTCAAAAGCTAGGCTTTCTCATGCATAGTGCTTACTTAAACTATAGAGACATGCCCATAAGCAAATACGTCGATGCTCATTTTGTACATCTATTCTGGCCTAGAAAATATCTCTAACGATTTTGATGACATTTTCTGGAAAGGAGATTTTGGAGTAAGAAATGTCCATCTAAATAGATATAATCTCCAGGAAAACTTATTTTCATACGTCTTGGTAAAAAAAGACTAGTTCACGATATACAGTAAACAGTAGCCACGAAACAGCTATGCACTCAATATTTTACAACTAATACTTTGGAGAATCAAGTGAATCGTAATCTTTAATAAAATTAAGTATTTAATATGCAGCCATTCAGATTTTTTTTGCGATTTTATGTATAAATACTTATTCAGAATACAATTGTAACTCATGTTATTAAAGACATTGCGTATATATACTTTTTTAACTACTGAGGTTAGAAGTGTAACTTCCTGAAATATTGGAATATTCAATTATGTACGAGTATCTGGGTGTAATTTTATGTCTGTATCTCTTACCGTTTGGTAGATATTACATTTTGAACGCTATTTTATTCACTTATAAATGTTGAGTCCCTTTAATTTTAACGATATTTTTTCATTCTGTATATACTTATCTACTAAATATTTGTACTATAATAAGTTTCAAAATATTAAAAGACAGAACAATTAAATTGTTGAATAAACTATTACTGTCTTTTAACTCCTGGGACTTTTCAAATTTACTGCATTGCGTTTTTATAAAAAATAACAAATTAATGAACTGCGTTTGCATGACCACCTGATGTGGTATTACATCGGTACAACAACTTCAAATGATTTGTATTAAGCTTTGAACGCACAAAGAAATAATTTAAAGCCAAACCTCCCCCTCAAAAAAAGACAACAGATTTGAAATTGCTTCTTTGTTTGTAATTTTTGGAATATATCTCCTCCTTCAGAAAAGCAGCTTGATTGTAATAAGCTTATGCTTGGTTCTCTGAAAAATAGAAAGTTCTATTCTACTGTGCAACTCATAGTCTCGAGAGGCAACCTGAGAATCAATAGGTGCTTTCCAAGTAAATTCTACTAAAACGGATACTAATATTAGAAAGGTCAGTATATACATTTTATTTTTCATGTAAATATCTTTTATATAATTTGGCATTTTAATAAAAATCCTTAGAGCCAGTTTTTAGAAAATCAAAATTTTTGAAAATCTTCCATGTAAAGGGTAGTTGGGGTGGGGCATTTTATTGAAAAGCCTCTTTGGAAGATACTGAACAGAAAAAAGTCGGATAAATACGAATTTGGTGTTTATCCGACTTTTCGTTTTTGAGTTACACTGTTCACAGACACATAGACAGATATACAGACTCACGCGGAACTTTTTCTAAATATGCTTTTTTGGATTCCGAGGGCCCCAACATGTATTTCCGGTGAAATCTCGACATCGAATTTTTGGGTGGAATATAATACGCCCCCTACTCACTATACGTAGTAGAGAAAGTAATACGCACATGGTAGAACTTAAGGAGAAAAAACGAAACAGGAAATGAATACTATTCTTCCACTCATATCCCTGTTTGTGCGGCAAAATACAGCATGTATAAAAAGTAAAATAACTGAGAGTAAGATTCCATGTTTATTTTGATTGTGAATGATAGTGTTAATATTTTGGTTGTGAATCGTCCTTAATCCAACAGAACAATAAATACGAAAAATAAGATACAAATAATTCTAATGTGCAAGAATAGAAGGACCGTTCCTATCCATTACCATCTTAATGTGAATTTCATGGGCTTTTTCTTTTCTTCGTATTTTTATTCGTTGCTTTAACATCCATCAGTTCGCGACGTTTATTACCCAAGCGCAATCCTCGACGATAAGTGGACTCAAAGATGGTCGGTACGGAAAGTAGACCGTAAATAGTGTCAGTTTTCCTTTTCAGCGAGTAACTAAAAAGGCTTTTATTCGACCACAAACCTCTCAATAGAAAGCACCTTTATTGAGTTGGTTAAGCGTCTGTTAACTGTTGGCAAAATTACTCCCTTGTGCTAAAACACTGTAAGAAGGGAGAGCTGCCGCAAATCTAAAACCAAAGGAGACTGCCTGTCGCCGATGAAAGTGCGTCAGTAATACCTTCAAGTTTTATTTGAGGCACATGTTTCAGCGTCGTCTTCCATCGTCGTTTAGTTCAAAGCTATTGATTTAATCGGAACTTAGGCTTCTGTGGCCGTGGAATTGCTGTTCTCTGAGTGCGTGACGCCTAACAGCTGCCCTTAGCTGCGTAGTTGCCTTCTTGTTGCACCTGATCGTGTAATATGATCACAGATGGAACAGAAAGGTGACCACACAATCATTTTTTTTCTATTTATTTTGTCGTGATATTGGATATCACTCCAGCTTTTGCCTGGCAACTGATTCGCTGATTCACGGGATTTCAACCCACCACATTTCTATTGGAAGCCGCGGATGCTACCATCTGAGCCATCTTGCTTGATTTGAAGTTTTCGTTTTTTGGGCGATGGCCTCCTCAGATAAAAATTGTTTTCCCTCTTTTTGGAAGTTTGTCAGGAGGCCTCAACACATTTGTTTGATGCAATTTTAATATCTGCAGGTCAGTAAAAATATTACTTCTTTGTCATAAGTGTTTGCAGAGAACGTGAAAACAAAGATTAACGATTTCAGATGGGTAATATTAGGATGATGCAGATACCATTATGGATGTAAACCAGTGTGAGACAACAATCAACTGTTAGCCGTAATATTATGAACTCTAAACATGAACTCGTGAGAAACAAAATAACCACCACTTAACATTTTAGATTATACTGCTTAATGGCAAAAAAGTGATGAGGATAATACTGAATATTTGGCAAATAGTTAATGTCACACGATTATCGAAACGTGCATTTTCAGAAAGTGAGTTTCGTTTGCTTCTTATGGTGAAATCAAGGATAATGAAGACGACTTCATTGGCCATTACGTAAAAGTGGAGATAACTTATACCATTATAATAAAACTTATCCGAACTTTTTTAAAAAATTAAAAATAATAAAAGCTTTAAACATAGATTGTTTGGGATAAGAGGAACTCCTTGAACATTTTCGCCTTCCATCTTCACCTAAGATTGAAAGTTGGTACTTAGCTCAATTTTCCATTTTTGAGTTACGTTGTTCACAGACTGAAGCACGACGGATACGCAAGGCACACACTACATACTCGTGTAAATCTTTTTCTAAATGGAATTAATTGTTGTTCCACACTAGCCGTGTGTACGACAGAGTTGGAAAGGTAGAATCAGGCGACTGAAAAATTCAATGTCATAACCGGGATTTGAACTATGATCTTCCGGTCTCCGTCCGGTTGCTCTTGACCTAATAGTGGTTAAAACTATGAAACCCGGGACTTAAAGTACTTACAACGTTGTAAGTCGCCATTTGGGTATGTCATCTAAATTTAATTTGAGATCTCCTTGTGGTTTACCGGGAAAATGCGAATCAGCTGGAGAATTTAGTGTCTACAGGGATGTTGCCATGGTAACTCAGTAGTTAGAGCAACCGGATGGAGTCCAGAAGATCCGTAGTTCAAATCCCGACCATGACATTGAATTTTTCAGTCGCCTGATGATACCTTTCCAACACTTTTTATAAATGTTTTATTTTTTTTATTTCTATATTGTCGCTTAAACTATAGTCATATCGCGACTACAATATTTTTAAAATGTAGAATATTTTAAAGCAGTTATAGTACATACAACATTAAATTCTCTAGATAGGTGTGCTATACATTGTTATACAATTTTGTCGTTTTCATAAAGTATCAAGTTCTTTGTGGATTTTTTATTCAGGGCATATCAGAACGTTTATTTCTAGCGAAACCTGCATATTGAATTGGGTAAGTGATAGAGAAAATAAAACGCTTTTTGTATTGTTGAAACAAATGAGCACTTTGAGGGTTCGATGCAAGTAGTCGAAGTTATTAAGGCACGGACTCGACAATTGGAGGTCTGCGGTTCAAATTCCGCCAGGACTGACCCCTGACTGAGGTTTTTTTGAGTCCTCATAGCTGGTAAATGCCAGGGAGCAACCCTAAACGTAGGCATGGAACGTTTCCTTCTCAAATTTCCTTTCCCAATATCATTTGATTTCATGAATCATCAGCGTCGACCGCATGTGGTTGTCGTATGCATAAGAGCGGACGTTAAACACAATTAAATAATTAACTTCGAGAGTAGCATTACAGCTTTTGTACCACTTCTCAAATGCCAGTGTTTCAACTTGAGAGCCAATAATGTCCTATTTTTGTGCTATTTGAGTCAGGAACTACATTAAAAGCGCTAGTGATGGTTGGGGTACCGCACTAGACCCTCAAGGGACCACCAGAAATTACTCCTGCAAGCGAGGTGATGCTGCTATTGATTCGGCCCTCATAAATCATATTCGGATGACCTGTCATGGCCCTCTGTAATTGTTTCCGCTTGCACAGCCCGCGGTTTGTTTGTGCGATACGTCTATCAATTGTTTGCATTGTTAGCACACAGTACTCTCGCTTCATTTTTAAACAGTCGCCATAGCAACGAGATCGGTTCAAATACCCGCTGGAAGTTGATGAAATTCTGAAAAAATAATGCAAAATATCGCCCGTTTTTTTAGATTAAGGGCACCTCAACTGCCAAATATGTTTACTACACATATTGACATATACAGCAGGTGAAGACATCAATAGTCGCCCAGCTTGAATATCTGAACAGAACTTTGAAGTTCTATCTTACTATTAGAGCTAATTACCAATATAGTATTTCTATGTATCCTACATAGCCGAAAGTATTAAAACATCTTTACTAAATATTATAACTGCTACAAAAAGTAGTGAACACATTGGATTTAATCCAATAATACATGTTTTGAAGTTCCCTGACCCAGTAATAAAACCATTACTTTAAAAACTGCGCTTAGAGGTTAAAAACCTGCTTTTAAAGAGCAACACAACAATTCTTGTAATTCTGCCGATGGCAAGCACTTCCTTAAATAGTAAAGTCTCCTCCGTGGACTAGTGGTACTGTGCTAGCCTCTAGTTCCCGAGATCGCGGGTTCAAACCCGGCGGAGGGCGGTGGATTTTTTCGGACGTAAAAATCTTTGGCATGGCTTCCCTTGGAAGGTAAGTAAAGCCGATGGTCCCCTGTCGTAGATTTACGGCACGTAAAAGAACTTCAATCCTGAAAAAAGGCCTTTGAGCAAAATTCCCGGTCTTTCACGCCCAATATAGAATGGGACGCTAAGGACCACAGCAGTTAAAGAGCGTCCGTAAATAAAACTCAATTTAATTTTAAATTGATAAATGTTATTTTTACTTTCTCTGCTACTTAGCTGGTAAGTAGGGGAAACTATTGCATTCCATCCAAAAATTCGACACCAAGATTTCACCAGAAATACACATTTTGAGACTCTGTAAATAAAAAACACAGCTTTAGAAAAAGGTCTCTCCCTGTATGTATGTGTATGTGTCTGTGAACAGATAACTTAACAGCGTAAAGGCGGTTAAATAAATAACTTGGTATTTAAGTTCAGAGTCCTCCAAGGATGCGACAGAAATATTTTCAACAAAATTTCCGCACTCCAGACTACTCTTTACGTGGAAAAGTTTTCGTCATTTTTTATTTGCTCAAAAATTGCTCTAACGATTTTAATTAATACACCATATGTTTAAGTTATTTGCAGGACAAATAAAATTCCCTTAACTTTTCTCAAAATACTCGTAGTTTCTGAAGTCCTCTTTAGACTTCTTTTATGTCAATAGTTGTAGAAGAGTGAGTAGAGAATGCCTGTGACGATTTTTTTTCCTTTTTTTTTTGTTGGCAAATATCACGAGTCTGAGCTATTGGCATTAATAAAAAGCAGTTTTGAATTTTCAGTAAATAGCCTGTTATGTCCGCTTCATTTTTAGCGAAATTAATATAACCTATAAGAAATAGACAAAATGTTACTCCAACAGAAATGCAAATCTCACTAAAATATACAGTTTATCAAAACGTTTTTGGTATTAATTACTTTTGCAATGTTCCTTATAAGCAATTTAAATGCTCCAAAATTTCTAACAGGATCTTAAAATTTATTAAATTCAACTGAAAGTGGGTGAAAAATATAGCTTTATTTGTGTAATTTATATAAAGACTATTAAAATGAATGATAGAGTGTAATGAAATTTATGTGAATATTACATATCAGATATTGACTTCGTGCTCAATCAAGCAGGAAGTCTGAATTGTAAGTAGTATACTTTTGATGAAGCTTAAGTTTGTTTGTCAGATGTTTTATCCATTAAACGTGTTTAATAAACAATCAGTTGAGTTATGATTTCAACACAAAAAGCCTTAAATTATTAAAATACAATTATATTATTACTTCATTATTGTTAAATTAATGACTGTTAAAATTGGGGAACCCATTTTGTCTCACAACAACTACTTTTTAAAGAGGACAAATAGTCAGGTTTATAAATATGCAGTTAGAACTAGTTCGTAGCAAGTATTCCGTCCCCCTTTAGATTATTGTTAAATTATAATATAATTTATATTATAAAACATTAAATAATTTTAACATTGAAATCTGAAGACGTTAAACCTAGTCCAGACTACGGACTGATAGGTTTACACCTGGGATTAAACATGTGCTCTTTATGGTTTTAAAACTGATTAAATAGCCTTCGTTTTAGGCTTGTCTCTAATATTCCTTCCACTTTCATACAAAAATATAGATATTTAAGCATAGTCCCATGAGTTATTGATCCAGCTTGATGTGGCGTTTTGTCACATAGGTACCTCGATTCTTTTAAAAATGTTTTTCAGATTAATTTTTTCGGTAAAACATTGTAGGTAATATTAATAAAAATGCAATTAATGCGAATAAATGCTTCGTTTTTACCTTTCGATGTTTTAATTTGAGGTGGTTTACTACCAGGACCAGGAAGGCGTTAAAGGAATCCTCGTCTGCTTCACGTAGTCTTTTCTTGTCTGAGAAATTTGCTAAAAATTCTCAATTCATGTATTTTTTCCCAAAAGTTCACAAATATTGGTATTCGGTTTTTCGTGATTACAGTATACATTATATTTAAGGATACGCAAACATTTCGACTCATTACCTGTGTGCTTCTTTCACTTATTTCTTGGTTGTGATTGTCTTCCATTACTATGATATTTCCACGAAGTGTAATTATTTTGGCACTCTACACACTCTAAGTCTACACTTATACCGAGGCTCGCATTCGGGAGGTGACGGGTTTGATTCCCATCGATCGCCCACTCTGACTTTGGGTTGGGTTTTTCATGGTTCTCCCTGGTCGTTAGGCGATTTCCATCTTTTCCATTTCAATCCGTTTCCTAACCATTTTTACTTTCTCTACTACGTATAGTAAGTAGGGGAAGTATTGGATTCCACCCAAAAATTCGATACCGAGATTTCACCGGAAATACATGTTTTGAGACCTCCCGAATCCAAAAAAAGCATTTTTGGAAACATGTCCGTGTGTGTGTCTGTGTGTGTGTCTGTGTGTGTGTGTGTCTGTGTGTGTGTCTGTGTGTCTGTGAACAGCATAACTCAAAAACGAACAGTCGGATAAACACCAAACTTGGTATTTAGGTTCAGTATCTTCCAGAGATGCGACACGAAGGTTTTCAAGAAAATCTCTCCACCCCAGACTACCCTTTACATGGAACATTTTTCGAAAATTTTAATTTTCTCAAAAATGGCTCTAACGATTTTGATGAAAATATCACATGTTTAAGATAATGTCATGGGAAATGAAATGTATATCTCGAATTTTCTGGGAATGTCTCCAAAAGTATTCTTCATTGTGAACGACTTTTGCATAACTGGTAAACCATAAGAGATAGACAAAATTTTACTACACAAAAAATGAAGATCGCGTTAAAATACACAATTTATGTCATATACATTTCTTTTGTTGAGTGAACCGTTTTCGAGATATTGCTTGTTATTCCCTTAAATTTTCCAATACTTATACTTTTTCTCAAATTCGTTATTCATTTTTTTATGTCCTGGACATGCAAAGAGAATGGAATGCGCCACATAGCAGCCAGCGTTAAAATATTTGACTATCGCTTAAAACCTACCATATTTCCCTTGCATCTACAAGAAAATTAGCAATAAGATTGGCAGCTCGATATCTCGATTAACATGAGGCATATGGAGAATAAGCGTTTGTAAAAATAGATTGTACAAGAGTAGAGAAAGTCATGTGAGTGTAACACATCAGATTTTTTCAGATGTGTTTCTAGTTTTCTGGCGTATGGCGGTGCCGGACAGATGGCACGGATGCTTGCTCAAGGGAAAGAGTATTCCCCGTGGACGAGAGGGCTGCTTGGTCGACGGGTCGTTCATTGCCTTCCCTAGGCAGCTCCAGCGGTGGGAGGGGTCTTCGAACCAAGAACTGTTAGGGACTTCCGCGCGTCTTTATGCTTGTCTGCCTACGACCTGAAGCCTCCTGTGGTTCCTTCACGGCATCCCTTCCTCCCTCCTTAAATGATTTTTATAGGTCATTTCTTTGTTATACTATAGAAATTAAATACTGAGTTTGCCATACACTCCCTGTAGATGGATTATTTAGACTATATTTCCAACTGTGTACCTTTAGACTCCATTCTTGTAAAACCAAACATATCTGTATCTGTGAGTGATTGTGTTGTACTACATTTTCACAAACAATACGGACGCATCTGTGTGGAAACCATTTCCACAGCATATGAAAACAGAGTGTATTAAGCTTCAGCATATTGCAACTGTTATGTGAACTGAATATAAACTGTGTGTTTAAAGTGATAAGCTTCTGCATTGCAGCCGTGCGTGAAATTTTCAAAAAATTTGAAGCTGCCAGCTGACCATTCAGAATTGCACATTATTCTTTGCCAATGATGCTATATGATCATTCATTTTGAAAGTTTAGTGTAATTATTTGCAGCAGGGCACTGAATGTATAACCATTTACATGAATTAATTATTAGCAAATCATGACTCTTGATGTGGAATTCAATGAATTCAAATAACACCCCAATGAACAATAGAGTAAGCCGGTTGATTATGCGTATGGATTTTAAGAACTCTTTTACTATTTCATGTAAATTTTCTACTTATTTGTAAAGATACCGTAAAGTCATGGTGTTGATTGAGAAGACCAAACTTTTACGGTATTAAAAAGAAGTACATACATTCTAATTTACAAATCTATATCGCAAAGTCGTTTTCATGAACTTTGCTTCTTTAGAAACTAAATCTTTAATCATACTCGTAGTTTAACAGGTAACCTTCGTGGTGTAAGGATAGGCTATCTGCTTCACTTTCAAGAGATGTCGTGTTCAAATCCCTTTTTTTCCCCTCTCTCTCTCTCTCTCTCTCTCTCTCTCTCTCTCTCTCTCTGTCTTTTTAATAGTGTTTAACGTCGTTCTTACCGCATACGACACCATAGGTGATGGACACTGATGATAAATGAAATGAAATGATAATTAGGAAATTGAATTTGGAAAGGAAGTTTTCCAGACTTAGTTTAGGGTCCGTGTGCAAGCCGACTTTTGGATCGGTGGACATCTCCTCTCATCTTTCATATTTAAAAATGTAGGGACCCCAAATTGTTGGGAAATAAATCTAGGAATATGTAAGTAGATTTGCGTTATGGATTTTGTACGGTAAAAAACCCACGCCTTCCTCTTAACCCCCACACCACGTTTCGGTCCTCCGCAGCCAAGTGAGTATACTTCCCCTCATTGTGCGTGCTGAGTATTAGAAATTAATTTAATTTTGATGTGAACTTTCAGGCCATCTACCCAGCATGTAACAATATTTTGCGAAAATTCTTCACTTATCTTTTATAAAATATAAATTTAAAAGCAAGAGTGATAGTGAAACAAACTCAAATATTACAATATTACAGTAAATATCAAAATTGTCTTATCTCAGTCCACCAAATGTATCAGAAAATGAGAGTTATGGGTTTCATTCTCGATATATAGTCCAAATCATTTATGAAAAAACAAAACAGGAAAACATTAACGAAAACTGTTGCCTACAAGGGCTTTTGGAGTAGGGGAAATGCTTCTAAAATCTTTACCTTGTATCTTTAATAGACATGTTTTTAAAGTAAATACCGTTTTAATATTTTACCGCTGCAGTTGTGATTTTGAGTATCACTTCCTCTATTCATTAGGAAACCAGACGCAGCTGTGAGCGATCGTCATTTTGTGTTTTCCTGTCATTAAATCGTTTCGAAATGTCAGTGATTCGTTTTTTGAATGCGAGAAATGTTACGTCAGCAAGCATTGATCGCCAATTATATATGAGGAAACAATGAGTGACTGCCTAGCTACACTAGCTAAACAAACTGAAGATCTGATCGCATCATTTGGTTGGGAACAATTGGATCACCCTCCCTACAGCCCGGGCTTTGCACCAAGTAATTTTCATCTGTTTCTTCATCTGTAAAACACTTCAACGACGATAATATTGTGAAACAAGAAATTAGACTTGGATTTCATCACAAGCGGCATCATTCTTTAACGAAGGCATACAAAAATTGGTTTTCCGTTATGACAAGTGCCTGGGTAAGGGCGGTGACTTTGTGGAGAAGCAGTGTAAGGTGTAAGGTAATGAATGATAATAAAGTATTTGGAAAATAATGTTCTGTTATTTTTTAATATATTATCGGCACTTTCTTTAAAAACATGCCTCTTAAATACGCGAATTAAACATGAAATACAGTATTTATCCAACTTTCCGTTATGGAGTTAATCCTGTTTGCGGATATACAGATAGACACGCGCGCACACTCGCCATTTTCTGAAACTGCTACCCTTGGATTCAGAGGATACAAAATAAGCATCTCCAGTGAAGTCTCGATTTTGGAATTTTTAGATGGGATACAATACTTTCTATGCTTTATAGGCTGTAATAATAGAGAAAGTAAAAGTAATAAAATTATTTTCAGGTCCTACACATTATCCTATTGCTCTCGATCGGGTAATTTGGCAGACATCCAAAACACGCGATATTAACATTTCCTATAAATGGCGGAATTGCATGTCGCCACATCTGTGCATCAGTGATATATTACATTCTCTGTAGTTCACTAGCCTGAAATTGTACCTTTGTAATGGACTGTAAACATGCATGTTACGGATTTGTTACAGCGAATCTATTAATATGGGCCATTTCAAGACCTACTAGATTTTTGGTTTAGATCTAGGAAGCCGTGATTAGTTTTAAATGCTTTTTATTTACCGCAAGTAGTTTGAAGAATTATTGCATTCGAAGAGAAAAATGGCTGTCAAGATTTCACGAAAATATCCGATTTTAAAACTCCTTGAACAGCATAAAAACAAGACTTTTAGGCCTAATTCCATTTGTTTGTGCATACCCCTATCTACGCATTATCTACCCATCAATCTACCCATCTCTCTCACTTCCTCCCCCTTTTATATCGGCCGGTCGCGTCCTGGCCTAATGATAAACAAAAAAAATGTATTTCTTGGTTCCCAAAAGTTAGGTGAAATTCTAAATAGTGATAACTAATATCATTATATTCTTCTATTTTATTTTACTTCCACTACGTATACATAGAAGAGTTGTTGCACCCTAAACCCAAGGTAACAAAGCATTTTCAGAAAAAGAACGTGTGCGCGCTCAAAACCAAATATTGGTATTTAAGTATGTTTAGAATGGAAGGCTAACCTTACATCTAAGAACAAACAGAACCAAACTGTTATCAAACACCTGCTTTTCTGTGACTTATCCAGTGATTTCGTTGTTTTCCATGTATACTACTTAATGTAAATACGTGTATTGAGTCTCACCGAATAAAAAAAAAATCTGTGCGTGTGTGTCTCTCTTGAACAACATAACTTAAAAACGAAAAGTATCTGTCTGTTAAGTATCAAACTTGGCATTTAAGTTCAGTGTCTTCCAAAGATGTGACACGAAGATTTTCTAGAAAATCCGTTCACCTAAAAATACTCTTTATATGGAAACATTTTGTTAGTTTTTATTTTCTCAAAAACTGTCTCTAACGATTTTTATTAAAATACCGTATGTTTACAATATTTGTACGATACATTAAAAAAAGTTGAATTTTCTGGCAATATTCCGTTAAGTTCTCTTCAATCTGAATGATTTGTATAACTGATAAACCGTAAGCGATAGACAAAATATTATAGCACGAAATATGCACATCTCATTAATGTGCAAAATTTACGTAATATGCATTTTTGGCATTAAATATTGCTAAATATATTGTTTGTTATTAGTTTGAATCTTAAAATACTTAATTTTTCCTAGTAGCAAGTTGCTATTCGGTTTTCTTCTGGTCATGCAAAGAGGATGACACGCTTTTTAAAAATCTGACTATCGCCTTACCTACTCTATCCTTATACCTAATAAAAATAGATAAAATACAAGCTTTTTTAAGAATAGTTTCTAGAATAATGGGTGGAGAAACTCATGTAAATGCAACACATACATTTTTTTCTGTCATTAGCAGGTGCCAGAGAAAGTAATACGCTTTGTGAGAATAATTTATAGGAGAGACATAAAATAAAAAAAAAACACAGTGATTAGAAAATCGCATGTGAATGTAACACATCAGAATTTTGTAGCGTCCAGAATAATCGTAATTATAAATCGGTGCAAACTTGCTCTGCCTGGCAACAGAAAAGGTTAGACTTCCATAAATCTTGATAAATATATTACAGTTTGTTGATATATAAGATTATTGTATGCCATAATGTAAGCATACTGAAAATTAAAATTGAAAAGCAGCGTTATATTTTGATGTACATCTAATCCCTTCTATTCTTTTGTGCCTCTTCCCAAACTCTTTCTGTCTATAAGCAGGCCTAATTCTTGAAATATCAATGTATTGGCGTTTATTTCTTGGATATTACTATCTTTGTCTACTTTTCTTACATATTTTAATTAAAGATCCATTCTCTAGATATCATATAGAGCATCTCTTAGAAACAAGTATGCATATTATGTTATATAAGTTATGAGCCATGCTTAATACAAATCTGTATAACCCGTCAAAATAATACTCACTTCTACTTTATCATCCTGTATAAGCTTTCTTGCGCATAGTCTTTAGAATCACTATACAGTGGTAACGGACGCAAAATGTGATTTGATTGTTATACGTAAAAATCTGTGTGGGATAAACAAGGACATTTGTAAAACCGAAAGCCAACTGAAGCATGGTACTTGTAAAGTTGACACAAAATGTCACGTTGCTACAAAGAAAACTTCAAGAAATACGTTTAATAGCTGGAAGCGAAACGTACATAGCTTGGGGCGTGTGTAACCTGCCTCAGCAGTGAACTTTCAAATTCGTTCATTATAAAACCCCGGTGATGCAGTAATAATTCAAGCGGAGCAGAGCCCACATGCACCGCGAATTCTCCCCCAGGAGGATTTCGAACCTGTTTTAAAATTAAAATGCTTTAGACTATGTCGAACGCTAAAAGCTAAGGTATACTCAACCCCAAATGTTGCACCTACATCCAAAAACAATCCGTAGCCTAGTTGTTCCCTACAGCAAATGTGCCGTGCATCGTCAGATTTACAAATGCCATGTTTTTCCGTACTGAGGTTCAAACTTGGCCAGTGATCACGATAAGGTTTGCTATAGTTACTGAGGCATTGCCATAACTGATATATCTAGCTTCTAAATTCAGCAGCTAATTTTAAAATGAAGAAGGCTTCCTGTAAACTAGCCATGTCAAAGCTAGCATATTTTTATGATCTTCAAAGCATGTGCGGGCTTCAAGCGTTAGAACAAAAGCAAGTAAGTCACTTCTCCGTTAGGTATGGTCTAGAACAGGTATGGGCATTCTTGCCCCCGTGTGTCACCGCTTATAACCTTCACCCCATCCCTTCCCGTTTGCTTTTAACAACTCAGAAGCAGTCTTCTAACCGGTGGTGGAACACTGCCATAAGCAATTATGAAATGCATTCCACAATACTTGGTCGGACATTTAGGGCAAGAACGCGCTTTTTCATTTTTGTAGCATACAAAGATGCTGCAATGTACTGTGTTATATGTTATAAATACAGAATTTATTACCAAATTCAGCTTCCCCAATTGGAGGCCGCCATAAAAAAGGCATACTAAACAACAAAGGGATATAAATACATAATAGAATTTATAAAAAATTCAAGTAATATAACAAACACTCCGAAAATAATCTGCAAAGATGTATTGAAATGGCCCTGGTCTAAAACAAACAAATTTGTACATAAGAATAAATTAGTTACCTACCATACAAACCATTTTTCAATATAGAAAGTGACCCTTTAATGACACTGAGGGTCTCTACTTTAATAAATGAATTGTTTAATTTAATTTGTTCTGCAAAATGATATATGGGATAGCACCCTTGGCTCCATTTAGCAAGCCAATGTCACTTTAAGCAAGATGATATTTATTTCCTATAAAAGCTCTAAGTATTGAGTATTGCTTGTTAATTTTTCTTGCAAGTTTATACGATATTATATTTATTTTTTCAATTTGATAACCAGTGTGAGATATTTTGAGTTTCAAACCCTTATTCTTTGAATAATAATAAATAAGGCACGTGACTCTGTTTTGTCATTTAATGTATGCCTTGCATTTTAATAAATAAGCATTTAAGAATCCCATTACACCACTGTTCCGGTAGAGGGATAGCTACGTTCGTAACAGGACACCTCCACGACCCACCCTCCTCGTTGTAACACGCGGGTCGCCCATACCTGGTCTAGAACACGGTGCAATATAAAGTTTAAACGCAACGAGGACGGAGGGGTAGTATGTATCTTATTGATTATTTATTTATTTACTTACTTAAATATTGCCAGTAACAGTACTTGATATATAGGCAGTTTATGCTATAATGCAGTTTTGTTTGAAATACTGACGCGTTAATAATAGAAATGTTCCTATGTCTTGAACTGGTCTACTGAGCCTAGAAGTGTACATTATAACTAAGGCTCGAAGCTTGGAACCCAGTGTGTACTACAGTCAACTACTGTGGCTATAGGTATAACATAAATAAACCTAACATAACGTATACGCCGTGACACTACCTCTGTGTTGGTAGAAGGTGTTTGTTGACATTGAATACCTGTCGCTCAGGCACACAAGGTCCCAACTTCCGAGCGTTAATTATAACCATACGTATCATCTATAAACAAAATAATTATGAAAAAAATCTTAAGCGTTACATTCACTTGGATTTATTTGCCCACTACAGTTTATTTGTATATATTTTCTACACATTAAACTTTAAAAGCTTTTTCTGTCCACTTCACGATAATCCAATAGAACAGTTGCATAAATCATTTCATTATTGGTTGTAGGTACACAGGGCATGAAGCGACTTAAAGGTGGCTTTAAAATTCCTCTTTGCATGATATCACGAGAAAGAAAGCAGTTAAAAATGTACCATAGTTTATTGGAGCAAATATCTCGAAAATGCTTAATGTCATAAAAATGTATTTGGTATACATTTTCTATTTTAACCAGATATGCATTTTTTTGTGTATACGTTTTGTCTATCTATGAAGGTTTACCAGTTACACAAAATGCATTAAGAATGAAGAGATATGTATTTTATTAGTTATATTGTTAGTCATTTTTGAAGAAATCGAAAAATAACAACAAATGTTTTAATGGAATTAATTGTTCTTTCACACAAGCCGTGTGTTGGACAGGGTTGGAAAGGTAGAATCAGATGACTGAAAAATGCAATGCCATAGCCGGGATTTGAACCACGGATCTCCCGGTCTCCGTCCGGTTGCTCTAACCACTGAGCTACCATGGCCACCATTAAATTATCCAGCTGACTCGCTGGAGTAACTTTGGGGGATTTTCTTCAAAATCTTCATGTCACTCCTTGAATAATATTATTCTGATATTGGTATTTATCTGCATTTCTTTTTGAGTTATGATGTTCGTAGACACACACACACATATACCCACGTTTTTATTTACGTTATTCTTTTTTGGAGTCAACAGAACTCAATACTTGCATTTTCAGTGATATACCGATATCGAACTTTTGAATGGAATTCAGTAGCACTCCCTCTACTGACTATACGTAGGTGATAGATGAAATAAAAAGAAGTAATAAAGATTCATTTTCTTTGTATAAATAAAGAAATAACTTTCACACAAGAATAGTTGAACCGATTGTTATGAAAGTTGGTAAATGCCTCACTTAGGAAATAGGCTATAAGTTAGCTTAAATACTTTGCCCAAAAGGGGGTTCTAAAAGGGATAATACAATACAAAATAAAGTAAAAGATCGCAGTTGCTCAAATTATATTCTTTTTTAATAACAAGTCTTTTAATAAAAAACATTTATAATGCGAGTTTTAGAATATGTTCTTCTGCTGCTTCTAGAACTTCGATAAAATTAATATTTAAGAAGTTATGCAAATGTTTTGTATGCGTAACCATGAGAAACAGTGTAGTTCCAATCGCATTGCATGCTTAAGGAAGAGGTACAAGTTTGAGTTCCGTTAACTTTTTTACTTATGTTTTAAACTTTATTAACACCTCAAAAAATCAGTTTTATTACCGTTTTTTCAAAAATTACATAGTATGTAATTTGCACAAGGAGAAAGAGAGGTGAGAGCGATGGAAGGGGACATAATAGAAGGAACAATTAGGGCTAGCGAGGGGAAGTAGATGGAGAGAGATGAATATTTAGGGAAAGAGGGAGACAAAGAAGAATCTCCCCGCTGAATGTAATAAGGCGAAAGAACTGCGGGTCCTAAAGTATTCAATAATACTTTTCAGCATCTGGCTGGTTTCCCTGTGAATATCCTTTATAAATATTATTTATAATGATAAATAAGGGAAAATTTGCCATAATTTTGCAGAGGATATAAAAATACTCTCGTCTCCCATATTTCCGCAATTATCACCAGCGAGTGCCCTCGTTTGTTAATGATGAAAGATAACTGTAACGTGAGTTCAATGTTGAGAAGTGATTATGGGAGAGACTCACCTGCTGTTGTAGTAATCCGAATTAATCGAATGGTGACATATTTCAGGATAAAATAATGTGTAAAGGTCACAGCAAAAACAATGCTTTTGTTCCCCTTATTGTACTGTATTGCGTTCTGGCTTGTTTATGACTGCGTAGGCAGATGCAATTTTGAACATCAAACTACAAAACGAGCCGCCGCTGCTAATTGCTTAAATTTCAGTAGGACATATTGCGGCAGTTACCATGATTACGAAAAACGGTTAACAAATGGCGTTTAACGACTGCTGTTCAATGGAAAGTGAATATATTGGGTTTCGGTGAAATGCGGCAACACTGAAATTCGCTTTTTAAATTTGCATCCCTACCAAATCCCGGCACTGAATTAATTATTTAAGTCTGCAATTCCTGTTACGGCATGGGATATGTATTGCCTTTTTTAAATGCTTTTAGCCGTTATTTCCGCAGCCTAATATTACAAAATTAGATTTAGATGTTTTGCATTCAAAGTATTATTTCATGTACCCTGGTTATGGGAAGTAAATTAGGATTAATATCAGAAAATAGCATAATTTCTCTATGATAATGTACAATGGCGTAAAAATACTGAATTTCATCTCCATTATTGAACTAAAATGAGTTTGGACATGGAGGAGGCATAAGAGGGTGGGCATTTCGCAGCAGAGAAAAAGCAAGAGAACTTAGTGTTGGACAACCTATGGAGTAAGTTGGTAATGCCTTCTGTAAAATGCAATTTAATCTTTGATAATTCTTTCGCTATTAAAAACCGCTGTTCTTTCCGACTAGCAGACGTCTGTGGCCCGTATTCGAGAGGTCCTGGGATCGATCCCCGGCGACCGCCCACTCTGGCCCATGGATTTTTCGAGGTTTCCCCGGGTCGCCAGGCGAATGATGGGGTGGTCCATCTTCTACCACGACTCTCCTTCCTCTCATTTCCTGTACCCATAATCTTACTTGCCATCTGTTTCAGGGTTGTAGGATCAGGCGACGGTGTTCGGCGGGTTGTGGCTGGGCGGTGGCTTGCACTCTGTAAAGGTTTCTTCCCTGGCTTTGCTGCGGTACCGCTCAGTTAGGTCTCTCTTCAGCGTGGGGCTCCGCTCCGGGGGATCCTGGAGGTTGGTGACTTGTGGACAGGGACCTGCGGCGTCGGATGCGTTCTATCTGGGGCCGCGTCCATTCTTGCGCCTGTTGGCATCCGGATCTAGTCGCTCTTCGGGTCTCTCCCCTTATCCTTCCCTCCCAGGGGTCATGTTAGAAGTACAATGGGCCAACTGGCCTGCGTGCGGTGCTCTGTCCGGTTCCAGGGGTCCCCTCCGTTATAGAACCTTTACTTTTACCAGGAAGGATGCGGAGTGTACCAAAAGAAGAAGTGGTTTCAAATTTAGCATATCACTTTTAATAACAAAAACATCCTTGACCCTTAGGTTACATGAGGTGCTATTACACGTTCTTCAGCCAAGTCACATTCTCACTACGAGATAGAAGTAATGAGCCCGGTACACTCTTGACACTCCGAAGATTGTCACACTAAACAGATTGAGCTACCAACCCAACTGTTTTATTACTATCCTACCTCCACCATTACCCTGCCAACGCGTCTCACAGCTACTGGAAAGCTCCATTTCCGCCAAACTTGATCGATCCTTCCGGTCTAGGATACCAACCTATTCCTGGAGGGTCGCCGCAAGTAGGGCCTACTAAACTAAACCCCATGTGCTCGCTACAGTATTTGTATGCAATACTTATTTCTTTAATTTATATTTTATTAAAACACTACAGATTTGTTCGGTAAGTAGCATTAAAACATCTCAACAAATGATATCCGAATTCTAATTTTTAGGGAAACCGCTGAACTTGCAGATCAGAAGTTTTATTTATAAGACTAGCTGGCACGGGTAGCTTTTTAAACTTGAATGACGAATTAATTGCACTTACCTGCCCTCGTTCTTTGTGAAATTATTGTGGAATGGTATATAAGCTTTTTATGGTTAGTCCTTCCCTTTACCTCTTATGAATGTAATTTGGTACAGCCTCGGCTATTCCTAACAACGAAAACATGTGAAACATCGGTAAAACGTCTGCTTTCCTTAACCTCTCCTCGAAGTCTTCCAACTTCTGGAAATTCTGCATAGCCTATAAGTACCCTTTGGCTTTGAAATAATAATCGATCTCTTCGATATGAACTACCAGGTTGAGTCGTTGAACTTCAAGTAAAATAAATAAATAAACATCGATCAAAATAGTCAAGTAACTTGTTAGATAATTACAATAAGTGATTTGTGCCTTTTCTTTGGACCCATAGTTATTTAACGACATAAAAGTAAACCATTTTTTTCACATAATACAGAAACCCTTAACATAGAAGGTGAGGCTGGTGAATATGTAATTCCGCATTCCCAGGCCACCAAGTTAACCTCTTTGGAAAATACATTTAGTTTGAAACCATCTAGAAAAACAATCTTCTTAGTTGTTAATTAAAAAATATAGGTTCACTTATTTATAATGTTAGCAATTTTCTCACTTTTTTTACAACTATTTAGCTTGGTCTGCTAATGAAGTTGATTGCATCGTAAGTACAAAGGGAAACTTTCTTACATGAGGGTTATTAAATATGTTGGTATTGGTATCGCTTGCGTATCACAGAGTTATAAACAGATTTGGTTCTCTATAATTTTGCTGTCTTAATTACTAAAGCATTACCATCTATATCATTGCTTGAAATTAAATATCCCCGGCATTTGTCTTACTTTACATGCATATTCTGTTGCAACAACAGCTCATTTCTAGTTCATGGCATTCTCAACTGAAATTCTAAGGCCTTCTTCGCAAGCATGTTCTTTTATAACTCCTCGTATTCAAGTACAAGGGATTTTTAAATCCTCCATAACCTTTTATTAATTTATTAAATTGAATTAAGTGTTTATAGACCAATGTCTGTCAATAAGACTTGGGCTTTTCAGTGGTGAAAGAATTATCTAAATCGGTTGAGGGTTTAAAAGATTACCCTACATATAAACCCTAATTTTCTCTCTTTGCAGAGTATTTGTCCATGGTGGAAATCAATATAAAATTAATATTAACGATAAGTTCGCGGGATATCAGTCAGATAAGTGTTGAACTGCTGTCCAAGCTTTCGACGAGTCGCGTTGTTGCCAGCTTCAGGGAAACAGCCGGGAAATTGGCTAGTCACCCCATCTTACGATGTGTGATAAAAGTTTCTCCGCAGAAGAGGGTCCTCTGGTCGGCAACTGGAAGCCCGATGCGTGCCGCGACTATACTGATCTAGTTAGCTACTGGGTATAGACCAAAATTTTCCGGGACTTTGCCACGGGCTTCTTGCCGGTAACGGTGACCTAGCTGACAAAATCACCGATTGTAGTTCATTTCGAGCGTGCATTAATCTTCCGTGGGAACAAAGAACCGAGGTAGTCCAAGTCTAGCCGCAGTAATTGGGACACCCAATACATTCCACCCCGCACGCCCTCCCCCCATCTCACTACACCATGGGTCCAGTGTGTAGGAAGGATGCAATTTCCATGTTATGCATTTGCAAACAATGTCAGGGCATAATTGGAAATACGGAACACACTAATGGGAGATCGCCAACCCCTTCCAATCGGCTCTTCCGCAGTCACAAAGCAGTGTTGCCAACCCGAGAACACGTGTAGTTCCTAGTCTTTAAGACGATACCTCTGCAAAACTTTGTGAAAAAGTTATGAGAAAATAAAAATGTCTAAAGCTTTTATTTGTATTTTTCCACTTTCCAAACTACTAAGGAAGAGAAATTATTGCAGTATCCTCAGATATATATTTGATATACACATTCCACAGATAATACATGTTTTTAAGTTCTTGGAAAACAGTAAAACCCTTTGTAGAAAAGTGTCCACTTGGCTGTGCTCCTCCGTGAACGACATAAAACTGAAACGAAAAGTTGGATGCAAATTAAATTTCATAATTAGTCCCTTTCAAGGAAAAAAGACAGATTTTCTGGAAGATCCTCTTATGAGCACAGCCCTTTGAATGTTAAAATTTTCATTACTTTTTATTTTTCATAAATTTCACCAATTATTTTCAGTAAAACGTCCTATGTTTGCAACACTGAAAGAGTGAATTAAACATGTGCATTTTTTGAAATCCTTTCCATTCTTATTGTTTTATATTATACAACTATGAAATCCTAAGAGATGCGCAAAGTATTACAGTAAGAAAAATGTATGTGTTACATTCACATGACTTTCTCTACTCTCTATAGCTTATTAATGGTTACACATTTTGTTGTGGATACCAAAGGAAAACGGCGACAGTTAAATGTTTTAGAACTGGACGCTACACGCTGGCCAACAACATAAAAAATGTAGGTTCCCATTTACGTAAGAAATGAAATTGACCCTAAAATGATCATCACAACGTCCTCCAGACAAAATACGACTTATGACATTTACTTTCCCCCACAATATCAAGCAACGTTTATTAAAGACATTTCTTTCTAAAAGGAGATATTGTACAGTTTCAACTTGAATGGTCCACCTTGTATAGTATTTTATTCAAAATCGTTAGAGCCATTTTTTAGAAAAATCAAAGATTTAGAAAAATCTTCATATAAAGGGTATTTTCTTGGAAGTCTTCGTGTCGCACCTTTGGAAGCAACTGAACCTAAATACCAAGTTGGTGTTTACCCGACTTTCATTTTTGAGCTATTATGTCCACTCACACCAAATGCTTTTTTTATTCAGGGAGGGCTTTAAAACATGTATTTCTGCTGAAATCTTGGTATCGTATTTTTGAGTGGAATGCAATATGTTCTCCACCTACTATGTAGGTGGTAGAGAAAGTAAACATTTGATGAGTACAGCTCAACAACTATTTCCAACCATTTAACTCTGCAGCAAACCTTATATTTATAGTGTTCATTAATAAGTGATCCTTCTATCCACGTTACGTCATTCATGATCCATTCCTTCCACTGATTTCAAATATGTACTTTGTTGCATACAGTACGTGGAAATACGATTCAGATAAATTCATAATTCCTAGTCATGAAGGAGTAAATCCTCCTCCATGGTCATAGTAACGAAAAGAAAAAGGAAGAATCGAAAATGTGCAAGCCTCTACCCTCAGATGATACATATTTGGAAAAATGTAATCTTACAGTATGGAATTACATATTTGAAAATTTCTAACACTACGAAAAATATTTTACACAATTGTATATTTTAATGAGCTTTACATTTTTTGTTAAACAGTTTTTACCCATCTCTTGGGTTTTTAAGTTAGAAAATAATACAGGATTCATTCAAAATAAAGGGGACTTCACAGCTTATGCTATACAACACTGTATTCCTAATGTCAATATCTCAGACATATGACATTTTAATCAAAAGCATTGCAGCCGTTTTTTAGAAAATAAAAAATAATGAAATGTTCTGTGCAAAGCGTAATTTGGGATGGGCAATTTCATGTTGCACCCTTGAAAGCTCTGGATCTTAATACGAAGTTGAATTGCGTGCGTAGACATGCGCGCGGAGCTTTTCCAAAAAATTATTTTGTGGGGAGGGGATCAGTGGACCCCAAAATCCATATTTCCGATGAAATATCATACTGATTTTTTTAAATGGGATACAATAATACTTCTACTGGCTATAGGTAGGTGGAAGAGAAGGTGGAAATGTATATCTCGTTAATTGAATACAAATAGAATCTGATATACAATTAATAATTTTATAAATATTCGCTGTTTGATTAGTCGTCCAGTTGATATTGTTGTATCGACGCCGTTTTTATGACAAATGTTTACCATGATTAAGATAAACAGAGAGAAATATAGGATTTTGAATATATACTTGTTACAAATGTAAATGAGATCCACAGAACATAAATAAATAAAATCATTCATATCAGTCACTAAATCCTCCTAGTTTTCTTCCTAAAGATACGTTCCTCCCTACAAACACAGCTTTCTCCATTCTTACCTCTTCTCCATATTAAACATTTGTCTTATTATAACCCTCATGTAATCTCTAGCAAGCAATTACTTCTTATCACTGTATCAGGCAATTAATTCCTTTTCCTCTTCCTAGTCAGTTTCAATTTTTTTTGTTTCAATCGCTATTTTAATATAATAAATAATTGATTATGATCCTCCTTGTAAACTATTTTACAGCGAAGTTAATGGTTTGAATTAATTTTCATATTAATCTATATATTTTAAACGTTACTTTTTTATTTTAAAATTAAAAGTATGTTTCCTGTAATGAGCAGTTAAATATAATTTTGTGAAACGTGATTTTTACGCGTATCGCTTCTGTGGAACATCTATTAGTGCCGTTATTATCCAACTTTCAGTCCATCTATACGGAAGAAACAGAGAGGGGTTCACGGAAGGTTTTCATTGTCAGTTTCAGTTCTAGTTTCAGTTGTGTTTCCCCTAATCTAAAGTTAGCAGAACCCTCATATCATTGGGTATCGAAACCAGACCCTTAAAGAATAAGTCTATCATTATTTGAAGTAAACTCCGACAACACGCATTAACCTATGCACAAAAAGCAATTTGTAGGTAAGAAGTGAGAGGAGAGGAATAGTAAAACTTTCATTTTAGCAGAGATTACGTTATCTGAATTTTAAAAGCCGCGCAATGGTGCGCCAATTTTGAAGCAGTATACTTTACCTGCTTCTGATGTTATGGTTATCTCGTAGCTCGTTCTGTTGTCTCCTGCGCCAGCTGCTCCAGTGGTAGAGCTACGAGTACTTTCTCAGGTATGCGTGGGTGTAATGTGAAAGGACAATACTAGTTTAAATTGATTGAAAAATTTAATGTGCTCTAATATTTGAGCTAATGAAGTGAGTTGTCTACCGTTTTCGGATAAAGAATGAAAATGATTATGAATCGTAGCATAACTCGAAACTATAACAATGGATTTTGTTATACTTGCTAATTTCTGCAGTATCAATTTTACGGCTTGAAATAACTATTTTCGCAATAAAAGAAACTAGAAGCGTAATCTGTCGCTTAAATCCTTACCGGCAAAACCCTTCGCAATACCCGCTAAACCTTATTTACACAAGCACGCCACTGAGCGCTTAAAATTACACACACGTAATCACCAGATTACTAATTCGAGAGAGAGAGAGAGAGAGTCATGAGTATATGCACGAATACGTGCACGAATGTGTGTAGGGACGAATGTGTGTCTGATTAGAATGCATCCCCTATATCATCTTAAGCTCCGCCTACTTTAGTACTACCCCACCAAGTCGTCTTCTTGTGCAGAGCCAATCTTACAATTCTTACGTGTGCGTCTGTTATCTTGTTGCTATGGGGTACCTCCCTGATTCTCAGAATTTCATTGTATTTCTCTTTTACGGAATTCTGCTATACGGGACTGTTCAAACGTACTTGCTGCACCGCTTAACTGCATTCCAAGAACTTTTATCCTAACGCGTTGGCTACTTCGGCTGTCGCTAATGACTTTCCTTAACATGACTTGCTAGTGACTTTTCCTTGGAGAAAGCTTTTCAACTCAAGCTTATTACATTATACCTTGATTTAATATATGGAAATTATTTGTTGCAACTATTTCTCTATCTTACTATTATTCTTTTATTTAATTATTTGTATCTTTCTGTCAGTTACATACCAGTGATTGAACCTTGCAGTACCGTATAATTTTACGAACACGGGCTAAAAACAATATTACAATTACTGTGAAAGATTACAGCTCCGACCAGTATTTTAATTATACCTACACTAATACCACTGTAACCAAAATTATATAGCATTTATGGATTCTGAATAAGTAAATGAAACTAATTTGTATAATGGGCTTTCATAAAACCAAAACTAGCATGTTTTTTTATTGTTTGTGTGTTTTTTATCCTTTCGTACATCAATGGTGGAATAATTGCTATGAAACTTGGAATATTATAGCATACCTTAATCACACTTAGAAAAGTAGGCTACATGACATTTTCATTGCTTCTCCAAATGGGAGGATTCTAATGGAACACAAGATCCAAAATTCGAAATATCTCGCCTTTTTATTTAGTTTCTTGAAAACATATAAAAGGATTTATAAGCATAATGTTTCGATAAGTTTTTCAATTTACAGAATTTTAGGAGCTATACAAATTATTCCTTAATTTTATTCGTATGCGTAAACCGATTACTGTGTGAAACGATCGTATTGCAAGCATAAGGAAGAGTTAAAATTTTCCTGAGAGACAATGGACAACAATCTCCACATTTACGCAATAACGCGAGCAGACCTCGGATTCTGTTATAAAAAGTTTGTAGTTTGAACTAAACTTCTGTATTCCAACCTGTAGCACATACGTTTCCGATTCTCTTTAGCTGTGGTAATTAATCCATACAAAAAGCAATAAAGCAGTGCTAGATGTTGGCAGCAATGTCTATCAGGTACCCCAGGGAAGAGAGTATTAAATACTCCCGCAAGCTCCTGAAAGACTATAAATCAAAATTCCATCCAGTTTCATATATATATTTCCAAAATCCCATTCTAGGATTCATATTGCTAAACCTGGGGGCAATTTTGCAAGGCTGGCATGGCTGCGACATTTTCTGGTGCTGCGTATGATATATGGTGTGCGTGTTACATCACCTGGCCCAGGGAAGGGGAGCGGATTAGCTCTAAACATGCCCCCTAACTTTTGCATCTGTTCCTTCCGCCCCCGGCATGTTTGGTATCGTTCGGGATATTTACATCGTTTTTCATTTCACGTCCACTAATTAATTACAAGATTTATAAGCCGCAAGTAAGAGAGATGTTCATTTGTTAACACTGTGGTCAGACAAGTGAAGGGGAATGCAGGTTTAGCAGTGGTGGCTCGTGAAAAACGAAATTTATGTTGGTTGTTAATAATGTTCTGACATCTTCTATTACTTTTTAGGCTGAGATTGACCGAAAGGAGTTTATTAAAATATAAAACCCATTCTTTCTATGTAATTTTTTAGAAAAATATAATGTATCTTTTAATTTCTCTATCGATTATGCAGAATTCTGCCCAGATATTCAGTATCGATATTTTATTACAAATGCATATTTTTACTTCCTCTGAATAGAAAAGGTTTCTTAGAAGAGGTCGGCACCTCGTTATGGGTGAGCTCGCCTGCACCTGTCTCTCGATTAAAAATAAGTCAAAAGGGGGAAAAAAGAGAAATAAAAACGTTATGATACCAGGTGAAAAATTTTAGTATAGGTCCCACACTCCCGACAACCATTTCTGTAATTAAATCTATAATATATAGAACATAGTATTTTGTACTATAAAATGTTCTTGTCTGCTGTTTTATCAAAACTGCCTCTAATGATTTTGGTTAAAGCATAAGTTGAAGGTTTGGAATGAGAAATACATTTTCTGCCAATAGTCTTTGAAACCCTCAAATTCTCAGTGAATGTTATATAACTGGGAAGCCATAAGAGAGAAACAAAAATTGTAGAACTCATTCAAATATTAATTTGTGATTTCTACTGCAACGGTGAAGCATTAGTAAGTTCTCCCTCTCAGGCTTTCTTTCACTTCTTTCTCGCTCCTTGTTTCTCTCCCTATTTCCCACCCCTCTCACCCTCCTCCTTTCAGTCCTCTTCCCCTCACTCTCTCTATACAAAGGACATGACATACAATGTTTTGGAAACCGTTAACAGAACTATTTTTTAAGTATGAATAAAATGATTAAAGCATAAGTGAAATATTGAATACTATAGCATCCTGTTCCTTATTCTTGTTACGGGATTGGGAACACTCTTGTGTCCCTTGATAACTAGTTTATGTGCACGAGTAACAGAGACAAAAAAATTGTACATTCATCCTAATAATTTCTCTAAGTAACAAAAATAATGGAAAAAGCATGCTTTTGCCATGTAACATTTCTTCAGAATGCTCAATAACAAGCTATAAATATAATTTTTTTTATTTCGAGTACTCTTTCGGTAAATTAGGATATCATTTAGGTTATTCTCTACTTAGGGCATAATATACCATTATATACCAAGTTTCACTACAATTGGTTGATCATTCATGCTGAGAAAGCAACACTGACACATGCGTGCGCACGCAACTGAATTTTTTTTTTGTTTCTGGGCATCCCATATCCATATTAGCATCAATTATATATCCAAAATTCAAAATTTTCCAAACATTTTTCTGTTACAATTTTCTTATATTTATACATCAGATTCAACTTTATATAATTTTATTTTCAGACCTAAACAAAATATACCTGTGTGTGTGATACATTACCTAAATAAAATGCACTTTTTCTATGTAATCCATTCAAAATTACAGTAAGAAAAACTATATGTGTTAACACCACAGTCATGCAAATCTAAAGTTAAGTTAAACAAAATCCAAGTTATTATTTAATCTAATGAAACATTCTCAACTCTCACCGAAGAACACACGATATTTAATTTTGAAGTCGTTTTAAACTAGGACTGTACATTTAGGCTCATTGTTTGGGAAAATGCTTAATAGTACTAAAAGCTGCCTTTATAATTAAAATATAAGTAGGAATATTCAGAGTAACTGTCTCTAATCCCTAACCAATTCCTGTTTTGAAATTGCTTGTAGTTTTACATCGATGGAACACAGAAACAAATGTTATAAATGGTTATTTTTACCTGATACCAGAATGTTAATATATAGTACCTTCATTCGTTTCATTTGAGTCCACACTCAATTTCTAATAACACAGGAATTTAGACACGCAGCAAAAGCGCACAGATCGAACCTTGCTCTCGCGCTGGCTAGACTGAGGGTTCAAGATACCAATTAAGTGACATGCCATTAAATGACATTCTAAGAGCTGGTCACCTTTCACACTTTTGTATAACCCTCTCGTTTGCTTTGGAAGGTATGTTTCCGACAAAATAAATGATACTCGTTCAATAGACATGATTCGTGTTCATGGAAAAACAAGAAGAAGCACAAGCGCGCATTAGCCAAGCATACCTTCTCCGGTTAAACTAATATTTTTTTTCACGCGAATATTAATTAATAAGTTCATTGCAGAACAAGAAAGACATCTGAAAGTATATCGACAAATTTTAAGTCTCATTTTATCATAGTTTTATTCTACACTACATCCATACTTACTTATATCTGTACAAAACTATTCCAGCGCTTTTGCATTCTTTTTACTTTTTTCTTCTTTCTTGTTTGTATTGCGTGTGCAACTATCTGATGCATTACTACAGCAGTTCTAGGAAGTGGAGTCATCCACCATATAGCCTTTGTGCAACGAATTAATACATATCGGGTGAACAATATACATTGGAACCGCGCGCTCGACTTCACCGTCCGCGGCCAATGACGCCGAAGAACTGCTGCCAGGAAGTCCGCTTTAGCACATCTGGCTTTGTGTCTAGTTATTAGTAACAAAAACTTAAACAACTGATGTAAATTACTCACCGATGTATTGCATGGATACGCTGGAGCATTTTTCTTATTTCTTGCACATGCTTATGATGTTAATCATTACACTACACAAGCGATAACAATTGCAGGAGTTTAATCAGAGGACACAGGAAGCATGCATTATGAGTAGAGACAGGCAAAATATGAAAATTCATATTCTAAATAATGCTTGCTATCGTTACGGGAACAAGTAATGCGTTTTGCATTGTGCAGAATTCAATGCACGTGAAAAAAATTCATACTTCATAATATTTCGGTAAAATCTTAATATTTTATGCAAATCTTCATATTTCTTCATATTTTGTAATATTTAAAACAATCTCCTTTAGCAATGCATCGGGAAGATATTCTATTCACGTAGTTTTCTGTAAAAAGCATTTATAAATTTCCAAGTCAGTTTTTTTCAGGAAAGTCCTCTGGGAAACCTGCACCACCCTTAACAAGTCAGGTGCAGTTGAGAAAACTAGCATTTCCTTTTCCTCTATGTGACGTCACATAGAGGAAACTTTCCCTATCCTTGAGGAGTTTTATATTAGCAAAACGGTGCTTTTAGTATCATATTATAATTAGTATTAAGGGAGGACAAAGCAACCAGTAACTTCTTTTTTAAGTTTAAGGTCTTCACAAATTTATAAACTCCATGTAATTTGTTGCGTTTCATTTGATACAAAGCCTATTTGTTTTAAACTAGTGAATTGAATCTCCCCACACCGTTAAAGTATAGTGTAGGATGTGTGTATCAGAGCGAGACACCTCGCACACTGTGACCAGCTTGATCCACTGTGGTTACACTCCCCGGGAGGCAGAGATGAGGTGAAGGAGCCGTAGGAGGTCGCAGGTCCGCAGGTAGACAGGCTCACAGAGACGCGCAGAAGTCTATAATTCTTAGTCTGAAGACCCGCGCACTAGTAGAGGCGAAGAATCCCAAGAGAGGGCGAGGAATTGACCTTAACGGGCGGGACAACGCACCCTGGCATTAACGGGAAGAAATCTTTCCAATGCGCAAGCTCCCACGCCATCTGTCCGAACCGCCGGCACCGCAGGATCTGAAAACACACCTGAAACTTGAACGTGAGAGATGAAATGAGAGAAAATGGGGGAAAGGAAAACCCGTGGTAGAATACACCACCCCAGCATTCGCTTAGGCGACCAGGGGAAAACCGCGAGAAACCCCATGGTCAGAGTGGGCGGTCACCGGAATCGAATGAGACCTCCCGAATGTGGGCCATAGACATAGCCGCCTGAGCCATCCCGGTCGTTTAAAGTGTAGGATACTTAGTCTTTAAAATAGGATACTTAGGCTTTACATAATATTTTGGCATTTTTTTTCCATATTTTCATATTTTGACCCTAAAATATTTCGCGATATTTCCGCAAGGGATATTCGACTGTATATTCTGTGGCTTAGTCCTGTACATAAATACCATACCATGCCAAAAACTAGATTTAATGTGTAACGCAAGGACGTATTCTAAGTACCACACTGATCCAGTGTTAGCCTTGTCCGGTTTGGACTGGAGACCCAGCCTCCGGAACAACAATCTAGCAGGATGAATTGATCAGAAAGTTCGATGGAGATAAGTGCTTAATTGGATAACATGACCTTCGGTCGTTTGTGAGGTCAGTGAAAGTTGTAATTGGTAAGATTACTGAGCAATAAGCAACGAATTGCAATGTTTGGGAAGATTACTGCCATAGAGGTAGACCAAGCGGTTAAATATAAACATGATGGATAACGTCATTCCTGGAGCTTCGTTAAGCTGAGCTATGTGAAGGCAATAAGCAGTATTGGCGATCATTCTTGCTACTTTATTTTGGATTGTTTGAATTTTTGAATGAGTTTTTGCAGCGAATTCCGAAGTCTAAGGTGCAATAGGAGCGCTGATTGCATTATAGAATATTTATCTATGTCACAGGAAGAATTTCGAAATTTGAAAGAGGTACATTCAAAATTTTACTTGGGATTTGGAAAATACACAGCCAATGTGGTGTTTAAATGTTTATTTCCAAACTGTACAAGGACCATGTTAATTGGTTTTCGTCCTTTTACTGTATATAGTATTTAACCAATTAAATGTTTGAATTTTCTCCCAATTTTGGTCTTTTCTATATCAAGATTATTTTATTTGTACTTTTCCATTAAATCCAGATCTAAAATATGTATTTTGATATGAATAAAGCAGGTGAAAAAAGTGAGCTTATAGAGAGTCGTGTTGGAAATTTGGACAACTACGTTCTTTCTCTGCTTTGATACGAAAAGCGTTGTAAAACGAGTCATATACCTAATACTCTTAAATTATTTATAGAAATGTATATGTTCTCGTCGCTGATAAAGCAACCAAACCTGATCCTATTTTCTGCTTAGGTAGGATTTTCAACACTCCAGTATCCGTTGTGTTGTGGATTTGTAATTCAAGGGGATAGTACATCCGTACACAAAATAATGTAAGGATCACGTACAGATTTCACTAAATTCAGTTACAAAAGATATCCCTGGATGCAGAATGCATGTTCTTTAAACTTGCGAAGTAACTTTATATGCTTTTGTCATCAGTAACTTTGTAGCTGTTTGAACAGAAAACAGTGAATTTGTTGAGAAGAGTTCTTAAGTGATATACCTGGGGGAAATTGTATAGAGAATATTCAATGCTATCAAAGTTTCTTATGGGGGCGAGTACATTATGCTGCTCTGTAGGCTTTTCTTTATTTTTTTTCTTGAGCATCTCCATTTCATGAAATTTATATACCAATCAATGAATTATTCTCGGAGCTAGAATTTGAACGCCAAATTGTAAACCTGATTGAGTTCATACGCATGTACTTATCAAACTTGAATACCTAACTGAGTCATAAGGGCGCGACATTATGTAGCGTGTATGTGTGCATTGTCGCGTCGGACACATTATTGCTTTGTAGCATGCCATTGCTGGGCATAATTATTTCGATTGGGAGTTTGAATTTCGTCCGACGCGGCATTTCTCTCCCCACCTCCTAGTCAGGGGTGAAGAGAGGAAAGGGGGTAAAGGCAAGTAGAGATACGAGTTTCTTTGTCCAGTAGCGTCAGACTAGTTGCAGCAGTCATGTGTGTCTCTTCAGGGCGAGTGGTTGTGTGCGTGTTTTCGTGTGAGTGTGAAGCACCTCCCTCCAATGTTTGCCTGTAATATTTTGTGAATGATGCAGAGGCACTATGTCAACTATATAATAAACCATAGCAAATGTGAAATTAAGTGTATTTTGTTATGAGTATCCCACGTCTGCTTTAAATTTGTGCAGCTAAGGTCCTGGTCCTCTCGTTGCCACTGAGACTACGTCCCCCAATGTTTATGCCGGGTTAACTAAATTTAATTTCTAGCTGTAAAACCTTTGCCCTCACCCCGGTATATAACAATACCCTCAGGCAGCGGTATCCCAAACATCCGTATATCCACGCCTCGCTTTGACTTGTCAGAGAGAGAGGTCCCAATGTACTCCTATTTTGTTCAGCAAGTATAAACCTGGCATATCATCAGCAAATTCAAGAGGAGATTGTGAATGTAGCTTTCCCATAGATTTGTAGAGAAAACGATGGAATGACAGGTTCTTTAGCAAGCTATATGATTCTTCCTTTGTGGTGAATTGGGTATGAATTGTGACATGGAAGAGTAACTCTTGGAGAAATAATTGATCCTATATAAAATGTTCAAAACAACGAAACAATTTTAGAAGCACTCATGGCGAATCCGGCAGCATAAAGTCCCTTGGAAGACGATTCTGTCCTTATTTTCAATTAGTGACAGTGTTCAAATGCTTTTTCCTCATATCCAAGAGGCAGCGAACAGCGAAATCGCAAATCCGGCCTTCGCAGTGACAAAACGATTTGTCATACGCATAAAGCCGTTTTTTTTCTTTCTTCTTTTTTCCTCTATGTAAGCTGATGGGGACATATTCTGTAGAAAACAAACACAAGGTCCCACTTGGGCCCAGTAACATGGGACTTGATGCATTACCCAGTCCACTGGCTGCTGGCTTTATTTCTCATGAGACACAGAAACAAACAAGGTTTCACTTCCGCTCGACCGCAGCAGCGCCACGGTTGTTCCGGCAGGAGAAGAAAACAAAACACAAACTCCTTTCGTGACCGAAGCACACACTCTTAGCTTGTAAAATCAATCAGGAGCGGCTCGTAACCCTAAAAACAGGTCAAATATAAATAAACGTTTCCTCGCTTTTCATTATTGTGCAGAAGCGGCCGGGAAGATGAAGCAATCTAACCTGAGCTATATTATACTCCCTTTAGTTAAACCCACATGTGGTTGAAGTAATTTAAATTTGCATAGATCTACAGCGTTATGCTAAGCTCTCCTGCAAATATGAAGGAGTTTCAATGTCCACATGGGCAACCTGCAAATCACTTTCCTAAATCAACGTAGCGGCGATGTAACTGTCCGCTAAAACATTTTCACTACTAAAATCTCACACTTGTGCATTGCTTAATATATGTATATGACTTGTAAAATTCGGGATGAATTCATTTCCTGAGGTATATATGTTTGTATAAGACTTTTGTCAGTGGTAGAGCTATAAAACTTATAGGATATAGCACTTAATATATTGGGTGTAACTGAAAAAAAGTTTGCCCTTTAAAACCGTGAAACTAGACAACAGCGTATTTTGTTGATTACATTTTCATTAGTGAAAAATTATCAAATTTCTTAATTTGTAACCAATTGCCTTTAAATTCATATGCTAGGAAGGTTGTTTTATGTGTCCGCAAAGTTTTATGTAGCTAGTGAAAGTAATTTAAAGATCATTAATTATTATTTATATAAATATTGGTAATTATATAAAATATAATCCCACGCGTCAAATTATTTAAGTTTTTACAATAAACATTCAGGGTCTATGGCCCGCATTCGGGAGGTCGTGGCTTCGGTTCCAGCGGTCGACCTTCCTGAATTACGAGTTGTTTCGGGAGTTTCCCTGGGTCGCTAGGCGAATGCTGGGAAGGTTCATTACATCACCCGAATTTCGTGTGCCTCCATTTTACATCCATTCTCCTTTCACTTCACCTTTCATCTACTTGGCTGTTTCAGGATTGCAAGTGTCGGAGGGAGCCTCGGCGTTGCATGGCAGGGGAAAAGGTTGCTCTATGTAACACTTCGTCCCCAGGAATGGGGTCGATCTTCGAGTGTGGGCCCCCCAGTGGGATGTCAAAGCCTGCAGGGGGGAGGGAACCCGGTTGTAACAGCCGCCATCCGGGAGTTTCAATCTGGAAAAAAGTAGGGACCCTGGCATCTGCCCCATTGTGCCTCCTGGTCCGGCCGCCCTCTGCCTCCTCCTACTTCACCCCTCTCACTTTAGAGGCTTAGGCACAAAAGATCTTAGTAGATTTAGGTGCTACGTCCCCCTCCGCTCCCAGTCCTAGTCCTACAATAAACATTTTTCAGGCACTAGCGCAAGGGATATTGCTAAGGCAATCAAATTCGCTTTTTACTTTAAACAAAACATTTTTTATTCTTTTCTGCTGGAAAAATCCGATCATTTATGCAGTATTAAATGTGGAAAACCTTTTTCTTAGAAAATCAGTTTTTAACACACATATGGCGTTATTTTGTGTTTCTGGCCTTGTCTAAGCTCTCCTGCATAATAGTCATAAATATCCAAAATAGGACGGAATATTTTATATAGAATCTAAATCATTACAAATGGCAAAAACAGAAAATTGGAAATGCTGAACTCTTAACTATGTTACCATAAGGTTGTCCTAATATTACATCAATGAAAGCCCATTATTCAAGTTGGTTACTAGAGTGTGTCAGTCAGTCATAAGTGTCATTGGCTTCGCTTTATGTTTATCTCCTTCTGCTATAAAATAAATCCTGTGGCACTAAAGTCCGCGAAGATCCTGGGCCTGCCAACCCGACTGCCAACTTCACGCCCACTTACGCACGGCAAAGGTGGGCGATCATCCAACCGATACGGGGAGGTGATGCGGCCAGCAACACGCATCCCCCAGTCGTACAGTTGGATTAATAAAAGGAGTGAAGTAAAATTATAATTTGTGTAAGCCTACATTCTTATCGCATCACAACCCTGCTAAGAGAAACATATCTCTAACAATAATACTGACGCAGCCAAGGCAAACATAAATATATAATACTTAAAGAAACAGTTTAATTACAAAGTTAATATTTTTTTTTAAACTTGGGGCAAAGGCCACCTGAAAGTACATTTGGGGCGAAGGCTACCGGAAACTGTTTACTATACGTGCGGTTGCAACTACTACAAGTTCGGCCCCCCAACAGTTGAAATACAATACAACACCTAAAATACTCCTTTCTCAAAGCCTACGAGTAGTAGTAGTAGAAGAAAAGTGCTCTCGGATGTCGGTGATACCCAGTTGAAGTGCATTATGGATGCGCATGATCCCATGACGACATGATTCATGGAACGTTCACAGATATCCAGAATATCTACTTCTGGAACACTTGAAGCTTGAATGTTAGCAGAAGAAGCCCAGATCCACGCATGATGAGTGGCCGCAGAATGCCTTTGTACAGCAACAGAGTACAGTCCACTCGTACAGAGAATTTGCGGTTTAGGATCGGATAAAGCTTATGGAGACGAGAATATGCCTGATTGAGTTTAGTGTTGTGAACGCCCAGATATCTCGCTGCTTGATCAGAAAGTAACCATCACTAACCTTTTAACTTTTACTTAAGTTTTTAGGCTTTGATGTAAGTAATTTGGTTGAACATATCTTATAATTATTTAATTAGTTCACCGTAAAAGGTAACAGTAGTTCTAAATGCAGTCATTCAGTTACATCTTGAAAATAAATGAAATTTAATAGATGTGCAATGTATATACCCATTCTTAGTCTGAGTACGCAGTTATCTTAGGCAAGCACAAGACAATGATGCTAGGAAGCTACGCATTTTAAAAAATTACATTTCAAGTATGCTTCCTGGAAGTGAAAGAAAAAAGACATATGATACGGATACAGCACTCATATCCAGGTTATTCAAAAAGAAGGAACAGACTTTAAATATTTATTTATAATGAACGACAATAGATGGCGACACATGCGATACATCACCGAATAGAAGAAAGTTCAACATTTTATTTTATGTGTTCAAAATGAGTACCATTTGTTATGCGAGGACTACCACTGCTTTTCCGTTTGCATACGCAACCATCTTCTACAAATTGATTATATCAATTGTAAATTTTTTATGAGGAGGTGGCTCTTTATTGAACTTACATCGAAATCCACGGTGCAATGAAACGACTGATTCCCTCTTTGCATACTGCAGCGCACAAAACGACTTTTCCTGCGGCGTTGCCATTTTATCGTAAACAAAACCAGCGCCACTGTAGGCACTGAATGGGACTAATAGGCTGGGCTTAAAACGTTGAACTTTTCTCTATTCAATGATGTGTCGTATGTGTTGCTATCTATTGTCGTTCATTAGAAATAAATGTTTAAAAGTCTGTTCCTTCTTTTTGAATAACCCTGTATGTATGTGAGTAATGCGCATTTTAAGTGTGGCGGTGTATTTCGCCTTTATACATATGTTCAGAGCCTATTGCAGCGATCAGCTTGCACTGAAATAACGCACAAGTATACCAACCTAACCTCTCTGCGCATGCCCGTTTAGAGTTACATTTTCTACCTTTTAAATTTCTGCTTTACTAACTTTTTCTTAACTTCATAATAACACGTAGTAGTTTGAAATCTCAAATAATAAATATCCCTGATTTGCGTCCAAGAATCCAAGACAAGTGGATAATATACCAGCTAACTGTAACTGTCAATAGGTCGAAAAAGCTAAACTGATTTCTCTTGTAAGGAAAGCTCCAAATACAGAATACGTAAACTGTAGCCAATACGCCTTCTTCACCCCGCATAAGCAGCGCAACTGCATTACCAGCTTGATGTGTAAAGTACACCACAGAGATTGTAAACTGTGTTTACATGCTCATATCCTTGTAGAAGGAGCACACATTTTCAGTTTAACACAGTTAAAGCTGGTTAGGAAATAACACGCGTATAGTTTGAAATGTTAGGTCCAGTAACATTACCACCAATAAAATGATTTAATTCTTAGTTTTTTCTACCACGTACATAGTAGGTAGAAAAGGTATTGCATTCCACCCAAAAATTCGGTACTGAGATTTTTTGAGGCCCCCCTCAGTCAAAAAAATTAGAAAAAGATCCATGTGTTCTGAGCAGCATAATTCAAAACGAAAAATCGGATAAGTACCAAACGTGGTATTTAAGTTCAGATCTTCCAAGAATGCGTCACTAAGGTCAACACTCTCAATTATCCTTTACATGAAACATTTTTCGAAAAAAATTCTAAAAAATGGCTCTAACAATTTTGATCAAAATAGCATATGTCAAAGATACTTACACGAAAAATAAAATGCACATCTTGAATTTTCTGGACAGAGCCTTTATGTCCTCTTCATTCGGAAGGAATTTTCAATAATCTTGTATAACTGGTAAACGTTAAGCGATAGACGAAAACATACTACAAAAAATGTAGATCTCTTTAAAATACACAATTTATTTCAAATAAAGTTTTTTGTGTGTTTTTTTTTGTGAGATATCCGTTATTAAGGGTTTGAATTTTTTATTTGTTGGTCATTCTCTTAAAGTCCTGTCAACATTCAGTTTTTTCTCGCAATTGCAGGGAAACAGTATGGAGTTTTAAGACCAATGTACAGCGTCCACTTCTTAAACATTTGACTATCACTGTTGACTTTATATCTATAACGAAATGTGTAATATAGCTATTTCTGCAAAGGTTTACTTGGATTAAAATGTAGTAGATAGAAAAATAAGCTTTGGTGAGAATATTTTGTACAGACATTAATAAAGATGGAGAGTAGAGAAAGTTATATAAATGTATCAGCTCAAATTTTTGTAATTCCAAATAATGTAAAAATTTGCTTACAACGCGTAAATAGCAGGAATTGTTCTTTTGCACAGTAGTTCTGTTCCATAATAACACAAACCAGGAGAAAATTAATTTTACAATGTTTCAGGCTATAACAAAATAGTATTTCATGTTTCATATTGCTATTGAGACAGTTTTTATATCATAATAATGATAAATTACTGCACTGTTATGAAACATGTAAATAATCTCTATATATTTCTTGTAATCACGGTGCTTATCAAACGTGTATGTCTGTATGTTACTACATGTTATGTGTAATCTTAGTTTAGGACGCAAATATTCCATAGGACAGAAATTTTCCACTGGTAAAAGCGTGTGACACAATAACGAGGGTGAACTTACGAAACCAACATACTTCTTGTTAGCTATGCGTACTAAGAAGGCATAAGTAACCCAAGCCGAAGGAATGCCCGATAAACTCAGAACCATGGGATTTTCTTATTGTTTCGTGCCAGTGACTGCTCAGGAACAAATCGGAAAGAATCATCTCTTCACCAGATTCTTCAGATTTAAGAAATCGCGCTAAGCGATAGCCAATTAGAATACTCCAAGCAAATGTTGAATCGCTAGACCGCTAGCCGAGATTCTAGGGCAACGACAGTCTCCCTTGGAACTCGATAACCGGATAAACCTGTGAAACTCTGCAATTCCGCGCATCAGATAAAATAATCAACAGTGCGCCTTGTGAATCAATTCTAAGTAAGGTGAATCGTCAAGCTTACCTAGATACCGAACTAGATACATTCCGCTACCGGAATTCACGGGAGTTAAGATACTACGTAGTACAACAAAAAAAAGTCCTGTGAGGTTACTAAAGTACCTCAAGTTAAGTTTTGTGCGTGTCAGTGGTTAATTCGAAACACTACTTGGTGGAACTATCTTCGTGACAATTGTTATTTACTGGGGTGAGGCCAAAAGGTTTGCAGCTATATATTAACTTTTAGTTACTTTAGTTGCCCCAGCATATATATTGGGAGGCATAGCATCAGAGGTAACGAGAGGACCAGAAACTTTAACAACACATTCCGGAGCAAGCGTGGGATAGTTATAACAAAATACACAGAATTTCACTTAATCACATTACCTGTGGTTTATTGAATATAAGCACGGTGCCCCTACATCACACACAAAAGATTGAAATGAAGAAATTGAAGGGAGATGCTACACACACGCGGTTACATCCACACAATTCACATACGACCTTCCCCACCAGATACGACCAGAAGTGACGCTAACACACAACAAACAAAGGAAATAACGCTCACTATTCCCCCTCTCCACCGCTAGTAGGATCACCAGCTAGACAGTGACGAGTTGCCACGTCAAACGAACTTCAAATCCCCAGCCGAAAGAATTACCCCAACAATACTGTCACCAACAACGCAATAATGTGTCTGGCGTGACAATACACACACAAAAACGCCACACAATACCAAGCCAGTATTAAAAGTCCTAAACATGGAATTGCGTTAATAGTAACTATCTAACTTAATGTTACATTCTTATCACAGTGATTAACTTTAATACTCTAAGTCTAATACAATTAAATAAATTTATTGCAGTGTCTTATTTTTAGGTTTCTTCTTCGATACACGCTCTGAGAACTCGAACCATCTCATGCTCGTAACTAACATTTATACCAAGTAGCAGCCGAGAATCAACCCGATATTATCAACAATTAATGCAGCAGTTAAAATCAGAAGACACGCCCTCGTAAACTGGCCGGCTCAAACACCAATTCCATTATAAATAATTAGAGTCGAGCAAAATTACGATGTCCTTATCCTTCGACTATAAAGCTGCAGCATTAATCGTAAACATAATAAATTGCAACGAGAAGGATAATGACTCACTATGCAAATAAAGAATTCACGATAAAAGTTATCCATTAACACAGTCTTAATTATAAAAGCCTTCTAGACGAAATTCCTATAAAACAGTACATCGCAGCATTCAGATAGTTATATTACTTGTAGCGGTTTCTCCTTTGTAGGACCATGAAGCGGTTCCTCCTTGGTAGGACCTAGGACCCCACTACGTTGATGATGATGGATGGTTTATTACTTACCTGCAGGTCGTCTTGATGCCCGTGCTCTCGTGACGTATCTCGACCTTCTCGTAGACGGGAATCTGATGATCGAATATCTGTATTCTTGTGTATGTGTGTGTTGTAATTATTATTTTATAATTATGCCACAGCTGCTGTATTGGTGTTAAGGAGCCCTTGTGTTTTGTCAGGGTTAGGTATGGAGAATGTTAAAAGATGTTGCAAACACATAGTCTGTTAATTATTTCACTTGTATTTTAGATAAGCCACATGATATTCATAATTCACTATTACCTTTGTCATGTTAACATACGTATAACTAGTAGACTTTAATACGTAGTTTTAGCGTCTATATAGATACGAGCTTAGCCACTACCTTGAAGCCGAAATTATAAAGTCAATAATTATCATAATAATCTGGGAAGGATAGCGAAATAAAATAAATAATAAAATATTTAAAATCAGTACATGTATTAAAAGGAGAAGCATTGGGAAAATTGTTGACTGTTAAAAGCGACAGAAAGACCAGACAGGTACAGTTCAGCTAATTAGGGACCAACCCCAGGTATAAAGCGTAAATAGCTGAAGCCAGTTTCTCTTGGAATTAATGGATGTAGTTGCACTGGCCAGGATGTGAAGGTCATTAGAGGCTTCATGACGCTAAGTTTGAGGAGAGTTTTGAGGGGAGAGAGGGGAAGATAGGAGGTTTTTCTTTGTATCGCGCGTGTGGTGAAGACATTCTCGCTGGAGCACTCTGGGAGTGCAGAACAACGGTCTCGTAGAGGTCCGAAGACTGGGTGCGAACTTGCAAGAGGGTCGAACGATCAGATCTAATTGATAATCTTCGGTCTTGGAAAAGACACAGTAACATCGTAAGAATTCAAAAGTGATCGGCAAATCTTAAGTCTTATTTTAATGGTGAATAAAAGTGTTCCAAGAAAGCGTTCCTGTTTCTATGTACATGCACTCACGCATACCCAGTGATTAAGATCTCATGCTCGAGCAGCTGTGGCAAAGTATAAAAAAACAACTAGGAGGAGAAACGCAGCAATCGTGAGGCAAAGGTATTGCTTCAGTGGTTGGAGGACGTAGCGTGGCTGCGTCAACCTTCCTGCTCGAAGACTGACAAGCTTCTGTTAGCGTTCCCTTCAGCAGTTCCTCTTAACATACGTACTTGAATTATAGGTATGTAACAATGTACCTGATTGGTGCTACTATCCAATAATATCTAGTAACAGTTTATGTTACATATATATATATATATATATATATGTTTGCAGACTTCCATCATCTTAATTATGAATCCAAGGTTCGTTACATGCTTACGAAGATACAACTGCATTTCTTGTAATTTTATATTATTGGTTATATAGCTAACAATAGCCTTTCCCCCCTCATATTATACTTCATATGTTATAACGTTATATACTGTTCTCTACCATGTATACATTATGAATATACGTGTTTTTAACAACATCTTAATTATTATACGCACAATATTATCAAAGAAGATGCATAGCACGTAAAACTTACAACAAAATATTAAAGAAAGAAATTATTAATGTGTTGATACTGAGAAACTGTGAATTAGATATATTATTACATTAATGAGTTATTGTATTAGTTTGTCCGTGGCTAGTACTGTATGTTGCTTCATACTTTGTAAAGAACGGTGTTTCTGTCTAAAATCTTAAGCTTAGATTTTTATAGGTTACTCAAAATGATTATATCTCTACTGTATGAAACAAAATACTCGCACAAGTCTAAGAAATGCTGTTTTTCTTACCTGTATCAAATTTCCAATCTCGCCTATGGACGGTCTTAAACATTTTACTGTTAGGAAAGGCATCACATTATTTAGTGGTTGCGTAAATGTCTCCTCAGAAGATATTCTGTCATCATATGACAACTTCTGTAAGAAATCCAAAACAGGATTGATATTCTACAACCTATCCACACAAAATCATACTTTACCATTGCCTGTTAATCATTATAAACATTCTCAAGAAATTGTTTCGTTAGTTAATGCCACGAAATGTACATTTTGCAGCCTAAGATAACAGAAGCGTTTTAAGTAAGCTAATTTGTTTGGTAGCCATGATATAACAAACTCGTGTACTCATGAGAAAAAAACGACCACTTAAAGTTTCATAATGTCCTGCTTAATATGCGGAAGAATTATTAAAAAACAAAGAATATTTCGGAAATTAAATAGATACCATAAGCTTTTTATATATTAGCAGATCCTACTGATATCTTCGCGTTATTGTTTAAATGCAGAGATTCTTCTCTGTCCCACTCCCCGTTTCACTTCTTTTCTCTCCCCCCTCTTTCTCTTTTTCTCTCACCTAGTGTCGCTTACTCTCATTCCATCTCTGCATTTCTCTTTCTCTCTTCCTCTTTCTATATCAATTTCTTATTCCTACTCTTCGCGCTCTCTCCTTATTGCCCTCAGCTCCTCTCTCTCTCTCTCTCTCTTTCTCTCTCTCTCTCTCTCTCTTCTGTGTACAACTTACATGAGTATGCTTTGTTTGTAAAACCTACTTGTTTCGTAGTGTTACCAGAAAATAAAACATGATTGCATAAAACACATAATTAAAAACCACACATGCCTGTTGCTAATGCTTGCATCGGAACTACGTGGTTTCTGAAATAACTAGATCACGTACATAAATAATGGTAATAAAAACTGTTATAACTTCTTAAACATTGATTATAAAATGATAAAATGTTTGGAAACATAATACTTATCAATTGTAATGTAGTATATTTTAGTGCAGAGTATATATATATTTTTATTACATATTTATTTTTATTTTACTTCCCATTAGAAACACCTCCACTTTGGGAAAAGTAATTACGATGTCGTATAATCTGTTTTTAAGGCAGACCTAAAGTCCGTTTTATATTATCTCTTTCTCTGTCTGTCTATTTAAAAGTACATTTACTTCAAGGTAGCGCATCATACACGATAGAATCAATTATTCATTAAACAATCGAAAATTAGCAGAAATTTTTGGTTACAGTTTTACATTGACTTCACCGAACGAGATGGCTCCGCGGTAACGTGTGAGGCTGACATTCGGGAAGTCCCGGGTTTGATTTCCGTCGACCGCTCTCTCTAACCTTGGGTTGTTGTGGTTTTTCCTGACCGTTAGGCGAATGCTGGGGTAATTTCTCATCTAGCACGATTTCCTTTCCTCATTTCATTTCATTCAGTTCCTTCTCATACTCTCTTAGGCGTGCTTCTAGGTTTCATGGCTATGGCGGTGACGGGCAGATGGGGCGGATGCTTGCTCAAAGGAAAGAATACTCCCCGTGGACACTAGAGGGCTGCTTGGACTATTAGGGACTCGGCGCGCCTTTGTGGCCTGTCTGCCTGCGGCCTGTAGTCTCCTGCGGTTCATTTACTTCCGGCCTTCCTACTGGGAGGTGGCAGCCGTAATAGATCTATTTAGGTCGCGGTGAGCCGAGGTGTCCTCCTCCACTGTATAACGTATACCTACAGTTATAAGTACACATAGACTTCAGAGTCTATTTAAAGAACCTGTTGCGTTCTTAATTATTTGTCTCATTTAAGTAGGAAATGAAGCATTCTTTTCGTTTTTCCTCACTGACTGACTGCGTGAGTGTTTTTAAAACATGCTTTGCTTTCTTGGACTCAGGGGATCTCAAAAATATATTTAAACTGAAATTAGGAAAACAAGTATTTGGGTCGTATACAGTACCTGCTCTGCTATAAATAGGAGGTAGAGAAAATAAGGATAAAAGACCAAGTGCTTTTTCCACCTAGATTAATTGCATAATGCTTCCCAAGGCACAAATAACGACTTTTCTTGCAGCAGAAAGCTAAGTTTTTACAACGAGACTGCAGTCTTTTACTATTGACTAGAAAACACTGTGACTAAAAGTCGCTAGTAGCAAGATGCTGTTGTGTTTTCACGCTTTCTTTGTTTCACCTCTGTTTACCAGATGGAACACCCCAAACACAAAGCTCTTCGTGAACAAAGTAATCGAAAGACAACACGAAAATAAACTGAAACAAAGGGGACGAGGAGGAAGAAAGTGGAAGGAAGGGAAGGGATCAAATAAAGGATAAAAATCGCTTTTGTTTACCTTGTTTGTTTTGTGACAACAGGAGCAAAGGGCTGTTTTTTACAAAGGACTTTATCCACTACAACATGGGATTGTTTTATCAAGCAGAAGCGTGATGCTGCGTAACCATGAGCGAGCTGTTTAGCTTGGGCGTGTTCGGTAGATAAAAGTGGCATTAAGTGACAAATTATATAGTTCCAGATCAACTACAGATTGTAAAGAGTATACAGGTAATATATTCTATTACTGACAGGGAATATATCTAACCTCGAACACTTAGAAACACATGAAAAAATACTTAGAAAATAAATCTTTCAAAAATACTTTGGTCCAACCACAAGCTACATCTGAATAGTCATCTATTCAATTCTTAAGAGGGAATTTTTGCTAAAGCAAAAAAAGCATACATATGACAGGAAAAAAGCACACGCATACGAATGTCGTAATTATATTGTAATTTTTCTCAACAAGAGTGACTCAAAACCTCTTAAAATAATTACGAGACTGAAAAACAGAATCTTTTATGATAGCATGTAAGCAGCTTTAACAGGCATACACAGAAGACGTGTGGAATGCAGGAAGGTTGTAAAGAAAGAATAACATCTTCGCCTAATTGTATAAAATGCTATTAAAATAACTATAATATTTCGTGAAGGTTGATCCTTTGATAAACATGGGTAAATTCGGTGTACGAAGGAAGATTATGAAAAGGGCGTTAAAATTCTGGTACAGGATTTAGCACCTTTCTCAGGGACACACACTTAAAGATTACTTAAAATAAATAGAGATGCTGAGAGTAAGTGCTGCACTAAGCACATTTGGTGTCAATATAAATGGAATGACTGATATTTGGAAACTGAGAAATAACTTTCAAAGAGGGTTTTGACTGAAGATATGGCAATAATTGCTTATACAGATAACCGAAGTATGTAAACTTCAACGAAAAACAAAAGTTCCTTCAGACTTACAACTAGGAATTTATAAGAGATAGAACAAATCTTACCACAGGAAGAACGCACAGCTCATTAAAGTTTATGTTCAGTTTATCTCAGAGTAATTAGTTATTTTCCACAGGCATGTATACGACTAGGACTAACTGCGGAAGGGGGCTTAGCACTTCGACCTAGAAGATCTTTTGTGTCTAAAGTTGCTGACGGGATGCCCCCGTGAGGGGTGAGGTGACAAGAGACAGAAGGCGGCCGCACCAGGAGGCACGACAAAGAAGGGGGCAGGGTCCCTACCTTTTACAGAGTGAAACTCCCCGGACGGCAGTTGCTACAACCGGCCTTCCTCCACCCTAGCAGTTTTCACATCTCCTGGGAGCCCGGGACTCGGAGACAGCCCCTATTCCGGGAGACAAAGTGTTACATAGAGCATCCTTTTCCCCTGGCATGCAACGACGAGACTCCCGCCAGCACTTTCAACCCTGAAGCAGACAAAACAGATGAAAAGTGAAGTGGATGAGAATGTAAGTGAGATGGAGAGACAAGAAATTCGGGGGATGTAATGAACCTTCCCAGCATTCGCCTAGCGACCCGGGAAAGCCCCGAAGAAAAGCCATGGGACAGGAAGGTCGGTCGCGGGAATCACAACCCACGACCTCCAGAATGTGGGCCACAGACGTTACCGCTTGAGCCACCCCGCTCGGTGTGTGTAGAATAAGGCTGGAAAGGAAGAATCAGACTTGCACTCGCATGACTTGTACAAACTATGTTTATAAACGCTTATTTACATATACTTAATATCAATCGAGATAATCATTTGCAGAAACCAATCTTATTGCTAATTTTCTTGTAGGTGCACGGGGAATATGGTAGGCTTTAAGCGATAGTCAAATCTTTTAAGAGCTGGTTTCTATGTGGAGCATTTCACTCTCTTTGCATGGCCAGGATATAAAAAACGAATAACGAATTCCCATTTGAGAAAAAATGTAAGTATTGGAAAATTCAAACAAATAACAAGGAATACCTCCGAAATGGTTCACTCAACAACAAAACATTATAGGACATAAATTGTGTGTTTTAGCGAGATCTACATTTTTGTGCAGTAAAATTTTGTCTATCTCTTATGGTTTACCAGTTATGCGAAAGCCATTCAGAATGAAGGGGACTTTTGGGGACATTCCCAGAAAATTCAAGATATACATTTCATTTGCCATGAAAATACCTTAAACGTGTGGTATTTTAGCAAAAATCGTTAGAGCCGTTTTTGAAAAAATTAAAATTTTGGTAAAGAGTACTCTGGGGTGGGGGAATTTTTCTTGAAAATCTTTGTGTCGCATCTTTGAAAGATACTGAACTTAAATATCCAGTTTGGTATTTGTTGCGAATTTTCGTTTTTGGTTTATACTATTCACAGACACACGCACGGACCTTTTTTCTAATTTTTTTCCAGGGGACCTTAACCTGTATTTCCGGTAAAATCTCGATATTGAATTTTTGGGTGGAAAGCAAAACTTCCCCACTTACTATACGTAATAGAGAAAATAATTCAATGATTTGAAGCATGGATCTTCTGGTTTCCGTCCGGCTGCTCTAAACCAACTGAGCTGAAAAACAACATTCCGACAAGTCATTAAATTGCACAACTGACACATTTTACCCGCTAAACCACAGGAGATCTCAAATTCATTTAGAAACGACATACCCCAATGGTAACTTACAATACTCTAAGTCCCGGGTATCATAGTTTAGCCAACTATTAGGTCAATTGATGGTAATTAATTATTCCTTCACATAAGCCGCATGTAGGAATTTTGCCATGGTAGCTCAGTTGGCTAGAGCAACCGGACGGAGGTTTAAATCCCGGCTATGGCATTGAATTTTTCGCTCTGATTCTATCAGTTTATCTCATAACTTATTTGTAACAGTACATGTTTCGAAAATATTCGTTGCTGTATTTTTAAAATTTTCCATATTAAAATTTACTTTGACGCGCCATCTATGGTTCATGTTGACCTGCTATACAGAGTGGACCATTTAAGTTGAGACTGCACAATATCTCCAAAACTAAGCGTTGTAGAAAAAACTGTCTGTAACAAAAGTTGCTTGATATTATGGGGGAAAGTAAATGTCGTTAGTCGTGTTTTGCTTAGAGGACGTTGTGGTGGTCATTTTAGGGTAAATTAATTTTTACTTTCTCTAATACGTATAGTAAGTAGGGGAAGTATTGTATTCCACCCAAAAATTCGATACCGGGATTTCACCGGAAATACATGTGTGTGTGTGTGTGTGTGTGTCTGTGTGTCTGTGAACAGCATAACTCAGAAACAAACAGTCGGATAAACACCAAACTTGGTATTTAAGTTCAGTATTTTCCAGAGATGCGACACGAAGGTTTTCAAGAAAATCCCCCTACCCCAGATTACCCTTTACATGGAACACATTTCGAAAATTTTAATTTTCTCAAAAATGGCTCTAACGATTTTGATTAAAATATCATATATTCAAAATATTTTCTTGACAAATGAAATGTATATCTCGAATTTTCTGGGAACGTATCCAAAAGTATTCTTCATTGTGAACGACTTTTATATAACTGTTAAACCATAAGAGATAGACAAAATTTTACTATACAAAAAACGTAGATCGCGTTAAAATACACAATTTATGCCATATACATATTTTTGTTGGGTGAACCATTTTCGAGATATTGCTTGTTATTCCCTTAAATTTTCCAATACTTACTTTTTCTCAAATTCGTTATTCATTTTTTTTGTCCTGGTAATGCAAAGAGAATGGAATACTCCACAAAGCAACCACCTCTTAAAATATTTGACTATCGCTTAAAGCCTACCAATTCCCCTTGCATCTACAAGGAAATTAGCAATAAGATTAACATCTCGATATCTCGATTAACATGAAGCATATGGAGAATAAGCGTTTGTAAAAGTAGTTTGTACAAAAGTAGAGAAAGCCATGTGAGTGTAACACATCAGATTTTTTTAATGAGAAACTACATTTTGTATGTTTATTTTGTGATGAGGAATAAGGAAACAAAATAAAGAATGTTGATTCCCAATTACGAAACGTAACTTGACCCTCAAATGACTATCCATGGTTGGTCCAACCATTCATTGCGCTCTTCGTACACAGCCATTCAGGATTTTCGTTGTTATTTACGTTTGTGTAAGAAGAATTGCAGAGTCTTTATACAAATGCTGTTTAAGCTTTTTTAAGGAGTGAGAAAACAACATAAAAAAGGCAGGCCCCATCTAAAAATATTAATGACCATCACAACCACCTCCAAATAAAACGCGACTGATGGCATTTACTTTCCCCGTAATATTTTATCCAAGACATTTCTTTCTATAACGCTTAGTTCTGTAGATATTGTACAGTCTCCTCTTAAATTGTCCACCCTGTATATGCAGCTGAGTATTGTTTCCGCCTTTTACAATAAACAAGTATAGGTTGTCCAACTTGAACCCATTGTAAACAAATATTTATCGTGACTAAAAATCGTATCTATTTTTATTTGAACAGAAAGGAGCCCTTGAATTGATTGGTAGTGGATTTAGAAAATTAAGCGACTCTGCACAGACTTTTCTCACGTTTAGGAGGCAGTGAAGGTTATCATTAAGAAGTTACCAAGATCTTGTACTTGAGAAGAAAATATGTGAATATGGCTGCAGCTTTGTAAACACAATCACAGAAAAGGAAGTCCTTCCTATTCTGTCATATAACAAGGGGTTCAGAGTGCACGTTATCTGTGTCTCGATCAGTTGTTTTGGTTCTGACATATTTATTCTGTTATTTTTCCCTTCTTTTGTCTTCACATCATCCATTTCCGCTCCCCTAATATTTGCCGAATGGCTCGCCATGGGCAAGGGAAGATTTGTGTACGATAAAGCGATAAAGAGTACAGGCCAAGCCAAAAGTGTCATAGGGCACAGCGAAAAATGCGTTTACTTCTTTATTTTCTATTTATCATAAAACGGTATAGTGAAAACCAACGCTGCTCCAATGTGCAAATAGATAATATAAAAAAGAAAGTGATCTTGAGAATGAAGTTTAAAACTATTACGTTTTACAATATTTTGAATGAGGTCTCCAGTTAATTATGTTATAAGGTACTGAGTGATATTAAGAGGTTATAATCTTCAGAAAGTGGTGTGTATAACAAATGTATAGCATCTATATAAATAAAGCCGTAACGACCGGCTTTCCAGAGTGAGTTAGAGCAGTTAATTTGCGTTAACCGTTATAAGTAACTATTAGCATTTTAAACATATAATTTGTGGTTAACTACTACCTGCGGCAGTACTGCTGCTGTATCTCTACAAGCAAGTAACATACTGGATTATAGCGGCGGATCGTGATCATAAGGTACATAATCCTCAGTTATTGCGCTGTAACAATTGAAAGAACTAGTCAATTAAACAACGGATGTTTTGCAGTCACATTAGTTTCTCTACTCACTCTTTACAGACCATTCTTACAAAGACATTCTTCTACCTACTTGTTGATCGAGATAGACCTTCATTACACATTTATTTACACATTTTGTTTTAGGCGTAAGAAGGATACGGTAGGCTAAAGGGCAGTCAGATGTTTAAAAAGCGGATTGTTATATGATGGCTTTGAAATTCAACGGTCTTTTCAAGACCACGAAGAAAACCAGCTGTGTTGCATTCGCATAAATCCTTCATAATATTCTTACACAAGCTTATTCTTCTATCTACTTTTTATTTATATAAATCTTCATTACTTATTTACACATTTCTTAAGAAGAATAAAGTAGGCTAAAGTGAGTCAAATCTTTCCAAAGCCGGTCGCTATGTGATGGCTTTGAAATTCTGTTGTTCCCTTTGTATGAGCACAAAAAGAAACTAAGAAAGGAAAAGAAAACGAATAGCGATTTGCAGGTCAGAAAAGTTTAAAATGTTTGAAAATTCAAATTAGCAACAAATAATATCTCGAAAATGGTTAACGACCAAAAATTTTTATTTCACGTAGGTAAATTGTGTGTTTTAACGATATCTTCATTTTTGTATTGTAGATATGATTTTTTTCTATCTTTTACGATTTATTAATTATACCTACAAAATCATTCAGAATAAAGAGAATTTCATAGGCTATTCTCAGAAATTCAATATATACAATTTATTTATTATGAAAATAGCTTAAACATATGATATTTTAATCAAAATTGTTAGAAGCATTTTGAGGAAATCAAGCATTTCTAGAAATGTTCCATGTAAAGGGTAGTTTGAGGTGGGAAATTTCCTTGAAAATCTTCGTGTCGCATCCTTGGAAGTGAAATTAAATACCAAGTTTTGTATTTAACCTTTTCGTTTTTGAGTTATGCTGTTTACAGACACACACATACATACAAATTTGTTTTAAAAGTATTTCTTTTTTGGATTCAGGTGGCGTCAAAACATGTACTTCCGGTGAAATCTTTACATCGAAGTTTTGTGTGGACCCTACTTACTGTTAAGTATGTAGTAGAGAAAGTAAAAAACGCAACAGCTACTTACCACTTGAAAAAGTATAAGAATATGAACATTCAAACCAGAAACTTGGTGTTTAATTTCAGCGTTTTCCAAGGATGCGACACGAGCATTTTCAAGAAAACCCCTACAAGAAAAAATGCGGATTTCGTTAAAGCACACAATTTATGTAAAATAAACGTTTTTGTGGAGTTAAGGGGACAAGGTAGTCTGAACACATGGAAATTACACCTTAAGTTGCTAAATTGCCACTGTTCTTAAAGTTCTCAATGGTTTTTCCTGAAACTTTTATGCGTTATTCCATAAATTATGACAATTATTTCAAGTGGTTGTTTGCATTGATAGCATATGCAGTGAGTCCATAAAAATTATTTCATTCAGCAGAAAAATAATAAAATTTACTCTTAAAACATGTGAATTCATGTACCTTTTTCTCTGATACTACTTGGAATACAGAATTACACTTTTGCATGTTTATTATTAGTATAATCAGCTTTCTTATGAACCTCAATTATTTAGCTATGTATATCAGTTTACTAGAATTTGAAGAAAAAAATTATTTGCAAAGTCAAAAAAGTAAAAATGTGGAAAATTTACAATGTTGTTGCTCTCTTAATATCACTAATATACATTATAAACTTATGATTGTGTTGTATACTGTACTGAAAATTTCAGCTCTCTACCTCTCACACTTTCTGAGAAAAAGCTACATAAGTATCCAAAAATGTTATTTTGAGAAAACTGAATTTAAAGTTTGAACATTAAAATTCTGACACACTTCATTACATTCCAGGATCATAATCATCTGCACCTTCATTCCTGAATTGCTTTAGCTTTTCTGATTGCCTTCTCTTAGTCCTGGTCTCTTTTGTTAATTGCTGAACTGCTCGCTGGGTGTGATATAGTCGTTCGTTGTTGAAAGATACAAAAATGTTCTAAAATGGGGCGTTGCAGACTAGCATTTAAGTGTCTTAAAAGCCTGTTAACCCTCAAAAAGTATATATTTTCTGAAACTGGAAATAATAAGATTTTATTAGTGCTTAAAACAAAAAAATGTGATTTTTGACCACATCAGAATACCTTTTCCCCTTAACTATTTCCGAGATATTCCTTACTATTGGTTTGGATTTTCAAATACTTCATATTTTCTCAACTGGTATGCCGCTATTCGTTTTTTTCCCTCGGTGGTCATGCAAAGAACATGAAATTTCAAAGCCATCACACTGCGTTACGCTCTTTTCTTTAAACACCTATTGCTTTATCTCACTACGAAATGTGTAAATGAGAATTGTAAGTTTACCTGGGTTAACAGTATACAAATAGATAATAAGCTTTTGTAAGAATAGTTTGTAGACGAGTGAGTAGAGAAGGTCATGTGAATGCCACACACCAGAGTATTTGGATAATGGTAATACAGTGCTAGCGTCTAAAGACGCTTCACGTTTGTGCTTTGGACTGCATAAAGCCCCTCGTTAGGACGTCAACATATGCAGGTCTGAAGGACATGAGAGGCATAACGCGATTACTGCGGAATTTGCAATAATCGAGGGCGTTAACTGGTAAGCATATCAGCCCAAAGGCAATTCATCATCCGCTCCCTACCGCAACATCATCTGTCACGGAGGCTGCAGTATATTACTGCTCCCAAAAGTCCTAACACTCAATCTGGACATTTGCCGCTTGATTAAATAACGTTGTTAGGCACGCTATTGGATTTGCTTGCGGCAACCTCATCATTCTTCGGTAAAGTTTACCGCTCTCGTTTATCACGTGCGTGAGATACACGTTAAGAAAACACACATATAGTTACAACTGTGCCTTGGACAATTTGCTACATTATTCATTTTCCATCTTTAATTTAATAATTTTATATGCAGTTTCAAAGAACCTTCATTACTGGAGAGCCTCTAATTACCGTTGATTTTTACTTGCTCTGCCACCTATCTAGTAATCAGAGGAAGTATTGCATTCGGCCAAAAAATTTAATACCGATATTTCACAAGGAATACATGTTTTGAGGCCCCGTAAATCCAAAAATGAACATTTTTAGGAATAGGCCCGTGTACCTTGAACAGCATAAGCCAAAAACAAAATTTCGGATAATTATCCAGCTTTGTATTTAAGCTTAGGCATCTTCCAATGATGTGACACAAAGATTTTAAAGAAATCGCCCCCCAACTCAACTATCCTTTGCATGGAAAAATTTTCTATATTATTTTCTCAAAATATCTCGACGATTTGATTTAAATATTATATACCTATTTAAGATATTTACATGACGAATAAAATGTATGGCAATAGCTTCGGAAAGAATTTCTTATAATCTTCTATAACGGGTAAACCATAAAACACAGGTAAAAACTTACTACACCAAAATAAAAAATGTAGAATCTTTAAAACACAATTTATTTCAAATAACTTTTGTGTGTTATCAACCATTTCAGAGATATCTGTTATTATTTGTTTGAATTTTCTAATACTTTTGTCATTTTTAAGTTTTTAAGTGTTTCTTACGATGTTTTGGAAAGAGTATGGATTTTTAAGGCCAGCATATACCCATACGGTTTTATATATCTGACTGTCGATTCGCTTTCCCCTATCCTCCTTGTACCTACAAAGGAATATGAAACTAAATCTGCGAAGGTTAACGTGAAGCAGATAGAAAACTAAGCTTTCGTAGGAAAAATTTGCAGAAGCTGTACTAAAATAAGCGATAGCGGGTAGAGAAAGCCGTGTAAATGCACATATCAGGTTTGATCCCTCTTTTGTTCCCAACACAACTCACGAGCAGCTGGCGTACGGAGTTACATTTAAATAAAAATAAGCCAACAAACGTGAAACTTGGTTGAAATCTATACAAATATATAGTAGCTTATATGTAATAGTCTCCTTAAAGCTCACTACTAAGCTAAACCGCTGTACATAAGGAGCTGGAAGTTTATATGTAGTCGAAGATTTCAGAAAAATTTTGAAATTGGAATGAAGTAACTTAGTCCACTGTTGCAGAGAAGCTCTTTTTATTAATGCTACTGACGTTACAAAACCAACGCTTCGCAAACTTACGCTATGTGTAAGGGAAAGGAACAGTAAACAACTGTAAACAGTAGTTGCCGCTACTGCTACAGACATGCGGCACCATACAGTGTAATAATGAAAACATGATAGCATGCATTTCTCTATTTAGTTCCCAAGAATTGCGTAAAAATTCATATAATGTTTATATTTCACGAGTGATCAATGAGTAGTACTCAAGTAGAAACAAATGTATTGTTAACTAATGCAGTTCACCGAGTGCAATGGCTCAGGTGGTAGAGTTTGAGGCTCAAATTCTGGAGGTTCCGGATTCGATTCACGTTGGACCAGTCAGTCTGACCTTTCGTGATTTTCCCAGGTCGGTAGGAGAATGCTGAGGTAGAAATATAGGTATTATCACGAATTTTACTGTCTCATTTTATTACATTTCATCTTTATGATTCTAGGGTCTGGCATCATGGTCTTATAGGGGAGCATCGTAGGGGCGTCCAATTTATTTTTATTATTTATGGACGCTCTTCAACTGATGTGGTCCTTAGCGTCCCATTCTATATTGAGCGTGAAAGGCCGGTAATTTGGCTCAGAGGCCTTTTTATCAGGCTTTAGGTTCTTTTACGTGCCGTAAATCTACGACACGGGACACCGGTTTTACTTCCCTTCTGAAGGAAGCCATGCTAAGGATTTTTACGCCCGAAAAAATCCATCGTCCTCCGTCGGAAACTAGAGGCTAACAGGGTAACCACTACACCACTGAGTACGACAGGGTTATCAGGATTATCACCAGTGCATCCTGGTACATAAGAAATGAAAATCTCCATTTAGATCTGAGTATGCCAGGCGTAACCACAGCTCTCTACTCATCCTACAATCGTCTATATTCGACATTCTCAATGCACGCTAACTCCTTGCTGAATTGAATACCTCAGAACATGCCACCAGAACAACAACGCCGCCTCAAGAGAAAAGGACACACAGACCTACTGACTGAGCAAGAGGAAGAAAATTCAAGATATACATTTTATTTGTTATGAAAGCAGCTTAAGCACATGGCATTTCAATTAAAATCGTGAGAGCATTTTTGAGAAAATCAAAAATTTAAAAAATGTTAAATATAAAGGGTAGCTTGCGGAGATTTTCTTGAAAGCCTTCGTGTCGCATCCTTGAAAATGCTGGAACCGGTTTTTCGCTTTGGAATTATGCTGTTCATACACACAAATACCTTTTTCCAAAAATGCTTTTTTGGGTTCAGGGGGCTTCAAAACCCATATATTTGTTAAATATCGGTATCGAATTTTTTGCTGAAATACAGTTCCTCCTCTACTCCTTGCTATAAGTAGGTAGTAGAAAAAGTGAAAATGTATAAGAATTGTATTTTTATTATTATTTTGGCCTATATTTATTCTTTGTACATTTACGTTTAAAATTTTATTCACTTTTGTAAATTTTAATAATTTAAACGTTTTCTGTATTTGCATTATCTCGTGAATAATTAATGACAAAAAATTTATTTGAAATAAATTATGTTTTAACGAGATCTATGTTGTTCATCTGGTAGTTTTTGTCCATCACTTATGGTTCACCAGTTATACCTAATTATACAAAAGTTGTTCATAATGAAGACCTACAAGGGTATTCAAATAAAATACAAGGTATACATTTTAGACATGCAAATATCTTTAACATGTTATTTTCATCAAAATTACTACAGCCATTTATGAAAAATTAAAAAATTACAAAATGTTTTTCCAATTTTTGAGATGGGAGGATTTTCATGAAAATCTTCGTGGTTTTTTTAAGTTTTATTTACGGTCGTTTTAACCTTCCTAGGTTTTTTCACGACCTTTCATGTACAGAGGTCACATTACATTATTGGATTACAGTATAATACACATTAGTATACATACAGGTTATAATTTGGTTAAATGTATTAATATATATTAATTAATTTAAGGAAAATAATTACTTTCTGGATAAAAGTAGCATCATTGAGTGCTGCAGAAATATTTCTGGGTATGTCAACCTGACTACGTTGAACATTTTGAACATGTTAGTATAATATGTACTGCTGTTAATGCAGTTTTACATGTTTCACAAATTGGTGGAGAGCTTCTGTTTAACAAATAAGAGTATGTCAGTTTAGTATGCCCAATTCGTAGTCGGGATATTACAATTTGGTTTCGCCGCTGTAGCTGTCTTATTGGATATTCTTGAGTTGAAGTTCCACGTACATCATGAAGTTTGCTTGTAGAATTGTTCATCCAGCTGGTCAGCCATTCTTTGTATATTTTCTTCTTAAAGTGTGCGACTGCATCTTGGAGAGGTATTTTGGTATCAGTATCTTGGGTTGGTAGTTCTGTAGCTTGTTTTGCTGCAGTATCGGCTCTTTCGTTACTGGGTAAGTTTTTATGAGATGGTATCCACATGAAATTGAGTGACTTTTCTAAATTATAAAGGATGGTAACAAGATTATGTATTTCGTTTACAATACTATTGGTAGAGAACATGTCTTGTATTGCGTTTAAGGCCGATAGAGAGTCACTGATAATTATGTAAGAGTCACTATGTGCAGTTTCCAGAGCGTATTCTAGTGCCCTTTTAATAGCATATAATTCACAACTAAATATAGAGAACAAGGATGGTAACTTGTATTGAAGGATGATATCTCCACATATCATAGCACGTCCATTGCCTGTTTCTGTTTTAGAGCCATCCGTATAGATGCAAAGTTAGGATGTGTATTTTTCTAGCTTTTCTTTAAATAACTGCTGGTAGATTAGTTGGTTGGTACTTATCTGATTATGCTTGCTTAAATCTATATCAATGGGAGGCATTTTCTTCTTCCAGGGTGGATGATCCGACTGTAGTTGCCTTGAGGAGATATTAGGAATTGTGATGTTCATTTCTTTGACATATCTGTTTATTCTGATTTGAAATGGCAATGAATGTGATTGTTGTGTGGGGAAAGTATCAAAAAGATTTGAGAAAATCAGTGGATAATTCTAGATTTTTTGGAAGATACTGAATTTAAATACCAAGCTTGTATTTATCCGACGTTTCATTTTTTATTTGTAGTGTTGACAGATACACACGAACTAATTTTTCTGGGGACTTTAAAAAGGGTGTATTTTCGGTGAAATATTTATATCTAATTTTTGTGGATTACAATACTTTCTCTACCTTCTGTATGTAGGTGATTAAGAGAGCAATATATAACAAATGAGTATTTTCGCTATTGTAATTGAATACATATTGACAAGTTTATAGCCTTTCAGAACAAGGAGTTCAAAATCAAATATTAAAAATTTTGCGTTTGCCCTGCTCTAAAAGGAAACAGGTAAAATACAATACTTGAAATCCAAAATAGGAATTCTATAACACTTAGTGTTCTGCATCTCTGCATTATACTTACAAATGTTCGTACTCAAATCAGACACTAACCACCTACATAAAGCAGATAACTCTAAACAATTGAATTGCAAATGTTCCTGCCCACGATGAAGCAATGTCAGATCGAAACAATGCTTAAAGAATCTGAATTCGTTTGTGCACCTGACAATTCAGTTGGTTTTATTTATCTTTTGGCCTTCATCTGTTCAGGAAGTCCTAAAACACTTGGCCTTCACACTTCACTTAGCACACACTGCTAACAAATGAATGGCGTAACACGTACGCTATAAGTGTAACCTGATGATCGTCACTTTTTTGTTCTGTTTGTTCTTAAGGTCGTTATTTCGTGTGTTCGTCCTTGAGTGACCAATGTGCCAACTAGTAAGTTTGCTTTTTAGGTGTTTAGTTTTGCTGGTATTTTTGGGATACTCCTTATTCTCCGTACGTTAATGATGAGATTGGGAAAGTTTGAAAGCCATCTTTCAGTTCGTAATGTGCTTAGTACAGCATATGCCACAACATTTTTGCATTAACATGAATAATTAAAAATGTTACTTAAGTGAAAATGCGAAATTTATTTATATTCCCTTTAACATGCCTAAATAGAGATCCTTTAAAAAAAACTAGCATATAGTGTACTCTGAGGCAGTATTTTTAACACTTAAGTGATATCAGTCTAATTATATAATATAAAATATAATAACAGCCCACTTTAAAGCAATATGTGTATAATAATATATAAAATTTATGTAGCAGTCATTGTATTATGTTTATATCATTATGTACATGTATAAAAATGTTATGTGAATGTATTACGTAATTTTAACAATGTAGGAGCTGTGAGAATAGATACAAGCTGCTTTCTGTAGCAAACAGAATTATAAAGTAGAAGCCGAAAGTTGCTAACAATGAGGTAACCTTGAGACAACAATAAATTAGAAAGTTTAATAATACTACTAATAATTCCTGGAACAATAACGTAATATTTAAAACAGTTAATAAATACCTAATCAAAAGCTACAAAAAGAAGTTAAATAAAAGTATTCTATTGGAGTAGGATAGGCCAATCAGAGACTTGAAATAGAGAAAATGACAAATTCAGGCGGTAGACGCTACAGGATAGCGTACCCAAGCAGTCAATTAGATTTGGTAGGTGTTCAGTGTGAGACAGGAAATTCATAGTGGTGAGAATAATATAAAGTTTACGTGTTTAAAAGTGAAAATAATAATAATCTCACACCTCTATAGTAGGATATATCAGTGAAGTGTTATTTATTCGTGTGAAGGATTAATAAAAAATAGTACAATACAATTATAATTTGTGTAAGCCTTGTTCTTTAGTCGTACTGCTAAGATATACGTGTTCTAAAATATACTACTGACGCAGCCGAGGTATAATATTTAAAGAAACATTAAAATAAAAAGTTGATTCTTAAACTGGGGCGAAGGCCTTTGGAAAGTTTGTACCGTACGGGGCCGAACACTCCAAGAAACAAACTCCCGCAAAATTAGACTCCCAACAGTGGGGCAACAAAGCAACTACTGCAACTCACACATTTCCACACCCACACATATTTTGTCTATTTATAATATTAGTAAAAATTAAAAATATAAGTATTATGTCTAGAATGATAAAATGCACATAAAATTAAACAGGAAATTCCAATTTATTGGATTGCACATACATCTAAACATGTAACTTTATGGCAATTTTCCCCATCTAGTCTCTCCTTAAGCTGTAAAATACTTTTCCTTTCTTTCTTGAGCGAGAAGGGTAAACACAATAAAACTTTAAATTCAGATGTTTGAAAGAAGTTTTTCTTTCACTCAGCAGAACCAGTTGCGTAAACTCTTTCAGTTTAATACCTACCTCATATGGGATACATAATATTATATGCACACAGTGTTGAAAAGTGGCTTTATTCTCCCCCTAGGCTGAACAACACACGAAGGTTCCGCAACAAAGTGTATACTGTTAGCGTTGGTAGGGACAAAAACGCCGCCTGTTGATACACACAGAGTGACATGAGAGATGATAGCCACTTTATATACACACTCAACATGTTTCTGCTCTGTTTTTTTATTCCTCCAATAAACTTCTTAAGTTAGACAAACACTTGCGTTTCTCTCGTGTGACTGGGAGAAGCTGTAGATGCAGCACAACCAACATCAGAAGGTTATGGGAGAGTTTGCGGCTTGATTTCTGCATGGGCAGCCCATTTCATGGCGAAAGCTTATGTCTTTGAATTGAAAAAAAAAACCGGTAGCCAAGGTCGTTGCGGCACGGTTCAAACCCCGCCAGGACTGTGCTTTCTGATTGAGGCTACTTTACATGTTTTCCTCAGTTCCTCAGGACTGGAAAACGCTGAGGAGGTATCCTAAACGTTCCGCATTAGGAAATTAAGCTTTCCACTATTATCTATCATCCCCATAACTTACAATGCTAATTACTACATCCAAAAGAGAATATTTTAAAATATAGTTTGTTAATTATTGTTTGATTGCACTGGTAATAAAGTCACATTTATTTCTTCCAATGAGAATTCACATTGCATCTCTTCAATCCTGTTTACGCACACATTCAATGAAAAACAGAATTAACTGCTATTATAGAACTGCACATTATTCTTCTCGGAATATGTAATGGCTTTTATGTTATTAGTAGTAATTTAAACGGAAGCTTTTAAAAATTCGTTTTTATTTATTACCATTGCCATTATCGCATGAATATCTATAGTCCTCTAGAGTTAATCTTGTATTTAAAATATCCACTTCGTTTCAAGAAATTTGCTCTTTGAATTTTGAGGAAATTCACTGGAAAGGACTTTTGATTAACGAGAAATTGCTTTAGACAGAGATTGTCTGTAGGAAAGCTCATTTTATATTCTTTTAAAATTTTTATATTATCGCATGTGTTCTATTAGTCTTGAGTCGTCTAGTAATACAAACTACTTAAGATGAATGTTTATAGTCCTCTAGAGTTAATCTTGTATATCAAATATCCACTCTATTTCTAAAAATTTGTTCTTTGAATTTTGAGGCTACTCACTGGAAAGGACTTTTGAATAACGAGAAATTGCTCTAGACAGGGATTATCTGTGGTAAAGCTCATTTTATATTTTTTTAAGGAGAACTTTACACTGAAGTAGCTAATTTATGCAAATTTCAACCAATTAAGTTGAAATTTATGCCACACTTATCCGATAATTATAATAAGAAATTAATTTTCATTGACATATGCATCTAATTTTCAACAAATTAAAATCGAGCCATGTATGAAATGTCCCACAATGAAATTTGCAAAATGTTGAACTTTATATAATAATTATATATAGATAATATCAATCATATATATAATTATTAAACCTCTAAATCTAAAACTATACTTGACTTATAAAACGTCTCTTTACATCCCTTCATCCACCTTAAATAATGTACACGGAATATTTCAAGGAAGCTCAACAAAAATTGATTGTGAAAACCAAGTTTTAAAACTTCACGCCTTATTTGTACAGTGTACTTCTATTTAAATGTCGCGTTTGGGCATTTAGTGACCAAAAAACAAAATCGCGATGGGATTCAGATTTTAAAATGCTTGGGAACTCTTTCGGGGACTATAAAGCATCTAATACCCTTAAAAATATAAGAGAAAGAACTATCTATTAGCATTATTTTATGGCTATTTCACGAACTCATTCTTATTTTAAAATGGAATTTAACTTTTCGTTACAAAATGCACAATTGAACTTAAAGTTTAAGTTTAATATTGTTAAATGTTTACAAAATCTACGCTATTGTAAATTTAAATGTCACATAGGTATGGCGCGTTGTCTGTTAATACTGAAAATTTATGACTCTTCTTTTCTACTTTCTCCATAACTTACCTATAGTTGGTGCAGAAACTATTGTATTCCACCCAAAATCTCGATATCGAGATCTTATCGAAAATACATGTTTTGAGATACCTTGAATCCAAGAAAATTATTTTAAGAAAAAGGTCTGAATGTTTATGAGTGTGTATGTTAACAGCATAACTCAAACTTAATAAGCCTAATAAATACCAAAGTTGGTATTTAAGTTCAGACCTTGCAAATATTCAATTTAATTTTTTCAAAATAGTTTAAAGTATTTTAATTAAAATAACACATAATTAAGTTATTTGCATGACTGATAAAACATATATCTTGAATTTTCTGTGAATAGTTCATCAAGACGCTTTTATCGGATTGAATTCTGAATAATTTTGTATAACTGGGAAATTTTAGAAGCCAGATAAAAACTCACGGCAGGATAAATATAGAGTTCACCAAAAGCAACTTGAGTAAAATGTGTTGGTAGTGTTGGCCGTTTTCAAAATATTCCATACTGCAAGTTTAGAACTTTCCAAAGCGTCATCTAACGGGCACAATTGAAGATTCTTGCCCCACCTTCCTTTCTTTCCTTTCTATTGCAAGAGCTTGTAATCACGAATAAGCTTTTGAATTCTGTTTTCACTAAGCAATTCTTGCTTTATTTGAAATTATTCTTAGTAAAAGTGTGTCATGAGATAATAACGTAACGACGAAAGAGGAAGCACTTATTATATGACTACTTCAATAACTATACAACGGATATATGTGAATTTATCATTGGTACAGAAAGTCGTGTCACATCAGTGTTTTTTGGAGCTTTTGGTATAAAAGCCGGACATTATTTTAGCATTTTACGAACATTTATCGTAAATAATGTAACAGGAAAAGAAGAATCTATTTTTTAATTAATATAATAATATTTAAGGACACTTTTTAATTGATATTATGTATTGAGAAACTCTTACGACTATTAACACATCAGATTCTTCCCCTTTGCCTATTAGTTTCCCAAATTAGGAAGTTAATTGAATTTTTCGATCTAATGTAATGCCTTACATTAGGTAAGAAGTAAAACAAATAAGTAAGAGCCCCTCTTAGGTAGCATATAGAGGCAAAAATGGGTATCAAATAAAGAGCGTGCGGGAAGAGAAAACCAGAATGAACGCTCCACTGTTTTTAGAAATCTCTCATACCTCTTTTGTCACATTTTCATCGTTGACTGGCGTACAAATAAAGGCAAACAATATAAAAAGTAGATACAAGGTACATACAGCCTGGTTAATGCTCTCCTTTTTGAAGGAAACGCAACCATCCTGCATTCTAAACTGTAAGGATTTCGAGTGGCTTTCTTTCATTGCTGAGGTGCTCCATTGTATTTCCGTGTAGGCGCACTTTGCACTTCCATTAGAAATTAATTAGCAAGAGCTTCGTCACAAAAATGCAAGGAAAGCTTTAAGATATGGAGGGTTCTCGAATGAGTAAAGGGTAATTAATTTCCACTGTGCTACATACATCGCAAACCACAGCTCTGCGGTACTCAACCACACTCCATTTATTTCGCGAAACGAAAGAACTTGAGTGTTTTTTGTTGGCATTCACAGACGGTGGTAATGCTCTGTACAGTACGTAGCATTAATGTGAAACAAAAACATCTCGCTTTTTAACGACCTTCCTTTGTTCGTTTGTATCACTCAAAGAAGAGAGAGCATTATGCTTGATTTGTTAGGGAATCTGGCAAGACAGGAATTCATGGTAACTACAGCATTCCAGATACTAAGCCCTGTTGCTAGTGGTATACATCGGAATAAAGATTTTCACCAACTAACGCATTACGCAGAATGAGATTTGTATAGAAAAGTTTAATATTTCATAAAAATTATGCCTCGTCTTCTGATGTTTTTCTATCACATATTTTATATGTAGCTTTTGCTTTGGTATATTTTACATCGCTATTTTCTTATCCCTAAATTCGCATTATTTTCCCTTCATTCACCCTTGCGAATAATTTTCACAACCTTATCAATGGGCACAGTGGTTTCGTTTACGGTTCTCGTGCTGTCTGGGGTTCGATTCCCGGCTCAGGGGTGGCGGTTTTAACTCGTCCTATCCACGCCTTCACCTCTGACTTAATCAATGGTGTACCCCCAAGGCACAACACAAGGAGCCCAAGGTAAAAGCTGTAGGACCTCGCATCCCATCCTCATTACCCTGCCATCGGAAGCAACAGATTCTGCCCACTGGGCACCTCTACCTCAGAAATGGATCCAGAGGTTGCTTGGTGGAATGAGGTGTCCCCCGAAGGCGCTAGAAACGACAACCTTGACAAATATGCAAATGCACGATAAATTTTATTGTCATTTGCCTATGCGTTAATACTGCACTCGTCTGGCTGACAGTAGTGGCATACAGTATAATATAATTGTATTTACAGGTTGGATATTTTCTGTAATGCATTTTCATAAAACAAATCCATGTATAATAAACAACAACTTAGAAATGTTACATATAATATGAGAAAAGTAAGCTAACTGATTTTATGTTATGGACATAATATCGTTTTTGGAGGTAGCTTTAATACAAGCATGTAGAAGTTTTGGCAAGATAACGTCCATGATGTGTGTGCTGAATCCTTTGTGTAAAATAAAAAATCGGATGCGATACATTCACATGACTTTCTCTACCCTCTCTCGTTTATTTATAGGGTATACAAGCTATTGTTACAAAAGTTTACGAAATAGTGAAATGTTTAAGAACTGGATGCTATACGCTGGCCTTAAAATTCCATACGGTTTCCATGCAATCGCGAGAAACACTGAAAGTTGAAAGGACTTTAAGAGAAAGGACTTCAATTTAATTTCTTGAGCAAGAAATGAATAATTAGAACCTTTAATAATAGATATCTCAGAAAATCTTATGCCGCCAAAAACGTATTCGAAATAAATTGTGCGTTTTAAAGAGACGTACATTTTTTTTTTTTTTTGTCTACGTTTGCGTCTATCGCTTAACGTTTACCAGTTATACAAGATTATACAAAATTCCTTACGAATGAAAAGGACTTCATAGGCTATTCCCAGAAAATTCAAGATATGCATTTTATTTGTCATGCAAATATCTTTCATATATGGTATTTTAGTCAAGATCGTTAGAGCCATTTTTTTTAGAAAATTAGATATTTCGAAAAATATTCATGTAAAGGGTAGTATGGGGTGGAGGGATTTTCCTGAAAATCTTCACGTCGCATCTTTAGAAGATACTGAACCCAAATACCAAGGTTGGTATTTATCCGACTTTTCGTTTTTGAGTTACGCTGTTCACAGACACAGGCGCACACAAACGGACATTTTTCTAAAATGTTTTATTTGGATTCAGGGGCCTCAAAACATGTATTTTCGTGAAATTTCGATATGAAATTTTGGGCGTAATGCAGTACGTTTTCTACCTACTAGGTGTGTGATACAGAAATTAAAAATCTTACCTCACATAAAACAAAATTTGATACTATAAAACACGTTGAAGTTAGAGGTATAAAAACCCATAAATTTCCTATAAAACGAATATTCTGTAAATTTTTTACACTGAGAACTACTGAACGTAACTTTCAATAGTGTCACGGAATTTTTATTTAAAACTAACTGTATTAAATGTGAATAATTTACACGCTATAAATATATTCAAACTGAGAGCTATTCAGACACCATATATCCCTACAGGAAAGTGCGCATGCACATACACAAGAAGGCGACTAACGGAGTTTCGAATCTGTTTCTCAGCCAAGTCAACCCAAGTATAAACGTTCTCGGTGAACCTATGTACCCATGTATATTTTACATTTTGCAAGGATATCTATCCGTGAGGAGGTTTTACGGCTGCGTTGTGTGATAGGATTTTTTATAAATCTATGAGATTCTACAGTATTTTATTTACTTTTAACGGTAGCACTTGTGGCGGGAGTACACGTAGGTTCATGTACCTTCTAAGATCTCCGTTGTTTTCTAGACGTTCTTGCCGGCTGCCAGTCGGAGACCTGAGAAAAGAATTCCTCTCCTATCTAGTTGGAGAATAACTCTGGGATTTTGTGGGTGAAGCAAAAATAAGAACTGATTTTCCTATAAACTTGATTTATTGAAGAATTATGTCTATTCAGGCGCCTAGTAACTTTCCCTTATGAAGTGCTTATTAAATCTTATAGCTTAAACCTTCCCGCTACTTTTATGTTATTCTGTGGACCTAGCTAATTCGTCACACGATCTTTCTACTCACATACTCAGCGTCTTTTGCCTGGTTGTACAATTTAATTACATCACTGATTCTAATATCGATTGCTACGGTAGTAGCACGCAAACTAACGCCAAGAGAGTATCTGAGAGAATCGCGTAAACCCGGGGCTTCCCTCCTTATTTATCTGCTTTCTTAAAGAAGCCAGAATTCGCGTCTTTATTTGTTACAACAATTTTCATTGGTTACATGGCATGCTATGACAATAAAATGTGCCAAACTGCTGAATTCACGCGTCCTGCTGACTTATCCGGCAAAATTCAATGTCTCTGCCCTTCTCTTAAGTTCATGTTTCCTTTTCTATTTTGCCAACTTCCACGACTTCCAGGAAATCGACCACTGTTTCTATCTCTCTCTCTCTCTGCCCTCCCTTTCTATTTTCTGACGTTTTAGCCGGAACCCTGTGCATATTAGCACGCTGTTAATGGAGTTTTACCTCTCGTTTACTAGCGCGCCTGTTCTAATTACAGTTATGTTACATGTTGGATTCACAAAGGGTTAAATTATTCCCAATATTAACATTGATTCTTAATCCTATTTCCAATATTTTATATGCTGTTATTTCATATGCTTATTTATCGGATATGTCCCCTTACAAATACTCCCCAGCTTCTAGAAGATATTTTAGGTGCAGTTTAGACACTCCTGATATTGGGTGCGTCGTGGCAAATACGAGTATGTAAAATAGAGAAAGAAAAAGAGGTAGTAATTATGGTCTTGGCAAAATTGTAAATTAATAATAATCGATAAACAATTTAAGAATTAATAAAGAAGAAAAAAATGACTGTCATACATGTGACAGACGCCAAGCATAGTCTTTACGTTACGGAAATGCCATGCAAGTAAGTATGCTAAAAGAGCATAGTGCAGTGACTCCCATGGCGGATGAAAGTTAGAAACGTATTTTAATTTGGATTTATTATTATGTGCTGTCATAATGTTGAATTGATAAATTTGTCACAGCCCTATGCCCTAACGCTTCCAATGAATGCTTATTTATGTCATTCTATTATTTTCTTTCCTTACTGTTTGTTTCAAACCGCCTACATGGGATTTTCTACTAACATCTCATTACTACTATAGTTTATGGCAGTGGCTTCCGAACTGACGACGGAAGAAATTTATAGGAAAGGGAGCATATACTCAGAAGAAAGGAAACATGGAATCTGACAAACAGAGAAATTACTTTGTACCTGTTTTCTTACATAATACGCTTATACGCGGAATTTCTGTGTCACGTAAATTACATTTCGCCTTTGATGTGCCCAATTCCTTGAATTGCCTTTGAAGTCCTCTTCATTCTTATCGAATTTTATACAACGTTATGTAATTCGTAAACCATGAGAAGTAAGTACTTCAGGGAAAATGTGGAGATCGTTAATAGTAGATTATGATACAAGGGGTAAAAGTAAGCTTTTATTTTGCGAGTAGGAATGTTTGCGCCCTAGGGCCTTCGTTTCGCAATCCTACGAGCAAAATAAAACCACTTTTAACACGTGTAGAATATGCTATTTTTTAAACAGCACTCGAATTTGTAAAATATCAATAATATTACATTGATTCTTGAAACTAACAGAGATCACGTTTAGAACGCATCTTTGAAACAATAAAAAGAACGTTAAAAAAGCGAGATGCCACATGTTTTGAGTCTTAGTGATTCGCAAGCAGTCATTTTCAGTGACATTACTTTCGACATATTTTGCCTTGTACCAGCCAATAAAGCGGTTAAATGCTATATTATATTGCTTTCTGGATTTTTTGGGGTAAGTAATTCTAGTGTTATTCTTTTTGCTGCATCTGTAATTTCACATGGCTCTTCCATATCAGTTTCTTCTAAATTCACAATTTCCGCCATTTAATCTTTATGTACAAAGTTAAACTAGACAAAAGAATAACTTCTTAGATCAAAGTAAGCTGCCAATATAACGTATATACAACGAATTGCAATAAATTGAAGTATAGCGATTTGTATTGAGAACAGATAATGAGAGCCAATGAGAAATTAATCATGTAAAAAGGCATAATGTAAAGTAAAATCTAATCAAATCAACTCGAGTTATTAAACATGTGCAAATACAAAGGGTAATTGCCATGCGATTGGATCTGAAGCCAAAGTTGGTCACAAGGCAGATTATCGTACTAATATCATAATCTAAAGCTTTTAGTTCGTGTGCACTGTGTTAGAAATTCTACTTTTAGGTCATGGTGTCTAAAAATATATAATTTTTTCAAATGAGTTTTTATACAGAATCAGTTATTTCTGAAATGTTCTCTACTCTTCTTTCGGATTTTCCGGTATTTTAAGTAGGTAATTTTATTTCTCCTGAATCTTCAAAGGGTATGCAGACATGTACAAAACAGTACATATACGTTTACATAACATGCGAAATGAGTATCAGCCTTCATAAATTTCAGTGGTAGCAAAACAGAAACAATCTGATTTTCGGATACTACTAGTAGTTATTTAAACTCTCAAATTAAATTTTGGCTGCATAGTTGTTAAGATATGGTTTGTTCTCCCTCCTCCGCCCTCATAGAATCTGTGAAGTTTAGTTTAAGGCAATAAAGGTGTTTTGCACAGTTCTTGATTACATAAGGGATGAGTTTATTTCCGTGGTCTTCGAATACCATTAATTTCGTTTATCACAGTTCTAATCTATTTCCATGTCTTTCTCGAAGCACACATACAGCCTTTTACGCCTCATCTTCTTGGAACTCTGTCTATTGATTGTCCTTTATTGGCTACAAATATCTGGTAAATAATATCCCTGAAAGCACAGATATCAGGTAGGGAAGGTAGCATTCCATCGAGATACCGAGATTTCACCGGAAATGCATGTTTTGAGAAACCCCGAATCCAAAGAAAATCATTTTTAGAAACATTTCAAGAGAATCCCTCAAATCAAACTACCCTTGACATGGAACATTTTCCGAAATGTTTATTTTCAAAAAAGGCTCTAACGATTTTGATTAAAATACTACATATTAAAGAAACACGACAAATAAAATGTAGGTCTTGAATTTTCTGGGAATAGCCTGTGAAGTCTGTGAAGGAATGTTATACAATCTTTTAAACTTGATAAACGTTAAAGGGATAGACGAGAACGTACTACACAAAAAATATAGATCTCTTTAAAACACACAATCTATTTCTAATAAGTTTTTTGTGGCATAAGCCATTTTGAGATATCCGTTATTAAAGATTCGAATCATTTATTTCTTGGTCGTTCTCTTGAAGCCCTGTCAATATTCACTTGTTTTTCACTATTACATGGAAACAGTATGGGATTTTAAGGCCAGCATATAGCGTCCATTTCCTAACCATTTGACTGTCGCTATTCCCTTCTGCATCTATAACGAAAAACAGGTACTTATGGAAAGGTTTAGCTCGATTAAAATGAAATAGATAGGAAAATAAACTTTCGTAAGAATAATTAGTGCACCCTCTAATAAACAATAGAGGGTAGAGAAAGCTATGCGATTTTTGTAGTATGTAGTAGAGAAAGTGAACCCGGGTCGCTGTATGCCGGCCTAGAAATTCCATACTCTTTCCGTGATATCGCGAAAACCAACTGAAAAGCGACAGCACTTTAAAGAATTACAAAGTATTGAAAAGTTCAAACCAACAACAGATATCACGGAAATAGCTAATGCTACAAAAGAAGTTACTTGCAATACAGTATGTGTTTTAAAGAGACTTACATTTTTTGTGTAGGAAGTTTTCGGCTATCGCATAACGTTTACCAATTACTCCATGCAAAATTCCTTCGAAATGAAGAGCTCGGAAAACTAAAAATACAAATTTGATTTGCCATGTAAATAACTTAAAAATACGGTATTTTAATAAAAACCGTTAGATACATTTGTTAGAAAATCGAAAATTTCCCAAAATCTTCCATGTAAAGGTTAGTCTGGGATGGGAGATTTTCTGAACATTTTGTTTCACACCTTTGGAGAATGCTGAACCTAAATACCAAGTTTGATACCTATGGGACTTTAGTTTTAGGTATGCTGTTCACATACACACACACACACACACAAACACACACACATTTCGTCCTCCGTAATGCAGTGGTTACAATGCTAGCCTCTAGCTCCAGAGGTCGCGGGTTCAAACCCGGCGGAGGGCGATCGATATTTTCGGGCGTAAAAATCCTTAGCATGGCTTTCTTCAGAAGGGAAGTATAGCCGGTGGAGCCGCATCGTAGATTTACGGAACGTAAAAGAACCTCAAGCCTGATACAAGAGACCTCTGAGCAAAATTACTGGTCTTTCACGCCCAATATAGAATGGGATGCTAAGGACCACAGCAGTTAAAGAGCATCCATAAATAACACTCAATTTTATTTTACACACACAGGGACCATTTTTTAAGAATGATTTTTGTTTATTCAGGGGCTTCAAAGCATGTTTTTACACTGAAATCTCGATATCGAATTTTTGGATGGAATACAATATTCTCCACCTACTAAGCACGTGGAAGAGAAAGTAAAAATTATTACTCATACTTAATTTAACGTTTACTCACGAGAGGTCCTTTGGAGAAAAAAATTACCGAGCGAGGTGGTGTCGCGGTAACGTGTGCGATTCGAATTCGGGAGGTTCTGGGTTCCATCCGCTCACTGACCATAGGTTTTTCGTGGTTTTCACGGGTCGGCAGGCTAATGCTGGGGTAGTTCCTTCTCGCTACGATTTCCTTTCCATCATTTCCCTTCATTCCGTTTCCTTCTCATCTTTCATATGTGCTTCTAGGTTTCGTGGCATATGACGGTGCCGGATAGACGGCGCAGATACGTGCTCAGAGGAGTACTCCCCCAGGACACGGTTGGTGAGTCGTTCATCGTCTCGGCAGCTCCAGCAGTGGGACGGGTCTTCGAGCGTGTTTGTGGCCTGCCTCATGTGGTTCCTTCACTTCCCTCTTCCTCCGGGGCCGGTAGCCCCAATAGATTTATGCAGGTTGCAGCGCGCGAAGTGTCCCCCTCCGTTGAATCACCTCTACCTATACCCCGACATTTTTAAATTGGTTGAATGTTATGAGTTATGTTGTTTAACATCAAATGGAGTAGAATACCGTAAGCTCCCTTTGACAGAGACACACATATTATATTCGGACCATTTGCTAAAAATGCTATTATGCATTCAGTGGACCTCAATGGTGTATTTCCGGTGAATTTTTCATGGAATACATTACGTAGATAAACGGCAGAGAAAGTATATATATTATTGATGTTTAGAAGAGAGAGAAGGTGTAAGGGAAAATACGAGTGCAGCTACAATGTCTGCTGTAACTGAATACATTTTCAGTCTTATGCCATTGATAATCGTGCGAACCTCAGGTATATTATTGATGTTTAGAAGAGAGAGAAGGTGTAAGGGAAAATACGAGTGCAGCTACAATGTCTGCTGTAACTGAATACATTTTCAGTCTTATGCCATTGATAATCTTGCGAACCTCAGGTATATTATTGATGTTTAGAAGAGAGAGAAGGTGTAAGGGAAAATGCGAGTGCAGCTACAATGTCTGCTGTAACTGAATACATTTTCAGTCTTATGCCATTGATAATCGTGCGAACCTCAGGTTTTAATTGCCTAACAGAGTGCTGAACTTGGGTCGGTGAGGATGATTTATAAGCCTTAACTGTAGCTGGCGGGCGGTGCTTTTACATAACAATATGAAAGATGGTGTTCTGGATTTGCAGTAGACTCACGCAGTCGTATGCCACACCTAGTCGGCACCGTTTTCTGACCGCACGACTTGGCTCCGTTATCACAAAGTGTATATCGCCCGCCAAGTGCTCCTTTCTGCTAAGGTTAGGTTTGCAAAAACACGCTTGCAGTTTCTCACCTGGACGATTAATTTATAAATATATTCGTTGTTACTGAGTATATACTGCCTTACCTAAGCGTGAAGGAAGCGAATCATTGTTATACTCGTGCATGGGAAATGATTTATGAGATAAGGAAACCTATTCTGACAGTTTCATACGAAGTCAATTTTATTGCTCAACAGCTACATTTCAACATGAATGTAACAGCACATTTCGTCATACTTGAGGAACATTTTTAATTTACATTAACATATTTCCGCGTTGCTTTTTTATTTCTACCAATGACAACTAAATCTACATAGTGCAGAATTCAAGGCTATAGATTTCAGAAACAGCAGGTAATTGCAAGCAGATTATTAGTGCTTAAAGTGGCTGTATATAGGCAGTATCTCTTACAAATTTCACACATTTTTATCCCAACATATAGAAAATTTAAATTAGTTTTAATAAATGTACGATTTACAGATATAAATCAAGTCATTTTATTTATATATAAAATAAAAATATAACCGAAACGTTTACTTAATGTTTTACTTTAGATAAATAAGCTGTTCACACTGCGCGCGCGGCACCTTTTCTAAAAAAAATGTTTTTTGGCTTCAGAGGACCACAAAACGCATATTTTCGATGAAATCTTGGATTGAATGAAATTTTTTTCGAAATTCATAGTTCTACATGCCATAGGTAAGTGGAAGAGAAAGTGAAAGCAATATTTAAGTAGGTTACTTTATAAACCCAAGTTCTGTATGTTCGCGAGATGGCGAGATCTTCTTTAAACAAGACGGAATCTCCAGTTCACGAAGGGAGATATGAAATTCCGGAAATGATATCCATCTGTGTCCTGCATAATTCAATATACTGGCACACATATTGAATAGTTCCCAGATTGGTTACCATCGAAGCATTTCATGCATGCAGCTGTTCTTTCTTGTATGTCGAGAACGTAATGTGGCTTCCATAGCCAGCTATATAAACAGTATGACTACTTGTGCAGTCACTGAAAATATTAAGCTTTGTTCAGTTTTAAACAAGACTCTGTTCCGCTATATTTCTAAAGTGTCATGCGCGCTGTATCTTCCGTTGCTCATTTGTTTCTGCAGTTCCCGTTCATCTTCACGTCTTTTTAGAACAGTAAAAACAGTAAACCAGCTATGTCCATGCGTTGCAACACTGAACTTTGTTCATCTTTTAAATGTAATGTGTTTTACCTGGCATTGCTCGGATGCCTTATCTAGTATTTTTAACACCCACTCTTACTTCATACGGCTGCACACGCGGTGACATTGGCGATACATAAATTAAATTGAGGTTTATTTATGGACGCTCTTTATCTGCTGTGGTCCTTAGCGTCCCATTCTATATTGGGCGTGAAAGCCGGTAATTTTGCTCAGAGGCCTCTTTATCAAGCTTGAGGTTCTTTTACGTTGGGACCATCGGCTTTGCTTCCCTTCCGAAGGAAGCCGTGCTAAGGATTTTTACGCCCGAAAAGATCCATCGCCCTCCGCCGGGTTTGAACCCGCGGCCTCGGGAACTAGAGGTTAGCATGGTAACCACTACGCCACAGAGGACGACTTGGCGATACATGAAATGAAATGATAACTGGAAAAGAAATTTTGGAAAGCAAACGTTCCGCCCAAGTTTAGAGTAATGAGGACTGGAAAACAGGATGCAATCTAAAAATAGGGGGTTGAAAATCAGAATAGTTCTGATTTTCACATTTTAAATCGTACTTAAAGCATAGTTGTCTAAAGTTTTGTCCAGATTGGACATAAGGGGCAAAAAATATGTGCAGGGATAATTTTATGAAGTTATAAATATCCTGCAATTTTTCTCAACTCGTATAGACCAAGTACACATATTCATATCCTCATGGGTCAAGCAGTGTATTTTTGTCTCTAACGGGTTGAAAATAAAATATAGGGATATTTTTTGGCAATGTCTGTATACTATAAAATAGGGGTTAGATAGTTTTAGAATTTCTAAGATAGCCGATGATTCTAAAATATTTTGATCAGATGAGTTAAACAGTGCAGATTTCCATATCAAGGGGTTGAAAGTATGATAGAGTTTTTTTAGAGTTGTAAGATAGCCTATAATTTTTGTCTGGTACTATAGCATAGTCAAAACAGTGATTATTTGTATGTTAGGGGTTCAAAACGGGGTTTGAAAATAAGGACGCAGAGTTTCTGAAAGTAAGGTAACTTATAATTTATGCCATATTTTTTGATAACAAAGTTCAGCAAAATCAGAGGTAAATTTGACGATGTCAACACGAAAGGTAATCCCCTCTCTCCAATAATTCCATTACAAAAGATTTTAAGCCTCCCCATTCATCGTTTTTAGGCAAGAAGTTATTAAAAATCATCCAAAGTCATAATAAATAGACTGTTACATTCATATTCAACAGAATGACATTGAAACAGGATGCCATTAACATGTTCGGAAATATAGACAGTGTCCATCCAGAAAAACAGTGTTTCTCAATGGGGCAGAATTATCAAAAGGTTCCCCAGATTACGCTTTACGTATATACATATACGCACACAAATGTTATCCCATTGTATTATAAATGTCGGATCTACCGCTTAACTAAGGTAAGGGATATGGTATATTTGATGCAAACTTTCATTTCCATGATTTCTCTGGACGTGAGCCTTTAGAAATCCACTGAAAAATTGCTTGTACAGACGGCTCTTTAGCATGCCAGATGAATCTTTCCGAGAAAATCCTCCACTTCAAACTATGGCTTTCACGAAAATATTTCTTTATTTTTCGTTTCCTCAAAAATTTGCTCTTAAGGTTTTAATTAAAATATATGTTTTAGATATTAATGTTGCAAATGAAACGTGCAATTTCAGGTGAAATCCCATTTGACTTTGGGTGGAATATAATACTTCCACTACTTAACCATAGGTAAACGGCAGAGAAAGTAAAAAAGGAACATTTCTTAAATTTGTTTCCAGGTAAATATTTATGGTTATAGAGGCAGAGGCTAGGGAGAGAAGAAATCTTGGTAAACTAAGAAGAAACGCAAATTAACCATGTATCTTTTAGATTATTGTTCAATTGAAACGAGTGTTAATAAGGCAGGAAAAGAAACAGCTAAGGCTACCGGGTGTTCAGAGACAGTAGTGTACAGGATAAAAAGGTACAAATGAAAGGACCTGTAAGAGCCCATAAAAAAGAAACAAACAAAAAAGGACGGGGGAAACAAATTCTTCTATGGAATGCAAATGATTATAGAAAATAAGTGTTAAATATTTAAGTACAATATAAGCTTAAAGATTGCGGATACTTATACATCCCTTCATAATGAAGGCAGTTTTATTATTTTTAATTCCTTATAGTTCTGAGAAGGCAGCACACGTGAATAATTGGGGAGAATTTGTTATAATTAGGAAATAAATTAAAATATACCTGACATTTTTTAATATCTAACAAGCCTTTTAACAAAATAGGACCGCAAAGTTGATGAGTATAATTGATGGAGTGATGCTCAACCCAGAAATGACAGCTACCAGACATTTGTTTTACAAAGAGAGAGAGAGAGAGAGAGAGAGAGAGAACCTGGAACCTTCCCCCAAAAAAAGACAGACGGAAGCCAAACCAAAACAAAGTGACCTCACCATATATCTTATCCAGACAACTCTTTCGACTAGATTCGAGCTCGAGCCCGACAGATTAGGAGACAGGCATACCACCTCCCCCCAAGTAGGTGAATATAACTTTCCCCACCTATTATTACCTACAGAAACTCCACGTCCTTTTAAAAAGATCCTTATTTTAAACAATTTTTAAAGCAAAATAAGTAGAGCAGCTCTAAGGACTTGCTAGACTTCATTTGTTACGTTTAATACACGTAGGAGTTGAGACAAAGTCATGTTTTAAAACCAAGTCGGTTTATGATAGCCATGGGGTTACTTCAGAAAAGCAAACCATATTCGCTTGCTTTCATGGAAAAAAGAAAAGAAAGTAAAACAAAACATATGTGTTGCAATCACACAACTTTCCCTACTCATTTTAATTTATTTTCATCTTTATTCTGCAGGCAATTCGAAAATATTTTGTTTTTCTACCTCTTGTTAGTTATTTTTAATGTTTTCCGAAATGATGTAAACACACATTTTGTTGTAACTATATAGAAGCTACAAGACGGCTCACTATATATATGCTAGGCGTTTTATTTGGAACACACTTTGCATGGCCTGATGAGAAACAATAGAACGAACGCAACATTTCAGAAGTATATATCTTGAAACACTGGAACATTTCGGTCAACAACAATAAATACCTCGTAAACGACAAAACTTACGTAAAACATCTGATGTGTTACACTCACATGACTTTCACTACTCTTGTACAAACTATTTTTACAAACGCTTATTCTCCATCTACTTCATGTTAATCGAGATAAACATTTCCAGACTCTTATCTTATTGCTAATTTTCTTTTAGATGTAAGGGGAATATATATTTACAAGGGCAATATAGAAATACAGTAGCCTTTAAGCATAAGCATTACTGTTAATAGCTGGTTGCTATGTGCAGCACCATTCTCTTTGCCACAGATTAATAGTCTTTGCATATCCAAGACAAAAAAATGAATAACGAATTCCCATTTGAGAAAATAAGTAATGAAAAATTTAAGGGAATAACAAGCAATATCTCGAAAATGGTTCACACAACAACAAAAATGTATATGACATAAATTGTGTATTTTAACGCGATCTGCATTTTTTGTGTAGTAAAATTTTGTCTATCTCTCATGGTTTATCAGTTATGCAAAAGTCGTTCACAATGAAGAATACTTTTGGAGACATTCCCAGGAAATTCAAGATATACATTTTATTTGTCATGAAAATATCTTAAACATATGATATTTTAATCAAAATCGTTAGAGCCATTTTTGAGAAAATTAAAATTTTCGAAAAATGTTACATGTAAAAGGTAATCTCGGATGGGGGAATTTTCTTGAAAACCTTCGTGTCGCATCTCTGGAACATACTGAACCTAAATACCAAGTTTGGTGTTTATCCGAATGTTCGTTTCTGAGTTATGCTGTTCACAGACACACACACACACACACACACACACACGGACATGTTTCCAAAAATGCTTTTTTTGGATTCAGGGGTTCTCAAAACATATATTTCCGGTGAAATCTCGGTATCGAATTTTTGGGTGGAATACAATACTTCCCCTACTTACTATACGTAGTAGAGAAAGTAAAAACTATTTATCAAGAGCTAGCTATATGTTTTAACAAGTTCCACATTTTTTTCTGAAGTAACTTTTTGTCTGGCTCTATGAATTAATGGTCATTCAAAAGTCAATCACAATGAAGAGTGTCCACAGAAAACTAGGTATATTTCACTTCTCTTGTCAATATATCAAATATTATATTTTAATCAAAATCGCAATGGCCATTTTTGAGAAAATCAAAAATAACGAAACATTTCCTATGCAAAGTGCAGTTTGAGGTCTTGAAAGTCTTGAAGTTGCATCCTTGAAAGACGCTCAACTTGGATACGAGGTTTGGTTGGTTGTTTCCAACTTTGTTTTTTCTCATACACACACACACACACACACACAAACACACACATGCACGCACACACACACACACTGAGCTTTCTTCTAGAAATTCTTTTTCAGAGGAATGCAGGGGCCACTAAAACATATATTTCCGTGATCTCAATACCGAATTTTCGAGTGGAACGCAATTAGTTTCTCTATTTAAATTCGGTAAGCGGTCGAGAAAGTAAACAGAAGGGGGAAAGAAGAAATTCACACTTTATACATTTAAATGAGCACTGCAGTTTTCCTGCAGAACTTTTTAAGGTTTCTTTGTTACATAATATTCCACTAGAATGAGGAAGAATTAATGCACATTTTCCAGAAAATTCCATATATAATGACTTATGTATCTGTGCAACTACATTGAACACCTATTTTATTAAAAATTGTTAAGCATATCGAAAAAAATAATAATCAAGTACCCTAAGTAAGTCAGTTGGATTACAAATCTTTGCCTTGGAACTTGGAAGATGCCTCATTCTTAAAAGGATGTTCTGTTCGTTCTATTCGGGAACTTTAAAACTGATTGCTGGTATAATCCAAATATCGAACTGTTGGGTCCAGTGTAATGCATATGTACTGCAAGATGTAAACAAAGCAGAAGTCTAAAATACGGTCGTATGTACTTTCATTTTAGACTATAAATTTATAGGGGTCATTCTTGGCTGTGTAATTAAGCATCTATGTCACTCTTTCCTCGCAATTTATAAATGCTTCAGGATATAGGAGTAAATTTAGAGCTGGATTCTGTTGTGTTTGCCAAATTTAAGGAATTCACATTCTGTTGCCAGGTTGAGCTGGTCTTCCTTGTGCCCTAAACAGAATACAAAGTAGGATGACCCGGAACAACAGCTCTGTTGTGTAACAGTGAGTGTTTCACCTGCCGAATAAAACATCACTTTTATTTCCAGCGAGTAGCACGCAAACATATCCCATGTTATTGACTTTTATACAACTACCAACCTCGAACCAAATTGGATGACTTTAAATGTCTGGGTGGTTTAGTTTCTTGTGGTACAGTTGTTTGTAAATATCTCTGGTACGTGGGATAATGCTGTAAACCCATTGCAAATGCAGGATTATCTTCACGATGATGTTTACACAGAAGTAAATTTAGAATTATAACCCACGAATATATTCCCACGTTCTACCAACATCAATTTGGTGGCTGTAATAACTAGGGCCCGGATTTTTAGGCGGAGTAAACCTTAATTTTAGGTTTCTTTTATGCTTAAAATAGGGTTTTGTTTAGGTTTTCTTGATTAAAGTAGTTTTTTAATGTTTTACTTCGTGGGCAAATACAGGTATAAATAAGTTTGCTTTTCTGGTACTTAGTTGTAAGATTTGTTTTTTAGCATTGCAGTAGATACATACATTCTCAAATTTTCTGGCGTAAAGATTTCCTGTTATCAGTAACACATTCTTGTATGAAGAAAAGCTTCTTTCAACGGAACATGACGTCATTGGAGCGTAGAATATAGATGCCAGTGCAGCGGGTTCTAGGGGTAGTTCTCCTGTATACTTTTCTCCCTGCAATACTAAATTGATGATTTTTCACATCTTCAAAAGCACGAAACTTCGAAGAACATGCAACTCGCACTGGTCCAGGTATTTCTTTACTGGAAACATTGCCAGTGATACCCAGAGCATCTTTCAGTGGCAAAGTTGTACTTTCCAACCGAAGAGTAGGTTCTGGTATAAAACAAAAATGTGTCTTACTGTATGCAAGGGAAGCGGCAAGACTGGGGCACTCGAGTGATTTCTTAGCCTTGGCAATGCAGGGAGCTTCTGTTTCATCCAATTCATGCTGGCCCTGTAACCGTGGTCGCTGGAGCTTCGGCGCTCCGCCAAGCTGAGGATCACAGGTTCGAGTCCCGCCATGAGCATGGGCGTTTGTGTGTGGGTGTGTGTGTTGTATGTGTAATTGCGGTAATAAGCGGTAAAGTAAACAGTAAAACACAGTCATCATGAACTGGGTAAACAAGGGAGCTTAAGAAGAAAGAAAGAAAGAAAACAAAATCACACGATAGTATGCTGATATTTGCCGGCCCTCGTAGCCATTGTCGCTGTAGTGTGTAACTTCCGCGCTCCGCCAAGCTGAGGGTTGCGGATTTGAGTCCCGCCATGGGCATGGGTGTTTGTGTGCCTGTGGAATTGCGGCAATAAGCGGTAATGAAAAACAGTAAAAAACACAGTTCGAAAGAAAGAAAAAAAATTCATTGACGACATTGTTAGCGTCTTTTAAGTGCTCGGCATAGTAAATTTCAGTAGACAGCCAAGTACGCTTCTCCTGACCTTCTGTCAGCTGCATCCAGGTGTCACCACCTCACATGTGCTGCGCTTAACTATAGTAACTTGAACTATCTACTGGCTATAAGTGGTGGAAATAATTTTACAATGAGTTCAATCCGAAAATAACATTCTTCATTTCGAAAAAGGAAAAACAGCTATTAGGTTATTTTAGGCGTCAACCCCTCATTTAGGTTTTTTTAGGTGTAATGAAATTCGCATATTCTGCTCCGGGAAGTGTGAAACAAGTATGTTTCTTGAAATGGGTTAATTAAATAGCGAGGAGAAATATAGGTTAAAACCTAAAAATTCGGGCCGTAGTAATAACACACTGTATTTACTAGACCGGGAGTAAAATCAATCTAATTTGCCACGCGATTTAATATCTGCGTCTTCATATTCCACGTCTCCGACTGCAAATTCTTTTTGAAGTACTGAATCTCTATTATCGTCCATATTGTTATTTTCAATGCTTTGTTCCAGAGCCTCAACCATCAATTGACTCACTGCCTCCTAAATTATAGTACTTTACTAAGCCATCGTATTGTTTATAGCTGTTGAATTGGAAGCATTACGTTACCGGAAATCCGAGGTGACGAGGTCCAAAGTCATCAGAAGTTGTTTTTTCTTTAATAATTCATTCAAAATAATAAAACACCCGATCGTGAAAAAATAGTGTGCAATGCATTTGTGCAATGTCCATGAAGAATCTCAACTTCGTTTCGTCTTTTACACTATACCTTGATTCTCTAATAATGCATTTTCCACACTCAATTGCAATACACTATTTCTACTAATCTTGGATTTTGAATAAACAATTGATAACGTGTATACGGGGCTACTCCAAATCCAAAAATTGCATTTTATATGTATGTATATATATATATATATATGCGTGTGTGTGTGTACGTACATACAAGCATAAAAGTGCGATTGAACGTTGAGATATTTTTATTCCTTTATTTGTATTTATTGTTGAAATTTCGCCAGAAACAAAGGTAACTCCATTTAGAAAAACTTATTCAACTTGTATCATATATGAAAGAAAATCCTATAGTCCCAACATAACTCAAAAAAAGGAAAATGTTTTTTTATTAAAAGAATCCTGCAACGTTGATTCGAGTACCGCATGTTTATGACATTTGCACTAATAAAATGTATGCCTTGAATTTTCTTTGGATAACCTGCTAAGACCTCTTCATTCCGAATGGGTTTTGTACAAATTTGTATTACTTGTAGATCATAAGCAACAAACAAAAAATTTCGACACAACAGTTGTAGAGTTCATTAAAATATTGTGATTTATGTCAAATAACTTTTTTCTGTCATTAGCTATTTTCAAAATACTCTTGTTGTATCCTTAACTTTTCTCAAGTAGAACTGCAGTGTGGCACCTGTAAAGCATCTTACGCGATTCTTCTTTTTCCCGTGTAGTAAAAGAAAAAAGATTATTTACAATTATTTTGATTTCTCTATTGTGCATGCAACCAAATCCATATTGCTTAATTGGGATATATGAGTGGCACTGCCTCTAATCAAAATATATATATATATATATATATATATATATATATAAAATCAATTACGTAACATGATTGAAGGATAACCTTTTATATGACCTTATAATATTCATACTCAAATAAAGAGGTTGACCTGCAGTTCTAGTTGTAAATATTGTTACGTTATACTATATTTTCTTGGCCAGGGCACTATCTCGTAATTCGGAAGCAAATTTTACAATGTATAGAAAATCCAGACTTGTCGATGTGTATAACGATGCTATATACATTACGCGTGTTGTAAGTCAAATCACTGTCTTCTGTGTTATTGTTGCGGCCTTATGCCACTCTCTTGAATCCATTGATAATGGAACCTTTTCTTCCCCCCCCCTCTCTCTATCTTTTGTCTATACTCAGCTGTTCCATTAAGTTTGGACTTTTCCCTCGATTCTGTAAAATGTAATTTCCAGCCTTGTATTGAAATATACTATCATATAATTATATCATATAACACACAAGCACAAAAATAGATCTATTTGTCTCAATTTAAATTTGAAATACTTTTATTCCTTTATATCTATTTATTGCTAGATTTTCGCAAAAAAAATTAAGAATAGCAAAGTACGTTTAGAAAAAGCTTATTGAATTTGTATTATATATAAAAGGACGTTAATGCTCAGTAATGCAATCGCAGGAGAAATTCACAAAGAAAATCTCTTTTTCGCGAAGAATACATTTATTGAGAAGTATTACTCTAGTCTTGCAAAGAAATTAATGAGGTTGGTTATTCTTACTTGGTTGTTTTTAAGTTCTGGGAATAAATTTTCTGTCTGAAATCACTAAGCCTAAAGAAGATACATTTTCCTGTTATAAATTGTGAGTTGAGAATATTTCGATTACCTATATATTTCCTTATTTCGTGGATGTAGTTAGTTTTGCAACATTTATATTTTGTAGTTAATGCCAAATAATATAATTTCAAATATTATTTCTTCAAACAATTTGCTAATGACCGCAACTAGTACTTATAGCAGTATTCTCGTACTTACAGTAAGTATAGAAAGTAGGTATTATATTCCACCCAAAATTTGGATGTCGAGATTTTTCCAGAAATACATGTTTTGAGGGCACCTGAGCCCAAAAAATGCATTTTTAGGAAAATGTGAGGTGCATGGTCTGTTCTGTCTAAGAGCATCATCCGAAAAATCCCCCAACCCAAACTATCACTTAATGGAATATTTTTCAAAATTTTTTATTTTCAAAATGACTAAGGATTTTGATTAAAATATCATAAGTTTAAACTATTTTCATGACAAATGAAATGTAACCGTGAGTTATCTGAAAATAGCCAGTGAAGTCGTTTTCATTCTGAATGACTTTTGTATAATTAGTAAACCGTAGTGGATAGAAAAGATCATAATACCCCCCCCCCAAATGTATATCTCGTTAAAGCACACAATTCATGTTAAATAAAATTTTCTGTGTCGTTAATAAGTAGATATTCTATGTTATTGGGGTTAATTTTGAAATACTTTTACTTCTCTCAACTGTAAATCGTTATTCTTTTTTTTTTCTTTCTTTTTCGTGTTAATGCAAACAGAGCAGAATTTCAAAGCCATCACGCAGCGTTTGACTTTGAAGCTGTGACTATTGCTTTAAGTTACTGTATTCATCTTATATCTATAACGAAATGTGTAAATGAGTAATGCAGCTTTATCTGCATTAACAAGAAGTAGATAGAAGAATAGGCTTTTGTAAGGATATTTTGTAGAAAAGCGAGTAGAGAAAGTCATGTGAATGTTAACACCAGATAATGTTTTTTTTTTCTTTTATTACATCTATACTCTAAACACCGCGTATAGTACAAAATTTCTTGGAGATGTGAGACGGAGAAACTATCAAAGTTAAATAAGCCCATATATCGATTAGCTTTCTATTTCTCGCACTTTATTTATCAGACTGTCTCATAGATGAATTGGCAACAGGACACAGAATAATAAAGAAGAAATCAGTGATTTTAACAATAAATAGAAATGTAATAAAATATAATTAAAATAATAGTAAAAAGAACATAGTTATTACAACCAGTCCTTTAAAGATTAGTAGGTATGTGTATTATTTATTTTTTCTTTAATGGATATGGCGTTGTGTTAAAATTGTTCAAGGTATTAAAATCAGTCTGTGGTAGTAACAATAAGTTTTAAAGTTGAATAAATCTTATGCCGCATGTTGCCGTCACATAGTAGTATCTATATTTTAATATATTGTGTGTGTGTGTGTTTGTTTGTTCCAGGGCCGGTGCTGAGGGCTGGGTGCCCCGTTATGCTGCCCTAACATGCGATGGGTCTCACCACAGCCACTACCACCGCGACTACCACGGCAACACCCACATCCACGACATGCTCAAGTTCCTCTCGACCACTCTCCACGATCCAGCTGCTGGACACCTCGGCCAATTCCTGCGAGGGCGCTGCCGACGAGGAAGAAGAGGATGAGAGACAGCATCTCGCCGGCTTCGAGAACCAAGCCTTTGAGCTAGGTTCGCCGGCATCCCCGTCCGGGATGGAGAACAACAACAACAATAATAACAATAATAATTTTGCGTCGTGCTATCTGTACCGGAAGACAGTGGACCAGGAGGACGCCGAGGAGTGGACCACAGCTAGGGGTCAAGTGGCCGCCGTCAGTAACATCGGAGAAGAGCAGGTCGCCCGCACATCATCTGACCCCACTTCCACGACGAATGCGACGATAGTGTCCCAACAGGCATGCCACAGTTCCAATACGGATACAGCTAAGAAATCCACTAGTGCCACGAAGTTCGGACGTTCAAGCTGGGTCTTGGACGGGAACTCTGCGGCGAGTAGACGTGCTGAGGCTTGGCGACGTCGGAAAACTGATCCTGGGACCGCCGCCACTGCAGTGAACTACTCCTATCATAGGGATTACCAAGAAGCGCTATCTTCACTCCTCTGGCAGCCTTACGACTGTCGACAGCCAGAGCCGCATCGCTCGTCCTACCCGGGCGCTGGCCTGCTGCTCGATGACGCCGATGTCTCCATGTGGCTATACTCCGACTCCCCTCAGCCGGCACCAAAGCCTCCTGTACTTCTTCCCAGGGTAGGCAAAGACGCTAATGACAATATCATGACCCAATACGGCTTCCGCACCGCCTCCACGTGTACCACCACCGATATCTGTCCTTCCTATGCCTCCTCATCCACTTCCTCGATGTCCTCGTCGTTATCGAGTTCCTCATCTACAGGGGCAGCTGCTTGGCGCAGGCCTGTTGCAGATCCATCGTCCAGTTCTTCGCTGAAGGCTCTGATCTCTTCTCCGGGTGATGGGAGTGCGTGTTGTAGCGGCGACGTAGCTGCTGCGGTGCAAAAAGATGAGGACGTGGTCACTGACCTCGATTCAGCTCCGCCGCCAGGAGCGCTAGAGTCGCAGCAGCGGCCGTCCTCCTTGGACGAGTGTTGCTGCTGCCAGTTTTGTTGCGTGCAGTGTGGGGAATGTTCAGGTCGGTCTAAGAGCGCGGTCCAGGAACACGATCACGACGAGGGGGAGGAGGAGGATTGGCCCTGCTGCGCTCGGCAGCCCATGCTGGTGAACGTGGAAACGACCGTCGCCGCCTCCGATACTGGGGGCGGCGGCGAGGAACCTCCTCCTCCGTTATCGGATAGCGTCGTCAAGTGCATCGCGACGTACCCGAGTGTCAGTGTGGTGAATACAAGTTGTTACCGTGCTGTGCCAGTTGTAGTGTCAGCAGTGCCAACGATCTCGTGCCTCAACACTAATCCTGTAAGTGCTAGTGCAAGTGTATCGAACGTGCGCATTGTGCAGAACACGGCGCCCGTCATACCCACCACGACGGTGGTGACGAACACGACGACGTCCTCGGGAGTGGTACAAGTGTCGAGTAACAGTGGTAGGACCTTCACGTCGACGGAGGCGCAAACGGACGATATCACTGCCTCCCCGGGTAGACACAGTAGCAGGGAACAGCGGCGTCGGGAGCGTCGCGAGAGGAGACACCAGCGTCGTCTCAACCACCATCATCACCACCACCTGTTGCACCACCACCCCCACCATCAAACTCAAGTGACGGATCAGCACCCGCCGCCTCCAGTGGGGGTGGAGCGGCTGCCAGACATTCTCAACTCCCATCTGCCACCCCCTTACTCGACCTTACCGCCTCCACCGCCTCTCAACCTTCCACCACCCCATCCGCACCAATTTCACCATCATCCGCCTCCACCGCCTCCGCCAGTGGTGCCGCCTCCTCCGGTGGTCCTGCCGATGGGCCCACCGCCTCCCCCAGGTTTGCCGGTAACGACGGCGGTGCCCAATGGTTCACCACCGCCCCCACCGCCTCCAGCACCTCCTCATCACAGCGGTATGAGATTTCCCTTCCAGATCACTCCAGGATCACGCAGAAGGTAAGAAAAATTGTATACTTTATTTTAATACAGTTTTTTGTTATTGTCTACCAATATCAAATGACTTTTTATTACCCTACACTTCGGCTGTCATGTGCTAAAATTAGAGTCGTGCATGTGAAACAAGGTTAAATTTTGCTGTGCCCAAACCAAATGCAATCGGTTCCCTTAAATAAACAGAAGTTACTTCAATAGAGTTTAGTTCCATGTCACTGTCTCCCCTGTTCCAAAATGAATAAAATGCCAGGTTTCCGAATATGTTGAAGATTCAACTTGAAGTTACAGTGTTAGAATACTCGTAAATTCAAGATTATTGCCTAATAGACCTCAAGCGCTTTCTTTAAATAATCGTGGTCTAGTAAATGTAATGTGTTGAGGATACGTAATAAAATGTTGAATCTTTAAATATTTGAATTTTGAGGTGAAATGTATGAATAAAACAGAAAACTCTTTGATTGTTAATTTTTTCTTATTTGAAAATGAACGAAATTGTGCATAATTGCATTAACAAACGACGCTGAGTTGAATTTAATTTTAATTTGAGTAGAGTGATGTAACTAAAAGCATGTCATAATATAGGACCATGCAGTCTTGAAAATGTCGTAATTATTGGCAAAGAAGTAGCTACTAGAGAATCTTCTTAATATGTTAACAATCGATCGAAAGCTTGATACATGTTAAATCATACTCAATCAGATCTATTTGCTCCTGTGGTGTGTTCTTCTACATGTCATTTTGAGTGCGGAAAATGCTCTTTTTGGGGCTATTCAACTGTTGTTTTATTTCACTGTAATTCAAAACATTTTGTAGTGTGATACACTACTGAAGAATTGAAGAAACAGAAGGCAGATATTGGATACATTATCGGTTGTTTTTATCATAACTAGGGCTCGGAAGTTAAGATCTATAAATTGCCTAAAAAGACAATAACATCCTAAAAGGACCTAATAACTGAAAAAATAACATAGAAATGCGTTGGGAATTACTTTAATAATTTTAATTACATATTTAAATAATGAATATTAGATTGTTGTATTAATCTGTATAAATCATTGCTTTCTGTCCGAATTGAGAAATAACAGTGAAAATGTAGTTGCAAAAAGGCAAAAGAAAGGACCAATAAGCAGATAAATGCTGAAAAAAGCCAAAAAGGATAAATATAACCCACATCTTGCCTACAGTGACCAAAACTATTCTTCGAACACTCGAAAAGAAAATTATTTTTCCTCAACTAATGAAATTAAATTAAAAGTCTTAATTAAAAGTATTGCCATGACTGCCAAGGAAGCACAAAAATCGGTGTTATTTCGTCGTCTTTTATGCCCTATATAATTCAAGTTGTTTCTGTGCTTTAGAAACATTCTAGCGATGAAATACAAGTCTTAGTATCATATATGTATATGACAAATGTGCCCACTGTTGTCATTTTGTTGCAAGAAGAGGCAAATGATCTTTTAAATTCTATCGTGAAGCTGTATTGTTCACTCGTCTCCAGCAAAAACCAACATATACGCAAAAACAATTTGAAAAATATTTATTCAACCTTCTTCATTTAGTATATTTCTGTGATCATTATTACAAATTCAGCAAGAGAAACCCTATCTGACAAAGAAACTTGGAAACTGGTTTATAAGATACGCCTAAAAGTATATATTATGTAATAATAATAATAATAATAATAATAATAATAATCGGGATCCGGATTTTGTTGATCTAAAGTTTAAAAAAGTTACATGATAATTCCAACATTAACACAAAACTGAGATTCATTTATTGCATTAAAATTATTGTAAAGAATGAATTAACACAAATAAAATATAAATTAATACATTGGTATTACTGCTAACAAGCAGAAGAAGTAGGCATAAGAATAATGATGAGGTAATTTAGAAAAGTAATCAAAAGTATATATTTGTTCCAAGTTCTCTTTTTTAGATTCTGAAAAGAGCTTGAACTCTTTTGAGTTCTCACATGGTACAAAATTCATTATTAATTTCCAATGAAGAGGACCTTATAGCCTATTATAAGTACAAGCACATGAACAAAAGCAACCTGTTTGTATGCACTCATTAAGGCCAAAAAGGGGAGAAAATTGACCTTTACAGACTAATCATTAAATAGGAATGTGTTTTTTCCCCAATAAGGTGAGTAAAGGATATTCAAGGTTTTCTGTTATTTCCCAGTTGAGTAGTGGAATTGCTAATGTTTGAAAAGTTGTCCTTATGTAAAATATCAATAATATAAAACTGTTTATACACCCGACGTAATTGCAAGCAAATGACAAAATTCATAAAATCACAAAAAGGCCCTAAAATACAAAATTGCCCAAACATGACGTAATAAATATGCATTTTCATTATCTAGGACCCATGATAAGGATTCACGCACACGTTAGCAATGCCTATAATATAGCAATAAAAAGATGACGGCATTCAAAATCCGAGCCCCCGTGATGATGATGATGGAACTTCGTGCTCCGGAATGTTTCTCTATCACTATTTTCTTTAGGACCATAATGTAGGTCGTTGTTGTCCCACGGCACTTTTCATATACAGAATGTTTTTTTAAAAACTTTCTAATTGATTTTCTTGAAAGCAACGATTTTTAGAAAACAATTATTAACGGTGAATTTCGTTTCGAGGAGGAAAAACAATATTAGTTAATTTTATTTAGTGCATATTTTCCACGTACATTTCGTGTCAGTTCAATGTTTACGTTCTCTACCACGTACATAGTAAGTAGTGAAAGAATTGCATTCCATCCAAAAATTCAATACGATATTTCACCGGAAATACATGTTTTGAGGCCCATTGAATCCAAAAAAGGCATTTTTAGAAAAAGGTCCGTGTGTGTGTGTGTGTGTGTGTGTGTGTGTGTGTGTGTGTGTGTGTGTGTGTGTGTGTGTGTGTGTGTGGACAGCATAACTCAAAAACGAAAGTCAGATAAATAGCAGACTTCGTAGGTATCTTCCAAAGGTAGAAGTTTTTCAAGAATATCCCATTGTTGTTACATCATTATTTAGCACAACATTTTTCCTCAGTATAATATATTGCCTAACAAATAACGTAAAGCGATTAATAGCCATTCTGCTTGCTAAATATTTGCATTCTGATTGTTAGTTTCATGAACCAACATAGTCAATGAAATACTATGTCGGTCTGGGTGGCTCAGTTGGCTAGGCACTGGCCTGCTAGTCCGAAGGTCGCGGGTTTAAAACTGGCAAAGACCGATGGTTTTTAAGTGTAGTTAAAAGCGAAAGCCCCATATCAGTAGATTTATTAGCATGTAAAAGAAGTCCTGCATACGAAATTCTGGCACTCCGGCGGCGATGATGTAATCCTGGCAATTGACAACGTCGTTAAGAAACAAAATATTTTTTTAATGAAATACTATGCTGTTAAAAATGCATGTATATTATTATGGAGTCGTGCTTCCCAAACGTTTCCAGCTGGCGGTCCTTTATACCTTTGCAATTCGTAAGCTCTTACAGTTATTACAAGTACAAATATTTTTTCTCGTAAGAACTTCTTTTGAGAATAGTATAGAATAAATGAAAGAATTTCAAATTTAAAGGAAGTAAAATAGCATATTTTATCAAGTACTACAAGTTATTCGCTGAAATAGTATAAACTGAAATACATAAAACTCCCCTCCCAAAAAAACACACTGTAACCTCATTTTCTAAGCGGTGGCCTAAAAAGAAGATGAAATAACGATATAACTAAATTAAAATTAATTATTACCACCTATATTACTTTAATTTAAGCTTTTAAAACACTATTTTAATTTAAATCTGTAGGACCAACTCCTTTCACTTTTAATAATAGCTCAAAGGCATATAATGATATTACAAAAACGCAAAGCCTCAAAGGAATGGATGACTGTTTTTCTTCTCAGTTGCGGATTTATGCATTTATCGTGTTATTCTCTTATTAGAAAGCAATTACATGAAACAAGCATATACCTCGTAATTATGTTAGGGATGTACGTAATTTCACTGAAGCGTTTAACATCAAGGCAATGAATAGGTATTCCTGTGTTACTGCGGCATATTTGTTTGATAAATTACTACCAAATATAAACTTCAAAACGTTCTGTCTATTCCATGGTAGATTTTATATAAATTATAAATTCTGATGTGTTGCATTTACATGACTTTTTCTACTAACTAAAACTACTCTTACATATACTTATTCTTCTGTCTACTTCTTGTTAATAGGGATGCATTTTCATTACTTATTTCCTTATAGATAGCTAGAAGGATATAGGAGCCTACAGCAATAGTCAGATTTTTTAAAAGCAGGTAGCATGTATGATTTTATAACTAATACTAACTTACTATTTGAAAATGAAATATAAGTATTTGAAAATTTAAACCATAATAAAGAATACCTATATAATGGTTAATGTAAAAAAATGTTATTTCACATAAATTGAGTGCACGATATCTATATTTTTATGCAATAAAATTTTTCGTCTTACCGTTTATCAGTTATACAAAAGTCATTCAGGATGAGGAGCACCTTCAGCCTATTTCCAGAAAGTTCAAGATTTGCAATTTATTTGTCATTTAAACATCTTAAACATATGATGTTTCAATACTTTGAGAAAATACAAACAACGAACATTTTTATGCAAAGGTTTAAGGTGAGGGGTTTCCTGAAAATCTTCTTGTCGCATCCTTGGAGGACGCTGAACTTAAACACTAAGTTTTATAGTTATACTGTTCACAGATGGACGCACGAAGCTATATATAGATATATATATCTATATATATCTATATATAGATATATAGATATATATACATATAGATATATATAATACAGAGAGAGGCAAAAAACTACGAACCGGTTGCGCGGTGCTTTTCCTGTCCGTGCCTAGCGGCAGATGGCAACGTGCGCCGAGGACGCCGACAGAAAAACACCGCGCAGCCGGTTCGTAGTTCTTTGGCTCACTCTCACTCTCTCTCTCTCTCTCTCTCTCTCTCTCTCTCTATATATATATATATATATATATATACACATGGACCTGTTTCTAAACGTGCTTTCTTTAAATGCAGAAAACCTCAAAGCGCGTATTTCCAGTGAAATATTTATATTGATTTTTTGGATGGAATACAATACTTCTACTTACTATAGATATGCAGTAGAGAAAGCAAAAAGTTCTAGTAGTTTCAATGCAATTTTAAGTTAGTTATATTTTAACAATGCAAAGTTACTTAAGAAGTTTATAATTAACTAGAAAGTGTTGTTATGATTATTAGTATATCGGATAATTTTTTTCTTCTGAAGAAATTGTTTGGGAGACGTTTTATGATCGTCTCAAGTTTGGGAACCACTGTTATGGAATGACACTCGCCCTCAAATGTTTATCTTAATTCACTCGCATACCTTGTTTTTGTCCTAGACATAAAAATTCTGGAGAGGTTCCACGGGTACATTTTCCTACAGACCAACGTGACCCGTTTTCCGAATGTGGAATGTAAACATTTAATACAAGCTAAGGAAGCTTCAGTCAGACATAACTGTTGTTGCTGTTGCGTAATGCAGCTGTATGCAATCGATGACATCATAAACGGGCTCCAGTGTGTTCACTTTAGCAATAATTTACAGCCAGGGTTTGAACTTGGATGTAAATGTTGGCAGCTTGCTTTCTAGGAAGAGTGGGACGGGGAAAGGCTAGAGTAAAGATCAGAGGCGGAAATCAAAACACAAGGAAAAAATGGAGAGTACTAGAGGAAAACAGAAAGGGGTATAGAACAAAAGGTGTGTAACACCAATTATCATTGATAGAAGTGCTACAAACTATTCATAAAAATAATGTTGGACTATAATAGGGATGAAATCAAAATTACATTTGTTTTAAACATTGATCCTCACCAGAGGATACCCCTACCATTGACTTTGTACACTTCTTAGAATAAATATGATACCGTATATTTTCTCCTCGTCTATATAGAATTATTAGAAAATGTTTCAAATAATGAAAAGTGCATTTAAAATTAACTTAGTGACAAATTAGTATTAACTTGATTTTGTGAGTATAACAATTGATACACCAAATGCGAAACGCAGATAAATATTTATTTTTTATTTTTCTGTAGTTACGTAATTGCTATTAGATACTTCTTGCAATATTAGTCATGCTCCTTCAGCAAGAACATTTGTCTTTCTACACTTATCAAAAATGTACAAAACTCTAGAACAACTTTCTCCCATGCCCAGTCTAACGATGGTCTAAAACTCTAAAGCGTGTGATGTTCGCATGCGAACCAAGTACAAACTTGGAATTGAAAGACTTCCATTAATAACAATGATAATAATAGTTGTATTTCTGCTCACTTCAAGTTAATCATGAAACGACACAGAAATAATTCCAGTTAAGCAATATATACAAAAGGCTTAGCCAAGTAATGACGAAGTAAGAGGCAAATATCTGTTGAGGAGTAAAATCTTCAACAATCTAATCTTTATCATCATTATGGATTTATCAATGTTGGGTATGGTGGTCAAACTGGGCACCAATAAAGACGATACGAGCTTCAAGTTTGAATATGAGATTTTGCATCTTCCTGCAGGATTCTTCAGTAATATAAAAAGTCATGCCACCCTAATTTTAAATGCTATTTCTATACCTCTTAGCCTCTAAATAAATCTTACCGGCCATTTAACAGGACCCCGACATCCAATCCATTTCTTCAAAGCCATTCATTCAACCCCATCTCAAGCTCTTCGTGCATAATACCATGGAGCTCCGTCTTGCTACCGCCAATAGTGCATAAAGGCTGTTGGATGGCGCAATGTAGAAAATTTTGTTTCTTAACAAATTGGCCACCCTATAGGGAAGGCATGAGGGCAAGAGAAAAGTAATGAATGCTTAACATCTGAAGTACAGTCTGGAAATTCTGGAATGTTTCGTAAATGGTGAACGGCACAAGACGGTATTTTATGTGATTATATATTTCAACGAGACAATATTTTTGTTTGTTTGTTTGCTTGATTGTTTGTGTTTGTTTTAAAACATTTTGATGAACTTAGCATCCGAGTTAAATGAAATCTTGCAAGAAAGAAAAGGGTTGTCCAAGCCGTTTGTCAAGGGTTTGTCGAGAAATACATTTTACTGACGTCGATCAAAACTTTCAGTCATTTTTTGCGGAAATAAAAACTGTAATTTTTTAAAATAAGGAATGAGTTTGGAGCAAATTCCCTCAACTTTGCATTCTCGGGAGATAGATTTTTGTGGTGATGCGACTTATGATTGTAGAGTTTTGGTGTTCTAAGACAAACTCAGGCACACGTACAACGACATTTTTCAAATTATTTGCTCAGGTTGTCAGAAAAGACACGTACATTTCTTGATCCCTGGATATGGAGTTTTTTTTTTTTTTTTTTTTTTTTTGTTTTAGTAAATTTGAGCACGAAAGTTAAAATCTATTTCTTTTGCTGTTCACCAGCCAGGAAACATGGCTTGAACCACCGCGGGATTTCCTTTGGAAAAGTGCGCCTCTCCACATGCTGAACAAATTGCCCTTCGAACCTGTATCCTCTCCCCTCCCGTAACAGATGTGCCATATGGTAGGAGATCAGCTGATGTGACAGCGATGTTGCAACATTAATATTTTTCACTCCAGTTGGCGTAGTTTCCCGGATGGGAGGGCGGATGTTTGAGCAAAGGGTTCTATAGGTCACTGAACAGAGATTTACCTAGCATTTATTGCTTAGTTAATGATTACATGTAGAAAAGTATTAAAAATGATATGAACACAAGCCACAATGCTAGATCAGGAATGAACTTTATTATTTTTATTACTGCTTACCTATAGTAGGTAGAGAAATTGTTGCATACCGCCCAAAAATTCGATAACGAGGTTTCATACGAAATACATGTTTTGAGGCTCCTTCAATCTAAAAATATAATTTTTAGAAAAATGTGTTTATGCATGCGTGCATGTGTCTGTGTTTATCTGTGAACACTGCAACTCCAAGACGAAAAGTTGGTTAAATAGCAAACGTGGTATTTAAGTTCGTCTTCCTTAGGATGTGGCATAAATATATTCAAAAGAAAATTATCCCTACGCACCCCAAACTGAATGCCAATTTTTCATTAGTTTTGATTTCCAAAAACTGCTCAAATGATTTTGATTAAAATACCACATTTTTAGATATTTGCATGACAAATAAAATGTATATCTTGAATTTTCTGGGAATAGCCTGCGAATTGCACTTCGTTCGGAATGAATTTTGTATAACTTGTAAACAATAAGTGACAGACAAAAGTTTATAAAACATGTAGATCTTGTTAAATCACCCACTTTATGTCAAACAATTTATTTTGTGGCATTAACCATTTCTGAATATTCTTTGTTATTGGTTTGAGTTGTCAGATACTCTATGCACGTTTTTAAATGCTAAGACCCTACTCAATTTTTTCTTGGGTTATTCAAAAAGAACGAAATGTCGAAGCCTTCACATAACGACCCTGTTTTAAAAGATTTGACTGTCGCTTAAGCCTACTGTATTCCCCTTGTATAATTCGTACATACAGCGGAATGTGTAATAAAACCATCTCTGCAAATGTTTACTAATTTCTCTACCACGGACATAAGTAGGTCGAGAAATTCTGTTCCGAGATTTCACCGGAAATATGTGTTTTGAGTCCCTCTGAATAAAAAAAAACAATTTTAGAGAAAGGTGTGTGTTACGTGTGTTGTATCCTTTAAAGTTGCGACAAGAAGATTTCCAAGAAAATCCTCCCACCCCAAACTTCCCTTTACGTGGAAGTTGTTTTAAATGTTTTTATTTTCCAAAATATCTCTTAAGATTTTGATTAAAATACCATATAAATATATTTACATAACAAATAAAATGTGTATCTTGAATTTTCTGGGAATAGCCTCTGAAGCCATCATTCAGAAGGAATTTTGTATAATCTTGTATTACTGGTAAACGTTAAGTGATAGACGAAAACGTACTACACAAGAAATGTAGATCTCTTTAAAACACACAATTTATTTCAAATAACTTTTTTATGGCATCAGCCATTATTAATGGTTCGATTTGTTCGTCATTTTTAAGTACTATCGATTTTCAGTTGGTTCTGGCGATTGCATGGAAACAGTATGGAATTTTAAGGGCAGTATAGCGTCCAGTTCTTAAAACATTTGACTAACAGTGTTTTCTTTGTATCCTAACGAAATATGTAATGTGGCTATTTCTGCAAATATTTATGTAGATTAAAATGAAGCAAATGGAAAAATAAACTTTCGTAAAAGTAATTTGTATACCTACTAATAAACGATAGAGTAAGGAAAGTCATGTGAATGTACAACATAAAAAAATTTCTAATACATTAAGTAGGTAGAAGAAAAAACCTTGGTAAGACCAGTTTAATGAATTCATGTTTATGTAACACATAAGATCTTTAATAAAGTTGCTGCAGTTTTGAGATCATCATTAATCGTGCATTCCACCAATATCTAGATCAGGGAAGTACAATGCAATCATCATGTTTACATGCCTGTGTGTTCACAGAAAATATTTCAGTTGAATAACACAGCCTTTGTTATGCTCAGCAAACTGAGGTAACATTCATCTGTTTATAAAACAAGTGCATGCATTCATTTCATGAGAAACAATACTCATTTTCAGATATGTCCTACAGTTGACATCAGAAAAGTATAAATGCTATTTCTTTAATTAAACTGATACTCCAAACTGTAGAGTTTTTATTTGCCATACATCTATATAATATGTATTTCATTCCAACCACAATTCACTATTAAAATGTACGTATTGTTATTAAAACACGTCGTCCTCCGTGATGTAGTGGTTACCATGTTAGGCTCTAGTTCAAACCCGGCGAGGGCGTAAAAATCCTTAGTATGGCTTCCTTCGAAAGGGAAGTAAAACCGGTTGTCCCGTGTCGTAGATTTACGGCACGTAAATGAGCCTCAAGCCTCATAAAGAGGTCTCTGAGCAAAATTACCGGTCTTTCACGTCCAATATAGAATGGGACGCTAAGGACCATAGTAGTTAAAGAGCGTCCATAAATAAAACTCAATTTAATTTCCATTAAAACGAAAACAGTTTCGTGTGAATAGCTTAATTAAAAACCGAAAAGTACTACTAATGTAATACTTCAGTCAGGCGCCTTTTAAGGATACATGGTGAAGAATTTGGTAAAATCACCCTAATGTAATCCACTCTTACTTTACTTGTATTTTCTTAAAAATGGGTCCAATAATTTTTATTGAATTATTGTATGCTTGAAATATTGGAATGTTGATTAAAACTATACTTTAAATTGTCCGTGAGCTCTTCTTCATTGGCATTGAATTTTGTGTAATTGCTATAAGAAAGACAGATAAAATCTGACTGCTAAAGACGCAGAACTCGTTAAGATTTACGTCAACGAGCGTTCTTGTGGGATTGAAAATTTCAAGATATTCGTTATTCAATTTTTGCAAAGTTTAAGCATAGTTAAAAAGTTGAGCAACTGTTTTTTCGCTTTTCAAGAGCTCATGCAGAGGGTAGTAATACCACGGTTAGCACATACTTATTGACATACTTTTACAATAAAGTACAATCTTTCTGTGAATTTAAATTTGTCGTCATAACGTACGATAGAAGAAATGATGCTCAAATGAGCCGGGGTCGGTAGTGCTTATAGTTATTCGACATTTTTCTTCAAGGGAAGACCCCAGAAAAATCTTATTTAGGAAGTTCTCTTCAAACTGAAGCTGGAACGCGGCACCTCTCATATATGAGGCAGATTGCTACCGCTATTCCATAGAAGTGGGCACTTGAACGTTGCATCAACATAAATTCATATTATATATTAGTAATACAGTGATATTACCCACTTGAAGCCATTTCATTTATAAATTATAAATGACAGAGAAAGTCTTGCGAATGCTACGCGTCAGACTTTTTTTAATACTTTTTTAATAATATTTTTACTTTCTCTACTACGTATAGTAAGTAGGGGAAGTATTGCATTCCACCCAAAAATTCGATACCGAGATTTCACCGGAAATACACGTTTTGAGACCTCCTGAATCCAAAAAAAGCATTTTTGGAAACATGTCCGTGTGTGTGTCTGTGTGTGTGTGTGTGTGTGTGTGTGTGTGTGTGTGTGTGTGTCTGTGTCTGTGTGTGTCTGTGAAAAGCATAACTCAAAAACGAACATCGGATAAGCACCAAACTTGGTATTTAGGTTCAGTATCTTCCAGAGATGCGACACAAGGTTTTCAAGAAAATCCCCCCACCCCAGACTACCCTTTACATGGAAGATTTTTCGAAAATTTTAATTTTCTCAAAAATGGCTCTAACGATTTTGTTGAAAATATCATATGTTTAGAGTAATGTCATGAGAAATGAAATGTATATCTCGAATTTTCTGGGAATGTCTCCAAAAGTATTCTTCATTGTGAACGACTTTTGCATAACTGGTAAACCATAAGAGATAGACAAAATTTTACTACACAAAAAATGTAGATCGCGTTAAAATACACAACTTATGTCATATACATTTCTTTTGTTGAGTGAACCGTTTTCGAGATATTGCTTGTTATTTCCTTAAATTTTCCAATACTTATACTTTTTCTCAAATGCGTTATTCATTTTTTTTTATGTCCTGGATATGCAAAGAGAATGGAATGCGTCACATAGCAACCAGCGTTAAAATATTTGACTATCGCTTAAAAGCTACCATATTTTCCTTGCATCTACAAGAAAATTACCAATAAGATTGACATCTCGATATCTCGATTAACATGAAGCATATGGAGAATAGGCGTTTGTAAACTTAGATTGTACAATAGTAGAGAAAGTCATGTGAGTGTAACGCATCAGATTTTTTAAACTCGTAAATGTTTATAGATAGAATAACGCGTATAGGGCGAATACAGTTGCTGCTCTACTGCGGGGGAAGGATAGGCGGTAATCACTGTTACTTAGGTGTAGGTCAGTTATTTATTACAAAGCAATATCGGAAAGCATATTTGAAATAAAAGTATCGGAGAACGTCTAATGGAAAAAAGTGCAGTTTTTTTGACCAAGGAAGTAAATAACATTGTATTGCTGTATTTGTGTTTAAATTTGAATTAATTTTCCCCAAACGTCTCTTTGCCACATATAATTATGATGGTAAATGTTCATACAAAATTACCATGAAACATGTATTCATACATCTGCCCAATGGCAATTCCTGATATAGGCTAACTTCATTAGGTAGGAAAGTAAACGTTTACGTTACGTTGTGTTTGCGGTAAGTTTCCTGAATGATCCTTTAAGACTTAAGTTCACGTAATAGAGTTACGTCTTTGTTTAATTGTGAGTAGTCTGATGATAAGAAACAAAATGTGGTGGGTTGCTTTCATATGGCTTTCTCTACTCGCTCTGTTACATGGGCTCCTGTCTACTTCTTGTTAATAGAGATAGACTTTCCTTGTGCATTTGCATACGTCGTAAAGTATAAGAAGAATCTAAAATAATGCGAGTCAGATTTAAAAAAAATGGATCTCAATGTGGCGGCTTCTAAATTCCATGCGTTTTAAATGATCGCCCCCCCCCAAAAAGCGAATTGCACTTACCGTTTGAAAAAAAAAGTATTTGAAAATTCAAACCAATAATAAAAAATATCTCGAAAATGGTTAACGTCCTAAAAAAATTATTTGAAATAAATTTTGTGATTTAAAGAGAGATGCATTATTTTAGTAAGATTTTGTCTATCTCATACGTTTAGCAATTATATAAAAATCATTCAGGATGAAGGGAACTTCACAGGCTGATTTTAGAAAATTCAAGATGCGCATTTTATTTTTGCATACAAATATTTTACACGGTATTTCAATCAAAATCGTTAGAATTATTTTTGAGAAAATCAAATTAACGGAAATGCTTCTTTGTAAAGATAGTCTGTGGTGGGAAGATTTTCTTGGAAATCTTCGTGTCGCATCCTTGGAAAGCACTGAACATAGATACCAAGTTTGTTATTTAACCGACTTTTGAAAGTATTGCATTCTAACCAAAACTTCGATACTAATATTTCACCGGAGATATGTGTTTTGGGGCCCTCTCAATCCAAATAAAATATTTTTGGAAACATGTGTGTGTGTGTGTGTGTCTGTGAACAGTATAATTCAATAACGAAAAGTCGGGTAAGTACCAAACTTGGTGTTTAAGTTCAGTATCTTCCAAGGATGCGATACAAAGATATTCAAGAAAATTCCCCTACCCCCAACTACCCTTTATATGGAAGATTTTTCGTAAACGTTTATTTTCTAAAAATGGCTCTAAAGATTTTGATTAAAATACCATATATGATAGAAATTTACATGACAAATAAAATGTATATCTTGAATTTTCAGGGAATAGGTTTTGAAGTCCCTTTCGTTCGCAAGGAATTTTCTTATAATCTTGTATAACTAGTAAACGTTAAGCGACAGACGAAAACATACTACATAAAATATGCAGATCTCTTTAAAACACACAATTTATTTCAAATAAGTTTTTCTATGGCATAAACCATTTCTGAGGTATCCGTTATTAATGGTTCGAATTGTTAATTTCTTGGTCATTCTCTTCAACGTTAAGTTGTTTCTCGCGATTGCATGGAAACAGTATGGAATTTTAAGACCAGCATATAACGTCCAGTTGTTAAGCATTTGACTGTCCTTGTTCTCTTTGTACCCTAACGAAATGTGTAATACAAAGGTTTATTTGGATTAAAATATAGTAGATAGAAAAATAAGCTTCATTAAGAATAGTTTGTATACCCACTAATAAACGATAGAGGATAGAGAAAGTCATGTGAATGTATCACATAAGATTTTTGTTAGGTAATGCTGCTCAGAGAAACACGAACTCACACACGCACAAACATGACCTTTTTCAAAACATGCTTTTTTACTCCTACTACGTATTGTAAGTAGAGGAAGTGTATTCCAACGAAGAATTCGATGTCGAGACTTGACCGGAAATATTGCTTTGACACCCTGAAACCAAAAAGACATTTTTTATTTTCTCAAATGATTTTGATTAAAATAACATATTATTTGAAGATATTTTATGACAATAAAATGCATATCTTGAATTTCCTAGGAATAGCCTCTGAAGTTCACTTCATTCTGAATAAATGTTGCATAATTAGTAAACCGTAAGAGACAAAATCTTATTACACAAAAAATGTAGATGTGTGTGTATGTCAAATAATTCTTTTTCGTGTAGTTAAACATTTCTGAGATATTCTTTGTTTTAGGTTTTTAAATCGGAAGTTATTTATTTATTTGTTTTTTTTTTCTTTGTTTGTCAAAGCCATTACATTTCAAACTGCTCTTTGACTTTTCAGGATTTTACTGTCGCTTAAGCCTACTGTATTCCCCTATTCCCATTGTACATACCAGCAAATTTGTAATAAAACCATTTCTACATATGTTTAACCCGATTAACATGAAGTGGATAGAAGAATAAGCTTTGTAAGAATACTTTGGTGAAGAACGGGTAGAGAAAGTCAGGTGAAAGTGACACAAGTTATTTGTTTGTTTTTTTAATTCAAGGAGCCTCAGGACGTGTATTTTCAGTGAAATCTCGATATCGAAGCAATACCTCCTCTACTTACTATAGGTAAGCGGTAGAGAAAGTAAAAAAGAAGAACATAAATCTTCATTTTAGTGAAGAGGATAAATTCGTTTAAATCTCCCAGGTTGTATGCACAAGATGAAAGAACATTGCGGCAGTTTCCCGCATGAAAGTTTCCGAAAACTTCTGAGAACGGAAAAGAATAAACAACTTGGGCTGACTGCACCATATTGATAAAATGTAACATGTAAACATGACCTATTACTGCGAAAGAGGAGATTGTTTGTCCTTGACCCTTGAGCAGGCCACGGGGATGGTCGAAAACTCCCAAACAAGCTCTGACTTGCTCCGGCCACATGAAGGGGGAGTGCCTCTCCATTCAAAACCTTCAGAAAGCGTTTCAAACCACGAGTCTTTGCTTATATTCGTCTTTGTAAACAGGAGCTCTTCTGTAGCGCAGGAAGTGTATAGTTCTAGTAAACAAACTAATGTTCTGTTAAATGGCTTAAATAAGAAGAAAAGATGAGCCTCATCAAACAATTTCGAATACTGATTATATCTGTAGTTGGAAGCGGATTATTCCCATGTACCTCAGCGTGTAAGACTTTTTGTGTTGTTATTAATTTAAAAGTTAGATTCATTTCTCTGGTTAGATGCAGATTGGAATTGACTATGTTGTTTGCCATGGGACTTTAAATATATATTTTTAGTAGATAGTCTATCTAAAAAAATCTGATGTACTACATACACAAGACTTTCTCTGCCAACACTTCTACAGCCATTCTTACAAAGGCTTATTCTTCTATCTGCTTCCTGGTATTTAAGATAAACAGTTGCAGAAATTATTTTATTACACTTGTCGTTTTAGATGAATATATGAGGCGAAGCGATACTCAAATCTTTAAAAGGCGAGTTGCTATATGCTGGCTTTGAAATTCCATACTTTTTGCATGGCATTACAAGAAACATAGGAACAGTAAAGCGCTGGAAAATTCAAATCAAGAACAACGAATATATTGGTATTAGTGAATGCCACAAACACATTATTTTCATAAATTGTGTGTTTAAAAGGCATATACATTTTTTTCAAGTAGTTTTGTGTCTATCGCTTATTTTTTTACCAGTCAAACAAAATTATACAAAATTCATTCAGAATGAAGAGGACTTTACAAGCTAATCGCAGAAAATTAAGATATGTATTTTATTAGTCAGGCAAATATCGTAAACATCTTCTTCACCTGTTTATCCCCCTGTTATGTAGGACTTACACCTCCCAGACTTACAAGCTGGGGTCAGACGGCTGTCGAGGCACAGAGGGACTCTGAAAGAGTGAACAACCAAGGTGGGTGATCAGCCCGATGCCCGGGATGAAAGCGAGGAAGAAAATGATAGAGATAAATGACAGGAAAGGTGAAGATGGAGCACCGGTGGAATGAAATGGAGGGGGAAGCCGGAAAACCGGAGAAAACCCGCCCAGACTCCACTTTATCCACCACAAATCCCATATGCGGGTCCCTGGGCTGCCTCGGCGAGAGGAGAGCGGTCTAACCACTCGGCCACGGCGCCAACCTTATCGTAAACATATGATATTTTAATCAAAATCATTAAGAGCCATTTTTGAGAAAATAAAATATAACGCATGCAAAGGGTGGTTAGCGGTGGGGTTTAAAATCTTCATGTGCCTTCTTTGGAAACTAATAATAATAATTAATAATAATCCCCGTGGCGCTGCAGGCCATGAACGGCCTTGACCTACCAATACGACTGCCGGCCTTACATCCACGGACTCACGGCAGAGGTGGGCGATCATCCAACAGATACGGGGAAGTGATATGATTATCCCACAGCCAGAATGTTGACCTCCGTGGCCGGGATCACTGCCTATCGCAGCTCCTCACTTTCCTCACGATGCTGAGTGGGCACTTATAATCCGCACCCCCATGGGTGGGTTCAAACCCGGGCGCATTCCGTGGCTGGAAGCCAGAGCTCCACACTCTAGCCCATTGCGCCACGGCGCAGTACTTTTCGGAACATGCTGGACTTAAAAGCCAAATTTAATATTTATCCGACATTTCGTTTTAGAGTTGTACGATTCGCAGATATACACACAGACCATGGATATCTTTCTAAAAATGCATTTTTTAAGGAAGGGTTTCAGGAGTGCCCAAAACATGTATTTTGGTGAATCTCGATATCACTACAAGCTGGCTTTGAAATTCAATACTTTTACAGCATATCACAAACATAATAATGAAGTATTAGGAAATTAAACCAAGAACAAAGAATATATTGGAAATAGTGAATGCCACAAACATTTTATTTGACATATGTTGTGCTTAGAGGAGGTCTAAATTTTTCTTATAGCTAGTCCTTGTCTATCTCTATGGTTTACCAGTTACGTAAAATCATACAAAGTTCATTCAGAATGAACAGGACTTCACAGGCTAAAAGTAGAAAATTCAAGATATGCGTTTCGTCTTATTAGTCAGATAAATATCGTAAGTATTGTTATTTACTCCATATCATTAGAGCCAAGGCTAGCTGACGTCGTTAAGTCACGACTTCGTTAACGGCAGATCCGCGGTTCAAATCCCGCTTGGACCGTCCTCCCTATCTGTCTGTTTTAAACTTAGGTCCGGAATGCTTCCTTCCCAAATTTTCTTTTCCAGTTATCCTTTCATTTAATGTATCATCAGTGTCAACGGCCTGTGTTGCTGTGTGTAGTAAGAACGGGCGTTGAACCTACAGAACAAATGTTTGAGAAAATCAAATATAAGGAAAACGTTTTCATGTAAAGGGTAGTTGGGGTGCGGTATTTTCTTGAAGATCTTCTTGTCGCAACTTTTGAAGATGCCCAAGAGGTCCTGAATGAACCAAATCTGATATTTATACAACATTTCGCTTTTGAGTTATGCCGAGCAAGACATACGCAGCAGAGTACGGACCTTTTTCTAAAAATGTTTTGGGGGAACGTTCGGAACTCCAAACATGCATTTCTGATGAATTTGATGTCAAGTTTTGGAATGGAATACGACTCTATACATGCATAAGTGGTAGAGAAAGTAAAATATATATTTGAAAACAGTCTCTTGAACTACTGTGAAATGGAATTGGTTAGAAAAGTCCTGTGACTATTACACATGAGAAATCCTAAGACAAGAAGTCCTATTTTTTCCAAATATGCCAAGAGGATGTAGAAAAGATTTGTAGGTTTGAGAAACTGGCCTAGTGAAGAAGCTAGGGTATCGTAAGTGAAAGCTGTCCGCTTACTTCACGCGATGTGCCCGCAGGAGAAAATGGACTCCCGGTGTTAAGAAGCACACAAAAAGCTGACCCGAAATCCCAGAATCAATGTAACATAAGATATCGAGTAGTCAGCTGAAGAAACTTGTCCCACAAGCGGGACGATGTGCTTGTTAATATCTCGGTCATACGCCCACCAAAGTTGTTTTGGTCAGGTTTCTTACAAACACAATAGACAGGAATGCAGGGCGTTTCAGGGCACTTCACGGATTATCTACTCTACTTCTACTTTCTGATGATACGTTTCAGGAGATCTGTTTATATGCCGATGAGATGGTAATGAGCGTGTGAATTTGTAGAAAAAAAAATAAATACTAAGACATACGATGCCCGTTTTGCTTTGATCGCTTTTTGGGGAAGGTTGTGCTTTATGCCCGCTCTTGCTTAATAAAGCATCACTTCTAGCGACAGAAATTATAATTGGAAAAGGAAAAATTATGAGGAGGAAATGTTTCATAAATTTAGGTTACCTTCCGACGTTTGCCTGTTATAAGGATTGAGGAAAACTTGGAAAAATCCTCATTCACGAAGGACGATCCTGGCGGTATTTGAATGCCAGACCTCCCGATCACAAGTCCTGTCGTAACAACTTCGGCTACGCGCGTCGGTTTGTTTGATCGTGTTCAACTTTACAAACAGTAGAATTGAACAGCAAGGAATGGAAAGGAACCATTATACCAGTTTTAAGAAGTCATAAAATAATTTCCATTTTCTTTACATTTTTTAATTTGATTTTTCCCGTCTTTATAACTTCTCTACTGTTTATCTCTAGCGGACGAAATATTCGCATTTCGTCTAAAAGCTCGATATTGAGATTTCACCGGAAATGCTCATTTTGAGTTCCTTTAAATCAATAAAAGCACCAGAAGACTTTTGTATGAAGACATCTACGTGCTATCATTTTGTGAACTCAAAAACGAAAAGTTCACATCTATTGACTTTCCTACTCAGGATTATTTTAAGACCGCAAGGCAAAGAATGAATTTTATTGATTCCTTCTATTCTCAAACCGCAAGGCAAAGAATTTTATTGAATTCCTACTATTTCCAAACCGCAAGGAGAAGAATTTTATTGGATTTCTCCTATTCTCAAGCCGCAAGCAGAAGAATTTTATTGCATTCCTCCTATTCCCAAGCAGTAAGGAAATTGAAATTGAGTTTTATTTATGGACGCTGTTTAACTACTATGGTCTTTAGCGTCCCATTCTATATTGGGGTGAAAGAGCGTTAATTTTGCTCAGAGGCCTCTTTATCGGGCTTGAGGTTCTTTTACGTGCCGTAAGTCTACGACACGGGACCACCGGCTTTACTTCCCTTCCGAAGGAAGCCGTGCTAAGGATTTTTACGCCCGAAAAAATCCATCGCCCTCCGCCGGGTTGGAACCCGCGACCTTGGGAACCAGAGGCTAGCACGGTAGAAAAGTTTTATTACATTCTTCCTATTCCCAAACCGCAAGGCGAAGAATTTTATTGAATTCCTCCCATCCCCAAACAAGACTTTGCATGCAAATATTTTCTTATATTTTTTTTAACTAAAGATTTAGATTAAAATATGGTATGTTTGAGATGTTGCATTACAAATAAAATGCATGAATATCTTGAATGTTCAATCAATACTTTTGTGGTCGTTTTCATTATTTTTGGCTTCCTATAACTAGGAAATCGGAAACGTGCTGCGGGAAAATATAAAAGTTATTAAAATACACACAGTTTATGTAAACAAACTTTTTGTTGGTATTATATTTTATTTTCCAAATATTCGCTGTCGTACCCCTTGAAGCTTAAGCAGTGCATTTGGAATGTTAATTTATTGTTCTTTGCTTTCTCATGGCTTTCTACCTTATACAAAGACCTTATAAAAAGGCTATTCAATATCAAGGCTAGCATTTGTAAACTTGGTTTTGAAATAGCTATCCCCAGTCATTTCTGTTTGAAGACAGACAGACATAGGATGTTTTCCTCTTTTTTGGGGGGGGGAGAATGGCTCTTTTATTCCAAGTAAACTCAAATGTGTTTTTCGGTTGTTAAATTTTTCGATCTACCTCTACTTTAGGAATTACTGACGCAATATCCTGGGCGACAAGCGGTCTCCTTTGGTTACAAATTTATACGTGTACTCGCTTTTTGGCTTTTTCCGCACAAAGGACTTGTTTCGTGAAAATAAACCGTCATAAAAGGCATTCCATTTGATAAAAAAATTAAATATTATGTTTGTCGATATATTATATAACATACTTCAGTTGGGTGTGGGGGTACCACACACGGGTTAAGGCATGGACTCGTGAACGAGAGATCGGGGGTTCAAATTCCCCCCGCACGTCCTCCCTGACAGGTGTTTCCCAAGATTTTTCTCACTCCTCTTATTTTATCTTATGTTACGGAGGGGATACAGCACCGATCCAGAATGGATATTGTACTCACGATGGACTGTCCCCGTGAGGAAGAAGGCGAGAGGAGGCACGGGGCGGCCGGATCCAGTAGCAACTGTACAGCAGTGACAGGGTCCCTAAGCTTCCAGATGTATTTACCCCGACAGACGGATAGCAGACCGGGGACGCCGTCCCGCACAGAGGGGGTCCCACTCCCCTCAAAGGGGTTCGGATACCCCAAGCCGAGGGACGGAGAGAATTACAAAGAGCATCCTTTTTCCCTGCCACGCTGTACCGAAACACCATCGCCGACACTTCCGACTGAAAGAAACCACTCCACCATTCGCCTGACGACCCGGGAAAGCCCCGAAAAAACCCACAGTTCAGAATGGACAGTTGCAGAGGATCGAACCCGGGACTCCCGAATACGACCTACAGACGTAGTCGCCTGAGCCATCCCCTCGATTCATAACTGGCAAAGCCGGGGAGGTACCCTAAACTCAGACCTGGAACGTTCCCTTTCCATCAGTCTCACGGGAGTTAAACAGTATTGCTGCTTATGTTGGGAAGTGTGTGGTCGACACAAAACTGTTTAGTTATTGGCCAGGAAGCAAAACTGAAACTTTTATTACGACTTACTTGCGGCAACGTGTCTTAATGCCTTCGTCTAGCTTGTGGAATACTAGCGAGAAGAAAGGAAAAAAGGATACGGTCTAGCCTGGTGTTGGAGGGTGCTTCCTGGAATCGAACCGCTTACACAATCGACGCGGTAACGCTCTCGCTCGCGTTGTGACCCGGATTGTGTCATAGTAAGTGCGGTAGTTTCGACTGTCATAAATATCTAGCATTAGAGTTACAAACCAGGATGAAGCTGGACGAATGGAATGTGAGATAAGGCAGAAAAAAGGTTTCCTCGGCTAACCCTTGCATTATGTATATCTGTCAGGACGATGTTTATTTAAGTAACCACCCCATCTAAATGGAAAACTGGACCCTTGGATTTACATTCCCCAAGGTCTTCGGGACAAAGCTAGCCGCGCGGTCGCTGGGTCGAGTGCGATTTTATCTTTACTCGGCCTTCATAGTGCTGCATGGGCTGGGCTAGGCACGAAATACACATTCCAGTCGGTGTGGTTAATCCGTTTTCACAGTTCTAAAAAGTGCTGTCAGCTGTCATCAAGTTTCTAAAACCTGGGGTGATATAAACCAAAATGCTTGGTTTGACTACCAAAGGTAGAGGAAGTATTGCATTCCAACATTTCCACATCAAGATTTTACTGGTATTCTACATTCAAAAGGGCGGATTTATAGAAAGAAAATAAAATCTGATGTGTTATATTCATGACTTTCTCTACCCACACTTTTATAAACTATTCTTACAAAGGTTCATTCTTCTATCGCTCCATGTTATTTGAGAAATATTAGCAAAACTGGTATTATTGCAGATTTCATTGTAGTAACAAGAGGAATACGGCAGGCTTACGCTGTAGCCGAATCTTTTAAAAGCGGGTCGCTATGCGATGGTTTTCAGATTCTGTTCGCTTTTCACAGCGATGAGAAAAAGTGAATAGTGACTTAGCAGTTGTAAAAATTATGAAATATTGGACAATTCAAACCTATAATAAAGAATATCTCGGAAATGGATAACTCAACAACAGATTATATTTGACATAAACTGTGTATTTTATGAGATTTACACTTTTTGTGTAGTATGACTTTTCTAACTCTTACGGTTACCAAGTATATAAAAGAAATTCAAAATGAAGAGGACTTCACAGGCTATTCGTAGCAAATTCTAGATATACATTTTAATTTCCATGCAAATACCTTAAACATATGATATTTTAATCAAAATCGTTAAAGCCGTTTTTAAGAAAATAAAAAATAACGAAATGTTTTCCGTTTAAAGGATAGTTTGGGAGTTTGGGGTGGGGAATTTTCTTAAAACTCATATCCTTGGCACATGGTGAACTTAAATACCAATGTGGTATTTGACTGTTCGCAAACACGTACACACAGATATACAGACATAGGTACATGCCTTTTTCTAGAAGCGCTTTTCTATGATTCAGGAACCTCAAAACGTGCATTTCAGTAAAATCTCGATATTGAGGTTTTGGGTGGATTGCAATACTTCCTCTACCCACTATAGCAATTTATTTATTTATTGTGTTTAGCTGTATAAAAGACACAAGTGAGATTGGCGTTCAGCCCAGACTCATTTTTCTCTCCCACTCGTGAGAACTTATAACATTTACAACTTTATTCTTACTTGTAATTATTAACGGTATTATGACATAATTGTTTCTTTTCACTGTTCATAACCACTTACTTCTCACTTTATTCATAAACACTCTAACCTTCTCATAGTTCTTCATAAATATTTCCTTCACTGCAATGTTTGGGTCAACTTCGACCATTTGCCACTTATCTGTTCCTCCCTCCAATTGTTAGTGGCCCTACATTTAAACAGTATATCGTATGTACTAGATCTGCTCTCCACATAAAGGACATTGGTTTTGTGTTATTCCCATCCTCGTTCCTTTTAACCTCCACTCTCCTCTCTTACCCATGCTATACTTTCTCTTGCTTCCTTGCCTGTTCTTTCCACATATTTCTCCCTTCCCCATGTTGATTTTAATATTTTATAATCTATTAAAGAAGGTTTTTCTGATATTTCACTAAACATTCTTTGTATCTCCATATCCTCTAGCCTCTTTCTTACTTCTCTCCAAACATTTAATTCATTATTCTCCATTTTCAACCAAATCACTCCTAGACCGTTTGGTTCTAGGATGTTCTTCAAACGGTACGTCCCCCTATTTTTAAACTTTTTTTCTTGAAATTCCAGACACTGTCTTACTATATTATTTTCTTCTAGGTGTAGCATTCTGTGCCAGTACTTCAATGCTCTCTCCATAAACTTACCCTTGTTTGATTCTCGACCCATTTATATCTGTGCTACCTGTTAGATACTATAGCTAATTTGTTGGATAAACTTTCTTTATCAAATTTTACTTTCCCTAACACGTCCCTAGTAGTGAAGAAGTATTGCATTTCACTCAAAAATTCGATATCGAGATTTCATTGAAAATACAATTTAAGGCTCGCCGAATGAAAAAAAGCATAGAAAGAGGTCCTTTTGCGCGAGTATGTATGTATATATCTGTGTGTGTGCGTGTGTGTGTGTTTTTTTTTTTTGCTTGAGCGTAAACAACAATTACCAAACAAGGCATTTAAGTTCAGTACCTTCCAAAGATGCGATACGACTTTCAAGAAAATCCCCACCCAAATGTTTTCAAAACTTTTGATTTTTTTTCATAAGTAGCTCCAACTATTTTTATTAAAGCATCATACATTTAAAATATTTACACGAGTAATAAAATGAATATCTTGAATTTTATGGAAGTAGCCTGTGAAGTCTTTTTCATCCGGAAGAAATTATATATAACTGATAAACATTAAGAGACAAACAAGAACGTACTGCACACAAATGTATATATCTTTAAAACACTTAATTTATTTCAAGTAACTTTCTTGTGGCATTAGCCATTCCCGGGACATCTGTTATTATCGGTTAGAATTTGTCAATAATTTTGTCATTTTTAAAAGTGTTGTCGCTGGTCAGTTGTTTTTCGGATGTTATGCAAAGAGTATGAAATTTCAAAGCAGTATATTATAACCACTCGCTTTTAAACATCTGACTATGGATTCAGTAGATAGAAAAATCAGCTTTCGTAGGAATAGTTTGTAGTGTCTATATAGAATAAAACGATAGTGGGTAGAGGAAGCCATGTGAATGTAACACATCAGATTTATCTTCTTGGATTGCTTTTGTCTAGAGAAATACCTCGAGTGATGTTAGGGGAATGCATCCAGGGTTGGCTGTACTGTAACACTCCGAGATGAGCCGGTGGAACCGGTTTTCAACAAGCAACTCTCCTGCGTGGGCAGAACAAAATTCGGTCAATGGGCAGAATCTTCCTCCTCGAGAACTCCCGAGTTTCATCCGACTTCCCTTCCTTTGTTATGGACCGGAGACCTTGAACCTTTGGGTTGATAAGTTCTGAAGTTTCGTGACCAACTTATTCCTAAAGATTTATGTTATTATGTTATAGAATAATTCTTAAAGGGGACGTCTTCGAAATAAATAAATGATATATGCATCAGAGATGCTAAGAGAAGGAGGGATATGTTGTTATTGTTTTAAGAAAACCAAATGCATACGGTATAAACCAAATTACAGCATTTGTGAAACATGTCACTATCATCATCTCTTTATGGATTAAGCATTCCGGCCTCACGTCTCTTTCCATCTTTTCAACGTCTTCCAGTGTATCCTTTTATCCATACGTCATTTCGGGTACAGGTTTTTGTCCATGCTATGCAAATATTTTCTCAATTTTATCTATATCGGTTAATTTTTTCATTTATTGGACCAATGCCTAATTCCTCTCTAATTTCTTCATTTTTTATTTTATCCATTATTGCACATCCTTTAACATTTTCTGCCGCACTTATTTTATCCCGTTCTTTTTTCTTCATAGTTCATGTCTCATAACCATACGTTAGTGTTGGTATCACCACTGTGTTATAAACTATTAAGCTAACTTCTTTTCTTGCACTTTTCTTACTAATATTCCACAATTATTTTGCACTTTACTTACTTAATTATTTAAATCCTATTTGTCTGGATACGTTATATTACGTCATAAATAATTAAATTTTTTTCTTGTTCTAGTACTTTGTTATTTATTATAGTTTGGATCTTAGAGGATATTTTCCTTGGAAGGCCATTACTTTTGTTTTCTTAATTGATATCTGTTGAATTTACTTATCAATATTTTGCTAGCACATTTCCTAGTTAAAAAACTTTTTCTGCAAGTCATTTTCTGTTTCTTGGATTATTATCATATTATCAGCTTAGAGTTGGATATTCATTGTATTGTTTCTATTTAGTTTCGATTTAGTTTCGATTTAGTTTCGATTTCAGGTGGTATTTTCCCTCTTATTTCTGTAAAATATTATACATTAATATATATATATATATACATATTAATTTATATATTAAAGCATTGCTAGGACAAACTGCACCCTTGTCTTAAACCGCTATTAACTTTAATTTCCTATGAAGTTCGTCCACTTCCTAATCTAATCCTTATTTTATTTGCTTTATTCATATTTTGCAGTACTTTGATTAGATGTTTGACTATTTTTCTGAAGCTTATCAGTAATTGCAAATATATTATCACGAAATTTTTGAAAATTGATGCTAAAAATCCCAACCTTAGTAGGTTTTTCATATGAACTGTCCATAATTTTGTCCCATTTCAGCAAATTTTAAACGTGCTGTCAAATATACCTCGGACTCTATGTATATAATTCCAACACCAAGACAACTTTATAGGCATGTAAACTTCCGTTGACTTTGTTTCAATCTCTCATATTTTCTACAAAATTTTATATAACTCAGAAACGAACTGTCGGATAAACACTAAACTTGGTATTTAGGTTCAGTATCTTCCAGAGATGCGACACGAAGATTTTCAGGAAAATTTCCCCACCCCAGATTACTCTTTACATGAAACATTTTTCGAAAATTTTAATTTTCTCAAAAATGGCTCCAACGATTTTGATTAAAATATCATATGTTTAAGATATTTTCATGACAAATAAAATGTATATCTTGAATTTTCTGGGAATATCTCCAAAAGTATTCTTCATTTTGAACGACTTTTGCATAACTGGTAAACCATAGGAGATAGACAAAATTTTAAGTACTACGCTACATCACAATAAACAATACTTCTGGTTTATTGTAAAATTTTACTACACAAAAATGTAGATCGCATTAAAATACACAATTTATGTCATATACATTTTGTTTGTTGAGTGAACCATTTTCGAGATATTGCCTGTTCTTCCCTTAAATTTTTCAATACTTATATTCTCAAATGGGAATTCATTATTCATTTTTTTATGCAAAGAGTATTAATCTGTGGCAAAGAGAATGGTGCTGCACATAGCTACCAGCTATTAACAGATATGTCTATGCTTAAAGACTACTGTATTCCTAAAATGCCCTTGCAAATACAAAACAAGGGGAACATATTACGCCTTAAGCGATAGTCAAATATTTTTAGAACTGGTCCCTATGTGTAAAATGTAATTCTCTTTGCATGTCAAAAGAACGTTTCTGCAAATGTTTATCTCGATTAATATAACGTAGATGGAGAATAAGAGTTTGTAAAAATATTTTGTACAAGAGTAGAGAAAGTTATGTGAGTGTATCACATCAGATGTTTTTTGTTTAAGCAAAAGAATTTTAATGTTGCGAAGTTAGGGAGGACAAAAACAAGAGTCAAAAGACAATTAAACACTGATCCATGTTAAGCACAAGAGAGCGATTGTGTTCTAGATAACAAGAACATCTCAAGTGTTTTCTCATCCTGTTAACACTTTGTCTTCTGCACTAAAGTGGGAAATGTAGGTCTGTCGGACAAATACCATGTAGTGGGAGCAGAAAATACCGTTAAAACGAATTATCACCTGCAAACTATTCTCAACGTGCATTTCCTAATGGTCGTGGATTTGTTTATCGTTTGCTTGTAAAAAATATTGAACGCATGAGACAGAGATGGAGCGCATATTTAAACTCCAATGCTAAGCGCTATTCAAAATACATCTTCTCAAAAAAATATTAGTTTAGGTTCCGACAAGCGTTTTTAGGACATGTTGCCGCTTTATTTTTATTTATCATTATTTGATTAGCATCTACATTTTATAAAACTGTAATTAATTTCTTTATTTTGTTACTTAGCAGTAAAAAACTAAGATTATTACTTTCTCTACCACTTAACTACTTGATATCTCGATATTTGATATTGAGATTTCACTAGAAGTACAGTTTTGGATCCTCTCAACCCAAGAAAAGCGTTTTTATAAAAAGGTATTTGTGTTGTCTATGAACAACATAACAAACGAAAAATTAGATAAATGCCAAACTTAAGATTTAACTTCAACAACTTCCAAGGATGTAACATTTAAGGTTTTCTAGAAAATCCTTCCACACCAAACTACTCTTTACATTTTATTTTTTATGTTTCCAAAAATGATTCAATTTTCATTTAAAGTACCACATGTTTCAGATATTTGTGAAAGGAATAAAATATATATTCCCAGTTTTTGGTGAATAGTTTCTGAAGTATTTTGTATATTTTGTGTAACTGGCAGATCGTAAGAGATAGACAAAAGCTAACCACAGAAAAACTACAGCTGTTTAAAATATACAATTTGTGTTAAAAATTCTTCTGTAGCAATAGCAGTTTAAGAAATATTCGTGTTTAGACCTTTAAGTTTTCATATTTTGAACTATCATACATTATATCGCATCCCTAGAACACTGCCACAACACAGAAAGCACAGTTTTGAGATAATTGATTTGAAAGGTTTGATTCGTATACTAACAGAATATTCTGACTTGAACGCCAACATGTCTCATGTAGCTGTCTTACGGAAGGCAGTTCAAGATATGACGGTTTTAATTGTTGGTAAAGAACCGTTCCATGAACCAGAAAATTGATATAACTCAAAGCAGGCAAGGGGGATAACTTGTGATACGCTGACAGTTGTATTTTACTTTCCGTACTATGACCGACAGGGTTGGTCGAGGTCGTCAAGTCATGGACTCGTGAACGGGAGGTCAGCGGTTCATATCGCGCCAGAATCATCCTTCAGGGAATTGTCGATGAAGTACCCTAAACTTAGGCCTTCCTTCTCAAATTTCCTTTCCAAGTTGTCAGTTCATGTATCACCAGCAAGGCCCGGATTCTGATGACATTTCATCTTTTAAATGTTGAATCAAAGAAATTGCTGTCATGCACATCCCTATCATTGGTCCCAGATGATGAAAATACGCGCTTATTAAGCCATTTTAGGCCATTTTATTACATTTTATATTTTCAGGCACTTTTTGTGGTTTTAAAGTATTATTTTGTCATTTTCATGCTCTCTTTGCATCCAACCATACCTCAGTTATGCATCTGAGACTCTTCTTTTTCCGCAACACAACCTCAATGTTTGCATCTTCAAGTATATTAATGTCATTAATTGTCAAAATACCGTCTGAAATACTTTGCGTACATTCAAGCAATACGAGCTATAAAATTAATTAAATAATTTTCTCCGAATTAATTTTAGTTTAATAAACTACAATTTCATGAAATTTTTATATCTTCCCTTCGCATACGAAACACTGTAAAATATAATAGGAAATATCTCATTAATTGTGCCAAATTATATTTCTTAGAATACCATCCACTCGCAGCAAATGCTAAAAACAAAATTAATCCACAGCAACATAAATCATATCCAAAAAATGGAAGTTAATGAAAAGCGCTCACAGACAAGGGTCTTTAAGATATGGGAAATAAACCTAAAGGTCCGCCTAGAAGACAATAATGTTCCAGAAGTGACACATACGCTACTAAGAGAAATCAGGTAAAACAAAGCCTGGATATATGACATGAAATCCCATGTAGAGCATTATACAGAAATAGAGAAAGTGTTACTCCATATATTCTATTCATGATGCATGTGTGCCATTAAAAGCAAAGATATTTATACCGAGTGATAAATCTTATATGCATTAGATTCAGAAAAACTTTTCCTGTACACCATCGTTAATCTTCTTACGTAACCATATTTTTCTATTTACTTCACTATAATCGAGATAAACTTTTGCAGAAATAGTTTCATTACACATTTTGTTGAAGGTACAATGGGGAAAGAAGAAAATGAATCGATAGTCAAATGTTAAAGAACTGGGTGTTATATGCTGGCCTAGAAATACCATTCTCCATGAAATCGCGAGAAACACCCGAATAGCGATAGTGCTTTTAAAAAACGAAGTATTAAAACCAAGTCGATAACAATGAATAGCTCGGAAATTGTCGATACCATAACAAATTGTTTGAAAAGAGATGAGTTTTAAAGAGATCTACGTGTCTTTCTCTTATGGTTTACCAGATACATAAAATTATACAAAATTTCTTCCGAATGATGAACATTTACAGGCTATTTCCAGAAAATTCAAGATATGCATTTTATTTTTCATGTAAGTAGCTCAGTGGTCAGAGCAACCAGACGGAGACCGGGAGGTCCGTGGTTCAAATCCCGCTATGGCATTGAGTTTTTCAGTCTGATTCTACCTTTCCAATATAGTAACAATAGTTTTATACCGACTAATAAACGGTAGACTAGGGTAGAGAAGCTCATGTGAATATGTCTTTCAGATTTTTACTTTCTCTACTACGTATAGTAAGTAGGGGAAGTATTGTATTCCACCCAAAAATTCGATACCGAGATTTCATCGGAAATATATGTTTTGAGACCCCCTGAATCCAAAAAACGCATTTTTGGAAACATATCCATGAGTGTGACTGTGTGTGTGTGTGTGTGTGTCTGTGTCTGTGTGTGTGTCTGTGTCTGTGTGTGTGTCTGTGTCTGTGAACAGCATAACTCAGAAACGAACAGTCGGATAAACACCAAACCTTGTATTTCCAGAGATGCGATACGAAGGTTTTCAAGAAAATCCCCCACCCCAGATTACCCTTTACATGGAACATTTTTCGAAAAATTTAATTTTCTCAAAAATGGCTCTAACGATTTTGATTAAAATATCATATGTTTAAGATATTTTCATGACAAATAAAATGTATATCTTGAATTTTCTGGGAATGTCGCCAAAAGTATTCTTCACTGTGAACGACTTTTGCATAACTGGTAAACCATAAGAGATAGACAAAATTTTACTACACAAAAATGTAGATCGCGTTAAAATACACAATTTATGTCATATACATTTTTTTTGTTGAATGAACCATTTTCGAGATATTGCTTGTGATTTCCTTAAAATTTTCAATACTTATTTTCTCAAGTGGGAATTCGTAATTCTTTTTACTTTCTCTACTACGTATAGTAAGTAGGGGAAGTATTGTATTCCACCCAAAATTTCGATACCGAGATTTCACCGGAAATACATGTTTTGAGACTCACTGAATCCAAAAAAAGCATTTTTGGAAACATGTCCGTGTGTGTGTCTGTCTGTGTGTGTCTGTGTGTCTGTCTGTGTGTCTGTGTGTCTGTGAACAGCATAACTCAAAAACGAAGAGTCGGATAAACACCAAACTTGGTATTTAGGTTCAGTATCTTTCAGAGATGCGACACGAAGGTTTTCAAAAAAATCCCTCCACCCCAGACTACCCTTTACATGGAAGATTTTTCGAAAATTTTAATTTTCTCAAAAATGGCTCTAACAATTTTAATGAAAATATTATATGTTTAAGATAATGTCATGAGAAATGAAATGTATATCTCGAATTTTCTGGGAATGTCTCCAAAAGTATTCTTCATTGTGAACGACTTTTGCATAACTGGTAAACCATAAGAGATAGACAAAATTTTACTACACAAAAAATGTAGATCGCGTTAAAATACACAACTTATGTCATATACATTTCTTTTGTTGAGTGAACCGTTTTCGAGATATTGCTTGTTATTTCCTTAAATTTTCCAATACTTATACTTTTTCTCAAATTCGTTATTCATTTTTTTTTGTCCTGGACATGCAAAGAGAATGGAATGCGCCACATAGCAACCAGCGTTAAAATATTTGACTATCGCTTAAAAGCTGCCATATTCCCCTTGCATCTACAAGAAAATTACCAATAAGATTGATATCTCAATATCTCGATTAACATGAAGCAAATGGAGAATAGGTGTTTGTAAACATAGATTGTTCAAGAGTAGAGAAAGTCATGTGAGTGTAACACATCAGTTTTTTTTGTCTTGGATATGCAAAGAGTTTAATCTGTGGCAAAGAGAATGGTGCTGCACACCAGCTATTAAGAGATATGTCTATGCTTAAGGGCTACTGTATTTTTATATTGCTCTTGCAAATACAAAACAAGGGGAACATAGTACGCCTTAAGAGATAGTCAAATATTTTTAGGAGTGGTCGCTATGTGTAAAATGTAATTCTCTTTGCATGTCAAAAGATCGTTTCTGCAAATGCTTATCTCGATTAATATGAAATAGATGGAGAATAAGAGTTTGTAAAAATGGTCTGTACAAGAGTAGAGAAAGTCATGTGAGTGTAACACATCAGATTTATTTCTTTCTTATTTAGGCGATTTCAAATGAGTTCTGGACATTGGGTGGAATACAATGTTTCATCTTACCTACTGTAGGTAGGTGGTAGGGAAAGTGAAATTTAGCTTTAGAAGCCCCTAACCTTTCAGAAGTACATGTTACTTCTCCATATCTATGGTCTCCTCAACTGCACACTGCATTGGTCAGCCCACACAAGAACCCTACAATGTTCAAACTTTTCCCAGCTCTCAGTTGTTTGGTTTCGTAACATGACGAAGTAGAAGTTTGTAGAGCACATCACGATTTCTCTTGAATAACGACAAAGTCTTCTTGCACGGCTGGATCTACGGAACATTTCATCAGCTTAATGCACCTTTACTTAATCTCGCCTGCGGAAACCTTTGTGCCTTTTCACAAATTATTATCGCTTTCTGCACCAGCTTTATGATTACACGCCTACCACAACTGTAAAATTCAATGCGTTTTCCGATTTTTGTCTATTTTATTGCCGCATAGATGCAAATGAATTGCAATACTTTCTCTTTAGATTCTTGTTACCTGTTTTACTACAGTTTTGGTCTACGTATATAATATTCTTCAATCTGCTACGAAAAGATACCAAATCCACAAGTTTTAAAGACCTACGAGTAAGTCACTGATGACATTACTTACAAATTTATCTAGGAAACTTGATACATGAACAATTGTATTTATTTATTCCACGGTTTTCGACACTTAAGCTCTCATGAAGGCCTATTGAGTTTCTGGAAACCTCCAGGAAGTAGGGACACAGAGGGTGACAGGTTCGGACGCAGGCGGGGTCCCTAACATCTCAGATATATATCCTGACTCCAGCGGGATCCCTCACAGCCTATCTTTCCTCACAGTCCATGACGGGGATTTTCTGAGGGCCAGTATGTCAAGGCAGACAAAGCAAAACTCACCGCTACACGCTTCGCCCGCCATTTAATTCAATTCAATTTATGTCACATTTGCATTTACATAAAATCAGCTTTTGAGCTGGTAAAATGGCGAACTCGTCATGTATACAAGAATAATATGCACGTAAAGAACAGCATATTTTAAGTGCATTTGCCAAAATTTAATATTCCTATACTTATGTCTAGGATACTCCAGATACTCCTTAATACTATAGTAGGCCTGTTTTTAATAGTATAGTCTTTATAGTTTTTTCTATAGCTAGACAATGTCATTATTTTATTATTCCCTTTTTTTGTATTTTAAAAATTACAATCAATAGACTTTCCTCATATTATTATTCCACAGTTGATTAGTGACTGAAAATAACTGAAATAGACAACTTTTTTGCCTCTAAGGAAAAAGCTACAAATGAGATTAAAACAGACACTATTTAGCTTCTTAATTAACTACTTAATATGACCCTTCCGTTTAAGTTAGCTGTCTACAAACAAACCAAGTAATTTGGATGAATGGGTAATTTTTATATCTGCATTCTGTTAATTGCCACTAATACTATATGCTATAAACTTTAAAAGGTTGGTTTTATGTTTATTTAATTTCAATCCATTTGTTTAATACCATTCATTCGTTTTATTTAAAATGTATTTTGTTCTCTTACTCATATCTTGAAGGTTTTTTCCTTTAATTATAGCTGTAGTGTCATCTGTATATAATATAACACTTGTGAACATGTTCTGGTAAATCATTTGTATATACTATAAAAAGTAAAGATCCCAGTACAGATCTCTGTGGAACAACTGCATAAATATTTTGCCAACTTGAGTGCACATTTTGTTTGTGTGTATTTATTACAGTTTTTTGTCTTCTGCCATTTAAATAAGATTCAAACCATTTCAAACTTTTGTTTACAACCGCATAATAGTTTAATTTGTTTAATAATATTCTATGGTTTACGCAATCAAAACCCTTAGATGTACCACACATTAGCGATGCTGTTTGATTGCCATCATCTAAAGATTTAAGGACTTCATTTATTAATTGTATTAATGATGTAGAGGTTTAATATTTTTTACGAAAATCATGTTGTGAGTTTCTTAATAAGTAAGACATCTTTCTAAGTAAGAAATCAGTCTAGTATAAACTAGGTTTTAATAATAATTGAGAAGCTACATGTAAGAGAAATAGGTCTATAATTTTTTTAATTTTTCTAACCCTCCTTTATGCAGTGGTTTTACAATAGTATATTTCATTCTCTCAGGAAATACTGATAGAAATAATTGTTAATGATATGGGCAAGAGGTTCACTTATATATTCATCAACTTGCTTTACAATAAATGGTGAAATTTCATTCCATCCTTTAAAGGTGAGATTTGTTTCTTAACCTCTTCTTAAGTAACAGTCCTAATTCGAAAGCTAGTGTTAAATATGAATAACTATCTATACTTTTCATTTTACCCATTGCAGCTTGTACATTAGGCTGTTTATCCCAAACCTCACGTGATGCATTTAAAAAATAACTGTTAAAACTCTCTACTCTTATTTTTTCTATTTACAACACCACTATCTCTTATCAAATTGTTAATTTCTTTGTTCTGATATAGACTATATTGTTCAATCGCTAGCAATGTGCACTTTTCGTGTAGCCAGTATAGAGAAACGTCACAACGTATTCCCTTTAATATTCTTTTCAAGCATATTTTGCACTTGTTTTTCACATTTCGGTATCTTCTATCCTTTCGGTTATCATCCACTCGCAAAATCCTTCGGCCGTGAAACACGATAAGTTCTTATGTAATAAGGACATTTCTCACATATTTCTGGGCCATTTTACTTTCACTACATATATTTGAGCCAATTTTACAACTTAGAAACCAACTGTATGCCATAGAGGGTGAACGTGTTGCTTACCCTAATTTCATAAGCTGTTTTTCAAACCGTATTTCTTTAAATGTAGCATTTTGCTTTTTAGGCACAAGATTAAGGCATACTTTAAGTCTTAATTTTAGATGACTTACTCTCTATAAACAAATGTTGGATGGCTAAGGTGCGAGTTGATGTTATTTGGGTAGTGCTTTAGCCATTTCACTTGAAAATTCGAAGCACAGTTTAGTAGACGTTTCGAAAACACCACACCTGTTTTTCCACGCACTTTACACGCATATTCTAGGTCAAGTGAAAGGAACTGTTGAGGCATTACAGTTACATTATAAAAGTAAATTTTCCTTTACCTTCATGGTCATGAGGCTGTGCATGAAACACGCTTCTAGTATCACAATTCCAATTTCATGCTGCCTTAAAAGTGCACAAGAGCATGCCGCGACTAAATCACTTTGATTCAAGTACATATTGCTGATGGCAAAAAAAAAAAAAAAGCAAAAAAACGACATAATATACAAAAAGAAAGAAAATGAAAAAAAAGCTGCCAACGTACGATTAGCAAAAACCGAAACATGACATAAGAGACACAAATTAAAGGTGCTAATTTAAGTTTATTCAGCCTTGTCTATAAATAATGTACCATGTATACGATTTTAAATTAGAATTATTTCGTTAACATATGCAGGATGTCACCTAAAACCACCATGGCAGATATTTCTAAAATTAAAATAGGATTTGAAAAACGACTTTCACAAGCATGAGGGTAGGGGAGGGGCTCAATAAGTTGATTGTATATCATCTACTACTTTATATGGGTACATCATATAGGCCATTCAAAAACGTAAGCAACTGTGATTTTCAACAGAAACTTAAGATTTTTATATGGAAACCTCGTATTATTTTTACGCAATTGAAAACATGGAAAATAACATTAAGGATATTTATTGTATCGCAATAGGTGAATTACATCTCGAAAAATTGTAACGTGAACTTGATGTTCTATGGGAATGCGTCACTTTTTCTGCTCCCTTGAAAATGCTGGCATACTTAGCTTCAGTGAATATGAGTACCTTGCAAAAAATGCAAGGAAAATAACAAACTACCTAAGCTTACACCGAGTTCTCCACTGAAACGGTAACTCTAGGCCGAGCCCGAGAACTGTAATTATAGATAATTTATTAATTAACTTTTATTGATGTTAAATCATACTATGTACATATCTTTTTCTCATACTGCTTGTATAGTTTAAGAAGGGTGATTTAACGTTATGTATGTATCTAGGTTACTAATATTAGAAGAGTTATAAATGGTTTAATGTAAATAATTTAAGCGCTATGTTAAAATACTGTCCACGACGAAATGTTTTAGCTACAGGAATAGTGCCTTCGAAGGCAGAAAATCTAGTTTTATGACGTCTCTTTGGTCGCAGGCCATTATTCCTACAGCGAGGGTGTAGCGCCTTTGTTCCTTTATTTGATAATTCGCCGTGACCAAGAGAGAGAGACAGATAGCTTAACGGTAAACTTGGGAAAAGCCGCGATTTATATTAAACTTGGACCAATGAGATCCCTGGAAGTTTATACGAAATAGTTAGACGCGTCGAGTGGCGCTAAAAATGGACCAATAGGAAAGGAAGCAGCATCAGTAGCCTGCGACTATAAATGGATATGTTTGGAGCAAATTCGGGGCAGTTTGTCGTGGCAGTTTAGCATTGGCAGTTTGGTAGTTTTGTCAGTTGGGCAGTTTTGCATTTCATTTCAGTTTGGCATTTTGTCATGTGTGGTCAGAGAGAGAGATGCTGCAAGATGTGTGAGATATCGCGCCAAAAAGGGGAATAAAGATAGTTTTAGAAACACACCTAAGAACCGCTACTCGTAAAGAGATAATAAGCATATTTAAACTTCGTGTCATATCCGCGCCGCATTTTAACAGCGGTGGACAGTATTTTACGGCGACAATACCAGTGTTGTATACTACGTGTGTTACTTAAATAAAAAAGAAACGGCAGTGTCATCTTTTCATAACCAAAGCACGTCTATGTCTTCCTATATCACCACCCGAGATCTACGCTTCCTTTACCGAGGATAAGTCCATGCTCCCATATAGTTTAAAGAAAACTACTGCAGCTAGCCGAGAATAAAATTGCAGAGAAGCAGCCCACTGCGAACTTCTGGAATTAACAAGGGAGATGGATCAAGGTAAGCCTACAGCAACGGATGGAGGAGGTGACTGCCGCACTACTCCTTGGAACTTTAAACTGACGACAATAAATGAGGATGGAAAAATAGCATACTGGGCAGGCCTTTCTTCATGCATTTTGGGCGCTGACACGCAAACTGTACAGTGTGAGGCATCCATTGTCCGCCGTTGGACTATGATTCCAGCTAACCTGCCTGGAGATTACTTCGGAAGTGAAGAATGTTCAACGAACACACGCGGACGACCCATACAGAAGCCTTACCCCTGGAAATAATACCCCCTCCCCATTTTAGATTTGGTTCGTGATTTATTTAAACATTTCTGACATGATCTATTACGCTTAGGTCTTCGAAGACGGCGTTTAGTATACACTCTGTATAAAGGAGTTAAGTTTCTCGATTTACTACCGAACGAGATGGCTTCGTGGTAGCGTGTGAAGTTCGGGAGGACTGGGGCTCGATTCCCGTCCTGCCCGCCACTCTGACCATGGGTTTTTTGGTGGTTCTCCGTGCCGGTAGGCGAATACTTCTACCACTAATTGTCTGTCCATCATTTCCTTCGATAAGTTTCAAGGTTGTAACACTTGGCGGTTGGTGTGTTAAAGCAGGGCGGTACAATTTGCACTATGGAAAGAGTTCTCCCGGGCGCCTGGCGGGACTGCTTGGCCCCTCCCTTCCTGGGTGTGTCTCGTCTACACCCGGAACAGGTTGCGGATGCTCAGGCAGGGTTAGCCAGCATCAGAATTGGAATTCATGTTGGAATCGTTAAGGACCCCTGTCTTACTAGCGCACAACGTCGTCCGGATCTGGTCCCCCTTCGGATCTCGCCTTCACCGCTTCCTCTCAGGAGTCACTTTGGAGGTACAAAGGTCCTACTATAGCCTAAACTGCATTCACTCTTAGGTTGATCCGCGCCAAAACAAAACCCAGGTGACTAGTGCACCATTATGACGTATCCATCCGTCATTCACGCAGAAATACTATCATACTTGTACGACCATGTGATAAGTACAGGCGGTACGTAATGCAGAAAGAACAGGGTCCGACAACTTAAATGGTGGCTAGCATGCTAAGGTTGATAGTCGCAACAAAATAAATATTTGCACATATAATAATAGCTGATTGTAAGAGAAAAGAGTCGTCCTCCGTGGACTAGTGGTACCGTGCTAGCCTCTAGTTCTCAAGGTCGCGGGTTCAAACCCGGCGGAGGGCGATGGATTTTTCGGGCGTAAAAATCCTTAGCATGGCTTCCTTCGGAAGGGAAGTAAAGCCGGTGGTTCCGTGTCTTAGATTTACGGCACGTAAAACAACCTCAAGCCTGATAAAGAGGCCTCTAAGTAAAATTACCGGTCTTTCATGCCCAATATGGAATGGGACGCTAAGGACTGCAGCAGTTAAAGAGCGTCCATAAATAAAACTCAATTTTATTTTATTTTAAAAGAGCGAAAAAGCAAGTAACAGGTATGCAATATCTGGCACTTTATCAACTGTTGGCGGCTCATTTTTAAAAAGGAAATTGCATATTGATACGTGAATTGCGTTCTTCACAAAATCGTCACATTCTGGTATCGCGTATTTCACACGCTTTCTGTTTTTCCCGCGTGTAACCACTTTCCCATTTCAGATTTTTCTTATCGAGCACTGTTTATACTTGTACTCTGAAACACCAGTGAACTCAGAAGTTAATTTCACCACTTTTTTTCACGGGAAGTGTTAGATATTTCTCACATAACTGACAATAAACTTCCAACACTATTGGTTTTTTTTTATCCTGGTTCAATGCTTTGCCCGCTTATGCTTTACCTAAGTCGACGGAAACGCAAGAGAAAATCACCGTCTGCCATGGTACTAAATATAAACTACTTGTTTCTGGCTACAAGCAATAGAATTGCGCATACCCGAATGTCAGGTACTAATATGAATTGCATGTTGGGACTTGTACCTCTGTTTAATGGTACAAATTAGCGTTAATTAAACTTTTAGGAATTTGTATAAAATATTATACCATTGAAGGATAAATTCATTCTAAAATTTAGATTATTAGCATGGGACTACTTTCCTGCACGCATTTATGCAGTGTTGTACCACGTTGCTCTGGTCACGTGTACTTGTTTTGGCGCGGATCAACCTAAGAGTGAATGCAGTATAGGTGCGGTGCTATGCTCCAGTCACTGACAGATAATCCTTCTGACTACTAACTTCTAATACACATCTAATTGATTGAATCCATCCCGTCATAAAACCAAAAACAAACCAACTTTTTGCAGCGTACAACTCCTACACAATGGTTTCTCGGTATGCCCAGAATATGATGTGTAAATGTGAGTGTACTTGTGTGTGTGTGTGTGTGTGTGTGTGTGTGTGTGTGTGTGTGTGTGTGTGTGTGTGTTGGCAGTTACTTAATAACCAATTATAAATGTTTCAGGATTGTCGCCGGGCACACTTGCCAAGTCATACATGCTTATATGACAATTAATCTACAATCAGCACAACTATATGCCACCAATTAGTGCTGCAAGGTTAACGAATTCTGAAGTTATCATGCTCCTACTTAAGCCTATGATCAAACGCTGCACGCAACTGTTCACCTTAAAGTCGATACGGCCCAAGAATAGAAGAATGTTGCAGATAAGTTAAGTGTGTTCCTGCGGGTGTTATCATGTCATGTGATGGATGTCTGGAACAGGAATATTATCATAACATGGGCCGTTCACTCACCCACAGCAACAGCACGGTTCGGTAGATAAGCCTGATCAGTGGCGGCTTTGCATTTCTTTCGAAACAAACAGTTGACGTCACCACTTATGTTGAAAATGTCAGAAAATGAATAAAACTCTAACTAGGTACATTCACACGACTTTCCCTACCGATTACAAATTCGCACATTATAACCAGATATGCAAATTAAATGGTTGGAAACGGTATACAAAGTTGTAGTTGAAGCAAAAATGGTCTATGGATCAGAGATTTGGGGAAGGGACAAAGGATGGGAGATGATTGATAAAGTACATAGATTGTTCTGTAAATGTATGTTAGGTTTATCTATTTCTTCACCTAATGGAGCAGCAATGTTGGAGTTGGGAAGAGGAGATAGCAACGGCATGATAGTAGAAGGATACTTAAATATTGGCATAGATTGAAATCATTGGACGAGCATACTATCTTGAGGCAATGTTTAATAATCCAAGAAAAATCCAGTGCTGGGATGAACTGGACTCAAGGAATAAGGAGAATTTTACAGGAAATAGGAATGGGTAACTTATGGGAGGAGAGAGAGAGGTTAGTTAAAGGTTTCTGGAAAGAAGTGAGGATGTAGAAAAACAAGAATTATTTCAAAGTCTGGAAGGAAAGTAAAGTTTGGAACTATATAGACAATTAAAGGTGGACTGTGGAAGGGAGAAATATGTGGATGTAGGTAATAGGTTAGTGAGAGAAGGGTGGTCCTGGTCTAGATTAAGTGCACATAGGCTAAGGGGAGATAGGAAGGGAGCGAATTTGAATAGGTGTCCTCTTTGTGGAGAGGCAGATAATGATTTGCATTATATAATCGAATGTGAAGAAATTAAGTTGTGTTAAAATGCATGATGTTAAAATACATACATACATATTTTCCATCATATACAAAGCAATTTTTACAATGAGACTGCGTTATTCACAATGATTCGTTGAAATCATTTCAAATTAAGTTGTATAGAGTTAGCCACATCCAACATACGGAAACATAATTCAGTATTTATATTGCAAATAAGTTTTGTTTCTAACGAACTCGGGCGGAGGGAAAAAAGAAAAGGAACGCAATAAAATGTTTCTCAGATGACACACTTCGACATGTGAAATTAAGAATCCTATATACGGAATATCTGGAAAACAGAAAACGTAGCATAATAAAAAGTATTCGAATCTACTTATAAGGCTACGATAGGCACGCGATACCATCAAACTATTGTAATAACCCTCAAGTATGAAAGTTTTGTTTATTTCCTTTGTACTTACGTTGTAATCAATTTTATCAGCAGCGTATGCTAAATAATTGTATGCAAAAGTTGAATGTGTCCAGCTAACATTAGAAAATAGTCCAAATTATATTCTTAAATAACAACTGAGAAGACTATTTTTCTCGATGGTCTTAGACTATGTCTCTTTTCCGCACTCATGGTGGCGGAAAAGAGACATTTGTCACTTCACCAATATTTTGCTCTATATGTTAAGGGTTTTTGAATTATGTGAAAACTATGTAGCTTTTAGTTTATTAAATAAATATGAAACCAAAGGGAAAGTATAAAGTATAAAACTTCATCCGCTGCAATTATCTAAAACAATAATAAATTATATTCACTGCTCTACAAATTATTCTTAAAAGTGTTATTCTACTTGTTTCATATTAATCAAGATAAACATTTGCAAAAATGGTTTTATTACTTATTTCGTTGTGGGTACAACGGAAATACAGTGGGCTTAAACCACAGCCAAGACTTTTGCGTTGTTATGTAATGGTTTTCAGATACGTTCTCTTTGCATTGTCACAAAAGCTTGTGTGTTTTAATGAGATCTACACTTTTGTGTAGTAAGTTGTTGTCTGTCGCATACGGTTTACAAGTTATATGAACAATTCGAACTTTGAATAACGGATATCTCAGAAACGGTTTATGCTACAAAAAATATTTTAAATGAACTGTGTGATTTAAGAGATCTATATTTTACTTTCTCCACCACGTACACAGTAGGCAGAGAAGATATTGCATTCCACCCAAAATTTCGATACTGAGATCTCACCGGAAGTACATGCTTTGAAACCCCTTGAATCCCCCCAAAGGTAGTTTTAGGTGTGTGAACAGCATAACTCAAAAACGAAAAGTTGGATAAACACCAAATTTAGTATTTAGGTTCAGTACCTTCTGAAGATGCGACACAAATGTTTTCAAGAAAGTCCTTCACCAAAAACTACCCATCTATATATGAAACATTTTTCGAATTTTTTGAGTTCCTAAAAAATTACTAACGATTTTGATTAAAATGCCATATATTAAAGGTACTTACATGACAAATAAAATGTATATCTTGAATTTTCTGGGAATGGCCAGAATATAACCAGTAACCGTTAAGCGATAGACGAAAACGTACCTCACAAGAAATGTAGATCTCTTTAAAACACACAATTTATTTCAATCACTTTTTATGTGAAATCAGCCATTTCCGAGATATCCGTTATTAATGGGCCGAATTGTTCATTTTTTGGACATTCTTTAAAGTCCTTTTAACATTCGGTTGTTTCTCGAGATTGCATGGAAACAGTATGGAATTTTAAGGCAGTTTATAGCGCCCAGTTCTTAAATATTTGACTATCGCTGTTCCCTTTGTATCTGTAACTAAATGTGTAATGTAACAAAGGTTTATTTGGATTGAAGTGAAGTAGGTAGAAAAATAAGCTTTAGTAAGGATAATTTGTATACCCACTAATAAAGGTATAGGTTAGAGAAAGTCATGTGAACGTTATCACATCAGACTTTTTATTGTAGAGCGTTTTCGTCTATCGCTTAACGTTTACCGTTTAGATTATACAAAATTCCTTCCGAACTTAATAGGCTATTCCCCGAAAATTCAACATATGCATTTTTATTGTGATGTAAATATCTTTCATATATGGTATTTTAATCAAAATCGTTAGAGCCATTTTTTAAAAAAAAAATAAATAATTTTGAAAAATGTTCCATTTAAAGGGTGGTTTGGGGAGAGGGAGTTTTTTGAAAATCTTCGTGTCGCATCTTTGGAAGATGTTGAACCTACCTAGTTCGGCATTTATCGACTTTTCGTTTTTTAGTTCACAGACACACATACGGATCTTTTCTAAAAATGTTTGTTTATTCGGGGCTTCAAAACATGTATTTCCGGTGAAATCTCGGTATAGAACTTTTGGAATGCAATACCATTCTCTATCTACTATGTACGTGGTAGAGAAAGTAAAAAAACGCATTCAGAATGAAGAGGACTTCACAGCCATTCGTAGAAAATTCAAGATATACATTTTATTTGTAATATAAATATTTTAAACATGTGTGGGCCATTTTTGAGAAAATCAAACAACAGTAACACTCATTTCTCCATGTATAGGGTAGTTTGGAGTGTGAAGATTTTCTTGAAAATTTCGTGTTGCATCCCTGGAAGATAACGAACTTAGATGTCAAATTTGGATATAACACGTTTCGTTTTTGAGTTACTCTCTTCACACACACACGCGCACACACACACACACACACACACACACACACACACACACTGACATACACATAGACGCTGCTTCTGGATTGAGGGAGCTTCATGATATGTATTTCTGCTGAAAATCCGGTATCCAATTTTTGGTTGGAATACAATACTTCCCCTACTTACTATAGGTAAACAATAGAGCAAGCAAAATTACTCGATACTTTCCGCGAAGTTTAATATAATTTTGTGTGAATATCATGGGATTCTTCATTGGTTATTAGAAATAGACGGGGCTGTACGAAATAACAGTTATATGAGATTGGTGAGACTATTGACCACAAAAATCTCTAGATTATTATACAATAATTTCGTAAAGAACGTGGGGAGGTAAATGAAATGAATTAATTCGTCATTGGAGTTTAAAAAGCTAACCTTGCAACATCGGGTAAGTCAGCTAGTGCTCTATATAAAATGTCCAAAAGTGGTAACCACAAGCAGAATGACCTGCAGCGAGGTATTGCCAGAAAACGAATTTAACAGTCTTTTCGTGTACCGTACTAGTCAGCTAAATGTAAATTCAGCCTGCTATTAGCTACTGTTTCTATCTGCAATGCTGAAACAGCACCAGTGTTTTCACAGACCCAAGTAATGATTAACGTAGTTAATTCATTTCGTTCATCACTGCTGTTTGCGCGGAAACCGTCATAGGTCAAAAACTCTTCTCCGAAATCAAGATAAAGCTACTTCTACCAGCATAGTAACGAGATTCTTATGAATTTCGCCTCCGGAACTCTATGAGGCAGCAGCTGCGAGCGGAATATTAGATTTGCGACTTCAGTGGCGGCTCTTAGAAGTCTATTTAGTTTTATAAAATTACTCGCAAAGAAAATAAGAATCGCAACTTTCACATATATTCTGCGAGGCAATGCAGTTATGTTTGAGTAAGTCTTATGTGTTTCATTCATATGACATTCTCTATTCACTGTTTTACAAACGATTCTTACAAAATCTTATTATTCTATCCACATCTTGTTAATCCAGATAAGCCTTGAATTTACATTTGACATTTCGCTGTGGGATAGAATAAGTAAAACTGTCTAAAATATATATATATATATATATATATATATTACACCAAATTTATACCATGTATAAATCATTTTACAAATTTGACCACATCCGTACAGTTGCACCAAAATGTCAACCTTGCTGTGGTATAGTTTTCCGGCTGTATACCGGGACATTCTTGAGTGGCCGATGGAAGTCACGTGATTAGGAAATTCGATACATTTCACACGCACCTGATGCTTTGATCGCTTGCGTGGACTTCCGGTGAAGCAAGCACGTCGTGTGTCTGCCGACTCACACCATCAGATCGGGTTGCTTTGTTAACACCGGCATTTCATGTACACGTTTCTCTTTTAGACACGACTTTTTTTTATTGATTTGTAATGACATTTTATCCACATCATCAAGTAAGAGTTACGTAAGCACTAATGAATTTCACAATGTCGATACAGTTCGGTGAATGGCTGAAAACTCTAGTCTTTAACACAGGTTTTTTTCTTTCTCTACCCATAATTATAGATTTGCGCACATATTCTATTAATTCAAAATCTTATTTTTATATCTACTTCTTCTATTCACACATTCATCAAATGCTCTCAATATACATTTTTCGACGATAGTGGTTTTTTATCCACTCCCTGCTCATTCCATCATGCATGGATAGTTAAAATTACTCACTCGTTCGTTTTGTATTTTCCCGCAGAAGTTAATAGGAATCGTATATTTAATCCTCCAACAACGGAGATGTGTATTTATTGTTTCAGTCATGCAATACAATCATATTTGATAGTTGAATTTTACCATTTAAATCTTACCGTCTTTACTTTCGTTTATTAGTTAACATTTATTTAAGATTTAATTCATGTAGCATTTAAATATGATTCTTTCGGCTCAAGCGCCATCTCACCTTCAGTTGCTGGTTTGGTCAACACTTCCCGAGGCATGACTAATCGTTGCAGAGGCTAGCACGGTCGACGATACTACTTTTGAACTGCTGACAGTAGTCCAGTTTATTTTCACGTAAGCGTTCCTATTATTCTTTATTGTCGAAAAAATAGTATGAAACACTCGAGCGTTAAGTGATTTAGAGAAATTTGGATGTGAAAATGCTCGACTTCGTATGTATTTTCAAACTTCTTCTTCATTTTGCAAATATGTTCTTATCGCGCTTGCATCTTAATATAGTAATATCGACGATAGTGTTTTCTGATCCACTTTACATTCATGCTGCCATGGTGTAAAGTTGAATTTACTGCATTCGGGGCTGGTAACCTAACCTACCTGCGTGTTTGGTCTATATTATTGCACGTATATGCATGAACTATATGAAATCCTCCTAACTTTTGATATATTTATGATTGTAGATATAGAGTACAGTAATATTTGATTGCTGAATTTTAACATTTAAATTTATCTCCGTCTTTGTTTGTTTTTTATTTAATATTTACTTACTGTTTAATTCATACAGCAGCTAAGTATGAGCTGCAATTTGCTGATTTCTTTAGTCAACAACCAGGCTTGGATAATCGATCGCCAGTTCGCCACCAAGGTTAATGTTGGTGACCTTACCACAGTAACCACCCTATTCAACAGTTGTTAGTATTTAATTTTATTTTCGCATAAGTAATGTTTCTATTATTCACTATCGTCGAAAGAATAGTTTGCAACACACATACGATAAGTGCATTGGAGAACTCGAAGTAGAAAATACTCGACTTCATCGTTATTTTCAAACTCTTCCTCGTTCTCCAATGATACATTTAGCACATTTGTATCGCAATATACTATTATGCAATCGTGACATTATAAACACATTATGGTGATCAAAGTCGGGTATCACTGCGTTATTCTAGCAAGGTTGCCATAGTAGTTGCTTAGTAACAATGAAATAAATCTTTTGAAATGTCTAAAGCCTGCTGTAATCTCGCTCTTTTGATTCCTTTTTGTTTGAGTTGGCAATGGAAATGATATCGTTTTATCTCAGAAACCAAACATTTGTTTTATATCATCGCCCTCTGTTGTATGTAGTGGGCAATGCATATACAGACTTTTGAATAAAAGTCCCACATATTTTCTGCTACAGTTAATGGAAATGTTTTTCAAAAAAACGTTCGGACACGTTAAACAGTATATTTTAAAATACACTTTTTCACAGAAAAAAATCATTCTTAGCATCATTGTTGTGCACGTTGTGACGTCATCGGAAATGTTTTTAAATGACATCCTATACTTTATTTTATGCCAATCTATGATTGAATTTCCTGGTGTTTATTTGTAGAAATTCACACAAAATATTTTTAAGTGAACGTGAGAGAATTGATATTTTAATGATGATTGGATATTGTGACAGGATGCATACTTAAACAAGACACAGCAAAATAAAAGACAATTAGATATGCTTATAACGTTATGATTTGCATTTGTAACTTATTTATTTTAATGTTAGCTATGATAGGTTTCGATTGACATACATTTAATAAAGGTTCTGCTTCAACTATTTATTTGGTTATCATAGCAACGTTTGTTGTATAAAACAATTGATAGCTTGTACAATCACACATAATAATAAAACATCCTTGAGATGGTATACAAAGAATATAAGGCATCATTAAAAAAAGTATCCGAGGAAGTCACATCTTGCACAACTGCAATATTAAGAATGGTAAAAAAGTGTTTTTTTAAAATATACGGTTTGACGTGTCCGAGAGTTTTTTTTTTTTTTTTTGTAAAACTTTTGCATTTAGCTGTAGCAGAAAGAATGCGAAACTTTCTGAAACGCACTGCATAAAGCAAAATCGAAATCTTCAAATTTGCTACAAATTTAACACTTATCCCGTTTGTTAATATAGGCTACTTATAGCTGTCTCTTAAACAAACCTTTCATACTTGGCTAAATTATTGGAAATTATTGGAAAACCTGCAAACTTAACAAAGATTACAGTTCACTTTGAAACTCCTTGACTTCCTGCGTATTTATGGTAATCAGTAAACAATTTGCTTTAACTACTCTTCTTCACTCACCAAATCTGTGGTAATATCTCTAATATGATTGTTTAGATTACCCTGTAATCAGACATGTTTCAGATTTTTTCAGCTTCTTCCAATAATTCTAAAGGAATATCTTATTTCAGCCGTTTCCCTTCATACATTTTATAAGTAAAGAAACAAAAGATGCTTACCACTGCAAACAACTATAAGCTTCTCTCTCTCTCTCTCTCGCCAGAAATCATGACGTCATTTTTTCGGCTATCAGGAAAATAAATGGAATATTATATAACAAGCAGACAAGGACGCCACCGTGGAAATTTCTTCAAACAGTAGCTACCCCATCTAGGAAAGAGAAAAGAGAATACTTAAAAAAAAAGTTAAGGGAAGATTAAAAGCCCAATCCCGCCTATCTTAAATCTGGTAAATGCATATCCAGAAATATTTAACATATCAGACTAAAATGTCTTACAAGATGTAGATGCGTGTCTTCTAAGTTCACCAATCTACTTGTGTACAGCAAGTTTTGTGCATTAAAGAAGATAGGATTATTTTCTTAATTATAACAAGTTTGTTTAAAATTCATCTGCAATTACTTTAAAAAAGTAACCAACCATATTATTAACACGAAAGGAGATCCACAACAGCAATTACGGGTTGCTTTTATCATCCTAAAATTTAATTCAACTACCCTCAATAATTTATGAGAAAACGGATCATGTATGTCAGAAAATGCCATTCACAGACAAAGTTGTCCAAACAAAGACGGAGAAAACAAACTCGTATATATTTGCAAATAAAGAAACTATATGTCTTGAGTACACAGAAACTGCCATATTTAACAGTGGTGCCAATTAGTAGAGTAAAACCTTCCATAATATGCGTGGATGGGCTAAGGCTTACCACTCTATTTCAAGGTGTATAGGAGCTATGAGTTTTTTCTTTTGCATTTATTTTGGTGCAGAATTTACAGTACAAAATACCAGATACAGTATTTTTTTTAAAAATATATTTAAAATATAGGTAAGTATTGCGCCTAAAATAATTAAATATGTATGAAATTAAAGGGAGAAGTCCAATTAATAAGAGTGCATAGAAAACTAAAAATGTAATTTTTCAACAAGTTTCGTTGTTTAATTTCCACATGAATAAAATTCACCATAATTATACTTTAAGGAGGTTTATACATCTCAGCCATTTTATAACAATAAAATATACTCCAGTTGTTAATGGAACATTTCAAACATTTTTATTTATGAATTCATTCAAACAGAAACTTCCTTCTCGGGGTTGTTTCAAAATCTAATGTTTAGCGTCTCTAAAAATTTCAATCAGGTTTAAAATTAAATTAAATTGAGCTTTATTTATGGACGCTCTTTAACTACTATGGTTCTTAACGTCACCTTCTATATTGGTCGTGAAAGACCCGAAACCTTGCTCAGAAGCCTCTTTATCAAGCTTGAGGTTCTCTTACGTGCCGTAAATCTACGACACAGGACCACTGGTTTTACTTACCTTCCGAAGGAAGCCATGCTAAGGATTTTTATGCCCAAAAAAATCCATCGCCCTCCACGCGGGTTTGAACCCACGACCTCGGGAACTAGAGGCTAGAATGGTACCCCTAGACCACGGAGGACGACACTATCATGTTTACATACATAATTTGAAAATATCCAAAAAAGTTATTCTTTCTCAAATTTACTAGAGAAAATTATGAAAACTTGACACTTCTTCATTTCAAAGACATTTAAAAATGGCATATAATGGTCACCAAATATTGAAATTAGATTTTGTGTAGCTCCAATATTATTCTGCGTAAGAAAAGAAGTTTCACTAATGAACGTATGACATTCAACTGTCTTTACTTTTTAGAGAAAAATACCCTTCTCTAAAAGTAGTAATCGTGAGAAAAGGAAGTAGTCTAAATGTCTATAGTTATTTAAATAGGTAGTAGATAATTTGACTGCTGCTATGCCATATATTCTGCTTCACACACATGGCGTGTTCTGTAGAGTAGGTCACGAACTCCACCTTTCTCTCATAGTTAGTGATCTTCAAGTGTTTCATCATAGGCTAAAGGTGCAATGATGACTTCATAGCCGTAATTTGATTTTATTGTGAATGCGCATTCATCATACACATGGGTGTCGGCCGAGGAAGATCTGTCATTATATTACTCATTAGAACCATAAGAGTAAGTGTGTTGTTGATGTAATTTCCTTGGGAAGAGAATGTTCTTTCCTTAAAAACTAGAGCGGCATTGAAGGTATCGTTGTAAATAATGGTAAGACTGCGAAATATTTTAAAAACTCTTATGTGATGCATTCGCATTACGTTCTCTACCCTCTATCGTTTATTGGTGGGTACACAAACTATTCCATTTACAACTTATTTTTCTATTACTACATTTATATCCAAATAAATCTTTGAACAAATAGCTACATTGCACATTTCGTTAGGATACACAGAGAACAGAGACAGTCAAATGTTTAAGAACTGGACGATATATCTGGCCTTGAAATTCCATACTGTTTCCATGCAATCGCGAGAAACAACTAAATCGATGGAACTTAAAAACAATGAGAAGCACTGAAAAAATCGAACCATTAATAATGGATATATTGGAAATGGCTGATGCTACAAAAAAGTTATTTGAAATAACTTGTATGTTTTAAAGAGAGCTACACTTTTTGTGTGATACTTTTCGTCTATCGCTGAACGTTTACACGTTATACAAGATTCTACAACATTCCTTCCAAATGAAGAGGACTTAACAGGCTATTCCCAGAACATTCAAGATATACATTTTATTTGTCATGTAAATATCCTTAATATGTGATATTTTAATCAAAATCGCTAGTTATTTGTAAGCAAACAATAATTTCGAAAAATGTTCCACGTAAAGAGTAGTTTGAGGTAGGGCGATTTTCTTGAAAATCTTTGTGTCGCATCTTTAGAAGATGAACCTAAATACTAAGTTTGGTACTTATCCAACTTTTCGTTTTTGAGTTATGCTGTTCTCAGACACATACACACAGACAAACAACGAATATTTTTCTAAAAATGTATTTTCAGTGAAATCTCCAACTATGCACTTGAGTGGAATGCACTGCCTTCTCTACCAACTATGTACATGGTAGAGATAGTAAACAGACAGAATAAACTTCTGGAAATTAATATAATTATTATTATTATTATTATCCTAACATAAACAGATGAGAAATTGCTTCACAAAAGTGGTGTTTTAATAGCTTCCTGGTTCCATTTATGAATTTCAAGGCTATTTCCCGCCTCATATAATTCGTATTATAAATTAATGTTAGCACTTTCTATCTTAAATCAAAGCACTCAAAATTATTTGGATTTCTTTAAGCAATAAAATCTTATCCATACAGAATAGTCTTTGCATCAGTAATGGTGAATTTTGTGAAACCATTTCAGGCTTGATAATAAACTAACTTATCTCCTTGACTGGAGGTATTTCCAATTATTTGGTTTTGACTCCGATTCCGAAATGAACAACGGCTTGCTGGTCTTCTTCGTTTGGACAGTAAAATTGATTTCTGAGTACCATTGTTTATTCCCACTACATTAAATGTTTATAGAAATATCCCTTAGTAATATTTACGCTGGGCTGTTTTAATTTTAAACGTAGAATTCCTGAAATTGAATGCCGTTAATGGTTTTGATACATCCTCGCGTTCTTAATCAAAATATTTTATTTTTACTTTATGAAGTAAGAATATTTTTAACTGAAATCTATGATTTGAAAGCCCTAAATAAATAAACAATTAAAGGATAACATACCCTTGATGTAATTACAGCACTAAATGTGAATCCTGAATTTTATCTAAAATGCACTTGGGATATTTATATAACTGTAGATCAGAACATAAATATAAAATATTAGTGCAGCAAAGAATTAAATCTCCTTGAATTGCACAATTTGTCCATAATTTTTACTTTCTCAGTCACCTACCTATAGCAGATAAGAGGAAGCATTATTTAACATTTTGATGTGGAGGTTTCACTAGAAATACATGTTTTAAGGCCTCCTTAACTCAGAAAACATGTTTAGAAAAATTTCCGTGTTTATATGAGCCCTAGTGTGTGTATTTGTGAATAGCGCCACTCAAAAACGAAATGTCGGATTAATATGGGTTCAGCATCTTCCAAAGATGTGACACGAAGACTTTCAAGAAAATCTCCCAAACCCAAATTACCTTTTACATGAGAAATCCTTCAAAATGTTTGATATTCTCAGAAATGGCAGTAATGATCTTGATTAAAATACCATATATTTCAGATACTTACATGACAAATAAAATGTATATCTTGAATTTTTTGAGAATAGCCTGTGAAGTCCTCTTCACTTGGAAGAAAATTTGTGTAACTGGTAAACTTTAAGAGATAAACGAAAACATATACCTGTTTAAAATACATTTTATTTCAAAAAACGGTTTCGTCAGCTATTTCCAAGATATCTATTTATTATTGATTTGAATTGTTCAATACATTTATCATTTTAAGGTGATATCGCTATTCAGTTGTTTCTCACGATGTCATGGAAATACAAGGAAATATTAAGGCCAGCATATAGTGGCCAGATTTTAAATATGTCACTATCGATTCGGCTTTCTCCGTCTCTTTTGTACCTACAACAAAAGGTGTAATGTAACTGTTCCAGCAAAGGTTTATCTGATTAACATGAAGTAGATAGAAAAATCAGCTGTCGTAAGAATCGTGTGAAGAGCTTATTTAAAATAAAAGATATTGGGTAGAGAAAGTCATGCGAATAATAAATCAGATTTGTTGTTAATTGTTCCAAACAGAAGCGTGTTTTCAAATGCTAGTTGCCCATTATTCTATTTCTCGTCAGCTCACGGTTAGTAGGTATAATATCGACTGGTTTTATAAACAGCTGACAGTTTTCTGACCTCCTGTGCATAGCAAAAGGTGCGCTAACTAAATGAAACTACGAATATGCAGATGTTTATCGTGATTCACTTAAAATTAGCAGAACGTGCAGCTCCACTCGAGTTACTGAGTTAACTGCGGAGGTTTTCCCCTCTCCCTCTCCCTCTTCCTCTCTCTCTCTGTACACCCGTAAAGTTTTATAAAATGGTAAAAATGAGTTTTTCCAGATTTGGTGAAAATTATAATTTAAAAATGTTGATGGTTGCATTCACATAACTTTCTCTAGTCACTGTTCCACAATCTTTTCAAGCAAACGATTATTCTTCTATCCACTTCCTATTAATGAGATAAACTTTCATTACACATTTCGTTATAGGACTAGGCTAAAGCGATACTCAGATTTTTAAAAATCAGATCGCTATGTGATGACTTTGAAATTCCATGCTCTTTGCACGTCCACGAGAAAAAAAGAATACGACTAGCCAGCTGAGAAAAGCTTAAGTATTTGAAAATTCAAACCAATAACAAAGAATATCTCGAAAACGATTAACACCACAAAAATGTTTATTTGACATAAATTGTGTATCTTAGCGAGATATACCTTATTTGTGAGAATTTCTCTATCTCTACAGTTTACTAATTATACAGAAGTCTTTCAGAATGAAGAGGATTTCACAGGCTATTCGCAGAAAATTCAATATATGCCTGTTTTTGTTATGGAAATAATGGCATTTTAATCGAAATCGTTAGAACGTTTCCTAGAAATTAAAAAATAACGAAACATTTCCCATGTAAAGAGTGGTTTTGGGTAAGAGGATTTTCTTGAAAATCTTCGTCGTATTTTTTGAAGATATGGAACTTAAATACCAAGTTTGATATTTTATCGACTTTTCGCTTTAAAGCTGTTCTGTTCGGAGACATAGACAAACACAATAACTTTTTTCTGAAAGTGCCCTTCTGTCTTTATTTCTTTTTGGGATTCATGAGACCTCAAAACGAGCATTTCGGTAAAATATCTATATGCAATTTTTTCTGTGGAATGCAATACTTCTACTTACTACAGGTAAACAAAGAGAAAGTAATAATATATAATACTAAACTCATTTCTGCATTTCTTTGTACTTGTTAATTTAAATGGAACTAGATTGTGTCTCATTGTAACTCGAAAATCTCAATTAAAAATCCAGATTTATTGTTTATCAAACATAAATATTTATTTATTCGAATATTAATTCTTTAAATGCTCATTCTTTGAAATGTTGTTCAAGCATGTCAGAAACGTTATGCTTACAAACTTAAATAGTTTTCATAACACTCACTTTGAAAACGAAAACAAGGAGTAGCACATAGATAAAATTAAATTTATGGTAACACCAATGTTTTTTATAGATCAGAAGCTGGATTCTGAATAGTCGAGAACAAATTAAAATAGAAGCAGCAGAAATGAGTTTTCTAAGAAGGGTAAAAGGCTGCATGCGGCTGGATAGAATTCCAAATCAAGATATTAGAAGTGAAATAGAAATTTAAAGATTAAGCCATAAAACAGATAAAATAGAATTTTGAAAAAATAGAAGACAGTAGAATCCCCAACATGTCAGCAATGTATATACTTAGACGAAGAAGATATCTGGAACATCTAAGGCAAAAAGTGGCACTGTCTTCGAAGCCGGAACAGGTAGGTACTGCCTATTCCAGGAGTAGAAGAAGATTCCGTGACTGATAGTTGATCACAAACAGTTCAACTGCATGCAAACAAAACTTTAATAATTCAATTTTTGGCTTCAGAGTAACACCAAAAATGTTATTTTTCTGTTTAAATAAATAGGTACAAATGGCTAGATTCTACTAATAAATTCCATAAAACTTACTTGACAACCTTCTATTCACTGATCCTTAATTAGTATTAGCTGCTTCAGAAGATAATCTCCAGAAATTTAAATACGAATTGCAAACCACAGCTTCGAACTATAATCTAATTATATATCCCACAAAAACAAAAAATCTAGTTATACATAGTGGATTAGTATTTTAATAATTTAGCACAATGTTTACCAAATTTTACTTAAATCATTTTTTTTTCATTTAAAGAAATTTTAAATTTATTGGGAGACGAAGTAGTGCTGACCAAGCCAGTTAACAACTTAAGGTAAGATGGCTGCTTGCACCGAAAGTTTTTAATACTGCATGAATGAAATCGTAACTACATATTAACACCTAAACGGAAGTAAAGACAGTAAGATTTAAATTCAACTGCAAAATATGATTATATTGCATGTCTGCAACACTAAATATACATATCAATGTTTTATTTACGTCTGTGGTAAAAATGCAAAACGCACGGAGTGTAGGAATTTCAACTTCCCAGCATAACAGCATGAGCGGGAGAAGGATAAAAAAAAACACTATCGTCGAAAACGGAAATTACAAGATGTTAATCAAACATGTGGGGCAGTTAGAAGAGTCCTTATAAACAAAACGTAGAAAGATACTGAAATTTCATGAAGTTTTATCAGTAGCATTTTTGTTTATGGTTCAAAATGCTAGAGTATTATAAAAACTTAAAAGCAAAAAATAGAAGAATCAGAAATGAGATTCTTGAGAGCGGTAGCTGGATATAGGACAGACCAAAAATACGGCGATTCAATATGGAAATAATTGAACATCTTTAATCTAAATAATAAAATGAAAGAATAATAAGCAAAATATTATATCCATGTGGGATGGATGCCAGAATCCCGCTTTCCAAAGAAGATCCAAGAATACAAAGGAAGGAAAGAGAAAGGAAAAGCCATCAAGAGATGGATGGACCAGCTTCTTTGAGAGAACTGAACAGGCCAAAAGATCTAATTCCTGACGATGATGGTGACGACGACGACGACGATGATGATGATGATGATGATGATGATGATGAAGAAGATAAATACTAGGTACTGCTTGGGAACGTTGTACTTATCCATGACCTATTTCGGTAGATTTGAAAGGACCCTGGCCCAGCAACGGGAGCCAGCCAGCGGACCAGACGATGCGGGTGGGTTACGGCCGCCGGAAGGAAACAGAGGATACCACATGACGTCACGTGTCCGTGAATGACACCGGCATCCACAGATTCGCTTTCACCGCACGCAAGTCTGTCCGCACCTTCAAGCAAGAAAAAATACACATCATACATCTAGCATAATAAGTAACTGCCTACTGCAAACATCAGCTGATACTTTGTTGCATCCAAGGCTAAAGAACCCTTATTCTTTATAAACAGAGATATGCTGATAAATTACGGCATTAAAAGAAAACTGAGATCACCTCTTCTTTGTTTAGTTGGCTGAAAAAGATCCTTATGTTTAACACCCACACCACTTTACCTATCCATTGCGAGTGAGATATTCCTTATATGCGAATTGCACTATTGCTAAAAAAAAAGCTGATTCTGTCCACTTTACTTTAATTGGAATAAATGTTTGCCTAGAAGTGGTTTCAATAATAAGTCAATACGGACTAAATTGTTTCCACGACCTGAAGACAAAACTAATTGAAGGGTACAAGGGAAAAACAATCAAAGTCCACTTTTTAGTATTTTGCAGTAACTTATTTTTTGAAGTTCAAAAACGCAGCAGATTAAGCGCATTAAACATAAAGAAAACATTGGTGTTTTTCTAACAGACCCTTCTTTTGAAGTTAGTGTCATGTGTTATAGGGTCCCGTTTATTAACAATGAAAACTCAAGATACACATATTTGCAAACAAAAGCAATCATAGTCCACTTGCTTTATAGAATGTCTTGCACCATACATAACTGTTTGCCTTATAAAACTGTAAACAACATTATTTAATAATATAAACCAATTACTGTTTTTGTCACAAGTTCGTTTTTATTACCAATGATCTGCGAAAAAAAATTCTAATGCGTTACATTCACATGACTTTCTTTAACCACTTTCGTTTATTTTATATAGCTATTACAAAGCTTATTTTTTTATCTCTTCATGTTAATCGAAATAAATCTTTGCAGCAATATATTCATTACACATTGTAGGTACAAGGATGATACAGAAAGCAGAATCGATGTGCTATATGCTGGCCTTGAAATTCAATACTTTTTCCATTACATTGCGAGAAACAACAGAATAGCGGCTGCACTTTAAAAAGCATTACTACCAATAATAACGATGTTTCTGAAATGGCTGATGCAACAGAAAAAGTCATTTGAAATAAATTATGCGTTTTGAAGAGAACTAAATTTTTTCTGTGAAGTCTTTGTCTATATCTTATGGTATACCCGTTATATAAATGATATAAAGTTCCTTACGAATGAATAGGTCTTCACGGGTATTCTCAGAAAATTCAAGATGCACATTTCATTTGTTATCGAAATATCATTAATATATGGCATCTTAATCAAAATCGCTAGAGGAATTATTGAGAAAATCAACACTATCGAAAATATTCCCATATAAGGGTAGTTTGGGCTGTTTTTCTTTCATTCTTCGAATTCTTTGTGCGGCATCCTTGGAAGATATTGAACTTAAATTCCAGGTTTGGTATTTCTAGGACTTTTGATTTTCAGTTGTGCTGTTCATACATTCACACGGACCTTTTTCTAAAAAGACGTTAATTTACAGTTCCTCAAAACATGTATTTCCGCTGAAATCTCGACACTGAATTTTTAGGTCGAACATAATATTTCCTCTAGTTACAATAGTTAAGAGGTAGAGAAAGTAAAAATATAAAGTTTATTCCGCTTTCTTTAACGGCATAAAAGGTTTATTGTTTTTCTTGAGATTTCGTAAGGATCTGTGAGAAAGCACTGCAGCGGAAAATACATGTATACTGGAGCAGAAAGATCGGTGTGTGTGGAACAGTTACGCGACCTGCAGTTCACACAGGCAGAACAGGGTAATTATTTTACTGTTGAGCAGATACAGCAGATCCTTTATTGTATAAAAAACAGGACTTCCCCGAGTAAGTTACAGCTGCTTGCATTATTATTTAAAACAATAAAACCTAAGTGAGGTGAAGTATTCACGGTGTCCTTAATTGTATTGCTTTTCCGTATACACACAAGAAAATGGCTGCTACTTGCAATAGTGATGTAGATATTTCTTAACGAAACTCAAGATTACAATTGCATTACATCATTTACGCCCATATTCATGAATTTTTTTATTAAGATAACTTTATTTTATAAATTGAATGCAGTACAGCTGTACATACATTTAAGTTAACAAATAAATAACACGAAACTTGTGATCAGGTACGTCGTTACTCCGGAATTGTTGCTCGCGTACCATGGTGATCCTGTCACCAGTCGTAGGCTCCTGTTTGGTATGGTCTAAATCCTTTTAGTTTGAATGATAGAAGATCTCCAGATTGAACAACCATATTGCCAAATTGGTCGAATTACTGGTGTATATATTGTTGTGCACCGGGGTGAGGCAAAAACGTTTTGCAGCTAAAATATTAAATTTAGTTACCCCGGCATAAACATTGGGGTACGTAACAGCAGAGGCAAACGAGAGATGCCAGGAACTTGCTGAACAAAGCTAAAGCAGGCGTGGGACATTTATAATATGATACACATAAATTCACATTTAACTCTGGTTTATTATAAAGTTACCTTGCTACCGTTACATTATTTCCAAAAGGTTACAGACAAACTTGGAGGAAGATGCCCCACCACACACACACGGCAACACGCATTCCTACACACAACCACACACTCAGATACACTAGAACTGACCCAGCTATCAGACAAAGAGGCTCGTCCCTCAACTTGCCTCCAACACCCCCCTGACTAGGAGGTGGAGGGAAATCCATGTCGAACAAGAATTCAACTCACAATCGAAATAATTAGTTTAACAATGTCAATAATGTGTCCGACGCGATAATGCACACACACGCTACAATATGAGGCGCTTATATTGTGCAGGTTATGATCTTTCTTTGAGTATATGTTTCATTTGATGAATTCTGTTGACATTTAGTGATATACGAATTCCACGTAAGCTTTAGAGCCAAGTGTCAATCCAAATATTTGATTGTTGTCGATGTCGGTATTAGGGTTGATTCTAAATTTATCGGTGGGTAGATACTACTATGTTTATAGGTAAACAAAACTGTTTTTGACTTACGAGAATTCAGGATTATTCTCCATTTAGTGCACCAGTTTTGGATGTTGTTGCTAATTCCTGAAGTTGGTTAGAACATGTTGGAATATCACCTTTACACAGCACAAATATATCGTCTGCAAACTGTGCTACTGTAAGATGTTTATGTTTAGAAAATCAACAGTATATAGAAGGTACGATAGCGCCACAGTACGCTGCCCTGTGGAAATCTAGAGATAATTGGATAAGATCTCGTGTAGGGAAAATCACAATTAACACTAAAGATACGGTTGCTGAGGTAAGATTTTATCACTCCAAAATTTGTGTCAGAAAGATGATGTTTTATTTTATAGAGTAGTTTTTTTATAGAGTATTCCATTATTTTCATTTCATTCACTTTTATCTCGCTGTTATATGTTTAATCAATCATAGTTTGCTGCCCAAGGAGAATTACCATTGCTTAAACACCCTTCTCCAGTCTTCCCTCTTTTCCGCTTTTCTCTGAAGGCTGATTCATAATAACCGAGAACGGTAGCCAGAACAAGAACGACAAAGTTAAAATATATGTATTATAATGTGAGCGTTCAGAATGAACGGGAAGCTTTAATCGGCCCCGGGAACGGAAAAGAAGGCTTAGTCAAGTTTTAATTTTCTCCTACTCGTTCCCGGGCACGGCATATTATATCCATATTGTGCATGTTAGGATCTTTACTATAGAGACACTTTATTCCAAGTGGCCATGACATGAAACATCTGCTAGAGCTCTCTCTAGTTTCAAGCTGGGAAAATGAAACTGGAAGAAATTCTAGCAAATGTGCATCCTGACCACAGATCCTGACTCCGTCAGATTGAATGACCCTTGATTCTTCTAGCAAAAGCTTATCTGTAGTTTGTTTATGTGAAACTTTAAACTGCCTATTACCTCAAAAAACCGTAGCAAAAAGTACAAAGAACAATTAACAAGGAGCAACAAACAATTTCAATGTGCGATTATTATAATGGATACTAATGGATCTCGATTTAGAAAATGTTAACTCTATCGAATTTTAACTTTGGCTAACCTGCATTATTTGGCTGAATTAGAAGCGTGTGAAAAATAAAATTGGTCGTTAACAAAGAAAAAAAAGGACATCACAATGCGCAAAATCTACTTTTGATATCGATAAGATCATCGATATGCAATCACGTTCTCGTTTCCTAGCATTGTGAACAAAAATGTATGCTGTTTTGCTTCCCGTTCTCGTTCCTGTTCTGGTTTCCGTTTTCAGGCTATTATTATACTCTCCGTATAAATATTAACCAGTTTACCTTAATATTTCATATCGCCTTATTTCTTCCACCCTGAATAATTCTCCCATCCACAATTCTTCCAGTGCGTACCCTAGCAATCATCTCATCTATGTCCCAGCCAGTTTCTTTTCCTCTTCTTGATCAGTTTCAGTATTGTTCTTCCACCCGCAATTTCTAAAAACACATATTTGCCTTTTCATTTTACACGCTTCGTTCCCGTTCCTAATCACATTTTACATTCTTCCAATATTTTCCTCACTTCGTCGCAATATGAAATGTTCCACATTTGTCAAAATCTCACCCCACACAAAGCGTTTCATTAGTCTCTCCTTTAATTCCTTCCTTTCCATTAATCGCTTCTTTTATATTAAACGCGAATTTTGTGTTGTGTTCTGACTACTTGACAACAGCAGCTCAAGTTATTACCTACTACCGGTATATCCCAAAAATCTAAAGCTGTCCACTTCCTTCACTACCTTACAGCTGACTTACAAATGTATCTTCTTTATTTTCTTCATCAGTCTTCCATATACTTTCCTCCCACACTCCTCAAAGTTAGTCTGTTTCACTTATTATATTTCTCGGTATGTTTCCTCTTCTGCGTATCAGACAAATTTTTTTCTTCTACTTCCTTCCTTCACCAAATTCTGCAAGCGGATGTTGAACAATATGCGTCCATCCCTGTGGAACGCCTCTCTATTCTTATTCCCTTTGACACACCTTCTCCTGTATACTTAAAGATTTCTGATTTTATTATTTAATAGAATTTAATGTTGCATATTTGAATATTTGTTACACAAAAACGCTAAGCTCAATATTTTCTTTCTTTCTTTTTCTTTCCTTTTGGGGGGATTGTTTAATACTAGTGTTATAATCCTTGAGGACGGAAACATACATGGACACAGAAAATGAATCCACTCCAACGAATTTGTTAGCAGTTTTGAAGAAAATAATTACATTCCCTGCTGAAGTCAGTAGCGACAGTTTATGACAAAATTATTTCACTGAATACAAAACTTCCAATACGTTAAAGAACAAACGAGCATATATTTGACAAGTATGGTTTTACTCATATGACGGCTAACCAAACAATTGAGCCTGTTCAGGTCTGCTGATTGTGTAAGAGACCACGTCAACCATTAATAAACCATAAGCTTCTTTATAATATTTTATCGGTGTGATTTTATATTTCCTTAAAAGCAACATCAAAGTCATGTTAATCTGATTTAAAAAGCTAAGCTCAAAATGTCAACTTTTGTTTTCTTAAACTTGAGTTTTTGAGCTTAAGTCATCAATTCCTATACAAACTATATCATAATTAACAGCGCAAACTGAAATGGTTGCAAGTATGCTCTAGTAGAAGGAAAAACGTTCCAGTAAACATTGGTCCGCAAACGGCTCGTGTGCGAGATAATTGCAATGTGTGATTGCAAGCTGCCAATGACTTATTAAACAACATCGTCCTAATTAGTACAAATGGATTTGAAAAGTAGACTTTTGTTTAATAAATGCCATTCTAAGTTGCCTCAGAATTCACTCATAGCTTAACTAAACAAGGAATGCAATTCTACTTTAGTAAGTTACATGTTATTAATACTGTACACTGTTCCCTGTTAAAGGACGTGTTCAAAATGTTGTCCTTGCATCTGGATGCAATACTGCACTCATCTCTTTAGTGATTTTCGACTTCTTTCAAACACCTCCGGATCATCTCGAAATTCTTGACAAGCACGTACAATTCTCTGCTCCAGTACTTCAACGCTTTCAACGGGAGTGCTGTACACTACACTTTTGAGGTGACCCCATACGGAAAAATCCAAAGGGTTGAGATCAAGTAATTGCGGAGGCCAACATATAGGCCCTCCTCCACCTATCCATTTTGGACCAATCTCTCGTTAGATGTCTTCTTACAGTAGCAGCAGCATGTGCCGGTGTTCCATCATGCATGTACCACTTACTCCGACGTTGTTCAAGGGGAACATCTTCAAGCAATTCACGTCAGTGGCGGCTCATAGCCACACGTTCGCAATCACAAATCTCGCACATGGTTTGTTTGTGGTCCCATGTTTACTGGAGCTTTTTTGCTTCTATTATCGTATACTTTCAACCGTTTAAGTCTGCGCTATTAATTATGATACATTCTGTATAATATGAAAGGATATAAACCAACTAATAACAATCGAGTAATGGCATTTTCATTTGATTCAAATAATAAACATTTAATCCATAAAGTAGGTGTATGTACTTTTATGGCCTTTTTGAAATTGCTTTGGTGAAAGGCTGTAAGAAATTCTCTTCCTGTAAAATATTTGCTTTAATTTCTCACCTTTTAACGACTGCGGTTAAAGCATAAATTATTATTATTATTATTATTATTATTATTATTATTATTATTATTATTATTATTATTACTATTATGATTATTATTATTGTTGTTATTATTATCATAATTGTTTTGGATATACAAAAATAGAATAAATAAAGATACGAACCTTAATGCCAGCAAAATGGGATGCATAATTGGAAACTACTTAGAAAGACTTGCGTTAATCACTGGTTGCATTATTTAACGAAATCAGTTATTACGGAAAGCATAGGTACAGCCACACATTTAGCTTAGTTTGTATATCCCTGCTTTACTGCTAACAAACTACTCAATCTACACAATTTCTTATAAAACACCATCTGGTTTAATGACGTTGGAGAAAGTCGAAATTACATTCTTGTTCGCCCAGCCTTGCAAAAAGAGATCATAAAATCATTAATTTCACCGCAATGATGACACAATACTGCAACTTTCGTACCCTGAGGGAGAATTTGTGATTTTCTGTAATTCACTGCGAGTTATTTTGTTAAGTTATGCGTTCCTAAAGATGGGACCAAGTCTCGCCTAAGAAGAGATTGAGGTTAGGTTCTACTTCTCGGTCATGCATGATATTTAGAACCCAATCGTAAAACCTGCTACTCTGTTCACGATCACCGGGTCGTGGTTCTTGCGTCACTGTCATTTGTTATGGTTCAACAGCTTTGTAGCTCTTCGCACTGAATGGCGAGAAACAGCCGTTTGCTACATTTTCTTCACGATCGAGTTGGGAACACATGGTCTTCTGTTCTATACATTGACATTGTCTATACTTAAATATTTAATTGATAGGTACGTTGATTAATCATTCAAATATTAATCGTTCCTTTTCTTACTCTCCGCCCTCGTCAGATGTTTTAACTCGATTATAATCGATTTTACGATCGACGCTTAATCATCTGTTATATAGAGGTTATGAAATGGCTGCCGTAGAAGAAGTTAACACTTCTTTTTCGTGCCGATGGTTTTTTTGTGCCTTTACGGGTTTCAAGTGGATCTGAAGTGGTTGTGTACTAGATTGTGATCACGCATTTGAAGCACCAGTTGTTAAGTGAGTAGAAGTGTATACTTACGCTATTACTTTTCACAAAAAGTTAGTCTGAATTATGAAGTTATTTGTTTACAAAAATAATAAAACCAAACATATTTCATTTGGTAAAACATATATACCTTCTAACAGCATGCAATGGAGTACGAATTAACCACCATTCAGGTGTGGATGTGTTACTGTTATTGGCCGACTTGACCAAAATATTAAGCGATTGCGTAGCTAAAAGAAACATATGTAAGGTTTTCATAAATTTGTTTATCAGCTGTTTAGCACTTAAGTACAAAATAAAATATTGTTTTCTTCAGATTTGTAGCGCTAGTATTGTTTAAATATATTTAAATATAACCTTAAAATGGTCTTTTTGTTTATTTGGCTGCTATCGTTTCCCGTGTACATTTATCTCAATAATTTGATGGGTATTTTTTTTTATGCTCCACTTTTACTCCGCCTTTAACTACAGTGTTTTCATATCGGCGATTGGTTTGTCTTGTAACATATCTTCACTGATATTAAAACTACGGATTTTAAAATACTTTTAAACTTAATAACATGCTTCTCGTGAATGAAAATGCAATAGAAATATCTTAATTGCACACAACATCGACATTTACTTGTTCACAAATAAATAACCGTACACAAAATGTAATTTTACGCTACGATAGCATACAGGTTTACCAAGATACGTTAATGAAAACTCCAATTTGTAATATCCACCATAATACTTCACAGTAATGTATGAAGCAGCCCATTTCCAAAACACTAGAAGAATTTCGGAAAACTAAATATATTAACAATATAACCAAATAAGCTAGAGGTGTTTGTTTTAAAGAAATACGTACAAAAATATTCAAGTTTATTCACAAAGCATCCTAAGTATATTATTAATAGTTAAATTGTTGTTTTATGTTACATTTTATAAATGACAGGTTTGCAGTGATTATAACATAGTAGGGTTTGCAACTCTTAATAATTAATGGTTAACAAAAATCTGGTATGTTATTATGTGTATATGTTCTGAAAACAAACAACTGACATTAGAAAAAATAGTTTTATTTGATTGTTACATCTCAGCAATTTTTAAAAGTGATCTACTTTGCACATCAAAATTAGGGTATTTCACACCCATGAGTTCAAAGTCAATTTCACTTACATTCGGCTCGCCTTGATTCAGCTCTGCTGTACTAAATTTTACTGCTGCTTTATAGCTTCATTTCAGAGAGCCAGATTTAAATTCCTAAACCAATCTTCCTGAGCTTTTGCTTCCTGAAGCACGATACCTCTAGGAACGTGTCTTGGAAGTTGGTTTTAAAAAGCATACGTTTTTTGTTTAACCTCTTGAACTCGCCAGACTCAAAGTTGTAGAATGCTTCCCCTTGAGGAGAATAAAGTCTGAATTCCTCGTGTCTATACTTATTTATTTTGAAAGATCAATGAAAATCCAAGATAATCGCAGCAACTGCTTTAGGTCAGCAACACACTTGGCTTGAAAGATTAGTAAACCTTAACAAAGCTTGGAGAATTCATCAGCTGATTTCCCCATTGCAACAATATGACCAACACGAAATCTAAGAATAAAGACTAGCTTCACACTAATGTTAATACTTTCATTAATTTGTTTGCTCAATGTAATCTTTATGGAGATTTAAATTGCAGAATTTTTTCTCTAACCGGTAGAAAGGCTATATTACTTCAAACGCAATTAGCATCTGTTGCAATCATACCTATATTCACACCTAACAAGTTTTGTAATCTATTGCAACTTCCTTTCCAAGTTTGAATGGCTTACACATAATTAATTTTGGATCTCAAGATACAGTTTATTTCAAGGTTAATGCACCACTGCAGCCATATTTAACACAGTCTAATTTTTCTTTTTTGTTAACAGTTAGGGTGTTTTGCATCTGTTTCTATTATACAAATTACAGAACGCTTCTTTCATACTACATCACACATGAGTATATTACAATTTTTAAGTCAGTATTCCAAAAATTATGATGCGTCACACTCGCACAATTTTCTCTTCTCATTAAAACTTTACATAATCCTTTAGGTAGTAAGAGTAGTTACAATGCCTTCCTTCTGCGAGTCACCAAAAATGCAACACGCCATGCATCACTCAACAGCTTCGGTGCAATTGTGAGAAACGATTAGATATCCATAGGGCTTTAAAAGAATGACAAAGTATTGGAGAAATGGAATTAACTTCAGTTATCTCGAAAATGGCTTATGCCACAAAGAAAGGTTACTTCAAATAAACTGGTTGTTTTAAAAAGATACACATTTTTGGTGTAGTATGTCTTCGTCTGTCATTAACGTTCACCAATTGTAAAAAGCCCTTCCGAATGATGTGGGCTTCACAGGCTATTCCCAGAAAATTCAAGATATACATTTTATATGTCATGTAAATATATTTAACATATAGTATTTTAATCGAAATCGATAGACCATTTTTTAAAAAATAAAAGATTTCGAAAAATGTACCATGTAAAGGGTAATTAGTGATTGGGGGATTTTCTTGATAATATTCGCGTCGCATGTTTGAAAGATACTGAACTAAATACCAAGTTTGATATTTATCCGACTTTTCGTTTTTCAGATATAGTGTTAGAGACACACGCACACAGAGACATTTTTCAAAAATGTTTTTTCTGGGTTCAGTGAGCCTCGAAACATGTATTTTTGGATAAATCTGACATCGCATTTTTAAATGGAATGCAACACCTCTGCCCACTATGTACATGATAGAAAAAGTAAAAATATATGTGATAAATAAAAATGCTCATTTACCTTAATCTAATCCTCCAATTCCTAGAAAACAAAATAGCACAGCATTCAATTGTTTATTCTGCCATGAAATTAATAATGTATGCCTATCTGTACCTTCAAAATCAAATTATGGTAATTTTTTCATTAAAACACATTATAGTTGGCACGCTTCGAAAATGCTTCACTTTCTTTAGTACAAAGTGCATCTCATGGAAAACGTTTAACTTTTAAAAATGTCAAAAATTAAGTTTTCTTGTATGCGCGAAAGTTTAAAATAGTGTAGTTTTTGGTTTGAAGAAAAAGGCATGATATATTTTGTGGTACAAACATGTTTGTTATTGATTTTACCAACTTTTTAAGTAAAGTTCAAACTGATGCTACTAAAATAAACCGCGTTCTTAAACGTATTCGCTAGTATTTCTAACACAAACATGATCTCTTATGTATTGCACAATCTATATATTAAATGAACATGTAAAACAAATCAAAAAACTAAACAAAGAAAAAGGAAGTACAAACACACACTGCCTACACAAATCACTGTTTATAAACAAAAATTGTGTCACTTGTTCTTTATTTGGTTCTCCAAGCATCAACAAACGTGTTTAATATTCTTGTAAAGAATGAGAGCTCAAATTTGCAGTACTTTAGGGGGAAAAGCACAGGTGGCTATGATGTGAATGGCATTTTTTCCCTCAAGATGGGGAAAGCTGGTGATATTAGTGCCCTCATCATCATTTCTTAGCTGCCGAACTGTCAGGCTCGATACTTAAGGAGATGAATGTCTTCATTTGCATCAAAATGGCGGAAAGTACGACCAGCTGTTGGTCGCAAGCTTTTAATGACGGAGGAGAAAAGAAAACAGTTGAACAGGAAGCCCCGTAACCTTGAACGTGGTGTGTGCGATCGGGCACTAACATTTTTCTTCTTCTTTATACCGCACATTGTATCTCTTTTGTTCGTATCCGGAATTCCCTGCCAGTTCAGCAAGAGTGACTTACGAAACATATTTTATAGCTGAGGGCGTTGCAGTAATTTAAAGATAGCCCTGAAGCTACGTATTCGTATACTGTGATAGCAAGACAGCAATATGGTCAAAAGTGGGTGACTTTAGGAAACAGCAAAAGACGAGAAAAAATATCGCACCACTTTCTCAACCCCTTACCATTTCAAAAATGCTCCTTATGTATTATTAGGTTAGGATTTTCATAAGGGAGCATACACTTATTTTTTTAAGACTGATATACTGATAGAGTATATTTTAGTAAGTAAATGGTTCTTTTAACTCCTTCAGGAAGTAAAGAGCTTCTCTCATGCAGTTTATTTCTTCATGTTCGTTTGAGTTGTAAAATTTCTCAGAATAACATTTTGTTTCCTGGAAAATGGTGAAAGCTCTATCTTGTTCCCGTATTTCGTTTGAACACAAAATATTGTTACATGCTGGGGTGAGGGCCAAAAAGTTTCCAGCAAATACTAAATTTTAATCACCCCAACACTCACATGGGGGAAACGTAGCTCAGAAACGGCGAGAGAACCAGGATCTTGGTGACTACATTCCGATGAAAGCGTGAGGTTTTTTTTTTTAACAAAATATACAAATTTAATATCACACACATTACCTGTGATTTATTGATAGAACTCTTGGTGGCCCCACATTACACACAGGGGAATAAAGGATAGGGGGAAGATGCCACGCTATTGAGAGCTGGCCACACGCGACCTACTCCTTATACACTTGCTCACAAAGTGAAGCTAACACACAAAAAAGTAACGCTATCTATCCATCCCCCTCCCCTCTCACCAATCCAGTGTTGGCGGCGTCATACCAGACGGAACTTCCAACAGAGCCTACTCTCTCTGGCGTGTTCGGCGCCAAAGTAGAAGGCTCGTTCAGCTGAAAGAAGTAATAAATCACCCCAATAATACTGTCGACATGCAACGCAATAATGTGTCTGGTATGACAATACCTACTAACACACCACGATATGGTTTATTATTACGTAACATTGAGTTCGCGTTACACTACAAGCAGATAGCTATTTAAGACTGTCCTTTATAATTTTAGCACCGGACTGTAGACAGTGTCTCTTCGTAGTGTTAATGAATCTTGTTGAAGTCGGTAGTGTGTGCAGTGCAATTAAAATATGTCTAAAATGAAGCAAAGTATTCGAGTAAAATTACAACAGTTCGTGTCTCGGTATGATGGGAAAATGTTTTCGACTGTTGGTAAAATAGGTGCTACATTCAACTGTGTAAACGTTAAGTGTTAGAAAAAGCGGTAAGGAGAGAAAAGCCAAAGGATATCATACACTCTGTTCCACCTCAATGATTTTATTGCGTGGAAAGTTTTCTCTTAATTAATTAGAATTAGATCCAAATGGTATTGTCCATTTTAAATGTGCTCCTCTTGTGTCAGCTGAAGCAGAAAGAAATTTTTTGAAGTATAAGGCTTTGGCTGATAATAGGGTATTTTGTTATTTTAAAATTGGTCATATTTATACAAAATAATTCTTTTCAGGTCTGTAGTTTATACTTTATGGAATTAAATACATTTAAAAAAAACCTAAATAATTTAAAAACTGTCAAATTTATGCCAATGAAATTATAATGTACCAGTACTAACAACAAGAGGTAATTCTGCATAAAAACGCAAGCCTCTATTCAAAAATATATGAAAAAATGTGAACTTCACTAATGACTGTTTGAGTTAAGAAAAGGTAATATTATATAAACTCCGATTATTTAAATATACTATGAAATGTAGGTTCATGAACTCTCTTTACCGAATATACGTAATGTACGCTGCATCTCCCTCTGAACGCATTTTTATTTCTCTTTGGCCAGCATTACTCATTTTCTCACCCGTTTTGATGGTTTGTCCCACTAATAAAGGTAACTTATGCAATGAATGTAAACCTGAAGGTTTGATATCCGCACGGTGACGCAACTAAGCGATTTATGTTGTTTTCAAGTAGATGAAACAACGAGATTCAGTGGTACGCCAAGCATATCATATGATTTCCCAGAAACTGTACGCTTGTCATGTTTTTTCCGTTAGGGAACAAAAACCTGCCGAAGTGCGTGTGTAGGAAGATAAAAGCAGGAACAAGGTAGCCATTGCCTTTGCACAGGCTGCAGTGAATGAAGTAGCTACATCAACCGGTTTAAATGTCTCCAGCCCACAGGCTGCTGTCATTTTGTTTTGTTTCCTTTGTTGCCGACGTTGGGACGACAGTCGCTGTGAATGGTTCTGTCATTTACATCAGTGTTTTAGAAAAAAAGTGTACCATTGTTCCCGGAAAAATAATGTATTTTTCGCCTTCGCAAAGCAAACAACATTCCATTGTAAATCTATGGTAAACAATTCTATATTTTGTCGTGAATAGACTGGTTTCATTAGGGAGGTTTACCTGGAAATCAAAATGTAGAGCATTTGTGTGTTTGTGTGTATTCAACTAATTGCGTCATATTCCCACAAACATTTCTGAATGGTAGTTGATGTTTATATGCCATTATAATTAAACAATTGTTTGTCATTTACAAACGTTTTCCATTGAAGATTATTGCTTAAAAGCAGGAGTCTTAGGCTTTCCTGGCCTCTCACGAGAACTTCGACGTGGATTTTATAAATTCCGTAGAAAGTCAAGGTTGCCAACTTCCGTAATGATGCTGTTTTATTTGGTTGATTAATGTGAGTGGTACATACCACGGAGGGGCCCCTGAAACCGGGGCAGTGCGCCACTGTGGCCCTTTGTGCTTCTAACGTGACCCCTGGGAGGGAGGGGTGAGGGAAGAGACCCAAAGGGCGACCAGATCCGTGAGATAACGTGCGTAAGCGTGTACGAGTTCCCTAACGTTTCCAGATTGAACGTATCTCCGCCACCGCTCAAGCCCGCCCACAAGCCCCTGAAGAAGTCTTCTCCGTGAGCACCCTTAGGCAGGATCTATCTGAGCAGAGTGACGGACGCCAGTGCACCACCACCCCCAGCCGCACACACCGAATACCACCGCCTGATCCTTCAACCCTGAAACAGATGATGATGCAGGAAATGAGGGGCAGAAGACGTGGTACAAGAGAAAACACCCAGTATTCACCTACCGGCCGGGGAAACCACGAAAAACTTATTGTCAAAGTGGGCGGTCGCCGAGAAAGGAACCTGGACCTCCCGAATGCGAGCCTCATAAGTTACCGTGGAGCCATCTCGCTCGGTAATGTGATTGTAAGTAAACACTCTGTCTTTTTGTGTGCTAGTTATCCGAACTTCGGCATTACTTCACTCACTTCAGTGCATAACATGAATTTAAATTCAGTGGCTCCAGAAAGTATTCCTCTTTATTAAACAACTCTAGCAGCAAAATTAACGGAGAGAGAAGTATCATATTTGTATGCGAAAAACATATATCTACCTAGTATATTTCAGTTTACCTGTTCTGGGGATTTTAAAGATTTATTTTATTGGTTTATAAATTTTTGAAAACTGCATCGAATTTTCGACCTTTCGTGTGTGTGCGCTACATACATTTAGCAAAGATTTTTTTTCAAAATACCTGAAATTGGGGCAAAAATGGGGTTTAATCTACAGCGGGAAGAAAGAAAAAGAGTTATCAAGATGTCTACTACACTTTTCATTAACGCCTCACTTCACAGAATTATTTCACGGTCAATTTATATCATATTTCCGTCACATTGTCAGGTATTATACAAACAAAACATTGTCTACTAATGCACATAAAATAATGTTGTAAACACCACATATAAAAGTTGAAAAAAATAAAAATTTTCAACAAATTATAAAACTAATAAAATTAGAACTATGGGAAAAGGACACGACACATAAATTGTAATATTGTTTTTTTTTCATATTAATGTTAATTTGGCTGCTGTATTTTTTTAAAGTGCAGGGGAATGCTTTCTGCAGCCACTGTAGGTAACGGGATTTTTACCTTACTCAACTGTTTCCTTTAAGGCAGGTTAGTTTGTATTTAAGCTTTTTATACTTTCAAAATGTATAGTAAGAACAGAACCCGCAGCTGTGCTTGCGTTATTGCGTTAAATGCGAAGATCTCTCTCTCTCTCTTTCACTCTATTTCGTTCCCGTCTTTATGTCTCCCTCTTAGTATTTTCCATTCTCTCCCACACTCGCCCTGAGCTCCCTTCCTTTCTTTCGCTATGTACAATTTACATGTTTTGTTTTGACAGCCGCAAATAAAACTTTCTCTGGGGTACTAATAAAGAAGAAGAAAAGAAAGAAGGCTAATACACAAATACACACACACTCACTTTTTTTTTACTGGATACACACCATTGACGTTAAAGTTAAATTGTACAACGTTTAGAAATAAAAAAGAAGTAAATGTAGACATTAGACTGAAATGTAAAATTTAACTAACAAATATAACATCATGTACCTAAACAAATTTAAGGCTGTGCAATAAAAAACAGCCAAACAAATTGAGGGTGTTGGCAGCTCTGAATGCAGAAATGTCGCATTTCTAACATAAACTGCATGACAACAAATATAGTTATAATTCCTTCAACAGAAGTCTCAGATAATTTAATGTTCCTATTTCTTTAGATAAACTTTCCATAATACTTAAAGAGAAGCAAACGGTATTTTTTCCCAGATTCACCTTTTATCCATGGTTTTGGAGAAGGAAAGAGTGAAAATGAAATAACGGATTAGGCTTTTGATGAAAACGGAGATTACCCAGCTCCAACTTCCGGTGTGGTCTCACTGATGCGATCATAACGGGGGAGGAGGGCAGTCAGTGAAACAAAGGAGGGCCGTATCCAACAGCCTTCACTTGTTCTGAGAGGAACTAAAATCATCGCCATAACAACAATTGCACTATAGAATAAGAATTTTCACGAATTGCGGTGTGCTAAAAACGGAGTTTTATTTATGGATGCTGTTTAACCACAGTGGTCCTTTGCGTCCCATTCTATATTGGGCGTAAAAGACGGGTAATTTTGCTCAGAGGCCTCTTTATCAGGCTTGAGGTTCTTTTACGTGCCATAAATCTAAGCCACGAGACCACCGGCTTTACTTCCTTTCCAAAGAAAGCCATGATAAGGATTTTTCGGCTGAAAAAACCCATCGCCCTCCGCCGGGCTTTGGAACTAGAGGCTAGCATGGTACCCCTAGACCATGGAGGGTATAACGTCAGCATGAAGCATTTGGGCTGATGCCTTGAAGTGGGAATAGTGAATATGGCAGTGTTATCACTCCAAATTTATTTTACTCCCGATTACTCGAATTCACTTGTTTACTGCTTACTATGCTGTAGTTAGATTATCAGGCATTTATGCATATGAATTGCAAAATATTACGGGCAATTACAAAGATTTCAAAGCGACAAAGCTTAGCAATTACATTTTAATATCCTTTAACGCTTAATAAGGTATATTTTCTAATAAAGGGCTATTTTAAAGCGTCAAGCTTACCTTGCTGTGCTTTAGCGGAGTGTAAAATCATGTTAATTATCATTAATAAAAACAGAAAGCAGTATTACTAAGGGTGAAGTAAACCGACTGAGTTGGCTTGGCGGTAATGTGTGAGGTTTGCATTCGGAAAGGCCCCGAGTTCAATTCCGTCGACCGCCCATTATGACATTGGGTTTTTCGTGGTTTTCCCTATTCGGTAGGCGAATGCTGAGTTGATTTCTCTTCTATGACGTGCTACTTTCATTCCATTCAGTTCTCATGTTTCAGGTTTGCTAACTATGGAAAGTGAAATAAATGCACATGTCTAAGTTTGTGTTTCGCCTAATTCGGAGGATTTAGTTTTGATGTTATATTATATGCATATAGTATACAACACGAATAAATAAATTTATTAAATACTGCTTCTTACGTTATGTGTTCCCTTATGTTGAAGCGATTTGCGTCGTTCATTTTAATATTGAAATATATATTTCAACTTTTCATATCATCCGAAAAGTAGTTTCATGACTGCGAGCTTGGATATAAAATACAGAAACTCATGTATTTTGAAGAAATCGGATATTTCATACATCTAAGATTCATATACTTACTAGCTTTTAATATCCCAATACATGGGTTAACTACGTGAGGTTATGGGAACTTGAACGTGTAGCGTAAAGTATACCTAACTCGGAACCTAACCAATTTTATGCTTTTGTTTATGATAACGGCAGAACTCTTGGATATTTCCAGCCTTGCAAGGATCGGAAATGCATGCTGCTCTGGTTTGAAGAAGCATAAAAGTCACTAGTTTCACAATTTGCATCAATTTACATTTTCTGCAGTATAGTAATTTGTTTTATCGACATTTTAATAGGTTATGGTAACGTCATATTTCTCGAGATTGATGGCTGTTTACTGTTATTGTAACGTTTATGTACTCATGTTAAGATATGGCTTCTACCTTAATGATGCTTAAATACATGTATAAATTAATATGTTTCTACCCAATTTCTCCTAAACTATGAAGCGTCTATCGTGTTTAGCCCAGGACGTTCAATTATGCGTTTTAGAAGTGCGATGAACAACGTGAAACAAATGCCGATAAACACAGAAGTTACTATAGACAGTAGGCCAGAGTTCCCGCATGCTGAATCTGCGGGTGTAGCAAACAGTACATTGGAGTTTGTACACAAAGAAGGGGATTATTTGGGGCACAGGACTTGGAACTTAACTTTTGATACTTTAGAAAATGGTGGCAACACTTTTTTCCTTTTATGCGGAATATTTTCCTCATTACTCTCGAAATGCCAAAGAAAGCAGATTAGCACTTTTAGAAATGACCTGCACGTTTAATTTTAATGAACGAAAAATACATCTTATGCATAATTGAAATAGATTTTTCTCTGCCCATAATTATTATTTTCATATTTATTCTATCTAGCTTCTTGAATTCTGATAAGTAGGCATGGGAAATCTTAAGCAGTTGGCTTCAAGTGAGCTACACTCAAATCATTATCACTACAGCAGCCACTCGTCTGAATAGTGTCTTCAAACGCCAAAAGACTGTAGGAGGGACGTCACAGGTTTGTTACCTGTGACGTCCTTGCCTAGTGTCCTATTGACAGTTCAAACTTATTTGCTTCTGTCCGGCTTTAATGATTTTTAGTCAGGCACAACACAGAATTGATATTTTATGAGCTGAGACAACACTTAAATATTTATGAACACTATGCTATTACAACTCTGAACGAGTCCGATGAGAATAAAAATAACGGTCACTTAATATTTTGAACTGTACTGCTTAATCAATAGGTTTCTGACCAAAAACAGGCACTTCATTGCACAGCCTCTACAATCTTTAATGATTTTCCCTTAGTTTCGGCGGATGTACATTTCTCTTAATACTGTATATAATCTAGTATCTTGTTCTATTCAATCTATTTTTTCCATTCCTATTCCTTCTCGTACATCTCTTAACAAGCAGTCTGCTTTCATCCTTGTCAATTTTTTTCCTCTTGCTGATCAGTTCAGCATTGTTTTTTCTTCACCCATTCTTCCTAAAACATTCCACTTCAATTCTCTTCCTTTATATTCATAATTCTGCAGTATTTTTCTCACTACATCACTACGCTAAAATGCACTACTTAACGCCAGACTCCACACATAGCACCTTTCCTTAGTTGTTTCTCAAGGATCCTATTTAGCTATTGTTGTCCTCTGAATTCCCTACAGTATCTCCTATAAAGTTACTTACTTGCTGTGCATTTAATTAATTCATTAAATAGGGAAATACATCCAAATGGACATCTCTGCAGCTTAACGTGGAATCCTAACCACGTGGTTTAAGTTATGCCCCACCTACGAGGTTTATACCAGAAATGAAGGTTCACTCGTCCAAGTATCGATCAAGTTCAAAGCCGCTTAACACAAAGATCGATCAGCAAGGACGTAGCACCCACCTAACCTGTCCCAAATTACAGAATTTAAACCTGTCCATTGTTCCACTACCTCATCTCTAACTTGCAAGTTTATCTTCCTTGTTTTTCTCTGATAACCAGTTTTTATTTTTATGGCTTGTTTATTATACATATCTTCATCAAGTATTTCTCACTATTGTCATTTATTTCCATTAGAATTTTAAGAACTTTTTTCTTCTGCTAGCAGTGCTATATCATAACGAAGTCTTATGCTTTCCTTCTTCTTTCTATTACAATCACCAAATTCTCCAAGTGGAAGTTGAATACTGTCGCCATCTCTATCGCTTGTCACTTCCTATTTTCTTAGCCACCAAACAAAATGGATAGGCTACCGAAATTAGGCCAAAACTCCGCAATTTGTTCCCAGGACTATAAACAAATAATGGTTACGTCAAGTTTTACTTCATCGCTCCAACTTTAAACACACTCTGTTCTTTCAAAAGGCTGCAAAACTTTAAATGTCCAGAGCAGCAAATAAGACAGCTTCTAGGTTTGCTTCTAATATTTAACAATATATTTTTACTATAAAATAAAATTTAAAAATCTGATGTGTTGCATTGACATGACTTTCTGTACCCTCTATCGTTTATTAGCAGGTATATAAATTATTCTTACCAAAGTTTATTTTTCTACTTCATTTTAATCCAGATAAACATTTGCCGAACTAGCTGCATTACACATTTCGTTAGGATGGAAAGAAAACGGCAATAGTCAAATATTTAAGAACTGGAAGCTTTATGCTAACCTTAACAATTAATAACGGATGTCTTGGAAATACCTGATGCTACAAAAAAGGTTATTTGAAATAAATTGTTTTCTAAAGAGATCTACATTTTTGTGTGGTACGCTTTCGTCTGTCGCTTAACGTTTACAATTAACCAGATTATACAAAATTCTTTCCGAATAAAGAACACTTCAAGGCTATTACCAGAAAATTCAAAATATACATTTTATTTGCGATGTAAGTATCTTTAATATCTGGCATTTAAAAATAATCGTTAGAGCCACTTTTAGAAAATAAAATATTTCAAAAACTTTTCCATGTAAAGGGTAGTTTGGGGTGGGGGAATTTTCTCGAAAATCTTCCTGTCGCATCTTTGGAAGGTACTGAACTTGCGTAAATACCAATTTTGGTGTTTATACAACTTTTCGTTTTTGAGTTATGTTGTTTACAGACACACACACACGAACCTTTTTCTAAAAATCTGATGTGTTACACTCACATGACTTTCTCTTCTCTTGTACAATCTATTTTTACAAACGCCTATTCTCCATATGCTTTATGTTAATCGAGATATCGAGATGTCAATCTTATTGCTAATTTTCTTGTAGATGCAAGGGGAATATGCTAGATTTTAAGCGATGGTCAAATATTTTAACGCTGGTTGCTATGCGGCGCATTCCATTCTCTTTGCAAGTCCAGGACATAAAAAAATGAATAACGAATTTGAGAAAAAGTATAAGTATTGGAAAATTTAAGGGAATAACAAGTAATATCTCGAAAACGGTTCACTCAACAAAAGAAATGTATATGACATAAGTTGTGTATTTTAACGAGATCTACATTTTTTGTGTAGTAAAATTTTGTCTATCTCTTATGGTTTACCAGTTATGCAAAAGTCGTTCACAATGAAGAATACTTTTGGAGACATTCCCAGAAAATTCGAGATATACATTTCATTTCTCATGACATTATCTTAAACATATGATATTTTAATCAAAATCGTTAGAGCCATTTTTGAGAAAATTAAAATTTTCGAAAAATGTTCCATGTAAAGGGTAGTCTGGGGTGGGGGGATTTTCTTGAAAACCTTTGTGTCGCATCTCTGGAAGGTACTGAACCTAAATACCAAGTTTGGTGTTTATCCGACTGTTCGTTTTTGAGTTATGCTGTTCACAGACACACACACACACACACAGACACACACACACACGGACATGTTTCCAAAAATGCTTTTTTTGGATTCAGGAGGTCTCAAAACATGTATTTCCGGTGAAATCTCGGTATCGAATTTTTGGGTGGAATGCAATACTTCCCCTACTTACTATACGTAGTAGAGAAAGTAAGAAGGGGTTTATTGGACTCAGGAGGCCTTAAAACGTGTTTTTCCGTTGAAATCTCGGTATCTAATTTTTTGGTGTAATGCAACACCTTCTCTAGAGGAGGTAAAAAAAAGAATACTTTCGAAGTAAACTGTAAACGTATGTATGAACAAAACAAATGAATATCGAAGCTGCTAAAATAGTTAGGAATATATAGGTGTATAGCTGGTATAGGTGATTCAACGGAGGGTGACACTTCGCTCACTGTGACCTGGGCAGTTCTATTGCGACTACCACCCTCCAGGAAGAAGGGATGAGGTAAAGGAACTATGGGAGGCTACAGGTAGACACAAGCTCGTAGAGTCGACCTACTGTTGGAGCTGCCGAGAGAGGGCGATGAACAACCCTTCAATCAAGCAGCCCTCTGGTATCCACAGGAAGTACTCTTTCCTCGAGCATACATCCCCGTCATCTGTCCGGCATCCCATACGTCACTAAACCTAGATGAACACCTGAAAGATGAGAAGGAAACGGAATGAAGGGGAAATGATGGAAAGGAAATCTTGATAGACGAGAAACCACCCCAGCATTCACTTGCCGACCCTGGGGAAACTACGAGAAACCCATGAGTCATAGTGGACGTTCGCTGGGGATCGAACCCGGGATCTCCAGAATGCGAATAGTACATGTTACCGCAGCGCCACCTCGTTCGAGGAATATATAATATGTAGAATATAATTCATTTTGGCTCTGTCTTAGGAATGGTAGCAGAAAAATATTGGAATAACTCATGCACAACATTTTAAAAAGTTATCAGGAGAAATGTATATATCTTTCGCTAAAAAGGATTCCTAACAAATACAAATTGTCATTTTTTGAGCACACTATATACCTCGTATTACTAAGTTACAAAGGAATTCAAAATGCTCATTCAAAGGCTTCAAAAAGTGACTCACTAGGGAACTAAGCTACGTTTCGAAAATATATTTTCCTAGTTTAAAAAAATTAAAGTTGAAATTTGCATAAAATCTTAATGACTGTTAAATATTCCATTCCATAAGTAAAAATATATTTATTAAAATTCAGTAGCGTATCCCTTTAACTATTAAAATTCCAAAATAGAACCCCTGCAAAATGTATTATATTTGTGACATGGGGGAAAGTATGTGGACAAATTGTCTGTTTAATTCAGGGAGGTTCCCAAACTCACGTGGCATGGTAATCAGAAACGAACTTTCAGTTCCAGCTGGTAGGAGACGCCAGTGCATTTTTCACGGCCGTCAACTCTGAACAGGTTGGTCAGACTTTCACTTTAAAGGGCTGGGATTCGGTTCCCAACTCCTTGCATGACGGATTTCCTGCACGAATCGAGTTCACAAACAACTGTGTTAGCGAGAACTCTTAATTACTTGTCAGACACTCCTCTAAATGTTACCCTATATAAGAAACAAACTGCGATAAATTTCTTATAAAGGCAACCTTTAGTACCTTTCGAAAGCCTCTTAAACTCCAAACTGTTACTGGTATTATAGCTTTTGAGCTACAAAAACAACTAAAATGTAGTTTGGGGAATGCAATGAGGTTTGCGTTTTACAAAACAACGCGAATAGCCACAATTCTTGATTTCAACATGCCATTCCTTTTGCAATATCGTGCGTGGCTAAATATTGCCAATTCAGCCCAACTAATTGGATGCATGTGTATGCAGTAGTAAAGAAATAAGGATCATCATTCACACGACTTTCTCTCTCACAGAAACTCGTCTATATAAAAGCCTTAAGCTGGTATCCACGTGACGTCACCATAAATATCCACATCGCAGAAACGCTTTCAAATGAGAGAATATTAATGTCGTTCAATCACAGAATGCGGATGTAACTTCCAGTGTTTTTGTTAATTCCTCATTCGAAATAAAAATACTGCCAATTTTAAAATATGTTTATAGAGGCAGGCTAAAATACAACATAAAAGACTATTTTAGAAATGTTTGATGTTACTAAAAAGTAATTTTACATTGAACTGTGTGTTTTAACCCTAGCTAGTGTTGTCCTAGTAAGATAACCGCCAGTTAAACACTGAGGCAGATTTATCTTTACGTTATAGCACCACGCTTTGGGCACCCAACTTGCAGTCGTTTAATTGTGGTTGCACCACGTATTACGGGAGATATGTTTCTTGGAGTGTTCGCCCCACGTACGATACAACTTTCCGGTGGCCTTCACCCCACAGTTTAAAAAATCAACTTTGTATTTTAATGTTTATTTAAATATTATATATGTATGCCTCGGCTGCGTCAGTATTAATTTGCAGAAACACTTATCTCTTAGCAGGGCTTGGTGTGGCTAAAGAATGAAGGCTTACACAAATTATAATGGTATTTAACTTCGTTTTATTAATCTTTCACACGATTAAATAACTTTTCACTGATGTATCCTACTGTAGAGCTGTGAGATTATTGTTACTTGTACGATTTAACACGTAAACTTTATATTATTCACGCCGTAATGAATTTTTTATATCTCACTCTGAATACGTACCGAGCGAACGAACTGCTCAGGTACGCTATCTTCTAGCGTCTGGTTGGGAAAGCTTCAATTTGCACATTTTACTCTATTTCAAGTCTCTGATTGGCTAATCCTACTCCAATATAATACTTTTATTTAACTTAAGTTAACTTATTTAACTTATTTAACTTAACTTTTTCTAGTTATTGATTGGCCATTTATAAACTGTTTTAAATATTGGATTATTGTTCCAAGAATTATTAGTAACATTATTAAATTTTCCAATTTATTATTGCCTCAAGGTTACCTCATTGTTAGCAACTTTCGGCTTCTATTCTCACAGCTCCTACATTGTTAAATTACATAATACATTCACATAACATTATTATACATGTACATAATAATATAAATATTAATACAATGACTGTTACATACATTTTACATATTATTACACACACATATTGCTTTTAAGGCGGGCTGTTATTATATTTTTTATTATATTAGACTGATATTATTTAAGTGATAAAAATACTGCCTCAACACATCCATTAAGGAGCTGTACTACGATCGCCAGATAAACACAGATTTAAAACAGTTTTCATATGTATCTGAAGGTTAGATCGTAAATGCGTACTACGACTTCCGAATATTAACAATCTGGAAGAATATCCTCTAGATAAGACCGAGCAGCGTATATTTTGACTAACGCAGATGAACAACGAAGGTGTGATTCGAAAAATAATGGTCTGTTCTACTAAAAAGGCATTTTTAATGAGTAGATGGCATCTTTCAAGAAAGTAAGCACAGACAAACATTTTTCTAATATATATATATATATATATATATATATATATATATATATATATATATATATATATATGCGTTTTTGGATTTATGGGACCTCAAAATGTGCAATACTTTATGTAGAAGAGAAATTACAATAGATTTGAAGTCACTATATCTATAAATGACACAAGAACATTTAAATAGCCATTTGGAGCTTTAAGGATGTTCGATATTAAGAAAACGGCAGTGTAACATACAAGTACAACATTATAAGAATAATAAAAACACCAACACAATCTAAACTTTCTCTTTTTTATACAAAATTCACCAATGCATTGCCCTTAGGGTATATGCTACTGAATTTTGTAACTTGTAATTTGCTGACGTCTAAATAATACTTACTATATTATATGCGTGCGTTACAAAATCTGCGCCAAATTTCGATAGGGTAATACATTACTTCAAATAAGTAATTATATAATTTGACCAGAATTAAAGTTAATAAATATTTTTCAAGTTTCAACTAATGCCAGAATTCCATCATAGGAACGGAACCTGGATTGCTTTAGTGAAGTTGTAGTTATCCATTTATAAATAAAAATTAAATATGAATTTAATTGTTCTCCTAAGTCAAATAAAAAACTTATTGAGCTTGTTTTTTTAAATAGAATAATGGCAATGCACAATTTCATCCTTCTATAAGTTAATGAAGCATTATGGAAATTTAATTGATCAATGTCAAAGGATTTAGGAGGAAAATATTTCCAGTACATAAAAATATCGAAGTACGTACAATTTACTAAATAATTCAACTTAAAGTTACATATTGGAACCTTTATCCCTCATGTTTTAGTACTAAAATTTCATGGCGATTTACTTGAAATTTTAATTCAGCAATCAGGGCTTAATGTCTAATATGTAGACCAAATAAGTATATTTTTAAATTAGTTCCAAAGATATTAGTTCTTTATTATTTTGTTTATTTTTTGAAACTATGCTCCACAATGCCTTTATTTTTGTATAAACTTCATACTTTATAATTAAACTCTTTAATGCAATATTAATAAACTGTAATATCGCTTTTTAACTATCATACTAGTGTGGGAGAAAATAAATGTTAAATACGAAACTTGTTTCCTACTTAAATTTACATTAATGAAAATTATTGTTTTATAACGTCACTGCTAAGCATTGTTAACCAAAGTTCATCTTATCTATTTTTATCCTATTATTTAAAAGTAGGTATACAAATTGCATTGATGTATACTAAAAACTTTGTGGAACGATTTGAATACAAAAATGTGCTGATAAATGAAACCCCAAGAAAAGAGAGTTTAAAAATGATAACGCTAAAATAACATTGCTTATGAGTTATTGTGTTTAAAAAGCGTTTAGTGCATATACAGGTCCTCCGTGACTATATACTCCTATGCAGCTAATTTAGTATTTAAGGATTTCTGATGCCTCCCTTGAATGGTTTGTTCACGTTTTACTGCAATTTTGTAGGAAGCTAGGCTGATAAGACATTTAAATTGCTATATGACATGCCTTGAAAGGTCGTAGAGCTACAGTTCTACATAGAACTAAAGTAGAAGGTTTGTAGTGCTTAATAAACACGAAATCTATATTTATGAATGTTGACAATTTTTTTTTCTTTCTTTGTAATTTTTTTTTATACAGGTGGGTATCGTTAGGTATGTCTCTGTTGTTACCTTATTTTAGGGTTCACGAGAGTGTTAGAATAAATCGTTTCTCTGGCTTACACGTGTCGGTTTTGTGCCGGAGTTTGCGGTTCGCCGGTGTTTCACAGGACGACAAGTGAGACGTGCATCCGGTTCACCGTTGGCTAAAGGTCAATAAATATGCGACACCGGTCGTCAATAATTCATCACAACCTCGCAGCATACGCCAACTTTTATTCGCCAGGTTACATCCGATTTAATTGCCTCTAAAGCAGGGAATCAAAACTTGCTCGACAAACTTCGAAACTTTTTGTAACCATATGGTTTAATGGTAACTTGCATTCCAGTGGCCACAGTGTCTGAAGAGTGCAAGTGAAAAGGAAAAGGGTACATTAATTAATTTAATCTGCTATAAAGTATAGGGTATACAACGTAGGAGGAAACCTTGTACACTGCGATCTATAGATCTATTTTGTCTACACCGCCAGGAGGAAGGGATGACGTGAAACAACTACAGCAGGCTACAGGCAAACAGATAAGTCTCTTAACAGTTCCCGGCTCGAAGACTCGTCCCGCTACTGTAGCTGACCAGAGAGCGCGAGAACTCCTCGCCAACGGACAATCCCTCTAGTATCCACCTTTGTACTCTTTGAACAAGATTCCGCGCCATCTGTCCGGCACCGCCCTACACTACGAAAACTAGAAGAACACCTAAAACATGAGAAGGAAACGGAATGAAAGAGAAATGATGGTAAAGAAACCGTAGAAAACGGGAAACCACCTTAGCACTCGCCTACCGACCAGGGAAAACCCGAAAATCCCAATGTTAGAGTGGGCGGTCGAAGGGAATCGAAACCGGGACCTCCCGAATGCGAACCTCACACGTCACTACGGAGCCATCTGTTTCGGCATTTAATCTGTTAATATTATTGTTGACGATTAATTAAGTAGCTATGTTTAAAAAGAACACACATCCAGAATATTATATAGCATAAAACTTTGTTTTTACTATTGCTAATAATTAAAGCATTTTGCAGCCTGAACCATGTCTTAAGATTCATTAAATAAAATCCAACGTTTCGAATGTATTTCATCTTTCCTCTTCAACCAGGCGCCCCCTGTGCAAATAAATAACTTCATTAAATTGCGTGTAGTAATTTTCTACTGAATTTATTCTAAGCTGATGCCAGTTTTAGTTAGCATTTAATGTATTACAGATAGATTATAATATTTTTAAATCCACGCCACATGTTATAAATAATCAAAGCAAGTATATAAGAAAATCTGATGTGTTGCACTCACATGATTTTCTGTATTCTTGTACAAACTATTTTTACAAACGCATATTCTCCACCTATTTCATGTTAATCGAGATAACCTTTGCAGAATTGCTAATTTTCTTGTGGGTGCAAGAGGAATAATCGATAATCAAATCTTTTAATAGCTGATTGCTATGTGAAGTATTGTATTCTCTTTGCATGTCCAGGACAAAAAAAAACAACAAACAATGAATTCCCATTTGAGAAAAACTATAAGTATCGGAAAACTCAAACAAATAACAAAGAATATTTTGGAAATGGTTCACCCAACAAAAAAACGTATCTGACATAAATTGTGTGTTTTAACGAGATCTACATTTTTGTGTAGTAAAATTTTGTCTATCTCTTACGGTTTACCAGTTATGCGAAAGAGAATGAAGAGGACTTTCGGGGACATTCCCAAAAAATTCAAGATATACGTTTCATTTGCCATGAAAATATCATAAACGTATGATGTTTTAATCAAAATTGTTAGCCATTTTTGAGAAAATGTTCCATGTAAAGGGTGTCTTGGGTGGGGAGATTTTCTTAAAAGTCTTCGTGTCGCATTCTTGTATGATACTAAACTCAAACACAAGTTTGGCATTTAACCGACTTTTCGTTTTTGAGTTATGCTGTTCACAGACTGACAAGACACACAAAAACATGTATTTCCGGTGAAATCTCGATATCGAATTTTTGGATGGAATGCAATACTTTCCCTACTTACTATACATAAAGAAGAAATTGTTTTTATACAGACCTTTTCCAACCTATTAGTCACAATCCAACATGCTTAAATATTTAACTTGCACTCAAATAGCTGAAGGTTAGGTATTAAATGCATTCATTTATTATATATATATAATATATATATATATACCTTTAAGTTCAACTCAAGATTATCATTAGTTATCTAACTTCTTCGAAGTTTTGCATTTTTTATAATAAAGATTTATGGATCCTCTTCTCCCTACACTTTTGGTTTTTAAATGTTTTAATTTTACTCAGAATAATGGCCTAGTGCAGTAGAAGTGAAACTAAATAAAATGGAATAATAATCATGATTGTATTGTAGCTGAAAAACAATCTGTTCTGAATGAGATCCCTAAGGCATTGTTTTGTTTATTTTCACTGAAATATTGTGTGGTACATACGTTATTACTGAACTTAAAATAGAATACGTAGAATTAATTCATGCATCTATCGCTTAAATGGAATAGATCGTCGATAAATAAAAATGACGTGCTATACTCACATAACTTTCTCTACCACTATTGTTTATTTTCAATAAAAGCTATTGTTACGAAAGTTTATTTTTGGATCTACTTCATGTTCATCGAGACAACCCTTTAAAGAAGTACATTCATTATACATTTCTGAGGGATAGAGGAATCCGAATCGATAGTCAGGTGTTTAAAAGCCGTGTCGTTAAATGACTAGCTTAGAAATTCCATACTCTTTCCATGACATCACGAGAAACACCTGAATAGCGACAGTGCCCTTTTAAAAAGTGACAACAGTATTAAAAGAATAAAACCAGTGACAACTCTCGGAAGTGGCTGATACCACAGAAGGTTATTCCAAATAAATTGTGTTTTTTATGAGAGATCTACATTGTTTTGTGTAGTAGTTTTTCTCTATCTCTTGAGGCTTACCAGTTATGCACAATTATACAAAATTTCCCTTCAATGAAGAGGACTTATTCCCATAAAACCCAAGATAATATGCATTTTATTTGCCATGCAAATATCTTAATGACATTTTAATCAAAATCCTTGGATCCATTTTTGGACCTATCCAAATTTCGAAAAACGTGGCATGTAAAGGGTTTTTTTGGGGGGAGGATTTTCTTGATAAACTTCGTTTCGCATCCTAATGATGTACGAGTCTAACCGAGTCTGATGGCTCAGGCGCCAACGTCTGTAGCTCGCATTCGGAGGTCCGGGTTCGATTCCCGGTTTTTAAATTTATGTGCGCTCTCTAACTGCTGTCCCGTTCCACATAAATTGGGCGTGAAATACCGATAAATTTGCTCAGAGGCCTCTTTATCAGGCTTGAAGTTCTTTTACGTGCCGTAAATCTACGACACGGGACAACCGGCTTTACTTCCCTTCCGAAGGTAGCCTGCTGAGGATTTTTACACCCGAGAAAGTCCATCGTCCTCCGGGTTTGAACCCGCAACCTCGAGAACCAAAGGCTAGCATGGTAACGACTACACCACGGAGGACGACAGATTTCCGATGGCCACCCACTCTGACCATGGTGTTTTTCGTGGTTTTTCTCTGGTCGCTTAGGCGAATGCTGGGCTCGTGTATTCACCACGATTTTTCCTTTCCCTCATTTCCATCATTTCATCTGCCTTCCTTTCATGTTTGAGGAAGTGTCTTCGGGTTTCGAAGTGCGGCTAGTGTCGGCAGATGGTATGTGCTTTGTAAAGGATTTTTCCCCGTAAAACGCCAGGGTGCGTTGTGTTGCCACCAAGGGCCGCATAGTCGCCCTCTCGCGGGATTCTTCACCTCTGCTGGTGAAGGCGGGTGTTTCTACTTTGAAATATTAGCGACTTCCGTGCGTCTCTGTGGGCCTGTCTGCCTGTGGCTCCTTCACTACATCCCTGCCTCCTAGGAGTGTAGTCGCATTAGATCTAGTGTCTCAGTGGTGAGGCGCCCTCCTCCGGTAAATACCTCATACTGAATCTAAATATCAAGTTGGTATTAATCGGACATTTCGTTGGAGTTATAGTGTTTATAGACACACACACACACACACACACACACACACAATACACATATACACTTTAATTTGATTGATTCCCTTTTTCCCCTCCTCACATTCAGTCCCGTATTATAGAAAGAGATGATTGAGGAAATGGCATTGCAATTAAGGTTATAAGATACTTCTCCATGGCGTATAATAAAAGCACTGAGGATCAAATCGCGAATGCTGTAGGTACTGCCGCAAATGATAACTTGAGGTTCCAATCACATTTTGCTCGTGACCTTTGACCATTGCCCTCCCTTGTAAATATTCCATGTTGTGAGCCACCTATTACTGTCGGCTAGGAAAGGAAAAGGTCAGAGGGGAGGATAATGGGCAGGCTGTGTGATTGGTTCTCGGAACTGCCGTCACGTTCTGGCTCCAAAATACCCTTATTGTTATTATTGGTCCTTATGTTTTCTTTTCCTATTGGGGCCCGAGAAAATGCTGTGGGTGATGCTGAAAAGCATCTTGGAGAAATATGATATTGCCATGGTGAGAGTCCGTAGGAGTTTACATAAACAAGATTTTGTTTGCTGTAACTTATAGAAGAAAAGTGTACTTAAAAATCTCTGCTGTGTATAATTCACACAAGTTTCTTTACCATTTCAGATCAACGGGTCTCTCTTGTGTACTGCAGTATTGATGTAAAGAATGTACCTTATTTTTGAAAAACGCCTAGAAATGTTTGGGAATTAGGTCACATGCACGATATGAAAACGAAAGTCACATGTCCATTTATGTTAAAATCTTGCTTTCTTAAGTGCTCCGTTAGGTGAAGTACTTATGTAAATTTGGAAAAATGTCCACATACACAGACGTAAATATAAATGCACATAAACGTACATTTGTGAGCGGCGGGCGTCGATATATACATATCTTAATTCACGTGACCTCAAAACGCGCATTTCCAGCGAAACTTCGAATATTTGATTATATTTGATTAGATGCAGTATTTAAGCTACTGTGGTGAGAGAGAGTGAGAGTGAGAGTGAGAGTGAGAGTGAGAGTGAGAAGATGTGTTGTGCAATGATCACACAGCTTTCTCTATGCATTGTCATTTATTTTCTACAACTTACTCATAAAAGAAGAAAATTACTGCTTCCTATTAACCCCATGTCCCCCAAAATGATTTAGCCCTTACACCTCTTGAGGTGAATAGGGGGTAAGATGACAATCAATTGTTTTCTAATGCTGGTTTTTATACTCTCTTCATTAGCTCATGCAGAAACCCTATGTAATATTTCAAAACATACTGCTTATACGTGATGAGAAGGTGGATCGTAATTACATTTAGAACGATTTCTCCTTTCCCTTTGGCTGCCAGTCTGACAGATTTCCATTTTTATTGTCTTGTCACTAGATGGCAATACACATACTGCATCCTTCTTTCACTCGGGGATCTTAGACAATGTTAGTAAGCCTGACAAACTATTGAAAACTGACTGACAACTGTCTGACTGACTGGATGACTGACTCACTAACTCACTGAGAGGCTGGCACAAAGGATATTTTTCTAACAATTACGTTTATTTATTTATTTCTTGTTGTATTCATGAAACACAAAAATGTGTTTCCGGTGAAATCAGGATATCGAACTTTTGGATCGAATACAATACTTCCTCTACCATAGGTATCTAAGCGGTGAAGAGAGGTAAAGAAGAGGGGGTGTGTGTGTGTGAGCGCCTGTCCAGGGAATTTTCAATCACAAATGGCTAATTGGCAATGTAGCAACATTTTAGAAAAGTGTAAAACTAACTCCTTTTAAACTGCTCTAAAATTGTTTGTGCTAATCTGGCAATACTTAAATATAACATAAAAAATGCTACTTTCTCAAAACTGCAGATTTTAATCAAAACCATTAGAAGGTTTTCTAATTTATTCTTTTCTTAGAAAACAATAACACTTTTTCTGTCTTGCACACTTGAAAGATGTCAGAGTTAAATAAGTATTTTGATATTTACTTTCTCTATGAGTTATGCTGTTCATACACACACGCACACAAAACCTTTCATTAGGAATACTTTTTGGGAGTTGAGACCTTGAAACACACACACACACACACACACACACACATATATATATATATATATATATATATATATATATATCAATATATCAAATTTATCTGCAATACAATGTTTCCTCTGCCTAACATAGTTAAGGATAAGAAAAGTAAAATTATCGCTGCGCAACCTGGCTGAGGCAGCTGGTTTGATATAAATCTGTGTTAACGAGATCTGCACTTCTCATGCAGTAAGCTTTTGCCTCTATTTTATACATTCCAACATACGTATATAAAATTACATACCTAACAATGAAAGGCAATAACAGAATTTTAAAAGATGGACTGTAATATAACAACTTCAAAATTTGTTATTAGAGAAAGTGGAGTTCGGTTTTATTATTTTGACTTGCTCGCTAATAAAAATATAAATATCAAATAATATGTATATATATTTATTAAACATATAAATAATAAAAATATGATTAATTTTTCTTCCACACGTCCCTTTGTAGCCTACAGTTGGAAAGGTAGAATCAAATTAAAAAAATGCAAATCCCGGTTATGGGATTGAATTTTTCAGTCTGATTCTGCCTTTGCAATAAAAATATAGGCTTAAAATTTTGAACTTCCAGTTCTGAATTTCAATTTCCAGTGGAAGTCCAAGAGGTGAAGCTCGAAATTAAAAGGCTTTAACTTTCAACTGATAACACACTGCCTAAAGAAAGGGAAAAAACTGAACGTCGAAAAATGAATAAAATTGGAAGGATAGGCAACTGAGATTGACCTTTCCAGCCCGGCTGAGTCAGATGATTCATGATTAAATAGTTAATTTACAGCGTTGTAGCCATTATTTCCCCTTAATACTATAATGGATTCGCTGTTAGGAGAAAATGGTAGTTCCTTGGTGATCGCAGGCTATTTAATGAACAATGAAGCACATGGACAAACGCATCACAGTTTAAATCGCGCGATTTTCGATACCTGTGTTCTTCCTGTGCAAAGAACGCAGATGTCTCCCGTAGGGTAAAAGTTTTCAAGTCCACCCTCCCCACCGTAACAATATAAACCAGAAAGCCATTATCTAGAGGGCGCCAGTTGTGAACCTTTTCCCCGCCCTGTCGCCCTCTACGAAAAGGGCAAAATCTGGGGAGGAGTGGCAATGAATCTCAAGATGCCACCACCCCCCGGTGAATGCATTACTTGCTATTAAGAGTTTAAAGGGTGGGGTGCTTTTGGTTAACGTAACCATCGGTGTAGAGGGTTGCTATGCAACTGGCAGTACAAGCAATTCTGCATAACAAGTGTCCTGCAGTTGAAAAAGAGACACTAAAGTGAATTAAAATAGAATTTGACACCACTTTTTAATATTTCACTAGCTATTTACACAAAATTAAATATACCTACATTTTACAAATTCGTGATGCTTCCCGGTATTTATTATTTCTTTGTAACATTTATGGTACCTAAATTTTATTTTAATTGTTGCTCTAGCACCTACATTATACTTACCTTATTAAAATAAAAGTTATTAGAGCCATTTTTTATAAAACATTCAAAAATATTTTCAACTAAAAGGTAGTTTGGTTGGGGGGAGGATGAAATTCCATAAAAGTCTCTATCTTGCGTCCTTAAAATATGCCCGCCAGTTTTAATTATGAAAATTGGTGGTATCCTTTCTGAGTTACACTATTCTCTCTCTTTCTCCTTCCTTCTTTGTCTCTCTCTCTCACACATGTATTCTCTCTTTATAGTATTAGTATAGAACTATAGGACTATTTCACTCATATGACAAAAGGAGGATATGCAAGGATATCGTTTAAGGATGCCTTAGATATACAGCAATTGCATTTGTTTACAGGGTAACTAACGCACCCGACAAAAGGATAAGCATCCAATAGTTATGCTTCCTCCAATTAAACGAGTTGGCTTCTGCCTTTCCCTGGTCGGTAGGCGAATGCTAGGATGGTTCCTCGTCTACCACGCTTTCCATTCCCTCGTTTCTCTTTCATTCCGTTTCCTTTCCATGTTTCAGGTGTGCGCAGTGAAGCCCAACCTTGTCTTTTGTGAGCTAATGACGTCACATTGTCTCAACCCATCTCTCTCGTTTTTGTGTTATGAAGCATTTTCCCTTCGCTCACTCACTGACGGCAGGTCGCAATGGCATATTACAAAGTAGCCAAACATTGGAGTTTGGACAATCCATGACCACATGAATAAGCCATAGCTTCGTCAAAAATGCGTGGGGGTAAATCCGCCCTCCCTTGTTTCCCTTAATTTGGGCATCACTGGGTATGGGTCTAGGTTTTGTGGCGTGGAGCGGATGCTTGCTTCAAATAAGGAATATTCCATGTGGACACCAGAAGTCTGCCTGGTTGCACGGGTCGTTCACTGCGCTATCTGGACAGCTCCAGTGGTTGTCTTAGAGCAAAGAAATATTAGGGACTTCGGCGATTCTTTGTGACCTGATGCCTGCAGTCTGTAGCCTTCTGCAGCCTTCATCCTATACCAAACTTGGTAATTAATTTCATCATCTTCAAAGATGCGACACGAATGTTTCAAGAAAATCCCCCGATCCAAAATAGCTTTTACATGGAGAGTTTTTCGTTAGTTTTAATTTTGAAAAAACTGGCTCTAATGATTTTGATTAAAACACCATCTGTTTAAATTATGCAAATGCCAAATGAAATGCATGTTAAATTTTCTGCGAATAGCTTGCGAAATCCTCTTCATTGTGATTAACTTTTGAACACTTGTATAAAAGAATTATACAATCAAAAACTGTAGATATGGTTAAAACACATGTTTTATGTCTAATAATTTTCGCCATTGACCATTTCCGAGATACTGCTTGCTATTTGCTTGAATTTTTCAATATTTTTATAACAGTGTTGTGACCATTCAGTTGTTTTTCATAATGTCATGGAAAGAGAGTAGAATTTTAACGCAAACATACTATGACCCCTTTTTCAAAAATTTGATTGCTGCTTCAGCTTCCTGTATGCCACTTCTACCTGCAGCGAAATGTGCAATGAAACTATGTTTGTTGAAGCTTAACTTCATGAAGTAGATAGAAAAATAACTTTCGTAAGTACAGTTTCTAGAAGCTACATTAAAACAAATAATACTGGCTAGAAGAAACTCATGTGAACGTAACCCATTGGATTTTTTTTTCATTAGATCTGGCTCATACAGGACGTTCATGTTATGTACAGGATGATCACTGATACAACATGGAATAACATCGTAAATGCATGTACAACTTTAATTTCAGATACATGGAATTGGGCGCTGCCTTTGGTAAAATTTACTAAGGAATACTTTTAGAATTAGTTTTAAGCTGTAAAACCGGAGACTCCCCATATAAACTACCTCAAGTATTATTACGGATTTCAACTAAAGATGAAAATTGTCTATACCTTTCCTTTAAACGCCTTTGTATCAGAACTCGAGATTTTCATGTATCGTATAGGCAAAAGGAGCGAGCAACAAATGAAGAAACGCCTGTGCATGTTCAGCAAGAGTGAAAGTATAAACTAATCTCCAAAAGTGTATAAGATTTTAGTGGCATCTCCATCTTGTCATTTAATGCCAGAAAGCTGAAACTTTATCTACAGAAAAATCTGATGTGTTGCACTCACATGAATTTCTCTACTCATTATGCTACGAACTATTTTTAAAAAAAGCATAATCTTATATCTGCTTCATTTTAATCGAGATTAACTTTTATTACAATTCATATCGTTGTAGATAGGTATAAGAAGAATGCAGTAGATTAAGCGATAGTGAGCTTTTAAAAAGCTATTTAAAATGAAATGATCTTTGTACGACCACGAAAAAAAATTAACAGCGACTTAACATATGGAACATGTATAAATATTTTAAAACTCAAACCAATAACATAAAGTATCTCAAAAATCTTTATCGCCACAATACATTTTATTTGGTATAAACTCTGTGCTTTAAGGAGATCTATTTTTTATGCAGTAAAAGTCTGGCCATCTCTCATGGTTTACAAGCCATTCAAAATGAAGAGAATTTTACAGGCTATTCGCAGAAAATTCAAGTTATGCATTTTATTTTTCATGCAAGTATCATAAACATGCAGTATTTTAATCATAATCGATAAAGAAATTTTTGAGAAAATAAAAAATGACGAAGAATGATCCATGTAAAGGGTAGTTTGGGGTGAGGGATTTTCTGTAAAATATTCATATCACTCCCTGGACGATTTAAATACCAAGTTTGTACCTAACCGACTTTTCGTTTTTAAGTTATGCTGTTCACATACAGACACACAGACACAATACATACCTTTTTCTATAAATCCGTTTTTGCCGAGTCTCAAAACGTGTATTTCCTGTGAAATCTCGGTACTGAATTTTTGGGTGAAATGCAATACTTCCTTTATTTACTATAGGCAAGTAGTAGAGAATGTTTATTACGTATTATTATTATTATTATTATTATTATTATTATTATTAAGAGAATCTATGTAGATCGGATGTCAACGCCTTGCCGCAGAAAATATATATTTAGAAAATAAGTAACCATTATTCCCTTAACACAAAATGTTCCAGTCCAAGGTTTTCGCAATGAAGTAATTGGCAACCAAGTTTGTGCGGGTGTATGGCAGCCGCTAATGCTTCTCTCTGTTTGGCCAGCAATTTCGATAATTTCCCGCAGTACCTTAACTTTGCCATCCCGGGGCTTAACAGCAAAGTTTGTGTGTCACGATGTGTTGCTCTGGTCGAAAGTTCCAAATAGCTTCACTCCACTGGCATAACAGAAACTCTGCAAGATTTCAGATACAAAGTGGAGTGCTTAATTGTCTTTCCGTACCTTATGATTACTGTTAGTAATGTATTATCATCATTTTGTTTAGATAAAGGACTAGCTGATAATGAATATCCAAGATATTCCTGTGTATGTATAAGATATACCTGTGCATCTTAAGATCATGAGAATTGTGCATCTTAAGATCATGAGAATAGATGCGCGAAAACGGGCTCTTCACACTATTTGAAACATAAATCAACGAGTCCAAGATCACCAAGAGTTTTCTTTTACACCCGTTTACATTGCAGATTTTCCATCTCCATTTAGAAGCCACCAGGAACATCATTAATGGCGACACCGAAGAGAGTAGAGAATATACCAATTGGTGTTCTTGAACTAATTTAAAGTGTGAAAACTTATTACTAAATACAGATTTTGGTTCATTAGCGTCAAAAAACTAAAATAAATCTCCAAGGTCCAAATTGTCTCAACGGGTTGTTGGTTAAACACTGATTTTTCATAGCTTTACTACCGGATATATGAAGAGGTCAAAATACGTTGGGCTTCAACAATGAAGTAAGATAGTCTAAATGTTCACCGTTAGCGTCCAGACACTTCTCATTTCGGCGAACCAGTGCACGAACAACATTTACTAACAGCGTCCACAGGGATCCCTCTGCCATTTTGTCGTATGTTGACTGTCATCATGGCAACATGTTTGTCTTTCGAAACAATGTAATACTTGCACGATGCCATAATTCAATTGGGATTGGAAAATTATGATGTGTTACATTCACATGACATTCTCTAACCTCTATTGTATATTAGTGTGTATACAAACTATACTTACAAAAGCTTATTTTTCTGTCTACTTAATTTAAATCGAGATAAACCTTAAAAATATCTACATTACTATACGTTTTGTTATAGATATAAAGGAAATAGCATTTGTCAAATGTTTAAGAACTGGCCGTTAAAATTCTATACCGTTTCCATGCAATCGTGAAAAACTGAATGTTGTCAGGACTTCAAAGGCATGAAAAAGTATTGAACAATTTGAGCCATTAATACAAATCTATGTTTCTTATGCCACAAAAAAGGTTATTTGAAATAAATTCTGTGTTTAAAAGAGATTACATTTTTTGTGTAGTACGTTTTCGTTATTGCTTAACGTTTACCGTTATACAATATTATATATAACTCCTACCGAATGAAGAGTACTTTACAGGAATGTACAGGACTGTACATTCAAGATGTACATTTTATTTGCCATTTAAATATCTTAAAGATATGATATTTTAAACAAAATCTTTGTGTCCCATCCTTCGAAGATATTGAACCTAAATACCAAGTTTGGTATTTATCGGATACCTCGTTTTTAGTGGCATTCAAAGACACAACATACGCGCGTGTGAAATTTTTTCTAAAAGTGCTTGTTTATTCAGGAAGTCCAAAACGTATTTTCGGTGTAATCTCACATCCATTTTTTTATGGAATGGAACATGTTCTCTACCTATTATATGCGTGGTAGAGAAGGTAACAATTAAATATAGCTAGCCATTATTAAAGGGTGCAAACATTTGGTGGCCGCTATAAAAATAATTCTATTTTACCTACATATTATTGTGAGAAATATTTTGTTAATACATAACTTAACCATTGTCTTGGTGTAGTAAATGGGATGTAGTATTCGGGTGCTGTGTCACGGAATGCACATGGATTCAAATCCATCCATGAGGGTGCAGATTTTTCATCCCATATACAGAATGTTTTAGGGCCTCTGCGACAAACTCTGAGGAACGATAGATCTCGCAGAGGGGAACATGTTTTTGTCAAGCAACCACCATCCTCCGACGCATCGTTGCGGAGTTATTCACCCCTGTTTGAAGCGTATCTGGAAGGATAGGTTTGAGAGGCACAGCCAGTACACTTTGACTCTCTGTTTACAACCGCTGAATCAAGTGACATCGCCTCTTTCTTGTTCCTTACGTCTGGTTAGGTTTGGTAGGTCCAGTGCGTTGACTTAGTGTTTGTGAACAACAGCTCCACTCATACCACCTCCAGAAAGTTCAGGGACTGGGGTCGAACGACTTCGCTCTCGTGTTCAGTTTGTCCAGTGGTTTCTTCGACGAAGTATCGAAGATCGTACATTTCCCGCGCACGTCTTGTTTACCGACGAGGCCTGTTTCAACCAGAGGATACTTCAACACCAAGAACAGTCGCGTCTGATATGTAGAGAACCCTCATGCAGTGTTCATTAGACATCACCAACAACAGTATTTGGTAAACATCTGGGCTGGAATCGTTGGTAATCACCTGCTGGAACCTTTCATTTTGCCACCCCATTTCAGTTAAATTGGGCTGTGCGTCTCAGATCTACCAAACCTAACCAGACCTAAGGGACAAGAAAGAGGCGATGTCACTTGATTCAGCGCTTGTAAACAAACAGGGAGTGAAAGTGCCTCTCAAACCTATCCTCCCGAATACGCTTCAATCAGGGGTGAATAACTCGGTGACGATCCTTCGGAGGATGGTGGTTGCTTGACAAAGGATACCCCCCTCTGCGAGATCTATCGTTCCTCAGAGTTAGTCGCAGAGGTCCTGTATAGAACCGGTGCCCACTCAGCAATTTCTGCAAACGCGCGATCTCGAATAACATGAAGTAGAGAAAGCAATAAGCGTTTGTAAGAATAGCTTGCAGAAAAGAACACAATAAACAATAGTACTAGAGAAAGTGTTTTCAGTGTAACGCGTCAGCCTTATTTCACTTACAACAATTTTAAAGAAAATGCTCTAGCCTAAACTAGTTGTTATATATAAAATGTTTTCTTATTTTTTCATTTTCTCAAAAATGGCTCTAACGATTTTGATTAAAATACCATATGTTTAAAATATTTGTGTAGCAAATGAAACGTATATCTTGAAATTTTTGGGGATAGCTTGTGAAGTCCTCTTCATCCTAAATGACTTTTGTGTAATTGATAACCCGTAAGAGATAGATAAAATCGTAGTATACATAAAAAGTAGATCTCGTAAGCACACAATTTACGATAAATTTCTTTTTGTGGATTTAATAATTTCTACGATATCCTTTGTTATTGGTTTGAATTTAAAAAAACTTATACTTTTCTTAAGGGGACAGGCTAGTCTGAACACATGGAAATTACACCTTAAGTCTGCTAAATTACCACTGCTCTTAAATGTCTGAATCGTTTTTTAAATTTTTGTGAACTATTCCATAAATCATGGCAATATTTCAAGTGGCTGTTTGCATTGATAGCTTATGTAGTTGAGTCCGTAAAAGTTATTACATTCAGCAGAAAAATAATAAAATTTACTCTTAAAACGTGTGAATTCCTGTACCTTTTTCTCCGATACTACTTGCAATACAGAATCACACTTTTGCATTCTTGTTCCTAGTATAATCAGCTATCTTCTGAATTTCAATTATTTAGTTATGTATATCAGTTCACTAGAAATTAAAAAATAAGCAATTTTCAAAGTCAAAAAAGTAAAAATGTGAAAAATTTGCAACGTTTTTGCTTTCTTAATATCACTAATATACATTATAAAATTATGGTTGTGGTTCAGAAAGCTTAATTATATGTTGTATACATGTATTGAAAATTTCAGCGTTCTACCTTTCATACTTTCTGAGTAAAAGGTACATAAGTATCCAAAAATGTTGTTTTAAGAAAACTGAATTTAAAGCTTGAAGATTAAAATTCTGGCACACTTTAGTACATTCCAGGGTCATAATCATCTGACCTTCATTCCTGGATTGCCTTATCTTGGTCCTGGCCTCTTTTGTTAATTGCTCAATTGCTCGCTTGGCATGATATAGTCGTTCGTTGTTGAAAGATACCAGAATGTTCTAAAAAGCGGCATTGCATGACAGCTTTAAAGGAATGCAGACAAGCATTTAAATGGTATTTAAATGTCTTAAAAACCTCTTAACCCCCGAAAAGTACATATTTTCTGAATTTGAAAATAATAGAGATTTTATTAATGCCTAAAACAAAACAAAAAAGTTATTTTTGACCATTTCAGAGTATCTTGTCCCCTTAAATGAGATGTGGTTATTCCTTCGGTTCTCATTGCCATGCAAAGATCATGGAATTTCAAAGCCATCACATAGCGACACAGTTTTTAAAAATCTGACTGTTGTATCGTACAACCAAATGTGTATATTGATTTGAAAGTTTATCTGGATTAACAAGAAGTAGTTAGAATACTAAGCTTTTATAACAATAGTTTGAGAAATGCAAGAAAAGACGGTCATGCTAAGGCAACACAACAGGTTTTTTAGTATTCAGAAGTACCTAATATTTTTTTCCCCTGGTATTCCCCGATTCAATTTACATGTATTTCTCAAAAGTTGTCAAGCTTTGTTCTTTATCCACAAAGAGGATAAGCTGTATCTTATCAGCTGGAAAACGTCATTGCTGACCTTTGTATAGTGCCACATCACCTGCTTCAGCGAGGGCAGCGCGTGCTCAACTTGGCGTTCTCCTTTTTATCATTCCCGTGGCTCATTACCCAGGCGATGCATAATAGCACCAGAACCTGTTTTACCTCGCACTATGCCACTGTTTTCGTCGGTAGGTATAATCACCTACCGTTATCAAAACAGGTGCAAATGTAGAGGAAGTCCCTATCTCAAGGACACAAGCAACAACAAAAGGTGTGCGAAAATTGGCGGATGTACCCCATAGTGGCATTACATTCCCTATGGGCATCCTCAGAATTGTAGGGGCAGAGGTTGTGAAATATTTCTCTTTTCTGTTTAAACACCGAAGTATTTAATAAGGAAAGCAGTACTCTTGAAACTTCCTAAATCTGAAGAACAAGATGAATGCTGTAGCATTCGACATGCAGCTTTAATAATTTGATGTAAATTATAATAATAAAGAAACTGTCATTTTAAAAGTCTTCTTCTGTCTTTCAAGGATTAGGCCTATCGACCTGTTCCGACCTCAACTCCATATTTTAACTGGCCTTCCTATGTCCCTCTTTCCTATAGGTTTGTATTGTAAGACTATCTTTGGAATCCTTCTTTCTTCATTCTTTCCAAATGTTCTTTCCATTTTTGTTTCTGTTCTTCTAGTTTATCCTTCACTGCAAAAATATTCAGTTCTTGCCTAATTAATGCATTAGGGATCCTGTCCAATTTAGTGCAACCTTTAACTGTTCGTAAAAATTTCATTTTTGCAGCCTGAACATGACTACAATTTTTTCTCCTCATCACCCAGGATTCATTGCCATATAATAGAACAGGTAGAGCCATCACCTTATAAAATTTAATGTTTGTTTCTCTTCGTGTAATTTTTAATGTTCTGCTTATAGTACCGCAGATACTCTGATATTGATGTCTATGTCCTTATCCTGGTTAAAAGTAATATAACGTCCTAAACAGTTAAAATGCTGAACTTGATCCAGGATTGCTATTTTACATCTTACTGGGTATTTCCCATGGAATGCCATTGTCTTCGTTTTATTTATTGATATTTTGAAATTATAATCCTTTCCAATTATATTTAAAAGATGGATTGATTTTTGTATTTCATTTTCAGAATTTGCAATTAATACAATATCGTCAGCATATAAGAGTATGTTAATGTATTTATTCTTGGTTATGTATGTTCCTTTTGGTGCTATTCCTCTCCATTTTCGGATAGCATCATTTATATAGATATTAAAAAGAGTGGGCGATAGAGTACACCCTTGTCTTTTACCTTGGTGTATTAAAATATTTTCTCCTTTATAATTGGGGACCTGAAGTATTATATAAGTTCCATTTTACAGGCTCTTAATACACTTTATTAGGTGATATGGGTATCCACGTTTATTCATGATTTACCATAATTTCCCCCTTTCCACCCTATCGAATGCTTTTTCTAGATCTATGAAAGCTAGGTAGGTTCGTATATTAAATTCTCTTCTTCTCTGTATTGTTTGTCGCACAGTAAGTGCGACAAATAATAGTTCATTTATATCTTAGGCTAAAGTGAAAAGTTGAATTAGACTTGGAAGTTTTCAGTGCCCGATGATTCATGTATCTCGATATATCTCCAAGTGAATCTCTGTTATTCTGAGATTTACTGCGTGCCTTAAAGTCGATTTGCAATACTGCAAATACTTTTTTTTAATTTCCAAGCTGCTAGTTACGACACGATTGGGCTCAATTTATGGATAATAATTGTTATTTCGCACAGGCAATATCTTAGGCTATGATTGAAAACGGAATCAAATTTGAAAAATGAAATGCAATAAACCAAACTAGTAACAGACGAGAAGGATCAATGCACTTCGCCATGTCAGTTCAAGAAAAAAGGATTAGATGAAAAAATTAAGAGAAGCATGGTTCGAGTCCTGCTCCTGGAATTTTTTCTTTTTTCTTTCTTCTCTCTTTCTTTTTTTCTGGTTTCACGTCCTCACCGTAGTTTGTAATCTTCTTGCTATAAATGCTTCGATTGATTTAGTAATTATTGACAGGAAAATATAAATAATTGAATAAAGAAATGACGGTAAAATAGAGAAATAATGGCGATAAATAATTTCTGTATATTAAATCAGTTATAATGTCGAACAGGCGAGCAAGTTAGAGACTCCTATTGTTTGTCCTTGAATTATTATATTTTTATTGCCATTTTGATTTTGGGATCGCGAAGATTTTATACTAAACCGAATTCACCTGCGCTGTTGGAGGAAAGTGTGGCACATGCTAATCCATTTAGTAGAAATAAGAATGTTTAACCATAATTCCTCCAGGGTCCAGATATCGAATATTTGAGTCGGATATAATGTGCCACGGAATAAAATTGTGAGTGAGTGAGTGAGTGAGTGAGTGAGTGAGTGAGTGAGTGAGTGAGTGAGTGAGTGAGTGAGTGAGTGAGTGAGTGAGTTTTCTGTCCCTTGATTTGGTAGAGATGAATCTCCTCTATCCACAGGGTGTCGAAACGGAAAATGGTAGGAATTTCGATAAACGATCACATAAATTTGTCATGTAACTTTTTCGGATTTATTCTGCAAATTCGAAGTAAATCACGTTTAATAATAATGATAGTTAAAATACAGAACTAGAATAGTGTCTGTAGTTTCCTTATGTATACGCTTAGCGCATAACAAATTACATAAAACTTTGAAGAATCTAAGAAATTTTAAGAGCGTACTATGCTCTCTACTTCAAGAGATTAGAACTCAGTAATGAACAGTCAAGATGTTGGCTTTCCCAACGATTCAAACAATACTTGTTTATTTGAGTTTCATGTGTAACTCAGGATCACCTTTTGCTTTCTCCTTCCCTGACATTTTATTCACAGGTCCAGCGTCTTTCTTGATGGTTCCATAAAATAATTAATTAACCAACCCAGAACCATGACACACAAATGAGAAGCATTAAATATATGTAGGGCTTCAGAATCAGTAAGTATATTTGTAGGAGGAAGTAACTCTCAAACATATTTTAAAAGTATATCTCAAATACGGAGACAGTAAATGTGCTATGCATGATATAGACAGATATAAGAAATACTTATGTTGCTTTAGAATAGAGTTTTTGTCTGTTGCAGTAATAATTAAATTAATTAAAGTGGTAAACAACTTGTGTGTATAAGAAAAAAAATAAACACTAATTGCTCAACACAGAGATGTTTCATCTTTGCCCTGACCAGAAGGCAATTAAGCTTTGAAATTGAAGTGACTTTTGAAAGCACTTAGATGCCAAAGTAGACGTTCTCTTGAGCGACAGGCTACCTACTGAAGCAAACAGCTGGGAGATAAAGACTCAGCTCTGAGGTAATGGCGTGTCGTGTCTGGGAAGAGAGTACAATTACAGTGAAAGCTATCCAAGAGAAAGGAAAATCATGTACAGCAAATTGGAGTACGTTTCTTTTACCGTGAGACAGCATGCCATGAGGTTCTTTAAGGTGAAATCAAAATTTTCCACCAAAACGTGGGTTATTACATACTGCTCTTAAAAGTAAGAGAACCTTCCCAAGAAGTTGTAAAGGCTATGACATTTTAAATGCCACGGACTTCCAGAAAGTGCTAAAAGTTTCACAAATCTTGTCTTTATTATTTTGAATAGTCCAACTAATCATGCAAGAATAATTTAGGAACTAACATTTGTATTATGGAAGTATAATTGAGCAAGTAAACAAATTTAATTATCTTGGATATTTAGTTTCATATGATGAATTTCGTGATTTAGAACAAAAGTGATATACATTTATGTCTGTGTGTGGTACTGTTACATATGTGATACTATTTACAGAACTTTGAAAAACAAAACAAGAATACAAACAATTTTAAGTTTTAGAAAGTTCTAGCTGTTCCACTTCTAAAATATGGCAATGAGAACTGGGCCCTATATAGACCAAGAAAAAGCAAAATCAAATATACAAAGACTTTTAAGATAAACACTGGGATATACTCTTTAAGAGATCACATATACAAAACTGGCACTCCACGAGGTAAAAGATCCATAGAACGACTTATACTACGTTAAGAAGATAGTTTTTGAGGCGGAACAGACTTTAAAATCTATTCTTGAGGTAGAAGAAGACATTTATATTACAGAGTGCAGAATTTTTGGCATTTAAATCGAGGATGTTACAACGATGTAAAGCGAAAACTGCTTCATTAATTTGTCACCACCCCAAATACACCTTTATTTACAGCCTTATTTGGAAGGTGTTCTAAAAAATTAAAAAGAAACAAAACAAATAACTGAAACTTTTTTTAGAATAATGTCCATTGGTGTTAATGTGAATAATGGAAATTTTGAATATCTTTGAGATTCCAGGGTCATGTACGTAAATTTTTCCAATAGTTTGTCATGTCTTTAACATATGGTATTTTAATCAAAATCGTTAGAGCCATGCTTTTAAATAAAAAAATCAAATAATTTTCCACGTAAAGGGTAGTTGGGGTGGCGAGATTTCATTGAAAATCTTCATGTCGCGTTTTTAAAAGGGACTGGATCTAAATACCAAGTTTGATATTTATCCGATTTTTCCTTTCTTTTTGAATTATGCTGTTTGCAACATATACACAGGCACGGGCATTTTTCTATAAATGCTTTTTTTTATTAAGGGGACCTCAAAACATGTGTTCCTGATGAAATCTCGATATCGATTTATTTGGGTGGAATGGAATACTTTCTCCACCTACTACGTTCGTGATAGATAAAGCAAAGATAATTGCAAGGTTTCAAACATGCAACATGCAGTTAAACTTGGCAAAATATAAGTATACGGAATGGAGTTTTTCGGAAATGGAAACGCTACGAAAAAAATTGTCTGGCAGAAGTTGTGTGCTTTTTCCTAGAACAAGTTTTGGATGCCTCAAAATTCAGTGAGCACGAAGAGGACCTTGCAGACTATTTACAGAAAATTCAATGTATACATTTTATTCTTCATGTCAGTATCTCATACATGTGGTATCTTTATAAAAATCGGCGGATCCCTTTTCCATATAAAGAGTATTTAGTGGTGGAAAAAACTGCATGAAAATCTTTGTCTATATCGTTTAAAGGTGGTAGAAAGCGTACTCGGTACTGAAATTACCAATTTCGACCAATTAGTTTAAATCTTTGTCTCAGACTTCTTCAAAATAATTGTAATAGAAAATTAATTTTCACGATACCTATTATGTACCTAACTTACCAAGTTTAAGAGTTTAAAATCGAGCCATATTTCAAATGCCCTACGTGACAACTTCAAAATTTTAAATTCTTAAATTTTACTATTCTCTAAAAAATATTAAATGTTGTGTAACATTAAATATTTTTATGGAAACAAGTAATTATATAGGTGTATATTACATCTTTAATTTTCTAAAAATCATGTTAAAATTTTAAACCTAAAACCCTGCTTATCAAGAAAAATCTCTTTATCTACGTTTAAAAAACATGTACCCAAAATCTGAAAGAGAATTAAATTTGGTCACAACGGGGGCAAAACTGTTAGAAAACGAGGTATGAGCAAATAAAGTTTTTACACCTACCTGCACATTCCATTTAAAGATCGCATTGGGCGTTTAAATGACCGGAAGGACAAAACCAGAATCAGATTCTGTATTTATAAGTTTGAGGATTTTTCCAATAAAAATTTCAAAAAATATTTTTTTTTTCGGGAAGTTATCCAAAATTCAGTATCAAATACGAAGTTTGGTATTCACCAACTTTTCGTTCTTCTCTTCCGACACCACACACCTTTATCTAAAAATGCCTCTTTTGGATTCAGGAGAGCACGTGAATTTCTGAAGAACTCTCTTCAGTGAACTTTTTAATATAATACAACACTTCCCCTAGTTCCCATAGATAAGTGGTAGAGGAAATATGCTATCAATAAGTGTTGTTCGTACCAAAAAGAATATGTACAAAAAAAGTGAATTAAGTATCACATACTCTTTTTTAGATAGTGATACAAAGGGAATAGCAATAGATTAGACCATCGCTACTCCCTTTGTATCTATAACGAAATACGTAATGTAGCTGTTTCTGCAAAGGTTTGTCCCTATTAAGATAAAGTAGATAGAACTACTTTCTTAGGAATAATTTGTATAGTCACTATTAAATGATAGAGAGTCGAGGAAGTCAGATTGTTATTCATATGACCCATTGTGTAGGTCCGTTATGCATGTTCCGTATAGACCAATGTTAGATGCTGATCGTGCTAGTATTGTGTGTGGAGCCAGGGCACCCCTAAACATCGGTTGGGATGGAATGCCCGAGTCATTGTTATTCAGGGAACCTCCCAGACCGAAGCTATTTGGAAACAAATGCCTGAGGAAAGGTTTGTTCACGGACCCCTGCAGTATGTCTAGACGCACCTTAATAAACCATCTCATGTGAACTCATCCCCTCAAGCAATTGTTAACAAATTGAGTTTCGGCTGACCACATTCCTCTCTGTTTCTCAGCTCCTTGCTCTTCCTATTATCTGTGGGAAAAGAACTGGAACACTTTCTTTTAAGCATAACTTTTCCCAAATGTTATTTCTGGCTTCAATAACTGCTACATGCGAAATAGTCACGAAACGGCACTTAGTCTTTCTAAAGCCTAGGGGAATCATCTTTGGAATTTACTGCATGCAAGTTGTGTTTTTAAGTTTTAATAAGTCTTTATTATGGCTTTGGCTGTGGGTGAACAAAACCCTGAATGGTCAAATGTAAGATCTTAATGTCAAAACAAAAACGACATTTTTTCCTGTTGTCAAGAGGCATTGAATATGTCAATGGTAACTCTAAAACGAAACCTCAGATAATTCCCAAATATAGTATTCATGTTCGGTACTTTCCAAAGATTCGACACGAAGATTTTAAAGAAAACTTTCCACCCCAAAACTTTACATAGATTTTTTTTTCCTTTTTAGTTCTTATTTTCTTAAAGCTGTCTCAACCCATTTGTATTAGAATGCCGGTGTTAAGATATTTCATGACAAATAAAGTTTATATATCGAATCTTCTGCGAATAGCCTGTGAATACCTCTTCATTCTAAATGACCTTTATTGGTAAACAAATCTTACTACAAAAATGTAGATCCCATTAAATCACACAATTTATGTAAAATAATTGTTTGTGATATTCACCAGTTCCGAAACATTCTTTATTATTGGCTTGAATTGCCAAGTACTTATCCTTTCTTTCAACAGCTAAGTCACTATTCTGTTTTTTCTCGTGGTTGCAAAGAGAACGAAATGTCGAAGGCATTACATAGCGACCCGCTTTTTAAAACAACTGACCATCGCTTAAACCTACTGGATTCCCCTTACACCTACAACGAATAAATTTGTATAAGAATATTTTGTGAACAGTGGGTAGAGAAAGCTATGTGAATGTAACATATCAGTACCTAGGCATTCAGCAAACAGAAAAAATACGTGCTTAAGTTGAAAGAATAATTATTATTTCCTTGAAAAGTATAAAGAACTTCATTCTTTACATTGCATGAAAAACATGGGTATACTTCCCTTATTATATGCACTATGTAAATTGATACAAGCAGTGACACAAGCGACTACATTGTAATCAAATGTCCAGGTCAGGCGGTTCTTTCACCCAGGAGCCCTAGCTCTGCGACTAACACCCGGATATCCGGCCACATAGTGTCAAATTCCATGCTGGCATAACAACTGCAGTTATTCTTCTTTCTGAATGGGTAGCAGTGGCGTGTTTACCACACAGTTGTTGAGTGAAATTTCTGAAGCAGTTAATCATAAGTTAAAAAGAATCTGATGATTCACACTAATACTGCTTTCTCTGTCGATTAAATTTCACACAATCCTCTATATACAGGGTTATTCAAAAAGAAAGCACAGATTTTAAATATTCATTTTTAATGAACGACAATAGATAGCGAAACATACGACACAGCAGGAAAGATCTAAGTTTTAACCCCACCTATTAGTTGCATTCAGTGCCTACAGCGGCGCTGTGTTTGTTTACGTGAAAATGGTGACGCCACAGGAAAAGTCGTTTTGTGTGCTGCATTATGCAAAGAGTGAATCCATTTTTTCATTGCAGCGTGCATTTTGTTGTAAAATAATTACAATTGATACAATAAATTCGTAGAAGATGATTGCGTATGCAAACGGAAAAGCACTGGACGTCCTCGCATAACAAATTATGCTCATTTTGAACACATAAAATAAAACTTTGAGCTTTTCTCTATTCAGTGATGTATTGCATGTATCGCCATCTATTGTCGTTCATTAGAAATAAATATTTAAAGCTGGTTCCTTCTTTTTGAATAATCCTGTTTTATACCATTCACATAAGAAGTGATTCTTCTGTTCATGTTACGTTACCCACTATAAAAATTGTTGACTAGAAATATTCTCAAATGAATCAATATGGACTTGATTGCATGTACACTACGGAAAATAAAGCGCACTTGATCGCATATCAAGTCAGTTATTTGATACTAATGAATCCACATGGGAGACAAGGAAAATCACACAAGATGCTTCATAGATGTAGGATAGTTCAACTGGGAGAACTCAAAGATACAACAATTAATATTTCGAAACGAATAATGCTATAGAAAACGTTATTTGACATATTACAATACCTCTATTTTCTTTTGTAGTACACATATAGTTTACAATTTCTACAAAATTAAATAAAATTAATTTGTTTACCGAACTGTCAAGAGATTCGTTGAATCTTCCTCCATTGAAGACATACCAAGATCTGGCAGGCCACGTACCATAAGGACTTCAGCAGTGGTCAAAGCAGTAAGAGAACGAATACGGAATCAAAAATAATGACCCGAGAGTTAAATGTATCCGCCAAATCCATGTCTTTGATAATCAGGGAAGACCTTCATTGAGAGCTTATCGACGGTCAGTGGGACATTTGTAAACCTCGAACCTAAAGATCAGGTACAAAAGAACAAAGAGGCTCATACATTGCATTCTCAGAATGGTCATGAAAACATCCTCTTCACAAATGAGAAAATTTTTACAGATGGAGAAGTACAATAAGCAAAATTATAAAATATTTGCACGGAGCTCAAAGGAAGCTAAAATATCAGTGGGGGACTGAGGGCAGAGTGGGCAAAACCCAACGTCAGTAATGGTTTGGTGGGGCACATCATGGAGTAAGATCTCTCCATTTCTGCAAACAAGGAATAAAAACTGGAGCCAGACGGCACCAAGAGGACATCCTAGAGAGAGTTGTGAGACCCTTGAACACCACACTCTTCAATGGAAGCCATTGGGTCTTTCAGCCAGACTCAGCCCCAGCTCACAAGGCTAGAACAACTCAAGCATGGCTCAGGGACAATGTTCCAGAATTCATTGCATTAGAAGACTGGCCCTCTGGCAGCCCAGACCTGAACCCACTGGACTATAGACTTTGGGATATCTTGGAGAGTAAGGCCTGTGCTAAACCTTATTCCAGTTTGGAATCTCTAAAGCGAAATCTCGTAAAGGCAGCGCAGGGAAGTCCTCTAGATGTCATCCATGCTGCAGTAGCATACTGGTATAACAGATTAAGGTCCTGTGTAAAGGCCAGAGGTGACTATTTTGAATGACTTATGGTGTAAGAAATGTTAATTAGTCAGTGAATTAAAATACACACGTTATATTTTTTTGTGTCCTTTATTTTAAGACATATCACTTCTTAATCATAGGACAGAACATGTGACTGGACTGAGTACATAGATGACCATGATGTAACTGCTAAGGCATGATGGATTACTACGTAATTCCTCCATATGCTAAGCAAATACAAATAGAGCGAAGCAGACAAGAAACCCTTATAACTGTACAATATGTGATTTATTACTTTAGTTGGCATTTGTCAAATACTGCGGATGTGAGTAATGAAGCAAAACCTCTGAGTAACTGCTATTATAATTTTTTAGATGTATATAGTAAAGTTTCTGGACGCCAAAATCTTTTAATAACCTTTATGTAAGTAACTTTTGCTGCATTTACCCTTTATATTGCCAACTTCATTATCAATATGCACTAAATACACAAAGGGAGAAAATTTTGCAAGCGTAACATCTAAAATTACTTAGTCGATTTATTTATAATTAGCAACCCAGAGAATTGTTTCTCTCCAGGGTTGTAGATTATGTACCCAGTCCTAAATGCTTTAGTTGCTAGCTTGGAGCATGGAATCCTCACATCCTCCCATTTCGACACCATTTCGTTTAATTTTGATACCAGGGGATTGTGTTTTCATAATGTCAAAATGTTGGAGCCTTACAATTACCACACTTCCATGGGGAATTGGAATCGATTTGAGTACACATTGTGTATTGAACACTGCATGAAAACACGGACTCAGATCGAGCTGAATCTCAGATTCAATATTTCGAATTTTTGATCGATGAAACACCTACCGTGTTGAAACGCGCCTGTGTGGATGTAATACGCTGTTCGCTTCTATTTATTTTTCTATAGGCATTGAGCTCTTACAAACTTTTTGCTGTGCATTAAATATGATTCAAACCGCTGGAATATGAATTTAAAGGTCTCATTCTGAGACTTTCTAGCCAATCTTCCTCCCTAAAATGAAAGCGAACTACATGTACGCGCCAATCTTAACTTCTTTCTTTAACTCAACATACAGGTGCGGTTCTTCTGAAGCATTGTTGTGAAATACAAGCTTTGCGTCTGTAATTTTCCAAGAAAATTAGTTTACTTTTGTCATGCCTATCGTTCATGCTTCCACTTTTCGTGAAAGAACAATAAGTCTGCAAGACACTAGTGCATTAATAAGGTACAACAGGATCGCTTTTATCTATTCCGTGTTAACGTAGCAGATTCTTTACAAAAGCCGTGCAGGCATACATTATCACAACAAACGGGCAATGGAGAGGGAGTCCCGCCGGTGTCAGGATGTAATATCTGGTGACGTTAGGGACTCCGCCTATGTGTCCGAGTTGTTATTATTATTATTATTATTATTATTATTATTATTATTATTATTATTATTATTATTATTATTATTATTTATGGGCGCTATTTAACTGCTGTGATCCTTAGCGTCCCATTCTATATTGTGTGTGAAATAGGGTAATTTTGCTCAGAGGCCTCTATCAGGCTTGAGGTTCTTTTGCGTGCCGTAAATCTACGACATGGGACCATCGGCTTTACTTCCCTTCCGAAGGAAGCCATGCTAAGGATTTTTACGCCCCCAAAAAAATACACCACCCTCCGCCGTGTTTGAACCCGCAACCTCGGGAACCAGAGGCTAGTATGGTAATTACTACACCACGGAGGAAGATCCTGTGTGTCCGAGCCTGCCGCGCCGGATCTGGCAGCCCTCTTCACTTCAATTTTTCCTCCCGGAGGTTTCCAGAAGCACAATAGCCGACCATGCGCTTAAGTGCAGAAATCCTCCTCACCACTTCGCCAAATAAATCTCGTCGACGGCATAAAATGTATTATTTAATCTCGAACCTTGTGTGTAAAATCGATCTCAGTGTCTTAAGTTTAACATGGAAACGTGGATCGTTAGGAGGTAGGAATAGTCAGACGGAGGGGCCTCCGGTAACTGCAGCACAGCATCGTGTGTAGGCCACAGTGGATTCTTTTTGTTTCCAAGGTAGAAAGGAATAAGGGGTAAACCCAAAGGGCTTACCGGACGATGATGTGCGCTAGCAAGGACGGGGTACCTAACGATTCCAACATGACATCAATCCTGACGATGTCTGGCTCTGCCTTAGCCATCCGCAACTTCCGTAGCGCAGATGCCACCGTCCTGCCGCAACACACCAACCGCCGTCGCCTGGTTATAAAACGCTGAAAGAGCTGAAAGCAAATGGAGTGGAAATTTATGGTAGAAGAGTAACCACCTCAGCATTTGCCTATCGATCTGGGAAGCCACGAAAAAAATACTGTCAATGTGGCCGAACCGACGGAATCGAACCTAGTATCTCCTGAATGCGATCCTCCACATTCGGTAATGCGGATCGTATCCAGTGGAAATGTGTTCTCAAATCAATTTCAATTCCCCATGGAAACGTGGTAAATGCTAAATAACTGTGGGACCAAAGAGAACGTACAAAAGTTTAAAATTACCTCTACTCTGCTTATCTGATGATTATTCAAGCAAGTGAGATCGTAAACTTTCAAAGTCCCAGAATAAAAACATGAAAAAAAACCAGGTCTTCCGAGCTAGGATGTCGTTCGCAGACGAAACGTCGTGCATGTGTTCTTGATCTTGGATGACAGCACCCTAGCCTGGAAGGCATATTTTACTTAATTAGTTGTCGATTTGTATAATTCTTTCACCGCTGAAAGATACAGACTGCGCAATGTTTACAGAATTTGAAATATTTGTTTCATTAGTCCCATTAATTTCTGTGGTCATATCGGAACTTTGACTTTAGGAACAACTATCTATTTAACTGTAGGTTTTTTACTTTCTCTGCCATGTACATAGAAGGTAGAGAAGGATTGTATTCCACCCAAAAATTCCTTATCGAGATTTCATCGGAAATACTTTAATCCAAATAAAGCATTTTTGGAAACATACCCGTGTGTGTGTCTCTGTATGTCTGAACAGCATCACCCAAAAACGAAAAGTCGGATAAATACTGTTACATGCTGCGGTGAGGGCCAAAAGTTTCCCAGCAAATTATTAAATGTTGATCACCCCAACACGCACATGGGGGAAACGTAGCACAGAAACTGCAAGAGGACCAGGACCTTGGTGTCTACATTCCTATGAAGGCGTGGGTTTTTTTAACAAATTATACACAAATAACAGATCATTCACATTACCTGTGGTTTATTGATAACGCATTAGTGGCCCTACATTACACACAGGGGAATAAAGGATTGAGGAGAGATGCCTCACAAACGCGACATACTTCTTACACACTTACTCAACCAAGTGAGGCTCAACATACAAAGAAGTAACGCTAACATCTATCCCCCCTCTCCAACCCTGGCTATGCACGCCGGCCAGAGTTGGCGATTGCCATACCAGACGGAATTTCCAACAAGCCGAAAGAAATAATAAATCACCCCAATAATACCGTCGACAATGCGAAGCTACAAAGTGACTGATATGACAGTACACACTCATACGCCACAATACCAAACTTTGTGTTTGAATTCACTATCTCCCAAGGATGCGGCGCGAAGAGTTTTCAAGAAAATCCCTCGCCTCAACTACCCTTTGCATGAAACATTTTTCGAACGTTTTGAATTTCTAAAAAAATGGCTCTAACGATTTTTATTAAAATACCATAAATGAAAGGTAGTTACATGGCAAATAAAATGTATACCTTGAATTTTCTGGGCATGGCCTGTGAAGTCCTTTTCATTCGGAAGGAATTTTGTATAATCTTGTATAACTGTAAACGTTAAGCGATAGACCAAAACGTACCGCACAAAAAATAATCTCTTTAAAATACATATTTATTCAAAATAAATTTTTTTGCAGCATAAACTATAGCTGATATATCTGTTATTAAAAGTCCGAATTGTTCACTACTTGTTATTTCTTTTTAAGTCCCATGAATTTTCAGTCGTTTCTCGCGATTGAATGGAAACAGTAAGGAATTTTAAGGCTAGCATATAGCGCCCAGTTTTAAGCATTTGACTGTCGCTGATCTCTTTGTATCTATAACGAAATATGCAATATAGCTACTTTTGCAAAGGTTTATTTGGATTAAACTGTAGTAGACAGAAAAAAAAGTTTTATAAAGACTAGGTTGTATACCTACTAATAAAGATAGAGGGTGGAGAAACTATGTGAATATATCACATCAGATTTTTAAACTGTGTTTTTACTGATTTACATTAGGAAACACAGTCGCACTCACATTTATACTTCCAGACACTGCGAATGGTAGGGAATGATTCTAATTAAGGGATGCTTCCCAAGCTCCAGCCGGAAATCAAACCCGGAGCCTGGAATTGAGAAACCAGAACGCTGACCACTCGACTACAGATGCAATCAATTTGGAATATTGCAGATGGGAGATCAAGTTCAGAAATACATACATCCGCCGATGTTTCCATGAATATCATGTAATTTTTGGCTTATTATTACGAGGATATTACCGAGAACAGATAGACTATAAATTATAAGATTAATTTGTTGTTCTTCCACACAATCCGAGTGTAAACTGAAGTTCGAGAGGGTAAAATCAGACTGAAAAATTCAATGCCAAAGCCATGCCGGCCCTCGTAGCCGTGGTCGTTGGAGTGGTCGCTCCGGCGCTCCGCCAAGCTGAAGGTCGCGGGTTCGAGTCCCGCCTCGGGCATGGGTGTGTGTGTGTTGCGGAAATAAGCGCTATAAAACAGAAAAACACAGTAGAATAATCTGGGAACGACAAGGGAACTTTTAAAAAAAAAAAAAAAAAAAATAAAAAAATAAAAAAAAAAAAAAACCGGGATTTGAGCAGCGGATCCTCGGCTTTCCGTACGTCGCTCTAACCAACTGGCAACATGTCGGTACGGCATTTAATTCCTCAAATTTGAACTCAATGCTTCATATCCCGATTATGCTATGCAGTATTTCAGTCTGATTCTACCTTTCCAATAAAAATGTCATCTAAATCATTGTAAATGTTCTCTTAGAGTACGTGGGGGAGGAAATTAATTAAATCTTTATTCGATATCTAAAGAGTCATTCGGTGAATCCCGGGTAGGCCAGCTAGTGCTTTAATATAATAATTACTGTAGGTTTAATAACTGTCTTTTGTTCTTGAAAATTTATCCCAATGGTTTCGACATATTTATGAAAAACAATAGGTAAGTTAAATAATTATATCATTATAACACGAACCTCTAATTAATTAATTTTCTTCTCTTTTTCAGGTGAGTTTTCCCGTCAGGATAAGGGAATGAAGAGTGAGTTGAAATATTTTTAATCCTCTCTGCATGTTTGTGTATACTATTTCCTAATGTATGAAAATCAAACATTTTATTGAAAAGAGCGGGACAGGAACAGTCGTAATAACCGTTTCCAGAAAATAACAGAATGAAAAGGCCTTAAGCCCGCGGCGGGGCAGGTTTTTCATCTGAGGTAACGAGAAAATAAAGAAAACTCTGAATTATTTAATATGTGTATCCTGCGAAATTGCCAAGCTTTATAACATCCACGGTGTGGTTTGCGAACCGCATGTTTGCGGAGGAAAGCACCTAAAAGCACCAATTAAATAACATTTCATTATTTTTTATATTTCATCTCTTCTAGCTAACGTTATTTCCTTACATAATTAACTTAAAAAAACCCTCTGGCTACATTCGTACTTCCATTATCAATACGTAGCTTAACCAGCAGTTACTTATGGATAACGGCGTGTTTCTTATTTCCCTTAGTGTATAGTAGCTTCATTATGGAATATTGTCAATTAATGCAAATATTGATAAACACAGAGCCATAAAAGTTATAGCGGCCGCTATGAGGGGTTTAATCTTAACGAATAGGCAGTTTACTGGAATTGATTACAGAGAAATAAATAGTTATGATACAAAATAAAACATAAAATAAAATCTGTAATGCGCCATCCTGGTACCTTGTTTCCTACACCAGGACATGTATTCCAGATTTGTTATTTATTTAAATATATCTTTCAATATATGCATTATTATTGTACAGATTTTGCTTATATTCTAGCGAATAAAAGTATAAAAAAGTAATAAAATAGATACAATAAGTAAGCTAAAAATAATAATTAATTCAAAACTATAATCATTGCAGATAAAATTCAAATCAAAATTATATATTCAAACTACTGTTACTGGTAGCCGGCAACATAAAATAACTGGTATCCAGCTATTTCCAATTTCTAAACTAAAACAAACTAAGGATAACAAATCTGTACTCTAAATATAACTATATTCTAAGCACTGGTATCCAGTGGTTAAAGCACTGGTAACCAGTACCGAACTACACTTAATATAAATCTTAATTTTCAACTAATGATAACAATTAACAATTTCTGTTAATATCATACCAAATTCTAAGTGTTATATATAATATTATTTATTCTATTTATCCCTACTAATAATTTTAACAAATTCAAAATTCTAACTGCTCTTTTTACTTTCTCTAGTACGTATAGTAAGTAGGGGAAGTATTGTATTCCACTCAAAAATTCGATACCGAGATTTCACCGAAAATACATGTTTTGAGATCCCCTGAATCCAAAAAAAAGCCTTTTTGGAAACATGTCCGTGTGTGTGTGTGTCTGTATGTGTGTCTGTCATTCTGTCTGTGTGTGTCTCTCTGTCTGTGAACAGCATAACTCAGGAACAACAGTCGGATAAACACCAAACTTGGTATTTAGGTTCAGTATCTTCCAGGGATGCCCACCCCAGGATACCCTTTACATGGAAGATTTTTCGAAAATTTTAATTTTCTCAAAAGCATCTCTAACGATTTTCATTAAAATATCATATGTTTAAGATATTTTCATGACAAATAAAACGTATATCTTGTATTTTCTGGGAATGTCTCCAAAAGTGTTCTTCATTGTGAACGACTTTTGCATAACCGGTAAACCGTAAGAGATAGAGAAAATTTTACTACACAAAAAAATGTACATCGCGTTAAAATACACAATTTATGTCATATACATTTTTTTGTTGAGTGAACCATTTTCGAGATATTGCTTGTTATTCTCTTAAATTTTTCAATACTTATTTTCTTAAAAGGGAATTCGTTATTCATTTTTTGTCTTGGATATGCAAAGAGTATTAATCTGTGGCAAAGGGAATGATGCTGCATCTAGCAACCAGCTATTAAGAGATATGTATGTGCTTAAAGGCTACTGTATTTTGATACTGCCCTTGTAAATATATATTCCCCTTACATCCGCAAGAAAATTAGCAATAAGATAGAGTCTGCAAATGTCTATCTCGATTAACATGAAGTAGGTGGAGAATAAGCGTTTGTAAAAATAGTTTGTACAAGAGTAGAGAAAGTCCTGCTTGCAACACATAGATTTTTACTTTCTCTACTACGTATAGTAAGTAGGGAAAGTATTGTATTCCACCCAAAAATTTGATATCGAGATTTCACCGGAAATACATGTTTTGGGACCCCCCCGAATCCAAAAACAGCATTTTTGGAAACATGTTCGTTTGTGTGTTTGTGTGTGTGTGTGTGTGTGTGTCTGTCTGTCTGTGAACAGCATAACTCAGAAACGAACAGTTGTATAAACACCAAACTTGGTATTAAGGTTCAGTATCTTCCAGAGATACGGCACGAAGGTTTTCAAGAAAATCCCCCCACCCAAGACTACCCTTTACATGAAATATTTTTCGAAAATTTTAATTTTCTCAAAAATGGCTCTAACGATTTTGATTAAAATATCATATGTTTAAAATATTTTCATGAAAAATAAAATGTATATCTCGAATTTTCTGGGAATGTCTCCAAAAGTGTTCTTCATTGTGAACGACTTTTGCATAACTGGTAAACCATAAGCGATAGACAAAATTTTACTGCACAAAAAATGTATATCGCGTTAAAATACACTATTTATGTCGTATACATTTTTTTTGTAGAGTGAACCATTTTCGAGATATTGCTTGTTATTCCCTTAAATTTTCCAATACTTATACTTTTTCTCAAATTCGTTATTCATTTTTTTTATGTCCTGAACATGCAAAGAGATTGGAATGCGCCACATAGCAACCAACGCTTAAAAGATTTGACTATCGCTTTATAAACCTACCATATTCCCCTTGCATCTACAAGAAAATTAGCACTAAGATTGACATCTCGATATCTCGATTAACATGAAGCATATGGAGAATAAACGTTTGGAAAAGTAGTTTGTACAAGAGTAGAGAAAGTCATGTGAGTGTAGCACATCAGATTTTTTTTGCTGTTTAAAAACTACTACTTTAATACATTTTCCTCTAAATATATACTTTAACCTTTCAGTTTTCTTAATATACTTTATATGTTTTACAGTACTTAATAATTTTATTAAACTTATCACCCACTCTGAATTAAATATATCTTTCCTTTTCACTTCACTTAACACTATAATCACTGTATTTATTACTTTGCTATAAAATAATTATTTCACTTTCTCTTTAAGAATCACATTTCACTTCACTTAACACTACATTCACTTTATCTCCAATTACACTATTCACTCCACTTTCCCTCGCCGTCATCTTCTTCTTCTTCTTCTCCTCCATCTAAACCATAACTGCTCCATTCATCACCTCCCGCTCCAAAACTTCTATTCCTATTTAATATTGTCTCCCCCCCTCATCATCGTCCTCGTCCATTTTCCATTTTTTCCCATTTTTATTTTACTTTATTTTATTTAGTTTATTTAATTTATTTTATAGTTATGATAGAAGTATGATACAAATGTTTGCGGAATCTAAAGTTTGTTGTGTTGTTTTTAACATGTATTGTCTTATGCAGTGTGGTCGTTTTAAGGTAAGGACACAGACCGGCTATAACCAGCTATACGCGTAGCACGCTGTACTGCAGTGACCTCGGTACTTTTTAGAAGCGCATCTGGCGGCGCATAACGTGTTCAAAGTTATCTGTATCAGCTGTGCTTCAGTCGCTGCTGTGTTCGTGCTGTAAAGAGAGTTGTGCTTGTGCATCATAGTAGTATATTATAGGGGAAACTAGCGCAAAAATGCGTTTATATCGGAGAGATAGCGAAAACGAGCGTATGGTGTTACGTGTTGTTACGTGGTTACGCTGTTATGTTACGTGATGTTACGTCATGTTACGTAGTGTTACGTCTAGTTACGTGGTTATGTTACGTGGCGTTACGTCTTGTTCAGAAGGAGACATGACCATGTAACAAGACGTAACACCACGTAACAAAACGTAACGCCACGTAACATAACCACGTAACCACGTAACAAGACATAACACCATATGCTCGTTTTCCCTATCTCTCCCATATAAACGCATTGTTGCGCCACCTTTCCCTATAATATGCTACTCATCATGTTTTGTGTGATTTTCTTAGGAGTATTAATGTTTTGTTATTAGTCCACTGCAATGCCTGCCGACAAATTCACGCTTGAACAACGAATTTTTATGTACGATACATACGTAAAAATTGAAGTATTTGTGTAGACAATTTCAGAAGAAACTTGCTTATATTCATTTCCAGATAGAGAAACTGTTAGACGTCTGGTTAATAAGCTTAGGACAACGGGATCGGTAACGGAGGAACAAAATTGGTGAAATTGGTGTATCCATTTGTGGGGTATCCTAAAAATAAAGTTTATAGAAGCAATCCCAACACCATAAACGAACTTAAGGACAGGTTAAGTACAGACATTATAAAAATTACGGAAGAACGTATGCGCGTGAATAGAAATTTCATCCGAAGATGCCAGGAATGTCTTCATGCAGATGGCCACCAGTTTCAACACCACTTATAATAGGTTAGTACTCATAGTGCATGCTACTATCACTCGTAAGTAAGCAACACCGGAGTTATGGAACGATAAAACCTCAGTGTGATAGTGCGCGGAGCACGCACACGCTCGCTCCGTGGCCTCACCATAAAACGGCCACACTGTGCTATTTTTAAACAGCTCTGAATGATAAATTATGAAGTATCCAGCTGAAATTTGCGTGGAAATAACAGTATACATTTGGACATGCGCAATGGTGAGCTTTAGTCTATTGTTTGACCTTTATAGCCTCAGTGCTGACAACATGATCACTTACCGCCAAATTATTTAAGTTTTAAGATCATAACTATTAATACTCTAGCTTATCTATTTGCTAAAATGCCTTTCTCTCTCGAGTCATCAAATATGCAGCACGCACTACACCACCCAGCAGCACATGGAAAACAAATGAATAGGAAAGGAGTTGCGCCTGCGGGTCACAGTGCCTCACTGACTTACAAATCATAAGTCATAATATTCTATATCATATAAAAGTTCTGCATTTTCTCCATTTTTCATTTTATGGGTATAAAATATGATGCCTCTGCGGACGAGTGGCCAGCGTTCTGGCTTCTCAACCCAGAGGTCCCGGGTTCGATTCCCGGCTAGGGCGAGCAATCTTTCTTTAATCAGAGTAATTCTCTTTCCCCCACAGAGTCTGAAAGTACGAATGTGGGAGTGAATGAATGTGCGTTTAGGAGCAAAATACCTAAAAAAATCTGATGTGTTACACTCACATGACTTTCTCTACTCTTGTACAATCTAATTTTACAAACGCCTATTCTCCATATGCTTCATGTTAATCGAGATATCGAGATGTCAATCTTATTGGTAATTTTCTTGTAGATGCAAGGGGAATATGGTAGCTTTTAAGCGATAGTCAAATATTTTAACGCTGGTTGCTATGTGCCGCATTCCATTCTCTTTGCATGTCCAGGACATAAAAAAAATGAATAACGCATTTGAGAAAAAGTATAAGTATTGGAAAATTTAAGGAAATAACAAGCAATATCTCGAAAACGGTTCACTCAACAAAAGAAATGTATATGACATAAGTTGTGTATTTTAACGCGATCTACATTCTTTGTGTAGTAAAATGTTGTCTATCTCTTATGGTTTACCAGTTATGCAAAAGTCGTTCACAATGAAGAATACTTTTGGAGACATTCCCAGAAAATTCGAGATATACATTTCATTTCTCATGACATTATCTTAAACATATGATATTTTCATCAAAATCGTTAGAGCCATTTTTCAGAAAATTAAAAATTTCGAAAAATCTTCCATGTAAAGGGTAGTCTGGGGTGGGGGGATTTTCTTGAAAACCTTCGTGTCGCATCTCTGGAAGATACTGAACCTAAATACCAAGCTTGGTGCTTATCCGACTGTTCGTTTTTGAGTTATGCTGTTCACAGACACACAGACACACAGACACACACACACAGACACACACACACACAGACACACACACGGACATGTTTCCAAAAATGCATTTTTTGGATTCAGGAGGTCTCAAAACATGTATTTCCGGCGAAATCTCGGTATCGAATTTTTGGGTGGAATGCAATACTTCCCCTACTTACTATACGTAGTAGAGAAAGTAAAAACCAACGTTGAGAAATGCCTGCAGTTCAGCGAGCAATAACGCATCAATTGTTTCTCAAGTCAAAACCCCCGATTTGGCCATAAATGTTAAAGAGTCTATATAAATGAAACAATAAAAATATATAAGAATAAAATAATACTTTCTTACCTTGCACTTTGAAGAAATCTGTTGTATGCAATGTCGTACTGTTTTCTCACTTCTTTGGTAACAATCCCAATGTTATCCTCTCCGCTGCCTACAGCATTTCTTCTGGTTCTGTCGAATCTATTTCCAAGGCATTCAAATAATCCACATTAAATTAATCGATACAAGGTCTTCGCTTAATATACTTAGAATCCCCATCGCAAGAAATAAGGGTAGCAACAATAGAGCGTTATAAAAATTTTGTTACCCTGATTTTATAATCTTCAATTTCTGGTATGAGTGGCTATATTAAAACCTTCGCTTACAGTGTTCTAAAAGTAATATTACTATACGCAGAAATGGGAGAAGTGCTCAAAAAATACGAAGAAAGTAATTATATAATGCTTGTCAAAATGCTGTCTTAGACAGTTGGTGTCAAAAGACGGCAATGTGAGAAAGTATGTAACGTATAGTTTTAGCATTTACATAATAAATAACCAAATATTGGTCGCATTCTATAAACCAAGCAGAATATCTAAAAGCATGTGTTCGCTATGTTTATTTACCAAATACGTATTTTAAAACTTTCAAGAGCAATTCCTGTCAACCGATGGTGTTCTAGTTTTGCAACAATGACAATGAACTTCTGAATGTATTCCCCGGCGACTTGCGAGACTTCTCTGTTACTCTGAAATGTACACCCTAAGACAGAACAAGTGAGCAAAACCAGAAAGTACGATTCGAAAATCATGGAAGCATTCGCTGACAGTGTGTCCACAGTACACAATTTAAATTTGCAATAAATATAAAAATGCATATAATTCTCGTATGTGTTTCATGATTGAGTGGCTAAATGCACGACTGTAACAGAACTTCCTCGACGCTTAAATTCTATATGCGTCAACATGCTTAAACACAACAGTTTTCGTTTTCAAAACAAATACCCTAAATAATGAGGTCATTAATAGAAGCAAAAGGTTTGAGTTAATTTATCCTTTTGATTGGTTATTTACTTAAGAATGTTTATTAATTCCTATTTCTTCAAAAAAGAAGAGAAAGCCAAAACCGCATTCTTGAGAGAAGAATCAGTCCTCAGTAGTTGACACCTGCTTATATCCGCTCACCTATTGGCACGCTTATCTCTTCACCCAGGTGCAGACGTCATCTCTCAGAGAGGGCGACACAAGCGACCATAGTCTTGTCAGTGCTATCCATTACAGGCGCTAGGAACCACTATAACAGAAATGTTAAACCTTTTTTAAATATTTTTCAAGTCATTTTTCTTAGTTCTCACTTGTCACCGATTCGTTTTTATGTAGTTCACCTTCACTGGGAGTTCACTTCACTAAAGTGAACTAGTTCAATTCTCTGTCACTTTACTTCCTTCCTGGCGTAGCCTCTTCACGCCGGACGGTTCACTTCCCTCGGGAGTCGAAATAAGACCTGCACAACCCATCGCTCCGCAGGAGCACTCGTTGCACGCCATAAACAATCGTTACGAACTTGCTCGGAGAATCACTCTTGATATCCCACCAGAAATACAGTCGCTAACTCGCTCCCACACTGACTGAACAACTCTTGACTTCTCTCGCGAGAACGCTCGCTTATATAGTCAGTGGAATCTTTCCACAAGGTTCTCGAATTCTAGAATTATTTCTACATACGTTCTGAAGAGGAGGGGGAGAGCAAGCTTCCAGAAGGTTCTAGTTATCTGCTGATAGCAAGCCCGTTGTTTAGGCTGGCGAGCGGACCTATCGTTGTGTACTCCGACCTCCCAATAACCTTGGGCCATAACCGCAGCGTCACAGTATTATATTACATCGCCATCACCATCAGAGGTATTGATGTTACAGATGGTATTGTAATACATGTCATACTTCCTGGAATTGCTACTGAACTCCGCACGTATCTATATTTTCAACAAATGTGTTTTTGGCGATGAAAAACTAGACTTGGACAAAAATAGTGGCCAAATTTTTCAATAATTGTGGGAAACGGAATTTAGAGTGATGGGGGGGGCAACAAACCTTTGTGTTGTGTATGTTCTGAGAGAGTAGTATCATGTCAAGGCAGATCATGATTTGTTCATTGCCAAATTATGATAACAAAAAGCGGCTTCATTTAACAAAGTCGCATAGTACACAAAATAAACAGATTCTTTTACAAAGAATATGTATAATTAAAATCTGCAACAATCTTCAAACAAATGTAGATAAGTCCAATGGCAATTTCATTTGTTAATATCTAAAATTATTCTTTAATATAAGAAAAGCAAGTTCAATGTAATTAATATGTTCTTCAAACATCTTGTGTTAATGCAAAATGCAATGTATTTTTAAACCATAACGTATTTATATGTAATTTCTGCAGAATCTGCAAAATCAAATCACAGAACGAACAATCCTATGTATTTATTCATCATCAATTTTAGGGTTTAAATCGCATGAGATTATAATTGTATCCATCTCAATCATAGTCTGCCAATACTTCTCTTAGCCACAGGTTTAAAATTTAACACCAGTTAAGCAATGCATAGTCCTCCATCCTTTCTGCATCTTCTCAGTTGCTTCTGTAATGGCGTAATCGTTCCATTAAGCGTTTACTTCTTTAATTTTCATGTTTTCTATTTTTAATAGATAGCTTAAAAATGCCATATCCACAGGCTCTGGTATTCTTTCTTCCTTTTTCTTAATATTCATAATTTTGTTCCATACCTACTATTTCGTGCAAAAATGTCATACGTATGTTTTGCGTAAATAGACGTTTTGAGGTGCTAAACCGCAAAATTCCATTTTTAGAAAAAAGTAAATCTGCACGTGAACAGATGTGTGTGAGCAGCTTAACACCAAAACAAAAATTCGGATAAATACTATACTTACTTGGTATTTATGTTCATCATCTATCAGAGGTGCAACACCAAGATTTTCAAGAAAATCTGTTTAACCTAATCTACCCTTCACATCAAAATTGTTCAATATCCTTTTATTTTCTCAAACATGATTTGACCATATTGATTAAAACACCATATGTTTGAGAACTTTGCATGATTTATGTACTTAATTTTCTGACAAAGAATATGAAGTTCGTGTTGTATAATTCTATATAAGAAGTCCTAAGAAATATGCAAAATCTTGCTGCAGTAAAAAAAATTAGAACTCATTGAAATGTTTGCGATATATATTTTTGTTTTCGTAGAGGCCTATTTTCGAATTATTGCATGTTTACAAGTCACACTTTCATAAATATGTCATCTGACAGGTACGCTTGAAAATCCTTTTCCTTCTTCCTTTTTCTTTCCTTCGCATGTTACCATTACCTAAACATTTGAATACTGTTTTCACATGTTTTATAGAATACAGCACAAATTGCTTATGTGAATTTGTAATGGGTAAAGAAAGCCCTGAGTATGTTCACATCAGATTTTCTTTGCTATTGTTCTTAATATGTCCTTTTTGTACCAAATATATGGTTAAACTTGTTAATTTTATTTATAAAATGTGGTCCAACTAATTAACTATGTAACACGCAAGATCCATAAAACTTTGTTTGGGAGTTGGAAGTGAAAGTAGTGTTTCCTGGCGATAATAGAACAAGATGCCACAATAGAAAATGTTACTAGCTGGGGTGAGGGCCTAAAGGTTTCCAGTAACATGCACATAGGGAAGCGTAGCTAGAGAAACAGCGAGAGGACCAGGACATTGTTATTCACATTCCGGTGGAGGCGTGGGGTATTTATAACAAATTACACAAATTTCACATTATTCACATTACCTGTGGTTTATTCAAAACATATGGTGTCCCTAATCATCACACAAAAGAGATAAAGAAAGAATTATGGGGAGATACCTCACACACGAACTACACTCTTTCACACACAAACTCACACACTCGACTCTCAGACTAGACTGACTACTCGTACACACAAAGAATTAACGCTAAATTATTGACCCCTCTCTCTCTCCACCTCTAGCTAAAGCTCACCAGCTAGGGGCGGCGAGTCGTAATGCCAGACGAAATTCAAACACAAAGCCGAAAGAAATTACCCCAACAATGCTATCGCCAATGCGACGCAATAATGTGTCTGGCATGACACTAGCTACTAATACCTAATGCACCACAATATTAAATAGTTATTTACTTAATTATATAGGAAAGTGAGATTTTACAGGACGAGTAAAATGTTTATATTGGAATATCGAAACGAGCCCTGAAAAAAATAACATTTTCCTGCAGTTGCGTACAATGTTTTGTTGCATACTATTTCGATATACTTTATAATTGATTAAATGTTGCTTTGCAAATATGTTGGACATGAACGCAGTGGCATGTTTCAGTTAAGTTGCTCACTATTTAGGGAATACTAAAAGGTTGGTGTTGGAGTATAGAATGTAAGTGTACGGAAAAGTTGAATTTGCCGTACTGGTTTGAAGATGGAAAAACATGAAATTCCAAATATTGCGACACACAATAATAAACGGTACGCTAGAGGTATTGCTCTGCCATCGCTGTTCTTTTCGAAGCTGGCAAACCAACAGTATCTCACGTTAGAAGTTCTTCGAATAAATAAGATCTTTAAAGTGCAACAAAGAAACAAACCGAGTGAAATGGCTTCCCGGTAATGTGTGGGGCTTGCATTCGGAAGTATCCCGATTTCGATCCCCGCTAGGTCGGCCACTCTGAACTTGAATTTTTTCGCGGTTTTCCCTGGTTGGTAGACGAATGTCGTGAATCTTACTGTCTATCAATGCTTGTCATTTCATTTCGTTATCATGTTTTCGACCCTACTGAATCCATTATTATCGTAATGGAAATACCAGGATAGAATCAGCCGATGTATGCCTTCCCTGGGCTTTGAAGGTGAGCTTCGGTTCTGTGTAGATTTTTCTTTTCATGTCCCCCATTTCCTGCTATTTCATGTCGTTATCATGTTTCAGGATCGAATGATCAGGCGAGTGGACGGCGGGCGAGATGGAATTTACGTTGTGAAACTGTCTGTCCTGGCGTTGGGTGTGTGAGAGACCTCTCCTTGGGAAGAGGTGGGCCTGTGGAGGGGGGGGTCGCGCCGACTTCAGGATGTAGTACCTGGAACCTGCCGCCCCAGTTGTCCTTTGTGTCCGCTTCCCTCCTCTTCCTAAAGCATAATAGGCCTTCATGTGCAGTTAAGTGCCGAAATCATCTTCCGCTTCCTCATAACCATAACAAAGCAGCAAAATGTATAGAACTGAAATGAATGAACTGAGGTGAACGGATAATGGAAACTTTGGAAATCTAACCCAGCTTTCGCCTAAGCCACTAAGGAAATACATTTTTTTTAATTAAAAAGAAGAGAAAACCTTACCAGATTGGTCGGTCCTTGGGATTCGGACCCATGATCTATAGAATGTGAGCCACGTGGTATTAGCTCGCTTCCAGGGACGGGACTCGAATTACCGAACCGGCAGTAGAGCAGTTTAATCATGGCGGAAGTTCGCGAACTTCCTCCCTGTCTTTGAAGTGTTATTTAACTGATGCACAAAGATGCTGGGCTTTGCCAAGTCGCAGCAAGATCAATGGTTTTCTCTTGAGGACGGACTGAGGAGTAATACGCGAAGTTGAGGCAGAGTAAGAGAAATAAAGCCGGGTCTGAAACGCGCTGCTATTAGATACTGGCCGCCCGGTTTTATAGCTGGCTCTCTGATTTGACCATTATACACGCCTCATAAAACTGCGGCTTCATTCCGAAATCCGCAACACGAACGGCACAAGTCGTGCTGGCGGGCATTTGCTGCCACATTCCCTCACTCAGTGGCGGCTAAGGTGGCCCGAATCACTTGCGGTACCGTATTCTCATTTGCATTCCAAACATCAACCTTTCTGTAGCATGTAACTATACTTTGGAAACAAATGATTTACGCCGGAAATATAACAGAATTCTCATCTCAAAATTAAGTAATCTAATTTTTCTTTAATATTGTTCTAAATGCGGGCTGTTTCAGAACAACTGTTGCCAATTTTCTGATGTGATAACACATTTTCACTGTCTCTACCTCTTATCTTTGGTAGGTATGGAGTGTTTTATTCCACCGAAAATTTCGATACCAAGACTTAACTGATACAGAAATCACAGACGCGTGTGTGTGGTCAGTTATTCAGCCGCTGTTGCTACGTCATAACTTCAGCATAAAGTAATATTTGTCAAAACAAAAATACTAAATTGTGACGATTCGAAGCCCCTAACGAAGAACTACCGAAAAAAGTATAGTTATTTTCTGTTCTATTATATACTTCAGACCCCGCCTTAGTAATTCCGTATGTGAATTATGATAAGCCAAAAAGTTGCAAAACATTTTTTTTGGTACTACGTGTTCGCAGGTAAAATGGTAATAACATAATTTTTAATCTGTCTTTGTATATAGAATCGCCTTCTAGGATAATAACACTTACACTCCTTGCATCTTAATTAATTCCAGCCATGATTTGCACGAATTCCTCAGAAACAAATTTAACATTTATAAGTCTAGTGCTAAAAATGTGGAAAAACAACAACGGGGAATATTTCGAAAATGTTTAAGGCTATACGAATGTTAACAGGATCTACATTTTCTGTATAGTTAGGATTTTTATGTCTACTACAGCATTCATTAAGAATGAAATGGATTTTTAGGCTATTTGCAACAAGAAAAAAGAAAGAAAAATCTACACTTTATTTTCCATGCCCCTCAAATGAATGAATAACTGAAATTTTAATCAAAACTGTTAGAGCCGTGTTTGAAAAATAAAACATAACGTTGGGGTGGAAAATTTCCTCGCTTCCCCCTCTCTCTCTACGCTCACGTGCATGAATCACAAAACTCAAACACGAATAATCGTAGAAATACCAAATTCAGCATTAAAATCGACCATCTACGGAATATTTAAGTCGAATATTTTCAAGAAATTTTCTGTAATTGATACAAACTTCTCTTTGGAACAAAAAAAATTGTTTTATTTCCTAAACATGTGTCTAGACAGTTTGAGGTAATCTGATGAGAAATAAAACGTACTTATCCTGAGTTTTCTAAAATGCATTTAAGTGTTTTGGAATATTTCATAAATGGAATAAATGAAGAAATGGCAAAACCTTCCGCAGGAATATATGCTCATAACTGCTCTTCTATTAGGTGCCTATTTCTGAAATACTTGTTAAATTTTGCTGCATTTTAATTAGTATAGTCTGTATTTTTAATTACCCCTCGTAACATTTTCTTGAGATAGGAATGGAAAAAAGGAATTATAAATGAGAATACAAAAGAAGAAAATCAACAGACAACAATAGGAATGTGTTTAAGAAGCAAACTAACCGCCACTGAAGAGATTTCTTTCCTATGATGGCAATCTAAATGTCAGAATGCGCACTATCCGAACTTCTGCATGTCTGTTGATAGATACCCCAGTTTCACGATTGCCAGCGCTTTGGAAGGGAGTAAAAAAAGGCGCATAGATTTTGGACGTAAAATAAACAGAAGAAAGGGAAGTTAGCACGACTTTAACTCCCTCACGCGTATAATGCTCACACTAAACCGAGAATTGTTTTTGTGTTCGGATAATTCGTATTCCTGTCATCGGATAGTAAAACTTAGAAGGTCGTGAGAGCCGTACCCTTGTCCCAGAATCTGGTCGCTAAAGCTACAGGCAGTATATCCTGGGTTCACATCTTGTAATAGACAGAACTTATAGTAAAAAAGGAGGGATTTACTGACATATGTGTACCTCTCCATGGGTTTCAAGGCTGCAGAAGTGGGATGTAATATTTACTGATGCAGACTAAATAATGGTTTCCAACATCTGTGCTTTTCAAATGTCTGCAATGCTGGAACGGATAAAGAAAATCGCCTGTTTATTTCTCTAGGTTATTCCGTTAACTCTTTGATGGCCGAATTATCTTCCCTTGGTTATTTTCAATTTTTTTCAGGTTTTTTCGTTAGGGAGTAGCTTCTAAATCAGGATATGATTTTATGTTTATTTTTCTTGTTTTGGTTTTTGAAAAATCTAAAGTGGGACAATTGGGAAAAATGTCAAAAACTGCTAAAAACCAATAACACACAAGATAGTTAACATAAAACAATCAATATATGTTCGGCAGGAAAAAGCGTGAACAGAGCTACAACTATTTCAAGGAGTCAAATGGGCTTCCAGGATATGGCAGTGTGATATGGATACATGAACCCCACTGGCCATAAGATGCAAAAAACCTAAGTGGGATATATATGTCCCGCTTGTCATGAAAGGGTTAACTGAGGAATTCTCTCTACCCCTCCTTCTCTCTCTCTCTCTCTCTCTCTCTCTCTCTCTCCCTCTTCAAGGTTCATGCAGTGTTTTTAAAATGTATAGCAGAAGTACTTCGATTAATTGTATTTTTAAAGTTTAGTAAATATGTGGAGGAAAGAAACAAAAAGAAAGGGGAAGGAAAGAAAACAAAAAATCGCAACTTATTGTGTCTGAATTATACATAGAATGCTACTGAATAGCATCGTTTCCTTAAATGATAAACTAAGAACTAGAAAATAGTTGTGTCCTATGTTAGACAACACATGCCAGTATCTCCTTCCGAAACTGCGGCCATGAGGGTGTAAAATTTACTACTCGCTTGTTTACGGATGATAAAGACGCATTAATTTGCGCGTATACTGTGTAGGAAGAACACGTCTATCTAGTTTTTGTTAATTGAGGTAACTTTCATGACACGTTTGCACATTTTGAGGTATAAAAAGGATACACTAAGGCTAAAGTGATTGTCAAAATTGTAAAAAAGGAATCGTATATGATGGCTTTGAAATTCCATGTTACTTGGATGACCACGAGAAAAATTGATTAGCGACATATCACCTGAAAAAAAACTTTGTGAAAATTCAAACTAATTACAAAAAATGACTCAGAAATGTTAAACGCTACAAAAATAAAATTATTTTACACATTGTGTGCTTACACGAGATCTACATTATTTGTGCATTTTGACGCAGTAATTTGTATCACAAAAATGTAAATGTCAGAGTGATTGTAGTGTGAATATGCATTGTTGCGTGACATTGATTTGAGATGTTTGTTGGTTGTAATCATGTTGAGAAGTGGGTTTATACGGCCTCACTGAAACTGACAATAATAGCGTGTAACAATGTAGCGAGGGGGTGAGCTGTTTATCATTATTAGAGACGAGCAAATGACGTCAGAGTGGCGTATTTTTCTTAGAATTTGCGGGAACATTTTCCCTAGAGCATATGTTTTCGTAATTTTCATTGGATATAAATATAGACGCTAATGTTGGCGCGTTTTATTAACCAATAGCAGCTCGGTTATAAATCTTTAGGCATATCGGGCGAAGGAGTATAAATTCGTGTCAGAGTCAAGTTTCACGGAGTCCAACAGAAGCATTCGCGTATAAGACATCGATGAGTTCAACAGAAGCAGTCATGGTGAATACATCGCACAGTTTATCGATTTGCAGGTTACGCGTAGCAAATTTATGAAAAATCTCTCGTGTCGTAAAGTTAATTACACAAAAAGTTGAAGTACACGAATTAATAATGGGCAGTAAAGAAGTTATTATAACAGTTTCAGTTTGGCGAGTGTGAAGATTAATAGGTGAAAGTGAATAATGTGTTACGACAATAAAAGTGTAAAACAAATTCTTTCATCAGTGTTATCTTTGGATAAAAAACTCCTTTCCGTTTACACACCCTGTACAAGAGAAGTGCTTGACCGAGAAATCATAGCTAGCCGGAGGACAGTGAACCCAAAAATTAAATACAATAACAGGCGCTCAGTAAAAGATAACACGAAGTGACCGCGACAAATTGTATTCCATACGTGCGGCAGATAAACAGTAGCATCTTTCGAACACAAACATTAATACCGCCACAATTTTCGTCTATAGCATAACGTTTACCAGTTATATACGATTATACAAAATTTGTTCCGAATGAAGAGGATTTCAGAGGCTGGTCCCAGAAATTTAAAGGTATAAATTTTATTTGTTATGTTAAATATTAATATATGGTATTTAATCAAAATCATTAGATGTATATTTTTAGGAAACCAAACAATTCGAAAAAAGCAAAGGTAGAATCAGACGACTGAAAAATTCAATACATAGCCGGGATTTGAACCACGGATCTCCTGATCTCCGTCCGGTTGCTCTAATTGTAGGTCGCCATTGGGGTATGTGATCTCAATACAATTTGAGATCTCCTTGTGGTTTGCCGGGAAAAATACGAATCAGTTGGGGAATTTAATGTTGTTCCGGCAAGTTGCCATGATAGCTCAGTGGTTAGAACAGCCGGACGGAGATCGGGAGATCCGTGGTTCAAATCCCGGCTATGGCATTGAATTTTTCAGTCCTTTGATTCTTTCCAACCCTGTCCTACACACGGCTTGTGTGGAAGAACAGTTAGTTCCATTTCGAAAAATGTTCCATGTACAGGGAAGTTTGGGGTGGAGGGTTTTTCTTGAAAGCCTTTGGAAAATTACTGAATCTAAATACAAGTTTGGTATGTATCCAAATTTTCGTTCTTGAGTTATTCTGTTCACAGAGACACATACTTACACGCGGACCATTTTCTAAAAATGCTTCTTTTGGATTCAGGGGGCCTCAAAATATGCACTTCCGATGAAATCTCGGGAACGAATTTTTGAATGGATACTATGTACGTGGTAAAGGAAGCAAAAAGTAATTGCATAGGTAATTTTCTTTCGTATTAAAAATAATTATATGCATTAATGTCTACGGGATAGGTGGTCAGATTCAAGTCCTTTAGTATGTACCTTTAGTACGTAGTTTACTTCACACTAAATGGATTTCATAGCATTCGATTTTGAGTATAGGTGGGCATGTCAGAAATGTTTTTAATTTTTAAATAGTTTCGCGTTTTCTCGATAAGTCATAGTTAATATCTACGCGAGGAGGACTGCTTGTGTAATACGCTTTCCCATAAGCCTCTTCTGCATCCTCTTCTGAAATTCCTTCGCGCTTCATGGCCGATACGTACGTTATTATTTTTGGCCACGATTCTCGCTTTCCTAGGTCAATAAATAACAACTGACAGGAAAAGTGGCGGTAAGTAACCAGCGCGTCACTAACGATCTGTCTCGGTGCTGAAAGGAATACTTAATAATCGTGTGTAGGAGTGCTGAAGGTTAAGGGCAGGCTTGGAAAGTAGGGGCTGTTCAGGCAAGTGTGCAGTAAAATTCTTACATGCATAGTTATCTTCTCTAAAAATGGAAAGTAATACATATAGGTATCACGTTGATTATTGTTAACACTTTCTACGTGAAGCCAGTAATTGTTACTTTCTCGCCAATGTGGCCATATGGAAAGTGTCTCGTGTTATTGAGACTTTCATAATGCAACATAACCTATCGTTGTAGTTCTTCGATAAGACTTCATTTTAGTTCATTTTCTATGCGCATATCGATATGTTTACGACATAATCGACTTAAAACGAAAGGTGTTACACTTGGAACTCATTTGTACGTTATTCACTTTTACTTTTTCTGCAAATATACGCTAAATGTTTTAGCTCCACCCAAATTTTTTCACTAATATTTAGCTGGCTCATTTATACGTTTTCTCATTATCGTTTTTCTGGTCCACATGTACGAAATATATTAACTTTCTTACTCATTTATACGTTTGTTTATGGTTGTTAAGGTACTGTATATATTATGCATTGTTTCTGTACACTGTATAGCATGTTGGACGAGACAACCATATTTTTGGAACGCATTATTACTATGTTAACAATACGGTCGGGCAAGATCTTTCTTCCCTAGGTTGTATATGACGATCTTGATGATGACGGCGATGAAGAAATATGCCTATATAATGAAAGCATTCACAGTGTGCATGAGGCAATTCAAACATAAAATTACACAGCGACTTCTGCCAACTCAAAGCCTAAATGATGACAGTATTTCTGTGATGAATGCATATAATCGATTGCGTATGGCTGTGTGGAAAAATTAAGGAAGTAAAGAAAAATTGGCGATTTTTTAAACCATTGTAATGCACTAGCATTCTGAATCTCTTTTCTTTTTCTTTCTTCTTAGTTTGAATGAAGTATGATTAGCAGTACTGCCATGCATATAAGTACTCTAAATAGTGTATTATTTATGAGTTTGTTTCATCTGTTCTTTTCTTATGTTAAATAATACATAATTAGTTTCAGCAATAATCGAATAAAAGAGCTTCATTTCTATAAGAAGATTCACTTTTAGAGTTTCTCATTTATAATCATTGTAGCCGTCTCCCTTTGAAAACGTATGACTAAGGTGTACAATATATTGTATAATGAGGTTATGAAATATCTGACTGGTACAAACTCAATAATCTTTACTTTTTCTACCGCTTGCTATGTTATAAAATGAAACATGGTATTCTAATTAAAATTTCTATATCGAAATTTTTACCAGAAATATACGTTTTGAGATCCCTATATCCAAAAAAAGATTATTTTTGGAAAGATATATGTGACTATCACACGACTTTTTCTGCCCACTATAATTTACTTTCATACGTATTCTTCAACTTATTAGTAAAATATGGTTTCAATAGGTGCACATTTTGTTGTAGCAACATAGAAGTAAACAAAACACTAGTACGTACTACAGGCAAATGTAAAAAGAATGCTCGCTATATGTAAGTTAGACTTGATGTTTTGAATACTCTTTGCATGACCAGATGGGAAACAGATGAAAGGAAATGACATTTCAGAAGTTCGAACTTGTAATAGTGACCAACGACAGAAAATATCTCCTAAAATGGCTACATAAAAAAAAGTGATTTACTATAAATTTTCTATTTTAAAGCGTGTTTCAGTGTTGCAACACAAAGGGTTTTACGAAATTCCCTTAACTCCAAAACCCCTTACATGAAACACATTTCCTTGTGTTTTATAATCTCAAAATCGGCGCTTAACGATTTTTATTAACATGTTTTATGTATAGGACCATACCATGAGAACTAAAATTGAATCTTGAATTCTGCGCTTTATTCTTCCTACTTCTAGCAGCAATACCTTATAATCTGCGCTCAGCGGATTGCATTTTGTTGTACTCTCGGCGTGTAGCATATTTCTGCTGACCTCTGGAATAGTTTGCTTTTACTTACCAGCGCAAATTGGCAATTCAGCTTTCATGGCCTTGGTAATATTAGACGCACAATTATTTGTGCATACAATAAATTAATTCATGGTAAACATAACTGACCCGCGTGTATAATAAATTACGTCACGGACAAGAGGAAATGTTCATAATCACGTAGTCCCATATCTCGGTATTTTCCGGTGTGCTTAACACAGAGCTTCAGTTTGGGAGCAAGGATGCGTGATACGCAACAATAGGAGAGAAATCAAAATGACATTCACAGGCCAGTGTATGGCCGAAACGTTGATGGGCTTAATGTGACAGTTTCAAAGTTGCATAGTTTTATTGCTGGAACAAATCGTGAGCCAAAGACCTACTCAGGGCTCAAAAGGGGTCATTTGTATTTCTGACCTAAAGTGTACCTATTTTAGTTACAATATAATATGTTAAAGTAGCAACACCCGCAGTTCTACTCGCTTTATTCTGTTATCTCCGGGGATACTCCCCCTATCTCTCTATGTAACTGTGTGTTCATGTGACATTTCGAAAACCAGTAACAGAGCTTCGCTTTTTGTGGCGTCAACGAAAATTAAAACATAAATAATATGTTTAAAAGTATACCAACCGGAACTATACTGCTTCCCCTTGTATATGATGGGGGATATTTTGGAGAAAGTAAGGGATAAGTGGATAAGAAGTTTAAAGTAGAATGAGAGCAAACACATTTGTGAAAGTGGTGATTTGCATTACATACAACCTGAGGGTTGGTGTATGAGAAAGACTTGGTACAGTACTACTAGATTTTCTTTTAAATAGTACACGGTTTGTTACCGCGCGGGATGGTTTAGGCGGGATGTCTATGGCCCGCATTCGGGAGCTCCCAGGTTCGATTCGTGGTGACCATGGGGTTTTTCGTAGTTTTCCCTGGACGCGAATGCAAATGCCGGGGTCGTGTATTCTACCACGATCTCCCTTTTCCCCCATTTCCTCTTATTTCCTCCCCATTACACGTTTCAGGTGTGATTTCAGGTCCTGCGGGGCTAACGGTGCCAGGCAGATAGCGTGGATGCATGCGCATTGGAAAGATTTCTCCCCAGTTAGAGTCGCTGCGTCGCCCTCTTGAGAATCCCTCGCTCACTGGTGTGCGGGTGTTCAAACTAGAAATATTAGGGACTTCTGTGCGTCTCTGGCCTGTCGTCTACGAATCTGGAAGCTCCTCCTGCTCCTTCGCCTTATCCCTGCCTCCCGAGAGGTGCAGCCACAATAAATCAGGATGGTCGCAGTGCGCGAAATGTTCCCCTCCGATAACCATATCCTACATCCTACATAGTTACTGTTTGTCCTTTGTTGGAGTTATAAATAAAATACTGTACCCTGTTTCCGCTGATAATGGAAAAACCGCAATAGAAGATACAGAATTATAATCTACTAACAGAATCCGCAGTTCTGCTCGCGCTATTGCATTGAATACGGAGATTATTTCCTCTCTTTTGCTCCATCACTGTCTCTCAATTCCTCTTTCTTTCCGTCTCTCCTAGTATCTCCGTCTTTACCTCTCCCTTTCTTTCCTCTCTCCCTTCTCTTTCTCTCTCGCACTCGCCTCCATGTCCTTCTCTCTGTGCAATTTACAAGTCGTAACGTTTTGAAAACCGTAATAAACTTTTTCGGGATGTTAATAAATATAATATCAAGAAGAGCAAGAAGAATATTGTGCACTGCAATAAAATTATACAAAGGAAGCTACATAATCGTATACTCCATGAACAAGCCGTAATATCCGTACATGAAATATGATCACTATATATATATATATATTATTATATTGAATATAATCAATATTACCTTCGACGTATTATTCTTAAGGTGGCAGTGTTTCCGTATGTGTGTGTGTTTGTGTGAACAGTATAGTTCAAAAAACAAAAAGTTGGATAATTAAAAACCTTTGTATTCAAGTTCATCGTCTTCCGAGGTTACTACCTGAAGATTTTAAAAAAACAATCGACCCTTAATTTGGAATTTTGGCTGTAATTTAATTTGACATATCATGTGTTTAATATATTTGCATGACTAATAAAATGTATATCTTAAACTCTCTGCGAATAGTCTGAGAATTCATTTTCTAAAACGTTATATAACTGTAAACCATAGAAGTTACACAAAAACTTACTGCATAACAAATGTAAATCTCGTTAAAACACAAAATTTACTAGATTGTGTGGAATCAACCATATCCGAAACTTTCGTTATTATTTGTTGGAATTTTTCAATCGTTTCATGTAATGCAAAGCCAGCATTATGTTCTTCTTCTCCTTATCGAACGTCTACTTTCTGGTTTATACTGGAATACTTGTTTGTCATCCATTCTTTCTAATATAGGAACCACTGTCATTTAATGTCATTAATCTTATCTTATAATTTATGTACGAGTACATTTAGTACTTGCGTATTTGTACATTTGGGATGTAGTCATTCCATGTATATCCTGTCACTCGTTTGAGAAATTGCATTTCTGATGTTTCTATTCGTCTTTTAAGGGTTCTATTGAAGATACAATTTTCACTACCATATAACAGTAGAGGGACTGCCAATACTTTATAAAATAGAATACTCGTATCTTTTCTTGTTTTTCCCTTTAGTGTTCTCTGGATACTTCCGCACATATATTTGAATTCATTTAGCTTTTCATCAGCTTTTCTACTATTTTCTTCTGTCATGCAAAACCAAAATATAATTTCTCAACCAGCATATAGCGACCGCGTTTACGAAGATTATTGAAGATTACGTTTGATTATTGCTTTAGTCCCTTGTGCCCATTATATCTAAAAGTAACTGGAGTGAGGGTTTTAGACTATATCCATCTTCTTAAAGTTCCAAATAAAGTTGGCTTGTACGGACTTAAACGATTTAAAATATAGCAAACGAAGTATAAAACGGTAAGAATTTGTCCTGTTAAAATGTAAGGATCATCTACTGTCTAATAAAACCATTTCTGCAAATCTTTATCTTAACACGAAGTAGACAGTTTTGGTAAGAACAGCTGGTAGAAGTTATATAAAGATTAACGGTAGTGGATAAAGAAAACATGTGAACGTCACGTATCAATTTTTTTCTTTTAAGTACTCGTGTTATATTTCATATCACAGGCCAATAAAATTGACATACAATTTTTTGTACTGGTTCAAGAGAAAATAAAAGTTATATAAACTAACTGGACATTTCTGTCTTTTAAAAGTTCCTTATTGTTTATACACCAGTAACCCTTTCTCAACAGAACTGAGTTTTATGAAATAGCATAAGAATTTTCAGAAAAGTTATATGAAAATTTCATCTTTTGGAAATGTTTTAATGTCCAAGTGTTCTTAAAGAAAGATTTAACTAATTCTAAAGGCAATTTTAAGGGGAAAATATTTTTAAATGTAGGTTCTTATCCTTTTCTACATTAAGAGGAGTTCCAACATGTCGGAAATGAAAACTCCTTTGGAAAGTTTGAATATTTTTACTTTCTGTACGCCTTTCTAGTATAAATAGGCGAAGTATTGCATTCCACCCAAAAATTCTATGTGAGGATTTGAGGCAGTATTTTTAACACTTGAATAATTTCACTTAAATTATATAATATGTAAATTCAATAACAGCCCGCCTTGAAGCAATATGTATGTAATAATTTTTAAAAAAATGTATGCAGCAGTCATTGCAAATGCTTATATTATTGTAAACATGTTTAATAATGTTATGTGAATGCATTAAGTAATTTAATAGTGTAAGAGCTGTGAGAATAATAAGTTTAAAGTTGCTAACAATGAGGTAACCTTGAGGCAATAATGAGTTTAAGAGTTTAAATGCTACTAGTCATGATTAGGGCAGCAATAATGTAAATTTTGTGACAGTTTAAAATTAACCAATCAACAGCCAGATAAAGCTTTAGTAAAATGCAGGTATTCTATTGGACTAGGATTAGCCAATCAGAGACTTGAAATACAAACGTTTACGGGTTTGGACGGTTGAAATATGTTCAGTTGCCTGCAGACCTTGGTAGTGACCAGATGGAAGATGTGTTCTCTAAAGAAATATTACGTATTCGTGTGAATCGTAAAATTATGTATACGTGTTAACAAAGTGCAAGTATTAAATTAAAGTATCTCACAGCTCTTAATATCAGTGTAGTGCTATTTAATTTGTGTCAAGGATTAACAAAAAGAAGTGAATTTAAACTTAAAATCTGTGTAAGCCTACATTCTTGTCGAACCACGCCCTGATTAAGAGAAACGTGTCTCTAAAGTAATAATGACGCAGCCGTGGTAAAAACAAACATAAATACTATCTATAGAAGTAGTTTAATAACAAAGTTAAATAAATCTTTTTTTTAAACTTGGAGCGTAACAACAAAAATACATCTTCAAATCAGCTTCTCATTTGTAGCAGCATGTTACGTAACAAACAATCTACTTCAAATTAACGCCCAAAGCGTGGTGCAAACTTCAACAACAAAAACACATTTTTTTAAATTGACGTCCATACGTGGAGCTAAATAAATAAATAAAACTCCAAGAACAATATCTTCTTCAGATTTCAGTGAAAATACCAGTTTTGAGGTCGCATGAATAAAAAGACATTTTTAGAAAAAGGTCCATGTGTGTATGTTTCCTTGAACAGCATAATGTGTGTGAACAGTATAACTTAAAAACTAAAATTCAGTTAAATACCAAACTTGACGTGTAATTTCAACGTCTTTCTAGAATGCAACACGAAGATTTTCAAGAAGCTCTCCCCAAACCACAAACCTTTATAGCGAATTATTTTCGCTGTTTTTGATTTTCTCAAATATTGCTCTAACGATTTTATGAAATTACCATATATTTAAGATATTTGCATGACAAAATAAATCTACATCTTGAATTTTCTGGATTAGTCTGTGACATGCTCTTGTATAATGCTTTTGTATAATAGGTAAACCGTAAAAGTTAGACATATTCTTACTACGTAAAAAATATTGCACCTCTTGTTCTAGCACACAATTTATGGTACATAAAATTTCTTGTGGATTTAAGAATTTTTGGAATATTGTTTTTTATTACTTTGAATTTTCAAATAATTATACTTTTTTCAAACGAAAAGTCGCTATTTCTTTTTTTCCTGTGGTCATGCAATGAACATGGAATTATTGAGGCACCATCCTTGTTATATCCACAACGAAATGTGCAATGAAAGTTCACTTCTATTAACAAAACGTTGACAGGAGAATTAAGAATAGTTTAGAGTTAGTAGAGAAAGTCATGTGAATGCAACAGCCGGGATTTTGTTTCCTCAGAGCAGTAGTATAGCCAAGTAACATACTCTGTAATGTAACATAACAGCCTCTCTCTCTGTAACTGTACATGGGACATCGATAATCACAAACAATGATGGCATTTGTCTGTCTGTTACGTGACTTGGCATTACTTCAGACCTGTTCTGTGCAGTATACCGTTCGTTCCTGTTTGTGCGTAACTAACATTTCATGCACATGCGTTCGGATACGGTCATATTCCAGGTAACCGTCGCATCATCTCCACAGCCTGAGGGTCTGAGAAGCATCTCAACTGAATCAGAATTCCCTTCTATACGGTAGCGAAAATACTGACATTGTGTGATTCTTATTTTCTCTAACACCGACTTATAATAGGTAGAAGAAGTATTGCATTCTACCCAAAAATTCTATATCACTATTTTCATCGGAAATGCATTTTTGAGGTCTCCTGAGTTTAAAAAATGATATGTCTTGCATTCACATGACTTTCTCTATCCATTCTTCAACAAACTAATCTTAGAAAACCTTATTCTTCTATCTACTCCATGTTAATGGAGATTTGCATAAATTGTTTTATTACATATTTCCTTGTAGATACAAAGGGAAGAAGAGGATACAGTAGGCTTAAGGATTAGTCAAACCTTTTAAGAACGAGTTACTATGTGATGGTTTTGAAATTCCGCTCTCTTTGTATGATCAACTATAAAATATTTGACAATTCAAACGTATAATAAAGAATACCTCGGTAATGTCATAAATTGTAGGATTTAACGAGATCTACAACTTTTGTGTGCTTCAGTTTTTGTTTGTCTTTTACAGTTTACAAGTTATAAAAAATTCATTTAGAATGAAAACGACTTTACAGGCTATTGCCAGAAAATTTAAGATATACATTCTATTTGTCATGCAAATATCTTAAACATATTGTATTTTAATCAACATCGCATTTGAGTTATGCTGTTCAGACACACAAAGTCGATTTAATTTTTAATTTCACACACACACACATACACACACACACTTTTTCTAAGACTCTTTTTTTATTTAGGGGACCTCAGAACTTATATTTACACTGAAATCTCGGTATCGAATTTTTGGGTAGAATGCAATACTTTTTCTACTTAATGCAAGTAAGCAGCAGAGAAAATAAAAATTAATTTTAGAACGTAAGCGCGTGTCTGCCTGCCTGGCCCTGAACAATATTTCTCAAAAGCGAAAAATCGGATAAATATCAAATTTTGCATTTAAGTTCAGCACCAATTATTTTCAGCAACAAGAGAATTTTAAAGAACTTTCTCCACTCCAAACTACGGTTTCGAACCTTTCAGCTGCCATGGTGCGGGCGCTGAGGACCCAAATCACTCGTGGTACACTGACGTTGCGTCGGTTCGAACATCCTACCCTGAAGGGAGAGTTCGGAGTGGGTTGGACTCGGCGGAGCAGTGTTTTCCGATATCTGTAGGAAATTGGATACGTCTGGGCAGCGATGCTCAGGGGGTGTTGCGGGATGCCTAGTGTCTTCTGGTACTAACTAGGCTGGAGAACTGGAAGTTTAATGTGCTAGACACTGTCACCTCCACCGAGGTTTTTCAATATTTTCCCTTTGGGTTGACACGCGTAAGTTTGGCGTATGCACATACGTCGCTGCGAAAGCAGGGACCTTGGAGGGAGAGGAGAGTCACTCAGTTGGCGCCTCTTTCTCCCAGGGATCTTCGGCTCCGGGTAGACCTTGCTTTCTTCCATGCATTAAAATAATAAACAACTGTTTTCCTGAAGTGGACAAAAAGGCACGATAAAATATAATTCACAAATTTGCCTCTTTTTTATACTGCATGAAAACCTTTCAAGATGAGGCCAGTTCATTGCAATATTTGCACAATAAAATGCGTCAGGAAAACTTACCAATACAATATTAGTGCAAATGGTGTTGCTAATATGAAACAAGTTTAACTCATATTTAATGACATTCAGAAACACAAATTAAATGTAAGTAGAGACCGAAATTCAAAATCCTTCTTTCTGTACATGCAGTCGAGTGCAAAGAATCGCGCCGTTACAATGCGCAGTGGTTTATGTTAGTAAGGTAATACTAAACCGCTCTTGCGGCGCCCAGCCCCCCATGCCTTATCTGGTTCTAGCACTCCACTTAATGTTTGCCTTACTCCCCTCATCCAGAGACTGGTGTGGACCGTTGCGAAGCATGCCTTTCAGCCACTCAGGTGAAATGTTTCCGTAAGCCTCCCCATTCGCCGATCACCTAGACCTGACCGTTGTTCATGGGATAATGCGAGTGTTTTGGACTTGAATTCAAACTAATAAGATATTGTCTTACGCAGGGCTTGTGTGGAACACAAATGTTAATAAGATTCTGCCAACATTATATGAAGAAAAACACTGTAGGAAATCAAAACCATTGGCGCGTTTCTGCGCTTTCAACTGTGCATATATATTTGAATGTAAGCACCCTTGATAAGCTGACACACTTCAAACCTACAGCCAAATGCCTGTTGTAACAGAGCACCATCAAAGTCTTACAATGGCTTCGTGATACCCACTTGTAGATCAAGCATGCATAGTGCGTACCAAGGATGGCGTGTAGATCCAGAATGTTCTTTGTGAGAGAGTATGCAACTTATAATGGAAACTGATGATTTCGCAGAAATCCCTAGTGATCAATTCATAACTCATATTGAACATCCTTGAAGTGTTGAATCAAAATTATTTGGCTATTTCGTATACTGAATTTCATTAGGGATGTTATGCTTTAAATGTACTTCAGTTATACCGACCCTATCTAGAAAGAACCAATTTTTTTTCTCCCTGCTGTCTGTCACTTTTCGTTTGCCAGGGTTTCTAGAACTAGATACAAGATTTGAAAATGGCAAAAAAATGCCGAGTAACAAATGAATCAAAACGAATACGCAACATTACTAAAATGACCGTATTTAGAACAAAAGATTGCAGGTCTCAAACTGATATGTCTCGAGTGCGAACGTGACGGTAGTGGGATGTAGAATGACCTGTCCACGAGTTAGTCCCGTTACTCTGAGTATCACGCGCCACAACTAGGCCACCAGATGCCGCCGTACCCCTCCCACCTACTCCTTGCAGACGGTTGTTCCATATCGTGTTTTGTTCACATTGTATCTCTACATGCAGGTGGTAAAATTTAAGTGCATGGCTTCCAAAGAGAAAGCTTATGAACTTCGTGTAATTTCTGTTGTCAAGAAATATTTATGGTATATAGTGAAGCATATACTTTCCGTACTGCTTACCAATAGTAAGTAGAGGACGTATTGCATTCCACCAAAAAAAATTTCACCGGAAATATACGTTTTCAGGATCTTGAATCCAAAAAGAAATTATTATTAGAAAAAAAGGACGTGTATGTGTGTGTGATGTGAACAGCATTACCCAAAAACGAAAAGTCGATTAAATACCAAATTTGGTATTTAAGTATGGATGCGATATGAAGATTTTCAATAAAATTCTCTCACTCCAAAGAACTCTCTGTATGGAAAAATTTCGTCTCCAAAATGTATCTAACGATTTTGATTAAAATGCCATATTTTTAGTATATTCCGAATTCCTTGGATATAGCATGTGAAATGCTCTTCATTCTGTATGAGTTTTGTTTACCTGGTTAATCATAGGAAACAGACAAAATCTTACTACATAAAAAATGCAGAACTCCTTAAAGCATACAAATTATGTCAAATAATTCCTTTTGTGGGGTTTTAACCATTTCTGAGATATTCTTTGTTATTGGTTTGAATTTTAAAATACTTCTGCTTTCTTCTATTCGCTGTTCGTTTTTTCTCACGGTCATGCAAACAGCATGGAGTTTAAAAACCATCAATCATATAGCGACTTGCTTTTTTAAAAATCTGACTATCGCTTTAGTACACAAAATGCTTCTTGTGCCTTAAATGAAATGTATAAATTAGCAATGAAAGTTTACCTCGATTAACAAGAAGTGGACAGAAGAATAAACTTTTGTAAGAACAGCTGTAGAAGAGCGAGTAGATAACGTCCTGTGAATGCAACACATCAGATTTTTTGCCAATATATTGTGTACAGAGTGTAAATAAATGAGCGAGAAGTGCATATGATCATAAATGTGCTCATGTATTTCGATTATGACAGGCTCACACTTAGTTACCGGAAAAATCACTGTTTATTGTCTAAGACGCCGATGGAGAGCAGGCTGGAACGTTGAATCCAGTTTGCCACACATTCAGACGTGCAAGAGAGCGTTACTGTAATGGGCCCTATGGACTTTAAATCTTGGAGTAAAAAATTCGTATATTAAGGAAATAATTAAGTAGTTCTATTCGGGCCATGCTAAGCATACATACGTATGATCATCCTTTCGTTTGATCTAGAGAGCTGATTTAAACAGACAAATGTATATATACAGTATAATACAGTACAGTATAATACTTACACTTTATGTATACATACAGGTTACAATTTCGCTAAGTGTTGATGTATATTAATTAATTTAAGAAAAATAATTACTTTCTGGATGAAAGTTGCATCATTGAGTACCTACTGCAGAAATATTTCTGGGCATACCAACCTGACTATGTTGATTTTCAAATGTTGGACATGTTAGTATATGTGCTACTGTTAATGCTGTTTTACATGTTTCACAAATTGGTGGAGAGCTTCTATTTAACAAATAGAGTGTGTCAGTTTAGTATGCCCAATTCATAGTCGGGATATTACAATTTGGTTTCGCAGCTGTAGCTGTCTTATTGGATATTTTTGAGTTGAAGTTCCACGTACATCATGAAGTTTACTTGTAGAATTGTTCAACCAGCTGGTCAACCATTCTTTGTTTATTTTCTTATTAAAGTGTGTGACTGCATCTTGGAGAGGTATCTTGATATCAGTATCTTGTGTTGGTAGTTCTGTAGCTTGTTTTGCTGCGGTATCGGCTCTTTCATTACTGGGTATGTTTTTTATGAGATGGTATCCACATGAAATTGAGTGACTTTTCTAAGTTATAAAGGATGGTAACAGGATTATGTATTTCGTTTACAATACTATTGGTGGAGAACGTGTCTTGTATTGCGTTTAAGGCTGATAGAGAGTCACTGATAATTATGTAAGAATATAGTACAACAGTTTGAGAATAAATTAGACGTGTTGTTTAAATAGTGCGGGATAAAACTGTCATAAACAACATTCCAAGAAAATAGCTGCCTCGCGTTACAACGTGTTTTCGATGACAGAATAATGGACGTTCTGCTCCTTCTGCAGGTCTGTGAGTATTATGCATGGGATTGCTTAAACACAAAGTTAATGCAACAAATACTCATTGGAGGATAGTATTCGGCGTATCCTTTGCAACATTTCGGCTGCACAATTTCGTGGAGAAAGTGCTCAGGCTCGTATAGGCGCAAAGAAGTTTCGTTATAAAAAGTGTTCGAAATGAAACCCAAAATATTGATATTGTTTTACATTGCTAGCATTATTTAGGGGAGAATCTGGAGCCGTTCCGCTACCACTACTGCGAGCTGCCATTCGCGACATTCAAGAGAAACTTGGCTTTTGGGGGGCAAGTGAGTCTCTTAGAATGTATTAAATTTAACTACGGAAGCAATCTTCCGAGAAAGTTCATTACAAGTCTGAAATTAAAATATGATTGCTCATAAAACACATTTTGTTTTCTTTCTTTTCGGATGTGTATATTCTAAGCTTAAGTTACAATCAAGTGATGATACCTGTATCTGCTGCATACTAACATTTTCTGTCTTAGCAATTTTTTCCTGCTGTACGCTACTCGCCTCGCAGTGCATAATAACCAGTTAAAATGAATGTTGCTCGTGGAGAGCCACAATTTGTGGTCGGCGGTTTTTGTTTTGTCGCCGCGGGCGGTCACTCGGTCAGTCCGTGGAGTCTGATTGTTAGGTACCTCACGTGGATTGCAAGGTTACAACGCCTACTTGTTGGCTATACCGCCCAGTGTTCGTGCTATACACTTGCCGAAATGTGCTCTTTCATTCACCACAATTGAAACGGGCAGCGTAAGAACGAACTCAAAATAAAAAAAAATGATAAATGATGTTGCTTTGAAACAGGTTCAGGGTAGCTCTCTTATGAACCAAGATGAGATGGGGGAAAGGAAGGAGTAAAGGAAGAAAATAAAAAAGAAAGAAATGAACAGAATAAGACAAGAAGGAATGCGGCTAAACAAAATAAAAGAAAAGACCACAGAGGTAAACACAAGAGGGGAACGTAAAATAAATAGAAAGGAAGGCAATAGAGGCAAGTAAAAGAGAACGGAGTTTAAGAAATGGAAAAGCTAAAAATAAAAAATAGAGAAAAGAAAAATCACAGAAAAGCAAATGAAATGAGAACGGAAGAGAACAGAGGTAAACAGAAACAAGGTCATAAATGTACACATAGTATTAGATTTCAATGCGTTCGCAACGTTTTGTCTCTTGCGTTCTGGTATTACTGTACATTTTAGGAAACAATCTTAAAAATCGTAGTTACATTTACATCCCCATATAAATTACTCTTAAATTTTTATCAACTTCAGACAATTTACGTTTATAAAAACTCTTTATTTAACTTTCATTTCCTCTCTTTTCATGTAAGTTATATATATATATAACTTACATGAAAAGAGAGGAAATGAAAGGAGACTGTTATGTTTAAAAAATATGTACACCTTCAACATAACTTTTTTCAACTCTGCATATGAAAATCAATACATTTTCTTGAGAAATGCGATCAATATTTTACTTAATGTGAAGGATATACCTATAATTGATTGTAGTCCACTTTTTTGACTTATCATGGCACCAAAATTGTCTTTAAAACTGCTGTTTCTGGAAGTTGTGTTTTAATCAAAGTGATACCCACAATTTTTTTCACTAACTTATGGCCGATTAATGCATTCCAGCTCCATACTCATCCTGAAGTTAACTTACTCTCAAAGATGGTGTGACACTCCACAAAACAGAATCTACCGCAATCTTGCACCAAAACAGATTGGAGGTCATTTTGTAATGCCTTTGGGCATTTGAAGTGAGCGTAGCAGTTACAGACAGCATTGCTAAACATATATTTAGTCGTCAGATACAGCGCATATATATCAATGTATTCAGAAAAGGTCGGACAATACTTTAGCATAAAGAACAAAAAATCTATTTTTTAGAAGTTTATTCACATACACCAACTCTTAACGCTGCCAAGAACAAACCTAACATTTCGGGGTGCATGCCGAGGGACCTACAATGCTATGAAAGCGTTAATAACCTTCCGGCCACTGCCTTGAATTCCTTTGTGACTTTCTTAATGGCAATAAAAGTTAATAAATAACAACGTATTTATATATTCCCGTCGCGGTTCATGGATTTGCAGTCAGTTGCATATAGGATTACATTGCAGTATTTCTTTTAGCTAATAACATTTCAAAACCTTCGATTCGGAAATTCTCAGCTGTTCCCTCGTTTCCGAGGCTCTTTGTCTGAACTGTCATTGATTTGGCACCCATATCAGCTAAATTTGAAATGAGTCGACAAATTTTGTCAAACTCAGGTCTATAAAATATTAACTCTATATGTGAAATGATTCGCATTAAAATTAAAAATGTGCAAAATACTATCCATCCAAACCACCCTTAATTTTGTACCGATTCAGTGTGTACATAAATTTTCAACACCGTAGTTAACGTAGTTGTCGAGTTGTTACAAGTGTACGATACGACCGACAAAGTCATGTTAATAGATTCACTTAGTATCGTACGCGTCTAAAAAAGAGTAGCACCCAGTAAAATAAAACCAAACAGAAGATAGAGACAGAGAGAGTAATAGATAACAGAAATAAAGAAAAGAAAAGAGATAAAGACAGAGGAGGTAAAATAAAGATGATAGAAGAAAATAGGAAATAAAGACAAAGAAAAGAGTGAACAGAACCACGAAAAAAAAAGAAAAGAGAGGATAACAGAGTAAAGTATAAGAACAGAAAAGCGTTGAAAAGAGAACGAGGAAAAAAGAAACAAACCTGCTAAGGAGCAAAGATTGCCCTTCACTTACCACTTCGGTCTCTCCTTTTTAGTAGTTTTTTCCATATATTTCGTTCAGTTTTCCTATTCCCTTTTCTTTACTTATGTTTCTTTTAATAAAGTATCTCCCACTTCTTTCCTTCTTGTTTGTTTGTTATCTTTCCTTTTCCATATTTTCCTTTACTCCCTTTTGTTCTTCCCACTTTGCTTCTTTCATACTCTGAATGAGATAAGATAAAATAAATTGTTTCTCTTCCTTGTCTGTGGTTTCTAAGTCGTACCGGGGGACGGGGAATGGAAAGGAGGAGCAGAAAAAGAATAAATGCTTTCTCGTCCTCGTTTTTAGAAGGGAGAAGAGAAAAGGAAGTCTTAGCTCATATTTTGGGTTTCTGACCCTGTTTTTCAGCGAAGAAGAGATTGAGATAGCTCCACTCTGTACCAAGACAACCAGAAATTCTCACTGTCAAGCTTATGTTTTATAAACCGACCAACTAAACATTGTTATTTCTAAATGAAACCTACTTATAAAGGAAATACAATGTGCTAAGAAGTTTCTTATTATGACTAGAAAGTAGCATAACATGAAAAGTTTACCAAAATCTGAGATTATTTCTGCAAAATATGAAAAAAGAACGATAGAAATGTTGCAGTACTAAAAATATGTACTCATTTATAAACCATTCTGGGCAGATGCCGAATTAGTATAACGTATTGGCATTATTCAGGTAAAGAATATTCTATGTCTCCTGATATTTTACCCAAACTTAAAGGATCCCGAAATTCTCCCTTTTCTTGCCGGAGGAAACACTAGATTACTACAGAGTTGTTGGAAAAATCATCTAATCTCCTCCTTGAATGTAACCCTGCAACCGAAATCCAGATGGACTGAGACTATATATTCTGAAGGTCCTATTGGTGAAATGTGTATGCTTATGATTACGAATAGTATTACAAGCCCGTGTTTCACATAGGGACATTTTCTCCAACGTAGGGAAGAACATTTTTGGTTGATGAAAGCAGTGGATTAGATGTTTTCTAACATAACATATGTTAGAACTTTTGTTTCTAAGTTAAAATTCTTGTTGTAATACCAGCTAATTTATGTTTCAGTTAATGAAAAACTAAATGGGGAAAATGGCCCCAAAAAGGCAGTTTTAGCCTTTTGTGCAACCTTATAAATTGGAATTTCCTCTTTTATTTTGGTTTCAATAAGATGGTTGGTTAATTTGCACAAATTAATTGCTGATAAATTCTCATCAAAAGATATAGCCCCCTCCATGGTGTATGAGTAGCGTGTCTACCTCAAGAAAGAGGTCCGGAGTTCGAATCTCGGCTAGGGTAAGTTACCTGGATAAGGTTTTTTTTTTTAAGGAGTTTTCCCGTATCCTAACAAGACGAATGTCGGATAACTCTAAGCTTTAGGACTCCAGGTCTATTTGAGCATCATTGAGTAACCATTTCTTTCGTTCATTCACCCTCGATGACCTGCCCGGTTAAAGGACGTTAAACTTAAAAAGAAAATGTTATATTTGAGAATAATCCTATCATCCTTAATAAGCAGACTAACTGTATAAAATAGACCGGTGTACTTTAGAAAACATTCATCTACATTCTGTAAAAGGTTTAGTGTGATATCTTAAATAATTTCTGAGAAAAGGATCATGAATTTAACAGATTTAACATCGGCGGTATAGGGTTTTTACCTTTGTAATGAAAACAAAATGCAATTAATGCTGAAACAAACGATTGTCCCTAAGTACTGGGTGAACAATCCTTGGCGGGACCGGTTTCGCGGCGTGTGGCTGTTCGGCGAGGCTGATTGTTGTGTCTGCCGTGCGAGGACAGGAAGTCAGCGGTAAATATAGTACTGTTTATCGCATGTTATTTCTAACACACATAACATAAACACTAAAAATAAATGTAAATTACCCAAGTATATCAAACAAGGAAAACTGGCTCCCTTCGCTGTTCAACATTTCTGGTACCTGCTTAGGAAATTGCCGATTACACTCTGCGGTTCCCTCTGAGAGATGGCAGCAATTTCTTGACGAATGTTATTTTTAAGTTCATCTAAATGTGGGGATTTGTTTTGTAAAGTTTCTTTTTTAATGTGCCCAGAGATAAAAATCGTAGGGGATTAAATCGGGAGAACGAGGCCACCTGAAACCATCTGTAGAAAGCATCTGTAGAAAAATATGTGTGCATGTGTATGTCTGAACTGCACGACTCAAAACGAAGAGTCCGACCAATACCAAACTTGGTATTTAAATTCAGTTTCATCCAAAGAAAATCCCCTATCCAACTGAGCCTTGCATGAAAACTTTTTCATTATTTTTTTTATTTCCTCAAAAATGGCTCTAATCTTTTGACGAAAATATCATATGTTTAAGATATTATGATGTCAAATGACATTTATATTTTGAATTTTCTGGATATAGCCTGTGAGGTTCTCTTCATTCTGAATGACTTTTGCATTACTGATAAACCGTAAGAGAGATAAAACCTTACTACACAAAAGATTTAGGTCTAGTTAAAGCACACAAAGTATGTCAAATAAGTTTTGTTTTTTGAGTTCAGAATTTCTACGATATACCTTTTTATTGGCTTGAATTTTCAAATACTTGTACTTTTCTGAAATGGGAAGTCGTTATTCTTTTTCTAGTGGCCGTGCAAAGAGCATAACATTTCAAAAGCCATCACATAGCGACAAGTTCTTTAAATATCTGACCATAGCTTTACCTACTATACCGTTCAACGAAACGTGTAAATGTGCATTGAAAGTTTATCTAAATTAACAAAAAGTAGCTAGGGCAATAAGCTTTTGAAAGAATGGTTTGTAGAAGGGTGAGTACAAGAAATCATGTGAATGCAACGCATCAGGTTTTTTTCTCTTGGTATGCGAATGGAATTTTAAAATCCATCATATTGCTGGATTTGACTACTGTATTCTCTTCTTGTCGTCTTCCGTGGTGTAGTGGTTACCATGCTAGCCCCTAGTTCCCGAGGTCGCGGGTTCAAACCCGGCGGAGGGCGACGGGTTTTTTTTCGGGCGTAAAAATCCTTAGCATGGCTTCCTTCGGAAGGGAAGTAAAGCCGGTGGTCCCGTGTCGTAGATTTACGGCACGTAAAAGAACCCCAAGCCTGATAAAGAGGCCTGTGAGCAAAATTACCGGTCTTTCACGTCAAATATAGAATGGGACGCTAAGGACCACAGTAGTTATATTACGTAGGCAATAAGTATTGTTACTCATGGATTCATGTATGCAGCAGAGCATTTATTGGAGAGGTCCATAAATTAAACCCAATTCAATTCTACTGTATTCTTCTGTACCTGCAACAAAATGTATAATAAAATCATTTCTGCAAATGTTTCTCTCTGTTAATATGAAGCAGGTAGAAGAAGAACCTTTTATTCAGAAGAATTTGTAGACGAGTGGGTTGAAAAGGTCATGTGAATGTAACACATTCTCTTTTTTTACAAAATGTAATTCGTGCCGTTGTTCTATCATTCTACATAAGCAGTGGGGTTATATAAGGATGGTAAAGAGAAAAATAGAGTTTTGGGTTCATAGAACACCTTGTTTTACATAAGCACCTCATACTGGTGAAAATATGGAATCTCATGTTTTTTTCCGAATATAATAGGTTTGCAGTGAGGCAGTCATTTGTCTTGTTGCCTTCTGGAAGAGGAAGATGATCATATTTTAAAACGGGATGGTCCCACACAGGGATGCGAGCCCCCTCTACCCCTTGGGAACAACAAAGTTGCTGTTGAGACTTCCCGCCGAGGAGGCAATCACACACCGTCACAGGGCCTGTCAGAATGTCGAGGAGTGGAAGTCATCTCTGTATAGGGAGAGCCTTGGACCTGTCTGGTTTTCACAGCGTGTCGTCCTGGTCAGCACTCTGCCTCAACGTAAAGTAACCCACAGATTTGCTACAAAGGGAATCGCATATAATTTCAGCTCGAGACTTCCCTGTATTGCTTTTTCTGCTATAGTAAGTGGTAATAGTATTCCACCATTTCGACATCGAGATGTCATCGGAAATATACGTTTTGAGATTCCCTGAATAAAAATACCTTTTTTGAGAAATATCCCGTTTGTGTGTGTGTGTGTGTGTGTGTGTGTGTGTGTGTGTGTCTGTCTGTCTATGAACAGCATAACTCAAAAACTAAGTTCGGTTAAATACCGAACTTCATGTCTAAGTTCAGTGTTTTTCAATGATGCCACATGAAGGTTTTCAAGAAAATTCCCCCCACCCAAACTAATCTTTATGTGGAAAAATTTCGTTATTTTCTTAATAATGCTTTTAACTATTTTTACTAAAATACCATGTTTAAGATGCATCATAAATAAAAAAATATATATTTTGAATTTTATGCCAATAGCCTGTGAAATCCTCTGCGTTTTGAATGACTTTTGTATAAATTGGTAAATCATAAGCGATAGACAAAATATTACTAAGAAAATTTTAAAATATATTTATCTTTTTAAAGGCAGAGAATTTAAGTAAAAATAAATTCTTCGTAGCGAAAAGTATTTCCGAGATATCCTTTGTTACTGGTTTGAATTTTCAAATACACTTATACTTTGTTCAAGTGGTAAAGTACCTTATTTTATTTTTCTCGTTATTATGCACAGAATATGGAATTTCAAAGCCTTCAAATAGCGATCCGCTTTTAAAAAATCTGACTCTCGGTTTAGCCTACTGTATCCTTATATCTGCAACGAAATGTGTAAATGTGTAATGAAAGCTTATCTCGATTAACAAGATGTAAACAGAAGAATAGCATTTGTAAGAATGGGTTGTAGAAGAATGAGTACAGAAAATCATGAGAATGCAACACATCCGATTTTTATTATTTACAGCTGACAAAGGACAGGTGTTAGAACGTGAAGTGAGATCCAAAGTTTCAATCATTTCGGGGAGGGGGGTTACAGGTTTGCAAAATGATTTCTAGGCTGTCGTATTGTTCGCTCGTTTATGTTGGCCTTCTTTTCTGCTCTACCTCTGAAATAAAATAATGTAAGGCTAAGACAAAAATGCAAACCAAATCAACTAAGGTATGACGGGGTGCAAGAAAAAGATGAAACAAACATAACATCTCCCGTGTGCAAACATTATAGCAGAATTATAATGCGTAAAGGCAATTACAATGGCAATTATAACACCTATGCTTAGGCTATACAGTGGAGAGACACACCTTGCGCACTGCGACCCACATAGATCTACCGTTGCTAACATCCCCCCAGGAGGAAGATTTGAAACGAAGGAACCACAGAAGGCTACAGAGACGCGGGAAGTTCCTAATAGTTCCAGTCTTCGAGATCGTCTCATAGGTGGAGCTGCCTAGAAAAGGCGATAAACGACCGGTCGACCAAGCAGCCCTCTAGTGCCCGCGCGGAGTACTCTTTTATTTGAGCAAGCATCCGCGCTGTGTCCGGTACCGCCATACCCCACGAAACCTAGATGCACTCCTGAAATATGAGACGAGAATGGAACGAAAGGGAAATGAAAAAAATCTTGGTGGATGAGAAACCACCCCAACATTCGCTTTCAGCCAGGGAAAACACGAAAAATCCAAGTTCAGAGTGGATGGTCGACGGGAATCGAACCTGGGACCGTCCAAAAGCGAGCTTCACACATTACCGCGGAGCCATCTTGCTTGGCATTATAACACCTAACATTGCAATTGGTTATTCATACAAACAGAAAAGAAAGAAAAGTGGAACATTTTACAGAGCTAAGAGCATCGTCACTAAAGATCAGTAGATGAGTAGTTTACTCTTAAATTACATTACGCTTAATCTCTTTCAGACTAAACAAAATTATAAATTCGGGGAAACGATGTGCTGTATGATAATGAATATAGATGCTTAATGTGACGAGGGATAGGAACATATTCCGGATTTGAAATATCGACGGTTTCGCAATTGAAGTGATGATATGTATGAGATGTTTTGTAGTAGTATCAGGGAATGGAAGATTTTCCATGCCTCCATTGGAGGTAATGTGAATCTTTGTGATATTATTGTTATTGTTATTATTATCATCAATACAAATAAACCAGAAATATTCATGTATTTAAACTTCTAAATGTCTGTAAAACTTTCACAGAACCAGGCAACCAGGATGAACTCCAACGAACCGTACAAACGTTAAGCAACAACAGAAACTTTTGAAATGTTGCCTAAAGATACTTACTCTGCTCGAAACAAGTTAAAATTAATTTTCAATCCACTTTTTACAATTACTTAGTATAAGATATTAGTTTAGAATAAATATGGATATAATTTCATTACTCTATGTGCACCAGAATGAGCATTTTTACAAACTGTATTCATTGGTGATGGCATTGCGAACCTAATGTTCATGTCAATCTTGATTATTTCTTTGATCTGTTCAAACTTTGTTATATCTCTTTATGGGAACTCTGCGAACAACTTTTCTTTAAACTTTAGTGCATAAGTGCAGTAATATTGCAGTTGGACAAACATAAAAACACCCTTGTATTATATAATGAATATGTTTCATTTTTAATGTATTCCATTCTAAATAAAGCATGATTTATTTGGATTTGCAGCAGCGACTTCTAAAATCCATAGTTGAAGCATTAAATGTTACTATACATCTTATTTAACAAATCTTTTACGCTAAAACTAAAAATCACATTTTAAAAATATTTGTTTGTGTGTGAATGCCTATTATCACATACTTTGTGTATTAGGATACATACTCGTATAGTGTGATAGTTTTGAAAGAAAGTGATATAATAAAAGTTCATAAGCATGAGTTTTATACGTTGTTTGAAAAAACTTCGAAGGGATGAATATTTAAGAAATTTTAAAAATTGCAAACTGGTTACCACGAGAAACAGTATAGTTCGGATCGCATTGCAACAATAAGGACAAGGTAGATATTTGTATTCTGTAAACGTTTTACTCTTATATTTTAATTTTATAAAAGGCTCAGATTACATGCACGTTGTTCAGAGAAGTAAAAGGGAGAGGAAAGAGGAGCGAATGAAAGAATGGGAGTGAGAAAGTGCAGGGAGGTTAGGAGACGGAGAGGGAATGAAAAAGATAGAAGAATTTCCACAGTTAACCAACAACGCATGTGTGGCTGCGAGTTCTGCTAGTTATTGAATAAAACTGAAGTATAGTTTTGTTGTTAAATGTTCTTGGAGCATATTCTTACATAGGATTAATTTCACCGCAGCTGATGTAGCTGTTGAGAATGGAATTCCCCGTTATGTTACGTTAAGTGTTAATGATGAACTCTATGTAGAATTGCACACGTGTACGACGGAAGCCCAAAAGTCGAGCAGAGAACCCTCATTCCCCGTCCATGTAGGGTAGCGGGCAGTAAAAGGTATTCATTATAGCCAACCAGAGTGGGCTTTGCATGTCGATATAGGCTCCCCGTTCATCCCACACAAAGAAATGGGTCCATTGGGGACATTCTGTCCAGCTTCAATACCGGCGGTAGTGAGGTTTATTTCTTAAGACAGATGCATCTGTGAAATTGTGTGAAAACTGGTGACAAACATTTAAAATTCATTCATACTTTATATTTTCATATGCTGCTTTTGGCTTTACAATACCTTAAATTATCATCCATGCTTCTTATCAACTGCGTCCTTTGAAGAAGATATTTTATTAGCTCCATGTATGACGCCAATTTGAAGAAATTATTTTGTTGTTACGTTATTTTTTACCACGCTTTGGGCGTCAATTTGAAGTAGTTTGTATTGAAGGAGTTGTATTATATTTCAACTGTTGGGGAGCCGAACTTGTAGTTGCAACCGCACGTATGGTAAACAGTTTCCGGTAGCCTTCGCCCCAAATGTTCTTTCAGGTGGCCTTTGCCCCAAGTTTAAAAAAAAATATTAACTTTGTAATTTGACTGTTTCTTTAAATATTATATATTTATGTTTGCCGCGGCTGCGTCAGTATTATTGTTAGAGACACATATCTCTTGGCAGGGTTGTGATGTGACAAGAATGTAGGCTTACACAGATTATAATTTTACTTCACGCCTTTTATTAATGCTTGACACGATTTAAATAACATTTCACTGATATAGAGAGCTGTGAGATTCTTTTTATTAATTAATTACACTTTTTAACACGAAAACTTATTTTTCGTCTCACACGAATACATATTAAATCTCTCGAGGACACTTTTTGCGTCTGGTTAGGAACACTGTTTACAGGCAACTGAACTGATTTCAACCTCCTAAACTTGTAAATTTCTGTATTTCAAGTCTCTGATTGGCTATTCCTAATCCAATAGAATACCTTCTTTTAACTAAAGCTTTTTCTGGTTGTTGATTGGCTATTTTATAAACTGTCACTAAAATTACATTATTGTTACTCCAATAATCAGAAGTAGTATTATTAAACTCTCAAACTCATTATTGCCTCAAGGTTACCTCATTGTTAGCAACTTTTAACTTATTATTCACACAGCTCCTACATTATTAAATTACGTAATGCATTCACATAACATTATTGAACATGTTTGCAATAATATAAGCTTATGCAATGACTGTTACATACATTTTACAACTTACTACATACGCGTATTGGTTCAAGGCGGGCTGTTATTGAGTTTACATGTTATATAATTTGACTGAAATCATTTAAGTGTTAAAAATACTGCCTCACCTTTTAGAATCTACAGCCAATGCTGAAGTTCATGTTTAAATTTGAAAATAATTTTTCTCAAAAGGGTTTTTTTTCCATGAAGTTTTTTATTTTTGGTATTTGTCAAAACTTTCAATAAAGCTTCGGATATTACGCACAAAAAATGCAAATTTTAAACTACTTTCTCATTTCGTTAATTGTAATTTAATTATATTTTATAATTTTGTATTAGTTTATGGTTTTGTGATTGGTTGGTAAGTTAATTAGTTACTGAAACATGCACGTTTGTTTATTTGGGGAATCCGCCCCAGAGCATGAGATTTTCTCATTCAGGGGTGATACTAGAATTCATGTATTATAGTTTTCTGCTAAAAATATTTGCTAGCAATAAATAGATAAATGTCAATTTATATGAAATATAGTTGCAATACAGTATTCATAGAAACTAAGTTGTATAAAAAATGGTGCAGTAACAACTCTTCTTATAATGTCAGAAAACCGGCATATAATTTTCAATACATAGGTAGTTATATTTTAAAATTACAGTAAAATTTTGTGCGCTGCTCTACTGAGGCACATTTAGTATATTTCCGGCAAACACGATTAGACATCCAATTCTGAATTCCAGTGCTAACTTCTCTGCAGCAAGATTTAGAAGATTACTAACATCCTCGTCTATACAAATTATAATAGAAGGGCTCTTAGTGCCAAAGGGAAGAAAAGTGGTAAAAAATAATGATTACCTGCACTAGAAATATTCTACTGTAGACTACAGTAAACTGCACTTCGTTCAATGTTTCCTTCGCCTTCAGTGCATCAAAGTTTCTGCTTTTTCTGCGTCCTTGATGTTAATAGTTAGAAGCCTTTAGAATAGGCCTTTAGAAGTTTTCTACAGATTTCGGTGTAATGTGCACTACACCGAAGTGCTATTTATATACTTTAAGAAACCTTCATCGTATGGAAAAATGGAAAACGTTCACTTTGTAACATAATATTTAGCTACTTCAGAACCAATTGTCGGCCTCCAATACAGTTTTAAACGAATACATATACAAAAAAAAGGAATATGCGAACTTTTAAAGATATTCTCGAGAGTGGATTGTTTTAGGATAGGGGGCATACATAAAATAAATTATATCATTTTGTGAAAAAGCAGTTCTGTATGTTTAATATATTTGCAAAACAAATAAAATGTACATTTAGAATTTCCTGCTAATAGCCTGTAAAATTCTCATCATTTTGGATGACTTTTGTATAACCACTAAACCCTAAGAGAAGACAAAACCTTACTACACAATAAATGAAGATCTCATTAAAGCACACAATTTATGTCAAATAAAAGTTTTTATGGAATTGACCATTTCCGAGACATTCTTTGTTATCGGTGTGAATTTTCAAATGCGTATACTTTTTCCAAGTGGTAAGTCTCGATACATTTTTTTTTTCGCGTGGTAATGCAAAGAAGCTGGAATTTCAAAACCATTAGGTATATAGCGACCTGTTTTTTAAAAATCTGACAATTGCTTTAGCCTACTGCATACTTCTTATACCTGCAACGAAATGTGTATATGTGAATGAAAATTTATCTCTATTAACATAAAGCAGTTACAGTAATAATATTTTATAAGAGCAGATTGTAGAAGGGGAGTAGAGAAACTCGTGTGAATGCAACACATGTTTTTCATACTGTGAGTAAGGTTTGTAAACATGAATTGTTTAAATATTGGGTTAACAGTGAGGTCAGTTGTTAATGAATATCCTGCTTCGGTTTTTGTGTCCCTTCCTGCAATAAATAACAGGATGGGTGACAATACGGGGCTTTGTATGTTTTCCACACGGTTCTGGAAATAAAAACTTTTTCCTGGCGGACACGACGAAGCTATTTCAGTTTTCAGGAATTTCTCCTCCGCCAAGCCACGGAAATTATGATAGATATCGCAGCTTTGCTGACCCTCAGAGGGAAGTAGTTAATGAAGAGGAATGTGCAAGAGTAAACACAGGATGCGTCACAAGAGGGCGCTTGGCTCGTTCTGTGGCCGACCTCAGTGTGACCTTGGAATTCCTATCCTTTTGTGTAGCCCGGCCAAGAGAGGAACAAAACGCTGCCGAATCTTTGACCGGCAAGAACAGACCTTGGGAAGATACACATCGTAAACATGGGTTAGGCTCCCAATTGAAATAACACCTCTTGTTCTCGAGGAAACTGTCTTTAGAGGAGAGGTAATTATGTAAATACCACAGCAGTCCCGAAGAGCGCTCCTACTTATTGCATAGTGTGAGATAGGAAACCTGAGAACAGAAACGTGAACTGTTTGTGTGTGTCAGAATGCTCGACAGACGTTCGGAGGATTCTAACTGCCCAGGGTTTCCAAACCTTAAATGTAAATACATCAATAACTTACTAAAATAGTGCTGATAATTAACTAAAATAATGCTTTGCATAGTGCTCACAATTTCGATGACTGCAGCATACACATTTGTTGTCAGAGTTTGTCTTCCTGGTGATCCACCACATCTTTTCACAAATTGGGATGAGAAAATGAGCACATTTGTTGTATCTAGCGCCAGTCTATTCTGAATTTAGTTTGTATTAAACTTGCTCTAGAAAAAAAAATAGTTCACAAGAAGCGTTGCTATAAGGCAATGAAATCACTCTCAATAGAAATTCCGCTAGTTCTTTGAAATCAGTATTTCCATCAGGGTCGCACAGGTGTTAAATAGCACTCCAGAAGCTATCATTCTGAAATGTCCTATATTTAGCGGGAAATTTCAGTATTTTCAAAGTTTTCTCCACTGATCATGCTTTCTGTACATTGAACAATTCTAGCCACCCTAGCAATGAGAAAAAAAGGGAAGGAGGTTTTATGGGATCGAGACCATGAGGACAAAAATTCAGATAGGAGTCAAGTTTGGTTGCGTCATTCAATAACACATCAGCATGAGGGAGAAGGTACTGTTGACAAATTCCTTTATTTCGCTGTAGTAACAAACACGACAAGGATACTATGTTTAACCGGTGTCGTACTACGTGCTATCGTACATCCTACAAACGTTCAAATTATTGTACACCCGTATAATTTGGTATTAGTTGGCAACCCTGAAATTCTGCCCCTCTCAAAGAGCTTCTCAAAATTTTCCAGCTGGCACACCCTTTTGTAAGCTTTGCAATTATTCAAAATTGTTTTCATAGAAAGCATATTTGAGAATCATATAAAATAAGTGAGAATGTTTCAGAATGCATAATAATCAGTAACTAATTTTAACGAAAACTGCAGGAGATTTGACGTAACAAGAATGCAAAATAAAAATATAAAAAATATAACATGTTCCATATTGCAATTGTTTAAAAATGGGTCGCTATGTGCTATCCATGAAATTCCGCTCTCATTCTATGACCGCGAGAAACAACTGAGTGCTGACAGCACTTCAAAACCTGATATGTGTTGAACAATTTAAACCAAAAACAACGTATATCTCGAAAAAGGCTAATGTCACAAACATTTTTGGGAGCATTTGGGTGTACTAGTTGTTTGTAATTCTAAAATTTGAGGAGGTGACAATTGTTTTTCTGACTGTCGCCAAATTTATAACAAAAATACAGAAAAAGATTAGACTAAGTAGTCTTTTTTTCATTTCTATAACCCCTTTAACTGATATGGTAATCGGGGTCTTTGACTGAAGCATTTGATAGTGATTTTACGCTTTGACCTTTTTTTCTTGGTTAGGTTACTGTAGGTTTTCGTCGCTTTTTTTTTTAACTAGACGCACATTCACGCTCACATCCACACTTCCAGATCCTGTGGAGGGTAGGGCATAATCCTAATCATAGAAAAGTTCTCATGCCAGGCTGGGGATCGAACCCAGGACCTCTGGGTGAGAATCATGCCAGACATAACTCAATACATTGGTGAAAATGATCCCACTTTCCAAGGTTGACATCGCATAGGGAAATGTGGTTTCAGTGCAATCAATATGAAAGCATTTGCATTCAGCGTTTAGCCATACATTTCAGAGATTTTCCTTTTCCACTTTACACTTCCATCCAAGAAAATGTATTGATCGATTCCGAGATTTGCCTTTCATTTTAATGCATACCTAATGCATACCGCCCATAATAACAAAATAAACAATTGAATCCCTTTTCGTGATATTATGTAATGGAAATCAATCCTCATTGTTCACTGGCATGTAAAACATTTGGTATCAAAACTTGTTGGGTTTCCCCCAATTATTGTCCGTTTTATACATGGCAATTTCATTAAATAAGAGTTACTTGTACCTTTAAATCTGTAGCATCATTAGTACCGTGTGGCTTTTGGGCTAAGTTGTAATTTTGTAGCTCAAATTTGTAAGACGTGACTTTTCAAAGACCGCAGATTTGTTCATCAATGACCCTCAGATCATGGAAAGTTTAAGAGACCCAGTTATCTATTAAAGATATAGGAGCCTAATTGCTTCAGCTGATGTAAGCCTTAATCACGAAGAGTTTTCGTGTCCAATCGCTTGCCTCGTGGTGAACTACTGAGATGGTTTCCAGATCATCTTTCAGGAGAAGTACAGAGGGGTTTCTTTATTGGAAGTTTTTCGTTGGAGGTGAGAGGTTTTTGATTACCAATAAGATGACATTTGGCGAGAACTCGTTCTTCAAGAGGCGACATTCTTGTAGCCGATATCGGGTTTCCTGAGGTGTGTAAAGATTAGAGTGACCAAACACACGCACTGGAGAACGAACGAGGTTATAACATGCGGCGGCTTCAAGTCTTCCTGGGGCATTCGGCTGTCAGCTGTTGCTGCAATTAGTTTACTTTGTAGAGTGTAAAGTAGAGAAGCGTTTCAGACATACAAGTCATGGGTATTCGTTTCAAAACGCAAGGCCAAGAAAAAGATATTTAGAACATCTACCAGACACTTTGGTTAGAAAAATGTTTGTTACCTTTGCTCTTTAATGATGTTAAATGAAGTTGACAATATGACGTGGCTATATTTTAAAGATAAAGGAACGATTTTTCGCCTTAGATTTTCAACTTATGTTTCCCCAGATTTAAATGTGAACTCTATTTTTCAAAATGAAATAGTAGAACATTTGAAGCGCACCGAAAATCAATTACAGAAAGTTAGAACTTATATTCCAAAAAGGAGGCTATGGGACCCCTCCCATTCTTTTGTAAATTACTTAATCCATATTCTCACTTCAAACACTGAACAAACGGTCATTATACCACTGAGCTACTTTTAACCCTGAAGTAGAACAGCTTGTAAATTCCACTCAGCTGTAAACTAGATGAACCCTGAGTTGCCTTGTGACTTTACTTAATGCTGCTGGTGTTTTAGTACGGCTTAAAGTCGAGGTACCTCAGGGTTATTAATCAAATGACACAAGTTATTATGTAAGCTGCATCCAATATAAATGCAGTAGTTCGCGTCAACTTTGGAGTTTTAAGACAATCTGTTTTAAGAGATCAGTTACCTGTAATCTTGATATATCACATTCAACCAAAAGATATTTCTTATTTGCCTACGCAAATTTCACATTCAATTCCTACATGCTATGGCCATAGAATAACCATTTTGACTGTCTCTGTGCCTTGGTGGTTAAGCATGCCAACTTACAAATCAAGAGGGCAGGCTCGATTCTAGGCTGGAGGATGGGGATTTTTCTGTAGTAAGAACTACTTCCCGTTCTCCCTCGAGTCTGGAAGTATGAATGAGAGTGTAAATGTGTGTGTGAAATTAATGTAAAAATGAAAAACCCATAGCAAAACAAACCTAAAAATAAACACGATGGTAAATGAGTGGGCATCATAACCAATGAGTAATTGTTCCAAAGGAAAGGCCGCTGTTATGACCATAGATGTTAAAATCGGCATATAAATGGAACAAAAGAAAAATTAGGTATAGGCGCGTCTTTTATTGGTTCTAGTCCTTCGCTTCTGTAGTTGTATAGATCTGCCATATTCTTTTTGAGTGAGAAAGACTGGATCCATATGATAGGTAATTCACTCGTTGGGAGGCTTATGAGGTTGGGAGCTGCGTACAGTCTGAATAAAAGTTTATAAAACCGCTGACAAACTAAAGCAAATCTAGTTGAAGGTTCTTTTTTACTTTCTCTACTACGTATAGTAAGTAGGGGAAGTATTGCATTCCACCCAAAAATTCGATACCGAGATTTCACCGGAAATACATGTTTTGAGACCTCCTGAATCCAAAAAATGTATTTTTGGAAACATGTCCGTGTGTGTGTCTGTGTGTGTGTGTGTGTGTGTGTGTGTGTGTGTGTGTGTGTGTGTGTGTGTGTCTGCGTGTGTGTCTGTGAACAGCATAACTCAAAAACGAACAGTCGGATAAACACCAAACTTGATATTTAGGTTCAGTATCTTCCAGAGATGCGACACGAAGGTTTTCAAAAAAATCCCCCCACCCCAGACTACCCTTTACATGGAACATTTATCGAAAATTTTAATTTTCTCAAAAATGGCTCTAACGATTTTGATTAAAATATCATATGTTTAAGATAATGTCATGAGAAATGAAATGTATATCTCGAATTTTCTGGGAATGTCTCCAAAAGTATTCTTCATTGTGAACGACTTTTGCATAACTGGTAAACCATAAGAGATAGACAAAATTTTACTACACAAAAAATGTAGATCGCATTAAAATACACAACTTATGTCATATACATTTCTTTTGTTGAGTGAACCGTTTTCGAGATATTGCTTGTTATTTCCTTAAATTTTCCAATACTTATACTTTTTCTCAAATTCGTTATTCATTTTTTTATGTCCTGGACATGCAAAGAGAATGGAATTCGCCACATAGCAACCAGCGTTAAAATATTTGACTATCGCTTAAAAGCTACCATATTTCCCTTGCATCTACAAGAAAATTACCAATAAGATTGACATCTCGATATCTCGATTAACATGAAGCATATGGAGAATAGGCGTTTGTAAAAATAGATTGTACAAGAGTAGAGAAAGTCATGTGAGTGTAACACATCAGATTTTTTACTTAGCATTCCAGAGTGTGTAGCTTAAATCGCTTTTTCACTGAATGTGGAGATTTTGTCTATCTAAATAAGTCAACAACTGTAACGTGGGCGGGGAAAATGGACCTTCTGCCTAGCAGGTACGCAGCATAAAATTAATGGAATTTGATTCCCCTGGATAATATTTTCCTGAAAAGCTAATGACATGAAACAATATTATTTAACGTAGTTTGTTTATTTTAATTAGCATTATGCTTTTCCATCGCACAGTTTTCCACTACTATACAAGTGAAGTAGTCTAAATTAAAGATAAACATTTCATTTGTCACGCCTGCATTTCAAATATATATGAATCATGAAATTTATTAGAACAAATTTAAGAAAAAACAAAACTTTCCTTGTAAAACGTTTTTTGAGCTAGGAAGTATATTCTAAAAAGCACCCTGGGTGCTTAAAAGCGTCTGGTTTAAGCAAAAGGCTACAATTTATTGCGAATAAACGCGTCTTTTTTATTCAGCTTTGCTTTACTTCGGCACTAGTAACGTCTCTTTATTGAATGCTTTGGATGATCACTTCATCTACCTTACGTAAGCGGCAGAGAAAGCAAAAGCAGTTGAACGAACAAGTGTAATGGGTTTGTACTGTTGTATCCATCTCATCTCCAGTTAAGAAGGGGATTCCGCACCGTTCCAGAGTGGACATTGTACCTACGCCCCTCAAGAGGGCGTCCCCGGAAGGAAGGATGAGGCGAGAGAGGGCACTGTATCCAGGAGCGATGGGACAGCAGTGACAGAGCCCCTAAGTTTCCAGATATAGACACCCCGGCGGATGAATAGGCTGTTCGGGCACTCCAACCCACACAGAAGGGGTCCAATTCCCCTCAAGGGGGTTGGAATGACCCGGCAGCCAGGCGAAAGCCGAGGGACGGAGAGAGTTACAAAGGACATACTTTTCCCCTGCCACGCTGCACCGAACACCATCGCCGACATTTCCAGAGACCAACGAGATGAAGGATGAATGAAATGAATAATGGAATAAAATGGAGGGTCAGGAAATTTGGGGGCTGAAAGAAACCACACTAGCATTCGCCTGCCCACCCTGGAAAATATATGAAAAGAACCATGGGTTAGAATGGGCAGTCGCCGGGGATCGATCCCGGGACATCACGAATGCGGGTCACAGACGTTGCTGGCTGAGCCATCACGCTCGGTGCTCTGCCACTCCCAGTTTGAATAAAACATCAAACGGATGGAAGAAGAAACACGTCTTATTCATTGTAGGAAGTTATAAACGTTCTCTTGCAGCAGAGGATTGAAATCGCGAAAGTGTTGAATTTTGGAGTGTATACTTTAATCCTCAGTAAGCAATAAGTATTCATTAGTTTGACAGTTGCATATTACGTTTTTCACCTGCGAATTGCGTGTTTTAATAATTGAATCCTTGTTTGCCATCTATTGACGACAAATTGCAGACATTATATAAACATTACTGCAATCAACATAATCCCCATGTTTCACAGTCCACGTAAATAAATTAATTACAAATACCAATAAATCCACTCCTTAATTACGGCACCTATTAAGCTATTTTAACATGCAAATCACATCAAGATAATTACGTTAATATAACTGCATAAACACAATAAATCATACGGAAAACATACTTTCTCTGTTTATGGAGCATTTATATTACACTCAGTTTTCATGCGTACAATATTGGTTTTTATTCTGTGAACCAAATAAATTCCTGCTGTTTCTCAAACAGTTTTCATATTCAAGTACTGAGCCTGAAGAAAAGTTTGGATTTCCTTTTCCTTGCTGTTTGTTTTAGAGGCATAAATGTATCTGCATGAGGCAGTCTTTTTAATTGGAACATCCTCTTTAATTTGATATATTTTTATCATTGTAGGCATAATATTTATAGTTTAAATATATTTTTAAAAAATCTGATGTGATACATTCACATGGCTTTCTCTGCCCTCTATCTTAATTAGTGGATATACAAGCTATTTTTACTAAATCCTATTTTTCTATCTACTACATTTTAAATCAAATAAACCTTTGCAGAAATAGCTTCATTAAACATTTCCTTATAGATACAAAGGGAACAGCGATAGTCAAATGTTTAAGAACTGGACGCTATATGCTGGCCTTAAAATTTCATACTGTTTCCTGCAATAACTGAATGTTCATATGACTTCAACAGAATGAACAATTCGAACCATTAATAACGCATACCTTAGAAATGGCTTATACCACAAAAGGACTTATTTGAAATAAAGAGTTCTACATTTCTTGTAGAATACCTTTTCTATATCGCTCAACGTTTTTCACTTATACAAATGTATACAAACATCCTTCCGAATGATTAGGACTTCACAGGGTATTCCCGGAAAATTCAAGATATACATTTTATTTGTCATGTAAATATATTTAATATATGGTGTTTTAATCAAAATCTTTAACCATTTTTAGGGTAATTTGGGGCGCAGAATTTTTTTTTGAAAATAGTGTCGCATCTTTGGCAGTTGTTAAACCTATAATACGAGAAGTTTGGTATTTATCCGGCTTTTAGTTCTTGAATTATTCTGTTCACACACACACACACGGAACTCTTTTTGTAAACATGCTGTTTTTTGATTCAGGGGTCCTCAAAACACGTATTTCGAAATATCGGTACCGAATTTTTGGGTGGAATGCAATACCTTCTCTACCTACTATGTAGGTGGTGAAGAAAGTAAAAATGGTACTGCATCTGCCATTTTGTATCCGAATTCTACACCACTTCACAGGAAAATATCATAAGCCATACACATTTTCAACTAGAGTGGTCAAGTTTAGTTCACGTTTTTGGGGAAGATTTTCTCCACAAATTGGTGGTGTTAAATATGGCAGCTTCTGTATGGTTTCTTTCTTTGCAAATATATGCGAGTTTGTTTTCCCAATTTTTGCTTTAAACAGCTTTTTCTGTGTATGACATTTGCATTATATAAATGGCCCGTTTTTTCCAGAAATTGTTGAAGATAGCTCAATTAAATTTTAGTGTGATAAGAACTGTCCCTAAATGTTGTGTTGATTTACCTTGGTGTTAATAACACGGATGGTTATTTTTAAAACAATAATTTGCAGTTACGTTTTGAATAAAAGATGGTATAATTAAGAAAGTAATCCTATCTTCCTTAACAACCAAACTTAACCGATAAAAGTGGGTCAGAAGTTGTACATCTACATCCTATAAAAGTGCTCAATAGATCTACTAAATAGAACTGGGGAATAGGGCTCTTAATCTCCCCTTAAGAGAGGATCACGTAGAGGTATGGATATGGAGAAGGAGGTAAGCTTCGTCATTTCATGGCGTGGGCGATTCATTTTTGGTGGTGTTGAGTGGTAGACTTACTCTCGTATATCGCACTTTATACATGAATGTCTTATATCACTGTTTAACAATTTGTTTTCTTATGTGTTCACCCGTTTTGAGCATTCGGCTGAGATGACTCCTTGCAAAACGTTCTTTGTTTCCACACAACTCTTTGTTGTAGCAGCCGTTCTATCAGAGTTATAAGCTCAAGATTGGACTGAAAAAAATAAACACGAAATTCTAAATTTAAAATATGAATATAAGAGAAATAGGAGTAGCAGAAGAATTAGAAGACTAAAATAAACGTAGGAAATTACCTAGTTTCAATATATGTGTCGTAATATTTAGAGAAGTTTGAAAAGAAAAGCAAGGATAAAGACTTAATAAAGTTCTAGCTGTTCCACTACTAGCATACGGCAGTGATAATTGGGCCTTAAATATAGTGTAAGGTTAAGGAAAATCCAATATGTAGAGATGAGATTTTTAAGACGAATATACTCTCAGAGATCACATATAAAACACTTGCTTAACAGAACAATTACAAATCTATAATTTACAAGAAACAATTGATACTTTTTAAACAGCAATGATATGAGCACATTGAAATAATGGATTTAAATAGATTAACAAAGCAATATTTCTTTACCTTCACGAGGTTAAATATCAATAGAAAGACCGACCCTACGTGGGGAAGACAGTATTTGAGGGGAAAATACTTTAAAGTCTATTCTTGAGGTAGAAGAAGAAGAAGAAGAAGGCAATATCCCACCAACAATGTGGGTCAATCAATTAAATGGGGGGGGGGTCTAGGGGACCACTGGTCATAAATCCTTATTTCAAACTTAACCCAGTTTTTAAATGGGCAATGCTAGCTGCAGTTCATTTGTGATGTGGCACCGGAGCTGTTTGACAGTCTGTATACCGCTTATTGCCCACGAGAGGATGCGTATACCTCGAAAACTGATTTCGTAATGTTTGGTTTAGAAGGGAAATTAACATCTGATGACCAAGCGATCGTAAGATCTCATATCTGGAATGTTTCTATGAAAGCGTATCAAGTCGTTAGTGGGCGCAACTCCGTTAGAAAACGTTTAGTTTTCTGTCATGCTTTACACTAGACACCAGAGTTATTTCAGAGAGTGAGATAAGTCTCATGTGCTACTATGCTTTATGTATGTAAGTTGATGGTGACAACTCTCAACAGCTGCTGGATGGAAGGGTATAGAGTTCATCAACCTCTTAAGAGGTGATTCTATGCACCAAGACTAGTGAAAAATTGTAACACCATTTTAGTTTCAGCAGAAAAAATAAGCTTTCCGTACTTTCCGTGGTATATATTTCAATTACGGGGCGATTATGGGACGTGTTACTGAAGCATATGATAAAACAGCAACTACACTGTATTTTTTATCGTTTTTGTTTTCTTCCTTAATAAAGAATTTAGCGCTTTTGTTACAAATCGCAATTTACGCTGAAGTTATGGCGTTGCAACAGCGGCCGACTAACTGACCACACTCACGCCTCAGACAGGGTATTTCTCGCCCGCTCACTTATCACGTGATCATGTCTTCGATGTAGATCTCGTCACCTACATTGTATGTCGTTATTTCCTTTCATTCAAAGTTTAAATAAAAATAATACCATTTAATTATTAGTCTTGTTTATTAAGTGTTTAAATAAAATAATACACTTTGTTTTGTTGCATGCTCTTATTCTGTTGAATAAAACACCACTCTTTATTTGTTTTCACTGAATGTTTGATTGGGACTTCTCTCTTTTGATTTTTACGTTATTACATAATTAAGTAAACATTTCAATTAAAATGTTATTTTCTTGTGGTTTTGGATTAAAACTTAAACTGGTGTGTTTACGTTTTTAATCTTATTTCGTTAAAGCGTTCCCGAAAGCACACGAAAGAACCGTCTTAGGAATTAAACATCATTATAAATTTAATCTCGTTTCTGAAATGTGGCAACAACTTCGCAGCGGCTTCGGAAAACAGTACCTATTCTACTCTGCGAGAATCTGACCTTACCCGTAAAGTGCTATTTTCACAGCAATATTCTCGATTTATTCATGAAGATCTATCTTTAGTTTAGTTTTAAAGAATGACATTATACCCCTTCCATAAGCTACATATATACATGAAGTGAAGAAGGATATCCGGTAGTTTCATTTTTGTTGCGTCGTCAGCGAAGTAGTGAAATCATTTATGCTCTTTTAAATATAAATAAAGTTGATTAATGCAAGGATTGTCGAATGAGAATAAATCTGCCAAGCTACAAAAGCCAACATCAGACCTCTCCCTACAATTAACACTAAGCTTAATCGAGCGTTGATTCCAAATATAAAAACTGCAACTCAAACATCAGAGCGTCATATTTCGTGGTAGAGTAGCTCTTTTGGAAGCCAGTGAACCAAGCAAATGATGGTTTAACGGTATATGGCGATGTAGTGAACCTTAACTGACGGGACATCAACTTTACCAGTGATCAAAGTGTTGCTTTGTAACGGATGGTTATTCTCGTTTGTAGTAGTTAACTGTCGCCTTTGGAAAGGCTCTGGATAATTTCTTTTCGAAATCACTGTTTCCTACAACCTCGATTCCTTCACATGAATAAATCAGTCTTCTGTGGGCACAATACTGTCTTCTTGGCTATCGGATAGACACTCGGTGATTAACTGCAGAGATTATTAATATCTCTGCATCTTGGATACGTAACTCGTAAACGTAAACAAACGTTTTAATATAACCTGAACAATTCTATAGCTATGAAAAACAAGGATAATGGTAGAAAAATCTTGTCAATAACATTCACATGGCTTACTCCAACCACTATCGTTTATGTTTATATATCTTCTACAAACTATTCTTACGAAAGCTATTTTTCTACTTCATCATAATCGAAATAAATCTTTCCATAATTAGTTTCATATCACATTTTGTTGTAGGTACAAGGCGGATAGAAGAAACTGAAAGATAGTCAGATGCTTTAAAGGGAGCTTACATATTATTTCCGTGACATCGCGAGAAACAACTGAATAACAACAGCACTTTAAGAGACAAAGTCTTTGAAAATTCAAACCAATAATAAAGAGTATCTTGGAAATGGCACCAAAAATGTATTTGGCAGAAATTTTGGTCTTGATGAGATCTACATTTTTTGTGTAGTAACATTTTGTCTCTTACCAATTATACAAAATGCATTCGAAATGGACTTTAGAGACCATTCCCAGAAAATTCAAGGTATGCATTTTATTTGTCAAGAAAATAAATTATACTTATGTTTCAAATCAGTACAGTCACTTTTGAAGAGAACAAAAATAATCAAAAATCTCCATGTAAAGGGTAGTTTAAGTTGGGGGATTTTCTTGGAAATCTTTCTATAGCATCTTTGGAAGATACTGAACTTAAAACCAAGTTTGGTATTTATCCAACATTTCGTTTTTGAGTTATGCTGTTCACACACACACGCACGCGGTCCTTTCTCTAAAAGTGCTTTTTATTTGGTTCAGGAACCTTAAAATATGCATTTCATGCGAAACCTCGGTGTTGAATTTTTGGATGGAATACAATACTTCCTCTACTTACTTTAAGTACATAGTAGAGAAAGTAAAAAGTCGTGCGATTATTACACAAACATTTTTAACCGGAATGTATGCAGAAATGCACAGCTTTATCCAAAATGTAGTATGAATAAAAGCAGAATAGTAAATGTTTGAAATTTTGTAGATGCAATTGCGGTAAAATAGAATGTATGTAAACAAAATATTACAAAGGGTGATCAAAATTAATCTGTCTAAAGACAGGTCCTTTACTCCAAATTCAAGCTCCTCCATACTTCCCTATTCTCCGCTTTCCTCATCTCTCCCATTATGAACCCTGTTTAATAATGTGTCTGCTATTCCAAAAAGCTTTCACTGCATCTTCTGGGGGAAAAAGGTCTTCTCGTCTAAGTGTCTTCAGCTTTTAGATATCGTTAAAAAGGATCATTGCTTTGCTTATGCTCCCGTTTCTTGATAGTTAGGGGAAACCGTTTGAAATATTTTCTGTTTAATTAAATATTTAACAAACATTCGCCTTTATTAGTTTTGTGGAACTATAATAGTTTCATAAAACACATTCTTTAAATATTTTAAAAGTAATAAACGTAATTTCGGCATATTCATGTGTTATACAGTGTTATCAGCAATTATTTTAGGTAACTTTAAAGGGAAGACATAATCATTAGGTTAAATAACCCCCGAAAGATTCTAACGCAGTATTGATAAAGATGTTAATTGCGGAAAACAGAGTTTAAAGCTTTCTTGCAGTAGGCATAGCTTACTACATTTGTTAACTAAATAATAGTTGTTGATTTATTATTTATAGTTATGCCTATACTATCTTACCTAGCGAAGAAATAAAATTAATACGTTCAACAAATCGCAAATTTTGGCCCAATACAATTACTTCTCACGTAAGGGTGTAAACCTATCTTGAAACCATTGGCCCTGGCTGGAAATGGCTCCGTACACCCTATAAGAAAGTATAATCTGCTATGGATAAAATTAGTTCATACATATTCTTAGGGTTCTGTAAGCTCTAACACCCATTGTTTGATAAAGTGATGCTTTTGCTTCTTTCCTTCTCCAAATATATTAACATTAATAATCCTTTCCCGTTCGAAATGATTTGTGACATACACTATATATTTTATGCTCGCTGTTTTCTTTTCCAGACCGTACAATAACAAGTAGAACGAGAAACATAAACAGAACACATTTTTCGGAAAAGTATTAGTGTAAAATTTAGTAGGAGTAAAGTTGAGAAGCAAGTGGCGCCCACACTGTTTGCAACTCCGTCTCGGTAATGAAAATAAATGAAGAACCCTGCTGGGTAGTATCATCACTTACTTCTGATTTAATATACATCGCAAGTTCACATTATATGAGACCAAACTGCAGGCGACCCAACTATGTATGTCCATTAACTTGCGCTCTCGGCCCCTTAAGACCAGAGAATCCAACTCGAGCTGGAAATACGTGTGCCGAAAACACCCTCACCATTGCATTATTACAAAGTAGTCACATTGACAACTGTGACATGTTAGAAACAATTAAAGACTTACGGTCCGTATATTCCTAAATTATGCTGCCAAGAGCATTTGGTTTGCATATGTAAATTTCAAAAATTACTTCGGTCCTTCAATATTTAGATGTATAATACCACGTTAATTTATTATTATTATTATTATTATTATTATTATTATTATTAAAAGCGAATGAGCTTATTAGGTCTACACAAATCACTTGGAGACATTTCCTTGTTTTCCTTTGAATCCACAGTTCTCTCATTCTTTGGCTGTGGCCTTTCTTTCTCTGACCATGTTCTTACAGTTTTTTATCTTCGGTTTGTCTTCTTGGTCAACTTACCACTTTTGCATTTTGATTCTCTGTTCAGGTTATCTTCCTGCGTAATTTATGTCAATTTTAAGTATGTTTTACTTCAGCAATCCACTTAATAGCATCTACTTGTGCTTTACTTCTATTTTCGTAGAATCCCATTGTTTTGTGAGCCTGTTTGAGTTTATTCGTTTAATATGTCCATAAAATGTTCACCTATGACTTGTACACTTAAAGTTTTTATTATAGTTTTGCATTCTTTTTTCACAATATTTTAAATATATGCTTTTCTGTTCAAATTTATGTTTCTATTCTGTAGTGGCATTCTGATTTAATTACAGTGTTATAATGTCTCAATTTTATATGCTTAGACATGTAGTTTTTATTGCAGTTGTTTTAAGTAAGTCGATATGCTGTTTCCATTTTTTGGCATGTACTTTAATTAGCTTTAGTTTCGATTCTATTTTCGTGAATTATTTAGGTATTTAAATTCTGAAACTCATTTAATTTTTCCATATTTGGTTCCCATGTATTTTGGTGCTTCTTTATTGAAAGAAATCTATTCAGTTTTTTCGAAGGATGCCTGCAGACCAATTTTCTCTGCAATTTCTTTTAATAGTCATGAATGCGGATTGCTAGATCATCTGTCTATACTAGGCAATTTATCTTTAATTTTCCTCTGCCTAATATATTCGGTTGATTCATGTTTAGAATTATTTTCTGTTTACGACATTCTTGTATTACTTTTTCTAGAGCGCAATTGAAAAGTAGTAGAGAAATCCCATTTTCCTGTCTTACTCCTGTTTTGACTTCAAAGGATTCAGAAATCTCCCTTATGAATTTAATTTTAGCCTTTGTATCAGTTAGTGTCTGTTTAATAAGTGTAAATATTTTACGGTCTAAACCTTGTTGTTCAGTACTTTAATTAATGATTTACGATCAACCGAATCGTGTGCTTATATAAGGCCAGTGATTACACATACTAAATCGTTGCTACAAATTCTTTGCTGTCTTGAGTTTAGCTTAAGGTTGAGGATTTGTTCTAGACAGGATCTACCTGGTCTAAATCCTGCTTGATATTCTCCAACTTTTAATTTTTTATTATTATTATTGTTTTTGTTGTTGAACAAAGATTTGTCCGCCTGGTCTGTTCCAACTTCAGCAAGTTAATACTGGTTCTACCGTCTAGAAAAGGCTTCCCCTCTCCCTATATTCCTCTTCGCTTCCAGCAAATAGAACCTTTGGAATTAATTGTTCTTCCATACAAGCCGTGTGTTGGACAAGGTTGGAAAGGTATAATCAGACGACTGAAAAATTCAATTTGACTTAATAGTGGTGGAAACTATGAAGCTCGGGACTTGAAGTACTTACAACAATGTAAGTCGCCATTGGGGTATATCATCTCAATAAAATTTGAGATGTACTTGTGGTTTACCGGGAAAAATGCCAATCAGTTGGGGAATTTAATGTCGTACTGACATGTTGCCATGGAACTCAGTGGTTAGAACAACCGGACGGAAACCGGTGACGGCATTAAATTTTTCATTCGTCTGATTCTACATTTCCAAATAGAACCTTTGGTAAACTGGAACATACTGTTTGTTTTTATATTATTATTATTATTATTATTATTATTATTATCGCATAATGATACTCATGTGGCCTTGCAATCATAAATTTACTTTTATCGTCAGTCTTATCCATATAATTGCGAGTATTAATAACTTATCGGTATTCAACTAATAAGAATAGGATGCTCATCGGAAGTATTATGCTCCACCTATATTTTAGAATGACGCAAGCAAATTATAAATCAAGTGGCTAGAATTGTTTAAGAGCGGAGGTAGAAAAGTGACGCTTGGAGAGGGCGGAGCTACACGTTTCAATACCAACTTAAATTTACTCGTTGCCATCGCGTCACTTTTTGTGTTCCCAAGTGTATATTATACTAAGAGAAAGAGGGAGGAGATTGAGTGAGAGACAGGAAGAGACATGAACCTTTGCGGTTAAGGGAGGATTAAATTCATGATCCATTTATCTTAGTAAAAGTTTATAATATCAGACCGAATTTTATACAGAATGTATATGCATGTCTTCTAATTCCACGGATCTGCTTTTACACAATAAATTTGTTTATTAAGGAATATATGACCTATTGACTTAATTAAAGCGTCTTTTGATTAAACTTTATCAGCAATATCACCAAAGTATATCCACAACGGCACTAAGAGGTTGTTTTATCATCCTAAAACTTAATTTAGCTGTCCTCGGCAGTTTCTGAGAAAATGGGTCATTTATACCAGAAATTCATTCACAGAATGAAACTATATGCCTGGGGCGCACAGAAGTTGCCATACTTGACGACAGTACCAATTTGTAGAGCAAAACGTATCCTAAAAGATGGGTTAACATTTATCTCTGCTCCAGAAGTATATAGGACTTATTATTTTTTCTTTGTAAAGAGGTGGAAGAGGTAATACGATGTTTAAAAATCTGATGTGTTACATTTACATGACTCTCTACGTACTATCGTTTATTTTTACACAGCTACTACAAACGAATCCTATGAAAGCTTACTTTTCTACCTACTTCATGTTAATCGAAACATTGTGAACCTTTGCAGAAATAGTTTTGTTTCACATTTCGTTGTAGGTACAAGGGGAATATAGAAATCAGAATCGATAGTCATATGTCTCTATATGCCGGCCTTAAAATTCCATCTCTTTCCATGACATCGGGAGAAACAACTGAATAACGGCAGTACTTTAAACAAATTACAAAGTATTAAAAGTTCAAACCAATAACTACGATATCTCGGATGTTCCTGATGCCATAGAAAAAGTTGTTTGAAATTGTATCTTTTAAGCTTTTTTGTGTGCATTTTTTGTAGTAAGTTTCTGTGTAGGGCGGCGCCGTGGCCGAGTGGTTAGACCGCTCGCCTCTCACCAAGACGGCCCGGGGTCAATTCCAGGGAACCGCATTTGGGATTTGTGGTGGGCAAAGCGGCGTCTGGGCGAGCTTTCTCCGGGTTCTTCGGTTTCCCCCGCCATTCATTCCACTAATCGCTCCATCATCACCTTTCCTTCCATTTATCTCACCGCCATTTCATTTCATCTCCTTCCTCGCTCTCATACCAGGCTTCTGGCTGATCACCCACCCTGGCTGTTCTCTTTGATCCATAGTCTGTGCTCCCCGGCAGGCGTTTGACTCCAGGCACCCGCTTGTAAGTCCTACTAACGGGGAGGGTAAACAGAGAAAGAAGGTGAAGAAATAGTTTCTGCCTATATCTATGGTTAACCTGTTGTACGAAATTATATAAAATTCCTCCCGAACGAAGAGTACTTCACAGGCTTCGCTTCACTTCACTTCATTCGAGCCCCTCCCGATAGGGAGTTGTTCGGATTGGGTTGAACTCGGCGGGGCAGGGGTTCCCGATACCTATGGGTGATTGGGTACGTCTGGCTGGTTTTCCGCCCAGGCGGGGTTGTGAGACGCCATAGTGAGAGTTGGTAGATGTCATGAGATTGCTGTCGGCCCTACTGAGGTTTTCTGTAGTAACCCTTTTTAAGGGTGACGTGCGTAGGTGACGTATCCATTTCCAATCTCGCGAAAGCGGGGGGGGGGCTTTTTAGGAAACAAGGTATTGGCCTCGTGGGAAACCCCCACGGTTGGAGAGCCACTCGGATGGCGCTGACCCTGGGTTGTTAGGAGGAGGCTGGTGTTTCGGCTCTTGCCCGGGTGGACCTTAGCAGCAAAAAAGAAATGTACAAAATTATATAAAATTCCTCCCAAACGAAGAGTACTTCACAGGCTATTGCCAAAAATTTCAAGATATATATTTTGTTTGTCATGTAATATGTTAAATGCATGGCATTTTAATCAAAATTTTCTAAAAATGTATTATGTTAATAACAGTTTGGAATGAAAGATTGGTTTGAAAATCTTCGTGTTGCAACTTTGGAAGATACTGAATTTAAATACTTCTAATTTTTGTTTGTTTGTTCAGGGGGTCTCAAAACATATATTTCCGATAAAACCTCGACTTCGAATTTTTGCATGAAATGCAATAATTTACTTACTTTACAAGTAGGTAATAGAGAAAATAAGCATATATTTAAAATACCAGTATTGTGCGTACAACGACGTTTATATAATGAATGAGCAAATTTCAATTAATAAGACTACACTAAAAACGACATTTTTTTTAAATTTCACCATTTAGTCTCCCCATAAACCGAGCGAGGTGGCGTCGTCCTCCGTGGTTTAAGGATATCATGCTAGCCTCTACTTACCGAGGTCGTGGAGTCAAGCCTGGCGGAGGGTATGGATTCTTTCGAGCGTAAAAATCCTTAGTACGGCTTCCTTCGGAAGGGAAGTAAAGACGGTGGTCCCGTGTCGTAGATTTACGCCACGTAAAAGAACCTCAAGCCTGATAAAGAGGCCTCTGAGCAAAATTACCGGTCTTTCACGCCCAATATACAATGGGATACTAAGAACCATAGTAGTCAAAAAGCGTCCATAAATAAAAAAACACAATTTGAGCGAAGTGTCACCACTTTAGCGTGTGCGACTCGCATTCGGGTGGTCCCCGGTTCAAACCCCGGGACCGACCTAAACGAAGGTTTTTCACTGTTTTGCTCGGTCGCTAGGCAAATGCTGGGTTGGATAATTTGATCCGTGAATTTTTCTATCTTCCCTTTCATCCCTATGTTTCATTTCCTTCTTCTTCTTCTTCTTCTTCTTCACTGCCATGCCAGGCATTGGGCTCATCGTTCATCTTGGATATGCTATGATCCAGAATTTGCTTGCTCCTCGACAGTCTACTGACCCAAGGCATTGGCTTGTAAGCGTAAAGAGAAGGTATTTTTTTTTAAAAAAAGAAGTAGGAGAAGTCTCCCTGTAACAGAATAACGAGAGCAGAGCTGTGGGTTTTGCTAGTCTAGCAATAAAATGTTACAATCTAACTGATCGCTGCCGAAAGCACAAACATCTCAAATAGAGCTATAATATGTTAACTTAACTTTCACGTGATATGGAAGCTATTTAAAAGCGTAACACTTGTGTGTGGAATTGTGAGCACATGTTTGGTGGTTGGCACATGTGTTTCTATCATTATATTTGTTGTAACGTGCATGTTATGTTTGCAAACACCAGTTGAATAAATTAGGTTAAAAAAACACATGACGTACTTAATACACGGCTGCAAACAAAGCCTCGGTGTAAACGCGTTTTTTTAAACGCTTGACGGTAATTGAATAATGAATTGTTTTAATTTTTATGTTGGCGGGCTGAATTATATTGCCACATGTTGCTGCGCGAAATAACAACACTGTTTAATTATTTTAGCTTTACATCCAAACTTTTTATGCTTTATTTAGTTTCCATTGGCTTTCCCGCGTTTGCAAGGACATTGTTATTTTCCCGAGTATGACGTACGTAACCTTTGCTGACGTATACACGGGCAATTTTGTAGCGTTGTGAAATTATTGTACACTAGTTGCCTTCTATGGTGTTACACGATGGTATTTCCATTTTCCATTGGTAATCCCACGAAGGTTACGAGTTTATCTGATGAAGCTCGGAATCTCGAATGGGAGTTTTATTAACACTATTCTAAGAATAAAGTTTAGCGGATTATAAAATTAATAATTACTTTCTGGTTTGTTATACTTAAAATCAAATCACCATTTTGCCAGCTGTCAGATCACGACATACTAAATGAATGAAAAATCCGACGTGTTGCATTCACATGACTTTCTCTGCCGTCTATCGCTTATTAGTGAGTATATGAGCTATTCTTGCCAACTTTTATTTTTCTGTCTACTTCATTTGATTGTGATAAATCTTTGCAGAAGTAGCTACATTACACATTTCCTTATAGATACAAATGGAATAGCGATAGTGAAATATTTAAGAACTGGACGCTATATACTGGCCTTTAAAGTTTGCATGCAATCGCAAGAGACAACTGAATATCGAAAGGACTTTAATACAATTACAAAGTACTGAACAATTCAAACCATTAATAACTGATGTCTGAGAATATCTTGTATATTTTAAAGAGACTAACATGTTCTTTTTTAAGTACGTTTTCGTCTATCTTTTAAAGTTTAACAGTTATGCAAGAATTTATAAAATTCTTTCCGAATGAAGAGGACTTTCAGACCATTCCCAGAAAATTTAAGATATACATTTTATTTTCCATGTAAATACCTTTAATATATTGGTATTTTAGTCAAAATCGTTTTGGGGAAAATAAAAAATTTTGAAAAATGTTCGATGTACAGGATAGTTTGGGGTTGGGAATTTTCTTGAAAATCTTCTTGTCGCATCTTTGAAAGATACTGAACATAAATAGCAAATTTGGCATTTAACCGATTTTTTTTTTGTTTTTGATTTACGCTATTCACAGATACATACATACGGACTTATTTCTAAAAATGCTTTTTCATTTTTTTTATTCAGGGAGTTCAAAACATGTATTTCCGGTGAAATCTCGATATCAAATTTTTGCATGGAATGCAATACTTCTACTTACTATAGGTAAGTAGTAGAAAAAGTAAAAATGGAATATCTTACGGAATATGCTACCAACAATTCCATTGAGAATATGGTTAACTCGAAATTAAGATAAGCTGAAATCAGAATACAATAAATCCTTTTGTTTTTCAAGAACATAATTTATTTGAGAATACACTATTTGAATGTACATTGATTTAAACACACAATGCGATGACTTAGCGTATTAATCACTGCATACTGATTTTGTTATATACCGAGGTAAGGCCAAAAGGTTTTGCAGCTAGATATTAAATTTAGATACTCCAGCATAAACATTGGAAGACGTAGCTGCAGAGGCAACGAGAGGACTAGGATCTTAGCTGTACTTTTTAGGGCAGGCGTGGGATAGTTATTACAAAAATACACGAGTTTTTACATCAGCACATACCTGTGGTTTATTAAATATTAAACTCTGCGCCTTTACATCGTTCAAAATGGATTAAAGAACAGACATTGGAGGGGGACGTTTCACACTCACACGATCCACGCACCATCCTATACACAACACTCGCTCTGCAGAGACACACTGCGACTGACTGACTACTACTGACGCCAGGCTATCAGACAAAGAAACTAGTAACGCTCACTTCACTAATGCAAATTAGTTCAACTTTCCCGTCACTTCACTCCTTCGTGAGGTAATTTCTTTCTCCGGACAGTTCACTCGCTGGTATTCGTCCACAAGACTTCAATCTCTCCTGCAGCATCACTCACTGCACGTCACAGCAGTGGTCACAACTCGCTCGGAGAATCCTCTTGAATCCTCAAAAGCGCACTCACTTGCTCGCTCACTGGCTAACACAACTCCACTCTCGACTCGCACTGGATGACTCCCGCGAGGGCGCTCGTGTATATACTCAGTGAAATCTTTCCACAACGTTCTAGAACAATTTGGATACACTTTATAGTGGAGGGGGAGAAGAAGGTTCCAGATGTTTCTATTTATTTGCCAATAGCGCGCCCGATGTTTAATCTGGCGAGCGGCAGTTATCGTTGCTTACTCCGACTGCCTGACGCCGACTTCCCGATAACCTTCGGCCATAGCCGTTGTGTCACAATATTTAAGGATATTAATGTGACAAATTAAATGTATATATGTGAATAGCCGCGAATCCTGACTGAATTTTGTATAATCACAGCCCTTATTTCAAAGAACTAACAACTGCGTGTTGTCTCCATAGAACCTCAGTTGCCAAAGTTCCAGTTCCTACTTGTTTTAGTTAGAGGCTAAAACTCCGTTGCTTGTAACAAAGTGAAGACCAAAGGGGAGTTAGGGTCTTCCAGTAACTGGAGCACAGCTCCGCACATAGGCCATAGTGGGTCCTTTGTGCTTTCAACGTGATCCTTGGGAGGGAGAGATGAAGGGGAGATCCGAAGTGCGACCAGATCCGGATAACGATGTGCACTAAGAAGGAAGGGATCCTTGACGATTCAAGCATGACACCAATCCTGATGCCGGCTAGCCCTACCTTAGCCACTCGCATCCTGGAGTCCCCACTGCAAATGAGACAGCTCTCAGAAAGGAAGGGGGCCCCAGCAAACCCGGCCAGGAAGAAATCTTTCCATAGCGTAAATTCCACCGTCCTGCCACAACACAAAAACCGCCGTCGCCTGGCCCTAAAACCCTGAAACAGTTGAAGTGAAGCACATGAGGAAATGATGGGTAACCACCGCAGCATTTGCCTACCGACGCGGAGAAACCGCGAAAAAATCCACAATCCGAGTGACCGGCACAATAGGAATCGAACGCGGGACGCTCCAAATGCAATCCTTACACGTTACCACAGAGCTAACAAGCATTTGTAGTTATTAAATAACTACATACCAAAGAGACGATACAAAGGTTGCACCAGTAGGCGCTGTATGCCTATAGCTTTTGTGTTTACCATACCCAGAGGGAAAGCTACCGTGAAAAGGTACTATTGCTTAGGAGCTAAAGAATAGTAAATATTCACCAACACATAGATTAACAATTTATTTTAAAGTGCTATATCCGTTCACAATGATTAGATCAGCTTGCTTTAACATTCGTTTAACAAATTACTATACTCAAATATAATGTGATATTTTCTTTCGCCTTATACAGTTAAAGCTGACATATGAGTTTAAAGCTTTTGTAACAAAGTAACGAATACAATAAAGTTACATGAAATGCAAATGTCAATACTTCTCCCGTACAATATTTTGGAAAGGCACCAAGAGTTAAAGGTTAAATTTCAAAGCTTACCGAATAAAGTGTAAAAGATAATTTAGAAAAGGCCAAAACAATTCTTGGTGAATTATGCCGAAAACCTCGCTGTCACGATGGCTATTTGTTCCGCCTCGGTCCCTGACGAAAAAGTGACTGCTTGTCTCTGCCTGCCCAGGAGTTGCTGGAACAGTCGGAGAGCGTGAGGGCGCTAACGTCAGTGGCGTGTCGCAAACCAGCCAATGATGAATGTCCATGATGCATTACGTGGTGAGGTGATGTCTTACGTCACTCATAGCGATATGTTGTTTGAAGCTTTGAATGTTGCTTTCTCTGGTTATGAATGACGCCATCACTCTGAAGCATTGTGGCGTGCTGGTTGCAAGAGCCATGACCATGGGGGAGGTGAAAACGGCACAAGTTTTAAAATTTATGTACTGTGATTATCTAAAAGTTTACTTGACCATTCCGACCCATGGTTTCTCCAGCTAAAGGATTCTTACAGTCTATGCGGTATTTCCAGAACTTGCAAGACTGTCGGGGAGGCGGTGTTAAGGAAGCCAGACGTTTCTCATCCTTTTGCATGAGCATCAGGAATTTTTCAGGCATTATTAGAAATATTCGTGTCTGTAAGAAATTAAAGTTATAAAGGGTAAAGTGGTAAACATTCACTATAAAAATCTTCCAGATTTTTTAGAAGTACAATTACAACTACAATTATTTCATAAAGTATGGGAGTAGTAAATAAAATTAATTCGCCATTCAAGTTTAAAAAATTAACCGTGCAACTACGGGCAAGCCAGTCTATATAAAGATAAATCCTAACAGGAATTCTTTCGTATCAAAGAGTTAATTGAGTTGCATACTGGATAGACGGTTGCCTTATATTTTAAGAAGAGGGAGAGACAGAGAGAGTGGGGAGGTGATTTCACACACCATGTACCAGAAATATAAATTCCAAAATAGCTACCATTCTAACTTGTAGGCGTAGGACAGCTGCGTAGATCTGAAAAGGAAGAATGTTCCGGATTTTCATGTTAAGTTTAGCACATGCCTGACATTTTCCCACACCTTGCGTGCATGATACAGTAGCAGACTGCTAGCGGCTAGAATACGCTCTCTTCTCAACAAACTTGATAATACAAGAACAGAAAAAATGTATACAGAAATTACGTGGGCCTTGGGGTACACCTTTTGAAGCCTCTTTTTTAACGAGTGGTGAATGTTTAATTAGTTTCTTTTGTCTGGTAACGTTGGGGTGGGTAACACAATTGGAATACCAGTGTGCCAGGTTTAGAGTTTTAATTAAAACGGTTGGCCCTACTGGTGAATCGCTTTTGCGACAGTTGAATGTGAAATTTAACACGTGTGGTTACGTGGTTAAGGTGAGAAAAACGTGGGCTAGGGGACGAACGCTGTGTCAACTGTCGAAATAACCTTCTTTTATTTTTACCCTTCGTTTCATTGTGTAAAATTTGCTCATCCTATGCTTTTATCCTATGCTTACCATGGTAGCTTATATAAAGGTAGTATGTACCTTTCCGTGCTTAAGAAAGCTGTATGTCTATTCTTTTGGACGTTACACTACAATGGTGCATTAATCAGTGGTGGAATAGTTGGATACAGAACAACAACAGTAAACTTCACAATGTGCACCAGACTTCTACTGTAGAGTATCCAGTTAAAAACCTCAAACAACAACCCGCCTACGAATTGGACACACCAGAATTACACACTTCTACCTTTTAAACAGAAGTCCTCCACCCGCCTGCGATAAGTGTCAAACAGCACTAACAGTAGATCATATTATACTGAGATGCTCAAAGTTTCAACAGCAGAGACAACAATTTGGTATACCAATTGCAGCCGAAAATTATAAAGGCAATAATTATCATAATATTCTGAGAAGGATAGCGATATAAAATAAGTAATAATATATTTAAAATCATTGTATGTATAAAAAGGAGAAGCATTGTGAAAATTGTTGACTGTAAAAGCGACAGAAAGACCAGACAGGCACAGTTTTGTTAATTAGGGACCAGCCTCAGGTAGAAAGGGTAAATACCATTGAAGCAAGTTTTTCCTGGTAACAGCCGAGGGCAGCTGCACTTAGCCTGGTGAAGGTCACTCTGGGCTTCATGACGCTAAGTTTGAGGAGAGTTTTGAGGGGAGAGAGGGGAAGTTAGGAGTTTTTCCTCTTTGTAGCGCGGTGGTGAAATTAAGTCTGTCCTGAGCGATTGGTGAGTGCGGGACGACATTCTCGTCGAGTTGTGAACATTGGCGGCGAACATGCAAGAGGGTAGAACGTTCAGCGGTAGTTAATAATCTTCGATCTTGGTAAGGACACAGTAGCATCGTATGCATTTAAAAGTGATCGGCAAACCTTAAGTTTTATTTTAAATGGTGAAAATAAAAGTGTTTCAAGAAAGCGTTCGTGTTTCCCTGTACACATCCACGCATACCCATTGATTAAGATCTCATGCTCGAGCAGCCGTGGTAAAGTATAAAAAAAGCAAGTAGGAGGAGAAACGCAGCAATCGTGAGGCAAAGGTATTGCTTCATTGTTGGAGGACGTAGCGTGGCTGTGTCACAATAAACCTTCATGCAGCATGAATGAATCCTCTCACTGTCGAAATATTATCAACTTAATTAAAGAAATTGAATTATATAACGATATTTAATCAAAGGAATTAAGAAATTGGTTATTTTAATCATGAAAAATTGTCATTCTAAAATTACTGTAATATTCATTGTTATGTTCAATGCGTAATAATAATTGTAAGACTATCTTTATTTTCATTGTGAATAGTTATGTTTTTTTAAAACCATTGTAAGAAATGCTTTTTAAAATTGTTATATTGAACCTAAATCGGTCGCGATTAGACCAAAATGGTTAAAGCGACCTTAAACAAATAAATTTTAAAAAAATGTTGCATTGATATAAAGTGTCTCCGTGGGAATCAGACACCAGATATATACATAAGTTAAGTAAACAATCTATATTACTCTATGGAGTAGAAACTTGGACAGTCAATAGACAATAAGAAAGAAAATTATTAATAACTGAGATGGATATTCTGCACAGGGTTTCTCGAATCTCAAAAAGGGTTAAGGTTAGAAATACAAAATTTAGGGAAATAATGGATGTAAAAAAGAATGTATAGGAAATAGTGGAAGAGCGAAGATTAAAATGGTACGGTCATGTGAAAAGAATGAGAAACGATAGTATAGTAAGAATGGTACTAGAATGGGAAGCTGAAGACAACAGCGGACAGGGAAGACCAAGAGAACAATGGTTGGATGCGATTCGAAGAAACATGGCATCTAGAGGACTAAGAGATGAAAATGCAGAGGATAGGGATTTATGGAGAAATAAAATTATGAATGGTTTATAGGAAAACTACTGTGTGGTAGATAATTCCTAAATAAAAAAAATCTGATGTGTTACACTCACATGACTTTCTCTACTCTTTTTACAAAAACAAACTATTTTTACAAACGCTTATTCTCCATCTATTCGTGTTAATCTATATAAAAATTTGCATAAATTATCTTAGTACTAATTTTCTTTTAGGTGCAAGGGGAATATGGTAGGCTTTAAGCGATAGTCAAATCTTGTAAGAGCTGCTTTGCTATGTGGGTCATTCCATTCTCTTTGCATGTCCAGGACATAAAAAGCGATTAACGAATTCCTATTTGAAAAAAAAAATAAGTATTTGAAAATTCAAATAAATATCTCGTAAGTGGTTCGACAATAAAATGTATTTGGCATAAACTGTTTGTTTTAACGTGATCTACATTTTTTGTGCAGTAAAATGTCTCTGTTACGGTTTACCAGTTATGCAAAATGCATTCAAAATGAAGAGGACTTTGCGGACATTCCCAGAAAGTTCAAGATATGCATTTCATTTGCCATGAAACTATCTTAAACATACGATATTTTAATCAAAATCGTTAGAGGCATTTTTGAGAAAATTAAAATTTCAAAAAATGTTCCCTGTAAAGGGTAGCCTGGGTTGGGGGAATTTTCTTGAAAATCTTTGTGTCGCATCTTTCAAAGATACTGAACCTAATACTACCAAGTTTGGTGTTTACCGGACTTTTCGTTTTTGAGTTATGCTATTCACAGACACAGACTCTCAGAGGACCTTTTTATAAAAATGTTTTTTTTATGGATTCAGGAGACATCAAAACATGTATTTCGGCTGAAATCTCTATATGGAATTTTTAGATGGGATGCAATACTTACCCTACTTACTGTACGTAGTAGAGAAAGTAAAAAGAAAACAATTGGAGGTATTGCACATTATTTTCTCTGCTCTCTCTTCTGCAAGCTATTCTTAAAAAAACTTTTTTCGCTGTAGGTATAAGAAGAATATAATAGACTAAAGCGATAGCCACATTTTTAAAAATCGAATCGCTATGTAATGGCTCCAAAATTCAATGGTTTTAGCATGACAAAGATAAAAAACGAATGGCGACCATGTGTTAAAAGATAAGTATTTGGGCATTTAAAAAAATAACAAAGAATATTTCGCATCTTACACGAAATGAAGTCCTTATTACTTAATTTAAAACCATTTATAGGCTAATATTTATCTCATTTTCTTAAGGTGGGAAGGAGAACACTTTATATGAATTATAGGTAGAATAATTATGAGAGGTGCTTGTGAGTAACAGAGAAAGTTGTGTAATTATGTAATCAGAATATTCTCCCGTTAGAATCTCCCGTAGAATCTTGACTGACAAATAAAATCTATATCTTTAATTTTCTGGGAATAGCCTGGAGCTCACAGGCTCCTCTTTATTCTGAATGACTTTTGTGTAATTGCAGGACCACGAGAAAAAACGAATAGTGACTTGATAAAAGCATAAGTATTTGAAAATTCAAATTAATAACAAAGAATACCTCGGAAATTTTATTCGGTATAATTGCGTGATTTAACGAGATCAACATTTATTGTGCAGTAATCTTAAACACGTGGTATTTTAGTCAAAATCATTGTCATTTTTGAGAAAATAAAAAATGTCGAACTTTTTCCCATGTGAGGGTATTTTGGGATGGGGAGATTTTTTTTCTCAAAATTTTCCTGTCGCATCTTTGGAAGTTACTGAACTTAAATGCAAGTTTGGTATTTATCAAACAAATCGATTTTGAGTTATGCCGTTCACACAGACACAAGGAATTTAAATCTAAAAATGCCTTTTTTAAAATTAATTGTTCTTTCACAAAAGCCGTGTATAGGACAAGCCTGGAAAGGTAGAATCAAACGACTGAGAAATTCAATGCCATATTCGGGATTTGAATCATGGAGTTTTCCGTTTTCCATCCGGTTGCTCTAGCCAACTTAGCTACCTTAGTAACATGCCGCTAGGATATTAAATTCCCCAACATACACTGTAAGTCGCCATTGGGGTGTGTTATCTCAAAATAATTTGATATCTTCTTGTGGTTTACGGGAGAAAATGCGAGTCAGGGAATTTAATGTCGTGCCGGCATGTTGCCATGGTAGCTCAGTTGGTTAGAGCATAGCGAGACGGATAACGGGAAGATCCGTGGTTCAAATCCCGGCTATGGCATTGAACTCTTCAACCATCTGATTCTATCTTTCCAAAGCTTTTTTAATCAGGAGCCCTCAAAACATGTATTTTCGTTGATATTTGGAATTTCTGAGTGAAATGTAATACTTTCTCTTACCTATTAAGGAGGTGACAGAGAGAACAATAATTCTAAACATTAAACAAATCTATATTGGCTATAGAGGGTCTAGGGATAAAAAAAGATTACAGGTCTTATGAGCTAACATTTGACGTAGTGTTATGATATAAGGTGAGTGTAATAGTTCTCGAATAGCTTTCTGTCAGGCTTACAAATCCAGTATTAGTCCAGGCAGGAATTGTGCTGAAAGATCAACTAACATGAGCCGTTTCTACTGCCAGGCCGCCAGTTACAACAGCGAAACATGGACATTGTAAGAGTATAACTGTAAAGATCAGACGTGCAAGATGGGGCAGAGGGGATCGAGCTCTCTCTAGGCCGCAAAACGGAAGAGAGGCAGGGAGTGAAATGTACATAGTGTACTGTACTGCAAGGAGCAGTTGTTAAAGTTTTGCATTACTACAGTGTTAACTAACTTCGTTTTCCGTAAGTACATTGTAGACACAGTACACTTAGCAAAAACTGTAAAGCCAATTTGTGTACATTTTGTTTCTATAATAGCGGTGAAGATATTGCACATTGTAGTTTGTAGAGCAAAATATTCTCGACCATTGGTGATGTAAATTTTTTACATTGGAGGTATCTCGAAATGGAGTGTCAGAACAAGTTAATATGCGGTTGTCTGTTGTCTGTGATATTTTATTTCACACTTCACCCATCTCTACCATTTTATTTGGATACTTCGGTGCTTTGCCTGCATTTAGTATAGTACAGAGCCTTCGTTTGAACGCGTGGCCGGCCTAACAGGAATTTTCTCGGCACCGAGAAGCACGCTGATTGCCGGCGGAGTTGGATATTCATAGCGCCTGAAATTCAGGCGCATAAATTTCTCATGCAAATTATAACTACAATAACCACATGCATTCTTAATAGAAGATGTTAGAAATTACGTCCTTGTGCCAGTACACATTTCTCACATCTTTTAAGAAAATTTACATTAACACTCATTAATTCTTCATTCTCTATGCGTCGTCCGTAAAACTAATGAAATCCGGATCACTGGAGTGATCAATTAACATTATCCAACACCCATTTTCAGATATTAACTCTACTCACATTATCGCGTGATTGCAACTTCTGAGCTGTAGCTATCTTATAGGGTTTTAATGTTAAAGTTTAGCGTATTCCAAGCCGAAGTTTGCGAAACTACTAATTGCTATTCAAGCTTTGTCAGAGATTGCTTTCGACGTTCTAAGTTTTCTCCGACACCATCTAGTGTTTCCTCTGTAAGAACACGGCGATTTACTTTCGATTTATTATCAAGAATAGGTCGCGTTTCCCTAAATCTGTTCACAGATTTCGAACCATTTCTGTGTGAGGCGCACGAATTGCAGGGAATCTGTATATAAATCGCCGTCTCAGTTCTCTACAAGAGTTTGTTGTCACATATGAATCATACATGAAGATGCTGTAGGCTAAAGTATGCGGAGTTAATGGCATTCTAACAGCACTAACAACTTAAACAGTGAAACAATGGTCTAACAGCGCACCAACCTCTGAACTAAGATTTCTCGTCACCTAGTTAGTCGGCACGGAGAGTAAGGAAACCGCAGAGGTAACAGAACTGGTTAGTAACAGCGCAATGCAGGACAACCAATTCCCCGTAATATGACCAGTATGGAAACAGAGGTTCTGTGTATGTTCACAAGGGCATATGATAGACTGCAGTTACTTAGGCAACTTCTCTGTCTTACCTGCGTGGCGCATAGTGCATCCTTTAGGGGCGAAAGTTGCCTTGGGCCTTAGAGACGAACTGGTCTGCATTCTGCAGTGCTGACAAAAATGGAAAGCAGGACTGTTTGGGAAAAGTGGTACGGACGCTGATAGGTTTGTGCTATTGCCCAATGCCTTACTTTAAAGTTGGTGTTGAGTAAAACTTTCAATTATTTTGCAATAGAATTGTTTACAATTTTTTCGATTTTACTAATATTCTATTTAAGTTTAGGAAATTTCCAATGTAATTAAATTTCGGAAATGGAGTCACAATATAAGGATTTTAACGCAAATTATTGTGAAATTTAGCCTAATGTGCACTTTCCCTGTAAGGTGCTTTTCTTTTTTACACATTTATATAACATTTCAGGGGAATGAATACACGCTTTTGTGCACAATTCAAAGTAGAAGGCATAATCGTTATGTTGTTATCTCAGACTTAAGATATTCTAATCAGAATCGCGGGAGACATTTTCAAGTACACATGAAAATAGCAAAAACGTTTCCAAGGTAACGTTTAATGGCAATAGGAGTTATTTTCTTAGAAATGTTCCCTAGGATCCTTGGAAGCCACATACCAAAAAAATTATATTTATACGACTTTTCGTTCTTGATGCGCACTGTTCACGTTCAGACAAGTCTATGAGGGCGAAGAGTTTTATCTTTCGTTTAGAAATCTACCTTTGCAACAGGTATAGGAAACAAAATTGTAACTAGAACTTTGTAAATGTTAAATTATGAGATCTTAGCAAGGGATACATGCCTGAAATAGCGTGTTAAGCCCTACGGCGTTATATAGGATTTGTTCTCTGCTGGAATGACAAAAGGATATACAAGTCGGCCGTCTGACACCGAAGAAGTAGTCTTCCTTTTTTGTGGCTTTGCTGCAGCGGTGCATTTCACGCAAGAACAAGACACGGTTTGGTTGCCAAGCAACCGGAATATGATACCATGCTCAACTTTTTGCTTCAGACAAACCAGAAAATTCAATGACTAGCACTTTAACAAGAATCGCAAATATCCGGCGGTAATTTGAGTCTTGGGTGCTACTGTAGGTAACTACCATCTTGGTTTCTTAAAACTTGATGGTCACTTTGTCTTCTGTTAAAATATTATGTAAATGATCTATTAGTAGCAATTGGAGGTATTTCAGCTGCTACTGGACAGTAAATGTGTAGTGGGATATTTGTTGGTAGTTGGAAGATGCTTCATGTTTATCTGCACAACGTATGGGAGCCAATTTGTCGCAGTCACTTCGTGTTATCTTATTGCTGGGCGCCTGTTGTTGTTTTATTATTTTGCATTTTGGGTTCATTGTGCTCCGGCTAGCTATGATTATTATTATTATTATTCAGTCGAGCAAATCTCTTAAACAGGTTGTGTAAACGGAAAGGATTTTGTTACTCAAAGATAACACTGATAAAAGAATTTGTTTTTACACTTTTATTACCGTCACAATTAATTAAGTTCACATATTGATTCGTGATACACGCCAAACTGAAACTGTTATATTTTCTAATATCACTATAATCACTTATTTACTGCACATTATTAATTCGCGTGTTTCACATTTATAACCAACTTTAAGACGCGAGAGATTCTGTAGAATTGCGACGTATAATTTATGTATGCTTCCGTTGAACTATGCAACGTGTAACCCGCGAACGATTCTGATGAACTAACTGTGCGACGTATAACGCGTGAATGCTTCTGTTGGACTGACGAAATCTGCCTCTGACTTTAGCTTTTTATACTCCCACACCCCGATATGCCTAAAGATTATAACCGAGCTGCTATTGGTTAATAAAACGCGCCAACATTAGCTTCTATTTTTATATCCAATCAAAAATTACGTAAACATATGCTCTAGGGAAAATATTCCCGCTATTTCTAAGAAAAGCGCGCCAATCTGACGTCATTTGTTTGTCTCTTGTAATTAATATTCAACTCACCCCATTCGCACATTGTTATCCGCTCCTATTGTCAGTTTCAGTGAGGTCGTGTAAACTTATTTCCTAACAATGCATATAATTAACAAACATCTCAAATCAATGTCATACAATAATGCTTATTTACACTACAATCACTCTGGCATTTACATTATTGTGATACAAATTACTGCCACAAATGTTGCAGGCTTAAGGCGAAAATATTTATTCAGTAAGTAGTTTAAAGCTTAGATCAGTTCTTAGGAAATAAAACAGGGAAAATATTCTATCTGGGATAAGTATTTTTTGACAATATATAGATGGATCCCTACTAAATAATTTTGGTTTTACATCCTCGACATCCTCCTGAACTCTTTCTTTGCAGAAAACCTCGCTCCCTTCACCGTTGGTTTTGGTTTTCACTACTTTATTCTTCATTTGGAGCCCATTCATATGTATTTTTCCTAACCAAATTTTTAAAACCCTGTTAATAGGACAAAATAAACTAATGGTGCCACCTTTCAGTTTCTGTAAGGGAACCTTGCACTTTTATTTTTAGTTTTTAAGCATTACATTTGAACCAATAACTCGATATCATATTTTGTTGGAATGAATTTTGTGATCTCTTGATTCCAAACAGAACGTATATCTATAACAACAGTATAATCCATAAACAAAAAGTAGGAAAAATTAGTACCAAACTTAATACTTATGACGGAAATATTTTAAGAATTCAAATTGGTCTATCTTCTTTCCTTTTTAAAAATGGCTGCAATGACTTTGAGCAAACTAGCATGTGTTATATACCTACATATGTGTAATCACTATAAACTAAAAATATAGTTCGAAATGGTGGAAGGCACTTTGGTTACATCTGTGTTACATAGTTGAAAATCTGCTCTTCTTCTTCTCCTTTTTCGTTTCAGCTGATTACTAAGAAAAACAACGAGCAGCGTAAAGAGATATATATTGTTTTCGTATCATTCATCTAACGAAGTCCTTATTTCCTAATCTGAAACAATTTATAGGCTAATATTTATCGCGTTTCTGTTATCACGGAGAGAAGAATACTTTTATATAAATTATATAGTATCCTTGTGAGTTTACAAAAGAGAAAGTTGCGTGATTATATAATTAGAATTCTTTCCCGTATTTTCAATTTGTTCTTTTCATGAAATCTTTGCATTTCGGCGCCACAACTATATTTTTGGAGAATGTTAATTAATCTTATGAACTTAAAGTTTCGTGCCTACGGTCCATACATTACTGGGTCTGTGAATAATTGATTAAATACTGTTTTTATTGCAATTTGCTTATCTCGCAAAACGCTGTTAAATTTTGAAAGTTCAATTATCCTCGTTTAAATGCTCAAGATTTTGTATTTAGTTATTGTGATTGTTAAATAGATGCGACTTCGATTTCAACGATCTAACATCAGTCCTGCCGTATTTGCGCATATTTCTACCTTTTTAACTTTCTCTACTACGTATAGTGAGTAGGGGAAGTATTGCATTGCATATTGGATACCGAGATTTCACTGGAAATACTTGTTTTGAGGCCCCCTGAATCCAAAACAGCATTTTTAGAAAAAGGTCCGCATGTGTGTCTGTGCCTGGACAGATAACTCAAAGAGGAAAAGTCGGATAAATACCAAATTTAGGTTTAGTATCTTTTAAAGGTGTGAAACGAAGATTTTCTAGAAAATCTTCTCACCTCAGACTACCCTTTCATGGGACATTTTTCGAAAATTTTTATTTTCTCAAAAATGGCTCTAGCGATTTTCATTATAATATCATATACTTAAGACAAATGACAAATAAATGTATTTCTTGAATTCTCTGAATGGCTATTGCATAACTGGTAAGCCGTAAGAGATAGACATAATGTTTCTATACAAAAAATGTAGATCTCGTTAAAACACGCAATTTATGCCATATACATTTTTTTTATTGAAACATTTCCGAGATATTCCTTGTTACTGGTTTGAATTTTCCAAAATATACTTTTTCTCAAATGGGAATTCGTTACTCGTTTTTTTATGTCCTGGACATACAAAGGGAATGAAATGCTCCACACAGCAACCAGCTCTTAAAAGATTTGACTATCGTTTAAAGCCTACATATTCCCCTTGCATCTATAAGAAAATTAGAAATAACATTCTGCAATGCTTATCTCGATTAACATGAAGTAGATGGGGAATAAGCGTTTGTAAAATAGTTTGTACAAGAGTAGAGAAAGTCATGTGAGTACAACACACAAGATTTTTTTAAGTAATGTTCTAATATTCAGCTTCCACTTCTTATATACTTCTATCAGCTTCCTTGGTATGTATTCTTGGTCTTTATACCCTTCTGAAACCATAAATTCATCATCATCATCATCATCAATTATTATTATTACTATTATTACCTAGAATACGCTTTCATATTTTAGTAATAGTCTCATTTGTGAGCATCTATTTTTCCAGGTCGTTAAATCATTTTGAATATACATTTTAAATTAATCTAATGCCATGGAATAAACTTGCAATAAGGCTTTAGTGACACAGAATATTATTATTATTATTATTATTATTATTATTATTAAGTGAATATATTTCATGAGAGGTTAACTAATTATCAAAATAAATAAATAAATGTCAAACCTCCAATGCAAAAAGTCGAACATTTTACCAAAAAAAGAAACGACTTGCTACCGAAAGGGAAAACAGTCTCCAGCTGTTGAAATGCTGTAGCTGAAGTGGTGGGTTGGCAGTACTGTAACTGGTTACGCTTCACTGCCACGGAGAACATGCCGAATGCCTGTTCGAAGCGATTAGAACATTCCGCGACGCCAGCGCTGCCTGGTGCGGGAGAGAGCTCTGCACGATGTGAACAAAACACGATAATTAATACCCCATTACTTTCACGATCTCACTCCATCTTTGTGATGCGATTTATAGTGTAACTACACCTTCACGAACGTTCGGCGCTCATCGCTTCGCTCTTGTTTCACATCTTTGTTGCCAATATCACAGATCCATGAGCCTTCTTAGTGGATAGGATGTATCTATGGCAATCAGTTTTCAGGAAACTTTTACGAAAGTTATTATTGTTATTATTATTATTATTATTATTATTACTACTATTTGAAAAATAGTAGTAGAGTGCAGAAAATTTGAACAGTCGGCCACTAAATCTCTATTGGTCTCTTCTTTCAGAAACATAAAGGTAAACATTTAAGCCACTTCTGAAATTTCTACAAGTTGTTAAAAGATACACAGAATGGCTCAAATATAAGTATAGAGTATTGATCATGTCATTACGTTTTACTTCTCCCCCCCCCCGCCTTTTTCGCGAGATATTGACATGGATCACCACAGTAAATAGTTGTTCAGTACTGCCTTAATTTTTCACTACTCAGATTCTCCCCCATGTTTTCTGTTCCCTTCCCAAGATATGTTTTACGCATAGATAACATGTAACTGTTATGTCTATGTTTTTAATTTTATAACAAATACTAATCCTTGATCACCTCTGTAGCGTGGGGATAGCGTGTCTGTCTTACATTCAAGAGGCCCAGAGATCGAATCTCGATTAGGGTGAATTATATGGATAAAGTTTTCCCGGGATTTTCCTTATCCTGTGAAGACGAATGTCGGGTAACTCTAAACTCTAGGGATCCCGGGCCCATTTGAACATCATTTAAACCATTTCATTCATTCATCTTTCAATATGACCTACCCGGTAAAGCAGTAAAATGACAAGAAAGAAAGGAAAAAGAAAAAAGAAATTGCCAATTCTATTACCCCATCATTCCCAACATCTATAAAGAAAAAATCTGTACTGCAAAGTTTACCTACATTTGGACCACTCTGTTGCTTTTTGTGGTGAAATTATGTTATACATTTTAAAAAGTATGTTATGGACAGTTCCAACAATAATGTCAAAAATAGTTGGTATTTTAAGACAATTCTATATGTAAATGTCATTAGTTTATTGTGGATTTCAATTTAATATAAAACCTGTCGATGAATGTTATTGACATCCTTTATTATATACATTTTCATCTCCATACGTGTAGTGTTTTGCCTAAAAATAATAAATTTCCAGAAGACTGTTTATAAAGCTCCTTTAAATTTTTACTGATTTCAACCAGTGATACTTATTGACAGATTTTGTTCAAATTATTATGTATAAAATGTGGACTCTGTAAGTGCAACTTAGCATAAGCAAATAAGAGAGGAATTTTGGAAGGACTCTATGTGCTCTCTTCCAGAATGGACAAATGTCCAAGTGATAAAGATAAAGGTATGGACGAACGGAGGGAACCTCCGAACCCGGGGCAGAGCACGCACGCAGCCCAACCGCCTTTGTACCCCCGAGAGGGGAGATGAGGGGAGAAACCCGAAGAGCGATCAGTCCGGATGACGACGGGCGCAAGCACGGACGGGGTTCCTAATGTTTACAGATTGAACGCCTCCAACGCCACCCGAGCCCACTCTATTAGGCCCGAGCCTCCGAGGTCCCTCAAAGGAGCTCCCGCCTAAAAGCACCCAGAGGCGGCTTCCAGCCGAGCAGTCCTTGGACGACGTCAGGATGAAACTTCCACAGAGCACACAGCCATTGTTCAGCAGTAAACCCACTGAACACCGTCGCCTGCTCCTACAAACCTGAAACAGATGACAAGGAGGATCATGGGTACAGGCAATGAGGGACAGGAGAGTCGTGGTAGAAGATGAACCCCTCCAGTTTTCGCCTGCCGACCCGGGGAAACCACGAAAAACCCACCGTGTTCGGCCACCGTGGACCCCACCCGGGACCTTTCGAATTCGATGCGCACACGTTACCGCGGTGACACCTCAACTGATACTAGCATTCTCTATGTTCTTACACCTCTGGACATGACAACTGCAGAGATAGCCATGATCCTCTGGCGCAAATCCGTTACCAGAATTCTGTAGATACAAGATTTTCCGATCAACAGGACTCCTCGTTAAAGTCTGATGCTGCAAAATGTTGTTGTCAGAAACGTTTCTCTGTGATTTATTGTAAAAACCGTCTTCAGTGTTGTATTTTTCAATGAGTTATTAAACTTTCATATTGGTAGGTTTTGTCCCGGACACTCTGTATAAAATTTAAACTGAGTTATGCATCCAATGCGTGAGATTTAATGCGCTCAAACACATGGTTAGACGGACAAGGTATAGTAATAGGGTATTAGCTGTAGTGAACATTTTTAAAATGCATTTCCCTGATTTCTTCATCATTTTCCCGAATATTAACGCGGATGTTGTTGAATATCCTGCAAAAGGTAATTATTTTACATAAAAGTTATATAACATTAATAACAGACTAAAATTAAAATATATGTGACATTTTGTGTGATTTTAAGACTATTAAAACGTTTAATTTAATTCAATTTTTAAATTTTAATAAATGTTTAAAGTTCTTCGTAAAGCAATCAGACATTTTAAGTGTGAATCATCTTTATTGCAGCTAAGAATCCATTTCCTACTCTTAGGTTACCTTAATGATATTCTGTAACAAACCCCTTTTAAATACAAACTTCCAGTTTGAGATAATAACATCTGATAAAAGTTAGTACGCAGAAAGTAGGCTGGAAACAGAATGCGCCCAGCAGCACGCCAGAAACAATGTTCGGGCGATCATTATTGTATTATCTTATCGCCAGGGTTCTTTCTTCCATCTTCCTTCAATCTCACGCGCTGTTTTTGCTCGTCTCGTCTTTCGCCGATGCTGTTTTTTGGTTTTATTTGTGAACGTGCCTCTTCTTCTCCTCGTCCTTGCTTTGTCCTTCACACGGGGGATCTACATCAGATTCCACCCACCCAACCACCTCTTACTATGGCTTCAGTCACACACGTGCACATGGAGCAACAGTTTTCGGCTGTCATTGCGAGAAGCAATCTCATCAAAATCAATCAGTTTCGATACAAAGGCTGTGTACAATGCTGAGTGAGTTACTTACCGTTATCAGTCTAACAATGTTTGCTCAGTGAACTACAGATTTGACACTCTCATCCTTAAAAGCATTTTGAGGAGAGTCACGAATTCCGATAGTGGATGTAGAATTCGAATCGGGATGACAGGCAAACGAAACATCGAAGTGGGACGCTTATTATACAACGGATATTATTGCGCACAAAAGCAGAATCGCTTACGCATGAAACAATATGAAGAGAACTATACGGATGCTGTAATTGAGAAATACAGCTTTTCCGCACCCATGTTCATATAACTGTTTTAGATTAGATTGGATTGCATTCTGTGAGTTCACTAGCAGCCATAGAGGCTTGTGAACATAGCATGTCAAGGAAATGTACAAAAATTACGTATAAACATAAATATTACATAGAATACAGAACATTTGAAATAAAATAGACATATTATATACAAAATGAAACAAAGCAGGTGTAATTTTGTGCAAAATCGAATACCTCCCTGCCGTTACAAGGCTAACATGATATGTAGACAAGAATAGTTATTTAAACTTTCACTAGGCTTGTACCTTTTGTTCGTCTCATCATTTTGTTCTATTAAATTTGTAATGCATAGCATTTACTGTCAGTTCTTAATATACATACATTTAAATAGCTTCATTAATTCTAGAGCAGGCATCAAATATAACTGGCAATTGTCATTAATATTTACTAATACTACTTACTGAGCTATATATGTGTTATCAGGATAATTTGTCATTCAGATAATCTTGTACACAAGTCTTAGTCTTCTGCATGAGGATGATCTCTACAGTTGTGAAGGTTAAGGGCTCATGATTTCATATTAATACCGCAAATATTCACATTTAACACTGGATTACTTTCCAGGGAAGAGAAGTAATATTTTCGGGGGTGAGAAGCTGCGGTCTGCTGGAATGTATTGGTCCAATCCCTTTCGACCGCTCAAGAGATCTAGCAGGATCTGGGTGTTTAAGCATGTGAAGCACAAGTTTTGAAATGCTTGGCTTCACAGTACGATGACGTCCACTGTTCTGATTGCTCTTTTTTACTTTCTCTACTACGTATAGTAAGTAGGGGAAGCATTGTATTCCACCCAAAAATTCGATACCGAGATTTCACCGGAAATATATGTTTTGAGACCCCCTGAATCCAAAAAAAGCATTTTTGGAAACATGTCCGTGTGTGTGTCTGTGTGTCTGTCTGTGTGTCTGTGAACAGCATAACTCAGAAACGAAGTCGGATAAACACCAAACTTGGTATTTAGGTTCAGTATCTTCCAGAGATGCGACACGAAGGTTTTCAAGAAAATCCCCCACCCCAGTTTACCCTTTACATTGAACATTTTTCGAATATTTTAATTTTCTCAAAAATGGCTCTAACGATTTTGATTAAATTGTCATATGTTTAAGATCTTTTCATGACAAATGAAGTGTATATCTCAAATTTTCTTGGAATGTCTCCAAAAGTATTCTTCATTGTGAACGACTTTTGCATAACTGGTAAACCATAAGAGATTGACAAAATTTTACTACACAAAAAATGTAGATCGCGTTAAAATACACAATTTATGTCATATACTTTTTTTTTGTTGAGTGAACCATTTTCAAGATATTGCTTGTTATTCCCTAAAATTTTTCGATACTTATTTTCTCAAATGGGAATTCGTTATTCATTTTTTGTCTTGGATATGCAAAGAGTATTAATCTGTGGCAAAGGGAATGGTGTTGCACCTATCAACCAGCTATTAAGAGATATGTATGTGCTTAAAGGCTACTGTATTTCTATATTGCCCTTGTAAATATATTTTTCCCTTACATCTACAAGAAAATTAGCAATAAGATAGAGTCTGCAAATGTTTATCTCGATAACATGAAGTGGATGGAGAATAAGGTTTGTATAAATAGTTTGTACAAGAGTAGAGAAAGTCATGTGAGTGTAACACATAAGATTTTTTTCTTTCTTTTTTTTTTCGCCTGGAACATGGAAACTGTTGCACCTACAAGATTATTTCATTAACATTTTTGTCCTCAGTTTATCTGTAGAACACGATGCTGGAAATCATCAACTAAGGAAATACATAACTTAAAGACAAACATTTCTGTACAAAATTGAATACACCCTCATATAACTCCCAATATTTTGCCATAGAAATAAGTGTTTTACAACATATATCTGTTTATTTCCTTGTATAAAAATATTTTAGTTTTCTTGTGCTATAAATTGCAAAAGTGCGACGTATTCCCCTCTCCCTTGGGTCATCCACATAAAGCTAATGACTTAAAAGTTGATTTTCTGCTGTCATCTAAACATTAATAGGCATACACAAAATTTAACCCAAAAAGCAAAAAACTTGTAAATGAAGTTATTTTTAAACTTGATAACTCTCAGATGAGTAGTCTTGTTTAGATCAGAGATATTTTATAATCGTTTTAAATTCAGAATGGATTGCTTAATTGGTGCTGAAAATTTGTTTAGAATAAATATTGCAGTTTTTGAAATAAAATTTCTGTATTGATGATTTTTAAAAGAAAACTACAAAGTAAGGCCTAAAAAGTGTCTGAAATTACCTGGCCTTCTGGAAACATCCAAGTTACGAAATATCCTTGCCAATGAAAATCGATTTTAAAACAGATTCTAGTGAGCAGTTGTTTCGGAAGTCGTGAAAACATTGACAGAAGGCAGCCATTTTACTTAGAGCGCACATCAATTAATAATGAAATACTGCAGTTAATTTATAAATTGGCAACCGGTTTTTTGTATAAGATTAGTCTGAAAGAGCAAGAAACCCACAATCGTGCACTAAATTAAATACAGTACAATGTGTTCCATGAATTCGTATAATAACTTTGCAACAGCGATCTCTTATTCTTTAAATTTCGTGTGTCAAATTAAGTCTGATAGATCTGATGTCATATGTGTTGTAGATTAAATCTTTAATGAATCAGCCTCTTCGTAGAGGACGAGTAACCCTATTTTTAACTTTGAACCATGTGGAACTTTACACTTAATTCTGTCAAAAACGTCTTTTCGTATTTTGCTAATCTGTGATTTGCTTCAAAGCTTCTTGTTTTTTCATTTGATTGTGGACTGCAAATCGATATTGTGGAGCCCAAATATTTGAAACATCGTCGGTAAAAAAAATAATTTTAGAAGCGAGTGAAATACCCCTCCGTTAATGATCAGCGGGCTTCCTATTACTTTGCTATTCTTATTTCGTGCAGCCTTTGTCTGTTACACCATCACGCAGAGGCAGGAAGGAAGGGAGCTGTGACGTATCCACAAACTGGCGGAAGTTGGATCTGTTTGCCCCCGGAGGTAGCCGGTGCGGAACCTCGCACAATGTAATTATCTGATCCTGAGCAATATAGGCAGCGGAGAAGAAATGCTAAAAGATGATGTTATAAATGCAACAGTAAAAGGAAAAGATTAAGGAACAGGTTAAAGAAGCCATGTGTGAAAATAAACTCAAAAAGTTACAAAATTGATGTTTATGTAACAAATGTATACTGGTAATTAATTGTTCTTGTAGGACAAGATTGGAAAAATAGAATCAGACTAAAAAACTTAATACCATAGACGGGATTTGGACCATGAATCTCCCAGTTTCCTGTAACCAACTGGGCTACCATGGCAAAAGCGGTAGGACAAAAATCCCCCAACGATTCTCATTTTTCTCGATAAACCACTAGAGGATCTCAAATTCATTTTGAGATGGCATACCCAAATGGCGACTAGCAATGTCGGAAGTGCTTTAAGTCCCGATCTTCATAGTTTAACCACCTATTAGATCATTCAGTAGTAATTAACTATTCTTTCACACAATCCGTGTGTAGGGCAAGGTTGGAAAGGTAGAATCAAACTGAAAAATGCAATGCCATACCCGAAATTTGAACAAGGAATCCTCTGGTTTCCGTCCGGTTGCTCTAACTAACCTTTACCATGGTAGCTCAGCTGGTTAGAGCAACCGGAAGAAGATCCGTGATACAAATGTATACCTACTCTTGCACGAGCGAATGTTTAGGGTAGGATCTATCAACTCATTGCTCCGTGGTGCAGAGTCCGTGGCTTAGAGATGTCCGTGAAACAGCCTGTGAGCAGAAGGGAAGGGTGGAGGGACGACAAAAAAAAGTAGTGTTGTGTTGAACCTCCAAAGTAAGTGGTATCATAATTCCTGCAAAATAGGAAATTATTTTAACGCAAAGGATGCTAGAGATATTTTTCAGTTTGAGAATGTAGTAATAATACTGTAACATTGCGCTTTCATTCTTGTTAAATAGATTCAAACAATATAACCATATTTTTTAATCAGTTGAGAAATTTAAAGATACCATTAGTGGCAATATTAAATGAAACATTAGTTCACATACTTATGTAAGACATTTCTAATGAAAATCTGAAAGTAATGATGGCAAATGCGACACCTAACACTAAATCAAATATATATTTTATCCACGTCTTTAGTATTTGTATATAAAATAAATAGTTATTATTGCTTTAAACAACATAACATTAACATATTTTATTAGCATGCATATTAACTCAGTTCCCGGTTACGGAATGCGCCCGGATTCGATCCCACCTATGTGGTGTGGATTTTAAGTTCCGAAAATAAGACCTGTACCCACCATCTGAGGAAAGTGAGGAGCTACAATAGGCAGCGGTCCTGCCTTCGCGAGCCAACTTTCCGTCTAGGAGAAGTGTGATGCTGGCCACATTATCTCCCTGTATCGTTTGGATGATCGTCTACCTCTACCGTGTGTAAGTGGGCATGGGGCTGGCAGTCGGGTTGGCACGCCCAGGCCCCGCGCGGGCTGTAGCGCCACAGGATTTATTTATTAATATAAATTTGCACATACATATACATGGAAATTATTTACTGCAATTACTTCTCTATCGTATTGTTATTTCTTTATTTAACTATTTATATCTGCCTGTCAATAATTACGGTATCAGTGATTTAATAAGGGAAGGTTTTAGTGTAATAAGCTTGTAGACATCTTTTATGATTTACCAGTTACACAAAATTATACGAAATTCATTCAGAATGAAGAGAATTTCGCAGGCTATTCTCAGAAAATTTAATATACAGGATGAGTTTGAAGTCCACCTTCAAACTACAGGGGGTAATTCCTGACTGGAAATGAAGCACAGAGGTTCATATCACCTTGAGTCCGGAAATGCGCGGTTTCCACGTTAGATGGCACTGAAGAACGACATCAAGCAAAGAGCCCTGACGCACAGTACATAGCTGAATCCCATCCATGTCACAACAGACTTCAAAGTGGCCTCCATGAGATGCAGTGCACGCGTTCACACGTCGCATCATGGATTGCCTCACTCGTTCGAATGTTCCGGGCTTTGTCCGAATATTGTCACTGGCTTCCTGGGTACGCTGTTGAAGGGTCTAAACATCAGAAATAGGATCATTGTGCACAATGCTTTACAGATGCCCCCACGAGTAAAAATCCAGGGGATTTAAGTCCGGTGATTGAGCAGGCCATGCAACGGGCCTCAACGTCCTATCTATCGTCTGGAGAAGATATTAAGGTGTCGGCGAACATTGATGCGAAAGTGGGATAGCGCTGCAGCCATATTGCCTATCGTATTGCCAAAGGCACATTCTCCAGCAAGTCCAGATGCTTTCTCCGTTCAGGCGCTGAGGAAGAAGAACTGGTTCAAATAGGCAGTCGCCAATAATCCCTGCTCAAACACTGATGCTGAGCCGCTGCTGATAAGACGCTTCAACCATTCCGTGAGGATTTTCTATAGCCCACAGATGACCATTATGTACGTTAATGATGCCATCTCTACCAAAGTCACTTCTTCGATAAAAACGACTGAAGACAGAAATTCCATAATGTGATGGTCTGCTGCACAAACCAGCGACAGAATGTTTCGCGTGGAGAAAAATCCGCCGGTGATAGTCCCTGCACACGTTGGAGGTGATAGTGATAATGGTGGTTGTCATGAAGCATAGAAATAATCGTTCTCCCAGGAGATGTATAAGCCCACAAGGAGGAGGGGAGCCGGCTGCACCAGGCCCATCAGGGGAGTTTAAATCTGTAAATGTTAGGGACCTTGCCCTTTGCCTGTCGTGCCCCCTCTGGTCCGACCGGCCTCTGTCTCCTGATTCCTCCTTATTGAGGGTGCCCCGGCAGGGACGTAGGTACAAAAGATCTATGTAGACGTACTAAGGCCCCTCCACTTGAATCCTAATCCTATATTAAGGTTAGGCATAGACCAAAAGCGTGTTATACTTATTACACTTCTATTACGCGTTGTATTGAAATAACATGTTTTACTGCGTAAACAAAAGCAGAGTATTCTTTTGTTTGGTTGCAGCAAAGTAACGAGTGTTTATTACGTTTTCTTGCGGAGTGTTTGACTCTTCACAACAAGCTGACAGGCAGTTTAACATCATTAGCATAACACGGCACGGCGGTGATATTAAAAATACTGTCGTGGAGAATAGAGTCCCATAGCTTGAAAATGGGCTTTTCTCGCTAGAGGCGCTGACCTGGTTTAGAACAAATTGGTAGCACAAGATACAAAGAGCTCATATAACCTGCCTTCTGTACAGGCAGTTCTCTTCTCAACTGCAAATGACAGCGTTCGTGACTATGAATGGTACCTCTCTTTGAATCGAATGGTTTGTCTGAATGTGCATTTAATTTGAATCCAAAGGATAAACTTTACCAGGGCAAGCTTTATGCTACTTTAAATATTGGAAATTCTTAACTCAAGCTGTGGTAGTGTGCACATATTTACATCGGCTGTACAAAATTATGTAACATTACTTGTAATTTTATAATTTGTATGTTTATTTAATTCTTAAATGCTGCATTTGTTGGATATATGTCACTTATGCAGTATTTTTGATAGCGGTGGTCACATTGAATATGTTATAAAGATCATTAACCTTATTTTAAAAAATGAACTCAGAACTTAGATTATACCTCAAAAGCATGAAGACAAAAGTAGGTTGCTCTTCAAGACAAATGTGGTTTGACATACTTGAGGATATAAATCCCTTGCAGAGTCAAAGTTTCCGCACTATACTGCTATAAATGTCTTCGAGGTCTTCATTTCATACTCATAATAGTTGTTATACACACCGATTAGCATGCATCTTGGTAGTTCCATGGTATCGGCAAATCTTATGAAACCGAACGTAGCCGAGGGAACACTTCGTTGGGAAACGGTGTTCAAACTTTGAATTTGATTTCCTACCAAATGCATCTTAATTCTGTACTTCGAATTTTTATTTAGCTGCAATTCTACCCTAATAATAGCATTAGTGTGCTTCAAATAGAGAGTCACGAAACAGCTATCGCACCATGCTCCGACAGCTATACCAGCTAGTGATCACACTTCTTCCTTTTATCCTTTATGCCAGGAGATTCTTTGGTTCACGTTTGAAGTCTTCAATGCTACCTCTTCCCGAAATAAACACACTTGTGGTAAACAAAGGTAAGAGACAGACCCAAGCACGTGGGCGCAGTGAATCCTCCCATTGGCCCCTGACCACAGCACTCTGCCTAAGAGTAGAAAATAGATCTCATATTTTCTATATGTTATTAATTTTAAAATGCGCCAACTGATACGTTTAATTATTTCATTTCAACATGCTGCATTTTCAGTGTAATTTGGAAATAGAAATTAATCAGTTTAATGCAACTGAGCAGTTATTCAATATCGATTGCACATGCTGTGCCCGTGATGCGCGGAGTAATACAAAAGTGTGTTTCTTAGAACAGATCCAGTATAGCTGCGTAGTTACCTCCATTTACATTCTGCTTGTTAAGTTGCTGATAGATGTCTCTAGCTGAGTAGCCGCGTCTTTATCATCTAGCTCCTTTGCCATTGATTTAATGAAAATGGGGACCTTTTTGTCATTCTACGTATTCATTGTATGCAACACATATGATCTTAGTTATATAGCCAGTTTCCTTATTTCTATGTATTTTATTTCTTGTGTGGAACTTTGAGTCATAGTATCAAAATAAATATCCAATCCGGGTTTCACCTGCTACAGGGATACAACGAGAAACCTCAGTCAAATTTACCTATATGCAAGATATGAACGTATGAGCTCACAAATGCGAGGAAAAGGCACTATCCACAGCGCTATTTTTTTAACAAATGTGTATCTAACTCTAATTTTTGCTTTCTCTACTGTTTACCCATATTAAGTAGGGGAAATATTGCATTCCACCCTAAAAATCGATACAGAAATTTCACCGGAACCATTTTCAGACTTCCTGAATAAAAAAAATAGTTTTAGAAAAAGGTCTGTCTATATGTGTCTGTCACTTAAAGATGGACAACTTTTAAACACAAAAGTTGGTACTTAAGTTCAGCGTCTCTAAGGATGCGGCATGTATATTTTCAAGAAAATTTCCTCACCCCAGCTAATCTTTACATGAACAAATTGACGTTATTATTTTTTATTTTATTAAAAATGACTAACGATTTTGATAAAACACAAAATGTTAAAAAAATGACAAATAAAATATATGTATTACATTTTGTGGGAAGAGCCTGTGAAATTGTCTCCATTCTGAATGACTTTTGTAAGAGATAGGACAATCTTACTGCAGAAATAATGTAGATCTCGTTAAAGTCCACACTTTATCTCCAATAATTTCTTTGTGGTGTTCAACATTTCTGAGATATTCTTTGTTATTGAAAATGTTCAATACGTATAGATTATGCTAGTGGCAAGCCGGTATTCGCTTCTCATGCGGCCATGCAAAGAGGATGAAAAAGCTTTTCAAAAATCTTACTTTTGCTTTACCTAGTATATCCCTATACTAATACGAAATGTCTAGATGTTTAATGGAAGTTCGTTTCGATTAATAAGAAGTAAATAGAAGAATAAGCTTTTGTCAGTAGAAAAAAATGAGTAGAGAAGCCCGTGCGAAATTTCATTTGGTATAATTTCACATGTAATTTCTCATGAAAGAGGAAAAAAGAAGCTTTTGGTAATTATGGAATAATTTAAGCTATATCAGCTAACACATCAGATTATTTTAAAGTGCTATTCAGGTGTTTTTATGATGTTACGGAAAGAGCATGAAATTTCAAGCTCAGCATATAGCGGCCCCTTTTAAACATTTCACTATCGCTGTGTCCTTTGTGCTTATAACAGATGTGTAAATAAACTATTTATGCAAACGTTTATCACAATTAACTTGAAGTACTTAGATACAGGTAGAAGAAGAAAAAAGGAATAATTTATAGAGGCTAAATAAAACTAAACGATAGAGGTAGAGTGGTCATTTGAATGTAATCAGATTTGTTAATTTATTGAAAGCTTCGCCGTAGTAAATGTGCATTATATATGTGATAAAGGATGCGTAAGTCCAAGCGTAAGTGGTAGAGTAATTTTCCTTTTAATGTTTTGTTTGGCGAAACGCTATCATTTTTATGTTTTACGTAACTGTAGAACCGCCCTGATTTGTCCCTGCCTCTTTAGGCAACCAAGCAAGTGAATGGCGTTTTGTCTTTGCGTGGCTCGGGTTAAGGTTTTGTTCCAGTGTACGTGGGAACCCGTGAAGCAGATGAGATTACAGGAATTTCCATGTGCGCTCCGTGATGCGTGACTGGGTCGTGTCACGGTCTGCTACGGTGGTCATCGCATCTCCAAATCACCCAAAACATCGAGGGTCAGCGAACTATGGACCATCTGAGTGCTCAAGGTCAGACCTTTGTGGGTGTAAGGCTGGGCTCGAGCCTAGGCTGTAATCCAAATAGAACTGAGATTTCAAGTTTATTCTCCGGCACTGCATTTTTCTCTTTAACCTCATGCATTTTTCATAACATGAACGCATCTTGGGAGTGTGTTCTGGCCAGCGCGACCTGAAAACCTTCGGCCTTGGCAAATCTCTGAAGCACTTACTTGATGAAAACTATGTCTCGTAGTCTTTTGCAGCGTTCTCGTCGTGCCTCTCATTCCATGTTTCTGGTGTGACGAAGAGTAATGCCACAAGTATTTCAAGGTGTTAGTAATTTCATGAGGCCAAGCGTGAGCGTAATCCCTAAGACTATTTTGTGAACAGAATACCATAATAGTATATTGCGATAGGAGTGCGGTAAGTGCATTATGGCAGAACGAGGAAGAAGTTAGAAAATACGAGACGAAGTCTATATTTTTATTTCTGAGTTTATGCAAGGCACTTAACGCATCTGTACTGCATACAATTTTTTCGACGACAGTGAATATCAGAAATATTTCTGATAAAACTAATTACTGTCAGCTGTTCGAAAGCAGTATCAAGGACGCATCGCTATATTTAATGGGAATTGGTGATCGATTTTTCACGCCTGTTAGTGTTGATTAGGTCAACAACGGAAGGCGACATGGCTGCTTGCGCCGAAGTAGTTATATCTAAATCCTGCATGAATTAAACCTGAGTAAATATTAATAAACAAAAGTAAGTAAGGATGGCGAGATTTAAATGGTAAAATTCAATTATCAAATATGACTATATTGCATGCCTGCAACAATAAGTAGGTATACCTATATATAAATAGTTGAAAGAGTGTAGGAATTTCAACTTCCCATGGATGAGAGCATGAGCGGCAACTGGATAAAAAACTCTATCATCGAAAATAGTATATTGTGGAGCATGTGTATTGTATAATATTTTTTTTCAACGACAGTGAATAATATAATTACTGTCAGGTCTAGTCTCTGCGAATTGGTGGTTGATTAGTCACGTTGGTAGTGTTGACCAAGTCAGCAAATGAAGGCGAGATAGCTGCTTGCGCCGAAATACTTAAATTCAGATACTGCATGAATTAAATCCTAGGGAATTGTTAATAAATAAAAGGAAGTAAAGTGGGTATGATTTAAATGGTAAAATTCAACTATCAAATACGATTACATTGCATGTTTGTGCCAATAAATGTACATATTAATATTTGGAGTAACTTCAACTTCCCAAGCATGATAGCATGAACGGATAGTGTATAAAACGCTACCATCGAAAAACAATATTAAAGCTTGTTCCGTAGCAGTGAATTTAATATGTTCGAGCATACAATTAAACATAAAAAGAAAGTCTATGATTACTGGAAGAAAGCTAGACTTGGGAATTCGAGATGAGGGAGTGGAGTAAGTGGATAACTAATATTTGGAATATATCATAAGTAATAACCTAAGCTTTTGTCAAAACACCAAAAAAGAATAGCTATGGAAAAGGAATATTTTAATATGAAAATATCTTTTGTGGATCCTTGAAGAACTTTAAAGTGCTTTGTATGGTGCGTTGCATTATGTGGAAATTTGGACTTTGCAAAGAAGTCGTGGATATAGGTAGAAACGAAGCTTGTGAAATGGACGGTCAAAATAAATAATGGAGCTATTTTAGAAAAAAGTGAACGAAATAAAAGCAGTATATTGAAATTGATCAAGAAGATAAAGCTAAATTGATTGGAACGCTGGATGATAATATACCCTTGATAAAAGATGCACTGGATAGAATGTTTGAGGCAGAAATACATACAATGATAGTATTAAGATAAACTGCTGATATGCAGAGACGAAGAGGAAAGCGTAAAATAGGGTAGAATGGAGGAAGCTGGGCTTACAATGAAGTACCTGTCCTTTGGCAGAAATTATTGTTCATTGACAAATTCGTAATTTCATAACTGAAAGCCGCTTTCCCTTCATTTTATTTTGCATATCGACTAGAAATCCAAAATCAGGTCCAGTAGTCTTCATTTTCGAACAAATTGCAGCTACAGATGATTATTATTGGTTTGAATTGCACTAATTCTTAGAGTAATTGTTCAGTACCTGCAGTACCAAATGTCTGTTAGGTATACGAACGGATTAGTCAAAAAAAGCTAACACATAGCATTCACGTTCTTTATTATCACTTCACACTGGCATCAATCCGGATAAATATTTGCAAAAGACTTTTCGACAAAGACTTTGAGGATCCCCTATCTATAGTAATGACAGAGTTGGTATAGGTTTTATTTTATGCTCTGTTTAGCACGATTTGACATGAAAATATCACAAAATTATTCGTACCATATCAAGAAAGGAGTTTTCAGAAAATATAAATCTCGTGTCTCGGAAATAACACGGTGCTCTCTAGAACGTCACGTTCAGACACAGTAATTTGCAGAAGCATTGTTTTCATTTTTTCGTTTTATTTTACAGGCTAACATAATTACGTTTAGCCTAGTATTGAAAGTATGTATTATTACCGGAGGTGAGAAGATGGTTAATTTTCAGTAACAATTCCAATTGTTACAATAAATAATTGTTCCAAAGTAAGTCAAGTGTGTTCAGGAGTATTGACGCATAACCGCAACAAGATATTGTTGGTCCATGATGTTACTGGCCTTGCAAGGGGTTCTTTGTATTAAGTGATTCATCGTTTCGTTCGAGTACTAGGAGCTGACATTCTGCTTCCTTCTTTTACATTGAGCCATGGACATGCGAGTTCGTAACGTACACATCTAAATGTCTATTCTCTCCTTAGCTCGCATTTAAGGAATTCACGTCCACATCATAGTTAACACTGCGTTGTATCAGTTTAATGATGCTAATGTTCAAAACGACATCTCGGTAGTTGCATTTCACATGTCCATAGCAAGAGTTTTTCAAAATATTCCATTTAGCATCAATACATTTTTGCATTCGATGAAACCAGTCCTCAAAACAATATGCCATTCTTCCTGGGCCACTTCAGATACCAGACTTTTATAATGTTCCACTGCTTCATCTGATGCAAAAGTGATTCCACGCATTTTATCTTTAATGTTTGGAAACAAAAAGAAATCAGAAGATGCTAGATAAGGACTGTATGGTGGAAGGTCCATGTTGCTGACATTTAGGGCATCCAGATACTCAAATAGTAGTTTTGATGTGTATGCTGATGCGTTGTCATGTTGTAACATTTTTCCTTTTGGGCGTTTTTCACGAACTTTTGCACACATTTTCCGTAAACAGACATTTGTGTACCAATCGGCAGTAACGGTGTGTCTATCTTCTAATGCTATAGTAGCAATACGGCACGTTTAAGAAAGAAAAGGCACTAGCAACCATCTTTTTACCAGCACTGCGAATTCGTCGGACTTTTGTAAGGTTCGGTTCTGTTCGAAAGACCCATTGAGGCAAAGTGACTTTTCTTTTCAGGAACATAACAATAAATCCAAGATTCTTCGCCAGTAACGATATTCCAAACCAAATTTGAAGTGCCACCTTGGAATGTTTTCCAGATTTTTCTGCACCAATCAATGCATTATTGTTTTCGATCGGGAGTCAGTTTATGTGAAATCCATCGACAAAGATGTTTTCTCACTTCTTAACTGTTGATGTAAAATGTTTTGGAATTGACTCATACCAATGCCCAATAACGCCCGATGCTGTCAATCTTCTTCAAGCATTGCTCGAACAGCGGCAATATTTTCATCAGATACATCAGTTCTTGGGCGTCCTTCAGAAATTCATCACTAAGAAAACATCGATCTCTCTTAAATTCGCTGTACCGATTATAAATTATTGCCTTAGATGGGGCTTCTTCGCCAAATGCATTTCTAAGCCGATCTTCACATTGTTTAGGCGTTAATGACGATTTAGAATCGTAAAAAATCATGAAATATTCTGTAGTCAAATTCATTTTTGGGCGAACAAAAAATCCTTAAATGATGATAATTAAACTTAAAGCAAATAGAACAAACTACTAGGCAATCGACATTAGAAAGTGGTTGTCAAATATAAAGAAATTCCATTTGCTTTTAGAAAAGGTATTCTAAAAATTTTAAATTTTTCAGTATTTCCCTCTTACATCTGACTGACCGGAAGATTTCTAGTGGAGGTTGCCCAGTATTAGGCACTTGGAGGCACTAAAGTAGAAACCGTTCTAAGGTCTCACATTATGTATGTACTTGTAACCTTTGTATTATAACTCTACATCCTCTCTACGGAACCATTATAAAAATACTGAAAAATCCCATCAGTGCAAAGTTTGGGGGGGCAACTATTTTGCAATTGGGCCTATGGTTACTTTTGGAACCGTCCCATTTTCGGAACTGTTCCAAAATAGCGGCTAAGTTATTTTATGCTACCTCTAAATGTTACACATTTTCTGTGAGAAAGGGCAATTTTTTTGAGATCTAAATACTTAGTACCGTGACGCAGTGTTTATTGTAATCTATTATATTCACATCCTTGAACATGATACCGCTACACAGCCTCATTATCATGAGCATCAGCGAGAAGATCGTCACAAGCTTGTCACGCGAAGTACCTACTCCAGTTACAAGACATCTTCTCATATGCGCTATGCTTGCCATGAAAATATGCAGAGATGAAAAGACAAAATTAGAGTACAGGCTGCATTTCCTTTTGTCTCACTTTAATATTTAGACTTTCCCGATTACTTTAGTGTACAGCTTATTTGTTTTTGAGTGCTTGAAAAGTAAAGAATACGCTCTTAATTATGATTTGAGTTATTTAGAAGAAATTCAGTTACCTCTGTTGACAGCAGTTTCTATATTATGGTCTCTAATGCTGTTGCTTCCCGCTTTATCAAACTTTCCTTTTAAGTGTATGCGGTTACTCTTAAAACAGCGAAGTCGTCCTCCGTGGTGTAGTGGTTACCATGCTAACCTTAGTTCTTGAGGTCGCGGGTTCAAACCCGGCGGAGGGCGATGGATTTTTTTTCGGGCGTAAAAATTCTTAGCATGGCTTCCTTCGGAAGAGAAGTAAAGCCGGTGTCGTAGATTTACGGCACGTAGAACCTCAAGCCTGATAAAGAGGCCTCTGAGCAAAATCTCCGGTCTTTAACGCCCAATATAGAATGGGACGCTAAGGACCACAGCAGTTAAAGAGCGTCCCTAAATAAAACTCAATTTAATTTAATTTAAAACAGCAATTGCTGAAAATCACTTTTTTAATCACTAGTTTTCTCAGGAGCATTTCGTGCTATAATTTAATAATACATAAGACTGCTGATAATCTGGATTCACAGTGTTTGAGAAGGACTACAATACGATGTAAAATGTTTTAATGTAAGTAAAACTGTAGAAATATTTGACGTTTACACATACATATACGAAAACCGCGATGGGAAGCAGCAGCGTAGTGCGAAATCTGGGCGACCGCGTGCCAAGTTGAATTGCAATGTTGTCGGATTGGGCGTGTGAGTTTTCTTTGCCGTGATATAATCTAAGTAGCATCTGAGCCTATCCAACAGTATATGGGGAGAAAAAAAAGGTAAAAACAAACTAAATATACAAACATAACGTAGATGATAACGCCTTCAATGTTCTTTTAGTAAATTTTTCTTCTAACGTAGCACAGCCTTCTAAGTTCTGTTAAGACATTTTTCTTCGTTTCTTTAGGTTATAAATCAGAAATATTGTGAATCTGCTGCGATAATTTCCAAATAATTGCAAATCAGGTGCGACAACCTTATTTTCACAAGATTTCTGCAATAGACTACCGTCACTGGTCCAAACTGACACGAGCAGTGAATGTCAATATTGAATGCCTGGCCAGTGAACTAAATAGTCGAATGAGCAAAATAGTATAGGTACTAACTTTTAGAATAAAGTTTTTTGAGCTGCAGAATAGAGATTTCAGGCAAATGTGCTAAAACTGTTTTATCAATGAAGAATTTTTAAAAGCGGAAGATTGCTACCCAAAAATTTAAAAAGAAAAACAAATAGTTCTATGTGGTAAATATTGTGTATGCAATTTCACGCAGATTGCATAAAGTTTCATAAAATTTTGCAACAAGAGCTTTACATTTGCCAAATTGAGACTCAACAGCTGGTGTATGAAGTACTAAGGATGATGCAACGAGGTGTATGAAAGCGTGACGGAGGGACTCCATTCCTGTAGGTGGTGAAGTATGCGAGAGACGTAGCCTTCCTCTTACATCATACACGTCCTGTTGTCTCAATCTACAGTACAGAGAAAGTATAGCTCAATGTTGCCAACTCCCATATCTTCTGTATGACCTACACATTTCTTCCAGTTGTCTTAATTTCCTCGAAAATTGGTTTTGCCTATACGAGGACCTCCACTGGCTGTCTAGAATGTAACGATACATTGGGGATAATCCAGGTTTACATGTGTCTCACGAAAAAACAAGAATCAAGGAACCAAAATGTCATCCTGAATTAACTATCCACTTATTTGATGCTTGAAAATATGGGAATTCTACCTATCTATATGGTTTTAACGAGAAGTCTGGGGCGAGAGGTAACCCTTGCAGTCAGAGATAAAGTTTGAGAATCACTGAATGAATCTTAGGAATGTAATGATTGCGTATAACGTCAGCTTACCGCAAAACCTCATAATCGATATGGTAGTTTGTTCTTCCTTACCGGAAATACACGTGTGTTACTGTCTATGAACGGCATAATTAAGAAACGAAAAATTATAAATTTCATTCTTGAGCCAGACAATTCTTAAGCATGCCAGATGAAGATTTTCAAGGAAATATTTCGTCCCAAACTAGCCTTTATACAAAAAATTGTTGTTACTTTTCATTTTCTCAAAAATGACTCACACTTCTGATATAAAACTATATGCCTATAATATATAACACAAATATAATTGTAGCAAATTATATGCATACAACTATATGCAATTGTGTGTATATATAATCTTAAATTTTCTGTGAATAGCTTGTAAGGTGCTATTCAACTGACTGCATATTTTTATAACTGAGAAATATAACAGAGATAGACAAAACTTACTGCAGGAAAAATATAAGAGCTCATTAAAATACAACAGTTTTTTTGTTGCAGCGTTAGCCGCTTTCGAAAAATACTGTGTTGCATGTTTACACTCTTCCAGTGACGAACATGCTTGGAAGTCTGCGATTCTTTTTCTTTCTTTCTTTCTTTCTTTCCAAAGCAGCGCTCGTCCCGACAGCTGAACTTATGAATGTGAATGTGAGTAATAAACACTTTTTGCTTAATTTAAAATCATTCTTGGCAAGACTATATCGTGAATAACGTAGAAGAATCACTTTTGATATGAATACTACCCTATATGTGAATGTGACACGAGTGGAGAAAATATTGTAACTGTTCACATTAGGTTTAAAATAACGTTGCTAATAAATAAAGATGGGTATCTCCATTAGGTTTAAAATGTATAATTACCTCTTATTACTCATTTTGGGTGTTAGCTAGGAAAAGTCACATTTGTATCTCTTTAAAACTATCTTGCTCTATATCCTCTACTGCTTATCTAAATTACAGAACGTGTCACAGTGGGCTCTAAAATTCAATGTAAAGATTTCATCTGAAATGCACCTTCTTACGTCCCCTTAACTATATAAATAAACAAATAAATAACTAAAGAAATGTAGTTTTAGAAAGAAAAAAAGGTCGCGCAGATATGTGTAACGCGTGCATAATATTACTCAAAAACGAAAATTCATATACATACCAAATTTCTTAATTAATTCATACAATTTTTAAGTTTGTATGGCGAAGGTCTTCAAGCAATACTCCTTTCCCCTTAAACTCCGTATTTGCAAAAAAAAAAAAAAAAAATGTCGTTACTGTTTGTTTTCTCCAAAACGATTGTAATGATTTTAATTAAAGGTAACAAGTTTTAGGTATTGGCATTACGAGAATATGCATTTTGAATTTTCTTTTAAATATCTGAGTAAATAGTTTTTATACCTAATTGAATTTTATACAACATGGAAACCACAAGAGATAAGCAAAACCCTTCCTACAGGAGAAATGCAGTTGTGGTTAATACAAAAAAATTGTCAATGAGATTTTGTCACATTAGCCGTTTCTGAAATACTCAATGATGTTCAATTACATTTTGCCAGTTTTAAGTAGTGCAGGCACTTTCAAATGCTGCTTTCGTTTATTTCTCATGAGTTAGTGCAGCAGTATGTAAAGGCGGGTGCACAGTTCCCCGGGACGGAATGGCCAAGCACAACCGGAACCACCAATCGTTATCTCAATTTCATCATTGGTATTTATCGGTTTCTAAGGTTATTCCACAATTAACCGGAAATGGAAACCACAGCTAAAGAGAAAGCGAAACACTTGGGAGTTTAGGGAAGACGTGTCACGTTGTACATCGATAACAACATGAAACATCCAATTTGTGCATTCCGTTATAATTTGTATAGAACTGACCAATGAATGCAAGATTACCAACTTTGAAATTCAATATGCTAAGCATTTTTAGAAAGTGATATCGTTCCCATTTGTAATTCTTAAACTAAATGAAATTATCGACAGCGTAAACAAAACGGAGAATAGAAGCACGTGCAACAGCCGGGAGTCATCACGCTTTCATTTCTCCAAGCCTGCTAATAGAGAGCACTAACGGCTGTTTTGGGTCAAGGTGTGCTTGACTATCCTCTCCGCACAATAGGCATACCGTATGACATCGTATGATTGGGAACGAGAACGGAAAGGAGTAAACTTGACTTTGGAAGGCTTCCCGTTAATAACGATTGTTTTAACTTTTTTACTGCTCTTTTCCTGTTTCCGTTCGCAATTACGGTCGTGCGCTTAACACCATGGCTATAATAAAATTGTCAATTAGTAGCTGAGTGTTGTCTAAGCCTATAAAATGTATGTATTTATAGTATTATCCATTTGAAGCATACCTATTTTAAGTCACGGATTCGTAAATGTGAGGTCTGAGGTTCAAATCCCGCCAGGACCGTCCTCCCTGACTCAGGGTTTCTTTTTTTCAGGTTTCCTTCAGTCTTCATAACTGGCAAATACTGGGGAGGTACCGTAAGTTAGGACTAGAACGTTTTCTTCCCAAATTTCCCCTTCCTGACCATTTCATGTATCATCAGTGTCCACCGCCTGTGGAGCCGTATTTAGCAAGAACGGGTGTTAACACAACTAAAAGAAATTCAATTGAAACAATTGCCGGCGAATATTTTTCCTAAAATAAACAGGAAGTATGTATAGAAATAAAATGTATACCTCCGTGTTGTGGGGGCAGCGAATCTCGGTTAGGGCGGGTTACCTGGATAAGGTTTTTACGGCGCTTTCCTTATCCTGGGAAGACGAGTGTCGGATAACTCTAAGCTCTAGGGACTCGGAGCCCATTTGAGCTTCATTTTAACCATTTCGATCGTGACGGTGTGACCGGGCAACGTAGGGGACACCTCGCACCTCGACCCAACGCGGATCTTTTGTGGTTACCACCCACAGGAGGAATGTCGCCCTCCATTTACCATGCTAGCCTCTAGTTCTCGAGGTCGCGTCTTCAAACCCGGCGGAGGGCGATGGATTTTTTCGGGCGTAAAAATACTTAGCATGGCTTCCTTCGGAAGGAAAGTAAAGCCGGTGGTCCCGTGTCGTAGATTTACGACACATAAAAGAACCTCAAGCCTGATAAAGAGGCCTCTGAGCAAAATTTCCGGTCTTTCACGCCGAATATAGAATGGGACACTAAGGACCATAGTAGTTAAAGATCGACCATAAATAAATAAAAAAAAACAGGAGGAACGGATGAGGTGAAGGAACCTCAGGAGGGTATAACCCGTAGGCAGGCCGGACGACAGAGACGTGCAGAGGTTCCTAACGGTTCCAAGCTAATGATCCAGTCACACCGCCGGGAAACTCAGAGAAGGTTTCCCTCTGGCGGAAGAGGGGAGAACTCAATCCACCTGAGGCGGCTCAGAGAAGGCTGCACTATCTTTCCTACAACGACCGAAACTGCACAGCGCCTAAGTCTACCTGGCATGTGAAAGGGGAAGCGAAATGATAGGAAGGTAAGTTGTGACAGAAGAGAGAGCACCCCGCATTCGCCTTGTCAAGCAGGGAAAATCACGAAAAATCCATGGTTAGAGCGATCGGTCTCCAGGAATCGAACCTAGAACCTCGCACGTTATATACTAGCTCAGTTATTTCGTTCATTCACAGTCCGATATGACCTATCCGGTTAATGAGCGTAAACTTAAAAGCCCCCCGTCCCAAAAGTGGTGCGTATACAGAAAGTCTAATGAATGCTATGCTCAGATCTTTTTACAACTCGCGTGTATTCTTCGCTTTCTCCCTGTGTCATAGGAATTCCACGATTACCAAGGTATAAATCATGCCACAGCTTTTTACATAGATGTACGGAATAAACCCTTGAACAAATGAAACAGTATGAGTTAGCAAATGAGTGTAAATACATATAAAACGAAATACAAAGTAATGATGCCATAATAAATCGCACATAGCGAAAATTCAGCAGAAACCTGAATGACACATATCTACATTATTTAGTTTTTTTAACTGTGCTGTGAAAACGGACATCGGTCTAATCATGTCCATTTAAATGGCCACAATTATGATAATGATGGCTGTTATTAATGAATAATGAAAGCCTGATATGTGTGTTTATTTTGGGATGTTTTTGGTTGCCGCTTGCAATAAATCATTTACCGTTCCAATTGATTACTCTCGGCATGTTACGTAGCCTTTAATATTCCCCAGAGGAGGGTAAAAATCATTGGTGCAAATAATTTATTGACAGGCGGTAGAGCACAGTGTTTCGATAAACTCTGCTTACTAATCCACAGGCTCTTACGGCCGAAAGGGGAGATTTTTTCGATAAATTATATGGAGCCTGGAGCAGTGGCTCTCCGTACTAGAAATATGGGCTTATCCGAAAAATTTGAATTGGTTAATTTTCCGTTCTATATACCCATCATTTCTGACGCGCTTATGTATTTGCCAAACGATTGGCTGATTTTGTGAAACTTCAGCATTCGCCAGAACCTGCGTTCAATGAAGTGGCAGTAATAAGTGATACCGACCGATTTTGTTGCAAGCATATGAGCAAATCTACACCATAATCTAAATACTGTTCGTAGGCTTCATCCTTAGCATAAACTTCATATGAATTATAAGTTTGTTATTGGCAGCCGATAACAGCTAATGCTTTATATAATAAGTCGATAATGAGCACATAAGAATCAAAAGAATGAGTATTTGAATTGTCTGTTATCTGAGAAATGCTAAAGATGTGAATACTTCGTATATTCCAATGAGCTTTAAACTTTTCCTGTAAAAACGTTTCCTCTATATCGACATAAAATTCAATGATCAGAAGGTTCAGAGACATTTTTTAAAATCAAGACACACAGGACTTAAATATTTAGATAGTAGTTCAAAATATATCGAATCCGCCGCATTTAGTTCCGTCTTCAACTATGTACAGAGGTCTTACAAAGGGGTTTATACTCTTTGAACCTTAATAACGGAGAACGTATTACAGACAACTTGATGGAGCCTTTTGTATCTGGATCTGTCATAATTAGAGTATGTTGCCGTTCGTGTATTTTTCTTTTCTTTTTCTTTTATTTGAATGAAACATTTGTTGAGAGGTGGATAGGCCGATGGGGAAGTGTCAAGTATCCATCAAGATCTCAGGATTAACGCTGTTAGACTTCTTCCTGTGAGAAACTGTGAAGAATACTGCCTACGCTACAACACCACGTACGCTGGATGCCATGACACAGCGATTGTGACTGCCTGTGAATCCATCCCTATGGAAACAATATCATACGTTCGTCGATCTGTTCCACAGTGTACCAGAGGATGTAATGCTGCCAATAGAAGACTTTTGAACATCTTCCACGTTAGAACATCATCAATAATGTTTTCAATATCTTCGTGACTTAAAAAAATCATAGTTTTGTTAACTTTGTTCCGATTTACTAAAATTCAAAGAGTGTAAACCCCTTTGTAGGACACTCTGTAGTCCTAAAGCATCACAGATTTATTTAAGTTAAAAGATAGTTAAAAAGGTGACATAAACCAAGCTCATATACAGTAGCTGAGGGCATGCTGGGAAGAGTTTTTGGCCACTCTGATCTAAAGTTCTTTTTTCGTGGTTTTCCCAGGTCGGTAGGGAATGCTGGGATTGTTCCTCCTCTACCACGTATATTCTGTCCATTTCCTTTCGTCTCCATAAGTATCAGGGCTGTAGAACCAGGCGACGGCGATTTGTGTTTTGCGGCGGTACAGTGAAGTTTCTGCTGTATAAAGATTTATCCCTAGCGCTTGGATGGCCGGCTGTTGCCTCTTCCTGAAGGGGGCTTGTTCATCCCGGGAACCCAAGTTGAAGATGGCATAGGTTCGTCCGGTGACAGCTAGCGTGCATCGTCCGGACCTAGTTGCTCTTCGGGTCTCCCCTTTATCCCTTCCTCCCAGAGGTTATCTGCGTCACAAAGGGCCTACAATGGCCTACATGCGGTGCTGAGGGCCTCCTTCGTCTGACTAATCTTAATCCTACCCGTATGCACATTGAAAGAACAATTTATCACAACACAATGACGCTAATAAAGCCCGGAAATGTAAAGTTCTTGCAACAATGCAAATCAGTCGCCTTTTAGGAATACCTCTAGTATTTGAGACCGTATTGGTTTACCGATATACTTGAATTAGATGAGAAGATTTAATGCGCGTGCGGGTATCTTTCCGTGGCTGCTCAAGCGGTAAGAGCGTCGGCACGGAAAGCCGAAGATCCATGGATCGGTTCCGGTCGTGGAGTATTCTTTTCAACAAGCAATTATCCGCCAACCTCTCCATAGTTATTTAAATTCACTAGTTTATATATCCCTCAACATTTCGATGTGAAATATGACAGAATTGTGGTTTCCAGTTTGAAACCAGGCACGTTTCTTCTTACCAATACTTCCTCGCTTTTCCAAAATGTTTATAACTTCAAAATCACAGCTTAGTCTGTAGAGCTCTGCTTTTGGCATTCTTGAAACTGCTTTGCAAGTATCATTCCACTCCATAGGCTGTTGTAATATTGAGATATTATTTAGTGTGTTCCTCCTTATGAACCAATAAGTTAAAAGTTTTAAAAATGTCAGAATTTCAACAGATACAAATGCAAGGGATACAAACTCACGTAACTTCGAATCTCCGTCCATTAGTTTAATAGTGCTATGTGCTGTGGTATGTATTGTAAGTAGCCGAACATTAAGAAACTGGAACTGCACATTCTGTAAATCCCCTTATATCCATCTTTAAATCGGTAGAGAGATCCTCGCTCTTTGAAGGCTTTGTCTGGGAGAATGGATGGGGGCTATCAGGTCCTCGGGGAGCGCTGTTAGCGGAGTCTTACACGAACTGAATTTTCCCCATTCCTCCATTCGACCGCAGCTTTTCCAGGGACGCTCCTTTATCTCAGAGAATTTGCACGGTAAATATTATTGCTCAAACGTCACTAATACGTTTTTAAAATAGGCATAAGTTGATATTTATTTAAGTGGCAAAGTAGTTCATTGTGTCAGAGAGCAACCAGTGAATAATCACGAAACATATATTGTTTCTGAACTACAATAGAGCTCCAATTATACGAACACCAAATGCTGTGTTCTCCAAGTAGCCGGATCAGAAACAAAAAAGCAGTAGTACATTAATATTACGTGTGCCATTTGGGATCAAAATAAATAATTTATTTTAAAAAACAGATCTTCATATGAATACTTTGAGTCTGAACAAAATATAGTAGGAAACAGAACAGCCTTTGGGAATCCATTGCAACTCATTTAGATTTTGTATGTCCCTGAGTAATGCGAGAAATGAATGGCCAATAAACAGTGTATTATTTATATCCAACCAAGGCACACAATTGCTCATGTGATTCCCTCGCCCTCCAGGAATATATAAAATGGAAAAGAGTGTAGTGTCTTCCTCGGGAATCTTTTGGTTGAGTTGTACTTCAAGAAAAGTGAAAATTAAGCACAATGGCTATGAAACGGAATTAATGAGTGATTTTTACAAGAAAGGCTAAGGTTATGTAATTTTAACACAAATAGTGAACGTGGATAGTTCTTTTGAATTTAGACTTTCATACCTTAGTCACGAAATTTTCCATGCAACTTCTTTAGCCACTCTGTATGCCAGTAAAGGATTTTTGTTTGTTCTCCATGGGTTTGTTCCCTAAGATTAAGTATGGCTTACTTTTTTATGACTGCACATTCGAACATGTTCTGCAACTTCATATTGCTGCTTGCAACTCTACAGAGAGGTTTTCCTGGATAAAGTCCCATTTTCTTCAGATGTTTGCAATGATCCATGTCGGTTATAAATCTAATTATTTGTCACTACTTTCTTCTGTACTGTCGCAGAAGATTTACCTGGGCGATGTGGTACTTTTGTTTAACTTTTCCTCTGAAACTGTCTTGGATATTAGTCGATCTATATTATATTCTAATGTAGTGCTACAGACTGGTTCTGTTCAATTGTAGGTGCTGCATTCCCTTTGCTTGGCTACTTTTTTCCTTCTTCTTGACGACCTGGAACCGACACCAAAACAACAAGTTTGGATTGTAATAGGACCGGCTAAAATTAAACTAACCACTATAATTCACAGATCTGGGAACGTAGTATATCCATCCGTGCATGTCATTGCAACAGGGGCATTTGGGTCAATGGAAGCAGTGGAGAATCGCTTCCCTATATCATTTAAGATATTCATAGCTAACTATTAGGTAGTTCATTAAAAATAACCGTTAAGTGTAAGCAGTCACAGGAACGCGATGTACCTCCTTTGTAAGTGCTAATCACGATTTGTGAAAGCTGGATGTAAATTTCCATCGACACGCTTCACAAAATCCTAATATGGAGATATTTTCCTTTTGATCATGCGTAAGTTTCTGTGCTTCCATGATTTTAACTACAAGGTATTTGTATTTGTATTTTATTTCCATAATGCTATACAAAATTCTTACAAATTTTAATACATTACTTTGAGTTGCTATTTTTTCTTTCTTTGGCCCATCATGCATTTTAACACCGTGGTTATTTATGCATGGTGGGTCATAACAAATTCATATTGCTTTATTTTTCTAAACCATTATTCTCTTACTTTCCCCATATATTCTCCTATTCTTTTTATATACCTCTCCTTTTGTATTTGTAGTATCCTAACTTTTAATACTTCTTTGTTAACATTCTCCCATTCTTTAGGTAAAAACTGATCTCTCCATAACTTAATTTCTTCACATTCAATTATATAATGCAAATCATTAACTGCCTCATCACATAGAGGACACCTATCCAAATTTGCTCCCTTCCTATCTCCCCTTAGCCTATGTGCTCTTAATCTAGATCAGACCCACCCTTCTCTCAGTAACCTATTACCTGCATCCACATACTTCTCCCTTCCCCAGTCCACCTTTAATTGTCTGTATAGTTTCAAACTTTTCTTTCCTTCCAGACTTTGAAATAATTCTTGTTTCTCTATATCTTCTACTCTGTTCCCCACTTCTTTCCAGAAACCTTTAACTAACCCCTCTCTCTCCTCCCATAAGTTACCCATTCCTATTTCTTGTAAAATTCTCCTTATTCCTTGAGCCCAGTTCATCCCATCACTGGATTTTTCTTGTATTATTAAACATTGCTTCAAGATATTATGCTCGTCCAATGATTTCAATCTATGCCAATATTTAAGTATCCTTTCTACTATCATGCATGCCCTTGCTATCTACTCTTCCCAACTCCAACATTGCTGCTCGATTAGGTGATGAAATAGATAAACCTAACATACATTTACAGTACGATCTATGTACTTTATCAATCATCGCCCATCCTTTGTCACTTCTCCAAATCTCTGATCCATAGACCATTTTTGCTTCACCTACAGCTTTGTAACTCCTTTCCACTAGCGTGAATAGGGATTTGTGAATACACTTAGATACACAGATTGTAGAAAGGAGCAGGTGTCTTTGTAGTAGTGGAAAAATGGCATGAATTAACTGCTTTATAACATTACTGTAAGACTAAGCAATACCGCAATTTCAACTATAGTATCATAGAAATATGTAGTCACCGTGAAATAATGTTGTCCTCCGTGGTCTACGGGTACCATGCTAGCTTCTAGCTCCCGAGGTCCCGGGTTCAAACCCGGTGGAGAGCTTCCGTTGGAAGGGAAGTAAAGCCGGTGGTCCCGTGTGGTAGATTTACGGCACGTAAAAGAACCTCATGCCAGATAAAGACGCCTCTGAGCTAAATTGCCCATATTTCACGCCCAATATAGAATGGGACACTAAGAACCACAGCAGTTAAAGAGCGTCCATAAATAGATTTAAAAAGAAACGTGAAACAACCGAAGATGCTCATTAGAGTGGAAATGTATATGTTAATATAAAGCTGCAGAAAAGAAGATACATTAAAGTTTCAATGTATTACATTCTCATGCATTTTAAAAGCATAGAAAGTAGGTCTTGCTATTAGAAAGCTTCGATCTCCAGATTTTATTACATTGGAGATTTACGCCCATTAACCACGCATCCTGCTGTTTTGCATCGTTCAGGTCTCTTTTTCTTTTTTCACAATGTACCATACTTTACGTTGATATATTTCTGCATTTTTCTGAAACAATCGCATATCATATTTCAGTAATTCTTTAGGGTAAGCGCCCACGTGAAAAGTAAAGCGCAAGTCTCGTTTTCTTGTGAACCAAGTTTAGGCTCGGGACATGCGTAGTGTGGAATTCTTTGATTTACAAAATACTCGAGCCGCTAACATTCCGTCCCTCGCTGCACGCTGAAACAAATAAGGGCGGATAGATAGAACTATTTTGTTCGAGTGAGCAGGTTCAACTTCATCAAGCCATAAAGTCTAAAGCATTTCTCCCTCCATCTTTCAGCTTGCTCAACTGTTTTCACTTATAGGTCAAAAACGAGCAAACAGATAATGATCTATGGTATTAAATCAAAGACCAGAATCCGCGAAACATGTGAATTCAAATGGTCTATTTTCGTTGAGAATGGTGGTGGAGTAGGTAAAACTCAGCTACTCAGCTCTACCATCGCCGCTTCCCAATGAGGGCGAAACGTCCGCGTACATCACGGAACCCCACTCTTTCAACCTGGAATCCGGCACCTGGACTACTGCCATGGTTCCACCTCCGTCTTACACCCTCCTAGACCCATGTAACTGTAATACTTGTCCCAAGTACAAGCAGGGACCTAGCCAAATGTACCACTCCAGCCCCTTTAACCTGCGTTTACGATAAAGAAACAGTTCTGTTTCCAATTGTTTTATTTTAAACATATTAGATTTACAATATCATACTTGCCGTGTCTTAGTATTAAAGACTTTCAAAATATGAATCATTAAAACTACAGCTTTAAAATGTTTATATAGCTTCATATCTTCATGCCCGCTGCTGCAAAGGAGCTATTAGCATCGTTTTCCCCGCATGTACGTGCGAAACAACATAGGAGACGCTCCATATCCGGATTAAATATGCAAGAGTTTGTTTAACTATTGCACCGGTTTAAAGAATCAAATTCTATCTACCCTTACTTACATTGTTTCCATGCATTTTGCAGAATGCACATTGTTCTCCTCCTATAACATAGCATTCTTTGCTGAAATCCTCTACAGATGTGCACTACAAGAATGTTTGGTATTTTCGATATCCCCCTTAATACTGAATTTGTTTACTCTCTGGAGTTACAGTATTGCACTTCGCTGGGCTGGCTTGCGCGTGTATTCAAATGCCGTTTCCACAACGTCAAGTGCAATAATATCGAGGTCGAGCATCGTACATCTTGTGAGCTCATGAACACGAGCCATTCAGGGAGAGTGGTTATTTATTTCGAAACAAAGGTGTTGAAAAATTATTATTTTTCAATAACAGTTCCGAACGTTCCCTCACCAAAAAATCTACCTCACATACAACCATTCCAAAGTAACAGTCAAGTACGTCCACAAGTATTCATACATAACATACTGTTATGTTACTTGCCTGACTAGGGTTATTTCCACCAAGTCGCGATTCTTCACTATTGTATCGAAATACAATGTTACCCTCTATTTTCTCCCTTTCATCATGCCCGTGTGAAAAGAAGAAGAAGAAGAAAATATATACACTTACAGGGTGATTTATGAGGAACTGACATATTTATTTCTTTAATTATTTCAAAACGAGTTATGCTAGCGTTAACTTATTATAGGTACCAGAAATGCAGAGCAATTTTGGGAGATTATTTACCTCTATAGCAAATGCTGAAAATGTCCTCCATCCTACATAAAGCACACCTCAACACGTCGTTCCGTGTTTCTGGCCACTCGTTGGAGGACTCTGTTGTCAATAGCTTGAATCTTCTGTGTAATGCTGTGCTTCAGATCGTCTAATGTCTGGGGACGTGTGGCATAAACCCTGTCTTTTAAGTAACCCCATACAAAGGAGTCCGGCGATATCAAATCCGGAGATCTCGGTGGCCACAGGTTCTTGGAAATTATCCGGTCGTCAAAGAAACTTGCAATTATTGCCATGGATTCATTTGATGTATGGCATTGAGCGCCTCCTGCTGAAAATATCCTTGACTCAACTCTACATCGTCTAGTTGCTCAGCAAACTCCATGAATATCCATCGGTACTCTGCAGTGCTCATATTATTTTCAAAAAAATAATTGGTCTCACTATTCTCTGTATGCATATTGCGCACCAAATTCAGATTTTAACCGGGTGCTTCATGAATAACATGTGGATATTCGCTGGCCCAATAGCGTGAGCTATTTGAGTTCCCATAGCCGGATAAATGGATGGGCAATATGCAGGATTTTGCACAATGAACACCTGAAACCAACGACAATAATTCAGTCGTCTATCTTTATCTGGTTCCTGTAACTGATGGACAACTGTAATCCTATACGGCTTTAGGCCTGCACTTTTCACAGCTCTCTGACACATTGAGTAGCTGTACCTTGTCTCCTGCGACAAACGTTCTTAATGACTTTTTTGGTGACTGATCCGTCGTGCTCTTATGTCAACAACCGTGGAAGCCTAGATGAACGAGTTTTGTCTTTTTCACTCACTAGAGATCCAGTTGTTTCCAATTTGTTTACCAGTCCCAGTATTGCGTTTCTTTGGGGAGGATTCCGAACCTCAAATTCTCTCTGATATGCCCTTTGAGTAGCTGCAATTGAATTCGTAAGTCAGTATTGCTTTACAAGGAAGAGTCGTTCATTTACTGTGTACTCCATTTTCAGGTTGACTAAACAACATCTCAAAAACAGTTGCCGACAATAAAACTAACAGTTACGAATAAAACAACATCTGCGCATCTAGTGACAGGCAATCGAAACTCCAGAATATTTTGCATAATTTGGTGCTAAAATTGGGGCACTGAGTGAATTTCGAACAGGATAATTAAAGAAAGAAATGTGTCAGTCCTTCATAAATCACCCTGTATAATTTAAGTTAAAGGTGTTTATTTCCATCACATCGTCATCATCAGCAACAGCAGCAGCATCGTAGTAACCATCTTATATCGTTCCCATGGTGTTAATGGTTATATATCCCAAAATAATATCTCAGATTCCTATTGGGCGTTGTGCTCATTGAAAGCAGGAATGGTTCTGAGATTTTACATCGTACACATACGTGCTGTAACACAACGCGCAGTCTTTGATCAAGGTGTTACTTCTGGGACCGATTTTAAAAATTCTCGAACGATCGCGTTAGTGAAAACTTGGAGAACTATTATTTTGAACCTGCATAACTGGGTGTATTTTATTTTTGCAATAGTCCCATTATCCATTGTTATGCATTTTTCCCTTTTATTCCGAAACCATCTGTGTAGTCGTGTGCTATAACTCCCTCCTACTACTCATTTCGCCACTCTGCTCAGTAAACTTCAATTGGTTGGCCCAGGCACGCACCCTCATAGCACCGACATTCAAAGCCTCCATCACTATCATTCAGTGCAAAGTAGTCCGCCGAATCAAGGTGCATAATCTGTCGTCTGTCTCCTTCGAGAGGAGTTCTTATATCTAATCGATCTTTAAGAAGTCTTGAAGGCATTCTAACATAATATATTTAACCCTTTTTAGCGTTAGTATAGATTTCTGCTCTCCAAAGTGTAATTATTTCAATAGCCCATGAGTTAAATATTTTAGATCTATGCGCTTAGGTTCTCTGTCTCAATTATTTACCTAAAACGTTCTATATGCGCTACAATGATGATAGTGATAGCGAGAGGGTGACTGTCTAAAGCTCCTCTGCCTACACTCATGGTGAAGACAAGGATGACGAACTTTTTGGACATTGTTTTTAAACAAAAGCAGTCGTTGATAAAGCAACAAGCGCTTAATTTGCAGTGTTTTATTTTGAACAGTGGAGCAATTTGGCTAAACACCGCCAGCATGACCACAATGCTGGTACTTACCGAAGCCTGACATCCGGAACACCTGGGGGGCAATACATTTAGTGGGCAGTGTCTGTGGGGCATTAATACGCACATTTTGGTTTGGCCGCCCCGCTTGACTGCGCTTTTTGACGACATGCAGACAGAGCTAGGCGGTGGTTGCGGGAGGTGCACCCTCCCCCCTCTATTCTTCTGCCCCGCCGGGCCGGCATTTGCTGCATTGCAGCTGCCTACCCTTCTTTTCAGCCCCTCCCCTGTATACAGTTGGTAACTTGTATTATAACCAAGATTGGCAAACGGTTTGGAGTCACGAGGATCATACACTTCTGGAAAATCCCTGACATTCTCTGCGCGAAGGGCAGTGGAACTTTAAACTGAGTTTCTTCTAAACGAGGTTCCAATTCCTCGCTATGGTTACATTCACTGTTAAAGCCAGTATTGTCCTTAATTTAGAAATAATAGACAGAAAGTTGGAGCTCCTTTAAAAAAGCGAGAATGCTGTATGAATTAATAATAACATATCCCATTGTAAATTAAATACCTAATGCGATATTAATGATGTTATGTTTTTTGGACTGTGATTTACTTTTTCAAAGTTTCAAATTTTCCTGCGAAAAGTTGTTTCCAATTTTTAATTCAACTACCTGATTTTGTGAAAAATTGTGTACATTTTATGTATGCACTTTAAATTCTTTCTTCTGAAATAAGCCTTATTCATTATGTGTTGTGCTGTAAATTTCGAAGCTAGATTAATCTAAAATGATTTTTGGTCCAGTGTAACCATATTCATCCACTAGAAAGTACTTTAGTGCATTTAAAGACACTTCAGTTCCAAAATACATAAAGCGCATTCGCCAAAGATCTATACTATCATAGGAATATCCGTAAAAACATAAATCGTTAATTTTCGCGATTTTGGCTTAAAAAAGTTCTAGGTGGCAACTACCTTGACTTCTATTCGACTCCTTCAGAAAATCATAATGGCAAATGGTAGCGGCACAAAAGGACACATATCTGAATGTTGCGTTGGGCGTGTGTGGCACGCAATGAAAGAATATATATCAACGACTAACGGAACCGAGCTTTGCACTTTTTATCCCGTTTCTCTTTTTTGTTCCATGTGTTCACGCGGTGTTTCCAAAATCGATATGAGAATTGCTTGCTACGGACAATACGGCTTTTGCGAGAAGGGCAAATACATGTTGCCAATTTAATATGAGGTAATTAAACTTTAGGAACTTGATATGTATCAAAAGCAGTAACATGTGCCATTTCCGAAAGTCAAATATAGGATAGCGATGGCAAAGTAAGCCCATAATGGAAAACGAAACATAATTTGTGGATCTTTGAGAAAAGAACAACAGAGAGAATACTGAAGAAATACTAGTGTGGTGCCTGACAGTAGATAGTCCATTAATTTGGACGTTGCAATTAGGAGAAAAGACTTGAAATGGCGATATAGATTAAAAATAATAAATTGAGTTTTATTTATGGACGCTCCCTAACTACTATAGTCCTTAGCGTCACATTCTGTATTGGGCATGAACGACCAGAAATTTTGCTCAGAGGCCTCTTTAACAGGCTTGAGGTTCTTTTACGTGCCGTATATCTACGACACGGGACCACCGGCTTTACTTCCCTTCCGAAGGAAGCCATGTTAAGAATTTTTATGCCCGAAAAAATCCCGGGTTTGAACCCGTGATCTCAGGACGATATAGAGAAAACCAGAGCCTGTGGACAAATAAAATGAGTAACTAAACTATTTTAAAAACAGTGAGCAGAGGAAGAGCAATGCTGAAAATGATCAGGAAGAGAAGAAATTTGTTAAAGTATTGGATGAGAAGAAAATGCAATAACAATAAATAGGTTCGCTGCAGAAGATAACAAAACATAAGGAAGAACGAAGATTGGGGGTGTGCAGTGAAGGATCCGTCCGTAAGTAGAAAACTATTGCTGAGGGATTCTGGAATATTGGTGGAAATAAAAACGATGGTTACTCTTTGAATATATTACTCATTTGTAAATGAACATTAGTGGAAAACATTCCAAACGTGGGAACTAGAGGCTAACACGGTACCACTAGACCACGGAGGACGACTGTCAAAGTGTGATTAATATTGTGACTATACAGAATGTATCTTTATTAGTGTCATATATTTGTGAGACGTGTTCCTGACATCAAAACAGTAAAAAAAACCGTTCATATGAACATGGATCTGAAAATCGTTTATTTCAGAGTTACAGCACAAAATCGAAACATAAAAATTGCTCGAATTGGCTTCCTCTTGCTTCGATGCATGCAGTAAGACTGCGTTCCATGCTCTCGCGTACTCTTGAAAATTTCTGTTGTGTTTCGTATTTGGTCAAATCCAGTTTGGATACGTCCTCTCAAAATGTCAACATTAGGTACAGAAGTCGCATAAACCAAGGACTTCAAATTTCCCCAGACGAAGAAATCCATTGGATTCAAATCAGGCGATCGAGCAGGCCATGCAATGGATCCCCCTCGATCAATCCAACTTTGATGAAATCGATCATTCAAAAACTTACGAACTATCATACTGAAATGAGCTGGAGCACCATCGTGTAAAACCACATTCGTTGGATGATGTCCAGAGGCACATTATCAATTAAGTGATGCAACTCATTTCTGAGAAACTAGATATAGATTTGTCCATTTAGACACTGAGGGAAGAAGTAGGGACCAATAAGGTGATCATGAATGATTCCACCCCAAACGTTGAGAGAGAACCTCTGTTGATGGTTGTCCTGTCGTACTTCATTAGGATTTTCAAATGCCCAGTTATGAGTGTTATGAAAATTGAAGATGCCGTCGCGAGTAAAACCAGACTCATCCGTGAATAAGATACGGGCTAGGAAATTGATGAACACAGCGCACTGCTGTAACATGCGTTGACATAAACATCTTCTTAGCTCAAAGTCCGCCTTATGTAATACTTGCACACGTTGAAGGTGGTACGGGTGCAGAAGATTTTCATGCAGATTCTCCAGATAGTCGTATGACTAACTCTTTCCCTTACAGCCATACGTCTTGTGCTTTGTGATGGGTCTGTATCCACAGCACGAAAAACTCGTTCTTCAAGCTCAATGCCTTGTATCACTCTCGGTCTCCCAACATCCCTAGTACTCCTCTCAAATGCGCCATTCCTTCTCAATCGTTGGTGAATTCGTGCGAATGTTCTAGCACACGATAACAGCCTGTCAGGGTACCTTTCTGCATAAAGTGCACGTGCTCATGCTGCATTGCCGTCTGCACGGCCATACGTGTAGTGCATATCCGTCTGTTCACTCATGGAATACATCTTCTTTGACCTATAACAACGAAACGGTTGATTTTCAGACCCATGTACATATGAGCTTGTTCTACTGTTTTGATGTCAGGAACACGTCCCCCAAATATATGACACCAATAAAGATACAGCCTGTATATGTGACTATATAAATAATTTATGTACATGGTTGCAGAGCGTGGTTGATAAAGTTCATAAAACACATTAAAATAATGAAGAACTATTTAAAAAGTACAGAGAAACTATATAAGAGAAAACGCACGAAAAGGCAAACATGAAATACAAAGGATTTCGTCACGCATTGTATGAAAAATACGATAGTTTTATTTTCGTGCAAAACCAAATTACTCAACCTAGAAATCCAGAGTTAAAGTCAAGAATACTTCTAAATATTGATCTTGATTCCGCGTTTGGTTGCCAGAGGACTGATGTATCACAAACTCCATCAATGTTACCATCGAATTTAATAATTTCAACGGCATTGAGCCTCCAATTGCGGGTTTCTGCAAAGCTGTTATTAACGTTTTGCTAGGGAAATGATGCAGCAAGGCTGTCTACGTACCAAAGAAGGCCTTGGTTTGACTTGAGCGGTTTCACTAAAAAGAGTGTTTGAGAATTACTTATGAAACATTTCGACATGTTTCTCCTCTCTTCCATATCAGTTTCTAAATAGTATTTATTACTAAGGTTTCGTTTCTCAATTTCCACACGCTTTGAGCATGCAGGAGGAGTGTCGTCACAAATAGAGCCAAAACAGAAGAGATGGCAAGGCAAAGAAAAACAAATTTACAAGAAATAAACGACAGAATAAGTTTGCTTTTTGGTTCTCCTTCTGATTTTTCTCTTGTTCTTTTTTCGTCCTTGTGTGTTCTTCTTCTGAGTGGTTTGAAATGGATCCCAGTAAGACATGAGTCCTTTTTCTAATGAAGAAAAACACTCAGTGTTAAAAACTGAGGACGAGAACAAGGTAAAGTCCTACGTTCTTCACATCCTCATGCCGTGTCATGAAGAGATTGGTGGCTACTCTAACGATAATTGCAAAAATTCTTGAGAAGCAGAATATAAAATGCATTTTAATCATTGTATATGACACATAATGAAAAAATTAAAACTATGCTGTATTTTCTTAATGACAGTTTATTTCTATGGGCAACTAAAACATTATACAGTATGTAGATTGAAGCTCTGTGTTCCTTAAACCTCACAAAATAAAGTGTTACTGAGGAAAAGAGAAACAGTGATTGTTTTTCTCAATATTTTATTGAGCAGTGTACTACCTGGGAAAACTTACATTTATTATGTTATACCAATGGCTCTTAAATTAAAATACGAGGAAAATTATCAAACGCGAAGATTTCTTAGAACGGACATTTAGGCTGCAATCACTTTATAGAGAAGACGTAGACAGCAACATAATTAGTTTTAAGCAAATCTGTGGAATGATTGAGAAAATTAAAAGAAAACAGTACAACGAAGGAAACCGTGTTAAAATGATGTAAGCCGACGCCATTGCCAATAACATTATATAGAGTAAAACCTAGGGTTTAAGCAGAAGAGATTTGAGTGAAATCCAGTCCACAGAAATGAGATTCTTAAGATCGGTAAAAGGAGTTTTCTAAGAGATAGATTAAAATCTGAACATTTAAGAAGAAATATAATAAACGAGGGAAGACCTAGTGGTTTGATCATTACCAAGCAGAGGGGTTTTAGTAAGTAAGCAATCAAACTAGGAAGCACCAAGGGTTGGTGAGGGAAGGGGAAGCCACTACGACCTTGCAGTGTTCCCTGTAAACAAGTATAATGAAGAGTTGAAGGCATTACAACCTGCTTCGAAAGCAGGTAAATCAGGATTGATGATTATTAAAAGAAAGAAAACAATGTATGTTTAGCTATTAATAGTGTGCAATTATTTTACGAAATCTACGAAATAAGCATTTCAAAACCTGTATATGTTTAAAGCAATATCCGCTCTTATTAAGTGTATGGCACAAATACTCGAAAAACTCTGATCTGTAGTTTGTCGCTGAGGAGGTTAAAGGTCGACTTTCCTCGTTGCTCCTTTCTAATAATGTCACACGGTCCTCGTGTTTAATTGAATTACAGCGCTGTTTAAATGATGTTCAAAACGTATTTTGAACTATACGTTACGAGGGCAGTACCAGAAGTACTCGACCTGACGTATAGATAGCGGTTGTTGTTTCTAACAAATGATATGGTAGAAAGTACCAACCTCATAAACCTTAAGTTTAAAGTTTGACAATGCTACATTGTTTAGTAATTGTTTGGCAGCCACTAATAGAGAACGCTCTCAGCAAATTTGTAAACATGAATAAAACTGGTCATCGTTATGTAATACAATACTTTCATTTGAAAGGTCTTAGTCCAACTAATATTAAAGCTGAGCTAGATTCTACTCTGGGGGAGTCTGCTCCTTCGTTTACAACAGTAAAATATTGGGTGGCAGCGTTTAAGCGAGGCCGTACGAGTTGCCAAGACGAAGATAGCAGTGGTCGACCAAACGAGGTGACCACGCCAGAAAGTGTGAAGAAAATCCACAAAATGGAATTGGATGACCGTCGACTGAAAGTGCGCGAGCTAGCATACATCGTAGACATTTCAAGAAGTGCTGTACACTGCTACTGAATGAAAATTTGGACATGAGAAAGCTGTGCACAAGATGGGTGCCGCGTTTACTCACAATGGAACAAAATCAGCGTCGTCAGGAAGTTTCAGTCGAGTGTTTGCGATGTTTCGCTGCAATAAAGCCGAGTTTTTGCGTCAATTCATAACCATGGATAAAACATGAGTCCATCACTTCACACCTGAGATGAGGAACATTCAAAACAGTGGATTGAAAGGGGAGAATCAGCTCCAAAGAAGGCAAAGACAGTTCCATCTGCAGGCAAGGTCATGGCGTCAGTTTTTTTGGAATGCACGTGGGATAATTTTCATTAATTATCTTCAAAAAGGAAAAGCAATCATTGGTGAGTATTATGCGAACTTATTTCAGCGTTTGAATGATGAAATCAAGCAAAAAACGGCCGCATTTATCAAAAAAGAATGTACTGTTTCATCAATACAATGCACCAGTTAACACATCCATTATCGTCATGGCCAAAATCAGTGAGTTAAAGTCAAATTGCTTCCTCATGCACCCTATTCGCCAGATTTAAACCCCTCTGATTATTTTCTGTTTCCAAAGTTGAAGAAATGACTTGGTGGTAAAAGATTTGCCAACAATAAAGAGCTGGACTCTGCAGTTGATGTCATTTTGCAGAACTCGCGGTTCTTACTATAAACGGGTATCGAAGCGATTGAACATCGCTGGGAGAAGTGTATTGAGCTGAAAGGAGACTGTGTAGAGAAATAAAGATGTTTTTCCCAAATTTTTTTTTTTGTTAGGTCGGGTACTTCTGGGACAGCCCTCGTACAGCTGATGGTTTCACCGGCATTTGTCCTGCCACATTCCTTCACAAATGATGCTAATTTTGATGTATAGACTCTTCTTTGCTGTAAGCATATTGTCGCAGTTCTCCACTGGCGTATATTATACAGCGAATAAATGGAACAGTCGCAACGAAACTGGCTGTTCCGGAGGGAAGGAGTGTTTCCGTCACGGTACCTGACGTCACCTATACTCCGTGCGGCAACAGGATTGACCTGTTTATTACTAAAACCCCTCTGCCTGATCATTATTCATAGAAAATGATTCTTACTACAGACATGGAGATGCAATTCAAAATGGATAAGGCCAGTTGGTAGACCCTGTAAACGTTGGAGGCAACAATTGAAAACTAGAGCTGGAATAGATGAAATGTTCTAAACCATGATGATAATGATTTTACTTTTAAAAACCGCATGCACTTGTCACAAGTACCTACTATATTTATTCATGCAATAGGGAGGTTGATGAGCTGTCACCAGCTATGGATCCTGAATATGACCATACCACTAACCACAGTATGGTGAGTTTTCTAATCATTAATACAGACTGCATAATATCTGTAAACATTAATTTATACAGGAACATGTAAACGTTTCTGAAGTAGCTGATTTTCAATGCATGAAATACCGTTTAATACAAATATGGGAGACTATCGAATGTCCCCACAAATACTATGAATACGCCGAGCACGCAGATCAAATAAAGTTTTAAATGTGCACATAACATTAAATTTCAATTATTTTTCTTTCTACTGCGGAATTAATAGGGTAGCATTGGTAACATGTGTTATGTATACGTGAGAAGTAATCAAATTTTATATTTTAAGCGCTATATGTTAACTAACCTTAAATCTGTACAGAATTAATTATACTTGTAACATGTCGACCAATTGTTTTCAAACTTATATAGGCTGTATGCGAAATGAGTGCAGTCTTTTCGCGTGATACCCCGTACAGTATTTTGATATTATGATACATGGAAATGCATTGTTATATCACTAAAATGTAAGTGCAATGAGAATTATTCAATGAAAGTTCTTATTTATTAGTTATAACAAAACTGAAAGCTTTTAAGAGAAGTTATTTCTTACAGAAAGTTGCTCGAAATGTCTGCATCGACTTGGTTTCATAGTTCTGCGTGTCTGATGAACTCTGATTTAGCATATTTGGCTGCTCCCTAATTTCCGTGCCAGCTACTCAGCTCCTTGATAAGTGTAGATTCTCTTAGGTGATTTCAGATTTTCAACAGAAATACACTGTTTAAATGTATAATTTTCATCGTTTAGATCCCAAATAATTCATCTCCGACCCATGGTGCGTTATACCAATATATACTTTCGCGAATGTTTTCTAGTTTAACACTGGCCGGTCTAGTCCGGCGTTGGCAGGCTGAAGGCAGTCCTAGTGAGTGTTGCAAGCGTACCTTCCCGTGATAGGTTTAAGCGCTTGTTAGATGGAATGAGGGTTGCAGGGTGACGGGTGAGAGTGAGTTTGAAGAAATCGAAAGGAGATAGCAAAATTATACCTCGACGGCTGCAACGCTTGGTTACGCGTGTCCCAGAAATTTGTCTATTGTAATTTTGAATTACAATCCCCAGCCTTAGCTGGCGGAATTTCTCCTGTGTTACCGGCTGTGCCCGCATGCCATGCTAGGGATCCCATGTTGCATCAGGTGGCGTTAATTGGGGCCCCAAATTTAACATTGGTTTTGCGAATACCTCGCATGTACATTTTCAAATCTGTATTATTGTGCTGGTCACATTCGCACACTTTAGTAGGTTCTTCATATAAACTACACAATTTAATATCGATCACGAATTTATACATACTGAATTTATCAGTGCATGAAGCTAAAAAGTAGCGTTCTAATGCCAACGGTTCCATCTTTTTATCCTCCTGAACTAAAGGGACTGGGCACCGATCCAGAGGGGATATTGTATCTACACCCTACGAGGGGGCGTTCCTGGGAGGAAGGATGAGAGGAGACACCGGGCGGTCAGATCCAGAAGCGACGGTACAACAATGACAGGTTCCCTAAGTTTCCAAAAGTAGACACCCCGGCAGAGGGACAGGCAGATCGGGGATCCTGCCCCGCACAGAGGGGGTCCAACGTCCTTCAAGGGAGCTCGGATACCCCGGCAGCCAACCAAAAACCGAGTAACGAAAAGAATTCAGCAACCTTTTCACCCGCTACGCTGCACAGAAACCCTCGCCAACACTTCCCACCCTGAAGGATGGATGGACACATTTACTTCAAATACTTAAATTAGTACAAGGGTAGTTTCATGGCACACCACCTTCCACTGCGCCTAACCTTGCAAGCACAAAAAAGAAGTAGAGGAAAGTGAAATGAAAGGGAATGAAAGACAGCCAGGAAGCTACCTTTTGGGATGTCCAGAGCCGCCTAAGAAAGTGATGATTCAGAATCATAACCGAATAGCGAAAGCATGCAAGTAGAGTGCGTACGTTTTGGTTGAAGAGAGAGGCCACTAGTGTGGAACTCGTCGTGACATTGTTGGGCAAGTGGTAGTTAAGAAGGCCATTGTCAAGTACGGAGCCTATAAAGAGAGTGGCGTAAGTGACATTGTTACTATTCCCAACAGAAGTGAAAGTATTCCGTGAAAATTGCGATTTTAGAAATTCTTACATCACAATAAGGTCATAATGCTTCTGTGCTTAAAACCTCGTAATAGTAGCCTCATTCCTACTGCCTTTTGAATGTACAAATTTAATATCTATTTGCTGCTTATGCTGATTTAAAAGGGGGAAACTTCAATGCATTCGCTATTCAAAACATATGGCTCTCCTTCAAAAAGGGCTCATTGCGCCAAATTGTAAATAAAATGCAGAATAGCTTGTAATAAACACTTATTAAAAATAAAATGAAATAATCATAAAAAGCAGATTTATAGTTATGAACATTAACTTCAACATTTTAATTTTCGCTGTTTGAACAAATGAGGTTTGAAATTAATACGATTTACGGGATTACAAAGTCATGGTGCAAAGAAGAAAACCATTGCACTCCCGGGTGATAAAATGAAAACAAGGAAACTGGCAGGCAATTCTGATTGCCCAAATTCAAAATATTTTGGTCTGAATTGGTAAATGCTAAACGTTTTAATAAGCCTTCTGGAGAGTTGTAATTTAATTGTGTGCGTAGTCAACCCAAAGGTAACTCTATAAACTGTATAGAAAACCAGGGTTGCAATTTATAATTTCTCATTATCAAGGTTTGTAAGTGAAATCTTCTGTTTATATAGCTGTGACAGCCTTTGAAATGGCTTCGCTTATCCGAGTGTATCACAGCATCACTTAACGTTGGTAACGTGTCAAAACATACCATCGTCATTCAGCTGTTCTAGTTAAATTAGGTTAGTATTTTTCATTTTCAAAGTACACGACCGTATAAACTTCCCGTGCAAAACACATTTGTGAAGGTTGTTTACAGAATCTTGGATATAAAAATGAGCGAATCCAGCTTAATTCTCAACCTTTTTGTATAATACCATTTCGGAGGTGTCTTGATTATTTCTTTGTAGGAGAAGTTGCAACAATATGTTTATAAGATAATTACACGAGAGAGTCTTTTTATCAATCACGCTCAGTGTTACGAGTGCTTCGATTCCATTATGAAGCGAGAATACATACATTTACCTGTGTGGAGGTTCTTATGAGCTTAATAAAACAGGTACACGTTTGGATCCAAACACACGCGTATGGATATTTGTAATTAAACCATGTCAACAAAAACTAAATATTTAAGAAAGATAAAATAGATGGCACTGATGTGATCATGATCATGATATAAACTACGTTTTCTTTAACGGATTACCCTCCTGTTGTAGGACTTATACCCCCAAGGTCTAACAAGCTAATGCCTTGAGTCAGTATTCTGTTGAGGAGCAAGCAAACGCTGGATCATAGCATATCCAGGATGGGTGATTAGCCCAATGTCTGGTATGGCGATGAAGAAGAAGGAAATGAAATGTAGTGATGAAAGGGTTGATAGGAAAATTCGCGGATCAAATTATCCAAAAATTATCCATTCACCTAACCACCGAAGAAAACCGTGGGAAAACCTGCATTAAGATTGAGCGGCCCCGGGGGATTGAACCCGGGACCTCCCAATGCAGACTACAGACATTACCGCCTGAGTAATCCGGCTCGGTTTGATATAAAACTACGAAACAAAAATGACAATTTCTTCCATTGCAATTATCTCACCGACTACAAACTCGTAACATTCCGAGTTTAGATTTGGTAATGCTCTTTCACTTCTAAATTCTTGTTCGTGGTTGAGATAATCATCTCGGATCGAAGATATTAAATGATTATAATGTTAATAAATATTAAGCTGAATTAAATTACCGGAAAGCTATCAGCACTCGGTTTACTGAAGATAATTCTGTGCTGTAAGCATTGAACTTTTAAGATTTTCGTGGTAACCAGGAGGGTACTTACTCCGAACACAGAAAGTAAACAGAATGACTAGCGCTTGTGAACCTTTTGGCAGAAACGTGCTGCCTTTTCCGGTATGACGTACGCAGATTTGCCGTTTAAAACGCACAGCACACTCCGAGCGTGCTAACAGCTTCATCCGTTCCGCCGAAAAGCTACCGAGGAATGTTAAACAACCCGAAGAGTGGAACAAAAGAGAAGCTCAAGGAGTTGTTTTCTGTTGTTCAGTCAGAGTCCCAGAGGGTTCAACAGACTCTTCCCGTATCCCGCTTCACACAGCTTAGGAATGTTTGAACATCAGTTCCGTTTTATTTCTTCCTTTCCTAGAACATTCACAGATATTTTATTTGCTTTTGTGGTTTTTGGAATAGCAGAAGGGGGATGTTGCTCAGCGTCCTGATAGAAAAGAATGTATTCTTTGTTTCCATGACAACGGAACAAATGACTTTCGGATTAGTTGCTATGGAAACCGTGTTACCCTGGGCTGTGGAGCAATGTTACATTGCAAGATGTCAACTGGGGTGGTGATTTCTTTCCTCTGGTAATATGCTACTTTTACATTTCCTTCAGTGTGTCAATTCAATGAATAATGGTCCACTATGTGAATAAGTTATTGACATCCTTTGTTGCTATGTAAGGGTAACTTTAAGATGGGAGATGTTGAAATATAAATAAAACAAAAATCGATTAGATGATACAAGTGTGGTAGGTGCATCATTGAAGAACGAGGAAGAATTTGAAAATGTCGAAGAGTACAAATAAACGTGAAGAAAAAAGATTTTAAAAATCGCCTCATGAATAATTTAATGTGCGCAGGCATTTGAATGTTACATAACGTAAGTTATATGTCGGAAGACTTAATCAGATCTCAAAATGACAGTGTCACAACCGCTACTCAATTGAGGATCTTCGACTTTCCTTCTCAGTGATTTACTCCTCAATCACTTTGACAGGATATCCAAATATCCTGATTCATAAAACCCGGTAAACCTCAAATGCGATCTTAAATGCTCCAGAATATATGCAACATATTTCAAAACGGCTTGCAATGTTGCCGTACTTTTAATTAACCGCACTACGAGGGTTAATTTATATCTAATACTTGTTCGTTCACATTGGTTTAAGATCTGGGTATAATCTTGGGTATAAGATATAGGTATATTGATACCAATTGAAAACTGCATAACATGTTATGATCAAGTTATATCGGAATAGCCTTTTACCTAGCAAACACGATGCATTCCGCAAGTAAGGGGTTGCAGATTAGCATGGGGTGGTTTCTGAAAGTCGTGAATAGCCTGTAATTTTCACTTGCACTAAAGATTAAGGGTCAAAAGTTTTGCCTAAGTTGATCAAATGATGCACATTTGCACATAGTGGTTTGAAAATAGTAAATGTAGCTTTCGGAAGTGAAAGGTAAAGGTACGTATCACGGAGGGGACCTCGGGACCTTGGTAGAGCACGCAGGCCATCGTGACCCCTGGGAGAGAGGGATGAGGGGAGAGACCCGAAAGGCGACCAGATCCGAATGCCGACGGGCGCAAGCATGGACGGGTTCCCTAACTTTTTCAGATAGAACGCATCCGATTCCGCACGGTCCCTGCCCACAAGCCACCAATCTCCAGGGTTCCCCGGAGCGGAGCTCCACGCTGAGGAAATACCTAACTGAGGGGTACCGCAGCGCACCAGGGAAGAAGCCTTTACAGATCACAAACCACCGCCCAGCCGCAACCCGCCGAACACCGTCTCCTGGTCCTACAATCCTGAAACAGATGACAAGATGATAGGAAGGAGAATCGTGATAGAAGATGAACCACCCCAGTATTCGCTGGTGACCCGGGGAAACCACAAAAAACCCATGGGCCAGAGGTGCGGTCGCCGGGGATCGATCCCGGGACCTCCCGAATTTGGGCCACAGACGTAACCGCCAAAGCAATCCCGCTCGGTAGCTTTTTGAAATAGTAAGATATCCTATAATTTTCACTCAAATGCTCTAACCTATAAAGCTTAAATGCACAAATTTGTATCCTAATTGACCAAGCAGTATATCTACAAGGAGTCGAAAATAAAAGTTTTCAAAACATTTCGAGGTACTATATAAAACGAAAGTTTAGATAGTTTCTGGAAGTTATAAGGCTACTTATAGTGTTTGCTAGATCCTATAGCATAACTATACAATATTTTGACCATATGAACTAAACAATGCAGAATTATACCTAAGGGGTTAAAATCAACTATCAGTAGGGATAGCTTTTAGAGTTGTAAAGTAGCCTGCAATTTTCTCCGGATTCTATACAATAAGTGTACAAAGTTTTGTCTAGATAGGCCAAAGAGTATTGATTTGTGTATTAGAGGTTGAAAATGGAGACTGAATGTAAGGGTAGTGGAAGTGTTTGAAGGTTGTAGGGTAACATCAATTTTGCCAGATTCGAAAACCCAGCGAGGGTCAAAATCACACAAAAAATACTCCTTGATAACAAAGTTCAGCAAAATCAGAGGGTAAATTGGTGATATAACACGATGTGCAACACTCCCTCAAATAGCCTAATTTTAGACGATTTTATGCTTCCCCATTTACCCCGTGGGATGAAAGTGATTAAAAATCTACCATGTTCGTAATGAGGTGCTAAAAAGTATTTTGACATTTATTACTCAACATAATGGAATTTGAAATTTGGTGCCATGAATATAAACCGCCCACCCACAAATTCCCCAATTTTAAAATTTCGGAAATATTTTATAGCTTATATCCTTTTGAAAGAACAGCGCTTTTCGATGCTGAAAGAATTATGAAAATTGATTGAGTGATATCGGAGATTACCCCCTCTATAGACACACACACGCACACACAATATTGCAATATTACTATAGATTAAGTTGCAGTACCTAGATACCAATGTTCTTTATACAGTAGTTCTTTATAGAATTTTATTGGTTTCTATTGTCGAATATATATAATGATGCTGGGAACTGTTATCGGTTGTAGCGTATACTGCCTAGAACTGCTGGTAACTTTATAAACAATTATTAATTTTTAGAACTGTCGTTAAGGTGTAGTGTGATTTCTCAATCTACAGGCTCCGTGTTCGATTTCTGGCAGGAGAGTAAGAATTTTTTTAATTAGAATCACTCTCCACTCTCCGCAGAATCTGTAAGTATGAATATGGGTGTGTCTCGTGATAAAATCTAATAAAACCAACGTTAAGAACGCTCCAAGTTTAATAATGTCACCAGTTGTGTCTAGTTAAAATCCCCCGATATGACCATAGAAGTTAAATGAAATGAAGCATTAAAAATATACTCAATTTTTTTTAAGCTTGCATTTCTTTCATTAAAATTGGAGCTAATATACGTCTTCTCTTTGTTGCAGGTAAGCAGATTTCAGCATTTGGTGAGTAGTAGGACAGAAGATAGTAGAAGTAAAATCAGAATAATCTTGTAAGCTTGCACAAGAAATAACGACGTAAACAATGTCCTAAGACACGAATCACTGATTCACGAAGACACACTTGCCATATATTCGTGACCAGGTTTCGTCACAGATGTAGTGTGTTGTACGTCAGGTGTTTCAACACCGCTGGTGACAAAGGGTCTGCCTACACTGTTATTCTCAACTTGGACCATGGCCTCCACAGAACTTGTGCAATATGTGTTGACATGACAATCATTGCATGCAACATTGATTCCATTCGCCATTTCCCAAACGTTTCCGATGACAATGTAGTGTTGAGAATCCCAGAGATAACATAACTCGACCTGGCGAAAAACAAATGTTTCTCTAGATTGAATGTAATTTATATTTTTCAACTTTTCTTTCCTTAACATTGAGACATTTCTTACAGCGAAGTTCCAATGCTTGATTCGGTCCACGAAGTGGTTTTCTGAAAGATATTTAAGAGAATAAACGGCACAAATAACTTTCCCTTAGGGGAATGATCAGTGTTGGGAGCATAATACAGACATCATTATACAACAGCGATTTTCTCAAAAAGTTTTCAATAGACTGAGTTCAAACTGTTGCCTGATACAATCACCGTATTTTAATAATGTTCTACGGATTTCCAATCATTTTTCCAAATAATAAAAATATCACTCAGCACTTTTATAAATATTTCCATAAATATACAGATGACTTTATCGCAGCACTCAGTGATGGATTTGAAAAATGGAGGCAAAATCTTCCAAAGTTAGAATCAAATTGTTTTTCTTTTTCGGTTTTAATAGCAAGTGTTTAATCAGTGTATGGTGTACCATTTTTAGAAGAAACTACTACTTTTTATTTTCTCTACAAAACACCTAGAAGGTAGAGAAGCTATGGCATTCCATCCAAAAATTCGATATGAGATTTTACCGTAAATGCAAGTTTCGAAGACCCTGAATTAAAAAGAAAGCATTTTTATAAAAAGGTCTGTATGTCTGTGTGTGTATTTGTGAATAGTTAACTCAAACACCAAAATGTTCAGGCAAGTCCCTCCAAAGCAAACTGCCCTTTAAATGAAAATTTTTCGATATCTTTGATTTGCTCAAAAATGACTAAGAATTTTGATTATACATCAAATATATTTAATATATTTACATGACAAAATTATACATCTTGAATTTTCCAGGAATAGCCTGTGAGAAAACTATAAGAAATAGACAAACAACTTACTGCACAAAGAATGTAGACATCTCTAAAAACTACAATCCATTTCAAATAACCTTTTTCTTGACATCACGCACTTTCGAGATATCTCTTATTATTGGTTTGAACTTTTCACTCCTGTCATGTTTATTAAGCTCTGTTGCTAATCAGTTGCATCTCGAGACGCCATAGAATTTCAAGACCAGTACATAGCTCCCGTTTTAAAACATTTGATTCGGTTTCCTCTATCCCGCTTTCGCCATTTCTCTCGTATTCTCCTTCTGAGCTCTAGAAACCTTCGAGAATGGCTGTCATAGTGACATTCTGAAGGTTTCCCGACTTAGGGAAACATCAGCCTCAAAGCGTCCTGTAAATGCGCCGACGCTGCCTCTAGCTTGGATGTGAATAAGGAATTGATTGACGTTACGCAACAGCACTAACATACTTGCACTATAATTCTGCATCTAAAACAGTAGTAAACCTTCTAGTAAACGTGTTTCAAATTTTGCATTAATTTTTAAACAATCCCAAAAATGCAATATATTCAGCGTTGGTGTAACACATTTTAAAGCGAAATCTGTAAGCAAGTCTCTGTGGCGTGGGGATAGCATATCTGCCTCACATTCAACGTGCCCGAGTTCGAATCTCAGGTAGGGCGAGTTATCCGGATAGGGTTTTCCGGGGTTTTCCTTATCCTGAAAAGATGAATGTGGGTAACAAACTCTATGCACCCCGGACTCATTTGAGCATCATTTCAACTATTCCATTCATCGTCCGATATGATCTACCCGGTTAAAGAGCCTTAAATTTTAAAAACAAAGTTATATAATTTATTTGCCATAGCAGAAAAACATGGGTGTAATAATATGCAAAAAAGATAATCTGTTTTCCTGTTCAAATGAAAGCAAAACACAGATCCCTGTGACCTTTAGGTGACACCAAGCGCATCGTTCCAGTGGCGGAACAATATAATCCTCTTTGGTGTATTTTAACACATCCTCGCAAAACAACTGACAGTTAAAATTGTTGCTAAAATGTTCAAACAGCGTTTGAAAAATATTAACCGTAATTTCTCTCAATAGAAGGTGCCCATAATGCATATAAAATCATACAACAATTAATATATTCCATATTCGTCTATTTGTGTTAACAGACTATCTCAAGGATCACGGGATGGAATTTATTACTGTTTTAAAAATTTTTAAAACGTAACAAAAATATGTTGCAACTTTCATGTAGAGGATACAAAAACGTCATCATGAAACGGGGTCCGGAACTGATTTGTTCGCCTGCCACAGCACTTCTGTCGTAAGGAATCCTGGATGTGCGGATGTTTCCTTGGAGAATATCTCCATGTTGTCAAAATATTAAACTGACTCGTATGGTAAGATTTCAGCGGAAATATGTCGTCACTGGAATAAAAAGTCGCTGACTTTGAGTTTAGGTTGTTACATTATTACTTACTTGTAATTACAGATAAATAGGAACATCAACTTATAATCCGAGCAGTGTGGGGACTGTTCTTATACGAGAATTTTATTATGACATTTTGCACAAAAATGCAAACAGAATAGAAATGGGCTGTAATGGAAATAGCATTTTCGACTCCACATTCATGTTATCATGGTACGAAACCCTCAACTTTTGGCTTACATTTTGTCGTATAGAGCGTTTCTCCTATAATGCCAAAACTCGCATGAAAATATCATTTTATGGTTTTCTTTGGCGTTTTATCAGTAGCTCGGGATTAATAAATAACTATTTATAATTTTAAGCATATTTGTGCAAGTATATTTCTGATCAAGATCGGTAATTAGTTTGATAAATTATTAGGACATAAATAGTAAGGAGAAAACTATTTCAGACGTTGTCAAACTTGGGAAGTATAAAGTGTAGTAAAGGCGATTGGTTTTCATAGTATTAATTTAATGCACTAATAATTCTATTTTATGAAAATTATAAATAGGCATACAATAAGAAGTAAAAAAGTATTTTCTGAAAAGGTGTTAGAGAAATCAACGGGACTATTTATTTACAACCAGAGCAGCAGCAGAGATTTACAACCAGATACAGCACCCAGTTATAACACTTTGAACGAATTTCCTAAAACAGATCAGAATTTATATATCCTTAATTTCTTATTAATCATAGGTTTTTAGATGAAATTCTTCTCTTTATTAACTTTTTCTGGTTGAGAATCTCAAAATTAATAATTGATGGTCCAATAACAATCCCTTACTCGTGGGAGATATGATTGTATCGCGGTTATTTGAAAGTTATTAGATGTTTTAAAGAAATAGGACAAAAAGATGAAAGATTAGGATAACAAATCGCTGATATAAAACTTCGTGAATTCCAAAGCGTAGAGTGATATACAGAAAACATCTTCAGCACATCTAAGTGGGGAAAAAAAACGCCTAAGCTTGTAAAACATTCCAAAACAGATTACAAAAGTCATCATAATGGAATTAACACCACCTGGTGGTAGGTATGTAAATGAGTTAGATCTTCCAGGCAAACACTTGTGATGACGTCATGCATGTGCCTAGCTAATGAATTATTGATTGCGTGCGCGTGCTTGCGTGCGGTTGTGGAAAGTGAGCGCACAGTAAGAGTTACTTTTCGGCACGCAATACATCTCATGTTTACTGTAATTGAGGTGGGAGTATTGGAGATCGAGATAATGGCTTCGATTCCTGGAGAACACTAATTTGGATCCTATGTCTAATCAACAGCGACTAACACGGTCTTCAAAGAGAGGATTCTGTTTACTGCCTACTGTACATTACTACATCTTTATTACTTTACTACGTACTTACAGTATGTGGATCAAGTATTGTATTCCATCCAAAAATTCAATGTTTAGAATTCACTGCAAACACATGTTCTGAAGATCCTGAATCTAAATATTGCATTTTTAGAAAAAGGTCCCTGTCTGTGAACAGCGTAACTCAAAAACGAAGTGCCAGATAAATTCCAAAGATGCGACACCAAGATCTTCAATCCCCAAGCTACCGTTTACATGGATATTCTTTTAAAAAAATGTTATTTTCTCAAAAATAGATCTGACGATTTTGAATAAAATGCCACATTGCAAAGATATTTGCGTAGAAAACAAAATATGTGTCTTGAATTTTCTGGAAATAGCCTGTGAGACAGTCTTCAATCGGAAGGATTTTGTATAAGTTTGTGTAACTGGTAAACCTTAGGAGATAAACAAAAACGTATTGCATAAAAAACTTAGTGTATGTATGTGTGTGGTTTTTATTGGTTGGAAGTTTTTGTTCCTTTTGCAACTTTCTGAAGTACTGCCAACCTTCAGCAGTTTCTCACAATGTCATGGAAAGAGCATGGAATTTTAAGGTGAGTATATGGCGGCCAGTGTGTAAACATTTGACTGTCGCTATAATTTAGCAACAACGCTGGTTTGGTGGCGCTGTTATAATGTATACATTTCAGTAGTCGGTAATCGCTGTACACAACAGGGATAAATACTTGCTGCGTTGGCCGCAAGTAAACAATGCATAGCTGTAATATTTCCTGAGTAGTACACTCGCTTCAATTTATGCCGTCACCGCAGCTTCGGGAGGCCTTCACAGTTGGCGTATCTATAACAAGGAGAGCGACCTGTTTTATATACACAATTCTAGATTATTCATATATGAATATATAACTTTGAGCAACAGCTTTATTCGTCAGCACTTATAATAACCATGTTTAAATATATAACTAAATAAAACCCTGGTTTGTACAATATCTCTACGGTAAAACATTTTTAATGGCAACAATGTAAAACTGAAATGCATTATACTTTTTACTCACACCCCTTCCTCGCTATACGTACATTTGCCACCTGTGTAGGGCAGTGGAATGCCTCCCGAAGCTGCAGTTACGCATAAATGGAAGTGACTGTACCTACACTATGTGATCAAAAGTATCCGGACACCCCACAAACATACGTTTTTCATCTTAGGTGCATTGTGCTGCCACCTACTGCCTAGTACTCATTATCCGCGACCTCAGCAGTCATTAGATCTGAAACAGCAGAACGGGACGCTCTGTGGAACTCACGGACTTCGAACGTGGTCAGGTGATTGGGTGTCACTTGTGTCAGAAGTCTGTACGCGAGATTTCCACACTCCTAAACATCCCTAGGTCCACTGTTTCTGGTGTGATAGTGAAGTGGAAACGTGAAGGGACATGTACAGCACAAAAGCGTACAGGCCGACTTCATCTATTGACTGACAGAGACCGCCGACATTTGAAGAGGGTCGTAAAGAGTAAAAGGCAAACATCTATCCAGACTATCACACAGGATTTTCAAACTGCGTCAGGATCCACACCAAGTACTATGACAGTTAGGCGTGAGGTGAGAAACCTTGGATTCCATGGTCGAGCGGCTGCTCATAAGCCACACATCACGCAGGAAAATGCCAAACGACGCCTCGCTTGGTGTAAGGAGCGTCAACATTACACGATTGAGGCAAAACGTTGTGTGGAGTGACGAATCACGGTACACAGTGTGGCGATTCGATGGCAGTGTGTGGGTATGGCGAATGCCGGTGAACGTCATCTGCCAGCGTGTGTAGTGCTAACAGTGAAATTCGGAGGTGGTGGTGTTATGGTGTGGTCGTGTTTTTCCTGGAGGGGGCACGATCACAGGGCAGATCTACGTTGATATTTTAAGCACCTTCTTGCTTCCCACTGTTGAAGAGCAATTCGGAGATGGCGATTGCATCTTTCAACACAATCGAGCACCTGTTCATACTGCACAGGCTGTGGCGGAGTGATTACACGACAATAACATCCCTGTAATGGACTGGCCTGCACAGAGTCCTAACTTGAATCCTATAGAACACCTTTGGAATGTTTTGGAACGCCGACTTCGTGCCAGGCCTCACCGACCTACATCGATACCTCTCCTCAGTTCCGCACCCCGTGAAGAATGGGCTGCCATTCCCCATGAAACCTTCCAGCACCTGATTGAAAGTATGCCTGCGAGAGTGAACACTGTCATCAAGGCTAAGGGTGGACCAACACCATATTGACTTCCAGCATTACCGATGGAGAGCGCCACGAACTTGTACGTCATTTTCAGACAGGTATCCAAATACTTTTGATCACGTAGTGTATAACAAAATGTGTAATGAAGCTGTTTATGCAAACATTTATCTCAATTAACATCAAATGGGCAGAAGAACATGGTTTTTCTGGTAGAAGCTTTATAAAAATATACAAATGTGGGTAGAGAAAGTCGTCTGAATGTAACGTATCAGATATTTAGATACGTTTACTGTTACTCATAAAGCCATCTTAGCAATATATACGATTTAGCACTAATCAATTATTTCTATTTATTACAACTCTGCTAACAATATCATAGACATAAAGAAGATAATAACAAGAACTGATGTTTCGTTTGTCACATGTCGGTTTTGTCTGGCTGCTGCTTAATTAGATGGATATAGATGGCTATGCTTCCACTCATTCTTAAAGAAAAATATCATCGCCATTGCAGTGAGTATCTTCTCTAGTGTGGTCATACGCTCAACACCCAGGCCTATTAAATCCTTTTTAGTCGCATAAATCATATAGGGGTTGGAATTAAAAGTTGTGAAGTAAAACCATAGGTTCCCATTTAAAATTTACCAGTATCTAAGCATTTTTAAAGCATTAGGTTCAGTCGTCTAGATGTGTATACCGAACAAAATATATCGGTAAAGTTACTGTTCAAATATATCATGCATGTCTCATCATAGTAACTCTCGGCACTGAAATCGAACATCCCAGGTTAGAGTCCTGGTCATGGCATTCGATGTTGCAAATGTGACAGCATTCCAACCTTATGCTTGACATCGCCATTTTTAAAGAATAATAAATTATTCATTCGGCGGCGGCAAAGAATTTTTTGCAAATTTGATTCATAGAAGTATTATGACATGTAAATAGGTAGCTTCTTACTTTCGCGGTCACCACCTCTATTAGGTAAGAGGATGTATTGTTTTCCAACCGATGTCGAGATTTCACCAGAAATTTGTTTTGAGTCCCTTTAAGTTAAAATGCATTTTTAGAAAAAAAGTCCGTGTGTCTGTGTGCATGTGTCTATGCACAGTAAAACTTTAAAGCGAAACTTGATTATTGAAGTTCAGTGTCTTCCAAACTATCCTTTACATGAAGTATTTTTGGATATTTTTGATTTTCTCAAAAATGTCTCAGAATTTTTTTATTGAAATAGCATATTTTAATATATTTGTACCACGAATAAAATGCCTATCTCGAATTTTCTGGGGAATAGCCTGCGAAGTTTTCTTCATTTGTAACGAAATTTGTATAAGTAAAGGGAGGCAAAAACTTTCTACATACACAAAAAATATAGATCTCTTTGAAACATACAACTTATTTTAAATGACTTTTGTGGCATTAGCCATTTTCTTTTCCACATTATTATTGGTTTAAATTTTTCAATATTTTGTAATTTTTTAAAATGCTATCGCTATTCAGTTGTTTCTCGCGATGCCATGGAAAGAGTATCGAATTTTAAGGCCAGCATATACGGTCCCGCTTTTAAACATCTGGCTATCGATTCTGTTTCCTCTATCCCCGTGTATCTGCAATGAAGTATGTAATGAAAGTATTTCTGCAAATGTTTATCTCGTTTAACATGAAGTAGATAGAAAAAATATAAGCTTTCATAAGAGCGATTTGAAAACTCTAAATAATAATAATAATAATAATAATAATAATAATAATAATAATAATAATAATAAACGGCACATGTAGCACATCAGATTATTTAAAAAAATGACATGAAACGTTAAGAAAATATGAATTATTTTCGAATGTATTCCTTTGGGGTTCGTAACCATTAGTTGGACTCTATATGAAGAACCTTTGCTGTTCTAGGCCTCCTAAGTAGTTTTACTTTCTCTACTACGTACGTTAAGTAGGGGAAGCATTGCATTCACCCAAAAATTCGATACCGAGATTTCATCGAAAATACGTGTTTCAAAACGCCTGAATCCAAATACAGCATTTTTGGAAACATGTCCGTGTGTGCGTCTATGAACTCCATAACTCAAAAACGAACAGTTGGATAAATACCAAAGCTGGTATTTAGTTCAATATCTATCGAAGATGGGACACAAAGATTTTCAACAAAATTCCCGCATCCCAAACTACCCTTAAATGGAACATTTTTCGAATTTCTTCTAAAAAAAATGGCTCTAACAATTTTGATTAAAATACCATATATAACTGGTTAAGCAATAGACGAAAACGTACTACACAAAAAATGTAGATCTCTTTAAAAAACATAATTTATTTCAAATAAGTTTTCACGGCATAAGTATTTTTGATATATTCGTTATTAAATGTTGGAATTGTTCATTTCTTGGTCATTTTCTCGAAGTCCTTTCAACATTGAGTTATTTCTCGCGATTGCATGGAAACAGTATGGAATTTTAAGGCTAGCATATAGCGTCCAGTTCTAAAACATTTGACTATCGCTGTTCCCTTTGTATTTATAACGAAATGTGTACTACAGCTATTTCTGCAAAGGTTTATTTGGATTAAAACGTAGTAGATATAAAAATAAGCTTGAGTCAGAATAATTTGTAGACCCACTAATAAACAATAGAGGTAGAGAAAGTCATGTGAATGTAGCACATAAGATTTTTTTAATACTGCACGACACATTGAGATAATCCTCAGAACCAGTACCGAGCGAGTTGACTCCACGGTAACGTATGACGCCCGCATTCGGGAGGACCCGGGTTCGATTCCCTTTGACCGCTCACTCTGACCTTAGGCTTTTAAAGTCCAAGTGTACGGGGTCTCGAGAATTTTCTGACAGACCACCGGACCCGACTAAAAAGGAGAAAACGAGAAATACTGTTGTTAATCGGCCCCAACTTAGATATTCTCTCTGTTTAGGAAGGGGAATTTGTAAAGAAGGCTTTTAATTTTGAAATGTATTTGTTTCCTTGCGAATAAGTGTTCCTAATATAGTCACAAAAAAGTCACGAAAATGGTTATTATAATTAAAAAAACAGGAAACAGTGAAAGTGAAGTGCAGTGAATTTAAGAAACCGTGAATCAGTGCTTTGACCAAAATACTCAACCAAACACGAGCAGTATACCAAATACAACTGAAACAGACTCTTGGAAATGCAATAAATTCAGAAGAAAAATTAACAATGCAAAGAAAAATGGCATAGTAAAAATAGTATAAGTATTGTATTTATTTTGTGGGATAAGAGTTCTCCATTCTTTTTTAAAAATTTGTATATGACAATGTGTTCTAGAGGAGATGAAATTTGTAAAATATTGTATGAAAATTGAAAGAGTAAAATAAAAAAACAGCATTACAGGATGGATCTCGGTTCCATAGTACCCGGAGAAACAGACCTACCAAAAGGTATGCTACACTGTTGAAGGACGCTAGGCATCGGAGCGGAAGAACAACAGTTACGAGGTCAAGGTGACGGAGATCTCAGATCTGAAAATTGTGAGCATTGTTGTCTCAACACTTTGTGAGAAACTACCTTGAAAAAGAGAAAATACTTCCCACGAAGTTTCGTCGCTCTCTGACCTAATTTCTCTTAACTATAATGAGACTAGGACCGTTAGAGCGCGATTACCCGCCAACAGCTGGTGGATCCCGCTTTTTAGAGAAAGTGCCGAAATTAAAATACCTCCCGCGCTGTTTTATTATTCTTAAATAATTATTATTAATTATTCTTAAATAATTTTGTTACAACTTGGCTACAAAATGTTACACGATTTACCTTTGTAAATACATTTCTGGAGATGGTTCCCGCGGTCGCACCGTTCCCAAAAAAATGTATGAAAGAAGCTATACATTTGTAACAAGCAGGGTCCCCGGATTTTGATGGCCGAGAAATGTTTGAAAAAGACCTATAAAATGCCTATAACATATTTTAAATATGAATAAAAATTACAATAAAAATGTCCTAAAACTAAGATTTATTTAATTTATTAAAATTAGTTCACAATCTTATAAATTAACATATACTGGATATTATTGCTATACAGGTAGAAAAATAATTATAATAATAATTATGATATGATTTATTAAATCAGTTGTAAATATATTTTTCGATGTTCTTGTTTTAAGAATCTGAAAAGAAAAATGTTTTAAGCATACCTTACAAAACTGTAGCATTAACTCTTTTGAGTTCTCAGATTGCACATGATACATATTGAATGAAGAAGGCTTTACTCTCTATGACGACGACATATGGAGGATAATATCAACTGTCTGTATGCCCTCAACGCGAAGGTTGGGAAATTGACCTGTATCAGCCCTGGGCTGGGGTATGAATTAACAACTGTAATTATACCTACTTCCCTGATAATAGCTACCCCTTCTCCTTCAAGCAATCCTATCCAGACTAACCATTAAAGAGGAATGTGGCTATTTTTCTTCCAAAAATGCGAGTAAAGAATGTACAAAGTTACCCTTGTTTCTCAGTTGAGTAGTGAAATTTCTGATGTTTGAAAATGTATCCTTACGTAAAACTGTCACCGAGCAAGGTGGCGCCGGGGTAACGTGAACAAGCCACATTCGGGAGGTCCCAGGTTCAAACCTCCGGAGCCGATGAATTTGATCCCAGGTTTTTTCGCGGTTTTCCTCGGGTTAAGCGAATGCTGGCGAATTTGATCCATGAACTTTCCTATCATCCCTTTCATCACTTCATTTCACTCCTTTGTTCTTCACCGCCATGCCACGCATTGGGCTGATAACCCATCCTGGATATGCTATGATCCAGAGTTTGCTTGCTCCTCGACAAGCTACTGACCCAAGGCATTGGCTCTTAAATCCTTAGTGGTGTAAGTCTTGCAAAGAGGAGGGAAATCCGAAGAACAAGAAGCAGAAGTAAAATTATCAATATTATAAAGATCCTTATACTGAATGTAAATGTAAGAAAATTACTAAATAAAGGCGCAAAAGGCAAGAAAAGGACAAAATAATGACGTAAAACGCCATAAAATAATTAATATACATTTTATATGCATTTTCATACAGGGTGATTTATGAACAACTGACACGTTTATTTCTTTAGTTGTTTCAAAACGAGTTATGCTAGCGACCACTTATTATACCTGAAATACAGAGGAATTTTGCGTGATTATTTACCTCTATAGCAAATGTATCCTTATCTGGTTCCTGTAACTGATGCACAATCGTAATCCTATACGACTGCACTTTTCACAGCTCTCTGACATATTGAGTAGCTGTACCCTGTCTCCTGCGACAAACGTCATAATGGTTTTTTGGGTGGCTGATCCAGTCGTGCTCTTACGTCAACAACAACCGTGGGAAGCCTAGATGAATGAGTTTTGCCTTTTTCACTCACCAGAGATCCAGTTGTTTTCAATTTATTTACCAGTCCCAGTATTGTGTTACTTTGGGGAGGATTCCGAACACCAAGTTCTTTCTGATATGCCCTTTGAGTAGCTGTAATTGAATTCGTAATCCAGTATTGTTTTACAAGGAAGAGTCGTTCATTTAATGTGTACTCCGTTTTCATATTGACTAGAACAAAATCTCAAAAACAGTTGCCGACAATAAAACTAACAATTACGAATAAAGCATGAACATCTGCGCATCTAGTGACAGGTAATCGAACCTCCAGAACATTCTGCTTAATTTGGTGCTAAAATTGAGGCATTGAATGAATTTTGAACAGGATAGTTAAAGAAAGAAATGTGTCAGTTCTTCATAAATCACCCTGTGCATATTAGCAGTGTATGATGCAATAATTAAAAGATGACATAATCAGAATCCGGGACCTCGTAATCGGCCACCCGCTCTCACTCCCAGTTTACAGTCACTGAAACATATTTAGCGGATTCTCTCAGCTGGGTCATTACTGCAAGTGTTTTGGATTTTTCAAAGTTTGAACTTGCTACCAAGTGCAACCAGGACATATTGATGCTTCCAACAACGAAAGCATCGAATGACAATGTAAAGAGATAACCGGACTCATCGGAGGGTGAATGATTGTGCTATGATCAGGCTAAGGATCCGGAACGATTCAGCAACCAATGTATGTATAACCTTACTATAGAGTTCCGTAAACATAATACTGTTGTAAACAAAGACGTCAATGCGCTGCCTTATTTCTACTGTAAGCAGTACAATCTAGTGATGGTGGATGATGAAGTAGGACACATATCAGAATGAGACGAATATAGCCGGCCCTCGTAACCGTGGTCGCTGGAGTGTATAGCTCCGGCGCTCCACCAAGCTGAGGGTCGCGGGTTCAAGTTCCGCCCTGGGCATGGGTGTTTGTTTGTGTGTTGTTTGATTGCGTGAATAAGCGGTAACGAAAACAGTAAAAACATAGTATCATAAACTGGATAAAACAAGGGAACTTTTAAAGAAACAAAAATGTATGGTGTACACGAAATTACGCATTAATCCTGAAAATTACGGCGGTATAAATAAAGTTCACGGTGTTGGGGTAATTAGCCTCGTCTTCGACTCTTACTTTCTCAGCATGGATGTGATTGAGCGTTAATAATTAAATAACTGCCCTGGAGTTATTTTACTACGTAATATTTATTATACCACCATCTCATGACGTAATTATGTTACAATGTTTGTAGTTGAGTGTGTGCAACCATTAAACCCAAGATGTTGCCACAAGTATAAAGTGCTGTTATATTATTTTGTCGTGCACTGAGGGCTGAGGATCTTCGCGTCGGTGGAAGAAATGATTTGCTGCTGCGCGAAAATATTTGACTGCCAGCTCATATATTAAGTTAAGTACCCTTTATAATACATTATTGTTTTTTGGGATTAGATTTTATTTAGTAAATATTTTCTTGTTTTTTGTTAGAAAAATAAAAGGATTGGTGATAAATTACATCCCTTCGTCAAGGTTTTTGATGAGTAAAAATGTAGGCCCATGATCATGAAATGGAAGTAATTAATGACGAAAATGTTAAAAATGTTAATGATGATGCAAACAATAAAGATTTCAAAATGAGTAAAGAGATAAAATATATCTATAAAGATGCTGGACCATTCATTGTTATCGTTAACGGCAACCAAGGCAACGTCAACAAGATCCATCGAATGAAATTTGGAACAAATGCTATTCCAAAATGGGTTTAAAGTAAAGAAAATAATTCCTTTTGGAAAAAACAAAATTGAAATACATTTCAATGAATTTTGAAAAGCTAATGATTTTTTAGACTCAAAATTTGATGAGAAATATAACGTAAAGAGTTATATTCTATTCTATAATTGGTAACAAAAGGCACCATTAAAGGGGCAGACATTGACTTAACTGACGATCAAATTAAAACTAATGCCGAAAATTATAAATTTTGAAAGTGCATAGACTTACCAAGAAAATTATAGATGAAGTTGGTAGGGTTGAATTCATACCAACACAGACAATATTGCTAACCTTTAGATTCCAAATGCTTCCTGGAAGAGTGCTTTTATACGGTATTTCCTGTCCAGTAATTGAATTAATTGAAAAACCCTTACAATGCCGAAAATGTTATTAATTTGGGCATTCTGTGAAATGTTGTAGGAAACAACAAGTTTTTAAGTATTGCAGTGATAAACATATGGAATCTCAATTCATTTCATTTCCTTATCTTGTTTCAGGGTTGAAGGATCAGGCGAGCGGACGGTGGATGATGTGTAAGGCGGTGGAATTTGCTTTGCGAAACAGTCTGCCTTGGCTTTCGGTGTGGGATGGGCCTTCAGAGCGACCTTTTCGTTTGGAGAGGTAGGGGAGAGGTCCCGCTGGTATCAGAATGTAATATCTGGAGACGTTAGTGACCTCCCTGTGTCCGATCCTACCGCTCCGGATCGTCCTCTGTGTCCTTCTCTTTAGCTCTTTTTTACCGGAGGTTTTCAGAAGCACAATAGGGCTGCACATGCACTTAATTGCCGAAATCCTTCAGGGCTTCCTGATAATAATCATAACCATTACAGTAAAATGGGTAAGAATTCACTCACTTCTGGTACCGTTGCCAGCTAATTTCTGCTGTTGCCTTCCTGTTTTATTTTGGTCAAAGTGATTTAAGAATATACCATTATATTTATTGCTATATTCAACAGAATATTTACCCAATAGGACTCGTGTGATTCATTTGCGTATCACAGTTCAGTTACAAGTCAGTAACCTTGCGAACCACAAGGGTTCTTGCAGCGGTTCTTCCTTTAAGATGGAGCTGTTTTTTGTTTTGACAACCAGCAGAGCAAAGAGCGCGTAACTGAGGCAGAAAAGCTTCCTGCCGCTAAGTTTTCTTGTTAATTAATGCTACAGAAGTTGAGAATATCGTGTGAAACAAAAATGCCGTATAATCAAGTTTTCCAACTCCAGGAAAAGTATCTGAATTGGAGATCTCCGTTGAACTCTTATTGATTCAACTGTTCTTGACATAACTTTTCATGAATACCTTCATTTAGCCCCGTTTGTGTATATGCAATAACAATCGTGTCATAGAACTCGGTCTATATCATTGTGTTTCATAACTATATACAGTTACCTTGAATATAGGAGCGCAGCAGTTAGTATTTAAATATCAAGCAGCCTTCCTTCTCTAGCGAAAACCTTTTTCACCCCTTTTCCGGACAATTGAAGCAAGCGTAATCATTTTAGCCAGACAAGTAGCCTATACTCACTTTATTTAAATCTAATGCAGTAAAGTTGCTACTGGCAGATATTGGCTTACTGTAAGAGTCACACTGTTTTGAAAATTTTTGTAGTCTTTATAATAATACCACAAGATGCTTGCTACTAATATTTGGGGAATAAAGCTTAATAAATGTTACTCATTTTAATGTACTTATGTATCTAATTTCAATTTCCTCATATCAGCTGGTTACATTGCTAACCTCTACTTCCCGAGGTGGCGGGTCCAAACCCGGCGGAGGGTGATGGATATTTGCGGGCGTAAAAATCCTTAGCGTGTCTTCCTTCGGAAGGGAAGTAAACCGGTGGTCTCGTGTCGTAGATTTACGCCACGTAAAAGAACCTCAAGCCTGATAAAGAGGCCTCTGAGCAAAATGTCTGGTGTTTCATGCCTAATATAGAATAGGACGCTAAGAACCAAAATAGTTAAAGAGCGTTCTTAATAAAACTCAATTTAATTTATTTTACAAATACCTACATTGAAAGATTAAGTATTTATTATAGTTTTGTAGAAAATTTACAATAAATTGTGACAATTTATTTCTAAGTATTCACGACGGTAGGCGACAGTAGTAGATAGTATGTCTCATTATCAAGTGCGTGACATGATAATGGACAGCAGTTAATAGCTGACTCAGACTTCTGCATAAAACGTGGACTATCGTAAATAATCTCACAGCGTGAGAAGTAAGATTCCCAAAGCCGCGAGTAAGTTTATCCGCAATACTTCGATTTTTAAAACCGATGTTTTATTTAAAATTTTAAATCAAAATGTTCAATGGTTTAATACTCTATAAGACTCAAAAATATAATTCTTTCAGTTTCTAACGTATTATCTTAGATAAGAATTGAGAGATTCTGTTTTGTAGCTTTTATACTTTTTATAAAAAGGGAACATACGTTTAGGTGAAGGTAGTATATGGATAATCTCAATTGAAATTAATCTTGAGAAGCATGACCCGCTTTTATAAATTCCATAGATCACTCATTAGCTTCATCCTATATTGCATCCTAATTAACGAGTGCCTATAAGTTTGAAATCAGACAGAATAATTATAATTACCTAGCTCTAAAGCTCCTAAAGTACAAAATAAATACTGAAAATTCCAATAAAAGCTGTGAACAAACCAAATTTAGAAAGGCATACTTTCCATTTAAATTACTTTTGGAGTGGGCGCGAGGTTTAACCCATCCCGCCAATTTGTTCTTTGGTTTGCCTACCATCCAAGGGGATTCGGCTCCATTAGCATTGTGTCATAAAAATTAGAAAACTCCAATTTGATCACTTTACACTTCCCAATCACCTTAACGTTTAGTGAATAGAAAAAAACACTTATTACCACTTCACTAGTTTGTCGTCGTCATTGTTTCTAACGCTTCCCATATGGTCTATGGCCTTTGGAGGATACCTCATTCACCAAGCGATGACTGGACCCATTTCTGAGGTGGAGACAGAATCAGTTGCCTCCAATGGTAGGGTGATGATGATAGTGGTGAAATGAGAGACCTGTAGCTTTTACCGTGTGCTCCGAACCATGATCTTCACATGAGCAAGTCAGAGGTGAGGGAGTGGAGGGCCGAGTTAAATCGCCATCCCTGAGCCGGGAATTGAACCCAGGACCCTCAATACGATAGTCGGAAACGGAACCACTGCACTATCCCGGCGCCCCCTATTCACTAGTTTTATAAATACGTAAGTTTAGGTGCCAAGGACTCCCCGAATGTCACTAGCATATTTCAGTCCTTGGCAGGTAACGCTGCGGTGGAATTTGCACCTTCCTCGTCACACAAGAAGCTTTATGTTTTCATTAAGGTGATGTTAGGTGCGCGGCAGTGTTAGTCGACAAACAAACCGCTTAACTGAGTGCTTATACTCCAGACCTCCCTTGTGACTTGAGTCAAGAGCTTGCTTGGTTGGTAACATAGCTCTTGGCATTACCGACATGCAAACATCTTGTACTGTGTACTGTGCGATGATCACCTAGCGAGTCAGCCTGCGGCAACCGCAGAGACCTCTACCGAGAGGAGTTTCCCTAAAATACATTGATACTACATCATCAATCCTAGATCATTAAAGTAAGCCACGAAAAATATTGTTTTGCATTCACAGGGATTTCTCCAATCACTCTTTTAGAACCTATGCATTTGAAAGTTTATTCTTCTATCTACCTCTTGTTAATAGGATTCATTCTTATTTACACATTTTGTGATAGGTATAAGAAGAATACAATAAACTAAAGCGATAGTCAAATATTTCAAAAGAGGGTCGCTAAGTGATGGCTTTGAAATCCCATGTCCTTTACATACCCAGGAGAAAAAAAGAAAGGGGGAAAAAACAATAGTGATTTGCAGCTGAAAAAAATTCTCAGGTGCTGCACTCATTTATTTGCCTTGTAGCGGTTCCCCTTGGTAGGCCCACACTTCGTTGATGATGATGGATCTGTATTACGTACCTGTATGTCGTCTTGATGCCCGTGCTCTCGTGACGTATCTCGATCTTCTCGTAGACTGGAATCTGATGATCGTGTATCTGTATTCTTGTGTGTGTGTTAGGCTGTTGTAATTATTATTTTATAATTGTGCTACGGCTGCTGTATTTGTGTCGAAGAGCACTTGTGTCTTGTTAGGGTTGGGATGGAGAATGTTAAAATATTTTACATACACGTATTCTGTTAATTATTTCACTTGTATTTTGGATAAACCACAATTCACTATCACTTTTGTTATGTTAAAATATGTATACCTGGTAGACTTTAAATACGTAGTTTTAGTGTCTATTTAGAGAGGAGCGTATACACGGCATTCCTGCTTGAACACTGACAAGCTTCTGTTAGCGTTCCCTTCAACCGTTCTTCTTAACGTACGTATTTTAATTATAGGTATGTATCAATGTACCTGATCGGTGCTACTATCCAATAACATCCAATAACAGTTTATTTTACATACATATATATATATATGTATATATATACAGACTTGCATCGTCTTAATTATGAATACAAATTTCGTTACATGCTTACGTAGATACAACTGCATTTCTCGTAATTTTATATTACTGGTTATATAGTTAACAATGGCCTTTCCCCCCTCATATTGCATTTTATATGTTACAACGTTATATACTTGTTCTATAGCATGTGTACATTATGAATATATGTGTTTTAACATCCTCTTACTTATTATACGTACAATATTAGCAAAGAAAACACATTACACGTAAAACTTAAAACAAAATATTAAAGAAAGAAATTATCAAATTGTTGACGCTGAGATGCTTTGAATTAGATATCATATTACATTAATGATTTATTATATTAGTTTGTCCGTGGCTAGTACTCTTAGTTGCTTCAGTCTTTCTCTACCCATTTTTCGGCAAAGTATTCTTACAAAAGATTATTGTTCTATCTACTACATATTAAACGTTTACAGAAGTTGTTTTATTGCATATTATTTTCTTATAGCTATGAGGGTTTAGGGGAATACAGTAGGCGTAAACGATAGTTAAACATTTTAAGAGCGGGTCACTATGTGATGGCTTTGAAATTCCGTTCTCTTTGCATGACCACGAGAAAAATAAATAAATTTTCCACTTAGAAAAGTATAATTATTTGAAAACTGAAGCCAATAACAAAGAATGTCTCGTAAATGGTTAACGCCACAAAAGTTTCTATTTGGTATAAATTGTGTGCTTTAACCAGATACACATTTTTTGTGTAGTAAGAGTTTGTGTTACGGTTTACCAATTATACGAAAGTCATTCATAATGAAGAGGACTTCATAGGTTATTCCCAAAAAATGCAAGGTACCTCATTCTATTTGTCATGAAAACATCTTAAGCATGTGGTATTTTTACCAAAAATCTTTATAGCCATAAAAAATAACGAAACTTTTTTCGTGTAAAGGGTATTTTGAGATGGAGGAAAGTACGCGGTTTGAGGCTCCCTGAATCCAAAAAAGAATTTTTATAAAAAGGTCCATGTGTATGTCTGTGAGCAGCATTTTCAAAAACGTAAAGTTGGTTAAATACTGGATTTAGTGTCTTCCAAGAATGCGACAGAAATATTTTCAAGAAACTCCCCCACTCCAACTACTCTTTACGTGTAAAATATTTCAATACTTTCTATTCTCTCAAAAATGGCTCTAACGATTTTGATTAAAACACCTTAAGTTAAAGATATTTGCATGACAAATAAAATGTATATATTCAACTTTCTGGTAATAATCTGTAAAGTATTCTTCATTCTGAATGACTTTTCTGCAATTGGTAAATTGCAAAGAGGTAGACAAAATCTTACTGCACAAAAAGTGTAGATCTCGTTAAAGCACACAATGTATTGTTACATGCTGGGGTGAGGGCCAAAAGGTTTCCAGACAATGAATAAATTTAGTTCACCCCAGTACGCACATGGGGGAACGCAATTCGCTACAGCAAGTAGATCGAGACCTTGATGTGTAAAATTTAGAGGAAGGCGTGGGGTTTCACATTAACAAAACATTACATATCACACATTACCTGGAATTTATTAACAAACGTTTGGCGATTCTACATTATGAACTAGGACGAGAGGATGGAGGGAGATGCCTCGAAGCCGTGGACTGCCACACGCACGTCTTGCTACAACGACAGCTTTTACTCAAGTGACGCTATCTATATCCCCCCCAACCTTGTCTAGCTACGCCAACCAGGATTGGCGTCATACCAGAGGAATTTCAAACAAAGCCCTCTCTTTGGCGCGGTCCGCACCAAAATGAGGGACCGTTAAGACGAAAAATCAAAGAAACCGGATAATGCCATGTCTAGTAGCGACAATACAACACAGCAGTGCGTCTGGTAATGACAATGAACTTACTGATACGCCACAGTATGTCAGACACAAATTTGTGTTCTATTAACCATTTCGGAGATATTCTTCGTTATTGGTTTGAATTTTCAGATGCTTTTTCTTTTCAAGTGGTAAATCGGTATTCGTTTTTCTCTCATGGTCATCCAACCAGAATGAAATTTGAAAACCATCACGTAGCGATCTAACTAAAAGTAGGACTATCGATTTAGCCTACTGTATTCTTTTCACACCTATAATGAAATGTGTAATGACAGTTTATCTCGATTAACAAGAAGTAAACAGAAGAACAATCTTTAGTATTAATAGTTTGTAAAGATTGAGTAGAGAAAGTCATATGAATAAATACAGAATTGTCTGCATCTAAACTATCAAATCACTTCCTATACTATGTCATTTGTAAAAGAGCAATTGTTATGAAAGAGCGTCCTGGCGATGCCTAAACATTTGCCTATAATGTACTTGCTCATGATGACAGAGCCTTATCGAAAACCGTTGCTTGGCAAATGACTAACACCAGCAGCTGTGTCCATGCTGGTCATTTTGCTCTCCCTCGCTGGATTTCAGCATCCCCCCTCACCCTTCCTGGCGTCGTTACGTGAAGTGGTACCGAAATGTCCATCTCTACCCTCCCCCATCCCGACGGCGCTTCCGGTAGCGAGAAGTGCTCACCACAAGCGACTCAACTACTGAGCGAAATGTGCAAGTAATACAGATGTCCTGGATTCGTGACCAGCTACATACATAGACTTCAGTATAATGTGGTCACGTACTGTTCAGCGACGAAAACTCAATCAGCGGCGTACAGTCTCTCACTTAACCACTTCCTTTAATTAAATTTATACCTTTACATGCAGGGTGTGTCAGAAAAGATGATACACATTTAAACGTTGTTATGCAGTGGAAGTAAAGCACTTTCAGGAAACGATCCGCTAGGAAGATAATTGCCAATCCGTCCGATTGGTTAGAGTGTAAGCAAACTCTGGAAATTTGCCTAGGTTGGTTACCTATCCGGTTTCTTATAACCTTGCCCTTCTGACACGTATTCCTCTGCGTTCACTTTCCTTCCTCTTTCCTCTGATTGGCTAATGTACGACAAAAGAGCCCTGCGCAATGCAAAGTCAGGCGATAAAAACACGTTGTCGTGGTAGATGAACGTGCTTTCGTCATCTTGAGAGGCAGGTTTAACCCTCAAGCGGTAACAAATTTTGTCACGCAATACTAACATCGGTCTCTCAGACCTTGTCATTTTTATTTGATTTTATCTACACATTTTCACTACAGTGTTGAATGTACTTCGAATATATTTTATTATATGTTTCATGTTTTAATACAATAAAACAGTTTTAAACAACAAATTAAATTAAATAACGAAAAAAAATTATTAGAAAAATGAAGCTTGTGTGAAATTAATTTTGATATACCCCACATTGATATATACTTTATTTCACATAATAATATAACATTGTGTTCAGTAGTGCCTTTCTTGTTCATAACTTTGCATTCTCACCAGAAAAAAGTTAGTTTCATTACACATTCCTTTGCACACCTTCTTAGAATACTCCAAGTAAGTTGGTGTCCCACACTTGACGCACTTGTAATTAGTTTTCCTGTATTTTTCATATGGGTATAGTGGCATGTCTTTCTTTTTTCAAGTCTGCCTGATCTCTGATCCGTATTCCTTTCTGCATCATGTTGTGAGAAAGTGTCTGTTATTATTTTCCTCACCTCTCTGACTTCAGCGTGACACATTTACATTCAGCTTCTCTTTCGACATTTTCATTCAAACTGAAATAAAAACATCGATATGCCACTTAACGGTGATTATTTACTAAGAGAGTGAACTTCTTGCTTGTAATATACTAGAAAACAACGACGGTTTTTTTGTAAAATAAGAGATCAGAGGTACGCAAAATATACTTACGTTAACAGTAACACCGGTCAACGAAGTCTTCCTGATAAATTTGTAACAATGGGTAGCAACAATTACAAAGCCACATTTTCACATCAAACACAAACGTTCATGTGACACATAGCTCGGCGTTTAAGGTTGCAACATAATCAGTATAGGCAATATCATGGAAACATAGAGCGCCATGTTCTGAGAGACCGATGTTACCACTTAAGGGTTAAACCGAAGGATCATCCTATCTAATTTTATAAGAATTTGCTTGCATTTTAAGATACATTAACTCTGTTCCCTAATATATTTTATTCATACGGCTATGAAGATGTAAATTTGACAATTCGAATGTATTAAGATGAATTATCATGTCAAATAAGGAACTAGTTTGTATCGTACAAGCCAATCGCACAACAGCCAATGAGAGATGAGCAGTGCACATGATAGTTAAGAGTTATAAGGCAAAAAAGGGTTAGTCCGTAAATCCCTAGCTCTTGTTAAGTAGCAATGGGGCGTGAAGCCGATAGCATATCGTCTATTTTCAGGGTTTCAGCTTCAAATGACTCTGAATTACAATTTCCAAGTGCGTGTCATGGTGGTTCCGAGATGCCATCAAAATGAGAAAACGCTCTTATAGTTAATGATGGACAAACGTTTTAATGTTAATTATATGAGAAAAGATTGACCTAAGTCTAGAAGGTCTATAAATAACAAGCATAAATGAAAACACAAACATTAAACGACCAAAATAAGATTCTAAATGTTATTGAATTGCACCATAATCATGACCAGAATCTCCCTCAAACTTGTATCTAAACCGATAAGTACTCGTAAGACACGACAGAAAAACCGGAAGTAATGGAGAAATCCCTCATATCTATTTTCGTATGTAAAATGTGTATTAGCAAGCAACGAAAACTGAGAATGTAATTGTATCGGAATTTAATGCTTTATTCCGCGAATATAAAGTAAAACATAACATTTTGAATTATGCCAGTATTGTTTGAAAAACAACTGACGATCAGACACATCTGTATTTTCTTAGTACTAAACACTTGGTACATAATTTGTGTACGTTCTAGCTAATCTGATAGAGCCGATGAGAAACAATTCTATGCAAGCAAGCTGGTAAAAGTAGTAAAATACACCGCAGTGCATGTGGTGATTTGTTTTTATTGTAACGCAAGAGGAAATTAATTGCATTATTCATATGTGTTTTACTCATGAAATAGTGAAATCAAGTATTACTTGAGGTTTAAATGTATTGAATAATAATGTCGAGACATCTTGTTATTATTATCTACGATAATTAATTAGCACTACTCACTTCCGAACTATCGAGGACAAATTAGCAATTCCTTTGAACTGTATCGTACTAATGGCCGAGGGAGTGCATTACAAAGGTGTCGTTACTGAAGCTACTGTTACTGAAAGCCTGCAACATACATAATTGATAACCGTGATCTTTACTGCGCAAATAATATTAAATTCTAACAAAACTATCAAAAAATATCAACCAAATATAAAAAACTATAAATATATCAATAAAAGTATGAAAACTACATCACTGATATTCAACGAAAACTGTCACGGTAATCAGCAAACATTACTATTTTCTCATTATTTCCTACAATTTTAAACTTTACTAATCTTAAATTATAGTGAATTGAAATAATTATACCATGTACTACTGAATTCAAGTGCTTATAAATTTCCTTTTATCTTTAAAGTGCTTTATTAATAAGCTAATATTAATTTAAAACTCAATTATAATCTAATTTCATTTTGTAGTAATATTACTGTGCAATATGAATATTGTCGTATGCCTCACTTTATATTAACTTAGAAATGCAGATGGGAGCAACTCGCTTGCGAGAGGGATCGTTAAATCAAACAAAGCACTTTACATTACGAGGCAACGACGAAGGACGTAGCTTAAGTTAAATCTAAATAATTAATACACCAACACAATGCCTGGCTTAAGGGAGAGGAAAGGATTCTATTCTACCATAATTAAAACTGCAAGAGAATGGATAGCTGGTTGATTTATTATAAAAAGATTTCTTACCCCATGTGTCTGCCGGGCGAGGACGCCATGTCTTAGGCAGTTGCCCGTCTGACTCACTCGAAGCCTACTCACAGAATGAACAGAAGCCACGCTAAATTGGCGTCAGTAACGCCATATCCCTTCCAATGACACTGTTTCCCCTGAATCGCCCCTACTCAGACAAACTGCCCCCTCTGACCTTGGTGACCAGAGAGCGTCTTAACAAGACTATCTGTGCACATGCCACATCTCCCCCTGGCCACCGAAGTCGACGCCCTCGTCGACATAAGGAAAATAAATATAATAAACATGAAAAGAACAAAACAAAATGACATACAAAAATGACATACACATGTGTGATGAACCAAAATATAACAATAATATACATGTGTGATAAGCACCCAGATAACGACACAATGTTACTGGGCGGAGTAGAGTTTCGAGAACCTTAAGTGCTGTCGACTAATATTGTTAAGGCACTTATCTTGAGCATCCCGCACACGCACACACCACGCTGCCTCAGTTCACAGGCACACTACACTGCGCAAGATATCGAAGGTCTGCTGGAACTGTTTGTGGGTGATTTTATTCAGTGCCCACAACGACGATTTGTCCTGGTGTAGAATTATCACTGCAGGTCTCTGGTGATGACAACAGGGTGGGCAGTCGCTGGCTTGGACTGCCCCCCGACATAGTGGCTCCTTATGCCACGGCAGTGTAGTGGCTGCCCAACAGCTTCCCTGTGGTGTTTCTTGACTTCTGGTGTGCTCCGGGGATGCTTTTGGATTTTCTCGCTCTCCGCCACAGCAAAATACTAAAACAAAACCACCACACAATAAACAGGGTGCTCCAACAAACAATCACACATAAAAAGAATGGTATGTCATGTACAATTAAAGATTTTAAAGGTTGAAAAGTTTACACTAAAAATTCTTTTGACATGGGGCAAAGAAAGAGAAAAAATAAGTACAAATTGGCATAAGAACGAAATTTTACAGAGTTGCCATCCAAAATTTAACTTACAATGCTTCACAATCCAAATAAAACAGTAAAACAGACTCAGAATACATGAACATGACAGAAATGAAACATAACCTTATTTTGGGATCCCAATATTAAATCTTAATAACCAGCTGGTATCACTAACAAAAGAAAGTAAGTGCACTTACAAGACAATCACACATGACAATGAAATGAACTCATTCACACTGACCATGGCCCAAATTACACACAACACTCACTTAGCTAGCTACTGAAAACTACTGTATGCATTACTACAAACTACATCCACAATACATCTCCAAACTACACCACGTGACATGCTTTCAACTACTATTGTCCTACTCTTGTCACCAATACAACTTCTTATCCACATCACTATCTTTCTCATCTCATTATTATCAACATCTTTCATAATCATCATCAGTAATAGTGCAATCTCGATCATTACTTCAATCATCATCATCTTTATCGCAACTTTCAATTTTCTCTTCAAAACAAAACATCTTCACTGACGTGTCTCATTTAACATGCTGCAAATTCAAAACATCTAACATAGGCATAACCTTCAAGAAATCACATTAAAATTTCAGGAATGACACAAATAACATGACATTATACTGTTGCATCCACATCCTCCAAATGAAAATTAAGCTGGAAAACAGGTGGTATTAAAATTTGCTATCTAAGATGGTAATAAACTTGTTGCATAAACAGAAAAAAATTATTTTCATTACAATCACTTCCATCCATTTAATCTCTCGTGTGAATTCATCACACACGCTATACTGGGCAGGTTACAGCAACACCAATAAGCCAAAATCTCTGAAATCATACAACAACTATCGGGGTTACACTGTGGCACTTCCACCGAAGCTGACATCATCTCGTCTCTTCTCATCTCTCCTCATCTCATTAACACCGTCGGGGTTCCTCTTACGCACATCCACCGAGGCAAATCTCAACTCTTATTTCTCACATCACCTTACACTACGCCATCGGGGTTACTCTTTGGCACTCTCACCGAGGCAAATCTCACATATATCACATAACCTCAAATACACACATACATACACACACTATTCATGTAACAATTTTCTGCAAATAAAAAAAAATCACAGCATCATTATGAAACCCAAAATCAAATCAAATCAAATCAACTCATATCAAATCAAATCGAATGCAACACAACAACATCACATCATTACTCAAAACAATATTGTCACATAACATTCCTGAAAATGAAAGCTCAATTAAGCACATAGTACACATGAAACACATTCCTGCAGCATAATACAACAAAACAAATGATTTGCAGTTCCCAAAACATAATTCAAAATTTAAGTTACACCCACAATAATAATACACTTTTAATTTAGCAGAGACATTCATATCACACATTCCTGAAAAGCAAAGCTTAATTAAGCATCAGTCAGTGAAACAATAAATTTAGCATACCTGTGTGAGTCGTAAAACTGTTTCATTCGTCCAAACTTTAGCACTCACAATGTTTACATACTTACAGGTGCTTTTTTTTTCTTTTCTCTTACTCGTTTACCACAAAATTCCCGTGCAATTTTCCAAAATCTGGTAACACACGTACAGCTGGTTCATCAACATCCACATCGTACTGGTCCATATTAGAAGCACATCAAACCTAATTAGGTGAAGATACTGGCAAGGCTGGTAGGCTCCTGAAACTTTTACTTACATCAGTAACTGCGAAAGATTTTCCCCTTAAAATATGCATTGCGTAATTAAATAAACCAAACTGGGCAACGGTAAAGCAAAATTATCATTATTATTATTATCACTATTTTTTCCGCGAGTGTACAATGCAAAAATTTTTCAATATATATACGTGACTTCTTTTATTTTATTACTTTATTATTCTAAACAGATGCACCACACTTTTTAAACACACGCAAATTTTAAACACGCAACACAGGAATTTTGAAATAATTTGTTGCACTTTCAAGTCGTTAATACTTTCAATATGACGCAATCTAGAATGCAATGTTACGTAAATCAGCTCACACACGCAACCCTGCTATCAACGACACAAATATCACCCAATTTTCACAATTCACTTTTCACAATTTACGAAAATTTATACTTCAAAATGACCAGCACGAAGAACTTAACACAGTGATAGAATTTAGTAGCAATGAAGCCAAAATAAGGGGAAAATGGAGTCAGAAGTTTTAGCGTCACGCCGGCAGACAATGGGAAAAATGCAAAAATGAGCTCAAAATTAAAATTTCGAAACCAGACTTTCAGATATGATAGTAACAAAATTTAGAATAAGAGAATCACAAATTAAAACATAAAAATCCTTACCCTTAAGCCAGAAACAAATTTAGATTTTTCGCGACCACGTGGAGGGCTAGAAACCGTTACATTTTAGAGGGAAAAAAATTTTTGCACTTGAAAATCTCACAACAAATTCAATTATACCAGGCGCCACCGCCAATTGTCGTATGCCTCACTTTATATTAACTTAGAAATGCAGATGGGAGCAACTCGCTTGCGAGAGGGATCGTTAAATCAAACAAAGAACTTTACATTACGAGGCAACGACGAAGGACGTAGCTTAAGTTAAATCTAAATAATTAATACACCAACACAATGCCTGGCTTAAGGGAGAGGAAAGGATTCTATTCTACCATAATTAAAACTGCAAGAGAATGGATAGCTGGTAGATTTATTACAAAAAGATTTCTTACCCCATGTGTCTGCCGGGCGAGGACGCCATGTCTTAGGCAGTTGCCCGTCTGACTCACTCGAAGCCTACTCACAGAATGAACAGAAGCCACGCTAAATTGGCGTCAGTAACGCCATATCCCTTCCAATGACACTGTTTCCCCTGAATCGCCCCTACTCAGACAAACTACCCTCTCTGACCTTGGTGACCAGAGAACGTCTTAACAAGACTATCTGTGCACATGCCACAATATTCCCATAATTTTGCCTAAGAGGAGTAAAAAATGCAGCCCTGATAATAAACATGTTTCTATCATGTATTACATTTTGCTCGTACTGTAGTGTTAATAAATGCAACTCATGCCTTGTCCATGATAAATGTAGACCAACTTTTCTAACGCTCTAAATATCGCTAGCCGCTGCGGCAACTAGGCTAGTCTAAGTAAGTTGTTCCTAACCCCTTGAAGGAAAGGACTACGCTGACATACTAAATTACATTTGTAATACTAATTTGAGTGAGCAGTTTATCACATTTAAAGCCCATTCTAAACTGTAAAACGAGCTGTAAAATAAGCAACGGTTTCTTTCTTTGCAACTACCTCAACTACCGTTAAAGGGCTACGCTCTTGGCACTGTGCACCATCCTGTGCAGCATTTGGCTGTACGATATCAATAAAATGCACGTCCCAGTATAGCTCACTATGTATAGTGTAGGAGAATGAGGAGTTGATTTTACCAAAGTGGACCACGGCCAGTAAAACATAAGCCTACCCCCAACAGACACTGTATTTTTTTGCCTCACCAAGGCCCCTTGAGCTTCTACAACACCCACCTCGTAATTTCCACACGGCGTCTGCATTTAGGTGAAGCTCGTCTAGAGAGCGATGCTGCTTTGTTTGGGGTCAGATGTTTCTAATGGGACTAATCGAAAAACAGTTTACAAGATTGCATCTTTTTGCCAGCGCAAAACTCAAGTCCTACGTTAACTCTGTGCGTTTGTCGATCTCATTGGTTAAAAAAGCCAGCAGATCATAAATGCTGTATGGTACAGGAGTACGATGAAGCATTTCTGCAATGCAAATAGATGTTTAAATTAAAATCTTCTGCTGGCGCTTTCAAAGTATTACTGGGTTTGTAATTAAGCTGCTAACATTACGCAGTTGCTACAAGAGAGCTCATAAATAGCAGGCAAAACTGGGCGTTCAACAGAGGGATAATCGTCGATTGCAGACAAACCCTTTAACAACTGCAGCTCCTTTATGCATGTACGAAACATAAGAGAAAATGTTAACTCTTGATTGAAACAAACGCTGTGAAGCAGAGATGGGAAGGGGAAACTTGAAGGTGCAGCAACAGGAAACTACTGCTATGTTTCTTAACCATGAATGAACTGTAAAGTTGTGTGATAAAGTTATTGATTTGGACTAAAATGGCTGCTTTTTAATACCTTGTAATCATTAGGAAGTTTTAGGCGTGCACGCTACTTAGGGCACCAGGCTAACCGATGGATGTACAGAGTTTAAAGTTTAAGGATAAGGAATTGGAAAGCAATTTATAAAATTTATTTGTATTTAGTAAACTTTTGAGAGCAGTTTACACGGTGAATCTCCTATAATTATACATGTTTATAATTATTTCCCAAATTCTCCATAATAATGAATATTATTAACGCTAACGCATGATTTTTGCCATAAAATGAAGAAGCCAAAATGTAACTCGTGAGCACGTTTGCCATTCTTTCTTTTCGGTGTTTAAAGAAATGCCAATCATTGTAGAAACATTAGAATAATTAGTTAATGTACTTTAGCAGTCAAGTGGTAAGGAACTGCATTATTCCTTTTGAAAAAGAATTATAAATCAGATAGAAAGAATGTATGTCAACATACTTTCCGATTTCTAAACGACACTTTCTCCAGCTCCTCCTACCATTCTTCCCTTTTGTATCCCGATATTAATTGGAAAACAAAACGGCAAATTATTAATAACAAGGAAAACCCTGCAATTTTGAAGTTATGTAAGGTTGCTAAGTACCAACAGATCTATTTAAATCGAGTAGATCCCGTTTTATGTGGTTCACTCATTAGGAAGAACATTTTATGATGTTAATGAATTTTAAACTGTGATACTACTGATATAAGAGTATAATGTATCCATTTTGACAATATTTATGTACTCTCTTTTCTGCGATCGCTGTTGGCCGATGGTGCCCGCTAGCAGAACCGAAGCTACGGGAAACTCTTAAGACTCCTTTCAGAAACGGAACAATCGAGAAGGTAGAACATTGGAATGAGAGGCATCTAATGGGCCAAGTCATCTACCTGGGAGCTGCTACGTGATGCAGTGAAAGTAAAGCGACCTAGTGCAGAGCGGGAAGGCTCCGTGGTAACGTGTGAGACTCACATTTGGGAGGTGTCGGATTCGATTCCCATCGGGCCGACCACCGATCACGGGATTTTCCGTGGCGAGTTAGGTTAGTTCCCCTTCTACCACGAATTTTCTGCCCATCATTTTGTTTCCCCATATTTGCTTTTATCTGATTCACCTCATCTGATTCAGGGTCGTAGGACCAGGCAACGGCTGGGCATAGAGAATTGCACCCTGGAAAGATTTCTCCCTGGTCTTTGGTGGGACTACTGGGAGCGCCTTCCTGAGAGCTGTTTCGGTTGCCACGGGACCCCCGGGTTGTGAGTACTTAGGCAGAGCTAATCGGCGTCAGAATTGGTGTCATGTTGGAATTGTTAGAAACTCCTTCCTTTGCTAGCGTGCATTGTGCTCCGGATCTGTTCGCCCTTTAGGCCTCCACTTTATAAGTTTCTTCCAGGGTTCACATTGGAAGCAAAAAAGGCCGAGTATGGCTACTCGAGGTGCTGTGCTCCAGTTACAGGAGACCCCTCGGTTTGCCTATTCCTAACTTCGAAAGCAATCTAGTATTGTTATAGCCGTTCACTGTAATGCTTTTGATCCATCCCATTCGTGCTGTTAAAGTGGTAAGTTGAATTTCCTGGTAAAGTGCTGGTAATCTAACCTACCTCTGCGTGATTTGATATTTTACTGATGAACTATATTAAATCCTCTAGCTTTTGATACAGTTGTGATTGCAAACATGGAATATAATTATATTTGATAATTGAATTTTACCATTTAAATCTTACCTGGGTATTTACTTTGTTTTTATTTGTCAATATGTATATATTTACGATTTAGCTAAATATGAGCTGCAATTTATCGATATTTTTAAGGTCAATAACCAAGTGGGGATAATCGATTTCCATTTCACCACCAATGTTAATGTTGGTGACCTTACTACTGGAACCACCATGTTCAACAACTGTTAGTAAATCATTAATATTATTTTCGCATAAGTACGCATGTGTACATGCGTTAAGTGGATTGGAGAATCTCGGAAGTAGAATATACGAGACCTTCCTCGTTCTCCAAGCATGCACTTAGCATACTTGTATTGCAGTATACTATTTTTAAATCTTAATGTGGAGGTTTTGTTTCATTTAGAGAAAGTGTTAAACAAGAAACAATTATTTTAAAAGCTTCTGCATTTGACGGACACGGCACTGATATGGTGATGCACGCCGCTGTGTGTATCTACAAAGCCACTCCCGGTAATTTGAAATGATATTCATGGTTCGGTTTCCCAGACGTCTTGCGCTTACAACCCTCCCCCCCGCCTGTTCTAATTACGTAATCATACTGGGGTGGGAGTGTGGGAACGCCCTCGACTTGCTCATGATGATGATTATTGTAATGATGGGGAACATTTCCGCCTCGTTAGTTCACTCAAGGAAGTACAGATTTAACTGTAAATTACATCGTGCGCCTTTTGTTTCTAAGCTTTTGAACATCCCCTGCTTTTTACCATCTTTAATTCGGCGTTATGTGCAGGGTGAGTGCAGAACTTTCAGATATTAATGCTGAGGTACAGTTCTGTCTGGAAATATTAGCCTGAAGGACGAAAACACCCTCACTACGTAAACTATTCTCAGATGAAGAAATACAGAATTGAATCCATGGCATGTAGAATAGATCAAGACCTCTGAATAAAATATTGAGATACAGTATGAATTTACCAATATGAATTTACATTACATTTAAATAAACGCATACATTATAATTCGGTGTTTACGAGTAGAAGTACTTTCACCAAGATTTGGTATAGCACCTCCTTGTCCAAGTGTCCCGGATTATATACCCGGCTGGGCTCGAGACATCTTCTTTTGATAAAGAAGGTCAACATGTCCAAAGTCTGGTATGTTAATGTAGGGTGCCTGAGTATGTGCTCCGGTTGTTTAATAACCAGTTAGCTTATACCAGGAGTGTCGCTGGGCAGATGTCTGAATACAAGTTCCACAAACATTCTATACGAAACATTTATCATCACACTGTCTTATCTGGATCCATTCTATAAGTAAACAGTCGAAAATAAAGTCAGGGATAGTTTTTGAAAGGCGTGAGTAGCATATTTTCGCTGACACTTAAAACGTATGTGCCCCATGTTTTTCCAAATTTATAAAATGTTGCAGATTTGTACCTAAGATTTCAAAATATCAATAGGGATAGTAATTTAAGTTAGCTCACAATTTTTGCCATATTTTGTGCTACGCTGAATAACATGTTTGAAAATGTCCGATTCTTATTTTGTTTTTCTTATGAGTGTATTACTGGGTCTAGGATACACAACGAGGGAGGGGATACCCTGTGCATCGCGACCTACGCAGATCTATTGTGGCGATCAACATCCGGAGGAATAGATGAAGTGAAGGAATCATATGAGGCTACAGGCAGAATGCCACAGAGACGCGCAAAAGTCTTTAACATTTCCAGCTAGAAGACCCGAACTCACTGCCGAGTTGCCCGAGTAGGCGATGAACGACCCAGACGACTAGACAACCCTCTGGTGTTTACGGGGAATACTCTTTCCTTGGAGTAAGCAACTGCACCATCTGCCCCACTCTGCCCTACACTGCAAAACCTGAAATATGACAAGGAAACAGAAAGAAAGGGGAAATTATAGAAAATAAATCGTGGTGGAAGAAAAATTACACCAGCATTCGCTACCGACCAGAGAAAACAACGAAAACCCCAATGTCAGAGTGAATGGTTATGGGAATTGTACCCGGGACTTCTTAAATACGAGCCTCACACATTACCGCGGAGCCAATTCGCTCAGTAAGTTTATTGCTAACTAAAATCTCCCATAAACAGTCGAGTATTGGTTCCATATCCTCCTTTAACCAAGACCGTATTGCTCAATATGAAACAATTTCTAGCCAAGCATTTATGCAATTAACTTCAAATGGATAGAAGTGTAAACCAATAAAATGAGCAAAAGTGAAATCTGTGAACTGTTAATAGATGATAAAGTCGTGTGAGGGCTACACATAAGATATTTCTTGTCGCGTCACATCTCCACTAAAGAATCGTCAGCGTTACTAAGTGCACATACATATCTCCAAAATGTTTACAATGCTGGCTGTACACTTACAATTCACGCCCACAGATCTATGTCATGATATTAATACTCCTGTCAACTGTGCTTCAACCGATGTAAACATACATGAGAGAATGGCAACCCGTACGGTTACGTGACTGAAATTTCACAGCATGAAGAATGCTAGCCCAAATACGTGCAAGTGTTCCTGCAGTGGATACTGCCAGAGCTTATCCCGGATTAAACCATAAACAAGATTGGTTAAGTGCAAGGAACGGGCTAATGTTGCCGTCCTCCGTTATTAGGGAAAGCGCTACACTGCAAGAGTAATGCTTGTGTAAACAAAACATAAATGTTTACTAGGGTTACAGTCTGCTCGCCGTAATGTGCCGTAACAGTTCTGTAGCAGTCTTTGGGTTCAGAAACGAATACAGTACTTTGAATATAAGCTAAGTATGATGTCACATTCTGTACTTTCGAACTGGAAACTTGAACTTTATTCATAGACAGCCTTTCCAGGCGTCATTGACGATGAAAGTTTGCTATTTTAAACTTTATTTACTCAAAGGTAGGTCATTTTTAGAAAACCAAAAGTTTCGAAAAATGTTCCATGTAAAGAGTGGTTAGGGTAGGGGGATTTTCTTTAAAATCTTCGTGTCGCATCCTTGGAAGATACTAAACTCAAATACCAGGTTTGGTATTTATCCGACTTTTCGTTTTGAGTCATGATGTTCTCAGATAGACACACAGACCCACACACACACACACGGACATGTTTCCAAAAATGCTTTGTGCAGATTCAGGGATCTCAAAACATGTATTTCTCATAAAATCTCGACATCGAATTTTTGGGTGGAATACAATACTTCCCCTGCTTACTATACGTAGTAAAGAAAGTAAAAAGTAAGCTTGTTTTGCGCCATAATACAAATATTGATACCAAACTTGCGCATTCTATCTTTAATGCTTTGAAGAAAAAAATCAGGTTTTATTCCACTCAGATTTTGCGACTTGTCTGTTAAAGCAACAATTTTAAAGTCACAAATCAGTATTTAATTGGTCTTGTAGCATTTAGGTAAAACACCACGTTGAACTTAAATTTTCCTCGATTCCTTTTTACTTTCTTTACTATGTACATAGTAGGTAGAGAAGGTATTGCATTCTACCAAAATATTCGATACCGATTTTTCACCAGAAATGCACGTTTTGAGGCCACTGAATCTAAAAAAACTGTTTTAAAAAGGTCCGTGTGTGTGTGTGTGTTTGTGTGTGTGTGTGAGTGTGCCTGTGTGTCTGTGAATAGCTTAACTCAAAAACGAAAAGTCAGATAGTACCAAATTTGGTGTTTAAATTCCATACTTTCAAGGATATGACACGAAGATCAAGAAAGTCCCCCCACCCCAACTACCCTTTACATGGAACATTTTTAGAAAATGTTGATTTTCTAAAGAATGCCTCTAACGATTTTGATTGAAATATCATCTATTAAAGATATTTACATAACAAATAAAATGTTTATCTTGAATTTTCAGGGAATAACCTTTGAAGTCCTCTTCATCGGAAGGAATTTTGTATAATCTTGTATAACTGGTAAACGCTAAGGAATAGACGAAAACGTACTACACAAAAAATGTAGATCTCTTTCAAACACACAACTTATTTAAAATAAGGTTTTTTGTGGCATAAATTGTTTCTGAAATATCCGTTATTAATTGTTCATTTCTTGGTCATTCTTTAAAGTCCTTTCAGCATTTAGCTGTTTCTCGCGATTGCATGGAAAAAGTATGGAATTCTAAGGCTAGCATACAGCGTTCTTAAACATTTGACTATCGCTGTTCTATTTGTATATATAACGAAATGTGTAATGTAGCTATTTCTGCAAAGGTTTATTTGATTAAAACGTAGTAGAATTAAAAATAAGCTTTAGTAAGAATAGTTTGTATACTCACTAATAAACGATAGAGGGTAGAGAAAGTCATGTGGATGTGTCACATCAGATTTCTTTCGGCATTTTTCACTATTGAAAATACACCTTGTCCACAGTTTATAACTTATTAACTTAAAATTTTCAGAAGAGTTTCAGGAATTACAGATTTAAAATTACAGATTAAATGGTTCAGATGAAATTAAACATGATCAATGTAAAATTCAATAACAGGTTTACAATTTTTTCTTTTAATATAATTAAAATTAAGAAATACTTTCACAACAATTTCATTAAGCTTATATAGTAAGCTCAAAAGAAACAGTTGGAAATGATAGAGCAAACTGCAGTGTCCAAGGAGCATTTCATATTACCATAGCAAACTGTGATTACTTATGAATAAAAAATTAATACGACGGCTGTCCCAGAAGTACCCGACCTAACAAAGAAAACAAAAAAATCTTGGAAAAAAAATCTTTATTTCTCTACATAGTCTCCTTTCAGCTGACACACTTTTCCCAGCGGTGTTCAATAGCTTCAACACCCTGTTTATACTGAGAACCATCGAGTTCTGCAAAATAGCCATCAACTGCAAACTCCAGCTCTTCACTGTTGGCAAATCCTTTAGCACCAAGCTATCTCTTCAACTTTGGAAATAGAAAATAATCAGAGGGGGCTAAATCTGGCGAATAGGGTGCATGAGGAAGCAATTCGAACTTTAACTTATTGGTTTTGCCGTTCTGCAAAATAGCCATCAACTGCAAACTCCAGCTCTTCACTGTTGGCAAATTCTTTAGCACCAAGCTATCTCTTCAACTTTGGAAATAGAAAATAATCAGAGGGGGCTAAATCTGGCGAATAGGGTGCATGAGGAAGCAATTCGAACTTTAACTTATTGGTTTTGCCGTTCTGCAAAATAGCCATCAACTGCAAACTCCAGCTCTTCACTGTTGGCAAATCCTTTAGCACCAAGCTATCTCTTCAACTTTGGAAATAGAAAATAATCAGAGGGGGCTAAATTTGGCGAATAGGGTGCATGAGGAAGCAATTCGAACTTTAACTTATTGGTTTTGCCGTGGCGATAATGGATGTGTGAACTGTTGCATTGTCTTGATGAAACAGAACTTTCTTTTTCGCTAAATGCGGGCGATTTTTTTTTTTCATCATTCAAATGCTGCAATAAGTTTGCATAATACTCGCCATTGATTGCTTTACCTTTTTGAAGATAATCAATGAAAATTATTCCACACACATTCCAAAAAACTGACGCCATGACTTTGCCTGCAAATGGAATGTCTCACTTTCTTTGGAGTCGATTCTCCCCTTTCAATCCACTGTTTTGGCTGTTCCTTCGTCTCAGGTGTGAAGTGATGGATCCATGTTTCATCCATGGTTATGATAAGACACAAAAACTCGGATTTATTGCAGTAAAACATCGCCAAACACACGACTGAAACATCTTCACGATGCTGCTTTTGTTCCATTGTAAGTAAACGCGGCACTCATCATGCGTATAGCTTTCTCATGTCTAAATTGTCAGTCAGTATGCGATGTACAGCACTTTTTGAAATGCCTACAATGTTTGCTAACCTGCGCACTACCAATATACGGTCATCCAATACCATTTGTGAATTTTCTTTACAATTTCTGGCGTGGTCACCTCATTTGACCGACCACTGCGATGTTCGTCTTGGCAGCTCCAATGGCCTCGCTCAAACTCTGCCACCTAATATTTTACTGTTGTAAACTAAGGAGCAGACTCCCCCAGAGTAGAATCTAGCTCAGCTTTAATATTAGTTGGACTAAGACCTTTCAAATGAAAGTATTGTATCACATAACGATGACCAGTTTTATCCGTGTTTACAAATTCGCTGAGAGCGTTCACTATTAATGACTGCCAAAGAATTACTAAACGACGTAACATCATCAAACTTCAGACTTAAGCTTTATAAGGTTGCTACTTTCTACCACAGTCATTTGTGTGAAACAACACCACTATCTATATATCAGGTCGGGTAGTTCTGGGACTGCCCTCGTATCTTAACAACGGTTTGATACAGCTCGTTAAAATGTGTGCACTATATGTTTTATGTTCTGAGTAAATGGTGAAAATCAAAGCAATCGGAAGAAAGCTATGGATTTTTGAATCTTCACATATGAGTTGCCTTAAATGTGTGGAGAACCTTATAAATACGCATAAATGATTAATATATGCATCTATTTTTACTTTCTCTACTACGTATAGTAAGTAGGGGAAGTATTGTATTCCACCCAAAAATTCGATACCGAGATTTCACCGGAAATACATGTTTTGAGACCCCCTGAATCCAAAAAAAACATTTTGGAAACATGTCCGTGTGTGTCTGTGTGTGTGTCTCTTTGAACAGCATAACTCAAAAACGAACAGTCGGATAAACACCAAACTTGGTATTTAGGTTCAGTATCTTCCAGAGATGCGACACGAAGGTTTTCAAGAAAATCCCCCACCCCAGAGTATCCTTTACATGGAATATTTTTCGAAAATTTTAATTGTCTCAAAATGGCTCTAAGGATTTTGATTAAAATATAATATGTTTAAGGTATTTTCATGACAAATGAAATGCATATCTCGAATTTTCTGGGAATGTCTCCAAAAGTGTTTTTCATTCTGAACGACATTTGCATAACTGGTAAACCATAAAAGATAGACAAAATTTTACTGCACAAAAAATGTAGATCGCCTTAAAATACACAATTTATGTTATACATTTTGTTTGTTGAGTGAACCGTTTTTGAGATATTGCTTGTTATTCCCTTAAATTTTCCAATACTTATACTTTTTCTCAAATTCGTTATTCATTTTCTTTTATGTCCTGGACATGCAAAGAGAATGGAATGCACCACATAGCAACCAGCGCTTAAAATATTTGACTATCACTTAAAACCTACCATATTCCCCTTGCATCTACAAGGAAATTAGCAATAAGATTGACATCTCGATATCTCGATTAACATGATGCATATGGAGAATAAGCGTTTGTAAAAATAGTTTGTACAAGAGTAGAGAAAGCCATGTGAGAGTGTAACGCATCAGATTTTTTTCCTCAGGATACATTGTACCTTTGAACACTGTGCAGAAGAGTAGTTTATTATTTTCAGTGTTCTTTTATTCAGGAATTCACGAGCTGCGACTTTCTTTTTGTGTTTAAGAAGTGTGGGCCTGTGTACTTAGTTACTATGGCAACAGCAGAGAGGGCGAAGACTACGCTAATATCCAATTCAAATGAGTGTAAGCTCTCTCAGTGTTTAGGGAGCACCGAGAGGTATCCAATTGGGGGAGAGGATTTTCATATGCTCATAAATTAAATAGGAACACAGTTGCTGCTGATGGCGGCAGTGGTAGGCGTGGCGAACAGCGATCTATCAGATCATCCTCCCTCAGGGGTCCTTCCGACATTGGCGAAAATGATGAGCTGAGGGCACCCCCGTAACATTATTCTCCAGGATCACACCTTGTCCTGTATTTACTGCGATTTATTGCAAAGGCAGGTAGACAAGTTAAGGCTATGCGGTTGTGAATTTGAAATATGTACGCTATTTTCAAATAGATAGAGCTGAAATTAAAAAAATTAGGGTATTTTAAACAGTACTGAGATTTGGTTCACTTGTATGTCGCACATTCCGCACATGAAAGGTAGAATAAGACTGAAAAATCCAGTGCCATAGCCGGGATATGAACTACGGATATACACTTACCGTGCCGCTGCTCCCAGCCATGCTCTAAACCACAAGGCGTTCTCAAATTATTTTAGTATTGTTACGTTTAGCTGTAGTGTTTCCACTTTCTCTACCACGTACATAGTAGGTAGAGAAGGTATTGCATCCCAACACAAAGATTGGATATCGAAATTTTACCGGAAATACATGTTTTGAGGTCCCATTAACCCAAAAAATGTATTTTTAGAAAAATACCCTTGTAAGAGTCTGTCTGTGTGTGTGAACAGCATAACTTAGAAACCAAAGTCGGATAAATACTAAACTTGGTATTTAGGTCCAGTAACTTCCAGAGGTGCGATGCAAAGATTTTCAAGAAAATCCATCCCAAACTACCAACATGGAAGAGTTTTCGAATTTTTTTATTTTCTAAAAAGATTTTGATTATAATACCACATATTAAACATATTTACATGACAAATAAAACGTATATCATGAACTTTATGAGAGAAGCCTGCGAAGTCAACTTCATTCGGAAGGAATTTTGTATAAATTTGTATATAAGTGGTAAGCGTTAAGCGATTGACGAAAACGTAGTATACAATAAGTGTACATCTCTTTAAAACACACAACTTATTCCAAACAACTTTTTTTTGGCATAATCCATTTCCGATATATCCGTTATTAATGGTTCGAATTGTCCGAGCCATTCTTTTAGTCATGTCAATTTTAAGGTGTTATTCGCGAGGTCATGGAAAGCATACGGAATTTTAAGGCCTGCGTATAGCGTCCAGTTCTAAAACATTTGACTGTCGCTATTCCCTTTGTATCTTTAACGAAATGTGTAATGCAGCTATTTCCGGAAACGTTTATCTGGATTAAAACGAAGTATATCGGAACACAAAACTTTATAAGAATAATTTGTATACCGACTAATAAGCGATAGAGGAAAAAAACTCGTGTGAATGTAACGCTTCATAATTTTTTATCCACTTCCCATCCAACCTGCCACGGTGGAAAGTTGAATTTCCGCATTCAGTGCTGGTAACCTAATCTACCCGTGTGTTGTGTATTTTGCTGCACGTACGTATATTAAATCCTCTAACTTTTGATTTATTTAGAACTGCAGACATAGATATAACCACAATTGATGGTTGAATTTTACCGTTTAAATCTTACCTGGAACTTTACTTCCTTTTAATTACTTAATATTTACTTACGATTTAATTCATGCAGCAGATTACGTATACGCTGCAAGTTATTTAGGTCAACAATAAGACGTAGATAACCAATCACCACCTCGCCACCAACGTTAATATTGGTTACCTTGCAACTGCAACCACTATGTTGAACAGCTGTTAGTACATTATTAATTTTATTTTCGTGTTAGTAGTGTTTCTGTTATTAACTAGCTGGTATACAATACACATGCGTTAAGTACACCGTAGAATCTTAAAAGTAGGAAATACTCGATTTCGTCTCATGTTTTCAATCTCTTCCTCGTTCTCTGATGATGCTCTTATCGCACTTGTATCGCAATACACTATTAAGAAACCAAAGCGTTTATTAAACTGTGTCATAATTCACTGTGTTTTATTAATACTTTATAATACGTTAACGTTTGTTTAGCGTGCCGAATAGACATACTTGGTGTAACTACATAATGGAGCCCTGCCCCCAAGTTTCGTCCGAGAACAAAGGGTTAGGCAGAGGACTAAAATGGATGTAATTAGTGGAAATAAAACGGAATGGGGCAATAAGCTAGTCGCTTTTTAATAGCCACTTTAAAACAACAGTGTCTTCTCAAGCATAAAAAGATTGACGCAGTTCGTTTGGAAACGTAGCTTATGCTTTGTTTTTCGTCCCAAAAACGTTTAGTTATTTTTTCCACCCATTACCTCCAGCTGTTTTCCTAATCGCCATTAAGGATATTTATTTTATGGTGTCCATTACTGCCGTACAACTATTTAGCTTCCTCTCACCCTCCCTCTCTCTCCCCCTCCTGAAATCTTAACTGCACCTGGGACACGTTTCGGAACAACAGAAGCCTATTCACTTTGTATCTCCGTGATAAAGGTCTTTGTTTCTACCCAGAAACTCAGGGTAATGAATTTATGACGTAGTTGGCTCTTAGACAGGCACGTGTAAACAATATTTTAAGTTTCGGTCTCCTGTTTCATTAAAAAGGGTGAAAAAAACACTAGTCCAAGTATTTTTATTCACTCTGTATAATATCAAGAAGTTGTAAAACAATGGCCGAACCAAATACTTAACGATATTGGGGCGTGACTGCCTCTGTGGTCTGGCAGTTAGCATGCTAGTTTCCAAACCAAGAGGTCCCAGATTCTATTCCCGACTGGACGATGGGAATTTTTCTTTAGCCAGGTTATCCACCGTCCTCCCTAGGGGCTGGAAGTATGAGTAAGTGTAAATGTGTGTGCAAATTTAATGTTTATAAAGAAAACACAAAGTAAACAAACCAAAGATTACAGAATAGTAAACGAGTGAACAACATTGCCGATAAGCAATTTGTTCCAAAGGCACAGCCGCCGATATGACCTTAGATGCTAATGCTGGCGTATAAATAAAAACAAGAGAATTATTGGGGTATATTATACAGTTCTTAACACTATATTAAACGGAGATGATCAAGATATCTGATTAAAGACGGACTGAACATGGTTTAAACAGTTAACGAGATTGCAAAAATTTATAACTTTAAAACGTCTGCCACAAAAATTAGGATATAGAAATCGCGCTCAATCCATCCCCAGGCGGTGACCTTTGTACAGTAGCCAAACACTAGTTCCCTATTTCCCCCTACCTACCTCCATAAACATTTTGAGGATAGTATACATCAAAGATACAAAATTATGGTAAATTTAATAAAGTAAATAAGTTGTCAAAAATACGGATCCAGACGAAACATTGAGCAAACTTTACGGTATACGTGACATTATAAGACATGCTGAGAAACAATGGTTTAAGAAGTACACAATTAAAATTACACTATTGGACAGAAAACACAGTTTAGATATAAGGGCAACTGTATACGTATCCATTCTCATAGAAACAAACAAATAAATAATTATTATTGTAAACAAATTGGTACTAACACACAGAGAGAATGACGCAGATGCATAGAATCAGAACATCATGTTACTCGTATTACCAATCGCGAGAAACACGAAAAGTAATCGAGGTGGATGCGAGATGACACAGCTCGCAGAGCAGAAAAATGCCAGTCTGGGGAGAGTTTATGCTCACTTCAACAGTTTGTTTACTTCTGCATGCTGTGTAGCCAGGTTGTGGTGGAATTTCGCTATGTCAAGCGGATTCGGGACGAGTTTATCTGCTGGAGTTGGCAGTTTACTACTGTGTAAATGCACTCCTCTCGCAGTTCTGATGTATTTGGCTGGCTAACCTGACGATGTGTGTGTGTGTGCGCGCGCGTCATCCGGAGAATAAGATAGATGAGGCAAGGGTGACCGTTTCTTTGATGATATTTTAAGTTTCAGCATTCGATGAGTAGCTGTATTATTCCGGTACAATATCCGTCCTGTTCTGTTTGCTTCTTGGTGATTTGCTTCTCTCTAAAACACACTTGATGTCAACCACCTCTGCTATGTTGATACGTCTGTCTTCTTTCAGCATAACGTTTAAACTGACTTAATGTTTTTTTTTTCCAGTCAATTAGCAATCCACATACATAACATTTGTGGAGAAAAAACCTTTTATGGGCATAACCAATGTAAAACATTTCATTTTACTTTCCAAGTGTGCATCTTATTTGGTCAAACGTTACTTCAACTTGGAAGTGTCCTTTTCGGTTGTTTTTCAGCACGTTCATTACTGCAGCTTGAAAAATGTTAATTATAAAACAGTCGCTGGAGCAGGGAGATGTCAGCACATGTCACTGGTGGATGTTAATCTCGGCTGTTGACGGTGTAATCTCATTCGTCAATTCCATCCATCAGAACGGGTTGTCACACAACAGTTGGCATCACTGTCAAACCTCGGACTCCTCAGTTGGGTATGAAATATTTCGCAATCGTAACCACAACACGTCTTATATTTATGATTTACATACCCATGAAACCTAAATTCTGTTGTGATGTACAGAATCCTGAAAACTTACACGAATTAGGAAAACAGACTTCATTATAAAAGATTGAAATCTTCATTTTTATTAAGCTAATCTTAAAAGAATTTGTGGTGTTAGGATTTTCATAACTCTAGGCTAAAATATATTAAATTGATTATATCCAATAACTATGCATTTTGCTATGCATACCTACATATGATATTGCAAACCTAAGACAAAACAAAATGTGCAACAGACATAGTTCGATTCGGTAACCATCGGAAGCATTCGCTGACGCTCTCAAATTATACGATTTAATGCCACACTACATACATTTTCATGCTATAAACGGGTAAATACATATCATTGTAGCCACTTGTTCTAATGGTTGCGCGGTCTAGCAATTACAACTTCCTCGTTTCAGATTCTTTTTATGAATCAGGTTTTTTACAAGTAAAGTTCCTTAATATACGAAAATTCTATATATTTTTAAGAAACAGGATGCACTTGAGCTATAAGATTCATGCGTAAAGAAACAAAAATCAGAAAAAAACGTAACATAATCATTTTAACTTAAGAATAAACCTCTAAAAAAGTCACAAATAGAAGGTGGGTTTACATATCCGACATTCTTCATTCACATTTATTTTGAAAACCAGAGTAGGTACTGCGGTCTGTGAAAATCAGTGCCTTAAAATCAAACAAGCCTTTTAAATTGGAAATTATATTATCACACTGTAACAAATTACATTTATCTGAAAAAGTACACTTTCGTCACTGAGATTCAAACCCCGAAGTTCATAATCATCTGTTTAGTTTCTAAATCTATTACACTTTTTTTCTGCCAAAGTAGTTATATTAATAAAATTCCCTTTAAAAATTATTTTAAATATCGGTTTATACATTAATTGATTTGTCACAAATACTTCAGTTTACAAATTTAATATTAATAGATTCCCTATAAAAATGTATAAAAGGATAACCACTATGTGGGTTAGCGACGCACTTTTGTTATTAAGAATTCGATTTGACTGACAGAATACAGTTATAGATTCGTTCGTCGCAGAGATTCCAGTGTGAATCGACCGTGGAGGCGAGCGAAGCTTGAATAAATTTACACTTCGAAAATCTGATTTTTTACTTCCTCTACAACGAACTTAGTAGATGGAGGAGGTATTTGTTTTCACAAAAATTGGATATTAAGATTTTATCGAAAATACATGTTTTAAAGTTCCATGAAGAATAAAATAATAATTTTAAAAAAGGTACGTATGTGTGTATCTATATACAGCATAACTGAAAAATGAAATGTAGGATAAATTAACAAAAATGGTATTTAAGTCCAGCATCTTCAAAGATGCTACGCGAATATTTCAAAAAGCCCCCACTCCCATCTATCATTACATGGAAACGTTTGGTTATTTTTATTTTATCAAAAATGACTTTAACAATTTTGATTAAAATGCCGCATATTTAATTTAGTTACATGATAAATAAAACGTATATCTTGGATTTTCTGGGATTAGCCTATGAAGTCCTCTTCATTTGGAAGGAATTTTGTAAAGCTGATTTAACCACAGGGGATGAACACTTGCTATACAAAAAAAATTACAGATCTCTTTAAAACAGCCAATTTATTTCTTATAACTTCTTAATACATAAGGAATTTCCAGGATATTTCGTTCATTGGTTTGAATTTTTCAATGATGTGTTCATTTTAGACGTGCTGTCAACATTCAGTTGTTTCTCGTAATATCATGGGAAAGTATGAAATCTCAAGGCCAGAATATCGTAGCACCAGCTTTAAATATTTGAGTATCGTTTCGGTTTTCTCAATCCCCCTTGTATCTACAACGAAATGTGTAATGAAATGACATTATTTCTGCAAAGATTTACGGTAGACAAGAATACTTTTCTAGAAGCTAGAAAAAACAAACGATTAAGTGTGTAGTAAACTGATATTGTAAGAATTCAAGTGGGGCAGCTAATGTATTTACGTCTGAATTTTCCAACATTTTAAAATAGTTATTTATGATACAAGTGTTTATTTTGCAAGTAGCAACAACCAAAATAAAATCACTTTTAACAGGTGTTGTCATATATTATTTGTTAGATGGCCTGAATATTAAATTATAAAGTATTCAGCAAAAACTGTGTGAAAATAGCAGAGTATACATTCGAACATAAACAATTTCTTTGACCTTCATATCACCAGTGCTGACAACATGATCCCTTGAACAGTCATTGCATTCTATAATATATAGAAAGCTGTGACATAAATAAATTAATTGAATAAGTAATAATTGTATTAATACACATAGTTTAATTAAAATTATTATTTCTTTGATGTAATTATGATGTTGATTGTGCAATTGTTACAATTTGTAATATTAACTCCTTGTCCACAGGAAGTATGTTGGTATTGATTGGGAACAGTTGAATTTATTGGAAGAAACCATTTTCGAGTCGTTCAAATGATCCGCCATTACATTATTCGATACAAGACCTCCATTTAATAAACACATAATTTCCATTGCAAGAAACAAGGACCAAGCAGGATGACTCAGGCGGTAACCTTTGTGGTCCGCATTCGGGACGTTCCGAGTTCAAATTCCGCGGGCTGACCAATATAATTTTTGTTTCGTGGTTGCCCTCAATCGCCAAGATAAATACTGGATTCGATACGTAATACATCAACCCAAAGGTCCACCTTAATAGCAAAACATGAAAAATAGATGTAAAACGAATACTCTGCCATCTAACCATAGATAATGAAACCAGGTAGCTGGCCGACGCCCTAATGTCTTCTACCCAGGCATGTGTGGAAGCAGAGGTACAGTTGCTGTACACATGCCTTTGTGGAAATGTGATTAAGTAAGATGGCATGATTCAGGGATGAGACCTAGAAGGCTAACTGTCCGCCGCACATCGATCCAAGGTGTCTCCTAACAGATTCGTCGCGATATAACGATGTTTAAGCAAAACCAAGCAATCTATGACTTCCCTTCCCTTCCTAGGACTTGCAGCCACCCCAGGACTCACAAGCCAATGCCTGTGGTCAGATGCCTGTCGAGGAGCTGAGGGCCTATGGATCAGAGAGTGACAACCAGAACGGGGGATCAGCCCGACGCCCGGGGTGAGAGCGAAGTAGATGCGAGAGATGAGTGACAGGAAAGGTGAAGATGGAGCACCGGTGGAATGATGAATGGCGGGGGAAATCGGAGAACCCGGAGAAAATCCTCCCAGACGCCATTTTGTCCACCACAAATCTCACATGCGAGTCCCTGGAATGGAATTCGGGCCGTCTCGGTGGCAGGAGAGCGGTCTGACCACTCGGCCTCAGCGCCATCCACGAAAATAATAAATAGATAGAGGGAGAAGAAAGAAACAAGGGAGGTAGGAACGGAGTATTATAAAAATATTGTTCCATTGAGCGTTATAATCTTCATTTTCTGGTATGAGTGGCTCGTGTTAAAAGCTCTACTTTTAGTGTAGCTGTATAGAAAATAACGCTGTCCGTTCTGTTGTTTCTCATCAGGTCATACAAAGAGAATGCAATATCTAGGATTGCATATTTGACTTGCTTTCTAACAGCACGATATCGCCACGAAATCCTCTGTGAAGATATTTCGAACGATATATCGACACCATTTCTAGGTAATATTTATCTTGATTAAGGGAAACGCAGAGATAAATAAGTTTTTGTGTCAATTATTTGTAGAACATATATGAAAACAAATTATAATTGTTATATAAAGTGTTGTGATTGCTACACAACAGGCTTTTTGTTCTGTTTTTGGCTTACACCAGAATTGTATGAAAGCGAGTGCAAATGACAGCCTTGGAAACAGGTAGCGCGGAAGGTTATTTGCTCGGTCGATATTGCAGTGTTATCCATTCGCCATTTTGGGCGATCCAGGGCCTGGTAAAGCAAATGATGTAAATTTAATTGCTGCCTTAACTTAATTCACTGTGTACAGTGTAACCCAGGCAAAAGGGTGTCTCTGCATAATGGAGACCCTCCGAGGTGCTGACCTCTGTATGTGGTTAAGGGGTAAATGTTTGCTCGCTTCCTGCGCATATTTACACACGTGTGCGTAGTGCGCATGCGCGTGAAAAAGCACTACTGCCGCCCTTTGCTTCTTTCTAAAAAAGGGAAAAATATTATTCAGTTTTACCTTTCGTTCTTTTTGAATGTGAATATATGTTTCGTTCTTCTTTTCGCATAAGGGGACCTATACTGATATAAATGTGTGATTATATGGACAAATTCAACTTTGACTTATCCGTAAAATACCTCTACGCTTATGATACAGAAAAATTCATTTTCATTCTATGATTTGCTACTATAAGCACCATGACAGTACAGTATTTTATAAAAACTATGTTTACGTGGTCGAACAGCGATTTTGTAAATTCTGACGTTCAATATTTTTCGGAATTTAATATATTGATGCAACTTTGAACCTGCATAACGACGTTGTGTAGATATACGTATGTGTGTAGATGTATGCTTATGTTTGTTTGTGTGTGTGTGTGTGTGTGTGTGTGTATCTATGAAGCATAGCTCAAAACTGCAAAAGCCGTATAAATAGCAAATTTGGATTTTTAACTTACAAGTCTTCCGATGCAAAGAGGGTATCTCAATGCAGTTAATTCTTTAATTTAGCTTTTTCTCAAAAATGTCTCAAATTATTTTGTTAAATACATCTTATTCTTCTGTTCTTTAAAAGTCTGATGAGAGATTAGGATTAGTCAGATGGAGAGGGCCCCCCCCCCCAGTCACTGGAGCTCAGCATCGCATGTAGGTCATTATAGACCCTTTGTGACTTACGTGACCCCTGGGAGAAAGGGATGAAGGAGAGCCCCGAAGGGCGATCAAATCCGGACGACGAAGGGCGGTAGCAAGGGTGGGATCCCTAACGATTCTAGAATGACACCAATCTTGACGCCAGCGTCAGCGTCAGCTTCCCTGAGTCCCCAGGAAGGGGCACCAGCCGGCCATCCAAACCCACCAATCGCCGTCACCTGATCCTACAACCCTTAAACAGAAAATGATGGACAGGAAATTCGTGATAGAAGAACTACTACCATAGCATTCGCCTACCAACCTGAAAAAACTACCAAAACACCTAAGGTCATAGTCGCCGGCCCAACGGGTATCGAACCGTAGAGCCTTTGATAAGAGAGGAGATTACGGTGTATTAGTTTTACTGTAGAACATTTAAATGTACTCTTTTGAAACACTGTATTTTTAAATGTTGAGCGCACATTCTTTTGTTTCTCACAAGCCCCAATACATAACTTGTTTAATACATAACTGACTGCCGTGTCGTAAATAATATGAAAAATATAATATTTATGAAAAATATTGAAAATTGATCACAAACCCAGTCGTTAGGAGAATATTTATACAAAGTTAAAAATAAATGGACGTATCACATTGATTATCAAGAACTGTATATAGATTGTAACAACTGTACATCATATTTATTGTTGTTTTGGCTTGGTGAAGAACAAGTGTTAGTTCCAAGCCATAACTTAGTTTGTAGTTGGAGACAAATAAATAAATAATATGAAGTTAATAGAAAAATAAGAACTCTCTCCAAATACTTTCTCAGATATCTTTTTAGTGTACTTCAAAATATATTTTTTTATGCATTGTAGAATTTTGAACTATTACAGATATTTTGAAAATCTTTTCAAAAATGCAATTAAAGACATCTCAGGAGGAACACAAACTTCATGAAATAATTGTTTCCAGTACTGATAGCCAAAATGTGTGTCAATGACAAAAGATTAAACAGGTCAGTCATTTAAGAGATGGCTCAAGGATATATTTTAAAAGAAAACATTGATGTATTCTTGTGGGTATATAATGGATAAATAGATGATTCTATAATGGAGTATTTCAGTTCATTCATTCATCAAATTCTATTCTATAATGATTTCTATTTATCTTTAATTTTAGAAATTTCTTAAGTCGAAGAATTGAATTAAATCGACGAATTTTATTAAATCGAATTAGTACAGTTGCTGAAACATTAACCTTCATGAGTAAATGGTTTTAAATATGCTCCACAATCAATTTCATGTTCTCTATCCTGTAATTTAATTGGGAAGCGAGAAGAATACAATCAAGAAACCCGTGTTATATTTTTCGGCGGCGAAACAGCATTCGACAAGGTAGAAGAAAATACATTCTGGAATATATTACGAGAATATAATATAGCAATCAATTGGTATTAGCAATAAGAAGCTAAATCGTTGGGACTGAAAAGGGTATTGATATACATAAGATTTGGAGGGGAGGCTATGTATGGTCATGTGGACGGTGGATTAAGATAATGCTGTCCGTTTTCGCCAGTGTTATTTAATTATCTGAAGAAAAAAGCTATTAGTATCCTGAAGAAAATTTAAGTAAAAATTTAATTTTAAAATGAACTTTTTGTTGACTGCTGATGATTGGAGGTTAGTGTAAACAGAAATTATTTCATAGGTTATGAGCAGTAACAGGTACTGAAAATTTCAGTGAATAAATCAAAATAATGACACTGCATGGTGCAGCGCCTAAAAGAAGTAAAATAGTTGTCGGTTCTAAATTTTAGACTTAAATTTCATTTATACATGCCATAAAATCACAAACCGATTTAGTGATAGTGGTAAGCATATAATGAGGAAATCTTACAACCGTCAACGTATGTCTGATCATAAAAATATGCTTAGATACATGATAAAAAACAAATGAAGTATTACAACTCAGTGGTGGTTCCAATACTAATATACTCCTTAGAACCATGGATTTGGTAAAAATAGATAAGCAAGTAAATCCAGACAAATGACTCAGATGATGGCGTCTGTGGCTCGCATTCGGGTGGAAGGTTCGAATTGCATATAATACCAATCCGAAGGTTTTGTTTTTTTCATAATTTCCCTCAGTTGCCGGGTAAATATCTGACTGCATACTCAATTTCACGACCCAAAGTTCCACAGGAAAAATAATTAGAAATGATATACATTCTACCGGAAGGCGATTACACAACTAAGGCTATCTATCAACATGTTACTCAAGTAGGCGATAAAGATACTACGCAACTAAGGTTATCTGTTTGGCATATACTGATCAAAAAATCTGCAGAATCTAGGTATGTCCTATATATGAACTAGATATGACATGTTAAAGACGTTAACAGAAAAAGAAAAAGGATGATGAAATGACGATGACGATGATGATAATGATAATGGAGGCGACTGAGAGGGGAGCTTTAAGGTCTGTAGCAGGCTCTCGGTGTAGTACGACACAAGAAGTGAAGAGAGTAGGAAAAAATAGATGCCTTTAAAATAAACGAAAAATAACAAACGCCAGAAACAAATTGTACCTTCATGTAAGTATAATGGAGGTAACGAGTACATATAATGATAAACTACATACTGGTAGGATGAATAAATGTCAGATTAACGAAAACATTAGGATTGACTAATGAGGAATATTGGCAACGAAATGGATTAAAAGATTCAGAAGAACAACAATAATAACACTATAGTGGAGTGCCTGATAACTAGTATTAGAGTATCTGTAAAAAATGTCAAAGTTCTTTTGGATAAGATGTTTTACTGAACAAAAAACTACACATGAGTCCTTTCAAAATGAAATCCTGCGATTCTTTTTATTTTAAAAAAATTTGATTTACGACAATCGCACGACTTTCAGTAGAGCTGTAACTTTTTTTAAATATCACTCATACTTTTTCTTTTAAAATATTTAACTCCAAGTCATCTTTTTCCTGCTGCAAATGACTAATTTGGTTATATCCATACTGAAACTGTGCCAGGTGATTTTAAATCTCACCCCGAACACTAACACGACATGAACATATGTGCAGTCTGTTACAGATTTTGAAGGCCCAAAGGAGAGTGTCACAGTAAACTGCTATGTGTAGAGGGAAAGAAAAATAGCAAAGATTTATCGTGAGTCCCCGAGATGTCAATTTGAATTCTGACCCGGTTCAGGGGAGGTGCGTCAGAGAGAGCGAAATTCCCAACAGTGCAGCATAGTTTCAGCAGTGGCGTTACCGTCCTGTTTCACTTCAGCTCTTTCGGACTCCTACAGCATTTGTCTATTCGTATGCTCTGCGGAACTGGGCAAAGCTGATCGAATATTTAAACTTTTCTCTCTCTCTCTCTACCGGTTACCTCAGGTCTATGTTAGGGATGCATTCAAACTGAAATTCGCTATCGTCATTTATCGGAAGTGCATACTTTAGGAATCCTTGAACCTCCCCTAAAAGAAAAAGGAGAATAAACGTTTTAAGTTTTTGAGGGTCGATCGAGGTCGCTCTCTCTGATACTACCTAAAACGGCCCTAAATATTGTTTTGGTGAAAGTCGTTTCCACTTATAAGCAGCACACCATCTTAGCCAGCTATCCTAGCAACTTGAAAGAAATCCCAGTTTGGAACGAATGGAGCATCTCAGCTCATTTGAGCGCCATTCCATCCTTTTCATTCACCGTCCCTATAGAAGTAGTTTGTTAAGAAAACACGTGGTGTACATGACATGTGCGTTTTTTTGTAATGTTTTTAATGCCCGTACATTAAATAGGTACATACGGTATCACAGGTGGTGACACGGATGAGATGATTAGTGGGATAGGAAAGTTGGGAAGGAAACGTTCCAGGCCTTAGTTTAAGATATCTTTCCGGTATTTGGCAGTTATGAGGACTGAGGAAAATCTAGGAAAAATCTCAATTAGGCAAGATGGTCCTGATTGGATTTGGACCGCAGACCTGTCGCTACGAGTCCATGCTTTAACGAGCTCGGTCATTCGTGGTGGTGCATAACATGTGTATATGCCAAAGAGAGAGAGAGAAAACACTATAATCTGGAAATGAAAGAGCAGGCCAAATTTAAGATATACGAAGAATTTTATGGCGTCCCCCCTCCAAAAAATTACATGATGTTATGAAAAAAAAAGATGTTACCTATTTTGATTTTTAAATCTTGTTAGAAAAATTTTATTTTCAATTTTACATAAATAGGCAGTGATATACTCATCATTCTCAACGAATTTTATGAAAATTGTATGATACCATAACAGATAGACAAAAACTTAGTATAGGTAAAAGTAGCTCTGTTAAAATACTGATTTATGTCAAATGAGGTTCTTCAAAGTATTTGCTGTTGTACATTTAAATATGCCCACATTTTAATGACGTTATATTTTAAAACATTACAATTGTTTATCTCATTTTTTATTATTGTTTACATATTATTCTCAATCCCGTGCGCACTTTACAAAGTGCGAGTTACGAACCTGTATTACTATTTCTTTACAGATACTTGTCAGGACACTTTATGTGTAAATTTAACGTTTTGAATTAGGCGTTTTAGGTTCTCTATGAAATTTAAATGAATAGGGAAAACACTTGACAGTTACACAGTAGCCTTTTGCCTTACATTTAAAAATCTGTGGCAATCATTACCTCCACTTGAATTCGGAGGATGCAAATCACTAATGCATACACACTAGTGATACGAGAGAAGGGTTTCAGGAAGGGAGAAGGCAGGAGTTGCAATTGGACTGTCACAAACAAACCACAAGCGCTACTTAGAGAAGTAAGGAAGTGCATCTGATATTCGTGGATTTGTAAAAGGCATTTGACTGAGGAAATTGGAAGAAGCTCGCTGAGATTTTACTGAGCGAGGTGACGCCGCAGTAATGTGTGCAACTCGCATCCGAGAGGTCCCGGGTTCGATTCCTGGTGCCGCCCACTCTGAACCTGGATTTTTCCGTGGTTTATCCTGTTCGGCAGGGCGAATGCTGGGGTAATGTTGTCTTCCACGGATCTCCTCTCTCCTTGATTTCTTCTCATTTCATCTCCCTCTTTCAGTCTTCTTAGGCTGACTCCGGGGCTGTGTGTTCCTTCTCGAGCCCGTCAGATGGTAGCCGTTCGAGCATCCATGTTGTAGGGCGGTCTCCACTGAAGGGAATCCTGTGAGCCACCTTCCGGTGGCTTGGGAGGGTCGCCGTCGAGCACTCTTTGGTCGGGTGGTCAAGCCTGAAACTATTCGAGAACTCTGCGCGTCTATGTCGACTGCGTCGGCCGATCCTGCAGCCCACATGTCTCCTGCGGTTTTTTCATCTCATGCGTTCTTCTCGGGGGTGTATGCTACCCCTTGCGGGTCGAGGTGTTAGGTATCCCCTCCGTCAACTAATACTAATCCTGCTGAGATTTTTAAGAAAATTTGTATGTATTAGGAGAGAAGATTCCTAAGCAAATCTATATGAAGCAACTAATCAAAGTAATGGGTAGCAGAGGATGTATCAGAAAGAAGTGGAGTAAGGAAGGCGTAGGTCAGGGATTTTCTCTTATGAGCCTGTCTTTTCAGTATTATGCAGAATCAGAGAAGATTGTTTACAATAAAGGGAACGAGTATAGGATAAAATGTATAATATTTTCTGATATGACACTGCTAACCGAAGGGGAAAAAGTACTAAGTAACAGGTAATGTAGGTTAATTCCAACGTTAAGGCTTATGTGATAAATGTACGCAGAAAAGACCAACACTATACCTTTTGAGAGAAAAGCAAAGAAGACATGCATGCAATATCATGAGGTAATGAAGAAGGTGGAGTGATCTAGATCCATGGTATGTATCATAAGTAACTTGGCATGAGGATAGAGATGACAAAGGAAGCTGAGTGGAGAAAGAAAATTCCCGTGGACCTGAAACAACAGAACCACGAAAGAGATTAATGAAGTATTTTAGATGGAACTGGGCTTGTATAGTATGGAAACTATGGCCTTGCGACGATACGAAGAAAATTTATTGTAGACATTTAAAATTCTACATGAAGAAGAAACGAGCATGTGTTAACAATAAGCAACGTATATAATAGAAGTGAGCGAAGGAAGAGAATACTGAAACTGTCGGGAGCAGTAAAAGAAAATTTTTAACATGTTGGATCATAAGAAACGGCATGTTGAAAGATACATTAGGAGGAACTGTATATGGGAAAAAAACGTTCGAATAGAACACAAAAATAGTAGATATCACATAGATCCAATAGATTTATGAAGGTTCTATGCTTGGCGATTGTACATAAGCTTGATACCTCGACCATGAGTAGATCTCGCGACCTCCAGAACCAAGTTAGGGCCAAGTGTACATTGTCTCATTCTTTAACTACTGATCGTTGAACTCCTTTCCACTTTTAGTTTGTCTCTATAAGGAATGAAACGTGATGTCTCTGTTACGTCACTTGCACCATAAAAGGTATCTTCCTGACTTAACGCTGTTGTAACAAAGGTATTACTTCACTGAGAAGTGTGTCTCATCATGTATTCATAACTGATCCTACGTCAGGGTACTGCTTTTGTTTTCTTTTGGTCATCATCGTTATGATGGACGATGTCATGCACTGCTGCTAACTTTCATCAATTGTGCAACTAACAGCGATCGGTTTGTGTAATTGTTTTTGCTGTTCAGAATAAACTTGGTGCTGTATTTTGGGTCTTTTTTTTTACAAGGGAAGGGTTTCGATTCGAAAGGAAATTTGTATTCAGTTTTTACATGGACTTACCTTATAGAGATTAAGAATTCAAAATAATTCGGTTGTGTATAACATATAGTTTGGTAGATATAGACTCTCTTCTGTATTCACAAATGTAGATGAGAATCACCTCCTGAGGGACCTACGGAGAATGGGTATACAGGGGAAATGAAGCGCCGATACGTCCTTCAGAACTCACCTCTTGCGAGATACCAATAATGGCAACTGGAAATTATGTACTTGATATCTGTAACAGTTATAGAAAATACCCGTTATTACTGCCAAGCGTTTACTACACGCAAAGTAGCTGACGGATTATTTATGAACCAACACTCTAACCACTAGCTCAAAATAGAAACTGCGAAATCCATTACCTGCAGTAATCCCATAAGAAATTTTGATTTCATTGATAGATGAATGGCAGAGGAAGGAAAAAGTTAATTCACAGAAATTGAAACTTCTAGTGCAGAGTCAGCCAACTCAATTATGTGTGAAGTATCACAGTCGTGTGACGTGACACAGTTTAAAAGGGTGTGGAGGAAAGGGAAGGGTAGGCTTATAACCACATAGACACAATGTAAAACATACATTCCTCTTACCACGTTAGTCCTTCGTTAACAGTAACTCCATCCTTTCCTTTGCCTTACCTGCCCCTACACTTCTCACTGAATTTCTAGCTGAGAGACAGTAGCAAAAAGAAACTTGCTCACTGACGTCACAGAGCATTCTGTTACTTGGCACTGATCTAATGGGGTTTTGTTAACTATATTACTGCGCGACTGAAATAAAGATTAGAATAAATACATCATTCTAAGATAATACCAAATATTAATTCAAATCTAATTACTAAGAGGAGCGATTTCCAGCCCTTACAACACGACCCCTTCATATTTATAAAATAAGTGAAGTTTATGTAGATAATAAGATAGAAAATAAGAAGTCTCTTACATTTTGCAAGGAGAGAAATGTGTATCGAGGAATGTAATGAAGCATCCTTCCAGCAATAATCTCAACCCTACATTTAGAACATTTTTTAAAGGCCTATAGGAAACGAATATATGTGATAAAATTAGTTTTTAAACGTAATAAATTATGAGTTACTACTATACTACGAAAAGTATATCCATTTAACACTCACATGTTTCTTGGCTACAACATGCGTTAGATGCAAGCCATATAAACTATGTATTATTTAATGCATAAATAAGTAAATACATGCATTTGTAATATAGGAAGATTGCAAGCATATTTAAAGACAAACTCTGTATTTAATACAGTGATGAATTTTTTTTCGAAGTGTATAGCCGCTTTAACATATTAGTCATATCGCGACTTTACAGCTTTTAAAATAAATATTTAACAATAAACAATGAGGTTATTCAACATACTGGCAGTTTTGAACCATTACAACGAACTAGTATAAAATTGTGACACTATAATTAATCAAACTGATTGAACATTATATAGTTCTATATAAATGTATGCTTTTGAAAAATTCAACCATCTTAGGGTACATCGAACTGTTGCGTGCTGCTTGTAAATCATTGGATATCTAGTAGTATTGTTTCCATTGATCGTATTGTGGACATTCTACGATTATGTGTTTCATCGTTAACAGTATGTTACACTGGTGGCAGATGGGTGGTTGGTCCTTTGAAAGAAGGTAACTGTGCGTGATCTTGGTATATTCTCAGTCGGGATATTAAAACCTGATCTTGTCTGGAAAGAGAATTACTGGGAAGATGTGTCGAAAAACTCGATGTTATATCAGGGAGTTTGCTTCTCGTGGAGTCAAGCCATATTGTTGGTGGAGCTTCTTTTTAATGGTTGAGATAACATCACGGGCTGGTGTAGTTATAGTTGGGTCAGTTAGTGGAAGTTTAGTGGCTTCTTTTGCTGCCTGATTGGCCAATTCGTTGCCTTATGATGAACTTATTGCAATATCATACATATTTAGTATCAGCAATACACGATAATCTCTTTGTGACAAATTAACATTTGAAAAAAAATAAAAACGTTTCAACAGCTGTGACAGCTTTATTGACACAATGTGAATTTTGTTTATAGATATATTATTATGCATCGCATTTTGACGTTATTATACAGGACTACGATAAAAAAAGATTTTGTTATACATCCAAACCTATTCATGATAATATAATAAATCCATTTTCGTGTTTCCTAAAGAAAGTCTTGAAGTTTATTTTGGTAACTCAAAAAAGTTCACTTATATATCCTTTAGGGTAATGAGTAATGCACATCCCAAACATGGTATAACGTATCTTCCTCCACACTTTTAATAGGTCTTGTGACATTTTGCTTTAAATAGTCTAAATTATTAGAATTTGGAGGGATAAGAAACTCGCTTTTCACGCATACTCAGAAATAGGCCGCAATGTGTGTGATTAGGACTCTTTGGTAGTCACCGTATGACAGCACGCTTCTCGTTTGTTGTACGACCAATCCGCTGTTCCAGTGTATCATCAAGGCAGTCCCAGTCTCTGGCAATGAGATGCTGCTCCATCTTTTTGGAAGATGAGGTTCCTTTCACTCTCATTGGATCGAAGCACCACCAGTTTATTTACATTTTGTGATCAATGGCTGTTTTTATGTGCTTTTCTACGAAGTAAATGCCATAAAACGCCCTGTAGGATACAGCGTTTGCAGCTATGCTCATCATTCTGTTTACAATAGCCCAACAATCGGCGCAATAATATCAAGATAGTTTCTTAACAAAACTTCAGCAGTTTCTCAAAACAATAGTAAAAGCTGCATATCCATATCACGTTTAGATTTTTATTGTTTTTGTGGATGCACGTGGAATTGATAAATAACGTCAGAAGTAAACGTAAGTTAAGGATATTGTGACTTCGTCTCCTCTTTCTCTCCTCAGGACCCTCCTTCTCCCTACGCGTAGACAACTGCTACTTGCCCGTACACAGCAAGAACTCGCTGAGGAAACTGCAGAACAGAACTGAATAGAACACAACAGAGCCAGCGATCAGCCTATCTGTTATAGGTACTCGAGCGCGCCTTCCATAAGATTCTTTCCAGGCCAGCTGCAGAGGAATTCTGGAAATGTCTACCCTAGACCCGACATTAGTTCCGAACAGTTCGAAAGTTGAGTGTACTTCTCCCTTCTCTGTCTCTCTGTCTCTCTCTCTCTCTCTCTCTCTCTCTCTCTCTCTCCAACCAATCACAAGCGAGCCGGCGCTGAAACCACGCTCTGCCCAAGGTGAGGTAAGCAGTCAGAGGCACACACCGCAATATAATTTTATGGAAGGAAAATTATCTGCAGCTACCCGAGCTCTTAAGAGAGTTGCAAATAAGGCAATTAAATAAAGACATGTTTTAAGAAATCAGCACACACTTGTATGTACGACGTCTCTCTATGCTGTTTTCTGTTGCTCTGTGTGGCTTCATAAGTTCGCAGTAAGTAAATAAATCCCTGAGTTTACGACATACACTTTTAAGGGGTTAGTAATAACTTAGCACAGTGCTCGGTTTTATCACACAAGTTTACTGGAATATTCACGGCGCTAGGAACGCCACTTCGCAACCACGACTCGGTGATCTCCGGTGTTACATGACTGATGACTCCTTGCGGAATTCACGTCAGTACTGCGTATCTATCTCGTTAGCCAAATTGGTGATTATTTAAATCTAATCGTGTCGAGCCGCCTCGTTTTCGCAGTCGATCCTCGATTGAATTATAACTTGGGCTTTCTGACGCCAGGGTCGCTATGATACAAAATGGAGGTTACCAGCAGCCTGCTAATTTTACAGCGTGACTTCATAAGGCATCGTCAGTATTTAGTGAGTCCGTATCTTTAGGCTATACGTCTCTATAAGACCGATGGATGTTGTAGGATGAAATACGGAAGGAAGTGTATTGTTTAAACGTGTTGCCAAACTGCAATCGCGTACATTGTGACCAGAGGGCGGAAAAGTATGAAAAAGATATATGAGATTCAAATTCCAAAATGCGGAAAGTTATAACATTTTCTTATAAAAAGTATAACCCATGTATTTTAAAATTAATTAATAACTACACAGGATGAGTACATACCATGTTACTTTAGGGAAGTTAGATTAGTATTACTCGAGAGAAAACTATAGAAAAAGTTGCATTTTTGTACCACATAGAAAAACCGGCCAAGTGCAATACATCTAATCTATAGCTATACAGCTACGAATAGGACCTGTATACATCAACAGTCTCAATCCTCGGTGGTATCGATGCATGTCTAATACTCTGAAATGATCTTCGATACTTCTCAAGTTTAAATTTTCGCATTTTTTGACAGTTGTTGCATTTCACTTTGCGCAAGATACGAACCAAAGAAAAAGATTATACCTAGTTGAGGATTATTACCACCTAACGCATGTCACAATAGTATATTGCGATGTAAGTGTGGTAAGTACATCATTGGAGAACGAGGACTTCCGAGATTCTCCAATGTGCACTAAGCATGTGTATTACATGCTATTTTTTCGACGTAATGAATGATAGAAACGGTACTTACGCGAAAATAAACTTACTTACCAACAGCTGTTGAACATGTGGTTCCAAGTGCAAGGACGCCAACATTAACAATGTGGCGAATTGACGATCGGTTATCCACGCCAGGTTGTTGATCTTAAAAACTCAAAAGCTTGCAGCTATAGTTAGTTACTTGAATGAGTTAAATCTTAAATAAATAATAAAAAATAAAAAGGAAAAAAATACCCAGGTAGTATTTTAATGGTAAAATTCAACTATCAAATATGATTATATTCCACGTCTGCAATGATAAACACATATAAAAGTTAGCGGATTTAATATAGTTGATGCATATACGTGCAGTGAAAGAGGCAAAACTCGCAGACAGGTTAGGCTACTAACAGTGAATGTAGACAACGCAACTTTCCAGCATAACAGTATGAACGGGAAGTGGATAAAAAAGTTGGTTGAAAAAGTATTGAACAATTTGTTTCAATTGCTAGATTATAGAGTAGCAAATTATATTAAAAAATTTATGACTGAAGTGGACGTAACTTATAGCAATAAAGTTATGTCTAAAATGCGCACAAAAATATTTTCGGGTATTGGTAAGTCACACAGTAGTAGGCGTATTGGTTCCACGGTAACGTGCGGTTCGCAATCGGGAGTTCCAGGGTTCAATTCTTGTTGACCGCCCACATTGGTTATGGCTGTTCATGGATTTCCCTGCTCGATAGGCGAATTATAGGGTGGTTTATCTCCATGCCACAACTTCCTCTCCCTATCATTCCGCTTCTTTTTTCATGTTTCAATTGTACTTTCAGGTTGTGCAGCGTGGGATAGGTGGCACAGATGTTTGCTCAAACAAAGAGTATTCCTCGTGGACACTAGGGGGCTGTCTAGGTTATATGCGTCGTTCCGGTGGTGCGTCGAGACTTCAAGCCAGGAAGCCGCGACCTGTAGCCTCCTGTGGTTCATTCGTATCATCCATTCCTCCTGTGGTGGTAGCCATAATATATATATATATATATATATATATATATATATGTATAGGTCGCGGTGTACGAGGTGTCCCCCTCCGTTGTTTATCCTGTAACTCTCACAAGAAATAAATTTAAAGAAGTATATTACATTTATATACTGGGTTAAATTTACAGAACTCCCATTGAAAAAGTACAAGTTTTAGGACCTGATGTTGCCGCATCTGAAAATGAAGAACAATCAGATAGTCTGTATACGGTCCTATATCTTCAACGTTATCCACATTCGTTACAATAGTTAAATGTTCGCATTCAGCCCAGAATATTTTACTCAGAAATCAGATGTGTTACATTCGCATGACTTTCTGTGCCCTTTAGCGCTTATTAGTGGATATACAAATTAGCGTACCAAAGCTTATTTTCCTATCTTCTTCATTTTGATCGGCATAAAAAACTTTCCTCAAATAGCTTCATTACACTTTCATTATAGATACAAAAGGAACAGCAACAGTAACATGTTTAAGAACTAGGCGCTATATGCTGGCCTTAAAATTCCATACTGTTTCCATTCAATCGCGAGAAACAACTGAATGTTGAGAGGACTTTGAGAATGACCAAGAAATGAACAATTCGAACCTTTAATAACGGATATCTCAAAAATAGCTTATGGCACAAAAAAGCTTATTTTAAATAAATAGTGTTTTAAAGAGAATTACTCTTTTTTGTATAGTACGTTTTCGTCTGTTGCTTAAGGTTTACCAGTTATACAAGATTATACAAAATGTCTTCAAATGAACTGAACTTCGCAGGCTATTCCCAGAAAATTCAAAATACACATTTTATTTATCATGTAAATATCTTTAATATATGGAACCTTAATCAAAATCGTTAGAGCAGTTTTTGGAAAAACAAACGTTTCGAAAAAATTTTCCATTTAAAGGGTAGTCTGGGGTGGGACACTTTATTGAAAATATACGTGTCACATCTATGGAAGATACTAAATCTAAATACCAATTTTCTATTTATCTGGGACACACACATGGAGTTTTTTCTAAAAATGCTTTTTTTGGATTCAGGGTGCTTCAAAACGTGTATTTCCGGTGAAATCTCGGTATCGGTATTTTTGGGTAGAATGCAATATCTTCTCTACCTACTATGTACGTGGTAGAGAAAGTAAAAAGAATTGCTGGCAATTGAAGAATGCAAAATAGAGCATTTATCGCAGAATTAGTGTCGTTACAAATTGGTTATACATGTTCATACGCTGAAAGGAAGAATAGGTGATAATAATTCAGTGAACAAAATATCACCTCTAGACCTTTTTAGGTATAAACTGAATACCGGTACTAAAGAAACAGAACCAAGCAACGAGAAATAGTGGAATTGACCTATCCCTACCCTATCTGCCAGGCATATTGTAACACACCAACTTCAATTTGCATCAATGACTTCGTGATACGCTCTTGATGTGAAGTACGGTCCACGCTAAGGGTTACGTGTAGATTCTCTCAACCAACAACCTCCAACAACAGTGAAATCATAACTAGCAATAACAGTCCAAAGAAGCTAACTCAGTGAGATTTTGCAACTTATAAGGGAAACAGATTTTGTAGAATTCTCAGCGTTTAGAATATTTACGACTTAGGTGCGGAATGCAAATTTATTTAGTTGCGCTCTTCATTAGTGCCTATTTTACATGTGTGAATTACATTAAACCGTAGTTTTACATATTTTTCTTCAAAATATTTAAGTTTCTATTTATTAGCTTAAAGTTTCCATTAATAATGTTTGGAGTTTTGATGATAAAGTCATAAGCCTTTTATAATGACATTTTGTGACTTAATGTATTCAGTTCTTATTGGTTCTTTTAGGATTATTTGTTAATAATGCAGAAGTTTCCCCAGAAAGTACAACTCAAAAACCAATTAGGAACATATTAGTCATTAAGAGTCCTGTACTTCAATACCGACTCCAGAACTCCCCAGAGGGGCGAAGAAAAAAGCGTCGATATTCCACTTGTCATTGAGTATTAGACGGCCTCTGAATGATAAGAATGTAATGAGTCTCCCCTGAAAGAACTAAACCGTTAAAGAGTTGGTTAATTTACTGAAAGTTCTTTTGTGTAATATTCTCACAGTAGTCCTAATTGTTCATACAAGAGCTTATTTCTTTATTTAGTTCCCTGTCGGGAAACAAGAGGACACAGGAAACTGAGGCGACGTTAAACTGTTTCAAAAGCAACTCGATGTATGCTAGACCTGGTATTAGCACTCTTAGCACGAGGTTATGAGAAACAAAATAGCGGTCCATTTGGCGATTAACTACGCTGCTTATAATACTGAAAAACTCAAACGAATAATAGTGAATATTTTGGAAATATATAGTTAATGATACGAAAAAGATTGGTCAGGTTTTATAGTTCAGTGAGCTGAAAATTTTGCCTGTAGTAAGTCTTTTCTACCTCTTATGTTTTCCCAATTACACAATGTTCAACAAGAACAAAGGGGACTTAGCAAGTTATTCACAGAAATGGAGGTGTATAATTGGGTAGTCAGAAGACTTTTCGTTGTTGATTTAGGCCGTTTAAATACACACAGACAAGCCCTCGCGGGACTTTTTCTAAAAATTCATAGTTTTTTATTCATCCAAAAGACCTCAAATTGTGAATTTCTCTGAAACCTCAACATAGAGTTTTTGGATAGAAGTCTATAGTTCATATACCATGGGTAAGCGGTAGAGAAAGTAAATACTCGTATTTACATTACAATAGCGAAAAATCAACATGTCCAAATACCACCTGAAATAGGTATCCCAATAAATCGCAATATAAACAAATAAATTGAAATTTGGAAAACCTAAACAAGTGCGAAGATTTATTCAAAATGTGAAAAGTTATACAGAATAAACATTTGGTTACTAAAACGCTGTATCTGTATAGTGTATATTGACAGTGTAAGGATAACGAAATAATTATTTCTCTGGTAAATTCGTTTTAATAAGTAAGATCGGATTTTTAGGTTTCTATAAATGCGTTTAGCCTCTTAATATCTCAGATTAGACCCCCGCCACTTTTAGGTGTTTAAATTATTATTTTAGACGCTTATAGAAATTTTATGATATTAATTTACTCATATAGGGACTAAAATTATTAAGACTATGTCAAACATAATCATTTTCAGCTTATATTGTCTTTTATGAACACTTCTATTAGGAGTTTTATTGGCTGTATAAAACATTAAACAGATATTAGTTGCAGCCTTCTTTTTACACTGTCTAAATGGGTGCCTTTTGGAGTTGTTCCCAAGTATTTATTATGATTACTATAATCATTATTATCATCACTATCATCATTATTAGTTTGTTTGTTGTTTATTCCAGTAGCAGAATTAGCATATTCCCCACTTCACTGATGATTCACTTTTTGGAAAATCGAGAATGTTATTATGAACTCCATGCGCTAATAGAAAATAAATAAACAAATGATATCAGAAAGCTTATAATTTGCTTCTCACAAAATAACTACATTCACTTGCGACTAAGAAACTCTGAAAAAGAAAACTTTGGCCAATACGAAATCAAACGTTGACTTTTTAATACAAGTGTTTGATGGAGGCGAGGTAAGGTCCTTAAAATCCTTTTCAGAGAGAATGCTAACCGCATTTCATTGTTGTTTCGTTGTGTCAGCAACCTCCTATAGGTTTTGAATGGCTATATGTCCTCAGCAATAATAATTGATTTCTTACTAGTAGTTCTAAGCGAGTTTTAGAAAAAAAAATATTTTTCACTAATTTTAAATAGGCTATTTTATATTTTTACGGCTTAAAGTCTCATTTTTGCTCTTTTTAGTTAAGTAGAATTCACAAATGAAGGCAATACGTATAATGGACATGAAATACTAAAATTATCAACATTTTACTGATATACGTGATATATCAACGTGATACACAACAATACCTAGGCCTATAAGGAAACAATTAATGTGAGAGAATTAAGACTAGTTGGTTTATAAAAGAATTATATAAAACTAATCGATATTCCTCATACAGAGAGTTATATTAGATTCACAAATTATAAAAAAACCGGGGAATGGAAGGCAGTGCTTTATAGAACAAATATTCTAACAGCGAATCGAAATACAGTAATTGCAAACGAAACATAAAAAAAAATTATGGTTGTAAACTTGTTGGAATTGTTTTTAAATCACGGAGAGGTCAGCTTTTCCTATATGTGGAGTTTTCTTGTTTTATTTTGGCTCATTTCCCCGCTAGTGCCATTTTATTTGCAGCAGTAAAACCCACTTGGTGGCCAGAAGCTTTCCGCAATTGCCTCCCCCTATTAAACGGCCGTATTGGAAAGGCTGGTAGTTTATGTGGCCGACCGGCGGTTTCTCCCAGTTGGTTGAAAGGAAGCCTCTGTAATTAGTGCAAGAAAATGAAGTACGCCCAAGCTAGCTTTTAAGTTTCCCACTTACCTTCAATAATTAAAATTTAGTTTTCTAGTGTCTTTTTCATTGGAGAAAAAAATTAATTCAGCAATGGTTTAGAATTCATTTTTTTTTGTATAACAAAATTAAAATCAGCCTTTACTTATGGACAAACCGAGCGAGATGGTTCCGCAGTAACGTTCAGGAGGTTCCGGGTTCAATTCCTGTCGATTGCCCACCCTGACTCTGAGTGTGCCGCGGTTTTTCTTGGTCCTTAAGACGAATAAACTACCAACGTGGCTTCTCTTCTATCATGATTTCCCTTTCCTTATTTCCCTTTCATCCTGTTTCCTTCTCATCTTTCAGGTATGCTTCTAGATTTCGTGGTTTGAGGTGGTGCCAGACAGATGGTGCAGATGCTTTCTCCAAGGAAAGATTATTCCCTTGTATGCCAGAGGGCTGCCTGGTTGTAAAGGTTGCTCATTTCTCACTCTGGGCAGCTTCAGATCTTCGAGCTAGGGACTGTTAGGGACTTCTGCGCGTCTCGTGGCCTGTCTTCCCGCGACCTGTAGTCTCCTGTGGTTCCTTCACTTCCTCCCTTTCTCCTGAATGGTGGTAACTACAATAGATCTATGATCAATAGGTCGCGATGCGGGGGGTGTCCCCTTCGTTGTATACCTTTACGTATACTGATGGTCAGAATCGTTAATGATTTGCTAACTTATGGCATTAGTTCAATATAATTACCACAGCAAGACTCCATAGATACGAGGGGCACTATTTATATTTTGAGCCTAATAATTAAAACAAAGTAATTTCTGATTGAATACAGCTTTATTGTTATTCAAAATATTCTCCTTTATGATCAATACACTTTTGCATCCGTTTGAACCATTTGTCAAAGCATTTATTCCAGTCTTCTTGAGACACCTCCAAAACATGGTTTTTGAAGGCATCAATGGCTTATTCTGCCAACGAAAATCGTTGTCCACGCAATTTATTCTTGATGTTCGGGAACAAAATGAAGTCAATTGGTACAAAATCAAGACTGTATGGCGGATGACCCATCAATTCGATTTTTGAGCCTTCAAAAACTCTGTTGTTAGACGATATGTGTGTGCGCTCGCATTGTCTTGATGAAGAACGATCTACGGTTCTTGATGGTTTTCCTTACTTCACCGAAGACTTCCGGCAAACAAATGGTTGTCTACCATTCGGCATTGACCGTTTTACGTTCCTCTATAGACACTGTTGCCACATGGCCAGTTTTGCTGAAGAAGTAGGTGACCATTTGCTTTGAGTGCGAACAAATTTTGTTGGATTTGCTTCATCTTGAAACACCCATACAGTCGACTGCTGTTTACGTTCCGGCTTATACGCATAGATCCATGATTAGTCACATGTTACAATCTTATATACGTCTTTTGAGGCACCGCCATTGTATTTCTTGAGCATTTTTGTACACCAATCGACACGAGCATCTTTTAGAGATTGCGTCAAATTATGTGGGATCCAACTAGAGCAAACCCTTTTCACGGCTAAATAAGCATGCAATATTTTATATATGCTGGTGGAACTAATGCCTAGGGTTGCCTCAATCTAACAATATTTCGCATGACGATCTTTCATTATTAGTTTTTGCATAGCATCAATGTTTTCTAGCACAACTGATTTTGAACGACCTTCACGAACGTCATCATTGAGCGAACGGCGGCCACGATTAAATTCGTTATACGTCAAAGTGGCAAAGGATGGAGCTTCGTTGCTAAATGTGGAAGTTAGTTGACCGATGCACTCTTCTCTTGAAAATCGACGTCGAAAGTCGTAATAAATCATTGCACGAAGATTTTCACGAGTTAATTCCATGTTTTTGTTGACACACAATTTCAAGTTAGTGTAAACAAAACAAATGATGCTCTATTGACAAAATGTTTGAAGTAGATTATGGTCAAAAGTGTCAAACTTTCCATTGGAAACGTCATATGGCACCTACAACATTCAGGGTTGCCAAGGCTCAAAATATAAACAGTGCCCCTCGTACAACGTCACCCTAAAAACACAACAAACACACTCTCACTAGACAATATCAATTTCGCGTTTATTTAAGTTTTAAAAGTTCATTTTTGTATAACGAAATTATAAGCAGACCATCTTTAATAATAAAATTTGCCAAAATATGACATTATAATCAAGCTACTATAGCAACATTCTATAAATATCGGGAAACAAAGGACACGCTCACGTATGGAAATGAATTTTACCAAATAAACAGGTTAAACACTTTATACATACGAGGGCTGTCCCAGAAGTATCCGACCTAACAAAGAAAACACAAAAATTTTGGGAAAAATACATCTTTATTTCTCTATATAGTCTCCTTTCAGCTCGATACACTTTTCCCAGCGATGTTCAATAGCTTCGATACCCTGTTTATACTGAGAAGCGTCGAGTTCTGCAAAATGGCCATCAACTGCAAACTCCACCTCTTCAATGTTGCCAAATTTTTACCACCAAGCCATTTCTTCAACTTTGGAAACACAAAATAATCAGAGGGGTCTAAGTCTGGCAAATAGGGTGCATGAGGAAGCAATTCGAACTTTCTTTAACTCATTGATTTTGGCCATGGTGATAATGGGTGTGTGAACTAGTGCATTGTCTTGATGAAACAGAACTTTCTTTTTCGCTAAAAGCGGCGTTTTCTTTTCATCATTCAAATGCTGCAATAAGTTTTCATAATACTCGCCATTGATTGCTTTTCCGCTTTGAAAATAACTAAAGAAAATTATTCCGCATACATTCCAAAAAACTGAAGCCATGGCTTTGCCTGTAAATGCAACTGTCTCACCTTCTTTGGAGCCGATTCTCCCGTTCAATCCACTGTTTTAACTGTTCCTTCGTCTCAAATGTGAAGTGATAGACCCATATTTCATCCATGGTTGTGAATCGACACAAAAACTTGGCTTTATTGCAGCAAAACATCGCCAAACACTCGATTGAAACCTATTCACGACGCTGCTTTTGTTCCATTGTGAGTAAACGCGGCACCCATCTTGCGCATAGCTTTTTCATGTCTAAATTTCAGTCAGTATGCAATGTACAGCACTTTTTAAATGCCTACGATGTCTGCTAGCTCGCGCACTTCCAGTCGACGGTCATTAAATATCATTTTGAGGATTTTCTTCACTATTTCTGGCGTGGTCACCTCATTTTGTCGACCACTGCGATGTTCGTCTTGGCAGCTCGTACGACCTCGCTTAAACTCTGCCACACAATATTTTACTGTTGTAAACGAAGGAACAGACTCCCACAGAGCAGAATCTAGCTCAGCTTTAACATTAGTTGGACTAAGATCTTTCAACGAAAGTATTGTATCACATACCGATGGCCAATTTTATCCATGTTTACAAATTCGCTGAGAGAGTTCACTATTAATGGCTGCCAAACAATTACTAAACAACGTAGCATCGTCAAACTTAAAACTTAAGCTTTATAAGAATGGTACTTTCTACTATAGTCATTTGTTTGAAACAACAAGCGCTATATATACGTCAGGTCGGGTACTCCTGGGACTGCCCTCGTATATAAGGAGTACGTATAACCCTAAATAGTGAAGTTACACGTCGCTATGATGTGATGTTAATCTATTGCGCATCTACAGATCAAGGATTTACACAAGTGGGATGTCAGATACAAAGAATGTTTACATTCTTGGTATATAAATAAGCAGTATAAGCTTAACTGTGTACATAGATTAATATCGATTACATATAAAATCTACACATCGACTTGGTGTGTCGCCATTCATAAATTCATCTAGAGAATAATAAGCCTTTTTACGCAGGTACTTTTCAGAGAAGTTTTAAACTGTTTAGCATTGATAGTTAAGGCCGCCGGGATAAGGGTAAGAGCATTATAAATGAAAATGTATTCATAATAAAATCATTTTGATAACAGGATAGTGCTGAAACTGAACATATATTTGCTTTTTACCTAATATTTTTATCATGAATAACCTGCCTTAGTATGTATTATCTTGTTTTGTTATACAGAATGTCGATGTGGATAGAATACAATCACATGCAATAATCAATGTTTCTAGATCCTTAAACATTGCATTCAGTGCATTACAGAAAACAATCTACTTTGGGTGCATATGGAAACATCAATATAGTGAATGTCTTCATCTAATAAAAACTTGTTGACTTGTTGTTAACACGCACCAATCGTCGTCGCTTGGTCCTACAACCCTAAAATGTATGAAGCTGAAACATATGAAAGGAAATGATGGGTAAGAAAATCGTGGTGGACGGGGTACCACCTGGGAAACCACCATCCCTATCGACTTCGGAAAACCACGAAAAAACCCAAGCTCAGAGTGGCCGGCCCGACGGGAATCGAACCCGAGTCCTACCGAATGCGAGCTTCACATGTTACCGTTTCACTTGTTTGTGTATTGTGGGCATAAAATTTCGAGTTTAACTGCCTCCATTATCTAAAATGAAATGTCTAGAAAGATATTAGTTCCAAGAAATGTGAAGATAAAAAGAACAATGAGTAAATAAACCAGAAACCGCCGCATGACACATCTCAACTACACGCCCGTTCCAGTGTTAATTCCTCATTTATTGAACAGACATACAAGCATTCATTCATTCATTATCTGTTTACCCTCCTCTTATGTAGGACTTACACCCCCCAGGACTTACAGGCGGGTGCCTGGGGTCAGAGGCCCGTCGAGGAGCAGACACTCATGGATCAGACAGAGCATCCAGGATGGGTGATCAGCCCGATGCCTGGTATGGGATGAAGGAAGTAGATGAAACGAAATGATGGTGAAATGGATGAAAGGAAAGGTGATGATGGAGCAGTTGGTAGAATGAATGGCGGGGGAAACCGGAGAAACCCCGCCCAGACGCCGCTTCGTCCACCACAAATACCACGTGCAGGTCCCTGGAATTGAACCCGGGCCACCTCGGCCACGGCGCCGCCTAGACATACAAGCAAATATAGTTAAATGGTTCGGTGTAGCGTGGCAGGGAAAAGGATGCTCTTTGTAACTCTTTCCGTCCCTCGGCTTTCGGTTGATTGCCGGGATATTCGAACCCCCTTTGAGGGGCGTTGGACCCCGGTATGGGATCCCCGGTATCCCAGTGCGGTGGGATCCCCGGTATGCCAGTTTGTCTGCTAGGGTGTCTATATCTGGAAACTTAGGTAGTCTGTTAACTGCTGTACCATCGCGCCTTCTTCCTCCCGGGGATACATCCTCGTGGGGCTTAGGTGCAACATCCTGGATCGGCCGAGTCCCCTCCGTAAAGGAAGATAAGTCCATTACTGCCCATAGAGTTTCATGCATCTTTCTTGACTTGTGCGGCAATAAACTGTTAGTATGTTAGTAATATTCAATGGCTTTGTCGGAATTTCCGGCGGTTAGTGATTCAAATCAATGTCCTTTCAAATCTCGCACCTGCGATTTTGAATTCTGTTTTCAAAGCTTGCAGATTATTTATTACACATACAGATTAATCTTTATCGCTTAACCTTAACTGAAAATCGATACCTAATGAATAGCAGTACTTTAGCGTATGTCATAAAGGTATGTCACATTTAATTAGCGCGTTATACGATGATCGAATAATAGTAGATTATGATACAACGGGTAAAAGTAGGGTTTTATTTTGCGAGTAGAAATATTTGTAAAACGAAGGCCATAGGTCGAGTAAAATAAAACCACTTTTAACACGTGTGGCATATATATAGTGTTCGAATTCGTAAAATATCAATAATTTTATATTCATTCCTGAAACTAACAGAGATCACGTTTAGAACGCGTTCTTGAAGCAAGAAAAATGACGTTAAAAAAAGCGAGATGTCAGATGTTTTGATGTTTTGTTGATTCGCTAGCGTCATTTGCAGTGAGATTATTTTCACCATGTTTTGCCATACACCAGACCCATATTGCTTTCTGGGTTATTTGGGCAAGTACTTCTAGTATTATTCTTTCTGCTGCTTTTGTAATTTCACTTCCGTTTCAGGTTCTTCTGAATTCATAATTTCCGCCATTTAGTCTACATGAGTAACGTTTTAGATCAAAGAAAGCTGCAAATATAACGTATAAGTTAACTCTACAACGAATTGCAATAAATTTAAGTATGACAATTTGTATTGTGAACAGATAATGCGAGCGCCATGAGAACTTGATCATGTAAAAAGACACAATGAAAAGTAAAACCTAATCAAACCAAGTCAAGTTATTAAACATGTGCAAATACACAGGATAATTGCCCTGTGATTGAACTTTAAACCAAAATTGGTCACAATAAAACGTGTCACACTAGTGCGCTTATGTGCTCTGCGTTGGAAGATCTATTTTTAGGCCATGCTGTCTAACAAACGTAGTTTTACTTGGCCTACTATTTACATGTATTAAATAGAGGAAGTATTACATTTCACGCAAAATTTCAAACCGAATACACGTTTTCGGACTCCCTAAATAAAAAAAGACAGCTATAGAAAAAGTTCCGTGAGAGAGAGAGAGAGAGAGAGAGAGAGAGAGAGAGAGAGAGAGAGAGAGAATTCAGCATAAGTCAAAAACGCGAAGCCAGTTAAATACAAACTAGGTATTTTATTTCAGCGACTTCCAAGGATGGACACCAAGATTTTCAAGAGAATCCCCTACCCCATACTACTCTTTACATAGAAACTTTTTTGAAATTTCTGATTTTCTCAAAAATGGCTCTAACAGTTTTAAATAAAATACTATATGTTTAAGATATTTACATGACAAATAAAATGTATCTATTTTGAATTTTCTGGGATTAGGCTGTGAAGTCTACTGCATTCGGAAAGAACTTTGTATAATTTTGGATACCGGGTAAGCCATAAGAGATAAGAGAAAAGCATACTACACAAAATATGTAGATCTGTTTAAAATATTTAGTTTATTTCAAATAACTTTTTTGTGATAACAGAAGTTTCCGAGATATTATTATTATTATTGGTTTGCACTTTTCAATACTTTGTCATTTTCTGAAAGTGCTGTCGTATTCTCTTGTTTCTTGTGATGTCATAAAGAGAGTGCGCAATTTTAAGGCTTGTTTTAAGCAACCAATTCTTAAAATTTTAACTATTGTTCCCCTTTACTTATGACGAGATGTGTAACGTTGGTCTCAATTAATTTGAAGAGATTAAAAATAAACGTTTGCACGAATAGTTTGTGGACGCTATATAAAATAAATGATAGTGGGTAGAGAAATTCATGTGAATGTAATGTATTATTATATTTATCTTATTGTTTTACATTGAGAGTGTCAGGAAATCTGTAACAAATCTGTCAACCCCCCCCCCATCAGGGTAGCGCGACCGCAATTTGGAACATGCTCGACGGATATATGAATCCAGAAAGAAAATCCTTTTCAGCGATTCTGTAAATAATTGCGACCAGACAGAAATATGCACGCTTCCAAGTGATTTACCATAGAAGCGGATGTCATTACACAAGTTGGCGGGAAACAGTCTCCTAGTGACGGAACATAGACGCACTAATGAAGCATTCTTACTCTGGGTCCGTGGGATGCATCCTGTTACAACAAAGATCGCTTGTTGCGAGAAAAGAAGAGAAAAAGCTTATAACACGGTCACGATCCGTTCAGAGACGTTGAACACAGAAGTTCCACTATGAAGTGCGTGAAGCGAGGTCTTTCACAAAAACGGGCAGTGATCTAACGGTTAACAAGATCGCGTTATGTGGAACTTTCACAAGCGGGATACTAATTTTGTCTTTCGCACGGGCGGAAGTTAATGGTTTAGGCACCACGTGATTTCTGAGTTGGAACAACTTTTATAGAAGGACCTGTTATGGCCCTCTACCTCAACTTACAATCTCGTAATTACTTTAACTTCCGAGCTTCATATTTAACCACTCTTAGGTCAAACAATAATAATTAATGTTGTTTACATACATGGCATGTATAGGCTAAAGTTGGAAAGGTAGACTCAGACTGAAAAATTCAATGTCATAGCCGGGATTTGAACCACAGATGTTCAGATCTTTTCTAGCTGGTGTTGTAACTAACTTAGATACCATGGCAACATGCCGGCATCTCATGTAATTTCCCAACTGGCATAATCTTTCATTTTTACTGAAATACAAGACAATGAATTAGTAAAGGTTGCGTGAATTTGCACTTGTCCGAGGTTAGAATTTTGTGGTACTTGCCCGCTGTGTCCGAGTTCTTAGATTCCTTGATTAAATTGTCTGAAGTATTACTTAACACGACTTTCTGTGTGCACTATGGCTTTTTTATACCTCTTCTACAAACTATTCTTAAAAAGCTTTCCCGCCCCATATAGATGATCCAACACTCCGCTCCGAAGGGGCGGTCCATATATCCCGGCAACCAACCGAAAGCTGAGGGACGGAGAAAGTTCCCTGGCAGGCCGCACCGAAACACCACCGTTGACACTTCCACCCTGAAACAGAACTAGCGAGGTGAAGGATGAATGAAATAATGAATGGGACGAAATTGAAGGACAGCAAATTCCTGCCAAACCGGTAAAAAATCGAAAATACCCATGGATCAGAGTGGGCGGTCGCCGATAATCGAACCCGGAAACTCCCAAATACGGTCGCACGCGCTACCGTGACGCCACTTCGCTCAGTTACTTTATGTTAGTTGAGATACACGTTTGCAGGAATAGTTTTATTATACAATTCGTTGTGCCTACAGTACAATACAGTAGGCCAAAGCGATAGTCGGATCTTTAATAGATCGCTCGCTATGTGCTGACTTCTTCATACTCTTTGCATGACACAGTGAGAAACGAGAGAATTGTTACCTAGCACTTAAAAAAAATCTGATGTGATACATTCACATGACTTTCTGTACCTCTATCTTTATTAGTGGGTATACAAACTATTCTTGCTAAAGCTTATTTTCTGTCTACTACATTTTAATCCAAATAAACCTTTGCAAAAATAGCTACAGTCACATTATGTTATAGATACAAGAGAACACCAATAATCAAATGTTTAAGAATTGAACGCTATATGCTGGCCTTAAAATTCTATATTGTTTCCATGCAATCGCGAGAAAAAACTGAATGTTGAAAGGACTTTAGACAATGGCCAAGCAATGACAATTTGAATCTATAACGGATATCTCGGAAATGGCTTCGCCACAAAAAAGGTTATTTGAAATAAATTGTGTATCTTAAAGAGATCTACATTGTTTATTGTATACGTTTTCGTCTATTGCTTAACATTTACCAGTCATATAAGATTATACAAAATGTCTTCCAAATGAATATACTTTACAGGCTATCCTCAGAAAACCCAAGATATACATTTTATTTTTCATGTAAACATCTTTAATATATCGCGTTTTAATCAAACTCATTAGAGCCATTTCTTAGAATATAAAAAATTCAAAAATATTCCATGTAAAGGGCAGTCTAGGGTGGGGGGATTTTCTTGAAAATCTTCGTGTCTCATCCTTGGAAGGTACTGAACCTAAATACCAAGCATGGTATTTATCCGACTTTCCGTTTTTGAGTCATGCTGTTCAGACACACACACGGATCTTTTTCTAAAAATTTATTTTTATTCAGGGGATATCAAAAGGTATATTTCGGTGAAACTAAAACCAATAACAACGAATATCTGGGAAGTGATGACTCTTACGAGAAAACTGACAAATTGTTTGTTTTAACGAGATCTACATTTTTGGTGAACTAATTTTTGCTCGTCCCTTATTGTTTAATAATTACAGGAATTATACAAAATACATTCAGAATGAATAGGACTTCAAAGACTTCGCATAAAATTCAAGATATATACTTTATTAGTCGTGCAGGTATCATAAATGTATGATATTTTAATCAAACTCGTTGGAGCTGTTTTTGAGAAAGTCAGAAATTACGAAAAGGTATTAAAACTATTTTTCTTGCAGTGTTGATAAAAATTACAACATAAGTAAGGGTTTCACAATGTATTTGTTTCTTTTCCTTACGCTTGCATTGCAATCGGAAATATTCTGTACTAACTGTTTACGTACACGAGAAATAGTGACGAGTTATGCAATAAACATTGCATAAAAGGGCAACTTACATGCAAATAAAAACATTATAGCGTGATATTTTACTTCAAGGTTATTCATTATACACGTTAGTACCACTTATTAATAAAAAGTAAACATTTACAACAGACATTTCGGTTTTAACGTTTGAGTAAATTATTCTTGGCGGCACCGTGGTCGGGTGGTTAGACCACTCGCCTCTCACAAAGGCCCTCCATTCGTTCCACCAATTGCTCCATCATCTTTCCTTTCATTCATCTCATCGTCATTTCATATCATCTTCTCCCTCGCTCTCATACCATGCTTCGGGCTGATCACCCATCCTGCTGCTCTCTTTGATGCATAGTCTATAATCTCTGATAGGCGTCTGACCCCAGGCGCCCGCTTGTAAGCCCTAGAGGGTGTAAGCCCTAACAATGGCGAGGGTAAGCAGAGAAAGAAGAGTAAATTATACTTAGAAGGTTTGATATATTTCCTGCTGGAGTTAATTTCCGACGTACAGCTTTCTTCACTACATGTTTCAAAGGTTCACTGAAATTAATAAGGGTAAACCTTTACAGATAAAAGAATATCGGTAAAAATCAGACACAGCCTTACCAACCTGAATAGTAGTAGTGGTAGTGGTACCTCAATTCCGTTTTCTGCGCTAGAACAGAAAAGCTAGATCAAACTATTTCCTTCGTTCTTTAATTTTTGTATTCCACTTTTATTGTCCAAGCGCTATCCTTGGTGACAGTTGACTGATAGACGGTGGTAAATATTCGCCGTAATGTGAGTTTCATCTACAGTAATGTATTCGCCCACAATCTTCCCAATAAAACTGAATACAAGACGCACATTAACAAGCCTGGCAACGTACGTTTTTACCAAGTGAGTGTAATTTATAAGCTGGACTTAAATGTCCTAGTTGTTTATGAAAGGAACCGATTGTGTAAAAAAAGGCCTATGACGTGAGAGTTGCCATAAATCTGAAAGCAAAGGAGACATCTGTTGCCGATGAAAGTGCATCAGTATGTCTTAGTAATGCAGATGAATAAAACAAAATAAAACTTAAATTTGGACCAACATGACTGTATACCATTATCAATTTATCATTTTGTAAGCATTTAGTCTTAACAATTTGATATCCAATAAACAATCACAGACTCTGCAAAGTTTTTAATGATGCCAAAAAATTTCAGAGATAGTTATGTTTTAAGCATAATGGAACCGGATCACAGCCCTATAAGCTTTGCTTGCATTATAAATATTTCCAGAATAGGAGGAAAATGAAGTTGCAGGGATTGACCAAGGTTATTTTATATTCAATTAGTGTTTTATTATGCTGGATAAGTTGTTTCTTCCAAATGTACAATACTAATCGTGAATTAAGTCTATTAAATCTCGGTCGAGTTATGATTTACATACAACAATTTACTAAGTATACCTCCTGAATTCCGGGATTCGAAACTGAGTTGTCAATTGTCAATGGAAATTTAACATTAATTATCGTTCACATTCTTACATACCACAATAAACATTTTATACGAGCTAAAAGTGTAATTGTTATTCAGATTCAGCTAGAATCACTATTAAAACACTCATTTTCTATGCGGAACCGTACCTAATATTATGAACACAAATGATTTGTTACTACATTGCGTATTTACGCTAAAATGATTCACAACGAAACCATTACAAGGAACATTAAATATATGTTCTACCCCTGTTTGCCTTTACAGTATTGCAACCGAAACAGAACTACATGTATATACATTGGTAGAAAATTCAGAAAATATTATTCTTTTTCGAGCAAGCAGTTATGACCGACCAATCTGGTATTCGAACGTCATTTATTTATCGTATGAAAATACACTATGAAATTATTACACTGATTTTTCGTATTCTCAGTCTTATGTTTTCTTAAACCTGTGCTGGAAAAGTTAAACAGTGCCTAATATAAATGAGAACAAAATGTCTAGTTTCGCTCTGTTTGTTGTCTCAAATGCCTGACACAGGCGAGAAGTTTTTCATTTTATGTAGACTTCAGTTTTGTTTAACAACAAGCTTACTGTTATGAGTGTGGAAACTTTGTGGTTTTTCAAATGTTACTTTTTGTCAGCAAGTCTGCTCTTGAAGTACCAAAGTAAAATAAGTTCACCCTTGTTATTAAAATCTGAGGATGCAGGTGTTAGGAAGTACAGGCTAGTTCATAAAAGCGCGGCGAAATCCTGCACAAGTGTGCACATTTTTCACCCAGCCAATATAGCTCCGTGACAAACTGTTTCCAGTGACATAGGCTCAAGTTCGATAATCGATATGACCATTAAAGCGTAACGCGATATTCGACAAAGGTATTCTAAAACTACACTGGTTTTTACCATTGATCTGCGGTTGGTTTTCAGTAGGGTGAAACAGAAAAGCATTGGAACAGAAACGGAACACTGGGTTTTGTTGTTTTGCTCTTTTTGTTTTATATAGCAGTTATCTTCTGGTTCTTATTCTTTAATTAGAGCGGTACATTTAACATTTATGGATTTTTTGTCTCTTCTTAAACTCTGGTTTTCTGTAAGAGAGATTTTCCACACCAAAAGTTTAACAACGACTTAGTAATAAAAAGTGAGATGGCCAGCGGCAACTTTCAGGTTCGTATTTTGAAGATATGAGAGTTACAATTCCGGATCGGACCAACCGGCTAGTATAAAGGATTAAACTTCTGAGAAACTGTTAATGTATGAGATTGTACTCGTATTCACTTAAAATTCATTAAATGTTGCCGATGTTCAAATTATTTTTATTGGAAATTAAAATGAACTATGTATTCCAAAAAAACTAAAAGAAGAATACGGAAACTGGAATTTACAAATAAATTTAACTAAAACAGAGTACTCCTTACTGAAGGAGTAGTAAGTGACATAGTGATGGAACATGAGTCAATCATTAAATGATGTAGCACGTACTTAGGAGCAATAATGTCAACTGAAGGAGATATGAGACCAATTGGACATACACTGCAAAATGGAAGAATTGCTCTCCATACTTTGTAACAAAAGCACTCATTACAGTGCAAAGACAACATAAGTAAATCACTAATTAAAAGCATTGCTTGTATTGTTCTGAGATTTGGGAGGTCTGCAAGTGAAATGAAAACAAATGAAAATGGATTATTGGAAAAGTATTCTGTATTTCTAGACTTCATAGAATCCAAAATAAAATAATACGAGAGCAGATCAAGTGGCAGCAGTAAATATTTTTGATACAATTTGAGGAGACATTTAAGTTGGTATGATCATCTCAGAAGAACGTCGTCAGAGACTGACTATTAAAATTATATAATTGGCAACCTCCTCAACGGAAGGAGAGAAATTATTGATGTGGTGTGATGGCGTAAGACAGTCTATGAAAGATCAGAAAATGGCGAATGATGATTGGAAAAGCAGAGGAAGATGGAACCGTGAAACGTGGATGCGGGAGACGCCATATGATGTGAACAAACTCGCTATAAAAAAGCTTAAACAAGAGCCACGTGCTTTGAGATAAAATGTCAAACATCTTTGCATCTATATATTAAAACTGAAGATTCATGATTCACAGGCTCATCAATACAACTCCCTAATCGCATTTCTTCCTCACAGCTGTCATATGTTTATGTATCACACGGTTTGTTACTAATGAGATCATCAGGGGGGATAGGAATAGCATCAGCTTCATCAGCTTTCAGCATGGAAAACTGTTTAAACAAAGTCCTTTATGCTTGCGAAATTTCTGAAACTGCATATTATTTAATGTCGAAATGTAATCACAGCATAAGTCAAGAATCAAAATGGGACAAATATCAAAGTACTTATGAAGTCCAGCAACTTTGAAGGATGCAACACAAAATTTTGATGGAATTCCCCCACAGCAAGCTTCTCTTTATATGAAACTGTTTTAATCATTTTAAAAGCAGCTCTAACGATTTTAAGATGTCATGTGCGACAAACAAAATGCATATTTATAAAATTCTGCAAATAGCCTGTGAAGTTCCCTTCATTCTTATTGAATTTTATATAGCTCGGAAACCGCAAGGGATAGAAATGCAATACAAAAATGTAGAATATACAAATCGTGTTAAATATCTTTCTAAAGCTATAGTAGTTAAATAAGATATATCGAGATTGATTTCAATGTTGCAGTATTTTGAACACTACACTCCTTTTTTAATTAGGGTTCAGCGCCCGTTCATGTTGCATACAGCACCACAAGCGGTGGACACTGATGCTACATGAAATTATAATTGCGAAAGGCCATTTGGGTAGGAAACGTTCCGGGCCTATGTTTTAGGGTACCTCTTCAAACATTTCTAAATTATGACGCGGGTAATTCTTTCTGCCCCACGTTTAGGCGCAATATGACGCAGCCACGCTCCGTCCTCCATCAATGAAGCAATCAATACCTTTACCTCACGGTTGCTGCTTGTTTCCTCCCAGTTGGTTCTTCTTTTGCCACGGCTGCTCCAGCATGAAACCTTAACCTCGGGGTATGCGTGGGTGTGTACAGAGAAACACACAAACGCTGTCTTGGAACACTTTTATTCACTATTTAAAATAATACTTTAGGTTTGCCGATCACTATTAAATGCATACGAAGTTACTTTGTCTTTACCAAGACCGAAGAATATTAACTACGGCTAAGCGTTCTACCCTCTAGTATGTTCGCCGCCAATCTTCACAACTCGACGAGAATGTCGTCCTGCACTCACCAGGCCTCAGGCAGACTGATCTTTCACATCGAGATGTCAGCACCGCAGGAACGGAACCTGGCTGAGCTGACAACTGGCTGAGCTGAGCCGTGCAACCTTCACGCGCCTTTCGGCCGTGGAGGCCAAGCAGCGAACTTCGGCCAGGGTGATAACTACGCTCACCAACAAGATCCACAAGCTGCAGGACGAAGATGGGATTCTCGCGTCGGCCCAGCGCAAGCTGGGAAGAATCGAGTCCCACCTTGTAGAGCCCTACACCGACGGCAGTGACGACCGGTCCACGAGACTGGGCGCCCTCTGCGCCTCAGTCGAAGGGATTCGAGAGCTGCATACCAGCACCAGGAACTCCATCACAGAGAACTTCAAGGCGCTCAGCGCCAACTACGACCAGCTGCACGAAGGATACATCTTGATCCGCAACTTCCTTGAATCCCACGTAATGTCACACCCCTCCCAATCCTCTTCCCACCCACATCCTAACCGAAAATCCAAACGCCACTAACCTACATTACCACCAGGAATCCCAACTATCTTCTCCTTCACTTCGCTAGGGGGCAGGCTGGGCCTTGGTCAAGCCTGTCTCCTAGCACACATCCTTACTCCACTGGCGACCGCACTGCGGCCCAGTTCTAATCATCACCTCGGACTGCGCGGGTGCTTTAAGCGGTACCGCAGCAAACCTTTCCTTTCAATCCGGTGGAGGAGTTTTTAGTGGGTATGCCGACGCCTAGGTGAGTCCCACACTCCCAGTCCCGACTCCCATCGGGGCTGGGGTAAGTGATTAAATCATTTTCTCCTCCACTCAAAAAAAAAAATACCCACCCTAATACAAGGAAAACCAACGCCTAAACTTCCCCTCTCTCCCCTGAAACGCTTTCCTCAAACTTGGCGTCATGATACTTAAGAGTGGCCTTCACCAGGCTAAGTGCAGCTGTACTCGGCTGTTTACCACGAAAAACTTGCTTCAATGGTAAAAACAATGCTTCTACCTGAGGCTGGTCCCTAATTAACAAAACTGTGCCTGTCTTGTATTTCTGTCGCTTTTACAGTCAACAATTTTCACAATGCTTCTCCTTTTTATACATACACTGATTTTAAATATATTACTACTTATTTTATATCACTATCCTTCTCAGATTATTATGATAATTATTGCCTTTGTAATTCCGGCTTCAATTATGAGGTGTTTGGAAAACTTGGATAAAACCTCAGTCAGGGTAGACGTTCCTGGCGGGATGTGAACCACGGATCTCTCGCTCACCAGTCCATGCCTTAACGACCATGGCTATCTGTTTCGGACAAAATCCTTTTGAAATGATATGTCTGTCTTTTGTTTCTCTCCGCCATCCAAAGAGTACTGCAGATTACCTATATGGTCGAGAGGTTTAGCGTTCTGTCTTCTCAACCCAGACCTTCCGGGTTGGGTTCCCGGCTGAGACGGGAATTTTTGTATATGAAAAATTATTCCCTATCCTCCGTAGAGCCCTACCATGAATGTGGGATTAATGTGAGTGTGTTCAATGTAAAAATGAATGAACAAAAGCCAACGTTAAAAACTCCCGTGGTTCTGAAGTAAAAACACCTTTAGTAAGTTGTTTCTCAAGCCAAAGTCCCCCGATATAACAATAGAAGTCAAAAGCTATACAAATGAAACCGTTAAAAAGAAACGAGTATTGCAATATCACGTCCAGCTTGGATATACCAGTCCTCTATATGCTTCTGTGTAGCTGCAGGAAGTAGTCACAAAAATAATTTTTATATGAATAATTTGATGAATAGCTACGAAAATAAAAAGTGGGCAGAGAAAGTTTGAAACATACTTATTTTATAAGTATGCATTAATTATCTGTATAAATACACCTGACTAAGCCCATTTGCATTATACAAGGGAGAAGCCTGCATTTTAGAATAAAAAATCTGATGTGTTACACTCACATGACTTTCTCTACTCTTGTACAAACTATTTTTACAAACGCTTATTCTCCATCTACTTCATGTTAATCGAGATAAACATTTGCAGACTCTATCTTATTGCTAAGTTTCTTGTAGATGTAAGGGGAATATATATTTACAAGGGCAATATAGAAATACAGTAGTCTTTAAGCATAGACATATCTCTTAATAGCTGGTTGCTAGGTGCAGCACAATTCTCTTTGCCACAGATTAATACTCTTTGCATATACAAGACAAAAAATGAATAACGAATTCCCATTTGAGAAAGTATTGAAAAATTTAAGGGAATAACAAGCAATATCTCGAAAATGGTTCACTCAACAACAAAAAATGTGTATGACATAAATTGAGTATTTTAACGCAATCTACATTTTTGTGTAGTAAAATTTTGTCTATCTCTTATGGTTTACCAGTTATGCAAAAGTCGTTCACAATGAAGAATACTTTTGGAGACATTCCCAGAAATTCAAGATATACGTTTTATTTGTCATGAAAATATCTTAAACATATGATATTTTAATCAAAATCATTAGTCTTTTTTGAGAAAATTAAAATTTTCGAAAAATGTCCCATGTAAAGGGTAATCTGGGTGGAGGGATTTTCTTGAAAACCTTCGTGTCGCATCTCTGGAAGATACTGAACCTAAATACCAAGTTTGGTGTTTATCCGACTGTTCGTTTCTGAGTTATGCTGTTCACAGACACACACACACACACACACACACACACACACACAGACACACACACGGACATGTTTCCAAAAAAAAATTTTGGATTCAGGGGGTCTCAAAACATGTATTTCCGGTGAAATCTCGGTATCGAATTTTTGGGTGGAATACAATACTTCCCCTACTTACCATACGTAGTAGAGAAAGTAAAAATCTATGTGTTGCAAGCAGGACTTACTCTATTCGCTCTTCTACAAACTATTATTACAAAAGCTAATTCTTCAATTTAAGTTCATTTTGTTACTCAAGATATACTTCCATTACACATTTCATTGTAGGTATAAGAAGAATGTAGTAGACTAAAGCGATAATCTTATTTTTAAAAAGCTGTTCGCTATGTGATGGGTTTTAGATTCATATTCTTTGCATGACCATGAGAAAAAATGAATAGCGACTTACGATTTGAAAAAATGTATCTGAAAATTCGACCCAATAACAAAACAATATCTCAAAAATGGTTAACCCGACAAAAACAAGTATTTGACACAAATTGTCTGCTTTAACGAGATATACGTTTTTGTGTAATAAGATTTTGTCTAACTTTACGATTTAAACATTATACAAAAGTCATTGAGAATGAAGAGGAATTTACAGGCCACTTCCAGAAAATTCAAAGTATACATTTTGCCATGTAAATATCCTAAATATATGTATATTTTAATGAAAATGTTAAAACCATTTTTAAGGAAATAAAAAATAAGGACAATTTTTCCATGTAAAGGGTAGTTTGGGATGGTTAGTTTTAAACCATCATGTTTGAAGCAACATACAGTACTAGCCACGGACAAACTACTACAATAACTCATTAATGTAATAAAATACCTAATTCACAGCTTCTAAGCATCAACACATTAATAATTTCTTTCTTTAATACTTTTTGTTCTAAGTTTTACGTGTTAAGTATTTTCTTTGCTAGTGTTGTGGGTATAATAATTAAGAGGATGTTAAAACACATACATATATTCATAATGTACATATGGCAGAGAACAATTATATAACGTTATAACATATAAAATATAATATGAGGGGGAAAGGCCGTTTTTAGCTATATAACCAGTAAAATAAAATTACGAGAAATGCAGTTGTATCTACGTAAGCATGTAACGGACCTTGGATTCATAATTAAGACGATGGAAGTCTGTAAACATATATATGCAACATAAACTGTTATTGGATAGTAGCACCAATGAGGTACATTGATAAATGCCTATAATTCAAATACGTACGCTAAGAAAACGGTTGGAAGGAGGGCTAACAGAAGCTTGACAGTCGAGCAGGAAGGTAGCGTATAAGCTCGTCTCTAACTAGACGCTCTAACAGTTATACATATTTTAACCTAGCAAAGACGATAGTGAATTGTGAATATTTACATGTGGTTTATCTAAAATACAAGTGAACTAATTAATAGAATACGAGTGTGCAAAATATTTTAACCTTCTCCATACCCAACCCTGACAAGACACAATTGCTCTCCGAACCAATACACCAGCTGTGGCATAATGATGAAATAATAATTACAACATACTAACACACAAGAATACAGATGCACGATCATCAGATTCCTGTCTACGAGAACCTCAAGATACATCGCAAGAGTACGGGCATCAAGACGACCTACAGGCACGTAATACAGCATCATCATCATCATCAACGTAGTGGGGACTTACCAAGGAGGAACCGATACATGTTGCATCCTTGTAAGATAAACATAAATAACAAGTTCCGACTCTCCGTTTTTGAGCTATGCTTTTCAAAGACAGACATATACACGCATAAGTTTTTCCAAAAAGGAGCCTATAAACGCGTATTTCCGGTGAAACGTTGATATCGCATTTCTGGGTGAAAGGCAATACTTCCTCTACTTAAGAAGAATAGCAGTGTAGAAAGTAAAGAAGGGGAAATGTGTGAAACACGATTTTCACCTGTAGCAAAATTTTGCAACAGTGAGGTTGCTAGTTCTGTATCTCGGCACTCAGATAGTGGGACAGTATTTACGAAATTGCCTGCGGTTACGTTGCTCTACAACCGGCAGAATGGGCTGAATCACCCGGGGCATCTAACCTGGGCATAATTTAACTCGTAAGATTCCTCCAAGTTTTTGTAGCGCTTCTTGGACTTTGCCCCGAATGTCCATAAACTGCTCCAGTTTTTGTCCCCTGGCACTATACACATGTTTCCAGCAAGGGTTAGAAGAAACTTGATAGGGAAAGTTTGGGACCTCCCTTAGACCCTCATAAGCAGGTGCATGCGACATTTTGGGGCGGGGGTGCTAGGCGCTGTCCTGCACAGAGAAGAGGGTATAAAATATCATGGAGAGTACTCGTTAAGGCAATAAAAACACAGTAGTCAGAAGCAGGAGTGTAGGTAACTAAAACCCTCCCCATGAAGTGGCTGCAACCCCAGTTTTTTCTTTCTTTTAGAGGGTAGGGAAAGTGGTCTGGTTGGTGACATGTGTTTCCTAACACCTTCTGTTGTAGTCGAAAATAAAAGTACAGTGCTGTTGAAAACAAATAAGCGCTGGGAAAAAACCATAATGAGTAGTGGGTATATGGATTTCCCTACCCTTTACCATTTAATAAAGATTCTAAAAACTGCTTACTCATTCAAAACTTATTGCTCTATTTAATCCTGTTAATTTGTTTAAAGTTTTCAAGAAATAATAAGCAATCTGATGTGTTGTATTCACATGACTTTCTCTACTAACTCTTCTACAAACTATCCTTCCATCTACTTCTTGTTAAACGCAATATTCATTACACATTTCGTTTTAGAAACAAAAAGGATGCAGTAGGCTAAAGCGAAAGTCAGACTTTTAAAAAGCGGATCACCATGTGATGGCTTTAAAATTCTATGCCCTTTGCGTGAAAAAAACGAATGGCGACTCACGAGAGAAAATGATGGCGACTTACCTCATGAAATAGGTATGTGTTTGAAAATTCAGAGCAGTAACAAAGATTGTCTCGGAAATGGTTAACGCCACAAAAAGGTTTAACTGTCATAAACTGTGTCCATTAACGAGATCCACATTTTTTATTTTATTTTATTTTATTTATTTTTATTTATTTATTTATTTATTTATTTGTAATTGACTTTATCTGACCGAACCAGATGCCTCGCATTCGGGAGGTCCCGGGTTCAAACTCCCGCGACCGATCAATCTGAGCGACGGTTTCTTCGTGGTTTTCCGGGGTCGCTAGGCGAATGCTGGATTGGATAATTTTCTAAGAATAATAGGAAGAATTTTCCAATCATCTCTTTCATCACTTCACTTCATTTCCTTCTTCACCGCCATACCAGGCATTGGGCTGATCACCCATCCTGGATATGCTATAGGATAGGACTAGAAGCGGAGAGGGACTTAGAATCTGGGCCTACGCAGATCTTTTGTACCTAGGCCCATGACGGGGCGCCCCCGGGTGAAAGGGATGAGGAGAGAGGAGACAGAGGTCACCTGACCAGGAGGCAAGGCAGGCAGAGGGCAGGGTCCCTACCATTTATAGATGTGAACTTCCCGGCAGGTGGCTGGTGCAGCCGGCTCCCCTCCTCCCCTGTGGGCTTACATATCCCCTGGAGGGCCCGGAACCCGGAGACCACTCGCAGTCCGAAGGACGAAGGTTTAATCAGAGCATTCTTTTCCCCTGCCATGCACACGCCGAGACCTCCCGCCGACATCCTGAAAGAAACCAAGCTGATGAAAGGTGAAGTGAAATGGGAATGGGGATGAAATGGAGGGACATGAAATTCGGGGGATGTAATGATCCTTCCCAACATTCGCCTGGCGACCCGGGGAAACCCCCGAAGAAATCCCATTGGTTCAGGAAGGTTGATCACGGGAAATTAACCCACCTCCCGAATACGGGCCACAGACATTACCGCTCGGTTGGATATGCCATGATCTGTGCTCCTCAACAGACAAGCATTGGCTTGTAAGTTCTTGATGGTTAACGTCCTACAAAGAGGAGGGTAGTCCGTTAAAAAAGAGGATTTTGTCTTTCTTTTATGATATACCAGTTATACAAAAGTCAACCCTTTGTGGCCCAAGGAACCAAAATCTGTTGTGACAAATACTTATTTTTTGTAATAGCAATACAAATACTATGTGTTTCAAATATATTGACTGATTATTCTATTACGATGTTTACATTTTATTTATCAATGGTGGTTGCATGGTGAAACCACTGGTCCGAAATGACAGCTCTGGCAAGGAACCAAAATCTATTCGGACAAATATTTTATATACTAACAATACAATTATGTGTTACAAATATGCTGAATGATTATTCAATTACAATGTTTACACTTTTGTTTATCATGGTGGTTACGTGGTTACCATTGGTCTGAAATTATCGTTCTAGCGATTGCCACTCACTCTTTTTTATGTTACATAGCAAATTGTGACATGAAGCCATTTTCATTTGCACGCACCCATATTTTATAAGCTCTTTATTGGCTTTTGTGGTAAATACTGTTTCAAACTGGAACGGCCCTTGAATTCGATCATCGATTCATCCACACCCTGATTCTCTGTTGGCTTATATAAGTAATGTAAAACAGTAGAGAGAAAATTTAGAAGAGGACGTACGTTATATAACTTATCATATCCATCTTCTCGTTTCTTTGGCTACTTGGTATTGTCGTTTAGATGAATGTTACCCACTAACCAAGAAAATCTGTTTCTTGAAAAAGTTGAAGAAATGTGTACATCTCTCAGATGGAGGACCAGATCTGAGAGGACCAGGATCTGAGGACCAGTAGTCTTTATAACTGGGCACTTTTTATTCCCAATAGTAGGTTTATTGCAAGAAACCTACGTACCTCCTCTACGCTTGTTTGCAGAAAGGATGTTGAACCACCCATTTTTGATTTGCAGATAGGTTTGTTTCACATGCAAGGAAACCATCCGTTGGAGTTTCTATTTCCAGGACTGATATCATATTACAGTATTATTATCTGCTTTTTCCTGTTCATTTTGTTCATAATTTGGAGGATCACATTCAATCACATGGGACTGCACAGCTTCATTTTCATTGACAGTGAATGGGTTTATAGCTTCAGCATTGTGTATATCTTCTTCACCACTCTCACTTTCATTATCTGATATAACTGAGTCGCTGTCACTTGGTATTTCTTCCAATATTTCCATTAACATTTCATTAGTTAACTCGCTTTAAATTTCTTTCCAGAAGTTATGACCTCACCTCAAACCTAAGACAAAGATCTTCCCTCACTAACTCACAAGCCCCAGTGGTTTCATAGTGAAACCATATACAGTTTTTATATAAGTATCGCAAATATGCAAGAAATGGCTCAAACTTTAATATTACTCTAATAAATAATGTATAACCTTTAGTTACTTACCAAATCTAGAGCTACTTGCAGACAATATAAACAATATCACAATTTATATACTATAACGACTGAGCAACAAAGCAATTTACTTGACCACTACAGGCAACCATGTGTTTTGGTTCTTTCGCGCTCAAGCGCAATGGCCAGCGAGGCAGCGAGTTGCGATTTTTGATGCAAGAGGGCATCACCGTCCTGGGAGACGAAGCGGTTTTTTAGTATTACCTCTGAGCCGTGCGGTAAACATTAAATTAAAGGTGGTTTCACTGTGAAACCACTTGGAAGCAAAGGGTTATACAAAAGTCATTCAATATGAACAGGGTCTTAACAGGCGCAGAAAATTCAAGAAACACATTTTATTTGTCATGCAATTATCTTAAACACGTTTTATTTTCATCATAATTACTTGAGCCATTTTGCATGTGAAGAGTAGTTTGGTGTGGGGGATTTTCTTAAAAATCTTCACTTCGCATCCTTGGAAGGCACTGAAATGAAATACCAAGTTTGGTGTTTCACCGACTGTTCATTTTTGAGTTACCGTGTTTATACTCATATACGCATGCGTGCGGACTTTTTCTAAAAATGTTCTTTTCTTATTCAGGTAGTCTCAAAACGTGTATATCAGGTGAAATCTCGATATCGAATTTTTGGGTGGAATGCAATACTTCCTTAGGTAAGTAGTAGAAAACGTAAAACTGAACACTTCGTATTTCAGCATATGCTTACAGTGACAGAAGACTTAAATAATCAGTAGTGAATATTTTAGGGTTATTAAGCCATAAAAGGTTTTATTTAAGTTGGTATTCATATTTTAGCTATAGTTATCTACATTTTCCTTCAATTTAAATTTCAGTAAGAATGAAAGGCTGTCATTTACAGAAAATTCGTGATATATGTTTTATTCATCATCCTAATATCTTAAAGTTACGCTATTTTAATCCGGGGTGTTTGAGATACTTTACAGAAACTAATACAGAAAAATATACTTTTTTCACGTAAAGTGTTATTTGGAGTGTGGAGGAGTGGTGATGTTAAAACCCTTGCCAAAGCTGCTTTATATTATGAAAATATAAGTGTAACAACAAGAAGTATTTTCACCGACATGGGTAGCCGAGGTTTTAAAGGCATGGAGTCATGAACGGGAGATATGCGCTTCAAATATTGCCAGGTCTGTCCTTCCTGACAGGTTTTTTTTTCGAGTTTTCTGCAGTCCTCAAAACTGCCAAATGCCGAGAAGGTAACCCACACTTAGGTCTGGAATGTCTCCTTTGCAAATTTCTTTTTACAATGATTTTGCTTCGTGCATCATCAGTATCCACCACATGTGGTGCCGTACATGCAGTATAACGGGCGTTAAACACTCCTAAAAGTAGTATTTTTATTAGAAAATCCACATTAAGGCCACCCTATGCTATAATTTTCAATTTACCAAGTACTTCCTTTTTTTTAACTTTCTCTACTACGTATAGTAAGTATGAGAAGTATTCCATTCTACCCAAAAATTCAATACCGAGATTTCACCGGAAATACACGCTTTAGAGTGCCCTGAATCCAAAAAATCATTTTTGGAAACGTGTCCTTGTGTCTGCGCAACTGTGAACAGCATAACTCAAAAACAAAAAGTCGGATAAATACAGATGTGGTATTTGAGTTTAGTATCTTTCAAGGATACGACACAAAGATTTGAAGAAAATACCCCACCTCAGACTACCCTTTACATGCAACATATTCAGAAAATTGCTATTTTCTCAAAAATGGCTCTTTACGATATTGATTACAATATCATATGTTTAAGATATTTTCGTGGCAAATAAATGTATATCTTGAATGTCCTCTTCATTCTGAATGACTTTTGCATAACTGGTAAACCGTAAGAGCTAGACAAAATGTTACCACACAAAAAATGTAGATCTCGTTAAAACACACAAATTATGTCATATATATTCGCCTTTTTTTTTGCGAGTGAATAATTTCAGAGATTTTCCTTGTTATTTGTTTGAACTTTCCAATACTTATGCTTTTGCTCAAATGGGAATTCGTATTTTTATGTCCTGGACATGCAAAGACAATGGGATGCTCCACATAGAAACCAACTCTTAAAACATTTCACTATCGCTTAAAGCCTACCATATTCCCCGAGCACCTACAAGAAAATTAGCAATAAGATTAACATGAAATAGATGGAGAATAAGCGTTTGTCAAAATGGTTTGTACAAGGGTAGAGAAAGTCATATGAGTGCAACATATCAGATTTTTTTTCATTTGTATAACCCCTTTTAACTTATAATTCATATCGCGGGGTGGGGGCTTTGACTTTAGTAACACTTAGAGTATAAGTTTTCGTTGTTGCTGTTACCGATTTTCGTTTTTTCGTTGTTGCTGTTACCGATTTTCGTTAGGAAACACACATTCACTCTCAGATTCATACTTCCAGAATCTGTGGAGGGAAGGGAATGAAGCTAATTAACGAAAAATGCCAGCACTCCAGCCGGTAATCGAACCCGGGATCTCTTTTACCAGTTTTGAGAACTGAACGACGCGCTGGGAGCTATCGTAGGGTTTTATGTTACTTCTTATTGCGAATAGTTTAGAAATTATTAATCCTTATATCTGCGACTGCTATTGCTACTGTGAAATATTCCGATTCAGAATATTTAATATTTTAAACGTGTTCTGCTAGTCAAGCAGAGTATTTAAAATATGTTCAAAATGGAAGATTAGCAGATAACAGGACAACGTGAGTTGTAGTTAGAAATGAAGCAATAACTATTGTGGAAATTAATTGCTTTCTCATTTAGTTCCACCAGAATTTTTTTCTGGCTACAGTGCCGAAAGCAAAGATACACTTGCAGAGCAAATTACCATAGATGCTGTACGTCATGTGCCAAACGTTCCTTGTAAGATGATACTAGAGAGATGAAAATCTGAAGTTTGTATGGGAAAGAGGTGTGGAGGTGTTGGCAGCATTGAGTGGCCGGTTAATGAAGCTTGTGAAAAGTGGAAACGATAGGAAGTGTTCCACTTGATTGCGTGGGAGAGCGCCGCCAACCGCAGGCCGCCTCAGCTTGCTGCAAGAGTAACATATGTCACACAAACAGGAACTCGTTGGTGACCTTGAATATGGGACTCCGGGTCAGCCTCGCTGGCGCCTTTCTGCTGTATGCATCTCCTTTCACAATAGTTTCTCGGATCTGATACGCTACAATCACAAATGCTTGTCCAAGTCTTTGTTTTTGTGCTCGTTTCTTTACTGTTTGGTGTTTTATGAAATAAAATATTTGTACTGATAGGGCCGCTGAAGGTGGTGAATCTAGAAGCTGAAGTGAAGATCTATTGCCTCGGCTTCTTGGAGTTGATCTGCGTCGTTCTGCTGAAGTGGCTTAAGGAGAAACTATATGGTAAAATTGCCTGAAAATCACATTTTTAGTTTTTTGTGCAGTCTTATAAATTGGGATTTTCTCTTTAATTTGATATACATTGCATCACTGCAAACACAATGCTTATATCAACAATGTTTAGTGAAGTACCGTTCTGTGTTTATACGGCTATGATGCTTTGCTTCAACTTTAAATTTCAATTTATTTAACATTGCATTATATGCAAAACATTGATACATAAAGTAAACATCTGATGTGATACATTCACATGACTTTCTCTAGCCTCTATCTTTTTAGTGGGTATACAAAGTATTCTTACTAACACTTATTTTCCTATCTACTACATTTTAACCGAAACAAACCTTTGCAGAAATAGCTACATTACACATTTCATTATAGGTACAAAGAGAATAGCTATATCAAATATTTAAGAACTGGACGCTATATGCTAGCCTTAAAATTCCATACTGTTTCCTCGCGAGAGATAACTTAATGTTGAAAGGCCTTTAAAATGGCCAAGAAATGAACAATTCGAACATTTAATAACGGGTATTTCAGAAACGGCTTATCTAACAAAAAAAAGCTTATTTTAAAATAAATTGTGTGCTTTAAAGAGATCTACATTTTTTGTGTAGTACGTTTTCGTCTAACCTTAACGTTTTCCAGTTAAACAAGATTATACAAAATTTCTTCCGAATGAAGAGGACTTCGTCATAGGGTATTCCACGAAACTTCAAGATATACATTTTATTTGTCATGTAAATATCGTTCATATATGGAGTTTTAACAAGAATCCTTGGAGCAATTTTTTAGAAAATCAAACATTTTGAAAATTGTTCCGTTAAAGCGTAGTTTGGAGTGAGGATTTTCTTGAAACTCTTTGTGTGGCATATCTGGAAGTTATTGAACCTAAATAACAAATTTGGTATTTATTCTACTTTTCCTTTCTGATTTATCGTGTTCACAGACACGCAGACACACGGGCAGACGCACAGACACACATATGAATATGTTTCCAAAAATGTTTTTTTTATTCAGGTGCCTCAAAACATGTATTTTCGTGAAATCTCGGTATCGAATTTTTGGATGGAATGCAATACTTTACCTACTTACGATACGTAGTATAGAAACTAAATAATGCAACATTAAAATTAATGTGTATGCTTATTTTAAAGAACTGAACTTGCTTATCCAACATGCTATGCTGCTTTAAGGATAACTAGTAAGTTAATAACTAATGCATTTAATATGAACGTAATTAACGCAATATGAGGGCGATACATTTATTACAAATTATTTATTTTTGGAGTTTCATATCACCAAATTCCAATGCTTTTTGTAAATTTTCTCCCATATTTAAGTAAAACTTGTGATTCTTTTTTAGCTTATTTACCCACCTACCTAGACTGGATAGAGAAAGTATTGCATTTCCTCCAAAATTTCAAAACCGATTTCACTGGAAATACTAAAACAACAATCAAAGACAAACAAAAAACCGAAGGTTCAGATAGATACCAAGTTTCCTACTTGAGTCAGGCTGTTGTCAAACCATGTCAGGCGAAGTTTCCAAGAAAATTCCTACACCTCAATTTACAGATGGAAAAGTTTGCTTATTTCTTATTTTCTCGAAAATGACTCTAACGACTTTGGTTACACTGTAGTATATTTGAGATATTAAAGTAACAAATAAATTTACATCATCGTGAAGATTCTATGAAGCGACTCTTACCGACTCGGTTATGTATTATTTTGTATAATTGGGAAATCATAAGGCATAGACAAAAGCTTTCTACAGGAAAAGAAAATGCAGAACACGTTAAAACACACAATTATATTCAGGAATTTTTTCCTTTGCATATTTTTAATGTATAATTTTGTTTTAATCCTTTACGTGTCGTTTTCCTATTTTGTTTACCTTTTGCTTGTACTTAGATCACAAACACAGCCATACACACACACACACACACACACACACACACATATTCATTCTTCCACCCTAAGGAATAGGGAATAATCTTGTCTAAAGAAAACTCCCCATCTTCTGCCGGGAATTGAACTCGCGATCTTTGGATTTGAAGACTAGCATGCTAGCCATTGCATTGCTCATTTTTAAATAGTACATGTTGCATGTGTACACGTTCTCAATCAAGTCATATGACAGACATGCTTGAAAGCTTTCGATTCTTCGTGTGGCTTTCCATCGCAAGTGCTCATTACCACGACTAAGTATTTGAGTGTTTATTTTTATGTAACTTATTGCTTAATTCGAAATCATTCCAAACCAAAAGTATATCGTGAATAAAGTAACGTGGATAGAGTGTCGTTCTCCGTGGTGTAGTGTTTACCATGCTAGCTTCTAGTTCCCGAGGGCGATAGATTTTTTTCGGGCATAAAAATCCTTAGCATGGCTTCCTTCGTAAGGGAAGTAAAGTCGGTGGTCCCGTGTCGTAGATTTACGGCACGTAAAAGCCTCAAGCCTGATAAAGAGGCCTCTGAGCAAAATTACTGGTCTTTCACGTCCAATTTAGAATGGGACGTTAAGGATCACAGAAGTTAAAGAGCGTCTATAAATAATAATAATAATAATAATAATAATAATAATAATAATAATAAAAACTCCTGGATAGAGTATTCGCCGCATAGTAATATGTAGTGCATATATGTGACTTTGTCATGGTTAGAGAAAGTCTTGTGAGCGTATTTCAGATTTTTATTTACATCTACGTACACCGAACAACATGGCTCCGCAGTTAACGTGTGAGGATCGCATTCGGGAAGTTCCGGCTTTGATTAGTCGGAGGCCACTTTGTCCATGGGTTTTTTCATGGTTTACCCGAGTCGTAGGGAATGCTGGGGTGGTTCCCCTTCTACCATAAATAACCTGTCCCCATCATTTCTTTTCGTTTGTTTCACCTCATCTATTTAAGGGCTGTAGGATCAGATGATGGAGGTTGGGTGCTGCGGCGGTAAGATGTAATTTGCGCTCTGGAACGATTACTCCCTGGCTCTTGGTGGGACTGCTGGATCCCCCTTCCTGGGAGCTGCCTCAATTGCCACGGGACCCCCGGGTTGCGAGTGGCTTAGGCAGAGCTAGCCGGCGTCAGGATTGGTGGCACGTTGGAATTGTTAGGTATCCTGTGCTTGCTAGCGTACATTGTCTTCCGGATCTGGTAGCACTTCGTCCCTTCCTCCCAAGGGGTTACGCTGTAAGTAATAAGGGCCCACTATGACCTACTTGCGGTACCTTGTTCCGGTTATGGAGGCCCCTCCGTCTTCCTACTCCTAGCTCTACGTACGTTGTACAGAAAGAGAGCAAGAATAGGATAAAAATTGAGTTTTATTTATGGACAATATTCAACTGCTGCGGATCTTAGCGTTCCGTTCTATATTGGGCTGAAAGACCGGTAATTTTGCTTAGAGACCTCTTTATCAGGCTTGACGTTCTTTCACGCGCCGTAAATCTACGACACGGGACCACCGGCTTTACTTCCCTTCCGAAGGAAGCCATGCTATGAATTTTTACGCCCAAAAAAATACATCACCATGCGCCGGGTTTGAACCCGCGACCTCGGGAACTATAGGCAAGAATAGGATGAAAGAGAGAATGGAAGAAAGAATCGAATATGGAAGCGCGAGAGACAAGGGTAGGTAATGAGTGTGTGTGTGTGTGTGTGAGAGAGAGAGAGAGAGAGAGAGAGAGAGAGAGAGAGAGAGAGAGAAAGCATATATTCTATACGTAGTTTCGTCTTCAAATTCGGAAGTCATAAAGCTGGAGCTTATGGATAGGTTTCGAAAATTCTAGATTTTTATGGATTGAGCACAGTTTTAAAATATTATTACACGGGACACTTGAACCACAAAGGACACTTAAAGCCGGTGACGACTCTGTCTTCCTCCTTTTTTATGACATTCCAACCTCCTTTTGTTTCGAACAGGTTTCCTGCCTGACATGACTTTGCGGAAACGTACTGGCGTATCTAAAACGCAACCAGTTCAAGAAAATAAAAAGAAACTGCACATCGGGAGAATGCATTTAGTCCACTCTTGACCTTGAGCGTCCTGTTTTTTTCTTGATATGTAGGGTCAGTAACCTCTTGCCGACATTGATTCAGGATAATAAATTGGTTAACACCATAAAGTACCTCTCTAATGGAGGTATGAAACGTCTAATTTTCTAATCTGTAAAACCATCGTGGTGAAGCTGGGTTTTCTTTTAAACCTGCTTACCATATCCTGAACATTCTTAAAAAAGGGCCTTTTTGATGTGCTACATTCACATGACTTTCTCTGCCAAAGTCATTTATTTTTATAACTCCTTCAAGCTTTTCCAAGAAAGCGTATTTGTCTACTTCATGTTAATCGAGATATACCTTTGCATCGATAGTTTCGTTACACATCTCGCTGTAGATACAAGGTGGATAAAGGAAACCGGTCGCTATATGACCTAGGAATTCTGTACTCTTTCTGTGACATCGCGAGAAACAACTCAATAACGACGGCACTTTAAAAATGAAAGTGTTGAAAAATACAAACCAATACGAGTCTCTTGGAAATGACTGAAGGCCACAAAAGTTTTTAAAGAGATGTTTATTTTTGTCTGTGTCTTATGGTTTACTAGTTATACAAAACTGTATAAAATTCCTTCCGAATATAATCTCATATTTTAATAATTAAAGTATTTATGATATAGTAAAGAAAATATGTGATGGTATGAAAGGCCTTCTTAGGCTGTTCCCAGAAAATTTAAGATATACATCTTATTTGCCATTTGAATATCTTAAACACTTTAATCAAAATCATTAGCCATTTAAGCGAAAAACCCAAAATTTCGAAAAATCCTCCATGTAAAAGGTAGTTTGGGTTGGGGGACTGTCTTGAAAATCTTCATGTTGCATCTTTGGAAGGTGCTGAACATACCAATTTTGGTACCTATTTATCGGAAATTTCTTTTTTGGGTTATGCTGCTCAGACACACACACACACACACACACACACAAACACATACATACACACACACGCACACATGTGCGGTCGATTTTCTAAAAGTGTTTCTTTTTTCATTCAGTGGGCTCAAAATATGTATTTCCGGTGAAAACTCAAAAGCGAATTTATGGATGGAATATAAAACTTTCTTTTACGTACTATGAGTATTGCACCACTGGGTTTTTCCCATGCCCAGAGATGTTAAATATTGTTGGAAAGGAGTATTGCGTAGGAGCTAGGAATTGAAAAGAATCACATATCTTAACAATTTATTATAAAGTGTTGCATTTGTTAACAATTCCATTATCAGCTTGCTTTAACATTTTAGAATTTATGTGATTTACAAATAATATGCTCGGAGACGACAATGAAATGTACTCTTTCACCGTTTTACAATTTAAGTTGTCCTACAAATCGAGAATATTTCTGAAACAACGACTAATACAATGCAATGTTACACAAAGTGAAAAATGTAAATGCTTCTCCCGTAAATGTGAATTTAGGAACACCATGTGTAGCTTACCAACAGTTTAAAATAATTTAGAAAAGCCAAAAGGTTACTCTTGGTGGTTTACGCCAAATCTCATCGTCAAAAAACCAGACCACGAGTCTGGGTGCTTGCTGGCCGAAGAGTGCCTCTGCTGCCTGCCCAGGAGTTGCTGGAGTTGTCCACGAGCGTGATGGCGCTGGCGTCAGTGGCGTGAAGCAAACCAGCCAATGGTAACTCTACGCGACGCTTTGAGTTGTGGAATGATGAATTACGTCATGCATGATGAAATCTTTCTCGAAGCTTCGGATGTTAACGGTTTCTCTCGATGACCCACGTCATCATTTTCGAAGCATTGGGCCATTCTTGAGCTGGTGCATAAGCCATGACCCAGGAGGAGGGGGAAAACGGCACAGTATGTGTTAGAGAAAGTAATAGTTTCTGACAACAAATGTTCTTAGTTTTTGCTGAAATTTTGTACATCATAGAAGACATCGTACACATAGCGTTAAATGTTAGAATCATTTTATTTTCTGGTGGAAATAATGTAGTAATATTAGTTATAATTTACAAGCGCTATTCTAAACCTCTTAAAATTGTAGGAGGCTGTTCTGAAAAAGTAAAAGTAATTTTTTGCTGACATCAACCAAATCTTAAATGTATGCACAAATGAATGGGCACTCTAAAAACGACTAAACATAATAAACTCAAAACAGAAAATGTCCAACTTTTAGAATGGCCAGGAAAACACTCATCGATAATGTCACATCTGAAAATTGCCCATTCGGTTACCGAAATTCACAGACACCCATGTAAAATTGGTAAGCCTACTTTAGGAATACATAATATAAAATATCATGGTTTCAATAAAATTGCATAAAATTACAAGCTTTGCTATCTCACCCCATAAGGTTGTTTGAAATTATAGAAACTATGAAAGATGCATTGGTGCTTCTCCAAAAGATGACAGAATATAAATATTTTTTGTTGTTTAAACATTTAACGATTAGGCCATTTTTACGAGCATTCATTCAAGTGTACTTCAGACTGACACGTACGGACTTGAGGTATTATCTTATTTTTATCGTTTCATTTCATACATAACTGTGTTCACCGCCTGTGGTGCTGTATGCGGAAAGAACAGGCATTAAACACTATTAAAATATACCCTTCAAAACTTTATACATAAAAGTTGCATATGCAGCATTTTGCCCAAAAGTCATAATAGTTTATGAGGCTCCAAACAAATAAATCTTAAGTTTCTACCGATTCTGTTCAAATATCAAAACTGTTAACAAATATTCTTGAATGTCATTTATAAAATCTAAACCCTCTATGTATAGCGTAATAAATAAACTACCTTAAATATTTTAAAGGAAACTTTGCTGTACACTGGTCTGTACACTATAGTTGTGCTTATTCACTGTAAAACAAAATTAACGTGAAACACTGGTAATCCCAATGCGTTTTTATTATTATCACATTAGGTGTATCGCTCTTTTATTTTTCTTTCTTTCTTCAGTCTTCTGTTAATATAATTAGGTGTAGGATTTGCTGGGTCTGTAGCAGTAAAGGGTTTGTGTACTGAAGAAATGAGTTGTAGAGCCTTGCAGCTACACTACGTGATCAAAAGTATCCGGACACCTAGCTGAAAATGACGTACAAGTTCGTGTCGCCCTCCATCGATAATGATGGAAGTCAATATGGTGTTGGCCCACGCTCAACCTTGATGGCAGCGTTCACTCTCGCAGGCATATTTTCAATCAGGTGCTGGAAGGTTTCTTGGGGAATGGCAGGCCATTCTTCACGGAGTGCGGAACTCAGTAGAGGTATCGATGTAGGCCGGTGAGGCCTGGCACGAAGTTGGCGTTCCAAAACATCCCAAAGGTGTTCTATAGGATTCAAGTCAGGACTCTGTGCAGGCCAGTCCATTACAGGGAAGTTATTGTCGTGTAACCACTCCGCCACAGCCCGTGCAGTATGAACAGGTGCTCGTCCGTGTTGAAAGATGCAATCGCCATCCCCGAATTGCTCTTCAACAGTGGGAAGCAAGAAGGTGCTTAAAATATCAATGTAGGTTTGCGCTGTGATCGCGCCACGCAAAACAAGGGATGCAAGCCCCCCTCCAGGAAAAACACGACCACACCATAACACCACCACCTCCGAATTTCACTGTTGGCACTCTGGCAGATGACGTTCACCGGGCATTCACCATACCCAAACCCTGCCATCGAATCGCCACATTGTGTACTGTGATTCGTCACTCCACACAACGTTTTGCCACTGTTCAATCGTGTAATGTTGACGCTCCTTACACCAAGCAAAGCGTCGTTTGGCATTTTCCTGCGTGATGTGTGGCTTATGAGCAGCCACTCGACCATGCAATCCAAGGTTTCTCACCTCATGCCTAACTGTCATAGTACTTGGAGTGGTTCCTGATGCAGTTTGGAATTCCTGTGTGATGGTCTGGATATATGTCTGCCTATTACTCTTTACGACCGTCTTCAAATGTCCAGTCTGTCAGTCAACAGACGAGGTTGGCCTGTATGCTTTTGTGTTGCACATGTGGACTTAGTGTTCTTTAGGAGTGTAGACATCTCGCGTACAGGCTTCTGACACAAGTGACACCCAATCACCTGACCACGTTCGAAGTCCGTGAGTTCCACAGAGCGTCCCGTTCTGCTGTTTCACGGTGTCTAATGACTGCTGAGGTCGCGGATAATGAGTACCAGGCAGTAGGTGGCAGCACAATGTACCTAAGATGAAAAACGTGGGGTTTTCCGGATACTTTTGATCACATAGTGTATCTCGGGAGGATTGTAGAAACCCCGCAATGTCTAGATCCTATGAAGGGTGGTGTTGCCAATATACCAACGTGCATGTGTTATATTTCGGAAAAATCGACTTTGTGATGATGAAGCCGAGCCGTAGATTCCACAGCCCTACCGCCATATAGAACGGATGAAGGAATTGCATAACAATATTTTAAACTATAAAGCAAGCGACGATTTTCTGGAAATTGTGGCTTCAGAAGGCGAATATGCTACCTGATTTTCTGAACTAAGTTGGTGGCGTGGTCATTCCATGTGCATCTGCTATCTAAAATTAAGGCAATATATATTAATAGTTTGTGATGGGTATTACTGCATCATTTAATGCATTGCGCGTTTCTCTTGTAGGTATGAGAACCTGGCTAATTTTGATTTTAAAGAATTCTCCATCGTTTGCACTATACGTAAATTTCTTCATCGAGAATATTAAGCTATCTGGCAGGGTATGAAATTATATATAATATATATATATATATATATATATATATGAAAATTGCAACACCAAGAAGGAAACGCGTGAATTCAATGAGTTTAATACCACAGGTTAGGTACATGACAAGTAACAAACGATAAACCTTTCAAATCTATACATGACCTTTGAGCCCTAATATTCAGTATTTGGTGCGGCCTCCATGCGCTGCAATTAGAGCTGCTATACGCCGTGGCATTGAATCAAAAAGGTTATGAATATGCTCCTGAGGGATTTTCGTCCACTCAGTTTGTATTCGAGCCCACAAATCCGTGACACTAGTTACTGGAGGACCGTGACGCACCATGTGCCGATCAACCATATCCCAGGTATGTTCGATGGGTGACATGTCAGGCGAACGTGCAGGCCAGGGAAGCAATGGTACCCGTCGCTCTTCGAAGAAGGCTTGTACATTCCTCGCAATATGTGTCCGGGTATTGTCCTGTTGAAATGTGGCCTGTGAAGATGCCTGAAGCAGGGGAGTACCTAAGGCTCTACAGCTACCGTTACGTACCGGTTGCTGTTCAAAGTGCCCTCCATTCGTAAGAGGTGAGATAGGTTGTTGTAACCAATGGCGCCCTAAACCATTACACCTGGTGTTTGTCCGCTATTGATGAAATTGAGTTTTTTATTTATGGACGCTCTTTAACTACTATGGTCCTTAGCGTCCCATTTTATATTGGGCGTGAAAGACCAGTAATTTTGTTCAGAGCCCTCTTAATCAGGCTTGAGTTTATTTTACGTGCCGTAAATCTACGACACGGGACCATCTGCTTTACTTCCCTTCCGAAGGAAGCCATGCTAAGGATTTTTACGCCCGAAAAAAATCCGTCGCCCTCCACCTTCCCGCGACCTGGGAACTAGAGGCTGGCACGGTACCACTAGTCCACGGAGGACGACATTGTCCACTATGCCGATCAACAATGTAGCCCTCCAGGTTGCACTCACCACGGTAGCGCCGGACAAGTATATGGCCATCACTGTAGGACACGTTGAAGCTGGACTCGTCCGAAAAAGCACATTTTGCCACTCAGCACCCCAGTGACGGTGTTCACGTGCCCATTGCAGTCGGAGTAGCCTGTGGTTTCTGGACATTGGAAGCCGACGTAATGGCATGCATACAACCAGTCCAACCTGCAGCAGACGGCGACGAACCGTTGATGCATACAAGTTCACACTTGCAGTGCTGCAGTGTAGAGTCAACACTGTGGATGAACCTGTACGGTCTATTATGGCCATGCGAACAAGATGACGTCATCCCGTGCTGTGGTCATGTTTCCTGCGTACGACCTTCATCTGTCCACTGCTTCCACACACGCATCACTGTCGTAGCAGCTTGGCCTATACGAGCCGAAACGTCACGGTATGACAAACCCGCTTCCCGGTGACCGATCATTTTGGGCCGTTCGAACTCACATCCCTATATGGCTCCCTTTGACGTCGACGAGAATACTGGCACTCACCTTATTGTTTCCACCTTGTTGACTACATTGGGCGCAACACTGACCTTGTTGGACCGACACGAGAGGGCTCTGCTCGGCCTACGTGTACCCTATCTCTCCGCAAGCCTAATCACTTATTGCTTGCACACTCTTCCACGCTTCCACTAAGTTTGGAGTTATTCGGGAACTTCTTTCTTGGCGTTGCAATTTTCACAAACGGTGGTGTATAACAGTTGAGCCGGCTGCCCCTAGGTATTCGTGTCTATGCAACCCGCAGTTTATAGTCTAATGTGAAACAATTTTAGCAAACAAACTGTTATTGTAGCTCTGCCCTTCTATTTGGTACTATACGCAATCCCCATTAATGATTAAAAGTTTGAATGAGAACCAAAGAGCTGAAAAGCCTTAAAAAAAAGACGCGTTTCATAGATATAATGCTTGCAAAGAGATAGAGGAATATTTTCCCGAAGAGCGGGATAAACTACGCAGGTTCTGACCGAGTGGATTAGCTGCCGGAATGTGGTAAAGCAAAGTTGAGGTTCGAATCTGATACAAACATAAAATTGTTTTGGTTCTTTTTTTTCTCTCCTTGTGTTTATTTTCTGTATTTTAGTGAACTAATTTATTTATTCCTGTTATTGGCTCTCCTGTGAGCCAAATACACAACAATTACAAGCAGATAATTGTGTATCATGTTTACCCTAATAATCTGTACCGTATCTGGTGTTGTAAATCGTGTTACGTAGTTAGCTTTCATTCTTTTGGGTGCATGTCGACGTTATTAAATCTAATAGTTTCTGTTTCATGTTTAAACCTTATGTTTTACTTCTTCTACTGACAAAAGAATTGTAAATGTGCTAAGTTCACTGGTAAACAGAATAATAAATTGTTTAAGAGCGTGGATTTCATCAACGAAGTAAATGTTCAAAATGACAACCCCCTTCATTAATGCACATTTGAGTACGTTGCCGGAGATACCTTCTTGCCTGTTGTAACATGCGCGGTGTAATTTGCCTGCATTCTCCATGTATGAGTGACCATAGATGATTTGGGCTTTGCGGTTCTTGAGCGTAGTCCCGTTCCATTAAATGACCCCACAGAAAGAAATCCAGTGGGGTGAGATCAGGCTATCTAGGCATCCATGCAATTGGGCCCCCTCGACCAATTCATTTTTGGGATAGATTCTATGTAAGTGATTCCTTACAATCAGTGACCAGTGTGGTGGATCTTCATCCTGCTGAATCCACATTTCTGTCCTTTTCACTAGTAGCACATCTTCTAGTAGCAATGGCAATCCTTCTTGCAGAAATGAAAGGTACCGTGGTCCTGTGAGGCTGCCTTAAAAAAAGTGCGGTCCAATTAGCTGGTCGCCTAATATTCCGCACCAGACATTAATGCTCCTTTCTGGAATGCAGCTCCTCACATCCAGTGAGGATTGCCTGTACTCCAGTAGTGCATATTATGGCGGTTAACTGTTCCGTTATTGTCGAATGTGCCTTCATCACTGAAGGGAATATTTCCTAAAAGGTCTGCATCCATTTGCGTTCGCTGATTTAGTCACTATGCATGTATCACTCGCGCTTGAAAGTTGCGTTCGTGGAGTTGCTAGTGTAGTTGTAGATAGTACGGATGATATTTATTACGGTGCAATATGCGCATCACTAAGGACCGAATTAGACTAATGTAAGATCTTGTGCCTATTGTCCTTGAACTGGTATGTGCATTGTTTTCTTTTGCGTTTCGCACAGCTTCTTCATTGCCTCCAGAGGTTACTGGAGCATCGCGAGCAGGTGGTGCTCTTTTAAATCATCCTGTTTCACGAAGGCGTGTTTCAACCCTTCGAAAAGTGTGTGCATTACACCTTGTTTCTCCATAGATTAACAGCATGCCAAAATACATTATACATTTGTATACATTATGTCAGCAGCCATGTCTCGTAGAAAAGTTTCAAATACTCAGTAAATAATGGAGAGTTTATTCACGCCAAGTATTGACGCAAGCGTAAATAGCTAAAGCCACTTTGCATGTGTTAAGTGTTTCAAATTTGCCTGAATGGATCAAGCATAATACCGAGCACAATAAAATACCTACTACGAAGTAGTTTATTTTATTTTGTACACACTTATAATGTTATCAAAAATGTTCTTTGTATCACAATATCAAATTATAGGTCCAAAGAGATAAAACAAAAGGTAATAAAAAGTTTGAACTTAACACGAAGGATTTGAACCAGAACTAACGTGGCACACTGGTAAAGCAACCATGATAATACCATTAGGCCAATACTACGTTGCGAGCTGTAGTTCCTATACGAATTAATAATTGCAAAACTCAACCCCACCTCGAATCTTTACATGCTTTTTGCAGCTTCATAGTGTTTGGAGCTCATTTTGGTAAATTTAACTCAAATAAACATACTGCATCAGCCATTTAAATTACTGTATGAACTGAAATATGCCATAGTTTGTGACAGAAAAGAAATTATCTACCTAATACTTAGATTTTTGACAAGGCTGTACAACTAACCTTTGTTGGCTGACGGCTTAAATTCAATTGGTCGCACTGCTAGACCTGCCATTTTGTTTTCAAATAGTTTTGTCAACCGATGCATGTGATACGTTGTAGCTTCAGGGGCGTTTTCAAAGGTGTGTATAAATGTATGCTAAAAAATAAAAGTTTGTAAAACCAGTTAAAAGTGCTACTACAGCTCCCAGTGCCAGGGTGGGATGTTTTTGGTATCGACATACATGGCAATAGCATTGTGTCCCTTAAAACATTTATGCACTGTGAGTTATCTAGCCCTCCTCTATAAAGTGTTATGATGCAAATCAGCCTATAGAAGGCATTCAAGAAAGGCGTAAGTCACATATGTCGCTTAGCACGTTGCATAAATTTAAAAATAAATAGGGGCAGCCGACTCACCTGGTAAATAAAGTATGCATAGATGTGGTCAAAGAACACTTCCCTGGGGTAGCGCATTTAATTGCACGTGATACCCTTAAATGTTGCAACGATATCTGCGAAATATAAAGTGTGTCAAAAATGTTTTTAAAACACTTATGTGTAAAAGTTTAGCTCCATACGTGCAGCAGTTCGTGGGTTGTTTCATGCGTCAAGAGGGAGGAACATTCAGACCTGGCAAAGTTAAAAGGTTTTCCGCAGAGACGAAAACTTCTCGCGTGAATACGTATGTCTGTAAAAGATGCTGAATGCATGCACTAAATTACAAAATTTTCTATAGCTTCGCACACTCGAGTAACTTTGATTCGGCTGTCGTGCGACAGGTCCATCAGTATATACCTCTGATCCTCCCCCTTCTGTGTACTGATACGCAACATAACCTAAATATTGTACTGGATTCAATGATCGTTCCCCGCTGTTTGTTCTTTGTATCATTAGAATATTTCTTGTAATTTAAAGATAAAGGACTGAAAAAAACTGATCTTTAAATGTGTCGGTAGAGTTTGATATACTGTTCTTTTTACAATAATGAGCTAGAAAACTCTGTTAAATTTTTCACTTAAAACTGAAAGACTTAGAAGATTACAATTTGCGAAAACTAGATACCCCAGAACATTGTTGTTTTCGTTTCTTGAAATACTTTATGTATTCTTTACCATTATTTATATCAAAGCCTTTCAAAATAAGGTATGGAAAAAAAAGCTTTGAAAGGTTTCGAACTTCTTTTAAGTATCATTTATACGAAATTCAATCCGCGGTATTCACTTTCTGTATCCGTTATCTATAGTAAGTAGAGGTATTTGACCCAAAAAAAACTTAAAGATTTTTCCGGAAAGACATGTTTTGAGGTACCCCGAGTCAAGAATAAGAATTTTAGAAAAACCCCGCGAGAGAGAGAGAAAACAGTATAATTAAAAAAAAACGAAATTTTGGATGAATACCAAATGTTTTCCTAGGTTTACCGTTTTTGAAATATTTCGTGTTGCAAGTTTACATTTTTCTCAAGTGTGAGTGCATCATGTAACTTACATGCTTGAAGATTTGCATCCTTCTTTAATTTATTTCCCTGCAAGAACCTTTTACCATGCTTAAACATTTGAATGGTGTTTCTGCCAGTTATAACTAAACATTTCCAGCTGAATTTAAAATCATTACTAAGCAAAAATATTTATCTCGTAAATAACGTAGCATAGATAAAAGAATAACTTTTTATATGAATACCAAAGTATATGTATAACGGATATATCTGATAGTTTTAAGAGTAGAGAAATTCGCGTGAATATATCTCAACAGATTTTCTTTCTGAACAAAAAAGCCATTTTTTTCGATGTTTGAACAGGGTGAGGGGAGGCAGGCAGGCAGAGAAAGAAAGACCTCATCACTCAATGAGATAACGCAATTTGAACTTGGTACTGCTGGTGAAAGTAAAGAAAATTATTATTCGAGATTTAAAAATACCTTACGCAACGCTGGATAATACCTAATAATAAAACATGTAATAAAGTTCGCATAATCTAAATGTCCTACAAGCTATTCCCAGTTTGCTGAATCCCTTTCCGCACAAGCGAATGCTATTGTCATTATGTGAAGCAGATTTAAGATGAAATATAACACGACCTTCTTTTCATCCACTTTTTCAGATTTCCATGTGCTGTACACAGCCTTTGTTTTACTCCTTTTGTTCTCGCAATATTATCTGAGATATTTATAACTTCTGTTTGCTTGTGTCTTCTGTGTTTTTTTTTCTCTCCCATAACGTTTTAAATTTCTAGGCTTTGTTTGCTGGAAAGACACGTTATTTTTCGTGACCTGCTCTTATTAGTTCATTAGTAAGGGTATAGGCCGCTAGCAAACGGGTAACACAAGGTCCACCGTGGTAAATAAATCACAGACAGAAACAAACAGACATGCTCGTATCAAATTGCAGAACCAACAACACAAAACATGGAGTCACGTGAACTTTAATTACCTCTCCACGAATTATACAAATTATTCGCTGATCCCGGTGCGGTTTTGCTTTGCTGCAGAATTACCTGGAGGTCATTACTGAGCACGCATGCGTATTAGCAACGTCGTTTTCACAATGATTCATGATTTTACGGTATCCGTTGCGAGTGAAACACGCACTTAATCTAATTTGAAACAACGCTAACTTGAAATACTGTGTGGCAGAACAGTAAATAGCTGTGGGTTGCGCGGGTATATTTTCTCCATGTTCACGAGCGCTCATATGAAACATGGCAGATTCTTGTCGCCTCCATAAGTCTACCAAATTTGCTTAACTGCGCAATGCGTATTCGTATAGAGAAATGTGTAGCCCCCGTAGAAAATTAAGAAGCAAATGAAACAGGAGAAGCAACATTAACAAGTACAACAACAATATTATTATTATTATTATTATTATTATTATTATTATTATTATTATTATTATTATTATTATTATTACTGATTCAATTATCCCTGTAAACTTTCAATGCGATCTGAAAAACACGAGATATCATACCTCAAAGGCAACTTAATTATAAAGCCCGGAAATTAACAGTAGTGTAAGCTGCGATACAAGTACGATAAGTGCATCTTTACTGAATGAGGAAGAAGTTTGAAAATACGAGACGAAGTCGAGCTTCACTTTCACTTCCAAGTTTCACTTGGAAGCATGTGTACTGCATACTAACTTTTCGACGATAGTGAATAATAAAAATGCTTACAAATAAAATAAATGACTGTCAGATGTTCCAAAGCAATATCAAGGTCAGCCACGAAAACGCTGCACGAATTAAATCGTAAGTAAAAGCTAACAAATAAAAGGAAGTGAAGACGGTAAGCTTTAAATAGTATAATTAAATATTGCATGTTTGCAAAAATAAACATAATACCAATAGTTGGAGGATTAAATGCATTTTATTAACATCTGCGGTAAAAATTCAACGTCCCACGCATCAGTGGGAGGGGATAAAAAATATCTGATGTGTTACACTCACGCGACTTTCTTTACTCTTGCACAAACTATTTTTACAAACGTTTATTCTCCATATGCTTCATGTTAATCGAGATATCGAGATGTTAATCTTATTGCCAATTTTCTTTTAGATGCAAGGGGAATTGGTAGGCTTTAAGCCATAGTCAAATATTTTAAGAGGTGGTTGCTATGTGGAGTATTCCATTCTCTTTGCATTACCGACAAAAAAATGAATAACGAATTCCCATTTGAGAAAAAGTATAAGTATTAGATTATTTAAGGGAATAACAAGCAATATCTCGAAAATGGTTCACTCAACAAAAAGAATTGTATAGACATAAATTGTGTATTTTAACGCGATCTACATTTTTTGTGTAGTAAAATTTTGTCTATCTCTTATGGTTTACCAGTTATGCGAAAGTCGTTCGCAATGAAGAATACCTTTGGAGACATTCCCAGAAAATTCGAGATATACATTTCATTTGTCTTGAAAATATCTAAAACATATGATATTTTAATCAAAATCGTTAGAGCCATTTTTGAGAAAATTAAAATTTTCGAAGAATGTTCCATGTAAAGGGTAATCTGGGGTGGGGGATTTTCTTGAAAACCTTCCTGTCGCATCTCTGGAAGATACTGAACCTAAATACCAAGTTTGGTGTTTATCCGACTGTTCGTTTCTGAGTTATGCTGTTCAAAGATACAGACATACACACGGATATGTTTCCAAAAATGCTTTTTTTTGGATTCAGGGTGCCTCAAAACATATATTTTCGGTGATATCTCAGTATCAAATTTTTGGGTGGAATACAATACTTCCCCGACTTACTATACGTAGTAGAGAAAGTAAAAACTATCGTCGAATAAAGAATATGAAGTTTGACTGCAGAATTGTTTCTTAAAATTGCGATGCTATGTTTCCATAAGACGATTCTTTGAAATCGGATGTAATTTGATAGAGCTACAAGGAATTGGGATTAACTTTAATGTTTAGACCTAGATGGTGCATGATTTTATAGACATGAAAAATCAAATTTACATTGAAATGTTCTTGCAAACATCAATCACATAAAAGTAACTAAATAATAGTTTATACTTTGAAGGGCTTTGTTCAAAATGTACTTGATCTTAAATACGTTTTTTTATTAGGGAAACGCAGAAAACCTCGACACATGCACACGTTACTGACACATAGTGCTTGTGTATCGCTTTCTTATGTGCCCAGAAAACTTTCTACAGCACTACAACATATGCTGATAGTTTCCGGGCAATTTAATTGAGCTTAATCGCGTTTCTTGTAGGGGTTTGCGGTTTCAAGATAATTATCTCGCAGCAAGAAACGTGAGTTTAAAAGTAAAATTAAATTACCTCAGGAAAACTATTGGCTGGAGCGGTATCCGGTTATTTAATTTCAATGCAAATAATACGAATTAGAGGTTCGCGAATAAATGCTTTGAAAAATAGGGTAAAGGAATGTTGCTTGAATTATGGTGTCGATCCTGTTTCACATAAATGTACGAAGCAATTTTCAATACCATTACTCAATGGATAATTTTTTCTGAACTTTCAAAATAGGTCTCCATCAATCAAAATGAATGTCGGTTCAAAATCCATTCCTAAGAAACCTATCCAGTTTGCCTAACAACAATAAAGTAATTAATATACTGAGACGAATTTATTAATACTTGATATCCTTTTCCTGTAAGTCTGTAGATTTGTTTAATAATGCCAAAGGGCTTCCTTTTGATTTGTGTTTGCAATGGAAACCATGGCACTGATATCCCGACAAGCATGCTCCATATAAAATAACAATGGCATTTTTCATTGATGCCAATATGCCAATGGTTCATAAAATTGTAACACTCATTTTGGTTATTAATATAGGTCATTCATTGCAATTCTCCCTTTTGTTCTTTATTGAATCAATGAAAACTAAGAAATGCGGCAAATCAGAAGTGCAGTTACAGTTTCAGGTGAATTTACAAATCTCCTCACCGTTCATATGGTAACAATGCCTTACTGCTACACAGGTGTACCATGATCATTTGTAAGACATAACTTAGGTAATTTTACGTTTTCTGCTCGTGTGAAACTTGTAATTGTACAATTCTAAGTTGTAATGCTACAATGAAAATCAGTATTCAGTATGCTATAATCTGTTACCTACATAAATTATTATTACAATCATAAACCTGTGTAGGCTTTGTCAATAATTATATTTTTAAAACATTCTAAAAATTTATAAAACCTTAAAGGATTTTAAAATTCGTTTTTGAGATGATTTAGGACTGTATGCCGAGTGTTTAAAAGTTTCGTTTATAACAATTTAGGATAACAGAGGAGGTTGCTATCAATCGCTACGTTCTCCAACCGGTGGATTAATAGGGATGGGCTGGTATCAAGATCACATCAGCTACCAATGTCTGGTGTACAAGGCTCAAACAGATAGAAGAGCTGGTTGTCCACGTTGTTGAAGCTGCAGAGATAATTCGCAGACCTGGCAATTTTTAAGAGTATTAGATGCATGCAGGAATCAATTATGCATTCGTTTAAATGGAGAGCAGTTTGAACACCATCTCTAAACAGTATATGTTTACGTTCGCATGAACTCAAGTAAAGGAGGTCCAAAAACCAATTCATAACAACACTTACATACATGAAGCGTCTAAAAGGCCTAAGACGGTCTTGAGACATGCGTTAAAGATATGTTTGTTTTACACCCTTTTACTGTTGTGTATTTTGACAACATATATTTTCACATTCTTCATATTTTGCGAGTGTATATTCATGTTTTGGAAAAAGTTTGTTCATAATGTGTCAATAGTTACTATTCGGCCACACCTCTTAGTATGTTTCACAACAGTAAGATAAGTAATGTTGTATTTTATAATATCTCTGAACTTACGCAACGTGGATCCAGCTCAGTTGTAGTGTGGTTTACCACATTTGTTCCTGCATTCTTATACAAACTTTTTGAGGTTTATAACTCCTTCCTAACTGAGAAATTCGATAACTGGTAGCATTTCTTAGCTGCCAGTTTCCAAATATGTTTATCTTTGGCCAAAAACAAAACAGAATGGCCTTAGTATCGAATTCCTGTGAGACCAGGGGGAGATTTGTAGCCGCAGCATCAGGGAACTGGTCCATGAGGTTTTAGAAAGCGGCTACATCCGTCTTAATATGTCTTATGTTCCCACAGAGATGATTGATGTGCTCGTGAAACGAATCCACTTGCCAACCTTCTTTTTTACTTTCCCCCCACATCTTTTACTTCTTCATCATTATGGTGCAGTTTTTAATCATGAACTTTACTGTTTCTCTCGGCACTTTAATCCTCTCTCTTTTCTTTCATCATCATCTGCTGTTAGAGTTGCTTTTTGGCCTGATATAACTATGGGGCAAAATCATGTAACAGAATTGTGTGTTTAATATGTTATTAATTAACATGCGACTGTTACGAATTTCAGTTTTCTGGTATATATTACACTTGATGATGCAATTATGATGTTATATTGTTGTTCATAAGTATTCATTAATTTATACTATTGTTATTGGCTATTTACACTGTGAATCGTTTTAGTGTGTTTGCCGGCCCTCCGCCGAGCTGAGGGTCGCGGGCTCGAGTCCCGTCATGGACATGGGTGTTTGTGTGTGTAATTGCGATAATAAGCGGTAAAATAAAACAGTAAACCCAGTAGTCATAAATTGGTTAAAACAAGGGAACTTTAAAAAAAAGTCTGTTGGCATCATACGTAATTATAAGTTATATTTAGACATATATTATATTAATTTAAGACTGAACACTTTCATAACAGCCCTCATATACATAAATTAGCTACTATGAAAAACTATATCTGATGTTTTATATTCGCGTTGAATAAATAATTGCTTTCTCTACTACTTATCTATAGTAAGTAGAGAAAATGCATTCCACCCAAAAATTCGACGTCGAGATTTAACGTTTTGAGAATCCCTGAATACAAAGAAAAACACTTTTAGAGAAAGGTTCTCCCACCCCAAACTACTCTTTATACGAAAATTTTTTTCGAACATTTTGATTTTCTCAAAAATATCTCTTAACCGTTTTGATTAAAATACCATATGTTTAAGATATATTAATGCCAAATGAAATACATGTCTTGAATTTTCTGGAAATAGCCTCTGAAGTGGTTTTCATTCTGAATTACTTTTGTTTAAATGGAAAACCGTAAGAGATAAAAAAAATCTTACTACGCTAAAAAAGCAGATCTCCTTAAAGCACACAACTTATGTTAAATAATTTTTTTTAATCATTTCCCAGATATTCCTTGTTGTTGGTTTGAATTTACACTCCTACTTTTCTCAACTGAGAAGTCCTTATTTTTTTATTCTCCTGGTCATGCAAAGAGCATGGAGATTCAAAGTCATCACATGGCGACATCCTCTTTAAAGTCTGACTATCGCTTTACCCACTGTATCGTACAACGAAATGTATAACTGTGAATTGACATTTTATCTGGATTAACAAGAAGTAGCAAGAATAATAAGCTTGCGTAAGAATAGTTTGTAGAAGATTGAGTAGAGAAAAACATGTGAATGTAACATTTTTTTTATTCGATTACTTTGTGCCATGGTGATTGATAAGCAAGAAACCAAGGGAGAGAAAAGTTTCTACTCACTTCGCTTAAGGCAATGAACGCTTACAGACGTGCTAATGCAACTCATCGTTGTACTCTGAAACGTGAAGCCAGCACATATGCGAGGATAAAGTTTATATTCACGAATATTTGCTGTATGTTGCCAGGTAGTGATTTATATTCACTCAGTTAATTAATAACAGTGACGTTGAAATTTATTTACATTACTTATTTCGTTCTCTTAATCACCACCACTCATCGCTAAATAGTTACGCCGAAGCGATAATAATGCATTCAAATAACACTATAACGTCAAATAGATTATTAAACTCCAGCTTCGACCATTTCAGTTTCTGAGAAGTACACCATCCGTGAAACCCACTTATCCGTGAAACCCAAGCAAGGTCCCAGTTTTGTTAACAGAGGGCTTTTGCTTGTGAAGGCAAATATTACATATTTCTTCAAGTGTTCTTGGTTAGGCATAGGTTATATAACGGAGGGGCACACCTCGCGCGCTGCGATCTTCATAGATCTATTGTGACTACCACTCCCTGGGAGGAAGGGATGAAGTGAAGGGACTACAGGAGACTACAAGCCGCAGGCAGACAGGCCACAGAGATGCGCTGAAGTTCCTAATAGTTTCATGCTCGAAGACCCGTCCCACTACTGGTGCTGCCTAGAGAGAACGATAAACGATCCGCCATCCAAGCAGCCCTCTAGAGTCCACGGAGAGTACTCTTTCTTATGAGCAAGTATCCGGGCAATCTGTCTGGCACCGCCTAGTACACCTGAAAGATGAGAAGGAAACGCAGCGAAAGGGAAATTATAAAATGGAAATCGTGTTAGATGAGAAATAACCCTCTCAGTTGCCTACCAACCAGGGAAAACTACGAAAAAAGTGAGATCAGAATGGGCGGAGGACGGGAATAGAACATGGGACCTCCCGAATGTGAACCTCACACGTTACCGCAGAGCCAGTGTTCTTGGTTACTCCACTGTTATGGCCAACATAATGTATGTTTACTTTTTCACTCCTGAGTGGTGATTGCTATGAATATTACTTCAAGTCCCAGAAAAACTATGAAACGGTATGTAATTTACTTTAGGTCCCACTAAAAGAGTATGTTATACTGTATCTTAATTACTTCGCCCCCAAAGTGTGAGGATGTAATTAGACAAGAGCTTAAAAATCGGAATATCTCTTTTATTTTCCTATTATGATTAAAAATACTCCATAACAAAAGCTCATGAGCTTAATATTCTTGACAAGTTTAGCATGATAAGCGGTATAGTGCACAACAAGCTTATGGAATATTGTATCTGTAGCTTATGATTTAATTTGTATCAATAACGCCCAAAAGTGTGTTTTATTACCGTTTTGAAAAACATAACATGGACCTACAATATTTTATTTTCAGAAAACGTGTACAACAAACAAATAAAGAAAATGTTTGGCAAAAAGCTTAATATTTTAACCTTCATTTTGCAGAATACACTATTTAAATATACATTGTTTTTATTTTTTTTAATTTATCAAGAACAATTTTAAAGATTCATATTCAAGTATTCTTAATCTGAGGTATTTACGTAACGAGTAATGTCTATAACTTGAATTTTCTGCAAATAGCTTGCAAAATACGCTTAGTTTTAACGATTTTTATAACTAGAAAACCATAGAAGCTAGAGAAAAATTAATTTCATTAAAAATGTAGATGTTGAAATGTACACATTTTACGAGATAAAAATTGTTGCACTTCTGAAACATTCACGTTCTTCAGTTGCATTTTTCAATATTTTAAACAGTTCGCTTTCAAATATTCAGTGTTCGTTCTTTAGTTTCTTATGAGCTATTGCAAGAAATGCATAGGTAATAACAACGTTTATAGACTTTTCTCAACAGTGTACTGCAACAAAATATTTATCAAAACTATATCTGACAAGTATTTATCCTAGTTAATAGAAGGTAAATAAAAACTAAGCTTTCGCAACAATAATTTGTGGAAGAACCATGAAAATAAATGATAATGCAGAACTCGTGAAAAAGTTGCACACAGATTTTAATATTATATCTGTATATTTGTGTTTATTTTGGAAACCCTGGTTTCTGTATTTCTCTTTGCTCCTCTATGTTGTTTCTTTGCAAATTCTTATCAGAAACCCCGAGGGGTGTGTAGGTAAATAATCCAGCACCGTTGGAATTTCCCGAACGCTCCCTTCCAGTGCCAACTATATATGCACTCTATAGAGGAACAGGATTTTTGTGCCTCCCGCGGCGTACAATAGCGAGTCGTTATTGGAAAAGCACGTCGCCTATCTTATCTGTATAATAATGTTGAGCAGAGTTATCTTCTGGCAAGGGCAGTGCCGCAATATGCCGATGTAAAAAAGCCAAAGAATCCCTTTTACAAGGCCGTGATAACGCCCTACATTATATACCTACCTGCCGTTATTCCACATCTCTCTATCTAGCCCTGAGATAAAGCTTTCTCGCTGCAAACGGAACCAACTGCTTTATCTCGTTTTATGGGATTACTTAAGCAGAACGCTCATCAACGGGGAGTTTATATAGCAAACGTTTCTTCCTAGAATTGCTGTGGAATTGTAAATAAAGTCTCAGAAAACGCAAAACGCAGATTTTTAATATATTTAACAACTTAACCTAACATACACATAATACAAGTATTGTAACTCCATTCAATTATTAACCACGAAAGAACACTCCACATCAAATCTGAATGTAATTTAAAAAAATAAGTGAAACAGTTAATCATCTAGAATAGAAGAATCCATTTAAAAGTTAATCACTGAAGTTAATTATGATTAATGAAGTTAAACATTGGTAAGAGACTCCCTGGACCGCTTACGGTGCTCCAGGCAATTGTTTCATACGTACGTTTCATCGTACGAGGCAATTGTTTCATAAACCAGTAAACTGTATATAAACTTGCACTTACAAAGGTGCAATTTATTAATGCCAATCTAAAGACGAATCTGAAGAAATACCTTTCATTTCTAAATATACTCCTTTTTCCCAGGTTTTGGACATTTATTTCTTTTTTCCTTTTTGTTTGTTACTTGCTTTTTATATTTATGGATTGGATAATCTGGTTGTTGGAGGGTAAACCTCTATAAAAATCTGATGGATTATACTCGCATGAGCTTCCCTACCAAAGACAACTTTACATAATCCCTTTTGTGTGTGTGTGTGTGTGTGTATAATGTCAATAATACACACAAATAATCTCAAACCAAGCATGTTGTGTGTACAGTCGAGTGCACGGAAACGTATCGATGGTTTTGGTTTCATATAGTGTTTTTTTTTTTATTTAGTGTTGGCAGAATCTCCTTGTCATCTGTTTTTACAGCAGCCCTGGACGATCTAATCTTATTGGTTTGAATTAAACTTCTACACACATGAATTAGCCTATGAACAAAGGTTAGGCCTAAGGCAGTGGCAAAAAGGCCTCCCGGAAACATTTCACCTGAATGGCAGGAAGGTATACTTCCCAATGACGGTCTACACCAGTCACTGGATCAATCGTTCGTATTGGTTTGATCTCAAAGTCTGGGACTCAAACGTTAACCTATGAACACAGGTCGATTTCAGGCTCAGGAGCTAAGGAAAAAGGTTGGATTTATTAAATGAGTGCTAGAATCAGGTAAGTGGCGGGAGCTGGGCGTGGTAGAGGCGGTTTAGTATTTCTTTACCAACACAAAGCGCTGAACGTTATATCGGCACAATTCCATGCATTCGACTGTATGATACAGGAAATGAAACACAACTCTTCGCATATCGTCACTACTTTTTTTTTGGTTACTGATGAACCCATGAGAGAAAAAAAGAAGACTCGGTGGGATGCTTTATAGATTCCACCTGACCGTTCAAATTTGAAAAACGAAAGATAAAAAACTAATATTTGGAAAATGTTCCTGTATTCTGTACAAATATGGAGTAAATTTTATGATCAAAGGAAATTTGATAAACTATTCCATCCGTTTTATTTTCCTCTATAATCACGAGCTTATCTCTTATAATTCAAATACTCTTAAACATAGATGTCGCTTTTAACCGTGTCAATTCAGAGAAATTTAACAGTAATCTCTAATCATGCACATCTGAATTTTCCCCATTCTTACTTAAGTAAGAAATCAAGAATTTCTGAATTAAATCATATTCATACTGAACATTGAATACATTTTGTTTTCTTCAACATCGCAAACCAGAGGCATAAGTAATATGTTACTCTTCGTTCAGAGCTTTGATAACTGTTAATGAAGGTGCAGATGTTGTGATCAATATATTTAAACGTTCATATTTTAAATCGGTAGCATCCGATATACCAAGTTTTATATATATATATATATATATATATAATATTAATGAGTGAAGACTAAGTTAGTTACCCTTTCGCAACATAGAATCGTTCATGAGAAATTAATATCATTACAAAAAGATGAATCCATGAAAAGCACGTTAATTCAGACATGACAGACCAGCAGTGGTAGTAACCGTTTAAAATAGCATTTAAGTACAAAACGCTCTTATAGGAAATAAGGGTCTAAAGAAGGATTGATCTCTTAGGTAAAAAAAATGAACTCTAAGAATACTCTCTATTGTTCAATCATTATCTTATCTAGTTCTTGTTTTTGCCCAGGCCAGCTATCACGATACATTTGGGCCTTCTGTCTAGTCTTACAAAATGACTCGTTTAGTTTCATTAAAATAATCTATAATGCTGCGCAGTAATAGTTGAAAATGCCCTTCCATGACTGGAGTCAGTTTGGTGATATCTTCAATGTTAAATGGTAATCAATGACTGGTGTCTTTCAAAACCAATCTTAGTTTTTTTGTGGAAATTTCGTTCATCACAACAGATTCAAGTCGAAATATGTAAAAATAACAGAGAAAATGAACAATTAGTGAACGACACCCTTTTTAAACAAGCAGATTCAAATATGCGACTCCATCCATATATATATATATATATATATATATATATATATATTTCTGTGACTGATCAGGCAGAAACATGCTTGTTTGTGATCAAAATGCATGTTCAGTTTAAGCATATAGCTTTCGATTAACTTTAATACCACATTTTTGCTATGTTAGCGGAATGCCCTCTTATACAAGCATTGAAATCTCCAGCTATTGTTAGTCGCCTAAATTTTAGGAGAAATGGGTACAACGATAGTTTTCTATACAAGCATTGAAATCTCCATTATAATGGTCCCCTAATTCCTTCTCTATCCGGACATCAGTTCAGCACACAGATATTTGCGAATTTCAATGCCTTTTAGCACACTACTACATTCCATTACTGATACATGAGACAAAGGGCACTCCAACGCTAAGAGGTAGTTGAATATGGCGCACATGAGCCATAACCAGAGACTCTGCCTACGAAATGTGTTTCAATCACCCCCACTTCGAAATGTATGGCAATACCTAATTTTATAAATAGCACTCATTCAACCAAAAACCACATAAATCCTTCAAATGGTTTATATCGTGGCCATAGCCGGGACAACCGGCTCCTGTTCTAATTGGGAAAAAGCATGCTAACACTTATGCTATTATCCGGATTGCATAACGGAACTCCGCAAACATTTTCCTTATTTCTCTCTCCTTCTGTTATAGCTCCCCTGCCCCGTCCTAACTTTCTCACATTCCTTTACCATCTCCTCACTTTCCCGACCCCTTTGTTAAAAATAGTGACCACATGAATTTTAGGAAAAATTGAATTATGTATACCTTTCTATGCAAGAAGACGAGTACTTTTTGGTCAATTGGTCATGTTTCTGGCTTCTGAATCCACTTCGTTCCCGGTGGGGCAGGGTATTTTTTTTAACACCAACGTTAAAAATCTACAATTCAACAAGTTGTAAAACATCTGTTGTTTCTCGGCAGAGACTCCGATGTGACCATAAAATTTAAAGTGCACCATACAAATGGACCAATAAAAATTTTCAGGCTTGATAGTCGCTTAGGTTTGAAGAGAAGTACTTTATAGCTTTGCCTTTGTAGTTAACCGTTGAAATTTCTAGTTACTGAGATCACCCAAACTTAGAACTGTAAGTATATAGCATATGCTTTAAAGTTGATCGAGTCTCTCAGCTGGCAACCAAAGACAGTGGTGATCCAAGGCCACCGTTAAGTGTGACGTACAGATGAAAGTAAAGCTAAGCGTTCCCCTGAAGCGAATGGCACCCTACTTCCTAAAGTTGTACAGAGTGAATCTGGTCGAAATGTAGGCTGGTAGAAAACGGATGTTAATATGGGAGAAGTGGTCCAGAAGGAGGAGGATGCTGCGATCCGGGTCATCTAGTCACACCTGACTGGCTGCCGTAGTCATGACAACGCTGCTTCTGTCTCGCATACGTTGTTACCGTTGAGGGTGATCGACCAAATATCTCACAGACAATATTAAAATTCTTACCAGAATTTTGTAAATGTTGTCCTTCAATATACAGCAAAACCTCAGACTATTGTGTGAAAAATTCTTGAGCGACCCCTGAAGATTGTGGACCTCTGATCGGCATGAGTCGACCACTCTCAAGTAGTTTCATGTGGATAGCGTGCTAGAACATAGATTGCTTCGTTGTTTGGAACTTTAAAGGATATGCTCTTTTTTTTAACACGCATTGAATTTAGGAACAAAGCTTATTTCTGGGCATAATTCATAGCTAAGAAATGCTACTTTACATCATTATTGTATTCCGCTATTTCTGTAAGAAATCTCGCATGTATATGCATTGTAATTTCTCTGAAAAAAATTATGAGGAAGAAATATTGAAAGCTAAGAGGCTACAAACATATTTTCCTCTTTCCAAAAAAGTATTTTAAGCAGAGACCTAAGGTTTTTATAAAACATGAAATATCGATTTAGCTGCTAACGCGATTTCCGTTTTAAGCTCTTCTTTACGAAATTGGAAGATTATCTACTTTCAACTTTGGATTATTTTTTTCTTGCATTACAGTCAATCAATGTAATGTATAGTATAAAATTAAATCAAATATATATTCCAATTTCAAAACATTGCATACTCAGCTTCATAAAATTCGTGATGCTTTGGGTTATTGTCATATTTTCAATAATTTTAAAATATTCTCAAAAGCACCTAGAACATACAATGATATATAATTTTGAATCAATTTTCTTCAAACTGTTTAGGTTGATAATAACAACACGCTCAATAATACTATGTGTAAATTTTGTGAATATTGAACTTTTGAAATCGACAATTGCACAGTATTTTAGAATTAATTAATCCACTTGGGTCCATGTTTTTGCTGCTGGAAATTAAGTCAGCCTTAGTAGTATATGGAATTTTTGTGCCAGGTTTCTAACAAATAGGGAGGCATTTGCATTGCAAGGGGTACGGGGCATTTAGCAGGTCAAGAAATGGAGCTTTGGGAAAACGCATTTTTATTTTAAAATATGCCTAAGTTAAGTCTCTAAAATTTGCTTTTAAGTGTTTTCAGGTTCGCTAAGTCGAGGGGTGATCAGAAACAAAAGTTAAAAGGCCGATGTTTCTGGAGTTTCGTCCGTTATAGAGAAATTGGTAGTGCGCAGTAATTCTAATATATACGGTTGGCAACTGTGCAGAGTTTCAGCCACCCACCATTTACAGCGCCATTTGTAGGTAAACACAAATGGCGACCGTTTGGAAAACTAGTCTCGCGAAGAAATCCGCTCCGTTATTCGCGAAATATCTAACCGCGGCTGAAATTCACCGACAGCCGGTAAAGGATTACGTTAGCATATCGTTGAATGGTGTCGAAAGTTTGCGACCGGTAGAGAAAACATCACCGACGAGGATCACAGTGGCGACCCAGGACGGCATCAGCAGATTTGAATACAGATCGAGTGGAGGAGCTGATTCAGGACAACAGGAGGATCCGTTACGGCACATGATGGTAGAACTGGAGATGTCTTTCGGAAGCTTTCGTCATGTTGTTCACGATGTTCTGTAGTACTGGAAAGTTTGTTCCCGATGAGTTTCGACAAATATGTCCAACCAACACAAGGAGAAGCGCATGGGGGCAAGTCTGCAAATTTTGCAACGGTTCTCTACAGAAGGGAACAGTTTTTTTCACCACATTGTCACGGGTGACGAAGCATGGATCCACCACCTCACCCCCAGCAGTAAGCGGTCGTCAATGGAGTGGAAACATACCTCCTCTCCAAATACAAGAGAGTTTAAAGTGACGCCATCTGCCGAGAACGTGACAAAATTGCGCGTAGCAATCAGGAGGAAACGGCCAGTACTTCTCACCGAGGGCGTCACCTTCCTTCACGACAATGCGCGACCTCATACAGTCCAGAAGACTATCTCGCTGTTGAAGCAGTTTCGCTGGGACATCGTCGACCACCCTCCCTACAGCCCGGATCTCGCACCAGGCGACTTTCACATTTTTCCTCACTTGAAGGAGCACCTAGGAGGCCAATGATTCGCTTCAGACGAGGAGATGAAACACTTTGCGACAATGTGGATGAACACTCAAGAACAGGATTTTTACCAGGAGGGAATATTCAAACTCACTCCACGAAGCGACAAGTGCCTAAACCGATATGAAGACTGTGTCGAAAAATAACCTAATGAATGTACTATCAATTGGCTGTATTGGTTTTATGAAATAAAATATACACGTTTCACTGCAGGCTTCGTAACCTTAGTTTCTGATTACCCCCTCGTATATTGTTTTGACTCCCATTATAAGGAGCTTACTTTGCAAAAACAAATCGTGTCTTCGGCCTAAATATAGGTCCTAACTCCTCTTAAATAATCATGAAGCCTTTCGCCCTTCTAGCTGTAATAGTTGTGGAAAAAAAGAGTACATTTAGCAGTACGTTGCTTCGAAGTAATTTGAATTCAGTCAATTCAATAAGCCTGACTCATTTAACGTATTCTACAGTCGTTAGCCGCTTTTCCCTTTTCTTATAGTGTTTTTGATAGCTTTAATACTAGATAGAATAATAAAAGTAATCGTTATTCTATGTGTAGGTCTTCTTCTTTAACTAATTATTCTCCCCTTTGTAGGACTTATTCCGCCAAGGACTTACAAGCCAATACCATGGGTTAGTAGTCTGTCGAGAAGCAAACAAACCCTGGAACATAGCATATCCAGGATGCCTGATTAGTCCATTGGTTGGTATGGCAGCGAAGAAGAAAGAAATGAAATGTAGTGATGAAAGGGATGATATGAAAATTTGCAGATCGGATTATCCAACCCAACATTCGCCTTGGGAACGAGGAAAACCGCGAAAAAACCTTCGACCACATTGACCGGCCCCAGGGTTTTGTTCCCTGGACCTCCCAACTGCGGACCACAGACGTTACCGCGAAGCCATCGCGGTCGGTCTTATTTCCATAAACATCATGAAATATAAAGAAAATAGTTTAACACACCAACTTTTAAATGTCTGATTTGGTTTAATATTACAAGTATTATAACAGAAACACACCAGAGTTTATTTTTGTTCAGAAAAATTTAAAACTTCGATACTTTTGCATTTTCTGAATGACTTGTAAGCTCTTGTTACATCATCCATATAGCAGATAACATGTGTGGAGAAAATTCAAAACATAGAGAGCTAGTCATGTTTACAAAATTGATGGAAACAAGGTTAACAGATTCCAAGATAAGAATTCGTGTTATAACCTACAAAGGAATGCTTTGACGAGCTAAATGAAAAACAAAAGTGCGCTGGGTCGTTTCCATGGGAACTAGGGCAGTGTAGTTCCCAAGACATACACCAGGCGTCATTGCTTACATGCCCTCTCAGTAAATTTCTCTTTCAACGCTTTTGCTTTGGTTTTTTGTTTTCTTTTTTTACCTCTCCTTCTCTTGCTGTTCCTTCACTTGCCTTTATCTCCGTGCTTTTTTGTCTTTCTTACTCAGGTGTGCTGACGCCTCTAGTTTCTGCCATATTTAGACATATGCCTCAGTTTTTTGCGAACAGCCTTGGTTTGCTTTTTGATTCTTTAGGTTAACAAGTGACATCCGACACGCGCGCGCGCGCAGCAGCAGCAGGATTTTCTCTCTACAGTACAATTCATAAAGCGTGTTCCCACGCTAGGTACACATCGTACAATTCTGGTGTTTGTATTCTTCTCGTTTTACTTTTCTTTTTCTCGGCAATTCATCATTTCTTTGCAATTTCACAGGTATGTTCTTAACTGATATGTTATTTCTCTAATGCTTATTTATTTTATTCTTCGGTTTTATGTGTTCAATTTTTTCAATTGTTTGTCTCATTGTGGCTCAGTGTCTGAGTGTTGTGTAAAATACATAGCCAGGTTATTTCAATGGTTAGGAAGGAAGGAATGAAAACTTTGTCAGATCGATGAAAAACAAAACCAACAGCATTATTTCGGAATGCAGATTTGGTGTTTACCTTGGAATAAGTTAATTGATAAATTTTATTATCTTGTTCGGTTTTCTATGCGGCGTTCAAGCAGTTATAAAAAACAAGACATAAATTGTCAGGAGTACTGTGTTAAGTGGAAAGAGCAAGGAACCCGGAGAGTCATCCTAACCTCCGGTGCTCGCAGATCTGACAAAACCAGGTTATTTTGCATTTTCTTTCACTTATATCTCTGAACTCAGGAGCTTTATTTTTTAAAATGATGTTTTATTCTTTTGCACAAGACTTTCTACAGTAAAATATAATTAAAATTCCGTTGCATTATTTATGCAAAGTTGAGCTTTTTAACAATTTTGATGTCAAAAATATCGTTGTTGATATGACTAGTTGTTGCTATGGCAATTTTCTACAACTCATGCTGAAAACCATACTTCAAGTAACGAGGATTATAATATAGATATATAGACATCATTGCTGAACTATACGGAGGGTTTGTGTATCGTTGCACATTCCAGACTTTTTCTATTAAAGAAATACCGAAATAAATGTATATATCATAGGTTAGAACGGACCCCTAACCTAAACACTACTTTCTTATTGTCTGCATTATCTTTTTCCAAGGAGTAATACGATATATATTTTAAGGGCGTATCTACGTGCACCTGCATGTTAGACCACCATTTATGCATGAGTGCGTTGCAGGATTAGATATGAATTTCATAGCGTGCTCCTCTTAATCGGCGTGGTTCACAACTAATCCACCTCGCTTTCGCTTAAACATTTACTTCTTATAATGAAACGAACGTGTCAAAGAACTATAGAAATATATTGACTATTCCATAATAAATGAACTGCAATGTCATTGTTGCATCTATACAAGCGGTATGAAGCGGAAGGTTTGTATGAGTGTATGTTAACTCTTTCGTATACATTGGTGATTTTAGGGGATTGAAATTCTGCAAATCACCATAATAAATGCATTGGCAAAGGCCACGTACAATTATGAGCTCAATTACGATCACATTAATGATCCGATTGATCTCAAACTTAACATGTGAATATTCTATTCGAAAATGTATTTCTTTTAAAATGTCATTAAATGTTACCCTTGTCATTTATTTTCAAACCCTTATATACAGAATTACACCGCTTGACAATCGGGTAAAACATTTGTGCACTTTAGCTATAGTCAAATTTGACAATAATTATTGGCTGTTCCATAACTCTCAAAAACTTTTTATATCTTCAGTTCCTTATATACAAGCCTGCACCGTTTGAGAAATGTGGACAAAAGTTTGGACACATGTTTTATATCCTAACCAAAACTGTACGGTACTTAGAGTTCAAAAAGCTATTCCTATCCTTATTTCCAATCTCTAGTACATTTCCATTGTGACCTGTATATATATATATATATATATATATATATATATATATATATATGTTTGTTCACTTACGCCATAGGTTAGCTTTTACCTCCCTTAAACTACCGTCATACTTATTTTCATTCATTTAGTACCACAAATCCTTTCAAAACCAATCCTTATTTTTCATTCCTTATACTTAATGCTTCAATAGGGATACCAATTTTTGCACATAAACTCTTAAGACACAGGAAGATTAATTATAGGATATATTCGAATCACTGAGGCAAATTCACTGCCGTCATTGGGCTCTCATAGAAGATTTGTGCATAGATAGAGAGTGAAACTCCCAAATAAGTTAAGTGAAACTAATTGTATTTCCCATAGTGGCAATACTACAGCAAAGAAAATAAAAAAACAGTAGCCAAAGCTGAAACCACAAAATTTGTACATCAAATAATTATTCCGTAAAATAATAAATAATTGACAAATTAGGTTAAAATGAATAATATAATTAAAATTCACACAAGTAAACTTAACCACCAGTTTCATAGTAAGCTCTAAAACAGCTTAAAATGCTCAGAGAATGTTCAGACACATTCTCAAGCTTAGTTCACCACTAAAGTTTTAAAATATTCCTAATTTCAGAGGGGAACGGCACCTCTAGAACAAAACCCTTGTCCTAATTTACAAAATTCATCCGTGCAACTCCGGGTAAGACAGGGCGTTTAAAGGACGTATTGATAAACATTTCAATTATTAAAGCTAGACTTATAAATGTTAACAGATTTGCTGTAGTAGAACAGAATACACATTATAATCGACTGAAGCTGAGGAGTTGGCACACTGTAAACGAGTACAGTAGTTTTTCTTAATAAATGTGAAAGCTTTTAATTAAGATGTAATAGTTGTAGTACAAACTCGTTCTGTCAAGTTTTAGTAGATGCCTAATTAATAGAAATTTAGCCTTGAGTATTCTTGGGTATTCAAACTAGGATTACCCCGCCGTTTGTGAAAATTGCAACACCAAGAGAGAATTTCCCGAATAACCCCAAACTTGGTGGAAGTGTAGAAGAGTGTGCAAGCAATAAGTGATTAGGTTTGCAGAGAGATGGGGTACACCTACGCCAAGCAGAGCCCTCTCGTGTCGGTCCGACGAGGTGAGTGTTGCGCCCAGTGTAGTCAGTGCAGAGCTGTCAAACAAGGTGGAAACAATAAAGTGAGAGTGCCTCGTCGGCGTCAAAGGGAGCCATATCGGCATGTGAGTGAGTTCGAACGGGGCAGAATGATCGGTCTCCGGGAAGCGGGTTTTTGTCATACCGTGACATTTCGGCTCGTACAGGGCATGCTGCTACGACAGTGATGCGTGTGTGGAAGCAGTGGATAGATGAAGGTCGTACGCAGCGAAGAGCGGGTACTGGACCACGGAACATGACCATAGCACGGGATGACCGTCATCTTGTCCGCATGGTCATAACGGACCGTATACCTTCATCCGCAGTGTTGGCGCGACGCTGGAGCACTGAAACAGGTGTGAACTTGTCTACATCAACGGTTCGTCGCCGTCAGCTGCAATTTGGATTGGTTGCATGCATGTCATTACGTCGGCCTCCATTGTCCAGAAATCGCAAGCTCCTCCGACTGCAATGGGCACGTGAACACCGTCACTGGGGTACTGAGTGGCAAAATGTAGTCTTTTCGGACGAGTCACGCTTCAACGTGTTCTACAGTGATGGCCGCATACGTGTCCGGCGGTACCGTGGTGACTGCAACCTGGAGGGCTGCATTGTTAAGCGGCGTAGCGGACAAACACCAGGCGTGATGGTTTAGGGCACCATTGGTTACAACAACCAATCTCGCCTCCTACGAATTGAGGGCACTTTGAACAGCAACCGGTACCCAACAGTGGTTGTAGAACCTGAGGTACTCCTCCTGCTTCAGGTATCTCCACAGGCCACATTTCAACAGGACAATGCCCGGCCACATTTGCGAGGAATGTACAAGCCTTCTTCGAAGAGCGACGGGTACCATTGTTTCCCTGACCTGCAGCCATCGAACATATCTGGGATATGGTTGGTCGGCACCTGGTGCGTCACGGTCCTCCAGTAACCAGAGTCACGGATTTGTGGGCTCGAATACAAACTGCGTGGAGGGAAATCCCTTAGGAACTTATTTAGAACCTTTTTGATTCAAAGCCACGGTGTATAGCAGCGCATGGAGGCCACACCAAATACTGAATATTACAGCTCAAAGGTCATGTATTTGAAAGCTTTATTATTTGTTACTTGTCATGTACCTAACCTGTGGTATTAAATTCACTGAATTCATGCGTCACAAACGGCAGTGTAGTTAAAATTCTACCAATCACGAGTTGGCTGCCTAAATTCTGTAACATGCATTATGACATGTGTTTCATTTTGTTTTCTTAGTCACAAGGAACACCCCGCTCATTTGGTTTCAAGGATAGCTATCTTCTCAGAATGAGACGGTTTTGGCCCAAAGTAATATTTAGGTTCGTTTTCGAGCCTGGAAGCTATAAGACATCTACAATTTGCTCACCGTCCGTAGGTATAGGTATAGGTTATTCAATGGATGGGGATACCTTGCGTGCTGCACAGATCTATCGCGGCTACCAACCCCCAGGAGGAAGCGATTAGCTAAAGGAACAATAGGAGCCTACAGGCCACAAAGATGCGCAGAAGTCCCTAACATTTCCAAGCTCGCAGACATGTCCCATCAGTGCAGCTTCCGAGAGAGGGCGATGAATGTCTCATCAATCGAGCAGCCATCTGGTGTCAACAGGGAGTACTCTTTCCATGTAGCATGCATCCGCGCCAACTGCCTGACGCCGCCACATGCCACCAAACGTAGAAGCACACCGAAAGCCGAAAAGGAAACGGAATGAAATGGGAATGATGGAAAGGAAATCGTGGAAGAGAAAACACCACCCCAGAATTCGCCTGCCGACCCTGGGAAACCACGAGAACCCCATTGGTTAGAGGGGCGACCGCAGGCGATCGAAGTTTTATGTGAAGTTATAATGGATAGAGAAAGTCGTGTAGGTGTCACATCAGATTTTATACACAAAAATTAATTATTTACATTCTTAAGGTACACATTTCTCTAAAACTGTTACAGCTTTATATTTGCTCACAATTTATTTCTGATATCACCTTCTACCTCGCTGAGTTTATTACATAAGGAAATAAATTACAGGTAATAATAATGAAGATTTTGACGCACCAGCGGATTCAGAAAAAATAACAACACAAATGTGTACTGTTTGTTTAAATATGTGTGTTTTATTTTCCTTTCTCTGTTATTCACATTTAAAAGGAATGGGGAATTAATGCATCCATGAAAACTAAACATTTTCTTGAACATATCTATATAAAATCTGAAAACTTTTATAATTTCTTAGTTTGTTCAATCGTTTTTCAACAACAGATTAAGAACCTGTTGTCGCAGTATTGAATACAAACTTTAAGTGTGTATAAGTATGAGTTACGAGCTACTGACCTCAGCACTCCGTCTTCTCCTTCTGTTTATTTTGGCCTCTAAAGAAAAAATCCATTTTTTCCTTTTCTTTCGTTCTTTTTTCTTTTGATGTATGTTGTTCGATGCCTCTTTTGACAATTCTCTCCCTTTCTTCCTTTACTCTGAAACCAACAAGAAGCGAGTTGAAGCGCATCCTGTGACCAACTCAGAATTCCGCAAAGGCAGCCGCGACAGGTTATACGTCTATAGCGGCCGTGTTATTCTGCGAAGAGTAATGAATGGATTTCCGATCACTGCCTCTGATGCTGCTTTTTCAGTACCCTTTCATCTGTTGCGTCATCTTGAATAGGCGGCAGACAGGACGCTTGCTTTTCAACCGCCTGTATTCAGGAAGCCGCTGAATTATACCTTTTCTGCTATTATTATTATTATTATTATTATTATTATTATTATTATTATTATTATTATTATTATTATTATTATTATTATTATTATCATCATCATCACTAAGCCAAAGCGCAATACATTACAATTTAACTGTCTACAAATAAAACAAAGATAATTGCTTTCAAAGAGAAGAATCCAATCAGATCCAAAATAATAATAATAATAATAATAATAATAATAAATGAGACAATTTTAGAACAAGTATCCCACTTCAGTTCCCTAGGTTGTGATATTAACTTAAAATACGACAAAAACATTGAGAAGAAGGTTAATAGATTTCAATCTATCTGTGGAACAATTGGAAGAACTTTAAGAATAAAAACAAGAAAGGAAACACAAATTAAGTTCAATAAAGTTATGGTTGCACCTACTCTTTTATGTGGTTCTGATTCATGGACAATAACAAAAAATCTAATGTGGTACAGTCACATGAGTTTCTCTACCCTCTATCATTTATTATTTTTCTATATACTTCATTTTAAAGCAAATAAACCTTTGCAGAAGTAGCTACATTACACATTTTCGTTATACATACAAAGGGAACGACAGTCAGTTGTTTAAGACCTGGACATTATATGCTGGCCTTAAAATTCCATACTGTTTCCATGCAATCGCGAGAAACATTGAATGTTGACAGGGCTTCAATAAATGAACAGCTCAAACATTTAACACGGATAACTCAGAAACGGCTTATGCCATAAAAAGCTTTTATGAGACAAATTGCATTTTTAAAGGATAAACGTTTTTGTATAGTACCTTTTCGTCTATCGCTTAACGTTTACCAGTTATACAAGATTATACAAAATGCCTTTCGAATTAACTGAACTTAACGCTACTCTCAGAAAATTCAAGATATACATTTTATTTTTGATATAAATATTTTTAGTGTATTATATTTTAATCAAAATCGTTTGAACCATTTTTAGAAAATAAAAAATTTAGAAAAATTTCCATGTAAGGGGTAGTTTGGGGTGGAGGATTTTTTTGAAAATCTTTGTACCCTATCTTTGGAAGATACTAAACCTAAATACCAAGTTTGGTATTTATCCCACTTTTTGTTTTTAGTTACACTGTTCACAGACACCACACACGAACCTTTTTCTAAAAATGCTTTTTTTTATTCAAGGGGCCCTAAAACATGTATTGCCGGTGAAATCTCGGTGTCGAATAATACATTATCTACCTACTATGCACGTGGCAGAGAAAGTAAAAACGAAAGTTCAAGCACACGGGCAGCAAAGATGAAGTTCATGAGATATGTAAGGGGGTGTATGTACTAAAATCGATAAAATAAGGAACGATACAATAAGATCAGATTTAAGAAAGTAGAATGAAATAGAAGGAGTATGTTGACAGAATGATAGAAAATATATTACAAAAAATATGATTTGTTACACTCACATGACTTTCTCTACTCTTGTACAAACTATTTTTACAAACGCTTATTCTCCATATGCTTCATGTTAATCGAGATATCGAGATGTTAATCTTATTGCTAATTTTCTTGTAGATGCGAGGTGAATTGGTAGGCTTTAAGCGATAGTCAAATATTTTAAGAGCTGATTGCTATGTGGAGTATTCCATTCTCTTTGTATTACCAGGACAAAAAAAATGAAAAATCTGATGTGTTACACTCACATGACTTTCTCTATTCTTGTACAAACTATTTTTACAAACGCTTATTCTCCATCCACTTCATGTTAATCGAGATAAACATTTGCAGACTCTATCTTATTGCTAATTTTCTTGTAGATGTAAGGGGAATATATATTTACAAGGGCAATATAGAAATACAGTAGCATTTAAGCACATACATATCTCTTAATAGCTGGTTGCTAGGTGCAGCACTATTCCCTTTGCCACAGATTAATACTCTTTGCATATCCAAGACAAAAAATGAATAACGAATTCCCATTTGAGAAAATAAGTATTGAAAAATTTAAGGGAATAACAAGCAATATCTCGAAAACGGTTCACTCAACAAAAAAATGTATAGGACATAAATTGTGTATTTTAACGCGATCTACATCTTTTCTGTAGTAAACTTTTGTCTATCTCTTATAGTTTACCAGTTATGCAAAAGTCGTTCACAATGAAGAATACTTTTGGAGACATTCCCAGAAAATTCAAGATATACATTTTATTTGTCATGAAAATATCTTAAATATATGATATTTTAATCAAAATCGTTAGAGCCATTTTTGAGAAAATTAAAATTTTCGAAAAAGGTTCCAAGTAAAGGTAGTCTGGGGTGGGGGGATTTTCTTGAAAACCTTCGTGTCGCATCTCTGGAAGATACTGAACCTAAATACCAAGTTTGGTGTTTGTCCGACTGTTCGTTTCTGAGTTATGCTGTTCACAGACAGACACACACACGGACATGTTTCCAAAAATGCTTTTTTTGAATTCAGGGGATCTCGAAACATGTATTTCCGGTGAAATCTCGGTATCGAATTTTTGGGTGGAATACAATACTTCCCCTACTTACTATACGTAGTAGAGAAAGTAATAACAAATTTGAGAAAAAGTATAAGTATTGGAAAATTTAAGGGAATAACAAGCACTATCTCGAAAATGGTTCACCCAACAAAAAAAAATCTGATGTGTTACACTCACATAACTTTCTCTACTCTTGTACAACCTAATTTTACAAACGCCTATTCTCCATATGCTTCATGTTAATCGAGATGTCAATCTTATTGGTAATTTTCTTGTAGATGCAAGGAAAATATGGTAGCTTTTAAGCGATAGTCAAATATTTTAACGCTGGTTGCTATGTGACGCATTCCATTCTCTTTGCATGTCCAGGACAAAAAAAATGAATAACGAATTTGAGAAAAAGTATAAGTATTGGAAAATTTAAGGAAATAACAAGCAATATCTCGAAAACGGTTCACTCAACAAAAGAAATGTATATGACATAAGTTGTGTATTTTAACGCGATCTACATTTTTTGTGTAGTAAAATTTTGTCTATCTCTTATGGTTTACCAGTTATGCAAAAGTCGTTCACAATGAAGAATACTTTTGGAGAAATTCCCAGAAAATTCGAGATATACATTTCATTTGTCATGACATTACCCTAAACATATGATATTTTCATCAAAATCGTTAGAGCCATTTTTGAGAAAATTAAAATTTTCGAAAAATGTTCCATGTAAAGGGTAGTCTGGGGTGCGGGGATTTTCTTGAAAATCTTCGTGTCGCATCTCTGGAAGATACTGAACCTAAATACCAAGTTTGGTGCTTATCCGATTGTTCGTTTTTGAGTTATGCTGTTCACAGACACACACAGACACACAGACACACACACACACACACACAGACACACACACACAGACACACACACGGACATGTTTCCAAAAATGCTTTTTTTGGATTCAGGAGGTCTCAAAACGTGTATTTCCGGTGAAATCTCGGTATCGAATTTTTGGGTGGAATGCAATACTTCCCCTACTTACTGTACGTAGTAGAGAAAGTAAAAATGTATATGACATAAATTATGAATTTTAACGTGATCTACATTTTTTGTGTAGAAAAATTTTGTCTATCTCCTATGGTTTATGGATTTTCTTGAAAATCTTTGTCGCATCTCTGGAAGATATTGAACCTAAATACCAAGTTTGGTGTTTATCCGACTATTCATTTCTGAGTTTATGCTGTTCACAGACACACACGCGCGCGCGCGGACATGTTTCCAAAAATGCTTTTTTTGGATACAGGGGGTCTCAAAACATGTATTTCCGGTGAAATCTCGGTATCGAATTTTTGGGTGGAATACAATACTTCCCCTACTTACTATACATAGTAGGGAAAGTAAAAAATGAATTATCGGCCGGTTGGAGAGATTGGGTAGATCTCGTAAGAGATGGATGGGTGAGAGAGACCCAACAGAACACCTAATGCTTTAAAGGAGATTATTATTATTATTATTATTATTATTATTATTATATATTATTATATATTATTATTATTATTATTATTATTATTATTATTATTATTTACGCGAGGTACTGAAATCCTAAAAAATCGTAATTACTACTTTAAATTTGTGCCATAAGATTATTATACCCCAAATGTCGTTATTCTAACTCAAATTGTATAAAGCCATTACCGAATTAACTTCTATACGCATACTTTGTTCCATCACTTAAAAATAGACTTGCGACAAAAAAAACTCTATCCTTTAGTACATGCTCTTAAAATAGATTAAAACTCCTGTGATTTATTGAATTTTTATATTAAAACTATTTACGGTTCCCTTAATAGATTTGTATAGAATGGATAGATGCAAGATTATTGCCAAAGTTTTGACATTTCTGAATAATAGTTTTTATCCAAACGTAACATGTAAGTCTGAAATTTTAATGTTAAACCTGAAATTACAGTTTTACGTTTTTAAAAAATATTACTCTGTTAGGTACAATATGCAAAGTAGGTGAAAGATACTTTAATTACCGAAAAGAGGTTTCAATAGGTAGCCCTAAATTACAGTAATCTTGAAAAAAATATTGTATACATACTTTTGGATTATATGATTATGCAAAGGAGATTTTGAAATGTATAACGACTTTGTAACAAAAAACATACGAGGGTTGTTTATTATAAAGCGTCTTTCGTATACCCAAATTAGAAAGCAGTATAAAGATGTATTAGTAAGTGTAAAGACGGAATGGCAAAACAAAATGGCGACAGATTTAAGAATAGCGACAGAACGGAGAGATTCGATATACATGTGGAAGGTAATTAAGAAAATTAAAGTGCGAAGTCGGGATAACGTAAGCATCAAACCAGGAACATGGTTAGCGTATTTTAATAGTGTGTACGCTGAAGTTGGTGGGGATGAGTGGGAGGGACCCCGGATGTCTTTCGCTGAACTATGCTTAAATCCTACAGTACCAATTCTAGATGGGGAATTAACTGACGGGGAAATTGTTCGGGCAATAAAAAGCCTAAAGAATCACAAAGCACCGGGAATAGAAGGAATTCCGAGTGAATTTGTTAAATGCTCCATAGAAGTCCCTAAAATATTATACCTTCCGCGGGTGGCATTTAACAAATTATTTAACGGAGAGAAGTATCCTGAAGCTTGGACAACAGCAATTATTCAGCCAATATTTAAGGGTAAGGGCAGCAGTCAGCAACCAGAAAATTATAGAGGAATTGCGTTGTTATCTATACTGGGTAAGGTATATTGCAAAATTATCTATGACCGGTTAAGGGGTTGGGTAAAAGAGTTCGATATGATTTCTAAATTTCAGGCGGGTTTCAGGGAAGGGTTCTCTACTGCAGATAATATTTTCATATTAAAAACATTAATTGATTCAAATTTGAATAGAAAGAGGGGGAAACTTTATTGTGCTTTTGTTGATTTTAAAATGGCTTTTGATAGTGTGCAGAGGAATGCCCTTTGGGCGAAACTTCACCACAAAGGACTCTCTGGTAAAATGATGAAAGCTCTAATGCAAATTTACAACAGTGTGAATTTCAGCATCAAAATAGACCAAAACACAACAACTGAATCTAAATCGGCCAGTAGAGGAGTTCGTCAAGGATGTATTTTATCGCCCCTATTGTTCAATTTATTCATAGACGATATAACAGACGTGTTAATAGCAGAGGAAATGAATGGCCCAAAAGTAGACGATGTCTGCATTCCTGTACTTTTATACGCGGATGACATGACAATTTTGTCAGTGACGACAGAAGGCTTACAGAAAGGTATTAATAGGTTGGAACAATATTGTAAACAATGGGGTCTGGTGGTAAACATTAACAAAACAAAAACAATGGCTTTCAAAAATGGCTATGTGTATGGCAGGGATGAGAAATGGTATTACAAGGGGCTAGAACTACAAAACGTTAAACATTTCTCCTATTTAGGAGTAATGTTTAATATGAGAGGAAAATGGAACAAACATCTATCTGTAACTAACTACAAAGCACGAGGGCAGTTAAATGAATTATTACGTACCCTCTCGCGGATACCGGATGTACCTGTAGATACATTAGAAAAGATGTATAACTCCATGATAAGGCCTGTTCTGTTATACGGCAGTGAAATCTGGGGATGGGAAAGAGCAGAGCATGTAAATAAAACACAGGTAGCATTTTGGAAAAGAGTTCTTGGAGTTTCACAAGGCACATCAAATTCGGGGGTATTGAGGGAGGTAGGATGCTATGAAGACACAATACACTGCAAAATAAGAGCAGTGAAGTACTGGCTAAGGCTGATGCATGGGGATAACTCCACACTACGATCCAAATGTTATAAATACCAGCGAGAAAACCTGTCTCCTAAGTTTTGGGCAGCTGATTTGGAAAGGGGTTTGAGGAGAATAGGAATGGGATCAGTATGGCTAAGAGCTGAAACAAATGACAAAAACATATGGAAAGGTGTTAAAAGAAGACTAAGAGACATCAACCAACAGGAAATAGAATCGGACTGTAAAATTAAACCTTCTCTAAGTCTAGCAAATGAAATAAAATTGAACTGGGGTAAAGAGGCATATATACGTAATTTAGGAAGAAAGGAAAGATCAGGAATGGCATGGTTTAGACTGGGGGGCTGGAGAGCACAGAAAATGACCGACGATTCTGGCAGGAGAATCTGCCCATTCTGTGAATTGGATGAGGACTGGGTACATATTTTGGCGGAATGTGCACAGTGGGAGAACCAGCGATCGACTAAACTCAAAGAAAAATTCTTAAGTCCCTTAAGAAAGAGATTGGCATGTTGGGATCTACTGGCTGACCAGAGGAACTGGCAAAACATGGGCAATTTTCTGGCTAAAGTGCGCGAAGCTAGGTCAAATTTGTTCAGTTAGACAAAGGTAATTTATTTCTATTTCCCTTTTTCTTGTTCCTTTTGTTGTGTTTTCTTTATCTGTTGTTTATTTTGTCACCCTATTGTATCTTAAATATGCATGTACGGTCAATGACCCATGCACTAAATACTTGTGTAATGTTATGCTCTGATGTAGGTTGTTGTGTTGTATTTCGACTGTTGGGGAGCCGAACTTGAAGTAGCTGCAACCGCACGTATGGTAATAAGTTTCCGGTAGCCTTCGCCCCAAGTTTACTCTCCGGTGGCCTTTGCCCCAAGTTTAAAAATATTAACTTTGTAATTTGATGTTTTCTTTAAATATTAATATTTTTATGTTTGTCTCGGCTGCGTCAGTATTTATTTTTAGAGACATGAATTTCTTAACAAGGCGTGGTGCGGCTGAAAAATGTAGGCTTACACAGATTATAGTTTTTACTTCTCTCCTTTTATTAATCCTTGACACGATTAAATTAACACTTCACTGATATAGAGAGCTGTGAGATTATTTATTAATTACTTGCAATTTTTATCACATGAACTATTTTTCGTCCCACACTGAATACGTATTAAACTTCTCGAGGACGTGTCTCGCGTCCGGTTAGGAACGCTGTCTGCTAGCAATTGACTTTTGAATTTGTACAATTTGCTCTATTAAGTTTCTGATTGGCTAATCCTACTCCAATAGAATACTTTCATTTAACTTAAGCTTTTTTCTGGTTGTTGATTGGCTATTTATAAACTGTCTCAAAATTTACATTATTGTTGCTCCAATAATTACAAATAGCATTATTAAACGTTATTGTTCATTATTGCCTCAAGGTTACCTTATTGTTACCTCATTGTTAGCAACTTTTTACCTATTATTCTCACAGCTCCTACATTATTAAATTACGTAATACATTCACATAACATTATTAAACATGTACATAATAGTATAAACATTAATACAATGACAGTTACATGCATTTTATATATTATACACATTTTGCTTTAAGGCGGGCTGTTATTATATTTTATATTATGTAATTTGACTGAAATCATTTAAGTGTTAAAAATACTGCCTCAGCCCACAATTTTTTCTCAGAATATATTCATTAAAAATTACTGAAAATTTGTGAAAGTATAAATTGATGTACCTTCTCTACACTCATTATTTTTCCACAAAGTCCCCATCAACCTTTATCAGCGTGAAACAAGTGAATGTATTCCTTGCCTGTACCAGATCTTGTTCTGCTCACGTAGCCACTTCATCATTGCACACCTCGCTGTTGTCATTCTCTAAATGAGTTCCACGCAAAACATCTCAAGAGGTGAAAGTTTGAGGCTACCAGATTTGGACTATAGAGTGAAATGGAGAAGTGTCCTCGATCACAGTATGGTGAAGCGTTCTCAGGTTTGTGACGAATTGAGGTACCATTACTGTAAGTATTTGAAATGTGAATGTGGAGGAAAATGTAAAGTAGGCAGACATAATAAGTAATGAAGCAGAGCAGACGAAGGAAGAAGAATACTGGAAAAGATCAGGAAGAACTTGTCTGGTACAATAGAGGCACTGGAGGGATTGACGAATGAGAAGAAAGTTTGTGGCAGAAGTTATTAAAAAATATTGGAAACAAGCGTTTCGTATGTGGTGACGAAATGGAAAGTTGAAAAGATAGACGAAACTGTAACAGTAAAAACTAGTTATGGGTCACTCGGGCACGGTAAACGAACGCTTGATGTTTCTGTAACGTGATGCGAGTGATGTCACATGTCCAAGTATCCCACTTTACCTCGGGAACAAATATGGAATAATCTTCATCACAATACTTATCTACAGAATGGACATTAACAGCATTGTAAACAACGTAGCTCTCGCAGCAGATGGATTATACGGACATAACAGGATTCTATGCCCACTCTGTCTACTTGTAAGCTCCAGATTCCAGCAACATCGCATAATGGAATGTTCAGGAAAAACTTCAATATGTACGTGGCTTTTAGACAGATTCGATGCTTGGAAGTTACTTGTTATACCTAAATATTGCGTCGAGCAACCAAGCACTGCGACCTACAATTTTATGGTTACTTCTGGGCAACTCCTGGGTGCAGCGCTCGAACGGCTCCAATGCTTGTCAAATATATCCATGATGAAAGATGGTCTCTGATACAGAAGAAACACGTGAACCCGTATAGACAATGGCTTTTAAGTTGTAAACTACTTTCCACACATATAGGGTATAACAGAGGGGGATACCTCGCGCACTGCAACCTGCTGGAGATCTATTGCAGCTATCACCCCCGAGGAGGAAGAGATGAAGTGAAGGAACTTAGGCTATAAGCCCCAGGCAGACAGGCCACAGAGACGAGCGGAATTCCCTAACAGTTCCTGGCTCAAAGACCGGTCCCACACTAGACCGATGACAGAGGGCGTTCAAACATGCAGCCCTCTAGTGTCCTCGGGGAATACTCTATCCTATAAGCCAGTATCCGCGCCACTTGTCTGACATCACCACATACCACGAAATCTACAGGGAGAGCTAGAAAACTACGAACCGGCTGCACGGTTTTTCCTGTCCGCATCCTCTGCGCTCGTTGCCATCTGCCGCTATCATAGAAAGGCGCGAATGAAACCTTACAACATTTTTAAAACTACTTTTAAAGGCTTTATTTACCAACTTAATGAAAGGAGATGCTGAAACTGGCCACCGTCGTTGTCCATACATTTTTGGCACCTCTTTAGGAAACTATCCATCACTCACGTAGTTCACAATTTTTTTTCGAGTCCAACAGTTGATGCCCATACATATGTGAATACAATTTTGCTCCCCTTTTTAGAAAATTAACAGTCAGGGAGCGTGATTTTGCATTTTTTCAACAAGACTCTGCAACAGCTTACCGGCCAATATTTCGGTGAGAACAATTGAAAGTGCGTTTGAAGACAGAATTATTAGTAGAGATTTGTGGTTCCTTCGGTCCCCTTACCTAATCCCCTGTGATTTCTGTCTCTGGGGTAACTTTAAAACATAAAGTGTATAAGACAAACCCACACACCCTGGGAGATTAAAACAAAATATTCCCCAGGAAATTGCCAGCATTTCTCAACTTGAACTACGGAGTGTGATGGATAGTTTCCTAAAGAGGTGCCAAAAATGTATGGACAACGACGGTGGTCAGTTTCAGCATGCTCTTTCATAAGTTGGTAAGTAAAGCCCTTAAAAGCAGTTTTAAAAATGTTGTATGGTTTCATCCGTGCCTTTCCATGATGGCGGCAGACGGCAGCGAGCGCCGAGGACGCGGACAGGAAAAGCACCGCGCAGCCGGTTTGTAGTTTTTTGGCTATCTCTGTAGAAGCACACATGAAACATGAGAAGGAAACAGAATGAAAGGAAAATGATGGAAAGGAAATCGTGATAGATAAGAAACCACCCCAGCATTTGCCTATCAATCAGAGGAAATCACAAAAAGCCCAAAGTCGGAGAGGGCATCAACGGGAATCGATCCGGGCCCTCCCGAATGCAACCTCACACTTTACCACATAGCCATCTCACTCGGAACGTAGAATATAGCAGTTAAGCATTTAAAAAATCCAAAAAACAAACAAAAGAGACTGAGTGTATAGAGCAGGAGCTACCCTTTGGGTGGAAAACTCTGACTGATCGATTGATTGATTGATTGATCGATCAATGGCTATAATACAAGCCGGCAACTTTAACTGAAAGCAAATCCAAATAAAACGTTATCTCTACCCCTCTTCGTGTATTCATTATTACGTAATTACTTTACAGCTCCCGAAACAGGCCAGCGATTTTTCTATGCTGGCATTAACAACCCTATGCTTGCGGTTTTTGTTTTCTAGTTAGTCGCTGCTTTCTCTTTTCTGCGCTAAAAGCTCCATCAATTGAACTGCATTCCATCATTTGCTTCGAGTACCGTAACACACGCTCAGCGCGAAAAACAAGCGACGATCCGTCGTAGCCATGGCAACCGCTTCCCCTATTATTTATGCAGCCGCAGAGGGCTTTGGAAATTCGTACGAGTGTGATAAAAGCTTTTTGTGAGATCGCAGAAATCAACTCTAAAGGCTCTAGACGGGAGAAGGGTGGAGAAAAAACTCAACACCAATAAATATCTACTTACCAGAATGGAGTGTTTAATCGCGCCGCTTTTTAATGCTCGCGTTTCATTTATTTCGGTTTTCAAACAACTGAAAGCTTTTGTGTTGCTGTATTTAGACTTTTTCAGTGATTTAGCTATTATCGGCTTGACTTAAGTGGCTATGGAGAAGTATCGGGGGAAAATGAGAGTGGATTTCATACTGAGTTGAGATTTAAAGCTGAGTTTCTCGATGATATAGATCTTCATCAAGATAAATTTGGGCTGTTATAGTAGTAGCACTGGAAAGTTTTCGTATTGTTAACTCAGTAAATTGATAGCCAATTAATATTGATTACACTGCTTCGGACAAGTGTTACAAAAGTAACACTGTCTCACTGACTGAATGTATCATTACTAAGGAAACCTGAGACCAATTACACTGCAATAGTCAGCTGGCTATGAACAGCTACCAGTTTAACATTTCATGGGGTCCTTAGGCAACTTTGAGGATTTTCACTACATCATAGGCTTAGAAAAACCTAAATGAACATTCTTTGGCCCTGTAAATCATATGTTTATTCGCTGGTGTTGTAGCCACGGAAGAGATATGTATATGGGCGGAGTAATAGTAGTAGTAGTGGTACTAGCAGCAGCAGCAGCCTGGAATACTAAAACAGGTTCCTTGTCCACAAAACATCAATGTTTTTAAGGAATTTCAGTGTCATCACGCTTGAGCGACCCTCTTTGCGGCAGGTAGCTACTAACTTCTTTCCCCGGCCAAAACATCAGTGAATGTACAATAATAAAACTTTTTCTCATTGGTCATTAAATATGTGAGTTTAATAATTTGTAATATTTGCTCTGATCATATCTAAAAAGCGAAATTTTAATTCAATGGACCTTTCTTTGCAAAATTATTTAGTTTTCCAAATTAATAAATGACACAATGAAAAATCACTTCTATATTTATGTCAAAAATCTTAAGTTTACATTTAGAAAACTTTTTTCCGCAAAAATTTTCATTCATTAATATGAAATAATTGCATAAAGCTCAATTTGCATATATCTGAAACTTTGTGAAACCCATATACTGATTTTACTTTAGATATATTTAAATTTTAAAAATCTCATAGGATTATAATCTTGTAATAAGAAACTTCGTTTTAGACATTCCCAAAGCTACGCACATTATCTACACTGATTTCCGAAGAATGCATTTCTTTGCTCATTACTATAGCATTATGTTGCTTTTAAAGCAACATCGTATTTTGTTTTGTACTCACAGATAATTTAAGTATCTAGTATTCCAGCACTTTTCAATAAACAAATTACTCTGTGTAGATACCAAACTCCTGACACGACAGCACAAGGCAGAGCACACAGCTACTGCCGGCGTCTACTGCCTTCGTCCATACAGGATATCATGGGGTAGAATCCCTTCGGCCGTCTATGTGCAATTTTCTAAACGGGGTCTCGGGAGTACTAGGCAAACTGATATTGCGTAGTTTGCTATAAGGCAAATAATAAAAATGTTTTGACAAAATCTGGGGAAAAGTGCCTCTCACTAAAATAAGAAGAGAGTTAATAAATGTGTATCCTATAATTGATATTTTCTTAAAAACAAAAACTGCTTGAAATTAGCCTTATAAAAAGGGGATTTTGTTGTTCTGAACTCTTTTCTTGTTTGCATGTTTCTCTGCAATGCGTTAAACAAAAGAGTAACAAACAGTGGTATCATATGTTTCAGCAGCAAACTTCATTACAGTACATGATCCTTTTGTAATACGAAATCTAAAACATTCCTTTTTAAATATTAGTTTTAAAGCCAATGTTTTTTTGGATTTGTTTTTCTTGTTTTTTTTTGGAAGAACTGCCACCTCAGTTGCTCTCCACCCTATAGAAATAGATGAACAACCTAACTTACGTGATACGTAAATTTATTAAATTGAAAAGTTTGTTTGAAATGTACTTACTATAAGTACGTCCAGAAACTTTGGTTAAAGAGGATATTACAGGATTTACAATGTTTACCTCTGCTTTGCGTCAAATTGCGCATATTTTGTAAGAATGGTAGTGTTGAGTTAAAGCAACGAGTTCATGCAAGATGGTGCGTTGTTGCAGGTCACGGAGATCGCCGAGGGGTCAGCACTACACGCCGGAGGAAGAACCTAAGTCCTGCTGTGGGGTAGTTGTCACACAGACGATCTCGATAAGATGGTTCATCGTGATGATCGCCTTCGTGGGTATCTGCTGCGCCGTCGTCGGAACCGTCCTAGGTGCTATGAAGGCTAGCGGCCGGGAACACCTTACAGTCTCACTTCTCATGATAGGTAAGTTACCTGCAACTGACTCTTTATCAATATAAGTGTTTCTTGTTCATTGGGTATGCATTTTCACAATGGGTAATCTCTAGCGCTTCTGCAAGGGCTTTTGTAAGGAGGTTTTTATATATAAATACCCATTCTATTTATTTATGGTTCTATTTAAGACGTTAAGATATTTAGAAACAGCGTGTCGTCTATATGGCCCAGAAGAACCCAAATTTGTAAATAATTGTATATTTGGAACGTAAAACCCGCCATATATACAGGTGCTTCATAAGTAATACATAATATCAGTAGAACTGAAATTAACACATATTTTTCAAAAGTTGCTTGGACCATTTGAGAGGTATATCTTATAAAACATTAGCTATTATTTTACAATATATGCTAACCTATCCCTTTACTTTTCTTAATGGTGATATTTTGCTTTAGTTGCATAAGAACTTCAATTGTTCCATACAGGTTTGGTTGTTATGGGAATAGTCTAAGTTTTACTTTCTCTACTACGTATGGTAAGTAGGGGAAGTATTGTATTCCACCCAAAAATTCGATACCGAGATTTCACTGGAAATACATGTTTTCAGACCCCCTTAATCCAAAAAAAGCATTTTTGGAAACATGTCCTGTGTGTGTGTCTGTGAACAGCATAACTCAGAAACTAACAGTCGGATAAACACCAAACTTGGTATTTAGATGCGACACAAAGGTTTTCAAGAAAATCGCCCCACCACAGACTACCCTTTACATGGAACATTTTTCGAAAATTTTAATTTTCTCAAAAATGGCTCTAACGATTTTTATTAAAATATCATATGTTTAAGATATTTTCATGGCAAATAAAATGTATATCTTGAATTTTCTGGGAATGTCTCCAAAACTATTCTTCCTTTTGAACGACTTTTGCATAACTGGTAAACCATAAGAGATAGACAAAATTTTACTGCACAAAAAATGTAGATCGCGTTAAAATATACAATTTATGTCATATACAATTTTTTGGTTGAGTGAACCATTTTCGAGATATTACTTGTTATTCCCTTAAATTTTTCAATAATTTTCTCAAATGGGAATTCGTTATTCATTTTTTTTGTCTTGGATATGCAAAGAGTATTAATCTGCGGGAAAGGGAATGGTGCTGCACCTAGCAACCAGCTATTAAGAGATATGTATGTGCTTAAAGGCTACTGTATTTCCAAATTGCCCTTGTAAATATATATTCCCCTTACATCTACAAGAAAATAAGCAATAAGATAGACTCTGCAAATGTTTATCTCGATTAGCATGAAGTATATGGAGAATAAGCGTTTGTAAAAATAGTTTGTACAAGAGTAGAGAAAGTCATGTGAGTGAAACACATCAGATTTTTAATCATGTATTTGATTATTGTTTTTATTTAGTTTTTAACACCTTTAAATTCTACGGTCATAATGATTTTGTGTGAATATAAATGTTTTATTATTCGTCTCTGTGGTGTGGGGAGTAGCATGTCTGCTTCAAGAGTTGCGGAGTTCAAATGTCGGTCAGGGTGAGTTACCTGGCTAAGGTTTTTTTTTCTCGTTTTCCCCCTTATTCCTGAGAGGATTAATGCTGGTTTAATTCTAAGCTGTACGGACCCTAGGTTCATTTCTACCATCTCGTTCATTCACCATCCCATATGCCTACCAGGTTAAAGAACGTTAAACTTTAAAAGAAAGTTTTATTCGTGACATCTGTATAAAATAAAATGTTTTAACATAAATTGTAGGTCTTGAAATTAACAAAATGATAGAAGTTGGTAACAGAAGAGTTACATTTGGGAGCAGAAAAGATGGGCCATATATAGGAATAAGGGGATTTAAGTTGGTACTGACAGGTGTAGCTCAGTCCTCTCCAAGCGTCACCTTTCTACCCTACCCTCCTGCATAATTCTAGACACTTGACTGACAAGTTGCTTATGTGATAGCAAACGAGGAGCGGAGTGTAACACTGCGAATTGGTTAAGTGTTTGCTTAGTACCGTTAAGTTAATATAATAAGAATAATAATTATTATTAGTATTGTTTTGTTGTATAATGACACAGGTTACCAAAGACTCCGGTTTCCTATAAGCCAAAAGCGTATAGGGCTATAGGATGACTTTTATCAAAATGGCAGGACCGGTTTTAACATCTTGATATCTGAGCAAGCCAGACAGCCTAATCTTTGAATAATAATAGCAATAATACATTGTAATCGTATTAGTGTATATTATTATTACAAATACACGGAAATAATATCCTCTTGGCGGCAATAATTTTATTATGACAATAATTTTAGGCTTCGTTTCCACGTGTACTTCAAAAACAACGTTGAACAAAAATGTTGTGTCTGATGTGCACTTCAGCGCTGCAGGTAACTCATTTCTCGTCAACCCTTCCCTCTGCTAGGTCGAGTCGCTAATCATGTTACTTTCAATTTCCACCTGTTTATGCGAATCAGAGCAGAATTCATTCCTTCGCTTGACACCAAGTAGACATAACATCGCTCATTGGTTTATGTTTGTTTCTTGGGATTTATTTCAAGCCAGTCATAGAGACGTGACAAGGGCTGAGTGGAAACTAGTATTGGTGACACAATAGTGAAAACGGAAGTAAACCCACTATTGTGATATGGAGGAATGATCCACCTTTCCTGTAACCAAGTGTATACGTCAGGAAGTATGAATACTTTTTAATTAAACCAATCTAAATCGCAACCCATTTCATAGATATCTGCAAGTAGGATAGACGCAAAATTCAAAGAATATGGAATATGTAAGAGGTATCACGAGCTTTTTTTGGGGGGGGGGGCTTCAAAGGAGTCCATTTTAGAAGCTGACATCAATTACACTGGGGAACAAAAAAAATGTTTTTCGTGGTGCCTAGAATTTTCCACCTGATTCTGGGTATTTTGATGCTGCTGATTCCAACAATGTCTTCCTTTTTATCCTAGCAACACTAGTTTATGAGATAGTGATGATATCTTTATAAATTGCTCTTATGATTACTTTGTTTTACAGCACCATTTGTAACTTGATTATATTATTTGCATTATACTAATTTATTTTATCCAAGGTCTGTTCATGTTGTTTGCATATGTACTTTAACTATTCTGACATTATGTCTCCTTTTCATAGGTTTCATCACGAAGAAAATGTGTGAATAATCCTGATGTGTTTTACTTTATCTCTGGGTAATACACATTCATCCAGCAAAGAAAACCCATAACCGATTTTGTAAAAAGAGCTTATTTGGCCTATTCCAAAGTAAAACTTGGAGACCAAGATAAGGTTTGGGCACCTCAGACCATATGTAAAACATGCACAAGGCATCTGCGATAGTGGAAAAATGGGAAGCGGAAGTGCTTGAAATTTGGGGAACCAATGATATGGCGAGTACCAATAAACCACATTTGTTCAGTAAATGTAAAGGGCATCAATAGCAAAAACTGGAATACGTGGAAATATCACCATCTACGCTCTGTAAAACGTCCCTTTCCACATTCAGAGGAGATACCTGTTCAAGTATTTATCAGTCTTCCAGAGTCATCAGAAGAAGTGGATGAATCAGCTGAAAGCTATGCTGAGCAAAATGACAGTGATTTCGCAGGACCTTCATCAGTTGTGTCTGGTTTTAATCAAGCAGAATTCAATGACCTCATTAGAGATCTTAGTCTTCCAAAGGAGTCGTCAGAATTGTTAGCTTCTAGGCTGGCAGAGAAACAATATCTGTTACCGGGAACAAAAGTGGCAGTCTATTGCAAAAGAGAGCAAGATTTCCTACCGTTCTTCACAACAGAAAACTAATTTGTTTTTTGCAGCAATGTTGAAGGACTGTTAATGAAACCGGGTATAAGAAAATACATACCAATAGAGTGGCAGTTATTTATTGATAGCTCCAAACGCAGCTTAAAATGTGCTCTTTTGCATAATGGGAACAAATACAGGTCAATACCAATTGGTCACTGAATTACTATGCATGAAAATCAAGCTACAATAGATACAGTTCTTGATAAGATCTCATACCGTGATCACCAATGGGTTATCTGTGTCGGCATAAAAATGATGAACTTTCTTCTAGGACAACAAGGTAGGTACACCAAATACCCATGCTTTATATACCTATGGAACTCCAGAGCTAAAGTTCAACATTGGGTGACAAGACAGTGGTCTCTTAGAGAAAGCATGATCGTTGGAGAAAAAAAAAACATCACACAACCTTTGGTTGACAGAAACAAGGACATCACATAAAGGAGAATTCAGCGACCTGATAGAAGAAAATCAATGAACCTAATGCGACTAGTGTATAAATAAATTATGGTAGTTGATAGAAAGTTGCTTCATGAAAAAGAATGTGCTTGACCCTTTATTTAATTGTGTGCAAGTAATATAGTTGTAAATGCGGACCAGTAAGGTTAAACTGGTGTATAATGTGAATAAGCTGTATCTCAAAAACTAGAACTGATAGGGCAAAACTGAGAGCATTTTTGGAATCAGTGATCCAAATATAGTCAGAAATAGGTCAGAATTGTAAGGCATCAAAATCACTGTTCCCCCGTGTTATTCATCAAAAGCTATTTTGTATCGTATTTCTAAGGGTATGTTTTTATTCCTTACCTGCAATCAGCACGCGCATTTCAGTAATTTTTGTGATTGTTATGATACAGAAATCTACACTTTAAGAATATGAGGCGTTAGAATCTCTACCAGTGGCAGTAGCTGCTTTATATTTATAGAAAATAGAAAAGTAAAGACTGCCTTTAAAATATATTCCGAAAAAATTAATAGTCACTAAGGCAACTGTAAATGTGTGTATCTTAAAGTTTGAAAACAATTTCCTACGGGGAAAGAATATATACGTGGCGACAACATTGCTATCAAAGGGCAAGCGAAATCCCGAAAATCTCGGAAATGCCAAGTGTATCTAAACAGACGCAGTAAATGTATTGTTTTGTGTTGAACTGGAATGCCATGAATTTCTTCAAATATTCTTACAAGTCTTCTGTGTTCAGCTCAAGCTCATTTTGTAGTACACATCCTTAGCTTTAAAATAATCTTTGCTTAACTAAGATTCAGATTATGAACATCATATATCATCATGCTTTACGCAGCTTTGCTGACTTCCACATCAGCCAACCAATCAAATGCTACTTGGCAAAAACTATTTCTTCTTCTTCTGCCGTTCAAGGATTAGGCCTGTCGAACTGTTTCAACCTCAGTTCCATCTTTTAACTGACCTTCCTATGTCCCTCTTTCCTATAGGTTTGTATTGTTAAGGCTATCTTTGGAATCCTTCTTTATTCCATTCTTTCCATTTTTGTTTTTGTTCTTCTAGTTTATCCTTCACTGCAAATATATTCAGTTCTTGCCTAATTACTTCATAAGGGATCCTGTCCAATTTAGTGCAACCTTTAACTGTTCGTAAAAATTTCATTTCTGCAGCCTGAACATGACTACACTCTTTTCTCCTCATCCCCAGGATTCATTGCCATATAATAGAATAGGTAGAGCCATCACCTTATAAAATTTAATTTTTGTTTCTCTTCGTGTAATTTTTAATGTTATGCTTATAGTACTGCAGATACTCTGATATTTCTGTAATTTGATGTCTATGTCCTTATCCTAAATAGTTAAAATGCTGAACTTGATTCAGGACCCAATTTTCAATTGTTATTTTACATCTTACTGGGTATTTCCCATGGAATGCCATGTCTTCGTTTTATTTATTGATATCTTAAAATTATAATCCTTTCCAATTATATTTAAATGATGGATTGATTTTTGTAGTTCATTTTCAGAATTTGCAGTTAATACAATATCGTCAGCATATAATAGTATATCAATAAATTTATTTTTGGTTATGTATATTCCTTTTGGTACTCTTTCTCTCCATTTTCGGATAGCGTCATCTATAAAAAGAGTGGACGATAATGTACACGATCAGAATGTTAATCTAGTCTTTGCCTATATGTTAATGTATACTGATGACTTCATTTCAATGACTGCATTTCAGCATAAAAGTACAAAAAAATGCTTCCATACAATGAAAGTTTTGGTAACTTTCGAAGTTGGCGAGACTTGTTGCTTGTGGAATATGTGCCCTAAGCAACAAGGTGGCAGTTTAAAAACCACCATCTTACCTTTCCGCGATGTGTTTATTTCCGCGCGTCACTAAAACCCGGAACAATCTCCTTAGGTGACAGGACAGGCATATCTTATTAAATTTACATCAACGCTGTCTGTTTTCACCTTTTCTCAGGTATATAATGAAAATAGATTTTAATTAACGCGACGGAAACGTGGAGGAACTTCGCTTACATAAAACAGACGTCAGATAACAAGCTCTGGCAATGGCGTACTGCAAAGCAACCACGTTTACGTTCCATGTGGCAAAAGAATAATAACGAAAAGAATTTCCGCTGTGAAGACATCTGGTTAATTACTCACCCCTGAGACTGACAATAAAGATGGCCATGTACATACAAAAGTCGAGAGAATACAGACGGCCACGAAAGATTCTTTTCAAAGCGTTTCCACAAATAATTTGCGTATTCAACATTTTGGCTGCGAGATTTTGCATCTTATTCAATACCTGAGCTCGTTTGTCACTCAGCTCTTCTCTTATTCTTACCATTTCCTTTGCTGATTTTCTTTTTTTTATGTCTTTCTTTGCCTCCCATACCTTTTCTTTGAGTGTTCTTTGTGTAAGATGGAACCTTGCATTCTCCAAACAAATTCCCTAAGACAAATACCAGGTACTTTTTTCTACACAAAACTTCAGCATTTTGTACATATTATTTTAGAAGTTGCCATGGTGCTTGTTCGTGCTGAAAAGAGACAAAAGTACACATGCCTCTTTCCTGCTTTTGTTTCATTTTGTTACAATTCCTTTTTCACAATTTCAGTTTTTTTATGTTTTACTGAGCTGAAAGGTTGCAATTTAGATCTTTCTTGTTCAGTTTTGCTTCCTCGGAAATAACAATGTAACTTCTTTTGTCATTCCGTCTAGTTTTTATTTGTCTTAACGCGTTTGAACAAGACCAAGTTTGCCAGTTCAGGTGTTCTTTATGCATTCCCTCTGCGGATCGGTATTCAGTTTTTTGTTCCATTTTTATTGTGACTTCCAAGTCTCATTTATTTCTTCCACATTTTTCCGGCTATTTACTGGTAGAGAAATATTTACCGGTCGCAGATACATCCATAATTTGCTTTCTGCTACTGCAATTCTTCGTATTTTGCCGAGTTTTCATATACAGGGAGTCCGAGACAATTGATGCTGTTCCTCCTCCTTTTAGCTTCATTGGATGATCCCATTTTTTAGTTTTAATCTTTACGTGAGTAAAGAGAATACTGTGATACCTTCGTGTGTTAGTACAGTCCAATTTTATAACAACGATTCAGGTAATGTATAGAATTAAGAGGCAGTCAAATGAGCTACATTATCCCAGACCTCCGTATTGAACCGTGAACCTGTCAGGGCTGCAAATATTTTTAGTAATTTGCCATGTTTAAGACATGGTTCATGCACATTCAAGTGGCACTCTAAGCATTTTGAGTTCACAGAAAACAATCGGCTGACAGCATTCAACTTTTCCACCGGCTTGAGAAATGACATATGACACGGTCGACCACCAATCTCAAGATAAATGATGTTTATTTTAATAAACAAATTGTTTGTATATACTACAATGTTGCCAGAACCTATACAGATGCTAATTAAATTTACAGATTCACACAAAGGTTATGCAGGTCCATTTAAGGTTTTTAAATGACTGAGCCATAAAACTTGTGGTTTATATGTAAATCGTGTAGAGTAATGCGGAAAGTCTGCACCCTATAGAATAAATCTCTGTATTGACATTCTTGGAATGTAGTGCTCCCTAATGTTCACAACTAGGGACGCGAACCAGAACGGTAACGATAGTTAAAATGCGGTATTGCATTTCACAATTAATAGAAAGCTTACGCAGTCAGAACGGGACGGGAAATATGATCAATTTTTACTTTCTCTACTACGTATAGTAAGTAGGGGAAGTATTGTATTCCACACAAAAATTCGATACCGAGATTTCACCGGAAATACGTGTTTTGAGACCCGCTGAATCCAAAAAAAGCATTTTTAGAAACATGTCCGTGTATGTGTCTGTTAGTCTGTCTGTCTGTCTGTCTGTCTGAGTGATTGTGAACAGCATAACTCAGAAATGAAGTCGGATAAACACCAAACTTGGTATTTAGGTTCAGTATCTTCCAGAGATGCGACACGAAGGTTTTCAAGAAAATCCCCCACCCCAGTTTACCCTTTACATTGAACATTTTTCGAATATTTTAATTTTCTCAAAAATGGCTCTAACGAGTTTGATTAAATTGTCATATGTTTAAGATCTTTTCATGACAAATGAAGTGTATATCTCAAATTTTCTGGGAATGTCTCCAAAAGTATTCTTCATTGTGAACGACTTTTGCATAACTGGTAAACCATAAGAGATTGACAAAATTTTACTACACAAAAAATGTAGATCGCGTTAAAATACAGAATTTATGTCATATACCTTTTTTTGTTGAGTGAACCATTTTCAAGATATTGTTTGTTATTCCCTAAAATTTTTCGATACTTATTTTCTCAAATGGGAATTCGTTATTCATTTTTTTGTCTTGGATATGCAAAGAGTATTAATCTGTGGCAAAGGGAATGGTGCTGCACCTAGCAACCAGCTATTAAGAGATATGTATGTGCTTAAAGGCTACTGTATTTCCAAATTGCCCTTGTAAATATATATTCCCCTTACATCTACAAGAAAATTAGCAATAAGATAAAGTCTGCAAATGTTTATCTCGATTAACATGAAGTAGATGGAGAATAAGCGTTTGTAAAAATAGTTTGTGCAAGAGTAGAGAAAGTCATGTGAGTGTAACACATCAGATTTTTTTATGTCCTGGACATGCAAAGAGAATGGAATGCGCCACATAGCAACCAGCGCTTAAAAGATTTGACTATCGCTTATAACCTACCATATTCCCCTTGCATCTACAAGAAAATTAGCAATAAGATTGACATCTCGATATCTCGATTAACATGAAGCATATGGAGAATAAGCGTTTGTAAGAATTGTTTGTACAAGAGTAGAGAAAGTCATGTGAGTGTAACACATCAGATTTTTTTATGTCCTGGACATACAAAGAGAATGGAATGCTCCACATAGCAACCAGCTCTTAAAAGATTTGACTATCGCTTAAATACTACCATATTCCCCTTGTACCTACAAGAAAATTAGCAGTAAGATTAACATCTCGATTAACATGAAGCATATGGAGAATAGGCGTTTGTAAAATAGTTTGTACAAGAGTAGAGAAAGTCATGTGAGTGTAACACATCAGAATTTTTTTTCTAAAATAATTGTATCGTGTGGAGCAGTAAAAAAATAATAATATTTCGGATCTAATTTAAAACTATTGATGAAATTTGATCTATACATTATATGTTAAACTCTGATCGCGGTATTAAAATTTCAAATGAATCGATCCGAAATTGTGAATTTTAGTGGGTGGATGAAACTGTAAGAAAATGGTGCCATCGTGAGACAAGTACGGTGCACTGCAGGAACTAACTGCATGGTGCATTGGGCGCGGTCGTTAGAAAACCGTTCTCTCGACCTTTTTATGTGAAGGCTGTGAAGTACAGCCTTGACTTTTGTGCGGTCCTGGGTTAGAAAGTTGTACGTGCGCTGAGAAGATGATGTTACTTCCTTCACACGTACATTTCTTCCTTTTCTTTTCTCTTTATTCGTTCATTATTTGAGTTACTCCGTCCTTGAATCTACATGTAGTTCCTGACATTCCAGTATATCTTTCTCTCTAGTTTTACAATCGCTTATTCTTTTCTATAATCATTAAACGCAGTAATAAAAATACGTAGTTATTTATGGCAATTAAAAGTGTTTACAGGAGAAATTTCTAAATATCACAGTTTTTATTTAATTTTTTCAAAATTTTGTCACATGCTTCTCTACCGCATATTATAAGTGTGTTTTAAATTTCTAGGTATTGAATAGTTTTGAAGAAAAAAACTTACCTTTATTATGCTAATTAATTAGTTGTTGCATAAAAAGAAATAAAAGAAGTAATAAGAAAGAAAGGAAGTAGTAAACAATGAACGAAAAAATACCAGGCGCTCAAATTCGCGCTGGCAACGTTACTGCGAGAATTGACAGTATTCCTTTACACCAAATCTAAATTCCAATACAGGTGCTTGGTTGCAGTTAATCCGCACTCCCTATCCCACATTCCAAGAAATATTGTACTGGTGTATCAAGTGTTACCTGCTTGTACCCGCATTGAATGCGGAAACAAACTGTTATTTTATTGTTGGTGTTAGTCAGTGTGGTTTATAAGCATTGAACAGAAACTCGAGACCGCTAGAGGGATGAAAAAATTGAAAATTGTTACGAAATATCGCAGCAGATTATGACGTCTACAGACCGGACAAAAGCGAAACCCAAATTTCAGGAGCATTTCTCAAAGAAGGCAAGACGCAAAACCACGAAGAAATCCAAATATGAGTAAGTAAGCAAAGTTTACCCAACTGATTTATCCAACAACGCACCAAAGGAATACCGACAGGTCCAATACCCCCAACTATTTCCTACGTTTTGCTGCTTAAAATCGTTACCATCGATTATCCGAAAAAAATGCATTATCCCCTTTACTTCGATTAAGCGGGGTTCTATTCTACTAACACATTAAGTACTAATACCCAGAACTGACATATAGAAGCTTTTTCACTCTTCTGGATGTTTTAGAAAACTTTGTAAACCTTTAAATATAATTTTTTTACAATTAATCCTCAATGGTCGAGTTAATTATTAATATCTCGAGCAGTTTAAAAGTCTATAAAAACAACCTGTAATGCCATTTTTAAGTTAATTCTCTCCGAGTGTCTGCTGAAAATTTGAACCAGACTGGTTAAGAACTGCATCCTAAGGAACGTTTTTAATGTGCAACGGCGTAAGAAACAAATTGAGTTAAAGATATTGGAAGTAAATACAGATCATTAGGCCGTGTGCTCATGGGCATTTAAATGACCACGTGTTAAAGCGTTAAATGGATCTGGGAGTAAAAATCATAGGGTTTTGGTAAGTGAAGCGTCTTTAACATAAAACTAATTTTTTAACTTTTTAAAAAGTTTGATTAGATTTTAGCTGTAGGTACCCATAAATCACTAAAATACCCCATTGATTGTACTGGATTTCGACAATGAACAAAGTTTCTTTTGCAGAAAATAATAAAAATAAGGCTTTAATCAACATGTATATAAGAATTTGCATGGAATGTTATTAACAGAGGTTAAAGATTTGTTTAGGGTGAGATCTTCACAAACCAGTCACTGATGGTGTTGGAATTTTCATACCAGTAAGGAAAGCATGCTTTCTTGGCAGTGCATACTAAGACACTACATAGAAATTACGCTGTTTTCATTGAATACTGAAGAAATAGGTAACATACCGTCAATTATGCGATATATAAACATTTGAATGTCCTTTTTCAGTTGAGTTTGGAAGGCTTTGGGAATTAGGCAGTCTAAAGAAAAACTCTCGTAAACTTCTTCTTTGAGCGATAATTAAAAAAAGAAACAAAAATAAAATTTTGAAATACTGTGTAAAACTAAAATATATTGTTCGGTAGGTTCCATCACTATGAAGTATATCTGTTGTATTCTGAAATGTTTCAATATTATATTTTGCTTTCTTTGTTGGTAAACATGGAGTTTGGAAAGTAGTGCTGAAGAGTAAGTTTAACTTTTCATCTTGGAAAAAAATTGAGTTTTATTTATGGAGCTCTTTAACTGCTGTGGTCCTTAGCGTCCCATTCTATATTGGACGTGAAAGACCGGTACGTTTGCTCAGAGGCCTCTTTATCAGGCTTGAGATTCTTTTACGTGCCGTAAATCTAGGACACGGGACCACCGACTTTACTTCCCTTCCGAAGGAAGCCATGCTAAGGATTTTTACGCCTGAAAAAAATCCATCGTCCTCTGCCGGGTTTGGACCCGCGACCTCGGGAATTAGAGGTAGCATGGTAGCCACTACACCACGGAGGATGAATTTTCATCTTGAGAACATGTAGATTTCGATATAGGTAGAACAAAGAAAACCACTTCTTTAATTTTCTTCACTTTTATTTTTGGGCAATGGAAAGCGACAAAAAGAATGCTTACTTATCGAGACGAGTAAATTTATAGAAATCATAAGTGGAAAAAAATAATATAAGTAAGTTACCACAGCCTTCTTTAAATGCAAGTTTTAACTCTTCCCATGTACTTTCCAGCTATCCATAGTAATCAGCTTGTTTAATGTACACTGTAGATCTTAAAAATATAGTCTTTTCAGTATTTGTTTACATCCTTGCCAATTATAACAATTCTATCAGAATATAGAATAGCCTTTTCCTTCACCTTCTGTTTACAAAATTTCTGCTGGCAAAATTTCGATGTAGTTACCGACTTCGGGTCTTGTCCTCTTCTCTCTGAAATGTTTTTTCTCTCGATATTTAGATTCGCTGCGGCCTGAAAGCGCTTCTCTAACATTGGAAGTCTAGTCTAGATAGCATAGTGCACCTGACCCGATTGTCGGCACAGTTGTTGAGAAGCGTCTAATACTCGTAGCATTTAAAGTGCTTACGTACTCAGGTGACACTGTCTTCAACTGAAAATGTATTTTTATCTGGACGTTTTAACATCCTTTGAAAGATAAGTTATGATAAACAGAAGTAACAAATTGTTAATGCGTAGCAAGTAATTAGTGTTCCATAAGCTTTTTAAAAACAATCTCTATAAGATATATAGGGTTGTCTCATGAGTTCGTTCGCTTTTCGTTACGTTTCAATCACTAAGAACGCCTGGGAACACACCTCACCCGCAGCATAGCTACGACAGCGTAGTTGCCAACTTTCCGTTTACAAACTTTAAACGCAAGGTCGTTCAAAAGATAAATAACTACGGCAGTTAGGTTTTGTAAAAAAAAACTATTTATTTCCTGCAGTATACACCATTATTGTCGACAATATATTGCCAACTTCCTGGCTATAGTAGCACGAACTAAATTGAGCTCCAATACTAACACCCGAGTTGTAATTCGTGGATTGTTGACTATCGTTTCATGAATTCTTTCCACGTCCGTAACCATTGGCCGTCCAGACTGAGGTTTGTCTTTTAGGGAGAAATTCCCAGCTCGAAATCGACTAAACCGCTTTTGACATGCTCGCTTCGTTACTGCATCTTCCCCGTAGAGAGCACAAATTTTCTGCCGGCATTGTGAGGCGGTTTTACCCGTACGATAGTAAAACAGCATAAGATGTCATAAATGTTCCTTTTTGCTTTCCATAGTTCGTAAACACAAGTTCACGCTGTTCCATCCCATGTCAGTCACAAATACACACTGAAATATCCAGTAGTGAGTCTGGTTGTTGTTCTCTAAGTCGTAGGGGTGATTAGGTAACTAGGATAACTTGAGCGTACTTAGGTTTCAGGGTTTTCAGGCGCTAAATGGAACTTGCGAGCAAAACGAACGAACTTATAAGACAACCCAATAGTTTTAAAAACAATCAAAGTTAAAATCTAAAGAATAGCAGTTTAGGTTATATTTACGACGCAAAACTTTCCAAAATTTAAAACTACCTTATCTTAAGTGTCATTGCAAAAATTATGTTGTTTTGAGACCTATCTCTTGTACTGTGCATGAGTAATAAATTGGAGTTTTGTAGTTAATGCATTCACACCTGCAGTTTAGATGGAGAAATTGTGTAATGTATATGTTTGGTATTTTCGGCGCATAGTTTCTGGTGACACGATTATTGGAATATACAATAAGTCGAGTGATTATGTCATTAGTTATCGTCATCCACGAGAGCTGGAAAACCAGACCCCACCCACTAACACCACACAAAGAATTTAATCTCGTGATGTACCGTCCAAGTGCCTTCCCTTGCGTAGTTTTCCTTCACATCTTCGTGTTCCGCCTGCAGGCCAAGGCCTTGCTCGGAGTTAAGCAAAAGTAACTGTGAATGTCGAAACAGCGTGAAGCTTAAACGGTCACGAGTTTGATCCCAAACTACACAGAGAGTGGGTATCCTTGAAAATTTTCTGCATAACTCCTTGAAAAGGTGAATAGGACGCTCCATTTAATATTTGATCATCCCTTTTATAGTGTTAGATATTAAGAAGATTTTATGCTAAGGAAAATTATTAAACTTGTAGTTATGTATTTTTATTTTTTCACCATTTAACTACTCCTTTGCGAAATTTTACTGCAAAATACACATTTGGAGGTCTCCTGAGATCAGAAATATCTGCTTGATTTTGTGCACTTAAGAAGGAAAACTCAAATAAATATCAAATTTCAAACTTAAATTAAGCACATTAAAGCAGGTAGAAGATTATCAGGAAACTCTCACATTAAAAACAAACCTTTGTATGAAAATTTGCTTCCTTCTTTTCTTTCTAGGAAACAATCCTAATGATTTTAATTTAAATGTAATATATTTGAAGTAATGGCACGGCAAATGAACAATTAAACTTGAATTTGTTTGTAACTAATCTGTAAAGTCCTCTTTATTTTACTAAATTTTGTAACTTGGCAACCATAAGAGAAAAATGTAGATCTAGCTATATTTTAATCTTGTTGCAGAACAAAATGACGTAGTAACCGCTTCTAAAATACATCCTGTTAATTATTTAAATTTTCATCCTGTTAATCATTCTTTAGTGCCTCTCATACTCGTACAAAGGCTACTTAATATCAAGGCTAGCATATAGAAAATACTTTACTGTCAACTTCTCTGTATGTTTATGAACCTACAACAAAATCGATGTATGAAAACCATTGCTAGGCATTTAGCAGTTGTAGCGTGGTGCAAAATACAAATTAAAATTCTGGCATGCGCAGTTTGTAGAATACCTCTTAAAGTGAACTACAATAGATATAGATTCTTACATCTTAGAGTTTTTTTAATTTTGTGTACCAGTTTTAGTTACGCTTATAAACAAAATAATGCGTAATTACTATTATGGAAATATATAATTCTTATAATTATTTCTCTGCTTTTTCTTCTTCTTTTGGCTTTGTTCTTCCAGAAAGAAGAAAATGTGTTAATTAACTATTAAGTGGAATTACCAAATGTGATATTTTATATTTTAACGGAAATAACTTTTGTGATACTTATTGATTCGAAGTATATATGCTTTATTGGACACTTGAAATGTTTTGTCTTTCAAAACAAAAAAATTAAGCAGAACATTTATTTTTGTTAGAACTTTTAATATTTCGCGTTTTAAAAATACTCTCCTGTAAAAAAGATACAGTGTAGACAAGCACTAAATCAAGGATAAGCTAACAACTACTAGTTTAAATTTCGTTGAGATTATCTCAAACATACACCTTTCAAAATATATGTACCTTTTCTAAGAAATAACTGAAAGATACAAGTCTGAAAATATCCATATCTATCTAAGATAACCTGATAATACAGTGAACTAGAATTACATTTTTAGTGTAACAGGTTTTTAGATTCTAATAGTTCTGTCTTAAAATGTTAAACAAAAATTTCAGTTCTTTTTCTTCAGAAAGAAAGAAAAAATCTGATATGGTACATTCACATGACTTTCTCTACCCTCTATCGTTTGCCAATGAATATGTAAACTAGTCCTACTAAGGTTTATTTTTATATCCAATTCATTTTAATCCAAATAAACTTTTACAGAAATAGGTACATTACACATTTCGTTATAGATATAAATGTAACAGTAATAGCCAAATATATAAGAACGGACGCCATACCCTGGCCTTAAAATTCCATGCTGTTTCAGTGGAATCGCGAGAAACAACGGAATGTTGACAGGACTTTAAAAGAATGGCTCAGTATTCATCAATTCGAACCATTAATAACCATATCTCGGAAATGGTTGATGCCACAAAAAAGTTATTTGAAATGAATTGTGTGATTTAAAGAAATCTACATTTTTTGTGTAGTACATTTTCGTCTATCGCTTAACGTTTAGTGGTTATACAAAATTCCTTCCGAATGAACAGGACTTCAAAAGCCTATTCCCAGAAAATTTAAGAAATAGTTACATTTTATGTGTCATGTGAATATATTTAATATATGGTATTTTAATCAAAATCGTTAGAGCCATGTTTTAGAAAATCAAAAATTTTGAAAAATGTTCCATGTGAAGAGTAGTTTGGGTTAGAGTTTCTTGAAAATCTTCGTGTCGCATCTTTGAAATATACTGAAATTTTATAACAAGTTTGGTGTTGATCCGACTTTTCATTTTTTAGTTATGCTGTTTACAAACACGGACCTTTTTCTAAAAAGTTGTTTTATTAAGGGGTCCTCAAAACGTGTATTTCCGGTGAAATCTCGGTATCGATTTTTTAGGTGGAATGCAATCCCTTCTGTACCTACTAAATATGGTAGAGTAGGTAAAAAGAATTAAAAATTTAAATACTGTCAGCAACGAATCCTTCTTGATCAGTGACATTAAATAGAATATGTTTCTGTAGTAAACATCCCTTCTCCTGTATATAGTGTAGTTTCTCAGAAAAAACACCTAAGTATGTCAATATTTGCAGAATATTTCTTCCAATACTTCGAGTTAGTATTTTTTAGGCCAGTTACCATAATGACAATAAATAAATATATACGACAGGAAACAATTTATATATGCATATAATTTAAGTAAAAATATAAACATTTGTTTCTGGGTTCATTGTATGTCCAGATAGATTTTACACTTCTTGCCCCCTTGGAAGGATAAAAGAAATCTTCTTTTTATATTTTACCGCTCCTTTATTATGAGAATTACAATAAATAAGAAGGAAATATTATTTTCCATCGCATATTAGTTTTCAGAGTTGAGTATCTTAATTAATCGTTATAGATTCTTTTACAAATGTTCTATTCATAAGATATGTGTAGAAATTGGAAGGAATGCAGAAACTATTTCACATTCATGAATCCCTTGCTTGTTTCCCTTATCTGTATGAAGTACCATTTTCCTCTTGCTCAGCACTTATAGAAAAGACAGTCGTTGCTAAGTAACAGAGTTTTGCTTCCAGGGCGTAGCTCTAGAGTCTAGACAAAAGACTAGCTCGGTGCCTCGACTTTTGCATTATTAAGTACCCAAACAAGCACTTCAAAGAACACGAGAGAAAGAAAATATTTTTCTTTATTTTGGTAATTATAAAAGAAAATGTGCAGTTAATACAATTTTGGAAGGGTTTCTAATATTTCATTACATACACATTGCAACGCGCCAAGCTTGCTGTGTCTGTAAGAAACACTGATATATCAACAGATTCCACAGAAAAGTAATTGGTTAAGATTGTTAGGAAGAGGAAATGAAAACAATTGCAGCTTGCGTTCCGACAGATCGTTCTCCATATCAAAGGTAAATGTAATCGATTAGGGTGGGCCATGTCGTATAATTGGCAGACTGATGTTACAGCCGACAGCCACTAAATGTTATTTGGCTCTGGGGCAGCATTGCTGTGCCCCGGGCGTTGTGGTAACGCGCTTCCGCTAATAAGTAAGACCGATCGGAAAGTAACTGACCCTTTTTTGGAACGTTATGAAATCTCAAGATTTCGGGAATGTGTACAAAATAATTGTGTGCATAATATGGAGTTGTCAGCAGGATTAAAAGCAAGGTGTTAAATCTATAGCTACCTGTAATGCATCAATAGAGGGTCCATGTATTCAAGAATTCGTTTAAAAGTAACATCAAATATCAAACGATTATGTAATATAGATTTTAAAAAAACTGAAGTGTTACTTTCACTTGATTTTATCTACCCACTATCGTTTATTTTCACCTTTGCTTCATATTAATCCAAATAGAATAAATGTTTCATTACACATTTCTTTGTGGCTACAGAAGGAATAAGGAGGCTGTAGGGATAGTCAGGTGTTTAAAAAGCGATTCGGATTTGTTAATTGCAATGAACAATTGCAAAAGTCCTTATTACGTAACCTTGTATATAAGGAACATTTATTTTATGTAATGTTTTTCGTTTCTAAGAAGTAAGTTATTGTAAAAATAATACCATTTTGCATTTTAAAGTTAATATTAATTTCGTATGCAAATATAATATAAACGAACCGAATTTCAAAACAAATTAATATAATTTATTTGCTTATGCACAATGCGGAAACCTGGAAAGAATGAACGTGCGTGTGGAATAAGAAACAAAAGAAGGAAAGAAAGTTATTTAGAAAGAGTGGGTGAAGAAAGAGCAATGCTGAAACTGATCACTAAGAGCAAACAAATGGTTAGAACATTGGATGAGGAGACATGCATTGAAAGGAACGCTGTAAGGAGAAAAAGGTTCGGAACAGGAAGAATTAACAGATGTTGGAGAATATTACTCATAACACGAATAGTACATATGCCCAGTTGTAGAGGAAATCGGAATAGTGGGAAGAATGAAAGGAGGCTGGGTTTGCAGTGAATGAAACAAAGAATTATTGAGGTAACAAAGAAGGCTTATTTGCAGTTCATAGGTATGTGAGAACAGCACTTCCCAGGGAAATTCACATTTATTTGTTTTGTCTATTATAAGGTGAAAAGGCTTTGTAGAATACGCAAAACATGGAATATTTTAGATAAAAGCAAATAATTATATAGAAAAAAATAAGTATGCACTGACATAATTAGTTAAATGTGCACCGATGATATTTGAATGTCACATAATGTAATGAGTAAAACTTATTCCATTACTCCAATTTCTGACTTATTGGTCAGTTTTCACTGGAAGATTTGCTTTAAATTTTAATGAAAATAAATCAACACTGCAACAATAGCATGCTTAAGACTTAAAGCTGGGAACTGATATCACACCTGCATAATTCGTCTATAAATACAACTGCAGTGTCAGGTTGTAGCCCGCAGATCTTATCTCAACTTTCAGTTAGAAATACGGTACCTTCGTGACATAGTCGATGATGACATGCACATGGTGGCCTCGTGAACGGCGTATCCGGGAGACACGCCCCCACTCCCTCGCCTACCTGAAGGGAATGCACGGTTTGTTTCTCGTCTTCGTTTATACTTCGTGATGAATTCTTATTACGTAAAATAAATCATAATTGTTGCATCACTTGCATCATAGGCATTGCTAACGTGTACATAAACTCTTATCATGGGTCTGAGCTTATGAAAATGCACATTTATTAGGTCATTTTAGACATTTTATGTTATTTTCTATTTTAGATATTCTTTCGATTTTACGTTATTATTTTGTTATTTTCTGGCTCCTTGCGTCGTTATGTAGTAATTTTCTTTCATTTACATTAATACTATGTAAAGCTTTTAATATTACTGACATTTTATATAAGGATAATTAACTTACCAAACATCTGAAATTTAACTATTCAGCTGAGATAGAGTAACTTTGTATATCCTTTACTCGCATTCTTGGGGAAAAAACACCATCCCTATTTAATCGTAAGTCTGGAAAGGGTAGCTTTTGGATGGAGCGGGGCTACTGTCAGGGGAGCACGTATCATTACAGTTATGAATTCATGTCCCAAACTATGGATGAAATAAGGATCCGACGGTAACGTGCCGGAAGGTGCCGGGACCAATCCCCGGCGACCGCCCACTATGACTCATGGATTTTTTTCATGAATTTTCCCGGGTCGCCAGGCGAATGCTGGAGTGGTTTCCTTCATCTCCATGAATTTCCTGTCCCTTCATTTCGTTCATTTAATCATTTCATTCACCTTTCACCCCGTTTGATCTTTTCAGGGTTGGAAGTGTCGGCGTTGATGTTTCGGTGCAGTGTGGAAGGGGAAAAGGATGCTCTCTGTAAAGTTTTTCCGTCCCTTGGCCTTCACCTGGTTTCCGGGGTATAAGGACCGCCCCTGGGGGGGGGCGTTGGACCCTGTGTGGGGCGGGGTCCCGGTCTGCCTGTACGACTGCCGGGGCATCGCAATCTGGAAACTGCAGGGACCCTGTCATTGCTGTGCGTCACTCCTGGTTCCGGTCGCCCGGTTTCTCTCTTCACCTCGTCCCCCTCTCCCGGGGCGTCCCCTCGTGGGGTGTCGGTACAATATCCTCATTCCTAGATCGGCGCTAGTCCCCTCCGCTTCTTAATCTAATCCAATCCAATGGATGAAACAGGCCAGTTCGCGTTAATGAGTATATACAAACAGGCTGTTATTGTCATTGGCTGTGAAGTCCTCTTCGTTCGTAATGAATTTTATATAATCTAACAACCGAAAGGGTTAATACTACAGCTTTGTAAGACCTGGTTAAAAACAATTTTCTGCATTTGCTTTTCAGATTCTTCAAACAAGAACATGGAACAAATATATTTTGAATGAATTTTCTAAGTTATCTCATCATTATTCTTATATCTACTGTTTCTGCTTGTTTAACAGGTATAACCGTGTATACATTAATTTATAGCCTTCTGTACACTAATTTTAATAAATTAAATAGCCCCAGTTTTAGATGATTTTTGTAAGCTCTTTTTAAATAATTGATTTTATAGACCGTTTTTCAAACATTTTAGGTCATCAAAATCCTGGCCCTGATGATCAGGTATTTTTAACGTGTTAATTTCAATGTAAATTCTATCTACAAAAACTTAAACATAAAACTACGAATATTTCGGAGACGATTAATGCTGCAGAAGACTTTTATTCCATAAACTTCTTGTTTTAATTAGTTCTACAGTTTTATCTATCTCTTGGAGCTTCCTAGTAGAACAAAATTAAAACGGAATGAACATCCCCTTAATGGCTGTTTACACAAAATACACGTTATTTGCCATATTCATATTTCATAATATGATATTTTAACCAAAACTGGTATACACATGATTTAGGTCTCTTTTTTATTAGAAGGGTTATTTGTGCCGTCTTGCATCTTTAAAAGATGCCTGATTAAGTAATAGTTATAGTGTTAACTTTTGTGTCGACTTTTTGTTTCTAAGTCATACACACTAGCACTCGCATTTTGTAATAAATTGGGGACCCACCAGCATTTAAAAAGAAAGAAAAAGAAAAATTAAAACAACACAGATATAAGGAATTATATGTTTTTCTCAAAACGGGTTCCAATCAGGTTCACACTTAAAAACGGAACATTTTCCTTAATTCTTGCCCAATAGGTTAATCCAAATAAGAAGTATATTTTTGTATTCTAGAACTGTGCATTGGTTTTGTATACGAAAGTGTGTCGAGCTTTTGGGTGAAACGGACGTTAAAGAGGATAGCTATACTTAGGACGTATGTTTTTGCAATAATACGATAACGAAAAAATCTGATGTGTTACACTCACATGACTTTCTCTACTCTTGTGCAAACTAGTTTTACAAACGCTTATTCTCCATATACTTCATGTTAATCGAAATGTTAATCTTATTGCTAATTTTATTGTAGGTGCAAGGGGAATATGGTAGGCTTTAAGCGATAGTCAAATATTTTAAGAGCTGGTTGATCTGTGGTGCATTCCATTCTCTTTGCATGACCACGACATAAAAAAATCTGATGTGTTACACTCATATAACTTTCTCTACTCTTGTGCAAACTATTTTTACAAACGCTTATTCTCCATCTACTTATTGTTAATCGAGACTCTATCTTATTGCTAATTTTCATGTAGATGTAAGGGGAATATATATTTACAAGGGCAATATAGAAATACAGTAGCCTTTAAACATAGACGTTACTCTTAATAGCTGGTTGCTATGTGCAGCACCATTCCCTTTACCACAGATTAATACTCTGCATATCCAAGACAAAAAAATGAATAACGAATTCCCATTTGAGAAAATAAGTATTGAAAAATTTAAGGGAATAACAAGCAATATCTCGAACATGATTCACTCAACAACAAAAAATGTATATGACATAAATTGTGTATTTTAACGCGATCTACATTCTTTGTGTAGTAAAATTTTGTCTATCTCTTATGGTTTACCAGTTATGCAAAAGTCGTTCACAATGAAGAATACTTTTGGAGACATTCCCAGAAAATTCAAGATATACATTTTATATGTCATGAAAATATCTTAAACATATGATATTTTAATCAAAATCTTTAGAGCCATTTTTGAGAAAATTAAAATTCGAAAAATGTTCCATGTAAAGGGTAATCTGGGATGGGGGGATTTTCTTGAAAACCTTCGTGTCGCATCTCTGGAAGATACTGAACCTAAATACCAAGTTTGGTGTTTATCCGATTGTTTGTTTCTGAGTTTCTGAGATGCTGTTCACAGACACACAGACACACACACACACACACACACACACACACACAGACACACACGGACATGTTTCCAAAAATCTCGGTATCGAATTTTCGGATGGAATACAATACTTCCGCTACTTACTATACGTAGTAGATAAAGTAAAAATGCATATATCAGAACTTAAATATTATCTGAGGTCTAAAATGCATAATTGCAGTGCACGATAAGCCAACTAGTTTTATAATAATTTAGCATCTACTTCACTATCTAGAGCATTTGATGAATTGAACGGGCATGTGAGAAGGTCCCCATGCTTTGCCGCGGTCTTTCTGTGAAATAAATTACTGATTCTTAATTAAATGTTCATTAATGTTGATTTTGCATATTTAAATAACAAGTATACCTTCGTATTGCACGAAAGCAAAATTAATACCTGGAAAATCCAAAATAAAACAAAAATCTATTTGTGAATTATTTCATTACCCACCTTACACTTAAGTTCAGAAATATATACCTTTGGGTGCAAAAAATAGGCTCATGTAGGAGAGGGAGGGTTTAGGTTGGTAATGAATGTGTAGCTTCGTTGTCTTCATGCGTCGACAAGTTGCTTCAAATCCAAAACCATGATCAGGGTGTAACAGAGCCAATGCTTCCCCCCTTTTTTGTGTTCTTGTTCGTTAAGTAACATAAGTTAATACTAATAATGATAATATTAATAAGAGTGATGGTCCAATTATTTAATTATACACTTTTGTACAAGTGTGCTATCAGATATTATTGTTATTATTTTTGTTGTATCTAGATTCTTATGAACAAAAGTAGTTATTGAAATCCAAAATACATCGATAAATATACTATTTCTTTTTAATTCGGTTCTTGGAAAGCGGTTCTTCGATGTATGTCCTTCGTTTCCATGTAACAAAACGTTTGACATAAATATTGTGGCTTTTGTGCATTTTAACGAAACAGGTAACTCGTTCTCACCCACCTCTCCCTCTAAGATCGAATCTCTAATCATATTTCAATCAGATTAGCTCACTATTAATTATGTGAAATCATCAGATAGACTTCATCAACAGAGGTTATTTTTGAGCGCTTCTTTGTTCCACACTGAGTATCATATCGCTCATTGGTTCCTGTTTGTTTCTTGGCATTTGTTTCAAGCCAGTTATATGGAGACGCGATGAAGGCTGAGTGAAGTTGTGGGTTAGATAACTATGGAATCCTTACGGAAGAAAAACACTATTGCGGTCTAGGTGAATCATTTTTTTTTACCGAAGTATGCATACCGCCACCACCACCAATAATAGTAATAATAATACAGCTTGTTTCATAGGGATCAGGAGGTCCTTATGTTGCCAATGTAAATTTGTGATTTTCTGGTGCTCTCATCTCCATAACTGTAGAGATAAGCTTTTATTTTACCTTATTTTACCTTTATCAAGCAATTTAAAAGTAATTCTTTTACATTAAATCTTATATACTTGTATTATAATGTGAAATTTTTGTTTCTAAATTCTTACCACATTTGTATTTTTTGTGACTAAGCTGTGAACCACGGGCAATAACCAAAATTGTAATAGCTAGGTAAGTAAAAATACTTTAAGTAGTGACAGAATGAGATGAATATCTTAAGTAGCATTTTAGATGAGCGTACCAAAAGTTTATAAAATTTAAATCTTAAAAAAAAGGAAATAGGAGTTTAATGTTTATACGCTAAAAAAAGGTGAGTGCAGTAAGATTATGGCTAAAATTATTAAATATTATTGCAATATAAATAATGAACACCTGTGATGTTTAAAATAATTTACAATTTTAGCAGAATAAATAAGAATATAGCAATATGAACACACACACACACACACATATATACAAATAACACAACTGACTTAATCTGAAACAGCGGCGTGGCAAAGTTGCACCGCCAAGGTAGTTAAATTTTTAAATGAACTTACAGAAGACACATATACCCTTAAAGGCACTTTCGTATTGATTTCGGCAATAAATTTTGGCAGTTAATATTGATAGCAATATTGATGATATCAGTATTAGTACTATGAATAATTAATATAATATAAAAAAATAAAATTGCAAAATTTTAAAAATGAACTCATTCACCTCCCGGCCCCTTTAAAGCTTGATTTATAATAGTGGGCCCACAATCTTTAATACAGCCTATAAAATTCAGAATTAATGGTTTTTTCCACTGCGTAAATTGGTGCAATGGACGCTATTCGTGTCCAGTATTAGCTGCTTACATCGCGATCATGTAAAAGTTCAGGGAACATTGCTCTTGGTTTAAAGTTTTGATACTTGTAACTTCATATGGAGCAGCAATTCCAGCGACCCTCGGTGTCGCAGGTGTTCTTTATTCTGTTAAGATACCCAGGGGGATTATAGAAGCCAACCTCCTCCCTTATTGCTGTGTACATGCTGCACGGCTATGAGTGGGTTTACATTTCTGAATACATAGTTTTTCCTGTAATAAAGACCGGTATGGCTTAACTGCTCTGTTATATCATATGACAAAGATATTTTAAAAAATTCACACGACTTCTCTATCATTTCTTCTACAAAGTATTCCTGCAAAACTTTCTTCTAACTGCTCTTTAATCGAGATAAACGCTTGCAAAAGGATTTTATTACAGATTTCGTTGTAGGTAAACGATAGTGGAATCTTTAAAAAGCAGCTCCCTATGGATAACTTTTCAATTCCACTCTTTTCATGATCCAGAAAAAATATAGCGACTTAACACTTGAAACAAATGAAGTATTTGAAAATTCAAACAAATACTGTATTCAAACCAATATTTCTATTTTTGTGTAGCAAGTTTTTGGTCTCATATTTCTTTACAAGTTACACAAAATTAATTTACAATGAAGAGTATTTTACATCTGTTCACAACAAATTAAGATAGAGATTTTATTTTCAAGCAAATTTCTTAGACATGTGGTATTTTAATCAAAATTGTTGGAGCCATGTTTATAAAATAAAAAAGTAACCAACATTTTTACATGCAAAGGACAGTTTGGGTGGGAGAATTTTCTTTAAAATATTCGTATAACATCCTTGAAGACGCTGAACTTAATACTTTGTATTTAGCAGACTTTTTGTTGTTGAGTTATGCTGTTACAGGCACACACACCCGGAACTTTTTTTAATTTTTTTTTAATTCACGGAACTTCAAACGTGTATTTATGGTGAAATATTGATATCAAAAGTTTGGGTGGGGTTTTCTTCTCATGAAGTTTGAAGATTTCTTCTGGGCTGTTCACCCTGGTTTTGTTGCCTTTTTACTGCTACGTGACTTCCGGGCTCGCGAAAATATGTATACTATGTGACGAAGGAAGGTCACGAGAAACCTTAATGCTTTGGTAGGACCCAGGATTTTAAAGTTGTTTCTCCCGAGCCTCATTATCACTAGTGAAACCACTTCGCTCAATTAAATATAATTTCTCACAATCACTGACGAATTGAGGATTCCCAGAGGTGCGAAAGAAGGCTGAACGAGAGGAAAAGGCATAAGATCTCCTTCCATAGTTCACAAGCAGACCAGATGTCTGTCGTACAAAAACGTTTGACGACTTAGAACATCATCGCGGGTTCGGAGAGGTATGGATAGCGTATTTGGTTCCTGACGTGGATTCACAACTCTGTTTCGATTCTGCACCCCGATTCATGACCGTCAACCCAATAATATCTTAAAAGATATCTAAGCTGCTTAAAAGGCCTAACAACCATTATGGTCGAAAGCTTGAGAATCTCAGCTGATTGGCCATGAAACGATTATTTACATGTGACACGATACTATTCCTTCTTATAAGTAAGATAATGCATAGAAAGCTACAGCAAGAACCTATAGGAGGGCTGACTAAAAAATATAAACAAGACTTTCTTACAGCAAGTAAGGTGCTACATTGAATTAAGATGATTACAGTGGAGATAACCACTGAGATGGCTCCGTGGAAACGTGTAAAGGTCGCATTCGGGAGGTCCTGGGTTGATTCTGTCAAGTCAGCCAATCTCACCATGGGTTTTTTCGTGGTTTCTCAAGATCGATAGGCGAATGCTGAGGTAGTTCCACTTCTACCATGAATATCCTACCCACATTTCCTGCCAAAATAATTTCCTTTCATCTGTTTCAACTCACTGTTTCAAAGTTGCAAGACTAGGCGACGGTAGTTGGTGTGTTGCGACAGGACGGTGGAATTTGTGCCATGGAAATATTTCTCCCTGGCACTTGGAGAGACTGCTGGGTCACCCTTCCTTCCTGTGAGTGTCTGATCTATTCCCGTACCCCCCAGGTTGCGGGTGACAAGGCAGCCGACATCAGAATTCTATCATTTTGGAATCGTTAGGGACTCCGTCCTTACTACCCCACATCGTCGTCCGGATCTGGTCGTCCTTCGGTTCTCCCCTTCATCCCAACCTTCCAGGGATTACTTTAGAAGTACAAAGGGTCCACTATGGGCTACTTACGGTGCTGTATTCCTGCACCTCCATCTGACAACTAATTTTAATCTTCTAATGCATGCATCATTTTACTGCATATGCCACTGTTCCTCTAATTCCTAAACCGGTTTAGAAATCTCTGTCACAGCGATTCGAATAACCACGATCGTTAAGGCGAGATGAAATGGACTGGACATCCATTCAAAGTCGAACGTCGTGAGTTCGAGTCCGAGCGATTCCAGTAAATATGTATGTGGTAAAGGACGGGGAGGACCCACGTAAAATAACTGGCGTGATGACACACATAGATGACACAGAATTACAATTGACTGCAGTTGCATGGATTTTACCTTTGTTCTAAAAAATAGTACAATACTGAAATAAGTGTATATATTTATTATATAAAATAGCTACATATACCTTTATTATATTGTTAAATGCCAGCACAATATGAGAATAACAAAAAACACGTAAGATATTCTAAAACATTTACTAAACATTTTTGTTACCAGATGGCAACACTGTGCATTAGAGGGTTAAGCCTCAGTGGTAGTCAGTAGCGCATGAATTAGTGGGAGGCATTCCGGACCTGTGCTCAAGGATCATAATAAAGTTTCAACATAATAAAGGATAATATAGGTTAAAATATTGGATGGAATACGAGGGTAATGGTTATAAACGCCACAAAATACATTTGGAAAGAAGAAACTCTCAAAATATAAACAGTCAAAGGACAGGCAAATGATGACCGTCAAAAAGGAAGGCTTGAAGCCATTCACTACGCTTTGAAGCCGACTAATATTTCTTCCTCGTAAAAAACATAGGCACCGGTAATATCTCAGTGATCATTCATAACAATCTGGAAAATACTACTAAAACATCAAATGAGCTGAAAAAATAACAATGACTTCACTAGATTTATTTTGAATATTCCCTAGACAGATTCCACTGTGGCCATCACATTTTGTGCCAATTAAATAGTAATTAGCGACGCCATGGTAAAACCATTCATGAATAACTTCCTGTGGACAAGCTTCTCTTTCTGGAAGAGAAATGCTCTTTTTCCTCTGCTATGGGATATAGAAGCATCAAGTGGTGAAAAATACAGCACAGCCATCGAGATTAATATACTATCAGTTTCAGCTAGCAGGTCGCGTTATTCCCCCGGCTATGTACGAGGACTCTCCCAGAAGTACTCGACCTAACAAAGAAAACACTAATATTTTGGGGAAAAAAATCTTTATTTCTCTACAAAGTCTCCTTTCAGCTGGTTACACTTTTCCCAGCGATGTTCATTAGCTTCGATATCCTGTTTATAGTGAGAACCGTCGAGCTCCGCAAAATAGCACCAACTGCAAACTCCACTTCTTCGTTGTTGCCAAAATTTTTTACCTCCAAGCCTTTTCTTCAACTTTGGGAACAGAAAATAATCAGAGGGCGATACGTCTGGCGAATAGGGTGAATGAGGAAGCAATTCGAACTTTAACTCATTGATTTTGCCCATGGCGATAATGGATGAGGAACTGGTGCATTGTCTTGATGAAGCGGAACTTCTTTTTCGCTAAATGCGGCCGTTTTAGCTTGATTTCATTATTCAAACGCTGCAATAAGATTGCATAATACTCGCCATTGATTGCTTTTTATTTTTGAAGATAATCAATGAAAATTATCCCAAACGCATCCCCAAAAAAACTAACATCAAGTCCTTGCCTGCACATGGAACTGTCTTCGCCTTCTTTGGAGCCGATTCTCCCCTTTGAATCTATCCTTCACCCATGTTTCATCCATGGTTATGAATCGATGCAAAAACTCGGCTTTATTGCAGCGAAACATCGCCAAACACTCGACTGAAACATCCTCACGACGCTGCTTTTGTTCCATTGTGAGTAAACGCGGCACCCATCTTGCACACAGCTTTCTCATGTCTAAATTTTCAGTTAGTGTGCGATGTACACCACTTTTTGAAATGCCCACGATGTCTGCTAGCTCACGCACTTTCAGTCGATGGTCATCCAATACCATTTTGTGGATATTCTACACAATTTCTGGCGTGGTTACCTCATTTGGTCGACCACTGTGATGTTCGTCTTGGCAGCTCTTACGGCCTCCCTTAAACTCTGCCACCGAATATTTTACTGTTGTTAACGAAGGAATCGAATCCCCCAGAGTATAATGTAGCTCAGCTTCAATATTAGTTGGACTAAGACCTTTAGACTGGAAGTGTTGTGTCACGTAACGATGGCCAGTTTTATCCATGTTTACAAATTCGCTGAGAGAGTTCACTATTAACGACTGCCAAGCAATCACTAAACAACGTAGCATTGTCAAACTTAAGCTTTATAAGGGTGGTACTTTCTACCATAGTCATTTGTTTGAAACAACTATATATATATATATATATATATATATATATATATATATATACGTCAGGTCGGGTACTTCCGGGACTGGAAGTTAAACATCTTGCCTTTAGTCAACACATTGGCTAAAATTAAGAAATAATTTCGACAATCCTATATGAATACGTCCCTGCATACCATGCGTCTTGGGTGAGCTAAGTTTATCTTTTACTCCACTGGTCTTATCAGACGGTGAATGTGTGAAAGAGTAAACAGATGAACAAACAGTGTGATATTATTGGCAACAATAAAATTAATAATTCGACACTTCGTGTCTCTGTTCTTCTATGTGCCTAAAATAGTAGCATGGGCTGTGGATATTCCATCCAAAATTCCATATCGAGATTTCATCTTAGTATACGTTTTAAGGGCCTGAAGAAAATATTTTTAAAAAAGGCGGGTGTGGTGGGGGGTTGCGTGGAACAGCATAATCCAAAAACGAAAAGCTAGATGCGACATGAAGAATTTAAGAGAATTCCTCACCCTAAACTATTCTTTACATGTAAAATAACATCGTTATTTTTATTTTCTCAAAAATTCATTTTAGATTTTGATTATTATACCATATATGTTGGATATTTATATGAAAATTATCAGTATAGCTTGAATGTTCTGCGAATAGTCTGTGAAGCCCTCTTCATTCTGAATTAATTTTGTATAGCTTGTAAGCCTTACGAGATACACAGAAATTTAGATATTCTTAAAATACCTACTGTATTCCAAATAAATTTTTTCTTTCTTTTTGGCTTTAATGTTTCTAAGCCATTCTTTGTTATGGGTTTAGATTTTCAAGTACTTCATATTTTTTCAAGCGTTAAGTCGTCATTCTTTTGTTTAACGTGGAACTTCCAAACTGGCCTATAGCGATCTGCTTTTCAAAGATTGGACTGTCACTTCAGCCTCTCCTGCATTCTTCTTGTACTTATAAGGAAATGTGTAATGAAACCAGTTCCGTAAACGAATATCTGGATTAACAAGAAATAGGCTGAAAAATAAGCTTCGGTTAAAGTAGTTTGTAGAAGAATGAGTAGAGCAAGTTATGTGAGTGCAGCACAGATTTTTCACTTATTTCTTGTAAGCTTTAACGTTTATAATACCAGACGACATGATATTAGATGGTGAATAAAATTAATTTAATGATGTTACTAAGTACTGGTAGACACTAGACGAAAGAAAGAAAGAAGTGAATTTACTGTTAAGGATAATTAACTCACCACCCCTTCCCCCTGACAGACCGTGAAGGGTTCAACAGACAGTAATTCCATGAAGATTTTTTCTTGTACCTTGTATTGGGTGTTCATTTCAAAGTGTGGTGGGACACACTGTATAGCGTCACTTGTCTAGCCGCTGAGGTTAGAATTCAATCCACCTTTTTTTTTAAGTTCCCTTGTTTACCCAGCTTATTATTTACTGTGTTTTACTGTATTGTTTACCGCTTATTATCGCAATTACACAACACACAGACACACCTATGCCCATGAAGGGACTCGAACTCGCAACCGTCAGTATGTCGGAGCGCCGAAGCTATACATTCCAGCCACCACAGCTACGAGAGCCGGCATCTAGCACTTCCGCAGAGGCGTATGACTCGAGCGTCGGAGAAATTGCCTAACAAGCACGGCGTTCAACATCGAAGCCGTGGAAGTGAAGTACTTGTTATTTATATCATCGCTAGTATAAGGCAACATGAGTTTGTCAGCAGCGAGTGTTGCGTCTCCCTTCCGCGAATGTTAAAGAAAAACATTATCTGTAAGGAGAGAATGGACGTTGGCAGTGTTGTGCAAGAAATATTAACATGTTTGATTGTTTATTTTATTTAACCTCTTTGGTCTACATTTAATGATTAATGTCGTTACCGTATTAGTACTCTTTGGATTGAACGCAGTGCTTGCTAGGAAACTTCTCCTTTATGTCCTTCCTCTTAAAGTAAACATTCGCTTCAAAAAATTGACTCAAAACAATGACGTGTTGACACACTGAAATTAACACTCACAAGGAACACGTTGAGTGCGAGGTCGCAATCGGCCAATATTATTTACGGTCTTTAAAACCCCGCATATTGTCTACCACGCCACCACAATATTGGATGCGATTGGCAAGAGGGGGCGGAACTGTAGGTATCAAAAGACCCTCTACGATTCTTTATCCTATCAGTGATCTTGCAAGGACAGTAGGGAATATTTACGTCACAGCAAGTAAGAGTGGAAAAATGGGATTAGCAGAACTACACCTATGGTATGAGCATTGCTTTTGGCTAATAGCTCGTGAAAATAGCTTGCTGTTGCTTGATTGCTATAAAAATCATTCTCAGAGCAGACTATCCCTCCTGAAATGTGTGTGTTATTGCAATTCATACCAATCACTGGAAAAATTCAGCCTCTGGATATTTGTTTTTGCGTGCGTATAAAAAACATATTATCGCACCATCTGCAACTACTCATTAAAGATAGTCAGTTCCACCATAAACCCCATGACAGACTGTTTCGTTCGGTTACATGCGATCACATTGCATCATTTCTCGTCACCACGTCACCATATGATTATATATGCATTCTTTAAGAGTGATCCTGAGCTCCTGAGCAGTTTATTACTCCCAAGGTGTTCTCTTCGATTTGATGGTGCGAACTTTTGTGATCACTGTGGAGCGTCATTTTTCATTCGGTGTTCATGGTGAAAGATAATGGTTTGTTTTGCACATTTCTTGAATTTCGACGATTTCCATTTTGTGAAGTGTAACACATAATCCCATAAAAGGTTGATCTCTGCACCTCCGGGACATTATTGTTCTGCCGTCCTTCTGATGCACTTGGTGAGTCATTAGCGGCTAATGTTTTCCTTTTCTTACTTGTTAACATACTACTTCCAAATGAGCCTAACTATAGATTGAACTTACGATCTACCACTCTAGGGTTTCCTTGTCAGCACAGTACGTGACCAGTTGTATGACATTTTCCTTGAAGATGGTAGGCTACAATAGTTCTTTGCGATAGTTATAGAGAGGCAGGAGAAGTTTTCTAATTTCTCCAATAGGCAGCTCTATTACTTCGCTATATTTACCAATCTATTTTCTCTGTAGGAGTGAAACGGGGTGGCGCAATGCGACTGTCTATCTCACTCGCACTAAGCATTTTAAAATCCGCGGAATCAATATCGACACACGCGGGTCCGCCAGTTTTAGTTCAGCTGTTGTGCGCGTTTCTTTTGTTGTCTTGCTATTTGTCCACGGCGATAAATAGGAACGAACTTAGGCGGTGTTCCAGCAATGTAACGTTTATTGGGAGGTTGTTGGCGGAAATTGCTGGGTCTAACCCACCCTAAGCTTGCACCTTAGGCCATATACTTAATAGGGGTGGATTTTCGATGTTTGGGTGTTACCCACATTCGATTTTCATTTCCGCAGCTCTGTTCTTTCTGTTCTCTTTTTATTTCTTCTTCCTTTTTGCTTCCTTTATTGGTTGGAGAAAGTATTGAAGCAGAGAAAGTATTGCATTCAATTCTAACTAATCTTATGTTACGTTCACATGATTAACTATACCCACATTTTATATCTCTCTTAGAAATTATTCTTACAAAGCTTGTTTTTCTGCCTATCTCATGTTAATCCGGATAAAAATTTGCAGAAATGGTTTCATTGCGCATTTCGTTATAGGAACATACGAGGCTGAAGCGAAGGTCAAATCTTTAAAAAGCGGATCGCTTTATGCGGACTTTGAAATTCCACTCTTTGCATAACCACGAAATACAAACGAATGGCGACATAGCACTTAAAAACGTATCCACACTTGAAAATCAAACCAATAGCAAAGAATACCTTGAAAATGGTTAATACCACAAAACAATTATTTGACGTAAGTTGTGTGTTTTAACGAGATCTACATTCTTTGTGCAGTAAACATTTTATCTATTTCTTAGGGTTTACCAGTTATACAAAATCCATTCGCAATGAAGAGGATTTCCAAGGAATTTGCAGAAAAGTCAATATTTAGAGATTACTGTCATGCAAATATTTTAAACCTATGTTATTTCAATAAACATTTACTATATTATAGTTATTTTTACTATATTTTTACCTTAAAGAATTAAATTATTTTCTACTAGTGCACGTTCTACTGGCCCACGTTCTGCTGGAAGATCCATCATTTCTTAATATTATTTCTGTGCACCAAAAAAAAAAGTGGAAGACAGATGTCACTTCTGAAAGTGTTCAGAACACGCCTTTGAGCCTCAGGTACATTTTGGTGCGTCTCCACACAGATCATAACCATGTCCATGTGTTCCTTATTGGTGAACATTACCTTTTTTGTCTGAATGACCTGACTCGAACTGCATGCAGGCGACCACACCACGCTTATCAGTACGAAACTACCATGTAAACACCTAAACACAGCAGCACTACTTCAGTGACCTATCGCTTTCTACTGCACTGTCCCTTTGAGCAGCAGTGATGCGGCAACTTCTTTTGCATCTATGTATGCGGGAAACACAAAACTGCAAAGGACGGCTTGTTTGGGCCACCTGGTATACAAAAATCTGAGAATTTATTTATATTGAATGCAAATCCACACCGTTTTGCACCGATTCTGACGAGATTATGCACAGAGAGAGAGAGAGAGAGAGAGAGAGAGAATGAGAGAGAGAGCAAAGTCATCTGTATCTACTACTAACAACTAAACAAAACAGACATTTAACGAGGTACCATTCGTGTCCTGTGTTATGTATTGAAACAAAATAAGACAAAGGCTTCAACATAACCTTAAACTTTATGTACTTTAAGTAACAAGTACCTGTTGTGTTCAAACCTAAAAATAATAAATAAATCTGCGCTAATATCCATACATTCAACGATCATGTTCAGATATTACGGTTTCTCCACAAAGCATACCATCATATTTGATTTGAATACACAACATCCTTATTCTTCTTTTTCTTATTCTCTCTAGATTGAGCGAAATCAAAACCGTTTATAGCCACTTCAACTAGATAGCATCTAAACAAAACGGCTGACAAACGAAATACTAGTCATTCTTCTTCTATTGCATACTCAAATTATGATATTCATTAGCACCCAGAAAAACCAGTTTTATTAAAACACCACTACATGTAAGTGATGGACGGAGAGTGGTACATGAGAGGGAGTAGAGAAAGAGAGAGTGAGAGACTCGGAAAATGACAGAGAGAGAAAATAATATCTGTATTCAATTCAACAGCGCGAGCAGAGCTGCGGGTTCTGCTGGTTATCTAATCTATATATGTGTTTCATGTATTAAGGGTTGTTTTTATTTCACTTTTCTTTCTTTCGAAACTAAATAGGAGCGAAAATTATACCTAATACAGTTTTTGAGAACTTTGATAGGAGAGCTATAAACGTTTGATATAATTTAGGCAGAGTTAGGGATGAAAGGAATTGAATAGAGTCTGCTTTTAGCACATTTTAATTTCAACAAATTAAAGTGTTTACCTGTATTTTCGTGCCGTTTTAGTGCTCACATGTAATATAAACACCGCCACCCCTTCACTTTAAATTACATTTCGCCCCACAGCAATAAAGGCAGGGTGTGGAAAGGTGGTGCTGCCGCCACTATCGATTTCCGAATAGCATTAAGGGATGGAGAAATTAGGCTCGCGCCCTCTCTCTCTCACTCTCTGGACAAGCCGCCCAAAACTTGGAGAGTGCGCTAATCCAAACCACGCAAATTGCTTTCCCATGTTAGCGCTAGCTTATAAACGTCTCTGTTTATTTTTGCTAACCACGTCTCTCCGCCCTCTTTGACATTCTTTCTGCATCCATGTGGCCTTTGTTCTTGATTCGTTTACGTTTACAACCACCTGAAAGCATTTCTCCTTTATAACAACGCACCCAAATTTCTGCCTAGAGGGTATCTATCACTCGCTTAAGGTAAGAAAAGATGCATTCGGCCCAAATATTCGCTATTGTGATTTTGTAGGAAACACCGTTTTGAAGTCCTCTGAATAATAAGACTTTTTAGAGAACGGCTAGTCTCTCTCGTTATGTGTTTGTGAGAGAGAGAGAGAGAGAGAGAGAGAGAGAGAGAGAGAGAGAAAAGGGACAGAGGACCGTAAAACATAAAAATGAAAATTCGAATAAATATCAAACTGGGTAATACCAAACTTTCTGTCTTAAGGCTGTAAGAGAAACCCACCATCCAAAATAACGTTTTACATGCAAACAATTTTTTTCTGCTAAAAATGGTTCTAACACTTTGGGAAAAATATATCATCTTCTATATGATAGAGGATAGTCGCTTGACGCAAGCGGCTATCTTGTGTCAAGATAGTTTATACCGGATAGCGCGGATGCCAAAAGGTTTGCCTAAGCAGAACTACAAATGGGAGAGAGATACGGCATGGCCATGGACGTCTCTGATTAGAGTATGTATATACCCCTAATAGTTTTATGATTTTATTTGTTTATTAACATATTTGTGTATTATTTACATTTATTTGGTTCCATTTCGGTGATTTTTTTGTTTTTGTTTTGTTTATGGACGCTCTTTAACTGCTGTGGTCCTTAGCGTCTCATTCTATATTGGGCGTGAAGAACCAGTAATTTTGCTCAGAGGCCTTTTTATCAGGCTTGAGGTTCTTTTACGCGCCGTAAATCTACGATACGGGGCCACCGGCTTTACTTCCCTTCCGAAGGAAGCCATGCTAAGGATTTTCACGCCCGAAAAAAATCCATCGACCTTCCCGGGTTTGAACCCGCGATCTCGGGAAATAGAGGCTAGCATAGTAACCACTACACCACGGAGGACGACGTTGGGTGATTTAATCGACTTTGATGCTTCTAAAGATATTTAGTCCAATCAAAGTAGATAAGCGGATATAAGCGATTTGCTTTTTATTTTATATCCATAATCTTAAATAGATTCTTAAAACGTAACATACCCCATCATTACCTATGGCCTGAAACTAATATGGGATCATCTAACCGAACGAAAAATGAAAAACTTAGAAAAAGTGAAAGCAGCTTTCCTCAAAAAAGCTTTGTGCATGTCAAGAACACCGGTCCTCGTAGCCGTGGTTGCTGGACGTATAGCTTCAGCGCTCCGCCAAGCTGAGGGTCACGGGTTTGAGTCCCGTCATGGGCATGGGTGTTTGTGTGCGTTGTATGTGTAATTACTATACTAAGCGGTAACGTAAACAGTAAAACACAATAATGATAAATTCGCTAAACAAGGGAAAAAAGATGAAAAAAGAATTACTCCCTCCAATATGTTTATGCAATGGCAAAGAGATTACGTTCCTAGAACATCTGAGATATGATTATTAACTACCAGCAACGACAGCATGGAATAAGGTGATTCAAAGAAGAAGAGAAAAAGCGGGCGAAATCGAAAGGACCTCTATACACATCTACAGACTGGACGGGAGTAAACTATGAGTTACAGCATGTAGACCAGACTCGTATACATGGGTTTCACCACAGGATATGCACACTCTCAAATTATTCCATGAATCTACAAGTAAGTGTGTGTGTGTGTATGAACTGTGCGGGAAAGAGGGTGGAAAATATCACATTTAGTGGTGCAAAGAAAGGACCAAGTCTCTGCAATAGTAAAAGCATAAGTGCAGTATGAGCATAAATTATAATCGAGGCCCTTGTGCCGAAACTGTATGCCCAGTGTGCGCTGTTGCTTTATTATTAAAACTTAACAGCATGTATTAAATTCTATTGCACACTTAATACTAGCATTATCAGCATGCTGACATGACTATATTTTAATGCGCATTAATCAATGCTTAATGAAAATTGTGACTAGGTATGGAGGGGGACTTAGCACTCGACCCACAAGATCTTTTGTGCTAAGCCTTTGACGGGGTGCCCTGGGAGGGAGGGGTGAGTTGAGAGACAGAGGCGGCCGGAACAGGAGACATGACAGGGCAGAGGGCAAGGTCTCTACATTTTACAAATTGAAACTCCCCGGATGGCAGCTAGTGCAATCCACTTCCCTCCCTGCAGGCTTGCACACCCCACTAGGTTCCCGGGACTCGGAAACCGCCCCCATTTCGAGGGACGAAGGATTACAGAGAGCATCCTTTTCTCTTGCTATGCAACGCCGAGACTCCCGTAGACACTTTCAACCCTGAAACATACCAAGCAAATGAAAGATGAAGTGAAATTAGAGGGACAGGAAATTCGGGTAATGTAATGAACCTTCCCAGCATTCGCCTATGGGTCAGGAAGGTCGGCCGCAGGAATCTAACCATCGACCTCCCGAATGCGGGCCACAGACTTTTCCACCTGAGCCATCCCGCACGGTAAATTGTGCGTATAATGTTATGAAATGAGGCTGAAGATTGGCTTTCACTATTGATTATAGCCCTACTCTGAGTTTTAAACTTGGAGACGCCAATGAGAACCATTATTAAAATATATGTATTGGATGTTGTAAACAACCCATACAATCCCCTTCATGCATATTCAATTGTTATAACTGGACAACCATAATAGATAACACAATCTTACTATAAAAAAAAGCCGAGGGCACAACTGTTTTCGTAGGATTAGTCCTTTACGAAGTACTCGTTATACGTTTCACCTCCAAGGTGATTTACTTTTGTGCATCATCTGTCTTGCATACTTGAAACCGTATGAATGTTTTACTTAGCTGATCATTAACAACTAACTAAAATGACGTAATACAAATTTGTTCTGCATCCTGCAAATAACTAAGTCTTTATGCTTATTTGAAGTCTTTTCACGGATTTATCTAACATAGAAAAATAACTTTTATATAAACAGTGTAATATCTGTGGATTAGTAACGAGCAGGGAAATGGTGCAGCACTAAGAATTCCTTTTTCTTTTAATCTTTTCTCGCATTTGAGCCAAATGTATGTTCAGCTGTTCATGGGAGCTTTAAACACGTGAACTCATTTAATAATGTATAAAATTTGTTCGTCTATGTCCAGAATACAAACAAATGCGATCTTAGAAGCATGCTAACAAAAATTACAGAAAAAATGAGTATCTTGGAGAAACTGCACGAAGAGGAAAAAAACTTTGATAAAAAATAAGGAATGTTCCACCGTAGGTTGTAAGATCAGACGATATTTTATTCTGTGTAGTATATACTCAAGTAGACGTAGAGGAGATTCAACAGAGGGGGACACCTCGCGCGCTGCGACCTGCACAGATTTATTGCGGCTACCACCCACCAGGAGGAAGAGATAGGTGAAAGAACCACAGGAAGCTACAGGCAGACAGACCACAGAGACGCGTGGAAGTCCTAGCACTTCCAAGTTCGCAGACTCGTCCCACTGCTGGGCCGCCGATAGAGGACGATGAACCCCCTGCGAATCAAACAGGCCTGTGGTGTCCACGGGGAGTACTCTTTCCATTGAGCAAGCATCCGCGCCATCTGTCGGCACCACCATACGCCACGAAAACTAGAAACCCACATGAAAGATGAGAAAGAAACGGAATGAAAGGGAAATGGCGGAAAGGATATCGTGGTAGAGAAGAAATCATCCCAGCATTCGCCTGCTGACCCCAGGAAAACATGTGTCAGAGCGGGCGGTCACCGGGGATCGAACCCGAGACCTGCCGAATGCGCATATATAAATAGTAGACCTCGGATATTTAGACCCTTAAAAACCAACTTTCGGCACCTAAAACAGGCTCTCAAATTATAAATATAGGCACTAAAGGCACAGTTTTAGACACTAAAAACTACGGTTTCCACGAGGTCCACGTTCTTAAAGTTTAAAACTGCTTTTAATTAGTGAGCATTACAAGTTACACAGTAACAAAAACCGTAAATTTAATAAATCATTATGGCTAGAAACATTTTATTGTGTCTTCAATTACTAATTTATGGTTGCTAATACATAATATCAGCTTATAAAGCTGAAAACAGATCTCTCAAAACTGAATAAATAGATCACAGTGGAAATACACCACACACCACGGATATATCATTGTGATCTTAACGCTCCAGAAGTGACATGGAGCCATCCCCAAAGGGATGCAAAACACAATATATCGTTAAGAATATCAATTTAAAGGAACTGCATAAAATACGTATGAGAAGCAACAGAGAAAACATGGAAAAATCTTGCAAATGTGTGCATATCAGCAGTTAATCTAGGGAACGAGGTATATCAGTCGTGAAACATGAGAAATACACCATTTGAAAAGGATTTCTGCCGTACTGCAGCTATCAACCAATACCAAAGGATGACAAAGAGACCCAGAAGGGGCAGATATTCTGTTTCTCTTTCTACAAAACAAATGAATCTACCTGTTAAAACATTAAAATAAAACCAGCCTTTTTCCCAAAAGTGTAATTCCTACAACCAAATTACTACAAACTTTGAATCAAACTAATCCCATGATATCAACACTTTCTTTCATTACTGCATAAAAAATCTGATGTTACACTCACATGACTTTCTCTACTGCTGTACAAACTATTTTTACAAACGCTTATTCTCCATATGCTTCATGTTAATTGAGATATCGAGATGTCAATCTTATTGCTAATTTTCATGTAGATGCAAGGGGAATATGGTAGATTTTAAGCGATAGTCAAATATTTTAACGCTGGTTGCTATTATGTGGCGCATTCCATTCTCTTTGCATGTCCAGGACATAAAAAAATCTGATGTGTTACATTCACGTGACTTTCTCTACTCTTGTAGAAACTATTTTTACAAACGCTTCTTCTCCATCTACTTCATGTTATTCCAGATAAACATTTGCAGACACTATCTTATTGCTAATTTTCTTGTAGATGTAAGGGGAATATATATTTACAAGGGCAATATAGAAATACAGTAGCCTTTAAGCACATACATATCTCTTAATAGCTGGTTGCTAGGTGCAGCACCATTCCCTTTGCCACAGATTAATACTCTTTGCATATCCAAGACAAAAAAATCTGATGTGTTACACTCACATGACTTTCTCTACTCTTGTACAAACTATTTATACAAACGCTTATTCTCCATCTACTTCATGTTAATCGAGATAAACATTTGCAGAGTCTATCTTATTGCTAATTTTCTTGTAGATATACGGGGAATGTATATTTACAAGCGCAATTTGGAAATACAGCAGCCTTTAAGCACATACATATATCTTAATAGCTGGTTGCTAGGTGCAGCACCATTCCCTTTCCCACAGATTAATACTCTTTGCATATCCAAGACAAAAAATGAATAACGAATTCCCATTTGAGAAAATAAGTATTGAAAAATTTAAGGGAATAACAAGCAATATCTCGAAAATGGTTCACTCAAAAAAAAAAATGTATATGACATAAATTGTGTATTTCAACGCGATCTACATTTTTTTTGTAGTAAAATTTTATCTATCTCTTATGGTTTACCAGTTATGCAAAAGTCGTTCACAATGAAGAATACTTTTGGAGCTATTCCCAGAAAATTCAAGATATACATTTTATTTGTCATACAAATGACTTAAACATATGGTATTTTAATCAAAATCGTTAGAGCCATTTTTGAGAAAATTATAATTTTCGAAAAATCTTCCATGTAAAGGGTACTCTGGGGTGGGGGGATTTTCTTAAAAACCTTCGTGTCGCATCCTTGGAAGATACTGAACGTAAATACCAAGTTTGGTGTTTATCCGACTGTTCGTTTCTGAGTTATGCTGATCACAGACACACACACACACACACACACACTACACACACACAGACACACACACACGGACATGTTTACAAAATGCTTTTTTTTATTCAGGGGGTCTCAAAACATGTATTTCCGGTGAAATCTCGGTATCGAATTTTTGGGTGGAATACAATACTTCCCCTACTTGCTATACGTAGTAGAGAAAGTAAAAATGAATAACGAATTTGAGAAAAAGTATAAGCATTGGAAAATTTAAGGGAATAACAAGCAGGTTCACTCAACAACAAAAATGCATATGACATAAATTGTGTATTTTAACGCGATCTACATTTTTTTGTGTAGTAAAATTTTGTCTATCTCCTATGGTTTACCAGGTATGCAAAAGTCGTTCACAATGAAGAATACTTTTGGAGCTATTCCCAGAAAATTTGAGATATACATTTCATTTGTCATGAAAATATCTTAAACATATGATATTTTAATCAAAATCGTCAGAGCCATTTTTGAGAAAATTAAAATTTTCGAAGAATGTTCCATGTAAAGGGTAATCTGGGGTGGGGGTATTTTCTTGAAAACCTTTGTGTCGCATCTCTGGAAGATACTGAACCTAAATATCAAGTTTGGTGTTTATCCGACTGTTCGTTTCTGAGCTATGCTGTCCAAAGACACACACACAGACATGTTTCTAAAAATGCTTTTTTTTGATTCAGGAGGTCTCAAAACATGTATTTCCGGTGAAATCCTGGTATCGAATTTTTGGGTGGAATACAATACTTCCCCTACTTACTATACGTAGTAGAGAAAGTAAAAATTAATTAAACAACACAAATGGTAAAATAAACACGTTTAGGCTTTAAACCCTTAAAATATGTAATGTGGCCAGTGGCCAAATAGGCATTTTAGGCTTCACAAAACCCCTTCCATATCTTTATATTTTAGATGAAACTTGAAGACATTTAACTGGTTTTAGTTGATATGCACACAGTCAAAATAGGCATTTAGTCTAAAATTCGAGGTCTTATAATCAGGTATTTTACTATCGATTTTGAAAGGTCTTGTAAAGGAACATGAGGGCTGAATAGAAAGATTTGAGGTGACATGGAATCTCAAATGCACCGTTTACGACTGAGCATAATTATAGGAGAAATTCATAAATCACAAATGCTCACATGTTGCAAAATGCCAAATACCTTGAAATCTAAGTAGGTACTAGCCTTGCAGCTCAGAACGTCAGGGAGAGCTGCCTATCTTATACCATGAACATTTAATTTTAATAAGCTTTGCTTTGTTTTCATTATTGTGTTGCATCATCACCTATAAATTATTGAACAACACTACACATTGTCTCATTCTAATCAGAACAGCAGTAAATGACGCGCCTAAACTACTTAAAAAACAGTTGAATATAAAATAATTGTTACAGTGTAAAATTGAAGAGATTTAGGTTCATGGCATTCAGATTCCACGATTAAGGGACGCTGGGATGAATTGATCTATTTCTATAACTTTGAAATTATTATTTAAAAAGGTTGTACACATTTTCTCTAAGGCAATGAATACTTTACAAATATTTATACAATCTATTGTCAACATCTGGAGATTCTTTGTAACAAATTAAATTAGAGGAATAAATTATTTTCCCTCTATTTTTAAACTTCAAATTAATAGGAATAGTTACTGGGTTTTAGATCATGCATTTCCTTATTTAGGTATTATTTTGTATATGTTCGTATTTTTAAACAAAATTACTATGTAAATTTTCTATAATTACATTTTGTTTTAGACAAACCAGTACCATTAAATAAAAATTAATACTACTTTTGGGGAAATAGTTATGAAGATCAAGCACATTCCAATTAGACCATAACTGATGCCCAAGGAATAATTTAAATTGTGTAAAACGCATATGCCAGAAAAACACAACAGAAGACATGGTGCAAATATTTAAAGACCAACTCATCGTCCGTTTCAACATTGTATTACACCTTTAAAAATGACTGAACACAAAACAAAAACTATAATTATGTATACGTATGTATTGGTCCACAGGGTATTTAAACACAAAAAATCTGGGATTCTAAAATAATATCATTTTTGTTCAAAATTTCAGTCCCCGGGTCCCTTAAGTAATATGGGCGTGGTAACAGCCTCTTTCAGATATATCGCTGTTTGTGTAGCACATATGGTATTCATAGTGATATAACGCGTTCTGTTGTTCTTTCCTAATTTTGCCTTTCGGGGGGGGGGGGCCTTGTGCAATCACAACTTCCAAAAGTGAACTACCGTTCCTGCTGCTATTATGACCGAATGTTCTACTGAAGGCTGCAAACTACATAGTGCTCTAGAACGTTCTATAGACTAACAGCACAAGTAAAATAATCTAAAAATGTTTTATGTTATGTATCTATGTTTATCGTATGATTGTGTTTACAACATAGTTTAATTCTTACGTTACGCGTTTATATCGTGTGTTAAACCAAAGCTTTCATTTTGAATGATTTATAAAGGTTTCTGAATGGTTGAAGAAAGGAAAGCCTAGAGCTATGAACATCCAACTTGTCCCCTAGACCGGCGACAGAAAAATGCAATCTCCCCATATTTCTACGGTGGTGGCAAACTATTTTTCGTTAATCCAAGTGAAAAATCGGATCCCAAGTTTTCCCCACTGAAGATTGCTGCGATATCAAGTAGGGGAGTGTTAGGAAGAGGTTGTTGAGGTATGCACCTGCTGCAAAGAGCAATACCTTGTGGTTTCCAAGAACTTGCTGCACCTACCTAATGATGAACATCAAGTCAGCATATTGCACACCAGACATATAGTTCGTGTATTGAACTATGTTAAAAGTATGCACACCAGCATAGCGAATCTTACAGTCCTGGCTCTCTCTCACAATCAAAATTGAGCATTAACTTAACGGCATAAAATTAAGCATAAAGTTAACAGGATATGCTGTCGTCCATAACGATAAACGAAACATAAACAACAGTTAATCGTAAGACATAATGAAATACTGAGCTAATATAACGGCCTGCGAAGTGACCACTGACAGTACATACGACAAAAGAGTTTATCTACATGTATAAAAACAACAAGAGCTAACTACCCTGTTAAAAGACATTAAACTCACAAAACCCACCATCACAATTTGCTTTTCTGCTATTCTTATAGATATGCCAATGATTCCTGCCCCGTAATTTTATACAGAAAGACAGCAAGTCAACACATGGCGTCGGAAAATCTGATGTCAGCTGGCAGAATAACCACGTGATGAGGTGTATGGCGAATCGATCTCTGATCGGCTAGTTTCTTATGTTTGACGCATAAACATGAAAGCTTTACGCTTGCAAACTTCTATGTTTACGTTATAATTTTATGACCATGCTTATGTCAATTTTAGTCAATGTGAACGCGTGCATTAAGATGACATGAAACAAGCTTCTATGCTTACGTTATGTTTATGTCTAAGTTTCATTGTGAATGGTCCCTTACTCTCTATGACATTCCGAGCAGACCAGATACAATCTAAACCATCGACTTACCCTCTAGTGAACAATAGACTTGTAGGTGTGTACAGTGAATTGTACCGCATATTAACAACAAATAAACAAACTAAGCATAATTTTAAAGAGAAAACGGGAGATAAAATCAGTGTGGGAATTGGACTTTCGAAGTATTGATAGATGCTATGTTTGTATCGTGTATTTAAACCGACATCTGTATTCAGGAACATCCTGTTTACTGTAAAATTGGATACGAACGGAGACTGATTTTGATTCCAGTCTATTTCACCGGATTCTTAGATACCAGTATTAATAAATCATTCTAAATCAGTGTGTTATTTTGACGATCTACTGAACTTGATTTATAGGGACAAATTGAGATGCATTTATTTGCCTATGGTTATGACTATGAGTTTTCCATACAATCTGAGTACGATCCACGTTTGCATGATAGTGTTTAATCCTAAATTCTTCTCTGGTAGGACCGGATTTTAGATTCAGTTTGAGGCGAATACCCGTTTACATGTATTGAGTATGAAATGTAGACTTGAATCGATTTCACCACCCTATATAATCGTAGTAGGAAGCTGGTGATAACATAGGTTATGTTTAGTTCGTTCTCAGAGGATTGTGTTGTAACACCATGTATGCCCTTTATTACCATCCTTATACTTTAATATATTTAAAAGACGAAAACAATGAAATAATTGCGTGATATATTGTAAAAACGCTAATTTTTGTGCCTTTTTATACCGTACAGACTTGATTGATTTTTTTTAGATTTATTTATATCTTTTGTTTGCTTTTTATAATCAGTAAAATCAGCTATAGTCAGCTTTTTTAATTATTATTTTTACCTTTTAAGCAGTACAAAATCTGCTTACACTTTCTTACTTATTTAGGTATAACTTAATAAAAAAAATACTGGTAAAACCACAATATATTTTTAGTATGCTCCCTCTCTCCCTCCCTTTAACTTTCCACGTCACTCAAAGCAACAGACTGATAGTGAGAGTAAACCTACATGAAGATGCTTCGCTCTAATGATGAACTTAACGAACTAAAGCAATAATACAAAAGCACTACAGAAAGTATACAAATAAACAAATATACCATTATTTGTATAGAGGTTAAACGGCCGTACTCTAATAATTATTTTTGCCAAGTATTGTTAGGTCATATATTTTAATTGGTCTTTAATTTGTTTTTGTAATTTGGACCCAGAAAGAATTCTAAATTCGAGGTATCCATGTGCTGAATGGAAAGTAATGATAACACAACTTCACATAGAACTTCAGCTTTATTGTGAATGTTATTTTATATTAAGCTTTTTCACCTAAAAGTGTCTAATGACAGCTAATGCTTCTAAAGAGTTAAAGAACTTGCATATGCGTGCGTGCACACGCGTCCTTGTAAGTCCTAATTAAGAAGTTCCCTTCTCTCGAAATTGGAAATGAGGGAAGTCATCTCTGTAGGGCCGTAGATCAGGAAATTAATTAAACAGTTTTGGAGAATGTGTGATCCTTCTTGAAATAGAAACTTGGGCACCTTCAAAGAAGCGGTCCATCGGTTTTGGGAAATAGCGTTCCATACTGTATCCGACATATATTAAAAATGTGATACATTACATTTACATGATCTTCTCTACCCAGTTTTCTTCAAATTTTCTTATAAAAGTTTATTCTTCTATCTACTTCTTGATAATCGTTTGCAGAAATGGTTTCATACACGTTTTGTTGTAGGTATAAGAGAAATACGAGTAGTCAAATTTTTGAATAGGGGGTCGCTATGTGATGGCTTTGAAATTCCAGTTTTTGCATGACCGGAAAAAACGAATGGTGGCTTAGCACTTGTATAAGCATTTATTAGCATTTGAATATTCAAAACAATAACAAAGAATGTTTCGGAAATGGTCAATGCCACAAATAACTTTTTATGGTATAAAATGCGTGCTTTAACGAAATCTAATTTTTTGTTTTACTTATTTATTTATTTACTTTGTAAAAAGGTTTTTTCCATCTCTTACGGTTTTTTAATTAGACTTTACAGGCTATACCCAGAAAACTCAAGAAATATACTTTATTTGTCATACACATATCTTAAAACACCGTATTCATCAAATACTTCCATTTCCAGGAAATCGTAACTGTTCTCTCCAATTTTTTCTGGGCCTACCAAGATCTCTTCTTTCAACTGGTTGATATAGGAATATCTGTACTGGAATTCGATTTTTGCCCACTCTCATTAGATGGTGTCACTGTTGTCTAGCGCAGTCAATAATATCAAGAAGACTGTATTTGTAATTCCAGGCGAATTTCACTATTCCTTTTCTGGTCTTTCGGTCTATAGCCAGTGAGCGGTCTCTGTGCGACATTCCCGAATTTTATGAGTTATTAATAAATTTCCAAAGAGTGAATAATCAGTCCATTGCTGAGCACTTTAATCAGAATCGTTAGACCCTTTTTGAGAAAATGAACATTTTCCAGTAATGGGTAGAGTGAGTGAGTTTTTCTTGAACATCTATGTTGCATCGTTTGAAATGCTGAACTAATACCACGTTTCGTATTTAACCGGCTTTTCGTTTTTGAGTCATGCTTTTCACAGACACACACGGGCTCTTTTTCTTTTCTAAAAATGCTTCCTTCTTTAATCAAGGGACCTCAAAGCGATATTTCCGGTGAAATCTGGGTATAGAATTCTTGAATGGAGTGCAATACTTTCTCTACATACTATAGATGTGTATCTAGTAGAGAAAGTAGCAATGATAGACCTTCATAATGATGCGTTCAGTGTTGAGGGATGATAGGAATATTCTGAATTGGAAGTAGCGACGAGGTCGGAAATCGAGGAATTGTCATAAAGAATAAAATTATGGAGGATATTGAGATATAATGGTTATGTAAAGAGAGATAAAATGTTCTAATTTCAATGGAAGACAAGACAATTGTTAATTTAGGGACTTATATAGTCAAACTTACGAACGTCATACACAGATCAGACACAATTTTACAAACAATCCAGAATGTCTGTGAGAAGTATACATGCTCTTATTTAAGAGTCATTTTCAGATAGATCGCACATTTCAGCTTAAAAAAAATAATAATAATAATAAATAAGCACAGTCTTTAAAAATAATTTTCAGTACTCCCCACAAAGGTTAGGTGTCTAGGAGTTTCCGAAAGAGTTTACACGTCTATCCAATAGATTCTCACAAATCAGTTGCACCAGTCAAAATACTGCAGCTAATTGTGAATCACTCTGAAGATCAATTTGTAATTTGTTCAAACACACAAAGTGCTGCCGATACATACAAACTTGATTTGTAACTTCACATGATCCATTTTCAATTCATTTTTCGATTTCGCCAGAATCCATTGTGCCTAAAAGGTGTGCTTTCCTGATAAGAAACTCAAAATTTGCATATTGTCTCTGCTTTGAGCCGTCCAGCTTCCAACCATTTTAGTTTCGTTCTTAAAAAGCTGCTGTTGGACAAATTGACACCATCTGTTTACCTTAAAAAAAATTTTGTACAAGATCTTCCTTGAATCTGTGGCGAACCTAGACTCATGAAATACTCCTCGAGGTTTGCTTTTATTTTGTTTGGGCAAGGAAGCATTGAACAATCACGATATCTCATACAATTGGCAAATTGGTTCTCTTTCGAAGAAGCTCCGCTCCGATTTTGTAACTTTAGCTCTCTTTTTACCTAAATACTCACAGAGAAGACTTTCCTTTCTTTCTTGTATCTTTTTTTACAACGCTACTAAAAATCCCTATAGTCAAAACGCTGCATTTTAAAGCCGTTTCTAATTTGGTGTGACCCAACTTCCAAGAATTCAAGTTTCCTTCTCACTTCCTCTTGTCCATTTCGTATTGTTTTCTTAAGCAATTTTCTAGGAAACAGTGAGCCTACAGGGGTTTTGGATAATACTTTCATATGAGTGTGCCTTAGTTTTCCTTTTAGCTGATTATTTTCAGTGGTTTTTTTCAGCTTATTTACTTTTTTATTTTTGATAGTTTCCTTAAATACCTTCTTGGATTATTATTCTTTCTTATTTTCTTTGGTATATTGTGTATATTAAGTGCTAGTGTAAATTAAAATCCCTTAAGAAGTTAAAATTAATTTTATATTAATGTATTTTCTGATTATTTTAATTGAAATAACAAAGATTAATCTGGGTTATGGATTTCGTTAGAATAAATCATGAACACTTGCAGAAGATAACAAATCATCACCTCCATCCCTATAAAAATGGGGACGGAGGTGAGAATTTCAGGGAAATTAATATTTTTGTATTTTCCTTTGGAATCGGTTCAGCTTGGTTACACCATTGCTTTCCCACAAACATTGATGAATAAAAATGTTTCAAATTCACATTATGTTTTCTCACCAAGATACAAACTAAGACGGAGTTGATAATGTAGGATGGAACAGAACACCAAGTAATGTGAAAAGGTTGTAGAACATCCGTAATTATTCATGAATTAATGAAATCCAAGCCAATACACGAACTTGCCTTCCTGATAAGTATTTGCCATTCAGTCGCAGACTTACTCTACTGGCGGCAAGAGAAAGAGATGTTTCTTGGGACGGAGGTGAGAGAAAAAGGAATATCAAGAAAAAAATACATCCTTTCTATATTGCAGGTACACAAAAATATTTTTTAATATAGAACATTTACTCCAAATATTTCCGCTCATGAAAGGTTTATCGTAACACGAATAATTAAAACGAAATACCTGATCACAAGTGCTTAACTGTTGTCACTCTGTGTGGAACCAAGGGACGGAGCGAGAGATTTACGCTTATTTGGGTGCACAAAATTAGTGACAAACAAAATTAGGTTTTCATTGTTTGATAACGTAAAGAAGTGTTTATGATTTACTTCTATTATAAGTGCTGCTATAAGAAAAACAGGGAAGGGAAGCTCTGGAACACGCCGAGGGTGATCTATTTTAAAATACCTCTTAAACAGAAAAACGGCTAATATTTTGAACACGATTATTCTATTAAAATAAATTGAGGAAATTCATTATCTTATTGAACTAACAAAATCGTAGGATTTTTAAGACTTCATCTTTGTACAAATCGAAAGCAGACACAGTGTCACAGGGAAAGTAGTGGCCATTCTGTACACCCTGCAAGGGCAGTACCGATCTATGCTTTTCTTTGCTTTCTTATTTCTGGTCATCTTGGAGTTTCTTTAGAGCAAGGAAATAGGTTTTTAGAATGTTTTATGTTTGTAGCCATAGGCAACAATACCACGTGGCGGTTTATATATATTTCCGGGTGAAGTCCCAGCTTAACGGTTGGTATCACTGCGGTCTGATACACATTACGCTTTTCGGCTTCACTTGTTACAATTGCTTTTTTCCCTCTCCGCCAGGTCGCAGCGCTGCTGCAGATGCCTATCAGCTGCAGTGGTTACATACAGTAGTAGCACAGAAAAAGAAAATAATGATAATAATAAAAAAGTAACATTGGCTTTTGTTTTCGCGGTCGAGCTGTTCCAGGAACATTCAGCTTTATGTCTTGATGGTTTGCAAACCATCAGCAGAATTATCTGCAAAATGTCATCAGATGTCACACAACAACAAATGTTTCCCAGAACCTAGCCTGTTTCGCGATGAAACATGATGCAGGTTCCATGTTTTAATTTTATCCAGAGCTGGCAAAAGCTCGTATATTAGAAAATATAGCAAAAACGTACATTTCATCCCAACGTAGTGATCTAACAACTGAAATAGAATGTGTTTTAAAAACGTCCTTTTTTATATGTAACAAATAACAAATGCTGAGCTTGGAGAGCATGAGAAAATGTTGAGGCCATGTATCTGTGAAATTTGTCCAAAAGTTGTAAAAAATTAGAGAATTAAAGTTTTTCATAATAACATAAAATGAATTCTAAACTTTAAGAAAGCGTTCTAAACATGGCAAAAATATTACGTTTATTGTGTGCATAAATTTCTATAAAATATCTTACATAATGTGGTTTTTCTAAATTTCACACATGCACTACCTTAAGAGAGTAACTATGATACAAATATACGAGGGCGGATCGAAAAGTAACGCACAATAAGTTGTTTCTGCCTTGTATTGCAGCTGAAATGTTGCAATTTCACACAGATATAGCTTGAAGTTTTCGCTACAGAGGGTATTTTTTGTTTAATGTGCAGCTCTAGCGAGAGAAGCGTGAACTACGCAACAAAGATGGCGCGCATGATACTGTCGTCCACGTGTGAAGAGCAGAGAGGAGTGGTTCGATATTTGTGGACCAAAGGGCATAAACCGAGTGATATTCACAGGGACATGCGTGGCGTGTATGGGGATGATTGTGTGCATCGTAGAAATTTCTGCAGGTGGTGTGCATTCTTCCTAGAGAACGGTGTGAACCTTAGTGATTCGCCACGCTCCGGGAGGCCGGTACCAGCTGCAACCCCGCAGAAGAGGTTGAGGCGGCAATTTTGAAGACCGGCGTGTGCAACTGCGAACATTTTCTACGGTGCAGTGTACGATATTATTCATAACACGTTGAAATTTCGTAAACTTAGTGCTCGCTGGGTGCCTAAGAACCTGACAGACACCACAAGGGCCAGCGAATGATGACGAGCTTGGTTCACCTAACGCGGTACACCGTAGAAGGGCATCACTTTCTGAAAGGAATCGTCACTGGTGATGAGTGGTGGGCATACCACTACACGCCCAAAATCAAGCAGGCAACTATGGAGTGGAAACATGCTGGTTCCGCAGTGAAGAAAACATTCAAAGTGACTCAATCTGCTAGGAAAGTGCTTATGACGGTGTTCTGGGATATTCATGGTGTTGTATTGGTGAATTTTACTGAACACGGGACAACTTTGAATGCTGCAGCCCACATGAAAACTTCGGTGAAGTTGCGTTGTCCCCTTCGTGACAAACACCACAACATGAATGCTGACGATGGCAAAATTCTTCATGACAATGCTCACCCCCATGTTGCTGCTGCTGCTCGTCAGAAAATCACCAATTTTGGTTGGGAAGTGCTCCAGCATCCACCATACAGTCCGGACCTTGCACCGTCGGAAGTAATTCCTGGCCGGCCAACGCTTTGCGACAGATGCGGAAGAGAAATCAGCAGTACGCAGATGGCTATACTCCAAGGAAACGGACTTCTACGAACAGGGCATATTGAAACTGGTATCACGATGACAGAAATGTGTTGAGAAACTTGGTGACTATGTCGAAAAGTAGGTAAAAGATGTAAGTTCATTTGTGATTTTTTTCTATTGTTTTAACTATTAAACGTTTTTGTAAAAAGAATTATTGTGTGTTATTTTTCGATCCGCCATCGCATAAGGCAGCAATCAATTTTACTTGTATTAAAACAGACATAACGTGCAAACTGTTGCTGGTCGATGTATCTGCCGATACGAATTACACAAGAAAGATGGCGGAGTAATCGGTTTACTGTAATGCTCTGATATGAACACTTCTGGGAGTAATACATCAATTTAAGGAAGTACGTAATCTTATTGTCTTCAAAAACGCATTTTTCAAAAAGTTATTAAGTATTTAAGAACATAATGGCAGACGTTTTTTCAATATAATTATGTTGTATCCTTCAATTTGCGTAACATACACTCGAGCAATACAGATTATCAACATAAACATAGCACTTGTTTTTCACAAAATTAAATTTTCATACACCGATTGTCCTAATGAATCATAAGGTGTTGAACACATACTCAGATCTTGTTTTTATGTATGCCAGTTATGTATAAAAAGGTATGTCCTAACTTCGTTCGTAATAGCTATCTATCTATCTTTGCCATCCTATCATGGTGTCTTTTTGATTTTATTTAATTACCAGGAGTATTTAATATTTCAGGAATATAATTATACAGGTGGACCATTTAAACTGTACAATATCTCAAAAACTAAACATTTAAGAAAAAATGCCCTTAATAAAAGTTGCATATTATGGAGGAAAGTAAATATCGTTGGTCTGTTTTGTTTGGAGGGCGTTATTATAGTCATTTTAGGGTCAATTTAATTTTTAAATCTGAACCTACAATTAGGGTCAAATTAAGTGGACCCTAAAATGACATCACAATGTCCTCCAAACAAAACACGACTAATGGCATTTACTTTCCCCCATAATATCAAGCAACTTTTATTCAAGACATTTCTTTCTACAGCGCTTAGTTTTGGAGATAGTGTACAAACTCTACTGTATAGTCTTTACGTTAAAATAACGCATACCCTCATTTTATCAATTATAGCAGGGTTGCCTTATATCCTTATGTTGGGATTGTCCCTCTTTTAAAGAAATAACTTGATGCCCCTAAACCTTTATTGGAACGCCTGTTTGGCTATATTGTAGTTTTTCTTTTGTGATTCTAGTGAAATAAATGCGGATCTGAAATATCAAAATAATCACTAACAGCCCATAGACTTTCCTTTGACCCTCATATAATTCATTGAACTAGAAAAAGATAAAGTTATGCTGCATCTGCCCTCACTTTTCATTGTGAATGGGACCTAACTCAAAAACGAAAAGTCGTATAAATGCCAAATTTTCTATCTAAGTTAGACATATTCCAAAAATGCGATACGAAAATTTTAAATAAAATCCCTCCAACATAAAATGTGGTTCTTTTTCTTTATTTTTTATTTTATCGAACATGCCTCTAACGATTTTGATTAAAATGCCATATCTTTAAGATATTGCATGCCAAATGTCAGTATACGATGTTGATTTTTCGGCGAATAGCGTGTGAAAACCTATTCAATCAAAATGAACTTTGCATTATTTTGTGTTACTAATAAACCATAACAGGGAGCCAAAAACTTAGCCACAAAAATATAAATGTCCTTAAAATACGCTGTTTAGTTACATAGACTTTTTGTTGTTGGTTTGCATTTTCCAGTACTTTACATTTTTTGAAGTGCTAACAGTATTCCTTTGTTTCTCGTGATGTAATTCAAAAGATATGGGATTTCAAAGCCAGCATATAATGACACGATGTTTTAAAGATTTGACTATCGCTTCAGTCCTTTGTGCCTGCAACGAAATGCGTAATCAAACATTTTCCACACACTTTTATATAGGTTAACATGAAGTAGATAGAAAAACAGGTTTTTGTAAAATAGTTTGTAGAAAGCATACAAATAAGCAATAGTGGCTATAGAAACTCCCATCACTAGTGGGGTCTCGGACCAATGGCAGTATCTGAAAAGTGTTCAGCGTGGTTAATTAAAACTTTGTTCGACCTGGGACTCCTAAAGGAAAATAGACAACTTCAGTACAGTAATGGGAACCTAATGCATCATGCTATTTTTCGCAGAACATTGAAATGCATTACCACTTTACCTCAGAGTGGTCCACTAAGCAGCTGTATCGTCATCTTATGTTGAGACGCTCTTCTGCTCCGACTATAGAAGACAAATATCCTAACCTACCGTGGAAGAATATCTGAGGGTTTTTCGATTCACCGAAATCTCGACAGACTAGAAGGCCTCTGCCTACAAGATCCTAAATGCAATAATACCCACAACAGAAAAGCAACATCGACATAACATTTGCAATTCACCATATTGTACCCGTTGCCAAAATATTGATACCTGCATCACCCGTTCACAACCTGCATTTCCAAAACTTGGCACTGGATCCAACATGAACTTCACTGCATTACAATGTCGGAGAACCCCAATAGCATTCATAGGGCTATCTTACAGCTTTATGTACAGATTCAACGTCATGTATTTGCCCAAATATGGCTCGTCATGGGGTATCTCCATTACATGCTGCAGGATCCCTCTCCAAGTGTACGGGGTCTCGAGAATTTTCTGACAGACCACCGGAACCGAGTAAAAAGGAAAAAACGAGAGACACTGTTGTTAATCGGCTCCAACTTAGATCTTCTCTCTGTTTAAGAAGGGGCATTTGTAAAGAAGAATTCTAATTTTGAAATATATTTGTTTCCTTGTGAATAGGTGTTCCTAATACAGTCACAAAAAAGTCATGAAAATGGTTATTAAAATTAAACAAAACAAACATAAAAAGGCAGGAAACAGTGAAAGTGAATTGCAGTGAACTTCAGAAACTTTGAATCAGTGCTATGACCAACATACTCAATCAAACACAAGCTGTAAACCCACTACAAATAAAACAGCCTCTTGGAATCTTGTATAAATTCAAAAGAGAAATTAACAATGCACAGAAAAATGGCATAGTAAAAATAGTATAAGAAGTATTGCATTTAATTTGAGAGATAAGGTTATGCATTCTTTTTAAAATATTTTTATGGGACAATGAGTTGTAGAGGAGAAGAAATTTGTAAAATATTGTATGAAAATTGAAAGAGCATAATAAAAATAAAGAAAAAAAAGAAACTCATGTAAATATAATATATTAGATCATTTTTATATTGAGAATCTGACTAAGAGGTACCTAATCCTAATTTTTACGCATTGGATGCTTTACACCATGCATTGTTTTGGAACCTATTGACAAATTATTATTATTATTATTATTATTATTATTATTATTATTATTATTATTGCGATACAGGCAGCTTTGTCTCCATTGGAAAGCAAAATTTTCACTATTTATAAAGCATTTGATGGAGTTAACATAAGCAGTATATAAACACGTTTTCACTTTTGTTGTTTCTTTGAAGCTACAGGGCCAGATGTAATACATTTTCATGTAGGTGCTGACAGGCTGAGCCATTGTTGATATTCACGGTATTGCCACCAGCTGGCGGTGGACTGTCACTTTCTTCTGACCATCTGTTCTTGGGATGCCGTTATTTTAGTAAAGTGTGAATGGCGTGAGTGAGAACAAAAGCGATGCAATGATGATACATCAAAACAAAAATACAGTATTTCACTGACAGGTAACGGAGAACCTGGCCACATGGCGAGAAAGTGACGGTTTGTTTCGGCAAACAAAAGAACAGGACGCCTCGCATTTAATCCGGTGGTTCCCGATTTGGACATATTCACATGTCTTATTTTTAATGGGTTTTTTCTCACCTTAGGTCATGTATTACAATACTTTGCTTGAATTGTCTGCTAGTAATAAACAAATGTCATTCTGTTTAAGTTAACTTTGAGGACCGCTGAATTGCTAGATTATGCAATGTTTGTTTTCACTTCTACAGTTGATCTTTGTGTTGGATAATTACAATATAACGCTTATCATATATATATATATATATATATACAGGGTGATCATGAAAAACATCAAAATAGTTACATCGGATATAGAAAAGTAATTTCAGACAGAGAACTCGGTTCAGGGGTCAAACTTACATATTGTGGTATAAAGCTTCAAGCAACGTTCACAAATTAGGATAAAACAGAATAATTCCTTAGCTCAATCAATTACTCTGACGTGCAGTTATGCATTTAGTGTAAGGTTATGAAATTTATTTTAAGTGTTTAATCTGCTTTCAATGAATAATTTCATTTGTTTATTAATGAAATTGTAAAGTCGCTCTTATCGGCAGGTAGCCTAAATCGCTAAGGCACGGAATCGTGAATGGGAGGTTCGCGGTTTAAATCTGGTTAGGACTGTCCTGTGTGACAGGGGATTTTTCTAAAATTAAAATTGAGTTTTATTTATGGACGCTCTTTAACTACTATGGTTCTTAGCGTCCCATTCCATGTTGAGCGTGAAAGACCGGTAATTTTGCTCAGAAGCCCGAAAAAATCCAACGCCCTCCGCCGGGTTTGAACTCGCGACCTTGGGAACTAGAGGCTAGCACGGTACCACTTTTTCTAGGTTTTGTTCAGTCCTCATAACTGGAAAGTGTCCGGGAGATACCCTAGGCTTAGTCCTAGAACGTTTCCTTCTCAAATTTCATTTCCCAGTTATTTCATTTCATGTACCTACCGCCTGTGGATGTAGTAACAGCGGGCGTTTAAAAAGCAATTCTTAATAGCTACAATATTGGAGACACAACGGTACGATACTTTCAAAGCATCAAATTTTTGCACTAAATGAGTAAAAAGTCTAATGCTATTTTTGAAGTAGAAAGATCTCAATGATCATAAATTTAAACTAATCAATCATAATGTGAAAGTTCGCTCGGTTAGATCAGGATGGCTGTAACAAATTCCCTGTAATAACATCTTCTACTGTTCTTCCTTCCCTAGAAATTAATGATTCAGAGTAATACATAGAAATGTCTTGACAGCAATTTGCCTTTGATGAGGTGAAATCTTTGCAGTGAGTAGAATTTTTGTTATAAAATAAGAAAATATTTATATTTTATTGTACTCATATGGATAAGATATTATTAGTAACTTCTTTGTTCCCCTCTCTCGTTTCTCTCTCCGTGCAGTGTAGGTACATGTCATTTGATGATTTGAAAAGCAGTAGTTAACGTTTTTTTCAATTACATTAATAAAATTTAAAACATTAGTAAAAGGCGAAATAATACTCAAACTTGTGTCTCTTGCTTATGCTCGGAATGCGATCGGAATTACGCTGCTTCTCACGGTAACCAGTCTACGTACGCTAATAATAAGAAAAAATTGGTATAACTTCAAATATTCATCCTATCTGAATCTTTTAGATAACAAAATTGTCGGAAAATATTATATGCATTTTTTGTTGTATAATATTTTTCAGAAATTGAATAATAACAGAAATATTTCGATAGTTTTTTTTACGCCACATTAGAACCCCCGCCTCATTAGGAACAAGTGAGCAAGATACCATATATCTTAGTTTCTAAGTGGGACCTATACCAAATTTCATAACAATCGGTTTGGTCATTCTTGCGGAAACGGTAACACGCGCGCGCGCGCGCGCACACACACACACACACACACACACACAATTTTAAATGCTATTTTTTGCTTCTAGGTACTCATTACACACATTAGTGCGTATTACTCATCCAAACTCGAAAATTATGAGGAAATTTAAAATTTTCGGCTACGTTTCTACTATAATATGTGTAGAGTATAAAAAGGTGAATGTTCTAAAAATACATACATTATAAATAACTCCCATTGTTGCTGTCTGTTTCCTTTGTACTTCATTACTCATTTACACTCAAATGTTTCTTATTCCTAATCCAACAAAAAAAAAATTGAGTTTTATTTATGGACGCTCTTTAACTACTATGGTTCTTAGCGTCCCATTCTATATTGGGCGTGAAACACCTGTAATTTTGCTCAGAGGCCTCTTTATCAGGCTTGAGGTTCTTTTACGTGCCGTAAATCTACGACACGGGACCACCGGCTTTACTTCCCTTCCGAAGGAAGCCGTGCTAACGATTTTTACGCCCGAAAAAATCCATCGCCCTCCGCCGGGTTTGAACCCGCGACCTTGGGAACCAGAGGCTAGCACGGTACCACTAGTCCACGGAGGACGACCCTAATCCAACGCCGCATCATCTCAAACTTCTAGAGAAATTCATTTCTTAACATACTGCGGCTGTGGAATAATGTCTGTCTGCAAGAAGTATTAGCCAATTAGATTGTGTTTGGATTCAAAATGTACAATTTAAAATATAAGTATAGACTTGTATTAAGGAGCTTCGAAAAGTTTTCATCCTGGTATTTAAAACCGCATGATACATTCTGCAAAGAAACTGGAGATATAAATGGAAAATGTGAAATATCGATAGCGTTATGTGTTTCGTTTCAAGGAAAAGTGCCTCGAAATGAACTGGTGTTGGTACAGTAAATGTGTTTGAAGCTTTTAAGTTTGAAAAAGGAAATATATTAGAAGTTGTTTGTAATTAGGAATCTAATTTTTGAGTGCAGTAATGTTGGGAAAGAGAACACACTTTCACATGAGGTACCATTTTGATTGCTGAAATACCGTGCAAATTAAGAAGCAGACTATATAAACAAAAGCTGTTTCATGAAGAATTGCGAAATTGGTTTAGAATGTTATACTTAATTGTGCAAGTAAGTATTCAGCATAATGAGGATGAAGAATTTCTGATTAAGCTGCATGGTCTGATGAGGGCCCAATTCAAACTTAACGCAACAGTGAATCGCCATACTTGTGTTTATTGGGCAGCACAAAGCCATACGTTCATATCGACAAGGCAGTGTCTTGTGTGGTCTGTCATTTAGGAGTTTAATGGGACCCTTTTGAAGACACAGTTACTGGCGTCAGATACCACATAGTTTCCCAGTTATGCGTGTATTTTATAGAATTCTTCTACCAACGAGACGGGGCACCTACCGCCGAAGCGTGTGGGCTTCCTAGGCGAGAATCTGCAAGGACACGGATAGGACGAAGAAGTGCATTTGTGTTACCAGCACTTTTACTAGATTCAACACCTCTGGACTTTTACGAGGGCAGTCCCAGAAGTACCCGACCTGATGTATAGACAGTGGTTATTGTTGCAAACAAATGACTGTGATAGAAAGTACCAATCTTATAAAGCTTAAGTCTGAAGTTTGACTATGCTACATTGTTTAGTAATTGTTTGGCAGCCATTAATAGTGAACTCTCTCAGCGAATTTGTAAACACGGATAAAACTGGCCATCGTTATGTGATACAATACTTTCATTTGAAAAGTCTTAGTCCAATTAATATTAAATCTGAGCTAGATTCTGCTCTGGGGGAGTCTGCTACTTCGTTTACAACAGTAAAATATTGGGTGGCAGACTTTAAGCGAGGCTCTGTACGAGCTGCCAAGACGAACATCGTGGTGGTCGACTAAATGAGATGACCATGCCAGAAATTGTGAAGAAAATCCACAAAATGGTATTGAATGGCTATTGACTGAAAGTGCGTGAGCTAGCAGACATCGTAGGCATTTCAAAAAGTGTTTTACATTGCATACTAACTGAAAATTTAAACCTGGGAAAGCTATGTGCAAAATGGGTGCCGCGTTTACTCATAATGGAACAAAAGCAGCATCGTGAGTTGTTTGTCAAGTGTTCGGCGATGTTTCGCTGTAATAAAGCCGAGTTTTTGTGTCGATTCATAACCATGGAATAAATATGGGTCCATCACTTCACACCTGAGACGAAGGAACAGTCAAAACGGTGGATTGAAAGGGGAGAATCGGCTCCAAAGAAGGTGAAGACAGTCCCATATGCAGGCAAGGTCATGGCGTCTGTTTTTGGGATGGGATTTTCCTTTTCATTGATTATCTTTAAAAAGAAAAAAAATCAATGGCGAGTATTATGCAAACTTATTGTAGCGTTTGAATGATTAAATCGAGCAAAAACGGCCGCATTTAGCGAAAAAGAATGTTATGTTTCAAGACAATGCACCAGTTCACATATCCATTATCGCCATGGCCAAAATCAATGAGTTAAAATTTGAATTGCTTACTCGTGCACCCTATTCGCCAGACTTAGCCCCCTTTGATTATTTTCTGTTTCCAAAGTTGAAGAAATGGCTTGGTGGTAAAAGATTTACCAGCAATGAAGAGGTGGAGTTTGCGTTGATGGCTATTTTGCAGAACTCTACGGTTTTCAGGGTATCGAAACTACTGAACATCGCTGGAAAAGGTGTATCGAGCTGAAAGGAAACTATGTAGAGAAATAAAGATGTTTTTTCCCCCAAATTTTGTGTTTTCTTTGTTAGGTCGGATACTTCCGGGACAGCCCTCGTACCTTTGGGGGACCTTGAAGAATGCCGTGTATCGCGGGAAACCACCTACGCTGGAGGCCCTTCGTCAAGAAATTGCAGTAGCATGTGCTGACATCCTCGGGGACACATTGACTAACATTGTTCAAACAATCGCTAACGACAACAATCCTGAGAACGAAAAGTAACCGGAAATGTGCAGGAAGCTTGTACTAAAGCTGCGATATATAATTAGTTTCAGTACTAACTTGAAATAAAGAATTTACGTTTGCTAAAACATGTGTCACATTTTTTGTTGGACCTTGTATATAAACATAAAACCCATTTTAAGGATTCTTGTATGTATCCAGGATGGCTGCATTACATGTTCGTATGGCTTCGCAGGCGCATATTTCACATTTTTCAATTTCCTTGTAGTGATCAAAACTTTAGTATTCACTGAGCGGTTAGCGGAACGCCTTGAGACATTGTTGTACAAAATGGCCATAAATCCCAATTGCGCAAGCGCGTGCGGATCATGCTTCTCCCCAGGGTATGGGAGTGGGGCGGCACTGGATTTCCATCACAATTTGGTGTAAGCCAGAGCTATTTTTCTCTCCCGGCATATCTATATACATTCGCCGCGCTTGTGTTTCAGTAATTTATCTTGGTTTATGGTTCCTCCATGCATACCAACCCCCCGCCAGCGCTGCCAACGTTATCACGGATACAAGTCGGCTTGAAAAATGGTGTTTAATTGCTAAATCTGCTCCACTGCCACAAGTCATGTTGGTGCTAGGTAAAGAAACGGTTAGTTGGCAAATATATAGCTGCAAAAACGAAATAAATACAAATTCTTATTAAAATCTAATGCGCAACACTCCACGACTTTTTTTCACCGCTAGAAACTTAAAAAAAATCCTTATAAATTATACTATTCCTAAAAATGTGATTCTTCTATCCATGTTATTTATTCACGATAAATATCTAGTAGAACCATATGTGATGGACAGTTAGCCTTCTAGGTCTCATCCCGTAACCCTTGCTTCATGCTGTGCAGATGGCATTAGGGTGCCGTCCAGTCTAACCGCCGCCCTCACACAGAAAGGCGCACAGCTAGCCCTCAAGGTCTCATCCCTGTAACCCGTGCTTCATGCCGTGCAGATGGCATTAGGGTGCCGTCCAGTCTAACCGCCGCCCTCACACAGAAAGGCGGACAGTTAGCCTTCAAGGTCTCATCCCTGTAACCCCTACTTCATGCCGTGCAGATGGATTAGGGTGCCGTCCAGTCTAACTGCTTACATTGTCTATAGATAGATGGCATAGCATTCGCTATTACCACTTATTTTTCATTTTACCATTGTTTTATACTTAAGATGGAACTTTGGGTCGTGGTATTAAATATCCAATCCGGTATTTACCTTGGCGACTGAGGAAAACCACGAAAAAACCTCAGACAGGTTGGTCGGCCCACGGGATTTGAACCCGGGACCTCCCGAATGCGGGCCACAGACTTTACCGCCTAAGCCATCCCGCTCGGTTTAACTTTCTTGTTCTCACTGAATGCTTCGATAAATTATCTGAATTTTTGTATACAATAGTTACAAGACACTTAAGTATTTGGATTTTACATTAAATGCATAATAAGTCAATGTTTAAGTTAGAAATATGTATTATTTTATTATAACATTCAAACCTAATAGGTGTGTTTCGGTTTCTGTTTCTTTCATTAAACAATAAATGTTTCGTTAAATGTAGCAAACATATGCCTTGGTAATTAAAGACTACTGGCAAAGTTAATGTCGTTTCCGCAATGCCGCAACAACTTCACTGCGATATTGGAAAAAGAGCATTCTTCTCTTCTGCGTCGGACCTGATCTCATCCTTCAAGTGTGATTTTCCCACCCCTGTGCAAGGGAAACGCTTTATTTCAAAGCATTTTTCTACAAATTTATATAAGGTATAAAAAAGTTCACAAATCTTTTTCAAAGCAGTCATTGAGGCCTGTGTGTGATTTAAAGGACATATTTTGCACCCGATATATATCGTACTAATAGTGTATTTAATAAGTTCTTAGCTTTTGTGTAGTAATGTTTTTTTCATCTCTCGTGGTTCTAAAAGAGTAAATACCTGAAAATACCGTTAATTCTAGAAATATTTCTTATAAAGCACTTCAAAAACGGTGTTTTTTACACTATCCTTTACTTGAAAATATAAAATCTTGAAATGAGGAACTAGCGGGGTTTAATGGGAACAATTGAGCAAAGAAGAGAATCTATTACCAACGTAAATTGATATTATGCTGGATTCAAGTTAGCGAAATTTTTCTCAATGCCGTGACAATTAGCATACACAGTAAACAACAATTTACTTAAGAACATGGGTGAAATAAGATATAGCATCGTTATATCATTTAAAAGACCTGGATTTTGGATAGAAATTGTGAAATCCAAATCTGTGTGGTTGTTAATTTTTAAGGCAAAGGAAACAACATTTTGCACAAACGATTTAAGCTAAATTGATTGTTTTTACATATACTGTTTCTCCTGCAATAAAGTTTCGTTTACATTTTACCATTTACGCATAGTTATATGAAATTTCATAGGAATGAAAAGGGCCTAATAATCATTTTACATAGGTCAAAATGTAAAAGGTTTGTTGTGCCATTACCTGAAGTTCATATACCTATATATATTTTTTAATGGAAATAATTTTAAGAAAATAAAATACAATGGAAACAATTTCAAGTAATGAGGCAGCCATATGGGAGATATTTCTTGATTTAAATACCAAATTTGAAATATATACGGCTTTTGAAATTAACGTATACATATGGATAGTCGGAGTTAAACAGGCTAAAAGGACCTATAAGTGAGACGTTATCCTTGGCGACAGTCGATCTCCTTCGCTTTCAGATTAATGGCAGCTTTTCCACAACGGAGTTCGTTTCGGAACTATTAAGACAGCTAAACTTAACTCATTCTGTCTTGTATTTACTTCACTCGGAAAGTTTTCGGTTGTGTTCAAAGCTTAGTTACTAGCTTGAGAGGCAAACCTGACATGTTTTATATCACAGTATCTTTCGGCACCGTGTTATCGTTGAGGATAGTGCGAAGGTAATGCCATAGTTATTTTAAATAAAGTTAATCGTCATCTGTCGTTTACTGTCATCCAATGATTCCTATAATTTGAAGAATTAACTCAATCAATGTATGCTTATCAGCTAAGAAGTTAGGGGTCCGTATTCCCTATATGTAAATTATGACTGGTACTTCCAGAGAAAATCTGCCCATGAATTTGATATATATTGATTTGAAACACACAACCTACTGGTAATGTTTTTACCTTCTTCTTAAGGTCTTATATATACACTGCCGTTTGTGAAAATTGCAACACCAAGAAGGAAAGACATGAATTCAATGAATTTAAATACCGCAGGTTAGGTACATAACAAGTAACAAATTATAAACTTTTCAAATCTATACTTGACCTTTGAGCCCTAATATTCAGTATTTGGTGTGGCCTCCATGCGCTGCAATTGGAGCTGCTATACGCCGTGGCATTGAATCAAAAAGGTTCTGAATAATTTCCTGAGAGGTTTCCCTCCACGCAGTTTGTATTCGAGCCCACAAATCCGTGACACTGGTTACTGAAGGACCGTGACGCACCAAATGCCGACCAAATATTCCAGATATGTTCGATGGGTGAAATGTCAGGCGAACGTGCAGGCCAGGGAAGCAATGGTACCCGTCGCTCTTCGAAGAAGGCTTGTACATTCCTCGCAATATGTGGCCGGGCATTGTCCTGTTGAAATGTGGCCTGTGGAGATGCCTGAAGCAGGGGGAGTACCTCAGGCTCTACAACCACCGTTAGGTACCGATTGCTGTTCAAAGTGCCCTCAATTCGTAGGAGGCGAGATCGGTTGTTGTAGCCAATGGCGTGTACTAAAACATTTTAAAATATTCCCCTTAAAATATTACAACTATTATATAAATATTCAATCAATATTAATTATTTAAAACCCAAAAATGTTCATTTAACTTTATTGTATAACAGCGGATGCTGGCACAATTTTTACCAAAATGTTATAATATTTACCAAATCTAAATTAACTTAATATCAATAAAATTACCTCCCCAAACCATCACACCTGGTGTTTGTCCGCTATGCCGGTAACAATGCAGCCCTCCAGGTTGCGCTCACCACGACACCACCGGTCACGTATGCGGCCATCACTGTAGGACACCTTGAAACGGGACTCGTCCGAAAAGACTACATTTTGGCACTCAGCAACCCAGTGACAGTGTTCTCGTGCCCATTGCAGTCGGAGGAGCTTGTGGTTTCTGGACAATGGAAGCCGACGTAATGGCATGCAGGCAACCAGTCCAACTTGCAGCAGACGTCGACGAACCGTTGATGCAAACAAGTTCACACCTGTTGCAGTGCTCCAGCGTCGAACCAATACTGTGGATGAAGCTTTACGGGCCGTTATGGTCATGCGGACAAGATGACGGTCATCCCGTGCTGTGGTCATGTTCCGTGGTCAAGTACCCGCTCTTCGCTGCGTACGACCTTCATCTATCCACTGCTTCCACATTCGCATCACTGTCGTAGCAGCATGCCCTGTACGAGCCGAAATGTCACGGTATGACAAACCCATTCCCGGAGACCGATCATTCTGCCCCTTTCGAACTCACTCACATGCCGATGTGGCTCCCTTTGACGTCGATGAGGCATACTGGCACTCACTTTATTGTTTCCAACTTGTTTGACAGCTCTGCACTCACTACACTGGGCGCAACACTGACCTTGTCGGACCAACACGAGAGGGCTCTGCTCGGCCTACATGTACCCCATCTCTCTGTAAACCTAATCACTTATTGCTTGCACACTCTTTTACACTTCCACCAAGTTTGGAGTTGTTCGGGAAATTCTTTCTTGGTGTTCACAAACAGCAGTATATATATATATATATATTGGACACAGATTCACTCCCACAATCATACCTACTTTCTGACTTTGTGGATGATAGGAAAGATTCCAGCCGGGAATCGTACCCGGAACCCCTGGGTTGAGAAGCCAGAACGCTGATCTCTCAAAAACGTGGCAGTGTAAAACGCAGTTGAGTAATGCTTCAGTAAATCTTTTCCGTAACTATACTGGAAAGAATAAGAAAACAGGCAAGAAGAAGGAAAATGTATATATGAGTGGAAAGCAAGCATAATAATTTCCTCGTATTTTTCCTTATATCTACAAGAGAAAGTACTTTTTGTGCAACAAATGAGATAAACAGAGGCAAACAGAGCGAAGGGGAAACTAAAAGAAAAGAAAAACATGTTACATTCTAGTTCAATTTCACTTGCTCTTTGCAAACACAAATAAAAAGGAGATACGAAAATAACAAGCACAGACATGAAAACGGAAGATGCAAAAAAAGAATGAAAACTAACAGTGGAAATATACGGTTGTACAATTTAGTCTCACCTGTAATATTAAATAAAAAGGCTGGGATTTTTGAGATTGTCAGTTGAGTAGACATGATTTGACCTCACCAGCTCGCGTGCCTCTTTCTGCCTTGAAATCTCTTAAATTTTTTATTTGGCATTTGGAAACTTCACCAGAAACAACATCAGCTCAGATTAAAGCATTAAAATATAACTGGAAGAAGAGCCCGCGCTTTACTAGTTTACATCCAAGTGCAGCAAACTTGCAGAATTCCTTTTTACAGGCAAAAACAGTGGACGATGAGAACAGCGCGGTGACCGCGCGGAAGAAAAACCATTGTTACCACAAGCAGGAAGCAGAAAGAAAAAGTTTTTGCAAGTAACTTGAATACTCTCATTAGTTTTTCTTGTCTGCAACGACACATTGTTATACAAATGTTTCGAGTACACATAGGATTCTGTGTTTTTACATTGTTGAAACGTACAAATGGATGCAAAAATGAGGCTTTTGAAGTTAATATGCAGCTCTGTCCTCTCCAAAACATCACCTTTCTACCTGCCCTGTTGCAAAATTCCACAATTTGATTGACAAGTTGCTTACGTCATCCCAAAAGATGAGCAGAGGGTAACGTTGCCAGTGAGTTACCGAGCGAGATGGCTCCGGTGTGAGGCTCGCATTCAGGAGCCTTCCCGGGTTCGATTCCCGTCGACCGCCCACTCGGTTTTCGTTGTCTTCCCTGGTCACGGACTGCTTTTAATCTACCACGATTTCCTTTCCATCACTTCCCTTTCGTTCCGTTTTCTTCTCGTGTATTAGGTGTGCTTGTAGGTTTCATGGTGTATGGCAGGATGCTTGCAAGGAAAGAGTACTTCTTGTGGACACTGGAGGGCTCCTTGGTTGACGGGTCTTTCTTCGCCCTCTCTGGGCAGTTTCAGTTGTAGGACAGGTCTTCGAGCCAAGAACTGTAACCTACCGCCGGCCTGCAACCTGTAGCCTCCTGTGGTTCCTTCATCCCTTCCTCCTAGGGGTGGGATGGTAGCCGCAATAGATCCCCGTAGGTCGCAGTGCGCTCTCGTTGTCCTCGTTGGTAAGTTGGCTAGGAGGGCGTCGTCTTCTCAGGGGCAGCCTCGACGAATTGTTTGGGTCCTCTGAACGGGTGTGACGGGTTTCGGTTGGCGTAGAAGTAACAGGAGTTGGTTTCTCTCGGGGTTCTCCAGGAATAAAACATACGGTATAATTTTGTGTCGGCACTCCTTGTCACTAGAAGCTCTGCAAGTTTTTCTTTTCTACGAATTTAGTTATTAGTTCCGAAAAATAATGATTTTAGTTTTGCTCCAGCTAATTGTTTTCTGAGATATGCCCTCAATCACCGTTCATTAGACGCGCATTCATTTTGTTGCAACACTTTAACTGCTTCGCACGATTCGTGTTTACTTCTATACACGTAAAATTATTTAGTATTGGGTTTACACTCGCATAATATAAATATGACACACTCTCTTCTTTAATTAATAATAAGTTTACACTTAATACGCCTCGGCTTTGTCCAGAGCGCCTCGGGTTGTACTATGCATAAATTGTAATTTTCAATACTGAGTAATACAGGCTCACCCTACAAGTGATTTGGCCGAATTGCCTGTTTCTTCCACATAAGCTAGCTTAAATAAGATCGCGCAAAACCTTCGGGTTTTCTTACACACAGTCAAGTACTTCCTTCTTCTCATTGGCTCTAACTACTAGGCTTTAACTTCATTGGTTCTCTCTTCGAACTTTAAATCTTAACGGTAGTGTGCAAAATTCGCCGAGGACGCTTCTATACCTAGGAAAATTCGGATAACTCCCTCGCAATACCAAAGTAAATTTCATTACCTAAGATCCGGCAAAGTTACAATGATAATTTTCCACCGAAATCTTGCAGATTTCCCTGCGTAACTGTGCGAGGTTTATTGGTTAACATGAATGGGATTTAAAACACTTATACATCTCTTCAAGAGCTTTCAGGCGATATAATTTTACACTCAATCGGATAATAATTGTGAATATTTGTTATTTTGAGTGTTAATTAACTGTTGAGAACTTGTTAATTACTGTCAAACAATCGTTCCTTTTTTCAGGAGTGAGCAAGCAGAAATAACGTTACACGTTATATAGTTTTATCCTATATATTATACTGCTAATTTAATAATAATCATGATAATATTAATACGATAATAATAATAATAATAATAATAATAATAATAATAATAATAATAATTTGAATACAGAATCAGCTAATGTAATTTTGCAATTATCAATGTCTCATTCTTCATGATTTTTGTACCATCGGGATTCGGTACTTTGAGGCATGTCACACAGTTCGCCAAAGCTTGAAGCGTTACATTCCTATTTGATGACGCCAGTAATTTTAGTCTTCCTTTCAATTCTAACCTCTAAAGAAACATGTGGCTGCTATGCATTTTAACGCTACAGGTAACTCATTTCTCACTCACCACTTGCTCTATAAGGTCGAGTCACTATTCATGCTACATTGGACCAATCCAGTCACACCAGAATTCATTTAGACAGGATATTTTTTTACCTCAATTTTGATTTTGATTAAACTGCTACGTGTTTAATATATTGGAGTAATGAAGTGTATAGGTATCTTGAATTTTCTGTGAATATCCTGTGAACTTCTCTTTATTTAACTGAATTTTGTATATTTGTGCATAACAAGGAAGCCTTAACAGACTATGCAGAGCTCACTGATATACACAAATTGTGTGAAATAATCTTTTCGTATCGTTAGTCGTTTTCGAAATATATCATGTTGCAGGTTTATACCTTTCCTTAGCGTCATCTATCGGACATGCATGAAAGTTTGCGTTTTCTTTCCCCCTTCTTTTCTTTGCATCGCAAGAGTGTGTTACCATGAATGCTGTTTCCGTTATTTCCGCATGTTGAAACCTTCATGCTTAATTTCAAATATTTCGTAGGTAAAAACAAAAAAAAAAATTGATGTGTTACATTCACATGACTTTTCTACTAATTCTTCAACAAACAATTACAAAAGCTTATTCTTCTATCTACTTTATATTGATTAACATAAACAGTTGTAGAAATGTTTTATTACATATTACCTTGTAGGTACAAGGAGATTAAAGGAATCAGTTTAAGCGATGATGAAATCTTTTAAGAGCGGGTCGCTATGTGAGGGCTTTGAAATTCGTTCTCTTTGCATGAATACGAGAAAAAGATAGTTATTTTCCATTTAAAAAAGTATAAGTATGTAAAAATGCAAACCAATAGCAGGGAATATCTCTGAAATGGCTAACTTCACAAAAAAGGTATTTGAGATAAATTGCATGCGTTAACAAGATGTACATTTTTTGCTGTAGAAAGATTTTGTCTATCTCGATACGGCTTATCAGTTATGCTCAAGTCATCCAGAATGATGAGCACTTCAGAGGCTATACCCAGGAAATTTAAGATATGTATTTCATTTTTCACGGAAATATCTTAAACATAGGTATTATAATCAAAATAGTTAGAAACATTTTTGAGAAAATAAAAAAATTCAAAAAACATTCCATTTAAAAGGTAATTTGGAGTGGGAGATTTTCTTTAAAATCTTCGTGTCGCATCCTTGGAAGGTCATGAACTTACATACCAAACCAGTTTTCGTTTTTGATTTATGCTTTTCACAGACCCTTTTCTAAAAATGCTTTTTTTTTGTTTAGGGGGACTCAAAACATGCCCTTCGGGTGAAATCTCGATATAGAATTTTTGGGTGGAATACAATACTTCCGCTACTTACTACAACTACGGAGCAGAGAAAATAAAAATATATCGTGTGCAACGTAGCGAGTATGTATGCATCACCTTTTATATGAATATACGAGGTCGTCCAATAAGTAAGTTTCTCTATTTTATAAAAACATTACACACAATTGATCATGTTGAATTAATTTTATTTATTCAACATGAAGACTTTCTGTACTTTTCTACAAAGTCAACATGTTTTTCCAAGCATTTTTGGGGACGTGACACAAGTTTCTCCAAGCCAGTGTTGCACCAGTTCGGATCCTGTGCTTGCAACCAGCTGTTCACTGATTTGACTTCATCATCGGTGTTAAAAGTGCTTACCTTTGAGTCGGAGGAACATGTAACAGAAGGATTACATAATATAAATAAAATTAATTCAACATGATCAATTGTGTGTAATGCTTTTTATAAAATAGGGAAATTTACTCATTGGACACCCCTCGTATGTGAATTTGTCATTGGTAGAGAAAGTCATGTGAATGCGTTACATCAGAGTTTCTCGACTACAGATTAATATTGTCAAAGCATGTTAAAAAGTATTGTGGAATTCTGCTGTGAAGTCGTTTAAAACTTGATGCTGGGCAAGTATTAACCACTCAATTAGCGAATCCGTGCTCCAGCCCTTCAATTTCTGCGAGTTATTCAACGGTCACACAGGTAGTTTGTTTTTCCCCCTTTTTATCCTGTTTGCAGCGCTACCAAAGACGTTGTGGATGCAGGGGTTGAGGTGGACGATTCAATTTACTCGGACAGAATTAAAACTCCGAGTCGAGGAAACCATTACTTCCACTATCGTCCCTCCTACCTGACGGGCTTTCAGAAACAACCTGGTCTTCCTCTGGAGATTTTCCCCACTAGGTAACTTTAGTCTATTAACACAAACGTGTGGTTGTTGCATTTCCTAAACGATTAAAAGTGGAAGTAAATCGGTGAGGTCCAGAAACACACACGTTCACTTTTATTAAAGAATGAGATTGTATGTTTTTTTCTGTGCTGTTTCTTAAATGTTATTAATGTTTGCAGTTATTGCTCTTTCTTGCTGTGTCAGTTAGTGAAAGTGGTATTTCTGCATAAGTTTTGACCTTAGCAACACTTCAGCTTGACTTCAGCTGTTGTCGAACTTCTTTGAGCAATCGTTAGTCTATTCTAAATCTTTATACGCAATATTAATGCTTCATATGCACAGTGATTTGCTATGGTTTGCATAATGTCAGTTCATACACGCTTATCTGGAAATTGTGAAGAAAATGTGTATGTAGTGAAAAGAGAGGTTTGCAGGTAATATTATATTAATTGCAATTAAAACTAGACAGGATATGAGACGATATGGCATGCAGAAGTAGAACACGGAGAGGCGCGAAATAGTGATAGTGGTAGTGTTTAATCCCCGTTTTTCCTACATTTGGCACCACAGGCGGTGGACATTGGTGGCACATGAAATGAAATGATAATTGTGAAAGAAAATTTGGAAAGAAAACGTTCCAGACCTAAGCATCTCTCCGGCATTTGCCAGTTATGAGGACTGAGGAAAACGTGAAAAAAACCTCAGTCAGGGAGAACTGTCCTGGCGAGATTTGAACTCAGACCTCCCGATCACAAGTCCATACCTTAACAACGTCTGCTATCCGTGTAGATCTGGTTAAAACGCAATTTATGTGAAATAAATATTTTGTAGTATCAACTACTTCGAGATATTCTTTGTTACTGGTTTGAATGTTCAAATAGTTATACTTTTTCAAGTGGTAAGTCGTTATTCGTTTTTTCTCGTGGTCATGCTAAGAGCATGGAATTTCAAAGCCATCACATAACAACCTGCTGTTTGAAATATCTGACGATGGCCTTAGCCTTGTTTTACCTAAATTGACAATGTGCAGTGAAAGTTTATCTCGATTAACACGAATTAGATACAACATTAAGTATTTCTAAGATTAGTTTGTACACGAGTGAGTAGAGAAAGTCATGTGAAGACAACACGTCAGAATTTGTTTTGCATTTGAACTTCTTATTTGATGTAGTGTCCTTTTTCTTGCGGTAAACCACGGATATCACAAGAATTTGAAGTGTCAAATTTGTAACAAAACCAAGTTTGGTTTCCATGTGTTAATGCTGGGGTTTTATTTGTCTCTTAGAATTTAAAATCAAATAGTATTTAATTCAGTCGTAAAGTAAGAAATATATAAAACATTTTTTCCAAACATTCGGGTTTTGGCACAGGGCAGCCCAATAAGTGTGTTAACATCACTTATTCAAATTTAGAAACTACCAGAAACAGTATTGTTTATAGTTCTATTGTGTGTATATACTTCGTATATGAATGATGAAAATTTTATTTAACTGTGCAGAAAGTGAGTTTCGTTGCACAGTCTGAAAAAGTGATCCTCATCATGTTTGGTTCTTTTGAAAATTTTGCCGTGTCGCTTATCGTAATGATTGTTACATTTTACTTATTGCAAAAGTGATATATGTGATCCTAGTGTTCTCAAGGTCCTTAATCCATCAGGGTGGTTTAGCCAGTCTATAAATAACATTTCAAATTGCCCTGCGTTGCCATTCTTTTCAATTTCCCGCCTGCGCCCATGGTAACGGCAGGAAGGTTATAAAACACAAGAAAGTTGGGATAAACTACTGAAGAAGATATAGAACAAGTTAAAAACGAAAATTCAGCTCCAGTATTTCTCTCTTACACTTTGTGGTGTTTTTTCTTCCTACTTTCACCTGTGTTTCTATACTTTCGGGTTTTTTTTCTGGCAGACATACATTTACAAACATAGAAACACTCGTGCCCGAGGCGGGATCCGAACTCACAATCCACTGCTCCACAAAACACTAAAGCTAGACACTTAGGCGAGCGTGGTCATGGGGATAGGCCAGATTCAGAGGTGACAGCTATTACTTTCGACGCTGATCTGAAGCAGAGAATGTGCAGACAATGATAGATTACTTGGTATTGGGCCATAAATGTTGACGATGACACTAAAAATGATCAAAACTGTGACTGAAGTCATTCAGTTGTATAAATCACAAATTGCTCTAATTATTAATGCTATTAAAATATCAGCAATGAGATATTTTAACTCAATGCAGAGGATTATTAGATAAGTGTTTATAGTAATCATGAACGAAACGGGATGACATGAATATGAAAATCTCATTAAAAAACGTCCAGTTTTAAACTTTTTGGAATATATTTTATAGCCTTTGCGCTCGGAAAGAACAGTGCCTTTTTACTGGTGAAACAACTATCAACATCAAATGAATGGTTTCCGAGGTAACTCTCACATACTCATACAAATTTTTCTTCTTTTAATAATAATATAGATTATAAGTTAGCATCCTCTGAGTACCCTGGAAAAAAGAACCAAGAAAGAAATGGGCGTAGTGCTTTGTTTGGAATGTGACAATATATGCGAAATTTTGAAATCGTAACGGGGAAAGGAAATATGAACGAAAGCATTTTTACTTTCTCTACTATGTAGTAACAGTAATTAGAGGAAGTATTGTATTTCACCCAAAAATTCGATACGGAGATTTCACCGGAAATACAGGTTTTGAGACTCCCTGAATCCAAACAAAAAATTTTAGAAAAAGATCCCTGTATGTGTGTGAACAGTATACCTCAAAAACAGAGAGTGCGATAAATAGCAAACTTGGTATTTATGTCTTATCTTCCAAAGATGCGAAAAATCCCAAACTACCCTTTACATGGAACATTTTTCAAATTTTTTTATTTTATTAAAAATGGCTCTAACGATGTTTAAGATATTTTCATGACGATTGAAGTGTATATCTTGAATTCTCTGGGAATAACCACTGAAGGCCTCTTCATTCTGATTAACTTTTGCATAACTGGTAAACCGTAAGAGGTAAACAAAATTTACTGCATAAAAAACGTAGATCTTATTAAAGTACATTTTTTATGTCAAATAATTTTTGTGTCATTAACCATTTCCGAGAAAATTTTTGTTATTGGTTTGACATTTTCAAATGCTCATACTTTTCTTGCTTTTTCTAAGAGGAAAATGCTGTTCTCAATCTCTCTCTCTGTCTCTCTCTCTCTCTCTCTCTCTGTCGCTCTCTCTTGGTCATGCAAAGAAAACGGAATTTTAAAGCCATCACATAGCGATTCACTCTTAAAATTTCCCTGATCCCCTTGTACCTACAAGGAAGTATGCAATAAAACCATTTCTGCAACTGTTTATCTCGATTAACTTAAAGTAGATAGAAGAATAAGCTTTTGTAAAAATAGTTTGTTGAAGAATGGACAGAGGAGGCCATGCGAATGTAACATATAAGATATTGTTTTAAATTTAATATCCACTCCTCAGCATGGCTAAGTGTTATAAAACTGCAGATGTACTGAGACATAGAATATGGTCCTAAAATATAATTAATAGGATGCTCACATTTGCGTCCCCAAATCGAATATTATGTAATCGTTGTGAAGAAAGAATAAGCAAACAAATGTCACACCAGGCAATGTGTTCTTAAAGCAAAATAATGTCCTGCAGCAAACGCGACCTCAGTTCAGCTCAGCATCGGCGTGCGGCGTTCTGAGATCGAAGTATGTAGCACCAGGTACTCCAGAAAGTGAGAAAAAAACTGTTCGTCCAAGAAGTGCCCTCAGGAACGCATCCTTACTAGGTCCCGTTATCTTCGTGAGTAAAATGTCAAGAACTGAACACAGTCCCGTAGCATATACTGTCAACAACCCAACTCAGTCCCGTAGCATGTAGTGTCAACAATTCATCACAGTCCCGTAGTATATACTGTCAACAATTCAACTCAGTCTAGTAGCATTTACTGTTAACAAGCCAACTCAGTCCAGTATTATATTCTGTCAACAATCCAACTCAGTCCCGTAGCATGTACTGTCAATAATCCAACTCAGTCTAGTAGTATATACTGTCAACAACCCAACTCAGTCCAGTAGCATATACTGTCAACAAATCCAACTCAGTCTAGTAGCATATACTGTTAACAAACCAACTTAGTCCAGTAGCATATACTGTCAACAATCCAACTCAGTCTAGTAGCATATACTGTCAACAACCCAACTCAGTCCAGTAGCATATACTGTCAACAATCCAACTCAGTCCAGTAGCATATACTGTCAACAATCCAACTCAGTCTAGTAGCATATACTGTTAACAAACCAACTTATTCCAGTAGCATATACTGTCAACAATCCAACTCAGTCCCGTAGCATATACTGTCAACAATCAACTCAGTCCCGTAGCATATACTATCAACAACCCAACTCAGTCTAGTAGCATATACTGTCAACAATCCAACTCAGTCCCGTAGCATATACTGTCAACAATCCAACTCAGTCCCGTAGCATATACTGGCAATAATCCAACTCAGTCTAGTAGCATATACTGTCAACAACCCAACTCAGTCTAGTAGCATATACTGTCAACAATCCAACTCAGTCCAGTAGCATATACTATCAACAATTCAACTCAGTCTAGTAGTATATACTGTCAACAACCCAACTCAGTCCAGTAGCATATACTGTCAACAATCCAACTCAGTCTAGTAGCATATACTGTTAACAAACCAACTTAGTCCAGTAGCATATACTGTCAACAATCCAACTCAGTCTAGTAGCATATACTGTCAACAACCCAACTCAGTCCAGTAGCATATACTGTCAACAATCCAACTCAGTCCAGTAGCATATACTGTCAAATATCCAACTCAGTCTAGTAGCATATACTGTTAACAAACCAACTTATTCCAGTAGCATATACTGTCAACAATCCAACTCAGTCCCGTAGCATATACTGTCAACAATCAACTCAGTCCCGTAGCATATACTATCAACAACCCAACTCAGTCTAGTAGCATATACTGTCAACAATCCAACTCAGTCCCGTAGCATATACTGTCAACAATCCAACTCAGTCCCGTAGCATATACTGGCAATAATCCAACTCAGTCTAGTAGCATATACTGTCAACAACCCAACTCAGTCTAGTAGCATATACTGTCAACAATCCAACTCAGTCCAGTAGCATATACTGTCAACAATTCAACTCAGTCTAGTAGTATATACTGTCAACAACCCAACTCAGTCCAGTAGCATATACTGTCAACAATCCAACTCAGTCTAGTAGCATATACTGTTAACAAACCAACTTAGTCCAGTAGCATATACTGTCAACAATCCAACTCAGTCTAGTAGCATATACTGTCAACAACCCAACTCAGTCCAGTAGCATATACTGTCAACAATCCAACTCAGTCTAGTAGCATATTCTGTTAACAAACCAACTTATTCCAGTAGCATATACTGTCAACAATCCAACTCAGTCCCGTAGCATATACTGTCAACAATCAACTCAGTCCCGTAGCATATACTATCAACAACCCAACTCAGTCTAGTAGCATATACTGTCAACAATCCAACTCAGTCCCGTAGCATATACTGTCAACAATCCAACTCAGTCCCGTAGCATATACTGGCAATAATCCAACTCAGTCTAGTAGCATATACTGTCAACAACCCAACTCAGTCTAGTAGCATATACTGTCAACAATCCAACTCAGTCCAGTAGCATATACTGTCAACAATTCAACTCAGTCTAGTAGTATATACTGTCAACAACCCAACTCAGTCCCGTAACTTATACTGTCAACAACCTAACTCAGTTCCGTAACATATACTGTCAACAACCTAACTCATTCGGTAACATATACTGTGTACAACCCAACTCAGTCCCGTAGCATGCACTGTCAACAACCTAACTTAGTCCCATAGCATATAATACGAGACCGTAATAATACTCTGAGCATAGTGAAGTGTAAAGTGGTGTGGCATCCCTGTTACGAAAAATTGATAGTGGCACTGAGCACAAGTAGTTGGTTGTGAACGCGATATTGCTGGTAGCTCTTCAGAAAAGAACAAAACAATCAAACAGTTTTATATTTTGGCGTTTTTAAAGCATTTTTTTAATTATAGTATACATGCTTTAAGTTGAAACATGGAAAGTAGAAAGAGATAGCACTATATTCCTTAACTGCCTAATTCAAAACTTTACTATTGAAACTTACTATTTTAAATCTGGGTTAGGTTGAAAAATGAAATTTAGAAGAGAACAACCAACACTCGATTGTAACAATACGAAAGCCAGCGAAGCAAGGACTGCCGAAGATATATGGATATTTTCCACATTTAACTGCCAAAGTGCAACTGGCAACAAGTATACTGAGAGACTAGGCAGTGAAGGATGACTGTGACAGGTTTTATCAGCATTCGGACCGTCATTATCGCACCGCTTCTCCTAGACCGCCAGGTAGCGTCAAAACGGCCATGTTTCAACTTAAACCTTACGTACTGTAGAATTATATTTTTTTAACTATTTCGTATGTGGAGTTTACAAACTTGTTACGTGCATTTAGTACAGCAATTTTTTTTATATAAAATCTTATTTTGTGGTTAAAATCGGTGTTAGTGAAACATGAAAAAATATGGTTTTACAGACACTATAGCTCTACTGACTATAAGTCTTTTAAAATGAGCAAGATTGAGATTAATTTCCAAGGACCGAGTTAGGTTGTTAATTTTAGAAAACGGAACCGAGTTAGGTTATTTACATTTTAGAAGACTGCCCCAGTCAGGTTGTTTACATTTTGGAAGACGGGACCGAGTTAGGTTGTTTACATTTTGGAAGACGGGACCGAGTTAGGTTGTTTACATTTTAGAAGCCTGCCCGAGTTGGGTTGTTTACATTTTGGAAGAGGAACCGAGTTGGGTTGTTTAATTTTGGAAGACGAGACCGACTTAGGTTGTTTATATTTGGAAAATGGGACCGAGTTAGGTTGCTTACATTTTGGAAGATGGGACCGAGTTAGGATACGAAAGTAGAAAATGTGACCGAGTTGAGTTTCACCGGCTCTCGGATGTCAGGGATTCCCCATTCACAATGAAGTTGTGCATACCATGGGATGTTCACAGACATCCGCAGTACCTTTTTCTGGAACACTTGGGGTCGTTGAATCTTTGTCGGTGAAGCACACTCGGTTTATACACTGGCATACAGGAGAAGTGGCCGCATAGTGCTCTTGTATAGCAGAAGAGTACAGCCAACTCGTAAAGAGGATTTAAGGTTAGGATCGGATAAAGCTTATGGAGACGAGAATATGCCTGATTGAGTTTAGTGTTGATGTGGGTATGCCATGTTAACCGAAGATCAAGGTGAACGCCCAGATATTTTCATGCTCCATCAGAAGGCAACCACGGGAAGCATTTGAAATGTTGATATAAAGAGCAATGCAGGATTTGAGACTGATCGGTAAAACGATAGTTATGCATAATGCTAAAACTGTTCACTAGAGGAAATGAAACTGGTGGGACCTTGAATGGTAAGAAAAGCTACAATATAGTGAATGGGGAAATGGCTTTCATATGCAGAGTCAAAGAGGAAAGCGGAAAACTATGAAGGGTGGAGGAGGCTTGGCTTGCAGTGAAAAACCGGCCTTGAGCAGAAAACTATGGTTAATTGATATGTATGTAAGATATGAACTCTGACGTTCGTGAGATGTTTTATGTGAACGTACATAGGGACAAAGCAGCCCTAACCGACTAACGAACACATCTAAATTTCTTTGGTGGTTCTCTAAATTTTACACGAAACGAACCTACCTCTGACATGAATGGGCGGTTTATATTGTGAAACGTAGGATTTTTGTATGTTGTTGGGTGGTCAATTGCGCGGAATTATTTTCATTTAAAAGCAAATTATTAATATTGTGCTGTACAAAGGCATACAAGTCCATAGCTCGATATCGCCGGTACTTTTTTTTCTGTACCTGACATGTCACTGTGCAGCACGGAAAGGTAACCTAGCATCCTTTCATAAACACTCCGCTTGGTAGGGCACGAGGGAATGGGTTAAAACGGTGAAGGTAGGGAGGGGAGCATGCAAAAATGACTTCGCTGTTCCCGTTGGGAAATATAGCGAACAAGGTAAAAAAGGATAATAATAAAAAAGTGAAAATGTTTCGGAAATGAGGTGCAATTGTCGTCCCTTTCAGTGCACGGCTTCATAACGCTTTAAAACGCTAGTCTTTTGTCGGAGTAATGCAGAGAGCTGCTTTATCGACTATCCTAGTCTTACTGCATTGATGGAATTGCTCCGGATATTCTATTGTTGCAGCAGTTAATTATAGCATTCTCTCGCAGCTTCTAGGTCATTGAAGGACTTGAAACTAAGGTACAGTTAAACAGAGACACAAAGAATGTCATTGCCCACGAAGGAGAAATAAATATATTGTGTAATATAATTAGTATTCTAACTGCTTGAATCTACTTCATAATATTTTACCTCCTCCTAGTCGTGATAAATATTCGGCAGAAATGCTTTCAATACATGTGTTAAGTCTTAGATAATACAAGAGCATACAGGAGGCCGAGATGACAGATACGAATGCAGATTTCATCCCTCATTCCGCCCGCACGTCTATCTGTCCAAATATATAACATCTTTGAAATTATACACTGTTTGCATGAATTAATGAGGGATAAAAGAACGGAGACAACCATTCAAACTGAGGGTCCGGGGCTCGATTCCCGGCTCTGAGTTGGCGATTTTAAAACGCCCTGTCTACGTCTTCACCTCTGACTTGTTCATGTGAAGTATCCCCAAGGCCCAACGTGGTTCGGAGTCCATTGTAAAAGCTATAGGTCCTCTCTAGCGCCATCCTCATCATCATCACCCTACCATCGGAGGCAACGAATTCCACCCGCGGTGCCCCCATCTCAGAAATGGGCTCAGTTGTCCTTTATTCGGTATTCCGAATGGGGAGCGTTTGAAATGACGACCTTTTATAAGCTGTGCTGCTTAAAATAAAATAACACCGAAATTTTGAAAACAGTTACTACTAAAAGAAATGTATATTTTAAAGCAATTTTTTTTTTTAAATATTTCATGGTTTCCAAGTTACAGAACATTTAACGAGTAGGAGAGGGTTCCTTTTAATCAAAGTCGTTCGTTATTTTTGTGAAAATAAATAATAATTTTTTTTCATATAAATACATATTTGCAAAAGGAAAATTTCCTGAAAATCTTCGCTTTACATCCTTAAAAAGCACCTGACATAAATATGGAATTGCTATTTATTCGACCTTTCAGTTTTGAGTTGGCTATTTAATCATCTCTGATAAATCAGCAACACATAACACAGACACAAACAATACATTTGTTTAATATGCTATTTCTGTATTCCAGAGTCATCAAACAGTGTTATCGTTGGAATTTCATTGTCACAAGTTTTACGACGAATGCAATCGCTTGGGTGCAGAGAAAGCGGGCCGTATAAGAACGGGACGGTTTAAGTTCTTAGCGACCAGAACTAGGAGAGGAGGACTTAGCACTTCGCCCTAAGGAATTCTTTTGTGCCTAGGCCCCTAACGGTGAGTGGTGAGGTGAGATGAGACAGAGGGCAGGGCCCCTACATTTTCCAGATTGAAACTCCCGAACGGTAGCTGGTACAACCCGCTCCCCTGCAGCCTTGCACATTCCACTGAAGGGGTCGGTCTCGCAGACCTCCACCATTCCGAGGGAGGAAGTGTTACAGAGAGCATCCTTTTCCCCTGTTATGCAACGCTGAGATCCCCGCCGACACTTGCAACCGTGAAACAACCAAGCGGATGAAAGGTGAAGTAAAATGAGATTGGAGGTGAAGTGGAGGGATACGAAATTCTGGGGATGTAACTAAACTTCCCAGCATTCGCCTAGTGACCCGGGAAAACTCCCCAAAATATCCATGGGTCAGTAAAGTCGGCTGCGGGAATCAAACCCATGACCTCCCGAATGCGATTCACACGCAGTACCGCTTGTATCAGCTCGTTCGCTATTGAAATGTGTAACTTTGTCCTCTTCAAGCCTCACCATTCTACCTCTCTTCTAATAATTCCAGATAGTTGACTGACAAGTTACTTGCGCATTCCCAAAATATGGGCGAAGCCTCACACTACCAATCAGCTGTTCGTGTTCCTGCTAGCTGAGTACAATTAAGTTGATAATTACTAAAGATGATAATTTTTTTAACAATACTTTTTGATTATACAACTTGTGATTATACAACAACAATAATAATATAATTGCGTATTACAAATCTATTATATTATGTGTAATTCTTATGGACCAAAGTAGTTGTTGGTATTAATAAATAAATCAAAATAGTAGCTCTTTCTTGGTAGGTTCCCCACCAATGAGATTCGGTTCTTCGAAGTAAGTATATCTCATCGACTTACTAGACATTTAATACAAAGATTGTGGCTGCGATAAAAACTTTTACTTGTGCTGTTTTATTAACACCTTGGAAAAAGTAGTTTTATTGCGGTTTTCTAAACATCATATGATGTGTAAGTCACGTGGTGAGAGGGAGAGAGGGGATGAGAGTGAGGAGGGAAGAAGACAGAGACACTGGTAAAGGAAAGAGAGACAGAATGACCAACAAAGATGACAAAGAGAGGCATACACAGAGATGGAGGAAGAGAACAAAGGGATAAACAGTGGGAAGTGAGAGAAAGAGAGAAACAGAACAATCTGCGCGTTAAACGTAATAATGCTAGTAGAGCTGAAGCATCTGTTAATATCAAATACCACCGTTTGTCCTTTATCTTATCATATGACTGTATTTATTGAAGCGAATAATATGTTGTATTGGTATATTGCTCTATTTGCTCAAATCACTGCCGTGCGTGTCTACGCTGAAATTTCAACTTATCAAGGTGACGGATGCAGAGAATAAATATTTACACTGAATAATTAATATGACGCCTGTAATTATAGCTACGTTACTCAGCACAAAGGAAAAGTTGTTTTTGATTCGGAACCTGTGAAAATAACGTGCTCACATGTGGTCTGTGTTTTACCTTACCTGTGTGGCGTTAACTTCCTTGTCGTATTAATATCTAGTTTGGAATTACTACAGCAACCCCATCCCCGCAACTGTGCGGTTTCCACGAATGAGAGCGTGTTCTAAAACAAGAGATGAAAAATACAGCTTGCATCTCCCCCTTCCTGCACTCTGCTGAAATCATGAAATTTGAAAAAGAAAGAAACCCATGTAATATATCCTCTCCAGAGTGGAAGAGCAAGACATTTCTACCATCGATTTTCTCTTACGTCCGCTTCATTAACCGGTAAATGGAGCTAATATTTAAGTTGAGAGGGAGAAATTCTACCATTTTTATTATCTGCTTTTTCCTCTCAAGTCGACGACTCCCCCCACCCCATTCATTTCAGTAATAGGGTTTACGCTATGGTCTGCAAGCAGTGTATTAACCGCAGAGCCATCTAGCGAGTATACGTATAACTAATGGACTACCACCACACTTTTTTCAACACAAGGAAAAGTTTAGAAAGGGTTGAAAATCGTACTTCCTCCCATCCTTCCTTTACATGCTTTTGTCCGATAATAAGAAAAAGATGAGCGGAGTTTGTTGGGAAATGAAAAATAAAGGCAAAAATGTTGCACATGACTCATCAGAAACAGTGAGTGTTCGTGAAAAAAGCGAGAGCTGGACTTTTGTTTGTCTGTCTTCTGTACATTTGTAATAAAACTCTAACGAGAAAATCTTATACATTTTTATTTTAAATAACAATTGACAATAAAATTTATGATGGCTACCTTGAAGCCAGAACTAGCATTTTGAAAATACTTCGTATGCAATACAGCGTGTTCCATTTAAAATACGCTATGTAGTATCTTGATTACGTGCTCTAAAGAGTGGGAAGTTCTAATGGGGCAAACCCAAAAACATCAGAATATCTCGCTTATTATTTAATTTTTTTAGTGTTACATAATGCTTATAAGCATAATGTTTGTCATCTTTTGTTATATACAAGTTTAGGATGAGAAAGACAATATACAGACTTTTCTTTACTATTTACATACATATACAGGTAGAGCAAACCAATAGGTAGCTCTATAGCTCACGCAAATACAAGCAAAAGGGTGCCAACAAACCTGTGTCCGCAAAGGAGCTGTTTGCGAGACAACTGCTACGAGAAACCAGCGACTTCATTGTTTTGAATATCGTATGTTTACTCCTTGTATGACGCGGTCCGAGGTGTGCCCTTTGTGGCGTTTTATTCAAACCTACAGGGCGAATGCAGTGCACGGGCTCAAACACGAGCACTCACGTCACCTGTTTGAGGAGGTGCTGCACCGGCCCTTGTGCTGCACTGCAGTCAAAATGGAACTTAGAGCCACGAAGAGTGTGCAGACAGGCAGTTCATGTATGATAGCGCTAATGGCAATGGCTCACCCCCAAAGTCGCACGTTTACAGTCTATCAGCGCCTCAGAAAACGGGAGCTTCACACATGGTAGACCAGCGCGTAGGTCTGCACGAATTGCGCCTGAGGTTGAGGATATGGTGTAGGTAGCATTGTAACTCCAGGAACTTAGACGAGGAGAATTGCCACACAAATGCCTGTACTAAGCCACAGTAGTGAATACAGAATTTTACATCGCAATTCACTGTACACTTACGACCTCCAACGAGTTTAATGTCTCAGTGATCCGGACCTTGGTCCTAGAGTGAGCTTCTGTCAGTGGTTGCAACAATAGTCTACAGTCAACCCTAGTTTTGCAAGTGACATTTTATTTACAGTCGAAACGGAGTTTGCACGTGATGGTATTTTTAATTACCATAAATCACACTTTAGGGGTGAGGTAAATCCAGATGCTGTTCATGAGGCACCACATCAGTAACCTTTTTTTATTGAATGTATGGTTAGGGGTACAAATGATCTCCACATTGGCCCACACAGGGTTCCAAGAAAATTGAACGGAGGAGATACCTTCGGCTTCTGTGGCAGCTTCTTCCAGGTATGCTTGAGGATGTTTCCCTTGAGCGATGCCAAGGTACAATGATGCACGCATAATGGAGCACCGCTGCATTTTGCTGCTACTGTGAAACGGTATCTAACGCGTAGAAGTGGTACAAAATGGAGAGGTAGAGGCGGACCTGTACCTTGGGTGGCCTGATCAAAGTCTTTAGATTTTCTTTTGGGGGGGGGGTCACCTCAAAAGCGTAGTGTATAGCACTCCCGCTAACATGGTTGGAGAGCTGAATCAGAGTATTTATATATGCTTACCAACAATTCCGAAATGACTGGGGTTTTCGAAAGAATTCAAAGTTCACTGCAGAAACGCTTACAGTCTTGACTACAAATGCAAGGACACTTTGAAATGGGCAAACGTTTACAGTAATTGTAAAATGTAACATAATGTAAATGTAATCCCATGAGTGCAATTTGAGCCAAATTAGATGGAAAACTAAACTAAAAATCTACGTTTCAAATTAATTTTGTACCTAGCAGACTGTTTTGAACGACGTTAATGGGGCCTTGTGACCACACATTTCCAATTTTCTTGCAAACGACCCACTTGCGAACCCATGTTTACTTGCATTATTTTACTTCTTCTATTTGCATGTAGTCAACCCTATCAGTTTGCGCTATCAATTAATGACACACCTATGAAATGCACACAGATGTCAAGTATGTGCGTCTGTTCTTTTCTTCCTACCTTGTAGATTCTTACCCTTTGCACCTATTTCGATCAAATTTGGCAGATACACTACGTAATTAAAAGTATCCGGACACCTGGCTGAAAATGACGTGCAAGTTTGTGGCGCCCTCCATCGGTAATTTGGAAGTCAATATGGTGTTGGCCCACCCTTAGCCTTGATGACAGCGTTCACTCTCGCAGGCATACTTTCAATCAGGTGCTGGAAGGTTTCTTGGGGAATGGCAGCCCATTCTTCACGGAGTGCGGAACTGAGGAGAGGTATCGATGTAGGTCGGTGAGGCCTGGCACGAAGTTGGCGTTCCAAAACATCTCAGACGTGTTCTATAGGATTCAAATCAGGACTCTGTGCAGGCCACTCCATTACAGGGATGTTATTGTCGTGTAACCACTCCGCCACAGCCCGTGCATTATGAACAGGTGCTCGATCGTGTTGAAAGATGCAATCGCCATCCCCGAATTGCTCTTCAACAGTGGGAAGCAAGAAGGTGCTTAAAATATCAATGTGGGTTTGCACTGTGATCGTGCCACGCAAAACAACAAGGGCCGCTATCCCCCTCCAGGAAAAACACGACCACACCATAACACCATCACCTCCGAATTTCACTGTTGGCACTACACACGCTGGCAGATGACGTTCACCGGGCATTCGCCATACCCACATCCTGCCATCGGATCGCCATATTGTGTACCGTGATTCGTCACTCCACACAACGTTTTGCCACTATTCAATCGTGTAATGTTGACGCTCCTTACACCAAGCTAGGAGTCGTTTGGCATTTTCCTGCGTGATGTGTAGCTTATGAGCAGCCGCTTGACCATGCAATCCAAGGTTTCTCACCTCATGCCTGTCATAGTACTTGGAGTGGATCCTGATGCAGTTTGGAATTCCTGTGTGATGGTCTGGATAGATGTCAGCCTATTACTCTTTACGACCCTCTTCAAATGCCGGCGGTCTCTGGCAGTCAACAGACGAGGTCGGCCTGTACGCTTTTGTGCTGTACATGTCCCTTCACGTTTCCACTTCATTATCACATCAGAAACAGCGGACCTAGGGATGTTTAGGAGTGTGGAAATCTCGCGTACAGACTTCTGACACAAGTGACACCCAACCACCTGACCACGTTCGAAGTCTGTGAGTTCCACGGAGCGTCCCATTCTGCTGTTTCACGATGCCTAATGCCTACTGAGGTCGCGGATAATAAGTCCCAGGCAGTAGGTGGCAGCACAATGCACCTAAGATGAAAAACGTGTTTGTGGGGGTGTCCGGATACTTTTGATCACATAGCGTATATTCTTTAAAACAAGAGTAAAAATATTGTTAAGTTGCCATCACAAAACACTATTCGTAAAGGAAAAGGGAGCGGAAGTGTTCGGCGAGAAATTTTGGGGCTTTTCACTAAGAACCAGCTTGTTTTCTCAATACATTTTGTGAAATAAAAATAATGTTCTCTTCATTCTTTTAGCGCTAGTATAACAAACCCACTCCCCAACGGGAGAGGGGGTAGAAAGTTTTTGGGGGCTAAGTTAACACAAATTTATCTGTTTTTCCAACAAATATCTCTTTCCCCTTCTTTTAGGGTTGGCAATGTGAACAAATACCTCTAATGAATGCGGTTGAAAACCGCTGAATGGGAAGGAATTTGTACGATTTTCAGTACGAATGGGAGATATGGCACAATGAAGGTGCGGTGATCAAATTAAAATAATCGAATACCAGCAATATTGTAATTGCTTTAATTCATTTAAGTATAAATAAACAAATATTTGGAAAATTAATGCTATATCAAAAATGCTTCTGCTAGTGATTAAGTAAAAGTAAGACAGTTATACTGTTAATCTCCTCATTAAATGTTTAAATTAAATAATTTGCTTTGTTTTGTTGCATTTCTTTAAATTCCTAAATAAAAATATTCATTTCCCTTGTAAGATGTAGGATGTGTTTATCGGAGGGGGACACCTCACCACTGCGACCAGCTTGATCTAATGTAGCTACATGCCTCGGGAGGCAGGGCTGAGGTGAGGAGCCGTAGGAGCTCGCAGGTCCGCAGGCAGACAGGCCCACAGAGAATGCTAAGAAGTCCCTAATATTTCCAGTTTGAAACCTGCACACCAGCAGAGGCGAAGAATCCCGAGAGACGAAGCGATCTAACAGGCGGGACAATGCACCCTGGCGGGAGAAATCTTTCCAATACGCAAGCAACTACGCCATCTGCCCGACACCACCAGCACCGCAGGACCCGACACACCTGAAGCATGAAAGGGAGAGATAATATGAGAGGAAGTGGGGGGAATGAGAAATTGTGGTAGAATATGCAACCCCGGCATTCGCCTAGGCGACCAGAGGAAAACCACGAAAAACACATAGAGTGGGCGGTCACCAGGAATAGAACCCTGGACCTCCTGAATGCGGACTACAGACTTTATCGCCTGATCTGTCCCGCTCGGTTCATTTTCCTTGTACTTGTTTTCAGCTAATACTTCAATAAGCGATTCAATTTTGAGTCAACATAATATTATATAAAAGCCCTCACTTACATCATGGTGGTCTAGAAGAATGAACGATCGTTTCGAGGCATCAGTGAGTCGAACTTCACCGGCTGAAGATGAGGCCATTGATGTTTCGAAACGATTATACATTCTTCTAGACCACAATGATGTAAGTGAAGGCTTTTATATAATATGTCGACTCAAAATTAAATCACTTTGAACTTCACTGTTAATAACGTCCCATTGTAACTAAGTGACTTGAATAAACACCTGAAATGTTTGTATCTGGAAGTTATAAAGTAATGTGGCGATTTAGTTTTTACATTAGTGCATACATAAAAGCAAAATGTTTATTTTCTTTTATAGTTTCATTCAAAGCTAAACAAATGGTTTCGAATCTGCGCTGATTAAACATTAAGCACGATCTATTAAAAATTGAAGAAAATTTTACATAATTTTTTTCATTCTCACCAAGATATATCCCTGGTTTAAAGATTGGCATCTATACCCCTTTTACCCGGTATACATATAAAATATTAAGTATACAATAAAAATAGATTCACATGCATGCGTTCACAGATATCGTTGTCATCATTACGTAATGACGCCACATTGTTTTTGTTAAGTGATGCAACCATATCTTCACATTTTGATATCTTAAAGCATTTATTTTTGATGAAATGGTGGTATCGAAGTTTTTTGTGCAGAATACTTTCCCTAGTCTAGGTTAGGGATACGGAAAGAAAAACTTACTTGCAGACAGTACACACAGAAGTTTATACTATTGCCATATCCAAACACATTTCCCTTCTTTTTCAAGAGAAAGTAGGTTAGTAAGAAATATCTAGTTTACGTACGGTGCAGGTACAGCCAATGCCTTTCGGCTGTTAGGTCGTGTAAACACGTACAGGCTGTTGATATGTCAAACCTTTTCCTTGCACAGCCTCCCCTGCTTAGAATGCATAGCCTGCTGTAGCATTCCTACCACAGCGCCATCTATTAGCTGTACCATTGTTACCGTTTGCATGCAAAGCACAAACGCCACGGAGGGTATCCGATGTTGCTTTGTTTCTCCGCGGTAGTATTGCGTTTAATGCTAATAGCCTTCTGCAAGCCTCCACAGAACGATGCAGTTCCCTGGAATCTATGCTTTCATTGTGGCCTGCCGCCATCTTAGAACTGCAATCAGCTGTCGTGTTAGATTTCTATTTGTTTCCGCTTCCATCGTATTTTAGGACAGTCGTAATTTGTGACGGTCTAGGACTGTGTCCTCAAAAGTGCAAGTTGTTTGAGCATAATTATTAGGCAGTTGGCTTCAAGTTATCTATACTCAAACCATTATCAGCACAAGGAATGCAAAATACCAGAGGCCAAGTGTCACTGACAGGCAGACAAATTCAATCCGAGCGTTGTCTGCAAATGCCAAAAGACTGTACAAGGGATGAGGGATGGTTTATTATTTGCGACCTCCCTGCCTGCAGACCAGTGACAGTTCAACCTTATTCCCTTTAGTTCTGACTTTAGTGCTTAGAAATTCCTATGCCTGATCTTTAGGTAATACCAGTATAATTCCAGACAAATGATGCCTTCGAAAGTAAATAATCGTAGCTATATCTTGCGTTTTGTGATAATATATTTTAAGTTAATTTAAAATACACTCATTCAATACATACACTATAGACATTGTCAGAAATCGGATTTACATATTAATGGGATCATTTAGTTCTATTAATTCACCTGTATTATAAAAAGGATTATTTATAAGCCATCAAGAGATAATTTTGTTGAAACGAAACTTAGTCCTCTGAAATAAATCTGGTGACATCTTATTTGCAACCTTGATAACCATACATTTCCAATTATTTATTGATTGGGCAAATCTGTTATAAATCATACGGTATTTCTTGTTATTCCTTGTATAACATTGATGTTGGTCATTCTTATTTATAAATTTATTCACATTGTCTTTAAAATATGCAGTACAGAAATAGGGAAGTGATACCAAAGTTGCAGAGCACTTTAGGATGTAGGATGTGTTTATCGGAAGGGGACACCTCGCCACTGCAACCAGTTTGGTCTATTGCGGCTACAACCCCCGGGAGACAGGGATGAAGTGAAGGAGCCGTAGGAGGCCTCAGGTAGACAGACCCACAGAGTTTGAACATCCGCGCACCAGTAGAGGCGAAGAATCCCAAGAGAGGGCGACGAAGCGACACTAACGGGCGTGGCAATGCACCCTGGCGTTTACTGGGAGAAATCTTTACAATCTGCAAGCAACTACGCCATCTACCCGACACCGTCAGCACTGCAGGACCCGAAGACACACCTGAAACGTGAAAGGGAGGAGAGATGAAATGAGACGAAATGGGAAAAAGGGGAAATCGTGGTGGAATGCACCACTCTCACATTCGCCTAGGCGGCCAGGTCAGAGTGGGCGGTCATCGGGAATCGAACGCGGGACCTCTCGAATGCGGGCCACGACGGACGTTGCCGTTGAGCCATCCCGTTCGGTTGCGGATTACTGTAGTCGTATGTAACTTTAAATGGATATGATGGCAGAAACTTCTTTCTTCGTGTCCAAATAGCCCCATTTTTACTTTCTCAACAGCAATCTTATTGCATGTATATATTATATGCTAGGGTTGTAGTTTACAATGAATTAAAAACTAATAAACAATAACAATTACATTACAATTTAGCATGAAGATATCGAATAAAACATAAGAAACTGTTATAAGAATACTTTTTAATAAAGATACAGTGTAAAGTGTACAAAATTGATTATTACAGTAAAATAAGTTATTAATAAAGAAGCATACTTTAATTTCAAAGACCGGATGGTCAAATAATAAATGCTGCACTGTCTGTTCACTTCCACAAAAACATTGATAAATACTTGCAACATTGACATGGAACTTTTTGAGATAATCTTGAAGTTCCATAGCTCGTCATGAATAGTGTGCATGCAAAGTTTGGATTGAAACTTTTGCGTTTAAAGTGACTATTTAAGTCCGGAAAATAAAGTCTAAATGCTATGTTCTTTGGTGTTATTTATCCAGAATCTGTTCCAAGCTTCTTAATAACCTCCAATACTTTGTCTTCGCCCCTGATGCTGGACATTTTGAATAATTGAATTCTTTGTGACTGTTCGCAGCTGTCATTGCTAGTTCATCTGCTCTTTCATTGTCTAGTAATCCCAGTAACCTATGATAAGAAAATAAGATTATTATGCTTTTTCTGATGGTTGTGGCTATGGGGATGGAGACTGAATCTATCTGTAATAGCATTAATAGCAGATTGAGAGACATGCACTATAGTCATTGTGATCCAGTTTACAGCCTGTTGGTTAGCAAATAATTCAGCTTGGAATATGGGGCATAAAGGAGCCAACTCGTATGTAGCTGAATGGATTTCATTGTTATTGCCAGTCCCTTATTGATTTGAAGCAAATTCTGACACACAAACATTAACCTATGAACAAAGGCGAACTCTAGGTGAGAGATGAAAGGGGAAGAACGAGGAAAATTTAACCTGAATGGCTGAAAATTGGTATCTTGTAAAGCTCTGCTTCATGATAGTACATGATATTTTGGTAGCAAACCAAAATTCAACAAGATCATAAATGGGTAAACTTTAACTTATATTCAAGGTGAAATTATTTTGCTTTTGTGTTTTACACAATGAACGCAAAGTTCTTAGGTTCATAATTATTATTAACTATGGGCTATATAGACATGTTAATACATTCTTTCTAAAAAGCAATAACTTGGATACGTGATTTTAACCCTCCAAATATAATAATAAATCTTGATGGCTAAAAAAGGCTCAAATACAACTTGTGTAGCATTATTATAGTTATTGTTGTTGGAAAATTGAATTAGATTTGAAACATTTCATGCCACGGCCAGGACTCGAACCAAGGATCTTCGGCTATACGTGCCAATGTCCTTACCACAGGAGCTGCCAGAGTGAGGTATCGGTAGGCGAATTAAATCTTGTCATTTGAATCAAGTATCGCGGTAAACTTTCTAGACAATGAAAATTTTGAGATATCAAAGGCGATTTGCAGATACTTAAATTATAGTTAACCACTATTTAGGGTTAATTTTTCAGACCATACATGTGTGCCACTCAGCTAGAAAGTAAAATCACATATGAAAAATGCAATGCCACCGGCACTCGTACACTACGTGCCAACACTCTTTAACGCTTGTTCTGCGGTAACGAGATATCCCTACGCCATTATTATTATGATGATGATTATTATTATTAGTTATAGATCAATTTCCATATGTGCTTCTGTATAAATATTTTAATTTGTTATTGAGTTCTAAAATCATTTAAAGAAACTATGTTAATATATCTATATCTGTTTCTTAAGGAAGGCATTTCTCGCCAATACATCCCTGTATTTTACTTCTGTATTTTACGAAAACTGCTTTGTACATTTGATTTTTGTGCGTGTATTTCACTCGAATTGTAGTTTCATAGGGGGATAGATTGCTGCAGACTATATTTAAAATGCATTTATGTTTAATTTTATAGCCTAATTAGAGGAACCCTCATTAATTGCTAAGTTGCTTAGTTGCTAAGACTCTTCTCTTCTACATCTCCTTCATTTTCTCATACCCACACCTTCCTTTTTCTACCTCTCCACTCTTTCTGCCACCCTCTCATTCTCCCTCTTCTATAGTATCACCTCTACATTTCATGTGATGTATTGAAAACTGATAATAAAACTGCTTTTTCTGTTTTTATACGTTCATAGAATGCATTGCATTCTACCCTAAAGCTCGATATCGAGATTTTACCGGAATTACATGTTTTGAGGCTCCCTGAATAAAAAAACCAGTTTTGGAAACGTCTGCGCGCGCGTGTGCGTGCGTGCGTGTACACTTTGTATGTAAACAGCGTAACTCAAAAACGAAAACTTGGATAAATACCAAACTTTATATTTGAGTTTAATATCCTCCAAAGATGCGACACAAAGATTTAAAAAAATTCCCCACCCCCAACTACCCTTTACATGGAATATTTTTCAAGAATGTTAATTTTATAAAAAAGGTCTCTAAAGATTTTGATTAAAATACCATGCATGAAATATATTTAAATTATAGATAAAACCTTTGTCTTGAATTTTCTGGGAATAGCCTTTGAAGTACTCTTCATTCGGAAGGAATTTTGAATAAACTTGTATAATTGGTAAACGTTAAGCAAGAGTCGAAAACGTACCATACAAAGATGTAGATCTCTTTAAAACACATACCTTATTTACAATAAGGTTTTGTGGGATAAGCCTTTCTGAGATATCGGTTATTAAGAGTTCGAATTGTTCAATACTTGTCATTCATTAAGTCTCATCGACTTTCAGTTGTTTCTCGCGATTGCATGGAAACAGTACGGAATTTTAAGGCAGCGTTACAGTTCTTAAATATTTGACTATCCTGTTCTCTTTGTATGTATAACCAAATGATGATATAGCTATTTTAGCAAAGATTTATTTGGATTAAAATCTAGTAGATAGAAACATAAGCTTTAGTAAGAATAGGTTGTATGCCCACTAATAAAGATAGAGGATAGAGAAAGTCATGTGAATGTATCACATCAGAACTTTTTTAATACGTATTCACATCAGAATTTTTTTAATACGTATTCAAATATAAGCACAAGGTTTAACAGTCCTTCCTTATGTATGCAATGCGATTGGAGCTATACGTGGACCGGATTACGTACGCAATAGTAGTAAAAAGCTGGTATAACTACTTAAGTATTCATCTATGTAAAACTTGGTTGTAAAACTTCCAGAAACATTATGCTTATGAAGTTTGGTTATGTAATTGTTTTAAAACAACTTCATACTAAACAAGATAGTTTTACTTTCTCTACCATGAACATACTAGGTAGAGAAGATTGCATCCAAAAATTCGATAACGGAGTTTCAACGGAAATACATGTTTTGAGGTCCCTGAATCCAAATAAAACATTTTTGGAAACATGTCCGTATGTGTGTCTCTGTGTCTGTCTGTCCGTGTGTCTGTGAACAGCATAACTCAAACACGAAAAGTCGGATAACTACCAAGTTCAGTATCTTTCAAGGATGCGACACAAAGATTTTCAATAAAATCCTCTCACACCAACTACCCTTTACATGGAACATTTTTTTAAATTTTGATGTTCTAAAAATGGCTGACGATTTTGTTTAAAATACCATACCTTAAAGATGTTTATATAAAAAATAAAATGTATATCTGAATTTTTCTGGGAATAGCATTTGAAGTCCTCTTCATTCGAATGGAATTTCGTATAACCTTGTATAACTGGTAAACGTTAAGCGGTACACGAAAACGTACTATACAAAAAATTTAGATCTCTCTAAAATACATAATTTATTTCAAATAAGGTTTTTTGAGGCATAAGCCATTTCTGAGACATCGGTTATTCATTTCTTGGTCATTCTTTAGTCGTTTCAACATTCAGTTATTTCTCGCGATTCTATTGAAACAGTGCAGAGTTTTAAGGCCAGCATATAGCGTCCAGCTCTTAAACATTTGACTATCGCTCTCTCTTTGTATCTATAACGAAATGTGTAATGTAGCTATTTCTGCAAAGGTTTATTTGGATTAAAACCTGGATATAAAAATAAGCTTTAGTATGAAAAGTTTGTACACACTAACAAACGATAGAGGGTAGAGAAATCGTGTGAATGTATCATGTCAGATTTTTTATATTGCGTTCCGTCATAAATCTACCCCCTCTTTGGGAAAATTAATGAAGATGCTATATAGCCTACCTTTTAAATATTATATATGGTATGCTGTATACCAATTTTCATAACAATCGTTTCGGTTATTCTTGCAACAGGTGAAAAAAACGCAAACCCACTCTCACAATGTGTGTATATATATTACATATATAGTAATACAGTTATTCATCCAAAATCTAAAATTCCCAGAACGTTTTCAATTAAAATGTTGATTATATGTGTAGATATGTCACCGATATCATCCCTATAAATGCTAACCTAAATGTAACCATTTTGCAGCACAAGAAAGGATTGAAATATATACATTTACTAATTTTCTGCCAAGCTTCAGGGCATATAATTAAATGAACGGATTTAATTAATTCTAAATATTGCCTTTCAGCTGCCTTGATGGAACTTGTATCCACCGACCGGGAACAAAGGATAAGATAGGCGATAATGAACACAAAGGAAGTTCTAGAATCAGATAAGGGTTTAACAAAGGGAGTTTAACATTCAATTTACAACGTAAAACACTTTATTTTATTGGCATGTTTCCATGCACTTATCTGTACCTGAGATGTCAGAAGATGTAATTTTGGAATATAATTTCCCTTCACTAGATGGCTTAGAATAAATAACTACTATGACTTTGAGGTATGTAATATTATCTCTGTTACACCGGCACTTCTGTTTGGTTGTGTTAAACTGTCTCATTCCGTAAACGCAAGTGAAAATGTGTTAATTGTGCACACTGCTGTAGATTTGCATCACGACTGGAAGGCGGCATTCTACAGAAAACTCAGAGCATACATTTCATTTGTCGTGCTATTTTCTCAAAGTTGTCTTATTTCAGTCACAGTCTTTAGAGTTGTTTTAAAATAAAAATAATGGAATATTTGAAAGCAAACAGTTTCTTAGGTGGATGAATGGACGGACGGGCAGACAGATCTCTTTATTTAATACAATAACAATTTGTATAGCAATGTCAAAACAAGATACTGCGACGCAGTGGCTATGCCCCCAGGTTATCGGGAGGTCGGTGTCAGACAGCCGGAAATAAACAAAAATAAATCGCGCTCTCGCGCGCGTAACCATAAGCGCTATCGGTAGATAACCAGAATCTTCTGAATATTTATTTCCCCTTCCTTCAAAACGTGTAGTTCTATAATGTTTGTGGAAGACTCCATTTGCTATATAAGAGAGCGTTCTCGCGAGAAGAGTCAGTCAGTTGAGTCGGTCAGCCAGTAAGCGAGTTGGTGAGCGCGTTTCTGTTGCAACATCAAGTGCAGTTCTCCGAGCAAGTTATAGCAAAAGTTCGATATTTTTTTAAAACACCTCTTAAAAATATTCTGCTGTCATAAAAGGGACTTATGCTGTAAAAAGGATTAGATAACATTTTATGTTTTCTTGAAAAGTAAAAAGTGGAAGATCTTTTACATTATTTGGTAAACTGCTGAACAAGTTTAAAGACACGATTTCAAAACTATTTGAAAAAATGTAGTTTTATGAACATAAGTATTAGAGCAGTTTCGACCAAAGTACCTATGCCACTGGTACATAATTAATAATTGCTAATATATCTTTTCACGTAGAGTAAACTAGTCCAAGTTAGGAATTGGGAAATTCCCTGAAAATCGTTGCCTTGTATCCTCGGAAGATAGCGCGTGTGCTCTCGTCTTTAGAGCTTCTGTTTTTGGAGTCGGAGACCCTTTCGATATCTAATTTGTCGAACGCAGTATCAATATGATGGAGTGAGAAAATTAAATTTGAAAACTAAGTTTTGTGTCGGAATCACCTCGTCATGCATTCTTGATGAAACCCTTGGGGGACGAAAGAAATAAAGAAAATTAAAAAGAAAGTGCAAACAGTTCAATATTGTCTTTCCCTTTCCTTTTTAAATTATTGCACTTCTTCTCTCGTCTTTATCTTCCGTTTCCTTACTACTGCTTCTGTCTTCCATTCAAGTCTATTGGTTTCAGTATAAGTAAGACAGGAAATGAACAGATTAATCACCGTAGCTATCGCCGCCTCTGGGAGAGTACTTGAACCATTTACCTAATCTTGTAGCGAAGCAGTTGAATGTTCCATTACAGAATGAGGTTTGTGGTAGTTAGACGATATCTTCACCGGAGATTAGGCCCATATTCCAGATTAAAGGCTTCGCGTTTCTCAGCTCAGGATATGGGATTTCGTGAAACTATCTGTCGCTCTGCCAGCTCACATTGGAACACGTAGCTTGTTAATGTAAACGTAATCTACGAATTTAAGCCTCGTGGAGGATGCAAAACAGAAACATTTACTTCCCAACATAATACTGGAGTAATCTCTTCGTTCACTTAGGTATTTAAACTAAATTTCAAGGCAACGTATGTATTTGGTAAAAAATGTGAACATTTCTGTGCTTTTTCATTATACTTTTAACTTAAACTTCCATGCTATACAATTGTTTTTTAATATAAATAATTTTAAAGCCACAAATGGCTATTTGAATTATCCTGTACTATTTAGATAAAGCACCGCGTTGAACTTTGAACTTCATTAAAGTTAAACTTCGGCGCTGTTTTTTTCAACATTTTAAACTACTCAAAATGCTCCTTGCACCACAGTTAACAACATATTAGCTTTAAATTTTCAAGTGAGCTTCAGGAATTATAGTTTAAACATGCTGTGCAATAGTTAAAATATCAAACAGCTCATTTGAAATTATTTTCTATAACTCACACTGAAAAAAATTGAAAAATTCAAGACAAATAGCCAAAAAGTTGTTAGTAATTAATACACTAATTATGAACAATAATCGCTTTAATTTTGTATACTAATGCATCAACCTCTGCACAAATACTTCCCGTCAGCTGATTAGTCGGCACACGAGAGAAGGGAAAATGGAGCGGGAACCTAACCAGTAAGAAAAGCACAGTGCAGTGCAGGGCAGGGCAGGACAGGACAAGCAATTCCCCGCTATACAATCACGCGTCGAAACAAGGCTCTGTATTTTACGCACACCCATGCGACAACACATTCGCTTGCGCTGACGAAAGGCAACAACTTATCAACGCAAAACACTTAAGGTGGCGGTAATTTTTTGGGCGAATTCAGTACTTTCTCTGCCTTAGATAAGAAGTAGAGAAAGTAAAACCACAAATGGAAACTGGTCCTTGCTGGGAGCGGGGAAGAAACGCGAAGAGCAACCTGATGTGAAACATCCCCACTGCGGTTTGCGATAACCATCAGCAACGGTAGCCCAGACCTTGTCTAATGCCCTTGAGAGCTGTAGCAGGGGCTAGTTCCCCAAGTGGCATTTTCCAACGCGAGAATAAAAAATACCGGGGTTGGAAAAGCCCCTATCCCTCGTCATGTCGGATTTCCACCACATTAAACAAAAAATTTTAGAATTACGCAATGGTCGGTCTGTCAGTCAGATAGCTGTAAAATAAAACATTTTCATCCTGGTGATTACCCGCTTACTTAAAGCGTTTATTCAACTGTGAAACACAAACACGCAGGCTATGCTTTTGTCTCTTTAATGATGAAACACTGATGCCTTCAAATTCCAATTTAAAAATGCAAAAGAGGAGTTTTAGGGTGCCTGATTTTCAGGTGCGGAATTGGTTACAGCTGAAGAGCTCTGTGGTGTAGAGTAAAAGGGTAAACAGGGAATAAAGGGTACAAGAAGTATAAGTGTTGTATTTATTCTACGGTAAGTTTGTGTAGGATATAGACTCTAGAACAAAATGGAATAAAATGGTTGTCTCCGATTCAGAATTTAAATAAAAACGGAAAATTTTCGACATTTGAATCCAATTTATGAGCAAATAAGCATACGTATACTTCTAAGTTTTCAATAAAAATAATACTTAACAACAAATTATTCCTTTGTAGTTTTAATCTACTTTACATCTTGTGATTAGTAACGATTCTAAACTGCTGAAACACTTCCCCCTATAGATGTTGAGGCTTAGGAAAAGAGATGATAATATATATTCCTTTTATATACTGTTTTGAAACCTTATTATAATCAAATTCTTACTTGTCTATGTATGGGGTACAAACATAGGAAGTATTTTTTCGTGTAAATATTTGGTTAGTGGACCTTTTTCTTTCTATACCCTAAACAGCCTCACCTCAAAATTAATTTACTAATGTTCCATCCTTTCTTGTTCGGTTTTCAGTTTCGTGCAAAAAATCTAGCCGGTCATCCCCATCCTAATACAATACAGGAGAATATCATATTCGTAAAACCCCCAACAGAGCAATGTCTGCACTATATTACTTGTGATATCGTCCGCGTTTTCTATCAAATGTTCGCCCTGACTGATGAAGAAATGTTCTCCAAGAAACAATCATATTTCAACATATCTCTGAAACACCTATATCATTTTTCTCTTTGGTATTCTGACGTTCGTGCAGAATGTACCAAAATGCAGCATAATAGAAATTTTCTAACGTTAATTTATATATATTAAAGTTATAATTGTTATTGTTTACATATTACAATGTTCCCTAAATGTCAAACAGATCTCATAAAAGTATATAACTACATTTAATTATGTTTAAAATGAAAGAGAACTCCAAAAGTGGATTTAACAAAGTTATTTACACGAACTTGTCTTTGCAAACAATGACAGAAATACACTGTAGGAAAGCAGTAACTGCCTTTGTTGGAATGTATATATCGAAGAAATTAGCTGTCCTATGCATTAATATCTCTACAACCTGCAGGTTATACACTTCTTTGAAAATTCCTCCATTTTATTTAAAAATAATGTTTTCAGTTACGCTTCTATCAAGTGTACCTGAAGTGCACCATCAAAATTGGAAAGAATTATGAACTTAAATATAAATTTTTATATTTATCCGACTTTTCGGTTTTGAATTATGCTGTTCACATACATACGAGCGCATGCGCGTACGGATCATTTTGTAAAATTGTTTTTTTTTTTTTGTGGGCCTCAAAACATTTATTTCCGAAACATCCCGGTATCGAATTTTTGAGTGGAAATGCAATACCTCCTCTACCTACTAGGTACGTGGTAGAGAAAGCAAGAATTTCAGTAGCCAATGATACATCTGATATACTCGGAGAATAAAATTTTAATGGCTTGCAACTGCCTCTAAAATGTCATCCAAAAATTAAGATTTCGTTCTCACATTCCACCTCTAGCAACTGTAAGATTTTTTAAAAAGTTCTACAGAGTAACGTAATGCATTTCTCTTCCAAGTAAGCTTTCTTCGATGTTTCCACATTTGCACATCGTTGCCATGTTGCCATCCTTGGCGCCTTAGTTGGATCATGCTGAATATCCTCTTTCCGAATTAAGACTGATGATCAAGGAACTCGTTAAAATGTGCGCAATAAATAAGATTAGAAAGCAGTGGAGTTCTCCCAGCAGATGTAATTAAAGAACCTACGTTAATGAACAGCATCGTACGTCGCGAATCAAGTATTCAGCTACAGTGTGCGTGCATCTATAATAATAATAATTAAAACTGCTATTAACACCGTATTATTTTAATTAGACTTTTCTCAAGCATTGATTTAACTATAGTAAAAGAAATATTAAATGCAATTAGGTTCTACAAACTATTTTAGTACAATTCCTATGAAGTAGAAATTATTGGAGAAGCTCTAGTGAATTTTGACATAAAAATTCCAGATTTACTTGTTTACAGTATGCTTTACATAAAATGCCAACTTTAAACCGGTGAAACTAGAAACCACGCTAGGCAGTTTTAACTTTCTCTACTACTTACCCAAAAATTCGATATCGAATATTAATTTAAATACACATTTTGAGGTCCTCTGAATAAAAATACATTTTTAGAAAAAGAGGTGTGTGTGCGTGCGTGTCTCTCTCAATAGGCCAAAAACGAAAATTCGTTTAAATACCAAAAGTGGTATTTAAGTTCAGTATCTTCCAAGGCTACCACACAAAGATATTAAAGAAAATTCCTCCACCCCAAATTGCCCTTTACAGGAAAATGATTAAAATATATGTTTAAGATATTTACATTACAAATAAAATGCATATCTTGAATTTTTTTGGGAATAGCTGAGGAGTCCTCTTCATTCTAAATGACTTTTGTATAATTTGTAAACCGTAAAAGATGGACACAGTCTTACTATACAAAAATGTAGATCTATTTAAAATACACAATTTATATAATATTTTGTAGCGTTAACCATTTTTTAGATATTCTTTGTTTTTTGGTATTAGTTCTAAAAATCTTATCCAAATCGTAAGTCGCTATTCATTTTTTCTCGTGCAAACAGTATGGAATTTCCCAGCCATCACATAGCGACTGTTTTTTTAAAAAGTATATCACTTTGGTATATCCTTCTTATATCTTCAATGAATGGTTAATGGAAGTTTATTTCGATTATGAAGATGTGGATTGAAGGTAATCTTTTGTAACAATAGTTTGTGAAAGAGTGAATGGAGAAGTTACGTGATTGCAACACATCGGATTTTTATGGCATCCTCGTTAATGTTCTGTTATAACTCAAAAGTATCCAAAGACTCGCCCATAAATGGGGCTCTGACATCAAACACACAATGTATTACTTGTATCCTAAACAACTTCTCTTGATCGAGCGGGATGGCTCAGGTGGTAATGTCTTGGTCCGCATTCAAGAGGTTCCCGGTTCAAATCCCGTGGGTTTTTCCATGGTTTTCTTCAGTCGTCAAGGTAAATACCGTATTCGATATTTAATACCACGATCCAAAGTTCCACCTTAAGTCTAAAACAATAGTGAAATGAAAGATAGACGGTAATAGCGCATGCTCTACCATCTGTCCACAAATGATGAAAGCAGTTAGACTGGACGGCACCCTAATGCCATCTGCCCGGCACGTTTAGAAGCAGAGGAACAGTTACTGTACACATGCCTCTGTGGAAAGTGTCGAAGCTACCATCTGCTCGTTACAGAAATAGAAGTACAGTTCCTATGCACATGTATCTGTGGACATGTAACGAAGTAAGATGGTATGGTACAGGGATGAGACCTAGAAGGCTAACTGTCCGCCACACACCGATCCACAAGGTATCTCCTAACAGATCCGTCGCTATATGACCTTATAGTCAAAGCGAAGTAATGGTATTATTATTGCTAAAAGTTCCTAATACGATTGCTTTAGCTGAATACTCGCAGCATAAATCAGCTCGAGGTTGGTTGCAGAAAAGTAACACGTATTAACTCGTTGGAATCAACCTAAATCAGATGCACTGTCGTATTTGTTTGTTCAACATAGTAAGCACACATTGTTTGTACTTTTATCTCCAATAAGCGAATGACTTTTAAACTGCCCTAACTTCCGCGCTCATTTATCTGCGATGTTCACGTGTCTGCTCCAACGTCGACCTGGCGGGCGCTAAAACAATTAGCACAAGTGCAGCGAGTGCGATTTGCTATGGAAACACGAGATCTTAATGGTAGTGATTTCCACAACGGGTAACTTCATTTCCCGACGCTCCAGAAATTAAGTTTGATCCAAGTGCCTAAACTCGCTCCGTGTCGATACGTCATCCCCTTAAGCTAAGTGCTAACGAAGGATGTGATCTAAATCACATCTAAATCTACGCAGTCGTAGTCTGTACACTTATAAACTTTTTACTAATCTTAAGACAATATATGTGTTCAAATCCATAAATCTACAGTTTGATTCTGATTGCTTTGAATTTTTACTTTCTCTACCACGTACCTAGTAGGTAAAGAAGGTATTGCATTCCACCCAGACATTCGATACCAAGATTTCACCGGAAGTACATGTTTTGAGGTCCATGAAGCCAAAAAAAACATTTTTAGAAAAATATCCGTATGGGTGTGTCTATAAACAGTATAACTCAAAAACGGAAAGCCAGATAAATACCAAACTTGGTATGTGGGTTTAGTGCCTCCCAAAGATGCGACACGAAGATTTTCAAGAAAATTCCCCCACCCCAAACTATCCTTTACGGCAAATATTTTTGGAAATTTTAGATCTTATAAAAATGGCTAACGATTTTAATTAAAATACCATGTATTAAAGACATTTAAATGACAAATAAAATGTCTACGTTGAATTTTCTGGAAATAACCTATGAAGTCCTCTTCGCTCAGAAGGAATTTTGTATAATCTTGGATAACTGGTAAACGTTAAGTGATACACGAAAAGGTACTTCACAAAAACTGTAGATCTCTTTAAAACACAGTTTATTTTAATAAGTTTTTTGTGACATAAGCGAATATTGAGATGTCCGTTATTAACGGTTTAAATTGTTCATTACTTGGTCATTCTTTTAAAGTCCTGTTAAGTTTCACTTGTTTCTCGCGATTGCATAGGAATAGTATGGAATTTTAAGACTAGCATATAGCGTCCAGTTCTTAAACATTTGACTATCGCTGTTATCCTTGTATCTATAACGAACGTTTATTTGGATTAAAATATAGTAGAAGGAAAAATAAGCTTTAGTAAGAAAGCTAGAGGATAGAGAAAATCATGAGAATGTATCATATCAGATTTTTTACCATACTCACGACATAAAACAGAATGTGGGCAAATTTTTAACAAGCTACGCCAAACCTTGGGCTTTTTTTTCAGAAATAATTGTTTTTTGATATGGTAATATAATAATCAAAATCCTTCTCGGAGCTTACAGTTTATTGCATAACTCCCAACATTTTAATTTGAGTTTAATATATAAATATAAAAAAATGTTGTGCAGGCATTTATTAATTGAATTAGTTTAAGAAATAAAAAATGTTGGATTGTTCAACTTTTTCAATGTGAGTTTTGGAAAATAGTTAATTTTAACTGAGCTCTTTAATATTTTTAACTAGTGCATAACGATTTCTAAATCCACAATTTCCAAAGCTATTCCGAAACTTTTGGTCCAGTAAGTTATAAACTGGACTTAAATTGAACTAAGGAACATTTTGAACAGTGAAAAAAAAGGAATTAAGAAAAATTGAGTTCAAAGTTCAGTGCAGTACTTCACCTAAATGGTACAGAACATTTGTTGGTCTAAGATTGTTGATATTAAAAAGAACAATCATCATATAGCATGAAGGTACAAGTTATAAATATAATAATAAATTGAAGATGTTCACATTTTCTGCAAAATCTCATAGAAACATTGGCATAAGTAAAACTTAAATGTTAATATTTATTTGCACGCATTTACAGCTTTCTTATAATTAAAAGAAAAAGACAGAATGCAAAATGCTCTGAATGTTTATTGTGGACATGTTTGAAATGTTGAAGGTGGGAGGGAATAGGGATGTTCACAATGAAAAGTTATCGAAAACAATTACCTTGCTTAACTTGCCTTGGTATATAAACTGCGTTATAAATGTAACATCATTAGCATTTCGTTTAACATGTCATTTTCTTTTTTCTTCAAAACTCTCATATAAAACTATTTTTATTTTTTTCATGTTCTCCTATTGTGCGCTTTTTTATTACAAAGGAGAGGCTTAGAGGTTTAAATCCTCTATGTTCTTGTTTACATTAACAAATATCATTACGACGTCACATTAGAATATTGATCACAATTGTTTGTGTTCCTGTCAGATGTCTAGTTGAATTTTATCGTGAGTGGAACTTGAGTGTTTAAACTAGTTTGGCTTTTAAAATATTACTGCAGGTTAAACAGCAGAGTATTACGCTGCGATATTGGAAAAGTTTACACAATGTTTTAAAGAACAACTAAAGTGTTCTTTTTTTATAACCGAGATTGTTTAAATCCTCCTCCTAACCCATATCCATATGTATTTGAGTGTCCCAAACCTGGATAAACCTGTTGTGTACACTAAACCTCCGAGAGTAAGCCGTGAGGCGAGAGATTACTCGCGTCAACAGGTAGAGCAGCGGGGTCCCTAAACTTTTCAGATAAGAGGATCCCTGGCAGAATGTCCCTCCAACATCCATATTCACAGGAAGAAGTACAGGTCAGAGGTATTAATACCAGGGTAGAAGCAGTTCTCTCCTCAGATCACATCCACCAAATATACGGCGCAAACTACAGTCCATCACGACTGACCCTGAAAGGAATTGAAATGAGGGACGGGAATAAAACATAATCCAACCTGGGATAAAACACGAAAAATCCTAAGGTCAAGGTGACCAGTCCAATAGTATACTAACAAGGGATCTCTGTGATGCGAACTTCAGACACCACAGCCTGAAACATCGCGCTTCATTCACAAATGTATACACAACAATATTTTGAAAATATAAAATATTTAAGTAGTAAAGCTAACCTAGCTTAATGGAAAAAGCTGAGAGACGAGAAGGTTCCGCTGCCAAGTAATCGATTCTCTGATACATTCAAGTACAAAAGTAATAAATACTTATTCTCCTTATAAAAAATATTGAGATATTACAGCAATGTTATGTGAGTTGACAACCCTGGACTTTTTATAGAATTTACAAAATCCATTCCCAGGGTGCGCCTGTGTTCTGTAAGAGCAACATCATACAAGTGAACTGCTATTCATTTCAAGAATCACTCCTTAACATCGTTTCATAAACAAAGCATTTAAAGAGCAATATTATCTAAATGCTCACTTCATATTAATTTAAAAAATGATATCAAAACCACCAATATTCCCCAGATAAACAAACCACTCTATTTAAGATTGGACAACGTATCAAGGGAGCTGAGAACGCCTTTCCGAGTGGGTGAGATTCAGGGGCAATTCCCTAAATTGGAAATTAAGTATCTTAATAAATATTACTTGGTTTTCTCTATATTTAAATGCAACATTTAATTCAACATCTTAGTACCTAATATTTGCTTAAAATAATCTATTCTAATCCAATCTGCTGAAATATTTCCGCTATTACCCAATCGCAGCGTTTTTTTTAAACACAAAGTTCTCTTGTATACCCAGTTTATCATTACTGTGTTTTTACTGTTTTTCATTACCGCAATTACACACATACCCCATGCCCATGACGGGACTCGAACCCGCGACCCTCAGCTTGGCGTAGCGCCCAAGCTACACACTCCAGCGACCACGGCTACGAGTGCCGGCATCGGTTAAAACTCCTGCACAATATATGAGAATATATGGCACTTCTGAGTCACCCTGAAACGCGTGCATTCTGCGGTGTAAACAGGTCGGGACTTGAGCTTTACCTCTCTGGAATTGGTTAACCACTTACAGTTCAGCTAGTAGTGTGTAAACCCCCCCCCCCCCAAGTTCCACGCTGCTACTTCTGAGTCTCTCAGCGCAGCATTAAGGTCAGAAATAATCCTCTTCGCTAGCTCTTGAAAATAAAACCCATATAAAGCAAAATTAAAAAGAGCATTTAATACGGTAATTATACATTAATTTCCCCAGAGAGACATCATATCTTCTCTCCTCATCCATCCTTCTCTGAGTCTCCTTTCTTTCATCTTTCTCACAAAAGTAGGTCATATCAGTCCCGCTGCCATCTGGAAACATTCACTATTACTTGCATTATTGGACTACTGCCTAGAAAACGACATGGTTTGCTGTGAACAGACTGTTTGCAAAATTATAACTGTAATGTCTAATGGATCAAAACTTTTAAATGGAAATGCTTGCGCGTTTTGTGCAAAAAAGTACATTTATTAATTTCTACATCCTTATGATTAATTCCCGAATAACTATTCTATAAACTATTCCCCCGTTAAGCGTCATCTGACAGAATATACTTGAAACTATAGAATTCTTGTTTTTTCCCTTTCTTTTCTTTCTTTCCCTCGCATGAGCTCCTTCCTGTGACATATTGAGGTTATTTACATGTGTTATATGTAATTACATTGTATTGCTTAGTGTGAACTAATTTCTAGTCACTTATCAAATATCATAACTGAACAAAAATATCACATTTATATGAATAATATTCCTTATGCATTATCATCATATTATAATATACATGATGGTTCATCTGCGCTGGCTCGTGTTGTTGAATTACATTCCCGGTGCTGACCAGACTAAACAGTTGCAGACTCTATAGGCGTATTGAAGTTCTTTGAACCAGCAGCAGTCCCATTGTTACTGTCCCTTCAACATAGATAACTTTTCGTACTCTCTCCTGTTTGAACAATTGTTTATTTTTTCCTTGGGTCATTTGATATAAAACCTATATTTGAATTCGCAATGAGTAAGAAAGCAGTATGAGTACATCACACCTGGACTGTAAATTTCATTTATATCGCGCATGTGATATCTAGTATAAAGTTCATATAGGTAGCTTTGTCGTTGGAAACAGCGCTGGATTTGGTTACAAACACTGAATTTTAACTTTGAAACAGAAATTAATTTCTGAAAGCCCCAAATTACTGCAAATAACATAGCATAAACATGCTACAAAGGAACTGTCAATCATATACATTATTACAAGCATTGTTGGCACCTGCTTAGAAGAAGAATTCATTCCAACTCCGTATCGAAACGCTTGAGATATAATTAGCAATTGGAGAATCACCTGGTCCCGAATAATGTCTTGAAACATTCGTCAAAATATATAGAGTCGCGGATTTGGGATGATAAAATAATTCTTAAAGGAAATGTCTACATTATTAAGATGTAGGAAAGTTAACATGTTTGTTTGATTGAGGGATTTATAAACTGTCCGCTTCCATGAAATTTAGCTCAATAAGTACGTAGGTTGTGCAAATACAGAGTATTAAAGTGAACAACTTGTATTTATTTAATTTTGAGTCACACTGACTGAGATAATAACGAATTTGATAACAGCTGCTAAATATTTCTTCAAAATTTCGTTTTTGTACTAATTTTTAACTCCATACACACTTTCTCAATCCCATCCATAATTCCAGACTGTAGGGAGGATGGGGAACAATCCTACTCAAATAAGAATTCCCTCCTTAATTCGGAAATCGAAACGGGATCTATGGATTTTACGGTTAGCCTGCTAACCACTAGACCACAGATTTAGTCTGTATTGTAATTGTTAATCATTTAAGCAGGGGTTATAAAAAGCCTTCTTTGTAGAGTAATTCTGAGTCCATATCTACTATTACGACATTCATTTTTGTGTATTAGTTTTGTCGGGACATCTGCTCTTATCAGTGTGAAATATTTAGTGTTGTTTTTAATGAGTATAAAGATATTGCGATTGTTTTCTAATTCGATTTGTTTTTCTTTTGTTGCAGGTAAGTTGAAAAACAGAAATAGGACGAGCTTCACTTTCATTTGGTATGTAAATACTCTACATTAAATTGTTACTTTCTCTATTACTTAGGAGAAGTGTTGTATTCCAACCAAAAACTCGATACCGAGGTTTCACCAGAATGTTTTGAAACCCACTGAATAAATACAACACTTTTAGAAAAAGGTCCGTTGTTTGTGTCTTTGAACAGCATAACTCAAAAACGAAAAGTTGGATAAATACCAAACTTGGTATTTAGCTTCACTATTTTCAAAGATGCGACACGAAGATTTTCAATAAAATCCACCCACCCCTCACTAACCTTTACAGGGAACATTTTACGAAAATTTTAATTTTTTTAAAAGTGGCTCTAATGATTTTGATTAAACTGTCATATATTTAAGATATTTTCATGATAAAATGTATATCTTGAATTTACTGGGAATGTTCCCAAAAGTCCTTCTTCCTGAATGGTTTTTGGATAACTGGTAAACCGTAAGAGATAGACAAAATTTTTCTACACAAAAAGTGTGGAGTTCGTTAAAACATACAATTTATTTTATGTTTTTTTTTTTGAGTGAACCATTTCCCAGATATTCCATGTTATTTGTTTGAATTTTCCAATACTTATACTTTTTCTCAAATGGAAATTCGTTATTCATTTTTTTATGTCCTGAACATGCAAAGAGAATGGAATCCTCCACATAGCAACCAGCTCTTAAAAGATTTGACTATCGCTTAAAGCCTACCATATTCCCCTTGCACCTACAAGAAAATTAGCAATAAGATTAACATCTCATATCTCGATTAACATGAAGTACATGGAGAATAAGGGTTTGTGCAAATAGATTGTACAAAAGTAGAGAAAGTCTTGTGAGTGTAACACTTCAGATTTTTATCATATACATAATTAAATATTAATCAGTATCTTTTATTCTAGTACTTTATAACATTCAACATTAGTACTGCTACATTGCCCCTACTGCATCGGCAACTTCTCCGGCAGGAACGTTTCGCGGATATTGGGCATGTAACGGGGAAAACGAATTAATGGAAACATAGTTATTATTATTAAACATTAACCGTTTATCTTTCAAATCACCCTAAGTTGTGATGTCTGAAGCACAAACACAATTATTTATGCAATGGACGTAAATTTACCAATTAAGTTAATACAAGCATATTTTTCTTCAACTACGTCATTATGTGTATAACCCTTATTTCTATCTCCTTAAAGTTTAAAGAATAATCTTTTTCGTTGTTGGACATACAACCTGTCACAAAAATAATGAGCAACTTGAAAATTTCGTTAACTGGAAGCACTAAAATGAATGCAAAATATAACTGAATTATTTAAACGTACTTCGGACTATAATGTATGTAAACCACTGGTGTAAATATAAAAATATCTAATAATCTAATGCCTTAAGGAATAATATATACTTTTACAATTACTGAATAGAAGTATTCTATTCCATACAAAAATTCTGTAACGAAATATCCGCGGAAATACAGGTTATGAGATCCCCTGATTAAAAATTTAGGCAAAGGGCCGTTTGGTTGTGTACAGCATAACACAAAAACAAAATGTCGGATAAATACCAAAGTTGGTACTTAAGTTCGCATCTATCATAGATGCAACACGAAGATTAAAAAAAGATCTGCCCGTCTCTAACTAGTATTTACATTATAAATTTGTTGTTATTTTGGACTTCTTCAAAACTGGTACTTAACGATTTTGATTAAAATACCAAACGTTTAAGATGTGCGCCTGACAAATTAAATGTAAATACTGAATTTTCTGGGAATAGCTTTGAAATCCTCTTAGATCTGAATTAATTTTGAATAAAACGTGGTAAATCATAGTAGATGGACTAAATATTTTGTGATATATTCATTGTAATTTATTTGATTTTATTGAAGGGCTAAGTAGGCATTCAATTGTTTCTCGTGTCATGCAAAGAGAGGAATTCAAAAGCAATATATAGCGACCCGCGCGTATCGATTCAGCTTCCTGTATCTGTTTTGCACCTACATTTCTAAACGTTTGTCGCGGTTAATATGAAGTTGATAGAATAATAAGCAGGATCGCCATAAAATGTTACTATTTTAATTTATACAAGGCTATCGCAGTCCCTATATAAAGTATAAATTTTAAAAGTTTATGCCCGAATGACGCCCTATTTTATTTTCTTGTAGCATAATTACTGGGCTATATTTGATTTCACGACCGATTTGGTTCCTTTGTTTCAAAACACTTACTCTTTTGTTCGAAATAAAAAAAAAGTGAAGAAAATTCTGACTGCCGTAGCCCTCTCGCTTTCATCCTCCGGCATTCTCCCCCGCCCTTCTTCTTAAATCCGGGTTTAATTCATTTCCAGCAAACCATCTTCCTCCAGCCGCTTTCCTCCTGGCAATTTAATTAATAAAACTAACCGCTAATTAAGGGGTGGTAGGAAGGAACGCCTCCGCGCTTACCGCACTCACCTCCCCCTCTTGAAGTTTAGTCTTGGGATATTCTGGGAAATACAACGTGTGCTCTAAGGTAGCATCTAGCAGCAATGAGGAATTTAATTGCTAAGTTGTCGACAGGTATTTGCGTGTTTAAATTTTATTATTTTGCCTTTTACCATTTAACTTCAGGGGCCATTCACAATGAAACTTAGATATGGGTATAGCGTAAGCAAAGAAGCTTGTTTCATGTTATCTTAATGCAACCGTTCATATTGGCTAACGACATAAACGTGACCACAAACTTATAACGTAACCATAGAAGTTTCCAAGCTCCAAGCTTTCATATTTATGTCATAAGAAACTAGACAGAGAATGATTCTCCATTCACCTCATCGCGTGATCATTCTGCCATCTCACATCGATTTTCCATCGCTATGTGCTGACTCACTAACTACCCTTCTGTTTAAAATCAATCAGGAATCGCTGGGATCTCTATACAAATCTCAGCAAACTTAATTTTGACGGTAGGTAGTGCTTTTTTGTGAGTTTAGCTCTAGCTCTTGTTCATTTTGATATATATATATATATATATATATATATATATATATATAAAACCTCTTTTGTTGTACATACTGTCAGTGGTTAGTTCACAGGTCACCATATTAGCTCAGCTCTTTCTCGCTCTCTTGCAATTGTCTGCTGTTTATGTTTTCCGTTTGTGGTTTTGAATGATAATATTTTGCGTGGGAGTGAATGTGAATGTGTTTCATGACAAAATTAATAAAACCCGACGTTAAGAAACCTACACCTCAACGAGTGAAAATTGCAACACCAGTTGTTTCACAAGTCAAAGCTCCCGATATGGCCATAGAAGTTAAAAGGTGCTGTACAAATGAAACAATTCAAAGAATTTTAATTTTGCATTCTTGTAAATAATAATAATAATGATAATAATGCTGATTTGAGCGTAATATTTAACGGAAATTAAATTAAAGTTTTAAACCTTGTCTTCAGCAAAAGTAGATAATGTGTTAAATAACAGATTTAACACAAGTGTATACATATGCCATAATTCCGTCTGACCTTGTGGCCTGTCCACTGAGAAATGTCAAGCATCATAAAGTGTGTCTCTGATTGCAAAACTCTTAGAGTCAATCAAACTTTGCGATATCTCTCACATCTCGATTCTTCCATGGCAACCATCTGTCCAACCATCAGATGGGAAATAAATGGTGACGAGGCAATTAAGTCCACTTGGAAAATTGTCACATTTCTTAGCCTATCATTATTATTAGTATTATTATTATTATTATTATTATTATTATTATTATTATTATTATTATTATTGTTGTACCAAATGTATCTTGACAACCATCAAGGTTATTGGATTCATGATAGGGCTCCAAGGTACTATATCCAATGTTAAATTTTATAGAGATTTGAAATTGCTAAATGTCCTTATAAGAGTTGATGTTTTCAGTGCTCAAAGGGGATTGCTGTGAATTCCTACAAAATCTTTGCAGGTAGAAATCTGTGAGGAATGGGGATATATGAATTCCTATAATATCACAGGAATAAGATCTGTTAATTCCTACAATTTTATAGGTTGATAAAGCCTGAAACTTTCGTAGCAACCTTGACGTGGTTAAAAATGCTATTTTTGTTTTTTGTTTAAAATTATAACATTTTGAAACAACTAGACATAAAGGCTTGGTTAAATACGTTTAAAATAGATATGTCAAGGTGCAATTTTCAATAGCATCTTCATCAAGAAAGGGCAATCCAAAGAAGCACATGAATCCCTTTTTTGTTTCGCTCTCACCAGCAACAAATTGCTCCGAGGTTAACTGATCAGTCAACCGCCCCGTTCACATCTTCATTACAATGGAAGTCTGTCATGCCTCAGGATCACATATTAGATGAACTATTCACATATCAATATTTACAAACCAAAGCTGTGTAGGAATTCACAGAACCCCACTCAAAGGATCACTACTGCTCGTTTTACGAGTAGAAGACCTTGCGCAAGCCTTACCTTGAATTCCTACAACCTTTTAACACTTAAATGATTTCAGTCTAATTATATAATATATAAAATATAATAATAACCCGCCTTAAAGCAATATGTGTATAGATGATATATAAAATTATGTAACAGTCATTGTATTATTTTTATAATAGTATGTACATGTTTAATAATGTTATTGAATGTATTAAGTAATTTAACAATGTTGGAGCTGTGAGAATAGAAGCTGAAAGTTGCTAATAATGAGGTAACAATGAGGTAACCTTAAGGCAATAATGAATTGGAAAGTTTAATAATGCTACTAGTAATTCTTGGAACAATAATGTAATTTTAAAAGAAACAGTTTATAAATAGCTAATCAACAACTAGAAAGGCTGAAAGAAAAATAAAAGTATTCTATTGGAGTAGGATTGGCCAATCAGAGACTTGAAATAGAGAAATTTACAAATTCAGGCGGTATAAGTCAGCTGCTAGTAGACAGCGTTCCTAACTGGACGCGATACCCGTCCTCGAGAAGTTTAAATACATATTCAGTGTGAGACATATAAAATTCATAACGGCGAGAATATTATAAAGTTTACGTATTAAAAAGTGCAAGTAATAAATAAAAAAATCTCACAGCTCTCTATATCAGTGAAGTTTTATTTAATCGTGTGAAGGATTAATAAAAGAAGTAAAAATAATAATCTGTGTAAGCCTACATTCTTTAGCCGCATCACACCCTGTTAAGAAATACATGTTTCTACAAATTATTACTGACGCAGCCGAGGCAAACATAAATATATATAATATTTAAAGAAACATTCAAAATTGCAAAGTTAATTTTTTAAAGCTTGGGGCGAAGGCCACTGGAACTTTGTACCAACGTGGGGCGTACACTCAAAGAAACATCAAGTTTGGCTCCCCAACAGTAGAACTACTATACAACTTCTAAAAATAAATCTCCTTCAACCTCACTCTACTAACCACCGTGACAGCAACCTTGGGGTGGACATTTTCGGCTCTTGCCAAAAACTGTTCCTCCCTCACTTCCTCTGTTTTGGAGATTTTTATTAGCAGTTTTCTCGCAAAAGCTCAAAAATGACAATGAATAATGAGAGATCAGTTTGGTTCTTTTGTTTTAAATGAGGTCACGGCCCATTATACCGATGACCACTTCTTATCAGGGTTTTCCATCTGAGAAACGAAGAATATCTGTCTTAAAGATTCACTTGCGTGGAGTTCAGAAACATAACTCTACGTTGTTTTGTATTTCACTTTTTACTGAGTATAATGGTATGCATATTTTATACATTTTTGTTTGGCTGATGTTTTATTTTTAATCTGTATGCATACTAAATGCCCGTATTATTCTTTTTAACACGGTGCATAGATAATTAGTTCTTAGTAGTATGTATAATTAATATTTAAAGGGTTGGTATTAAATGTTAAATATGATTTTCCAGCAACGTTTAGCAGATCGATACACTCGACGTTAGGTTTAAAGGCTATAATTAATAAACAACTTTTATGAGTTGGATGATCTATAAGGTTACAGGATTTTATAGTTAATATATCAGATCTTATTAATTGAAAGATTGAGAAAATTATCAAAACTGATATTTTGAACGTTTATAAACTGATGCCACTTGGAATAATAAATTAACTTTTTTATCAAAGGAATATAATTATATTTTATACAGCTTAAATGTAGCAAATTAAATATAAAATTAAAGGCATTTCTGTTGAATTTCCTTAGACATATACGAATAGCTCCAATCAAAGCTGTAATTGACAGTTATGGGACAACTCTCGCAAAGAGGACATTTAATCATACTCTGTGCTTTAACTCGTTGCACAAGTATGCTGAAGTTAGAGTTATTTGCGAGCGGGATTAACTTATCTCTCTGTAGGGCAGTAAACCCGCGGCAGTGTGCTGGGAGAGGGTTTCCTTTCTTTCGCATGCCTGTCTTAGCGTCTCTACATAGCTAAATTTATTTTATACGCAAAATAAGCAAATTAGTTGCAACATTGTTCGTGTGATCCCTACTAGTTGCAACACACAATTCAGCATTAGGATTGACAAAATCTGCACACTCATTTCCTTTTTCTTTATGCTCTTCATATGTAGTTTCCAAAACCTTATCACAATAAAGAAATTCATACCGCTGCTACATATCGTCTACCGAACTTCGCCTCATCAATAAGCATCGATATCTATAATTGGAAATCGTTAACGAACGCACCCAAACGCGACGTGCTTCCCTGTGGTCCAATTAGCAGCAGTCTGTACACAGACAATGGGACAGGCGAGTATTAATGAGGATTAAGCGGGTTGCTATTGGCATTGTTACTATCAGATTTGTATCTGTGCGTGACGTTTGAACCGCTGAAAACATCTTTGGGCCCACGTTACGCTAACGATATTCTAATTGGATTGTTTGTACTCAGTTGGCAGCAAAATGAACCAAGTCACAGCTTTCTGTTGATTCTTGTTTCGCAAGTTTGTGGTTCTTAGTTTTGTTTGAATTTACATTTATCTTTTCTTTAAAATAATCTTTTAGTTTAGAAGATATCTGTCGAAATTGCACACAGTTCTGCCTTAATTCAGCATTTGCAGTGTTAAATAAAAAGTGCGAAGTTATGTTATTCTATTTTATTTTGGCTTTTAAATGTTTTCTACTTAATGCAAAATGAAGTGATCTTAGCAGTAGCAATATGTTTCATTTTATGTTTTATTATATGTTTTCAAAATAAAAAGTTTTTAAATTCTAAAACTAACCTGACTTAGTGGAAACAATTGAATAACGTAAAGAACATATTGACAACATAATTGCCAATTAAATATTGCGTCATTATGTAACTCTGAGACTTTTAAAGTATTTACAAAATCCACCTCCAATTTGTGCCATTATTCTATAAGGCCAAGGAAATGTATGACAGTGGTGCAAAAATTAAATATTTGATTAACATGGAGAAAAAAATGAGCGTCCATTGTTTGTCAGATTAAACATTCGAGTTACCTCAGTCTTTGATGGAATTAACAATGACAAAACAGAGAGTAAGAATTTAAAACCAAGTTTAAAATCTTATAACCTGGAAAATGCTAACAACAGAAAAAAGATTTTAAAGAGCCCAGAATACAAAATATTTTCAAGAAACTCTGTCCGGCCCTATGGGAGTAAATGATATCGCCTTGAAACAATGTGAGACTTGGTATTCTAAAAATAAATTCTCAAAATGACACAACATTTTGTCAATTTACCCTATTAGCAAGAGAATAAAAATTTACAGAGATTAAAAATGTAATACCAAGTTTAAAATGCTATAAGCGGGAAAATGTTGTCAAGAGAAAAAAATTTAGAGCCCAAAATACAAAATATTTTCAAGAAGTTCCTGTCCGCCCCTATGGGAGTAAATGATATCGCCTTTAAACAATGTGAGACTTGGTGTTCTAAAAATAAATTCTCAAAGTGACACAACCTTTTTGTCAACTTGCCCTACTAGCCTTAATGGATGAGTCAGTTGAAACGGTATTGAGTTCAAACCTCACTGTAAGCTCTTTATAAATATAGGATGTTTATTTTGATTGTTAGGTTTCGTTTATAAGTACTTAATTTATTCCTTTTTGTTTAATTTATTTAAGGCCGTTTCAACATCGAGGTCATAATGGGCCGATCAATCGTTAACAAACATATTAGCAAATACATCATGTACATTCAAACATTTATATACATATTAGTAACAGTATATTTTAATAATACAGGTTTGCATTCATATTAAATTCCATATGCCAATATCTTTTAGGTAAGCAAAGGGTCTGCGGCATAGTAGGAAGCTGTTTAGCATGGTTGAAATATCATGTGGAAATCCATGCTGTTTTTGTTTGCTTTTTTATTTATCACACTCTTTGAGGAGGTGGTAGATAGTGATATTTCTATGGTACAGGTCACAAGTTGGCTGCATCTGTCCTGAGAGAAGAAAGAGGAGTAAGGTTGGAGTGACCAATTCGTAACCGGGCGAAAATGACTTGTCTTCTAGGAGCAGGGTGAGGAGCAGTGAATCTCCTTCTTACCTAGTGTAGTTTTCCTGACGGTTGTTGACTCCACTCAAACTTCCACTTTTATATATTCTTATGAACTTAATTATTTTACTTTCTGTGCCATATACGTATAGCAGATAAAGAAGTATTGTATTTGAATAAAAAATTTGATGTCGAGGTTTCAAGGAAATACATGTTTTGAGACCTCCTGAAATCCAAAAATGAATTTTTAGAAAAAGATCCGCACGCGCGCACGTGTGTAATTTGCAGGATAAATACCAAACTTGATATTTAAGATCAATATCTTCAAAAACTGCGACATGAAAATATTCAAAAAAAATTTCACATCCCAATCTACCTTCTACATGGAAAATGCTTCAATTTTTTTTATTTTCTCAAAATTACTAACGATTTTGATTAAAATGCCATATATTTAAGAGACATTTACATAACAAATGAATTTTACATTCTGCATTTTCTGAGAATAGCCTGCAAAGTCCTCTTCGTTGGGAAGGAATTTTATAATTTCGTATAACAGGTAAACCATAAGTAATACTTAAAAACTTACTACATAAAAAACGTAGATCTCTTTAAAATATACAATTTATTACAAACAATTATTTTCTATGCAATCAGCCATATCCGAGACATCCATAATTATTGGTTTGAATTTGTTAAAGTGCTATTCATTTATTCCTCGCAATGTCATGGAAAGAATATGAATTTCAAGGCCAGCGTAGAGCCACATCTGACTATCGATTCCGTTTTCTTTATCCCCGTTGTACCTACAACGAAACATATAATGAAACTGTTTCTGTTGATAACGTAATTATCGAGGCGAATATATAAATAATTAAGTAAAGAAATAATAGTAAGAAAAAGAAATAATTACAATAAACAATTTCCATATAGTAAATCATATGTAACGTATCAAGTTTCAGTTGAACAGATTTGACGCGAGAAAAGGGTAATTAGGTATCAAGCCAGAATCACTAGTGGGGTAAAGTAGCGTGCGCATTAGCTTAGAGATTTCTGGGAACAGTTAGGTTCTAAGCTCAGTACGTTTACAGTCACGTAGGCGGAAATTCTGGAAAAGATAAAGGCATTTCATTCTAAGAATTTAGCCAGCCTCAGCTAGTAACAAAGTCAGAGATGTAAAGAAATGAAGATTGGCTGTGCGTGAAAAATCACGTTGGTGGCGGAATAATATGTAGGCAGAGCTAAAAGTAATAAATGATCGTGCATGTAGCTCCGAGGGTTACTCTTCTCTGGTACCACCAGCAGTACTTGCTATGTCATATTTTAAGCGCTTGTGTGAGTAGCGGCTAGTGGGACGGATCTTGTCGATCAACATTTCAGCGACTCACGATGAGTTACACGTCTAGTTTTTTTATTGCGGAAACAGTTATTTCAAAACGTTAAAATTAATCCTTCAGAAGTTATCAGGTGCAATAATCAATTCTTATAGTTTCGAGTGCCACAATTAAGAGTCAATATATCTCTTTATTTCCAACGGTCATCTCAATTCAATAACTCAAATATTAGTTCACAATACATTTCTCAGTCAATTTAAACTGGTGTTGTCCTTTACAATACATCCACGCATACCCTGAATGAAAGCACATATAGCTCTTCCATTGGAGCAGCCGGCAGCAGAATCAACAGCAGATATTTGGGACTACGAGAAAAGCTGGCAGCTACATTTCTGCTTCAAATTGTCACACCATTGCGGCATATCACACTCTGCTTCACTACAGTATTTTATTGTGATTAATATGAAGTAGAAAATAAGCTTCGTTGGAATAGTGACTTCATAAAAATAGTAGAGAAAGTAGGCAAATGTAACACATGAGATTTTTTTCTAATTATAATGTGAAATTACTTGTATTCAATTAGCAAGGCAATTTTTAAAGAACTTAGTTTACTGTGTAAAAGTCTTGAAGTTTATTTTTAAGACAAGGTTTGTGCATCATTATGCCTTTTCTACTGTGCTCTTCATTTGAATGCTCCTTGCAATTTTAGGATATCCTTGTATTGAATTAAGGCAAAGAAATGTTTCCATTGTAATCCAGAATTACTCCAAGGTACGTCACATCAACCAACATTCGCAAATACCGAGAACGGCTTCTGAGCCGTCAAAAGCAGCAGCAGCAGCATGAAATACAAATGCCATACGTAATGGTACATGTAGGGCATATCCATTTCCTCGCACTGAGAGCTGCAATGTGGTGTAAGGCGTCTCTGAGGCTAAGCCGATTAGGAGGAAGGGCTGCCGTCGCGACATGGCGCCGGTTTCACATCTAGAGACCTCACGATCACATTAATCATGACGAAACCCCTTTATTCGCGACTCAAAGCTTTGGGGTCCGATTATCGAGGGAGTCACTCATAAGTGGTTTGTCCAATACCACTTACACCTTTAACATTTAACCTTTAGCCTTGTGAGATCAATTGCTGCCTTAGCTTGAGATCAGTCTTTTTTATTTTCTCTGCCACCTATCTATAATAGGAAGAGGTAGTACCTACTGCAGTCACCCAAATCTATACCGATATTTTACCGGAAATACATGTTTTGAGGTCTCAGGTCTCTAAAAAAAATATTTTAGAGGAATTTCCGCGTGGTGTGTCTGTGTATGTGCTTGTATGTGTGGCTGTGTGCCTTAGAACAGCATAACTCTAAAACCTAATGTTTGAAAAAATACCAAGCTTGGTATTTAGGTACAGCATCTTCCAAAGATCGACATGAAGATTTTAAAGTAAAGGTCCCAACCCAAACTATTCTTTACATGAAAAAAAATTCCGATATTTTTTATTTTCACAAAATGGCTCTAACCATTTAGATTAAAATGCCACACATTAAGGATATTTACATGACAAATAAAATGTATACCTTAAATTTTCTGGGAATGGTCTGTTAAATCCTCTTCCTTAGGAAGGAATTTTGTATGATTTTGTATAGATATAGCAGGTAAACCATAAGGGATAGGCAAAAACATACTGCACACAAAATGTAGATCTCGTTATAACACACAATATAGTTCAAATGACTTGGACCATTTCCGAGATATCCGTTACTATTGGTTTGAATTTTTCGAAACTTTTGTTATTTTTAAATTGTTGTCGCTATTCAGTTGTTTCTCGTTAAGTCATGGAGGCATTGTGGAATTTTAGGGGCAGCTGGCTTTTAGACATCTGACTATCGATACGGTTTTTCATCTACTCCCCTTATATCTACAACTAAATGAGTATAATGAAACTATTTCTGCAAATGTTTACTTATTGAGATTAACGTGATAGCAAAATAAGCTTTCGTAAAAAGAATAACGGTATAAGTGTAGAGAAAGTCATGTGAATGCAACACATTTTTTGTAAGAAGCTGTTTCAACAAGAAGTCTGAATAAGTACCACGACTCGGACTCGAAGCATCGATATTTAGTGTTCCATATCGACGCTGAATTTCTGTAGCGAGATATCCGAATGCATATTAAAACATTAAAACATGTATTAATTACCCTCACGTTATCCTCAGCGAGAGTCGAACTCAAAAGACGGAGGTAGCCCTGTAGCTCAGTCGGTAAAGCACCTGTCTATTGTGCGAGGGGTCCCGGGTTAAATTCCCGGCTGGGGGTGGGAATTTTTCTCTAGCCAAGATTATTCCTTATCCTACTCCGAGTCTGAGAATGTGAATGTGTGTGTGAATGATTAAAAATCAAAAGTGCAAGAAACCCAATGGCAAGAGTTACACGAGTTAACACCATTGCCAATAGACAATAAGTTGCAAAGGAAAGGCCGCCGATAAAACCAATGTAGTTAAAGGCGGGGTATAAATGGAACTAAAAAAAAGACGGTGCCGAAAGAAGAGCTTAATAAAAGTGCCAGTATTGTTTTACAGGCTACTAAAACAGCTCTTCGACCTCCCAAACGAAGTGAATACAAGAAGTATATCCACTAGCAGTGGAGTGACGTTTATGAGTTCGGTTTAATCCTTATTGTCCGTGAAACGAGCGGTACAATGTGCTCACATTAACTTAATATCAACAGCAATTCAGTAATAAACGAAAGTTTTAAGAAGGTTCCTACTCAAATATATCTACTAATTAGCAATATTTAATGTGGCGATGATACAAAATAGTTTACACTGTCTATTGCATTCATATGACGTCAATAAACTTTCGACCAACAAAACATAATGAAATATTGGATTACAAAAAATCACAGCTGCAATTCTCGATAACCTTGCAGGGTCATTCTTCTGTTTTAAGATTTGCAGCTTCTTTCTCTTGTTTTCTAAAATTCACGGGACATAGTAACACATCTGTAATTAAATCATCCGAATATTAACGAAGATCATACGGAAATACTAAATAAATTACTAACTCTGCTTCCACATTTTCATTTTCCAATTACATGAGCGTTATATCAAAACTAACTGACTCTATCCAGTTTTGATAATGCACTTTTAACAATTCAACCGGACGGAGACCGGGAGATCCGTGGTTCAAATCCCGGCTATGGCATTGAATTTTTCAGTCATCTGATTCTACCTTTCCAACCCTGTCCAACACACGGCTTGTGTGAAACAACAATTAATTCCAGTCATTGGATGTATTTGCTCCACAAAGCCGTGATGGTTACAATTAACAATTAAAATGATTCTAGTTTTCTCGTAAAAATAAGTAATAGCGAGACAGGTTATAAAGGCAATGTGATGGCATTTTAAAATGAACACATCCTATTTCCCAGATAAAAATTGTTTGCGCTTTCCAAACAATGTGTTATAGAAATACACACTAATCTTGAAAGCTTTTAATTGTTAAAACGAAATAAAATAGATAGACTAACTTTAATAAAGAGTGTGTAGTTCGCCACATCTTGTTGCTAGATCACTTGTATCAAAGAAAATGCGTACATTTTCGGATAGCTTCCATTATAATAAGCCGGGACGACGAAAATGTGATTCACGACATTTGGACTCCCTCCTCCCTTCCTTTTAGAATGACAGTCCACTAAATTTCCATGGGTATAGCACGCTTTGATGCGAAAAATATTGGCCCGTTCCCCTAGATACAATTGTATTATTTCTTCCATCTCTAACACTCATTTATATTAAAATCTTATCACCTCTTTGTATGACTAGCTGAAAATAAATTCTAAGAAAGAGACAATAAATAATGAGTGATGTTATGTTCGGTGTGAAACAAAGGTGGAGCCAGAAACAGTCTTTCTTAATGAATTCTACCATGGTTGCTTTAAATAACTAGAGGTGGACTAGTCTAATGTAATAAGTTTACAGACTCGACCTTGTAGAGGGAGAGGGGATGAGAAATGGGTTACCTGTGGCGTTAAAATGCACAGCAACCCAAACTGTACATATGCCAAACTTTTTTGGAAGTAGACATGAAATGAAGCATAAAATAATTCATCGAGTGCAATATGGTGGTGCAAAGACTGCTGAATTGTGGGACAACTCTAAGATCTTGCTGTTGTTGCATAATGACATTTATACGACAGTTATATTCAAAAAGCATCGCCAAATGAGCTGACTCGTCGTTATCCTTATTAACGTTATTATGATTATTATTAAAATTGTTTACTTGGTCCACTGTGCTAGATGACCAATTCATAGACTAAGCAACTTTAAGTATTAGGTTTTAAGGCCACCTATTGCCAGAACGAAATAAATAATAAACTAGCAAATTTTAAGAATGTGTGCAACATAAGAACACTAGGAACAAAACTTCCAAAGGCACACAGGTGAAGTTTTGTAAAGTAGTGGCGTTTACCACACTTATGTACGAAATCGAAAATTGGACAGTAAACGTCCAATAGTAAAGCATGGTAAACAGAAATAGAAAAAATGATATCTCTACGGAGAAAAAATATGGATTCCATAAAAAGATATATATTTATATATATAATTTATTTCAAAAGATGCAAAATTTAGAACGTTGTTGTAAACACTTACAAAGGATGACCCCTGAAAAAATACCTCTTATAATAAGCCAAGAGGCAAAAGAAAAATTGGCTGTCCACTGGCCAGATGGAAGGATTCAGTAATTACTTGATTCGGAAACAGTCCTAACGGTGGATGCCATGAAGCTGAACATTATTATTATCATTATTGTCACCAGACAGATAGAAGCTGCAGAGATGAGAGTTCTAAGAAAGGTGGCAGCCTATAAAAGAATATATAAAAAGAAAAATGAAGACATTATAAAAGAACTACATCTATGCAATTTGAATGAAAAAATAAAAGAACATCAAATAAACTACTTCCAGCATGTGCAAAGGATGGACGTTGCGGTAGTATTCCTGGTTGTGGATTGATTGTGGGCCCCACGTTTGGAAGCCAATTTGCGGTGGTATGTCGATTCTGGGGTGGTATGTGGCTATTTTACGGTACAGGATTTGTAGAAATGGTCCCGGGTTCGGTACTAGCTCGGAGTTCTTTGCATGGATCTTGGACCTCGGGTTAGTGGTGAATACGACTGTTTGTTTTTCTGCTCGTTTATTTACCGTCACTGTTTTAACATTTGTTTCCTGCTATTACTTCGACACACACATGCGCATTTCCTATTTGTTACGTTTCATATCATCGCGCCTACCACGGCCAAGTGTGTATTCTAAACTTTCCTACACATTTTCCTAACAAACATCTCCAAGGAGCTACAACGGCCAAGTGTGTATTCTAAACTCTTCCGACAACCATCTCTAAGGAACTGCCACGAGCAAGTGTATATTCTAAAATCTCCTGTTTCTCTATTTCAAACGTTCTATATCTCTCCATTCCACTATCACCTGATTTCTAGCTTCTTTCATTGGAGGCCTAAGGCTATCTATCTTTTGGCGAACATTGACCCTTTTCTACACCTCTGCGTTCCAGCGACCTAACGGGACATTTAACAATAGAGGGAAAAATCACCCGTTTCCGGCCGCTGATGGCCTTGACTCTCAACTCTTATTTCCACTTACAGTAACATTCGCTTTCCAGTTGTATTTAACACTATCCTTACTGTTATCGATACTTATTCTCCCTATGATTTTAATTTTATTTTACTACTCGAAACAAACTGCTTCAAAGTTCACCGGATTCCAAAACAGCCACTAAAGTATAGACCAACAGGGAAAAGAACTCGAGGAAGTTCAACGATGAGTTGAAAAGATCAGTTCACAATTTTAGACCGGAACAGACCAATAGGCCTAAACCACGAAGATTATTATTATTATTATTATTATTATTATTATTATTATTATTATTATTATTATTATATTTATTATTATTAACGGCACCCAACTAACAAGAGACTAGGCAATTCATTGACACCGTTACCCTTCGCCCATTTTAGAGATGACTTGAGCATATTGTCAACCACGCTAGTAGAATTATGCGCCTTAGTGTATCTGTTGCGTTATACACCCTGGCTATTCAAGGAACTCGGGAAAGGAAGGCATTTTCCTCATGCCTATTATACACTACAAGAAGCACTATTATAAGCCTAACGCATTCTAATAAAATGTAGGTATATTTCTGTTACAACCATTTTGATTTTTACAGCCTAATGCACAAAACAGATAACTATGAATTAGAAGAACTAATGGATAAGCCAGACATTGGAGGTTTATAAAGCTACAAAGAATAAGATGCTGGGGCATATTGAGAGAATGACGGAAGATAGAATCCCATAAAGAATATTGGAAGGAAGATTGTATGCCAGAAGTAAATAAAGGAAGGCTCAAAACAAGGTGGTTAGATAGTGAAATAGAATATTTAAGGAAGATTGGAATTAGAGAATGGAAAAGTAAGATGGAAGATAGAGATTTGTGGAGGAATTTGTGTAGGAGGCCTAAGCTTATCAAGGGCTGTATAGCGAGAAGAGAAGAAGAATACACAAAACAGAGAGGATATTTTTTTCATACCACTAGTTACATACGCGCGCGCATGTGTGTGTGTGTGTGTGTGTGTGTGTGTGTGTGTGTGTGTGAGAGAGAGAGAGAGAGGGGGGGGGAAGGAGTGAGGGAGAGAAAGAGGGAAAATTCCATAAAATTAATATTGGCGATAGAGGCAGATCCTTTTCGCCTTAAAATCCATTATCCATGTTCACTGGGATGATATCCAACGAAGTAAGGGATGTTAAATTTTCATTTTTGTCACACCGATGCTCCGGTTTATTACGCTTCTTGGTACCGTATCCCCGTTCTCTCCTGACCTTACATACTTCCGTAATATCGTTTGCTGTGTAATTAACAGAGATCCGGCATGGAGCTCGCACCTTACACCCTAGAGCTGTGAATGAGATGATATGAGAGTCCTAGCCCTTGTGTTTTTGCTCGACTGCCATACCTCCCGTTTAATGAACTTCCCTCTACGGTCTGTGCCACATTCCTGGCATTCCTTTGCTGCTAACGCCACATCCACCCTGTCCGGACCTTAGCGAAGCTCCAGCGTGATTCATCGGATTCTTCTGCACAATAAAAAGCTGTTACTGTCCGTATATTGGCTGAGAGACATGGGCTGCAGTATTAAAACTGCCTCTGTATCAGTGTACGTTTGTGATGCCTAATTTGTTAAACCAAGATTAGAGCAGCAAAGGCTTTTTACCTTCCAGAACTATTATACTAAATTACTTTGACTGTTTTTAGTCATTCTAAGTTACCTAAGGTACGGGAAGTATTGGATTTTTCTTTACCACTTACCTATAGTAAGTAGAAGTATTGTATTCCACCCAAAAATTTGATACCCAGATTTCACCGGAAATAAACGTTTTGAAGCTTCCTGAATCCAAAAATATTTTTTTTAAAAAAAATGTGTCTGTCTGCGTATACCATATCTCAAAATCCCCATCACAAAATACCCTTTACCTGAAACAAATTTCGTTATTTTTATTTCTTAAAAATAGCTGTATTGATTAAAATATTGCATGTTTAAAATATTTACATTACAAATGAAATGTATATCTTGAATTTTCTGCAAATAAGCTGATGTCCTCTTCATTCAGAATGGCTTTTATATAATTATTAAACCGCAAGAGGTACACAAAATCTTACTGCACAAAAATATAGATCTCATTAAAGCACACGATAAAATTTTTGTGGCGTTACACATTTCCAAGATATTCTTTGTTATTTATTTGAATTTAATACTTACGCATTTTTTCAAGCGTTGTCGCTATTCTTTTTTTCTCGTGGTCATGCAAAGAGTGTAGAATTTCGGTTATTACATAGCGATCCGTTTTTTAAAAATCTGACTATTGTTTCAGCCTACTGTATTCTTCTTATGTCTAAAAAGTTAATATGTAATGAAAGTTTATATCGATTAACAAGAAGTAGAAGATAAAGCTTTTGTAAGAAATTTTGTAGAAGAGTGAGTAGGTAAAGTTATGTCCATGCAACACATATATGTTATATATTTGTGTGAGAAATAAAATTGTGTTGTGTAAATGGATTGTTAGTTTCTCTTCATTTTCGTTGAATTATTAGGAAATCATACCATAAAACTTAGCCATACTTACTTATATTGAGTAAGATTTAGTTCTCGTTAACGTGTTCGATTTTTGTGTGACCATGTCCGAAATATTCTGTGCTGTCTGTAAACATTTTCCTACATTTTAGGCAGTTAATTTTTCTTAAATCATCATTTGTTTTTACTTTCTCTACCACCTATAAAAGATAGAAGTAGAACTGCATTCCACCCAAAAATTCAATACCGACATTTCATCAGAAATACCTATTTTAATGTCCCAAAACGTTTTCTCAGAAAATATCCCTTTGTCATGCCAAAACTCAAACACTATATGTCAGATAATATTAAATTTGAGTCAGACACTGCTTAAGCATGCCGTGCCAAGTCTTCCAAGAAAATTTCCTCACCCCAAACCACGCTTGGAAAATGTTTCCTTTAGTTTTTATTTTCTTAAACATGGTTCTTAACGTCTCTGTTTTATTTCTAATATATTTTAGATATTAATTTGATAGATGTATATCTCAAATTTTCTATGAATAACCTTGAAATTGTCTTCAAAGTGTCTTGAATTTTGTACATAGGGGATAAAAGTCGTATTACCAGAAGATGTATAGCTCATTAAAATACACTTTTTTTAAAATAATATTCTCCATATCGTTTGCCGTTATCGAAAAATTCTGTGTTAAGTATCTTACATGCATGTATCAGATCAAGGCAAATAATAACCGTAGATTCAAAAAGTTACCGGAATTGCTTATTTTCTCTTTAATGTATACGAAAGCAAATTATATTTTTTGTTAGGCATTAGCAACGTCCTTGACAACACTTCATTTGAATTTTCATAATAATGAGTGTTGTCTTTGTTGCTTATGCATGTTGGTTTATCGCATTCCATGATGTCGGCGATAGGGCAACGTTCAAATATAAAGTTTTGTGTTTTGTTACACAAATCTCCCCCAGAGACATTGAGAATGCTAGAAGAAGCTTATGGTAAAGCAGCAATGAAGTTTCATCTGAAGGGGCGCAGATTTTGAATGCTCAGGAAATTACTGCACATGCCACAAGAGCACTACGACAGAAAATGGCTCTTTACACGCGGTGGCAGAACTGCGTCACTGCGGAAGGGAACTATTTTGAAGAAAATGTGTAAATTGCTTTAAACTTAAGTTTCTGTTATTGAGAAATTCCGGGAACTGTTGAATCTAGTACGTATAAGTAATTAATCGGTAAACGTCCAGCACAATTTGAAAAACCAGGGAGCGGATGACTCACTCTTGAAGTCCTCCGTGGTGTAGTGGTTATCATGCTAGCCTCTAGTTCCCGAGGTCGCAGGTTCAAAACCGGCGGAGGGCGATGGATTTTTTTGGGCGTAAAAATCCTTAGCATGGCTTCCTTCGCAAGGGAAGTAAAGCCGATGGTCCCGTGTCGTACATTTACGGCACGTAAAAGAACCTCAAGCCTGATAAAGAGACCTCTGAGCAAAATTACCGGTCTTTCACGCCCAATATAGAATGGGACACTAAGGACCACAACAGTTAAATAGCGTCCATAAATAAAATTTAATTTAATTTAATTTTTCAGTCTTGATAGAGTATAGAGCAAGAAAGATTTTATATAAAAGTGTATCTGTTCCCATATTACATGTTATTTTTAAATTATATTTGTTAACATCTCTGTAACGAATTGTCCAGTGGAAAATTCCCTATAGGTACATAATTTTTAAGCATGTTTTATTCTGCAAAGTGAAAAAGTCAGCAAAAATGTATTTTATTGCATGCATTTTCGTTCTTTTATTCTTTGTTTTATATATTTTGAGTATACAAAAATAGCAATAAATTTACACGTGAGAGAATTGAACTATGAAGCAGATAAACTAAAAACCATATTGCTGTGCTCACATGGTTTCTCTACTCACTCGTGTACAAACTATTTTTCCACAAGTACTTCTAAATCATATTTACACTAATGTTTTATTTTTAATTTTATATTTTGAAATTTTCTAATAATAATAATAATAGATTACGTTTGTAGAATATATTCTTCAGCAACTACAGTAAAATTTTCATTAAAATATATTTCAGTAGTTTTGAAGAAAAGTTCAGCGCAAGTATTAGACACGCTATATTTTTTCAAAAACATGTTATGAGTCATGACCTTTTCTGGGCCATTTTAAGTAATTATATGTCGTTCTTTGTATCACTGGAATTACAATGAAATACCTTACATTCATACCAAATTTCATTTTAATCTGAGCAATAATGTTCAACTAAAGTTATGTATTGAAATACCTAAATCGTATATGAATCAACACCCAGTCCCCTTATTCAACATTGTTAGAGCCATTTTTGAGAAAATAAGAAATGGCGAACAACTTTCTATTCAAAGGGTAGTTTTGGGTGGGGTAGTTCCTTCGTGCGACATCCTTGGAAGGCGCTAAACTTCAATACCAATTTTGGTATTTAACGGAATTTTTGTTTTTTAGCTGTGCTGTTTACAGACACACTGGCGTGCACATGAATCTTTTCTGCAAAGTAATTCAGTGAGCCTCAAAACACGTATATCCGGTGAAATCTCGATATCGAACCTTTTAGTAATATGCAATAGCTTCTCTACCTTCTAGGTACAGGTAAAGAAAGTAAAAATGTTTTATTTAGACTCAGTATGCTTGGAAAATGCATATTTCTGGCGAAACTGTTAATGAGTTTTTGCTTTAATGTAAAATTTCTTCTTGTTTTAGCTGAAGGTTGAATAAGCATAGATTGATGGAAGAAGGATATTGTAACAAACTTGGGTCGCGAACGCGCCTAAAGGAAAATCCGATCGCTCCCCTGCAAGAATATAAGAAAGGGCGGAGGTAGGATGAATTTAATATTCTCCAGTTGTACGTAATCTGCGAAATGTCATCCTAAGAAAAAAGATCGAATGCGCGACATCTCATTTCGCCCTCTTCTTCCACGATTTGAATGCGCCACCTCGTAAGAGTAATACTTCAAGCCATTCCTATTAACGGATTTACGGGACACGCCATCTGCACGGAGCTTCATTTCGCTATTTCTTTTCTTAATATCTCCCTTCTTGTACGCACAAGGGGCTAATATCAGAGAGGGTTACGATCCGCCGCGCCGCGAGAAATAAGATTCTTTTTCTATCCGGGGAAATGTTTAGACTTGGGGAGACCGCGGTTTTACTCTTGCAGCCGTAAAATGAGATTCACAATTTGTTTTGATTCCTCATCTATCTTACTAAGTATGCCAGAATGCTTTTGGTAGAAGCACAGCCTTCTTTAGGCAGAAAACAAACTTGTTTACTTTGTACAGCGTTTGATGAAGGATGTAAAGAAATTTGTCTCCCTGGAAGCTGTCATAATACCAAATTAATCTAAGGCTCAACACACCAAAAGTGCGACTACCAATTTCGAGTACTGCTGTACACAGTGAAACTAAACATCTTATGTTTTACAATCACACGATTTCTCTACCCATTACAACTTCACAAAATCATGCATGTATTACAATATTCATTTAAAATCTGACATGTTGTTTCACATGACCTTCACTGCTCGTCTATTCTTGCTAATAGAATTAAACTTTCATTGCACATTTACAATTTTCGTTGTGGTTATAAGAAAGATATAGTAAGTAAATCGATAGTCAAATTTTTAAAAAGTAAATCGCTATGTGATGACTTTGAACTTCCATATTTTTTCCACGAGCATGACAAAAAAAAATGAAACGAATAGCGAACCTGAGAAAATAATAAGTAAAAGTAGAAGTATTTGCAAGTTCAAACCAATAACAAATAATGTCTCGGAAATGGTTAACGCTACAACACATTTTATTTGACATAAATTGTGACATTTTTATAGTAAGATTCTGCCCATCTCTTAACTTTATAAATTATTATACAAAAGTTATTCAGAATAAAGATGGCTTCACAGAACATTCCCAGAAAAGTCAACATATGCATTTTATCTGCCATGCAGGTATCTTATGGTATTTTAATAAAAAAAATCTGATGTGTTACACTCACATGACTTTCTCTACTCTTGTACAATCTAATTTTACAAACGCTTATTCTCCATATGGTTCATGTTAATCGAGATATCGAGATGTCAATCTTATTGGTAATTTTTTTGTAGATGCAAGGGAAATATGGTAGCTTTTAAGCGATAGTCAAATATTTTAACGCTGGTTGCTATGTGGCGCATTCCATTCTCTTTGCATGTCCAGGACATAAAAAAAATGAATAACGAATGTGAGAAAAAGTATAAGTATTGTAAAATTTAAGGAAATAACAAGCAATATCTCGAAAACGGTTCACTCAACAAAAGAAATGTATATGACATAAGTTGTGTATTTTAACGCGATCTACATTTTTTGTGTAGTAAAATTTTGTCTATCTCTTATGGTTTACCAGTTATGCAAACGTCGTTCACAATGAAGAATACTTTTGGAGACATTCCCAGAAAATTCGAGATATACATTTCATTTCTCATGACATTATCTTAAACATATGATATTTTCATCAAAATCGTTAGAGCCATTTTTGAGAAAATTAAAATTTTCGAAAAATCTTCCATGTAAAGGGTAGTCTGGGGTGGGGGGATTTTCTTGAAAACCTTCGTGTCGCATCTCTGGAAGATACTGAACCTAAATACCAAGTTTGGTGCTTATCCGACTGTTCGTTTTTGAGTTATGCTGTTCACAGACACACACACAGACACACACACACACACAGACACACACACACACACAGACACACACACGGACATGTTTCCAAAAAGTTAGAGCTATTTTGGTGAAAATGAGAAATGACGAAACTTTTTCCATGTAAACAGTAGTTTGGGATGGGGGATTTTCCTGAAAACCTTCGTGTTGCATTCTTGGAAGATGCTGAACTTAAATACCTACTTTTCGTTTTTGAGTTATGCTGTTCACAGACCGACACACACACATACACACACGGACCTTTTCTAAAATTTATTTATTTTATGGGGATCTGGGCTTCAAAAAATATATTTTGGTGAACCTCGATATCGAATTTTTTTATGTAATACAGTACTTCCTTTACTTACTGTAGCAGAGAAAGTAAAAGGTGATTCTTCTACTCACATTATGTTACGATTAGTTTTTGCTAAAATAATCTCAAATTAATTAATCTGGACTTGGTTCCATGCAGGACACGGTAACAAAACACAATTGCTGACATATTGCTACTAATGAACCCTTGCAGGAAAAAATAAGAATCACGTAAGTGCTTATAGATGCTGCTTGGTAGTCCAACCTGGTAAAATTTAGAAATGTAACAACGAATACTTCGAAAACTGTCTGTACTATAAACAAGTTATTGGACATAAATTGTATATCTCATCGACATCTATTTTCTTACGGAGTGAATGTGAGTAGTAAATTTGAATGAAACAGACTTCAAAAATTCTAGTCAACGAGTTTCAAACACCTCCAGTTGTTTCTCAAGTCAATGCACCCGATGAAACCATAGAAGTTAAAAAGAGAGCTTTAAAAATAAAAAAAAACCATGACGTAGCGGCTATGGCCCAGGGTTATCGGGAGGTCGGCGCCGAGCAGTCGGAGTAAACAACGATAAGTATCGCTCGCCAGCGTAAACACCGGGCGCGCTATCTGCAGATAACCAGAACCTTCTGAAAGTTTCTCCCCCTCCTCCAGAACGTGTGTCGAAATAGTTCTAGAATGTCCCGTGGAGGATCCATTGGCTATATATACGAATGTTCTCGCGAGAGCAGTCATGGAGAGTGAGTTGAGTTGTGTTGCGTAGGTCAGTCAGTGAACGAAAGAGTTGACGGGTGAGCTTCCCTTGCGACGAAAAGTGCTTTTCTCCGAGCGAGTTTGTGGCGACTACTCTGGCGTGCAACGGGTGCTGCTGCGGAGCAAGGGATTGTGGAGGTCTTGTGTTTGATTTCCCCTGAAGAGATTTCCTCTACGTCACAAAAACTAGTGATGTGACGGAGAATTGAACTAGTTCACCTTAGTGAAGTGGTAAAGTGAGGTGAACTCCCAGTGAAATTGAACTAGATAAAACAACAAAACAATGACAGTGAGAAAAGAGAGAAGTGACAATTGAAAGCTGGACAACGTCACAATATCCACAGCATTAAGTTAGTTTACTTCAACAGTTAAAGCATCTTCTTGTATAACTTGCCGCATTTTGTAGTGTACCTACTCCTTATAGATTTCTACGTATTGTTAGACTTATACATACTCTGATTTGTATGTATAGTGATGTAAGGATGCGAATTGCTTTATACATTCCATTTGTCTTTAATATATTCAGTTTAAGCGTTTAATGAGGCACATTATAACCTCGCAGTAAGCGACCTGAATTAAACAAATTTAAAGAAACTGATTTTAAAGAAAGCTTTGCTTACTGTTCTTCTTTCATCAGGTAAAATAACCGAAATCACGAGATGCTAACCCGTGACCTAAATGATTTACTCTTTGTTCCTTACGTAGGGAGCTAAAATGGTCTTTCTTGCCAATGTTAAATTTACCAGTTATTAAAAACTTTCTCTAAGAACAATTAAGATATGACATTTGTTTTAGGCTGCTACAGTAAAAATTATAGCAGGAAACTCGTTGAAATCCAATGGCATTTCGTAAGTACAAAATCATTTGCAGAGGGGTTTTAAAATAGCTTTTAAACACTTGAAAAAGAGATAGTTACACAAAGTACACCATAACTATATGCCATAAGTAGGTCCATACTCCATGTAATACTAATTTCCCCCATAGCTGAATTATTCCAAAATATTTAGCATCAGTGCTCTTATAATTTTGTTGTTCTTCACCGCCACACCAGGCATTGGGCTGATCACCCATCCTGGATATGTACGATCCAGAGTTTGCTTGCTCCTCGACAAGCTACTGATCCAAGGCATTGCTTGTAAGTCCTTGGAGATGTAAGCTCTACAACGAGGAGGATAATCTCTTAAAGAAAGAAAAAATACCCAAACTGTTGGCCTTCAGCATTAACATATTGTTGTAGTTTAGAGTTGAAGCTCAAGTACATGTTACCACTGAGCTCTTTATTTGTATCAATGAAGGCATGCCAATGAAATGAATCATACCATCAATAGTGTACATGGTCTTGCAAAGACCGTATATTTAAGAACATTCCTAAGAAAGAAATCCATAGGGATAAGATCCAGAGATCTTGGTGGCCTTGCAGTTGATTCCCTTCGTCCTATACCCTTATTTGAAAATTCTTCGGTTAAAACGTCTCGCACATTTCATGCATAGTGTGCAGGAACTCTATCTTGCTGAATATAGAACTCTTCGTCATTGAAATGTCTGCAAGTAATATTACGTGGATAATTATATGCCTACTTTTGCCCACTCCTGTATTATTAGGATTTTAAGTAAAATGTTATAAGCATCATAGATACACAGGGGTAGTAAAAGATACCCGATTATAGACAGTATTATAAATGGCTCATACGTGGAGACGAAAAGAGGAGATAAGGAACAATAGATGAGGCTGGATTTACTATAGAATTGCAATCGGGATGACTAATGAAGATATCACGTTAGCATGTTGGTCCCACAGATCCAAAATGTTTCTTCAACTTTTATATGTATAATAAGCCCAAGCAAACCACAAAACTTACAAATTATATTTATGTTTCGAACAAACTTATTCACCCTCCTAACAAAAGATAGAAACATATTTAACATTACAGTTGGAGGTTTTCTCTCCCTTGTACGTCACTTTTCAATAGCATGAGCGCAGTGAGAAGTTCTTAGCGTGAATTTTCATGGCCTCGCTAGTTAACTGGTAGAGAATCCTGTTGTCGGGGCTTAGTCCCCCAAGGAAGGTCCCAGGTATTATGTTGTGAAACTAGACTGGACTTCATTACCATGTCGTATACAATGGAATTCGCGCAACTCCGCTAAACGCCTACATTTGCATTCAGATAATCAATTCTACGGACCCCCCGGTACCACAGGGCTCCAGTATAAGCCCATCCCGGAAATGTTTTCTGGTCGGTCCTAATCCGCTTAAAATTTGTTCACAGATGTCACAGCAGAATACGAAAAATTAGCATCCAGCTGTGTAACCCAGAATATTTTCATTAAGTTTTATGTTTCAGTAAACATTTTCAGTTGTTAGTTTCTGGAAGTCCGTCGCTATGGAAGAAACGAATGGTTAAAAATAATATAGCTTTCTCTACCGTTACAATTTTATAACAACTCTACCGGTTGTTCATATAAAAGCGTATTTTGTTATGCACTTTAATCTATATGTATAATAGAAATATATCTAAAATTTCCTACTAATTTCCAATTCGCACAACAATTGCTGTTAACCCTTATAATGAGTAGACTGAGGTGAAGATATTAATGTTTAAAATTCAAGGGCGCATCTAAGTAGGTTATTATTATTGTTATTATTTTAAATATACCTTCTCAATCAAAAATAACTGAAATGACCTTCTGCGAAACTACATATATAGCATAGGTTAGATCTCACTCTGCAAACACGTGTGGCCGAGCTCGTTAAGGCACTGAGCGGGTTTCCGCGGTTCAAATCCAGCCAGGACTATCCTTCCTAACTGAGGTTTATTTTCCAGGTTTTTCTCGGTCATTTTAACTGACAAAGGCCGTGGAAGTACCCTAAACATAGGCCTGAAATGTTTCTTTTCCCAATTATTATTTCATCATGTATCATCAGCGTCCAGTGCCTGTAAAATGTCATATGCAGTAAGAACGTGCGTTAAATGCGAAAACAGTGTCTCTTCAGAATAGGCTATTTGGCTGCTTTGTAGCCCTCCAAAGAGGGGGTTTGTAATAGGCACGAAGCCAAAAATTGGAATATCTCACTTATTACTGAGTTTTGTGTAAAATATTATAATACAATCGACTTTGCGTTTTTGAGTTGTGATGTTCACACAAACACACACACACACGCGCGCGCGCGCGCGGGGAGAATTTGTTTTTGAAATGCTTATTCTTAGATTCGGGAACCTCAAAACGAGTTTTTCCGGTAAAATCTCGTATCGAATTTTTCGATGGAACACATTACTTCCAAGAAGAGATAACCAGCAGTTAATTATAAGTTTAGGTTGATTCGTTTCTGAGTATATACACTTTAGCTTCTGTATGTATTATTTGTGCTAGATTATTTCATCGACAGTGGCTGACTATAATATAGAGGTACATACATATAAAGATTTAAAGTAACAATCTGATGTGATACTTCACATTACTTTCCCTATCCTCTATCTTTTATTAGTGGGTATACAATCTACTCTTGCTAAAGCTTGTTTTTCTATCTACTACATTTTAATCCAAATAAATCTTTGCAGAAATAACTTCATTACATATTTCGTTATAGATACAAAGGGAACGCGATAGACAAATGTTTCAGAATTGGACGCTATGCTGATCTTAAAATACCATCTTGGCTGGCCTCGAAGCTCAGTCGGTAGAGAAACTGCTTGCTGTGCGTGGGGTCCCGGGTTTGTTTCCCGGCTGGTGGGTGAGAATGTTTCTCTAACCAAGATTATTCCCTATCCTCCCCAGAGTCTGAAAGTATGAATGAGAGTGTGAATCTGTGTGTGTGATCTAATAAATAAAACCCAAAGTTACCGTAACCAACGACAAGAGAATACGAGTTAACACCATTGCCTATAGGCAAAATTTTCCAAAGAAAAGGCTTTGACCATTGTTGTTAAAGGCGGGGTATAAATGGAGCTTAACAAATCCATGTAATTCCATGCAATCGCGAGAAACAACTGAATGTTGAAAGGACTCAAGAGAATGACCAAGAAATGAGCAATTCGAACATTTAAAAATGATATCTCAGAAACGCTTATACCAGAAAAAACGTATTTTAAATAAATTGTGTGCTTTAAAGAGATCTACATTTTTTGGGTAGTACGTTTTTCTCCGTCGCTTAACGTTTACCAGTTATACACTACCGTTTGTGAAAATCGCAACACCAAGAAAGAATTTCCCGAACAACTCCAAACTTGGTGGAAGTGTAGAAGAGTATGCAAGCAATAAGTGATTAGGTTTGCAGAGAGATGGGGTACACGTAGGCCTAGTAGGGCCCTCTCGTGTCGGTCCGACAAGGTCAGTGTTGCGTCCAGTGTAGTCAATGCAGAGCTGTCAAACTAGGTGAAAACAATAAAGTGAGTGTCAGTATGCCTCGCTGACGTCAAAGGGAGCCGTATCGGCATGTGAGTGAGTTCGAACGGGGCAGAATGATCGTTCTCCGAGAAGCGGGTTTGTCATACCGTAGCATTTCGGCTCGTACAGGGCATGCTGCTACGACAGTAATGTGTATGTGGAAGCAGTGGATAGATGAAGGTCGTACGCAGCGAAGAGCGGTTACTGAACCACGGAACATGACCACAGCACGGGATGACCGTCATCTTGTCCGCATGGCCATAACGGCCCGTAAAGCTTCATCCACAATATTGGTTCGAAGCTGGAGCACTGCAACAGGTGTGAACTTGTCTGCATCAACGGTTCGTCGACGTCTGCTGCAAGTTGGAGTGGTTGCATGCATGCCATTACGTCGGCTTCCATTGTCCAGAAACCACAAGCTCCTCCGACTGTAATGGGCACGTGAACACCGTCACTGCGGTGCTAAGTGGCAAAATGTAGTCTTTTCGGACGAGTCCCGTTTCAACGTGTCCTACAGTGATGACCACATACATGTCCGGCGGTGTCATGGTGAGCGCAACCTGGAGGGCTGCATTGTTGAGCGGCATAGCGGACAAACAGCAGGTATGATGGTTTGGGGGCGCCATTGGTTACAGCCGATCTCGCCTCCTACGAATTCAGGGCACTTTGAACAGCAACCGGTACCTAATGGTGGTTGTAGAGCCTGCGGTACTCCCCCCTCCTTCAGGCATCTCCACAGGCCACATTTCAACAGGAAAATGCCCGGCCACATATTGCGAGAAATGTACAAGCCTTCTTCGAAGAGCGACGTGTACCATTGCTTCCTTGGCCTGCACGTTCGCCTGACATGTCGCCAATCGAACATGTCTGGGATATGGTTGGTCGGCATCTGGTGCGTCACGGTCCTCCAGTAATCAGTGTCACGGATTTGTGGACTTGTATACAAACTGCGTGGAGGAAAACCCCTAGGAACTTATTCAGAACCTTTTTGATTCAATCCCACGGCGTATAGCAGCTCTAAGTGCAGCGCATGGAGATCACACCAAATACTGAATATTAGGGCTCAAAGGTCATGTATAGGTATGAAAAGTTTATCGTTTGTTACTTGTCATATGTACCTAACCTGTGATATTCAATTCATTGAATTCATGCGTTTCCTTCTTGTGTTGCAATTTTCACAAACGGCAGTGTACAAGATCATACAAAATTTCTTTCAAATGAAGTGGACTTTGCAGGCTATTCCCAAAACATTCCATATATACATTTTATTTTTCATGTAAATATCTTTAATGTATGGTATTTTATACAAAATCGGTAGAGCCATTTTTTATAAAAACCAACATTTTCGAAAAATGTTCCACGTAAAGAGTAATCTGGGATGGGAAAATGTTCTTAAAAAATCTTCGTGTCGCATCTTTGGAAGGTACTGAGCTTAAATAGCAAGTTTGATGTTGATCCAACTTTTCGTTTTTTAGTTATGCTGTTCACAGACACACACACACACACACACACACACACACACATACGCACACACACAGACGCAACATGGAACTTTTTCTAAAATTTCTTATGGATTTAGGGGGCCTCAAACCATGTATTTCCGGTGAAATCTTTATATTGAATTTTTGGGTCGAATACAATACTTCTCCCGCTTACTATACGTGGTAGATAAAGTAAAAATACTTACATAAGGGTTATTAAACGGCTTCGGGTTCCACAAACTTCACTATATACATTAAAGTATTCGTCTAAAGCTTCTCATGTACCGTATTATCGTAATACAGGAAACCGTATTTCATAATAAACTGCTTTGCCCTTCATCTGTTGGAATAGATTGAATTAGATTACATTGGATAAACTACTCCAAACATAACTATAGACCAGTTATATGTAAAAATGTGCTCGGTGTTAACTACTCAGAATCAAGACTAATTGAAAACGATCGCTTTATATTTATTGCTTCTTCAAAAGCGACAATTTAAGAAATGGTCAATCTTTTTATCTTAACTATAATTGATTTGGAGAGTCTCTTCTGCGGTTACTTTTGATTGGTCACTGCACAAGATTAAGGCGAGTCTGTAAATAGTTTTTGCATACAGTATTTAATTTTATTATTGTAAGAGTTTACCTTCTCTTACCTCTGAGATTAGGTATGTTTTCATTTTCCCCTGATCGCATTAACTTCTTTCCATTTCCATTCTTTTTTTTGAACATAGAGGTTCATATGTAATTTTAACATTGCAACTAATACTTAAAAGTAAATATTTTATTGGGCAATAATATCATCCACCTCTGCCGTGCGTACTAGTCTGCCACAATATGAACGCTCTTGGAGGAGGGCGCAACTGTTTGGCAATCAAGGCTTGAGATCAGAGGGGAGTGAGGGGCCAGACGATAGGGAAATGTACAATCGCACAATGAAAACAGTACTACATTTGCAGGCCTCAGCCTCGCTAATAAACGCAACTCAGAACTGCGGATGTTTTCTTTACCTGTTCTTCCGACGCCCCACTCACTTGTTTCGTAACCGTATAGCTCCTCTTCCCACTACACGCGCTCATATCGTGGCCGATTAGTTCGTGGGCGTGAGGCCGATAGTCGAGTCGGCAAGCTTAGGCCCCCGCGGGCTGTAGCGCTATAGGATTTTATTTGACAATAATACTTAAATGATGAGTATTTTACTGCATTTTATTCGGATTAGTCTTAATGAATGCAGTTTCTGATTTTGAACTTTCCTAGACAAACTTAAAATCTCCCGCACTTTACCGATGACTATTTCACTTTTGTGTCAAATAATCAACCTGGGAGAGAAATGCTTTAAATTTGGACCAATCACAGGTATGTAATGTTATAGTTTTCATTTTAGCACCTCGACGATCAATTTTTCCACCTCAGAGTCGCTAACTGTGTTGTCTTCTGTATCGTTTTAATTTCAACGTTCTCTGTTCGAGTTCAGTGTAAATTCAATTGCTGAGCTTGACATTTAAAAGACTTATTTTTTTATCATTAGTATTTTAAGAACATATTTTTATGGATTTAGTCTATGGTTTTAATAATTTAATTCGTAAAATCGTCAAAATAAGTAAAACTCGAGCTCCAGGTTATCTTAAGGTAAATTCTGGATCTTTCGTTATATTACTTCAGATAGGCTGAAGTGTGTCCGGAGTAATGACGGAAATCTGTATCGGACAAGACAAGACCTCAGATAGTTATTCTGGATCTTTTATCTTTTGTGGTTTTCATGGGAAAATGCATTGTTCCCAACGCATAATTAGCACTTCATATTTAAGAATTTGAGTTCATTTATTAATAATTTGAGTCATTTCCACAGCGTAAGGCAGCCTGAAGACAAGTTCGCATTGTGAACAGTTTGCCTGGAGGATGGAAGAACAAAAGACAGGAGATTATTCCTCTTCACAGTCGAGTGAGCGACCGAGCCTGGAGATGGATTCTGCTCGTTCTAATTCCGGTGCCTTTTGCGTCTGTATTACACGGTTTAAGTAGGCAGATTCGCTGTCGCCCACGGTGAAGTGCTGAATGAGAAGCTTAAGGTGCTGCGAATACAGGTGGCTTGTCTTAAACATTTAGCTAATGACAGGTTTCTGTCACATTTTGGATCGGCAACTGAACTTCATATGCCCTCAAGTAGCTCAGTGCTTTATAAGTACAGAAGTGTGTACAAAGTTATCGGGAATAATGGGTAAATATTGCAAATAAACCGCAAAATCAATTGCAAGGGTCGTTTTAAAACATTATGTTGTAAAAGATGATAAAACTGCAGTTGGCCTAGATGGCGCAGCTAGTTTTCTATGCTGAAGGTTGCGGGTTCGATTCTCAGAACAATGACATTTAGGACTAGGAGCGGAGGGGGAACATAACCTACAAGATCTTTTGTTCCTGATCCCCTGACGGGGTACCCCCGGGAGGAAGGGGTGACGTGAGAGGAGATAGAGGGCAGATTGGGCAGATGGCAGGGTCCCTATCTTTTACAAATTGAAACTCCCCGTATGGCTTTTACTTTCTCTACCGCTTACCTATGTAGGGAAAGTACCTACTGTATTCTGGTAAAACATTTGATATCGAGATTGTATCGGTATATCTTGTTTCGATATACCCTGAAACCCCTCCCAAAAAAGCATTTTTAGAGAATGGTTCATATGGGTGCGTCAAATACATACCAAACTTGATACAAATCAGCATCTTACAAGTATTTCACTAAATCTCCCCAACCCTAACTACCCCTTATATAGAAAATCTTTAGCTTTTTGTTTATTCTTTTAAAACGTCTCAAACGATATTTATATGTTTACTCCTTATGTAAATATGCTTGAAACATTGACACAAGGAGTAAAATATATATCTTGAATTTCCTATTCAGCCCATGAAGTCTCCTTGATTCCGAATGTATTTGTATAATTTTTTAACCAGGAACCCAGAGAAAACTTACTTCAGAAAAGTACAGAGTTTATTAAGTTGTCGTGGTAATCTGTTCGTGTTATCTTATTTACTGAGCGCCTGTTATTGTTTTACTATTTTGAATTTTGGGTTCTTTGTCCTCCGGCTAGCTATTATTACTCAGTCGAGCAAATATCTCTAAGCAGGGCGTGTAAACGGAAAGGAGTTGTTACTAAAAGATAACACTGATAAAAGAATTTGTTTTTACACTTTTATTGCCGTCACACTTAATTAATAGTTCACATCTGTAATCTTTATACACGCCTGACTGAAACTGTTATATTTCTGAATGTAATTACTGTCGTAATAGTTGTCGCGTACTTCAGATTTTGTAACTAACTTTACGACGCGAGAGATTCTGTAGAATTGCGTAATGTGTACCTCGCGAGAGATTGCTGAGAACTGCGTGATGTGTACCTCGTGAATGATTCTTTTGAACTGCGTGATGTGTAACTCGCGAATCATTCTTTAGAACTGCCTGACGTGTACCTCGCGAGAGAGATTTCTTAGAACTGCGCGATACTTGCTTTTGGCTCAAGAATTTATACTCCCTCACCCTGATATGCCTAAACATTATAATAGAGCTGCTATTGGTTACTAAATCGCGCCAACATTAGCGTCTGTTTTATAAGCCAATCATAATTACAAACACATATGCTCTAGGAAAGATATTTCCTCCATTTCTAAAGAAAGGCACGCTACCCTGACGTCATTTGTTTGTCTCTTCTAAGTGATAAACAACTCATCCCATCGCTTCATTGTTACCCACTCCTATTGTCAGTTTCAGTGAGGCCGTGTAAACTTATTTCCTAACAATGCTTATGGCTAACAAACATCTAAAATCATTGTCATACAATAATGTTAATTTACACTACAATCACTCTGTCATTCACAGTGTTGTGATATAAAATACTGCCTCAAAGTATTTGATCAATTTTGCGATTCTGTCCCCCCCCCCTTTCCAATTCCCAAGATCTAGTTACAACTTTTGAATTTATTCTATCCTGCTTCTGATTAAACATCTGAATGTTGTTTCCAAATGCAATATGTAACATGTAACACTCATTGGTTAATTTGAAATAATTTATAGGCAAAGTGCATCGTAAACATGCAACATGGATAGAAGAATCGTATGTATCCGAATTTGAAAAGAGTGGTTAAATTTGTGTGACTGCACATCAAATTTTTATCTAAGAGCCCACAACTACCAGGTCATATCAGAGTTGCTTCTGTGCTGGAATTTTCTCCCATAGGATTGCTCTGCATAATAGTGAATGCAGAATTTGTATAACAGTTACGATTTATTTCATCACTCTGCAAATTATCCACAAAATTTTATTTATGTACTTTTTGTTAATCATGAGAAACATGCGCAGCAGACTTTCAAACAGCTAATACTGAGATAATATACATTTCGTAGGCATAGGCAATAGCCAACTATTCAAAAAGAGGCTAAGCACAGTTCCAAATGTTTAATGAGAAGCAATGCACTTTACACAGCTAAAAAGTAAAGTTTTAATAAATTAGTGTTCATATAGATAACCATAATATTCCTCGAATGCAAATTTTCGAAATTTTAGAACATAAAAGCAAATAATTAAAGTGGAATCTTTATTTTATCAAATGAAGAATGTACAAAATGTTTCACAAGATATAAATTTAAATAATACAGATTCACATAGACAACACTCAAATTGTAAATGTTTTCATGTTTTGAATCACTTGTTTATAAAAACCTTGCTTCTTTGGTTTTAGAAAAAGAAACCATGCTCTGAAGCTGTTATATTTTAGAATCTGATAGAGATTTGGTTTACATCTAAATGTTCTATCTCCATGATTGCGTTTTTATGCTCTTCATGACCTTTACACTACAAAAGCTTTTCAGATTGCTATAACTCTTCTATATTTACTTCGCTGCAGCGAATCCTCATTTATTTTTAGTATTATTAATTGGGATATTACGAGATGATTGGTGATCAATGTATTTCTCGCTATATATGTACATACTTAAGCGTGTAAAAATAATAATCTGTAAATTTTGGCCTGCGGAGGCTATTAATTTTATGAGAAAACGAGGAAAAACACGCTTAAAAGAACATTATTTGACTTCAATGATGCCCCATTGTTAATATTCCTGTTATTTGTTCACATTATTTTAGGCACCACTAAAATACAACAAAGTTTAAAATAAGAAGGAGATTATTACAAAAATGTCAACTGACTACTAACAGTGAACCTTAAAATGGAAAGCTTACTAAAGAAATTACTAGGTTCAGGATTATTACACTTGCGCCAGCTCCCTAAAGACAAACTACAGAAACAACACTAACAGCAGCTGAGCAGCTCACTTTGGTCTGAATTGGCACTATCAACTCAACTGCCTACTAATGGTCGCTGTCTCCAGTCCCGCGTAAGTGCAATGTGTTGCCACGCATTCGGAGGTACATTCGAGAGCCACCAACGGTCACTTATTAGTATTATAACTAACACTGGAAGATTGGGATCCTGTGTGCCTAAGCGACCGGCACTCAATGTCAACAAACCCCTCCAACCACCACAAAGGTACAATCATAGAATACTCGTTCTAATAGCATTGCTTATGTTATAACTGTGGTCTCAGTTGATCGCAGGAACACCGAGTCCTAAGCTTCGACACCTAATTATAACTATAGCTGTACTGTACTATACTAACGTCACAACGTTTCTAAAAGGTTAATATCCTGAAAATGTTGCTGAGCGCTGCATCGGTAGCCCACCTTGATGGGCGCAAAATTTACATCAGATTTCGTGTGAGTGTGTTAATAATAAAGTTTATGAGTAATAAATCTTTAAAGTTTAATTACTTATGATGTTTTTATTTTATTTATTTATGCCTCGGCTGCGTCAGTGATATCTGGTAGAGCAAGTATCTCTAAATAGGGGTGGTACGGCTGCAGAATAATTTTACACATATAACACCAATTATAGTTGTAAATTCTAACTTCTTTATTACTTCACGGCAGTTGAGTTATATATATATATATATATATATATATATATATATATATATATATATCGGATAACAATTTACTTACGTATCTAAGTATGGAGCTGTGAGATGTTCCTAACAACATTTTTAAAGATTAAAATTTAGCTTTTTCGCACTGCACTAAATTCTCACATCTGCCCACTCGTAGCTACAACCATTGAACTGAACTACTTGGGTACGCTACCTCTTAGCGTCCACAGCTTAAAATTTCAAATTTAATCTTCCTAGTTTCTAGTTGGCTAAGCCTACTCTAGCAGAACACCCTTAGTATGATTTTGTTTGGCTTCTTGCACTCACGTGACTATTTACAAACTTTTTGAACGTTACACCAGTATTTTTGCATCGTCTGATGGTAACCTTCTTAGCTTTCTAAGTTATTGCTCTCTATCTCTCTCTCTCCCCCTCAAGGTTACACCTTATTGTTAGCCACCCTTAGGTTTCCAATTTATTACTTGCTTGCACCCTCACAGCTCCTGCGTTATTAAACTAAGAAATACATTCGTCTAAGAATTTATACATGTACACTAAATACACATAATAAAATGGCTGTAAATTAAATTAAATTGAGTTTTATTTATGGACGCTCTTTAACTACTATGGTCCTTAGCGTCCCATTCTATATTGGGCGTGAAAGACCGACAATTTTGCTCAGAGGCCTCTTTATCAGGCTTGAGGTTCTTTTACGTGCCGTAAATCTACGACACGGGACCACGCCCGAATAAATGCATCGCCCTCCGCCGGGTTTGAACCCGCGACCTTGGGAACTAGAGGCTAGCACGGTGCCACTAGTCCACGGAGGACGACATAAAATGGCTGTAATATACATTTTATAGCAATTATTGATGCTTGTAGGCAGGTTATTATTTTTATATTGCACAATTAAAATGATATGAGTTAAACGATAAAAAATACTGTCTCAACGTAAACAAAATATTTTAATGGGTTGTGCTTTTTTTCGTGCAGTAAAAAATTTGCAGAGAATTCAATAATAATGAAGAGGACTTCACCCTATGTTTATAGAAATTTCAAGATATCAATTCTATTCATCATTCCAACCTGTCAAAAATTTTAATCAAAATCATTAGAGCCAGGCTTGCGAAATTAAAAAATAAGAACTTCTTACATCTAAAGGACTGCTTAAACGGGAAATTTCCTTAAAATCTTCGCCTTGCATCCTTAAATGCTGCCAGACTTAAGTATGAAAGTTAATATTCGATCCACTTTTCGTTTTTCAGTATTGCTTTCCACACACCCCATCCTTGCAGAATTTACTTTTCTTACTTCGAAGAAGTTAAACACGTACATCTAGAGATCGAGATTTTTTATATCAAATGCAACACTTGCTCTATCTTAAGTACGTAAGCGATAAAGTAAACAAGATATATGACTTGGTTCACTTTAGTTCTGGGTGCATAGTTCAGAATTCAATTATTTTATAATTAAATTAACAAAGTAACGTGTGTAATTATCAGGTTCATTATTGATCACTTCGTAATCAGTATAATGCAGTCACAGTTAATGCTGCGTTGAGCTCGTAATATAGCTTTAATTACCAACGAGCTCGGTTTTTTATACCTTTGCTGCGAGATTTTTGTATCTCCGTTTAGTCTGCAGACAGTGAACATTTGCCCGTTTTTATTTATTCATATTTCCTCTTAGCCGAGCCAGTAGGGGGTGGGGAGAGGTAAACACAGCAGTTAGAGCTTCCGGGTGAATAATTACTGGGACTTTGTGTTTCCGGAAAAGGCCGCTGGAGGCTCCCAACCACTCGGATCCCGGAACAACATTTTAACGGAAAACCGCAATTTGTACATACTGGGACAGAGGTGGCAAACCCTGCACGGTTTCGTAACTTGGTGATGTGTATTCTTTGTCGGGAAAATGTTGAAACCCTTCCCGTTTTCCACACACTCTTGCTGAAGCAAATGATCTTTGAGGTTGTGTTTAATCAGGTCGAGAGTTGGTTTGGTAGTATATATCTTGAATAGACTGAGTCATACGATGGTATATACGGGACAGGCTGCTTGTGAGGTGAGTGAGGGAGAGACGAACCCATAAACTCTCCTTCAGAACTTTCGACCAATTAAATGAAAGGCTTGAAAACTTAAACCACTAGTTGCATGTTTTAACATATGACCGTATTTGCGCTTCGAAAGAATCTGCAACTGCCGTAGAACCTCACATTTTATGTTCCAACACTTTATATTTTTCTACGATTTATTGGGTTGATGCATAAGTTCGTAACGTTTGCAATCTTAGTCATGGAATGTAAATGTCGCTCACTGACTGCTGCTCATAGCACAGAGCTGACTGCTCACAGTTCATCTTATTACCAGGTAATCGTGGATTAAAACCTTTAAACGTTATCAGCAAAGCCTGATAATCTTCCTGGAAGTAATAAGTCACTCGTCTCAAATTAGCTCCTTTGGAATGGTAGAATTTTTTTGGGGGGGGCACACACTGTATCGACGGCATTCTCACCGCACATGACAAAAATATTTTGAGCCGCTTCCGCTGCCTTTACTACCCTGTTATAGTATAATGCATCTATGAAATTTTACTAAAAATAGTAAAAAATTAAAAAAGTAAATTTGTTCATAAATTATAATGTGGATTCTAACTTTAAGGAAACATTTTTCTTTTCCACTTGGTGTATTTCAAGTAGCAATTAACTAAAGCTATAAATGGACATGCACATGCTTATTGATAGGCACGTCCAACTATAAACCTTGATTTCTCTCAAACCATTTGCAGCAGTTTTCCACACTTAAAATGCTCCACACGATGCAATTTTTAGTAACTTGTTTCAAAACGTTTTACTGCCTCTCAAGCATACAATAAATAAAATAACCATATAATTTTTTTAGAATTTTGGAGTGTACAAAAAGTAAACATTTCTCTAAAACAATTATGGGTTAATATAAAAAATCTGATATCGTAGATTATTTTGTAAACTCATTATTGTAAAACCTTAGTTTTGGATGTGAATATTTTTAAAAATGCATCGTGTGGAGCACTTTTTATTAGAACAATGAATTTACAAAATAAAATTAATGTTTAAATAACTATGCAAGCTAGAGTTTTGAAACGTAGTAAAACATTAATAAGTGACATAAATTTCAACAAGATATCTTATGTACATACCGTGGATTTTCCCATATTTCACAGATACATTATGTTAAGCTCTTTGAGGATAATGTCAGATGTGTTCTTCCCCTCCCCCCGCCACTTGACTCTGCATTTTCATCAATTCACAAATAGCACTAACTTTTTTAAATCTGCAGAATTCAGCCTTAATCGCAAGTACAACATGTTCACTCCAAATGAAAAATTATAAATAAAACTGGAAATTTGGATAAGGATTGAAAGCCTTCAAAAGAAGATAAAAATTCTAACTCAGCAGTGTCGCTATGCTTGAAAAGATCTAATGTGTTATGTTCACATGACTTAATCTACCCACTATTATTTGCATGTCTCATACACTATTCTTAAGGAGGCATGTAAGTGAAAATACTTGGTTACACACAATTAGATGTAACTTCCAAAGTTTTTAAGATAATATAATAAAACTTGGCACCAGCGTTTGGAATACATTACTTCACTAATGCTGAAAGTTTGAAATATCCTCCTTACATGTTAAGATCATCATTTATAAAGAACATTTTAAAAACCCAAATTTTCTTACAGTAGATCTTTCTAGTATTCAACCAATCAATTGTAATAAGCCTTTGTGCCCAAGATTCTTATGCAGTGATGATAAATTGCTTGCAGCAACGTTTTGATTATGCTCATAGCTTTTTAAATAAAATTTTTAAGTTTTGCTTTGAAAATCCATTAAATCAATTGTACCTATACATAATCATAAATAAGTACTATTATTTTCAAAATATCAAAACACTGCTGCATAGAATTGTCCATTGTACACTTTTCAAGATGCTACCAAGTTTCACTACTCTGTGAAGTAGTTGTGAAGTTTAAGTAGTCTCAGAAGAAAGGTACACCATTCATGGAAAAATATCGTTTTCTAGAAAATGATGCAGAAGATAAGCTTAAAAAAATTGGCAATTGATGTAAATTCATGTCAGTTAGCATTCACTAATAGCACAACCCAAAATAGTGCCTGTAGCCTTAGGCTGCAAATATTTTCACCAAGAAATATCACACAGTCCATGCTGTGACATTCGAGATAGCAGGTTCAATTATTGTCTTTATTATGTTCCAACGGATTTATTCTAAGAAACAAATGCCGGAGTTGCCTTTAGTTGTAATTTTGTTCTGTAATTTTAACACCTGATTTTCTCACGTCAATAAGTTTAATTACATTATTATATGGTAACATACACGTTTATTTACTCTCTGGAAACAGCAGCAGATTTTTAATTTGACTACAACTGGCAACTGAAGATGCAAGTCATTTGGTACGAGTCGAACCACTCTCCGCGTTAATACAGCCTTTATTTCACGGCCGAAAATATGCTGTTGGTGGAGTGTGACTGATGTTCTATCTCACCTGTGGATTAGGATGGGGTGGGCCCACGTTAAATAATTGGTGATACGGCATGCATGGGTGATGACGGACCAGGTAAAAGCATCCAATGTGATACCTATTTTATAAACTTTTGAAGCATATTGTTATACTCACTTTTTTAAAGAAATGTTGCATTTTTGGGTTACTTGTAGCACTTGTAGCATTCTGAGTTACTTACGTAATTCAAAATAATGTACAATTTTACTAGAATAAATTACAATATAAACTCAAACTAACACTCGTAAAGCTGGTGTATGTTTGAAAGGGGTCGTGGCACAATTGCACTGCTGAGGGTTTTAAATTTTTAAAAATTTAGAGGTGGAAAAATAAACAAAAAAACCTTGGAACATGTACTGAAATATCTAATCTATCAAATAAACGTATTAGAAAACAATAGTTTTTTTAACAAAATTTGCCTAATCCCCCCTTAAAAACTTATTTTTTTCGATCTAATTTATGTTAATCGAGGTAAAACGTTAGAGAAAGTTATATTGGACGTTTCATTGTTAAGTACAAGGGGGATATAGGAGGCAGGCGAAAGTGAAATCTTTAAAAAGTAATCCCTGTATGCTAACTTTGAAATTCCATACTCTTTACATGGTCAGAGAAACAGAAAAGTGGGACCTTAAGACTTCAAAAGATTGTAAAAGTATTGGAAAATTCAAACCGTAGCAACGTATGCTTTGGAAATGATTAATGCTAAAAAAACATGACAAATTGTGTATTTTGACAATATTTACACTCTTTGTATACAATGTTTTGTCTATCTGTTATGGTTTACCAGTTACACAACATTAGACTAAATTCTTTGGAATGAAGAGAAATTCACAGGCTATTCGTGGAAATTTTCAGATATATTTTAATAGTCGTGTAAATCTCTTAAACATATTCTATTGTAGCCATCGTTAGGGCCATTTTAGAAAATAACAAATAAAAAAAATCAATGGAAATGGTAGATGGATTGGGGGAAATTTTCTTTAAATACTTCATGTGGCATCCTTAAAAGACTCTGCACTTATTCACAAGCTTGGTATTTATTCGTTATTTCATTTTGGAGTTATGAAGTTCATAGACAGAAGGGGAGAGAAGGGGGGAGAGAGATGGATCTTTTCCCTAAAGGTGATTTTTCTAGATTCAAGGTAATTCAAAACATATATTGCAGGCGAAATCTCTATATTAAATATTTAGGTTCAGTACAATGCTTCCTCTAGCTTGTCAACCTCCGTGGTCTAGGGGTACCAGCTAGCCTCTAGTTCCTGAGGTCGCGGGTACAAACCCAGCGGAAGATGATGGATTTTTTTCGGGCGCAAAAATCCTTAGCATGGCTTCCTTCAGAAGGGAAGTAAAGCCGGCGGTCCCGTGTCGTAGATTTACGGCACGTAAAAGCACCTCAAGCCTGATAAAGAAGCCTCTGAGCAAAATGTCAGGTCTTTCATGTCCAGTATAGAATGGGACGCTAAGAACCATAGCAGTTAAAGAGCGTCCATAAATAAAACTCAGTTCAATTCCTTTAACTTGTGTAGGTAGGTGGTAGAGCTTCGAACGTATGCATTAATCTAATAAATCATTTTTCACTGGCTGCATCTTGACCCTAACTTACAATACACTGCGTGTTCTCACTGCTGACAGTTTATAAACGTACTATCTCACTAATTTTTCCTTGAGTGGAAATTCAAATTTTCAAATCCATTGTGAATTAATGCTTGCGACTCGCAATCCAGTTCATTTAGCTGACTAGTGAAAGATTGCTTACTTCTGCTCTGTGATTTAACACTGATGTCTGTAGCAGCACATGCGGTAATTCTTTTAATACGTGGCAGTGAGTGATCCTTGGTAGTGATATAGAGAGAACAGACAGTAAACGCAGGTTTTACTTAATTCCCCTATTAATAAAACTCGCATGTGTACCCTTTCACTGATGATTACCGTTAGCTTCAATGAACTCTTATTAATCAATAATCTCCGTTTCCCTAAAAGTTCATGTTTAAATTAATTTATGTTTTAAAGTTCATTTTGTTGCGTTTTTTGTGGTTGAATCAGTATAAAATGTCTCAAATATATTATTTATATTCGCATATGTATGCATTTACATCAATATAAATAAAAAACTCGATTTTCGTAAAAGAGGTCATCTTCTTTTTTGCTTGAGCTTTAGCGTTCTTTAACCTCGGTAGGTCATATCGGACGGTGAATGGGTTGAAATGATGTTCAAATGGGATCTAGGCCACAAGAAGACATTCTCTTCTCAGGTTAAGGGAAAATCCCGCAAAAATCCTTATCCAGATAACTTGCACTAAACGAGATTCGAACTCGGAACCTCTTGAAAGTGAGGTAGACAGCCATTCCCACACCACGGAGGCGTGTTACCTGATTCTTGATTTCAGATCTAGTTATTCTTAACTTGTTGTAGTGCTTCCTTTTTTAATTTCACTTTTTTCTCCTTGGACTGTGAAATATTACTTTATAAGCTCAATTGGGCAGCAGTGTTTACGCAAAAAAGCCTCACACGTTACATGTGCTCGGGTAGGTGGCCGCTGTTTTTCCGCACATAATATCCGAAAGAATAATAGTCTAATAAATAAACATCCCATTACCAACTGCACGGAGATTTATTCCTGAAACATCTGTTGCATGCTGCCAGCTAGAATAACAAAAGAGCGTCGTTGCTAGGAATTTACTCTCGCTTTTAAACCTCTGCAGAAAAGAATTTACGCTTTACTGCAGGAGTGAGTCACCGACTAAGGGTATTAAAGAAACATGTAACTATTGTGATCTTCATAATTCTAAGTACCTATGTCGTATTATTAGACTACAAACAATGTTATAATATTAATAACAATAAATAATTGGTGGAAAGGTGGAATCAGAGGACTGAAAAATGCAATTCCATAGTCAGGATTTAAACCACGGATCTTTTGGTATCCGTCTGGTTACTCTAACCACTGAGTTACCATGGAAACATGCCGATAGGACATTAAATTCTCCAGCTGCCTTGCACATTTTCCGGTAAACCACAATGAGATGTGTTTTGTTTTGAGATGACATGCCACTCTGATTCTACTTTTCCAACCTTGTCGTGCACACATGTCAGTGTGGGAGAACAATTAATTTATAAATGCTCGTAATTAGTGTTTAAAAGTATCTATTCAAGGAATTATAATTCACAGAAGACCCGTAGAAAGACTTGCTGGGCACAGCTATCGTTGAGAAAATAATGCAGGTCTTGTGCCAACAGTGTTGCAACATGTCAAGAAACACATGCCAGTAGCATTAATTCGTTTTCCGCATGCGCAAAATAACTTTTTACAACACTGGTCGCCCAATGCTCTGCTCCTTTCCTTTGATTGTATGCCCCTGCTTTCTCTTTTTCATTTTAACCTGTTTTGCTTTGCACTAGAAGCATATGGTTAACTAGATAGATAGATAGATAAGGTATCTTTATTGGTTTCAAATTATTGAAGTTATTACACAAGTATTTCTAGCAAATGCTATTGAAAGTTCGTAAATGTGTGACTTGGCAGCAATGATATGGCTTTGATGTGCTGGATACACTATATTCTAACAGAACATTTTATCATAAGAATAATTATAATTTGGATTGTGCTTAAAGCAACTCCCTTATCAACCGTAGATATATAATAATTTGGTAACACTAGGGTTCTATAGATTAGTATAAAGGAAATGGGGAAGACAAGGGTATATGGATTATTGTAATAGAGCTGAAAAATAAGCATTTGCATGGTTGAGAACAGGATCAATGTACCTGAGAGGGCTAAGAGGCAGAAAAAACAGGATGTTTGAATTATTCGGAGGTAGTGAAAGCACAGAACATTATATGACAGAATGCAAGGAATTAGCAGAATGGAGACAAAAAGTATGTGAGGAAAAATGGGAAAAAATGGATAGAAAAATAGTAGCAATTAAAATGTTAACTAGAAAAGAAGAAAAGAAAAATAAGAATATGGGGAAGTTCTTAAAGAAAGTAAAGGAGAAATGGATTGGAAAAGTAAGAGAGATGAGAAAGGTAGAAGGGCAAACGGAGGAGGGAGAGGATGGATCATAGGTGATTAAGGATAGCAAGGGCTGCTCAGCTTAGCCATAAGGCCAGAGTGCCAGGCAAAATGAGCAGTATAAGGTAGAACATAGCTGGCAAGAAAATTTGTACATAGGTTAAGTTAGTTTACGAATATTGCAAAAAGGATTGTGTAAAAAACTGTACAAAAAAGTTTATTCATTCATATAATAATTTTTCTGACTTTTAATTAGAATCTCTCATTAAATTCAGTAGTACTTACGGCCCAAAGCCCTGTACTACTTTCTCAATGTTGGCCGCATCATACAATGGATAACCTTCTCCTTCTTTAACTAATTACCCACCCCCCTCTTCGTAGGACTTCAAGCCAATGCCTTGGGTCAGTAGCCTGTTGAGGAACAAACAAACTCTGGATCTTAGCATATCCAGGATGGGTGATTAGTCCAATGCCTGGTATGGCGATGAAGAAGAAAAAGGAAATGAAACGAAGTGATGAAAGGAATGGCAGGGAAATTATTGGAACAAATCATCCAACCCAGCATTCGCCTAGCAACAGAGAAAAGCCGCGAAGAAAAACCTTTAGTCCGCCCAAGAACCCGGGACCTCCCGAATGCCAGCCACAGACGTTACCGTCTGGGTCATTCCGCTCGGTTTAATGAAAAACCATTATATTAGAATATGAGCTGAACAATAACAATTATCTTAATGAACAACTGGGGACTTAGGATCAAAGAGATGAATGGTCATTGATAGTAAACGTTGACAACAATAACAATGCGGCCAAACCAATAATGGTTTAAGGGGAGACTAAAGTAACAAAAGTAACACTTTTAGATTAGCCTTATAAATTGGAATTTCCTCTTTAATGTGGTACATATCTTTTCACTGTAGGGATATATTTATATTTTATGTATATTTTTAAAAAAGCTGTGGTGTATCTGACATTTTTCTGAATCATACACCATTTCGCAGCAAAAATAAATCCTATACTTTTTGGAGTACAGAGGTATTTTTAGCTCCTCTTTAAGGGGATATTTGTGCTACAAATGAGCACTAATTTTAAATATGACAGCTTCCGTATTTCCAAGCAATGTGTTTTTGGTCTGTAAATATGTGTGAGATGTTCCATTTTTACTTTGAACCGAGTTTTCTCTGAATGACATTTCAGTGACGTTTTCTCAGAAACTATTTAATGTAGCTATATTAAATTTGTATATAAGAACAACATCTCAATGTTGTTATTGGTCTACTTTGATGTTAATTAGTTGTTTTTTTGTGTTTAAAAAATACTTGCTGATAAATTTTAATAAAATGTCAGTAATTAAGAGAAAAAACAGTATCTACCTTAATAAACCACAATGTTATATAAAAGTATATCAGTGAACTTAGAAGTTATGTATCTATATTTTGTAAAAATTCCAATCTGATATGTTAAATAATTTCTGAGATAATGGGGCATGAATTTAGGAGATTTAACATTGGCGGTATAGGGGTTTTAATCCCCCTTTATGTTGTAACTAAGCATTCATATTTTCTAAGATATTGCACATAACAAAACAATACCGGTGGTTTTTAGAAACATTCCTATTTCAACGTATTAATTAACACCATATTAATAAACACGAAATAGTGTATAAAGTAAAAAAGACACCTCCTTATGCATAATGAAACTTTAATAGTGAACATACTGGCATTTAATTATGTGCTTTCTCATACAGATTTTTGCATTAAGACCATGTCAGCCAAATGTTCCTATTCCTTATACCGCCCTTATACCCCTAATGTATAAAGTTAACATTGAGCATTATAATATCAAAAACTAATTTAAGTCTTCTAATTTAAGATTTTTGTTTTATTTATATAGCTACTAAGGTCATATAATTGTAAATTAACGTACACTTAAGTATAAACAGCATAAACAAATTAATGAAATTAAAATATAAATCAGTTAGTACAGACACCTAAAGCACAAAACAGGCGAAGCGATTTAGGGGTTTAAATAGTTTTCAATGCTATGAAATTACTTATCTTTAAAAAATTCTGATTAGGACCGGTCCAGGAGATTTAACCAAAATATTACGAATAGAAAGTCGTCTTCGTTGTAAAGAATTAGACGCTGCTTTCATCCTGAATGTGTCATCAGGACATTGTCATCTGGCAATGAAGAGGTAATCACAGGAGTCCTTCTTCTATACCTCGAGGAATAGGATCATTTTATCTACTGTATGAATATCCGTGATCTGTAAACACAGTAGTTTTAATGCACATAATTATATAATACTGAAAGTATTCGAAGATAAAATAATCGCTATGTATCAATGCGCCACTAAAATGCATGATATTTATAAGCAATTATACATTTTGAATTACAGAGTTATATTACAAAGCTATGTAATAAAACTGAATTAGCAATAACCTAATAGTATACTAACTGCGTTCTTTGTATACATCGGTAATATATGGGGAGTTTGTTTCAGGACTACCGGGCGATTCCTCTATGATCTCATCATCTGAGTCGTCAAAAAAAAAAAAATGCATTATTATTTAAACTTTGTTTCAGAGCTCTTGTAGCTCTCAAAGCAGCTCATTTTCACGTAAATGTCACTTCTGATGTATTTACCTCGCAAGCATATGTAAAACACTTTGTTGTGCATTTCTATTCCAATAATTTAGATAAATGTTCGCTATACATCAGAAAATATATCTTTAATACAAACTGTATACAATAAATGTTGGGCACAATAACAAGTAATATTTTCCTATTATCTTAAAGAGGCCAAATTGGTCCCACTGGTTGTTAAAGGTAAACTAAGAAAAACAATCATAATGGATTTTACAGAAAGTGTTGAAGTTTTATTTTTAAAAAAAATTTATTTGTTTCGGAGGTAAACTAAGAGTATATATTCCCCCAACCATTTTTCGAGTCCTGGATAATACTTAAAACAGAAATGGGTCATTTTTTTATCTCTGAACATCAAATAATAGTGTTAATAGCCGTTGAATATATAGGGTGGAAGAGATTAAGAATGTCCATTTTTAAACTAAAAACTTCTAGGAAAGAACAGTAAGTAACCGTTGTTCTATCTCCAAGCACTTATCTAAATATGAGTGACTTTCTATGATATATTTAACAACGATGCACCACTGGTGCCACGTGCTGAGCGCACGTCATATCCTAGCCGTAGATAGGAAGTAACAAACAATTAAATCTGGCAGTAATACTACTGGGTAAAGCGACCAACCGTATTCGTCAGTTTCAGGCACCGCTTTTTACTCATATAACCATTCGACAAATCACCGAGCATAGAAATTCTGCGTAACAATAGCAATGTTTAGTACCACCGTGCTTGCGAGAACATTGAGAATAATAAACCTTTATCAGTATTATGCAAGCATGCTCAGTCGGTTTTTTGAGTAGTACACTCGCTAATCCCGAAAAGAAAATTGAAAAGAAATGTTTTGTGAGCATGAAGTGCTTGTATGTTACATTTACATTGATGAATAAATTTACGAGAAACGTTATGTAAAGCCTGTGCGGCGATACATTACAAATGCTTAGGTTTGATATTAATGCAGTTAAACAAGAAAAATAATGGGAACTAAAAACTAATATTTTGGCAAATCGTTCTTGAAAATGCACTTGTCTTTTGATATCCAAAAGACAAAAGCCTTCATCTCATATTATTTGGACATTGTGTATTCTCTCGTCACAGGTTATTTCGAATATCCGTTGCTTTGGATTTTTCAAGTCTGATTAAACCTTCCAACTTAGTGCCTATACTTAGCTAATGTGAAAGAACCATCAAATTTAATTAACCCTAATATAGATTAACTATAAAGCCCGAAACCAAAAATTAAACAGTATTTGAATATAATGCAGGTGCAATAAAAATAACGGGAATTTTCGTGTTTCTTAAAAAATATTTATGTATTCCTCAACATAACTTTGTCCCCTTCAAGGTAATCCCCCTCAGATATAATAAACTGTGCCAGCGCTTTTTCCAATCTTGGAAGCACTTCTGGAAGCCACTTTTCGGTATGGCATTCAGTTCCTTCAGCGATTCTGTTTGTATCTCATCAATAGTGGCAAATCGTCATCCTTTAATGGTTCCCTTCAGCCTCGGGAATAGAAAGAAGCCGCAGGAAGCCATGTCCGGCGAATACGGTGGCTGAGGTAATAAACGGTTTTGTTTTTTTGCAAAAAAAAAAATCATAAATATGCATTGAGGTGTGAGGGGAGCATTATCGTGATGCAATTTCCACGAGTGGTTTTGCCACAATTCTGGTTTTTTCCGTCGGATTGTTTCACGCAAAGTCGCATAACTTCCTTACTGACCATACGAACATATGGCAGGAATTCATTACACACTACGCCATTGAAATCGAAGAAAACAATGAGAAGAACCTTCATATTTGATCGAACTTGTCGAATTTTTTTCGGTCTTGGCTCTTCAGGCAGCTTCCATTGGGGCAATTGGTCCTTGGTTTCGACGTTATATCCATATGCCCATGTTTCGTCACCTGTTATGACCTTTTTAAGAAGTTAGTTCTGGATTGTTGTTGATTTCATTCAGCAATTCCTGAGCGCTTCTACGCGATGTCATTTTGGTCCAAATTCAGCAATTTGGGAACAAAATTGGCTGCCGTACGTTTCATGCTTAAAACATCCGAAAACAATTGCTTGGCATGAGCCAAATGATATGACGACATCATCAGCAACCTCTTTGATAGTAATTCGGCGATTTTCCAGAATAATTTTCTTCACTTGTTCGACGTCGTCGGTTATTGATGTACTAGCGCATGTGCTGCCGGTCGTTATCCTCAACGTCTTCACAGCCCTCTTTGAAACGCCTGCACCACTCGTAAACTCTTGTCTTACTCAAAGTAGATTCGCCAAAAGCCAAGTCAATATTTCGAATGCGTTATTGAACTTTATTCTGATTTTCAAGCAAAATTTAATACACGTTCTTTGATCCAATTTTTTCGAAATCGCCGAGCACACCAAAACAGATATAGCCTTTTCGACTGTCAACAATGAACTACAGTTGCAAATGTCAACATCAGAAAACATGCGTACCAACAAGACAAAAACAATTGTGAAAATCGGATTTATAAAGCCTGCGAAATTAAAAAATTCCCGGTATGTTTTTATCACACCTCGTGTGTGTGTGTGTGTGTATTCTATATGCATCTAAATCCCCCATTTGTTCAATTAAATGCATATCGAATTGATTACTGATGCCAAAATTTTAAAATAATTCCTCTATAGAGTTTACATCGTAAAAATGTAACTTATGTGATAATTAATTATTGTAATTCTTATATTGTAACATAACTTATAAGAGTAACTCGGAAAATTCCGGTACTGCCCCTTTAAACCCAGTCATCGACGTCAACTCTCAAGCGCTAATTTGTCTACCCCTGAGGAGACATTCCTTTGATAGGAACGTAACTAAGCCCACTACATCAAGTTCCAACGAGTCATTGAAATCAAAGGGGACGCTGCTTCAGCGGACGATCGGAAAGTAACCGCGCGGAATTAAGTGACATTCCATTAGTAATTTGCCTTAGTACGCCTTTGATGTGCTACGTGCAGCGTTGTAAATTACCGCTAAGAGCAGGTGACTAAAGGAAGAGACATTTCAACAGCTAATAGGAAAATAAGCGCCACTTTGACACCTCTTTGATCATTCGTTAGCTTAAGTATAGCCTACCAATTGAAAGTACCCGTGCGTAAATAACTGTCGGATGAATTTCATCGAACGGCTCATCCAATTAAGTACAGAATTCACTGTCATATCTGAAATCACATAATTGAACGTAAAATCCATTATGAAACATCTGTTTAAATACAAAATACGGAAATACTGATGAGCAGGACACGACGTAAAGTATTCGAACGAAAGAAACAAATAAAGAAGGAAGGAAAAGAACGGAATAAAACGACGTGTTTAAGAAAGAAGTGGCCGTTCTGTTTGTTTCCTTATTATTTACATACCTAAGTTAGAGGAAACATTGCATTCGGTCTAAAAACTCAATGTCAAGATTTAACCAGAAATACAAGTTTTGAGGCCAAGTAAATACATTTAAGCTTAGTCAGGCTGAGGTGAGGAGTTTTAGAATATACCTTCCAACTCAAACAACTACTCTTAAGGAAACTTCTCGTCCTCCCACCCTCAAAAAATGACACCAAAGATGAACACTGTGATGAACCTTCATATGCATAAGACAATGGCATGGCGAATAAAATTATATCTTGAACTCTTTGTAAACAGTCTGTGAAGTTCTCTTCATTTTATTTTGTATAACTGGGGTGATAATAACACAAGAAATAGATGAAAACTTACTCCAGTAAAAGTGTAGAATTAGTCAACATGTAACATTATGAATTGCAAATAAACATAATTTTGAAACAGTTGATTGTTGTCTCGGCCTCCCCTGCAAACACATCATATTACCTAATGTTAAGATTAGCACAAATAAATACAAATAATAGCTTTTATTTTAATGAACTAGAAATGCGATGAAAATAAATAATAATGAGTACAGAAAGTTACATATGATTGTTTCTGTAAATTACGTGTATGGTCATCATAGCTTCAAATGCAAAATGACAAAATTGAACAGAATAACCATGGGAAATATTAATCCACTATAATGTCCCCCACAATTTGATCTGTGCCATTAAATCAATATATGATAATAACCAGGTTATATTAATTAAAGGGTCCCCTTTTAATCTTAATCAAGGTCTCAGATAAGGGTATGAATTGTCCCCAGTACTATTCGACATATACATAAATAAAATTATTCAAGAATGACAATTATTAAATCCTAAAAGTGTTCAATTAAAACCAAATAAACACTCTGTTATTTATAAAACTAATCATTAACATTGAATAAGGTAGTATCTTTACGTTATTTGCCCCACGCTTTGGGAGCCAATTTGAAGTATGTTTGTTGCTGCCACGTATGCAAAGTTAGTTTGAAGAAGTATTATATTTCAACTGTGGGGGAGCCGAACTTGAAGTAGTTGCAACCGCACGTATGGTAAAATGTTTCCGGTAGCCTTCGTCCCAAAAATGTTTAAAAGAATATTAATGTGTAATTTTAACTGTTTCTTTAAATATTATATATTTATGTTTGCCTCGGCTGCGTCAGTATTATTTTTAGAGACATGAATTTCTTAACAGGGCGTGATGCGGCTGAAGAATGTAGGCTTACACAGATCATAATTTTACTTCACTCCTTTTTATTAATTCTTGACACGATTTTAATAGCACCTCACTGATATAGAGAGCTGTGAGATTCTTTTGTTAATTACTTGCACTTTTTAACACGTAAACTATTTTCGTCTCACACGAATACGTATTAAATTTCTTGAGGACGCATCTCGCGTCTGATTAGTAACACTCTCTACAAGCAACGCGTCCAGTTATAAGCGCTGTCTACAAGCAACTGACTTGATTTCTACCGCCTAAATTTGTAAATTTCTGTATTTCAAGTCTCTGATTGGCTATTCCTAATCCAGTATAATACCTTCATTTAACTAAAGCTTTTTCTGGTTGTTGATTGGTTATTTTATAAACTGTCACAAAATTTACATTATTGTTGCTCCAATAATGACTAGTAGCATTATTAACTCTCTTACTCATTATTGCCTCCAGGTTACCTTATTGTTAGCAACTTTTAACCTATTATTCTCACAGTTCCTACATTATTAAATTACGTAATACATTCACATAACATTATTTAACATGTATACAATAATATAAACATATACAATGACTGTAATACACACTTTTTATATATTCTTACATACACATATTGCCTTAAGGCGGGCTGTTATTATATTTTATATTACATAATTTGACTGAAATCATTTAAGTGTTAAAAATACTGCCTCAAATTGCCTCCTTTTAGAAATATTAGAAAAAAAATTAATTTTTAAATATTTTCTGAAAGTCTCCTAAAAGAAAGAAACAATCTTTTTATTATTGCACTTCCTATTTTTCACTGCGACGTTTTTTTAGCACTCACTGGTTTTTCACTACACTCGTGTATAGCAGAATACTTTATTTTGTTCTTTCACTTGTTCGACACTTTATGGTCAATGACCTGGTGTAAGATTTGTTTATTCACTAACGCAGCCACAATTAAGCATTTTATTTGCTACTTTTAACACTTAATTAGTCATATTAACACTTGTTTCCCTGTCTTTACAACTTCTTTCTTAAACATTTTTATATTTCTTACAACTGCTAACAATTTATGCCATATACAATATAAATGCAGTTGCTATTTAGATTTTTTTAATGTTTTTCTTACTAACAATGGATTTTCTTCTATTACATCTTTTTATCTAAATTCTCTTTTGTTATATTGACAATTTGTTACATTTAGTAAACACATTATTATACTACTTTTTTAAAAAAATTACATTGCTTTCCTCTTTTATGTTCCACATACTTCATTTTCATTTTCTTCTTGTGCCACAGACTTTTTACTTTCTCTACTACGTACAGTAAGTAGGGGAAGTATTGTATTCCACCCAAAAATTCGATACTGAGATTTCACCGGAAATACATGTTTTGAGACTCCCTGAATCCAAAAAAAGCATTTTTGGAAACATGTCCGTGTGTGTGTCTGTGTGTGTGTCTGTGTGTGTGTGTGTGTCTGTGTGTCTGTGAACAGCATAACTCAGAAACGAACAGTCGGATAAACACCAAACTTGGTATTTAGGTTTAGTATCTTCCAGAAATGCGACACGAAGGTTTTCAATAAAATCCCCCCACCCCAGACTACCCTTTACATGGAACATTTTTCGAAAATTTTAATTTTCTCAAAAATGGCTCTAACGATTTTGATTAAAATATCACATGTTTAAGATATTGTCATGACAAATGAAATATATATCTCGAATTTTCTGGGAATGTCTCCGAAAGTATTCTTCATTGTGAACGACTTTTGCATAACTGGTAAACCATAAGAGATAGACAAAATTGTACTACACAAAAAATGTAGATCGCGTTAAAATACACAATTTATGTCATCTACATTTCTTTTGTTGAGTGAACCGTTTTCGAGATATTGCTTGTTATTCCCTTAAATTTTCCAATACTTATACTTTTTCTCAAATTCGTTATTCATTTTTTTTATGTCCTGGACCTGCAAAGAGAATGGAATGCGCCACATAGCAACCAGCGTTAAAATATTTGACTATCGCTTAAAACCTACCATATTCCCCTTGCATCTACATGAAAATTACCAACAAGATTGACATCTCGATATCTCGATTAACATGAAGCATATGGAGAATAAGCGCTTGTAAAAATAGTTTGTACAAGAGTAGAGAAAGTCGTGTGAGTGTAACACATCAGATTTTTACATTTCTTTTCTTTTTCTTCTTATGCCATAGACTTTTTAGACTTGCCCTGATCTTATGCTGTACAGTTGTATTCCAAAACTTATTCATGAATAAAACTCTAAATGTTTCAAAATTCATTTTGCTAGCATATGTAACCATTCTAAGGCTTTGTTATCCAAGCATTTTCTAACAAGTATCATTTTTAATGCTTCAGGCACATTTTTCAATTTAAAATATGCTACTAAATCATGTATAAATTGTACTGGACTTGAGTAAACATTGAAATAAGGTAATGGTAATTCATTTAGCACAGAATAATAGTTTGACATCTGATTTGGTACATGCACATGTGTTTCATCATTATTGTTTTGTGTTTGAGAGGCTGGTGCTATGGAAAAAGCAGTAGCGTCTCTTGTGTTATTTTATTAGTTAACAAAGGTGATACACTTCTTTCTGCACTTGTATTATTGTCATGCATTTGATTAGCATTGCCTTAAACTAAACCTCACAGATTCTATGAGGGCGGAGGAGGGAGAACAAACCATACATTAACAACTATGCAGCCAAAATTTAATTTGAGAGTTTAAACAGCTACGAGTAGTTACATTTGTATTTACCTTTGGTACACTTGTACTTAAATTTTCAAAACTATTTCTGAGTTTTCTATTTCTTTACTACTTTCTTGTACTTTATTTCACTCTGTGTTTGTTTCACTCAGCTTACTATTTAACTTTTTACTAGATTCTGTTATCTTATTACTTACTCTTTTTTTAGCTCTGCATTACTTTCAGTTATTGCTTTTAAAAGGCACATGAATTGTTGTGAGAAATTTTCTTGCTCTTGTTGGCTAGATGTGTGGGGGTTTCTTTCTTTTGTTGTTCCCTGCACTAATATATGTAAAGGTGATTGACTTTGCATACTACTGCTATCTCTTTCTATGCCTACCTGTAAATTTACAAATAACTGTTCTTCTGCATCTAACCTATTCGTTTGCTCTAACTCTGATTGTAAAGTTACATTATACTCTGTAATGGCTGACCTATCCTCTCCTACTGCCATATTTTCATTGGTATATTTTCTTCTGTTATATTTGGTTTGAAATTGCTCAATTTTAATTTACCGCTTCTTAACAGCATGAAATTATCTTTATAATAATATGTTCGTAACTACTTTGCTCATTATATAAATATTTAGTATTGGAATTTTCTGACTTTTCTCTGGCTGTTAGTAAACCTTTTTATTCTGGTGTCCCCTCGTAGATTCTTGTTGAATTGTTGACTGCGTGCCCCGTATTCCTGAAAGAATTGTTGCTGTCTTTGGATGATGTTGTTGATGATTTTGAGGTTCTCCGAAGTGAAGTCTTGTAGTTTCGTCGATTCTGGTAGTTCTATGTTGTTCGGTGATCTCTTCTTTCCTTTCTTTCAGGCCAATTCTCGCCTGTTCGAGTCCCACGCAGCTGGGCGCCAATTTGAAGAAGGTGTTATATTTACGTTATTTGCCCCACGCTTTGGGAGCCAATTTGAAGTATGTTTGTTGCTGCCACGTATGCAAAGTCAGTTTGAATAAGATGTATTATATTTCGACTGTTGGGGAGTCGAACATGAAGTAGTTGCAACCGCACGTATGGTAAAATGTTTCCGGTAGCCTTCGTCCCAAAAATGTTTAAAAGAATATTAACTTTGTAATTTTGACTGTTTCTTTAAATATTATATATTTATGTTTGCCTCGGCTGCGTCAGTATTATATTTAGAGACTTGAATTTCTTAACAGGGCGTGATGCGGCTGAAGAATATAGGCTTACACAGATCATAATTTTACTTCACTCCTTTTTATTAATTCTTCACACAATTTTAATAACACTTCACTGATATAGAGAGCTGTGAGATTCTTTTGTTAATTACTTGCACTTTTTAACACGTAAACTATTTTCGTCTCACACGAATACGTATTAAATTTCTTGAGGACGCATCTCGCGTCTGATTAGTAACACTCTCTACAAGAACGCGTCTACAAGCAACTGACTTGATTTCTACCGCCTAAATTTGTAAATTTCTGTATTTCAAGTCTCTGATTGGCTATTCCTACTCCAGTATAATACCTTCATTTAACTAAAGCTTTTTCTGGTTGTTGATTGGTTATTTTATAAACTGTGTAAAAATTTAAATTATTGTTGCTCCAATAATGACTAGTAGCATTATTAACTTTCTTACACATTATTGCCTCCAGGTTACCATATTGTTAGCAACTTTTAACCTATTATTCTCACAGCTCCTACATTATTAAATTACGTAATACATTCACATAACATTATTGAACATGTATACAATAATATAAACATATATATGACTGTAATATACACTTTTTATATATTGTTACATACACATATTGCCTTAAGACGGGCTGTTATTATATTTTATATTACATAATTTGACTGAAATCATTTAAGTGTTAAAAATACTGCTCAAAATGAAGTGTTTAAAACAGTGGAGCATGACAATAAGATGTATTTCCACTTAAGTAACTGGAGCATAAACTGTTTTTAATCTGCTGACCAGTGTTTTATATCTTACTCTGTTATTTGTTGATGATCAGATACTGTTGGCCGACTCTGAAAATGATCTGCAAGAATATGTAACAAAATTAAATAAAGTTTTACATAGAGGCACTACACCTGAGCAAATTAATTATTTATTACTTTCTCTACTACGTATAGAAAGTAGGGGAAGTATTGTATTCTACCCAAAAATTCGATACCGAGATTGCACCGGAAATATATGTTTTGAGACCCCTGAATCCAAAAAAAGCATTTTTAGAAATAATGTCCGTGTGTGTGTCTGTGTGTGTATGTGTGTGTGTGTCTGTCTGTCTGTGAACAGCATAACTCAGAAACGAACAGTCGGATAAACACCAAACTTGGTATTTAGGTTCAGTATCTTCCAGAGATGCGACACAAAGGTTTTCAAGAAAATCCCCCTACCCAGATCACCTTTTACATGGAAGATTTTTCGAAAATTTTAATTTTCTCAAAAATAGCTCTAACATTTTGATTAAAATATCATATGTTTAAGAACCTTTTATGACAAATGAAATGTATATCTCGAATTTTCTGGGAATGTCTCCAAAGTATTCTTCACTGTGAACGACTTTTGCATAACTGGTAAACCATAAGAGATAGACAAAATTTACTACACAAAAATTGTAGATCGCGTTAAAATACACAATTTATGTCATATACATTTTTTTTTGAGTGAACCATTTTTGAGATACTGCTTATTATTATTCCCTTAAATTTTCTAATACTTATACTTTTTCTCAAATGGAAATTCGTTATTCATTTTTTTTTGTCCTGGTAATGCAAAGAGAATGGAATACTGCACATAGCAACCAGCTCTTAAAATATTTGACTATCGCTTAAAACCTACCATATTCCCGTTGCATCTACAAGAAAATTAGCAATAAGATTAATATCTCGATATCTGAATTAACATGAAGTATATGGAGAATAAGCGTTTGTAAAAATAGTTTCTACAAGAGTAGAGAAAGTCACGTGAGTGTAACACATCAGATTTTTTTTTCAAAAAAGAGCCATAAGGAATATTTGTGGAGCTTTGCCAACCACTCGTTGTAAGTAACCTTTACTCAGTATGGGAGGGATACTTACACTTCTTTGTATATACCTATTAAATTGTCTTTCACGTTTAAAAAAAATTCTTTAAATGAACGTGCCATAATTCAATTCATAACTTTCCAACAAGCACTTCAAATCATATGCAGCCCATCCCATGCACCACGTACCTCCTATCACTGAACCCGATACAGAAGCTTATATCTGTGCTTCAGGTAATCACAAAGCCCTTAAATGTATTGGTATTTTAACTAAAAATCCCAAAATTATTTTAATACATAAATAAAAATTCACAAAATCACTTATATAAACAATAGAAAAATATGTGTTAGATTGATTTCTGCAATTGCTTTAACCAGAAATGTTTAAGCATTAAGGCCGGGACAGAAGGAAATGAAGCTTAACTGTTACTAGACTACAGTTAAGGATATCGTAGCTAACCAACCTTCCCCCATCCCTCTAAACATTTTGGCGTTTGCAAACAGCACTCAAGCAGAGTTTTATTTTCCTATGAGGATCCTTGGCCGCTGTCATAAATGCCATTTGAATTCTTAAGAATGCCTATGCCTGCCTATAATATTATTCTTAGATTTGATAGCATTGCGTTTATAAGTTTTGCTATATTAATTTCTTCATTTGTGATTTTGTAATAAGAGATGTAATAATTAATTTATTTATTTATTTATTTTTTCTTTTAGTATTTGTATTGTTTTTGTATTTTTAATTATTTGTCATTATTTAACTAGAATTGTATTAGGTTGAAATGGGCTAGGATTAGGCTTCTATTTAGTTATTTATCAAAATGTTAAAAACCTATAATGCTGGAATATTAACTGCTTTATCAAATCGACTAGGGGAAGAATGTTGCTTTATTAATAACTTTTGCGTGAGTATTAAATGTTGAAGGATGAAATTATATTTTTTATTTGGATTGTATAATAAATGATCATCAGTTACGTTTACTTCCATATTTACTGCTCAAATCTGTCTTTCTTTTAAGCGATTACAATACGTGAACTAGATCTGACATGCAGATGAGCTCTTTGTTCACTAATAACTAACTGCCTCTTTTAATAAAGACTCCCAAGTTGTATTTCCATCCAGTATTGTTTAGTCTCAAAAATTAAGAGCAGGAGCTCCACTCTATATACAATTATATTGGATGTCTTATAAATACACGAAAATCGTTTTCATTCGCCAACCCCAAGTGAAATCGGATTGTAAGGTATCCTTATATCTCGACATGAATACTGCTCGATACGTTTCTCTGAAAGGGAGAACCAGTTTATAAGCGATCCAAACTTCTAAACTTACCGGTTAGGATTTGTATGCGACACAAAGTTGCCATGAGTGCTTACGGAGATTGAGTAAACAAGTTGAAGTAAAATATCATCTCGACCAACTCCGTAACAACTTGCATGTTTCTGCACTTTGAGAGCGATAAACTCGCTTCCCACGGACAGTCATACAAGTTTGTGGAGAGATTTATACATAGTGGATCGCTTCCGTAATGTCTGGCGCTGTTTGCTTTCATATTAGGTACACTCATAACGGCAAACTTCTACCTGAAGAGAAGAAAAAAAAGCAGATGTGTTGCATTCACATGCCTTTCTCTACTCACTCTCCTAGAAACTATTCTTACAAAAGCCTATTCTTCTGTTTACTTCTTGCATTTACGTATTCGATTCTCCTGCTTCAAAACTTAATTCTGCGCTGTATCCAGGAAGCGCCGCTCACGATGCCGCCTGGAAGCAAGCTGTCGGCCGCCATGTGGTAAGCACACCAAATGGATTTCTGAACGCAATTACGGTTTCAATAATCGCCTATCTTTGTTGTATAAGATGTTGAAAATTATGGTTCTTTTACCACCAAATATTTACAAATACTGGTAATATAAATTAGTCCAATTTCTTAAATATTCATCCTATCGAAATTGTAAACAACAAAAGGTTACATACTGGGGTGAGGGCCAAAAGGTTTCCAGCTAATTATTAAATTTTAATCATCCCAACATGTATATGGGGAAACGTAGCTACATGTACTGCGAGAGGACCAGGATCTTATTATTCACATTCCGGTGTAGACGTGGGGTATTTATAACAAATTACATAAATTTCACATTGTTCACATTACCTGTGGTTTATTCAATAAAAGATATGGTGTCCCTACATCATACACAAAAGAGATAAAGAAAGAATTGAGAGGAGATGCCTCACACACGAACTATATTTACACTCTTTCACACACAAACTCACACACTCGACCTTCAAACCCTTCTCCCCAACCCACGCTAGGCTCGCGCTAGGGCCGGGGAGTTGCCATGCTAGACGGAATTCAAACACAAGGCCGAAAGAATACTGAAAGTACCCTAACAATGCTGTCGCCAATGCGACGCAATAATGTGTCTGGCATGACAATAGCTACTAATACCTACTAATACGCCACAATATTCGTCCTACCGACATTGTAAACAGAACTATCACAAACATTACGTTTAAAATGTATTTATATCTAACATTTTTAAAATATTGGATAATAAGCAAAATGTTTTGTTTTTTTACTATTGCGCTCAATTAAATCTCCCACCATATAGGTTATTTTCTAAGTGGGACATAAGTGGGATGGTTATATGTATATACTATTTAATTTGACCATTCTTACACACCCATGCGCACACACGTGCATATAAACAAAACATTTGTGTGATTTTTGGCTTCATTGTAGCCTATTATACATGTTATTGTTAATTATTTATAAAAATTGAAAATAACCAGAAAAGCTTCGGCGACAGGTTTGCTATATGTATAGATTAGAAAGAAGGTAAATTAATTATTTCATTGTTTAATTTATCCTACAAACAGAGGAATTACACTACCGAAGCAACACTAGCGATGTTCAAATACATTCCCAGCCTCGGACAAAACGTCAAAATCGGACAAAGTATACCCACATCGATTCATTTTCCAACAAATTCAGCCGAGCGGGGCGTCCCCTGCAGGCTACGTTTTAACTGCGTACCGCCGTTATTGACTATTAAACCCGTACGTATTAATTTTGGAAGGCATCGTCGGCCAAGTTTCGCTTGCACGTAATTAACAAGTGCCGGGCTGGCGGCAAGTTGGGCTGGCGCCTAGCGAGATATGCAACTTCTCTAGCACCGCTGAGCGGCGGATAATCGGGAGGTCATGTAACTAATTATCATCCATCAAAGTTATACAACTATGAACTAAATAATTAATAGGCTGACAATAGAGACCTTATAATCTAAGCTATAGAAAAAAAATAATTCAAGGTCACACTGGAAGATACGTTGCTATGTATTAAAGTCTAGCTAATTTTATAGAACTTAAATAAACAGTACGTATGCAGTTCTTCGAAAAACATTTTTGCATTTCATATCCTTGAAGAAAGGTGGGGAAACATTGCAGTGGGTCACAAAATTTGGCACATGATTTGCCCCTTTTTATCTCATACTTTCAAAAAGATTAAAAATTAGATGAAACAAATGGACATTCTAGATGCCTCTAGACATCGCTTGTTTTCATAGTTACTTGACAAATTATTCATAACAAGCTTATTTTATACATTTATTCCCTGTTAATAATATATATTTTGTTGATTGGGACAACATTAGGTGTTTAAAATAGCCAAATGTAATGCTGTTCATAATATTGCACATTCTTTGCATGGAATCATAAGAAGCAAGTCAAACAAACAACAGGCAAATTTTAGAAACACCTAACACCGCAAAAAAATTCTATCGCACATAAATTATAGATCTTAATGAAGATATAAATATTTAACTTGTAATTGTGGAGAGTTTTGCAGGCTATATGCAGAAAATTGTGTACTCTTTACGCATAATTTCAATATCTCAAACATGCAATATATTGATAAGCAATCGTTTGAGAAAATAAAAAAAAACAATCAAGTATTTTCCAATGCAAATGGTTACTTGCGATGAGATCTTGGTCTTTATTAATAAAAGCGCCTGACTTAAAAATGTAGCTTTGCATCTACCCTACTTTGAGTTAAGTTACGCAGCTCATAGGCAGAGAGAGAGAAATGCACTAAATTGTTTCTGTTATTTGTTTTACTCAGGGCTCTACAAAACCTAAATTTCCGCTAATATCTCTACATCGAATGCAAGACGTCCTATACCGTGTTGAGAAATATCTGTATCAATGAACCTATTTCAAAGAGCGAAAAATAAAATAAAATTGAATCACGCATCTTCCGAGAATGTAAGGGAATATTTTTAGGATATTTCCTCCATTCCAATTAACATTCCACTAATTTGGAAAAGCATTACTATCTATAATGTTCTCAAAATGGTTCTAATAGCTTTTTAATGAAATGTAATGACAATCTTAGTATGATAAATAAAATGTACACAAGTTGGGCCTAGAAACGCATACATATTTAATCATGAGAGGCTTCTGATTGTATTACCTTTAAATCATGTTTGTCTTCTAGGATTCATCAGTAGCACCCAGGCTCTTCTGTTTTCGGCGAAACACTGCACGAACAACATTGACTATAGTGTTGATAGGGGTCGCTCTGGCATTTTGTGTCGTTTGTTGGCTCTCATCATGGCCACGTGATTACTATAGCAAATTCTCTCTACTGGTATCTTTAGAGACAACATAATACTACATACAGAGACCGCATTCCAATTTGGATTTAAACTGTTAAATGCAAATAAGGACTATCAAAAGCGTGTATACATTGAACACCTATTAAATTTTTCATAAGGTTTATGGACATCCTATTCTTTTTTTAAAGTTGTAGGTATTTCTGTAGAACGTAGGACAAACAATAACCTACAATGGTAAATACCAGATTATGATACAAGTGTTAAAATTAGGGCTTTATTTTGCAAATAATAATACTAGGACAAAATAAAACCACTTTTAACACGTGCGCAATATACTGTTATTAGACAGCGCTTGAATTTGTAAAATATCAGTAATATTATATTGATTCCTGAAACTAACAGATATCACGTTTAGAACGCAGGTCTTGAAACAAGAGAAATGCCGTTTAAAAAGCGAGATGTTTGATGTTTTGTCATATTGCTTTCTGGATTTTTGGGCATGTAGTACTAGTGTTATTCTTTCTGCTGCTTCTGTAATTTCACTTCAGTTTTTTCTGAGTTCATAATTTCCTCAATTTAAGATGTAGGTTTTACTGATAAAAGAATAACGTTTCATATCAAAGTAGGTAGAAGGCTGCCAATATAACGCATAGGTTAACTCCACAACGAATTGCGATAAATTGAAGTATGACGATTTGTATTGTGAACAGATAATGCGAGCGCCATGAGAAATTAATCATATAAAAACAACGAAAAGTAAAACCTAATCAATCCAATTCGAGTTATTAAGTACGTGCAAATACAAAGGGTAATTCCCATGTGATTGGACTTGAAACTAAAGTTGGTCACAATAAAGATTATCGCACTTTGCGATAACCTAAAGCCTTTAGCTCGTGTGCACTGATTAGAAGTTCTACTTTTAACCCATGCTGTCCAAAAAATAATTTTCATTAACATGTACAATTTGTGCCAAATAAGTTGCTGTTATGTGTTCACATTATGAAGTAATGAATTTCGAAATGTTAAACGCGCATATAAACTACACAGGAATTAGCCAAGATATTACAAAACTGGGTTTCAGAACATCGGAACCTAGGATGAAAATGTGTTACGCAAACTTCGATCTGGAAACGTTTTGTTTGTTTGTTTTTGTTAAGGTTGTTTTTCTGTATCTCTGGTTACATTCTGAAATCTGAAAACTGCATAAAACATGGAAACCTATCATTAAGGAAGTGGTCATAATGATCTTCATTAGAATGCATTACTAATGAATCCCGGACACGCTGATGTTTCCCTGGAGAATATCTCATTATTTCGGTACTAGTAAAGTAATGCAATAAGTCACATAATAAGATGTTTATACAGTATAGCACCGTTGTTGAAAAAAATTGTCGACAAACCTAACTACGAGGTGTAACATTTCCACCCCACCGCCACCTCCCAACCGTAGGTAAATAAGAACACCTACTTGTAATGTTAAAAAGTAAAACTATAGGAGGAGCTGCAGTGAGGGAATGAAATGTTTTACCGCACCTGTATACATAATACATGTTTTAATTCTCTGCATGAAAGGCCCGTGTCCTGGAGTTTTGTAGTACATTTAGTTTCCTCTCTTTGTCCAGTGAAGGAGCTGTGAGTCTTGCGATAGAGATTTCTCATTGATTGTGACAAAATAATATAAGTTGAAGAATTATAGTGGATTTAAAACTAGAGGTTAATTACTACTTTCTCCATTACTTTCCTACAGTAAGTAGAGAAATTGTTGCATTCCATCCAACAATTCCAAGATATGCTGGAATCGCGCGTGTGTGATAAGAGAGGTCTGTCTATCTATCTGTCTGCCTGTGTCTGTCAACTTCACTCAAAAGCAATAAGTCGTTAAATACCAATCTTGGTATTTAAGTTCAGCGTCTTCCAAGTATGGACACGAATGTGAAAATCTGCACCCACATCAAATTACCCTTTACGTGGAAAAATGTTTGTTATTTTTTTTTTATTTTCTCAAAAAGGTCTTAAACGATGTTGATTAAAATGCTTATCTGTTATATGTAACAAGATTAAGATATTTGCATGACAAATAAAATGGCATATTTTGAATTTTTTTGGGAATAGACTGTGAAGCCCGTTTTATCCTGAATGACTTTTGCATAATTAGTGAACTGTTAGAGATAGAAAGGATCTTACTACACAAAATGCACATCTCGTTACGGGGACAAGGAGTCTGAATACATGAAATTACACCTTAAGTGTGTTAAATAACTACTGCTCTTAAAGTTCTCAATGGTTTGTCCTGAAATTTATATGAATTATTCTATAAATCATGATAACTATTTCAAGTGGTTGTTTATATTAATAGCTTATGTAGTTGAGTCCGTAAAATTATTTCATTCAGCAGAAAAATAATAAAATGTACTCTTAAAACATGTGAATTCATGTACCTTTTTCTCTGATACTACTTGCAATACAGAATCGTGCTTTTGCATGCTTGTTCTTAGTATAATCGGCTATCTTCTGAACCTCAATTATTTAGTTATGTATAACAGTTCACTAGAAATTGAAAGAAAAAAATTGCAGACAAAAAGGTAAACATTTTGAAAATTTGCAATGTTGTTGATTTATTAATATCACTAATATACATTATAAAACTATAATTGTGGTTCAGAATGTTTAACTATGTGTTGTATACATGTACGGAAAATTTCAGTTCTCTACCTCTCATACTTTCTGAGAAAAAGATACACAAGTATCCAAAAATGTTGTTTTGAGATAATTGAATTTAAAGTTTGAACATTAAAATGCTGACACACTTCAGTACATTCCAGGGTCATAATCATCTGCACCTTCATTCCTGGATTGCTTCAGCTTTTCTGATTGCCTTTTCTTGGCCCTGACCTCTTTTGTTAATTTCTGAACTGCTCACTGATCATGATATAGTCGTTCATTATTGAAAGATGCAAAAATGTTCTAAAAAGCACGTTGCATGATAGCTTTAAAGAAATGCAGACTAGCATTTAAATGACATTTAAATGTCTTAAAACCCCTTAACCTTCCTAAAGTATATATTTTCTGAAATTGGAAATAATAGAGATTTTATTAGTGCCTAAAACAAAAAATGTGGTTTTTGACCATTTCAAAGTACCCTGTCCCCTTAAAACACACAATTTATGTCAAATAAAACTTTCTGTGGTGTTAACCATTTCCAGATATTCTTTGCTATTAGTTTGAATTTTCAAATATTTTATACTGCTCTCTCAACTTCTCTCTAGTGTTCATACAAAGAGAAATAATTTCAGAAGCATCATATAGCGACCAAGTTTAAAAAGGATTTTACTGTCGCTTTAGCTTGTGATTATTCTTATATCTATACCGAAATGTGTAAATGAGCAATGAAGGTTTAGAAGAATAAACTTTAGTAAGAAGGATTAGTAGACGACTGAGTAGACAAAGTCATGTAAAAGCAACAAATCAGATTTTTATATGAGTATACCTAAGAATTTTGTAATGACAGTTTCCTTGCTGGCTGCAGTAGTATATTATCACTACCACTACTCAATCCAAAGGTCCAAAACATGTTACAATCAGACAAGCTCAAGTTTCTGGGCAGAGCTACGCTCCATACCGCAGATGTATTTATTCTAAGTGAACATTTTAATGTTGTACTACCGCTGCCTTGTGGAAATTGGAGTAAGTGTTGAAAAAGTTTTAAAGGCTGGCGTCTCCACTTGCACGATGATCCCCTAAGCACAAAAGAAGTGAGCTGGGGATGAGAACTGGAATTGCTTCATTAAAATGGAATTTGGCCCGAGTGCCTGGGAGTATCAGGGAGGGAGAGGCAACTTGAGGTAGGGAACTGCAAAAAGAATTTTAACATTTCTGCAGCAGCAAGTAGGTAATCGTTAGAGCGTGTAGTAGTTAAATAAAATACCTTTTTATTACAGGAAGCTTTACGAGGCTATTAATAATAAATACTTTTGAATTGTTTTTCAAGATTACTTCAAGCTACCTCTTTCGTTATCTTAACTTACATCTCTTTTAATTTAACTTTTAATTTTAGTTCTGTAATTACTAGAATAAACATAAACAAAACAGTGTTTTTAACGGAACTTCTTGTCAGTTTTGCTTAAGTTGAAAAGTGAGATCTAGAAGAAAGAAAAACAGCTCTTCAAATGGTTTGCCCATACCTCTAAAACCGGGTTCACATTATGGAATAAAACATGTTATGTAGCAAAGTCGTTTAACCTGTAACAGAAGTAGAACAGGAAATATTATATAACCTGAGTTTACATAAATTATATGTTAATCATAGAGTGTCAGTAAAGTTGTGTTTTACAGCATTTTAGCATAACATGTTGCGGTCACTCCTGTATTTTGTAACATGCAATAAAACAAACCTGTCTTTAACAAAACGTTAGCTTGTATATACGACCCTATGCATTGCAATTTGTTCAAGGGTACCTCAATTGCACCCGGCTGTCAGTTTCTTAATTACCTCACTATTTGCCATCTTTCTCCCTATCTCCCTGTGTAGATTAAAAGGCTTTTAGGGGAAATGGAGTTTACTGTACCTATAATGTCTCAGAATATTTTTTTAACCACAATGTGCATATTGTAGCGTCCCAAGACTGGGAACGAAACTCGGTATCGTGGTGAGGCAACACTCAACGGAAATATTGAAATCCGAGATTTATCTAGATTAACACAACACTGACGCCTCACAGCGTAAGATATTTAAGCTGATCAAATTTAGGTCACAGAGCAGACCATTTCAAAACTCGATACGGAACGTCTCTGCGCTGGTCGAACTCGCGACGAATCTGTTTGAAAGAAACAACTTCATCACGTATATACACAAAGTTTTAACCTTTCCAAGTGTTGGTCGTCACTTTTTGAAGCCGTGCCCTTTGCTTCAATATCTGCTGTTGATTCTGCTGCCGGCTGCTACAGTGGTTGGCTATGAGATCTTTATCTCAGAGTATGCGTGGGCGTATTTTGAGATAACACCAGTTCAGATTGACTGAGAAATTTAATGTGATCTAATACTTTAACTACTGAAGCGACTTGCCAACCGTTTGAAGATAAAGAATGAAATTGATTATAAATCTATAACTATCTATAATCACTCGAAACTATAACAATTGACTTATTATATCTGCTAACTTCTGCAATATCAATTTCACGGTTTGAAACAACTGTTTCCGCAATAAAAGAAACTAGAAGTGTAACTTGCCGTAAGTCGCTAAAGTGCTTACCGGCAAAACCCCTCACGGCTACCGCTAAATCTTAATCACACAAGCTGAGCGCTTAAATAGCTGTCGTCATAAGTATCCAGAGTTTGACGAATGTGTGCACGAAAAGAGTGTCTCTCATTTTGCTTGCGTACACTTATATCTATTTAAGCTCCTCCTACTTTAGAACTACCTCACCAAGTCTCCTTCTTACCCCAACCAATATTACAATTATTACGTGTGCGTCTGTTAACTTGTTACTATGGGGTACCTCCCTGAATCTCAGAATTTCATTCCCTTTCTCTTTTACAGAATTTGGTCTACGTGACGGTTCAGACGTACTGAATTCATTCCTTAACTGCATTCCAAGAACTTTTACACCAACGAGTTCGCTACTTCCACTGTCGCTAATGACTTTGCTTAATGTGACTTGCTAATGACTTTACTTAATATGACTCGCTAATGACCTTTTCCTCGAATAAATCTTTTCAGCTCAAGCTTATTACACTGTGCGTTGGTTTAATATACGGAAATTATTTATTGCAATATTTTCTCTATCTTACTATTATTTCTTTATTGAATTATTACTTATATTTTCCTGTCAATTACGGTATCAATTTTTTATTAATACGAAACAGTAAATAATATGAACTAAAGAATGTTGTAGCCTCCTTTAATTCTGCATGATGTCGTTTACCCCTTTCTGCATTCATACGATAATGAGTAGTCAGTAAGGGGATAATCATGACTATTTCTACAAATGCTGAACTCAAGGCTAATGCGGAAGGATACAAAATGTTTTCTTTACGTCAAATCCGCTTCTAAGGCTGGATCGATTATAGGTTTTCATATCCCGCTATTAACCGTGCAGATTGTACAGCATCCAATACCTCGGAAAGCATTTATAGAAAGAATCAGGACAACTGTGACTGCAGAAAGGAATACGGTTCTGTAGGGAGAAACAGTTTGGTGACCTTTGTTATAAGCCAGGCGGTGGTAGGGGCAGGGTGCTTGCATCTGAAGAATGGATTCAGTTTTCAAACCGCGAGACAAACAACTCTTCCCAAACCACCCTCCTTTCTGTTCCTCGGACGCGGGAGGGAGCGGGCAAAATATGGAGGCGGCTTTGGAAACTCTGCAAGGTTTATTTCCAGGAAACGCGGCGTAAAATATAAATTTGGTGGCGTCCTTTCGCGAGACCAGGTGATATTTTAAACTCCGTTCCGTGTTACCTTTTTCGCTGTTTTTGGTAAAGAAATTTCACATTCTTGTTATTTTGGCATTTATAACGCCTTTTTATGCTTTTTGTGCTCGTGATTTATTTATTTAAACGATAGTAATTCAAGCAAAGTATATTTCAATAATTTCAAAAAATAGATTCCTAATGCTTCAGAAATTATCAACATTTACTGACATTATATCGAACAGGGTGTATTTAAGAATCCCTTTTCAATAAATTGATAAAAAAATAAAAATATAAAAGTTTATTAGGTTTGTTGGGGACTTCTACCATTTGTTTAGTTTTTAATTGTGAAATTCTTAATTTTGTGCGTAATTAAATGGATAACATTTATGTAAAACGCTTTCTGCTTTTGCATTACATTTATAAACTATACAGAACATAAACATGAAATTCTTAATATTAATTTTGATTGATCAGAAGTATTTCAATCTATTTATGTTGTACCCTACTTAATTTCAATTTTTTGTGTACTTCAGTTAAAAGGAGTGTTATCTTGCAACATTCCGTGGTTTGGTTTAAAATTTAGAGAAAACTTCATAAGAAAATACTCTCTCTCTCTCTATTTGCTAACCTTTGATGTGTTACTGTCTGCGGTTATTTTTAAACCTTAATTTTTGAAGAACGAAAAAATGGTTTTAAACAAATTCCCTATGTTCTTAGGAATCTTTCATGCTGGAACCCAGTAATTTTGTGTACTTAATGCAAGAGATTCTTCAGCCTATTCCGTTTATATGCCAGAAGTTTAACACTGACCGTTTCTAATCTAAGAGTGGCTTTATTTCAACCTACCACAGGCGCAGTTATTGTAATCTTATCGAAACAATCATATCGCATTTGATTGGCAATTTTCTGCGATATTATCGCATCTGTTCTTATCTAGTAGACAAACTTAACTGAAAGGAAAACTATTTTCGTGCGTGAAACTAAATATATTGGTATATTAAAATCAACAACACATAATAATAATAATAATAATAATTAATAATAATAAATGTACCGTGAAAACTGCTCAAGATGGACGTGACATGTTTTCGTTTTGGCGAGGTAGCCGCATTACTCAGATATTCCGGATCTTTTTTTATGCATAATTTTAAGATTAATTGCAAATACCATGCTAATTAGTTTCAATATTATACATTTTATTAAAAAGCACACATCTTAGTGCATGCGTAGTTTTACATCCACTGAATAATCCAGTACATATGTATGTTACATACATGATTTCAGTATATCTGTCCTTTCAGCAATACATTCGTCACTAATTACGACACTTTAGACTATACATGTGAGTCTCTTTGTCTTTACACTAACGCATACATCACAAACCTAAACTAGAAATCTTAACATTATACACATATTTGAGTCTCTTGTTCTTTCACACATTATTTTGCTTGGAGCACCATACATCTGTCAGGTTCAATTGCTTTGTTTTGCGTTCCTTCACCACATGCATTTGCAACTGTAACCCTTTTCTTTCATCCTTGACGCCTTCTCCGCTCAGGTATGTACGTTTATAAGTAAATCTCTTATTCCTTAATGTCGTACATTTGCAGTCTCCTCGAAAGTACAATAAGTCCCAAAATAAAATACATAAAACGTTTGCAGTTTCCTTGGAAGCATAGCATATCCCAAAACAAATGCATTTTAACGCTCCATATTTCTGTTTTAAGCATTTGCAATCGGTTCCCGTTCACAAGTTGAGTAGTTTTCGTATTATTCAGGAAAACTTACACAAAGTATGATTTCCATCGGGACTGAAACATTTTCCGAAATAGACAGGATTCCGAATTATTCAATGTCTGATTTAGGCAGGTTTCGCTGTGGTATATTTTAATGGCTCTTATAGAAATCTATTCACGAGCTGATCTTAGAGAATATCAATTGTGACTTCATCTCTTTAGACATTTTCTCTGATGCATGTGCGGTTGGAAACTAGTTTGAAATCCAACTGTAATTTTCGCTCTACAAAAGCATATCTTGGGCTATGGTTGGTAAGAGGAAACATTGTCTGTTTTGTTACAAGACTGTTAAATTTGTTGCATAAGCTACTATTGTATAACTCGCAAACATAAGAGATAGACCGAAACTTTCTTCATAGAAAATCTAGAGCTCGTCAAAACTAGCTGTTTATGTCAAAATTGTTTGTAGCATTGACGATTTCCGAGATATTCGTTGCTATTTGTTTGAATTTCCAAATATTTTTTGAAGTGCTAAGTCACTATTACTTTGATTCTCGCCAGAGGTGTCATTTATGGAGCAGGGGGTCAGTTGCCCCCCTAAGTTACGAGAAATAATTAAGCTACTGGTTATTATTGTTCTAGCAAAAGAAAAACTACAGTTGTACTTTTAATATAAATATCTCACATTTATTAAATAAAAATGTTCTTTTAGGCCAGATGTGTCGTTAAAATTCACACGAAAATTCGAGAAACTGCTTCAGGCAATCTTGCCCACCCCCCTTCAAGCGAAACTGAAATGACGCTACTGATTCTCGCAATATCATACAAGGAGATGGAATATAAACTATATTGCGGGCATATAGTAGTCCGCTCTTTAAAAAGTTGACTATCGCTAGGGAGATTCTAGCGTTGTAGCGTTTTAGTGCAATAAATGTGTAATGAAACCATTTCTAAAACGTGCATTTCGATTAACATGAATAGATAGAAAATTAAACTTTGTAATAATAGTTTGTAGAGGAGATATAAAAATAAACGATAGTGCATATAGAAAATCGTGTAAATGAAACGCATCAGATTTCTCTCCGTTCATTGAAATGGTATAAAAGTAGGTGGTAATTTTGTTCTCCATGTTCTGCCATTATAACCAGCATGAATCAGTCTGTGATAAGGCTAGCTATTGCCGCCACTGTATCTCTCTGCAAGTTTAAATATTTTAAATCCTCTTACAGCATTCCTCTAAGTGCAGAAATCCGAGGAAAGAAAAAAGTAGGATAGCGTCTAGCAGACAGCAATTAGAATGGTAAGCAGCTCCGTCTAATTACTGGTGCTTCATGTATATATAAACCGGGAAGAGGTTGATGAGGGAAAAATTAGCCTCCCCCTGCAGTAGGTAGGATAAGTACATCGCCTCTAATCGCCTGTACCTGCAGCTTCCAGCAGATATCTCCTTTTTTTTCCTCCACGCTCAAGATATCTGCTCTAATTACTCCATCTCGGTTTGCTAATACATATTTATGAAGCCAAAAGAATTGCTTGTCTTCTCCAGATACAACACATTTCAATTGAATTTTAAAACTCAGGAAGAAGGTTTAATTTTCTTTGACAATAGAGTATGCCATGTCGCTTCTGTGAATGCAGCAGAACCACGAAAATTTAACTACAGTCATATACGGTGACTTAGACGCCCATCTTGTTCAGCCTGCATTTAAGAACCAGGTTCAACAAGGTTAATAGTTGTAAAGAAACTTTTAAACAACGTCGATTTTGTATTTCTGGTGTATAAATTTCGATTATATTAAAGAAATTTATAAAACGCTATGAGTTATAATGTATATGTTAAGCTTCTTTTCTTGCGATATCAGTTTTAATATCTTCTGCGTTTTCACATAAACGAAGGTTATTATTTTATGCAATATATATAATATATATATATGTTTAATAAATCTCTCGGAAAAGCTGAAAATATTTAATTCTGGAGTAGCTCGTACTCATGGGCATTATCGGAACCCTCGCACGCGCTCATAAGCATGAGCGAGAGAGAGAGAGAGTGTGTGTGTGTGTGTGTTTGTGTGTGTGTGAGAGAGAGAGACAAAGCAAAAGCCTAACTATTCTGTGCCATAAGATACGGCCGGAAGCACTTTTTTGGCGGTGCTATAACTCCTATGGTTGGGATGGGACGGGCACAGGTTAAACAAACGGTGACACGGCACGCCTGGATGATTACGGGATAGTTAGAAGCAATCTAAATGTTGTATAAAGATTATAGTATTTATTTTTAAATGTACTGTTTTAACTAAAGCTAGTTTTTCCCAGAAGACACTTTTGTTTTTACCGTGAATTTGCTTTTCTTCTAAATTCATGAAACTGCACTCTTCTTCACACCTTTTTGCACCTTCTTGGTTGCATACTTTAGTGGAAAGGAATATTGATACAGCCGCTCATTCTCTTATAGAATTGTTGCAAAAGTAAAATAAAGATTTAAAGTTGTGTTTAAAACATAATGGAGAGGAATAAATATAAAATCCTGTGGGAATGTTTCTTATTTATTTATTTGTTTATTTATTCTTATTTTGGTTAAGGCCACGAAGTCAATGTTCCACGTAAGATCAAAACACTAACAAATAAACATACCAAACACACGGAGAAGCAATAAAGTTATTCTGGTACGACACACACACACACGTTTTGAAATGGCAATTACTATGGTTAATGACAGGATACCGGATAATTTCAGAGGTTTTATTTTTATACATTCTCTCATAAGTGGTACTTGTATAGGATACTGCTGTTGTAGATTGAATACTAACGTTTTAAAGTTATTTGAAATCTCTTAATCCTACAACAAATGTGGAAACTTTAGGTAGAAAACCCTGTTGCAATTTAGGAAATGTGTCACTTCTCCTTTTCCCAAGTGTACTTGATATGTAGAGAGCTACATTATACATCTGTGTAAGTACTGTACACGACAGGTCAACAGAGCAGTAAATTGTATGAATACTTTAGCTCCTTGCCGTTTTATCCAGTTGATAGGCAGGAAAGGCATAGCTTTCTCAATCTTTTAATGTGTTATTGTCTGATCAGCGCGTTTAATAAGTATGTTAAAGCAAACCGTGCCCAATACAGTTTCTTAAAAAAGAGTTACAGACGAGTTGGTCCATAGGGAGACGAATCTTTACCCTGCTGAGCAGTTGGAATTCTTCCTAAGAGAGCCTGAACTTTTCTTCAGCTGGGGAATAATTTCTGTAATTAGATTAATTTCTACAGTCACTGATTCCGCCACTAGAGGCAGGTGATTAGCCTATCGCCATAGATAGCGCCACGGAAGAGAAACAGGATGTTGCGGGCGTGAAATAGCCGGCAATTTTGCTCAGGGACTTTCTCTTTAAAATTATTGGGTTCTTTTACGTGCAACTAACAATTAAATGGGACCAGAGGCTTTGTTTCCCTTTCAAAGGAATTCATAATAAGGATTTTTACACTCGTTAAGAACATTTGAATCCGCGACTTCGGGAACCAGAGTAACCACTAACTGCAGAGGACTTCAGAAATGTTGAACATTTTAATTTCATTTGGAGCAACTTCACCCCAAACAAGAGAAACATGGTATAACAGCGGTCGCAGATTTCACTTCTGATTGAACTTCGTCACGGTATTAAAGTGCTTACCTCCAAGATGAGCTTTGATCAGGGGAACATGTGAAAATCACTTGGGAAAAGATCTAGTGAATATGGAGGATGCGAAAAAACTTCCCAGTTGAATCTTCTGAGCTCCGCCTGTGTCAAGATTCAACTTGGAAGCTTTCTCGTATCCTCCGTATTCGCCGGAGCTTGCCCCAAGTAAGCATTTTTAACGCCGCTGATGTCAAATCAGTGAACAGCTGGTTGCGAGCACAGGGCCCGACCTGGTACAACACTGTCTTGGAAAAACTTGTGTCACGTCCCCAAAAATGCTTGGAAAAACATGTTGACTATGTAGAAAAGTAACAGAAGGATTGTGCAATATAAATAAAATTAATTCAACATGATGAATTGTGTGTAATGTTTTTTATAAAATAGGGAAACTTACTTATTGGACGTCCCTCGTATATTGCCAGAGTGAGTTCACTATTGTCGATAACTGTAGAGCGTGAGTACTTGGGCAATTATTTGACTAATATCGAACTCACGAGTACTATTTGCTAAGACTATTTACTGAATGAAATGTTTAATAAGCGAATATTAGTAAAATGAAAATAACATAGGTAGTTTAAATAATATCATTTAACTGAGTTAATTGCATCCTTATTATAATGTAGCACGGCCTTCTATGTTCTTTAAGAAAAGTTTTTTTGTTTCTGCAGCTTACATCAGAAACAACTGTGAATCCCTGCAACAATTTTCAATTGCAAATCAGGTGCGATAATATTTTTTCGAGCAGGTTTCAGTAATAGTCTATCGTGATTCGTTCAAACTGTCACTGGCTGTGAATTGGATTGGTCAATATTGAATATCTGATCCATGAAGTAAATAGTCAGCGAAATGTTTACTGTTTAATGAAAGCAACTAAAACCGAAACAGACTTGTTTTAGTTGGAGAGAAAGAGTAAAATAAAATACATATTTTAACTGAAATGTTTTTGGATTTGGTAAACGTAGAGAAAGAAAGGGACAGGTCTATTAACTAAAACTACAAAGACAGAAAATTGTACAGTTAATGAAGTCGTAAAGCATCTCCACCTTTATTAAAATAAAACCAACTTAAACATTTACTTTTTATGCACGTAATATTAAAAAAGGACAAATACGCCAGGACTTTATACTTATCAGACACAAAAAAGTTCTGATGCTTATCGAAACCTTGTGTGGGAATAAATAAAATAAGATGGAAATAAGTATTCTTTAAAGAAATGCAATAAAAGATGCAATAGCCTGAGGCTTGTCTGTGTGTGTGTGTGTGTGTGTGTGTGAGAGAGAGAGAGAGAGAGAGAGAGAGATCAGTAGAGGGTGGGTTAAAATGACGTGGTCCGTGATATCAAATTACTGATGCAGAGAGCATTATGTCTTGGCACGTGTCCCTTGGGCACAGACGGTGGGTAAAGAAATATACCGTAGTAGGCATGATGTTGCGCCTCGCAATCAGAGTAAGAAATATATAAGACAGTGATATAAGTGTATTATTCATGTGCATCTATTACCTCTTGCGGTGTCTGAAGGAGTTTCTCAAGATGTAGCTTTTGTTTAAGTGAGAGACAAAGAACGTTCACTTTCACAATCTCCGCATATACATTATTGTCGACCGCAATGCACAAACTATGTAGTATTCACTTTACATATTTGTAAAATGTAGTGTTTTATAATGGAATAAAAATATTAACAGTCGTCATGTGCAAGGTAAGTTAATCCTCATAAAAACGGTCACTCTGATACGCCCATTACTGATCAGTTATCAGCCGTTCTGTCGCGGTGTGTTGTAATTTCAGTGTAAATTACGATTTATAAAGTTCTAAATGTGGGAAAACGAGTGCTTAGAAAAGAAAATGAAGATAATAAATGTTAATTAATTGCAGTTCTATCTCGGCTTCAATAAGACTCCCCTTAATCGTTCTGGATGGGACGAAAAGTACAACTAATACTTGTTTTTCTCTAAAATAAGCGTTCAGAGACTAAAATGGTATTGTATGGTTTTATATGCTCTTTATACAAAAAAATCACCTCAAGAGGATGAAATCTGTATCCCTTCCAACCAGTATAAAGTAATAGCATTCATTTGAGCTATAATGAACATTTTCTGTTGAGGAGTGGCAGAGCAAGTCTACCCTACATGAACTAAGTTTGCTGTATATGTGCATGTGATTGCCAATCCAGGTTCTCTTCAAAACATTTTACAGATTCGATCTAGATTTCTTACGATTGCCACCACACCTGTGAAGAATAATGGCAGTTCTTTTATGTGATTGTTTAATGTTGCCTTATGTCATATCGTCGTTCTCCGTGGTGTAGTGGTTACCGTACTAGCCTCTAGTTTCCGAGGTAGCAGGTTCAAACCCGGCGGGCGATGGATCTTTTCGGGCATAAAAATCCTTAGCATGGTTTCCTTCGGATAGGAAGTAATGAGGCTGTAGATTTATGGCACGTAAAAGAACCTCAATCCTGATAAAGAGGACTATGAGCAAAATTACCGGTCTTTCACGCCCAATATAGAATGGGACGCTAAGGACCACAACAGTTAAAGGGCGTCCATAAATAAAACTCAATTTAATTTAGGTCATATGTAAGATCATATCATAGGCCATATCTATAGATTCTTTGGTATTACTGACGCATTTTCCTTGTTGACTGTAGGTCTTCTTTGCTTTCAGATGTATGGCATCACCCCCTTTTTAGACTTTTTCCACACAATGGAACTCGTTGGGACGAACAATTGGAACGACTAAACCCAAATCATAAAATACTCTCCACTGTTTGCAATATACTATATCTTGTATTCATTTCATATGGGAGGTTTGTGGTTGAATACAAAACTGTTTAGTTACAGGCCTGAAAAGCAAAACTGGCACTCTTATTGCGACCTACTTTCGGCACCGCCTCTGAGTACAACAGCCGCTTCGGTTTCTTTCATTCTGTAATTGAAGTTGGAGTTGTGGTATGGAATAGAATTTGCGAATATTGGAACCACGAAAACAAAGACAATACTTGCCGGTACCCTACATCCTGAATGCACTACCGCCTGAACCATCTCTCTCGTAACACAATTGCTGTCATTCGTGGACAAAAACAACTCGCATTGCGGAAGTAAATAGTTTCCATTTCAAACCTCTGTTACCGGTAAAAGTTATTGTATTACTAACTCGAAATGTCTTTACCTTCCAGTTTTTTAAAATGCTGGTATTTTTTTGCACAGCCAATTTGCATAGTGACATTATAGAGTCCTTCTGACAGCGTGTCACAACATTAAAGCAGCTCCAGGCATAAGTCATGGCCTGCTGAAATAAAAAGAGCCGCCGCACCAGCGGCGAGCGAGCGGTACTATCGATTCATCGCTCGCTGCTGAACAGTTGAGAAATTGCACATCGCAACGAAAGCTTCCAACGTTTTTGACTCTTTGTTTACGAGCAGGACGGGAGAGCGGGACGTAGCTTGCAAATAAGAAGGAAAACGGGGAGGTTTTGTCGTTTAGGTTGCGGTATTTCCTTTCCATTAATGCATATACCCCATGTTTTGAATGTAATTTTCTAGACAGAAGAAGAAAGAAAGGAAAACGGAGGATAATATCTCTGTGCGTTTACATTTCTGCAGAGAAGAACTGCTGTTTACCTTTATTCCCATTATCCCTCTCCAGTTGCCTCTCTGGTTCTTCCGCAACCTGACGTTGTGTGCAGATTCCCTTGGCGATGTTGTGTTTCAAAGAGTAAAACAAGCCTTAACAAAACACCCGGTTATGTGATGAAGTGTTCCACTTTGCATTAACCGCCTGAAGTATGAAAGGAGTGCATGAATTTTAATTGCCAGATCTGGCATAGATGATAATATTCTGTTTATACATAATTGGGCTCATGCCTATTGTTCACGATTGAAGCTGGTAGAAACGTATTATTGTAGCGTTCTAATGTTAAAATTGTGCTCCGGCATGTTTATTGAGTCATGAGTCTTGTCCAGGGTCGTGATCTTAAATCAAATGAGTCCAATGATATTCAACTTCAATATTTATTACTCTACTTCCAATTATAAAGTTAATAACCTGATGATAAATCAATCAAACAAGAAATAACTATGTACATTGTCTTCCTTATGTGTTGGCGCTCAATCCCGCTACTATTACGACGAAGTCATAGTTTATTCTCCTCGGGCGTGAAATAAATCAAGCGTTTTTTCATAATAGGTAATTCGTAAGCTAATGAAGACCGTGATGATGTGTTTAATTTCTAATAAAACATAATTTAAATAAAAAGTAAGTCTTTAAACATTATGCCAACATACAAAAGCGATTCGCAGTATACTCAGCTAACAACAATAATATAAACTAATAAATATTTATGAGGAATAATATAAAAATCATAACTATTCACAGTTAAATGTAACCCATATACAAAAATTGAAGCTGTACATTCACATGATTATTCCACTTTTACTACTTCTATGTAACTTCCTCCAATGAAACGGAAGAAAAGGTTGCATTTCAACCAATCATGGAGGTTACAGGTACAGGTATAAATTATACAACGACCTACATAGATCGATTGTGACTACCACTCCTCCCCCAGAATGAAGGAATGAAGAGAAGGAACTACATGAGGCTAAAGACCGTAGGTAAACAGGCCACAGAGAAGCGCGGAGAATTCCAGGCTTGAAACCCCGTCCTACTGCTGGAGCTGCCTAGAGAGGACGAATGAGCGACCCGTCGAACAAGTGTCCACGGTGAATACTCTTTCCTTTGAGCAAGCAACCGCGTCATCTATCAGCACCGCCATACGCCACGAAACCTACAAGCACATTTGAAAGGTGAGAAAGAAACGGAATGAAAGAGAAATTATGAAAGGAAAACGTGCTAGAGTAGAAACCACGCCAGTATTCGCCTACCGTCCAGGGAAAACCACGAACAACCCAAGGTCAGAGTAGGCGGTCGACGGGAATTGAACTCAGGACCTCCCGAATGCGAGCCATCTCGCTCGATTATCATGGATGTTTATCGCTTCCGTGTACCACTTTGAGACTCTCTCTCCACCTTAGCCTTTATAAAAGGTCTTTATTTATAGCATTTAATAATGTCAAGATATTATCAGGGCAATAAGCACCACTTTAACATGAGCAGACTGATCAGTAATGTAAACACAAACTTCTTCGAAAGTTTTCCTTGTTTTATAAACATCACCATAAGATAGTGCAATTGCTTGTTGTACAGTGGGTGGCCGCAGCTTGCTTACATTTCAATTACTATTTTATTTTGTTATAGTGGTATTTCTTCTAAACTTTAGATGTTTCAGTTATGAAATGGTTTAATTAAATCCCATTCAGGTTTGGATTTATAGATCGATATCAGAATACCAGAGATTAGTACAGGTAAAACATTTTAATAGTTATTTATGATACAGGAGTTTATAGTGGAGTTTTAATTTTGTAAGTAGCAATCCTACGAACAAAATAAAATCACTTTTAACATGTATTGACTTAATATACTATTTTTAGTCAGCCCTGAATATTCAATTATGAAGTATCCAGTTAAAATTTGTGTGGAAATAGCAGTATACATTCGAACATGCGCATTGGTGGGCTCTAGTCTGTTGTTGTTTGGCCTTCGTTGTTTGAACTTCATAGCACCAGCGCTGAGAACATGATCATATTATTAGTGTCAGTGATTCGTGTACTTATTTTGTACGTTTCTTACCTTGCACATTGAAGAAATCTGATGCATGCAATGCCGTGCTGTTACCTCGACTTCTTTGCTAACAATACCGATGCTATCCTCTCCGCTGCTTCTTCTGGTTCTGAGGAATTCATTTCCGAGTCATTCAAATAATTCGCCATTGCATTAATTGGTATAAGGCCCCCGGTTAATTTACGTGAAATCGCCATCGCAAGAAACAAGGATGGTAGCACTGGAGTGTTATAAAAATTATATTTCACAGAGTTTTATAAACTTCAATTTCTAGTATGAGCGGCTCGTGTTAAAAGCTCTACTTTTAGTGCTAGCTGTCTAAAAAAAAGCGTTTACTTTATGCAATATAATTTATATACATATATATATATATATATATATATATATATATATATATATATACACTAGTTACCTGCACGCAGTAAAATTGTGCTTAAAATGTTTGGCCTAGTAATTAAAGTGTTGCAGTTTGCCATTATTTTTGTCCATAACCTATTAGAAAAGTGTATTAAAGCTCTATTAACACGACACTCACGACACGTGTACATATATAATTAAGTAATGTGAAATTGCTGCAAAGATTGATTCGCACTAAATGTATCACTGACGCGTTCTCCTTTTTACAGATTTATGACAGCACACCCTTCTTATGCTTTTTCCTTTCAATGGGGGCACGTTTCACGAATGTTAAGGACACCTAAACCCAACTCAAAAAGACACTCCGCTGCTTTTCAGTATGTCTTGTATTCGCTTCAGTTATGAGGGTTTTGGTTGAATACAAAGCGGTTTAGTCATTAGTCTGAAAAATAAACCAGACCTTTTTATTGCGGTCTACTTTGGGCACTGTCTTGTGAGTCGTCCTGGACACCATTTGGATAATAACTCCAATCACATCACAAACTGGCAAGGGAACGTTAATTTATTGTTCATTGCATTTTAAATACCTACATTACGTTAAGGGTCAATGGCACGGATCGTCACACAATCTTCAGGAGATTGGCGTGTTGAAACTGTTCTGCTTTAAATAAAGAAACGGATGTAACAGTTAAATTGTTCATATAAAAAGTTGTATTTACACTCACGTTACGTTACAGATGGGTTTTGCCCAGAAGTAATCTGTATTATGGATATGCTTGTATGCAGAGTGTTGAAAGCAAAGCCGGAACAGTTCGCCTATTTTATAGCGTAAACTTTCGTGGCCACCGTTGTTCATTATCAAAAGGCGACAGATCCCTGAAGAGGAAGGTTGAAACACCTTCGAAACGTAGTATTTTAATGAACCCACGGGGGAAAAAAATAAGAATCGCATATTTGCAAAGATGTCGTTTACGAAATACGTATTGTTACCTTTCTAAGTTTTCCCAAGCAAACTGCCACGCGGCATCTATAAAGTGCAATGATAATAATCACAGAAATTTAAATGTAAAAATAATGGGGGAAACTTAAAAACAAATGAGAAGTGTATTTAATGAATGCAGTTTTATATCCTATACAATATGATAGTATAAAATATATCTGAAATATGATTTTATTCTTTATAATTAAATATTTACTGCCAGGGGAGTAAGAAGGAACTATCTGTTTATTCAATTCCATTGCTGTGCGATCGTATACTGAAACAATGAGCGACATGTTTTCTGTTTTAATATCATATTTGCAAACATAAAGAAGTGATCGACGTTAAGCAGTCAGCTTTTCATTGCCTCCAATTGCTTCTCTAGATGTTTTATTTTCTTTGTTTGCTTTCCTAATTAGTGTAATAAAGTATAAAACCGATATTTTCAATTCTACAATATTTGTGGAAACATCCAATTTCCACATCCACTCTATTCATCTCTCTCTCTCTTTCTCTCTCTCTCTCTCTCTTGCCACGTTTTTCCTCAGTATCTTTATTTTTAAATTCTCCCTTATCCAGTGAAAGTACCACCAAGCAAGTTTTCTCGTACTAATCCTAGCATTATTCTGTGGCGAATATTGACGTTAGCTAGTTGGAAAAATGCAAATTGTGAAGCGACGATACCGGTCTGTGAGATGAAATGGGCGTTATACAGAGTGATTTATGAAGAACTGACACATTTCTTTCTTTAATTATTCTGTTCAAAATTCACTCAAAGCCCCAATTTTAGCACCAATTTAAGCAGAATGTTCTGGAGTTTCGATTGACACAAGGTGCGCAGATGTTCATGTTTTATTCGTAATTGTTAGTTTTATTGTGGGCAACTGTTTTTGAGATTTTGTTCTAGTCAACCTGAAAATGGAGTATACATTAAATGAACGACTCTTCCTTATAAAGCAATACTGGATTACGAATTCAATTACAGCTACTCAAAGGGCATACCAGAGAGAATTTGGTGTTCGGAATCCTCCCCATTTAAAACACAATACTGGGACTGGTAAACAAATTGGAAACAACTGGATCTCTGGTGAGTGAAAAAGCAAAACTCGTTCATCTAGACTTCCCACGGTTGTTGTTGGCGTAAGAGCACGACTGGATCAGTCACCCAAAAAATCATTAAGACGTTTGTCGCAGGAGACGGTACAGCTACTCAATGTGTCAGAGAGCTGTGAAAAGTGCAGGCCTAAAGCCGTATAGGATTACGGTTGTCCAAAAGTTACAGGAACCAGATAAGGATGGAGGACATTTTCAACAGTTGCTATAGAGGTAAATAATCTCCCAAAATTCCTCTGTATTTCAAGTATAATAAGTTGCCGCTAGCATAACTCGTTTTGAAACAATTAAAGAAATAAATGTGTCAGTTCTTCATAAATCACTCTGCATTAGCATATAGTGTGAATCGAGCTTAAATAAATGCTATAAGAAGATGGACTATGCCGTGGAAATGCAAGGAAAAACGATAAAAGAGGACTATGATTGACATTGTGGATTCGCTACTGTTTTAGATAGGCGAGAGAAATGTAAATGGTTCTACAAAGAGTGACGCGTTCCGCCTGGAGTGTAAAACAGGTTACTTATAGAGAAAAACAGTGTTGCTGAATAGAAATGCCAGTGTCGTTAAGCTTGGTCGATTCTCGCTCGCATAGGTGATGACCTATTTCCATGGGTAAAGCACGAGTTAGCGTACAATACGCATTTATACTAGGTTTAATTTCATTAACAGCTTTGACAAATTTATTTTCAATATTTTTCTGGTGCTTCTCATTTTAAAATGTTTAAACCGTCCAGTTTTAGAAAATTTGATCAAGAGCAGGCAGCAAGAACCTGAGTGTTGTATATTTTGTAAATAAAATGTTTCGATGAGCAAACGTTTTCCCCAAACTGAGCACTGAGGTTTTGGAGCACTGGATAAACTCAAACTATCGGCAACTGAGCGAAATGTACTTACAAAAATCACACCTTCCAAGCTGAGGTAGAAATGTCCAGATGTGACAGATTTTTGTCACAGAAAATTCATGGCTGGAGGTTTGGCGGATAGCATTTTATGCTGCAGCGACTGTGTTCTGATGGTCAAATTAGTTCATGTATGTATTGTTGCAGAGAATTGAAACAGCTATAAGGGTGAGAGCAGAATGTTGTAAACTTATGAGTGGCAAGATTATGATGTAAAATAGGGAAGATATTATTGTGTCAGTTTGTGAAGGAAATGTGAGTTCAAGGAAAAGGAAACGTAACGAAACAGACCGGGAAAGATTTGTCATAACATTAAGTCAATGTTTACACAATAAAGTCAATTAAGTCAATCTCATCACAATAAAGCACAAAACAAGTTATATACACAGTTCGGTGCAAATCAAGTTATATCCATTTTTTAAAGTTAAATAATTTTTCAAAGAGAAAATATTAAAGAGCAATATATGCTCTAAAATCATCTTACCATTCAAGGAATCTGATGGAAAAAGAATATTATAAAATAAAGTTTACAATAAACTGTGATCACATTTTGCTTATTTCTAAGAAAAGAACTATAAGGATATAACTTGTTTTGCTTTTGAGCATATATATATTTGCAAAAGGCAAAACTCGCTATAGAACAATTTTTTAAACCAATTAATTTGAAAGCATATTCGTAGCAAACTTTTTCTATGTCAATAAGCAACACACATCTGAAATGTTGTTTAAAAATTACCTATAAACATTGCATCTTAAGGAGCATTTTTTGTAAAATAACTTAATTTTTGTTTTAAAACACATAATCCAGGAACCATTTAACATATACGTACAAAACTTTGTAACCAGCTTTCTTTATACAGACATAAGTTGTGTAAAAATTCAAAATACGTAGTATTGATTGGAAAATTCACATTTCGAACCTCTTAAATATTGTTATAGCAATACAAAGACTTTGAATTTGCGCACTAGTTTCCCACAATCTATTCTGTGGAAAAATGTAATATAAAAATGTAAAAGAAATTATCATCTTAATGTGATGGTTCCCAGAGTATAATTTTAACCAATATCAAAGGGAGATACGATAGCAATCCAGTGCTGCGCGGAGCAACGTCGTACAATGCGGTAAACACTAACATATCTTGGAGTACTACCATAGTAACGTGTTGGTTAAATAGTATAAATAGTTGGTTAATAGTATAACATAGTTGGTTAAATAGTAACGTGTTGGTTAAGTTTAACTCGAGAGATGTCATAGTAGATTACATTAGTTTTTCTGAATACGATTCTGGGTAATTACAAAGTCGTAGTATAACTTTTACAAAATCTTTTCCAGAACATGCGTGAATTAAATTAAATTGAGTTTTATTTATGGAAGCTCTTTAACTTAGCGTCCCATTGCATATTGGTAATTTTGCTCAGAGGCCCTTCATCAGGTTTGAAGTTCTTTTACGTGCCGTAAATCTACGACACGGGACCACCGGCTTTACCTCCCTTCCGAAGAAAGCTATGCTAAGGATTTTTACGCCCGAAAAAATTCATCGCCCTCCGCAGGGTTTGAACCCGCGACATTGGGAGCTAGAAGCTAGCATGGTAACCACTATACCACGGAGGACGACACATGCGTGAATGAATTCTGCTTGGACCGCACTATTCGAAGGTTTATCAACAAAAGATGCGGAACTTCATTGGTTATTGGTTATTTGCAGGCAGCGACGGCTGCTGTATAAGAGCACGTGAACACCTTAACTTTTGACACCTTGAGGATTCATTGGTTATTTTTTCTTCGAATCATATTAAGCGTAACGTATATACGGTAATTTAAAATCTACAACGTTTAAATCTACCGTGCTACTTCTCTAAATTCGATGAAACTTGGCAACAGGGTCGCTAGCATATCTTGACTTGTGCACCTTTTAAGGAGCTTTTGCGCATGCGCAACTTATGAGTGAATACATACGGGTCGTGCACAAGGCATGCAATACCGCGCTAAGCTTCTCCCGCGCTGTTTCCATACTACCATTACAATTTTACGTCAATGCCCTAGGTGGCAACTCATTACGATAGAAGTAGGTGACGTCCACTAGGCGGTAAATTCTCTCGCTTCCTCCATATCCTCCACTACTACATTACTTTTTCTGTCCGCTGTACTTAATTATGTACACAAGAACAGACACCCACAAAAACATCCCTTTCGCCAGACAAGCTATACATTGTTATTGTTTTATATATATATTTGTTGTTGGGAGCGGCTGCACCTATATCAACTATATGCAGCATGCAGCATTATATCGACTATAATCATATCTATTATGCAGCATATGCTATTTCACGTTTTCAAGTGTATCTGAATGTAACATTTTGTGAGCACCCAAAATGTGTACTCACGAGCTGCTACTGGTTGCAGGAGTGGGCATCGTGTTGATAACTGTCAGCGGAGTGGCCTGGAGACTTACTGCTCATGATGCACCTTCATGCAGGATGATGCTGGGTCTCGGCGGAAGTGATGAAGGCGGTGCTGAGCCCAATCGTCGGTTTGTACCCCGTCTGCCACCCTCCTATGGCCGTCCACATCACCCATATGCTGGTAAGTAGTAAACCAGATGTTGATAGTCTTCTAATAACCGCACAGTTCTAACTGCTAACTAAAATGATTAAGTATACCAGGCCCCCCTCGAAACAACAAGAAGTTATGTGATTTTCGTGATGTGAGCTCCGAACAGTAGGATGCTCCATCACTGCTCACAAAATACAGGGTAATATAAACTGAATTATATAAAAGCGCACCATTGGATTTCAGTAATAAATTTGTTTCAGTAGTACAGGTATAACATGAAAGATAAGTAGATTATTTATCCACCTTTCGGTTGGCTAGCATCTTTCAGAGCCCTAGATGCCTTGTAAGCAGAATGAAATATAAATATGTACCCTTCAGTCGCCCAATGGAACGTCTAACGACGTTTTCCCTTACAGGCATGTGTGGGAAAACTTGTGGGGTTTGGGATTAGAAGCGGGGGAGTATTTCAACACTGCAGGCAAAGCTAGGTCTATTGCATTTACTTAACCTACGGGATAAGGCAAGAGAGTAGGAAGAGCGGAGGATCTGATGGTGGCAGGTGCAGAACAGCGAGATTCTTAAGTTCCAAGTTGAGCACCCCCGAGCGCCCTATAGATGCCCCCTAAGCCACACGGACAGGTTCGGACAGAAGGTTTCCCACGAAACAATTCTCTCCTTAAAGCACACCCACCACAAAGGTCGCACATCACCATCCATCGCGCCAGGCCCTGCAACCCTGAAAGATGAAAGGAAATGAGGAACAGGAAAATTCGTGGTAATAATTACATAATCAAACCCAGAATTCGGCTACCGACGTGGAAAAAAGGGGAATCAAACCTGCGACCTTCCAAATGCCAGACTCAGACGCTACTACCTGAGCCATCCCGCTCGGTCAGAAACTTGGAGTGACACTTTCATGTTGCATCTAAACTTGTGAGCTTTTCATTACAGAAGTCAGCCTATAACAGGTTTCATCCAGGGGCCTCGTCCATATGTGAAACGACACAGGACAGGAAAATAATTATTATGAATAACTGGAATTGCTGTTTCATTTAGGCACATTTAATTTTAAATGAGATTTGCTTTCCTAAAATCTGGCTTTCCAATCTGTGCATTTTTGAGGGGATATCACCATCAGGTATTTTCTCAGAAATTTTAGGATAACTATAATTATTTACTTGATTACTACTTGTTGTTACACTTGTCAAGCAACAATAGATACTGTCTGTTCAGCGGCGTTTTAGTTAGGGGCGGAGTGGCTTATCTCTCAGGTAAAGCTTTAGCTGATCGGAGGGATATACGGTATGCTGAACTCGTGATGCTCTTGACGCGTACAGCAAGTGCACTTACCTTAGACCAAGTAAATCTACCTCCTTCCAGTAGCTAAACCCCTACCTGCTTAGAAGGGCACCTCACCACTAAAACGTCGCGGAACAAACAGTACATTGCAAGAGCAATGCAAGTTATAAAGTATGTATGTAAGGGCGTTTTTCTTTAAATGCTCAGCAAGCTCCTTCATAACGGGTTAGAAATGTTCTTGCTTGTTGTAAACAGCAGCAGAATAGAAAGGGGATAAAAATTATCTGACTTGCAATGTCAGTGTCCACACGTCGCCTAGTACTACCTTTTCTTGTCTTTGTTCGGTTATAGTTTTGTTGAATTAATATTGTGTTAAAGTATTACTAAATTTGTCTTCCGCTCGTTACGAAAGCAATTCCTTTCAAAAGTCCATGAGAGAGAGAGAGAACTTTTATTTTTAAAATAAGAATTTTAATGATTAGAATAATTATGTGAAATAAAATGTTATCCAATAACAAGTGAATTATTTTAATGTTGATTACAGCGAAAATAATGTCATGTGATTTTTAAAATATCTTTTTTTCAACAGAAGTCGCATAAAATTGAATTTGTTTCTGTCCACTCAAGTCGTTCATTAATTAAATTTAAATGTCTGTAGCAAGTTAGTGAAATGGAGCATTTTAAATGTGAGTCGTGTACTCACCAGGATTCTGAGGTATACTACTGCAATTTATTAGCTTTCCTCACTGCTTTTTGCTTTAGACCATTCGGTGTCAAATGCCTCCAGTTTGCACAGAATGGCTAATTTATTCTTTGTATGTTTAATCAATAGGAAGATAAAACATGCAAGCTTCCCTGTGAACTTGGGTAATAAAGCATTGCTGTCTTTCTTCGCAGCGATGATGTATCCCGAGTTCCAGTATAGGCCGCCACCACCATCGTACCAGGCCTCGATGCAGGAGTACCGACTTCGCCTCCTCCTGTTGGACAGGCATCCAGGATCAGTGGGACCCGGACAGGCACCAGGAGGCCACGCGGTGTCACCGCCCCCTACATATCGCTCACATGCCGGCAGTACGCTCAGGTACGTACGGTAATGAAATATAGGAAACATAAACTGCATTGAGAAATATGGCGTTAAGTTTTGAATGGCTAGTCTAGAAAAACAGAAATAAAGCTGTTTGGTACTTAGAAAGAGGAATCCTCTCTATTTAAATAAAACAATAAGCGGAACTTTTGCACCTTGCATAGACGGTTGCGAAACGATTCATTTTAAACAGGAAACCCAAGACCAAGGTTTCGAGGGCTTAGCGTTTTAAAGTGGTATGCAAACCATTGACAATTCACAAAGCTTACAACACTAGGAGGGGGTAGAATAACAGCTTGGTTTCTAACTACATACTTGATTTTATTCCAATTATCATGTCGGTGCAATTATATGCAATCATGTGTTTCGCTTCACGTTTTGTAGATTTTGTAAATTGCGAAAACGTTGTTCAGTAGTATTAAAAACCACATTTCTTTTCTATAACTTAGGTATAAAGCCACTGTAAAACATGTTTACCCCTTTCTGGCCGTAGTGTGGTTTTCTAAATACAAATTGCAATGCCTTTTACGTTTTATTTCTGGTCCCCTTAGTGCTTCTCTAACGTTCCTCTATACTCAGCGAAAATATATATTGTATTCATTAAAAATATGTAAATAGACATTTCCACAAATTGGACCAATGAAAGTCGTAACCCGGTTGCAGTTATAAATTTGTATTTTGCCAGCTTTATTCTAGAAATCTTGAATATATCAAGTGCATCATTGTCTCCGGAGGAATATCTCTACAAAAACTCTACAAAATCCAGCATAAAAATATGAACGAACCTTATGTTTTGAAGCTTGCTTTTTTTTTGAAGGAGATGAACTTCCAGTAGCAGCCGCTGGGGTATTCTATGGCGGTGTCAAAAAACAAAAGTGAAAACAAATCCCTCAAATAATATATGTTTACCAACTTTGTGCAGTAGCATCGAACGTATTCGGCAACTGACAAGAATTAAATGTACGACTTTAATTTTAAACCATGTATGCTGAATATTAGTTATTCCGGTCTTATACAATGGACTTTTCCCCCAAATAACACGTGAGGAAAACTAAAAATAATAGCACTGTTTTCCTCTCAGCCACAAATCCATTTGTTCTTTTGATAAATTTTCGGATTGAATTTACGACATTCATTTTTGTTTGCTGCTGCAGATTCAGATTCGGGAGTGGCCAACCCGATGTTTTCATCCTAATTTTTCCACCGAAAGTCCTGTTGCTAATGGAGCTTTTAATGTTTCACTTGCTTTGTTCAAGTTTGTAACTTTCACACACAACTGAATATTCACTTAAAGAAAACACTCTACACTGCTTTGGTTACCTGACTTCGCTGCGAACTACAACGTCTTTGATCTGAACTGTTACTACGCGAACATGGACAGAAATACTTGACAATTGGTTTGAAAACAGGTGCTCAACACAAGGTGAATACATTATTTTTTTGTTCTGTGGTGCATAAGATACCACGTATTCATTCATAGCCAATAACCCTGCTCCTATGAAATATACAAATATTGAAGTAATGCCTCTTAGTTTCAAAACCTAGCCACATAATTATGTTCAAAACCATACATTTTTATTTATAAGGACATTTTGGTGTATTATTTCTGCATTCGATTTAATTAAACTTTAATTTGCGCCTCCAAATGCATTAGCATTAACTACTTGCATTAAAGGAAGGTTACCGCGGAATATGTTGTATTCCACCATTGTTGCTAATTTCTGTACTTTACTGCGCTCTAGCGGGTAGAAGGTAAACTCTGCGTCAGAGCAATCTTGGCTCTAGCTCTCCCATAAAGAACCGTGCAGAAATGTATAACTAGCGTTATACACTGTGCTTATGAGCGCAGACGGAGCCAATTTTGGCTCCACGCTCCAGAAAACTACAGGCAGAGCGCGCGCCGCTAATCGCGCCGGTTCAAATGAGAGAATACACACTCGAAAAGAATGCTTTATGCGCAATTTCTACACACTTCACTTTCTTTATTTCCTTTTGGCACAAATAATGCCACGGCACAACGGCATTACCGCAGAAGCCGCTCCCGTGGGCTTCTGCAATTCGCCAAAAATCACCCTTCTAGTGTGGTAAAGTTTACTCACGGTTGTTATGACGGCAAATTAGTGGTTGGTTAGAACGATGGCGATTTCAGGTAACTTTCTACTCCATAGCATTCTCAACTAAAAGTCCAAATCTTCGTAAGCATATTCTTTTACTTATAACTTCAGTGCGTTTGTTATCAAGTACAGTGTCAATAGTGAAAGAATGATCAAAATCGGTTGAGTGGTTTTTGAGATTACTCTACACACACGCGCGTGCGCGCGCGCGCGCGCGCAATATTTCTCTCTTTATAATATTAATACAGATACCCGTTAGCATACCAGCAGCGGAAATCTGTCTCTGCAATGGAATTATGGCGCTATACTAAACGAAGAAAAGACACATTTTTGTGATATGGGGGTAGCGTATATGCCCCGTAATTCATGGGGCTAGAGTTCGAATCTCGCTTGATAAGAGGTTCTGAATAAGGTTTTTTCCGGGATTTCCCCTTATCTTTAAAAGAGTAACTCTTCAGATCCTCAGAAGCCGGGCTCATTTGAGCACTCGTTGGCCATTACTTCGTCTTTGCAGATCCGAGGGACTTTATACTGTTTAAAGAAAACATTGCTTATAATCCTTTGTCATGGTAACCAAGGATTTTGCCCCTGGTTGTTTCCAGTTGATGCTTTAGTTGGTTGCTATGAGACCATAACGATAATGTAATTACTCTTTCCCATATTTAGCAGAGCCCGTCACTATGTGATCACCAAAATTCAATCACCAGCTAAGGCTGCGCCGAAAATAAATGCTCCCTAATTAATAATTCATTATGATTTATTCCAGGGCACCTCTTGGAGGACGGCGGGACCAGCCACAGTCCGACTACAGTCGACCTCCTAGCTATAGATCTCGCACCAGCTCCACCCGACCCACACTCGACCCCAGCGGCGGCACCGGAGGTAATGGTTGTTCGACGGCAGAACATAGCAGAGACCCGTCCCTGAGTCTTAGCTGCGAGTCCGGGGGCGGCGGTGGAGGAGGCGGTGCTGTGGTGAATGTGATCAGCGTAATGGGGGACGATCCCGAACCCTTGCTCGTGGACAACCTCAAGTTACCAGCCGCGCTTGACCAGGACCTTCCTCTACGCATGATGCTCAAGGCAGGAAGTGTTGACAGTGGCAAGGACGGCAACTTGGTGACAGTGGTGCAAACTGGGGACAGTGCAGACACCTCTCACAACAGTCCCGTCATCGTAACAGTGTCTGGATCCACTCCTGCCGACAGTCAACAACAACATGCAATGGACACAGAAATGGAAATATTGGCTCATCTATGATGGTTATATTTTTACATAAATGTACATAGTAGCAACTTGTTGACAGTTTAATATAACTTGTGATCTGTCTTTATATTCCTGAATTAAGGTGAAACTGAAGTGGGTACATTGCAGCTGACTTATTGATTTTCATCAGCCATCAGTCAATCTACTGTACTGCATTTGTTGATAATTTTATGCTGTTCAAACCAACACTAAATGGTTGTTTCACACTCAATTGTGTGGTGCTGCCAGCAGAAGCTTTTAATTATCAAAAGTGCACTTGGATAGCCTTGATCTCACAACTAGGTATGGATAACTGGCTGTTAGGTAGATTTATAAAAATCCATATGCACCCATATTATTACTCTGATACAAGCACTGCTTGCATTTTAATGGTCTCTAGTGACTTCCTTTAGCAGTGAGTCACTATGGTATTATAATTGGAGTGAAGATGATGATTTATTTTAAAATGGGTTATACAAATGCACAACATTAATGTATGCTAGTTTAAAATATATCTACTTTTTTATGTAAATTTGTAATAATTACAATTTTGATGAACATAAAATTTTACTATTGAAAATTATTTAAAGATGCATTCATGAATCAAGACAATTTTCTTTACATTTGCAATACTCTATAGCAGAGGTGGCGGAAATGGGACTCACGAGTCATTTTGACTCATAGGCGCTGTTCTCTCTCTGCTAATGTCCCTTTGTTTTTCACATGCTGCTGAGTGATGCAATGCATGTTGCATATTTGGCGACTCATGGAAGGAAGGCGTTTTTGCCACCCTTACTCTATAGTTTCACAAAGACAAAGAGCAGAATATGAATTTCATCTACATGCTTGAGACATAGGAATTAAGGAATAATATATAGATATATTTGATTTTGGAAAGCATGGCATATTAACTATCTCCAAATACTAGCACTGCAAACGTAAATATATTGATCTTGAGTATTTTTTTGAGCTCTTCAAGTTTCATTAAAGTTCTAAGTAAGAACTGCTTATCATTGTGCACGAGATACAAATATTAAGGCTCATGTAGGGAAGTGAAAGTATGCAAATAAGTGCTGTAACACAATTATTTATCAATGATTAATTATATTAAAAGCAATTATTACAGTTAGCTTTCATTATCCTCCAGGCCTCCAAATGTAACACAGATTCTTTTCATACTATGCTAGATGCCATCAATAGTATTGTTTTCCTGAATAGAGCACAATGTCTTACCTTGTTGGTAATCTTTTACCATGTAAGCCCTCATTCATTCTCCAAAACAACTCAAAATCCAAGGAGAATTTGATGGATACCATAGTGTCTCCCAGCTCATTTCTGAATGCAATAATAGCACCTTCACGTTTTGGGTATGACGATATTACAATATACTTCTCATAATCCTTGAAGATGCTACCATGCAATCTGCAGTTCTACCTGAATTTTTACATAAAAAAGCTGCTGTGAAGATGTAAACACCATTTGAGAGCAGTTGCTTAGTACAGCTGTAATTTGTTGCACTGTTACAAAATGGGTGGTCTGCAGTAGAAATGGGCACATGAAGTGGGGTATGCAGAGGTGTCTCAGTGGGCTCAAGGCCCCTCCCAAAAATATCCAAAACTGCAGTATAGAAGAACTGCTGTCTCATTGCTGTTTTCTGTGACTTTTATACTTACAGATTTAGTATATCACATTGCACCTGTTACAAACAGGTTTTAATATACATTAAAACAGTGGTAAATATTAAGGGAATTTAGGCTGTTTGTTTGGAAAATTATCATCTCATATGTTGGTTGGCAACATTGATTAAACAGCTTGCTCCACTCATTTTACTATCTGCACATTTTAGTCATAGCAGTTAGTAGATGATTACAGAGCATTTCCTGTAGTTGTAGTGAAGTGAAGGTGGAACTTCTGAGCAAAACTCCTGTGGCCACGCCATGCAATAATTGCAAGTGCTGCCCCCCCCCCCATGTGTTTAGATATAATTTTTATCTGCAAGTCAATCCTCCATACTAGTTATTCTCACACAAAGCAAATATATTTATTTATTTGTGGAGAGATCAATAAATAAAACTCAAGAAGAGATATACATGATGAAAGAATGGGATCGCTCTGAATGAAAGATAAAACATGCAAAGTCACACAATAAAAATGTTCAATATTTCGGGTTTACCCTTTCATCAGGGGATTAAAAGACTAAAAAAACACACAAAATGAAAACACACTTGACTGTTGATTGCACTGGCTAATAATCCACAACATTTTGGGCCTGTGCTTGTTTTCATTTATGAGTAAAAGAAGTTAAATGTGTTTTTCTTATTTCATTGTAGTGTTATATGCCACTTATGCGAGTGAGCCACTCTCCCATTTGTATTTTAATGTTACTGTTATTGTGCATTTATCTATTTCAGCTGTGTGGTATGGGACATTGTCCATAACAATAACACAGTTACTGATCCTTAAAGCATCTGTAGAAATGGCATGGTTAATGTCTTCATAGTAATCCCCAGATCTTCTTGAATTGAAGAACAGTAGGTGACCATAAAAAAATGAGGTGTTCCAGCATGGGCAAAAGTCCTACAGGTGACTTTAGATCTTTCAATTCTTTCATCAATCCAACGCTTTAACACGGTGGGGCAACATTTAACCAAGTTTCAGCTAACCATACTATTATCCTTAAATCCTTATTTTGTGTTTATCTTCAAAATAATGCTCTTAGGGTTACACCAGCTGAAAAATTAGAGCAACCACAAGTTCCAATCCTGGCTATCATATTGAATTTTTCAGCTGGCTCTACATCAAAAACAATTCCTAGCTAGGCAGGTCATCAAAAAAGTATAATTAATTAATTTTGTTAATTATACATAATAAAATATAATACATTTGCCTCATAGTTGGCTTAACTATATATGCACCCAGGAACAAACTACTTATGAATTGTACACCATTGAGATTGCAACCTCTAAAGTGAAATGCCTTAGTGGTCCACCTGGAAAAAACTTGGGGAATTCAATGTCCTACTAGCATGTTGTCATAAGTAGCTCAATGGTTAAAGCAACTGCATGGACAGCAGAAGAACCATGTTCAAATCCTGTCTATGACATTGAATTTTTCAGCTGGCTCTATATAAAAAAACAATCCCCGGTTGGGCAGGTCGTCATCAAAAAATAATAAAACATTACAATTCAAAAAGTTGTTTGTTTGTCATATTGTCCCATCAAAACCTTTATTTAGTTAATACATCCTATTCAATGAGTCAATTGATATTCCTCCACATTGGATAAATCTCTAAAAGTGAAATGAAGGTATGACTGACTTTGTGTGTTTCAGTTATTGCCATTTCAGTAACCCCTCAAATGTACTTTCTGCGTATGCTCCTGAGCACATGTGTTGGTCAAGATCAGCATCATTCTGAATGCAGCAATAGCAGCTTATGAAGGTGGATAGAAAGTTACTAATTATTGATCAATAAGCATTGTACTTTTATTTCCATCTGGTGCCAGTTTTCCACACCTGGTCATGGCAATCAAGAATGAAAAGTGTATATAAGCAGCAGAATACCAAGTCACATGAAGAAGCTGCTCATTTAGCACAGAATTTTAAAATGAATTATCCTATGTGTCCATATTTTGTCCAATCAAATATCAGATTCCATTTTAACTGACAGATAATGAACATTCACTTCAGTTTCCCTTAATCTTATTTCTGCATTCTTCATAATTTTTCTTTTTTCCCCTTTCCAGAGTGTTCAGTCAGTTGTGTAAATTTCATGTTTTGTGCATTAACCACAGTCTATAAATTAGATCGCGGAACACTATAAATATATAGCTCACACATGGAAACTAAAATCTTAGTGATAATAGAGAAGAAGCAGCACCATGTGGCATTGTTAAAACTTCTCATCTTGCACCTGAAGTAATCAAATAAATATTATTTTCTAGACATAATATGTTAAGAAAAAAATGTCAGCTGTTTTACAATACAATTTCTGTTTTTAAATAAAAACTTTATTTTAAAAATTCAGTTTTATAACTTATAATTGTGGTGCAAAAGTTAGTGCATTGGCTTGTCATGCCAAAGATTCAGGAACTTGAGACTTCTGTTTTATTGATTTTGTTTTACTTGACGTGTGGATCTCCTGTTAAGTTCTGTATGTATGTGTCTACTTCTTGGGATGCACAAGAAGGTAAATGCAACTACTTCAGCCCAACATGAACCTTATTGTTGTTAACTTTCATTTTGTATGTATGAGAGTACTACATTTTATACATATGCTATAGATAAGTAAGCCATACATCTGCCTTTAACAAAAGAAGAAACATTGTAGAATATCACAAAGATATTCATGTATATTAACATGAAACATTTAATGCAATTTAACACAAATGTCACCCAAGATACCTCTGGGCTATTACTCACAGTCATAGTGTCTTAGTGTAACATATAACATGCTAGTTTGTTCTAACTGGGGTCTTTGAAATATGTTTGCACAGGGATTGTCATTTGTGTGACGATAATTCAGTTTGTAGCCAAAAAGGCAGCCAAGTCACTGTTTTGTAACTATTTACTGTTCAGTTAAGTTCAGGATCTTGAGACCCCATTCATATACCATTTCAAGAGGCCATACAGATCTTGTGAATAGTGCTACATAACTATGTAACATAAGCACATGTGTATCTGTCATGTTATTTTGTAACTACTTGCATTTGGTGAGAGTAAAACCTAGATCTGTTTATTAGATGAAAATGAAGGGAACGAAGTTTCCAGCATGAATAATTTTTATGTAAGGGGATTAATATTGAAGTGCTTAGATTAATGAAACAGTATTGGTGGTTTTGCTGTGCATTACTAGAACCACAATCTAATTTTTATCAAATTATTCATTTTTTTCAGATCAAACTATCAATCATTTTAATCTAAACTTTTTTTCTTTTCTTTCTTTCTTGAAGTTTAATGTCCTTTAACTGGGTAAGCCATATTGGACAGTGAATAAATGAAATGGTTGAAATGATGCTGAAATGGGCTCAGGGACCCTAGAGTTTAGAGTTACCTGACATTCTTCTTTAGAGTTACCAGAAATACACATTCAAGGGAAAACCCAGGTAAAACCTTATCGAGATAACTTGCCCTAACCAAGATTCAAATTCGGGATCTCTTAATCTTAAGGAGTTACTTAATATGACACTTAAATAAAATAAGAAATGCAAGTAACCTGTTAAAAGTCCTATAGATATTTTCTCCACTAACACTCATAAATTGTTAGCAACATGAAGGAAATTGTTTCACACATCAGATGATGTTACAATGAGGTATTCTTGTTAGTTTATCATAAATAATTCTTATCCATGAGTACCTGGTGCTTAGTCATTTTCATGCCATTTGCAATACACAAATTAATAAAGAATACTCATGTGGTCTATCATAGTTCAAGAGTGTTCTGTTAGTTTCTGCCACACCAACTTTGTTGCACTTTTCAAGACGTTTGCTGTAACCTCCAAATCACAACTCCCCAGGCCAAGCTGCACTAACAGCTACATACATTTTTCACTCAAATTTACTTACAGTAGCTTCTTACAAATGCTATTATATTGTGTGTAATTGTTAAGTTCCTTATTCAAGCTGCCAGATCTTTAATGGTTTTATATGCTGTTTAAAACTTCAAAGCTGGATATGAATATAATATTCCTTATATGATAAACTATCAGAGGAATTATTATTATTATTATTATTATTATTATTATTATTATTATTATTATTATTATTATTCTGTTGCTGCTCCTCCTCCCCCTCCCCTTCCTTCTTCTCTGTGGCATTAGGGGGTTGCCTCAGATCCATCACAGGAATACTAACTCAAGTAATTTCTACTATCTGGTCCCTTGAATCCAAAGTTTTCATTCCAGCAAAAATAACTCTTATTTGCTATGCTTGATATGTTGATGAAACAACCCCAAAGCCTGACTCACAATAAACTGGGAACAGTAAAGGGAATAATAACATTGAGTGAATGACTAGAACATGAAGGATATATAATAAACCAAAAAGGGAAATTGTAATGCATATTAATACATATAAAAAAAACAATATGGAGAGTCAATTTTGTGCACATGTTATGTGTTTTTTCATTCAATGTCTTACCATCAGGGATGGCTAAGCTTGTTAAGGCATTGACTCATGAATGTAAAGTCTGCAGTTCAGGTTACATCTCCCTGACAGGTTTTTTTTTAGTCCTCACAACTGGTAAATACCAGGGAGGTATGCCAAGCTTAGGCCTGAAAATTTCTCAAAATTTCCTTTTGCAATTATCATTTTGATTCATGCATCATCATCATCATTTTCCACTGCATGGTGCCATATGTAGTAAAAACAAGCATTAAACACTGTTTAAATAAAATCCAATGAGTTTCTCGCTTTATATTTCAGTCAGCATAATACAGTTTAGTCAAATTCTAAATGCTGTCAGTTCATGGTAGATAACTTGTTTTTTTTATTATTATTGTTGTATTTGTAAAGTCCCTTTAACTTCTGTAGAGTCCTTAACTTTAAAACAACTAACTTATTGACTGTATGTTTTTTCTGCTGGTTTTTACTGGCTTTCATCATGAAATACACTCACATTCACTCCCACATCTATACTTCCAGATTCTGCAGAGGGTAGAAAATAATTCTAATTAAACAAAAATTCCATTGCCCCAACTGGGAATCGAAACCAAGACCTCTGGGTTGAGAAGGTAGAATGCTGACCACTCGATTACAGAGGCAGCTAATAAAAGCATTTGTCACGGTAAGTAATACATATAGCTGATTTATAGATTATTGTAATAGGTTGGGTGCCAGTTTAAATATACAAATATGTTATGAAACCCAGAGAACGTCTGTATAATGGCAAGTTACAAAGCAGGTGCAACAAGTGCAGCTAACACATATAAGAATTATAAGTAAGAGCATAATGCTAAGTCTTCTTTCCACTTTCCAAAGGATTCACTGTGGCTGATGAATGTATATGTCCATTGCTGACATCTACAAGTAATAACTTTGATTCTTCTTTTTTTTTAAGTTTCATTTGATATTGTAATGGAGGAATAGTTTTTGCCTAAGGAGGATAGCTTACATCTTTGGTGACTTAATTTAAAGCTTCTGTTTTTGGCATTTGCCATTACTTTTATTGTTAGCTACTGCACAGTTTTTGTTATGCATATTATGCAACCATAATAACTAATAAAACAATAAGAAACTAATAGCACTCCATAGAACAGAAGAACCAAAACTGCATGCAAAACATAATTTCCAAAAACAAAGGGATTGTTTTAGTAAAGGAGTCAGAGGTTTCTGCTATATTCTCAACCCTATGTGCCCTTTGGATATTTTTTATTGTTAAATGAGGAAAGCATACAGTATTTACAATGAAAGATATGTGTACCATATACTAACACAATAACTGTAACCTTAAAATTACTATTCTGGGTTTCTTGGTTAATTAAAAGCAACGAAAATGAGGAAATTATATTTGTGTTTAGAACTTAGTGCTTGAAATCCATGTGTCTTCAATCATTGTTTCATCTTTATAAGACTAATGCCATTTATCATATGTTATGTTTAAATTCTTGTATGCTCAGATGGTGATTATGATCTGTGGTGAAAAGCTATGCCACAGCCTCAGAATAAAGTGTGCAGTGAAAACAGATACAATAACTTTCAAATGGGAAGAGTTCTGCTCTACAGAGAATCAGAAACTGTTGCTAACTATGCATCTCCACTTCATTACCTCCACTCTTTTCATATTTCCCTCTCACTTGCACCTGTATAGCACAAGATGATGCAGGCACCTTGTGAAACACATTTGCTTTGCCTACATGGCATGCTTGAGCAGTAAGTTGCTGAGCATTTTAAAAATTGAGTCAGTTTCTCTCTTCCTCATTGTTGCATTTTTTAAAAATATGTGTATACCCTAGAAACAATATTTCAAGCCTGGCTTCACAATACCTGCCTCTTTGCCTCACTACTAAATTCTCCGCTTAAGGCCATTGCAGAAATTCACACCTGTTCTATTGCTACTTAAGCAACAACTGATTACTGATATGACGTATTTGAACTCTGAAGGGTAAACATAAGGCCCACACACTTACACCTCATAAACATGTCATGACAGACATTCTCCAGATGCAGCATTCTGCTTACCAGGCTAAGTGAGCTGTTGGCTCTTATCTTGAACAACAAAGAGAAGAAATAAACAAATTCCTGGTGCTTGCTCAACGTAATTCCATTAGCATCATTTCAGCAATAATTTGCATTACAGTAATTACAAATTACATTACTACATTACTATATAATTACAAATATATATGTACATACAAATGATGGTCAGTTCAGTGCTTACGTGGCTATGATCAAATATATGGGTGTGCTTATTCATTTCTGTTATGAAAACTATTTGAGCTAAAAATATATGGTTTTCATAGTTAAGTTACAAACATTGCGCTTTATCTTCCTGATTAACCTTTGCAAAATTAGAATATTTGGACCTAGCATAAGTAGTATTTGTTAGACACAGATTCACTTGACATGCAGCGCTTCCTTCTAGTAGGAACTTAATATGACAACACTGCAAGACTACTACTTGTTGACAGTCTTGTGGCACTCAAGGACAGACATAATATCTTTTGAAAACAGTGTAGACCCAATGCAGAAGCAGCAGACAGTGACCAAGAATTGGATAGTTGAGACAAGTTGAAACTTCGCCGAATCTCCTCTTCCTATTCTTGGGCTTCAATAAGCTTCCCATTAGTTAAAAACTTCCATACTTTGATAATATGCACACCTATTTATCCTTCTTCTGTTGTTCTGGTTATCATTCCCAGTTTATTGTTGACAATGCTTAAGAAATTTGATTACAAATATCACTCTGGAATGCACAGCAAACATCCATATCACATATTGGTGCTGAAACTGTCAAGAGTGTGTCATACTGTCTTTAAGTATGCAAATTGACATTACACTGTGGCCTGTATAAAAAATAATATTTTGCTCTAGAAGAAAGACTTGTATTTAATAGTGTACTATATTATACATATTATGTGCTTCTGACCTTTCTTTTTTTTTTTACAGTGTTAGAAATTTGTATCATATACAATGTATATGTTCTTAACAGAAAAGTTCTTATAAATTCTTCTAGGATTTTAAGAACCAATTAAAATATTTATGCAGATTAATGTGTTTTAATTCCTTGGTATGATTTGTAATTTTAAATAAATAATAGATGTATCCTATATTAGAATACTACAGAAGAGTCAGGTATGAATGAAATAATTATTGCCTATAATTTGATTTTCATATTCATTAAGTAGGCAAAATATGAGCATTCATTTCAATGAAAATATATTCCTCGTTATAAACTATTATAGGCAGAAAGTAAGTGAAAAAAGTCACAAATAGTAAAATCTTAATCAAGTGGGATGGCTGAGATGATAACATCTGAGGTTTGCATTCTGGAGGTCCCAGGTTCACTTCCTGTTGGACCGGTCAGCCTTACCTTAGGTTGTTGTTGTTTTTTTCAGGTCTGTAGACCAATGCTGGAGTGGATTATATACTGTTATGAATTTTCTTGTCCCTCAATTCCTCTTCTTTCATTTCCCTCTTCAGAATTGCAAGAACAGGTAGTGGAAGGTGCAGTGCAATGTACACAATGGATGTACTTGGAGGAGAGTGCTGTATGTTTCCTGGCATGGAACCTTCTGTTCAAACTTGTCTGTATGGATAGTGGGGCATGCTCAAACTGGAAATGTTAGGAGCTCACTGTGCTGCACCTGCCATCATCAAATACTACCCTCTCATTGCATTCCTTCCTCCCTGAAGTTTAGTGGACGCAATAGGTCTAGCCTTGGCCACAGTGCTGAAACCCTCTTCTGTTTCTAATTCCTATCCTAACAGTAAGATCTTCAAGATATGTCTCAACTGTATTGAAAATGCAGTAACTAAAATGGAAATTTAAAACAAGTCAACAAAAAGGACTCCATTCAATGCTGTAGATTAGACCTAGCAGCCCTTAGCACCACAGTTACCCCCTCCCCAAGTTGTAGTACTGAGTTTCCTTTCCATTCAGTCTATCACTAGATTATTCAATGTTTCATTCCTTCTTGAAGCTGCTTACATACATTGACTTCTTGCAGTCAAGCAGCTCTCCTACTGCATATTTTGAATATCCAAGTTAAGAAACACTCACCCTTAAATTATAGTACAACTCGTCAAGTAAACAACCCTCCTGCTCACCAGTTGGTAGCACTGTATATGTCAGTTAAGTCCTACTCTTATCATGAGAAAAAGATTCAAAAGCTATAAAAAGTTATCTTGTTTCAACAACCAATAAAACTTATAAAGGAAAATAACTACAGCGCATATTTTTGCTCAACAACTTATCTCTATTTTTATATATATTTCAGAATTTTCAGGTAAATGTGGAAATTACTTATAAAGATTTTCATCACAAAGCCAAAAGTTTAAAATACCTATTTAAATGATTTAATTGTTCTGCAAAATTACTTATCAATCCTTTCTTGAATGCACCAAATTAAAAAATAAAACTGCTAATGTAGAACAGCTAGTTTGTATCATTAAATCTTTCCTATTAAAAATAGATTTTAATATGATATCTATCTAAAATCTGATTAGTATTTTAATTTATTTAAAGAAGATATTTTTTGCTTGAAAAATAAGCATACACACAAGCGTACGCCCACATACACACACAAAACATAATTGCGTAGATTATGCAATATTTCAGATCAAGCCAGTGCCTTGCATCACTCTGATTGCTGGGGCACTCTAGGAAATTAATACTGAATGGAAGCATTAACTTTAAATGCAAATAAGGTAAGTATGTTTAAGTAAGAACTAGCTCAGGAAACCAGTTGTTTTACATTGTCACTATGAAATTAGCAATTATATGCTCTTACCACGGGGTTCTTAGAAAAGAAACCATATCCTTTGTTAGAAGTTTTGATAAAGATGCAATGAATACCAGGAATTCCAATCCTTCATGCTCATTTCTCAATAAATGAGGCTTATAAATGCTGCAGTAATTCTAAACAAAATACTCCAAATTTCATTTTGCTCATGATAGGTTTGTTTTATCATTCAAAAGTAACTTGTAATTGTTTTGAGATTGCAATGGAGGCACCTGTGTCCAAGGTATTAATAATTCCTGGCTTTGTTTCATTGTGTTGCAATGGGTATTAACAAAACTGTGAAAGCTAGTAAAAGCACATTTAGGAATAATTGTGGATGTTATATAAGAAAGATACTTTGCAATAGTTATTATTCTATGTGATGTGGACAATTTGTTTTAGAATACAGCACAGTTAATAGAGGTAAGAAGTTGAAATAGCTGTGTGGTTTCCACTATCTCACCAGCTATTTTAATAGCCTATGCAGGTTCTTAGGGGGGGGGGGTAAAATATGCTAAAAAAGTTACTTCCCTTGCTAATCATTTATTTTCTTTGGTTAAGAGTATTTTGATGCATTTCATTTTACTGTGAGCTAATTATTGGACTGCTGTTCCTTAGGTATACTTGAAATATCTTAGTTGGCTAGCATGAAGTATGGATTGTTACCATTCCATATGTTCTTGATATCCAGCTAATTCCTGTTTTGGAAATTTCCTCACAGCTCAATGAAGATTTCCTTTGTGACAAAAAGCTCTCACTAGACAATATCAGTATTTATACCAGGTGTTAAAAAAAGAGTATTCCATATTTCGAGAGGTTGTAGTGTGGACCAAAACAAGAGAAAATGTCCAGTAAACATGGGTTTTAAAATGCATACCTTAAGAGCTATGAGTACTTGTTCATCTTCAATACTGCGAAACATCTCTACTACTGCAAGACCTTTACTATTATGTATGACCTACAGAAGGCAGTAAACAAATGAGGACTGTTACCATCTATAGATATAGCATGCAGTAAACATCTGCTAGTGCTGTTACTGTAAACTGCTGTTACAGTTCTGGGTAAGTGCAACACATATTCTTATTAGTTCTAGTAAAATCAATTTGTGAAATTATTTTACACTGTAGTTTTACCTTGAAATTTTTGGTGTACCTATGCAACCCCCATTACTGATATACAATCACTACAGAAAGGTGTCATCAATGCCTGTCAGAGCATCCGCAGACAACCCGGAGTCTTTCAGAGAGCATGTGATTCCCTAAGACATCAGACGAAGCATGCCTTACTATGAATGGGCACCACATTGAGCACCTCCTTTAGCGATGGTTCACAAGTGCAGATCATATTAATGCAAGTAGATTACATTAGAAGCTCTGCTGTTTCACAGTAAGAGAGTAGTGTGTCCTCATTTGTTTGCTGCATTCTGTAGGTCATACATAACAGCAAGAGGTTGCAGTAGTAGAGATGTTTCACAGTAGTGAAGATGAACAAGTACTCATAGCTCTTAAGGTATGCATTTTAGAACCCCTGTTTACTGGACATTTTTTTCTTATTTTGGTCCATACTACCACCTCTCAAAATGAGACTTTATACTTAATGTTTGGATGTATCTTGAGTTTCATTCATGGGCATAACTTCAGAACTAGCTTTGGTGGAGGGGGTAAAGTAATGAAATGAAGTCCAAAATATTTTTAAAAGTGGTTTCCATTCAAGTTAATTTAAAATAATAATAATAATAATAATAATAATAATAATAATAATAATAATAATAATAATAATAATAATGATGATGATGATGATGATGATGATGATGATGATGATGATGATGCAATGTTAATCATATTAAGTGTTTCATATTAAACTGATTTATTTTCTCATGTTTGTCAATTAGTACCCTTAATGAAAGTTTGGTGTGCAAGAGTCCATAACTTTCTTTATGCTTTCATAGCTGGTCTAAATTTTATTCATACCAAACTTTATTTTTATTTTCTATCTACTTTCTGCTACTCATCATAAATATTTCCAAGAAACAGTTTCAAATAATTAATACCATGCTTTATCCACCGAGATGCCAAAAAGCAGACAATGTAGCTATGTTAACCATGAAATTTACAAATGCTATGCTTGAGCTAATGAGAAACAAATGAAGTAAACACTATTAGATAGTGCCACCCCTCTTACCGTTACTATGATATTGGCATTCCAGAACAGATGTGAAAAAGTTTCAGCGAATATTAGGCAGATCTCAAAATTAATTATGAATTTAAGATGGACCTCACAACACTGAGATAGATTAGCTCATTGAAAAGCAAAACTCTCTTTTGACAGCCTTTTCTAAAGTAATGGGGAAAGCTATATGTAATCTGGTTATAAAATACTTGGAGTTCAACTACATTTACTCAGTATCCCAGTTCGGATTTAGGAAAACAATACCAACAGAAAATCAACATACATGCTCACTTCTGAAGTATTAACGGCCTTGGATAAAAAGGAATTACCATTAGGAATATTTTGTGACTTAGCTAAGGCATTTGACAGCATAGATCACCACCTCTTGCTGCAAAAGTTAAAAGTTTATGGCTTCAGTGATATCTCTATAAATTGATTCAGATCTTACTTAACAAATAGGATCCAGAAAACCAGAATCAATGGTTGTGATTCAGAACCAGGTGTTATTACTAGAGATGTCCTATAAAGTTCTATACTTGACCCTTTGTTATTTTTAATATTTATAAATGACCTATCATATTATCTTAGCGAAGATTCAATAGCTGTGCTTTTTGCAGACGATACCAGTGTACTTATATATGAAAAGTCACATCAGCAATTAATAAATTGTGTCAATAAAGTGTTTGAACAAATCAACTTTTGACTTGAAGCTAATAAGCTTTCATTAAACTATGATAAAACCAACTTTATCCAGTTTCAATAAAGCATAAACAAGCGAATAAATTAACTATCAAGTACAACAAATACACCATAATTAAGGTATCTGATACAAAATTTCTTCAAATAAATGGAGAGCTAGCTGGAGAAAGCAAATAAAAATTATGCTACCAAAACTTAGCTTGGCTTGCTTTGCCTTAAGAAACAAAAAATGTGAATACGCATATTCTCTCTTGAGCTAGGTACGTTACAGATAATTATAACTTCACAACAAACTTTGCTGTGCATGACCACAATACAAGGCATGCAGGCGATTTGCATCAACCAGCAAATAGCTTAAAACTGCTCCAAAAAGGATGTTACTATTCTGGAATAACAATTTATAATAACCTTCCATGTTGCCTAAAAATATTAGGCAATCTTAATCAACATAAAATCTTTAAGAAAGAGCTAAAAGTCTTTTTTATACCCCATATTCTATGGAGGAATATTTTAATATGTCGTGCAACATGTGAATATTCAATACATTGGGCAGATGGTATATGATGGTGACTTACACTTTATTTGTTATTGTTGTCCTACTGTAATGCATGTTGAGATATTTATGCTTGGAATGGTGATGACTTACAAATTTTCATCTCTTAGATAAAATTTTCATCTTATGATGCAGAGAGAGAAGGAGAGGGAGAAATGTTCTTGGTGTTGGGTAGTTATTAGTTAAAAAAAAGTTCTTGGTGTTGGGTATATTATTAGTTAAAAAAAAGTTCTTGGTGCTGAGTATGTTTATTAGTTATGCTGCATATTTCATAATTGTATGAAGTGTTTAATGTTCCTGAGCATTGCTCACAGTGCAGCCAAATGAACAAAGACAAACAAACAAATCTGTTACTAGAAAAGTAATATCTCTAATTCTTAATACGTTTACACCACTAGAAGCATGTTGATTATTCCTTAGAAACTTGAAAGTTTCACAATATTTTCCAATTCAGACATCTTCATCTGCTTCAAAACAATGCCCATGAATGCCTGTCTTTCTAAGAGAATTAGACAGGAAAGCTTTAGGAAGGATGATGATGCTGAATTGATTATGGCACTATGATAAAAACAAAAAAAGGAACAAATGTCAAGCATTGGGACATAGCAACCAAAGAAGAATGTAATATTGGTTTTGCAACAAAGCAGATATCAGTTTGGCATAGTTCAGATGAGCTCATTTGTTGATTCTGTAACTTTTTAGATTGATTACCCGTCCAAAAAACCTTCTCTGGGAAAAATAAATTTGTCCTTCAGATAAATTTGTTAGCCAAGTCAAATAATTTATTCATCCATAAAATCATATACATAAGCAGTTAGCAGTTATGAGAATTACTTTTGAGATAATATAGGCTAAATAATACTTTGTGCTAACAGAGCATATTCATTTGACTTCTCCTCACACTAATAACATCTCTTTCCTCTCTGCCTGTCCACCATTAAATGGTGAGACAAATGAGTGCCAGCACTCACTCTCCAGTAGTCTAGTTTTGCTTAAGAGTAAAACTAGAAAAAAGACATTTTACCACAAAAATATATTTCATATATGTGGACACACAGAAAAATAAATCACGGTATTAGTTTTCAATAAAACTAATTGTGGAGGCATATAAATAGCTAGATGACGGAAACATATGGAGGTATAGTTATAACCAGCCGGTTGCCTTACAATACCACAACCCAGATTATAAAAACTTTAGAGAAAGATATAGAGAGGCTAAGAGATAAGTATACACATATTGAGATAGTAATAATGGGTGATTTCAATGAAGAATAGGAGAAAATGATGTAAAGAACTGGTCAGGTGGCAGTTCATATCAGGGAAGTAAATGATGTGTCATCATGTTGTGTTGGAAGTAGGAATAGCAAGGAGGGAGTGATTATAGTTCGTAAATTGGACACAAGGAGTGAAGTAGGGAATATAGTAAAGTAGACATAATCTAGTGAGAATGTCAATGGAAAGTTTAGAGACAGAATTGTTACATTTAAGTAGCAAGAAGTTAGGCAGACGATAAAATCTGTTAGCGAAAAACAAAAATTAATGTTTGTTAAATACTATAAACGTGGGTATGATCAGCAAAATGAGCCAGGGCTCGATGCCGATCATACCCAAAGGAATTGTAAAACCTCAACACTCAATAAAGAATTCAATTCAATAAAACTATAGTATGTTCAGATTTCATAAGTTGCAATCTCTATCCAAATCAAAATTTTCTGAACTAAGTTCATGCAGCATAATGTGAGTTATTTAGTCTTCCAGTTGTAGCTGCCTTGTTTTATCTTATATGAAACTTCCTTCCTTGCCATTGTGACACCAGCAAGAATTAAGATTCAGCTAAAATTAAAAGGAAAAACAAGCGATCATAGTGTCTGAAGTTCTGGAATCAAGAATTGTGTGGTGATTGTTCCTCTCAGCTCTATTCCTTTTTTGGGAGGGGAGCAAGGAGATTTATGAATAAACTGAGGTCCAACATTCCTAAAATCCAAATTTAGAAGGTAGAGAAAATTTAAAGAGAAAAATTGGTTTCCAAAGAATCTTTGTACTGTGGTTTAATTAGCATTGGAAAGGAATGGAAGTCAAGTGATATTGCTACCACCTTGTCACTAAACACATGTAACTGTCAAATGTTTCATTATAAGGGCTTTCTTTCCATTTGACACCATTAAGAAAGATAGAGCTAAATTTAAAGGGAAAGAGGTTTTACATACATAGTGGTTGAGGCTAAGTGAATGCAGCAATGAAATCAAGAAACATTAAGTTATTAGTTCTCCGAACTTTCCTTCTTTTTTGGGGGTGGGGGGGATTATCCGATAACCCGAGGTTTATGATTCTTGGTATCGGGGTTTAAATACCATTTAAAATCATGGCGCGAGCTATGACTACAAATGGCATACGAAAGGACTGCAAGACAAGGGACATTGCTACCAAATGTAATTGTCAAATGCTGCACTACAAGGGCGTATTTAAATAAGATGCCAGATTTTTCGCTCAAAGTACAAATAAAGAAGATCCTGTCCCCAATTGTTGCATACATTTCTAAATTCCTTATTCTCAGGTCTCAAAATGCTTAAGCATTACATGCCCGTTCAACTCCGTTATGTTGGTTTTCCTGGCTTGACATCAATGTGAACCGGCGTCAGCTGTTGATTTACGTCACACATAAGAGAAAAAAATGAAATGCTAATGCTAAATGGTGCTATAGCCAAAATCTAATTAACCTAACGTTGTTTATTATTGATATGCCTGATATACATGTATGCGTATATACGGATTTACTACTTAATAAGCTTTCGATCTCCGTGCTTATATGCACCTTTCTCTGTCTGATATCAAGATCACAGCACAGGTCAATCATACTTATAAAGTATCATAGTACACTCTCGCACTAATTACGTCAATTAAATCCCACTGCACTTGGAGTAAAACTGGCAATGCACTCTGAGCGTGACAGTTAATTATTGCGGATGATCAGCAGCAGATAAATTGCATGAATTAACTTCACCATGAAGAAAAGTGCGAGAGGGAAATGAAAAGCAGTTATATCCAGTAATTCCAAGGTAAGATTTTCCCAGGTCTTTTTCCTGTTTTGCGTCAGACTTCAGAGACTTCACATATTTTTTGCTTGTTTAAGGATCCTGGTCGTGAAACTCATTAGAGTAAAAATAGTCAACTTGGCACTATGCATAAATAGTTTAAACATGTGTCGTGAATGCTAAACAGCACGGAGAAAAGATCAGAAAGCCGTAAGCATGTGTGCATAATGTTATAACGATCAGTGTCATTCTAAATGTGCTTAATATACCTATACTCTTAAAATTTAAAGTTACGTTGGTTATGTTCTGGTTAGGTTACTTTCAGGGAGAGCGTAGTGCATGTAATAATGACTTAAAATCGCCGGGTCCTATTTTATCATTGCACTGTTAAACACAGAAAAGCAACCCTGATGATGCTAATGATTGCAGTACTTGCTCAAGTTTTCACTGCTCCTGATAAATCGTTCGATTTGGTGCAGAATTAGAAGTTGGTAATGAAAGCTACTGCCATTTCAAATATAATGACTTTAAAATAATTGTAGAGGCTCCCCATTTTGTATAAAATGAAACTTAATGGTCCAGAACTAAAGTATCTCTGTAATGATTTTTGTTTAATTAATGTGTAAAGTAAAATATAAACGTTCGGACAGCCAAACGTTCAACTCTTTCACCGCCCTCTCCACAAGGTATGCATTGTTTGATGCACCTGGTGGTTTTAAAGTATCAAATTTTGTCAAATGTTCAAATTAGAGAAAAATCATCAAATGTTTATAATTAGGATAATACTTGATATACCTGAATGTTACTTAGTGAAATGATTCTAACATAAAGGAGGAATTTTAATTATGCTTCCAGTAGTGTTCTAATGCTGCTGTATATTTACAGATCTTAACACCTCTGAACAATGATTTAACGAGAGCAGAATATTTTAATTTTATCCAGTTTGTTTTGTCCTTAAAGTGTAATGTGAGTTACTTCAAGTGATTTGATGGTTAAACATTATATATAGGAAGTATAACTTTGCTTTTGTTGAGCTGTCCTGCTCTTGAGAAAAATATAATTTCCAGTCGAGGTCATATTTGCAATAAATTTTTGGATTGCTGCTGTTTTGTTTATGCAGTTCTTAATCTGAGTTATGCTGTAATGATCCCAGATTATTATTATCATAATTGTTTTTCTTTTTAGTTAAGTTTAATGTCCAATTACCTGGGAGATCATATCAGACGATGAAGTGAGTGACATGATCTTCTCAGGATAGACGAAAACACGGAAAAAGCCTCATCAGGTAACTCATCCTAACCGATATTTGAACTTGGGATCTCTTGAATGTGAGACAGACATGCTACCATCACACCATAGAGGCAGGCTATTGTTATTATTTATTCCATATTTAAGTTTCATTTTGCAAACAAGCTGCATAAATTACAGAATACAGCATCACAATTGTATTAATGGATGTTAAACAAAATGTTATGAAATACACATAAGACAATTGGATTCCAATGGAACTCATGATTTCATCAGGCATTGTGTTATCTTATCATGTCTCGTAAGAAAGTTGAATGAAACAAGAGGTGTTGATTATCTTCCATGATAAGTAAGAAATTGTTCTCTCCCCCTCTCCCACATAGTTAACAATTTTAATTAACTGGAAGATATGCAGGATAAAGTATCACAGTTAAGGTGTCATAAACTTAGGTTAAATATGCGACGTAGGTAAAATGCTACAGTTTCATTTGGAATTACAGTTTAATAATACTACTATTGCTTGTTTTCTACGAGTAGATCCTTTACAAAACAAAGGATCCAGAAGATTATTGTTTCTTTGATACCAAAGTTTTACATAGTGCTATTGTTTCAGGATGTGCATAAATTACATTTTAGCAAATAAGTTTTCTTCCTGCAACAGGTTCCTGAAATTCCACTCTTCACAAAATGAGTAGATCAGAAGGGCACACATCAAGGGAAAATATTCATATGGAAATGGGTAAAGTATAAATTAATTTGTTCATCCTTTGACATAATGTTAAAATATCACACTTTATGTGTGCCAAAATGGAAAACAGAGATCAGAATCAGTTTCCAAACTGAACTCATAGATAAACATTATTAAAATAGCTATTCATTTTCTCTGTAACTTGAGTAGGAACAGATTTGTTAGTGCTTGATGATGCTGTATTTCAATTTTCACTTGCCTTCACTGCAAGGTATCTATAAGGAACCTCTCCAGCACAAAATCATCTCAAAATATTGATGTTTTAGTCCTCTCTTCATTGACCCAAGCACATGGAGACATGGGAGCTGATTCTGGAATGGGTTAGGAGTGTACAAGAACCAACTGAAGAATTTCCTACCTTTATAGAATGTGTTTCAGAGGCAACTCGCCTCCATATTCAGCTGTAATCAACTGCATCAGTGTTTAGCTTCGAGTGTATTTGTCTCTTTGTTGGAAAATACATCTGGAGATAATGTCATGGTTCTTTGGTACTTCAAAATTTCATAAACTCTTCTTGTTTTAATTTCCCTATCATGTACCTAGTAGGTAGAGGAACGAATTGTATTCCACCCAAAAATTTGATATCAAGATCTCACCAAAAATATATGCTTTTAACTCTCCTGAATCCCCCTTAAAAAAGGCTCTTGGAACAAGAACTGTCTATAGGCGTGTCGGTCTATGAACATCATAACTCAAAAACGAAAGTTTCGCTAAATACCTTGGTATTTAAGTTCAGCATCTTCCAAGGATGCGACATGAAGATCTGCAAGAAAATCCCCTCCTCAAAACTACCCTTTACATGGAAAATTTTTTCTTATTTTTGATTTTTTCAAAAGTGGCTCTAATGATTTTGATTAAAATACTATATACCTAGTAGGGACAAAAACATTGTTACAACTTTAACATGAAAAAGTATAATTTAGAAAACATTTTTAGCTCAAATCTTTAATGAAAAATGAAGTACATAGTTTCCAGAATTACTTACAACACTTAGGTTTCAAAATGTTCTCCCCAAGCCGTGATAGAGGCCCTCAATCTTCCTGGTCATGCATCATGGAACCAATAGTATCCAAAGGAATTGCCTTCACTTCTTTCATTATAGCATGCTTCAAACTATCAACATTGCGATGTCTCTTGTTACACACTCTTCTCTGAAGTTCATTCCTTAGACTGTAATCCAGGAAATTTAAATCAGGACTCATAGCAGGCCATTCTTCATATAAAATTAATTTGAGAACATTGCCGCACAACCAGCTCTGAATGGCAGGGGCTGAGTCCAATGTGATCCATGAAACGATTCTGTGTTAAGCTCTGAACAATTGGGTCCAAGTACTGTTTCTCTTTAGACTTTTGCCAACATTTTGACACCCTTTTCACAAACCTGCATGGGTGTTATACTATTGTAACTCACTCACCACTATACCATAACAGGTGGTGGATGATAGGCTCGGTAGATTCGGGATCAACTTTTTGAGCCATAGTTGCACTCTCTGCATAAATTCAATCATCTTGTTGGTTATAGCACTCTTCCACATCAAATAGCTTCTCATTAGTGACAAGAATTGTCTTGTGTTGACCATTTGCATAATGCTTTAAGAGAGTCTTTGATTTCTTCATCCTCTTTTTCTTTAATTCAAGAGTGGGAAAGTGGCCAGTCTATCTATGATATGCCTTCACTCTCAGGTCACTGAGAACTCGTTTCATGCTGTGCTTAGAAACCTTCAATTCATGGGTAAGGATTTTATGCTTCCGTACAGGATTTCAACTTTGTCTGGCTGCCACTGCTCTAATGAGCTCTGGTGTCCTGTCTGTCCATGGATGGCTTGGATTTCATTGTATCCACTGATGGCACAATAGACAAACATTTTACTTATTCCAAGCTTTTTCAAGCTGTTAAAATCTTGTCCTGGAGCCATTCCCACTTTGTGTAGAGAAATAAGAGCTATTCAATTTTCTCTTTTGCTCCATTCCATAATTGCAACACACACTAGCACTGACAGTTGGAAGACTGAATGCAGGAAGCACTGCCTTCATTCATGTGCTTGCCATCTCACTTGTCTGAATGAATGGTAGACATAGGGGACTTGCAAAGTTGGGTAACAGTATTTAAGCTCCTACTAGATATGTAAGATATTTACATGACAAAATGTATATTGAATTTTATGGAAATAGCTCTTCATTTGGAAGGAATTTTGTATGATAGGTAAAAGATAAAAGATTTAGATCTCTTTAAAACACACAGTTTATTTCTAGGAACTATTTCTTGTGGCAGCAACCATTTTTGAGATATCTGTTATCATTGGTTTAAAATGTTCAATATCTTGTCATTTTTTTAAAGTGCTCTTGAAGATGTTCAGTTGTTTCTTGTGATGTCGTGGAATGAATATGGAAATTTAAGGCCATCATATATAATGCCCTGCCTTTGAACATCTGACTATCAGGATGTTTTTATTATATATAATTATAATTCATTACTACTAATGAAACTAATTATAGTTTTTACAGACCTAACAGTTGGGGCTTGCTTTTAATATAAAGTCAACTGAAAAATTCAACTTCACAACCGAAATATGAACACGGTTCTCCCGCTTTCCATGCAGTTGCTCTAACCATTGAGCTACTGTGACAACATGCCTGTGGGACATTGATCTTCCCAATCGACTCCAAGTGTCTCCCTGATAGACCACCACACATCTCACTAGAGATAGCAATCTCAATGGCAACTTGCATTCTCAAGTACTTTATTACTGGGCATACATGTTTCTTTGTAAGGATGCTTTTGTTATGTACATTAATTATAATACATTACTACTAATGAAAGGCGGCGCCGTGGCCGAGTGGTTAGATCGCTCGCCTCCCACCGAGGCGGCCCGGGTTCAATCCCAGGGACCTGCATGTGGGATTTGTGGTGGACAAAGCAGCGTCTGGGCAGGTTTTCTCCGGGTTCTCCGGTTTCCCCTGCCATTCATTCCACCAACTGCTCCATCATCACCTTTCCTTTCATCCATTTCACCAACATTTCGTTTCATCTACTTCCTTCATCCCATACCAGGCATCGGGCTGATCACCCATCCTGGATGCTCTGTCTGATCCATGAGCGTCTGCTCCTCGACGGGCCTCTGACCCCAGGCACCCGCTTGTAAGTCCTGGGGGGTGTAAATCCTACATAAGAGGAGGGTAAAAAGATAATGAATGAATACTACTAATGAAATTAATTGTACTTTTTATATACCTAACTGGTTTGGGCTTGTTTTTAATATAGAATCAACTGAAAAATTCAGTGTCACAGCTGGGATTTGAACACAGTTCTCCTGCTTTCCAATATTGCTGATTTGTTCATTTGTTTGTACTTTATGTTCCTCATATGCTTCTTCAGTCTCATAGTATTCTTGAAATTTCAAATTACATTGCTTTGAAGAATTTGGTGTTTAAAATAAGAGCTGAAGTTTTCCTAAAAGCATAATAACTCTAACTTCTCTCCCCCCCTCTGCTCCCCTTGTGCTGTGCATCAGAATTAATGAACAGTAGGGAGACAATTCTATTTGAATAGGTTTCAATTTAAAAATATGATATATAACACTCATTGGAGTCTTTCTACCCATTACAACATATATCTCTTCAATGTTCTAATATTGATATTAAAAAATACAGTATGTGATCAAAAGTGTCCGGACACACCCACAAACATACTTTTTCATCTTAGGTGCATTGTGCTGCCACCTACTGCCTGGTACTCATACGCGATCTCAGTAGTCCTTAGACATCGTGAAACAGCAGAATGGGACGCTCTGTGGAACTCACAGACTTCGAACGTGGTCAGGTGATTGGGTGTCACTTGTGTCAGAACTCTGTACATGAGATTTCCACACTCCTAAACATCCCTAGATCCACTGTTTCTGATGTGATAGTGAAGTGGAAACGTGAAGGGACATGTACAGCACAAAAGTGTACAGGCCGACTTCATCTGTTGATTGACAGAGACCGCCGACATTTGAAGAGGGTCATAAAGAGTAATAGGCAGACATCTATCCAGACCATCACACAGGAATTCCATACTGCATCAGGATTCGCTCCAAGTACTATGACAGGCGTGAGGTGAGAAACCTTGGATTCCATGGTTGAGTGGCTGCTCATAAGCCACACATCACACAGGAAAATGCCAAACGACGCCTCACTTGGTGTAAGGAGTGTCAACATTACATGATTGAACAGTGGCAAAACGTTGTGTGGAGTGACGAATCATGGTACACAATGTGGCGATCCGATGGCAGGGTGTGGGTATGGCAAATGCCTGGTGAACGTCATCTGCCAGGGTGTGTAGTTCCAACAGTGAAATTCGGAGGTGGTGGTGTATGGTGTGGTCATGTTTTTCCTGGAGGGGACTTGCACCCCTTTTGTTTTGCATGGCACAATCACATCACAGACCTACATTGATATTTTAAGTACCTTCTTGCTTCCCACTGTTGAAGAGCAATTCAGGGATGGCGATTGCATCTTTCAACACGATCGAGCACCTGTTCATACTGCACGGGTTGTGGCGGAGTGGTTACACGACAATAACATCCCTGTAATGGACTGGCCTGCACAGAGTCCTGACTTGAATCCTATAGAACACCTTTGGGATGTTTTGGAATGCCAACTTCGTGCCAGGCCTCACCGACCTACATCGATACTTCTCCTCAGTTCCACACTCCATGAAGAATGGGCTGCCATTCCCCAAGAAACCTTCTAGCACCTGATTGAAAGTATGCTTGTGAGAGTGAACTCTGTCATCAAGGCTAAGGGTGGGCCAACACCATATTGACTTCCAGCATTACCGATGGAGGGCCCCACGAACTTGTACGTATTTTCAGCCAGGTGTATCATGTAGTGTATCTATTGATTTCACTAATTTCACATACATTTACGCAGTACTTGAAATGACGTGTTTAAAAGAGCTATTACAAACTATACCACAGATAAATCACAAAAGATGTTTAATATATGTTGTCGTTAATGTTATATTTTGTTTTAATTCCCTATGATTTACCTCACATACAGGTCCTTTTTGAACCATGAGATCAGTAACCTATTAACAGATGGTAGAAAATTGAACATTTCGCTGTCATTAATTAGTGTTTTGTTTTTCATGACAGAATGTTGTTGATAATGTAACAGATGGTTATTTATCATACTCACTATGCTGTCTCTACAGCTCTTTAGTATGTTTTTATGCATTTTTCTGCCAAACATGTAATATCATTACTCATTTAATGCATACTGCTTGCCCTCCTTACATTGGCCTAAGTGAAGATGAATTATGAAAACTTATGCTGGTAATAGACAGCATCATTAATAAATCAGCAGTCGAGTACAGCAAATGAACTAACGAATACAGGATTAACACCCTTGCAGTAGTGCACAAGATTGCCAAGCAGTGAATGCTTATGATTGTATTTGATTTATTGATGTGTTGTGCTTGTTTCCATTAAATTATGCTTTCGCTTGATACCAACAAACTTGACTATGACAGAAGTATTTACATTGGGCTTCCAAATATGTACTCAAATTGCAGTGTGGCTACATGTTTGACAGAAAAAAATTGTGACTGGGAATTCAAGGATGACCCCTAATATGATGTTATCAAGCAGCATTTTTTCAAAAAGAAGAGAAAATGTTAAACAACATATCCATTATGTGTGTTGACTTTGGGTAAGGTGACTTATTTGCAGTTTACAACAGTGTATTTGTCCAATACCAAATGACACCCAATCCTATAATGTTATGTAACTGCAGCAAACAAAAGAGCCTTCTAAAGTGTAAAATCTATGTTAGTGGCTATGTATACCTGTGTTAAACTCACCGTAAGCTGTTTACAAAACTGATTTTTAATATGTGAAAGTACTGGACAGAAACTACAAAATAATTTATGCTCTAGGTATTAAACTGTTCTGCATTGTGTTATTCATTAAAAAAAATTAAATTTGCAAATCTTGTAACTGAATGTAATGTCTCAGTGTAGTGGCAGATCCTTGCTAACAGCTATGGAAAACTTAGCATGCCACACTCTTTAGAAGGTAGGTGTGAACAAAACTATAAGGCAAAGAGGAAAGATTCTGATAATTTATTCTAAATAGAACAGAACATTTACTGCCACATATTTCATGTTGTTCATGTATATTGCATTTCAGATGATGTATTTCCTATGATTCTGAAAAGAGTTTTGAGAAATGGTTTCAAAAAGGAGTTTCCAAAAAATTATTTTATCACTTATTAGTAAATCCTAGGTAAATTTTCAATTTAGGTATGAACTGCTTTTTAGCAACTATCCTTACTTTTAATTATTTTGATTACTAATGTTACCTTCAAATGATATAATATTTTTATAGCTTTCTACTTTGTAAAAGTAAAAGGCACATTTGGGAGGAAATCAATAGTACTTCATAATGCTTATTGAACTGTATAATAGCATTGATTTTAGGTTGACAATCATCTAACAATACATCAAATGTATCTCTTTGTTACCTAATGCCATTTTCAAAACCACAACTTATGATTTTATTCAGATTAGTAATAATTTTTGCATATATTTAAAATATTAAATATTGTAAATAAACAAGTTCAGTATCACTGCCTAACAGCACATATTATTCAAAACAGTGTAATACATATGGGCATGTAATAAAGTACCAAATTCCATCAAATCAATACTAAAGTCATTTACAAATATGGATGTATAATTTGCAAAAATTTTGATTACTTTTCACAATTATGGTTTATATATATTTTCCTTACAGTTGTTTCAGAAATGCAACTGAATTGAGCTCAGATGATGATGGAGCATGTTTCTCTGACACAATATATTTAACAATGGCATGAGAAATAGTTATATTATTTTTAATAATTAGAAAATAAATGCTGAATATTAAGGATGGATAGCATTTATTGTTGCTGTTCTCAATAACACAGTAGATGTTAATTACTAATTACTCAATAGCACTTCTATATAATTTTAGTACAATTTTCTTGCACATGCAATTGTTGAGAGGTATTTTCTTATTTTTCCTTTTCAGGATTATATCACAGAGTTTTCTCTGAACCTTTTTTTCACCTGAATGAAATTGAATAAAACACAGTTTTTGCTTTGTTTTCACCATCGAAAATAATATATATTAAAGATCATCAGTCTTAAACTTAACTGTAACAGTTTAATCACATCAATTACTAATTCTATGCAAAATCCATGACAGTACTCTTGGATTGCATAGGATATGCACCTAGTAGAGTTTTTTTTTATTTCATTTTGAAATTCCTATATGAACATTTTATTTATTGGAATTTATCATGCATAAGAACTCCTTCATAGGTAAACAGTCTAGGGCTTTTGGCCATGATATGAGAATGGAAATGATTTGCTATTCTTGTATTATAATTCAGCTGGAATAATAATAGTTTTTTTGAACAAAACAATAACCTAAAAATGTATAATGTGTGTGATTACAACATATTCAATTCCTTAATATAATTCAAAATTATTATTATTATTATTATTATTATTATTATTATTATTATTATTATTATTATTATTATTATTATTGTTGTTGTTGTTGTTGTTGTCGTCATACTTTTGCATCTGGAGTATTTTCAATGTTTTCATTTAATCGCTTCATATGAATGTGGCATGAGAGTGAACATGTTAGAACTCGGTGCAAATATTAATCACCTATTCAACAGACCATTTTACATAAAATAATTGTATAGCATCAATTGTACATAGGTGACTCAGTCTTTCTTATGCTTTTTTCTCTCATAATTTAATGGCTAATAAGAAATGATTCTACAATAAAATTCAACAGGAAAAAGAAACAAAAAGAATGGATCAAAGCAATGAGCTAAAATAATGTACAAAATGTTGTCTTGTAGCATCATTATAAATTACTTCTTGTCCATCCTGTTGACATTCAGCAGCAATTGCCTCTTCAATTATTGCTTGGCAAATGTTAGGTGGCACTGGTGGCTCTTCCTCCATCTCAATTGCTATGTTGTGCAGCACAGCACAAGCTACAATGATAGCCTCAACCCTGTCAAGCTTCAGGCATAAGGCGTTTGCCAGTACAGGAAAACGTCTCTTCCATACACCATACGATCGTTCTACAGCATTCCTTGTTCTGATATGAGATTCACTATACAAGTTTTCTGCTGGTGTTCCTGGATGTAGAAAAGGTGTCAAGAGATATGGTATTAATGCATAACCTGAGTCTCCAAGCAGTATAGCACTTCCCATTCTTCTCTGGTCAAATCTGGCTTTTAAACTTTAATTGTTGAATATTGTCTGGTCATGCACAGCTCCTGGCCACCTAGCAACTATATCCATAATTTTAAGTTCTGCATTGCACACAGTTTATATGTGAAAATTTCCCATCTCTTCCTCTGTACTCTTCTGCATTTTCACCACCTGGGTGACCTTATTGGTACATGGTGCATTCAATTGCACCTATTACTCTGGGAAATGCTGCTATACTGTAAAGCCCCTGCTGTTCTTTATTTCATTTGGAGTTTGTGGAAGCTTTATGAAAGCTAGACCTAATTGAGCAGTGGCTTCACTTACTTTCTTAATAATTCTACTTGCTGTACCCTTGTCAACACCACAGAATTCACCCAGGCATATTATGAGTGCTCCACAGGCATAGAATCTAAGATTAAGAAGTAACTGATTGATGGGTGTCGCCAAAAGATTTCTGTGGAGGAAACAAAGTCAGACATAATCTTGGCTTTTTTTTTTTTTTTCAAGTGGTATCTCGTATATAATGTTCCTTTTAAATTTTGTATTTTATCAATAATATTTAATACCATAACCTCACTCTTGACATCACTAGGTGTGTATAGTACTGGTATTGTGTATTCCACACTGTATTGTGCATTTATCTTGCATAGTAAGTAACCTCACACTTTCCATAAAATATTATGCTATTAAAATTCCAGGTACACCATCGGTCAAAAGTTTTTGAACAGCCTGTTTTGCTGCAATTAACAAGTGTATAACGCCAAACAAAGCCAATGTCATATTATAAATGGTAGAAATCCATGGAGACATAATTGAAATTTACTATGCTACCTTTTGTTTGTCAATTACATGCATTTTGAAAATGTAGCATTTGTTGGCCCATATAGGAACAATTACCCTAATGTTGTTTTGGATGTCATAGTATGTCTGTGATTCCCTAGATGTCATTCACAGACATCTGTACATAGGTATTGGCTATGAACAGCACTTCAGTGCTTCATAAGCAGGTGAATGGTACACATTGTTATTGTGCAGTTGAAAAGTCTGAAATGGGTAAAAGAAGGGAGCTTTCAGCAGAAAAACGTGCTGCAATAGTCAGCTTACATAAAGCAGACCACACCATACGACAAATTGCCACACAAAAACACGTTTCCTTGGGAAGTGTCCATTACACTGTAAAGAGGCATGTAACTACAAATAGCAATAAGGATTGTTATCAAAAGGAGAGGCCTAGGGTGACCTCAAAAAGTGAGGATAAACATTTAATAGTGACCAGCAAATATGATCGTTTCAAAACAGCACCCATGCTGACAGCAGAACTAAACCAGTGGAGGGATGAATCTGTGAGTGTATCTACAGTGAAGAGATGACTTCAGGATGCACATCTGAAAGGTTGCATTGCGGCAAAGAAACCCCTATTGAGAGCTGTCAATAAACGGAAAATATTACAATGGGCCAAGCGACATGTAAGCTGGACTGTTGATCAGTGGAAAAAGGTATTATTTACTGATGAATCTAAGTTTGAGCTATTTGGCTCAAAACATCGCCAGTTTGTTCGACATGCAAAAGGTGAACGCATGGCACCTCAGTGCATATCCCCTACAGTCAAGCATGGAGGTGGTTCGGTGCTGGTATGGGGTTGTTTTGGTGGCAATAGGACAGGCGATATTGTGAAAATAGCAGGAATTATGAAGAAGGAGCATTATCACAATATTCTCCAAGGCCATGCCAAACCATCTGGGATGCGGTTAATTGGCCAGGGGTTCATTCTGCAGCAGACAATGATCCCAAGCATACATCTATACTCTGTAGAAGATACGTTGAACGATTGGAAGAGACACAAGTCTTGAAGAACATGGTTTGGCCCCCTCAAAAGTCCTGACTGCAATCCTATTGAACTACTTTGGGATAATGTGGACAGAGAGGTAAGAAAGAAACAACTCACTAATGTAAATGTATTGTGGAGTCATGTGCAAAGCATATGGAGGGATATTTCTGAAGATACACTGGCGCACTTAATAGAAAGAATGCCAGAGTTTGCAAAGCTGTAATTAAAACAAGGGGAGGTTACTTTGAAGAAAGCAAAATGTAACATGTATTGCTGATTTTCATTAAATATACTGTTGTGACTACAAATTATGTCTTTTTTATTCCATTGTTTCAATAAATCCTAAAAATGAGGTGTGTTCAAAAACTTTTGAGCGGTAGTGTATATGATTCTGTTTTAAATAGTACCTTTATTTTATCCAAGTTTTACATACCTGTCTGTCATATGTTCCAAATCATCATTGATGAGATCCAGCACTCTCAGTATGGTATCCTTTCTTAACCTGAATGTCTCAAAAAAATTCATCATCGTCGTATTTGTTTATTAGATCCCCTCTACAATGTATTGTCTTTTGCTTTCTCGATCTCAAAAGCGTATTATAAAGCAATCATCATCGCTATCAGATAAATTTGCATCTAATACCCAAGCACCCATTTTCCTTTTTATATTCTATTCTCAGAATAACGGCTTATTCCCGCATGGAATCGCGGAACAAGTTATTCCATGTTTATTCTCTTGATAGGCTCTATTCCGGTGCCGTTCAACACAACTTAGTGCCTAACTATGGAATAACATCTAACAGAAGTTTATTTGGAGTTCATACAACTGGCACTTAGTCATATTATTTTTGTAACAGATTTTTCAGCATTAGTAATGCTGAGAAAGTGCATATAAATAAGTGTAGATTGATGTAAGCCCTCAACTCCAGAACAAAAATTAATTTTTTTGCAGCTACTCATATTTTAATTTTTAATCACACTTCCTGTAATATTTCAAATAATGACATACAACCTTATGGCAGTTAGGTGACAGTAAATGTTAAGCCACATATTATACATCCATCTTGCCTGAAATCTTTTGACTTGATATATGCAAACCCTGTGTGTATGCATGTGTGCGCTTTATGAAGACATTACCGAAAACAAATTTAAACACACAACTTGACATGTGTTTCGAAATGAAGTAGGCTACTAACCCCTTATCCAAAAATGCCAATGGACAATTTCATTGTACCATTTTGTAGAAAATTATTACTGTTTTGTTTATTTCTTTACCATATTAAGTATGCCTAATTATTGTATTAACCATGGGGATTCTTCTCTTTCTCTCTCCCTCTCCCTTTCCTCCTACTCCCCTTCTCCCTTTATCTCCCTCTACTCTGTCACTTTTAGTCTCTTCCTTCTTTCCCTATCTCCTCATCTCATTTCCTTCCCCTCATCCTTGCATAGTCTCCCTCCCCTTTTTCTTTTCCTATCCTACACTTTTTTTGTTCCTACTCCCTCTCTGTTCCATTTCTCCCCCTTTACCTTCTCTTTCTCCCACCCATTACTTCTCTCCTCCCCTTTGTGAAGCATGCTTCATGTGATATTTTGAAAACCGGTATTAAAGCGGATTGTTCTGGGGCATTAATAAATATTGAAACACAATTTCAGAACTATACCGTTTTGCGCGGTAACTGGTTTACATACTTAAATAATAGTAACGAAAAATTGTTATAACTTCTTACATTCCTGATGAATTTTTATAAGTAACACAACTTGTCAATGTTATGTTTATAAACTTTCGTTATGTAACATTCTTAAAAATAAAAAAGAACAAAAATGCGATAATAAACAAGATATTTTGATTTTCTGATTTCATGCCCAATTAGAACCTCCCATTTGGGGAAAGTAACTACCATAGCATAGAACCTATTCTCTAAAGTACCACGTAAGGTATGTTAAATAGCAAGTTTCACAATAATGAGTCTGCTATTACTTGTGTAATAATAGTAATAATAATAATAATAATAATAATAATAGTAGTAATAATAATAATTATAGCTGGGATTTCTATGTAATCACATATTTTGTTCCTTGCTATTTAGATGCTGGGAAAAGTTATATGTTATTAAACCACTGTATTAGGGTTACTATAACTGAATTTCATTTTACATATTTTAAAATATTTGTGGATATTTTACATATTCTTAGTGATATTACATAACATTACATATTTTAGCATTTTCATATCCGTGTATATACATTTGTTTGTTGAAATACGACATTCAATGTGGGTCTCTTTCAGTGCCCCAGGTATTTGAAAGCATGACAAGTGCAGATAAAGGAACCTCTAAAATTGGTTTTACCAAAGGTTCTAATTAGTTGCATAAAACATGGTTACTTTAATACTATACACTGGTGCCAATCTTACCTTTTACCCCTAATAGCTAGGGTTAATGGCTGTTTAACCAGCCACCTGCATATTAGGTTTCCATACCATATTATGCATTCTGTGCCGGTCTTTACATCTTTCAGCCTAATTGCTTTTAAACTGCCACCTGCATAATGGAGTTTCCAGAAATATTTTTCCAATCGCATTTTATGACTGTTTGTTACTTTGGGATTTACAACTCTGTTCTTAAAGACTTTCTACTTTTGCAGTGACTCCAAGAGATTTTAGTTTCGTTTAAAGAATTTAAGGAATACTTCAATTAATTCAAAGAATACTTCTGTATACCTTACGGTGTGAAACAAGTGAAAAATAGTTATTTTCTCAAAATTTGCAATTTTACTGATTTGCATAAAATAAATGTAAAGTACATGCTAACCAAATCTCAAAGCACATGTCAAGCAGAAGTGACAATGACGCCATATTGAAATGCCTGCACTCCTCAGATTCCACGTTGAATGGCCATGGCTCCTCAAAAGTTTGTTTTGGGTGTAAAGTTTCTGTAAATCATATTTGAGGACAGCTACATCTAGGTTAACATATATATCAGTGTTTTGTTAAATACAGTGAAGCAAACGAAAAAACTTATCATCCCACTGTAAAAATATTGTAACAAAGCAATGGAGGGAACATTAAGAAAGTGAAAAAGACAGTCAAAATAGTTGTTGCATTTTAACCCCTGAACTGATATGGACATATGGGTAGGGACCAACTAAAGCAAGCAGTGTGACGGCATGGTTGAATGCTGACGAGTTTTGATTGAATGCAGATATATGCATTTTACTCTTTTATCATGTTTATGCAGTTATTGAGATCAGACAAGCTGCAGCTATCATGTGTTGGATGGCAGAGCCGTTTAAGGCATTGTGATATGCTATGGTTAGAGGCTCGCTCCCCAAAGTAACAAAATATGTAATCTATCTTTTTTTTTTTATTCCTATTTCAATAGGACAACTTTTAGCACCTCACCTCACTGGGTATCCTTGAAGGCTTAATAGAATGCAAAACTTCAAGTGAGTTTTTCTTACATTTCAGTTTTTCTGCATTTTGCCAATTCAAACTCTATAGGTTTCTAGAGTTTTTAAGCTGGGAAGCTGAAACTTATGCAGAATGTGTCTCTAAGTAGAGGCTACAAAACTTTGAATTTAGTTTTTTAATTAAACTAATATTTGGAAAATTATGAGTAAAACAATTTTTAATTGCACTAAAATTTTGAAGCTTTTCCCTCGACTTATAGAAAATATTTTTTACTTCCTTATTAATTAAAATATTTGGAAATGTACTTCTTTTATATTTAACCCAGATATACTGTTAAAAAAAATAGAAAAAGTGTTCAAATTGTGGGAGAAGATAGTTTTTGAAAATTGGCCAATTTTTTTTTAATAAAATTCCAAAATTAAAAAACTATTAAGTACAAATTTATGAAACTATAGTTATGAGTACACATATAATTATTAATCTTTGTTCAAAAAATCAAGTTTAATTAAAAACATAGTAGATAGAAAATTCATCTGTTTGCACTTTACACCAATTTTCAACCAACATCTAAAATGATGGGAATATTTTCAGTTATAGCTTTATTATATTAGCAGAACTTAGCCTCTTTAAAGAGGCCTCTGAGCAAAATTTCTAGTCTTTCACGCCCAGTATAGAATGGGACGCTAAGAAGTAGTTAAAGAGCGTCCATAAATAAAACTCAATTTAATTTTTCCAAAAAAAGAACAACCCACAGCTCAGCTTGTGTTGTTTTGTTAACTATGAAGGTTCTCTTCATGCCCCTTTCACTTTCAGCCTTCCTCTCTCTTTCTCTACCTCTTCCACTAACTTCCTCTCTCCCACTCCCTAATCCTCTCGCATTTCTACCTCTCCTTCTTTCATTCCCTATCCTATCCTATTCTTTTTTGTTTTTTCTCTTTCTCTTCCTCTCCCCACTCCCACCGGTCGTCCTCTGCCTCATCCCTTTCTCTCTGCATAACATACTTCATGAAGTATTTTGAAATCTGCTTTTTATAGGATGCTTTTGTGTAGAAAAGAGCAGAAATACTATTGTGAAATAAAAATGTTTCTGTAATATATCTGATTTTTGTCCCTCCTATAATATTTGACTTTTAGTTTTACACCTAATTTAATAGTTTGATAATAGAAAACATTAGCAGAACTGTTTTCATTACACATTTTGCTGCAGATGAAGGGGGATACAGGGGGCTGAAATAATAGTGATGTATTTAAAAAGTGGGTTGCTATATGTTGGCTTTGAAATTCCACACTCTTAAAATGTCATCACAAGAAGCAAAAGAATGGTGACTTAACACTGGAAACTTCATACTAATAGCAATGGATATCTCAGAAATGCTCAATGTCACAAAACATTTTGTTTCATAAAGTATGTGTTTTAAAGAAATAATGTTTTTCATGTGATTAGTTGTTTTGACTATCTCTTATGGTTCAGCAATTACAATTATACAAAATTCATTGTGCTGGGTACTTTTTTGTTTAGAAAATAAAATATAATGAAAAATTTCACATGTGAAGGATAGTTTTGATGATAATCTTTGTGTTGTACCCCATGCAAGATAAGTAACAAGTTTGGTATCTGGCTTACTTTTAATTTTTTAGTTGTCTGTTTCTTTCTCATATAAACATACACACACACACACACACACACACACACACACACAGCTTAATTTCTTTTTTTGGGAGTGGAGTGAAGTGGATCTCAAAATGTGCATTTCTGGCAAAACATCAATGTCGGATTTTTGCATGAGCTACAATGCTTCCTCTACCTACTTTAGGTAAGTGGCAGAGAAAGTAAAACACTTTGTCCAAACTTAATGTCACAAACACAAGACCCTTTTGTACACTGATACTTACAGCCATTTGATAAACCATCATAGCAATTTATGTTCAGTTTGATGCATTACTTTCACATGACTCTTTAGCCACTAGTGTTTGCTTTTATAAAGCTTCCCCAGACTATTCCTGCAAAAGCTTATTTTTCGTATTTACTTCATGTTAATCAAGGTAAACGTTTGCAGAAATGTTTTCATTAAACACGTTTTATTGTAGGCTCAAGGGGTATTCTAAGTTTTTGCTATCTCTTATAATTACCATATATACAAAATTCATTCCGCATGAAGAGAACTTAAGAGGCTATTTGCAGAAAATTCGGTAATGTTGCTGCCAAAGCGTCCAAGGCTGCGTAACGTCAGGCAGGCAACATGTGGCAACGGAATGAGCAGAATCACAGCCTAGCTGTGGCATAAGCGAAGCTTAACGTTACAAACAGACGCCGTCCTATGGCTTGGGCCTCCGAGAAATCCCAATGGTTAGGATGCGTAAGCCTTCTTCCGTCGGGCCCTTAGCGTTAATATTAATTTCAGTGCAATTATAAAGACTGAAACTGAATGTATATAGCTGAATATACATCCATAATTTGAAGTTCACAGGAAGTTATGCGTACGGTTACTTGTGTCAATAAATGGTAATGCAAACTTGAATTTTGTAAACAGTCCAATATAAGCGAACAAATTGCGCCCACAGTACCTGAGAGAACTGTTTAACTGAAATTACGGATACATATTCAGTTATATACACTCAGTTTGTTTTCATAAGTTGGAGAACAATGGTTCACAAAAATGAATATTATTTACAAAGTATAAACATGTTTATGAATATACAAACTCTCTTAACTCATAATTTTGCTCTTGATTTGATAAGTATTCACAACCTGTTGCTGCTCTGTTTCTTGCAGCAAAGAAACTGCGATGTTCTGAACTTCCATTATATCTAGTTTTGCAAGAGGAATGTAATGGGAAGTCTCTTCTTTTTGGTAGAAAGGAGTCTTCTCTGCGGCACAATTTTTTTTTTTTTTTTTTTTTTTTTTTTTTTTAATGTCTTCGGTTTTGGGCATGAGTACTTGTTCATTTTGGTTGTGAACTGCTGCTAAAGTCAGTTTCTTTGCTGCAAGAGAGGGAGAGAGCAGCAACTATGTAGTTGTGATAATTATCAAATCAGGAACAAAATTATGAGTTTAGAGAGGAATGTATGTGTTTATATTTTTATTTTTAAATATTAATTTCAGTGAACCGTTGTCTCTACCAGTCTATTCATTTAAATAGTCACTCAGTACTGTAAGTGCAATTTGTTCGTTAAAATTAGACTATTTACAAAATTAAAGTTTGCACTACCACTTACTCTCTTGCGACCTTATTCACTTATTAACACAAGTATGTAAATAATTGTAGTCATATCTTCCTGTGAGCTTCAAATTATGGACGTATATTCAGTATGTTTTTTTTAAGTTTGAGAATATGGTTCATTGAAATCAATATTAATGCTACGGGCCCAGCGGAGTCTGTGCATCGTAACCATTCGGATTTCTTCGTAGACCCAAATCCATAGGACGGCGTCTGTAACGTCAAACGGAATGACGTTAGGATTCAGTTAGTTGTTACATATGGCTTCCGTTATGGTGAAGGCGGGAAATTCTATGATCGCTCAAAATTGCGTTAACCAGGCATGGGTAGTACGACATAACCGGAAATAACTATTAAATTATAGGTAACCTCACGCAATTCTACAACAGATAATCTTAAAATGTGAATACATAGTTATTAAGGATATTATGTGCAATGTGTTGAAGTCGATAAGTGTTACTTTGTATATAATGATACCGGCCATAAATCCAATATCGAAGTACCTACCTATTGCGCTAAATGCATAAATGGTTATTTAACAAGTACAAATTTGCGTTATAGATTTACAGTGTGAATATATTTCGTAATATACTTTTATTTAACAAATACAAAGTTGCATTATAAAGCTATATGTGTTTCTGTAATTTACAAACGGTATGCTTTAACAACCCTGACATTACCTGACATTAATTTTTGCAAATTATTGGGATTACAACGTTATTTTAAATGCGGATGGACACTAATTAACAGCTTAAACCGAATGAAGGAAAAGGAATTCTTGTTCTTTACTCCATACTCCTTTTCGATTATGGTACGCCCCTTTTACGCTTCATTCTCATTCGCTCGTTAATCACGTGACGTCACCTGCCCTTCAAGGAACCTTTTTGGTTTTTAAATACTTTGGTGTTCTGTAGTTTTAACTTCCGTTTCCGTGAACCAGTTCGGTTTAACCTCTATTCCGCTTTGTAGGCAAATAACACTTCCTGTATACCGTGCTTCCGTTCCAGTACTGTAGCTGAATTACTAATAATCTTCGCGGATTTCTTTATATACAGCTGGTAAGGTTTAGCGAAATTGCGCTGCTACTGGACACTTTGACAGCAGCATGTAATGTAAATATCTTAAACACCTGGTATTTATAATCAAAATCATTAGGGTCATTTTTGAACAAATAAACGTTTTTCATGGGTAGTTTGGAGTGGTAGGATTTTGTTGAACAACTCTGTGTCAAATCCTTGGAACATGCCGAACTCAAATATGAAGTTTGATGTTTATCTGACGTTTTGTTTTTTACTTACACTGTTCACAGACGCACATTCATGTGAACCGTTTTCTGAAATGATTTTTCTTTGGGGGGGGCGGAATTAACGCCACATAAAATCTTGCATTTCCAGTGAAGTTTAAATTTTTGGGTGGGACACCATACTACCTTTATCTACTATAAGTAGGTGCTGAAGAAAGTTAGAAAAAAAAATTCTGATGTGTTACACTCACATGACCTTCTCTACTCTTGTACAAACTATTTTTACAAATGCTTATTCTCCATCTACTTCATGTTAATCGAGATAAACATTTGCAGACTCTATCTTATTGCTAATTTTCTTGTAGATGTAAGGGGAATATATATTTATAAGGGCAATATAGAAATACAGTAGCCTTTAAGCACATACATATCTCTTAATAGCTGGTTGCTAGGTGCAGCACCATTCCCTTTGCCACAGATTAATACTCTTTGCATATCCAAGACAAAAAAATGAATAACAAATTCCCATTTGAGAAAATAAGTATTGAAAAATTTAAGAGAATAACAAGTAATATCTTGAAAATGGTTCACTCACCAAAAAAAATGTATATGACATAAATTGTGTATTTTAATGCGATCTACATTTTTTGTGTAGTAAAATTTTGTCTATCTCTTATGGTTTACCAGTTATGCAAAAGTCGTTCACAGTGAAGAATACTTTTGGAGACATTCCCAGAAAATTCAAGATATACATTTTGTCATGAAAATATCTTAAACATATGGTATTTTAATCAAAATCGTTAGAGCCATTTTTGAGAAAATTAAAATTTTCGAAAAATCTTCTATGTAAAGGGTAATCTGGGGTGGGGGGATTTTCTTGAAAACCTTCGTGTCGCATCTCTGGAAGATACTGAACCTAAATACCAAGTTTGGTGTTTATCCGACTGTTCGTTTCCGAGTTATGCTGTTCACAGACAGACACACACATGGACATGTTTCCAAAAATACTTGTAATTCAATCTAAAATAAGTAAATAAACACCAAACTTTCATTCTTAAGTCAGGCGCCTTTTAAAGTGTCAACTTAATTAAATCAGCCATTTGTCCCGTAAAAAAACGGTGCAGTCTCCTTTCTTTACTTGTGTCTTGCATCTCCAGAATTTTTGTTTTAGTTTCAAATGGGTCCCATATTTTCTTAACGTCTTCTAAATTATGAACCAAATTATTTTTGCCATTTCTTGTGAGAAATGCTGTCAGCGCGTATCTCACTTATTGTAGTCATTGTTTAGCGCGTTCTGTGAACAATGAATGCAGTCAAAGTTTTCTTAGTCTAGTATTGGCAGTTGATGTGCTAAGTTATTTGCGTGAACTAAGCTGTTATGCTAAAATGTAAATGCACCTCTTCTTCCAACTTAAAGGAAAAAAATCTCTTCCTCTAAGAGACAAAGCTTAATTACGATATATTTGCAATTCCACATTTTTTATTGCACATGATGGGAACTCAGATATTGTTCAGCATGAGAAATCCTAAGAAATTCTGCATATGTTGTTTCTATTAAACGTGCAGTTAAAACTGCAGAACATTGCCAGCATAAACACGCTTTATTCAAAGACAATCATGAAATCAAATTCTTGATATTCAGGATCACAGAATGCTTTTAAATTAATTATAATAAGATAAGATATAACACCATTGAGGGTTGACCTGGTAATTCACTGTAATAAGACATTTCATTAAAGTCTGCTCTATATAACGAGAACCACACATTTACGGTTGCAAGCTTTAATTTTTATCAAGATAGAATGGGTAAATACCAAAAGTGTAATTTGTGAAATTCAAGGAAATGAGGCTAGATTGGCTGCAGCATGATGTAAAGTTTACTTGTAAACGAACCAAAACTGAAGCCAATGTTAATAATGAATTTAACGCCTTGGTGTAAACAGCTTCTTAAAGATGATCTTGACCAATTAAACTTTGTAAGTTTATCCATTGATACCAGCAATCACAAATCAACAAAGTTTCTTCCAATATTAGTTACATATTTCATTTCAGAAAGTAGGGTGCATAAAAAAAATATTGAAATACATTTCTAGTGAAAATTAAACTTCTAATATCTAAAAATGGTATGTTGGTTCTGCATAATCACTGCCTAAAATCAAAATTTGTGTGTTTATGTGCTGCCCTTATAAACAGTATGTTTGGTGGAGTAAACAGAAGTGCCAGAGTTTTTGCTAAATTACAAACAAGCCTTGATAGAAGTTATCTTAATAGGTATAGGTTGCATGGTATATATCATTCACAACAGTGTAGAAACAGCCATTGGGAAGCTGCCAATTGATATAGAGAATATCATTTGTAAAATTTACAAATATTTTCATATTAAGCTGTAAGGGTGGAAAGACTCGAGAGTTCTGTGATTTTGTAAATGTCCGTTCATCAAATGCTAGGTTAGAGCAGTACAAGATGGTTGGCATTGCTTCCTGCTCTTGAAAGAATTCTGAATATATATTCTGCTCTAAAATCATTTTTCCTCTCTGAATCAAGCTTTCTTTATCTTCACAATCAGTTTTCAACAATGAGGAATGTGGATTATGGCTATAATTTGCTCATAGTTAGTTCGATCTTTTTGAAATGAGCATTCAAGAAATCGAAAAGCAGAATGCCTGCCTTGCAGAGACAATGTCTTGTTATGAATTACTGATAACAAAGATAAACCCCAGGAAAGAAAATAACTATGAGTTTTAAGGTTAAAGCTATGTTAAAGGAATTGTATGACTGTGATCAAGCTGCTCACAGTTTATTTCTATGTTCATTCATTGTGTAATGTAGCCCTTGAATATTTGGATTCATGGGGCAACAGTTTTCAGATTATAATTCACTTTGTTGGACAGTTTGAAAAAGGAGCTACAATGGAGTGATATAGAATCAAGTATACAATTGATTCAGAAAGTAAGTGTAGAAATTGATAGAGCAGAACTGTTTGATGAATATTGTATTGTCAAAACGATAATAGCAAAAAATTAAATTACTGCGACGATTACAAGGAAGAATGCATAATAGATGGGTTGGATGGAATAATTGAAGTGTTAAAGGAAAAATGCATAAAAGTAGAAGTTCTGCCTAAAATTGTAGAACTTGCTCTATGTATCCTGGAGTTGAATGCAGGAATTGAGTATTTATTTTCGAAAATGAATCATTGTTGGTCATGTGATAAAACACATGCTTTAGATAGCACAACTGCCAATGTAATGATTCTCAAGTGTAATCTAAACACTTCATGTGCAGATATGTACTATAGATTGTTACACAATAAGCAGTTATGTGAGCAAATTCACTTAGGTGAAAAATACAAACAAAATTCTAGTAATATGAAGGATCTGTAAGTGCACTTCACTTAGGGTATTAGTAAACGTTCTGATGCAAAGCAGCAAAGTGCATTTATTCAACATCATGTTTCCTTCATCCTAATGTTCTATTAACACCATATTTCAGAAATTATTGATCAGTTGATCAGACCTTTTCAGGCATCCCGTATTTTAATGAAAAAATAAAAAATGGTAGGGTTAACTTAATGATTTTCAAGGAATTCATCTCCTCCCCCCTCACCCCTTGCAGATAAGGCTTTGCTTGGAAAATCCTTAATTAATTGTTAATTTCTTAGAAACAGCTGCAACAAATTGGTTAAAGACCCGCTTCAATGCCATGGAAGTTACATACCTGCCTCAATTCAAGAGGTCCTTAGTTTAAATCTCGGTTAGGGCAAGTTACCTGTATAAGATTTCTTCCGGGGTTTTTCCTTATCCTGAAAAAATGAGTGTTGGGTAGCTTTAAGCACTATAGACCGTGGGTTCATTTGAGCATCAATTCACCAATTTCATTCAGTCATCTATTTTGACCTATCTGATTAAAAGACATTAAACTAAACAAACAAAAAAGTTTGATAAAACATGTTTGAGAATGATATGCTGAACCAAATGTATATTTTGCATGCTTTTAATGCTTTATACCAGAGGTGGCGAAAACGTGACTCACGAGTTATTTTGACTCGCAGGCGCACGTTCCCTTTCTACAACCGTCCGTTTTATTTTCACATGCTGCTGAGTGACGCCGTGCGTGTTGCATATTTGGTGACTCGCGGAAGGAAGTCGTTTTCGCCACCCTTGCTTTATACAATGTTTTCCATTCTTATTTATTTATTTACTTGGGAAATCACAAGGGGCAGATGAGAATTTACTGCAGAAAAAAGAACCTTCAGCTCATTAAAACATACAGTTGATGAATAGCTCTCATTGGGTGGTTGGTTAGGTCAGTGGTCTCATTTGCAGCTATCATTCTAAGGGTCTATGATTCACTTCCTGAATGTGAAAAGTTTAAGTTGCCCTATTCTAGACCTTCACCTCTGACTACCACATGTGAAGACCCAAGGTGTTTTGGAGTCCACAGTAAAAGCTGTAGGGTTCTCATTACCATCCTACCATAAGGAATAACAGCCCGCTCGTAGTGTCCCCCACCTAATAAATGGTTCCATCTTGGTGCGACAAGGTTCTCCCAAATGTCCAATTGTTGTGTCCAATGCTCTCCAAGACCATATGGGGAGCATTGGAAACAACTACTTTCTCATTACATCAGTCATTTCTGAAAAATATACATTTAGAGCTATTCTGTAATGTTTTGTTAAGGATTAACAACTTGTTCAAGCCTCTAATCAATTGATCAGCAATCTGTAACTTCGTAAGAAAACAAAATTTTGTTAAGAATAAAACTTTGGTTGTTCAATGCAATAAATGCTGAGAATCTCATGCTAATGCATTTGTTGCACAACAGAACATAACGAGACAAATTTTAATCAGAACATAACGAGACAAATTTTAATAGGAAAATAAATGTTGTGTAATCTTGTATCATAATAAAAAGTAACAGTTATTGATTTACGAATTTTGGGTTCAAATAAGATAAATCTTGTGTTTATTTACATGGTTTGCAAATTTTATTTGCTTCATTTTCAGGTTAAGATTACGAACTGAGAACTGTAGAATAGTACAGCGATATGTTTTCCTTCCCAGAATTATTTTAAGATGATTTCCCAGTGCTTGGGTTATAAAATGATAATTTATACTTAATAAATTTGCATATGAAAAATAATCCAAAATAAAATAAGTAGTTGTAGCTAACGTTCCCCTAGATAACACAACTAGTGAAACTAACCTTTCTTTTACTATGACCTTCCACTTAATGAATACCTTAAATAATATGGTTAACAGATACCAATAATGATTTTCATTCAAAGATTAAGATGCAAGAACATGTCCACAGAATTGAACTAAAGCTGAACATTGCCAAATCATGAATAAAAGAATAAGTACCTATTTATGCTTGATGGTATACATTAACATTTCAGAAAAATCTGCATAACAACTGGTATCTTTAAAACATATAATTAAAAGCCATAAACCATAAAGAAAATTAAGCAATAATTGCACTTTGATATGAATGAGTAAACCTTTGATTGCCAATTTTTTTGTCTCTCTTTCTTAACCTAAAATTAAACTCATTTTACAGGGTCTCAGCCACAGTTATTCAACAATCTAATTATTTGGGGTCATAAGAAGATATAAGTCTTACTATTCCAAGCAAATTTAAAAATCCATATATATATACATTTTATGTTTTTCAAGTAACATTTTCACAGTACGCTTTGTCTTCATTTTGGGAAGGAAAAAGTAACAAAATCACTTGATAGTCAGTATTCCTGCGTGGAAAACGCTATCAAGAGCACACGAATTTTCAATTGGTCACTCCAATGGGCTAACAAACTGCGAGAAGGCAAATATCGCTATAACAAACAAGTTACAGAATGCCAAATACGAGGTGGCACATTGTTAAGAGTGGTTTTCTAAGCTTAACAAATAACTGTTCTTAACAATGAAGTTTGCTTTTGTGTGCCAACTATGTAATATGTTTGTAAATTGTGATTCTTCCTTTTATTTTGCACGAACTCGTTTCTGATAAAAATAACTTCATGTATAAACAATTAAGTGTTGTGTCCACATCATTCATGCAACTAAGCTTGTATTCCCAATTTGAAATCTTTTTGGGAGCAAGCTTTGTGATTAACTTAAAATGAATAGAAGAATCACTTTTTGTATGAAAAGGAATATTGTCAATTGGAAGTTGGTAGTGAAAGTCGTATAACTGTTAAACATATTGTTTTACCTTCAAGAATTTCAGCATAGGTTTGCCTAAAGGGATGTATCAGATTGATAAATATAGTAGGAAGAAACACACGTATTCTTGGAAAATAACAGTGAAAGGGAACTAAATATATTTTCTGAATGTAAAGAAATCCCATTGATTCAACTTCACATTCTTCTGTTTACTTTTACCTAAAAGTGGATTAGGGCATGCTTTAATTACCATTGCCTGCAGCATAAGCTAGTTGTTGGCTGCTTGCATTGTTTATAGAACAGTGGAATTAAATGGTTGGTAAAATATTTATGAAAAAATTTTTGATGACATGGTCTGAAGTTTGTCAAATGTGTACATTAATCATTTAACAAAATGGATTCAAACTATACAGGCATTTGACAACATGCTAAATATAGACAGTGGTACACAAACTATATCATTATAAATCTTAAGTGAAGGGGAAAAGTGTGAGCTTATTGAATATTTGGTGTACATTCATTTCATAATCTGTTGCTGACCAAAGGCTGAATGAGTTGCAGAACCAAACCTTTCTTATATAACACAGCACAAGACTGGGAAGGAAGGCAATGGCAGGAACAAGAACCTAGAACACGGACACAGACAGATGGATACATGACTGCCAGTCGGCCTCAACATGTGTTCCGCCACCCAAGTCGAGTAGGAGGCATACCTGTGATTCCTCGTGTTAGAACAGCAACTGCTCCACAGATGCAGCTGAGACATCCAACTCGTCAAAACCTCTTGGATGAACTACCTTCGCACAGTGTGGGGTTTGCTGCAGGTTAGTATCAAGAGAAATTCACTGCATTGAAATCTTACAAATGCCAAATAAATAGCAGTTTACACTTTTGAATCCCAAGCTTTATTTTTAATGCAATCTGTTATAATGTTGTAAAAATTCTAAAAGGATGGTTTTCAAGGAGTATTAATACTTTATTCAAAATTTATAAAGTCCATAAAAATGTATTTAAAAAAATCTGCATCAAGCAACTAATATCAGATACCCCACCAATTTCTGACCAGTCTAAAGCAGTATCTGACATATCATTTTTGTCAGTGCACCTTTCCTTATTGGAGCTTTTAGAGATACTGCTTCAGAAGTCCTGAGTTGAATAGAATCCATGTAGGTAGTTGTGACCTCACATGGTTAGCTAAATCTCAAATTTATTCACTGTTTGATTTCAATACAGAAATATTGGCTTCATCAACAATACAATTATTAGTACAAAAAGAACAGTCTAATTAGATGTAATACACAAATACAGAAATCCTAATTTATTACATGGAGTAGGTACCTAAACTAAATTTTAGAATTGTAAACATAAGAAAGCTTATAAACTAATTCATTTCTAGATATTCTTCCACTGTATAAAAACAACCCTGTATTAGGAATTTTAATTTTTTTCAGAATAGATGACAAAATCTGAATTGCCATCTCTACTGCTCATTTTGTATCAGCATCTAACAAACAAAACAACCTTTATGGATACTGTAGCTACTGTGTGATGAAAACTCCATTACTCACATCAAAAATAAGCATAATAATAAGCATAACTTATCAGCATTATCTGGAACATATTCATAGTTTGAAAGTCATAAAGCTCTCCATTGAAATTGGGATTCTCCAATGTTTCATTAATGGCATCCACAATTTCAGATTCAATTCGAAGAATTCAGGGAAACCCTCTTCAGTTTGTTTTAAGGTACAATATATTGAGCATTGCAATAAATGTACCTGCAGTGCTTTTCAGAAGAATAACATACAAGAATTTTATTTTTATTTACCCTTTACTTTTCAATGTAGAGTTGTTGAATGGTCTGAATTTATTCTGTTGTTCTTGAATAAATATTCTTCACCTTGAGTTAGGTGTAAATCCTCCTGTTTGCATTTGTGTACCTATATGACACATCTAAAACATAGCAGAGGAAATGTTGAACAGCATACATTTAGGCTGCTTACTGACAATACGCAAGAATCTTCTTATCTGGCCCTCATTAATTCAGATTTCTGGTTTACCTGAATTGATTTGTTCTTACTTTTTCACCACAAAAATATGTGCACCCTTTGATATATACATATGAATTTATAGGTTGTGATGTTGGCACTGCAGATAGCATTGACATTGCCAATGGTTACACACTTCAAGTTAACAGTAAATACTGTTAGTATGGTCAGTGTCATAAAGTATTAGAGATTAGTTTTCATGATAGTCCTGATAATGATTATAGATGTCTCATCTGGACAGATGTCAGTTCATCTCTTCTGCTGTTGCAGTGATCCAAATTTCACTATGTACATCAAAGTTTATATTAATTTAATAGTTTGTTACCTGAATATCTCAATTTTCGTTAATCTGAATTACCTAAGGTCTCACGGATAAACTAGGTTCTTGTGTACAACGGTTTTATTATGTTGTAATAAATTTGCATTAAAAATGTTATTTGCAGCATTTATTTCTCTCTCCCCAAAATCTAAAGAATGGTCTTGCATCCTTTTGCCAAGCGTAATTCTTGCAGAAATGCACAAAACAAAATAATAATCCTGCCTTTCTCTCACATTGTGTGACACATTAAAAGTAATCTTGCAACACATGCTTGTTGCAGAACAAACTTTGTGCTATTATTTCTTGCACGCCACCATTCCTTGTCGTTAGTTGGTAGTGATCAGCCTATTCACCTCTTTTACGGCTAACTTTCCAGTATGGGCATTAGAGCTTATTTGTACTTATAGGATTTTGTTCTTTATAATCAAAGCAACTGAAGTTGTAAGTGAATTATATTATATATCCTGTTTTGCCTGAATTAAATTGTAATATCTGTTAAAGTTGAAATGGCTCATTTGCATTACATGTGAGAAAGTTGGCTCTCCCACTTTTAGTAAGACTTTGATTGCCCCATGTTTATAACATCTTTCCATTAATAATGTCTCATACCATAAGCAAGGTAATGTATTTAAGCTAGACACACATTGGAGGCCATAGGTCAGCCAAGATATTTAAGCTCTTTACACAGAAGAGATTGTTTTATTAAGGTTGTTTTATTGTCCATACGCTTATACAAGTTTCAGACATGTCAAGGAATCTACATTTACAATTTTCACCTATTGTATAGTACTATAGTATATACATTTTCACATTTCTTTACAATAGATTTCTATTTACTATATAATAAGCTAAAGTTCGTGTAACCTATATAAACATTTGTGTGTTAGGTATGTTTTAAGTTTGCTTTTAAATCTCTTTCCTTTGTTTAATTTAACAGTCATTGGTAGTTTATTGCATAAAATCAGTCCTTTGATTAATGGATCCTTACACGTAGATTTGAGGTTAACTTGCTCTCTGTGATATTTGTCCTTACCACCAGTATCATGGCTATAAAGCATACTGTTACATAACCCATTATTTTCTTTCTCTATTGCAATAACTATTATCTTATACAGATATAACCCTACCACAGTAAGAAGTTTATTTTCTCTGAAAGCATTTCTACACGAGTCTGTGTTAGTTGGACCATATATACATCGTAAACATTTTTTCTGTAATACTAAAACCCTATTCATGTTAGAAATGCTGACGCTTCCCCATAATTCTATACCATAGGAGATATAGGGGTAAACGATTCCAAAGTATAAAATTTGTAGCATTTTTTTGTCTAGGTACAATGATAGTTGTCTTATTGTGTATATATTGGAGCTGATTTTATTACATATGTAGTCAACATGAACTTCCCAAGTTAGTTTATTATCTATGTGTATGCCTAAGAATCTGTGATTGTCGACTTTTTCAATTATTAATATTATTATTATTATTATTTAAAAATACAGCAAGATCAGCTTCTTTATTCACTTGGTGATGTTCAAATAGGATCAGTTTACTTTTCTTAGAGTTTATTTTTAGATTAATGTTTTCTAGGTAGTTTGACAACTGCTTTATGGAGTGGGACATTGTTGCTTCTAATTGATTATGGGATTTATCAAAACAAATCATAGATGTGTCATCTGCATAAAATATAACAGTGTCGGTCGTATAATCCGGCAAATTATTTACATATATTAGGTATAGTAGTGGCCCCAGAACAGATCCTTGTGGTATTCCAGTTGTCACAACTTTTTGTTCAGAGGTAAACTTTATGATTTTTGTGCCAATTTTATGTTATGAGATGATGAGCAACTCAGTGATTAGTGTCCTTCTTACACAAGAAGTTTCAGATATAAACAACTGTTTTATTCAACTGCTCCACTGTTATAACTGTTGTTTATTCTTAGGATAAAACATGAAAAAAATTATAGCAAAGTCAGATGCAGGAATAGCCTTGCTTCATTATTAGCTTCTATTTTGTTGAGGCTCTCCTAAAGCACACTTCTAAAACTGTTCATGGTAATAGCAAAAGGGTGACTTTTGGATAAATAATTGTATTTCTGTAGGACCTTTAGTTTATGAACTAGGTTTGTATCATGCTGGGTGATAAAATTTATTCAGAATTTTGCAACCGAATACTACCATGCAATCTCATAGTAAGTATTTTTGTTGTCAAAATGAATCATAGTAGTTCCTGACTTAATCTAAGAGAATCTGTCTCCCAGGCTTAGATCTTTAGGCAGTTTCTAGATTGCACAGTTGCACTGTATTCTTAAAGACATACTTTCTCCTATCCACAAGGGCGCTGCAATACAAGGTTTGCTGACTAGCAGTTAGTTATATTTAAATTTAGATGCAACAAGTTCCGAAAAAATTTATTCATCTAGTGTATGAATACATAAAACCAAGGTCATTTAAACACTGGGATTTTGTATTTGTATATAATATACCGCTGGTACTGAATGTAATAAAAATGGGTAATAGGATTTGAAGTGTTACAATGTACAACTGTTTATACAGGTTGTAATCATTTGTGTTCCAGATGCTGTATCTGCCAGGGAAGCAATAATGAGCATACCACTTTTGTCTCTTGGTGTGGCAATCCCAGGAACAGAGGAGGACCATGCTGACCAGATTGTCAGTGAGATGGAAAAAGATAAGGTGCTGATGGAAGATAATCCAGCTTCAGAACAACTCCGATTGTAAGTTTGAGCTTCACATTTCAGATACCAGTAAATTTCTGTATAAATTAATTTAAATTTTGCTTATAGGGATTTTTTTTACCCTCTGGAAATGTCTTTTTATTTGCAACATTTTTACAGAAACATTCACATTATTTAACCAATGACTGTGATGTATTGGCAGCTTGAGTTGGATTTTTATAGCACTAATATAGTTGATTTCGTTACCATCATCATCCCCCTAAACTCTTGAATTTGAGATATATGTGTATTTAGAGCAACATAATTCACAATTAGCTTTATGCAAAGGGCCATGATAGTGTATTTGGTTAGAGCATTGGAATGAAAGGCCAAAGATTTATGGTTTGGGTTCTGTTATGACACAATTGTTATTTTAGGATAGGTATGTTTGTACAAAATGCTAGCAAAACCATACAATCCAGGAGTCTTACACATTTACTAATTGCATATCTTTGAGAAAGCGAGTAAAACTAATTTATTGGGTGAAATGTTAGGATGTATGGCAAAATGTATACACAAATAAACACAATAAGCTCAGAATCAAGAAGTTTCAATTTTGACATGGTCACAGAAGTCTTGTAATATGAGCGGTTTTTTCTGATGATATTTAGGTGCTTTTGCTACCATGGGCTTTGCTTTGCTTTTTCCTCCTGCGAACATGAAACAGCTTACAAAGTGCTGGATATGTTTTTTTTTGGGGGGGCAGCAGGTTTCCATTGAGCTATCTGAGATTTTCTTCTTAGTGTAAGGAAAAATCTTTAACTCTGACCAAGATTAGAGCTTGGACTCTTCAAATTTGTCTGAAATTAAAAAAACAAAGGGTAATTTGTATGAGAAGCCTTCCAAATTTTTACTGTGTTTCTATCACTTAAATATGGTAGGTGGAAGTAGTATTGTATTTCACCCAAAAAATGTTATACTTAGTTTTCACTGGAAAGAGATATTTTGAGAAACCATGAATGTAAAAATAAACAAATTAAAAAATTACACTTTTTAGAAAATGTATATATCCTTGTGCATGCATGTATATGGGGAGGTGGGATGAAAAGTCTAATAAATACAAAACTCGGTTAGTAGACACTCCTTTGCATAGAAAATATTTTTAACTTTTTATTTTCTCAAAAATAATTCTTAAAGATTTTGATTAAAACAATGACATATTGAGTGAGGAATAAAACACAGATCTTTAATTTTCTGTGAATAGCGTGTGAAGTCTCTTTCAGTCTGATTGTATTTAGTAAGAGAAACAAAATATTACTTCCAAAATAATTTAAATATACAGTTTTTTGTCAAACTTTTTTTTCAGACACACAAGTCTTATAAGTAGGTCATAAGTAAAAAGACTTACTAGTGTGTAAGTGACTAGCATGTGTTGTCTTAAAATTGGAAGTGTTGCATTCTGTGGATAGTTAAGCAATTGATTTAAACATCCCCGCAACTTTATATTTTGATATATTTTAGTAACATGATAAGCTTTGTGATTATATAGTGGAATTGTTGGCCTTTCTTAGGGAAACTCTACGAGAATTGCCAGAGTTACTGACAATGAAGCGAACTATCAAAAAGAAGCTAGTAAAATCTGTAACCTTAAGATCCAAGCATCGTCCCATTAGCATGTGGAAGAGGTTGAAGTACAAAATGGGCATGTCTTTATCTAAGGTAAGCTTTTCTTTTATGTATGAATGAGTTTATCAACTTTTACAAAAATAAGTTTTTATGATAAATTTAATACCATTAGTTACATTTATATTTTACAATTTATAGTACACTAATTAATTTTTTAAGATTGAGAAGCTAGTAACAGTGATGTGTCATAATTTAAAATAGAGAGAGTTGAAAGTTGTTACACTACATCACTAAAATGTTCTTACTTGAGCGCGTTTCAGGAGAATGGTTTGCTCACATCATCAGCATGTTTTCAACTGATTTTGCCGGTTATTGTCTGGGGAATGTGTGTGGTTATGGTGGTCTCTGATGCTGGGCTGATGAACCTTCAAAGGCTGCTGGGTGGTGGCAGTTCAAAATTCATTTGGTGATTCCTGTGTTAGACGATATGTATTTTTTTCCAGATGTCCAATTCATTGCTGCTGTTGATTGGTTTTAAGAGTTTTATGTTCGGAGTGATATCAGGTTTGAAGACCAGAAATGATGTGCTACTGCTGATTTATTCATTTGTTTTTGTAAATGCATCTCATATGCTATTTAAGTCTTATTTCAAGATTTCTTTTGGTTCTTCCTTTGTATACCAGGTTACAGTCATTACAAACTATTTGACATATACCAGCTGATTTATCGTGGGGATAGGGTCTTTTGTTCTGTTGCATAGTAGTTTCTGTATATTGTGGTTATTCTGTGGAGACAGGCTGATGTTGTATTTCTTGAAAATCCTTTGATAACCTTTGGAGGTTCATCAGCCCAGCACCAGAGAACACCACTAACCACACACATTCCCCAGACAATAACCAGCAAAATCAGTTGAAAACATGCTGACAATGGGAGCAAACCGTTCTGCCGAAATGCATTCAGGTAAGAACATTTTAGTGATGTAGTGCAAGGGTGGCGAAAACGACTTCCTTCCACGAGTCACCAAATATGCAACATGCACTGCATCACTCAGCAACATGTGAAAAACAAAGGGACGGTTGCAGAGAGGGAACGGCGCATACGAGTCAAAATGACTCGTGAGTCATGTTTTTGCCACCTCTGATGTATGTAACAACCTTCAACTCTCTCTATTTTAAATTATAATACACTGTTTATGTAGTTGCATTTTCCGTACCCCATTATAATTAACACCAGGTTGTGTACATGTATTGAGTCCTAAATAGTGTTAATATTTTTTAAATTTCCCTTTACTGCTCATACTAGTATCAACATCTTCTATTGTCCAACTTCCTAAAGTGGTTTCACTTTAAATTCAAAGGAGTTGTAAACAAAACCACGTGACAAGGAGGGCCTCATTGGCTGGTGGATAAACTATAACTTTTCCCGTTTAGCATGTCATCTGTTCCTCTACATAAAACAGTTCAGTTCGTAACATTTTGTGGTTTTTCTTGCGCAGAGAAATCTAGAAAACCTATTATCATAACATTTCAATTTATGAAACAAAATGTATTCATTCAGATTCACTTATAACTAACTGAACCATTATAGCAGTGTGCTTAAGAGGCTATGTGCAGATGCTATAGTTAGTTTCCAGATAAGTCGTCAGAGTACTCCTTGTTACATGGTGCATGTGTTAAGAAAATGTTACTTTCAAGAGTGTCATGGTTGAGACTCCTCAGCCACTGTGAAGAACCCTAAATGCAGAAAAAATGGAGAGAAGATGATTGTATTAAATGTTTTTAGTAAATTCTGCAAAAAGTACCCACCTTTAATCAGCAAGGAATGTGATTAGCTTGTTTAGCAATACGTGAACTTCGTTGTTAGTGATACAGAATTGTTACTTGCATTCTTAACATTGCATTTGTTTTCTGTTGTATTTTCCAATCTATAGTGCTCATTATTTTCTTAACTAGTTGATTCAAAAAAACTTTAAAGCAAAAATGCTATATTGGTATTAGTCATTAAATTAAAGATTATTAAAACCTTAAGTTAAAAGCAGTTTAATCCAGGATCTTTAATAGCAGGTGGAATAGTTAGATAGGTGGAGCTGCCAAACTATTCAGGTACCACTTTCTTTTGTCTACTCTTAGCATTATCTTAGAAGTTTAGAGTGTAAGGCAAAACATAGGAACAAGATATACAAGTGCTAAAAGCTAATGATCCTCAAGCTGTGGAATATGCCATATTCATATGTTTTCTCGAGCAATTTCCTCTTGCAAGTACTTAGTTCCCACCATCTCTCCATGTGGTGCTGCCTTGTGCTCGGTGGAGTGATGCATTAAGGTTTATTTACTTCTACTTTAGAGTAAAACAGGTATAGCTGCTTTAGTCTCAACTTATCCCTGTACTTTCTAAGTTCTTTTTCGTTTTCATTTGATATTTAATTTATAAAATTCTTCCGCCTTCTCCAAATTTTGGTGTGTTTACATTCCAAAATACAATGTCAAATATTATCTGCTTCCTCACACATTGGACATTTTCCCTTCTTATGTCCATTCCTTATCCCACTTAGCCATATTACTTCTGTTTTAAACCATATCTTTCCATTTTTTATATGGCTTTAGAGAACTTTTGACATTAAATAGCCCATAATTTCAATTGTTTAATATCCTCAATTCTTGTTTTTAACTCCATATTAATCCTACACCAACTTCCCTCAGAATATTTTGGATTTTATGTATCCAAGTTTCTTTCCTGTTAATTATTTCTTGTGTTGCCAAACACTGTTTGATATTTCTAGATTCCATATTCTATACCAATATTTCAATACTCTTTCCATTAGCTTGCTTTAATAGTCTAATCTTCCTAGTTTCATTAGAGCAATCTCATTAGAGGAATCAATGTAATTCCAATTAGCAATCTCAAGACCTATGTTTACAATAAGAAACAATCTATTTTATTTTCAGTTTAACCTGGCAGTCAAGGATCTTGTATACAGTTTTGAACTCTGGTACAGTAGCATGAAGACTATTGAGGGGCATTTTGGCAGTGGAGTTGCTACCTACTTCAGATTTCTAAGATGGCTTTTCCTATTAAATGTATTCGTGTTCTTCATCAGGTAAAACGTTTTGGTAAACTTTGGGTCATACAGGAGAGTTGTTAACTTTAAAATCTTACTTTTTTTTTCGGATTTCTACCTAAGAATCAGAATTAAGTTTCAAAAGTATTATAATACAGTTGAACTTACTTACATGTTGTTCATTTTATTTTTTCGCAGATATATGTTAAATTTTTTAGACATCGATCTTTGTCCATTAATATATTTAGCTCAATTATACATTTTTCAGTTATGTTTTCTTTAACACATCACATTTTTTCTAATCCCCATATAAGAAATATATTAATATTCTTACAAATTTATGTTATATTTATGCTATGTTAAGATACATTATGCATGCATGGCATTTGTATATTGCACCTTTGCTTTCACAGCACAAAAAGTAGGCATGTTGGACAAGGCATCAATATTTTCTGAACACATTATTGCTGTGCATGTGTTAATACAGTTGGGCAAGATCATTTACCACAGGTTGTATCTGATGTACTGATGTTGATGAAGTAGCCCTAAATAATGAACATGTTCCCAATGTGCATGGGCAATTCAAGCACTAGAAATTACACAATGATTTATCATTGCAGATCCTAAATGATGACAGCATTTCTGTAATTAGTGCATATAATCAAATAGTTATGATGACTGGAAACATAAAAGAAAAATTCACAATTTTTTAAACCAATTTAAAGCAGTACTCAGATTTGTTTTTTAGTTTGAATTATGAATAACAGTATTTGCATGCATATAAGTACTCTAAATAGTGTATTTTGTTTATTTATGTGTTTGTTTCATTTGATTTCTTACATTAAGTAATGTATATTAGTTTGAGTAATCTAATAAACAGTTTGTTGTATAGGAAAATGCACTTAAACATTTTCTCATTTAAAAGCTATTTTAGTTGTCTCCCTTTGAAAACGTATAACTGAGCTTACACTGTAGTAAAATTATAAGAAACATTGTATTTGGCCGAATAATGCAAGTGTACAAATGTTTATCTGGATAAGTCAAAGGAGTTCATCTGCAAGTAAGTGGTTGAAAATAAGAACAGCAAAAATTATTGAAAGTTTTAGCATAACCTGTCATTTTTGCTGAAACCCAAGAGTCCAAAGCTACGTCTCAATCGCACCAGAAATATTACTTACATTCATTCACTGCATACCAAGCCTATTATGGCCAGTGGTGCATCACATTCTTCAGTTAAGCAGTGTTTCCTGATATTGCATTGCAAATCATTTATTTTTGGCTAAATGCTTGCACATGGACCAAAGGTTATTAAGGACCTTTTCTCCTTCTGGTGATTGCTGTTTCACAGTTTAAAGGTGTACATCTTTACTCCTGCATAGTCTCTTATAATTACTGGAATTGTATACGGGCTACATTTATGTACCTTTGCCCAAACCTCATCTCTGAGGAAACATCTATCATTTGCACCTCTCATTTCAGAAATTTTCATGGTGTTAGCTTGTGTGATTTGCATTGTATACAAGAGGTGTCACTGGAAAATGATCCAGCTGACTGGCTCATGGGTTTAAATTCTGCAATAAATGGCTAGTACTGAATGTGTTCATTATGCTCTCCTAGGTATTGTGCCCAGTTTTTAAGCTATAGAAACTTTTAATGAAAGTCTTAATTTGCGCCAGCAAAGCTGTAATGCTTGAAAATTAAAGCATATTTTTTTAATTTCAGTTTTGGTTTCATCGTAATACCACAGCTTCTCTATCGGTTTTATGAGCCATTAGACAATTCTACTGCTCTCAACAGTTCTGAACTGTTAGAAGATGGTAGCTTGAAATTGCACACAAGTGAGTATGTTACCTGCATTTGTAACACATAAGCAACCAGGAACAGAAATCTGTTTAGTAATATGAAATATTAATAGCAAGTAGATGTGGCCTTTAGCATCTCATGGGCACTAAGAATATTAAGTATAATTTTTAAAAACAGTTGTTTTTTTACTTTGCCATCTCATTACAGTAGTAGGAGGAAGAATGTGTTAACTCTTATGTTATGTTATTATTATGTTAATGATTTTACAGAAAGAATAAAATATCTATTTCACCCAAAACCTCAATATTGAGATTTCACTAGAAATATGCATTTTAAGCCACACTGAATCCCCCCCCCCAATAAAACAAAAAGCACTTTCGTATAAGGTCAGTCCATCTGTCTGTCACCCTAGACTACCCTTTACATGGAACATTTTTTTTATTTTTCATTTTTTTTAATATTTGCTTAAATGATGTTGCTTAAAATACATGTTTAAGATATTTGTATGTTTAATAAAATGTATATCTTAATTTTTCTGAATAGTCTTCAAAGTCGTCATTCTGTATGAGTTTTGACTAACTAGGAAATCACAAGCACTAGAAGAAAACTTACTTTACGGAAAATGTAGAGCTTACTAAAACTACAATCTGTGTTTTTCTGCTTCTATACCTTGGCTATTTTCTAAATATTTTACAGAATATATTTCAAATGTAAGTGTTTCACCTAATAGGAGGTGCTTGAAAATTTCAGTTTCTTTTTTCTGTTCTTTTCCAAGATATCTTTACAATGACTTAAGAATTTATTCCTTCATGCTTCTGACAAACATTTGAATGCTGTTTCACATGTTGTAAGTAACCAAATACTTAATTTGAAATCATTTCTGGAGAGAAATGTATTATGAGTTAGGTATTGTGGATAGAAGAATCACTTTTTAATGAATGCTATAATATACAAAGTATGTCTGTAAATTTGTAATGGGTAGAGACAGTAATGTGACTGTACCTCATTGGATTTTATAGGTAGGTTGATACTTAGCCCTGAATAAAATGACACTGTCATTTTTCTTAAAACATGCATAGAACAGTACCATCTCTTGTGGCTGTTTTCATTAAAGAATACTAAGATTGTTCAGTAATTTAGAATCAAATACAGTAGAATCTCGTTATGTTTTTGCAGGGAACCAAGGATTTGAACGCCATAGACAGAAAAATGTGTTATCGAAAATACAAAATCTGCAATTTAAGAACATAGTTATGTAATAAAATCTAATAAAACATCTTGCCTCCCAAACATATGTGAAGTATGAATACTATTTACACTTTTTTGTGACAACCCTCAACTCTCTTTATTTTAAACTATTTGCACTGTTTTCAAATACATATCTGTGGTTGATTGCTTTGTTAGTTTTAATGTCAAAATTTTACAGTCCATCTTGTTAAGTAAAGTCATTACATTGTCATCAACTTTGAAATACACACATCACTTCACTATGTTCCATTTCCTCTATCGCTTTTGACACGTAGGAATTGGCTTAGGATTTGGCTCATCACTTTCATCTCCCACTGATGCTTCTTCTTTCATTTGTTCTTCAACAATATCATTTATCATTGCTGTTTCACACACTGGAATTTCATTGTCAATGTTTACATGTGTTTCAAAAGACACAAAGGTGTCGTCTGCTATTTGGTGTCATTCCTCACTCTCGGAAAACTCTTCTTCCAACATGATATCGTCACCAGGAACCCTGCAAAAGCCAGCTTTATTAAAGTAGTTCTTCATGGTATCTTGCATCACAGAATCTCAGGCAGTCCTAATGAAATGCATGGCATTTAAGAGGGTGATTTTTCTTGTCAGTTTCAGTGCAGCCAACCTTCTCTGTACTAGCACCTTCTGATTTCTTTGCTTAATGCACCAAATTATGTCTTGATCTAAAGGTTAGAGCTTACTCTTGCAGTTTGCTGAGAGGAAAATGATCTTTGTTTCTTAAATTTGAAACAGTTGGTGGATGAGTGGCACACTGATCAATGAAGAGTGCAATTTTCCTTCTTCTTATGCCCAGTCTTGTGTCCCATTCTCGTAAGAAATTTTCAAATACTTAGATGTTATCCAGGCTTTTGTGTTGGAAGTATACTTACATGAAAAAGATCTCATTCTTGAAGCATTGTGGACTGCATGCTTTTCCAATAATTAGTGATACCAATTTCTCTGTTCTGTTTTTGTTACAGCACAACAAAACTGTAATCCTCTCCTTGTTAAGCTTCCTGTCATGATGCTTAGTGCCGTTAAAATCCAGGTTTTTGTCTGTCAAAAGATGGAAAAATAGTCCCGTCTCATCTGCATTATAAACATTGTCAGGGCTATAGTTTTTCAAAATTGATGGAAACTCATTTTTCCACATTTTTATATTTTCACGCAGTGTAGTGTCATTATCTAGGGCAGCAGCTTCACCTCTCACACATCCGTAAACTAAGCCATATTGATTCTTGAATCTTTCAATCCAGCCATTGGACACTTTGAAATCATCCAGTCATCTTCTGTGCTAAATGTGTTGCCTGAGCTCTAACCACAGTACCGTCTATTGGCACTTTTGAAGCTCTTGCTTCTGTAAACCACTTCAGTAGTACATCTTATAATTCTGGAAACTGGCCAGGGTGATTACGTTTTCTTTTAGCATTTTTCCCTTCTTCAAAAGTAGTTTCAATCAGTTTATGTTTGCTAATAATTGTGTTTAAGGTTGGTGGAGGAAGCTCAATTTCCATGCTATATCCACACGTTTCATATTTGGATTGCAATCTACTACTTCATGGATTTTCAGTTTTTCACTGTTGGTTATTTGCTGCACTTCCTTTTTCTTCATTGCAAATGAAAAGTTAAAATACAATCTACGTATGTTTGGTCAACACTCAACAGTAGAAACTATCTCAGCATTTACTATGTCAAGCTAAAGCATTCTCTATCCTGCCCACACAAATCACATCACACAAATACGTACATATGTGCATGTCATTGGCTGCTGGCCTCCACCCTGACTGGACTGACCAGGATTGATCAAAGTAGTGAGTGAGGATGTCAAAATTTGAAAGTAGTAGACGCCTACCCCCATTGGACCGACCAAGGATTGGCCAAAATAACGAATGAGGACGTGTAACTTAGAACATAGTAAGCGGGAGCAAGAAAATATACCAAACAAACGTGGGAAAATGTGTTAATGAGGAACTTGCTAACGAGATTCTACTGTAGCACATTTTCTTAAACCATAAACAAAAATATAAGTGCTCTCCATTTTAAAAATTTGTAAGTATTTTGCTCAATATGGTACCATATTTTCTTTTTTTTTCTCTTATCAGTAACTCCACTACCAAGAACAACAGTGGAACTAGAGGATATAAGTTTTCAACCCAAACCAAGAAATAGCCCTTACGCTTCAAATGTTGACTTTGCTTTTAGTAACATTTTCACTGGACAGGTAAGTGTTTTTATATAAACTTCCACCCCACCTTCATTTATTAAGTATTCTGGCATGGATACTAAATATTATCCACAAGTATAATTTGTGGGTAGGAATACATGCATCAAGTTTATAAAAGTGCCAGATAACAGTTTACGTGATATTGTGGTAAAGAAGAAAGGGGAGAAAGATCAGTACCAACACCATCATTGTTGTCAATGAAAGTTCTTTTAAAGAGCATTTACATGATTTGTATGCATAATCTTGTACTGTGTGCATAGCAAGAGAGACAAGGGTGAAACTGAAAGGAAGCTCAACATCAGATTTGAACTAGTGAGTACCATATTTCTCAAACAAGACAATCCAAATGCAAGACAGACCTCTTTTTGCTGAAATCAAATAAGGAATGAAACATGCTATATAAAAAAAATAAGAAAATTACCAATAGCAAAGTTTTAAAATTGAAATGTTTGTGATGCGATAGTGGATGCAGCAGTTACTGTTAAAGTGGTTTCAAATTTGCTACAAGTTTTTCACCTTGCTTGGAGGAATACCTTATTTCATTGGAATAAGAACTTCTCGTATTAAAGATTTTTCTTTATTCTCAGCACATTATCAGACCCTTAAAATTTTCTTCTGACAAAGTGCTATAGAAACACAGCACCCAGCAGAAACATTTCACTGCAGTACTGCGCCGAGCCATTCTAGAGTGAGACTGCAACAGATATTCTACCTTGTTGTTGCTTGCCTAATGCATGCTTGTATCATGTTTGTGACATTTTTAACCATTATTTGTTACTCATTGTTATTTTAACAAATCGTTAAATGTATGTTCAGTATTCTGACTTCATCTGCTTTTCCTCCTACTAGTCTTGCACTTAATGCTGCAATTAATGATGCACAAATCAGGTTCCTCTGTCTTGTGGTCACTCACTCACATGTCAAACACACAACTTGTCTTTTAGCCTCAATCACACAGAACTTGCTGAGGGAACAGCATACACTACTGAACTGAACCTCTAAATAACTTCCTGGAGACTACAATTAAGCTTGTTTTATACCCACATAAACCCCCAAGAAGGTTAGGTACAGGTCAGGGAAGACAAGGTCTGGAAGTTCTATTAGCATCCTGATAAGAGTTCTGTACAGTTTGAAACCTGAGAGTCTCTCTCTCCCTCTCCCCTCTCTCTCCCTCTCCCTCTCTCTCTCGTATGCCAGCTGGCATTGAACATGCCTAGCCCCGATTTACAGCATGTAAAAGAACCTCAAGCCTGATAAAGAGGCCTCTGAGTAAAATTTCTGGTCTTTCACACCCAATATAGAATGGGGTGCTAAGAAGCATAACAGTGAAAGTGTCCATAAACAAAACTCAATTTCATTTCATCAACCTCCCTCGAGGTTGATGCCCAATGAGGTATACCACATTGTTGATCCAGGTGATAGCTTTATAGGCGCTGTCCCAGGAATGTTGCAACTTTGACGACTTCCCTTCAGTCCTCATGGGACAAAGTCATAAACTCAACCTCCTGGAATTTGGCACTGTTTACCAGATGGTCATAGCATGCCTTCATCCAGTCATTCAGACTTTAAAAACCTCCTTAGACAAGTGGATTTCAAATACACTAATACCAAACCTACAAGGTGTCTGCCTGCCTGGATAACTACAGTTTGTTTGTCCCCTGTTACATCAAAATTTGCATTTAGATCGCCTTGGCAGGAATGGACTGGATTATTGGCTTTTTTTGCAACAATCACCCTAAGCCTGGACACCCTTCAGTTTTTTGTATAAAAGGTGGGCGTCGGGCATGACATATTGCACCTGGTGCCAGCAATGCAACATCTGTGCACCAAGTCATGGATCCCATACATGCAATCAGGACCAATGTAACAGTAGAATGTTGGAATGCCCTTTAAATAAATTGCCAGATGTGCCAGGTCCTTCTGTACGACTGATGTGGTAAGTGGCTGGAGGTTTACAAGATTCCCAATCAAGAGCCTGCCTGGATAACATATTTACCAATATACAATTAACATGTGTAAACTGTGACACTGCTACCTTCCCACACTCAGACCATGACTCGGTCTGGCTTTCAATAAAAGAGCTCATGTTAACCAACCAATCGTTATTGGAGACCAAAACTAAAACCATAACCTAATTTCAAGGCCAATAACTGGTACCAATCTTTCAAACTTCAGAATATCTTTATGTAACATAGAATGGGGTAACTTACTATATAAATTGCAACTCTCAAATTTAATGTCAGCAAATGAAATCTTTGAAAGATTTTTCTTAACTCTAAAGAATACATTCGAACTGTGTATACCAGAGAGAAAATGCACTGTCAAAATTAACTTAACACATAAGAAAGGTAGAAATAAATTATCAAACACTTGGTATACTCCCCAATTAGCCGACCTGAAAAGAAGAACAATGACGTATTCAGGCTTATTTAGGAGAGAAAAAACGGACAGGGCCAAGCAACTCTATGTTACAGCAAGAAATGAATATAAAGCTGCCATAGATGAAGCGAAGAGACTTCATAACTTGAAAAGTATAGAATTATCAAATAACAAATGTAGGAAAGCATGGAATCTGATCAATTCTGTTGCTAAACATCCCAAACACGACAAAATAGAAATCACCCCTGATGACTTTAATAACTTTTTCATAAAATCAGCCGAAGAAATTAGAACCAATATTGTGCTTCCTGATAAAACAGCAATTGATTTAATAAAAAAAAATAAGAATAGTCAACACCCTGAATTTACCTTCTTGCAAGTAACTCCAGAAACAGTACTAAGGACAGTGATTAAACTCAAACCATCTGATAGCACCGACATCTATGGTTTCTCTAATAATTTACTAAAAAAGGTTATAGACTGCATTAATGAACCCCTCACATTCTATTTAAACAAATGCTTGGCTCAGGGAGTTTTCCCTGAAGTATTGAAACTGTCCAGAGTCATTCCAATTTATAAAAAGGGAGATAAACATCTAACAGCTAGCTACTGTCCAATATCTCTTGTTCCCATTTTCTCAAAAGTACTAGAATCGATTATGTATACTCAATTATATAATTATTTTGAATTGAACAACATTATTACCAAATCACAATATGGATTCAGGAAAGGGAAATCTACTGTGATGCAATAGTTTCATTAACAAGAGAAGTACTCACAGCATTTGAAAACAAAAATTGTGCGCAGGCCTCTTTCTGTGACTTAAGCAAGGCTTTTGATTGTGTGGACCACAATTATCTACTTAACAAATTAATATTCTATGGATTAAAAAACTCAGCAATTGAACTACTTAGATCATACCTAGTGAAGCAAAAACAGAAAGTTTGCATAGGCAGTAAGAAGTCAAAAATAGCAGAAACTAAATATGGTGTCCCACAAGGTTCAATTCTGGGACCTCTATTATTTTTAGTGATGATTAATGATCTACCATCTTTTGTAGACTCTCACTCTACTTTGTATGCAGATGACACTACATTTTTTAATATGAGTAAAGATTTACAGACACTCAAATCCACAACAGAAATCACACTGACCCAAGCAGACAAATGGTTCAGAGCTAATGGCTTTCTACTTAATAAACAAAAGACACGATACATGATTTTTAACTGTAGAGATATACATAGTACAAATTACACGGATAAAGTAAAATTCTTAGGCATTATAATAGATAATAAATTAACCTGGGCACCGCATATAGAGTTTATAACAACTAAACTCTCTAGAGTAATACATTTGATTAGGAAATTGAAAATGCATGTTCCAGAAGTATACATTAGATCTGCATATTTCGCCTTCTTCCACAGTGTTATTTCATATGGCATTTTACTTTGGGGCAACAGTACTCACATTCATGATATTCTGGTATTACAGAAAAAAGCTATTTGCATAATGTCTTATGAATCAAAATTAGCTCATTGTAAACCATTATTTAAGAAATTAAAAAGTAATTAATTTGTACATCTACACAGTGGTATATTGTTTATAAAACAACACATATCAGAATTACAAAACAGACAAGACATTCATTCTTATAATACTAGATCATGTCAACTGATTGATATACCATATTGTAGATTGACTACAGCACAGAAGAGTTTCGAAATACTTGGCTCTAAATTGTATAATAAGCTACCAGTAAAGTTAAAACAAAGTCCCATACCTAGTATGACTGGCTTGTTACTAATCCTTTTTATTCACTACAAGAAGTTTTTGATGAGTAGGTACATCTTAGTACCAATAATAATGTAAATATAATTTTGTAAATAGCCTATACTAGCATTATATTATCTGACGTCTATTACTGTAATAGTTCAATGACAATAAAATTATTCTTATTCTTAAGGGTCAACTTCAGATTAGCCTCCTCTGTTATCAGGGTTTCGCCCAAGGATGTTCATTGTCATAGAGCCTAACTGGTGTCCTCTTGAGTAGTCCCACATTACAATGAGTCTTGTGATGGTTAGTGAGGCCCCTGGGTCTACCAGCACCCGGTGAGGATGTCATGAATCCATGCTTGTGCTTCCACACCCTCATTCTCATCCATGGTGTTCAATATAAAGCAAGGGGAAGGTGATGACAGTGTGTGCCCCTCTTTTTGTCATCTTTAGCACTTTTCATAATCTGGGGCCATGCTCACAGTTTGCCCTAAGGTGTCCATGAGCTTTGTAACACCAGCACTTAGATCTTCTGCCATCCCCCACCCTACTTCTATGATTAAGCTGTTGTTGGCACCATCCCATCATTTGCAGCCAGCTTTCACAGTTCTGGTCACCTTCAGGGTGGTTCTCCTGACTGCCATCTTTTCCGTTTCAGTGCAGAAAACCAGGGTGTCAATGATGTTCAGCTAGGAGAAGCTGCTATTTCAACTCCCAGTCTCTTACGCCGCTGATGTGTGTTGGTTCTTTCTACAGAAATAAAATCTGATGACAAATCCATCAGACCCCTGTGTGACAACCGCTCTACCTCCATGGCAGATTTCTGCAAAGTTCTGCACTTGAAACTACCAAATTCATTGTGTTTGCGGAACAAGGAATAGAGTAGGTATAAGGAGAAACTTCTCTCATTCAAGCTTGCAAGCTTAGGGTAAATACCTGACACATTTGGTGCACTTTCATAATTTATCCTCTACAGTTATGCCCAATCCTGCATCTGCCAGATCCTGGTCAGTGTATTCTGGATTGGCTATAAATTCAACAAATCACTCTTCTCTTATCATATGCAATATCAGGCTATTCAACAATGATAGAATTACGTTGATATTGTAATGAAAAGAAGCTAGAAACAGTGATGTGTATTGAATTTATTTAAAGGTGAGTCGGAATTGTTACACTAACATCACTTAAGTTTACTCACTTAAAGTAAACTTAAGTGATGTTAGTGTAACAATTCCGACTCACCTTTAAATAAATGATAGAATTGTTTTTGTTTCTGTTTTAATGGTTTAGCATCCTTTAATTGGTCATGTTGGACAATCCTTTTAGGTCATATCAAATGATGAATGAAATGGGTGAAATGATGCTCAAGTGAGCCCAGGGTCCATAGGCCTTTAAGTTACCTGACTCATCTTTTCAGGATAAGGCAAAATCCCAGAAGAAATCTATCCATGTAATTCACCCTAACCGAGATTCAAACTCAGGACCTCTTGAATTTGAGGCAGACACGCTCCCACACCACAGAGGTGGGCTTGAATAATACTGTAGCGGCCCGAGTTGTTTAGGGATTGATTCTACACAGGAGGGGTAGATCAGGATAGGAGCCACTCGCTAAGGGCAGAAAGGAGAGGAGATAAGATGGTAGAATAACTGTGAATCTATATAACATAATGCCAAGAAGTTTATTCTGATGGCCCTAACGGACTAATTTAGCCGCTTCAACTAATGCACATACCTTAGGGAGCTCTGGCTGATGTGGATGTTCACAACTAAAATTATTACACACAACTGGCAACTTTGGCAACAGTGAAAGTGCATCTGCCAGAGACTGGTGAGACCCATTGAAGCAGCTTATATAGCTTTGTGGTGCTGACTGCAATTAATATTAGTGTTCTACTGTAACCGCTTCCCAACCTGCTCTGATTTCAACACTTTTTGCAGTGTTGTGCCACTTTCTTGTCACTGGTTCAGATCCTGGTGTAGGACCACTATAATATTTAGCTCCAAAGACTTCTGCGACTGTTTTTTCAAAGACTCTCTTCCCCACAATTTTGATTATTTCCTTATATGCAACAACATGCTGAGCTAAAGATCTGTGGTTTAAGTCCTGGCCATGGCATTGAATTTTTAAAACCTGATTCAACTCTGCAACATACTGCCTATACACACCTAGTGTGAAAGAACAATTCCAAAATCACTTGCAACATTGCAAACCCATAGGGTATAATACCTCGAGTATTTGACATTGCCTTGAAGGTTTACCAAGATACTTGAATCAGATGAAAAGCTGTAATTTATATCTGGGCATTTCATCATGATAGCTCAGTGATAACAGTACCAGTAGGGAGAGCAGAAGATCCGTGGTTCAAGTCCTGGCTGTGACAATGAATGTTTCAGTCTTATTCAACTTTCCAAGGATTGATTTATTATACGAGGTTGGAACAAAAGTCATGGCAACTATTTATTTTCTTGAAGATAGCAGTCCGGTTGGAAAATGTGACATATACAGACGAAAGGACAAGGTGTTCGCTACATGTGTGAACAACGAATAGCACTGAAATATCATAACACACTAATTTATTACGGTAGTAACAGGGCAATATGGCCTTCATGGTGCAAAAGAATGACAACACAGTACACATACAGTTGACACGACAAACCTGGGCCTAAAGACCCTCAAAGTAGTTCCCTGCTACTGTCACCACACGCTGCCAACGATGTGGGAGGCGCTGAATACCATCTGCCTCAGCATTTGCTGCACCATGTGTGAATCGAGTCACCTGTTCACGCACAGCATTAGCAATGTCCTCTCGTGTTGCAAACCGCCTACCACATAGTGGTTCCTTAATCTTTCGAATGAGATCAAAGTCTCAGGGCGAAATGTCGGGAGAGTACAGTGGGTGCTCCAATTCTTCCCATCCCCAACGTCGCAGTAGCTGCCCTAGACACTCTGCTTAATGTGGTTTTGCATTGTCATGCAGATTATTGCACTGTCCACAAGATCCGGACGTTTCTCCCGAACGCCACGTCATACCTGCCGCATCAGGATGTCCCTGTAGTACTGTGCGGTCACTGTTCTGCCATTTGGAACAAAGTGGCAAACAATGACACCCCTGACATCATATGCGATGATAACCATCAATTTGACTGGGGAAGGATTCTAATGGAACTTCTAACTCCTTGGTGATCCAGCATGTCGCCACTCCGTGGACTGACGTTTCAGTTCTGGTTCATATGCCCTGGCCCAAAATTTATCGATGGTGATTATTCGTGACAAGAATTGATCGCCAACCTGTTGCCAGCGTGCAAGGTGGTTGGAACATATTGCATAGCGCACCCACCTTTGAACTTCCGTCAGTGCATGCGGTACCCACCGCGATGATTTTGCGTAATTGCAGCTCATTACACAATATCCTGTGGACAGTGCATTTCTCAATGCCACTTGCCATCTCTAACTTCAGTAGTGTCCATCGTCTGTCTTCATCCAGGAGCTGCTCAATGACGGCACGTGCCACGTCGGTCCGCACACTGACAGGTCGTCCCGAACGTTGCCCATCACTGGTTGACACACGTCCTTGCTGAAACTTTCCTACCCACTGTGCTACAGAGCCATCTGTTGTTCTGCATACACACTATGCCTGCAGAACTTCCACACGACACATATCTACAAGTAAAAAAATAGTTGCCATGACTTTTGCCCCAACCCTCGTATTGATTGCAAATGTCTATGTATTTAGTTTTGCAGCATGGATGATAACTTGTACATTTCTTAAAGAATTAAATATAGCTAAAAATGTTTTGCAGCTGTTAAACTCCAATGTATTGCCAGATGATGGAACCAACTTAACTTCACTGAACTAATAATCCTTCTGTGTGATTATCTTGGAAATCTCTGTATTACATATTTATTTTTCCTCACTGTTAAACATAATAATACCTTTGAGATTGATTTTCCTTATTATCCTTCCATATTGATTATTTATAAATTTTCTCTATTGGACAAGCAAATAGTGTAATGATAATCACTGTTCCATACTGGCTGTGTGTAGGCTGAATTTGATGAGTTGTATCAGACTTGAAAAATTCAGTGCCACAGCCAGAGCGTGAAGCACAGCTCTTCAGCTTTCCATGCTGATGCTGTAATGCTGAAGAACAATGGCAAGATACCCAAATCTGGATTAACCTTTTTCATGGGATTCATGAACAATGATAAACATCAAGGCAATCTGAAATACTCCAATATATTATCCATTAAAAATTTACAATGCAGCAAGTATTAACCACAGTTAGGATTAATTTCATTTTGGTAATTATCTTTCACTCTGACCGTGGGTGGGCTACAATTGGAGAGCAGAATCATACTAGAAGATAAATGTTCAGACATCTCACCATTATAGCTCATTAGCAAGCAAAGAATAGCTTCATACTAAAAAATACAAAATAGTAAAATTATTGCTAATTTAAGTTTATTACAAAATCTCTCTGTAAAATAAATAATTTCAAAGGCAACCATGCAATATTAACAATAAATAAATATGAATTGTGTTTAATCTAGCTGTTTTAGCTGATATAACAAAAAGAGCATAGCATTGGCACAGAAAGCTGAAGACAATTGGTTCAAAAGTCTGCTTCAACTCTCCAAACAGTTTTTAATACATAATAATGTTAGCAGATTATTTAGCGTGTTATCAGGAATAGCACCAAAAAACTAAAATTAACTGCAGTAAGTGATATAACATATTTATGTTTTATTTGCAGGGATTTTTCACTAATACAACGCTCTTCTACGGCTACTACACAAATGATAGTGTTCAACTAGTACTCAATGCTTCATATGATGTTCCTTCAGCATACTTCTTTACTATCATAGCTTGTTCAATCTTCATGTTCCTCACACTTGCCATGAGGTAAAAAAAAAATATTTGTTTTTACTAGTGCTATACAAATATGCATTATTACCATGGTGCAGGTGAAAATCAATGGTTAACAAATTAACATTTATGTTACATTAGCATGGCAAGATCATACCGGCGCACTTTCATTGAAACCAGTGGGGGTGTGAAGAATGCATTTGCTCATAAGATTTTCTGCAGCTGGGACTTTAGCATTGCCACAGATGAAGCAGCAGTGTTGAAGTCAAGAAGTATTTACAATGAACTGAAGGTGGGTTCCTCTATGAATTGATTTTGCCTTATATGTTATATATGGCTAAATTTTGACATTCATATGAACTAATCCATTGCTCAATGGGCAATAAAACTCTGCATTGGCTCTTCCCAGTAAACAGAGTTAGATATTTAAATTGACAGAGTTTAATTTTCTGCTTTGTAGAAGAACATTAAATTCTCCCTTATTTGTTAATGTATTTCAATCAAATAAAATCTGAATTAATGATTATTAAATGTATAAGCATCAAATATATGTAGTAAGTATAATCTTTATTTACAAATTTACGATCTACATTTAATAATGAATGAATCTAACACTCAAACTTCATTATTGTGGTGAATTACCTTTGAACATGTTTCAGAGGCATGTTGTCTCCATAACCTGTGAACCTGTGACGAGTTTTTTAGTATGGATACAGATATAGCATTTGCTTGGATGTATCTGAAAATGAGTGTTATCATTTGAAAAGCTGAATTTTGTTAGCCTTCCTGCTTTTCTGAATAAGTAGTTTCTTCCAGATAGTGAACTTATTTGGGTTTTGGATGATTTTTTATTAATTTTGTCCAATTGGCTATTGAACAAATTTCAGAAATTTCCCCAATTCTATAGCCATGGCATTCATTCGTCTATTTCGTCTGCCTTTCGCCTCATCTTCTTTGTAGTCATTCTTAACCATTTGTCTCTAACCTTACCCAAATAAGGTAGAATCAGACGACTGAAAATTCAATGCCCTAACCAGGATTTGAACCACAGATCAGTTGGAGAATTTAATGGCATGCTGGCATGTTGCCATGGTAGCTCAGTGGTTAGAGCAACCAGACGGAGACCAGGAGATCCGTGGTTCAAATCCCGGTTATGGCATTGAATTTTCAGTCGTTTGATTCTACCTTTCCAACCCTGTCCAACACGCGGCTTGTGTGGAAGAACAATTAATTCCCTTACCCAAATAGTTACCCATATCTTTTACATCCAAGTTTTTCCATTTATGTTGCCAAAATTGTTCTCTCCATGTTTTTGTTTGATAATATACAGTGGAAATCCATGCTCACTTCATCACACATCGGACATTTTCCTATATCGTCATCCCATGTGCATTTTAAGTTCCTAACTCCTGTTCTCGCCCAATCAAAACCTTCTTGTCCTAGTATATTGCATATCTCTATGTACTTTACCCTCTCCCATACTGTTTTTATTTCCTTATAATACATTCTCAAGGAGCTTTCTTTCTCTTGTCTGTCATCTTCTAGCCTTAATTCTATTTCTTTCCAAAAGCCTCTATTGTGATATTCTGCATTTATCCATGCCTCTCCCATACCTGTGTGTTCCATAGCTTCCTGAATCTTTTAATAACCACGACCCTTTTCACTTACTTTTCTTTTGTATATAGACACATTCTTTGACAATATCACTATCTTCCAAATTGAAAATTCTATTAAATATTTCAAAGCTCTTGTGAAAATTTTGATTTTGGTGGAGTATCTACCAAGTTCTAGCTGTGCTGCCCCACTTAGTGATGCTATAAGTAGACCTAAAACATATTTGCAAAAAGTTTTCCTATTAAACACGCCCTGCAGTTGAATAAGTAAAAAGATCGCACAGCTCAAAATTTAAAATAACCAATCACTACATAATAACTGCCACACATATAAATATTACATTTTGAACATGCTCTGTACATAAAGGCTTACTGTAACAGGAATTTTGTGTGTTTTAATGTTACAGGAACTTTTACAGGATGTGATGAAGGATTCGAAGGATCAAGGCTGGGAAACAAAACTTCTTGTATTTATAGTGCGTTTATCCTTCAATGTTCTATCTATTGTCATTCTTATAAGCATTGGTATTCTGATGTGGTTCCTTCTAAATCAAGAACTGTTCACAGATGAGGCTAATGTAATGTTAATGCCTGTCATCATCACAGCAATCATGATGCTGGCACCCATTGTTTTCTCATGGTTTGCTAGGTGAGTGTTATGTATTACGTGGTACAAAAGTGACACCTTCTGTTTGTTCATTTTAAATGTCCATTAGTAGAGATACTTTTAACACTTCACTACCTGGATTGTTTTATCCAGATGTGTTTCCAAAGGCCTTACCTTCACCATCCACTGGTTCTATTTCACAACCTCTCTTCTTCCTCAGGTGGCAGATTTATGTATTTTATAATCAAGCTTTCTTCGGTCAGTGTTCATTAAATCCTCTTTGTGTTAGTGCATTAAAAAGTTCTTCCTAAGTTGATGGAGCTGTTAGATCTGTCAATGAGTTTTAGTTTGCTTTCTTTTCTTATCCCATGTCCTAGCAAGAATGTGCTGCAAGGACTGATTTCTCTTTTTTAATTTAATATTCTTATGTTTTGCTCTCGGATGTTTGAAAGTTTTAATGTGCCTTGACATGAGAAAATACTATGAACAAAATAAAGGCAACCATTATTCCCATTTCTGGCCATTTTCTTCTTGATTCAGTTTGAAACTCAAGTAACAAAGGCTTTTCCATAGATGTTTATGTGATTGTTACCATTACATATGCTAAGTTGTAAACAAAAGAGATGTCTAGGATGCATTAAAAGTTTTGAATATCTAAAAGCAAAACAAGATTTATAATAGGAACTGAATCGGCATTCTTAGATTTAAAGATTATCAAGAAAATAAATTAGATTTCAGCATATCCAGTTAATATTACTATATTAAAGATGACAGCTGCAGTCAATAGCCCACAAACACGCAGTGATCAATAGCCTAACCTACAAGTGGAAAATGTTCCACTGAGTAAATCAAAATATGATTGACAACACAAGAAATAGAAATAAGCAAGAAAAAAATCAGTATACATAGATGAAAAAAATAAAGAAGTTCAAGAAACAAAGAGCTATAAAAATGTACTACACTAAAAGAAGAAAAAGAAGCAGCCATTCGCTAAAAAAATAAAAATCTTCCATGGTCATGCAGAAAATTCCAGAATATATTCAAGGACTGCAGCATAAAATTGATACCAAAAAATGTTAAATGTTGCATCATGGATCAAAGCAAATTATAAAGACAGAAAATCTCCCAATAAAAAGTAGGTACCTATCTGCAAAATCAGTTGCATGGATTGCAAAAGGTTCTACAATGAACAGACAAATGACAGCCTTGAAGTAAAATTAAAAAAATATTTCAGGAACACAAAATTCAAACAGGTAGATAATAGATAAATTAGCCATTGTGGCACATTTTGTGGGAGGATATGGAATCGGGGAAGAGGCTAAATTGATAAAACACACTGACAACAGCAGCTCTCACAACGTGAGAAAAATTTTTCAATCACAGATACAAAGAGTTTAACGAACTTTGATGTGTCTATTGAAGAAAGCTTGATCACAAAATACACACAATTGTGGTTACAATCCATCTCAATTTATAAATTAATTACTTCCTGTAACTTCTCAACTAAGAAAATATAAGTAAATGATAATTCAATGTGTTATGTGTACTAGATGGTCACAAAACATCTTTTGCTTCAACATAACTAATAACAATTAAATGTAGCGCATGAATGACGTACTATATTTTACAAAAGTAAATGCTCAACTTCAGCAACACCTATGTGAAGGTCACCTAGTTCTCAGGCGTTCTTGCATAAATGGTATGAGAATGAAATTTGTCATATGCTTCCTTTGCTGTGCAGACATGGCAGCCATTGGCTCACCTCATAGTTTTGAAAAGCAATATTTCAGCAATCGTAAACTAATGGGCAAATATTGCAAATTCAACCTGTATACCTATGGAAAATGTTATTGTGTTTCAATTAAGTAGTGGACCAGAAGTAAAAACAGTTCCAGAGTTGGATGCTTTGCTTACAAACTGTAAGCTTAATCAGCAACATGTTTCTGTGTTTAGGTTAGCTGAACTCGTTAAAGCATGTTACTGCTGATTAATAGAGGTGGCAAAATCTGGATCGAATCCCATGTAGTGCATGTTTTTTTTATATATATAGGGAACATCATTATTTATATAATCTCTGCCAAATATAAAATTATACAAATTAATGGAACTCTCTTGGATAAAGCTCCTCCTTGAGAGTGGTAAATTACATGACTATTTTTATTTTGCATAGACTTAATTTTGACTACCGTCTTATGAATGCTGCAATAAAATTGAAATTTTACAACTGAATGCTTTATAAAATATTTGCAATTGCTGCAGACAAAACGGGGAACTTCAAATACCCACATACAAAGACATCTCTCTATAAATCTCGAAAACTATTACCATGTTAAAGAATGTACTTCATTCATGCACTGTTAATGTTTACATTAGCTTTACAATGGACATAAGGAAGCATTATATCTTTTTCATATTAGGTGGTCTCGACAGAGGAAATTAAAATGTTTCAGACACAAGAAGCCAAAATAATTGTTTTAGAAATTTTTGTGAACTAGCACGATTACATTACTTTATAGCTAATTGTGCAGTGATACAACACAAATACAATGCTATGTGAGAATAAGAAAGTATCGAAAGCAAATGAATTTAATACATTACCTATCATAGGAAAGCATGTAATAGTAAAAAGACAGTATTAATGATAACAAAAGCGCATTGTTACAAGAGCTGGATGCCAGTGAATAAAGTAGTTAATGATATTTTAAACAGAACACTATGCAGTTATAGATTACTTGAATGTCAAGCAATCATTTGCACCTAGCAGCATTGCCATTTTATTTTCAGGCCTATATGATGTTGCCATGTCCCAATTAACTCACTTTCAAGAAGTGTGTCTATCCTGATTCTCCATTTCTAATAAAAAAAACCTGGATGAATTAAAGATGTTTGCTAATTTTCCATTTCAGAAAATAAGCATGCGGAGGCGAGGTTGGAACCACCAACAGCATGTATTTCTGAATTCCACGGATAGCGATGCAACTATTCCTCAGTTGGGTAATTTGCGCTCTATTCATAAGACATTAAGATATATTCTATTACTAACTTGGCAACAAATTTCATTGCAAAGCGGAAAGTTCGTAGCATCCTAAGAAATGGTTTAAATATTTTGCTTTTATTTATAGATATTCATTTACATTTATTTAGGGGGTAAAAAGAGAACAGTATCTAGAACAAACATGCTTATCACAGTGTTCAGTGTAGAGTAGAAGTTCCTTTAGTTGCTTTTATTAATGACAGATGAAGATGAAATGGTTAAAACGATATAATAGGTCTTACATGTTCCTATTGATAGGCATTTTAAAAATAGTGTCCTTCAGATTCACGTTAATACATGACGGAGGATTGAATTCTGAATATGTGCTGATTTACAGGCACCTATGATGTTATAAACTTAAAATATGACATATCTAATAGGTTTTATAGTTCAATAATATTAACTTCATAATCATACCCTCCACCTTGGTGTAGCAGTAGTATGTGTGCGCTTTGCAAACTGGAGGTCAAAATGCAATCTTGTTAGCAATGAATTGGTAACTTTTTTTTTCCCCCCCAGGATTTCCATCATGGCTCAGTTTATTTATTTCGAGCTGAGTTGTTACTAGGTATACTTAATTATGAAAACAAGGAATCACTGTTGGTATTATTATCATCATCCTCATCCAACAGGATAATTAAGGGCAAAAATTAAGAGTTTATCATAGTTCCTGAACGTGTGTTTTGTAAATAAGCGAAAAATCATGACCATTACACCAATAATGCAACAGTCATTTTTATAACTGTTAATATTTAGGCTGGCCTAAAATTTAAGGATCGTCTGGAAAATATTCCTCCAATTAAAAATTTCCTTTAACTTTCAGAAATTTTAATGAAAATAACCTTTCAGACTGTGATGCTTTCAAAAAACATAATTGAAGACTATATTCTAAGTATATAAACGAAATCAAAGATATTATTGGTGCTCCCTGTTTACAAGATGCTAATGAAATAAAACTTTGTGCTGTAATAACCACCTGGTAGCTCAGAAGACCAAAAACAAATGAGGCACTTACTTTAAGGCTAGAAATGTTGATTAAAATAAAACTCTTCAAATGTAAAGTTTTTTAAAACCATTCTTGAAAAGTGTACGAGGTGTGATCAAAAAGTTTCCGGAATGACATAAATACTACACAACAGCTTGTTTTGTCTAATCTGCACTGCCACCCTCGAAGTAGTCTCCTTGGGAGTTGATACACTTGTCCCAGTGCTTCTGCCACTGCTGGAAGCACCTCTGGAAGTCCTCTTCTTTCAACATGTTCAGAGCCTTCTACGATTCACGATGGATGACATCAATGTCCTCAAAACGGTGTTGTCGGAGTCGTATTTTAAGTCGCAGGAAAAGAAAAAAGCCTGCTGGTGCCAACTCTGGAGAATAGGTGGGATGGGGAACAGTATTCATCCTACTTTCATCCAAAAATTGGCGAATAGAAAGGGTTTTGTGCGTGGGCGCATTGTCATGATGCAGGAACCAGTCACTACTCCTCCATTTCTCCGGCCGTTTGCGTCGCACATTCTCCCTTAATCTTTGCAGCACTTGTTTGTAGAACACTTGATTCACTGTTTGACCCTGTGGCACAATTTCCTTATGTACAATGCCTTTAATGTCAAAAAACACAATCATCATTGACTTCACTTTGGATCGAACTTGTCTGGCCTTTTTCGGGCGTGGAGATGAAGGACTCTTCCATTGTGAAGATTGTTGCTTCGTTTCTGGATCGTACCCATAAATCCATGTTTCATCACCAGTAATAATTTTCTCCATAAACTGTGGGTCATTTTGTAGCTGTTCTTTAAGATATGTGCAGGCAATCACACGGCTTTCCTTTTGGTCATTTGAAAGCAGGCGGGGCATGAACTCGGCGACAATTCTTCTCATGTCCAAATTGTCTTTCAAAATGCTTTGAACACCTCCAAAGGAGAGTCCTAATGAGTCAGAAAGTTCTCTTATTGTAATGCACCTATCATTTAAGACCATTTCCCTCACCTGATTGATATTTTCATCAGTTTTGCTGGAACAGGATCGCCCCAAATGATCTACATCTTTAACTGATGTCACACCACTTTTAAATTTCGAAAACCACTCAAATGCTTGAGTTTTGCCTATAACTTCCTCCCCATAAGCTGTTCATAACATTTCATAGCCTTCTGTTGCAGTTTTACTGAGTTTAAAGCAAAATTTGATGTTTGTTTTTTGTTCTTCGTAATCTGACATTTTTGCTATGTGGAAAATCACAGCACATGCAAAACACGTGTTCACTTCAGAGCATCTACCTCATCACTGCATGGACACAGGAAGTTACGTGACCTCTCATTTTTATCGGGAAGGATCGCTGCATGTACAGTCTGGGTAAGAATTAAAGAAATCTCAGCGTCGGCATTGTTGTGAAGCCATTCTGGAAACTTTTTAATCACACCTCGTATATTCTGGGTAGGTAATATAACTTAATTATTGATACTCCTTGTTTCCAATGTGCAAAACTTATAAAAGTAGGATTTAAAACGTAAAAAATATCTTTGCAGGAACTGAAATCATGTAAGAATAACTGCAAAAATGGACAATTAAAGATGCAAGGGTTGCTTACAGCATCCTTTGGCATTTGCAGAAGAAACATAAACCCAAATATCATCTCAAATTAGGACCCATAATGCACAGGGATGCAAGAAGGTTAATACCTAGGGTAATCACCGCCATTGTCAATTACAGCCGTGCAGCCTTGCTTGCATGTTCTATTTCTATCTCTATTTTGAGAAGGGGTGGGTTTTATGCCCAAGCACTGCGACCTTAAGATCTATTGCGCATCCCCCCTTTCATCAGTTAAGTAGTCTGTTGCTCGATATGAACTTAACCAGACTGCTAACTGAGACTTTCGATAGTTCATCTATCTTTGGAAAGTGACTGCCAAAAGTACTTGCTCTTTGACTCGCAAGAGCAGGGCAATCACATAGTAGATGAGTAACAGTCTCCTCCTTCTAGACATCTACTACAGATAGGGTTGTTAAACAATCCCATTCTGTATAGATTAAACTTTAGGGCACAGTGTCCTGTAATGAATCCTGTTGCCCATGCAAGTCTTCTTCTACTAAGACTGCACAAGTATTTTGCCCGGCTGTTATCCAGGTCTGTAATGAACAACTTGGAATGTCTGCAACCCTCAATGGAGTTCCAGTAGTTCTTGTGTTCTGCTTGAGCCCAGCACTTAATAGCCTGTTTCACTGGTCTGTAGGACACTCCCAGTACAGGCTCCGGACCAAAAAATGGGATTTCACTGCCAATCTTGGCTGCTTCATCTGCTTTCTCATTGCCTGGTATACCTATATGTCCTGGCACCCACATAAGTTGAACCTTATTGTGTTCAGCCAGTGCCATTAAGGATTCCCGGCATTCTGAGACGAACTTTGATTTTATTGATGGTGATTCAAGTGCTTTAAGAGCAGCTTGACTGTCTGAGAGGATAAGAACACTTCTATTCTTATATCTCCTTTTAATGCTTTCCATGACACTGGCTAGGATTGCATAAACCTCAGCCTGGAAAACTGTAGCTAAGGTACCAAGACTATAAGAAATCTTGGTACCATTACCGTAAAGCCCAGCCCCCGTTTCCGATTTGGTTCTAGAACCATCAGTATACCAGATTGGGCCTTTGTTATTATGAGGTTTTACCAGTCTTTCCCATTCACTCCGCTGTGGATAGGATACCGTAAATTTCAAATCAAACTTGAATCTTGTTTCAAGAATGTCAGTCCCCATGTTGAGTATCTGTTGTACATTCTTATCCCAAGGAAGCTTGAGATGATTAATATGTCCAGTATTAGACACTTTGGTTTGGCGACAAATACGGTGATACGCGATCATGGCTTCTGCCTTCATCCATAAGTGGAGAGGTGTGAGCCCAATCAGCATCTCCATTGCCGCAGTTGGAGTAGTTTTGAAGGTTCCCATAATTGAAATGCAGAAGGTTCTCTGTAATTTACAGAGTTCCTTTCTGCACACCTTTAAATTAACTCTAGGCCACCACATCAGTGCGGCATAAGAGAATATAGGTCTCACCATGGCAGTGTATATCCAATACACTATGCTAGGTTTCAGACCCCATGTCTTACCAAGCATACCTCTACATGTCCAAAAGACTCTGTAGGCTTTGGTAATACATAATTTCATGTGATCTTTCCAAGTTAATTTCTTGTCTAAAACAAGCCCAAGATATTTAACTTGTGTTGAATAGGGCACTACTTCACCAAAGAGAGAGAGTCTGGTTAAATCAGGCCCCCTTCTCCTGGTGAAGAGTACCACTACTGTTTTGCTTGGATTAACAGTTAGATTATTCATCTTGCACCAAGCTTCCACTTTCTCAAGCACCATTTGTAGCACTTGAGAAACTGTGTGAGGAAATTTCCCTCTTATGATTATTGCAATATCATCTGCAAAACCGACTGTGAAGTAACCATCACTATTGAGTGTGCAAAGAAGTGTGTCCACTACAAGGTTCCATAGCAGGGGTGATAAAACACACCCTTGCGGGCAGCCCCTCTCCGTGGACACATCCAGCGTCTCCCCACATAGATTCATGGTTATCTTCCTATGTTGTAAGACAAAACGTATCCACTCACAAAGAAGTGAAGGTACATCGTGTCCATAGAGGGCGTTTGTCACGACATCACAAGATGTCGTGTCAAACACACCTTCAATATCAAGAAAAGCACCAATGGCTATTTCTCTGGTATTAAGCGCCTTCTCAATAGTCGAGACCACTTGATGAAGTGCTGCTTCTGTTGATTTCCCTGTTTGATAGGCAAATTGGTACTTGTTTAATGGATGTTCCATTAAAACACAATCCCTAATGTGCCTATCCACTAACCTCTCCAGAGTTTTAAGCATAAAAGAGGAGAGACTTATAGGGCGATAAGCCTTGGCCTGGGCGTAACTAGGTTTAGGTATAAACACCACCTTTGTTTGTCTCCAAGCCATGGGTATATATCCATAGGCTAGACAAACTCTAAAAATACCACAAAGTAGGGATTGAACTGAATCAATACCATATTGTAGAAATGCAGGGATGATTAAATCTGGGCCTGCTGATTTATATGGTCCAAACGACTTGACAGCACATCGTATTTTAGTGACATTGACTACGCTCCTGATTAGGTTCCAATCCTCTCTGTCCAAAGAAGGATGGTCCAGATTTGGTTGCCCCTTCACAGAATTGCTGTCATTGTCTACCTTAAAGTCTGGAAAGTGAGCCCTCGCAAGTTGCAGGAGCGTCTCAGAACCAGACTGTGTGTACGTGCCATCAGGCAGTTTAATAGTGCTCACAATTTTTTTAACACCCTTTGCCATATGTTTCATGAATCTTGCACTGCTGGGAACATTCTCCATCCCCTGGCAGTACTCCCTCCACGAAATCCTTTTGGCTTTACGTATTTCTTTGTTATAATTGGTGAGGGCTTGTCTATATGAATCCCAATCACCAGTTCTTTTTGCAAGTCTAAATAATTTCCTTGCTTTCTTCCTAAGTCTGCTTAACTCTTTAGTCCACCAAGGCACAAGCCTTGGCGAGTAAGCTACCTTAGGCTGACAATTTTGATGATAGGATAGGAGAACTGACCGTTGTATTTCATCAACGGCAAACTCCACATCCAATATCAAACGAATGTTCCTTGAGATACCCGATGTCAATGCTGATAGGTCTCGTCTATATCCGTCCCAGTCAGTTTTCCTCGGATTTCTGTAAATCACTGGTAGAGTGACTTGTGCTTTAATATTGAAGCATATGCATCTATGATCAGAGAGAGTGATCTCCGATGATACACGCCAACTTGAAATTAGGTTCTCAATAATATTAGTCCCTATCGTTATGTCAATGACTTCCACCCTTCGCAAAGTTACAAACGTTGGTTCATTACCTCGATTTAGAATATTAAGGTTTGTACTCGCCAAGTACTCCATTAACTTTTCTCCTCTGGGATTGATATCAGTGCTCCCCCACAGTGTATGGTGTGCATTGGCATCAACCCCCAGGATTAACTCCTTTCCATTCTCTCCGCAGTGGGTCACAAGGTCCCTCACTGCTATCGATGGTGGATCAGAGTCTTCGTAAGGGAGGTAGATGGAAGAGAGTATTAAAACTCTTCTCTCTCCTGCCTCCTCCACTATTGTTTGTTACATCCCTGGAACAGTGGTCAGTAAGAAGCAATGCGTTTATCCAATTCTTAGCATAAATACATGATCTTGGATTATTATTACTAGGTCTATATATAGTGCCCTTAGTACAACTGATCCCTCTAATTGAACCTCTAAAGAGCCAAGGTTCCTGTATGAGAGCAATATCAACATTGTCTTCAACAAGTCTCTTACTTAGAATGGCTGAAGCTGCCTTACAGTGCTGCAAGTTAATTTGAACTATTGTCATAATTGCATTAACCCACAACACTTACCTTAAGCAGTACCCGATGCGGATCCTCCAGAGTCCCCTATCATCGTCTCCGGACTGTCTCCGCCATCGCTGCCTGCCTTCTTCGCTTTGTCTGCTACTGCCTTCCCCTCCGGGTCAGACAGGATCTTAAAAAGTGCCCTGTCTACCCCGGTATAGGCCGACATGCTAAGCTCCTTTATCTTCTTAGCAGACTCTTGGTCCACCATTAAGATTAGGCGTTGACCAGAGGAGTCTGCCTGCTTATCAATGATTTTCCAGTGCTCTATATTCAGCTCCTGGTTTAATCTTTGAATGCGTCTTAGCAGCACCTTAGGATCATCAGTTGTAATGTCCCGAGTCCTAAGGGCCACCTTGACTGGCTTAGGTAGATCTTTTGGATCTACTACTTTGAGAACTAATCTCTCCTTGATTTTAGCTCCCTGAATATGTTTTTGGAGCCAGTTACATGACTGCTCGTCATCACAATAATATATCAGAGCCCCATCCTGTAGAGAAAAGGACCTGAGTTTAGGTAGAGATTCACTGGTTGGCGCCTCATCTATCTTCCTCAGAATCTCAGCCTGAATGGGTCGAATGTCCTCCCCAATCAGCTTTCTCTCAGGATAGGACTCTTCGACAATTGCCATCTTGAAAGCGGCCAAAGCTTCCCTGTAAGTGACACCAGGTTCAGTGCCCCTAGACCTCTTAACAGGTTTGGCTTTATCCGAAGGAGGAGTATCCACACTTGTCCTGGTTCTTTTAGAAGTCCCTGGATCAGTACGGACCTCCACCCCTTTACTCTGTGGGTTTACATTACCTGTGCCCTCACTCATTTTCTTAGCGTTTTTTATTCTTCTTCTAGCTGCCCCCGACAACTTCTTAGTGTCCAGGTGCATTCTATTAATTCCAGATGCTGTTGCACCCATTTGTTTATCTAGTGACAGATTTCTCTCTGCTGGAGAGTCTCCCTCACCCGCCTTGGTGATATTTATTTTATTTTGGTCCATATTGGTCCCACGAGTAGCAGGGAAATAAAAGTCACCCAATACAGAGCCCCGTATATATTGGGAAGGCTAATTACTTCAGGGTGTCGCCTGGTGCCCTGAAGAGATCGTTCACGACACTGCATTTTTTACCACCCCAGTGCCATTCATCCCTCGGCACGATGCATTCCCACCTTGGATTGGGTGGACTGCTTGCATGTTGGATACAAGCCTTGAACACTGATAAGGGCTACACACATGCTTCTAGAATCTCCCATATGTCTTCTCAGCACATCTCCCACTCCTGAACCATGAATGCTCACAACTTCAGGGGCCAAATAATGCACACAATTTCTGGGTATCTTATTAACCAGTTTTTGGTGAAATTGGATGTGTGTACAGCAATGTGGTTGTGCATAAACATACATCCCCCCCTATTCCAGGAAGTTAGCCTGTATAAATGGCAACAGAATGTTCTGGAAGATATCAATATAAACCACACTGGTCATTCTCTCCATCACAATGATCAATTGTCCTGATCCAGATGGTGTCATATAGGCTCAGAAGTGAGCTGATATTCTTTCAGAGCAATTTCCATGCACAACATGTCTAGGATTGTATCTTGTGCCATGCAACCTATAGAGACACACCTTTCCTTGCTGGTCAGATAGGAACACCTCGTCCGACCAGATTGTTAGATCCCAGTGGGCCTGAAGTAGTTTGATGTTTCTTTGGGCCCATTCCAATCTTCTGTCTTTGTGAGCCTAAGTGAGGATTGTCTTGTGGCAGTATGATGAAATCCAAGGCCAGCCTCCTTTAGTCTCCACCGTATAGTTTCATGAGAACATCCATATTCCACAGCTTTATCCAGTAAAATGGATCTGTGTGTAATAGGATGCTCCCTCACCTTTGCCACCAGTTCTGTGCAGTGGTGATTGCCCAAGGCTTTCCTGATCTTGGTGCCTTCTGCTTGATGTCGGTGTAGCCATTTCTTGACCATCTTAATTTAAGCAAAAGTTCTCTAGAGATCTGGGAAACAAACTGGCCCTGTGAGAAATGTTCTATGATCTTGCCTCTCTTTGCTGTTGTCAACTCTTGGTAACCACATGGACAAGGCATATTGCGTTGTTTTTCAATGAATGTCTAAGGATGACGGAGAGAATCATAGAATAGCAGAAGTGATGTTTCATGCACACACTTTTAACACTTTTGATGAATAAAGAGCAGAAAACATAAGCATTGTGAATTGTATATGAATTTGAATCTGAATGTTATTATTTTTAAATGTTCATTAAAGGGAATGTGTAAAAACTATTATGTAATTTTAACGATTTCATTATCATTTGTCTATCATTAATAAAAGCAATTAAAGGAACTTAATACTCTACACTGAAAACTGTGATACTCATATTTGTTCTAGATAATGTTCTCTTTTTATTCCTTAAATAAATATAAATGAATATCTATAAACAAAAGCAAAATATTTAAACCATTTCTCAGGGTGCTATGAACTTTCCTCCTTGAAATGAAATTTGTTGCTAGGTTAGTGACAGAATATAACTTAATGCATTATGAATAGTGCGTAAATTATGCAAGTGAGGAATAGACCAGATTGTTGCACTGCTATCGGTAGAATTCAAAAGGTGGTTTCATACCCGCCTCCCACATGCTTATTTTCTGAAATGGAAAATTAACAAACATCTTTAATTCATCTAGATTCTTTTATCAGGAATATAGAATCAGGATAAAGACACACTTCTAGAAATTGAGTTAATGGGGACATGGCAACATTGTATAGTACTTAGAAATAAATAAAATGGCAATGCTGCTAGGTGCAAACGGTTGCTTGACATTCAAGTAATCTACAACTGCATTGTGTTCTGTTTAACATATTATTAATTACTTTATTCACTGATATCCAGTTCTTATAACAATGCTGTTTTGTGAACATTAATGCTGTCTTTTTATATTGCATGTTTTCCTATGATGGGTAATGTATTAAATTCATTTACTTTCAGTACTTTGAGTCTTATTCTCACGTATTTGTTTCGTATTACTGTATAATTAGCTATAAAGGAATGTAATCATGTTAGTTCATTCAAAATTTTTAAAATAATTATTTTCGCTTCCTGTGCCTGAAACATTTTAATTTCCTTGGTTGTCGAGACCTTCTAACATGAAGATGTAATGCTTCATTATATTCATTGTAAGCTAGTGTATGTGGGTATTTAAAGTAAAATGTTATTAATTTCTGGAGGAATGATTGACAATTGTGCTAGACATATTCCTTGTTTTTCTTGCAGCAATAGCAGTTAATATTTTATAAAGCATTCAGTTGTAAAATTTCAATTGTATTGTAACATTCGTAAGATGGCAGACAAAATTAAAACGCTATGCAAAATAAAAATAACCATGTACTTTACTGCTCTCAAGGAGGAGCTTTATCAGAAAGAGGTTCCATTTAATTTGTATAATTTTATATTTGGCACATTATATAAATAATGATGTTCCCTATAAAAAAAAACATGTGCTACATGGGATTCGATCTGGATTTTGCCACCACTGTTGATCAGCAGTTTAACGACTATCCAAAAAATAGAAACATGTTGATTAAGTTTACGTTTGTAAGCAAAGCACCCAACAATGTAATTGTTTTCATTTCTGGCCCACTACTTAATCAAAACACAATAGTATATTTTACTCAGGTGTACTGAAGTTGAATTTGCAATATTTGCCCTTTAGTTTACTTTAGAATACTAAAATATTGCTTTTCAAATCTGCAAGGTGAGTCAATGGCTGCCATGCCTCCACAGCAAGGGAAGCATATGACAGATTTCATTCTCATACCATCTAAAGAAGAATGCCTGAGTATTAGGTAACCTTTTGCACAGGTCTCTGTGAAGTTGACCATTTACTTTTGTGAAAAATAGTACATATGAAACAGAGAGTGGTGAATAATTCCTCATAACAGAAGAAATTAAGTTGATCCACAGTCAATACAGACATATATAGTGAAATACTGTTAATTGCTAACCATTTCTTGACAAAGGATAGGAAACCTTGACAACACATAATTAGTACTGTACTTTAAACTAAAAATTCTTTATAATCTTTCTGAATCGTATTGGTATACAATAGTGCATTACCAATTATGGATGTCATCCTCTGTGGTGTAGTGGTTACCATGCTAACCTCTAGTTCCCAAGGTCACAGGTTCAAACCTGGCGGAGGGCGATGGACTTTTTTCAGGCATAAACATCCTTAGCATGGCTTCCTTCAGAAGAGAAGTAAAGCCAATGGTCCCATGTCATAGATTTACAGCATGTAAAAGAACCTCAAGCCTTATAAAGAGACCTCTGAGCAAAATTACCGGTCTTTCATGCCCAGTGAAAGAATGGTACTCTTAAGGACCACAGCAGTTAAAGAGCATCCATAAATAACTGAATTTAATTTAACCAATCATGGATGCTGATAATTTGAAGTGATTTTATTTATATTTGTGCTCTATATTTAAAGTGCTTGTATTTAGGTATATTTCTACTAGATATTTATATATCTAGCAAGTGTTACAAGTTTTTGATTATCATGTAAATACTTCAAAACATACAGTGTTAAAATCATTTGCAATTTGACTTTTATTAGACCCACAGTACATCATCTCATCAGTATGAAAAGATTTGTTTTACATATGCACTGGAGGTTAGTTTGCTAACCTGTTTCAATAAATAACTTAAGTTTCTGAGTTACAGATCTTACCTACCATTTAAACATTTTGTACAGTGCACTTGTTAAAATAGAACACATTTCAATTATCTACAGTCAACAAAGTGTTTCCCTTTTCAGGATGGAAGATTATAGTAACCCACGAACAGCGCTGTTTGTGACTTTAATAAGGACTTATGGCCTTGGAGCTGTGGTCATTGGAGTTGTAATTGCATTCTGGCTGACTTACAAAAAGAATGCTGAGGTAAGTAATGTTAATACTATGAAAAACTTGTGTAAATTGAAGGGCCTAAGGAAATATTCTAATTAACCAAGAATTTGAATTAAAACAAGTTATACAGGCAATTTATATAACATATTTCAAAGTCAGCAGAGTGTTATTATACAGTAATATGAAGAAATACTGTACAATAGTAACAACAGTACACAATGAAACCCTAATGGTGGAATGAATCATTCTAACATAGGTTCTCCATGAGTACATCATGTATAGAGCATTGCAGACACAAGAGCGCATGTTTTGTAAGAGATGTATAAGCCTTGTTGATAAACCAGAATCTGATATACTTGAGTTTTCTATCACTGTAATTGTTGATTCTACAAATTCCTCTCAGAGAGATTCTCCTGGGTGGAGCATAGTACAGTCACCCTGAGAGGTAATCCAATGTCATGTCTCTCGTTTTTAGAAAGCAAAGAACAGCTAACTGCACATTTCAGTTTTCGAATTATAAGTTTGCCCACTGTCAGTCACATTCCATAACTGGGCAATATTCTGGAGATTTTTTTCTTCAAATTAAACAAAATTGTGTATGAATAAAAGACAATATGCACTGTTTACATAGCAAATACAAGGGAACAAAGGAAAAGTTTGAATTAAAAACGTTTGAATTACCCAAGTTTCACTGATGTCTAATTTGCATAAAATAGCAAAAGATTTAGTACAATTAGTTTTATTAACGAGTCGAATTTAGACATATAATTTTACTGAAATCAAAGTTATGAAAGCCTCACTGTGTTTAACACTTCCATTATACATAATATGAATTAACAAAACAATTGTTTTTAAAACTATAATAAAGTAACTTTGCATTATCGGTCCTGTTGTTGCCATAAGTACTATAGGCTCTGTTGTGTGGTGGGGAAAGGGCAGAAGTATGAAAAAGCAAAGTAATTATCAGAAGGGTGTGGAATAACAAATTGTGCTGGAGTCTTATAGAATTGAAGTCTTGGGAAAACCAGTAGGAACTATATAAAGGGGCAGCTGGTGTGTGAGGGTTGGTCAGCGAGGTAGCCATTTATGCAAAGGGAGATAGAGGATGAGCAAGCAAGCCTGACAGTTGATATAAAAGAAGAGAAAGAAGTTGAGTTGCAGTCCAGGCATATCAGTTTGAGTAAGCAAACTATACCTGTTTCACTCATAAGTTCAAAGTTAGAAGTAAACAAACCTTAATGTATCACACTGCCAAGCGTATGGGAGCACGACAAAAAGTCGTGAGAGGAAATTGCTTGACAGAATGTGAATATGGCCCATTCTGCAGCTTGGGAACATTAGCCTTTAAACATCTTATATTATCAACTTCCAACACACAATACTAAGAGTAGACAAAAGTGGTACCCAAACAGTTCAGCAGCTCTTTGTACTATTCCAGCTGTGATTAAAGATACTGGATTAAGGGGACTGGGTACTGATTCTTATACAATTTCAGTATTTCAATACGTACTTTGGTTCAACATTTCTAGACTTCTACCACTCAGATTAAGATGAAATTTGGCATGACTGTACAGTGATTCATTGTGATTCCAGTAATATAAACAACCACCACATAATTATTTAAAATGTCCACAAGAAAGGTGATAACTGATTACATATTTTTATTATTTTTTTATTATTTATTAAAAACTGATTACGTGTTTTTGAAAAAAAAATTAGTGTATCTAATTCTTGTAGTGCACTTTACTTCTACAGTATTCAAGCATATTCCTTAAATATTTTTAGGGCATTAAGCAATGTCTATTCTTAATTTGTAACCTAAATTTCTTATGTTTCTAATATATTTCAAGAGAAAAAATTCTGAACTTCAGTAAATGTTAATTGTCTTTATAAAAATATATTTTTTTTAAATTTTACATTTTGAATTTTTCTAATAATAATAGGTTATGTTTGTAGAAGACATGCTTCAGCAACTACAGTAAAATTTTCATTAAAACAGGTTCAGCAGTTTTAAAGAAAAGTACACCCAATTTGAAAAATTTCAAGTTGTGGACAACTGCATTTATATATATATATATATATATATTTAAAGAGGAAGGTTTCTACTCTGTTTTAAGATGCAAAACAAAAAAGCAAATTTTTTGAGCCCAAATCACTACCAGTCCCCTTAAATTGCTCTTAATTTAGAGTTTTAGAAATCATTCATTTATCACCAATACCAGTATACCACTTTTGCTTTAAACTGTTATTAGCCAATGAGTTAAGAAAATGAGCACCATAGGTTAGAAAATGCGACCCAAGCAATCCGAGCAACAATTTTGCATCACTAACAACAAAGTTCAATTATTGCAGAACAACATCTAACCATATTCATTGTTGATTAAAAATGGGTGCTTTTCACAGAATTCTCAACCATGGCACTCTGGAAAGTAATATTTCCTCAACGCATGGCAAGGAGTACATTGATGATTTATCCAGAAACGAACTACAACGCCCGATGGTCTCTTAAACCCTCTGATATAACTGTTTAGTTATAGGTGAATCTGAATGAACACATTTTGTTTCATAAACTGAAATGTTGTAATAATGAGTTTTTTAAATTTCTCTGCACAAAAATAACACAAAATGTTACAATCTAAACCAAACTTTTCATGACAAGGAAGAGAGACATGCTAAGCAGGAAAAGTCGTAGTTTGACCACCAGCCAATGAGATACTTCCTTGTCACGTGGTTTTATTTACAACTCCTTTGAATTTAAAGTGAAAGCACTTCAGCAGCAATGATTGCATTATAATGAGGTAGTGACTACCTGTAGAATGCTGCGGAAGTGAGGCAGCATGGTATTGAGGCAGTATTTTTAGCACTTAAATGATATCAGTCTAATTATATAATATAAAAAAATAAGTCCGCCTTAAAGCAATATGTGTATAATATAGTATATAAAATATATATTACAGTCATTGTATTATGTTTATTTTATTATGTGCATGTATAAAATGTTATGTGAATGTATTACGTAGTTTAACAATGTAGGAGCTTTGAAACTAGAAGCAAGCTGCCTTCCGTAGCAAACAGAATTACAAAGTAAAAGTCGAAAGTTGCTAACAATAAGATAACCTTGAGACAACAATAAATTAGAAAGTTTAAAAAGGCTATTAATGGTTCTTGGAACAATAATAATGTGATATTTAAAACAGTTTATAAATAGCCAATCAAAAATTAAAAAAGTTAAATAAAGGTATTCTATTGGAGTAGGCTTAGCCAATCAGAGACTAGAAATAGAGAAAATGTACAAATTCAAATGATAGACGCTACAAGAAAGCATACCCAAGCAGTTGAGTTCGGGTCAATGATTGTATGTGAGACATAAAAAATTCATTGCGGTGAGGATAATATAAAGTTTACCTGTTAAAAGTGCAATTAACAATAATCTCACAGCTCTATAGTAGGATATATCAGTGAAGTATTATTTAATTGAGTGAAGGATTAATAAAAAAAAAAGTACAATACAATTATAATTTGTGTAAGCCTTCATTCTTTAGCTGTACCAGCCCTGTTAAGAGATACGTGCTCTACAAAAATACTAATGATGAAGTCAAGGCATACATACATAAAAAATAAATAAAACATTAAAAGTTGGTTCTTAAACGAGGGGTGAAGGCCACCGGAAAGTTTGTACCGTACGTAGGGCGAACACTCCTAGAAACAATCTCCCGCAAGTTTGGCGCCTAAACATGGCCCAACACACCAGCTTCAAATTGGTGCCTAAACGTGGTGCAACCGCTGCAACAATAATAAACTCCCGCAGTATTCAATTCAGGCCTTACAGAATTGTGCAATGAGGGACAAGTCTGCTATGCAGAAAAAATGAAAGCTTTACTATACTGCAGGTAATGATGGGTGTTCTTAAGATTGCCTTTTTTGAACATTTTTAATTGGCTGATAATCCATACATATTTTTTGTCAGGTTTTATATATATAATGTGTACATATTTGTGTTTAAGCATGTTGGCTAATACCTCCCTGAAACCCATAATTTAATACTGTTTAAACTGAATCTCCAAATAAAAACTGTTCATTTAAAGGATGACAGGTGATGTACATCAAATTCATTAAATATAGACATACTTGTTTTTATTCTTATGTTGCAGTGTTGGGAAACATCTCTTGGACAAGAAGTTTACCGGCTTATTGTAACAGATTTTCTTCTGGCTCTTATTGGCACCTCAGTGGCAGAATTTATACGCAGTATTATTCATAGGTAAGATTCATAAAATCTTAAATTTGGAATTTTTATAATTTGCTTTTGTGTCCCAGATGCTTAGGTAAACAATAACTGTACTCCATCTGCATCCAAAAATAAGTAGAAAATGTAGAAAGATCAGAGCTATATGAATGCAATTCATTAAATAAATATTTACCTTTGCAGGAAGTTTTGGAAGCCAATTGGTGCACCGGAATTTAATATAGCCAGGAACACGTTAAATCTTATATACAACCAGACATTGTTTTTTGTTGGTTTCTACTTCAGTCCTATGTTGGCACTCATCATCATCATCAAATTGTTCATCACATTTTATGTAAAGAAGGTGAGATTTTATTAACTTCTATACTGAGTGACTTTCAAGCATAAACAATGCTAGTACATATAAAGGAGTCAAAATGTAGAGATATCTAATTATATAAAGCAATAACAAAAGTAGCATCTATCCAGCTGCCCTATTATCTTTTGTAATGTTAGACATATTTCCTGAAAAAATGATAACATTAACTGCGTGTGATTGCATGCCCATTTGTTTACAAAGTTTGAGCTTTCTACAAGGAGCAAATCTGATTTTTTAGGCCTATCAGTGAATAGTATTTAAAATGTATATTATGAGTCATATATTACAATGAATCAGAATTGACTAGTGTTAATCGTGTTGGTTTAATGTTTTAATTTCACTTTTTTGAAAAAACAGTTTTCTCTTCCTACCTTAACCAAATAAACATATTTTAAAATTGAGGAGTAAGATACAAGAAGGGTGTGGGTCAGGAAATATAGCTTTGAGAAATCTTGAGTTAAACATTTAAGTTAGAATCATTTTTATTAGTTGTTTGTAATACATTTTGTGATGGCTTAAGCATCAAATACAATTTTTATAAATACACAAACACAAAACTGAAAAATGCCTAGTAACTTATGAATGTAGAAACTATGAAATACAAAAACCATTACAGAAGCTCTTTTTGCATAAATTGTTTCTAAATCATGAATGAATAAAGAAAGCAATGAAATAGCATAGAACATACATTTCTGACAACCTGCAAATATTTAATAACTGTTATTTTAGTCTCAAACTGCTAAGATTATATTTATCTCTATGCTGTAAGTTAATATTTAGTTCTTCTTCCTATCAGCCTATTCTGCATTACCGTCACTTCTTTCTTCACTTTTCACAGGGTTTTCATCTCTTGGTCTTGCACTTGACAAGTCAGATATTTTTTTAAACCACTCTATGTGGTTTGGTTCTAAAAATAGAATAAACTCTGAATGTCCTTTGCCTTTTGTGGTTTTATTTGGTTGTTTTTAACAGCAAATAAAGTAGAAACAAACGTTTCATTGAATGCAACTTGCTTCTTTAAAAATTGAAAAGGTTTGTAACTGCCATAGTAGGTTGATGAGGTTGCTAATGTCTCACATTGTTGAAAACATAACCTGAGATATGACTGTATCGCAAAAAGATATCCTTTGGATGTCGGCTTCAGAAGAATATTTTTAGTGCAGTCAATCACAGTAAAGAATTCACCAATAAGTGCTAGATATTCATCTCCAGTGTAAATATTTTCAATGGACTTCAGTCTTTAGAGTATACACCAACATTTCTGTCATTTTGGCTGTAGCTGTGTCCTTAAATAGGGAAGAGGTGAATAAGTTTTACTTTGAAGTAACTGGCCAAAAATGAGCGTATGATGGTAATATTTTTATTCTGTCCACCAGTGTTGTCGGACAATAATACTATTTCTGAATATTTCCAACCTTGCATTTAGTAGGAAATCATATAAACATGAGGCTACAGTGTCAGAATTTTTCTTGGATGCAGTTTCAGGGAAACAGCTCATAATGGATGTACCATTATTGTGACAATGTACATTGAAAACATTCATCCATAGCAGCCATTTGTAAAACTGAGCATTCACACTTAGTTTTGGCACAGGTAAACTTTGCCCATAATCAAACTCAAGTACCAAAACTTCAGAATTTTCTTCTGTGCAATAATTCTTGTTTAATATTCTTGTGTGCCTCAACTCTTTTCAAATGTAAGTGAAGTTTAATTTTCAAAACTGTGTCATTAGGATTACTTTTTAGTTGTTGCTCTGTTGAAAAACAAAAACCGCAGACATCAGTGTGCAGCTTTCTAAAAAAGAACACGGTGTTGGAGTGAAAGTATTTAGAATAAGAGGCATATGTCATTCTTAGTCTTGTCCTTGTAGTATTTTTTGAATAAATCAAAAAGGTTCCGTATATTTAATGATGGATTGTCAAAATAATTTGATTTCTCTGATCTGTAATGAGACTTGGAATAAGGTATGGAATTCAAATGTTCATCAACCATTTCCTATATGGATGTGTCAATTTTGTTTGGTCTACTTGAATGATTCTCCCTTTTATCTGATTTAGCAATTAGACCTTCCACACTCTTCTCTTGTACAAAATGGATTCTTTTTTAAGAAATCTAAAAAAGCTTTAGAGGGGTGATGGGCGAAATTTCTATTTTGCACAGTTTTAAAGCTACATAATTTTTTGTACACATATTTGGGGGTTATGTGGAACTATTTGCAGTTTCATTTTTGTATGTCAATTAGTTTTTGAATTATTGAAAATTTTCTTTCAAAAAACTTTCAAATTTCAAAGTGAAGTTCACTCCACACTTTTTTGAAAAAAAGTTTGAAATTTTTTACAAAACCAGAAACTTATTTACAAAAACTTGATGCATGGGTTTTGTAATATCTTAACTGTAAGGGAAATTAAAAAAAAAATATGACCTGCATAGCAAAAATCTCAAAATTTTTGCAATCACTACATATATTTTATTTTTTATCTCAAAAAGTAATAAGTTAATCTTAAATCCCATGCATCAGTTTTTTTGTTATGCTGTATAAAATGTACAGTAAACATTTCAGCCCTCTAGCACCTAATTTGTGGATGTAATTTTGTTTTGAATGAATAAAGGTGTAGCAAAAATTAAAGTGAGGAAAAATGAGTTTAAAAGTTTGTGTGCAGTTAAGCAGAAATAGTGACTTACTAGACCTTTCCTCGAAGCGTCCAGCTTAGATGTGCAAGTTGTACTCTTTTTTCATTACAAGCAGTGTAAATTGATTCTAATTTATGGCATAAGTCAAGCATTTCAGTGCCAAGTCCTACCTACAAACACTTTCAATTGTGGTCATTACACTTCAGGCCATTCACCGATATATATATTTACACTCTTCATTATTTACAGCAGGTAGATTTATTGGTTCATGCAGCGATTTTATTGCCTGCCATGCCTTTTTAGTGACAGTTAAGGAGTGCAGACCTTTAAATACAATGTAATTAGAACAACTTCCAGGCACTGTACTGCTTTAAAACTTTACATATATGCACTTGAAATCACGTAGTATTTTTTGGTACAAAAGAAACAAAATGTGAAATTTTGTCATTTTTTGTCACATTTTTACAGTTTCCCCTCTTAAAATCAACTTTCGACATACTTCTACTCTTCCATCTGACAATGGAACAGAGAACATTTTATTGGTATTTTGTTTTACAGTTTGTATTTCTTTTGAAGTAAAGCAACTGCTTAAGAAAATATTTTGTTTGCTGTATCTGCTAAACCATAAAAATTTAAGAACAAATTATTTTGGCTTTCAACACTTACATTTTTGTAACATTCCATAGGACAACATTGGTTGATGTGATGAAATGTTTTCTTGGGTACTACTTCACCTTTGTATTGACATATCACTTACCGGATTGTCTATTATCCTCTCTCATATTGCGCTTCCATTTATTACTGTTTATTGAGCACTTTTTACCTTTCTTTTCTAAAACATATCATTTTCATCAGGAAAGCTCATTTCCATTATTAATAGTCTATACAATGAATTTTCGATTGTTGCCTTTAATAAAAATGAACTGAAGTGTACCATCCAAATAAAAAATAATTTACCATCATTATGACAACTTTAAGTATAATAATGTTATTAAATTTGTATTAATAGCTTGAATTTCAATAAATAAATGCTTTTGTTTTATGCAAAAAGGGCGGATGATAAAGATTTTTGTCAAAAGTTTAGAACTTGGTCAGTTTTGACATTTTGTGTGGATATTCTTTATTGGCTAAAATTCAGTATTAGCTGTTTTGAGCAAAAAGGACCCCTCACTTCCTTCTTGCATCCAACTCCTCAGTTGTAATTGGCCATATAATTAGATAATAACACACATAATAAGGTTAATTTTTATCTTTTTATTACTTTTACTTACAAAGTATAGTTGGTATTTTGGGTATTCCATTAAATTTTCAGCCAAACAGGTTTCCTCCATTTACAAGTTAGAGGCTCATTCACTTCACTGAATGGTCGATTATGGTCCTTTCAGGCTACTGCTCTCTGAATATGAATTGTTTATCATTATGGTTAGCATCACTATTTTCATAGTCCTTTTTAATACATATTATGTACTGTGAACATGATGTACCAGAGCTGTATGTTAATCATTGCTTACAGATTGGTGTGTTGCATAACTGTCAACCTTTCTCTCGGCCATGGCGAGCAGCACAGACACATACCATGTTTCTCTTCCTAGCAGCGCTGTCCATGCTGTCAGTGATCATATTCCTCGGATATGTTGTCACTCAGTAAGTTCTGTACATAAAGAGGATTTATAGAATAATATTCACAAGCCTATAATTTTTCAATATGTTCCTCTACATTACATTTGTTCCAAATCAGGAGTGGGGGGGTTGAAATCTTATGTGCTACATTTACAGGACTTTCTATGCCCACTATCATTTATTTTTATCTCTTCTATAAACTATTCTTACAAAGGCTTATTTTTCTCACTAATTCATATTAATCAAGATAAGCATTTGTAGAAATGTAAGTACAACTACATTTCACATTTGAAGCAATAGCCAAATCTTTAAACAGCAGGTCATTATATATAGGCTTTGAAATTTCACTCTTTGCTTAACATCACAAGAAACAAACAAATGATAACTTAGCACTTAAAAATGTATGAAGTATTGGAAAATTAAACCAAAAGCAATATCTCAGATTTTTCATGTAAGTCTTTGTGTATCTCTTATAGTTAACCAATTGCACAAAGTTATACAAAATTCAATCTAAATGAAAAGACTTCAAGAGCTTTTTGCTAAAAATTCAAGATATACATTTTATTAGTAATGCAAACTGTGCACGTGCACAAATTTTAAATTTTTCCCCCTCCCCACAGGACTTCAAAACATGAAGTACCACTGAAATATTATCAAATTTTTGGGTGAAATATAATATTTCCTCTACCTAGGTGGTAGGTGTTAGAGAAAGTAGAAAATATTTATTTGTAACAGACACATCTGCCCATTACCACTTCATACCAGTTCTGAGACTACATACAAAATTCCTACAGAAAATTGGGCACTTATCAAATAAATTGTGAGAATTATAATAAAGTTTCTGTAGATAAAATCAAACATAATCTAAAACAGTCAACGAGTACCTCAGAAATATTAACCATAAAATTTGCAATAGCATCTTGCTTCTGAAAGATAGCCAAAACATCCAGAAAAGTATTACTTTGCCTAAAGCTATAACCCAACCCAAAAGCTTACAATTTGGAAAAAGCTGTTTATAATGAAAAGTAGTCACTGTAATGAATTTCAAAATCTCCAAGGAGAGGGACCTAATTAGATATTTCTGCCAACCATCACCTAATGGTAATTAACAACCAGAGAAAAGGATGCAACAATTGGGTTCTAGCTGAAGATGGGCTGACAACCCTGAAAACATATTTCCATATATATTTAATTTTTAGAGAAGTTAAGTGTATGTAAACACAGTTCCACATTATGTAAATACTTAACTCAGTTTGCTAATTATTTCATCACTTCACTATCAATTTTCATATATTTATATAAGTGGAGAAAGTAATATATTTCTAAATAACTTAAAAAGGATCTTTATGCAGTGAAACTGCCAACAATGCAAAAAATAAGAGTTGGAGTCAACTAAATACTCGTAAGGTTTCACTCACCATACAAATACTGCAGGGGCATCTTTTGTACATTACCCACATCGTCAGCTTCTGTCCACTGGTTCAGATATCTGGATCCCTCCTGGCTCAATGAAGCTCCCCTGGCGATGGAAGCTTGAACAAATTCACATGTCTATTCACATCCACAGGAATATCAAAGTTGATAACTTGATCTTCATGCTTCTTGATAAAAATTTTTCCCAAGGGTCCAACTCCTTGGCATTTCTCATGGTTTTAATAGCATTATATCATTGTTTATATTGTGATGTGTATTCCAAAAATGGTCAGCTACTACAGGTTTGTCTGTTTATGTATATTTAGTGCTAATTAGGTGTTATTTTGTTTAACTTCAGACTTCTTTTAGTTTTCCAATGTGTACAAGATCACAGTCATACAGTTAATCTGATATATTTTTGTGTGTTCATTTTGGTATATTAATAAATTTCTGTTTTAGTTACTAATATTCAATGAAATCATTTCAGTTCCACATTATGGAATTTTTTGGGAGTGACGGGTGTAATTTTCACATAAAAGCTTTCTGTTTTGAGAATTTTTTTTTCACGCCTATAAGTTCTATCTATGGCATAAAGGAATGTGATGATTTATTTCACAGGATAAGAATATCAGACTGTGGGCCATTCCGTGGAGTGTTTCCCTATCCATATGAAATGATACTGTCAAGGGTGTTCAAACTGAGACAAGAGAATGATGTATGGAAAACACTCAAGTTTGTTACAAAACCTGGTGTTATGGCAGGAGTGCTGCTTGCTATGGGGTGAGTTCTCTTTCCAGTCCTCCTTTAAAACAAACATAAAACATGTTAGGTTTACTAAGCTGTAAATAACTTGCATTGTTTTTGTTACATGCTGCATTTATAGGCCAGAAAGTAAGCAATGGAAATAATGTATCACTTTTGTATGTATTATGGCCAGTACCTTTCAATAATTTGAACCTATTTGTTACTTATAAGTAATTATGAGTAATAGTATAGAAGTTGTTGACAGTGAAGGATTTCAAATGAAAGTAAACAAGGAGTAGGAAAACCCTTTTACACCCTTACAGGTACAGGTACTATGTACCAGGTGGTCAACACGCTGTATTTGACATGTGCAGATAACCCTTTGTGCATTAAGAGTTGCAGAACTTAGTGGTGCAATTCCAAGCAAACACAGGTCAGAGGGGAACTGGCACATTAGTGACCAAAAAACCCGTCTGCTGCTGCCTGCAAAATGTCGAAAACCTATTGAACAAACGAAGTCAGCATAACAATATCTAGATGATAGTAGTAACAATAACATTTATAGGAGCAAGTGAAAAAACGGCAGTGAAATACTGCATGCTCTCATGTATGTTGCTTATAGTCTGTAATGTTGGACAAGAACAGCGTAAACACATTAAAAAAAATAGCTTGGTGGATACGGATAGGTCAAATAAAGACATTTTAATTATTTGTCAGTCTAAAAAGTCAATTTATTCCCTCGAAAATAAAGCCTATGTAACTGAAGCAGCAAATATTCTAAGACCTTATGGCAGGTTTTTTTTTTTTTATTATTATTCATTTCAGTGGATAGTGCATTGAGTTCTTATATCTGCAGGTTTTGCGTGGTATGGATAGACAAAAATTAAATCATTGCACCACTTGTAATTTCTTTTTGATTTTATTGTAATTTAATTTTTATATATCTTTTCAACAAGATAAAAGTGTCTTCTTATGCAGTATTCCTTTCTAAACTACTTATCACATATGTCTGGAAAAATATACTCTTCTTTTATATGAGGATGTTGCAAGAAATGTACATGTTAATCATTAGTCATTAAAAACAAGTTATATTGTGTAAAACTTTTCTGCTTATACATAACTCTTCCTATAGAGATGTCAATAGATATTTTCATTTGTCTTTTATTTTCTCCTTCATATATTAACAGATGAACTGAGTTCTTTGCACTGACAGCAACTATTAAGGTAGGCTATGCAGTTTTGAATTCTTAAGATTATAGTATCTCTTTGGTTGTGTTTTCTGAATCTTTCTCCTGTTTTTTTTTTATATATATATATATTTTTCTCAGACATGTGATTTAACATACAAATATTTTCATTGATAAGTAATGATCACAATTTTCATGTAAATTAAGTAATCTCCTTAATTACATATGCACTTAAAACAAATTTCCTATCAACATATCAAAACAATATCTCAATTTAATAATTAAAAAATATATAGTAAACAGCTCTTTGAGGTCTTATATAAACTGTTACAATCCTTTCAATTTCTTTTTGTCTATCATCACAGACAGTTCACTCTAGTGCAAGGGTCTGCTTTTGTCTATCATCACAGACTGTACACACTATTGCAAGCCTTGGAAGTACCTTTCAGTGAGCACAATCTGTTCATTTTTGCTGATAAGCAAGAGGAGTAGAAGGCTCAGCTAGCCCCGTAGCTCACATGGTAGAGCACCTTCCTGCTGTGCAAGAGGTCCCAGGTTCGATACCCGGCTGGAAGTGGAAATTTTTCTCTACCCAAGACTATTCCTAGCTCCCCCAAAGTCTGGAAGTATGAATGACAGGTTAATGTGTGTGTGTGCGAGAGAGAGATTAAAGCCCAAAGTCAAGCGAATACAAGTTAACACCATTGTCGATAGGCAATAATATGTTCCAAAGGAAAAGGCTGCCGATAAAACCATTGTAGTTAAAGATGAGGTATAATAAAAAAAGAAAGCTCACTTTACTTGGACTTGCCCCATTGAGTTCTGCAACTCTCTTAACACACAAGGAATATCTACACACTTGAAATATGGCGCACTTGGGCTACCTGGTACTTTAGTGAAGGGTGTAAATGAGTTGTTCTACTCCTCGTTTACTTTCATCTATTTGTTACTTTTTCATTTATACAGTATTACACCTCTTTTGCACTTTTCAGGGGACTAGAATAAAAGTGTAACCTGTGGGAAATGAGTAGCAGTCGAAAATGTAATATCACCTAATATGTATACAAAAAGAATGACAGGAATAATACATTTGAATGAAATGTGTGTTGCAGTGTTGTAAAACCTTACCTTTTCACTGCTTATTCAGATAGTAATCTGGTATACTGTTACCATTAACAAGTTATTAGTTTTAATATCCTGCCACTGATGAAAGGTTAGGAGTTAACAATTATTATGCACATAACACTTTAAAAATTGCTTTGTATTTTTGTAGATAAGATAACACAAAAGGCTCACTTTTTGCAATAATGACAGGAAACTATTACTCATTGAATATAGGTCACTTTATTTATCTATCATAGAATTACAATCAGGAACAGATAATCCTTTTTTAAATAATTCAAAATTGATTTTTGTTTCTTGTGTTTGTAAAGTTTTACAGGTTTTTTCACTACCATCTACACACAAAAGATAGTTTCAAAGCACTTCCACAGCTGCACTTCCCTCAATACTTGTTGGCACCACACTTGGATTGTCTTCTTTGTCCTCTTCATCACTGCTGTCGAAATTACAAAATCTTTTACATTTCTCTTCAGTAGCTCCAACAGCCTCATCCACTGCAATGAAATCTTCAACTCTGCAATCCGGCTGCAAAACATCCCAGGTGATCAAAAGGGAATTCATTTCATCTTCTTCCTCCCTTACAAAAAGAAGTTGGCTATAATGAATAGTGTGATATTCTTCCATGCTTTTGCGATGAAGTGGAGGGCATCAAACACAGAAATTTCAAAGGTAGAAAGGTCCTTACCAGCTTCCATTACATTCAGTATTTGCTGCACCACACTCTTTCTGTACAGTGACTTGAAGGAGTGAGTAATCCCCAGATCTAATGGGTGCAATTTGCTTATGCAGTTAGCTGGCAGGAACTCCAAGTGCACATCGATAGGATGTACAGGACAGCGATTGATGAGCAGTAGGATCCTTTTGTTTTGTGCACCCATTTTAGCATCAAGGGCAGAAAGCAGTTTCCAAAACATATTGGATCTCATGCAAGTCTTCATATTGGCATCATCATGATGTAGGCAGGGACTGCACATTCTTGAAACAGTGTGGGATTTTAGATTTGCTTATAACAATGGTTGAAGTCTTTTGGAGCCATCAGCATTGGCTCCCAATATAAGAGTAAGCCTTAGTTTACTGTGCTTACTGCCATGAAATTTATCTCCTTTTATTGCCAGTGTTTTGCTAGGAGAAGGTTAATAAACAATCCGTCAATGTTGAATACATTAGTATCATAATTCTTGGTCAGTTCTTGAAGCTTACCATTGATCCACTGTTGCACACTTTCATCACAGACAGAAGCAGACTCCCACACACAGTTTTGTAGGTTATGTTGTAACGCTTCCTGAATCTGTCCATACACCCATTGGATGCAGCAAAGTTCTTTATGCCCAGCATAGTTGCCACTTCAAATGACTGTAGTAGTTTTAAACCAGCTTTTCATGATCTCAAGTTCATCATGTTTTGAGTAAATTCATCTTCTTTGAATGTGCTCCACACTCCGAAGCACTTGTTGTTATGTTACTTTTGTTTTTTATAATTGTGTTCAAAGTTGACACACTAATGTTCAGATCACATGTTAGTCACTTTTTTCCAAAATTCAAACTTTTTCTTCAATGAAAAAAGATTTCCTTTCCTTTTTTTTCTCCATTGCTAAAATAGCAATAGGGAAAAATTACCAGAAAATAAACAAGTAACAAAAATGTGATCGCAAGATGCAAATCAAAACAAATATTACTTAAAATGTAACAAGATATTGGAAAAGAATAACTGTGAACAGTGTAACTAATAACAATTAACAGCTGAGTAACAAATAACGGAAAACTAGCGGTAAATAGAATGCATGAGGATGCTGCAATTTGCAAGTACATGAGACACAAAAAAAGCACACAATAAAATGGAACTCAGAACTGGAAGTTCAACTGCAACAGTTTTTTCAAAGATTGCCACAAGGTTGAACAAATATCAAATGTCATGATCCAAAGATAGTAGTCAAAACACCATTTTGACTGCCCACAGGAATCCATGGTTGATTTTGCAGTTGAGAACCAAGGTTCTTTAAATATGACCGATCATATGGTCTTTGATGCCATATTGTTTTGTGCTAGAGATCGATAGATCATGGTGTACATGGTGGGAAATTAAAATTTCACATAAGTAAATGCAAGGTTTATAATTCATTGCAAGTATAGGGAAATTGAAGGGGCCTTAAAAAATGTTGTAAAAGTGGGTAATACTGTGTATGCTATGTGATTCTTCCATGTAAGTTTTATATAAAAAATTATTCCTAATTATTTTGCATTGCTTTGATTTTGTAATTTTTGGTCTTGTTATATTATAGTGGAGATTTATGTTTCTTATGTAGGGAAAAAAAATTTACATTTAGCTTTTGTATATTTATTACCTTCAAATTAAACGAACAAAATGTGGCAGTTTCAGAAGAACATTAAGCACAATTTATATCTGTATCAAGCCAATTTTTTAATTTTGGTAAATATAAACAGCATCCACTGCTAATAAAAATTTGGAGTGTTAAAGTGAGCAGTGGAGAAGAAGCTTGCCTCTGAATGAAGTTCTGATAGTGACGAAAAAAGTGAAATAAATAGCAACAGAAGTGGAATTTGCATTATATAGAATTAGGAATTCATGAGAAAGAAATTTATCAAAAGCAACTAGCCAAATTTCAGTAGACAAACCAATTGTAAGTTTTTCATAGCACTTTACCAAATAAATAAAAAAAGTAATAAATAACAGTTTACTAGAACTTACACAAAGTGAAGCCCTTTGACTAATAACTGGAGTCATTAGAAGTACCCTACTAGATAGATTCCTTATAAACCATTACATCTAACAACTCAATCATCTTATCTGCAAACTTAGGCTCTGTTAACAAATGAGAAACTAAGATGACTACCAAATTCTAACAGGTATATTGTGAAAAACTACTAAAAGATAAACCTGACAAAATCCTGCATCTTCCTCACAAATCAGCTTGAGAGAGAGAGAGAGAGAGAGAGAGAGAGAGAGAGAGAGAGAGAGAGAGAGAGCTTATTTTCTATAAATTTTATTTTCCATGTTCGGTTTAGGAGGTTTGAAACCATTCATATAAGTGATTTTGGTTTTCATTATTCTTTAACTTTTCATAATTTACTTATTTAATGAAATTTTACAGACACTTTGCAGAACTCACTAAAACTGTCGAAGAGTTAAATTCAAAATGATAGGACTTTCTAGGTGCACCTTACTTCTAAGACTTAAAATCAGTCACACCCATTATACAGGATATAAACATACACAGACTTAAATGTATGCATATGGCTTGGCATACATAGCCAGATAAAACTGTCACGTTATTTTTGTGATAAGTGAATTCTTTTCTCCAAACGTAGGTCTATTCAAACATCCTGCTTTTTAGGACACACCCACAACACATCCTGCAGGTTGCATGCTCTATTTACATAGTTCAATGCACAATTCTTGTTATTAATGTATTAAAAATGTACTCTGCATATCATTTGTAGTACTGCATTACAGACACAGGGCTCTTGTCTTTCTTCCATAACTGACACAGAAAACTAAAATGAAAACCACTAGCAGCTTGTGGCTGCATCTTTACAACAAATTTAAGTTTTTTCAATCTTGTAATTTATAAATCTTAAGAAACAGGATTATCTATGTAGACATTCTATGTATTTAATATGCTAAATATGTGTTTTACAAGGTTTAAAATTTATTATTAAATAAAATGTGCAACTTTTAATATCTCATTTGAAACATGGAAAGGCATTAAATGTGGATATGTAAAATTGGGTATTTACTGCATTATATATGGCAGTATCTTCTATTTTTTTAAAAAAACCTAATTAATTGTGTTGTGCTACAAAAAATAATATATTTTGTTTTGCAGTGTTATAAATCTGAAAGATATTCTCCACATCTGTTATTGTAGATGTCGGAAACAAATACTGATTGCAAATCTTTGCATTTAGCCCTCCAAAGCATGTTAAAGTTAATATTATAAAACTTGTGTGCCTAGGGTTGCAGTTTACTACCTGCGTGCCAAATCACAGGCTCACATAGCAATGGTAAACCTGCTGCGAGAGATGTTGGTTCTGGAGGCCAAGGACAAAGAGTTCCTGCTAAACAACATTGCCAAAGTTTCAGGAGGGCGTAAGTATTTAGTGTATTTTTAAAATGTGAAAATTCATTATTTTCCAAAATGGCTTCACAGTTATTGTGATAACACTTCAAGGTACTGTATACAAACTAACTTTAGCATATGACTAAAAATCCATTGATAATAATAGTGCCAGCAGTAAACTACCTTTGAGATTATAAAACTTGCATGATTGATTCTGAAATTTAAAATTGAGTTTCACAACACTTCATTTGCTTCACTTACCTAGCACAGAGTGGCTCAAAAGAGCAGGAAATTTTAAAACATATTGTGGAAACAGTGAGAGGTTGGTGGCGCTGAATAGCATATAGTATGCTGCTCACACTATCTTGCCATTTAGTAAGCATGAAGCAGTGGAATGGTGTACCTTTGCAGTAAAAGCACATTGATGATCATCACTGAGTGGCCTCTTATTAAGAGGCCTGCACATAGGCTCATGGAGCCCTTTGTGCCTCTTATTCTTGGCATTACTCAAGTTTGATGGTCCGTATAAAATGGACCACATCGTTGATATCTGCCCTTCTTATCTCCTCAGGTTCCAAAACGAAGGACTTTAGGATATATATCTGTGTTCTGTGCATAGCAAAACCTTTGCATTCAAATAGTAAATGCTGTGAGGTCCCAAAATCCATCACACATTTCCAACATAAAGGGTCTTGTGCAAGAACCATTATGTATAAATGTCTGCACAGAGCATTATGACCTGTAAGATAGCCCACAACTCCTCCTGAGCCTAGATCTGGAAAAACATATTACAGGAATGGAAGTGTGGAGACCGTGCGTTGAGAATTTTTGACATTTCAATATCGGACGGCATAGTTGTGCTCCCTTAGTGCATGCAATCAACACATGGGTCCATAATTTTGAAGAAACTGATTTGGCACTGAAAAGAAATCTGCAGGGAAACTGCGAACTGCTCACACAGTAGACAATATTGAGTCTGTGCAAACTGTTTTCGTTAGAAGTCTACAGTGGTCTGTTCAACATCACGCAGAGTCTCTACAGTTAAACTATTCGAGTGTTCAACAAATACTGAAAGTGGTCTTAAAGTTCCATTCATACAAGTTACGGATCATCTAGTAACTCAAACCTAATGATCATCTAATACATAGAAATTTGCTGAATGGATGTTAGCAAAAGTCCACAGTGACGAAAATTTTATCAACAACCTGTGGATGTCAGATGAACCTTACTTTCACCTCAATGGCTTTATCAATAGACAGAATTTGCATTATTAGTCTCAGCAAAATCCTGGTCAGCTATATGAGCATCCATTGCACAGCAGCAAAGCTACCGTATGGTGCACTATGTCGTCAAGTGGCATAGGTCCCTTGTCTTGGTTGATACAGATTTCTTTCATTGCTCCAGGCGCACTTCAACCTTGGGCTTATTGTGCTACCTGTATCATTTTAAAGCCAATTCATTATGCCTGAACCTTTTATCAAGGATTACAGTCTCATAACAGATATGGTTTCAAATTCTTCTGGTTCTAAAAACATTTTCCCAAAAGCAATATATCTCCTGTGAGAAATCCAAAAATTGTTCTCAGCTGAAGTTTGTTACATTTAAGTAAACTTTCAGCTCTTTTCTTACATGGTTTTCTAATAAATAATTTACCATGTTTGTTTCCTGGAGTTTTAAGCCAGGTTTTATGATCTACTTTGGACCAGTTCTTAATAGCCTCTTAGTAAACGTTGAGATGTTCCTAGAGACAGCTCTGACCCAATAAATTGTGAAGCTGCTCCTTGTCTTGCAAATTCATCAGCGTTTTCATTTCCCTGTATGCCATTATGACCTGGCACCCAGATGAGTTGAACTTCATTCTGTTCTGCCAAGGTTGTGAGCATGTTTAGGCATTTAAAACCAGTCCTGACGTTATCTTATGACTGCTTAGAGACTTAAGTGCAGCGTGGATATCTGAAAAGATAAGGATCTGCTTACCAGTGTAAGCTGTCCTTATGTTTTCATGTATGCATTGAATAATATCTGTTTCTGTTTCAAAAACAGTACCATATTCACCCAAGGGAAAAAAACTTTTTCATCTAAATCTTATGCCATACTACAGATCCTACTCCTAAGCCATCTTTGAGCCATCTGTAAACCTCATCAAAGTTTTCTCTGGAGTTTCCAGAGTTTTATTTGTCCAACATTCAGGATCAATAATGGCCCTGAAGCCCTTTATAAGGTGTTTAATTGGAATTATATAGTCTGATGGCATTTTCTAAAGATGCATCTCATATGTGTTTCCTAATTCTTAGCAAACCTGAGTCTGTTTCAGGAAATTCTCAGTTGCTTAGTGCATTGCAATCTATAGAGTGCCATTCTTGCCTCCTTCATTACAACTAAATGCAATGGATTCAGGTTCAAGAGTGTCTCCATTGCTGCAGTAGTTGTTGTTTTCATGACTCCTGTAACAGCCATAGATGCTGTCCTTGGAACTTTATTTAGTTGATTTTTAGAACCTGTTTGAAGGACCTTAGGCCACCAAATCAGTGCTCTATAGGTTACTGATGGTATGATTATCCTGGTATATATATATATATATATATATATATATATATATATATATATATCCAATGGATCATAGCAGGTCTTAGTCCTCATCCTTTTACCATCTGTGCGTCTAACTATTTCAGAGGTTGTTTTCGCACGTTTCATTTTCTTGAAATGCTGATTCCAGTTCATCTTGGAGTCAAAAGTGATTCCCAAGTATTTGACTTCCTCAGACATTTTCCTCAAGGCTTCATTGTATTTTGTCAACGGTTTGCTAGAAGCAGTCCACTGTTTGGTTAATTTCCCAACGTTAAACAATTTGCAAATTTTATTCCTTTTAGTTACAAGCTCTTGATTCCTACAGGGCACATTCTTGTTGCCTTGCCTTGTTTTCAGAGGACAGTTATCATTAAATGCTGGGATTATTGCATCCTGCAAATGCAGCAATTTCTAGATCTTCACAATCATGAATCTTATTGTCCCATCTTACTTGGACTACTGACTAGGTCTTTTCTGTAGGAATCCTAGTCAGTTTTTTTTGGATGTCGATAAGCTCTGATTTATATAGAAATACATCCTACTTCAAATTGGATGTGTTGTCTCTGGAAAATAGGTCTCAAGCAACAGCTTCAAGGTGTGCCCCGCAATTGCATCATAGCACCAGAGGGGTCCTCCAATGAGGCCAACCTGGCCCTACCTCCAGAGACCAGCAATTTCTGCAAGTGAGCAATGCTTGACTGCTGCTGTATTTTATCACAGAAGAGCCTCCAAAATTCCTCGTAGGACTTCCTAATTTCCTTTTTGTAAATTCTTTGGGACTCCTTATTAGAAGTTCAGGGTTGCTAGAATTGGCCTTATATGCATTGCATAGCCTTTGAGTCTTTTTCCTGATGGATCTTAAAAGAGAATTCCATCTGAATTTATCTTTAGCCCAAACCTCATGTACAAGGGGGCAGTTTCTTTCATAGGAAGACACCAGGGTGCTAGTGAAAAATCCCACGTACTCCTGCAGGTCCTCTGCATCTCTTAACTTGATCTGGGGTCCATTCTTCAGCCCACTGTCCAGGTTCTGTCTAGGGTTCATGTACAGGTGGTCTTTTTGTTTTCCCTCAAGAAAACGACAGACATGGTTAGACATGGAAGATACCAAATAAACCCTCCAATCTTTGATTTCCACTAGTATCCCAAAGAATTCTAGTGACAAGTCTAGGACCTCCTCCCTTTGATAATTCACAAAGTTGGAGCATCCGCCTGATTAATAATCTGAGATCTGTTGAATACAAATACTGGAGCAGCTTCTCCCCCCTCATTGATGTCTGTGCTACCCCAAATGCTATAATGGGTGTTGGAGTCACAGCTAATCAACAGGTTGAGGCTTCTATCTCTGCAATACAGCACAAGATCTCTGAACTCCTGAGGAGGGGGTTTTTCCTCGGAGACATATGGGAAATAGGCTGAACAGACTACCACCTGATGTGGCACTCCGCTCTCCTCATACCTCACTAGGCCTGCCACCAGGTCTTTCAAAAGAAAGCCTGGCAGAGCTCGGTGTTACTTAGTCTTGTAAGGACACATGCTCTGGGTTTTACCTCAATGAAGCACTGAAAGTAGTAAACCCTTTTATATTTAGCCCCATAATAAGACCCTGCTGAAGCCAGGGTCCTTGTATATGGTGACATCTAAATCATACCTCGTTACATTACTCGAGAAAACTCACAAGGCAGATTAGCCCGAATGAGTAAAATCATCATAGCTTAACCTGTCCCGCTTGAACACTTTCCCTTAGAGTCTGGTTTCCTAATGACCCCTGATTCTCTTTTGGGATAGCTGAGGAATATAGATTCCCTTTCCAGCCTGGAAATCCCCAATATGTGTCCAACTGGACATCCATCATTGGCTTCCCACTTGCTTCCTACTCTCTTGATCAGTGATCCTGATCAAGGATAAAATCAACAGAGTCATTGTCCACTCTTGACTACAAGGCATATACCCTTCGGTTCCATCTTGCACTCGTAGACCCTCCACTGTTTAAAGTTAATTCTCAGATTCTGCCTCCTGAGCCTTGGGAAGAGAACCTTGTTCTCCACCTCTAGCTCTGGCAACCAGACCAGGAATCTTTTATAAGTTGGAAGTGCATCTAGTCTTACAGTCTTGAGCCTGGATCCCTCCCATGCCTGCAAAGTTGGAGTGCTTGAGTTCAGCCACTCTGAGGAAACCTCGTCATGGCAGACAATTAAGGCTCCCTTTTCTGGGTAGCAGTCGTCGAACCTCAGGACATTTCCCCTCTTGAAGAGCCCATCCATGAGCCGTCGACTGCCACCTGGACCTGGTTGCCCTGTACTTGTTACCATCATCTACAATGGCCACCTGATCCCAGATTTGATTGTCTTGGCATAACTGAGAGGCCGAGATGTCCTCGCCTTTTTGGTCTCTTTTTTTCTGTAGGGGGAATTTCCTCCATCCAGTTTCTTTTAGAAGGTTCAAGCTCTGGCTCTTTTATGGCATGTAAAAGAATCTCAAGTCTGATAGAGGTCTGAGGGTAAAAATTTCCGGTCTTTCAAGCCCAACATAGAATGGGATGCTAAGAACCATAGCAATTAAAGAATGTCTATAAATAGAACTTAATTTAATTGTTCTTCACAGGCTGTTCCCAATAAATTCAAAATATATATTTGTCATGAAAATGGCTAAAACACACAGTATTTTAATCAAAATCGTTAGAGCCATTTTTGAGAAAAAAGAGTAGTTTGGAGTAGGGGGATTTTCTTCAAACTCTTCCTGTCACACCTTGGAAGGTTCTGAACTTGAATACCAGTTTCATATTTAACCAACTTTTCATTGTTGAGTTATGCTGTTCTCTCTCTCTCACACACACACGCACGCACGCACACGCACACACCTTTGTGTGACCTTTTTCTAAAATGCTTTTTTTTTTTGGGTTCAGGGGGCCTATAAACGTATTTCCAGTGAAATCTTGACATCAAATTTTTGGGTGGAATACAATACTTTTACTACTTACTGTAAGTATAAGTGAAAAAAGCAAAAACAAGTTACATGCTTTGATCTACTGAGAAGCTGCAATACATCCTCTGAGTTTAGCTAACCTCAAGGAAATATGTGTGATGAAATACAGCTTATAATTTTATAACAGTTTACTGGAAACTTGTGTTTTGTTATAGCAAAATTACGTGCACTTGGGATTTTAGACAGGATGTCATGCTGTTGTAAATGTATAAGATAGTTTTATTTCTATTTTATTCCTATGTATGCTAGAGTTTTTTGTGTTTTGTTTTATTGGTATTTGCAAAGGTTGCCTTTTCTTGTTTATGATAAAATTATGGTTAGCCCGTTTTCGTGAGCACTCATTTGTTTCTAGTAGCACAAAGTTAATTTTTTTTTTAATCAACAATGACTACCCACTTCACAAAAATTAATTTTGGAATCTTTGTGTAGGCAATGTTCATAAGTTTCTTCTGCTTTGTGAAAACAGCACATTATTAACGTCTCACTTTTGAGAATATTTGTGGTGGTGGTAGTTGATTCACCTGGTATATAAAAAGAAACAAATAATTTTAAAATTCTGATGAAAAAAATATATAAATTAATTGTTTAATGAATTTAACTTGGAGATTCTTCTCAACTGTTTTGTGTATCCAAGTGGAAAGAATTAAGCACGTTTTTCTCTCTCCTTTCAGATCATTTTTCTAGACCAACAATAGTGTACACAGAAACTGGAAGCACTAGTGGTCATAGCCAAGAAGATGTAAGTATTTAATATGATTTTTAAATGTTCACTGCCAGCATGCATTCAGATTAGAATCCTATACTGATTCACCAACCATTTTAAAGTGGATCAGCCTGAAAATAGTGTCACTGTATAACTAACAGAGGACAGCCAGATTATGCAGTTCAGTGTCCCATAGTTGATTTGAGCAGATACATAAAAAATTATAGTTGTATTCTCATCTATAGACAGTAGTTGGTCAGACAAATTCTTAGATCTTATCCACTTTTACAGTTTAAAATGTATGGTATTTACTTTACTGCTTGGGTACCTAAGGTAAAGGAAGTACTGTTTTCAATCTGAAAATATATCTTGAAATTTCACTGGAAATATATATTTTTAGATCTCCTGAATCCAAACAAAACATTTAAAATGAAGAGAGTTGAGGGTTGTTACACTACATCACTAAAATATAAACATCCCCGCCCTAAATAACCATTTATATGGAAAACATGTTCATTATTTTTTTATTTTACAATAATGGGTCACAATAAGAATATTACAGATATTGCAATGACAAAATGATATATAAGGTGAGTCAGAAAACTTCAAATAATTTTAAGGCATGATTCAGGGATTATATTTGAGTATTTTTTAATAGGGAATGTAAGTCCGTAAAGTCGTCTTATCAAACTAGAGGACATTAACATTCTTAAAATGATGCATTGGGTTAGATGAAATTCTGTCAAATAGATCCCTGTTCCCTACAACATTGAAATATTGCTTATGTTTTGTTTTCTTTGCATTTTAGAATATCGCTCGTGTTCCATTTTTAACAGTGTTTATATCAACATTAACCTAAAACCTGCATTTTGTTATTTAAGTGGTAAAGGATTCATTCCACTTATACAGAACTAGCAGACATGCATTATGTTTATGGGACTGCTTGGGGAAATGCAAAAAGGGCACGAGATCTTCATGCTGAGCTTTACCTAAGGAGACATTTGCCTCATCACATTTGCTGCACATCGACTGCGAGAAACAGGAACTTTCCAAAAAAAAGTGCATTGTTCGGAAGTTCAAAGAAATGTAAGAACAGTGGGTCTAGAAGAGGAGGTTCTTGACTCGGTCCATAATTCTCCATCTTCAAGCACAAGAGCAATGGAGCAGCCATGCATACAAGTCAGTCTTTGATTACTACAATTCTGCACCAACAGCAATTACATCTGTATCATTTCGCCCATCTCACTGTGGCCAGATGACTTTCCACCCTGAATACAGTTTGTCCAGTGGATTTTTTTTATAGATGTATTGATTAACCAAGATTTTCTACAACCATATTCTGGATGGACGAGAAGGTTTTTACATGAGAGGGCATGTTTAACATAGAGAACAGTCACACTTAGGCACAGGAAAACTCTGAGCTATTAGGATTACAAATTGCCAACTCCAGTTTGCAGTGAACATTTGGTCTGGCATTATGAATGACACACTCATAGGGCCCTATTTACTACCTCCACGTTTGACAGGCCACATTTACCTACAGCTTTTACAATGTACGTTGCCAGAGCTTCTGCAAGATGTTTCTTTAGGAGTATGCCTATTAATGTGGCTACAAGGCAATAAGGCACCTGCACATTATTCTGGCGACCTAAGGGATTTCCTAGGTATAACGTATCCTGATCCCTGGATCGGTAAGGAGCACTGAAATCGTGGCCAACCTGTTGACCAGATCTAACTCCTTTGGGGACATGTTTTGTGTTCAAGATGCCAATTAATAGTAAAGAGGAGCTGATGGCTAAGTTCTTTCCAGCATTTGATGCTATTCGTGATATGCCAGGTATTTTTTAAAGAACTCAGCAATCGTTGTGGTCTAGGGGTGCCATGCTAGGCTTTGGATTTTTTTTTTGGGGGGGGGGACAAAAATCCTTAGCATGGCTTCCCTCAGAAGGGAAATAAAGCCGGTGGCCCCATGTCATAGATTTATGACACATAAAACAACCCCAAGCCTGATAAAGAGGCTCTGAGCAAAATTTCCAGTCTTTCATGCCCAATATAGAATGGGAACGCTAAAATTAAATTGAGCTTTATTTATGGACACTCTTAAACTGCTGTGGTCCTTAGTGTCCCATTCTATACTGAGCGTGAAAGAACGGTAATTTTGCTCAGAGGCCTCTTTATCAAGCTTGAGGTTCTTTTATGTGCCAATCTATGAGACAGGACAACCAGCTTTGCTTCTCTTCCGAAGGAAGCCATGCTAAGGATTTTTATGCCCAAAAAAGTGCATCCCCCTCCGCTGGGTTTGAACCTGCAATTTCAGGAACTAGAGGCTAGCATGGTAACCACTACACCATGGAGAACCATAGTAGTTAAAGAGCATCCATAAATAAAACTCAATTTATGATGTTTTACAACACCATAACTATACTCCAAAAGGTCGGCATTTTGAAGATTTTTATAAATACTTGTGCACTTGTCCAATTCTTAATTTCTTCTTGTTTTAACTATGTTTGAAGCCTTTTAAACATGTTTGCATCATTTAACATTGCTTTAACTTTTCTCAAGTAATTTTTGTAATGGTGGAGAAAATTTGAACAATAATAATATTAAATAAAGTATTATCCAGGCTTGCAGGCCATGGTCTACTGGGCTCCTTCTTCCCAGACATTTCATCTGCAACTAGGCAGACATTTTCAGTGACAGTGAAGAAGTCAAAGTGCTCTGGCAGAAGTTTCGACAGCAACTGTGCTTGATGTACTCTGGACTGTGATATTTATACCAGCGGCTGGCAGGGAGGTCTGTGGTGATTGGTTTGGGTTGGCGGTGGGCTGGACTAAGGTAGATGGAGTGCTGATTGGTTCAGGTGAAATGCTTGACTTTGACTTTTGTTAGTGCTATTTGCCATATTCTGTTTAGTTTTAGACCTTCCTCCTTATGGTTGATGTTTATATGCTTCTGTGTTTCAATGGCTTTGCGATACAAACATGAATGGTAATGAGAGGTTGATGCCGGCATATCTGTTTTCATACTCACTGATATGTTCTCCTTCAAGTATGGCATGTTCTGCAATTGCTGATTTTTCTGTTTGACCCAGACGACAATATCTTCTGTGTTCATTAATGCGAGCTTTTATGCTTCGTTGTATGGTTCCAATATATATTATCGCATGAATATGGTATTCTGTATACTCCCACTGTGTACAGTGGATCTCTAGAATCTTTGGCTGAATGGAGTGTATTGCAGATCTATTTGGTGGGCTTAAAAACAGTGTCAATGCTTTGGCATCTGATTAATTTGCCAATGTGGTCAGTGACTGATTTAATGTACGGGAGGAAAGCCTTGGCCTTTCTACCGCTTGCAGCTGTTTGTGTATTGACGGAACTTCTCTTGGGGTGCAATGCTCTTCTGATTTCACTCTTTGAGTAGCCATTCTCTTGGAGTGCTTTGTCTAAGTGCTGAAATTCTTGGTATAAGTATTGGGGTTCACAAATACGTGTAGCTCGGTCTACTAGAGTTTTAATCATGGAGCGCTTTTGTCTTGGATGGTGGTTGGAGTTCTTGCAAAGGTAGCAGTCAGTGTGAGTCGTTTTCCAGTATACTTCGTAGCCTAGTGTACCATCCTCCTTCCTATTCTCCATGACACCCAAAAATGACAATTTACCATCCTGTTCTTTTTCCATGGTGAACTGAATGTGATGATTGATACTGTTCAGGTGGTGGAGAAATTCTTCCAGGGCTGGTCCTCCATGGCTCCAAATGATGAACGTGTCGCCCACATAGCGCCACCAGCACGAAGGTTTTAGTGAGCCTGAATCCAGCATTGTAGTCTTGAGAAGAATTCCATATAGAAATTAGCAATAACAGGGTTGAGTGGACTTCCCATTGCGACACCGTCTGTTTGTTCATAGAATTTGTGATTCCACTGGAAGTAGGTAGTGGTCAGAACATGGTGGAAGAGGGCCGCAATGTCATTTGGAAAAATGTGTTTAAGCTGCATTTTAGTTTCACTGACTGGAACCATAGTAAACAATGATGTGATGTCGAAACTGATGAACATGTCGTTAGGTTGTAGGCTGATGTTCTTGAGTTTTTTAATGAAGTGGAAGGAGGCTTAGATGTATGTGTCTGTATTGCCGATGTGAGGTTGCAACATATTTGAGAGATACTTGGCAACTGTGTATATTGGCGAGACAATAGCACTGACAATCAGCCTTGGAGACATGCCAGGCTTGTGAATCTTGAAGTCCATAAAGTCTAGGAGTAAAGCTTCACTCCTCTTCAGGCTCAGTTGATCCTGGATGGAATGGATGACGACTTAATGAGTTGGTTGGTTTTCCGAAGAATACGAGTTGTTGGATCTCTGGAAAGCTTTCTGTAGGTGGCCAGGTCTAAGAGCTCAGTCACCTTGTGTTCATAGTCTCACTTGTTCAGTATTACAGTGGCGTTTCCTTTGTCTGCTGCAAGTACAATGATGTCCTTGTTTGCATTCAGATTTCTAACAGCTATAAGTTCTTGAAAAATGAGATTGCTCTTGAGTGGTTTAGCTCGGAGAATTCTGGATGATTCGAGACGTATTTCTTCTACTGTTTTTAATGGTAGTTCTCGTATGCCAGCTTCAGCACTGGATATGATCTCTTCTATAGGTAGCACATGAGGTGTGATTGTGTACTTGCCGTCTTTGGAGAGGACGGATGTTTCCGAGGGTGATAGTTGATGATCTGACAAGTTGACTACCTTGCGGGTTATGTGTGTGGATGTTGGAGCTTTGCTGTTATTTAAGGTGTGCTGATGCTGTTTTTCTGCGCTGGTTTCTAGGCAGCGCGTATATTTCCTTTTATGTCCTTTTTAGTTCTGTTGCTGTTGGCAGCCATTGAAGCAAACATGATTCTATCCACATGATCCCAGTGTTCTGTTTTCAGTTTGTAGCTGAGAGAAGATAAACAGATGAAAGTTCCTTGTTATAGGCTAGTTTTGGGGGGGGTTGATGGATGCGTTCCTGAAGAAAGGCTCGTTCTGTGCTTTTGTATATTCAGTGAGCTGCAGCTGTGTGCAGAACACGTTTCTGTCATATGCAATGAGAAATTATGCCGGTATCACGGCAACGTAGTAAAAACCAAAGTGAGCAAAGTAATTGATTTCTTCTCCCTTAGCATGCGTAGGCGCCGAATCCGTCGATGTGTTTCTTACCTGTAGAGGTTATTCATCAAAATTCTTAGACTTTCACGACTGGTGTCAATATTAAATAAAGTATTATCCGGGCTTGTGGGTCATGGTCTACTAGGCTGCTCCTTCTTCCCAGACGTTTTGTCTGCAACTACAGCAGACATCTTCAGTGTCAGTGGTGAGGTCAAAGTGTTCTGGCAGAAGTTTCGACAGTGACTGTGCTTGATGCACACTGGACTGCGGTATTTATACCAATGGCTGGCGGGAGGTCTGTGGTGATTGGTTCGGGTTGGCAGTGGGTTGGACTTGGGTAGATGGGATGCTGAATTCTGCTCGTGTCTGTTTGTTTTGGGTGAAATGCTTGACTTTGACTTTTGTTAGTGCTGTTTGTCATATTCTGTTTAGTTTTAGACCTTCCTCCTTACGGTTGATGTTGCTTTTATGCTTCTGTATTTCAATGGCTTCACAATATAAACGTGAATGGTAATGAGAGGTTGATTCCAGGATATCTGTGTTTTCATACTGAATGATATGTTCTCCTTCGAGTATGGCATGTTCTGCAATTGCAGATTTTTCTGTTTGACCCAGACGACAATATCTTCTGTGTTCGTTAATGAGAGCTTTTATGCTTCATTGTGTGGTTCCAATATATACTTTACCACATGAACATGGTATTCTGTATACTCCCGCTGCTGCAGTGGATCTCTAGAATCTTTGGCTGAATGGAGTGTATTGCAGATCTGTTTAGTGGACTTGAAAACGGTGTCAATGTTTTGTCATCTGAGAATTTGCAGATGCGGTCAGTGACTGAATTAATGTACGGGAGAAAAGCCTTGATCTTTCTACCGCTTGCAGCTGTTTGTGTATTGACAGAACTTCTCTTGGGGTGCAATGTGAGGCAGTATTTTTAACACTTAAATGATATCAGTCTAATTATATAATACTATAAGATAATAACAGCCCGCCTTAAGCAATATGTGTATAATATAATATATAAAGTGTATGTTACAGTCATTGCATTATGTCTATTTTATTATGTACATGTATAAAAATGTATGTAATGTATTATGTAATTTAACAATGTATGAGCTGTGAGAATAGAAACAAGGTGCTATCAAGGAGGTAACCTTGAAACAACACTAAATTAGAAAGTTTAAAAAGGCTACTAATAATTCTTGGAACAATAATAATGTAATATTTAAAACAGCTTATAAATAGCCAACCAAAAACTAGAAAAGCTGAAAGTTACATAAAGGTATTATATTGGAGTAGGCTTAGCCAATCAGAGACTTGAAATAGAGGAAATGTATAAATTCAGGCGGTAAACGCTATAAGGAAGTGTAACCAAGCAGTCCAGTTTTGGTATGGTACAGGTTCAGTGTGAGACATAAAAAATTCATCGCGGTGAGAAGAATATAAAATTTGATGAGTGCTAAGCAAGCAGTGGAAGAGAGTGGATCTGTGTTGAGGAAGCTCCTGGAGTGGAAGAAAAGAAGGGCTTAAGAAACTATGGGAATCAGTATCGAAGAGTACAGAGGAAGAATTGGAACCTTTAATAAGTTAAAATGGAATGATTTTAAAATAAATAAAGGTACAGAAGAGATGGTAAACATGATTCTTCTCACATGTATAATAGGCATGCTACTGGTAATTGGTGGAGTCGAAATTAACCTGGGCCAAATGGGAATCGAAACATCATGTACGAAATTTTGGCTAGTATAAAAGATATGGATGAGAAATTAGGAAACAAATTTAATGGAGTAGAAAAGGAACTAATAGATATCAAGAGAGAGATTAAAAATAAATGCAAGATATAAGAAATGAGGTACAGAAAATCAAAAGAAGAGTAGAGCTGTTGGAAGAGAGACACCGCAGATTCAATCTAGTTATAACAGGAGTGAAAGAAAGGAATGGAGTATGGCCTGTTGAAGAGGTCAGAGAGATTATAGAAGGAAAGCTTGGAATGGTGCTACAGGGCTGGGAGATTAAGGAAGCATTCAGAGTGGGGAAATCAAGAGGAACCAGAATGATAGTTGCAAGATTTACGTCAGTGCTGTTTGTTTATGAAGTGTTAAAGAAAACAAAGCAACTAAAAGGAACAAATATTTTCATAAACAGAGATTTATCGGTAGAACAACGGGCCTTGAAGAAAGATTTAATACAACAAATGAAGGTGACAAGAATGGAAGGGAAACAGGCTGTCATAAAGAACTTATGGTTGTGGGTCGATGGGCGCATGGTGGCTGGATGCGAAAGTGATACAAGGAGCAGGAAATGATTCAGCTAAATACATCCAAGACCAGAGAGAAGGAATGCAGATTCGAAGGAAATCCAAAGAGCGATTGGAAATCGGAGGAGAAGGATGGACACATGGAAGTTACGTCACTGCTATGTGGGGCTGGTGAGAAGAAGATGGTTGTGTCAGAGAGAAGATTGGGAGATGACGTAGTGAAAACGTCAGATCAGAGTGACGTAAGGGCAACAGCTGGCGAAGCCAGGAAAATGATATCATCGAGGAGGGAGGAAGTTCAATTGCCACGTGATATGGTCATGAGCAGGGCAGAGGCGTGGTTTCAGAGTGGTGAAATGGTGGAAGAAGAAAGCATTGTGTTGACACCCAATGGGAGTTTATGGGTTCTGGACAAAACAAAGCGGGATCATCAGGGGAGCCAACAGGAATAGATTTATGGAGTAGGAAAGTGTGCCATATGTATAGAAATAGAGCAGGTTCTGAGAGAAGTATGGGAATACGGAAGCAATAATAATGGGGGAGTTAATATTAGAATAGGGAGGGAGAGTGATTATAGAATGAATATGTTCTGGAAATGAAATATGATCTAGAAGAGAACAAATTAGACAAAGTAAAGACAAGTGTATTGATAAGCAAGTGATAGTTTTATATGAAATCATGAAGTGAATGATTTAGATATAAGGGACGGTAAACACGGAGAGTTACATTTCTTAATATGAACGAGCAGGTGGTGTTATGGCCGATCAGCACGGGGTACACAATAAGCATTCTTTAAGGTATTAAATTTGCATCTAATAGTTGCCATTTCCTGCTGGTAGTGGAGATTCAAAGACGATCGGAGGAAGCAAGGGAAGGAGATGGGAATGGGAGAAGAGCACTAAGCAGTATAGTGATTTTAAATGAGAAACTGTTAGTGATATGAAGCTAACTCAACACACATGTTGTAAATGCGGAAGCTTGGATATGATCGGCCATAGGAGCCAGGACTTGACGCTGATCATGCCCAAATGTATTGTATTAGCTCAACACTCAATAAAGATATATATATATATATATATATATATATATATATATATATATATATAAAATTTACGTGTTAAAAAGTACAATTAACAATAATCTCACAGCTCCATAGTAGGATACATCAGTGAAGTGTTATTTAATCATGTGAAGGATTAATAAAAAAAAGCACAATACAATTATAATTTGTGTAAGTCTTGTTCTTTAGTCGTACCAGCCCTGCTAAGAGATACGTGCTCTAAAAAATTACTACTGACGAAACATAGGCAAACATACATATATACATAAATAAACATTAAAAATACAAAGTTGGTTTTTAAACATGGGGCAAAGGCCACTGGAAAGTTTGTACCATACGTGGGGCGAACACTCCAAGAAACAATCTCCCGCAAATTGGCATCCATTACATACATGGTGTAAAACAGCTTCAAATTGGTGCGTATATGTGGTGTAACTGCTACAACAATTAAACCTCTTCAAGTTTGGCTCTCATACGTGGGGCAGCAACCACTTCAAATGCTCTTCTGATTTCATGCTTTGAGTAGCCATTCTCTTGGATTGCTTTGTCTAAGTGCTGAAGTTCTTGGTGTAAGTATTGCAGTTCACAAATGCGTGTAGCTCAGAATTTTGATGAATAATAATATTATTTGCATATGTTATTGACAACACCTGTATTCACAGCTACAGATAAGATTTAGTGCCATATAATTAAATAAAGATATCCAAGTTACTAAATCAATCTAAGAGTATTTTGTATTGTTTAAAATTAAAAATACCAGGAACTCTTATTTCTAAACTCTACCAATGCCTTGCAGCAAAAGATGCATAGTGACCTGTTCAGCAGAATATCATCTAACTCGATGCTGTGTTTCAAAAACGTTAGTGCCCTCTAGCTTGATAAAAAGATGTTTATGGGCATACATTTCATAAAACAAAATACTCAAATAGAACCCCTGAATTGTGCCTTAAAATTATTCAGTATTATTCTGACTCATCCTGTGTATATATTTGTTTGTTTATTTGTAATAAATTGTTTACAGAGTTCATATGGCCTGGAGCTAACCCAGGCTCTTATTTATATAATTGGTGAATAGTTTTTGAAGTTGTTTTCGTTGATACTGGATGTTACATAACTGTAAAACCTTAACAAATATTTACCTGACTTTGTTTAGTTACCGTACTTCTCTGAATAAAAAACAATGCCCTTTTTCTTGAACCTGAGTTAGAAATTTAGCACATTACAAAAAAATTAAATAAAAATAAATAAGTCAAGAGGCAGAGTCAGAGTCAGACAAAAATTCAGTGCCATAGCTAGGATTTGAACCATGGATTTTCCGGTTTCCTCTGGTTGCTCTAACCAACTGAGCCACCATAGTAACATGCAGGCATGACATAAAATTCCCCAACTGGTTCACATTTTTCCTGATAAACCACAAGGAGATTTCAAATTATTTTGCATAGAAGTATAGGAAGTGGACAGAATAGGGGAAAAAGGAAGGAGATACACAATGGTATCTATCTCTTTCTGTGTGGGCTTTGGCTGCCCAAGCATCAATTACAGAGGGAAATCTTGTAATTTCTAGTTTGACTCTGTAGAAAACTTTTCTGCCAGTGGGAATATTTAAAACCCTCAAAATTGCCTAAAACCTACCACATGTGTTAGTAAATTATTTAACTTACGAACACAATATGAAATGTATAGAACCTTTCAACATTTCCCATGCATCTCATTACCTTAAGCCTGTGAAGTTTGTTTATTTTCTTTCTACATGGTATTTGTAAAGTATATAAAGTGTATGATGACCAGTGGTTTTCAATATGTATTGAACTCTTTCAACAAGAGAAATTTTGTTTTATCCAGAGAATACAGTAAACTTAGTGGTGCAAAAATACAAAACCATATAATTCTTATTTTCTTTTTAGGCTCGAAGAAGAGATAGTGGCTCCACATTTTCTTATAGAAGGGGACCACCAAGTAATGTATCAGGTATAAATCTTATCTGAAAATATTCTTTAATATTAAGTCAAATGCATCTGAGGGCTGGAGTAGAGATTCATATGGAAATACTTTAATTAGAGTTGGTATTCAAATTCTGGGCTATTAAATATACCATCTTTTCAAATTCTAATACTTGAAAACTGGAAAATTAACTTTGGTAAGAAGTTTAAGACATAAGAGGCAAATATTTGCAACTGGCACAGTGAAGCACTTTTAATATAAGATCTGATACAATTTGACTATAAGCTTCATTTAAAGTGCTTTTACAGAATATGTTTCATGGGCTCTTTTCTGCATTTTCAGTTACTAATTAACCTGTCATGAGAATAGGACAAGTGGAATTTATCCCTGGGCGCATCAGTCTCGGTCAAAATTATAAGTAAATGAAATGTTGACTTACATAGAGTTGGCACTATCCTATGATGCATCAGGCATAGTAATCCAGGGTTCCAAGTGACCTGGAAAGCCAGGGAAGGTCAGGGAAAGTTAGGGAAGTATTTAAAACATTGGTGTGTTTCAAGGAAAGTCAGGGAAATTGGTTCAAAGTTATCGTACGTCTGGTAATTCATACTGATGAAAAACTGCTTATTAAGGAGGAGAATTATATGTTTTGCCTCTTTAAATTCCCTCCCAATCCTTGAAGTAATGAGTTTTGAATTAAATGCAAAGGAACTGACATATACATGCCACACGTTACAGAGATAAGTTTGTTCACCTTTATGTGACCACAATTTCAGATTGATTTACTCTGTCTTTGTTGTCATTGGCTGCCTCTTCACATTGTTTAAGAGTTGCGAGGGGATGGTCGCTAAACAAGTTTCAGCAATCTGTGGTTGGATTTATCACTTAATCCAGAGTTTGTAGAATAGCTTAATGATGTACTGGACACTCAGTTTGAAGCCTGCTGTAAAGTGTGCAGAAAGAAGTTAAACACAGCAATATGGAATGACCAGACATTATATTCTATTGCAAATGTACCAAAACACATTCATCATCAAGACAATCATTGAGATTTTTTTATCAAACCTATTTTAGTTCAGCAGAAAAGAATTGTAGAAATTTGACATAGATCTTTTGCTAATGCTGCTGTCAAACCTAGTGCTAGTTCAACAGAAATGCAGACTGTGGCAAAGGAAATGGAAAGCCTGTACATTCTAATATCTCTTATTTTAAAAAGAAGATGAAGTAGCCAAAGCAGAAATTCTATGGGCATTAAAAGCTCTTGCTAGTATATGCAAGGAGTTCATGTGCTAAATTTAAATTCCCAGATCTGAGCGAGATGGCTCAGCGGTAATGTCTGTGACCTGCATTTGGGAGGTCCCAGGTTCAATCCCCTATGACTGCCCACCCTGACCCATGGGTTTCAGGGTTTTTCACAGGTCACCAGGCAAATGCTGGAGTGGCTTCTTTCATCCCCTAAATTTCCTTCCCTCCATTTCATTTCATTCATTCATTCTTTCTTCATCTCGTTTGTTCTGTTTCGGGTTGGAAGTGTCGGCAATGGTGTTTTGGTATAGCGTGCCAGGGGAAAAAGGACGCTCTCTGTGAACATTCTCTGTCCCTTAGCCTTTGGCTGGTTGCCAGGGTATAAGGACCACCCCTGCGGGGGTCGAATTTGCCCCTGTGTGGGGCAGGGTCCCCAGTCTGCCTGTCCGACTGGCGGTGCATCTCAATCTGGAAACTGCAGGGACCCTGTCATTGCTGTGCTATCACTCCTGGTTCCAGCCACCCAGTGTCTCCCTTCACCTCCTCCCTCCCTCCCTCCCTCCCTCCCTCCCTCCCTCCCTCCCTCCCAGGGGCACCCCCCTTGTGGGCCATGGGTACAATACCCTCATTCCTGGATCAATGCTGAATCCCCTCCACTTCACAATCCAAAGATCCCAGATAGTACAATTGCATTAGTGCCTTTGATGAAAGTAGGTGTTCGTATGTGATTAATCATGGGTATTGCACCACATTTATGCAAGTTATTAAGAAACAATTTAAATGCTTGTAAGAATTATGTAGTTTGTTTCGATGAGTTACTAAATTAGGTAACACAAAGAGGACAAATGGATCTCATCGTATGTTTTGGTATCAATACTCAAAACATTATTGTACCTAGGTGTTTGGTTTACATGTGATTAATGGAGCTCTTATTAAACAGTTTTAATGGCTGTTAATTGGGAGCTTAACTCATTCCTGTATAACTTACACTTTATTCAAAGATTCTCCAGCTTATTGGGCCTAGTTCACTGCTGTGACTGGCAGTAAAGTGTTCCCACTAAAATATTGTACAGTACAGTGCAGTGTTTGAAAATGTTGGTTGTCTGGAGCGAGCCTTAGATGTATTTGACCATATCCAGATATATATTGCAAGTGATAAGTTGCCACAAAGTAAATCTTGTTAAAACATAAATGAAGAAATCCAACACCCTTTAATAAAGTGCCAACTAGCATTCTTTGAAAGACTTTCTTTGAGATATGAGGCATTTCTCAGACAATTTCAAAGTAATAAACTGCTTGCTCCATTTTTTTGTTCCATTTATACCTTGCCGTTAGCTATATTGGTCTTATTGGCGGCCTTTCCTTTGGAGCTTATTGCCTATTGGCAATGGTGTTAACTCGTATTCTCTTGTCATTGGGTTTCTTGCCCTTTTTTGGTTTTAATCATTAGATCAAATACACATTCACACTCGCATTCATACTTCCAGACTCTGGGGAGGATAAGGAACAATCTTGGCTAGATAAAAATTTCCAACCCCCAGCTGGGAAACGAACCTGGGCCCCTTCCACAGCAAGCAGGTGCTCTACCGACTGAACTATGGGACAAATCCGCTCCATTTTTGTATTCCCATCTGAATGAAGTTTTAAAAAGTTTAATGAATTGCATTATCAAGTATAGTAAAATGGCAATTGCTACTGATATTAATGGTCTGATTTTGTTTGATCTACAGGAACCAACAAACATAATTGAGGTAGCTAAACTCTCTGTTGGATATAGTACACAGAAGGCACTTAATCAAAAGTGGCAAAAAAAAGAGAGCCTTGGTTTTAAACTTGAATATCAGAAAATGTTAGTGGCAATCGTGAAGAAAATTTTGGATAAGTATAAATTAGTAAAAGGGCTTATAAGTTTGAACCCAGATATAATGTATCATATCAGCAATCAAACTTGATCAGCTGCAAATGGAATGTGTGTTGGAAACATTCCATGAAGCTAATAGAATAACTAAAAATCTGATGTGTTGCACTCGCATGACTTTCTCTACTCTTGTACAAACTATTTTTACAAACGCTTATTTCCATCTATTTCATTCTGTTGTTATATTGTCAGACCCAAGTACTTTTAATGGTATACGCTGACTCTATCCTGTTTAAATTGTATTTCTACACTTTGATCCTCAAGACTGTTTATTTTGTTGCTCCATTTTCTATTGACCTAGCCTATATACTACCCAAACTCTAAGATTTCCTGCCTTGATTTCCAAATCCTCAGCTTTTTCCCCTTAATCTCTATTGGTAGAGTAGCCCATTTCTCAATCCTAAGTTTTCCTCTCATTATTTTGGTTTCTTTGCATACCAGAATCACATGCCAATAATTATCTTGATTTCCACACATTGGACATTCCTCTATTTTCAGATCCCCTCTTATACCTTTCAATTCCACTACCCCTATTCGGGCCTTTGCAGCTCCCTCTCTCGTTCTCTGGTTGCCTTTATCCACATAGTTCTCTCTACCCTATACATTTTTTATCTCCCTGTATATCCTCAATGACGTTTTTTTGTTAAAGTACCAAATATCTCATGGATTTCAGTGTTTGACTTTGTTTGACTTCTTTCCAAAAACCCATCTCTTTAACCTTCTGTCACGCCACTTCATGCCCAATCCAATGGAAATAATATTATTATTTCTATGGTCTGTTGATTCTATTAACCCCGGTATTACTCATTGTTTTGTCTTGAAAACTTAGGCAATGCCTTAAGATATTATTCTCTTCCAAGTTCTTGATCCTAAATCAGTACTTCAATGTTCTTGTCATTATTTTTCGTTTACTCCCAACTCTACCACTCAGTTTGTGCCCCAAAATTTGTTTGCAGGAATTCCTGTGAATCGAATCAATGTTTAGCCATCCTTCATCAATACCCCATATTTCAGTCCCATATATCATTTTGACCTCTACTATTGTCGAATATATTCTCTCCAACCACTTTATAAGTATTCCTGATAGTTTGTGACTGCTTAAGCTAATCTTCCCTTAGCTAGCACTTTCTTTTGTTCCCTCCAACCCCCGTTACTGCTAAGCCTAATGCCCAAATAATCAAATTTATTGACTGCTTTAATGCAGTCCCTTCCTAACCAGTTTTCATTGTTTTGTAACTTGTTTCCTTTCTTAAATACCACAATTTTTTATTTTTGTGTATTTAGTTTTAAACTCCACTCCTTACAGAATTTAGATATTACTTCAATCGACTTCCCTAAGCCAATATTGGAAGTTGACCCCACTACTAAGTCATTAGCAAATAATAATACCAGGAACTCAACATTTTCAGTAGTGGGCATGTGAATGTTAGTAAAGCTAACTTCTTCTAAAATGTCATTTATGAATAGGTTAAACAGGACTGGGCTTAACTGACACCCTTGACTTAGACCTATTGTGTTCATGTTACTTGTAGTCACCATATCGTGTGTAATCTTAATGTGGTACTCTTTTCCCAGTATAGGTTTTCCAGAGCTTTTATAAACTTGTCACTCACTTCTATCCCATTCAATTTTAACCACAGTGCATTACAATTAATTGTGTCAAATGCTATTTCAAAATCCAGGAACAACATTTCTTCTTCTTCCGTTTTTGTTGACTCAAGATATTTCTCTACCATTGTATTTATTATGAAAAAATTGTCCACAGTTTTCCTATTTTTCCTGAAACTTGTTTGAAATTCGGATAGCTTATTTACTTGTTCAGCCCATCTGTGTAACCTTTCTGCCAGAATGCCAGTATATAACTTGCCCATAATGAATAATAAGCTAATTCCTCTATAGTTAACTGTCTTGTTTATATCACCTTTTCCCTTAAATATTGGTATTATAATAGTGGTTCTCCAACCTTTTGGAACTTTACCCTCTTCCCATATGTATTAAATATCTGTGCCAGTAGCATACATCTCTTTTACCCCATTCCCTCCAGAATTCCCCTGGAATTCCGTCAATACAACTAGCTTTATTGCTTTTTAGTCCTTTTATTTGTTTGTTTATTTCATTTATGTCAATCTGTGTGTCCAAATACTCTACATTTAATGTATTCTTGCTTAACCACCTACCTTACAAAAATATTTTAAATTTGTTTACTCTCTGCAATCGAATCCCATTTTCAGGACTCGTTTAAGTATGTTAGCTATTTCTAAAAGTCTAAGTGATCCTGTTTGCTTGTCTCATATATCTGCTCAATACAAAGTAATCTCTGCTCATTCGTTCGCCTTATGAATCTTCAATTGTATTCAGCATTTCAAGCACAAGAGCATTTTTTTTTCTTCCCCCCCCCCCGGTGGGAGAAAAATTCATTGCTGCATTCGACCCCCAGCCGGTGTGCAATGGCTGGGGGGATATGTGGGGCTCGCCGCTCAAAGTGTGGAATACCCACTAAAAAACCCCACCACGTGTTAATACTATGAAAGCTATTAGTAATATCGTGCATTTTAGTCGGGTCCCGCATAGCACCCCGGTTAGTCAATGAAAGGTGTGTAGCTGGCATGCAGTGCATGCGAGCGCGTCAATAGTTAGTTACCCGGAATTACACATGACAAATGCCCTGAGTAACCCCGGGTGATTAATCGTACATTACACTGGTGATATGTGATAATATACTAATTGGTTACATTCTATGGTATTACTAGGTTTACTTTCTTGCAGATTACTGCAATCGTTATTCTTGTATGTCTAAACTATGTTAGATCAAAAGTTATAGGAAATACTCTTAGGCTATGAACATAGCCAGTCATCATGAGTGCTTCTGAGTTCCTTCCCTTGGGAAGGGCGTCAAGTATTTCAGCCAGGAGGATATCCTGGGACGTCGGATTTGCAAGGCTGTCTTGCTCGTCTTCTCTTGGTCCTTGGATGGAGCCGTTCGTCGTTGTGCCCACACAGATAAGCAGCCAACCCATCTCGGCGCAGCTGCATGAGTGTCACGCGGGGAGGCCTTCTTCTCTCGGAGCTGCCTTGGCTGGGTAGCGCAAGGACTTGAAGGCTGCTGCATGGACTGGAATCTGTAACACTGAGAAGGTCATGAAGTGAGATTAGTAATTTTCTTGGTGATTTGGTGTTTAGGTGAGTCTTAGGAGGTTGTCTAGGAATTCTTGGACGTTAGGCTCTGTCTCGTAGTGGAACAGTGTTCGGTCGAAAATCGACAGAGGGCGCTTGTGTTTATTCGCTTCTGTCGTGTAGTTGCCTAAGTTGTGAATATGAGCATTGTGATGTGTAGGAAGCTTTTTGTATGTGTCATATGTGAGTTTCTTAATAAATTCCTCGATGGTGTGCATTTTTAGTTCATTATGTAGTATGTCAGCGGGAGCTATCCTTGGCACTTTTGATATTAAGCGTAAGATTTTGTTTTGGCAATTTTGTAGTCTTTTGATGTGTGTTTTAGCGGCGTATCCCCACACAGGCGCCGCATAGGTTAGAATGGGGCAAATTAATGTTTTGTAGAGGGTTAGGCCTAATTTAAGGTTTAGTTGATTATTTAGGTTTATTAGAGGGTATAATTTGCCCAATTGGGCATTTGCTTTTCCCCTGACTTGGTTTATGTGGGATTTCCAAGTTAAGCCTTGGTCCATTTTAAGCCCTAGCCATGTTACATTCACTGTCCAGTTTATGTTCTCACCGAAGAGTGTGAGTGGTTGTAAACTGTGTCTTGGTAATCTGTGATTTGTTCGTTTCGTGAAGATTATTGCTTGGGTTTTTGGGGTATTTACTTTGATTCGCCAGTTCGTAAGCCAGCTCTCCAGCTCTCGGAGAGCATTTTGGAGACGGGTGTGTATGACTTGTGGTTGGAACGATTGCGCCATTATTGTTGTATCGTCCGCGTATATGTAGAGGGTGGTGTTTGCAGTTTTGGGGATGTCGTTTATGTAAAAGTTGAACAGTGTAGGCCCGAGTATGCTTTCTTGAGGGACGCCCGCTTTGATAGGTCTAATGGAGAACCGACTGTTGTTCACTGAGGATTGGAACTTTCTGTCCCTCAGGTAGTTGGATATTAGTTTTACTAGCGAGTCCTGAATGCCTAATGAGGCTAACTTTTTCAGAATTCCCGCATGCCATACTTTGTCGAAAGCTCATTCCATGTCGAGGAGTAAAGCTCCTGTGGACTTTCTTATGTTGAAACCGTAAGTGATGTGCTCAGTTGCTCTTAGAAGTTGTAAGGACGTTGAGTGTTTCGCTCGGAAACCGAACTGTTCCGGGATGAGGATGTCGCGCTTAGTGATTGCTGCGTTGAGTCTTTTTAGTATTACTTTTTCTAGCAGCTTGCCTAATGTGTTCAGTAGACTAATAGGGCGATAGTTATTCGGATTGGAAAGATTCTTTTGCTTTTTCGGGAAGTGGAGTACGTGGGCAATTTTCCATCTTTCGGGGAAGAGCCCTTGTGTTAGTACGAAGTTGAAAATTTTTGCTAATAGATGTACTGCATCATCGGGTAGGTGTTTAAGAGCTATGTTAGGTATTTTGTCTGGTCCCGGGGCTTTTCGTTGGGATAGATGTTTGATTAGCCATTTAATTTCGGATGGGCAGGTTTTACGAACTAAGTTGTGCGATTGTTGTTGGTGGAAGTTGCGGGTTTCCATCTCTGTGTCTGCTGTGAATTGTGGACAAGATGGAGTGTCATTCAGGGTAAGAGTGTCTTGAAGCGCATCTGCCAGTGTGTCGGCTTTTTCTTGGTCGGTGGTAGCTATCTTTCCGTTGTGGTGAAGTGGGGGTATGCGTACTTTATCTTGGGTCAAGCATCTCGCAATGCGCCATACTGAGTTGGTTTCGTGATCCAGACTGCCTAGCGTGTTTTGCCATTGTTGGGCGGTGTAATTTGAGTTCCTTTGCCTAACCAAGTTGTTGAGGTAATGGAAGGCTTTGAGATCGACTATGTGGCGAGTTTTCTGCCATTTTTGTCTTGCTCGATTTCATTCCGCAGCCAGCTCTTTAAGGTCTGCTGGAAGCTTGGTGTCGAGTGTCTTTGGTACGTGTACTGGGACTGCCGTAATTGTTGCCAGTTTGATGGCATGTTCGAACTGCCAAGAGCGTGTGTTTTCCAAGAGGCCTTTAAGCCTTGTTGATATGTTGAAAGTAGAGCCGTAACCTTCCTCAGATAGCACTAGAATTGTTGACGCCAATACATTTCTTACAGACACATTCTCATGAGAGGAACATAATAAATAGCTTTTGTAAGAATAGTTTTCAGAAGGGAGTAAAATTAAGCAATAATGGGTAGAGTAAGTCATGTGAATGTAACTCAGATTCTTTTATATTTATAATTATGTTTCAATTTGTTATGTTCTGCATTTGCATTTAATTAAAGAGGTAAATGAAGCCACCAGTTAATAACTTGAATAGAAATTATATATTCCACTTCTTACTTTAAACAAACTCTCAGTAAAACAACTTTAAACTTGTTGCAAACACTTTGTTCATGATGAAGAAAAGCACAAGAGCTATGGAAAGCAAATTTGAAATTTATGTAGAGATATTAGTCTGAAAATCTAATCTAACCAGCACCTAAAAACCTATAGGGCTTGAAGACGCACACCTATTTAATATTGCCATTACAGCAATAGAGACTTCCATAGCTGTTCTTTGAAACCACCTTTACAGCTAACAGAATAAGTCGACAGGAGATAATTAACTTGCATATAACAAATATTCATATTTGATATATTTTATTTATATTGATAAATGTTGATGTTCAACAATATTTTTTATGTAATTTATGTGCTTTGTCTCTATGACAGCCTGCTTATGGAGGAAGTTCTAATAAATAAAATTTATAAGAAAGCTAGTGCATGTTTTTCAATATGACCAAAAAATGAAATTTAAAAAGAAAGTTAGGGCAATCATTTGAGACAGCCTTTATGGAGATGTTGGACATAGAAAAGTAAAATTTGAGCTTTTATGATAACCTAAGGGACTTACTTCATTAGTTCTTTCATATACGATCCAAGTTTCATTTTATTTTTAACAGAATCAGTTGGTTGCAATTTCATACATCATTCATTAGTTTGTCTTTAACGTTCCATTGCATGATCAAATCATTCCATACAAGAATGGTATCACTTTCATTCTGAGATAAGCTTCAGAGATAAACTTTTATATTGACTTTCCTTTTTGAACCGTTTCTTCTGTATATAGGCTTGCAACACTTCACAGCCTAAGTAAAACCAGGCCAGTATTATAATATACTAGAATGAATGAAACTTAATCATACAGGCATGAATTCAAACTTATCCGTATAAAAATGCTTTGCCATGATCGGTATTGGTCAGCTAATACATGTTGTGCACTGCAGCTTTAATATTTTAACAAATTCCACTGATTTTGGACAATGAAATATTAGTTAAATAAACTTGGTGTACTGTACTATTTGACAGTAATTTCAGTAAATTTCAACTCTTATCCATAAAGACTTTCAAGACTTTCTGATTAACTTAGATGATTTGTGAATCAGTAAACTAATTGATCAAATAAGCAAAATACTGAACTAAAGCTAAAAGGTGATGTGATAAATAGTGTAATAAAATTATTTTCTCAGTCATTATCTAAGCTTCGCTTACCATAAATTTTACATAACATGTTTCAAGGGTCATTGCCCTCCTCATCAGCTTAGTTGACTGCCTGTGCTGGGTTGGAGCCAGCACCTATTTGATAACATCTAATGTTCCTCTGGTTATTTTCAGGGAATTTAAAAGTTATGTCATGGACTTTTGGCATGTCAAAGTTCATCAGGAAGGATAAAATGTATTTATGGAAATATTCTCCCAAACATCCAATCTAATGTGTTTATCACCAGATTTTAATAACGGTACTTTTTATTTCATATCTGGGATAAAAACTATGAAATTAAACAAAAAATACAGTTATTAAAAATGACTGATAAATGTGCAGAGTAGATTCAGATAAAAAAAATGGAAGCCTTGCTGATGAACTTCTATGTCCCAGAAGTAGGTGACTGAACTTTTAAATTAATCAAAAAAACACCAGAGGAACAGCAGATAGAGGCTGGACCCAATTTGGCACCAATAATTCACACACAGTATACAACAAGGGCAATGGCCTTTGAAACATAAAAAATTTGCGGTAAACGAAGCTAAGGTAGGAGTGCAAAAATATGACTCAAGCTTATGTTCATTGTTGATTCCAGTATCTCACTGGTTGATTCCTTGATAAATAATGTTTTGAAAATTATTTTGTTTACAGTGCCATCCACATCCAGTTCGGAGGATATACTGCCATATGATAACACAGGTGAGATTTAAGACTTTGCATGTAAAGGATCAGTTGAAGAAATTATTCAGAATGCATGAGATGCTTATTATAAAAATGGCCAAATGCATTTTTTCGTAAATGGATTTACAAGTGGTTTACAGTGAGAATAAGGAATTCAGTTAGAACAGTATAGAAACCAATTAATCCTCAAAGATAAGGTGTTAGTGTTTGAACTTGGTCTGAGAATCCTTTAATCCCTGTCATTTTTGCTAATTATTATTTTCATATTTGCCTCATCCATTTTGATAGCAATATGACAGCCATATTTTATACTCTGTCAGAGGCATTGAAACAAAGAAAATATTAGAGAACTCAATAACGGAGAATTGAAATTACAAAATAATAATTATAGTTGTCTGTCAAAACACATCATACTTAATATATTGAATAGGATAATTCAAAGTATTAGGTCTTTTCAAAAATAATTAAGCATTGCTAAATGTCCAGCAATTGAAACTAGAGTTGACTGTTTTGTAAAACTATTTTGGGAATACAGTGAGGTTTTTATAAATGCACAAATTAAGATTTTTATTATTCTAGTTTCACTTTATCACCAGAATTTACTGGGACATGTTTTGGAGATCATTGTCTCCATCATGAGCCTGGTTTCACTGGCGTGCTTCCTCCTGTGACTAGTAGATGGCATTTTCTGGTTGGATGTACTTTGTAATGAGATCCTTTTCACATGGGACATCAAAGTTTAACATGTTGTGCTTCTTATGAATGAATAACTTTTCCCAATGAATAACGTTTCTCTTCTAACTGATGATCTGTGGACCAAAAGTGCTCTGCAACTGCTGGATTTTCCTTTTGTTTATATTTCACATTTTTCAATTGTTCTTTAAATCTTGTATCTATATTCCCCTTTGTCTTCCTAATATAAGCTTTCCCTCAATTGTGACATCCAATTTCATATATGCCAGAAATTTTGCTCACTGGAATTTTGTCCTTTGTATTGGTTTTGAGTATGTTTTTAAGGAATGTTTGTTAACTAGGACTAAGGTTAAACCATATTCTTTGAATATTTTTGTGAATTTTGGGAAGACCCATGGGTGAAAAGTGAATTTTTTAAACGTTTTAATTTCTTTAATGTTGCTTAGTTTGGTGATTTCCTTTATTTTTTCTTTCGCAATTTCTTTATCTTCCTGTCTACTATCTCTTTGGTAAAGCCATTTTTGGGTTTGATTTCCAGGATCTTGTTATATTCTTTTTTTGTACTCTTGTGTGTTCATTGATATATTTACTAGCCCGAAGGTAAGGCTGTTTATTCTTGCATATTTGTGCTCCCTGGATTTGCAGCTGCCAGATATGTAGACAACATTTTTGCCATAATAGATAAGTTCGTGAAGGATGCAACATCTCTACTGAACTTACAAGATACATCATTAGAACTTATTAAAAATGACAGCTACAATTCCAGGGAACACACATATGCAATAATAAATAGCCTTACCTTCAGACTAGTAAACATATCAATAAACACAAAAGTACAAAAAAGAATACAAGATCCTGTAAATCGTACATAAAAATGGCTACACCAAAGAGATGGTAGACAGGAATATAAACAAATTCTAAAAAAAGAAACAAACAAGGAAATCACTACACTAAGCAACATTAAAGAAACCAGAAAGTTCACTTTTCAGCCATGGGCCTTCCCAAAATTCACAAAAATATTCAAAGAATATGGTATAACTTTAGCCACAGTTAATAAACATTCTTAAAGAACACACCTCAGGACCAATACAAGGGACAAAATTCCAGTGAGGAAAAACTCCTAGTATTTATGAAATTGGCTGTCAGGATTGCAAGAAAGTGTACATTGGGAAGGCAAAAAGGAATATAGAGACAAGGTGTAAAGGACACAGAAATGTGAAATATAAACAAATGGAAAAAAAAATCAGTGATGCAGAGCATTTCTGGTCCACAGAACATCAGCTTTTAAAGGCCCTTAGAAAAGCAGCGGAATTCTTAATTTGAGAAAAGCTACTCATGCATAAGAAAAAGCACAATATATTAAACTTTGATGTTCTATGTAAAAAGGATCTCATTATACAGTATGTCCACCAGATAATGCCATTACTAGTCAAAAGTGAAGCTAGAATAATACAAATGTTAATTTGTGCTTTTAGAATTGATGTTACTATTTGGAATATTAAATGTTTTTGTAGCTAACATTTAACATTAATATGTTACCTGTAGACTTATATACCAAGTGCCTTAAGTGTATCCATACTACATTAATAGACTGATTGTGACCAAAACAAGATAATTGTGCACCCAAAACTTTTATCCGATTTGAACAGGAACTATATATTATATATTTACACTATGGTTTGTATGAGTGCAGTAAAAATATAAGAATAAGAACAAAACAACTGAGAAGTTCAGTCCCCAGATTCCAGCGCCTTGGTACCCATTTTGTTTTTAATATTATTCCGTACCTAAGACTTAAAATTAGGGACCTTGAAAAGTGGTGAATAAATGCATTAGAAACAGTACAAAATTTTCACAGCAGATTAAAAATTACAAACTTTTTCTCATTGGACAAATAAAGAAAAGGTTTATTGTCATTTATTAAAACATGTATGACATAAATGATACTTGCTCTTTATTCCTCTCAATTCCTTCACTTAGGCTTTGTTCTTATGTATTTAGTATTCTCCTTCACTTGCTTCATAGACAAGCACTAATCAGTATGAATGTCACAAACATTGTATGTCATTTTAGTGATTCTCAAGTTATTTATATATATTCTGATGCAACTGCATGCAAAAGAAGAAATTTAACTGGTAGTGTATGTAAAATATCACACAAAAATGTTCATTCTGAACAACCCAAAAAAATTTCACCCAAAAAAAGAAATTTTTTGCAAAATATAATTAAGTTTCCCCATCACAAAACTCATTTATTGCAATATTTAAATAGTGCAGGAATTTAAAAAAATATATATTCAGGTTCTTTCATTTTTAAAAGGTTGCATAAATTTCAGGATCCTTATGTGTAATGTTTAAACAAATTGTTTATAGTTTTATGGAATAAGCAGAAAATTTATCAAAATTCATTCGTAATGTAGCAATATTTGAGCAACTATGTTACTCCAGGAGTACATAGAATACCGTCTTCTTCAACTTCCATGTTCTACCGCTATCGAGGTGCCAGGGGTTTGCCTCGGATCCATTTTTTAAACTCCATCCTATCCTCTACTAGTCTATTAAACTGATCCCAAGTCTTTCCTCTTTTAGCCACCCTCTTTTAATCCCTTCTTCGTAGGTTATCCTTGGTCTTCCTTTCGGATTCCTTCCTAATGGTCTTGCTTCTAAAAATTGGCGTTCTTTCCGGTCTGTGTCCATTATTTTCTCATGTCCATACCATGTAAACTGTCTTTCTTCTATCCTCATATTTACTGATGGCACTTTGAGTTCATCTCTTATCCTTTCATTCCTTATTCTATCTTGTCGTGTCTTTCTGACTATTCTTCTTAAGTATTTCATTTGCATTGCATTCACCATGCTTAATTCACTTTTTGTTATTATCCAGCTTTCACTTCCATAGATAAGTGTTGGTTCTATAACTGTTTTATATACTTTAATTTTTGTCTTCTTATCTACTTCTTCTTTCCCAAAAACACATTTATTTAGTGTATAATATGCTTTAGTAGCTTTCTCTACACGCTTTCTTATTTCTTCTTGTATTTTACCCGTTTAGTTTATCACTGTTCCCAAATACTCATAGCTTTCCACTTGGTGTAACTCTGCCTTCCCTCTTTTTCTATCTTGATCTCCTTTACCTGGTCTTCTGTCCTAGCTACCATCATTACTTTACTCTTATTAAGATTTACCGTCATTCTCCTTTCCTGTAGTGTTTCTATCCATTCTATTATTGCTTGTAATTTATTTTCTGAATCTGTTATAAACACGATATCATCTGCATAAGCCAAAGTCTGGGAGTATATAGGTCTTAAATTCCACATTCCCACTATTGTCTTGCTTGTTCTCATTTTACAAGTTTTCATTACTTCATCCAAAAATACTGTAAACAGTAATGGGCTTAAACTATCTCCCTGTTTAACATCTTTTTCTATCTTAAAAGGTTTTGATGCTGTCCTTCAGCCTTACTATGCCCTCTACATTCTTAAATGTAGATTTGATTACCCTTATTAATTTTAAGGGTACCTTCTTCTTATATAGTGCCTTCCATATCTCTACTCTTGGTACAGAGTCAAAGGCTGCTTGTAGATCCAAAAATGCAAGGTATGCTGTTTTGTTTTTACTTATCCATTTGTCTGTGATGACTCTTAACACAAATATCTGGTCCTGAGTCTGTCTACCAGGGCTAAAACCTGCTTGTTCGTCTTCTAAATCTTTTTCCACATACCTTCTCTATTTCCTTTCCAGAATCCTTGTATATAACTTCATGATTGTACTTCTTAAGCAAATTGCTCTATAGTTCTCACATTTACATGATTCTCCCTTTTTATATATTTAGGGATTACTATGTTTCGATTCCATTCATTCGGGATATATTCTTCCCTCCATACTATTCTAAACAACTCCTTCATATGGTTAATCATGGTTTTACCTCCCGCTTTGATCATCTCAGGGACTTCCATTTGCTCCAGCTGCCTTACCGCTTTTCATTTGCCCCACTGCTATCTGTACATCCCAGTAATCAATCTCTAAATCCCTATCCATATCTATATCTGTATCTCTCCCTTCTTCTTCCCAATTGATCTCCGCTTCCATCATAACATGCTCATTCCTAAATTTCTCTTCATAGTACCTGCTCCATACTCTAGTACCTCCTGTGTTTCTGTTTTCAATCTATTTTCCTTGTCTTTTATACTATACACTTTTCTGCCATGTTTCCCTCTTAGGTATCTCATGGTCTTCCAAGATGTCTTATTGTCATGTATATAGTTATCTTCCATGCTCTCACCAAATTCTTTCCACGTTTCTTTTTGCACTTTTCACCACTATTTTGCACGCCTTTTTCTTTTTATCATATTCTTCTTTATGTTCTAAATTTTTGGTGGTTAAGTACTGTTTCCAAGCTTTTTTCTTCTCCACGGCTTTTTGTACATCTTCATTCCACCATGTAGTTGCCTTAACCCCTTCTCTCACTTTTTATGTACCGCATACTTCCTCACTATCAAAATATCTTCCTTAAGGGATTTGCATTTAGCCTCTACTTCATTTTCTTCTTCCTCCTCTAGAATACTTCTTTCGCTACATTTTTGTTCCAACTTCATACAGAATTCTTCTCTTTTAGTTCTTTCTTGCAGCTCTTCCCACCTTATCCTCTGGTAGCCTCTTCACCTCCTGCATCTCTTACCTGCGAAGGTCATATCTGCCACCAGGAGAGAAAGCTAGTTCCGCCCCTCTTATTATTTTTACATCCCTACAGAAATTTTTTATTTCTTTCGGGAATACAAAATAGTCTATTATACTCTCATATTGGGTAGATTTGAACGTAATTTGGTGTATACATTTATGTTTGTAAAATGTATTAGCTACAATAAATCTGTTGCCAATACACAACTCTATTATTCTATTTCCATTTCCATTTACTGTACTTTCTCCTCCATAAGGGCCTAAGACCTGCTTTTCTTCCTATCATTTCCTACTCTTCCATTTAGGTCCCCCATTATAATTACTTTCCTTTTCTTTCTTTCTGCCTTGTTTACTAAGATTTGTAGATCTTCAAAAAACTTTTCCTTTTCTTCTATTTCAACATCCTCAGTGGGTGCATAAGCCTGAATAATAGAGAAATTTCCAATTCCATATCTATTGTCATCAGCTAAACGCTTTCCATGATGTCACTTTCTTGTCTAATTCTTCCATTACAATTATTGCTACTCCTTCCTTTGCTCTTGTTTTCCATGGGACACCTATATATCTCATTTCATAGACTACATAGAATACCTGTATAAAAAATCTGATGTGTTACATTCACATGACTTTCTCTACTCTTGTACAAAGTATTTTTACAAACGCTTATTCTCCATATGCTTCATGTTAATCAAGATATCGAGATGTTAATCTGATTGCTAATTTTCTTGTAGATGCAAGGGGAATTGCTAGCCTTTAAGCGATAGTCAAATATTTTAAGAGGTGGTTGCTATGTGGAATATTCCATTTTCTTTACATTACCAGGACAAAAAAAATGAATAACGAATTTGAGAAAAAGTATAAGTATCGGTAAATTTAAGGGAATAACAAGCAATATCTCGAAAATGGTTCACCCAATAAAAAAAATGTACATGACATAAATTGTGTATTTTAACACGATCTACATTTTTTGTATAGTAAAATTTTATCTATCTCTTATAGTTTACCAGTTATGAAAAGTCATTCAGAATGAAGAACACTTTTGGAGACATTCCCAGAAAATTCGAGATATATATTTCATTTGTCATGAAAATATCTTAAACATATGATATTTTAATCAAAATCGTTAGACCGATTTTTGTGAAAATTAAAATTTTCGAAAAATGTTCCCTGTAAACTGTGATCTGGGGTGAGGGGATTTTCTTGAAAACCTTCGTGTCGCAAGATACTGAACCTAAATACCAAGTTTGGTGTTTATCCAACTGTTCGTTTCTGAGTTATGCTGTTCACAGACACACACATGGACATGTTTCCAAAAATGCTTTTTTTTTTTATTCAGGGGGTCTCAAAACATGTATTTCTGGTGAAATCTCGGTATCGAATTTTTGGGTGGAATACAATACTTTCCCTACTTATCTATAGGAAGTAAACAAAAGCACTGCATTCCACCCAAAAATTTGATACCAAGATTTCACCATAAATGCATGTTTTGAGGGTCCCTGAATCCAAAAGCAGCCATTTTAAAAAAAATATTTGAGAGAGAGAGGGAGAGATATATTTTAAAAAAATCCTCCCATCCCAAACTACCCTTCAGATGGGAAAATTGTTGTTTTTGAGTAATCAAAATTTTTAAAGCAATTTTTGAGAAAAGTACGATATGTTTTAAGATACAGTAGAAACTCGCTAATCCAAGGTAATGGGGGTGAAGGCACCTCAGATTTGGGATAATTCGGACTATATGGAGCACTGTAGGAAAATTCATTAAAGATGAAATGAAACCAATAACAAATCAAGGTGAAGTTATTTACTGTAAGTTTTTAAAGGTTTTGTATAGAAATAAACACAATATGTTTACATGCATACATACAGGGGGTTATTTTTTTAAAAAGTCTTGAGCATCTTCTGCTTCAAGATACAGCTGGTGTAAAACATCGTGACAGTCCCCCACTCCTGAAGCAAAGCTGTGCAATAGCACTGATCAGCCCACTTGCATAATAAGAGATCAGTGCCTGCCTCTGAATTCTGATATACTTCTGGTCCTTGGTCCCCCACCACTCTCACCACTTCTCCTCTCTTGTGCATATGGAGTGTCACAACATTTTATACAAGCTTTACTGAATTGCTTTTTCATGGCAATGCCACGTCATCGTTTGAGCAACATGGTGACGCACGGTGTTGCCTCTGGTTGTTGCTCTGCATAGCGCAATGCCTCCTCCAACACAGCGAAACCCTCATTATGACTCATCTTTGGTGTTCTCTCTTCTATGACTTCATCCTTCCATAACTTCACTTTCATTACCACCTAGAAGCTGTGTGATTATGTGTCGGGTACATAATCTTCATCAGCATCATCATCAAATTCACTCTTACTAGTCAATTTGCTCTCTAGAATTTTCTTCCAGAGTTTCACAAATGTCTTAGGCTTCACTTCATCCTATGACTCTGCTAATACACTATGTCTCTCATGGTTACTCGTTTTAGAAAATTAGTGATGTTTCCATCCTCTTTCATTGCTTGTAGAAGTGACTGCAACAGGCAGCATTGATACTTATTTTTTAAGCATTACAAAGCTTCCTGATGCATCAGTTGTATCAAACTTGCAACATTAGGCAGGCATAAACAAAGCCCAAATTCCATCACACTGCAGTTCCTCTTTGTCTGGATGCGATCCAGCATTGTCCATCAATTAGATTGCTTTACTAGGCAAACCATTTTTCTTCAAGAACTTTCTAGTTTCTGGCACATATGCTTCATAAAACCACTTCTTAAATATACCTCTGTCCATCCAGGCATTCTTTTGGTTGTTATAAGAGATAGGCATTGTAGACAAGGAAATGCCTCTGAGAGCTCTAGACTTCGCGGACTTACCTATGACGACAAGCTTTAATTTATGTGTGCTTGATGCATTTGATGCAGCGAGTACTGTCACCCTTTCTTTACTTTTTTTGTGGCCAGGAGCATGATGTTCTTTGAGTGAAGCAAGTGTTCTAGAAGGTTGTCGCGGTAACTTTAGTGTTATCTTATTTGCTGAGCACCTGTTATTGTATTACTAGTTTGAATTTTGGGTTCTTTGTCCTCCGGCTAGCTATTATTACTCAGTCGAGCAAATCTCTTGAACAGGGTGTGTAAACGGAAAGGAGTTGTTACTAAAAGATAACACTGATAAAAGAATTTGTTTTTACACTTTTATTGCCATCACACTGAATTAATTTCATATATTTAATCTTGATACACGCCCGACTGAAACTGTTATATTTTCGAATGTAACTATAATCACTTATTTGCCGCACATTATTAATTTGAGTATTTCACATTTTGTAACTAACTTTACGATGCGAGAGATTCTGTAGAATTGCGTAACGTGTAACTCGTGAATGATTCTGTTGAACTGCGCAACGTGTAACTCATGAATGATTCTGTTGAACTGCGCGACATGTAACTCGTGAATGATTCTGTTAAACTGTGTGTTACCCGTCTCTGGCTTCATAATTTATACTCCCTCATCCTGATATGCCTAAAACATTATAACAGAGCTGCTATTGGTTAATAAAGTGCGCCAACATTAGCGTCTATGTTTATATCTAATCAAAATTACGAACACATATGCTCTAGGGAAGATATTCCCTCCATTTCTAAAGAAAAGCGCGCTACTCTGACATCATTTGTTTGTCTCTTCTAATTGATAAACAACTCGCTTCATTGTTACCCACTCCTATTGTCAGTTTCAGTGAGGCCCTGTAAACTTATTTCCTAACAATGCTTATAATTAACAAACATCTCAAATCATTGTCATACAATAATGTTAATTTACACTACAATCACTCTGGCATTCACAGTGTTGTGATATAAAATACTGCCTCATATGCCCCACTAGAAACATAGTTATAAATATTTACAACTTTTTTTTGGAAATTTTATAATTGGGTTTTTAGTCTCCTGAATCTTGAAACACACGGTATTTATCACTTGCACGTAACACTGCACACGCATTTTACACACGTTATACATCTTGCCTTTTTCTTGCCACTATTCACTGGCTCGGGTCTAATGCGTTTATATACATACATCTGATATTACAACTTTTTTTTTATAGCAAATACTGTACCCTGAACTATTTAGGTCACTGTTACAAAATGGTTATACTTTCTTAGATTATTGACATAGAAATTTATGCACTCAAGATTTTTAACCTGGTTCATCTTGTAATTATTGAACACATTTACCAAAATATTCATCCTCTACACAAATATATTTACATCTCTTAATTCTAGACATAATTTCACATTATCTGTGTGCTACATAAGTGTTTTGCTTTAATTATCATTACTCTTTTTTTATTGTTTTGTACTTTATATTTACAATGCTCTTTGAATTATATCTACATACTTTTACTTTAATATGACATTAAATTTTCATTATTACATGCTTCATTTCAAATGTGGTTACAGTTTACTAAGAAAATGTTCTTTTTCCCCTTTAAACGTTTACTTTTGTCCTGAATTTATTTCTCCTTTTTTTATGACAGATATACATAGTTAACCCTCTTACATTCCAATACTTTGTTCTGCAGTTTAGATTTACTTATCCTGGATTTGCTTGCTTATTTTTTTTTTTTTTTAGCAGTCATTGTTCCCTTTCCTGGATCAAATTGTCTATGGCTAAGCATTACTCGTAGCTGTATCGTAACCTTCCAAAATCTGTTCATGAATAACCTCTTTAAGGATTCATATGAAATTTTACCCCTTGATACCATTTGAAACCAATCTAAAGTTTTCTGAACAACACATCTTTTAACAACTATCATTCTGTTGAACTGCGCGACGTGTAACGCGTGAATGATTCTCTTAAACTGCACGTTACCTGCCCCCGGCTTTAGAATTTATACTCCCCCACCCTGATATGCACAAACATTATAACAGAGCTGCTATTGGTTAATAAAGTGCACCAACATTAGGTCTATTTTTATATCCAATCAAGATTACAAACACATATGCTTAAGGGAAGATATTCCTTCCATTTCTAAAGAAAAGCGCGCTACTCTGACGTCATTTGTTTGTCTCTTCTAATTGATAAACAACTTGCTTCATTGTTACCCGCTCCTATTGTCAGTTTAAGTGAGGCCGTGTAAACTTATTTCCTAACAATGCTTATAAGTAACAAATATCTCAAATCATTGTCATACAATAATGTTAATTTACACTACAATCACTCTTTCACAGTGTTGTGATATAAAATACTGCCTCAAGGTAACCTTTTAAAGTAGAGCCCTGTTTCATCACAATTGTATAATTGATCATTTGTGAGGTTTTCACTTTTAATAAATTCAAATTTTTTACAGAAGTTCACTGCAGCTTCAGAATCATTGGATCTGAAGCTGTTGTACACCATACCTATTCCATCTCTGTGACCAACCTATACTCACGCTGAAATTATCTTCACCTTTATTAAACTCGTTTCTAAAAAATAATGCTTTTTCTTGCAACATTGGGTTGGAAATTGGACTACCCTTCTACCTTTGTTGGCTGAACCAGATAAACAATACTTTACTAGTTGTTTTGTATTCTGACCTCCTCATACACTTTCTTTTAAAAGAGTTTTCTGAATATTTTGTTGAATACTTCTCTAATTTATCCCTGTTACTTCCACAACACGTATTCCACTACAATCTTTTTAATTGTTTCTCCTTTATCCAATCTTTTTAAAGCTTGTAATTTCACCTTTAATGGTACCAATTTTCTCTTGCATTTAGCACTCATTGTTGAAATAAATTAGGAAAAAGATGTGCAACCACTTCTAACATACTCTATTCACAAAGAACGCTACAAACATATTAAAATAAAACACTCCTTTAACTTGACACAACTCTGGCTTGCTGTTTGGGTTGCAAGGGATACTTTTCCTCTCAACAAAACATATGTCAACTATTAAGGCTAGCTGCCAAACATTTGCAGTCATAAACTTGTCAGTGTGTTGTTGTTGCAGCTGAAAAATATTTCTGGTGGGGAATGTTTGCTACAATGTATGTACATATACACATATTATGGAAGGGTTTTTCCAGGTTTCAGCTGTTCCCTAATTAAAAGGAAGTTAATTCTTGCCAGGTAACATACACACACTATAGGCAAGAGGTAGGAAAGTGTAAAAGTGTGTAGATTCGTATCAGGACCATGTAAACTGTTGACTAGCCTGTGGTTTAAAAAAGAAAGAAAGAAAAAAAAAAATTGTCTTCAAGTAGCTCGGTTTAACAGAACCTCAAACTTGCGAGACACTACTGTATTTGCATGACAAAATGTATATCTTAAATTTTCTGTGAATAGCCTGTGAAGTCCTCTTCATTGTGAATTAAGTTTGTATAACTTGTAAACCATAAGAGGAGACATAGGCTTGTTACACAGAAACTGTAGATCTCATTAAAACACACAATTTATGTCTCTTAATTTTTTTGTAGCATTAACCATTTTTTAAATATTCTTTATTATTGGTTTGAATTTTGAAATAGTTACTTTTTTTAACCCATTAAGTCACTATTTGTTTCTTTTCTAATGGTCATGCAAAAAGAATGGGATTTCAAAGCCATCACATAGTGACCCACTTTTAAAGATTTAACTATTGCTTAAATATTTCCCTTTTATGTACAATTAATTGTGTAATAAAACTATTTCTGCAAATGTTTATCTTGATTAACATGAAGCAGATAGAAGAATAAGCTTTTCATAAGGATAGTTGGTAGATGAATGGGTAGCAAAATCAGAACTACATACAACAGCTTTAAAATCATTAATGCCACACATCTCCATAGAGTGGGAGAGACATGACTGTTTTCCAAGCTGAAGGGCTTAGGTAACAATCTTGGTTGAGGAGAATTATCTGGATAAGATTACTCAGGGTTCCACTTAAAAATATGTTACTGATCTGTTTCTTAAATAGTTAAGCTGGTCTCCTTTGGGTCATGAAAGATTTTATGCTCGCCTTATCAGAATTACAAGCTTCAACAGATTGCATAAACATTTATTCATACTGTATATTTTGTTGCAGGCACCAATAGGCAATCAGGTGATAGCCATCTAAAGCCATATGAAAGAAGGACACCAAGCAGAAGTCGTGAACAAAGGTTTTGAAGTTGTCTGAACTGGAGCAGTTATGTAATGCGAGAGAGAAAAAATAAATTAACATTCCTAGGAGTACTGTACAGTTCCATTCAAATGTGTAGTCTGCAACAATGCTCTACATTTGGACTTAACCTCTTTAGAGCTGGGGCTAGTTGGTGCTAAGATCTAATTATACCATAAAAATACCTAAAGGGATATCCTTAATAGTAAATGCCTGTTCTGTGGAGGTTAATGTATGGCATTTAGGGTCATTCTCATTTAATATGAACAGTGTATAATGTTGACATTTAAAATATATATCCGTCATCTTTCTAGCATTAATATGACTGAACAAAACGAGAAGGCAGTAAAGCACATAAACTAACATCTGTGTGCAACTCTATTGCCATTTTAACTATACCCCCCTCAAGAAAGTATTTGTCTGCACTTTAAAAAAATTCTAGCAGCTAAATTAATGGAGGAAAAAAAAATCTAATTTATTTTGGACATAAAGATCAAATAGTAATACAGTTTACATGTTACAATTTTTCAGATCATTCATTTTATCAGTTTTATAAATTTTTGAAAAATATGCCAAAATTGCAACTCTTCCGTACATGGTGTTTTCGGAATTATTTTCCATGGATTGAGAAGAGCTTGTTTGTTTGTTTGTTTTTTGTGATTTTGCTGTGAAAATAGCATTTTATTTGATGGAGGAATAAAATTTCAAAGTTGGGAGTTTTTGCCTTAATTTCTCATTTTTTTGGATCACCTTTTACGACTTCACAAATTTATTTCTCCACCAGTATAAGTCACATGTCAATGAAAGTGTGTGAATGTGTCGGGATATATACCTATATATAGGGTAGGTAAATTATATTCGAACCCACTTGCGGCCTCTCTCTACTGTGCGAGACAGCTGGCAGTCACCGGGGAAATTATGCCGGCAGAGGCAGACTAAAGTCCTTACCTTATAATACATGCTGGAAATGTTTATCTTCTGCTCTCAAACAGGCAGCATATCTTGTGTAAATATTCTCGCTCACTCTCCGAGGCTCAGCAGCAGGAATTCTTGTGATGAAACGCCTCATTATGATCAGAAAATTGGAGTGTGGTGTGCGATAAGTGCTAGAAGAATAATAGGGCCCATATTCTTTGATAAAACAATAAATGCTGAGCGATATCAGAGGTTAATTCTGAGGTCATTTTGCAATTGCTTGACAGAAGAGAAATCATGTGGTTGGCTCCAGCAAGATTCTGCAACAGCACATACGGCTGCCAAATCATTACATGCAATAAGAGAGGTGTTTGATGACAGAATAATTAGTGTTGATTTGTGGCCCCCTCGTTCTCCTGACCTAACAAGTTGTGATTTTTATTTATGGGGTTCTTTAAAAGACAAAGGTATTGTTCCAATCCTCACACACTACAGGAATTTAGAGAAAACATTGTGCAAGAAATCACAAGAATTCCTGCTGCTGGGCTTCGGAGTGAGTGAGAATATTTGCACAAGATATGCTGCCTGTTTGAGAGCAGAAGGTCAACATTTCCGACATCTCTTAATTGGTAAGGATTTTAGTCCGCCTCTGCCAGCGTAATTTCCCCGGCGACTGCCGGCTGTCTCGCGCAGTAGAAAGAGGCCGCAAGTGGGTTTGAATATAATTTAACTACCCTATATATGCAGCTGAGGGAAGATGATCTACAGTGACCTGAGCTATAAAAGATAACTGGTCCAGAAACATACATGCCACAGGTTAACCTTACAAGTGTGCTGTTCTGAAGTTTTAAACAATTTTTAAATTTGACTGGCTCCAGTTAAATGAGAACTACTGTCAGAAAAATTTAAAAAAGTTTGATATGATAGTCACTGTAAGAGCATGTCATATCAGATGCAAATTAATAAAATGCAATAAATGATGCTCAAATGAGCCAGAGATCCATAGAGCATGAAGTCCCCACCCCTCAAAAAAATCCATTTGGCATTCCTTTTGTTTGCATAGAACATATGCAATGCATATCAGTTCTGTTCGCAGTAAATCCATTTAGTTATATACTTAAATAATGGTTTGAGGTGCAGTTGAAATTCCTTTAAAAGCTCTGACAGAAATTTAAAAATAAATGTTGGACAGTTTTGTTTTATTTGTATATAAATTGAATTGTACAGTAATAACTTGTTATATAATAAAATGTAAAAACAGATAAAAGTTCACCTGACATTTTCGCTGGGCATCTTCAAGGAGATAGTGACTCTTCTCTGGCAGTCACCAGCAAAGAGTCAGCATCTGCTTGAAGTTGCCCAGGGAAGCCATGGGCGAAACATACCATGAACTTTCATAAATTAGACGACGGCCTACAAGCCTGGAATCTACATGTTATTGTATTAATGCTGTCCATGAAAGCCTTAGTATTTTTATTGCCTGTTATATTTTTAGTCATGTGAATTTATTGAGAAGCAGTTGTATTTAGTAGCTTCATATTTATGTATAGAATCTGTCACTTGTCACAAATAGATTTAGTAGCTAAGAGTGTTTATATTGTATAATAGCAAATGTTATAAATGATGTTAATATTTGTAATGTACAGGAATCTTTTTCTAATGTTTATAATATAATAGAATAGAATAGGCTCTTTTTCTGGAGAAATGATGGGGGATGTATATACCCTTAAACCTTTAGGGCTCTAAAGTAAGAATCCGTACTTTTAAAGGTACATTTAAAAAATTCATATCATGTACTCCCTCAACATGGAGGTGATGAGCAATGCTCATGTTATTGCATTAAATGTGGATATTAATCTTTTCACTCTAAATTTCCTTATTCCCTTCTTCTCACCGTTTAACTTAGATGCCATATGTTTTGAAAACCAGTAATAAAATTACTACTTCTAGGTGTTAATAAATCTAACATTAGTAAAAGCTTGAAAAGAAAAAATTTGTGTCCATACCTTATGCTTGTTATGCAATCTCTCATGGTTACCAGTTTATGTTCATGAATAATAGTAACAAAATATTGACATAACTTCTTAATTATTAATACTTTGCAAACAACAAAAGTTGCCAAACATTTAGATTACAAAAGTTTATAAGCAAACACTTTTCAAAAAATTAAAAATAAGCAGGATATATGCATTTTTGTTTTCTTCACCCCATTTGGGGCAAGTAATGCAAATAGAGTATTTTCTAAGCGGGATCTAAAGTATTTTATGTACCTAGTTCCATAACAATAAGTTTGGCATGGAAAAGTAACACATACACAAATAAATATTAAAAGTTCAACCTTTTGGCATCAATTATTCATCCAAAATTATCAGAGAATTCATTATGGTTTTATTATTTGCATTTGCTGCAATGTGTTTATTCATATTTTTGGAATTATAGCTAACACTAGTGCTTGCAGTTACTAGCTTTATCAACTGAATGAAGATAGGATTGACTGGTTTACCGATGATATTGTGATTTTCTAACATTCTCTTCCAGACTTGTGACTGTAGCATTAAGAGATATTGTTGAGAAGCAGTGAGCTAGTAATCACACTTTATTTATTTTGTGTGCATATTTACTTATGGTCAAGATGCAGTGAGGCATAAAATACATTTTTACATGCTGTCCTGGACCTATGAAATAAATGAAAATGGGAAAATGCAGAAACAACATTGGAATTTGTGGGTAATTGTGGAACTGAAAACTTCTCTAGGCATAGGTCTTTAAGATAAGAAATACATCTGATTAGAAACTGATAACTTAGATAATTGATTAATGGACTTCAGATAATAAACATGATTTTGTAAAGATTGAACAAATATGGAAGCAATGATAAAGGGATAGCACTTGGAAATTTGCTTATTTAAGATAGTTTCTGAATTACTTAGGTTTACTCTTCACATTATTGTTACTAGCCACTTCCCTCTCTTTTGAGAACTTAAAATTTATGGTTACCAATTAAGTCTCAGACAAGGGCACCCCCAAGCTTTTTTCTAAAAAAAAAGTCTTATTAAATGATGAGAGCATTTAGAAATATAAATACTAATTATTTATTTAAGCTCTGGTATAGTAGCTGTTTGTTATGAAAATTAATGCTAAATGTTAGAATTGTAAATATTAATTTCTGTTTATAGAACCTGCAGAGAACACTTGCAGGCTAGATACTTTTCAATGTAGTAATAGAAAATGTTTGACATAATATAACATAAATTAGTCATAAAACAATGTATTGCTCATTAAATATTAAGTTGATTACCTTGTCAGAAAGCGCCTTCCATCTACAAAACTAATTTAGTTGTAATAAAAATATTCCCTATATTATAGCTGCGAATTGACTGTTTTAATATGATGGTGGCATTTATTGCATTTTCTTAAAAGTAATTATACAACCTCAAATGTAGCAGAGACAGAAACAGCTGAAGCTTATAAAATTGTACTTGTAAGGTGCTGTAGTGAAAGGGTATCATACATGGCTGTTGGTAGTTCCTAAATTCTTCAGTGAGGGACATAGAGCAACTGAAAACAGCTTGTTACACAACATTAATTGATAGCAGTTAATACAAAATTATTAAATTAAAACATGACTCAATATAACTCTGTCTATAATTACAAAGTTTATAATATCCTAACTAATAGTGTTTCCAAAATTTCACCAGTAATAAAATGTATGTGGCGGCACCGTGGCCGAGTGGTTAGACCGCTCGCCTCCCATCTAGGCGGCCCGGGTTCAATCCCAGGGACCTGCATGTGGGATTTGTGGTGGACGAAGCGGCGTCTGGGCGGGTTTTCTCCGGTTTCCCCCGCCATTCATTCCACCAACTGCTCCATCATCACCTTTCCTTTCATCCATTCCACCAACATTTCGTTTCATCTACTTCCTTCATCCCATACCAGGCATCGGGCTGATCACCCATCCTGGATGCTCTGTCTGATCCATGAGTGTCTGCTCCTCGACGGGCCTCTGACCCCAGGCACCCGCTTGTAAGTCCTGAGGGGTGTAAGTCCTACATAAGAGGAGGGTAAACAGATAATGAATGAATGAATGAATAAAATGTATGTTGTTCAATAATAGCCAGATTATTTTGGGGGTTCTCCATATCTTGTTAGTAATTGAAGGGGCATATACCCCACATTCTGTACCTACCAGCAGCTGTGATATGCTCTTCTTATTGGAGTTTTTCATAGGCAAGGCTCAGGTTTATTTACTTTTCTCTTGCATTTGCTCATAATTATTTAAGTAAATATTTTAGGAAACTGTTTAGTTGCTCAAGTTTGTGTTAACTGTAATGTTCAGTGTTGGAACAGCTTTATATGTGTAGGTTCTCATGAAACATAAAGGATGCTACGGAATAATAGGCAAACCCATTTCTGTGATGAAAGTTTTAGATTGCCTATTGTATGGATTTTTTGATTGCAATTCCAAATGAGAGTACCTCACTTAAACACTAATTTACATCCCTGTTTTGTTGGCTATCATTGCTGTGGCATCTATACCTAAGAGCTAAACAGCACTTAAGTCTTCAGTATCTTGAAGCAGTTAGTTATTGAAATAATCACTGTTTATTGTATCTTATTTTCTGTAAGATAAAACATCTAGTAGCAACATTTGGTGAGCATTTTACTATTTATCACTTGCAATAATTTAGTGTGTGAAGCATTTGCTGCTTAATTTACAAACTAAAACCATAATGGACATGGTTACTCAGTTGATAAGTGTATCATGGCTCTAGCTGTGTTTTCAATCTGTTTTGATAATTTTATATACCTAATAAAATATGTTGTTTCCAGTGTTCTCCCATATGGTCTTCTATGACCTTCAGAGGAACTACAACCCACTGAGTGACTGGACAATTCATTAGTTGGAGCCTTGAAAGAGCATTGTCCTTTACCTCCAATGGTAGAATAAAGAGGATAGCGATGGAACAAGGAAACCCATAACTTCTATCTTTGACTAGCTCATAAGTATTTTCAAGAGTCATGTTTCAGAGTCTGAGATGAAGGACTCAACTTAAAATCACCACCTCATAGCCAAGAATGAAATACCCCAGCACTCTATATAATACTATGATAACAAGGTACAACAGTGATTAACTAGAAATTCAAAGTCCAAAATACTGACACAAGTGGCCAAAGAATGTGTGGTTCAATCCTAACAGAACTGTCCTCTCTTAATGAGGTTTCTTCCAGGTTAGCCTCAGTCCTCATAATTGACATGTTAATTTCACAAATCATCAGTATCCACTGACTGTGGCACCTTAAGTAGAAAAAATAAGCATTCAATATAATTGAATATCCAGAACTAAGACTCATTATTGCCTCAAGGTTATCTCATTGTTAGCAACTTTAAACTTATTATTCTCACAGCTTTTACATTATTAAATTAAGTAATGCATTCACATAACATTATTGAACATGTTTACAATAATATAAGCATTTGCAATGACTGTTACATACATTTTTAAAAATTATTACATACATATTGCTTCAAGGTGGGCTGTTATTGAATTTACATATTATGTAATTTAATTGAAATTATTCAAGTGTTAAAAATGCTGCCTCAATTTTAACAATGGTGAATCATGATCCAGAATTGCATAATTTCAACAAGTTTACTCTCTAAGATTGCCTAAAGAAATATGAAATTTCTCCAACTTTCGCATTCAAAAAGTACGTGTAAAGGTGTGTGCCTTCCACTGTGTGCAGTTCCACTCTTTTGGATTTATCATGTAAATACCTTTAAACTTGCATGACAAAGTACAATGAAAAATACATAAGGTTAAATCAGTATTTCCCAAATCAAATGTTAAACTTCAAAGGACTGTCTCATTACCAAATATGTACATCATTGTACATTCTTTATTAATATTGTAGAACTGGCATGCTTCCAACTCAATTCACGTGAATCTAATGATTTTTATTTATTTATTTATTTATTTATTTATTTATTTATTTGCAGCTGTTCCCAATCTGCATATGGTATAGATGCACACTTATGGTGTGAATAGCTCAGCCAATGGGGGAGAAGGCAATGCAGAGGAATACATCTTGGTGTACAGCTGCAGGAATGTAGAAGCGCGAATGGATTTTGTGATTATAAACCACCGTGGTAATTAAAAGTGTTGACACATCTAGAGAAACTTCTTTTTAAATTTGCGGTGGTATACTCGTTAAGTTAAATTTTTATTTAATTTGTTGAGCCCCACGTTTGGGAGCCAATTTGCGACGGTATTATTTATGTTTGTGTATTTGTGTTTACTCCACGTGGTGAAGCCATTTTGTGACGTGATTCTTTGTTAGGTTTGTTAGCTCCATCTGGTGTTAACAATTTGCGGCAGTATTAGTGTTTGTTTTAAAGAATGCTACTGTTATTTTATTTAATTTTTGTTCACTGTCCTCCGGCTAGCTATGATCTTTTTGGTCGAGCACTTCTCTTTATACAGGTTGTGTAAACAGAAAAGGAGTCTTTTATCCAAAGATAACACTGATGAAAGAATTTGTTTTACACTTTTTATTGTTGAACACATTCACTATCACATTTACACTTTGATCTTGACACTCGCCAAACTGAAACTGTTATAATAACTTCATTACTGATCATTCTTAGTTCGCGTACTTCAACTTTTTGTATAATTAACTTTACAACACTTTAGATTTTTCATAACTCTGCTACGCGTAACTTGCGAATCGATAGCCGACGTGTACTGTACAAATATTTCTGAAGGCGACGCGTGTAACGTACAAATATTTTCGTCGAACTGACGGGGTCTACCTCTAATCTAGCCCTTTTTATACTCCTACACCCCGATATGCCTAAAGATTATAACTCAGCTGCTATTGGCTAATAAAACGCGCCAACATTAGCATCTATTTTTATATCCAATGAAACTTATGAATACATATGCTCTAGGGAAAATGTTCCAGCAAATTCTAAAGAAAAACGCGCCAATGTTACGTAACTTCCTTGTCTCTAATAATGATAAACAGCTCACCCCCTCGCTGCATTATTGCACGCTATTATTGTCAGTTTCAGTAAGGCAGTATAAACCCACTTCTCAACAATAATTACAATCAACAAACATCTCAAATCAATGTCGCACAAAAATGCATATTCATACTATAATCATTCTTTACATTTAAATAATTTATGATACAAATTACTGCATCAAATTGCATTAAATAACAAAGTGTGTATCAACATCATTCATATTGAAATGTACCTAGTTACAGCTCATTACTGGTAGCCATTACCAGAAAATAACCCACATCCCTAATAGAAACAATTCTGCAATCTATCAAGGTGCTGATAGTGTTTCACTAATTGATTTATTTCTTCTATTTGAAGTTTGTTCCTCATCTCTTTATTTCTCCTGAGTTCAAGTTGTGCAATTCCTAGTACTGATGACAGAAACCTCTTCTCAGAGATGTCTTGTTCAATTAAATTGAAAATCCCCAAATAAATAGACTAACTCGGCTAATGAACTAAATTCATGACATTGATTACGCACAGAAAAATAAATGAGATATTAGCAAGAGTATTACTTTAGTGTTCTGTAAAAGCCAAGTTATTTTTTCTTCATTGTGTATGTCTGGTCCTCCTTAATGCTTACACCTTTAATTGATCATGGCTCCTGTTTCAAATGCCAGATGGCCATGAAATAATAAATGTTATGTGAAATCTCTGGAATACATTAAAACAGTATACATACTCCTTTCTATATGGCAGTCTGATAGTATTAGGTAAGGGGATGCTGGGCTTGCATACAGCTGTCTCATTTGTCACCTAACATCTTCCCTTACAACATTTTCTTACAGGATAGCAGTGCTGAAAATGATAACACAAAGCATTTTGTTGCTTAAAAAAATATTTGCCCTATTTCGTGGCCATTTAATTTCTAGGCAAACTTTCACAAGTATAGGTAAAATTCTAGGGATTTTGAATACTTGAGAAAGGTTTGAGAATATTCCTGAAAAGGCCCTTTCCCCATACAAACTGAGCATAGAATTATTTAAAGATTTATTATATGTGCTACTGTAAAAAGTATTTAGTAACAAAACTTGTAACTCTATTGCTGCTTTTGATTACATAGAGGTTGTCTCTGTGTAGTTTGATTGTAATACAGTTTAAAAACAAAGAATGTTGTATTCACATAGTTTATATGGCAGGCATACAGAATTGGAACATAGTGTTATCAAATCTGAGGGGTGAGCTACATGCAGTTTGTAAGTCAGTACCCAGTTCTTTGTGTAAGATTAAAGCCTGTGGTAAACATAGTGAAATCTACTTTTGTTTCTATGCATTTTTGTTATGCTTATAACTTGCACATTCTGGTTATACCACTTTAAAGCCACAGATTGTAAAAGGAAAAGCACAGTGTTAAACTTTAAGCTACATTTTTCTTTCTCACTGTTGGTGTTTTAAACTATTGAAAAAGTTGCTCAAACCAAATGTTTTTACTCTTCCTAGCTAAGCAATGTGAAAGCCAGCAGTATATAAGGTGTACTGATTTCTAATGATGTCCTGTAATTGCTGTAATATGTAAAATGCTTGAGGCAATAAATAAATACATACTACAAGTTTGCTTCTAGTAGTCTCATTCCTAGATGTAACTCGGGCTGGGCGGGGCTGGGCTGGCCTGCTAGGCTAGATTGGCCTAGGCTGGGCTGAGCTGCTAGGCTAGATTGGCCTAGGCTGGGCTGGGCTACCGGCTGGGTTGAGCTTGACTAGGCTACCGGCTGGACTGGGCTGCTAGGCTAGATTGGCCTAGGCTGGGCTGGCCTGGCCGCTAGGCTAGATTGGCCTAGACTGGGTTGGGCTGGCCTGCTAGGCTAGATTGGCCTAGGCTGGGCTTGCCTGGTAGGCTAGATTGGCCTAGGCTGGGCTGGCCTGGCCTGCTAGGCTAGATTGGGCTGGGCTGGGGTGCTAGGCTAGATTGCCCTAGGCTAGATTGGCCTGGGCTAGGCTACCGGCTGAGCTGGGCTGCTAGGCTAGATCTGGATAGGCTACATTGGCCTAGGCTGCGCTGGGATGGCCTGCTGGGCTAGATTGGGCTGGGCTGAGCTGGGCTGCTAGGCTAGATTGGCCTAGGCTGGGCTGGCCTGCTAGGCTAGATTGGCCTGGGCTACCGGCTGGGTTGGGCTTGACTAGGCTACCGGCTGGGCTGGGTTGCTAGGCTAGATTGGCCTAGGCTGGGCTGGGCTGCTAGGCTAGATTGGCCTAGGCAGGGCTGGGCTGGCCTGATAGGCTAGATTGGCCCAGGCTGGGCTGAGCTGCTAGGCTAGCTTGGCCTAGGCTGGGATGGGCTGGGCTACCGGCTGGGTTGGGCTTGACTAGGCTACCGGCTGGGCTGGGCTGCTAGGCTAGATTGGCCTAGGCTGGGCTGGGCTGGCCTGGCCTGGCCTGGCCTGGCCTGCTAGGCTAGGCTAGATGGCCTAGACTGGGCTGGGCTGGCCTGCTAGGCTAGATTGGCCTAGACTGGGCTGGCCTGGCCTGCTAGGCTAGATTGGCCTAGACTGGGCTGGGCTGGCCTGGCCTGCTAGGCTAGATCTGCCTAGACTGGGCTAGGCTGGCCTGCTAGGCTACATTGGCCTAGGCTGGGCTGGCCTAGGCTGGGCTGGCCTGCTAGGATAGATTGGCCTAGGCTGGACTGGGCTACCGGCTGGGCTGGGCCTGGCCACCGGCTGAGCAACCGGCTTAGCTGCTGGGCTGGGATACCGGGCTACTGGGCCACCAGCTGGGCTACCGGCAGGGCTGTACTACCGGCTGGGTTGGGCTGGCTGCTAGGCTAGATTGGCCTAGGCTGGGCTGGGCTGCTAGGCTAGATTGGCCTAGGCTGGGCTGGCCTGGCCTGCTAGGCTAGATTGGCATGGGCTGGACTGGCCTGTTAGGCTAGATTGACCTAGGCTGGGCTGGCCTGCTGGGCTAGATTGGCCTAGGCTGGCCTGCTAAGCTAGATTGGCCTAGGCTGGGCTTGCCTGCTAGGCTAGATTGGCCTGGGCTGGGCTGGCCTGCTAGGGTAGATTGGCCTAGGCTGGGCTGGGCAGGGCTACCGGCTGGGCTGCAAGGCTAGATTGGCCTAGGCTGGGCTGGCCTGCTAGGCTAGATTGGGCTGGGCTAGCGGCTCGGCTGGGTTGCTAGGCTAGATTGGCCTAGGCTTGGCTGGGCTGGCCTGCTAGGCTAGATTGGCCTAGGCTGGGCTGGGCTGGCCTGGCCTGTTAGGCTAGATTGCCCTGGGCTGGCCTGCTAGGCTAGATTGGCCTAGGCTGGGCTGGCCTGCTAGGCTAGATCTGCTTACGCTGGCCTGCTAGGATAGATTGGTCTAGGCTGCGCTGGGATGGCCTGCTAGGCTAGATTGGGATGGGCTGGCCTGCTGGGCTAGATTGGCCTAGGCTGGGCTGGACTGCAAGGCTAGATTGGCTTACGCTGGGCTAGACTGGCCTGCTAGGCTAGATTGGCCTAGGCTGGGCTGAACTGGGCTAGGCTGGGCTGGGCTACCGGGTTGGGCTGGGCCACCGGTTGGGATGGGCTGGTAGGCTAGATTGGCCTAGACGGAGCTGGGCTGCTAGGCTAGATTGGCCTAGGCTGGGCTGAGCTGCTAGGATAGATTGTCCTAGGCTGGACTGAGCTGCTAGGCTAGATTGGGCTGGGCTGGCCTGCTAGGCTAGATTGGCCTAGTCTATACTGGCCTGCCAGGCTAGATTGGCCTGGGCTGGGCTAGACTAGGCTGGGCTACCGCCTGGGCTGGGTTACCGATTAGGCTGGGCTGTACTGGTCTGGGCTGAGCTACCTGCTGGGCTGGGCTGCTGGTGGTGGGCTACCGGCTCGGCTGGACTGCTAGGCTAGATTAGGCTGGGCTGGGCTACTAATCTAGATTGGCCAAGGCTGGGCTGACTGCTAGGCTAGATTGGCCTAGGCTGAGCTGGGCTAGATTGGCCTAGGCTAGGCTGGGCTGGGTTGCCTGCTAGGCTCGATTGGCCTAGGCTGGGCTGGGCTCGGCTCGCCTGTTAGGCTAGATTGGCCTAGGCTGGGCTGGGCTGGCCTGCTAGGTTAGATCTGCTTAGCCTGGGCTAGGCTGACCTGCTAGGCTAGATTGGCCTAGGCTGGGCTGGCCTGCTAGGCTAGATTCGCCTAGGCTGGGCTGGCCTGCTAGGCTACATTGGCCTGGGCTGGCCTGCTAGGTTACATTGGCCTAGGCTGGGCTGGCCTGCTAGGCTACATTGGCCTAGGCTGGGCTGGCCTGCTAGGCTACATTGGCCTAGGCTGGGCTGGCCTACTAGGCTAGATTGGCCTAGGATGGGCTGGGCTGGCCTGTTAGGCTAGATTGGCCTAGGATGGGCTGGGCTGGCCTGTTAGGCTAGATTGGCCTGGGCTGGCCTGCTAGGCTAGAATTGCCTAGGCTGGCCTGCTAGGATAGATTGGCATAGGCTGCGCTGGGATGGCCTGCTAGGCTAGATTGGGATGGGCTGGCCTGCTGGGCTAGATTGGCCTAGGCTGGGCTGGCCTGCTAGGCTAGATTAGCTTAGGCTGGCCCGCTAGGCTAAACTGGCCTAGGCTGGGCTAGGCTGCTAGGCTAGATTGGCCTAGGCGGAGCTGGGCTGCTAGCCTAGATTGTACTAGGCTAGGCTGGGCTGCTAGGCTAAATTGGCCTAGGCTGGGCTGAGCTGCTAGGCTAGATTGGGCTGGGCTGGCCTGCTAGGCTAGATTGGCCTAGGCTGTGCTGGCCTGCTAGGCTAGATTGGCCCAGGCTGTGCTGGCCTGCTAGGCTAGATTGGCCTGGGCTGGCCTGCTGGACTAGGCTGGGCTGGGTAACCGGCTAGACTGGGCTACCGGCTGGACTGTACTGGGCTGGGGTGGGCTACCTGCTGGGCAGGGCTGCTGGGGTGGGCTACCGGCTCGGCTGGACTGCTAGGCTAGATCAGGATGGGCTGGCCTACTAATCTAGATTGGCCAAGGCTGGGCTGACTGCTAGGCTAGATTGGCCTAGGCTGAGCTGGGCTGGCCTGCTAGGCTAGATTGGCCTGATAGGCTAGATTGGCCTAGGCTGGGCTGGGCTCGCCTGTTAGGCTAGATTGGCCTAGGCTGGGCTGGCCTGCTAGGTTAGATCTGCTTAGCCTGGGCTAGGCTGACCTGCTAGGCTAGATTGGCCTGCTGGGAGAGATTGGCCTAGGCTGGGCTGGCCTGCTAGGCTAGATTCGCCTTGGCTGGACTTGCCTGCTAGGCTAGATTGGCCTAGGCTGGGCTGGCCTGCTAGGCTACATTGGCCTAGACTGGGCTGGGCTGGCCTGCTAGGCTCGATTGGCCTAGACTGGGCCGGGCTGGCCTGCTAGGCTAGATCTGCCTAGTCTGGGCTAGGCTGGCCAGCTAGGCTACATTGGCCTAGGCTGGGCTGGCCTGCTAGGCTACATTGCCTAGGCTGGGCTGGCCTACTAGGCTAGATTGGCCTAGGATGGGCTGGGCTGGCCTGGCCTGCTAGGCTAGGCTAGATTGGCCTAGACTGGGCTGGGCTGGCCTGCTAGGCTAGATTGGCCTAGACTGGGCTGGCCTGGCCTGCTAAGATAGATTGGCCTAGACTGGGCTGGCCTGGCCTGCTAGGCTAGATCTGCCTAGACTGGGCTAGGCTGGCCTGCTAGGCTACATTGGCCTAGGCTGGGCTGGCCTGCTAGGCTAGTTTGGCCTAGGCTGGACTGGGCTACCGGCTGGGCTGGGTTGGGCTGCTGGGCTGGGCCTGGCCACCGGCTGAGCAACCGGCTGAGCTGCTGGGCTGGGATACCGGGCTACTGGGCCACCAGCTGGGCTGCTGGGATGGGCCACTGGCTGGGCTGGGCTACCGGCAGGGCTGTACTACCGGCTGGGTTGGGCTGGCTGCTAGGCTAGATTGGCCTAGGCTGGGCTGGGCTGCAAGGCTAGATCGGCCTGGGCTGGGCTGGCCTGGCCTGCTAGGCTAGATTGGCATGGGCTGGACTGGCCTGTTAGGCTAGATTGGCCTAGGCTGGGCTGGCCTGCCGGGCTAGATTGGCCTAGGCTGGCCTGCTAAGCTAGATTGGCCTAGGCTGGGCTTGCCTGCTAGGCTAGATTGGCCTGGGCTGGGCTGGCCTGCTAGGGTAGATTGGCCTGGGCTGGGCAGGGCTACCGGCTGGGCTGCAAGGCTAGATTGGCCTAGGCTGGGCTGGCCTGCTAGGCTAGATTGGGCAGGGCTAGCGGCTCGGCTGGGTTGCTAGGCTAGATTGGCCTAGGCTGGGCTGGCCTGGCCTGTTAGGCTAGATTGGCCTAGGCTGGGCTGGCCTGCTAGGCTAGATCTGCTTACGCTAGCCTGCTAGGATAGATTGGTATAGGCTGCGCTGGGATGGCCTGCTAGGCTAGATTGGGGTGGGCTGGCCTGCTGGGCTAGATTGGACTAGGCTGGGGTGGCCTGCAAGGCTAGATTGGCTTAGGCTGGGCTAGACTGGCCTGCTCGGCTAGATTGGCCTAGGCTGGGCTGAACTGGGCTAGGCTGGGCTGGGCTGGGCTACCGGGTTGGGCTGGGCCACCGGTTGGGATGGGCTGCTAGGCTAGATTGGCCTAGACGGAGCTGGGCTGCTAGGCTAGATTGGCCTAGGCTGGGCTGAGCTGCTAGGATAGATTGGCCTAGGCTGGGCTGAGCTGCTAGGCTAGATTGGGCTGGTCTGGGCTGCTAGGCTAGATTGGCCTAGGCTATACTGGCCTGCCAGGCTAGATTGGCCTGGGCTGGGCTGGACTAGGCTGGGCTACCGGCTGGGCTGGGTTACCGATTAGGCTGGGCTGTACTGGTCTGGGCTGAGCTACCCGCTGGGCTGGGCTGCTGGGGTGGGCTACCGGCTCGGCTGGACTGCTAGGCTAGATTAGGCTGGGCTGGGCTACTAATCTAGATTGGCCAAGGCTGGGCTGACTGCTAGGCTAGATTGGCCTAGGCTGAGCTGGGCTAGAATGGCCTAGGCTAGGCTGGGCTGGGTAGCCTGCTAGGCTCGATTGACCTAGGCTGGGCTGGACTCGCCTGTTAGGCTAGATTGGCCTAGGCTGGGCTGGGCTGGCCAGCTAGGTTAGATCTGCTTAGCCTGGGCTAGGCTGACCTGCTAGGCTAGATTGGCCTGCTGGGCTAGATTGGCCTAGGCTGGGCTGGCCTGCTACGCTAGATTCGCCTAGGCTGGGCTGGCCTGCTAGGCTACATTGGCCTGGGCTGGGCTGGCCTGCTAGGCTAGATCTGCCTAGACTGGGCTAGGCTGGCCTGCTAGGCTACATTGGCCTAGGCTGGGCTGGCCTGCTAGGCTACATTGGCCTAGGCTGGGCTGGCCTGGCCTGCTAGGCTACATTGGCCTAGGCTGGGCTGGCCTACTAGGCTAGATTGGCCTAGGATGGGCTGGGCTGGCCTGTTAGGCTAGATTGGCCTGGGCTGGCCTGCTAGGCTAGAATTGCCTAGGCTGGCCTGCTAGGATAGATTGGCATAGGCTGCGCTGGGATGGCCTGCTAGGCTAGATTGGGATGGGCTGGCCTGCTGGGCTAGATTGGCCTAGGCTGGGCTGGCCTGCTAGGCTAGATTGGCTTAGGCTGGCCCGCTAGGCTATACTGGCCTAGGCTGGCCTGAGCTGGGCTAGGGTGCTAGGCTAGATTGGCCTAGGCGGAGCTGGGCTGCTAGCCTAGATTGTACTAGGCTTGGCTGGGCTGCTAGGCTAAATTGGCCTAGGCTGGGCTGAGCTGCTAGGCTAGATTGGGCTGGCCTGCTAGGCTAGATTGGCCTAGGCTGTGCTGGCCTGCTAGGCTAGATTGGCCCAGGCTGTGCTGGCCTGCTAGGCTAGATTGGCCTGGGCTGGCCTGCTGGACTAGGCTGGGCTGGGTAACCGGCTAGGCTGGGCTACCGGCTGGACTGTACTGGGCTGGGGTGGGCTACCGGCTCGGCTGGACTGCTAGGCTAGATCAGGCTGGGCTGGCCTACTAATCTAGATTGGCCAAGGCTGGGCTGGCCTACTAATCTAGATTGGCCAAGGCTGGGCTGACTGCTAGGCTACATTGGCCTAGGCTAAGCTGGGCTGGCCTGCTAGGCTAGATTGGCCTGCTAGGCTAGATTGGCCTAGACTGGGCTGGGCTCGCCTGTTAGGCTAGATTGGCCTAGGCTGGGCTGGCCTGCTAGCTTAGATCTGCTTAGCCTGGGCTACGCTGACCTGCTAGGCTAGATTGGCCTGCTGGGAGAGATTGGCCTAGGCTGGGCTGGCCTGCCAGGCTAGATTCGCCTAGGCTGGACTTGCCTGCTAGGCTAGATTGGCCTAGGCTGTGCTGTCCTGCTAGGCTAGATTGGCCTGGGCTGGCCTGCTGGACTAGGCTGGGCTGGGTAACCGGCTAGGCTGGGCTACCGGCTGGACTGGGCTGGGGTGGGCTACCTGCTGGGCAGGGCTGCTGGGGTGGGCTACCGGCTCGGCTGGACTGCTAGGCTAGATCAGGCTGGGCTGGCCTACTAATCTAGATTGGCCAAGGCTGGGCTGACTGCTAGGCTAGATTGGCCTAGGCTGAGCTGGGCTGGCCTGCTAGGCTAGATTGGCCTGATAGGCTAGATTGGCCTAGGCTGGGCTGGGCTCGCCTGTTAGGCTAGATTGGCCTAGGCTGGGCTGGCCTGCTAGGTTAGATCTGCTTAGCCTGGGCTAGGCTGACCTGCTAGGCTAGATTGGCCTGCTGGGAGAGATTGGCCTAGGCTGGGCTGGCCTGCTAGGCTAGATTCGCCTAGGCTGGACTTGCCTGCTAGGCTAGATTGGCCTAGGCTGGGCTGGCCTGCTAGGCTACATTGGCCTAGACTGGGCTGGGCTGGCCTGCTAGGCTCGATTGTCCTAGACTGAGCCGGGCTGGCCTGCTAGGCTAGATCTGCCTAGACTGGGCTAGGCTGGCCAGCTAGGCTACATTGGCCTATGCTGGGCTGGCCTGCTAGGCTACATTGGCCTAGGCTGGGCTGGCCTACTAGGCTAGATTGGCCTAGGATGGGCTGGGCTGGCCTGGCCTGCTAGGCTAGGCTAGATTGGCCTAGACTGGGCTGGGCTGGCCTGCTAGGCTAGATTGACCTAGACTGGGCTGGCCTGGCCTGCTTGGCTAGATTGGCCTAGACTGGGCTGGGCTGGCCTGGCCTGCTAGGCTAGATCTGCCTAGACTGGGCTAGGCTGGCCTGCTAGGTTACATTGGCCTAGGCTGGGCTGGCCTGCTAGGCTAGATTGGCCTAGGCTGGACTGGGCTACCGGCTGGGCTGGGTTGGGCTGCTGGGCTGGGCCTGGCCACCGGCTGAGCAACCGGCTGGGCTGGACTACCGGCTGAGCTGCTGGGCTGGGTTGGGCTGGGATACCGGGATACTGGGCCACCAGCGGGGCTGCTGGGATGGGCCACTGGCTGGGCTGGGCTACCGGCAGGGCTGTACTACCGGCTGTGTTGGGCTGGCTGCTAGGCTAGATTGGCCTAGGCTGGGCTGGGCTGTAAGGCTAGATTGGCCTGGGCTGGGCTGCTAGGCTAGATTGGCCTAGGCTGGGCTGGCCTGGCCTGCTAGGCTAGATTGGCATGGGCTGGACTGTCCTGTTAGGCTAGATTGGCCTAGGCTGGGCTGGCCTGCTGGGCTAGATTGGCCTAGGCTGGCCTGCTAAGCTAGATTGGCCTAGGCTGGGCTTGCCTGCTAGGCTAGATTGGCCTGGGCTGGGCTGGCCTGCTAGGGTAGATTGGCCTAGGCTGGGCTGGGCAGGGCTACCGGCTGGGCTGCAAGGCTAGATTGGCCTAGGCTGGGCTGGCCTGCTAGGCTAGATTGGGCTGGGCTAGCGGCTCGGCTGGGTTGCTAGGCTAGATTGGCCTAGGCTGGGCTGGGCTGGCCTGGCCTGGCCTGTTAGGCTAGATTGGCCTGGGTTGGCCTGCTAGGCTAGATTGGCCTAGGCTGGGCTGGCCTGCTAGGCTAGATCTGCTTACGCTGGCCTGCTAGGATAGATTGGTCTAGGCTGCGCTGGGATGGCCTGCTAGGCTAGATTGGGATGGGCTGGCCTGCTGGGCTAGATTGGCCTAGGCTGGGCTGGCCTGCAAGGCTAGATTGGCTTAGGCTGGGCTAGACTGGCCTGCTAGGCTATATTGGCCTAGGCTGGGCTGAACTGGGCTAGGCTGGGCTGGGCCACCGGTTGGGATGGGCTGCTAGGCTAGATTGGCCTAGACGGAGCTGGGCTGCTAGGCTAGATTGGCCTAGGCTGGGCTGAGCTGCTAGGATAGATTGGCCTAGGCTGGGCTGAGCTGCTAGGCTAGATTGGGCTGGGCTGCTAGGCTAGATTGGCCTAGGCTATACTGGCCTGCCAGGCTAGATTGGCCTGGCCCGGGCTGGGCTGGGCTGGGCTGGACTAGGCTGGGCTACCGGCTGGGCTGGGTTACCGATTAGGCTGGGCTGTACTGGTCTGGGCTGAGCTACCCGCTGGGCTGGGCTGCTGGGGTGGGCTACCGGCTCGGCTGGACTGCTAGGCTAGATTAGGCTGGGCTGGGCTACTAATCTAGATTGGCCAAGGCTGGGCTGACTGCTAGGCTAGATTGGCCTAGGCTGAGCTGGGCTAGATTGGCCTAGGCTAGGCTGGGCTGGGTAGCCTGCTAGGCTCGATTGGCCTAGGCTGGGCTGGGCTCGCCTGTTAGGCTAGTTTGGCCTAGGCTGGGCTAGGCTGGCCTGCTAGGTCAGATCTGCTTAGCCTGGGCTAGGCTGACCTGCTAGGCTAGATTGGCCTGCCGAGCTAGATTGGCCTAGGCTGGGCTGGCCTGCTAGGCTACATTGGCCTAGGCTGGGCTGGCCTGCTAGGCTAAATTGGCCTAGGCTGGACTGGGCTACCGGCTGGGCTGGGTTGGGCTGCTGGGCTGGGCCTGGCCACCGGCTGAGCAACCGGCTGGGCTGTACTACCGGCTGCTGGGCTGGGCTGGGATGGGCTACCGGCTGGTTTGGGCTGGGCTACCGTCTGGGCTGGGATACCGGGCTACTGGGCCAGCAGCTGGGCTGCTGGGATGGGCCACTGGCTGGGCTGGGCTAACGGCAGGGCTGTACTACCGGCTGGGTTGGGCTGGCTGCTAGGCTAGATTGGCCTAGGCTGGGCTGGGCTGCAAGGCTAGATTGGCCTGGGCTGGGCTGCTAGGCTAGATTGGCCTAGGCTGGGCTGGCCTGGGCTGCTAGGCTAGATTGGCATGGGCTGGACTGGCCTGTTAGGCTAGATTGCCCTAGGCTGGGCTGGCCTGCTGGGCTAGATTGGCCTAGGCTGGCCTGCTAAGTTAGATTGGCCTAGGCTGGGCTTGCCTGCTAGGCTAGATTGGCCTGGGCTGGGCTGGGCAGGGCTCCCGGCTGGGCTGCAAGGCTAGATTGGCCTACGCTGGGCTGGCCTGCTAGGCTAGATTGGGCTGGGCTAGCGGCTCGGCTGGGTTGCTAGGCTAGATTGGCCTAGGCCTAGGCTTGGCTGGGCTGGCCTGCTATGCTAGATTGGCCTAGGCTGGGCTGGGCTGGCCTGGCCTGTTAGGCTATATTGGCCTGGGCTGGCCTGCTTGGCTAGATTGGCCTAGGCTGTGCTGGCCTGCTAGGCTAGATCTATTTACGCTGGCCTGCTAGGATAGATTGGTCTAGGCTGCGCTGGGATGGCCTGATAGGCTAGATTGGGATGGGCTGGCCTGCTGGGCTAGATTGGCCTAGGCTGGGCTGGCCTGCAAGGCTAGATTGGCTTAGGCTGGGCTAGACTGGCCTGCTAGGCTAGATTGGCCTAGGCTGGGCTGAACTGGGCTAGGCTGGGCTGGGCTACCGGGTTGGGCTGGGCCACCGGTTGGGCTGGGCCACCGGTTGGGATGGGCTGCTAGGCTAGATTGGCCTAGACGGAGCTGGGCTGCTAGGCTAGATTGGCCTAGGCTGGGCTGAGCTGCTAGGATAGATTGGCCTAGGCTGGGCTGAACTGCTAGGCTAGATTGGGCTGGGCTGGCCTGCTAGGCTAGATTGGCCTAGGCTATACTGGCCTGCCAGACTAGATTGGCCTCGGCTGGGCTACCGGCTGGGCTGGGTTACCGATTAGTCTGGGCTGTACTGGTCTGGGCTGAGCTACCCGCTGGGCTGGGCTGCTGGGGTGGGCTACCGGCTCGGCTGGACTGCTAGGCTAGATTAGGCTGGGCTGGGCTACTAATCTAGATTGGCCAAGGCTGGGCTGACTGCTAGGCTAGATTGGCCTAGGCTGAGCTGGGCTAGATTGGCCTAGGCTGGGCTGGGTAGCCTGCTAGGCTCGATTGGCCTAGGCTGGGCTGGGCACGCCTGTTAGGCTAGATTGGCCTAGGCTGGGCTGGGCTGGCCTGCTAGGTTTGATCTGCTTAGCCTGGGCTAGGCTCACCTGCTGGGCTAGATTGGCCTAGGCTGGGCTGGCCTGCTAGGCTAGATTCGCCTAGGCTGGGCTGGCCTGCTAGGCTACATTGGCCTGGGCTGGGCTGGCCTGCTAGGCTGGGCTGGCCTGCTAGGCTAGATCTGCCTGGACTGGGCTAGGCTGGCCTGCTAGGCTACATTGGCCTAGGCTGGGCTGGCCTGCTAGGCTACATTGGCCTAGGCTGGGCTGGCCTGCTAGGCTACATTGGCCTAGGCTGGGCTGGCCTACTAGGCTGGGCTGGCCTACTAGGCTAGATTGGCCTAGGATGTGCTGGGCTGGCCTGTTAGGCTAGATTGGCCTGGGCTGGCCTGCTAGGCTAGAATTGCCTAGGCTGGCCTGCTAGGATAGATTGGCATAGGCTGCGCTGGGATGGCCTGCTAGGCTAGATTGGGATGGGCTGGCCTGCTGGGCTAGATTGGCCTAGGCTGGGCTGGCCTGCTAGGCTAGATTGGCTTAGGCTGGCCCGCTAGGCTAAATTGGCCTAGGCTGGCCTGAGCTGGGCTAGGCTGCTAGGCTAGATTGGCCTAGGCGGAGCTGGGCTGCTAGCCTAGATTGTACTAGGCTAGGCTGGGCTGCTAGGCTAAATTGGCCTAGGCTGGGCTGAGCTGCTAGGCTAGATTGGGCTGGGCTGGCCTGCTAGGCTAGATTGGGCTGGGCTGGCCTGCTAGGCTAGATTGGCCTAGGCTGTGCTGGCCTGCTAGGCTAGTTTGGCCCAGGCTGTGCTGGCCTGCTAGGCTAGATTGGCCTGGGCTGGCCTGCTGGACTAGGCTGGGCTGGGTAACCGGCTAGGCTGGGCACCGGCTGGACTGTACTGGGCTGGGGTGGGCTACCGGCTGGGCAGGGCTGCTGGGGTGGGCTACCGGCTCGGCTGGACTGCTAGGCTAGATCAGGCTGGGCTGGCATACTAATCTAGATTGGCCAAGGCTGGGCTGGCCTACTAATCTAGATTGGCCAAGGCTGGGCTGACTGCTAGGCTAGATTGGCCTAGGCTGAGCTGGGCTGGCCTGCTAGGCTAGATTGCCTGCTAGGCTAGATTGGCCTAGGCTGGGGTGGGCTCGCCTGTTAGGCTAGATTGGCCTAGGCTGGGCTGGCCTGCTAGGTTAGATCTGCTTAGCCTGGGCTAGGCTGACCTGCTAGGCTAGATTGGCCTGCTGGGAGAGATTGGCCTAGGCTGGGCTGGCCTGCTAGGCTAGATTCGCCTAGGCTGGACTTGCCTGGTAGGCTAGATTGGCCTAGGCTGGGCTGGCCTGCTAGGCTACATTGGCCTAGACTGGGCTGGGCTGGCCTGCTAGGCTCGATTGGCCTAGACTGGGCCGGGCTGGCCTGCTAGGCTAGATCTGCCTAGACTGGGCTAGGCTGGCCAGCTAGGCTACATTGGCCTAGTCTGGGCTGGCCTGCTAGGCTACATTGGCCTAGGCTGGGCTGGCCTACTAGGCTAGATTGGCCTAGGATGGGCTGGCCTGTTAGGCTAGATTAGCCTAGGATGGGCTGGACTGTTAGGCTAGATTGGCCTAGGATGGGCTGGCTGCTAGGCTAGATCGGCCTAGGCTGGCCTGCTAGGCTAGATCTGCCAAGGCTGGCCTGCTAGGCTAGATCTGCCTAGGCTGGCCTGCTAGGATAGATTGGCCTAGGCTGCGCTGGGATGGCCTGCTAGGCTAGATTGGGATGGGATTGCCTGCTGGGCTAGATTGGCCTAGGCTGGGCTGGCCTGCTAGGCTAGATTGGCTTAGGCTGGGCTAGGCTGGCCTGCTAGACTAGATTGGCCTAGGCTGGGCTGAGCTGGCCTCCTGGGCTGGGCTGAGCTGGCCTCCTGGGCTAGGCTGGGCTGGGATACTAGGCTAGATTGGCCTAGGCGGAGCTGGGCAGCTAGGCTAGATTGTCCTATGCTAGGCTGGGCTGGCCTGCTAGGCTACATTGGCCTAGGCTGTGCTGGCCTGCCAGGCTAGATTGGCCTGGGCTGGCCTGCTGGACTAGGCTGGGTAACCGGCTAGGCTGGGCTGGGGTGGGCTACCGTCTGGGCTGGGCTACCCGCTGGGCAGGGCTGCTGGTGTGGGCTACCGGCTCGGCCTGGCCTGGCCTGCTAGGCTAGGCTAGATTGGCCTAGACTGGGCTGGGCTGGCCTGCTAGGCTAGATTGGCCTAGACTGGGCTGGCCTGGCCTGCTAGGCTAGATTGGCCTAGACTGGGCTGGGCTGGCCTGGCCTGGCCTGCTAGGCTAAATCTGCCTAGACTGGGCTAGGCTGGCCTGCTAGGCTACATTGGCCTAGGCTGGGCTGGCCTGCTAGGCTAGATTGGCCTAGGCTGGACTGGGCTACCGGCTGGGCTGGGTTGGGCTGCTGGGCTGGGCCTGGCCACCGGCTAAGCAACCGGCTGGGCTGGACTACCGGCTGAGCTGCTGGGCTGGGATGGGCTACCGGCTGGGTTGGGCTGGGATACCGGGCTACTGGGCCACCAGCTGGGCTGCTGGGATGGGCCACTGGCTGGGCTGGGCTACCGGCAGGGCTGTACTACCGGCTGGGTTGGGCTGGCTGCTAGGCTAGATTGGCCTAGGCTGGGCTGGGCTGCAAGGCTAGATTGGCCTGGGCTGAGCTGCTAGGCTAGATTGGCATGGGCTGGACTGGCCTGTTAGGCTAGATTGACCTAGGCTGGGCTGGCCTGCTGGGCTAGATTGGCCTAGGCTGGCCTGCTAAGCTAGATTGGCCTAGGCTGGGCTTGCCTGCTAGGCTAGATTGGCCTGGGCTGGGCTGGCCTGCTAGGGTAGATTGGCCTAGGCTGGGCTGGGCAGGGCTACCGGCTGGGCTGCAAGGCTAGATTGGCCTAGGCTGGGCTGGCCTGCTAGGCTAGATTGGGCTGGGCTAGCGGCTCGGCTGGGTTGCTAGGCTAGATTGGCCTAGGCTTGGCTGGGCTGGCCTGCTAGGCTAGATTGGCCTAGGCTGGGCTGGGCTGGCCTGGCCTGTTAGGCTAGATTGCCCTGGGCTGGCCTGCTAGGCTAGATTGGCCTAGGCTGGGCTGGCCTGCTAGGCTAGATCTGCTTACGCTGGCCTGCTAGGATAGATTGGTCTAGGCTGCGCTGGGATGGCCTGCTAGGCTAGATTGGGATGGGCTGGCCTGCTGGGCTAGATTGGCCTAGGCTGGGCTGGACTGCAAGGCTAGATTGGCTTACGCTGGGCTAGACTGGCCTGCTAGGCTAGATTGGCCTAGGCTGGGCTGAACTGGGCTAGGCTGGGCTGGGCTACCGGGTTGGGCTGGGCCACCGGTTGGGATGGGCTGGTAGGCTAGATTGGCCTAGACGGAGCTGGGCTGCTAGGCTAGATTGGCCTAGGCTGGGCTGAGCTGCTAGGATAGATTGGCCTAGGCTGGACTGAGCTGCTAGGCTAGATTGGGCTGGGCTGGCCTGCTAGGCTAGATTGGCCTAGTCTATACTGGCCTGCCAGGCTAGATTGGCCTGGGCTGGGCTAGACTAGGCTGGGCTACCGCCTGGGCTGGGTTACCGATTAGGCTGGGCTGTACTGGTCTGGGCTGAGCTACCTGCTGGGCTGGGCTGCTGGTGGTGGGCTACCGGCTCGGCTGGACTGCTAGGCTAGATTAGGCTGGGCTGGGCTACTAATCTAGATTGGCCAAGGCTGGGCTGACTGCTAGGCTAGATTGGCCTAGGCTGAGCTGGGCTAGATTGGCCTAGGCTAGGCTGGGCTGGGTTGCCTGCTAGGCTCGATTGGCCTAGGCTGGGCTGGGCTCGCCTGTTAGGCTAGATTGGCCTAGGCTGGGCTGGGCTGGCCTGCTAGGTTAGATCTGCTTAGCCTGGGCTAGGCTGACCTGCTAGGCTAGATTGGCCTAGGCTGGGCTGGCCTGCTAGGCTAGATTCGCCTAGGCTGGGCTGGCCTGCTAGGCTACATTGGCCTGGGCTGGCCTGCTAGGTTACATTGGCCTAGGCTGGGCTGGCCTGCTAGGCTACATTGGCCTAGGCTGGGCTGGCCTGCTAGGCTACATTGGCCTAGGCTGGGCTGGCCTACTAGGCTAGATTGGCCTAGGATGGGCTGGGCTGGCCTGTTAGGCTAGATTGGCCTAGGATGGGCTGGGCTGACCTGTTAGGCTAGATTGGCCTGGGCTGGCCTGCTAGGCTAGAATTGCCTAGGCTGGCCTGCTAGGATAGATTGGCATAGGCTGCGCTGGGATGGCCTGCTAGGCTAGATTGGGATGGGCTGGCCTGCTGGGCTAGATTGGCCTAGGCTGGGCTGGCCTGCTAGGCTAGATTAGCTTAGGCTGGCCCGCTAGGCTAAACTGGCCTAGGCTGGGCTAGGCTGCTAGGCTAGATTGGCCTAGGCGGAGCTGGGCTGCTAGCCTAGATTGTACTAGGCTAGGCTAGGCTGGGCTGCTAGGCTAAATTGGCCTAGGCTGGGCTGAGCTGCTAGGCTAGATTGGGCTGGGCTGGCCTGCTAGGCTAGATTGGCCTAGGCTGTGCTGGCCTGCTAGGTTAGATTGGCCCAGGCTGTGCTGGCCTGCTAGGCTAGATTGGCCTAGGCTGGGCTGGCCTGCTAGGCTACATTGGCCTAGACTGGGCTGGGCTGGCCTGCTAGGTTCGATTGGCCTAGACTGGGCCGGGCTGGCCTGCTAGGCTAGATCTGCCTAGTCTGGGCTAGGCTGGCCAGCTAGGCTACATTGGCCTAGGCTGGGCTGGCCTGCTAGGCTACATTGCCTAGGCTGGGCTGGCCTACTAGGCTAGATTGGCCTAGGATGGGCTGGGCTGGCCTGGCCTGCTAGGCTAGGCTAGATTGGCCTTGACTGGGCTGGGCTGGCCTGCTAGGCTAGATTGGCCTAGACTGGGCTGGCCTGGCCTGCTAGGATAGATTGGCCTAGACTGGGCTGGCCTGGCCTGCTAGGCTAGATCTGCCTAGACTGGGCTAGGCTGGCCTGCTAGGCTACATTGGCCTAGGCTGGGCTGGCCTGCTAGGCTAGTTTGGCCTAGGCTGGACTGGGCTACCGGCTGGGCTGGGTTGGGCTGCTGGGCTGGGCCTGGCCACCGGCTGAGCAACCGGCTGAGCTGCTGGGCTGGGATACCGGGCTACTGGGCCACCAGCTGGGCTGCTGGGATGGGCCACTGGCTGGGCTGGGCTACCGGCAGGGCTGTACTACCGGCTGGGTTGGGCTGGCTGCAAGCTGGGCTGGGCTGCAAGGCTAGATCGGCCTGGGCTGGGCTGCTAGGCTAGATTGGCCTAGGCTGGGCTGGCCTGGCCTGCTAGGCTAGATTGGCATGGGCTGGACTGGCCTGTTAGGCTAGATTGGCCTAGGCTGGGCTGGCCTGCTGGGCTAGATTGGCCTAGGCTGGCCTGCTAAGCTAGATTGGCCTAGGCTGGGCTTGCCTGCTAGGCTAGATTGGCCTGGGCTGGGCTGGCCTGCTAGGGTAGATTGGCCTGGGCTGGGCAGGGCTACCGGCTGGGCTGCAAGGCTAGATTGGCCTAGGCTGGGCTGGCCTGCTAGGCTAGATTGGGCAGGGCTAGGGGCTCGGCTGGGTTGCTAGGCTAGATTGGCCTAGGCTGGGCTGGCCTGGCCTGTTAGGCTAGATTGGCCTGGGCTGGCCTGCTAGCTAGATTGGCCTAGGCTGGGCTGGCCTGCTAGGCTAGATCTGCTTACGCTAGCCTGCTAGGATAGATTGGTATAGGCTGCGCTGGGATGGCCTGCTAGGCTAGATTGGGGTGGGCTGGCCTGCTGGGCTAGATTGGACTAGGCTGGGCTGGCCTGCAAGGCTAGATTGGCTTAGGCTGGGCTAGACTGGCCTGCTAGGCTAGATTGGCCTAGGCTGGGCTGAACTGGGCTACGCTGGGCTGGGCTGGGCTACCGGGTTGGGCTGGGCCACCGGTTGGGATGGGCTGCTAGGCTAGATTGGCCTAGACGGAGCTGGGCTGCTAGGCTAGATTGGCCTAGGCTGGGCTGAGCTGCTAGGATAGATTGGCCTAGGCTGGGCTGAGCTGCTAGGCTAGATTGGGCTGGTCTGGGCTGCTAGGCTAGATTGGCCTAGGCTATACTGGCCTGCCAGGCTAGATTGGCCTGGGCTGGGCTGGACTAGGCTGGGCTACCGGCTGGGCTGGGTTACCGATTAGGCTGGGCTGTACTGGTCTGGGCTGAGCTACCCGCTGGGCTGGGCTGCTGGGGTGGGCTACCGGCTCGGCTGGACTGCTAGGCTAGATTAGGCTGGGCTGGGCTACTAATCTAGATTGGCCAAGGCTGGGCTGACTGCTAGGCTAGATTGGCCTAGGCTGAGCTGGGCTAGAATGGCCTAGGCTAGGCTGGGCTGGGTAGCCTGCTAGGCTCGATTGACCTAGGCTGGGCTGGACTCGCCTGTTAGGCTAGATTGGCCTAGGCTGGGCTGGGCTGGCCAGCTAGGTTAGATCTGCTTAGCCTGGGCTAGGCTGACCTGCTAGGCTAGATTGGCCTGCTGGGCTAGATTGGCCTAGGCTGGGCTGGCCTGCTACGCTAGATTCGCCTAGGCTGGGCTGGCCTGCTAGGCTACATTGGCTTGGGCTGGGCTGGCCTGCTAGGCTAGATCTGCCTAGACTGGGCTAGGCTGGCCTGCTAGGCTACATTGGCCTAGGCTGGGCTGGCCTGCTAGGCTACATTGGCCTAGGCTGGGCTGGCCTGGCCTGCTAGGCTACATTGGCCTAGGCTGGGCTGGCCTACTAGGCTAGATTGGCCTAGGATGGGCTGGGCTGGCCTGTTAGGCTAGATTGGCCTGGGCTGGCCTGCTAGGCTAGAATTGCCTAGGCTGGCCTGCTAGGATAGATTGGCATAGGCTGCGCTGGGATGGCCTGCTAGGCTAGATTGGGATGGGCTGGCCTGCTGGGCTAGATTGGCCTAGGCTGGGCTGGCCTGCTAGGCTAGATTGGCTTAGGCTGGCCCGCTAGGCTAAACTGGCCTAGGCTGGCCTGAGCTGGGCTAGGGAGCTAGGCTAGATTGGCCTAGGCGGAGCTGGGCTGCTAGCCTAGATTGTACTAGGCTTGGCTGGGCTGCTAGGCTAAATTGGCCTAGGCTGGGCTGAGCTGCTAGGCTAGATTGGGCTGGGCTGGCCTGCTAGGCTAGATTGGCCTAGGCTGTGCTGGCCTGCTAGGCTAGATTGGCCCAGGCTGTGCTGGCCTGCTAGGCTAGATTGGCCTGGGCTGGCCTGCTGGACTAGGCTGGGCTGGGTAACCGGCTAGGCTGGGCTACCGGCTGGACTGTACTGGGCTGGGGTGGGCTACCTGCTGGGCAGGGCTGCTGGGGTGGGCTACCGGCTCGGCTGGACTGCTAGGCTAGATCAGGCTGGGCTGGCCTACTAATCTAGATTGGCCAAGGCTGGGCTGGCCTACTAATCTAGATTGGCCAAGGCTGGGCTGACTGCTAGGCTACATTGGCCTAGGCTAAGCTGGGCTGGCCTGCTAGGCTAGATTGGCCTGCTAGGCTAGATTGGCCTAGACTGGGCTGGGCTCGCCTGTTAGGCTAGATTGGCCTAGGCTGGGCTGGCCTGCTAGCTTAGATCTGCTTAGCCTGGGCTAGGCTGACCTGCTAGGCTAGATTGGCCTGCTGGGAGAGATTGGCCTAGGCTGGGCTGGCCTGCTAGGCTAGATTCGCCTAGGCTGGACTTGCCTGCTAGGCTAGATTGGCCTAGGCTGTGCTGGCCTGCTAGGCTAGATTGGCCTGGGCTGGCCTGCTGGACTAGGCTGGGCTGGGTAACCGGCTAGGCTGGGCTACCGGCTGGACTGGGCTGGGGTGGGCTACCTGCTGGGCAGGGCTGCTGGGGTGGGCTACCGGCTCGGCTGGACTGCTAGGCTAGATCAGGCTGGGCTGGCCTACTAATCTAGATTGGCCAAGGCTGGGCTGGCCTACTAATCTAGATTGGCCAAGGCTGGGCTGACTGCTAGGCTAGATTGGCCTAGGCTGAGCTGGGCTGGCCTGCTAGGCTAGATTGGCCTGATAGGCTAGATTGGCCTAGGCTGGGCTGAGCTCGCCTGTTAGGCTAGATTGGCCTAGGCTGGGCTGGCCTGCTAGGTTAGATCTGCTTAGCCTGGGCTAGGCTGACCTGCTAGGCTAGATTGGCCTGCTGGGAGAGATTGGCCTAGGCTGGGCTGGCCTGCTAGGCTAGATTCGCCTAGGCTGGACTTGCCTGCTAGGCTAGATTGGCCTAGGCTGGGCTGGCCTGCTAGGCTACATTGGCCTAGACTGGGCTGGGCTGGCCTGCTAGGCTCGATTGGCCTAGACTGAGCCGGGCTGGCCTGCTAGGCTAGATCTGCCTAGACTGGGCTAGGCTGGCCAGCTAGGCTACATTGGCCTATGCTGGGCTGGCCTGCTAGGCTACATTGGCCTAGGCTGGGCTGGCCTACTAGGCTAGATTGGCCTAGGATGGGCTGGCCTGGCCTGCTAGGCTAGGCTAGATTGGCCTAGACTGGGCTGGGCTGGCCTGCTAGGCTAGATTGGCCTAGACTGGGCTGGCCTGGCCTGCTTGGCTAGATTGGCCTAGACTGGGCTGGCCTGGCCGTCTAGGCTAGATCTGCCTAGACTGGGCTAGGCTGGCCTGCTAGGTTACATTGGCCTAGGCTGGGCTGGCTTGCTAGGCTAGATTGGCCTAGGCTGGACTGGGCTACCGGCTGGGCTGGGTTGGGCTGCTGGGCTGGGCCTGGCCACCGGCTGAGCAACCGGCTGGGCTGGACTACCGGCTGAGCTGCTGGGCTGGGATGGGCTACCGGCTGGGTTGGGCTGGGATACCGGGCTACTGGGCCACCAGCTGGGCTGCTGGGATGGGCCACTGGCTGGGCTGGGCTACCGGCAGGGCTGTACTACCGGCTGTGTTGGGCTGGCTGCTAGGCTAGATTGGCCTAGGCTGGGCTGGGCTGTAAGGCTAGATTGGCCTGGGCTGGGCTGCTAGGCTAGATTGGCCTAGGCTGGGCTGGCCTGGCCTGCTAGGCTAGATTGGCATGGGCTGGACTGTCCTGTTAGGCTAGATTGGCCTAGGCTGGGCTGGCCTGCTGGGCTAGATTGGCCTAGGCTGGCCTGCTAAGCTAGATTGGCCTAGGCTGGGCTTGCCTGCTAGGCTAGATTGGCCTGGGCTGGGCTGGCCTGCTAGGGTAGATTGGCCTAGGCTGGGCTGGGCAGGGCTACCGGCTGGGCTGCAAGGCTAGATTGGCCTAGGCTGGGCTGGCCTGCTAGGCTAGATTGGGCTGGGCTAGCGGCTCGGCTGGGTTGCTAGGCTAGATTGGCCTAGGCTGGGCTGGGCTGGCCTGGCCTGTTAGGCTAGATTGGCCTGGGCTGGCCTGCTAGGCTAGATTGGCCTAGGCTGGGCTGGCCTGCTAGGCTAGATCTGCTTACGCTGGCCTGCTAGGATAGATTGGTCTAGGCTGCGCTGGGATGGCCTGCTAGGCTAGATTGGGATGGGCTGGCCTGCTGGGCTAGATTGGCCTAGGCTGGGCTGGCCTGCAAGGCTAGATTGGCTTAGGCTGGGCTAGACTGGCCTGCTGCTATATTGGCCTAGGCTGGGCTGAACTGGGCTAGGCTGGGCTGGGCCACCGGTTGGGATGGGCTGCTAGGCTAGATTGGCCTAGACGGAGCTGGGCTGCTAGGCTAGATTGGCCTAGGCTGGGCTGAGCTGCTAGGATAGATTGGCCTAGGCTGGGCTGAGCTGCTAGGCTAGATTGGGCTGGGCTGCTAGGCTAGATTGGCCTAGGCTATACTGGCCTGCCAGGCTAGATTGGCCTGGCCCGGGCTGGGCTGGGCTGGACTAGGCTGGGCTACCGGCTGGGCTGGGTTACCGATTAGGCTGGGCTGTACTGGTCTGGGCTGAGCTACCCGCTGGGCTGGGCTGCTGGGGTGGGCTACCGGCTCGGCTGGACTGCTACGCTAGATTAGGCTGGGCTGGGCTACTAATCTAGATTGGCCAAGCCTGGGCTGACAGCTAGGCTAGATTGGTTTAGGCTGAGCTGGGCTAGATTGGCCTAGGCTAGGCTGGGCTGGGTAGCCTGCTAGGCTCGATTGGCCTAGGCTGGGCTGGGCTCGCCTGTTAGGCTAGTTTGGCCTAGGCTGGGCTGGGCTGGCCTGCTAGGTCAGATCTGCTTAGCCTGGGCTAGGCTGACCTGCTAGGCTAGATTGGCCTGCCGAGCTAGATTGGCCTAGGCTGGGCTGGCCTGCTAGGCTACATTGGCCTAGGCTGGGCTGGCCTGCTAGGCTAGATTGGCCTAGGCTGGACTGGGCTACCGGCTGGGCTGGGTTGGGCTGCTGGGCTGGGCCTGGCCACCGGCTGAGCAACCGGCTGGGCTGTACTACCGGCTGCTGGGCTGGGCTGGGCTGGGATGGGCTACCGGCTGGTTTGGGCTGGGATACCGGGCTACTGGGCCAGCAGCTGGGCTGCTGGGATGGGCCACTGGCTGGGCTGGGCTAACGGCAGGGCTGTACTACCGGCTGGGTTGGGCTGGCTGCTAGGCTAGATTGGCCTAGGCTGGGCTGGGCTGGGCTGCAAGGCTAGATTGGCCTGGGCTGGGCTGCTAGGCTAGATTGGCCTAGGCTGGGCTGGCCTGGGCTGCTAGGCTAGATTGGCATGGGCTGGACTGGCCTGTTAGGCTAGATTGCCCTAGGCTGGGCTGGCCTGCTGGGCTAGATTGGCCTAGGCTGGCCTGCTAAGTTAGATTGGCCTAGGCTGGGCTTGCCTGCTAGGCTAGATTGGCCTGGGCTGGGCAGGGCTCCCGGCTGGGCTGCAAGGCTAGATTGGCCTACGCTGGGCTGGCCTGCTAGGATAGATTGGGCTGGGCTAGCGGCTCGGCTGGGTTGCTAGGCTAGATTGGCCTAGGCTTGGCTGGGCTGGCCTGCTATGCTAGATTGGCCTAGGCTGGGCTGGGCTGGCCTGGCCTGTTAGGCTAGATTGGCCTGGGCTGGCCTGCTTGGCTAGATTGGCCTAGGCTGTGCTGGCCTGCTAGGCTAGATCTGCTTACGCTGGCCTGCTAGGACAGATTGGTCTAGGCTGCGCTGGGATGGCCTGATAGGCTAGATTGGGATGGGCTGGCCTGCTGGGCTAGATTGGCCTAGGCTGGGCTGGCCTGCAAGGCTAGATTGGCTTAGGCTGGGCTAGACTGGCCTGCTAGGCTAGATTGGCCTAGGCTGGGCTGAACTGGGCTAGGCTGGGCTGCGCTGGGCTACCGGGTTGGGCTGGGCCACCGGTTGGGCTGGGCCACCGGTTGGGATGGGCTGCTAGGCTAGATTGGCCTAGACGGAGCTGGGCTGCTAGGCTAGATTGGCCTAGGCTGGGCTGAGCTGCTAGGATAGATTGGCCTAGGCTGGGCTGAACTGCTAGGCTAGATTGGGCTGGGCTGGCCTGCTAGGCTAGATTGGCCTAGGCTATACTGGCCTGCCAGGCTAGATTGGCCTCGGCTGGGCTACCGGCTGGGCTGGGTTACCGATTAGTCTGGGCTGTACTGGTCTGGGCTGAGCTACCCGCTGGGCTGGGCTGCTGGGGTGGGCTACCGGCTCGGCTGGACTGCTAGGCTAGATTAGGCTGGGCTGGGCTACTAATCTAGATTGGCCAAGGCTGGGCTGACTGCTAGGCTAGATTGGCCTAGGCTGAGCTGGGCTAGATTGGCCTAGGCTGGGCTGGGTAGCCTGCTAGGCTCGATTGGCCTAGGCTGGGCTGGGCACGCCTGTTAGGCTAGATTGGCCTAGGCTGGGCTGGGCTGGCCTGCTAGGTTTGATCTGCTTAGCCTGGGCTAGGCTGACCTGCTGGGCTAGATTGGCCTAGGCTGGGCTGGCCTGCTAGGCTAGATTCGCCTAGGCTGGGCTGGCCTGCTAGGCTACATTGGCCTGGGCTGGGCTGGGCTGGCCTGCTAGGCTGGGCTGGCCTGCTAGGCTAGATCTGCCTGGACTGGGCTAGGCTGGCCTGCTAGGCTACATTGGCCTAGGCTGGGCTGGCCTACTAGGCTAGATTGGCCTAGGATGTGCTGGGCTGGCCTGTTAGGCTAGATTGGCCTGGGCTGGCCTGCTAGGCTAGAATTGCCTAGGCTGGCCTGCTAGGATAGATTGGCATAGGCTGCGCTGGGATGGCCTGCTAGGCTAGATTGGGATGGGCTGGCCTGCTGGGCTAGATTGGCCTAGGCTGGGCTGGCCTGCTAGGCTAGATTGGCTTAGGCTGGCCCGATAGGCTAAATTGGCCTAGGCTGGCCTGAGCTGGGCTAGGCTGCTAGGCTAGATTGGCCTAGGCGGAGCTGGGCTGCTAGCCTAGATTGTACTAGGCTAGGCTGGGCTGCTAGGCTAAATTGGCCTAGGCTGGGCTGAGCTGCTAGGCTAGATTGGGCTGGGCTGGCCTGCTAGGCTAGATTGGCCTAGGCTGTGCTGGCCTGCTAGGCTAGTTTGGCCCAGGCTGTGCTGGCCTGCTAGGCTAGATTGCCCTGGGCTGGCCTGCTGGACTAGGCTGGGCTGGGTAACCGGCTAGGCTGGGCTACCGGCTGGACTGTACTCGGCTGGGGTGGGCTACCGGCTGGGCAGGGCTGCTGGGGTGGGCTACCGGCTCGGCTGGACTGCTAGGCTAGATCAGGCTGGGCTGGCATACTAATCTAGATTGGCCAAGGCTGGGCTGGCCTACTAATCTAGATTGGCCAAGGCTGGGCTGACTGCTAGGCTAGATTGGCCTAGGCTGAGCTGGGCTGGCCTGCTAGGCTAGATTGCCTGCTAGGCTAGATTGGCCTAGGCTGGGGTGGGCTCGCCTGTTAGGCTAGATTGGCCTAGGCTGGGCTGGCCTGCTAGGTTAGATCTGCTTAGCCTGGGCTAGGCTGACCTGCTAGGCTAGATTGGCCTGCTGGGAGAGATTGGCCTAGGCTGGGCTGGCCTGCTAGGCTAGATTCGCCTAGGCTGGACTTGCCTGGTAGGCTAGATTGGCCTAGGCTGGGCTGGCCTGCTAGGCTACATTGGCCTAGACTGGGCTGGGCTGGCCTGCTAGGCTCGATTGGCCTAGACTGGGCCGGGCTGGCCTGCTAGGCTAGATCTGCCTAGACTGGGCTAGGCTGGCCAGCTAGGCTACATTGGCCTAGGCTGGGCTGGCCTGCTAGGCTACATTGGCCTAGGCTGGGCTGGCCTACTAGGCTAGATTGGCCTAGGATGGGCTGGCCTGTTAGGCTAGATTAGCCTAGGATGGGCTGGCCTGTTAGGCTAGATTGGCCTAGGATGGGCTGGCTGCTAGGCTAGATCGGCCTAGGCTGGCCTGCTAGGCTAGATCTGCCAAGGCTGGCCTGCTAGGCTAGATCTGCCTAGGCTGGCCTGCTAGGATAGATTGGCCTAGGCTGCGCTGGGATGGCCTGCTAGGCTAGATTGGGATGGGATTGCCTGCTGGGCTAGATTGGCCTAGGCTGGGCTGGCCTGCTAGGCTAGATTGGCTTAGGCTGGGCTAGGCTGGCCTGCTAGACTAGATTGGCCTAGGCTGGGCTGAGCTGGCCTCCTGGGCTGGGCTGAGCTGGCCTCCTGGGCTGGGATACTAGGCTAGATTGGCCTAGGCGGAGCTGGGCAGCTAGGCTAGATTGTCCTATGCTAGGCTGGGCTGGCCTGCTAGGCTACATTGGCCTAGGCTGTGCTGGCCTGCCAGGCTAGATTGGCCTGGGCTGGCCTGCTGGACTAGGCTGGGTAACCGGCTAGGCTGGGCTGGGGTGGGCTACCGTCTGGGCTGGGCTACCCGCTGGGCAGGGCTGCTGGTGTGGGCTACCGGCTCGGCCTGGCCTGGCCTGCTAGGCTAGGCTAGATTGGCCTAGACTGGGCTGGGCTGGCCTGCTAGGCTAGATTGGCCTAGACTGGGCTGGCCTGGCCTGCTAGGCTAGATTGGCCTAGACTGGGCTGGGCTGGCCTGGCCTGGCCTGCTAGGCTAAATCTGCCTAGACTGGGCTAGGCTGGCCTGCTAGGCTACATTGGCCTAGGCTGGGCTGGCCTGCTAGGCTAGATTGGCCTAGGCTGGACTGGGCTACCGGCTGGGCTGGGTTGGGCTGCTGGGCTGGGCCTGGCTACCGGCTAAGCAACCGGCTGGGCTGGACTACCGGCTGAGCTGCTGGGCTGGGATGGGCTACCGGCTGGGTTGGGCTGGGATACCGGGCTACTGGGCCACCAGCTGGGCTGCTGGGATGGGCCACTGGCTGGGCTGGGCTACCGGCAGGGCTGTACTACCGGCTGGGTTGGGCTGGCTGCTAGGCTAGATTGGCCTAGGCTGGGCTGGGCTGCAAGGCTAGATTGGCCTGGGCTGGGCTGCTAGGCTAGATTGGCCTAGGCTGGGCTGGCCTGGCCTGTCCTGCTAGGCTAGATTGGCATGGGCTGGACTGGCCTGTTAGGCTAGATTGGCCTAGGCTGGGCTGGCCTGCTGGGCTAGATTGGCCTAGCCTGGCCTGCTAAGCTAGATTGGCCTAGGCTGGGCTTGCCTGCTAGGCTAGATTGGCCTGGGCTGGGCTGGCCTGCTAGGGTAGATTGGCCTAGGCTGGGCTGGGCAGGGCTACCGGCTGGGCTGCAAGGCTAGATTGGCCTAGGCTGGGCTGGCCTGCTAGGCTAGATTGGGCTAGGCTAGCGGCTCGGCTGGGTTGCTAGTCTAGATTGGCCTAGGCTGGGCTGGGCTGGCCTGCTAGGCTAGATTGGCCTAGGCTGGGCTGGCCTGCTAGGCTAGATCTGCTTACGCTGGCCTGCTAGGATAGATTGGTCTAGGCTGCGCTGGGATGGCCTGCTAGGCTAGATTGGGATGGGCTGGCCTGCTGGGCTAGATTGGCCTAGGCGGGGCTGGCCTGCAAGGCTAGATTGGCTTAGGCTGGGCTAGACTGGCCTGCTAGGCTAGATTGGCCTAGGCTGGGCTGAACTGGGCTAGGCTGGGCTGGGCTGGGCTACCGGGTTGGGCTGGGCCACCGGTTGGGATGGGCTGCTAGGCTAGATTGGCCTAGACGGAGCTGGGCTGCTAGGCTAGATTGGCCTAGGCTGGGCTGAGCTGCTAGGATAGATTGGCCTAGGCTGGGCTGAGCTGCTAGGCTAGATTGGGCTGGGCTGGGCTGCTAGGCAAGATTGGCCTAGGCTATACTGGCCTGCCAGGCTAGATTGGCCTGGGCTGGGCTGGACTAGGCTGGGCTACCGGCTGGGCTGGGTTACCGATTAGGCTGGGCTGTACTGGTCTGGGCTGAGCTACCCGCTGGGCTGGGCTGCTGGGGTGGGCTACCGGCTCGGCTGGACTGCTAGGCTAGATTAGGCTGGGCTGGGCTACTAATCTAGATTGGCCAAGGCTGGGCTGACTGCTAGGCTAGATTGGCCTAGGCTGAGCTGGGCTAGATTGGCCTAGGCTAGGCTGGGCTGGGTAGCCTGCTAGGCTCGATTGGCCTAGGCTGGGCTGGGCTCGCCTGTTAGGCTAGATTGGCCTAGGCTGGGCTGGGCTGGCCTGGCCTGCTAGGTTAGATCTGCTTAGCCTGGGCTAGGCTGACCTGCTAGGCTAGATTGGCCTGCTGAGCTAGATTGGCCTAGGCTGGGCTGGCCTGCTACGCTAGATTCGCCTAGGCTGGGCTGGCCTGCTAGGCTACATTGGCCTGGGCTGGGCTGGCCTGCTAGGCTGGGCTGGCCTGCTAAGCTAGATCTGCCTAGACTGGCCTAGGCTGGCCTGCTAGGCTACATTGGCCTAGGCAGGGCTGGCCTGCTAGGCTACATTGGCCTAGGCTGGGCTGGCCTGCTAGGCTACATTGGCCTAGGCTGGGCTGGCCTACTAGGCTAGATTGGCCTAGGATGGGCTCAGCTGGCCTGTTAGGCTAGATTGTCCTGGGCTGGCCTGCTAGGCTAGAATTGCCTAGGCTGGCCTGCTAGGATAGATTGGCATAGGCTGCGATGGGATGGCCTGCTAGGCTAGATTGGGATGGGCTGGCCTGCTGGGCTAGATTGGCCTAGGCTGGGCTGGCCTGCTAGGCTAGATTGGCTTAGGCTGGCCCGCTAGGCTAAACTGGCCTTGGCTGGCCTGAGCTGGGCTAGGCTGCTAGGCTAGATTGGCCTAGGCGGAGCTGGGCTGCTAGCCTAGATTGTACTAGGCTAGGCTGGGCTGCTAGGCTAGATTGGCCTAGGCTGTGCTGGCCTGCTAGGCTAGATTGGCCCAGGCTGTGCTGGTCTGCTAGGCTAGATTGGCCTGGGCTGGCCTGCTGGACTAGGCTGGGCTGGGTAACCGGCTAGGCTGGGCTACCGGCTGGACTGTACTGGGCTGGGGTGGGCTACCTGCTGGGCAGGGCTGCTGGGGTGGGCTACCGGCTCGGCTGGACTGCTAGGCTAGATCAGGCTGGGCTGGCCTACTAATCTAGATTGGCCAAGGCTGGGCTGGCCTACTAATCTAGATTGGCCAAGGCTGGGCTGACTGCTAGGCTAGATTAGCCTAGGCTGAGCTGGGCTGGCCTGCTAGGCTAGATTGGCCTGTTAGGCTAGATTGGCCTAGGCTGGGCTGGGCTCGCCTGTTAGGCTAGATTGGCCTAGGCTGGGCTGGCCTGCTAGGTTAGATCTGTTTAGCCTGGGCTAGGCTGACCTGCTAGGCTAGATTGGCCTGCTGGGAGAGATTGGCCTAGGCTGGGCTGGCCTGCTAGGCTAGATTCGCCTAGGCTGGGCTTGCCTGCTAGGCTAGATTGGCCTAGGCTGGGCTGGCCTGGCCTGCTAGGCTACATTGGCCTAGACTGGGCTGGGCTGGCCTGCTAGGCTCGATTGGCCTAGACTGGGCCGGGCTGGCCTGCTAGGCTAGATCTGCCTAGACTGGGCTAGGCTGGCCAGCTAGGCTACATTGGCCTAGGCTGGGCTGGCCTGCTAGGCTACATTGGCCTAGGCTGGGCTGGCCTACTCAGCTAGATTGGCCTATGATGGGCTGGGCTGGCCTGGCCTGCTAGGCTAGGCTAGATTGGCCTAGACTGGGCTGGGCTGGCCTGCTAGGCTAGATTGGCCTAGACTGGGCTGGCCTGGCCTGCTAGGCTAGATTGGCCTAGACTGGGCTGGGCTGGCCTGGCCTGGCCTGCTAGGCTAGATCTGCCTAGACTGGGCTAGGCTGGCCTGCTAGGCTACATTGGCATAGGCTGGGCTGGCCTGCTAGGCTAGATTGGCCTAGGCTGGACTGGGCTACCGGCTGGGCTGGGTTGGGCTGCTGGGCTGGGCCTGGCCACCGGCTGAGCAACAGGCTGGGCTGGACTACCGGCTGAGCTGCTGGGCTGGGATGGGCTACCGGCTCGGTTGGGCTGGGCTACCGTCTGGGCTGGGATATCGGGCTACTGGGCCACCAGCTGGGCTGCTGGGATGGGCCACTGGCTGGGCTGGGCTACCGGCAGGGCTGTACTACCGGCTGGGTTGGGCTGGCTGCTAGGCTAGATTGGCCTAGGCTGGGCTGGGCTGCAAGGCTAGATTGGCCTGGGCTGGGCTGCTAGGCTAGATTGGCCTAGGCTGGGCTGGCCTGGCCTGCTAGGCTAGATTGGCATGGGCTGGACTGGCCTGTTAGGCTAGATTGGCCTACGCTGGGCTGGCCTGCTAGGCTAGAATGGGCTGGGCTAGCGGCTCGGCTGGGTTGCTAGGCTAGATTGGCCTAGGCTTGGCTGGGCTGGCCTGCTAGGCTAGATTGGCCTAGGCTGGGCTGGGCTGGCCTGGCCTGGCCTGTTAGGCTAGATTGGCCTGGGCTGGCCTGCTAGGCTAGATTGGCCTAGGGTGGGCTGGCCTGCTAGGCTAGATCTGCTTACGCTGGCCTGCTAGGATAGATTGGTCTAGGCTGCGCTGGGATGGCCTGCTAGGCTAGATTGGGATGGGCTGGCCTGCTGGGCTAGATTGGCCTAGGCTGGGCTGGCCTGCAAGGCTAGATTGGCTTAGGCTGGGCTAGACTGGCCTGCTAGGCTAGATTGCCCTAGGCTGGGCTGAACTGGGCTAGGCTGGGCTGGGCTACCGGGTTGGGCTGGGCCACCGGTTGGGATGGGCTGCTAGGCTAGATTGGCCTAGACGGAGCTGGGCTGCTAGGCTAGATTGGCCTAGCCTGGGCAGAGCTGCTAGGATAGATTGGCCTAGGCTGGGCTGAGCTGCTAGGCTAGATTGGGCTGGGCTGGCCTGCTAGGCTAGATTGGCCTAGGCTATACTGGCCTGCCAGGCTAGATTGGCCTGGGCTGGACTGGACTGGACTAGGCTGGGCTACCGGCTGGGCTGGGTTACCGATTAGGCTGGGCTGTACTGGTCTGGGCTGAGCTACCCGCTGGGCTGGGCTGCTGGGGTGGGCTACCGGCTCGGCTGGACTGCTAGGCTAGATTAGGCTGGGCTGGGCTACTAATCTAGATTGGCCAAGGCTGGGCTAACTGCTAGGCTAGATTGGCCTAGGCTGAGCTGGGCTAGATTGGCCTAGGCTAGGCTGGGCTGGGTAGCCTGCTAGGCTCGATTGGCCTAGGCTGGGCTGGGCACGCCTGTTAGGCTAGATTGGCCTAGGCTGGGCTGGGCTGGCCTGCTAGTTTAGATCTGCTTAGCCTGGGCTAGGCTGACCTGCTAGGCTAGATTGGCCTGCTGGGCTAGATTGGCCTAGGCTAAGCTGGCCTGCTAGGCTAGATTCGCCTAGGCTGGGCTGGCCTGCTAGGCTACATTGGCCTGGGCTGGGCTGGCCTGCTAGGCTGGGCTGGCCTGCTAGGCTAGATCTGCCTGGACTGGGCTAGGCTGGCCTGCTAGGCTACATTGGCCTAGGCTGGGCTGGCCTGCTAGGCTACATTGGCCTAGGCTGTGCTGGCCTGCTAGGCTACATTGGCCTAGGCTGGGCTGGCCTACTAGGCTAGATTGGCCTAGGATGTGCTGGGCTGGCCTGTTAGGCTAGATTGGCCTGGGCTGGCCTGCTAGGCTAGAATTGCCTAGGCTGGCCTGCTAGGATAGATTGGCATAGGCTGCGCTGGGATGGCCTGCTAGTCTAGATTGGGATGGGCTGGCCTGCTGGGCTAGATTGGCCTAGGCTGGGCTGGCCTGCTAGGCTAGATTGGCTTAGGCTGGCCCGCTAGGCTAAATTGGCCTAGGCTGGCCTGAGCTGGGCTAGGCTGCTAGGCTAGATTGGCCTAGGCGGAGCTGGGCTGCGAGCCTAGATTGTACTAGGCTAGGCTGGGCTGCTAAGCTAAATTGGCCTAGGCTGGGCTGAGCTGCTAGTCTAGATTGGGCTGGGCTGGCCTGCTAGGCTAGATTGGCCTAGGCTATGCTGGCCTGATAGGCTAGATTGGCCCAGGCTGTGCTGGCCTGCTAGGCTAGATTGGCCTGGGCTGGCCTGCTGGACTAGGCTGGGCTGGGTAACCGGCTAGGCTGGGCTACCGGCTGGACTGTACTGGGCTGGGGTGGGCTACCGGCTGGGCAGGGCTGCTGGGTTGGGCTACCGGCTCGGCTGGACTGCTAGGCTAGATCAGGCTGGGCTGGCCTACTAATCTAGATTGGCCAAGGCTGGGGTGGCCTACTAATCTAGATTGGCCAAGGCTGGGCTGACTGCTAGGCTAGATTGGCCTAGGCTGAGCTGGGCTGGCCTGCTAGGCTAGATTGGCCTGCTAGGCTAGATTGGCCTAGGCTGGGCTGGGCTCGCCTGTTAGGCTAGATTGGCCTAGGCTGGGCTGGCCTGCTAGGTTAGATCTGCTTAGCCTGGGCTAGGCTGACCTGCTAGGCTAGATTGGCCTGCTGGGAGAGATTGGCCTAGGCTGGGCTGGGTTACCGATTAGGCTGGGCTGTACTGGTCTGGGCTGAGCTACCCGCTGGGCTGGGCTGCTGGGGTGGGCTACCGGCTCGGCTGGACTGCTAGGCTAGATTAGGCTGGGCTGGCCCTCTAGGCTAGATTCGCCTAGGCTGGACTTGCCTGCTAGGCTAGATTGGCCTAGGCTGGGCTGGCCTGCTAGGCTACATTGGCCTAGACTGGGCTGGGCTGGCCTGCTAGGCTCGATTGGCCTAGACTGGGCCGGGCTGGCCTGCTAGGCTAGATCTGCCTAGACTGGGCTAGGCTGGCCAGCTAGGCTACATTGGCCTAGGCTGGGCTGGCCTGCTAGGCTACATTGGCCTAGGCTGGGCTGGCCTACTAGGCTAGATTGGCCTAGGATGGGCTGGCCTGTTAGGCTAGATTAGCCTAGGATGGGCTGGCCATTTAGGCTAGATTGGCCTAGGATGGGCTGGCTTGCTAGGCTAGATCTGCCTAGGCTGGCCTGCTAGGATAGATTGGCCTAGACTGCGCTGGGATGGCCTGCTAGGCTAGATTGGGATGGGATTGCCTGCTGGGCTGGCCTGCTAGGCTAGATTGGCTTAGGCTGGGCTAGGCTGGCCTGCTAGACTAGATTGGCCTAGGCTGGGCTGAGCTGGCCTCCTGGGCTGGGCTGAGCTGGCCTCCTGGGCTAGGCTGGGCTGGGCTACTAGGCTAGATTGGCCTAGGCGGAGCTGGGCAGCTAGGCTAGATTGGCCTATGCTAGGCTGGGCTGGCCTGCTAGGCTACATTGGCCTAGGCTGTGCTGGCCTGCCAGGCTAGATTGGCCTGGGCTGGCCTGCTGGACTAGGCTGGGTAACCGGCTAGGCTGGGCTGGGGTGGGCTACCGTCTGGGCTGGGCTACCGTCTGGGCTGGGCTACCGGGCGGGCTGAGCTACCCGCTGGGCAGGGCTGCTGGGGTGGGCTACCGGCTCGGCTGGACTGCTAGGCTAGATCAGGCTGGGCTGGGCTACTAATCTAGATTGGCCAAGGCTGGGCTGACTGCTAGGCTGAGCTGGGCTGGCCTGCTAGGCTAGATTGGCCTAGGCTGGGCTGGCCTGCAGGGCTAGAATGGCCTAGCCTGGGTTGGTTAGCCTGCTAGGCTAGATTGGCCTAGGCTGGGCTGGGCTCGCCTGTTAGGCTAGATTGGCCTAGCCTTGGCTGGGCTGGCCTGCTAGGCTAGATTGACCTGGCTGGGCTGGCCTGCTGAGCTAGATTGGCCTAGGCTGGGCTGGCCTGTTAGGCTAGATTCGCCTAGGCTGGGCTTGCCTGCTAGGCTAGATTGGCCTAGGCTGGGCTGGCCTGGCCTGGCCTGGTCTGGTCTGCTAGGCTAGATTGGCCTAGACTAGGCTGCGCTGGCCTGCTAGGCTAGATCTGCCTAGACTGGGCTAGGCTACATTGGCCTAGGCTGGGCTGGCCTGCTAGGCTACATTGGCTTAGGAAGGGGCTGGCCTACCAGGCTACATTGGCCTAGGCTGGGCTGGCCTGCTAGGCTAGATTGGCCTAGGCTGGGCTGGGCTGGGTTGGGCTACCGGCTGGGCTGGGCCTAGCCACCGGCTGGGCTGAGCAACCGACTGGGCTAAAGGCTGGGCTGGGATAGGCTACCGCGCTGGGCTGGGCTACCAGCTGGGCTGGACTACCGGCTGAGCTGCTGGGCCTCTGGCTGGGCTGCTGGGCTGGGCTACCGGCTGGGCTGGGATGGGCTAACGGCTGGGCTGCTGGGCTGGGCTACCGACTGGGCTGCTGGAATGGGCTACCGGCTGGGTTGGGCTGGGGTACCGGCTGGGCTGGGCTACCGGCTAGGCTGCTGGGCCACCGGCTGGGCTGCTGGGATGGGCCACTGGCTGGGCTGCTGGGCTGGGCTACCGGCAGGGCTGAACTACCGGCTGGGCTGGGCTGGACTGGGCTGGCTGCTAGGCTAGATTGGCCCAGGCTAGGCTGGGCTGCTAGGCTAGATTGGCCTAGGCTGCGCTGGGCTGGCCTGCTAGGCTAGATTGGCATGGGCTGGGCTAGGATGTTAGGCTAGATTGGCCTAGGCTGGGCTGGACTGGACTGGCGTGGCCTGCTAGGCTAGATTGGCCTAGGCTGGGCTGGGTTGGCCTGGCCTGCTAGGCTAGATTTGCCAGGCTTGACTGGGCTGGCCTGCTGGGCTAGATTGGCCTAGGCTGGCCTGCTAAGCTAGATTGGCCTAGGCTGGGCTTGCCTGCTAGGCTAGATTGGTCTGGTCTGGGCTGGCCTGCTAGGCTAGATTGCCCTAGGCTACCGGCTGGGTCTGGCAGGGCTGGGCTGGGCTGCTAGGCTAGATTACGCTGGGCTAAGCTGCTAGACTAGATTGGCCTAGGCTGGGCTGGCATGCTAGGCTAGATTGACCTGGGCTGGCCCGCTGGGCTAGGCTGGGCTACGGGCTGAGCTACCGGCAGGGCTGGGATACCGGCGGGGCTGTACTGGTCTGGGCTACCGGCTGGGCTGGGTTACTAGGCTAGATTGGCCTAGGCTTGGCTGGGCTGGCCTGCTAGGCTAGATTGGCCTAGGCTGGGCTGTACTGGCCTGCTAGGCTAGATAGGCCTAGGCTGGGCTGGGCTGGGCTGGCCTGCTAGGCTAGATTGGCCTAGGCTGGGCTGGGCTGAGCTGGGCTGGCCTGGCCTGTTAGGCTAGATTGGCCTGGGCTGGCCTGCTAGGCTAGATTGGCCTGGGCTGGCCTACAAGACTAGATGTGCCTAGGCTGGGCTAGCTGGCCTGCTAGGATAGATTGGCCTAGGCTGCGCTGGGATGGCCTGCTAGGCTAGATTGTGATGGGCTGGCCTGCTGGGCTAGATTGGCCTAGGCTGGGCTGGCCTGCTAGGCTGGATTGGCTTTGGCTGGCCTGCTAGGCTAAATTGGCCTAGGCTGGGCTGAGCTGGCCTCCTGGGCTGGGCTGAGCTGGCCTCCTGGGCTAGGCTGGGCTGGGCTACTAGGCTAGATTTGCCCTAGGCGGAGCTGGACAGCTAGGCTAGATTGGCTGTGCTGGCCTGCCAGGCTAGATTGGCCTGGGCTGGGCTGGCCTGCTGGACTAGGCTGGGCTACCGGCTGGGCTGGGTTACCGGCTAGGCTGGGCTGTACGGCTGGGCTGGGGTGGGCTACCGGCTGGTCTGGGCTGGGCTACCGGCTGGGCTGAGCTACCCGCCTGGCTGGGCTGCTGGGGTGGGCTACCGGCTGGGCTGGGCTACCGGCTCGGCTTGACTACTAGGCTAGATTAGGCTGGGCTGGACTACTAATCTAGATTGGCCAAGGCTGGGCTGACTACTAGGCTAGATTGACATAGGCTGAGCTGGGCTGGCCTGCTAGGCAAGAACGGCCTAGGCTAGGCAGGAATGGCCTGCTAGGCTAGATTGGCCTAGGCTGGGCTGGGTAGCCTGCTAGGCTAGATTGGCCTAGGCTGGGCTGGGCTCGCCTGTTAGGCTAGATTGGCCTAGGCTGGGCTGGCCTGCTAGGCTAGATCTGCCTAGATTGGGCTAGGTTGGCCTGCTAGGCTAGATTGGCCTGGCTGGGGTGGCCTGCTGGGCTAGATTGGCCTAGGCTGGGCTGGCCTGCTAGGCTAGATTAGCGTAGGCTGGACTGGGCTGGGCTCGCCTGCTGGGCTGGGCTACCGGCTGGGCTAGGCTACCGGCTGGGCTGGGCTACCTGCTGGGCTGAGCTACCGGTTGAGCTGCTGAGCATGGCCACAGACTGGGCTGCTGGGCTGCGCTGAGCAACCGGCTGGGCTGGGTAGGGCTACCTGTTGGGCTGGTCTACCGGCTCGGCTACTGGGCTTACCGGCTGGGTTGGGCTGGGCTACCGTTTGGGCTGGGCCACCGGCTGGGCTGGACTACCGGCTGGGTTGCTGGTCTGGGCCTAGCCACCGGCTGGGCTGGGTTGGGCTATCTGCTGGGCTGGTTTACCGGCTCGGCTGCTGGGCTTCTGGGCTGGGCTACCGGCTGGGTTGGGCTGGGCTTTCGGTTGCGCTGGGCTGGGCTACCGGCTGGGCTGGGCCACCGGCTGGGCTGGGCTACCGGCTAGGCTGCTGGGCCGGGCTACCGGCTGGGCCACCGGCTGGGCTGCTGGGATGGGTCAATGTCTGGGCTACCCGCCCGGCTGGGCTGGGTTGGGCTGCTGGGCTGGGGTACCAGTTGGGCTGGGGTGGGCTGGGCTGGGCTACCGGCTAGGCTGCTGGGCTGGGCTACCGGCTGGGCTGCTGGTCCACCGGCTGGGCTGTTGGTCCACCGGCTGGTCTGCTGGGATGGGCCACAGGCTGGGCTGGGCTGTGCTACCGGCTGGACTGAGCTACCGGGCTGGGCTACCGGCTGGGCTGGCTGCTAGGCTAGATTGACCTAGGCTGGGCTGCGCTGCTAGGCTAGATTGGTCTAGGCTGGGCTGGGCTGGGCTGACCTGCTAGGCTAGATTGTCCTAGGCTAGGCTAGATTGGCCTAGGCTAGGCTAGATTGGCCTAGGCTAGGCTAGATTGGCCTAGGCTGGGCTGGGCTAGGCTGGCCTGCTAGGCTAGATTGGGCTGGGCTGGCTGCTAGGCTAGATCTGCCTGGGCTGGGCTAGGCTGGCCTGCTAAGCTAGATTGGCCTAGGCTGGGCTGGACTAGATTGGCCTAGGCTGGGCTGGCCGGCTAGGCTAGATTGGCCTAGGGTGGGCTTACCTGCTAGGTTAGATTGGCCTGGGCTGGGCTATCGGCTGGGTCGGCAGGGCTACCGGCTGGGCTGGACCGCTAGGCTGAGCTGGGCTAGTTTTGCCTAGGCTGGGCTAGACTGCTAGGCTAGATTGGCCTAGGCTGGGCTGGCCTGCTAGGCTAGATTGGCCTGGGCCGGGCTGGCCCGCTGGGCTAGGTTGGACTACCGGCTGGGATGAGCTACCGGTTGGGCTGGGCTGCTAGGCTAGATTGGCCTAGGCTTGGCTGGGCTGGCCTGCTAGGCTAGTTTGGCCTAGGCTCCGCTGGGCTGGCCTGCTAGGCTAGATTGGCCTTGGCTGGGCTGGGCTGGCCTGCTAGGCTATATCTGCCTGGGCTGGGCTAGGCTGGCCTGCTAGGCTAGATTACCTAAGCTGCGCTTGGCTGGGCTGGCCTGGCTTGCTAGGCTAGATTGGCCAAGGCAGGCTGGGTTGGCCCTTTAGGCTAGATTGGCCTGGGATGGGCTGGCCTGCTGGGCTAGATTGGCCTTGCTAGGCTAGATTGGCCCAGGCTGGGCTGGCCTGTTAGGCTAGATTGGCTGGGCTGGCCTGCTAAGCTAGATCTGCCTGGGCTGGGCTAGGCTATATCTGCTAAGCTAGATTGGCCTAGGCTAGGCTGGTCTGACCTGCTGGGCTAGATTGGCCTGGGCTGTGCTGGGCTGGCCTGCTAGGCTAGATTAGGCTGGGCCGGGCTCGCCTGCTGGGCTACCGGCTGGGTCGAGCAGGGCTACCGGCTGGGCTGCTAGGCTAGATTGGCCTAGGCTAGGCTGGGCTAGGCTGCTAGGCTAGATTGGCCTTAGCTGGGCTGGCATGCTAGCCTAGATTGGGCTGGGCTACCGGCTGGGCTGAGCTACCGGTTGGGCTGGTCTACCGGCTGGGCTGAGCTACCGGTTGGGCTGGGCTACCGGTTGGGCTGGGCTACCGGCTGGGCTGTACTGGTCTGGGCTAACGGCTGGGCTGGGCTGCTAGGCTAGATTGGCCTAGGCTTGGCTGGGCAGGCCTGCTAGGCTAGATTGGCCAAGGCAGGCTGGGTTGGCCTGTAAGGCTAGATTGGCATGGGCTGGGCTGGCCTGCTAGGCTAGATTGGCCTAGGCTGGGTTGGGATCGCCTGCTAGGCTATATCTGCCTGGGCTGGGCTAGGCTGGCCTGCTAGGCTAAATTGGCCTAGGCTGCGCTGGGATGGCCTGCTAGGCTAGATTGGGCTTTGCTGGCCTGCTGGGCTAGATTGGCCTAGGCTGGGCTGGGTTTGGCCTGCTAGGCTAGATTGGCCTAGGCTGGGCTGACCTGCTACGCTTGATTGGCTTAGGCTGGGCTGGCCTGCTAGGCTAGATTGGCCTAGGCTGGGCTGGGCTAGGCTGGGCTACCCGGTTGGGCTGGGCTACCGGCTCGGCTGGGCTAGGGGCTGGGCTGGCTGCTAGGTTAGATTGGCTTAGGCCGGGCTGGGCTGCTAGGCTAGATTGGCCTGGGTTAAGCTGCTAGGCTAGATTGGCTTAGGCTGGGCTGGCCTGCTAGGCTAGATTGGCCTAGGCTAGGCTGGGCTGGCCTAGACTGGGCTGGGTGGCCTGCTAGGCTAGATTGGCCTATGCTGGGCTGGGCTGGCCTGCTAGGCTAGATTGGCCTGGACTGGGCTGGCCTGTTAGGCTAGATTGGCCTAGGCTGAGCTGGGCTGGCCTGCTAGGCTAGATTGGCCAAGGCTACCGGCGGGGTCGGGCAGGGCTGGGCTGGACTGCTAGGCTAGATTAGGCTGGGCTAAGCTGCTACACTAGATTGGCCTAGGCTGGGCTGGCCTGCTAGGCTAGATTGGCCTGGGCTGGCCCGCTGGGCTAGGCTGGGCTACGGGCTGGGCTGGGCCACCGGCTGGGCTGAGCTACCGACAGGGCTGGGATACCGGCGGGGCTGTACATGTCTAGGCTACCGGCTGGGTTGGGTTGCTAGGCTAGATTGGCCTAGGCTTGGCTGGGCTGGCCTGCTAGGCTAGATTGGGCTGGGCTGGCCTGCAAGACTAGATCTGCCTAGGCTGGCCTGCTAGGATAGATTGGCCTAGGCTGCTCTGGGATGGCCTGCTAGGCTAGATTGGGATTGGCTGGCCTGCTGGGCTAGATTGGCATAGGCTGGGCTGGCCTGCTAGGCTGGATTGGCTTAGGCTAGCCTGCTAGGCTAAATTGGCCTAGGCTGGGCTGAGCTGGCCTCCTGGGCTAGGCTTCTAGGCTAGATTGGCCTAGGCGGAGCTGGGCAGCTAGGCTAGATTGGCCTATGCTAGGCTGGGCTGGGCTGCTAGGCTAGATTGGCCTATGCTGTGCTGGCCTGCTGGACTAGGCTGGGCTACCGGCTGGGCTGGGTTACCGGCTAGGCTGGGCTGTACTGGTCTGGGCTACCGGCTGGGCTGGTGTGGGCTACCGGCTGGTCTGGGCTGGGCTACCGGCTGGGCTGAGCTACCCGCCTGGCTGGGCTGCTGGGGTGGGCTACCGGCTGGGCTGGGCTACCGGCTCGGCTTGACTGCTAGGCTAGATTAGGCTGGGCTGGGCTACTAATCTAGATTGGCCAAGGCTGGGCTGACTACTAGGCTAGATTGACATAGGCTGAGCTGGGCTGGCCTGCTAGGCAAGAACGGCCTATGCTAGGCTGGGCTGGCCTGCTAGGCTAGATTGGCCTAGGCTGGGCTGGGTAGCCTGCTAGGCTAGATTGGCCTAGGCTGGGCTGGGCTCGCCTGTTAGGCTAGATTGGCCTAGGCTGGGCTGGGCTGGCCTGCTAGGCTAGATCTGCCTAGATTGGGCTAGGCTGGCCTGCTAGGCTAGATTGGCCTGGCTGGGGTGGCCTGCTGGGCTAGATTGGCCTAGGCTGGGCTTGCCTGCTAGGCTAGATTCGCCTAGGCTGGGCTTGCCTGCTAGACTAGATTGGCCTAGTGCTGGGCTGGCCTGCTAGGCTAGATTAGCCTATGTTGGGCTGGGCTCGCCTGCTGGGCTGGGCTGAGCTACTGGCTCTGCTGGGCTGGGCTACCGGTTGAGCTGCTGAGTCTGGCCACAGACTGGGCTGCTGGGCTGGGCCGAGCAACCGGCTGGGTTGGGCTACCGGCTGTGTACCCGGTTGGGCTGGCCTACCGCCTGGGCTGGACTGGGCTACCGCCTGGGCTGGGTAGGGCTACCTGCTGGGCTGGTCTACCTTCTCGGCTGCTGGGCTACCGGCTGGGTTGGGCTGGGCTACCGGCTGGGTTGCTGGTCTGCGCCTGGTTTACCGGCTGGGCTGGGTTGGGCTATCTGCTGGACTGGTCTACCGGCTCGGCTGCTGGGCTTCTGGGCTGGGCTACCGGCTGGGTTGGGCTGGGCTATCGGTTGCGCTGGGCTGGGCTACCGGCTGGGCTGGGCCACCGGCTGGGCTGGGCTACCGGCTAGGCTGCCGGGCTACCGGCTGGGCCACCGGCTGGGCTGCTGGGATGGGTCAATGTCTGGGCTGCCCGCCTGGCTGGGCTGGGTTGGGCTGGGCTACCGGTTGGGCTGGGTTGGGCTACCGGCTAGGCTGCTGGGCTGGGCTGCTGGTCCACCGGCTGGGTTGCTGGGATGGGCCACTGGCTGGGCTACAGGCTGGGCTGGGCTCTGCTACCGGCTGGACTGAGCTACCGGGCTGGGCTGGCTTCTAGTCTAGACTGGCCTAGGCTGGGCTGCGCTGCTAGGCTAGATTGGTCTAGGCTGCGCTGGGCTGACCTGCTAGGCTAGATTGGCCTAGGCTAGGCTAGATTGGCCTAGGCTGGTCTGGGCTAGGCTGGCCTGCTAGGCTAGATTGGGCTGGGCTGGCTGCTAGGCTAGATCTGCCTGGGCTGGGCTAGGCTGGCCTGCTAGGCTAGATTGGCAGAGGCTGGGCTGGGCTAGATTGGCCTGGCTGGGCTGGCCTGCTAGGCTAGATTGGCCTAGGCTGGGCTTACCTGCTAGTTTAGATTGGCCTGGGCTGGGCTATCGGCTGGGTCGGCAGGGCTACCGGCTGGGCTGGACTGCTAGGCTGAGCTGGGCTAGATTGGCCTAGGCTGGGCTAGACTGCTAGGCTAGATTGGCCTAGGGTGGGCTGGCTTGCTAGGCTAGATTGGCCTGGGCTGGGCTGGCCCGCTGGGCTAGGTTGGGCTACCGGCTAGGCTGAGCTACCGGCTGGGCTGGGCTGCTAGGCTAGATTGGCCTAGGCTTGGCTGGCCTGCTAGGCTAGTTTGGCCTAGGCTGCGCTGGGCTGGCCTGCTAGGCTAGATTGGCCTGTGCTGGGCTGGTCTGTTAGGCTAGATTGGGCTGGGCTGGCCTGCTAGGCTAGATTGGCCTTGGCTGGGCTGGGCTGGGCTGGCCTGCTAGGCTATATCTGCCTGGGCTGGGCTAGGCTGGCCTGCTAGGCTAGATTGGCCTAAGCTGCCCTGGGATGGCCTGCTAGGCAAGATTGGGATGGGCTGGCCTGCTGGGCTAGATTGGCCTTGCTAGGCTAGATTGGCCTAGGCTGGGCTGGCCTGCTAAGCTAGATCTGCTTGGGCTGGGCTAGGCTAGATCTGCTAAGCTAGATTGGCCTAGGCTAGGCTGGTCTGAACTGCTGGGCTAGATTGGCCTAGGCTGGCCTGCTAGGCTAGATTGGCCTAGACTGGGCTTACCTGCTAGGGTAGATTGGGATGGGCTGGGCTACCGGCTGGGCTAGGCTGGGCTGGGCTATCGGCTGGGTCGGGCAGGGCTACCGGCTGGGATGTGCTGCTAGGCTAGATTGGCCTAGGCTAGGGTGCTAGGCTAGAATGGCTGGGCTGGGCTAGGCTACCGGCTAGGCTACTGGGCTGGGCTACCGGCTGGGCTGGACTACTGGCTGGGATGGGCTACCGGCAGGTCTGGGCCGGGCTACCGGCTGGGCTGGGTTGGGCAGGACTAGGGTACCGGTTGGGCTGGGCTACCGGCTCGGCTCGGCTGGGCTACGGGTTGGGCTGGCTGCTAGGTTAGATTGGCCAGGGCTGGGCTGGCCTGCTAGGCTAGATTGGCCTAGACTGGGCTGGGCTGGCCTGCTAGGCTAGATTGGCCTAGACTGGGCTGGGCTGGCCTGCTAGGCTCGATTGGCCTGGACTGGGCCGGCCTGTTAGGCTAGATTGGCCTAGGCTGAGCTGGGCTGGCCTGCAAGGCTAGATTGGCCTAGGCTGGGCTGGCCTGCTAGGCTAGATCTACCTGGGCTGGGCTAGGCTGGCCTGCTAGGCTAGATTGGCCTAGGCTGGGCTGACATGCTGGGCTAGGTTGGCCTAGGCTGGGCTGGGCTGGCCTGCTGGGCTAGATTGGCCTTGGCTGGCCTGCTAGGCTAGATTGGCCTAGGCTGGGCTTCCCTGCTAGGCTAGATTGGCCTGGGCTGGGCTGGCCTGCTAGGCTAGATTAGGCTGGGCCGGGCTCGCCTGCTGGGCTACCGGCTGGGTCGGGCAGGGCTACCGGCTGGGCTAGATTGGCCTAGGCTAGGCTGGGCTGGGCTAGGCTGCTAGGCTAGATTGGCCTAGGCTAGGTTGGGCTAGGCTGCTAGGCTAGATTGGCCTAGGCTAGGCTGGGCTAGGCTGCTAGTCTAGATTGGCCTAGGCTGGGCTGGCCTGCTAGCCTAGATTGCCTGGGCTGTGCTGGCCTGCTAGGCTAGATTGGCCTGAGCTGGGCTGGGCTACCGGCTGGGCTGTACTGGTCTGGGCTAACGGCTGGGCTGGGCTGCTAGGCTAGAGTGGCCTAGGCTTGGCTGGGCTGGCCTGCTAGGCTAAATTGGCCTAGGCTGGGCTGGGCTGGCCTGCTAGGCTAGATTGGCCAAGGCAGGCTGGGTTGGCCTGTTAGGCTAGATTGGCCTGGGCTGGGCTGGCCTGCTAGGCTAGATTGGCCTAGGGTGGGCTGGGATCGCCTGCTAGGCTACATCTGCCTGGGCTGGGCTAGGCTGGCCTGCTAGGCTAGATTGGCCTAGGCTGCGCTGGGATGGCCTGCTAGGCTAGATTGGGCTTTGCTGGCCTGCTGGGCTAGATTGGCCTAGGCTGGGCTGACCTGCTAGGCTTGATTGGCTTAGGCTGGCCTGGCCTGCTAGGCTAGATTGGCCTAGGCTGGGCTGAGCTGGCCTGCTGGGCTGGGCTAGGCTGGGCTACCCGGTTGGGCTGGGCTACGGGCTGGCTGCTATGTTAGAATGGCCTAGATCGGGCTCGGCTGCTAGGCTAGATTGGCCTCGGCTGGGCTAAGCTGCTAGGCTAGATTGGCTTAGGCTGGGCTGGCCTGCTAGGCTAGATTGGCCTAGGCTAGGCTGGGCTGGCCTGCTTGGCTAGATTGGCCTAGATTGGGCTGGGCTGGCCTGCTAGGCTAGATTGGCCTGGACTGGGCTGGCCTGTTAGGCTAGATTGGCCTAGGCTGAGCTGGGCTGGCCTGCTAGGCTAGATTGGCCTAGGCTGGGCTGGCCTGCTAGGCTAGATCTACCTGGGCTGGGCTAGGCTGGCCTGCTATGCTAGATTGGCCTAGGCTGGGCTGACCTGCTGGGCTAGGTTGGCCTAGGCTGGGCTGGGCTGGGCTGACCTGCTGGGCTAGGTTGGCCTAGGCTGGGCTGGGCTGGCCTGTTGGGCTAGATTGGCCTTGGCTGGCCTGCTAGGCTAGATTGGCCTAGGCTGGGCTTGCCTGCTAGGCTAGATTGGCCTGGGCTGGGCTGGCCTGCTAGGCTAGATTAGGCTGGGCCGGGCTCGCCTGCTGGGCTACCGGCTGGGCTGGGCTACCGGCTGGGTCGGGCAGGGCTACCGGCTGGGCTGGGCTGCTAGGCTAGATTGGCCTAGGCTAGACTGCTAGGCTAGATTGGCCTAGGCTGGGCCGGCCTGCTAGCCTAGATTGGCCTGGGCTGGGCTGGCCTGCTAGGCTAGATTGGCCTGAGCTGGGCTGGGCTACCAGCTGGGATGAGCTACCGGTTGGGCTGGGCTACCGGCTGGGCTGAGCTACTGGTTGGGCTTGGCTAACGGCTGGGCTGGGCTGCTAGGCTAGATTGGCCTAGGCTGGGCTGGGCTGGCCTGCTAGGCTAGATTGGCCAAAGCAGGCTGGGTTGGCCTGGGCTGGGCTGGCCTGCTAGGCTAGATTGGCCTAGGCTGGGCTGGGATCGCCTGCTAGGCTAGATCTGCCTGGGCTGGGCTGGCCTGCTAGGCTAGATTGGCCTAGGCTGGGCTGGGATCGCCTGCTAGGCTAGATCTGCCTGGGCTGGGCTAGGCTGGCCTGCTAGGCTAGATTGGCCTAGGCTGCGCTGGGATGGCCTGCTAGGCTAGATTGGGCTTTGCTGGCCTGCTGGGCTAGATTGGCCTAGGCTGGGCTGGGTTTGGCCTGCTAGGCTAGATTGGCCTAGGCTGGGCTGACCTGCTAGGCTTGATTGGCTTAGGCTGGGCTGGCCTGGTAGGCTAGATTGGCCTAGGCTGGGCTGAGCTGGCCTGCTGGGCTGGGCTACCCGGTTGGGCTGGGCTACCGGCTGGGCTAGATTGCCCTAGGCTATGGTGGGCTTGGCTGCTAGGCTAGATTGGCCTAGGCTGGGCTGAGCTGCTAGGCTAGATTAGCCTGGGCTGGGCTGGCCTGCTAGGCTGATTGGCCTAGGCTGGGCTGGCCTGCTAGGCTAGATAGGCCTGGGCTGGGCTGGCCTGCTGGGCTAGGCTGGGTTACCGGCTGGGCTGGGCTACCGGCCGGGCTTTACTGCTCTGGGCTACCGGCTGGTCTGGGCTGGGCTACCGGCTGAGCTGGCCTGGGCTGGGCGGGCTTCCGGCTCGGCTGTGCTAGGCTGGGCTACCGGCTTAGGCGGGCAGGTCTACCGGCTGGGCTAGGCTACCGGCGGGGCTGGGCTACCGGCTGGGCTGCTGGGCTGGATTACCGGCTGGTCTGGGCTGGGCTACCCGCTGCCTGGGCTACAGGCTGCGCTGGGCTACCGGCCTGGATGGGCTACTGCATGGGCCGGGCTACCGGCTGCTCTGGGCTGGGCTACCGGCTGGGCGGGGCTGATCTACCGGTTGGGCTGGGCTACCGTCTGGAATGGACTGGGCTACCGGCTGGCCCTGGCTACCGGCTGGGCGGTGCTGGGCTGGGCTTCCGGCTGGGTGGGGCTGGGCTATCGTCTGGAATGGAATGGGCTGGGCTACCGGCTGAGCTGGGCTACCGCCTGGGCTGGGATGGGATGGGCTACCGGCTGTTATGATGATGTGGTAGGGCGTAAGGGCGCTCAACTGCTAGCGTTCTTAGCGCCCTGACAATGTATAAAATATAAAATCAAAAAACTATAAACCCATACACAAACACGCTTGATCATAGACACTAAAAACACAATAGACCAAAAACTAAAATCTACATTCTAAAATCATGGTCACTAAAAGAATAAAACGTGTCAGGAACTGTCGAATGCAAGGTACATGAGCGCCTTATGTCCGTCGGGTCGAAGAGCCCCATTAAAACTGACAATATAAAATCTCAAAGCTAAAAGACGCTCAGCGTATCAAATGCGACGGCCAAAACCAATGTCACTTATAAAACGTAAAACACATTCTAGAGCCATCGCGTCGTCCGCCAAAACGTTGGCTATGCCAACAGGCAGACCCACGCGAGCGCGCAGTGGAGCTAAATCTTGACACTTAGTTAACATGTTTCGCACCGTTATGGGCACATCACACTGCTGACACAGTGGAGCGGGATCACCACTGAGCAGGTAACTATGACTAAAACGTCAATGTCCAATTCGTAAACGGGCTAAAAGTACCTCTTCCCGACGTGTAGATCGAGAAGTGGTACCCCAGATTAACGGGAGAGGCCTAACCTCCCGTAATTTGTTCCCCCGGAGGGCCGTCCACTCATTGCGCCAAAGCGAGAGGATGCGGCGACGTAAAATAACACACGAATCTGACGAGGGAACAACAGAGGTAAAAAATCTGGATAATAAAATCACCGATTTCGCAGCGGCGTCGGAAGACTCGTTCCCTGAGATGCCCACATGACCTGGAATCCACACGAAGGAGACGCTGATGCCAGATGCACCAAGCGGACAGTTCAATTTTTTCATCCTCAATACCGGTGAACCTACTTTTATTTCTGGTACATTCTCTCACCTGGACCTAGCCGTTTGCTCACTCCAGCTTGCTCGTCGTCTGCAGTGGAACGTCGTCGCTGACACCTACTCAAGCGACCATTACCCCTGCGTCGTTTCTCTTCTATCTCACCACGTCCACCATTCCAGAGTACCTACACTGGATATTCAGAAAAGCCGACTGGAGCTTGTATTCCAGCCTCGTGCATTTTGACGATCAGCCCTTCACAGACATTAACCAACTAGTGCAGCACCTTACGTCTACGATTTTCTCTGCCGTCGAACGTGCAATTCCCCCTTCAGCCTCTCAACCTCGGGACCGCCTGTTCCGTGGTGGAACGAGGATTGTCGGGACGCCGATCGTGCTCGTAGAACTGCACTCAGGGTGTTTCGGCGACACCCTACACTTGATAATTTGGTCACTTTTAAACAATCGCGCGCCAGGGCTCGTCACATTATTCAGGATAACAAGGTGTCGTGGACTCGTTTTGTCGAGTCTTTTAATGGCTTTACGCCTTCATCTGTTGTTTGGGATAAACTTCGTCGCTTCTCAGGTAAGGTGTCGCATTGTACTGTTTCTGGCCTTCAGGTTTCCAATGCCACCATAGTGGATCCGGCTGCCATCGCTAACACTCTTGGTGCTGCCTTTGAGGCGGTTTCCAGTTCAGACCATTATTCCGCCGGCTTTCGCTCTATCAAAGACCGGCTGGATTCCGACACCTTTAATTTTCGGTCTGCTAATAATGAGTGTTATAATGAACTTTTCACAATGAGAGCTGGAGCACGCTCTTCATTGCTCTAGGCACTCCGCTCCTGGCCCGGACGGCATTCATGTCCTGATGTTAAAGAACCTTTCAGCCGACAGTAAACTCTTTCTCTTACAGGTCTATAACCGTATTAGGCAAGACGGTTTTTTCCTTCCGTTTGGCGCGAAGCCACCATTGTCCCTATACTTAAGCTTGGGAAGGATCGCCAACTTCCTTCCAGCTACCGCCATATCTCCCTCACCAGTTGCGTTTGCAAGGTGATGGAGCGCATGATCAATGGGCGGTTGACATGGTGGCTTGAGTCTCAGAAACTTCTAGCGAACGCTCACTGCGGGTTTCGCCGCTATCGCTCTACCGTCGACCATCTGGTGTCCCTGTCGACGCATATTATGAATGGATTTCTGAGAAAGTGTCAAACCGTGGCTGTGTTTTTTGACCTGGAGAAAGCTTATGACAGTTGTTGGAGGGGCGGCATTTTACGTACACTTCACGCATGGAATATCCGCGGTCGTCTTCCCAAATTTCTTCGGGAGTTTATGACGGACCGCGTCTTTCGTGAACGTGTGGGCTCGGTTTTATGTAGTCGTTTTATTCAAGAGAACGGAGTACCGCAGGGCTCTGTACTCAGTGTCACACGTTTAGCGATAGCTATCAACGCCATTGTTGATTGTATTCCAGCTGGCATTTCGTCGTCCCTTTTCGTTGACGATTTTGCCATTTATTGTAGTTCACGGCGGACCTGTCTACTTAAACGCCGTCTCCAGAGCTGTATCGACCGTCGCTACGCCTGGAGTAACGCTAACGGCTTTAATTTCTCCGCCGAGAAATCCGTCTGCATCAACTTCTGGCACAGGAAGGCTTTCCCTCCGCCCTCTCTCCATCTTGGGTCGGAGGTCGTTCCATTTTCAGACGAGGTGAAATTTTTGGGGTTGGTCTTTGACCGGAAGCTGAGCTGGACTTCTCATGTTTCTTTTTAAAGGCAAAGTGTGACCGTTCTCTTAATAGTTTACGTGTTTTAAGTGGCACATCCTGGGGAGCTGATCGGACCGTCCTTCGCCTTTATCGCTCTTTGGTCCGATCCAAGCTTGATTAGGGGTGTATTGTTTATTCTTCGGCACGTCCATCTGTGCTACGTCGATTGAATGCCATTCACCATCGTGGCATAAGAGTCGCTACAGGGGCCTTTCCAACTAGCCCTGTACCCAGTCTGTACGCAGAAGCTGCAGAGCCTCCGCTGTCCTTCCGGCGTCAGATAAACAGGGTACGAGTGGGTACCAATACGCCGTCGCGTTTGGCCTGCACTCGATGCACTGCAGTCACCTTTTGATCGGATAGATATTCTACGAGATCCTCGTCCGATATACCATCGAGGCTATGGGTGGTAACGACGCCCCGACAGGAGTTCAATGTGCGGTGCTTCTCAACACGGATGGGGTAACCGTGGAGAAGCGTAGCGCGCAACAAGGTCTTACTTTGCTGATCGGACTTAGTTTGTGCCAATAAGGAACCATTCCGTAGACGAGTGCATGATTGAACCGCACCAGCAATGGCATCTATGCCCTTCTGAATTATAAAAGGGTTCACCTTCTCAAAGTTTTGTCCTTCTTCTGTTCTCGAAATGACCAAGTAACAACCAGATGACGGCGGTGCTACTTCTGTTACAATAACTTTTCGGCGCTTATTTGTATTAATGGAGGAAGGGTGCTCCATAGCGAGATAAATCCTCCACCATTGCAACCGTCTCCGACCTCGGGCTCTGACTTCTCGGGCGTTACCCCGGCTTGGGTGAGTGGCCTATCTATACCTAGCTCACCCCAGGGTCACACCTCCCAGAACATAGACAGAGGGACCCAATCGCCGTCGGAAGCCAGCAGCTCATGCAATGGCCCCCCCCGCGGGACTGCAGTTGAACAGCGGATACGAACAGCCCTACATGACGACCCCGGGTGGTGGGGATGACGCCATTACCCACTCACCCAGCTGCGCACGCGGTGCGCTGGTATCCGTCAGGCTGTGTCCACGGAGGATTTAAATAAAAAGATAAAAGAAACTAAAACTGTGTGGGCGTTTCGCACGCAAGGTAGGCCGGCGGGGAAGAAAAAGAGAGATATGCGAATGTCGTGGTGCGAAATGGCCGGAAAGTGATAAGGGAAGAAAGAAACGATGGTGAGGTGCGGTATGGATGGAATGCAAAGAACGCACGAGAGCCTACCTTGGGTCCACCGGTCACGAGAAGAACCCACGTCGACCGGATGAGGGTGAGGGGATGAATGTGGCGATGATTGGCTCGGGAACCCCCGGGTGCGCCAAAAACCCGTACTCACATAAGGTGAGCCCCTGAGGGGTGGTAGTAATGGAGGAAGGGTGCTCCATAGCGAAATAAATCCTCCACCCTGGCAACCGTCTCCGACCTCGGGCTCTGACTTCCCGGGCGTTACCCCGGCTTGGGTGAGTGGCCTATCTATACCGAGCTCACCCCAGGGTCACACCTCCCATAACAGACAGAGGGACCCAATCGCCGTCGGAAGCCAGCAGCTCATGCAATGGCCCCCCCGCGGGACTGCAGTTGAACAGCGGATACGAACACATACCCTACAAGACGACCCCGGGTGGTGGGGATGACGCCATTACCCACTCACCCAGCTGCGCACCCAGTGCGCGGGTATCCGTCAGGCTGTGTCCACGGAGGATTTAAATAAAAGGATAAAAGAAACTAAAACTGTGGGCGTTTCGCACGCACGGTAGGCCGGCGAAGAAGAAAAATAGAGGCGTAAATGAATGAACGTGGGGCGAAAGGCGCAGAAATAGAGGAGAAGAAAGAAACGATAGTGAGGTGCGGTATGAATGTGATGCAAAGAACGCACGAGAGCCTACCTTGTGTCCACCGACAATCCTCGTTCCACCACGGAACAGGTGGCCGCCGAGGTTGGGAGGATGAACGGGGTATTGCACGTTCGGCGGCTGAGAAAATAATAGACGTGAGGTGCTGCACTAGTTGATTAATGTCGGAGAAGGGCTGGTCGTCAAAATGCACGAGGCTGGAATACAAGCTCCAGTCGGCTTTTGCGAATATCCAGGTAGGTACTCTGGAATGCTGTACGTGGTGCGACAGAAGAGAAACGATGCAGGGGTAACGGTCGCTGGAGTAGGTGTCAGCGACGACGTTCCACTGAAGACGACGTGCAAGCTGGAGTGAGCAAATGGCAAGGTCCAGATGAGAGAATGTACCAGAAGAATCAGAAATAAAAGTAGGTGCACCTGTATTGAGGATGGAAAGATTGAACTGATAAAAAATGTCGGAAAGAAGAGTTCCCCTCGCACAAGCCCTCGTGATGATGATATGATGATATGCGGTTTAAGGGCGCTAAACTGCTATGGTCATCAGCGCCCTTACAGTGTATAAAAGATAAGGTCAAAATATAAAGCAGGTAAAAGAACCGCATAGTTAAAAAACGGGACCCAAACCCGCGATGTTCAAAAAGCTAAAACTAACAATATAACAATAACAAATATAACAATAACAACAATAATAACAATAACTACAATAATAACAATAACAACAATAATAAGAACAAGACAAATATCTGAAAAACCAACACACTAAAAGCAGTAAAGGATTAAAACGTGTCAGGAACTGTAGAATGCGAGGGACATGAGCGCCATATGTCCACTGGGGATAAGAGTTCCCATAAAAAACAGACAGGATAAAAGTACGAAGCTAACAGACGCCCAACGCATTAAATGCACAGATTAAAATCACTGTCATGAATAAAACGTAAAACACATTCCACACCATGCGTGTCGTCTGCCAAAACGTTGGCTAGGCCAACAGGCAGACCCACACGAGCACGCAATGCAGCTTAAACCTGACACTCTGTTAAAATGTGACGCACCGTTAAGGGCACGTCACACTGCCCACAGAGTGGTGCGGGGTCACCACTGAGTAAATACCTATGACTAAAAACACAATGTCCAATCCGTAAACGAGCTAAAATTACCTCTTCCCGACGACAAGAACGAGAAGAGGTATCCCAGATCAACGGGAAAGGCTTAACCTCCCGCAACTTGTTCCCCCGGAGGGCCGTCCACTCATCGCGCCAGCGCGACAGGATGCGGCGACGTAAAACACACGAATCTGACGAGGGAACAACAGAGGTAAAAAATCTGGGTAATAAAATCGCCGATTTCGCAGCGGCGTCGGCAGACTCATTACCTGAGATGCCCACATGACCTGGAATCCACATGAAGGACACGCTGATGCCAGAGACACCCAGCGAGTGGAGCAGGTCATGTATGCGCTGTACGAGTGGGTGGTAATTGTACAGCGCAGTAATACTCTGAAGGGCACTCAGAGAGTCCGTACAAATAAAACAGTGCCGTAAGTCGTGCCGCTGAATGTACAAAACGGATTGATAAATGCTAAAACGTTCGGCGGTAAAAATTGAACATTGTCGAGGTAAACGAAAAGTAAAACTCTGTACACCAAAAACAAAGGCACATCCTACTCCAACATCAGTCTTAGACCCATCGGTATATATAAAATGACAGTCCCCGAACTGCGCCTGTAGTTCTAAAAAGGCGGATCTAAGAACAGAAGCAGGGGTCGCATTTTTCGACATCGACGTCAGCCCAAGGTGGATGTGGGCCTCAGCGCGCGACCATGGAGGAAAACGCGTTTCCCCTCGGGTAAGGGCCGGCGCTGGCGTAACGTCCAAATGCCGAAGTAGCAGTCGAAATCGAACCCCTGGGGGGAGCAAGGCAGAGGAGCTAACGAAATATTGTCGATCAAGCGAATCCTCGTAAAATACATCGAAGGACGGGTGGTTAGGCAAGCTTGAGAGCCGACAAGCATAGCTACATAAGAGCATCTCACGCCTGAAAGACAGAGGAGGCTCTGCAGCCTCAGCGTAAAGACTGGGCACGGGGCTAGTTGGAAAGGCCCCTGTAGCGACTCTAATACCACGATGATGAATGGGATTCAAACGACGAAACACAGATGGACGTGCCGACGAATAAACAATACACCCATAATCAAGTTTGGATCGGACCAAAGAGCGATAAAGGCGAAGGACGGTCCGATCAGCTCCCCAGGATGTGCCACTTAAAACACGTAAAAGATTAAGAGAACGGTCACACTTTGCTTTTAAAAAGGAAACGTGCGAGGTCCAACACAACTTTCTATCAAAAATCAACCCCAAAAATTTCGCCTCGTCTGCAAACGGAAGTATCCCTGGCCCAAGATGGAGAGAGGGCGGAGGGAAATACTTCCGGCGCCAGAAGTTGATGCAGACGGATTTCTCGGCGGAGAAATTAAAGCCGTTGGCGTTACTCCAGGCGTAGAGACGGTCGATACAGCTCTGGAGACGGCGTTCGAGTAGACAGGTCCGCCGTGAACTGCAATATATAGCGAAATCGTCAACAAAAAGGGACGATGAAATGCCAGGTGGAATACAATCAACAATAGGGTTGATAGCAATCGCAAAAAGTGTGACACTGAGTTCAGAGCCCTGCGGTACTCCGTTCTCTTGAATAAAACGACGAGATAAAACCGAGCCCACACGTACACGAAAGACGCGGTCCGTCATAAACTCCCGAAGAAATATGGGAGACGACCGCGGATATTCCAATCGTGAAGTGTACGTAAAATGCCGCCCCTCCAACAAGTGTCATAAGCTTTCTCCAGGTCAAAAAACACAGCCACGGTTTGACACTTTCTCAGAAATCCATTCATAACATGCGTCAACAGGGACACCAGATGATCGACGGTAGAGCGATAGCGACGAAACCCGCAGAGCGTTCGCTAGAAGTTTCTGAGACTCAAGCCACCATGTCAACCGCCCGTTGATCATGCGCTCCATCACCTTGCAAATGCAACTGGTGAGGGAGATAGGGCGGTAGCCGGAAGGTAGTTGGCGATCCTTCCCAGGCTTAAGTATAGGGACAATGGTGGCTTCGCGCCAAACGGAAGGAAAAATGCCGTTTTGCCAAATACGGTTATAGACCTGTAAGAGAAATAGTTTACTGTCGGCTGAAAGGTTCTTTAACATCAGGACATGAATGCCGTCCGGCCCAGGAGCGGAGTGCCGAGAGCAATGAAGAGCGTGCTCCAGCTCCCTCATTGTGAATAGTTCGTTATAGCATTCATCATTAGCAGACCGAAAAGTATATGATGCGGAATCCAGCCGGTCTTTAATAGAGCGAAAGCCGGCGGAATAATGGTCTGAACTGGAAACCGCCTCAAAGGCAGCACCCAGAGTGTTAGCGATGGCAGCCGGATCCACTATGGTGGCATTAGAAACCTGAAGGCCAGAAACAGTACAATGTGACACTTTACCTGAGAAGCGACGAAGTTTATCCCAAACAACGGATCAAGGCGTAAAACGATTAAAAGACTGGACAAAACTAGCCCAAGATGCCTTCTTGCTATCCTGAATAATGCGACGAGCCCTGGCGCGCGATTGTTTAAAAGTCACCAAATTATCATGTGTAGGGTGTCGCCGAAACACCCTAAGTGCAGTCCTACGGGCACGAACGGCGTCCCGACAATCCTCGTTCCACCACGGAACAGGTGGCCGCCGAGGTTGGGAGGATGAACGGGGTATTGCGCGTTCGGCGGCAGAGGAAATAATAGACGTAAGGTGCTGCACTAGTTGGTGAATGTCGGAGAAGGGCTGGTCGTCAAAATGCACGAGGCTGGAATACAAGCTCCAGTCGGCTTTTGCGAATATCCAGGTAGGTACTCTGGAATGCTGTACGTGATGCGACAGAAGAGAAACGATGCAGGGGTAATGGTCGCTGGAGTAGGTGTCAGCGACGACGTTCCACTGAAGACGATGAGCAAGCTGGAGGGAACAAATGGCAAGGTCCAGGTGAGAGAATGTACCAGAAGAATCAGAAATAAAAGTAGGTGCACCGGTATTGAGGATGAAAAGATTGAACTGATAAAAAATGTCGGAAAGAAGAGTACCCCTCGCACAAGCCCTTGGCGAACCCCATAGTGGGTGATGGGCATTAAAATCTCCCAACAGAAGAAAGGGTGTTGGGAGAGCGGACAGGAGACCTCGAATGTCCGCGGGAGCGAGGGGAGACGATGGAGGTGTATACAGAGAACAAACAGAAAAGTAAAAACCGGGTAACTGCAGTCTAATGGCAACAGCTTGCAAGTCGGACGTAAGTGTGATAGTTTGAAAATGAACGTCATTACGCACCAAAATCATGACACCACCATGAGCAGGAGTACCCTCCTCCGGTTCAAGGTCGTAGCGAACCGGAGTATATCCTCGGAGATCAAAAGGATCGTGAGGGCGAAGCTTAGTCTCCTGCAAACATACGACCATAGGCGTATGGGAACGCAATAAAAGTTGCAGTTCCGCCCTATGCGATCGTACACCACGTACATTCCAGGTCAGGATAGCCATTAAGAAAAAGGGGATAAACTGTCTATTTAGAAGGGCGGCTTAAAATTACCTTTTGTTTAACCTTTGGGCTCGGGCTTTTTGTATGGAGTTGGTCAGACTCCATAGCTTCCTCGGAGGGAGGGCCCACGCGCTCAGTGCCAGAAACCGATTCAAGCGCCGTGAATCGGTTCTGGGTGGCGATGGGTGAGGGGTTCCGCTGAGCGGGGCTTGTCCCAGGACCTTCCTGGGACAGCGACCTCCGAGGAGGAGAAGGTGAACTTTTGTTACCGCGCGCACGCGGAGGGTCTTTCAAAAAATTTCCCTACGTAGTTTCTGCTTGGGCTTCTTTTCAGCGGCTTGCGACTTCATTGACTTTGGACCAGGTTTATAGGGCTTGGTAACAGTAGCTTTAATAGACGACCGGGTGATAGTGGCGGTTAATCCAGTCAAGGTCCAGGTCTGAGTTTCGGCATCTACTCGTGGTACTGGCGAGGCAACAACAGAACTAAATGTGCCAGATCGCAGGAGTGAAGGTTGGCGCGCATGGAAACGCCTCCGGGCTTCGGCGAAGGAGAGTTTCTCCTTTACCCGGATCTCCTGGATCGCCTTCTCGTCCAGATACCGCGGACAGTCGGCAAACGAAGCAGAATGTGACCCTTTACAATTAACGCAGACGGGGGCTGTTGAACAGGCACCTTCGTGTGAGGGCTGGCTACATGTTGCACAGATGTTAACGGCACTCTTACATGAGACTTGCGTATGCCCAAAACGTTGGCACTTAAAACAACGCAGAGGTCTAGGAATATAAGGCCTCACAGAGATACGTTCGTACCCTGCGGAGATGCTTGTGGGCAGATCGACGCCATCAAATGTTAGAAATAGGGTACGAGTGGGTACCAATACGCCGTCGCGTTTGGCCTGCACTCGATGAACCGCTGTCACCTTCTGGTCTGCAAGATATTCGGCCAGGTCCTCGTCCGATATGCCATCGAGGCTATGCGTGGTGACAACTCCTCTACAAGAATTTAAGGTGCGGTGCTTCTCAACACGGATAGGATAACCGTGGAGAAGCGTGGCGCTCAACAAGGACTTACTTTGTGCCTCGGATTTGCTTTGAACTAGCAACGAACCATTACGAAGCCGAGTGCAGGAAAGAACCGGACCAGCAATTGAGTCAATGCCCTTCTGGATAATAAAAGGGTTCACCTTCTCGAATGATTGTCCCTCCTCTGTACGGGTAATCACTAAGTAACAACCAGCTGTTGGCGGTGCTACTTCTGTTACTAAAGTTTTTCGGCGCTTGTTGTTTATAATGGAGAAAGGGTGCTCCATAGCGAAAAAAATCCTCCACCATTGCAACCGTCTCCGACCTCGGGCTCTGACTTCCCGGGCGTTACCCCGGCTTGGGTGAGTGGCCTATCTATACCTAGCTCACCCCAGGGTCACACCTCCCAGAACATAGACAGAGGGACCCAATCGCCGTCGGAAGCCAGCAGCTCATGCAATGGCCCCCCCCGCGGGACTGCAGTTGAACAGCGGATACGAACAGCCCTACATGACGACCCCGGGTGGTGGGGATGACGCCATTACCCACTCACCCAGCTGCGCACGCGGTGCGCTGGTATCCGTCAGGCTGTGTCCACGGAGGATTTAAATAAAAAGATAAAAGAAACTAAAACTGTGTGGGCGTTTCGCACGCAAGGTAGGCCGGCGGGGAAGAAAAAGAGAGATATGCGAATGTCGTGGTGCGAAATGGCCGGAAAGTGATAAGGGAAGAAAGAAACGATGGTGAGGTGCGGTATGGATGGAATGCAAAGAACGCACGAGAGCCTACCTTGGGTCCACCGGTCACGAGAAGAACCCACGTCGACCGGATGAGGGTGAGGGGATGAATGTGGCGATGATTGGCTCGGGAACCCCCGGGTGCGCCAAAAACCCGTACTCACAGAAGGTGAGCCCCTGAGGGGATGATGGTGATGAAAGGCTCGGGCACGCCAAACCCGTACTCACAAAACGAGAGCCTCTGGGGGGCGTGAGGCGTCGGTACAATAACCGGATTCTCTGGACTAGTGCCGAATCCTCTCCGCTTCCAAATCAAACTAATCCCAGTGTGTATTCACTGTATATTTCTATTAATTGTCAACCGTACTACTGCATATTTCTTGCGTATGATGGTTAATCGCCGACAGCATAAATGTGTTAAAGTGTGAATGTAGTTAAAACCGCATCCAACGAACGGCGACTGAGAATAAATATGTAGTGGATACTAGCCGAAGCGAAATTAAATTACAATTTATATAATTGAGATATGCTCTATAATGCTGAATTTTTAAACTGTGTCCTTAATTTGTCCGGGTTATGAATTTTATATCCTACGAATTCATTTTGATCTTCCAAACTATCTCAAACTTCCTGTAAACCAGAACTTGCAGACTTCATTAGTGAAGTGCTGTTATGAAAACACCACGTGTGTTTATTTCCTAAAGTGAACCAAAAGAAACCGAATTCCTTCTCCTGTCATCCCTCCAAAAGAAACCCGCAACCTTTTTGTTGAATCCAACCAACAGACGTCGAGGCTGAACCCTGAGGCAAGACGCCCTCTTAGCCATTACTTCGAAGACATCGCGGGACTTGCGACAGGTGCAGTTGCCTTCAGATGACCGGAGACAGTAACCCCCATAGTGTTTATCAAGAAATATACTCATTTGATGTTTCTTTTTGATATACGCATTTCTATACACATAACAAAACTGTAACCGAAATGTTTCTGGTAATTTTCGATTTTACATGAATAATTGATATTAACATGAGGTTGTGCTACCTTCAAGCAAAAATGTTATTTTAAAAATGTGCGTGCCGAAGTAGTTTTAAGAGCACACAACTGCAACGGTTATTAGCGTTATAACAGCTTCTAAAACTTTGACTGGAACCAGTGACAAAGGTACTGTTAGAAACGCCAGCACAGCATCAACTTCGTAAAATTTAAAAGCAAAGGACGATAGAAAATACGTGACGCAAACCCCGAAGAGAGCGAAAGCCACGCGATAAAATCTAGCCAAAATACCGGTAATAACACGCAAACTAGCATGCGGCGTCTAAACCACTGCGTCGAATAGAATACAAAATGTATTTCGTACCACATTGATACCATCTTCTAGTAGGTCAGACACATTGGCAAGCAAAGACACGGAAACACGCAACGGAGCTAAAAAACTGGCTGAAGTAATGCATGCTTCATAATAGAATATAACTAATATAGTGATAAGAATCAACATTTCAGAAAAAAAATAGCTCTGAACATTTATTGTTTATCTCTGGGGTTCTTAATATATAATTAATACAATGATAAATATCAACGTTTCAGAAAAATAGCCGCAAACATTTATTTTTTACCTCTGCGATTCTTAATGTATAATTAATATAGTGATAAATATCAACATTTTAGAAAAATGGCCACAAACATTTTTTTTACTTCTGCGGTTCTTAATATTAAAAAGAGCATTAAGTGGTGCGGGGTTACCAGAGAGTAAATGGCGGTAGGTAAAACTAGTGTCCCGATAAATCACCTCTTCACCACAGGAAGAATGTGATTAGCAGAGACCGGAACTTAGGTAGAATGCCTTTTTAAATGTGTCAAATCTATTATCAATTTGAAAGTGAGTCTGTACGAATTATACCTTTGTGATTGAAAAGCCACAGTTTTATGGTGTCTTTTTAAATATAAAAGCTTATTTTACGAAATAAATGCTTTTTGTTGCCTTTATGTCATGAATTATCTATCATTTATTAAACATTTCCTTCAGGTACATTTTATTTCAATAACCGTTAGTCCGTGACAATGAATGTTAGTTCGCCGAATGTATATTATTGTCTTTAGTTGCAGACAACATAGGCGTCCCTTCATTCAGTTCATTATTTTCTTTGCAACAATGAGTGCTACCGCGCAAATAAATGTATAGATAACAGAAAGCGTTTGAATTACCGCTTGTGTTTATTTTAAAAGGCAATAATGAGTGCGGGTCTAACTTTGTTTTTCTTTCAGTTTTCATTGCGACGTTGTTGTAGCTAACAGAAAGATGCCGAAATTCAATGTTTCTTTACGCAGTAAATTACAAAGTTACGTTAATACTTTTGAATCCGACGTATTTTGTAAGGACGGTAAAGTACTCACGTGCAAAATATGCGAGCAGTCAGTGAATTACGAAGAAGTATTTTATATCACAGCATATCGGCACCATCAAACACAAAAATGCACTTTCCAAGGCACTTTCCTTGCTTCCAACAGTAATTGCAACATCGAGTCGAAAATCTTAGTTTGCATAGGACTTATGTAAAGCATTCCTCAGCGCCGGAATCCCTTTGTGGAAATCACAGAATCCTTCATTATCACAGTTTTAGGAGAAGTATATTAACCAAACTGTACCTAGCGAATCAAGTTTGCGAAAATGTTACTTAACCGAATGTTACGATGACACATTTCATTTTTGTGTCAATTACAACACTAGCATTTTGTTTGAAACTTTGAAGTTCTTTAAAATATGACGATCGAGTTGTTGAATAGTTTAATCTATTAAATAAATGGGTTTTTCTAATTGGCTTTTATTGCCTGTTTTAGTATTTATAATGCCCTTTTTCCTGCCTATTGTAGCTATTTACGTATGTCTTTTTGCCTGCCTATTTTAATGATTTATAATGCCTAAACTTCCGTTCTCTGGTGATTAGTTAACCCTAGCGATAGGGAGGACCTTAACCTCCCGAAGTTTGTTCCAATGGTCTCACTGAAAGCAACAATAAAATCATCAAACAGTACCGTTAAAACACCCATATGATAAAATCGCCGTCCTGTTAATTGCATCATCAGCCTCATTCCCTGGCATGCCTACATTGCCAGGACTCCACATGAGCGGTGTCCTGGATACACTGAATGTGTGTGACCGCTCGCGCAATTCTTTACTAGCCACTATTAAAATATATTCCCTCAAACAATATATTTTCCCCTTAAATAACGTCTTATAATACTACAATACCCTTTTAAGCCTAGTAGCCATACCAAGTAAACGCTTGCATCTTGTCCATTGGTATCAGAAGAAAAGGGTTACGTACTCTCCAAAAATAAAGGTGTTCAACAACGGATACCAATATGTTGAAAGCCTTATACTTGTGTGATGATATACACAAACCATTTTTCAAGGGCACCGAAAATTTCATCGTTTATAGCAGGGCCCCTCAGACTTTCAAGTCTATTAAGAAGTGGTGCCCACCTCCGTGGTGACTAGCGCTTGGAGAAAGCCAACCGAAGTTGCCCGACGAAATTCGAGCGAATGCCGAAAATGAACGAAAGGGAACGATCTTCCAGTTCAAGGGGGAAGGTGTCACGACCTCTGCCATGCTGATTGCTGAGGCTTGAAACTAAACTAAGATGGAAGTCAGCTGATAAAATAGCAATGCCGAAAATATAAAAATAAACCAGAATTTTCGTATCAACGAGCAATTGTGTAAATGTAGGAGTTTATAGTGATACCTTATTTAATATTGAGTACCAAATAACGCGCATTCGATGTTTAAAACTGGAACATGACCTGAAAACCTAGTAAGGTAGAAGACACCTTATGAATCGAAAGTTTAGTTGGTTTTAATGAAGAATTGAAATATATATATTTCGAAAAGTTTATTTTTATGGATTGCACACTAATATCGTAAAACGAACAAGAGAACTCATGCTCAAAGGGTATGTCTGATACCTATTTCAATTTTGAATGTGAGGTAATGATATTTTGGGATCCATAGTTTGATTTTGGATGTGTATTAGTGTTGTGCTCAAACACTATTTCCTGCTGTTATACCAAATAAATAAATAAATAAATTAGGACATAATGCTCTTTTCATTGCAAAATAACTTAAAGCATTTCATAAACAGAAAATTCCCAATATGTACTGTATATCCTTGGGAATTTTTTTGTCAATCTGGGTAACTCGGTTAAGCGCTGGCCTTGGAAGCACAAATAGTTACATAAAACCTGTGTATTACCACATTATTGCTGAATGATTTCTACATATCTAAATGTCAGCTACCATATTTATGACAAAACACCCAACTTAAATTATATAAATGTGTAATATGTATTGCATGGCAAAATATCTGCTGAAATAGTTATTCTTTTTTAAGTATCTACTTTATTTACATACACCTCATTTGTGAAGTCATAATGGGAGCTGGCTTGTAAAACAACTTCTTGGTTTCATTACTTGATAGTATTGAGTAATGCTATCTCTGTTTTAAATGTTGTCTCATATTCACACTTCTAATTGGGCAGCACTATGGCCTCTCACAAAAAAGCCTGGATTCAATCCTAGGGATCAGAGGTGGGATTTTGTGGTAGATAAAATGGCACTTAGAATGAATGTTCTCTGGTTTTCCCCACCATAATTCCATCAATTGCACCATCTTCATCCCCCCTCCCACCAGTCTCCAATCTCTGTAAACCTGTGAAGTTAAAAGGGACATTAAAATTAAAAATACTATGGAGGACAGAGAGCAATACTAATGAACGAGTGTCTCATCCAGTCCCCAAATTTATAAACCAGCATGTGCTGTTACATTCTTTCTGCAGTCAACATATGAAAAAACAATTAATACTGGCACACTAAACGACATGTTAAAGTGATTGACAATTATGAAGAGTGGGTGTGATATGGTTAAACACAAAGAGACATTATTATTTAGAGACATTGCATTCACATTCATATTTAATCATACTGTATAACACATTTGTATGGTATTTTAAGGAACATGTGCCTACATTAATATACATTTGAATGGCCTACCCAATTAAAATGTTCATTAAATTCTAACCTCTTGAATGTCTGTTATTACAATCTATTGGAATGATCTTATAGGTAATTGCACTTAAGTCACTTATGCATACACAAAGCCAGTTCTAGTTAATAAAACTTAGTTATTGAATAGAAAACACACTTTGATTCCTTTTCCTGGGAAAGGTTCTATATATAACATTTGATATAACATAGTGGAGGTCCTACAGCACATGGGAACCTTAAATTTATTGACAGGTCATATGGGAAAAAAGCAAATTGAGCCCATACAGTGATGTTTGTTTGTTTGTGTTTGTTCATTTGGTTCCACTGTGAGTAATGCTCAAGGGAAATTGAACACATCATACAATTATGAAGTATGCAGAGTAAGTAGGAATATACCCAATGCCAAGAACAGCCTTTGGGGGGGATGTTCCCCTCCCCATCATGTCTTATCTAAGAGAGAAAAATTTGTAAACCATCACCATTTCAACAGTAAACTTCTCGACACGCATTACAGTAGGACAACAATAGCAAATAAGTGTTAATCACCATCACATGCAATCTGATGATGATGATGATGATATGCGGTTTAAGGGCGCTAAACTGCTATGGTCATCAGCGCCCTTACGGTGTATAAAAGAGAAGGTCAAAATATAAAACAGGTAAAAGAACCGCATAGTTAAAAACGGGACACAAACCCGCGATGTTCAAAAGGCTAAAACTAACAATATAACAATAACAAATATAACAATAACAATAATAACAATAACAACAATAATAACAATAACAACAATAAAAAGAACAAGACAAATATCTGAAAACCAACACACTAAAAGCATAGGCAGTAAAGGATTAAAACGTGTCAGGAACTGTAGAATGCGAGGGACATGAGCGCCATATGTCCACTGGGGATAAGAGTTCCCATAAAAAACAGACAGAATAAAAGTACCAAGCTAACAGACGCTCAACGCATTAAATGCGCAGATTAAAATCACTGTCATGAATAAAACGTAAAATACATTCCACAGCATGCGTGTCGTCTGCCAAAACGTTGGCTAAGCCAACAGGCAGACCTACACGAGCACGCAATGCAGCTAAAACCTGACACCCTGTTAAAATGTGACGCACCGTTAAGGGCACGTCACACTGCCCACAGAGTGGTGCGGGGTCACCACTGAGCAAATACCTATGACTAAAAACACAATGTCCAATTCGTAAGCGGGCTAAAAGTACCTCCTCCCGACGTGAAGAACGAGAAGAGGTACCCCAGATTAACGGGAGAGGCTTAACCTCCCGCAACTTGTTCCCCCGGAGGGCCGTCCACTCATCGCGCCAGCGCGAGAGGATGCGGCGACGTAAAAGAGCACACGAATCTGACGAGGGAACTACAGAGGTAAAAAATCTGGGTAAGAAAATCGCCGATTTCGCAGCGGCGTCGGCAGACTCGTTACCTGAGATGCCCACATGACCTGGAATCCACATGAAGGAGACGCTGATGCCAGAGACACCGAGCGAGTGGAGCAGGTCATGTATGCGCTGTACGAGTGGGTGGTAATTGTACAGCGCATGAATAGCCTGAAGGGCACTCAGAGAGTCCGTACAAATAAAACAGTGCCGTAAGTCGTGCCCTGAATGAATAAAACAGTTTGATAAATGCTAAAAAGTTCGGCGGTAAAAATTGAACATTGTTGAGGTAAACGAAAAGTAAAACTCTGAACACCAAAAACAAAGGCACATCCTACTCCAACATCAGTCTTAGACCCATCAGTATATATAAAATGACAGTCCCCGAACTGCGCCTGTAGTTCTAAAAAGGCGGATCTAAGAACAGAAGCAGGGGTCGCATTTTTCGGCATCGACGTTAGCCCAAGGTGGATGTGGGCCTCAGCGCGTGACCATGGAGGAAAACGCGTTTCCCCTCGGGTAAGGGCCGGCGCTGGCGTAACGTCCAAATGCCGAAGTAGCAGTCGAAATCGAACCCCTGGGGGGAGCAATGCCGAGGAGCTAACGAAATATTGCCGATCTAGCGAATCCTCGTAAAATACATCGAAGGACGGGTGGTTAGGCAAGCTTGAGAGCCGACAAGCATAGCTACATAAGAGCATCTCACGCCTGAAAGACAGCGGAGGCTCTGCAGCCTCAGCGTAAAGACTGGGCACGGGGCTAGTTGGAAAGGCCCCTGTAGCGACTCTAATACCACGATGATGAATGGGATTCAAACGACGTAACACAGATGGACGTGCCGACGAATAAACTATACACCCGTAATCAAGTTTGGATCGGACCAAAGAGCGATAAAGGCGAAGAAGGACGGTCCGATCAGCTCCCCAGGATGTGCCACTTAAAACACGTAAAAGATTAAGAGAACGGTCACACTTTGCTTTTAAAAAGGAAACGTGCGAGGTCCAACACAACTTCCTATCAAAAATCAACCCCAAAAATTTCGCCTCGTCTGCAAACGGAAGTATCCCTGGCCCAAGATGGAGAGAGGGCGGAGGGAAATACTTCCGGCGCCAGAAGTTGATGCAGACGGATTTCTCGGCGGAGAAATTAAAGCCGTTGGCGTTACTCCAGGCGTAGAGACGGTCGATACAGCTCTGGAGACGGCGTTCGAGTAGACAGGTCCGCCGTGAACTGCAATAAATAGCGAAATCGTCAACAAAAAGGGACGATGAAATGCCAGGTGGAATACAATCAACAATGGGGTTGATAGCAATCGCAAAAAGTGTGACACTGAGTACAGAGCCCTGCGGTACTCCGTTCTCTTGAATAAAACGACGAGATAAAACCGAGCCCACACGTACACGAAAGACGCGGTCCGTCATAAACTCCCGAAGAAATATGGGAAGACGACCGCGGATATTCCAATCGTGAAGTGTACGTAAAATGCCGCCCCTCCAACAAGTGTCATAAGCTTTCTCCAGGTCAAAAAATACAGCCACGGTTTGACACTTTCTCAGAAATCCATTCATAATATGCGTCGACAAGGACACCAGATGGTCGACGGTAGAGCGATAGCGACGAAACCCGCACTGAGCGTTCGCTAGAAGTTTCTGAGACTCAAGCCACCATGTCAACCGCCCGTTGATCATGCGCTCCATCACCTTGCAAATGCAACTGGTGAGGGAGATAGGGCGGTAGCTGGAAGGTAGTTGGCGATCCTTTCCAGGCTTAAGTATAGGGACAATGGTGGCTTCGCGCCAAACGGAAGGAAAAATGCCGTTTTGCCAAATACGGTTATAGACCTGTAAGAGAAAGAGTTTACTGTCGGCTGAAAGGTTCTTTAACATCAGGACATGAATGCCGTCCGGCCCGGGAGCGGAGTGCCGAGAGCAATGAAGAGCGTGCTCCAGCTCCCTCATTGTGAATAGTTCGTTATAGCATTCATCATTAGCAGACCGAAAAGTATATGATGCGGAATCCTGCCGGTCCTTAATAGAGCGAAAGCCGGCGGAATAATGGTCTGAACTGGAAACCGCCTCAAAGGCAGAACCTAGAGTGTTAGCGATGGCAGCCGGATCCACTATGGTGGCATTAGAAACCTGAAGGCCAGAAACAGTACAATGTGACACTTTACCTGAGAAGCGACGAAGTTTATCCCAAACAACGGATGAAGGCGTAAAACGATTAAAAGACTCGACAAAACGAGCCCAAGATGCCTTCTTGCTATCCTGAATAATGCGACGAGCCCTGGCGCGCGATTGTTTAAAAGTCACCAAATTATCAAGTGTAGGGTGGCGCCGAAACACCCTAAGTGCAGTCCTACGGGCACGAACGGCGTCCCGACAATCCTCGTTCCACCACGGAACAGGTGGCCGCCGAGGTTGGGAGGAGGAACGGGGTATTGCACGTTCGGCGGCTGAGAAAATAATAGACGTAAGGTGCTGCACTAGTTGATTAATGTCGGAGAAGGGCTGGTCGTCAAAATGCACGAGGCTGGAATACAAGCTCCAGTCGGCTTTTGCGAATATCCAGGTAGGTACTCTGGAATGCTGTACGTGGTGCGACAGAAGAGAAACGATGCAGGGGTAATGGTCGCTGGAGTAGGTGTCAGCGACGACGTTCCACTGAAGACGACGTGCAAGCTGGAGTGAGCAAATTGCAAGGTCCAGGTGAGAAAATGTACCAGAAGAATCAGAAATAAAAGTAGGTGCACCTGTATTGAGGATGGAAAGATTGAACTGATAAAAAATGTCGGAAAGAAGAGTTCCCCTCGCACAAGCCCTTGGCGAACCCCATAGTGGGTGATGGGCATTAAAATCTCCCAACAGAAGAAATGGTGTTGGGAGAGCGGACAGGAGAGATCGAATGTCCGCGGGAGCGAGGGGAGACGATGGAGGTGTATACACAGAGCAAACAGAAAACAAAGAGCCGGGTAAGTGAAGGCGAACGGCAACAGCTTGCAAGTCAGATGTAAGTGTGACAGGTGTAAAATGAACGTCATTACGCACCAAAATCATGACACCACCATGAGCAGGAGTACCCTCCTCCGGTTCAAGGTCGTAGCGAACCGGAGTATATCCTCGGAGATCAAAAGGATCGTGAGGGCGAAGCTTAGTCTCCTGCAAACATACGACCATAGGCGAATGGGAACGCAATAAAAGTTGCAGTTCCGCCCTATGCGATCGTACACCACGTACATTCCAGGTCAGGATAGCCATTAAGAATAAGGGGATAAACTGTCTATTTAGAAGGGCGGCTTAAAATTACCTTTTGTTTAACCTTTGGGCTCGGGCTTTTTGTATGGAGTTGGTCAGACTCCATAGCTTCCTCGGAGGGAGGGCCCACGCGCTCAGTGCCAGAAACCGATTCAAGCGCCGTGAATCGGTTCTGGGTGGCGATGGGTGAAGGGTGCCGCTGAGCGCGGCTTGTCCCAGGACCATCCTGGGACAGCGACCTCCGAGGAGGAGAAGGTGAACCTTTGTTACCGCGCGCACGCGGAGGGTCTTTTAAAAAATCTTCCCTACGAAGTTTCTGCTTGGGCTTCTTTTCAACGGCTTGCGACTTCATTGACTTGGGACCAGGTTTATACGGCTTGGTAACTGAAGCCTTAATAGACGGCCGGATGGTAGTGGCGGTTAATCCAGTCAAGGTCCAAGTCTGAGTTTCGGCATCTACTCGTGGTACTGGCGAGGCAACAACAGAACTAAATGTGCCAGATCGCAGGAGTGAGGGTTGGCGCGCATGGAAACGCCTCCGGGCTTCAGCGAAGGAGAGTTTTTCCTTTACCCGGATCTCCTGGATCGCCTTCTCGTCCAAATACCGCGGACAGTCGGCAAACGAAGCAGAATGTGACCCTTTACAATTAACGCAGACGGGGGCTGTTGAACAGGTACCTTCGTGTGAGGGCTGGCTACATGTTGCACAGATGTTAACGGCACTCTTACAGGAGACTTGCGTATGCCCAAAACGTTGGCATTTAAAACAACGCAGAGGTCTAGGAATATAAGGCCTCACAGAAATCCGTTCGTACCCTGCGGAAATGCTCGTGGGCAGATCGACGCCATCAAATGTAATAAACAGGGTACGAGTGGGTACCAATACGCCGTCGCGTTTGGCCTGCACTCGATGCACTGCAGTCACCTTTTGATCGGATAGATATTCTACGAGATCCTCGTCCGATATACCATCGAGGCTATGGGTGGTAACGACGCCCCGACAGGAGTTCAATGTGCGGTGCTTCTCAACACGGATGGGGTAACCGTGGAGAAGCGTAGCGCGCAACAAGGTCTTACTTTGCTGATCGGACTTAGTTTGTGCCAATAAGGAACCATTCCGTAGACGAGTGCATGATTGAACCGCACCAGCAATAGCATCTATTCCCTTCTGAATGATAAAAGGGTTCACCTTCTCAAAATTTTGTCCTTCTTCTGTTCTTGAAATGACTAAGTAACAACCAGATGTCGGCGGTGCTACTTCTGTTACAATAGTTTTTCGGCGCTTGTTTGTATTAATGGAGAAAGGGTGCTCCATAGCGAAAAGAAATCCTCCACCATTGCAACCGTCTCCGACCTCGGGCTCTGACTTCCCGGGCGTTACCCCGGCTTGGGTGAGTGGCCTATCTATACCGATCTCACCCCAGGGTCACACCTCCCAGAACATTGACAGAGGGACCCAATCGCCGTCGGAAGCCAGCAGCTCATGCAATGGCCCCCCCGCGGGACTGCAGTTGAACAGCGGATACGAACAACAACCCTACATGACGACCCCGGGTGGTGGGGATGACGCCATTACCCACTCACCCAGCTGCGCACGCGGTGCGCGGGTATCCGTCAGGCTGTGTCCACGGAGGATTTAAATAAAAATATAAAAGAAACTAAAACTGTGTGGGCGTTTCGCACGCAAGGTAGGCCGGCGGGGAAGAAAAAGAGAGATGCGAAGGTCGTGGTGCGAAATGGCCGGAAAGTGATAAGGGAAGAAAGAAACGATGGTGAGGTGCGGTATGAATGGAATGTAAAGAACGCACGAGAGCCTACCTTGTGTCCACCGGTCACTTGAAGAACCCACCTCGACCGGATGGGGGTGAGGGGATGAAGGTGGCGATGATTGGCTCGGGAACCCCCGGGTACATGCAATCTGCCCTACATAAAGTGCTTACATGAGGTTGATACTATTATGATGATTAATTCACTTTGAATAAGCTCGAAATTAAAACTTTATACTTTGTTATGCTTAAATTTCAATTTCCCATGTAATTTCTATTACCTTGAAGACATGTTTGAGAAAGACATCACTTGAAAGGAGAAATTCTCTTTATTACTGCATGGGTATTATTTGGGAGGACAGTATACAGGGTGAAAGGTACTGCTTGAACCGTACGTTAATCATGGATTCTATATAATGAGTAGTGCAAATATGTCCAATACAATTTTTGTCATTAAACCTACAAAAATGAAACACAGTGTTTTATGTTCCTTGTGCCTGTGTCTATTAGCCATTTTATTACAGTTCAAGCAATATCTTTCACCTTGTATAAGAAAACATTTAGAAGATGGTGGGGTTTGCATATACATAAAACATTATAACATATAAAACTGGGATGTAACAGATCCATCTATCCCATTGACATTTTTTGTGTAGCCCATTTTCCTCTGTTGCTTAAATTTACCAGTTACACAAGAGTATACAAAATTCCTTCCGAATAAAGAGGACTTCACAAGCTGTTCCCAGAAAATTAAAAATAAACATTTTATTTTTCATGTAAATATCTTGAATACAATGCCATTTTAATCAAAATCGTTTGAGTCATTTTTCAGAAAAAAAATCGAGAATTCTTCCGTGTAAAGCGGATTATTTTGGGTGGGGAATTTTCTTGAAAATCTTTGTGTCACATCTTTGGAAGGTACTGAACTTAAACCGATTTGTACTATGTATGTACAAATTCCTGCTTTGAAACGCATGGCATTATGTATTCACTTTCAATTGCCAGTCGAAATGCGCGCGCCAACGTTCCATGTTGCGTATTTGACCACAGCCAATGGGAGCAAAATGTGCCGGAATGGACTACCTTCCCCCTGAACTGGAAGATCGTTTCCTTTCGTTTATTTTCGGCATTCGCTCGAACTTCGTCGGGCAACTTCGGTTGGCTTTCTCCAAGCGCTAGTTCCGTGGTGTGGGGGTAGCGCGTCTCCCTCACATTCATGGCGTCCCGAGTTTGAATCTCTATTAGGGCGTTACCTACGTAAGCCGTTTTTTCTGAACCTCAGAAGACGAATGTCGAAGCCGAGGTCATATGAGCGTCATTTTAACCATTTCATTTATTTACCGTCCAATATGACCTACCCGGTTTAAGCACATTAAACGCCTAAAAAATAAAATGAAGTGGTGTTTCCTGGCGACCGTAAGTGTTTTGAAAGGAAGCGGTGGGAAAGTCCCAGCGTCCGGGTAAAAAACGTACGGGTATATCGTTCGAAAGAAATCCAATTAGAGAAATAGTAACAAAACTTGGAATGGAACAGTCGACAGTTCACAAAGTTATTCGTTGTCGACTGCTGGTGTAGGCATAGGAAGTACAAATTGTGGAACAAATCAAGTCTAATGGCCGACCAAAGCGAGAAGAATTTTCAATCAACATACTGAATCGCGTAGCTGATAAGAAAGTTTTTAATCGCACGCAATATTTCAGATGAGAACCACTTTTCATATATCAGATGATGATGATGATATAGGGTTAAGGGCGCTAAACATCAAAGGTCATCAGCGCCCTCACAAGGTGTAAAATATAAAATTCAAAAACTAAAATACGGAAAAATCCGATAAGTCAAAAACACTAAAAAAAACAAGCACACAAATGCTAAAAACCGCCACACTAAAACATGTTAGACAAGACAATAAAAGAGTAAAACCACGTGTCAAGAACTGTAGAACGCATGGGACATGAGCGCCATATGCCCACTGTGGAGTAGAGCCCCCATTAAAAAGGCAATATATCACAATGTTAAAAGGCGCTCAGCGCATCAAATGCGCCGATTAAAATCAGTCATTGATAAAACGTAAAAGACATTCTACAGCATGCGCATCGTCTGCCAAAACGTTGGCTATGCCAACAGGCAGACCCACACGACCGCGCAATGGAGCTAAAACTTGACACAGTGTTAAAATGTGACGCACCGTTAAGGGCGCATCACACTGCTCGCATACTGGTGTGCTATATCGGGCGATTATCCCGCCCCTGATTCTGTATGGCTGCGAGGTCTGGGGATCGGCCAATGGTAGCGCAGGAAGCTAAACACCGCCCGAGACAAACTGACAATTATCAAAAGCTTGTGAAAATTCTGTAAAACCTCCTATATCGCACAGGTAAAGCCGCGAAAGCGCCTAGGTACTGTGGCGATCACATTCCGCCCAGGTGAACCTGGGCGACCTGTTCTCGATTGCTGGATTGCTGGTCACCACTAAACAGGTATCTATGACTAAAAAGGCAATGTCCGATTCGTAGACGGGCTAAAAGTACCTCTTCCCGACGAGAAGAAGAGAAGAGGTACTCCAGACTAACGGAAGAGGTTTAACCTCCCGCAACTTGTTCCCCCGAAGGGCCGTCCACTCATCGCGCCAAAGCGAGAGGATGCGGCGACGTAAAAGAACACAAATCTGACGAGGGAATAACAGAGGTAAAAACTCTAGGTAATAAAGTCGCCGATTTGGCAGCAGCGTCGGCAGACTCGTTCCCTGAGATGCCCATATGACCTGGAGTCCACAGGAAGGAGACGCTGATGCCAGTGATGAAGATGATGATGATGAGATGCGGTTTAAGGGCGCTAAACAGCTAAGGTCATCAGCGCCCTTACAAAATATAAAAGTTACAGTCCAAAAATAAAAGTCCGATAAAAAACCGCATAATTAAAAAAAACGGGACACAAACCTGCGATGTCCAAAGGCAAAACACAAAACACCGAATTCCAACAAACAACACACTAAAAGCATGGTCAATAAAAGAGTAACACAACGTGTAAAGAACTGTAGAATGCGAGGGGCACGAGCGCCAGATGTCCATTGGGGAGGAGATGCCCCATTAAAAAGACAATATAAAATCACACAGTCAAAAGACGCTCAGCGCATCAAATGCGTCGGCTAAAGCCAATGTCACTGATAAAACGTAAAAGACATTCTACAGCACGCGGGTCGTCTGCCAAAACGTTGGCTACGCCAACAGGCAGACCAACACGAACGCGCAACGGAGCTAAAACTTGACACTGCTAAAATGTGACGCACCGTTAAGGGCGCATCACACTGCTCACAGAGTGGTGCGGGGTCACCAATGAGCAGGTATCTATGGCTAAAAAGACAATGTCCGATTCGTAAACGAGCTAAAAGTACCTCTTCCCGACAAGAACAGGTACCCCAGACTAACAGAAGAGGTTTAACCTCCATCAACTTGTTCCCTCTAAAAGACGCCCCCTCATCGCGCCAGCGCGAGAGGATACGGTAACGTAAAATAACATAAAAGTCTCAGGAAGGAACAGCACAGGTAAAACATCTGGGTGATAAAATGGCCGATTAGGCAGCTGATGATGATGAGGAGGAGGAGAAGATGCGCTTAAAGGGGCTTAACTGACAAGGTTATTAGCGCCCTTACTATGTGTAAAATATAAAATGTAAAAGTCAAAAAAGTAAAAAAAAACCTACAAACCGCTTGGTCAAAAACACTAAAAAACACAACAGACGAAATACTAAGATCTACACACTAAAACCATGGCCAACAACAGAATAAAACGTGTCAAGAACTGTAGAATGCGAGGGACACAAACGCCAGATGTCCACTGGGGAGGAGTGCCCCCATTAAAAGATAACGTAAAATCAGACAGCTAAAAGGCGCTCAGCGCATCAAATGCGACGGCTAAAACCAATGTCAGTGATAAAACGTAAAAGACATTCTACAGCATGCTCATCGTCTGCCAAGACGTTGGCTAGGCCAACAGGCAGACCAACACGAACGCGCAACGGAGTAAAAACTTGACACTCTGAGCAGTGTGATGCGCCCTTAACGGTGCGTCACATTTTAACACACAGTGGTGCGGGGTCACCACTGAGCAGGTATCTATGACTAAAAAGACAAAGCCGATCCGTAACCGAGCTAAAAGTACCTCTTCCCGACGAGAAGAACGAGAAGAGGTACCCCAGACTAACGGATGAGGTTTAACCTCCCGCAACTTGTTCCCCTGAGAGCCGCCCACTCGTCGCGCCAGCGCGAGGATACGGTAACGTAAAATAACATAAAAATCTGAGGAAGAAACAACACAGGTAAAACATCTGGGCGATAAAATGACCGATTTGGCAGCGGCGTCGGCAGACTCGTTGCCTGAGATGCCCACATGACCTGGAATCCACACGAAGGAGACGCTGATGCCAGATGCACCAAGCGAGTGGAGCAGGTCATGAATGCGCTGTACGAGCGAGTGGTAACCATACAGCGCGTGAATACTCTGAAGGGCACTCAGAGAGTCCGAACAAACAACACAGCGCCGTAAGACGTGCCGCTGAATGTATAAAACACATTGATATATATAAAAAGTTCGGCGTATAAATCGAACATTGTTCAGGTAAACGAAAAGTAAAACCCTGTGCACCAAAAACAAATGCACATCCGACTCCAACATCAGCCTTAAACCCATCGGTATATATAAAATGACAGTCCCCGAAACGTGCCTGTAGTTCTAAAAAAGCCGATCTAATTGCGGAAGCAGGGGTAGCATTTTTCGGCATCGACGTTAGGCCAAGGTGACAGTGGGCCTCAGCGCGCGACCATGGAGGAAAACGCGTTTACCCCCGTGGAAGGGCCGGCGCTGGCGTAACGTCCAAAAGCCGAAGTAGCAGTCGAAATCGAACCCCTGGAGGGAGCAATGCAGATGAGCTAACTAAATATTGGCGATCAAGCGAATCCTCGTAAAATGTCGCGAAGGACGGGTGGTCAGGCAAGCTGGAGAGACGACAGGCATAGCTGCACAAGAGCATCTCACGCCGGAAGGACAGCGGAGGCTCTGCAGCTTCAGCATATAGGCTAGGTACAGGACTGGTTGGAAAGGCCCCTGTAGCGACTCTTATGCCTCGATGGTGAATGGCATTCAATCGACGTAACACAGATGGACGTGCCGATGAATAGACAATGCACCCGTAATCAAGCTTGGATCGGACCAAGGAGCGATAAAGACGTAGAAGAACGGTCCGATCAGCTCCCCAGGATGTGCCACTTAAAACACGTAAAAGATTAAGAGAACGGTCACACTTTGCTTTTCAAAAAGAAACGTGAGAAGTCCAGCTCAGCTTTCGATCAAAGATCAACCCCAAAAATTTCACCTCGTCTGCAAATGCAAGGACCTCAAACCCAAGGTGGAGAGAGGGCGGAGGGAAAGCCTTCCGGCGCCAGAAGTTGATGCAGACAGATTTCTCGGCGGAGAAATTAAAGCCGTTGGAGTTTCTCCAGGCGTAGAGATGGTCCATATAGCTCTGGAGACGGCGTTCGAGCAGACAGGTCCGGCGTGAACTACAACTGGAAAAATCGTCAACGAAAAGGGACGATGAAATGCCAGCTGGAATACAATCAACAATGGGGTTGATAGCTATCGCAACAAGTGTGACGCTGAGTACAGAGCCCTGCGGTACTCCGTTCTCTTGAATAAAACGACTAGATAAAACCGAGCCCACACGTACACGAAAGACACGGTCCGTCATAAACCCCCGAAGAAATATGAGAAGACGACCGCGGATATTCCATGCGTGAAGTGTACGTAAAATGCCGCCCCTCCAACAAGTGTCATAAGCTTTCTACAGGTCAAAAAACACAGCCACGGGTTGACACTTTCTCAGAAATCCATTCATAATATGCGTCGACAGGGACACCAGATGATCGACGGTAGAGCGATAGCGGCCAAATCCGCACTGAGAGTTCGCTAGCGGTTTCTGAGATGATGATGATGATGATATGCGGTTTAAGGGCGCTAAACTGCTAGGGTCATCAGCGCCCTTACAATGTGTAAAATATAAGGTCAAAGTATAAAAGGTAAAAAAACCGCATAATTAAAAAACGGGACACAAACCCGCGATGTCCAAAAAGTTAAAACTAACAATAGTATAACAATAACAACAAGAATAAAAATAACAAGAATAACAATAACAACAAGAATAACAATAACAACAATAATAACAATAATTATATCTCAAAAACCAACACACTAAAAGCATAGCCAATAAAAGATTAAAACGTGTCAAGAACTGTAGAATGCGGGACATGAGCGCCACATGTCACTGGGGAGTAAGTCCCTATAAAAACATACAGAAGAAAATAACAAAGCTAAAAGACGCTCAGCGCATCAAATGCGACGATTAAAATCAATGTCACTTATAAAACGTAAAAGACATTCTACAGCATGCGCGTCGTCTGCCAAAACGTTGGCTATGCCAACAGGCAGACCCAGGCGAACGCGCAGTGGAGCTAAAACTTGACACTCAGTTAAAATGTGACGCACCGTTAAGGGCACGTCACACTGCTGACACAGCGGAGCAGGATCACCACTGAGCAGGTAACTATGACTAAAACGACAATGTCCAATTCGTAAACGGGCTAAAAGTACCTCTTCCCGACGTGAAGAACGAGAAGAGGTACCCCAGATTAACGGGAGAGGCTTAACCTCCCGCAACTTGTTCCCCCGGAGGGCCGTCCACTCATCGCGCCAGCGCGAGAGGATGCGGCGACGTAAAATAACACACGAATCTGACGAGGGAACAACAGAGGTAAAAAATCTGGGTAATAAAATCGCCGATTTCGCAGCGGCGTCGGCAGACTCATTACCTGAGATGCCCACATGACCTGGAATCCACATGAAGGACACGCTGATGCCAGTGACACCAAGCGAGTGGAGCAGGTCATGTATGCGCTGTACAAGCGGGTGGTAATGGTACAGCGCAGTAATAGTCTGAAGGGCACTCAGAGAGTCCGTACAAATAAAACAGTGCTGTAAGGCGTGCCGCTGAATGTATAAAATAGATTGATAAATGCTAAAAAGTTCGGCAGTAAAAATTGAACATTGTCCAGGTAAACGAAACTTAAAACTACAGTGACCAGACACAAAGGCACATCCAACTCCAGCTTCAGTCTTAGATCCATCGGTATAGATAAAATAGTAGTCTCCGAATTGAGCCCGTACTTCTAAAAAAGCCGATCTAAAGACTGAAGCAGGGGTCTCAGTCTTCGGCATCGACGTTAGCCCAAGGTGACAGTGGGCCTCAGCGCGAGACCATGGAGGAAAACGCGTTTCCCCCCGTGGAAGGGCCGGCGCTGGCGGAACGTCTAAATGCCGAAGGAGCTGTCGAAAGCGAACCCCTGGTGGGAGCAAGGCAGAGGAGCTAATAAAATAGTGACGATCAAGTGACTCCTCGAAAAATAACTCGAAGGACGGGTGGTTAGGCAAGCTTGAGAGTCGACAAGCATAGCTGCACAAGAGCATCTCACGCCTGAAGGACAGCGGAGGCTCTGCAGCTTCTGCGTACAGACTGGGTACAGGGCTAGTTGGAAAGGCCCCTGTAGCGACTCTGATGCCACGATGGTGAATGGCATTCAATCGACGTAACACAGATGGACGTGCCGACGAATAAACAATACACCCGTAATCAAGCTTGGATCGGACCAAAGAGCGATAAAGGCGAAGAAGGACGGTCCGATCAGCTCCCCAGGATGTGCCACTTAAAACACGTAAAATATTAAGAGAACGGTCACACTTTGCTTTTAAAAAGGAAACGTGCGAGGTCCAACACAACTTCCTGTCAAAAATCAACCCCAAAAATTTCGCCTCGTCTGCAAACGGAAGTATCCCTGGCCCAAGATGGAGAGAGGGCGGAGGGAAATACTTCCGGCGCCAGAAGTTGATCCAGACGGATTTCTCGGCGGAGAAATTAAAGCCGTTGGCGTTACTCCAGGCGTAGAGACGGTCGATACAGCTCTGGAGACGGCGTTCGAGTAGACAGGTCCGCCGTGAACTGCAATAAATAGCGAAATCGTCAACAAAAAGGGACGATGAAATGCCAGGTGGAATACAATCAACAATGGGGTTGATAGCAATCGCAAAAAGTGTGACACTGAGTACAGAGCCCTGCGGTACTCCGTTCTCTTGAATAAAACGACGAGATAAAACCGAGCCCACACGTACACGAAAGACGCGGTCCGTCATAAACTCCCGAAGAAATATGGGAAGACGACCGCGGATATTCCAATCGTGAAGTGTACGTAAAATGCCGCCCCTCCAACAAGTGTCATAAGCTTTCTCCAGGTCAAAAAATACAGCCACGGTTTGACACTTTCTCAGAAACCCATTCACAATATGCGTCGACAAGGACACCAGATGGTCGACGGTAGAGCGATAGCGACGAAATCCGCACTGAGCGTTCGCTAGAAGTTTCTGAGACTCAAGCCACCATGTCAACCGCCCGTTGATCATGCGCTCCATCACCTTGCAAATGCAACTGGTGAGGGAGATAGGGCGGTAGCTGGAAGGTAGTTGGCGATCCTTCCCAGGCTTAAGTATAGGGACAATGGTGGCTTCGCGCCAAACGGAAGGGAAAATGCCGTCTTGCCAAATACGGTTATAGCCCTGTAAAAGAAATAGTTTACTGTCGGCTGAAAGGTTCTTTAACATCAGGACATGAATGCCGTCCGGCCCGGGAGCGGAGTGCCGAGAGCAATGAAGAGCGTGCTCCAGCTCCCTCATTGTGAATAGTTCGTTATAGCATTCAGCATTAGCAGACCGAAAAGTATATGATGCGGAATCCTGCCGGTCTTTAATAGAGCGAAAGCCGGCGGAATAATGGTCTGAACTGGAAACCGCCTCAAAGGCAGAACCCAGAGTGTTAGCGATGGCAGCCGGATCCACTATGGTGGCATTAGAAACCTGAAGGCCAGAAACAGTACAATGTGACACTTTACCTGAGAAGCGACGAAGTTTATCCCAAACAACGGATGAAGGCGTAAAACGATTAAAAGACTCGACAAAACGAGCCCAAGATGCCTTCTTGCTATCCTGAATAATGCGACGAGCCCTGGCGCGCGATTGTTTAAAAGTCACCAAATTATCAAGTGTAGGGTGGCGCCGAAACACCCTAAGTGCAGTCCTACGGGCGCGAACGGCGTCCCGACAATCCTCGTTCCACCACGGAACAGGTGGCCGCCGAGGTTGGGAGGATGAACGGGGTATTGCACGTTCGGCGGCTGAGAAAATAATAGACGTAAGGTGCTGCACTAGTTGATTAATGTCGGAGAAGGGCTGGTCGTCAAAATGCACGATGCTGGAATACAAGCTCCAGTCGGCTTTTGCGAATATCCAGGTAGGTACTCTGGAATGCTGTACGTGGTGCGACAGAAGAGAAACGATGCAGGGGAAATGGTCGCTGGAGTAGGTGTCAGCGACGACGTTCCACTGAAGACGACGTGCAAGCTGGATTGAGCATATGGCAAGGTCCAGGTGAGAGAATGTACCGGAAGAATCAGAAATAAAAGTAGGTGCACCTGTATTGAGGATGGAAAGATTGAACTGATAAAAAATGTCGGAAAGAAGAGTTCCCCTCGCACAAGCCCTTGGCGAACCCCATAGTGGGTGATGGGCATTAAAATCTCCCAACAGAAGAAATGGTGTTGGGAGAGCGGACAGGAGAGATCGAATGTCCGCGGGAGCGAGGGGAGACGATGGAGGTGTATACACAGAACAAACAGAAAAGAAAAAACCGGGTAACTGCAGTCTAATGGCAACAGCTTGCAAGTCGGACGTAAGTGTGATAGGATGAAAATGAACGTCATTACGCACCAACAACATGACACCTCCATGAGCAGGAGCACCCTCCTCCGGTTCAAGATCGTAGCGAACCGGAGTGTACCCTCGGAGATCGAAAGGGTCGTGAGGGCGAAGCTTGGTCTCCTGCAAACACACGACCATAGGTGAATGGGAACGCAATAAAAGTTGCAGTTCCGCCCTATGCGATCGTACACCACGTACATTCCAGCTCAGGATAGCCATGAATAAAAGGGATAAACTGTCTACTTAGAAGGGCGGCTTAAAATTACCTTTTGTTTAACCTTTGGGCTCGGGCTTTTTGTATGGAGTTGGTCAGACTCCATAGCTTCCTCGGAGGGAGGGCCCACGCGCTCAGTGCCAGAAACCGATTCAAGCGCCGTGAATCGGTTCTGGGTGGCGATGGGTGAGGGGTGCCGCTGAGCGCGGCTTGTTTCAGGACCTTCCTGGGACAGCGACCTCCGAGGAGGAGAAGGTGAACTTTTGCTACCGCGCGCACGCGGAGGGTCTTTCAAGAAATCTTCCCTACGTAGTTTCTGCTTGGGCTTCTTTTCAGCGGCTTGCGACTTCATTGACTTTGGACCAGGTTTATAAGGCTTGGTAACAGTAGCTTTAATAGACGGCCGGATGGTAGTGGCGGTTAATCCAGTCAAGGTCCAGGTCTGAGTTTCGGCATCTACTCGTGGTACTGGCGAGGCAACAACAGAACTAAATGTGCCAGATCGCAGGAGGGAAGGTTGGCGCGCATGGTAACGCCTCCGGGCTTCAGCGAAGGAGAGTTTTTCCTTTACCCGGATCTCCTGGATCGCCTTCTCGTCCAAGTACCGCGGACAGTCGGCAAACGAAGCAGAATGAGACCCTTTGCAATTAACGCAGACGGGGGCTGTTGAACAGGTACCTTCGTGTGAGGGCTGGCTACATGTTGCACAGATGTTAACGGCACTCTTACATGAGACTTGCGTATGCCCAAAACGTTGGCATTTAAAACAACGCAGAGGTCTAGGAATATAAGGCCTCACAGAAATCCGTTCGTACCCTGCGGAAATGCTCGTGGGCAGATCGACGCCATCAAATGTAATAAACAGGGTACGAGTGGGTACCAATACGCCGTCGCGTTTGGCCTGCACTCGATGGACCGCTGTCACCTTCTGGTCTGCAAGATATTCTACCAGGTCCTCGTCCGATATACCATCGAGGCCATGGGTGGTAATAACGCCTCGACAGGAATTCAATGTGCGGTGCTTCTCGACACGGATAGGATAGCCGTGGAGAAGCGTAGCGCGCAACAAGGTCTTACTTTGCAGATCGGATTTCGTTTGGGCTAATAAGGAACCATTCCGTAGACGAGTGCAGGACTGAACCGCACCAGCAATTGCATCAATGCCCTTTTGAATGATGAAAGGGTTCACCTTCTCAAAGCTTTGTCCTTCTTCGGTTCGTGAAATGACCAAGTAACAACCAGTTGTCGGTGGTGTCACTTCTGTTACATAGACTTTTCGGCGCTTGTTAGTAGTAATGGAGGAAGGGTGCTCCATAGCGAAAGAAATCCTCCACCATTGCAACCGTCTCCGACCTCGGGCTCTGACTTCTCGGGCGTTACCCCGGCTTGGGTGAGTGGCCTATCTATACCAGACTCACCCCAGGGTCACACCTCCCAGAACATAGACAGAGGGACCCAATCGCCGTCAGAAGTCAGCAGCTCATGCAATGGCCCCCCCGCGGGACTGCAGTTGAACAGCGGATACGAACACATACCCTACATGACGACCCCGGGTGGTGGGGATGACGCCATTACCCACTCACCCAGCTGCGCACGCGGTGCGCGGGTATCCGTCAGGCTGTGTCCACGGAGGATTTAAATAAAAAGATAAAAGAAACTAAAACAGTGTGGGCGTTTCGCACGCAAGGTAGGCCGGCGGGGAAGAAAAAGAGATATGCGAATGTCATGGTGCGAAATGGCCGGAAAGTGATAACGGAAGAAAGAAACGATGGTGAGGTGCGGTATGAATGGAATGTAAAGAACGCACGAGAGCCTACCTTGTGTCCACCGGTCACTTGAAGAACCCACCTCGACCGGATGGGGGTGAGGGGATGAATGTGGCGATGAATGGCTCGGGAACCCCCGGGTGCGCCAAAAACCCGTACTCACATAAGGTGAGCCCCTGAGGGGGGTTTCTGAGACTCAAGCCACCATGTCAACCGCCCGTTGATCATGCGCTCCATCACCTTGCAAACGCAACTGGCGAGGGAGATAGGGCGGTAGCTGGTAGGTAGTTGGCGATCCTTCCCAGGCTTAAGTATAGGGACAATGGCGGCTTCGCGTCAAACGAAAGGAAAAAAGCCGTCTTGCCAAATACGGTTATAGACCTGTAAGAGAAAGAGATTACTGTCGGCTGAAAGGTTCTTTAACATCAGGACATGAATGCCGTCCGGCCCAGGAGCGGAGTGCCTAGAGCAATGAAGAGCGTGCTCCAGCTCCCTCATTGTGAAAAGTTCATTATAACACTCATTATTAGCAGACCGAAAATTAAAGGTGTTGGAATCCAGCCAGTCTTTGATAGAGCGAAAGCCGGCGGAATAATGGTCTGAACTGGATACCGCCTCAAAGGCAGCACCCAGAGTGTTAGCGATGGCAGCCGGATCCACTATAGTGGCATTGGAAACCTGAAGGCCGAAACAGTACAATTCGACACTTTACCTGACAAGCGACTAAGTTTATCCCAAACAGATGAAGGCGTAAAGCGATTAAAAGACTCGACTAAACGAGTCCACGACGCCTTCCTGCTATCCTGAATATGGCGACGATCCCTGGCGCGCGATTGTTTAAAAGTCACCAAATTATCAAGTGTAGGGTGTCGCCGAAACACCCTAAGTGCAGTTCTACGGCGCGAACGGCGTCCCGACAATCCTCGTTCCAACACGGAACAGCCGGTCGCCGAGGTTGAGAGGATGAACGGGGAATTGCGCGTTCGTCGGCAGAGAAAACCGTAGACGTAAGGTGCTGCACTAGTTGGTTCATGTCGGCGAAGGGCTGATCGTCAAATTGCACGAGGCTGGAATACAAGCTCCAGTCGGCTTTTGTGAATATCCAGGTAGGTACTCTCGAACGCTGTACGTGGTGTGACAGAAGAGAAACGATGCAGGGATAATGGTCACTGGAGTAGGTGACAGCGACGACGTTCCACTGAAGACGACTAGAAAGCTGCAGTGAGCAAACGGCAAGGTCCAAGTCAGAAAATGTACCGGAAGAATCAGAAAGAAACGTAGGCTCACCTGTATTGAGTATAGAGAGATTGAACTGATCAAAAATGTCCGCGAGAAGAGTGCCCCTCGCACAAGCCCTAGGCGAACCCCACAGAGGGTGATGGGCATTAAAATCTCCCAACAGGACAAATGGTGTTGGGGGAACGGACAAGAGATCTCGAAGGTCCGCGTTAGCGAGGGGAGACGATGGAGGTGAATATACAGAGCACACAGAAAAGAAAAAACCTGGGTAACTGCAGTCTAATGGCAACAACTTGCAAGTCGGACGTAAGAGTGAGACGTTGAAAATGTACGTCGTTACGCCCTAACAACATGACACCTCCATGAGCAGGAGTAGCAAACCGGAGTATATCCTCGGAAAAAGGATCATGAGGGCGCAGCTTAGTCTCCTGCAAACACACGACCATAGGCGAATGGTAACGCAATACAAGTTGCAGATCCGCCCTATGCAATCGTACACCACGTACATTCCAGGTCAGGATAGCCAATAAGAAAAAGGGATAAACTGTCTATTTAGAAGGGCGGCTTAAAATTACCTATTGCTTAACATTTGGGCTCGGGCTTTTGGTATGGAGTTGGTCAGACTCCATAGCCTCCTCCAAGGGAGGGCCCACGCGCTCAGAGCCAGAAACCGATTCAAGCGCCGCGAATCGGTTCTGGGTGGCGATGGGTGAGGGGTGCCGTTGAGCGCGGCTTGTCCCAGGAGCTTCCTGGGACTGCGACCTCCGAGGGGGAGAAGGTGAACTCTGCTTGCTATGAACACGCGGAGGGTCTTTTAAAAATCTTCTCTTCGAAGTTTCTGCTTCGGTTTTTTCTCAGTGGCTTTTGACTTCATAGACTTTGGACCAGGTTTATAGGGCTTGGTAACTGTAGCCTTAATGGACGGCCGGATGGTAGTGGTGGTCAATGCAGTCATGATCCAAGTTTGAGTCTCTGCATCCTTCCGGTATACTGGCGAGGCAACAACAGAACATGATGTTCCCTATCGCAGGAGCGAAGGTTGGCGCGCATGGTAACGCCTACGGGCTTCGGCGAAGGAGAGTTTCTCCTTTACCCGGATCTCCTGGATCGCCTTCTCGTCCAAATACCGCGGACAGTCGCCAAATGAAGCAGAATGTGACGCTTTGCAATTGACGCAGACGGAGGCTGTTGAACAGGCCCCTTCGTGTGAGGGCTGGCTACATGTTGCACAGAAGTTAACGGCACTCTTACATCAGACCTGCGTATGCCCAAAACGTTGGCATTTAAAACAACGCAGAGGTCTTGGAATATATGGCCTCACAGAAATCCGTTCGTATCCTGCGGAAATGCTCGTGGGCAGATTGACGCCATCAAAAGTTACAAACAGGGTACGAGTGGGTAACAATTCACCGTCGCGTTTGGCCTGCACTCGATGCAATGCTGTCACCTTTTGGTCTGTAATATAGTCTACGAGTTCGTCGTCCGACATACCATCGAGACTATGGGTGGTAATGACGCCTCGACAGGAATTCAATGTGCGATGCTTCTCCACACGGATAGGATAACCGTGGAGAAGCGTGGCGCGCAACAAGGACGTACTTTCTGTTCAGTTTTGGTTTGAACCAACAAGGAACCAATTCGAAGACGAGTGCAGGACTGAACCGCACCTGTAATAGCGTCAATGCCCTTCTGAATAATGAAAGGGTTCACCTTCTCAAAACTTTGTCCTTCTTCTGTTCGTGAAATGACCAGATGTCGGCGATGGTACTTCCGTTACATAGACATTTCGGCGCTTGTTGTTAGTAATGGAGAAAGGGTACTCCATAGCGAAATAAATCCTCCACCATTGCCACGGTCTCCGACCTCGGGCTCTGACTTCCCGGGCGTTACCCCGGCTTGGGTGAGTGGCCTATCTCACCCCAGGGTCACACCTCCCAAAACATAGACAGAGGGACACAATCGCCGTCAGAAGTCAGCAGCTCATGCAATGGCCCCCCGCGGGACTGCAGTTGAACAGCGGATACGAACACAAACCCTACATGACGACCCCGGGTGGAGGGGATGACGCCATTACCCACTCACCCAGCTGCGCACCTCGTGCGCGGGTATCCGTCAGGCTGTGTCCACGGAGGATTAAAATAAAAGGTTAAAAGTAACTAAAAGTGTGTGGGCGTTTCGCACCCAAGGTAGGCCGGCGAAGCAGTAAAAGAGATGTGTAAATGAATAGGCGTTGGGCGAAATGTGCATAAATAGAAGAGAAGAAAGAAACGATGATGAGGGGCGACATGGAATGAAATGCACAGAACGCACGAGATGATGATGATGATATGCGGCTTAAGGGCGCTAAACTGCTGAGGTCATCAGCGCCCTTACAATGTATAAAATATAAAGTCAAAATATAAAAACAGGTAAAAGAACCGCATAATTAAAAAACGGGACGTAAACCCGCGATGTCCAAAAGGCTAAAAATAACAATAACATAACAATAACAACAATAATAACAACAATAAAATCGATAACATCAATAAAATCAATAACAACAATAAAATCAATAACAATAATAATATAAATATCTGAAAAAACCAACACACTAAAAGCATAGGCAATAAACGATTAAAACGTGTCAAGAACTGTAGAATGGCACATCCTACTCCAACATCAGTCTTAGACCCATCAGTATATATAAAATGACAGTCCCCGAACTGCGCCTGTAGTTCTAAAAAGGCGGATCTAAGAACAGAAGCAGGGGTCGCATTTTTCGGCATCGACGTCAGCCCAAGTTGGATGTGGGCCTCAGCGCGCGACCATGGAGGAAAACGCGTTTCCCCTCGGGTAAGGGCCGGCGCTGGCGGAACGTCCAAATGCCGAAGTAGCAGTCGAAATCGAACCCCTGGAGGGAGCAAAGCAGAGGAGCTAACTAAATACGGCCGGTCAAGTGAATCCTCGTAAAATGCCGCGAAGGACGGGTGGTCAGGCAAGCTGGAGAGTCGACAGGCATAGCTACATAAGAGCATCTCACGCCTGAAAGACAGCGGAGGCTCTGCAGCCTCAGCGTAAAGACTGGGCACGGGGCTAGTTGGAAAGGCCCCTGTAGCGACTCTAATACCACGATGATGAATGGGATTCAAACGACGTAACACAGATGGACGTGCCGACGAATAAACAATACACCCGTAATCAAGTTTGGATCGACCAAAGAGCGATAAAGGCGAAGGACGGTCCGATCAGCTCCCCAGGATGTGCCACTTAAAACACGTAAAATATTAAGAGAACGGTCACACTTTGCTTTTAAAAAGTAAACGTGCAAGGTCCAACACAACTTCCTATCAAAAATCAATCCCAAAAATTTCGCCTCGTCTGCAAACGGAAGTATCCCTGGCCCAAGATGGAGAGAGGGCGGAGGGAAATACTTCCGGCGCCAGAAGTTGATGCAGACGGATTTCTCGGCGGAGAAATTAAAGCCGTTGGCGTTACTCCAGGCGTAGAGACGGTCGATACAGCTCTGGAGACGGCGTTCGAGTAGACAGGTCCGCCGTGAACTGCAATAAATAGCGAAATCGTCAACAAAAAGGGACGATGAAATGCCAGGTGGAATACAATCAACAATGGGGTTGATAGCAATCGCAAAAAGTGTGACACTGAGTACAGAGCCCTGCGGTACTCCGTTCTCTTGAATAAAACGACGAGATAAAACCGAGCCCACACGTACACGAAAGACGCGGTCCGTCATGAACTCCCTAAGAAATATGGGAAGACGACCGCGGATATTCCATGCGTGAAGTGTACGTAAAATGCCGCCCCTCCAACAAGTGTCATAAGCTTTCTCCAGGTCAAAAAATACAGCCACGGTTTGACACTTTCTCAGAAATCCATTCATAATATGCGTCGACAAGGACACCAGATGGTCGACGGTAGAGCGATAGCGACGAAACCCGCACTGAGCGTTCGCTAGAAGTTTCTGAGACTCAAGCCACCATGTCCACCGCCCGTTGATCATGCGCTCCATCACCTTGCAAATGCAACTGGTGAGGGAGATAGGGCGGTAGCTGGAAGGTAGTTGGCGATCCTTCCCAGGCTTAAGTATAGGGACAATGGTGGCTTCGCGCCAAACGGAAGGAAAAATGCCGTCCTGCCAAATACGGTTATAGACCTGTAACAGAAAGAGTTTACTGTCAGCTGAAAGGTTCTTTAACATCAGGACATGAATGCCGTCCGGCCCAGGAGCGGAGTGCCGAGAGCAATGAAGAGCATGCTCCAGCTCCCTCATTGTGAAAAGTTCATTATAACACTCAATATTAGCAGATCGAAAATTAAAGGTGTCGGAATCCAGCCGGTCTTTGATAGAGCGAAAGCCGGCGGAATAATGGTCCGAATTGGATACCGCCTCAAAGGCAGCACCCAGAGTGTTAGCGATGGCAGCCGGATCCACTATGGTGGCATTAGAAACCTGTAGGCCAGAAACAGTACAATGCGACACTTTACCTGAGAAGCGACGAAGTTTATCCCAAACAACAGATGAAGGCGTAAAGCGATTAAAAGACTCGACAAAACGAGCCCACGACGCCTTCTTGCTATCCTGAATAGTGCGACGAGCCCTGGCGCGCGATTGTTTAAAAGTCACCAAATTATCAAGTGTAGGGTGGCACCGAAACACCCAAAGTGCAGCCCTACGAGCACGAACCGCGGCCCGACAATCCTCGTTCCACCACGGAACAGGCATTCGCCGAGGTTGAGAGGATGAACGGGGAATGGCGCGTTCGGCAGCAGAGAAAATAGTAGACGTAAGGTACTGCACTAGTTCGTTAATGTCGGTGAAGGGCTGGTCGTCAAAATGCACGAGGCTGGAATACAAACTCCAGTCGGCTTTTGGGAATATCCAGGTAGGTACTCTGAAATGTTGGACGTGGTGTGACAGAAGAGAACGATGCAGGGGTAATGGTCGCTGGAGTAGGTGTCAGCGACGACGTTCCACAGCAGACGACTAGCAGGCTGGAGGGAGCAAACGGCAAGGTCCAGGTGTGAGAATGTACCAGAAGAATCGGAAATAAAAGTAGGCTCACCTGTATTGAGGATTGAAAGATTGAACTGGTAAAAAATGTCGGAAAGAAGATTTCCCCTCGCACAAGCCCTTGGCGAACCCCATAGTGGGTGATGGGCATTAAAATCTCCCAACAGAAGAACTGGTGTTGGGAGAGCGGACAGAAGAGCCCGAATGTCCGCGGGAGCGAGGGGAGACGATGGAGGTGAATACACAGAACAAACAGAAAAGAAAAAACCGGGTAACTGCAGTCTAATGGCAACAGCTTGCAAGTAGGACGTAAGTGTGATAGGTTGAAAATGAACGTCATTACGCACCAACAACATGACACCTCCATGAGCAGGAGCACCCTCCTCCGGTTCAAGATCGTAGCGAACCGGAGTGTACCCTCGGAGATCGAAAGGGTCGTGAGGGCGAAGCTTGGTCTCCTGCAAACACACGACCATAGGTGAATGGGAACGCAATAAAAGTTGCAGTTCCGCCCTATGCGATCGTACACCACGTACATTCCAGGTCAGGATAGCCATTAAGAAAAAGGGGATAAACTGTCTATTTAGAAGGGCGGCTTAAAATTACCTTTTGTTTAACCTTTGGGCTCGGGCTTTTTGTATGGAGTTGGTCAGACTCCATAGCTTCCTCGGAGGGAGGGCCCACGCGCTCAGTGCCAGAAACCGATTCAAGCGCCGTGAAGCGGTTCTGGGTGGCGATGGGTGAGGGGTGCCGCTGAGCGCGGCTTGTCCCAGGACCTTCCTGGGACAGCGACCTCCGAGGAGGAGAAGGTGAACTTTTGTTACCGCGCGCACGCGGAGGGTCTTTCAAGAAATCTTCCCTACGTAGTTTCTGCTTGGGCTTCTTTTCAGCGGCTTGCGATTTCATTGACTTTGGACCAGGTTTATAAGGCTTGGTAACAGTAGCTTTAATAGACGGCCGGATGGTAGTGGCGGTTAATCCAGTCAAGGTCCAGGTCTGAGTTTCGGCATCTACTCGTGGTACTGGCGAGGCAACAACAGAACTAAATGTGCCAGATCGCAGGAGTGAAGGTTGGCGCGCATGGTAACGCCTCCGGGCTTCAGCGAAGGAGAGTTTTTCCTTTACCCGGATCTCCTGGATCGCCTTCTCGTCCAAGTACCGCGGACAGTCGGCAAACGAAGCAGAATGAGACCCTTTACAATTAACGCAGACGGGGGCTGTTGAGCAGGTACCTTCGTGTGAGGGCTGGCTACATGTTGCACAGATGTTAACGGCACTCTTACATGAGACTTGCGTATGCCCAAAACGTTGGCATTTAAAACAACGCAGAGGTCTAGGAATATAAGGCCTCACAGAAATCCGTTCGTACCCTGCGGAAATGCTCGTGGGCAGATCGACGCCATCAAATGTAATAAACAGGGTACGAGTGGGTACCAATACGCCGTCGCGTTTGGCCTGCACTCGATGGGCCGCTGTCACCTTCTGGTCTGCAAGATATTCTACCAGGTCCTCGTCCGATATACCATCGAGGCTATGGGTGGTAATAACGCCTCGACAGGAATTCAATGTGCGGTGCTTCTCCACACGGATGGGATAGCCGTGGAGAAGCGTAGCGCGCAACAAGGTCTTACTTTGCTGATCGGATTTCGTTTGGGCTAATAAGGAACCATTCCGTAGACGAGTGCAGGACTGAACCGCACCAGCAATTGCATCAATGCCCTTTTGAATGATGAAAGGGTTCACCTTCTCAAAGCTTTGTCCTTCTTCGGTTCGTGAAATGACCAAGTAACAACCAGTTGTCGGTGGTGTCACTTCTGTTACATAAACTTTTCGGCGCTTGTTAGTAGTAATGGAGGAAGGGTGCTCCATAGCGAAAGAAATCCTCCACCATTGCAACCGTCTCCGACCTCGGGCTCTGACTTCTCGGGCGTTACCCCGGCTTGGGTGAGTGGCCTATCTATACCAGACTCACCCCAGGGTCACACCTCCCAGAACATAGACAGAGGGACCCAATCGCCGTCAGAAGTCAGCAGCTCATGCAATGGCCCCCCCCCCGCGGGACTGCAGTTGAACAGCGGATACGAACACATACCCTACATGACGACCCCGGGTGGTGGGGATGACGCCATTACCCACTCACCCAGCTGCGCACGCGGTGCGCGGGTATCCGTCAGGCTGTGTCCACGGAGGATTTAAATAAAAAGATAAAAGAAACTAAAACTGTGTGGGCGTTTCGCACGCAAGGTAGGCCGGCCAGGAAGAAAAAGAGTTGTGTGAATGTCGTGGTGCGAAATGGTCGGAAAGTGACAAGAGAAGAAAGAAACGATGGTGAGGTGCGGTATGAATGGAATGTAAAGAACGCACGAGAGCCTACCTTGTGTCCACCGGTCACGAGAAGAACCCACCTCGACCGGATGGGGGTGAGGGGATGAATGTGGCGATGATTGGCTCGGGAACCCCCGGGTGCGCCAAAAACCCGTACTCACATAAGGTGAGCCCCTGAGGGGTACGCACGAGAGCCTACCTTGAGTCCCCCTGTCACGAGGACGAACCCACCTCGACCGGACGGGGGTGGAAGGATGATGGCGATGATTGGCTCGGGAACCCCCGGGTGCGCCAAAACCTGTACTCACATAAGGTGAGCCCCTGGGGGGCCAGGGGAGAGAATCGGTATACTCAGAAACGTAAGCAAGGGAAATGGTATAAATCTGCAACTACCAGTTATCATTCCTACAATTGCAAATGTGATCACGGCGTCAACTAAACACACTATTTTTTCATTTATACTTTGCAAGCGTGTATTGAATTTATCCAAATAGTCAAATAGATTGTTGAAAACGCCAGTCACACAACCATTCGTCTTTTGTCCTCGGTGGGGCCGACAGTTTCTAGCTACCGTCTACCAGCTCTCTCTCATGGTTGGTGCCGGAGATTCTCGAGGCGTCTCACAACCCCGCCTGGGTAGAATTAACATAGCCAAGCGTCCCCAATAACCCATGGGTGTCGGGAACCACTGCCCCGCCGAGTCCAACCCAATCCGAACAACTCCCATTCGGGTAGGGCTCAGATGTTCGGATAAATTCAATACACGCTTGCAAAGTATAAATGAAAAAATAGTGTGTTTAGTTGACGCCGTGATCACATTTGCAATTGTAGGAATGATAACTGGTAGTTGCAGATTTATACCATTTCCCTTGCTTACGTTTCTGAGTATCAAATACGGGACCGGGTCCGCCAACGCAGAGACCACACCCTCGCATACCCAGGAGTAAACTCGTGGGGCTTTCCATTAGGAGCGGTGCCTATTTTATATACCGCCCCCCCTGCCTGACACGCTTGCAAAGTATAAATGAAAAAATAGTGTGTTTAGTTGACGCCGTGATCACATTTGCAATTGTAGGAATGATAACTGGTAGTTGCAGATTTATACCATTTCCCTAGGCAGGGGGGGGCGGTATATAAAATAGGCACCGCTCCTAATGGAAAGCCCCACGAGTTTACTCCTGGGTATGCGAGGGTGTGGTCTCTGCGTTGGCGGACCCGGTCCCGTATTTGATACTCAGAAACGTAAGCAAGGGAAATGGTATAAATCTGCAACTACCAGTTATCATTCCTACAATTGCAAATGTGATCACGGCGTCAACTAAACACACTATTTTTTCATTTATACTTTCCAAGCGTGTATTGAATTTATCCAAATAGTCAAATAGATTGTTGAAAACGCCAGTCACACAACCATTCGTCTTTTGTCAATTCAAGAACTTCATTTCCCTGAAACAATAATATAAAACACAATTATTCTTTAAGACCGTCGAAAGAAACTACAAAAGTGTATGGACACTACAATTATTAGCATTTAAATTGGGACGCTCACTTTGTTTTTCATAAATTCAGCAATCACGTGACGTTGTTATAGAAGCATTTTATCATGGGTCCCCTACTGAGCCACCTGACATGACATTGTACGGTAATTTTGAAAATTCCGTTCCCAGCTCTTATAAGAGATTTTGAAATCGTCTATGTCGAAAGATACTTGATCTAAAGAAACTGACGCACTTTACAACAATTTTAAAAAATAAAAATTGAGTTTTATTTACGGACGCTCTTTAACTGATGTGGTCCTTAGTGTCCCATTCTATATTGGGCGTGAAAGACCGGACATTTTACTCAGAGGCCTCTTTATCAGGCTTGAGGATCTTTCACATGCCGTAAATCTACGACACGGGACCACCGGCTTTACTTTCCTTCCAAAAGAAGCCATGCTAAGGATTTTTACGTGCGAAGACATCCATCACCCTCCGCCGGATACGAACCCGCGGCCTCGGGAACTGGAGGCTAGCATTGTAACCAATACACCACGGAGGACGACATGACATGACGTTATTTAACGTAACGGATTTTGCATATAAAGCCTCCCTAGGATTATGTAGTGTATGAGTAAAAATTCAGATTCAATATGCTGTTGTAAACACTTACTCAGCATACCAATATAACCCATTTTCTCGTGCTTTCATAGAGGGTGCTCCGCAACACTCAACGAGTTTGTCGTATGGAAGCCCAAATCTGTTTGCAACATCATGGACAGCCTTAAAAATGTCTTTTCAACAAGTTGTGCGTTTAAGGGACACTATAGCTAACATTTCTTCAATAACATTTAATTCATTATCAACGTCCCTCAGAAATACAACCAATTGCGCCTCGTCGGATCTGTCCGTATTTTCGTCCAGGGCTAGAGAAAAAAAAATGCTAGCGATCTTAGTTTGTACTTTAATTTATTTTCCAAATCACCACCCAATTATACTATGCGCCTCGTTACTGTACCTCGAGAGAGAGACTGACTGATGCAAATAAATCTACTAAATTGGGAATAATTATTTTGCAGCAACTAGCAAGCACTGTTTCACAAATTCGCCTTCGCTAAATAGCTTTATATTTGTCCCAATTAAGTTCCGCCAGTTTATAGGAAAGCTGTACGACATGCTGAACATTAGGATCATAATGAATAGGTGCTTTCATTTCTTTCAGTTTTTGTGATCTAGCTTCACCTGGAACAAAGATATGCCTAATGTTAGTATCACCCATCTACAAACGATTTAATTATTTGAAATGCAAAACCTACAAACAACGCTGACTATTACATACCTGAAAGAATGTGTTTGCCATATTCACTTTGCTGGTATCTACGAAAATGTCGCTTAATATTTTGAAGAGACGTACGATAAAGACTTCTTACAAGTCAAGCACTTAACTTTATCGTCATCTCGAATACAAAAATATTCATCCTCCAATTCAACGTAGAAAGTATACCCTGTTGACATGGTACTATCACTCCATGCTATCCGCCTCTGACTACTAGGCCCGTCTCTCATTGTCTTAAATTAAATTAAGTTTTATTTGGTTACTGGTGGGGGGAATAACATGTTTGGGGGAGTTAAATTGAGTTTTATATATGGACGCTCTTTAACTGCTGTGGTCCTTAGCGTCCCTTCTATATTGGGCGTGAAAGACCGGAAATTCTGTTCAGAGGCCTCTTTATCAGGCTTGAGGTATTTTACGTGCTTAATCTACGACACGGGACCACCGGTTTACTTCCCTTACGCCCGAAAAAAATCCATCGCCCTCCGCCGGGTTTGAACCCGCGACCTCGGGACCTAGAGGCTAGTTTGGTAACCACTACACCAGGAAGACGACTGTGTAGGGGAAACGAGCACCTGTTGCAGGATTGAGCAACTCTGAAATAAATAGTCGTCAAAAATCATATATGATGGTTGATGAAACCGCATCAGACCATCAATAATTTAAACATTTTCAAAACTGCGTTTGGATCTTCTGTTATAGATCGTAAATTTAAGAAACTAGTAAGAAACTGGTATAATTCGATTAAATGTTGATTTGCTAGTTGTTAAACTTGCCCTATTTCATTATGTGCAAAAAACTAAAGAAAGAGAAATTTTATATATGCATATTGTAATGAAATATTCGCGACGTTTGTCTTACTTTCATGCATGCATTTTCTACGCAGGTACAAGAACGACTATTTCCTGCCGCAAGGCACCCTCAATGGAAAGTCATGCCAACTTTGCAGGTATGTTATTCCCTCTCTCTCTCTCTCTCTCTCTCTCTCTCTCTCTCTCTCTCTCTCTCTCTCTCTCTCTCTCTCTCACACACACACACACAGAGATTGTCGTCCCTGGAATGGAGGTTATTTGCAGGACATAATTTTAAAAAATGAGTTGCTTTCTGTATTGCATGATTAATCCATATATTTCTTATTTACATCAATAATTTAGTTAATATTTATTGTATAACTGCAATATGTTTGTTTCATTGAAACGCCCTGTGCACTGTTTCTAATAGACATAACTAATTATGGCCATTTTAGCCTGAATAACATCAGCGTTTTCGTTCAGTGCATCGACTAACAAATGTGATCAGCAGTTCCTCATTTTAACACATTTTTAACTGCTCTACTGTAAAATGTCACCTTTGGCTCTTACGCCTCATCTTTTTAGCGCCGATATGTGCTTTAATGAATAACAAATTCCTTAGTATTTCAGGAAACAAGGACGCCAATGTATGCAGTGATTTCACTTCAGGTGCTTCAACAGGAAAATAATGCTGCAATACTGCTAACATTATTAGGTATATTACCAAAAATAATTCTAAAATTCATATACTTTTGTAGGCTCTTCATATTGCTATTCGTTTGTAACAGGTTTCATTCAAATCTGATATGCATCTATAGATTTTCTTCAAAATCGTAAATTTGTAGCTGGATCTCTATAGAAATAGTCTTAAAGTATGTGTACTGACAGACAAATTGGAAATGCTTTGCTAATCATCTTTAAACTTCTAAATACACATCCACAGTGGTTCGCCTAGAAATCGTAAATTTTTAGGCAGTTGTTCATATAAACTACACGGAATTTTGTACTAATTTGAAATACTGCTTAGTGTTTCTCAAGTTGATATAGAAATACGTAAAAACGTGGTATGATAAAAGTAAAAGTTGCTTCACAAGTGTTATGGATCACTTAAATATCTCCGTTTTCACCAGTTTGTGTAAAGCTAAGCAAAGTGGATGTATGCAGTGTCACTTGGAAATAACCTCAATTGCTGAGAATTATCGTAAACATCTCTAGTAAAAATACAAATTTCGAGGAGATTAATTGCAGCTAAATACCTGTCTGAATACTACAACAAACAAGTTTAACAGACAATTGCATGTCCCTGAAATGCAAAATCGTCGGTTCGAATAACATTACAAGTTTTCCAGCAACTGCGTGTTAGAGTTAGGTCTGATAAGCGATATCTTTCGTGCCACGAGGAGAAAGCGTTTAGCTATAACTACTGCGCAGTGAAATAAACGTTTAACGTAATGTTACAGGCAATTTCTTAACAAAAGCGTGTCAGAACATGCGCTTCCTAGAAAGAAAATGTTTTGTTGCGGTCTCTGATTGAATGCAGTAAAGGTTGCAGTTGATCAACGTGTTTGCGTCTTTATTTAGTCATAGTGCTTCTGTAACTCGTTGAAACCCATTTTATCTGCACATAAATTGTCGCAGAATGGCTAATAAGATTTGAACTCCGAAGAAGGCATTTTTTCAGAAATGTCTTCCCCACCTCAATATGCTTGGACCAAAACGGAAATCGGGACAGTGCGCTTGGAATTCTGGGAGTCATTTAGACCCCTATACCTAGTGTCCAGGGTTTTTGGAGTAGCACCTTATAGCTTGAGCAGAACTTCCAACGCTGCCGAATTTGTTCTTCGTCCCAGCAAGAAATGGACCTTTATCTTTGCTGCAGTCCTTGGTGTAATGGTGTGTTATACGCTTGTCTATGATATCTTGTACACTTATCCCAGGCTCAATGCCAGCGCGGTTTTCCCGTATTTGTTGTCGACTATTCTTCTCTTCACATACACCTTTATGTCTTTGGTACTGCTAGCTACTGTACAATGGCGCAACTTCAAAATGCTTTTTGAGAAGATTTCTGTTGTAGACACTGAGCTACTCAACAAAACCACATCTAAAGTTTACAGAAAAACGAAGCTGGTGCTGATATTAGAACTGTTTGTAGTTCTTATTCCCATTCTGGGACTTTTTTCCTTTGGATGTTATGTCTGGTCTTCTATTTTCCAAAAGCAAATACTGGTGATAAATCATGTTGTTCTCTTTGTTAACATCATTGTGGATCTTCAGTTTGTGAACATCCTACTTCTTCTGAGGCATCGGTTTAAAACGCTGAACCACAGAATGGCCGAGGAAGAAATACTTCTGGATAAAACACCACTTCATTCAAATTTCCTGGTTAGCGACAAAGTATTTGTACGCGGAAGATGTGCTTTAATTTCGGAATACGACTTAGCATCAATGGAAACCGGAGAAGGTCGGGAATCCTCTTGGCCAAATACACTGCAAGGAAGAATTCGCCGTTATAGAGAGCTACATGGAACATTGTTCCAACTAGGAGAGCTTGTCAATTCCATATATGGATTTCTTATTCTCATTGAAATGGCAGGATCCTTTATTGCTCTTGTCTCAAACACCTACACGACGACGGTTGTTTTGGAACTAATGCGTATATCGAAAGAAAGTGAGAAGCAGTCCTTCTTACAGAAAACAATCGCGAATGGTTTCTATGCAATCATGTATCTGTTAAAATTCATTGCCATTTCATCTTCCGCTCAGTTGGCGTCTGACGAAGCCAATAACTCCTTGATCACGGTTCAAAGACTTACTCTGAGGATTTTATGGGACTTCAAAGCTACAGAAGAACTAAAAGACTTCTCTCAACAACTGGCGAACACTAAACTTGAAATAACAGCTGCTGGCTTCTTCAGAATCAATTTCAACATGTTGTGTTCAATAATTGGTGCTTCCACAACCTACATCGTCATTCTTTTACAGTTTAAGTGACAACATTTGTTTGTTCATTATCTATTTATGTACTTTGTGACTGTGTATATAACCTTTCCTTCATTAAAACTTTAATTATGTTCTCTTAAGGATTAAGAGTAAGTATATCCTTAAGGATGTTCGTCACATAGATGTGGAGTTGCCATAGTTTTAATCTTGAAAACCATAATGGAAGCACTTGCTAAGCTGAATGGAATTTGAAAGAAGCAGAAATTAACCATGAAAATATAAAGCTACGTACTCTGTATGACAATAGATAATCATTTTGCATTATATTCCAATTTAATAACATACTTCAGCCACAACTCAGAAAGAAACCTTTATATTTATTGTAATTTTATCGTGAATTTGAATAATATAAGAAGCCACGTAGTGGTTTAGGATTAAATCCGATTTGGCTGTCTTACTTAGGTTACTACTCAAGGTTTCAGACAATCCTATGACTTAAGGTAGCTTTAAAGGTTAAAGCTTATCTATGCAGCTATCGCCTTGTAGTCATTCCATATGTTATGGAGTCGTCCTACGTGGTGAAGTGGTTACCATGTTAGCCTCTAGTTCCCGAGGTCGCAGGTTCAAACCGGGCAGAGGGCAATGGATTTTTTCGGGCGTAAAAATCCTTAGTATGGCTTCCTTCGGAAGAGAAGTACAGCCGATGGTCCCGTGTCGTAGATTTATGGCACGTAAAAGAACCTCAAGTCTACTAAAAAGGCCTATGAGCAAAATTACTGATCTTTCACGACCAATATAGAATGAGACGTTAAGGGGCACAGCAGTTAAGGAGCGTCCATAACTACAACTCAATTTAATTAAATATGTTATGGATGTTCCTTTTTTCAATTTGGTTTAATACGCATTCTACTCTCTTCAGCTGAAAATGCACGAATAACAAGTCACTGGGTACAATTTTCCATAACTCATGTGAAATACCTTCACACGTATTTAATGAATTGTGCGAAGTTTTGAATTCTATAATTACTGAAGAAAAATTCTGATTCACCTATCATTTATGCCTAGTGTAACATTTTCTGTGTTTTAAAGGATTTATAGTAAATAACATTATAAGAATTATACAAGTTGTCATTTTTGTTCCAATTGTTTCGAGGTTATGTGTGTTACGTTTTTCTGCGTAGGTAAGAAATGGGTTTTATTACCACGTCGCCTAAAAGTCTGTTGACAAATGCAACAATGTTCAGTGATGTACAAATGTTAAGTTAATCATATCGGATACTTGTATGTGAGCAGAAGCTGACAAAGGTGTTGTCAAGAGACAAATTGTTATGTACAAGATTAGCTTAAACATACAAATCAACCATGCTCACTCCGCAACAAAGGGTTGAACTTGTACTGCTTTGCGGTGATAACCACAGAACTAAGAGGCAGACTAAAGATGAGCTTCACAGGTACCATACAGATATTCCAAAACCATCATTAATGCCATAGTAAACATTTCAATAAATCTAACAGGACCTTTTCTGTGCTGGATGCAAAACGAAGTCCTAGGTCAAGTACCGCTACTGATAAATTTGACATTATTAAGGGGTGACTGTGAGCCCTAAAAGATCAATTCGCTAAGTTTCTAGGCAGAGTGGAGTAAGCAACGAATCTCCACGGCAAATTTTAGAAACTTCACATTTTCCTCCATACAAGGAGCACCATGTTCGCACAATGCATGACAATGATCCTCTTCACATGATAACGATGAGATGCGGTTTAAGGGCGCTCAACAGCTATGGTCATCAGCGCCCTTACAAAGTATAAAATTGAAAGTCCAAAAATAAAATATGGGTAAAAAACCGCATAGACAACACTATAAAATAAGCCATCGATGTCTAAAATTTAAAATCCAGAAACTAAAATACGGGACACTAGCCCGCGTAGGCGATACATGATGATGATGATGATGATATGCGGCTTAAGGGCGCTAAACTGCTGAGGTCATCAGCGCCCTTACAATGTATAAAATATAAAGTCAAAATATAAAAACAGGTAAAAGAACCGCATAATTAAAAAACGGGACGTAAACCCGCGATGTCCAAAAGGCTAAAAATAACAATAAGATAACAATAACAACAATAATAACAACAATAAAATCAATAAAAACAATAATAACAATATAAATATCTGAAAAAACCAACACACTAAAAGCATAGGCAATAAACGATTAAAACGTGTCAAGAACTGTAGAATGTCAGGGACACGAGCGCCAATGTCCATTGGGGAGGAGATGCCCCATTAAAAAACAAGAGAAAAGTACATAGTCAAAAGACGCTCAGCGCATCAAATGCGTCTGGTAAATCCAATGTCATTGATAAAACGTAAAAGACACTCTACAGCACGCGCGTCGTCTGCCAGAACGTTGGCTAGGCCAACAGGCAGACCAACACGGACGCGCAAAGGAGCTAAAACTTGACACTCTGCTAAAATGTGACGCACCGTTAAGGGCGCACCACACTGCCCACAGAGTGGTGCGGGGTCACCACTTAGCAAATACTTATGACTAAAAATGCAATGTCCGATACGAAGGCGTGTTAAAATTACCTCTTCCCGACGAGAAGCACGGGAAGATGTAGCCCAGACTAACGGGAGAGGCTTAACCTCCCGCAACTTGTTCCCCCGGAGGGCCGTCCACTCATCGCTCCAAAGCGAGAGGATGCGGCGACGTAAAACAATAAACAAATCTGACGAGGGAACAACAGAGGTAAAAAGTCTGGGTGATAAAATCGCCGACTTGGCAGCGACATCGGCAGACTCATTACCTGAGATGCCCACATGACCTGGAATCCACAAGAAGGAGACGCTGATCCCAGAGACATCAAGCGAGTGGAGCAGGTCATGAATGCGCTGTACGAGCGGGTGGTAACTGTACAGCGAGCTAATACTTTGAAGAGCACTCAGGGAGTCGGAACAAATAAAACAGTGCCGTAAGTCGTGCCGCTGAATATATAAAAGAGACTGATAAATGCTAAAAAGTTCGGCGGTAAAAATCGAACATTGCTCTGGTAAACGAAAGGTAAAACTATTTCCACCACAAAAAAGGCACATCCTACTCCAGCATCAGTCTTAGATCCATCAGTAAAGATAAAAGGCAAGTCCCCGAATTGCGACTGAAGTTCTAAAAACGCTGATCTAAAGACTGAAGAAGGGGTCTCATTCTTCGGCATCGACGATAACCCAAGGTGACAGAGGGCCTCAGCGCGCGACCATGGAGGAAAACGCGTTTCCCCCCTTGGAAGGGCCGGCGCTGGCGTAACGTCCAAATGCCGAAGTGGCAGTCGAAATCGAACCCCTGGAGGGAGCAATGCAGAGGAGCTAACTAAATATTGCCGGTCAAGTGAATCCTCGAAAAATGCCGCGAAAGACGGGTGGTCAGGCAAGCTTGAGAGTCGACAGGCATAGCTGCACAAGAGCATCTCACGCCTGGAGGACAGCGGAGGCTCTGCAGCATCAGCATAAAGACTGGGCACGGGGCTAGTTGGAAAGGCCCCCGTAGCGACTCTAATACCACGATGATGAATGGGATTCAAACGGCGTAACACAGATGGACGTGCCGACGAATAAACAATACACCCGTAATCAAGTTTGGATCGGACCAAAGAGCGATAAAGGCGAAGGACGGTTCGATCAGCTCCCCAGGATGTGCCACTTAAAACACGTAAAAGATTACGAGAACGGTCACACTTTGCTTTTAAAAAGGAAACGTGCGAGGTCCAACACAACTTCCTATCAAAAATCAACCCCAAAAATTTCGCCTCGTCTGCAAACGGAAGTATCCCTGGCCCAAGATGGAGAGAGGGCGGAGGGAAATACTTCCGGCGCCAGAAGTTGATGCAGACGGATTTCTCGGCGGAGAAATTAAAGCCGTTGGCGTTACTCCAGGCGTAGAGACGGTCGATACAGCTCTGGAGACGGCGTTCGAGTAGACAGGTCCGCCGTAAACTGCAATAAATAGCGAAATCGTCAACAAAAAGGGACGATGAAATGCCAGGTGGAATACAATCAACAATGGGGTTGATAGCAATCGCAAAAAGTGTGACACTGAGTACAGAGCCCTGCGGTACTCCGTTCTCTTGAATAAAACGACGAGATAAAACCGAGCCCACACGTACACGAAAGACGCGGTCCGTCATGAACTCCCGAAGGAATATAGGAAGACGACCGCGGATATTCCATGCGTGAAGTGTACGTAAAATGCCGCCCCTCCAACAAGTGTCATAAGCTTTCTCCAGGTCAAAAAATACAGCCACGGTTTGACACTTTCTCAGAAATCCATTCATAATATGCGTCGACAAGGACACCAGATGGTCGACGGTAGAGCGATAGCGACGAAACCCGCACTGAGCGTTCGCTAGAAGTTTCTGAGACTCAAGCCACCATGTCAACCGCCCGTTGATCATGCGTTCCATCACATTGCAAATGCAACTGGCGAGGGAGATAGGGCGGTAGCTGGAAGGTAGTTGGCGATCCTTCCCAGGTTTAAGTATAGGGACAATGGTGGCTTCGCGCCAAACGGAAGGAAAAATGCCGTCCTGCCAAATACGGTTATAGACCTGTAAGAGAAAGAGTTTACTGTCGGCTGAAAGGTTCTTTAACATCAGGACATGAATGCCGTCCGGCCCAGGAGCGGATTGCCGAGAGCAAAGAAGAGCATGCTCCAGCTCCCTCATTGTGAAAAGTTCATTATAACACTCAACATTAGCAGATCGAAAATTAAAGGTGTCGGAATCCAGCCGGTCTTTGATAGAGCGAAAGCCGGCGGAATAATGGTCCGAATTGGATACCGCCTCAAAGGCAGCACCCAGAGTGTTAGCGATGGCAGCCGGATCCACTATGGTGGCATTAGAAACCTGTAGACCAGAAACAGTACAATGCGACACTTTACCTGAGAAGCGACGAAGTTTATCCCAAACAATAGATGAAGGCGTAAAGCGATTAAAAGACTCGACAAAACGAGCCCACGACGCCTTCTTGCTATCCTGAATAGTGCGACGAGCCCTGGCGCGCGATTGTTTAAAGGTCACCAAATTATCAAGTGTAGGGTGGCGCCGAAACACCCTAAGTGAGGCCCTACCAGCACGAACGGCGGCCCGACAATCCTCGTTCCACCACGCAACAGGCAGTCGCCGAGGTTGAGAGGATGAACGGGGAATGGCGCGTTCGGCAGCAGAGAAAATAGTAGACGTAAGGTACTGCACTAGTTCGTTAATGTCGGTGAAGGGCTGGTCGTCAAAATGTACGAGGCTGGAATACAAACTCCAGTCGGCTTTTGGGAATATCCAGGTAGGTACTCTGAAATGTTGGACGTGGTGTGACAGAAGAGAAACGATGCAGGGGTAATGGTCGCTGGAGTAGGTGTCAGCGACGACGTTCCACAGCAGACGACTAGCAAGCTGGAGGGAGCAAACGGCAAGGTCCAGGTGTGAGAATGTACCAGCAGAATCGGAAATAAAAGTAGGCTCACCTGTATTGAGGATTGAAAGATTGAACTGGTAAAAAATGTCGGAAAGAAGAGTTCCCCTCGCACAAGCCCTTGGCGAACCCCATAGTGGGTGATGGGCATTAAAATCTCCCAACAGAAGAACTGGTGTTGGGAGAGAGGACAGAAGAGCCCGAATGTCCGCGGAAGCGAGGGGAGACGATGGAGGTGAATACACAGAACAAACAGAAAAGAAAAAACCGGGTAACTGCAGTCTAATGGCAACAGCTTGCAAGTCGGACGTAAGTGTGATAGGTTGAAAATGAACGTCATTACGCACCAACAACATGACACCTCCATGAGCAGGAGCACCCTCCTCCGGTTCAAGATCGTAGCGAACCGGAGTGTACCCTCGGAGATCGAAAGGGTCGTGAGGGCGAAGCTTGGTCTCCTGCAAACACACGACCATAGGTGAATGGGAACGCAATAAAAGTTGCAGTTCCGCCCTATGCGATCGTACACCACGTACATTCCAGGTCAGGATAGCCATGAATAAAAGGGATAAACTGTCTACTTAGAAGGGCGGCTTAAAATTACCTTTTGTTTAACCTTTGGGCTCGGGCTTTTTGTATGGAGTTGGTCAGACTCCATAGCTTCCTCGGAGGGAGGGCCCACGCGCTCAGTGCCTGAAACCGATTCAAGCGCCGTGAATCGGTTCTGGGTGGCGATGGGTGAGGGGTGCCGCTGAGCGCGGCTTGTCCCAGGACCTTCCTGGGATAGCGACCTCCGAGGAGGAGAAGGTGAACTTTTGTTACCGCGCGCACGCGGAGGGTCTTTCAAAAAATCTTCCCTACGTAGTTTCTTCTTGGGCTTCTTGTCAGCGGCTTGCGACTTCATTGACTTTGGACCAGGTTTATAAGGCTTGGTAACAGTAGCTTTAATAGACGGCCGGATGGTAGTGGCGGTTAATCCAGTCAAGGTCCAGGTCTGAGTTTCGGTATCTACTCGTGGTACTGGCGAGGCAACAACAGAACTAAATGTGCCAGATCGCAGGAGTGAAGGTTGGCGCGCATGGAAACGCCTCCGGGCTTCGGCGAAGGAGAGTTTCTCCTTTACCCGGATCTCCTGGATCGCCTTCTCGTCCAAATACCGCAGACAGTCGGCAAACGAAGCAGAATGTGACCCTTTACAATTAACGCAGACGGGGGCTGTTGAACAGGCACCTTCGTGTGAGGGCTGGCTACATGTTGCACAGATGTTAACGGCACTCTTACATGAGACTTGCGTATGCCCAAAACGTTGGCATTTAAAACAACGCAGAGGTCTAGGGATATAAGGCCTCACAGAAATCCGTTCGTACCCTGCGGAAATGCTCGTGGGCAGATCGACGCCATCAAATGTAATAAACAGGGTACGAGTGGGTACCAAGACGCCGTCGCGTTTGGCCTGCACTCGATGCACTGCAGTCACCTTTTGATCAGATAAATATTCTACGAGATCCTCGTCCGATATACCATCGAGGCTATGGGTGGTAACGACGCCCCGACAGGAGTTCAATGTGCGGTGCTTCTCAACACGGATGGGGTAACCGTGGAGAAGCGTAGCGCGCAACAAGGTCTTACTTTGCTGATCGGACTTAGTTTGTGCCAATAAGGAACCATTCCGTAGACGAGTGCATGATTGAACCGCACCAGCAATAGCATCTATGCCCTTCTGAATTATAAAAGGGTTCACCTTCTCAAAGTTTTGTCCTTCTTCTGTTCTCGAAATAACCAAGTAACAACCAGATGACGGCGGTGCTACTTCTGTTACAATAACTTTTCGGCGCTTGTTTGTATTAATGGAGGAAGGGTGCTCCATAGCGAGATAAATCCTCCACCATTGCAACCGTCTCCGACCTCGGGCTCTGACTTCCCGGGCGTTACCCCGGCTTGGGTGAGTGGCCTATCTATACCTAGCTCACCCCAGGGTCACACCTCCCAGAACATAGACAGAGGGACCCAATCGCCGTCGGAAGCCAGCAGCTCATGCAATGGCCCCCCCGCGGGACTGCAGTTGAACAGCGGATACGAACAACAACCCTACATCACGACCCCGGATGGTGGGGATGACGCCATTACCCACTCACCCAGCTGCGCACCCAGTGCGCGGGTATCCGTCAGGCTGTGTCCACGGAGGATTTAAATAAAAGGATAAAAGAAACTAAAACTGTGTGGGCGTTTCGCACGCAAGGTAGGCCGGCGGGGAAGAAAAAGAGATATGCGAATGTCGTGGTACGAAATGGCCGGAAAGTGATTAGGGAAGAAAGAAACGATGGTGAGGTGCGGTATGGATGGAATGCAAAGAACGCACGAGAGCCTACCTTGGGTCCACCGGTCACTTGAAGAACCCCCCTCGACCGGATGGGGGTGAGGGGATGAAGGTGGCGATGATTGGCTCGGGAACCCCCGGGTGCGCCAAAAACCCGTACTCACATAAGGTGAGCCCCTGAGGGGATAGGCGATACAATAAAATACATATCAATGTCTAAAAATAACCACACTAAAAGCTTTGCAAATCAAATAATAAAAGAGTAAACTACGTGTCAGGATCTGTAGAAGCCAAGGATCCAGAGCGTCATATGACACCAGGGAAGAACAGCCCCCCCATTAAAATGGACAATATAAAATCATGATGATGAGGTGGAGCTTAAGGGCGCTCAACTGCATTGGTTATTAGCGCCCTTACAATGTATAAAATATAAAATTGAAAACTCAAAAAACTAAAAAACCACTCACAAACCCGCTTGGTCAAAAACACTAAAAAACACAACAGGCCAAAGACTAAAAACTACACACTAAAATCATGGTCACTAAAAGAATAAAACGTGTCAAAAACTGTAGAGTGCAAGGGACATGAGCGCCTTATGTCCATCGGGGAGAAGGGCCCCATTAAAACTGACAATATAAAATCAAACAGCTAAAAGGCGCTCAGCGCATCAAATGCGACGGCTAAAACCAATGTCAGTTATAAAACGTAAAAGACATTCTACAGCATGCGCGTCGTCTGCCAAAACGTTGGCTAGGCAAACAGGCAGACCCACGCGAACGCGCAGTGGAGCTAAAACTTGCCACTCGGTTAAAATGTGACGCACCGTTAATGGCACATCACACTGACCACACAGAGGTGCGAGGTCACCACTAAGCAGGTATCTATGACTAAAAAGGCAATGTCCGATTCGTAGACGAGCTAAAATCACCTCTTCCCGACGAGAGGAACGAGAAGAGGTGCACCAAATTAACGGGAGAGGTTTAACCTCCCGCAATTTGTTCCCCCGGAGGGCCGTCCACTCATCGCGCCAGAGCGAGAGGATACGGTAACGTAAAATAACATAAAAATCTGAGGAAAGAACAACACTGATAAAACATCTGGGTGATAAAATGGCCGATTTGGCAGCGGCGTCGGCAGACTCGTTGCCTGAGATGCCCACATGAACTGGAATCCAAACAAACGAGACGCTGATGCCAGAAGCACAGAGCGAGCGGAGCAAGTCATGAATGCGCTGTACGAGCGGGTGGTAAGTGTACAGCGCGTTAATACTCTGAAGGGCACTCAGAGAGTCCGTACAAACAACACAACGCCGTAAGACGTGCCGCTGAATGTATAAAACACACTGATAGATACTAAAAAGTTCGGCGGTATAAATCGAACATTGCCCGGGTAAACGAAAAGTGAAACTATGCGCACCTAAAACAAAGGGACATCCTACGCCAACATCAGTCTTAGACCCAACAGAATAAATAAAATAATAGTCCCCCGAATATTGCCTGTAGTTCTAAAACTGCGGATCTAAGGACTGAAGCAGGGGTCTCATTCTTCGGCATCAACGTTAACCCAAGGTGACAGTGGGCCTCAGCGCGCGACCAAGGAGGAAAACGTGTTTCCCCCCGAGGAAGGGCCGGCGCTGGCGTAACGTCTAAATGCCGAAGGAGCTGTCGAAATCAAACCCCTGGAGGGAGCAATGCAGAGGAGCTAATCAAATAGTGGCGATCAAGCGACTCCTCGAAAAATAACTCGAAAGACGGGTGCTCAGGCAAGCTTGAGAGTCGACAAGCATAGCTGCACAAAAGCAGCTCACGCCGGAAATACATCGGAGGCTCTGCCGCTTCTGCGTACAGGGCTAGTTGGAAAGGCCCCTGTAGCGACACTTATGCCAGGATGGTTAATGGCATTCAATCGACGTAACACAGATGGACGTGCCGACGAATAAACAATACACCCGTAATCAAGCTTGGATCGGACCAAAGAGCGATAACGGCGAAGAAGGACGGTCCGATCAGCTCCCCAGGATGTGCCACTTAAAACACGTAAAATATTAACAGAACGGTCACACTTTACTTATAAAAAGGTAACGTGAGAAGTCCAGCTCAGCTTCTGGTCGAAGCCCAACCCCAAAAATTTCACCTCGACTGCAAATGGAAGGACCTCCGACCCAAGCTGGAGAGAGCGCGGAGGGAAAGCCTTCCGGCGACAGAATTTGATGCAGACGGAATTTTCGGCGGAGAAATTAAAGCCGTTTGCGTTACTCCAGGCGTAGAGACGGTCGATACAGCTCTGGAGACGACGTTCGATGATGATGATGATGAGATGCGGTTTAAGGGCGCTAAACTACTGAGGTCATCAGCGCCCTTACAATGTATAAAAGATAAAGTCAAAAGGATAAAATAACCGCATAATTAAAAAACGGGACAGAAACCCGCGATGTCTAAAAAGGCTAAAATAACAATAATATAACAATAACAATAATAACAACAATAACAACAATAATAACAATAACAACAATAATAACAATAACAACAATAACATCAAAATAACAATACACATATCTAAAAAACCAACACACTAAAATCATGGTCACTAAAAGAATAAAACGTGTCAAGAACTGTAGAATGTAAGGAACATGAGCGCCTTATGTCTGGGGAGAAGGGCCCCATTAAACTAACAATATAAAATCAAACAGCTAAAAGGCGCTCAGCGCATCAAATGCGACGGCTAAAACCAATGTCAGTGATAAAACGTAAAAGACATTCTACAGCATGCGCGTCGTCTGCCAACACGTTGGCTAGGCCAACAGGCAGACCCACGCGAACGCGCAGTGGGGCTAAAACTTGACACTCGGATAAAATGTGACGGACCGTTAAGGGCACGTCACACTGTCCACACAGAGGTGCGGGATCACCACTTAACAGGTATCTATGACTAAAAAGGCAATGTCCGATACGAAGGCGTGTTAAAAGTACCTCTTCCCGACGAGAAGCACGGGAAGAGGTAGCCCAGACTAGCGGAAGAGGTTTAACCTCCCGCAACTTGTTCCCCCGGAGGGCCGTCCACTCATCGCGCCAGCGCGAGAGGATGCGGCGACGTAAAATAACACACGAATCTGACGAGGGAACAACAGAAGTAAAAAATCTGGGTAATAAAATCGCCGATTTCGCAGCGGCGTCGGCCGACTCATTCCCTGAGATACCCACATGACCTGGAATCCACATAAAAGAGACGCTGATGCCAGAGGCACCCAGCGAATGGAGCAGGTCATGAATGCGCTGTACGAGGGGGTGGTAAGAGTACAGCGCGTTAATACTCTGAAGGGCACTCAGAGAGTCCGAACAAACAACACAACGCCGTAAAACATGCCGCTGAATGTATAAAACACATTGATAGATACTAAAAAGTTCGGCGGTATAAATCGAACATTGCCCGGGTAAACGAAAAGTAAAACTATGCGCACCTAAAACCAAGGCACATCCTACTCCAACATCAGTCTTAGACCCATCAGTATAAATAAAATTACAGTCTCCGAATGTTGCCTGAAGTTCTAAAAATGCGGATCTAAGGACTGAAGCAGGGGTCTCATTCTTCGGCATCGACGTTAGCCCAAAGTGGATGTGGGCCTCAGCGCGCGACCATGGAGGAAAGCGCGTTTCCCCTCGGGTAAGGGCCGGCGCTGACGTAACCAAATGCCGAAGTAGCAGTCGAAATCGAACCCCTGGAGGGAGCAATGCAGAGGAGCTAACAAAATATTGGCGATCAAGCGAATCCTCGTAAAATACATCGAAGGACGGGTGGTTAGGCAAGCTTGAGAGTCGACAAGCATAGCTGCACAAAAGCATCTCACGCCGGAAGGATAGCGGAGGCTCTGCAGCTTCTGCGTACAGACTGGGTACAGGGCTAGTTGGAAAGGCCCCTGTAGCGACTCTTATGCCACGATGGTGAATGGCATTCAATCGACGTAACACAGATGGACGTGCCGACGAATAAACAATACACCCGTAATCAAGCTTGGATCGGACCAAAGAGCGATAAAGGCGAAGAAGGACGGTCCGATCAGCTCCCCAGGATGTGCCACTTAAAACACGTAAAAGATTAAGAGAACGGTCACACTTTGCTTTTAAAAAGGAAACGTGCGAGGTCCAACACAACTTCCTATCAAAAATCAACCCCAAAAATTTCGCCTCGTCTGCAAACGGAAGTATCCTTGGCCCAAGATGGAGAGAGGGCGGAGGGAAATACTTCCGGCGCCAGAAGTTGATGCAGACGGATTTCTCGGCGGAGAAATTAAAGCCGTTGGGGTTACTCCAGGCGTAGAGACGGTCGATACAGCTCTGGAGACGGCGTTCGAGTAGACAAGTCCGCCGTGAACTGCAATAAATAGCGAAATCGTCAACAAAAAGGGACGATGAAATGCCAGGTGGAATACAATCAACAATGGGGTTGATAGCAATCGCAAAAAGTGTGACACTGAGTACAGAGCCCTGCGGGACTCCGTTCTCTTGAATAAAACGACGAGATAAAACCGAGCCCACACGTACACGAAAGACGCGGTCCGTCATAAACTCCCGAAGAAATATGGGCAGACGACCGCGGATATTCCAATCGTGAAGTGTACGTAAAATGCCGCCCCTCCAACAAGTGTCATAAGCTTTCTCCAGGTCAAAAAATACAGCCACGGTTTGACACTTTCTCAGAAATCCATTCATAATATGCGTCGACAAGGACACCAGATGGTCGACGGTAGAGCGATAGCGACGAAACCCGCACTGAGCGTTCGCTAGAAGTTTCTGAGACTCAAGCCACCATGTCAACCGCCCGTTGATCATGCGCTCCATCACCTTACAAATGCAACTGGTGAGGGAGATAGGGCGGTAGCTGGATGGTAGTTGGCGATCCTTCCCAGGCTTAAGTATAGGGACAATGGTGGCTTCGCGCCAAACGGAAGGAAAAATGCCGTCTTGCCAAATACGGTTATAGACCAGTAAGAGAAATAGTTTACTGTCGGCTGAAAGGTTCTTTAACATCAGGACATGAATGCCGTCCGGCCCGGGAGCGGAGTGCTGAGAGCAATGAAGAGCGTGCTCCAGCTCCCTCATTGTGAATAGTTCGTTATAGCATTCATCATTAACAGACCGAAAAGTATATGATGCGGAATCCTGCCGGTATTTAATAGAGCGAAAGCCGGCGGAATAATGGTCTGAACTGGAAACCGCCTCAAAGGCAGAACCCAGAGTGTTAGCGATGGCAGCCGGATCCACTATGGTGGCATTAGAAACCTGAAGGCCAGAAACAGTACAATGTGACACTTTACCTGAGAAGCGACGAAGTTTATCCCAAACAACGGATGAAGGCGTAAAACGATTAAAAGACTCGACAAAACGAGCCCAAGATGCCTTCTTGCTATCCTGAATAATGCGACGAGCCCTGGCGCGCGATTGTTTAAAAGTCACCAAATTATCAAGTGTAGGGTGGCGCCGAAACACCCTAAGTGCAGTCCTACGGTCACGAACGGCGTCCCGACAATCCTCGTTCCACCACGGAACAGGTGGCCGCCGAGGTTGGGAGGATGAACGGGGTATAGCACGTTCGGCGGCTGAGAAAATAATAGACGTAAGGTGCTGCACTAGTTGATTAATGTCGGAGAAGGGCTGGTCGTCAAAATGCACGAGGCTGGAATACAAACTCCAGTCGGCTTTTGCGAATATCCAGGTAGGTACTCTGGAATGCTGTACGTGGTGCGACAGAAGAGAAACGATGCAGGGGAAATGGTCGCTGGTGTAGGTGTCAGCGACGACGTTCCACTGAAGGCGACGTGCAAGCTGGATTGAGCAAAGGGCAAGGTCCAGGTGAGAGAAAGTACCAGAAGAACCAGAAATAAAAGTAGGTGCACCTGTATTGAGGATGGAAAGATTGAACTGATAAAAAATGTCGGAAAGAAGAGTTCCCCTCGCACAAGCCCTTGGCGAACCCCATAGTGGGTGATGGGCATTAAAATCTCCCAACAGAAGAAATGGTGTTGGGAGAGCGGACAGGAGAGCTCGAATGTCCGCGGGAGCGAGGGGAGACGATGGAGGTGAATATACAGTGCAAACAGAAAACAAAAAGCCGGGTAAGTGAAGGCGAACGGCAACAGCTTGCAAGTCGGATGTAAGTGTGACAGGTGTAAAATGAACGTCGTTACGCAGTAAGAACATGACACCTCCATGAGCAGGAGTACCCTCCTCCGGTTCAAGGTCGTAGCGAACCGGAGTATATCCTCGGAGATCAAAAGGATCGTGAGGGCGAAGCTTAGTCTCCTGCAAACATACGACCATAGGCGAATGGGAACGCAATAAAAGTTGCAGTTCCGCCCTATGCGATCGTACACCACGTACATTCCAGGTCAGGATAGCCATTAAGAATAAGGGGATAAACTTTCTATTTAGAAGGGCGGCTTAAAATTACCTTTTGTTTAACCTTTGGGCTCGGGCTTTTGGTATGGAGTTGGTCAGACTCCATAGCTTCCTCGGAGGGAGGGCCCACGCGCTCAGTGCCAGAAACCGATTCAAGCGCCGTGAATCGGTTCTGGGTGGCGATGGGAGAAGGGTGCCGCTGAGCGCGGCTCGTCCCAGGACCATCCTGGGACAGCGACCTCCGAGGAGGAGAAGGTGAACTTGTGTTACCGCGCGCACGCGGAGGGTCTTTCAAAAAATCTTCCCTACGAAGTTTCTCCTTGGGCTTCTTTTCAACGGCTTGCGACTTCATGGACTTGGGACCAGGTTTATACGGCTTGGTAACGGTAGCCTTAATAGACGGCCGGATGGTAGTGGCGGTTAATCCAGTCAAGGTCCAGGTCTGAGTTTCGGCATCTACTCGTGGTACTGGCGAGGCAACAACAGAACTAAATGTGCCAGATCGCAGGAGTGAAGGTTGGCGCGCATGGAAACGCCTGCGGGCTTCAGCGAAGGAGACTTTTTCCTTTACCCGGATCTCCTGGATCGCCTTCTCGTCCAAATACCGCGGACAGTCGGCAAACGAAGCAGAATGTGACCCTTTACAATTAACGCAGACGGGGGCTGTTGAACAGGTACCTTCGTGTGAGGGCTGGCTACATGATGCACAGATGTTAACGGCACTCTTACAGGAGACTTGCGTATGCCCAAAACGTTGGCATTTAAAACAACGCAGAGGTCTAGGAATATAAGGCCTCACAGAAATCCGTTCGTACCCTGCGGAAATGCTCGTGGGCAGATCGACGCCATCAAATGTAATAAACAGTGTACGAGTGGGTACCAATACGCCGTCGCGTTTGGCCTGCACTCGATGGACCGCTGTCACCTTCTGGTCTGCAAGAGATTCTACCAGGTCCTCGTCCGATATACCATCGAGGCTATGGGTGGTAATAACGCCTCGACAGGAGTTCAATGTGCGGTGCTTCTCCACACGGATGGGATAGCCGTGGAGAAGCGTAGCGCGCAACAAGGTCTTACTTTGCTGATCGGATTTCGTTTGGGCTAATAAGGACGAGTGCAGGACTGAACCGCACCAGCAATTGCATCAATGCCCTTTTGAATGATGAAAGGGTTCACCTTCTCAAAGCTTTGTCCTTCTTCGGTTCGTGAAATGACCAAGTAACAACCAGTTGTCGGTGGTGTCACTTCTGTTACATAAACTTTTCGGCGCTTGTTAGTATTAATGGAGGAAGGGTGCTCCATAGCGAAATAAATCCTCCACCATTGCAACCGTCTCCGACCTCGGGCTCTGACTTCTCGGGCGTTACCCCGGCTTGGGTGAGTGGCCTATCTATACCTAGCTCACCCCAGGGTCACACCTCCCAGAACATAGACAGAGGGACCCAATCGCCGTCAGAAGTCAGCAGCTCATGCAATGGCCCCCCCCCGCGGGACTGCAGTTGAACAGCGGATACGAACAACAACCCTACATGACGACCCCGGGTGGTGGGGATGACGCCATTACCCACTCACCCAGCTGCGCACGCGGTGCGCGGGTATCCGTCAGGCTGTGTCCACGGAGGATTTAAATAAAAGGATAAAAGAAACTAAAACTGTGTGGGCGTTTCGCACGCAAGGTAGGCCGGCGGGGAAGAAAAAAGAGATATGCGAATGTCGTGGTACGAAATGGCCGGAAAGTGATTAGGCAAGAAAGAAACGAAGGTGAGGTGCGGTATGTATGGAATGCAAAGAACGCACGAGAGCCTACCTTGGGTCCACCGGTCACTTGAAGAACCCACCTCGACCGGATGGGGGTGAGGGGATGAAGATGGCGATGATTGGCTCGGGAACCCCCGGGTGCGCCAAAAACCCGTACTCACATAAGGTGAGCCCCTGAGGGGATAGGCGATACAATAAAATACATATCAATGTCTAAAAATAACCACACTAAAAGCTTTGCAAATCAAATAATAAAAGAGTAAACTACGTGTCAGGATCTGTAGAAGCCAAGGGTCCAGAGCGTCATATGACACCAGGGAAGAACAGCCCCCCCATTAAAATGGACAATATAAAATCATGATGATGAGGTGGAGCTTAAGGGCGCTCAACTGCATTGGTTATTAGCGCCCTTACAATGTATAAAATATAAAATTGAAAACTCAAAAAACTAAAAAACCACTCACAAACCCGCTTGGTCAAAAACACTAAAAAACACAACAGGCCAAAGACTAAAAACTACACACTAAAATCATGGTCACTAAAAGAATAAAACGTGTCAAAAACTGTAGAGTGCAAGGGACATGAGCGCCTTATGTCCATCGGGGAGAAGGGCCCCATTAAAACTGACAATATAAAATCAAACAGCTAAAAGGCGCTCAGCGCATCAAATGCGACGGCTAAAACCAATGTCAGTTATAAAACGTAAAAGACATTCTACAGCATGCGCGTCGTCTGCCAAAACGTTGGCTAGGCAAACAGGCAGACCCACGCGAACGCGCAGTGGAGCTAAAACTTGCCACTCGGTTAAAATGTGACGCACCGTTAATGGCACATCACACTGACCACACAGAGGTGCGAGGTCACCACTAAGCAGGTATCTATGACTAAAAAGGCAATGTCCGATTCGTAGACGAGCTAAAATCACCTCTTCCCGACGAGAGGAACGAGAAGAGGTGCACCAAATTAACGGGAGAGGTTTAACCTCCCGCAATTTGTTCCCCCGGAGGGCCGTCCACTCATCGCGCCAGAGCGAGAGGATACGGTAACGTAAAATAACATAAAAATCTGAGGAAAGAACAACACTGATAAAACATCTGGGTGATAAAATGGCCGATTTGGCAGCGGCGTCGGCAGACTCGTTGCCTGAGATGCCCACATGAACTGGAATCCAAACAAACGAGACGCTGATGCCAGAAGCACAGAGCGAGCGGAGCAAGTCATGAATGCGCTGTACGAGCGGGTGGTAAGTGTACAGCGCGTTAATACTCTGAAGGGCACTCAGAGAGTCCGTACAAACAACACAACGCCGTAAGACGTGCCGCTGAATGTATAAAACACACTGATAGATACTAAAAAGTTCGGCGGTATAAATCGAACATTGCCCGGGTAAACGAAAAGTGAAACTATGCGCACCTAAAACAAAGGCACATCCTACGCCAACATCAGTCTTAGACCCAACAGAATAAATAAAATAATAGTCCCCCGAATATTGCCTGTAGTTCTAAAACTGCGGATCTAAGGACTGAAGCAGGGGTCTCATTCTTCGGCATCAACGTTAACCCAAGGTGACAGTGGGCCTCAGCGCGCGACCAAGGAGGAAAACGTGTTTCCCCCCGAGAGAGAGAGAAGTGGGAGGATAAAGGGCGCAAAACCAGAAAGGTCATTAGCGCCCGCCACAGATAAAATACAGGTTAGTGAGCATTTAAAAAGCCAAACAGACAATAGGGCCGAGAAGGAAAGACATAAAAGCTATAAAATGTCAGGTTAAAAGTGCACGAAAAAGAATAAAAGGGTCAGTGTCAGAGACTGTAGAACGAGAGGCTTACAACAAGGCAGCTAAAAAAAAAGGGGTCTATAACACTAAAAACCAGAAAGAACGAACGCAGAGTGGTCAAACGCTGTCCTGGAAGCTGCTGCGCCGAATGAAAGTTAAAACACGTTCCACAGCCAACATGTTGTCCGCTAAAATGTCGGGCAATGCTACGTCCATCTGCAGAGCAGTACGAAGAGTAGCGAAATACTGACACTGCTCTAAAACATGCCGCACCGTCAACGGCGCACCGCAACGATTACAAACGGGAGCGGGCTCACGGCGCAACAAGTGACAGTGGCTAAAACGACAGTGCCCGATTCGAAGTCTACATAAAATAACCTCCTCCCGACGGGAGGATCGGGAAGAAGTAGCCCAGGCCGAGGGTAAAGGCTTTTCTCCCGCAATTTGCTAGCCTGGACAGAGGACCAGGCAGAAAACCATAGAGAGAGAATAGACTTCTTTAAATAGTGACTAAAATCGTCCGCAGGAACAGAGGAGCTAAAACAAGAACGAGAGAAAATAGCGCTCTTGGCAGCAGCATCTGCACCTTCATTACCAGGAATGCCAACGTGTCCAGGAACCCAGACAAAGAATAGGCTGACTCCATCAGAGGTAAGCCGGTGGGAACAATCCTGGAGACGCTGCACGATAGGATGGCGTACGTACAGCGCACGAAGGCTAGAAAGGGCGCTTAAAGAATCCGTGCATATAACACAATTCTGCAGACCACGTCGACGGATAAAAGACAGAGCTTGTTCCAGAGCAATAAGTTCAGCAGTAAAAATCGAGCACTGGTCAGAGAGACGAAACATAAAACGTTCTACACCAAATAAAAAGGCACATCCAACTCCACGGTCATCCTTTGACCGTCGGTATAAATAAAACAATGGCTGCCAAAGTGAGACTGAACTTCGGCAAAAGCCGAACGGATGACCGGAGCGGGGGTCGTGGACTTAGGCATGGACGTCAAATCAAGGTAGCAAGATACTCCAGAATGCAGCCAAGGGGGGAACTGTGTGTGACGTCGTGGAAGCATAGTGGGCAATGTGATATTTAAATTCCGAAGTATCCGGCGGAAACGTACCCCTGGCGGGAGCAAGGCCAGGGGTCGAGACGCATAATGACAATCCAGCGAGTCCTCAAAGAAAGACGAATAAGTGGGGTGTTGAGGCATACAGGACAACCGGCAAGCATAGCTGCAAAGAAGAACGTCACGACGATAAGAGAGCGGAGGTTCTGCAGCTTCTGCACAAAGACTCAAAACAGGGCTAGTACGAAAAGCACCAGTTGAGAGACGAAGGCCCTGGTGGTGGACTGGATTCAAGCGACTCAGGATGGAAGGTCGCGCAGCAGAATACACAATGCACCCATAGTCAAGCTTAGAGCGAACCAATGATCGATAAAGTCGCAAAAGGACCGTGCGATCTGCACCCCAGGATGTGCCACTTAAAACACGTAAAATACAAAGAGAACGTTCACACCTTGCTTTCAAATAGCTGATATGCGACGACCAACACAACTTCCTATCCAAGATTAACCCGAGGAATTTCGTTTCGTCCGAAAATGGGAGGAGTGCCGCACCGAGTCGGAGACAAGGTGGAGGGAACTCTTTACGGCGCCAGAAGTTAATGCAGACTGTCTTCTCCGGAGAAAATTGAAACCCGTTTGCAACGCTCCAGGAGTGAAGGGAGTTAAGACATTGCTGCAGTCGGCGTTCCAAAAGACAGGTGCGACGAGAAGTTGCGAAGATGGCGAAATCGTCAACAAAAAGCGATGAGGAAATTCCAGCTGGAACACAGTCAGCAATGGGGTTAATCGCTATAGCAAACAGTGTGACGCTGAGTACCGAGCCTTGAGGTACTCCGTTCTCTTGGATAAAAAGTGAAGATAAAATCGATCCCACGCGCACACGAAATATCCGGTCCCTCATAAACTCACAAATAAAGGCAGGGAGACGACCACGGAAACCCCACAGATGGAGTGTACGAAGAATGCCAGTCCTCCAACATGTGTCGTAAGCCTTCTCCAAGTCAAAAAATACTGCCACAGTCTGGCACCCTCTCAGGAAGCCGTCCAGAATGGAGGTCGAAAGATGGACAAGATGATCCACAGGAGAACGGTGTCGGCGAAAACCACATTGTACATTCGCTATAAGGTTCCGAGACTCAAGGCACCAGACCAAACGCCCGTTGATCATGCGTTCCATAACCTTGCAAATGCAACTGGTTAAGGAAATCGGGCGATAGCTAGATGGTAGGTGGCGATCCTTTCCGGGTTTCAAAACTGGAACGATGGTGGCTGCTCGCCAACCTGTAGGAAGAGTACTAGTTTCCCAGATGCGGTTGTAAATCTGAAGGAGAAAGCGCAGTCCAGCAGAGGAGAGATGTTGAAGAAACACCACGTGAATAGAATCAGGCCCAGGTGCGGTAGGCTTAGAAGATGCTAGGGCATGCTCTAGCTCGCGGAAGGTAAATGGGCGATTATATACCTCCTGGTTGCTGGAGTGAAAAGAGAGTGCATGGGCCTCCACCGCGGCCTTGTGTGGAAGAAAACCCGGGTCATAACGGGCAGAGCTGGAAATGCGTTCAAAGTTCTTGCCGAGGGTGTCGGCAATAGCAGGTGGTTCGCAAATAGTACTAGAGCCTACCCGAAGACCGGGAATAGAAGAAGAACGGGTCTTGCCGGCCACACGCCTAAGTTTGTCCCAGACAACCGATGTAGGTGTAGAGCTATTGAAACCGGCTACATAGCGCTCCCAGGAGGCTTTCTTGCTGATGCGAATTACTCTGCGAGCCTTAGCGCGTTATTCCTTATAACGGACCAGATTAGCAAGAGTAGGGTGCCGCCGAAATACCCTAAGAGCACCGCGTCGTGCACGAACGGCGTCCCGACATTCCGCGTTCCACCAAGGGACCGGTAAACGCCTGGGATGTGAAGACGTGCGGGGAATGGAACGTTCGGCAGCGGCGAAAATGACAGTACGCAGGTGTTCCACCATGAGATCCACAGAGGAAAAAGCGCAGTGAGAAAACCGCGCTAGACGGGAAAAAAGGGTCCAGTCAGCTTTGCGGAACTGCCATTTAGGAAGAACAGGTGAATCGACAGAAGAAGACAGGAGAGTAATTACGCACGGGAAGTGATCGCTAGAATGTGTATCAGCTATGACATACCATTCCATACGATGAGCAAGCTGCGCAGAGCAAAGACACAAATCCAGATGGGAAAATGTGCCGGTTGAATCGGAGAGAAAAGTGGGTTCGCCGGTATTCAGAACAGAAAGGCAGTGCTGATCAAGAAGTGCAGCCAAAAGTTCGCCCCTCGCGCACGCCCTAGGAGAACCCCAAAGAGGGTGGTGTGCATTGAAATCCCCCAAGAGTAAATAAGGGGCAGGGAGCTGTAAAATCAGGCGGTCTAGGGCATCCTGTGCAAGAGGAGAAGAAGGAGGAACATAGAGGCTACAGATACAGAAGTTAAAACCAGGAAGAGAAAGGAGGATCCCAACCGCTTGCAGAGGTGTGGCAAGCGGAACCCGATTATAAAACACATCATCGCGAACAAGTACTGTAACACCACCGTGTGCAGGAGAACCATCCGCTGGAGCAAGATCGAAGCGCTCCGGAGTATACCTACGAATGGCAAAGGTATCCTGAGGTCGAAGTTTTGTCTCCTGTAGACAGACGACTAGGGGGTAGTGAGTGTGCAGTAGCATGTCCAACTCCGCTCGGTGTGCACGGAGACCACGGATATTCCACTGAAGGATGTGATTAAGAGCCATAAATATCAAGATAGGCAAGAAGTGCGTGCGGGTAAGGCTATTGAATAGCCGCAGTGGATCGGTTTAGTTTCACCTTTTTCTTCCGGGTAGGACTGCGCCCCGGCCGAGAATGCGCAGGCCTCTCGAATCCCTCCGTGCCACCATCGCTGCTAACTGAATCTGAGCAGGTGGTGCGAGTCCTGGAGCGAGAACGGGAGCGACCCGTGGGACGACGAACAGGTGATTTGCGACTGGTGTGGTCAAGAGAGGTGGAACCTGCGGTCGAAGCTGATGGGGCGGAAGCATCTTTTGTGCGAACAGGAACCGGCGAGGGAAGTACCAGATCCGAAGGTTTATCAGTTTGGACCCCAATGGAAACCTGCGAGGGCGAGCCGGGACAGGTCTGCACAACGGCATCCTGTTTCCGGACACCGAGGCGGACGGCAGCTGAATACCTCATGGTGGATGTAGGGTGTAGTTCGTGATAGCGCTTCCTCGCTTCTGGAAAGGTCAGGTGTTCCTTCACTCGAATCTCCTGTATGGTCTTTTCCTCCACAAAGCGTGGGCATTCCCTAGAGTTCGACGGGTGTGCACCCCCACAGTTTACACAGGCGGGGTCCGTAGCACACATGGAATCATCGTGACTGTCGCTTCCACAACGAGGACAAACTGGTGAGCCAGTGCAACGTTGTTGTGTATGACCGAATTTCTGGCAGCGATAACAACGCATGGGGTTAGGTACATAGGGACGAATAGCTGCGCGCTCATAGCCGCACAAGATGAACTGCGGTAGCACGGTTCTTTCAAATGTAAGAAAGACCGTGCGCAGCGGAAACGGTTGATTGTCCCTCCTCCCGATCAGCCTGTATGCCGCAATAACACCTTGGTCGGAGAGACAGTTGACGATGTCTTCATTAGAAAGTCCGTCCAAACATGAAGTCGTAACCACACCACGACAGCTGTTAAGGGTTTTGTGTTTGTCCACAGTCACTGGGTAGGAACCTAGTAGACTGGCCTTTAGCAGTTTAGCGGCCTGGGCGTCTTGTGCAATTTCAATCAGTAAGCTTCCATCCCTACACCGTGTAGCATTCTTCACAGGACCACAGATTCTATCAACCTCCCGCTGAATGTAAAAGGGGCTGAGGTGCTTCATATCTTTGCTGTCGCTCTTTAGCCGCATAACGAAAAAACGAGGTGTTGAAATAGTGGAGCGCAGAGGAGCCATAATGGAAAGGTCCCCCTTCCGGAACCGTCGGCGTCAGCCTGCCATCCGGGGGATGTAGAAGAAAAGACACCAGAATCTTCCGGTCTGTGCCGGCCTGGAGCACCCGCTCCAAGCCTGATCTCAGAGAATACCTCAGAAAAGTTACCCTCCGACCGTCACTACTTACCGGTTTACGACACGTTCACCATAGGCAGGCCCGACTTTACGCCCCTACCACTGGAATAACCGCCAGTGGCCCCCCACTTTAGGCCACGCTGCCTCAACAGAGTCAACGTGGATTCAGGGGACTTGTGGTAGATTACATCGGGCCCCAGACAGCGGTAACACGTCGAGCCCCCCCGGACAACCCAGCCACTCGCGGTCGCCGAACTGTCCGAGGGGCACCCGGCCCCTATGGGGCTACGTGGGTGTACGTGACAATGGAACGGCTCCGCACCTAGTGTCGCAGGAAAGGGGTAGTGAGGAGGGTTCACTCAACCTTCACGCTTGAGACCTCCGGAGAGCACACAAGTTGAAAGCTGCGCTGAAACCGTGGGACAGCAACCACGGAAATAGAAAAGATCCCTGTTGGTGAGACAGGAGTAAATAAACCTAAGATGCCTAAACCTAGTATAAGGAATAATTCTAGAAGAGGAAGAGTAAAGTAAAGAAACAACGTGGCTAGTCCAGATGGGGGGGAGGGGATGAATATGACGATGATTGGCTCGGGAACCCCCGGGTGCGCCAAAAACCCGTACTCACATAACGTGAGCCCCTGAGGGGTTCCCCCCGAGGAAGGGCCGGCGCTGGCGTAACGTCTAAATGCCGAAGGAGCTGTCGAAATCAAACCCCTGGAGGGAGCAATGCAGAGGAGCTAATCAAATAGTGGCGATCAAGCGACTCCTCGAAAAATAACTCGAAAGACGGGTGCTCAGGCAAGCTTGAGAGTCGACAAGCATAGCTGCACAAAAGCAGCTCACGCCGGAAATACATCGGAGGCTCTGCCGCTTCTGCGTACAGGGCTAGTTGGAAAGGCCCCTGTAGCGACACTTATGCCAGGATGGTTAATGGCATTCAATCGACGTAACACAGATGGACGTGCCGACGAATAAACAATACACCCGTAATCAAGCTTGGATCGGACCAAAGAGCGATAACGGCGAAGAAGGACGGTCCGATCAGCTCCCCAGGATGTGCCACTTAAAACACGTAAAATATTAACAGAACGGTCACACTTTACTTTTAAAAAGGTAACGTGAGAAGTCCAGCTCAGCTTCTGGTCGAAGCCCAACCCCAAAAATTTCACCTCGACTGCAAATGGAAGGACCTCCGACCCAAGCTGGAGAGAGCGCGGAGGGAAAGCCTTCCGGCGACAGAATTTGATGCAGACGGATTTCTCGGCGGAGAAATTAAAGCCGTTTGCGTTACTCCAGGCGTAGAGACGGTCGATACAGCTCTGGAGACGACGTTCGAGTAGATAGGTCCGCCGTGAACTGCAATAAATGGCAAAATCGTCAACAAAAAGGGACGATGAAATGCCAGCTGGAATACAATCAACAATGGGGTTTATAGCCATCGCAAAAAGTGTGACACTGAGTACAGAGCCCTGCGGTACTCCGTTCTCTTGAATAAAACGACAAGATAAAACCGAGCCCACACGTACACGAAAGACGCGGTCCGTCATAAAATCCCGAAGAAATTTGGGAAGACGAGCGCCGATATTTCGTGCGTGAAGTGTACGTAAAATGCCGCCCCTCCCAACAAGTGTCATAAGCTTTCTCCAGGTCAAAAAACACAGCCACGGTTTGACACTTTCTCAGAAATCCATTCATAATATGCGTCGACAGGGACACCAGATGGTCGACGGTAGAGCGATAGCGGCGAAATCCATACTCAGAGCTCGCTAGAAGTTTCTGAGACTCAAGCCACCATGTCAACCGCCCGTTAATCATGCGCTCCATCACCTTGCAAACGCAACTGGTGAGGGAGATAGGGCGGTAGTGGAAGGTAGTTGGCGATCCTTCCCAGGCTTAAGTATAGGGACAACGGTGGCTTCGTGCCAAACGGAAGGAAAAAAGCCGTCTTGCCAAATACGGTTATAGACCTGTAAGAGAAAGAGTTTAATGTCGGCTGAAAGGTTCTTTAACATCAGGACATGAATGCCGTCCCCCCAGAAGCGGAGTGCCTAGAGCAATGAAGAGCGTGCTCCAGCTCCCTGATTGTGAAAAGTTCATTACAACACTCATTATTAGCAGACCGAAAATTAAAGGTGTCGGAATCCAACCGGTCTTTGATAGAGCGAATAATGGTCTGAACTGGAAACCGCCTCAAAGGCAGCACCAAGAGTGTTAGCGTTGGCAGCGGGATCCACTATGGTGGCATAGGAAACCTGAAGGCCAGAAACAGTACAATCCGACACTTTACCTGAGAAGCGACGAAGTTTATCCCAAACAACAGATGAAGGCGTAAAGCGATTAAAAGACTCGACAAAACGAGTCCACGACGCCTTCTTGCTATCCTGAATAATGCGACGAGCCCTGGCGCGCTATTGTTTAAAAGTCACCAAATTATCAAGTTAGGGTGTCGCCGAAACACCCTAAGTGCAGTTCTATGGGCACGAACGGCGTCCCGACAATCCTCGTTCCACCACGGAACAGGCAGACGCCGAGGTTGAGAGGATGAACGGGGAATTGCGCTTTCGGCGGTAGAGAAAATTGTAGACGTAAGGTGCTGCACTAGTTGGTTAATGTCGGTTAAGGGTTGGTCGTCAAAATGCACGAGGCTGGAATACAAGCTGCAGTCAGCTTTCGTAAATATCCAGGTAGGTAGTCTGGAATGCTGTACGTGGTGTGACAGAAAAGAAACGATGCAGGGGTACTGGTAGCTGGAGTGGGTGTCAGTGACGACGTTCCACTGCAGACGACTAGCAAGCTGGAGTGAGCAAATGGCAAGGTCCAAGTGAAAAAATGTACCGGAAGAATCAGAAAGAAACGTAGGCTCACCTGTATTGAGAATAGAGAGATTGAACTGATCAAAAATGTCAGAAAGAACAGTTCCCCTCGCACAAGCCCTTAGCGAACCCCACAGAGGGTGATGGGCGTTAAAATCTCCCAACGAAAGAAATGGTGTTGGGAGAGCGGACAGGAGAGCTCGAATGTCCGCGGGAGCAATGAGAGACGATGGAGGTGAATATACAGAGCAAACAGAAAAGAAAAAACCGGGTAACTGCAGTCTAACGGCAACAGCTTGCAAGTCGGACGTAAGAGTGAGACGTTGAAAATGAACGTCGTTATGCACTAACAACATGACACCACCATGAGCAGGAGTATCCTCCTCCGGTTCAAGGTCGTAGCGAACCGGAGTGTACCCTCGGAGATCGAAAGGGTCGTGAGGGCGAAGCTTGGTCTCCTGCAAACACACGACCATAGGCGAATGGGAACGCAATAAACGTTGCAGTTCCGCCCTATGCGATCGTACACCACGTACATTCCAGGTCAGGATAGCCATAAAGAAAAAGGGATAAACTGTCTACTTAGAAGGGCGGCTTAAAATAATCTTTTGCTCAACCTTTGGGCTCGGGCTTCTTGTATGGAGTTGGTCAGACTCCATAGCTTCCTCGGATGGAGGGCCCACGCGCTCAGTGCCAGAAACCGATTCAAGCGCCGTGAATCGGTTCTGGGTGGCGATGGGTGAGGGGTGCCGATGAGCGCGGCTTGTCCCAGGAGCTTCCTGGGACAGCGACCTCCGAGGAGGAGAAGGTGAACTTTTCTTACCGCGCGCACGAGGAGGGTATTTCAGAAAATCTTCCCTACGAAGTTTCTGCTTGGGTTTCTTTTCAGCGGCTTGCGACTTCATTGACTTTGGACCAGGTTTATAGGGCTTGGTAGCTGTAGCTTTAATGGACGGCCGGATGGTAGTGGCGGTTAATGCAGTCATGGTCCAGGTGTGAGTTTCGGCATCTACTCGTGGTACTGGCGAGGCAACTAGTGACACACCGTGTTCATGTGGGGAGTTAGTGTCTTCTGTTTCCACTTGGCCAATGCAACCATCACCCCTATGCAGGAACTACTGCCCGAATGGAAAGCAAGCGCACAAGTAGGCGGGGAGCGGTAGTACCGTAACATGCGCTCAGTCGCAACAGAAGTTCACTGCATTACCGACTCAATCGTTAGTTCCAATTAGTGCTACTTCGAAAGATCAGGGAAAAAGCGCCCTAATCGACACCTTGTCCTCACCACTGAGTTGAGAATCTGTTTAATCTGTGGTAGCGATACAGTATTAGAACATATAATCGGCTGAGCCAGACAGCTAGGCAGGTATGAAAAATACAGCTGTAGTAGCTACGAGTGACGTCATCATCCGAGAGCGCGATTTTTCATAATTTGGTTCCATCCAAGATCAACACTCACGCTGCAATCACCCTCGTGTTTCCACCGTTTCACACTAGAGTTGCACTTGTAATATTCTGGTGTTCTGTTACTATTATACAGGATAACCAACCACCTTAAGTTACAGTAACACAGCTGCAGCAGTATCATCTAAATCTGACACCATTTACAGATTTACTTCCCATTACCTAGCCTGGGGCAGATAGCTTTGCATTTGTTTTTCTGTGGTCAAAGGAGGAACTACGTTTGTTGTGAATGGTGGCTTACCAGCTGCTACACGTAAGCATGATGACAGCAACACCAAACCAAGCACAAAGTAATATGTCCCATGTAAGAAGTTATTCATTGTATACAGTTTATGTGTTACTTGCGCTGTTGATTTCCACCAGTCAAACAATCTACCTAAGGTATGTGAACTGTAAAAATGCTGCACATAAGTAGTGCATAAATATGTGAAAAGTGTTGTGGATGTAGGTATACTTGAATTTGAGTTACTCATCGTATGGTTTGTCACATTAAGAACCTATGGTTATAAATATTTACTTTATATTATTAGTGTGGTGTTTATTATGGTGATAATGTATACCTAGGTAAAGGTTTGTAAATCAGTTAATAAACTATATTTTTTGGTATTTTAACTGCATAACATGATGTTGATGGATGAATAGATATTGCTGGTGTTAATTATGGTTTTGCTGAAAGATGGTTGTATTATTGTAAAGGTGAATAATATAGACATTATTATTATTATTATTATTATTATTATTATTATTATTATTATTATTACTGATTTTATTGCTTTAATTCATACTTTATGCAAATAACAATAAAGTTGTGTTCTGCTTTGCATTCTTCCATTTGGTTTTAAATGAATGAATGGAGTATATTTTTTGCTAATATTTGTAGCAAGGCGCATTTGGAAAATTCTTTTTGTATTTAGTATACTGGCAATTACAACAAAGCAGTTCATCCTTTTTTATTTCAGTAGCATTGTTTTGTTTATAATGCAATACAACATACTAAATAACGGTACATAAAATTTAGTTCTGTCATGTTATGGGCACCATGTGTGGCTAATGACATTGCCTGAGCTCAAATTAAATTCTTGGGAAGAGTTGCTTGGATATGAAGTTTTACATGGTTTTTCCTTATCGTGCAGTGATTAATGTTTTATAACTTGGAGTTCTTTGGACTTAGCTCATCATCTCTGTATCGCTCACCTTTTCACTGAAATAGTGATAAAGGATACCAAGCTTTTTATTTTTATAGTCATAAAATATATGACCTGAGATTACATAAATTCAATTTATTTTATTTTATTTAATAAATTAGTCATTACTTTGTCATATGTATCTATAGTTTTTTTCACTGATTGGAAATTTGTTACAATCTCATGGCTTCATCAAGTACAACAGAATAATCTATTTCTACAAATAATTGCATTATTAATATTAACAATTCAATTACTTACTATATACATAAAGAGACAGTTAAACATTGCTCTAAGGATATTTACACCGGTGTCTATATCTTGTAGCTAAATAACTCAAACAACTCTTGTATACAATGAAAACAGTAATCAATTAAAAACCTCTAACCTGCTTTCTGACCCTCTGTGGGTACTTGCCATTAAATGTTGTCGTAACTAAATTATACATCAGGATTACTGTATGTAATATAGAGTTAACCTTTTTTGACGTTCTGGCAGTTGTAAGTGAAAGTTATACCTACTTTCACTGGAATGCTCATGTATGGTGCAATTTGAGTAGAAGTAGGTAGTGAATGTTGTTATTGTAAAGTAAACCTGTTTCTAAGATATACAAACGGGTATGGCGAGTGTATTGTTTTGCTTGAATGTGTTTTACAGTTCTCTTTAAACTAAACATGTTTCTAATTTTTTTTTGTGTTATAAATAGTTGATTTACATTGGTAGAATTTCCCCAGAACTTGCAAAAGGATCTTAACAAAAATTATGTGGTGATTGGAATTGTTGCACAAAAAGGGTTTACTAAATGTGTGAGACAATCTCAAATTTTGTGTCCTTCTCTGAAGACCTTTTTTAATCTTGTTTCAGCAAAGAATGTGTGCATGTATTTACTGAAATGCAATAGATGTATATAGATTGCTGTTGTTCAAAACCTTAATAAATATAAGCATTAACATAGCATTTTTGTTTGAAACAGATAGTGCTATTTTTTTGTACATAGTTGTTGGTATATTTTCATTTTGAATATATATATATATATATATATATATATATATATATATATTTGCTGTTGTTATCATTACAGTTTTCTTCAATGGAGTTTTAAATGTTATTACTAACTTGTTGTGTACAAAAAGATTGCATTATACAAAACCCTATGGTATCCCTTCCTGTTTTCCTCTACCCATAATATGTAATAATTCAGTATGCAGTTATAATTAGTGTAGTCATTATTGTAAAAAGGCTTGAAATTGTAACTTGAAGAGGCAAAGGGAAGAAAATGTATTTGCATAATCTTAGCCACATTTTTGAGTACTCTGCCTCGCTTCATCTATTTATTAAAGTTGTACTGATTAATTGAAGCCATAATGATTGATCTGCAGCAGAAAATAGTTCAAGTTTAAAAGCTTCTTCTTGCCGATTTTCTTTCAGGAATTAGTTGCTGAGCTTATTTGGAGGTCACATCTCGCGCATTCATGAAAAGTTTACGGTACATTTCAATTTTTCACATATTAGCATAATACACATTCCGTAGCTACGTGAAAATGTGCCTATAACATTCATGACGTGTGTTCGAGATGGGCCTTCGTAAGCTCAGGAACTCACAGAACAGCAAACTATTAGAAGTGCAACTCTCGTGTTAAACGTTGGAAACACGAGGGCGATCGCAGCGTGAGTAGTGATCTGGGATGGAACTATACTATGAAAAGTCGTGCTCTGGGATGATGACGTCACTCGTAGCTACTACAGCTGTATTTTTCATACCTGCCTAGCTGTCTGCTCAGCTGATCATATGTTCCAATATTGTATCGCTACTGACGACGTACAAAGTTAATTACATGAGCTTCAATAATCGTGATTGCACTTGGAGTTATTCATATTTCTTTTTAAAGGAGTCGATTAAAGCTCACATAAAATAACTTGTCACTGTCATCTGTAGCAACACAATATTAGAACATAATTATGATCAGTTGAACACCTCACAGCTAGGCTAGTATGCAAAAACAACTGTTTATTCCTGTGTAACTTATTAAATTATCCAATAGTCGGCACATACATTGCTTTTTATATAATATTATTGGGGTTAATAGTGGTTGCTGAAGGTTTCTATGTCATAATACATAATGGTCACATTTAAATTTTTGAGAGTGAATGAGATCCAGCACCTTACAATAATTTTTTCTGCATGCTTCATAGTAAAATCTTTTGCACTTAAACTGCCTCCATGGTTTGTTTGAACTTCCAACCAACAGTAGGATGTGGAATTTGACAGGAAAATTGGAAGAATAACACATGTTTGACACTTGTTATTTTATTCTACTCTAGATAGCGCAATACAATTTGACATAACTTAAATCCATTTCCTACAAAGAAACTTCTGCACACATTATATGCAATAGTGTAGCTATTGTTTGTCATTCACTAAATTGCTATTAGCAGTGCAATAAATGTCATTAGCAAGTTTCACCACACCATTTAACACTATTAATGTCATTGTAACTCTTTGTGCTTTGACTTGAAGCACCATCACTGGACACAAATAGCCACAACTTAACTCCAACTTTCCATTGTGTATATCCTAGAATTAAATAGAACACACATGTTTAAACTACCCTTCAAAGTAGGTTTCTGAAAAGAGAAATTGCTTACATTAAGGAAAAATTTGTGGTTACAAACACCTTGTGATTATATTACACACTATCCACTGTAAACCAGAGTTCTCTCTGATGAAGCATATGCTTCCTCTTGTCTTGAAACTAAGCATTACGCTTATGCCAATATAAATAGTTCCTTAAACGTATTGTGTCATGAAACATTGGAGTAGGAAAGGTATAGAACTACACATTTTATTGTGATTATCGTAAGAACTCATTGTTAAACGTTATGGATATATAGTAACTGTTAAGAGATTACAAAATATGATTTTCATAATTCTACCTGCTATTGCATTAACAATCAAAGAGTATCTTTTTGTTAATTACCAACTGTATGGATGACTGCTATTCTCTTGCCTATATGAGAAATGCAGCAATGAATTCGCAGCGGTGGTAACTGAGTACCAAATAAACTCTTTGCATAACACAGGAAATATGATAAGCAAACAGTCATTCATAATACACTAACACTCATATGCTCAGCTCAGGTCAAATCTTCGATTTTATCAGTTAGTGTTTGAGTTGCCATGACAAAGGAAGAAGTGCATAGTGTGAATAAGCTGTTTTAACACAAAACTGGGAAACGGTTAAAAAGTGGCAAAAAAGTTTGGTTGATAAAGTGCTAAATGAGAAGGAAATAACACTTTTTATTGTAAAACCACCACCACTTTGTGTTACTTGAACAAAATAAAATTCAGTATATGCAAAGGATCCATGGATCTTTTCATTGAAGGTTCAATGAATCAGATCTGAAGGATCCTTCGAACTGTTATTTATAGTGAAATTTTAAACACTTTTCATTAAAAAAATTACTAACCTTCTGTGAATTCAGAAAACTAAGCTTATATATATAAATAAACAAACCTAATGCTAACCTTCCATAAATTCAGAAACCTAAGCTTATATAAAAAAAACCTAACCTCCCATAGTACCTTGGATGCAATGTGCTGTATATGAAAAATGTTTAAAATACTTAGTGTGTTAAAATGTTCACTATAAATAACAGATCAAAGGATCATTCAGAAGATCCAATTCATTGAAAAGATTCATGGAACCTTCACTGAAAAGAGCCATGGGTTGTTTGCATATACACAATACTGGATGAGTATACACAATGTCATGCCTGGGATTCAAACCAGCAATCTTTAACTTGCCATACCACTGCTCTGCCATCTAAGACTTTCTCTACTCACAGTAAGCTATTTTCATAAGTATTCTACAAATGATTCATCATATATTGTGATCAACTTCATGTTTATCATATGTGTTAACTTAAAAGGCTTCAATATATTTAAAAAATATTAAATGCCCATTACTTCAAAACCTTTGATTTTTGCACAAAAACAACACGATCATTTAAATGCCTATACATTTCTTATAATATCCTGCAACTTAATTACTACTGCACAATGTATCTTTAAGGGAAGGATTTTGTATCATCAAAATTGCTACAAAGTTTAAATGGTAGAAAACAGACACGAAAGATTGAAACCACTTTGGAATTTCAAAGCCTCAGAACACATACTGAAGCTGTTAATTTCACTCAAAACAAACACTTCAATTATTCTTGGAAACAAATGCTTTTGAGCATCTGCAATAACAGATTACAAGGACATTAATTGTCAAATTAGCTACCAGAATTTCTATTTTCATACACCATGCCCAGTTCAAAAAAGGACATAGTGGCAGTTAGATAAAAATGCCCAAAAGAGGTTGAATTACTGAAATATATGTGAATGATATCAAATATTTCTTCCTTCTGTATTAGAAAATTTCATTTGGGCACTGTCTTAAAAGAATTATAGTATCATTGGCATGCTATCCTTGACAGTTAGTGTGTCAGTCCACTAATAATCCTACATTTTTTAATTATACAAGAGTATCACTCGCATGATCTGCATCTATGTGTTTGAACATTAGCACAGTAACATGCTAATTAATTTGCATTAAAGGTTGATTTTACCTTACCTACTTTTGGCTGTGATCTCCACCCATCAATTATGAAGTGCAAACACGAAAATTAATTGTACATTCCACTGTCTGGATGACTCACACTATCTGAAAAGTAAATCAGGACAATATAAAATTCAGCAACACTAAGAAGCTCTTAAAAACTTAACCTTTCATCCAGCACTCTCATGCTGGAAACTTAATAACATACCTTCAGATTCTATGTCACCATTCGGGACTCGAACCACAACACTGGAAGGAATGTAAATCGTAGATGTATCCCCTCCGTCCGGACGGCTCAGTGTATCTGAAAATTAATTCATTATATAAAAATGTTGCAACACACAATAACCTATCAGTTTTCTACCTCATTCTACGAATATCACTGAAGTTAATAGAAAATACCAATATTACAACAAATATACATTCAATCAAAAATGGTGTAAATGTATGATTACCGTCTGGGCGTTGTTCCAGGTGAAAAAACTTCGGACGAAAACTTCCAGCAATAAAAATCCAAGATGGTCCCTTTCTTCGTGCCTGCCATTTAGTTCGTTACGAACTTCGAAACTTGAAACAGGCAATCAGAAAATTCGCCTTTCCCGCAAAAGTACAACTAGTGACACACCGTGTTCATGTGGGGAGTTAGTGCCCTCTGTTTCCACTTGGCCAATGCAACCATCACCCCTATGCAGGAACTACTGCCCGAATGGAAAGCAAGCGCACAAGTAGGCGGGGAGCGGTAGTACCGTAACATGCGCTTAGTCGCAACAGAAGTTCACTGCATTACCGACTCAATCGTTAGTTCCAATTAGTGCTACTTCGAAAGATCACGGAAAAAGCGCCCTAATCGACACCTTGTCCTCACCACTGAGTTGAGAATCTGGTTAATCTGTGGTAGCGATACAGTATTAGAACATATAATCGGCTGAGCCAGACAGCTAGACAGGTATGAAAAATACAGCTGTAGTAGCTAAGAGTGACGTCATCATCCGAGAGCGCGATTTTTTATAATTTGGTTCCATCCAAGATCAACACTCACGCTGCAATCACCCTCGTGTTTCCACCGTTTAACACTAGAGTTGCACTTGTAATATTCTGGTGTTCTGTGACTATTATACAGGATAACCAACCACCTTAAGTTACAGTAACACAGCTGCAGCAGTATCATCTAAATCTGACACCATTTACAGATTTATTTCCCATTACCTAGCTTTTTACTATGTTCAGCCAGCGTTTTCAAGTGCATCGTTAATGTTTTAGAATTCACGCCAGATATATTCACTACACAGCAAAACTTTTCTAGCCCACAATGGACCCACACGAACACAAAGGCATCAACAACCTTTCTAATCACCTCACAGGGAGATCTTTTATATGTGATCTTCTACTCTAGGAATGAAGTAAACTTTCCCAGGCCTGAACCCATATTCACTGCACTTTAAAACTAATTTAACGGCAAAGCCATGCTTTGCTTTTCTCTCAATTGCACTGTAAGCAAAGCTTTGCCATATTTTACACATTGCTCATCATTCCAGTGGATTGGAATACATTAAGGTAACCTACATTAAAATATTTACAACTATACCAACTCTGTCATGTGTACTGCTATGTACACTATAGTTTCATATACACTATTTGCAATATTTATACTGGTATGTGCACTACTTGCTGTTTTAGCTGAGTAATGTATTATTTTCATGTTTATTAATATTTACAACCCTATCATACCTGTATCAGGATAATCCATTGGTGTGTCTAAAGGCTCCAGTCCATTACTCCCCTTTCCTAATTGCCTCCGTCCTTTTACTATTTTTGCCTAAAGGCTCTCGCAACGGCAAGATCTTGCAGGTATTTTACGGTTTAATATTACATACACAAAATACTACATTCTAAATTACACCTTACTTGAGCAAAAGCTAAATTTCCAAGCTAACCAAAAATATAAACAAAAGCACATGTTCTTCTATGGAAGCCACCATTTAACTTTGCACTAAGATGATCACACAGGTAGTCAAAACAATAACAAACCTGCAACTATGCGTCTTTACTATCAATAAAATGCAATAGATGCATATATAATGAAGTATTATATTATGTTACATATAAGAACAGTAACAGAATGCTGAAACACTTTTTAATGGACGTAGTTTGAATTTTTTATTGATTGGGGATTTTATGTTGAATACGTAGTAATAGTTCACCAATATATCGCCAGGTATCAGCACTGGTAGCTGTTAGCGGAACTAACGCTGCGTTCGGTAATGCAGCTTACGTCATTATCAACTGATCACGCCTGCTGCTACCCCGCCATGCGCTTTCGAAACGTGCGCAAGCCAACTGAAACGTATACAAAGTCTTAAAATCACCTGCGTTTTTAATGGTTTTCTCAATCTAGAGAGAAAACCGTTAAACGCACAGGTGACTTTATTTAGAACTTGCACCCCTTTCAGTTCTTACCAGTTAATCTGTGGTTCTTACTCATCTGCTAGAATACCAAGAACAGTTTTGTCTTACACTCACAATGTCTATACTCATTTTCAATAAAGTGGGAAAATAGGAAAGGTTGTGGTTTGGTATTATGTAATGTTACTCGTTGTATACAGCAGTTTACCATTCATCAACTTAACAGCTGTTAACCTACATAACGGAAATGTCATTGATTCACATTCTATAATAGTATACAAATTATAACATAAATGATATCCTGCCATGTAAAAAGATTGTCAGCATTTGGTTACACACAAAACACCACATATTCACATGTATTGAAAAATAAGTGAAATACATCAGCAAAAAACAACTATTCATTTACACAAATTTTTGTTTAATAAAGCAGCATCTTATGCAACACAAACTTAAGCAAAATTTCTTACACTAACATCCCTTGATGCAGATTTAACAAGATTACATTTTTAATAGCTGCTTCTACATTATCCAAATCATAAATTTCTTAGCAAATAATTTGTGATTAGTTATTGCTCTTTGTTGGGTTTTTATTTGGAATATCTGTTGCAATCTAATTTAGTATCTATTTCCAAGACACTTAAAATAAGCACTAACGCCATGGATTCTATCTTCTTTTTTTTAAGTGAAAGAAGGTTAAAAAATTTTTACAGCTATTTTCTATTAGTCCAGCTTAAATATAAAAACTTGTAATATGCAGGCCATCAACTCGCTGCTCTATGGTGCACAGAGAAGTGCTTGTTTACTCAAACCAGTACCCAAGATAGCACATAGGTAAAAGTTAAGTTGAAAAAACAGAGGTAAAGGAAGTAAAAATTATTTTTAAATTTGACTATGGAACCATAATATTCAACAGCTTTGTGCTTAATACAGGTTTGAACCAAACAGCTGTGAACAAAAAGACAATCTTATGAGCACCATATTAGAAATAATTTCTCCTTGTTTTCTTTGTACTGTTAAATTCTTAATACTTAAAATAGTAATTATTCTTTCTTTCTACAGCAGCAGATTAAAAAAATTTATTAATGAGCTGCAAATACATTGCTAAACCTTGAAGGAAAGGAAAAAAAAAAAACTGCAATACATATGACTTTTGTTTCCTCAGCAAACCGATATGTTTTATTACTATAAAGCTTTTTGCCCCTCCCATGAAGTTGCACTAATTACGACTTTTTTAAAAATCATATTGACATTAATTATGACTTAATAATAATAATAATAATAATAATAATAATAATAATAATAATAATAACAGCAACAACTTAATAAATAATACACAACTTGAGTTGCACCACCATTTGTCATACTTCCCATACCAACATCGTTTTGCATGGCAGTTAAGAGAACCACTTGCATGTCTTCACTATTAACCAGTTTATGATGCCTGCTGTAATATTGTTATTAACAGGTTGTAAACCCTACGACATATGAAATTAAGTTAAATATTTCAAACACAAAGTTCAGAGAAATCCACAAATTCTAATCAGGCTGCCTAGTTGGAATTTGCCAGTAATGTCATATTAGGAAACCTAACAAACAATATATACATTTTTTTTATGTTGCTTTAATGTCATTGTATATGCATACAGTGAAAACAAATCTAAGTTGCAAATGACAATTACAGGGTAGCTGTAATTTACGAAAGCTATTGTCTTTAAGTTCAAAACTACTTTCATTAAATGGACTGTTAATGGTGACACTTTACATTCTCTGCAACATGAGGGTGCTATTTCTTAATGTTAAAAGAATCACAAAGTTACCTGAAATCCTTGCTACTATTTTATTTATTTAATGGATAACAAACATTTTAGAAAAACATGTCTGTAGTTATTAATAACATTAACTCAAAAATTGTAACTTTAAAGCTACTAACAGAGAATCACCAAAACCTACCAATACACAGAAATAACTGCCTAACAGCAACTTCAGTTTTTCTGAAAATTCAGAACATGTTTCCAGCAATCGTCCTCAATGTTTTAGTTAATTTTTCAACTCACGTTGAAATGAAACTCCAAATTGTAAGGAATGTTTGGTATTATATGACAACAAATTGCTGTATAGGTGAGAGAGAAAGCTTTGTACAATATTAATAATGTTCGTGGGGATGATCCTGCAACTCAACGTACCCAAATTCCCTTGACTCCATGGTTTGGATATCTGCCAGCATATCTCTTGTAGCTTGAGATGGTGACTGCACTAAACAAAAGAAAGAAGAAAAAAACCTCATTAATGCTTTAATAATTAAATAACAAGGTTGATAAAAGTACTTTCAAGGTGATGGACTTTACATTTACAACATCCATGACTGGCATTTCATCACTAATTGCTGCATTAATCAAGAGTTCGAACTATAAAATATCCTGTTATTTTTAACATATCTTCTACTCATTTGTAGCAATTATTTTGCTCATTATTGGGCAACACAGAACAAAACATTCTTTAATTTTGTAAATATGGCACAATATTTTCACTTATTTACTATAAAAACTTGCATTTTTATTTAAAGTTTTCTTTTACTTAATTTGAAAACTCAATGGTTTTACAAAGAAATATTTTCTGTGTTAAGATACCACAAACTGTATATAAGTTAAGCTAAATATCAAGTAAACCAATGGTAAGATTGTGCAGACTGAAACATTGAAACACCTTATGAAGTATCTTATACCAGATGTTTTACATCTTTCTTTACTAAAGTTTAAAAATTTAAATGATTTCTTTAATAAAACAGCACTATTACATTGTGCATTTGCAAAGGTGTTTAACCTTAGCACATAGTAATAGGCCATGGCTAATTATGTCCCAGAAATGTTCATGGTTGCCTACAATGTAATCTCACTGTGAAAAAGGAAAGACAAAAAGATAATTTACAAAGATGTGGCAACAACTCTGTCATTAGCTTATGAGAGCAAAATGTAAATTCTGTTAAATATAACTCACTTCAAATGATGAATGAAGGAAATCTGTGCCAAAATCTGAGGATACTACTTCTGGAGGTGTTGAACAGGAGAATGAACTGCAGTAGCCCATATATAAAAACCTTCACAGTTCTGAAATTCAAAGAATGCAAAAATGAATTTCATATTTAAATTAGGTTATCATGCATAATAACTTCTACTAGCAGCAGCGTGGGCGTGGCCTAGGTGGTTTGTTGCCAACGGTGGGAATGGAAAACACGCTGTAGGCATAACATGTAGCCAACCCATGCACACAATGTACAGCGAGCCATTGTAGTTTAAATTAAATTAAATTGAGTTTTATTTCTGGACGCTCTTTAACTAATATGGTCCTTAGCGTCCCATTCTATATTGGGCGTGAAAGATCGGTAATTTTGCTCAGAGGCCTCTTTATCAGGCTTGAGGTTCTTTTACGTGCCGTAAATCTACGACACGGAACCACCAGCTTTACTTTCCTTCCGAAGGAAGCCTTGCTAAGGATTTTTACGCCCGAAAAAACCCATCGCCCTCCGCCGGGTTTGAACCCGCGACCTTGGGAACGGTACTAGTCCACGGAGGACGACACCATTGTAGTTGTATACTTATACGGCCCGCGTGTTGTTATTTATCGTTGTTGATGTATTATTATTATTATTATTATTATTATTATTATCATCATCATCATCATCGGGATCCAAATAAAGCATTTGTGGAAACGTCGTGTGTGTCATAATTCAAAACGAAAAGTCGGATAAATACCTAAACTCCCTTTACATGGAATATTTTTCGAGATTTTTGATGTTCTAAACATGGCTGAAACGATTTTGATTAAAATACCATACATTAAACATATTTACATGGCAAATAAAATGAATATCTCGAATTTTCGGGGAAGAGCCTATGAAGTCCTTCATTCGGAAGGAATTTTTTATAAGCTTGTATAACTGGTAATCGTTAAGCGATAGATGTGGTGGTGATGGTGATGTGGAGTTTAAGGGCCCGTCGACGGCTAGGTCATTTGGGCCCAAAGAAAAACATAAAGACAGTTAGAACTGAAAATGGTCGATCAAAAAACGCATTAGAAGAGACTAAAACGAGATAGCCGTAAGATCATAAAGTGGGTAAAAGAGAATAAAATCCAGGACTAAAAGTATCGGTAAAATGGAAGAAAATCTAGGTTAAAAACAAAACGAAAAGGCAAGTTATACCTGTGGAGAAAACCCGATTTTGGTGACAAACCGCAGGGTCTGCCTTACTGCCACTGGGTCGTCACCTAAAACTGAGGGCAGCGTAAAACCCAGGCCATAAAACTGACGATCAGGGGCGTATTTCGGACAATCAAACAGTACATGGGACACGGTAAGCGGCACAGCACACGTCGAACAGACAGGGGCCGGGGCACCACGCAGGAGATGACCGTGTGTGGCGCGCGTATGCCCGATTCTTAGGCGGGTCAGAACTACTTCTGACCGCCGTGGTCCCCAACAGGAAGTGGACCAGGGTTGCACGGTGTCCTTGATTGTCCGGAGTTGAGTACCAGCCAGAGACTCCCATGATAGCTGCCAAGCTAAAAACAGAGGACGGTGGAAGTACCGCCGAACATCCGTAGAAGGCACAGTGAAGGTGGAAAACCCCGGCAAACGGCATGCGGCCTTAGCAGCTGCATCCGCCTCCTCATTGCCAGGAATTCCCACATGGCCTGGAGCCCAGGTAAAAACAAACTGGTATCCGCGACAGATCAACTGAGATAAAAGGGTTTGGATTTTTAAAATCAAGGTGGAGGAGCCGATAAACTGTTGCAGGCACTGGAGGGCGCTCAGAGAGTCGGAGCAAATAATAAAACGGCCAGGGACAAACGTGGAGATAAAAAGTAAGAAAGAGAAGATGGCAAACAGCTCGGCCGTAAAAACTGAACTGGCGTCTGGAAGGCGAAATTTGTGAGCCCCACCGCCATAGATAAAACCGCACCCTGTGCTACCATTCACACGGGAACCGTCAGTAAACACCGGGGAATAGTCCCGGTAACGGTCTAGAATCGCGGAGAAGAGCTGGCGAAACACTGGCTGCGGGGTAGCGACTTTGGCATCACCCGAAAGCTCAAGATCAAACCGGGCACGTTGGAGCTGCCACGGGGGAATACGACTAAGACAGGATCGCTCCACAGGAGGCAGTCGGAGGTCATGTGCGCAAAGAAGTTCCCGAAACCGAACACCACATGGGCGGGAGATGGTAGCATTGCGCACATAACGGTGGGCGAGTTCCGGATGGAATACACAGTGGAACGAAGGGTGACTAGGATGAGCCGCCAGCTTTGCAACATAAGAAAAGAGTAAAAACTCACGTCGAAGAGACAGAGGTGGTTCGCCAGAATCTGCATACAAACACTCGACACGACTAGTGCGGAAGGCCCCAGTAGCAAGACGGATACCAGTATGATGAACAGTGTCTAAAAGGCGAAGTTTAGAGGCGGACGCTGCGCCATAGATAAAACTCCCGTAGTCAAGTTTCGACTTAACCAACGAGCGGTACAAGCGGAGCATAACGGTGCGATCGCCGCCCCAAGAGGCGCCAGATAAAATCCTTAACACTCGAAGGGAACGATCGCACGATGCACGAAGGTAGCGAATATGGTGCTCCCAGGTGAGTCTATGGTCGAGGTAAAGGCCCAAAAACTTGACGTGCGCAACAAACGGGAGGGGTGTGCCATGTAAATGAAGATCAGGAGGAGGGTGCACACCACGAAGGCGATGAAAATGAACACACTGAGTCTTAGCAGGAGAGAACCGAAAGCCGTTGTGAAGTGCCCAGGTGGCGAGTGCGGTAATGGCCATCTGCAGTTGGCGTTCGATGTGCTCAAGGCTATAAGAGCGATAGTATAGCGCAGTCATCAACATATAGCGACATTGGTATTCCGCTGCGAACTACAGTAGCGATGCCGTTGATGGAGACGGCAAAAGTGGTACACTGAGGATCGACCCCTGGGGTACACCGTTCTCCTGGATCCTCGCCTGAGATAACGTGTCTCCAACACGGACACGAAAACGGCGAAGTTTTAAAAAGTTACAAATAAAAACAGCTAAATGACCGCGTAAACCGTAAGCATGCAGATTTCGGAGGATACCATAGCGCCAAGTGGTATCATAGGCCTTCTGCAAATCAAAGAAAACACCGACCACATGCTGCTTCAGAAGAAAGGCACTCTGGACATAGGCCTCAAGACGGGCGAGATGGTCAACACTGGAGCGATGGTGACGAAAACCACACTGAATATTACAGAGCAAAGCATTCGACTCGAGCCACCACACCAACCGAGCGGTAATCATACGTTCAAAGATCTTACAAACGACACTCGTCAAACAGATAGGGCGGTAGCTAGAGGGAAGGTGCCGGTCTTTTCCAGGCCGAGGGATGGGGATGACAATACCCTCTCGCCAGGAAGACGGGAAAACCTGCTCACGCCAGATACGGTTGTAAATGTCCAGCAGGAAGGAAAGCGCCTTAGGCGGAAGATGTAGCAGCATTTGGCGGTGGATGTCATCGGGGCCAGGAGAGGTATCCTTTGCTAAGGATAAAGAATGGTCTAGCTCGGCGACGGTAAAGGCTGCGTTGTACGGTTCACTACGGTCACTATTAAAATCGAGGACTATCCGCTCCGCAGCGTCTTTGATAGGCAGAAAAGATCTATCATAACTATCCGTTTGGCTAGCAGCAGCAAAGGAGTTGGCAAGGGCTTCGGCTATATCCCGCTCGCTGGTGAAAATGGAGCCACTAACACCAAGACCAGGAATGATCGTCCGGCGACACTGGCCATAAATACGCCGAACAGCAGACCACACCTGCTGCGCAGAGGTACGACGGGAAAGGGAAGACACGTAAGATTCCCAAGATTTCCGCTTCGCACTCCGAAGTACATAGCGCGCCCTAGCCCGAGAACGTTTAAATGCCACAAAGTTCTCCTCCGTAGGATGTAGCTGAAAAATACGCAGGGCGCGTTTGCGCGTTCTAATGGCCAAGCGGCATTCCTCGCACCACCAAGGTACAGGAACGTGACGCGGTGTAGATGAACCTCGAGGAATGCTGGAATCTGCTGCAAGCAAGACAGTACACGTAAAATAGTCCACCAGTTCATCGATGGTTGCGAAACCATCGTTAAGCGATAGAGGAAGACGTGCTACACCAAAAATGTAGATCTTTTTAAAACATACAATATATTTAAAATAAGCTTTATTGTGGCCTGAGAACTTTCTGAGATATCCGTTATTAAATGTACGAATTGCTCATTTTTTGAAGGTTTCAATTGTTCATTTTTTTGGGCCATTATCTTAAAGTCCTTTCAACGTTCAGTTGTTTCTCGTGATGTCATAGAAACAGAATGGAATTTTAAAACAGCGTATAGCGTCCAGTGTTTAAATATTTGACTATTGCTGTTCTCTTTGTATCGATAACGAAATGTGTAATGTAGATATTTCTGCAAAGTCTTTTTTTATATTAAAATGTAGTAGACAGAAAAAAAAGGTTGATTAAGAATAATTTATGCATCTACTAATAAACGATAGAGGGTAGAGAAAGTCATGTGAATGAATCAATTGTAATTTTATTATTGTTTTTTATAAAAGGAGTTGAAAGCAAATTTTTCTGTGCTACCAAGCTGCAAAGAATGACATTATTAAAGTGTTTTGAGCTACTAAAAGTGTGCTTTTCAGCAAGAAAATTCCAGAAAATTCAAAATGCATGCTTTATTTGAACTCACCAGCACAACCACACTAACACTCCGTAGCTCCCACACTCGCCTTCAAACACTACAACGCACTAGCACAAACACACTCACACTCCAAAGCCAACACACTTGCAATCAAACACTACAATTCACCAGCACAAACACACTCAACTCCAAAGCTCACACCCACACAGTTACACACTACAACTCACCAGCAAAAACACACTCATTTTTCAAAGCTCACACACACCCGCAGTAACACACTACAACTCACAAACACACTCACACTCCAAAGTTCACACATGCGCAGTCACAGGCTACAACTCACTAGCAGAAACACACTCCAAAGCTCACACACTCGCAGTCACAGACTACAACTCACTAGCAGTAACACACCCACACTCCAAAGCTCACACACTCGCTGTCACAGACTACAACTCACTAGCAGAAACACACCCACACTCCAAAGCTTACACACTCGCAGTCACAGACTACAACTCACTAGCACAAACACACTCACACTCGCAGTCACACACTACAACTCACTAGCACAAACACACCCAGACTCCAAAGCTCACACACCCGCAGTCACAGACTACAACACACTATCAGAAACACACTCACACTCCAAAGCTCGCACACCCGCAGTAACAGACTAAAACTTACCAGCAAAAACACACCTACACTCCAAAGCTTCACACTCGTAGTCACACACTACAACTCACTAGCACAAATACGCTAACACTCCAAAGCTGACACACCCCCAGTCACAAACTGCAACTCACCAGCAAAAACACACTCACACTCCAAAGCCCACACACTCGCAATCAAACACTACAACTCACCAGCAAAACACACTCACAGTTCAACGCACCCCCCAGGGGCTCACTATGTGAGTATGGCTTTAACGTACCCGGAGTGAACGAGCCAGTCCTCACCATTATCATCCCCTCACCCTCATCTGGACTAGCCACGTTATCTTCATTTATTTTACTCTTCCTTTTCTACGATTATTTCTTATACTGGGTTGAGGTTCTATAGTTTTATTAACACCTGTCTCACCAACAGGTTGCTGTCCCACGGTTTCAACGCAGCTTCCAACCCCCCAGGGGCTCACTTTATGTGAGTACGGGTTTGGCGCACCGGGGGTCCCGAGCCACTCATCACCATCGTCATTCCTCCACCCTCGTCCGGTCGAGGTGGGTTCGTCCTCTTGACCGGTGGACACAAGGTGCGCTCTCGTGCGTTCTTTTCATTTCGTTCCATACCCCCACAGTACGGGAAGAATAAGAGAGCTGGCACACTTAATATGCAGGAATGTCTATTCATATGCAAATAAGCTCCCCCACCCCCAGCTCCTTGGTACTTTTAGTTGCAGCTGTGGGTCATAAATCTTGTTGAGTATAATGGAAGCTTGACAGTTAAGCAATTAAGGGTATCCATCACCTGTCAAAACGAACAAAGGGGGTCATAAATTTATGGTCCTGTAACAAAGGCGAGATGTTTTTCCTACCCATTCCACATCCAACCACTTCTGCACCTGCAGCAGTTTATCCACCCCACTCACATTCTTTAACAACAGCGTGCAAGAGGCTATCCATCAATGTCAAAATGAACAATGAGTATGCTGGACAAAGGAACAGACGCTATTGTCTCCAGCTCTATTGTTTACTTTTAGGTGAATCCACCTGGCATCACCATTCCACTGTCCTATAACAAAGAACAATGCTTGCCCTTCAACTGTCAAAATGAACAAAGGCCATGATAAATTAGGGTCGTGACAAAAGAGAACCTGAAGCCCGTTAACAAAGAAACAAGTTCTATTGTATACTCTTTCTATTGTCCGGGAGCAAGTATTCTTTAGAAGGACCATCTGGTATTCCCATTCCACTAGTGTTTAACAAAAGATGATGATGATGATGATGATGATGATGAGATGCGGTTTAAGGGCGATTAACAGCTAAGCTCATCAGCGCCCTTAACAAGTATAAAAGGCACAGTCCAAAAATAAAACTCCGATAAAAAATCGCATAATTAAAAACGGGACATATACCCGCGATGTCGAAAGGTAAAAAACAAAACACCAAATTCCAAAAACGTGATGATGATGATGATGATGATGAGATGCGGTTTAAGGGCGCTAAACTACTAAGGTCATCAGCGCCCTTACGATGTATAAAATATAAAGTCAAAAGGATAAACTAACCGCATAATTAAAAAACGGGACACAAACCCGCGATGTCAAAAAAGTTAAAAATAACAATAATATAACAATAACAATAAAAACAATAACAATAATAACAATAACAAGAATAACAATAAATATATCTAAAAAACCAACACACTAAAATCATGGTCACTAAAAGAATAAAACGTGTCAAGAACTGTAGAATGCAAGGAACATGAGCGCCTTATGTCAGGGGAGAAGGGCCCCATTAAAACCAACAATATAAAATCAAACAGCTAAAAGGCGCTCAGCGCATCAAATGCGACGGCTAAAACCAATGTCAGTGATAAAACGTAAAAGACATTCTACAGCATGCGCGTCGTCTGCCAACACGTTGGCTAGGCCAACAGGCAGACCCACGCGAACGCGCAGTGGAGCTAAAACTTGACACTCGGTTAAAATGTGACGGACCGTTAAGGGCACGTCACACTGACCACACAGAGGTGCGGGATCACCACTTAACAGGTATCTATGACTAAAAAGGCAATGTCCGATACGAAGGCGTGTTAAAAGTACCTCTTCCCGACGAGAAGCACGGGAAGAGGTAGCCCAGACTAGCGGAAGAGGTTTAACCTCCCGCAACTTGTTCCCCCGGAGGGCCGTCCACTCATCGCGCCAGCGCGAGAGGATGCGGCGACGTAAAATGACACACGAATCTGACGAGGGAACAACAGAAGTAAAAAATCTGGGTAATAAAATCGCCGATTTCGCAGCGGCGTCAGCCGACTCATTTCCTGAGATACCCACATGACCTGGAATCCACATAAAAGAGACGCTGATGCCAGAGGCACCCAGCGAATGGAGCAGGTCATGAATGCGCTGTACGAGGGGGTGGTAAGAGTACAGCGCGTTAATGCTCTGAAGGGCACTCAGAGAGTCCGAACAAACAACACAACGCCGTAAAACATGCCGCTGAATGTATAAAACACATTGATAGATACTAAAAAGTTCGGCGGTATAAATCGAACATTGCCCGGGTAAACGAAAAGTAAAACTATGCGCACCTAAAACAAAGGCACATCCTACTCCAACATCAGTCTTAGACCCATCAGTATAAATAAAATTACAGTCTCCGAATGTTGCTTGAAGTTCTAAAAATGCGGATCTAAGTACTGAAGCAGGGGTCTCATTCCTCGGCATCGACGTTAGCCCAAAGTGGATGTGGGCCTCAGCGCGCGACCATGGAGGAAAGCGCGTTTCCCCTCGGGTAAGCGCCGGCGCTGGCGTAACGTCCAAATGCCGAAGTAGCAGTCGAAATCGAACCCCTGGAGGGAGCAATGCAGAGGAGCTAACTAAATATTTCCGGTCAAGCGAATCCTCGTAAAATACATCGAAGGACGGGTGGTTAGGCAAGCTTGAGAGTCGACAAGCATAGCTGCACAAAAGCAGCTCACGCCGGAAGGACAGCGGAGGCTCCGCAGCTTCTGCGTACAGACTGGGTACAGGGCTAGTTGGAAAGGCCCCTGTAGCGACTCTTATGCCACGATGGTGAATGGCATTCAATCGACGTAACACAGATGGACGTGCCGACGAATAAACAATACACCCGTAATCAAGCTTGGATCGGACCAAAGAGCGATAAAGACGAAGAAGGACGGTCCGATCAGCTCCCCAGGATGTGCCACTTAAAACACGTAAAATATTAAGAGAACGGTCACACTTTGCTTTTAAAAAGGAAACGTGCGAGGTCCAACACAACTTCCTGTCAAAAATCAACCCCAAAAATTTCGCCTCGTCTGCAAACGGAAGTATCCCTGGCCCAAGATGGAGAGAGGGCGGAGGGAAATACTTCCGGCGTCAAAAGTTGATGCAGACGGATTTCTCGGCGGAGAAATTAAAGCCGTTGGCGTTACTCCAGGCGTAGAGACGCTCGATACAGCTCTGGAGACGGCGTTCGAGTAGACAGGTCCGCCGTGAACTACAATAAATAGCGAAATCGTCAACAAAAAGGGACGATGAAATGCCAGGTGGAACACAATCAACAATGGGGTTGATAGCAATCGCAAAAAGTGTGACACTGAGTACAGAGCCCTGCGGTACTCCGTTCTCTTGAATAAAACGACGAGATAAAACCGAGCCCACACGTACACGAATGACGCGGTCCGTCATAAACTCCCAAAGAAATATGGGAAGACGACCGCGGATATTCCATGCATGAAGTGTACGTAAAATGCCGCCCCTCCAACAAGTGTCATAAGCTTTCTCCAGGTCAAAAAATACAGCCACGGTTTGACACTTTCTCAGAAATCCATTCATAATATGCGTCGACAAGGACACCAGATGGTCGACGGTAGAGCGATAGCGACGAAACCCGCACTGAGCGTTCGCTAGAAGTTTCTGAGACTCAAGCCACCATGTCAACCGCCCGTTGATCATGCGCTCCATCACCTTGCAAATGCAACTGGTGAGGGAGATAGGGCGGTAGCTGGAAGGTAGTTGGCGATCCTTCCCAGGCTTAAGTATAGGGACAATGGTGGCTTCGGGCCAAATGGAAGGAAAAATGCCGTTTTGCCAAATACGGTTATAGACCTGTAAGAGAAAGAGTTTACTGTCGGCTGAAAGGTGCTTTAACATCAGGACATGAATGCCGTCCGGGCCAGGAGCGGAGTGCCTAGAGCAATTAAGAGCGTGCTCCAGCTCCCTCAGTGTGAAAAGTTCATTATAACACTCATTATTAGCAGACCGAAAATTAAGGGTGTCGAAATCCAGCCGGTCTTTGATAGAGCGAAAGCCGGCGGAATAATGGTCTGAACTGGAAACCGCCTCAAAGGCAGCACCCAGAGTGTTAGCGATGGCAGCCGGATCCACTATGGTGGCATTAGAAACCTGAAGGCCAGAAACAGTACAATGTGACACTTTACCTGAGAAGCGACGAAGTTTATCCCAAACAACGGATGAAGGCGTAAAACGATTAAAAGACTCGACAAAACGAGCCCAAGATGCCTTCTTGCTATCCTGAATAATGCGACGAGCCCTGGCGCGCGATTGTTTAAAAGTCACCAAATTATCAAGTGTAGGGTGGCGCTGAAACACCCTAAGTGCAGTCCTACGGGCACGAACGGCGTCCCGACAATCCTCGTTCCACCACGGAACAGGTGGCCGCCGAGGTTGGGAGGATGAACGGGGTATTGCACGTTCGGCGGCTGAGAAAATAATAGACGTAAGGTGCTGCACTAGTTGATTAATGTCGGAGAAGGGCTGGTCGTCAAAATGCACGAGGCTGGAATACAAGCTCCAGTCGGCTTTTGCGAATATCCAGGTAGGTACTCTGGAATGCTGTACGTGGTGCGACAGAAGAGAAACGATGCAGGGGTAATGGTCGCTGGAGTAGGTGTCAGCGACGACGTTCCACTGAAGACGACGTGCAAGCTGGAGTGAACAAATGGCAAGGTCCAGGTGAGAAAATGTACCAGAAGAATCAGAAATAAAAGTAGGTGCACCTGTATTGAGGATGGAAAGGTTGAACTGATAAAAAATGTCGGAAAGAAGAGTTCCCCTCGCACAAGCCCTTGGCGAACCCCATAGTGGGTGATGGGCATTAAAATCTCCCAACAGAAGAAATGGTGTTGGGAGAGCGGACAGGAGAGATCGAATGTCCGCGGGAGCGAGGGGAGAAGATGGAGGTGTATACACAGAACAAACAGAAAAGAAAAAACCGGGTAACTGCAGTCTAATGGCAACAGCTTGCAAGTCGGATGTAAGTGTGACAGGTGTAAAATGAACGTCGTTACGCACTAAGAACATGACACCTCCATGAGCAGGAGTACCCTCCTCCGGTTCAAGGTCGTAGCGAACCGGAGTAGATCCTCGGAGATCAAAAGGATCGTGAGGGCGAAGCTTAGTCTCCTGCAAACATACGACCATAGGCGAATGGGAACGCAATAAAAGTTGCAGTTCCGCCCTATGCGATCGTACACCACGTACATTCCAGGTCAGGATAGCCATTAAGAATAAGGGGATAAACTTTCTATTTAGAAGGGCGGCTTAAAATTACCTTTTGTTTAACCTTTGGGCTCGGGCTTTTGGTATGGAGTTGGTCAGACTCCATAGCTTCCTCGGAGGGAGGGCCCACGCGCTCAGTGCCAGAAACCGATTCAAGCGCCGTGAATCGGTTCTGGGTAGCGATGGGTGAAGGGTGCCGCTGAGCGCGGCTTGTCCCAGGACCATCCTGGGACAGCGACCTCCGAGGAGGAGAAGGTGAACTTTTGTTACCGCGCGCACGCGGAGGGTCTTTCAAAAAATCTTCCCTACGAAGTTTCTGCTTGGGCTTCTTTTCAACGGCTTGCGACTTCATTGACTTGGGACCAGGTTTATACGGCTTGGTAACTGTAGCCTTAATAGACGGCCGGATGGTAGTGGCGGTTAATCCAGTCAAGGTCCAGGTCTGAGTTTCGGCATCTACTCGTGGTACCGGCGAGGCAACAACAGAACTAAATGTGCCAGATCGCAGGAGTGAAGGTTGGCGCGCATGGTAACGCCTCCGGGCTTCAGCGAAGGAGAGTTTTTCCTTTACCCGGATCTCCTGGATCGCCTTCTCGTCCAAATACCGCGGACAGTCGGCAAACGAAGCAGAATGTGACCCTTTACAATTAACGCAGACGGGGGCTGTTGAACAGGTACCTTCGTGTGAGGGCTGGCTACATGTTGCACAGATGTTAACGGCACTCTTACAGGAGACTTGCGTATGCCCAAAACGTTGGCATTTAAAACAACGCAGAGGTCTAGGAATATAAGGCCTCACAGAAATCCGTTCGTACCCTGCGGAAATGCTCGTGGGCAGATCGACGCCATCAAATGTAATAAACAGGGTACGAGTGGGTACCAATACGCCGTCGCGTTTGGCCTGCACTCGATGCACTGCAGTCACCTTTTGATCAGATAGATATTCTACGAGATCCTCGTCCGATATACCATCGAGGCTATGGGTGGTAACGACGCCCCGACAGGAGTTCAATGTGCGGTGCTTCTCAACACGGATGGGGTAACCGTGGAGAAGCGTAGCGCGCAACAAGGTCTTACTTTGCTGATCGGACTTAGTTTGTGCCAATAAGGAACCATTCCGTAGACGAGTGCATGATTGAACCGCACCAGCAATAGCATCTATGCCCTTCTGAATTATAAAAGGGTTCACCTTCTCAAAGTTTTGTCCTTCTTCTGTTCTCGAAATGACCAAGTAACAACCAGATGACGGCGGTGCTACTTCTGTTACAATGACTTTTCGGCGCTTGTTGTTAATAATGGAGAAAGGGTGCTCCATAGCGAAAAAAAAATCCTCCACCATTGCAACCGTCTCCGACCGCGGGCTCTGACTTCCCGGGCGTTACCCCGGCTTGGGTGAGTGGCCTATCTATACCTAGCTCACCCCAGGGTCACACCTCCCAGAACATAGACAGAGGGACCCAATCGCCGTCGGAAGCCAGCAGCTCATGCAATGGCCCCCCCGCGGGACTGCAGTTGAACAGCGGATACGAACAACCCTACATGACGACCCCGGGTGGTGGGGATGACGCCATTACCCACTCACCCAGCTGCGCACGCGGTGCGCGGGTATCCGTCAGGCTGTGTCCACGGAGGATTTAAATAAAAAGATAAAAGAAACTAAAACTGTGTGGGCGTTTCGCACGCAAGGTAGGCCGGCGGGGAAGAAAAAGAGAGATAAGCGAATGTCGTGGTGCGAAATGGCCGGAAAGTGACAAGAGAAGAAAGAAACGATGGTGAGGTGCGGTATGAATGGAATGTAACGAACGCACGAGAGCCTACCTTGTGTCCACCGGTCACTTGAAGTACCCACCTCGACCGGATGGGGGTGAGGGGATGAATGTGGCGATGACTGGCTCGGGAACCCCCGGGTGCGCCAAAAACCCGTACTCACATAAGGTGAGCCCCTGAGGGGAAATTCCAAAAACGAACACACTAAAAGCATGGTCAATAAAAGAGTAACACAACGTGTCAAGATCTGTAGAATGCGTGGGACAAGAGCGCCAGATGTCCATTGGGGAGGAGATGCCCCATTAAGAAGACAATATAAACTCACACAGTCAAAAGACGCCCAGCGCATCAAATGCGTCGGCTAAAGCCAATGTCACTGACATTGACATTCTACAGCACTCGCGTCGTCTGCCAAAACGTTGGCTAGGCCAACAGGCAAACCAACACGAACGCGCAACGGAGCTAAAACTTGACGCTCTGCTAAAATGTGACGCACCGTTAAGGGCGCATCACACTGCTCACAGAGTGGTGCGGGGTCACCACTGAGCAGGTATCTATGGCTAAAAAGACAATGTCCGATTCGTAAACGAGCTAAAAGAAACTCTTCCCGACGTGAAGAACGAGAAGAGGTACCCCGGACTAACGGAATAGGTTTAACCTCCTGCAAATTGTTCCCCCTAAGAGGTGCCCACTCATCGCGCCAGCGCGAGAGGATACGGTAAAGTAAAACAACATAAAAACCTGAGGAAGGAACACCACAAGTAAAACAGCTGGATGATAAAATGGCCGATTTCGCAGCGGCGTCGGCAGACTCGTTGCCTGAGATGCCCATATTACCTGGAACCCACACTAAGGAGACGCTGATGCCAGAAGCACATAGCGAGTGGAGCAGGTCATGGATGCGCTGTACGAGCGGGTGGTAACTATACAGCGCGTGAATACTCTGAAGGGCACTCAGAGAGTCTGTACAAACAACACAGCGCCGTAAGACGTGCCGCTGAATGTATAAAACACATTGATATATGCTAAAAAGTTCGGCGGTATAAATCGAACATTGTCCAGGTAAACGAAAATTAAAACTCTGTGCACCAAAACCAAAGGCACAGCCTACTCCAACATCAGTCTCAGACCCATCGGTATATATAAAATGACAGTCCCCGAACTGCGCCTGTAGTTCTAAAAAAGCGGATCTAAGGACGGAAGCAGGGGTCTCATTTTTCGGCATCGACGTTAACCCAAGGTGACAGTGGGCCTCAGCGCGCGACCATGGATGAAAACGCGTTTCCCCCCGTGGAAGGGCCGGCGCTGGCGTAACGTCCAAATGCCTAAGTAGCAGTCGAAATCGAACCCATGGAGGGAGCAATGCAGAGGAGCTAACTATATATTGGCGATCAAGCGAATCCTCAAAAAATAGCGCGAAGGACGGCTGGTCAGGCAAGCCGGAGAGCCGACAGGCATAGCTGCACAGTGCATCTCACGCCTGAGAGGACAGCGGAGGCTAAGTACAGGGCTGGTTGGAAAGGCCCCTGTAGCGACTCTTATGCCACGATGGTGAATGGCATTCAATCGACGTAATACAGATGGACGCGCCGACGAATAGACAATGCACCCGTAATCAAGCTTGGATCGGACCAAAGAGCGATAAAAATGTTGAAGGAGGTCCGATCAGCTCCCCAGGATGTGCCACTTAAAACACGTAAAAGATTAAGAGAACGGTCACACTTAGCTTTTAAAAAGGAAACATGCGAAGTCCAACACAACTTCCTATCAAAAATCAACCCCAAAATTTTCACCTCGTCTGCAAACGGAAGTATCTCCGGCCCAAGATGGAGAGAGAGCGGAGGGAAATATTTCCGGCGCCAGAAGTTGATGCAGACGGATTTCTCGGCGGAGAAATTGAAGCCGTTGGCATTACTCCAGGCGTAGAGACGGTCGATACAGCTCTGGAGACTGCGTTCGAGTAGACAGGTCCGCCGTGAACTGCAATAAATAGCAAAATCGTCAACAAAAAGGGACGATGAAATGCCAGGTGGAATATAATCAACAATGGGGTTGATAGCAATCGCAAAAAGTGTGACACTGAGCACAGAGACCTGCGGTACTCTGTTCTCTTGAATAAAACGACGAGATAAAACCGAGCCCACACGTTCACGAAAGAAGCGGTCCGTCATATTCTCCCATAGAAATATGGGAAGACGACCGCGGATATTCCATGCGTGAAGTGTACGTAAAATGCCGTCCCTCCAACAAGTGTCATGAGCTTTCTCCAGGTCAAAAAAAACCACGGTTTGACACTTTCTCAGAAATCCATTCATAATATGCGTCGACAAGGACACCAGATGGTCGACGGTAGAGCGATAGCGACGAAACCCGCACTGAGCGTTCGCTAGAAGTTTCTGAGACTCAAGCCACCATGTCAACCGCCCGTTGATCATGCGCTCCATCACCTTGCAAATGCAACTGGTGAGGGAGATAGGGCGGTAGCTGGAAGGTAGTTGGCGATCCTTCCCAGGCTTAAGTATAGGGAAATGGTGGCTTCGGGCCAAATGGAAGGAAAAATGCCGTTTTGCCAAATACGGTTATAGACCTGTAAGAGAAAGAGTTTACTGTCGGCTGAAAGGTGCTTTAACATCAGGACATGAATGCCGTCCGGGCCAGGAGCGGAGTGCCTAGAGCAATTAAGAGCGTGCTCCAGCTCCCGCAGTGTGAAAAGTTCATTATAACACTCATTATTAGCAGACCGAAAATTAAGGGTGTCGAAATCCAGCCGGTCTTTGATAGAGCGAAAGCCGGCGGAATAATGGTCTGAACTGGAAACCGCCTCAAAGGCAGCACCCAGAGTGTTAGCGATGGCAGCCGGATCCACTATGGTGGCATTAGAAACCTGAAGGCCAGAAACAGTACAATGTGACACTTTACCTGAGAAGCGACGAAGTTTATCCCAAACAACGGATGAAGGCGTAAAACGATTAAAAGACTCGACAAAACGAGCCCAAGATGCCTTCTGGCTATCCTGAATAATGCGACGAGCCCTGGCGCGCGATTGTTTAAAAGTCACCAAATTATCAAGTGTAGGGTGGCGCCGAAACACCCTAAGTGCAGTTCTACGGGCACGAACGGCGTCCCGACAATCCTCGTTCCACCACGGAACAGGCGGTCGCCTAGGTTGAGAGGATGAACGGGGAATTGCCGTTCGGCGGCAGAGAAAATCGTAGACGTAAGGTGCTGCACTAGTTGGTTAATGTCTGCGAAGGGCTGATCGTCAAAATGCACGAGGCTGGAATACAAGCTCCAGTCGGCTTTTCTGAATATCCAGGTAGGTACTCTGGAATGCTGGACGTGGTGAGATAGAAGAGAAACGACGCAGGGGTAATGGTCGCTGGAGTAGGTGTAAGCGACGACGTTCCACTGCAGACGACGAGCAAGCTGGATTGAGCAAACGGCAAGGTCCAGGTGAGAGAATGTACCAGAAGAATCAGAAATAAAAGTAGGTGCACCTGTATTGAGGATGGAAAGATTGAACTGGTAAAAAATGTCGGACAGAAGGGTTCCCCTCGCACAAGCCCTTGGCGAACCCCACAATGGGTGATGGGCATTAAAATCTCCCAACAGAAGAAATGGTGTTGGGAGAGCGGACAGGAGAGCTCGAATGTCCGCGGGAGCGAGGGGAGACGATGGAGGTGAATACACAGAGCAAACAGAAAACAAAAAGCCGGGTAAGTGAAGGCGAACGGCAACAGCTTGCAAGTCGGATGTAAGTGTGATAGTTTGAAAGTGAACGTCGTTAAGCACCAAAATCATGACACCACCATGAGCAGGAGTACCCTCCTCCGGTTCAAGGTCGTAGCGAACCGGAGAATATCCCCGGACATCAAAAGGATCATTAGGGTGAAACTAGGTCTCCTGCAAACACACGACCATAGGTGAATTGGAACGCAATAAAAGTTGCAGTTCCGCCCTATGCGATCGTACACCACGTACATTCCAGGTAAGGATAGCCATTAAGAAAAAGGGATAAACTATCTATTTAGAAGGGCGGCTTAAAATTACCTTTTGTTTAACCTTTGGGCTCGGGCTTTTGGTATGGAGTTGGTCAGACTCCATAGCCTCCTCGAAGGGAGGACCCACGCGCTCAGAGCCAGAAACCGAATCAAGCGCCGTGAATCGGTTCTGGGTGGCGATGGGTGAAGGGGTGTCGTTGAGCGCGGCTTGTCCCACGAGCGTCCTGGGACTGCGACCTCCGAGGAGGAGAAGGTGAACTTTTCTTACCGCTTGCACGCGTAGGGTCCTTCAGAAAATCTTCCCTACGAAGTTTCTGCTTTGGTTTCTTTTCAGCGGCTTGCGACTTCATTGACTTGGAACCAGGTTTATAGGACTTGGTAACTGTAGCTTTAAGGGACGGCCGGATGGTAGTGGCGGTTAATGCAGTCATGGTCCAAGTCTGAGTTTCGGCATCTACTCGTGGTACTGGCGAGGCAACAACAGAACTAAATGTGCAAGATCGCAGGAGGGAAGGTTGGCGCGCATGATAACGGCTCCGGGCTTCAGCAAAGGAGAGTTTTTCCTTTACCCGGATCTCATGGATCGCCGTCTCGTCGAAGTACCGCGGACAGTCAGCAAACGACGCATGATGATGATGATGATGAAATGCGGTTTAAGGGCGCTAAACTGCTGCGGTCATCAGCGCCCTTACAATGAGTAAAATATGTCACAATATAAAAAACAGGTAAAAAACCGCATAATTAAAAAACGGGACACAAACCCGCGATGTCAAAAACGTTAAAAATAACAATAGAATAACAATTACAAGAATAACAATAAAAACAATAACAATAATAACAATAACAATAAAAACAATAACAATAATAACAATAACAAGAATAACAATAAATATATCTGTAAAACCAACACACTAAAATCATGGTCACTAAAAGAATAAAACGTGTCAAGAACTGTAGAATGCAAGGAACATGAGCGCCTTATGTCCGGGGAGAAGGGCCCCATTAAAACTAACAATATAAAATCAAACAGCTAAAAGGCGCTCAGCGCATCAAATGCGACGGCTAAAACCAATGTCAGTGATAAAACGTAAAAGACATTCTACAGCATGCGCGTCGTCTGCCAACACGTTGGCTAGGCCAACAGGCAGACCCACGCGAACGCGCAGTGGAGCTAAAACTTGACACTTGGTTAAAATGTGACGGACCGTTAAGGGCACGTCACACTGACCACACACAGGTGCGGGATCACCACTTAACAGGTATCTATGACTAAAAAGGCAATGTCCGATACGAAGGCGTGTTAAAAGTACCTCTTCCCGACGAGAAGCACGGGAAGAGGTAGCCCAGACTAGCGGAAGAGGTTTAACCTCCCGCAACTTGTTCCCCCGGAGGGCCGTCCACTCATCGCGCCAGCGCGAGAGGATGCGGCGACGTAAAATAACACACGAATCTGACGAGGGAACAACAGAAGTAAAAAATCTGGGTAATAAAATCGCCGATTTCGCAGCGGCGTCGGCCGACTCATTCCCTGAGATACCCACATGACCTGGAATCCACATAAAAGAGACGCTGATGCCAGAGGCACCCAGCGAATGGAGCAGGTCATGAATGCGCTGTACGAGGGGGTGGTAAGAGTACAGCGCGTTAATACTCTGAAGGGCACTCAGAGAGTCCGAACAAACAACACAACGCCGTAAAACATGCCGCTGAATGTATAAAACACATTGATAGATACTAAAAAGTTCGGCGGTATAAATCGAACATTGCCCGGGTAAACGAAAAGTAAAACTATGCGCACCTAAAACCAAGGCACATCCTACTCCAACATCAGTCTTAGACCCATCAGTATAAATAAAATTACAGTCTCCGAATGTTGCCTGAAGTTCTAAAAATGCGGATCTAAGGACTGAAGCAGGGGTCTCATTCTTCGGCATCGACGTTAGCCCAAAGTGGATGTGGGCCTCAGCGCGCGACCATGGAGGAAAGCGCGTTTCCCCTCGGGTAAGGGCCGGCGCTGACGTAACCAAATGCCGAAGTAGCAGTCGAAATCGAACCCCTGGAGGGAGCAATGCAGAGGAGCTAACAAAATATTGGCGATCAAGCGAATCCTCGTAAAATACATCGAAGGACGGGTGGTTAGGCAAGCTTGAGAGTCGACAAGCATAGCTGCACAAAAGCATCTCACGCCGGAAGGACAGCGGAGGCTCTGCAGCTTCTGCGTACAGACTGGGTACAGGGCTAGTTGGAAAGGCCCCTGTAGCGACTCTTATGCCACGATGGTGAATGGCATTCAATCGACGTAACACAGATGGACGTGCCGACGAATAAACAATACACCCGTAATCAAGCTTGGATCGGACCAAACAGCGATAAAGGCGAAGAAGGACGGTCCGATCAGCTCCCCAGGATGTGCCACTTAAAACACGTAAAATATTAAGAGAACGGTCACACTTTGCTTTTAAAAAGGAAACGTGCGAGGTCCAACACAACTTCCTGTCAAAAATCAACCCCAAAAATTTCGCCTTGGCTGCAAACGGAAGTATCCCTGGCCCAAGATGGAGAGTGGGCGGAGGGAAATACTTCCGGCGTCAAAAGTTGATGCAGACGGATTTCTCGGCGGAGAAATTAAAGCCGTTGGCGTTACTCCAGGCGTAGAGACGGTCGATACAGCTCTGGAGACGGCGTTCGAGTAGACAGGTCCGCCGTGAACTGCAATAAATAGCGAAATCGACAACAAAAAGGGACGATGAAATGCCAGGTGGAATACAATCAACAATGGGGTTGATAGCAATCGCAAAAAGTGTGACACTGAGTACAGAGCCCTGTGGTACTCCGTTCTCTTGAATAAAACGACGAGATAAAACCGAGCCCACACGTACACGAAAGACGCGGTCCGTCATAAACTCCCGAAGAAATATGGGAAGACGACCGCGGATATTCCAATCGTGAAGTGTACGTAAAATGCCGCCCCTCCAACAAGTGTCATAAGCTTTCTCCAGGTCAAAAAATACAGCCACGGTTTGACACTTTCTCAGAAATCCATTCATAATATGCGTCGACAAGGACACCAGATGGTCGACGGTAGAGCGATAGCGACGAAACCCGCACTGAGCGTTCGCTAGAAGTTTCTGAGACTCAAGCCACCATGTCAACCGCCCGTTGATCATGCGCTCCATCACCTTGCAAATGCAACTGGTGAGGGAGATAGGGCGGTAGCTGGAAGGTAGTTGGCGATCCTTCCCAGGCTTAAGTATAGGGACAATGGTGGCTTCGCGCCAAACGGAAGGAAAAATGCCGTCTTGCCAAATACGGTTATAGACCTGTAAGAGAAATAGTTTACTGTCGGCTGAAAGGTTCTTTAACATCAGGACATGAATGCCGTCCGGCCCAGGAGCGGAGTGCCGAGAGCAATGAAGAGCGTGCTCCAGCTCCCTCATTGTGAATAGTTCGTTATAGCATTCATCATTAGCAGACCGAAAAGTATATGATGCGGAATCCAGCCGGTCTTTAATAGAGCGAAAGCCGGCGGAATAATGGTCTGAACTGGAAACCGCCTCAAAGGCAGCGCCCAGTGTGTTAGCGATGGCAGCCGGATCCACTATGGTGGCATTAGAAACCTGAAGGCCAGAAACAGTACAATGTGACACTTTACCTGAGAAGCGACGAAGTTTATCCTTAACAACGGATGAAGGCGTAAAACGATTAAAAGACTCGACAAAACGAGCCCAAGATGCCTTCTTGCTATCCTGAATAATGCGACGAGCCCTGGCGCGCGATTGTTTAAAAGTCACCAAATTATCAAAGGTAGGGTGTCGCCGAAACACCCTAAGTGCAGTCCTACGGGCACGAACGGCGTCCCGACAATCCTCGTTCCACCACGGAACGGGTGGCCGCCGAGGTTGGGAGGATGAACGGGGTATTGCGCGTTCGGCGGCAGAGAAAATAACAGACGTAAGGTGCTGCACTAGTTGGTGAATGTCGGAGAAGGGCTGGTCGTCAAAATGCACGAGGCTGGAATACAAGCTCCAGTCGGCTTTTGCGAATATCCAGGTAGGTACTCTGGAATGCTGTACGTGGTGCGACAGAAGAGAAACGATGCAGGGGTAATGGTCGCTGGAGTAGGTGTCAGCGACGACGTTCCACTGAAGACGACGTGCAAGCTGGAGTGAGCAAATTGCAAGGTCCAGGTGAGAAAATGAACCAGCAGAATCAGAAATAAAAGTAGGTGCACCTGTATAGAGGATGGAAAGATTGAACTGATAAAAAATGTCGGAAAGAAGAGTTCCCCTCGCACAAGCCCTTGGCGAACCCCATAGTGGGTGATGGGCATTAAAATCTCCCAACAGAAGAAATGGTGTTGGGAGAGCGGACAGGAGAGCTCGAATGTCCGCGGGAGCGAGGGGAGACGATGGAGGTGAATATACAGAGCAAACAGAAAACAAAAAGCCGGGTAAGTGAAGGCGAACGGCAACAGCTTGCAAGTCGGATGTAAGTGTGACAGGTGTAAAATGAACGTCGTTACGCACTAAGAACATGACACCTCCATGAGCAGGAGTACCCTCCTCCGGTTCAAGGTCGTAGCGAACCGGAGTATATCCTCGGAGATCAAAAGGATCGTGAGGGCGAAGCTTAGTCTCCTGCAAACATACGACCATAGGTGAATGGGAACGCAATAAAAGCTGCAGTTCCGCCCTATGCGATCGTACACCACGTACATTCCAGGTCATGATAGCCATTAAAAATAAGGGGATAAACTGTCTATTTAGAAGGGCGGCTTAAAATTACCTTTTGTTTAACCTTTGGGCTCGGGCTTTTTGTATGGAGTTGGTCAGACTCCATAGCTTCCTCGGAGGGAGGGCCCACGCGCTCAGTGCCAGAAACCGATTCAAGCGCCGTGAATCGGTTCTGGGTGGCGATGGGTGAAGGGTGTCGCTGAGCGCGGCTTGTCCCAGGACCTTCCTGGGACAGCGACCTCCGAGGAGGAGAAGGTGAACTTTTGTTACCGCGCGCACGCGGAGGGTCTTTCAAAAAATCTTCCCTACGTAGTTTCTGCTTGGGCTTCTTTTCAACGGCTTGCGACTTCATTGACTTGGGACCAGGTTTATGCGGCTTGGTAACTGTAGCCTTAATAGACGGACGGATGGTAGTGGCGGTTAATCCAGTCAAGGTCCAGGTCTGAGTTTCGGCATCTACTCGTGGTACTGGCGAGGCAACAACAGAACTAAATGTGCCAGATCGCAGGAGTGAAGGTTGGCGCGCATGGTAACGCCTCCGGGCTTCAGCGAAGGAGAGCTTTTCCTTTACCCGGATCTCCTGGATCGCCTTCTCGTCCAAGTACCGCGGACAGTCGGCAAACGAAGCAGAATGAGACCCTCTACAATTAACGCAGACGGGGGCTGTTGAACAGGTACCTTCGTGTGAGGGCTGGCTACAGGTTGCACAGATGTTAACGGCACTCTTACATGAGACTTGCGTATGCCCAAAACGTTGGCATTTAAAACAACGCAGAGGTCTAGGAATATAAGGCCTCACAGAAATCCGTTCGTACCCTGCGTAAATGCTCGTGGGCAGATCGACGCCATCAAATGTAATAAACAGGGTACGAGTGGGTACCAACACGCCGTCGCGTTTGGCCTGCACTGGATGAACCGCTGTCACCCTCTGGTCTGCAAGATATTCCACCAGGTCTTCGTCAGAGATACCATCGAGGCTATGCGTGGTGACAACGCCTCTACAAGAATTCAAGGTGCGGTGCTTCTCAACACGGATAGGATAACCGTGGAGAAGCGTGGCGCTCAACAAGGACTTACTTTGTGCCTCGGATTTGCTTTGAACTAGCAACGAACCATTACGAAGCCGAGTGCAGGAAAGAACCGGACCAGCAATTGAGTCAATGCCCTTCTGGATAATAAAAGGATTCACCTTCTCGAATGACTGTCCCTCCTCTGTACGGGTAATCACTAAGTAACAACCAGCTGTTGGCGGTGCTACTTCTGTTACTAAAACTTTGCGGCGCTTGTTGTTAACAATGGAGAAAGGGTGCTCCATAGCGAAAAAAAATCCTCCACCATTGCAACCGTCTCCGACCTCGGGCTCTGACTTCCCGGGCGTTACCCCGGCTTGGGTGAGTGGCCTATCTATACCTAGCTCACCCCAGGGTCACACCTCCCAGAACATAGACAGAGGGACCCAATCGCCGTCGGAAGCCAGCAGCTCATGCAATGGCCCCCCCGCGGGACTGCAGTTGAACAGCGGATACGAACAACAACCCTACATGACGACCCCGGGCGGTGGGGATGACGCCATTACCCACTCACCCAGCTGCGCACGCGGTGCGCGGGTATCCGTCAGGCTGTGTCCACGGAGGATTTAAATAAAAAGATAAAAGAAACTAAAACTGTGTGGGCGTTTCGCACACAAGGTAGGCCGGCGGGAAGAAAAAGAGAGATATACGAATGTTGTGGTGCGAAATGGCCGGAAAGTGATAAGGGAAGAAAGAAACAATGGTGAGGTGCGGTATGAATGGAATGTAAAGAACGCACGAGAGCCTACCTTGGGTCCACCGGTCACTTGAAGAACACACCGCGACCGGATGGGGGTGAGGGGATGAATGTGGCGATGATTGGCTCGGGAACCCCCGGGTGCGCCAAAAACCCGTACTCACATAAGGTGAGCCCCTGAGGGGGCAAACAACGCAGAATGAGACCATTTACAATTAACGCAGACGGGGGCTGTTGAACAGGTACCTTCGTGTGACGGCTGGCTACATGAGGCATATATGGTAGCGGCACTCTTACAGGAGACTTGCGTAAGACCAAAACGTTGGCATTTGAAACAACGCAGAGGTCTAGGTAAATAGGGCCTCACAGCAATACGCTCTTACCCTGCTGAAAGACTGGTGGGCAGATCGACGCCGTCGATAGTGATAAATAGGGTACGAGTTGGTACCAAAATTCCGTTGCGTTTAGCCTGCACTGGATGAACAGCTGTCACCTTCTGGTCTGCAAGATATTCAACCAGGTCCTCGTCCGATATACCATCGAGGCTATGGATGGTAATAACGCCTCGACAGGAATTCAATGTGCGGTGCTCCTCCACACGGACGCGATAGCCGTGGAGAAGCGTAGCACCGCAACAAAGTCTTACTTTGCTGATCGGACTTCGTTTGTGCTAATAAGGAACCATTCCGTAGACGAGTGCAGGACTGAACCGCACCAGCAATAGCATCAATGCCCTTTTGAATGATGAAAGGGTTCACCTCAAAACTTTGTCCTTCTTCGGTTCGTGAAATGACCAAGTAACAACCAGTTGTCATTGGTGTCACTTCTGTTACATAAACTTTTTGGCGCTTGTTGGTATTATTGGAGGAAGGGTGCTCCATAGCGCAATAAATCCTCCACCATTGCAACCGTCTCCGACCACGGGCTCTGACTTCCCGGGCGTTACCCCGGCTTGGGTGAGAGTCCTATCTATACCACACTCACCCCAGGGTCACATCTCCCAGAACATAGACAGAGGGACCCAATCGCCGTCAGAAGTCAGCAGCTCATGCAATGGCCTCCCCGCGGGACTGCAGTTGAACAGTGGATACGAACACATACCCTACATGACGACCCCGGGTGGTGGGGATGACGCCATTACCCACTCACCCAGCTGCGCACCAGAGCGCGGGTATCCGTCAGGCTGTGTCCACGGAGGATTAACATAAAAGGTTAAAAGAAATTAAAAGTGTGTGGGCGTTTCGCACTCAAGGTAGGCTGGCGAAGAAGTAAAAGAGACGTGTAAATGAATGGGCGTGGGGCGAAATGTGCATAAATAGAAGAGAAGACAGAAGCGATGGCGAGGGGCGAGATGTAATGATATGCACAGAACGCACGAGAGCCTACCTTGAGTCCCCCGGTCACGAGAACGAACCCACCTCGACCGGACGGGGATGAAATGATGAAGATGGCGATGAGAGGCTCGGGAACCCCCGGGTACGCCAACACCCGTACTCACATAAGGTGAGCCCCTGAGGAGGCAGCTGGGGGGCTTTGTTGACGATTTTGCCATTTATTGCAGTTCACGGCGTACCTGTCTACTCGAACGCCGTCTCCAGAGCTGTATCGACCGTCTCTACTCCTGGAGTAACGCTAACGGCTTTAATTTCTCCGTCGAGAAATCCGTCTGCATAAACTTCTGGCGCCGGAAGGCTTTCCCTCCGCCCTCTCTCCATCTTGGGTCGGAGGTCCTTCCATTTGCAGACGAGGTAAAATGTTTGGGGTTGGTCTTTGACCGGAAGCTGAGTTGGACTTCTCAGTTTCCTTTTTAAAAGCAAAGTGTGACCGTTCTCTTAGCATTTTACGTGTTTTAAGTGGCGCATCCTGGGGAGCTGATCGGACCGTCCTTCTTCGCCTTTATCGCTCTTTGGTCCGATCCAAGCTTGATTACGGGTGTATTGTTTATTCGTCGGCACGTCCAACTGTGTTACGTCGATTGAATGCTGTTCACCATCGTGGCATAAGAGTCGCTACAGGGCCTTTCCAACTAGCCCTGTACCCATTTTGTACGCAGAAGCTGCAGAGCCTCCGCTGTCCTTCCGGCGTGAGATGCTTTTGTGCAGCCATGCTTGTCGGCTCTCAAGCTTGCCTAACCACCCGTCCTTCGATTTATTTTACGAGGATTCGCTTGATCGACAATCTTTCGTTAGCTCCTCTGCATTACTACCTCCAGGGGTTCTATTTCGAAAGCTTCTTCGGCTTTGGACTTTACGCCAGCGCCGGGCCTTCCCAGGGGGAAACGCGCTAGTAGTTGTATATTGTTCCTTTAAGCACAAGAAGTGACTTAAGGGACAATTTGTAAAACAGGGTTTAGTGGAAAAGCGACCTAAATAACATGTGCGTTCTGGCACAGGTCACGTGATCTTTGGTATTGGAAGGGTCTTTAATTGGCTTTAATTGGTCTTTCAAGCAAAGGGGACATAAACGACACCTTCCTTCTAGCACAAGAATCGACTTAAGGGACAATTTGTAAAACAGGGTTTAGTGGAAAAGCGACCTAAATAACATTTGCGTTCTGGCACAGGTCACGTGATCTTTGGTATTGGAAGGGTCTTTAATTGGCTTTAATTGGTCTTTCAAGCAAAGGGGACATAAACGACACCTTCCTTCTAGCACAAGAATCGAGTTAAGGGGCAATTTCCATTCTACGTGTCGGCTTTTAGAGGAAGATCCGACCTAAACGCCATGAGAGTTCAACATCAAAATTTATGGTTATTGCTGGAGTTGGTAATTGCGAGGGTCGCTTACATGTCCACGTGGTGACATTTACTTGAAGAAACATTTAAAAAAGTCTCGTCCCTCCTCCTCGGCTTTGGTTGGGGGGAGGTAATCAAAATAATGTCTGCATTTCCAGTCAGCTATGAGACATGATTCACCCACCAAAACGTACACAGCGTTAATTTTAATTACGCACCTCATATACATCAAATAAAAAATACAAGTTTCAATTTTTGTGGCTAACACGTCTAACGTATGGAAATGTTTAATTTTCACCATCCGTCCCTTGTTTTGTACGAGTCGAATAACATACTTTATTACGTTGAGAAATCGCAAGCAATGAAAAAATAAAACACACTAGTGTTTTTTCTCCGTTACAGGCCACACCATAAGGGAATAATGATCTGGCCCCTATGTCTGGAGATTCAATCAGGGAGGTTTGGAGGGTTACCCTCGCATATATAAGACTGGTATCTATTCACGCTATTGATTTTTTCGGCTGGCTTCCCTCTCATATAACGATGCTAGCCATTGTCAGACTCGTCCCCTACTGCTAAAGGTTCGCTTTTATCCACGCGAGATGTCAGAAGGCTACAGAATTATAGATACCAACAGTATCCAATCCGCTATTGATTTTTCATTAAAACTGCATGAGACTCAAACACACATTAAATTATAATGAAAAAAGTTTCTTTATAGACATAGCTAGTTACAGTGTTACAAGCTGCATGTACAGTGAAATAAAAACGAATCGCATTTAAAAAATTCTCATATGTTACACTCACATCATTTTCTCTACTCTTGTACAAACTTTTTTTTACAAATGCTTATTCTGCTTTGCTTCTACTAGCTGCAAGAGGAATAGGTAAGGTAAGGTAAGATATGCGGTTTAAGGGCGCTAAACTGCTACGGTCATCAGCGCCCTTACAATGTATAAAAGATAATGTCAAAATATAAAACAGGTAAAAGAACCGCATAGTTAAAAACGGGACACAAACCCGCGATGTTCAAATAGCTAAAACCAACAACAGAACAATAACAAAATAACAATAACAACAATAATAACAATAACAATAACAATAATAACAATAACAATAACAAGAACAACAATAATAACAAGAATAACAATAACAACAATACAAAGGTCTGAAAAACCAACACACTAAAAGCAAGGGCTATAAAAGATTAAAACGTGTCAGGAACTGTAGAACGCGAGGGACATGAGCGTCATATGTCCACTGGGGATAAGAGTTCCCATAAAACACACAGAATAAAAGTACTAAGCCAACAGACGCCCAACGCATTAAATGCGCAGATTAAAATCACTGTCATGAATAAAACGTAAAACACATTCTACAGCACGCGTGTCGTCTGCCAAAACGTTGGCTAGGCCAACAGGCAGACCCACACGAGCACCCAATGCAGCTAAAACCTGACACTCTGTTAAAATGTGACGCACCGTTAAGGGCACGTCACACTGCCCACAGAGTGGTGCGGGGTCACCACTGAGCAAATACCTATGACTAAAAACACAATGTCCCATCCGTAGACGAGCTAAAATTACCTCTTCCCGACGACAAGAACGAGAAGAGCTACCCCAGATTAACGGGAGAGGCTTAACCTCCCGCAACTTGTTCCCCCGGAGGGCCGTCCACTCATCGCGCCAGCGCGAGAGGATGCGGCGACGTAAAATAGCACACGAATCTGACGAGGGAACAACAGAGGTAAAAAATCTGGGTAATAAAATCGCCGATTTCGCAGCGGCGTCGGCAGACTCATTCCCTGAGATGCCCACATGACCTGGAAACCACATGAAGGACACGCTGATGCCAGAGACACCAACCGAGTGGAGCAGATCATGTATGCGCTGTACAAGCGGGTGGTAATGGTACAGCGCAGTAATAGTCTGAAGGGCACTCAGAGAGTCCGTACAAATAAAACAGTGCTGTAAGGCGTGCCGCTGAATGTATAAAATAGATTGATAAATACTAAAAAGTTCGGCGGTAAAAATTGAACATTGTGCAGGTAAACGAAACTTAAAACTACAGTGACCAGAAACAAAGGCACATCCAACTCCAGCTTCAGTCTTAGAACCATCGGTAAAGATAAAATGGAAGTCCCCGAATTGAGCCCGTACTTCTAAAAAAGCCGATCTAAAGACTGAAGCAGGGGTCTCAGCCTTCGGCATTGACGTTAGCCCAAGGTGACAGGGGCCTCAGCGCGGGACCATGGAGGAAAACGCGTTTCTCCCCGTGGAAGGGCCGGCGCTGGCGTAACGTCCAAATGCCGAAGTAGCAGTCGAAATCGAACCCCTGGAGGGAGCAATGCAGAGGAGCTAACTAAATCTTGCCGGTCAAGCGAATCCTCGTAAAATACATCGAAGGACGGGTGGTTAGGCAAGCTTGAGAGTCGACAAGCATAGCTGCACAAGAGCATCTCACGCCTGAAGGACAGCGGAGGCTCTGCAGCTTCTGCGTACAGACTGGGTACAGGGCTAGTTGGAAAGGCCCCTGTAGCGACTCTTATGCCACGATGGTGAATGGCATTCAATCGACGTAACACAGATGGACGTGCCGACGAATAAACAATACACCCGTAATCAAGCTTGGATCGGACCAAAGAGCGATAAAGGCGAAGGACGGTCCGATCAGCTCCCCAGGATGTGCCACTTAAAACACGTAAAATATTAAGAGAACGGTCACACTTTGCTTTTAAAAAGGAAACGTGCGAGGTCCAACACAACTTCCTGTCAAAAATCAACCCCAAAAATTTCGCCTCGTCTGCAAACGGAAGTATCCCAGGCCCAAGATGGAGTGAGGGTGGAGGGAAACACTTCCGGCGCCAAAAGTTGATGCATACAGATTTCTCGGCGGAGAAATTAAAGCCGTTGGCGTTACTCCAGGCGTAGAGACGGTCGATACAGCTCTGGAGACGGCGTTCGAGTAGACAGGTCCGCCGTGAACTACAATAAATAGCGAAATCGTCAACAAAAAGGGACGATGAAATGCCAGGTGGAATACAATGAACAATGGGGTTGATAGCAATCGCAAAAAGTGTGACACTGAGTACAGAGCCCTGCGGTACTCCGTTCTCTTGAATAAAACGACGAGATAAAACCGAGCCCACACGTACACGAAAGACGCGGTCCGTCATAAACTCCCGAAGAAATATGGGAAGACGACCGCGGATATTCCAATCGTGAAGTGTACGTAAAATGCCGCCCCTCCAACAAGTGTCATAAGCTTTCTCCAGGTCAAAAAATACAGCCACGGTTTGACACTTTCTCAGAAATCCATTCATAATATGCGTCGACAAGGACACCAGATGGTCGACGGTAGAGCGATAACGACGAAACCCGCACTGAGCGTTCGCTAGAAGTTTCTGAGACTCAAGCCACCATGTCAACCGCCCGTTGATCATGCGCTCCATCACCTTGCAAATGCAACTGGTGAGGGAGATAGGGCGGTAGCTGGAAGGTAGTTGGCGATCCTTCCCAGGCTTAAGAATAGGGACAATGGTGGCTTCGCGCCAAACGGAAGGAAAAATGCCGTCTTGCCAAATACGGTTATAGACCTGTAAGAGAAATAGTTTACTGTCGGCTGAAAGGTTCTTTAACATCAGGACATGAATACCGTCCGGCCCGGGAGCGGAGTGCCGAGAGCAATGAAGTGCGTGCTCCAGCTCCCTCATTGTGAATAGTTCGTTATAGCATTCATCATTAGCAGACCGAAAAGTATATGATGCGGAATCCTGCCGGTCTTTAATAGAGCGAAAGCCGGCGGAATAATGGTCTGAATGGGATACCGCCTCAAAGGCAGCACCCAGAGTGTTAGCGATGGCAGCCGGATCCACTATGGTGGCATTAGAAACCTGAAGGCCAGAAACAGTACAATGTGACACTTTACCTGAGAAGCGACGAAGTTTATCCCAAACAACGGATGAAGGCGTAAAGCGATTAAAAGACTCGACAAAACGAGCCCAAGATGCCTTCTTGCTATCCTGAATAATGCGACGAGCCCTGGCGCGCGATTGTTTAAAAGTCACCAAATTATCAAGTGTAGGGTGGCGCCGAAACACCCTAAGTGCAGTCCTACGGGCACGAACGGCGTCCCGACAATCCTCGTTCCACCACGGAACAGGTGGCCGCCGAGGTTGGGAGGATGAACGGGGTATTGCGCGTTCGGCGGCAGAGAAAATAACAGACGTAAGGTGCTGCACTAGTTGGTGAATGTCGGAGAAGGGTTGGTCGTCAAAATGCACGAGGCTGGAATACAAGCTCCAGTCGGCTTTTGCGAATATCCAGGTAGGTACTCTGGAATGCTGTACGTGGTGCGACAGAAGAGAAACGATGCAGGGGTAATGGTCGCTGGAGTAGGTGTCAGCGACGACGTTCCACTGAAGACGACGTGCAAGCTGGAGTGAGCAAATTGCAAGGTCCAGGTGAGAAAATGTACCAGAAGAATCAGAAATAAAAGTAGGTGCACCTGTATTGAGGATGGAAAGATTGAACTGATAAAAAATGTCGGAAAGAAGAGTTCCCCTCGCACAAGCCCTTGGCGGCCCCCATAGTGGGTGATGGGCATTAAAATCTCCCAACAGAAGAAATGGTGTTGGGAGAGCGGACAGGAGAGCTCGAATGTCCGCGGGAGCGAGGGGAGACGATGGAGGTGTATACACAGAACAAACAGAAAAGAAAAAACCGGGCAACTGCAGTCTAATGGCAACAGCTTGCAAGTCGGACGTAAGTGTGATAGGATGAAAATGAACGTCATTACGCACCAACAACATGACACCTCCATGAGCAGGAGCACCCTCCTCCGGTTCAAGATCGTAGCGAACCGGAGTGTACCCTCGGAGATCGAAAGGGTCGTGAGGGCGAAGCTTGGTCTCCTGCAAACACACGACCATAGGTGAATGGGAACGCAATAAAAGTTGCAGTTCCGCCCTATGCGATCGTACACCACGTACATTCCAGCTCAGGATAGCCATGAATAAAAGGGATAAACTGTCTACTTAGAAGGGCGGCTTAAAATTACCTTTTGTTTAACCTTTGGGCTCGGGCTTTTTGTATGGAGTTGGTCAGACTCCATAGCTTCCTCGGAGGGAGGGCCCACGCGCTCAGTGCCAGAAACCGATTCAAGCGCCGTGAATCGGTTCTGGGTGGCGATGGGTGAGGGGTGCCGCTGAGCGCGGCTTGTCCCAGGACCTTCCTGGGACAGCGACCTCCGAGGAGGAGAAGGTGAACTTTTGCTACCGCGCGCACGCGGAGGGTCTTTCAAGAAATCTTCCCTACGTAGTTTCTGCTTGGGCTTCTTTTCAGCGGCTTGCGACTTCATTGACTTTGGACCAGGTTTATAAGGCTTGGTAACAGTAGCTTTAATAGACGGCCGGATGGTAGTGGCGGTTAATCCAGTCAAGGTCCAGGTCTGAGTTTCGGCATCTACTCGTGGTACTGGCGAGGCAACAACAGAACTAAACGTGCCAGATCGCAGGAGTGAAGGTTGGCGCGCATGGTAACGCCTCCGGGCTTCAGCGAAGGAGAGTTTTTCCTTTACCCGGATCTCCTGGATCGCCTTCTCGTCCAAGTACCGCGGACAGTCGGCAAACGAAGCAGAATGAGACCCTTTGCAATTAACGCAGACGGGGGCTGTTGAACAGGTACCTTCGTGTGAGGGCTGGCTACATGTTGCACAGATGTTAACGGCACTCTTACATGAGACTTGCGTATGCCCAAAACGTTGGCATTTAAAACAACGCAGAGGTCTAGGAATATAAGGCCTCACAGAAATCCGTTCGTACCCTGCGGAAATGCTCGTGGGCAGATCGACGCCATCAAATGTAATAAAGAGGGTACGAGTGGGTACCAATACGCCGTCGCGTTTGGCCTGCACTCGATGGACCGCTGTCACCTTCTGGTCTGCAAGATATTCTACCAGGTCCTCGTCCGATATACCATCGAGGCTATGGGTGGTAATAACGCCTCGACAGGAATTCAATGTGGGGTGCTTCTCGACACGGATAGGATAGCCGTGGAGAAGCGTAGCGCGCAACAAGGTCTTACTTTGCAGATCGGATTTCGTTTGGGCTAATAAGGAACCATTCCGTAGACGAGTGCAGGACTGAACCGCACCAGCAATTGCATCAATGCCCTTTTGAATGATGAAAGGGTTCACCTTCTCAAAGCTTTGTCCTTCTTCGGTTCGTGAAATGACCAAGTAACAACCAGTTGTCGGTGGTGTCACTTCTGGTACATAGACTTTTCGGCGCTTGTTAGTAGTAATGGAGGAAGGGTGCTCCATAGCGAAATAAATCCTCCACCATTGCAACCGTCTCCGACCTCGGGCTCTGACTTCTCGGGCGTTACCCCGGCTTGGGTGAGTGGCCTATCTATACCAGACTCACCCCAGGGTCACACCTCCCAGAACATAGACAGAGGGACCCAATCGCCGTCAGAAGTCAGCAGCTCATGCAATGGCCCCCCCGCGGGACTGCAGGTGAACAGCGGATACGAACACAAACCCTACATGACGACCCCGGGTGGTGGGGATGACGCCATTACCCACTCACCCAGCTGCGCACGCGGTGCGCGGGTATCCGTCAGGCTGTGTCCACGGAGGATTTAAATAAAAAGATAAAAGAAACTAAAACTGTGTGGGCGTTTCGCACGCAAGGTAGGCCGGCGGGGAAGAAAAAGAGAGATATGCGAATGTCGTGGGGCGAAATGGCCGGAAAGTGATAAGGGAAGAAAGAAACGATGGTGAGGTGCGGTATGAATGGAATGCAAAGAACGCACGAGAGCCTACCTTGGGTCCACCGGTCACTTGAAGAACCCACCTCGACCGGATGGGGGTGAGGGGATGAATATGGCGATGATTGGCTCGGGAACCCCCGGGTGCGCCAAAAACCAGTACTCACATAAGGTGAGCCCCTGAGGGGTGCAAGAGGAATACGGTAGGCTTTAAGCATTAGTCAAATCGTTTAAGAGCGGGTTGCCATGTGACGCATTCCATTCTCTTTACATGTCTAGGACATAAAAAAATGAATAACGAATTCGAGAAAAAATATAATTATTGGGGAATTTAAGGGAATAACAAGCAATATCTCGAAAATAGTTCTCAATAAAACAGGGGGCCTCAAAACATAAATATCCGGTGAAATCTCGTTATCGAATTTTTGGGTGGAATACAATACTTCCCTTACTCTACATAGTAGAGAAATTTAAAATACTTAGTTATAACAACGGGAAAGATGTCTTGTATCTTTTTTCCCACGAGGTGTATGATTCATACAATAAACAATAATTGAACAATGCCTTTATTATTTAATTAACAGTACACCAAAAGGCAGCTGCAACCATCAATAAGTTCCCTCCCTTAAGTTACTTAAGTTCATGAAGATTTACAATTTCCTGTCTAAGGGCAATTTATCTTAATATTTCCCACAGATGTATGATTCATACAAGGTAATTGAACAATGCCTTTATTATTTAATTAACAGCACACCAAAAGGCAGCTGCAACCATCAATAAGTTCCCTCCCTTAAGTTACTTAAGTTCATTAAGATTTACAATTTTCTGTCTAAGGGCAATTTATCTTAATATTTCCCACAGATGTATGATTCATACAAGGTAATTGAACAATGCCTTTATTATTTAATTAACAGCACACCAAAAGGCAGCTGCAACCATCAATAAGTTCCCTCCCTTAAGCTGCTTAAGTTCATTAAGATTTACAATTTCCTGTCCAAGGGCAATTTAGTTTAACGTTTCTCACACATGTATGATTCATACAATAAAGAGTAATTGAACACTTCCTTTATTATTTCATTAACAGTACACGAGAATATATTACTTAAGACACGGCGTCAAATACATTTATAAGTTCATCAGATGTGATTAAAGATCCTGGGGGGGGGGAAAGAAACGTGAATCACTAGACAAGGATAGATATAGCCAGCTAATATTGTTTAACCAATCAAAACACTCGATTACGGAGTGGATTCTCCTCGCATTCTTTCTGGGAGAGGGAGAATGAACTTCAAAGTCTATATAAGAAGAAAGCAGGAGAGTTAAAGTTCATTCTTAAAGGAATAACGTCAGTGATTGTGATAGCGTGTGTTAGTGCAAAGATCTTCAAGTACCTAATTCATCTTAGATTTCAATTCGCAAGGTAAGTGCATATACTAGATTTCATACAGGAAATTCGGGTGATGTAATCTTAAAAAAAGTCGAGTGAAGATAGTGAAAGTCAAAATCACATTAAAAAAAAACGTGTGATCACCTAGGCTCGTAAAGTTTGTCTTGCAATAATGTAGCAGGGTCAGTGTCTAGATGTATATTTAAACTTATATATCACTAACCAACGTCTAAACATCACACAAAAAACTTTAAAGCCAATACTGTAACAAAAAATAACCGAGCTTAAGCAAGCTAAAACATAATACATGCTATCTGAACAAGCTCTTACGCAAATATTCAGTTTTTCAGAACGCTAAAGTACGATTGAAAAGGAATATATACGTTAAAATCAAGTTCCATTTCCACGCAAATTAAAAAAAATACGGGATACGAAACATCAGAAGAGAACACAAAAGTAGACTAAAAATGAGAATGCAAGCGCAAATAGTAGTAGTTATTTGGGGACTTTAGTTACTTTCAACTGCAACGTATTTTAACTCCAGCAACCTTAAGGCAGGTCTTCTATTAGCTAATTTTATAATTAATAAAACAATTAATGTTTGAAAATACTTCATTAACATACTAATTAACAAAAATTAAGTTAACTTTTTCGTTGAAACTCTGTAATATACTATAAAATAGCTTGCATAATATATAAAAAATACTCTTACGACATACAAAAAGCTTAACATACTTAAAGCTTAACCTCGAATGTCAAAAACTGAAAAAGTTGAAAAGCAGTAATATGCCAGAAAATGAAGTATAAAATATAGGGAAATTATCCTTTTCTTCATTCATCAAGTTTACATGCCTAAATTATTATTTCCAGTGAAGATGCCTATGAACTCGAAGACAAACAAATTGAGTCTGGTAGGACCTGTCCGCCGCTCACCTGTCCCGGCACAGGACGCTCCTGGGCCCAGCACTCTACCGTCACCACCACCACTATCACCATTGATAGACGACGGGGCAGCTGCGTGGCTTGATGCTGATAATGCGGGGGACTTTATCATCCCACCTCCGCCAGGTTTCGGAGACGTTATCGAGAATTTCAGCGTCGTCCAAAATAACGACAGGGAGGATATATCCATGGAGGGAATTTGTACCTGCACTAACTGCGGGTACAAGACAGCGCTCATCGAGTTGCTTCAGTCATGCCTAGGTAAGTCTTCCACTTCTTTTAACATTAATATTGATGCAATTTATTCCCAAGTCTTCTACTAGAAGACTGCCTGCATGATTGTCACAGATGCTAACAATGTGATGCTCCTATTGTTGCAGATCATGAACCTCTACACCCCGAGCCAGAGCCTCAGGCGAATGAGGCTTTGAGAAAAGGTGTCAAGAGACTTCGTGAAGCAGAAGAGGAGCGTGGTTCTGAAGAAGGAATGTGCAGCAGCCAACCCTCCCGCAAATTAAACCAGCAGGAGTACGCAGCACATGTAAACGGAGCCGCGGCAACATCGTCCAGACCAGCCCAGACAATTGATTCATCCTCACCATCACCGGCAAAAAGGGTATGTCGAAATGATTACGATGACCTAGAATGTAGGGTAATAGAGTCTGCATTCAAAGGTCGTATTTTCAATAGTAAAATTGAAAATACGACTGGGATAATTGACCCCAGCGAGTTTCTCGAGGCATGCAGGGGTCTTGTTATTAAGGAAATCGAGTCCACTCTAAAGAAGAGTATGTCTGGGATAAAGATGAGTTGTTCATTGAACGTCTCATACTTAATCCAGATACCTGATCATGAAAAAGTGGAATCGATATTTCTCAATTCCAAGACAAAGGAGATCCAGCAATCATCTAAACTCGATGTCATCGTGCAATGAAACATGAAATTTTAGAAAATCTAGCCTGTTTTGAAGGCCAATCTAGTTCAAAGACACTTCGCAATTCACTCGCTGATAAATAGCGCAGCAAACTATAATCCCCTTCGTGCTTCAGGATACATAGAGTTGCCAGCATGCATCAAGCGAAAGAAGGCAGTTGTTAATATTCAGAATGTCGATCATTTCTGTTTCGCTTGGTGCATGCTAGCTTCCAGATACCCTGCACAACATAATAGCCAACGACCATCATCATATCCTAGAGAACTGCTTCTTAAGGAATTCAATTATGATGGAATTACATTCCCGTTTTCCCTCGATCAGATTGAACGCTTTGAGAAGCAGAATCCAGATGTATCTATAGCTGTATTTGCCCTGAATGTCAACGACTCAGTGGAGTCCATTCGCAAACCATCTGAGAGGAAGGCTAGACAAGTAAACCTCTTAATGGTTGAAGAGGATGACAAGTCTCACTACTGCCTCATCACCAACTTATCGAGGCTTATTAGAAGTCAGATAACATGTTCTCGCAGAAAAATGTGGCTATGTGAGGCATACATGACAAGGTGTTCTAATGAGGATACCTTGAGAGTGCATAAACTGAAATGCAATAAATGTCAGATCCTCAAAATGCCAAAGCAGGTTGAGGTTCTGGAATTTAATGCATATTCAAAGTGTGCCCCTGTACCTTTTGTGATTTATGCAGATATCGAATCTGTTTTGAGGAAGGTCCACTCATGTGAACCCTCTGACGCAGAGAGCTGGACCCGAGCCATACAGGAACATGAAGCGATATCGATAGCGTTGAAGGTTAGATGTAGACATGATCAGTCCTTGTCGAGATTCAAGCTCTTCAGAGGTGACAATGCACTCAATGACTTCTTCAGCGAACTTAGAAAGATTGCTGATGAAGTCATTGAGATATATGGGCGAATACAGCCCATGCATATGTCGCCTCAGGATGTCCTGGATTTCAACAATGCTAATCACTGTCACATATGCAGGAGAGATTTTGCTATAGATGATGTTAGGGTGAGGGGCCATTGTCATATCACTGGAGCATATCTTGGAGCGTCTCATAATGCTTGCAATTTGAATAGAAAATTACCGAATTTTATTCCAATTTTCTTTCATTGCTTAAGCAATTATGACAGTCACTTCTTGATCAGGCACATGGCATTTTAATAAGGCTCCTATTTCATGTATAGCACAATCATCTGAACGTTATCTGGCATTTACTAAATGGTACAAGAGCATTAATTTCAGGTTTCTCGACAGCTACAAGTTTCTCGATGACAAGTTATCTAGCTTGGCAGACATGCTGAGCGCTGATGACTTCAAGGTCACTAATGCCGAGTATTCTAATCCAGAACATCTGGAACTAATGAAGTGTAAGGGCATATTCCCCTATACATATCTGGATACCATCGAGAAGCTCCAAGAAGAGGAGCTCCCGCCGATAGAGCTTTTTGACGGTGTCACAGAGGAGGAATATGCTCATGCACTTAAGGTATGGAGCACATTCAACATAAAGAATCTCGGGGAATATAGTGACCTTTACCTAAAGACCGATACTCTGCTTTTAGCAGATGTATTCGAGAAGTTTAGAGACTTGTCGCTAGGGATGTATAACCTGGACCCAGCATGGTACTACACTCTGCCATCACTAGCCTTCGACGCAATGCTTAAGACAACGAGAGCAAGGCTCCAGCTAATAAGCGATCCCAGCATGTTAGAATTTTTCGAGGAAGGTATTCGCGGCGGGCTTTGCACGGTATCAAAGCGGTACTCCAAAGCCAACCACGAATACCTTGCAGACTACAAATCTCATGAACCTCGAAACTTTTTATCATACTGGGACATCAACAACTTGTACGGCAAGAGCATGGCGTCCCCAATGCCGTATGGGAACCTCAGTTGGCTTGATAGGGATGAAATAGACACCATCGACTTCGCTGCGATCCCTGAGGACTCCAAGACAGGATATGTCCTAGAGGTGGATTTGGAGTATCCTGACCATCTCCATGATGCACACAATGATCTACCTCTCTGTCCCCGGAGCTAGATACCACCCGGCAGCCAATACAAGAAACTGATTGCAAGTCTTGAGAACAAAAGCAAATATGTCTTGCATTATAAAATCTTGCAACAGTGCCTAGATCTGGGGCTGCTATTGAGACATATTCATCGGGTGGTATCGTATGACCAAGCTGAATGGCTTAAGGTCTATACTGACCTTAACGCCGAGAAGCGAGCCAGGGAAACTTCCAAGTTTGGTCAAAACCTCTGGAAGAAAATGAACAACGCTGTGTACGGTAAGTTCATTGAAAATGTTCGCAAGTACAGAGATTTCCGTATTGTACCTGGGAGCAAGCACGGAAATTGACGGCTCGTCCAACATATGTATGCAGCCACATTTTTGATGAAAACTTAGTCGGCATAGAGTTGGCTCGAGAGGAGATCCTCATGAACAAACCAATCTATATTGGCCATGCAATTCTCGATCTTTCAAAATTTATTATGTATGATTTTTTTATAAAGTAATGAAACCCCAACTGAATGACCTGGTCCTGAATCATATGGATACAGATTCATTCATTTTCGAAACTTCTACAGACATTTACAAATTCATGAAAACCAATCCCCAGCATTTTGACACATCAAATTATAAGCAAAATAATGTATATGACATAAAGCAGGCCAACAAGAAAGTGATTGGGTTGTTTAAAGATGATTTGGGTGGCATGGTGATGACTGAGTACGTTGGACTTAGGGTAAAGCTCTACAGCTATAAATATAACAGCACCATCATGAAAGCAAAGGGGATTACCAAAGGTGGAATGCGAGCAATCACCTTTGAGAAATATTTCGAGTGTCTAAAAGATTTAAATAAAAAATTTTTGGCTAAACAAATTTGCTTCAGAAGTACAAAACATAGAGTCTCGACTGTAGAAATTAACAAAATTGCATTGCATGGAGGAGACACGAAGCGCAAGATGATTGATGGCTCTCATGCAACTCTCGCGTGGGGCCATTATTCACTTAGGGCCTCGTAATCCATTCCGACTTCCCTGGATGTCACATCCCCATCTCATATATTATATTGTATATAGATTATTTATTGTCTAATTTATTAATTGTATATATTGTATTTAATTATTTTTACTGCTTTTTAATTATTTTATATAATACAATGTTAATGGTACATTGTTCAGTTAAATGTATCAAGGCGGGAAATCAATGTATTATATTTATATAGATTATTTATTGTCTAAGTTATTAATTGTATATATTGTATTTAATTATTTTTACTGCTTTTTAATTATTTTATATAACACAATGTTAATGGCACATTGTTCAGTTAAATGTATCAAGGGGGAAATCAAATTACTATAAATAAACCACGAGGTACTGGATTTAAGACTCTTTATTTCAGCATTAGCTACAATAAATCCTTTCCATCAATCCATTGGTTATTAGGGAATCCATACCATTTCACTAGAATCCTCTCTCCTTGGCTACGCAAAATCTTCTCCACTAAATAAGTGTTAGGGAATAGTGTAGAATGCAGTTCATGTCCATAAAATGCTCCTTTTATATGCTCTCCATCATTATCCTTTATGATGTAGGTGGTAGGATTGGTTCGTTTCACATGAGCCACTTGGAAAAATTTCAATACTCCAGTTGGGTTCAAAACCCTTTTCGAAATGTCCTTTATTCTTAGATACCCTCACATAATCGCCGACACTAAACCTCCTTGCACTCCTCTTCTCTCTTTTGGTATGGCTATACTTGTATACAGTCAGTAGAAGGTCATTGTTCCTCACTTCACTGGGCTTCTTTTTGATGGTTGAGTGGTAAGTGTCATTGTACTCTGCAACGATTTTAGGTAGATCTAGCCACTTGTATGATCCTTGAGCTAGAAACTCCCGATACATCATATTCTTTAAAGTTCTGATTAAACGCTCAACAGCTCCAGCCTTCACATTAGTATAGGTACTGTAGTGATTGACATTATACTTTGCCATTAGATTTTTAAAGTGCTTGTTATAAAATTCTTTTCCGTTGTCACTCTGTATATTCTTGGGTGGCGTTTCCATGTCCTTTAGTATATCTTCCATGGCCTTTGCAACCTGTAGTCTTGACGTGTCCTTTAATGGCCTTGCATAGGCCATTTTAGAGTAGAAGTTGACTGCAATCAGGATATATTTGAAATTCTTGTTGAGATTTGCATGGCGGATCATCTCAACCAAGTCGATTTGCATCAGATCATGCAGACCTTTGCTAACGATCTTTCGACGCAAGAAGTTTCTTCGGGCGGGAGCATGGAGCTCTCTTGCTATATCTTGCTTCACCGTCATGCTATAATCCTAGCCGATTTCAGTTCTTGAATAATTTCTTCAATTTCTTGTGTGTGATTATTATTTCCGGCGTCTCTGGATGCAATGAGAAGCCTCAGGCGATTCACCAGGTCGTTCCAGTAGATGTAGTCTTGCCTCGTATCAGGGCGATGCTCCTTCCACTGCAAACCTAAACCCTTGTGTTTCGTTACTAGAGGACGTATAACGCTTTTATACTTGTAGGAATTGCCCGATCTCAGCTGCCCGTGCTTGCTGAAGTTTCTTCGATGAACATGTGTTGCTTTAAGTATTTTACGATATGTATCCAGATCCCCTTCTGTATATACATGCATTTCAGGTATCCTCTTGAAGATGAGTTCACTCAATCCAGGTGTCACCTCGTACGTTTCATCACCTACTCGTACTTTATTGTTGAGGAAGTCAATGATCTTGTTCCCCAGCATATAGCTTCCATCTTCGTACCTCACACCGTAGGCATTGTCTATTTCATTCTTATCATTCCTTCGAACTTTCTGCAGGAATCTTAAGATATTCTCATCTTTCTCCTCTTTAAGTGGATCACTCTTTTTCTGACTCTCCTCTTTGCTTGAAGTAACACTATTGTTTTTCTGAATTTGTAGTATATCATGTAACGGTTCTGCTACTGGCTGAAGAGCTTCACTCATTACTCTCAGGGTCTCAAACGTTTGTCCTTTTAGTGCACGTAACTTTTCCCTTATAGCCTTTGTATGCCTGGCTACAGATTCTTTAAGTCTTATGCTCTCGCTGTCCATCTTGAAATGATCTTGAATTTTGTTATTCACCTCAATATATAGCTGTTCTATTCTGTTGGCCTCAGTTTATGTGCTATACTCATTTCGATATTTAGAATATGGCCATCTTTTGCTCGATTGGCCGGAGCAGTAAAGGTGAGTGTATCTCCCTTTGCAATAGTAGGGAAGGTTCTGACTATATTATTGTGTATAGCAAAGGTATCTGCTCTTACAAAAGGAGGAGTTGACGAGGTCACATAGCATGCAATGACCTCTCCGTTTACAGGTGCTCTGTAGTATTCGAGACCCGATGTTAATGTGTATCTTAGTGAATTCCCTCTGAAAGGCTTCGTCTGCAGGCTAAAAACGTGGTGACCTTTCATTTGATCTAATAGCGCATTTATAACATTCACTTGTGATTTAAGAATATTCACATTATTCATAGCTATTGTCAACTGCTTATCCATGGAACTCTGTTGGCTCGCCATAGTTTCCATATGTTTCACTACTGTTTCGGTGATATCATTTCCAATAGAGGCTAGTCTCCTGTTTAGAGCTTGCTGTGCTTCATTGTGCTTTTTACCAATAATGTGTTTAACAAACTTTTTACTAGCTGCATCACTGTCATCGATGGGATCTGCTATCTCTCTTATTCTTCTTTTTTGAAAGGAAGCGTTCCCATCTGAATCGATCGCTGGTGTTCTTGCATTAACATAGTCTGATACATATTTCCTATTCGGTACATCGTAGTCCTCCTGAGGTGATAATATTATCTTCATTCTTATTGTATCTAGAATAATGTTGTTTCCAGCGTCTCGTTTAAGTGCATGTTTGTCCAGGTATTTCATTAGAGACTCATATTGTCCATCTAGCGATTTCTGATGTGATTCCTTATCATAGTTTCAAGTTCACCCATACGCTGATATGCCACTTTTTCGGTGAATTCCTGCATTCGATTTTCGGTAGAAGTCGTAAGGGTGTCAACATAACGTTTAGTGCTTGCGTCATTGTCTTCCTCGGGATCATGAACAATGCATAGTCTTTTGTTTTTAAATTGATAGTTTCCTTTTCCATCTCGGTTTATGATGAATTGATGAAGTGCTCTTTTAACTGGAGCAGTCCTCTGTGAACCGAACCTGTCAATACTCATTTCGATCTATGAATGATCCTTTTATTTCTTTTCTACTTTAATATATACATCGAAGCCGTTCCTATATCGACCCTCATTCATAGGGAATTCAGGAACTATCACTAGAAATGGTCTTCCTTCCGAGACACTTTCCCAAACACCCTTGCACAGGTCTTTAAATTCAGTATATGACATGTCAGTGTTCACATAATCCTCATATATATATGCTTCAAGTTTAAATTATCCTGCTTGAAGAGAATAATCATGTTCGTGTTGTCTCTTATTAGATGTTTAGGCACTTTAGCATACGACTGTGCTAAATATATAGAGTCCACATTACGGTGTCTGCCCATGCTGTAAAAAGAGGCGATCTTCCCCTGCTTTTCAGTGATTACGTCATCAAATATAAATATGGAGTTTTCTTTAACTTCAGAGGGATGTAAGACACTTTCTCCATCTTCATAAGTGTTCACTTCTATCCCTTCAATGTTTTCGAGTAGCTTGATGAGATATTGATACTTTGGCTGGTAAACGGACTTTGAATAGATGTACAAGTTTTCAAAACGTAAACCATTCACATGAAGCAGCATATTCAGTAATACATTAGTTTTTCCGGCGCTTGAACTGCCTAGAATAAGAGCTCTGACATTAGAGGGAAATAACTTTCCGTGTCGATTGCATCTAAAATCACTTTCAAAGTCTAGCACCTGAATGGGCAGGGAGCAATCTTGCTTCACGAGCTCCATCTTAATAACTAAATATAAAAAAGCATGCTTAATGTATATATACATATATACCAGGTGCGCATGGATTTCAGTTTGTAGCTTGGGAGTATAAAAGTCCAATACTATTTTAAAGTCAGCTAGTCTATCATGGGAGCTAGGAGGATCAAGATCTCCAGAGGCTCTGGGCTGCCCTTTGAAGCACATTTACCGGGCTACAGATATTGCGGTCCGGGTACGAAGTTGGAAAAACGCCTACAGAGAGACCCCGGAATTAACCCATTAGACGAAGCCTGTAAGCAGCACGACATCGCCTACGCTGAGCACAGGGACTCTGCTACGAGAAATATAGCCGATAAGATCTTAGCCGAGAAGGCGTGGAAAAGAGTACAGGCATCGGACGCTACTTTAGGAGAAAAGTTGGCCGCCAGGCTAGTTACAGCAATTATGAAGGGCAAGGTGGCTGTAGGTGCTGGCTCCAGGAAGAAAAAGCATGGAGGATTTCTGCCTCTCATTCCTATTATTGCAGCCCTAGGTGCTGCAGCTGGAGGAGCAGCTCAAATCGCCACAGCAGTGAATAAGAAAAAGGCTGCAGATAAACAGCTTGCAGAAATGGCAAGACATAACAGAGAGATAGAAGCAAAAGGAAAAGGTCTTCAAGTGAAGAAGAATAAGACGAGAAATGTCAAAAAGAAGAGACGCAACAGCAAGAATGGAAATTCAAAAAACTCTGGAAGAGGACTGTACTTGTCCCGGAAAAAGCCTTGAGTAACATTGATCTCAACATGTATGCTAGACGTTTAAAGATTCCGCATTTTAGAGGTGTATATATGATTGATGAGCTGCCTACAAAGCCTCATCACCATGAGAGGATTATCGTCAATCTCGATTCTTCAGAGAATGAAGGTACCCATTGGGTTGCTGTAAGGAAGGAGGGTAACATTGCATTTTATTTCGATAGCTTTGGGAACCTAAAGCCTCCTAAAGAGATAGAAAGGTATCTCAGAGGTGTTAGGTTAATGTATAATACTGAGAGGTTTCAGAGTTTTAGCTCAGTCATCTGTGGACACTTGTGCTTACAATTTCTATCACAATGAGCTACACTATTGCTGTTAGCGGTAATGAATCTGTTCTGACAACACACCTGAATCCTCCTCTGAGGATCGATCCTAAAGGATATTATGAGATCGCTCTTTTGAATTTTGAAACCTTCTATTCTATTCCCAATGTGGATCATAGCAATAAACAGTTTCATTACATTTACAATGACAATCTTAAAGTCATTGATATACCTCATGGAACTTATGAGATTACTGATATTAATGCATACATCAAAGATAAGCTTCAATTGGATGAGGATGTCTTCTTTATTCAGCCTAATAATAATACAATGAAGGCTGAAATTAAATGTCCTTTTCCTATGGATTTTTCAAGGGAATGCTCTATTGGATCCCTTTTAGGCTTCAGTGAAAGCAAAGTCATTCCTGCTAATCAAGTGACTGAATCTGATTTCCTAGTAAACATATTTAAGGTGAGCATAATACGAATCGAGTGCAGTATTGCAACAGGCTCTTTCATCGACGGTAAAAGCGGACACTCGATCTATGAGTTTTTCCCTTCTGTTCCGCCAGGATATCACATTTCGCAAGAGCCTTGAAATCCCATTTACCTGCCTATCATAGACACTAACTTTATCGATCAAATCACTCTTCGAGTAGTCGACCAGAACGGTCATCCCATCAACTTTAGAAACGAGGATATAAGCATAAGACTTCACATACGTCGTAATGGGAATAGATTTTAGCAGAAGAAGACGCCTACGAGGATATAATAAGCCTGCGCATCGTCGTATACATCATACTCTACCTGCGACACTCAGTGTGTTAACATCGAGCAATAGGAGGTTCCTTGAAGCATTGGGCTTCAGAATTCTGTAATGGACATCTTCAATGTGACGGAAACACCTACATTTGAGGACAAGATTGCTAAACAAGAGGAGCATGTGTTTTTACCGTATAATACATCGGCTCTGGATGCGAATGATGAAATTAGAATCCCTTGTCAAGCTGAAGATTTATATACTCTACCTAGCCGGAGTTATCTCTACATTGAGGGATCTGTTACTAAACCTAATGGAACAACTACTACAGCAAGGCTCACCAATAATGCTATTGCATTTATGTTTGACGAGATTCGATTGGACATGAATGGATCGACTATAGACAGAACAAGAAATCCAGGGATTACATCAACTATGCGCAACTATGCTGCACTCAACCCTATGGAATCCAACCGTTTACTCAATGCTGGATGGTGCTACCCTGGAGAAGATGTGGATATTGTGCATCCTTCAAGTGGAGCATTCAACGCTATAGTACCGCTGTCAATGCTTCTGGGATTTCCAGATGATCACAAGGACCTCATACTCAACAGCAAGTTTGAGCTGGCCCTCATTCGATCCAAGGACTCTAAAAACTGTATTCTGGCAACCGAAGGAGAAGAAAATGCTATTGTTAAACTTACACGTATCGAGTGGCGGATGCCTATAATACGCCTTTCTGATGGTAAAAAGGTGGAGATCCTTAAGATTGTCAAGTCGGAAGGCCATTACATATAGCCTTTCGGAGTATGGATCTGCATATTCAGCCTGCGGTACCTCAAACTAGATCATTTACATGGAACGTTGCAACAACATCGAGACCCGAGAAACCAAGATTTGTTATTGTGGGAGCCCAGACTTCGAGAGTAAATAATGCAACTAAAGACTGTTCCGAGTTTAATCATTGCAACATAACCAATTTGACACTGTACCTCAATAGTGAATGTTATCCCTACCATGATATGAAGTTGGACTTTGGAAACTCTAGATTTGCCTCGTTATATGAAATGTATTCAAAATTCCAAAGCTCTTATTATTCGAGAGAGAATTACCCCTTATTGAGGAGAAAAGATTTTCTTAAACATGCACCGATATTTGTCAGTGACTGCTCACATCAGCCTGAGGAGGTTGTAAATGGAGCTGTCAATATTAGACTGGAAATTCAAACTAGTGCAAATATTCCTGCACAGACATCTTTGTATTGCTTGATAATTCATGACAAAGTATTTACATACAAGCCCCTGTCTCATGTGATGCAGTCTTTAATTTAAATGTAGTTATTTTATGCTTGATATATGGAAGTGTAAGGGGGTTTTTCGTGAATAAAAAGCAAGTTATAAAAGAGATATTTACTTTTTTATTTTCTTATTATACATTTCCTGCGCCTTCTGCCTCCAGCTCCTTGTCCCTGCATATGTCTTCATTTACAATACATAGGTTGTGCAGATGTCTATCTATATAAGATTCGAGTCTTTTTATTAGTGATAGTACATCATAATCCAAATGAATTTCACCGCAATTTAAAGACGTATTAAAAAGTGTAATTTTTCCACTTTCCATAAACACCGTGATATTATAGAACACAACATGTTCACTGTACTCTCTGTTAGGACACTTCTTCACTTTCAGATATGTTTCGAATTCTGCGAGACTTTTTTTGAATTATCTGCCAATCATATTTTGTCATATACACGAAATTATTATTGTCTGTTTCTTTTATGAGGAGCACTGGGGTTTCATAATACAATCCTATATTGACACTACTGCTTCTTGAGGTGTAGCCGCCTTGGAGCACGAGTGCGGGTGCTTGCATCCCTCTTCGGGGTGTTAGCGCAGGTAATTCGCTCTTCCAATAGCGCCAACCTCCTATGGAGATCTTCAAAGGTTTTATTGTTCTTCCTCCTGGCGGGCTTCTTAGTAGCGGACCTGGAACATTACATATTGCGCCTATTAGAAAAATAATTTTTTAAATAGATTCGCAGGTCTCCTGAAAGGAATTGCATATGTTAGACACCATGAATGGTAGCGATGTAGTTTTATTTAAAGCATGCGTATTCTTTCATAGATTTGAAATTAATACTCACTGTATTGCTTTGTGCAATTCTGCTCGTTTCCTGGGTGAATGTTCAGGAGTCACCTGAAGCAGATCGCCACCTACTTGCAAATTGATTGGCCTCTCTTGGTCATCCAAAGTCATCAATAGTTGCGGTACATTCGGGAAATCTACTTCATCTATGCCCTCTGTAGGAATAGGCGTTGTCTGACGATTTCTGAAACAATTTTAATTATTTTTTTTAAATATTGGATATTCTACAATCCCGTGCAGGGTAAGAGCATCTAGATATTTTCAATGTCACTTACCTTAGGTTTCCCCGCCTGAGTAAGAATACAGGGCAGTTTTCATCACACAGGAAGTGCGACTTCATTTGATCGTGCACCTCTGGCTTCTCGCACAGGGTTGCATGCGTATCACCATTACAAAATTCAGAATGGTATTGGACCGCATGGGTGGTTAGAAGGACATCGACATCATTCACGCCTCTGTGTTGTTATGATGATGATGATGATGATATGCGGCTTAAGGGCGCTAAACTGCTGAGGTCATCAGCGCCCTTACAATGAATAAAATATAAAGTCAAAATATAAAAGTCAGGTAAAAGAACCGCATAATTAAAAACGGGACGTAAACCCGCGATGTCAAAAAGGCTAAAAATAACAATAAGATAAAGATAACAATAACAACAATAACAACAATATTAACGATAACAACAATAATATTAATAACAACAATAAGAACAATACAATTATCTGAAAAAACCAACACACTAAAAGCATAGGCAATAAACGATTAAAACGTGTCAAGAACTGTAGAATGCGAGGGACATGAGCGCCATATGTCCACTGGGGATAAGACTTCCCATAAAAACAGACAGAATAAAAGTACCAAGCTAACAGACGCCCAACGCATTAAATGCGCAGATTAAAATCACTGTCGTGAATAAAACGTAAAACACATTCTACAGCACGCGTGTCGTCTGCCAAAACGTTGGCTAGGCCAACAGGCAGGCCCACACGAGCACGCAATGCAGCTAAAACCTGACACTCTGTTAAAATGTGACGCACCGTTAAGGGCACGTCACACTGCCCACAGAGTGGTGCGGGGTCACCACTGAGCAAATACCTATGACTAAAAACACAATGTCCAATCCGTAGACGAGCTAAAATTACCTCTTCCCGACGACAAGAACGAGAAGAGGTACCCCAGATCAACGGGAAAGGCTTAACCTCCCGCAACTTGTTCCCCCGGAGGGCCGTCCACTCATCGCGCCAGCGCGAGAGGATGCGGCGACGTAAAATAACATACGAATCTGACGAGGGAACAACAGAAGTAAAAAATCTGGGTAATAAAATCGCCGATTTCGCAGCGGCGTCGGCAGACTCGTTACCTGAGATGCCCACATGACCTGGAATCCACATGAAGGAGACGCTGATGCCAGAGACACCGAGCGAGTGGAGCAGGTCATGTATGCGCTGTACGAGTGGGTGGTAATTGTACAGCGCATGAATAGCCTGAAGGGCACTCAGAGAGTCCGTACAAATAAAACAGTGCCGTAAGTCGTGCCGCTGAATGAATAAAACAGATTGATAAATGCTAAAAAGTTCGGCGGTAAAAATTGAACATTGTCGAGGTAAACGAAAAGTAAAACTCTGTACACCAAAAACAAAGGCACATCCTACTCCAACATCAGTCTTAGACCCATCAGTATATATAAAATGACAGTCCCCGAACTTCGCTTGTAGTTCTAAAAAGGCGGATCTAAGAACAGAAGCAGGGGTCGCATTTTTCGGCATCGACGTCAGCCCAAGTTGGATGTGGGCCTCAGCGCGCGACCATGGAGGAAAACGCGTTTCCCCTCGGGTAAGGGCCGGCGATGGCGGAACGTCCAAATGCCGAAGTAGCAGTCGAAATCGAACCCCTGGAGGGAGCAAAGCAGAGGAGCTAACTAAATATTGCCGGTCAAGTGAATCCTTGTAAAATGCCGCGAAGGACGGGTGGTCAGGCAAGCTGGAGAGTCGACAGGCATAGCTACATAAGAGCATCTCACGCCTGAAAGACAGCGGAGGCTCTGCAGCCTCAGCGTAAAGACTGGGCACGGGGCTAGTTGGAAAGGCCCCTGTAGCGACTCTAATACCACGATGATGAATGGGATTCAAACGACGTAACACAGATGGACGTGCCGACGAATAAACAATACACCCGTAATCAAGCTTGGATCGGACCAAAGAGCGATAAAGGCGAAGAAGGACGGTCCGATCAGCTCCCCAGGATGTGCCATTTAAAACACGTAAAATATTAAGAGAACGGTCACACTTTGCTTTTAAAAAGGAAACGTGCGAGGTCCAACACAACTTCCTATCAAAAATCAACCCCAAAAATTTCGCCTCGTCTGCAAACGGAAGTATCCCTGGCCCAAGATGGAGAGAGGGCGGAGGGAAATACTTCCGGCGCCAGAAGTTGATGCAGACGGATTTCTCGGCGGAGAAATTAAAGCCGTTGGCGTTACTCCAGGCGTAGAGACGGTCGATACAGCTCTGGAGACGGCGTTCGAGTAGACAGGTCCGCCGTGAACTGCAATAAATAGCGAAATCGTCAACAAAAAGGGACGATGAAATGCCAGGTGGAATACAAGCAACAATGGGGTTGATAGCAATCGCAAAAAGTGTGACACTGAGTACAGAGCCCTGCGGTACTCCGTTCTCTTGAATAAAACGACGAGATAACACCGAGCCCACACCTACACGAAAGACGCGGTCCGTCATGAACTCCCGAAGAAATATGGGAAGACGACCGCGGATATTCCTTGCGTGAAGTTTGCGTAAAATGCCGCCCCTCCAACAAGTGTCATAAGCTTTCTCCAGGTCAAAAAATACAGCCACGGTTTGACACTTTCTCAGAAATCCATTCATAATATGCGTCGACAAGGACACCAGATGGTCGACGGTACAGCGATAGCGACGAAACCCGCACTGAGCGTTCGCTAGAAGTTTCTGAGACTCAAGCCACCATGTCAACCGCCCGTTGATCATGCGCTCCATCACCTTGCAAATGCAACTGGTGAGCGAGATAGGGCGGTAGCTGGAAGGTAGTTGGCGATCCTTCCCAGGCTTAAGTATAGGGACAATGGTGGCTTCGCGCCAAACGGAAGGAAAAATGCCGTTTTGCCAAATACGGTTATAGACCTGTAAGAGAAAGAGTTTACTGTCGGCTGAAAGGTTCTTTAACATCAGGACATGAATGCCGTCCGGCCCAGGAGCGGAGTGCCGAGAGCAATGAAGAGCATGCTCCAGCTCCCTCATTGTGAAAATTTCATTATAACACTCAATATTAGCAGATCGAAAATTAAAGGTGTCGGAATCCAGCCGGTCTTTGATAGAGCGAAAGTCGGCGGAATAATGGTCCGAATTGGATACCGCCTCAAAGGCAGCACCCAGAGTGTTAGCGATGGCAGCCGGATCCACTATGGTGGCATTAGAAAGCTGTAGGCCAGAAACAGTACAATGCGACACTTTACCTGAGAAGCGACGATGTTTATCCCAAACAACAGATGAAGGCGTAAAGCGATTAAAAGACTCGACAAAACGAGCCCACGACGCCTTCTTGCTATCCTGAATAGTGCGAGGAGCCTGGCGCGCGATTGTTTAAAAGTCACCAAATTATCAAGTGTAGGGTGGCGCCGAAACACCCTAAGTGTAGCCCTACGAGCACGAACGGCGGCCCGACAATCCTCGTTCCACCACGGAACAGGCATTCGCCGAGGTTGAGAGGATAAACGGGGAATGGCGCGTTCGGCAGCAGAGAAAATAGTAGACGTAAGGTACTGCACTAGTTCGTTAATGTCGGTGAAGGGCTGGTCGTCAAAATGCACGAGGCTGGAATACAAACTCCAATCGGCTTTTGGGAATATCCAGGTAGGTACTCTGAAATGTTGGACGTGGTGTGACAGAAGAGAAACGATGCAGGGGTAATGGTCGCTGGAGTAGGTGTCAGCGACGACGTTCCACAGCAGACGACTAGCAAGCTGGAGGGAGCAAACGGCAAGGTCCAGGTGTGAGAATGTACCAGAAGAATCGGAAATAAAAGTAGGCTCACCTGTATTGAGGATTGAAAGATTGAACTGGTAAAAAATGTCGGAAAGAAGAGTTCCTCTCGCACAAGCCCTTGGCGAACCCCATAGTGGGTGATGGGCATTAAAATCTCCCAACAGAAGAACTGGTGTTGGAAGAGCGGACAGAAGAGCCCGAATGACCGCGGGAGCGAGGGGAGACGATGGAGGTGAATACACAGAACAAACAGAAAAGAAAAAACCGGGTAACTGCAGTCTAATGGCAACAGCTTGCAAGTCGGACGTAAGTGTGATAGGTTGAAAATGAACGTCATTACGCACCAACAACATGACACCTCCATGAGCAGGAGCACCCTCCTCCAGTTCAAGATCGTAGCGAACCGGAGTGTACCCTCGGAGATCGAAAGGGTCGTGAGGGCGAAGCTTGGTCTCCTGCAAACACACGACCATAGGTGAATGGGAACGCAATAAAAGTTGCAGTTCCGCCCTATGCGAACGTACACCACGTACATTCCAGGTCAGGATAGCCATGAATAAAAGGGATAAACTGTCTACTTAGAAGGGCGGCTAAAAAGAATCTTTTGCTTAACCTTTGGGCTCGGGCTTTTTGTGTGGAGTTGGTCAGACTCCATAGCTTCCTCGGAGGGAGGGCACACGCGCTCAGTGCCAGAAACCGATTCAAGCGCCGTGAATCGGTTCTGGGTGGCGATGGGTGAGGGATGCCGCTGAGCGCGGCTGGTCCCAGGACCTTCCTGGGACAGCGACCTCCGAGGAGGAGAAGGTGAACCTTTGTTACCGCGCGCACGCGGAGGGTCTTTTAAAAATTCTTCCCTGCGAAGTTTCTGCTTGGGTTTCTTTTCAACGGCTTGCGACTTCATTGACTTGGGACCAGGTTTATACGGCTTGGTAACTGTAGCCTTAATGGACGGCCGGATGGAGTGGCGGTTAATCCAGTCATGGTCCAGGTCTGAGTTTCGGCATCTACTCGTGGTACTGGCGAGGCAACAACAGAACTAAATGTGCCAGATCGCAGGAGTGAAGGTTGGCGCGCATGGTAACGCCTCCGGGCTTCAGCGAAGGAGAGTTTTTCCTTTACCCGGATCTCCTGGATCGCCTTCTCGTCCAAGTACCGCGGACAGTCGGCAAACGAAGCAGAATGAGACCCTTTACAATTAACGCAGACGGGGGCTGTTGAACAGGTACCTTCGTGTGAGGGCTGGCTACATGTTGCACAGATGTTAACGGCACTCTTACATGAGACTTGCGTATGCCCAAAACGTTGGCATTTAAAACAACGCAGAGGTCTAGGAATATAAGGCCTCACAGAAATCCGTTCGTACCCTGCGGAAATGCTCGTGGGCAGATCGACGCCATCAAATGTAATAAACAGGGTACGAGTGGGTACCAATACGCCGTCGCGTTTGGCCTGCACTCGATGGACCGCTGTCACCTTCTGGTCTGCAAGATATTCTACCAGGTCCTCGTCCGATATACCATCGAGGCTATGGGTGGTAATAACGCCTCGACAGGAATTCAATGTGCGGTGCTTCTCCACACGGATGGGATAGCCGTGGAGAAGCGTAGCGCGCAACAAGGTCTTACTTTGCTGGTCGGATTTCGTTTGGGCTAATAAGGAACCATTCCGTAGACGAGTGCAGGACTGAACCGCACCAGCAATTGCATCAATGCCCTTTTGAATGATGAAAGGGTTCACCTTCTCAAAGCTTTGTCCTTCTTCGGTTCGTGAAATGACCAAGTAACAACCAGTTGTCGGTGGTGTCACTTCTGTTACATAAACGTTTCGGCGCTTGTTAGTATTAATGGAGGAAGGGTGCTCCATAGCGAAATAAATCCTCCACCATTGCAACCGTCTCCGACCTCGGGCTCTGACTTCTCGGGCGTTACCCCGGCTTGGGTGAGTGGCCTATCTATACCAGACACCCCAGGGTCACACCTCCCAGAACATAGACAGAGGGACCCAATCGCCGTCAGAAGTCAGCAGCTCATGCAATGGCCCCCCCGCGGGACTGCAGTTGAACAGCGGATACGAACACATACCCTACATGACGACCCCGGGTGGTGGGGATGACGCCATTACCCACTCACCCAGGTGCGCAAGCGGTGCGCGGGTATCCGTCAGGCTGTGTCCACGGAGGATTGAAATAAAAAGATAAAAGAAACTAAAACTGTGTGGGCGTTTCGCACGCAAGGTAGGCCGGCGGGGAAGAAAAAGAGATATGCGAATGTCGTGGTGCGAAATGGGCGGAAAGTGATAAGGGAAGAAAGAAACGATGGTGCGGTGCGGTATGAATGGAATGTAAAGAACGCACGAGAGCCTACCTTGTGTCCACCGGTCACGAGAAGAACCCACCTCGACCGGATGGGGGTGAGGGGATGAATGTGGCGATGATTGGCTCGGGAACCCCCGGGTGCGCCAAAAACCCGTACTCACATAAGGTGAGCCCCTGAGGGGATCTGTGTTGTTCCTCATCTGCATCCCCTCCTCTGGAAGAACGAACATATTTCAAATTCGTTATTTTCTTTAAAGATTAGATGTAGAATAGTATTTCCTAGAAAGGAATAAAAAGAGGGTCTACTTACAGGTACCTTCTTCTGTAGACTGTAGACTGTCATGATATGAAGGCATGTTACAGACAATTGAATGTATGAAGCCATTGCACTCCTCCTTGTGGTAGTAGGTGTAGTGGTACGCTTCCTCTCCACACTCCATAAATCTTCCATTCCTGCCATACTAATAACGTGCAGATAGAGAAACTCTTTCTACAAAAACCTTCAAATAATACTTTCAGGGTGCAAGGCCTGAGACCTTATATAGCAGTGGTACAATGGTGGGGGATAATTGCAGAAGGGTAGGGCGGCGCATGCGCATTCATAGGGTTTAAGGGCGGAGCTTGAAGCGAAGAACAGTCGTCTATTGGCTTTCACGGATGCGGTCCATTAATTTTTAAGTTTGCAACTGTACCGGATTTGAAAGATTTATTAGACAACATGGGAAAGCGATGTAGCACTGGTTCTCACTGTCGGTGAATCATGTTTCATCCTTAAAGTAATTACCTCCCCCACCCAAAGCCGAGGAGGAGGGACGAGACTTTTTTAAATGTTTCTTCAAGTAAATGTCACCACGTGGACATGTATGCGACCCTCGCAATTACCAACTCCAGCAATAACCATAAATTTTGATGTTGAACTCTCATGGCGTTTAGGTCGGTTCTTCCTCTAAAAGCCGACACGTAGAATGGAAATTGCCCCTTAACTCGATTCTTGTGCTAGAAGGAAGGTGTCGTTTATGTCCCCTTTGCTTGAAAGACCAATTAAAGCCAATTAAAGACCCTTCCATTACCAAAGATCACGTGACCTGTGCCAGAACGCAAATGTTATTTAGGTCGCTTTTCCACTAAACCCTGTTTTACAAATTGTCCCTTAAGTCGATTCTTGTGCTAGAAGGAAGGTGTCGTTTATGTCCCCTTTGCTTGAAAGACCAATTAAAGCCAATTAAAGACCCTTCCAATACCAAAGATCACGTGACCTGTGCCAGAACGCACATGTTATTTAGGTCGCTTTTCCACTAAACCCTGTTTTACAAATTGTCCCTTAAGTCACTTCTTGTGCTTAAAGGAACAATATACAACTACTCGCGCTTTCCTCCATGGTTGCGCGCTGAGGCCCAGTGTCACCTTGGGTTGACGTTTATGTCGAAGAATGAGACCCCTTCTTCAGTTCTTAGATCGGCCTTTTTAGAACTTCGGTCGCAGTTCGGGGACTTTCGTTTTATATATACTGATGGGTCTAAGACTGATGTTGGAGTAGGGTGTGCCTTTATTGATGATAATCGTAGTTTTACATTTCGTTTACCCGGGATTTTTACCGCCGAACTTTTTAGTATTTATCAGTCACTTTTATACGTCCAGCGGTACGACCTACGACTCTGTTTTATTTGTTCAGACTCCCTGAGTGCTCTTCAAAGTATTCGCGCACTGTACACTTACCACCCCCTCGTACAGCGCATACATGACCTGCTCCACTCGCTTGGTGCCTCTGGCATCAGCGTCTCTTTTATGTGGATTCCAGGTCATGTGGGCATCTCAGGGAACGAGTCGGCCGACGCCGCTGCGAAATCGGCGATTTTATTAACCCAGATTTTTTACCTCTGTTGTTCCCTCGTCAGATTCGTGTGTTATTTTACGTCGCCGCATCCTCTCGCTTTGGCGCGATGAGTGGACGGCCCTCCGGGGGAACAAATTGCGGGAAATTAAACCTGTCCCGTTAGTCTGGGGTACCTGTTCTCGTTCTACACGTCGGGAAGAGGTACGTTTAGTCCGTTTACGAATTGGACATTGCCTTTTTAGTCATAGATACTTGCTCAGTGGTGACCCCACTCCACTGTGTCAGCGGTGTGGTGCGCCGTTAACGTCGCGCCACATTTTAACTGAGTGTCAAGATTTAGCTCCACTGCGCGTTCGCGTGGGTCTGCCTGTTGGCATAGCCAACGTTTTGGCAGACAACGCGCATACTGTAGAATGTCTTTTACGTTTTATAAGTGACATTGGTTTTAGCCGTCGCATTTGATGCGCTGAGCGCCTTTTAGCTGTTTGATTTTACATTATCTTTTAATGGGGACACTCCTCCCCAGTGGACATCTGGCGCTCGTGTCCCTCGCATTCTACAGTTCTTGACACGTTGTTTTATTCTCTTGTTGACCAAGATTTTAGTGTGTAGATCTTAGTATTTGGTGTGTTGTGTTTTTTAGTGTTTTTGTCCAAGCGTTTTGTGTGGGGTTTTTTACTTTTTTGACTTTTGCATTTATATTTTACACATAGAAAGGGCGCTAATAACCTAGTAGTTGAGCGCCCTTAAACCCCATCTCATCATCTCCCCTATAGAAACCTGAAGTGGCTCACTAGGGAAGAAATTGAGAACAAATTTCAAGAGCATAAAAGAAGATTCAGAGACCGGCTATGTGCTGGAAGTAGATATCGAATACCCTGACCATATCCACGACGCCCATAACCAGCTACCTTTCTACCCACAGAGTGCAATACCACCGAACGGCCAATACAAGAAACTGCTTGCAACATTAGATAAGAAAAGCAAATATGTCTTGCACTACAGGGTGATGCAGCAGTGTATCGAGCACGGTCTAACTGTGAGACATATTCACAGGGTGGTGTCCTACGACCAGTCTAACTGTTAAAGACATATATCGACGTCAATACAGAGAAGAGAGCTCAAGAAAAATCAAAATTTGGACAAAACCTTTGGGAAAAAATGAATAATGCAGTATACGGGAAATTTATACAGAATGTAAGAAAATACACAGATTTCAAAATAGTTGGCAAATGGGAGCAAGCAAAGAAGTTGACGGCACGCAGCACTTACCTGCGCTCCATAATTTTCGAAGAAGATCTTGTAGGCATTGAACTGGGCAGAGAGGAGGTGCATATGAATAAGCCAATCTGCATTGGCCATGCAATTTTGGACATTTCTAAATTGATAATGTATGACTTTTTTATATCATGAAACCAAATTTGAAAGACTTGCTGCTGAATTACATGGATACAGACTCGTTTATCTTTGAAACGAGTTCTGATATCTATGAATTCATCCGGGAGAATCCACAGTATTTCGACACCTCAAACTTTGAAAAAGATAATGTATATGGCATTCAGCAAGCCAACAAGAAAAAGATTGGCTTGTTCAAGGATGAATTGGGCGGTTTGGTTATGGAAGAGTATGTCGGTATCAGGGCAAAATTATATGCATATAAATATAACGGCCAGACAATAAAGAAAGCAAAGGGCATCACCAGGGTGGGTATGGAGAAAATCGATTTCGGACATTATTTTGAATGCTTAAAGGACCACAGTATAACAATTTATTCACTTCAAAAAACATTTCGCAGTAAACATCACAAAATTACAACCATTGAAACAAACAAATTGGCATTGAAGGGTGGTGACGACAAAAGGAAGCTGATAGAAGGAACCTATAAGACTCTAGCCTGGGGCCATTATTCCCTTAGACCTGGTGATTGCTAGTGCTCACCATTGTAAAAATGTAAATATTGTATATAGTTTCGTATCCATTTAAAATTTGTGAGAATTTTTTATTTATTAGTTTTCCCTCTGATGATTTTTTACTGGTGTACATAGTTTCAAGTGTGTGAGGGTTTTTATGTATTAGGTTTCCCTCTGATGATTTCTTACTGATGTGTATAGTTTCAAATGCGTATGAGGGTTTTTCAGTGTATTACTTTTCCCTCTGATGATTTTAATATTGTATATAGTCCCATATGTGTGTGCGAGGTTTTTTTTTTTTCTATATTAGTTTTCCCTCTGATGATTTTTAATATTGTATATAGTTTGAGTTTCATTTCATATGTGTATGTGAGGGTTTTTTGTATGAGTTTTCCCTCTGATGATTTTTTACTGAAGTGTATAGTTTCAAATGTCTATGAGGGTTTTATGTATTACTTTTCCCTCAGGTGATTTTTTAATATTGCATATAGTTTCCTATCTATTTAAAATGTGTGAGCGTTTTTTATTTATTAATTTTCCCTCTGATAATTTCTTAATCATGTATATAGTTTCAAATGTGTGAGGGTTTTTTATTTATTAATTTTCCCTCAAAAAATAAGAAGGATTTTTATAAAATAAAAACATACTCATGATTTTACAATCATAAAAATCTAGTCTTTATTAATTCTTCACCCATTACACCAAATCCTTTTTATCAATCCATTCAGTATCTGCAAAACCATACCACTTTACAAGAACTTTGTTTCCACGTTTACGTATAACCTTTTCTACTAAATTTGTGTTAGGATAGTCTTTTTTAGTTCATGTCCATAAAAGGCACCTTTTATGACTTCACCATTCCTATCGTTTAGTATGTATGTTGTAGGCTTGGTACGATTCACACGAAATACTTTGAAGATTTCAACACTCCAGTTAGATTCAAAACCCTTTTCAAAATGTCGTTTATGTTTAGATATCCTGACATAATCACCAACCCTAAACTTCCTTGAAGCCTTCTTCTCTCTTCGTTCTTGATTATAATTATACCCAGTCAGAAGAAGATCGTTGTTTTTCACTTCATTAGGCTTCATGCAGATAGTTGAATGAAAAGTATCATTGTACTTTACAAGGATTCTAGGTAACAGATCTAGCCACTTGTATAAGCCTTGGACTAAAAACTCTCGGTACATCATATTCTTCAAGGTCGAATTAATCGTTCAACAGCTGCAGCCTTCACATTGGTATAGGTACTGTAGTGGTTAATATTATACTTTAACATTAATCGTTTAAAGAACTTGTTATAAAACTCTTTCCCGTTGTCACTTTGAATATTCCGGGGAGGGACATCCATTTCTTGTAATATATCCTCCATAGCCTTTGCAACATTAACTCCACCCTTATCCTTTAAGGGTTTTGCATATGCCATTTTAGAGTAGAAGTTGATTGCGATCAGAATGTATTTGAAATTTTTGTTCACTCTTGCATAGGGTATCATTTCAATCAAATCAATTTGTAATAAATCATTCATACCTTTGCTGATAATTTTGCGTCGTAAATAGTTCCTCCTCGCCGATCCGTGAAGCTCTCTGGCGATATTCTGTTTGGCGGTCATGCTATAATTTTAGATGCTTTCAACTCTCGGATAATTTCCTCAATCTCTTGTGTGGCTATTATTACCAGCGCCCCTCGAAGCAAAAAGTAGCCTCAGTCTGTTCACTAATGTGTTAGGATTTCTCCAGAAAACGTAGTCAACCTCCTTATCAGGCTTATGCTCCTTCCATGCCAGTCCTAGACCTGAATGTGTATTGAGCAGGGGCGTATTATATTCTTGTATTTATACGATTTACCAGATCTCAAATGACCATGTCTGGTGTAACCACTTCTATGAAGAAAAGTACTTTTCAGAATCTTAGCGTACGTCTCCAAGTCTTCACTGGTGTATGAAGAAATCTGAGGCGATCGCTTAAAGATGAGCTCCGTCAAACCAGCGGTGGACTCATACGTTTCATCACCTATCAATATTTGATTATTTATAAAATGAATATCTTTATTTCCAAGCATATAACTACCGTCCTGATATCTCACACCGTACAATGTATCAATACGATCCTTGCCTTTTGAGCGAACGTATTGAAGGTAAGTAGAAATACTTGTAGAATCTCCATCTTCATTCTTGACGGTCTTCACAGTCATCCCCCGTTGAGTGTCCAAAATATCCTTGAGGGGGGCGGTTACGGGCTTCAAAGCTTTGGACATGACATGCTGAGTCTCAAACCTGAGACCTTTTAGAGCTCTCAGTTTTTCTTTACAGCCCTGGTATGCTCGGCTCCAGACTCTTTAAGTCTTATGCTTTCACTATCCATCTTACAAATGATGTGAAAATAGACGATCACCTTCAATTTATAGTCTGCGTCCAGCTTGAGTTCTCAATGTGTCGACAGCCTTAGCTAACATCTTGATATTGTTCATGAGCGTTAGTTTGGGTGTCATATGATATTGTTTATCTGGGTTGGCGCCTTATGAAGTTGTTTATAAGCGTTGGTGGCAAATGACGCTGTTCATGTGAAGTTGTTCGCTTCCTCGATGCGTATTTCTCTTCTTTCTCCGGCTAGCGTTGAGCAGTGTCGACTCTGTAAAGTCTACAGGGTGTGGTGAAATTATATCGATTACGATAATAACATCATCAGCTCTGGTGAATATTTACTTTATTATATTGTTATAATTTTGCATTTAGGAACGCGAACCTCCACTTCGTTAATTATCCGCGACTGACCTAGTGATGCTTTGTAGTAGGCAGTATCAAGATGTAATTGAACAAGTTTTCCCCGCGTTCATAGCCGCAGCTTAACTTGTACGGTGCAGAGTTCAGTTAGAGTTACTTGTCGTAACGTTAAACGAAGAGTAGTTACATGTAGCATGTTGCAGCGACGAGTGAAGAGTGTCGAGTGTCGTTACTAGTATTTTTTGAATTTCACCATCACTGATTTCATCCCTACTCCGCGTTCGATTTTCAATCATGTGACGATCTCCTGTTTTCGGATTCGTCAGTTTGTGTTTATGACATTCCATTTGCTGGCTAAAATGTTCATTTCGGTACAGCTTTCTCTTCCCACGGTTCTATTTTCAATTTGTTTAATTTATGCTGTAGCACGTAGTATGTTTATGGCTTTAAACCTTTTCTCGGTACAAACCTCATGTTTCTTCCGCTTTGAAAAGAAACAAGCACTTTCCTCGTAGACCCTTTTTAATGGCCATACGTTTTTGTATTCTGTTTTGCCGAGGACCCATCCTGTTCCAAGGGCAAGGGATATGTCAGTGACCTGAACCTTATTTCCTCAAGCAACTTGCAATGTTTCCGAATGAAGGTTTTCTTTCTATCGAGTTATAATATTACATACAAAATTTAAATCTTTGTTTAATCTATATACAAGCATTTCGAATACGGAGCCGAGTTGACATTTTACATGCTTATTTAATCTATATACAATTAAATCAACTACGGGTTAGTTGAACCGTATCATATGCCCTCACATGAAATTTCTCAATGGGCTGTAAGGACATTAGAAATTTATTGTGAAGCTCCATCAGAGCCGTAGGTTCTAGGGACATATCTCTTTTGCATTCATTCACGGTTATTACGGCGTGGCGGTTGTTTACGAATGAAGGTTAACGTTCCTGCTGCAGTTGTTACAAACGTGACAAATTACAATGTAAACTTACTTAGCACCTAACTTACTGGTTACATATTGTGTTTATTTTGGTTATTGACCCTGCATTGTTTTGAACAAATTCACACGTTGTCAGTTCTATTCCTGTGACCTTTGTAAGCACTTTCTCTTTCAGAAACCTTACATCTGTCCAGGCACACAACACTCAAAGGGACATTATACAAGACCATTGTGTTAGACCTTCCTCACTTCCCTTTTTTTTTTTTTTTTAACTGTCCACTTCCATCACATATTTCGTTTAAAAATATTTGTATTCGTCGAGTTGGTCCATTTAATGCAACAGGGTGAAGGGAACTTTTACTCTGGATTTAGACAGGATACTATAATTAGAAATGTTTCTTATGATTAATTAGGAATTAAAACATTACATTTAAAAGACATTAACCAGATTTAAGCACTACGTTGTCAATATATATATATATATATATATATATATATATATATATATATATATATATATACTGATACTTGCAGATTAGTATTAATATATGCATTAAAGAACCATACCTAATCCAAGACATTATTAACAGATATAGTGAAGTCATATGCTGTACACCGTGATACACGTTCAAAAGTACATTTGTCTCACTTTGTGTAAACCTTATAACTATCACATTTTTGTACACATATTCATCATCTCAGACATAACCCATTTACCAGTATATTAATGTAATTTAACATAGTACATATATGACAGGATATTGGCATAGATTCATACAACACATTATATACATGAATAATACTGCATACGTTATTTTCTTTAAATGGAGTATGTACAACAAATTACTTCTTACTTACATACATTTGTTTCTTAGATGCAGTTTTGAAAGTATGGTTACCATTAACTGTTTTATCCTACCTTTTTGTCTTTGCATATTGTCGCATGTGATGTTAGACGGACTTGTTTATTTTACATTAAGTTGGATCTTAACATTAATATGGCTCATTCTTCTAAATTCTAATAGAATCATATTTTACATTTTCTGCCTTAAGAAACTTTCTTAAGATGTGTACGTGACAGGATATATGTGGGCTACCTCATTTGCGTCATTTCCCATGAAAATTCTTAGAATAATGTTGCCTTTTGCAACATAGAACCGATCACGTGTTTCCGCTCAATCCTACACAATTCCGCTCAATTATACTTATGTATGGCGTCGGCTTACCACAAACAGGATATAGACGTCATTAGGATTGAGTCGGTTCTTGCCTATTTAAGCAAGCGCCTGAGCGCTGCTCGGGGGAGACCGACACATGCTAGACAGGGTCGAATCGCTGCCCGTCAGCATCTTAATCTGCTATCTACAACGATGAGTTCACAGGTCCGTCCACATTACACACGACAAGTACTTTAAGGTAAGATCTTACATGTACTCTAGCTTTGTTCCCCCTTCAATGTAAACTCAACATTGCAGGTATCTGAATTTAATAAACCAAGCAAGTAAAACTAAGCCAAGCTTGAGATGTTCTACCCTGAAACCGCTATTCCCCCTATGTCCATCCAGTCATGGATGTGACAATATGGTGGAGGCGCCTGCTTCTGTAAATTATTTTTGAGAAGTATGGTTCGACCCCGTACCTCTGTTTCTTATTCCTTATAAGATGTTTATGGTACAGGCACCGGCCTCTCTAATTAGTGAGTTGACAATATGGCGAAGGTGCCAGCTTTTCGAAATTATTTTAATTGAAAAGTGAGGTCCGATCTTCGGCCTCTCAATTTTAAAAGTTTACAGTTTTTTTTCGCGGCTCCTAATGCCGAAAACCTAATTTAAAATTTTTCTAGTTATTAAGTTCTTTTTAAATATTCAGCTTACTATCTAAGTATTATTTGAGTGTTATATGTGTTCTTTTCTCCTTTGCATGGAACTATTACAAAAGTATCTTAGCGATAGCCCTATTAGTGCCGAAATCAGAAAGTTAATCCGTGAATATCAGACTATTTTGGATACTAACACTCAGACTCAGAATCAAGCGCATATGTCCAATTTTCATGTTAGATCTAGTAGACGACTCCGAGGTTTGACTCTCAATCAGTATTTTGCACCAAAGGAACGTAGTTTAAGCGTGGGTGACCTGAACAACACAGTTTTGTCACAAGATTATTTTGAAACGTTAACGTCTTCAGGTTCAAGCTCGACGGAAGACATTATGGCAATGAATACGGCCTCTACGTCGGCAGCACCCTCGCTTCCCGAAGGGACCCAATGCAAAACAATCATTACCGCAAATGTGCCTTTTGCGCGACCTTTCATTGACCCTGGAAAATTCGAAGGCAAACCCGGTCCGGTCGTTGGAAACTACCTCTTTAACTTTGAAACCATAGCTACAGCGAATGGTTGGGAAGATAAGCACAAACTACAATATTTACCATGCTATTTACGAGACGCAGCAGCAAATTGGTTCAAAATATATTCCCTCCGTCACCCGCATCTTGAATGGACCGACCTAAAACATGCTCTTCAGACAGCATTCGTACCAGCGGCGCATGTTGATATTTTAGAATGCCGCTTACGTCACAGAGTGCAGGACCTGTCTGAATCAACAGAGACTTACATATATGATGTACTAGCTCTCTGTGACCAGGCAAATCAACTAAGTTGTTTCACAGATACTATGGCCGGTATGAAATTGTGCAACAGACATCGCCAGTTAATTATAAGATAAGAAATACAACAGGACCCAGAAGAACGAAAGCATCGTTCATGTCTCCAGGTTATACCCATACTATAAACCGTTTAGGAGAACTTAATTTCAGAAAAACTAAAGATCATACGATAATAGGCGTATATAACATAACAAAAGTAAGGACGATAGAATACCAATTACGACGAATTCTCCAACTATACCTAACTTTGTTTATGTTTAATATACGACCTAAACGATGTAATGCTAGCATGTTTTTCCTTTTAATTTTAAGTATGTTGGTGTTATGGAGAAAGAAGGGCTCTTTAACTCCTATAAAATAAATCAGTACACATTTCTTCTCGTATTTTGAGAATTCCATATAATTTTTTTTGCATACGTCCTAGTTACCTTAAATACTTCACTACATGTATTTACGTAATACGTAAATATTGCCTGCATTATGTTCCGCGTTGCGAGAACTTTATTCGGTTAGTTCTTAACTTCAACCTCAGCTTAGGAGGATATATCATTCTAATCTGTAAATACATAATTACTATACCAGGCTGGTATACGCAAGTAATTATATGCAGGAAACAGTGCTTGGAAAGCATCCTGTTAATTGCGATATTTAGGGAACATAAGTTTCTTACGCAACATCGCTTATATTCATGTACATATATTTTATTTATGGAATATTTTTAATCTTTTTGTCAAGTTATGATTACAGCAATGTAATATGTGCCAACTGCTATGCCAGTACGGTTGAATTATACACAAGCTCTTCGAACACTGTTATTGGACACTCTTCCATATATCGTCAGTTTCCGACGACAGTTTTGGAAGCACACTTTGGACTTATTTCACAATTAAAGGTACGCATAATTCTGTTTTATTTCTGTTCATAGAGAGAAGCATCTCTCTCAGAGAGTGCCTCTTGGGAAATTTATACGGAAGCGACTTCCGCTTAACTTATCTTGGTTATGGTTTGAGAAATGTATATGAGAGTTCTTTTATTAACTTTAAAGATACCTAGAGATTATCAGAGATTTTATTACACGTTTTACAGCCGAATTTTAAATTTCAGCATTAACTAAGGGTAAATCATAAGATCCCCCTAGTTTAATGGTATGAACATATGATAAGAGTATAGGGATGATTTTACCGACTCGTTACGCTCTCGGGTTTACCGCCAGGTTCCGTTAGCATTTTTAATTTTTGGAGCTCTTATGTACTTATTAATGAGTTCATGGGTAGATTTTGATATCTACGTTTTTTCCCGTGCGCACGGATCTGATTACAAATATTCAGCAATTACGATTTTTCTGATTGATATCAGTCTTTCTTGCGAATCTGATATTACAGTGAATTTTATTGTGTGTGTGTGTGTAGAGACACACATGATTAGTATCAGGATATTGGTACTGAGTTATTTTATTTATGCTGAAGTAAATGATTGAGATATAGAGTGTTTGGCTATGAATTACATATGCATAGCAATAATTTTTCTTTTACGTGGCATAGCTTCCACGAAGGGCTGATTTTCTCAATACCTCATACTGATAACCTCTAGGATATGACAGTATTGCTTATTTCTCTCCCAGGGTGTGATGATGATGATATGCGGTTTAAGGGCGCTAAACTGCTATGGTCATCAGCGCCCTTACAATGTATAAAAGATAAGGTCAAAATATAAAACAGGTAAAAGAACCGCATAGTTAAAAACGGGACACAAACCCGCGATGTTCAAAAAGCTAAAACTAACAATAATAGAACAAAAACAAAATAACAATAACAACAATAAGAACAACAATAATAACAAGAACAATAATAACAAGAACAACAATAATAACAATAACAATACAAAGTTCTGAAAAACCAACACACTAAAAGCATAGGCAATAAAAGATTAAAACGTGTCAGGAACTGTAGAATGCGAGGGACATGAGCGCCATATGTCCACTGGGGATAGCAGTTCCCATAAAAACAGACAGACTAAAAGTACTAAGCTAACAGACGCCCAACGCATTAAATGCGCAGATTAAAATCACTGTCATGAATAAAACGTAAAACACATTCTACAGCACGCGTGTCGTCTGCCAAAATGTTGGCTAGGCCAACAGGCAAACCCACACGAGCACGCAATGCAGCTAAAACCTGACACTCTGTTAAAATGTGACGCACCGTTAAGGGCACGTCACACTGCCCACAGAGTGGTGCGGGGTCACCACTTAGCAAATACCTATGACTAAAAACACAATCTCCAATCCGTAGACGAGCTAAAATTACCTCTTCCCGACGACAAGAACGAGAAGAGGTACCCCAGAGCAACGGGAAAGGCTTAACCTCCCGCAACTTGTTCCCCCGGAGGGCCGTCCACTCATCGCGCCAGCGCGAGAGGATGCGGCGAGGTAAAATAACACACGAATCGGACGAGGGAACAACAGAAGTAAAAAATCTGGGTAATAAAATCGCCGATTTCGCAGCGGCGTCGGCAGACTCATTACCTGACATGCCCACATGACCTGGAATCCACATGAAGGACACGCTGATGCCAGACACACCAAGCGAGTGGAGCAGGTCATGTATGCGCTGTACGAGTGGGTGGTAATGGTACAGCGCATGAATAGTCTGAAGGGCACTCAGAGAGTCCGTACAAATAAAACAGTGCCGTAAGTCGTGCCGCTGAATGTATAAAACAGATTGATAAATGCTAAGAAGTTCGGCGGTAAAAATTGAACATTGTCGAGGTAAACGAAAAGTAAAACTCTGTACACCAAAAACAAAGGCACATCCTACTCCAACATCAGTCTTAGACCCATCAGTATATATAAAATGACAGTCCCCGAACTGCGCTTGTAGTTCTAAAAAGGCGGATCTAAGAACAGAAGCAGGGGTCGCATTTTTCGGCATCGACGTTAGCCCAAGTTGATGTGGGCCTCAGCGCGCGACCATGGAGGAAAGCGCGTTTCCCCTCGGGTAAGGGCCGGCGCTGGCGTAACGTCCAAATGCCGAAGTAGCAGTCGAAATCGAACCCCTGGAGGGAGCAATGCAGAGGATGTGATGATGATGATATGCGGTTTAAGGGCGCTAAACTGCTAGGGTCATCAGCGCCCTTACAATGTGTAAAATATAAGGTCAAAATATAAAAGGTAAAAAAACCGCATAATTAAAAAACGGGACACAAACCCGCGATGTCCAAAAAGTTAAAACTAACAATAGCATAACAATACAATAACAATAACAACAAGAATAAAAATAACAACAAGAATAACAATAACAACAATAATAACAATAAATATACCTCAAAAACCAACACACTAAAAGCAGAGCCAATAAAAGATTAAAACGTGTCAAGAACTGTAGAATGCGGGACATGAGCGCCATATGTCTCTGGGGAGTAAGTCCCTATAAAAACATACAGAATCAAATAACAAAGCCAAAAGACGCTCAGCGCATCAAATGCGACGATTAAAATCAATGTCACTTATAAAACGTAAAAGACATTCTACAGCATGCGCGTCGTCTGCCAAAACGTTGGCTATGCCAACAGGCAGACCCAGGCGAACGCGCAGTGGAGCTAAAACTTGACACTCAGTTAAAATGTGACGCACCGTTAAGGGCACGTCACACTGCTGACACAGCGGAGCGGGATCACCACTGAGCAGGTAACTATGACTAAAACGACAATGTCCAATTCGTAAACGGGCTAAAAGTACCTCTTCCCGACGTAAAGAACGAGAAGAGGTACCCCAGATTAACGGGAGAGGCTTAACCTCCCGCAACTTGTTCCCCCGGAGGGCCGTCCACTCATCGCGCCAGCGCGAGAGGATGCGGCGACGTAAAATAACACACGAATCTGACGAGGGAACAACAGAGGTAAAAAATCTGGGTAATAAAATCGCCGATTTCGCAGCGGCGTCGGCAGACTCATTACCTGAGATGCCCACATGACCTGGAATCCACATGAAGGACACGCTGATGCCAGTGACATCAAGCGAGTGGAGCAGGTCATGTATGCGCTGTACAATCGGGTGGTAATGGTACAGCGCAGTAATAGTCTGAAGGGCACTCAGAGAGTCCGTACAAATAAAACAGTGCTGTAAGGCGTGCCGCTGAATGTATAAAATAGATTGATAAATGCTAAAAAGTTCGGCGGTAAAAATTGAACATTGTCCAGGTAAACGAAACTTAAAACTACAGTTACCAGAAACAAAGGCACATCCAACTCCAGCTTCAGTCTTAGATCCATCGGTAAAGATAAAATGGAAGTCTCCGAATTGAGCCCGTAATTCTAAAAAAGCCGATCTAAAGACTGAAGCAGGGGTCTCAGTCTTCGGCATCGACGTTAGCCCAAGGTGACAGTGGGCCTCAGCACGAGACCATGGAGGAAAACGCGTTTCCCCCCGTGGAAGGGCCGGCGCTGGCGGAACGTCTAAATGCCGAAGGAGCTGTCGAAAGCGAACCCCTGGTGGGAGCAAGGCAGAGGAGCTAATAAAATAGTGACGATCAAGTGACTCCTCGAAAAATAACTCGAAGGACGGGTGGTTAGGCAAGCTTGAGAGTCGACAAGTGATGATGATGATGATATGCGGCTTAAGGGCGCTAAACTGCTGAGGTCATCAGCGCCCTTACAAGGTATAAAATATAAAGTCAAAAAATAAAAGATAGGTAAAAAACCGCATAATTAAAAAAACGGGACACAAACCCGCGATGTCAAAAAGCTAAAACTAACAATATAACAATAACAAATATAACAATAACAATAATAACAATAACAACAATAACAAGAAAAACAATAATAACAATAACAGCAATAATAACAAGACAAAGATCTGAAAAACAACACACTAAAAGCATAGGCAGTAAAGGATTAAAACGTGTCAGGAACTGTAGAATGCGAGGGACATGAGCGCCATATGTCCACTGGGGATAAGAGTCCCCATAAAAACTGACAGAATAAAAGTAATAAGTTAAAAGACGCTCAACGCATTAAATGCGCAGATTAAAATCACTGTCATGAATAAAACGTAAAACACATTCCACAGCATGCGTGTCGTCTGCCAAAACGTTGGCTAAGCCAACAGGCAGACCTACACGAGCACGCAATGCAGCTAAAACCTGACACTCTGTTAAAATGTGACGCACCGTTAAGGGTACGTCACACTGCCCACAGAGTGGTGCGGGGTCACCACTGAGCAAATACCTATGACTAAAAACACAATGTCCAATTCGTAAACGGGCTAAAAGTACCTCCTCCCGACGTGAAGAACGAGAAGAGGTACCCCAGATTAACGGGAGAGGCTTAACCTCCCGCAACTTGTTCCCCCGGAGGGCCGTCCACTCATCGCGCCAGCGCGAGAGGATGCGGCGACGTAAAATAGCCCACGAATCTGACGAGGGAACTACAGAGGTAAAAAATCTGGGTAATAAAATCGCCGATTTCGCAGCGGCGTCGGCAGACTCGTTACCTGAGATGCCCACATGACCTGGAATCCACATGAAGGAGACGCTGATGCCAGAGACACCGAGCGAGTGGAGCAGGTCATGTATGCGCTGTACGAGTGGGTGGTAATTGTACAGCGCATGAATAGCCTGAAGGGCACTCAGAGAGTCCGTACAAATAAAACAGTGCCGTAAGTCGTGATGCTGAATGAATAAAACAGATTGATAAATGCTAAAAAGTTCGGCGGTAAAAATTGAACATTGTTGAGGTAAACGAAAAGTAAAACTCCGTACACCAAAAACAAAGGCACATCCTACTCCAACATCAGTCTTAGACCCATCAGTATATATAAAATGACAGTCCCCGAACTGCGCCTGTAGTTCTAAAAAGGCGGATCTAAGAACAGAAGCAGGGGTCGCATTTTTCGGCATCGACGTTAGCCCAAGGTGGATGTGGGCCTCAGCGCGCGACCATGGAGGAAAACGCGTTTCCCCTCGGGTAAGGGCCGGCGCTGGCGTAACGTCCAAATGCCGAAGTAGCAGTCGAAATCGAACCCCTGGGGGGAGCAATGCAGAGGAGCGAACGAAATATTGTCGATCTAGCGAATCCTCGTAAAATACATGGAAGGACGGGTGGTTAGGCAAGCTTGAGAGCCGACAAGCATAGCTACATAAGAGCATCTCACGCCTGAAAGACAGCGGAGGCTCTGCAGCCTCAGCGTAAAGACTGGGCACGGGGCTAGTTGGAAAGGCCCCTGTAGCGACTCTAAGACCACGATGATGAATGGGATTCAAACGACGTAACACAGATGGACGTGCCGACGAATAAACTATACACCCGTAATCAAGTTTGGTTCGGACCAAAGAGCGATAAAGGCGAAGAAGGACGGTCCGATCAGCTCCCCAGGATGTGCCACTTAAAACACGTAAAATATTAAGAGAACGGTCACACTTTGCTTTTAAAAAGGAAACGTGCGAGGTCCAACACAACTTCCTGTCAAAAACCAACCCCAAAAATTTCGCCTCGTCTGCAAACGGAAGTATCCCTGGCCCAAGATGGAGAAAGGGCGGAGGGAAATACTTCCGGCGCCAGAAGTTGATGCAGACGGATTTCTCGGCGGAGAAATTAAAGCCGTTGGCGTTACTCCAGGCGTAGAGACGGTCGATACAGCTCTGGAGACGGCGTTCGAGTAGACAGGTCCGCCGTGAACTGCAATAAATAGCGAAATCGTCAACAAAAAGGGACGATGAAATGCCAGGTGGAATACAATCAACAATGGGGTTGATAGCAATCGCAAAAAGTGTGACACTGAGTACAGAGCCCTGCGGTACTCCGTTCTCTTGAATAAAACGACGAGATAAAACCGAGCCCACACGTACACGAAAGACGCGGTCCGTCATAAACTCCCGAAGAAATATGGGAAGACGACCGCGGATATTCCAATCGTGAAGTGTACGTAAAATGCTTTCTCAGAAATCCATTCATAATATGCGTCGACAAGGACACCAGATGGTCGACGGTAGAGCGATAGCGACGAAACCCGCACTGAGCGTTCGCTAGAAGTTTCTGAGACTCAAGCCACCATGTCAACCGCCCGTTGATCATGCGCTCCATCACCTTGCAAATGCAACTGGTGAGAGAGATAGGGCGGTAGCTGGAAGGTAGTTGGCGATCCTTCCCAGGCTTAAGTATTGGGACAATGGTGGCTTCGCGCCAAACGGAAGGAAAAATGCCGTCTTGCCAAATACGGTTATAGACCTGTAAGAGAAATAGTTTACTGTCGGCTGAAAGGTTCTTTAACATCAGGACATGAATGCCGTCCGGCCCGGGAGCGGAGTGCCGAGAGCAATGAAGAGCGTGCTCCAGCTCCCTCATTGTGAATAATTCGTTATAGCATTCATCATTAGCAGACCGAAAAGTATAGGATGCGGAATCCTGCCGGTCTTTAATAGAGCGAAAGCCGGCGGAATAATGGTCTGAACTGGAAACCGCCTCAAAGGCAGAACCCAGAGTGTTAGCGATGGCAGCCGGATCCACTATGGTGGCATTAGAAACCTGAAGGCCAGAAACAGTACAATGTGACACTTTACCTGAGAAGCGACGAAGTTTATCCCAAACAACGGATGAAGGCGTAAAACGATTAAAAGACTCGACAAAACGAGCCCAAGATGCCTTCTTGCTATCCTGAATAATGCGACGAGCCCTGGCGCGCGATTGTTTAAAAGTCACCAAATTATCAAGTGTAGGGTGGCGCCGAAACACCCTAAGTGCAGTCCTACGGGCACGAACGGCGTCCCGACAATCCTCGTTCCACCACGGAACAGGTGGCCGCCGAGGTTGGGAGGATGAACGGGGTATTGCACGTTCGGCGGCTGAGAAAATAATAGACGTAAGGTGCTGCACTAGTTGATTAATGTCGGAGAAGGGCTGGTCGTCAAAATGCACGAGGCTGGAATACAAGCTCCAGTCGGCTTTTGCGAATATCCAGGTAGGTACTCTGGAATGCTGTACGTGGTGCGACAGAAGAGAAACGATGCAGGGGAAATGGTCGCTGGAGTAGGTGTCAGCGACGACGTTCCACTGAAGGCGACGTGCAAGCTGGATTGAGCAAAGAGCAAGGTCCAGGTGAGAGAAAGTACCAGAAGAATCAGAAATAAAAGTAGGTGCACCTGTATTGAGGATGGAAAGATTGAACTCATAAAAAATGTCGGAAAGAAGAGTTCCCCTCGCACAAGCCCTTGGCGAACCCCATAGTGGGTGATGGGCATTAAAATCTCCCAACAGGAGAAATGGTGTTGGGAGAGCGGACAGGAGAGCTCGAATGTCCGCGGGAGCGAGGGGAGACGATGGAGGTGAATATACAGAGCAAACAGAAAACAAAAAGCCGGGTAAGTGAAGGCGAACGGCAACAGCTTGCAAGCCGGATGTAAGTGTGACAGGTGTAAAATGAACGTCGTTACGCACTAAGAACATGACACCTCCATGAGCAGGAGTACCCTCCTCCGGTTCAAGGTCGTAGCGAACCGGAGTATATCCTCGGAGATCAAAAGGATCGTGAGGGCGAAGCTTAGTCTCCTGCAAACATACGACCATAGGCGAATGGGAACGCAATAAAAGTTGCAGTTCCGCCCTATGCGATCGTACACCACGTACATTCCAGGTCAGGATAGCCATTAAGAATAGGGGGATAAACTGTCTATTTAGAAGGGCGGCTTAAAATTACCTTTTGTTTAACCTTTGGGCTCGGGCTTTTTGTATGGAGTTGGTCAGACTCCATAGCTTCCTCGGAGGGAGGGCCCACGCGCTCAGTGCCAGAAACCGATTCAAGCGCCGTGAATCGGTTCTGGGTGGCGATGGGTGAAGGGTGCCGCTGAGCGCGGCTTGTCCCAGGACCATCCTGGGACAGCGACCTCCGAGGAGGAGAAGGTGAACTTTTGTTACCGCGCGCACGCGGAGGGTCTTTCAAAAAATCTTCCCTACGAAGTTTCTGCTTGGGCTTCTTTTCAACGGTTTGCGACTTCATTGACTTGGGACCAGGTTTATACGGCTTGGTAACTGTAGCCTTAATAGACGGCCGGATGGTAGTGGCGGTTAATCCAGTCAAGGTCCAGGTCTGAGTTTCGGCATCTACTCGTGGTACTGGCGAGGCAACAACAGAACTAAATGTGCCAGATCGCAGGAGTGAAGGTTGGCGCGCATGGAAACGCCTCCGGGCTTCAGCGAAGGAGAGTTTTTCCTTTACCCGGATCTCCTGGATCGCCTTCTCGTCCAAGTACCGCGGACAGTCGGCAAACGAAGCAGAATGTGACCCTTTACAATTAACGCAGACGGGGGCTGTTGAACAGGTACCTTCGTGTGAGGGCTGGCTACATGTTGCACAGATGTTAACGGCACTCTTACAGGAGACTTGCGTATGCCCAAAACGTTGGCATTTAAAACAACGCAGAGGTCTAGGAATATAAGGCCTCACAGAAATGCGTTCGTACCCTGCGGAAATGCTCGTGGGCAGATCGACGCCATCAAATGTAAGAAACAGGGTACGAGTGGGTACCAATACGCCGTCGCGTTTGGCCTGTACTCGATGCACTGCAGTCACCTTTTGATCAGAGAGATATTCTACGAGATCCTCGTCCGAAATACCATCGAGGCTATGGGTGGTAACGACGCCCCGACAGGAGTTCAATGTGCGGTGCTTCTCAACACGGATGGGGTAACCGTGGAGAAGCGTAGCGCGCAACAAGGTCTTACTTTGCTGATCGGACTTAGTTTGTGCCAATAAGGAACCATTCCGTAGACGAGTGCATGATTGAACCGCACCAGCAATAGCATCTATGCCCTTCTGAATGATAAAAGGGTTCACCTTCTCAAAGTTTTGTCCTTCTTCTGTTCTCGAAATGACCAAGTAACAACCAGATGACGGCGGTGCTACTTCTGTTACAATGACTTTTCGGCGCTTGTTGTTAATAATGGAGAAAGGGTGCTCCATAGCGAAAAAAATCCTCCACCATTGCAACCGTCTCCGACCTCGGGCTCTGACTTCTCGGGCGTTACCCCGGCTTGGGTGAGTGGCCTATCTATACCAGACTCACCCCAGGGTCACACCTCCCAGAACATAGACAGAGGGACCCACTCGCCGTCAGAAGTCAGCAGCTCATGCAATGGCCCCCCCGCGGGACTGCAGTTGAACAGCGGATACGAACACAAACCCTACATGACGACCCCGGGTGGTGGGGATGACGCCATTACCCACTTACCCAGCTGCGCACGCGGTGCGCGGGTATCCGTCAGGCTGTGTCCACGGAGGATTTAAATAAAAGGATAAAAGAAACTAAAACAGTGTGGGCGTTTCGCACGCAAGGTAGGCCGGCGGGGAAGAAAAAGAGATATGCGAATGTCGTGGTGCGAAATGGTCGGAAAGTGATAAGGGAAGAAAGAAACGATGGTGAGGTGCGGTATGGATGAAATGCAAAGAACGCACGAGAGCCTACCTTGTGTCCACCGGTCACTTGAAGAACCCACCTCGACCGGATGGGGGTGAGGGGATGAATATGGCGATGATTGGCTCGGGAACCCCCGGGTGCGCCAAAAACCCGTACTCACATAAGGTGAGCCCCTGAGGGGGAGAGTCGACAAGCATAGCTGCACAAGAGCATCTCACGCCTGAAGGACAGCGGAGGCTCTGCAGCTTCTGCGTACAGACTGGGTACAGGGCTAGTTGGAAAGGCCCCTGTAGCGACTCTGATGCCACGATGGTGAATGGCATTCAATCGACGTAACACAGATGGACGTGCCGACGAATAAACAATACACCCGTAATCAAGCTTGGATCGGACCAAAGAGCGATAAAGGCGAAGAAGGACGGTCCGATCAGCTCCCCAGGATGTGCCACTTAAAACACGTAAAATATTAAGAGAACGGTCACACTTTGCTTTTAAAAAGGAAACGTGCGAGGTCCAACACAACTTCCTGTCAAAAATCAACCCCAAAAATTTCGCCTCGTCTGCAAACGGAAGTATCCCTGGCCCAAGATGGAGAGAGGGCGGAGGGAAATACTTCCGGCGCCAGAAGTTGATGCAGACGGATTTCTCGGCGGAGAAATTAAAGCCGTTGGCGTTACTCCAGGCGTAGAGACGGTCGATACAGCTCTGGAGACGGCGTTCGAGTAGACAGGTCCGCCGTGAACTACAATAAATAGCGAAATCGTCAACAAAAAGGGACGATGAAATGCCAGGTGGAATACAATCAACAATGGGGTTGATAGCAGTCGCAAAAAGTGTGACACTGAGTTCAGAGCCCTGCGGTACTCCGTTCTCTTGAATAAAACGACGAGATAAAACCGAGCCCACACGTACACGAAACACGCTGTCCGTCATAAACTCCCGAAGAAATATGGGAAGACGACCGCGGATATTCCAATCGTGAAGTGTACGTAAAATGCCGCCCCTCCAACAAGTGTCATAGGCTTTCTCCAGGTCAAAAAATACAGCCACGGTTTGACACTTTCTCAGAAATCCATTCATAATATGCGTCGACAAGGACACCAGATGGTCGACGGTAGAGCGATAGCGACGAAACCCGCACTGAGCGTTCGCTAGAAGTTTCTGAGACTCAAGCCACCATGTCAACCGCCCGTTGATCATGCGCTCCATCACCTTACAAATGCAACTGGTGAGGGAGATAGGGCGGTAGCTGGAAGGTAGTTGGCGATCCTTCCCAGGCTTAAGTATAGGGACAATGGTGGCTTCGCGCCAAACGGAAGGAAAAATGCCGTCTTGCCAAATACGGTTATAGACCTGTAAGAGAAATAGTTTACTGTCGGCTGAAAGGTTCTTTAACATCAGGACATGAATGCCGTCCGGCCCGGGAGCGGAGTGCCGAGAGCAATGAAGAGCGTGCTCCAGCTCCCTCATTGTGAATAGTTCGTTATAGCATTCATCATTAGCAGACCGAAAATTAAATGATGCGGAATCCTGCCGGTCTTTAATAGAGCGAAAGCCGGCGGAATAATGGTCTGAACTGGAAACCGCCTCAAAGGCAGAACCCAGAGTATTAGCGATGGCAGCCGGATCCACTATGGTGGCATTAGAAACCTGAAGGCCAGAAACAGTACAATGTGACACTTTACCTGAGAAGCGACGAAGTTTATCCCAAACAACGGATGAAGGCGTAAAACGATTAAAAGACTCGACAAAACGAGCCCAAGATGCCTTCTTGCTATCCTGAATAATGCGACGAGCCCTGGCGCGCGATTGTTTAAAAGTCACCAAATTATCAAGTGTAGGGTGGCGCCGAAACACCCTAAGTGCAGTCCTACGGGCACGAACGGCGTCCCGACAATCCTCGTTCCACCATGGAACAGGTGGCCGCCGAGGTTGGGAGGATGAACGGGGTATTGCACGTTCGGCGGCTGAGAAAATAATAGACGTAAGGTGCTGCACTAGTTGATTAATGTCGGAGAAGGGCTGGTCGTCAAAATGCACGAGGCTGGAATACAAGCTCCAGTCGGCTTTTGCGAATATCCAGGTAGGTACTCTGGAATGCTGTACGTGGTGCGACAGAAGAGAAACGATGCAGGGGAAATGGTCGCTGGAGTAGGTGTCAGCGACGACGTTCCACTGAAGGCGACGTGCAAGCTGGATTGAGCAAAGGGCAAGGTCCAGGTGAGAGAAAGTACCAGAAGAATCAGAAATAAAAGTAGGTGCACCTGTATTGAGGATGGAAAGATTGAACTGATAAAAATGTCGGAAAGAAGAGTTCCCCTCGCACAAGCCCTTGGCGAACCCCATAGTGGGTGATGGGCATTAAAATCTCCCAACAGAAGAAATGGTGTTGGGAGAGCGGACAGGAGAGCTCGAATGTCCGCGGGAGCGCGGGGAGACGATGGAGGTGAATACACAGAGCAAACAGAAAACAAAAAGCCGGGTAAGTGAAGGCGAACGGCAACAGCTTGCAAGTCGGATGTAAGTGTGACAGGTGTAAAATGAACGTCGTTACGCACTAAGAACATGACACCTCCATGAGCAGGAGTACCCTCCTCCGTTTCAAGGACGTAGCGAACCGGAGTATATCCTCGGAGATCAAAAGGATCGTGAGGGCGAAGTTTAGTCTCCTGCAAACATACGACCATAGGTGGATGGGAACGCAATAAAAGCTGCAGTTCCGCCCTATGCGATCGTACACCACGTACATTCCAGGTCAGGATAGCCATTAAAAATAAGGGGATAAACTGTCTATTTAGAAGGGCGGCTTAATATTACCTTTTGTTTAACCTTTGGGCTCGGGCTTTTTGTATGGAGTTGGTCAGACTCCATAGCTTCCTCGGAGGGAGGGCCCACGCGCTCAGTGCCAGAAACCGATTCAAGCGCCGTTATTCCGTTCTGGGTGGCGATGGGTGAAGGGTGCCGCTGAGCGCGGCTTGTCCCAGGACCTTCCTGGGACAGCGACCTCCGAGGAGGAGAAGGTGAACTTTTGTTACCGCGCGCACGCGGAGGGTCTTTCAAAAAATCTTCCCTACGTAGTTTCTGCTTGGGCTTCTTTTCAACGGCTTGCGACTTCATTGACTTGGGACCAGGTTTATACGGCTTGGTAACTGTAGCCTTAATAGACGGCCGGATGGTAGTGGCGGTTAATCCAGTCAAGGTCCAGGTCTGAGTTTCGGCATCTACTCGCGGTACTGGCGAGGCAACAACAGAACTAAATGTGCCAGATCGCAGGAGTGAAGGTTGGCGCGCATGGTAACGCCTCCGGGCTTCAGCGAAGGAGAGTTTTTCCTTTACCCGGATCTCCTGGATCGCCTTCTCGTCCAAGTACCGCGGACAGTCCGCAAACGAAGCAGAATGAGACCCTTTACAATTAACGCAGACGGGGGCTGTTGAACAGGTACCTTCGTGTGAGGGCTGGCTACAGGTTGCACAGATGTTAACGGCACTCTTACATGAGACTTGCGTATGCCCAAAACGTTGGCATTTAAAACAACGCAGAGGTCTAGGAATATAAGGCCTCACAGAAATCCGTTCGTACCCTGCGGAAATGCCCGTGGGCAGATCGACGGCATCAAATGTAATAAACAGGGTACGAGTGGGTACCAATACGCCGTCGCGTTTGGCCTGCACTCGATGCACTGCAGTCACCTTTTGATCGGATAGATATTCTACGAGATCCTCGTCCGATATACCATCGAGGCTATGGGTGGTAACGACGCCCCGACAGGAGTTCAATGTGCGGTGCTTCAAAACACGGATGGGGTAACCGTGGAGAAGCGTAGCGCGCAACAAGGTCTTACTTTGCTGATCGGACATAGTTTGTGCCAATAAGGAACCATTCCGTAGACGAGTGCATGATTGAACCGCACCAGCAATAGCATCTATTCCCTTCTGAATGATAAAAGGGTTCACCTCAAAATTTTGTCCTTCTTCTGTTCTTGAAATGACTAAGTAACAACCAGATGTCGGCGGTGCTACTTCTGTTACAATAGTTTTTCGGCGCTTGTTTGTATTAATGGAGAAAGGGTGCTCCATAGCGAAAAGAAAACCTCCACCATTGCAACCGCCTCCGACCTCGGGCTCTGACTTCCCGGGCGTTACCCCGGCTTGGGTGAGTGGCCTATCTATACCGATCTCACCCCAGGGTCACACCTCCCAGAACACTGACAGAGGGACCCAATCGCCGTCGGAAGCCAGCAGCTCATGCAATGGCCCCCCCGCGGGACTGCAGTTGAACAGCGGATACGAACAACAACCCTACATGACGACCCCGGGTGGTGGGGATGACGCCATTACCCACTCACCCAGCTGCGCACGCGGTGCGCGGGTATCCGTCAGGCTGTGTCCACGGAGGATTTAAATAAAAAGATAAAAGAAACTAAAACTGTGTGGGCGTTTCGCACGCAAGGTAGGCCGGCGGGGAAGAAAAAGAGAGATATGCGAATGTCGTGGTACGAAATGGCCGGAAAGTGATTAGGGAAGAAAGAAACGATGGTGAGGTGCGGTATGGATGGAATGCAAAGAACGCACGAGAGCCTACCTTGGGTCCACCGGTCACTTGAAGAACCCACCTCGACCGGATGGGGGTGAGGGGATGAATGTGGCGATGAATGGCTCGGGAACCCCCGGGTGCGCCAAAAACCCGTACTCACATAAGGTGAGCCCCTGAGGGGGGTCTTTAATAGAGCGAAAGCCGGCGGAATAATGGTCTGAACTGGAAACCGCCTCAAAGGCAGCACCCAGTGTGTTAGCGATGGCAGCCGGATCCACTATGGTGGCATTAGAAACCTGAAGGCCAGAAACAGTACAATGTGACACTTTACCTGAGAAGCGACGAAGTTTATCCCAAACAACGGATGAAGGCGTAAAACGATTAAAAGACTCGACAAAACGAGCCCAAGATGCCTTCTTGCTATCCTGAATAATGCGACGAGCCCTGGCGCGCGATTGTTTAAAAGTCACCAAATTATCAAGTGTAGGCTGTCGCCGAAACACCCTAAGTGCAGTCCTACGGGCACGAACGGCGTCCCGACAATCCTCGTTCCACCACGGAACAGGTGGCCGCCGAGGTTGGGAGGATGAACGGGGTATTGCGCGTTCGGCGGCAGAGAAAATAACAGACGTAAGGTGCTGCACTAGTTGGTGAATGTCGGATGATGATGATATGCGGTTTAAGGGCGCTAAACTGCTAGGGTCATCAGCGCCCTTACAATGTGTAAAATATAAGGTCAAAATATAAAAGGTAAAAAAACCGCATAATTAAAAAACGGGACACAAACCCGCGATGTCCAAAAAGTTAAAACTAACAATACCATAACAATAACAATAACAACAATAATAAAAATAACAAGAATAACAATAACAACAATAATAACAATAAATACATCTCAAGAACCAACACACTAAAAGCATAGCCAATAAAAGATTAAAACGTGTCAAGAACTGTAGAATGCGGGGCATGAGCGCCATATGTCATTGGGGAGTAAGTCCCTATGAAAACAGACAGAATAAAATAACAAGGCTAAAAGACGCTCAGCGCATCAAATGCGACGATTAAAATCAATGTCACTTATAAAACGTAAAAGACATTCTACAGCATGCGCGTCGTCTGCCAAGACGTCGGCTATGCCAACAGGCAGACCCAGGCGAACGCGCAGTGGAGCTAAAACTTGACACTCAGTTAAAATGTGACGCACCGTTAAGGGCACGTCACACTGCTGACACAGCGGAGCGGGATCACCACTGAGCAGGTAACTATGACTAAAACGACAATGTCCAATTCGTAAACGGGCTAAAAGTACCTCTTCCCGACGTAAAGAACGAGAAGAGGTACCCCAGATTAACGGGAGAGGCTTAACCTCCCGCAACTTGTTCCCCCGGAGGGCCGTCCACTCATCGCGCCAGCGCGAGAGGATGCGGCGACGTAAAATAACACACGAATCTGACGAGGGAACAACAGAGGTAAAAAATCTGGGTAATAAAATCGCCGATTTCGCAGCGGCGTCGGCAGACTCATTACCTGAGATGCCCACATGACCTGGAATCCACATGAAGGACACGCTGATGCCAGTGACACCAAGCGAGTGGAGCAGGTCATGTATGCGCTGTACAAGCGGGTGGTAATGGTACAGCGCAGTAATAGTCTGAAGGGCACTCAGAGAGTCCGTACAAATAAAACAGTGCTGTAAGGCGTGCCGCTGAATGTATAAAATAGATTGATAAATGCTAAAAAGTTCGGCAGTAAAAATTGAACATTGTCCAGGTAAACGAAACTTAAAACTACAGTGACCAGACACAAAGGCACATCCAACTCCAGCTTCAGTCTTAGATCCATCGGTGAAGATAAAATAGTAGTCTCCGAATTGAGCCCGTACTTCTAAAAAAGCCGATCTAAAGACTGAAGCAGGGGTCTCAGTCTTCGGCATCGACGTTAGCCCAAGGTGACAGTGGGCCTCAGCGCGAGACCATGGAGGAAAACGCGTTTCCCCCCGTGGAAGGGCCGGCGCTGGCGGAACGTCTAAATGCCGAAGGAGCTGTCGAAAGCGAACCCCTGGTGGGAGCAAGGCAGAGGAGCTAATAAAATAGTGACGATCAAGTGACTCCTCGAAAAATAACTCGAAGGACGGGTGGTTAGGCAAGCTTGAGAGTCGACAAGCATAGCTGCACAAGAGCATCTCACGCCTGAAGGACAGCGGAGGCTCTGCAGCTTCTGCGTAAAGACTGGGTACAGGGCTAGTTGGAAAGGCCTCTGTAGCGACTCTGATGCCACGATGGTGAATGGCATTCAATCGACGTAACACAGATGGACGTGCCGACGAATAAACAATACACCCGTAATCAAGCTTGGATCGGACCAAAGAGCGATAAAGGCGAAGAAGGACGGTCCGATCAGCTCCCCAGGATGTGCCACTTAAAACACGTAAAATATTAAGAGAACGGTCACACTTTGCTTTTAAAAACGAAACGTGGGAGGTCCAACACAACTTCCTATCAAAAATCAACCCCAAAAATTTCGCCTCGTCTGCAAACGGAAGTATCCTTGGCCCAAAATGGAGAGAGTGCGGACGGAAATACTTCCGGCGCCAGAAGTTGATGCAGACGGATTTCTCGGCGGAGAAATTAAAGCCGTTGGCGTTACTCCAGGCGTAGAGACGGTCGATACATCTCTGGAGACGGCGTTCGAGTAGACAGGTCCGCCGTGAACAGCAATAAATAGCGAAATCGTCAACAAAAAGGGACGATGAAATGCCAGGAGGAATACAATCAACAATGGGGTTGATAGCAATCGCAAAAAGTGTGACACTGAGTACAGAGCCCTGCGGTACTCCGTTCTCTTGAATAAAACGACGAGATAAAACCGAGCCCACACGTACACGAAAGACGCGGTCCGTCATAAACTCCCGAAGAAATATGGGAAGACGACCGCGGATATTCCAATCGTGAAGTGTACGTAAAATGCCGCCCCTCCAACAAGTGTCAAGCTTTCTCCAGGTCAAAAAATACAGCCACGGTTTGACACTTTCTCAGAAATCCATTCATAATATGCGTCGACAAGGACACCAGATGGTCGACGGTAGAACGATGGCGACGAAACCCGCACTGAGCGTTCGCTAGAAGTTTCTGAGACTCAAGCCACCATGTCAAGCGCCCGTTGATCATGCGCTCCATCACCTTGCAAATGCAACTGGTGAGGGAGATAGGGCGGTAGCTGGAAGGTAGTTGGCGATCCTTCCCAGGCTTAAGAATAGGGACAATGGTGGCTTCGCGCCAAACGGAAGGAAAAATGCCGTCTTGCCAAATACGGTTATAGACCTGTAAGAGAAAGAGTTTACTGTCGGCTGAAAGGTGCTTTAACATCAGGACATGAATGCCGTCCGGGCCAGGAGCGGAGTGCCGAGAGCAATGAAGAGCGTGCTCCAGCTCCCTTATTGTGAATAATTCGTTATAGCATTCATCATTAGCAGACCGAAAAGTATATGATGCGGAATCCAGCCGGGCTTTAATAGAGCGAAAGCCGGCGGAATAATGGTCTGAACTGGAAACCGCCTCAAAGGCAGCACCCAGAGTGTTAGCGATGGCAGCCGGATCCACTATGGTGGCATTAGAAACCTGAAGGCCAGAAACAGTACAATGTGACACTTTACCTGAGAAGCGACGAAGTTTATCCCAAACAACGGATGAAGGCGTAAAACGATTAAAAGACTCGACAAAACGAGCCCAAGATGCCTTCTTGCTATCCTGAATAATGCGATGAGCCCTGGCGCGCGATTGTTTAAAAGTCACCAAATTATCAAGTGTAGGGTGTCGCCGAAACACCCTAAGCGCAGTCCTACGCGCACGAACGGCGTCCCGACAATCCTCGTTCCACCACGGAACAGGTGGCCGCCGAGGTTGGGAGGATGAACGGGGTATTGCGCGTTCGGCGGCAGAGAAAATAATAGACGTAAGGTGCTGCACTAGTTGGTTAATGTCGGAGAAGGGCTGGTCGTCAAAATGCACGAGGCTGGAATATAAGTTCCAGTCGGCTTTTGCGAATATCCAGGTAGGTACTCCGGAATGCTGTACGTGGTGCGACAGAAGAGAAACGATGCAGGGGTAATGGTCGCTGGAGTAGGTGTCAGCGACGACGTTCCATTGAAGACGATGAGCAAGCTGGAGTGAGCAAATGGCAAGGTCCAGGTGAGAGAATGTACCAGAAGAATCAGAATTAAAAGTAGGTGCATCTGTATTGAGGATGGAAAGATTAAACAGATAAAAAATGTCGGAAAGAAGAGTTCCCCTCGCACAAGCCCTTGGCGAACCCCATAGTGGGTGATGGGCATTAAAATCTCCCAACAGAAGAAATGGTGTTGGGAGAGCGGACAGGAGAGCTCGAATGTCCGCGGGAGCGAGGGGAGACGATGGAGGTGAATACACAGAGCAAACAGAAAACAAAAAGCCGGGTAAGTGAAGGCGAACGCAAACAGCTTGCAAGTCGGATGTAAGTGTGACAGGTTTAAAATGAACGTCGTTACGCACTAACAACATGACACCTCCATGAGCAGGAGTACCCTCCTCCCGTTCAAGGTCGTAGCGAACCGGAGTATATCCTCGGAGATCAAAAGGATCGTGAGGGCGAAGCTTAGTCTCCTGCAAACATACGACCATAGGCGAATGGGAACGCAATAAAAGTTGCAGTTCCGCCCTATGCGATCGTACACCACGTACATTCCAGGCCAGGATAGCCATTAAGAAAAAGGGGATAAACTGTCTATTTAGAAGGGCGGCTTAAAATTACCTTTTGTTTAACCTTTGGGCTCGGGCTTTTTGTATGGAGTTGGTCAGACTCCATAGCTTCCTCGGAGGAAGGGCCCACGCGCTCAGTGCCAGAAACCGATTCAAGCGCCGTGAATCGGTTCTGGGTGGCGATGGGTGAGGGGTGCCGCTGAGCGCGGCTTGTCCCAGGACCTTCCTGGGACAGCGACCTCCGAGGAGGAGAAGGTGAACTTTTGTTACCGCGCGCACGCGGAGGGTCTTTCAAAAAATCTTCCCTGCGTAGTTTCTGCTTGGGCTTCTTTTCAGCGGCTTGCGACTTCATTGACTTTGGACCAGGTTTATAGGGCTTGGTAACAGTAGCTTTAATGGACGGCCGGATGAATCTCCCAGGGTGCCAGATATTAAAATAACAGTTGTGTAATGTATGATGAAATCTATTTATTATTGTTTTAATATGCAATATTGTATAAATTGCAATTAGCTCTCCTGAGCACTTTATCTGTTCTCTGCATGGTTTCACTTAGGAAGCCATTGCATATTTTTGTTGTGTTATTGTATGATCTCCTAGTAAAAGCTAGACTGTTTACTTATACTATTTACCTCCAATTGAACACAGGTTGTAAGCTTGAGAAATGCCAGGTGTATTTTATTCTGTATGATAATAATTTTTTAATCATTGTTATTCCCTACGGATTTGGCAGGTCTGCCTCTTTTTTACTACGGAACTTCTACCCATCGTTTCCCATTGAATACCCGTGTACACATTAGACATTCACTTTGAGGCACACCCCCTCACAATGTAACTATGTGCACATTTTTTGAGCTATTATTGTGGTAGGGTCCTACCTTGAGTCAATTGTTCTACACATTATTTCCGTCCATTTATGGTCGGCGTGGGATGGTAGAGATTGTTTTTTTCTTTTCTCTCACTTCCCCCCCCCCCCCTTTATACGCATTTTTGAATGAAAATGTCTTTTTTTCTCCCTCGTTCTCCTCGGCAAATTTAAGCTTTACAATATTGTGTTCACCTGGTTCTTTATAATAGAAAATTATGCAACCTTATAATTTCACGAACGAATCAATTGTTTTGATACTTTATTATTATACACAGGAAACTGGAATTTTCCGTTTATGTTAAACTTTTGTTATGTTATGTTCATTGAAACGAAGTTACACTTTATGTATTCTGTGTGAGGTGAAACATGCGTGTACCTACCTGTCTCTGTCTTGTGACAGTAGCTTTTAAGGACATTTTTGGCCTATGTTGCCTTGGAAATACTTTGTACACTTTTATCTACCCTCCTTCAGACATTTATGTTGTCTGGCTTGGTTACATGGATGTTTCACCCTGCTCCTGCCTCTCACATGTTTAGCTGTGAATTTGATTAATATTTTTGTTTGATACTTTAAGTGGCACATTGTATATTTCCTTTCTTTCATCCCCCCTCCGTTGTTTCCCACCGATTGTTTTTCCCTAATGTTATTTAACGTACCCTTGTGATTAGCTTATGTTCCACCTCTAACCCTAATTTCTTTCTTTGGTTTTATGGTCGCCACTTCGACGCGAGGACTACAGCAAGGAAATTCACGGCTTCATTTTCATCATGAGACGCACTGGACACTTAATGGCGTATGGGATGCACGACGACATTCTTCAACTATGAGAAACCAATAGAATTCATATGAACAGTTCTCATCGCTGATAAAACGACTCTTCAGGCGCATCTTTCAGTATTTAACTGATTACGAACGCACTCTCTACGTGGTTTCCGCCGGATTTCCCTGCCGCTGCTGACTTTCTGTGAGGACACATGCACTCGTGTTCCTCTTCTCCTGGCAGTGCGGAAATTCTATACACGTTCCTTACAGGCGCGTTCGACGAGCATAAACTTGCGTTTTTTGGTCCGCCGTTGGACATTGTGCTACAGTGTGTCCTAGACTTACCAGACAGTGCAGTGATGATGTGCCGTGATTGGACTTGTCCTCGCTCGAGCTGGATCTGCGACTCACCTTGTAACCCTCCTTCCTTTTCCATTTTCCCCCTATATAATCCTAACGTTTTTTTTCTGCAGCCACGTAATGTATAGTGTTTATTACCTCCATGCAGGCAGGGCTATACTTCATTTTTGTAATTTGTATCTGATTTAGCACCTAGCAAGTGTGCTGGGTTGCCTAAGTGCCCTGATGTAACTTTGTATTTCTTTATATCTTATTGTACTTCGCTTTTGTATTCGTTTGTTTTGCAATGTTGGGTACCCCTTTGAACTTTATTTCTGCTCTATTTATTTTTATGGTTTTTAACGCCACCAGGTGGTGTCATTTTAGAGCAGGGGAGTATTGTCGCATGTGATGTTAGACCGACTTGTTTATTTTACGTTAAGTTGGATCTTAACATTAATATGGCTCATTCTTCTAAATTCTAATAGAATCATATTTTACATTTTCTGCCTTAAGAAACTTTCTTAAGATGTGTACGTGACAGGATGTATGTGGGCTACCTCATTTGCGTCATTTCCCATGGAAATTCTTAGAATAATGTTGCCTTTTGCAACATAGAACCGATCACGTGTTTCCGCTCAATCCTACACAATTCCGCTCAATCATACTTATGTATGGCGTCGGCTTACCACAAACAGGATATAGACGTCATTAGGATTGAGTCGGTTCTTGCCTATTTAAGCAAGCGCCTGAGCGCTGCTCGGGGGAGACCGACACATGCTAGACAGGGTCGAATCGCTGCCCGTCAGCATCTTAATCTGCTATCTACAACGATGAGTTCACAGGTCCGTCCACATTACACACGACAAGTACTTTAAGGTAAGATCTTACATGTACTCTAGCTTTGTTCCCCCTTCAATGTAAACTCAACATTGCAGGTATCTGAATTTAATAAACCAAGCAAGTAAAACTAAGCCAAGCTTGAGATGTTCTACCCTGAAACCGCTATTCCCCCTATGTCCATCCAGTCATGGATGTGACAATATTTCTGCATTTTTTTAACAGTTCTGTATCATTTCAGCCTCCAAATTGGGATTTTTTTAACAGAAATCAATTCGTTAGTGGAGATTTGATTGCCTCTTTATATGGCTTCATTAGAACTATGTTGTATCAGCCTATTATTTTGCCAGTTTTCAAATGTTGAAGTTGGTAAACACGGTCGCCTATCTGTTCCGTCACTCTAAAAGTAAAGTCCGTAGATAAAATTAAATCCCTCGTTCACATGGGTTAGTTTGTGGTTGGCAATAACTAGTGTTAATGTGGTTCATTCTAAGAAATAATGGAATCCTTTGCACAATCCCGTTTTTTTTCTCGAAAATATCTCTCTATGTTTCATAAGAATGGCCAACAGGTGTTCCTTCTGCCTGTCACTCCCTTATCCGTGCGGTGATTTACAGATTACAATGCTCTTCTACCTGAATGTGAGTCGACTCAGTACGCTTCATGAAATTTTCCTCGTCCTCGCAAAACATTCCGTATGTCTGTATGAGGTTGCTATCAGCTGTGCCTTGGTCTGACGTCATCGCTGCTTCATACCTGGTATCGTCCAGTACGACCAGCTGTGGCAACATTCTTACGATTTGGGCGCTCTCTTCAATATTCAAATATTCGACGAAAAATGTTTCTGTGTTAACCACAGTTTCTTCTTCGGTCAACATAACCCTATCCGTATTTGACGAACATGCAAACGGCACGACTACAGAGGTCTTTGGCGCGTAAAGTGTCAATTGTGCGCGTCCATAATTAATGATGTCTCTCATAGCAAATAGCACGTCGTTACCCAATATCAATTCCACTGCGAGCTTAGAAATCACAAGACAAACTCAAGCTTATATTTACATACTGTTGCCGTTATCAAGACCTGCTGCGTTACCCTCTGTTTCGCTCTCCCGGCCGCCAAAATACAAAAGGTGTTCCTTACAGGAAGAATTTGTAAGTTCGCATTCCTAGTTTTCAAATGCTCGAACAGAGCCTGGCTACACGCAGATGGATGAACCTGAATCCACGGTTATTAAAAAGTTTCATTTTCTATGATTGCTTCTACACGCGGTGCTTCCATTATTTCTTGTGCGACGGTCACATCCCTACAGTTATCTGTAACATTTTGCTGATTAATTTCCAGAGAGCTACTTTCCGCTCTTTTCCCTGTTTCATTCGCACTAGTCCTTCCACTTACGTCCCCTTGATAACGCGAGATTTGACTGTTATCTCTTCGGGTTGAATCCGGAGACGTATCTACGATTCCACCCGCATCTGGTTTTCCGAAGTCGGTGACGGTTGCCTATTCATCGGGGGTGGGCCTAGTATAGCCGGGGTCGCTACGGCTGGCTGGCCTGCGCTGAATGGCGCAGATGCTTGTAGGTTGTCCGGTGCCATATTGGGAGATCTGCGCCCCCCTCCTCGTATTGTACTTCGCCTACTATTCGGCCTCTCCTCCCTGTCACCGTGGTCATTTTGAACTCTGGGCCTATTGTAGTATTCGCTTGGACCTTCGTAATGGTGCTGGTGCCTACCTCGGTTTTGGTTTCTCCCAAACCTCATATAATTTACCGGGAAACTTCTCGGTGGACCCGTGGGATCATTTGTTTCCCTTCGGCCATTTCTGGGCCTATTTGCGTACCTGTCGTGGTTTCTAGAATAGGGGTCGTGATTCTGTCGTACTCCGTAATTTCTTCCTCTATCTTGATTCAGATAATCGTTTGCCCTCGCTCCATCTGCGTGTTGGGTACTCCAGGGCCTCATACCGGGCCTATCCCGCCTTTGCGTATCGGGCCTATCTTCGGGTCTGTTTCCCATGTTTCGCCCCTTGTGTCCCTGCAACGCTGTGAGTAATGATATCGCGTCGCTTAGTGTTCGCGGGCGCGCTACCACCAGATGATGTCGTATGTTATCGGGGAAGTACCTCATCATGTATGAGATAAATTCCTGTTCACCAAGTGGGGGTTCTAGGAGCCTACTGATTTGCCCATAACGCAAGAAGTAATCAACAAGGCTTTCGTTGGCGTTTGGTTGGTACCTCCCGTTGGTTATTTTAGTTCGTTCCAAGTACTGTACATTGGCTCCCCAGTATTTATCTAGAAATGCCGCCTTAAAGTGGGCATATTCTGCATATTCGCCAATTGTTAGACGGAACCAGCTAAGCGCGGGGCCTACCAAACTTCTTTGTACTAAAAGCATCCGAAATCTGTCCGGAACACCTCTAAGTTCAAAATATGCCTCTAGATCACTAATGAATTGTTTTGCATTATCCACACTACTGTCAAATTTTGGAACGGGCAGTTCGTTAAGAAATGGCATTGGCACGGGTGTGTTCATTTGCACGCTGGGCGCGTTCATTGGCGTTTGACTATTAGACTTTTTTACATTTTCATGATTAATACTAACGTGAGGCGAGGTCGTGAGCGCAGTGGTATGATCGCTCGGCCTTTCCTCACTATTGTGACATGGTGTATGGGGTGACCTCAGTGCGTGGGTGGCAGTGTTTTGAGAGCCTAACTGCACCCTTTCCATTGCCTGGGGCATTTCGGTCATTTCCCTTGATTTTTCCTGGAGGGTTAGCACCGCCTCCTTTTGAGCAACGACAACTTGCGACACCTCCCCCCTGATCTGTGCAATTTCACCCAGTTGTAAGTTTTCTGTCTTCTACTATAGCTCTGAATTTATTCAGTTCAGCGTTCACTCCTATCTCGAAGGTACGCTGTCGGCCTTCTATTGCATCGCAAGTTGCCCTTGCTCCAGCTTTTATTTGTTCCCTGATTTCATTTATTCGTTCGCGGTCCGATTCGGTTTGCCGCTTAACATTTTCAATTTCAGCACTTAATTGTACCCTTACATATTCTACTGAGGACTTAGCTGCTACTACCTCACTTCTGATATTTAATACTTCCTCTTGCACGCGTTCCTGCGCGGATCACCTGTCAGAGGCCATGCCCTGCAAGCGTATTTCCAGTTCGCGCTGTGCATTCAACTGCTGCTGAATTATGTCTCCCTTAATGTTTGCTAACTGATTCTCTAATTCACTTTCTAGTTTACATGACAGTTGTTGCTGTAACATTTCCCCTTGGTCTGTGATTTTATTCGACAATTGTCCAAATTGTAACATTATTTGCCTTACTACGCTTGCCAGGTCGGTCGACTCTGTTTCTTCATTCATCGCGACTTGGCTTGCGTTTACTGTCTCCTGCCTGCTATCGCTATTTCCATTCACTTTCGGCATAGCGTTACTTCTCTGATTGTCCCCTTCTAACTCCAAGCTACACTCATTCGCTACAAAATCGTTATTCTCCATTTTATTTTCTACAGTTTTTTCACTAATTTGTTATTCCTCAGCCTCATCTAAGATTTATGCTTAGGACAGAATGCTCCCCCCAGCTAGAGTTATTCCTACAGCAATAATTCATTCCCAATTTCCTATCGTAAACAATCTAACATGCTAATAACCTTAATGATACCCATCCAAAATGCATTAAACTATGGTCTTTGTGACTTACTCGTTGGTGCTGCGAGCTTCCTGCTTCGACGAGTCGCTTTACTGTTAAATTCACATATAAAAACACTTCTCACTGACACACCAAAAGGAGGAATTGATGCTTGTAGTATGGGGGAAAAGGGGTGCTGGTGTCACTTCTTGGATGGGAGATGGCGCGCTGGCGTCTCGGCGCTGCTGAGATAATGTGTTGTAAGTCCGGATCACACTGCGTTTCGCTGGTCTCGTTGCCCTCTTGATCGTGTTCCTGCTTCTCTGTCGTCTCAGGTTGGATGTTTGGAGTTCTAGTTGAGCTCGCTGCACGACACATTACAGAGCGATGTTGCATTTACTCGACCCAGCACGTTGGGTGCCATATGATATTGTTCATGAGCGTTAGTTTGGGTGTCATATGATATTGTTTATCTGGGTTGGCGACTTATGAAGTTGTTTATAAGCGTTGGTGGCACATGACGCTGTTCATGTGAAGTTCGCTTCCTCGGTGCGTATTTCTCTTCTTTCTCCGGCTAGCGTTGAGCAGTGTCGACTCTGTAAAGTCTACAGGGTGTGGTGAAATTATATCGATTACGATAATAACAACATCAGCTCTGGTGAATATTTACTTTATTATATTGTTATAATTTTGCATTCAGGAACGCGAACCTCCACTTCGTTAATTATCCGCGACTGACCTAGTGATGCTTTGTAGTTGGCAGTATCAAGATGTAATTGAAGAAGTTTTCTCCGCGTTCATAGCCGCGGCTTAACTTGTACGGTGCAGAGTTCAGCTAGAGTTACTTGTAACGTTAAACGAAGAGTAATTACATGTAGCATGTTGCAGCGACGAGTGAAGAGTGTCGAGTGTCGTTACTAGTATTTTGTGAATTTCGCCATCTCTGATTTCATCCCTACTCCGCGTTCGATTTTCAATCATGTGACGATCTCCTGTTTTCGGATTCGCCAGTTTGTATTTATGGCATTCCATTTATTGGCTAAAATGTTCATTTCTGTACAGCTTTCTCTTCCCACGGTTCTATTTTCAATTTGTTTAATTTATGCTGTAGCACGTAGTATGTTTATGGCTTTAAACCTTTTCTCGGTACAAACCTCATGTTTCTTCCGCTTTGAAAAGAAACAAGCACTTTCCTCGTAGACCCTTTTTAATGGCCCTACGTTTTTGTATTCAGTTTTGCCGAGGACCCATCCTGTTCCAAGAGAAAGGGATATGTCAGTGACCTGAACCTTATTTCCTCAAGCAACTTGCAATGTTTCCGAATGAAGGTTTTCTTTCTATCGATTTATAATATTAAATACAAAATTTATATCTTTGTTTAATCTATATACAAGCATTTCGAATACGGAGCCGAGTTGACATTTTACATGTTTATTTAATCTATATACAATTAAATCAACTACGGGTCCTAGTTGAACCGTATCAATCTCTATCGAAGTTCTCAATTGCTCGGTTTCTTTCTTATGCTCCTGTGTAAGTGTCTTGAAAGCCTCAGCAAAGATTGCCGTATTAGCGTACTGGCTTCTGACTGATTCTTCTAGACTTGTCATTTGCTGCATATTAGTTTTGTAGGTGTCCATCATCATGTTTATATTTTCCTCCAATTTCTTAAGTTTATCATTGCAGGAATCGGTATTGGGGGTATTCAAAACCTCGGTCTTTAACTGCTTGACTCTATCCTCTAGATCTGAAATGCGCTTCATTGTTAACTTTTCTAAATTACTCATTTTCTGATTACAAAGATTCTGAAGATTTGTTTTTTCTCTATCAAGTTCTGCGGTAACTTGTTTAATAGAGTCCATTATAGAATCCGCTGTCTTTTGTATAAGTTGTTAGAGTATCCACCTTAACTGTAGTTTTATTCAAATTTGCTGTGATGTCTAGCAGCTTCTTACCTATTTGTATCTCGATTTCCTTTGTCAAGTACCTGTTTAACTGCTGTCGCGTCTTGTTCGATTTCCTAATGATCATACCTCTAGCATATCTTTTATTTACAGCATCCATATCTCCAAGAGGATCTGCTATATCAGTGATTCTCTTACTGTCGAATATAATGTTACCGTAATCATCTCTCGACTACGTGCGTGAATTGACATCCAGTGAAGAACTTTTTATTCACAACATCATTATCGTGAACAGGATCTGGCAATACCTTCAATCTAACTTTATCGATCACAATGTTATTTTACTTATCCCTCTTGAGAATATATCTCGAAATCAATTCATCGATCAGCGCCTTAGCCATAACCTCAACATTGTTAGCAGCTTGTTGAGAGAAATCGTGCATCCTAATTTCGAGAGCATCCACATAATTCTTATTAGATGCATCATGATTATCTTCAGGATCGTGAATATTGCAAATCTCTTATTCTTGAATTGATAGTTTCCTTTGACATCTCTATTTATGATAAAACGATCAAACACTCTTCTAACTGGACCAGTTCTCTGAGAACCGAACCTATCGATTCTCATGATTAACTACGAATGATCATTTTCTTTTTGTCGAGCTTAATATATACATCAAAACCATTCCTATACCGCCCCTCATTCATGTGAAATTCAGGAACTACAACAACAAAGGGTCTTCCTTCTGATACACTCTCCCAAACGCTCTTACATAGATCTTTAAATTCATTGTAGGTCATGTCGGTATTTGCATAATCTTCCTAAATGTGCTTTAAGTTTAAATTGTCTTGCCTGAAGAGTATTATCATGTTTGTATTATCGCGAATTAAATGTTTTGGAACTTTAGCATAGGACTGCGCTAGATATACAGAGTCGACATTTCGATGTCTACCCATACTGTAAAAGGATGCTATCTTTTCCTGCTTTTCAGTAATGACATCATCAAATATAAAGATTGAATTTTCTTTGACTTCAGAAGGATGCAAAACATCATCTCCGTTGTCGAAGGTGTTCACTTCTATACCGTCGATATTTCCAAGTACTTTAATTAGGTATTAATACTTTGGTTGGTAGAGACTTTGAATAAATATACAAATTTTCAAAGCGTAGTCCATTCTCATGGAGTAGCATATTGAGTAATACGTTTGTTTTCCCTGCTCTGGAACTCCCTGAAATAAGAGCTCTGACATTAGATGGAAATAACTTCCCATGACGATCACTTCTAAAGTCACTTTCAAAGTCTAATACCTGAATAGGTAGAGAGCAGTGCTGCTTAACGAGCTCCATGTTAACAACTAACTTATAAAATGTATGTGCGATGTTTATAATGTGTGTAAAGTAGTTAATGATTGGATGCGAAGATATAAAAGGGCTAATGCATGCAATTACCCGATTAGTATATCATGAGAGCTAAGAGAGGGAGGTCGTTGCAGTATAAGCGTGGCTCTGGAATTATTAATTCCATAATTAATTCACTCCCCTTTGAAGCTCACTTACCTGGATATAGATATTGTGGGCCAGGTACTAAATTGGAAAAACGTATAAAAAGAGGAGACCCCGGAATTAACCAATTAGACGAAGCTTGCAAACAACACGACCTCGCGTACGCTGAGAATAAGGACACTGCTTCAAGACAGATAGCGGATAAGATTCTTGCAGAGAAGGCTTGGAAGCGTGTGCAGTCTTCAGATTCAACTTTTGGTGAAAGGTTAGCTGCAAGGCTAGTAACTGCAATCATGAAGGGAAAGGTTGCAGTGGGAGCCGGAAAGAGAAAGAAGAAGAGAGGAGGGTTTTTACCAATGATACCCATCATTGCTGCTTTAGGCGCTGCAGCAGGCGGCGCTGCTCAGATAGCCTCTGCAGTCAATAAAAAAGGTCTGCTGATAGACACTTACCAGAAGTTGCGAGGCATAACAATGCGATGGTGACCAGAGGAAAGGGACTCCGAAAGAGGTGTAAGAAGAGGAATAAAGGAGGATTCTTACCTATAATGCCGCTGATGTCATCTTTAACCACTGCATCTAAAATAGCAAGGTCCTTGAAAAAAAGAGGATCTAAAGGCAGGGGTTTAAAGAAGAAATCAAAAAACGGTGGAAGAGGATGGTACGTATACCGGAGGAAGCCCTAAGTAACGTAGCCATCGAATGTTATGCTAAACGCTTAAAAATTCCTTATTTTATATATGATTGACAAACTACCTTTAAACCCTCACTTCAAAGATGTGATGATGATGATATGCGGCTTAAGGGCGCTAAACTGCTGAGGTCATCAGCGCCCTTACAAGGTATAAAATATAAAGTCAAAAAATAAAAGACAGGTAAAAAACCGCATAATTAAAAAACGGGACACAAACCCGCGATGTCAAAAAAGTTAAAAATAACAATAGAATAACAATAACAATAAAAACAATAACAATAACAACAATAGTAACAATAACAATAAATATGTCTGAAAAACCAACACACTACAAGCATAGCCAATAAAAGATTAAAACGTGTCAAGGACTGTAGAATGCGAGGGACATGAGCACCAAATGTCACTGGGGAGTAAGTCCCTATTAAAACATACAGAATAAAATAAAGCTAAAAGACGCTCAGCGCATCAAATACGACGATTAAAACCAATGTCACTTATAAAACGTAAAAGACATTCTACAGCATGCGCGTCGTCTGCCAAAACGTTGGCTATGCCAACAGGCAGACCTAGGCGAACGCGCAGTGGAGCTAAAACTTGACACTCAGTTAAAATGTGACGCACCGTTAAGGGCACGTCACACTGCTAACACAGCGGAGCGGGATCACCACTGAGCAGATAACTATGACTAAAACGACAATGTCCAATTCGTAAACGGGCTAAAAGTACCTCTTCCCGACGTGAAGAACGGGAAGAGGTACCCCAGATTAACGGGAGAGGCTTAACCTCCCGCAACTTGTTCCCCCGGAGGGCCGTCCACTCATCGCGCCAGCGCGAGAGGATGCGGCGACGTAAAATAGCACACGAATCTGACGAGGGAACAACAGAGGTAAAAAATCTGGGTAATAAAATCGCCGATTTCGCAGCGGCGTCGGCAGACTCATTACCTGAGATGCCCACATGACCTGGAATCCACATGAAGGACACGCTGATGCCAGAGACACCAAGCGAGTGGAGCAGGTCATGTATGCGCTGTACAAGCGGGTGGTAATGGTACAGCGCAGTAATAGTCTGAAGTGCACTCAGAGAGTCCGTACAAATAAAACAGTGCTGTAAGGCGTGCCGCAGAATGTATAAAACAGATTGATAAATGCTAAAAAGTTCGGCGGTAAAAATTGAACATTGTCCAGGTAAACGAAACTTAAAACTACAGTGACCAGAAACAAAGGCACATCCAACTCCAGCTTCAGTCTTAGATCCATCGGTAAAGATAAAATGGAAGTCTCCGAATTGAGCCCGTACTTCTAAAAAAGCCGATCTAAAGACTGAAGCAGGGGTCTCAGTCTTCGGCATCGACGTTAGCCCAAGGTGACAGTGGGCCTCAGCGCGAAACCATGGAGGAAAACGCGTTTCCCCCCGTGGAAGGGCCGGCGCAGGCGGAACCTCTAAATGCCGAAGGAGCTGTCGAAAGCGAACCCCTGGTGGGAGCAAAGCAGAGGAGCTAATAAAATAGTGACGATCAAGTGACTCCTCGAAAAATAACTCGAAGGACGGGTGGTCAGGCAAGCTTGAGAGTCGACAGGCATAGCTGCACAAGAGCATCTCACGCCTGAAGGACAGCGGAGGCTCTGCAGCTTCAGCATACAGGCTAAAAACAGGGCTGGTTGGAAAGGCCCCTGTAGCGACTCTTATGCCACGATGGTGAATAGCATTCAATCGACGTAACACAGTTGGACGTGCCGACGAATAAACAATACACCCGTAATCAAGCTTGGATCGGACCAATGAGCGATAAAGGCGAACAACGACGGTCCGATCAGTTCCCCAGGATGTGCCACTTAAAACACGTAAAATATTAAGAGAACGGTCACACTTTGCTTTTAAAAAGGAAACGTGCGAGGTCCAACACAACTTCCTGTCAAAAATCAACCCCAAAAATTTCGCCTCGTCTGCAAACGGAAGTATCCCTGGCCCAAGATGAAGAGAGGGCGGAGGGAAATACTTCCGGCGCCAAAAGTTGATGCAGACGGATTTCTCGGCGAGGAAATTAAAGCCGTTGGCGTTACTCCAAGCGTAGAGACGTCGATACAGCTCTGGAGACGGCGTTCGAGTAGACAGGTCCGCCGTGAACTGCAAATAAATAGCGAAATCGTCAACAAAAAGGGACGATGAAATGCCAGGTGGAATATAATCAACAATGGGGTTGATAGCAATCGCAAAAAGTGTGACACTGAGTACAGAGCCCTGCGGTACTCCGTTCTCTTGAATAAAACGACGAGATAAAACCGAGCCCACACCTACACGAAACACGCGGTCCGTCATAAACTCCCGAAGAAATATGGGAAGACGACCGCGGATATTCCAATCGTGAAGTGTACGTAAAATGCCGCCCCTCCAACAAGTGTCATAAGCTTTCTCCAGGTCAAAAAATACACCCACGGTTTGACACTTTCTCAGAAATCCATTCATAATATGCGTCGACAAGGACACCAGATGGTCGACGGTAGAGCGATAGCGACGAAACCCGCACTGAGCGTTCGCTAGAAGTTTCTGAGACTCAAGCCACCATGTCAACCGCCCGTTGATCATGCGCTCCATCACCTTGCAAATGCAACTGGTGAGGGAGATAGGGCGGTAGCTGGAAGGTAGTTGGCGATCCTTCCCAGGCTTAAGTATAGGGACAATGGTGGCTTCGCGCCAAACGGAAGGAAAAATGCCGTTTTGCCAAATACGGTTATAGACCTGTAAGAGAAAGAGTTCACTGTCGGCTGAAATGTTCTTTAACATCAGGACATGAATGCCGTCCGGCCCAGGAGCGGAGTGCCGAGAGCAATGAAGAGCGTGCTCCAGCTCCCTCATTGTGAATAGATCGTTATAGCATTCATCATTAGCAGACCGAAAAGTATATGATGCGGAATCCAGCCGGTCGTTTATAGAGCGAAAGCCGGCGGAATAATGGTCTGAACTGGAAACCGCCTCAAAGGCAGCACCCAGTGTGTTAGCGATGGCAGCCGGATCCACTATGGTGGCATTAGAAACCTGAAGGCCAGAAACAAGTACAATGTGACACTTTACCTGAGAAGCGACGAAGTTTATCCCAAACAACGGATGAAGGCGTAAAACGATTAAAAGACTCGACAAAACGAGCCCAAGATGCCTTCTTGCTATCCTGAATAATGCGACGAGCCCTGGCGCGCGATTGTTAAAAGTCACCAAATTATCAAGTGTAGGGTGTCGCCGAAACACCCTAAGTGCAGTCCTACGGGCACGAACGGCGTCCCGACAATCCTCGTTCCACCACGGAACAGGTGGCCGCCGAGGTTGGGAGGATGAACGGGGTATTGCGCGTTCGGCGGCAGAGAAAATAATAGACGTAAGGTGCTGCACTAGTTGGTTAATGTCGGAGAAGGGCTGGTCGTCAAAATGCACGAGGCTGGAATACAAGCTCCAGTCGGCTTTGGCGAATATCCAGGTAGGTACTCTGGAATGCTGTACGTGGTGCGACAGAAGAGAAACGATGCAGGGGTAATGGTCGCTGGAGTAGGTGTCAGCGACGACGTTCCACTGAAGACGACGTGCAAGCTGGAGTGAGCAAATGGCAAGGTCCAGGTGAGAAAATGTACCAGAAGAATCAGAAATAAAAGTAGGTGCACCTGTATTGAGGATGGAAAGATTGAACTGATAAAAAATGTCGGAAAGAAGAGTTCCCCTCGCACAAGCACTTGGCGAACCCCATAGTGGGTGATGGGCATTAAAATCTCCCAACAGAAGAAATGGTGTTGGGAGAGCGGACAGGAGAGATCGAATGTCCGCGGGAGCGAGGGGAGACGATGGAGGTGTATACACAGAACAAACAGAAAAGAAAAAACCAGGTAACTGCAGTCTAATGGCAACAGCTTGCAAGTCGGACGTAAATGGTGTAAAATGAACGTCGTTACGCACTAAGAACATGACACCTCCATGAGCAGGAGTACCCTCCTCCGGTTCAAGGTCGTAGCGAACCGGAGTATATCCTCGGAGATCAAAAGGATCGTGAGGGCGAAGCTTAGTCTCCTGCAAACATACGACCATAGGCGAATGGGAACGCAATAAAAGTTGCAGTTCCGCCCTATGCGATCGTACCTCACGTACATTCCAGGTCAGGATAGCCATTAAGAATAAGGGGATAAACTGTCTATTTAGAAGGGCGGCTTAAAATTACCTTTTCTTTAACCTTTGGGATCGGGCTTTTTGTATGGAGTTGGTCAGACTCCATAGCTTCCTCGGAGGGAGGGCCCACGCGCTCAGTGCCAGAAACCGATTCAAGCGCCGTGAATCAGTTCTGGGTGGCGATGGGTGAAGGGTGCCGCTGAGCGCGGCTTGTCCCAGGACCATCCTGGGACAGCGACCTCCGAGGAGGAGAAGGTGAACTTTTGTTACCGCGCGCACGCGGAGGGTCTTTCAAAAAATCTTCCCTACGAAGTTTCTGCTTGGGCTTCTTTTCAACGGCTTGCGACTTCATTGACTTGGGACCAGGTTTATACGGCTTGGTAACTGTAGCCTTAATAGACGGCCGGATGGTAGTGGCGGTTAATCCAGTCAAGGTCCAAGTCTGAGTTTCGGCATCTACTCGTGGTACTGGCGAGGCAACAACAGAACTAAATATGCCAGATCGCAGGAGTGAAGGTTGGCGCGCATGGTAACGCCTCCGGGCTTCAGCGAAGGAGAGTTTTTCCTTTACCCGGATCTCCTGGATCGCCTTCTCGTCCAAGTACCGCGGACAGTCGGCAAACGAAGCAGAATGAGACCCTTTACAATTAACGCAGACGGGGGCTGTTGAACAGGTACCTTCGTGTGAGGGCTGGCTACAGGTTGCACAGATGTTAACGGCACTCTTACATGAGACTTGCGTATGCCCAAAACGTTGGCATTTAAAACAACGCAGAGGTCTAGGAATATAAGGCCTCACAGAAATCCGTTCGTACCCTGCGGAAATGCTCGTGGGCAGATCGACGCCATCAAATGTAATAAACAGGGTACGAGTGGGTACCAACACGCCGTCGCGTTTGGCCTGCACTCGATGAACCGCTGTCACCCTCTGGTCTGCAAGATATTCCACCAGGTCTTCGTCAGAGATACCATCGAGGCTATGCGTGGTGACAACGCCTCTACAAGAATTCAAGGTGCGGTGCTTCTCAACACGGATAGGATAACCGTGGAGAAGCGTGGCGCTCAACAAGGACTTACTTTGTGCCTCGGATTTGCTTTGAACCAATAACGAACCATTACGAAGCCGAGTGCAGGTGTGATGATGATGATGATATGCGGTTTAAGGGCGCTAAACTGCTACGGTCATCAGCGCCCTTACAATGTATAAAAGATAAGGTCAACATATAAAACAGGTAAAAAACCGCATAGTTAAAAACGGGACACAAACCCGCGATGTTCAAAAAGCTAAAACTAACAACAGAACAATAACAAAATAACAACAATAACAATAACAATAATAACAATAACAACAATACAAAGTTCTGAAAAATCAACACACTAAAAGCAAGGGCAATACAAGATTAAAACGTGTCAGGAACTGTAGAATACGAAGGACATGAGCGCCATATGTCCACTGGGGATAAGAGTTCCCATAAAAACAGACAGAATAAAAGTACTAAGCCAACAGACGCCCAGCGCATTAAATGCGCAGATTAAAATCACTGTCATGAATAAAACGTAAAACACATTCTACAGCACGCGTGTCGTCTGCCAAAACGTTGGCTAGGCCAACAGGCAGACCCACACGAGCACGCAATGCAGCTAAAACCTGACACTCTGTTAAAATGTGACGCACCGTTAAGGGCACGACACACTGCCCACAGAGTGGTGCGGGGTCACCACTGAGCAAATACCTATGACTAAAAACAAAATGTCCAATCCGTAGACGAGCTAAAATTACCTCTTCCCGACGACAAGAACGAGAAGAGGTACCCCAGTTGCAGTTCCGCCCTATGCGATCGTACACCACGTACATTCCAGGTCAGGATAGCCATCAAGAAAAAAGGGATAAACTGTCTACTTAGAAGGGCGGCTTAAAAGAATCTTTTGCTTAACCTTTGGGCTCGGGCTTTTTGTATGGAGTTGGTCAGACTCCATAGCTTCCTCGGAGGGAGGGCCCACGCGCTCAGTGTCAGAAACCGATTCAAGCGCCGTGAATCGGTTCTGGGTGGCGATGGGTGAGGGGTGCCGCTGAGCGCGGCTTGTCCCAAGACCTTCCTGGGACAGCGACCTCAGAGGAGGAGAAGGTGAACCCTTGTTACCGCGCGCACGCGGAGGGTCTTTTAAAAAATCTTCCCTGCGAAGTTTCTGCTTGGGTTTCTTTTCAACGGCTTGCGACTTCATGGACTTGGGACCAGGTTTATACGGCTTGGTAACTGTAGCCTTAATGGACGGCCGGATGGTAGTGGCGGTTAATCCAGTCATGGTCCAGGTCTGAGTTTCGGCATCTACTCGTGGTACTGGCGAGGCAACAACAGAACTAAATGTGCCAGATCGCAGGAGTGAAGGTTGGCGCGCATGGTAACGCCTCCGGGCTTCAGCGAAGGAGAGTTTTTCCTTTACCCGGATCTCCTGGATCGCCTTCTCGTCCAAGTACCGCGGACAGTCGGCAAACGAAGCAGAATGAGACCCTTTACAATTAACGCAGACGGGGGCTGTTGAACAGGTACCTTCGTGTGAGGGCTGGCTACATGTTGCACAGATGTTAACGGCACTCTTACATGAGACTTGCGTATGCCCAAAACGTTGGCATTTAAAACAACGCAGAGGTCTAGGAATATAAGGCCTCACAGAAATCCGTTCGTACCCTGCGGAAATGCTCGTGGGCAGATCGACGCCATCAAATGTAATAAACAGGGTACGAGTGGGTACCAATACGCCGTCGCGTTTGGCCTGCACTCGATGGACCGCTGTCACCTTCTGGTCTGCAAGATATTCTACCAGGTCCTCGTCCGATATACCATCGAGGCTATGGGTGGTAATAACGCCTCGACAGGAATTCAATGTGCGGTGCTTCTCCACACGGATGGGATAGCCGTGGAGAAGCGTAGCGCGCAACAAGGTCTTACTTTGCTGGTCGGATTTCGTTTGGGCTAATAAGGAACCATTCCGTAGACGAGTGCAGGACTGAACCGCACCAGCAATTGCATCAATGCCCTTTTGAATGATGAAAGGGTTCACCTTCTCAAAGCTTTGTCCTTCTTCGGTTCGTGAAATGACCAAGTAACAACCAGTTGTCGGTGGTGTCACTTCTGTTACATAAACGTTTCGGCGCTTGTTAGTATTAATGGAGGAAGGGTGCTCCATAGCGAAATAAATCCTCCACCATTGCAACCGTCTCCGACCTCGGGCTCTGACTTCTCGGGCGTTACCCCGGCTTGGGTGAGTGGCCTATCTATACCAGACACCCCAGGGTCACACCTCCCAGAACATAGACAGAGGGACCCAATCGCCGTCAGAAGTCAGCAGCTCATGCAATGGCCCCCCCGCGGGACTGCAGTTGAACAGCGGATACGAACACATACCCTACATGACGACCCCGGGTGGTGGGGATGACGCCATTACCCACTCACCCAGGTGCGCACGCGGTGCGCGGGTATCCGTCAGGCTGTGTCCACGGAGGATTGAAATAAAAAGATAAAAGAAACTAAAACTGTGTGGGCGTTTCGCACGCAAGGTAGGCCGGCGGGGAAGAAAAAGAGATATGCGAATGTCGTGGTGCGAAATGGGCGGAAAGTGATAAGGGAAGAAAGAAACGATGGTGCGGTGCGGTATGAATGGAATGTAAAGAACGCACGAGAGCCTACCTTGTGTCCACCGGTCACGAGAAGAACCCACCTCGACCGGATGGGGGTGAGGGGATGAATGTGGCGATGATTGGCTCGGGAACCCCCGGGTGCGCCAAAAACCCGTACTCACATAAGGTGAGCCCCTGAGGGGATCTGTGTTGTTCCTCATCTGCATCCCCTCCTCTGGAAGAACGAACATATTTCAAATTCGTTATTTTCTTTAAAGATTAGATGTAGAATAGTATTTCCTAGAAAGGAATAAAAAGAGGGTCTACTTACAGGTACCTTCTTCTGTAGACTGTAGACTGTCATGATATGAAGGCATGTTACAGACAATTGAATGTATGAAGCCATTGCACTCCTCCTTGTGGTAGTAGGTGTAGTGGTACGCTTCCTCTCCACACTCCATAAATCTTCCATTCCTGCCATACTAATAACGTGCAGATAGAGAAACTCTTTCTACAAAAACCTTCAAATAATACTTTCAGGGTGCAAGGCCTGAGACCTTATATAGCAGTGGTACAATGGTGGGGGATAATTGCAGAAGGGTAGGGCGGCGCATGCGCATTCATAGGGTTTAAGGGCGGAGCTTGAAGCGAAGAACAGTCGTCTATTGGCTTTCACGGATGCGGTCCATTAATTTTTAAGTTTGCAACTGTACCGGATTTGAAAGATTTATTAGACAACATGGGAAAGCGATGTAGCACTGGTTCTCACTGTCGGTGAATCATGTTTCATCCTTAAAGTAATTACCTCCCCCACCCAAAGCCGAGGAGGAGGGACGAGACTTTTTTAAATGTTTCTTCAAGTAAATGTCACCACGTGGACATGTATGCGACCCTCGCAATTACCAACTCCAGCAATAACCATAAATTTTGATGTTGAACTCTCATGGCGTTTAGGTCGGTTCTTCCTCTAAAAGCCGACACGTAGAATGGAAATTGCCCCTTAACTCGATTCTTGTGCTAGAAGGAAGGTGTCGTTTATGTCCCCTTTGCTTGAAAGACCAATTAAAGCCAATTAAAGACCCTTCCAATACCAAAGATCACGTGACCTGTGCCAGAACGCACGTTATTTAGGTCGCTTTTCCACTAAACCCTGTTTTACAAATTGTCCCTTAAGTCACTTCTTGTGCTTAAAGGAACAATATACAACTACTCGCGCTTTCCTCCATGGTTGCGCGCTGAGGCCCAGTGTCACCTTGGGTTGACGTTTATGTCGAAGAATGAGACCCCTTCTTCAGTTCTTAGATCGGCCTTTTTAGAACTTCGGTCGCAGTTCGGGGACTTTCGTTTTATATATACTGATGGGTCTAAGACTGATGTTGGAGTAGGGTGTGCCTTTATTGATGATAATCGTAGTTTTACATTTCGTTTACCCGGGATTTTTACCGCCGAACTTTTTAGTATTTATCAGTCACTTTTATACGTCCAGCGGTACGACCTACGACTCTGTTTTATTTGTTCAGACTCCCTGAGTGCTCTTCAAAGTATTCGCGCACTGTACACTTACCACCCCCTCGTACAGCGCATACATGACCTGCTCCACTCGCTTGGTGCCTCTGGCATCAGCGTCTCTTTTATGTGGATTCCAGGTCATGTGGGCATCTCAGGGAACGAGTCGGCCGACGCCGCTGCGAAATCGGCGATTTTATTAACCCAGATTTTTTACCTCTGTTGTTCCCTCGTCAGATTCGTGTGTTATTTTACGTCGCCGCATCCTCTCGCTTTGGCGCGATGAGTGGACGGCCCTCCGGGGGAACAAATTGCGGGAAATTAAACCTGTCCCGTTAGTCTGGGGTACCTGTTCTCGTTCTACACGTCGGGAAGAGGTACGTTTAGTCCGTTTACGAATTGGACATTGCCTTTTTAGTCATAGATACTTGCTCAGTGGTGACCCCACTCCACTGTGTCAGCGGTGTGGTGCGCCGTTAACGTCGCGCCACATTTTAACTGAGTGTCAAGATTTAGCTCCACTGCGCGTTCGCGTGGGTCTGCCTGTTGGCATAGCCAACGTTTTGGCAGACAACGCGCATACTGTAGAATGTCTTTTACGTTTTATAAGTGACATTGGTTTTAGCCGTCGCATTTGATGCGCTGAGCGCCTTTTAGCTGTTTGATTTTACATTATCTTTTAATGGGGACACTCCTCCCCAGTGGACATCTGGCGCTCGTGTCCCTCGCATTCTACAGTTCTTGACACGTTGTTTTATTCTCTTGTTGACCAAGATTTTAGTGTGTAGATCTTAGTATTTGGTGTGTTGTGTTTTTTAGTGTTTTTGTCCAAGCGTTTTGTGTGGGGTTTTTTACTTTTTTGACTTTTGCATTTATATTTTACACATAGAAAGGGCGCTAATAACCTAGTAGTTGAGCGCCCTTAAACCCCATCTCATCATCTCCCCTATAGAAACCTGAAGTGGCTCACTAGGGAAGAAATTGAGAACAAATTTCAAGAGCATAAAAGAAGATTCAGAGACCGGCTATGTGCTGGAAGTAGATATCGAATACCCTGACCATATCCACGACGCCCATAACCAGCTACCTTTCTACCCACAGAGTGCAATACCACCGAACGGCCAATACAAGAAACTGCTTGCAACATTAGATAAGAAAAGCAAATATGTCTTGCACTACAGGGTGATGCAGCAGTGTATCGAGCACGGTCTAACTGTGAGACATATTCACAGGGTGGTGTCCTACGACCAGTCTAACTGTTAAAGACATATATCGACGTCAATACAGAGAAGAGAGCTCAAGAAAAATCAAAATTTGGACAAAACCTTTGGGAAAAAATGAATAATGCAGTATACGGGAAATTTATACAGAATGTAAGAAAATACACAGATTTCAAAATAGTTGGCAAATGGGAGCAAGCAAAGAAGTTGACGGCACGCAGCACTTACCTGCGCTCCATAATTTTCGAAGAAGATCTTGTAGGCATTGAACTGGGCAGAGAGGAGGTGCATATGAATAAGCCAATCTGCATTGGCCATGCAATTTTGGACATTTCTAAATTGATAATGTATGACTTTTTTATATCATGAAACCAAATTTGAAAGACTTGCTGCTGAATTACATGGATACAGACTCGTTTATCTTTGAAACGAGTTCTGATATCTATGAATTCATCCGGGAGAATCCACAGTATTTCGACACCTCAAACTTTGAAAAAGATAATGTATATGGCATTCAGCAAGCCAACAAGAAAAAGATTGGCTTGTTCAAGGATGAATTGGGCGGTTTGGTTATGGAAGAGTATGTCGGTATCAGGGCAAAATTATATGCATATAAATATAACGGCCAGACAATAAAGAAAGCAAAGGGCATCACCAGGGTGGGTATGGAGAAAATCGATTTCGGACATTATTTTGAATGCTTAAAGGACCACAGTATAACAATTTATTCACTTCAAAAAACATTTCGCAGTAAACATCACAAAATTACAACCATTGAAACAAACAAATTGGCATTGAAGGGTGGTGACGACAAAAGGAAGCTGATAGAAGGAACCTATAAGACTCTAGCCTGGGGCCATTATTCCCTTAGACCTGGTGATTGCTAGTGCTCACCATTGTAAAAATGTAAATATTGTATATAGTTTCGTATCCATTTAAAATTTGTGAGAATTTTTTATTTATTAGTTTTCCCTCTGATGATTTTTTACTGGTGTACATAGTTTCAAGTGTGTGAGGGTTTTTATGTATTAGTTTCCCTCTGATGATTTCTTACTGATGTGTATAGTTTCAAATGCGTATGAGGGTTTTTCAGTGTATTACTTTTCCCTCTGATGATTTTAATATTGTATATAGTCCCATATGTGTGTGCGAGGTTTTTTTTTTTTCTATATTAGTTTTCCCTCTGATGATTTTTAATATTGTATATAGTTTGAGTTTCATTTCATATGTGTATGTGAGGGTTTTTTGTATGAGTTTTCCCTCTGATGATTTTTTACTGAAGTGTATAGTTTCAAATGTCTATGAGGGTTTTATGTATTACTTTTCCCTCAGGTGATTTTTTAATATTGCATATAGTTTCCTATCTATTTAAAATGTGTGAGCGTTTTTTATTTATTAATTTTCCCTCTGATAATTTCTTAATCATGTATATAGTTTCAAATGTGTGAGGGTTTTTTATTTATTAATTTTCCCTCAAAAAATAAGAAGGATTTTTATAAAATAAAAACATACTCATGATTTTACAATCATAAAAATCTAGTCTTTATTAATTCTTCACCCATTACACCAAATCCTTTTTATCAATCCATTCAGTATCTGCAAAACCATACCACTTTACAAGAACTTTGTTTCCACGTTTACGTATAACCTTTTCTACTAAATTTGTGTTAGGATAGTCTTTTTTAGTTCATGTCCATAAAAGGCACCTTTTATGACTTCACCATTCCTATCGTTTAGTATGTATGTTGTAGGCTTGGTACGATTCACACGAAATACTTTGAAGATTTCAACACTCCAGTTAGATTCAAAACCCTTTTCAAAATGTCGTTTATGTTTAGATATCCTGACATAATCACCAACCCTAAACTTCCTTGAAGCCTTCTTCTCTCTTCGTTCTTGATTATAATTATACCCAGTCAGAAGAAGATCGTTGTTTTTCACTTCATTAGGCTTCATGCAGATAGTTGAATGAAAAGTATCATTGTACTTTACAAGGATTCTAGGTAACAGATCTAGCCACTTGTATAAGCCTTGGACTAAAAACTCTCGGTACATCATATTCTTCAAGGTCGAATTAATCGTTCAACAGCTGCAGCCTTCACATTGGTATAGGTACTGTAGTGGTTAATATTATACTTTAACATTAATCGTTTAAAGAACTTGTTATAAAACTCTTTCCCGTTGTCACTTTGAATATTCCGGGGAGGGACATCCATTTCTTGTAATATATCCTCCATAGCCTTTGCAACATTAACTCCACCCTTATCCTTTAAGGGTTTTGCATATGCCATTTTAGAGTAGAAGTTGATTGCGATCAGAATGTATTTGAAATTTTTGTTCACTCTTGCATAGGGTATCATTTCAATCAAATCAATTTGTAATAAATCATTCATACCTTTGCTGATAATTTTGCGTCGTAAATAGTTCCTCCTCGCCGATCCGTGAAGCTCTCTGGCGATATTCTGTTTGGCGGTCATGCTATAATTTTAGATGCTTTCAACTCTCGGATAATTTCCTCAATCTCTTGTGTGGCTATTATTACCAGCGCCCCTCGAAGCAAAAAGTAGCCTCAGTCTGTTCACTAATGTGTTAGGATTTCTCCAGAAAACGTAGTCAACCTCCTTATCAGGCTTATGCTCCTTCCATGCCAGTCCTAGACCTGAATGTGTATTGAGCAGGGGCGTATTATATTCTTGTATTTATACGATTTACCAGATCTCAAATGACCATGTCTGGTGTAACCACTTCTATGAAGAAAAGTACTTTTCAGAATCTTAGCGTACGTCTCCAAGTCTTCACTGGTGTATGAAGAAATCTGAGGCGATCGCTTAAAGATGAGCTCCGTCAAACCAGCGGTGGACTCATACGTTTCATCACCTATCAATATTTGATTATTTATAAAATGAATATCTTTATTTCCAAGCATATAACTACCGTCCTGATATCTCACACCGTACAATGTATCAATACGATCCTTGCCTTTTGAGCGAACGTATTGAAGGTAAGTAGAAATACTTGTAGAATCTCCATCTTCATTCTTGACGGTCTTCACAGTCATCCCCCGTTGAGTGTCCAAAATATCCTTGAGGGGGGCGGTTACGGGCTTCAAAGCTTTGGACATGACATGCTGAGTCTCAAACCTGAGACCTTTTAGAGCTCTCAGTTTTTCTTTACAGCCCTGGTATGCTCGGCTCCAGACTCTTTAAGTCTTATGCTTTCACTATCCATCTTACAAATGATGTGAAAATAGACGATCACCTTCAATTTATAGTCTGCGTCCAGCTTGAGTTCTCAATGTGTCGACAGCCTTAGCTAACATCTTGATATTGTTCATGAGCGTTAGTTTGGGTGTCATATGATATTGTTTATCTGGGTTGGCGCCTTATGAAGTTGTTTATAAGCGTTGGTGGCAAATGACGCTGTTCATGTGAAGTTGTTCGCTTCCTCGATGCGTATTTCTCTTCTTTCTCCGGCTAGCGTTGAGCAGTGTCGACTCTGTAAAGTCTACAGGGTGTGGTGAAATTATATCGATTACGATAATAACATCATCAGCTCTGGTGAATATTTACTTTATTATATTGTTATAATTTTGCATTTAGGAACGCGAACCTCCACTTCGTTAATTATCCGCGACTGACCTAGTGATGCTTTGTAGTAGGCAGTATCAAGATGTAATTGAACAAGTTTTCCCCGCGTTCATAGCCGCAGCTTAACTTGTACGGTGCAGAGTTCAGTTAGAGTTACTTGTCGTAACGTTAAACGAAGAGTAGTTACATGTAGCATGTTGCAGCGACGAGTGAAGAGTGTCGAGTGTCGTTACTAGTATTTTTTGAATTTCACCATCACTGATTTCATCCCTACTCCGCGTTCGATTTTCAATCATGTGACGATCTCCTGTTTTCGGATTCGTCAGTTTGTGTTTATGACATTCCATTTGCTGGCTAAAATGTTCATTTCGGTACAGCTTTCTCTTCCCACGGTTCTATTTTCAATTTGTTTAATTTATGCTGTAGCACGTAGTATGTTTATGGCTTTAAACCTTTTCTCGGTACAAACCTCATGTTTCTTCCGCTTTGAAAAGAAACAAGCACTTTCCTCGTAGACCCTTTTTAATGGCCATACGTTTTTGTATTCTGTTTTGCCGAGGACCCATCCTGTTCCAAGGGCAAGGGATATGTCAGTGACCTGAACCTTATTTCCTCAAGCAACTTGCAATGTTTCCGAATGAAGGTTTTCTTTCTATCGAGTTATAATATTACATACAAAATTTAAATCTTTGTTTAATCTATATACAAGCATTTCGAATACGGAGCCGAGTTGACATTTTACATGCTTATTTAATCTATATACAATTAAATCAACTACGGGTTAGTTGAACCGTATCATATGCCCTCACATGAAATTTCTCAATGGGCTGTAAGGACATTAGAAATTTATTGTGAAGCTCCATCAGAGCCGTAGGTTCTAGGGACATATCTCTTTTGCATTCATTCACGGTTATTACGGCGTGGCGGTTGTTTACGAATGAAGGTTAACGTTCCTGCTGCAGTTGTTACAAACGTGACAAATTACAATGTAAACTTACTTAGCACCTAACTTACTGGTTACATATTGTGTTTATTTTGGTTATTGACCCTGCATTGTTTTGAACAAATTCACACGTTGTCAGTTCTATTCCTGTGACCTTTGTAAGCACTTTCTCTTTCAGAAACCTTACATCTGTCCAGGCACACAACACTCAAAGGGACATTATACAAGACCATTGTGTTAGACCTTCCTCACTTCCCTTTTTTTTTTTTTTTTTAACTGTCCACTTCCATCACATATTTCGTTTAAAAATATTTGTATTCGTCGAGTTGGTCCATTTAATGCAACAGGGTGAAGGGAACTTTTACTCTGGATTTAGACAGGATACTATAATTAGAAATGTTTCTTATGATTAATTAGGAATTAAAACATTACATTTAAAAGACATTAACCAGATTAAAGCACTACGTTGTCAATATATATATATATATATATATACTGATACTTGCAGATTAGTATTAATATATGCATTAAAGAACCATACCTAATCCAAGACATTATTAACAGATATAGTGAAGTCATATGCTGTACACCGTGATACACGTTCAAAAGTACATTTGTCTCACTTTGTGTAAACCTTATAACTATCACATTTTTGTACACATATTCATCATCTCAGACATAACCCATTTACCAGTATATTAATGTAATTTAACATAGTACATATATGACAGGATATTGGCATAGATTCATACAACACATTATATACATGAATAATACTGCATACGTTATTTTCTTTAAATGGAGTATGTACAACAAATTACTTCTTACTTACATACATTTGTTTCTTAGATGCAGTTTTGAAAGTATGGTTACCATTAACTGTTTTATCCTACCTTTTTGTCTTTGCATATTGTCGCATGTGATGTTAGACGGACTTGTTTATTTTACATTAAGTTGGATCTTAACATTAATATGGCTCATTCTTCTAAATTCTAATAGAATCATATTTTACATTTTCTGCCTTAAGAAACTTTCTTAAGATGTGTACGTGACAGGATATATGTGGGCTACCTCATTTGCGTCATTTCCCATGAAAATTCTTAGAATAATGTTGCCTTTTGCAACATAGAACCGATCACGTGTTTCCGCTCAATCCTACACAATTCCGCTCAATCATACTTATGTATGGCGTCGGCTTACCACAAACAGGATATAGACGTCATTAGGATTGAGTCGGTTCTTGCCTATTTAAGCAAGCGCCTGAGCGCTGCTCGGGGGAGACCGACACATGCTAGACAGGGTCGAATCGCTGCCCGTCAGCATCTTAATCTGCTATCTACAACGATGAGTTCACAGGTCCGTCCACATTACACACGACAAGTACTTTAAGGTAAGATCTTACATGTACTCTAGCTTTGTTCCCCCTTCAATGTAAACTCAACATTGCAGGTATCTGAATTTAATAAACCAAGCAAGTAAAACTAAGCCAAGCTTGAGATGTTCTACCCTGAAACCGCTATTCCCCCTATGTCCATCCAGTCATGGATGTGACAATATGGTGGAGGCGCCTGCTTCTGTAAATTATTTTTGAGAAGTATGGTTCGACCCCGTACCTCTGTTTCTTATTCCTTATAAGATGTTTATGGTACAGGCACCGGCCTCTCTAATTAGTGAGTTGACAATATGGCGAAGGTGCCAGCTTTTCGAAATTATTTTAATTGAAAAGTGAGGTCCGATCTTCGGCCTCTCAATTTTAAAAGTTTACAGTTTTTTTTCGCGGCTCCTAATGCCGAAAACCTAATTTAAAATTTTTCTAGTTATTAAGTTCTTTTTAAATATTCAGCTTACTATCTAAGTATTATTTGAGTGTTATATGTGTTCTTTTCTCCTTTGCATGGAACTATTACAAAAGTATCTTAGCGATAGCCCTATTAGTGCCGAAATCAGAAAGTTAATCCGTGAATATCAGACTATTTTGGATACTAACACTCAGACTCAGAATCAAGCGCATATGTCCAATTTTCATGTTAGATCTAGTAGACGACTCCGAGGTTTGACTCTCAATCAGTATTTTGCACCAAAGGAACGTAGTTTAAGCGTGGGTGACCTGAACAACACAGTTTTGTCACAAGATTATTTTGAAACGTTAACGTCTTCAGGTTCAAGCTCGACGGAAGACATTATGGCAATGAATACGGCCTCTACGTCGGCAGCACCCTCGCTTCCCGAAGGGACCCAATGCAAAACAATCATTACCGCAAATGTGCCTTTTGCGCGACCTTTCATTGACCCTGGAAAATTCGAAGGCAAACCCGGTCCGGTCGTTGGAAACTACCTCTTTAACTTTGAAACCATAGCTACAGCGAATGGTTGGGAAGATAAGCACAAACTACAATATTTACCATGCTATTTACGAGACGCAGCAGCAAATTGGTTCAAAATATATTCCCTCCGTCACCCGCATCTTGAATGGACCGACCTAAAACATGCTCTTCAGACAGCATTCGTACCAGCGGCGCATGTTGATATTTTAGAATGCCGCTTACGTCACAGAGTGCAGGACCTGTCTGAATCAACAGAGACTTACATATATGATGTACTAGCTCTCTGTGACCAGGCAAATCAACTAAGTTGTTTCACAGATACTATGGCCGGTATGAAATTGTGCAACAGACATCGCCAGTTAATTATAAGATAAGAAATACAACAGGACCCAGAAGAACGAAAGCATCGTTCATGTCTCCAGGTTATACCCATACTATAAACCGTTTAGGAGAACTTAATTTTAGAAAAACTAAAGATCATACGATAATAGGCGTATATAACATAACAAAAGTAAGGACGATAGAATACCAATTACGACGAATTCTCCAACTATACCTAACTTTGTTTATGTTTAATATACGACCTAAACGATGTAATGCTAGCATGTTTTTCCTTTTAATTTTAAGTATGTTGGTGTTATGGAGAAAGAAGGGCTCTTTAACTCCTATAAAATAAATCAGTACACATTTCTTCTCGTATTTTGAGAATTCCATATAATTTTTTTTGCATACGTCCTAGTTACCTTAAATACTTCACTACATGTATTTACGTAATACGTAAATATTGCCTGCATTATGTTCCGCGTTGCGAGAACTTTATTCGGTTAGTTCTTAACTTCAACCTCAGCTTAGGAGGATATATCATTCTAATCTGTAAATACATAATTACTATACCAGGCTGGTATACGCAAGTAATTATATGCAGGAAACAGTGCTTGGAAAGCATCCTGTTAATTGCGATATTTAGGGAACATAAGTTTCTTACGCAACATCGCTTATATTCATGTACATATATTTTATTTATGGAATATTTTTAATCTTTTTGTCAAGTTATGATTACAGCAATGTAATATGTGCCAACTGCTATGCCAGTACGGTTGAATTATACACAAGCTCTTCGAACACTGTTATTGGACACTCTTCCATATATCGTCAGTTTCCGACGACAGTTTTGGAAGCACACTTTGGACTTATTTCACAATTAAAGGTACGCATAATTCTGCTTTATTTCTGTTCATAGAGAGAAGCATCTCTCTCAGAGAGTGCCTCTTGGGAAATTTATACGGAAGCGACTTCCGCTTAACTTATCTTGGTTATGGTTTGAGAAATGTATATGAGAGTTCTTTTATTAACTTTAAAGATACCTAGAGATTATCAGAGATTTTATTACACGTTTTACAGCCGAATTTTAAATTTCAGCATTAACTAAGGGTAAATCATAAGATCCCCCTAGTTTAATGGTATGAACATATGATAAGAGTATAGGGATGATTTTACCGACTCGTTACGCTCTCGGGTTTACCGCCAGGTTCCGTTAGCATTTTTAATTTTTGGAGCTCTTATGTACTTATTAATGAGTTCATGGGTAGATTTTGATATCTACGTTTTTTCCCGTGCGCACGGATCTGATTACAAATATTCAGCAATTACGATTTTTCTGATTGATATCAGTCTTTCTTGCGAATCTGATATTACAGTGAATTTTATTGTGTGTGTGTGTGTAGAGACACACATGATTAGTATCAGGATATTGGTACTGAGTTATTTTATTTATGCTGAAGTAAATGATTGAGATATAGAGTGTTTGGCTATGAATTACATATGCATAGCAATAATTTTTCTTTTACGTGGCATAGCTTCCACGAAGGGCTGATTTTCTCAATACCTCATACTGATAACCTCTAGGATATGACAGTATTGCTTATTTCTCTCCCAGGGTGTGATGATGATGATATGCGGTTTAAGGGCGCTAAACTGCTATGGTCATCAGCGCCCTTACAATGTATAAAAGATAAGGTCAAAATATAAAACAGGTAAAAGAACCGCATAGTTAAAAACGGGACACAAACCCGCGATGTTCAAAAAGCTAAAACTAACAATAATAGAACAAAAACAAAATAACAATAACAACAATAAGAACAACAATAATAACAAGAACAATAATAACAATAACAATACAAAGTTCTGAAAAACCAACACACTAAAAGCATAGGCAATAAAAGATTAAAACGTGTCAGGAACTGTAGAATGCGAGGGACATGAGCGCCATATGTCCACTGGGGATAGCAGTTCCCATAAAAACAGACAGACTAAAAGTACTAAGCTAACAGACGCCCAACGCATTAAATGCGCAGATTAAAATCACTGTCATGAATAAAACGTAAAACACATTCTACAGCACGCGTGTCGTCTGCCAAAATGTTGGCTAGGCCAACAGGCAAACCCACACGAGCACGCAATGCAGCTAAAACCTGACACTCTGTTAAAATGTGACGCACCGTTAAGGGCACGTCACACTGCCCACAGAGTGGTGCGGGGTCACCACTTAGCAAATACCTATGACTAAAAACACAATCTCCAATCCGTAGACGAGCTAAAATTACCTCTTCCCGACGACAAGAACGAGAAGAGGTACCCCAGAGCAACGGGAAAGGCTTAACCTCCCGCAACTTGTTCCCCCGGAGGGCCGTCCACTCATCGCGCCAGCGCGAGAGGATGCGGCGAGGTAAAATAACACACGAATCGGACGAGGGAACAACAGAAGTAAAAAATCTGGGTAATAAAATCGCCGATTTCGCAGCGGCGTCGGCAGACTCATTACCTGACATGCCCACATGACCTGGAATCCACATGAAGGACACGCTGATGCCAGACACACCAAGCGAGTGGAGCAGGTCATGTATGCGCTGTACGAGTGGGTGGTAATGGTACAGCGCATGAATAGTCTGAAGGGCACTCAGAGAGTCCGTACAAATAAAACAGTGCCGTAAGTCGTGCCGCTGAATGTATAAAACAGATTGATAAATGCTAAGAAGTTCGGCGGTAAAAATTGAACATTGTCGAGGTAAACGAAAAGTAAAACTCTGTACACCAAAAACAAAGGCACATCCTACTCCAACATCAGTCTTAGACCCATCAGTATATATAAAATGACAGTCCCCGAACTGCGCTTGTAGTTCTAAAAAGGCGGATCTAAGAACAGAAGCAGGGGTCGCATTTTTCGGCATCGACGTTAGCCCAAGTTGATGTGGGCCTCAGCGCGCGACCATGGAGGAAAGCGCGTTTCCCCTCGGGTAAGGGCCGGCGCTGGCGTAACGTCCAAATGCCGAAGTAGCAGTCGAAATCGAACCCCTGGAGGGAGCAATGCAGAGGATGTGATGATGATGATATGCGGTTTAAGGGCGCTAAACTGCTAGGGTCATCAGCGCCCTTACAATGTGTAAAATATAAGGTCAAAATATAAAAGGTAAAAAAACCGCATAATTAAAAAACGGGACACAAACCCGCGATGTCCAAAAAGTTAAAACTAACAATAGCATAACAATACAATAACAATAACAACAAGAATAAAAATAACAACAAGAATAACAATAACAACAATAATAACAATAAATATACCTCAAAAACCAACACACTAAAAGCAGAGCCAATAAAAGATTAAAACGTGTCAAGAACTGTAGAATGCGGGACATGAGCGCCATATGTCTCTGGGGAGTAAGTCCCTATAAAAACATACAGAATCAAATAACAAAGCCAAAAGACGCTCAGCGCATCAAATGCGACGATTAAAATCAATGTCACTTATAAAACGTAAAAGACATTCTACAGCATGCGCGTCGTCTGCCAAAACGTTGGCTATGCCAACAGGCAGACCCAGGCGAACGCGCAGTGGAGCTAAAACTTGACACTCAGTTAAAATGTGACGCACCGTTAAGGGCACGTCACACTGCTGACACAGCGGAGCGGGATCACCACTGAGCAGGTAACTATGACTAAAACGACAATGTCCAATTCGTAAACGGGCTAAAAGTACCTCTTCCCGACGTAAAGAACGAGAAGAGGTACCCCAGATTAACGGGAGAGGCTTAACCTCCCGCAACTTGTTCCCCCGGAGGGCCGTCCACTCATCGCGCCAGCGCGAGAGGATGCGGCGACGTAAAATAACACACGAATCTGACGAGGGAACAACAGAGGTAAAAAATCTGGGTAATAAAATCGCCGATTTCGCAGCGGCGTCGGCAGACTCATTACCTGAGATGCCCACATGACCTGGAATCCACATGAAGGACACGCTGATGCCAGTGACATCAAGCGAGTGGAGCAGGTCATGTATGCGCTGTACAATCGGGTGGTAATGGTACAGCGCAGTAATAGTCTGAAGGGCACTCAGAGAGTCCGTACAAATAAAACAGTGCTGTAAGGCGTGCCGCTGAATGTATAAAATAGATTGATAAATGCTAAAAAGTTCGGCGGTAAAAATTGAACATTGTCCAGGTAAACGAAACTTAAAACTACAGTTACCAGAAACAAAGGCACATCCAACTCCAGCTTCAGTCTTAGATCCATCGGTAAAGATAAAATGGAAGTCTCCGAATTGAGCCCGTAATTCTAAAAAAGCCGATCTAAAGACTGAAGCAGGGGTCTCAGTCTTCGGCATCGACGTTAGCCCAAGGTGACAGTGGGCCTCAGCACGAGACCATGGAGGAAAACGCGTTTCCCCCCGTGGAAGGGCCGGCGCTGGCGGAACGTCTAAATGCCGAAGGAGCTGTCGAAAGCGAACCCCTGGTGGGAGCAAGGCAGAGGAGCTAATAAAATAGTGACGATCAAGTGACTCCTCGAAAAATAACTCGAAGGACGGGTGGTTAGGCAAGCTTGAGAGTCGACAAGTGATGATGATGATGATATGCGGCTTAAGGGCGCTAAACTGCTGAGGTCATCAGCGCCCTTACAAGGTATAAAATATAAAGTCAAAAAATAAAAGATAGGTAAAAAACCGCATAATTAAAAAAACGGGACACAAACCCGCGATGTCAAAAAGCTAAAACTAACAATATAACAATAACAAATATAACAATAACAATAATAACAATAACAACAATAACAAGAAAAACAATAATAACAATAACAGCAATAATAACAAGACAAAGATCTGAAAAACAACACACTAAAAGCATAGGCAGTAAAGGATTAAAACGTGTCAGGAACTGTAGAATGCGAGGGACATGAGCGCCATATGTCCACTGGGGATAAGAGTCCCCATAAAAACTGACAGAATAAAAGTAATAAGTTAAAAGACGCTCAACGCATTAAATGCGCAGATTAAAATCACTGTCATGAATAAAACGTAAAACACATTCCACAGCATGCGTGTCGTCTGCCAAAACGTTGGCTAAGCCAACAGGCAGACCTACACGAGCACGCAATGCAGCTAAAACCTGACACTCTGTTAAAATGTGACGCACCGTTAAGGGTACGTCACACTGCCCACAGAGTGGTGCGGGGTCACCACTGAGCAAATACCTATGACTAAAAACACAATGTCCAATTCGTAAACGGGCTAAAAGTACCTCCTCCCGACGTGAAGAACGAGAAGAGGTACCCCAGATTAACGGGAGAGGCTTAACCTCCCGCAACTTGTTCCCCCGGAGGGCCGTCCACTCATCGCGCCAGCGCGAGAGGATGCGGCGACGTAAAATAGCCCACGAATCTGACGAGGGAACTACAGAGGTAAAAAATCTGGGTAATAAAATCGCCGATTTCGCAGCGGCGTCGGCAGACTCGTTACCTGAGATGCCCACATGACCTGGAATCCACATGAAGGAGACGCTGATGCCAGAGACACCGAGAGAGTGGAGCAGGTCATGTATGCGCTGTACGAGTGGGTGGTAATTGTACAGCGCATGAATAGCCTGAAGGGCACTCAGAGAGTCCGTACAAATAAAACAGTGCCGTAAGTCGTGATGCTGAATGAATAAAACAGATTGATAAATGCTAAAAAGTTCGGCGGTAAAAATTGAACATTGTTGAGGTAAACGAAAAGTAAAACTCCGTACACCAAAAACAAAGGCACATCCTACTCCAACATCAGTCTTAGACCCATCAGTATATATAAAATGACAGTCCCCGAACTGCGCCTGTAGTTCTAAAAAGGCGGATCTAAGAACAGAAGCAGGGGTCGCATTTTTCGGCATCGACGTTAGCCCAAGGTGGATGTGGGCCTCAGCGCGCGACCATGGAGGAAAACGCGTTTCAGCCTCGGGTAAGGGCCGGCGCTGGCGTAACGTCCAAATGCCGAAGTAGCAGTCGAAATCGAACCCCTGGGGGGAGCAATGCAGAGGAGCGAACGAAATATTGTCGATCTAGCGAATCCTCGTAAAATACATGGAAGGACGGGTGGTTAGGCAAGCTTGAGAGCCGACAAGCATAGCTACATAAGAGCATCTCACGCCTGAAAGACAGCGGAGGCTCTGCAGCCTCAGCGTAAAGACTGGGCACGGGGCTAGTTGGAAAGGCCCCTGTAGCGACTCTAAGACCACGATGATGAATGGGATTCAAACGACGTAACACAGATGGACGTGCCGACGAATAAACTATACACCCGTAATCAAGTTTGGATCGGACCAAAGAGCGATAAAGGCGAAGAAGGACGGTCCGATCAGCTCCCCAGGATGTGCCACTTAAAACACGTAAAATATTAAGAGAACGGTCACACTTTGCTTTTAAAAAGGAAACGTGCGAGGTCCAACACAACTTCCTGTCAAAAATCAACCCCAAAAATTTCGCCTCGTCTGCAAACGGAAGTATCCCTGGCCCAAGATGGAGAAAGGGCGGAGGGAAATACTTCCGGCGCCAGAAGTTGATGCAGACGGATTTCTCGGCGGAGAAATTAAAGCCGTTGGCGTTACTCCAGGCGTAGAGACGGTCGATACAGCTCTGGAGACGGCGTTCGAGTAGACAGGTCCGCCGTGAACTGCAATAAATAGCGAAATCGTCAACAAAAAGGGACGATGAAATGCCAGGTGGAATACAATCAACAATGGGGTTGATAGCAATCGCAAAAAGTGTGACACTGAGTACAGAGCCCTGCGGTACTCCGTTCTCTTGAATAAAACGACGAGATAAAACCGAGCCCACACGTACACGAAAGACGCGGTCCGTCATAAACTCCCGAAGAAATATGGGAAGACGACCGCGGATATTCCAATCGTGAAGTGTACGTAAAATGCCGCCCCTCCAACAAGTGTCATAAGCTTTCTCCAGGTCAAAAAATACAGCCACGGTTTGACACTTTCTCAGAAATCCATTCATAATATGCGTCGACAAGGACACCAGATGGTCGACGGTAGAGCGATAGCGACGAAACCCGCACTGAGCGTTCGCTAGAAGTTTCTGAGACTCAAGCCACCATGTCAACCGCCCGTTGATCATGCGCTCCATCACCTTGCAAATGCAACTGGTGCGAGAGATAGGGCGGTAGCTGGAAGGTAGTTGGCGATCCTTCCCAGGCTTAAGTATTGGGACAATGGTGGCTTCGCGCCAAACGGAAGGAAAAATGCCGTCTTGCCAAATACGGTTATAGACCTGTAAGAGAAATAGTTTACTGTCGGCTGAAAGGTTCTTTAACATCAGGACATGAATGCCGTCCGGCCCGGGAGCGGAGTGCCGAGAGCAATGAAGAGCGTGCTCCAGCTCCCTCATTGTGAATAATTCGTTATAGCATTCATCATTAGCAGACCGAAAAGTATAGGATGCGGAATCCTGCCGGTCTTTAATAGAGCGAAAGCCGGCGGAATAATGGTCTGAACTGGAAACCGCCTCAAAGGCAGAACCCAGAGTGTTAGCGATGGCAGCCGGATCCACTATGGTGGCATTAGAAACCTGAAGGCCAGAAACAGTACAATGTGACACTTTACCTGAGAAGCGACGAAGTTTATCCCAAACAACGGATGAAGGCGTAAAACGATTAAAAGACTCGACAAAACGAGCCCAAGATGCCTTCTTGCTATCCTGAATAATGCGACGAGCCCTGGCGCGCGATTGTTTAAAAGTCACCAAATTATCAAGTGTAGGGTGGCGCCGAAACACCCTAAGTGCAGTCCTACGGGCACGAACGGCGTCCCGACAATCCTCGTTCCACCACGGAACAGGTGGCCGCCGAGGTTGGGAGGATGAACGGGGTATTGCACGTTCGGCGGCTGAGAAAATAATAGACGTAAGGTGCTGCACTAGTTGATTAATGTCGGAGAAGGGCTGGTCGTCAAAATGCACGAGGCTGGAATACAAGCTCCAGTCGGCTTTTGCGAATATCCAGGTAGGTACTCTGGAATGCTGTACGTGGTGCGACAGAAGAGAAACGATGCAGGGGAAATGGTCGCTGGAGTAGGTGTCAGCGACGACGTTCCACTGAAGGCGACGTGCAAGCTGGATTGAGCAAAGAGCAAGGTCCAGGTGAGAGAAAGTACCAGAAGAATCAGAAATAAAAGTAGGTGCACCTGTATTGAGGATGGAAAGGTTGAACTCATAAAAAATGTCGGAAAGAAGAGTTCCCCTCGCACAAGCCCTTGGCGAACCCCATAGTGGGTGATGGGCATTAAAATCTCCCAACAGGAGAAATGGTGTTGGGAGAGCGGACAGGAGAGCTCGAATGTCCGCGGGAGCGAGGGGAGACGATGGAGGTGAATATACAGAGCAAACAGAAAACAAAAAGCCGGGTAAGTGAAGGCGAACGGCAACAGCTTGCAAGCCGGATGTAAGTGTGACAGGTGTAAAATGAACGTCGTTACGCACTAAGAACATGACACCTCCATGAGCAGGAGTACCCTCCTCCGGTTCAAGGTCGTAGCGAACCGGAGTATATCCTCGGAGATCAAAAGGATCGTGAGGGCGAAGCTTAGTCTCCTGCAAACATACGACCATAGGCGAATGGGAACGCAATAAAAGTTGCAGTTCCGCCCTATGCGATCGTACACCACGTACATTCCAGGTCAGGATAGCCATTAAGAATAGGGGGATAAACTGTCTATTTAGAAGGGCGGCTTAAAATTACCTTTTGTTTAACCTTTGGGCTCGGGCTTTTTGTATGGAGTTGGTCAGACTCCATAGCTTCCTCGGAGGGAGGGCCCACGCGCTCAGTGCCAGAAACCGATTCAAGCGCCGTGAATCGGTTCTGGGTGGCGATGGGTGAAGGGTGCCGCTGAGCGCGGCTTGTCCCAGGACCATCCTGGGACAGCGACCTCCGAGGAGGAGAAGGTGAACTTTTGTTACCGCGCGCACGCGGAGGGTCTTTCAAAAAATCTTCCCTACGAAGTTTCTGCTTGGGCTTCTTTTCAACGGTTTGCGACTTCATTGACTTGACCAGGTTTATACGGCTTGGTAACTGTAGCCTTAATAGACGGCCGGATGGTAGTGGCGGTTAATCCAGTCAAGGTCCAGGTCTGAGTTTCGGCATCTACTCGTGGTACTGGCGAGGCAACAACAGAACTAAATGTGCCAGATCGCAGGAGTGAAGGTTGGCGCGCATGGAAACGCCTCCGGGCTTCAGCGAAGGAGAGTTTTTCCTTTACCCGGATCTCCTGGATCGCCTTCTCGTCCAAGTACCGCGGACAGTCGGCAAACGAAGCAGAATGTGACCCTTTACAATTAACGCAGACGGGGGCTGTTGAACAGGTACCTTCGTGTGAGGGCTGGCTACATGTTGCACAGATGTTAACGGCACTCTTACAGGAGACTTGCGTATGCCCAAAACGTTGGCATTTAAAACAACGCAGAGGTCTAGGAATATAAGGCCTCACAGAAATGCGTTCGTACCCTGCGGAAATGCTCGTGGGCAGATCGACGCCATCAAATGTAAGAAACAGGGTACGAGTGGGTACCAATACGCCGTCGCGTTTGGCCTGTACTCGATGCACTGCAGTCACCTTTTGATCAGAGAGATATTCTACGAGATCCTCGTCCGAAATACCATCGAGGCTATGGGTGGTAACGACGCCCCGACAGGAGTTCAATGTGCGGTGCTTCTCAACACGGATGGGGTAACCGTGGAGAAGCGTAGCGCGCAACAAGGTCTTACTTTGCTGATCGGACTTAGTTTGTGCCAATAAGGAACCATTCCGTAGACGAGTGCATGATTGAACCGCACCAGCAATAGCATCTATGCCCTTCTGAATGATAAAAGGGTTCACCTTCTCAAAGTTTTGTCCTTCTTCTGTTCTCGAAATGACCAAGTAACAACCAGATGACGGCGGTGCTACTTCTGTTACAATGACTTTTCGGCGCTTGTTGTTAATAATGGAGAAAGGGTGCTCCATAGCGAAAAAAATCCTCCACCATTGCAACCGTCTCCGACCTCGGGCTCTGACTTCTCGGGCGTTACCCCGTCTTGGGTGAGTGGCCTATCTATACCAGACTCACCCCAGGGTCACACCTCCCAGAACATAGACAGAGGGACCCAATCGCCGTCAGAAGTCAGCAGCTCATGCAATGGCCCCCCCGCGGGACTGCAGTTGAACAGCGGATACGAACACAAACCCTACATGACGACCCCGGGTGGTGGGGATGACGCCATTACCCACTCACCCAGCTGCGCACGCGGTGCGCGGGTATCCGTCAGGCTGTGTCCACGGAGGATTTAAATAAAAGGATAAAAGAAACTAAAACAGTGTGGGCGTTTCGCACGCAAGGTAGGCCGGCGGGGAAGAAAAAGAGATATGCGAATGTCGTGGTGCGAAATGGTCGGAAAGTGATAAGGGAAGAAAGAAACGATGGTGAGGTGCGGTATGGATGAAATGCAAAGAACGCACGAGAGCCTACCTTGTGTCCACCGGTCACTTGAAGAACCCACCTCGACCGGATGGGGGTGAGGGGATGAATATGGCGATGATTGGCTCGGGAACCCCCGGGTGCGCCAAAAACCCGTACTCACATAAGGTGAGCCCCTGAGGGGGAGAGTCGACAAGCATAGCTGCACAAGAGCATCTCACGCCTGAAGGACAGCGGAGGCTCTGCAGCTTCTGCGTACAGACTGGGTACAGGGCTAGTTGGAAAGGCCCCTGTAGCGACTCTGATGCCACGATGGTGAATGGCATTCAATCGACGTAACACAGATGGACGTGCCGACGAATAAACAATACACCCGTAATCAAGCTTGGATCGGACCAAAGAGCGATAAAGGCGAAGAAGGACGGTCCGATCAGCTCCCCAGGATGTGCCACTTAAAACACGTAAAATATTAAGAGAACGGTCACACTTTGCTTTTAAAAACGAAACGTGGGAGGTCCAACACAACTTCCTATCAAAAATCAACCCCAAAAATTTCGCCTCGTCTGCAAACGGAAGTATCCTTGGCCCAAAATGGAGAGAGTGCGGACGGAAATACTTCCGGCGCCAGAAGTTGATGCAGACGGATTTCTCGGCGGAGAAATTAAAGCCGTTGGCGTTACTCCAGGCGTAGAGACGGTCGATACAGCTCTGGAGACGGCGTTCGAGTAGACAGGTCCGCCGTGAACAGCAATAAATAGCGAAATCGTCAACAAAAAGGGACGATGAAATGCCAGGAGGAATACAATCAACAATGGGGTTGATAGCAATCGCAAAAAGTGTGACACTGAGTACAGAGCCCTGCGGTACTCCGTTCTCTTGAATAAAACGACGAGATAAAACCGAGCCCACACGTACACGAAAGACGCGGTCCGTCATAAACTCCCGAAGAAATATGGGAAGACGACCGCGGATATTCCAATCGTGAAGTGTACGTAAAATGCCGCCCCTCCAACAAGTGTCAAGCTTTCTCCAGGTCAAAAAATACAGCCACGGTTTGACACTTTCTCAGAAATCCATTCATAATATGCGTCGACAAGGACACCAGATGGTCGACGGTAGAACGATGGCGACGAAACCCGCACTGAGCGTTCGCTAGAAGTTTCTGAGACTCAAGCCACCATGTCAAGCGCCCGTTGATCATGCGCTCCATCACCTTGCAAATGCAACTGGTGAGGGAGATAGGGCGGTAGCTGGAAGGTAGTTGACGATCCTTCCCAGGCTTAAGAATAGGGACAATGGTGGCTTCGCGCCAAACGGAAGGAAAAATGCCGTCTTGCCAAATACGGTTATAGACCTGTAAGAGAAAGAGTTTACTGTCGGCTGAAAGGTGCTTTAACATCAGGACATGAATGCCGTCCGGGCCAGGAGCGGAGTGCCGAGAGCAATGAAGAGCGTGCTCCAGCTCCCTTATTGTGAATAATTCGTTATAGCATTCATCATTAGCAGACCGAAAAGTATATGATGCGGAATCCAGCCGGGCTTTAATAGAGCGAAAGCCGGCGGAATAATGGTCTGAACTGGAAACCGCCTCAAAGGCAGCACCCAGAGTGTTAGCGATGGCAGCCGGATCCACTATGGTGGCATTAGAAACCTGAAGGCCAGAAACAGTACAATGTGACACTTTACCTGAGAAGCGACGAAGTTTATCCCAAACAACGGATGAAGGCGTAAAACGATTAAAAGACTCGACAAAACGAGCCCAAGATGCCTTCTTGCTATCCTGAATAATGCGATGAGCCCTGGCGCGCGATTGTTTAAAAGTCACCAAATTATCAAGTGTAGGGTGTCGCCGAAACACCCTAAGCGCAGTCCTACGCGCACGAACGGCGTCCCGACAATCCTCGTTCCACCACGGAACAGGTGGCCGCCGAGGTTGGGAGGATGAACGGGGTATTGCGCGTTCGGCGGCAGAGAAAATAATAGACGTAAGGTGCTGCACTAGTTGGTTAATGTCGGAGAAGGGCTGGTCGTCAAAATGCACGAGGCTGGAATATAAGTTCCAGTCGGCTTTTGCGAATATCCAGGTAGGTACTCCGGAATGCTGTACGTGGTGCGACAGAAGAGAAACGATGCAGGGGTAATGGTCGCTGGAGTAGGTGTCAGCGACGACGTTCCATTGAAGACGATGAGCAAGCTGGAGTGAGCAAATGGCAAGGTCCAGGTGAGAGAATGTACCAGAAGAATCAGAATTAAAAGTAGGTGCATCTGTATTGAGGATGGAAAGATTAAACAGATAAAAAATGTCGGAAAGAAGAGTTCCCCTCGCACAAGCCCTTGGCGAACCCCATAGTGGGTGATGGGCATTAAAATCTCCCAACAGAAGAAATGGTGTTGGGAGAGCGGACAGGAGAGCTCGAATGTCCGCGGGAGCGAGGGGAGACGATGGAGGTGAATACACAGAGCAAACAGAAAACAAAAAGCCGGGTAAGTGAAGGCGAACGCAAACAGCTTGCAAGTCGGATGTAAGTGTGACAGGTTTAAAATGAACGTCGTTACGCACTAACAACATGACACCTCCATGAGCAGGAGTACCCTCCTCCCGTTCAAGGTCGTAGCGAACCGGAGTATATCCTCGGAGATCAAAAGGATCGTGAGGGCGAAGCTTAGTCTCCTGCAAACATACGACCATAGGCGAATGGGAACGCAATAAAAGTTGCAGTTCCGCCCTATGCGATCGTACACCACGTACATTCCAGGCCAGGATAGCCATTAAGAAAAAGGGGATAAACTGTCTATTTAGAAGGGCGGCTTAAAATTACCTTTTGTTTAACCTTTGGGCTCGGGCTTTTTGTATGGAGTTGGTCAGACTCCATAGCTTCCTCGGAGGAAGGGCCCACGCGCTCAGTGCCAGAAACCGATTCAAGCGCCGTGAATCGGTTCTGGGTGGCGATGGGTGAGGGGTGCCGCTGAGCGCGGCTTGTCCCAGGACCTTCCTGGGACAGCGACCTCCGAGGAGGAGAAGGTGAACTTTTGTTACCGCGCGCACGCGGAGGGTCTTTCAAAAAATCTTCCCTGCGTAGTTTCTGCTTGGGCTTCTTTTCAGCGGCTTGCGACTTCATTGACTTTGGACCAGGTTTATAGGGCTTGGTAACAGTAGCTTTAATGGACGGCCGGATGAATCTCCCAGGGTGCCAGATATTAAAATAACAGTTGTGTAATGTATGATGAAATCTATTTATTATTGTTTTAATATGCAATATTGTATAAATTGCAATTAGCTCTCCTGAGCACTTTATCTGTTCTCTGCATGGTTTCACTTAGGAAGCCATTGCATATTTTTGTTGTGTTATTGTATGATCTCCTAGTAAAAGCTAGACTGTTTACTTATACTATTTACCTCCAATTGAACACAGGTTGTAAGCTTGAGAAATGCCAGGTGTATTTTATTCTGTATGATAATAATTTTTTAATCATTGTTATTCCCTACGGATTTGGCAGGTCTGCCTCTTTTTTACTACGGAACTTCTACCCATCGTTTCCCATTGAATACCCGTGTACACATTAGACATTCACTTTGAGGCACACCCCCTCACAATGTAACTATGTGCACATTTTTTGAGCTATTATTGTGGTAGGGTCCTACCTTGAGTCAATTGTTCTACACATTATTTCCGTCCATTTATGGTCGGCGTGGGATGGTAGAGATTGTTTTTTTCTTTTCTCTCACTTCCCCCCCCCCCTTTATACGCATTTTTGAATGAAAATGTCTTTTTTTCTCCCTCGTTCTCCTCGGCAAATTTAAGCTTTACAATATTGTGTTCACCTGGTTCTTTATAATAGAAAATTATGCAACCTTATAATTTCACGAACGAATCAATTGTTTTGATACTTTATTATTATACACAGGAAACTGGAATTTTCCGTTTATGTTAAACTTTTGTTATGTTATGTTCATTGAAACGAAGTTACACTTTATGTATTCTGTGTGAGGTGAAACATGCGTGTACCTACCTGTCTCTGTCTTGTGACAGTAGCTTTTAAGGACATTTTTGGCCTATGTTGCCTTGGAAATACTTTGTACACTTTTATCTACCCTCCTTCAGACATTTATGTTGTCTGGCTTGGTTACATGGATGTTTCACCCTGCTCCTGCCTCTCACATGTTTAGCTGTGAATTTGATTAATATTTTTGTTTGATACTTTAAGTGGCACATTGTATATTTCCTTTCTTTCATCCCCCCTCCGTTGTTTCCCACCGATTGTTTTTCCCTAATGTTATTTAACGTACCCTTGTGATTAGCTTATGTTCCACCTCTAACCCTAATTTCTTTCTTTGGTTTTATGGCTACGGCATGGTCGCCACTTCGACGCGAGGACTACAGCAAGGAAATTCACGGCTTCATTTTCATCATGAGACGCACTGGACACTTAATGGCGTATGGGATGCACGACGACATTCTTCAACTATGAGAAACCAATAGAATTCATATGAACAGTTCTCATCGCTGATAAAACGACTCTTCAGGCGCATCTTTCAGTATTTAACTGATTACGAACGCACTCTCTACGTGGTTTCCGCCGGATTTCCCTGCCGCTGCTGACTTTCTGTGAGGACACATGCACTCGTGTTCCTCTTCTCCTGGCAGTGCGGAAATTCTATACACGTTCCTTACAGGCGCGTTCGACGAGCATAAACTTGCGTTTTTTGGTCCGCCGTTGGACATTGTGCTACAGTGTGTCCTAGACTTACCAGACAGTGCAGTGATGATGTGCCGTGATTGGACTTGTCCTCGCTCGAGCTGGATCTGCGACTCACCTTGTAACCCTCCTTCCTTTTCCATTTTCCCCCTATATAATCCTAACGTTTTTTTTCTGCAGCCACGTAATGTATAGTGTTTATTACCTCCATGCAGGCAGGGCTATACTTCATTTTTGTAATTTGTATCTGATTTAGCACCTAGCAAGTGTGCTGGGTTGCCTAAGTGCCCTGATGTAACTTTGTATTTCTTTATATCTTATTGTACTTCGCTTTTGTATTCGTTTGTTTTGCAATGTTGGGTACCCCTTTGAACTTTATTTCTGCTCTATTTATTTTTATGGTTTTTAACGCCACCAGGTGGTGTCATTTTAGAGCAGGGGAGTATTGTCGCATGTGATGTTAGACCGACTTGTTTATTTTACGTTAAGTTGGATCTTAACATTAATATGGCTCATTCTTCTAAATTCTAATAGAATCATATTTTACATTTTCTGCCTTAAGAAACTTTCTTAAGATGTGTACGTGACAGGATGTATGTGGGCTACCTCATTTGCGTCATTTCCCATGGAAATTCTTAGAATAATGTTGCCTTTTGCAACATAGAACCGATCACGTGTTTCCGCTCAATCCTACACAATTCCGCTCAATCATACTTATGTATGGCGTCGGCTTACCACAAACAGGATATAGACGTCATTAGGATTGAGTCGGTTCTTGCCTATTTAAGCAAGCGCCTGAGCGCTGCTCGGGGGAGACCGACACATGCTAGACAGGGTCGAATCGCTGCCCGTCAGCATCTTAATCTGCTATCTACAACGATGAGTTCACAGGTCCGTCCACATTACACACGACAAGTACTTTAAGGTAAGATCTTACATGTACTCTAGCTTTGTTCCCCCTTCAATGTAAACTCAACATTGCAGGTATCTGAATTTAATAAACCAAGCAAGTAAAACTAAGCCAAGCTTGAGATGTTCTACCCTGAAACCGCTATTCCCCCTATGTCCATCCAGTCATGGATGTGACAATATTTCTGCATTTTTTTAACAGTTCTGTATCATTTCAGCCTCCAAATTGGGATTTTTTTAACAGAAATCAATTCGTTAGTGGAGATTTGATTGCCTCTTTATATGGCTTCATTAGAACTATGTTGTATCTGCCTATTATTTTGCCAGTTTTCAAATGTTGAAGTTGGTAAACACGGTCGCCTATCTGTTCCGTCACTCTAAAAGTAAAGTCCGTAGATAAAATTAAATCCCTCGTTCACATGGGTTAGTTTGTGGTTGGCAATAACTAGTGTTAATGTGGTTCATTCTAAGAAATAATGGAATCCTTTGCACAATCCCGTTTTTTTTCTCGAAAATATCTCTCTATGTTTCATAAGAATGGCCAACAGGTGTTCCTTCTGCCTGTCACTCCCTTATCCGTGCGGTGATTTACAGATTACAATGCTCTTGTACCTGAATGTGAGTCGACTCAGTACGCTTCATGAAATTTTCCTCGTCCTCGCAAAACATTCCGTATGTCTGTATGAGGTTGCTATCAGCTGTGCCTTGGTCTGACGTCATCGCTGCTTCATACCTGGTATCGTCCAGTACGACCAGCTGTGGCAACATTCTTACGATTTGGGCGCTCTCTTCAATATTCAAATATTCGACGAAAAATGTTTCTGTGTTAACCACAGTTTCTTCTTCGGTCAACATAACCCTATCCGTATTTGACGAACATGCAAACGGCACGACTACAGAGGTCTTTGGCGCGTAAAGTGTCAATTGTGCGCGTCCATAATTAATGATGTCTCTCATAGCAAATAGCACGTCGTTACCCAATATCAATTCCACTGCGAGCTTAGAAATCACAAGACAAACTCAAGCTTATATTTACATACTGTTGCCGTTATCAAGACCTGCTGCGTTACCCTCTGTTTCGCTCTCCCGGCCGCCAAAATACAAAAGGTGTTCCTTACAGGAAGAATTTGTAAGTTCGCATTCCTAGTTTTCAAATGCTCGAACAGAGCCTGGCTACACGCAGATGGATGAACCTGAATCCACGGTTATTAAAAAGTTTCATTTTCTATGATTGCTTCTACACGCGGTGCTTCCATTATTTCTTGTGCGACGGTCACATCCCTACAGTTATCTGTAACATTTTGCTGATTAATTTCCAGAGAGCTACTTTCCGCTCTTTTCCCTGTTTCATTCGCACTAGTCCTTCCACTTACGTCCCCTTGATAACGCGAGATTTGACTGTTATCTCTTCGGGTTGAATCCGGAGACGTATCTACGATTCCACCCGCATCTGGTTTTCCGAAGTCGGTGACGGTTGCCTATTCATCGGGGGTGGGCCTAGTATAGCCGGGGTCGCTACGGCTGGCTGGCCTGCGCTGAATGGCGCAGATGCTTGTAGGTTGTCCGGTGCCATATTGGGAGATCTGCGCCCCCCTCCTCGTATTGTACTTCGCCTACTATTCGGCCTCTCCTCCCTGTCACCGTGGTCATTTTGAACTCTGGGCCTATTGTAGTATTCGCTTGGACCTTCGTAATGGTGCTGGTGCCTACCTCGGTTTTGGTTTCTCCCAAACCTCATATAATTTACCGGGAAACTTCTCGGTGGACCCGTGGGATCATTTGTTTCCCTTCGGCCATTTCTGGGCCTATTTGCGTACCTGTCGTGGTTTCTAGAATAGGGGTCGTGATTCTGTCGTACTCCGTAATTTCTTCCTCTATCTTGATTCAGATAATCGTTTGCCCTCGCTCCATCTGCGTGTTGGGTACTCCAGGGCCTCATACCGGGCCTATCCCGCCTTTGCGTATCGGGCCTATCTTCGGGTCTGTTTCCCATGTTTCGCCCCTTGTGTCCCTGCAACGCTGTGAGTAATGATATCGCGTCGCTTAGTGTTCGCGGGCGCGCTACCACCAGATGATGTCGTATGTTATCGGGGAAGTACCTCATCATGTATGAGATAAATTCCTGTTCACCAAGTGGGGGTTCTAGGAGCCTACTGATTTGCCCATAACGCAAGAAGTAATCAACAAGGCTTTCGTTGGCGTTTGGTTGGTACCTCCCGTTGGTTATTTTAGTTCGTTCCAAGTACTGTACATTGGCTCCCCAGTATTTATCTAGAAATGCCGCCTTAAAGTGGGCATATTCTGCATATTCGCCAATTGTTAGACGGAACCAGCTAAGCGCGGGGCCTACCAAACTTCTTTGTACTAAAAGCATCCGAAATCTGTCCGGAACACCTCTAAGTTCAAAATATGCCTCTAGATCACTAATGAATTGTTTTGCATTATCCACACTACTGTCAAATTTTGGAACGGGCAGTTCGTTAAGAAATGGCATTGGCACGGGTGTGTTCATTTGCACGCTGGGCGCGTTCATTGGCGTTTGACTATTAGACTTTTTTACATTTTCATGATTAATACTAACGTGAGGCGAGGTCGTGAGCGCAGTGGTATGATCGCTCGGCCTTTCCTCACTATTGTGACATGGTGTATGGGGTGACCTCAGTGCGTGGGTGGCAGTGTTTTGAGAGCCTAACTGCACCCTTTCCATTGCCTGGGGCATTTCGGTCATTTCCCTTGATTTTTCCTGGAGGGTTAGCACCGCCTCCTTTTGAGCAACGACAACTTGCGACACCTCCCCCCTGATCTGTGCAATTTCACCCAGTTGTAAGTTTTCTGTCTTCTACTATAGCTCTGAATTTATTCAGTTCAGCGTTCACTCCTATCTCGAAGGTACGCTGTCGGCCTTCTATTGCATCGCAAGTTGCCCTTGCTCCAGCTTTTATTTGTTCCCTGATTTCATTTATTCGTTCGCGGTCCGATTCGGTTTGCCGCTTAACATTTTCAATTTCAGCACTTAATTGTACCCTTACATATTCTACTGAGGACTTAGCTGCTACTACCTCACTTCTGATATTTAATACTTCCTCTTGCACGCGTTCCTGCGCGGATCACCTGTCAGAGGCCATGCCCTGCAAGCGTATTTCCAGTTCGCGCTGTGCATTCAACTGCTGCTGAATTATGTCTCCCTTAATGTTTGCTAACTGATTCTCTAATTCACTTTCTAGTTTACATGACAGTTGTTGCTGTAACATTTCCCCTTGGTCTGTGATTTTATTCGACAATTGTCCAAATTGTAACATTATTTGCCTTACTACGCTTGCCAGGTCGGTCGACTCTGTTTCTTCATTCATCGCGACTTGGCTTGCGTTTACTGTCTCCTGCCTGCTATCGCTATTTCCATTCACTTTCGGCATAGCGTTACTTCTCTGATTGTCCCCTTCTAACTCCAAGCTACACTCATTCGCTACAAAATCGTTATTCTCCATTTTATTTTCTACAGTTTTTTCACTAATTTGTTATTCCTCAGCCTCATCTAAGATTTATGCTTAGGACAGAATGCTCCCCCCAGCTAGAGTTATTCCTACAGCAATAATTCATTCCCAATTTCCTATCGTAAACAATCTAACATGCTAATAACCTTAATGATACCCATCCAAAATGCATTAAACTATGGTCTTTGTGACTTACTCGTTGGTGCTGCGAGCTTCCTGCTTCGACGAGTCGCTTTACTGTTAAATTCACATATAAAAACACTTCTCACTGACACACCAAAAGGAGGAATTGATGCTTGTAGTATGGGGGAAAAGGGGTGCTGGTGTCACTTCTTGGATGGGAGATGGCGCGCTGGCGTCTCGGCGCTGCTGAGATAATGTGTTGTAAGTCCGGATCACACTGCGTTTCGCTGGTCTCGTTGCCCTCTTGATCGTGTTCCTGCTTCTCTGTCGTCTCAGGTTGGATGTTTGGAGTTCTAGTTGAGCTCGCTGCACGACACATTACAGAGCGATGTTGCATTTACTCGACCCAGCACGTTGGGTGCCATATGATATTGTTCATGAGCGTTAGTTTGGGTGTCATATGATATTGTTTATCTGGGTTGGCGACTTATGAAGTTGTTTATAAGCGTTGGTGGCACATGACGCTGTTCATGTGAAGTTCGCTTCCTCGGTGCGTATTTCTCTTCTTTCTCCGGCTAGCGTTGAGCAGTGTCGACTCTGTAAAGTCTACAGGGTGTGGTGAAATTATATCGATTACGATAATAACAACATCAGCTCTGGTGAATATTTACTTTATTATATTGTTATAATTTTGCATTCAGGAACGCGAACCTCCACTTCGTTAATTATCCGCGACTGACCTAGTGATGCTTTGTAGTTGGCAGTATCAAGATGTAATTGAAGAAGTTTTCTCCGCGTTCATAGCCGCGGCTTAACTTGTACGGTGCAGAGTTCAGCTAGAGTTACTTGTAACGTTAAACGAAGAGTAATTACATGTAGCATGTTGCAGCGACGAGTGAAGAGTGTCGAGTGTCGTTACTAGTATTTTGTGAATTTCGCCATCTCTGATTTCATCCCTACTCCGCGTTCGATTTTCAATCATGTGACGATCTCCTGTTTTCGGATTCGCCAGTTTGTATTTATGGCATTCCATTTATTGGCTAAAATGTTCATTTCTGTACAGCTTTCTCTTCCCACGGTTCTATTTTCAATTTGTTTAATTTATGCTGTAGCACGTAGTATGTTTATGGCTTTAAACCTTTTCTCGGTACAAACCTCATGTTTCTTCCGCTTTGAAAAGAAACAAGCACTTTCCTCGTAGACCCTTTTTAATGGCCCTACGTTTTTGTATTCAGTTTTGCCGAGGACCCATCCTGTTCCAAGAGAAAGGGATATGTCAGTGACCTGAACCTTATTTCCTCAAGCAACTTGCAATGTTTCCGAATGAAGGTTTTCTTTCTATCGATTTATAATATTAAATACAAAATTTATATCTTTGTTTAATCTATATACAAGCATTTCGAATACGGAGCCGAGTTGACATTTTACATGTTTATTTAATCTATATACAATTAAATCAACTACGGGTCCTAGTTGAACCGTATCAATCTCTATCGAAGTTCTCAATTGCTCGGTTTCTTTCTTATGCTCCTGTGTAAGTGTCTTGAAAGCCTCAGCAAAGATTGCCGTATTAGCGTACTGGCTTCTGACTGATTCTTCTAGACTTGTCATTTGCTGCATATTAGTTTTGTAGGTGTCCATCATCATGTTTATATTTTCCTCCAATTTCTTAAGTTTATCATTGCAGGAATCGGTATTGGGGGTATTCAAAACCTCGGTCTTTAACTGCTTGACTCTATCCTCTAGATCTGAAATGCGCTTCATTGTTAACTTTTCTAAATTACTCATTTTCTGATTACAAAGATTCTGAAGATTTGTTTTTTCTCTATCAAGTTCTGCGGTAACTTGTTTAATAGAGTCCATTATAGAATCCGCTGTCTTTTGTATAAGTTGTTAGAGTATCCACCTTAACTGTAGTTTTATTCAAATTTGCTGTGATGTCTAGCAGCTTCTTACCTATTTGTATCTCGATTTCCTTTGTCAAGTACCTGTTTAACTGCTGTCGCGTCTTGTTCGATTTCCTAATGATCATACCTCTAGCATATCTTTTATTTACAGCATCCATATCTCCAAGAGGATCTGCTATATCAGTGATTCTCTTACTGTCGAATATAATGTTACCGTAATCATCTCTCGACTACGTGCGTGAATTGACATCCAGTGAAGAACTTTTTATTCACAACATCATTATCGTGAACAGGATCTGGCAATACCTTCAATCTAACTTTATCGATCACAATGTTATTTTACTTATCCCTCTTGAGAATATATCTCGAAATCAATTCATCGATCAGCGCCTTAGCCATAACCTCAACATTGTTAGCAGCTTGTTGAGAGAAATCGTGCATCCTAATTTCGAGAGCATCCACATAATTCTTATTAGATGCATCATGATTATCTTCAGGATCGTGAATATTGCAAATCTCTTATTCTTGAATTGATAGTTTCCTTTGACATCTCTATTTATGATAAAACGATCAAACACTCTTCTAACTGGACCAGTTCTCTGAGAACCGAACCTATCGATTCTCATGATTAACTACGAATGATCATTTTCTTTTTGTCGAGCTTAATATATACATCAAAACCATTCCTATACCGCCCCTCATTCATGTGAAATTCAGGAACTACAACAACAAAGGGTCTTCCTTCTGATACACTCTCCCAAACGCTCTTACATAGATCTTTAAATTCATTGTAGGTCATGTCGGTATTTGCATAATCTTCCTAAATGTGCTTTAAGTTTAAATTGTCTTGCCTGAAGAGTATTATCATGTTTGTATTATCGCGAATTAAATGTTTTGGAACTTTAGCATAGGACTGCGCTAGATATACAGAGTCGACATTTCGATGTCTACCCATACTGTAAAAGGATGCTATCTTTTCCTGCTTTTCAGTAATGACATCATCAAATATAAAGATTGAATTTTCTTTGACTTCAGAAGGATGCAAAACATCATCTCCGTTGTCGAAGGTGTTCACTTCTATACCGTCGATATTTCCAAGTACTTTAATTAGGTATTAATACTTTGGTTGGTAGAGACTTTGAATAAATATACAAATTTTCAAAGCGTAGTCCATTCTCATGGAGTAGCATATTGAGTAATACGTTTGTTTTCCCTGCTCTGGAACTCCCTGAAATAAGAGCTCTGACATTAGATGGAAATAACTTCCCATGACGATCACTTCTAAAGTCACTTTCAAAGTCTAATACCTGAATAGGTAGAGAGCAGTGCTGCTTAACGAGCTCCATGTTAACAACTAACTTATAAAATGTATGTGCGATGTTTATAATGTGTGTAAAGTAGTTAATGATTGGATGCGAAGATATAAAAGGGCTAATGCATGCAATTACCCGATTAGTATATCATGAGAGCTAAGAGAGGGAGGTCGTTGCAGTATAAGCGTGGCTCTGGAATTATTAATTCCATAATTAATTCACTCCCCTTTGAAGCTCACTTACCTGGATATAGATATTGTGGGCCAGGTACTAAATTGGAAAAACGTATAAAAAGAGGAGACCCCGGAATTAACCAATTAGACGAAGCTTGCAAACAACACGACCTCGCGTACGCTGAGAATAAGGACACTGCTTCAAGACAGATAGCGGATAAGATTCTTGCAGAGAAGGCTTGGAAGCGTGTGCAGTCTTCAGATTCAACTTTTGGTGAAAGGTTAGCTGCAAGGCTAGTAACTGCAATCATGAAGGGAAAGGTTGCAGTGGGAGCCGGAAAGAGAAAGAAGAAGAGAGGAGGGTTTTTACCAATGATACCCATCATTGCTGCTTTAGGCGCTGCAGCAGGCGGCGCTGCTCAGATAGCCTCTGCAGTCAATAAAAAAGGTCTGCTGATAGACACTTACCTGAAGTTGCGAGGCATAACAATGCGATGGTGACCAGAGGAAAGGGACTCCGAAAGAGGTGTAAGAAGAGGAATAAAGGAGGATTCTTACCTATAATGCCGCTGATGTCATCTTTAACCACTGCATCTAAAATAGCAAGGTCCTTGAAAAAAAGAGGATCTAAAGGCAGGGGTTTAAAGAAGAAATCAAAAAACGGTGGAAGAGGATGGTACGTATACCGGAGGAAGCCCTAAGTAACGTAGCCATCGAATGTTATGCTAAACGCTTAAAAATTCCTTATTTTATATATGATTGACAAACTACCTTTAAACCCTCACTTCAAAGATGTGATGATGATGATATGCGGCTTAAGGGCGCTAAACTGCTGAGGTCATCAGCGCCCTTACAAGGTATAAAATATAAAGTCAAAAAATAAAAGACAGGTAAAAAACCGCATAATTAAAAAACGGGACACAAACCCGCGATGTCAAAAAAGTTAAAAATAACAATAGAATAACAATAACAATAACAATAAAAACAATAACAATAACAATAGTAACAATAACAATAAATATGTCTGAAAAACCAACACACTACAAGCATAGCCAATAAAAGATTAAAACGTGTCAAGGACTGTAGAATGCGAGGGACATGAGCACCAAATGTCACTGGGGAGTAAGTCCCTATTAAAACATACAGAATAAAATAAAGCTAAAAGACGCTCAGCGCATCAAATACGAGGATTAAAACCAATGTCACTTATAAAACGTAAAAGACATTCTACAGCATGCGCGTCGTCTGCCAAAACGTTGGCTATGCCAACAGGCAGACCCAGGCGAACGCGCAGTGGAGCTAAAACTTGACACTCAGTTAAAATGTGACGCACCGTTAAGGGCACGTCACACTGCTGACACAGCGGAGCGGGATCACCACTGAGCAGATAACTATGACTAAAACGACAATGTCCAATTCGTAAACGGGCTAAAAGTACCTCTTCCCGACGTGAAGAACGGGAAGAGGTACCCCAGATTAACGGGAGAGGCTTAACCTCCCGCAACTTGTTCCCCCGGAGGGCCGTCCACTCATCGCGCCAGCGCGAGAGGATGCGGCGACGTAAAATAGCACACGAATCTGACGAGGGAACAACAGAGGTAAAAAATCTGGGTAATAAAATCGCCGATTTCGCAGCGGCGTCGGCAGACTCATTACCTGAGATGCCCACATGACCTGGAATCCACATGAAGGACACGCTGATGCCAGAGACACCAAGCGAGTGGAGCAGGTCATGTATGCGCTGTACAAGCGGGTGGTAATGGTACAGCGCAGTAATAGTCTGAAGTGCACTCAGAGAGTCCGTACAAATAAAACAGTGCCGTAAGGCGTGCCGCAGAATGTATAAAACAGATTGATAAATGCTAAAAAGTTCGGCGGTAAAAATTGAACATTGTCCAGGTAAACGAAACTTAAAACTACAGTGACCAGAAACAAAGGCACATCCAACTCCAGCTTCAGTCTTAGATCCATCGGTAAAGATAAAATGGAAGTCTCCGAATTGAGCCCGTACTTCTAAAAAAGCCGATCTAAAGACTGAAGCAGGGGTCTCAGTCTTCGGCATCGACGTTAGCCCAAGGTGACAGTGGGCCTCAGCGCGAAACCATGGAGGAAAACGCGTTTCCCCCCGTGGAAGGGCCGGCGCAGGCGGAACGTCTAAATGCCGAAGGAGCTGTCGAAAGCGAACCCCTGGTGGGAGCAAAGCAGAGGAGCTAATAAAATAGTGACGATCAAGTGACTCCTCGAAAAATAACTCGAAGGACGGGTGGTCAGGCAAGCTTGAGAGTCGACAGGCATAGCTGCACAAGAGCATCTCACGCCTGAAGGACAGCGGAGGCTCTGCAGCTTCAGCATACAGGCTAAAAACAGGGCTGGTTGGAAAGGCCCCTGTAGCGACTCTTATGCCACGATGGTGAATAGCATTCAATCGACGTAACACAGTTGGACGTGCCGACGAATAAACAATACACCCGTAATCAAGCTTGGATCGGACCAATGAGCGATAAAGGCGAACAACGACGGTCCGATCAGCTCCCCAGGATGTGCCACTTAAAACACGTAAAATATTAAGAGAACGGTCACACTTTGCTTTTAAAAAGGAAACGTGCGAGGTCCAACACAACTTCCTGTCAAAAATCAACCCCAAAAATTTCGCCTCGTCTGCAAACGGAAGTATCCCTGGCCCAAGATGAAGAGAGGGCGGAGGGAAATACTTCCGGCGCCAAAAGTTGATGCAGACGGATTTCTCGGCGAGGAAATTAAAGCCGTTGGCGTTACTCCAAGCGTAGAGACGTCGCTACAGCTCTGGAGACGGCGTTCGAGTAGACAGGTCCGCCGTGAACTGCAAATAAATAGCGAAATCGTCAACAAAAAGGGACGATGAAATGCCAGGTGGAATATAATCAACAATGGGGTTGATAGCAATCGCAAAAAGTGTGACACTGAGTACAGAGCCCTGCGGTACTCCGTTCTCTTGAATAAAACGACGAGATAAAACCGAGCCCACACCTACACGAAACACGCGGTCCGTCATAAACTCCCGAAGAAATATGGGAAGACGACCGCGGATATTCCAATCGTGAAGTGTACGTAAATGATGATGATGATGATGATGATGAGGTGGAGCTTAAGGGCGCTCAACTGCATTGGTTATTAGCGCCCTTACAATGTATAAAATATAAAATTGAAAACTCAAAAAACTAAAAAACCACTCACAAACCCGCTTGGTCAAAAACACTAAAAAACACAACAGGCCAAAGACTAAAAACTACACACTAAAATCATGGTCACTAAAAGAATAAAACGTGTCAAATGCCGCCCCTCCAACAAGTGTCATAAGCTTTCTCCAGGTCAAAAAATACACCCACAGTTTGACACTTTCTCAGAAATCCATTCATAATATGCGTCGACAAGGACACCAGATGGTCGACGGTAGAGCGATAGCGACGAAACCCGCACTGAGCGTTCGCTAGAAGTTTCTGAGACTCAAGCCACCATGTCAACCGCCCGTTGATCATGCGCTCCATCACCTTGCAAATGCAACTGGTGAGGGAGATAGGGCGGTAGCTGGAAGGTAGTTGGCGATCCTTCCCAGGCTTAAGTATAGGGACAATGGTGGCTTCGCGCCAAACGGAAGGAAAAATGCCGTTTTGCCAAATACGGTTATAGACCTGTAAGAGAAAGAGTTCACTGTCGGCTGAAATGTTCTTTAACATCAGGACATGAATGCCGTCCGGCCCAGGAGCGGAGTGCCGAGAGCAATGAAGAGCGTGCTCCAGCTCCCTCATTGTGAATAGTTCGTTATAGCATTCATCATTAGCAGACTGAAAAGTATATGATGCGGAATCCAGCCGGTCGTTTATAGAGCGAAAGCCGGCGGAATAATGGTCTGAACTGGAAACCGCCTCAAAGGCAGCACCCAGTGTGTTAGCGATGGCAGCCGGATCCACTATGGTGGCATTAGAAACCTGAAGGCCAGAAACAAGTACAATGTGACACTTTACCTGAGAAGCGACGAAGTTTATCCCAAACAACGGATGAAGGCGTAAAACGATTAAAAGACTCGACAAAACGAGCCCAAGATGCCTTCTTGCTATCCTGAATAATGCGACGAGCCCTGGCGCGCGATTGTTAAAAGTCACCAAATTATCAAGTGTAGGGTGTCGCCGAAACACCCTAAGTGCAGTCCTACGGGCACGAACGGCGTCCCGACAATCCTCGTTCCACCACGGAACAGGTGGCCGCCGAGGTTGGGAGGATGAACGGGGTATTGCGCGTTCGGCGGCAGAGAAAATAATAGACGTAAGGTGCTGCACTAGTTGGTTAATGTCGGAGAAGGGCTGGTCGTCAAAATGCACGAGGCTGGAATACAAGCTCCAGTCGGCTTTGGCGAATATCCAGGTAGGTACTCTGGAATGCTGTACGTGGTGCGACAGAAGAGAAACGATGCAGGGGTAATGGTCGCTGGAGTAGGTGTCAGCGACGACGTTCCACTGAAGACGACGTGCAAGCTGGAGTGAGCAAATGGCAAGGTCCAGGTGAGAAAATGTACCAGAAGAATCAGAAATAAAAGTAGGTGCACCTGTATTGAGGATGGAAAGATTGAACTGATAAAAAATGTCGGAAAGAAGAGTTCCCCTCGCACAAGCACTTGGCGAACCCCATAGTGGGTGATGGGCATTAAAATCTCCCAACAGAAGAAATGGTGTTGGGAGAGCGGACAGGAGAGATCGAATGTCCGCGGGAGCGAGGGGAGACGATGGAGGTGTATACACAGAACAAACAGAAAAGAAAAAACCAGGTAACTGCAGTCTAATGGCAACAGCTTGCAAGTCGGACGTAAATGGTGTAAAATGAACGTCGTTACGCACTAAGAACATGACACCTCCATGAGCAGGAGTACCCTCCTCCGGTTCAAGGTCGTAGCGAACCGGAGTATATCCTCGGAGATCAAAAGGATCGTGAGGGCGAAGCTTAGTCTCCTGCAAACATACGACCATAGGCGAATGGGAACGCAATAAAAGTTGCAGTTCCGCCCTATGCGATCGTACATCACGTACATTCCAGGTCAGGATAGCCATTAAGAATAAGGGGATAAACTGTCTATTTAGAAGGGCGGCTTAAAATTACCTTTTCTTTAACCTTTGGGATCGGGCTTTTTGTATGGAGTTGGTCAGACTCCATAGCTTCCTCGGAGGGAGGGCCCACGAGCTCAGTGCCAGAAACCGATTCAAGCGCCGTGAATCAGTTCTGGGTGGCGATGGGTGAAGGGTGCCGCTGAGCGCGGCTTGTCCCAGGACCATCCTGGGACAGCGACCTCCGAGGAGGAGAAGGTGAACTTTTGTTACCGCGCGCACGCGGAGGGTCTTTCAAAAAATCTTCCCTACGAAGTTTCTGCTTGGGCTTCTTTTCAACGGCTTGCGACTTCATTGACTTGGGACCAGGTTTATACGGCTTGGTAACTGTAGCCTTAATAGACGGCCGGATGGTAGTGGCGGTTAATCCAGTCAAGGTCCAAGTCTGAGTTTCGACATCTACTCGTGGTACTGGCGAGGCAACAACAGAACTAAATATGCCAGATCGCAGGAGTGAAGGTTGGCGCGCATGGTAACGCCTCCGGGCTTCAGCGAAGGAGAGTTTTTCCTTTACCCGGATCTCCTGGATCGCCTTCTCGTCCAAGTACCGCGGACAGTCGGCAAACGAAGCAGAATGAGACCCTTTACAATTAACGCAGACGGGGGCTGTTGAACAGGTACCTTCGTGTGAGGGCTGGCTACAGGTTGCACAGATGTTAACGGCACTCTTACATGAGACTTGCGTATGCCCAAAACGTTGGCATTTAAAACAACGCAGAGGTCTAGGAATATAAGGCCTCACAGAAATCCGTTCGTACCCTGCGGAAATGCTCGTGGGCAGATCGACGCCATCAAATGTAATAAACAGGGTACGAGTGGGTACCAACACGCCGTCGCGTTTGGCCTGCACTCGATGAACCGCTGTCACCCTCTGGTCTGCAAGATATTCCACCAGGTCTTCGTCAGAGATACCATCGAGGCTATGCGTGGTGACAACGCCTCTACAGGAATTCAATGTGCGGTGCTTCTCCACACGGATGGGATAGCCGTGGAGAAGCGTAGCGCGCAACAAGGTCTTACTTTGCTGGTCGGATTTCGTTTGGGCTAATAAGGAACCATTCCGTAGACGAGTGCAGGACTGAACCGCACCAGCAATTGCATCAATGCCCTTTTGAATGATGAAAGGGTTCACCTTCTCAAAGCTTTGTCCTTCTTCGGTTCGTGAAATGACCAAGTAACAACCAGTTGTCGGTGGTGTCACTTCTGTTACATAAACGTTTCGGCGCTTGTTAGTATTAATGGAGGAAGGGTGCTCCATAGCGAAATAAATCCTCCACCATTGCAACCGTCTCCGACCTCGGGCTCTGACTTCTCGGGCGTTACCCCGGCTTGGGTGAGTGGCCTATCTATACCAGACACCCCAGGGTCACACCTCCCAGAACATAGACAGAGGGACCCAATCGCCGTCAGAAGTCAGCAGCTCATGCAATGGCCCCCCCCGCGGGACTGCAGTTGAACAGCGGATACGAACACATACCCTACATGACGACCCCGGGTGGTGGGGATGACGCCATTACCCACTCACCCAGGTGCGCACGCGGTGCGCGGTTATCCGTCAGGCTGTGTCCACGGAGGATTGAAATAAAAAGATAAAAGAAACTAAAACTGTGTGGGCGTTTCGCACGCAAGGTAGGCCGGCGGGGAAGAAAAAGAGATATGCGAATGTCGTGGTGCGAAATGGGCGGAAAGTGATAAGGGAAGAAAGAAACGATGGTGCGGTGCGGTATGAATGGAATGTAAAGAACGCACGAGAGCCTACCTTGTGTCCACCGGTCACGAGAAGAACCCACCTCGACCGGATGGGGGTGAGGGGATGAATGTGGCGATGATTGGCTCGGGAACCCCCGGGTGCGCCAAAAACCCGTACTCACATAAGGTGAGCCCCTGAGGGGATCTGTGTTGTTCCTCATCTGCATCCCCTCCTCTGGAAGAACGAACATATTTCAAATTCGTTATTTTCTTTAAAGATTAGATGTAGAATAGTATTTCCTAGAAAGGAATAAAAAGAGGGTCTACTTACAGGTACCTTCTTCTGTAGACTGTAGACTGTCATGATATGAAGGCATGTTACAGACAATTGAATGTATGAAGCCATTGCACTCCTCCTTGTGGTAGTAGGTGTAGTGGTACGCTTCCTCTCCACACTCCATAAATCTTCCATTCCTGCCATACTAATAACGTGCAGATAGAGAAACTCTTTCTACAAAAACCTTCAAATAATACTTTCAGGGTGCAAGGCCTGAGACCTTATATAGCAGTGGTACAATGGTGGGGGATAATTGCAGAAGGGTAGGGCGGCGCATGCGCATTCATAGGGTTTAAGGGCGGAGCTTGAAGCGAAGAACAGTCGTCTATTGGCTTTCACGGATGCGGTCCATTAATTTTTAAGTTTGCAACTGTACCGGATTTGAAAGATTTATTAGACAACATGGGAAAGCGATGTAGCACTGGTTCTCACTGTCGGTGAATCATGTTTCATCCTTAAAGTAATTACCTCCCCCACCCAAAGCCGAGGAGGGACGAGACTTTTTTAAATGTTTCTTCAAGTAAATGTCACCACGTGGACATGTATGCGACCCTCGCAATTACCAACTCCAGCAATAACCATAAATTTTGATGTTGAACTCTCATGGCGTTTAGGTCGGTTCTTCCTCTAAAAGCCGACACGTAGAATGGAAATTGCCCCTTAACTCGATTCTTGTGCTAGAAGGAAGGTGTCGTTTATGTCCCCTTTGCTTGAAAGACCAATTAAAGCCAATTAAAGACCCTTCCATTACCAAAGATCACGTGACCTGTGCCAGAACGCAAATGTTATTTAGGTCGCTTTTCCACTAAACCCTGTTTTACAAATTGTCCCTTAAGTCGATTCTTGTGCTAGAAGGAAGGTGTCGTTTATGTCCCCTTTGCTTGAAAGACCAATTAAAGCCAATTAAAGACCCTTCCAATACCAAAGATCACGTGACCTGTGCCAGAACGCACATGTTATTTAGGTCGCTTTTCCACTAAACCCTGTTTTACAAATTGTCCCTTAAGTCACTTCTTGTGCTTAAAGGAACAATATACAACTACTCGCGCTTTCCTCCATGGTTGCGCGCTGAGGCCCAGTGTCACCTTGGGTTGACGTTTATGTCGAAGAATGAGACCCCTTCTTCAGTTCTTAGATCGGCCTTTTTAGAACTTCGGTCGCAGTTCGGGGACTTTCGTTTTATATATACTGATGGGTCTAAGACTGATGTTGGAGTAGGGTGTGCCTTTATTGATGATAATCGTAGTTTTACATTTCGTTTACCCGGGATTTTTACCGCCGAACTTTTTAGTATTTATCAGTCACTTTTATACGTCCAGCGGTACGACCTACGACTCTGTTTTATTTGTTCAGACTCCCTGAGTGCTCTTCAAAGTATTCGCGCACTGTACACTTACCACCCCCTCGTACAGCGCATACATGACCTGCTCCACTCGCTTGGTGCCTCTGGCATCAGCGTCTCTTTTATGTGGATTCCAGGTCATGTGGGCATCTCAGGGAACGAGTCGGCCGACGCCGCTGCGAAATCGGCGATTTTATTAACCCAGATTTTTTACCTCTGTTGTTCCCTCGTCAGATTCGTGTGTTATTTTACGTCGCCGCATCCTCTCGCTTTGGCGCGATGAGTGGACGGCCCTCCGGGGGAACAAATTGCGGGAAATTAAACCTGTCCCGTTAGTCTGGGGTACCTGTTCTCGTTCTACACGTCGGGAAGAGGTACGTTTAGTCCGTTTACGAATTGGACATTGCCTTTTTAGTCATAGATACTTGCTCAGTGGTGACCCCACTCCACTGTGTCAGCGGTGTGGTGCGCCGTTAACGTCGCGCCACATTTTAACTGAGTGTCAAGATTTAGCTCCACTGCGCGTTCGCGTGGGTCTGCCTGTTGGCATAGCCAACGTTTTGGCAGACAACGCGCATACTGTAGAATGTCTTTTACGTTTTATAAGTGACATTGGTTTTAGCCGTCGCATTTGATGCGCTGAGCGCCTTTTAGCTGTTTGATTTTACATTATCTTTTAATGGGGACACTCCTCCCCAGTGGACATCTGGCGCTCGTGTCCCTCGCATTCTACAGTTCTTGACACGTTGTTTTATTCTCTTGTTGACCAAGATTTTAGTGTGTAGATCTTAGTATTTGGTGTGTTGTGTTTTTTAGTGTTTTTGTCCAAGCGTTTTGTGTGGGGTTTTTTACTTTTTTGACTTTTGCATTTATATTTTACACATAGAAAGGGCGCTAATAACCTAGTAGTTGAGCGCCCTTAAACCCCATCTCATCATCTCCCCTATAGAAACCTGAAGTGGCTCACTAGGGAAGAAATTGAGAACAAATTTCAAGAGCATAAAAGAAGATTCAGAGACCGGCTATGTGCTGGAAGTAGATATCGAATACCCTGACCATATCCACGACGCCCACAACCAGCTACCTTTCTACCCACAGAGTGCAATACCACCGAACGGCCAATACAAGAAACTGCTTGCAACATTAGATAAGAAAAGCAAATATGTCTTGCACTACAGGGTGATGCAGCAGTGTATCGAGCACGGTCTAACTGTGAGACATATTCACAGGGTGGTGTCCTACGACCAGTCTAACTGTTAAAGACATATATCGACGTCAATACAGAGAAGAGAGCTCAAGAAAAATCAAAATTTGGACAAAACCTTTGGGAAAAAATGAATAATGCAGTATACGGGAAATTTATACAGAATGTAAGAAAATACACAGATTTCAAAATAGTTGGCAAATGGGAGCAAGCAAAGAAGTTGACGGCACGCAGCACTTACCTGCGCTCCATAATTTTCGAAGAAGATCTTGTAGGCATTGAACTGGGCAGAGAGGAGGTGCATATGAATAAGCCAATCTGCATTGGCCATGCAATTTTGGACATTTCTAAATTGATAATGTATGACTTTTTTATATCATGAAACCAAATTTGAAAGACTTGCTGCTGAATTACATGGATACAGACTCGTTTATCTTTGAAACGAGTTCTGATATCTATGAATTCATCCGGGAGAATCCACAGTATTTCGACACCTCAAACTTTGAAAAAGATAATGTATATGGCATTCAGCAAGCCAACAAGAAAAAGATTGGCTTGTTCAAGGATGAATTGGGCGGTTTGGTTATGGAAGAGTATGTCGGTATCAGGGCAAAATTATATGCATATAAATATAACGGCCAGACAATAAAGAAAGCAAAGGGCATCACCAGGGTGGGTATGGAGAAAATCGATTTCGGACATTATTTTGAATGCTTAAAGGACCACAGTATAACAATTTATTCACTTCAAAAAACATTTCGCAGTAAACATCACAAAATTACAACCATTGAAACAAACAAATTGGCATTGAAGGGTGGTGACGACAAAAGGAAGCTGATAGAAGGAACCTATAAGACTCTAGCCTGGGGCCATTATTCCCTTAGACCTGGTGATTGCTAGTGCTCACCATTGTAAAAATGTAAATATTGTATATAGTTTCTTATCCATTTAAAATTTGTGAGAATTTTTTATTTATTAGTTTTCCCTCTGATGATTTTTTACTGGTGTACATAGTTTCAAGTGTGTGAGGGTTTTTATGTATTAGTTTCCCTCTGATGATTTCTTACTGATGTGTATAGTTTCAAATGCGTATCAGGGTTTTTCAGTGTATTACTTTTCCCTCTGATGATTTTAATATTGTATATAGTCCCATATGTGTGTGCGAGGTTTTTTTTTTTCTATATTAGTTTTCCCTCTGATGATTTTTAATATTGTATATAGTTTGAGTTTCATTTCATATGTGTATGTGAGGGTTTTTTGTATGAGTTTTCCCTCTGATGATTTTTTACTGAAGTGTATAGTTTCAAATGTCTATGAGGGTTTTATGTATTACTTTTCCCTCAGGTGATTTTTTAATATTGCATATAGTTTCCTATCTATTTAAAATGTGTGAGCGTTTTTTATTTATTAATTTTCCCTCTGATAATTTCTTAATCATGTATATAGTTTCAAATGTGTGAGGGTTTTTTATTTATTAATTTTCCCTCAAAAAATAAGAAGGATTTTTATAAAATAAAAACATACTCATGATTTTACAATCATAAAAATCTAGTCTTTATTAATTCTTCACCCATTACACCAAATCCTTTTTATCAATCCATTCAGTATCTGCAAAACCATACCACTTTACAAGAACTTTGTTTCCACGTTTACGTATAACCTTTTCTACTAAATTTGTGTTAGGATAGTCTTTTTTAGTTCATGTCCATAAAAGGCACCTTTTATGACTTCACCATTCCTATCGTTTAGTATGTATGTTGTAGGCTTGGTACGATTCACACGAAATACTTTGAAGATTTCAACACTCCAGTTAGATTCAAAACCCTTTTCAAAATGTCGTTTATGTTTAGATATCCTGACATAATCACCAACCCTAAACTTCCTTGAAGCCTTCTTCTCTCTTCGTTCTTGATTATAATTATACCCAGTCAGAAGAAGATCGTTGTTTTTCACTTCATTAGGCTTCATGCAGATAGTTGAATGAAAAGTATCATTGTACTTTACAAGGATTCTAGGTAACAGATCTAGCCACTTGTATAAGCCTTGGACTAAAAACTCTCGGTACATCATATTCTTCAAGGTCGAATTAATCGTTCAACAGCTGCAGCCTTCACATTGGTATAGGTACTGTAGTGGTTAATATTATACTTTAACATTAATCGTTTAAAGAACTTGTTATAAAACTCTTTCCCGTTGTCACTTTGAATATTCCGGGGAGGGACATCCATTTCTTGTAATATATCCTCCATAGCCTTTGCAACATTAACTCCACCCTTATCCTTTAAGGGTTTTGCATATGCCATTTTAGAGTAGAAGTTGATTGCGATCAGAATGTATTTGAAATTTTTGTTCACTCTTGCATAGGGTATCATTTCAATCAAATCAATTTGTAATAAATCATTCATACCTTTGCTGATAATTTTGCGTCGTAAATAGTTCCTCCTCGCCGATCCGTGAAGCTCTCTGGCGATATTCTGTTTGGCGGTCATGCTATAATTTTAGATGCTTTCAACTCTCGGATAATTTCCTCAATCTCTTGTGTGGCTATTATTACCAGCGCCCCTCGAAGCAAAAAGTAGCCTCAGTCTGTTCACTAATGTGTTAGGATTTCTCCAGAAAACGTAGTCAACCTCCTTATCAGGCTTATGCTCCTTCCATGCCAGTCCTAGACCTGAATGTGTATTGAGCAGGGGCGTATTATATTCTTGTATTTATACGATTTACCAGATCTCAAATGACCATGTCTGGTGTAACCACTTCTATGAAGAAAAGTACTTTTCAGAATCTTAGCGTACGTCTCCAAGTCTTCACTGGTGTATGAAGAAATCTGAGGCGATCGCTTAAAGATGAGCTCCGTCAAACCAGCGGTGGACTCATACGTTTCATCACCTATCAATATTTGATTATTTATAAAATGAATATCTTTATTTCCAAGCATATAACTACCGTCCTGATATCTCACACCGTACAATGTATCAATACGATCCTTGCCTTTTGAGCGAACGTATTGAAGGTAAGTAGAAATACTTGTAGAATCTCCATCTTCATTCTTGACGGTCTTCACAGTCATCCCCCGTTGAGTGTCCAAAATATCCTTGAGGGGGGCGGTTACGGGCTTCAAAGCTTTGGACATGACATGCTGAGTCTCAAACCTGAGACCTTTTAGAGCTCTCAGTTTTTCTTTACAGCCCTGGTATGCTCGGCTCCAGACTCTTTAAGTCTTATGCTTTCACTATCCATCTTACAAATGATGTGAAAATAGACGATCACCTTCAATTTATAGTCTGCGTCCAGCTTGAGTTCTCAATGTGTCGACAGCCTTAGCTAACATCTTGATATTGTTCATGAGCGTTAGTTTGGGTGTCATATGTTATTGTTTATCTGGGTTGGCGCCTTATGAAGTTGTTTATAAGCGTTGGTGGCAAATGACGCTGTTCATGTGAAGTTGTTCGCTTCCTCGATGCGTATTTCTCTTCTTTCTCCGGCTAGCGTTGAGCAGTGTCGACTCTGTAAAGTCTACAGGGTGTGGTGAAATTATATCGATTACGATAATAACATCATCAGCTCTGGTGAATATTTACTTTATTATATTGTTATAATTTTGCATTTAGGAACGCGAACCTCCACTTCGTTAATTATCCGCGACTGACCTAGTGATGCTTTGTAGTAGGCAGTATCAAGATGTAATTGAACAAGTTTTCCCCGCGTTCATAGCCGCAGCTTAACTTGTACGGTGCAGAGTTCAGTTAGAGTTACTTGTCGTAACGTTAAACGAAGAGTAGTTACATGTAGCATGTTGCAGCGACGAGTGAAGAGTGTCGAGTGTCGTTACTAGTATTTTTTGAATTTCACCATCACTGATTTCATCCCTACTCCGCGTTCGATTTTCAATCATGTGACGATCTCCTGTTTTCGGATTCGTCAGTTTGTGTTTATGACATTCCATTTGCTGGCTAAAATGTTCATTTCGGTACAGCTTTCTCTTCCCACGGTTCTATTTTCAATTTGTTTAATTTATGCTGTAGCACGTAGTATGTTTATGGCTTTAAACCTTTTCTCGGTACAAACCTCATGTTTCTTCCGCTTTGAAAAGAAACAAGCACTTTCCTCGTAGACCCTTTTTAATGGCCATACGTTTTTGTATTCTGTTTTGCCGAGGACCCATCCTGTTCCAAGGGCAAGGGATATGTCAGTGACCTGAACCTTATTTCCTCAAGCAACTTGCAATGTTTCCGAATGAAGGTTTTCTTTCTATCGAGTTATAATATTACATACAAAATTTAAATCTTTGTTTAATCTATATACAAGCATTTCGAATACGGAGCCGAGTTGACATTTTACATGCTTATTTAATCTATATACAATTAAATCAACTACGGGTTAGTTGAACCGTATCATATGCCCTCACATGAAATTTCTCAATGGGCTGTAAGGACATTAGAAATTTATTGTGAAGCTCCATCAGAGCCGTAGGTTCTAGGGACATATCTCTTTTGCATTCATTCACGGTTATTACGGCGTGGCGGTTGTTTACGAATGAAGGTTAACGTTCCTGCTGCAGTTGTTACAAACGTGACAAATTACAATGTAAACTTACTTAGCACCTAACTTACTGGTTACATATTGTGGGTATTTTGGTTATTGACCCTGCATTGTTTTGAACAAATTCACACGTTGTCAGTTCTATTCCTGTGACCTTTGTAAGCACTTTCTCTTTCAGAAACCTTACATCTGTCCAGGCACACAACACTCAAAGGGACATTATACAAGACCATTGTGTTAGACCTTCCTCACTTCCCTTTTTTTTTTTTTTTTAACTGTCCACTTCCATCACATATTTCGTTTAAAAATATTTGTATTCGTCGAGTTGGTCCATTTAATGCAACAGGGTGAAGGGAACTTTTACTCTGGATTTAGACAGGATACTATAATTAGAAATGTTTCTTATGATTAATTAGGAATTAAAACATTACATTTAAAAGACATTAACCAGATTTAAGCACTACGTTGTCAATATATATATATATATATATATATATATATATACTGATACTTGCAGATTAGTATTAATATATGCATTAAAGAACCATACCTAATCCAAGACATTATTAACAGATATAGTGAAGTCATATGCTGTACACCGTGATACACGTTCAAAAGTACATTTGTCTCACTTTGTGTAAACCTTATAACTATCACATTTTTGTACACATATTCATCATCTCAGACATAACCCATTTACCAGTATATTAATGTAATTTAACATAGTACATATATGACAGGATATTGGCATAGATTCATACAACACATTATATACATGAATAATACTGCATACGTTATTTTCTTTAAATGGAGTATGTACAACAAATTACTTCTTACTTACATACATTTGTTTCTTAGATGCAGTTTTGAAAGTATGGTTACCATTAACTGTTTTATCCTACCTTTTTGTCTTTGCATATTGTCGCATGTGATGTTAGACGGACTTGTTTATTTTACATTAAGTTGGATCTTAACATTAATATGGCTCATTCTTCTAAATTCTAATAGAATCATATTTTACATTTTCTGCCTTAAGAAACTTTCTTAAGATGTGTACGTGACAGGATATATGTGGGCTACCTCATTTGCGTCATTTCCCATGAAAATTCTTAGAATAATGTTGCCTTTTGCAACATAGAACCGATCACGTGTTTCCGCTCAATCCTACACAATTCCGCTCAATTATACTTATGTATGGCGTCGGCTTACCACAAACAGGATATAGACGTCATTAGGATTGAGTCGGTTCTTGCCTATTTAAGCAAGCGCCTGAGCGCTGCTCGGGGGAGACCGACACATGCTAGACAGGGTCGAATCGCTGCCCGTCAGCATCTTAATCTGCTATCTACAACGATGAGTTCACAGGTCCGTCCACATTACACACGACAAGTACTTTAAGGTAAGATCTTACATGTACTCTAGCTTTGTTCCCCCTTCAATGTAAACTCAACATTGCAGGTATCTGAATTTAATAAACCAAGCAAGTAAAACTAAGCCAAGCTTGAGATGTTCTACCCTGAAACCGCTATTCCCCCTATGCCCATCCAGTCATGGATGTGACAATATGGTGGAGGCGCCTGCTTCTGTAAATTATTTTTGAGAAGTATGGTTCGACCCCGTACCTCTGTTTCTTATTCCTTATAAGATGTTTATGGTACAGGCACCGGCCTCTCTAATTAGTGAGTTGACAATATGGCGAAGGTGCCAGCTTTTCGAAATTATTTTAATTGAAAAGTGAGGTCCGATCTTCGGCCTCTCAATTTTAAAAGTTTACAGTTTTTTTTCGCGGCTCCTAATGCCGAAAACCTAATTTAAAATTTTTCTAGTTATTAAGTTCTTTTTAAATATTCAGCTTACTATCTAAGTATTATTTGAGTGTTATATGTGTTCTTTTCTCCTTTGCATGGAACTATTACAAAAGTATCTTAGCGATAGCCCTATTAGTGCCGAAATCAGAAAGTTAATCCGTGAATATCAGACTATTTTGGATACTAACACTCAGACTCAGAATCAAGCGCATATGTCCAATTTTCATGTTAGATCTAGTAGACGACTCCGAGGTTTGACTCTCAATCAGTATTTTGCACCAAAGGAACGTAGTTTAAGCGTGGGTGACCTGAACAACACAGTTTTGTCACAAGATTATTTTGAAACGTTAACGTCTTCAGGTTCAAGCTCGACGGAAGACATTATGGCAATGAATACGGCCTCTACGTCGGCAGCACCCTCGCTTCCCGAAGGGACCCAATGCAAAACAATCATTACCGCAAATGTGCCTTTTGCGCGACCTTTCATTGACCCTGGAAAATTCGAAGGCAAACCCGGTCCGGTCGTTGGAAACTACCTCTTTAACTTTGAAACCATAGCTACAGCGAATGGTTGGGAAGATAAGCACAAACTACAATATTTACCATGCTATTTACGAGACGCAGCAGCAAATTGGTTCAAAATATATTCCCTCCGTCACCCGCATCTTGAATGGACCGACCTAAAACATGCTCTTCAGACAGCATTCGTACCAGCGGCGCATGTTGATATTTTAGAATGCCGCTTACGTCACAGAGTGCAGGACCTGTCTGAATCAACAGAGACTTACATATATGATGTACTAGCTCTCTGTGACCAGGCAAATCAACTAAGTTGTTTCACAGATACTATGGCCGGTATGAAATTGTGCAACAGACATCGCCAGTTAATTATAAGATAAGAAATACAACAGGACCCAGAAGAACGAAAGCATCGTTCATGTCTCCAGGTTATACCCATACTATAAACCGTTTAGGAGAACTTAATTTCAGAAAAACTAAAGATCATACGATAATAGGCGTATATAACATAACAAAAGTAAGGACGATAGAATACCAATTACGACGAATTCTCCAACTATACCTAACTTTGTTTATGTTTAATATACGACCTAAACGATGTAATGCTAGCATGTTTTTCCTTTTAATTTTAAGTATGTTGGTGTTATGGAGAAAGAAGGGCTCTTTAACTCCTATAAAATAAATCAGTACACATTTCTTCTCGTATTTTGAGAATTCCATATAATTTTTTTTGCATACGTCCTAGTTACCTTAAATACTTCACTACATGTATTTACGTAATACGTAAATATTGCCTGCATTATGTTCCGCGTTGCGAGAACTTTATTCGGTTAGTTCTTAACTTCAACCTCAGCTTAGGAGGATATATCATTCTAATCTGTAAATACATAATTACTATACCAGGCTGGTATACGCAAGTAATTATATGCAGGAAACAGTGCTTGGAAAGCATCCTGTTAATTGCGATATTTAGGGAACATAAGTTTCTTACGCAACATCGCTTATATTCATGTACATATATTTTATTTATGGAATATTTTTAATCTTTTTGTCAAGTTATGATTACAGCAATGTAATATGTGCCAACTGCTATGCCAGTACGGTTGAATTATACACAAGCTCTTCGAACACTGTTATTGGACACTCTTCCATATATCGTCAGTTTCCGACGACAGTTTTGGAAGCACACTTTGGACTTATTTCACAATTAAAGGTACGCATAATTCTGTTTTATTTCTGTTCATAGAGAGAAGCATCTCTCTCAGAGAGTGCCTCTTGGGAAATTTATACGGAAGCGACTTCCGCTTAACTTATCTTGGTTATGGTTTGAGAAATGTATATGAGAGTTCTTTTATTAACTTTAAAGATACCTAGAGATTATCAGAGATTTTATTACACGTTTTACAGCCGAATTTTAAATTTCAGCATTAACTAAGGGTAAATCATAAGATCCCCCTAGTTTAATGGTATGAACATATGATAAGAGTATAGGGATGATTTTACCGACTCGTTACGCTCTCGGGTTTACCGCCAGGTTCCGTTAGCATTTTTAATTTTTGGAGCTCTTATGTACTTATTAATGAGTTCATGGGTAGATTTTGATATCTACGTTTTTTCCCGTGCGCACGGATCTGATTACAAATATTCAGCAATTACGATTTTTCTGATTGATATCAGTCTTTCTTGCGAATCTGATATTACAGTGAATTTTATTGTGTGTGTGTGTGTGTAGAGACACACATGATTAGTATCAGGATATTGGTACTGAGTTATTTTATTTATGCTGAAGTAAATGATTGAGATATAGAGTGTTTGGCTATGAATTACATATGCATAGCAATAATTTTTCTTTTACGTGGCATAGGTTCCACGAAGGGCTGATTTTCTCAATACCTCATACTGATAACCTCTAGGATATGACAGTATTGCTTATTTCTCTCCCAGGGTGTGATGATGATGATATGCGGTTTAAGGGCGCTAAACTGCTATGGTCATCAGCGCCCTTACAATGTATAAAAGATAAGGTCAAAATATAAAACAGGTAAAAGAACCGCATAGTTAAAACCGGGACACAAACCCGCGATGTTCAAAAAGCTAAAACTAACAATAATAGAACAAAAACAAAATAACAATAACAACAATAAGAACAACAATAATAACAATAACAATAATAACAAGAACAACAATAATAACAATAACAATACAAAGTTCTGAAAAACCAACACACTAAAAGCATAGGCAATAAAAGATTAAAACGTGTCAGGAACTGTAGAATGCGAGGGACATGAGCGCCATATGTCCACTGGGGATAGCAGTTCCCATAAAAACAGACAGACTAAAAGTACTAAGCTAACAGACGCCCAACGCATTAAATGCGCAGATTAAAATCACTGTCATGAATAAAACGTAAAACACATTCTACAGCACGCGTGTCGTCTGCCAAAATGTTGGCTAGGCCAACAGGCAAACCCACACGAGCACGCAATGCAGCTAAAACCTGACACTCTGTTAAAATGTGACGCACCGTTAAGGGCACGTCACACTGCCCACAGAGTGGTGCGGGGTCACCACTTAGCAAATACCTATGACTAAAAACACAATCTCCAATCCGTAGACGAGCTAAAATTACCTCTTCCCGACGACAAGAACGAGAAGAGGTACCCCAGAGCAACGGGAAAGGCTTAACCTCCCGCAACTTGTTCCCCCGGAGGGCCGTCCACTCATCGCGCCAGCGCGAGAGGATGCGGCGAGGTAAAATAACACACGAATCGGACGAGGGAACAACAGAAGTAAAAAATCTGGGTAATAAAATCGCCGATTTCGCAGCGGCGTCGGCAGACTCATTACCTGACATGCCCACATGACCTGGAATCCACATGAATGACACGCTGATGCCAGACACACCAAGCGAGTGGAGCAGGTCATGTATGCGCTGTACGAGTGGGTGGTAATGGTACAGCGCATGAATAGTCTGAAGGGCACTCAGAGAGTCCGTACAAATAAAACAGTGCCGTAAGTCGTGCCGCTGAATGTATAAAACAGATTGATAAATGCTAAGAAGTTCGGCGGTAAAAATTGAACATTGTCGAGGTAAACGAAAAGTAAAACTCTGTACACCAAAAACAAAGGCACATCCTACTCCAACATCAGTCTTAGACCCATCAGTATATATAAAATGACAGTCCCCGAACTGCGCTTGTAGTTCTAAAAAGGCGGATCTAAGAACAGAAGCAGGGGTCGCATTTTTCGGCATCGACGTTAGCCCAAGTTGATGTGGGCCTCAGCGCGCGACCATGGAGGAAAGCGCGTTTCCCCTCGGGTAAGGGCCGGCGCTGGCGTAACGTCCAAATGCCGAAGTAGCAGTCGAAATCGAACCCCTGGAGGGAGCAATGCAGAGGATGTGATGATGATGATATGCGGTTTAAGGGCGCTAAACTGCTAGGGTCATCAGCGCCCTTACAATGTGTAAAATATAAGGTCAAAATATAAAAGGTAAAAAAACCGCATAATTAAAAAACGGGACACAAACCCGCGATGTCCAAAAAGTTAAAACTAACAATAGCATAACAATATAATAACAATAACAACAAGAATAAAAATAACAAGAATAACAATAACAACAATAATAACAATAAATATACCTCAAAAACCAACACACTAAAAGCAGAGCCAATAAAAGATTAAAACGTGTCAAGAACTGTAGAATGCGGGACATGAGCGCCATATGTCTCTGGGGAGTAAGTCCCTATAAAAACATACAGAATCAAATAACAAAGCCAAAAGACGCTCAGCGCATCAAATGCGACGATTAAAATCAATGTCACTTATAAAACGTAAAAGACATTCTACAGCATGCGCGTCGTCTGCCAAAACGTTGGCTATGCCAACAGGCAGACCCAGGCGAACGCGCAGTGGAGCTAAAACTTGACACTCAGTTAAAATGTGACGCACCGTTAAGGGCACGTCACACTGCTGACACAGCGGAGCGGGATCACCACTGAGCAGGTAACTATGACTAAAACGACAATGTCCAATTCGTAAACGGGCTAAAAGTACCTCTTCCCGACGTAAAGAACGAGAAGAGGTACCCCAGATTAACGGGAGAGGCTTAACCTCCCGCAACTTGTTCCCCCGGAGGGCCGTCCACTCATCGCGCCAGCGCGAGAGGATGCGGCGACGTAAAATAACACACGAATCTGACGAGGGAACAACAGAGGTAAAAAATCTGGGTAATAAAATCGCCGATTTCGCAGCGGCGTCGGCAGACTCATTACCTGAGATGCCCACATGACCTGGAATCCACATGAAGGACACGCTGATGCCAGTGACATCAAGCGAGTGGAGCAGGTCATGTATGCGCTGTACAATCGGGTGGTAATGGTACAGCGCAGTAATAGTCTGAAGGGCACTCAGAGAGTCCGTACAAATAAAACAGTGCTGTAAGGCGTGCCGCTGAATGTATAAAATAGATTGATAAATGCTAAAAAGTTCGGCGGTAAAAATTGAACATTGTCCAGGTAAACGAAACTTAAAACTACAGTGACCAGAAACAAAGGCACATCCAACTCCAGCTTCAGTCTTAGATCCATCGGTAAAGATAAAATGGAAGTCTCCGAATTGAGCCCGTACTTCTAAAAAAGCCGATCTAAAGACTGAAGCAGGGGTCTCAGTCTTCGGCATCGACGTTAGCCCAAGGTGACAGTGGGCCTCAGCACGAGACCATGGAGGAAAACGCGTTTCCCCCCGTGGAAGGGCCGGCGCTGGCGGAACGTCTAAATGCCGAAGGAGCTGTCGAAAGCGAACCCCTGGTGGGAGCAAGGCAGAGGAGCTAATAAAATAGTGACGATCAAGTGACTCCTCGAAAAATAACTCGAAGGACGGGTGGTTAGGCAAGCTTGAGAGTCGACAAGTGATGATGATGATGATATGCGGCTTAAGGGCGCTAAACTGCTGAGGTCATCAGCGCCCTTACAAGGTATAAAATATAAAGTCAAAAAATAAAAGATAGGTAAAAAACCGCATAATTAAAAAAACGGGACACAAACCCGCGATGTCAAAAAGCTAAAACTAACAATATAACAATAACAAATATAACAATAACAATAATAGCAATAACAACAATAACAAGAAAAACAATAATAACAATAACAGCAATAATAACAAGACAAAGATCTGAAAAACAACACACTAAAAGCATAGGCAGTAAAGGATTAAAACGTGTCAGGAACTGTAGAATGCGAGGGACATGAGCGCCATATGTCCACTGGGGATAAGAGTCCCCATAAAAACTGACAGAATAAAAGTAATAAGTTAAAAGACGCTCAACGCATTAAATGCGCAGATTAAAATCACTGTCATGAATAAAACGTAAAACACATTCCACAGCATGCGTGTCGTCTGCCAAAACGTTGGCTAAGCCAACAGGCAGACCTACACGAGCACGCAATGCAGCTAAAACCTGACACTCTGTTAAAATGTGACGCACCGTTAAGGGTACGTCACACTGCCCACAGAGTGGTGGGGGGTCACCACTGAGCAAATACCTATGACTAAAAACACAATGTCCAATTCGTAAACGGGCTAAAAGTACCTCCTCCCGACGTGAAGAACGAGAAGAGGTACCCCAGATTAACGGGAGAGGCTTAACCTCCCGCAACTTGTTCCCCCGGAGGGCCGTCCACTCATCGCGCCAGCGCGAGAGGATGCGGCGACGTAAAATAGCCCACGAATCTGACGAGGGAACTACAGAGGTAAAAAATCTGGGTAATAAAATCGCCGATTTCGCAGCGGCGTCGGCAGACTCGTTACCTGAGATGCCCACATGACCTGGAATCCACATGAAGGAGACGCTGATGCCAGAGACACCGAGCGAGTGGAGCAGGTCATGTATGCGCTGTACGAGTGGGTGGTAATTGTACAGCGCATGAATAGCCTGAAGGGCACTCAGAGAGTCCGTACAAATAAAACAGTGCCGTAAGTCGTGATGCTGAATGAATAAAACAGATTGATAAATGCTAAAAAGTTCGGCGGTAAAGATTGAACATTGTTGAGGTAAACGAAAAGTAAAACTCCGTACACCAAAAACAAAGGCACATCCTACTCCAACATCAGTCTTAGACCCATCAGTATATATAAAATGACAGTCCCCGAACTGCGCCTGTAGTTCTAAAAAGGCGGATCTAAGAACAGAAGCAGGGGTCGCATTTTTCGGCATCGACGTTAGCCCAAGGTGGATGTGGGCCTCAGCGCGCGACCATGGAGGAAAACGCGTTTCCCCTCGGGTAAGGGCCGGCGCTGGCGTAACGTCCAAATGCCGAAGTAGCAGTCGAAATCGAACCCCTGGGGGGAGCAATGCAGAGGAGCGAACGAAATATTGTCGATCTAGCGAATCCTCGTAAAATACATGGAAGGACGGGTGGTTAGGCAAGCTTGAGAGCCGACAAGCATAGCTACATAAGAGCATCTCACGCCTGAAAGACAGCGGAGGCTCTGCAGCCTCAGCGTAAAGACTGGGCACGGGGCTAGTTGGAAAGGCCCCTGTAGCGACTCTAAGACCACGATGATGAATGGGATTCAAACGACGTAACACAGATGGACGTGCCGACGAATAAACTATACACCCGTAATCAAGTTTGGATCGGACCAAAGAGCGATAAAGGCGAAGAAGGACGGTCCGATCAGCTCCCCAGGATGTGCCACTTAAAACACGTAAAATATTAAGAGAACGGTCACACTTTGCTTTTAAAAAGGAAACGTGCGAGGTCCAACACAACTTCCTGTCAAAAATCAACCCCAAAAATTTCGCCTCGTCTGCAAACGGAAGTATCCCTGGCCCAAGATGGAGAAAGGGCGGAGGGAAATACTTCCGGCGCCAGAAGTTGATGCAGACGGATTTCTCGGCGGAGAAATTAAAGCCGTTGGCGTTACTCCAGGCGTAGAGACGGTCGATACAGCTCTGGAGACGGCGTTCGAGTAGACAGGTCCGCCGTGAACTGCAATAAATAGCGAAATCGTCAACAAAAAGGGACGATGAAATGCCAGGTGGAATACAATCAACAATGGGGTTGATAGCAATCGCAAAAAGTGTGACACTGAGTACAGAGCCCTGCGGTACTCCGTTCTCTTGAATAAAACGACGAGATAAAACCGAGCCCACACGTACACGAAAGACGCGGTCCGTCATAAACTCCCGAAGAAATATGGGAAGACGACCGCGGATATTCCAATCGTGAAGTGTACGTAAAATGCCGCCCCTCCAACAAGTGTCATAAGCTTTCTCCAGGTCAAAAAATACAGCCACGGTTTGACACTTTCTCAGAAATCCATTCATAATATGCGTCGACAAGGACACCAGATGGTCGACGGTAGAGCGATAGCGACGAAACCCGCACTGAGCGTTCGCTAGAAGTTTCTGAGACTCAAGCCACCATGTCAACCGCCCGTTGATCATGCGCTCCATCACCTTGCAAATGCAACTGGTGAGAGAGATAGGGCGGTAGCTGGAAGGTAGTTGGCGATCCTTCCCAGGCTTAAGTATTGGGACAATGGTGGCTTCGCGCCAAACGGAAGGAAAAATGCCGTCTTGCCAAATACGGTTATAGACCTGTAAGAGAAATAGTTTACTGTCGGCTGAAAGGTTCTTTAACATCAGGACATGAATGCCGTCCGGCCCGGGAGCGGAGTGCCGAGAGCAATGAAGAGCGTGCTCCAGCTCCCTCATTGTGAATAATTCGTTATAGCATTCATCATTAGCAGACCGAAAAGTATAGGATGCGGAATCCTGCCGGTCTTTAATAGAGCGAAAGCCGGCGGAATAATGGTCTGAACTGGAAACCGCCTCAAAGGCAGAACCCAGAGTGTTAGCGATGGCAGCCGGATCCACTATGGTGGCATTAGAAACCTGAAGGCCAGAAACAGTACAATGTGACACTTTACCTGAGAAGCGACGAAGTTTATCCCAAACAACGGATGAAGGCGTAAAACGATTAAAAGACTCGACAAAACGAGCCCAAGATGCCTTCTTGCTATCCTGAATAATGCGACGAGCCCTGGCGCGCGATTGTTTAAAAGTCACCAAATTATCAAGTGTAGGGTGGCGCCGAAACACCCTAAGTGCAGTCCTACGGGCACGAACGGCGTCCCGACAATCCTCGTTCCACCACGGAACAGGTGGCCGCCGAGGTTGGGAGGATGAACGGGGTATTGCACGTTCGGCGGCTGAGAAAATAATAGACGTAAGGTGCTGCACTAGTTGATTAATGTCGGAGAAGGGCTGGTCGTCAAAATGCACGAGGCTGGAATACAAGCTCCAGTCGGCTTTTGCGAATATCCAGGTAGGTACTCTGGAATGCTGTACGTGGTGCGACAGAAGAGAAACGATGCAGGGGAAATGGTCGCTGGAGTAGGTGTCAGCGACGACGTTCCACTGAAGGCGACGTGCAAGCTGGATTGAGCAAAGAGCAAGGTCCAGGTGAGAGAAAGTACCAGAAGAATCAGAAATAAAAGTAGGTGCACCTGTATTGAGGATGGAAAGATTGAACTCATAAAAAATGTCGGAAAGAAGAGTTCCCCTCGCACAAGCCCTTGGCGAACCCCATAGTGGGTGATGGGCATTAAAATCTCCCAACAGGAGAAATGGTGTTGGGAGAGCGGACAGGAGAGCTCGAATGTCCGCGGGAGCGAGGGGAGACGATGGAGGTGAATATACAGAGCAAACAGAAAACAAAAAGCCGGGTAAGTGAAGGCGAACGGCAACAGCTTGCAAGCCGGATGTAAGTGTGACAGGTGTAAAATGAACGTCGTTACGCACTAAGAACATGACACCTCCATGAGCAGGAGTACCCTCCTCCGGTTCAAGGTCGTAGCGAACCGGAGTATATCCTCGGAGATCAAAAGGATCGTGAGGGCGAAGCTTAGTCTCCTGCAAACATACGACCATAGGCGAATGGGAACGCAATAAAAGTTGCAGTTCCGCCCTATGCGATCGTACACCACGTACATTCCAGGTCAGGATAGCCATTAAGAATAGGGGGATAAACTGTCTATTTAGAAGGGCGGCTTAAAATTACCTTTTGTTTAACCTTTGGGCTCGGGCTTTTTGTATGGAGTTGGTCAGACTCCATAGCTTCCTCGGAGGGAGGGCCCACGCGCTCAGTGCCAGAAACCGATTCAAGCGCCGTGAATCGGTTCTGGGTGGCGATGGGTGAAGGGTGCCGCTGAGCGCGGCTTGTCCCAGGACCATCCTGGGACAGCGACCTCCGAGGAGGAGAAGGTGAACTTTTGTTACCGCGCGCACGCGGAGGGTCTTTCAAAAAATCTTCCCTACGTAGTTTCTGCTTGGGCTTCTTTTCAACGGCTTGCGACTTCATTGACTTGGGACCAGGTTTATACGGCTTGGTAACTGTAGCCTTAATAGACGGCCGGATGGTAGTGGCGGTTAATCCAGTCAAGGTCCAGGTCTGAGTTTCGGCATCTACTCGTGGTACTGGCGAGGCAACAACAGAACTAAATGTGCCAGATCGCAGGAGTGAAGGTTGGCGCGCATGGAAACGCCTCCGGGCTTCAGCGAAGGAGAGTTTTTCCTTTACCCGGATCTCCTGGATCGCCTTCTCGTCCAAGTACCGCGGACAGTCGGCAAACGAAGCAGAATGTGACCCTTTACAATTAACGCAGACGGGGGCTGTTGAACAGGTACCTTCGTGTGAGGGCTGGCTACATGTTGCACAGATGTTAACGGCACTCTTACAGGAGACTTGCGTATGCCCAAAACGTTGGCATTTAAAACAACGCAGAGGTCTAGGAATATAAGGCCTCACAGAAATGCGTTCGTACCCTGCGGAAATGCTCGTGGGCAGATCGACGCCATCAAATGTAAGAAACAGGGTACGAGTGGGTACCAATACGCCGTCGCGTTTGGCCTGTACTCGATGCACTGCAGTCACCTTTTGATCAGAGAGATATTCTACGAGATCCTCGTCCGAAATACCATCGAGGCTATGGGTGGTAACGACGCCCCGACAGGAGTTCAATGTGCGGTGCTTCTCAACACGGATGGGGTAACCGTGGAGAAGCGTAGCGCGCAACAAGGTCTTACTTTGCTGATCGGACTTAGTTTGTGCCAATAAGGAACCATTCCGTAGACGAGTGCATGATTGAACCGCACCAGCAATAGCATCTATGCCCTTCTGAATGATAAAAGGGTTCACCTTCTCAAAGTTTTGTCCTTCTTCTGTTCTCGAAATGACCAAGTAACAACCAGATGACGGCGGTGCTACTTCTGTTACAATGACTTTTCGGCGCTTGTTGTTAATAATGGAGAAAGGGTGCTCCATAGCGAAAAAAATCCTCCACCATTGCAACCGTCTCCGACCTCGGGCTCTGACTTCTCGGGCGTTACCCCGGCTTGGGTGAGTGGCCTATCTATACCAGACTCACCCCAGGGTCACACCTCCCAGAACATAGACAGAGGGACCCAATCGCCGTCAGAAGTCAGCAGCTCATGCAATGGCCCCCCCGCGGGACTGCAGTTGAACAGCGGATACGAACACAAACCCTACATGACGACCCCGGGTGGTGGGGATGACGCCATTATCCACTCACCCAGCTGCGCACGCGGTGCGCGGGTATCCGTCAGGCTGTGTCCACGGAGGATTTAAATAAAAGCATAAAAGAAACTAAAACAGTGTGGGCGTTTCGCACGCAAGGTAGGCCGGCGGGGAAGAAAAAGAGATATGCGAATGTCGTGGTGCGAAATGGTCGGAAAGTGATAAGGGAAGAAAGAAACGATGGTGAGGTGCGGTATGGATGAAATGCAAAGAACGCACGAGAGCCTACCTTGTGTCCACCGGTCACTTGAAGAACCCACCTCGACCGGATGGGGGTGAGGGGATGAATATGGCGATGATTGGCTCGGGAACCCCCGGGTGCGCCAAAAACCCGTACTCACATAAGGTGAGCCCCTGAGGGGGAGAGTCGACAAGCATAGCTGCACAAGAGCATCTCACGCCTGAAGGACAGCGGAGGCTCTGCAGCTTCTGCGTACAGACTGGGTACAGGGCTAGTTGGAAAGGCCCCTGTAGCGACTCTGATGCCACGATGGTGAATGGCATTCAATCGACGTAACACAGATGGACGTGCCGACGAATAAACAATACACCCGTAATCAAGCTTGGATCGGACCAAAGAGCGATAAAGGCGAAGAAGGACGGTCCGATCAGCTCCCCAGGATGTGCCACTTAAAACACGTAAAATATTAAGAGAACGGTCACACTTTGCTTTTAAAAAGGAAACGTGCGAGGTCCAACACAACTTCCTGTCAAAAATCAACCCCAAAAATTTCGCCTCGTCTGCAAACGGAAGTATCCCTGGCCCAAGATGGAGAGAGGGCGGAGGGAAATACTTCCGGCGCCAGAAGTTGATGCAGACGGATTTCTCGGCGGAGAAATTAAAGCCGTTGGCGTTACTCCAGGCGTAGAGACGGTCGATACAGCTCTGGAGACGGCGTTCGAGTAGACAGGTCCGCCGTGAACTACAATAAATAGCGAAATCGTCAGCAAAAAGGGACGATGAAATGCCAGGTGGAATACAATCAACAATGGGGTTGATAGCAATCGCAAAAAGTGTGACACTGAGTTCAGAGACCTGCGGTACTCCGTTCTCTTGAATAAAACGACGAGATAAAACCGAGCCCACACGTACACGAAACACGCTGTCCGTCATAAACTCCCGAAGAAATATGGGAAGACGACCGCGGATATTCCAATCGTGAAGTGTACGTAAAATGCCGCCCCTCCAACAAGTGTCATAGGCTTTCTCCAGGTCAAAAAATACAGCCACGGTTTGACACTTTCTCAGAAATCCATTCATAATATGCGTCGACAAGGACACCAGATGGTCGACGGTAGAGCGATAGCGACGAAACCCGCACTGAGCGTTCGCTAGAAGTTTCTGAGACTCAAGCCACCATGTCAACCGCCCGTTGATCATGCGCTCCATCACCTTACAAATGCAACTGGTGAGGGAGATAGGGCGGTAGCTGGAAGGTAGTTGGCGATCCTTCCCAGGCTTAAGTATAGGGACAATGGTGGCTTCGCGCCAAACGGAAGGAAAAATGCCGTCTTGCCAAATACGGTTATAGACCTGTAAGAGAAATAGTTTACTGTCGGCTGAAAGGTTCTTTAACATCAGGACATGAATGCCGTCCGGCCCGGGAGCGGAGTGCCGAGAGCAATGAAGAGCGTGCTCCAGCTCCCTCATTGTGAATAATTCGTTATAGCATTCATCATTAGCAGACCGAAAAGTATAGGATGCGGAATCCTGCCGGTCTTTAATAGAGCGAAAGCCGGCGGAATAATGGTCTGAACTGGAAACCGCCTCAAAGGCAGAACCCAGAGTGTTAGCGATGGCAGCCGGATCCACTATGGTGGCATTAGAAACCTGAAGGCCAGAAACAGTACAATGTGACACTTTACCTGAGAAGCGACGAAGTTTATCCCAAACAACGGATGAAGGCGTAAAACGATTAAAAGACTCGACAAAACGAGCCCAAGATGCCTTCTTGCTATCCTGAATAATGCGACGAGCCCTGGCGCGCGATTGTTTAAAAGTCACCAAATTATCAAGTGTAGGGTGGCGCCGAAACACCCTAAGTGCAGTCCTACGGGCAAGAACGGCGTCCCGACAATCCTCGTTCCACCATGGAACAGGTGGCCGCCGAGGTTGGGAGGATGAACGGGGTATTGCACGTTCGGCGGCTGAGAAAATAATAGACGTAAGGTGCTGCACTAGTTGATTAATGTCGGAGAAGGGCTGGTCGTCAAAATGCACGAGGCTGGAATACAAGCTCCAGTCGGCTTTTGCGAATATCCAGGTAGGTACTCTGGAATGCTGTACGTGGTGCGACAGAAGAGAAACGATGCAGGGGAAATGGTCGCTGGAGTAGGTGTCAGCGACGACGTTCCACTGAAGGCGACGTGCAAGCTGGATTGAGCAAAGGGCAAAGTCCAGGTGAGAGAAAGTACCAGAAGAATCAGAAATAAAAGTAGGTGCACCTGTATTGAGGATGGAAAGATTGAACTGATAAAAATGTCGGAAAGAAGAGTTCCCCTCGCACAAGCCCTTGGCGAACCCCATAGTGGGTGATGGGCATTAAAATCTCCCAACAGAAGAAATGGTGTTGGGAGAGCGGACAGGAGAGCTCGAATGTCCGCGGGAGCGCGGGGAGACGATGGAGGTGAATACACAGAGCAAACAGAAAACAAAAAGCCGGGTAAGTGAAGGCGAACGGCAACAGCTTGCAAGTCGGATGTAAGTGTGACAGGTGTAAAATGAACGTCGTTACGCACTAAGAACATGACACCTCCATGAGCAGGAGTACCCTCCTCCGTTTCAAGGTCGTAGCGAACCGGAGTATATCCTCGGAGATCAAAAGGATCGTGAGGGCGAAGTTTAGTCTCCTGCAAACATACGACCATAGGTGGATGGGAACGCAATAAAAGCTGCAGTTCCGCCCTATGCGATCGTACACCACGTACATTCCAGGTCAGGATAGCCATTAAAAATAAGGGGATAAACTGTCTATTTAGAAGGGCGGCTTAATATTACCTTTTGTTTAACCTTTGGGCTCGGGCTTTTTGTATGGAGTTGGTCAGACTCCATAGCTTCCTCGGAGGGAGGGCCCACGCGCTCAGTGCCAGAAACCGATTCAAGCGCCGTTATTCCGTTCTGGGTGCCGATGGGTGAAGGGTGCCGCTGAGCGCGGCTTGTCTCAGGACCTTCCTGGGACAGCGACCTCCGAGGAGGAGAAGGTGAACTTTTGTTACCGCGCGCACGCGGAGGGTCTTTCAAAAAATCTTCCCTACGTAGTTTCTGCTTGGGCTTCTTTTCAACGGCTTGCGACTTCATTGACTTGGGACCAGGTTTATACGGCTTGGTAACTGTAGCCTTAATAGACGGCCGGATGGTAGTGGCGGTTAATCCAGTCAAGGTCCAGGTCTGAGTTTCGGCATCTACTCGCGGTACTGGCGAGGCAACAACAGAACTAAATGTGCCAGATCGCAGGAGTGAAGGTTGGCGCGCATGGTAACGCCTCCGGGCTTCAGCGAAGGAGAGTTTTTCCTTTACCCGGATCTCCTGGATCGCCTTCTCGTCCAAGTACCGCGGACAGTCCGCAAACGAAGCAGAATGAGACCCTTTACAATTAACGCAGACGGGGGCTGTTGAACAGGTACCTTCGTGTGAGGGCTGGCTACAGGTTGCACAGATGTTAACGGCACTCTTACATGAGACTTGCGTATGCCCAAAACGTTGGCATTTAAAACAACGCAGAGGTCTAGGAATATAAGGCCTCACAGAAATCCGTTCGTACCCTGCGGAAATGCCCGTGGGCAGATCGACGCCATCAAATGTAATAAACAGGGTACGAGTGGGTACCAATACGCCGTCGCGTTTGGCCTGCACTCGATGCACTGCAGTCACCTTTTGATCGGATAGATATTCTACGAGATCCTCGTCCGATATACCATCGAGGCTATGGGTGGTAACGACGCCCCGACAGGAGTTCAATGTGCGGTGCTTCAAAACACGGATGGGGTAACCGTGGAGAAGCGTAGCGCGCAACAAGGTCTTACTTTGCTGATCGGACTTAGTTTGTGCCAATAAGGAACCATTCCGTAGACGAGTGCATGATTGAACCGCACCAGCAATAGCATCTATTCCCTTCTGAATGATAAAAGGGTTCACCTTCTCAAAATTTTGTCCTTCTTCTGTTCTTGAAATGACTAAGTAACAACCAGATGTCGGCGGTGCTACTTCTGTTACAATAGTTTTTCGGCGCTTGTTTGTATTAATGGAGAAAGGGTGCTCCATAGCGAAAAGAAAACCTCCACCATTGCAACCGCCTCCGACCTCGGGCTCTGACTTCCCGGGCGTTACCCCGGCTTGGGTGAGTGGCCTATCTATACCGATCTCACCCCAGGGTCACACCTCCCAGAACACTGACAGAGGGACCCAATCGCCGTCGGAAGCCAGCAGCTCATGCAATGGCCCCCCCGCGGGACTGCAGTTGAACAGCGGATACGAACAACAACCCTACATGACGACCCCGGGTGGTGGGGATGACGCCATTACCCACTCACCCAGCTGCGCACGCGGTGCGCGGGTATCCGTCAGGCTGTGTCCACGGAGGATTTAAATAAAAAGATAAAAGAAACTAAAACTGTGTGGGCGTTTCGCACGCAAGGTAGACCGGCGGGGAAGAAAAAGAGAGATATGCGAATGTCGTGGTACGAAATGGCCGGAAAGTGATTAGGGAAGAAAGAAACGATGGTGAGGTGCGGTATGGATGGAATGCAAAGAACGCACGAGAGCCTACCTTGGGTCCACCGGTCACTTGAAGAACCCACCTCGAACGGATGGGGGTGAGGGGATGAATGTGGCGATGAATGGCTCGGGAACCCCCGGGTGCGCCAAAAACCCGTACTCACATAAGGTGAGCCCCTGAGGGGGGTCTTTAATAGAGCGAAAGCCGGCGGAATAATGGTCTGAACTGGAAACCGCCTCAAAGGCAGCACCCAGTGTGTTAGCGATGGCAGCCGGATCCACTATGGTGGCATTAGAAACCTGAAGGCCAGAAACAGTACAATGTGACACTTTACCTGAGAAGCGACGAAGTTTATCCCAAACAACGGATGAAGGCGTAAAACGATTAAAAGACTCGACAAAACGAGCCCAAGATGCCTTCTTGCTATCCAGAATAATGCGACGAGCCCTGGCGCGCGATTGTTTAAAAGTCACCAAATTATCAAGTGTAGGCTGTCGCCGAAACACCCTAAGTGCAGTCCTACGGGCACGAACGGCGTCCCGACAATCCTCGTTCCACCACGGAACAGGTGGCCGCCGAGGTTGGGAGGATGAACGGGGTATTGCGCGTTCGGCGGCAGAGAAAATAACAGACGTAAGGTGCTGCACTAGTTGGTGAATGTCGGATGATGATGATATGCGGTTTAAGGGCGCTAAACTGCTAGGGTCATCAGCGCCCTTACAATGTGTAAAATATAAGGTCAAAATATAAAAGGTAAAAAAACCGCATAATTAAAAAACGGGACACAAACCCGCGATGTCCAAAAAGTTAAAACTAACAATACCATAACAATAACAATAACAATAATAAAAATAACAAGAATAACAATAACAACAATAATAACAATAAATACATCTCAAGAACCAACACACTAAAAGCATAGCCAATAAAAGATTAAAACGTGTCAAGAGCTGTAGAATGCGGGGCATGAGCGCCATATGTCATTGGGGAGTAAGTCCCTATGAAAACAGACAGAATAAAATAACAAGGCTAAAAGACGCTCAGCGCATCAAATGCGACGATTAAAATCAATGTCACTTATAAAACGTAAAAGACATTCTACAGCATGCGCGTCGTCTGCCAAGACGTCGGCTATGCCAACAGGCAGACCCAGGCGAACGCGCAGTGGAGCTAAAACTTGACACTCAGTTAAAATGTGACGCACCGTTAAGGGCACGTCACACTGCTGACACAGCGGAGCGGGATCACCACTGAGCAGGTAACTATGACTAAAACGACAATGTCCAATTCGTAAACGGGCTAAAAGTACCTCTTCCCGACGTAAAGAACGAGAAGAGGTACCCCAGATTAACGGGAGAGGCTTAACCTCCCGCAACTTGTTCCCCCGGAGGGCCGTCCACTCATCGCGCCAGCGCGAGAGGATGCGGCGACGTAAAATAACACACGAATCTGACGAGGGAACAACAGAGGTAAAAAATCTGGGTAATAAAATCGCCGATTTCGCAGCGGCGTCGGCAGACTCATTACCTGAGATGCCCACATGACCTGGAATCCACATGAAGGACACGCTGATGCCAGTGACACCAAGCGAGTGGAGCAGGTCATGTATGCGCTGTACAAGCGGGTGGTAATGGTACAGCGCAGTAATAGTCTGAAGGGCACTCAGAGAGTCCGTACAAATAAAAGTGCTGTAAGGCGTGCCGCTGAATGTATAAAATAGATTGATAAATGCTAAAAAGTTCGGCAGTAAAAATTGAACATTGTCCAGGTAAACGAAACTTAAAACTACAGTGACCAGACACAAAGGCACATCCAACTCCAGCTTCAGTCTTAGATCCATCGGTGAAGATAAAATAGTAGTCTCCGAATTGAGCCCGTACTTCTAAAAAAGCCGATCTAAAGACTGAAGCAGGGGTCTCAGTCTTCGGCATCGACGTTAGCCCAAGGTGACAGTGGGCCTCAGCGCGAGACCATGGAGGAAAACGCGTTTCCCCCCGTGGAAGGGCCGGCGCTGGCGGAACGTCTAAATGCCGAAGGAGCTGTCGAAAGCGAACCCCTGGTGGGAGCAAGGCAGAGGAGCTAATAAAATAGTGACGATCAAGTGACTCCTCGAAAAATAACTCGAAGGACGGGTGGTTAGGCAAGCTTGAGAGTCGACAAGCATAGCTGCACAAGAGCATCTCACGCCTGAAGGACAGCGGAGGCTCTGCAGCTTCTGCGTAAAGACTGGGTACAGGGCTAGTTGGAAAGGCCCCTGTAGCGACTCTGATGCCACGATGGTGAATGGCATTCAATCGACGTAACACAGATGGACGTGCCGACGAATAAACAATACACCCGTAATCAAGCTTGGATCGGACCAAAGAGCGATAAAGGCGAAGAAGGACGGTCCGATCAGCTCCCCAGGATGTGCCACTTAAAACACGTAAAATATTAAGAGAACGGTCACACTTTGCTTTTAAAAAGGAAACGTGCGAGGTCCAACACAACTTCCTGTCAAAAATCAACCCCAAAAATTTCGCCTCGTCTGCAAACGGAAGTATCCCTGGCCCAAGATGGAGAGAGGGCGGAGGGAAATACTTCCGGCGCCAGAAGTTGATGCAGACGGATTTCTCGGCGGAGAAATTAAAGCCGTTGGCGTTACTCCAGGCGTAGAGACGGTCGATACAGCTCTGGAGACGGCGTTCGAGTAGACAGGTCCGCCGTGAACTGCAATAAATAGCGAAATCGTCAACAAAAAGGGACGATGAAATGCCAGGTGGAATACAATCAACAATGGGGTTGATAGCTATCGCAAAAAGTGTGACACTGAGTACAGAGCCCTGCGGTACTCCGTTCTCTTGAATAAAACGACGAGATAAAACCGAGCCCACACGTACACGAAAGACGCGGTCCGTCATAAACTCCCGAAGAAATATGGGAAGACGACCGCGGATATTCCAATCGTGAAGTGTACGTAAAATGCCGCCCCTCCAACAAGTGTCATAAGCTTTCTCCAGGTCAAAAAATACAGCCACGGTTTGACACTTTCTCAGAAATCCATTCATAATATGCGTCGACAAGGACACCAGATGGTCGACGGTAGAGCGATAGCGACGAAACCCGCACTGAGCGTTCGCTAGAAGTTTCTGAGACTCAAGCCACCATGTCAACCGCCCGTTGATCATGCGCTCCATCACCTTACAAATGCAACTGGTGAGGGAGATAGGGCGGTAGCTGGAAGGTAGTTGGCGATACTTCCCAGGCTTATGTATAGGGACAATGGTGGCTTCGCGCCAAACGCAAGGAAAAATGCCGTCTTGCCAAATACGGTTATAGACCTGTAAGAGAAATAGTTTACTGTCGGCTGAAAGGTTCTTTAACATCAGGACATGAATGCCGTCCGGCCCGGGAGCGGAGTGCCGAGAGCAATGAAGAGCGTGCTCCAGCTCCCTCATTGTGAATAGTTCGTTATAGCATTCATCATTAGCAGACCGAAAAGTAAATGATGCGGAATCCTGCCGGTCTTTAATAGAGCGAAAGCCGGCGGAATAATGGTCTGAACTGGAAACCGCCTCAAAGGCAGAACCCAGAGTGTTAGCGATGGCAGCCGGATCCACTATGGTGGCATTAGAAACCTGAAGGCCAGAAACAGTACAATGTGACACTTTACCTGAGAAGCGACGAAGTTTATCCCAAACAACGGATGAAGGCGTAAAACGATTAAAAGACTCGACAAAACGAGCCCAAGATGCCTTCTTGCTATCCTGAATAATGCGACGAGCCCTGGCGCGCGATTGTTTAAAAGTCACCAAATTATCAAGTGTAGGGTGGCGCCGAAACACCCTAAGTGCAGTCCTACGGGCACGAACGGCGTCCCGACAATCCTCGTTCCACCATGGAACAGGTGGCCGCCGAGGTTGGGAGGATGAACGGGGTATTGCACGTTCGGCGGCTGAGAAAATAATAGACGTAAGGTGCTGCACTAGTTGATTAATGTCGGAGAAGGGCTGGTCGCCAAAATGCACGAGGCTGGAATACAAGCTCCAGTCGGCTTTTGCGAATATCCAGGTAGGTACTCTGGAATGCTGTACGTGGTGCGACAGAAGAGAAACGATGCAGGGGAAATGGTCGCTGGAGTAGGTGTCAGCGACGACGTTCCACTGGAGGCGACGTGCAAGCTGGATTGAGCAAAGGGCAAGGTCCAGGTGAGAGAAAGTACCAGAAGAATCAGAAATAAAAGTAGGTGGACCTGTATTGAGGATGGAAAGATTGAACTGATAAAAAATGTCGGAAAGAAGAGTTCCCCTCGCACAAGCCCTTGGCGAACCCCATAGTGGGTGATGGGCATTAAAATCTCCCAACAGAAGAAATGGTGTTGGGAGAGCGGACAGGAGAGCTCGAATGTCCGCGGGAGCGAGGGGAGCCGATGGAGGTGAATATACAGAGCAAACAGAAAACAAAAAGCCGGGTAAGTGAAGGCGAACGCAAACAGCTTGCAAGTCGGATGTAAGTGTGACAGGTGTAAAATGAACGTCGTTACGCACTAAGAACATGACACCTCCATGAGCAGGAGTACCCTCCTCCGGTTCAAGGTCGTAGCGAACCGGAGTATATCCTCGGAGATCAAAAGGATCGTGAGGGCGAAGTTTAGTCTCCTGCAAACATACGACCATAGGTGAATGGGAACGCAATAAAAGCTGCAGTTCCGCCCTATGCGATCGTACACCACGTACATTCCAGGTCAGGATAGCCATTAAGAATAAGGGGATAAACTGTCTATTTGGAAGGGCGGCTTAAAATTACCTTTTGTTTAACCTTTGGGCTCGGGCTTTTTGTATGGAGTTGGTCAGACTCCATAGCTTCCTCGGAGGGAGGGCCCACGCGCTCAGTGCCAGAAACCGATTCAAGCGCCGTGAATCGATTCTGGGTGGCGATGGGTGAAGGGTGCCGCTGAGCGCGGCTTGTCCCAGGACCATCCTGGGACAGCGACCTCCGAGGAGGAGAAGGTGAACCTTTGTTACCGCGCGCACGCGGAGGGTCTTTTAAAAAATCTTCCCTACGAAGTTTCTGCTTGGGCTTCTTTTCAACGGCTTGCGACTTCATTGACTTGGGACCAGGTTTATACGGCTTGGTAACGGTAGCCTTAATAGACGGCCGGATGGTAGTGGCGGTTAATCCAGTCAAGGTCCAGGTCTGAGTTTCGGCATCTACTCGCGGTACTGGCGAGGCAACAACAGAACTAAATGTGCCAGATCGCAGGAGTGAAGGTTGGCGCGCATGGTAACGCCTCCGGGCTTCAGCGAAGGAGAGTTTTTCCTTTACCCGGATCTCCCGGATCGCCTTCTCGTCCAACTACCGCGGACAGTCGGCAAACGAAGCAGAATGAGACCCTTTACAATTAACGCAGACGGGGGCTGTTGAACAGGTACCTTCGTGTGAGGGCTGGCTACAGGTTGCACAGATGTTAACGGCACTCTTACATGAGACTTGCGTATGCCCAAAACGTTGGCATTTAAAACAACGCAGAGGTCTAGGAATATAAGGCCTCACAGAAATCCGTTCGTACCCTGCGGAAATGCTCGTGGGCAGATCGACGCCATCAAATGTAATAAACAGGGTACGAGTGGGTACCCATACGCCGTCGCGTTTGGCCTGCACTCGATGCACTGCAGTCACCTTTTGATCGGATAGATATTCTACAAGATCCTCGTCCGATATACCATCGAGGCTATGGGTGGTAACGACGCCCCGACAGGAGTTCAATGTGCGGTGCTTCTCAACACGGATGGGGTAACCGTGGAGAAGCGTAGCGCGCAACAAGGTCTTACTTTGCTGATCGGACTTAGTTTGTGCCAATAAGGAACCATTCCGTAGACGAGTGCATGATTGAACCGCACCAGCAATAGCATCTATTCCCTTCTGAATGATAAAAGGGTTCACCTTCTCAAAATTTTGTCCTTCTGTTCTTGAAATGACTAAGTAACAACCAGATGTCGGCGGTGCTACTTCTGTTACAATAGTTTTTCGGCGCTTGTTTGTATTAATGGAGAAAGGGTGCTCCATAGCGAAAAGAAATCCTCCACCATTGCAACCGTCTCCGACCTCGGGCTCTGACTTCCCGGGCGTTACCCCGGCTTGGGTGAGTGGCCTATCTATACCGATCTCACCCCAGGGTCACACCTCCCAGAACATTGACAGAGGGACCCAATCGCCGTCGGAAGCCAGCAGCTCATGCAATGGCCCCCCCGCGGGACTGCAGTTGAACAGCGGATACGAACAACAACCCTACATGACGACCCCGGGTGGTGGGGATGACGCCATTACCCACTCACCCAGCTGCGCACGCGGTGCGCGGGTATCCGTCAGGCTGTGTCCACGGAGGATTTAAATAAAAAGATAAAAGAAACTAAAACTGTGTGGGCGTTTCGCACGCAAGGTAGGCCGGCGGGGAAGAAAAAGAGATATGCGAATGTCGTGGTACGAAATGGCCGGAAAGTGATTAGGGAAGAAAGAAACGATGGTGAGGTGCGGTATGGATGGAATGCAAAGAACGCACGAGAGCCTACCTTGGGTCCACCGGTCACTTGAAGAACCCACCTCGACCGGATGGGGGTGAGGGGATGAATGTGGCGATGAATGGCTCGGGAACCCCCGGGTGCGCCAAAAACCCGTACTCACATAAGGTGAGCCCCTGAGGGAGGTGAATGTCGGAGAAGGGCTGGTCGTCAAAATGCACGAGGCTGGAATACAAGCTCCAGTCGGCTTTTGCGAATATCCAGGTAGGTACTCTGGAATGCTGTACGTGGTGCGACAGAAGAGAAACGATGCAGGGGTAATGGTCGCTGGAGTAGGTGTCAGCGACGACGTTCCATTGAAGACGATGAGCAAGCTGGAGTGAGCAAATGGCAAGGTCCAGGTGAGAGAATGTACCAGAAGAATCAGAAATAAAAGTAGGTGCATCTGTATTGAGGATGGAAAGATTAAACTGATAAAAAATGTCGGAAAGAAGAGTTCCCCTCGCACAAGCCCTTGGCGAACCCCATAGTGGGTGATGGGCATTAAAATCTCCCAACAGAAGAAATGGTGTTGGGAGAGCGGACAGGAGAGATCGAATGTCCGCGGGAGCGAGGGGAGACGATGGAGGTGTATACACAGAGCAAACAGAAAACAAAAAGCCGGGTAAGTGAAGGCGAACGGCAACAGCTTGCAAGTCAGATGTAAGTGTGACAGGTGTAAAATGAACGTCATTACGCACCAAAATCAGGACACCACCATGAGCAGGAGTACCCTCCTCCGTTTCAAGGTCGTAGCGAACCGGAGTATATCCTCGGAGATCAAAAGGATCGTGAGGGCGAAGCTTAGTCTCCTGTAAACATACGACCATAGGCGAATGGGAACGCAATAAAAGTTGCAGTTCCGCCCTATGCGATCGTACACCACGTACATTCCAGGTCAGGATAGCCATTAAGAATAAGGGGATAAACTGTCTATTTGGAAGGGCGGCTTAAAATTACCTTTTGTTTAACCTTTGGGCTCGGGCTTTTTGTATGGAGTTGGTCAGACTCCATAGCTTCCTCGGAGGGAGGGCCCACGCGCTCAGTGCCAGAAACCGATTCAAGCGCCGTGAATCGATTCTGGGTGGCGATGGGTGAAGGGTGCCGCTGAGCGCGGCTTGTCCCAGGACCATCCTGGGACAGCGACCTCCGAGGAGGAGAAGGTGAACCTTTGTTACCGCGCGCACGCGGAGGGTCTTTTAAAAAATCTTCCCTACGAAGTTTCTGCTTGGGCTTCTTTTCAACGGCTTGCGACTTCATTGACTTGGGACCAGGTTTATACGGCTTGGTAACGGTAGCCTTAATAGACGGCCGGATGGTAGTGGCGGTTAATCCAGTCAAGGTCCAGGTCTGAGTTTCGGCATCTACTCGTGGTACTGGCGAGGCAACAACAGAACTAAATGTGCCAGATCGCAGGAGTGAAGGTTGGCGCGCATGGAAACGCCTCCGGGCATCTGCGAAGGAGAGTTTTTCCTTTACCCGGATCTCCTGGATCGCCTTCTCGTCCAAATACCGCGGACAGTCGGCAAACGAAGCAGAATGTGACCCTTTACAATTAACGCAGACGGGGGCTGTTGAACAGGTACCTTCGTGTGAGGGCTGGCTACATGTTGCACAGATGTTAACGGCACTCTTACATGAGACTTGCGTATGCCCAAAACGTTGGCATTTAAAACAACGCAGAGGTCTAGGAATATAAGGCCTCACAGAAATCCGTTCGTACCCTGCGGAAATGCTCGTGGGCAGATCGACGCCATCAAATGTAATAAACAGGGTACGAGTGGGTACCAATACGCCGTCGCGTTTGGCCTGCACTCGATGGACCGCTGTCACCTTCTGGTCTGCAAGATATTCTACCAGGTCCTCGTCCGATATACCATCGAGGCTATGGGTGGTAATAACGCCTCGACTGGAGTTCAATGTGCGGTGCTTCTCCACACGGAGGGGATAGCCGTGGAGAAGCGTAGCGCGCAACAAGGTCTTACTTTGCTGTTCGGATTTCGTTTGGGCTAATAAGGAACCATTCCGTAGACGAGTGCAGGACTGAACCGCACCAGCAATTGCATCAATGCCCTTTTAAATGATGAAAGGGTTCACCTTCTCAAAACTTTGTCCTTCTTCTGTTCGTGAAATGACCAAGTAACAACCAGTTGTCGGTGGTGTCACTTCTGTTACATAAACTTTTCGGCACTTGTTAGTAGTAATGGAGGAAGGGTGCTCCATAGCGAAATAAATCCTCCACCATTGCAACCGTCTCCGACCTCGGCTCTGACTTCTCGGGCGTTACCCCGGCTTGGGTGAGTGGCCTATCTATACCAGACTCACCCCAGGGTCACACCTCCCAGAACATAGACAGAGGGACCCAATCGCCGTCAGAAGTCAGCAGCTCATGCAATGGCCCCCCCGCGGGAGTGCAGTTGAACAGCGGATACGAACACAAACCCTACATGACCACCCCGGGTGGTGGGGATGACGCCATTACCCACTCACCCAGCTGCGCACGCGGTGCGCGGGTACCCGTCAGGTCGTGTCCACGGAGGATTTAAATAAAAAGATAAAAGAAACTAAAACTGTGTGGGCGTTTCGCACCCAAGGTAGGCCGGCGGGGAAGAAAAAGAGAGATATGCTAATGTCGTGGTGCGAAATGGCCGGAAAGTGATAAGGGAAGAAAGAAACGATGGCGAGGTGCGGTATGGATGGAATGAAAAGAACGCACGAGAGCCTACCTTGGGTCCACCGGTCACGAGAAGAACCCACGTCGACCGGATGGGGGTGAGGGGATGAATGTGGCGATGATTGGCTCGGGAACCCCCGGGTGCGCCAAAAACCCGTACTCACATAAGGTGAGCCCCTGAGGGGAATGCAGAGGAGCTAACGAAATATTGGCGATCAAGCGAATCCTCGTAAAATACATCGAAGGACGGGTGGTTAGGCAAGCTTGAGAGCCGACAAGCATGGCTGCACAAAAGCATCTCACGCCGGAAGGACAGCGGAGGCTCTGCAGCTTCTGCGTACAGGCTGGGTACAGGGCTAGTTGGAAAGGCCCCTGTAGCGACTCTTATGCCACGATGGTGAATGGCATTCAATCGACGTAACACAGATGGACGTGCCGACGAATAAACAATACACCCGTAATCAAGCTTGGATCGGACCAAAGAGCGATAAAGGCGAAGAAGGACGGTCCGATCAGCTCCCCAGGATGTGCCACTTAAAACACGTAAAATATTAAGAGAACGGTCACACTTTGCTTTTAAAAACGAAACGTGGGAGGTCCAACACAACTTCCTATCAAAAATCAACCCCAAAAATTTCGCCTCGTCTGCAAACGGAAGTATCCTTGGCCCAAAATGGAGAGAGTGCGGACGGAAATACTTCCGGCGCCAGAAGTTGATGCAGACGGATTTCTCGGCGGAGAAATTAAAGCCGTTGGCGTTACTCCAGGCGTAGAGACGGTCGATAAGGCTCTGGAGACGGCGTTCGAGTAGACAGGTCCGCCGTGAACAGCAATAAATAGCGAAATCGTCAACAAAAAGGGACGATGAAATGCCAGGAGGAATACAATCAACAATGGGGTTGATAGCAATCGCAAAAAGTGTGACACTGAGTACAGAGCCCTGCGGTACTCCGTTCTCTTGAATAAAACGACGAGATAAAACCGAGCCCACACGTACACGAAAGACGCGGTCCGTCATAAACTCCCGAAGAAATATGGGAAGACGACCGCGGATATTCCAATCGTGAAGTGTACGTAAAATGCCGCCCCTCCAACAAGTGTCAAGCTTTCTCCAGGTCAAAAAATACAGCCACGGTTTGACACTTTCTCAGAAATCCATTCATAATATGCGTCGACAAGGACACCAGATGGTCGACGGTAGAACGATGGCGACGAAACCCGCACTGAGCGTTCGCTAGAAGTTTCTGAGACTCAAGCCACCATGTCAAGCGCCCGTTGATCATGCGCTCCATCACCTTGCAAATGCAACTGGTGAGGGAGATAGGGCGGTAGCTGGAAGGTAGTTGGCGATCCTTCCCAGGCTTAAGAATAGGGACAATGGTGGCTTCGCGCCAAACGGAAGGAAAAATGCCGTCTTGCCAAATACGGTTATAGACCTGTAAGAGAAAGAGTTTACTGTCGGCTGAAAGGTGCTTTAACATCAGGACATGAATGCCGTCCGGGCCAGGAGCGGAGTGCCGAGAGCAATGAAGAGCGTGCTCCAGCTCCCTTATTGTGAATAATTCGTTATAGCATTCATCATTAGCAGACCGAAAAGTATATGATGCGGAATCCAGCCGGGCTTTAATAGAGCGAAAGCCGGCGGAATAATGGTCTGAACTGGAAACCGCCTCAAAGGCAGCACCCAGAGTGTTAGCGATGGCAGCCGGATCCACTATGGTGGCATTAGAAACCTGAAGGCCAGAAACAGTACAATGTGACACTTTACCTGAGAAGCGACGAAGTTTATCCCAAACAACGGATGAAGGGGTAAAACGATTAAAAGACTCGACAAAACGAGCCCAAGATGCCTTCTTGCTATCCTGAATAATGCGATGAGCCCTGGCGCGCGATTGTTTAAAAGTCACCAAATTATCAAGTGTAGGGTGTCGCCGAAACACCCTAAGCGCAGTCCTACGCGCACGAACGGCGTCCCGACAATCCTCGTTCCACCACGGAACAGGTGGCCGCCGAGGTTGGGAGGATGAACGGGGTATTGCGCGTTCGGCGGCTGAGAAAATAATAGACGTAAGGTGCTGCACTAGTTGGTTAATGTCGGAGAAGGGCTGGTCGTCAAAATGCACGAGGCTGGAATATAAGTTACAGTCGGCTTTTGCGAATATCCAGGTAGGTACTCCGGAATGCTGTACGTGGTGCGACAGAAGAGAAACGATGCAGGGGTAATGGTCGCTGGAGTAGGTGTCAGCGACGACGTTCCATTGAAGACGATGAGCAAGCTGGAGTGAGCAAATGGCAAGGTCCAGGTGAGAGAATGTACCAGAAGAATCAGAATTAAAAGTAGGTGCATCTGTATTGAGGATGGAAAGATTAAACAGATAAAAAATGTCGGAAAGAAGAGTTCCCCTCGCACAAGCCCTTGGCGAACCCCATAGTGGGTGATGGGCATTAAAATCTCCCAACAGAAGAAATGGTGTTGGGAGAGCGGACAGGAGAGCTCGAATGTCCGCGGGAGCGAGGGGAGACGATGGAGGTGAATACACAGAGCAAACAGAAAACAAAAAGCCGGGTAAGTGAAGGCGAACGCAAACAGCTTGCAAGTCGGATGTAAGTGTGACAGGTTTAAAATGAACGTCGTTACGCACTAACAACATGACACCTCCATGAGCAGGAGTACCCTCCTCCCGTTCAAGGTCGTAGCGAACCGGAGTATATCCTCGGAGATCAAAAGGATCGTGAGGGCGAAGCTTAGTCTCCTGCAAACATACGACCATAGGCGAATGGGAACGCAATAAAAGTTGCAGTTCCGCCCTATGCGATCGTACACCACGTACATTCCAGGCCAGGATAGCCATTAAGAAAAAGGGGATAAACTGTCTATTTAGAAGGGCGGCTTAAAATTACCTTTTGTTTAACCTTTGGGCTCGGGCTTTTTGTATGGAGTTGGTCAGACTCCATAGCTTCCTCGGAGGAAGGGCCCACGCGCTCAGTGCCAGAAACCGATTCAAGCGCCGTGAATCGGTTCTGGGTGGCGATGGGTGAGGGGTGCCGCTGAGCGCGGCTTGTCCCAGGACCTTCCTGGGACAGCGACCTCCGAGGAGGAGAAGGTGAACTTTTGTTACCGCGCGCACGCGGAGGGTCTTTCAAAAAATCTTCCCTGCGTAGTTTCTGCTTGGGCTTCTTTTCAGCGGCTTGCGACTTCATTGACTTTGGACCAGGTTTATAGGGCTTGGTAACAGTAGCTTTAATGGACGGCCGGATGAATCTCCCAGGGTGCCAGATATTAAAATAACAGTTGTGTAATGTATGATGAAATCTATTTATTATTGTTTTAATATGCAATATTGTATAAATTGCAATTAGCTCTCCTGAGCACTTTATCTGTTCTCTGCATGGTTTCACTTAGGAAGCCATTGCATATTTTTGTTGTGTTATTGTATGATCTCCTAGTAAAAGCTAGACTGTTTACTTATACTATTTACCTCCAATTGAACACAGGTTGTAAGCTTGAGAAATGCCAGGTGTATTTTATTCTGTATGATAATAATTTTTTAATCATTGTTATTCCCTACGGATTTGGCAGGTCTGCCTCTTTTTTACTACGGAACTTCTACCCATCGTTTCCCATTGAATACCCGTGTACACATTAGACATTCACTTTGAGGTACACCCCCTCACAATGTAACTATGTGCACATTTTTTTAGCTATTATTGTGGTAGGGTCCTACCTTGAGTCAATTGTTCTACACATTATTTCCGTCCATTTATGGTCGGCGTGGGATGGTAGAGATTGTTTTTTTCTTTTCTCTCACTTCCCCCCCCCCTTTATACGCATTTTTGAATGAAAATGTCTTTTTTTCTCCCTCGTTCTCCTCGGCAAATTTAAGCTTTACAATATTGTGTTCACCTGGTTCTTTATAATAGAAAATTATGCAACCTTATAATTTCACGAACGAATCAATTGTTTTGATACTTTATTATTATACACAGGAAACTGGAATTTTCCGTTTATGTTAAACTTTTGTTATGTTATGTTCATTGAAACGAAGTTACACTTTATGTATTCTGTGTGAGGTGAAACATGCGTGTACCTACCTGTCTCTGTCTTGTGACAGTAGCTTTTAAGGACATTTTTGGCCTATGTTGCCTTGGAAATACTTTGTACACTTTTATCTACCCTCCTTCAGACATTTATGTTGTCTGGCTTGGTTACATGGATGTTTCACCCTGCTCCTACCTCTCACATGTTTAGCTGTGAATTTGATTAATATTTTTGTTTGATACTTTAAGTGGCACATTGTATATTTCCTTTCTTTCATCCCCCCTCCGTTGTTTCCCACCGATTGTTTTTCCCTAATGTTATTTAACGTACCCTTGTGATTAGCTTATGTTCCACCTCTAACCCTAATTTCTTTCTTTGGTTTTATGGCTACGGCATGGTCGCCACTTCGACGCGAGGACTACAGCAAGGAAATTCACGGCTTCATTTTCATCATGAGACGCACTGGACACTTAATGGCGTATGGGATGCACGACGACATTCTTCAACTATGAGAAACCAATAGAATTCATATGAACAGTTCTCATCGCTGATAAAACGACTCTTCAGGCGCATCTTTCAGTATTTAACTGATTACGAACGCACTCTCTACGTGGTTTCCGCCGGATTTCCCTGCCGCTGCTGACTTTCTGTGAGGACACATGCACTCGTGTTCCTCTTCTCCTGGCAGTGCGGAAATTCTATACACGTTCCTTACAGGCGCGTTCGACGAGCATAAACTTGCGTTTTTTGGTCCGCCGTTGGACATTGTGCTACAGTGTGTCCTAGACTTACCAGACAGTGCAGTGATGATGTGCCGTGATTGGACTTGTCCTCGCTCGAGCTGGATCTGCGACTCACCTTGTAACCCTCCTTCCTTTTCCATTTTCCCCCTATATAATCCTAACGTTTTTTTTCTGCAGCCACGTAATGTATAGTGTTTATTACCTCCATGCAGGCAGGGCTATACTTCATTTTTGTAATTTGTATCTGATTTAGCACCTAGCAAGTGTGCTGGGTTGCCTAAGTGCCCTGATGTAACTTTGTATTTCTTTATATCTTATTGTACTTCGCTTTTGTATTCGTTTGTTTTGCAATGTTGGGTACCCCTTTGAACTTTATTTCTGCTCTATTTATTTTTATGGTTTTTAACGCCACCAGGTGGTGTCATTTTAGAGCAGGGGAGTATTGTCGCATGTGATGTTAGACCGACTTGTTTATTTTACGTTAAGTTGGATCTTAACATTAATATGGCTCATTCTTCTAAATTCTAATAGAATCATATTTTACATTTTCTGCCTTAAGAAACTTTCTTAAGATGTGTACGTGACAGGATGTATGTGGGCTACCTCATTTGCGTCATTTCCCATGGAAATTCTTAGAATAATGTTGCCTTTTGCAACATAGAACCGATCACGTGTTTCCGCTCAATCCTACACAATTCCGCTCAATCATACTTATGTATGGCGTCGGCTTACCACAAACAGGATATAGACGTCATTAGGATTGAGTCGGTTCTTGCCTATTTAAGCAAGCGCCTGAGCGCTGCTCGGGGGAGACCGACACATGCTAGACAGGGTCGAATCGCTGCCCGTCAGCATCTTAATCTGCTATCTACAACGATGAGTTCACAGGTCCGTCCACATTACACACGACAAGTACTTTAAGGTAAGATCTTACATGTACTCTAGCTTTGTTCCCCCTTCAATGTAAACTCAACATTGCAGGTATCTGAATTTAATAAACCAAGCAAGTAAAACTAAGCCAAGCTTGAGATGTTCTACCCTGAAACCGCTATTCCCCCTATGTCCATCCAGTCATGGATGTGACAATATTTCTGCATTTTTTTAACAGTTCTGTATCATTTCAGCCTCCAAATTGGGATTTTTTTAACAGAAATCAATTCGTTAGTGGAGATTTGATTGCCTCTTTATATGGCTTCATTAGAACTATGTTGTATCTGCCTATTATTTTGCCAGTTTTCAAATGTTGAAGTTGGTAAACACGGTCGCCTATCTGTTCCGTCACTCTAAAAGTAAAGTCCGTAGATAAAATTAAATCCCTCGTTCACATGGGTTAGTTTGTGGTTGGCAATAACTAGTGTTAATGTGGTTCATTCTAAGAAATAATGGAATCCTTTGCACAATCCCGTTTTTTTTCTCGAAAATATCTCTCTATGTTTCATAAGAATGGCCAACAGGTGTTCCTTCTGCCTGTCACTCCCTTATCCGTGCGGTGATTTACAGATTACAATGCTCTTCTACCTGAATGTGAGTCGACTCAGTACGCTTCATGAAATTTTCCTCGTCCTCGCAAAACATTCCGTATGTCTGTATGAGGTTGCTATCAGCTGTGCCTTGGTCTGACGTCATCGCTGCTTCATACCTGGTATCGTCCAGTACGACCAGCTGTGGCAACATTCTTACGATTTGGGCGCTCTCTTCAATATTCAAATATTCGACGAAAAATGTTTCTGTGTTAACCACAGTTTCTTCTTCGGTCAACATAACCCTATCCGTATTTGACGAACATGCAAACGGCACGACTACAGAGGTCTTTGGCGCGTAAAGTGTCAATTGTGCGCGTCCATAATTAATGATGTCTCTCATAGCAAATAGCACGTCGTTACCCAATATCAATTCCACTGCGAGCTTAGAAATCACAAGACAAACTCAAGCTTATATTTACATACTGTTGCCGTTATCAAGACCTGCTGCGTTACCCTCTGTTTCGCTCTCCCGGCCGCCAAAATACAAAAGGTGTTCCTTACAGGAAGAATTTGTAAGTTCGCATTCCTAGTTTTCAAATGCTCGAACAGAGCCTGGCTACACGCAGATGGATGAACCTGAATCCACGGTTATTAAAAAGTTTCATTTTCTATGATTGCTTCTACACGCGGTGCTTCCATTATTTCTTGTGCGACGGTCACATCCCTACAGTTATCTGTAACATTTTGCTGATTAATTTCCAGAGAGCTACTTTCCGCTCTTTTCCCTGTTTCATTCGCACTAGTCCTTCCACTTACGTCCCCTTGATCACGCGAGATTTGACTGTTATCTCTTCGGGTTGAATCCGGAGACGTATCTACGATTCCACCCGCATCTGGTTTTCCGAAGTCGGTGACGGTTGCCTATTCATCGGGGGTGGGCCTAGTATAGCCGGGGTCGCTACGGCTGGCTGGCCTGCGCTGAATGGCGCAGATGCTTGTAGGTTGTCCGGTGCCATATTGGGAGATCTGCGCCCCCCTCCTCGTATTGTACTTCGCCTACTATTCGGCCTCTCCTCCCTGTCACCGTGGTCATTTTGAACTCTGGGCCTATTGTAGTATTCGCTTGGACCTTCGTAATGGTGCTGGTGCCTACCTCGGTTTTGGTTTCTCCCAAACCTCATATAATTTACCGGGAAACTTCTCGGTGGACCCGTGGGATCATTTGTTTCCCTTCGGCCATTTCTGGGCCTATTTGCGTACCTGTCGTGGTTTCTAGAATAGGGGTCGTGATTCTGTCGTACTCCGTAATTTCTTCCTCTATCTTGATTCAGATAATCGTTTGCCCTCGCTCCATCTGCGTGTTGGGTACTCCAGGGCCTCATACCGGGCCTATCCCGCCTTTGCGTATCGGGCCTATCTTCGGGTCTGTTTCCCATGTTTCGCCCCTTGTGTCCCTGCAACGCTGTGAGTAATGATATCGCGTCGCTTAGTGTTCGCGGGCGCGCTACCACCAGATGATGTCGTATGTTATCGGGGAAGTACCTCATCATGTATGAGATAAATTCCTGTTCACCAAGTGGGGGTTCTAGGAGCCTACTGATTTGCCCATAACGCAAGAAGTAATCAACAAGGCTTTCGTTGGCGTTTGGTTGGTACCTCCCGTTGGTTATTTTAGTTCGTTCCAAGTACTGTACATTGGCTCCCCAGTATTTATCTAGAAATGCCGCCTTAAAGTGGGCATATTCTGCATATTCGCCAATTGTTAGACGGAACCAGCTAAGCGCGGGGCCTACCAAACTTCTTTGTACTAAAAGCATCCGAAATCTGTCCGGAACACCTCTAAGTTCAAAATATGCCTCTAGATCACTAATGAATTGTTTTGCATTATCCACACTACTGTCAAATTTTGGAACGGGCAGTTCGTTAAGAAATGGCATTGGCACGGGTGTGTTCATTTGCACGCTGGGCGCGTTCATTGGCGTTTGACTATTAGACTTTTTTACATTTTCATGATTAATACTAACGTGAGGCGAGGTCGTGAGCGCAGTGGTATGATCGCTCGGCCTTTCCTCACTATTGTGACATGGTGTATGGGGTGACCTCAGTGCGTGGGTGGCAGTGTTTTGAGAGCCTAACTGCACCCTTTCCATTGCCTGGGGCATTTCGGTCATTTCCCTTGATTTTTCCTGGAGGGTTAGCACCGCCTCCTTTTGAGCAACGACAACTTGCGACACCTCCCCCCTGATCTGTGCAATTTCACCCAGTTGTAAGTTTTCTGTCTTCTACTATAGCTCTGAATTTATTCAGTTCAGCGTTCACTCCTATCTCGAAGGTACGCTGTCGGCCTTCTATTGCATCGCAAGTTGCCCTTGCTCCAGCTTTTATTTGTTCCCTGATTTCATTTATTCGTTCGCGGTCCGATTCGGTTTGCCGCTTAACATTTTCAATTTCAGCACTTAATTGTACCCTTACATATTCTACTGAGGACTTAGCTGCTACTACCTCACTTCTGATATTTAATACTTCCTCTTGCACGCGTTCCTGCGCGGATCACCTGTCAGAGGCCATGCCCTGCAAGCGTATTTCCAGTTCGCGCTGTGCATTCAACTGCTGCTGAATTATGTCTCCCTTAATGTTTGCTAACTGATTCTCTAATTCACTTTCTAGTTTACATGACAGTTGTTGCTGTAACATTTCCCCTTGGTCTGTGATTTTATTCGACAATTGTCCAAATTGTAACATTATTTGCCTTACTACGCTTGCCAGGTCGGTCGACTCTGTTTCTTCATTCATCGCGACTTGGCTTGCGTTTACTGTCTCCTGCCTGCTATCGCTATTTCCATTCACTTTCGGCATAGCGTTACTTCTCTGATTGTCCCCTTCTAACTCCAAGCTACACTCATTCGCTACAAAATCGTTATTCTCCATTTTATTTTCTACAGTTTTTTCACTAATTTGTTATTCCTCAGCCTCATCTAAGATTTATGCTTAGGACAGAATGCTCCCCCCAGCTAGAGTTATTCCTACAGCAATAATTCATTCCCAATTTCCTATCGTAAACAATCTAACATGCTAATAACCTTAATGATACCCATCCAAAATGCATTAAACTATGGTCTTTGTGACTTACTCGTTGGTGCTGCGAGCTTCCTGCTTCGACGAGTCGCTTTACTGTTAAATTCACATATAAAAACACTTCTCACTGACACACCAAAAGGAGGAATTGATGCTTGTAGTATGGGGGAAAAGGGGTGCTGGTGTCACTTCTTGGATGGGAGATGGCGCGCTGGCGTCTCGGCGCTGCTGAGATAATGTGTTGTAAGTCCGGATCACACTGCGTTTCGCTGGTCTCGTTGCCCTCTTGATCGTGTTCCTGCTTCTCTGTCGTCTCAGGTTGGATGTTTGGAGTTCTAGTTGAGCTCGCTGCACGACACATTACAGAGCGATGTTGCATTTACTCGACCCAGCACGTTGGGTGCCATATGATATTGTTCATGAGCGTTAGTTTGGGTGTCATATGATATTGTTTATCTGGGTTGGCGACTTATGAAGTTGTTTATAAGCGTTGGTGGCACATGACGCTGTTCATGTGAAGTTCGCTTCCTCGGTGCGTATTTCTCTTCTTTCTCCGGCTAGCGTTGAGCAGTGTCGACTCTGTAAAGTCTACAGGGTGTGGTGAAATTATATCGATTACGATAATAACAACATCAGCTCTGGTGAATATTTACTTTATTATATTGTTATAATTTTGCATTCAGGAACGCGAACCTCCACTTCGTTAATTATCCGCGACTGACCTAGTGATGCTTTGTAGTTGGCAGTATCAAGATGTAATTGAAGAAGTTTTCTCCGCGTTCATAGCCGCGGCTTAACTTGTACGGTGCAGAGTTCAGCTAGAGTTACTTGTAACGTTAAACGAAGAGTAATTACATGTAGCATGTTGCAGCGACGAGTGAAGAGTGTCGAGTGTCGTTACTAGTATTTTGTGAATTTCGCCATCTCTGATTTCATCCCTACTCCGCGTTCGATTTTCAATCATGTGACGATCTCCTGTTTTCGGATTCGCCAGTTTGTATTTATGGCATTCCATTTATTGGCTAAAATGTTCATTTCTGTACAGCTTTCTCTTCCCACGGTTCTATTTTCAATTTGTTTAATTTATGCTGTAGCACGTAGTATGTTTATGGCTTTAAACCTTTTCTCGGTACAAACCTCATGTTTCTTCCGCTTTGAAAAGAAACAAGCACTTTCCTCGTAGACCCTTTTTAATGGCCCTACGTTTTTGTATTCAGTTTTGCCGAGGACCCATCCTGTTCCAAGAGAAAGGGATATGTCAGTGACCTGAACCTTATTTCCTCAAGCAACTTGCAATGTTTCCGAATGAAGGTTTTCTTTCTATCGATTTATAATATTAAATACAAAATTTATATCTTTGTTTAATCTATATACAAGCATTTCGAATACGGAGCCGAGTTGACATTTTACATGTTTATTTAATCTATATACAATTAAATCAACTACGGGTCCTAGTTGAACCGTATCAATCTCTATCGAAGTTCTCAATTGCTCGGTTTCTTTCTTATGCTCCTGTGTAAGTGTCTTGAAAGCCTCAGCAAAGATTGCCGTATTAGCGTACTGGCTTCTGACTGATTCTTCTAGACTTGTCATTTGCTGCATATTAGTTTTGTAGGTGTCCATCATCATGTTTATATTTTCCTCCAATTTCTTAAGTTTATCATTGCAGGAATCGGTATTGGGGGTATTCAAAACCTCGGTCTTTAACTGCTTGACTGTATCCTCTAGATCTGAAATGCGCTTCATTGTTAACTTTTCTAAATTACTCATTTTCTGATTACAAAGATTCTGAAGATTTGTTTTTTCTCTATCAAGTTCTGCGGTAACTTGTTTAATAGAGTCCATTATAGAATCCGCTGTCTTTTGTATAAGTTGTTAGAGTATCCACCTTAACTGTAGTTTTATTCAAATTTGCTGTGATGTCTAGCAGCTTCTTACCTATTTGTATCTCGATTTCCTTTGTCAAGTACCTGTTTAACTGCTGTCGCGTCTTGTTCGATTTCCTAATGATCATACCTCTAGCATATCTTTTATTTACAGCATCCATATCTCCAAGAGGATCTGCTATATCAGTGATTCTCTTACTGTCGAATATAATGTTACCGTAATCATCTCTCGACTACGTGCGTGAATTGACATCCAGTGAAGAACTTTTTATTCACAACATCATTATCGTGAACAGGATCTGGCAATACCTTCAATCTAACTTTATCGATCACAATGTTATTTTACTTATCCCTCTTGAGAATATATCTCGAAATCAATTCATCGATCAGCGCCTTAGCCATAACCTCAACATTGTTAGCAGCTTGTTGAGAGAAATCGTGCATCCTAATTTCGAGAGCATCCACATAATTCTTATTAGATGCATCATGATTATCTTCAGGATCGTGAATATTGCAAATCTCTTATTCTTGAATTGATAGTTTCCTTTGACATCTCTATTTATGATAAAACGATCAAACACTCTTCTAACTGGACCAGTTCTCTGAGAACCGAACCTATCGATTCTCATGATTAACTACGAATGATCATTTTCTTTTTGTCGAGCTTAATATATACATCAAAACCATTCCTATACCGCCCCTCATTCATGTGAAATTCAGGAACTACAACAACAAAGGGTCTTCCTTCTGATACACTCTCCCAAACGCTCTTACATAGATCTTTAAATTCATTGTAGGTCATGTCGGTATTTGCATAATCTTCCTAAATGTGCTTTAAGTTTAAATTGTCTTGCCTGAAGAGTATTATCATGTTTGTATTATCGCGAATTAAATGTTTTGGAACTTTAGCATAGGACTGCGCTAGATATACAGAGTCGACATTTCGATGTCTACCCATACTGTAAAAGGATGCTATCTTTTCCTGCTTTTCAGTAATGACATCATCAAATATAAAGATTGAATTTTCTTTGACTTCAGAAGGATGCAAAACATCATCTCCGTTGTCGAAGGTGTTCACTTCTATACCGTCGATATTTCCAAGTACTTTAATTAGGTATTAATACTTTGGTTGGTAGAGACTTTGAATAAATATACAAATTTTCAAAGCGTAGTCCATTCTCATGGAGTAGCATATTGAGTAATACGTTTGTTTTCCCTGCTCTGGAACTCCCTGAAATAAGAGCTCTGACATTAGATGGAAATAACTTCCCATGACGATCACTTCTAAAGTCACTTTCAAAGTCTAATACCTGAATAGGTAGAGAGCAGTGCTGCTTAACGAGCTCCATGTTAACAACTAACTTATAAAATGTATGTGCGATGTTTATAATGTGTGTAAAGTAGTTAATGATTGGATGCGAAGATATAAAAGGGCTAATGCATGCAATTACCCGATTAGTATATCATGAGAGCTAAGAGAGGGAGGTCGTTGCAGTATAAGCGTGGCTCTGGAATTATTAATTCCATAATTAATTCACTCCCCTTTGAAGCTCACTTACCTGGATATAGATATTGTGGGCCAGGTACTAAATTGGAAAAACGTATAAAAAGAGGAGACCCCGGAATTAACCAATTAGACGAAGCTTGCAAACAACACGACCTCGCGTACGCTGAGAATAAGGACACTGCTTCAAGACAGATAGCGGATAAGATTCTTGCAGAGAAGGCTTGGAAGCGTGTGCAGTCTTCAGATTCAACTTTTGGTGAAAGGTTAGCTGCAAGGCTAGTAACTGCAATCATGAAGGGAAAGGTTGCAGTGGGAGCCGGAAAGAGAAAGAAGAAGAGAGGAGGGTTTTTACCAATGATACCCATCATTGCTGCTTTAGGCGCTGCAGCAGGCGGCGCTGCTCAGATAGCCTCTGCAGTCAATAAAAAAGGTCTGCTGATAGACACTTACCAGAAGTTGCGAGGCATAACAATGCGATGGTGACCAGAGGAAAGGGACTCCGAAAGAGGTGTAAGAAGAGGAATAAAGGAGGATTCTTACCTATAATGCCGCTGATGTCATCTTTAACCACTGCATCTAAAATAGCAAGGTCCTTGAAAAAAAGAGGATCTAAAGGCAGGGGTTTAAAGAAGAAATCAAAAAACGGTGGAAGAGGATGGTACGTATACCGGAGGAAGCCCTAAGTAACGTAGCCATCGAATGTTATGCTAAACGCTTAAAAATTCCTTATTTTATATATGATTGACAAACTACCTTTAAACCCTCACTTCAAAGATGTGATGATGATGATATGCGGCTTAAGGGCGCTAAACTGCTGAGGTCATCAGCGCCCTTACAAGGTATAAAATATAAAGTCAAAAAATAAAAGACAGGTAAAAAACCGCATAATTAAAAAACGGGACACAAACCCGCGATGTCAAAAAAGTTAAAAATAACAATAGAATAACAATAACAATAACAATAACAACAATAGTAACAATAACAATAAATATGTCTGAAAAACCAACACACTACAAGCATAGCCAATAAAAGATTAAAACGTGTCAAGGACTGTAGAATGCGAGGGACATGAGCACCAAATGTCACTGGGGAGTAAGTCCCTATTAAAACATACAGAATAAAATAAAGCTAAAAGACGCTCAGCGCATCAAATACGACGATTAAAACCAATGTCACTTATAAAACGTAAAAGACATTCTACAGCATGCGCGTCGTCTGCCAAAACGTTGGCTATGCCAACAGGCAGACCCAGGCGAACGCGCAGTGGAGCTAAAACTTGACACTCTGTTAAAATGTGACGCACCGTTAAGGGCACGTCACACTGCCCACAGAGTGGTGCGGGGTCACCACTGAGCAAATACCTATGACTAAAAACACAATGTCCAATCCGTAGACGAGCTAAAATTACCTCTTCCCGACGACAAGAACGAGAAGAGGTACCCCAGATTAACGGGAGAGGCTTAACCTCCCGCAACTTGTTCCCCCGGAGGGCCGTCCACTCATCGCGCCAGCGCGAGAGGATGCGGCGACGTAAAATAGCACACGACTCTGACGAGGGAACAACAGAGGTAAAAAATCTGGGTAATAAAATCGCCGATTTCGCAGCGGCGTCGGCAGACTCATTCCCTGAGATGCCCACATGACCTGGAATCCACATGAAGGACACGCTGATGCCAGAGACACCAAGCGAGTGGAGCAGGTCATGTATGCGCTGTACAAGCGGGTGGTAATGGTACAGCGCAGTAATAGTCTGAAGGGCACTCAGAGAGTCCGTACAAATAAAACAGTGCTGTAAGGCGTGCCGCTGAATGTATAAAATAGATTGATAAATACTAAAAAGTTCCGCGGTAAAAATTGAACATTGTGCAGGTAAACGAAACTTAAAACTACAGTGACCAGAAACAAAGGCACATCCAACTCCAGCTTCAGTCTTAGAACCATCGGTAAAGATAAAATGGAAGTCCCCGAATTGAGCCCGTACTTCTAAAAAAGCCGATCTAAAGACTGAAGCAGGGGTCTCAGCCTTCGGCATTGACGTTAGCCCAAGGTGACAGTGGGCCTCAGCGCGGGACCATGGGGGAAAACGCGTTTCTCCCCGTGGAAGGGCCGGCGCTGGCGTAACGTCCAAATGCCGAAGTAGCAGTCGAAATCGAACCCCTGGAGGGAGCAATGCAGAGGAGCTAACTAAATATTGCCGGTCAAGCGAATCCTCGTAAAATAACTCGAAGGACGGGTGGTTAGGCAAGCTTGAGAGTCGACAAGCATAGCTGCACAAGAGCATCTCACGCCTGAAGGACAGCGGAGGCTCTGCAGCTTCTGCGTACAGACTGGGTACAGGGCTAGTTGGAAAGGCCCCTGTAGCGACTCTTATGCCACGATGGTGAATGGCATTCAATCGACGTAACACAGATGGACGTGCCGACGAATAAACAATACACCCGTAATCAAGCTTGGATCGGACCAAAGAGCGATAAAGGCGAAGAAGGACGGTCCGATCAGCTCCCCAGGATGTGCCACTTAAAACACGTAAAATATTAAGAGAACGGTCACACTTTGCTTTTAAAAAGGAAACGTGCGAGGTCCAACACAACTTCCTGTCAAAAATCAACCCCAAAAATTTCGCCTCGTCTGCAAACGGAAGTATCCCAGGCCCAAGATGGAGTGAGGGTGGAGGGAAATACTTCCGGCGCCAAAAGTTGATGCAGACGGATTTCTCGGCGGAGAAATTAAAGCCGTTGGCGTTACTCCAGGCGTAGAGACGGTCGATACAGCTCTGGAGACGGCGTTCGAGTAGACAGGTCCGCCTTGAACTACAATAAATAGCGAAATCGTCAACAAAAAGGGACGATGAAATGCCAGGTGGAATACAATGAACAATGGGGTTGATAGCAATCGCAAAAAGTGTGACACTGAGTACAGAGCCCTGCGGTACTCCGTTCTCTTGAATAAAACGACGAGATAAAACCGAGCCCACACGTACACGAAAGACGCGGTCCGTCATAAACTCCCGAAGAAATATGGGAAGACGACCGCGGATATTCCAATCGTGAAGTGTACGTAAAATGCCGCCCCTCCAACAAGTGTCATAAGCTTTCTCCAGGTCAAAAAATACACCCACGGTTTGACACTTTCTCAGAAATCCATTCATAATATGCGTCGACAAGGACACCAGATGGTCGACGGTAGAGCGATAACGACGAAACCCGCACTGAGCGTTCGCTAGAAGTTTCTGAGACTCAAGCCACCATGTCAACCGCCCGTTGATCATGCGCTCCATCACCTTGCAAATGCAACTGGTGAGGGAGATAGGGCGGTAGCTGGAAGGTAGTTGGCGATCCTTCCCAGGCTTAAGAATAGGGACAATGGTGGCTTCGCGCCAAACGGAAGGAAAAATGCCGTCTTGCCAAATACGGTTATAGACCTGTAAGAGAAATAGTTTACTGTCGGCTGAAAGGTTCTTTAACATCAGGACATGAATGCCGTCCGGCCCGGGAGCGGAGTGCCGAGAGCAATGAAGAGCGTGCTCCAGCTCCCTCATTGTGAATAGTTCGTTATAGCATTCATCATTAGCAGACCGAAAAGTATATGATGCGGAATCCTGCCGGTCTTTAATAGAGCGAAAGCCGGCGGAATAATGGTCTGAATGGGATACCGCCTCAAAGGCAGCACCCAGAGTGTTAGCGATGGCAGCCGGATCCACTATGGTGGCAGTAGAAACCTGAAGGCCAGAAACAGTACAATGTGACACTTTACCTGAGAAGCGACGAAGTTTATCCCAAACAACGGATGAAGGCGTAAAGCGATTAAAAGACTCGACAAAACGAGCCCAAGATGCCTTCTTGCTATCCTGAATAATGCGACGAGCCCTGGCGCGCGATTGTTTAAAAGTCACCAAATTATCAAGTGTAGGGTGGCGCCGAAACACCCTAAGTGCAGTCCTACGGGCACGAACGGCGTCCCGACAATCCTCGTTCCACCACGGAACAGGTGGCCGCCGAGGTTGGGAGGATAAACGGGGTATTGCGCGTTCGGCGGCAGAGAAAATAACAGACGTAAGGTGCTGCACTAGGTGGTGAATGTCGGAGAAGGGCTGGTCGTCAAAATGCACGAGGCTGGAATACAAGCTCCAGTCGGCTTTTGCGAATATCCAGGTAGGTACTCTGGAATGCTGTACGTGGTGCGACAGAAGAGAAACGATGCAGGGGTAATGGTCGCTGGAGTAGGTGTCAGCGACGACGTTCCACTGAAGACGACGTGCAAGCTGGAGTGAGCAAATGGCAAGGTCCAGGTGAGAAAATGTACCAGAAGAATCAGAAATAAAAGTAGGTGCACCTGTATTGAGGATGGAAAGATTGAACTGATAAAAAATGTCGGAAAGAAGAGTTCCCCTCGCACAAGCACTTGGCGAACCCCATAGTGGGTGATGGGCATTAAAATCTCCCAACAGAAGAAATGGTGTTGGGAGAGCGGACAGGAGAGATCGAATGTCCGCGGGAGCGAGGGGAGACGATGGAGGTGTATACACAGAACAAACAGAAAAGAAAAAACCAGGTAACTGCAGTCTAATGGCAACAGCTTGCCAGTCGGACGTAAATGGTGTAAAATGAACGTCGTTACGCACTAAGAACATGACACCTCCATGAGCAGGAGTACCCTCCTCCGGTTCAAGGTCGTAGCGAACCGGAGTATATCCTCGGAGATCAAAAGGATCGTGAGGGCGAAGCTTAGTCTCCTGCAAACATACGACCATAGGCGAATGGGAACGCAATAAAAGTTGCAGTTCCGCCCTATGCGATCGTACATCACGTACATTCCAGGTCAGGATAGCCATTAAGAATAAGGGGATAAACTGTCTATTTAGAAGGGCGGCTTAAAATTACCTTTTGTTTAACCTTTGGGCTCGGGCTTTTTGTATGGAGTTGGTCAGACTCCATAGCTTCCTCGGAGGGAGGGCCCACGCGCTCAGTGCCAGAAACCGATTCAAGCGCCGTGAATCGGTTCTGGGTGGCGATGGGTGAGGGGTGCCGCTGAGCGCGGCTTGTCCCAGGACCTTCCTGGGACAGCGACCTCCGAGGAGGAGAAGGTGAACTTTTGTTACCGCGCGCACGCGGAGGGTCTTTCAAAAAATCTTCCCTACGAAGTTTCTGCTTGGGCTTCTTTTCAGCGGCTTGCGACTTCATTGACTTTGGACCAGGTTTATAAGGCTTGGTAACAGTAGCTTTAATAGACGGCCGGATGGTAGTGGCGGTTAATCCAGTCAAGGTCCAGGTCTGAGTTTCGGCATCTACTCGTGGTACTGGCGAGGCAACAACAGAACTAAACGTGCCAGATCGCAGGAGTGAAGGTTGGCGCGCATGGTAACGCCTCCGGGCTTCAGCGAAGGAGAGTTTTTCCTTTACCCGGATCTCCTGGATCGCCTTCTCGTCCAAGTACCGCGGACAGTCGGCAAACGAAGCAGAATGAGACCCTTTGCAATTAACGCAGACGGGGGCTGTTGAACAGGTACCTTCGTGTGAGGGCTGGCTACATGTTGCACAGATGTTAACGGCACTCTTACATGAGACTTGCGTATGCCCAAAACGTTGGCATTTAAAACAACGCAGAGGTCTAGGAATATAAGGCCTCACAGAAATCCGTTCGTACCCTGCGGAAATGCTCGTGGGCAGATCAACGCCATCAAATGTAATAAACAGGGTACGAGTGGGTACCAATACGCCGTCGCGTTTGGCCTGCACTCGATGGACCGCTGTCACCTTCTGGTCTGCAAGATATTCTACCAGGTCCTCGTCCGATATACCATCGAGGCTATGGGTGGTAATAACGCCTCGACAGGAATTCAATGTGCGGTGCTTCTCGACACGGATAGGATAGCCGTGGAGAAGCGTAGCGCGCAACAAGGTCTTACTTTGCAGATCGGATTTCGTTTGGGCTAATAAGGAACCATTCCGTAGACGAGTGCAGGACTGAACCGCACCAGCAATTGCATCAATGCCCTTTTGAATGATGAAAGGGTTCACCTTCTCAAAGTTTTGTCCTTCTTCGGTTCGTGAAATGACCAAGTAACAACCAGTTGTCGGTGGTGTCACTTCTGTTACATAGACTTTTCGGCGCTTGTTAGTAGTAATGGAGGAAGGGTGCTCCATAGCGAAATAAATCCTCCACCATTGCAACCGTCTCCGACCTCGGGCTCTGACTTCTCGGGCGTTACCCCGGCTTGGGTGAGTGGCCTATCTATACCAGACTCACCCCAGGGTCACACCTCCCAGAACATAGACAGAGGGACCCAATCGCCGTCAGAAGTCAGCAGCTCATGCAATGCCCCCCCCCGCGGGACTGCAGTTGAACAGCGGATACGAACACATACCCTACATGACGACCCCGGGTGGTGGGGATGACGCCATTACCCACTCACCCAGCTGCGCACGCGGTGCGCGGGTATCCGTCAGGCTGTGTCCACGGAGGATTGAAATAAAAAGATAAAAGAAACTAAAACAGTGTGGGCGTTTCGCACGCAAGGTAGGCCGGCGGGGAAGAAAAAGAGATATGCGAATGTCATGGTGCGAAATGGCCGGAAAGTGATAAGGGAAGAAAGAAACGATGGTGAGGTGCGGTATGAATGGAATGTAAAGAACGCACGAGAGCCTACCTTGTGTCCACCGTTCACTTGAAGAACCCACCTCGACCGGATGGGGGTGAGGGGATGAATGTGGCGATGAATGGCTCGGGAACCCCCGGGTGCGCCAAAAACCCGTACTCACAGAAGGTGAGCCCCTGGAAAGGTGATGTCGCATACTACTTTGATAGTTTCGGTAATTTGAAGCCACCTCCTGAGATTGAGAAATATCTACAAGGTGTTAAAATCTACTATAATACACAGAGATACCAGAATTGCAATTCAGTCATCCGTGGGCACTTGTGCTTGCAATTTCTTTTATCCTAGTAGCTGCTACATTGTCAAGATGAGTTATACAGTTACAGTGAGTGGGTCAGACACTATTATTTCAACGTATCTAAACCCGCCTCTACAGCTAAATCCTCCAGGTCATTATGAGATTGCTCTTTTGAATTTTGAAACATTCTACTCAATACTAAACGTCGATGAAAGTAATAATCGATTTCATTATATTCATAATGGTAAACCTGAAACCATTGCCATCCCTCATGGAACCTACGAGATTGCCAATATCAATGCATTTCTAAAGGATAAACTAGGATTGAATGATGAAGTCTTCTTCATAAGGCCTAATAATAATACAATGAGGGCTGAAATTAAATGTCCTTATACAATAGACTTTTCTAATGCTAGATCTATTGGCTCGCTTCTAGGATTCGCCGACACTAAAATAATTCCTGCTGGAGAAGGGTTTGAATCTGACGATCTTGTGAATGTATTTGAAGTATCATACGTGTGGAGTGCAGTGTTGCAACAGGCTCTTTGATTGACGGTAAAAGTGGACATTCGCTCTACGACCTTTTCCCTTCTGTTCCACCAGGCTATCACTTCTCTCAAGAACCCTCGAACCCGATATATTTACCAGTCATAGATACAAACTATATAGACCAGATCACTATTCGAGTTGTAGATCAACACGGAAAGGCAATCAACTTCAGGAACGAGGTTATCACTACAAGACTTCACATAAGACGCAATGGCAATACATTTTAAAAGACCTCGCAAATACTATAATAGACGACGTACACCACGTTTAAAGCATACTATCTCTCCAGCTTCCGAGGAGTTAACACGTGCTAACCGCAAGTTCCTCGAGGGGTTAGGTTACAAACCGCTATAATGGACATCTAAAACGTGACAGAAGTTCCAGCCTTTGATGATAAGATCACCAAGGAGGAGGAGCATGTTTTTCTACCATACAACACCTCCGCTCTGGATGTAAACGATGAAATTAGAATACCATGCCAAGCTGAAGATTGTATACACTACCTAGCAAGAGTTATCTCTACATCGAGGGTGCTCTCACCAAGGTAGATGGGTCCCCTACTACAGCGAAGCTCACTAATAATGCTATAGCCTTCATGTTTGATGAGATACGTCTAGATATGAATGCTGCAACTATAGACAGAATAAGGAATCCTGGAATTACTACAACTATGCGAAATTATGTGACTCTCATCCCTATGGAGTCGAAGCGGCTGCTGAATGCTGGATGGGCCTATCCTGGTGAAGAAGTTGATATAGTACACGCGGCGAATGGGGCTTTCAATGCTGTAGCCCCTCTCTCGATGCTCCTTGGATTTGCTGATGATCACAAGCTTATACTCAACAGCAAGTTTGAATTGATTCTCATAAGGTCCAAAGATTCTAGAAATTGTGTTCAGACTTCGAATGAAGAAGCTATTGTAAAGTTAACTAGAATCGAATGGAGGATGCCTGTAATTCGTCTTTACGATGCTGAAAGGGTTCACATTCTAAAAATTGTCAAGTCTGATTAACCTCTACACCTTGCCTTTCGATCTATGGATCTTCACACCCAGCCTGCAGTACCCCAGAAAGATCTTTCACGTGGAACTAAGCTCGGGAAACCTCGCTTCATCATAGTGTGTGCGCAGACTGCAAGATTGGGTGATTATAGCAAGAACAGTTCTGAATTTGATCACTGCAACATTACTAATTTGAGACTATTCCTCAACAGTGAATGCTACCCCTACCATGATTTGAACTTGGACTTTAAAAATTCAAAGTTTGCTTCACTATATGAAATGTACTGTAAATTTCAAAAGTTCCTATTATGAAAGAGATAATTATCCCCTCTTAAAGAGAAAGGATTTTCTTCACCGTGCACCATTATTCGTAACAGACTGTTCTCACCAACCTGAGGGGGTTATAAATGGAGCTGTGAACATCAGAATCGAGGTTCAAGCATCTGCAAATATACCCGCCCAGACGTCACTGTACTGCCTGGTTCTACATGACAAAGTATTTACCTACAAACCTCTTTCTCACGTGATGCAAGCACTTCTATAATTATGTATATGTTTGGGTGAATGGTTTTTTGTGAGGGATTGTACTAGGATAAGTTTATGAATAATAAATTGAATTCATATACTAAAACACTCTTTTATTGACTTAAGCATACATTTCAAGTATTTTCCTTCTCCCCCTCCTACTCCCTGAAAAACTAGCTGTTCCTGACTTGCAGAAATCATTTAAAATATTCAAATGTCTTTCAATATAGGGTAATAGCCGTTTTAAGTTCCTTACAGTATCAATGTCTAAATACATTGTTTAAAGACATTATTATTTAAACAAGTATTTATGAAATGAATTGAATGGTCAAGAAATACAATAATATTGTATGCTTAAATTACATTTTACAATATTCATCACACGCAAACTTTTTTTCTTGGTGTAGGTAATCTTCAATCATTGGAATGTTTTTGGATATTATATCCCGGTCTGATTTTGTAATATAAACAAATGATTTATCACTTTCACAATTTATGTAGAGGGATGGGATGTTATAGTATAGTCCAATGTTCACGATATGGTAGGGGGATATGCTGGCGTCATCAAGCGCGAGTAATCGATTCTCCATGCTCCTCAGGCGAATGCAGGGTATCTTCAATGAATAAGACCATAGGACCCTCGTTGAGGATCCTCCTCTTACATCCCCTCTTCTGCTTTTACTCACCAGACTCGTTCTGCCTCTTCCTCCGCTCCCTCCTCACACTCCTTCAACATATATTCAAAACAATGTTAGAAATAGGTTCAGCAAATGATTTCATTCTCCTGAAAGAGAAAATACATATATTAGAAAAATCCTCTTCCCTTGTCACACAAAAGTATTATTAAAGACTGTCATACTCACTTCAAGGGCTTGCAAGGTTCTGGGTGTATCTCAGGCGAGTAATCTGGACTCGTTTGATTTATCCACTCCTCAACCCTCGTAGCTTTATCATCAGGAGTAGTAATGGCGGGGAGTAGAGCGACATCCTCATCCATAGGCTGGGTATGGCGCTCTGCAATTGGGTATTCCACTATATCGACATCACGTCTCTCAGGATCCAGCTCCTCTATTGGCACGGGTACCTTAGGCGCAGTAATGCGTAGTCTGTAATAATTTAATTTTAGGTTAGACACAGAATAGCATCAGAAGCAGTAAATGAATATGTAATTTAACATTTCTTCTACTTACTCGAGTTTTCTCTTCCTGCGCTGGTAGACCTCGCAGTTGTCGTTACATAGGAAGAAGGATGGCATGCGTTCATGCTGGGCCGGGTTAGTACAAAGTACAGAATGCATGTATCCGGTGCACGTTTCTGTATCGCATTCAGCTAGGTGTTTCGAGACGAAGACATCATCAACTTCATCGACATCGCTAAGATCCTCCAAATCACCCTCCATGCGATTTTCACTGAAAGAATAAAATAATTTCAAGTTAGATTACATTTAACAGGCATGCAGAATATTACTGAATTATAGAAAATAAAATGTATTACTTACAGGACAGCTCTCTGTGCACACTTCCAATGTAGTCATCTGATCATAATGCGATGGTTGAGTACACAGTATTGAATGCATTAAACCATTGCAGGTTTCGGTATGGAAGTATACGTAGTGAAAATAATCTCTGCACTCGCCCCAGTAATCATTCACATCAGATGCACGATTATCACCAGCCATTTCGATTATCACTGAACGAACACTGAAAAAACAATAAATGATCGCTCTGGCTGCGGTCGCTCCTTATATACTGTAGATACTTGCTCGGTGACGTCAAGCGGTGGGTGTGGATGAGTGGAATTCATGTTGAGACCTGTTATTCACCTTCCAGGCAGAACCCTGCTGTCTGTATTTGAATACAAAGGAAAGCCATTTGCGAGCGCGTTTTACCATGTTCTATGGACGCCGACAGAGTGGAGCCGGGCTAGTCTACACGTAGACTTGTTAGTGACGTCACGCACGTTGTCATGGAGGGAGGTGAAACTTGTTATTACCAGACAGAAGCCGGCTGCTGGGTTTTTTCATTACAAGTTGGAGGGTTGCCGGATAGGTGAGCGTGATAGTTATACATATGCTAGTACACATATACGATGGCGACCAGGTGCGCGCGAGTCAATTCATATACACTTAATTACATTAATCAATCAAAAATACTTAATCCTATTCATCGATCGAGGGGCATCGTTTAATTACATTAATCAAGATACATGCGACGGGGATACTTCGATCGAGTGTTCGCGTCCAGCCCTTCAGAGGCGCGAATCCAGAACGTTAGCAGTATAGGTCAGACCGCAAGAGAGGGACGGGAGTGGCCTGCGTGCGGGAACAATACCATATTACCCACACTCCTCTACAGGAATCCAATCAGAACAGACCGTAAAGAGGGAAACGTGGTGAGCGTACGGGGTTAGACCGCAAAGGAGAGGGGAGACCGCAATGAGAGGGTGTGGCCGGCGTACCTCCACTACTCTACAGGGAACCATTCAGAACAGCACACTCAAAGAGGGGAGGGTGTAGACAGCGTACGCGGTTAGACCGCAAAGGGGAGGGGAGGGGAGGGGTGTGGCCACCGGCACAGAGCCTGGCGACAGGTGAGGCCACAAAGGAGGGTTCGTCTTCGGCGGCTTTAAGGGTAGGGCCACAAAGCAAAGGGATGGAGTTGGCGGTATTCCTTTGAGGCCTTGAATCGGCCTTCTTTTCCTACTGGGTGGTTATAGCAATGTCTGAAAGCTATTTTTTCTCTCCCCACAGAACCACTACAAAAATGTTAAAGTATGGGAATATGTAGGGTGTTGTTTAAGGACATTTCCCCGTCTAACAAAAAGGTCTAGCTACAGACAAAGGATTGTTTGCCTTGAACTCTCATGCATGGGGGGTCCGTACACTAATCAATGAAAAACTGATTGTTCCTACGCTAACCCTCCCGCTAGCAGCAGCACATGTTATTCTGCAAGGATTGTATCTGCTTTCTAGCTAATATATTTTCTAAGACAATAAGCCAGTGACATGCTCTCTCAGTTGCTTCTTCACTCTAAAATGAAACAATGAGAAAGAATTGGTATCCGTGTGAAAGAATTGGGAGCATTACCGGAGTATATCCTCGGAGATCAAAAGGATCGTGAGGGCGAAGCTTAGTCTCCTGCAAACATACGACCATAGGCGAATGGGAACGCAATAAGAGTTGCAGTTCCGCCCTATGCGATCGTACACCACGTACATTCCAGGTCAGGATAGCCATTAAGAATAAGGGGATAAACTGTCTATTTAGAAGGGCGGCTTAAAATTACCTTTTGTTTAACCTTTGGGCTCGGGCTTTTTGTATGGAGTTGGTCAGACTCCATAGCTTCCTCGGAGGGAGGGTCCACGCGCTCAGTGCCAGAAACCGATTCAAGCGCCGTTAATCGGTTCTGGGTGGCGATGGGTGAAGGGTGCCGCTGAGCGCGGCTTGTCCCAGGACCTTCCTGGGACAGCGACCTCCGAGGAGGAGAAGGTGAACTTTTGTTACCGCGCGCACGCGGAGGGTCTTTCAAAAAATCTTCCCTACGAAGTTTCTGCTTTGGCTTCTTTTCAACGGCTTGCGACTTCATTGACTTGGGACCAGGTTTATACGGCTTGGTAACTGTAGCCTTAATAGACGGCCGGATGGTAGTGGCGGTTAATCCAGTCAAGGTCCAGGTCTGAGTTTCGGCATCTACTCGTGGTACTGGCGAGGCAACAACAGAACTAAATGTGCCAGATCGCAGGAGTGAAGGTTGGCGCGCATGGTAACGCCTCCGTGCTTCAGCGAAGGAGAGTTTTTCCTTTACCCGGATCTCCTGGATCGCCTTCTCGTCCAAGTACCGCGGACAGTCGGCAAACGAAGCAGAATGAGACCCTTTACAATTAACGCAGACGGCGGCTGTTGAACAGGTACCTTCGGGTGAGGGCTGGCTACAGGTTGCACAGATGTTAACGGCACTCTTACATGAGGCTTACGTATGCCCAAAACGTTGGCATTTAAAACAACGCAGAGGTCTAGGAATATAAGGCCTCACAGAAATCCGTTCGTACCCTGCGGAAATGCTCGTGGGCAGATCGACGCCATCAAATGTAATAAACAGGGTACGAGTGGGTACCAAGACGCCGTCGCGTTTGGCCTGCACTCGATGCACTGCAGTCACCTTTTGATCAGATAAATATTCTACGAGATCCTCGTCCGATATACCATCGAGGCTATGGGTGGTAACGACGCCCCGACAGGAGTTCAATGTGCGGTGCTTCTCAACACGGATGGGGTAACCGTGGAGAAGCGTAGCGCGCAACAAGGTCTTACTTTGCTGATCGGACTTAGTTTGTGCCAATAAGGAACCATTCCGTAGACGAGTGCATGATTGAACCGCACCAGCAATAGCATCTATGCCCTTCTGAATTATAAAAGGGTTCACCTTCTCAAAGTTTTGTCCTTCTTCTGTTCTCGAAATAACCAAGTAACAACCAGATGACGGCGGTGCTACTTCTGTTACAATACCTTTTCGGCGCTTGTTTGTATTAATGGAGGAAGGGTGCTCCATAGCGAGATAAATCCTCCACCATTGCAACCGTCTCCGACCTCGGGCTCTGACTTCTCGGGCGTTACCCCGGCTTGGGTGAGTGGCCTATCTATACCAGACTCACCCCAGGGTCACACCTCCCAGAACATAGACAGAGGGACCCTATCGCCGTCAGAAGTCAGCAGCTCATGCAATGGCCCCCCCGCGGGACTGCAGTTGAACAGCGGATACGAACACGAACCCTACATGACGACCCCGGGTGGTGGGGATGACGCCATTACCCACTCACCCAGCTGCGCACGCGGTGCGCGGGTATCCGTCAGGCTGTGTCCACGGAGGATTTAAATAAAAGGATAAAAGAAACTAAAACAGTGTGGGCGTTTCGCACGCAAGGTAGGCCGGCGGGGAAGTAAAAGAGATATGCGAATGTCGTGGTGCGAAATGGTCGGAAAGTGATAAGGAAGAAAGAAACGATGGTGAGGTGCGGTATGGATGGAATGCAAAGAACGCACGAGAGCCTACCTTGTGTCCACCGGTCACTTGAAGAACCCACCTCGACCGGATGGGGGTGAGGGGATGAATATGGCGATGATTGGCTCGGGAACCCCCGGGTGCGCCAAAAACCCGTACTCACATAAGGTGAGCCCCTGAGGGGGGAATGCCAGGACCGACGTGTAAAGACTTCCACTGCTCGTTTTGCTTTCACCAAACGTGCAGCTGCGAACTTAGGCACCGTCTCACCCGCCTGTGCACGCAGTGTCAACTCGGTTTCTACGAAGACCTCGATCATCTCAACAAGCAAATTCAACAATTCCTTCGAAGGTACTCCGCTAGAAACACCACATGAACTGCTTCATCGTGCTCTTTCGGTATCTCGATAACGGACGAAGAATCCACCTGCTACTGCCCAGGGAACGCCAAGTGCTGCTGCAGAACGGCATATACATCTTTGAACGCTATCCCCCAAGCGACGTCGACCTTGTGTGGAACCAACTTCCCACAGACGCACAGGTAGTTTACGCACCTTATCGCAGGTGTAAACAACACTACAACCTTCCTCATCAAACCACTCATATAGACGGTCCTCCCCCGTTTATCAAAAAGTGCCATCTGTGCCGTCATAATGTCACAGGACGCCCTTAAAGAGCTAGAAGAACTTTCCCGCAGCGCCGACACTCTCAGCGTATCTACGCGTGAACAGCACGTACCGTATCGTGTCGTCGGCGTCAAAACAATCGACACCGTTCACGGTACAAAGCTCGTCGCCAAACTCGACAACGACACAGAAGTTTTCCTACCAACAAGATTTGCAAAAGCCTCTCCAGAACTCATCAACAAACTCAACTCTACCTCATTCTGCATCATATACGCAGGCGAGGAAAAACTACGCAGCGGTTTCAAACGTCACATTGTCACGTTCTCCCCATATAACCCTAAATAATGTCCGACGAAACCTATCCCGTCCCGGTGGGGAACAATCTTAACCTACAACTCATTCTCAACGCAGCTTCACCTATCCGTATCCTCTGCATCTCCAACTCCTATTTCCGCAGCAGCAGAGTTGTCACCATCACACTCGACGTCCAAGGGCTCACGCCGTCCACGTCAAATGCGTACCTACCAAAGTGCACCAGCATCAACAAGACGCACTATGCATCATATACCTCGGCAACAGCAACATTCCTGCTCTAACCAACAAAGTCACATCCACAGGATGCTTCTCAACCAGCCATTACAACGAATTTAACATCCCCATCTATATACCAACCTTCACCGAGTTCGTCAACGAAAGTTTCTCTCACCTGCTCGTCACCTGCATCACCAAACCTATCCACCAATTTACCGTCGATAGCAGCAGCAGCGATGACGAGGACTCAAAGTGCACCACGTACTTTAAAATCATTGTTGTGCGCGAAATCTGTGTGTCCTAGTGCCTCAACAAACTATGAATTTTAATGTGCTTTTTTTTCTCCCCTAATATTTCTTATATTGTCCATTTATTGTAGTCATATGTTAATCTCCTGTAATCAAATAATCCATTATGTTATTCTCAAACTATGTATTCATATGTTAAGCAAATAATACATCAATGTTAATCTAAACTATGTATACATATCTTTATCCAATGTACTGTATTCAAATTATAAATAAAGAAAACAGTCCCGGACGAGCCAATTGCAATAACGATAATCCTTCCGCTCATGGCGCTTTTCAAACTTGCCGCCGTCGCTCGCAGCGACACTAGCGCCCCTAGCGGCAGGATTATCGTTAATCCAATTGGCTCATCCGGGACTATTACTACTCATATATTTTTTTCTGTGTGTTACATTAAGTATAACAGAAGACAATTTTTTTTTTTAATTTTTACAAACGTTCTGTATAACAGGTTATATTTTCCGATTTTTAGGACGTTCTAGCCAGAATTTATCACTGGTGATAAGAGTTAACGCTCGCATGCCCACTGCAATGAGCATTGCATCTTCAGTGATTGAAGGCAAGGAATACACTATTCTCTTTTCCTAAATATGCATATATTTTTCATAACTCACATTAAACCGTTAGAGTACACGATTTTTTAAAAAGTTTCACTGATAAAGTAGGTGCTATGTAGCAATTTTTTCTGTTTATTTAGTGGGGCCTGCATCATGTCTAAGCCCCTGGTAGGTGAACGGTCATATACTTAGACCCGCGAGCAACGCCTCTTCAGTAATTGAAGGTAAGGGATACACTATTCTCTTTTCCTAAATATGCATATATTTTTTCATAACTGACATTAAACCGTTAAAGTACACAATTCTTTAAAAAGTTTCATGATAAAGTATGTGCTATATAGTGATTTTTTCTGTTTATTTAGTGGGTCCTGCATCATGTCTAAGCCCCTGGTATGTGAACGGCCATATACCTAGACCCGCGAGCAACGCCTCTTCAGTGATTGAAGGTAATGAATACACTATTCTCTTTTCCTAAATATGCACATATTTTTTCATAACTCGCATTAAAACGTTAGAGTACACACCTTATTAAAAAGTTTCACTGATAAAGTAGGTGCTATATAGTGATTTTTTCTGTTTATTTAGTGGGGCGTGCATCATGTCTAAGCCCCTGGTATGTGAACGGCCATATACCTAGACCCGCGAGCAACGCCTCTTCAGTGATTGAAGGTAATGAATACACTATTCTCTTTTCCTAAATATGCATATATTTTTCATATCTCGCATTAAAACGTGGTACTACATTGTTTCAATGCACTGCACGACTAGCTTATTAATTAAAATGATCGTTTTTATAATATTTTAGTGTATAGCAATATCGAGAAATGTTAATCAAGTGTTTTTTAACAGAAACTTCATTTAATATAGAAGCCCGTAATTAGCTAATGACGAGATTTATGAGCTTAAATAATGTTCAATCACTGCCCATGTCTTGCACTCATCAATACCCGACGGCTGGCGGTAAGCACAATCAATAACTTTATTTATTTCTTCTAGAATAATGACAATCTCTAGAGTTATATATATATATATATAAGTATATATGTTATATATATATATAATTGCAAGCGAAATTTTTGTTAAAATATGTTATTATTACGTTTTCAGGTAATCAATTGAGTCTATCGAGTCAATTATCATTGCCATCATCATCATCATCATCATCTTCTTCACCCGAACAGCAACACGCTCATTCGATTTCATCAGCATCAACAATACCGCTACAGGAAGTAACGCCTGAAGTCATAACAGAGAAATCTTTATTCGTTCACCGCTTGAAACAAACAACACACAGACACATTCCATACCCTACACATGCAAGACGCAGGCTAAATTTTGATTCACCTCCCCCAGTTTTACCGCCACTCCCTTCATTAATTCCTATCAATAGAAACGCACTATTGAGGCTCCGCAGGATACACCAATAAACATACATATGCATATGCAGGCACATCTGCATACATACATGAACACGCATACGCATATATCTGTTCACTTACAAACACCACCACCAACCCACATACACACATGCCAGCATACACACACGCACATACACAGCCACACATACCTGTGCACTTACATATGCATACATGTCTCTGTACGAGCTAGTACTAGTAGTAGTAGTAGTAGTAGTAGTACTAGTGGTGGTGGTGGTGGTGGTGGTAGTAGTAGTAGTAGTAGTAGTAGTAGTAGTAGTAGTAGTAGTAGTAGTAGTAGTAGTAGTAGTAGTAGTAGTGGGGTTTTAGGGCGCACGACTGCCATGGTCATTAGCGCCCAGGCAAATTTAAAAGAACATGCATTAACGCAGGTAAGAACCCCGCGGTTTAAAAAACGAAACAAGTAAAACTTCACTAATATAGTGCCAGCAAGTATGAAATGGAGAGCAAAGAAGTAAAGGAATAAAAGACAAAATGTAGCAGCGGTAAAACTTACGAATAAAACAGAAGGATAAAACTAGGTTATCAAACCCGGCTGCCCATACCGCTACGACGAGTAAAACCCAATACACGATCCGCAGCACTGGGAGCGTCCGCCAGCACCTCAGAGAGGGTTGCTGGCAAGCCCAAGGACGCACGTAACGGAGCTAAAAAGGGCATCGTAGTAAAACATGTCGAACCGACAGCGGCTCAGGACAATGAGCACAGTCCGGTGCAGGGTCGTAGGACAAAAGATGACCATGACTAAAACGACAGTGCCCGATACGCAATCTGGCCAAAATGACTTCATCGCGACGAGAGACACGCGAGGAAGTACTCCAGGTGTCAGGCAGGGGCTTCACCTCCCGAAGTTTCTTGCCCTGAAGACCAGCCCAGGCAGACCTCCAGCGTGAAAGTATGGTGCCACGTAAAAATGAGCTAAAATCATCAGCAGGGACACAAGAGCTAAAACAACTGGGAGATAAAAGGGTGGCCCTTGCAGCAGCATCGGCAGCTTCATTGCCTTGTAGGCCCACGTGACCAGGAACCCATAAAAAGGACACATTAACTCCAATATTGGCGAGCGAGGGAAGGCAAACCTGGACTTGTCGTTGGAAAAGCACCAATACTCAACCGGATACCACGGTGATATATAGTATTGAGGCGATCCAATATGGACGGTGGAGCAGAGGAGTAGACAATGCAGCCGTAATCAAGTTTTGAACGGACCAGAGAGCGATAGTCTTATAACAGCACGATCAGCTCCCCAGGAACTGCCACTTAAAACGCGTAAAACATTAAGAGAACGTTCACACCTTGCCTTTAAATGAGATATGGGTGGTGGTGGTGGTGGTGGTGCGGGGTGGTGTGATGATGATGATGATGATGAGGTGGAGCTTAAGGGCGCTCAACTACATTGGTTATTAGCGCCCTTACAATGTATGAAATATAAAATTGAAAAGTCAAAAAACTAAAAAAACACACACAAACCCGCTTGGTCAAAACAATAAAAAACACAACACACCAAAGACTAAAATCTACACACTAAAATCATGGTCACTAAAAGAATAAAACGTGTCAAGAACTGTAGAATGCAAGGAACATGAGCGCCTTATGTCCGGGGAGAAGGGCCCCATTAAAACTAACAATATAAAATCACACAGCTAAAAGGCGCTCAGCGCATCAAATGCGACGGCTAAAACCAATGTCAGTGATAAAACGTAAAAGACATTCTACAGCATGCGCGTCGTCTGCCAAAATGTTGGCTAGGCCAACAGGCAGACCCACGCGAACGCGCAGTGGAGCTAAAACTTGACACTCGGTTAAAATGTGACAGACCGTTAATGGCATAGCACACTGACCACACAGAGGTGCGGAATCACCACTAAGCAGGTATCTATGACCAAAAAGGCAATGTCCGATTCGTAGACGAGCTAAAATTACCTCTTGCCGACGAGAAGAACGAGAAGAGGTGCACCAGATTAACGGGAGAGGTTTAACCTCCCGCAATTTGTTCCCCCGGAGGGCCGACCACTCATCGAGCCAGCGCGAGAGGATGCGGTGACGTAACAAAACACTAAAATCAGACGAGGGAACAACGGTTGTAAAAAATCTGGAGGATAAATCGCCGATTTGGCAGCGGCGTCGGCAGACTCGTTCCCTGAGATGCCCACATGACCTGGAATCCACACGAAGGACACGCTGATGCCAGAAGCACCAAGCGAGTGGAGCAGGTCATGAATGCGCTGTACGAGGGGGTAGTAAGTGTACAGCGCGTTAATACTCTGAAGAGCACTCAGAGAGTCCGAACAAACAACACAACGCCGTAAGACGTGCCGCTGAATGTATAAAACACATTGATAGACACTAAAACGTTCGACGGTATAAATCGAACATTGCCCGGGTAAACGAAAAGTAAAACTATGCGCACCTAAAACAAAGGCACATCCTACTCCAAAATCAGTCTTAGACCCATCAGTATAAATAAAATGACAGTCTCCGAATGTTGCCTGAAGTTCTAAAAATGCGGATCTAAGGACTGAAGCAGGGGTCTCATTCTTCGTCATCAACGTTAACCCAAGGTGATAGTGGGTCTCAGCGCGCGACCAAGGAGGAAAACACGTTTCACCCCGAGGAAGGGCCGGCGCTGGCGTAACGTCCAAATGCCGAAGGAGCTGTCGAAATCGAACCCCTAGAGGGAGCAATGCAGAGGAGCTAATCAAATAGTGGCGATCGAGCGACTCCTCGAAAAATATCTCGAAAGACGGGTGGTCAGGCAAGTTTGAGAGTCGACAAGCATAGCTGCACAAAAGCATCTCACGCCGGAAGGACAGCGGAGGCTCTGCAGCTTCTGCGTAAACACTGGGTACAGGGCTAGTTGAAAAGGCCCCTGTAGCGACTCTTATGCCACGATGGTGAATGGCATTCAATCGACGTAACACAGATGGACGTGCCGACGAATAAACAATACACCCGTTATCAAGCTTGGATCGGACCAAAGAGCGATAAAGGCGAAGAAGGACGGTCCGATCAGCTCCCCAGGATGTGCCACGTAAAAGATTAAAGGAATGGTCACACTTTGCTTTTAAAAAGGAAACGTGCGAGGTCCAACACAACTTCCTATCAAAAATCAACCCCAAAAATTTCGCCTCGTCTGCAAACGGAAGTATCCCTGGCCCAAGATGGAGAGAGGGCGGAGGGAAATATTTCCGGCGCCAGAAGTTGATGCAGACGGATTTCTCGGCGGAGAAATTGAAGCCGTTGGCGTTACTCCAGGCGTAGAGACGGTCGATACAGCTCTGGAGACGGCGTTCGAGTAGACATGTCCGCCGTGAACTGCAATATATGGCAAAATCGTCAACAAAAAGGGACGTTGAAATGCCAGGTGGGATACAATCAACAATGGGGTTGATAGCAATTGCAAAAAGTGTGACACTGAGTACAAAGCCCTGCGGTACTCCGTTCTCTTGAATAAAACGACGAGATATAACCGAGCCCACACGTACTCGAAAGACGCGGTCCGTCATAAATTCTCGAAGAAATATGGGAAGACGACCGCGGATATTCCATGCGTAAAGTGTACGTAAAATGCCGCCCCTCCAACAAGTGTCATAAGCTTTCTCCAGGTCAAAAAACACAGCCACGGTTTGACACTTTCTCAGAAATCCATTCATAATATGCGTCGACAGGGACACCAGGTGGTCGACGGTAGAGCGATAGCGACGAAATCCGCACTGAGCGTTCGCTAGAAGTTTCTGAAACTCAAGCCACCATGTCAACCGCCCGTCGATCATGCGCTCCATCACCTTGCAAATGCAACTGGTAAGGGAGATCGGGTGGTAGATGGAAGGTAGTTGGCGATCCTTCCCAGGCTTAAGTATAGGGACAATGGTGGCTTCGCGCCAAACGGAAGGAAAAATGCCGTCTTGCCAAATACGGTTATAGACCTGTAAGAGAAAGAGTTTACTGTCGGCTGAAAGGTGCTTTAACATCAGGACATGAATGCCGTCCGGCCCAGGAGCGGAGTGCCGAGAGCAATGAAGAACGTGCTCATTGTGAAAAGTTCATTATAACACTCATTATTAGCAGACCGAAAAATAAAGGTGTCGGAATCCAGCCGGTCTTTGATAGAGCGAAAGCCGGCGGAATAATGGTCTGAACTGGATACCGCCTCAAAGGCAGCACCCAGAGTGTTAGCGATGGCAGCCGGATCCACTATAGTGGCATTGGAAACCTGCAGGCCAGAAACAGTACAATGCGACACTTTACCTGAGAAGCGACGAAGTTTATCCTAAACAACAGATGAAGGCGCAAAGCGATTAAAAGATTCGACAAAACGAGTCCACGACACCTTCTTGCTATCCTGAATAATGCGACGAGCCCTGGCGCGCGATTGTTTAAGTCACCAAATTATCAAGTGTAGGGTGTCGCCGAAACACCCTAAGTGCAGTCCTACGGGCACGAACGGCGTCCCGACAATCCTCGTTCCACCACGGAACAGGTGGCCGCCGAGGTTGAGAGGATGAACGGGGAATTGCGCGTTCGGCGGCAGCGAAAGTTGTAGACGTAAGGTTCTGCACTAGTTGATTAATGAAGGCGAAGGGCTGATCGTAAAAATGCACGAGGCTGGAATACAAGCTCCAGGCGGCGTTTGGGAATATCCAGGTAGGTACTCTGGAATGCTGTACGTAATGCGACAGAAGAGAAACGATGCAGGGGTAATGGTCGCTGGAGTAGGTGTCAGCGACGACGTTCCACTGAAGACGATGAGCAAACTGGAGGGAGCAAATGGCAAGGTCCAGGTGAGAGAATGTACCACAAGAATCAGAAATAAAAGTAGGTGCACCTGTATTGAGGATGGAAAGATTGAACTGATAAAAAATGTCGGAAAGAAGAGTTCCCTCGCACAAGCCCTTGGGTGTGATAATATGCGGTTTAAGGGCGCTAAACTGCTATGGTCATCAGCGTCCTTACAATGTATAAAAGATAGGGTAAAAATATAAAACAGGTAAAAGAACCGCATAGTTAAAAACGGGACACAAACCCGCGATGTTCAAAAAGCTAAAACTAACAATAATATAACAATAATAACAATAAAACAATAATAACAATAACAACAATAATAACAATAACAAGAATAACAATAACAATAAGAACAATACAAAGTTCTTAAAAACCAACACACTAAAAGCATAGGCAATAAAAGATTAAAACGTGTCAGGAACTGTGGAATGCGAGGGACATGAGCGCCATATGTCCACTGGGGATAAGAGTTCCCATAAAAACAGACAGAATAAAAGTACTAAACTAACAGACGCTCAACGCATTAAATGCATAGATTAAAATCACTGTCATGAATAAAACGTAAAACACATTCTACAGCACGCGTGTCGTCTGCCAAAACGTTGGCTAGGCCAATAGGCAGACCCACACGAGCACGCAATGCAGCTAAAACCTGACACTCTGTTAAAATGTGACGCACTGTTACGGGCACGTCACACCGCCCACAGAGTGGTGCGGGGTCACCACTGAGCAAATACCTATGACTAAAAACACAATGTCCAATCCGTAAACGAGCTAAAATTACCTCTTCCCGACGACAAGAACGAGAAGAGGTACCCCAGATTAACGGGAGAGGCTTAACCTCCCGCAACTTGTTCCCCCGGAGGGCCGTCCACTCATCGCGCCAGCGCGAGAGGATGCGGCGACGTAAAATAGCACACGAATCTGACGAGGGAACAACAGAGGTAAAAAATCTGGGTAATAAAATCGCCGTTTTCGCAGCGGCGTCGGCAGACTCATTCCCTGAGATGCCCACAGGACCTGAAATCCACATGAAGGACACGCTGATGCCAGAGACACCAAGCGAGTGGAGCAGGTCATGTATGCGCTGTACAAGCGGGTGGTAATGGTACAGCGCAGTAATAGTCTGAAGGGCACTCAGAGAGTCCGTACAAATAAAACAGTGCTGTAAGGCGTGCCGCTGAATGTATAAAATAGATTGATAAATGCTAAAAAGTTCGGCGGTAAAAATTGAACATTGTCCAGGTAAACGAAACTTAAAACTACAGTGACCAGAAACAAAGGCACATCCAACTCCAGCTTCAGTCTTAGATCCATCGGTAAAGATAAAATGGAAGTCCCCGAATTGAGCCCGTACTTCTAAAAAAGCCGATCTAAAGACTGAAGCAGGGGTCTCAGTCTTCGGCATTGACGTTAGCCCAAGGTGACAGTGGGCCTCAGCGCGGGACCATGGAGGAAAACGCGTTTTCCCCCGTGGATGATGATGATGATGATATGCGGCTTAAGGGCGCTAAACTACTGAGGTCATCAGCGCCCTTACAATGTATAAAATATAAAGTCAAAATATAAAAACAGGTAAAAGAACCGCATAATTAAAAAACGGGACGTAAACCCGCGATGTCCAAAAGGCTAAAAATAACAATAAGATAACAATAACAACAATAAAATCAATAACAATAAAAGCGATAACAACAATAAAATCAATAACAACAATAAAATCAATAACAACAATAAAATCAATAACAATAATAACGATATAAATATCTGAAAAAAGCAACACACTAAAAGCATAGGCAATAAAGGATTAAAACGTGTCAAGAATTGTAGAATGCGAGGGACATGAGCGCCATATGTCCACTGGGGATAAGAGTTCCCATAAAAACAGACAGAATAAAAGTACCAAGCTAACAGACGCCCAACGCATTAAATGCGCAGATTAAAATCACTGTCGTGAATAAAACGTAAAACACATTCTACAGCACGCGTGTCGTCTGCCAAAACGTTGGCTAGGCCAACAGGCAGGCCCACACGAACACGCAATGCAGCTAAAACCTGACACTCTGTTAAAATGTGACGCACCGTTAAGGGCACGTCACACTGCCCACAGAGTGGTGCGGGGTCACCACTGAGCAAATACCTATGACTAAAAACACAATGTCCAATCCGTAGACGAGCTAAAATTACCTCTTCCCGACGACAAGAACGAGAAGAGGTACCCCAGATCAACGGGAAAGGCTTAACCTCCCGCAACTTGTTCCCCCAGAGGGCCGTCCACTCATCGCGCCAGCGCGAGAGGATGCGGCGACGTAAAATAACATACGAATCTGACGAGGGAACAACAGAAGTAAAAAATCTGGGTAATAAAATCGCCGATTTCGCAGCGGCGTCGGCAGACTCGTTACCTGAGATGCCCACATGACCTGGAATCCACATGAAGGAGACGCTGATGCCAGAGACACCGAGCGAGTGGAGCAGGTCATGTATGCGCTGTACGAGTGGGTGGTAATTGTACAGCGCATGAATAGCCTGAAGGGCACTCAGAGAGTCCGTACAAATAAAACAGTGCCGTAAGTCGTGCCGCTGAATGAATAAAACAGATTGATAAATGCTAAAAAGTTCGGCGGTAAAAATTGAACATTGTCGAGGTAAACGAAAAGTAAAACTCAGTACACCAAAAACAAAGGCACATCCTACTCCAACATCAGTCTTAGACCCATCAGTATATATAAAATGACAGTCCCCGAACTGCGCCTGTAGTTCTAAAAAGGCGGATCTAAGAACAGAAGCAGGGGTCGCATTTTTCGGCATCGACGTCAGCCCAAGTTGGATGTGGGCCTCAGCGCGCGACCATGGAGGAAAACGCGTTTCCCCTCGGGTAAGGGCCGGCGCTGGCGGAAGGTCCAAATGCCGAAGTAGCAGTCGAAATCGAACCCCTGGAGGGAGCAAAGCAGAGGAGCTAACTAAATATTGCCGGTCAAGTGAATCCTCGTAAAATGCCGCGAAGGACGGGTGGTCAGGCAAGCTGGAGAGTCGACAGGCATAGCTACATAAGAGCATCTCACGCCTGAAAGACAGCGGAGGCTCTGCAGCCTCAGCGTAAAGACTGGGCACGGGGCTAGTATGAAAGGCCCCTGTAGCGACTCTAATACCACGATGATGAATGGGATTCAAACGACGTAACACAGACGGACGTGCCGACGAATAAACAATACACCCGTAATCAAGTTTGGATCGGACCAAAGAGCGATAAAGGCGAAGAAGGACGGTCCGATCAGCTCCCCAGGATGTGCCACTTAAAACACGTAAAATATTAAGAGAACGGTCACACTTTGCTTTTAAAAAGGAAACGTGCGAGGTCCAACACAACTTCCTATCAAAAATCAATCCCAAAAATTTCGCCTCGTCTGCAAACGGAAGTATCCCTGGCCCAAGATGGATGATGATGATGATGATGATGATGATATGCGGTTTAAGGGCGCTAAACTGCTGCGGTCATCAGCGCCCTTACAATGAGTAAAATATAAGGTCACAATATAAAAACAGGTAAAAAACAGCATAATTAAAAAACGGGACACAAACCCGCGATGTCCAAAACGTTAAAAATAACAATAGAATAACAATAACAATAAAAACAATAACAATAATAACAATAAAAACAATAACAATAACAAGAATAACAATAAATATATCTGTAAAACCAACACACTAAAATCATGGTCACTAAAAGAATAAAACGTGTCAAGAACTGTAGAATGCACGGAACATGAGCGCCTTATGTCCGGGGAGAAGGGCCCCATTAAAAATAACAATATAAAATCAAACAGCTAGAAGGCGCTCAGCGCATCAAATGCGACGGCTAAAACCAATGTCAGTGATAAAACGTAAAAGACATTCTACAGCATGCGCGTCGTCTGCCAACACGTTGGCTAGGCCAACAGGCAGACCCACGCGAACGCGCAGTGGAGCTAAAACTTGACACGCGGTTAAAATGTGACGGACCGTTAAGGGCACATCACATTGACCACACACAGGTGCGGGATCACCACTTAACAGGTATCTATGACTAAAAAGGCAATGTCCGATACGAAGGCGTGTTAAAAGTACCTCTTCCCGACGAGAAGCACGGGAAGAGGTAGCCCAGACTAGCGGAAGAGGTTTAACCTCCCACAACTTGTTCCCCCGGAGGACCGTCCACTCATCGCGCCAGCGCGAGAGGATGCGGCGACGTAAAATAACACACGAATCTGACGAGGGAACAACAGAAGTAAAAAATCTGGGTAATAAAATCGCCGATTTCGCAGCGGCGTCGGCCGACTCATTCCCTGAGATACCCACATGACCTGGAATCCACATAAAAGAGACGCTGATGCCAGAGGCACCCAGCGAATGGAGCGGGTCATGAATGCGCTGTACGAGGGGGTGGTAAGAGTACAGCGCGTTAATACTCTGAAGGGCACTCAGAGAGTCCGAACAAACAACACAACGCCGTAAAACATGCCGCTGAATGTATAAAACACATTGATAGATACTAAAAAGTTCGGCGGTATAAATCGAACATTGCCCGGGTAAACGAAAAGTAAAACTATGCGCACCTAAAACAAAGGCACATCCTACTCCAACATCAGTCTTAGACCCATCAGTATAAATAAAATTAGTCTGCGAATGTTGCCTGAAGTTCTAAAAATGCGGATCTAAGGACTGAAGCAGGGGTCTCATTCTTCGGCATCGACGTTAGCCCAAAGTGGATGTGGGCCTCAGCGCGCGACCATGGAGGAAAGCGCGTTTCCCCTCGGGTAAGGGCCGGCGCTGGCGTAACGTCCAAATGCCGAAGTAGCAGTCGAAATCGAACCCCTGGAGGGAGCAATGCAGAGGAGCTACCAAAATATTGGCGATCAAGCGAATCCTCGTAAAATACATCGAAGGACGGGTGGTTAGGCAAGCTTGAGAGTCGACAAGCATAGCTGCACAAAAGCATCTCACGCCGAAAGGACAGCGGAGGCTCTGCAGCTTCTGCGTACAGACTGGGTACAGGGCTAGTTGGAAAGGCCCCTGTAGCGACTCTTATGCCACGATGGTGAATGGCATTCAATCGACGTAACACAGATGGACGTGCCGACGAATAAACAATACACCCGTAATCAAGCTTGGATCGGACCAAAGAGCGATAAAGGCGAAGAAGGACGGTCCGATCAGCTCCCCAGGATGTGCCACTTAAAACACGTAAAAGATTAAGAGAACGGTCACACTTTGCTTTTAAAAAGGAAACGTGCGAGGTCCAACACAACTTCCTGTCAAAAATCAACCCCAAAAATTTCGCCTCGTCTGCAAACGGAAGTATCCCTGGCCCAAGATGGAGAGTGGGCGCAGGGAAATACTTCCGGCGCCAAAAGTTGATGCAGACGGATTTCTCGGCGGAGAAATTAAAGCCGTTGGCGTTACTCCAGGCGTAGAGACGGTCGATACAGCTCTGGAGACGGCGTTCGAGTAGACAGGTCCGCCGTGAACTGCAATAAATAGCGAAATCGTCAACAAAAAGGGACGATGAAATGCCAGGTGGAATACAATCAACAATGGGGTTGATAGCAATCGCAAAAAGTGTGACACTGAGTACAGAGCGCTGTGGTACTCCGTTCTCTTGAATAAAACGACGAGATAAAACCGAGCCCACACGTACACGAAAGACGCGGTCCGTCATAAACTCCCGAAGAAATATGGGAAGACGACCGCGGATATTCTAATCGTGAAGTGTACGTAAAATGCCGCCCCTCCAACAAGTGTCATAAGCTTTCTCCAGGTCAAAAAATACAGCCACGGTTTGACACTTTCTCAGAAATCCATTCATAATATGCGTCGACAAGGACACCAGATGGTCGACGGTAGAGCGATAGCGACGAAACCCGCACTGAGCGTTCGCTAGAAGTTTCTGAGACTCAAGCCACCATGACAACCGCCCGTTGATCATGCGCTCCATCACCTTGCAAATGCAACTGGTGAGGGAGATAGGGCGGTAGCTGGAAGGTAGTTGGCGATCCTTCCCAGGCTTAAGTATAGGGACAATGGTGGCTTCGCGCCAAACGGAAGGAAAAATGCCGTCCTGCCAAATAAGGTTATTGACCTGTAAGAGAAAGAGTTTACTGTCGGCTGAAAGGTTCTTTAACATCAGAACATGAATGCCGTCCGGCCCAGGAGCGGAGTGCCGAGAGCAATGAAGAGCGTGCTCCAGCTCCCTCATTGTGAATAGTTCATTATAGCATTCATCAGTAGCAGACCGAAAAGTATATGATGCGGAATCCAGCCGGTCTTTAATAGAGCAAAAGCCGGCGGAATAATGGTCTGAACTGGAAACCGCCTCAAAGGCAGCACCCAGTGTGTTAGCGATGGCAGCCGGATCCACTATGGTGGCGTTAGAAACCTGAAGGCCAGAAACAGTACAATGTGACACTTTACCTGAGAAGCGACGAAGTTTATCCCAAACAACGGATGAAGGCGTAAAACGATTAAAAGACTCGACAAAACGAGCCCAAGATGCCTTCTTGCTATCCTGAATAATGCGACGAGCCCAGGCGCGCGATTGTTTAAAAGTCACCAAATTATCAAGTGTAGGGTGTCGCCGAAACACCCTAAGTGCAGTCCTACGGGCACGAACGGCGTCCCGACATTCCTCGTTCCACCACGGAACAGGTGGCCGCCGAGGTTGGGAGGATGAACGGGGTATTGCGCGTTCGGCGGCAGAGAAAATAACAGACGTAAGGTGCTGCACTAGTTGGTGAATGTCGGAGAAGGGCTGGTCGTCAAAATGCACGAGGCTGGAATACAAGCTCCAGTCGGCTTTTGCGAATATCCAGGTAGGTACTCTGGAATGCTGTACGTGGTGCGACAGAAGAGAAACGATGCAGGGGTAATGGTCGCTGGAGTAGGTGTCAGCGACGACGTTCCACTGAAGACGACGTGCAAGCTGGAGTGAGCAAATTGCAAGGTCCAGGTGAGAAAATGTACCAGAAGAATCAGAAATAAAAGTAGGTGCACCTGTATTGAGGATGGAAAGATTGAACTGATAAAAAATGTCGGAAAGAAGAGTTCCCCTCGCACAAGCCCTTGGCGAACCCCATAGTGGGTGATGGGCATTAAAATCTCCCAACAGAAGAAATGGTGGTAGGAGAGCGGACAGGAGAGATCGAATGTCCGCGGGAGCGAGGGGAGACGATGGAGGTGTATACACAGAGCAAACAGAAAACAAAAAGCCGGGTAAGTGAAGGCGAACGGCAACAGCTTGCAAGTCAGATGTAAGTGTGACAGGTGTAAAATGAACGTCATTACGCACCAAAATCATGACACCACCATGAGCAGGAGTACCCTCCTCCGGTTCAAGGTCGTAGCGAACCGGAGTATATCCTCGGAGATCAAAAGGATCGTGAGGGCGAAGCTTAGTCTCCTGCAAACATACGACCATAGGTGAATGGGAACGCAATAAAAGCTGCAGTTCCGCCCTATGCGATCGTACACCACGTACATTCCAGGTCAGGATAGCCATTAAAAATAAGGGGATAAACTGTCTATTTAGAAGGGCGGCTTAAAATTACCTTTTGTTTAACCTTTGGGCTCGGGCTTTTTGTATGGAGTTGGTCAGACTCCATAGCTTCCTCGGAGGGAGGGCCCACGCGCTCAGTGCCAGAAAGCGATTCAAGCGCCGTGAATCGGTTCTGGGTGGCGATGGGTGAAGGGTGCCGCTGAGCGCGGCTTGTCCCAGGACCTTCCTGGGACAGCGACCTCCGAGGAGGAGAAGGTGAACTTTTGTTACCGAGCGCACGCGGAGGGTCTTTCAAAAAATCTTCCCTACGTAGTTTCTGCTTGGGCTTCTTTTCAACGGCTTGCGACTTCATTGACTTGGGACCAGGTTTATACGGCTTGGTAACTGTAGCCTTAATAGACGGCCGGATGGTGGTGGCGGTTAATCCAGTCAAGGTCCAGGTCTGAGTTTCGGCATCTACTCGTGGTACTGGCGAGGCAACAACAGAACTAAATGTGCCAGATCGCAGGAGTGAAGGTTGGCGCGCATGGTAACGCCTCCGGGCTTCAGCGAAGGAGAGTTTTTGCTTTACCCGGATCTCCTGGATCGCCTTCTCGTCCAAGTACCGCGGACAGTCGGCAAACGAAGCAGAATGAGACCCTTTACAATTAACGCAGACGGGGGCTGTTGAACAGGTACCTTCGTGTGAGGGCTGGCTACAGGTTGCACAGATGTTAACGGCAATCTTACATGAGACTTGCGTATGCCCAAAACGTTGGCATTTAAAACAACGCAGAGGTCTAGGAATATAAGGCCTCACAGAAATCCGTTCGTACCCTGCGGAAATGCTCGTGGGCAGATCGACGCCATCAAATGTAATAAACAGGGTACGAGTGGGTACCAATACGCCGTCGCGTTTGGCCTGCACTCGATGAACCGCTGTCACCCTCTGGTCTGCAAGATATTCCACCAGGTCTTCGTCAGAGATACCATCGAGGCTATGCGTGATGACAACGCCTCTACAAGAATTCAAGGTGCGGTGCTTCTCAACACGGATAGGATAACCGTGGAGAAGCGTGGCGCTCAACAAGGACTTACTTTGTGCCTCGGATTTGCTTTGAACTAGCAATGAACCATTACGAAGCCGAGTGCAGGAAAGAACCGGACCAGCAATTGAGTCAATGCCCTTCTGGATAATAAAAGGGCTCACCTTCTCGAATGATTGTCCCTCCTCTGTACGGGTAATCACTAACAACCAGCTGTTGGCGGTGCTACTTCTGTTACTAAAACCTTGCGGCGCTTGTTGTTAACAATGGAGAAAGGGTGCTCCATAGCGAAAAAAAAATCCTCCACCATTTCAACCGTCTCCGACCTCGGGCTCTGACTTCCCGGGCGTTACCCCGGCTTGGGTGAGTGGCCTATCTATACCTAGCTCACCCCAGGGTCACACCTCCCAGAACATAGACAGAGGGACCCAATCGCCGTCGGAAGCCAGCAGCTCATGCAATGGCCCCCCCCCGCGGGACTGCAGTTGAACAGCGGATACGAACAACAACCCTGCATGACGACCCCGGGTGGTGGGGATGACGCCATTACCCACTTACCCAGCTGCGCACCAGTGCGCGGGTATCCATCAGGCTGTGTCCACGGAGGATTAAATAAAAGGATAAAAGAAACTAAAACTGTGTGGGCGTTTCGCACGCAAGGTAGGCCGGCGAGGAAGAAAAAGAGATATGCGAATGTCGTGGTGCCAAATGGCCGGAAAGTGATAAGGGAAGAAACAAACGATGGTGAGGTGCGGTATGAATGAAATGCAAAGAACGCACGAGAGCCTACCTTGGGTCCACCGGTCACTTGAAGAACCCACCTCGACCGGATGGGGGTGAGGGGATGAATATGGCGACGATTGGCTCGGGAACCCCCGGGTGCGCCAAATACCCGTACCCACATAAGGTGAGCCCCTGAGGGGGCCCAAGATGGAGAGAGGGCGGAGGGAAATACTTCCGGCGCCAGAAGTTGATGCAGACGGATTTCTCGGCGGAGAAACTAAAGCCGTTGGCGTTACTCCAGGCGTAGAGACGGTCGATACAGCTCTGGAGACGGCGTTCGAGTAGACAGGTCCGCCGTGAACTGCAATAAATAGCGAAATCGTCAACAAAAAGGGACGATGAAATGCCAGGTGGAATACAATCAACAATAGGGTTGATAGCAATGGCAAAAAGTGTGACACTGAGTACACAGCCCTGCGGTACTCCGTTCTCTTGAATAAAACGACGAGATAAAACCGAGCCCACACAGACACGAAAGACGCGGTCCGTCATGAACTCCCTAAGAAATATGGGAAGACGACCGCGGATATTCCATGCGTGAAGTGTACGTAAAATGCCGCCCCTCCAACAAGTGTCATAAGCTTTCTCCAGGTCAAACAATACAGCCACGGTTTGACACTTTCTTAGAAATCCATTCATAATATGCGTCGACAAGGACACCAGATGGTCGACGGTAGAGCGATAGCGACGAAACCCGTACTGAGCGTTCGCTAGAAGTTTCTGAGACTCAAGCCGCCATGTCAACCGCCCGTTGATCATGCGCTCCATCACCTTGCAAATGCAACTGGTGAGGGAAATAGGGCGGTAGCTGGAAGGTAGTTGGCGATCCTTCCCAGGCTTACGTATAGGGACAATGGTGGCTTCGCGCCAAACGGAAGGAAAAATGCCGTCCTGCCAAATACGGTTATAGACCTGTAAGAGAAAGAGTTTACTGTCGGCTGAAAGGTTCTTTAACATCAGGACATGAATGCCGTCCGGCCCAGGAGCGGAGTGCCGAGAGCAATGAAGAGCATGCTCCAGCTCCCTCATTGTGAAAAGTTCATTATAACACTCAATATTAGCAGATCGAAAATTAAAGGTGTCGGAATCCAGCCGGTCTTTGATAGAGCGAAAGCCGGCGGAATAATGGTCCGAATTGGATACCGCCTCAAAGGCAGCACCCAGAGTGTTAGCGAAGGCAGCCGGATCCACTATGGTGGCATTAGAAACCTGTAGGCCAGAAACAGTACAATGCGACACTTTACCTGAGAAGCGACGAAGTTTATCCCAAACAACAGATGAAGCCGTAAAGCGATTAAAAGACTCGACAAAACGAGCCCACGACGCCTTCTTGCTATCCTGAATAGTGCGACGAGCCCTGGCGCGCGATTGTTTAAAAGTCACCAAATTATCAAGTGTAGGGTGGCGCCGAAACACCCTAAGTGCAGCCCTACGAGCACGAACCGCGGCCAGACAATCCTCGTTCCACCACGGAACAGGCATTCGCCGAGGTTGAGAGGATGAACGGGGAATGGCGCGTTCGGCAGCAGAGAAAATAGTAGACGTAAGGTACTGCACTAGTTCGTTAATGTCGGTGAAGGGCTGGTCGTCAAAATGCACGAGGCTGGAATACAAACTCCAGTCGGCTTTTGGGAATATCCAGGTAGGTACTCTGAAATGTTGGACGTGGTGTGACAGAAGAGAAACGATGCAGGGGTAATGGTCGCTGGAGTAGGTGTCAGCGACGACGTTCCACAGCAGACGACTAGCAAGCTGGAGGGAGCAAACGGCAAGGTCCAGGTGTGAGAATGTACCAGAAGAATCGGAAATAAAAGTAGGCTCACCTGTATTGAGGATTGAAAGATTGAACTGGTAAAAAATGTCGGAAAGAAGAGTTCCCCTCGCACAAGCCCTTGGCGAACCCCATAGTGGGTGATGGGCATTAAAATCTCCCAACAGAAGAACTGGTGTTGGGAGAGCGGACAGAAGAGCCCGAATATCCGCGGGAGCGAGGGGAGACGGAGGTGAATACATAGAACAAACAGAAAAGAACAAACCGGGTAACTGCAGTCTAATGGCAACAGCTTGCAAGTCGGACGTAAGTGTGATAGGTTGAAAATGAACGTCATTACGCACCAACAACATGACACCTCCATGAGCAGGAGCACCCTCCTCCGGTTCAAGATCGTAGCGAACCGGAGTGTACCCTCGGAGATCGAAAGGGTCGTGAGGGCGAAGCTTGGTCTCCTGCAAACACACGACCATAGGTGTATGGGAACGCAATAAAAGTTGCAGTTCCGCCCTATGCGATCGTACACCACGTACATTCCAGGTCAGGATAGCCATTAAGAAAAAGGGGATAAACTGTCTATTTAGAAGGGCGGCTTAAAATTACCTTTTGTTTAACCTTTGGGCTCGGGCTTTTTGTATGGAGTTGGTCAGACTCCATAGCTTCCTCGGAGGGAGGGCCCACGCGCTCAGTGCCAGAAACCGATTCAAGCGCCGTGAATCGGTTCTGGGTGGCGATGGGTGAGGGGTGACGCTGAGCGCGGCTTGTCCCAGGACCTTCCTGGGACAGCGACCTCCGAGGAGGAGAAGGTGAACTTTTGTTACCGCGCGCACGCGGAGGGTCTTTCAAGAAATCTTCCCTACGTAGTTTCTGCTTGGGCTTCTTTTCAGCGGCTTGCGATTTCATTGACTTTGGACCAGGTTTATAAGGCTTGGTAACAGTAGCTTTAATAGACGGCCGGATGGTAGTGGCGGTTAATCCAGTCAAGGTCCAGATCTGAGTTTCGGCATCTACTCGTGGTACTGGCGAGGCAACAACAGAACTAAATGTGCCAGATCGCAGGAGTGAAGGTTGGCGCGCATGGTAACGCTTCCGGGCTTCAGCGAAGGAGAGTTTTTCCTTTACCCGGATCTCCTGGATCGCCTTCTCGTCCAAGTACCGCGGACAGTCGGCAAAATAAGCCGAATGAGACCCTTTGCAATTAACGCAGACGGGGGCTGTTGAACAGACACCTTCGTGTGAGGGCTGGCTACATGTTGCACAGCTGTTAACAGCACTCTTACATGAGACTTGCGTATGCCCAAAACGTTGGCATTTAAAACAACGCAGAGGTCTAGGAATATAAGGCCTCACAGAAATCCGTTCGTACCCTGCGGAAATGCTCGTGGGCAGATCGACGCCATCAAATGTAATAAACAGGGTACGAGTGGGTACCAATACGCCGTCGCGTTTGGCCTGCACTCGATGGACCGCTGTCACCTTCTGGTCTGCAAGATATTCTACCAGGTCCTCGTCCGATATACCATCGAGGCTATGGGTGGTAATAACGCCTCGACAGGAATTCAATGTGCGGTGCTTCTCCACACGGATGGGATAGCCGTGGAGAAGCGTAGCGCGCAACAAGGTCTTACTTTGCTGATCGGATTTCGTTTGGGCTAATAAGGAACCATTCCGTAGACGAGTGCAGGACCAAACCGCACCAGCAATTGCATCAATGCCCTTTTGAATGATGAAAGGGTTCACCTTCTCAAAGCTTTGTCCTTCTTCGGTTCGTGAAATGACCAAGTAACAACCAGTTGTCGGTGGTGTCACTTCTGTTACATAAACTTTTCGGCGCTTGTTAGTAGTAATGGAGGAAGGCTGTTCCATAGCGAAAGAAATCCTCCACCATTGCAACCGTCTCCGACCTCGGGCTCTGACTTCTCGGGCGTTACCCCGGCTTGGGTGAGTGGCCTATCTATACCAGACTCACCCCAGGGTCACACCTCCCAGAACATAGACAGAGGGACCCAATCGCCGTCAGAAGTCAGCAGCTCATGCAATTGCCCCCCCCGCGGAACTGCAGTTGAACAGTGGATACGAACACATACCCTACATGACGACCCCGGGTGGTGGGGATGACGCCATTACCCACTCACCCAGCTGCGCACGCGGTGCGCGGGTATCCGTCAGGCTGTGTCCACGGAGGATTTAAATAAAAGGATAAAAGAAACTAAAATTGTGTGGGCGTTTCGCACGCAAGTAAGGCCGGCGGGGAAGAAATAGAGATATGCGAATGTCGTGGTGCGAAATGGCCGGAAAGTGATAAGGGAAGAAAGAAACGATGGTGAGGTGCGGTATGAATGGAATGTAAAGAACGCACGAGAGCCTACCTTGTGTCCACCGGTCACATGAAGAACCCACCTCGACCGGATGAGGGTGAGGGAATGAATGTGGCGATGAATGGCTCGGGAACCCCCGGGTGCGCCAAAAACCCGTACTCACATAAGGTGAGCCCCTGAGGGGTATCCCCCGTGGAAGGGCCGGCGCTGGCGTAACGTCCAAATGCCGAAGTAGCAGTCGAAATCGAACCCCTGGAGGGAGCAATTCAGAGGAGCTAACTAAATATTGCCGGTCAAGCGAATCCTCGTAAAATACATCGAAGGACGGGTGGTTAGGCAAGCTTGAGAGTCGACAAGCATAGCTGCACAAAAGCATCTCACGCCTGAAAGACAGCGGAGGCTCTGCAGCCTCAGCGTAAAGACTGGGCACGGGGCTAGTTGTAAAGGCCCCTGTAGCGACTCTAATACCACGATGATGAATGGGATTCAAACGACGTAACACAGATGGACGTGCCGACGAATAAACGATACACCCGTAATCAAGTTTGGATCGGACCAAAGAGCGATAAAGGCGAAGAAGAACGGTCCGATCAGCTACCCAGGATGTGCCACTTAAAACACGTAAAATATTAAGAGAACGGTCACACTTTGCTTTTAAAAAGGAAACGTGCGAGGTCCAACACAACTTCCTATCAAAAATCAACCCCAAAAATTTCGCCTCGTCTGCAAACGGAAGTATCCCTGGCCCAAGATGGAGAGAGGGCGGAGGGAAATACTTCCGGCCAAAGAAGTTGATGCAGACGGATTTCTCGGCGGAGAAATTAAAGCCGTTGGCGTTACTCCAGGCGTAGAGACGGTCGATACAGCTCTGGAGACGGCGTTCGAGTAGACAGGTCCGCCGTGAACTGCAATAAATAGCGAAATCGTCAACAAAAAGGGACGATGAAATGCCAGGTGGAATACAATCAACAATGGGGTTGATAGCAATCGCAAAAAGTGTGACACTGAGTACAGAGCCCTGCGGTACCCCGTTCTCTTGAATAAAACGACGAGATAAAACCGAGCCCACACGTACACGAAAGACGCGGTCCGTCATGAACTCCCTAAGAAATATGGGAAGACGACCGCGGATATTCCATGCGTGAAGTGTACGTAAAATGCCGCCCCTCCAACAAGTGTCATAAGCTTTCTCCAGGTCAAAAAATACAGCCACGGTTTGACACTTTCTCAGAAATCCAGTCATAATATGCGTCGACAAGGACACCAGATGGTCGACGGTAGAGCGATAGCGACGAAACCCGCACTGAGCGTTCGCTAGAAGTTTCTGAGACTCAAGCCACCATGTCAACCGCCCGTTGATCATGCGCTCCATCACCTTGCAAATGCAACTGGTGAGGGAGATAGGGCGGTAGCTGGAAGGTAGTTGGCGATCCTTCCCAGGCTTAAGTATAGGGACAATAGTGGCTTCGCGCCAAACGGAAGGAAAAATGCCATCTTGCCAAATACGGTTATAGACCTGTAAGAGAAATAGTTTACTGTCGGCTGAAAGGTTCTTTAACATCAGGACATGAATGCCGTCCGGCCCAGGAGCGGTGTGCCGAGAGCAATGAAGAGCGTGCTCCAGCTCCCTCATTGTGAATAGTTCGTTATAGCATTCATCATTAGCAGACCGAAAAGTATATGATGCGCAATCCAGCCGGTCTTTAATAGAGCGAAAGCCGGCGGAATAATGGTCTGAACTGGAAACCGCCTCAAATGCAGCACCCAGAGTGTTAGCGATGGCAGCCAGATCCACGATGGTGGCATTAGAAACCTGAAGGCCAGAAACAGTACAATGTGACACTTTACCTGAGAAGCGACGAAGTTTATCCCAAACAACGGATGAAGGCGTAAAACGATTAAAAGACTCGACAAAACGAGCCCAAGATGCCTTCTTGCTATCCTGAATAACGCGACGAGCCCTGGCGCGCGATTGTTTAAAAGTCACCAAATTATCATGTGTAGGGTGTCGCCGAAACACCCTAAGTGCAGTCCTACGGGCACGAACGGCGTCCCGACAATCCTCGTTCCACCACGGAACAGGTGGCCGCCGAGGTTGGGAGGATGAACGATGTATTGCGCGTTCGGCGGCAGAGAAAATAATAGACGTAAGGTGCTGCACTAGTTGGTGAATGTCGGAGAAGGGCTGGTCGTCAAAATGCACGAGGCTGGAATACAAGCTCCAGTCGGCTTTTGCGAATATCCAGGTAGGTACTCTGGAATGCTGTACGTGGTGCGACAGAAGAGAAACGATGCAGGGGTAATGGTCGCTGGAGTAGGTGTCAGCGACGACGTTCCACTGAAGACGATGAGCAAGCTGGAGGGAACAAATGGCAAGGTCCAGGTGAGAGAATGTACCAGAAGAATCAGAAATAAAAGTAGGTGCACCGGTATTGAGGATGGAAAGATTGAACTGATAAAAAATGTCGGAAAGAAGAGCACCCCTCGCACAAGCCCTTGGCGAACCCGGTAGTGGGTGATGGGCATTAAAATCTCCCAACAGAAGAAATGGTGTTGGGAGAGCGGACAGGAGAGCTCGAATGTCCGCGGGAGCGAGGGGAGACGATGGAGGTGAACACACAGAGCAAACAGAAAACAAAATGCCGGGTAAGTGAAGGCTAGCGGCAACAGCTTGCAAGTCGGATGTAAGTGTGACAGGTTTAAAATGAACGTCGTTACGCACTAACAACATGACACCTCCATGAGCAGGAGTACCCTCCTCCGGTTCAAGGTCGTAGCGAACCGGAGTATATCCTCCGAGATCAAAAGGATCTTGAGGGCGAAGCTTAGTCTCCTGCAAACATACGACCATAGGCGAATGGGAACGCAATAAAAGTTGCAGTTCCGCCCTATGCGATCGTACACCCCGTACATTCCAGGTCAGGATAGCCATGAATAAAAGAGATAAACGGTCTACTTAGAAGGTCGGCTTAAAAGAATCTTTTGTTTAACCTTTGGGCTCGGGCTTTTTGTATGGAGTTGGTCAGACTCCATAGCTTCCTGGGAGAGAGGGCCCACGCGCTCAGTGCCAGAAACCGATTCATGCGCCGTGAATCGGTTCTGGGTGGCGATGGGTGAAGGGTGCCGCTGAGCGCGGCCTGTCCCAGGACCTCCGAGGAGGAGAAGGTGAACTTTTGTTACCGCGCGCACGCGGAGGGTCTTTCAAAAAATCTTCCCCACGAAGTTTCTGCTTGGGCTTCTTTTCAACGGCTTGCGACTTCATGGACTTGGGACCAGGTTTATACGGCTTGGTAACTGTAGCCTTAATAGACGGCCGGATGGTAGTGGCGGTTAATCCAGTCAAGGTCCAGGTCTGAGTTTCGGCATCTACTCGTGGTACTGGCGAGGCAACAACAGAACTAAATGTGCCAGATCGCAGGAGTGAAGGTTGGCGCGCATGGTAACGCCTCCGGGCTTCGGCGAAGGAGAGTTTCTCCTTTACCCGGATCTCCTGGATCGCCTTCTCGTCCAAATACCGCGGACAGTCGGCAAACGAAGCAGAATGTGACCCTTTACAATTAACGCAGACGGGGGCTGTTGAACAGGTACCTTCGTGTGAGGGCTGGCTACAGGTTGCACAGATGTTAACGGCACCCTTACAGGAGACTTGCGTATGCCCAAAACGTTGGCATTTAAAACAACGCAGAGGTCTAGGAATATAAGGCCTCACAGAAATCCGTTCGTACCCTGCGGAAATGTTCGTGGGCAGATCGACGCCATCAAATGTAATAAACAGGGTACGAGTGGGTACCAATACGCCGTCGCGTTTGGCCTGCACTCGATGAACCGCTGTCACCCTCTGGTCTGCAAGATATTCCACTAGGTCTTCGTCAGAGATACCATCGAGGCTATGCGTGGGGACAACGCCTCTACAAGAATTCAAGGTGCGGTGCTTCTCAACACGGATAGGATAACCGTGGAGAAGCGTGGCGCTCAACAAGGACTTACTTTGTGCCTCAGATTTGCTTTGAACTAATAACGAACCATTACGAAGCCGAGTGCAGGAAAGAACCGGACCAGCAATTGAGTCAATGCCCTTCTGGATGATAAAAGGGTTCACCTTCTCGAAGGATTGTCCCTCCTCTGTACGGGTAATCACTAAGTATGATGATGATGAAATGCGGCTTAAGGGCGCTAAACTGCTGAGGTCATCAGCGCCCTTACAATGTAGAAAATATAAAGTCAAAAGATAAAAAGAGGTAAAAGAACCGCATAATTAAAAAACGGGACGTAAACCCGCGATGTCCAAAAGGCTAAAAATAACAATAAGATAACAATAACAACAAGAATAACAATAACAATAAAATCAATAACAACAATAAAATCAATAACAACAACAATAACAATACAAATATCTGAAAAAACCAACACACTACAAGCATAGGCAATAAACGATTAAAACGTGTCAAAAACTATGGAATGCGAGGGACATGAGCGCCATATGTCCACTGGGGAATAGAGCCCCCATAAAAACTGACAGAAGAAAAGTAATAAGCTAAAAGACGCTCAACGCATTAAATGCGCAGATTAAAATCACTGTCATGAATAAAACGTAAAACACATTCCACAGCATGCGTGTCGTCTGCCAAAACGTTGGCTAAGCCAACAGGCAGACCTACACGAGCGCGCAATGCAGCTAAAACCTGACACTCTGTTAAAATGTGACGCACCGTTAAGGGCACGTCACACTGCCCACAGAGTGGTGCGGGGTCACCACTGAGCAAATACCTATGACTAAGAACACAATGTCCAATTCGTAAGCGGGCTAAAAGTACCTCCTCCCGACGTGAAGAACGAGAAGAGGTACCCCAGATTAACGGGAGAGGCTTAACCTCCCGCAACTTGTTCCCCCGGAGGGCCGTCCACTCATCGCGCCAGCGCGAGAGGATGCGGCGACGTAAAAGAGCACACGAATCTGACGAGGGAACTACAGAGGTAAAAAATCTGGGTAATAAAATCGCCGATTTCGCAGCGGCGTCGGCAGACTCGTTACCTGAGATGCCCACATGACCTGGAATCCACATGAAGGAGACGCTGATGCCAGAGACACCGAGCGAGTGGAGCAGGTCATGTATGCGCTGTACGAGTGGGTGGTAATTGTACAGCGCATGAATAGCCTGAAGGGCACTCAGAGAGTCCGTACAAATAAAACAGTGCCGTAAGTCGTGCCGCTGAATGAATAAAACAGATTGATAAATGCTAAAAAGTTCGGCGGTAAAAATTGAACATTGTTGAGGTAAACGAAAAGTAAAACTCCGTACACCAAAAACAAAGGCACATCCTACTCCAACATCAGTCTTAGACCCATCAGTATATATAAAATGACAGTCCCCGAACTGCGCACGTAGTTCTAAAAAGGCGGATCTAAGAACAGAAGCAGGGGTCGAATTTTTCGGCATCGACGTTAGCCCAAGGTGGATGTGGGCCTCAGCGCGCGACCATGGAGGAAAACGCGTTTCCCCTCGGGTAAGGGCCGGCGCTGGCGTAACGTCCAAATGCCGAAGTAGCAGTCGAAATCGAACCCCTGGGGGGAGCAATGCAGAGGAGCTAACGAAATATTGTCGATTTAGCGAATCCTCGTAAAATACATCGAAGGACGGGTGGTTAGGCAAGCTTGAGAGCCGACAAGCATAGCTACATAAGAGCATCTCACGCCTGAAAGACAGCGGAGGCTCTACAGCCTCAGCGTAAAGACTGGGCACGGGGCTAGTTGGAAAGGCCACTGTAGCCACTCTAATACCACGATGATGAATGGGATTCAAACGACGTAACACAGATGGACGTGCCGACGAATAAACTATACACCCGTAATCAAGCTTGGATCGGACCAAAAAGCGATAAAGGCGAAGAAGGACGGTCCGATCAGCTCCCCAGGATGTGCCACATAAAACACGTAAAAGATTAAGAGAACGGTCACACTTTGCTTTTAAAAAGGAAACGTGCGTGGTCCAACACAACTTCCTGTCAAAAATCAACCCCAAAAATTTCGCCTCGTCTGCAAACGGAAGTATCCCTGGCCCAAGATGGAGAGAGGGCGGAGGGAAATACTTCCGGCGCCAGAAGTTGATGCAGACGGATTTCTCGGCGGAGAAATTAAAGCCGTTGGCGTTACTCCAGGCGTAGAGACGGTCGATACAGCTCTGGAGACGGCGTTCGAGTAGACAGGTCCGCCGTGAACTGCAATAAATAGCGAAATCGTCAACAAAAAGGGACGATGAAATGCCAGGTGGAATACTATCAACAAAGGGGTCGATAGCAATCGCAAAAAGTGTGACACTGTGTACAGAGCCCTGCGGTACTCCGTTCTCTTGAATAAAACGACGAGATAAAACCGAGCCCACACGTACACGAAAGACGCGGTCCGTCATAAACTCCCGAAGAAATATGGGAAGACGACCGCGGATATTCCAATCGTGAAGTGTACGTAAAATGCCGCCCCTCCAACAAGTGTCATAAGCTTTCTCCAGGTCAAAAAATACAGCCACGGTTTGACACTTTCTCAGAAATCCATTAAGAATATGCGTCGACAAGGACACCAGATGGTCGACGGTAGAGCGATAGCGACGAAACCCGCACTGAGCGTTCGCTAGAAGTTTCTGAGACTCAAGCCACCATGTCAACCGCCCGTTGATCATGCGCTCCATCACCTTACAAATGCAACTGGTGAGGGAGATAGGGCGGTAGCTGGAAGGTAGTTGGCGATCCTTCCCAGGCTTAAGTATAGGGACAATGGTGGCTTCGCGCCAAACGGAAGGAAAAATGCCGTCTTGCCAAATACGGTTATAGACCTGTAAGAGAAATAGTTTACTGTCGGCTGAAAGGTTCTTTAACATCAGGACATGAATGCCGTCCGGCCCGGGAGCGGAGTGCCGAGAGCAATGAAGAGCGTGCTCCAGCTCCCTCATTGTGAATAGTTCGTTATAGCATTCATCATTAACAGACCGAAAAGTATATGATGCGGAATCCTGCCGGTCTTTAATAGAGCGAAAGCCGGCGGAATAATGGTCTGAACTGGAAACCGCCGCAAAGGCAGAACCCAGAGTGTTAGCGATGGCAGCCGGATCCACTATGGTGGCATTAGAAACCTGAAGGCCAGAAACAGTACAATGTGACACTTTACCTGAGAAGCGACGAAGTTTATCCCAAACAACGGATGAAGGCGTAAAACGATTAAAAGACTCGACAAAACGAGCCCAAGATGCCTTCTGGCTATCCTGAATAATGCGACGAGCCCTGGCGCGCGATTGTTTAAAAGTCACCAAATTATCAAGTGTAGGGTGGCGCCGAAACACCCTAAGTGCAGTCCTACGGGCACGAACGGCGTCCCGACAATCCTCGTTCCACCACGGAACAGGTGGCCGCCGAGGTTGGGAGGATGAACGGGGTATTGCACGTTCGGCGGCTGAGAAACTAATAGACGTAAGGTGCTGTACTAGTTGATTAATGTCGGAGAAGGGCTGGTCGTCAAAATGCACGAGGCTGGAATACAAGCTCCAGTCGGCTTTTGCGAATATCCAAGTAGGTACTCTGGAATGTTGTACGTGGTGCGACAGAAGAGAAACGATGCAGCGGAAATGGTCGCTGGAGTAGGTGTCAGCGACAACGTTCCACTGAAGGCGACGTGCAAGCTGGATTGAGCAAAGGGCAAGGTCCAGGTGAGAGAAAGTACCAGAAGAATCAGAAATAAAAGTAGGTGCACCTGTATTGAGGATGGAAAGATTGAACTGATAAAAAATGTCGGAAAGAAGAGTTCCCCTCGCACAAGCCCTTGGCGAACCCCATAGTGGGTGATGGGCATTAAAATCTCCCAACAGAAGAAATGGTGTTGGGAGAGCGGACAGGAGAGCTCGAATGTCCGCGGGAGCGAGGGGAGACGATGGAGGTGAATATACAGAGCAAACAGAAAACAAAAAGCCGGGTAAGTGAAGGCGAACGGCAACAGCTTGCAAGTCGGAGGTAAGTGTGACAGGTGTAAAATGAACGTCGTTACGCACTAAGAACATGACACCTCCATGAGCAGGAGTACCCTCCTCCGGTTCAAGGTCGTAGCGAACCGGAGTATATCCTCGGAGATCAAAAGGATCGTGAGGGCGAAGCTTAGTCTCCTGCAAACATACGACCATAGGCGAATAGGAACGCAATAAAAGTTGCAGTTCCGCCCTATGCGATCGTACACCACGTACATTCCAGGTCAGGATAGCCATTAAGAATAAGGGGATAAACTGTCTATTTAGAAGGGCGGCTTAAAATTACCTTTTGTTTAACCTTTGGGCTCGGGCTTTTGGTAAGGAGTTGGTCAGACTCCATAGCTTCCTCGGAGGGAGGGCCCACGCGCTCAGTGCCAGAAACCGATTCAAGCGCCGTGAATCGGTTCTGGGTGGCGATGGGTGAAGGGTGCCGCTGAGCGCGGCTTGTCCCAGGACCATCCTGGGACAGCGACCTCCGAGGAGGAGAAGGTGAACTTTTGTTACCGCGCGCACGCGGAGGGTCTTTCAAAAAATCTTCCCTACGAAGTTTCTGCTTGGGCTTCTTTTCAACGGCTTGCGACTTCATTGACTTGGGACCAGGTTTATACGGCTTGGTAACTGTAGCCTTAATAGACGGCCGGATGGTAGTGGCGGTTAATCCAGTCAAGGTCCAGGTCTGAGTTTCGGCATCTACTCGTGGTACTGGCGAGGCAACAACAGAACTAAATGTGCCAGATCGCAGGAGTGAAGGTTGGCGCGCATGGAAACGCCTCCGGGCTTCAGCGAAGGAGAGTTTTTCCTTTACCCGGATCTCCTGGATCGCCTTCTCGTCCAAATACCGCGGACAGTCGGCAAACGAAGCAGAATGTGACCCTTTACAATTAACGCAGACGGGGGCTGTTGAACAGGTACCTTCGTGTGAGGGCTGGCTACATGTTGCACAGATGTTAACGGCACTCTTACAGGAGACTTGCGTATGCCCAAAACGTTGGCATTTAAAACAACGCAGAGGTTTAGGAATATAAGGCCTCACAGAAATCCGTTCGTACCCTGCGGAAATGCTCGTGGGCAGATCGACGCCATCAAATGTAATAAACAGGGTACGAGTGGGTACCAATACGCCGTCGCGTTTGGTCTGCACTCGATGCACTGCAGTGACCTTTTGATCAGATAGATATTCTACGAGATCCTCGTCCGATATACCATCGAGGCTATGGGTGGTAACGACGCCCCGACAGGAGTTCAATGTGCGGTGCTTCTCAACACGGATGGGGTAACCGTGGAGAAGCGTAGCGCGCAACAAGGTCTTACTTTGCTGATCGGACTTAGTTTGTGCCAATAAGGAACCATTCCGTAGACGAGTGCATGATTGAACCGCACCAGCAATAGCATCTATGCCTTTCTGAATTACAAAAGGGTTCACCTTCTCAAAGTTTTGTCCTTCTTCTGTTCTTGAAATGACTAAGTAACAACCAGATGTCGGCGGTGCTACTTCTGTTACAATAGTTTTTCGGCGCTTGTTTGTATTAATGGAGAAAGGGTGCTCCATAGCGAAAAGAAATCCTCCACCATTGCAACCGTCTCCGACCTCGGGCTCTGACTTCCCGGGCGTTACCCCGGCTTGGGTGTGTGGCCTATCTATACCGATCTCACCCCAGGGTCACACCTCCCAGAACATAGACAGAGGGACCCAATCGCCGTCAGAAGTCAGCAGCTCATGCAATGGCCCCCCCGCGGGACTGCAGTTGAACAGCGGATACGAACACAAACCCTACATGACGACCCCGGGTGGTGGGAATGACGCCATTACCCACTCACCCAGCTGCGCACGCGGTGCGCGGGTATCCGTCAGGCTGTGTCCACGGAGGATTTAAATAAAAGGATAAAAGAAACTAAAACTGTGTGGGCGTTTCGCACGCAAGGTAGGCCGGCGGGGAAGAAAAAGATTTATGCGAATGTCGTGGTGCGAAATGGCCGGAAAGTGATAAGGGAAGAAAGAAACGATGGTGAGGTGCGGTATGGATGGAATGGAAAGAACGCACGAGAGCCTACCTTGGGTCCACCGGTCACTTGAAGAACCCACCTCGACCGGATGGGGGTGAGGGGATGAAGGTGGCGATGATTGGCTCGGGAACCCCCGGGTGCGCCAAAACCCGTACTCACAGAAGGTGAGCCCCTGAGGGGTTCACTAAGTAACAACCAGCTGTTGGCGGTGCTACTTCTGTTACTAAAGTCTTTCGGCGCTTGTTTATAATGGAGAAAGGGTGCTCCATAGCGAAAAAATCCTCCACCATTGCAACCGTCTCCGACCTCGGGCTCTGACTTCCCGGGCGTTACCCCGGCTTGGGTGAGTGGCCTATCTATACCTAGCTCACCCCAGGGTCACACCTCCCAGAACATAGACAGAGGGACCCAATCGCCGTCGGAAGCCAGCATCTCATGCAATGGCCCCCCCGCGGGACTGCAGTTGAACATCGGATACGAACAACAACCCTACATGACGACCCCGGGTGGTGGGGATGACGCCATTACCCACTCACCCAGCTGCGCACGCGGTGCGCGGGTATCCGTCAGGCTGCGTCCACGGAGGATTTAAATAAAAAGATAAAAGAAACTAAAACTGTGTGGGCGTTTCGCACGCAAGGTAGGCCGGCGGGGAACAAAAAGAGATATGCGAATGTCGTGGTACGAAAAGGCCGGAAAGTGATTAGGGAAGAAAGAAACGATGGTGAGGTGCGGTATGTATGGAATGCAAAGAACGCACGAGAGCCTACCTTGGGTCCACCGGTCACTTGAAGAACCCAACTCGACCGGATGGGGGTGAGGGGATGAAGGTGGCGATGATTGGCTCGGGAACCCCCGGGTGCGCCAAAAACCCGTACTCACATAAGGTGAGCCCCTGAGGGGATTCAGAATAGAGATTGAACTGATAAAAATGTCGGAAAGAAGAGTTCCCCTCGCACAAGCCCTTGGCGAACCCCACAGGGGGTGATGGGCATTAAAATCTCCCAACAGGAGAAATGGTATTGGAAGAGCAGACAAGAGATCTGGAAGGTCCGCGTTAGCGAGGGGAGACGATGGAGGTGAATATACAGAGCAAACAGAAAAGAAAAAACCGGGTAACTGCAGTCTAATGGCAACAGCTTACAAGTCGGACGTAAGAGTGAGACGTAGAAAATGAACGTCGTTACGCACTAACAACATGGCACCTCCATGAGCAGGAGTGCCCTCCTCCGGTTCAAGGTCGTAGCGAATCGGAGTATATCCTCGGAGATCATAAGGATCATGAGGGCGAAGCTTAGTCTCCTGCAAACACACGACCATAGGCGAATGGGAACGCAATAAAAGTTGCAGTTCCGCCCTATGCGATCGTACACCACGTACGTTCCAGGTCAGTATAGCCATTAAGAAAAAAGGGATAAACTGTCTACTTAGAAGTGCGGCTTAAAATTACCTTTTGTTAACGTTTGGGCTCGGGCTTTTGGTATGGAGTTGGTCAGACTCCATAGCCTCCTCGAAGGGAGGGCCCACGCGCTCAGAGCCAGAAACCGATTCAAGCGCCGAGAATCGTGATGAGGATGATGAGATAGGGCTTAAGGGCGCACAACAGCCAAGGTTATTAGCGCCCTTACTATGTGTAAAATATAAAATGTCAAGGTCAAAAAAGTAAAAAACCGCATACAAACCGCTTGGTCAAAGACACTAAAAAGCACAACAGACGAAATACTATGATCTACACACTAAAATCATTGGTCCACAAGAGAATAAAACGTGTCAAGAACTGTAGAATGCGAGGGACATGAGCGCCAGATGTCCACTGGGGAGGAGTCCCCCCATTAAAAGATAATGTAAAATCAAACAGCTAAAAGGCGCTGAACGCATCAAATGCGACGGCCAAAACCTCTCAGTGATAAAACGTGGTGGTGGTGATGGTGGTGGTGGTGGTGGTGGTGGTGGTGGTGGTGGTGGTGGTGGTGGTGTGGAGTTTAAGGGCCCGTCGACAGCTAGGTCATTTGGGCCCAAAGAAAAATATAAAGACAGATAAAACTGTAAGTGGTCGACCTAAAAACGCATTAGAAGAGACTAAAAACGAAATAGTCGTAAGACCATAAATGGGGTTAAAAGAGAATAAAATCCAGGACTAAAAGTATCGGTAAAATGGAATAAAATCTCGGCTAAAAACACAAAACTAAAAGGCAAGTTATACCTGTGGAAAAACCCAATTTTGTTGACGAACCGCAGGGTCTGCCTCACCGCCACTGGGTCATCGCCTAAAACTGAGGGCAGCGTAAAACCCAGGCCATAAAACTGACGATCAGGGGCGTATTTCGGACAATCAAAAAGTACATGGGACACGGTAAGCGGCACAGCACACGTGGAACAGACAGGGGCCGGGGCACCACGCAGAAGATAGCCGTGTGTGGCGCGCGTATGCCCGATTCTTAGGCGGGTGAGAACTACTTCTGACCGCCGTGATCCCCAACAGGAAGTGGTCCAGGGTTGTACGGTGTCTTTGATTGTCCGGAGTTGAGTACCAGCCAGACACCCATGAGAGCTGCCAAGCTAAAAACAGAGGACGATAGAAGTACCGCCTAACATCCGTAGAAGGCACAGTTAAGGTGGAAAACTCCGGCAAACGGCATGCGGCCATAGCAGTTGCATCCGCCTCCTCATTGCCAGGAATTCCCACATGGCCTGGAGCCCATGTAAAAACAAACTGGTATCCGCGACAGATCAACTCAGATAAAAGTGTTTGGATCTTTAAAATCAAGGTGGCGGAGCCGATAAACTGTTGCAGGCCCTGGATGGCGCTCAGAGAGTCGGAGCAAATAATAAAACGGCCAGGGACAAACGAGGAGATAAAAGGCAAGAAAAAGAAGATGGCAAATAGCTCGGCCGTAAAAACTGAACTGGCGTCCGGAAGGCGAAATTTGTGAGCCCCACCGTCATAGATAAAACCGCACCCTGTGCTACCATTCACAAGGGAACCGTCAGTAAATACCGGGAAATAGTCCCGGTAACGGTCTAGAATCGCGGAGAAGAGCTGGAGAAACACTGGCTGCGGGGTAGCGACCTTGGCATTACCCGAAATTTCAAGATGAAGCCGGGCACGTTGGAGCTGCCACGGGGGAATACGACTAAGACAGGATCGCTCCACAGGAGGCAGTCGGTCATGTGCGCAAAGAAGTTCCCGAAACCGAACACCACATGGGCGGGAGATGGTAGCATTGCGGACATAACGGTGCGCGAGTTCCGGATGGAATACACAGTGGAACGAAGGGTGACTAGGATGATGATGATGATGATATGGGGTTAAGGGTGCTAAACATCAAAGGTCATCAGCGCCCTTACAAGGTGTAAATATAAGTCAAGAACTAAAACAGGAAAAGTCGATAAGTAAAAACACTAAAAGCACGCACAAAAAGGCTAAAACCACCACACTAAAACATGTTACACAAAACAATAAAAGAGTAAAACCACGTGTCAAGAGCTGTAGAACGTTTTGGACATGAGCGCCATATGTCCGCTGGGGAGTAGAGCCCCCAATAAAAAGGCAATATAATAGCACAAGATTAAAAGGCGATCAGCGCATCATATGCGCCTATTAAAATCACTGTCATGGATGAAACGTAAAAGATATTCTACAGCATGCGCGTCGTCTGCCAAAACGTTGGCTATGCCAACAGGCAGAACCACACGACCGCGCAATGGAGCTAAAACTTGACACTTAAAATGTGACGCACCGTTAAGGACGCATCACACTGTTCGCATACTGGTGCGGGGTTACCACTGAGCAAGTACCATTGAGTAAAAATGCAATGTCCGATACGAAGGCGTGTTAAAATTACCTCTTCCCGACGAGAAGCACGTGCTTCCCGTGCTTCTCGTCGGGAAGAGGTAGCCCAGACTAGAGGAAGAGGTTTAACCTCCCGCAACTGGTTCCCCCGGAGGGCCGTCCACTCATCGCGCCAGCGCGAGAGGATGCGGCGACGTAAAATAACACACGAATCTGACGAGGGAACAACAGGGGTAAAAAATCTGGGTAATAAAATCGCCGATTTCGCAGCGGCGTCGGCCGACTCGTTCCCTGAGATGCCCACATGACCTGGAATCCACATAAAAGAGACGCTGATGCCAGAGGCACCAAGGGAGTGGAGCAGGTCATGTATGCGCTGTACGATGATGATGATGATGATATGCGGTTTAAGGGCGCTAAACTGCTATGGTCTGATACGGTAATTTGTATCATAAATTACTTAAATGTAAATAATGGTTGTAATATGAATATGTATTTTTATGTGACATTGATTTCAGAGGTTTATTAATTGTAATTATTATTGGTAAATAATAATATACGGCTTTACTGAAACTGTCAATAATAGCGTAATAATGCAGTGAGGGGATGAGTTGTTTATCATTACGGGAACAAGGAAGTTACGTAATGTTTCGCGCCTTTTCGGTAGAAGCTTCTAGAATATTTCCAAAAGCAATATGTATTCGTGGTTTTCATTGGATATTAAAATAGACGCTAATGTTGGCGCGTTTTATTAGCCAATAGTAATTCATTTATAATCTTTAGGCGTATCTTGAGGCAAGCGTATAAATAAGCCAGGCCCGAGGTAGCTTGCCCCTCAGTTCAACAAAATTCTCAGTACACTACACGTCGGTCCTCAGTTCATCAAAATTTCGTGTACACTACACATCGACAGTCAGTCCTTCAGTTCAAGTTACGCGCAGCAGAATTACGAGAATATTATAAAGTTAATTATACACAAAGTTGAAGTACGTGAGTTAAAGGTGATAAGTAAGAAGTTATTACAAACAGTTTCAGTTTGGCGAGTATTCAGATTAATATGTAAAAGTGTTGGTGCACGTGTTCTACAATAAAACATTATAAAACAAATTTCTTCACTAGTAATTTTTGGATAAAAGATTCCTTTCCGCTTCACAACCTGCAAAACAGATACATGTCTACCAAGATCAGATGATAGCTAGCCGGAGGACATTTAGAATGAATAGTTTCAAAACTTGATACAAATTGCTACGTCAGATGGAGCTACGAACCGAACTAAGAATGACGTCACAAGATGGCTTCCACCAACACTGAGGTAAACAAATATTGGTAACTAATACCGTCGCAGGTCATCAGCGCCCTTACAATGTATAAAAGATAAGGTCAAAATATAAAACAGGTAAAAGAACCGCATATTTAAAAACGGGACACAAACCCGCGATGTTCAAAAAGCTAACACTAACAATAATATAACAATAACAAATATAACAATAACAACAATAAGAAGAATAATAACAATAATAACAATAACAACAATAAGAGCAAGACAAATATCTGAAAAACCAACACACTTAAAGCACAGGCAGTAAAGGATTAAAACGTGTCAGGAACTGCAGAATGCGAGGGACATGAGCGCCATATGTCCACTGGAGATAAGAACTCCCATAAAAACAGACAGGATAAAAGTACGAAGCTAACAGACGCCCAACGCATTAAATGCGCAGATTAAAATCACTGTCATGAATAAAACGTAAAACACATTCCACAGCATGCGTGTCGTCTGCCAAAACGTTGGCTAGGCCAACAGGCAGACCCACAGGAACACGCAATGCAGCTAAAACCTGACACTCTGTTAAAATGTGACGCACCGTTAAGGGCACGTCACACTGCCCACAGAGTGGTGCGGGGTCACCACTAAGCAAATACCTATGACTAAAAACACAATGTGCAATCCGTAGACGAGCTAAAATTACCTCTTCCCGACGACAAAAACGAGAAGAGGTGCCCCAGAGCAACGGGAAAGGCTTAACCTCCCGCAACTTGTTCCCCGGAGGGCCGTTCACTCATCGCGCCAGCGCGAGAGGATGCGGCGACGTAAAACAACACACGAATCTGACGAGGGAACAACAGAAGTAAAAAATCTTGGTAATAAAATCGCCGATTTCGCAGCGGCGTCGGCAGATTCATTACCTGAGATGCCCACATGACCTGGAATCCACATGAAGGACACGCTGATGCCAGAGACACCAAGCGAGTGGAGCAGGTCATGTATGCGCTGTACGAGTGGGTGGTAATGGTACAGCGCATGAATAGTCTGGAGGGCACTCAGAGAGTCCGTACAAATAAAACAGTGCCGTAAGTCGTGCCGCTGAATGTATAAAACAGATTGATAAATGCTAAAAAGTTCGGCGGTAAAAATTGAACATTGTCGAGGTAAACGAAAAGTACAACTCTGTACACCAAAAACAAAGGCACATCCTACTCCAACATCAGTCTTAGACCCATCAGTATATATAAAATGACAGTCCCCGAACTGCGCCTGTAGTTCTAAAAAGGCGGATCTAAGAACAGAAGCAGGGGTCGCATGTTTCGGCATCGACGTTAGCCCAAGGTGGATGTGGGCCTCAGCGCGCGACCATGGTGGAAAGCACGTTTCCCCTCGGGTAAGGGCCGGCGCTGGCGTAACGTCCAAATGCCGAAATAGAAGTCGGAATCGAACCCCTGGATGATGATGATGATGATGATGATGATGATGATGATGATATGCGGTTTAAGGGCGCTAAACTGCTAGGGTCATCAGCGCCCTTACAATGTGTAAAATATAAGGTCAAAATATAAAAGGTAAAAAAACCGCATAATTAAAAAGGGGACACAAACCCCCGATGTCCAAAAAGTTAAAACTAACAACAGAATAACAATAACAATAACAATAATAATAAAAATAACAACAAGAATAACAATAACAACAATAAGAACAATAAATATATCTGAAAAACCAACACACTAAAAGCATAGCCAATAAAAGATTAAAACGTGTCAAGAACTGTAGAATGCGAGGGACATGAGCGCCATATGTCACTGGGGAGTAAGTCCCTATTAAAACATACAGAATAAAATAACAAAGCTAAACGACGCTCAGCGCATCAAATGCGACGATTAAAACCAATGTCACTTATAAAACGTAAAAGACATTCTACAGCATGCGCGTCGTCTGCCAAAACGTTGGCTATGCCAACAAGCAGACCCAGGCGAACGCGCAGTGGAGCTAAAACTTGACACTCAGTTAAAATGTGACGCACCGTTAAGGGCACGTCACACTGCTGACACAGTGGAGCGGGATCACCACTGAGCAGGTAACTATGACTAAAACGACAATGTCCAATTCGTAAACGGGCTAAAAGTACCTCTTCCCGACGTGAAGAACGAGAAAAGGTACCCCAGATTAACGGGAGCGGCTTAACCTCCCGCAACTTGTTCCCCCGGAGGGCCGTCCACTCATCGCGCCAGCGCGAGAGGATGCGGCGACGTAAAATAACACACGAATCTGACGAGGGAACAACAGAGGTAAAAAATCTGGGTAACAAAATCGCCGATTTCGCAGCGGCGTCGGCAGACTCATTACCTGAGATGCCCACATGACCTGGAATCCACATGAAGGAAAGGCTGATGATGATGATGATGATGATATGCGGCTTAAGGGCGCTAAACTGCTGAGGTCATCAGCGCCCTTACAAGGTATAAAATATAAAGTCAAAAAATAAAAGATAGGTAAAAAACAGCATAATTAAAAAACGGGACACAAACCCGCGATGTCAAAAAGCTAAAACTAACAATATAACAATAACAAATATAACAATAACAATAATAACAATAACAATAAAAGCAATAATAACAATAACAGCAATAATAACAAGACAAAGATCTGAAAAACAACACACTAAAAGCATAGGCAGTAAAGGATTAAAACGTGTCAGGAACTGTAGAATGCGAGGGACATGAGCGCCATATGTCCACTGGGGATAAGAGTTCCCATAAAACCCGACAGGATAAAAGTACGAAGCTAACAGACGCTCAACGCATTAAATGCGCAGATTAAAATCACTGTCATGAATAAAACGTAAAACACATTCCACAGCATGCGTGTCGTCTGCCAAAACGTTGGCTAGGCCAACAGGCAGACCCACACGAGCACGCAATGCAGCTAAAACCTGACACTCTGTTAAAATGTGACGCACCGTTAAGGGCACGTCACACTGCCCACAGAGTGGCGCGGGGTCACCACTCAGCAAATACTTATGACTAAAAATGCAATGTCCGATACGAAGGCGTGTTAAAATTACCTCTTCCCGACGAGAAGCACGGGAAGATGTAGCCCAGACTAACGGGAGAGGCTTAACCTCCCGCAACTTCTTCCCCCGGAGGCCCGTCCACTCATCGCTCCAAAGCGAGAGGATGCGGCGACGTAAAACAATAAACAAATCTGACGAGGGAACAACAGAGGTAAAACGTCTGGGTGATAAAATCGCCGACTTGGCAGCGACATCGGCAGACTCATTACCTGAGATGCCCACATGACCTGGAATCCACAAGAAGGAGACGCTGATGCCAGAGACATCAAGCGAGTGGAGCAGGTCATGAATGCGCTGTACGAGCGGGTGGTAACTGTACAGCGAGCTAATACTTTGAAGAGCACTCAGGGAGTCGGAACAAATAAAACAGTGCCGTGTGTCGTGCCGCTGAATATATAAAAGAGACTGATAAATGCTAAAAAGTTCGGCGGTAAAAATCGAACATTGCTCTGGTAAACAAAAGGTAAAACTATTTCCACCACAAAAAAAGGCACATCCTACTCCAGCATCAGTCTTAGATCCATCAGTAAAGATAAAAGGCAAGTCCCCGAATTGCGACTGAAGTTCTAAAAACGCTGATCTAAAGACTGAAGAAGGGGTCTCATTCTTCGGCATTGACGATAACCCAAGGTGACAGAGGGCCTCAGCACGCGACCATGGAGGAAAACGCGTTTCCCCCCTTGGAAGGGCCGGCGCTGGCGTAACGTCCAAATGCCGAAGGAGCAGTCGAAATCGAACCCCTGGAGGGAGCAATGCAGAGGAGCTAACTAAATATTGCCGGTCAAGTGAATCCTCGAAAAATGCCGCGAAAGACGGGTGGTCAGGTAAGCTTGAGAGTCGACAGGCATAGCTGCACAAGAGCATCTCACGCCTGGAGGACAGCGGAGGCTCTGCAGCTTCAGCATAAAGACTGGGCACGGGGCTAGTTGGAAAGGCCCCTGTAGCGACTCTAAGACCACGATGATGAATGGGGTTCAAACGACGTAACACAGATGGACGTGCCGACGAATAAACAAAACACCCGTAATCAAGTTTGGATCGGACCAAAGAGCGATAAAGGCGAAGAAGGACGGTCCGATCAGCTCCCCAGGATGTGCCACTTAAAACACGTAAAAGATTAAGAGAACGGTCACACTTTGCTTTTAAAAAGGAAACGTGCGAGGTCCAACACAACTTCCTATCAAAAATCAACCCCAAAAATTTCGCCTCGTCTGCAAACGGAAGTATCCCTGGCCCAAGACGGAGAGAGGGGGGAGGGAAATACTTCCGGCGCCAGAAGTTGATGCAGACGGATTTCTCGGCGGAGAATTTAAAGCCGTTGGCGTTACTCCAGGCGTAGAGACGGTCGATACAGCTCTGGAGACGGCGTTCGAGTAGACAGGTCCGCCGTGAACTGCAATAAATAGCGAAATCGTCAACAAAAAGGGACGATGAAATGCCAGGTGGAATACAATCAACAATGGGGTTGATAGCAATCGCAAAAAGTGTGACACTGAGTACAGAGCCCTGCGGTACTCCGTTCTCTTGAATAAAACGACGAGATAAAACCGAGCCCACACGTACACGAAAGACGCGGTCCGTCATAAACTCCCGAAGAAATATGGGAAGACGACCGCGGATATTCCAATCGTGAAGTGTACGTAAAATGCCGCCCCTCCAACAAGTGTCATAAGCTTTCTCCAGGTCAAAAAACACAGCCACGGTTTGACACTTTCTCAGAAACCCATTCATAATATGCGTCGACAAGGACACCAGATGGTCGACGGTAGAGCGATAGCGACGAAACCCGCACTGAACGTTCGCTAGAAGTTTCTGAGACTCAAGCCACCATGTCAACCGCCCGTTGATCATGCGCTCCATCACCTTGCAAATGCAACTGGTGAGGGAGATAGGGCGGTAGCTGGAAGGTAGTTGGCGATCCTTCCCAGGCTTAAGTATAGGGACAATGGTGGCTTCGCGCCAAACGGAAGGGAAAATGCCGTCTTGCCAAATACGGTTATAGACCTGTAAGAGAAAGAGTTTACTGTCGGCTGAAAGGTTCTTTAACATCAGGACATGAATGCCGTCCGGCCCGGGAGCGGAGTGCCGAGAGCAATGAAGAGCGTGCTCCAGCTCCCTCATTGTGAGTAGTTCGTTATAGCATTCAGCATTAGCAGACCGAAAAGTATATGATGCGGAATCCTGCCGGTCTTTAATAGAGCGAAAGCCGGCGGAATAATGGTCTGAACTGGAAACCGCCTCAAAGGCAGAACCCAGAGTGTTAGCGATGGCAGCCGGATCCACTATGGTGGCATTAGAAACCTGAAGGCCAGAAACAGTACAATGTGACACTTTACCTGAGAAGCGACGAAGTTTATCCCAAACAACGGATGAAGGCGTAAAACGATTAAAAGACTCGACAAAACGAGCCCAAGATGCCTTCTTGCTATCCTGAATAGTGCGACGAGCCCTGGCGCGCGATTGTTTAAAAGTCACCAAATTATCAAGTGTAGGGTGGCGCCGAAACACCCTAAGTGCAGTCCTACGGGCACGAACGGCGTCCCGACAATCCTCGTTCCACCACGGAACAGGTGGCCTCCGAGGTTGGGAGGATGAACGGGGTATTGCACGTTCGGCGGCTGAGAAAATAATAGACGTAAGGTGCTGCACTAGTTGATTAATGTCGGAGAAGGGCTGGTCGTCAAAATGCACGAGGCTGGAATACAAGCTCCAGTCGGCTTTTGCGAATATCCAGGTAGGTACTCTGGAATGCTGTACGTGGTGCGACAGAAGAGAAACGATGCAGGGGAAATGGTCGCTGGAGTAGGTGTCAGCGACCACGTTCCACTGAAGAGGACGTGCAAGCTGGATTGAGCATATGGCGGGGTCCAGGTGAGAGAATGTACCGGAAGAATCAGAAATAAAAGTAGGTGCACCTGTATTGAGGATGGAAAGATTGAACTGATACAAAATGTCGGAAAGAAGAGTTCCCCTCGCACAAGCCCTTGGCGAACCCCATAGTGGGTGATGGGCATTAAAATCTCCCAACAGAAGAAATGGTGTTGGGAGAGCGGACAGGAGAGATCGAATGTCCGCGGGAGCGAGGGGAGACGATGGAGGTGTATACACAGAGCAAACAGAAAACAAAAAGCCGGGTAAGTGAAGGCGAACGGCAACAGCTTGCAAGTCAGATGTAAGTGTGACAGGTGTAAAATGAACGTCATTACGCACCAAAATCATGACACCACCATGAGCAGGAGTACCCTCCTCCGGTTCAAGGTCGTAGCGAACCGGAGTATATCCTCGGAGATCAAAAGGATCGTGAGGGCGAAGCTTAGTCTCCTGCAAACATACGACCATAGGCGAATGGGAACGCAATAAAAGTTGCAGTTCCGCCCTATGCGATCGTACACCACGTACATTCCAGGTCAGGATAGCCATTAAGAATAAGGGGATAAACTGTCTATTTAGAAGGGCGGCTTAAAATTACCTTTTGTTTAACCTTTGGGCTCGGGCTTTTTGTACGGAGTTGGTCAGACTCCATAGCTTCCTCGGAGGGAGGGCCCACGCGCTCAGTGCCAGAAACCGATTCAAGCGCCGTGAATTGGTTCTGGGTGGCGATGGGTGAAGGGTGCCGCTGAGCGCGGCTTGTCCCAGGACCATCCTGGGACAGCGACCTCCGAGGAGGAGAAGGTGAACCTTTGTTACCGCGCGCACGCGGAGGGTCTTTTAAAAAATCTTCCCTACGAAGTTTCTGCTTCGGCTTCTTTTCAACGGCTTGCGACTTCATTGACTTGGGACCAGGTTTATACGGCTTGGTAACTGTAGCCTTAATGGACGGCCGGATGGTAGTGGCGGTTAATCCAGCGAAGGTCCAGGTCTGAGTTTCGGCATCTACTCGTGGTACTGGCGAGGCAACAACAGAACTAAATGTGCCAGATCGCAGGAGTGAAGGTTGGCGCGCATGGTAACGCCTCCGGGCTTCAGCGAAGGAGAGTTTTTCCTTTACCCGGATCTCCTGGATCGCCTTCTCGTCCAAGTACCGCGGACAGTCGGAAAACGAAGCAGAATGAGACCCTTTACAATTAACGCAGACGGGGGCTGTTGAACAGGTACCTTCGTGTGAGGGCTGGCTACATGTTGCACAGATGTTAACGGCACTCTTACATGAGACTTGCGTATGCCCAAAACGTTGGCATTTAAAACAACGCAGAGGTCTAGGAATATAAGGCCTCACAGAAATGCGTTCGTACCCTGCGGAGATGCTCGTTGGCAGATCGACGCCATCAAATGTAATAAACAGGGTACGAGTGGGTACCAATACGCCGTCGCGTTTGGCCTGCACTCGATGGACCGCTGTCACCTTCTGGTCTGCAAGATATTCTACCAGGTCCTCGTCCGATATACCATCGAGGCTATGGGTGGTAATAACGCCTCGACAGGAATTCAATGTGCGGTGCTTCTCCACACGGATGGGATAGCCGTGGAGAAGCGTAGCGCGCAACAAGGTCTTACTTTGCTGATCGGATTTCGTTTGGGCTAATAAGGAACCATTCCGTAGACGAGTGCAGGACTGAACCGCACCAGCAATTGCATCATCCCCTTTTGTATGATGAAAGGGTTCACCTTCTCAAAACTTTGTCCTTCTTCGGTTCTTGAAATGACCAAGTAACAACCAGTTGTCGGTGGGGTCACTTCTGTTACATAAACTTTTCGGCGCTTGTTAGTAGTAATGGAGGAAGGGTGCTCCATAGCGAAATAAATCCTCCACCATTGAACCCGTCTCCGACCTCGGGCTCTGACTTCCCGGGCGTTACCCCGGCTTGGGTGAGTGGCCTATCTATACCTAGCTCACCCCAGGGTCACACCTCCCAGAACATAGACAGAGGGACCCAATCGCCATCGGAAGCCAGCAGCTCATGCAATGGCCCCCCCGCGGGACTGCAGTTGAACAGCGGATACGAACAACAACCCTACATGACGACCCCGGGTGGTGGGGATGACGCCATTACCCACTCACCCAGCTGCGCACGCGGTGCGCGGGTATCCGTCAGGCTGTGTCCACGGAGGATTTAAATAAAAAGATAAAAGAAACTAAAACTGTGTGGGCGTTTCGCACGCAAGGTAGGCCGGCGGGGAAGAAAAAGAGAGATATGCGAATGTCGTGGTGCGAAATGGCCGGAAAGTGACAAGAGAAGAAAGAAACGATGGTGAGGTGCGGTATGAATGGAATGTAACGAACGCACGAGAGCCTACCTTGTGTCCACCGGTCACTTGAAGAACCCACCTCGACCGGATGGGGGTGAGGGGATGAATGTGGCGATGACTGGCTCGGGAACCCCCGGGTGCGCCAAAAACCCGTACTCACAGAAGGTGAGCCCCTGAGGGGGGAAAGGCTGATGCCAGTGACACCAAGCGAGTGGAGCAGGTCATGTATGCGCTGTACAAGCGGGTGGTAATGGTACAGCGCAGTAAGAGTCTGAAGGGCACTCAGAGAGTCCGTACAAATAAAACAGTGCTGTAAGGCGTGCCGCTGAATGTATAAAATAGATTGATAAATGCTAAAAAGTTCGGCGGTAAAAATTGAACATTGTCCAGGTAAACGAAACTTAAAACTACAGTGACCAGAAACAAAGGCACATCCAACTCCAGCTTCAGTCTTAGATCCATCGGTAAAGATAAAATGGAAGTCTCCGAATTGAGCCCGTACTTCTAAAAAAGCCGATCTAAAGACTGAAGCAGGGGTCTCAGTCTTCGGCATCGACGTTAGCCCAAGGTGACAGTGGGCCTCAGCGCGAGACCATGGAGGAAAACGCGTTTCCCCCCGTGGAAGGGCCGGCGCTGGCGGAACGTCTAAATGCCGAAGGCGCTGTCGAAAGCGAACCGCTGGTGGGAGCAAAGCAGAGGAGCGAATAAAATAGTGACGATCAAGTGACTCCTCGAAAAATAACTCGAAGGACGGGTGGTTAGGCAAGCTTGAGAGTCGACAAGCAAAGCTGCACAAGAGCATCTCACGCCTGAAGGACAGCGGAGGCTCTGCAGCTGCAGCATACAGGCTAAAAACAGGGCTGGTTGGAAAGGCCCCTGTAGCGACTCTTATGCCACGATGGTGAATGGCATTTAATCGACGTAACATAGTTGGACGTGCCGACGAATAAACAATACACCCGTAATCAAGCTTGGATCGGACCAAACAGCGATAAAGGCGAAGAAGGACGGTCCGATCAGCTCCCCAGGATGTGCCACTTAAAACACGTAAAATATTAAGAGAACGGTCACACTTTGCTTTTAAAAAGGAAACGTGCGAGGTCCAACACAACTTCCTGTCAAAAATCAACCCCAAAAATTTCGCCTCGTCTGCAAACAGAAGTATCCCTGGCCCAAGATGGAGAGAGGGCGGAGGGAAATACTTCCGGCGCCAAAAGTTGATGCAGACGGATTTCTCGGCGGAGAAATTAAAGCCGTTGGCGTTACTCCAGGCGTAGAGACGGTCGATACAGCTCTGGAGACGGCGTTCGAGTAGACAGGTCCGCCGTGAACTGCAATAAATCGCAAAAACATCAACAAAAAGCGACGATGTAATGCCGGGTGGAATACAATCAACAATGGGGTTGATAGCAACTGCAAAAAGTGTGACACTAAGTACCTAGCCCTGCGGTACTCCGTTCTCTTAATAAAACGACTAGATAAAACCGAGCATAACACGTACACGAAAGACGCGGTCCGTCATAAACTCCCGAAGAAATATGGGAAGACGACCGCGGATATTCCAATCGTGAAGTGTACGTAAAATGCCGCCCCTCCAACAAGTGTCATAAGGTTTGTCCAGGTCAAAAAATACAGCCACGGTTTGACACTTTCTCAGAAATCCATTCATAATATGCGTCGACAAGGACACCAGATGGTCGACGGTAGAGCGATAGCGACGAAAACCGCACTGAGCGTTCGCTAGAAGTTTCTGAGACTCAAGCCACCATGTCAACCGCCCGTTGATCATGCGCTCCATCACCTTGCAAATGCAACTGGTGAGGGAGATAGGGCGGTAGCTGGAAGGTAGTTGGCGATCCTTCCCAGGCTTAAGTATAGGGACAATGGTGCCTTCGCGCCAAACGGAAGGGAAAATGCCGTCTTGCCAAATACGGTTATAGACCTGTAAGAGAAATAGTTTACTGTCGACTGAAAGGTTCTTTAACATCAGGACATGAATGATGATGATGATGATGATATGCGGTTTAAGGGCGCTAAACTGCTATGGTCATCAGCGCCCTTACAGTGTATAAAAGATAAGGTCAAAATATAAAACAGGTAAAAGAACCGCATAGTTAAAAACGGGACACAAACCCGCGATGTTCAAAAAGATAAAACAGACATCATAACAATAACAAATATAACAATAACAACAATAACAATAACAAGAACAATAACAACAATAATAACAATAAGAACAATAACAACAATAATAAGAACAAGACAAATATCTGAAAACCAACACACTAAAAGCATAGGCAGTAAAGCATTAAAACGTGTCAGGAACTGTAGAATGCGAGGGACAAGAGCGCCATATGTCCACTGGGGATAAGAGTTCCCATAAAAAACAGACAGGATAAAAGTACGAAGCTAACAGACGCCCAACGCATTAAATGCGCAGATTAAAATCACTGTCGTGAATAAAACGTAAAACACATTCCACAGCATGCGTGTCGTCTGCCAAAACGTTGGCTAGGCCAACAGGCAGACCCACACGAGCACGCAATGCAGCTAAAACCTGACACTCTGTTAAAATGTGACGCACCGTTAAGGGCACGTCACACTGCCCACAGAGTGGTGCGGGGTCACCACTAAGCATGGTGCGGGGTCACCACTAAGCAAACACCTATGACTAAAAACACAATGTCCAATCCGTAAACGAGCTAAAATTACCTCTTCCCGACGACAAAAACGAGAAGAGGTTTCCCAGATCAACGGGAAAGGCTTAACCTCCCGCAACTTGTTCCCCCGGAGGGCCGTCCACTCATCGCGCCAGCGCGAGAGGATGCGGCGACGTAAAACAACACACGAATCTGACGAGGGAACAACAGAAGTAAAAACTCTGGGTAATAAAATCGCCGATTTCGCAGCGGCGTCGGCAGACTCATTACCTGAGATGCCCACATGACCTGGAATCCACATGAAGGACACGCTGATGCCAGAGACACCCTGCGTGTGGAGCAGGTCATGTATGCGCTGTACGAGTGGGTGGTAATTGTACAGCGCAGTAATACTCTGAAGGGCACTCAGAGAGTCCGTACAAATAAAACAGTGCCGTAAGTCGTGCCGCTGAATGTATAAAACGGATTGATAAATGCTAAAAAGTTCGGCGGTAAAAATTGAACATTGTCGAGGTAAACGAAAAGTAAAACTACAGTGACCAGAAACAAAGGCACATCCAACTCCAGCTTCAGTCTTAGATCCATCAGTAAAGATAAAATGGAAGTCCCCGAATTGAGCCCGTACTTCTAGAAAAGCCGATCTAAAGACTGAAGCAGGGGTCTCAGTCTTCGGCATTGACGTTAGCCCAAGGTGACAGTGGGCCTCAGCGCGGGACCATGGAGGAAAACGCGTTTCCCCCCGTGGAAGGGCCGGCGCTGGCGTAACGTCCAATTGCCGAAGTAGCAGTCGAAATCGAACTCCTGGAGGGAGCAATGCAGAGGAGCTAACTAAATATTGCCGGTCAAGCGAATCCTCGTAAAATACATCGAAGGACGGGTGGTTAGGCAAGCTTGAGAGTCGACAAGCATAGCTGCACAAAAGCATCTCACGCCGGAAGGACAGCGGAGGCTCTGCAGCTTCTGCGTACAGACTGGGTACAGGGCTAGTTGGAAAGGCCCCTGTAGCGACTCTTATGCCACGATGGTGAATGGCATTCAATCGACGTAACACAGATGGACGTGCCGACGAATAAACAATACACCGGTAATCAAGCTTGGATCGGACCAAAGAGCGATAAAGGCGAAGAAGGACGGTCCGATCAGCTCCCCAGGATGTGCCACTTAAAACACGTAAAATATTAAGAGAACGGTCACACTTGGCTTTTAAAAAGGAAACGTGCGAGGTCCAACACAACTTCCTGTCAAAAATCAACCCCAAAAATTTCGCCTCGTCTGCAAACGGAAGTATCCCTGGCCCAAGATGGAGAGAGGGCGGAGGGAAATACTTCCGGCGCCAAACGTTGATGCAGACGGATTTCTCGGCGGAGAAATTAAAGCCGTTGGCGTTACTCCAGGCGTAGAGACGGTCGATACAGCTCTGGAGACGGCGCTCGAGTAGACAGGTCCGCCGTGAACTACAATAAATAGCGAAATGGTCAACAAAAAGGGACGATGAAATGCCAGGTGGAATACAATCAACAATGGGGTTGATAGCAATCGCAAAAAGTGTGACACTAAGTACAGAGCCCTGCGGTACTCCGTTCTCTTGAATAAAACGACGAGATAAAACCGAGCCCACACGTACACGAAAGACGCGGTCCGTCACGAACTCCCGAAGAAAGATGGGAAGACGACCGCGGATATTCCATGCGTGAAGTGTACGTAAAATGCCGCCCCTCCAACAAGTGTCATAAGCTTTCTCCAGGTCAAACAATACAGCCACGGTTTGACACTTTCTCAGAAATCCATTCATAATATGCGTCGACAAGGACACCAGATGGTCGACGGTAGAGCGATAGCGACGAAACCCGCACTGAGCGTTCGCTAGAAGTTTCTGAGACTCAAGCCACCATGTCAACCGCCCGTTGATCATGCGCTCCATCACCTTGCAAATGCAACTGGTGAGGGAGATAGGGCGGTAGCTGGAAGGTAGTTGGCGATCCTTCCCAGGCTTAAGCATAGGGACAATGGTGGCTTCGCGCCAAACGGAAGGAAAAATGCCGTCCTGCCAAATACGGTTATAGACCTGTAAGAGAAAGAGTTTACTGTCGGCTGAAAGGTTGTTTAACATCAGGACATGAATGCCGTCCGGCCCAGGAGCGGAGTGCCGAAAGCAATGAAGAGCATGCTCCAGCTCCCTCATTGTGAAAAGTTCATTATAACACTCAATATTAGCAGATCGAAAATTAAAGGTGTCGGAATCCAGCCGGTCTTTGATAGAGCGAAAGCCGGCGGAATAATGGTCCGAATTGGATACCGCCTCAAAGGCAGCACCCAGAGTGTTAGCGATGGCAGCCGGATCCACTATGGTGGCATTAGAAACCTGTAGGCCAGAAACAGTACAATGCGACACTGTACCTGAGAAGCGACGAAGTTTATCCCAAACAACAGATGAAGGCGTAAAGCGATTAAAAGACTCGACAAAACGAGCCCACGACGCCTTCTTGCTATCCTGAATAGTGCGACGAGCCCTGGCGCGCGATTGTTTAAAAGTCACCAAATTATCAAGTGTAGGGTGGCGCCGAAACACCCTAAGTGCAGCCCTACGAGCACGAACGGCGGCCCGACAATCCTCGTTCCACCACGGAACAGGCATTCGCTGAGGTTGAGAGGATGAACGGGGAATGTCGCGTTCGGCAGCAGAGAAAATAGTAGACGTAAGGTACTGCACTAGTTCGTTAATGTCGGTGAAGGGCTGGTAGTCAAAATGCGCGAGGCTGGAATACAAACTCCAGTCGGCTTTTGGGAATATCCAGGTAGGTACTCTGGAATGTTGGACGTGGTGTGACAGAAGAGAAACGATGCAGGGGTAATGGTCGCTGGAGTAGGTGTCAGCGACGACGTTCCACAGCAGACGACTAGCAAGCTGGAGGGAGCAAACGGCAAGGTCCAGGTGTGAAAATGTACCAGAAGAATCGGAAATAAAAGTAGGCTCACCTGTATTGAGGATTGAGAGATTGAACTGGTAAAAATGTCGGAAAGAAGAGTTCCCCTCGCACAAGCTCTCGTGATGATGATGATATGCGGCTTAAGGGCGCTAAACTGCTGAGGTCATCAGCGCCCTTACAAGGTATAAAATATAAAGTCAAAAAATAAAAGACAGGTAAAAAACCGCATAATTAAAAAAAAAAAAAAACGGGACACACACCCGCGATGTCAAAAAAATTAAAAATAACAATAGAATAACAATAACAATAACAATAAAAACAATAACAATAATAACAATAACAACAATAGTAACAATAACAATAAATATGTCGCAAAAACCAACACACTACAAACATAGCCAATAAAAGATTAAAACGTGTCAAGGACTGTAGAATGCGAGGGACATGAGCGTCATACGTCACTGGGGAGTAAGTCCCTATTAAAACATACAGAATAAAATGACAAAGCTAAAAATCGCTCAGCGCATCAAATGCGACGATTAAAACCAATGTCACTTATAAAACGTAAAAGACATTCTACAGCATGCGCGTCGTCTGCCAAAACGTTGGCTATGCCAACAGGCAGACCCAGGCGAACGCGCAGTGGAGCTAAAACTTGACACTCAGTTAAAATGTGACGCACCGTCAAGGGCACGTCACACTGCTGACACAGCGGAGCGGGATCACCACTGAGCAGGTAACTATGAGTAAAACGACAATGTCCAATTCGTAAACGGGCTAAAAGTACCTCTTCCCGACGTGAAGAACGAGAAGAGGTACCCCAGATTAACGGGAGCGGCTTAACCTCCCGCAACTTGTTCCCCCGGAGGGCCGTCCACTCATCGCGCCAGCGCGAGAGGATGCAGCGACGTAAAATAACACACGAATCTGACGAGGGAACAACAGAGGTAAAAAATCTGGGTAATAAAATCGCCGATTTCGCAGCGGCGTCGGCACTCATTACCTGAGATGCCCACATGACCTGGAATCCACATGAAGGACACGCTGATGCCAGTGACACCAAGCGAGTGGAGCAGGTCATGTATGCGCTGTACAAGCGGGTGGTAATGGTACAGCGCAGTAATAGTCTGAAGGGCACTCAGAGAGTCCGTACAAATAAAACAGTGCTGTAAGGCGTGCCGCTGAATGTATAAAATAGATTGATAAATGCTAAAAAGTTCGGCAGTAAAAATTTAACATTGTCGAGGTAAACGAAAAGTAAAACGCTGAACACCAAAAACAAAGGCACATCCTACTCCAACATCAGTCTTAGAACCATCAGTATATATAAAATGACAGTCCCCGAACTGCGCTTGTAGTTCTAAAAAGGCGGATCTAAGAACAGAAGCAGGGGTCGCATTTTTCGGCATCGACGTTAGCCCAAGGTGGATGTGGGCCTCAGCGCGCGACCATGGAGGAAAGCGCGTTTCCCCTCGGGTAAGGGCCGGCGCTGGCGTAACGTCCAAATGCCGAAGTAGCAGTCGAAATCGAACCCCTGGAGGGACCAATGCAGAGGAGCTAACTAAATATTGCCGGTCAAGCGAATCCTCGTAAAATACATCGAAGGACGGGTGGTTAGGCAAGCTTGAGAGTCGACAAGCATAGCTGCACAAAAGCATCTCACGCCGGAAGGACAGCGGAGGCTCTGCAGCTTCTGCGTACAGACTGGGTACAGGGCTAGTTGGAAAGGCCCCTGTAGCGACTCTTATGCCACGATGGTGAATGGCATTCAATCGACGTAACACAGATGGACGTGCCGACGAATAAACAATACACCCGTAATCAAGCTTGGATCGGACCAAAGAGCGATAAAGACGAAGAAGGACGGTCCGATCAGCTCCCCAGGATGTGCCACTTAAAACACGTAAAATATTAAGAGAACGGTCACACTTTGCCTTTAAAAAGGAAACGTGCGAGGTCCAACACAACTTCCTATCAAAAATCAACCCCAAAAATTTCGCCTCGTCTGCAAACGGAAGTATCCCTGGCCCAAGATGGAGAGAGGGCGGAGGGAAATACTTCCGGCGCCAGAAGTTGATGCAGACGGATTTCTCGGCGGAGAAATTAAAGCCGTTGGCGTTACTCCAGGCGTAGAGACGGTCGATACAGCTCTGGAGACGGCGTTCGAGTAGACAGGCCCGCCGCGAACTGCAATAAATAGCGAAATCGTCAACAAAAAGGGACGAGGAAATGCCAGGTGGAATACAATCAACAATGGGGTTGATAGCAATCGCAAAAAGTGTGACACTGAGTACAGAGCCCTGCGGTACTCCGTTCTCTTGAATAAAACGACGAGATAAAACCGAGCCCACACGTACACGAAAGACGCGGTCCGTCATAAACTCCCGAAGAAATATGGGAAGACGACCGCGGATATTCCATGCGTGAAGTGTACGTAAAATGCCGCCCCTCCAACAAGTGTCATAAGCTTTCTCCAGGTCAAAAAATACAGCCACGGTTTGACACTTTCTCAGAAATCCATTCATAATATGCGTCGACAAGGACACCAGATGGTCGACGGTAGAGCGATAGCGACGAAACCCGCACTGAGCGTTCGCTAGAAGTTTCTGAGACTCAAGCCACCATGTCAACCGCCCGTTGATCATGCGCTCCATCACCTTACAAATGCAACTGGTGAGGGAGATAGGGCGGTAGCTGGAAGGTAGTTGGCGATCCTTCCCAGGCTTAAGTATAGGGACAATGGTGGCTTCGCGCCAAACGGAAGGAAAAATGCCGTCTTGCCAAATACGGTTATAGACCTGTAAGAGAAATAGTTTACTGTCGGCTGAAAGGTTCTTTAACATCAGGACATGAATGCCGTCCGGCCCGGGAGCGGAGTGCCGAGAGCAATGAAGAGCATGCTCCAGCTCCCTCATTGTGAATAGTTCGTTATAGCATTCATCATTAACAGACCGAAAAGTATATGATGCGGAATCCTGCCGGTCTTTAATAGAGCGAAAGCCGGCGGAATAATGGTCTGAACTGGAAACCGCCTCAAAGGCAGAACCCAGAGTGTTAGCGATGGCAGCCGGATCCACTATGGTGGCATTAGAAACCTGAAGGCCAGAAACAGTACAATGTGACACTTTACCTGAGAAGCGACGAAGTTTATCCCAAACAACGGATGAAGGCGTAAAACGATTAAAAGACTCGACAAAACGAGCCCAAGATGCCTTCTTGCTATCCTGAATAATGCGACGAGCCCTGGCGCGCGATTGTTTAAAAGTCACCAAATTATCAAGTGTAGGGTGGCGCCGAAACACCCTAAGTGCAGTCCTACGGGCACGAACGGCGTCCCGACAATCCTCGTTCCACCACGGAACAGGTGGCCGCCGAGGTTGGGAGGATGAACGGGGTATTGCGCGTTCGGCGGCAGAGAAAATAACAGACGTAAGGTGCTGCACTAGTTGGTGAATGTCGGAGAAGGGCTGGTCGTCAAAATGCACGAGGCTGGAATACAAGCTCCAGTCGGCTTTTGCGAATATCCAGGTAGGTACTCTGGAATGCTGTACGTGGTGCGACAGAAGAGAAACGATGCAGGGGTAATGGTCGCTGGAGTAGGTGTCAGCGACGACGTTCCACTGAAGACGACGTGCAAGCTGGAGTGAGCAAATTGCAAGGTCCAGGTGAGAAAATGTACCAGAAGAATCAGAAATAAAAGTAGGTGCACCTGTATTGAGGATGGAAAGATTGAACTGATAAAAAATGTCGGAAAGAAGAGTTCCCCTCGCACAAGCCCTTGGCGAACCCCATAGTGGGTGATGGGCATTAAAATCTCCCAACAGAAGAAATGGTGTTGGGAGAGCGGACAGGAGAGATCGAATGTCCGCGGGAGCGAGGGGAGACGATGGAGGTGTATACACAGAACAAACAGAAAAGAACAAACCGGGTAACTGCAGTCTAATGGCAACAGCTTGCAAGTCGGACGTAAGTGTGATAGGATGAAAATGAACGTCATTACGCACCAACAACATGACACCTCCATGAGCAGGAGCACCCTCCTCCGGTTCAAGATCGTAGCGAACCGGAGTGTACCCTCGGAGATCGAAAGGGTCGTGAGGGCGAAGCTTGGTCTCCTGCAAACACACGACCATAGGTGAATGGGAACGCAATAAAAGTTGCAGTTCCGCCCTATGCGATCGTACACCACGTACATTCCAGCTCAGGATAGCCATGAATAAAAGGGATAAACTGTCTACTTAGAAGGGCGGCTTAAAATTACCTTTTGTTTAACCTTTGGGCTCGGGCTTTTTGTATGGAGTTGGTCAGACTCCATAGCTTCCTCGGAGGGAGGACCCACGCGCTCAGTGCCAGAAACCGATTCAAGCGCCGTGAATCGGTTCTGGGTGGCGATGGGTGAGGGGTGCCGCTGAGCGCGGCTTGTCCCAGGACCTTCCTGGGACAGCGACCTCCGAGGAGGAGAAGGTGAACTTTTGCTACCGCGCGCACGCGGAGGGTCTTTCAAGAAATCTTCCCTACGTAGTTTCTGCTTGGGCTTCTTTTCAGCGGCTTGCGACTTCATTGACTTTGGACCAGGTTTATAAGGCTTGGTAACAGTAGCTTTAATAGACGGCCGGATGGTAGTGGCGGTTAATCCAGTCAAGGTCCAGGTCTGAGTTTCGGCATCTACTCGTGGTACTGGCGAGGCAACAGCAGAACTAAATGTGCCAGATCGCAGGAGTGAAGGTTGGCGCGCATGGAAACGCCTCCGGGCTTCGGCGAAGGAGAGTTTCTCCTTTACCCGGATCTCCTGGATCGCCTTCTCGTCCAAATACCGCGGACAGTCGGCAAACGAAGCAGAATGTGACCCTTTACAATTAACGCAGACGGGGGCTGTTGAACAGGCACCTTCGTGTGAGGGCTGGCTACATGTTGCACAGATGTTAACGGCACTCTTACATGAGACTTGCGTATGCCCAAAACGTTGGCACCTAAAACAACACCCTCAGGGGCTCACCTTATGTGAGTACGGGTTTTTGGCGCACCCGGGGGTTCCCGAGCCAATCATCGCCATATTCATCCCCTCACCCCCATCCGGTCGAGGTGGGTTGTTCAAGTGACCGGTGGACACAAGGTAGGCTCTCGTGCGTTCGTTACATTCCATTCATACCGCACCTCACCATCGTTTCTTTCTTCTCTTGTCACTTTCCGGCCATTTCGCACCACGACATTCGCATATCTCTCTTTTTCTTCCCCGCCGGCCTACCTTGCGTGCGAAACGCCCACACAGTTTTAGTTTCTTTTATCTTTTTATTTAAATCCTCCGTGGACACAGTCTGACGGATACCCGCGCACCGCGTGCGCAGCTGGGTGAGTGGGTAATGGCGTCATCCCCACCACCCGGGGTCGTCATGTAGGGTTGTTGTTCGTATCCGCTGTTCAACTGCAGTCCCGCGGGGGGGCCATTGCATGAGCTGCTGGCTTCCGACGGCGATTGGGTCCCTCTGTCTATGTTCTGGGAGGTGTGACCCTGGGGTGAGCTAGGTATATGATGATGATGATATGCGGTTTAAGGGCGCTAAACTGCCATGGTCATCAGCGCCCTTACAGTGTATAAAAGATAAGGTCAAAATATAAAACAGGTAAAAGAACCGCATAGTTAAAAACGGGACACAAACCCGCGATGTTCAAAAGGCTAAAACTAACAATATAACAATAACAAATATAACAATAACAACAATAATAACAATAACAACAATAACAACAATAACAACAATAAAGAGAACAAGACAAATATCTGAAAACCAACACACTAAAAGCATAGGCAGTAAAGGATTAAAACGTGTCAGCAACTGTAGAATGCGAGGGACATGAGCGCCATATGTCCACTGGGGATAAGAGTTCCCATAAAAAAACAGACAGAATAAAAGTACCAAGCTAACAGACGCCCAACGCATTAAATGCGCAGATTAAAAGCACTGTCGTGAATAAAACGTAAAACACATTCTACAGCACGCGTGTCGTCTGCCAAACCGTTGGCTAGGCCAACAGGCAGGCCCACTTGAGCACGCAATGCAGCTAAAACCTGACACTCTGTTAAAATGTGACGCACCGTTAAGGGCACGTCACACTGCCCACAGAAGGGTGCGGGGTCACCACTGAGCAAATACCTATGACTAAAAACACAATGTCCAATCCGTAGACGAGCTAAAATTACCTCTTCCCGACGACAAGAACGAGAAGAGGTACCCCAGATGAACGGGAAAGGCTTAACCTCCCGCAACTTGTTCCCCCGGAGGGCCGTCCACTCATCGCGCCAGCGCGAGAGGATGCGGCGACGTAAAATAACATACGAATCTGACGAGGGAACAACAGAAGTAAAAAATGTGGGTAATAAAATCGCCGATTTCGCAGCGGCGTCGGCAGACTCGTTACCTGAGATGCCCACATGACCTGGAATCCACATGAAGGAGACGCTGATGCCAGAGACACCGAGCGAGTGGAGCAGGTCATGTATGCGCTGTACGAGTGGGTGGTAAGTGTACAGCGCATGAATAGCCTGAAGGGCACTCAGAGAGTCCGTACAAATAAAACAGTGTCGTAAGTCGTGCCGCTGAATGAATAAAACAGATTGATAAATGCTAAAAAGTTCGGCGGTAAAAATTGAACATTGTCGAGGTAAACGAAAAGTAAAACCCTGTACACCAAAAACAAAGGCACATCCTACTCCAACATCGGTCTTAGACCCATCAGTATATATAAAATGACAGTCCCCGAACTGCGCCTGTAGTTCTAAAAAGGCGGATCTAAGAACAGAAGCAGGGGTCGCATTTTTCGGCATCGACGTCAGCCCAAGTTGGATGTGGGCCTCAGCGCGCGACCATGGAGGAAAACGCGTTTCCCCTCGGGTAAGGGCCGGCGCTGGCGGAACGTCCAAATGCCGAAGTAGCAGTCGAAATCGAACCCCTGGAGGGAGCAAAGCAGAGGAGCTAACTAAATATTGCCGGTCAAGTGAATCCTCGTAAAATGCCGCGAAGGACGGGTGGTCAGGTAAGCTGGAAAGTCGACAGGCATAACTACATAAGAGCATCTCACGCCTGAAAGACAGCGGAGGCTCTGCAGCCTCAGCGTAAAGACTGGGCACGGGGCTAGTTGTAAAGGCCCCTGTAGCGACTCTAATACCACGATGATGAATGGGATTCAAACGACGTAACACAGATGGACGTGCCGACGAATAAACGATACACCCGTAATCAAGTTTGGATCGGACCAAAGAGCGATAAAGGCGAAGAAGAACGGTCCGATCAGCTCCCCAGGATGTGCCACTTAAAACACGTAAAATATTAAGAGAACGGTCACACTTTGCTTTTAAAAAGGAAACGTGCGAGGTCCAACACAACTTCCTATCAGAAATCAACCCCAAAAATTTCGCCTCGTCTGCAAACGGAAGTATCCCTGGCCCAAGATGGAGAGAGGGCGGAGGGAAATACTTCCGGCCAAAGAAGTTGATGCAGACGGATTTCTCGGCGGAGAAATTAAAGCCGTTGGCGTTACTCCAGGCGTAGAGACGGTCGATACAGCTCTGGAGACGGCGTTCGAGTAGACAGGTCCGCCGTGAACTGCAATAAATAGCGAAATCGTCAACAAAAAGGGACGATGAAATGCCAGGTGGAATACAATCAACAATGGGGTTGATAGCAATCGCAAAAAGTGTGACACTGAGTACAGAGCCCTGCGGTACCCCGTTCTCTTGAATAAAACGACGAGATAAAACCGAGCCCACACGTACACGAAAGACGCGGTCCGTCATGAACTCCCTAAGAAATATGGGAAGACGACCGCGGATATTCCATGCGTGAAGTGTACGTAAAATGCCGCCCCTCCAACAAGTGTCATAAGCTTTCTCCAGGTCAAAAAATACAGCCACGGTTTGACACTTTCTCAGAAATCCAGTCATAATATGCGTCGACAAGGACACCAGATGGTCGACGGTAGAGCGATAGCGACGAAACCCGCACTGAGCGTTCGCTAGAAGTTTCTGAGACTCAAGCCACCATGTCAACCGCCCGTTGATCATGCGTTTCATCAGCTTGCAAATGCAGCTGGTGAGGGAGATAGGGCGGTAGCTGGAAGGTAGTTGGCGATCCTTCCCAGGCTTAAGTATAGGGACAATGGTGGCTTCGCGCCAAACGGATGGGAAAATGCCGTCTTGCCAAATACGGTTATAGACCTGTAAGAGAAATAGTTTACTGTCGGCTGAAAGGTTCTTTAACATCAGGACATGAATGCCGTCCGGCCCGGGAGCGGAGTGCCGAGAGCAATGAAGAGCGTGCTCCAGCTCCCTCATTGTGAATAGTTCGTTATAGCATTCAGCATTAGCAGACCGAAAAGTATATGATGCGGAATCCTGCCGGTCTTTAATAGAGCGAAAGCCGGCGGAATAATGGTCTGAACTGGAAACCGCCTCAAAGGCAGAACCCAGAGTGTTAGCGATGGCAGCCGGATCCACTATGGTGGCATTAGAAACCTGTAGGCCAGAAACAGTACAATGCGACACTTTACCTGAGAAGCGACGAAGTTTATCCCAAACAACAGATGAAGGCGTAAAGCGATTAAAAGACTCGACAAAACGAGCCCACGACGCCTTCTTGCTATCCTGAATAGTGCGACGAGCCCTGGCGCGCGATTGTTTAAAAGTCACCAAATTATCAAGTGTAGGGTGGCGCCGAAACACCCTAAGTGCAGCCCTACGAGCACGAACGGCGTCCCGACAATCCTCGTTCCACCACGGAACAGGTGGCCGCCGAGGATGGGAGGATGAACGGGGTATTGCGCGTTCGGCGGCAGAGAAAATAATAGACGTAAGGTGCTGCACTAGTTGGTTAATGTCGGAGAAGGGCTGGTCGTCAAAATGCACGAGGCTGGAATACAAGTTCCAGTCGGCTTTTGCGAATATCCAGGTAGGTACTCTGGAATGCTGTACGTGGTGCGATAGAAGAGAAACGATGCAGGGGTAATGGTCGCTGGAGTAGGTGTCAGCGACGACGTTCCACTGGAGACGATGTGCAAGCTGGAGTGAGCAAATGGAAAGGTCCAGGTGAGAAAATGTACCAGAAGAATCAGAAATAAAAGTAGGTGCACCTGTATTGAGGATGGAAAGACTGAACTGATAAAAAATGTCGGAAAGAAGAGTTCCCCTCGCACAAGCCCTTGGCGAACCCCATAGTGGGTGATGGGCATTAAAATCTCCCAACAGAAGAAATGGTGTTGGGAGAGCGGACAGGAGAGATCGAATGTCCGCGGGAGCGAGGGGAGACGATGGAGGTGTATACACAGAACAAACAGAAAAGAAAAAACCGGGTAACTGCAGTCTAATGGCAACAGCTTGCAAGTCGGACGTAAGTGTGATAGGATGAAAATGAACGTCATTACGCACCAACAACATGACACCTCCATGAGCAGGAGCACCCTCCTCCGGTTCAAGATCGTAGCGAACCGGAGTGTACCCTCGGAGATCGAAAGGGTCGTGAGGGCGAGGCTTGGTCTCCTGCAAACACACGACCATAGGTGAATGGGAACGCAATAAAAGTTGCAGTTCCGCCCTATGCGATCGTACACCACGTACATTCCAGCTCAGGATAGCCATGAATAAAAGGGATAAACTGTCTACTTAGAAGGGCGGCTTAAAATTACCTTTTGTTTAACCTTTGGGCTCGGGCTTTTTGTATGGAGTTGGTCAGACTCCATAGCTTCCTCGGAGGGAGGGCCCACGCGCTCAGTGCCAGAAACCGATTCAAGCGCCGTGAATCGGTTCTGGGTGGCGATGGGTGAGGGGTGCCGCTGAGCGCGGCTTGTCCCAGGACCTTCCTGGGACAGCGACCTCCGAGGAGGAGAAGGTGAACTTTTGCTACCGCGCGCACGCGGAGGGTCTTTCAAGAAATCTTCCCTACGTAGTTTCTGCTTGGGCTTCTTTTCAGCGGCTTGCGACTTCATTGACTTTGGACCAGGTTTATAAGGCTTGGTAACAGTAGCTTTAATAGACGGCCGGATGGTAGTGGCGGTTAATCCAGTCAAGGTCCAGGTCTGAGTTTCGGCATCTACTCGTGGTACTGGCGAGGCAACAACAGAACTAAATGTGCCAGATCGCAGGAGGGAAGGTTGGCGCGCATGGTAACGCCTCCGGGCTTCAGCGAAGGAGAGTTTTTCCTTTACCCGGATCTCCTGGATCGCCTTCTCGTCCAAGTACCGCGGACAGTCGGCAAACGAAGCAGAATGAGACCCTTTGCAATTAACGCAGACGGGGGCTGTTGAACAGGTACCTTCGTGTGAGGGCTGGCTACATGTTGCACAGATGTTAACGGCACTCTTACATGAGACTTGCGTATGCCCAAAACGTTGGCATTTAAAACAACGCAGAGGTCTAGGAATATAAGGCCTCACAGAAATCCGTTCGTACCCTGCGGAAATGCTCGTGGGCAGATCGACGCCATCAAATGTAATAAACAGGGTACGAGTGGGTACCAATACGCCGTCGCGTTTGGCCTGCACTCCATGAACCGCTGTCACCCTCTGGTCTGCAAGATATTCCACCAGGTCTTCGTCAGAGATACCATCGAGGCTATGCGTGGTGACAACGCCTCGACAAGAATTCAAGGTGCGGTGCTTCTCAACACGGATAGGATAACCGTGGAGAAGCGTGGCGCTCAACAAGGACTTACTTTGTGCCTCGGACTTGCTTTGCACTAACAACGAACCATTCCGTAGACGAGTGCAGGACTGAACCGCACCAGCAATTGCATCAATGCCCTTTTGAATGATGAAAGGGTTCACCTTCTCAAAGCTTTGTCCTTCTTCGGTTCGTGAAATGACCAAGTAACAACCAGTTGTCGGTGGTGTCACTTCTGTTACATAGACTTTTCGGCGCTTGTTAGTAGTAATGGAGGAAGGGTGCTCCATAGCGAAAGAAATCCTCCACCATTGCAACCGTCTCCGACCTCGGGCTCTGACTTCTCGGGCGTTACCCCGGCTTGGGTGAGTGGCCTATCTATACCAGACTCACCCCAGGGTCACACCTCCCAGAACATAGACAGAGGGACCCAATCGCCGTCAGAAGTCAGCAGCTCATGCAATGCCCCCCCCGCGGGACTGCAGTTGAACAGCGGATACGAACACATACCCTACATGACGACCCCGGGTGGTGGGGATGACGCCATTACCCACTCACCCAGCTGCGCACGCGGTGCGCGGGTATCCCTCAGGCTGTGTCCACGGAGGATTTAAATAAAAAGATAAAAGAAAATAAACATTGTGGGCGTTTCGCACGCAAGGTAGGCCGGCGGGGAAGAAAAAGAGATATGCGAATGTCATGGTGCGAAATGGCCGGAAAGTGATAAGGGAAGAAAGAAACGATTGTGAGGTGCGGTATGAATGGAATGTAAAGAACGCACGAGAGCCTACCTTGTGTCCACCGGTCACTTGAACCCACCTCGACCGGATGGGGGTGAGGGGATGAATGTGGCGATGAATGGCTCGGGAACCCCCGGGTTCGCCAAAAACCCGTACTCACATAAGGTGAGCCCCTGAGGGGGAGCTAGGTATAGATAGGCCACTCACCCAAGCCGGGGTAACGCCCGGGAAGTCAGAGCCCGAGGTCGGAGACGGTTGCAATGGTGGAGGATTTATTTCGCTATGGAGCACCCTTCCTCCATTACTACTAACAAGCGCCGAAAAGTTTATGTAACAGAAGTGACACCACCGACAACTGGTTGTTACTTGGTCATTTCACGAACCGAAGAAGGACAAAGTTTTGAGAAGGTGAACCCTTTCATAATACAAAAGGGGATTGATGCACTTGCTGGTGCGGTTCTGTCCTGCACTCGTCTACGGAATGGTTCCTTATTAGCCCAAACGAAATCCGATCAGCAAAGTAAGACCTTGTTGCGCGCTACGCTTCTCCACGGCTATCCCATCCGTGTGGAGAAGCACCGCACATTGAATTCCTGTCGAGGCGTTATTACCACCCATAGCCTCGATGGTATATCGGACGAGGACCTGGTAGAATATCTTGCAGACCAGAAGGTGACAGCGGTCCATCGAGTGCAGGCCAAACGCGACGGCGTATTGGTACCCACTCGTACCCTGTTTATTACATTTGATGGCGTCGATCTGCCCACGAGCATCTCCGCAGGGTACGAACGCATTTCTGTGAGGCCTTATATTCCTAGACCTCTGCGTTGTTTTAAATGCCAACGTTTTGGGCATACGCAAGTCTCATGTAAGAGTGCCGTTAACATCTGTGCAACATGTAGCCAGCCCTCACACGAAGGTACCTGTTCAACAGCCCCCGTCTGCGTTAATTGTAAAGGGTCTCATTCTGCTTCGTTTGCCGACTGTCCGCGGTACTTGGACGAGAAGGCGATCCAGGAGATCCGGGTAAAGGAAAAACTCTCCTTCGCTGAAGCCCGGAGGCGTTACCATGCGCGCCAACCTTCACTCCTGCGATCTGGCACATTTAGTTCTGTTGTTGCCTCGCCAGTACCACGAGTAGATGCCGAAACTCAGACCTGGACCTTGACTGGATTAACCGCCACTACCATCCGGCCGTCCATTAAGGCTACAGTTACCAAGCCGTATAAACCTTCTCCCAAGTCAATGAAGTCGCAAGCCGTTGAAAAGAAGCCCAAGCAGAAACTTCCTAGGGAAGATTTTTTGAAAGACCCTCCGCGTGCGCGCGGTAACAAAAGTTCACCTTCTCCTCCTCGGAGGTCGCTGTCCCAGGATGGTCCTGGGACCAGCCGCGCTCAGCGGCACCCTTCACCCATCGCCACCCAGAACCGATTCACGGCGCTTGAATCGGTTTCTGGCACTGAGCGCGTGGGCCGTCCCTCCGAGGAAGCTATGGAGTCTGACCAACTCCATACAAAAAGCCCGAGCCCAAAGGTTAAACAAAAGGTAATTTTAAGCCGCCCTTCTAAATAGACAGTTTATCCCCTTATTCTTAATGGCTATCCTGACCTGGAATGTACGTGGTGTACGATCGCATAGGGCGGAACTGCAACTTTTATTGCGTTCCCATTCGCCTATGGTCGTATGTTTGCAGGAGACTAAGCTTCGCCCTCACGCTCCTTTTGATCTCCGAGGATATACTCCGGTTCGCTACGACCATGAACCGGAGGAGGGTACTCCTGCTCATGGTGGTGTCATGATTTTGGTGCGTAATGACGTTCATTTTACACCTGTCACACTTACATCTGACTTGCAAGCTGTTGCCGTTCGCCTTCACTTACCCGGCTTTTTGTTTTCTGTTTGCTCTGTGTATACACCTCCATCGTCTCCCCTCGCTCCCGCGGACATTCGATCTCTCCTGTCCGCTCTCCCACCACCATTTCTTCTGTTGGGAGATTTTAATGCCCATCACCCACTATGGGGTTCGCCAAGGGCTTGTGCGAGGGGAACTCTTCTTTCCGACATATTTTATCAGTTCAATCTTTCCATCCTCAATACAGGTGCACCTACTTTTATTTCTGATTCTTCCGGTACATTCTCTCACCTGGACCTTGCCATATGCTCAATCCAGCTTGCACGTCGTCTTCAGTGGAACGTCGTCGCTGACACCTACTCCAGCGACCATTTCCCCTGCATCGTTTCTCTTCTGTCGCACCACGTACAGCATTCCAGAGTACCTACCTGGATATTCGCAAAAGCCGACTGGAGCTTGTATTCCAGCCTCGTGCATTTTGACGACCAGCCCTTCTCCTACATTAATCAACTAGTGCAGCACCTTACGTCTATTATTTTCTCAGCCGCCGAACGTGCAATACCCCGTGCATCCTCCCAACCTCGGCGGCCACCTGTTCCGTGGTGGAACGAGGATTGTCGGGACGCCGTTCGTGCCCGTAGGACTGCACTTAGGGTGTTTCGGCGCCACCCTACACTTGATAATTTGGTGACTTTTAAACAATCGCGCGCCAGGGCTCGTCGCATTATTCAGGATAGCAAGAAGGCATCTTGGGCTCGTTTTGTCGAGTCTTTTAATCGTTTTACGCCTTCATCCGTTGTTTGGGATAAACTTCGTCGCTTCTCAGGTAAAGTGTCACATTGTACTGTTTCTGGCCTTCAGGTTTCTAATGCCACCATAGTGGATCCGGCTGCCATCGCTAACACTCTGGGTTCTGCCTTTGAGGCGGTTTCCAGTTCAGACCATTATTCCGCCGGCTTTCGCTCTATTAAAGACCGGCAGGATTCCGCATCATATACTTTTCGGTCTGCTAATGCTGAATGCTATAACGAACTATTCACAATGAGGGAGCTGGAGCACGCTCTTCATTGCTCTCGGCACTCCGCTCCCGGGCCGGACGGCATTCATGTCCTGATGTTAAAGAACCTTTCAGCCGACAGTAAACTATTTCTCTTACAGGTCTATAACCGTATTTGGCAAGACGGCATTTTCCCATCCGTTTGGCGCGAAGCCACCATTGTCCCTATACTTAAGCCTGGGAAGGATCGCCAACTACCTTCCAGCTACCGCCCTATCTCCCTCACCAGCTGCATTTGCAAGGTGATGAAACGCATGATCAACGGGCGGTTGACATGGTGGCTTGAGTCTCAGAAACTTCTAGCGAACGCTCAGTGCGGGTTTCGTCGCTATCGCTCTACCGTCGACCATCTGGTGTCCTTGTCGACGCATATTATGAATGGGTTTCTGAGAAAGTGTCAAACCGTGGCTGTATTTTTTGACCTGGAGAAAGCTTATGACACTTGTTGGAGGGGCGGCATTTTACGTACACTTCACGATTGGAATATCCGCGGTCGTCTTCCCATATTTCTTCGGGAGTTTATGACGGACCGCGTCTTTCGTGTACGTGTGGGCTCGGTTTTATCTCGTCGTTTTATTCAAGAGAACGGAGTACCGCAGGGCTCTGTACTCAGTGTCACACTTTTTGCGATTGCTATCAACCCCATTGTTGATTGTATTCCACCTGGCATTTCATCGTCCCTTTTTGTTGACGATTTCGCTATTTATTGCAGTGCACGGCGGACCTGTCTACTCGAACGCCGTCTCCAGAGCTGTATCGACCGTCTCTACGCCTGGAGTAACGCCAACGGCTTTAAATTCTCCGCCGAGAAATCCGTCTGCATCAACTTCTGGCGCCGGAAGTATTTCCCTCCCCCCTCTCTCCGTCTTGGGCCAGGGATACTTCCGTTTGCAGACGAGGCGAAATTTTTGGGGTTGATTTTTGATAGGAAGTTGTGTTGGACCTCGCACGTTTCCTTTTTAAAAGCAAAGTGTGACCGTTCTCTTAATCTTTTACGTGTTTTAAGTGGCACATCCTGGGGAGCTGATCGGACCGTCCTTCTTCGCCTTTATCGCTCTTTGGTCCGATCCAAACTTGATTACGGGTGTTTTGTTTATTCGTCGGCACGTCCATCTGTGTTACGTCGTTTGAATCCCATTCATCCTCGTGGTCTTAGAGTCGCTACAGGGGCCTTTCCAACTAGCCCCGTGCCCAGTCTTTATGCTGAAGCTGCAGAGCCTCCGCTGTCCTCCAGGCGTGAGATGCTCTTGTGCAGCTAAGCCTGTCGACTCTCAAGCTTACCGATCACCCGTCTTTCGCGGCATTTTTCGAGGATTCACTTGACCGGCAATACTTAGTTAGCTCCTCTGCATTGCTCCCTCCAGGGGTTCGATTTCGACTGCTCCTTCGGCATTTGGACGTTACGCCAGCGCCGGCCCTTCCAAGGGGGGAAACGCGTTTTCCTCCATGGTCGCGCGCTGAGGCCCTCTGTCACCTTGGGTTATCGTCAATGCCGAAGATTGAGACCCCTTCTTCTGTCTTTAGATCAGCGTTTTTAGAACTTCAGTCGCAATTCGGGGACTTGCCTTTTATCTTTACTGATGGATCTAAGACTGATGCTGGAGTAGGATGTGCCTTTTTTTGTGGTGGAAATAGTTTTACCTTTCGTTTACCAGAGCAATGTTCGATTTTTACCGCCGAACTTTTTAGCATTTATCAGTCTCTTTTATATATTCAGCGGCACGACTTACGGCACTGTTTTATTTGTTCCGACTCCCTGAGTGCTCTTCAAAGTATTAGCTCGCTGTACAGTTACCACCCGCTCGTCCAGCGCATTCATGACCTGCTCCACTCGCTTGATGTCTCTGGCATCAGCGTCTCCTTCTTGTGGATTCCAGGTCATGTGGGCATCTCAGGTAATGAGTCTGCCGATGTCGCTGCCAAGTCGGCGATTTTATCACCCAGACGTTTTACCTCTGTTGTTCCCTCGTCAGATTTGTTTATTGTTTTACGTCGCCGCATCCTCTCGCTTTGGAGCGATGAGTGGACGGCCCTCCGGGGGAACAAGTTGCGGGAGGTTAAGCCTCTCCCGTTAGTCTGGGCTACATCTTCCCGTGCTTCTCGTCGGGAAGAGGTAATTTTAACACGCCTTCGTATCGGACATTGCATTTTTAGTCATAAGTATTTGCTGAGTGGTGACCCCGCGCCACTCTGTGGGCAGTGTGACGTGCCCTTAACGGTGCGTCACATTTTAACAGAGTGTCAGGTTTTAGCTGCATTGCGTGCTCGTGTGGGTCTGCCTGTTGGCCTAGCCAACGTTTTGGCAGACGACACGCATGCTGTGGAATGTGTTTTACGTTTTATTCATGACAGTGATTTTAATCTGCGCATTTAATGCGTTGAGCGTCTGTTAGCTTCGTACTTTTATCCTGTCGGTTTTTATGGGAACTCTTATCCCCAGTGGACATATGGCGCTCATGTCCCTCGCATTCTACAGTTCCTGACACGTTTTACTCCTTTACTGCCTATGCTTTTAGTGTGTTGTTTTTCAGATCTTTGTCTTGTTATTATTGCTGTTATTGTTATTATTGTTTTTATTGTTATTGTTGTTATTGTTATTATTGTTATTGTTATATTTGTTAGTTTTAGCTTTTTGACATCGCGGGTTTGTGTCCCGTTTTTTAATTATGCGGTTTTTTACCTATCTTTTATTTTTTGACTTTATATTTTATACCTTGTAAGGGCGCTGATGACCTCAGCAGTTTAGCGCCCTTAAGCCGCATATCATCATCATCATCACCCCTAAAACAACGCAGAGGTCTAGGAATATAAGGCCTCACAGAAATACGTTCGTACCCTGCGGAGATGCTCGTGGGAAGATCGACGCCATCAAATGTTAGAAACAGGGTACGAGTGGGTACCAATACGCCGTCGCGTTTGGCCTGCACTCGATGAACCGCTGTCACCTTCTGGTCTGCAAGATATTCGACCAGGTCCTCGTCCGATATGCCATCGAGGCTCTGCGTGGTTACAACGCCTCGACAAGAATTCAAGGTGCGGTGCTTCTCAACACGGATAGGATAACCGTGGAGAAGCGTGGCGCTCAACAAGGACTTACTTTGTGCCTCGGATTTACTTTGCACTAACAACGAACCATTACGAAGCCGAGTGCAGGAAAGAACCGGACCAACAATTGAGTCAATGCCCTTCTGGATGATAAAAGGGTTCACCTTCTCGAATGATTGTCCTTCCTCTGTACGGGTAATCACTAAGTAACATCCAGCTGTTGGCGGTGCTACTTCTGTTACTAAAACTTTTCGGCGCTTGTTGTTTATAATGGAGAAAGGGTGCTCCATAGCGAAAAAAAATCCTCCACCATTGCAACCGTCTTCGACCTCGGGCTCCTGACTTCCCGGGCGTTACCCCGGCTTGGGTGAGTGGCCTATCTATACCTATCTCACCCCAGGGTCACACCTCCCAGAACATAGACAGAGGGACCCAATCGCCGTCGGAAGTCAGCAGCTCATGCAATGGCCCCCCCGTGGGACTGCAGTTGAACAGCGGATACGAACACATACCCTACATGACGACCCCGGGTGGTGGGGATGACGCCATTACCCACTCACCCAGCTGCGCAACAGTGCGCGGGTATCCGTCAGGCTGTGTCCCCGGAGGATTTAAATAAAAAGATAAAAGAAACTAAAACTGTGTGGGCGTTTCGCACGCAAGGTAGGCCGGCCAGGAAGAAAAAGAGTTGTGTGAATGTCGTGGTGCGAAATGGTCGGAAAGTGACAAGAGAAGAAAGAAACGATGGTGAGGTGCGGTATGAATGGAATGTAAAGAACGCACGAGAGCCTACCTTGTGTCCACCGGTCACGAGAAGAACCCACCTCGACCGGATGGGGGTGAGGGGATGAATGTGGCGATGCTTGGCTCGGGAACCCCCGGGTGCGCCAAAAACCCGTACTCACATAAGGTGAGCCCCTGAGGGGGCGCTGTACGAGGGGATGGTAAGTGTACAGTGCGCCAATACTTTGAAGAGCACTCCGGGAGTCTGAACAAATAAAACAGAGTCGTAGGTCGTACCGCTGGACGTATAAAAGTGACTGATAAGTACTAAAAAGTTCGGCGGTAAAAATCGAACATTGCCCGGGTAAACGAAATGTAAAACTACGATTATCATCAATAAAGGCACACCCTACTCCAACATCAGTCTTAGACCCATCAGTATATATAAAACGAAAGTCCCCGAACTGCGACCGAAGTTCTAAAAAGGCCGATCTAAGAACTGATGAAGGGGTCTCATTCTTCGACATAGACGTCAACCCAAGGTGACACTGGGCCTCAGCGCGCAACCATGGAGGAAAACGCGTTTCCCCCTGGGAAGGGCTGGCGCTGGCGTAAAGTCCATATGCCGAAGAAGCTTTCGAAAGAGAACCCCTGGAGGTAGTAATGCAGAGGAGCTAACGAAATATTGTCGATCAAGCGAATCCTCGTAAAATAAATCGAAGGACGGGTGATTAGGCAAGCTTGAGAGCCGACAAGCATAGCTGCACAAAAGCATCTTACGCCGGAAGGACAGCGGAGGCTCTGCAGCTTCTGCAGCTGCACTGCGTGCTCGTGTGGGTCTGCCTGTTGGCCTAGCCAACGTTTTGGCAGACGACACGCGTGCTGTAGAATGTGTTTTACGTTTTATTCATGACAGTGATTTTAATTTGCGCATTTAAAGCGTTGAGCGTCCTTTAGCTTAGTAATTTTATTTTGTCTGTTTTTATGGGGACTCTAATCCCCAGTGGACAAAAGGCGCTCATGTCCCTCGCATTCTACAGTCCTTGACACGTTTTAATCTTTTATTGCCTATGCTTTTGGTGTGTTCGTTTTTAGGATTGTTGTATTGTTTTTAGCTTTTGGACATCGCGGGTTTGTGTCCCGTTTTTAATTATTCGGTTGTTTTATATTTTGACTATATTTTATACATTGTTAGGGCGCTGATGACCTTAGTAGTTTAGCGCCCTTAAACCGCATCTCATCATCATCAACACTTACCCCTACCCTTGCATTGAAATCCCCCATTATTATAAAACAAAGGCAGCTTTACCATAATCCAGTTAATCCAACTTTACCATAAAAGTAAACATCTGACACATCCACTGTAATATCCTTTGTTGCCCATGTCTCTACCACTCGTATCACTTCGCCTAATTTTCTCCATTATTTCCCCATATTTTAACTTTTCAACAGCCCTTGTATGTTCCATGCTACCACCCCCAATGCCTTTTCCTATACAGATCCCTTTCAAACCTAAATTCCTGCAATTTTGCTTTACTCCTGGTCAGTCTTGGCCTACCCACTGGTTCATTCCCCACTGCTCCCTCTTCCACCTGCAAAATACTTCCCCCTGGCGATGAATATATACTAAGCGCAGTATCCTTCCAGACGTCAATCCCCGCCGCTGCTCCCAAGGCCTTTCTACGCGAATCTTCAATCATCTGACTTTCTGGTGTTACTTGTTTAACTGGTGACGTTTGCTTCACTCCTCCCTTTCGTTCCTCTCCTCCGCCTGATGACGCTTGCTGCATTCTTCTCCTCCGACCGATGATGTTTGTCGTGCTCATCCCCTTCTCCCCTCTCCGTTTACCATGCTACCCCTTCTCTGCCGCCTGTCCTTGGTTTCAACACGTGTTGTATTTCCCGGTGACGGTGATCTCCAATTCAGCTGACGAATATCCTGTTTTCTATCATCCACAAATCCAATCCTCTCACGTAGACTTTGTCGCCTCTAGCTCTTGCACTTCTCATTTCTTTTACCAACAGACTTCTTATTTCTCTCTCTTTCTTCCCGTAATCATTTTCAAGGAATATTCTTGTCCCTTTTAATTTTTTAGCATTAGATAGCAATGTCCATTTCATTTTCACCGTCGCTAACTTGACGATTATCGGTCTTGGGGTCGAGCCTCTTCTCCCCACCCTGAAGGTATCAATTATCTCTCAGCCTGTTAACTTTATTGCTAGTTTATCTTGACAAATTTCCTCTACTTGTTCCCAAACTCGTTTCTCTCTTGTTTCCTCTACTCCAAATATTATCAAGTTCCTTTTTCTGCTCCTTTCCTCTGCTCTCTCCAGATTTGTTATTCGTCTGTTACATTCCACGAATCCTTTGTCCACCTCGTATTCAAAATTACTCCATACCGATTTCATCTCCTCGAATTGTTTTGTCAACTTCTCTTCAATTGTCCTTTCCATTCCTTTAAAATTAGTCATTTCTTCCGCGATGCATTTCAGCATTCCCATAATTTGTTCTGTATCCGGTCCCGGGTTTAACTCTAATCCTCCAATTATTAGTAGCACCATCAACACCAATGCATACCACGCCGTCCTTCCACTCTGTTCTCCCGTACATTTTCCACCCAAATTACCTCTTACTGAATTAAATAGACCTATTCTGGCTCTATATACTTCTAGTTGCACTCCCATTTCGCTGTTCTGGCGAGCGCGCGTTCGGCACGTCTTCCTCCTCTCGTTTCCCGTCAGCAACTCCGTTGCATTGTAAGATTTTCATTTTTGTAAAGAGTGTGCCCATGTTTCACGTAAAAGTTAGTTCAACAAATCTCAGTAGACAGGATTTTGAGTCTTCCTTTTAGGGTTGCACCGCCCTCCTGCTGTACCGCTAACACCTTAAAGGAGGGGAAGCCACCCACTAGCCTCACAAAAAACAGGGAAAATATAGTTTAGAAAATAAATTTTCGGCCTCATGGCAAATGCAAAATAAACAGTACTGCAGTTATAACCGGTTGCATTTGTAAGGTGATGGAGCGCATGATCATGACGTGGTGGCTTGAGTCTCAGAAACTTCTAGCGAACGCTCAGTGCGGATTTCGTCGCCACCGCTCTACCGTCGACCATTTGGTCTCTCTGTCGACGCATATTATGAATGGGTTTCTGAGAAAGTGTGAAACAGTGGCTGTTTTTTGACATAGAGAAAGCTTATGACACTTAAGCATGGAATTTACGCGGTCGTCTTCCCATATTTCTTCGGGAATGTATGACGGACCGCGTATTTCGTGTACGTATAGGCTCGGTTATATCCAGTCGTTTTATTCAAGAGAACGGTTTACCGCAATGTCACAGTTTTTGCGATTGCTATCAACACCAATGTTAATCGTATTCCACCTGGCGTTCCCCCCAGGGGCTCACATTATGTGAGTACGGGTTTGGCATACCCAGAGGTGCCCGAGCCATTCATCGCCATTTTCATCCCCGTCTGGTCGAGGTGGGTTCGTTCTCGTGACAGGGGGACTCAAGGTAGCCTCTCGTGCGTTCTGGGCATTTCATTCCATGACGCCCTCGCCATCGTTTCTTTATTTTCTGTTCTATTTATGCAATTTCGCCCCACGTCCGTTAATTCACACATCTATTTTTCTTCTTCGCCGGCCTACCTTGCATGCGCAACGCCCACACTGTTTTATTTATTTTATATTTTATTTTAATCCTCCGTGGGGTGAGTGGGTAATGGAGTCATCCCCACAAACCGGGGTCGTCGTGTATGGTATTTGTTCGTATCCGCTGTTCAACTGCAGTCCCGCGGGGGGGCCATTGCATGGGTTGCTGACTTCTGACGCTGATTGAGTCCCTCTGTCTATGTTCCGGGAGGTGTGACCCTGGGGGGGGGGGTTGGTATAGATAGGCCACTCACCCAAGCCGGGGTAACGCCCGGGAAGTCAGAGCCCGAGGTCGGAGACGGTTGCAATGGTGGAGAATTTCTTTCGCTATGGACTACCCTTTCTCCATTATTCATAACAAGCGCCGAAAAGCGCTAGATGTTTAGCGCCCTTAAACCCCATCTCATCATCATCCACCTGGCATATCATTGTCTCTTTTCGTTGACGATTTTACCATTTATTGCAGTTCACGGCGGACCTGTCTGATCAAACGCCGTCTCTAGGGTTGTATCGACTGTCTCTACGCCTGGAGAAACGCCAACGGCTTTAATTTCTCCGCCGAGAAATCCCTCTGTATGAATTTCTAGCGCCGGAAGGCATCCCCTTCGCCCTCTCTCCATCTTGTGCCGGAGGTCCTTCCATTTGCAGACGAGGTGAAATTTTTGGGGTTGATCTTTGATCGAAAGCTGAGCTGGACTTCTCATATTTCCTTTTTAAAAGCCAAGTTTGACCGTTCTCTTAAACTTTTACGTGTTTTAAGTGGCACATCCTGGGGAGCTGATCGGACTGTTCTGCGTCTTTATCGCTCATTGGTCCGATCCAAGCTTGATTACGGGTGGTTTGTCTATTCATCGGCACGTCCATCTGTGTTACGTCGCTTGAATGCCATTCGTCATCGTGGCATTAGAGTCGCTACAGGGGCCTTTCCAACTAGCCCTTTACCCAGTCTGTACTCTGAAGCTGCAGAGCCTCCGCTGTCCTTCAGGCGTGAGATGCTTTTGTGCAGCTATGCATGTCGAATCTCAAGCTTGCCTGACCACCAGACCTTCGAGTTATATTTTTAAGATTAGCTTGATTCGAAATATTAATTAGCTCCTCTGCTTTGCTCCCTCTAGGGGTTCGATTTGGACGTTACGCCAGCCCCGGCCCTTCCCAGGGGGGAAACGCGTTTTCCTCCTTGGTTGCGTCTTGAGGCCCTGTCACCTTAGGTTAACGTAAATGCCGAAGAATGAGATCCCTTCTTCAGTTCTTATATCCGCGTTTTTAGAACTTCAGGTAGAAATCGCGGACATGCATTTTATATATACCTACGGGTCTAAGACTGATGGAGTAGTGTGCCTTTGTTTTAGGTCAACATAGTTTTACCTTTCGTTTACCGCGGCAATGTTCGATTTTTACTGCTGAACATTTTAGTATTTATCAGTCACTTTTATACATCCAGCTGCATGGTGTTACGGCACTGTGTTCTTTGCGCAGACTCCTTGAGTGTCCTTCAGAGTATTAACGCGCTGTACTATTACCACCCACTCGCACTGCGCATACATGATCTCCACTCGCTCGGTGTTTTTGGCAACAGCGTCTCCTTCGTGTGAATTCCGAGTCATGTGGGCATCTCAGGTAACGAGTTTGCCGACGCCGCTGCCAAATCGGCGATTTTGTCACCCAGATGTTTTACCTGTGTTGTTCCCTCCTACGATTCTTATGTTCTTTTACGGCACCGCATCCTTACCCGCTGGCGCGATAAGTGGGCGGTTCTTAGGGGGAACAAGTTGCGGGGCCTTTCCAACTAGTCCTGTACCCAGTCTGTACGCAGACGCTGCAGAGCCTCCTCTGTCCTTCCGGCGTGAGATGCTTTTGAGTAGCTATGCTTGTCGACTCTCAAGCTTGTCTGACCACCCGTCTTTCGAGTTATTTTTCGAGGAGTCGCTTGATCGCCACTATTTGATTAGCTCCTCTGCATTGCTCCCTCCAGGGGTTCGTTTTCGACAGCTCCTTCGGCATTTAGACGTTACGCCAGCGCCGGCCCTTCCTCGGGGTGAAACGCGTTTTCCTCCTTGGTCGCGCGCTGAGGCCCACTGTCACCTTGGGTTAACGTCAATGCCGAAAAATGCGACCCCTGCTTCCACACTTACATCCGCTTTTTTAGAACTACGGGCACAGTTCGGAGACTGTCATTTTATATATACCGATGGGTCTAAGACTGATGTTGGAGTAGGATGTGCCTTTGTTTTTGGTGCAGCGTTTTACTTTTCGTTTACCTGAACAATGTTGGATTTATACCGCCGAACGTTTTAGTATATATCAATGTGTTTTATACATTTAGCGGCACGTCTTACGGCGCTGTGTTGTTTGTTTGGACTCTCTGAGTGCCCTTCAGAGTATTCACGCGCTGTATAGTTACCACCCGCTCGTACAGCGCATTCATGACCTGCTCCACTCGCTTGGTGCATCTGGCATCAGCGTCTCCTTCGTGTGGACTCCAGGTCATGTGGGCATCTCAGACGAGTCTGCCGACGCCGCTGCCAAATCGGCCATTTTATCACCCAGGTGTTTTACCTGTGTTGTTCCTCAGATTTTTATGTTATTTTACGTTACCGTATCCTCTCGCGCTGGCGCGATGAGTGGGCGGCTCTTAGGGGGAACAAGTTGCGGGAGGTTAAACCTCATCCGTTAGTCTGGGGTGCCTCTTCTCGTTCCTCTCGTCGGGAAGAGGTACTTTTAGCTCGTTTACGAATCGGACATTGTCGTTTTAGTCATAGATACCTGCTCAGTGGTGCTTTATTGTACACATCGTAAGGGCGCTAATAACCTTGGCAGTTGAGCGCCCTTAAGCCCCATCTCATCATCATCTGCTGTCTTTGGTGCACAGAGTTTTACCTTTTGTTTACCTGGACAATGTTCGATTTATACCGCCGCACTTTTTAGTATATATCAATGTGTTTTATACATTCAGCGGCACGTCTTACGGCGCATTGTTGTTTGTACGGAGTCTCTGAGTGCCCTTCAGGGCATCCACGCGCTGTATAGTTACCACCCGCTCATACAGCGCATTCATGACCTGCTCCACTCGCTTGGTGCTTCTGGCATCAGCGTCTCCTTCGTGTGGATTCCAGGGTGAGCATCTCAGGCAACGAGTCTGCCGAAGCCGCTTCCAATTCGGCCATTTTATTACCCAGATGTTTTACCTGTGCTGTTCCTTTCTCAGATTATGTTATTTTAGGTTACCGTATCCCCTCGCGCTGTCGCGAATACTGGGCGGCTCTTAGGGGGAACAAGTTGCGGGAGGTTAAACCTCTTCCGTTAGTCTGGGGTACCTCTTCTCGTTCTTCTCGTTGGGAAGAGGTACTTTTAGCCCGTCTACGAATCGGACATTGCCGTTTTAGCCATAGATACCTCCTCAGTGGTGACCCTGCACCGGTATACGAGCAGTGTGCTGCGCCCTTAACGGTGCATCACATTTTAACCGAGTGTCAAGTTTTAGCTCCACTGCGTGTTCGCCTGGGTCTGCTTGTTGGCATAGCCAACGTTTTGGCAGACGACGCGCATGCTGTAGAATGTCTTTTACGTTTTATTAGTGACATTGGTTTTATTCGGCGCATTTGATGCGCTGAGCGTCTTTTAGCTTTCAGATTTTATTTTGTCAGATTTAATGGGGCTATTCTCCCCGACGGACATAAGGCGCTCATGTCCCTTGCATTCTACAGATCTTGACACGTTTTATTCTTATAGTGACCATGATTTTAGTGTATAGATTTTGTCTTTGGTCTGTTGTGTTTTTTAGTGTTTTTGACCAAGCGAGTTTGTGTGTGGTTTTTTAGTTTTTTGACTTTTCAATTTTATTTTATACATTGTAAGGGCGCTAATAACCATAGCAGTTGAGCGCCCTTAAGCCCCATCTCATCACTCATCACACCTCCATCGTCTCCCCTTGCTCCCGCGGACATTCGAGCTCTCCTGTCCGCTCTCCCATCACCATTCCTTCTGTTGGGAGATTTTAATGCTCATCACACCCTGTGGGGTTCGCCAAGGGCTTGTGCGAGGGGAACTCGTCTTTGTGACATTTTTGATCAGTTCAAACTCTCTATTCTCAATACAGGCAAGCTTACTTTTCTTTCTGATTCTTCCGGTACATTATCTCATTTGGACCTTGCTGTTTGCTCATTCCAGCTTGCTAGTCGTCTGCAGTGGAACGTCGTCGCAGACACCTACTCCAGCGACCATAACCCCTGCATCGTTTCTCTTCTGTCACACCACGTACAGCATTCCAGAGTACCTAGCTGGATATTCACAAAAGCCGACTGGAGCTTGTATTCCAGCCTCGTGCATTTTGACCACCAGCGCTTCACCGACATTAACCAACTAGTGCAGCACCTTACATCTACGATTTTCTCTGCCGCCGAACGTGCAATTCCCCGTTCATCCTCTCAACCTCGGCGACTGCCGTCTCCAGAGCTGTATCGACGGCTGTACGCCTGGAGTAACGCCAACGGCTTTAATTTCTCCGCCGAGAAATCCGTCTGTATCAATTTCTGGCGCCGGAAGGCTTTCCGTCCGCTGTCTCTCCATCTTGGGCCAGGGATACTTCCGTTTGCAGACGAGGCGAAATTTTTGGGGTTGGTTTTTGATAGGAAGTTGTGTTGGACTTCGCACATTTCCTTTTTACAGAAAAGTGTGACCGTTCTCTTAGTCTTTTGCGTGTTTTAAGTGGCACATCCTGGGGAGCTGATCAGACCGTCCTTCTACGCCTTTATCGCTCTTTGGTCCGATCCAAGCTTGATTACGGGTGCATTGTTTATTCGTCGGCACGTCCATCTGTGTTACGTCGATTGAATGCCATTCACCATCGTGGCATAAGAGTCGCTACAGGGGCCTTTTCAACCAGCCCTGTTTCCAGTATGTAAGCTGAAGCTGCAGAGCCTCCGCTGTTCTTCCGGCGTGAGATGCTTTTGTGCAGCTATGCCTGTCGACTCTCAGGCTTGCCTGACCACCCGTCGTTAGCGATATTTTTTGAGGATTCGCTTGATCGCCAATATATAGTTAGCTCCTCTGCATTGCTTGCTCCAGGGGTTCGATTTCGACTGCTACTTCGGCATTGGAGGTTACGCCAGCGCCGGCCCTTCCACGGGGGGAAACGCGTTTTCCTCCATGGTCGCGCGCTGAGGCCCACTGTCACCTTGGGTTAACGTCGATGCCGAAAAATGATACCCCTGCTTCCGTCCTTAGATCCGCCTTTTTAGAACTACAGGCGCAGTTCGGAGTCTGTCATTTTATATATACCGATGGGTCTAAGACTGATGTATTAGGATGTGCCTTTGTTTTTGCTGCACAGAGTTTTACTTTTTGTTTACCTGGACAATGTTCGATTTATACCGCCGAACTTTTTAGTATATATCAGTGTTTTATACATTCAGCAGCACGTCTTACGGCGCATTGTTTGTACGGACTCTCTGAGTGCCCTTCAGAGTATTCACGCGCTATATAGTTACCACCCGCTCGTACAGCGCATTCATGACCTGCTCCACTCGCTTGGTGCTTCTGGCATGAGCGTCTCCTTGTGGATTCCAGGTCATGTGGGCATCTCAGGCAACGAGTCTGCCGACACCGCTGCCAAATCGGCCATTTAATCACCCAGATGTTTTACCTGTGTTGTTTTACCTCTGTTGTTCCTTCCTCAGATTTTTATGTTATTTTAGGTTACCGTATCAATAGTGATATATAGGGATTAGCCAGTTGGATTAACGATAATCCTGCCACCAGGGGGATTAAGCGCTAATGTCACGTTAATCCGCAAAAAGACGGGAAAAAGTAGTAAATTTGAAGATGGCGGACAAAGATGGTGGGAAAGCGCAAGGCGGGAAAGCGCTTGTGACGCGTTAATCTGCCAAAAAGGCGGGGTAAACTAGTAATTTTGAAGATGGCGGTAAAGCGCAAGGCGGGAAAGCGCTTGTGACGCGTTAATCCGCCAAAAAGGCCGGAAAAAGTAGTAAATGCCAATATGGCGGCTGGCGCTGGTGTCGCAAAAACCAAGATGGCGGCAAAGCGCAAGGCGGGAAGCGCGTTAATCCGCCAAAAAGGCGGGAAAAAGTAGTAAATGCCAAGATGGTGGCTGGCGCTAGTGTCGCGTTAATCCGCAAAAAAGGTGGGAAAAAGTAGTAAATGGGAAGATGGCGGCTGGCGCTGGTGTCGCAAAAACCAAGATGGCGGCAAAGCGCAAGGCGGGAAGCGCGTTAATCCGCCAAAAAGGCAGGAAAAAGTAGTAAATGCCAAGATGGCGGCTGGCGCTACTCTCGCGTTAATCCGCAAAAAAGGCGGGAAAAAGTAGTAAGTAGTAGTGTTTGGCGCTAGTGGAGTCAAAGCAAGATGGCGGCAAAGCGCAATGCGAGGAGCGCTAGTGTCGCGTAAATCGGCAAAAGAGGCGGTAAAAAGTAGTAAATATCAAGATTGCGGCTGGCGCTAGTGTCTCAAAAACCAAGATGGCGGCAAAGCGCACAGCGAGAAGAGTGCTAGTGCCGCGTTAATCTGCAAAAGGCGCGGGAAAAAGGAGTAAATGCCAAGATGGCGGCTGGCGCTAGTGACGGAAAAACTAAGATGGCGGGCAGCGCTGGTGTTGCTGGAAGTAGTTAGGCGCTGCTTCGCAAGATGGCGAAAGGTACTAGTGAACGCAGCGTGCGAAGATGGCGGTTGGAAATAGTGCAACAAAGTGACGCTAGATAGCGGTATGAAGAGAAATGAAAATGATGGAAGATGGCGTTTGTCACTAATGAATGGTGATACCACAAGATGGCGCTAGTGACGTGAAAAGTGACGACACAAGATGGCTACCAATGGAAGTAGAATTGAAAAAAAAGCAGGAGTAATTGTGGCGCTAGAGGTGCGTTAAGATGTTAAAAAAACGAGACAGTAAAAGATGGCGGATGGCGCTAGTTTAACAGCAGCGCAAGATGGCGGATGGTGCTAGTGCAGCGGAATGCCGCAAGATAGCGTTAGGCACAAGGGAATTGAAAATAAGCAAGATGGCGATAGTGACGCATGAAGGGAGAGGTATGCGGCAAGAGAGTAAACCAAATAGTGTATGAATTGTGAAAAAGAATTGTGATTGGATAGCAAATGAAGGCTGAACGTGATTGGTTGAAAAATAAATATTGGCAATCGAAGATGGGTATTAAAAGGCTAGAATGAAGATAGATGAGTAATAAAGATGAAGATTAGCACTGTTGCGATAGTGGTGTTGTGGGTGGCAATAGTAAGCGCAGAGGACAGTTGCGTTAGTTTTGGGAGATGTGGATTTGTGTTAAATGAAGGGACGCGGCATTTGGAAAATGCAAAAAAGTGTGAAAAGGCAATGAGTTGTTGCCAAACTGTACGTGTACGTATAGGAAGGGAAGCGGATGTAGGTTTAATTCTGACTTTTTAAACATGGGAACGCTAAGGAATGTTGTTTGAAGCCTGTTAGCAGATGTCAAAGAGGCGGACGATGCGGATATTTATATTACGGGAACTTAAAAATGGGGCAGGTAGAGTGTCTAGAGGGGTATGTTTTAAATGGTAGATGTGGTTGCGTTCCGGGGAAGAAAGGGGAAACGAAAGAGAAGTGTGATTTTTATAAGACGCCTGTGAACATGTATCCAAATGACAATAACACATTATTAGTAGAAATGGTAGACTGCAGTTTGATAATGGATACGGTGGACTTACCTGATGGGCTAGACTTAGATTGGAAACTAACGCCCGAAGAGAGCGAGCTGGTGGTAGCGTACAGTTTTGTAAATGAAATGAATACATATTTTACAGATAACTTTCTTTACGTGTTCGGCGAATGCGGGGAAGGACACTGGGAGGTAAATTTTGGAGGAGGGAGGAAGGTAGTAGGTAGGGTAAAGCGAAATTCGAGATGGTCAGCTGCAGGAAATTTAAAAATACAATCAGAATGCAATGGAGGAGGTGTAGGAGGAGGCGTGGGTAGGGTTTCGATTAATAGCAACAGAAAGGCAGCATTGGAGAAGTGCAAAAATAGCATAAATGCACAGAAGCAGAAGGTGAGAAAGGAATGTGAAAATAAACTAGAGGAGAAAGGAAGGGAATTGGAAGAGGAAAAAAGGGGAGAGAGGAGATGGAAAAAAAGATGAGGAAAGCAGAAGAGGAGAAGGAAGAGTTGAAGAGGAGGGTAGTGGTGCGTCATGTGGAAGAAGCGAAGCAGGGCGAGTTGGAGAAAAAAATAAAGGATAATGTGAATCAATTGAATGAGGAATTTAAAGGACTGAAGGAGCTTGTGATTAGGTTAGGAAAATGGTGCTCAAGTGGACGTGGTAACGATGACGCAGTGAACTACGAAGATGAACTAGGAGAAATAGATGAAGGAGGAGAAGAAGAAACTGAAGAGGTAGAAAATGAAAATGGTGCAGGCGGGGAGCAGGAGGAGGAGGAGGAGGATATGAGTTATGGCACATAGAAGCAATACGTACCTGCATTGTCGACAACGCCGACGACGCCAAATCACGAAGACGCACATTCACACACACATACACGCGCACACATGATTGAGAAAAACATACTAGGATGGGAAGGTTATGGGAATAGACCTAACTATCTACATAAATAGGCACTAACTAGCTAACTAGAGAAAGGAATATAAATAAGTTTTAAACGAAATGAAACTAGAGAAACATGCTAGTAAACATATTTATTTAATACTAAACAATAAAAATACAAAATATAAAAATTACATATAAAAAACGATAAGATATGAAAAAACACCAGCAGCAATAAGGGAAGAAATAGAAGAAGAAGAAGAAAACAACAAAATAAGCAAATATATAGATGCAAAGATGAATTTAAATGTGCTTAAGTGGCGTGATGAAAACTGTGAAAAACGCCACGAGTGCAGTGGATGCAAACACATACGGGTTCGTGAAAGCATCCACAATGATTACAGCACACTTTAGCTTGAATAGAACAGTGTTGACATTGACACTGATTAGACTTATAAATACGAATGTGAGCGTATGGATTTGGAATATTAAAAAGCGCGCAAGCTCGGCGTGCTTGGCATTTCAAGCAGGCCGGGTTGAATCTGGACATGTTGCAACTCCTACCGGTATGGTTGCAACTGCTAACACTGCAGGCACTCCACTGGCAGATAGCATGGTGAAAAAAACTGTCCAGGTTACGATTACAAAAACGACAAATAGAGCTAGGGCACAAATGGTCAAAAATCCCGTATAATGGGTGTAGTTGCTCTTTACAAAATGGGCACTTTTGGGTTAAAGACATGCTAACTATATAAATGCTTATTTGAAAAAACAGAGAAAAAAGAAGCTTACCACAGATCTAAAGATGAGTTTGGAAGATGAAAATCAAGGTCCAGATAGGGTAAATGAATTGATAGTAGCTGCTGCTGCTGCTGCTCAAGGGCTAGCTGCCGCTGTACCCTTGCAGGGACTGCATATGGTGTTGGTCTGCGTGGGCGGTAGATGTTTCGCAGACGCCTGGGGCGAAGAGGCGCTCTTAAGCTAGGCCTGCCCGGAACCACCCAGTCGTCTGCCGTGTTGTTGGAGACGGAGATGACGGTGGCGTTGTTGGGGACGGCTAGAAGATCTATGGACGAGCTGTCCCAATTCTCCTCCTCGAGCAGCTCGTCGGGCAGTGATGGTGGAGCAGAAGGGTGAGCCGACAGGTAGTCCCTCAACACGGTTGTCACCTCGGAGATTCTCTACGAGATGTCGTCCTGGGCAATGGCCCCGGCGTTGTCCGCTCCGGCACCACTATAGAAGGTAATGTCTGACAACTGGCCCAGAGATGGTGATGGGCTTGATAGTGGTGTAACGGGAGGCAATCCTGGACGATCCACAGCCTCGATGTCGGGGCCACTAAATGGCTCACGGAAGAGCAGGCGTAAACGCTCTTGCACCAGCGGGTTGCCGATGTAAGTGTTGTTGAGTTGCAAAGGAGCAACGATATTGTTGGCGGTAGAAGCAGCCGTTGGCGACGAAGACGAAGACATTGTGCATAGGCAATGAAGGAGAACCTTAAATATATATTGGAGCAAAAGCAACATGGCGGAGTAAGGTTCTCATGGGAAAGGGAACGATAAGAGAATATTAATAATGGACGACCGGGAAACCAAAGGCTGAAATTGTGACCTGAACAGGATGTGGCAGCGATAACAAAGTCCACCGGATGTGAACCAGATGGTCAGCTGGGATGTAGTGGTTTTAGATAAGAAATGGTAGCGCTAAAGACATCCGGTGGCTGAGGCGAATTCTGTTCATTGCGGTTACGATAAGGCGAGAATAAAACGCATGGACCGATACGGTAACATAATCAGAGAGAACTCTGGCTGCTGCTGTGAGAAGTGAGATGAAATAAAACACATTGTATTGCATTGAAGGTGAAGCCTGAATGAATTAATGAATTACACCCGATAACAAGCATAAGCATAAGCATTAGAGTAGAAAACCAAAGAATAGGTGCAACTGTTGAGAAATAGGTTAAGAGGTGCTAAAAAGGAATATTAGAATATACGCGTACATGGAGAGGTGGCGCAACACTTGAGACTTTGGCAAAATAGAAAATAGGTTGGGAAAGGTGATCGAAACGACTAACTGCATAACTAACCCATAAAGGAAAAATCTGATGTGTTACACTCACATGACTTTCTCTACTCTTGTACAATCTATTTTTACAAACGCCTATTCTTCATATGCTTCATGTTAATCGAGATATCGAGATGTCAATCTTATTGGTAATTTTCTTGTAGATGCAAGGGGGATATGGTAGCTTTTAAGCGATAGTCAAATATTTTAACGCTGGTTGCTATGTGGCGCATTCCATTCTCTTTGCATGTCCAGGACATAAAAAAATGAATAACGAATTTGAGAAAAAGTATAAGTATTGGAAAATTTAAGGAAATAACAAGCAATATCTCGAAAACGGTTCACTCAACAAAAGAAATATATATGACATAAGTTGTGTATTTTAACGCGATCTACATTTTTGTGTAGTAAAATTTTGTCTATCTCTTATGGTTTACCAGTTATGCAAAAGTCGTTCATAATGAAGAATACTTTTGGAGACATTCCCAGAAAATTCGAGATATACATTTCATTTCTCATGCCATTGTCTTAAACATATGATATTTTCATCAAAATCGTTAGAGCCATTTTTGAGAAAATTAAAATTTTCGAAAAATGTTCCATGTAAAGGGTAGTCTGGGGTGGGGGGATTTTCTTGAAAACCTTCGTGTCGCATCTCTGGAAGATACTGAACCTAAATACCAAGTTTGGTGTTTATCCGACTGTTCGTTCTTGAGTTATGCTGTTCACAGACACACACACACACACACGGACATGTTTCCAAAAATGCTTTTTTTGGATTCAGGAGGTCTCAAAACATGTATTTCCGGTGAAATCTCGGTATCGAATTTTTGGGTGGAATGCAATACTTCCCCTACTTACTATACGTAGTAGAGAAAGTAAAAAGTAATAAGGTTGCTTTTAGACGCCTTAATGAACGAATGAATAAAACATTGGCGCCGGAAAGGGAGTTAAGCGCATGCTAGAAAATAGGGGTAATTGAATTATTAGTGCTGACCCTTTAGAGGTAACAGAGAAAAAACAAAAAGAGCAGACTAAATGGAGGGCGTACCGGGCACAAGTAGACAGGATACGCAAAACGATGAGCACCATACGTTTGACATTACAGGACGAAGGCAAAGGACGCTTACTAGGTTTTATTCGGGGTTTACCGAGACCGACATTACGGTTAAGCCAATGCCCGAAGATGCAGACCCCGAACAGTGGTTGCACACCATGTTTGACGATGTACTGGAGTATGTGAACACCGAACTGTTGGAAAACGAGCCCGGGTACATAGGACTTACCATTCACGCAGCTCAAGAGGGGTTTGCGCCAATGAGCATGAGCGTGCGCAGGTTCGATCAGGTGAACACGAACGTGTTTTTGCAAAGCGTGCAAAAGGTCATGCAAAGCAATAAGGAGTTTGTATTAGGTGGGCCACTAAAGCTAAACTGCGTATGGACGAAGGAGATCACCAGTAGATGCTATAAACCGTGCGAGGCGTGCTATAGAAGCAAAGGAATTGTAGAGATTCGAAATAAGGACGCCAAATGCCTGCCAAGGGCCATCGTTGTGGGGAAGGCCAAGGCAGACAAAGACGTGAACTATACCACGTTGGCGCGATCCGAATACCTACAGAAGGAGAGGGCTTTGGCGCTTCTTAGAGATGTAGGCGGTGGGGTGAACGACGTGAAACGATACGATGAAGGCCTACAGGGGTACAGCATTACCGTGTTTGGTGACCATAGCTGAAAGACGGTGTTATACAAGTCCGCGAACCACGGAGGCAAACCCATCGATCTTATTCTACACGATGGGCACTACAACACGATAGTGAACCTGCATATTGGCGCTAAAGTGAAAGTACTATTGCCGCGAGTGTCACCATCCTGTTACGATACCAAGGGAGCATCACCGCTGTGACAACAAATGCACGAAATGTCACATGCTGTGCAGTCAACACTTCACGCGTTATGTGCACTGTTCCCAGTGTCACCGAGACTTTAACGGGCAAGTGTGTTAAAGAAGGGAGGGGTATATGCCAAAGGGCACACCGTGTGCGAGATGGAAAAAGTGTGCTTGGTGTGTCATAGGCTGTACAACATGAGACAGAAAGACCCCACACACCTGCGGCGAGACGTTTTGTGGCAATTGCAAGCTGCACGTGAAAGCGAACCATATGTGCTATATACAGCCGTACAGAGGAAAGAAGCTAAGAAACGAGTTTGTGATGATGTTTATAGACTTTGAATGCACGCAGGACACTTCCTACAAAGGGAAGGCGGACGTGTTTGAGCATGTTCCTAACCTATGCGTGCTGTACCAGGTGTGCTCGTTGTGCATAGACGACCAACACCAAACGGCATATTGCTCGCAATGCGGGATAAAGGAGTGGATATTTGCGAAGAAACCGGTAAAACAGCTGTTCGAACATTCGCGGTATGACCGATGGGACGTTATCGTCATTGCACATAACTTGAAAGCCTATGACGGGCAATATGTGCTAAAGCATATGGTTGGGGCGTTGCATTGGAGACTCGAGCTCGTTATGTACGGTACAAAAATATACCAAATGGAAGTCCCCGAATTGAGCCCGTACTTCTAAAAAAGCCAATCTATAGACTGAAGAAGGGGTCTCAGTCTTCGGCATCGACGTTAGCCCACGGTGACAGTGGGCCTCAGCGCGGGACCATGGAGGAAAACGCTTTTCCCCCCATGGAAGGGCCGGCGCTGGCGGAACGTCTAGATGCCGAAGGAGCTGTCGAAAGCGAACCCCTGGAGGGAGCAAAGCAGAGGAGCTAATGAAATAGTGACGATCAAGTGACTCCTCGAAAAATAACTTGAAGGACGGGTGGTCAGGCAAGCTTGAGAGTCGACAGGCATAGCTGCACAAGAGCATCTCACGCCTGAAGGACAGCGGAGGCTCTGCAGCTTCAGCATACAGGCTAAGAACAGGGCTGGTTTGAAAGGCCCCTGTAGCGACTCTTATGCCAGGATGGTGAATGGCATTCAATCGACGTAACACAGATGGACGTACCGACGAATAAACAATACACCCGTAATCAAGCTTGGATCGGACCAAAGAGCGATAAAGACGAAGAAGGACGGTCCGATCAGCTCCCCAGGATGTCCCACTTAAAACACGTAAAATATTAAGAGAACGGTCACACTTTGCTTTTAAATAGGAAACGTGAGAAGTCCAGCTCGGCATCCGGTCAAAGATCAACCCCAAAAAGTTCACCTCGTCTGCAAATGGAAGGACCTCCGACCCAAGATGGACAGAGGGCGGAGGGAAAGCCTTCCGGCGCCAGAAGTTGATGCAGACGGATTTCTCGGCGGAAAAATTAAAGCCGTTAGCGTTGCTCCAGGCGTAGAGACGGTCGATACAGCTCTGGAGACGGGGTTCGAGTAGACAGGTCCGCCGTGAACTGCAATAAATGGCAAAATCATCAACAAAAAGGGACGATGAAATGCCAGGTGGAATACAATCAACAATGGGGTTGATAGCAATCGTAAAAAGTGTGACACTAAGTACAGAGCCCTGCGGTACTCCGTTCTCTGGAATAAAACGAGATAAAACCGAGCCCACACGTACACGAAAGACGCGGTCCGTCATAAACTCCCGAAGAAATATGGGAAGACGACCGCGGATATTCCATGCGTGAAGTGTACGTAAAATGCCGCCCCTCCAACAAGTGTCATAAGCTTTCTCCAGGTCAAAAAATACAGCCACGGTTTGACACTTTCTCAGAAATCCATTCATAATATGCGTCGACAAGGACACCAGATGGTCGACGGTAGAGCGATAGCGACGAAATCCGCACTGAGCCTTCGCTAGAAGTTTCTGAGACTCAAGCCACCATGTCAACCGCCCGTTGATCATGCGCTCCAGCACCTTGCAAATGCAACTGGTGAGGGAGATAGGGCGGTAGCTGGAAGGTAGTTGGCGATCCTTCCCAGGCTTAAGTATAGGGACAATGGTGGCTTCGCGCGAAAGGAAGGAAAAATGCCGTCTTGCCAAATACGTTTATAGACCTGTAAGAGAAAGAGTTTACTGTCGGCTGAAAGGTTCTTTAACATCAGGACATGAATGCCGTCCGGCCCAGGAGCGGAGTGCCGAGAGCAATGAAGAGCGTGCTCCAGCTCCCTCATTGTGAAAAGTTCATTATAACACTCAGTATTAGCAGACCGAAAATTAAAGGTGGCGGAATCCAGCCGGTCTTTGATAGAGCGAAAGCCGGCGGAATAATGGTCTGAACTGGATACCGCCTCAAAGGCAGCACCCAGAGTGTTAGCGATGGCAGCCGGATCCACTATAGTGCCATTGGAACCTTAAGAAAGATATGTATTAGCAAAATTTTGGAGAGGAAATAAGTTGGGAGGATTTTGATCAACAAATCAATTTTAGGTTTAAGACAGGACCTAGAAACAGGAATACTGTACATCATGTCATCGAGGCATCACCAAAGATGAGGAAAATATTGTTGCAGAAAGGGAAGTTATATATAGGTTTCCAATCCATAAATGTTAAGGATTATACAGTGGTAGCCAGATGCATGAAATGCCAGAATTATGGACATGTTGCAAAATACTGCCAACAAGATAAAATAGTTTGTTCACATTGTGGGGAACAAGATCATACCATAAAAGACTGCGCCAAGAAAAATCAGAAGGCCATCTGTGTGGCTTGTGAAAATAGAAAAAGGGTTCTAATGATTAGGGATCCAAATCGAAGTATAGGAAAAGAAGTATCGTGTCCAGGTGGTGAACAGTGTCCATTGTATAAACTGCACTTTGATAGATTAATCTCGAGGACAAATTATGATGAAGATGCAATAGTATGAATGTACAAGAAGTTATGTCATGTTATCAAAGTTCAGAAGTAGATATAAATCAGGAGATTAAAGAAGTACACAATCTTAGATTGGGACAGATAAATGCTCAGCGCTCTAAAGTAGTTATGATGGAAATAAGTAAAATAATGGAGGATATGGCATTGGACTTGGTTTGTATCCAAGAACCATATATATTTAAAGGCAAACCAGCGCATATGAAAATAACGTCGCGCGCTGTATTAGATGGTGCAAATCCTAAAGCTGTTATAATAATACAGAATAAATTAATTCAAACAACTAAAATATCACAGTTTTGTGATGAATATGTAAATTGTATTGAAATACAATATAAAGGTAGTAATTTCATTCTTTGCAACCATTACTTCCAATATATGCATGAAATAGATATACACTTGGAAAAGATGTCAACAATTCTGGAAGCCTACTCCAATAAGCCAATAATTTATTCAATGGACGCGAACGCCAAATCAAGAATGTGGTTTAGCAAGAATCCAGATGAAAGAGGAGACAAACTTCAGGAAGTTATTACCAGTTTTCAACTAGAAATCTTAAATCAACCTAATAATCCATATACTTTTGTGAGTAGAGCAGATTCAACTGAGAATATTGATATAACATTAGCAAAAGGATATATAAAGAATAAAGTATTCAACTGGAAAGTTGCTCAGCAACTGACAACGAGTGATCATAACTTGATATATATGGATTTAATGTTTGATGCAGATAAGGAAAGATCTTTTCCAAGCAACCATAGAAAATATATAACAAAAAATGTGAATTGGGATGTAGTTAGAAGATACTTTATATTACCTGATTACACTAAGGGTGACTTAAATTATAAAGCAAGTAATCTAACAAGAGCAGTACAACAAACTATGGAGAAGGGATTGTGTAAAAATAAGAGTAAATATATAGGACACTCCTTTTGGAATGATCAACTACAGAAGTTAAGGAGTAAAGTCAGAAAATCTAGACGTGTATACCAGAAAAGTAAAACGGCAAATGAGATGGGTATGAATTTAGCTAAATATAGACTTCTGAAAACTAAATATAAGGAGAAACTAGAAGAGATTAGAAAAGCCTCATGGGAGCAATTTGCAGATTTGAATTTAAAAGTAAATATGTGGGGTACTCCTTATAAATTAGTAATGGAAAAAATAGCTGCGCCGGAAGTTATCTCAACTTTATATAAGGAGAATGGAACTTATTCAACTACATGGATGGAGTCAATAAGCTATTTATTAAGTATATTATTACCTGTTGACAATTGCCAAGATGATTCGGTGGAACAAAGTCAAAAAAGAAGCAGATTCAGAGAGAAGTATGAAAACATGAAAGTTATTTACCCATATGATATCACGGAAGTTACGTCGATGATAAGGCAACTAAAACGTAACAAGGCTACAGGACCAGATGGAATTATGGCTGAAATTATTCAGTGTTTGGAAGAGGAAATTGCACCATACTTATGTAAACTTTTTAACGAATGTTTAATATTTGGAGTTTTTCCATACTGCTGGAAACAGGCACGAGTTATTATTTTGAAGAAAGGGAAAGATAAGGATCCTATGCAACCTAAGTCCTATAGACCTATCTGTTTATTGAACAGTTTTGGAAAAATATTTGAAATGTTGATACATAAAAGAATCTGTGAATATCGTCTTATGCTGGGCTTAACTGAAAAGCAATATGGTTTTAGAAAAGGAAGTTCAACTGAAGATGCTGTTAATAAGGCGATAAAGGTGGTTAGAAGCAGTAATAGTAAATATGTAATTGGTATATTTTTTGATATCTCGGGCGCCTTTGATAATTTGTGGTGGCCCGAGTTATTTGATATATTAAGATTAAATGAATATCCAAGAAGTTTGTACAATATTCTAAAAGATTATTGCAAAGATCGTAGTGTTCATATAGTTGGTGAAAATGATACTATATATAGAGATATATCAAAGGGATGCCCACAGGGATCAGTTCTTGGACCTTTGTTTTGGGATATTCTAATTGAACCTCTTTTAGAAGATCTTGCTGTACTTAACGAAACAAGTGAAGTGATAGCTTATGCAGATGATTTGTTAATTGTTCTTGATGCGGAAAGTAGACAAGAGATAGAAGCTAAATCTAATATTATAATAAACAATCTGCAACAATGGTGTGAGAAGACAAAGTTAACCATAGCACCTCATAAGTCAGCTTATATGCTTCTGAAAGGTAAATTAAAAAGAGACCCAGGGATAAAAATAAATGAAACTAATATAAAGAGACAGAAAGAATTTAAGTATTTAGGAGTAAATTTGGACGAGAGACTAAATTATGATTATCATCTAAATCAAGTTACTAATAAAGCCACTAAGACAATGATGAAATTGGCATCTATGACTACTCGAAATTATAAGATTCCTTTAGATGTAACAAGAATTTACCATAACGCAATCATGGTTGGTATAGTAGCATATGCCGCGAGTACTTGGGCTCATAAGGCTAGATTAATTAAAAATAAGAATATTGTTAAGGAAAATGCAACGTCAATCAATTTTAAGATGTACTGGTATACTAAGAACTACGCCGACGGATGCAATTTTTGTAATGTTGGCCATTTGGCCAATAGATTTTACTATAAGATTGAGAGGCGCAGCATATTGGTTAAAGAAGCATAACTATGAAAAGGTACAGGAAATAATTGGTAAAGGATGTAGGACTCTGAAGTGAAAAATGAATTAATATATGAATGGCAACAGGAGTGGAATAATTCAGCAACAGGAAGAAGAGTGTATACTATTTACCCAAGTATCAAAGAGAGACTTCGATTAAAAGATATTCAATTAAATAAAGAAGGCGTTCAATATATTTCAGGGCATGGTCCATTTAACTCATATTTTAAGAAAATTGGACGTAGAATGGATGAAAATTGTGATAAGTGTGAAGTGTGTGAAACTCCAGAGCATACTATTTTTGAATGTTGTAAATATAATCAGATACTACAGGAGGGAAGAACACTATTAGCCGGGAAGATGATCTACGAGATTGTTAGGCATATAGAAGATCTTCAGATTCTAGAACAAATGGTGGGAATAGTATCTGCAAATGTTATGGAGGAATATAGAAGTCTTAAGGATCGTCAGAATGACAATAGACCGATGGGTGGTAATGCGACTATGGCTACAAGAAGATCACAACGTTTACAAGATCAAAATGTTTTGGATAATATACAGATAAGAGAAGTTCTAGCAATGGATTATACGTATGACTTAGATGTAATACCTGGAAGAATAAATAGAAGACGACACTATTGGGTTTCCATGCGAACGTCGGAGATGGATATTAATGGAAGAGAAATTCTTCAGACAATTGAAGTTGAAGAACCTGAATAAAACGTTTCATTGGGATATTATAGGGTTATTTAAACCAAATTAATAATTTAAATAATATTAATTTTCTTTCTCCCAAATAATTGCGGAAAAAATAGCATTATTTTTAGATATTTGAGGAAATGATGATGATGATGATGATGATGATATGCGGCTTAAGGGCGCTAAACTGCTGAGGTCATCAGCGCCCTTACAATGGAGAAAATATAAAGTCAAAAGATAAAAACGGGTAAAAGAACCGCATAATTAAAAAAAAAAAACGGGACGTAAACCCGCGATGCCCAAAAGGCTAAAAATAACAATAAGATAACAATAACAATAATGATAACAATAACAACAAGAATAACAATAACAACAATAAAATCAATAACAACAATAAAATCAATAACAACAACAATAACAATACAAATATCTGAAAAAACCAACACACTAAAAGCATAGGCAATAAACGATTAAAACGTGTCAAGAACTATGGAATGCGAGGGACATGAGCGCCATATGTCCACTGGGGAATAGAGTCCCCATAAAAACTGACAGAATAAAAGTAATAAGCTAAAAGACGCTCAACGCATTAAATGCGCAGATTAAAATCACTGTCATGAATAAAACGTAAAACACATTCCACAGCATGCGTGTCGTCTGCCAAAACGTTGGCTAAGCCAACAGGCAGACCTACACGAGCACGCAATGCAGCTAAAACCTGACACTCTGTTAAAATGTGACGCACCGTTAAGGGCACGTCACACTGCCCACAGAGTGGTGCGGGGTCACCACTGAGCAAATACCTATGACTAAAAACACAATGTCCAATTCGTAAGCGGGCTAAAAGTACCTCCTCCCGACGTGAAGAACGAGAAGAGGTACCCCAGATTAACGGGATTTGAGGAAAGGTTTGGATACCAGAATATATAAGAAATTAAACAAGAAATAGCGGTGTAATATAATTTTGAGAAGTTAAATATTATATCTTAATATATAAATTCGGTAAATAAATTTATTTTCGCTACAAAGTTAAATATAGGAGGAAATAAAGTCATTTTGCGTGACTTGTAGTTGTGTAGTTAAGTAGTTAGATTAGGTTAGTTAATTTCTGCAAGTTTCAAGATGATAGACAGAAGCAAAGTATTTCGTTTACGGTTTATAAAAGATAAGTCCTGGTTTAGAATCTAGGTGCCAGGACATATGATGCAGATTATATTTTTTATTTGATATTATTTTTTATATTTTTTTATTTATTATTTTTTATATTTTTTTATTATTTTTTAATTTTTTATTTATTGTTTATTTTTATTTTTTTATTTTTTTATTTATTTTTTATTTTTTATCTTTTTGTATTTTTTTTAGTGCCATTGGAAACCTGAAGGCCAGAAACAGTACAATGCGACACTTTACCTGAGAAGCGACGAAGTTTATCCCAAACAACAAATGAAGGCGTAAAGCGATTAAAAGACTCGACAAAACGAGTCCACGACGCCTTCTTGCTATCCTGAATAATGCGACGTGCCCTGGCGGGCGATTGTTTAAAAATCACCAAATTATCAAGTGTAGAGTGTCGCCGAAACACCCTAAGTGCCGTCCTACGGGCACGAACGGCGTCCCGACAATCCTCGTTCCACCACGGAACAGGTGGTCGCCGAGGTTGAGAGGATGAACGGGGAATTGCGCGTTCGGTGGCAGAGAAAATCGTAGACTTAAGGTGCTGCAGTAGTTGGTTAATGTCGGCGAAGGGCTGATCGTAAAAATGCACGAGGCTGGAATACAAGCTCCAGTCGGCTTTTGGGAATATCCAGGTAGGTACTCTGGAATGCTGTACGTGGTGCGAGAGAAGAGAAACGATGCAGGGGTAATGGTCGCTGGAGTAGGTGTCAGCGACGACGTTCCACTGAAGTCGATGAGCAAGCCGGAGTGTGCAAATGGCAAGGTCCAGGTGAGATGATGATGATATGCGGCTTAAGGGCGCTAAACTGCGGAGGTCATCAGCGCCCTTACAATGTATAAAATAGAATGTCAAAACATAAAAGACAGGTAAAAGAACCGCATAATTAAAAACGGGACGTAACCAGCGATGTCCAAAAGGCTAAAAATAACAATAAGATAACAATAACAATAATAATAACAATAACAACAATAGGAACAAGAATATCAATAACAATAATAACAATTCAAATATCTGAAAAAACCAACACACTAAAAGCATAGGCAATAAACGATTAAAACGTGTCAAGAACTGTAGAATGCGAGGGACATGAGCGCCATATGTCCACTGGGAATTAGAGTCCCCATAAAAACTGACAATAAAAGTACTAAGCTAAAAGACGCTCAACGCATTAAATGCGCAGAGTAAAATCACTATCATGAATAAAACGTAAAACACATTCTACAGCACGCGTGTCGTCTGCCAAAACGTTGGTTAGGCCAATAGGCAGACCCACACGGGCACGCAATGCAGCTAAAACCTGACACTCTTAAAATATGACGCACCGTTAAGGGCACGTCACACTGCCCAGAGTGGTGCGGGGTCACCACTGAGCAAATACCCATGACTAAAAACACAATGTCCAATCCGTAAACGAGCTAAAATGACCTCTTCCCTACGACACGAACGAGAAGAGGTACCCCAGATCAACGGGAAAGGCTTAACCTCCCGCAACTTGTTCCCCCGGAGGGCCGTCCACTCATCGCGCCAGCGCGAGAGGATGCGGCGACGTAAAATAACACACGAATCTGACGAGGGAACAACAGAAGTAAAAAATCTCGGTAATAAAATCGCCGATTTCACAGCGGCGTCGGCAGACTCATTACCTGAGATGCCCATATGACCTGGAATCCACACGGACACGCTGATGCCAGAGACACCAAGCGAGTGGAGCAGGTCATGTATGCGCTGTACGAGTGGGTGGTAATGGTACAGCGCATGAATAGCCTGAAGGGCACTCAGAGAGTCCGTACAAATAAAACAGTGCCGTAAGTCGTGCCGCTGGATGTGTAAAACAGATTGATAAATGCTAAAACGTTCGGCGGTAAAAATTGAACATTGTCCAGGTAAACGAAAAGTAAAACTCTGTACACCAAAAACAAAGGCACATCCTACTCCAACATCAGTCTTAGACCCATCAGTATATATAAAATGACAGTCCCCGAACTGCGCCTGTAGTTCTAAAAAGGCGGATCTAAGAACAGAAGCAGGGGTCGCATTTTTCGGCATCGACGTTAGCCCAAGGTGGATGTGGGCCTCAGCGCGCGACCATGGAGGAAAACGCGTTTCCCCTCGGGTAAGGGCCGGCGCTGGCGGAACGTCCAAATGCCGAAGTAGCAGTCGAAATCGAACCCCTGGGGGGAGCAAAGCAGAGCAGCTAACTAAATATTGCCGGTCAAGTGAATCCTCGTAAAATGCCGTGAAGGACGGGTGGTCAGGCAAGCTGGAGAGTCGACAGGCATAGCTACATAAGAGCATCTCACACCTGAAAGACAGCGGAGGTTCTGCAGCCTCAGCGTAAAGACTGGGCACGGGGCTAGTTGGAAAGGCCCCTGTAGCGACTCTAATACCACGATGATGAATGGGATTCAATCGACGTAACACAGATGGACGTGCCGACGAATAAACAATACACCCGTAATCAAGCTTGGAGCGGACCAAAGAGCGATAAAGGCGAAGAAGGACGGTCCGATCAGCTCCCCAGGATGTGCCACTTAAAACACGTAAAAGATTAAGAGAACGGTCACACTTTGCTTTTAAAAAGGAAACGTGGGAGGTCCAACAATACTTCCTATCAAAAATCAACCCCAAAAATTTCGCCTCGTCTGCAAACGGAAGTATCCCTGGCCCAAGATGGAGAGAGGGCGGAGGGAAATACTTCCGGCGCCAGAAATTGATACAGACGGATTTCTCGGCGGAGAAATTAAAGCCGTTGGCGTTACTCCAGGCGTAGAGAGGGTCGATACAGCTCTGGAGACGGCGTTCGAGTAGACAGGTCCGCCGTAAACTGCAATAAATAGCGAAATCGTCAACAAAAAGGGACGATGAAATGCCAGGTGGAATACAATCAACAATGGGGTTGATAGCAATGGCAAAAAGTGTGACACTGAGTACAGAGCCCTGCGGTACTCCGTTCTCTTGAATAAAACGACTAGATAAAACCGAGCCCACACGTACACGAAAGACGCGGTCCGTCATAAACTCCCCAAGAAATATGGGAAGACGACCGCGGATATTCCATGCGTGAAGTGTACGTAAAATGCCGCCCCTCCAACAAGTGTCATAAGCTTTCTCCAGGTCAAAAAACACAGCCACGGTTTGACACTTTCTCAGAAATCCATTCATAAGATGCGTCGACAGGGACACCAGATAGTAGAGCGATAGCGACGAAATCCGCACTGAGCGTTCGCTAGAAGTTTCCGAGACTCAAGCCACCATGTCAACCGCCCGTTAATCATGCGCTCCATCACCTTGCAAATGCAACTGGTGAGGGAGATAGGGCGGTAGCTGGAAGGTACAGCAGGAACGATGGATTTGTGCCGGTGAACACTGGGTGCGCAATCGTTTAGAGCCCAGTTGCCGAGCCTATATTCTCGGTCATGCGCAGTATACTGAATTGGCCAGTATCGTGGAGAGCTTTGACCGTGCAACATCCGTCTTCTACCGCTTCGGTGCCAGCACGTTAAGTTTTACAAGTTTTAGAAAGTGATTGTTAATCGCATTCGTGATTAGTGTTTTGTGTGTATGTGTGTGCGCGTGTATATGTATTTGCTTATTTAGACTAAAATGCCTCCCATTCAAAGCAAACTTGGTGGAAAAACACTGCACAGCCAAACACGTGAAGTTGTTAATAACGTCCATTTCTTCATGAAACGGGAAGCAACTTCTGGCGATATTCTAATTCCATTGAAGAAAGTGCAAGAGAGGGTGAGTGCAGCAACAAAAGTATCTGAGAGGACAATACGTAAAATAATTAAAGAAGGGGGAACATGTGAGGAACAGGGAACCTCCTTTGGGACACCTGGAAAGGTACATCGTGTACCAAAATGGATCACAGACATTGATGACTTTGATAGGTGTGTGATTCGGCAAACAATTTACAATTTTTATATTCAGGAGAAAACCGTGCCCACTATCAGAAAACTGCTCCTGAAGCTTAAGGATTCCATTAACTTTAAAGGGGGAAGCACTAGTTTAAATATTATCTTACGTGACATGGGTTTCACGTGGAAGAAAACAAGGAACAACAAGGTCTTGTTACAGGAAAGACATGAGATAAGAGATTGGCGCGTGTCATATTTGCGTGCCATTAAAAAGTTTAGAGACGAAGGAAGGCCGATTATATATGAAGATGAAACATACCTTAATAGCAGCCACACAAGGCCAAATAATTGGAGCGATGACAGCACCTCTGGCTTATTAGCACCTGTTGCAAAGGGACCAAGAGTTATTATAGTTCATGCAGGAGGGCAATTGGGATTTGTACCTGGTGCTTTTTTAATGTTCCAGTCAAATAAAAAAACCGGAGACTATCACGATGAGATGAATGGGAGGAATTACAAAAAATGGTTAACTGAGAAACTAATTCCTAATTTGCCTCCTAAATCTGTTTTGGTAATAGATAATGCTCCGTACCATAATGTGCAATTGGATAAGGCTCCTACAAGTAGCTCCACAAAAAAAGCTATGCAGGAATGGCTCACATCAGGGCACGTGCCCTTTCAACAACAAATGTTGAAAGTAGAGCTCTACAGCCTCATTAAGGCGCATAAGCCAGCCCATAAAACCTACGTGGTCGACGACCTCTTAGCCAAGCATGGCCATTCAGTGCTCAGGTTACCACCATATTCACCTGACCTAAACCCCATAGAACTTATTTGGGCCGACATAAAACAATGGGTAGCAGGTCGTAACACGACATTTAAATTACAGGATGTCATGAACTTGTGTGAGCAACGGGTTGCAGATATCAGTGAAGAAAAGTGGAAAAACGTGTGCCTGCACGTTCAAAAAATTGAAAATGATTACATTGAAAAAGAAGGAATCTTTGAAAATGTAATAGAGAGTTGTATAGTGCAAGTATCAGGAGACAGTGACAGTAGTGAAGGTGAGGAAACAGAAGAAGAGGAAGAAGAACAACACGATGACGATAGTGAGCTGTCAGGTGTTGAATATTTGCCAGATGATTAGATACCTCATTGATAAAACTGTGTGCGAGTGTGTGCGTGTTGGAAAAAAGAGAAACGAGCTGTACCACAATATTTAAAATGGTTTATATTAACCTGGTGTTCTGTAAGGAGTGCAATACATTGTTCTGTGAGCAGCGCGATCTCGCACCCGCCCGTAGCAGCCATCATTCTAGGAATGAACAACAATACGGTGAGTCACATGATAGTATACTACTTAGTTATTCTTTTGCCGGTTTATTTTCTCGGGTTTACTGTTTGTTTACCGTTTCCATACACCACATTTACAAAGAGCTGCCTGGCGTTAGACATAGACATAGACTCGCTTCAGTGCGCGAGGAAACAAGGTCACCGGCACAAAACCATCGTTTCTACTGTAGTTGGCGATCCTTCCCAGGCTTAAGTATAGGGACAATGGTGGCTTCGCGCCAAACTGAAGGAAAAAGGCCGTCTCGCCAAATACGGTTATAGACCTGTAAGAGAAAGAATTTACTGTCGGCTGAAAGGTTCTTTAACATCAGGACATGAATGCCGTCCGGCCCAGGAGCGGAGTGCCGAGAGCAATGAAGAGCGTGCTCCAGCTCCCTCATTGTGAAAAGTTCATTATAACACTCAATATTAGCAGACCGAAAATAAAAGGTGTCGGAATCCAGCCGGTCTTTGATACAGCGAAAGCCGGCGGAATAATGGTCTGAACTGGATACCGCCTCAAAGGCAGCACCCAGAGTGTTAGCGATGGCAGCCGGATCTACTATAGTGGCATTGGAAACCTGAAGGCCAGAAACAGTACAATGCGACGAAGTTTATCCCAAACAACAGATGAAGACGTGAACCGATTAGAAGACTCGACAAAACGAGCCCACGACGACTTCTTGCTATCCTGAATAATGCGACGAGCCCTGGCGCGCGATTGTTTCAAAGTCACCAAATTATCAAGTGTAGGGTGTCGCCGAAACGCCCTAAGTGCAGTTCTACGGGCACGTACGGCGTCCCGACAATCCTCATTCCACCACGGAACAGGAGGCCGCCGAGGTTGAGAGGATGAACGGGGTATTGCACGTTCGGCGGCAGAGAAAATAATAGACGTAAGGTGCTGCACTAGTTGGTTAATGTCGGAGAAGGGCTGGTCGTCAAAATGCACGAGGCTGGAATACAAGCTCCAGTCGGCTTTTGCGAATATCCAGGTAGTTACTCTGGAATGCTGTACGTGGTGCGGCAAAAGAGAAACGATGCAGGGGTAATGGTCGCTGGAGTAGGTATCAGCGACGACGTTCCGCTGAAGAGGACGAGTAAGCTGGAGTGAGCAAATGGCAAGGTCCAGATGAGAGAAGGTACCAGAAGAAACAGAAATAAAAGTAGGTGCACCGGTATTGAGGATGGAAAGATTGAACTGGTAAAAAATGTCGGAAAGAAGAGTTCCCCTCGCACAAGCCCTTGGCGAACCCCACAGTGGGTGATGGGCATTAAAATCTCCCAACAGAACAAATGGTGGTGGGAGAGCGGACAGGAGAGCTCGAATGTCTGCGGGAGCGAGGGGAGACGATGTAGGCGAATACACAGAGCAAACAGAAAACAAAAAGCCGGGTAAGTGAAGGCGAGCGGCAACAGCTTGCAAGTCGTATGTGTGACAGGTTTAAAATGAACGTCGTTACGCACCAACAACATGACACCTCCATGAGCAGGAGTACCCTCCTCCGGTTCAAGGTCGTAGCGAACCGGAGTATATCCTCGGAGATCAAAAGGATCGTGAGGGCGAAGCTTAGTCTCCTGCAAACATACGACCATAGGCGAATAGGAACGCAATAAAAGTTGCTGTTCCGCCCTATGCGATCGTACACCACGTACATTCCAGGTCAGGATAGGCATGAATAAAAGGGATAAACGGTCTACTTAGAAGGTCGGCTTAAAATTACCTTTTGTTTAATCTTTGGGCTCGCGCTTTTTGTATGGAGTTGGTCAGACTCCATAGCTTCCTCGGAGGGGGGGCCCACGCGCTCAGTGCCAGAAACCGATTCAAGCGCCGTGAATTGGTTCTGGGTGGCGATGGGTGAGGGGTGCCGCTGAGCGCGGCTTGTCCCAGGACCTTCCTGGGACAGCGACCTCCGAGGAGAAGGTGAACTTTTATTACCGCGCGCACGCGGAGGGTCCTTTAGAAAATCTTCCCTACGAAGTTTCTGCTTGGGTTTCTTTTCAGCGGCTTGCGACTTCATTGACTTGGGACCAGGTTTATACGGCTTGGTAACTGTAGCCTTAATGGACGGCCGGATGGTAGTGGCGGTTAATCCAGTCATGGTACAGGTCTGAGTTTCGGCATCTACTCGTGGTACTGGCGAGGCAACAACAGAACTAAATGTGCCAGATCGCAGGAGTGAAGGTTGGCGCGCATGGTAACGCCTCCGGGCTTCAGCGAAGGAGAGTTTTTCCTTTACCCGGATCTCCTGGATCGCCTTATCGTCCAAATACCGCCGACAGTCGGCAAACGAAGCAGAATGAGACCCTTTACAATTAACGCAGACGGGGCTGTTGAACAGGTACCTTCGTGTGAGGGTTGGCTACATGTTGCACAGATGTTAACGGCACTCTTACATGAGACTTGCGTTGGCATTTAAAACAACGCAGAGGTTTAGAAATATAAGGCCTCACAGAAATCCGTTCGTACCCTGCTGAAATGCTCGTGGGCAGATCGACGCCATCAAATGTAATAAACAGGGTACGACTGGGTACCAATACGCCGTCGCGTTTGGCCTGCACTCGATGCACTGCAGTCACCTTTTGATCGGATAGATAGTCTACTAGATCCTCGTCCGATATACCATCGAGGCTATGGGTGGTAACGACGCCCCGACAGGAGTTCAATGTGCGGTGCTTCTCGACACGGATGGGATAACCGTGGAGAAGCGTAGCGCGCAACAAGGTCTTACTTTGCTGATCGGACTTAGTTTGTGACAATAAGGATCCATTCCGTAAACGAGTGCAGGATTGAACCGCACCAGCAATGGCATGTATGCCCTTCTGAATTATAAAAGGGTTCACCTTCTCAAAGTTTTGTCCTTCATCTGTTCTTGAAATGACCAAGTAACAACCAGATGACGGCGGTGCTACTTCTGTTACAAAAGTTTTTCGGCGCTTCTTTGTATTAATGGAGGGAGGGTGCTCCATAGCGAGATAAATCCTCCACCATTGCAACCGTCTCCGACCTCGGGCTCTGACTTCTCGGGCGTTACCCCGGCTTGGGTGAGTGGCCTATCTATACCAGACTCACCCCAGGGTCACACCTTCCAGAACATAGACAGAGGGACCCAATCGCCGTCAAAAGCCAGCAGCTCATGCAATGGCCCCCCCCCGCGGGACTGCAGTTGAACAGCGGATACGAACACAAACCCTACATGACGTCCCCGGGTGGTGGGGATGACGCCATTACCCACTCACCCAGCTGCGCACGCGGTGCGCGGGTATCCGTCAGGCTGTGTCCACGGAGGATTTAAATAAAAAGATAAAAGAAACTAAAACTGTGTGGGCGTTTCGCACGCAAGGTAGGCCGGCGGGGAAGAAAAAGAGATATGCGAATGACGTGGTGCGAAATGGCCGGAAAGTGATAAGGGAAGAAAGAAACGATGGTGAGGTGCGGTATGGATGGAATGCAAAGAACGCACGAGAGCCTACCTTGGGTCCACCGGTCACTTGAAGAACCCACCTCGACCGGATGGGGGTGAGGGGATGAATGTGGCGATGATTGGCTCGGGAACCCCCGGGTGCGCCAAAAACCCGTACTCACATAAGGTGAGCCCCTGAGGGGGAGCCCCTGGGGGGACCAGGTGAGAGAATGTACCAGAAGAATCAGAAATAAAAGTAGATGCACCTGTATTGAGGATGGAAAGATTGAACTGATAAAAAATGTCGGAAAGAAGATTTCCCCTCGCACAAGCCCTTGGCGAACCCCATAGTGGGTGATGGGCATTAAAATCTCCCAACAGAAGAAATGGTCTTGGGAGAGCGGACAGGAGAGCTCGAATGTCCGCGGAAGCGAGGGGAGACGATGGAGGTGAATACACAGAGTAAACAGAAAACAAAAAGCCGGGTAAGTGAAGGCGAACGGCAACAGCTTGCAAGTCGGATGTAAGTGTGACAGGTGTAAAATCAACGTCGTTACGCACTAACAACATGACACCTCCATGAGCAGGAGTACCTTCCTCCGGTTCAAGGTCGTAGCGAACCGGAGTATATCCTCGGAGATCAAAAGGATCGTGAGGGCGAAGCTTAGTCTCCTGCAAACATACTACCATATGCGAATGGGAACGCAATAAAAGTTGCAGTTCCGCCCTATGCGATCGTACACCACGTACATTCCAGGTCAGGATAGCCATGAATAAAAGGGATAAACGGTCTACTTAGAAGGGCGGCTTAAAAGAATCTTTTGCTTAAACTTTGGGCTCGGGCTTTTGGGTGATGATGATGATGATATGCGGCTTAAGGGCGCTAAACTGCTGAGGTCATCAGCGCCCTTACAATGTATAAGATATAAAGTCAAAAGATAAAAACAAGTAAAAGAACCGCATAATTAAAAAACGGGACTTAACCCGCGATGTCCAAAAGGCTAAAAATAACAATAAGAGAACAATAACAATAATGATAACAGTAACAACAAGAATAACAATAACAACAATAAAATCAATAACAATAAAATCAATAACAACAACAATAACAATACAAATATCTGAAAAAACCAACACACTAAAAGCATAGGCAATAAACGATTAAAACGTGTCAAGAACTATGGAATGCGAGGGACATGAGCGCCATATGTCCACTGGGGAATAAAAACTGACAGAATAAAAGTAATAAGTTAAAAGACGCTCAACGCATTAAATGCGCAGATTAAAATCACTGTCATGAATAAAAAGTAAAACACATTCCACAGCATGCGTGTCGTCTGCCAAAACGTTGGCTAAGCCAACAGGCAGACCTACACGAGCACGCAATGCAGCTAAAACCTGACACTCTGTTAAAATGTGACGCACCGTTAAGGGCACGTCACACTGCCCACAGAGTGGTGCGGGGTCACCACTGAGCAAATACCTATGACTAAAAACACAATGTCCAATTCGTAAACGGGCTAAAAGTACCTCCTCCCGACGTGAAGAACGAGAAGAGGTACCCCAGATTAACGGGAGAGGCTTAACCTCCCGCAACTTGTTCCCCCGGAGGACCGTCCACTCATCGCGCCAGCGCGAGAGGATGCGGCGACGTAAAATAGCACACGAATCTGACGAGGGAACTACAGAGGTAAAAAATCTGGGTAATAAAATCGCCGATTTCGCAGCGGCGTCGGCAGACTCGTTACCTGAGATGCCCACATGACCTGGAATCCACATGAAGGAGACGCTGATGCCAGAGACACCGAGCGAGTGGAGCAGGTCATGTATGCGCTGTACGAGTGGGTGGTAATGGTACAGCGCATGAATAGCCTGAAGGGCACTCAGAGAGTCCGTACAAATAAAACAGTGCCGTAAGGCGTGCCGCTGAATGAATAAAACACATTGATAAATGCTAAAAAGTTCGGCGGTAAAAATTGAACATTGTTGAGGTAAACGAAAAGTAAAACTCTGTACACCAAAAACAAAGGCACATCCTACTCCAACATCAGTCTTAGACCCATCAGTATATATAAAATGACAGTCCCCGAACTGCGCCTGTAGTTCTAAAAAGGCGGATCTAAGAACAGAAGCAGGGGTCGCATTTTTCGGCATCGACGTTAGCCCAAGGTGGATGTGGGCCTCAGCGCGCGACCATGGAGGAAAACGCGTTTCCCCTCGGGTAAGGGCCGGCGCTGGCGTAACGTCCAAATGCCGAAGTAGCAGTCGAAATCGAACCCCTGGGGGGAGCAATGCAGAGGAGCTAACGAAATATTGTCGATCTAGCGAATCCTCGTAAAATACATCGAAGGACGGGTGGTTAGGTAAGCTTGAGAGCCGACAAGCATAGCTACATAAGAGCATCTCACGCCTGAAAGACAGCGGAGGCTCTGCAGCCTCAGCGTAAAGACTGGGGACGGGGCTAGTTGGAAAGGCCCCTGTAGCGACTCTAATACCACGATGATGAATGGGATTCAAACGACGTAACACAGATGGACGTGCCGACGAATAAACTATACACCCGTAATCAAGTTTGGATCGGACCAAAGAGCGATAAAGGCGAAGAAGGACGGTCCGATCAGCTCCCCAGGATGTGCCACTTAAAACACGTAAAAGATTAAGAGAACGGTCACACTTTGCTTTTAAAAAGGCAACGTGCGAGGTCCAACACAACTTCCTGTCAAAAATCAACCCCAAAAATTTCGCCTCGTCTGCAAACGGAAGTATCCCTGGCCCAAGATGGAGAGAGGGCGGAGGGAAATACTTCCGGCGCCAGAAGTTGATGCAGACGGATTTCTCGGCGGAGAAATTAAAGCCGTTGGCGTTACTCCAGGCGTAGAGACGGTCGATACAGCTCTGGAGACGGCGTTCGAATAGACAGGTCCGCCGTGAACTGCAATAAATAGCGAAATCGTCAACAAAAAGGGACGATAAAATGCCAGGTGGAATACAATCAACAATGGGGTTGATAGCAATCGCAAAAAGTGTGACACTGAGTACAGAGCCCTGCGGTACTCCTTTCTCTTGAATAAAACGACGAGATAAAACCGAGCCCACACGTACACGAAAGACGCGGTCCGTCATAAACTCCCGAAGAAATATGGGAAGACGACCGCGTAAATTCCAATCGTGAAGTGTACGTAAAATGCCGCCCCTCCAACAAGTGTCATAAGCTTTCTCCAGGTCAAAAAACACAGCCACGGTTTGACACTTTCTCAGAAATCCATTCATAACATGCGTCGACAGGGACACCAGATGGTCGACGGTAGAGCGATAGCGACCAAATCCGCACTGAGCGTTCGCTAAAAGTTTCTGAGACTCAAGCCACCATGTCAACCGCCCGTTGATCATGCGCTCCATCACCTTGCAAATGCAACTGGTGAGGGAGATAGGGCGGTAGCTGGAAGGTAGTTGGCGATCCTTCCCAGGCTTAAGAATAGGGACAATGGTGGCTTCGCGCCAAACGGAAGGAAAAATGCCGTCTTGCCAAATACGGTTATAGACCTGTAAGAGAAATAGTTTACTGTCGGCTGAAAGGTTCTTTAACATCAGGACATGAATGCCGTCCGGGCCAGGAGCCGAGTGCCTAGAGCAATTAAGAGCGCGCTCCAGCTCCCTCAGTGTGAAAAGTTCATTATAACACTCATTATTAGCAGACCGAAAATGAAAGGTGTCGAAATCCAGCCGGGCTTTGATAGAGCGAAAGCCGGCGGAATAATGGTCTGAACTGGATACGGCCTCAAAGGCAGTACCCAGAGTGTTAGCGATGGCAGCCGGATCCACTATGGTGGCATTAGAAACCTGAAGGCCAGAAACAGTACAATGTGACACTTTACCTGAGAAGCGACGAACTTTATCCCAAACAACGGATGAAGGCGTAAAACGATTAAAAGACTCGACAAAACGAGCCCAAGATGCCTTCTTGCTATCCTGAATAATGCGATGTGCCCTGGCGCGCGATTGTTTAAAAGTCACCAAATTATCAAGTGTAGGGTGGCGCCGAAACACCCTAAGTGCAGTCCTACGGGCACGAACGGCGTCCCGACAATCCTCGTTCCACCACGGAACAGGTGGCCGCCGAGGTTGGGAGGATGAACGGGGTATTGCACGTTCGGCGGCTGAGAAAATAATAGACGTAAGGTGCTGCACTAGTTGATTAATGTCGGAAAAGGGCTGGTCGTCAAAATGCACGAGGCTGGAATACAAGCTCCAGTCGGCTTTTGCGAATGTCCAGGTAGGTACTCTGGAATGCTGTACGTGGTGCGACAGAAGAGAAACGATGCAGGGGAAATGGTCGCTGGAGTAGGTGTCAGCGACGACGTTCCACTGAAGACGACGTGCAAGCTGGATTGAGCAAATCGCAAGGTCCAGGTGAGAGAATGTACCAGAAGAATCAGAAATAAAAGTAGGTGCACCTGTATTGAGGATGGAAAGATTGAACTGATAAAAAATGTCGGAAAGAAGAGTTCCCCTCGCACAAGCCCTTGGCGAACCCCATAGTGGGTGATGGGCATTAAAATCTCCCAACAGAAGAAATGGTGTTGGGAGAGCGGACAGGAGAGAGCGAATGTCCGCGGGAGCGAGGGGAGACGATGGAGGTGTATACACAGAACAAACAGAAAAGAAAAAACCGGGTAACTGCAGTCTAATGGCAACAGCTTGCAAGTCGGATGTAAGTGTGATAGGTGTAAAATGAACGTCGTTACGCACTAAGAACATGACACCTCCATGAGCAGGAGTACCCTCCTCCGGTTCAAGGTCGTAGCGAACCGGAGTATATCCTCGGAGATCAAAAGGATCGTGAGGGCGAAGCTTAGTCTCCTGCAAACATACGACCATAGGCGAATGGGAACGCAATAAAAGTTGCAGTTCCGCCCTATGCGATCGTACACCACGTACATTCCAGGTCAGGATAGCCATTAAGAAAAAGGGGATAAACTGTCTATTTAGAAGGGCGGCTTAAAATTACCTTTTGTTTAACCTTTGGGCTCGGGCTTTTTGTATGGAGTTGGTCAGACTCCATAGCTTCCTCGGAGGGAGGGCCCACGCGCTCAGTGCCAGAAACCGATTCAAGCGCCGTGAATCGGTTCTGGGTGGCGATGGGTGAAGTGTGCCGCTGAGCGCGGCTTGTCCCAGGACCATCCTGGGACATCGACCTCCGAGGAGGAGAAGGTGAACTTTTGTTACCGCGCGCACGCGGAGGGTCTTTCAAAAAATCTTCCCTACGAAGTTTCTGCTTGGGCTTCTTTTCAACGGCTTGCGACTTCATTGACTTGGGACCAGGTTTATACGGCTTGGTAACTGTAGCCTTAATAGACGGCCGGATGGTAGTGGCGGTTAATCCAGTCAAGGTCCAGGTCTGAGTTTCGGCATCTACTCGTGGTACTGGCGAGGCAACAACAGAACTAAATGTGCCAGATCGCAGGAGTGAAGGTTGGCGCGCATGGAAACGCCTCCGGGCTTCAGCGAAGGAGAGTTTTTCCTTTACCCGGATCTCCTGGATCGCCTTCTCGTCCAAATACCGCGGACAGTCGGCAAACGAAGCAGAATGTGACCCTTTACAATTAACGCAGACGGGGGCTGTTGAACAGGTACCTTCGTGTGAGGGCTGGCTGCATGTTGCACAGATGTTAACGGCACTCTTACAGGAGACTTGCGTATGCCCAAAACTTTGGCATTTAAAACAACGCAGAGGTCTAGGAATATAAGGCCTCACAGAAATCCGTTCGTACCCTGCGGAAATGCTCGTGGGCAGATCGACGCCATCAAATGTAATAAACAGGGTACGAGTGGGTACCAACACGCGGTCGCGTTTGGCCTGCACTCGATGAACCGCTGTCACCCTCTGGTCTGCAAGATATTCCACCAGGTCTTCGTCAGAGATACCATCGAGGCAATGCGTGGTGACAACGCCTCTACAAGAATTCAAGGTGCGGTGCTTCTCAACACGGATAGGATAACCGTGGAGAAGCGTGGCGCTCAACAAGGACTTACTTTGTGCCTCGGATTTGCTTTGAACTAGCAACGAACCATTACGAAGCCGAGTGCAGGAAAGAACCGGACCAGCAATTGAGTCAATGCCCTTCTGGATAATAAAAGGGTTCACCTTCTCGAATGATTGTCCCTCCTCTGTACGGGTAATCACTAAGTAACAACCAGCTGTTGGCGGTGCTACTTCTGTTACTAAAACTTTGCGGCGCTTGTTGTTAACAATGGAGAAAGGGTGCTCCATAGCGAAAAAAAATCCTCCACCATTGCAACCGTCTCCGACCTCGGGCTCTGACTTCCCGGGCGTTACCCCGGCTTGGGTGAGTGGCCTATCTATACCTAGCTCACCCCAGGGTCACACCTCCCAGAACATAGACAGAGGGACCCAATCGCCGTCGGAAGCCAGCAGCTCATGCAATGGCCCCCCCGCGGGACTGCAGTTGAACAGCGGATACGAACAACAACCCTACATGACGACCCCGGGTGGTGGGGATGACGCCATTACCCACTCACCCAGCTGCGCACGCGGTGCGCGGGTATTCGTCAGGCTGTGTCCACGGAGGATTTAAATAAAAAGATAAAAGAAACTAAAACTTTGTGTGGGCGTTTCGCACCCAAGGTAGGCCGGCGGGGAAGAAAAAGAGAGAAATGCGAATGTCGTGGTGCGAAATGGCCGGAAAGTGATAAGGGAAGAAAGAAACGATGGTGAGGTGCGGTATGAATGGAATGTAAAGAACGCACGAGAGCCTACCTTGGGTCCACCGGTCACTTGAAGAACCCACCGCGACCGGATGGGGGTGAGGGGATGAATGTGGCGATGAATGGCTCGGGAACCCCCGGGTGCGCCAAAAACCCGTACTCACATAAGGTGAGCCCCTGAGGGGTCGGGCTTTTGGTATGGAGATGGTCAGACTCCATAGCTTCCTCGGAAGGAGGGCCCACGCGCTCTGCCAGAAACCGATTCAAGGGCCGTGAATCGGTTCTGGGTGGCGATGGGTGAGGGGTGCCGCTGAGCCCGGCTTGTCCCAGGACCTTCCTGGGACAGCGACCTCCGAGGAGAAGAAGGTGAACTTTTCTTACCGCGTGCACGCGGAGGGTCCTTCAGAAAATCTTCCCTACGAAGTTTCTGCTTGGGTTTCTTTTCAGCGGCTTGCGACTTCATTGTCTTTGGACCAGGTTTATAGGGCTTGGTAACAGTAGCTTTAATGGACGGCCGGATGGTAGTGGCGGTTAATCCAGTCATGGTCCAGGTCTGAGTTTCCGCATCTACTCGTGGTACTGGCGAGGCAACAACAGAACTAAATGTGCCAGATCGCAGGAGTGAAGGTTGGCGCGCATGGTAACGCCTCCGGGCTTCAGCGAAGGAGAGTTTTTCCTTTACCCGGATCTCCTGGATCGCCTTCTCGTCCAAGTACCGCGGACAGTCGGCAAATGACGCAGATTGGGACCCTTTGCAGTTAACGCAGACGGGGGCTGTGGAACAGGTACCTTCGTGTGACGGCTGGCTACATGAGGCACAGATGGTAACGGCACTCTTACAGGAGACTTGCGTATGCCCAAAACGTTGGCATTTGAAACAGCGCAGAAGTCTAGGTATATACGGCCTCACAGAAATCCGTTCGTACCCTGCGGAAATGCTCGTGGGCAGATCGACGCCATCAAATGTTAGAAACAGGGTACGAGTGGGTACCAATGCGCCGTCGCGTTTGGCCTGCACTCGATGGACCGCTGTCACCTTCTGGTCTGCAAGATATTCTACCAGGTCCTCGTCCGATATACCATCGAGGCTATGGATGGTAATGACGCCTCGACAGGAATTCAATGTGCGGTGCTTCTCGACACGGATGGGATAGCCGTGGAGAAGCGTAGCGCGCAACAAGGTCTTACTTTGCTGGTCGGATTTCGTTTGAGCTAATAAGGAACCATTCCGTAGACGAGTGCAGGACTGAACCGCACCAGCAATAGCATCAATGCCCTTTTGAATGATGAAAGGGTTCACCTTCTCAAAACTTTGTCCTTCTTCGGTTCTTGAAATGACCAAGTAACAACCAGTTGTCGGTGGTTTCACTTGTTACATAAACTTTTCGGCGCTTGTTGGTAGTAATGGAGGAAGGGTGCTCCATAGCGAAATAAATCCTCCACCATTGCAACCGTCTCCGACCTCGGACTCTGACTTCCCGGGCGTTACCCCGGCTTGGGTGAGTGGCCTATCTATACCAGGCTCACCCCAGGGTCACACCTCCCAGAACATAGACAGAGGGACCCAATCGCCGTCGGAAGCCAGCAGCTCATGCAATGGCCCCCCGCGGGACTGCAGTTGAACAGCGGATACGAACACATACCCTACATGACGACCCCGGGTGGTGGGGATGACGCCATTACCCACTCACCCAGCTGCGCACCCCCTGCGAGGGTATCCATCAGGCTGTGTCCACGGAGGATTTAAATAAAAGGATAAAAGAAACTAAAACTCTGTGGGCGTTTCACAGCAAGGTAGGCCGGCGAAGAAGTAAAATAGAGGCGTAAATGAATGAACTTGGGGCGAAATGAGCAGAACTAGGGGAGAAGAAAGAAACGATAGTGAGCTGCGGTATGAATGTGATGTAAAGAACGCACGAGAGCCTACCTTGTGTCCACCGGTCACGAGAAGAACCCACCTCGACCGGATGGGGGTGAGGGGATGAATGTGGCGATGATTGGCTCGGGAACCCCCGGGTGCGCCAAAAACCCGTACTCAAAAAGGTGAGCCCCTGAGGGGAAAGGGGTAAGTAAAATAAATGTAATAGATGTTGAGTATGAGTTAAGAGGGGATCAGAATGAGATAGTACGAAGAAGGAGCAAAGACAAAGTCTTGAATTGTGAAGGTAAGAAGTTAATAGAATTTTGTGAGTTCAACTTGAGGATGTGTAAGTGTGGTAGACTGTATGATATATTCAGTAGAGTTGGATCCGTTTATCATGGATTTTGAAGTGGTGAACTTAGTGTGTTCAAGTAATCATTTTTCAATAGGGGTAAAATTCCTAAGTACATATAAGAGAAGTTTCAAAGCAAGGCAACAAGAGGGAACTATGTAAGAGATATAGGCACAACAGGGGAGATAGTAGCCAAAGAATTGTATAATGGTTTCAGCAGCAAAATACCCGCCGTGTTGAAGCTTGCTGGAACCAAGGTTAGGTAGGCAGCAACTCACAGGTTGGGAGTTATTGCATTCAGGATAAAAGAATCTAGTAGTGTTAACAAGTAGGTTAAGGGTAAGTAGTAGAGCTGACTGAATGTAATTATACTTTGTATATGAATTTGATAGTTATGTGGAAATAAATTATCTATCTACAATCCAACTTAGTATGTAACCATTATCAGTCCATCTTTAAAACAAGTCATCCATTAAAGCCTCTAAATAACCCTCGAAGTTCTCCTTTATCTTCGGCATAACCTGAACAAAGATAAAATGCGATACTCGCGGTGAGAAATCAATTATGTTCAGTCCGCAGAAAGTGACTTATGATAATATCAAAGACCATTATGACTAGAATTGGTACATTACACTAAGGTATAGAGAGTGATAAATAAACTGGAAAACTTCTTAACTCGAAATACGGGTGTCAGCTGACAAATATACGTCTACTCTCTGCCGCCAGCTTGAAGTGCTGAGGGGCAGTAAAGACAGGCGTCCTTCCTCCCCCTAGACCCCAAACCAGCGGTGGGAGGTGACCGACCTCAGACTCCGAGTGACCCTGGCGGCATAAACGCTTCCGTCTCGTCTGTCAATCGAGATGGGACCTATACCATCCGACCTCACCGTCTACGCCCCGGGGATGCACTTAGTCGTTTACCAATGCATTGCATGCCAATGTGTGGCGATCGGGCATGCCCTGGCACGTGAGGTACTACTAGACATCCTCCCCCTCTTCCTAAACCAGCATGTGGAGACGCAAACTATCCTGGAGAATTATGCTGAATTTCTGACCTAATTCCAGATGCCTTCTACTAGTTTCTGCGTCCTACCACCATCACATTTTCCTCTTATCCTTATCGCTTTGATGGATAACATTGATGTCGAACACTCCTACGTATTATGATCTGGAACGCTCACGGGATTAGACGCAAACACGCACTTGTAGTCTTTCTGCAAACTCATTACATTCACGCAGCTCTCATCACTGAAACCAACCTGGGCAACATTGATAGGCTAAACTTACCCGGCTACCTTGTCCATTGCTCGTTGTTGTGCCCCCTCTGCTGCTTTGCTTGCATTTTTGTTTCACATTTGTCCACTCCATTTAACTTTCCTTCCTTTTTACTATTAATCCAGACCCTCCGGCATTAGGTCAGCGGCAGCGTTTGGTGGTGCTGTTTCAAGGATCCGTCTGCGGCATTCTACTGTTTAGCCGGATGGCCCTAGGTGGGATTTACGGATTTAATGCCCGTGTGCTGCTGTGATGTGACTGCCTCTCTTTCCGGAACCTTTCAGCTGATGTGCAAATTGGCCCGGCCAAGTCCAAAGAGGCAGTGATATTTATCTCCACTGGCATACTGGGTTGTGGACTAAGGCAACCATATTTGCAGCTGCTTGGTGTCACCTGCCACTTCCAGTTTACAGCAATATACAACTTTTTATGTTATCTGAATATTTTGCCATCTGTTTATATTCTCCATCTTAAGGTTTTGGCTTCCTTTAGCTGAAGTGCTGCCCGGATGTTTCTGCGAGTGTTGGATTTTCGATCACAATCTTCCTCGTTTAAATCTTCATCGTTCAAGTGACTAGTGTTTTACTAGCGTGTGCTGTGTGGACATTGTGCGAGGGGTTTTCTGCCTGGTAAACTATTGTGTAGCAATTTCCTTGATCTAAATTTCCTTATATTCTTTCATCCTCCTTTTTTTCCCCAGCCCATTCTTCAATTTTTTTAATATTTACCCGCAAGTGTGGGGGGCATTTTTGCTGATTCTTATTGTTTTAAATTGTGAAACGTTGTATTTACGGCCAGTCACTTCGTAATCTTTTTGATCTCTTTGTCCGCCTCACTCTCGCTCTGCCTTTTCGTCCTCCATGGATTAGGGGCGTGGCTTCCTCGTTCGCCTGGTGTGAGCTGCCGCGTTTCTCTCTCGGCAGTTCTAGCACGGCTTGAGTACGAGCGAGACGGAGTTGGTGTGGGAGTGAGACCGCTGCTGCTTTCACGTTTTTTGTTTAAGCTGGCTACATTTGATAACTGTTCTGTATGCCATCATAGTTAATGTAAATTAGTAAAGGTGTTTCATAGTTTTCGGAATTCGTCGGTGGCATTACATTTTCAGTGTATTCAAGACAGATTTCTCCATCTCGGCTTATATGAAGGTAGGAACTAATTGTGCTGCTCATTTTCTTGTTTGGTATTTCAAGGTGAATGGGAGTGAATGTAATATTTTAGTGATAAGATGCGGTTTAAGGGCGCTAAACAGCTACGGTCATCAGCGCCCTTACAATGTATAAAATTTAAAGTTCAAAATATAAAAGACGGGCAAAAAAAACAGCATAATTAAAAAACTCGCGATGTCCAAAAACTAAAAGCAACAATACACCAAATCCCAAAAACCAACACACTAAAAGCATGGGCAATAAAAGAGTAAAACGTGTCAAGAACTGTAGAATGCGCGGGACATGAACGCCATATGTCCACTGGGGAGTAGAGTCCCCATTAAAACGGACATAATAAAATTACAACGCTAAAGGACGCTCAACGCATCAAATGCGCAGATTAACATCACTGTCACGAATAAAACACATTCTACACCACGCGCCACGTCTGCAAAAAATTGGCTATGCCAACAGGCAGACCCACACGAACAAACAATAGAGCTAAAACTTGATACTCTGTTAAGATGTGACGCATCGTTTAGGGCGCATCACACTGCACACATACTGGTGCGGGATCACCACTATGCAGGTATCTATGGCTAAAAATGGAATGTCCGATTCGGAGATGGGCTAAAAGTTCTTCCAGACGAGAAGAACGAAAAGAGGTACCCCAGACTAACAGAAGAGGTTTAACCTCCCGCAGCTTGTTCCCCCGGAGGGCCGTCCAATCATCCATCCAAAGCGAGGGGATGTGGCGACGTAAAATAATAAACAAATCTGAAGAGGGAACAACACAGGTAAAACGTCTGGGTGAGATGATGATGATTATGATGTGGGGCTTAAGGGCGCTCAACTACTAAGGTTATTAGCGCCCTTACTATGTGTAAAATAGGACCAATAAAAGCTAAAAAATTAAAAATCCACACACAAACAGCTTGGTCAGAAACACTAAAAAACACAACAGACCAGTTATTAAGATCAACACACAAAAAACATGGTCAACAAGAGTATAAAACGTGTCAAGAACTGTAGAATGCGAAGGACACGAGCGCCAGATATCCACTGGGGAGGAGTGCCCCCATTAAAAGATAACGTAAAATCAAAACAACTAAAAGGCGCTCAGCGCATCAAATGCGACGGCTAAAACCAATGTCAGTGATGAAACGTAAAACACATTCTACAGAATGCGCGTCGTCTGCCAAAACGTTGGCTAGGCCAACAGGCAGACCAACACGAACGCGCAACGGAGCTAAAACTTGACACTCTGCTAAAATGTGACGCACCGTTAAGGGCACATCACACCGCTCACAGAGTGGTGCGGGGTCACCACTGAGGAGGTATCTATGGCTAAAAAGACAATGTCCGATTCGTAGACGGGTTAAAAGCACCTCTTCCCGACGAGAAGAACGAGAAGAGGTACCCCAGACTAACGGAAGAGGTTTAACCTCCCGCAGCTTATTCCCCCAAAGAGCCGCCCACATATCGCGCCAGCGCGAGAGGAGACGGTACGTAAAACAGCATAAAAATCCGAGGAAGGAACAACACAGGTAAAACATCTGGGTGATAAAATGGCCGATTTGGCAGCGGCGTCGGCAGACTCGTTGCCTGAGATGCCCACATGACCTGGAATCCACATGAAGGTGACGCTAATGCCAGAGGCACCAAGCGAGTGGAGCAGGTCATGTATGCGCTGTACGAGAGGGTGGTAACTGTACAGCGCGTTAATACCCTGAAGGGCACTCAGAGAGTCGGTACATACAACACAGCGCCGAAAGACGTGCCGCTGAATGTATAAAACACATTGATATATACTAAAAAGTTCGGCAGTATAAATCGAACATTGTTCAGGTAAACGAAAAGTAAAACTCTGTACATCAAACACAAAGGCACATCCTACTCCGACATCAGTCTTAGACCCATCAGTATATATAAAATGACAGTCCCCGAACTCCGCCTGTAGTTCTAAAAAGGCGGATCTAAGAACAGAAGAGGGGTCGCATTTTTCGGCATCGACGTTAGCCCAAGGTGGATGTGGGCCTCAGCGCGCGACCATGGAGGAAAACGTGTTTCCCCTCGGGTAAGGGTCGGCGCTGCGAAACGTCCAAATGCCGAAGTAGCAGTCGAAATCGAACCCCTGGAGGGAGCAAAGCAGAGGAGCTAACTAAATATTGCCGGTCAAGAGAATCCTCGTAAAATGCCGCGAAGGACGGGTGGTCAGGCAAGCTAGAGAGTCGACAGGGATAGCTACACAAGAGCATCTCACGCCTGAAAGACAGCGGAGGCTCTGCAGCCTCAGCGTAAAGACTGGGCACGGGGCTAGTTGCAAAGGCCCCTGTAGCCACTCTAAGACCACGATGATGAATGGGATTCAAACGACGTAACACAGATGGACGTGCCGACGAATAAACAATACACCCGTAATCAAGCTTGGATCGGACCAAAGAGCGATAAAGGCGAAGAAGGACGGTCCTATCAGCTCCACAGGATGTGCCACTTAAAACACGTAAAAGATTAAGAGAACGGTCACACTTTGCTTTTAAAAAGGAAACGTGCGAGGTCCAACACAACTTCCTATCAAAAATCAACCCCAAAAATTTCGCCTCGTCTGCAAACGGAAGTATCCCTGGCCCAAGATGGAGAGAGGGCGGAGGGAAATACTTCCGGCGCCAGAAGTTGATGCAGACGGATTTCTCGGCGGAGAAATTAAAGCCGTTGGCGTTACTCCAGGCGTAGAGCCGGTCGATATAGCTCTGGAGACGGCGTTCGAGTAGACAGGTCCGCCGTGAACTACAATAAATGGCAAAATCATCAACAAAAAGGGACGATGAAATGCCAGGTGGAATACAATCAACAATGGGGTTGATAGCAATCGCAAAAAGTGTGACACTGAGCACAGAGCCCTGCGGTACTCCGTTCTCTTGAATAAAACGACTAGATAAAACCGAGCCCACACGTACACGAAAGACGCGGTCCGTCATGAACTCCCGAAGAAATATGGGAAGACGACCGCGGATATTCCATTCCTGAAGTGTACGTAAAATGCCGCCCCTCCAACAAGTGTCATAAGCTTTCTCCAGGTCAAAAAACACAGCCACGGTTTGACACTTTCTCAGAAATCCATTCATAACATGCGTCGACAGAGACACCAGATGGTCGACGGTAGAGCGATAGCGACGAAATCCGCACTGAGCGTTCGCTAAAAGTTTCTGAAACTCAAGCCACCATGTAAACCGCCCGTTGATCATTCGCTCCATCACCTTGCAAATGCAACTGGTGAGGGAGATAGGGCGGTAGCTGGAAGGTAGGTGGCGATCCTTCCCAGGCTTAAGAATAGGGACAATGGTGGCTTCGCGCCAAACGGAAGGAAAAATGCCGTCTTGCCAAATACGGTTATAGACCTGTAGGAGAAAGAGTTTACTGTCGGCTGATAGGTGCTTTAACATCAGGACATGAATGCCATCCGGCCCAGGTGCGGAGTGCCTAGAGCAATGAAGAGCGTGCTCCAGCTCCCTCATTGTAAAAGGTTCGTTATAACATTCAGTGTTACCCGACCGAAAAGTATATGGTGCGGAATCCAGCCGGTCCTTAATACAGCGAAAACCGGCGGAATAACGGTCTGAACAGGAAACCGCCTCAAAGGCAGATCCTAAGGTGTTAGCGATGGCAGCCGGATCTACTATGATGGCATTGGAAACCTGAAGGCCAGAAACAGTACAATGCGACACTTTACCTGAGAAGCGACGAAGTTTATCCCAAACAACAGATGAAGGCGTAAAGCGATTAAAAGACTCGACAAAACGAGTCCACGACGCCTTCTTGCTATCCTGAATAATGCGACGAGCCCTGGCGCGCGATTGTTTAAAAGTCACCAAATTATCAAGTGTAGGGTATCGCCGAAACACCCTAAGTGCAGTCCTACGGGCACGAACGGCGTCCCGACAATCCTCGTTCCACCACGGAACAGGTGGCCGCCGAGGTTGGGAGGATGAACGGGGTATTGCGCGTTCGGCGGCAGAGAAAATAATAGACGTAAGGTGCTGCACTAGTTGGTTAATGTCGGAAAAGGGCTGGTCGTCAAAATGCACGAGGCTGGAATACAAGCTCCAGTCGGCTTTTGCGAATATCCAGGTAGGTACTCTGGAATGCTGTACGTGGTGCGACAGAAGAGAAACGATGCAGGGGTAATGGTCGCTGGAGTAGGTGTCAGCGACGACGTTCCACTGAAGACGACGTGCAAGCTGGAGTGAGCAAATGGCAAGGTCCAGGTGAGAAAATGTACCAGAAGAATCAGAAATAAAAGTAGGTGCACCTGTATTGAGGATGGAAAGATTCAACTGATAAAAAATGTCGAAAAGAAGAGTTCCCCTCGCACAAGCCCTTGGCGAACCTTATAGTGGGTGATGGGCATTAAAATCTCCCAACAGAAGAAATGGTGTTGGGAGAGCGGACAGAAGAGCTCGAATGTCCGCGGGAGCGAGGGGAGACGATGGAGGTGAATACACAGAGCAAACAGAAAACAAAAAGCCGGGTAAGTGAAGGCGAACGGCAACAGCTTGCAAGTCGGACGTAAGTGTGATAGTTTGAAAATGAACGTCATTACGCACCAAAATCATGACACCACCATGAGCAGGAGTACCCTCCTCCGGTTCAAGGTCGTAGCGAACCGGAGTATATCCTCGGAGATCAAAAGGATCGTGAGGGCGAAGCTTAGTCTCCTGCAAACATACGACCATAGGCGAATGGGAACGCAATAAAAGTTGCAGTTCCGCCCTATGCGATCGTACACCACGTACATTCCAGGTCAGGATAGCCATTACGAAAAAGGGGATATACTGTCTATTTAGAAAGGCGGCTTAAAATTACCTTTTGTTTAACCTTTGGGCTCGGGCTTTTTGTATGGAGTTGGTCAGACTCCATAGCTTCCTCGGAGGGAGGGCCCACGCGCTCAGTGCCAGAAACCGATTCAAGCGCCGTGAATCGGTTCTGGGTGGCGATGGGTGAGTGGTGCCGCTCAGCGCGGCTTGACCCAGGACCTTCCTGGGACAGCGACCTCCGAGGAGGAGAAGGTGAACTTTTGTTACCGCGCGCACGCGGAGGGTCTTTCAAAAAATCTTCCCTACGTAGTTTCTGCTTGGGCTTCTTGTCAGCGGCTTGCGACTTCATTGACTTTGGACCAGGTTTATAAGGCTTGGTAACAGTAGCTTTAATAGACGGCCGGATGGTAGTGGCGGTTAATCCAGTCAAGGTCCAGGTCTGAGTTTCGGCATCTACTCGTGGTACTGGCGAGGCAACAACAGAACTAAATGTGCCAGATCGCAGGAGTAAAGGTTGGCGCGCATGGAAACGCCTCCGGGCTTCGGCGAAGGAGAGTTTCTCCTTTACCCGGATCTCCTGGATGGCCTTCTCGTCCAAATACCGCGGACAGTCGGCAAACGAAGCAGAATGTGACCCCTTATCATTAAAGCAGACGGGGGCTGTTGAACAGGCACCTTCGTGTGAGGGCTGGCTACATGTTGCACAGATGTTAACGGCACTCTTACAGGAGACTTGCGTATGCCCAAAACGTTGGCATTTAAAACAACGCAGAGGTCTAGGAATATAAGGCCTCACAGAAATCCGTTCGTACCCTGCGGAAATGCTCGTGAGCAGATCGACGCCATCAAATGTAATAAACAGGGTACGAGTGGGTACCAATACGCCGTCGCGTTTGGCCTGCACTCGATGCACTGCAGTCACCTTTTGATCGGAGAGATATTCTACGAGATCCTCGTCCGATATACCATCGAGGCTATGGGTGGTAACGACGCCCCGACAGGAGTTCAATGTGCGGTGCTTCTTAACACGGATGGGGTAACCGTGGAGAAGCGTAGCGCGCAACAAGGTCTTACTTTGCTGATCGGACTTAGTTTGTGCCAATAAGGAACCATTCCGTAGACGAGTGAATGATTGAACCGCACCAGCAATAGCATCTATGCCCTTCTGAATTATAAAAGGGTTCACCTTTTCAAAGTTTGGTCCTTCTTCTGTTCTCGAAATGACCAAGTAACAACCAGATGACGGCGGTGCTACTTCTGTTACAATGACTTTTCGGCGCTTGTTGGTATTAATGGAGGAAGGGTGCTCCATAGCGAAAAAATGCAACCGTCTCCGACCTCGGGCTCTGACTTCTCGGGCGTTACCCCGGCTTGGGTGAGTGGCCTATCTATACCAGACTCACCCCAGGGTCACACCTCCCAGAACATAGACAGAGGGACCCAATCGCCGTCAGAAGTCAGCAGCTCATGCAATGGCCCCCCCGCGGGACTGCAGTTGAACAGCGGATACGAACACAAACCCTACATGACGACCCCGGGTGGTGGGGATGACGCCATTACCCACTCACCCAGCTGCGCACGCGGTGCGCGGGTATCCGTCAGGCTGTGTCCACGGAGGATTTAAATGAAAGGATAAAAGAAACTAAAACAGTGTGGGCGTTTCGCACGCAAGGTAGGCCGGCGGGGAAGAAAAAGAGATATGCGAATGTCGTGTGCGAAATGGTCGGAAAGTGATAAGGGAAGAAAGAAACGATGGTGAGGTGCGGTATGGATGGAATGCAAAGAACGCACGAGAGCCTATCTTGTGTCCACCGGTCACTTGAAGAACCCACCTCGACCGGATGGGGGTGAGGGGATGAATATGGCGATGATTGGCTCGGGAACCCCCGGGTGCGCCAAAAACCCGTACTCACATAAGGTGAGCCCCTGAGGGGGTGAATGTTAATAGGAAAATGATCACTCCCATACAGATCCGAAAGCACCGACCAATCAAAGAGAGGAACTAATGTCGGGCTGCAATAAGCAACGTCTAAGGCTGACATTTCCCATAGGTAGATGACAAAAAGGTAATGACACCAGTGTTCAACAAAAGCAAGCCGGACAGATCACAAAGTCTGCTACAAGGTATCCACGAGCATCATCAGTGTCGGAGCCCCACACAGCATTTTTGGCATTCAGATCACCAAGGAAGAGGAGCGGTGTGGGAATCTGCGCCAAAAGCGCCCGAAGATCCATCTCTTGTACGACACCGACCGGAGGCAGATAGACATTACAGACAGAGAAACAAATGAAACTGAGTTGGACACGCACCGCCACAGCTTGTAACGGCGTAGTAAGCGGTATGCGGGCGGCAGAGATGTTAGGCGCCACTAAGATAGCAACGCCACCGCTCGCACGCTGTCCAGTAGCAGAGTCATGCCTAAACGCCGTAAAGTCACGAAGGTGTAAAGTGTGATGAGGCTGCAGATGGGTTTCTTGTAAACAGACCAGTGAAGGGGAGCGTTGTGACACTAAATATTGGATGTCCGGAGCACGAGCCCGGAACCCATTAACATTCCACTGGATTATTTCCATAGGAAGAAACGGATTAATGGACCGTCTTAATCTTCTTTCTCACCTTGGCTGACTTCGGATCAACGATTTGAAAAGACTCCTCTGGCGACTCCTCCGAGGTGCGGGAGTCCGAAGATCCCCTGCGGCTCGTAGAGCGAGATCGGGACTGGACAGAGGAAGCACGGCTATTGGTGCAACGGGAAGACCTGGAACGACTGCGGGCATTAGAAGACTTAGACTTGTTAGCGCCGGTAGACGCTTTGGAAGATGGTGGCACGGCGGAAGATGGAGACCGTGGTGCAGGTATGGCACGAGACAAAGAACTACTTACGGGTAGGTCGGTCTGTGTGGAAGCATTTACAACGGGCGCAGTTTGTAGGCCAACAGAGGTAACAGGAGTGTGGCGGGCCGCAACCGAATAACCCGTAAGGACACAAGGGTTCAGCTGCTCAAAACGGCGACGTGCCTCGGTAAAAGTCAAACGTTCCTTGACACGCAACTCCTGTATACATTTCTCATCGAGGAACTTCGGACACTGTCGGGAGCTAGATGAATGGCTCCCGCCACAGTTCACACAGCAAAGTGCTCGAGTACAGGCCGAGTCCTCATGGTCTGGAAGACCACAACGCTCACAAACAGCACGGCTGTTACACGATCCTTTAGTATGTCCGAAACGCTGGCACTGAAAACAGCGCATGGGGTTCGGAACATACGGACGTACGGCGGCACGCTCATAGCCACAGAAAATCTAATCAGGTAAAACAGTGCCCTTAAAGGTTAGAAATACCGTACGTAATGGTTGTTCTACGCCAACCTGTTTCCGGGTTAGGCGGTACGCTTTAGAAACGCGTTGATCAGAAAGGCAGGTGACGATGTCCTCGTTTGTTATACCGTCCAGACTGGAGGTGGTAACAACTCCCCGACAGGAATTCAACGATTTGTGTGGGGCTACACGGATGGGGTAGGATACCAACAAAGTTGTCTTCAACAATTTCTCGGATTGGTCGGCCGTATTGGTTTCTATCAAAAGCGTACCGTCCCTTAGTCGTGTTGCATTTTTAACTGGGCCACAGATACGGTCAACCTCGCGTTTGATATAAAATGGGCTAACGTCCTGCATGGTTTTTCCTTCACTCGCCAGTTGCAAAATTAAAAATGTGTCAAAGTAGGGGTTTTGCGCGGATGCATAGTGATAAGGACCCCCTTCCGGAACCGTCGGCGTCAGCCTGCCATCCGGGGGTTAAAGAAGAAAAGACACCATATCTCCACGGTCTGTGCCGTCATGGAGACCCCTCCTATGACTGATCGCAAAGCGTACCTCAGAAGGGTCCAATCTCCACTGCTTGGCCACATGTGTAAACCGTTCACCACGCACACCCCGGCTTTAAGCCCCTACCACAGGAATAACCGCCCGTGGCTCCCCACTTTAGGCCGCGCTGCCGTCAAACACAGACACGGATTCAGGGGACTTGTGGTTGATTACACCGGGGTTCCGTCAGCGGTAACACGTCCGGCCCCTGATACTAAGCCAACGGCTCACGGCCGTCGGGACATTAACACAGGCCGGGCCCCTAGAGAGCTACGTGGGTGTACATGACGGTGTGGACGGGCTCCGCACCTAAGGCTACACATGGGGGCAGTGCGAAGGGTCCACCCAACCTTCGCGCCTGAGACCCCCGTAGGGCACACGTCGGAAGCCGCGCTGAAACTGTAGGAAAGGACCACGGAGATAGAAAAGATCCCTGCTGGTGAGACAGGAGTTAATAAGCCTAAGAGAGTACCAACTAAGAATCAGAATAAACCTAGAACAGGAAGAGTGAGAAGAAATAAAGTAACGTGGCACAGTTGATGCGGGTGGAGGGGGTGAAATGGAGGCGAGTGGCTCGGGACCTCGGGTTCACCTAACCCGTACTCACACGAAGTGAGTCCCTGGGGGCGGGGATGAAAGGGTGAATATGGCTATGAGTGGCTCGGGACCCCGGGCGCGCCTAATCCGTACTCACACGAAGTGAGCCCCTGGGGGGCGGGTGGTGGGGATGACGCCATTACCCACTCACCCAGCTGCGCACCCCGTGCGCGGGTATCCGTCAGGCTGTGTATACGGAGGATTTAAATAAAAAGAAACTAAAACTGCGTGGGCGTTTCGCACGCAAGGTAGGCCGGCGGGGAAGAAAAAGGGAGATATGCGAATGTCGTGGTGCGAAATGGCCGGAAAGTGATAAGGGAAGAAAGAAACGATGGTGAGGTGCGGTATGGATGGAATGCAAAGAACGCACGAGAGCCTACCTTGTGTCCACCGGTCACTTGAAGAACCCACCTCGACCGGATGGGGGTGAGGGGATGAATGTGGCGATGATTGGCTCGGGAACCTCCGGGTGCGCCAAAAACCCGTACTCACATAAGGTGAGCCCCTGAGGGGGTCCGGCCCAGGAGCGGAGTGCCGAGAGCAATGAAGAGCGTGCTCCAGCTCCCACATTGTGAATAGTTCGTTATAGCATTCATCATTAGCAGACCGAAAAGTATATGATGCGGAATCCAGCCGGTCTTTAATAGAGCGAAAGCCGGCGGAATAATGCTCTGAACTGGATACCGCCTCAAAGGCAGCACCCAGAGTGTTAGCGATGGCAGCCGGATCCACTATAGTGGCATTGGAAACCTGAAGGCCAGAAACAGTACAATGCGACACTTTACCTGAGAAGCGACGAATTTTATCCCAAAAACAACAGATGAAGGCGTAAAGCGATTAAAAGACTCGACAAAACGAGTCCACGACGCCTTCTTGCTATCCTGAATAATGCGACGAGCCCTGGTGCGCGATTGTTTAAAGGTAACCAAATTATCAAGTGTAGGGTGTCGCCGAAACACCCTAAGTGCAGTCCTACGGGCGCGAACGGCGTCCCGACAATCCTCGTTCCACCACGGAACAGGTGGCCGCCGAGGTTGAGAGGATGCACGGGGAATTGCGCGTTCGGCGGCAGAGAAAATCGTAGACGTAAGGTGCTGCACTAGTTGGTTAAGTCGGCGAAGGGCTGATCGTAAAAATGCACGAGGCTGGAATACAAGCTCCAGTCGGCTTTTGTCAATATCCAGGTAGGTACTCTGGAATGCTGTACGTGGCGTGACAGAAGAGAAACGATGCGGGGATAATGGTCGCTGGAGTAGGTGTCAGCGACGACGTTCCACTGAAGACGACTAGCAAGCTGAAGTGAGCAAATGGCAAGGTCCAGGTGAGATAATGTACCAGAAGAATCAGAAATAAAAGTAGGTGCACCTGTATTGAGGATGGAAAGATTGAACTGTTAAAAAATGTCGGAAAGAAGAGTTCCCCTCGCACAAGCCCTTGGCGAAGCCCACAGTGGGTGATGGGCATTAAAATCTCCCAACAGAAGAAATAGTGTTGGGAGAGCGGACAGGAGAGCTCGAATGTCCGCGGGAGCGAGGGGAGACGATGGAGGTGAATACACAGAGCAAACAGAAAACAAAAAGCCGGGTAAGCGAAGGCGAACGGCAACAGTTTGCAAGTCGGATGTAAGTGTGATAGTTCGAAAATCAACGTCGTTACGCACTAAGAACATGATACCTCCATGAGCAGGAGTACCCTCCTCCGGTTCAAGGTCGTAGCGAACCGGAGTATATCCTCGGAGATCAAAAGGATCGTGAGGGCGAAGCTTAGTCTCCTGCAAACATACGACCATAGGCGAATGGGAACGCAATAAAAGTTGAATTTCCGCCCTATGCGATCGTACACCACGTACATTCCAGGTCAGGATAGCCATTAAGAAAAAGGGGATAAACTGTCTATTTAGAAGGGCGGCTTAAAATTACCTTTTGTTTAACCTTTGGGCTCGGGCTTTTTGTATGGAGTTGGTCAGACTCCATAGCTTCCTCGGAGGGAGGGTCCACGCGCTCAGTGCCAGAAACCGATTCAAGCGCCGTGAATCGGTTCTGGGTGGCGATGGGTGAGGGGTGCCGCTGAGCGCAGCTTGTCCCAGGAGCTTCCTGGGACAGCGACCTCCGAGGAGAAGGTGAACTTTTGTTACCGCGCGCACGCGGAGGGTCTTTCAAAAAATCTTCCCTACGAAGTTTCTGCTTGGGTTTCTTTTCAGCGGCTTGCGACTTCATTGACTTCGGACCAGGTTTATACGGCTTGGTAACTGTAGCTTTAATGGACGGCCGGATGGTAGTGGCTAATCCAGTCATGCTCCAGGTCTGAGTTTCGGCATCTACTCGTGGTACTGGCGAGGCAACAACAGAACTAAATGTGCCAGATCGCAGGAGTGAAGGTTGGCGCGCATGGTAACGCCTCCGGGCTTCAGCGAAGGAGAGTTTTTCCTTTACCCGGATCTCCTGGATCGCCTTCTCGTCCAAGTACCGCGGACAGTCGGCAAACGAAGCAGAATGAGACCCTTTACAATTAACGCAGACGGGGGCTGTTGAACAGGTACCTTCGTGTGAGGGCTGGCTACATGTTGCACAGATGTTAACGGCACTCTTACAGGAGACTTGCGTATGCCCAAAACGTTGGCATTTAAAACAACGCAGAGGTCTAGGAATATAAGGCCTCACAGAAATCCGTTCGTACCCTGCGGAAATGCTCGTGGGCAGATCGACATCATCAAATGTTAGAAACAGGGTACGAGTGGGTACCAATACGCCGTCACGTTTCGCCTGCACTCGATGGACCGCTGTCACCTTCTGGTCTGCAAGATATTCCACCAGGTCCTCGTCCGATATTCCATCGAGCCTATGCGTGGTGACAACGCATCGGCAAGAATTCAAGGTGCGGTGCTTCTCAACACGGATAGGATAACCGTTGAGAATCGTAGCGCGCAACAAGGTCTTACTCCTCTGTTCGGATTTGGTTTGAACCAACAGGGAACCAATGCGTAGACGAGTGCAGGACTGAACCGCACCTGAAATAGCGTCAATGCCCTTCTGGATAATGAAAGGGTTCACCTTCTCAAACGTTTGACCTTCCTGAGTTCGTGAAACCACTAAGTAACTACCAGTTGTCGGCGGTGCTACTTCTGTTGCAAGTACTTTACGGCGCTTATTATTAATAATGGAGAAAGGGTGCTCCATAGCGAAAGAAATCCTCCACCATTGCAACCGTCTCCGACCTCGGGCTCTGACTTCCCGGGCGTTACCCCAGCTTGGGTGAGTGGCCTATCTATACCAGACTCACCCCAGGGTCACACCTCCCAGAAAATAGACAGAGGGACCCAATCGCCGTCAGAAGCCAGGAGCTCATGCAATGGCCCCCGCGGGACTGCAGTTGAACAGCGGATACGAACACAAACCCTACATGATGACCCCGGGTGGTGGGGATGACGCCATTACCCACTCACCCAGCTGCGCACCTCGTACGCGGGTATCCGTCAGGCTGTGTCCACGGAGGATTAAAATTAAAGGTTAAAAGAAACTAGAACTGTGTGGGCGTTTCGCACTCAAGGTAGGCCGGCGAAGAAGTAAAAGAGATGTGTAAATGAATGGGCTTGGGGCAAATGTGCATAAGTAGAAGAGAAGTAAGAAACGATGGCGAGAGGCGACATGGAGTGAAATGCACAGAACGCACGAGAGGCTACCTTGAGTCACCTGGTGACGAGAACGAACCCACCTCGACCGAACGGGGATGAATGGGTGAAAATCGCTATGAATGGGTCGGGTACCCCGGGTGCGCCTAACCCGTATTCGCAAAAGGTGAGCCCCTGGGGGGGACCGAGCCGGAGAGAACGTGCAGGGAACTCCTTCTGGCGACAGAAGTTAACGCAGAGTGTCGTGGCGGCAGAAAATTGAAAGCCATTTGCAATACTTCAGGAGTGAAGGGAGTTGAGACACTGCTGCAGTCGGCGTTCCAAGATACAGGTAAGGCGAGAAGTAAGGTAGACGGCGAAGTCGTCAACACAAAGCGACGAAGAAATTCCGTGTGGAAGTCAACTATAGGGTTAATCACAATAGCAATAGCAAATAGTCTGACGCTGAGTACCAATTCTTGAGTCCCCGTTTCCTTGGGTAAAAAAGGAAGATAAAATCGATAACACACGCACACGAAAAGCTTAGTCCTTCATGAATTTGAGAATGAAGACAGGAAGATGGCCACGAGAACCCCACTGAAGTAAGGTACGAAGAATACCGGTTCTCCAACAAATGTCATAGGCCTTCTCCAGATCAAAAAAGAGCTATAGTTTGGCAGCCCCTCAGGAACCCGTTGAGAATTTGTTTCGAGAGTGACAGATGCTCAATAGTAGAACGGTGCCGACGGAAACCACATTGCACGTTCGCGAGAAGGTTCCGAGATTCGAGCCACCATGTCAACCGCCCGTTGATCATGCGTTCCATAACCTTGCAAACGCAGCTGGTTAGGGAAATCGGGCGGTAACTGGAAGGTTGATGATGGTCTTTGCCAGGTTTTAATATCGAGACAATGGTGGTGGCTTCGCGCCAAACCCTAGGAAACGTACCAGTCTCCCAGATACGATTGAACACCCGAAGGAGAAAGCGCTCAGCATTTCCTGAGAGATGGTGAATGAGCAAAACGGGCACAGCATCAGGACCGGGAGCGGTTTGTCCAGAAAACGCCAAGGCAGACTCCAGTTCGCGCAATGTAAAAGGAATGTTATAGTCCTCGCGGTTACTAGAGCGAAGCGAGATTTCTTGGGCCTCCACCGCGGCTTTACGAGCAAGAAAGGCCAGGTGGTCATGCGCAGAGGTGGAAATTGCCGCGAATGTCTGACCCAAAGTATCGGCGAGAGCATGGGGATCAGCAATCATACAATGGCCAATGCGGAGACCGGCGACATACGATTGGGTAGCCTTAGCAGCGACGAGCCTAAGCTTTTCCCAAACGACAGTGTCAGGCGTTGAATTACTGAAGCCGTCAACGAAATACGCCCAAGAGGCACGCTTACTCTGGCGAATAACCCGACGAGCTGTGGCACGCAGTCGTTTATAGCGCATCATGTTCAATGTAAGGTGACGCCGAAAGACCCTGAGAGCACGCCGGCGCTCACGAACTACTCTGGTGCAATCCTCGTTCCACCAAGGGACCGGCAAACGTTTAGAATTGGTAAAACGACAAGGAATGTAAGGTGGGCAGCAGAGAGGATTACGAAGGTAAAATGCTCCACCAATAGATATACACCGGAAAAGTCGTAGGAAGAAAATTGAACGAGACGGGAATAAAGCGACCAGTCGGCTTTAGTAAACTCCATTTGGGATTTCCGGTGGAATATACGGTTGACGAAAGGAGAGTAATTAGGCACGGAAAATGATCGCTTGAGTGCGTGTCCGCTAAAACGTTCCACTCCAAACGCTGGGCAAGCTGCGCCGAGCAAAAACTTAAATCCAAATGGGAAAGGGTTTCGGTTGAATCAGAAAAGTTGGTTCGCCAGTATTAAGAACAGACAAGTGCAATGGATCGAGGTCGGCGAGTAAAAGTCCCTTGCGCAAGCCCAAGGAGAACCCCAAAGAGGGTGATGGGCATTGAGATCCCCAAGCAACAAATAAGGTTCGGGGAGCTGTGACACCAGGTGGATGTCAGCGGAAGCAAGGGAGGAAGGAGGAACATAAATGCTGCAGAGAGAAAAAGAATAGCCAGAAAATGTAATATGAACGGCAACAGCTTGCAAAGGAGTAGTAAGGCGAACAGGATTGTAGCACACATCGTTACGAACGAGGATCATCACACCGCCATGCGAAGGAGAGCCCTCCTCCGGTGGAAGGTCAAACCGCTCCAAGGAGTATCTCCGGAGAGGAAGGGAATCTTGAGGGCGAAGCTTTGTCTCCTGCAAAGCAAACAATGAGAGGCGTATGCGAACGCAACAAAAGCTCGAGCTCTGCCCGTTGTGAGCGTAAACCACGTATATTCCACTGAAGAATGGCCATTGTAAAGGAGTGAAAACGGCTAAAGAAGGCGCGCGCCGAGCAAAAAGGTTATCACCTGGCCGCGGCTGGGGGCCGGCTAAGTTTAGGCTTCTTCTTCCGAAAAGGGGTGCGTTCCTGTCTATTGCGAATGACAGCTTCAAAACCGTCCGCATCACCCTAGCTGCTACCAGTGTCAGAGCACGTCGTACGAGTGATGGAAAGAGAGCGAGAGCGATCTGAGCGACGACAATGGGTGATGTGCGAGGCAGTCGGTCAGTAGAAGGGACAGATGTTGAAACAAGCAGTAGAGGCGGTGCAAGAAGAGTAAACCTTAGGCAGCGGAGGGGAAATAATGTCGGATGAGTCATCAGTTTGGGTACCTATAGATACCTGAGGACGAGAAGCAGGGACACTCTGAACTGCATCCTGCTTCCGCACAGGCTGGCGGACGGCGTTCGCATACTTCAGGGTGGTGACTGGCTGGAGATCCCTAAAACGTTTTCTGGCCTTGGGAAATGTTAACCGCTCTTTGTCTTTGATTTCCTGTATACCCTTTTCTTCCAGGAACCGGGGGCACTCCTTAACGCTGGAAGAGTGCACACCCCCACAGTTGACGCAAGCAGGCGTGGAAGCACAAACCGACCCATCATAGGAGGCGCGGTCGCAACGAGGGCACACAAGCGCCCCAGAACAACGTTGCTGAGTATGCCCGAATTTTTGGCAACGGAAACAACAAATAGGATTGGGCACATAGAGGTGAACGACGGCACGTTCATATCCGCAGATGATGTAAGACAGCAGCTCCGTCATCTCAAAGGTCAAAACGTCGTCCCTCGTCCCAATCAAACGGTACGCAGTTATAACACCCTGGTCCGATAAACAATTAGCTATATCCTCATTTGAAAGGCCATCCAAACTGGAGGTCGTCACCACACGAGTACGGTTGAGCGACGCGTGTTGCTCAACTTTAACGGGGCAAGAACCCAAAAGACTCGCCTTTAATAATTTCGCCGGCTGGGCGGCATTGGCCACTTCAACTAACAAAGTACCATCTCTACAGCGGGTTGCATTCTTCACAGGTCCACAAATTCTGTCGAGGTCTTTTTTTAATGTGAAATGGGCTGATATTGTGCATGGTCTTGGTATCCGGAAGAAGTCGATTGACAAAGAATCGGGGTCTCGAAAAGATGGAGCGCAGAGGAGCCATGGTGAAAAGGTCCCACTTCCGGAACCGTCGGCGTCAGCCTGCCATCCCGGAGATAAAAGAAGACACCGATCTTCCGGTCTGTGCCGGCCTGGAGCACCCACTTCAGGTCAGATCTCGAGGAATATATCAGAGAAGTTACCCGCCACCCTCCACTACTGACCGGTATGTGACACTTTCACCACAGACAGGCCCGAGTTTATGCCCCTACCACCAGCATAACCGATGGCTCCCCACTATAGGCCACGTCGCCTCAACGGAGGCAACGTGGATTCAGGGGACCTGTGGTTGATTACGTCGGGACCCAGACAGCGGTAACACGTCGGGCCCTCCCGTACATCCCAGCGACACGCGGCAGCTGAGCTGCCCGAGAGGTTCCGGCTCCTCAGGAGCTACGTGGGTGTACATGACTGCGGAACGGCTCCGCATCTAATGTCGCAGTGCGGCGGGTCCACTCAACCTTCATGCCCGAGACCTCCGGAGAGCACACAAGTTGGAAGCTGCGCCGAAAGCGTGGGACAGCACCACGGAGAAAGTAAAGATCCCTGCTGGTGAGACAGAATATAAATCTAAAGTACTAAAACTACAATAAAAGAAATAAGCCTAGAAAAGACGTATAGGTTAGGATGACGACGTGGCAAAAACAAACGGCGGTGGAGAGATGATAAGGGGTATGAGTGGCTCGGACACCCCAGGTACGCCTAACCCGTACTCACACAAGGTGAGCCCGAGGGGGGCAACCATGGAGGAAAAAGTGTTTCCCCCTGGGAAGGGCCGGCGCTGGCGTAACCTCCAAATGCCGAATGATGATGAGATACGGCTTAAGGGCTCTAAACAGCTAAGGTCAACAGCGCCCTTACAAAAATAAAAGTTAAAGGCCAAAATATAAAAGACATGTAAAAAAATCGCATACACAAAAAACGGGACACAAACCCGCGATGTCCAAAAAGCTAAAAACAATACACCAAATCCCAAAAACCACCACACTAAAAGCATGGGCAATAAGAGTAAAATGTGTCGAGGACTGTAGAATGCGAGGGACATGAGCGCCATATGTCCACTGGGGAGTAGAGGCCCATTAAAAAGACAATATAAAATTAGTCAAAAGACGCTCAGTGCATTAAATGTGTCGGCTAAAACCAATGTCACTGATAAAACGTAAAAGACATTCTACAGCAAGCGCGTCGTCTGCCGAAACGTTGGCTAGGCCAACCGGCTGACCAACACGAAGGCGCAACGGAGCTAAAACTTGACACTCTGTTAAAATGTGAAGCACCGTTAAGGGCGCATTACACTGCTCACAGAGTGGTGCGGGGTCACCACTGAGCAGGTATCTATGACTAAAAAGACAATGTCCGATTCGTAAACGAGCTAAAAGCAATTCTTCTCGACGACAAGAACGAAAAGAGATACCCCAGACTAACGGGAGAGGCTTAACCTCCCGCAACTTGTTCCCTCGGAGGGCCTTCCACTCATCGCTCCAAGGCGAGAGGATGCGGAGACGTAAAATAATAAACAAATCTGAAGAGGGAACAACACAGGTAAAACTTCTGGGTGAGAAAATCGCCGATTTGGCAGCGGCGTAGGCAGACTCGTTCCCTGAGATGCCCACATGACCTGGAATCCACGTGAAGGAGACGCCGATGCCGGAAACACCAAGCGAGTGGAGCAGGTTATGAATACGCTATACGAGCGGGTGGTAACTGTAATGCGAGCTAATACTTTGAACAGCACTCGGGGAGTCTGAACAATTCGTGGCGCTGAATGTATAAAAGAGACTGATAAATGCTAAAAAGTTCGGCGGTAAAAATCGAATTCTGTCCCGGTAAACGAAAGGTGGTGATGAGATGTACCTTAAGGGCGCTAAACAGCTAAGGTCATTCAAGGCCCTTACAATGTATAAAATTTAAAGTCCAAAATATAAAAACGTATAAAAAACCGTATCATTACAAAACGGGACACAAATCCGCGATGTACAAAAAGCTAAAAGCAACAATATACCAAATTCCAAAAACCAACAGATTAAAAGGGCAATAAAAGAGTAAAGCCTGTCAAGAATTGTAGAATGCGAGGGACATGAGCGCCATATGTCCACTGGGGAGTAGAGTCCCCATTAAAACAGACAGTAAAATTACAAAGCTAAAGGATGCTCAACGCATCAAATGCGCAGATTAAAATCACTGTCACGAATCAAACGTAAAACACATCCTACAGCACACGCGTCGTCTGCCACAATGTGGGCTATGCCAACAGGCAGACCCACACGAAAGTGCAATGGAGCTAAAACTGGACACTCTGTAAAGATGTGACGAACCGTTAAGGGCGCATCACTCTGCTCACATACTGGTGCGGGGTCAACACTAAGCACGTATCTATGACTAAAAATGCAATGTCCGATTCGGAGACGGGCAAAAGTACCTCTTCCCTACGAGAAGAACGAGAAGAGGTACCCTAGACTAACGGAAGAGCTTGTTCCCCCGGAGGGCCGTCCACTCATAGCTCCAAAGCGAGGCGATGCGGCGACGTAAAATAATAAACAAATCTGACGAGAGAACACAGGTAAAACTTCTGGGTGATAAAATCGCCGATTAGGCAGCGGCGTCGGCAGACTCGTTCCCTGAGATGCCCACAAAAACTGGAATCCACGTGAAGGAGACGCCGATGCCGGAAACACCAAGCGAGTGGTGTGATGATGATGATGATGATGATGAGATGGGGCTTAAGAGCGGTCAACTGCTAAGGTTATTGGCGCCATTGCTATGTGTAAAATATAAAATGTAAAAGTCAAAAAAGTAAAAAAAAAACACAAAAACCTTTTGGTCAAAAAAACTAAAAAACACAACAGATCAAATACTAAGGTCTACACACTAAAATCATGGACAAGAGAATAAAGCAACGTGTCAAGAACTGTAGAATGCGGGGGATACGAGCGCTTGATGTCCATTGTGGAGGAGTGCCCCGATTAAAAGATAATGTAAAATCAAACAGCTAAAAGGCGCTCAGCGCATCAAATGCGACGGCTAAAACCAATGTCAGTGATAAAACGTAAAAGACATTCTACAGCATGCGCGTCGTCTGCCAAAATGTTGGCTATGCCAACAGGCAGACCAACACGAACGCGTAACGGAGATAAAACTAGAACACTCTGCTAAAATGAGACGCACCGTTAAGGGCGCATCACACTGCTCACACCTTGGTGCCGGGTCACCATCGAGCAGGTGCCTATGACTAAAAAGCAAATGTCCGATTCGTAAACGAGCTAAAAGTACCTCTTCCCGACGAGAAGAACGAGAAGAGGTACCCCAGACTAACGGAAGAGGTTTAACCTCCAGCAACTTGTTCCCCCCGAGGGCCGTCCACTCATCGCTCCAAAGCGAGAGGATGCGGCGACGTAAAACAATAAACAAATCTGACGAGGGAACAACAGAAGTAAAACTTCTGGGTGATAAAATCGCCGATTTGGCAGCGGCGTCGGCAGACTCGTTGCCTGAGATGCCACATGCCCTGGAATCCACACGAAAGAGACGCTGATGGCAGATGCTCCAAGCGAGTGGAGCAGGTCATCAATGCGCTGTACGAGCGGGTGGTATATATACAGCGCGTGAATACTCTGAAGGGATTTCAGAGAGTCCGAACAAACAACATAGCACCGTAAGACGTGCCGCTGAATGTATAAAACACATTGATTTATACTAAAAAGTTCGGCGGTATAAATCGAAAATTGTCCAGGTAAACGAAAAGTAAAACTGCCCACCAAAAACAAAGGCACATCGTACTCCAACATCAGTCTTAGACCCATCGCTATATATATAAAATGACAGTTCCCGAACTGCGCCTGTAGTTCTAAAAAAGGGGATCTAAGGACGCAAGCAGGGGTCGCATTTTTCGGCATCGACGGTAACCCAAGGTAACATTGGGTCTCAGCGCGCGACCATGGAGGAAAACGCGTTTCCCCCCGTGGAAGAACCGGCGCTGGCGTAACGTCCAAATGACGAAGGAGATGTCGAAATCGAACCCCTGGAGGGAGCAATGCAGAGGAGCTAACTAAATATTGTCGATCAAGCGAATCCTCGTAAATAATAGCGAAGGACGGGTGGTCAGGTAAGCTTGAGAGTCGACAGGCATAGCTGCACAAGAGCATCCTGAATAATGCGACGAGCCCTGGTGCGCGATTGTTTAAAGGTAACCAAATTATCAAGTGTAGGGTGTCGCCGAAACACCCTAAGTGCAGTTCTACGGGCACGAACGGCGTCCCGACAATCGTTCCACCACGGAACAGGCAGTCGCCAAGGTTGAGAGGATGAACGGGGAATTGCGCGTTCGGCGGCAGAGAAAATCGTAGACGTAACGTGCTGCACTAGTTGGTTAACGTCGGTGAAGGGCTGGTCGTCAAAATGTAAGAGCTGGAATACAAGCTCCAGTCGGCTTTCGTGAATATCCAGGTAGGTACTTTGGAATGCTGTACGTGGTGGGATAGAAGAGAAACGATGCAGGGGTAATGGTCGCTGGAGTAGGTGTCAGCGACGACGTTCCACTGCAGACGAATAGCACGCTGGAGTGAGCAAATGGCAAGGTCCATGTGAGAAAATGTACCGGAAGAATCAGAAAGAAACGTAGGCTCACCTGTATTGAGTATAGAGAGATTGAACTGATCAAAAAGGTCAGAAAGAAGAGTTCCCCTCGCACAAGCCCTTGGCGAACCCCAAGGGGGTGATGGGCATTAAAATTTCCCAACAGAAGAAATGGTGTTGGGAGAGCGGACAGGAGAGCTCGAATGTCCGCGGGAGCGAGGGGAGACGATGGAGGTATTACACAGAGCAAACAGAAAACTAAAAGCCGGGTAAGTGAAGTCGAACGGCAACAGCTTGCAAGTCGGATGTAAGTGTGACAGTTTGAAAATGAACGTCGTTACGCACTAACATGACACCTCCATGAGCAGGAGTACCCTCCTCCGGTTCAAGGTCGTAGCGAACCGGAGTATATCCTGGGAGATCAAAAGGATCATGAGGGCGAGGCTTAGTCTTCTGCAAACACACGACCATAGGCCAATGGGAACGTAATAAAAGTTGCATTTCCGCCCTATACGATCCTACACCACGTACATTCCAGGTCAGGATAGCCATTAAGAAAAAGGGATAAACTGTCTATTTAGAAGGGCGGCTTAAAATCACCTTTTGTTTAACCTTTGGGCTCGGGCTTTTGGTATGGAGATGGTCAGACTCCATAGCCTCCTCGAAGAGAGGGCCCACGCGTTCAGAGCCAGAAACCGATTCAAGCGTTGTGAATCGGTTCTGGTTGGCGAAGGGTTAGGGTTGCCGCTGGGCGCGGCTTGTCCCAGGACCTTCCTGGGACTGCGACCTCAGAGGAGGAGAAGGTGATCTTTTCTTACCGCGCGCACGCGGAGGCTCCTTCAGAAAATCTTCCCTACGAAGTTTCCGCTTTGGTTTCTTTTCAGCGGCTTGCGACTTCATTGACTTGGGACCAGGTTTATATGGCTTGCTAACTATACCCGAAATGGACGGCCGGATGGTAGTGGCGGTTAATGCAGTCATGGTCCAAGTCTGAGTTTCGGCATCTACTCGTGGTACTGGCGAGGCAACAACAGAACTAAATGTGCCAGATCGCAGGAGTGAAGGTTGGCGCGCATGGTAACGCCTCCGGGCTTCAGCGAAGGAGAGTTTTTCCTTTACCCGAATCTCCTGGATCGCCTTCTCGTCCAAGTACCGCGGACAGTCGGCAAACGAAGCAGAATGTGACCCTTTACAATTAACGCAGACGGGGGCTGTGGAACAGGTACCTTCGTGTGAGGGCTGGCTACATGTTGCATAGATGTTAAAGGCACACTTACATGAGACTTGCGTATGCCCAAAACGTTGGCATTTAAAACAACGCAGAGGTCTAGGAATATAAGGCCTCACAGAAATCCTTTCGTACCCTGCGGAAATGCTCGTGGGCAGATCGACGCCATCAAATGTAAGAAACAGGGTACGAGTGGGTACCAATGCGCCGTCGCGTTTGGCCTGCACTCGATGGACCGCTGTCACCTTCTGGTCTGCGAGATATTCGACCAGGTCTTCGTCCGATATGCCATCGAGGCTATGCGTAGTGACACCGCCCCTACAAGAATTCAAGGTGCGGTGCCTCTCAACACGGATAGGATAACCGTGGAGAAGCGTGGCGCTCAACAAGGACTTACTTTGTGCCTCGGATTTGCTTTGAACTAACAACGAACCATTACGAAGCCGAGTGCAGGAAAGAACCGGACCAGCAATTGAGTCAATGCTCTTCTGGATGATAAAAGGGTTCACCTTCTCGAATGATTGTCCCTCCTCTGTACGGGTAATCACTAAGTAACAACCAGCTGTTGCCGGTGCTACTTCTGTTACTAAAGTTTTTCGGCGCTTGTTTATAATGGAGAGATGGTGCTCCATAGCGAAACAAATCCTCCACCATTGCAACCGTCTCCGACCTCGGGCTCTGACTTCCCGGGCGTTACCCCGGCTTGGGTGAGTGGCCTATCTATACCTAGCTCACCCCAGGGTCACACCTCCCAGAATATAGACAGAGGGACCCAATCGCCGTCGGAAGTCAGCAGCTCATGCAATGGCCCCCCCGCGGGACTGCAGTTGAACAGCGGATACGAACACAAACCCTACATGACGACCCCGGGTGGTGGGGATGACGCCATTACCCACTCACCCAGCTGCGCACCCAGTGCGCGGGTATCCGTCAGGCTGTGTCCACGGAGGATTAAAAGAAAGATAAAAGAAACTAAAACTGTGTGGGCGTTTCGCACGCAAGGTAGGCCTGCGAAGAAGTAAAATAGAGGCGTAAATGAGTGAACGTGGGGTGAAATGCGCAGAAATAAAGAAGAAAGAAACGATAGTGAGGTGCGGTATGAATGTGATGCAAAGAACGCACGAGAGCCTACCTTGTGTCCACCGGTCACAAGAACCCACCTCGACCGGATGGGGGTGAGGGGATGAATATGGCGATGTTTGGCTCGGGAACCCCCGGGTGCGCCAAAAACCCGTACTCACATAAGGTGAGCCCCTGAGGGAAAGGTGTCGAAATCCATCCGGTCTCTGATAGAGCGAAAGCCGGCGGAATTATGCTCTGAACTGGATACCGCCTCAAAGGCAGCACCCAGAGTGTTAGCGATGTCAGCCGGATCCACTATAGTGGCATTGGAAACCTGAAGGCCAGAAACAGTACAATGCGACACTTTACCTGAGAAGTGACGAATTTTATCCCAAAAAAAACAGATGAAGGCGTAAAGCGATTAAAAGACTCGACAAAACGAGTCCACGACGCCTTCTTGCTATCCTGAATAATGCGACAAGCCCGGGTGCGCGATTGTTTAAAGGTCACTAAATTATCAACTGTAGAGTGTCGCCGAAATACCCTAAGTGCAGTCCTAAGGGCGCGAACGGCGTCCCGACAATCCTCGTTCCACCACGGAACAGGTGGCCGCCGAGGTTGAGAGGATGTACGGGCAATTGCGCGTTCGGCGGCGGAGAAAATCGTAGACGTAAGGTGCTGCACTAGTTGGTTAACTCGGCGAAGGGCTGATCGTAAAAATGCACGAGGCTGGAATACAAGCTCCAGTCGGCTTTTGTGAATATCCAGGTAGGTACTCTGGAATGCTGTACGTGGTGTGACAGAAGAGAAACGATGCGGGGATAATGGTCGCTGGAGTAGGTGTCAGCGACGACGTTCCACTGAAGACGACTAGCAAGCTGAAGTGAGCAAATGGCAAGGTCCAGGTGAGATAATGTACCAGAAGAATCAGAAATAAAAGTAGGTGCACCTGTATTGAGGATGGAAAGATTAAACTTGTAAAAAATGTCGGAAAGAAGAGTTCCCCTCGCACAAGCCCTTGGCGAAGCCCACAGTGGGTGATGGGCATTAATGATGATGATATGCGGCTTAAGGGCGCTAAACTGCTGAGGTCATCAGCGCCCTTACAAGGTATAAAATATAAAGTCAAAAAATAAAAGACAGGTAAAAAACCGCATAATTAAAAAACGGGACACACACCCGCGATGTCAAAAAAGTTAAAAATAACAATAGAATAACAATAACAATAACAATAAAAACAATAACAATAATAACAATAACAACAATAGTAACAATAACAATAAATATGTCGCAAAAACCAACACACTACAAACATAGCCAATAAAAGATTAAAACGTGTCAAGGACTGTAGAATGCGAGGGACATGAGCGCCATACGTCACTGGGGAGTAAGTCCCTATTAAAACATACAGAATAAAATAACAAAGCTAAAAGACGCTCAGCGCATCAAATGCGACGATTAAAACCAATGTCACTTATAAAACGTAAAAGACATTCTACAGCATGCGCGTCGTCTGCCAAAACGTTGGCTATGCCAAAACGTTGGCTATGCCAACAGGCAGACCCAGGCGAACGCGCAGTGGAGCTAAAACTTGACACTCAGTTAAAATGTGACGCACCGTTAAGGGCACGTCAGACTGCTGACACAGCGGAGCGGGATCACCACTGAGCAGGTAACTATGAGTAAAACGACAATGTCCAATTCGTAAACGGGCTAAAAGTACCTCTTCCCGACGTGAAGAACGAGAAGAGGTACCCCAGATTAACGGGAGCGGCTTAACCTCCCGCAACTTGTTCCCCCGGAGGGCCGTCCACTCATCGCGCCAGCGCGAGAGGCCGCAGCGACGTAAAATAACACACGAATCTGACGAGGGAACAACAGAGGTAAAAAATCTGGGTAATAAAATCGCCGATTTCGCAGCGGCGTCGGCAGACTCATTACCTGAGATGCCCACATGACCTGGAATCCACATGAAGGACACGCTGATGCCAGTGACACCAAGCGAGTGGAGCAGGTCATGTATGCGCTGTACAAGCGGGTGGTAATGGTACAGCGCAGTAATAGTCTGAAGGGCACTCAGAGAGTCCGTACAAATAAAACAGTGCTGTAAGGCGTGCCGCTGAATGTATAAAATAGATTGATAAATGCTAAAAAGTTCGGCAGTAAAAATTGAACATTGTCCAGGTAAACGAAACTTAAAACTACAGTGACCAGACACAAAGGCACATCCAACTCCAGCTTCAGTCTTAGATCCATCGGTGAAGATAAAATAGTAGTCTCCGAATTGAGCCCGTACTTCTAAAAAAGCCGATCTAAAGACTGAAGCAGGGGTCTCAGTCTTCGGCATCGACGTTAGCCCAAGGTGACAGTGGGCCTCGGCGCGAGACCATGGAGGAAAACGCGTTTCCCCCCGTGGAAGGGCCGGCGCTGGCGGAACATCTAAATGCCGAAGGAGCTGTCGAAAGCGAACCCCTGGTGGGAGCAAGGCAGAGGAGCTAATAAAATAGTGACGATCAAGTGACTCCTCGAAAAATAACTCGAAGGACGGGTGGTTAGGCAAGCTTGAGAGTCGACAAGCATAGCTGCACAAGAGCATCTCACGCCTGAAGGACAGCGGAGGCTCTGCAGCTTCTGCGTACAGACTGGGTACAGGGCTAGTTGGAAAGGCCCCTGTAGCGACTCTGATGCCACGATGGTGAATGGCATTCAATCGACGTAACACAGATGGACGTGCCGACGAATAAACAATACACCCGTAATCAAGCTTGGATCGGACCAAAGAGCGATAAAGACGAAGAAGGACGGTCCGATCAGCTCCCCAGGATGTGCCACTTAAAACACGTAAAATATTAAGAGAACGGTCACACTTGGCTTTTAAAAAGGAAACGTGCGAGGTCCAACACAACTTCCTGTCAAAAATCAACACCAAAAATTTCGCCTCGTCTGCAAACGGAAGTATCCCTGGCCCAAGATGGAGAGAGGGCGGAGGGAAATACTTCCGGCGCCAGAAGTTGATGCAGACGGATTTCTCGGCGGAGAAATTAAAGCCGTTGGCGTTACTCCAGGCGTAGAGACGGTCGATACAGCTCTGGAGACGGCGTTCGAGTAGACAGGTCCGCCGTGAACTGCAATAAATAGCGAAATCGTCAACAAAAAGGGACGATGAAATGCCAGGTGGAATACAATCAACAATGGGGTTGATAGCAATCGCAAAAAGTGTGACACTGAGTACAGAGCCCTGCGGTACTCCGTTCTCTTGAATAAAACGACGAGATAAAACCGAGCCCACACGTACACGAAAGACGCGGTCCGTCATAAACTCCCGAAGAAATATGGGAAGACGACCGCGGATATTCCAATCGTGAAGTGTACGTAAAATGCCGCCCCTCCAACAAGTGTCATAAGCTTTCTCCAGGTCAAAAAATACAGCCACGGTTTGACACTTTCTCAGAAATCCATTCATAATATGCGTCGACAAGGACACCAGATGGTCGACGGTAGAGCGATAGCGACGAAACCCGCACTGAGCGTTCGCTAGAAGTTTCTGAGACTCAAGCCACCATGTCAACCGCCCGTTGATCATGCGCTCCATCACCTTGCAAATGCAACTGGTGAGGGAGATAGGGCGGTAGCTGGAAGGTAGTTGGCGATCCTTTCCAGGCTTAAGTATAGGGACAATGGTGGCTTCGCGCCAAACGGAAGGAAAAATGCCGTTTTGCCAAATACGGTTATAGACCTGTAAGAGAAAGAGTTTACTGTCGGCTGAAAGGTTCATTAACATCAGGACATGAATGCCGTCCGGCCCGGGAGCGGAGTGCCGAGAGCAATGAAGAGCGTGCTCCAGCTCCCTCATTGTGAATAGTTCGTTATAGCATTCATCATTAGCAGACCGAAAAGTATATGATGCGGAATCCTGCCGGTCCTTAATAGAGCGAAAGCCCGCGGAATAATGGTCTGAACTGGAAACCGCCTCAAAGGCAGAACCCAGAGTGTTAGCGATGGCAGCCGGATCCACTATGGTGGCATTAGAAACCTGAAGGCCAGAAACAGTACAATGTGACACTTTACCTGAGAAGCGACGAAGTTTATCCCAAACAACGGATGAAGGCGTAAAACGATTAAAAGACTCGACAAAACGAGCCCAAGATGCCTTCTTGCTATCCTGAATAATGCGACGAGCCCTGGCGCGCGATTGTTTAAAAGTCACCAAATTATCAAGTGTAGGGTGGCGCCGAAACACCCTAAGTGCAGTCCTACGGGCACGAACGGCGTCCCGACAATCCTCGTTCCACCACGGAACAGGTGGCCGCCGAGGTTGGGAGGATGAACGGGGTATTGCACGTTCGGCGGCTGAGAAAATAATAGACGTAAGGTGCTGCACTAGTTGATTAATGTCGGAGAAGGGCTGGTCGTCAAAATGCACGATGCTGGAATACAAGCTCCAGTCGGCTTTTGCGAATATCCAGGTAGGTACTCTGGAATGCTGTACGTGGTGCGACAGAAGAGAAACGATGCAGGGGAAATGGTCGCTGGAGTAGGTGTCAGCGACGACGTTCCACTGAAGACGACGTGCAAGCTGGATTGAGCATATGGCAAGGTCCAGGTGAGAGAATGTACCGGAAGAATCAGAAATAAAAGTAGGTGCACCTGTATTGAGGATGGAAAGATTGAACTGATAAAAAATGTCGGAAAGAAGAGTTCCCCTCGCACAAGCCCTTGGCGAACCCCATAGTGGGTGATGGGCATTAAAATCTCCCAACAGAAGAAATGGTGTTGGGAGAGCGGACAGGAGAGCTCGAATGTCCGCGGGAGCGATGGGAGACGATGGAGGTGAATACACAGAGCAAACAGAAAAAAAACCGGGTAAGTGAAGGCGAACGGCAACAGTTTGCAAGTCGGATGTAAGTGTGATAGTTTGAAAATCAACGTCGTTACGCACTAAGAACATGACACCTCCATGAGCAGGAGTACCCTCCTCTGGTTCAAGGTCGTAGCGAACCGGAGTATATCCTCGGAGATCAAAAGGATCGTGAGGGCGAAGCTTAGTCTCCTGCAAACATACGACCATAGGCGAATGGGAACGCAATAAAAGTTGCAGTTCCGCCCTATGCGATCGTACACCACGTACATTCCAGGTCAGGATAGCCATTAAGAAAAAGGGGATAAACTGTCTATTTAGAAGGGCGGCTTAAAATTACCTTTTGTTTAACCTTTGGGCTCGGGCTTTTTGTATGGAGTTGGTCAGACCTCATAGCTTCCTCGGAGGGAGGGCCCACGCGCTCAGTGCCAGAAACCGATTCAAGCGCCGTGAATCGGTTCTGGGTGGCGATGGGTGAGGGGTGCCGCTGAGCGCGGCTTGTCCCAGGAGCTTCCTGGGACAGCGACCTCCGAGGAGGAGAAGGCGAACTTTTGTTACCGCGCGCACGCGGAGGGTCTTTCAAAAAATCTTCCCTACGAAGTTTCTGCTTGGGTTTCTTTTCAGCGGCTTGCGACTTCATTGACTTCGGACCAGGTTTATACGGCTTGGTAACTGTAGCTTTAATGGACGGCCGGATGGTAGTGGCTAATCCAGTCATGCTCCAGGTCTGAGTTTCGGCATCTACTCGTGGTACTGGCGAGGCAACAAGAGAACTAAATGTGCCAGATCGTAGGAGTGAAGGTTGGCGCGCATGGTAACGCCTCCGGGCTTCAGCGAAGGAGAGTTTTTCCTTTACCCGGATCTCCTGGATCGCCTTCTCGTCCAAGTACCGCGGACAGTCGGCAAACGAAGCAGAATGAGACCCTTTACAATTAACGCAGACGGGGGCTGTTGAACAGGTACCTTCGTGTGAGGGCTGGCTACATGTTGCACAGATGTTAACGGCACTCTTACAGGAGACTTGCGTATGCCCAAAACGTTGGCATTTAAAACAAAGCAGAGGTCTAGGAATATAAGGCCTCACAGTAATCCGTTCGTACCCTGCGGAAATGCTCGTGGGCAGATCGACATCATCAAATGTTAGAAACAGGGTACGAGTGGGTACCAATATGCCGTCGCGTTTGGCCTGCACTCAATGGACCGCTGTCACCTTCTGGTCTGCAAGATATTCCACCAGGTCCTCGTCCGATATTCCATCGAGGCTATGCGTGGTGACAACGCCTCGGCAAGAATTCAAGGTGCGGTGCTTCTCAACACGGATAGGATAACCGTGGAGAATCGTAGCGCGCAACAAGGTCTTACTCTGCTGTTCGGGTTTGGTTTGAACCAACAAGGAACCAATCCGTAGACGATTGCAGGACTGAACCGCACCTGAAATAGCGTCAATGCCCTTCTGGATAATGAAAGGCTTCACCTTCTCAAAACTTTGTCCTTCTTCTGTTCGTGAAATAACCAAGCAACAACCAGATGTCGGCGGTGCTACTTCCGTTACATGGACTTTTCGGTTCTTGTTGTTAGTAATGGAGAAAGGGTGCTCCATAACGAAATAAATCCTCCACCATTGCAACCGTCTCCGACCTCAGGCTCTGACTTACCGGGCGTTACCCCGGCTTGGGTGAGTGGCCTATCTATACCTACCTCACCCCAGGGTCACACCTCCCAGAACATAGATAGAGGGACCCAATCGCCGTCTGAAGTCAGCAGCTCATGCAATGGCCCCCCTGGACTGCAGTTGAACAGCGGATACGAACACAAACCCTACATGACGACCCCGGGTGGTGATGACGCCATTACCCACTCACCCAGGGGCACACCCAGTGCGCGGGTATCCGTCAGGCTGTGTCCACGGAGGATTAAAAGAAAGCGTTAAAAGCAACTAAAAGTGTGTGGGCGTTTCGCAATCAAGTTAGGCCGGCGAAGAAGTAAAACAGACGTGTAAATGAATGGACGTGGGGTGAAATGTGCGGAAATTGAAGAGAAGTAAGAAACGACGGCGACGGGCGAGGTGTAATGATATGCACAGAACGCACGAGAGCCTACCTTGAGTCCCCCGGTCACGAGAACGAACCCACCTCCACCGGACGGGAATAAAATAATGAAGATGGCGATGAGAGGCTCGGGAACCCCCGGGTACGCCAACACCCGCACTCACATAAGGTGAGTCCCTGAGGGGGAGAAGGTGAACTCGTCTTGCCGCGCGCACGCGGAGGGTCTTTCAAAAAATCTTCCCTACGAAATTTCTGCTTCGATTTCTTCTCAGGGGGTTGTGACTTCATAGACTTTGGACCAGGTTTATAGGGCTTGTTAAGAGTAGCTGGTTTGGACGGCCGGATGGTAGTAGCGGTCAATGCAGTCATGGTCCAAGTTTGAGTCTCTGCATCGTTGCGGGGTACTGGCGAGGCAACAACAGAACGAAATGTACCAGATCGCAGGAGTGAAGGTTGGCGCGCATGGTAATGCCTCCGGGCTTCGGCGAAGGAGTTTCTCCTTTACCGGATCTCCTGGATCGCCTTCTCGTCCAAATCCCGCGGACAGGTAGCAAATGAAGCTGAATGAGACCCTTTGCAATTTACGCACGGGGGCGGATAAACAGGTACCATCGTGTGAGGGCTCACCACAAGAGGCACATATGTAAACGGCACTCTTGCAAGAGACTTGCGTATGCCCAAAACGTTGGCATTTAAAACAACGCAGAGGTCTAGGAATATAAGGCCTCACAGAAATCCGTTCGTACCCTGCGGAAATGCTCGTGGGCAGATCGACACCATCAAATGTTAGAAACAGGGTACGAGTGGGTACCAATACGCCGTCGCGTTTAACCTGCACTCGATGAACTGCCCTTACCTTTTGTTCGGAAAGATATTCCACTAGCTCTTCGTCTGACATACCATCGAGGCTATGGGTGGTGATGACGCCTCGACAGGAATTCAAGAAACGGTGCTTCTCAACACGGATAGGATAACCGTGGAGAAGCGTGGCACTCAACAAGGACTTACTCTGTGCCTCGGACTTGCTTTGCACTAATAGCGAACCATTACGAAGCCGAGTGCAGGAAAGAACCGGACCAGCAATTGAGTCAATGCCCTTCTGGATGATAAAAGGGTTCACCTTCTCGAATGATTGTCCTTCCTCTGTACGCGTAATCACTAAGTAACAACCAGTTGTTGGCGGTGCTACTTCTGTTACTATAACTTTTCGGCGCTTGTTGTTAATAATGGAGAAAGGGTGCTCCATAGCGAAAAAAATCCTCCACCATTGCAACCGTCTCCGACCTCGGGCTCTGACTTCCCGGGCGTTACCCCGGCTTGGTTGAGTGGCCTATCTATACCAATCTCACCCCACGGTCACACCTCCCAGAACATAGACAGAGGGACCCAATCGCCGTCAGAAGCCAGCAGCTCATGCAATGGCCCCCCGCGGGACTGCAGTTGAACAGCGGATACGACCACAAACCCTACATGACGACCCCGGGTGTTGGGGATGACATTACCCGCTCACCCAGCTGCGCACCTCGTACGCGGGTATCCGTCAGGCTGACTCCGCGGAGGATTAAAAGAAAACGTTAAAAGCACCTAAAAGTACGAAGGCACTCAAGGTAGGGCGGCGAAGAAGTAAAAGAGATGTGTAAATGTATGGACGTGGGGCGAAATGTTCGGAAATTGAAGAGAAGTAAGAAACGACGGCGAGGGGCGACATGTAATGAAATGCCCAGAACGCACGAGAGCCTACCTTCAGTCCCCCGGTCACGGGAACGAACCCACCTCGACCGGATGGGGAAGAGGTTATGAAGATGGCGATGAGAGGCTCGGGAACCCCTGGGTATGCCAACACCCGTACTCACATAATTGAGCCCCTGGGGGGGCGATGTAGGTGAATACACAGAGCAAACAGAAAAGAAAAAACCGTAAATGCAGTCTAATGGCAACAGATTGCAAGTCCGACGTAAGAGTGAGAAGTTGAAAATGAACGTCATTACGCACTAACATGACACCTCCATGAGCAGGAGTACCCTCCTCCGGTTGAAGCACGTAGCGAACCGGAGTATATCCTCGGAGATCAAAAGGATCCTCAGGGCGAAGCTTAGTCTCCTGCATACACACGACCATAGGAGAATGGGAACGCAATAAAAGTTGCAGTTCCGCCCTATGCGATCGTACACCACGTACATTCCAGGTCAGGATAGGCATTAAGAAAAAGGGATAAACTGTCTACTTAGCAGACGACTTAAAATTACCTTTGGTTTAACCTTTGGGCTCGGGCTTTTGGTATGGAGTTGGTCAGACTCCATAGCCTCCTCGAAGGGAGGGCCCACGCGCTCAGAGCCAGAAACCGATTCAAGCGCTGTGAATCGGTTCTGGGTGGTGATGGGAGAGGGGGGCCGCTGAGCGCGGCTTATCCCAGGAGCTTCCTGGGACTGCGACCTCCGAGGAGGAGAACTTTTCTTACCGCGCGCACGCGGAGGGTCCTTCAGAAAATCTTCCCTACGAAGTTTCTGCTTGGGCTTCTTTTCAGCGGCTTGCGACTTCATTGACTTTGGACCAGGTTTATAGGGCTTGGTAACCGTAGCTTTAATGGACGGCCGGATGGTAGTGGCAGTTAATGCAGTCATGGTCAAGGTCTGAGTTTCGGCATCTACTCGTGGTACTGGCGAGGCAACAACAGAACTAAATGTGACAGATCACACAAGTGAAGGTTGGCGCGCATGATAACGCCTCCGGGCTTCAGCGAAGGAGAGTTTTTCCTTTACCCGGATCTCCTGGATCGTCTTCTCGTCCAAGTACCGTGGAAAGTCGGCAAACGACGCAGAATGAGACCCTTTACAATTAACGCAGACGGGGGCTGTTGACAGGTACCTTCGTGTGAGGGTTGGCTAAATGATGCACAGATGTAACGGCACTCTTACATGAGACTTGCGTATGCCCAAAACGTTAGCATTTGAAACAACGCAGAGGTCGAGGAATATAAGGCCTCACATCAATCCGTTCGTACCCTGCTGAAATGCTCGTGGGCAGATCGACGCCATCAAGTGTTAGAAACAGGGTACTCCGTCGCGTTTGGCCTGCACTCTATGCACTGCTGTCACCTTTTGGTCTGAAGATAGTCTACGAGTTCATCATCCGACATACCATCGAGGCTATGGGTGGTAATGGCGCCTCAACAGGAATTCAATTTGCTGTGCTTCTCCACACGGATGGGATAGCCGTGGAGAAGCGTATCGCGCAACAAGGTCTTACTTTGCTGATCGGACTTCGTTTGTAATAATAAGGAACCATTCCGTAGAAGTGCAGGACTGAACCGCACCAGCAATAGCATCAACGCCCGTTTGAATGATGAAAGGGATCACCTCAAAACTTTGTCCTTCTTCGGTTCGTGAAATGACCAAGTAACAACCAGTTGTCGGTGGTGTCACCTCTGTTACGTAAACTTTTCGGCGCTTGTTGGTATTAATGGAGAAAGGGTGCTCCATCGCGAAATAAATCCTCCACCATTGCAACCGTCTCCGACCTCGGGCTCTGACTTCCCGGGCGTTACCCCGGCTTGGGTGAGTGGCCTATCTATACCAGACTCACCCCATGTTCACACCTCCCAGAACCTAGACAGAGCGACCCAATCGCCGTCAGAATTCAGCAGCTCATCAATGGCCCCCCGCGGGACTGCAGTTGAACAGCGGATACGAACACAAAACCTACATGACGACCCCGGGTAGTGGGGATGACGCCATTACCCACTCACCTAGCTGCTTACGCAGGGCGCGGGTATCCGTCATGCTGTGTCCACGGAGGATTAACATAAAAGGTTAAAAGAAACTAAAAGTGTGTGGGCGTTTCGCACTCAAGGTAGGCCGGCGAAGATGTAAAATAGGGGATTAGATAAATAGGCGTGAGGTGAAATGTACATAAACAGACGAGAAAAAAGAAGAGATGGCGAGGGGCGACATGGAATGAAGTGCACAGAACGCACGAGAGCCTACCTTGAGTCCCCCGGTCACGAGAACGAACCCACCTCGACCGGACGGGGATGAAAGGGTTAAAATGGCTATGAATGGCTCTGGTACCCCGGGTGCGTCTAACCCGTACTCACAAAATGTGAGCCCCTGGTGGGGACGAAGGAGTTGTCGAAATCGAACCCCTGGAGGTAGTAATGCAGAGGAGCTAACTAAATATTGTCGATCATGCGAATCCTCGTAAAATAACTTGAAGGACGGGTGGTTAGGGAAGCTTGAGCCGAAAAGCATAGCTGCACTAAAAGCATCTCACGCCGGAAAGACAGCGGAGGCTCTGTAGCTTCTGCGTAGACTGGGTACAGGGCTAGTTGGAAAGACCCCTGTAGCGACTCTTACACCACGATGATGAATGGTATTTAAGCGACGTAACACAGATGGACGTTCCGATGAATAAATGCACGCATAATCAAGCTTGGATCGGACCAAGGAGCGATAAAGACGTAGAAGAACGGTCCGATCAGCTCCCCAAGTGCGACTTAAAACACGTAAAATATTAAGAGAACGGTCACACTTTGCTTTTGAAAAGGAAACGTGAAAAGTCCAGCTCAGCTTTTGATCAAAGATCAACCCCAAGCATTTCAACTCGTCTGCAAATGGAAGGACCTCCAACCCAAGATAGAGAGAGGGCGGAGGGAAAGCCTTCCGGCATCAGAAGTTGATGCAGACGGATTTCTCGGCGGGGAAATTAAAGCCGTTGCCGTTACTCCAGGAGTAAAGACGGTCAATACAGCTCTGGAGACGGCGTTCGAGCAGACAGGTCCGCCGTGAACTACAATAAATGGCAAAATCGTTAACGAAAAAGGGACGGTGAGATGCCAGGTGGAATACAATCAACAATGGGGTTTATAGCTATCGCAAAAAGTGTGAAACACTGAGTGCAGAGCCCTGCGGTACTCCGTTCTCCTGAATAAAACTACTAGATAAAACAGAGCCCACAAGTACACGAAACACGCGGTCCGTACTAAACGCCCGAAGAAATATGGGGTGATGGTGATGAGATAGGGTTTAAGGGCGCTTAAGATCTCGGGTCATCAGCGCCCTTACAATGTATGAAATGTATATCACCAAAACTAAAACACGGTACACAAACCCGCTATGTCAAAAACTAAAAGACAAAGCAATCACCAATACCTAAAAACCAACACACTAAAAGCATTGTCAATAAAACAGTAAAATAACTTGTCAAGAACTGTAGAACGCATGGGACGTGACCGCCATATGTCCACTGGGGAGTAGAGCCCCCATTAAAAAGGCAATATAAAATCACAATGTTAAAAGGCGCTCAGCGCATCAAATGCGCCGATTAAAACCACTGTCATGGATAAAACGTAAAAGACATTCTACAGTATGCGCGTTGTTCGCCAAAACGTTGGCTATGCCAACAGGCAGACCCACGCGAACGCGCAATGGAGCTAAACTTTGACACTGTTAAAATCAGACGCACCGTTAAGGGCGCATCACACTTCTCGTCACCCATACGCAGGTATCTATGACTAAAAAGGCAATGTCCGATTCGTAGACGGGCTAAAAGTACCTCCTTCCGACGAGAAGAACGAGAAGAGGTACCCCAGACTAACGGAAGATGTTTAACCTCCCGGAACTTGTTCCCCCGGAGGGATGTCCACTCATCGCGCCATAGCGCGAGGATGCGGCACGTAAAAGAACACACATATCTGACCAGGGAATAACAGAGGTAAAAAGTCTGGGTAATAAAGTCGCCGATTTGGTACCAACCGATGCCCGCATGACCTACAGTTCACAGCAAGGAGACGCTGATGCCAGAGGCACCAAGCGAGTGGACCAGCTCATGTATGCGCTGTACGAGAGGGTGGTTATTGTACAGCGCGTTAATACTCTGAAGGGCACTCAGAGTCCGTACAAACAACACACTGCCGTAACTCGCGCGCTGAACGTATAAAACATTTTGATAAATACTAAAAAGTTCGGCGGTAAAATCGAAAGGTAAAACTATGATTATCAAAAACAAAGGCACACCCTACTCCAACATCAGTCTTAGACCCATCAGTATAAATAAAAGTACAGTCCCCGAATTGCGGCTGTAGTTCTAAAAATGCGGATCTAAGGACTGAAGCAGGGGTCGCATTCTTCGGCATCAACGTTAACCCAAGGTGACAGTGGGTCTCAGCGCGCGACCAAGGAGGAAAACGCGTTTCCCCCCGAGGAAGGGCCGGCGCTGGCGGAACGTCTAAATGCCCAAGGAGCTGTCGAAAGCGAACCCTTGGAGGGAGCAAAGCAGAGAAGCTAATCAAATAGTGGCAATCAAGTGACTCCTCGAAAAATAACTCGAAGGACGGGTGGTCAGGCAAGCTTGAGAGTCGACAGGCAAAGCTGCACAAAAGCATCTCACGCCGGAAGGACAGCGGAGCCACTGCAGCTTCAGCATACAGACTGGGAACAGGGCTGGTTGGAAAGGCCGCCGTAGCGACTCTTATGCCACGATGGTGAATGGCTTTCAATCGACGTAACAGATGGACGTGCCGACGAATAAACAATACACCCGTATTCAAGGTTGGATCGGACCAAGAGCGGAAAAGGCGAAGGACGGTCCGATCAGCTCCCCAGGATGTGCCACTTAAAACACGTAAAAGATTAAGAGAACGGTCACACCTAGCTTTTAAAAAGGAAATGTGCGAGGTCCAACACAACTGCCTATCAAAAATCAACCCCAAAAATTTCACCTCGTCTGCAAACGGAAGCATCTCCGGCCCAAGATGGTGAGAGGGCGGAGGGAAATATTTCCGGCCCCAGAAGTTGATGCAGACGGATTTCTTGGCGGAGAAATTAAAACCGTTGGCGTTACTCCAGGCGTAGAGACGGTCGATACAGCTCTGGAGACGGCGTTCGAGTAGACAGGTCCGCCGTGAACTGCAATAAATGGCAAAATCATCAACAAAAAGCGACGATGTAATGCCGGGTGGAATACAATCAACAATGGGGTTGATAGCAACTGCAAAAAGTGTGACACTAAGTACCTAGCCCTGCGGTACTCCGTACTCTTGAATAAAACGACTAGATAAAACCGAGCAAAACACGTACACGAAAGACGCGGTTCGTCATAAACTCCCGAAGAAATATGGGAAGACGACTGCGGACTGTACGTAAAATGCTAGCTAGGGGAGACGACGGAGGTGTATAGATGGAGCAACCAGAAAAGAAAAGGGCGGTATGAATGAAGTGGGAGGATGAGGGGCGCGAAACCAGAAAGGTCATTAGCGCACACCACAGATAAAATACAGGTAAGTGAGCAGTTAAAAAAACACCAGACAGATAATAAGGCCGATAATGAAGCACTTAAAGGCTATAAAAGTCAGGTTAAAAGTCGACGAAAAGCAGTAAAAGAGGCAGTGTCAGAGACTGTATAACGAGAAGCTAAAACAAGGTAGCTAAAACACTAAAAACGAAAAAGAAAGAACACAGACAGGACAAACGCTATCCTGGAAACTGCTGCGTCGGATGAAAGTTAAAAGACGTTCCACAGCTAACATGTCCGCTAAAACGTCGGGCAATGCTACGTCCATCTGCAGAGCAGTACGAAGAGTAGCGAAATACTGACACTGCTCTAAAACTCGCCGCTTCGTCAACGGTGCACCGAAACGATTACAAACGGGAGCAGGCTCTCGGCGCAACAAGCGACAGTGGCTAAAACGACAGTGCCCGATTCTAAGTCTACATAAAATTACTTCCTCCCGACGGGAGTATCGTCAAGAAGTAGCCCAGGCAGAGGGTACAGGCTTTATCTCCCGCAATTTGCTAGCCTGGGCAGTGGACCAAGCAGGAAACCAACGAGAGATGATGATGATGAGATGCGGCTTAAGGGCGCTAAACAGCTAAGGTCATCAGCGCCCTTACAAAGTATAAAATGTACTGTCAAACAATAAAAGTCCTATAAAAAACCGCATAATTAAAAACGGGACACAAGTCCACGAGTCCAAAAGGTAAAAAACCAAACACCAAATACCAAAAACCAACACACTAAAAACATGGGCAATAAAAGAGTAAAAACAACGTGACAAGAACTGTAGAATGTCAGGGACACGAGCGCCAATGTCCATTGGGGAGGAGATGCCCCATCAAAAAACAAGAGAAAATTACATAGTCAAAAGACGCTCAGCGCATCAAATGCGTCTGGTAAATCCAATGTCATTGATAAATCGTAAAAGGCACTCTACAGCACGCGCGTCGTCTGCCAGAACGTTGGCTAGCCCAACAGGCAGACCAACACGGACGCGCAAAGGAGCTAAAACTTGACACTGCTAAAATGTGACGCACCGATAAGGGCGCATCACACTGCCCACAGAGTGGTGCGGGGTCACCACTCAGCAAATACTTATGACTAAAAATGCAATGTCCGATACGAAGGCGTGTTAAAATTATCTCTTCCCGACGAAAAGCACGGGAAGAGGTAGCCCAGACAAACGGGAGAGGTTTAACCTCCCACAACTTGTTCCCCCGGAGGGCCGTCCACTCATCGCGCCAGCGCGAGAGGATGCGGAGACGTAAAATAAAACACGAATCTGACGAGGGAACAACAGAGGTAAAACGTCTGGGTGATAAGATCGCCGACTTGGCAGCGACATCGGCAGACTCATTACCTGAGATGCCCACATGACCTGGAATCCACATGAAGGAGACGCTGATGCCAGAGACACCAAGCGAGTGGAGCAGGTCATGAATGCGCTGTACGAGCGGGTGGTAACTATACAGCGAGCTAATACTTTGAAGAGCACTCAGGGAGTCGGAACAAATAAAACAGTGCCGTAAGTCGTGCCGCTGAATATATAAAAGAGACTGATAAATGCTAAAAAGTTCGGCGGTAAAAATCGAATATTGCTCTGGTAAACGAAAGGTAAAACTATTTCCACCACAAAAAAGGCACATCCTACTCCAGCATCAGTCTTAGATCCATCAGTAAAGATAAAAGGCAAGTCCCCGAATTGCGACTGAAGTTCTAAAAACGCTGATCTAAAGACTGAAGAAGGGGTCTCATTCTTCGGCATTGACGATAACCCAAGGTGACAGAGGGCCTTAGCGCGCGACCATGGAGGAAAACGCGTTTCCCCCCTTGGAAGGGCCGGCGCTGGCGTAACGTCCAAAACCCGAAGTAGCAGTCGAAATCGAACCCCTGGAGGGAGCAATGCAGAGGAGCTAACTAAATATTGCCGGTCAAGTGAATCCTCGAAAAATGCCGCGAAAGACGGGTGGTCAGGCAAGCTGGAGAGTCGACAGAAATAGCTGCACAAGAGCATCTCACGCCTGGAGGACAGCGGAGGCTCTGCAGCTTCAGCGTAAAGACTGGGCACGGGGCTAGTTGGAAAGGCCCCTGTAGCGACTCTAATACCACGATGATGAATGGGATCCAAGCGACGTAACACAGATGGAAGTGCCGATGAAAAGACAATACACTCGTAATCAAGTTTGGATCGGACCAAAGAGCGATATAGACGCAGAAGGATGGTCCGATCAGCTCCCCAGGATGTGCCACTTAAAACACGTAAAAGATTAAGAGAATGGTCACACTTAGCTTTTAAAAAAGAAATGTGCGAGGTCCAACACAACTTTCTATCAAAGATCAACCCCATAAATTTCGCCTCGTCTGCAAACGGAAGCATCCCTGGCGCTAGATTGAGAGAGGGCGGAGGGAAATACTTCCGGCGCCAGAAGTTGATGCAGACGGATTTCTCAGCGGAGAAATTAAAGCCGTTGGCGTTACTCCAGGCGTAGAGACGGTCGATACAGCTCTGGAGACGGCGTTCGAGTAGACAGGTCCGCCGTGAACTGCAATAAATGGCAAAATCATCAACAAAAAGGGACGATGAAATGCCAGGTGGAATACAATCAACAATGGGGTTGATAGCAATCGCAAAAAGTGTGACACTGAGTACAGAGCCCTGCGGTACTCCGTTCTCTTGAATAAAACGACTAGATAAAACCGAGCCCACACGTACACGAAAGACGCGGTCCGTCATAAACTCCCGAAGAAATATGGGAAGACGACCGCGGATATTCCATGTGTGAAGTGTACGTAAAATGCCGCCCCTCCAACAAGTGTCATAAGCTTTCTCCAGGTCAAAAAATACAGCCACGGTTTGACACTTTCTCAGAAATCCATTCATAATATGCGTCGACAAGGACACCAGATGGTCGACGGTAGAGCGATAGCGACGAAATCCGCACTGAGCGTTCGCTAGAAGTTTCTGAGACTCAAGCCAGGATGTCAAGCGCCCGTTGATCATGCGCACCATCACCTTGCAAATGCACCTGGTGAGGGAGATAGGGCGGTAGCTGAAAGGTAGTTGGCGATCCTTCCCAGGCTTAAGAATAGGGACAATGGTGGCTTCGCGCCAAACGGAAGGAAAAATGCCGTCTTGCCGAATACGGTTATAGACCTGTAAGAGAAAGAGTTTACTGTCGGCTGAAAGGTGCTTTAACATCAGGACATGAATGCCGTCCGGCCCAGGAGCGGAGTGCCTAAAACAATTAAGAGCGTGCTCCAGCTCCCTCATTGTGAATAGTTCGTTATAGCATTCATCATTAGCAGACCGAAAAGTATATGATGCGGAATCCAGCCGGTCTTTAATAGAGCGAAAGCCGGCGGAATAATGGTCTGAACTGGAAACCGCCTCAAAGGCAGCACCCAGAGTGTTAGCGATGGCAGCAGGATCCACTATGGTGGCATTAGAAACCTGAAGGCCAGAAACAGTACAATGTGACACTTTACCTGAGAAGCGACGAAGTTTATCCCAAACAACGGATGAAGGCGTAAAACGATTAAAAGACTCGACAAAACGAGCCCAAGATGCCTTCTTGCTATCCTGAATAATGCGACGAGCCCTGGCGCGTGATTGTTTAAAAGTCACCAAATTATCATGTGTAGGGTGTCGCCGAAACACCCTAAGTGCAGTCCTACGGGCACGAACGGCGTCCCGACAATCCTCGTTCCACCACGGAACAGGTGGCCGCCGAGGTTGGGAGGATGAACGGGGTATTGCGCGTTCGGCGGCAGAGAAAATAATAGACGTAAGGTGCTGCACTAGTTGGTGAATGTCGGAGAAGGGCTGGTCGTCAAAATGCACGAGGCTGGAATACAAGCTCCAGTCGGCTTTTGCGAATATCCAGGTAGGTACTCTGGAATGCTGTACGTGGTGCGACAGAAGAGAAACGATGCAGCGGTAATGGTCGCTGGAGTAGGTGTCAGCGACGATGTTCCACTGAAGACGATGAGCAAGTTGGAGGGAACAAATGGCAAGGTCCAGGTGAGAGAATGTACCAGAAGAATCAGAAATAAAAGTAGGTGCACCGGTATTGAGGATGGAAAGATTGAACTGATAAAAAATGTCGGAAAGAAGAGTACCCCTCGCACAAGCTCTTGGCGAACCCCATAGTGGGTGATGGGCATTAAAATCTCCCAACAGAAGAAAGGGTGTTGGGAGAGCGGACAGGAGAGCTCGAATGTCCGCGGGAGCGAGGGGAGACGATGGAGGTGAATACACAGAGCAAACAGAAAACAAAAAGTCGGGTAAGTGAAGGCGAACGGCAACAGCTTGCAAGTCAGATGTAAGTGTGACAGGTGTAAAACGCACGTCGTTACGCACTAACAACATGACACCTCCATGAGCAGGAGGACCCTCCTCCGGTTCGAGGTCGTAGCGAACCGGAGTATATCCTCGGAGATCAAAAGGATCGTGAGGGCGAAGCTTAGTCTCCTGCAAACATACGACCATAGGCGAATGGGAACGCAATAAAAGTTGTAGTTCCGCCCTATGCGATCGTACACCACGTACATTCCAGGTCAGGATAGCCATTAAGAAAAGGGGGATAAACTGTCTATTTAGAGGGGCGGCTTAAAATTACCTTTTGTTTAACCTTTGGGCTCGGGCTTTTTGTATGGAGTTGGTCAGACTCCATAGCTTCCTCGGAGGGAGGGCCCACGCGCTCAGTGCCAGAAACCGATTCAAGCGCCGTGAATCGGTTCTGGGTGGCGATGGGTGAGGGGTGCCGCTGAGCGCGGCTTGTCCCAGGACCTTCCTGGGACAGCGACCTCCGAGGAGGTGAACTTCTGTTAACGCGCGCACGCGGAGGGTCTTTCAAAAAATCTTCCCTACGTAGTTTCTACTTGGGCTTCTTTTCAGCGGCTTGCGACTTCATTGACTTTGGACCAGGTTTATAGGGCTTGGTAAAAGTAGCTTTAATAGACGGCCGGATGGTAGTGGCGGTTAATCCAGTCAAGGTCCAGGTCTGAGTTTCGGCATCTACTCGTGGTACTGGCGAGGCAACAACAGAAATAAATGTGCCAGATCGCAGGAGTGAAGGTTGGCGCGCATGGAAACGCCTCCGTGCTTCAGCGAAGGAGAGTTTTTCCTTTACCCGCATCTCCTGGATCGCCGTCTCGTCCAAATACCGCGGACAGTCGGCAAACGAAGCAAAATGTGGCCCTTTACAATTAACGCAGACGGTGGCTGTTGAACAGGCACCTTCGTGTGAGGGCTGGCTACATGATACACAGATGTTAACGGCACTCTTACATGAGACTTGCGTATGCCCAAAACGTTGGCACTTAAAACAACGCAGAGGTCTAGGAATATAAGGCCTCACAGAAATACGTTCGTACCCTGCGGAGATGCTCGTGGGCAGATCGACGCATTCTAATGTTAGAAACAGGGGACGAGTGGGTACCAATACGCCGTCGCGTTTGGCCTGCACTCGATGAACCGCTGTCACCTTCTGGTCTACAAGATATTCGACCAGGTCCTCGTCCGATATGCCATCGAGGCTATGCGTGGTGACAACGCCTCGACAAGAATTCAAGGTGCGGTGCTTCTCAACACGGATAGGATAACCGTGGAGAAGCGTGGCGCTCAACAAGGACTTACTTTGTGCCTCGGATTTGCTTTGCACTAACAACGAACCATTACGAAGCCGAGTGCAGGAAAGAACCGGACCAGCAATTGAGTCAATGCCCTTCTGGATGATAAAAGGGTTCACCTTCTCGAAAGATTGTCCTTCCTCTGTACGGGTAATCACTAAGTAACAACCAGCTGTTGGCGGTGCTACTTCTGTTACTAAAACTTTTCGGCGCTTGTTGTTTATAATGGAGAAAGGGTGCTCCATAGCGAAAAAAATCCTCCACCATTGCAACCGTCTCCGACCTCGGGATCTGACTTCCCGGGCGTTACCCCGGCTTGGGTGAGTGGCCTATCTATACCTAGCTCACCCCAGGTTCACACCTCCCAGAACATAGACAGAGGGACCCAATCGCCGTCGGAAGCCAGCAGCTCATGCAATGGCCCACCCGCGGGACTGCAGTTGAATAGCGGATACGAACAACAACCCTACATGACGACCCCGGGTGGTGGGGATGACGCCATTACCCACTCACCCAGCTCCGCACCCAGTGCGCGGGTATCCGTCAGGCTGTGTCCACGGAGGAGTTAAATAAAAAGATAAAAGAAACAAACTGTGTGGGCGTTTCGCACGCAAGGTAGGCCGGCGGGGAAGAAAAAGAGATATGCGAATGTCGTGGTACGAAATGGCCGGAAAGTGATTAGGGAAGAAAGAAACGATGGTGAGGTGCGGTATGGATGGAATGCAAAGAACGCACGAGAGCCTACCTTGGGTCCACCGGTCACTTGAGGAACCCACCTCGACCGGATGGGGGTGAGGGGATGAATGTGGCGCTTATTGGCTCGGGAACCCCCGGGTGCGCCAAAAACCCGTACTCACATAAGGTGAGCCCCTGAGGGGATTATAAAACGTAAAAGACATTCTACAGCATGCGCGTCGTCTGCCAAAACGTCGGCTATGCCAACAGGCAGACCCAGGCGAACGCGCAGTGGAGCTAAAACTTGACACTCAGTTAAAATGTGACGCACCGTTAAGGGCACGTCACACTGCTGACACAGCGGAGCGGGATCACCACTGAGCAGGTAACTATGACTAAAACGACAATGTCCAATTCGTAAACGGGCTAAAGTACCTCTTCCCGACGTGAAGAACGAGAAGAGGTACCCCAGATTAACGGGAGCGGCTTAACCTCCCGCAACTTGTTCCCCCGGAGGGCCGTCCACTCATCGCGCCAGCGCGAGAGGATGCGGCGACGTAAAATAACACACGAATCTGACGAGGGAACAACAGAGGTAAAAATCGCCGATTTCGCAGCGGCGTCGGCAGACTCATTACCTGAGATGCCCACATCACCTGGAATCCACATGAAGGACTCGCTGATGCCAGTGACACCAAGCGAGTGGAGCAGGTCATGTATGCACTGTACAAGCGGGTGGTAATGGTACAGCGCAGTAATAGTCTGAAGGGCACTCAGAGAGTCCGTACAAATAAAACAGTGCTGTAAGGCGTGCCGCTGAATGTATAAAATAGATTGATAAATGCTAAAAAGTTCGGCGGTAAAAACTGAACATTGTCCAGGTAAACGAAACTTAAAACTACAGTGACCAGAAACAAAGGCACATCCAACTCCAGCTTCAGTCTTAGATCCATCGGTAAAGATATAACGGAAGTCTCCGAATTGAGCCCGTACTTCTAAAAAAGCCGATCTAAAGACTGAAGCAGGGGTCTCAGTCTTCTGCATCGACGTTAGCCCAAGGTGACAGTGGGCCTCAGCGCGAGACCATGGAGGAAAACGCGTTTCCCCCCGTGGAAGGGCCGGCGCTGGCGGAACGTCTAAATGCCGAAGGAGCTGTCGAAAGCGAACCCCTGGTGGGAGCAAAGCAGAGGTGCTAATAAAATAGTGACGATCAAGTGACTCCTCGAAAAATAACTCGAAGGACGGGTGGTTAGGCAAGCTTGAGAGTCGACAAGCATAGCTGCACAAGAGCATCTCACGCCTGATGGACAGCGGAGGCTCTGCAGCTTCAGCCTACAGGCTAAAAACAGGGCTGGTTGGAAAGGCCCCTGTAGCGACTCTTATGCCACGATGGTGAATGGCATTCAATCGACGTAACACAGTTGGACGTGCCGACGAATAAACAATACACCCGTAATCAAGCTTGGATCGGACCAAAGAGCGATAAAGGCGAAGAAGAACGGTCCGATCAGCTCCCCAGGATGTGCCACTTAAAACACGTAAAATATTAAGAGAACGGTCACACTTTGCTTTTAAAAAGGAAACGTGCGAGCTCCAACACAACTTCCTGTCAAAAATCAACCCCAAAATTTCGCCTCGTCTGTAAACGGAAGTATCCCTGGCCCAAGGTGGAGAGAGGGCGGAGAGAAATACTTCCGGCGCCAAAAGTTGATGCAGATAGATTTCTCGGCGGAGAAATTAAAGCCGTTGGCGTTACTCCAGGCGTAGAGACTGTCGATACAGCTCTGGAGACGGCGTTCGAGTAGACAGGTCCGCCGTGAACTGCAATAAATAGCGAAATCGTCAACAAAAAGGGACGATGAAATGCCAGGTGGAATACAATGAACAATGAAGTTGATAGCAATCGCAAAAAGTGTGACACTGAGTACAGAGCCCTGCGGTACTCCGTTCTCTTGAATAAAACGACTAGATAAAACCGAGCCCACACGTACACGAAAGACGCGGTCCGTCATAAACTCCTGAAGAAATATGGGAAGACGACCGCGGATATTCCAATCCTGAAATGTACGTAAAATGCCGCCCCTCCAACAAGTGTCATAAGCTTTCTCCAGGTCAAAAAATACAGCCACGGTTTGACACTTTCTCAGAAATCCATTCATAATATGCGTCGACAAGGACACCAGATGGTCGACGGTAGAGCGATATCGCCGAAATCCGCACTGAGCGTTCGCTAGAAGTTTCTGAGACTCAAGCCACCATGTCAACCGCCCGTTGATCATGCGCTCCATCACCTTGCAAATGCAACTGGTGAGGGAGATAGGGCGGTAGCTGGAAGGTAGTTGGCGATCCTTCCCAGGCTTAAGTATAGGGACAATAGTGGCTTCGCGCCAAACGGAAGGAAAAATGCCATCTTGCCAAATACGGTTATAGACCTGTAAGAGAAATAGTTTACTGTCGGCTGAAAGGTTCTTTAACATCAGGACATGAATGTCGTCCGGCCCAGGAGCGGAGTGCCGAGAGCAATGAAGAGCGTGCTCCATCTCCCTCATTGTGAATAGTTCGTTATAGCATTCATCATTAGCAGACCGAAAAGTATATGATGCGGAATCCAGCCGGTCTTTAATAGAGCGAAAGCCGGCGGAATAATGGTCTGAACTGGAAACCGCCTCAAAGGCAGCACCCAGAGTGTTAGCGATGGCAGCCGGATCCACTATGGTGGCATTAGAAACCTGAAGGCCAGAAACAGTACAATGTGACACTTTACCTGAGAAGCGACGAAGTTTATCCCAAACAACGGATGAAGGCGTAAAACGATTAAAAGACTCGACAAAACGAGCCCAAGATGCCTTCTTGCTATCCTGAATAATGCGACGAGCCCTGGCGCGCGATTGTTTAAAAGTCACCAAATTATCAAGTGTAGGGTGTCGCCGAAACACCCTAAGTGCAGTCCTACGGGCACGAACGGCGTCCCGACAATCCTCGCTCCACCACGGAACAGGTGGCCGCCGAGGTTGGGAGGATGAACGGGGTATTGCGCGTTCGACGGCAGAGAAAATAATAGACGTAAGGTGCTGCACTAGTTGGTGCATGTCGGAGAAGGGCTGGTCGTCAAAATGCACAAGACTGGAATACAAGCTCCAGTCGGCTTTTGCGAATATCCAGGTAGGTACTCTGGAATCCTGTACGTGGTGCGACAGAAGAGAAACGATGCAGGGGTAATGGTCGCTGGAGTAGGTGTCAGCGACGACGTTCCACTGAAGACGATGAGCAAGCTGGAGTGAGCAAATGGCAAGGTCCAGGTGAGAAAATGTACCAGAAGAATCAGAAATAAAAGTAGGTGCACCTGTATTGAGGATGGAAAGATTGAACTGATAAAAAATGTCGGAAAGAAGAGTTCCCCTCGCACAAGCCCTTGGCGAACCCCATAGTGGGTGATGGGCATTAAAATCTCCCAACAGAAGAAATGGTGTTGGGAGAGCGGACAGAAGAGCTCGAATGTCCGCGGGAGCGAGGGGAGACGATGGAGGTGAATACACAGAGCAAACACAAAACAAAAAGCCGGGTAAGTGAAGGCGAACGGCAACAGCTTGCAAGTCGGATGTAAGTGTGACAGGGTTAAAATGAACGTCGTTACGCACTAAGAACATGACACCTCCATGAGCAGGAGTACCCTCCTCCGGTTCAAAGTCGTAGCGAACCGGAGTATATCCTCGGAGATCAAAAGGATCGTGAGGGCGAAGCTTAGTCTCCTGCAAACATACGACCATAGGCGAATGGGAACGCAATAAAAGTTGCAGTTCCGCCCTATGTGATCGTACACCACGTACATTCCAGGTCAGGATAGCCATTAAGAAAAGGGGGATAAACTGTCTATTTAGAAGGGCGGCTTAAAATTACCTTTTGTTTAACCTTTGGGCTCGGGCTTTTTGTATGGAGTTGGTCAGACTCCATAGCTTCCTCGGAGGGAGGGCCCACGCGCTCAGTGCCAGAAACCGATTCAAGCGCCGTGAATCGGTTCTGGGTGGCGATGGGTGAGGGATGCCGCTGAGCGCGGCTTGTCCCAGGACCCTCCTGGGACAACGACCTCCGAGGAGGAGAAGGTGAACTTTTGTTACCGCGAGCACGCGGAGGGTCTTTCAAAAAATCTTCCCTACGAAGTTTCTGCTTGGGCTTCGTTTCAACGGCTTGCGACTTCATTGACTTGGGACCAGGTTTATACGGCTTGGTAACTGTAGCCTTAATAGACGGCCGGATGGTAGTGGCGGTTAATCCAGTCATGGTCCAGGTCTGAGTTTCGGCATCTACTCGTGGTACTGGCGAGGCAACAACAGAACTAAATGTGCCAGATCGCAGGAGTGAAGGTTGGCGCGCATGGTAACGCCTCCGGGCTTCAGCGAAGGAGAGTTTTTCCGTTACCCGGATCTCCTGGATCGCCTTCTCGACCAAGTACCGCGGACAGTCGGCAAACGAAGCAGAATGAGACCCTTTACAATTAACGCAGACGGGGGCTGTTGAACAGGTACCTTCGTGTGAGGGCTGGCTACATGTTGCACAGATGTTAACGCCACTCTTACATGAGACTTGCGTATGCACAAAACGTTGGCATTTAAAAGAACGCAGAGGTCTAGGAATATAAGGCCTCACAGAAATCCGTTCGTACCCTGCGGAAATGCTCGTGGGTAGATCGACGCCATCAAATGTAATAAACAGGGTACGAGTGGGTACCAATACGCCGTCGCGTTTGGCCTGCACTCGATGCACTGCAGTCACCTTTTGATCGGATAGATATTCTACGAGATCCTCGTCCGATATACCATCGAGGCTATGGGTGGTAACGACGCCCCGACAGGAGTTCAATGTGCGGTGCTTCTCAACACGGATAGGGTAACCGTGGAGAAGGGTAGCGCGCAACAAGGTCTTACTTTGCTGATCGGACTTAGTTTATGCCAATAAGGAACCATTCCGTAGACGAGTGCATGATTGAACCGCACCAGTAATAGCATCTATGCCCTTCTGAATTATAAAAGGGTTCACCTTCTCAAAGTTTTGTCCTTCTTCTGTTCTCGAAATGACCAAGTAACAACCAGATGACGGCGGTGCTACTTCTGTTGCAATAACTTTTCGGCGCTTATTTGTATTAATGGAGGAAGGGTGCTCCATAGCGAGATAAATCCTCCACCATTGCAACCGTCTCCGACCTCGGGCTCTCACTTCTCGGGCGTTACCCCAGCTTGGGTGAGTGGCCTATCTATACCAGACTCACCCCAGGGTCACACCTCCCAGAACATAGACAGAGGGACCCAATCGCCGTCAGAAGTCAGCAGCTCATGCAATGGCCCCCCCGCGGGACTGCAGTTGAACAGCGGATACGAACACAAACCCTACATGACGACCCCGGGTGGTGGGGATGACGCCATTACCCACTCACCCAGCTGCGCACGCGGTGCGCGGGTATCCGTCAGGCTGTGTCCACGGAGGATTTAAATAAAAAGATAAAAGAAACTAAAACTGTGTGGGCGTTTCGCACGCAAGGTAGGCCGGCGGGGAAGAAAAAGAGATGCGAATGTCATGGTACGAAATGGCCGGAAAGTAATTAGGGAAGAAAGAAACGATGGTGAGGTGCGGTATGGATGGAATGCAAAGAACGCACGAGAGCCTACCTTGGGTCCACCGGTCACTTGAAGAACCCACCTCGACCGGATGGGGGTGAGGGGATGAATGTGGCGATGATTGGCTCGGGAACCCCCGGGTGCGCCAAAAACCCGTACTCACATAAGGTGAGCCCCTGAGGGGTTAACGCAGACGGGGGCTGTGGTACAGGTACCTTCGTGTGAGGGCTGGCTGCATGTTGCACAGATGTTAACGGCACTCTTACATGAGACTTACGTATGCCCAAAACGTTGGCATTTAAAACAACGCAGAGGTCTAGGAATATAAGACCTCACAGAAATCCGTGCGTACCCTACGGAAATGCTCGTGGGCAGATCGACGCCATCAAATGTTAGAAACAGGGTACGAGTGGATACCAATACGCCGGCGCGTTTGGCCTGCACTCGATGCACCGCTGTCACATTTCGATCGGATAGATATTCGACTAGATCCTCGTCCGATATACCATCGAGGCTACGGGTGGTAACGACGCCCCGACAGGAATTCAATGTGCGGTGCTTCTCGACGCGGATGAGATAACCGTGGAGAAGCGTAGCGCGCAACAAGGTCTTACTTTGCTGATCGGACTTAGTTTGTGCCAATAAGGAACCATTCCGTAGACGAGTGCAGGATTGAACCGCACCAGCAATAGCATCTATGCCCTTCTGAATTATAAAAGGGTTCGCCTTCTCAAAGTTTTGTCCTTCTTCTGTTCTTGAAATGACCAAGTAACAACCAGATGTCGGCGGTGCTACTTCTGTTACAATAACTTTTCGGCGCTTGTTTGTATTAATGGAGGAAGGGTGTTCCATAGCGAAATAAACCCTCCACCATTGCAACCGTCTCCGACCTCGGGTTCTGACTTCCCGGGCGTTACCCCGGCTTGGGTGAGTGGCCTATCTATACCAGACTCACCCCAGGGTCACACCTCCCAGAACATAGACAGAGGGACCCAATCGCCGTCAGAAGTCAGCAGCTCATGCAATGGCCCCCCGGGACTGCAGTTGAACAGCGGATACGAACACAAACCCTACATGACGACCCCGGGTGGTGGGGATGACGCCATTACTCACTCACCCAGCTGCGCACCCCGTGCGCGGGTATCCGTCAGGCTGTGTCCACGGAGGATTAAAAGAAAAGATAAAAGAAATAAAACTGTGTGGGCGTTTCGCACGCAAGGTAGGCCGGCCAGGAAGAGAAAGAGTTGTGTGAATGTCGTGGTGCGAAATGGTCGGAAAGTGACAAGGGAAGAAAGAAACGATGGTGAGGTGCGGTATGAATGGAATGTAAAGAACGCACGAGAGCCTACATTGTGTCCACCGGTCACGAGAAGAACCCACCTCGACCGGATGGGGGTGAGGGGATGAATGTGGCGATGATTGGCTCGGGAACCCCGGGTGCGCCAAAAATACGTACTCACTTAAGGTGAGCCCCTGAGGGGAGAGTGGTGCGGGGTCACCACTGAGCAGATACCTATGACTAAAAATGCAATGTCCGATACGAAGGCGTGTTAAAATTACCGCTTCCCGACGACAAGCACGTGAAGAGGTAGTCCAGACTAACGGGAGAGGTTTAACCTCCCGCAACTTGTTCCCCCGGATGGCCGTCCACTCATCGCTCAAAAGCGAGAGGATGCGGCGACGTAAAACAACAAACAAATCTGACGAGGGAACAGATGTAAAACTTCTGGGAGATAAAACCGCCGATTTGGCAGCGGCGTCGGCACTTGTTCCCTGAGGTAGCTACATGACCTGGAATCCACATGAAGGAGACGCGGATGCCAGAGACACCAAGCGAGAGGACCAGGTCATGTATGCACTGTACGAGTGGGTGGTAATTGTACCGCGCGGTAATACTCTGAAGGGCACTCAGGGAGTCTCCGCAAAGAACACTGTGCTGTAAATCATGCCGCTGGATATATAAAAGTGCCTGATAAATACTAAAAAGTTCGGCGGTAAAAATCGAACATTGCTCCGGCAAACGAAAGGTAAAACTATGCTGACCAAAAACAAACGCACACCCTACTCCAACATCAGTCTTAGACCCATTAGTGTATATAAAATAAAAGTTCCCGATTTTCGCCTGGAGTTATAAAAAAGCTGATCTAAGAACTGAAGAAGGGGTCTCTGTCTTCGGCATCGACGTTAGCCAAAGGTGATAGTGGGCCTCAGCGCGCAGCCATGGAGGAAAAAGCGTTTCCCCCTGGGAATGGCTGGCGCTGGCGCAACGTCCAAATGCCGAAGAGAGTTGTCCAAATCGAACCCCTGGAGGTAGTAATGCAGAGGAGCTAACTAAATATTGTCGATCAAGCGAATCCTCGTAAAATAACTCGAAGGACGGATGGTTAGGCAAGCTTCAGAGCCGACAAGCATAGCTGCACAAACGCAGCTCCCGCCGGAAGGACAACGGAGGCTCTGCAACTTCTGCGTACAGACTGGGTACAGGGCTAGTTGGAAAGGTCCCTGTAGCGACGCTTATGCCTCGATGGTGAATAGCATTGAATCGACGTAACACAGATGGACTTGCCGACGAATAAACAATACACCCGTAATCAAGCTTGGATCGGACCAAAGAGCGATAAAGGCGAAGGACGGTCCGATCAGCTCCACAGGATGTATCACTTAAAACACGTAAAATAATAAGAGAACGGTCACACATCGCTTTTAAAAAGGAAACGTGAGAAGTTCAGCTCAGCTTCCGGTCAAAGACCAACCCCAAAGATTTCACCTCGTCTGCAAATGGAAGGACCTCCGTCCCATGATGGAGAGGGGGCGGAGGGAAATCCTTCCGGCGCCAGAAGTTGATGCAGACGGATTTCTCGGCGGAGAAATTAAAGGCGTTAGCGTTACTCCAGGCGTAGAGACGGTCGATACAGCTCTGGAGACGGCGTTCGAGTAGACAGGTCCGCCGTGAACTGCAATAAATGGCAAAATAATCAACAAATACGGACGATGAAATCCCAGGTGGAATACAATCAACAATGCGGTTGATAGGAATTGCAAAAAGTGTGACACTGAGTACAGAGTCCTGCGGTACTCCGTTCTCTTGAATCAAACGACTAGATAAAAACCAGCCCACACGTACACAAAAGACGCGGTCCGTCATAAACTCCCGAAGAAACATGGGAAGACGACCGCGGAAATTCCATGCATGGAGTGTACGTAAAATGTCGCCCCTCCAACGAGTGTCATAAGCTTTCTCCAGGTCAAAAAATACAGCCACCGTTTGACACTTTCTCAGAAATCCATTCATAATATGCGTCGACAGGTACTCCATATGGTGGACGGTTGAGCGATAGCGGCGAAATCCGCACTGAGAGTTCCCTAGAAGTTTCTGAGACTCAAGCCACCATGTCAACCGCCCATTGATCATGCGCTCCATCACCTTGCAAATGCAACTGGTGAGGGAGATAGGGCGGTAGTTGGAAGGTAGTTGGCGATCCTTCCCAGGCTTAAGTATAGGGACAATGGTGGCTTCGCGCCAAACGGAAGGAAAAGACCCGTCTTGCCAAATACGGTTATAGAGCTGTAAGAGCAAGAGTTTACTGTCGGCCGAAAGGTTGTTTCACATCAGGACATGAATGCCGCCCGGGCCAGGAGCGGAGTGCCTAGAGCAATGAAAAGCGTGCCCCAGCTCCCTCATTGTGAAAAGTTCATTATAACACTCATTATTAGCAGACAGAAAATTAAAGGTGTCGGAAGCCAGCAGGTCTTTGATACAGCGAAAGCCGGCGGAATAATGGTCGGAACTGGAAACCGCCTCAAAGGCAGCACCTTGAGTGTTAGCGATGGCAGCCGGATCCACTATGGTGGCATTTGAAACCTGAAGGCCAGAAACAGTACAATGCGACACTTTACCTGAGAAGCGACAAAGTTTATCCCAAACATTAGATGAAGGCGTAAAACGATTAAAAGACTCGACAAAACGAGCCCAAGATGCCTTCTTGCTATCCTGAATAATGCTACGAGCCCTGGCGCGCGATTGTTTAAAAGTCACCAAATTATCAAGTGTAGGGTGTCGCCGAAACACCCTAAGTGCAGTCCTACGGGCACGAACGGCGTCCCGACAATCCTCGCTCCACCACGGAACAGGTGGCCGCCGAGGTTGGGAGGATGAACGGGGTATTGCGCGTTCGGCGGCAGAGAAAATAATAGCCGTAAGGTGCTGCACTAGTTGGCGAATGTCGGAGAAGGGCTGGTCGTCAAAATGCACGAGGCTGGAATACAAGCTCCAGTCGGCTTTTGTGAAAATCCAGGTAGGTACTCTGGAATGAGGTACGTGGTGTGACAGAAGAGAAACGATGCAGGGGCAATGGTCGCTGGAGTAGGTGTCAGCAACGACGTTCCACTGCAGACGACTAGCAAGCCGGAGTGAGCAAACGGCAAGGTCCAAGTGAGAAAATGTACCGGAAGAATCAGAAAGAAACGTAGCCTCACCTGTATTGAGAATGGAAAGATTGAACTGGTAAAAAATGTCGGAAAGAAGAGTTCCCCTCGCACAAGCCCTTGGCGAACCCCACAGTGGGTGATGGGCATTAAAATCTCCCAACAGAAGAAATGGTGTTGGGAGAGCGGACAGGAGAGCTCGAATGTCCGCGGGAGCGAGGGTAGACGACGGAGGTGAATACACAGAGCAAACAGAAAAGAAAAAACCCGGTAACTGCAGTCTAATGGCATCAGCTTGCAAGTCGGATGTAAGAGTGAGATGTTGAAAATGAACGTCGTTACGCACTAACAACATGACACCTTCATGAGCAAGAGTACCCTCATCCGGTTCAAGGTCGTAGCGAACCGGAATATATCCTCGGAGATCAAAAGGATCGTGAGGGCGAACCTTTGTCTCCTACAAACAAACGACCATAGGCGAATGGGAACGCAATAAAAGTTGCAGTTCCGCCCTATGCGATCGTACACCACGTACATTCCAGGTCAGGATAACCATTAAGAAAAAGGGATAAACTGTCTACTTAGAAGGGCGGCTTAAAATTACCTTCTGTTTAACCTTTGGGCTCGGGCTTTTGGTATGGAGTTGGTCAGACTACGTAGCCTCCTCGAAGGGAGGGCCCACGCGCTCAGAGGCAGAACCCGATTCAAGCGCAGAGAATCGGTTCTGGGTGGCGATGGGTGAGGGGTGCCCCTGAGCGCGGCTTTTCCCAGGAGCTTCCTGGGTCTGCGACCTCCGAGGAGGTGAACTCTGCTTAATGTGAACACGCGGAGGGTCTTTTAGAAAGTCTTCTCTAAGTTTCTGCTTCGGTTTCTTCTCAGTGGCTTGTGACTTCACAGACTTCGGACCAGGTTTATAGAGCTTGGTAACTGTAGCTTTAATGGACGGCCGGATGGTAGTGGCGGTCAATGCAGTCATGGTCCAAGTTTGAATCTGCATCCTACTGGCGAGGCAACAACAGAACTAATGTTCCCGATCGCAGGAGCGAAGGTTGGCGCGCATGGTAACGCCTCCGGGCTTCGGCGAAGGAGAGCTTCTCTTTTACCCGGATCTCCAGGATCGCCTTCTGGTCCAAGTACCGTGGACAGTCGGCAAATGAAGCAGAATGAGACCCTTTGCAACTAACGCAGACGGGGGCTGTGGTACAGGTACCTTCGTGTGAGGGCTGGCTGCATGTTGCACAGATGTTAACGGCACTCTTACATGAGACTTACGTATGCCCAAAACGTTGGCATTTAAAACAACGCAGAGGACTAGGAATATAAGACCTCACAGAAATCCGTGCGTACCATACGGAAATGCTCGTGGGCAGATCGACGCCATCAAATGTTAGAAACAGGGTACGAGTGGATACCAATACGCCGTCGCGTTTGGTCTGCACTCGATGCACCGCTGTCACATTTCGATCGGATAGATATTCGACTAGATCCTCGTCCGATATACCATCGAGGCTACGGGTGGTAACGACGCCTCGACAGGAATTCAATGTGCGGTGCTTCTCGACGCGGATGAGATAACCGTGGAGAAGCGTAGCGCGCAACAAGGTCTTACGTTGCTGATCGGACTTAGTTTGTGCCAATAAGGAACCATTCCGTAGACGAGTGCATGATTGAACCGCACCAGCAATAGCATCTATGCCCTTCTGAATTATAAAAGGGTTCACCTTCTCAAAGTTTTGTCCTTCTTCTGTTCTTGAAATGACCAAGTAACAACCAGATGTCGGCGGTGCTACTTCTGTTACAATAACTTTTCGGCGCTTGTTTGTATTAATGGAGGAAGGGTGTTCCATAGCGAAATAAACTCTCCACCATTGCAACCGTCTCCGACCTCGGGTTCTGACTTCCCGGGCGTTACCCCCGCTTGGGTGAGTGGCCTATCTATACCTAGCTCACCCCAGGGTCACACCTCGCAGAACATAGACAGAGGGACCCAATCGCCGTCAGAAGTCAGCAGCTCTTGCAATGGCCCTCCCGCGGGACTGCAGTTGAACATCGGATACGAATACAAACCCTACATGACGACCCCGGGTGGTGGGGATGACGCCATTACCCACTCACCCAGCTGCGCACGCGGTGCGCGGGTATCCGTCAGGCTGTGTCCACGGAGGATTTAAATAAAAAGATAAAAGAAACTAAAACTGTGTGGGCGTTTCGCACGCAAGGTAGGCCGGCGGGGAAGAAAAAGAGACATATGCGAATGTCGTGGTGCGAAATGGCCGGAAAGTGACAAGAGAAGAAAGAAACGATGGTGAGGTGCGGTATGAATGGAATGTAACGAACGCACGAGAGCCTACCTTGTGTCCACCGGTCACTTGAAGAACCCACCTCGACCGGATGGGGATGAAGGGATGAATATTGGCATGATTGGCTCGGGAACCCCCGGGTGCGCCAACACCCGTACTCACATAAGGTGAGCCCCTGGGGGATAAGTGGGGTGTTGAGGCGTACAGGACAACCGGCAAGCATAGCTGCACAGAAGAACGTAACGACGATAAGAGAGCGGAGGTTCTGCAGCTTCTGCACAGACTCTAAACAGGGCTAGTACGAAAAGCACTAGTTGAGAGACGAATGCCCTGCTGGTGGACTGGATTCAAGCGACTCAGGATGGAAGGTCACACAGCAGAATACACAATACACCCATAGTCAAGCTTTGAGCGAACCAATGATCGATAAAGTCGCAAAAGGACCGTGCGATCTGCACCCCAGGATGTGCCACTTAAAACACGTAAAATACAAAGAGAACGATCGCACCTTGCTTTCAAATAGAGTATATGCGACGACCAACACAACTTCCTATCCAAGATTAACCCGAGGAATTTCGTTTCGTCCGAAAATGGGAGGAGTGCCGCACCGAGTCGGAGACAAGTTGGAGGGAACTCTGTACGGCGCCAGAAATTAATACAGACTGTCTTCTCGGGAGAAAATTGAAATCCGTTTGCAACGCTCCAGGAGGGAAGGGAGATAAGACATTGCTGCAGTCGGCGTTCCAAAAGACAGGTGCGACGAGAAGTTGCGAAGACCGCGTAATCGTCAACAAAAAGCGACGTGGAAATTCCGGATGGAACAGTCAGCAGTGGGGTTAATCGCTATAGCAAACAGTGTGACGCTGAGTACCGAGCCTTGAGGTACTCCGTTCTCTTGGATAAAACTTGAAGATAAAATCAATCCCACGCACACACGAAATACTTGGTCCTTCATAAACTCACGAATGAAGGCAGGGAGACGACCACGGAAACGCCACTGATGGAGTGTACGAAGAATGCCAGTCCTCCAACATGTGTCATAAGCTTTCTCCAAATCAAAAAATACTGCCACAGTCTGGCATCCTCTCAGGAACCCGTCCAGAATGGAGGTCGAAATATGGACAAGATGATCCACAGGAGAACGGTGCCGGCGAAAACCACATTGCACGTTCGCTATTAGGTTCCGAGACTAAAAGCATCAGACCAAACGCCCGTTGATTATGCGTTTCATAACCTTGCAAATGCAACTGGTTAAGGAAATCGGGCGATAGCTAGATGGTAGTTGGCGATCTTTTCCGGGTTTCAAAACTAGAACGATGGTGGCTGCTCGCCAACCTATAGGAAGAGTACCGGTTTCCACGATGCGATTGTAAATCTCAAGGAGAAAGCGCAGTCGAGCAGAGGAGAGATGTTGAAGGAACACCACGTGAATAGAATCAGGCCCAGGAGCGGTAGGCTTAGAAGATGCTAGGGCATGCTCTAGCTCGCGGAAGATAAATGGGCGATTATATTCCTCCTGGTTGCTGGAGCGAAAACAGAGTGCATGGGCCTCCACGCGGCCTTGTGTGGAAGAAAATCCCAGGGATAAAGGGCAGAGCTGGAAATGCGTTCAAAGTTTTTCCGAGGATATCGGCAATAGCAGGTGGTTCGCAAATAGTACTAGAGGCTACCCGAACACCGGGAATAGAAGAACGGGTCTTGCCGGCCACACGCCGAAGTTTGTCCCAGACGTCCGATGTAGGTGTAGAGCTATTGAAACCGGTTACATAGCGCTCCCGGGAGGCTTTCTTGCTGTTCCGAATTACTCTGCGAGCCTTAGTGCGTAATTCCTTTTAATGGACCAGATTATTAAGAGTGGGTGCCGCCGTAATATACCCTAAAAGCACCGCGTCGTGCACGAACGGCGTCCCGACATACCGCGCTCCACCAAGGGACCGGTAAACGCCTGGGATGTGAAGACGTGCGGGGAATGGAACGTTCGACAGCAGCGAAAACGACAGTACGCAAGTGTTCCACCATGAGGTCCACAGAGGAAAACGCGCAGTGAGAAAAACGCGCTAGACGGGAAAAAAGAGACCAGTAAGCTTTGCGGAAGTGCCATTTAGGAAGGACAGGTGAATCGACTGAAGAAGACAGGAGAGTAATTACGCACGGAAAGTGATCGCTAGAATGTGTACCAGCTATGACATACCATTCCATACGATGAGCAAGCTGCGCAGAGCAAAGACACAAATCCAAATGGGAAAATGTGCCGGTTGAATCGGAGAGAAAAGTGGGTTCGTCGGTATTCAGAATTGAAAGGTGATGCTGATCAAGAAGTGCAGCCAAAAGCTCTCCCCTCGCGAACGCCCTAGGAGAACCACAAACAGGGTGGTGTACATTGAAATCCCCCAAGAGTAAATAAGGGGCAGGGAGCTGTAGAATCAGGCGGTCTAGGTCATCCTGTGCAAGAGGAGTAGGAGGAACATAGAGGCTACAGATACAGAAGTTAAAACCAGGAAGAGAAAGGAGGATCCCAACAGCATGCAGAGGTGTGGCAAGCGGAACCCGATTATAAAACACATCATCTCGAACAAGTACTGTAACACCACCGCGTGTGCAGAACCATCCGCCGGAGCAAGATCGAAGCGTTCCGCAGTATACCCACGAATGGCAAAGGCATCCTGAGGTCGAAGTTTTGTCTCCTGCAGAGACGATTAGGGGGTAGCGAGCGTGCAGTAGCATGTTCAACTCCGCTCGGTGTGCACGGAGACCACGGATATTCCACTGAAGGATCAAATTAAGAGCCAGAAATATAATAGGCGAGAAGCGCGTGCGGGTAAGGAAAAAACGGCTATTTAGTAGCCGCAGTGGGTCGGTTGAGTTTCACCTTTTTCTTCCGGGTAGGACTGCGCCCCGGTCGAGTATGCGCAGGCCTCTCGAATCTCTCCGTGTCACCATCGCTGCTAACGGAATCTGAAAAGGTGGTGCGAGTCCTAGAGCGAGAACGGGAGCGACGCGTGGGACGACGGACAGGTGATTTGCGACTTGTGTGGTCAAGAGAGGTGGAACCTGCGGTCGAAGCTGATGGGGTGGAAGCATCTCTTGTGCGAACAGGAACCGGTAGGGAGATACAGGGTCCGAAGGTATATCAGTTTGAACCCAATGGAAACCTGCGAGGGCCGGCCGGGACAGGTCTGCACAACGGCATCTTGTTTGTGTGTGTGTGTGTGATATGGGGTTAAGGGCGCTAAACATCAAAGGTCATCAGCGCCCTTACAAGGTGTAAATATAAGTCAAGAACTAAAACAGGAAAAGTCGATAAGTAAAAACACTAAAAGCACGCACAAAAAGGCTAAAACCACCACACTAAAACATGTTACACAAAACAATAAAAGAGTAAAACCACGTGTCAAGAGCTGTAGAACGTTTTGGACATGAGCGCCATATGTCCGCTGGGGAGTAGAGCCCCCATTAAAAGGGGCAATATAATAGTACAAGATTAAAAGGCGCTCAGCGCATCATATGCGCCTATTAAAATCACTGTCATGGATAAACCGAAAAAGACATTCTACAGCATGCGCGTCGTCTGCCAAAAGGTTGGCCATGCCAACAGGCTGACCCACGCGACCGCGCAATGGAGCTAAAACTTGACACTCTGTTAAAATGTGACGCACCGTTAAGGGCGCATCACACTGTTCGCATACTGGTGCGGAGTCACCACTGAGCAAGTACCTATGAGTAAAAATGCAATGTGCGATACGAAGGCGTGTTAAAACTACCTCTTCCCGACGAGAAGCACGGGAAGAGGTAGCCCAGGCTAGCGGAAGAGGTTTAACCTCCCGCAACTTGTTCCCCCGGAGGGCCGTCCACTCATCGCGCCAGCGCGAGAGGATGCGGCGACGTAAAATAACACACTAATCTGACGAGGGAACAACAGGGGTAAAAAATCTGGGTAATAAAATCGCCGATTTCGCAGCGGCGTCGGCCGACTCGTTCCCTGAGATGCCCACATGACCTGGAATCCACATAAAAGAGACGCTGATGCCAGAGGCACCAAGGGAGTGGAGCAGGTCATGTATGCGCTGTACGAGGGGGTGGTAAGTGTACAGTGCACGAATACTTTGAAGAGCACTCAGGGAGTCTGAACAAATAAAACAGAGTCGTAGGTCGTACCGCTGGACGTATAAAAGTGACTGATAAATACTAAAAAGTTCGGCGGTAAAAATCGAACATTACCCGGGTAAACGAAATGTAAAACTACGATTATCATCAATAAAGGCACACCCTACTCCAACATCCGTCTTAGACCCATCAGTATATATAAAACGAAAGTCCCCGAACTGCGACCGAAGTTCTAAAAAGGCCGATCTAAGAACTGAAGAAGGGGTCTAATTCTTCGACATAGACGTCAACCTAAGGTGACACTGGGCCTCAGCGCGCAACCATGGAGGAAAACGCGTTTTCCCCCTGGGAAGCGCCGGCGCTGGCGTAAAGTCCAAATGCCGAAGAAGCTTTCGAAAGAGAACCCCTGTAGGTAGTAATGCAGAGGAGCTAACGAAATATTGTCGATCAAGCGAATCCTCGTAAAATAAATCGAAGGACGGGTGGTTAGGCAAGCTTGAGAGCCGACAAGCATAGCTGCACAAAAGCATCTCACGCCGGAAGGTCAGCGGAGGCTCTGCAGCTTCTGAGTACAGACTGGGTACAGGGCTAGTTGGAAAGGCCCCTGTAGCGACTCTTATGCCACGATGGTGAACGGCATTCAGTCGACGTAACACAAATGGACGTGCCGAAGAATAAACAATACACCCGTAATCAAGCTTGGATCGGACCAAAGAGCGATAAAGGCGAAGAAGGACGGTCCGATCAGCTCCCCAGGATGTGCCACTTAAAACAGGTAAAAGATTAAGAGAACGCTCACACTTAGCTTATAAAAAGGAAATGTGCGAGGTCCAACACAACTTCCTATCAAAAATCAACCCCAAAAATTTCACCTCGTCTGCAAACGGAAGCATCTCCGGCCCAAGATGGAGAGAGGGCGGAGGGAAATATTTTCGGCGCCAGAAGTTGATGCAGACGGATTTCTCGGCGGAGAAATTAAAGCCGTTGGCGTTAGTCCAGGCGTAGAGACGGTCGATACAGCTCTGGAGACGGCGTTCGAGTAGACAGGTCCGCCGTGAACTGCAGTAAATGGCAAAATCGTCAACAAAAAGGGACGATGACGTGCCAGGTGGAATAAATCAACAATGGGGTTGATAGCAATCGCAAAAAGTGTGACACTGAGTACAGAGTCCTGCGGTACTCCGTTCTCTTGAATAAAACGACGAGATAAAACCGAGCCCACACGTACACGAAAAATGCGGTGCGTCATGAAATCCCGAAGCAATATGGGAAGACGACCGCGGATATTCCATGTGTGAAGTGTACGTAAAATGCCGCCCCTCCAACAAGTGTCAAGCTTTCTCCAGGTCAAAAAACACAGCCACGGTTTGACACTTTCTCAGAAATCCATTCATAACATGCGTCGACAGGGACACCCGATGGTCGACGGTAGAGCAATAGCGACGAAATCCGCACTGAACGTTCGCTAGAAGGTTCTGAGACTCAAGCCACCATGTCAACCGCCCGTTGATCATGCGCTCTATCACCTTGCAAATGCAACTGGTGAGGGAGATAGTGCGGTAGCTGGAAGGTAGTTGGCGATCCTTCCCAGGCTTAAGAATAGAGACAATGGTGGCTTCGCGCCAAACGGAAGGAAAAATGCCGTCTTGCCAAATACGGTTATAGAGCTGTAAGAGAAAGAGTTTACTGTCGGCTGAAAGGTGCTTTCACATCAGGACATGAATGCCGTCCGGGCCAGGTGCGGAGTACCTAGAGCAATGAAGAGCGTGCTCCAGCTCCCTCATTGTGAAAAGTTCATTATAACACTCATTATTAGGAGACCGAAAATTAAAGGTGTCGGAATCCAGCCGGTCTTTGATAGAGCGAAAGCCGGCGGAATAATGGTCTGAACTGGATACCGCCTCAAAGGCAGCACCCAGAGTGTTAGCGATGGCAGCCGGATCCACTATAGTGGCATTGGAAACCTGAAGGCCAGAAACAGTACAATGCGACACTTTACTTGAGAAGCGACGAAGTTTATCCCAAACAACGGATGAAGGCGTAAAGCGATTAAAAGATTCGACGCCTTCTTGCTATCCTGAATAATGCGACGAGCCCTGGCGCGCAATTGTTTAAAAGTCACCAAATTATCAAGTGTAGGGTGTCGCCGAAACACCCTAAGTGCAGTCCTACGGGCACGAACGGCGTCCCGACAATCCTCGTTCCACCACGGAACAGCTGGTCGCCGAGGTATAGAGGATGAACGGGGAATTGCGCGTTCGGCGGCAGAGAAAATCGTATACGTAAGGTGCTGCACTAGTTGGTTAATGTCGGCGAAGGGCTGATCGTAAAAATGCACGAGGCTGGAATACAAGCTCCAGTCGGCTTTTGTGAATATCCAGGTAGGTACCCTGGAATGCTGTACGTGGTGTGACAGAAGAGAAACGATGCAGGGATAATGGTCGCTGGAGTAGGTGTCAGCGACGACGTTCCACTGAAGACGATGAGCAAGCTGAAGTGAGCAAATGGCAAGGTCCAGGTGAGAGAATGTACCAGAAGAATCAGAAATAAAAGTAGGTGCACCTGTATTGAGGATGGAAAGATTGAACTGCTAAAAAATGTCGGAAAGAAGAGTTCCCCTCGCACAAGCCCTTGGCGAACCCCATAGTGGGTGATGGGCATTAAAATCTCCCAACAGAAGAAATGGTGTTGGGAGAGCGGACAGGAGAGCTCGAATGTCCGCGGGAGCGAGGGGAGACGATGGAGGTGAATACACAGAGCAAACAGAAAACAAAAAGCCGGGTAAGTGAAGGCGAACGGCAACAGTTTGCAAGTCGGATGTAAGTGTGATAGTTTGAAAATAAACGTCGTTACGAACTAACAACATGACTCCTCCATGAGCAGGAGTACCCTCCTCCGGTTCAAGGTCGTAGCGAACCGGAGTATATCCTCGGAGATCAAAAGGATCATGAGGGCGAAGCTTAGTCTCCTGCAAACAAACGACCATAGGTGAATGGGAACGCAATAAAAGTTGAAGTTCCGCCCTATGCGATCGTACACCACGTACATTCCAGGTCAGGATAGCCATTAAGAAAAAGGGGATAAACTGTCTATTTAGAAGGGCGGCTTAAAATTACCTTATGTTTAACCTTTGGGCTCGGGCTGTTTGTATGGAGTTGGTCAGACTCCATAGCTTCCTCGGAGGGAGGGCCCACGCGCTCAGTGCCAGAAACCGATTGAAGCGCCGTGAATCGGTTCTGGGTGGCGATGGGTGAGGGGTGCCGCTGAGCGCGGCTTGTCCCAGGACCTTCCTGGGACAGCGACCTCCGAGGAGGAGAAGGTGAACTTTTGTTACCGCGCGCACGCGGAGGGTCTTTTAAAAAATCTTCCCTGCGAAGTTTCTGCTTGGGTTTCTTTTCAACGGCTTGCGACTTCATGGACTGGGACCAGGTTTATACGGCTTGGTAACTGTAGCCTTAATGGACGGCCGGATAGTAGTGGCGGTTAATCCAGTCATGGTCCAGGTCTGAGTTTCGGCATTTACTCGTGGTACTGGCGAGGCAACAACAGAACTAAATGTGCCAGATCGCAGGAGTGAAGGTTGGCGCGCATGGTAACGCCTCCGGGCTTCAGCGAAGGAGAGTTTTTCCTTTACCCGGATCTCCTGGATCGCCTTTTCGTCCAAGTACCGCGGACAGTCGGCAAACGAAGCAGAATGAGACCCTTTACAATTAACGCAGACGGGGGCTGTTGAACAGGTACCTTCGTGTGAGGGCTGGCTACATGTTGCACAGATGTTAACGGCACTCTTACATGAGACTTGCGTATGCCCAAAACGTTGGCATCTGCAACAACGCAGAGGTCTAGGTATATAGGGCCTCACAGCAATTCGCTCGTACCCTGCTGAAAGACTCGTGGGCAGATCAACGCCGTCGAAAGTGATAAACAGGGTACGAGTTGGTACCAAAATTCCGTCGCGTTTTGCCTGCACTCGATGAACAGCTGTCACCTTTTGGTCAGAAAGATAGCCGACAAGTTCTTCGTCCGACATACCATCGAGGCAATGGGTGGTAATGACGCCTCGACAGGAATTCAAAGTGCGATGCTTCTCGACACGGATAGGATAACCGTGGAGAAGCGTGGCGCGCAACAAGGACGTACTTTGCTGTTCAGTTTTGGTTTGAACCAACAAGGAACCAATTCGAAGACGAGTGCAGGACTGAACCGCAACTGCAATTGCGTCAATGCCCTTTTGAATAATGAAAGGGTACACCTTCTCAAAACTTTGTCCTTCTGTTCGTGAAATGGCCAAGTAACAACCAGATGTCGGCGGTGCTACTTCCGTTACATAGACGTTTCGGCGCTTGTTGTTAGTAATGGAGAAAGGGTGCTCCATAGCGAAATAAATCCTCCACCATTGCAACCGTCTCCGACCTCGGGCTCTGACTTCCCGGGGGTTACCCCGGCTTGGGTGAGTGGCCTATCTATACCTATCTCACCCCAAGGTCACACCTCCCAGAACATAGACAGAGGAACCCAATGGCCGTCGGAAGTCAGCAGCTCATGCAATGGCCCCCCGCGGGACTGCAGTTGAACAGCGGATACGAACACATACCCTACATGACGACCCCGGGTGGTGGGGATGACGCCATTACCCTCACCCAGCTGCGCACGCGGTGCGCGGGTATCCGTCAGGCTGTGTCCACGGAGGATTTAAATAAAAAGATAAAAGAAACTAAAACTGTGTGGGCGTTTCGCACGCAAGGTAGGCCGGCGAGGAAGAAAAAGAGATATGCGAATGTCGTGGTGCGAAATGGCCGGAAAGTGATAAGGGAAGAAAGAAACGATGGTAAGTTGCGGTATGGATGAAATGCAAAGAACGCACGAGAGCCTACCTTGGGTCCACCGGTCACTTGAAGAACCCACCTCGACCGGATGGGGGTGAGGGGATGAATATGGCGATGATTGGCTCGGGAACCCCCGGGTGCGCCAAAAACCCGAACTCACATAAGGTGAGCCCCTGAGGGGGAGGATAGCGGAGGCTCTGCAGCTTCTGCGTAGACTGGGTACAGGGCTAGTTGGAAAGGCCACTGTAGCGACTCTTATGCCACGATGGTGAATGGCATTCAATCGACGTAACACAGATGGACGTGCCGACGAATAAACAATACACCCGTAATCAAGCTTGGATCGGACCAAAGAGCGATAAAGGCGAAGAAGGACGGTCCGATCAGCTCCCCAGGATGTGCCACTTAAAACACGTAAAATATTAAGAGAACGGTCACACTTGGCTTTTAAAAAGGAAACGTGCGAGGTCCAACACAACTTCCTGTCAAAAATCAACACCAAAAATTTCGCCTCGTCTGCAAACGGAAGTATCCCTGGCCCAAGATGGAGAGAGGGCGGAGGGAAATACTTTCGGCGCCAAAAGTTCATGCAGACGGATTTCTCGGCGGAGAAATTAAAGCCGTTGGCGTTACTCCAGGCGTAGAGACGGTCGATACAGCTCTGGAGACGGCGTTCGAGTAGACAGGTCCGCCGTGAACTACAATAAATAGCGAAATCGTCAACAAAAAGGGACGATGAAATGCCAGGTGGAATACAATCAACAATGGGGTTGATAGCAATCGCAAAAAGTGTGACACTGAGTACAGAGCCCTGCGGTACTCCGTTCTCTTGAAGAAAACGACGAGATAAAACCGAGCCCACACGTACACGAAAGACGCGGTCCGTCATAAACTCCCGAAGAAATATGGGAAGACGACCGCGGATATTCCAATCGTGAAGTGTACGTAAAATGCCGCCCCTCCAACAAGTGTCATAAGCTTTCTCCAGGCCAAAAAATACAGCCACGGTTTGACACTTTCTCAGAAATCCATTCAGAACATACGTCGACAAGGACACCAGATGGTCGATGGTAGAGCGATAGCGACGAAGCCCGCACTGAGCGTTCGCTAGAAGTTTCTGAGACTCAAGCCACCATGTCAACCGCCCGTTGATCATGCGCTCCATCACCTTGCAAATGCAACTGGTGAGGGAGATAGGGCGGTAGCTGGAAGGTAGTTGGCGATCCTCCCAGGCTTAAGTATAGGGACAATGGTGGCTTCGCGCCAAACGGAAGGAAAAATGCCGTTTTGCCAAATACGGTTATAGACCTGTAAGAGAAAGAGTTTACTGTCGGATGAAAGGTTCTTTAACATCAGAACATGAATGCCGTCCGGCCCAGGAGCGGAGTGCCGAGAGCAATGAAGAGCGTGCTCCAGCTCCCTCATTGTGAATAGTTCGTTATAGCATTCATCATTAGCAGACCGAAAAGTATATGATGCGGAATCCAGCCGGTCTTTAATAGAGCGAAAGCCGGCGGAATAATGGTCTGAACTGGAAACCGCCTCAAAGGCAGCACCCAGTGTGTTAGCTATGGCAGCCGGATCCACTATGGTGGCATTAGAAACCTGAAGGCCAGAAACAGTACAATGTGACACTTTACCTGAGAAGCGACGAAGTTTATCCCAAACAACGGATGAAGGCGTAAAACGATTAAAAGACTCGACAAAACGAGCCCAAGATGCCTTCTTGCTATCCTGAATAATGCGACGAGCCCTGGCGCGCGATTGTTTAAAAGTCACCAAATTATCAAGTGTAGGGTGTCGCCGAAACACCCTAAGTGCAGTCCTACGGGCACGAACGGCGTCCCGACAATCCTCGTTCCACCACGGAACAGGTGGCCGCCGAGGTTGGGAGGATGAACGGGGTATTGCGCGTTCGGCGGCAGAGAAAATAACAGACGTAAGGTGCTGCACTAGTTGGTGAATGTCGGAGAAGGGCTGGTCGTCAAAATGCACGAGGCTGGAATAAAGCTCCAGTCGGCTTTTGCGAATATCCAGGTAGGTACTCTGGAATGCTGTACGTGGTGCGACAGAAGAGAAACGATGCAGGGGTAATGGTCGCTGGAGTAGGTGTCAGCGACGACGTTCCACTGAAGACGACGTGCAAGCTGGAGGGAGCAAATTGCAAGGTCCAGGTGAGAAAATGTACCAGAAGAATGAGAAATAAAAGTAGGTGCACCTGTATTGAGGATGGAAAGATTGAACTCATAAAAAATGTCGGAAAGAAGAGTTCCCCTCGCACAAGCCCTTGGCGAACCCCATAGTGGGTGATGGGCATTAAAATCTCCCAACAGAAGAAATGGTGTTGGGAGAGCGGACAGCAGAGATCGAATGTCCGCGGGAGCGAGGGGAGGCGATGGAGGTGTATACACAGAACAAACAGAAAAGAAAAAACCGGGTAACTGCAGTCTAATGACAACAGCTTGCAAGTCGGACGTAAGTGTGATAGTTTGAAAATGAACGTCATTACGCACCAAAATCATGACACCACCATGAGCAGGAGTACCCTCCGCCGGTTCAAGGTCGTAGCGAACCGGAGTATATCCGCGGAGATCAAAAGGATCGTGAGGGCGAAGCTTAGTCTCCTGCAAACATACGACCATAGGCGAATGGGAACGCAATAAGAGTTGCAGTTCCGCCCTATGCGATCGTAAACCACGTACATTCCAGGTCAGGATAGCCATTAAGAATAAGGGGATAAACTGTCTATTTAGAAGGGCGGCTTAATATTACCTTTTGTTTAACCTTTGGGCTCGGGCTTTTTGTATGGAGTTGGTCAGACTCCATAGCTTCCTCGGAGGGAGGGCCCACGCGCTCAGTGCCAGAAACCGATTCAAGCGCCGTGAATAGGTTCTGGGTGGCGATGGGTGAAGGGTGCCGCTGAGCGCGGCTTGTCCCAGGACCTTCCTGGGACAGCGACCTCCGAGGAGGAGAAGGTGAACTTTTGTTACCGCGCGCACGCGGAGGGTCTTTCAAAAAATCTTCCCTACGAAGTTTCTGCTTGGGCTTCTTTTCAACGGCTTGCGACTTCATGGACTTGGGACCAGGTTTATACGGCTTGGTAACTGTAGCCTTAATAGACGGCCGGATGGTAGTGGCGGTTAATCCAGTCAAGGTCCAGGTCTGAGTTTCGGCATCTGCTCGTGGTACTGGCGAGGCAACAACAGAACTAAATGTGCCAGATCGCAGGATTGAAGGTTGGCGCGCATGGTAACGCCTCCGGGCTTCAGCGAAGGAGAGTTTTTCCTTTATCCGGATCTCCTGGATCGCCTTCTCGTCCAAGTACCGCGGACAGTCGGCAAACGAAGCAGAATGAGACCCTTTACAATTAACGCAGACGGGGGCTGTTGAACAGGTACCTTCGTGTGAGGGTTGGCTACAGGTTGCACAGATGTTAACGGCACTCTTACAGGAGACTTGCGTATGCCCAAAACGTTGGCATTTAAAACAACGCAGAGGTCTAGGAATATAAGGCCTCACAGAAATCCGTTCGTACCCTGCGGAAATGCTCGTGGGCAGATCGACGCCATCAAATGTAATAAACAGGGTACGAGTGGGTACCAATACGCCGTCGCGTTTGGCCTGCACTCGATGCACTGCAGTCCCCTTTTGATCAGATAGATATTCTACGAGATCCTCGTCCGATATACCATCGAGGCTATGGGTGGTAACGACGCCCCGACAGGAGTTCAATGTGCGGTGCTTCTCAACACGGATGGGGTAACCGTGGAGAAGCGTAGCGCGCAACAAGGTCTTACTTTGCTGATCGGACTTAGTTTGTGCCAATAAGGAACCATTCCGTAGTCGAGTGCAGGATTGAACCGTACCAGCAATAGCATCTATGCCTTTCTGAATTACAAAAGGGTTCACCTTCTCAAAGTTTTGTCCTTCTTCTGTTCTTGAAATGACTAAGTAACAACCAGATGTCGGCGGTGCTACTTCTGTTACAATAGTTTTTCGGCGCTTGTTTGTATTAATGGAGAAAGGGTGCTCCATAGCGAAAAGAAATCCTCCACCATTGCAACCGTCTCCGACCTCGGGCTCTGACTTCCCGGGCGTTACCCCGGCTTGGGTGAGTGGCCTATCTATACCTAGCTCACCCCAGGGTCACACCTCCCAGAACATAGACAGAGGGACCCAATCGCCGTCGGAAGCCAGCAGCTCATGCAATGGCCCCCCCGCGGGACTGCAGTTGAACAGCGGATACGAACAACAACCCTACATGACGACCCCGGGTGGTGGGGATGACGCCATTACCCACTCACCCAGCTGCGCACGCGGTGCGCGGGTATCCGTCAGGCTGTGTTCACGGAGGATTTAAATAAAAAGATAAAAGAAACTAAAACTGTGTGGGCGTTTCGCACGCAAGGTAGGCCGGCGGGGAAGAAAAAGAGATATGCGAATGTCGTGGTGCGAAATGGCCGGAAAGTGAGAAGGGAAGAAAGAAACGATGGTGAGGTGCGGTATGAATGGAATGTAAAGAACGCACGAGAGCCTACCTTGGGTCCACCGGTCACTTGAGGAACCCACCGCGACCGGATGGGTGTGAGGGGATGAATGTGGCGATGATTGGCTCGGGAACCCCCGGGTGCGCCAAAAACCCGTACTCACATAAGGTGAGCCCCTGAGGGGATGAGGTGTCGTAAAATAACACAAGAATCTGAGGGAATAACACAAGTAAAACATCTGGGTGATAAAAGCGCCGATTTGGCAGCGGCGTCGGCAGGCTCGTTTCCTGAAGTGCCCACATGACCTGGAATCCACACGAAAGAGACGCCGATGCCAGAAGCTCCGAGTCAGTGATGGAGATCATGTATGCGCTGTACGAGTGGGTGGTAATTGTACAGGGCGTTAATACTCTGAAGAGTACTCGGATAGTCTATGCAAAGAACACAGTGCCGTAAGTCGTGCCGCTGGATGTATAAAAGTGACTGATAAATACTAAAATGTTTGGCGACAAAAATCGAACATTGCCCCAGTAAACGAAAGATGTAACGACGTTGAGCAACAACAAAGGCACACCCTACTCCGACATCAGTCTTACACCCATCAGTATATATAACATTATGATGAGATGGGGTTAAGGGCGCTAAACATCTAGATCATCAGCGTGTAAAATTTAAAATCCAAAAAACTAAAATACGGGACAAAACCCGCATGGTCAAAAACACTAAAAAACGAGCACACAAATTCCAAAATCACCACACTAAAACATAGTAAACACAACAATAAAAGAGTAAAACGACGTGTCAGGAACTGTAGAACGCAAGCGAAAAGAGCACATCTCTCCGCCGGGGAGAAGAGTACCCATTAAAACAGACAATATAAACTCACAAAAGTAAAAGACGCTAGGTGCATCAAATGCGTCGGCTAAAACCAATGTCACTGATAAAACGTAAAAGACATTCTACAGTATGCGCGTCGTCTGCCAAAACGTTGGCTAAACCAACAGGCAGACACACACGAACGCGCAATGGAGCTAAAACCTGACACTGTTAAAATGTGACGCACCGTTAAGGGTGCCGCACACTGCACAGAGTGAGCGGGGTCACCACTATAAGTATTTATGACTAAAACGGCAATGTGGGATACGAAGTCGTGTTAAAATTACCTCTTCCCGACGAGAAGCACGAGAAGAGGTGGGCTAGACAACAGGAAGAGGCTTAACCTTCCGCAACTTATTCCCCCTAAGGGCCGTTCACTCATCGCGCCAACGCGAGAGGATACCAGGTAAAATTTCATACAAATCAGTGGAAGGAACAATAGAATTTTAAAACATCTGGGCGATAAAATTGCAGATTTGGTAGCGCATCCGCACAGACGACCAAATGACCCGGAATCTACACAAAGGAGAGATTGGTGCCAGAAACATCGAGCGAAAGGAGATCATGTATGCGCTGTACAAGTGGGTGGTAATTGTACAGCAGGTTAATACTCCGAAGGGCGTTCAGAGAGTCTGTGCAAAGAACACAGCGTCGTAAGTATGTATGGATGAATGTACAAAAGTGATTGTAAAAAATACTAAAACGTTCGGCGGTAAAAATCGGACATTGCCCCAATAAACGAAAGGTAAAACTACGTTGACCAACAATAAAGGCACGCCCTACTCCAGCATCAGTCTCAGATCCATCAATATATATAAAATGAAATTCCCCGAATTGCGCCTGAAGTTCTAAAACCGCTAATCTAAGGATTGAAGAAGGGGTCTCATTCTTCGGCATCGATGTTAACCCAAGGTAACGGTGGACCTCAGAGCGTAACCAAGAAGCAAACAGCATTTCCCCCCTGAGAATGGTCAGCGCTGGCGTAACGTCCAAATGCCGAAGCTACTGCCGAAATCGAATCCCTGACGGGAGTGATTCAAAAGAGCTAACTAAATATTGCCGATCAAGTGAATCCTCGAAACATATCTCGAATGACGGGTGGTCTGGCAAGCTTGAGAGTCGACAGGCATAGCTGCACAAAAGCATCTCACGCATGATGGACAGCGGAGGTTCTGCAGCTTCAGTATACAGACTGGATACAGGGCTAGTTGGAAAGGTCCCTCTAAGGACTCTTATACCACGATGGTGAATGGCATTCAAGCGACGTAACACAGATGGACGTGCCGATGAATAGACAATGCACCCGTAATCTAGCTTGGATCAGAACAAAGAGCGATAAAGACGCAGAAGGACGTCCAATAAGCTTCCCAGATGTGCCATTTAAAACACGCAAAAGATTAAGAGAACGATCACACTTTGCTCTTAAACACGCAATGTGCGAAGTCCAGCTCAGTTTTCGATCTAAGGTCAAAATTTCGCCTCGTCTGCAAATGGAAGACTATCCGGCCCAAGATGGAGAGAGGGCGAAGGGAAAGCCTTCCGGCGCAACAAATTCACACAGACGGATTTCTCGACGGAGAAAGTAAAGCCGTTGTCGTTACTCCCCGCATAGCTCTGGAGACGGCATTCGAGCAGACAGGTCCGCCGTGAACTGCAATAAATGACAAAATCGTCAACGAAAAGGGACGATGAATTACCAGGTGGAATACAATCAACAATGGCGTTGATAGCAATCGCAAAACGTGTGACAGTGAGTACAGAGGCCTACGGTACACCGTTCTCCTGAATAAAACGACTGGATAAAACACGTCCACACGTACAAGAAAGACGCGAAGCGTCATAAACTGCCGAATATCGGAAGACGACTGCACATATTCCATGTGTGGAGTGTACGTAAAATGCCGCCCCTCCAACAAGTGTCATAAGGTTTCTCCAGGTCAAAAAACACAGCCACTGTTTGACGCTTTCTCAGAAATCCGTTCATAATATGCGTCGATAAAGACAGCAGATGGTCGACGGTAGAGCGTTGGCGATGAAATTCGAACTGAGGGTTCGCTAGAAGTTTCTGAGACTCACGCCACCATATCAACCGCCCGTTGATCATGCGCTCCATCACCTTGCAAATGCAACTGGTGACGGAGATAGGGTGGTAACTGGAAGTTAGTTGGCGATCCTTCCCAGGCTTAAGTATAGGGACTATGGTGGCTTCGCGTCAAACTGAAGGAAAAACGCCGTCCTGCCAAATACGGTTATAGACCTGTAAAAGAAAGAGTTTACTGTCGGCTGATAGGTGCTTTAACATCAGGACATGGATGCCGTCCGGCCCTGGAACGGAGTGTTTAGAAGAATGGAGGGCGTACTCCAGCTCCCTCATTGTGAAAAGTTCATTATAACCTCCTGATTAGGAGACCAAAGACTATAGGTCACGGAATCTAGCCGTCTTTGCGAGTGCGAAAGCCGGCGGAATATTGGTCAGAACTGGAAACCGCCTCAAAGGCAGCACCCAGTGTGTTAGCAATGGCAGCCGCATCCATTACGTTGGCATGGGAAACCTAAAGGCCAGACACAGTAACATGCGACACTTTAACCGGAGAAGCGACGAAGTTTATCCCAAACAACACATGAAGGCGTGAAGCGATTGAAAGACTCGACAAAACGAGTCCAAGATGCCTTCTTGCTATCCTGAATAATGCGACGAGCCCTGGCGAGCGATTGTTTAAAAGTAACCAAATTATCAAGTGTGGGGTGTCGCCGAAACACCCTAAGTGCAGCTCCACGGGCACAAACGGCGTCCCGAGAGTCCTCGGTCCACCAAGGAACAGGAATACGCAGAGGGTGGGAGGCCAAACGGGAATTGTGCGTTCGGCGGCAGATAGGATCGTAGACTATTTGGTTAACGACAGTGAAGGGCTGGTCCACAAGGCACGAGGCTGGAATACAGTCCCCAGTCGGCTTTAAGGAATTGCCAGATAACTGCTCTGGAAGGCTGGACGTGGTGAGACAAAAGAGAAACGATGCAGGGGTACTGATCACTGGAGTAGGTGTCAGCGACGACGTACCACTGCAGACGACAAGCAAGCTGGATGGAGCAAACGGCAAGGTCCAAGTGAGAGAATGTACCAGAAGAATCAGAAAGAAAAGTAGACCCGATTATTATACGCTCAGCATGTAGATAATCCAAATCTGCAACGACTTGTAAGGTAGTAGGTACCACTTTGTGCTATGGAGCTAATTTAAGATTCGATGATAGAATTGGTAGGAAACTAGCAGTCCTTTGTACTGTAATGGATCAACCACCACCAATAGCGAAGTTTAGTTTTTGCGTGGTCCAACTAAAGCAAAGCTACTGCCAAGGAGTTTTGAAGGTTGAATTTCAAGAGGCATGGTCAATAAATAGAGGTAGCAAGAATGCTAACAGTGGCTTTTGATTGAAGCTAGGAAAAGCGAGGTTCAACGGTGTTATTAGTTAACTTATGGCGGTAATGCGTACGCCACATGGTTAGGCTATGGAATTTTCTGAGGCAATAACCCCGAAGGGTTGACGCGACCTTTGCTGCCTTTCCGGAGTATAAATGCCCAGGCAAATAGGCACAAGCAATAGTAAACAATTAAGAGGAGCGACCGCAACTCTGCGAGGCTAGCCACAACTGGCAAAATGGTCGCTGTATGTCAACTTGCGCAGCCGTACTGATGATAGAACTTCTATTTCTGCCAGCACTGAGTACAAGCCTGGCAAAATGGTCGCTGTGTCTTCAACTTGCGCAGCCGTGCTGATGATAGAATTTCTACTTCTGCCAGCACTGAGTACAATCCATTATTCAACATCTTGGCTGGTTAAACATCTTCATTTGTTCTGCAAAAGAGAAAGGAGGCAGTTAGCGAAAGAATTCTCATTAAGGGTAACGTTTATCTTAATTGTTCTTTTTTAGAGAGATTATTAGAAAACAAGGCAGTCAGTCTCATGGTGTTTTTACATGGCTGTGATATTAATGAAAGAAAAGATTAAGTAACTGTAAAATCTGCGGTTCCTTTCCGAAAGTTCTTAAACTGAACAGATTGTTAAGCATTTATAAGGTAAGATTGAAAAATTGCAGTCATACAGTTCTGGACTGAAATTTGTAAACTTAAAAAGGCTATTTTTTTTTAAAAAAATTAATGTTTTATGTTCATAGTACTAAATTCAAGTTAACAAGCATGTGTTTACCAAAACAAAATCTTATGCTGTCTTAAAACTATTTAAGTACCATCAAAAATAAGGTTGTGAAAGCAGAGCATATTTCAATTAATGAAATTTCCCTATATACGCCAAGCCAAGGTCTTTCTAGTTCCTTTCAATGTCATTTAGATATAACGTGTTGCGACTAGTTCTAGTTCTAGTTTGAGAAGGGGTGGGTTTTATGCCCAAGCACTGCGACCTTAAGATCTATTGCGCATCCCCCCTTTCATCAGTTAAGTAGTCTGTTGCTTGATATGAACTTAACCAGACTGCTAACTGAGGCTTTCGATAGTTCATCTATCTTTGGAAAGTGACATCCAAAAATACTTGCTCTTTGACTCGCAAGAGCAGGGCAATCACATAGTAGATGAGTAACAGTCTCATCTCCTTCTAGACATCTACTACAGATAGGGTTGTTAAACAATCCCATTCTGTATAGATTAAACTTTAGGGCACAGTGTCCTGTAATGAATCCTGTTGCCCATGCAAGTCTTCTTCTACTAAGACCGCGCAAGTATTTTGCCCGGCTGTTATCCAGGTCTGTAATGAACAACTTGGAATGTCTGCAACCCTCAATGGAGTTCCAGTAGTTCTTGTGTTCTGCTTGAGCCCAGCACTTAATAGCCTGTTTCACTGGTCTGTAGGACACTCCCAGTACAGGCTCCGGACCAAAAAATGGGATTTCACTGCCAATCTGGCTGCTTCATCTGCTTTCTCATTGCCTGGTATACCTATATGTCCTGGCACCCACATAAGTTGAACCTTATTGTGTTCAGCCAGTGCCATTAAGGATTCCCGGCATTCTGAGACAAGCTTTGATTTTATTGATGGTGATTCAAGTGCTTTAAGAGCAGCTTGACTGTCTGAGAGGATAAGAACACTTCTATTCTTATATCTCCTTTTAATGCTTTCCATGACACTGGCTAGGATTGCATAAACCTCAGCCTGGAAAACTGTAGCTAAGGTACCAAGACTATAAGAGATCTTGGTACTGTTACCGTAAAGCCCAGCCCCCGTTCCCGATTTGGTTCTAGAACCATCAGTATACCAGATTGGGCCTTTGTTATTATGAGGTTTTACCAGTCTTTCCCATTCACTCCGCTGTGGATAGGATACCGTAAATTTCAAATCAAACTTGAATCTTGTTTCAAGAATGTCAGTCCCCATGTTGAGTATCTGTTGTACATTCTTATCCCAAGGAAGCTTGAGATGATTAATATGTCCAGTGTTAGACACTTTGGTTTGGCGACAAATACGGTGATACGCAATCATGGCTTCTGCCTTCATCCATAAGTGGAGAGGTGTGAGCCCAATCAGAATCTCCATAGCCGCAGTTGGAGTAGTTTTGAAGGCTCCCATAATTGAAATGCAGAAGGTCCTCTGTAATTTACAGAGTTCCTTTCCGCACACCTTTAAATTAACTCTAGGCCACCACATCAGTGCGGCATAAGAGAATATAGGTCTCACCATAGCAGTGTATATCCAATACACTATGCTAGGTTTCAGACCCCATGTCTTGCCAAGCATACCTCTACATGTCCAAAAGACTCTGTAGGCTTTGGTAATACATAATTCCATATGATGTTTCCAAGTTAATTTCTTGTCTAAAACAAGCCCAAGATATTTAACTTGTGTTGAATAGGGCACTACCTCACCAAAGAGAGAGAGTCTGGTTAAATCAGGCCCCCTTCTCCTGGTGAAGGGTACCACTACTGTTTTGCTTGGATTAACAGTTAGATTATTCATCTTGCACCAAGCTTCCACTTTCTCAAGCGCCATTTGTAGCACTTGAGAAACTGTGTGAGGAAATTTACCTCTTATGATTATTGCAATATCATCTGCAAAACCTACTGTGAAGTAACCATCACTATTGAGTGCGCAAAGAAGTGTGTCCACTACAAGGTTCCATAGCAGGGGTGATAAAACACCCCCCTGCGGGCAGCCCCTCTCCGTGGACACATCCAGCGTCTCCCCACATAGATTCATGGTTATCTTCCTATGTTGTAAGACAAAACGTATCCACTCACAAAGAAGTGAAGGTACATCGTGTCCATAGAGGGCGTTCGTCACGACATCACAAGATGTCGTGTCAAACGCACCTTCAATATCAAGAAAAGCACCAATGGCTATTTCTCTGGTATTAAGCGCCTTCTCAATAGTCGAGACCACTTGATGAAGTGCTGCTTCCGTTGATTTCCCTGTTTGATAGGCAAATTGGTACTTGTTTAATGGATGTTCCATTAAAACGTAATCCCTAATGTGCCTATCCACTAACCTCTCCAAAGTTTTAAGCATAAAAGAGGAGAGACTTATAGGGCGATAAGCCTTAGCCTGGGCGTAACTAGGACGCCCTGGTTTAGGTATAAACACCACCTTTGTTTGTCTCCAAGCCATGGGTATATATCCATAAGCTAGACAAACTCTAAATATACCACAAAGTAGGGATTGAACTGAATCAATATGTTGCGACTAGGTTATGCTTGAATTGCACTAATAATGGCAATATGGGCATAGGTGTATATATATATATATATATATATATATATATATATTCGTTTCATCTACTTTACCAGTTTGAATATCACTCTACGATGAAGCCAGCTTCTACAAATATAATTCAAGCTAGCAGAATAAACATTGTATAGTCTGTTGGACAACGAGAAGAAGGCGAGCGGAGTTCTGTAACTGTTTATCTGCTCACGTACTGTCAATTTGATTACTACATTTACTACGAAATGTGTTATTGTGCAAATGAACCACCCATGCTGCCAGATCTGATACCAGTAGAACAGCAACCGGCGTAATAGGTGTTTATAATACAACCTATATCAATTTTGTTCTTTTATTCTTTCTTTATTATTTACATATGGCTGGAATTCGAAAGAAGGGACAAACTATCCACAGTGAATCAAGGGAAGTAATAAGAAAAGTGATTGAAGTATGCGACGAAGATGCAAAATCAGGACAATTGACATGTGTAATTTCACAAAGTAATTCACGCGTGGCAAATTATTGTGGGATATCGGAACGCACTGTATCAAGAATAAGGAGAGAAGGTGTTACAGCTGGTGAAAAACTATTGCATGCTCCGGGGAAAAAGAGACCGTGTGCCGAGGAATTTAAATTTCATTGTGATGACTTTGATAGAACAGTAATTAAAAACTTAATTCGAGATTTTTATTTGGTTAGAAAAACAGTGCTTACTGTTCCCAAATTACTTGTAGCAATTAGAGGAACTGCACATTTTCCATGGAGAAGAGAAACTCTACTGCTGTTGTGCAGTATGGGCTACAAATGGAAAATGTGGAAGCAAGAGAAAATTACTTATTGAACGTCCAGACATAGTTAACTGGAGAGCTAGATATCTAAGAACTATAAATGGATATAGAAATGCTGGGAGAAATATAATTTACATTAATGAGTCCTCGGTAGACAAACTTGACGTTTGGAAAATGCTGGCAGAGTGATGATGTCTATGGCATAACGACAAACACCACTCTTCAAACCGCCTGATTCTTGTAAATGCAGGCAGCAATGAAGGTTTCATACCCGGAGCCTCTCTGATATTCAAAGCTGGACTTGCTTGCGGGGATTATGTTCAAATTAATGGAGTAAATTTCCAGAAATGGTTGGAGGAGAAACTTTTACCTAATATACCTTCCAACAGCGGCATCGTGCTTGATAATGCTGCATACCACAGCGTACAAGCAAATAAGCCTCCATCAAAGTGCGCTGTAAAGAAGGAAATGATAAGAGTGGTTGGAAAACAACAATATTCCATGTTCTGCTGCAATCCGGAAGGGCGACTTGTTTGATTTAATTCAAATGCATAAGCCAAAAGAAAAAGTATACCATATCGACAAAGTAATAGAAAGGCATGGGCATACAGTTCTTAGGTTGCCTCCTTATATGTGCGAGTGATGATGATGATGATGATGATGATATGCGGCTTAAGGGCGCTAAACTGCTGAGGTCATCAGCGCCCTTACAATGTAGAAAATATAAAGTCAAAAGATAAAAACAGGTAAAAGAACCGCATAATTAAAAAACGGGACGTAAACCCGCGATGTCCAAAAGGCTAAAAATAACAATAAGATAACAATAACAATAATGATAACAATAACAACAAGAATAACAATAACAATAAAATCAATAACAACAACAATAACAATACAAATATCTGAAAAAACCAACACACTAAAAGCATAGGCAATAAACGATTAAAACGTGTCAAGAACTATGGAATGCGAGGGACATGAGCGCCATATGTCCACTGGGGAATAGAGTCCCCATAAAAACTGACAGAATAAAAGTAATAAGCTAAAAGACGCTCAGCGCATTAAATGCGCAGATTAAAATCACTGTCATGAATAAAACGTAAAACACATTCCACAGCATGCGTGTCGTCTGCCAAAACGTTGGCTAAGCCAACAGGCAGACCCACACGAGCACGCAATGCAGCTAAAACCTGACACTCTGTTAAAATGTGACGCACCGTTAAGGGCACGTCACACTGCCCACAGAGTGGTGCGGGGTCACCACTGAGCAAATACCTATGACTAAAAACACAATGTCCAATTCGTAAACGGGCTAAAAGTACCTCCTCCCGACGTGAAGAACGAGAAGAGGTATCCCAGATTAACGGGAGAGGCTTAACCTCCCGCAACTTGTTCCCCCGGAGGGCCGTCCACTCATCGCGCCAGCGCGAGAGGATGCGGCGACGTAAAATAGCACACGAATCTGACGAGGGAACTACAGAGGTAAAAAATCTGGGTAATAAAATCGCCGATTTCGCAGCGGCGTCGGCAGACTCGTTACCTGAGATGCCCACATGACCTGGAATCCACATGAAGGAGACGCTGATGCCAGAGACACCGAGCGAGTGGAGCAGGTCATGTATGCGCTGTACGAGTGGGTGGTAATTGTACAGCGCATGAATAGCCTGAAGGGCACTCAGAGAGTCCGTACAAATAAAACAGTGCCGTAAGTCGTGCCGCTGAATGAATAAAACAGATTGATAAATGCTAAAAAGTTCGGCGGTAAAAATTGAACATTGTTGAGGTAAACGGAAAGTAAAACTCTGTACACCAAAAACAAAGGCACATCCTACTCCAACATCAGTCTTAGACCCATCAGTATATATAAAATGACAGTCCCCGAACTGCGCCTGTTGTTCTAAAAAGGCGGATCTAAGAACAGAAGCAGGGGTCGCATTTTTCGGCATCGACGTTAGCCCAAGGTGGATGTGGGCCTCAGCGCGCGACCATGGAGGAAAACGCGTTTCCCCTCGGGTAAGGGCCGGCGCTGGCGTAACGTCCAAATGCCGAAGTAGCAGTCGAAATCGAACCCCTGGGGGGAGCAATGCAGAGGAGCTAACGAAATATTGTCGATCTAGCGAATCCTCGTAAAATACATCGAAGGACGGGTGGTTAGGCAAGCTTGAGAGCCGACAAGCATAGCTACATAAGAGCATCTCACGCCTGAAAGACAGCGGAGGCTCTGCAGCCTCAGCGTAAAGACTGGGCACGGGGCTAGTTGGAAAGGCCCCTGTAGCGACTCTAATACCACGATGATGAATGGGATTCAAACGACGTAACACAGATGGACGTGCCGACAAATAAACTATACACCCGTAATCAAGTTTGGATCGGACCAAGGAGCGATAAAGGCGAAGAAGGACGGTCCGATCAGCTCCCCAGGATGTGCCACTTAAAACACGTAAAAGATTAAGAGAACGGTCACACTTTGCTTTTAAAAAGGAAACGTGCGAGGTCCAACACAACTTGCTGTCAAAAATCAACCCCAAAAATTTCGCCTCGTCTGCAAACGGAAGTATCCCTGGCCCAAGATGGAGAGAGAGCGGAGGGAAATACTTCCGGCGCCAGAAGTTGATGCAGACGGATTTCTCGGCGGAGAAATTAAAGCCGTTGGCGTTACTCCAGGCGTAGAGACGGTCGATACAGCTCTGGAGACGGCGTTCGAGTAGACAGGTCCGCCGTGAACTGCAATAAATAGCGAAATCGTCAACAAAAAGGGACGATGAAATGCCAGGTGGAATACAATCAACAATGGGGTTGATAGCAATCGCAAAAAGTGTGACACTGAGTACAGAGCCCTGCGGTACTCCGTTCTCTTGAAGAAAACGACGAGATAAAACCGAGCCCACACGTACACGAAAGACGCGGTCCGTCATAAACTCCCGAAGAAATATGGGAAGACGACCGCGGAAATTCCAATCGTGAAGTGTACGTAAAATGCCGCCCCTCCAACAAGTGTCATAAGCTTTCTCCAGGTCAAAAAATACAGCCACGGTTTGACACTTTCTCAGAAATCCATTCATAACATGCGTCGACAGGGACACCAGATGGTCGACGGTAGAGCGATAGCGACGAAATCCGCACTGAGCGTTCGCTAAAAGTATCTGAGACTCAAGCCACCATGTCAACCGCCCGTTGATCATGCGCTCCAGCACCTTGCAAATGCAACTGGTGAGGGAGATAGGGCGGTAGCTGGAAAGTAGTTGGCGATCCTTCCCAGGCTTAAGTATAGGGACAATGGTGGCTTCGCGCCAAACGGAAGGAAAAATGCCGTCTTGCCAAATACGGTTATAGACCTGTAAGAGAAATAGTTTACTGTCGGCTGAAAGGTTCTTTAACATCAGGACATGAATGCCGTCCGGCCCAGTGATGATGATGATGATGATATGCGGCTTAAGGGCGCTAAACTGCTGAGGTCATCAGCGCCCTTACAAGGTATAAAATATAAAGTCAAAAAATAAAAGACAGGTAAAAAACCGCATAATTAAAAAACGGGACACAAACCCGCGATGTCAAAAAGCTAAAACTAACAATATAACAATAACAAATATAACAATAACAATAATAACAATAACAACAATAACAATAAAAACAATAATAACAATAACAACAATAATAAGAACAAGACAAAGATCTGAAAAACAACACTAAAAGCATAGGCAGTAAAGGATTAAAACGTGTCAGGAACTGTAGAATGCGAGGGACATGAGCGTCATATGTCCACTGGGGATAAGAGTTCCCATAAAAAACCGTCAGGATAAAAGTACGAAGCTAACAGACGCTCAACGCATTAAATGCGCAGATTAAAATCACTGTCATGAATAAAACGTAAAACACATTCCACAGCATGCGTGTCGTCTGCCAAAACGTTGGCTAGGCCAACAGGCAGACCCACACGAGCACGCAATGCAGCTAAAACCTGACACTCTGTTAAAATGTGACGCACCGTTAAGGGCACGTCACACTGCCCACAGAGTGGCGCGGGGTCACCACTCAGCAAATACTTATGACTAAAAATGCAATGTCCGATACGAAGGCGTGTTAAAATTACCTCTTCCCGACGAGAAGCACGGGAAGAGGTAGCCCAGACTAACGGGAGAGGCTTAACCTCCCGCAACTTGTTCCCCCGGAGGGCCGTCCACTCATCGCTCCAAAGCGAGAGGATGCGGCCACGTAAAACAATAAACAAATCTGACGAGGGAACAACAGAGGTAAAACGTCTGGGTGATAAAATCGCCGACTTGGCAGCGACATCGGCAGACTCATTACCTGAGATGCCCACATGACCTGGAATCCACAAGAAGGAGACGCTGATGCCAGAGACATCAAGCGAGTGGAGCAGGTCATGAATGCGCTGTACGAGCGGGTGGTAACTGTACAGCGAGCTAATACTTTGAAGAGCACTCAGGGAGTCGGAACAAATAAAACAGTGCCGTGTGTCGTGCCGCTGAATATATAAAAGAGACTGATAAATGCTAAAAAGTTCGGCGGTAAAAATCGAACATTGCTCTGGTAAACGAAAGGTAAAACTATTTCCACCACAAAAACAGGCACATCCTACTCCAGCATCAGTCTTAGATCCATCAGTAAAGATAAAAGGCAAGTCCCCGAATTGCGACTGAAGTAATAAAAACGCTGATCTAAAGACTGAAGAAGGGGTCTCATTCTTCGGCATTGACGATAACCCAAGGTGACAGAGGGCCTCAGCGCGCGACCATGGAGGAAAACGCGTTTCCCCCCTTGGAAGGGCCGGCGCTGGCGTAACGTCCAAATGCCGAAGGAGCAGTCGAAATCGAACCCCTGGAGGGAGCAATGCAGAGGAGCTAACTAAATATTGCCGGTCAAGTGAATCCTCGAAAAATGCCGCGAAAGACGGGTGGTCAGGTAAGCTTGAGAGTCGACAGGCATAGCTGCACAAGAGCATCTCACGCCTGGAGGACAGCGGAGGCTCTGCAGCTTCAGCATAAAGACTGGGCACGGGGCTAGTTGGAAAGGCCCCTGTAGCGACTCTAAGACCACGATGATGAATGGGATTCAAACGACGCAACACAGATGGACGTGCCGACGAATAAACAAAACACCCGTAATCAAGTTTGGATCGAACCAAAGAGCGATAAAGGCGAAGAAGGACGGTCCGATCAGCTCCCCAGGATGTGCCACTTAAAACACGTAAAAGATTAAGAGAACGGTCACACTTTGCTTTTAAAAAGGAAACGTGCGAGGTCCAACACAACTTCCTATCAAAAATCAACCCCAAAAATTTCGCCTCGTCTGCAAACGGAAGTACCCCTGGCCCAAGATGGAGAGAGGGCGGAGGGAAATACTTCCGGCGCCAGAAGTTGATGCAGACGGATTTCTCGGCGGAGAAATTAAAGCCGTTGGCGTTACTCCAGGCGTAGAGACGGTCGATACAGCTCTGGAGACGGCGTTCGAGTAGACAGGTCCGCCGTGAACTGCAATAAATAGCGAAATCGTCAACAAAAAGGGACGATGAAATGCCAGGTGGAATACAATCAACAATGGGGTTGATAGCAATCGCAAAAAGTGTGACACTGAGTACAGAGCCCTGCGGTACTCCGTTCTCTTGAATAAAACGACGAGATAAAACCGAGCCCACACGTACACGAAAGACGCGGTCCGTCATAAACTCCCGAAGAAATATGGGAAGACGACCGCGGATATTCCAATCGTGAAGTGTACGTAAAATGCCGCCCCTCCAACAAGTGTCATAAGCTTTCTCCAGGTCAAAAAATACAGCCACGGTTTGACACTTTCTCAGAAATCCATTCATAATATGCGTCGACAAGGACACCAGATGGTCGACGGTAGAGCGATAGCGACGAAACCCGCACTGAGCGTTCGCTAGAAGTTTCTGAGACTCAAGCCACCATGTCAACCGCCCGTTGATCATGCGCTCCATCACCTTGCAAATGCAACTGGTGAGGGAGATAGGGCGGTAGCTGGAAGGTAGTTGGCGATCCTTCCCAGGCTTAAGTATAGGGACAATGGTGGCTTCGCGCCAAACGGAAGGAAAAATGCCGTCTTGCCAAATACGGTTATAGACCTGTAAGAGAAATAGTTTACTGTCGGCTGAAAGGTTCTTTAACATCAGGACATGAATGCCGATGTCCGGCCCAGGAGCGGAGTGCCGAGAGCAATGAAGAGCGTGCTCCAGCTCCCTCATTGTGAATAGTTCGTTATAGCATTCATAATTAGCAGACCGAAAAGTATATGATGCGAATCCTGCCGGTCTTTAATAGAGCGAAAGCCGGCGGAATAATGGTCTGAACTGGAAACCGCCTCAAAGGCAGAACCCAGAGTGTTAGCGATGGCAGCCGGATCCACTATGGTGGCATTAGAAACCTGAAGGCCAGAAACAGTACAATGTGACACTTTACCTGAGAAGCGACGAAGTTTATCCCAAACAACGGATGAAGGCGTAAAACGATTAAAAGACTCGACAAAACGAGCCCAAGATGCCTTCTTGCTATCCTGAATAATGCGACGAGCCCTGGCGCGCGATTGTTTAAAAGTCACCAAATTATCAAGTGTAGGGTGGCGCCGAAACACCCTAAGTGCAGTCCTACGGGCACGAACGGCGTCCCGACAATCCTCGTTCCACCACGGAACAGGTGGCCGCCGAGGTTGGGAGGATGAACGGGGTATTGCACGTTCGGCGGCTGAGAAAATAATAGACGTAAGGTGCTGCACTAGTTGATTAATGTCGGAGAAGGGCTGGTCGTCAAAATGCACGAGGCTGGAATGCAAGCTCCAGTCGGCTTTTGCGAATGTCCAGGTAGGTACTCTGGAATGCTGTACGTGGTGCGACAGAAGAGAAACGATGCAGGGGAAATGGTCGCTGGAGTAGGTGTCAGCGACGACGTTCCACTGAAGACGACGTGCAAGCTGGCTTGAGCAAATCGCAAGGTCCAGGTGAGAGAATGTACCAGAAAAATCAGAAATAAAAGTAGGTGCACCTGTATTGAGGATGGAAAGATTGAACTGATAAAAAATGTCGGAAAGAAGAGTTCCCCTCGCAAAAGCCCTTGGCGAACCCCATAGTGGGTGATGGGCATTAAAATCTCCCAACAGAAGAAATGGTGTTGGGAGAGCGGACAGGAGAGCTCGAATGTCCGCGGGAGCGAAGGGGAGACGATGGAGGTGAATATACAGAGCAAACAGAAAACAAAAAGCCGGGTAAGTGAAGGCGAACGGCAACAGCTTGCAAGTCGGATTTAAGTGTGACAGGTGTAAAATGAACGCCGTTTACGCACTAAGAACATGGACACCTCCATGAGCAGGAGTACCCCTCCTCCGGTTCAAGGTCCGTAGCGAACCGGAGTATATCCTCGGAGATCAAAAGGATCGTGAGGGGCGAAGCTTAGTCCTCCTGCAAACATACGGACCATAGGCGAATGGGAACGCAATAAAAGTTGCAGTTCCGCCCTATGCGATCGTACCACCACGTACATTCCAGGTCAGGGATAGCCATTAAGAATAAGGGGATAAACTGTCTATTTAGAAGGGCGGCTTAAAATTACCTTTTGTTTAACCTTTGGGCTCGGGCTTTTTGTATGGAGTTGGTCAGACTCCATAGCTTCCTCGGAGGGAGGGCCCACGCGCTCAGTGCCAGAAACCGATTCAAGCGCCGTGAATCGGTTCTGGGTGGCGATGGGTGAGGGGTGCCGCTGAGCGCGGCTTGTCCCAGGACCATCCTGGGACAGCGACCTCCGAGGAGGAGAAGGTGAACTTTTGTTACCGCGCGCACGCGGAGGGTCTTTCAAAAAATCTTCCCTACGAAGTTTCTGCTTGGGCTTCTTTTCAACGACTTGCGACTTCATTGACTTGGGACCAGGTTTATACGGCTTGGTAACTAGCCTTAATAGACGGCCGGATGGTAATGGCGGTTAATCCAGTCAAGGTCCAGGGCTGAGTTTCGGCATCTACTCGTGGTACTGGCGAGGCAACAACAGAACTAAATGTGCCAGATCGCAGGAGTGAAGGTTGGCGCGCATGGTAACGCCTCCGGGCTTCAGCGAAGGAGAGTTTTTCCTTTACCCGGATCTCCTGGATCGCCTTCAACAATTTCTCGGATTGGTCGGCCGTATTGGTTTCTATCAAAAGCGTACCGTCCCTTAGTCGTGTTGCATTTTTAACTGAGCCACAGATACGGTCAACCTCGCGTTTGATATAAAATGGGCTAACGTCCTGCATGGTTTTTCCTTCACTCGCCAGTTGCAAAATTAAAAATGTGTCAAAGTAGGGGTTTTGCGCGGATGCATATTGATAAGGACCCCCTTCCGGAACCGTCGGCGTCAGCCTGCCATCCGGGGGTTAAAGAAGAAAAGACACCATATCTTCACGGTCTGTGCCGTCATGGAGACCCCTCCTATGACTGATCGCAAAGCGTACCTCAGAAGGGTTACCCTCCAATCTCCACTGCTTGTCCACATGCGTAAACCGTTCACCACGCACACCCCGGCTTTAAGCCCCCTACCACAGGTATAACCGCCTGTGGCTCCCCACTATAGGCCGCGCGGCCGTCAAACACAGACACGGATTCAGGGGACTTGTGGTTGATTACACCGGGGTTCCGTCAGCGGTAATACGTCCGGCCCGTGATACTAACCCGACGGCTCACGGACGTCGGGACATTAACACAGGCCGGGCCCTTAGAGAGCTACGTGGGTGTACATGGCGGTGTGGACGGCTCTGCACCTAAGGCTACACATGGGGGCAGTGCGAAGGGTCTACCCAACCTTCGCGCCTGAGACCCCCGTAGGGCACACACGTCGGAAGCCGCGCTGAAACCATGGGAAAGGACCACGGATAGAAAAGATCCCTGCTGGTTAGACAGGAGTTAATAAGCCTAAGACTGTACAAACTAAGAATCAGAATAAACCTAGAAGAGGAAGAGTGAGAAGAAATAAAGTAACGTGGCACAGTTGATGCGGGTGGAGGGGGGTGAAATGGCGAGTGGCTCGGGACCCCGGGTTCACCAAACGCGTACTCACATGAAGTGTCCCTGGGGGCGGGGATGAAAGGGTGAATATGGCTATGAGTGGCTCGGGACCCCGGGGCGCGCCTAACCCGTACTCACACGAAGTGAGCCCCTGGGGGGACGCCAAACCGGTACTCACATAGTGATCCCCTGGGGGAGTCAGGACTCTATGCAGGCCAGTCCATTACAGGGATGTTATTGTCATGTAACCACTCCGCCACAGCCCGTGCAGTATGAACAGGTGCTCGATCGTGTTGAAAGATGCAATCGACATCCCTGAATTGCTCTTCAACAGTGGGAAGCAAGAAGGTGCTTAAAATATCATTGTAGGTCTGCGCTGTGATCGTGCCACGCAAAGCAAGGGGTGCAAGCCCCCTCCAGGAAAAACACACCACACCATAACATCACCACCTCCGAATTTCACTGCTGGCACTACACACGCTGGTAGATGACGTACTCCGGGAATTCGCCATACCCACACCCTGCCATCGGATTGTCACATTTTGTACCGTGATTCAACACTCCACACAGCGTTTTGCCACTGTTGACGCTCCTTACACCGAGCGAGGCGTTGTTTGGCATTTTCCTGCGTGATGTGTGGCTTATAAGCAGCCGCTCGACCATGGAATCCAAGGTTTCTCATCTCACGCCTGTCATAGTACTTGGAGTTGATCCTGATGCCTTTTGAAATTCCTGTATAATGGTCTGGATAGATTTCTGCCTATTAGTCTTTACGACCCTCTTCAATGTTGGCTGTCTCTGTCAGTCAACAGACGAGGTCGGCGTGTACGGTTTTGTGCTGTACATGTCCCTTCACGTTTCCACTTCACTACCAACCAGAAACAGTGGACCTAGAGATGTTTAGGAGATTGGAAATCTCGCGTACAGACTTCTGACATAAGTGACACCAAATTACCTGACCACGTTCGACGTCCGTGAGTTCCACGGAGCGTCCCATTCTGCTGTTTCACGATGTCTAATGACTACTGAGGTCGCTGATGAGTACCAGGCAATAGGTGGCAGTACAATGCACCTAAGATGAAAAATGCATGATTGTGGGGGTGTCCGGATACTTTTGATCACATAGTGTAGATAGGGAGTATACGACAGAAGGGAAAAAGTGTGTAGGTTAAGAAGGGGAAGCCGCTTAGATGATTATAAATTGTTATATGATTTAACGTAGAGAATGTTCAATGGCTGACGAATCATTGCTAGGAGAAAGCCACAAAACACGAGAGGGATAGAGAAAGAAAATATTCGTGGTGATTCGGGCTTTCAAATTGGTATCGGTGAAGACTTGGGCCTTAAAAGCAGCACTGTGTAAAAACTTTTTTCGGAAGTATTGGCAGCAGTTTAAAGACAAATTAGAGCATTAAGTTTCCAGCTGCTGCTGCTGAAATCGAAATCTTCAGATACGGTGGCAAAAGTGTTATATTTCCTTGGGCTATAGGCGCAACTGATTATACACACGTGGCAATTAAGAAACCTTTACGCATACAAATAAGAAAAAGTGAAATAAAAACTGAAGTACTTATGTCTAATATTAATGTTCAGGCAATTGCAATTTAGCATAGGGCTCACTAGTGTCGATATTGCATTGTCCGAATCTGTACATGATTGTAGAATTTGGATGTTGATGATGATGATGATGATGATGAGATGGGGTTTAAGGGCGCTAAACATCTAAGGATATCGGCACCCTTACAATTTATATAATTTAAAATAAAAAAACTAAAATACGGAACACAAACCCGCTTAGTCGAAAACACTAGAAAACAAAACACCAAATTCTAAAAACCACCACACTAAAAGCATGGTTAATAAAAGAGTAAAACGACGTGTCAATACCTGTAGAGCGCAAAGGACATGAGCGCCATATTTCCACCGGGGAGAAGAGCCACTATTGAAACAGACAATATAAAATCGCGAAACTAAAAGACCCTCAGCGCATCAAATGCGCCAATTATAACCACTGTCACTGATAAAACGTAAAAGACAGTCTACAGAAAGCGCGTCGTCTGCCAAAAGGTTGGCTATGCCATCAGGCAGACACACAAGAACGCGCCAATGGAGCTAAAAGTTGACACTCTTAAAATTTGACGCACCGTTAAGGGCGCATCACACTGACAGAGTGGTGCGGGGTCACCACTGAGTAGGTATCTATGACTAAAAACGCAATGTTCGATTCGTAAACGAGCTCAAAGTACCTCTTCCCGACGTGAAAAACTAGAAGAGGTACCCCAGATTAACGGAAGAGGTTTAATCTCCCGCAACTTGTTCCCCCTTAGGGCCGTCCAGTCATCGCGCCAAACCGAGAGGATGCGGTGACCTAAAATTAGACAAATCTGAAGAGCGAAGAAGAGGTAAAAAATCTGGGTGATAAAACTGCCGATTTGACAATGGCGTCGGCAGAATCGTTCCCTGAGATGTCCACATGGCCTGGAATCCACACGAAGGAGACGCTGATGCCAGTCACCAAGCGAGTGGAGCAGATCATGAATGCGCTGTACAAGCGGGCGCTAAGCGTACAGCGCGCGAATAATTTAAAGAGCACTCAGAGTGTCTGAACAAAATACACAGTGCCCTAAGTCGTGCCGCTGGATGTATAAAAGAGATCGGTAAACATTAAACAGTTCGGCGGTGAAAATCGAACATTGCCCCGGTAAACGAAAGGTAAAACTACTTTGATCATCGATAAAGACACATCCTACTCCAACATGCCTTAGAGCCATCAGTATAGCTAAAATGAGTCACCGAATTGCGCCATAAGTTCTAAAAAGGCAGATCTAAGGACTGAAGAAGGGGTTTCATTCTTCGGCATCGACGTTAGCCCAAGGTGAAAGTGGACCTCAGCGCGCAACCAATGAGGAAACCGCGTTTCCCCCCTGGGAAGAGTCGGGCGCTGGCGTAACGTCCAAATGCCGAATAAGCTGGCGAAATCGAATCCCTGGAGGGAGCAATGCAGAGGAGCAAACTAAATATTGTCGATCAAGCGAATCCTCGAAGGACGGATGTCCAGGCAAGCTTGAGAGTCGACATGCATAGCTGCACGAAAGCGTCTCCCGGCTGAAGGACAGCGGAGGCTCTGCAGCTTCAGCGTACACACTAGGTACAGGGCTAGATGGAAAGGCCCCTGTAGCGACCTATATGTCACGATGGTGAACGGCATTCAAGCGACGTAACACAGATGGATGCGCCGATGAATAGACAATGCACACGTAATAAAACTTGGATCGGACCAATGAGCGATAAAGATGCAGAAGGACGGTCCGATCAGCTACCCAGGATGTGCCACTTAAAACACGAAAAAGATTAAGAGAACGGTCACACTTTGCTTTTAAAAACGAAGCTTTCTCCAGGTCAAAAACACAGCCACTGTTTGAAACTTTCTCAGAAATCCTTTCATAATATGCGTCCAGAGACACCAGATGGTTGACGGTAGAGCGATGGCGACGAAACCCGCACTGAGCTTTCGTCAGAAGGTTCTGAGACTCAAGCCTGTCAACCGCCCGTTGATTATGCGCTTCATCATGTTGCAAATGCAACTGGTGAGGGAGATAGGGCGGTAGCTGGAAGGTAGTTGGCGATCCTTCCCAGGCTTAAGTATATGCACGATGGTGGCTTCGCCCAAAATGAAGGAAAAACGCCGCCTTGCCAAATATGATTATAGACCTGTAACAAAAAGAGTTTACTGTCGGCTGAAAGGTTATCATCAACACATGAATGCTGCAGAAGGGGCCCAGGGGCGGTGTGCCTAGAGAAATGGACGGAGAGCTCCAGCTCCCTCATTGAGAAAAGGTCATTATAACACTCCTGATTAGGAGAGCGAACATTGTAGGTGACGGAATCCAGCCGGTTTTTGAGAGTGCGAAAGCCGGCGGAATAATGTTCAGAAATAGAAACCGCCTCTGACCTCCGAGGTGAACTTTTCTTACCGTGCGCACGCGGAGGGTCTTTAAAAAAATCTTCCTTACGAAGTTTCTGCTTAGATTCCTTCTCAGTGCCTTGTGACCTCAGTATCTTTGGACCAGCTTTAGGTGGATTGATAACTGTGCCAGAGATGAACGGCCGGATGATAGTTGCAATCAGGGCAGTCATGGTCCAGGTTTGAGTTTCCGCATTCTTCCGGGGTACTGCGAGACAACAACAGAACTGAATGTACCCGATCGCAGGAGCGAAGGTTGGCGCGCATGGTAACATCTCCGGGCTTCAGCGAAGGATAGTTTCTCCTTCACCCGGATCTCCTGGATCGCCTTCTCGTTCAAGTACCGCGGACAGTCAGCAAATGACGCAGAATGTGACCTTTTTCAATTAACGCAGACGGGGCTGAAGAACAGGTACCATCGTGTGAGGGCTGGCTACATGAGGCACAGATGGTAACGGCAATCTTACAAGAGACTGGCGTATGCCCGAAATGTTGGCATTTAAAACGTAGAGGTCTGGGAATATAAGGCATCACCGCAATTCGTTTGTACCCTGCGGAAATACTCGTAGGCAGATCAACGTCATCGAACGTGATAAACAAGGTACGAGTAGGTACTAACACCCCGTCGCGTTTAGCCTGCACTCGATGAACTGCTGATACCTTTTGGTCGGAAAGATATTCGACCAGTTCATCCTCCGACATACCATCGAGAATATGAGTGATAACCACGCCTCGACAGGAATTCAAGGTGCGGTGCTTCGCAACACGAATGGGATAACTGTGAAGCATCGCGCGCAGTAAGGTCTTACTTTGTTGCTCGGACTTGCTTTGAACTAACAAAGAAGCGTTCCGAAGTCGAGTGCAGGAATAAACCGAACCAGCAATAGAGTCAATGCCCTTCTATATTAGAAAAGGGTTCACCTTCTAAAAACTTTGTCCTTCCTCTGTTCGCGTAATGACTAAGTAACAACCAGATGGTGCTACTACTTCTGTTACAAATACTTTTCTGCGCTTGTTGTTAGTAATGCCGAAAGAGGACTCCAAAGCGAAAGAAATCCTCTACCATTGCAAACCCTCTCCGACCTCGGTCTGTCTTCTCGGGCGTTAACCCGGCTTCGGTGAGTGGCCTATCCATACCGTTCTCACTCAAGTGTCACACCTCCCAGAAAATAGAGAGTGGGACCCAGTGGCCATGGGGAGTTTGCAGCTCATGCAATGGCCACCCGCGGGACTGCAATTGAACAGCGAATACGAACACACACCCTACATGACGACCCCGGGTGGTGGGAAAGACGCCATTACCCACTCACCCAGCTGCGCACCAGTGCGCGGGTAATGTTCGTAAATCGACTAGAGAAGAAAGAAACGATGGCGAGGGGCGGCATGGAATGAAATGCACAGAACGCACGAGAGCCTACCTTGTGTCCCTCGGTCACGAGGACGAACCCACCTAGGCCGGACGAGGGTGAAGCGACGGCGATGAGTGGCTCGGGACGCAGGGTGAGCGAAACCCGTACTCACATAACTGAGCCCCTGGGAGCAACGCTAATGAATAAGGTACGCAATCAAATATATCTAAATTATCTGAGACCCTTGAAACAAAACACCTGACTACGCATAAACTGCAAAGATTGGTACTCTTAGAACAATTGAAACTGATACGCATGCAGCAGGAGATATTAAACAGACAGCGTGCTTCCAGTAATGAAGGGAAAGGGAGTACAAATTTGGAAGAGGATGCATATCAGCATTTAGATATAGGAGGCAAGGGGGTATGCGTTCAAGGCACCTTTCTCCTGGTTGCACTGTATACATGGACCGATATTTTATCTCTGTTCATCTCCTTGGTTGCAAGGGACTGGCACACTGCAGAATTCTTGAAAATGGGTTGAAACATGACGCAGCCTTTGTAGGATAATACCTAGCTATTGAGTAAATAATCGGGATTCAGTTATTAATAATCAATAAGCACAGATATGCGAATAAATACAAGAGAATAAATAACAGGGTAAATGTAAGTAAAGGGAAATAAGCGGCAAATAAAATAGATATAAATATCAGAAACATTGTAAATAAATATTTTATAGACTATCAGCAGTTCATATAATATTGTAAAAAACATCGTTAAGCTGGTAAAGGCGAGCTATAAACTTGGGGACAAATAGTAAGTGAACTTTATAAATCAGGGAGTTGGAAAATAGAAGCTGTAACGAGAGCAGACCGATGGTAGAAAGGGCAACAGAGAGAAATTCCTGGAAGAGTTAGTCGCAGAACAGGGAGTTGGATAAAATGATAGACTGTACGGGAAAGCCGGCGTGTGAATGAGATGAAGGTAGAGTGGAAATTTCCTGAATGTCAAGGAAAGCTTGACTCCTAAACATTGGACAATTTTACTCTCATATCATACTAAGTAATTGCCAATCAAAAGAGTTACCAACATTGGAGCGAATGTTCCCGTCACGACATTTCTACATAAAAACAGGAATGAGCCCAGAACTTGACACTCTTGCTTTGCACTTGATTATTGGACGAGACGTTGCATCTGCTACGTGTTGTGAAGGGTGGGGGAGATAGCGTGTGACGATGAGAAATAGCCTTCTCAAAACTAATTGAGATGGCGTGTATAACAAACAACTAATATACGTAAATAAGGAAATAGTGTTGCTAGCCACTTTACATTTTTATTTGTTGTTTCTGGAATAAGCTCCATTTTAAAGTCCAACACGCGGCCATTATTTGCTTCACCCGCAATTACGAGATTTCTACGCTAGGGCTAGGTTTATCTTTCAGCATGTCCGAGGACGAGCAGCCGGCAGAGATCAAACCCACCAGCCCAGATGACTCACGCTTAAGGTAGCGTGGCGAGCGGGCACCCGCCACAAATGGAGCCACCGTGGTTTCCTTCATGAAGGCGCCACCCTTACATAACAAACATACAAGACTTCGAGACAGGACGTAGGCAGCAACATTAGTAAAAGTAATTACATTTATTATCAGACGCATGTTGCTTAGTACTGAAAAGCTAATCACAATAGCTGAGGCGGGCAGCGGTTATATTAATCCTGTAGATACAACATGTGGCACGGTAGGCAAAGAAACGTTACCAGCAAGACGTATGACAACTTTTTATGACAGCCACAAAGTGCAAGGTTCAACATTGGCAGAAATACAAACCACCCCAGGGACAGATAGAGGTACCAAACACCTAGGTTTGATAGCCAGCAACAAAATTTTGGGTATAGGCTAAACTGACCTCTAGGAGAAATATAAATAGCAATCAGTGCAGTTCTCCGTCCATAACAATAGATAAAATGAGAGAAGCTATAATGGCAACAATGCTTTAGGACACAGCCATTTGCAAGATAACCAAAATGGCGATCAGACACAATGCCAATCGCTCAGGGAGAAGCAATCTACAATTGAGAATACCAATGGAAGAATATGGGGATCGAACTCTTAACTAAATAGTGACCAACTGGAAATAAACCGGGAAACCCCACAGGTATTTACAGCGGGCATGTATAGTCTGATTTTAAAAGAAACATGACAAATGTCAAGCAAGGGGTGAAGGGTAAAAGGGGAAGGTCGTTGCTATGGAAACGTAAACAAGAGTTGACACACTGGTTATACTGGCGAATCATTTACTACTCAGGTCAGTTATCAATATACAACCCAGTTTGCTTGAGTGTTCACTTTCGTTGTGTGTTCTTAGCGTACTTTGTTAAAAAAATTAAATACGTAGTTAGGGAAGCAATGATGATTTATGTTTAAGGACGCACAACTACAAGGTCATTAGCGCGCTTAGAAAACATCATGGCAAAGACCAGAGATAAAGATCAATATAAAAGTCGCAGATAAGGATGAATATACAAACAAAAAATTGATGTTTCACTAAATCCTTATTTGAAAATTTACCTTTGATAAAAGATTAAAATCCTTTTCGACAGCTCTTTTACCTCTGCAAGACTGCAGTAGTTACAGAGAGATGTGCTAGGAGGAATTCACTCTCCAGCAAGACATGACGGACCGACAGTTTTGCTTAACAAAAAGTAACCGTGCGTAAATTTGCAGTGGCCAATACGCAACCGAGCCAAAATCACCTCGCGACGAGATCCACGATTTTTGCACATAAACCCACCGGTGTAGATCAAAATTAGGTCAACATAGCCTGAATTATAACCATTATAATTCTAAAAAAAATTCGGATACTAAACGTAGCAATCGCGACTTCCGGTATACCGTCATCCCAAGATCTACGTGAGATGTCGCACGTAAACAAGGGATGATGATGATGATATAGGGTTTAAGGGCGCTAAACATCAAAGATCATTAGTGCCCTTACAACGTATAAAATTTAAAATCCAAAAACTAAAATACGGGACACAAACCCGCATAGTCTAAAACACTAAAAAAGCCAACATATTCTAAAACCATCGATCTAAAACATGGTAAATAAAACAATAAAAGATTAACGTACTGTCAGGAACTGTAGAAGTCAAGGGGCCAGAACGCCATATGTCCCCAGGGGAGAACAGCCCCCCCATTAAAACAGACAATATAAAATCACAAAACTAAAAGAAGCTCAGCACATCAAATGCGTCGACTAAAATCAGTATCACTGATAAACCGTAAACGACATTCTACAGCATGCGCATCGTCTGCCAAAATGCTGGCTAAGCCAACAGGCAGAGACACACGAACCTGCAACGGAGCTAAAACCTGATACTCTAAGACGTGACGTACCGTTAAGGACGCATCACACTGCTCACAGAGTGGAGCAGGGTCACCACTGAACAGGTATCTATGACTAAAAAGGCAATGTCCGATTCGTAAACGAGCCAAAATTACCTCTTTCCGACGAGAAGAACGCAAAGAGGTACTCCAGACTAACGGGAGATATTTAACGTCCCGCAACATGTTCCCCCGGAGGGCCGTCGACTCATCGCGGCAAAGCGAGATGAGGTGTCGTAAAATAACATACAAATCTGTGGAGGGAACAACAAAAGTAAAACATCTGTGTGATAAAAGTGCCGATTTGGCAGCGGCGTCGGCAGACTCGGTCCCTGATATACCCAAATGACCTGGAATCCACACGAAGCAAATGCTGATGCCAGAAGCACCGAGCGAGTAGAGCAGATTATGAATGCGCACTACGAGCGGGCGGCAAGTGTACAGCGCGCGAATACTTTGAAGAGCACTCAGAGAGTCTAAACAAACACAGTGCCGTAAGTCGTGCGGATGGATGTATAAAAGAGATTGGTAAAGACTAAAAAGTTGGGCGGTAAAACTTGAACATTGCCCGGGTAAACGAAAGGTAAAACTACTTTGACCATCGATAAAGGCACACCCTGCTCCATTAGTCTTAGATCCATCTGTATAGATAAAATAACAGTTCCCAAATTTCGCCTGAAGTTCTAAAAAGGCAGATCTAAGGACTGAAGAAGGGGTCTCATTCTTCGGCATCGATGTTAACCCAACGTGAAAGTGGGCCTCAGCGCCCAACCAAGGAGGAAAGCGCGTTTCCCCAGGGAACGGTCGCCGCTGGCGTAACGTCAAATGCCGAATAAGGTCGCGAAATCGAACCCCTGCAGGGAGCAATGCAGAAGAGCTAACTAAATATTGCCGATCAAGCGAATCCTAGAAAAATAACTCGAAGGACGGGTGGTCAGGCAAGCTTAGAGTCGACATGCATAGATGCACAAAAGCATCTCAAGTCTGAAGGACAGCGGAGGCTCTGCAGCTTCAGCGTACAGGCAGGGTAGAGGTCTAGTTGGAAAGGCCCTTGTAGCCGCTCTTATGCCACGATGGTGAATGGCATTCAAGCGACGTAACACACATGGGCGCTCCGATGAATAGACAATGCACCCGTAATCAAGCTTAAATCGGACCAATGAGCGCTAAGACGCATAAGAACGGTCCGATCAGCTCCCCAGGATATGCCATTTAAAACACGTAAAAGACAAAGAGAAAGGTCACACTTTGCTTTTAAAAACGGAATGTGCGAACTCCAGCTCAACTTGCGATCAAAGATCAAACCAAAAACTTTAACCTCGTCTGCAAACGGAAGACAAGCAGGCCAAAGATGGAGAGAAGGTGAAGGGAAAGTTTCCAGCGCCAGAAATTAACACACACGGATTTCTCGGTGGAGAAATCAAAGCCGTTGGCGTTCCTCCAGGCGTAGAAATGGTCGATACATCTCTGGACACGGCGTTCGAGCAGACAGTTTCACCGTGAATTGCAATAAATGGCATTATCGTCAAAGAAAACGGACGATGAAATGCCAGGGGAATACACTCAACAATGGGGGTTGATAGCAACCCAAAAAGTATGACACTAAGTACAGAGCCCTGCAGTACACTGTTCTCTGGAATAAAAGTACTAGATAAAACCGAGCTCACATGTACAAGAAAGACGAGATCCGTCATAAACTCCCGAAGAAATATGGGAAGACGACCGCGTATATTTCATTTGTGGAGTGTACGTAAAATGCCGCCCCTCCAACAAGTGTCATAAGCTTTCTCCAGGTCAAAAAAACACAGCCAATGTTTGACACTTTCTCAGAAAACCATTCATAATATGCGTCGATGGGCACCAGATGGTCCACGGTAGAGCGTTGTCGGCGAAACGTGCACTGAGCGTTCGCCAGAAGGTTCTGAGACTCAAGCTACCACGCCATCCGCCCTTTGATCATGCGCTCCATCACCTTGCAAATGCAACTGGTGAGGGAGATAAGGCGGTAGCTGGCGATCCTTCCCAGGCTTAAGTATAGGAACGATGGTGGCTTCGCGCCAAACTAAAGGAAAGACGTCGTCTTGCAAAATACGATTATAGACCAGTAAGAGAACGAGTTTACTGTCGGTTGAAAAGTTCTTTAACATCAGGACATGAATGCCGTCCGGCCCAGGAGCGGAGTACCTAGAAAAATGGAGGGCGCGCTCCAGCTCCCTCATTGTGAAAAGTTCATTATAATAGTCCTGATAAGGAGACCGAAAACTACAGGTCAGGGAATCCAGCCGGTCTTTCAGAGTGCAAAAGCGGAATAATGGTCAGAACTGGAAACCGCCTCAAAGGCAGCACCCAGTGTTAAGAATGGCAGCCGGATCCACTATAGTGGTATCGAAAACCTGAATGCCAGACACAGTACAACGCGACATTTCACCGGAAAAGCAACGAAGTTTGTCCCAAACAGGAAGGCCTGAAGGGATTGAAAGACTCGACAAAACGAGTCCAGGACGCCTTGCTATCCTGAATAATGCGACGAACCCTGGCGTGCGATTGCTTAAAAGAAACCAAAGTATCAAGTGTAGGGTGTCGCCGAAACACCCTAAGCGCAGTTCTATGGGCACGAACGGCGTCCCAACAGTCCTCGGTCCACCACGGAACAGGAATACGCCGAGGGTGGGAGGACCAACGAGGAACTGTGCGTTCGGCGGCAGATAGCATCGTAGAGGAAAGGTGCTGTACCATTTGGTTAACGTCAGCGAAGGGCTGGTCCTAAAAACACACGAGGCTGGAATACTGTCTCCTGTCGACTTTATGGATTTGCCATGTAGGTGCTCTGGAATGCTGGACGTGGTGAGACAGAAGAGAAGCGATGCAGGGGCAATGATTGCTGGAGTAGGTGTGAGCGACGACGTTCCACTGCAGACAGCAAGCATGCTGGATGGAGAAAACGGCAAGGTCCAAGTGAGAGAATGTACCAGAAGAATCAGAAGGAAACGTAGGCTCACCTGTATTGAGGATGGAGAGGCTAAACTGAGCAAAAATGTCGGAAAGAAGCGTTCCCCTCGCACATGCATTAGGCGAACCCCATAGGGGGTGACGGGCATTAAAATCTCCCAAGAAGGAATGGCGTTGGGAGAGCGGACCAGAGTTCTCGAATGTCTGCGTTAGCGAGGGGAGACGATGGAGGTGAATAGACGGAGCAAAGAGGAAAGAAAAAGCCGGTAATCGAATCCTAAAGGAAACAGCTTGCAAGTCGCACGTAAGTATGAGAGTCTGAAATTAACGTCGTTATGCACTAATAGCATGACACCTCCATGAGCAGGAGAACCGGTGCAAGGTTGCAGCGAACCGGAGTATACCCTCGGAGATCAAAAGGATGATGAGGGCGAAACTTGGTCTCCTGCAAAACCACGGCTATAGGTGAATGGGAACGCAATAAATGTTGCAGTTCCACCCTAAGCGATCGTACACCACGAAAATTCCAGGTCAGGATAGCTATGAATAAAAGGATAAACTGTCTACTTACAAGGGCGGCTCGAAATAACCTGCTTAACCTTGGCGCTCTGGCTTTTGGTATGGGGTTGGTCAGACTCCATAGCCTCCTCGAAGGGAGGGCCCACGAGCTCAGTGCCAGAAACCGATTCAAGCGCCGAGAATCGGTTCTGGGTGGCAATGGGTGACGGGTGCCGCTGAGCGCGGCTAGTCCCAGGAGTTACCTGGGACGACATCCGAGGAGAAGGTTAACTTTTTTTACTGCGCGCTCGCGGATGGTCTTTAAGAAAATCTTCCTTACCAAGGTTCTGCTTGGATTTCTTCTCAGTGCCTTGAGACTTCATATCCTTAGGACCAGCTTTAGATTGCTTAACCCTCCGTCAGTCGCTAGGGGCCTGAGAGACCCCTGGCATTATATAAATGTTATAATTTTCGAACGAACGCACCTATGCAATTGCCTGACTAGGACATCTAGCATTACACCTTGCGCGATTATTTGCTGCAGCGATAATCTTATCTGTTTATTTATTTGGCTGGAGGAATGAATAATCAGCAGTTACGTGTCGCACAGGTCAACCAGGCCCCGCGCGCCTGCTCTCGTTACATATTGTTGACAGATTTGTTTCTCATTAGCTTTTGTGCAATATTGCTTTACTATTGCAAGGAGCTGTTACTGCTTCGTCATGAATACGTGTAAAAAGTACGATCTACAAAATCCGAATGATTTGGAAGAAGTACATCGCCTACTTTGCGATGATGATGCCTTGCCCGTGGATGACAGCTTATATGAATAAGATGACTCTGATTCAGAAGATAAACTCGAAACGAGATGTTTAGATTCAGAAACTGACCATGAAGATGAAGAGGAAGACGATGAAAGCAGCTTGTGTGATAACAAGTATTTTATAGGTAACATCATATGCGTATCATAGTAATTCTTCTTCGTTTTCTTCTTATTATTATTGACAATACATTCTGTTGTTATTCACAGGAAGAGATGGAACAAAATGAAAAAAAACACCTTTGAAAATAACACAGACAAGGGCACACAATATATTGACCAAACTTCCTGGTGTGGTAGGAGCTGCCAAAAATGCGAACACGGAAATTGATTGTTAGAACCTTTTTGTTACCGAAGATATAGTTAGTTGATTTGATTGTTGAAAGCTCAAATACTTACATTAGCAGTGTGCAGCACAAATTTGATTGTGAAAGAGACAGCAGACCTACAGATGTAATAGAAATAAAAGCTTTCCTATGCTTATTGTACCTGGCAGGAATTTTTCGTGGTGGACGCCAGAATATTCACGAGTTTTGGAGAACCGATCTTGGAATTCCTCTATGCCGAATGGCTATGTCCGAAAAACGATTCCGTTTTCTAATACGCTGTATTCGCTTTGCTGACAAAAGCTCAAGACTGGAGCGACGAAGATTGGATAAATTGGCTGTTGTTAGAGAAATGTTTACATTGTTTCTGAACAACTGTCAGAACCATTATTCTCTTGGACAAAATGTCACTGTCGACGAACAGTTGCCGGCGTTTCGTGCTCGATGTGCTTTTAGACAATATATACCATCCAAGCCAAACAAGTATGGCATAAAGATATTCTGTTTGAGTGATGCAAAACTGTTTTATACACCTAACTTGGAGATTTATTGTGGACAGCAGCCGGACGGACCATATTTGCAAACTAACTCGGTAGAGAATGTAGTGCTGAGACTAACAGAACCAATCTCTGGCACTGGCGAAACGTTACTGCAGATAATTGGTTTACCAGTGTATCGCTGGTGAATGAATTGCGCAAAAGACAACTTTCTTTCGTCGGTACAGTGCGAAGGAACAAAAAAGAGTTACCCACTAATTTCACTTCTCCAAAAGATCGCAGACAGTACGAAAGCATATTTGGCTTCGCAAAAAATGAAACACTTGTTTCATATGTTCCAAAAAAAGGGCAAAACAGTAGTTTTGCTCTCAAGTCTACACGTTTCATTCACACAGTTATCAGGAGGTGCTGAGAAAAAGCCTGAAATAATCCTGCATTACGACACTAAATGTGGAGTTTATGCAGTAGATAAATTGTGTGCTATATACAATGTAGCCAGAACGAGAAGGTGGCCCATGGTAATTTTTGACCATATGTTGAACATTGCAGGTATTAATTCTAGGGTTATCTTCCTTGGAAATCAAAATAAATATTCCACAAGGCAGGAGTATTTGAAATCACTATCTTTAGCTTTACTGTTGCAACAGCTACAAAGGAGAGCAACAGCATCAAATCTATCCGATGATTTGAAAGGACTTTTTACAAAATATAAACCTGAATAATCCGGCGTAGATGAATTGTCAAATACACCACTATGCACATTGAAAAGGAAACGATGTGAACCCAGCAACAAAGACAAAATGAACTGCAAAACTAAATATGCATGTGGGAAATGCAACACCCAAATGTGTTTGAGCAAACATGCTAAAATTATTTGCGATAGTTGCTTAGTCGGGGAAAACACGGGTGAAATAGTAGATGATTTTGAGTAACTGAACATTTGAAATTACAAGTTATGTGTATACCTGGAAATGGCAATGCATTTCTTTATACTTACTGTAATACAATTTATAACGTATATGTACTCTATTTTAGCTTGTATTTATAGCGCGGGTCTACTAGGCCCCGCGCGACTAACGGCGTTCTACCAAAGCGCGCGCTTGACGGAGGGTTAAGAAGTTTGCCAGAGATAGACGGCCGGATGGTAATAGCGGTCATAGCAGTCATGGTCCAGGTCTGAGTTTCGGCATCCTTCCAGGGTACTGGCGAAGCAACAGAACTGAATGTACCCGATCGCAGGAGCGTAAGTTGGCGCGTATGGTAACGCCTCCGGGCTTCAGCGAAGGATACCTTTTCCCTTTACCCGGATCTTCTGGATCGCCTTCTCGTCCAAGCACCGCGGACAGTCAGGAAATGATGCAGAATGAGACCCTTTGCAATTAACGCAAACGGGGGCTGATGAACAGGTACCATCGTGTCAGGGCTGACTACAAGAGGCACAGAAGGAAACGGCACTCTTACAAGAGACTTGGGTATGTCCAAAACGTTGGCATTTAAAAGGCAGAGGTCTGGGAATATAGGGCCTCACCGCAATGCGTTCGTACCCTGCTGAAATACTCCTGAGCAGATCGACTCCATCGAAAGTTAGAAACAGGGTACGAGTACCAACGCTCCATCGCGTTTAGCCTGCACTCGATGAACCGTTGTCACCTCTTGTTCTGTAAGATATTCGACCAGGTCATGGTCCGACATACCATCGAGGCTATGGGTGATGACGACGCCTCGACAGAAATTCAAGGTGCGGTGCTGCTCAACACGGATGGGATAACCGTGGAGAAGCGTGGGACGCATCAAGGTCTTACTTTGTTGATCTGACTTGCTTCGTACTAATAATGAACCGTTTCGAAGTCGAGTGGAGGACTGAACCAGCAATAGAGTCAATGCCCTTCTGTATTATAAAAGGGTTCATCTTCTAGAAAGAATGTCCTTCCTCTGTGCGTGCAATGACCAAGTCAGAACCAGATGACGGTGGTGCTGCCTCTGTTACAATTACTTTTCGGCGCTTGTTATTAATAATGGAGAAAGAGGGCTCCACAGCGAAAGAAATCCTCCACCGTTGCAACCGTCTCCGAACTCGAGCTCTGACCTCCCGGCCGTTACCCCAGTTCGTGGCCTATCCATACCGGTCTCACCCCAGGGTCACACATCCCAAAACATAGACAGAGGGACCCAATTGCCGTGGGGAGTCAGAAGCTCATGCAATGGCCCCCCGCGGGACTGCAGTTGAACAGCGGATGCGAACACACCCTACATGACGACCCCGGGTGGTGGGGATGACGCCATTACCCACTCACCCAGCTGCACACCCAGTGCGCAGGTATCCGTCAGGCTGTGTCCACGGAGCATTAAAATAAAATTGGAAAATAAACCAAAAGGATGTGGGCGTTTCGCACGCAAGGTAGGCCGGCGAGGAAGGAAAAGAGATGTAGTAATGGTCCTCGTGCGAAATGTTTGTAAATAGAGACTAGAGAAGAAAGAAACGATGGCGAGGGGCGGCATGGAATCAAAGGCACAGAACGCACGAGAGCCTATGTTGTGTCCCCCGGTCACGAGGACGAACCCACCTCGAACGTAGGGATTACGATGGCGATGAGTGGCTCGGGACCCCGGGTGCGCCAACCCCGTATTCACATAAAGTGAGCCCCTGGGGGACCAAGGGTGGGTGCACAGCCTCTCCCTCTTAGGAACCATGATATGCATTTCAATATTATGCTTTCTAACAAGCTCCTGGAAACGAACACCTGCAGCCTTGGATTATTGGAGCTGTTCCTGTACGGTTCGTCCAGCGCGGTGTTGAAAAAAGAAGTGAACGTTGATTGTTTAGGCAGACATTTAAGCCCAGAGCCATTACGTTCATTACAGGACATCCTGTGCACAAAACTTACAGAAGAATAGATCAACCTTGTGCTCTTTTACTGTTCCAAGCAGTCGATTTTTGAAACTCCATCGATTTTGTGATACAGAAGGAATTCTTTTTTTTTTTAAACATATGCATCCAAAGCATGAACACACACATTCTCTCTCTCTCGCGGATGATTTGGCAAAAAAGGTGCTAAATGCTCCAAGGGAAATAAAGAAACGTTTCACTTCTCTGATGCAGTTAGCTGACTGCAGCAAAACAAGATTCAAATGGTGAATGTAACAGTAAACAAACTTAGCCGATTTATAATGCTCCCGTTGGTTTGCATCCCAGCGTATTCCCTTCCATCACTGATGCCCCATCGTATGTCTAAGCAATTAGTTGGTCTAAACATGTCATTCAGAGCACGTTGCAAAAGGGAATCAGCTTTTCTATCTGCGGTTGCACTCTGTAAAACAAAATAATCTTTCAACAGTTCTCTCGATTGTCACATAGCGGAAGGTAGTCGATGGTTGCGACTTCTGGCCAACATCACAAATTTCTTCTATTAGAGAATCAAAAGATGCCTCTAACTCATTTTCTAATATTTTGGTCAGCGCTGTGCTAATGCTGGGAATTAAATCGTTCTGTATATTTGGCGAGATGGCATGAAACAAAGTGGACTTTTCCAGGTGCTGTTTGAGAGGCATGTCAAACGTTCATGCATTTATACACTCAATGAAATTCCGCCTGTTAGGTGATTCAGCACTGTCAATGTGGCCACGAAATGCAAGCCCCTGTTTCCCCAAAAAGCAGACACCTCTTATGCAATGTGACAGTATTGCTCTGCTGTTTACTTTAACTACTACGTATAGTAAGTAGCATTGTTGTTCTCGATCAATAACGTGCCGTCTCTAAGTCGCGTCATGTTCTGTACCTGGTCACAGATTCTATCCACCTCACGCTTGATGTAAAATGGGCTGAGGTCCTTAAACGTTTTACCTTCACTAGGCAAGGGCCTAACCATACAAAGTCAGTAATAGGGGTTTTGCGCGGATACATGATGAAATAGACCCCATCCGGAACCGTCGGCGTCAGCCTGCCATCCAGGGTTAAAGAGAAAAGACACCATATCTTCACGGTCTGCGCCGTCGTGGGAACCCTCCCAAGACCGATTTCAAGGCGTACTTCTGAAAGGCTATCCCCAATATCCACTGCTGGTCCAATGGCCGAGTACACCATTCTCGTTAAACAAACCCCTTCAGCGACATTTACTTAAACGCGGTAAGAAGTTGACTGTGGTAAACCTTACATCCTGGTGCATCATTGTTCACCGTGTTTAGTTGGCCGTGGTTATCTGGCAAGCGCTCGCTGTGGTAGAGCGCACCGCTCATTTCAGATCACTTTCAGATTTAACTGCTGAGAAGGCTACCGAACGCACCCGGAAGTTCATCGCTTCGTGTTCGTCATTTGTTGTTTGTTTTTCGTTCGGCATTTGTTATAAGAGCACGTGGTACAGGCTAACACGTGGTAATGGAAAATAAAAGAACGCCAAACTTCTCGAAGTATGAGATAGATATTTTATTGGACTTAGCATCCAATTTCAGAGAAATTATTGAAAATAAGAAAACGGACGGAATTTCTCTGAAAAAGATGGATGCCACGTGGGAGAAGCCGGCCTTGCAGTTTAACAGCAGTCCAGGTAGGTGAAAAATGTTACACAATTCTACGAAGGTTATATTTTTGGCGTATTTTAATGGTCTGTAGTGTTTTGAAGATAATGGTCGGTAGCTAACTTCGAGTTAAATATATCATTTTGCATCAACATGTAGGTACAAATAATAGTGTAATGTGATATGCACCATGGTTTTGCATTTGTTGCTGCACTTATCGTGGATGTGTGGTTATTGGTGCAGGAAAATCTGCTGTCGCAAAAACGAAAGAAAAGGCTATCTGTTCGTTTATAAATATCTGCATATTTAACGCATACAGAATCGCATTGGAGCTATATTATTAGCTCTAATTGGAAGGTTAGATTACGGCATCATCTTCGTAAACTTACTGTTTTGAGATATCAACAATTTTTAGTTATTATAAATGATACCCTTTGTCATACATGCTTAGCTTTTCATTGCAGCTTTTGTCTTCATAAAGTGTTTTTGTTTTAGGGGTAACACAAAGGACTGCCTTAAAGTTAAAAGCGTGTTAAGAGAATTTGAAAAGAAAGGCAAGAAAGGAACTGGCAGATGAGAAGTTGGAAATATATAAGACTGGAGGAGGGAAAACACAATGCCATCAAAGTGTGTATCCCAAACTTAAAGAAATACTTGGCTCAACAGCAGCACCGTTGGACAATACACAGCAACAGCAGTTGGTAAGTAAAACTCTTTTAAAACAGGCTCAGGTGTACTGAAGCCAGTGAGGGTATAACTAGAAAATCAATAATGCCATTACATGATGCTAGTAGCAAAGAGGCCATCTCATAAAAAATTTTCATGCAGTTTATTTCCAATTACATTAATAACAAATCATCTTTAATAATACCTCTGTGATCAAAAGAAAACTGCTCTTGTATAACATAAAATGGACTAAAATTTGAGAAAACTAATGTATATTATTTAACCCATTGGGGTAGTATGTATGCTTTTGAGTTTACCTCAGCTAATAGAAAACACAAAATATATAAAATGTGTATCATATACTAGCAATTCATAAAATAGCTAAAAAAGAATGGCCTTGTGATGCTACTTCCATCAAAAGTAACAGTCACCTTTTTGTTATGTAATGCACTTATTAATGTTGTTTTTGTAGTGGCATACTTATTTTTGTAAAAACTGTTTACAGATAATCACATTTGCCTATATATGTATTATGTTGTACAACATTCATACTTTTACCCAAAGGCAAATGAAGCTTAATAATTGCTATGAAATTGTGAAAAACTAACTGGCAGCAAGCTTTATATTTCCATGACCAACAGTAATGAGCTTTATGAAACGTGAATATACATTTGAACAGTTATGTAAGTAGTAATTTTTACTTTCTCTACTACGTATAGTAAGTAGGGGAAGTACTGTATTCCACCCAAAATTCGTTACCAAGATTTCACCGGAAATACATGTTTTGAGACCCCCTGTATCCAAAAAAAGAGCATTTTTGGAAACATGCCCGTGTGTGTGTCTGTCTGTGAACAGCATAACTCAGAAACGAACAGTCGGATAAACACCAAACTTGGTATTTAGGTTCAGTATCTTCCAGAGATGCGACACGAAGGTGTTCAAGAAAATCCCCCCTCCCCAGATTACCCTTTACATGGAACATTTTTCGAAAATTTTAATTTTCTCAAAAATGGCTCTTAACGATTTTGATTAAAATATCATATGTTTAAGATATATTCATGACAAATAAAATGTATATCTTGAATTTTCTGGGAATGTCCCCAAAAGTATTCTTCATTGTGAACGACTTTTGCATAACTGGTAAACCATAAGAGATAGACAAAATTTTACTACACAAAAAATGTACATCGCATTAAAATACACAATTTATGTCATATACATTTTTTTCTTGAGTGAACCATTTTCGAGATATTGCTTGTTATTCCCTTAAATTTTTCAATACTTATTTTCTCAAATGGGAATTCATTATTCATTTCTTTGTCTTGGATATGCAAAGAGTATTAATCTGTGGCAAAGGGAATGGTGCTGCACCTAGCAACCAGCTATTAAGAGATATGTCTATGCTTAAAGGCTACTGTATTTCTATATTGCCCTTGTAAATATATATTCCCCCTACATCTACAAGAAAATTAGCAATAGTCTGCAAATGTTTATCTCGATTAACATGAAATAGATGGAGAATAAGCGTTTTTAAAAATAGTTTGTACAAGAGTAGAGAAAGTCATGTGAGTATAACACATCAGATTTTTTCTCTTTTACAGATGTTGCTGGGTCCTCTGAAAGCACCTTGGAGCCCATGGATATTGTGATTTCAGTAATAGTAATTGAGGTAAGAATTCATAATTTTCTCGATATGATATATGTGCAGTATTTTCAATATGTCAAAATGATTCCAGCATGTCAAGAAGGCACTGTTGGGAGCAAGTTATTTTTTAAGCATTGTGCAAAATTTTACTTGGTAAGGTTTGCAATGAAAAACCTACATTACTAAAATAAGAGACTCTAAGTTAAACATAGTTATGCTTAAACGGAATAATTTTCTAATCAACAAGTTTATATCTCGTAGCTAAATTTAAAATATGAGTACCTTGTTTGATGATAAATACATTTCCCCACTGTTAATTCTTTGCTTGTATTTTTTGCATTGGTAAGGGATTTATTTGAAGTTCAAAATAATTTTACCAAAGATTAGTTATATATTGTCACCTCATTGCCATAAGGTTGTGTCATCATTTCAGTTTTTACTTAAAACTTAAAATAGCTGCAAAAAAATAAGTTATTGAAAGAATTGAATGTATTTTCATTTTAGACCGTGTATGCCCAATATCAGTGGGCATCTCCCCCCAGATAACACGTGAGGATAACAAAAAATGCAACTGTTACCTCACAGCCTCAAATCTATTTGTTCTTTTGGTAAATTTCTGGATTGAACATACAATGTTGATTTTTGTTTGCTGCTGCAGATACAGGAGTGGTCTATCTGATGTATTTTTTCACAGAGTCGTGTTCTAAATGGAGATTTTAATAATTCACTTACTTTGATCATGTTCATAACTTTCATATATTCACTCAAAGAAATCACTCTACACTTAGCTACATTGTTTTAGTTACCTGACTTCACGGTGGACTATGTCATCTTTTGGACTGAACTGTTACTACATGCATAACAGAAATACTTGGCTATTGTTTTTAAACCAGGTGCCCACTACATGGTGAATACCTTAGCTTTTTGTTCTGTTGTGGATAAGATACCACATATTCAATCATTACCAATAGCCCTGCTGCTATGAAACATACAAATATTAAAACACCACCTCATAGTTTCAAAGCTAATGTCATAATTATGTTTAAAAATGTATATTTTTATTTATAAGGATATTTTAGCGTATTATTTCTGCATTTCATTTAATTAAGCATTAATTTGCATTTCCAAATGCATTTTACTATTAGTTGCTGCAAGTTAATTACTAATTGCATTTTAGTTTCCAAATGCAAATAGTATTAACTTGCACTTAAGATGGTAACAGTGCATTAAAGGAAGGTTGAGCACGGAATATGTATTTTTCCACTGTCGCTGGGTTCTGTACTTTACTGCACTCTAGTGGGTGGAGCGTAAGCCATCAGTCATAGCAATCTTAGCCCCTACCTCTCCCACAAGAACCATGTAGAAACGTACGGCCTAGCCTTATACATAGTGCTTAAGAGTGTAGATGGTGTCAATCTGGAATTGGCTTTGAGCTTCAGAAAGGTGCCGGTAGGGGGCACACTGCTTAATGCGCCTGTTCAAATGAGGGAACACATACTTGGAAACAATGCTTTATGCACAATTCTATACATTTCTCTTTCTTTCCTTTTGACACAAGTGGTGCCACTGCACAGTGGTACTACCCCAGAAGCCGCCCCTGGTTGAAAGTATTCCCTGATAGAGAGTTAGGACAACTCTTTAGCAGATGTCAATTTGTCACCCCGATTTACATTTTCTCAATTGTAAGAACATTTAAAAGAAAGCCTATGAAAGTGTGTCAATTCCTTTTTGTTTTTTCCCTGCATAATTCTTCACAAAGAAAATTGGATTACAACTCTCTTCCTTAAGTAAAAACATGAAACAATAAATCCATTCATGCAGCTTATTCTGAAATCATATCTGCCCAAGTATTGTCATTGTGATTAAGATAAGGCAATGGAAGAATCACGTACCACATTAGATATTTTCTAACAGGAAAGTCATTAGTAAGTTGTCAAGTTGAATTTTCAAAAATATAATGGCAAACTATTGGTTATTATGCATGCAAATTAAATTTAAACAAAAGCAATAAGCACCTTATGGTCCTGGGTCCTCTGATTGATCCATGTGAACATTTTTCTCTTTGCTGATAGTTCCATTTGAAAATGCTGAAAGTTGACATTTTTGGGATTGACAGGAAAAAGTTTCAAATATTTGGAGACATTAAAGGGAGTAATATTGTTTTTAGGTGAAATTGGAATTGCTCACAATTTCTTTTTGTTTGGTGTAGTGAATTTCTGATTTGATTTCCACCTCTAAATTATACTAACATTTAACTTATTATTACAAAAATATTTTGTTAAAATCATATGATGATGTGCAGAAGCTGCAGACAGTGGAGATATCTTGAGATTAATTGAACATGTTGAAATTTTTGCCAAAAATAATATCCATATTTAAGCCATAGCTGTATATTAATATATAAGCTTTCTCAGACAGCAATTCATAGATGAATAGACCTACCTAAAGTATGAATCTTGTTATATAATACAAATTTTACAAATTGCATGCAAATGTTAATGAATAATTCAGTTGGTATTAATCATACTGTATATGCATAACAATTTTGGCTAAAAAATTCTGATGTGATACACTCACATGATTTTCTCTACTCTTGAACAAACTATTTTAACAAGCGCTTATTCTCCATATGCTTCATGTTTATCGAGATGTCAATCTTATTGCTAATTTTCTGGTAGATGCAAGGGAAATATGGTGGGTTTTAAGCGATAGTCAAATCTTTTAAGCACTGGTTGCTATGTGGCACATTCCATTCCCTTTGCATGTCCAGGACATAAAAAAAAAAATGAATAACGAATTTGAGAAAATGTATAAATATTGGAAAGTTTAAGGGAATAACAAGCAATATCTCGAAAATGGTTCACTCAACAAAAATAATGTATATGACATAAATTGTGTATTTTCACGCGATATACATTTTTTGTGTAGTAAAATTTTGTCTATCTCTTATGGTTTACCAGTTATGCAAAATTCTTTCACAATGAATACTTTTGGAGACATTCCCAGAAAATTCGAGATATACATTTCATTTGTCATGAAAATATCTTAAACATATGATATTTTAATCAAAATTGTTAAGAGCCATTTTTGAGAAAATTAACATTTTCGAAAAATGTTCCATGTAAAGGGTAATCTGGGTGGAGGTAAATCATTCGTACTGGTCATTTTAAAGTACATATTTTTGTGAATTGTGAAAAAATTGGGTGATATTTGTAACGTTGATAATATAGTTGCGTGTGTTAGCTGATCTACGTAACATTGCATTATTGGTTGCGTCATCTTGTAAGTGTTAACGACTCGAAAGTGCAGCATATATTTCAGTAGTAGTACCAGCTGGTTAAGAAATAATATTGGGATCCCAAATAAGTTTCGATATTTGTGTTATGTTATTGTATGGAAACAATGAATGTCACTGATGTAATGTTTATGTATTCTGGTCCTTTTGTGATTTTGTATTTGGATTCTAAAGCATTTTGTGTTAAATTTTGGATGGTAACCCCCTGTAAAATTCAGTTTTTATGTCAACATGTAGTCATTTTTTTCTCTCTTTGCCCCATCTTAAAAGAATTCATTGATTGTAAACCTTCTTGACATTTTTAAATCTTTTATTGTAAATGACATACTACTTCTTTTATGTGTGATGATCTTTTGGAGCACCATTTCTACCGTTCTATGGTTTCTGTTGTAGTCACTTTGCTGATTGCGGAGCTCAAGAGTATAAGAAGAGTACTCCCGCCAATCACGCCAGAGGTTCCAGAGACACCACAGGAGAGCTGTCGTGCAGCCACTACACTGCAGTGGCATAAGGAGCCACTATTTTGGGGGGCAGTCCAAGCCAGCGATTGCCCACCCCTTCCTCATCTTCAGCGACCTGCAGCATCCAAAAGACTACAGCTGAAAAACAATTCGTGGTTGTGGGTGATCTGGAAATCCCACCCACAAACAGTTACGTCGGAACATCCATCCAGGTGCAGTGTAGTGTGCATGTGACAGTGGCAGCATGGTGTGTGTGCGTGTGCGGGGTACTCGAGCATAAGTGATCTGAAGAAAAATAATCCGTCGACACTCGAGACTCACAAATATGTCAGTCAGCATGTGCATTTGCTCAGATATGTAGGCTCCATATATGTTCACAAATACTGCGTGTTTTTGTATGTCATGTTTTATTCTATTTTGTAATTTTTTCCCTTTCTTTGTTCTTTTCACAAACAACATTCTCCTTATGTCGACGAGGGCGTCGATCTAGGTGGCCAGGGGGAGATGTGACGTATGCGCATACGTCTCTTTGGTCACCTAGATTCGAGATGGCGGTTGACGTTTAGGTGGGGGTAGGTTAGTTGGCGTCCCCCACGCTTTTTGTGGCGTGCTTGGGGCAGAAAGTCAGTTAGTAGCAGTCAACCAGACCAGTCCTGCATTCGCCCTTTCCGTGCAGGAATGCATGGCGGCCTCGCCCGACAGGCATGGAGCTAAGTTGTGGTATGTAATAAGTTTTATCCAATAAACGCGGTGCCATCCAAGTCTTTATTGTCTTAATTACGATAGTATAAAGCTCCTTCTACCTATTTTGAGCCATGTAAGTGTCCTTTTGCCAGTTTTTGATAATATTTCTGCACTTTCACTTTAGCTGCATCCCTAGTCGTAGCCTCGCCTTATTTAAATTATTACAATTTGTTAAATACCGGTTACCTCTCTAGCGAGTGCTCTGCCCCTTGAGCGTGTTTGTTTGGAGGCTGCGACAATATATCGGGAACACATTTTTCTCTAAGAGCCTGTTTTATTTCTTGCATCCTATTTGGTGGCATAACCTCTGGGGTTTCAGAATACCGTGGAGACTGACCTTTTATTTTCTTCCATTTTGCTGATAGCAGAGATGATTCATTGTTCTTCACAGCCTCATCTTCATCCCTTTGTAACATTACTTCCACAGTACTTGCAATATCACTAGGGTCGTCAGTAGTTTGTTCAGATAGCACAATCCCTTATCATCAATATCCTCACAGTCACTAGCTGCATCCGGAGGTGCTGGAATGATGGTAAGTGAAACACTATCTTCATCTAAACTAACATTCTCTTCATCATCCCAGATTGACTGAAGGTACCCAAATGCCTCTCACGTGACAAAAACTGTCTTTGCTTTTTCCCTTTAACATATAAAGAAAAACTCCGTATGATCCCAATATACTAAACATAGGGCACGAAATATAATTGCATGTATATAAAAAACATAATACAATGTGGAAATATTTTCATATTTCAATTAAAAGTTAATAATTTATACATCATAATATATATAAAACATACAATTTAGACTAATACAATGGAAAATAACAATAGAATCAGCTTACCTGCCGACATACTATTGCTTGACATGCAGGCTCTTAAACAATGCACACTCTCATTTCCGGTATAGAGCGTGTTCACAAAGCCTCCAAGAAATAAAATAGCAACAAAATACACTGTACATTAGAGGGAAAAAATGCTCAGATTTTTTTAAAAGCACTTCCAGCGTCCTATACAGAGGACAATGGGTCTAAATGGATTAATCCCTCGATATCATTTACGTAACGGTGTTTTGATAGCCCGTGCAAAGTTTGATGGCAAATATAAGATTGTATTACCACGTGAAGACATGCCAATGATCTTTCATTATCATCATTTGGCGATCATTTACGTATTGCCAAGACACTGGATAAGAATCGTCCACAATTCATTTGGCAAGGGATAGACAAAGAAATTATCACTAGTGAGGTCTTGTAAAGTTGTGCCAGTTAAGCCAGCTCAATGCTTGGAGGGAGTTGGCCTCAGGTCCGATCTAAACCAGGTGAGACATTTTTTTTATTTTACTGGTCTATTTCCTAGGTCAGCGCAAGGTAACACTTAATATATCGTAGTTGTTGATGCCTTTTTAAAATCTGTGCGAATATCGGCTATGCCAAAAGCTATTGCTCGTATAGTTACTAAGATACTGGGGTCTATTTTCTAAGCTATCGATAGTAGAATGGTTATGCTTTCATGCCGATTTTCATAATAAGGTTCAGCCCTTACTATAGTTACAGCTCTTTACTGTTAGTAATAACGATAAGCTTAGGAAATAGAGCCGATTGTCAAAACATTTTTGCATCGTTTGGGGCGCTGCTTTACCTACTGTCAAATAACACCATGCAATTTACCTCACACTTAGTTTAAAAGATTTTGTTTTGAGTGGGCAGTTTCACATCTAACTACCCCTTAGTATCCCAAACCATCACATACCGAAAGGGTTAATCACCGGCAGAGGGCGATGGATTTTTTCGGGCATAAAAATCCTTAGCGTGGCTTCCTTGGGAAGGGAAATAACGCAGGTGGTCCTGTGTCGTAGATTTACGGCACGTAAAAGAATCTCAAGCCTGATAAAGAGGCCTCTGAGCAAAAATTACCATCTTTCAAGGCCAATATAAAATGGGACGCTATGAACCACAGCAGTTAAAGAGTGTCCATAAATAATAACCATCATAATAAATGGGATAGTAACTTACTCCAGTTGCAATTTGCGTTTAACTTACGCAACATGAGTCAAATCAAATTGTTCTGTCTCAATCCATGTTCGCTTATCAGCCAGGTTCCCCTTTAGCTAATTTCAGGCATCTGGTTGACTTGTTGCTGGAAACATTTTTCCCTGCAATAATTACAGAAAACAGGGGTAGCGCCTTCAGAAATTTAAGACAAGCACGTGCCATTGCTAAAAACGGTATGATACGCAGAGAACGTCTCCATATGCAGTTGGCCAGACTGTTATGTGTCGCAATCCGCTTAGTTCAAAGAAAAATGTTTTTCTTACAAAGTTATTTCGTCAGTACACTTTAGAAATAGCAACCTCGAAGATACATCTAACTTTCAAAATATCTTCAATGAACCATTCACACTCCCAGAAATAAAGCAAACAATAAGGACACTAAAAAATAAAAAGAGCCCAGGTCCTGATAACATACATCCAGAACTGCTCAAGAACTTAGGATATGAAGCATTCCATACTTTATTAAAAATTTTCAATAAACTCTGGACAACCATAAATAACATACCAACACTGTGGAAAAAAGCAAAAATTATACCCATTAAGAAAAAAGGAAAACCAACTCAAATGATAGTTATAGACCGATGTCCTTAACATCAAACATAGCAAAACTCTTAGAAAGAATGGTAGCTACAAGATTGACACACTAATCTAAAAACACAAAATCTATTAGTCCCTTAACAAGCTGGATTTAGGAATGACAGCTCAGCAATATACCAGGTTGTAAGACACACAGGGCATTAAAGAAAATTTCAATAATAATAATAATAGGACTACTCTAGCACTGTTTGTCGACTTCAAAGATGCGTTTAACACAGTATGGCGAGAAATGCTACTATACAAAATGAAGACATATGGCATATCTGGCTACATGCTAAACTGGTTTCAAACCTTCCTATCCCAAAGATGGTTTGCAATACAAAACAGCCACATCTAAATGGAAGCAAACGAAAGTTGAACTACCTCAAGGGTCTGTTACAAGTGCTATTCTGTTCTATATATATAAATGACCTAGTAGATGTACTTAAGAAAATAGGTAACATACAAGTAGGAATGCTTGCTGACGACGTGGTAATATGTAGTTCAGAAAAGAACATAAGATCTGGGAAACATTACAAAAAACTACAAATAACAATGGAGAATATAATCATAACCCTAGAACAGTAGACTAATAATAACAATATGGAAATAAACACAGGAAAAACTCAATATCAACTATTCACATTGCAGCATAAAACAGAAAATATATGCCTACAAATCAACAACAAAAAGCTATAAGAAGCAACTACAACAACGTATCTAGGGATAGAATTAGATAAAAAACTATCAATGAAAGAACATGTAATCAATGTAACGAATAAAATCAACAAACAAAACAATATTTTAAAACATTTAGCAGGAATAAAATGGGGTGGAAACATGGACCTCCTTAATAATACATATAAAACATACATAAAATCTAACCTATTGTATGGAGGAGAACTACTAGCAACAGTAAACAAGAGACTTAAAAGTAAACTAGAAATTTCACAAAATAATTCACTAAGAATAATAACAGGAGCTGTAAAAACAACACCAATTACAGTGTTACAAAGCTTCACAAAAAACATGGCTATAGAATTGGAACATGAGTTGAAAGCAATTACTCTAGCACAAAAACTGCAAGTCAACAGAAACAGATACAGCTCATGTAAAATGTCGTGACAGTCCCCCACTCCTGAGACAATGATGCGCAATAGCACTGACCAGCCCACTTGCATAATAAGAGAGGTGGGGGTCAGTGTTCCACCTGCTGTGAGTGTGATAATTACTTCAAGAGCAATTCCGATCGCTGTTTATGTTTTCTTTCCTTATATTGCGTAAGACATGTTGCCCATTCAGAGTAAACTTAGTGGCAAAGTGCTACATTCCCAGGGAAATTGTAAGTAATGTGTACACATATTTTAAAAATATATGCCAAAGTAATACCAATGCTCTACCAGACAATAATGTAGTGCAGCTAGTAGCAGAAGCTACAGGTGTTTCAGAAAGTAGTGCATGGCGAATTATTAGGGAAAAGAAAACAATTGATTCCGGCATGTCCACCTCATTTTCCACCCCTCATAAAGAAAGGCCACGAAAATCAACGATATCAGCTTTGAACAGCTTTAATGAGGCAGTAGTCCGCAGAACCGTAAATTACTTTTATGTAACAGAAAAGGAGAGGCCTTCTTTAAGAAAAGTGCATGCAAAGTTGCAAAATTCAATCGATTTCAAAGGATCCATGTCCACATTGCGCAAAATCCTCCTAAAACTAGGATTTCGGTGGTGTAAAACAAAAAACAAGCGCAAAATCTTGATCGAGCATCATGACATACGAGACATGCATATAAATTATCTAAGGTAGATCACTAAATTTCGCAGCGAGGGCCGACCCATTGTATACATGGATGAAACCTACATTCATTCCTCACATACCACCCCACATTCATGGAGTGATGATTCCTTAGAAGGTTTATTTTGCCCAGTCTCAAGAGGTCAAAGGCTAATAATAATCCATGCTGGTGGAGAGCAGGGTTTTATCCCTAATGCTTATGTCCGTTTTGAGTCCTACCAAAGAACAGGAGACTACCATAGTGAAATGAACTTCATTAACTATGAGAAATGGCTAAAAGAGAGATTAATACCCAATCTACTTCTAAATTTAGTTCTGGTAATCGATACTGCTCCCTACCATAACATGCAATTAAATAAGGCTCCTTCATCTAATTCAAAAAGAGACACTATGATTTCCTGGCTACAGGCTCACCTTCCAGAAGAAGAATTCCTTAACATAGATTTCCCTTCCCTCCGCAAACCTGAAATATACAATATCATAAAACCTCTAAAACCCAAACATCGTAGATATAAGATAGATAGTCTGTTGGAAGAGTGCAACCACAGTGTATTAAGACTTCCCCCATACCATCCAAAGCTCAATCCAATTGAGCTTATCTGGGCTACCGTAAAGAATTGGGTTGTGGACAAAAACGTAACATTCAAAATGGATGATGGACTGACCGATGAAAAATTTGCATCCATCACTGCAGAAGAATGGCAAGACCGTTGCCGGTATGTAAGAGATATTGAACAGAAATATATGGAAAATGAGGGACTCTTGGATGAAGGACAAGAAATAATTATTCATTTGGGTAACGATAGTGATAGCGAAGAAAGTGAAAGTGAAAAATCCGGTGATGGTGACGAGTCTGATTATGAAGATGAAGCTGTGCAACACACATGGAAATCATTCTCAGATATTTCTGGAGTGTCCCCATTGCCCTTGGATGGGGGTGATTAATGCCGAGTTCAATTGCAGGTAAGCTTACATAGTTGTTTACAATGCATTGTGTATGTGTATGCGACTGCCTACGAGTTCTGATATCACTTGTAGTCTCTTGCTCCCCCACCACTCTCACCACTTCTCATTTCTCCTCTTTTGTTCATATGCAGTGTCATGACATATTATGCGAGCTGTACAAATGGTACCACACAGCAGATGCTATAAGTAATTTAAAAACTCAAATAAGCTTCAGAACATATATTAATAACTTAAAATACAAGAATACAATTACAACAAATATAATTGCAACAGAGGTAGTGAGTCCAATAGAACATAATGATATACAATATCAGAATGACCTGATATATACAATATACCAGATGAAATGAGAGCCATAGCAATAGCTACGGAAAATGAAAGATACCCAGAAAAAGAATGGCTCCGAATATATACAGATGGATCCCCATCAATAAAAAAAAAAAATGCTGGTGCAGGAGTATACTGTAAACATTTTGCACAGTATCTAACATTAAATGAAATGTCAAACCACTATGATGGAGAATTAACAGCTATAAAACCAGCATTACAGAACATTTTATATAGATCATACGTAAAACAAAATTCATCTTATCAGACTCAAAATCAGCCATAGATGGAATAGTAATTTCCAATAATAAAACAACAAGAAATATTGAAGAAATAAGAAGCCTAATTAAAGCAATTAAAACTAGGAAATCATGTCACTCTACAATGGATCCCAACTCATGTTGGACTTTTGGGCAATGAACATTCAAATCAATTAACTGTTATAGTCTAAAACTTTGGCTATGTATTTAAGGCCAATATACTAAAATGAAATTTAAATGTATCAAGTAATCTCAAAATATTCTTTTGATATTGATAACATTCCCGATGTTAAAAAGACTGCACATCTTATATCTACATGTCTCACTGTCACATGTAATTAATCATTTGAACAAGCAGAATTTCCTAAAGTGCTGAAAATTGCAAGAGTAAAACCTCCTTACTAAAGTTTGTTGTGTTCTACACACATAGTCACGTTTACGAGTGCCGCTACGCAATGGCTATCAAATTCTATGCTCTTTGCATGACTAGGAGGAAAAAATGACTTCCCAGTTCAGAAAAGTGGGAAGTTTTAAAAACTTCAAACCAATAACAAGGAATATTTCTGAAATGGCTAACTCAAAAAAAAATCTGATGTGTTATACTCGCATGACTTTCTCTACTCTTGTACAAAATATTTTTACAAATGCTTAATCTCCATCTACTTCATGTTAATCGAGATATCGAGATGTTAATCTTACTGCTAATTTTCTTGTAGTTGCAAAGGGAATATGGTAGGCTTTAAGCGATAGTCAAATCTTTTAAGAGCTGGTTGCTATGTGGAGTATTCCATTCTCTTTGCATTACCAGGACAAAAAACAAAAATTAAAAAAATAAAAAATGAACAACAAATTCCCATTTGAGAAAAAGTATAAGTATTGGAAAACTTAAGGGAATAACAAGTAATATCTCGAAAATAGTTCACTCAACGCGATCTATATTTTTTGTTTAGTAAAATTTTGTCTATCTCTCATGGTTTACCAGTTATGCAAAAGCCGTTCACAATGAAGAATACTTTTGGAGACATTCTCAGAAAATTCGAGATATACAATTCATTTGCCATAAAAATGTCTTAAACTTATGGTATTTTATTCAAAATCGTTAGAGCCATTTTTGAGAAAATTAAAATTTTTGAAAAATGTTCCATGTAAAGGGTAATCTGGGGTGGGGGAATTTTCTTGGAAACCTTCATGTCGCATCTCTGGAAGATACTGGACCTAAATACCAAGTTTGGTGTTTATCCGACTGTTCGTTTCTGAGTTATGCTGTTCTCTCTCTCTCTCACGCACACACACGTACGTATGTACGTTTCCACAAATGCTTTATATGCATTTAGTGCACCTCAAAACATGTATTTCCTGTGAAATCTTGGTATCGAATTTTTTGGTGGAATATAATACTTCCCCTACTTACTATACAAAGTAGAGAAAGTAAAAAGTATATGGCATAAATTGTGCACTTTAAAAGAGACCTACATCTTTGTATAATAAGATTTTGTCTATCTCTTACAGTTTACCAGTTATACAAAAGTAATTCAGAATAAAAAGAGTTATTCCCCAAAAATTCCAGATATACATTTCATTTGGCATGAAAATACCTTTAACCTATGGTATTTTAATCAAAATCGTTTAGAACCACTTTTGAGAAAATCAAAATTTTTTAAAAATGTTCCATGTAAAGGGCAGTTTTTGGTGGAGATTTTCCTGAAAATCTTCCTGTTGCATCCTTGAAAGATGCTGAACTCAAATATCAAGTATGGTGTTTAGCAGACTTTATGTTTTTGAGTTTTGCTGTTTACAAATGGACTTTTTTATAAAAATGCTTTTGTTGGATTTAGTGGGTCTCAAAATGTATATTTCCGGTGAAATATCAGTATTGAATTTATGGGTGGAATGCAATACTTCCTATACTCACTATATGTAAGTAGTAGACAAAGTAAAAAGGGTAAGAAATTAAACTGGAAAACTATATACCTTCTAGTTTCAGTAGGTGCTTGAAAAAAAGTATTATACAGAAGATTATTTAGCTTTGTTGAGTGAAAGTGCATACTGTCAGTCACGTAACACGGATTTAGGAAAAGTAAATATACAGAAAGGGCCCCATTTACCGTTGTAAATAATATTTTTTTTACCTCTTTAAGGCATTCGATCTTTTAAATCACAATGTATATCTACAGAAACTCGGAATTAGGGGACATGCCATTAGGTGGATTTAATCATACCTTCAGGATTGAAAGCAGTAAGTAGAAATTGTGGCTAATATCATCTTATAGTATGCCCGTTGAAAATGCTTATAAAATCAAAAGGAAAGCGAATAAATTACCTTAGGAGCGAGTTTAGAACATGATGTGGTCTGGTCTATGCCTGGTGCCCACCTGCCCGCCCGTTTTAGGTGTTTTACTTATATAGGCAAATCGCGTCAGGAACACAACAAACGTAGCCATTTTTCCGATAAATCACATGCGAAGTGGGTACTGCCAACCTAAATGAAAACGTGAAATCCACTAAAAATGTGATGCGCTGTTGTTGCCACTATTTCTTATTCTTCTTCATTTGTTTCCGCTGAAAAAACGCAACGCATTCATAGTAAGACTATCCACCAAAATTTAATTTTTGTATTCTCTTTGTGAAATTTTGTTATATTAATATGTTATTTCCATTAAATAAAGAAGTTCCTTTACTGCAGCAGTGGTAGTTAGTTAACGCAAGCTTACATAAGAAAAAGCCTAACCTAAGGTTAACCTTCCGTGAATTCAGAAATGTAAGCTCATATAAAAAAAAATCTGATGTGTTACACTCACATGACTTTCTCTACTCTTGTACAATCTAATTTTACAAACGCCTATTCTCCATATGCTTCATGTTAATCGAGATATCGAAATGTCAATCTTATTGGTAATTTTCTTGTAGATGCAAGGGGAATATGGTAGCTTTTAAGCGATAGTCAAATATTTTAACGCTGGTTGCTATGTGGCGCATTCCATTCTCTTTGCATGTCCAGGACATAAAAAAATGAATAACGAATTTGAGAAAAAGTATAAGTATTGCAAAATTTAAGGAAATAACAAGCAATATCTCGAAAACGGTTCACTCAACAAAAGAAATGTATATGACATAAGTTGTGTATTTTAACGCGATCTATATTTTTTGTGTAGTAAAATTTTGTCTATCTCTTATAGTTTACCAGTTATGCAAAAGTCGTTCAGAATGAAGAATACTTTTGGAGACATTCCCAGAAAATTCGAGATATACATTTCATTTCTCATGATATTATCTTAAACATATGATATTTTCATCAAAATCGTTAGAGCCATTTTTGAGAAAATTAAAATTTTCGAAAAATGTTCCATGTAAAGGGTAGTCTGGGGTGGGGGGATTTTCTTGAAAACCTTCGTGTCGCATCTCTGGAAGATACTGAACCTAAATACCAAGTTTGGTGTTTATCCGACTGTTCGTTTTTGAGTTATGCTGTTCACACACACACAGACACACAGACACACACACACACAGACACACACACACACAGACACACACACGGACATGTTTCCAAAAATGCTTTTTTTGGATTCAGGAGGTCTCAAAACATGTATTTCCGGTGAAATCTCGGTATCGAATTTTTGGGTGGAATGCAATACTTCCCCTACTTACTGTACGTAGTAGAGAAAGTAAAAACTAAACCTAACCTCCCATGAATCAGAAATCTAAGCTTAGGAACGCACACTTGCTTTGCTCGCGAGCTTTGATGTAACCGCTGGTAACAACTTAATCAAGGTTTTATATATATATATATATATATATATATATATATATATATAAATGTAAATCAGAAACCTAAGCTTATATATATAAAAAAAAACTAACCTAAACCTAACCTTCCGTGAATTCAGAAATGTAAGCTCATATAAAAAAAAAACTAAACCTAACCTAACCTCCCATGAATTAGAAACCTAAGCTTAGGAACGCACACTTGCTTCGCTCGCGTGCTTTGATGTAACCGCTGGTAACAACTTAAAACAAGGTTTTATATATGTAAAAGTAAATCAGAAACCTAAGCTTATATAAGAAAACTAACCTAAACTTAACCTTCTGTGAATTCAGAAATGTAAGCTTATATAAAAAAAAAAAATTAACCTAACCTCCCGTGAATCAGAAACCTAAGCTTAGGAACGCACACTTGCTTCGCTCGCGTGCTTTGATGTAACCACTGGTAACAACTTAAAACAAGGTTTTATAGACATAAAAGTAAATCAGAAACCTAAGCTTATATATAAAAAAAAACTAACCTAAACCTATCTGTCTGTGAATTCAGAAACATAAGCTTATATAAAAAAACCTAACCTAAACTTCTGTGAATTCATAAGCCTAAGGTTGTATAAGATCCCTCAGCTACGCTCTGTGGTTGTTTCCACAGTCGCGGCGCTTTGGTGGCATTAATTTTTCATATGTTGGCAGCATAAACATATGACATATAGTGACATGTGTTGAGCTAGTGCATGGCATAGTGTGACATCTGTTGGACATATAACACATCATAGTCATCGCCGTGGGGCATAATCTAAGAGATTATCGGAAATTGTGAATACAAATAGAAGATATTTATTTGAATGAGGGGTAAATTGCCTTACTTGCACCGGAATTAGCGACTGAAGCGGTCTTAGATGTCCAACATATGTCCCTGGGTGTCCTACAGATGGCACTGTATCTCATTCTCTGACTTTAACGCAATGCTGGCAACATATCAATAATGCCACCGAAGCCGGTAAGATACTCAGCCTCAAGGCGTAGCCGAGAGATTGAGGGCCCTCAGCCTCAAAGCGTAGCCGAGGGATGTTTTTTAGGAGGAGAGGAGTGTAGCAAGTTGCGGCCGATAGACCGTAACTGCGAAGCGACGACAGGGCGTAGCCGAGGGATCTGCGCGTCTAAAACTCGAATGATTCACGTTCGCAGAAACAACAGCACATCACATATTTAGTGCATTTCACTTTTTATTTAGGTTGGCAGTACCCACTTTGCATGTGATTTATCGGGAAAATGGCTACGTTTTGTGTTTTAGACGCGATTTGCCTATATAAAGCACTTCAAACGGGCGGGCAGGTGGGCACTAAATATAGATGAGACAACATCATGTTCTAAACTCACTCCTATGGTAATTTATTCACTTCCTTATACCTAATATAGGACGGTGCAAGTAAGGCAATTTAGACATGAGGGCCCAAGAAAGGCAATTTATCAGAATGGTTAACTAAATATGAAAATGTTATTACCATGTGAATTCATTCGCCTGTTTTCTGGCCTTGCTGCAAGCATTAATTATTTACTGCATGCTTACTCAGAGATGCTATTGCATATTAAACTATCTCTTGCTTCACGCCGGCATAAGACACACGTAAGCAAGCATATACGTGGACAGCGCACCATGATCCCAGAGGTTAAGAAAACCCAAATTATATTCCGTATTGTGTACTCCAGCCAAGAAGTCAGGTAGTAGGTCTATTTGTCGAAAATAATTACGCATTTTTTATAGTCTTTAATCAAACTGCTAAAGGTAGGTAAGTCATATGAGAAGTGGTAATATCTTTATGATGTACTTCAGGGTTGCTATTCTTGCAACATCTAATAACTCCATTACAGATTCTCCGGTAAGGCTTATCGTTGCCAAGCATCATCCAAATAAGCGGAAGGCAAAAATTGTTCAAGGTTAAATGCATCAGGCTGCCACTCAGGATCATACTGCAGGGAGAAAATAATTGAATTACCAACGCTCTTATACTTTTGGCATCCGATAATGCCAAAATTGGACAAGTGAGCTACTTCAACAGTCGTAAAGTAGCACTCATAAACGACATGACTGATCACAACTACAATTGCTGAAGCAACATTTCTCCGTTTGTAGTATGGTAAAACGAAATTACCTTCCACGCCCGAGTATGATAGGTACTCACCGTTTTACTCTTAACGATTATGTTCCATAAAAACTAAACACTTATATACTCACTTTCAAATTCTATTGCTAATTACATACACCATTATTTACACACTTTCTTGATAGAATTTCCAATTATACTTAAGACCATTTTCTTAAACAAGCAAGGCTAAGAATATAAGAAAACTCTTATTTCCGCTCAGTGCAGCCAACCACAAGATGCAGCATACCCTCGTTTGCCACTGAAACATCCGAAAGCTTCTGTACATGCCTTCTGTGTGCCACAGAAATGTGTGAAAGGTGACCTATGATCATCCTTGAACGGGATGACTCTTCATAATGAAAAGAACAAAATACTTAGTGCAGTTTTGCTGTTTTTAAAGTAGTTTTTGAGAAAAAAGCGAATATTGCTTAATATTAACCCCATTTTAAATGACAATTTTATCTATCTTTTTCAAACGTTTCTAAGAGGAGACTGAAAGATAATTATTTTTCTGCGTGTTTAAATACCCACATTTTAATTAAAACAATTCGCACTCTTACTATTATTATAAGCTTCCGAAATTTGTTTCAGTTGAATCTATATCATTAACCACGAGACTACACAACATGACAAAACCGTAACATCGAAAGAAACTTACTTCAACTGTTGTTTATTGCCGTTATAGCTTGTTTTATTAAGTGTTTATAAACATCGGAGTTACAAAATAGTTCACTTTATACCATCAAGTATCTTGAAATGCTGCTCATTTACGCTGAAACACGTCGTAATGCGGCAAGAATTAGTCGAGAAGGATGTCCAAATAGAGAGCACCACATAATAGGATTTTTGTTTCCATCCGACAGAGAGTTCTAGATACAGGAAGCATGTCTCCTCGTGTTGAAGGAGTTGATCAAAGAAATGTTGCACAAGAAGAAATCTTTCATTTAGTTGAAGATCCTGGAAACAGCAGCCGTGGTATAGCTCGCACTATCGGTGTATCCAATTGGACTATTTTGAGAACATTAAAAGAATTGCTACGCCCTTATCATATCAGTGCGTCCAGTATCTCTCTGAAGCAGATTATGCGTAAAGGGTGGCATTTTCCTAATGGTTTCTTCATGAGAAGGGGACTTTCCTCTTAAAATTCTTGCGAAGGATGAAGTAACGTTTACCAGAAATGGAGTACTAATTACCATAATTAATACACCTGGGCTTATGACAATCCACTCACAATGACAAGATAGCTTTCGGCACAGATTTTCTGCAACTGTTAGGGCAGAACTCATAGGAAACACATTAATCGGTCTGTGGATTCTTCCCTGGGTTTTGACAGGAGCCATCTTCCTCCAGTTTCTTCAAGAAATGTTACCAGTTCTGCTCGAGGATGTTCCCCTGAAAGTATGTGCTATTAACATGACGGCGGCCGTGTGCGGCGTGGTTAACGAAATAGGGGGACATCTACGTAGAACGCTGGATCGCTCGGAATGGACCAATAAAATGACCACCAAGATCGTCAGATCTAAATTCAATCCGTGTTTTTCCTTGGTGCGATATGAAAACTCGCGTATACCATACAGAAATGCCTGATGTGAAAACCTTGTAAGAAAGAATACTTCGAGCAGTAGAAGAAAAAAAAAAAAGAAAAAAAAAACAACCCAGACGTACTTCGTTGAGTGCAACAGAATTGGAGAAAACGTTCTGAAGCATGTATTGGCGAGGGGTGTACATTTTGAATAATTTCTCTAAGACGTAAAAGGAAGTTATCAATGCTTTTCTGTTCTTGTCTTCCTTTAATTATTCTCACAGTTTTATGATTCACAAAGAAATGAAGTACAATCTTGTAACTTGGGTTTCTCAAGCTTTCATTTACCTTTATAAATAAGTGTTTCTATTAATAATTTGCATAATATTGTAAATGCTTCCTCCATATTTTTACTTTCTCTACTACGTATAGTAATTAGGGGAAGTATAGTATTCCAAACAAAAATTCGATACCGAGATTTCACCGGAAATATATGTTTTGAGACCCCCTGAATCCAAAAAAGCATTTTTGGAAACATGTCCGTGTGTGTGTCTGTGAACAGCATAACTCAGAAATGAACAGTCGGGTAAACACCAAACTTGGTATTTAGATTCAGTATCTTCCAGAGATGCGACACGAAGGTTTTCAAGAAAATCCCCCTACCCCAGATTACCCTTTACATGGAACATTTATCGAAAATTTTAATTTTCTAAAAAATGGCTCTTAACGATTTTGATTAAAAATATCATGTTTAACATATTTTCATGACAAATAAAATGTATATCTTGAATTTTCTGGGAATGTCTCCTAAACTATTCTTAATTGTGAACGACTTTTGCATAACTGGTAAACCATAAGAGATAGACAAAATTTTACTACACAAAAAATGTAGATCGCGTTAAAATATACAATTTATGTCATATACATTTTTTGTTGTTGAGTAAACCATTTTCGAGATATTGCTTGTTATTCCCTTAAATTTTTCAATACTTTTCTCAAATAGAAATTCGTTATTAATTTTTTTTGTCTTGGATATGCAAATAGTATTAATCTATGGCAAAGAGAATGGTGCTGCACCTAGCAACCAGCTATTAAGAGATATGTCTATGATTAATGGCTACTGTATTTCTATATTGTCCTTGCAAATACAAAACAAGGGGAACATAGTAAGCCTTAAGAGATAGTCAAATATTTTTTAAACTGGTGTTCTATATACCTATACTTTGGTGTTCTATGCTGGTCGCTATGTGTAAAATGTAAAATTCTCTTTGCATGTCAAAAGATCGTTTCTGCAAATGTTTATCTCGATTAATATGAAATAGATGGAGAATAAGAGTTTGTAAAAATAGTTTGTACAAGAGTAGAGAAAGTCATGTGAGTGTAACTCATCATATTTTTTTCACAATGCTTCTTTCCATATTCCGTATGATATTAGGCTACGTTACAATCATGTATAGCTTTCTGTTTATTTGCATACCGTAAATCTTCATTTGTTCATTGCCATAGTAGCAGAATCTGAAGAATTAAAAGTTAACCGCTGAATGTAAAATACACCAGTTGAATTCGGTGTGTTGCAATATTGTGCAAAGTAAAATAGTAATTATCTCAAGAACGGAAAGCTTGATGGATGTGTGTGTATATATATATATAGGAAGAACACTCAAAACAACCCGCTCTTTCATAGTTTTAAAGGATGATTACGGGTCAACTTCCAGCCTGTACAACAGTTAGATGGCTTACCATGTGCTGAAAATGCGAACCGTCATCCGCTAGCTCGTCGCCGAACTGTACGGATCCATCAGGGAATGCGATAATGAATCCTATAGTTATATATGCTTTAAAACAGCACACTGCAACGTTACTAGTAACGCTTTAATAAAGAAATAAACACCGTTAGCGTCAGTATAATTACATCTGAGGAAATATCAAATATATTCCGCCGTTTTTTCTTGTATCTACAACAATAACGTCTCATTAACACTACGAAACCACAGCCGTATTCCAACCATTGCTCCGATTTCTGTTCACCGACAGTACCAGTGCAAGTGTGTAGAAAAAGCTATGGCTATCTAAGAAAAAAAACTGAACTATAGCGTCAACATTTTTGGGGTAAAAGGACTAAAACGGTTTCCACAAAATTAACAAAATCCCAAGTTACACGTAGACATGTTTTCAGAGGTGTACAATTATTACACGCCTCAGACTTTAAGGCGACATTGTTTGATGTAGCTTTTGTAAACAATTATCTGCCCTTCTCTTGAAATCTAAATCGGTAGTAGCAGTAATAAGCTTTAGTTTTGATTGTGCATAATTTTTTTAAAAATTAAAAATTCTGAAGAAGTCTACAGAACTTTAAAAATAAAATAATTACTATTCATAATTGCTATTCCAGATTTATAAAAAGGTCTGGTATCTCAAGTTTGATGTGTAAACAAATCCTGTATTATTGATGCAAATAAAAACGTGAGCAAATGCTACTTGAGATTAGCACAGTATTGATATGTGCTTTTCATACTGTGTTATTCATCAATTAACACAGCCCACCTCCGTTGTGTGGGGTAGCATGTCTGCCATATATTCAAGAGGTGCCGAGTTTGAATCTCTGTTAGTGTGAGTTACTTGGACAAGGCTTAACCGGGCTTTTCCCTTATCCTGCAAAGCGAATGTCATGTAAATGTAAACCTAGGGACTCCGGTCCCACCTGAGCATAATCTCAACCAGTTCGTTCATTCGCAGTCCGATATGGCTTACCTGGTTAAAGCACTAAATCGCGTTAGACTTCAAGCCAAAAGAAGCAGAAAGAATTGCCACAATACTCATTTCCCTCTAAACGAATACCATATTAACCCTATTGATGCAAATCACAGATGGTGATCTAGTCAGCATTTTTCATATTTTTTTTACACTAGTAAGGAGGAAAGTTGAATGTTCTTTTAATAAGTCTTTAACTTTATATTTTCTTCCCCTCGCCTCAGCTTGTAACAGTCGTCCGTCTCTAACAGTCTACTTCTACAAAGCCTGCTGAACCTTGAGGGTTTCCACATTTCCCTTTGAACAGCTTTATAATCCATTTATCTAAGACACCAGGCATTGAATGCGGAAACCTGTTTAAACATTAAAATGACATGCAAACATAAGTGTGCGTGTATCATATTCCACATGTTAAATTATATACAAGTTACATTGACACATGTGAAGTGAACGGCAATAATTTAAAATATGTAGACTCTGTGGTGTTTACGCATCTGCGAAAAGCAAGCTTTTGTCTTCCGAACTTTGGATGTTATTTCAACCATATGCAACACATTGTATTTCCACGATTTGACCTCAAATTGCATTAATTGCACTATAGTAATATACTCAAAATGGAATCCATACATCCGATATAGTTTGTATTAAATAATATCCTAAATATGGAACATAGGTTTTCCTTTCTATTTTGCCAGATAAGCTATCCTGTAGGGTATCATAATATTTTACCATAGGTACCATAACACCAAAATCTTTTATTTTTGTACTCAGAAACCTATTTCAAACCCCTGCCGGAGCCAAAATAATGTATAGTTAAAACAGATTCTGAACAATAAAAGCGAATAAATATTGATTCAAAACAAAAGGGAACTAAAGCCCAGTTATGAGGTAAGTTATTTATTCAGCCACGACGATAAGAGAGCGGAGGTTCTGCAGTTTCTGCACAAAGACTCAAAACAGGGCTAGTGCGAAAAGCACCAATAGATAGCCGGAGGCCCTGGTGGTGAACTGGGTTCAAGCGGCTCAGGCTGGAAGGTCGCGCAGCGGAATACATAATGCACCTATGTCAAGCTTTGAGCAAACCAGTGATCGATAAAGGCGCAAAAGGACCGTACAATCTGCACCCCCGGATGTGCCACTTAAAACACGTAAAATAGAAAGAGGACGTTCACACCATGCTTTCAAATAGGTTAAATGCGTCGACCAACAAACTTCCTATCAAAGATTAACCCGAGGAATTTCGTTTCGTCCGAAAAGGAGAGGAGTGCAGCATCGAGTCGGAGAGGTGGAGGAAACTGTTTTCGGAGCCAGAAATTAACGTAGACTGTTTACTGGGCAGAAAATTGGAACTCGTTGGCAATACTCCAGGAGTGCAGAGAGTTAATACACTGCTGCAGTCGGCGTCCCAAAATACAGGTGCAACGAGAAGTTGCAAATACGGCGAAATCGTCAACAAAAAGCGACAAGGAAATTCCGGGTGGAACAGAGTCAGCAATAGGGTTAATCGCTATAGAAAACAGTACCGAGCCTTGAGACACTCTTCTCTTGGGTAAAAGTTGAAAATAAAACCGATCCCACACGCACACGAAATACTCGGTCCTTTATAAACTCACGAATGAAGACAGAGAGAACGGCCACGGAAACCCCACTAAATGGAGTGTACGAAGAATACCAGTCCTCCTACAAGAGTCCTAAGCCTTCTCCAAGTCAAAAAATACAGCCACAGTCTGGCACCCTCTCAGGAATCCGCTTAGAATGTGGGTCGAAAGAAGACAAGATGATCCACAGGAGAACGGTGCCGGCGAAAACCACATTACACGTTCGCCAGAAGGTTCCGAGACTCAAGCCACCAGGTGGAACCTGAGGTCGAAGCTGATGGCGTGAAAGTATCTATGTCCGAACAGTAACCGGTGAGGGAGATACCGTGCCCGAAGAGATATCAGTTTGGACCCCAATGGAAACCTGAGAGGGCGAGTCGGGACAGGTCTGCACAACAGCGTCTTGTTTCCGGACAGCGAGGCGGACGGCAGCGGAATACCTCAAGGGGATGTAGGGAGTAGTTCTTGATATCGCTTCCTCGCTTCTGGAAAGCTCAGGTATTCCTTCACTCGAAGCTCCTGTATTGTCTTTTCTTCCAGAAAGCGTGGGCATTCCCTGGAGTTTGACGTGTGTGCACAGTTGACACAGGTGGGGTCCTGAGCACACATGGAACCGTCGTGTTTGTCTCTTCCACAGCGAGGACAAAGTGGTGAGCCAGCGCAACGTTGTTGCGTGTGGCCTAAGTTTTGCCAGCGATAGCAGCGCAAGGGTTTAGGAACATAGGGACGAACGGCTGCGCACTCATATCCGCACAAGATGAATGGTGGTAATATGGTTCTTTCATAGGTAAGAAAAACCGTGCGCAGCGGAAACGGTTGGTCGTCCCTCCTACCGATTAACCTGTACGCCGCAGTAACGCCCTGGTCTGAAAGACAGTTAACATTGTCATAATTAGAAATTCCATCGAAACTCGAAGTGGTAACCAAACCACGATAGCTATTTAGTGCCTGGTGTTTCTCCAGGACACCGGGTAAGAACCTAAGAGGCTGGCTTTTAACAGCTCGGCTATCTCAGTAAGCAAACTGCCATCTCTTCGCTGGGCCACAAATTTGATCAAGCTCCCGTTGAATGTAAAAAGGGCTCAGGTGCTTAACATTTTTGCTGTCACTTTTCAGCCGGAATCGTCGGCGTCAGCCTAACATTAGGGGAATGTAAAAGAAAAGACACCCAAATCTCCCGATCTGTGCCGGCCTGGAGCACCCGCTCCTGGGCCAATTCACAAAGAATAGTTCATGATGTTGATGATGAAGTGGGGTTTAAGGGCGCAAAACCAGAGAGGTCATTAGCACCCGACAAAGTTAGAATGGAGGTAAATCAAGAGTTAAAAAGACCACAATAAAAACAAACAAAAAGCAAAAAGGCCATAACAAAAACAACTAAAAGAATGAAACGAGACAGTGTCAGAGGCTGTAGAACGCGGAGCTAAAAATGGGGCTAAAACACTAAAAACGAGAAAACAGCGCAAGGGCAGGTCAAACGCTGTCCTGGAAATGGCCGCATCGAATAAAAGTTAAAACACGTTCTACAGCTAGTACGCCATCAGCTAAAATGGCGGACAGTGTAGCGCCCATCTCCATGGATGAGCGAAGGACAGCAAAGGACTGCCGCACTGTCAACGGCGCACCGCAACGACCGCAAACGGGAGCAGACTCACGGTGCAAGTGACAGTGGCTAAAACGACAGTGCCCGATGCGAAGTCTACATAAGATTACCTCCTCCTGCCGGGAGGAACGGGAAGAAGTCGTCCAGGTTGAGGGTACAGGTTTAATCTGCCGCAATTTGTTATCCTGGACGGAGGACCAAGCAGCAAACCAACACGAGAGAAGAGACCTCGGTAAAAAATGGTTAAAATAATTTTCAGGAACAGAAGAGCGAAAATAACTTGGAAATAAAACAGCACGCTTGGCAGCGGCATCAGCGTTCTCGTTACCCTGAATCCCAACGTGACCAGGAACCCACACAAACGAAAGGCTGACACAATCAGTGATAAGCTGTTGGCAGTAATCCTGGAGTCGTTGCACGATGGGATGGCGAGCGTACAGGCACTAAGGCTAGACAGGGCACTTAGGGAGTCCGTGCATAAAACACAACGCCGTAGACCTCGCTGACGGATAAAAGAAAGAGCTTGCCCCAGAACAAAAGGTTCAGCAGTAAAAATCGAGCACTGATCAGGAAGATGAAAGCTAAAATGTTCTACACCAAACACAAAGGCACATCCAACTCCACGATCATCCTTTGAGCCGTCTGTATACATAAAACAATGGTAGCCAAAGTGTGACTGAACTTCGGCAAAAGCCGAACGGATGTCAGATCAGGTTTTTGGACTGACATGGACATCAAACCAAGATGGTACGAGACGTCTGAAGGTAGCCAAAGAGGGAAATGTGTTTGGCCACGAGAAAGTATATCTGGCAAGACGATGATCAAAGTCCGAAGGAGTTGGCGGAAAGGAACCCCGGCGGGAGGAAGGCAAAGGGCCGAGAGGCATATTGCTGATCCAGCGAGTCCGCAAAGAAGGACGAATAAGTCGGGTGGTGAGGCATACTGGATAACCGGCAAGCATAGCTGCAGAGAAGAACGTCGCGGTGATAAGAAAGCGGAGGTTCGGCAGCTTCTGCACAGACTCAAAACAGGACTGGTGCGAAAAGCACCAGTAGCTAGCCGGATACCCTAGTGGTGAATGGGGTCCAAGCGACACAAATGGAAGGCCACGCAGCGGAATACACAATACACCCATAATCACTCTTTGAGCGAACTAGTGACCGATAAAGTCTCATGTGAACTGTACGAGCTGCACCCCAGGATGTGCCACATAAAACACGTAAAATAGAAAGAGAACTTTCGCACCTTGCTTTCAAATACGCTACATGCGACGACCAACACAACTTCCTATCAAGGAGTAACCCGAGGAATTTCGTTTCGTCCGCAAACAGGAGGAGTGCTGCACCGACTCGGAGAGAGGGTGCAGGGAGGTCCTTCCTGCGCCAGAAGTTAACGCAGACTGTCTTAGCAGCAGAAAATTGAAATCCATTTGCAATACTCCAAGAGTGAAGGGAGTTAAGACACTGCTGCAGTCGGCGTTCCAAGATACAGGTAAGACGAGAAGTAAGGTAGATGGCGAAGTCGTCAACAAATTCCAGGTGGAACACAGTCAACTATAGGGTTAATCGTAATAGCAAATAATATGACGCTGAGTACCAAACCTTGAGGAACCCCGTTCTCTTGAGTAAAAAATGAAGATAAAATCCATCCCACACGCACACGAAAAACTCAGTCCTTCATGAACTCACGAATGAAGACAGGAAGATGGCCACGAAACCCCCACTGATGTAAGGTACGAAGAATACCGGTTCCCCAACAAGTGTCATAAGCCTTCTCCAGGTTAAAAACGTTTGGCAGCCCCTCAGGAACCTGTTTAGAATTTGTGTCGAGAGATTGACAAGATGAACAACAGTAGAACGGTGCCGACGGAAACCACATTGCACGTTCGCGAGAAGGTTCCAAGATTCTAGCCCCCATGTCAACCGCCCGTTGATCATGCGTTCCATAACCTTACATACGCAGCTGGTTAGGGAAATCGGGCGGTAACTGGAAGGTAGATGGCGGTCCTTGCCAGGTTTCAATATCGGAACAATTGTGGCTTCGCGCCAAACTCTAGGAAATGTATCAGTTTTCCAGATATGATTGTATACCCGAAGGAGAAAGCGCTTACCATCCTCTGAGAGATCCTGAAGGAGCAAAACGTGTACAGCATCAGGACCGGGAACGGTATGTCCAGAGGACGCCAAGGCAGATTTCAGTTCGCGCAAGGTAAAAGGAAGGTTATACGCTTCGCGGTTATTGGAGCGAAACGAGATCTCTTGGGCTTCCACCGCAGCCTTACGAGTAAGAAAGGCCGGGTGAGAATGGGCAGAGCTGGAAATTGCCTCGAAAGCCTGGTCCAAAGTATCGGCGAGAGCATGGGGATCAGCAATCATACAATGGCCAATGCGGAGACCAGTGCAAACGAATGAGTAGCCTTACGGCGACGCGCCTAAGCTTTTCCCAAACGACAGCGTCTGGCATTGAATTACGGAAGCCGTCCACGAAACGCTTACTGTTGCGAATAACCCGACGAGCTGAGGCACGCAGGCGTTTATAGCGCACCAAATTGTCCAACGTAGGGTGACGCCTAAATACCCAGAGCACCCCGGCGTTCACAACGACTTTGGCGCATTCCTCGGTCCAACAAGGGACCGGCAAACCTTTAGGGTTGGTAGGCGTAGCTATAGATACCCGAGGACACACCGACCCATTATGGGAGGCGCGGCCGCAACGAGGGCAAACAGGCAACCCAGAACAACGTTACTGCGAATGCCCGAATTTTTGGTAACGAAAGCATCGCATAGGATTGGCACATAGAGACGAACGGGAGCTCTCTCATAACAGCAGATGTAATACGGCAGCTCCGTCCTCTCAAAGGTAAAAAAGACTGTTCGAAGCGTAAACGGCTTGTCGTCCCTTGTCTCAATTAAACGTACGCAATGGTAACACCTTGGTCCGATAAACAATTCGCTATGTCATTTGAAAGACCGTCCAAACTAGGGGGTCATCACCACACCACGAGTACCGTTGAGGATCGCGTGTTGCTCAACTTTAACGGGGTAAGAACCCAAAAGACTCGCCTTTAATTTCGCCGGTTGGTCGGCAGTGGCCACTTCAATTAACAAAGTACCATCTCTACAGCGGGTTGCATTCTTTATAGGGCCACAGATTCTGTCTAACTCTTTTTGTATGTAAAATGGGCTGATATCCTGCATGGTCTTGGTCTCCGCAAGAAGCTGAATGACAAAAAATCGGGGTGTCGAAAAGGTGGTGCGCAGAGGAGCCATTTGATATGGTACCCCTTCCGGAATCGTCGGCGTCAGCCTGCCATCCGGGGGATAAAAAAAGACACCAAAATCTTCCGATCTGTTTCGGCCTGGAGCACTCACTCCAGGCCTGATCTCAAGGAATACTTAAGAGAAGTTACCCGCCACCTTTCACTACTCACCGGTATGCGACGCTTTCTCCACAGGCAGGCCCGACTTTAGGCCCCTACCAGCGGCATAACCACCAATTGCTCCCCACTGTAGGTCACGCCGCCTCAACGGAGGGAACGTGGATACAGGGGACTTGTGGTTGATTACGTCAGGCCCCAGACAGCGGTAACAGGTCGGAATCCCCCGTACATCTCAGCAACACGCGGCCGTCGAAGGGCTCAGCACCTAATGTCGCATAAAAGGGGCAGTGGGGCGGGTCCACTAAACCTTCACGCCTGAGACCCCCGGAGAGCACACAAGTTTGAAACTGCGCCGAAACCGTGGGACAGTATCACGAAGACAGTAAAGATCGTTGCTGGTGAGACAGGAATTTATAAACTAAACTGCTAAAGCTACAAAAGAAGAAATAGGCCTAGAAGAAGAAGACTAATAGGGTGTGATGACATGGCAAAAACAAACGGCGGTGGAGGGATGGGGATGAGTGGCTCGGGACCCCGAGCTCGCCAAACCCGTACTCGCACGAAAGAATACTGGGGGAAAGAATACTTCAGAGGAGTTACCCTCCGGCTGTCACTACTTACCGATATACAACATTTTCGCCACAGATAAGCCCGACTTTGTGCCCCTACCACTAGAATAACCGCCAGTGGCCCCCAACTTTAGGCCACGCTGCCTCAACAGAGTAAACGTGAATTCAGGGGACTTGTGGTTGATTACATCGGACCCCAGACAGCGGTAACACGTCGAGTCACCCTGGTCAACCCAGCCACGTGCGGCTACCGAACTGGCAGAGGGGATCCGGCCCCTATGGGGCTACATGGGTGTACATGACAATGGAACGGCTCTGCACCTAATGTCGTATGAAAGGGGCTGTGAGGAGGGTGCACTCGACTTTCATGTTTGAGACCTCCAGAGAGCACACAAGTTGGAAGCTGCAATGAAATCGTGGGACAGCAGCCAAGTAGATAGAAAAGATCCCTGTTGGTGAGATAGGTGTTAATAATACTAAGGAGCCTAAACCTAGTATAAGAAATAATTGTACAAGAGGAAGAGTAAAATAAATAAAGATAAAGCCCAGATGAGGGTGAGGGGATGATAATGGTGAGGACTGGCTCAGTAACCCGGGTATGCCAAATGGATAAGTTGCATAAGCTGTGCTTCATTATCACCCAGTAGGAAGGAGATCTCTGAGCTGTCTTTTTAGTACTGGACACAAAACTTGTCTGGGAGATCATAACAGGCCATTAGGTCTAAGCTTTGTGAGGAAAATGAGCATTTGAAATGTTTTATTTTTGGTATTTTTTTTGGTTTATTTTATTTGTGAAACAGTTCAAACAAATGCAACTCCAATACAGTAGAAATAACCTTGTGATCGACATTTTCGCAGTGTTTGTCCTGATGAGTACTGATCTGCCATTGATGAGTCCATGGCTTCATCAGCACTGCAAAAGTTATAGGGATATAGAGAAATTACAATAATACGCAGCAGCTGTCATCATGTGTACATTGATATGATTCTGTGGATGCAGGTATTTCATTAAGTGAAGTGGTTGGTGATCAGGATTATACAACACACACAGTGATTGTATAAGTTTTCAATACAGGAATTCTTTTTCTTCTCCTTCTCCATCCATTCAAGTTTTAGGCCAAGGACATATTACTGATTCAAAGCTGAATTTTACAAACCTTGTTTAAGGAGTAATTCTAAGTGTTCGAAACTAAAAAACACAGTCTAATACCATATTTGCATTCTAAATGTATTACATTTAATGATGAAAAAAGTGTGCAAAACACAAAATACAATTTTTACATATATTTATTAAGATTATCACTAGTGTACTGGTAGCTAAAGATTCTGCCTGAGATATTAATATAACCACTACAACTTCAATGAAACTTGAAATAAATAAGCTCTACAACATAATCCACCAAAAACAGTAAAATCCAATGATAACTTTCATTATTCTGACTCTATTATTCTGATTAGTCATCCTTTTGATCATATACACGACATTAGGACATGTCAGTTTTAAATGTAGAGGTTGAAAAAAAAAAGACCACACACACACGCACACTTGTTACATGAAATATTTTTATATTAATTGTGTTTCATATTCAACGAGTGGAATGAAGCTTGCTTTTCTTTGCTATAATTGCAGACATTTCTGGTTCTAAGTTTGTACTTCTTATCATCAAAATGGACTCTACATGTTCATCAAACAAAACAGACTCGTAGTTTCATTTGACTTTTTAATTTCTGAAAATATATCTTTTTTTAGATATACATTGATGTGAACATGATATTAGTCCTCGTGCAATGTTTTTCAAATGAGGAAATGTGTCATCCGCCAGACTTGCAGAAATCAACAAAATTAACTTTTTTGTATTTGTCCTTCACTCCTTATATCAATTAAAAATCTGAGCATTTAATTTTGATTAATTGTTCAAAGCTTGTGAATAAATTAATGTAATACATAAGCACTGTTTCTTTTTATTTATATCTTTTTAAGTGTGTAGGCAGGCCAACAAGAGTTCACTGACTGGATTTGGCTCCTGGGCCATAGTTTTGTATATCCTGTTCTAGAACTGTGTTTATTACGTGTCAGGCTGTGGAATATGGTGTGTTGATGTGATATTGGGTTTAGGTTCTTTTTGTTTTTTTGTTGACAAGCTGTAAATTAATTAAGTGAAATTGTGTCTTGAAAGTTGATTTATGCTACTTTTCCAATTATGTTTCTTTAGTTTTGGATTTTTGGAATATTTCAGAGAATATGAAGAATCATTACCACAGATGTAGCAATTTGCTCCACATCCATTAATGGTATGACATTCAGATGCAAGGACAAAGCAGGAGGAGGAGAAGAAGAAAATACTGTTGATATTTCAAAAACCAACACAGGTAAATTACATAGATATAAACAATGTTTACATGAGTCACCCATTTCTCATATTTAGGTGGGGATTAACTTCACCTCCTTCCTTATTAGAATCATAAGTATCACATTTACAAACTCTCATGTGTTGCATTCACATGACTTTCCCTACCCTCTATTGTTTTTAATGGCTATACCAACTATTCTTACGGAAGCTTATTTTTCTATTTACTTCATTTTAATTGAGAGAAGCCTTTGCAGAAATTGCTACATTACACATTTTGTTATAGATACGAAGGAAATAGCAATAGTCAAATTTTAAGCACTGGATGCTGGCCTTAAAATTTCATGTGCTTCCCTGCAGTTGTGAGAAACAACTAAATATTGACAAAACTTTAAAAGATTCAAAAGCTGTTGAATAATTTGAACCATTAACTATAGATATCTTGGAAATGGCTTATGTCAAAAAAAGTTACTTTCTTGAAATAATTATGTGTTTTAAAGATATCTAAATTTTTTATGTTGTACATTTTTGTCTATCTACAAGATATTCCTTCTGGATGAAGAGGGTTTCACAGGCTACTCCCAGAAAATTCAAGAAATCCATTTTATTTGTCATGTAAATATCTTCAATATATAGTACTTTATTCAAAATTGTTATAGCTATTTTTTAGAAGATAAAAAATTCCAACAAATGTTTCATGTAAAGGGTAGTTTGAGGTTGGGGAATTTTCTGATAATCTTTGTGTTGTATTTTTGGAAGATACTGAACTGAAATATCAAGTGAGATATTTATCCAACTTTTTATTTTTGAATTATGCAGTTCACAGACACATGCATACAGACCTTTTTTCTAAAGATTTTATGCATGGGACCTCAAAGCATGTATTTCTGGTGAACTCCCAATATATAATTTTTGAATGGAATGCTCTACCTACTATGTATGTGATAAAGTAATAGCCAAAATAGAAAGTAAGCAATACCTTTAAAACTTGTCTTCAAAACTGACATTCCTTTTATAAAACTAATAGTTAAAATTAAGTGTTTAAGGATGAAGAGCACGTCTCTTCAAAACATGTTTGATTAAGAATTTTAAGTAAGTGGAGCAACAAGTGTTTCTAATCTGCTGACCAGTGTTTTAACATCTTATTGACATTCCTTTATTGTCACTCATGCTTTACCAAATGCTTTGATTTGGGTATCTTTAAACTTTTCTGAAGTCCACAATTACAGTAACACACTGACACGGCCAGAAACTAGCGACATTAAGAACAGAACAGACAGGCTTTTCAATAGACACTGATGTTGCAAATGATAGCATCCACCCCCCCCCCCCAATGTTCTCTGTAATTTTATGCTTCAACAATGGGAAAATCTACAACCCTTCACTACTATCAAAAATTCACAGTCCTATCCAGCTTCATTTGTCCAACACTCATTTTCATTTATGTCTTCTGAACTACATTGTCTAATGGAAAATCTGGAAAGTACTTTAAGATGCTGATATGATTAAAAATAACCTCAAAGACAACTACCGGTAGACATCTTTGACAGGATGACTTACTCAGAGAAAAATGTAAAGATATTGGGCTGTTTCAAGCCCAAGCATTCCTGCAGCATTTGAATGCTTGTAGGAAACTGTAAATTTCCAAGAATGTTCATGTAACAGAAATATGCTGATGACATTGACACTTTTTTTCACACGCTTGGCCTTACTATTGAAGAAAGTGCCAGTGTTCACATCTTAAAAAAAACTAAAGGGAGAAAGAATTTCAAACTTAGTGTTCTCAGCCTTGAAAAGGAAAGGGTTCTTTATAAACATTTCACACCCACAAATAGTTGGATCCATAGACCAGGACTAAGTAATGGCGAATGGAAGGAAGCACTCAGAATGACAGCAAACATTAGTTTTACAGGACAGCAACCACTGCCACAGTGAGATAGAAGCACTTGCACATGCCCTTAGGTCCTATCCACATAGAAATACTAGACACCATCAGGTGCATCCCATGATTGCCAAAGCTCTCAAATGCCAAGTACCATGTTTACAAGGAAGTTCATGGCCCATGATATTGCAGAGAACAGATCACTTAGGCATTCAACCTGGCTCACGTATGGAAACCATCATAGATCCTACTGTCAGTTGGGAAATAGGCAAAGACCAACCGGCTGAGGTTCATAGAGAAAAGTGTGTAATTTACAAGCTAACAATATCCTACTTCTGCAATAAATATCAACTTGCTTCAGGTGAGGTTGTTGGCTTACTTACTGGAGCATGGGGCATTATATTATGTTCTTTTGTAGTATTTTGTAGAAAATATAATTACAATTCATTTATTAAAGCAGTAGCCCTCTGTGTTATAAAGGGTCATTACTTATATTGAAAAACCATCTGTATGGTTTGTAAACTCATTTCTTTGTTTGTATGTATGTATGTATGTATGTATATATGTATATATATATATATATATATATATATATATATATAAAAATTTGTTTTTGTATTTAGATAAGGACCATTTTCACATATATTATAATTATTTTCAGATAGTGTTTTATGCAATTGGAACTTTTCTAATAGTTACTTGTATTCTTTATAATTTCAGTTATGTATTTATATACCTTGGTTTTTGGTATGCTTTACTTATGGCTGCCTCCAATTGGGGGAAGCTGAATATACAGGATGTGCTACAAGTTGCTTTCCTGAAAAATTCAAAGAAAAGGCTAGTTGTAATCATTCTTAATTAAGCTTTAATATTACAACTACTGTTAAAATAAACATAAAACAGATGATGCTAGTGTCACTATCCCTACAATGTATTGGGAGGTCCTTAACACAATTATATGTGTATAATTTACCCACAGTGTTTGGGAAAGAAACGTTTAGCACATCTTGTATATATATTCAGGCAATTTATGTTGGTTTAGTGAAAGTAAAACCTAATGCACTGGTCAACAAGGCACTATTTATACTTGAATATAATAAATATTTAAAATCATTATGTATGCAGTAGAAAATAAACATAATATTATTGGGGAAATTAAATAATAAAAGCTACATAAAAACTGATATGAAAAAGTATTATGTAAATTAATCATAATGTTAAACCCAATGTATTATGCATATGAGGAACATGTATCACTAGACATCCAGATGCATCGTATGAAAAGTAAACTCTATTGACCAAATCTGGTTGTCCATTCACCCTAGACACTTAGCTGACCCTAAAGGATTACTCACATCTATTGATGATATAAGAATATATAATTGTCAAGTTGGCAGGAAAATTTGTTTGTAGATGTGCATTACCACATTAAAGCCCAGGCCCAAGCTAGACTTGGAAAACCTATTTGGTCATAAGAACCATGACCAAATCTTCACAGATATACATTTTTTGCAACTTTAGAAATCATGCAGATACGCAATATGGTTATGTGGCTTTATCTACCATATTAGAGTATTATTATATATTAAAAAACATTTGTCTGAATCTAAAAAAAATAAGGATAAACATAGTTACAACAGAAGAAGCAAACAGCCTCTAAGCAACAGTTATGAAACCTCATTATACAAGGAAAGTGCTATGTACATTGGTATTAATATACAGTAAATTACCACAAGATATAAGACTACAGACTCTGTAACAATGTTAATATTCAATTCAATTCAGAGAGAGAGAGAGAGAGAGAGAGAGAGAGAGAGAGAGAGAGAGAGAGAGAGAGGGAGGGAGGGAGAGAGAGAATGTGTAAACAAATTGTATTTTGCACACTTTTTTCATGATAAAACCTAATACATTTAGAATGCAAATATGGTGTTAGCATGTGTTTCTCAGGTTTGAACACTTAGAATTACTGTTTAAACGAGGGTTGCAAAATCCAGCTTTGAATAGGTAATAGGTGCTTGGACTAAAACTTGAATGGATGAAGAAGATGGAGAAAGAGAAGAATTCTCCTGTATTGAAAATAACATCTCAATCTATAGTGAGCTAGACCAGCTTAAAGAAAGCTAATCTACTCTAGGATATAGATTACCTCATAAATACATAATTACATTGTGTACTTGTATGTAAATAAATTGTACTTCTTATGTAGAGTACATTAGAACTAAAAAAACTTTATAAAATGTATTTATAAAATTCAGTAACATTTTATAGTCAGTTATTTTTTTGAATGTAAAGTAATCCTCCTCTGTATAGAAGGTGTGAGTTACGAGATATCTTTTCAATACTAACTTTAATTTATTTTTATTAGTTTTCAGTTCCTTAATATAAGATGGAAGTGAGTTAAATAATACTATACCATTGCAATGAATCCCTTTTTGGAATACTTGTAGGTTATTGCTTGCCCTGTGTAAGTCCTGCCCATTTCTGGTTTGTTTGCTGTATATGTCTGAATTTTTTATGAACACTTCTGGCACGGTTAAAAGTACAGCTAAAATATACTCACAGGTTAATGGTAAAATTCCAAATGTTTAGAATAGTGGTTTACAATGAGTTGATTGCTTTACACCTGCCATTATTCTAATTACTTTTTTATTTTGCAAAAGAAATATTTTTTTTTGCATCTACTGAATTTCCCCAAAATGTTATTCCATAAGTCATAATTGAATGAAAATAAGCATAATATACTGTTTTTAGGATGCTTTTATTTGTAAAATGAATTAATGATCTAATTGCAAAACATGCAGAGCCTAGTTTCAGTAGGATGTAATCAGTATGGTCTTTCTAATTCATATTATGGTCTATAATAAGACCAAGAAATTTTATGCTACAGGTTTCAGTAATTGCATTGCATTTTTGTTCAATTCTTATGTTCTGCAATACTTTTATTTTTTGTGCAAAAATTGATATACTTAGTTTTTTCAAAGTTTATATGAATTTTGTTACTATCGAACCAATTATTTAGCACACTGAAAATACTGTTGGATAACTCTGAGAGGCGACTGATGTTGTGTTCTTTAATTATAATACTGCACAGAGAACTGGATGAGCATGTTCATTTATTACTCTGGGGAGGTTGTTGACATATATTAGAAACTATAATGGACCCAAAATCAAACCTTGTGGAACTCTGACTATTTGGAATATGTTTTGGAATTATCTGCAGAATTTATTATGACCTTTTGATGCATGTTTGATAGGTAAGATGCAATCCATTGATATGTTTTATTCTTAATGCCATAATATGATAATTTTGATAAGAGTATGTTATGATTTACACAGTCAAATGCTTTTGATAGATCACAGAATATTCCTAGTGTGTTATATTTATTATCAAGTGATTTCAACATTTCATTCATTAAGTTGAAAGTAGCATCATTGGTTGACATGTTTTTCCTAAATTCAAACTGTTCCTTTGCTAAAATATTATTTTTAATTAGGCGGTGGCATATTCGTTTTAACATAAGTTTTTCAAATACTTTGGAGAAAGCAGTTAGTAATGATATTGGTCTATAGTTCGACAGTTGTGACTTTTGCCCTTTCTTGTATAGTGGTTTAACTATAGAATATTTTAGCCTGTCAGGGAAAGTCCATGTTACAAAGAAGTTACATATATGACTTAAAGGTTTGCTAATTTTATCGGCACATGGCTTTAATATCTTAGTAGCTATTTCATCATAACCCGATGAATTCTTGCTTTTGAGGGATTTTATTGTTTTATTTACTTCTGTTGTGCTTATGGGTACTATTTCTGTTCTAAGCTTGCTTTTTTTCAAATATGAAATAGGGTCTTCCACCTGCTGTTTGGACTGTAACAGTAAATTTTCTGCTAACTGAATATAATACTCATTAATTAATGTTGCTATTTCTTGTGGTGATATGATTTACTGTAATTTCTTTTATTTCATTTTTTGTGTGACGTTTACTAGTCTCTTTTTTTTTATTTATAATTTTCCATATTGTATTAGGCTTGTTATTTGAGGACTCTGCTTTTCATAGCAGAGTTTTTTAGCTGCATTTATAACCTTTTTTTAGAATTTTAATAGTCTTTATAGTGTTGTCTATGTTTCTCACAGTTGCTTTTCCTAGTAGCCATGTAGAGTTCTCTTTTGTGTTTGCAGGATATCTTAATACCTTGTGTTAACCAGCCATTTCTAGGTGTTAATAATTTTCTTTACATGAGATGGAAACCTTAAGTAATGAATCCTTATGAAAATATTTAGAAAGGAGTTAAACTTGCCATTCATATTGTTTTTTTGTTTTTTTTTGTATATTTCTTCCCAGGATTGTTCAAAAAGCTGGTGATTAAAGAGTTTTATGATCTCACTGTTAATGACTCAGTAGTTGGATACATGATTCATTATTTTGGAATGGGGAATGTTAATTGATTTTAAGCAACTGTCCATCATGGTCTGAAAGCCCATTAATTAAGGGTTGGATTTCATGTTACTCATTTTTAGATATATCTATGGAAATATTATCAATAGCTGTTTTGGAATTGTCTTGAATTCTAATTGGAAATTTGACTATATGCATTAGGTTGTATGTTCTTAATAATGAACAAATTTGTTCCTTTTGGTTGCTGTCTTTAATGAAGTCTATATTTAGTCACCACAAAGTATAAATTCAATCTTAGACTTGAATAGATGTTTTAGAGCAGCATCCAGATTGTATAGGAAGATTTCAAAATTGGCAGCTGGGCTCTATATACTGTTAATATAATTAGTTCATTGTCTGGCCTTTTTATATCAACGTGCAACACTCAAATGTTTGTTCTATGCAGTATTTATCCAGATCAATATTGTCAAACTCTATGTTTTTCTTAACCAAGATACTCGTACCTCCTTTAGAGAGTTTTTTCTACAGTAACATGCTGCTCTGTTATAGCCTTCCATTGAGATACGTAATATTTCCTCTTTGTCCATGTGATGTTCCGTTATGCATAAGATATCTGGGTTTTTACTTTCATTTTTGAAACTAATTAATAACTCAAGAGATTTTATTTCTTAAACTTTGAATATTTTTAAGAAATACTGTTAATGAGTAATGACTTTTTGTTGATTGTATGCAATATTTGTCTAATTTTTCTGTTTCAATTACTTGTAATGTCCTTTTGTATCTCTTATTTAGCTTAAAAAAGGGGAGACTACTGTTAACAATTGCAGGAATATTACTGGTATTACTCATGGATGTACATAAAATGCTCTCAGCAATGAGGTGCATCAGCATATCCTTGCCATGAGCACATAAATGCAATCCATGTGCAGTATAACCATTCCTCTCAATGGATGATACATCTATAATTCTAATGTGGCCTGTTCCCTCTCTACCAAGACACTGATCAAGTCTTTGATTAACTGCCCTCACCTTCTTGTTAATCCAAGGCTTGTCATGCCTCCAGAAGAGATTTACAAAGCTCACATTTGTGTGGCTACTGGCATCAGCAATGTGTTCATATCCATCTCAGGTCCCCCCACTATTACCTCATGATCTTTATTGAGATCCTTTGACATGTCCGCAAGATTCCCCACCACATGGCTAAGACCAGCATTGGGATTGAAAACACTGCTAACTATATTTCTCACCCAATTTTGCCTGGAGTTTTTCTCTGATGCCCCTAGCATGACTACTTCCAAAAACTAAAACCCTACCTTTGGCATCAGAGGACCCCTTTCCTGGCTTGGATTTGAGAACAGGCCCCGTCCTTGGAAGTGATGTGGCAGGCACTTACTCCGGCAAGGCCAGGGAAGATCCCACCTCTGGCACTGACAAAGCCGAAAATCCGTTTTTCAACTTCAACTCGGGAACTTTGTCACGAGGACACTCAAAACTTCTACACCTACGGTGAGGATTGGTATACACATGAAATTCCGGTGATTTAATTTTCTTTTACTATCCTTATAAAATCACTGTGTGTGATGTATAATGCTGATCACCAACCACTTCACTTAATGAAATACCTGCATATGCAGAATCAGATCAATCTACACACATGACGACACACTGCTGCTGCATATTATTGTAATTTCTCTACATCCTTGCTGTAGTGCTGATGAAGCCATGGACTCCTGAATGGGAGATCAGTGGTTCAAATGATACCAGGACCATCCTTCCTGACTAAGCTTTTTTCCAGGTTTTTCTGTCTTCACAACTGGTAAATGCTGAGGGGGTTCCCTAAACTTATGCATTCCTTTCCCAAATATTCCATTGCATGTATTATCAGTGTCCATTGCCTGTTGTGCTATATTGATGCCATTTTCTGACCGATATAGTTCTATTATCGCATTGGGCAGCAATATGATGAGTCCTTCATCAGGACAAACACTGCACAAATGTCAATTACAAGGTTATTTCTCCTACATTGGAGTTGCATTTGTTTAGACTGTTTCACCAATAAAATAAAGCAATAAAACCCCAAAAATAGAATATTTCATATGCTCTTCTTCCATACAAATCTTAGACCTAATGGCCTGTTGCAGCTGTTTGATGTAGGTACGAAATGTTGGGGTATCTTAGTTCGGCAGGTGAAAAATGTCAAAAGGTTCAAAGTATTAAAATGTCTTAATTTGACTCATGAAGGAAGCAAATTGCAGTTATTTTATCATTGTTTGTTTAACAAAATATTAAACAATATTCTATATCAAATTGAACTGAATTACTTCCTGCTTACATGAAGCTGTATTTTCAGCAAAAATGTTTTCTTACTTCTGAGTTAAGATAGACTACCAGAATATTTCCTACATTTATAGCACGCACAAGTTGATTTTGATTTCATACCATGTTTACTAATAAAATGCTTTGACCTTCATATTTTATGAAGCACAAACCTTAAAAGGATCAAATATGTTTATGGAGATAATTAAAGCCTTAGTAAACGTGCATTGTTGAGGATCACTGATGTTTTCCAAAGTTGGGTTCCGACTCCACAAGAGTTTTTCTGTCTTAGGATGTGTTATTTTAAATTGTCATTGGGTTTCTATCCTATGTTCTTATTAATACTGATAACCTTTTTTAGTGATAGGAAAAAAACTTATGAAGCACAGTGTCACAAGAAACAAATTTATGAAGCTCCATAGAAGACTAAAACAGACAAAAGACTAGCCAGGCTGTGAGGAAGAAAACTGTGTTTGTCTACCCTATAGGTGTACATTTTTCAATTGGTGGTAAGTCTTCTGGTGAAGAACAAAGTGATTCTGAGAATGGTGAACCGGATGCAATACCATCCCCATAAGGGGAAAACCTCTGTGCAGGAACAACGGCACCAGGAAGCAACCCTAGAAAATAACATTTAACCACCAAAATAGATCAAAGGAAATACTCTCTATGTTCCTTACTTGAAACTGCACAAACATTGACTAATGTTATAGCTCAAGATATTGAGCATGCAGGTGTGTATGTATGTGAATGTGTGCATGGTATGTATGTGTGTGTCAACAGCTGTAATTGTTTAATTTAGTTATAATCTATTAAAATTCTGTTGTAAAAATTGCAACCTCTATATTTAAAACTGACATGTCCTAATGTCATGCATATGATCAAAAGGATGAATAATAAAAGTACTAGCAGCAGCGGCGGCGGCGGCAGTGGCGGTGAAATGTTTCACTGGATTTTACTATTTTTAGTGGATTATGTTGTAGAGCTTATTTATTTCAAGTTTCATTGAAGATGCAGTGGCTATATTATTATCTCATACAGAATCTTAATCTGCCAGTACACCGATTATTATCTTAATAAATATATGTAAAAATTGTATTTTGCACACTTTGTTCATGATAAAACCTAATACATTTAGAAAGCAAATATGGTGTTAGCACGTGTTTCTCAGTTTCAAACACTCAGAATTTCTATTTAAACGATGGTTGGAAAATCCACTTTGAATCGGTAATAGGTCCTTGGCCTAAAACTTGAATTGATAAAGAAGATGGAGGAGAAGAAGATGATTTCCTGTATTGAAATCTTATAGATTCACTGTGTGCGATGTATAATGCTGATCACCAACCACTTCACTTAATGTAATACCTGCATACGCAGCATCAGATCAATGTACACACATGATGACACACTGCTGCTGCATATTATTGTAATTCTCTATATCCCTGCTGCAGTGCTGATGAAGGCATGGATTCATGAATGGGAGGTCAGTGGTTCAAATCCCACCAGGACCATCCTTCCTGACTAAGCTTTTTTCTGGGTTTTTCTGTCTTCGCAACTGGCAAATGGTGGAGAGCCACCCTAAACTTATGCAGTCATTTCCTAAATATTTCATTGGATGTACTATCAGTGTCCATGGCATGTTGTGCTATATTGATGACATGCCTCTGACAGTGATAAGGCTCCATTATCCAATTGGTCAGCAATATGATGAGCCCCTCATGAGGACAAACACTGTACAAATGTCAATCACAAGGTTATTTCTGCTGCATTGGAGTTGTATTTGTTTGGACACTTTCACAAATAAAATAAACCAATAAAACCCCCAAAATAAAATATTTCCAATGCTCTTCTTCCTCACAAATCTTAAACCTAATGGCCTGTTATGATCTCGCAGACAAGTTTTGTGTCCAGTACTTACAAGGACAGCCCAGAGATCTCTTCCCTACTTGGCGATAATGAAGCACAACTTCGGCAACTTATCCAAACTCATTCATTGCAAATTATTCATCCAGTTTGTCTATATTCTTGGTTGTACTTGATGACTGGCTCTGATTGTACTTCCTTCATCACATATCATTGCATTTGTAATTCTACTAGTGTATTCTGCTTTGTATCTCATGAACCTCATTTCATTAGCATTAGCATTTCTGCTTTCCTCTCTTGTCCATGCCTCTCTGCCATAGCAAAGTGTAGGACTTCCTAATGTTTTGTATAAGCGTATTCTGGCATCTCTCTGCACTAATGAAGCTTTCATTGTCGTGTTTATTTATCCAATGATTTTATTAGGATTTTGTTTGAGACGTCTACTTCAAATATGTAAACGTAAATCCAAGATAGGTGAATGAATTTACTCTTTCCAACAAATTTTAAATCTAAACAATTTTACTATGCACAGGGTATTTTCCATGAAAAGGCATTATTTTTGTTTTTACTGTATTAAATATTAATTTTCATATTATACTTGATGCCAATTTGTTGAAAATATTTTATCCATCCGGTCAATCTGAGGCTTGTTGAGAGAATTGAAAGCCAATTAGAAAGAAAGAAAGAAAGACAGAAAAAAGAGAGAAAGAAAGAAAGAAAGGGAAGGAAGGAGGAGAACAAAGGAAGAAAGAACTTCTAATAAATTAACCTCAAAACAATGGTCACTGTAGCTATGATTTTATGGATGTCAACATACTTCAGAATATTTTTAATAAATCCTTATAACCTTCTCCATTTTCCTTTCTCACATTAGCTGCCAAATATATTAAAATATTTACAATCTGCTGTGTTGGTGTGCATATATTCGATTTTGCCAGACAGAGCATCATACCATAATTCATATAACCTACAGTAATTGTATTCATCAAGAAATACTCGTGAAAAGGTTATAAAAAGAAATTGTTAATTTGCAAACTGTAAAAGGGTTATTATTTAGCAATTTTTTTTCAAGTAGACTGACACAAAGCACTCTGAGATACTTCATAATTATAGCACTCCAAAACATTGCAAAATTTCATTAAAGAAAAAAGAAAGAAGAAGGAAAACAATTCATATATGAGTTGAATAGTTATTACAATCCTAAACAAAATCATTTGAAGTAGATACGAAATTCTCGGGTACCTTATTTTGGCAGGTGAAAAATGCCAAAGTGTTAAAATATCTTAATTTGACTCATAAAGGTAGCAAATTGCAGTTATTTTATCATTGTTTGTGTAACAAAAAATTAAACAATATTCTGGATCAAACTGAACTGTATTAGCCCCTGTTTACATGAAGGTGTATTTTCAGCAAAAGTTTTCCTACTACTAGGAAATTCCTAATATTCATAGCACACATTACTTGATTTTGAATTCATATCATGTTTACCAATAAAATGCTTTGATCTTCATATTTTATAAGGCACAAACCCTAAAAGGATCAAGTATGTTTACGGGAACAATTCAAGCCTTAGTAACCGAGCATTGTTGAGGGCCACTGATGTTTTCCAAAGTTAGGTTCCAACTCTAGATGCAGACCATTTTTTCTGTCTTAGGATGTGTTATATTGTCATTGGGTTTTATCGTATGTTCTTATTAATGCTGATAACTTTTTTTATTTATAGGAAAAAAAACTTATGAAGCATAGTGGTTCAAGAAACAAATTTATGTAGCTTCATAGAAGACTAAAACAGACAAAGATTAGGCAGTATGTTATGAAGAAAAAGCTGTTTGTCTACCCTAGAGATGTACATTTTTACTTTCTCTACTATGTATAGTAAGTAGGGGAAGTATTGTATTCCACCCAAAAATTCGATACTGAGATTTCACCAGAAATACATGTTTTGAGACCCCCTGAATCTAAAAAAAGCATTTTTGGAAACATGTCCACGTGTGTCTGTGAACAGCATAACTCAGAAACGACAGTCGGATAAACACCAAACTTGGTATTTAGGTTCAGTATCTTCCAGAGATGCAACAAGAAGGTTTTCAAGAAAATCCCCCACCCCAGATTACCCTTTACATGGAACATTTTTCGAAAACTTTAATTTCCTCAAAAATGGCTCTTAACGATTTTGATTAAAATATCATATGTTTAAGATATTTTCATGACAAATGGAATGTATATCTCGAATTTTCTGGGAATGTCTCCAAAAGTATTCTTTATTGTGAACAACTTTTGCATAACTGGTAAACCATAAGAGATAAGACAAAATTTTACTACACAAAAAATGTAGATTGCGTTAAAATACACAATGTATGTCATACACACTTTTCTTGTTGAGTGAACCATTTTCGAGATATATATAAATTTTCCAATACTTATACTTTTTCTCAAATTCATTATTCATTTTTTTTCTGTCCTGGTAATGCTAAGAGAATGGAATACTCTACATAGCAACCAGCTCTTAAAATATTTGACTATAGCTTAAAGCCTACCAATTCCCCTTGCATCTACAAGAAAATTTAGCAATAAGATTAACATCTCGATTAACATGAAGCATATGGAGAATAAGCGTTTGTAAAAATAGTTTGTACAAGAGTAGAGAAAGTCATGTGAGTGTAACACATCAGATTTTTTAGTTGGTGATATATCTTCTGGTGAAGAACAAAGTGATTCAGAATGGGAAATGGATGCAACTATTCATGAAGGGGAAAACTGCTGTGCAAGAACAATTGTACAATGAAGAAAGCCTAGAAAATAACATTTATCCACCAAGATAGATCAAAGGAAATACTCTTATGTTCCTTACTTGAAACTGCAGGAACATTGACTAATGTCATAGCTCAAGATATGGAGTTTCAGAAAGAACAGCAGAACAGAGGTAAACATGGCAACAGGACTTTCTTGTTGGCATTTGCATCTTTAATGGACAGTTTGCGACCACAGTTATATCTGCGTGCAGGAATGAAAGTATCACAGATTTTCCAAGAATTAACCTTTCCATTGAGACATTTTCATGAACACTAACTATATGCAAGCATGATCCCCTTGAACAGTGTAATTCACTAATGAAAGTGGCCTATCAAGCATAGATTTCTAATATTTGTAATTCACTAAGATTACATTATTTTTATAAAAAAAAATTGTATATCCGAATGAATAAATAAATGTGTTTACATTAACATTTTGACATAAACTCCCATATTCTCAGTCATGATCCATTTGAATATGCAAAATACAAGTACATAATCTAAAACAAATGAAGCTAATAAAAGCAAACTTTAATGTGCAACTGATATCCTAACCAATCGCCAGATGGTCATTTAAACCCTGCATTGGCCATCCTTGGATACCCAATAAACAGAGTTATTTAAATTGGTTGTGGCTTATGTCATTCCTTTCAAGTGCTTTATTACTTTTTAATCAAAATAATATTAATCGTAATAATATTCATGTGTTTCTCTATTTACTGTATAAAACTGGTCATTTCCAAGGTTATTAACATCTTAAAACAGTCTATACAATGCCAGCATTTTTAAAGGAAAAGTTTAAGAAGGCTTCTGAATTAAAATTGGTGATAAAGGAAAACAATGCAATATTAAGTGTATAAAAAGATACCTAATAGAGCAAGCTTTTTATAATATCGATGAGTATAAAAATGTAAATAATATATGGCATGTTTGACCTCTAAGTAATGTAAATATAAATCTTTATGTCTATTTTTATCAGATGATGTATCCTAAGTATGTAAACTTAAAGGATGAAATAAAATGAAATGAAAGCAAGAGGGGTAAACGTCTTTATGATGTCACATTATCACCTCCCCCCCTCTTATCTATAACTAGGATTTGAGTGCTGTTACTGGCATACTTACATATGTACTTTTCCAGATATTGTATGTTAAAAAGAAGCAGAAATTATCTGTAATTCTAATGTAAAACCTCAAACAATATTGTTACATAAGAATCATTAATATACTGTAGGAATCCCATAATTTCAAAATGAAAAAGTGGGACATGTAGCTGAAGAGCAAATAATTTTAAAAAATTATAATAAAAATATAGATACGCCTATAGAATGGTTCCGTTAAGTTAGAGACGAACTTGTTGATGCAGTAACATCTAATTTCCTCAATCGGGTGAGTTGTATATGACTGAACAGTGGTTCTGTAGAAGTATCTTACAATTCTATACGTCATTTCTACCACCACAACTTACAGAAAAAAGCATCCTTACACATGATACAACTCATCTTGTCAACATCATGTTCTTCATAAAAAAGAAATGGAAATTCATGTTATCTGAAAATAAACACTTTCTTTTAAGAGGAGCAATCAGTATTGTTAGTTATGTGTAACAATACAACACACCACAGGCTACTGATAACTAAGGGGAATGACAACCAAACCTTACATGTGCATCGTACACTGCAGGATAACAGATGTACTAATGCTGGTACTATTAACCCTTTTATGTCACCTAGCACAAGTACTGCCTGCACATTCCTTTCAGTATCGTAGGTTGGATCGTGTTACCAATTACAAAATACTTCAAGTTAGTCATAAGTTTCATTTAATCAAAATATTCAAAATTATAGCTCTGCTTCAACACAGTGCAACGTTTACAATTTATTGCGTGCTGGGCCCTTGTATGTTATTTTATTTTCCTTACATGAAAATGTGCACATTTAACATTAAATGAACAGTGGTTGACTCACTATATAGTAAGGAAAGAAGCAAAGTTAAATAACACAAACTATAATTATAATTCTTGCAGCTTCTTTTTTTCTTTGGTATTTATGGATGCTCATTAACTGCTGTGGTCCTTAGCGTCCCTTTTCTATATTGGGTGTGAAAGACCAGTAATTTTGCTCACAGGCCTCTTTATCAGGCTTGAGGATCCTTTATGTGCTGTAAATCTATGACATGGGACCACCGGCTTTACTTCCTTTCTGAAAGAAGCCATGCCAAGGATTTTTATGCCAAAAAACCCATTGCTCTCTGCTGGGTTTGAACTTGGGACCTCAGGAACTAGAGGCTGGCTGGTAACCACTACACCATGGAGGACGATATTGCAGCTATTATATAAATATATTAAATTCTGAAAAACACTTTTTGAATATAATAAAATTTACAAAAAAAAAAGTTTGTTTGAAAGTCATCTTCTTGTTCTTGCAAATTTTAGAACGAATTTAAATTACTTTATTTTTTGTTACAATTAGTTTGAAAGAAACTCGCTCGGACCCTAACAGTTCACTATTTGCCACACACATGCTATAGAAATTTTGAGCATTACTTGCAAAGGTATTGGAATGAATTTAGACTAGGCTGAAAAGTGTGTGTTTTAACCACTACCCCATGCGTTGAGCTAAGCTGCTGATGCAATTGTCAGTAAATCCTCAACTGGCCAGGCTTTCTCTTCATACCCGCTCTCTAGGTGACCCGTGAATAAGCAAAGCACGTTACTTGACGTCATCCAACTTGAACGCAAACTTCATGAGAGGGAGGAGAGAACGCTATTGGAAAATCTTCTAAAAGTCTCGATTGGTCCTTTATGCTGGTTGTGTTGTGGTCTTGGAGGCATAACCCATATGTAACAAAAATGATGGTGATAAAGATAGTATGTTGCCATCACAGGTCTGGTGTAAATGCTGAACATAACGGAAGAGACAGGAATAGCTCACACAACAAAACAAAATTCTCTGAAACGTGTAAATATGGATGATAGATAATTAAAATATATTGAAAATTACAATAGAATATTTAGATTAGTGTGTGAAAGTGCAAAGATGAGTTATAATCGGGAATTGGGAGTAAACTCAGAAAATAAGGCAAAAAAGATATGGAATGTGGTAAATAGGGTACACAAGAACAAACAACCAAAAAAAAAAAAAAAAAAAAAAGGGAAAATATGACAATCAAAGAAAATGATATTGAGATAAGCAATCCAAACAAAATATGAGGGCAGTCCCAGAAGTACCCGACCTGACATGTACATAGTGGTGGTGGTTGTTTCAAACAAATGACTATGACAGAAAGTACCAACCTTATAAAGCTTAAGTTTGATGATACTACATTGTTTAGTAATAGACATACATGTAAATGAATGTTTAAACAATATGGTATATTGTCTGTTCCTTGTACATACATTTATGAGATGCTAAAGCATGTTTTAGAGGAAAATAATCCAAGAAATGCTGGCATACACACACATAACCTAAGAAACAGTGATGATTATTTCAGAACAGTACCTAGAGTCACATTAAACAACGTTGTGTAAAAATTATGGGAAAAGAACTTTATAATAAGATACCTGAAAAAATAGAATTGATCAAAAATGCTGACCAAACTATGAAAGAAAAAAAGGGCTACTAATAAATGCATTTTATAGTCTGGAAGAATTTAAGTGTGGGGCTGGTAATTAAGAATTGTAAATAAATTGTAATTGTAAATAATTATTGTACTTGATGAATCCACAACATGTAGATGTTATCATGGATGAAATAAATTGAACTTGAACAGTACTTCAAACCAGAGCCGCAGAGTGTTTAAATTACTAAAAGTCCTTAACACATGCAACAATGAACAAATCACTTTTACGTATCTTGTAACAAGCAGCTCCTTTGTGTTTAAAGCTTTAATATATACAAAAATATAAAAATGAAGCTATTTTTCAAAAGAGCAGGACAAATATTGGTGCCATCAGACATTTAGGTGGGATTCGGTATTCTCCTGTCATAATTGGGACTTCTGGGATTCCTAGTATACTGGATGCAGCTCAGTTGCCGAGTTATTTCAGTTCCAATAACTTAGAATGTAATATAAGTAAGACCAAAATATTAAACTTTACAATATCCCATAGGCATGGTGAACAGCTTATATCTAAAGTAGGTGATGAGGATATTGTTGAAAGCGACCAGACTTCTTTTCTGGGCATAATATTTGATAAACATTTAAAATTGGATAGGCATATTGATTTGGTCTGTAATAAAGTTAGCAAAGGAGGATATCTGATAAGATATTTTTCTAAATTTAAAAATCTAAACATTTTACGCACAATTTATTATGGAGTAATATATCCTCACTTGCTCTATGGCATAGAACTCTGGGGTGGAGCTGCAAATGTACACATAAATAGAGTGTTATCATTGCAGAAAATGTGTGTAAGGATGGTATCAAATGCAAGATATGACCATCCATGCAGAGAGTTATTTATTAAGAATGAAATTCTCACAGTTGTATCATTGTATGTATATCGAATACTACTTTTAATACATGGATCGAAGGACATCTTAAAACACTGTGATATGCATAAATACAATACTAGAAGCCAAACTAATGTATACAGATCTGTACATACAAAAAAATTCTCTGACAAAGATCCCTTAAACATAGGAGCAACATTGTATAATAAACTCCCAATGGAACTTAAATCTCTACAAATTAATTCCTTTAAATCTAGTTAAAGAAGCATCTCATAAATAAACCTTTGTACAGACTTGAAGAATTTGAGTAAAGAGGTGTGTGAGAGAGAGAGGGAGGGGGAGGGGGTGGGGGGAGGGAGAGAGAGATATGATATTGAATTATACAGAGTTCAAAATTAATATCCAGTCTTTTTAAAAATAAAGTAAAACATTACCTTGTAAATATATTGTACAGACTGGATGAATACTGAAGTATAGAGTAAGTATTTATGTATTAATGTGAGTGTTTGCGTATGCCTGCTTGTGAGTTATTGTATTGTGGGAATGTGAAGGAAATTTTGTAAACCATAATGTTAATGTTGTCTTGACCATGCTTTTAACCTGTACCTCCAAGTACACAAGCAGTAAAGAATTATTATTATTATTATTATTATTATTGTTATGTTTTCAGTATTAACGTTATATACATAACCTTTGTTTTACTATATTAGTCATGGCACAATAAATTACAACCGGGAGATCCTGATTGACTTGGTCAGTTTACAAACTGGGCAGCCAAGATTTAGATACTAGAGAGGCCTGCAGGTAAATGTGCTGGTGACATCACATGCTGCTCCAGCTCAGTATTCACATAATTCACAAGCGGGAATGAAATAGCACCATTAAGTATGTTCAAATGTTAAAGAGGGATATTACTTTTTATTAAAATACATTTGTAGCATTATTATACATATTTATTTATGTGCAGAGCCTACTACTTTTTTTCAGTGTTTGCTTTACCACAAAAACTTGTTATTCTATCTTTTATTTACATTCATTCCTACTTGTAAAAATAACAAGATTGTAATGTACAATTAGTATTACATTCTAGGTGTGTTTGCAGTATTTTATTCTGTTATGGTTAAGTACACATTTTAGGAAATAATTAAAAACAATTGTACGGTTTTAGCGCTCTTTCCATATAAAGCCTTAAATTTCCGTCGATTTCAAATAAATTATATCCTTGAATATTTCTTAGCATTTGTCAACATTCTTTATTTAACACCTTCACTTATTGTCTTATTTAAAAATTAGCAACATAGCTGATACAATGTTAATAATAATACAGAGTCAAGTTTAAATACACAAACTTCACTAAAATACACATTTACTTTATGTAAGTGCAGAAACATGTTTTTGTGGTAGTTACCCCATTCGCTAGGTTCCAAGTCAGAACGTTGAGGAACAGCCATTCTGTATGGTAATGGGTGTGTATTTTAACATTTTGTAAAGAACCACCAATCCAACAAGAGCTGCTTATCGTGCATTATATAACAAGAGGGCTTTCATCTTTGGTCTCCAGTTTTATTATGGAGCCTATGTGCAAGAAATTTAGTGCATATGGTCAAATATGTATGCTTGTATACTCAGGTTTGTCGTGTGATTTCATGTGATAGAGTCTTTTCCTGATGTTACTTGTTGTACAATAGCGTTCCAGAAAAATAGAGAGAAGTTTAGGGAACTTTGTTGACCATGGAACATGTGACCCAATTAGGATGTAAATCATGGATTGTGAAGTGTTGTCTCAAGCGAAGTTTAATGGTATGCCAAAAATAATCTCACAGCACCTAAACCATACATTTATGAACATTAATCTGCTGTTGAAATATTAAGTTTGCCATCCCACATAACATACTAAGCATTGTTATATTACGTTGCATAATTCTTTCAATACTTGCATATCAGATGTTTCATATTAGAGGTTTGATATTTTATCATTGTTTCAAGGTTCTCCAATTTTAAGATGGCTTAGCAACTAGCAAATATTTGAAGGTGATGATCCCAATAGACAAACATTTTATATCTTTCATTAGGCATGTTGTAAGATAACTGTAGTCAGTCATTCAAGCTATAAAGTTTTAGAATTAAACTGGAGAAAATATGAACTGCTTTAGCAGACAGACAAAATATATACTATAGAATTCAATGTTTCACTACTCACATTTGAGTCATTCAAAGTTCCATTTAAAAAACCAGGCACTCATTAGTTATATTAAAGTGTTCAGTAAACCTAAGTGCAGAATTAAGATCAGCTATAATCATTATAGTAAGAGAATAGTGTTTTTAAATAGCTACCTGTACTGTCAATGTTTATTTCAAACCTCTCACCAATGATTACCACTTTTAAATACTCCCATTTGCTACCTGAGGAATCTGATTTAAATCCCTGTACATTGCACGAGTGCATTGTGAAGTTTAAAACTTCATATAAACTCAAGCAATATTATTTCTTTCCTGAAATGTTGTATGCATGATACTGAAAGCATTGACTCACTAATTTTGATGGGCTAATATGATTTTTGGGTGTGCTAGGTTTCAAAAAAGTTCTCCAAATGAAGGGCAATTTAATACTTTTTTTCTTGCCAAGCAGCTTTTCTATTTTCCCCCTTACTGTAGCAGACATTTTTTTTGTTTTTGTCTGTGGGTAGAATGTGCATTGGAAAAAGGGGAGCAATGGAATATCACCAGCTGAAGGTAGACCTCTTAATATTGAACACTGGTAGTGCTACATTTTGAAGCAGCTGATGAGTGACATTGGTTGTAAAATCTGTGAAGTTGGTTTCCTTATCTGTCAATGAAAAACAATGAAACAATTGAATATGCACATGTCTAGCTGTGTGTATCTTATTATAGAAAACAAAGCTGTCACCTGATCTTACAAATTGACACCTCCCAATCCCTTCTGATACTCAAGAGCACACTTTATTTCTTTACCTCCTCTCTGGGTGTGTGACATTTCATTTTTCTCAGCTTGCCTGTTGACGTAATGCCATCAGCTTCATGTTTCATTGATAGAAAATAAACATCTTTGTTATCCTTTCAGTCATAGTGCATTCATTGCAGACCATGATTCATACTCACCACATTTCACTATATTATGAGATATATCAGGTGACATATCCTTATTTCCTCTCACAGTACCAACAGCTGAATGCCACCTGATAGTTAAAAATGTGAAAATCTGTGGTTTAATTGGACAGTACACACTTGCAAGCTATGTTCGTCATGCGATTCAAATGCCATTACAAGCATGTGCTAGTACAGCTTGTCATATGATGACATGAATGGGTTAAAAAGTTGGTTGTTTAAAAGAGATTCTGCAGTTTGATTAAGAGGTTAAAAGCTAAAGTAGCCTACTTTTATCTTGTTAGATGAACCTTTTAGTGATGTAGTGTAACAACCTCTAACTCTCTCTTTTAAAATCTTGGTAGATGTTTCAATAATTTTCACTGAATATATTTATAAATGATAGGTCTATGTCAGGTGGTTGTCATAAAAGTAGAGTAGTCAGTAGGCTGGAGTGATTTGAGAACGTGTCTTTATTTGTATATAGTACAAGTTTAATGTACATATTTGTAGCAGAAAACAGGTAAATCAACAATGATGCAATTGTGTACATTTGATGACATTTATAACAATATGCCAATATATCATATGTTATTTCTTGAAGTTTTAAAAAGTCTGGGTTTACACAGCATGCAAACACACTCTTAATATGCAATATACAGAAGAAAGCAAAATCTGCAAAGATGTTAGATGTACATACATACTAGAAGTTTATGATGCATTTAATTTTCAGTTGATTATAAATATTATACTCTTAAAGAAAAGAATAAACATGTAAATTAATGGTAAAACACGCTATAAGCAGCCTTGCATGGGTAAGAACCAGAGCATGGAGACAAAGAGGGTTAAGACAGGGTATTCCTCAGAACCAATGTCCGATATGTGGTGGTAATGAAGACATTGAACACACAGTATTTAAGTGCCAAGGAACAGAAAATTGGAGAAAAGAATTTTTTAATAAGAAGTGGTTGAAGGGGGATAGAAATACACTTATAATCGAAATGATGTGCAAGGACGCTAGAAGCATTGGACAGTTTTTGTGTACAGTAAAAAATAAATGGCTTTGGACAGTGGATAGAGAAAAGTAAGAGGGTGTATCTTACTTTGAATGGAAAACTATGGTGTATGTGTGATGGTAAAGAAAATCAATAAGTGGAAAGTGAAAAACAAGTGGAAATAGGACATGAAAAATTGAAAAAACAAGATAATTTATTGACGAGAAATTGTAAAATTTAAATAAACTGTAGTAATTGTCCACTGAATGAGTGGCCAGGGTCAAAGTGCAGTAGACAATCAAATTGTAAAACTCTTAGCACAATAAAACTCTATTAAACTTATTTAAAGGTGAGTCGGAATTGTTACACTAACATCACTTAAGTTTACTCACTTAACATGTTTCGGGAAACGCTTGTTCCCATCCTCAGAAGTTAATTCGACTGAGTCGAGTAAAGTGATAAACTTAAGTGATGTTAGTGTAACAATTCTGACTCACCTTTAAATAAATTCAATACACATCACTGTTTCTAGCTTCTTTTCATTACAATATCAACGTCTATTAAACTATTTAAAAATGCTACATTAAAATGTCAATTCAGTGTTCATTTCAAGCACTTTGGATTTAAAGTAAAAAAAGTTATAAAAGTTTTGCAGTCCTGTTTTCAGAATTTTTGTCTTTAATAAATATTGTTACCTCACAAAAGCTTTGTATGAATATAATGGCCACTTAAGTGTAATAAGCAGTACTTTTTTTCTGGTGTAACACACCAGAATGAGGTTCCCGAACCTATTTTTGGAACTGCTTTCTAGACTTTTAGGATCAAAAGTTCATATAAAATTACTAATTAGAATTATTATTTGAGATGCCTGTGTTAAAATATTTTTCATTCCAATTGTTTAAGTTGGCAATAGTGATCACTTTCTTATTTCGAGAATTGATACATAAACTAGTGCTTGGTGCTTGATTGAGAATTCATTATTCTTGTTTCTGCCTTCTGGTTTGATTTGTAATTCAGTTGCTAAATGTGTGATCTTGATTTTCTTTTATTATAGTAAATAGTTATTTGCTATTTCTCTCAAGCTACAGTTGTAATAAAACTTAAAACTTATTTATAGTAATACTTCCAGCTTACCTCTTGAGAATTCTGGCATCTCTGGTAATAAGTATTATATCTTTTAAAAAAATCTATACTGCTAACTTCTGAGAAAATTCTCCTCTAGTTTTATTTATTAGGATATAGTAAATACATTACCTTTCTTTTTGATTTGGATGAATAATTTCTAAATTGTGTCAAAGAGAGAGCAATTATAAAACTTGGAAAATAGATAAATTGTTGATAAATGAATTCTAGTTTACAAGCCATTTACTATTTTTGGGCATACATCTTGAATTTCATGATTGCTTAAACATATTATGAATAATAAATTGTTTTTTTTTTATGAAAATCAATGCAGCAGCTTTGTAGCGTACAGAATCTGCATGAAAGCAAACCAGTATTGCAGCAGGTACTTAGCAAATTATTGCTTGAGCATAGATTGGTACATCTCAGGTTATGGAATTCTCTATTAAAATGTCACTTTATGGAAGATATGCAGAGTAGAAGGAGTATAGACTACCACCTTTAAACTATGAATAGATCTCTCCAAAAAGATCTAGAAGTTCTAAATAACCGTTGGTCCATCTCCAAGGGTTTGTCTATAATTAAATTAGTTGCAATACAATATCTGACAATACTGCATGCCTTAGGCACATGTGGAGCATGCACTATTACCCTGCCAAGAGAGACAGAGTATCACAGGTCAGTTACAAAGTAAACAGCTTCACTTTTGGATAAGCAGCGTGCCTGCCATTTCTCCTGCTTAGACAGGAGGAAGGTTTGTGTGCAATTATATTCAGTGGATCATAGTGAAGGTGTCTCACATTACTTTGTAACAAATTTTACAGCAGACTCTAATGTTTAGTAAGGAATAAACTAAGAAATAATTGGAAGTGAACTTGCTATTAATGAATAGTTTACAGAAAACAAATATGCAAAATCAACAAAATAAAATCTGTTCCTCCATTTCCTTACAGACATTGCACCATGGCATAGAAAAATGCATGCAGCAAGACAAAATAAATGTTTGTTTAGTATTAAGGAACTGAAATGAAATATGTATTATTACTATTACTAATGCCTGTAGGTGCTGAATTGTCGTCTCCATATAAGACTGATGTGAAAACTGAAGGCAGTGTGTTTTACAAAATATATTCATTTACCACTAGTATCTAACATGTGATATTTATGATCTGATGCAGAAGACGTTAACACCAGCGGCATATCTGAAATGAATGATGGATATGTGCCGGATGCTTTAAAAATAGCCAATGATAATAACAGTTTCTATTTGAAATTGTTGACAGTTGGCGGAAAAAAACTCCTACTCATTTGTACCTGCCAGCATTAGAAATAAATGACAAAACATTCAAGCTGTTCTGTACCACTGTGACATTTATGAAGGAACAGCTTAGATGGCCAATATATGTAGATGCATGCTGTAGCCTCCTCCATAACAGCTCTAATCATTTTCACGCAACAAAGAGGTGCATGTACATTTCCCTACTTATCCCACGCAACTGCCTTGGATGGTTAGAAATGTAGCTGTCCTTGAACGCTACATTTACTACAGTTTTTAAAGTAGAGGGTTGATGGGTTAATTTTGAAGAATGTGACATGTGCAATTTACATTGTAACTGGCACAGAGTTGTAATTGTTGCACCAGTATTTGGAGATATTGAAATGTATATATTATTTCCTTTAAGTAGGTTCATTTTTATATAAAGTCTCTTCTATACAAACTATGGAAACATAATATTTTAGCACCAGAAGAAAATCAGTGGACGACATAATACATGACAATTTAAAACCATTTGGTTCTAGAACTTTCTCTGAAAAGCAAGAAATAGAAAAGGTAGACTTTTTTCTTTCCTCATTAACAGCCTTTATGTACAAAGCAAAAGGATAAAAAAACAGAAATATTTCAGGCATTTTCAGACTACACAGTATATGAAAACAAGTTGGTTAGCAAGTTGCAATGTTTCTGGAAGACTATTCTGTTGGCCATGCCTTTCGTTTATTGTTGATAGAACAACTGTATGGACTAAAGATGAGTTTTGTAGTCTAAAAGCACTGTCAATATCCATTACCACACATGAAAACTCCTCAGTTATATTAGAGCAAATTTAGGGATTTCTATATTTGGTTGAACAGGAGAAGATCTTCAGCCAAATCAGCAAATATATCTGTGAAACTTCACAATGAGGCTGCAGCAAAGAATAGGGAAATTCATAAAGGATTGATGATTACATATGCTTCTTGGAAAAATAAGGGATGCCATTTAGAGTCCATGATGAATCTGCCAATTCCTTAAATAGAAACGAAATTTGATATTGAGTTTTATTTATGGACGCTCTTTAGCTACTATGGTCCTTAGCGTCCCATTCCATATTGGGCGTGAAAGATCGGTAAGTTTGCTCAGAGTCCTCTTTATCAGGCTTGAGGTTCTTTTACGTGCCATAAATATATGACACGGGACCACCGGCTTTACTTCCCTCCCGAAGGAAGCCATGCTAAGGATTTTTACGCCCGAAAAAATCCATCGCCCTCCGCCGGGTTTGAACCCGCGACCTCGGGAACTAGAGGCTAGCACGCTACCACTAGTCCACGGAGGACGACTTAATTAGAAGCACAGAATTGCTTAATCTGATACAGAGTTTACTGTAATTGCCTGAAGGAAAGTACAGTTTTCCAAGGAACATCCCCCAGCTATTCCAAATGATCTAATGAAAGGTATTTATCCAGTATTTGTAAATTCCATTAGAAAGGAAATATCCAAATCCAAACTTATTTCAATACTTCTGGATGAGGCCACAAATTTAATGACTACACCACAGCTATCTACTTCTTTGAATATGTAAGTGGCAAGGAAGAAGTATTCATAGGATTTTTATTACATAAATTCTTAATTGATCTGCAGCAACATTTTTTTAGCATGTTATCAGAGTGGCTAGAGATAACATTTTGAATTAAAATCAGTTGATTAGACCTCCAAGGGGGAGCAATTATGGCAAGATAAATAAGTGCTCTGCAAAAACAAGTTTAGGATATATATCCACAAGCCATTTTCATCCACTGTTATGTCACGCTTTTAACTTGGTTTTACAACAACCTACTTGCAGTATCAGAAATTGCAAGGTGTTTTTAAAACTATCTGGCATATTTGCCTTTTTCCCCATATCTTGAAAAAGAACTCACGTGCTCAAGCAATTCATGGAGAAAGATACCCAGGTCTGCACAAACTCGATGCAACAGCTGTTCATGGCTTGTCAACACACTGCAAGAAATGAGAAACCTTTTATCATTGTTCTTTGAAGATTTAGAGAGTGAAGATTGGGAATCATAATGAATGATGCAGGCTCATGGGTTAATCACATTTCTCTTAGAATTTAGCAACTGCTTTCTTTTAGAAATTTTTTTCAAATATTGTCATTCAGATGATCTTTTTGAAGTAATTGATTACAGTTTGCTTCTTACTTAATTAAATGTGATTGTTATTTGGTTTCAATTAATAAATAAGGATATAGAGTATACCTTAATATCAGGTCAAAACTCCAAAAGAAACTTCTAGGTATTGAATATTGTGACAAACAGATTTCAGGAAGTTCTTTTTGTTACACTATTGTTTTTGTAATGTGGCCTTTGCCATTTAGAAAAGTAGTGGGTTAAATTCCAATTCCATTTCTCTCAGCTTTCTTTTTTCTTTCTTTCTTTCTTTTCTCCTCATTTCCCCTGCCCCCAAGCAAAATGCTTTGAGTAGCACAATGTTCAATTTACATGCTTAAAATTTTCAGCAGAGTTTTGGTTATTAAGAAATTAAGATAATTGTACAATTACTAAAAATATTCAGTATTCAGTTTTAGTAAAATATTTTCCATAACTTATTGTCATAAAACTGAAATACTAGAAAACATTCTGTTGATTCTAGTGCGCTAATTAAATTTAATCAATGCATGCACAATTTCTTTATATTGATTTGTTAAGCTTAGCGTAAATAATTGGGACAATTTAAAATAAAGAGAGTTGAGGGTTGTTACACTACATCACTATAATATTCTTACTTGAACGCGTTTCGGGAGACAGTTTGTTCCCATCGTCAGCATCTCCTCATCTGATTTTGCCGGTCATCGTCTGGGGGATGTGTGTGGTTAGTGGTGTTCTCTGGTGCTGGGCTGATGAACCTCCAAAGGCTGTTGGGTGGCGGCAGTTCGAAATTCATTAGGTGATTCCTGTGTTTGACAATATGTATTTAAAAAAAAAAAAAAATTACATATTGTCAAACACAGGAATCAGCTAATGAATTTCGAACTGCCGCCACCCAACAGCCTTTGGAGGTTCATCAGCCCAGCACCAGAGAACACCACTAACCACACACATCCCCCAGACGATGACCGGCAAAATCAGATGAGGACATGCTGACGATGGGAACAAACCGTCTCCCGAAACGCATTCAAGTAAGAATATTATAGTGATGTAGTGTAACAACCCTCAACTCTCTTTATTTTAAATTATCACACATCACTGTTACTAGCTTCTAAATCTTCAAAATTAGTCAATAATTGGGACAATTTTATATTATAATATCAAAAATGATCAATTAAAAGTAAATGAAATCTCAAAACATCTTTGACATTGCTCATTAAAATTTTGTATGCTTTATTTGATTTTTGTTTTGCATACATAGTAAAACTTTCCAGTTAGGAAATCAAAAGCAAAATGTGGCTGTATAGTTTTTCACAGATACATTAACTTAATGAAAGTAACATGAAAATGAGCTTGGGGATCTAAGTGCTAAAATGATAAATCATGCTGAGGACCGAGGAAAAACTTTAAATGAAAAACTTAGCCCAGCAACTTCAAACAACTGGGAGTCTGCTCTGCATCCACTGCTTTTAACTTTGCCTATATTATATTTACATTAGCATAGTCTAACCTTTAGCAACTGGCAAGAAAATTACTTGGCTAACCCCATGTTACAGATAATGATTCTCTGAATGGTAGGATCACTTCACTAACAATTCTTCAATATACTTGTCAATTTTGAGAGTTTTTTCATAAATTTCAACAACATATGAAGCTTACAGAGAAAGAAAAGGTTATGTCAAAAAAAGACATTTTCTAAGATGTTAAAATACTCTTTTATAACCTTTAAAGCAACACTAAGAATGTTGAGTGCTATTGTTGTCTGTTTTAACTGTACTTCTGAAAGTTTATTTTATCATTTAACAGATGGTGCGATTATTTCAATTCTCTTTCTTATTGACATTCTTCCCTTTGCCAGTACCTTTCAAGTATCCAAAACTGCATAAAGCAGATTTTATAATTATGATATATGCAAAATCAATCTGAATTCCATTCCTGCTCTATCTAATATAATTTTAAAGCCAATAGCCTTTATTTAGATACAATCAGCTGTGAATGATTTCCAAATTACATCTTTCACTAATGAGCTAAACTTTTAAATTTGATTTAGTAGGCATCTTAAATGGCAATAATTTACACACTGGGAATGTTTTCGACCATCTAGAAGATAAACCTTTTCAAATATGCAAAAGGCTTATCATCTGTTTTAGTAGAATGCTTTAGGAATGGTGTTTAGAATTCTCATTTAAAATATACAAGGCCAGTAAGTTTTAATTATGGTACTAACAACAGATATTTTCCTCTTTTCAACTATGATGCTACTTCCTGGGAACAAGTAAAAATAATGGAACTAATTGTTTTTCACACAAGCCATGTGTTGGACAGGGTTGGAAAGGTAGAATCAGATGACTGAAAAATTCAATATCATAACCGGGATTTGAACCACGGATCTCCCAGTCTCCATCTGGTTGCTCTAACCAGAGCTACCATGGCAACCTGCCGACACGACATTAAATTCTCCAACTGATTCGCATTTTTCCTAGTAAACAAGGAGATCTCAAATTGTATTGAGATGTCATATCCCAATAAGTACTTTAAGTCCCGGGCTTTATAGTTTCAACCACTATTAGGTCAATTAATGGAACTAATTGTTCTTTCGCACAAGCCGTGTGTTGGACAGGGTTGGAAAGGTAGAATCAGATGACTGAAAAATTTAATGCCATAGCCGGGATTTGAACCACGGATCTTCCGGTCTCCGTCCGGTTGCTCTAACCACTGAGCTACCATAGCAACATGCTGACACGACATTAAATTCTCCAACTGTTTGCATTTTTCCCGGTAAACCACAAGGAGATCTCAAATTGTATTGAGATGTCATACCCCAATGGCGACTTACATTCTTTGTAAGTACTTTAAGTCCTGGGCTTTATAGTTTCAACCACTATCAGGTCAATTAATGGAACTAATTGTTCTTTCACACAAGCCGTGTGTTGGACAGGGCTAATGTTTGATGTACTATGAAATATATCAATTTACAGCTAAAGAGATTCTTTCTTTGCATTTATTTATTTTTCTTTTCTGTGTTCATAAATGAATTTGCACTTGTAAGGAACAAACACAAAATAGAAATTTGACTTGGGAGGCATAGTAATTTTCCGGGCAGCTTCATAAAATTTTAAATAAGAGCATATAGTGTAAATAAAAACTGGTATGAATGTACATCCCATCAGTTACAGAATTTGGGAAGCCCTGCTTTTGTTCTCAAGAAATATGGCTAATAAATTTACCATTTATTACAATTTCGGTGTGGAAGAATACCTTGGTGACAAAAGACCAGGTGTTTAATGTACACAAAAGCCTACCTTTATGAAAAAGTAACAGATATAGAGGCTGAAGTTTGCAGGTTCTGTTAGGGAAGTAAGGCTGTGTTGTAGCTTGCCAAGGAGGAATGTTTCAGCATAAGCTTTGAAATGAATGATATGCAGATCTTGGATATGAGCACAAGTATGTTTTGGTCACTGATATTTGTTGTGGATAATACATTGCATAAGGAATAATACATTATTTTTGTGAGCCTCTCTTCATTTGGTGACTTGGAACTTCAAAACAGGATGGGTTTTATAATTTACTATTCTGAGGAGACATTGTTGCTTAAAGTATGTCCACATTTGTGACATACTTCCTTTTTGGTCATTGTAATGGCAACACCATTTCTATTGTTGTCTTCTTCAACAGAATGTGATCGAGTTCTAGCTGCATCTGTGAGTCCCACTTCACTCTCTGAAAGCATATAATTAAAATAGGAATGTTGTTAAAGATTATGGTGACACTTCTTGGAAATACACAATATTGGATACCACCAGAAAAAATGTTTTCTTATTGTTTTAATACTTAAGGGGAGATTAAAAGCTCTATCCTGCCAATGTTAAATCCGTTAAATTCATGACCCCTTAAACTAACTACTAGGCAGAAACAGCCCAACTGGGCTAGAGCCTTTCCTCCATAATGCCCACCCGAACTGAGGACTCACACTCCCCAGGATATATGACAATGCACGGGGCAGAGGCCTATGGATTAGAGAGTGAGAGACCAGAGTGGGTGATCAGCCACATGCCTAGTAGGAGAGCGAGGAAGTGGATGATAGATGCAGATGAGAGATGAATAAAAGGAAAGGTGAAGATGGGGAACCGGTGGAATGAAACATGGCGGGAGAAACCGAAGAACCCGGAGAAAATCTGTCCAGACGTTGCTTTGTCCACCACAAATCCCACATGTGGGTCTCTGGGACTTAACCTGGGTTGACTTGGTGAGAGGTGAGCAGTCTAACCACACGGCCATGGTGCCGCCCTCGTGATTCCTTATTACAGAAAATATTTAAATAACAGAGTGTAATTTTTACAGGACGTAGATACGTGTCTTCTAAGTTCACTGTTATACAATATGTCTGTTTATTAATGAGTATAGGATTATTTTATTAATTATATCATCTTTTGATTAAAATTTGTTATAAATTATTTTTTTACAACCATATCATTAACACCAAAGTAGATCCATAATAGCACTTGGAGGTTGTGTTATTATTCTAAAATTAAATTTAGCTATATTCAAAAGTTTCTGAGGAAACAGCCTCATTCACAGAAAAAGCTATTCAAAGCAAAACTGAAAAATACAATCTTGCATATATTTGCAAAGAATGAAGCTATATGGCTTGGATGCACAGAAGCTGGCATACTTAACATAGTACCAATTTTTTAGAGCAAAATTTTCCCTAAAAGTTGGACTAAAGTCTATCTTTCTATTCCATATTTTTTCTGTGAAGTGTGCAGAATTCAGAGTAAAAATGACAGATGCAGTAATATTTTTAAACATATATTTAAAATGTAGACATTGTATCTACAATGATAAAATATACACCAAACTAAAAGGAAATTTAAATTAATAAGACTGCACAAAAACTAAACATGTAATTTTTTGGTAATTTTCACTATCTATTTAGTTTTTCCTTAATCAGAGGCATCCTTGTGGTGAAGTTAGAATGTATTACTAAAATACAAAGCGTATCAAAAATACTTTTAAACCTTTTGGGGTGGGTTCCTCACATCAAAACAAGAAACATCTCATGTATACATCTATCTGAAAATCCTTCATTTTTTAATTATTAATGAAAGTTATACTCAACTTTCATAACACATATTCAAAATGTCCTCAGCTGCTTCTATATATGCATGCCTTGTCAGGTATTGGCTGTCACACCTTTTAATACACTTCAAGACAGTTTTGAATGATTTCATAGGCTTTCTTGGCACGTTGATGAAGTACCTGCATTGAAAATTCTGCTTCATAAACCGAAATAATTCATTTTTGGGATATTGATTAATATTTACGATTAAACATTTGTGGTACAATCCAACAACTGAAGTTTGTAACCAAGCAGATGATGTGCTGTCCTGAAGACTTATTTACATTTGTCATTTGCATACATTTGTGATTATTCTGCCTTCAACATTTTAACCTTTACTTGTGTACATGGCAGTGGGTTAATTGAAAACTGTTATATTTAATCATATGAAATCTTCATTTCGTGAGCGGGCAGATATGATTTTTATATTTAAAATTTTAATGGAATGAATTTTAATGGACTTAAATCTGCACAGCAGTATCATATTGCAATTCTATACTAAAGGCAGTAGTCCTTCGATTTATTGATTTTGAACCTTTTCTTTGGAATGGCAATAAATATCCCTATTATAAAAATGATATTTACTTTGAGTATGTATGACAGTTCGTGTGGCTTTGTGTAACGTTGGCTATATTGTGGTTGCGACGTTGCCAGAGAGGTTATAAACAACAGCTGATTGCTCTCCTTTCTATCGTGTCTAAGCCGCATACAAAAAGTGTACATAAGTAGTGAATGTCAATGAATAATAACTATTTCGTATTATTATTGTTAACTGAAAATAACTCGACATAAACATTGCAACATATGTTGAAAAAATTATGCACTCTTGACAATATAAAAACAGAATAATGCAATGCCTGCTACAATGAGGAGAAATAAAGCAGTTATAAGCGATAGTTATTTTCACTTGCGCTGCGTTCCAGATGGTTCAGGAATTTTGTCCTCTTTCTCTTGGAGTTTCACTCCCTTGTAAATAACAGTTCTCGTGATTAGTTCAAGAGCTGCTGCAGTTAATTGTATGGCTTTATCAGCAGGAGTAGAGGGATAGCCATGGACCTTCACATACTCCTTCTGCTCAAAAGAATTCCCGAGTCCTTCCTAACTGTTCCAATGCCCGACTATTAAGTGGCACATCTCAACGCAAAGGATTTTCACTTCATGAAATCATTACTCGGTGATTGGCGTCGCTTTTAGACATTGTCGCACTTCAAATCTTGTATAAATAATATGAATGAAATATATATAAAATAATAAATATATATGCATAAACGAACACCAACAATAACCACAAATATAAATAACAATGAAAAATATTAGCTTTCAAAGAACAACTCGACACACTTGCTAGAGATTGACATACTGCAGCACGTGGTTGGAAATAACTAGTACATCTGACAACGGAGTTACTTCCGCTTTGTCATAGACCATCTAAAATACTGCCTTGTGATTGGTTTAGAAAGTTAGGTTAAAGCTTTTCATCTGTTTTTTGCTAGTGTACCAACTTTATCGCTAGCTGTCAAGTGCAACGTTTCAATGGTGGGGTGTATCCTTCAGCAATAGGCCTTGTTTAACAATATTAAATTGTTCAAAACTGCTTCAAAGATAATGCATCTGTGAAATATGACCAACATTATGAAAAATTAACAAATAAAATGTTTTCACAATAAAATAATATGAATTCTAAACTTTAAGAAAACGGTTTTTTTTCCACTTGGAGCATTTAAACTACAAATTATTTGTGTATGTTTATAATAGGCATACCCACCTTTTAAACCTTGTTTTATTGCAAACTTTTCAGCAGTTTTTCATACTGAACTGCTCCATACAATGAAGTCCTTTACTAATTTGTTTAATAAGTTTTGTGTTCTTCTCAAAAGTATATTAAAGAAAATGACTATATTTTTTGTAAAATAATGCTGTAGTTTTGAGAAATAAATTATTAACTTTTGAAAAATCAAGAATTTTAGAGAGTACAAAAAGTAATATATTTTTCTACTATGATTAGAATTGATATAAAAGATATGATATGCTAGACTTTTTTAAAACTCATTTATTGTAAAACCTTTATGTGAATATTTTTAAAAATGCATAACATGAGGCATTTTTATTAGAACTATGAATTTACTTCCTTTTCTTCTTTCTCTGTGTACTCTCCTCATATGTAGGACTTACAACTCCAAGACTTACAAGCGGCAGCCTGGGGAGCAATGAATTTACACAATAAAAAAGTGATATTTAAATAACTATGCAAGCTACAATTTTGAAACATGGCAAAAATAACACTGTCATCGTCATCATCACCATCATCATAAACATCCTTGTTGCTGTTGTTTAGATGAGTATATTAATGCTAATACAACATGTTGATGTACAACATTTGTATATAGTTTATATAAATCTCTATGTAAATACTATAGAGGAATATTTTGTTCCTTACTTACATATATATTTACACTGCAGTTAACTGTGTGAAAACCCATCTACATGAGATGGATTATAGACAGGATATACATGGTTATAACACCAGAAATAGTAACAAAATTAACGTCCCACATCATAGACTTACAACAACAGCAAAGAGTTTCAAAGTGATAGGGTTAAAATTGTATAATAACGTACCACAGAAAATAGCAATTCTACCAGCTGCAAAGTTTAAACAGAAGACATATGATTGGTTAGTTACAACTCCATATTATTCCATTCAAGAGTTTTGCGAGGTCAATAAAAATAGCACATTGAACAGATAAGAGTCTGTATACAAATATAATATAACATAAACCATTAATTTTGGCATTGTAAGTGTATACCTGTAAATCGGTGGTAATTCATATTAATATTGTACTTTAATTGTACCCAATTGGGCATTGTCTTTGAGTATATCTGTAAATCGGTGGCAACTTATGTGTATTAATACTGTACTTTAATTGTATCTAATGTTGTATATAGTACTGTATTTATCATTTGACAATTACTGTTGTACTATATGTTTAGCTTGTTGTATATAGCACTGAATTTGACGTCTATTGCTGTACAAAGCCTAATGACAATAAAATATTTATTATTATTGTTATTATTACTATTATTAAAACATAGATAAATAGCCATTGCAACTGACAAATTCTGTTTTGTAAGTCTTGCATGCATTTATGGAATGTTCCTACCTTTAAACTGAACTAACACTAATCCTTTTCATTCTTTGCTATAAGATCATCCTTGATGGCTGATTACATCATGCATTTTAAAAATATGTCATTATTTAATAGGCAAATTCAGAAATACTTTTATAATTTTCAATTTTATTAAACAATATAATAAAATTAATAACCAAATTTACATGCCTGTGATAAATTATACAGAATTCCTTTAGGGATCGTACATAGTATGTATGAGGATCAGGAAAGTTTTACAATAATTAAGGTACAAGAGATATTATTGGTACATTTCAAAATTTTGTATCCTCACAAGTTAGACTACAGAGTTAAAGCGTTTGAGTCTATATTAGATATTGACATTTCTGAAACTCCTACAACTATTGTATATTCTCCATTAATTATGAGGGAAGCGATTAAATATAAATTAATTGTGTTTTGGAAATATATCCAATATATTATACCACTTTTAATTGTGTACAGTAATACTTCGTCTTAGAAGCTCAATAATTAGATACAGTTTACCTTACTGTTTGCATGTTGTGCAATAATTATGCTAATTAGTAAAATATATTTTTTAACTACCAAAATATACAGTTTTTTAAGAACTAGAAATTTTTTCAGTCATGTTAGATTATTAAAACTATTTTGTCTTATGTCAATTTCATATCTGTAATATCTCTTACTTATGTATACAATTTTAATTTTCAAAATATTGACACATATAACAAAATTGAATTGATTAAAAATTATAGATTAGCTTTTAATTTTCTGCTAATTAAATATCAATTTATTGATTTGTACGTGTAGGAAATAATACCTATGGTTTGAAGAACATGCACAAATAAAATCACATTTGTTACTTAGTATTTGCTTCAGCTGAAACTTTTCTTTTATATATACAAATTTTAAACTGACTGCCTATGAGGTTTGGTGAATAGCATGCTATGCTCCAAGTCTAGAGGTCCTGGGTTCGATTATCAAACCCAAGACCACTGTGGTCCTAGATGGGAATTTTTCTTTAGCCAGGATTATTCCCTATTCTCCCTAGAGGCTGGAGAGAGAGAGAGAGAGAGAGAGAGAGAGAGAGAGAGAGAGAGAGAGAGAGAGAGAGAGAGAGAGAGAGAGAGAGAGAGAGAGAGAGAGAGAGAGAGAGAGAGAGAGAGAGAGAGAGAGAGAGAGAGAGAGAGAGAGAGAGAGAGAGAGAGAGAGAGAACCCAAGGATTAGCTCCAACAGTTCCAAAGGCAAAGCTGCTGATATGACCTAGTTGTTAAATGTGGCATATAAATGTGGAGAAGAATTGAAAACAAAATATGAGTAATATTTGAGAAAAACATTTTTTAAGTAGAAATAATCTATCAAGTTAGTAATAAAATGCATTAAAATTTTGCCTGGTCAGATGTTATAGGGATAGAACAGCTTAAAATGAATTGTAGCATATTTCTAATATACAATGGAACAATTTAAAGCCCAAAACAAAATGTTCACCCTTTTTTGTCATGTATGGACTATAATTCTGCTTAAACCACATAAACCAACATGGGTGGCTGAACGCGCTCAAATCTGCAATTCAAACCAAGCCAGGACCACCCTTGCTGGCTGAGGGTTTTTCTAGGTTTCCTCAGTCCTCATAGCAAATGCTGGAGGGTGGTGCCTTAATATTTAGGCTTGGAATGTTTCTTTCCCAAATTTCCTTTCCCAATAATCATTTCATTTCGTGTATCATCAGTGTTTACTGCCTGTGGTGCTATTTGCAGTAAGAACAGGTGATAAACGCTACATCCCCCAAAAAACACATAAAACCACTAACTTTGAGATGCTATGAGAACAAAGTTTGCAACATATACATATCTTATCTTCTTACCTTCAAAATTATTGGCTAGCCAACTTCTAAAAGCTGTGCTCTAAGGTAATAGGCTTTGCTCAGTTATAAGTGTACATAATTTAAAATCTTTTCTTTTCCAAAGCTGTATACAATTTTGTCATAGTCTTTTAAGAATAGGAATTGTCAGAGATAATGATAAGCATTTTCTTTTAACCTGCAAAATCTGAAGTCTTTAGTATTCCTGTAGTTGTATATTGCGAGCCTATGCCAGGCCTAAAGCGGTTTCTGTCATATGAATTTTAAGGCAGTATTAAAAACTTTTAGGCCACAGTGAACCATAAACCATAAGAATATTATAGCTGCAAGCTATGAGCACACTCAATATCATTCTAATTTTCCATTAACCTTTAGTTATAATGCTAATTTATTTTCTCTGATTTAAGTTGCAAAGGAAGAAACAATGTTGTTTTACACCACTTATACTTTTAATACCCAGACTTGTAAATCCTTGTGGGGTTTTAATTCCTTTAGAAGCCAATAATTTATATATTTTAGTTTTTTTTGACCATTTGTATGTATGTATTTATTTCCATAACGTTATACAAAAATCTTACAATTCTTAATACATTACTTTGATTTGCTGTTTTTTTTCTTTAGTCCATCATGCAATTAACACTGTGGTTATTTATTCATATTGCTTTATTTTTGTAAACCATTTTTCTCTTGCTCTCCCCATATATTCTCCTATTCTTTTTATATCCCTCTTCTTTTGTATTTTCATTATCCTAACTTTTAATACTTCTTTGTTAATATTCTCCCATTCTTTAGGTAAAAACTGATCTCTCCACAACTTAGTTTCTTCACATACAATTATATAATGCAAATCATTATCTGCCTCTCCACAAAGAGGACATCTATCCAAATTTGCTCCCTTCCTATCACCCCTTAGCCTATGTGCACTTAATCTAGACCAGGCCTACCCTTCTCTCACTACCCATTACCTACATCCACATACTTCTCCCTTCCCCAGTCCATGTTTAATTGTCTATATAGTTCCAAACTTTTCTTTCCTTCCAGACTTTGAAATAATTCTTGTTTCTCTATATCTTCCACTCTGTTCCTCACTTCTTTCCAAAACCCTTTAACTAAACCCTCTCTCTCATCCCATAAGTTACCCATTCCTATTTCCTGTAGAATTCTCCTTATTCCTTGAGCTCAGTTCATCCCAGCACTGGATTTTTCTTGGATTATTAAACATTGCCTCAAGATATTATGCTCATCCGATGATTTCAATCTATGCCAATATTTAAGTATCCTTTCCACTATCATGCCCTTGCTACCTACTCTTCCCAACTCCAACATTGCTGCTCCATTAGGTGATGAAATAGATAAAGCTAACATACAATTACAGAACGATCTATGTACTTTATCAATCATCTCCCATCCTTTGTCACTTCCCTAAATCTCTGATCCATAGGCCATTTTTGCTTCAACTAAAACTTTGTAAACCCTTTCCAACCATTTAATTTGCATATCGGGTCTCTCTCTCCCTCTCTCTCTCTCCCTCTCTCTCTCTCTCTCCCCTTCCTTTCTTCCTTTCATCCCTTCCTTCCTTCCTTCCTTCCTCCCTCCCTCCCTCCCTCCCACCCTTCCCTTCCTTTCTTTCCTTCTTTCTTTCTTTATTTATTTGTGCTAGCAATCTTCCTTAGAATATAGCTATACATCAGCCCAAGCAGTTATCTTGCCATATTCTACCCATATTACTTTCTTTAATTATAACATAAAAAATGATGATGATGATAATAATAATAATAATAATAATAATAATAATAATAATAATAATAATAATAATAATAATAATAATAATAATAATAATAATAATAATAATAATAATAATAATATAAGAGTAGTAATACCAAAATAATAATCTAATAATACTAATATTATAATAATGATAATAATATAATTACATAACTTAACATCTCATGATGAAACTAATTCACATCTCTTTTTATTGTCAATAACCATTTCTTTTTTACTTTGGACAGGTACTCTCTGTATTTTCTTTAAGCATAGTCTTATAGCAGTCATTGCTAATCTTCCCTTCACTAAGGCACTTATCTTGCGATCATTCCATCTCCCATTACTACTTATTCTCACTCCCAAATAATCAAACTTGTTTACTATTTGCAACTCTTCCCCTTCCACATACCACTTTTCCTCCTTCTTCAATTTATAGCCCTTTTTAAATACCAATATCTTTGATTTTTTAAAATTTATTCTTAAACCCCATTTCTTACAAAATGAATATATGATATGTAACACTTTTGTTAGACCTCCTACTGAAATAGAACCTACCACTAAATCATCTGCAAAAAGTAATCCTGGAATTTCTCTATTCTTTACTGTAGGTAAATATAAGTTCTCCTTATTCAACTCTTTCAAGATATTGTCAATAAATAAGTTAAACAGTATAGGGCTAAGTTTGCAACCTTGTCTTAACCCCATATTACTATCAATTTTTCCCATAATTTCATCACCATTCAGCCTAATATAAAACTTATTATTCATATATATATATAAATTCTGTATTGCTCTAATGAATTTTAAGCTCAGTTCCTTACTTCTCAGTTTAATCCATAGTGCCTCTCTATCTATAGTTTCAAATGCCTTCTCTAAGTCAATAAATGCCATATATACCCTACCTCTTTTAATACTTAAGCATTTATTTATAATTTATATTATAATGAAAATATTGTCCATTGCTCTCCTACCTCTTCTGAATACCCTTTGAAATATTGATAATTTATTTTCTTCCTCTGCCCATTTCTGCAATCTAGTGTCGTCTTACACCACTCATACTCTTAATACCCAGACTTGTAAATCCTTGTAGGACTTTTATTCCTTTAGAAGCCAATAATTTATATATTTTAGTTTTTTTTGGACCATTTAGAAGGCAAATGTTTTCAAAATAAATAAAATGATTGTCATTTGTTGCAGCAGATGCCGAGTCTAGAATCCCCATTTGAAATTTATAGTACCAAATTTTGTATTTAAAATATAAGGTTCTGTTTGAATGCATGTGAGGCATACCAGCTTTCAAAATATACAACATGTTATAAATTCTGAGCATGAAATTTTAGGAATGACTTCTACCATAAAAATAATAAAAGGAAAGGTATTGTAAATTTGTCTATAATGCTTAATTTTCAGGACAGTTGATAATAGATGGTTTCTCTGGTTTGCTGTGCAAAGCAAACACTTTTATAGAACTATTTCTAAAATGTGCTTATCTGGTTTAAACTTTACTTGAGTTTAGATCTCAGAGTTGAAATTATTAGTAATATTTGAATGTAATACCTTCACAGTTGTTAACTGCACATATAGCTAGGCCAAACTAATGCTGTGTTTGCTTATTTCTCAGGTTAGAGACAAGAAATAGTTACAGAAAAAAATGAAGTGCACACTGATCACTTTCCTTTAGGTTTATTTCTACCAGAATGTGTTTATGAAATGTTAGAAAGTCTAGTGTGAAAGTTTCTTTAGCAGCATGGCTTAGTAGGCTTTAGTTGTGCAAGTAAACTGAATCTGCTGATTCTACCAAATCTAGGTAGAATATAATGTTTTAAATCAGTGTAAAAGTGCAGAAATCTGAATCACTAAATGTGATTTGTTGCATTCATATGACCTTCATATAAAACTTTATGTACTTATCTGTCTACTTCTTGTTAATTGAGATAAACTTCATTACACATTTCAGTGTGGGTATAAGAAGGATACAATAGGCTAATATGATAATTAGATTTTTAAAATGCAGTCATTATTAGTAGCTTTGAAGTACCAATCTCTTTGCATGACCATGAGAAAAACTAAGTAATGATTTACCACTTGAATAAAGCATAAGTATTTGAAAATATATTGAAAATGAATATTGTTACAAAAATTTTATTTGAGATAAATTTGTGCATTTATGAGATCTACACTTTTTGTGTAGTAAAATTTTGTCTATCTCTTGTGGTTTTCCAATTATTATACAAAAGTCATTCAGAATGAAGAGACTTCATAGTCCATTCCTAGAAAATTCAAGACAAATCTCTCTCTCTCTCTCTCTCTCTCTCTCTCTCTCTCTCTCTCTCTCTCTCTCTCTCTCTCTCTCTCACACACACACACACACACACACGCACGTACGCACATATATATTTTCTAAAATGCTTTTTTTTTAAATTTAGGAAGTCTCAAAGCATATATTTCTGGTGAAATCTTGGTATGAAACGTTTGGGTGGAATGCAATACTTCCTACTATAGTAAATAGCAGAGAAAGTAAAAAGCATCTATGAACAGTAATTAATAAAGTAGGTGTGAATAAGAATGCTTTATTCATCATTAGATAACTGTTCCAATAGGTTTAATCTTTCATGCATTACAAATGTCAAATTATATAATGAGGTATAACATTTCACAAAATATATACATATTACAGAAAAACCTCTAATAATAAGGATGACAAAAGTGTACAAAAAAAATCATATTTGAAAAAGAAGAGGAGGAGGAGATAATTATAAATAAAATAAAACATTCACATAGTTAAAATCAAACACGAAGATAGTGGTGGTCATCATAGTTTTAGTGGGACTGGGAAGAATATAATGATCAAGTTTAATGTTTTGTATATTTTATGAAATTAAATTCTGTTGTTCTTTTTAATTCAGAATATATATATATATATATATATATAACTATGATGACCATCACTAGCTTCGTGTTTGATTTTAACTATGTGAATGTTTTATTTTATTTATAATTATCTCTTCCTCTTCTTTTTCAAATATGCTTTTTTTTGTACACTTTTGTACACATAAATAGTTACTTAAATAGATGGTATTCCTTCCTAAATTTAGTTTTCCACTTCCCTTTTTATTGCAATTCTTAGTATTTATTGTGTATTGTATATTTATTTGTAGATTTATTTAATTATTATCTCTCATTTCAGACTGAAATGCATGTGTTATTCAAATAGGAGACAACATATTTTACAACTAATGAATAATCTGTGAAATTTATAAAAGAAGATCATTGTTCTTAAGCTGAATTTCAATTGAGATTATCTCAAAACTACATGTGTACTCTTTTTACAGAAACTAAGAAAACTACAAGGTTAAAACTTTCCATGCTTTTATAAGATAATATGTTGAATGCACTGAATTAGAATTATATTTTTGAGTATGATATATTTTAAAATATGGAATGTTTTTAAAGTTTTAAGTAAAACTTTCACTGTAGTTGTATTAAAAAACAAAATGTATTATTAGCAGCTGAATTTCTTTAGCTCAGTGGCATGAAATAGAACATCTTAAAAATCCCAGCTCTCTGCTTCAAGTAGTTTCTGAGATAAAGGAAACCCAAAATGTCAATATCTTCTCCCAATATTTTATTAGACAATTTTTTTTCAAACCAACTACACACAAATGAATACAAAATTTGCAGAGAGAAGCTGCATGTGTACTAATATTACAGCAATTTTTATATTGATCCATCAACTATATCCAGAAATATGCATTATTCCTTGGTTCAGTGCATGTCCAGCTAAAGCAACCTTGTAAGTAAGGAAAACAAATAACATGTATTTAGGATACGAACAAAATTCGAGTGCAATTAATTTTATGTATATAGATAGAACTGCCAGAATAACACAGACAATCAATATGTTAATAAATATAACAAAATAATTCAGAATAACAAACACAGAAAATAAAAAAGAAAATATAGTATTGAAAATTACAAAATATTGTAAACACATACACATGCATTAATAAAAATATGTAACAATTACAAATGCACTAAACCAAATATTCACATAGTTATGAGCAGGCATAGGAATTTCTAAGCATTAAAGCAAGGATGAAAGGAAATAAAGTTGAACTGTTACTAGATTTAAGGCAGGGACATTGCAGATAACAAACGGTTCCTGGAATAGTCTGTTGGCATTTGCAGATAGCACTCAACAGACGTGCTTACCTGGCTGTAAGTAACACTTGGTGCTGTTGTATACATTCTTTTTACTGACATATGGCTTGAATGTAGATAATGAAGCTAACTGCTTAAGAATTCTTATACCTGGTTATGAGCCATACTCGGTCAATACAACCAATTGTGTAAGTACACAGTACAGCAACTATTCCTTCTATTAAGAATCAAAATGACAAAGTATAGAAAAAAATGTGAATCAAGGAACAAGAGTAATAAAAACAGCAAAATAATGCATTTATTTTTACCAAAAACAAGGTCAATAACAGCCTACAAAGTATTTTTTTCCCCTTGCATTATAGATAACAGAAATAGAAGCAGCATGCGAGAAATATAATAAATAAAATGACACAACACATGACAATCAGTTTTATAAATAAGCTACACATGTAACATCAGTGTTACTATACCATCAACATAACAGTAAGATAACATTTGGTAGATTATAAACAATATACTAGCAGCACAAACAACAATACATTATAAAGTGACTATAAATTCTTCAAATTTACTTGTAGGTGTTACATATAACATTTGTTACTAGTATGGTACTTTTTAATTTGGTTTTATATGTTACCATAGCCAAATTTCTATTGTTTAAAAGAAGGTTATTATAAAGTTTCAGCCCAGTGTATTTATAACCATTCTGTATTTTTGTCTTTGTTAGCCTTGTGTAGGGAATATTGATATTTTTTTAGTATAGCACTGAACTTGTGCATCTGATTCTGTTCACTGTGCATATTCTTCTTGACAAAACCCAAACTTTGGTATAAGTATTAAAGAAGGCAAAATCAAGATGTTAAATTCTTTAGTGGCTGTACTACATGTCTCAAAAGAACCTAAACCATTTGTACATCTTATGACTTTCTTTTGCCATTTGAAAACTGCTTTAGCTCCAGCAGAATTATCCCAGAGTGAAGGACCATACTATAAATGTGTAATCAAAATGTAAAATATACTGTTAACATTTGGTTTAATCATACATACTCTTAATTTTCTAAAGAAATATCACTCAGGATAATTTTTATAAGATTGTTGAACTTGAGAGGAGCAATTTATCTTTGTATAATTGGTTTTGACCAGCTCTCTCACCAACTGGATGGTTTATATAAACGTAAATGGTTTTAGTTTTATTTGGGTTAAGAAATAGGCTCTTTTTTTTTTTTCCTTTCCTTTTTCTGTTAGCCACTTAATAGCTTCATTGGATGCTGTATTCCTGAATTTTATAATTATATTTTTGTCAGACATGGTCAATATGTCTGTACATATTGCTGTTTGACAGTACAAATTACTCAGCATATCATTGATATAAATCAGAAAAGAGGGAGATAGCACAGAACCTTGGGAGACTCCAGTACATACTGTTAAGATATTGGAAGCGTTATCAAAACTTACAATTTGAAATCTGTTATAGAGAGAAAATTTCAGAGCTTCAGCTCATTTCCTAGCATCTAACAATCCTAAGATTTAGAAATAATGATAGCATGTAATATGGTATCAAAGGGTTTACTTAAATCTAAGGCCTCAGATGCTTCTTACACTGCAGATTCAACTGTTTTTGTTGTTGACTGTCCAGGCCAAAAATCAAACTATACATTACCAATAAGATTACTTTCTTCACAGAAAGTAGCATGTTAAATTAGAAAATAGTATTCTATAATTTCTGAAAGAATAAGAACTAATGAGATAAGCAATAATTACTGGGATAATTTGTATTGCTCTTTTTATATACTGTGATTGATAATTTTATACAGTCTGGATAATTTTATACCTTCAGCCAGTATCCAGCTAATGGTGTCATGAGACCTATATATTTTTAACTATAAACTTCAATAACCCCTAGCAGTCTACATATTTTCTGATTCTATATTTATTCATGCAGTTTTTCATTTATTATTTGAATTGGGTATTTAAATGTTGCTTTTACTGATGTTTATTATTGAATTTCTTTCTTATATAGTTCTTTTTCATGTCTCTGTAAATTTCTGTGTCTATCACAATACCATGGTGGTGTAGAACTGCTACTAATCCTTTTTTTTTTTTTTTTTATTTATTTATTTATTTATTTATTTATTTATTTATTTATTTAAATTTTCATTTGTATAGCCTGCTTTAACCTCTTAACATACATATTATTTACAAGGTGATGTTTCTTTTTTTTTCACCTATTTTTTTTATTGTAAAAATTAAATATTCAGTTAGGTATAATAATGAGGTTAACAATTTAACTCATTTTTAAGAACTTAACAATGGACATTTTAGTCTTTGGATATTCCCTAGATTAAAATCCTGAGTATACTCATTGTATGCTTAAACTTTGTTTTTATCTGAACTTAACATATGTAAAAGCAAATACTGGGCATTGAAGCACTAAAGAATTAACAATAAGTGAACTGCAACACTAAATACTCAGGGAACCATTGACCCCAGCAGTTGTATGCATAAAGCCGTGGGTTCAGGATTGTATTTTTAAGAGGCTTGTTTAGCACGTTCTTCAGGCTGAATTTGTTTTGTGGGGCTAGTTTTATATTAAATTTGAACACATATTCAACAAATTTAATATAAGACTAGCCCCACAAAACAAATTCAGCCTGAAGAACCTGCTAAACAAGCCTCTTAAAAATACAATCCCAAATATATTGAAATCCGGAATCTTTCAGATTAGTTGTGAAGGGTGTGAGAAATACTATATAAGTAAAACAAAAAGAAACTTGGAAACCAGACTGAAGGAACACAGGATGAACATAAGACTAAAACAAATAGATAAATTTGCTGTGTCGCACCATTTTTGGATGGAAAATCATAATATTGACCAAAGTATAAAATTCTTGAAACCACTTACCACACCAATAGAGTTGAATATCTGGGAAAATATATATATATCTTTAAAAGCTACAACAATGTCATTAATTTCAAAATTCTACCTTTAAACGAAGTGTTAAAGCTTTGTGCCCCTGGCACCAGATGGCAAAAGGATCAGTTATAGCAGAAGGAAGAGGACACAAGAAAAAGAGAACTTCAGTCACTCAACAGTTGATAATGAGGACGGGTGTCCTCGAAAACGTTTCAATGTTTTACAGCTTTTAAAAGTGAACGTGAGTGTAAATAAGTGTGACTCAACAAAACTATCAACAAGTAATTACCATCTACTAAAAATATCTAGAAGTAACATAATTCCCTGTAAAATATATATTTAACTATTGTAATCCAATGAAGATACTGCACTGTTGTTATTTTTGTTTCAGGTATCAAGGATATTGAAAAGGCTGAACCCCACTTTTCTATATTTTACACAAGATACTTAAATTTAGTCATACACATTGATGATGATGATGATGATGATGATGATGATGAACCTTGAGGGCCTCTTTTTGAGGCCTGCACATAGGCTCTTGGAGCCCTTCGTGCCTCTTATCCTGGGCATTAATCAAGTCCAATAGTCCGGATAAAATGGATCATGTCCGTGATATCTGTTCTTTTTTTATCCTCAGGTTCCAAGAAAAAGGATCCTAGGAGTTATACACATTGCTTTGGCTTTAATGCTGTGCCTATAATTTTATTTGAATTGTGTCATGTTATATGTACATCACATATTCAAAGTATATATAAGGAATCATTTTGATATTGTATAGGTAATTATCTGCTGTTTTGACAAATCCCAAAATATGCATTTTTTGCTGTGGATGAAATAAATTAGATTTCTTTTATACACAGATTATGAACTTGACTTTAGAAAGAGTAATCATTCCCTCAAATAAATCACTTTGAGCAGGGAAGTGAAAGTAGAAATCACTGGCTGCCAAAATTTCATGTGTGAAGGTTTTTTTTTGTTGCTTTGTGAAGCAGACTTTGGTGTTGCATTCAATCATTTTCTTGCACATTTTATATGATATAATTTTTGTTGTTTTGAGTTCTAAGGAGTTATCACAACAAAATTTCAACCTCCATATGATTTATTTGTTGGATTAACCATTTCTAAAACATTTACTGCTGTCCGTTTAAATATTCCACTATTTTAAGTATTAAGTACATTTTGAAATTATAAATCATTCATGTCTGTCATGACCTCATGCAAAGAGATGTGGTGTGATATAAACCTGCTTTTTAAACAGATAGCTCTATTTTAGCTTCTTTATCCTCTGTTTATCCATGGTAAAATGTGTAAATATTGATAGCATTTTGGTAAATATTTATTTTGATTTACTAGAAGTAAATAGAAAATAAAATGTTACATTAATAATTTATAGAATTATCTACTCATGATTTATGAAAATAAATCATAAGTAGAGAAAGTTATGTGATTATTATGTATACGATTTTTGTTCCCTGTCATGCCAACAGCCATCTCCCAAAGCTTGTCCACATAATTTATTAACATACTATATTGTTCAGGTTTGTTTTTGGCAGGAGAACTCTGTTTCACAGCTCACCTGAATCCACACATTCTACAGAATCTTCTTTCATGAGTGGCAGAGGAGCCATTATGCCATGCACCAGGTCCATTCGAGAATCCAGTGAAAACTGCTTTCCAGTCATCAGAATGCCTCTAATCCTACGTCGCATAGCTGCAACATATAAGTTTCTTGTGTGTATGGAACTTCTGTATACACACAAAATGAATAGTTGGTGAAATAAACAGTCCCAAATGGACTTGTTACCTATTTAAGTATTTGAATAATTGAAAACCAAGAGGTAAATTTCCAAACTTGAGAGGCAAAACAGCTTCAATTCTTTCATGAATGAATCAATAAATAGTGTGGGCCTGTGTTAGACAGAAATGTCACCAAGGTATTATAAAAATATTTGTTAAAGTAGACTCTGTTTTCGTGTATTTGCTAATGCTAAATAATAGAGAACACATTTCTTTTATTTATCACAGAATGAAAGATAATACGCCAGTCAACAATCCATAACCTACATTACTGTCCAACATTATTTGTGTATTCATTTATGATTTTCAATAATTTTTGTTCATATGCATTTATTACAATGTATTTATCAATTTGACTAACTGAACAGTTTATTCAATGCCTATGTCATTTGTAACCAAAACCATATTGGTCAAACAGTATTGCCCCATTAGCGGCAATCCATGAAACTGTCAGCCAATAACTGCTCACTTATTAAGCACAAGTGACTGTGGCATCCTTTGCCTTACTCACTTCTAGACTGACTGTAAGAGAATGAAGATGGTAATGAATGATGCACAATTGAAGTCAGGATTCATTTATGTGTGTTACAAACAGTGGATTTGTTTAATAATGTTTTACAACGATTATGCAGTAAGTGATGTTCATTTATTCAGCTCAATTAAAAGTGAAATATGGAATTTATGAGCTTTTGAATTTTCTTCACCCAAGTAAATTTCTCATCCTTTGTGTTCCACTGCATTCTGTTATGCTACTAAGATAGAGCATCCTCAACACCAAACTGGCACTGAAATGTGTGGAAAAAACATAATTAGTTAATTAGCTTTAAATTAGTGCAAAATTAATCAGCCCTAAATTGGCTCCCAACATTATCAACTTCAGTATATTTGGGCAAGAATGATAATGGGAGCATGATAGATATGATCCAAAGCTGGAAAATTCTGAGGCACTAATCAGACTTGTTTACTAGTCTTAGTGAGACTTATGATGCGATTGACAGGAATGATACATGACATAGTATACCTAATTAACATGGCCATTGTGTTAACATCTTGCCAATCTAACCAAAACTTTTCATTATTGAGGTTAGAGATATCACCTCCTAAGTGAGCAACATATCTTCTAATTATTCATTGATAAATGTAAAACAGTATAAGTTTGTTTACTGACTAATGCTGAGTTTTTGACAATGAAGCCATTAACTGTCTTGCTCTTCAGTATTTCTTGCTAAAGGAGATTTGGGTGAAAGTGACTAGACATTGCTGAAGATGACCTTCATCCATATCCTCTTGAAGATCACACAGTGGAAAAAGTGATGATGAAAGTCTCAATTTTATAAAATGTTTAGCTAATGACCTGTAAGTAATTGAAATGTTGCTACTACAGATTTGCATGGATACTACGAAATTATGTTTTGAGTTTTCATGATAATTTTTCATATTTTAATTTTTTGAATTTGCATGGAAATGTATAGATAGTCTGAGGTTCTTATTTAATTGATTTTTTTACTGCATGAAAAGGTAAGTTTAACATTGATTTCTGTCTAATGTAGCTTGCGAGAGATAGTGCTTACGTAATATGTTTTACGTAATATTGGTATTTGTTAGCCCCACGTTGTGGGCCAATTTGCGAGAGAGCAAATTGTATATGTTTTGAGCCCCACGTATGGGAGCCAATTTGAAGTAATAATGTTTCTTACGTAATTTGTGTAGCGTAAGTTATTAGAACTTGTAGATTTTATGTTGTGCTGCTTACTTCACACGCTGCCATCTTGTGACGTCATTCTTTGTTTGGTTTGTAGCAATTTGTCTGGCGTTAGCAATTTGCATCAATTAGTATTCGAAAGAATTTAAAGTTTTGTATATTGTCCTCCGGCTAGCTATCATCCTATCTTGGTAGAACATGTATCTCTATACAGGTTGTGAAGCGGAAAGGAATCTTTTATTCAAAAATTATACCGATGAAGAACTTTGTTTTATAATTTTTATTGTCGAACACGTTCACTAACACTTTTACATATTGATTTAGATACTCGCCAAACTGAAACTGTTTGTAATAACTTCTTACTTATCACTTTTAACTCACGTACTTCAGCTTTGTGTATATTTAACTGTATAATACTTTAGATTCTCGTAATTCTGCTGCGCGTAACTTGACGAACTGAAGGACTGACTGACGACGTGTAATGTGCTAGGAATTTTGATTAACTGGGCGACCGACGTGTAATGTATTGAGAATTTTGTTGAACTGGCGGCGATCTACCTCGGACCTGGCTTTATATACTCCCACTCCTCGACATGCCTAAAGATTATAAATGAACTGCTATTGGCTAATAAAACGCGCCAACATTAGCGTCTATTTTAATATCCAATGAAAACCACGAATACATATTGCTTTTAGGGAAACATTCCAGAAGGTTCTACCGAAAACGCGCCAACATTACGTAACTTCCTCGTTCCAATAATGATAAACAGCTCACCCCCTTGCTGCATTATTGCGCTATTATTGACAGTTTCAGTAAACCCTTATAAATTTACTTTCCAACAATATTTACAATCAATAAACATCTAAAATCAATGTCACATAAAAATGCATATTCATATTACAATCATTATTTACATTTAAGTAATTTATGATACAAATTACCGTATCATATGCCCCACTAGAAACATAATTATAAATATTTACAACTTGTTTGGAAATTTTATAATTGTGTTTTTAGTCTCCTAAATCTTGGAACACACGCTATCACTTTCACTTAACACTTCACACGCATTTAACACACGGCATATGTTTTATCTCGCCACTACTTACTGGCTCTGGTTTAATTAATTTAGATATTAATCTGACATCACAAAATTTTTTTATAGCAAATACTGTACCCTAAATTATTTAATAACTGTTACCAAATTGTTTACTTTCTTAAGTTGTTGACAAAAATTTATACATTTAAGATTTTTGTAATTGTTTAACATTTTTACCAAAATTTTCACCCTCTACACAAATATTTACATCTCTTAAATCTAGGCAATGTTTCACATTTTCTGTTTGCTACATAAATATTTTTTTTTTTATTATTATTTTTACCCATTTTTGTTATTTTGTACTTTAACTTTAATATCATATTGAGTTTCAATCTTTGCATTCTTAATTTTTAAATGTTGTTACAGTTAATAAAAATTTAATTTTTTTTTTTAAACATTTCTCTTTTTTTTTTTTTAAATTTATTTCTTGTTTTCAAATGACATATAAATAATTAACCCTCTTACGTTCCAATACATTTCTCTGCAAGTCATCTTTACCTATCCAGCGTTTACTTTACATCACATTGCTATTTACCCTCCTGGATCAAATTGTGTGTGGCTAAACATTACTCGTAGCCGTATCCTAACCTTCAAATTTTTGTTAATGGATAACCTCTTGTATTCATATGAAATTTCATCCCATGATAACATTTGAAAACAATCTAAAGTTTCTTGACCTACACATCTTTTAACAACTGCCATTTTCAATTCTTCAACTATCTCTTTAATTTGAGAATACTCTGACAAATCTGTACTAAACTGTACTGGACTGGAGTTTTCATTTTGAACATCTTGGTAAAATTTATTTCTTTGCATTACTGTCTTGTTCTGTATTTCTGATATCTCCCCTCTGAAATTAACTTGCGCCTGATTCATATCTACATTCATAACCTCTTTCATCTCTCTTATCTCACTTGAAATACTACTCATTTGACTTCCTAACTCTGTACATTCTACATTAACCTCACTTTCTTTGTTACCTATTTCCATGCTCATGTCTAGCATTTTCTTTGAAACTTCTCCTATCTCACTTACTATTACTTCCTCATTTTCATCTCTCATTTCTGGCATACTACTATCTAGCTTCATAACTTTCTTTTCAATTTCTCCACTGCTTTGATCTACTTTTTGCTCTAATATCTCATTACTCCTACCAATATTTTCAATTGATTTCCTGTTTTGTTCTAAGCTCTTACCAATATCTTCCCTTAATTCCCTATGACTCTTTTGCATATCTTCCCTGTTTTGATCTATTTTCTTTTCTAATTTCTCATTATTCATTTCCATGTTCTGAGTTAGTTTTTGTTCTAATTTTTCATTATTCTGAGTTAGTTTTTGTTCTAAACTCCTATCAATATCTTCCCTTAATTCTTCCCTCAATTCCCTCTTATTCTTTTCCATATTCTCATTAGTCTTTTTCATATTCTCATTCAAATTTTTCAGCATTTCCATAATCATACTAGTATCAGAATTAATATTTTCTGCTGTTTTATTCTCACTTCCTGCACTAACATTTCCTCCCTCCAATACATTGTTTGAGCTATTTTCTGTACCCAGTATTGAATTACAGCTAACTGTTACATTATCCCCATCCATTATTGTTTCTTCAATATTACTAGTAGCCTTTGTTTTTGTTTGCTAAAAAAAATTACAATACTCTGACCTTTATGATGCTGTCTGTTGCTGTTACTTTGATGTCCAGTTTTCTGCCCCTCTCTCCTAGGTTTGTATGTCGCTTCTGCGTTGTGTTGTGATGAATCTACGTCGTCTTGTTGTTTTGTAGTTAAATTACCCTGTTGCCTTGTAATCTCGGACTTACGATGTCCAATCATCCATGTAGTCTGTCGTCCCTTTTGTTGTTTCTGAATCTGCGTCTTGTAGATCATTTCACTGCTGCATTCGTTCCACATCCTGGTTAATTCTGCTACTTCCTGGTTATTCTGATCCTTTCCTGGTCACTCTGCCCCACGTTCTGGGTGCCAATTTGCGAGAAATAGTGCTTACGTAATATGTTTTACGTAATATTGGTATTTGTTAGCCCCACGTTGTGGGCCAATTTGCGAGAGAGCAAATTGTATATGTTTTGAGCCCCACGTATGGGAGCCAATTTGAAGTAATAATGTTTCTTACGTAATATGTGTAGCGTAAGTTATTAGAACTTGTAGATTTTATGTTGTGCTGCTTACTTCACATGTTGCCATCTTGTGACGTCATTCTTTGTTTGGTTTGTAGCTCCATCTGGCGTTAGCAATTTGCATCAATTAGTGTTCGAAAGAATTTAAAGTTTTGTATATTGTCCTCCGGCTAGCTATCATCTTATCTTGGTAGAACATGTATCTCTATACAGGTTGTGAAGCGGAAAGGAATCTTTTATTCAAAAATTATACCGATGAAGAACTTTGTTTTATAATTTTTATTGTCGAACACGTTCACTAACACTTTTACATATTGATTTAGATACTCGCCAAACTGAAACTGTTTGTAATAACTTCTTACTTATCACTTTTAACTCACGTACTTCAGCTTTGTGTATATTTAACTGTATAATACTTTAGATTCTCGTAATTCTGCTGCGCGTAACTTGACGAACTGAAGGACTGACTGACGACGTGTAATGTGCTAGGAATTTTGATTAACTGGGCGACCGACGTGTAATGTATTGAGAATTTTGTTGAACTGGCGGCGATCTACCTCGGACCTGGCTTTATATACTCCCACTCCTCGACATGCCTAAAGATTATAAATGAACTGCTATTGGCTAATAAAACGCGCCAACATTAGCGTATATTTTAATATCCAATGAAAACCACGAATACATATTGCTTTTAGGGAAACATTCCAGAAGGTTCTACCGAAAACGCGCCAACATTACGTAACTTCCTCGTTCCAATAATGATAAACAGCTCACCCCCTTGCTGCATTATTGCGCTATTATTGACAGTTTCAGTAAACCCTTATAAATTTACTTTCCAACAATATTTACAATCAATAAACATCTAAAATCAATGTCACATAAAAATGCATATTCATATTACAATCATTATTTACATTTAAGTAATTTATGATACAAATTACCGTATCAAGCTTCCATTTTTTGGCAAGATAGTCAGCAGCTTGAATACCAATTAGTCCATGTTGTGATGGTACCTATTGGAAAGGTATCCTTTTATTTAGTTTAATTAAGATGCATAGCTTAGGGTTAGGATTATAAACATTTATTGATTTTTGTGAGTTGAATGCTTTAGAAATTTTGAATGGAAAATATGGGGAAGATGAACAAGGAGAATTTACCTTTGTTAGCAATAATGGGCAGAGTGTAATAGATTTTGTGTTGTGGCCTCCTAATTTAGGGCATATTTTAAGGAATTTTAAGCTATTAAATTTAAGCTCAACTAGCAGGCATTATCCACTGATTGTGGATTTTATGATGCACACAGCACAAGTAAAACACAATATAAGAGTGGAAAGCTATTGTATAAAAGAGTAAATTAGTTATAAATGGAAAGAAGGTTTTTTGACACATTTAAACAGACTGTAGATTCAAATTATGGAAAGATATGTCTATGTGGAGTAACATTCATGGTTAAGAATAATCAAATAGAGAATGCAATGGATATCCTAAATACAGTTATGCAAAGGGCAGGAGAGGAAATGAAAACAAAAAAGAGGGTTTACATAAATGATAAGGACTGGTTTGACGAAGAATGTAGGGTATCAAAAAGACAAGTAAAACAACTGTTGGTTAGGTGGAGGGAATTAGGTGATAGAAAATCTAGGGACGATTATATGCAAGGGAGGAACTCACATAATTTATTGTTAGAACAAAAGAAAAGGGACTGGAGAGAAAGTAATGAAAGGAATTTGATAAAGTGTTTAAATGAAAATAATGTTAATAAGGTATGGCAGGTTCTTAAGTCGACCTATAATAAATGTGTAACTAAACCCAATGTTGAGCCTGGACAATGGATGGAGTATTTTAAAACATTATATGGGGAAGACAGGAGTTTAGAAATTACGGAATTCTGGAAATAGGGAATGTTTTTGTAGAGATATTGGATGGTGAAATTAGGAATGAGGAAATAATAAAACAAGTTACTGAAGAAAAATAAAGCTACTGGAATTGATGGCATCCCAACAGAGTTTTTTAAGGAGTGGTGTACTGAAAGAAGAAGAGTGAAAATTTTATTAGATTTTTTTAATGTAATTATTATTAGAAAGGGTTATGTACCTAAATGATGGAGGGAAGCTATCATCCAATGGGCAAGGGCAATGTCGATAAACCTAATAACTACAGAGGTATTGTATTACTATATAATATAGGAAAACTTTTTGTGGGTATTTTGACAGCTAGACTACAAATTTGGGTGAAGAATATAATATATTTTCGGAATTCCAGATGGGCTTTCGCAAAGGAAGGAGAACAACTGATAATTTATTTATTATAAAGACATTAGCAGAAAAATATTTAAAAGAGAAAAGGGGTAAATTGTATATGGCTTTTGTAGACTTAGAGAAAGTTTATGACCGAATTGAGTTACAACTTCTGTGGCATAAATTAGTGTGTAAGATAGTAAGTCAGCAATTGGTGAATATTCTTAAAGCACTGTATTTTGAGAACACCTTCTGTGTAAGGGTGGAGACAGGCTGTGTAACAAGAGAAATTCAACAAAAGAAAGGCCTCAGGCAGGGATGTAAGCTAAGCCCAGTTTTATTTAATTTATACATAGATGATGTCTTACTAGAAATTGGAAGGAATAATAACTGTGCACCAGTAATTAACAACATCCAAATCCCAGGACTTCTTTTTGCAGATGACCTACTGGTAGGATCTATTATAGTAAGTGGTTTAAAACAATCATTACAAGCAATTGATGTATATTGTAAAGAATGGAGGTTAAAACTGAATCAAGAGAAAACACAGATTGTGGTATTCAAAAAGGGGGGAAAATCAAGCAAATATGAAAAGTGGAAGGGAGAGAATAAAGAGTAAAAGGTGGTGCGTGACCGTATTTATTTAGGAGTAAAAATAGATAGAGGTAATAAATGGGAGAAACAAAAGAAGTTCGCATTGGCAAAAGGTAAAGGGGCGATGGCAGCAATTAGAAGCTGCAAATATAGAGTACCTAATATAAATGTTAAATGGCTGGAAAAAGTTTATGAGATGGTTGTGGAGGCAAAAATGATGTATGGTATAGAAATATGGGGATTAGATAGAGGATGGGAAAGTATAGATGAGGTGCACAGGATGTTTTGTAGAGAAATACTAAGGTTACCGAAGGCAATTGTGAGACAAGTAGCGCAATTAGAAATGGGCAGGGTGGCGACTAAGGGAAGATAATGAAAAGAGCTTTGAAATTTGGGTTCAGAACTTTAAATCTAAGAAAAAGTAATGTGTTAAGGCAATGTATACAATACCAAGAGAATAGTTTAATGAATGACAGATGGGTAAGTAATTTACGGAACATTTTGGAGAAAAATGGGTTAGGAGACATGTGGAGAAGGAGAGAAAATAACGTGAAAAAGCTTTGGAAAAAGGCAAGGAAAAGACTGAAGATATAGAAATACAAATCATGTTCAGTGAGATTGCCGAAAAGAGCTCATTGATTTGTTATAGGCAAATGAAAAATACATGGGGTAGGGAAAAATATATAGACATAGTAAATAAAGAAGAGAGAGAATCTATTGCATGGGTAAGAACCGGAGCATGGAGGCTAAGAGGGTTAAGACAGGGTATTCCTCAAAATCAATGTCCGATATGTGGTGGTAATGAAGACATTGAACACATAGTATTTAAGTGCCAAGGAATAGAAAATTAGAGAAGAGAATTTTTTAAAAAGAAGTGGTTGAAGGGGGATAGAAATACGCTTATAATTGAAATGATGTGCAAGGATGCTTGGAGCATTGGACAGTTTTTGTGTAAAGTCAAAAATAAATGGCTTTGGGCAGTGGATAGAGAAAAGTAAGAGGTAGTGCATCTTACTTTGAATGGAAAACTATGGTGAAAGTGTGATGGTAAAGTAATCAATAAGTGAAAGGTGAAAAACAAGTGGAAATGCAACATGAAAAACTGAAACAAGATAATTTATTGAAAAGAAATTGTAAAATGTAAATAAACTGTAGTGATTGTCTACAGAATGAGTGGCCAGGGTCAAAGTGCAGTAGACAATCAAATTGTAAATCTCTTAGCACAATAAATATACAATATATAATGGAGTGTAATACCTTGCCACTTAGACCTACATAGATCCATTGTAACTACCACCCTCCAGGAGGAAGGAATGAAGTGAGGGAATCATAGGAGGCTACAGGCAAACAGATCACAGAGATGAATGGAAGTTCCTAACAATTCCAGGCTCAAAGACCTGTCCCTCTGCTGGAGCAGCTTAGAGAGAATGATCAACAACCTTGACCAAGCAGCCTTTAGTGTCCATGTGAGCATTCTTTCCTTTGAGCAAACAATCTGTGCCATCTGTCCGGCACCACCATATGCCACGAAACCTAGAGGCTGAAACGGCAACTCTAGGCCGAGCACGAGAAATGTAATTATAGATAATTTGATTTATTAATTTTTATTGATGTTAATTCATGATACGCACATATCTTTTTCTTTTTACTGCCTGTATAGTTTAAGAAGGGTGATTTAACGTTATGTATGTATCTAGGTTACTAACATTAGAAGAGTTATAAATGGTTTAATGTAAATAATTTAAGCGTAATGTTAAAATACTATCCACGACGAAATGTTTCAGCTACAGGAACAGTGTCTTCGAAGGCAGAAAATTTAGTTTTACGATGTCTCTCTGGTCGCAGGGCCATTGTTCATACAGCGAGGGTGTAAAGTCTTTGTCCTATTATTCGATAATTCGCCGTGACCAAGTGAGAGAGACAGCTAGCTTAACGGTAAATTTAGGAAAAGCCGCGATTTATGTTAAACTTGGATCAATGAGATCCCTGTAAGTTTATACGAAATAGTGAGACGCGTCAAGTGGCGCTAAAAATGGAGCAATAGGAAAGGAAGCAGCCCCAGAAGCCTGCGACTATAAATGGATCTGCTAGGAACAAATTCGAGGCATTTCATTTTGGCATTTTGTCATTTGTGGGTCATTCGTCATGTAGTCAGGGAACATTTTGCAAAAACTACAGACAGGGAGAGATGCTGCAGGATGTTGAGATATCGCGCCAAAAAGGGAATAAAGACAGTTTTCGAAACACACCTAAGAACCGCTACTCGTAAAGAGATAATAAGCATATTTAAACTTCGTGTCATATCCGCGCCGCGTTTTAACAGCGGTGGACAGTATTTTAACGGCGGTAATATCAGTGTTGTGTGCTACGTGGAGTAGTTAAATAAAAGAAATTGCATTGTCATCTTTTCGTAACCAAAGCACGTCTATTTCTCCTTTTTACCACGACCCGAGGTCTACGCTTCCTTTACCAAGGATAAGTCCATGCTCCCACCTAGTTTTAAAGAAAATTACTGCAGCTAGCCGAGGACAAAAATGCAGAGAACCAGCACACTGCGAACATCTGGAGACAACATGGAGGATGCAGCAAGGTAAGCCGCGAGCAACGGACAGGAGGAGGTGACTGCCGCAAACCACACCTGAAAGATGAGATGTAAATGGAAGGAAGGGAAAATGATTCACTTGGTAAATGATGCATAATTTTCAGCACTCTATGATTGTTTCATTGTTAGGTGTTAAATTAGATGATACAGATGCAATTGCTATTCTAGAATCAGAAAATATGACTGCCTCTTGAAAATGAAGAAACTGTTATAAAAGATTTTGTAATGATGAACAAAAAGTTTCATTTCTGCATCAAAATTCGTAGAACCATATCCTAAAGATTTATAGAATGAAAACAGTGGCACATAACACCTACCTGTACCTATTTCATTTTGGTTGAGCAAAAAGTATCCATCAGTACACATATGAAGCCACTCTTTCTCAGAAAATCTAATATTACTTATTTCTAAGGTCAATTTTTTCAATACATCTTTTGGGTTGTCACATTTTTTCACAATTCCTATTAAATTTAGACATTATTCTACTTCTACTGTTTGTAATGGATTAATCTTAGGGATTATATTTTCTTAAAGTGCAAGAAGATTTGCTTTTCTCTTAGTCAAATTTTAGATAGGGAGCTTTCATGAGATTTTAAATTAAGTTTGATTAATTATTCGTGCAGCTTTTTCCGGTGTGTATTCAATGGAGGATTGATGTGTTAATATTTGCATGACTGGTATGTGTGTAGATTTTATAGAAGTTGTAATTAATCTGAGACTTTGATTTTCTATGCCTGAATTTTTAAGGCTTGCTTATTAGCACTTCACCACAAACATTGGTTTTATATAAACATTATACATACTGATTTAAGATATTTATTGAGATCCCCACTTCATACCTGATAAACGTTTTAGGAGTGATAATGTATTTTTTTTTTTTTTTGCTTGTTACGTTAGTTTAGAACAAAAAATTACACCCAAATACTTTGCTGCATTAGTTTCTGGTAATGGTGTATATCAAAATTTTAATTTAAATCTACTTTTTCTTTTAATTATATTTATTCTCATTAAAAAATTTTTTTACACCAAGTCTGCAAATTTTCCAGGAATTGTTCCAACATTGTCTTGATTTGTATGTACATTTTATTTCTTGATTCCAAATTCCACATAATTAAATTATCAGCAAAAAGAACACTCTTGATATATAATTTTTGTATTCTTTGTGGCAGATCATTAACATAAATGTTTGAAAGTGTGAGTAGTGCTTAAAACTGCACCTTGAGTTAATCCTAATGTATTTGTTTATATTTAACTCTATAAATATAGAGTTTTTGCATATCTGATTGTAATAAAGGGTTGAGTTAAAATGGAATAGCCATGAAAACATGAGTTCTTGTATCTCTGTATCACATAATGTTTTAAGTAATCTTGTTCTACCTTGTGTACCATTTTCGACTCTCTGCATTATAAGATGGCTCAAAGAACATGAAATGTTTGAGGAGACAATAAACAATGAAGCTTCCTGAAAGCACTCTTCAAGTGGTGAGGATAGCCTGCTGAGGAGTGCACTGATAGCTACTATGATCACCTCAGATGCAGACTATTTTCAACCTAGAAATTTTCAAGTACTTTCATGATATTGTTAATGTATGTCTTTGCGGAGTGAATACTGCTGGAAATAAAACATGTAGTGATTAGTGTTGGTTCCACTTGCCAATGGTTCCTGCATATAATCCAGTAGTAGGAGTGTAAGATATAATTAATGCCTCTGAGGTAGTCTGGTTCACTACATATCAAATTTATTCTTAGAAATGGGAAAACAGTTAATTATGTGAAGAACACTTCCATTAAATATATTTCGATGATCTTAACAGAGAGCCATTAGTATTAACGTAATCCAGAGTGGTACAGATGGAATCATAAGTCTTTTAAAATCAATGAAAATTGTCAAAACACCTTTTTTCTTATTAAAGGTATCTTTAATTTCTTGACTTAGAAGAAGAATTTGTTCATTGGCTGAATGAAATTCTTTAAATCCAGCCAGGTATGGAGACATCAAGTTTTGTGATCTTAAAAATCAACTTGTATGTATGTATTTATTTCCATAATACTATACAAAAATCTTATAATTTTTAATGCATTACTTTGAGTTGCTATTTTTTTTTCTTTAGTCCATCATGCATTTTAACACCGTGGTTATTTATGCATGGTGGGTCATAACAAATTCATATCGCTTTATTTTTCTAAACCATTTTTCTCTTACCCTCCCCATATATTCTCCTATTCTTTTTATATCCCTCTCCTTTTGTATTTTCATTATCTTAACTTTTAATACTTCTTTGTTAACATTCTAGCATTCTTTAGGTAAAAACTGATCTCTCCACAACTTAGTTTCTTCACATTCAATTATATAATGCAAATCATTATCTGCCTCTCCACAAAGAGGACACCTATCCAAATTTGCTCCCTTCCTCTCTCCCCTTAGCCTATGTGCACTTATTCTAGACCAGGCCCACCCTTCTCTCACTAACCTATTACCTACATCCACATACTTTTTCCCTTCCCCAGTCCACCTTTAATTATCTATATAGTTCCAAACTTTTTTTTCCTTCCAGACTTTGAAATAATTCTTGTTTCTCTATATCTTCCACTCTGTGTCTCACTTCTTTCCAGAAACCTTTAACTAACCCCTCTCTCTCCACCCATAAGTTATCCATTCCTATTTCCTGTAAAATTCTCCTTATTCTTTGAGCCCAGCACTGGATTTTTCTTGGATTATTAAATATTGCCTCAAGATATTATGCTCGTCCAATGATAGCAATAGTTTATTTGATAATTATTTTTTGCATAACGTTTGCAATTAATATGCTCATAAGTAATATAGGTTTTTAATTTCAAAAGTTGATTTGTAAGAATATGTATAATTATTGCCTTCTTCTATTCAATAGGGATTGCAGTTTTCCATTTTAAATTAGTACAAGAATTTAGTAGTTCTTGTTTAGCATTTTTTCCAAGATTTTTTTATAAATTCGGGGTGTATGGGTGAACTAAGGGATATCTTGTTCTTTATAATTTAATGCAATATTTAAATCTTTCACATTAAAATTCTTAGAAAAAAGTGTATGTTGAGAACTGTTTGATTTTTTATATGTGACTTTGTCCAGTTTTCACTGTCACTTCACTAATGTGATCTACTTCAATTTTCACTGTCATTTCACTTCCTTTCATGACGTAGTGCCATAATGAAATACACGCGAAATCAACCTCTTCTTCCTTCTAATTCTCTTGCTGTGGAGTAGAATGCAAGACCTTTCTAATCTCTTGCATAGCAGCACTTACTGTATGTCACAATAGTCGACAGAAGCTCATTCGTAGAACAGCACTTATTGTCATGCCAGAAACCACTCACTATCTCACTAACTGATTCCCTTGCACGCACACTCACCTATATACAAGTGCAAGAGCTTCTGGAATGTTGGCAAGAGAGGGAAAGAAGGATCTGGCTATCTCTTGATAGTGCTTCTGGAATTTACGTTGGGTGATTTTGCTATCCTTATCTCTATTTACTTCTCCAAACGGCCAGCAGTTGGTTGACACCTTACACCCAATAAACAAGGCTCATAGATATGTTGCAATGTTTTGAATTCTCTTTTAAATGCCATAACATTATTTTTTCAGTTTTTGTCTTATGATGGGAATTTGCATACTATTTATTAAAAGCTGCTGATATGTCTTTATCATGTATAAGAATTTTATCATCATGTATGTTAGGATATTTAACTTTGTTTTTGTTAATTTTAATATTATTAGTAAATATATATGCTTTCTGCTTGCTAAACTGTTTAATAACTTTAAACCAATGACAATCGAAAGTATACTTTTGTTGTATTTCAGTAATAAGAGGTAGGAAATTCAAATAAAAGCAAAAGTTATTAATAGGTAGTATGTGAGGGTTGACTGGGAGCCAAGTTATTTGAATTAGTTGTCACATGCACCACTTAATAACTAATAAATTATACACAAGGGAGCTTGTGTAAATTTGGTATCCAATTCATTTTAAGGTACCTAATTTCACTTAAGTCTAGAATCTCCAAAGGTGAAGATGTAACTCGACACTCACTACAAAGTGAAGTCATAATTCAGAAATAGGTTATTAGAGGTATAAATCTGAGGTTTTAAGTGATGAACATCAAACTAATTAGCAATGTTAAGCATACAATGACATACAGATTAGTTTTGATGCTTTGTTCTTGAAACAAATCAGGTATATGCAAATTTATCAGCTCTATTGTTTCTAAACTCTAGTCGCATCAGAACACCAAATTGGAGGACATGGTGAACCAAAGCTCCACTTAATTGTTTCCCTCTATCGCTAGGTAAATACCAAATTGGATATTTCAAACTAACACCCAAAATTATCCTATACATTAAAATAGATACAAGTAAAATAGATGGAGAGTATGCTATGCCATCTATTACATTACTTAAACAGATTGTACAGAAAGGCAACTATGCATCCAAGTTACTGTCCCACATTACAGTGACTACATGTCCAATGGAACGGCTTCTCCTTAATATTGGAAATAAACCTAGTGGATAATACTCAGTGGGAGCATTTTTCCAATTTATACTTAAAATAAACAGCAAAATTTCAAGCTAAACATGATTGCCCACCAGAGGCAGTTTTTACCTTAACCAGCTATTTATCTTCTTTTCCTCAGATTGAGTTCCACTTCTCAGTAAATCCACGAGCCTGTCACTAGAAGGCTGGTTCAAGAACAAGATTGATCTGGATATTACTTTTGCAGCAATACCACTAACACATGACAGTATTCAGAGTTACTCTGCATACTCCTTCCGCACATTAAAAGGTTTTATTAATTTTTCTGGAAGCTAGTAGCATAAAAAATTTTGTCATGTCCGTAAGTCCAGTTGCTGACACTTTTTTCTGCAGCTGCTCATTTGAGAATACTTGTCTATTTAGGTGCACTCCTTCAAAAATTCAAAAAGATAACTCACTGGGAGAATACGGTTAGATATGTATGCATTAATGTGCAGGAAACTGGAACCTTTGGTGAATTTTCTGTTTCTCCTTTGTGAGTTATGGCTTGTTTTTTCCAGCACAGAATTGTATTCTGCATTAATCCCAACATTGGATGTTAAGAAATTGATTAGGAGAACATCTTTTATATCTAAAAATAAACTTGTCATTACCTATCCAGCAGAAGACACACTGAGGAACAGTTTGCACTAATTTAAAACATTAGTCCATGGGTGGCTCTCTTTACCAAATTATTCTAGGTAACAATAAGGTTTATGATACATTTCTGCCTGCTTGACATTTTCATGGCACAAAAATTTGGTGATCACACTATTTTCATACGCTACGTGTTGATAAAAGTAATACTTCACTGTTGCAGTATTACAGATGTGAGAATAATGGCAATCTCCCATTTTGATTTTCTGACCAGGAATAGAATTATTATGATTTGCTGATTTTTTTTGTATAATTACTGTATGTCCAACGGAAGAAAGTGAAGTTCAGATAAACCTTGAAACACCCTCAAAAAGTATATTTTAAATTGTGTGAAATACTCCAGAAGAGTCAATTCTGGTTTCATCTTGGCTTAGAACTAAGACTTCTGAGAAGAGGCTAATTTGAACCATAGGCGGATCCAGGATTCTTTTAGGCAGGGACTAATACATTTTGAAACATACCTTACAAATGAGTAAAATGTACTCAATAATAGAGCATTATACCGTTCTAGATTTTCAAACAATGCAAACATTAATTTAATTTTTGAGAAAAGGTTTACTAAATATGTAAATACATATGTCTTTCAAACTCATTATTTAAGTAGTTTGATCACTGAGTCTTACTATAAGTTTTTGCTCCAATTGTTTTAGAGCTTAATTCTTATTTACAAGTTTATTTACTGTTTTGGCCTATCTGTTTCTATTTCTTCCCGAGTTAGTGGAACATCTTTTGACATATAGTCCACTGCTAAGATAAATTCACTCACTGACGAATGACCTGAGGTTCATCTGTTAAGTAAATAGGTTAGGAATAAAAGTGTTGGTTTTAATTTTAACAAAGGAAAGCAGAACCATAACCTTAAGTACCTATAACAAAAAAATTATGTTTCTATATTAATGGGGGCTATAGTCCCTCCCTAGATCCGCCTTTGAACTAAAGCATTGTTGACTTCCCTTGGACAAAGGATGTCTCACCTGGACTGTCCTTTACTTCTAAACGGAGTCTTGACAGTGTGTTGGCAAACTCTTCCAGCAACTTGTCTCCGTTGTCGAATATGGCGGCGAAACTCCCGTTCACTATCTTCGGTGACATTGGTGAATTGGCAAGAAGTAAACTCGTGCCGAAATTCTCGTTTCTTTCTCGTGTTTCTGTAACACAAAAATTGTATTCAAGAAAAATCTGGGACAGTTCTGACATTACATCTGCCAGTTTCCAGATAACAATAGTTCAAGATGACATGCAGTAATAAAACAGTTATATAGGATTTTAAGTGCTTTGGGGAATAAATTTGCTGAATGATTACCGGCATGAATAGAGTATCTGGAAATATATCATCTTCTCCATTATTGCAGGTGCTCCGAGTGGTAGCCAAGACTAGCATTATAAGCATCGTAGCAGGGAAACATGAATTGGCAAATCCTCTCAAAGATAACTTCAAGAGTAGGGTATAGGGTGGTTATACAACGGAGGAGGACACATCGCGCACTGCGACCTACGGTAAATTTGCGGCTGCCACCTCCCAGGAGGAAGGGATGGAGCGGAGAAACCACAGGGGGCTACAGGCCATAAACAGACAGACCACTGAAACACGCGGAAGTCCCTAATATTCCTTGCTCGAGACCCGTTCCACTATTGGATCTGCCCAGAGAGGGCAATGAACACCTATCAAACAAGTAGCCCTCTAATGTCCACTTTTTTCTTTGAGCAAGCATCCACGTCATCTGTCCTGCACCGCTTCACACCACCAAATCTAGAAGCACACCTGAAACATAAGAAGGAAACGGAAATGATGGAAAGGAAATCGTGATAGATGAGAAACTACCCCAGCACTCGCCTACCGATCAGGGAAAACCATGAAAAGGCCAAGGTCAGAGTAGGCAGTCGATGGGAGTCGAACCTGGGACCTCCCGAATGTGAGCCTGCACGTTACCGCGGAACCACCTCGCACAGTTTCAAGGGTAGGACTGCAATTAACGCACATATTACTCGAATGTCTCATGTCAGGAACCGTATATCATGCTCTTCATTTGTCCCAGAGTGAATATAGAAAAGATTCAGTTCAGTTTAAAATGTAGGGGAAGGCTGGGCATAACGGGGTAATGGGGCTCAACGGGATAGTAGTATTTTATTAATTGGATGGTGCTGGAGTCTAGCGGGGATAGGTAAAAGTAATATTACAAGTCAGGAAGAAGCCAAGGCGGTCATCTTATTTCATTTTGGATGGTGGTTTCAGAGGGAATGGTTGTGGTTTTTGCAAGTGTTTTTGTAACTGTTGATGAATTTCCATCCAAGGTAAGCCAATTACCGGCACACAGAATATGTTAAATGCTCTTCACTCTTAAAACACATGTAATTAGCTGTAGTGTGGCGTAATTGTATGGTTCAACTGATCATGTGTGGTATCCGGTAAACACATCTAACCAAATACGTGGGGCAGAATGGTTGGGGTGGAACGGGATACTTATATATTCCTTTACGATATGGCAATGAGGTAATTTTACAACAAACCCTACACATACATCTAGCCCTAGTGACTGCCCACAAACTTTTATGAACCTGCTGCCAAGATAAATGAAGATTTGAATAAAAAATCTCAACCCGTGAGCTCCTCCTGGATGTCAAACGAACATTCTCCTAGAACTAGTACCTCAGCGTTTCACACTGCATCACCAGAGGATTTAATGCCAATTCCACTGATTAAACAAAATGTAAAGTGGACTAAACGAACAAAGGGGAAAACTGCTCTTTTGACCGAATATCCGCATAAGAATGAACTAGAAATTGCCATAAAATGGAAAGAAGAGTGTGAAAAAAGAAAAGAGAAGCAAAGGAAAACGCTAAAGAAATAACAATCAGGAAACATTTATTTGACATCAAGATTAGAGTCCAAAAAATGTCAACAAAACGTTAAACAAAATAGGAAACGGGAAAAAGAACTTTGCCGAAGATGCCAACAAGATGAAAATTGAGAAGATGCTGAATGTCTTTAATGCGGAGATTTTTATTCTACAGCAAATGAAAGCTTGGTGTCGTGCCGCAGTTGTCTGAAATGGATCCATAGCTCTTGTAGCGGTATTGACAGTGATGATGACGAAGCAGTCTTCGAATGTGAACATTGTAAATTGTTTCGTATTTTACGAATTACCTTTTCGTTGAAAAATTTTCATTGAAGTCAATGATCTCATTCTGCCCACATATGGGGCAGAACGGGAAAAATTACATATACGAGGCAGTCCCAGAAGTACCCGACCTGAGTATATTTAGCGGTTGTTGTTTAAAACAAATGACTATGGTAGAAAGTACCACCCTTATAAAGCTTAAGTTTGAAGTTTGACGATGCTACGTTGTTCAGTAATTGTTTGGCAGCCATTAATAGTGAACTCTCTCAGCGAATTTGTAAACATGGCTAAAACTGGTCATCGTTATGTGATACTATACTTTTATTTGAAAGTTCTTAGTCCAACTAATATTAAAGCTAAGCTAGATTCTACTCTGGGGGAGTCTGCTCCTTCGTTTACAACAGTAAAATATTGGGTGATAGCGTTTAAGCAAGGCCGTACGAGCTGCTAAGACGAACATCGCAGTGGTCGACCAAATGAGGTGACCACGCCAGAAATTGTGAAGAAAATCCACAAAATGGTATTGGATGACCGTCGACTGAAAGTGCGCGAGCTAGCAGACATCGTAGGCATTTCAAAAAGTGCTGTACACCGCACACTAACTGAAAATTTAGACATGAGAAAGCTGTGCGCAAGATGGGTGCCGCGTTTACTCACTATAGAACAAAAGCAGCGTCGTGAGAATGTTTCAGTCAAGTGTTTGACGATGTTTCGCTGCAATTAAGCCGAGTTTTTGCGTAGATTTATAACCATGGATGAAACGTGGGTCCATCACTTCACACCTGATACGAAGGAACAGTCAAAACTTGGACTAAAAGGGGAGAATTGGCTCCACAGAAGGTGAGACAGTTCCATTTGCAGGCAAGGTCATGGCGTCAGTTTTTTGGAATGTGTGTGGGATAATTTTCATTGATTATCTTCAAAAAGGAAAAGCAATCAATGGCGAGTATTATGCAAACTTATTGCAGCGTTTGAATAATGAAATCAAGCAAAATCTGCCGCATTTAGCGAACAATAAAGTTCTGTTTCATCAAGACAATGCACAGTTCACACATCCATTATCGTTATGACCAAAATTAATGAGTTAAAGTTCGAATTGCTTCCTCATCCACCCTATTCGCCATACTCAGCCCCCTCTGATTATTTTATGTTTCGAAAGTTGAAGAAATGGCTTGGCGGTAAAAGATTTGCCAACAATGAAGAGCTGGAGTTTGCAGTTGATGGCTATTTTACAGAACTCGACGGTTCTCACTATAAACAGGGTATCGAAGCGATTGAACATCGCTGGGAAAAGTGTATCGAGCTGAAAGGAGAATGTAGAGAAATAAAGATGTTTTTTCCCAAAAATTTTTGTGTTTTCTTTGTTAGGTCGGGTACTTCTGGGACAGCCCTCGTATTTTTGGAACAATCAAAAAGAACGTTGTTAATAATAATTATTGCATTGTTTGTATTAAATGTTGTTCTATGGACATTAAACTTCTCACTGATATCAAAATGTGTCTCTACTTGTAATAATTAATTATGTGAGATTCATTTTTAATTTCGTTTTGCTAGTTAGCTTCGCCGTCTAACTTGGGAGAACCTACGGTTCAGATAACGGTGTAGATGAACACTGAAGTCGGATGTACATGCACGTCCCGCTTTTTTGTATGCTGATCATCAAACTGGTGACAAATATACAAGACCTTCTAGCTTACGTACTTATGTGGAATTTTGACGCGAAATGAGTAGCCAATGTTTGCGAAAATGAAACATATTCAGTTGTCTTATTTTTACTTTCCCTAGAACGTAAATACCTATAGCAGGCATAGTAGGTATTTTATTTCACCCAAAAATTCGACACTGAGATTTAAGTGAAATACATGTTTTGATGTCCCCAAATAAAAAAGTGCATTTTAGAAAACTTTGCGCACGCTTTGGTCTGTGTGTGTGAACAGCATGTCAAAAACGAAAACTTGGATAAATACCAACTTGGTATTTAAGCTCAGCGTCTTCCAAACATACGACATAAAGTTTTTCAAGAAAATCCGCCATCCCAAGCTCTTTACATGGAAAATGTTTCGTTGCTCTTAATTTTCTCTAACAATTTTGAATGAAACATCACCTGTTTAAGATATTTATATGACAAATAAAATGTATGTCTTGAACTTTCTGCGAACACCTTGTGAAGTCCTCTTCATCCCGAATGAATTTTATACACTTTCGTATAACTGATAAATCGCAAGGGATAACAAAAATGTATATATAAAATTTCTGATGTGACACATTCACACGGCTTTGTCTACCCTCTATCGTTTATTAGTGGGTATACAAACTATATTATTTTTCTATCTACTGCACTTTAGTCCAAATAAACCTTTGCAGAAATAGCTGCATTACACATTTCATTAGGATACAAAGAGAACAGCGATAATAAAACTGGATGCTATATACTGGCCTTAAAATTCCACACTGTTTGCATGAAATCGCGAGAAACAATGAAACTTAAAAAGAATGACAAAATATTGAACAATTAATAACGGATATCTTGGAAAGCTGATGATACAAAAAAGTTATTTGAAATAAATTGTGTTTTAAGGAGATCTACATTTTTTGTGTGGTATGTTTTCATCTATTGTTAACGCTTACCAGTTATACAAGATTCTACAAATTCCTTCCAAATGAAGAGTACTTAACAGGCTATTCCCAGAAAATTCAAGATATAAATTTTATTTTTCATTCAATAGCTTTAATATATGGTACTTTAACAAAAATCGTTAGAGCCAATTTTTAGAAAACAAAAAATGTCGAAAAAATGTTCCATGTAAACGGTAGTTACAAGTGGAGGGTTTTATTGAAAATATTCGTGACGCATCTTTGGAAGGTACTGAACGTAAATACCAAGTTTGGTATTTATCCGACTTTTCTTTTTGAGTTATGCTATTTGCAGACACACACAGACCTTTTTCTAAAAATGCTTTTTGGGATTTGGGGGTGAAATCTCGTCGAATTTGTTTCTTATTGTCATGTAGTGGAATTTCAAAGCCATTCATTGCACCCAACTTTTTCAAAAGTTGGCTGTTTCTTCAGCCTACTGTGTAACCCCTTGTACCTACAACGAAATATGTAATGAATTTATTCCTTCAAATCCTTCATTTCGATAAATACGAAGTAGATAGAAGAAGAAACTTTGTAAGAATGATTTCCAGAAGAGTGGGTAGAGATGTCACATAAATATAACATATTTTATCCTTGCCACGAGGACAACGGTCTCCCGAAGTTCATTTACATAATTTATTGAAATTCTCTTTGTTTAAGATATTTTGAGTAAAAAACACATATCTATTTAGCGAATAAAAAGCTATAGGTCCTAAGGCAACAAGGTTGTCAGAGAGCCGCGTATTCGTTCACTTTGGTACTCCATTAGATACACAGTCTTTTAATTACAAGTAGTATCATCAAAAGGAGCAAACAATTCTTAATCATTTTGACCCCCCTCCAAGCATTTCGCCAAAGTAAACTACATTTCAGTATTTAACATATTTGCACACTGAAGCATGTGTGCACGTCGTGACAGACTAGGCATCGAGTTCATCTATATATTAAGCAAACAACTTCGTTCTCAGGTAAATGCTGATATACGACCACATGTTGCTGTAGTTCGGTAGTGAGCGGCTAGTGTGCTTGTAAAGTCTTTACATGTTACACGTATCTATGATTATTTAGGTTTAATTACGAGTAACTGAATGTATTTATACGCAGAGCCGCCCACGGGGTAATCATGGTGCAAGTTGTGCCATCAGGAACATTTTTGCGGAGGGGGGGCTGTTCAACATTTTGGGGAATACAAAAACATTGAAGTAAATTAGCGTAGGCAACATAAAGACATTTATTAGTTTTTAATCGAGTGCTGTAATTGTTAACTCAGTTGGTATCTTTAGGTTTGTTAATCTAAATGTACTGCCTCCCCACTCCAAAAAAGTAATGCTAAGTACAATTCATATTAATGGAAGAATGTGGCGAAACCATGGTAACTTTTGGAAATGTATAAGAGGAACTATGGAATTATAGGTAGTTATATTGGGCTATTTAGATAGATATAATAGGATACATTGAAATACCAAGCAATAAAATACACCACGTGCCAAATATTTTATTTGTAACCTTTGTTGCAAATATTAAGACATTTTTATTGATTTTAACTTGCCAATTATTTATTTAAGCTTTTACTGTGTACCAGTATCACAATAGCTACTATAGTACCTATAAGGCAGTCCCTTTGCGAAGCTTTCCAGCTGCATATAAAAGGAATCAAATAGTTGAAATCGAGCTCTCAGAAAATTTAGAGGGGAGGATAATTGTTTTTTTTTGGGGGCGGGGTACTCTTGTTTGTACGCAAGCATTTGCTGCGAAACAAAATAAATGTTCATAGTTTATATTAATGAGCACCTTACATGATAAAATGAAGCGTGGCATTTATATAGGTTGGCAAATCATTCTTGAAAACACAATTTCCTGGAGTATTTCATCAGCCTACATAAGATTATATAGCGCGGAATGTCTGCTATTTCAATGGTGCCAGCATTGGTGATGGGTACATCCCCAGGCAATATACTTTGTTTTATCTATTATAGACCTTTGTTTTTCGTTTATGCTGCCACACAAAAGAACTTTGACTCTTCCGCTACTGCTGAGAGTTATAAGGCTGACTAGCGACACATGAAGAGGGGTATGTAGGAAACGGGTAGTTTGTGGGTGAAGGACGGATTGATGTGAGGGAAACGCTCATGTTTTGCATTGTGGGAGGTGCGAAAGCCTTCCCCCCCAGCATAGTCCTAATACTGACCGCCTCAACAGCTACGGGCAGTACTTCAGGTTTACATGCTGTCGCCACTTGGTTGTGTTGTTTAGAGAAGAATAGCTAGTCAGTGTATATAAAAGTTTTGCTTTGGATATTGAAATCCCATAGCAAGTATACATATCTGCATAGTTAATAGAATACGTACTAGGAGCCTCAAGCAGAAGAGATACATTTAATCCGATACATTGCTCCTTTTTTGTCAGTAAACTTTGGCTGTGTGCAATGTACTATAAATGTAACGACATGCTGACAAATATTGAACAAATTAAGTGTAAATGAAGAAAAAAGCGGAGATGCAAGTAGCATGTGTACTAGATTATGAAATATTAATAAAAATTACAAGGAAATAGATTAAGTAGCAGAATCTCATAATATAAGAAGTCCCCTTTTTATATTTCTATATGTACACAATGAATTACGAAATACATTATCTTGCTTTTTGTTTTCTTTTTTTTTAAATAACAGCAATATTTTCTTATTTATATTTTTTCCACTGTATACAAAGTATAGCCTTTTTATATTTTCTTGCTTGCTTATAATGCGTATTTTCATTTGCATTAAGCCTAATAATTAAACTTTATCAGTTCATAACATTTATTTTAAATGGTCATGCCGTTACATAGTTTTATACTCTGTGTCTATAACAAAAGCTTTCCATCTTCAACGACTTCTATTATACCCAATTCACAATGGAGCTACACTGACGACGCGACATACGCGATACGCGGCACGCAGCACGATATTGCATCTCAAACTCTAGCGTTCACAATGAAGCGACACAATTTGACATTACCGCGCAAAGCTCGGCCGAAAGCGCACGTTTTTTCGTGGTATTTTTGTTCGCACTTGAACTCAGTTCATACGACTCGGGATGCTTTAGTATTTCTTCGGAAAAAGAATGCATTTCCCTGGAGGTTGATGTTTTGCTGACAAGAGCACATAATCTATTCTGTGGATGCGGCCATGTCATGCGCTAAAAGTTAACCCCAATTCAACTTTCGTCGCACGGATTTTGTCGCGTTCATGCTGAATTCCTATTGGTCAATCGTCTTGTCGCTCCATTGCAAACCCGACTTTATTCGGAAGTAATAGACTGCACATATTCTTCATTTCTCAACTAAAAGCCCTGGCCAAGAAGAGGCCATACCTCATTTAGATAAGGGACCAACAAAAGAAGATCAGGACGGTCCATTAGTATTCACTGTTGTCAGTTTTAGGCTTTTTCGAACCTAATAAGTCGCTCTCAGGTGGAGGAAGGGAATGAGGTCTGCTTTACAGTAAAAGTGGCAATAATCGGAAATATTCTCCCAAAGTTTCCTGTCAATCTATGGTAAGTGGATTGAGGCGAGGTTAGGGCAAGGTTTTCTACCCGTGAAACGAGCAGCAAATTCGCCGATTCATAGCAGACTAGAGGGTGGAAGGAGAGAGAGAGAGAGAGAGAGAGAGGGGGGGGGACTTGTGTACAAGGAGGCTGGCGATACAAAGGTGTCTGTCCATTTATTGCATTGTGACAACATAGGTAAATGAAAAAATATAACGTTCACGTGCGCTTCTCTACTTCTCTATCGATACTTTTATATAGCTTCGAAAAAGTATTCTAATGAAGGCTTATTTTAATCTACCTAATATTAATGGAATTAAACCTCTGAAGAAGTAGTTTCATTACATATTTCGTTGAAGGTACAAGGAGAATATAGATGCATAACACAGAGTACTAATAAAAAAGGAATAATTAAAATAAAATTTATTTTAAAATGTATTCCAGAATTATTACAAATTCGATAAAATTACGAACATAAAATAAACTAGTCAGTCAGAGAGTAAGATATAAATTAAGGTGGGATAATGAAAATCTAGAGATCTATATAATTTAGTAAGATGAGCTAAAATTAAAGCTAAAATACTATACAATTCTTGGATTTCTTAAGTATATCAATGAACAATTATCTTGGCTTTTTCCAATTATTCAAAAAAAATTATTTTATTTTCAAACCTCTAGGAAAATCAATATACCACAAATTGTATACGCAGGGAGAAAATTAAGCTTCTGAACGCACAGGCTGGGCCTAGAGGTGATTTCTTAATCAATGCATATAAACAATTTGCCCACACTGATAACTGTCATTACCTCTAAAATATGAAATGCAAATTTGCAAAATAAATTGTATTTTATAAAACAACTTTGTATTATAGCTCATGAGACAAAATAAAATAATACACTTGGCTTATTTTCAACTAAGCATTACGGTGCCCGTTCCTGCGCACTTGAGAGAGCACAATGCCAATATCATCCGATGTCTCGCATGTACTTGAGAAATGGTATAGACCATGGCCAGAAATAACTTTGATGATATAAGGTGATTATTTTTACATAAACCAAATTACTTGCTCATATCGCACGTTTTGGCACTGCGTTTTAACAAGCCTCATCATTTTGGTACATGCAAAAATAGTGGTAAATAATTACACCAAAATACAGGATACCCAGGTAGTTAGTACCCGAAAAACAGCTATTTCAACAACATTATTCTCGTTAAAATTGTCTCGCTGCTCATTTAAAACTTGTGTACTACATAAATGTATTAAAACAAGCTTAGGGTGTAGGATGCTGGGAGGTAGAAGTTCTGCCCTCGCCTTCTGGACATTACGACTGTATGATAAACATCGGCTGCGTTCTATCACGTCTGGCGTCTGGGGAGAGAGGCGTCCTGGCGACAGTATTGCTTTTGTTTCTCTTTGGTTTTCCATTCGTCTTTGAAGAGAGAGAACAGGTTGTTAAGTCCGTAACGTTTTATATAACTTCATCCCATTTTATGGTTTGACTCGGCATAGGTATATAGAATTCCTGCAAACAAATTAAATAGAAAATGAAACCCCAATTTTGTTCCAGTAAAATTATAATTCCTGAAATAAAAATAGATAGCGTTTAATTACAGTGAAACTGAAATTTCCTTTTCGGTCATTTGCAGCGGATGCTTCAAATAGATACTGCGTAGTCAAAAAATTGCCGTGTCAGCAGGCGAATGCATTTGTATAGGAGGCATGATCAACCGAAGCTCATTCGGACCCCTTTATTAATATAAACCAATTTAAGGAAATTACAAACTAAATACGAACGGAAAAAGTAATTTCTATGGAATAAAAATAAAGAGGATCTCAGGAGAAGTCATTCTGGGTCTCAGATGCCATTCTAGTGCTTCATAAAGCAACGGTTTCCGCCCGAAAATAGACACTCTGCTTTTTGCGCGAACAATTTAAGCATTGCAGCTTAGTTTCTTATCTTTGTGGAAGCATTTGTCTTTAAAAGTTTCTCCAGAGATTCGAATAAATTAACGGAACAAGGTGTCAGGTCAGGAATTTAGGATGTATGGTAAAAAAATGCTTCCTGAATATCCTTGCACCATAAATGAATTTCACGCTACGATAAATTTATTCGGCGGAAAGTTGAAATCACCGCGAATTGCTCCACTTTTGACAGATTCGCAGTTGTCATATATGCTCAACGCCCTCACAGGTAAACGACGTAAGCCAATTGCATTAACAGAATCCCGATCGCTACTTTTTCCTATTCGAAGTTGAGCAAATAATGCCGTCCAGATGGATGGGTTAATCACACGTTGCATGTGTTTTAAATTATTGCGTTTTATATCAATGCCATTGCAATCTCTTATCTCATGTCATCTACAGTTACGGAGGGGACTCGGCACCGATCCAGAGGGGATATTGTACCTACGCCCCAATAGGGGGCGTCCCCGAGAGGTAGGACGAGGCAAGAGGAGACACGGAGCGGCTGGATCAGGAGCGATGGTACAGCAATGACAGAGTCCAGATATAGACACCCCGGCAGACGAAAAGGCAGACTGAGGACTCCACCTCACACAGAGGCGTTACAACATCTCAAAGAGGGTTCAAATACTCGGCAGCCAGCCGAAAGCCAAGGGAGGGAGAGAGTTACAAAGAGTATTATTTTCCCCTGGCACACTACACTACATGGAACACAATTGCCGACACTTTCGACCCTGTAAGGAGAACAACGGAATGAAGAATGGAACGAAATGGAGGGACAGGAAATCCGGGGGCAGAAATAAACCACTCCAGCTTCGCCTGAGCCCCTTCCAAAACAAAAACAAACAGAAAAAATCTACTGGCCAGAATGTACCGTCGCCGGAATAGATCCCGTGACCTCCGAATGCGGGCCACATACGTTGCCGCTTGAGCTATCCTGCTCGGTTTGCCATTATAATGCTTTCCCATCCAAAAACTACCCCATCTTCTGAATAAGCGCATTGAGCAAAACTGTTGTGTGAAAATGGAAGAACAAATTCAGTTAGACCATTGAGGTATGGTCAGCAAGCTAGCCGATTTCAACTTTAAACTCCACTTCCGAAAACCAGGCCATTGTATCAGAACATGAGTTAGCAGGCGACAGTCAGGGTGGCGGCGGTTGCTAAAAACCAGGTGTCATGGAGTTATAAGATAGCACGTACTTGAAGATTGCTGCAGAAAGTGTTCGCTTTAAAAAACAGACAGTTATTGATTTCTTTAAATTAATCAGGTGAAATATGTTTCTAATGGGCACTGCCACCGTTTTCTGTAGCTGATGATAAAGGACTGTTTTTCTTAGTATTTAAAAGGATATTGTGCTGTTTTGTTGTATATATTTCGCAGTAAATGTCTCTTTGTTCATTGTTTTAAATGTAAAAATCGAGGATTAAAGAAAAAGAGACAGCATATAATGCACGCCGATTCCCATTGAATCTGAAACATGAATTAGAGGTGAATTCAGTAAAGCCCCTGACTCCGACATTTGCTGACTCATTACGTTATCACCCAGCACTATAACCACTCCCACTACTACTATACGGTATAATTCCCGTATCGGCTTTCGAATCGGAACTTAAATCTGATACGACCTGCACTGTGGCAGTAGCTACTCTTAAAATGTTTGTCACAAACCTGCCAGCGGTACTTTGGCTCTTGGTTGCTTAGGAATGTCAGGTTGTTCCTGAGAGAGTATCTCGGTGGCTACAGCACGAATCTCTGCCCAATCCCTCGTCACATCGTTGAGAGTGGTCTTCGTTGAGGTGATAGTAAAGCGGATCACGTATCGTCCTTTCAGTGCTGCTGGTACACAGTGTAGACGCCCTCGCGCGTTCAGACGTTTCAGAAGTCTTTCAGTCCTCACATTCTCACCTTTAAGTCGAAACACAACCATTCCAAGGTGACGGAGGGCAGGAATCTCAAAGCGTGAGTCGGCAAGGATTAGCGCCTCGAACCTTTGCGCTAATCGCACACCCTGGAACATAATTATTCAGTTATTTCGTTTCAATTTATTATAGTTTGTAATATCCACCATAATAAAATAGGCTTAGCAGCAAGTCACGTATGCGTCACTTCCTTCGATTCATCCTCTGAAGCTAATTGATGGACTTCAAGGCATCTTTAAGTGGACTAGAAAGTTAGTAATCCGAGGGAGCGAAATCGAGACTATACACAGAGCAGAGTGTCACGTCACAAGGCTTCCCGCTAGTGCCAGATGATAAGAATTATGATTTGTTACACGACAATGCGGACCCACATATTCACATTCACAGAGTTCTAGTTTTTGTGAAACTGGATTTCAGATTGTTCGACTATGCTGCATGAATTCCCAATTATGACTTCTACTGGGTTTTTGATCCACTTAAAATTTTCTCAGATAGGAAAGTGAAGTTGTGGTGCATAAGTGTATTGCTACTCTGTCGAAAGCTTTTCTTGAATCTACAGGAAGCTTGCAGAATGCTAGACCGAGCTTACTGAAAAGCAAAGGGACTATATTGAAAAAACATATAATTCTAAGCTCACTTCGTTTGCTGTGCTACATTATAAATCTGGTCCGTGGATACCTATTGCGTTAACCTTCCAGATTTCAAGGAAATCAACAAATTATAGTTTGAATTTGCAGTCTTTTGATATTTCACATCAAAATCATATGCACATTATTTTTGGCTGCGTCTACTGTCTAAGCCTTATGCGCGGCACATACAATTTCTTCATTACAATTCCAGCATAGCAATAGTGTAATATCGTAGTGCTCATTAGGTTAATACGTAGCATAGTTTTGATTAAATGGCCGGTTGTAATAGACTTGGAAATATGCAGATAGTTCTCTTTCTTAGCCAATCGCCGCTTGCGTTTACAAACGGCAGGCATTATCAATTCCCCGGAGATTCAGAGAACATGGTTGGGACATGTTTGTTATATTTCTTGATGTTTCTCGGTGTTTCCTAGCACAGAGAGCAGAATGAACATGACAACAACGCATATTAAGAGAATAGGGATGTTTAGACGTGAGGTAATTCGGTGAGCGGCGATACTACTATACCTATACATTCGCTGAAGAGACGTGGAGTCAGGTTGCCTTAATGTGGAAAGAATTATAGAAATATGATATAGTAGTTCGCGCTATTTGATTCGTGTAACATATTGGTACCATAAAGAAAGGGAAAGACTCAGGTGTTACTAAATTTAAACATCATGGCACTGAGTGGGGTGCAGGTAATCAAAATTTGAACGTTCACAAATGCTACAATAAAGGGATCGCAAGGAACGTGACTTTCCTCTTTTGCTGTGTGGCATCAAAATCGATAAGTCTCCTCCTGGTCTGCGAATTTGTGCGTAGTTTCTATTTTGTTTTTTGAATTCTATTGTTGTCCTAACTGTTCCCAAGCAAGTCCGAAAATGTGTTACAAATATAGCTTTTAAAGAAACATTACACTAGAAAGTTGAGGTGTGATGCACTTTGGCATCTACCATGGGACATTCTTTATACAAAGTTAGGAAATTTTACAATTTCATATTTTTTCGACTGAATTTACATAGGCGTCTTTCCAGAAAAGTACCAAAATTTTACCAATCCCTTAGCACTAAGAAACATGCAACCTGACATCTATTCAAGCTATAGGTATATTGGTTGGGGCAAAAGAAGCTATACCAAAGCGGTTTGTGTACTCCTAAGTTTACAACTGGATACCGAATTTCATTTAGTGAAAAAGTTGGACTAATCGCATTAAAAAGTTTGCCATTCGGACAGAGAAACGATTTGTATAGCTGAAATGTATTACATATTTAGATTAGACAACAAATGATTCATTTTTTAAAGTTTCCTGTATGCTACAGTCTGTTTACTGCGAATATATATAGCATTTATGTAATCTATGTAACACATTTTCCCAGCTTGTGTACTAATAATGTTTTATATATTTTGTCAAGGCAGTTTCTAAATGGAAGATACAGAACAACATTTTCTTCTAAATAATTAAAATTAAATCAATCTCAGATATATGGAACACTGTTAAAATGGTAAACAAGCTTTTAAATGCATTGATTATATTTGCTTTATAAGATTTAAAGGAAATCAAAAGGGTTCAAATGATTTGCAATAAAAACTAGATTTGTCCAAATTATATCATTCAAATCCAATACAAATATTATTAAATTACTTAACATGTCTCATTAGATGTGCAACCCGCACGTAAATGGCCATAAACAGATCCCCAATTAATCATAATAGATATCTAAGGTTATTTTCTGAAGAAAGAAAAAAAGCTTGAATTTGTTCTATTTTGAATGTCACCTAAAAGATCGTACGTTTAGTGTAGCAACTTTGACAGCAACTTCATATACATTCAGTCAGTGCTAAGCATAGTGTCATCATTAAGCTGCGGTTATTACAAAAAGAGTATACGAAATTAACGGGAGCTAGTGGGAACCAACAACCGTTCACTTTTGAAGCAAACAGTACCTACCTGTAGCAGAGAGACTGAGTATTTTGTAGCAAGTCGTTATCGTGGCGTTGCGCATTCTACTGCCACCAGCAGTAACCTTAACATACTGGTATTCAGCGAACGAAGAATTCCGAAGTAAATACAGGGTTGAAAGATTTGCATTTCCATTATTCTTGTTAGTATTTTTATAAGCAAAATAGTCTTAAATAAGAATTTTTTGCCCGTTGGCTTTACACACCTCCGGAATTCAATTTAGGAATGCAAAATATAATAGAAAGAACAGGGGTACACTCAAATGTTTTGCGTTTTGGATGCACTGTTGCTATGCTTGCGTATAGAAGTTCGCTTATTGATGTGGCTTTATTATTAGAGCATACATCCTGCAAACGTTTTTGTTTTAAAGATGCAGGGTAATAATAAATTCGAACAAGTAATACATACTTACCTCCCGGATATGTTTTTGCAGCCCCTTGATGCCATAGTTACGAATTACAAACCACAATTTCAGAGCTCGAAATCTTTTACTAAGAGGAATTTGCCAGTGCTGGAAAGAAAGATAACACTTAGAAAAAATAGAGTTTCATTGTATTGTAATCAATGAATGATTAACATTTATATCACTTACCTTGTGCAGTTATTATTTACACTTAGATACCAAAGTAAACCCAAAACCCCATCTCTTTCCCCAGACTCGTTCTACAGTTTGGTATAATTTTTCAATATTCTCAAATTAAGCTAGAAAATATTTAACTACTCCATAGATTGACTTCCAGTAGAAAATGAATCGTTGAAATGGATCCCAACTAAATTTCGAGATCATTACTTGCAGTGAATTTAACTATGAAGCTGCAAATATTAATTGTTTCGCAAAAGTAAAGAAATGTGATAAAAGTGTAAGCTACAAATACAGCTCTTGAAAGTAATGCAAACTTGCGCCTAACGAGGGAACTAAATCCCTTCATATCAAAATGTACGTCGAAATTTCGGACATAGAGCATATTGTTTTATTAAAACCGTATGTAAAGCTGTTATGTCACTTTTACTACAAGATTACGAAATCAAGCGCCAAATCGCCCAGGGGAGCATTACTTATGCTAAATGAATAGAGTGGACTTTCCTGACTGTCCTAAGATGGTGTTTGAATTTCGAGAGCGGATAGAATCTGCCGCAGTACACTTGCAGCTCTCACCCCCCTCCCGCTTCAAGGATGGATATCCATGCGCTGCTTACTGCTGTTTTTGGAATACTGTCCTCTTGACAGCTAAGTTTTAGGATTTAGTCTTCCTATTCCACTTGGTTTCTTTCATGGAAATTTAGATTTTAACATGAAGGGTTTGAAGCTTTCTTAATCAGCTATTTGTGGCGAAATAAAGGGAACATTGCAGCCTGTTATTCCTCACTGTGCACTGCATGATGTACAAAGGATGCTTAATCTTCTCGAGAGGATAATGAAATATGCTTCTTCTGCTAGACACCGAGGACACGAGCTTTCATTTACCATCACTAAATCACTTCATAAGCTGCCCCATTGGTTCTGTTCTTCCTAGGTACTAATGCGATTTTTATTGCCGTACAGGACAAAATAAAAGCTAAAATGTATCCGGAGAAATATACTCACCATATAATCAATCGCTAGACCTGTAACAGCATGTTAAAGCACATAGACAATTAGCTCCGTTTGATAAAATATATTCACACGAAGAAATAACTATGACAGGTACTTGCCTGAATTTTCATGCTGAAGATACAATGGTTCCACGTTAAAGGTTCGGTGTAAAGCACCACTGTTTTTAACCCTGCAACATTTATAAAAAAAAATTAGCAAAATGTAGTCATACTGTTTGTCAACACTTTGCAAAGGCATGTGTAAGTAGATACTATTATGTCAATACTGAAAGAGTTCAGCTCCTCTAAAATCACTCGAATATCCCGTGGTGAAGTTTTGAGTGGTCTAGAAAGGCAATTAATTGTTGTTGATGTCAGGACATAGTGGTCAGAGCGTAAAGCAATCTACGACCTGGGATTTTTTGTTCGTATAAACGGAACTTGTGTGAAAACCACATAGTACTAGTAAGTATTCATAACACGTCTTACTGCCACACTGAACTTAGAGGAAATGGAAGCCATCGCTGTCGTCTGCAAACAGATAGAATGATCAATTTGACAAAGAAAGCCAGGTGCTTATGTAAAGGAAGAAGAGAAGTGGGAAAAAGTGCACTTCTTTGAGGGACTCCAGCTCTTATGGGTGGAGGAGGTGACTTCTTCGATAGGGACAGCAAAGGTTCTGGTAGACAGATAGGAGCCAATGCGTTTTAAAAGTCACTGGGAAAATTGATAGAGGAATGTAGAGGGCACGTTCATGCCAAACACTGTCAAATCTCGAATAATATCTAGTAATAGTGGCGAATCAAACGGGCGAGCATGGAAGGCTATACAAACTTCATCAATCAGACGAAGATACTAGTAGACTGTAGGATGCTGCCTGTGGGAAACAAATTTCTCTGGGTGTAGGATAGCACGCTGATCCGTAAATTGTAGGTGTCTTGACTGGATCCCCTTTTTGAAGACTTTGTGACAGCCGGAAGTAGATTGATCGGTTAGAAGCTGTCCGGTGAAGTTAGGTTCTTTTCTAGCTTGCCCAAACCAAGGGAAAGTAAGAAAGGCGTTGAAAAGGTGGACCGTATATTAAAGCCATCTTTGTGGGAAAGCGTTGATTTCCTCATTGGGGAGGCCGTCGAACCCTGTCGCTTTGAATGACGAGAGTATAGACGTTATGGCCTGAAGCTCATCCAGGGTAGTTTCGTAATCCGTACCAGCCTGTGTCGGCTGGTTGAAAGTCTACGACCGTTACTGTGACTACACATTCGCTGTCTAGTGTTTCTTCAGGTAGGAGGCCAGAAATTCAGCTTTCTCTGTTCCTGGTTGAGCCGTGGCGGAAAGATTGGTTGCAGGAGCGTAATGTATGAGCATATTAGTTTTTTGTGAACTTGGTCCCTTCTGCAAAAGCTGTGGTTGCACTGCAGTCTAAAGGCTTATTGTGCTAATCCTGTAATGATTGCTACCCCTTCACACTAGTCCAGTGTCCCTCAGCAGATTACACGGTCCCTTAGTGTGTTGGGGTAGTAATCCTCTGGTTCCATTAAAAGTTTCCCAAAGATTTTATATCTCCTTGATGCTAACGCTTCACAGCAGCATATGATAGACTGTTTCAGTTTCAGACCCGCACAATCTACAGTCCGGTTGCCCTGAAACCGTCCTATAATGTGTAGGTGCTTTCTCACTGGTGCATGCCCAGTGGCAAATGCTATTATTGTTTTTAACTGAGATTTACTACATTTAAGCGGTCTGTCAGTTAAAGTTTTGCATGTTTCTTTGATAAACAATTTCCTATGCCAAATTCCTGGAATCCTCTTCCAGGCCAAAGTGTGTTGCTTTTTAAGCCAGTTTGTTATAGTCGCTCTAATGGAACACTTATGTATGCCTAGAGGTGGCTCTGATTTGGGCTTCAGCTGTATCGATTTTTCTTTGCAAGTTCATCAGCTTTCTCATTGCCTTCAATTCCTTTATACGCTGGGACCTATGACAAACATACTTTGTTATATTCTGTTAGGTTGGATACGGCAGTATTACATTCGCCTATCAGTCTAGATGACACCAAAGGACTATCTGAAGCCTATAGTGCTGCTGGCTGTCTGAAAAATAAAGATGTTTGTTTTTATGCTGTCTTCTAAGATTTTCTTTTACACATTGTAAAATGCAAATACTTGCACTTGAAATACCGTGGTTACCAGGTCCAGTGAATTACTAAAGCTACACCTGGTCTCAAACTAAATACCCCAGAACCCTTCCCTCAGTCTGTTTTCGAGCCGCCTGTGAACAAGATAAAAGAACATTCAGATAGTTTCTGGTAGGATTTTTGCCGTAAGTCCTCTTCAATTATCGTTACCTTGAATTCCTTACGGTGATGCAAAGTTTTTCCGACGTCGTTTATTTCCGTCTTGGAAATCGGATCCACTATCTCCTTCGTTATAGCTAAGATTCCCGATGCAGACCTTGGAATCTTAGTTGTTTTGGTTTTCTGCAGTCTGTGGAAAGCCATTCTGCCTCCCCTTTATCAAAATATCCAAAGGGGCCAATCTCAAGAGTTTTTCCATTGCTGCAGTAAGGGTCGAGCCCATTGCCCCAGTTATTGCTAGACAGGCCATCCTTTGGATCCTGCTTAGCATTCTAGGTCTTAGAATATTAGTTTTAAATGGTTCAGAAATTAACCCTAGCGTTCATTAAAGCTATTCTGTAGCTGCAGCTTCAGCATGTACTGCAATCTACATGTTCCGCTGGGTATCCACAGCTTAAAACACACTATATCCAATCATTAGTGTATTTTCTTGTTTACTTACGCATGACACTGAAGGATGAATAATGATTAAAGCTTTAGATGTTATATTTTTGTTGTTATCTGAAAAAATAGTTATGGCATTACAGATATTTTGTAGGCTCTATTCCAAGATTTTACTACTTATTGAAAACAAGTATATTTAAACCCTTGAACATACAGTATATTTCAGATATTTAAATCTAATACCTTCAAAGTCTCAGCTTACGTCTCAGCCAACTTTGCCGATCGTTAACCTGAGGATAGTTTATGGATAGCAACAACTGTTATACAAACACATAACACCTGCTGTTTAAGAATGTGCATTTTATACAAAATTAATGTGGGTAGATTTATAATAATAATCTACAAATATATGCGAAAACACCTGCACATATTCTGTGATATAGGATGTGTTTAAAACCTTCTCCTTTTCCCCGTATCCATATTGTAAAACTGGTTCGTTTAATTCAGGCAGTTAATTTACTATGACATTGACTATAGCATTTATGTAAACGTTTGTATAAAATACTGCGTGTTATCTAAAAGTGCATGTGTTATATAGTCCATGAAATTTCCTCCTGCTATAATATGTGGGACATTATAGCATTTTATTTAATGAATTTTTTCTATGATGGCAAATGCGAAAACATGATGTTCACAGTTATGTCATATGCTGTATTTTCCTGGGTAGGTGACAAGCAAAAGCAATGCTGAACAGTTTTCTTGCACAGGTTATCGCCGACTTTGGCTGGAATATGAAGAGAATGGCCTCAATTCGAACTAAGGTCGCCGGGAGGTTCAAAAGTAAGCATCAGAACGCGTGTGGCATTGAAGCAGAGATCGTGAGATTGGCTGGATATCAAGAGATGAAAGAGGCAGAGGGAATTCAGCTTACTCATTTAAGTCTTCCTTTTAAAAAAGCTTGCATTTGCGCTCACTATATCGGTAATAAATTTAGCCGGTGATCATCTATGGGTACTGAAAATTTATCTCATATCAATATAGCCGAAATGTATTTTTAGAAAAATGAATGAGTGTGTGTGTGTGTGTGTGTGTGTGTGTGTGTGTGTGTGTGTGTGTGTCTGTACTTCTATGTGTGAACAGCATCATAAAAAAGCGAAAAGCCAAATAATACCAAAATTCGTATTTAAGCTCAGTATCTTCTAAGGATACGTCACGAAGATTTTCAAGAAAATTCTCCCACACTATACTACCCATTTACGTGGAAAAACCTTCGTTATGTTTTATTTTCTCAAAAACTGCCATAACGATTTTGATTAAGGTATTACGTGTTTAATGTTATTGACATAAGAAATAAAATTCATCGACGTCTTGAATTTTCTGTGAATATCCTGTGAAATGAACTTCATTTGACCGAATTTTATAAGTCTAATTTTGAATAAGAAGGATATCTAAATAGGGAGACATTTACTACAGGAAAAATGCACAGCTAATTAAAATACACAATTGGTGACCAATAATTTTTTCGCGGCGTTAGCAAGTTTAGACCTTTACTAAGCGTCACCTAAAGGACATGCTAGAAGATTTTCGATTCTTTTGCTTTCTCACCCCTTTCTTTTCTTTTCATCGCAAGAACTTCTTGTTACCACGAATCAACATTTGAATGCTGTTTCCGCAAGTTTAAATCTTCTTGCTTACTTTTTGTCGCCCTCCTTGGTCTAGTGGTAACATGATAGTCTCTAGTTCCAGAGGTTCGGATTCAAACCCGGCGGAGGGCGATGGCTTTTAGATGGCTTCCTTCGGAAGGGAAGTACAGCCAATGTTCCCATGTCATAGATTTACGGTATGTACAAGAATCTCAAGTCTAATAAAGGGGTCTCTGAGCAAAATTACCGGTTTTTCACGTCCAGTATAGAATGGGACGCTAAGAACCATGGCAGTTAAAGAGCGTCTATAAATAAAACTCAATTTAATTTTGCTTACTTTGAAATAAATCCTAGGTAAAAACGTATTATGAGTATCTTAGCGAGGATAGAAGAATAATTTTATATCAATAGTATAATATATAATGAATATATGTGAATCTGTAATTGTAGGGAAAATCGTGTAAATGCATCATATCACAGTATTGTTTTGTGTTCTCTTTCCATTATTATTTCAATTTTTTGGAAGAGATGCTCCATGATTTTATTTTTCTTCGCTAGTGCAAATGCTAGTAGCAGAGAACGCTCATCCGAAATAAATTATTATGGTTAGCGAAATCTAGGTGAAACAGAAGAAAAGACCACTTGTAAATCCAAACAAATACACTTGCTACCACTTTCACCATTGTCACCTTGCGTGGGAATTATAAGAATAGGTAATTCATGTGAATGGGTAGCTCATTTATAAACACACATGTAGGCTTTCTATTTTTAATTGTAATGATTTGCTAACCAATCGTATGGGCGATACTCAAAATGTCTCATATTGTATTTGAATTTCTTATCCAGATTTGGAAAAGTAAGTATTTATCTACCTGTTTTAATAATTCAAACCCAAATTCCTTAATAGTGACCGCGGGTTAAAGGCGACCTTCTGGAAGTTGCTTTATACCACACAGCTTTATATTCGAACTGTTTAAAAGCATATAATGAAATAAAGGTATTGACACCAACTAACTAGCTTCACTACACTTAATATTATGGCAAAAGAATAACAAAACCAACGCATGCTACAGAATTACTAAAATAAGCTTCTAGACGTGCTGTTGACAGTGCCACTGACATACTTTTCCAGGAGCTGAAAATTGTAGCAAAAGAAGGAATAACTACGACTTAGTTCCTCGTTTGCTTGTGACTTGAAAAATTAACCGACTCCTTGCGGTTACAAAATCATCAAACGTGTCCGTAGCCATGTCAAGCTAGCATCATTTGAGCGTCGAAAAATCTCAGCGGCTGTTTTTTTCAATTGCGGACTGTTGTCCCTTCATGCCTATAACGACGAGTCTTCCGAAGCAATATTTATTTCCCTGAAATGTGCTACTATAGACTAGCTGCAATTTAGTAGAAAATCGTCATTACTCTCAATCCTCCCAATGATTGAAACATGCCGTGGCAATTCAAGCATCACCACAGTAATCCCTCTAAGGTAAACAAACAGTAGTGAGTACCTGCTGATTGCGACCTTCAGGGTAATGAATATGCGGATTCTTTTACGAATACAGGCACCCAAATCTTACAAAAGTTAAACATATTATTAACATATCATTCTACAAAATTAATCATAAACATTATTGTTAAAACCAGAAGTGTTAATAAATCTTGGCATTCTTTGTTCATTAAAACTGGTATTCCTGAATTACCAAGACAAGAAATTGTGGCATGTTTTCGATTGTGACTGGACATGACTGCTTGGCTGCTCAATTGCACACATTGAAATATGTGTTTCATCTAAACGTGTACTTTGTAATGAAGGAAGCTCAAATATGGATATGGACCATCTGGAAGTATTCAGCACTAATCTCAACTCATCGGAATTCAACATCAGAATTATATTGGGAAGCAAGAAGAACGGTGACTGCAAGTGTCAAGGCATTATATGCTACTACTATTTACATTTATTACTCCTATTTACATTTACTATTTGCAATGTTATACTATTGAAGTAGTGCTTCATTTGCTTGTCTGAATGAATGCACGAAACTACGAAAACACGATATTCCCTCTAACAATAAGCTTTAGTTCCACATAACGATGTTAATATTGATATTACTACCAGTACGAGTGTTTGCTGAAGCCATCGTACAGAAAGAACAAACTAAGCTCAAGCGGAATGGCTCAGGCAGCAATATCTGTGGCCTCATTTGGGAGGTCTCGGGTTCGATTCCCGGTGACCGTCCACTCTGGCTATGGGGTTTCTCGTGGTTTTCCCCTGGTCGCCCAGGCGAATGCCGTGGTATTCTACCACGATTTATTTTTCCCCACATCTCTCATTTCATCTCTCCCTCTCACGTTTCAGGTATGTCCTCGGGTCCTGTGGTGCTGGCAGTATCGGGCAGATGGCGAGTTGCTTGCCCATTGGAAAGACTTCTTCCCGTGAGCGTCAGGGCGCGCTGTCCTGCCCGTCAGGGTCGCTTCGTCGTCCTCTCTTCAGATTCTTCGGCTCTACTGGTGCGCGTATGTTCAAACTAGAAATGTTAGAGACTTCTGCGCGTCTCTATGGGACCGTTTGCCTGTGGACCTGTGACCTCCTACGGCTCCTTCACCTCATCCCTGCCTCCCGAGGGTGTAGCCACAATAGATCAAGCTGGTCGCAGGGCGAGGTGTTCCCCCCGATAAACACGTCCTACATCCTACAAACTAAGTTCACGCTCTGAAAAGCAAACCCAGTAAAATATTTGTGGTAGTGCACACTGCAAATATATAAAACCAAAGGGTTGTATAAGTTTACAGTTTATGGATGAACTTCACCATTTACTTTAGGTAACTCAGCGCATCTGATTGTGAGACTAATCTCTAAGTTGCCAAACAAGACACAAATAGTTACTGAAATACACATTCAATAGTATTTTAGGACGATGGCGTTTTTTGATCCACTTCCCGTTCATGCTGTCATGGTGAAAATTTGGAATTTCTTGCATTCAGTGCTGGGAAAGTAACTGCCTGCGTGTTTTGTCTATTTTACTGCACGTATGTGCATGAGCTATGTTAAATCTTCTAAATTTTTATATATGTATTTATTATTGCAGACATGTAATATTATTATATTTTATATTAAATTTTACCACATAAATATTATCTGAATATTTACTTGTGTTTTAGTTGTTAATACTTACTCACAATTTAAGTCATATAGCAACTTAAGTATGAGCTGCAAATTATTGATTTTTTAAGATCAACATCCAGGCATGTACAATCGAGAGCTACTTTGCCCCAAGGTTAATGTTGTTGAACGTGATAATGGAACCACCATATGCAACAGATATTAGTAAGCTATTAATTTTATTTTCGCATAAGTAGTATTCTGTTGTACACTATCGTCGAAAAAAACAGTATGCAATACACATGCGGTAAGTGACTTTGTCTCGTATTTTCAAACTCTTCTTCGTTCTCCAATGATGCACTTACCACACTTGTATCGCAATATACTATTATCTACACTGTTTTTCGTTATGTTTAAGGAGACATGGTTTTGTTCGAAAGCTCTCTGGATGTAACAGTGTGTAGTGTCATGCCGCCCACAGTCCTTGGGCGGAGGTTGGAATAACTCAATTGCCAAGTTGCGTTCCGACAACCAATTAGTCCCACAAAGCAGCTTAGCTAATGTGCTGCAAAAAGAGATAAACTCGAAACCCGACACAAGCCTCCTATCGTTTTTGAAACAATGGCAACAGGTTCTTAGAGATTTCTCTATTTATGACAAGCAGAAAATGATATAGTATTACCAACCTCCCGGTAGAAAAAGCTAGCCACGTTTTGAGTCAGACATGAAATATTCCTAACATATATAAGGAAAAACACCTAAATGACAAAGTTTCATTAAAACTCTAATTTATGGCAACGTACTATAGTTAATAAATAGTTGAAAACTGCGATGTATTGTGTATAACACTCTACACGTTGGAATATCACCTTGTGTAGCATCTTTTTCTTTTCGTTTTATTCCTTTTATTTTTTTATTTAACTTTGACCTGGAAACAAAAACTCCTTTTTCTTCTTAATCATCCAGGGAGGGCATAATGAATAACCTATTTCTTGACGGGAAATAGAAACTCTTTATAATAGATCCATACAAGCATACATTAAAAGGAATATGATACCAGAAAATATAAAAAATATAGGAATTCGTGCGAGTATCTCAAACCATTATTATTCATTATTTTCGTAGCTACTCTAAAATGACTTACATTTTAATTTTCTATATCTATTAACCATAAAAAATTTTCACCAGAAACCGTTTTAGTTACTTAATACTATGGTAATATATATCCTTCTGTGCCTGCACAGATGGATCAGGAGAAAAATGAATTTAAAATATGGGTGGATATACAAGCCATGGTAGGTATATATTCTTGGCTTTAGTTGATGACAAACAAAATATTGACAGTGTATAATTTCAACGCAGTCGCTTAAAGAGTGATTTTTAACAACGAATACTTCGGAAATGGCTAGTGCTCAAAAGTGCTATCTGGTATAAGTCGAACAGCGAGGTCTACAGTTTACACGATTAATTTTGGTCTATTTTTCAACCATATAAAACATTCGAGAATGAAGAGGACTAAAAATATACTTACATAAACAATCTAATGTGTATATTTTATTCATCGTACTAGCATCTGAAACTATTATTATGTAAACCAAAAATCTTAACGTTATTTTGAGATATAAAACATGAACATGTTTCCACGTAAAGGGCTGAGTGGGATAAGAGGCAATTCAATATTGTATTCTTAGAATATTCCCGAATTATATGCAAAATTTTGTGTACACCTAACTTTTCATTTCTTGATGATAACTTCTCGGATTACAGCCAAGTGACTTCCGTCAATAATTGGACATAATCCTGAAGAAGACACGAAATAAAGTTGGCGAAAGCTTGGTAGACAAGCTGGTAGTCACTTGGTTATCATCATGAACCAGCGCCGAGAAGACATAGGCAACAGACGGACAAAGGGATTTTCGTAGAACTGAAAAGTGTATTTCCAGTGCATTCTTGATATATAGCTTTTGGTTCGTAGGTAAACGCTAGAGAAGGTAAACGAGTTATTGTTGAAGACAAAGCTAAAGATGAATGTTTGAGTAGACTTACCACATGGCAGTACAGTCGAAGTGAACCATCATCCATTTTGATGGATTGAAGGCTAAAGAGTCAGCGTGTTCCACACCGTTGAGCCAATGACGGAACTCTGGACAAATGAAGGCTGTTCCTGCGTATGCTGCATCCACGTGAAGCCACATATTTTCTTCTTGGCCTGAAAAGAGTGAACATTTGTCTGTGTCATCGCAGGAGAAGAGAGCAGTGGTTTGGCTCTTTTATCTGAGAAACAGCTGAGGGACTATAGACTTGAAATTTCAGGAGCCTCCAAGGAAGCAAAAATATTGATTTCCTTCTTTTAAAGACACTTTTTTAAAAATCATCTTTACTTTTATGTTTAATATGCTGCCATGTGTCTTTGGTCACGTACTTGAATAATATTGCCATCGAAACGATTCATTAAATGACTGATGCCAAGGCGGTTTACTGATCAGATTGCTCATTTCTTGGTTTGTGAGCCTGCGACTGTTGTGTTAGTGTCTTATGAACAACCTAAGAAATTAAAATTAGACAGCGTGGAATCTGCGGAAATAAAAATGGAATACGTCAATATTATTGAATTTAATATTAGAAGTGGGAAACCAAGCTGGCAAAAGCGAGCGGAATAGTTCATTGGTTAGTGCTCTGAGGCTCGCATCCAGGAGGCCCGGGTTTCATTCTCGCTGCATCGCTCACTTTGACCTCGGGATTTTTCGTGGTTTTCTCAGGTTAGTAGGCGAATGCTGGAGTTAGTTATCTATCACGAATTTTCCTGTAGCCTACTTAATTTCCTTTCAACTTTTAGGGCTATAGGACCAGATCAGGTATGTGGTGAATGTGCTTTGAGGAGATAGCAGTTTCTTCCCTTACTCGGAACCTTCTTCCCAAACCTGTCCATAAGGACAGAAAGGCGGGAGGCCTCGAAGGGGCAGCCGAGATTGTTCAATCTGGAAACATCAGGGGCCCGTTGCAAGGCGCCTGATGCCATCAAATCTGGTCTCCTTTCATGTTCCCTTGCATCATTATTTCTTAGTTTTAGTATGCATAATGGGCTAGTCTTAACAGCAGTACTGGAATCCTCCTTTGTTCCTAACCAATATCCAAAGCTTACAGAAATGCTGTGTATGTGTGTAACTCTTTAGCCCAAAAGTACTGAAATGAATTACCCTATTGTTGGACTTTAGGTGTGAAAAACTGAGTGAACAATTAAAAAAAGCAAGGAACTTGTTTACAAAGTTTGGAGCATTATGTAAGGTCTAGCTTCCCTCTCTCTTAAGAAAGATACCTGAAATTAACGGTTATCGATTAATGTTATTAAGTCTGAGGTAAGGGTACCCTAATGAGTCATTAACTCCAGGAAAAGTTGTGACTGTTCCATTCAGAAACCTGGGAAGGAACTGAAAACAAAAGCTTGGTGTTTACTTACATATGGGTCCCAGTTCCTGCAAGTTATCGAAGGCGCAGGCTCCAGTCGTTCCTAGTGTAGCACAAAGCTGAAATAAATAATAAGTTTTGTTGATTACAATGGTCCTATCATAGTGAACTTAATTCATTAACTACTCTCTTAAATTAAGATATGCCGTTACTTTCGGGAAATAATGAAGAGAAAACATTTCCTCTACATTTAATTAGTATCGTATAAAAGCCCATACTATAGCACAAAGAAAAAGTAAATTGGAAACAAAATTAATAATAATTCCTATAAGAGAAAGCACGTGCAAATTGGATATGAGGTAGCGAAGATTTACATATTTAAAGCCCTAACATGAATTATTTTCAAGTCAAAATATCCAATATGAGCAGTACAATTTTTCTCTATCCCCATAACAGATTCATATATATCCGTTATTTTCAGCCGGTATTCTAGCAAACTTCTGGACTTGGGCTGTCTGTAAGGCGCAGCTACATCCACCCAGTAGAAATGGGGATGGAGATAAACATGGGAATGATGTGTCAGGGGAGGCCTTAAACCTGAGGACAAAACTAAATTCCGCCATAGTCACAATGAAATCGTTCTAATGAAGAACAAATTCCTATAGTAGTTCCAGGAGTAGAATCCATGTTCATTCTTCAGGCCATGCTTACCGAGTGGGATGGCACAGGCGGTTTCGTCTGTGGCCCGCATTCGGGAGATCGTGGATTCGATTACCGCGGCCGACCTTCCTGAGCTAATGCGCGTTTTTTGTGATTTCCTCGAGTCACTAGGCGACTTAGGCTTATTGACACCCCAGAATTTCTCTTCCCTCATCCTCTCTCATTTTTTCTTCCTCTTTCACGTTACAGGATGGCTCCGAGCTGTGTGCCGGAGGACTGCGCAGATGGCTTGCGTGTTGGAACCTGTTCTCGGCCCCGTCCGCTGCAGGCCCTCGCTGCTGGGTCGAGCTTTCCCTGGTCTCCGCTGGAGGGGAGCCTGTGAGCTACCCTCCGGTGGCTTGGGAGGGCTGCCTTGAGGCTCTCTGGCTGGGTGGTCAAGCTTATAATGTTAGGGACCTCTGCGCATCTCTGTCGCCTGCGTCGGCCGGTACTGCGGTTCCTTCATCTCACCCATTCCTCCCGAGGGTGTGTGCAAAAAAAAAAAAAAAGATCCCTTTGGTCAAGGTGCTAGGTATTCCCTCCGTAGTGTGATCCCGATTCTAATCCTAGGTCATGATCTTGTGATTGCAAGTAGGAAGATGCTTTAAAAATCTGATGTGTCACATTCATATGACTTTCTCTATCCTCTATCACTTGTTAATGCGTATAAAAATTATTCTTACAAGAACGTTTTTTTCCTATCTACTTCATTTTGATGAGACAAGACTTTGCAGAAGTAGACATTACATATTTCGTTATAAATGCAAAGGGAACAGTGATACTCAAGCGTTTAAGAACCGGACGCTGTATACTGGTCTTAAAATTCCATACTCTTTCCAAGCAACCGCGAGAAACAACTGAATGTCGCCAGGACTTCAAACGGCTTACGAATAATCGAACAATTCAAAGCATTAATAACGGATGTATCGGAATTGACTGATGCCATAAAAAGTTATTTGAAATAAATTGCGTGTTTTAAAGATATCTATATTTTTTGTGTAGTATATTTTTGCCTATCGCTTAACGTTTACCAGTTACACAAGATTATAAAAAAAATCCTTCCGAATGAAGAGGAGTTCACAGACTTTCCCCAGAAAGTTCAATATGTACATTTTATTTGTCATGTAAATATCTCCATTAAGAATGGTATATTAACCAAAATCATTAGAGCCATTTTTGAGAAAATAAAACTTTTCGAAAATTTTTCCATGCAAAGGGTAGTTTGGGGTGGGAATATTTTCTTGAAAACCTTCGCGTTGCATCTTTGGAAGATACTGAGCTTAAATACCAAATCTGGCTATCCTTTTCGTTTTTGAATTATGCTGGTTCGTACTAAGGCTTATTTTTCCATCTACTAAATTTTAATCCAAATACATCTTTGCAGAAATAATTACATTATACGTTTCGTTATAGATATAATGGCATCGTGAGTCAAATGTTCAAGAATTGGGTGCCATACGCCAGCCTTAAAATTCCATACTGCTTCCATGCAATCGCGAGAAACAACTGCATGTTGACAGGACTTTAAGGTGATTACCAAGAAATGAACAATTCGAAACATTAAAACTGATATCTCAGATGGCTTATGCCACAAAAAAAACTTATTTGAAATAAATCGTGTTTTAAAGATATCTACATTTTTGTGTGTGTGTAATATATTTTCGTCTATCGCTTAACGTTTACCAGTTATACAAGATCATAAAAAATTCCTTCCGAATAAAGACGACTTCACAGACTATTCCCAGAAAATTCAAGATATACGTTTTATCCGTCATATAAATGTCTTTAGTATATGGAATTTTAATCAAAATGGTTAAAGCCTGTTTTAAAAAAATCGAAAAATGTTTCATGTAAAGGGTAGTTTAGGGTGGGGGATTTTCTTGGAAGCATCCTTGAAAGCTACTGAATTTAAATACAAAGTTTGGTATTTATTCGACTTTTCGTTTTTTATTTATGCTGTTCACAGACACACATACATGGACCTTTTTCTAAAAAATGTTTTTTTATTCAGGGGATCTCAAAAAAGTATTTCCGTTGAAATCTCGGTATCTAAATTTTTGAGTGGAATGCGATATCTCCACCTACTATGTACGTGGTAGAGAAAGTAAAAAGGAGAGAAGCTTTGTTGGATAATAATCAAGATGTAAGATGTGCAGCGAAGCATTTTCATTTGAATATTATTCTCAATTTCCAACTTTTAATAGCTAAGTGTCTGCACATTTGTCTCATCCTACGTTTCTCCTTAAAACATTCTTCTGGCTGTAATTCTAAACAGAATAAGTGTGACGCTTCGGACTTGATAACACCCGTTTTATTCCGAGCCATCAACTCGCAAAGTAGCGTTAATTGGAAACTGGTGCACCTGGCACCCAGATTCATCTCTTCCGCAAAGATTTTATAGCTTCATCCGTCACACGCTGTTCCTTCTCTGTTGGCACAAAAATCTAGGCAAAGCAGCAAACAGAGTATTATCAGAACAATCGAATACAAGTCTTTTTAGGCAACTTGCATTAAAAGTAGGGCATTAACACGCGCCACTCGTACTAGAAACTGAAGATTATAACACCGTGAAATAAAATTTTTATAACACTCCATTGTTACCAACCTTGTTTCTTTCTATGGAAAAGAAACGCGTGTACATTAAGCGGAGGCCTTGTATCGATTAATGTAATGACGGATTGTTTTAATGACTTGGAATTGGATTAAACAGAATCAGAATAAATTTTGCAAGTAGCGGAGGGGATAACCTTGGAATTGTTACCAAAGAAGTCGAGGAAACAGTACGGCACTGCGTACAATCAATTTCTGTTATAATTGTGTAAGTGATCATGTTGCCAGTACTGGTGCTATGAAGGTCAAACAACAACGAAGACCAAACAACAGATTATAGCTCACCATTGCGCATGTATACTGCAATTTGCACACAATTTTCAGCTGGATACTTTATAATTTAATATTCAGGACTGTCTAAAAGGTAGCACAGAATAACATGTTAAAAATGATTTTATTTTGCCAGAAGGGCTGCTACACTTGGCTTTCAGCCTCGTTCTGCAAACATTCCTACTCAAACACACACACACACACACACACACACACACACACATATAAAGTATATTTATTGTACGAAACGTTTTACGCTTTCAATATAGTGTCAAGCAATACACTCACAACGAAAAGGCTTCGATCTGAACGGGGAAGCTTTACTTTCCCTATCTTCTACCTTAGACAGAGGAAATGATGTATTCCATCCAAGAATTCCATACCAAGATTCCACCAGAAATACAAGTTTTGAGGTGCCCGAACAATTTTATTTGCGTGGCTTTATTTATGTATGGGAACAGTATATATACATATGAAAAGTCGAATAAATTCATAGTTGAGTTTCATACCGTTTAAGGATGCGAGGTGGTTATTTTTGAGAAAATTCTCCACCCAAAATAACTCCTTACAAAGAAATAATTTTCATATTTTTTTCTGAATAAAGGTTTGATTTCAGAATATGCGGGTTTTCTAGTTAAATATTTCCAGCCAGAAATCAAACCGGACTCCTTGTTTGGTAAGCCCGAATATTGAACACTCGACAGCGAGGCAGTCAATTTTTGGAAATCATTTGCTCCTAGTTTATCGTACTTAAAAGAGGACTGAACTAAATTCTAAAGATCTCTAACAATAAAATATAAACAATTCTGAGCATGCTATCGAAAACCACGTCTTTCTACGACCTCTCGTTCCGTTCAAGAAGCACTTTTATGTTTAATGCTCACCTCGCGGTGATGTCATGAGGCTAGGATCGCGACACGCTACTAAATGTCACTTGCCTTAGTTAGACTTGCGTTGCATTGAATTCCTATTATGTTGTGATTGTATCAGTTTTTCTTTCCAAGTGCTCTGTGAGGTGTTAGGTCAAGAATGCCTGCGTGCAGTGCTTGGTTGTGCAAATAATTCCGGCATAAACAGAAATGCTGATTATTACTCATTCCCTGATAGAGATAAGAATCGACGTGTACAACAAATGGGTTGTTGCTATGAAACACAAAGTCTTTATACCAGCCAAAAATGCTGGAGTATGTGGAAAATAAAAGCCCTAGGATGAAACGTAATGTGGTGCTTTCGAAAGTTTTAGCAGAACTGGAAGAAAAACCTCCCAAAAAAGAAACAAATCTTAAAAGAAGCAAGTGCTACAGCTAGTCGATAATTCAGGAAGCAATTCTCAGCAAGAAGGTGCAGTTTCTGAGTTCTAGTTTCTGAGTCTTTACACGTGGAGTTGAAGATTATGCTGTAGTACAGAGCGAGTTGGGAACTGAAACTTTAAGCGCTATAAACGGCACTAATGTGAATCAAAGTTTGACTGATGAGGAAGGTGAATCTTCAGCTGTAAATGATAAACATTATAAACCGAATGAATATTTGAGGGAATGAGCTGAAGATGAAGATGATGTAGGTGTGTCCAGAAAATATTCTTTTGTGTTTGTTTGTGTGTGTAAATGCTCTTTTGCGCTATTCTGTATTTGTCACACATGTGGTGCGCATGTCACTGAAAGAAAATATAACACACAAGGGACACACTCATGAGTGGTGCTCTGGAGGCGAAAGAGGAAGTTTGAAAAATAAAGTGTGCATAGCTTCAGGCATGTATCTTTGCGGAATGACATTTAACTGCTTCTTGTCATTCTCATAAGCAGTCAAACTATCCCATAGCCGGGATTTGTACCACGAATCTCCCGATCTCCGTCCGATTGCTCTTGCAACTGAGCTACCATAGCAACATGTCGGCACGACACTAAATTCTTCAACTGATTCACATTTACCCGGTAAACCACAAGTAGATCTCAAATTGTATTGGGATGACATACCCTAATGACGGCTTACAATGGTTCCCGGCTATGGCATTGAATTTTTCAGTCGTCTGATTCTACCTTTCCAACCCTGTCCAACACACGACTTGTGTGGAAGAGCAATTGATTCCATTAATTGACCTAATAGTGGTTGAAACTACGAAGTCCGGGACTTAAAGCACTTACAACATTGTAAGTCGCCATTGGGATATGTCATCTCAATACAATTTGAGATCTTCTTGTGATTTACCAGAAAAAAAACGCGAATCAATTGGAGAATTAGTGTCGTGCTGGCATGTTGCCATGGTAGTTCAGTGGTTAAAGCAGCAGACATTGGCTATAGCATTGAATTTTTCAGTCGTCTGATTCTGCCTTTCCACCCTTGTCCAATATACGGCTTGTGTGGAAGAACAATTAATTCCATTAATTCTAGTTCACGTTTATGTGGGGATAGACAGCATGACTCCCCAGGATTTTCTGTTAAATATATGACATATTCTATAACGAATTTGGCAACAAATAAAATATTAGACTTCACAATAATTGTACAGAGAGAAACTGTAAGTGGCGATATTGAGAAAGCTGCTTGCGAAAACATACTGACATCTATGAATGAAAACCGGGCTATAAAAGTGTTGCTGATAGACACGGGTATTAGAGTTTTGATGAAAAAGCCACGCCATAAATTTCATGCATGGCATCTTGCTAAATCGCCTATGAAAATATTAAGACACTGCAGTGATTACACATTACCGTTGAAACTTAACGCTTGACTGATCAGCTGCTCCGGCAGGAGATACTTGCTTCAAGTATGCTGACTAGCCGCATGACGCCACAGTGCACTGCCGGTGTGGAAAATACCCTGCAGATCCTGAACAGTCGTACATTGTTCCGGTTTCCAACTTTATTATGCACAACCCAAGATCTTGTAAAATATTAAATAAAATAGAGATGTGAAGTTTTAGTTCAGTCCTCCTTTAAAATAATATTTATGACATATATTTAAAAAAAACTAAAATTTAAGCGTAATTTAAATTAGTTTATAGTCTCGAAATACAACATATTTACTGGCAGTGTTCCGAGCATTGCTTTCTTGTAGTTTCATTGAAGTGTTGAAAACGAACAGAATTTCTTGCAGACATATTTCCACACACCTGCAGTTATTTTGAGAGGTATTTTTAATGTTTATGGAGCTATTCTGCCATACTGGCAGAGTTCGTGTACCGAATGATAATTGCCTTTATGCACTAACTACTTTAAATGATCTGAGGAAAGAAATCTGGTTACTTGAAGAAATCGATAACCAGCGATACTTCTTCGTTATTCTGCATATAAGGCGCCCACATATTCTAAATTTCTGAGGGAAAACGTGGAATGGTTCTCCGCGAATATATGTACTGCAATCAAACCTCTAACCTAATACAAACAAGCTTCAAATGTAATTTTGGTTCACTTACCGCACTAAACATGTCTATTCATTAGATTAACACGTGATAAAATACAAACGAAATAATCACGTCTGGCGACTTTTAGATCACTCTGAATGACTTATTAAACTGCAGCATCAGCAAGTTTCTTTATTTTTGGTGGTGTGGGGAGAGGGTCTCCCGTAAGATTTATCCAGTTTGGTTTTGTATCCTTTGGAATCAAGCTCTTTTGTAATAGCCGGAATGCGGTATTGCTTTAATGGAAGGCAGTAATATTATTTTTTGCAGATCACATGCTTTTCTGGCCTTAGGCACAAAGACGTGCATTTTTGGATGATGATAATAAAAGCTCTGTAGAAAACTCAGGTTATTAATGTACAACTACCTGCAATGTTGCTCATTATTTGTCCTGGGCTGAAGCTAAAATTACTACCTTCTGTGTTTGCTACAATGCACAATTTCGGTCTCTTGAATCCAACTCATTATCACCTTGACTACCTCTGTAGTGGAGTGGTCAGCTTTCTGGCTTGTCAACCAAGAGGTTTTGGAATCATTCTCGGCGGGGGAGGTTTTCTTTACAGAGAATCATTCCCTATCCTTCGCAGGGTCTGGAAGTATGAATGTGAGTGGGTTTCCCAATGAAAATTAGTGAAAAACAACAGCAAAAACCTATATTCAACGAATTGTTTATAAAGTCCAAGGCCCAGATATGATCACAGAAGTTAAAATGGCTTTACAAATGAAAAAAAAAACAAAAGATCAGTTTATGTTCGGAACGCTGTGTTATAGTAAGTTGTTCGCATTATAATAAGTTTTGCTTTAACATTGTATTCTTAAAAAATATGACAGTGCAAAACTTTACGCAATCCATATTTATGAGATGCTTTATAGAATCTCCGAAATAAAAAAATCTCGCTTCACTCACTTTTAAAACTGACTTCGCAACATCATATCGAAATATACTACATCACGTAAATGAATGTATGCCGCCCACGCAGATTTTTGTAACCATTCCACTTTTTCCGTTGTTTTGTTAAATCCCCTATAAGTTTGCGATTTATGAAGACAAAAGAAAAATCTGTTACGTTTAATTGGGTCCCCAGAGAACGCCAGTCACCCGTCTTAAGTCTTAAGGAAGAAATGATCTCGGTTGACTGTCTGCTGTCTCGACTCTAATTAATCTTCCGTGAGACTACAGCTGAGTGGCACTGCAGTCGACTTTATCAGCTCACCAGTCAGTGTCGGGCTTCTGTTGTACTTTTTAAAGCCTCTTCTGGCAGTAAATAGGACGGAAAGTTTAGTGAATAAGAAAAACCTTCTATTGTTTTCAGAGTTGAGTGTTAGTATTGCTGAGGAGCTTTCGTGTTTCGCAAATGTAGCAAAAGCCTTTATAAATAATTGATCTTTTCTTGTTTAAATATGATATTTTCAGGCACATTTAGAGACTAACTTAGATTTTAATGTTTACGAGTTCACTAATTCTATTACATTAAGCACACCATTCATTGCTATTTTCGTGTATCGTAATTACTAATTATAAAAGTAAACAAATAGGTTAATATTACTATTGATTGAGTATGATACAGTGTGTCGATGGAGATTATTCAATTCGTTCCTCACTTGATGCTGTTTTCTTTAATACATACGCGGGTGATAGGAAATAGTTGTGCTAATATGAGACGTAATCAGACAATTCATCTGTGTAAAGACAACCAGATACACCTTCAAAGTAATTTCTTAACATGTTAGCGCAGGAGTAAAGTTTTGCAATTCTCGGAGTTCACACATATAACCCGGAGCGGGATGGCTCAAGCGGTTGCATCTGAGGCTCGCATTCGGGAGATTCCGGGTTCCATTCCCGTTCGAAAGGCCACTCTGGCCTTGGTTCATCCCTCCCCAGTTTGGAGGGAGCAAAATGGCTCCGCATTAACGTGCGAGGCTTGCATTCCGGAGGTCCCGGGTTTGACTCCCGTTGAGCCACTGACTCCAACTTTAGGTTTTTTGGCGAGTTTCCTGGTTGGTAGGCGAATGCTGGGATGGATTATATAATGCCGCGAATTCTACTGTCCTCCATTTCCTATCATTTCATTTTCTTATTATGTTTCAAGGTCGAAGGATCAGGCGAGTGGATGGCAGGCGAGGCGTGTGGCGATGGAACTTGCTTTAAGGAATGTCTGCTTTGGCGTTTGGCGTGGGAAGAGCCCACAGAGAGACCTCTACGTGGGGAGAGATAAACCTGTGCGGTATCTCGCCGACGCCAGGATGCAATATCTGGAAACGTTAGGGACCTCACTGTTGTCCGAGCCAGTCGTCTTTGATCTGTTCGTCCTCTGTGTTCTTCGCTTCGCCCTTTCCTTCTGAAGGTTTCCAGAAGTACAGTAAGCGACTACGCACCTAAATGCCAAAATTCTCCTCCGCTTCCTGATGACCTCATACTACCACATTCTTCTCATCCTTTCATCTTTCAGTGTTGCAGTACCGACGAACGGTAGTGTGCGGCATATATGTTGGATACTTTGAGTTGAGAACTCAAAGTATCTCTTCCCAGTGCGAAACCTTCTGCACCAACCTGTGCCTACAGTTAAGGGGCCATCCAAGAGGAGGTCTGTTCAAAATGGAAACGTTGGAGACCCCGCTGCGTTACGCCTGAGGTCATCATATTGGCTACCCTTCGTACTTCCTGCCTCATACTTTCCTCCCGGAGATTTAGTAGGCACAATAAACCTAGCCTAGCCTAGTCTGAAATCGTCACTGACTTCTAATCCTTATGCTTTTATCCAGGAAAAAATAGCTGGAAATGGCAAATTCTTTCACTCTAATTCATCATCAGCAATTTTGTGTTAAAGTCAGCAGGTGTCTATAATGTAGTCTGTTCGTCTAGTCATTCGTAGTCATTTCCAATACAAGTGTTATACTATTTAAAGAATAGACTACTGCCATGAAAGAGTAATTTATAAAATTATCTTATGACTTCCTTCTTCTTTCTTCTGCCAGCATTAAACTTGTTGGGCCGTTGGATTGAAGCTGCCAATCCATCTTCTGTTTGGCCTTCCTATACTCTCCAACCACATCTTGTTTTTGTCTTGTTCGATACAGAATTCCGTCATTGCTCCGGACGCACTTCAGCCTTGGGCTTATTGTGCTACCTGTATCGGTTTAAAGGCAATTCATTGTGTATGCTCCCTTTACCAAGGAGTACAGCCTCCTAACAGATATGGTTTCAAACTCTTCTGGTTCCAGGAACATTTTTCCAAAAACAATATATCCTGTGAGCTAAAGCCTCACAGGAGCATATAATGTGTCGGACTGTTTAGCTTTCTTTCTTGAACAACTGCAATCTAAGTTACCCCGAAACACTCTCATCGTGTTTAGATGCTTTTTCACAGGAACATGTCCTGTGACAAATGCAATAATTGTTCTCAGCTGAAGTCTATTACATTTAAGTAAGCCTTCAGCTCTTTTCTTACATGGTTTTCTAATAAATATTTTACCATGTTTGTTTCCTAGATTTTAAGTCAGGTTTGGACCAGTTCTTAATAGCCTTTCTTACTAAACACCGACATGTTTCTAGAGCCGGCTCTGGCTCAATAAATTGTGAAACTGCTCCTTGTCTTGCAAGTTCATCAGCTTTTTCATTTCCCTCAATGCCACTATGATCCGGCACCCAGATGAGTTGAACTTCATTCTGTTCTGCCAAGCTTGTAAGCACGTTTAGGCAATATAAAACCATTCCTGACGTTACTTAATGACTACTTAGAGACTTAAGTGGAGTCTAGCTATCTAAGAAGATAAGGATCTCTTTACCAGTGTAAGCTCTCCTTATGTTTTTATGTATGCATCGAATAATAGCATAAATTTTTGTTTCAAAAACAGTAACATATTCACCCAAGGTAAAAAACTTTTTGTGCCTTGGTCTTATGTCACAGCCTCATCTTTTTAGTGCATCACGGTTTTTACATATTTCTATTTTCGACCAATAAAACAGAAGGAAACGCTAAATTTCAACCAGTCATGGCCGTCTAATTCTACCAATTTATAATTTAGTGAGTACACTTCTCTATTAGTTGTCTATACACAATCATTACTCAACGAAACAGTCATAGCAAGTGTAAGACCCTGAAGGTTTCTGTTCGGATGAAGGTTAAGTATTAAGATTATTTATTTATGGGTAAATTATAGTAATAATATTAAATTGACATGAATATTTATTTTAATTCAAAATAAACTGGATCACTAAAGACACTTTAGACTTCTCTAAAACGTTACCTTGTTTATAAATATTTCAAAAGACGGCGAAAGCGATAGAGTAGCAGTGACTAATCATAGATCTGCTTAGAAGCGAGATTTCTATTGTTCTTTTTGTAGAAAAATTTGGAAACAGAGTCAGACAGCTGAAAAATTCAATGTCATAGCGGGGTTTGAACCACACATCCTTGGTTTCCGTGCGATTAATCTAACCACCTGAGTTACCACGGCAACATGCCGGTACGACATTAAATTCGCCAAGTGACTCGCATTTTTTCCCGTAAATCACTAGGAGATCTCAAGTTACTTTGTGATGACATACTCCAATGATGACTTACAATGTCTTAAGCACTTTAAGCCACAGGCTTCATAACTTAGCCAACTATTAGGTCAACCAATGGTAATTAATTGTTTTTGTACACAAGCTGTATGCAGGACAAGGTTGGATAAGTAGAATCAGACAACTGAAAAATTCAATGCTATGGCCAGGGTTTTGAGCTTCAACTGACTCGTGTTTCTGGTTTGCCAGGAAAAATTGTAATTCCCGTGAATTTAATGTCATTTCGATATGTTGCTATGGTAGCTCTAGAGCCACCGCATTGAAACAGGAAGGTCTGTAGTTCAAATCCTGAGTATAGCGCTGAATTTTCCAGTCGTCTGATTTTGCCTTTCCAACCTCGTCCTTCACACGGCTTGTGTGAAAGAACAATTAATTCCCATTAACACACTTTGTTTAAGTCTTGAAACAGAGACTTAAATCCCACTCAAGTTCTGATGTTTTCTGGATGAACTTTATACCACTGATGAAATCAGGACATCACTACATTTCTTACGTATTGTATTTTCTAACCTCAGCACATCTCCGCGAATATCATTGACAAAGCCTCTGTAGTTCTAAAACAGTTCTCTAATTGAATTTGTGTGTGTTGTATAACATATTATGGCACGTCCCATCATAGTGAAATTATTCAACATTTTCCTCAAGGTAAAGCACTGCGAGAGAATGATCGTGCAGGAAAGAGAACTTCCTCAAGGAAAACAGTAAACATTAGGATTCTTATCATACAGGATACTGTTAAATTCCTCACCACCAGGAAAATCCAAATTTCACACATCATAGCAGTTGGAAACTAAATACAGTTAGCCTGATCTGGTAAACGTCGTTTGTTTGTTTAATTCAGCAGGCACTTGGTTTACCTCATTGGTCTAATAAAGCATCTTAACTTATATGAATCAACTGGTGTTCAAAAAATACATAGACGAAGAAGAAAAAAAAAACTGCTGACCAAAACAATAGAATCAAAACCCAAATATCTTAATGTATTGAATCCACGTGACTTTCCCTGCGTAGGTCATATCGGACGGTAAATGAACGAAATGTTACCGAAATGAGTCCGGAGTCCCTAGAGCTTAGAGTTATCCGACATTTGTCTTTTCAGGATAAAAGAAAACCCTAGAAGAAATCTTATCTCACCTAACTCACCTAATCTCACCTAACCGAGATTTGAACTCGGAGGACTCTTGAATGTGAGGCAGACATGCTACCTCTACACCACGGAGATAAAATTCATGTTTACTCATTTCTTTGTAGGTATAACAAAAATACAGTAGGTTAAAGTGACGGTCAGTTTTTTTAAGAAAACCGGATCACTATGTAATGGCTTTGAAATATGCTCTTTGCGTCACCAAGAGAAAAATCTTATATGTTACATTCACACGACTTTCTCTACTCACTATGGTTTATTTTTATGTAGCTTCTACATAACTATTCTTACGAAAGCTTATTTTTCTGTCTACTTAATGTCAACCGAATAAATTTTTTTTTCAGAAATACATTCATTACACTTGTCGTTGGAGGGTACAAAGGAACCCGAGTAAATAATCAAATGTTTAAAAGCTATAAGGTATATGCTGGCCTTGAAATTCCATAATGTTTTTCTGATATTACGAGAAACAACTGAGTAGCAACAGCACTTTAAACAAATTGTTTGTTGAAAATTTCAAACCAATAATAACGGATATTTCTGAAATGGGTTGATGCCACAGTAAATGTTATTTCGAATAAACTGTGAGCTTTAAACAGTCTACATGTTCTGTGTAATGCGTTTTTGTCTCTTTCTCAGGTTTTCCCGTATAAAATTATACATTCGTTCCGAATGGAGAGGACTTCATAGGATATTTCCAGAAAATTCATCATATAAATTTCATTTATCATGTAAATATCTTAAATATGACTTTCTTGAAAATCTCCATGATCTCTTTCTCAGTATCTTTGAGAGATTCTGAGCTTTGGTATATATTAGACTTCTCGTTTTTTAGTTATAGTGTTCACAATGAGATTTTAAATTATAATACTTTGCCTATCATGAACATTGATATTGTCACATCTATGAAGCACAAATCTGCCATGATACCTCCGCAAATTTTCAGATTTACAAATTGTAGCATTTGTTGCAACTGTGGAATTTTTAGAACAGAACCCTGATCTAAACGGCCGAAGGACTTGACACGCTGACCACATGTTATCCATACTGCCCTCTGCTCACTGCTCCCTGTGGAGGCGACAGAAAATACAGCAGCGGTCGTGCTTAAGGTCTGGGTTGGTGTACCATTGTGACTCTCTGGCAGATGTAGCCTCTTGATATTTATTTTTAAATAAAACCATCTCCATGCTGAGGTTGGTCATAAAATATTGAGAGTACAATTACATGCAAAAAAAATAAAAGAAAGAAAAGACATGTAGGTATAGTCCGTTTTGTTTGGTATTAAAATGTCAAATAGCTGCTGAATCTATCAGCACCGGCGTTCTTCTCCATCTGTTTTGCGATCTAGCTTACATAGGCACAACACGTTTTAGCCAGACAAGTAATACTCCCGCAGGTTCATGAGACTGGACCTTAAAACTGGGATAGCCATACTGAGGAGCCATTCACAATGAAAATTAAATATTAACATGACGACGTAAAACTTAAGCGCAAAATTAACGTGATATGCCAATCGCAACCACAAACGGAAACATAAACAGTAGTCAATCGCCTGAGAGCGTGAAACACTGAGCTAATACCACGGCTTGAAGCGACCACCGACAAAAGAGGTTATGTACAGCGCTTTTCTTCCACCTGCGGTCACCACACGGTGGCTCGCGCGCCAGCGCCCGCAGCTCAAACCCCTGCCGAAACAATAATATCCGCACAACCCACACGTTCTGATTTTTGCAGTTACAATTACAGTAATAATAAGTACATACCTTATCATAAGAGATTTGGAAATGTTGTCACTCTCTATCCACATATTTCTGGCATTTTCTCAGGAAATTTTCATTCACACTCGAGAGTTCAGTATCTAAAATTGAGTGAAATTCTCGCGTGATGTTTTCTTTTAGTTCTTCCAATGCATGGAGGTTTGTTCCACATACTTTATTTTTCAAGTTTTTGCATACACGAAAATTGCATATAGTTAGATCAGGGTATCTTGAGGGCCATAATACTTTATTAATTACCCCATCTTAAAATTTTCCTGAATTAAACTAAATGTCTCTTCAGCTGTATGAGCGGTAGTAAAAGTCTTGTTGGAAAACCCCAGACTGACATTCAAAGTAGGTCAGCGGTTCAAAAACTGTGTGAGTCATTCCTGTATCTCTCTACATTTATTATTTGTTCAGAAAGTACAAATCATTTTATTCTGTATGCATTTATGCATACCACACACCGATTTTCGCGTCATGCAAGAGAATATCGTGTGTAAAATGGGGTTTCTCTGTGCTTCAGTATCTGTTATTTTACGACGGAACATAATAATGCAAATGGGACCATGTTTTGTCAGAGAAGAATATTAAGAATGAGTCAATTATTCTATAATTTCGCAAAATTCAATTACAGAAATTTACCCGACTCTGATGATATATACAAAATTGTGTGCAACAAACCCCATACATTGGAAGAACAAAAAGAAAACATCAGGCGAGAAATTCCCTCAGTTTCAGATGTTAACTCTAGAACGTAAAAGAATGTAAATGAAAATTTCCTTAGAAGATGCCAGAAATGTGCGGATAGAGGACAACATTTCTAACATTTCTCCTGTTAAGGTAAGTGCTTATTTACATTGTATTTGTAAATGTAAATACGAGAACATGAGGCGGGAGTCCGAGCTCCAGCGGCTGGCGCGAGAGCCGACAAACGATGGTCACAGTGTGAAAGAAAATCAGTGTACATGTATGAAAATGAACAAGAGCCAGCTACCCGGTTAAAGGACGTTAAACTCACAAAACAACACGTCTTATTATCACAATTTGTTTTGCTGCGATTTTTATAGATATCCCAGTGATTCCTAGCTCGTGATCTTACACAGAAGGGTAGGTAGCAATCAGTACATTGAGACGGAAAATGTAATTTGAAATGGTAGAAAGATCACACGAGGCATATAGTGAATTGCTCTCTGATTGGCTAGTGTCTTGTTTTTGAGGTTGACAGAAACATGAAAGCTTGGGGCTTGCAAACTTATATGTTTAGGTTATAAATTTATAGTCATATTTATGTTAGCCATTGTGAACGCGTGCATTAAGATAACGTGAAACAAGCTTTTTTGCTTACGTTATGCTTATGTCTAAGTTTCATTGTGAATGGCCCCTTACTTTATTTATACCCAATCCTAGCAAACTTGATAATTGTACCGAGATTTACTTCAGCATAAAGGTTGGGTTAAGAAATTGTGGAAATTTCATGGAGAAAATAAGCTGTTATGATCTGAGAGATAGGCAAAGTTTTTGCACGTAAATGGACATAGCTGAAACATCACACTATCAGGTGAATCAATATTTCTTTCGTCTAAATTATAATTGAATATTCTAGTCTTAAGTATTCTTAAGTTCCAATTCTAGAGAAGAGTAATACAAAAGGGTTACGTTAAAACTAAAACAGATACTTACAAAGAAAGGGATGAGGCCTTTTTCCTTGTCTCGAGCAATAGCTTCTCTTAGCCGGTCTCCCCGTAGACTCAAGTTATCATCACTTTCTATATAACGCATCTTAACCAGGCCTATTAGCCCGGCTTTTTCCACCGAAGAATGAGCCTGCAACAAAATAGCCTATAGTGCCTCATATCAGAATATTGTTACACGCTGGGTAGAGGCCTAAAGGCTCAAATGAAAAATTAAATTAATTTTGAGTACCCAGCACGTACATTGAGGGGACATATACTCACTTGGCTGGGGAGGACCGAAACGTGGTGTGGAAGTTAAGAGGAAGGCGTGTAATTTTTACTGTACAAAATCCATAACACAAATTTACTTACATATACCTAGATTTATTTCCCAACCGTTTGGGCTTCCTACATTATTAAATATGAAAGGTGAGGGGAGATGTCCACCGATCCAAAAGCCGGCTTGCACGCGCGATCCGCTCCACATGGAATCCTAAGCAAGACAGACGCTATCCCCACCACTCGTGGATAGCAAACTCGCAGCCAGGAGTGACGTCATCCCAGTCAACAAATGAAAACAACAATATTAACAATGTAGAACAACAATATCTAGTAATGACAATCAAACACCAAATTATTAATACGCCACATCATATGAATAACTATATCTGAGCCTGTGGATTCATTACCATCACCTAGTTAAGCTGCTCACCCTTTTGCAACTATAGCAAAAGAATGACAGATAATGTGACTGTTTTGCTCGAAGCTATGAGACTTTTCACTTAAGAGTATAGTTATACATCATGCGGGGAGGAGAGAAAAGGGGCATTTCTCATAATTTGAACTATGGAGAAATCTTAATGAGTACATTGAGGAGGTTTATGGATAATTTTATTTCATCTTCATAGATATAAAGAATAAATTGCATCATCATAAACGTTCAGGATTAGGCCATGTGGCCTGATCTTTCTCCAGTGTTCAAATCTATTTCTTCCAGTGTTTCCATGGGCGTCCCAATTGGCTGTTGTAGTTAAAGACTGTCACATATATTCTATCGTTGTTCATTATTAATAGATACTCATACCATTGCTGTCTATATAAATGTATAATTAAATGACACTTTCCGTACTTAATTCGGAGAGTATATCTCTGTTTCTTCTTCTATATTGTAGTCTATATCGTTCCAATGTCTTAATACATTCATTCCAGCTGTCTCTAAGAGCTTTCTTTAGTTTTTAGTCAGAGTCCAATTTTCGGTCCGTATGTTAATGTTGGGTTGGTCGTAGTTTTATAGAATTGTAGTAAGTTTTCTTTCCGTACTTTTCTTATTAATATTCTTTTAATTATTCCAATAGCTGTATGAATCTGATGAAGAAGAAGAAACAAAAGCAAACAATTTCTTGGGAAGAAAGGCACTTTGGCAACCACAAGTGGGTGAGAAAATTCGTGCTTTATATTTAAGGTGAAAGCTGCATCCGCAGTAGATTATGTGCTGTTTGAGAAGACCTTAATACAACAAGGGAATGCTATTAGGTTTTCATAGTGACTTTAATTTCCATGTCAATTATCAGCGAAATGTATAATATTAACGAAGGCAACCAAAAACGAGATACACTTGTTTTAACTGAAATGGACGTAAGGTAGAGCAGGTAATTACTAATGCGCACGACTTTATTTAATAAAAATAATAGGAGGTATTTTCTTTTATAATTTAGAGACACATAACAAAACGAAATTATTTTATTTAAGAATTTAATCGAAGAGACTAAGACCTAACGTAAATTTTTGTTTAAAAAACTGAGCCAATTGTGGCTCTTTATTCACCGAGTGGCTGTTTCCGTAGAGATGGCCGCAGTTCTTTCATGTACCTGGAATCATGAATAACAATTTTCGGCCCCTGCTTGTCAGTACGTCGGCAGCCTGAGGAACATTAGTAGTCGGCTGCACCAGGTTCCTACAGCGCTCGGCAGGTTGCGTCCTCTCAGTCAGTATAGGTAGTGCTTACGCTGTCTCCACGTCATCACCTGATCTTCCCGGTGACCCCTGAGCGATGCGTGCTGAGGAAGAAGTGTTGTGACAGTTCTCGACGACCAGCGAAGAAGAACTTTTCTTGAGCTTCGTGCCTGGGAGCGGCCGTCTCCACACTTTTCGGCCTTGTCTAAATTATATATACATATACTTTTGGCGTAAGTAAAAATCTAAATTCTTTTAGTGTGTGGAGCGGCATTTAAAATCTTGGAAGCGAGTTTATATCATAACATCGTGTGTTAAATTCCATTTAAAATGGCAAATGTTGTGTGAGAAGGACAAATTCAAATGCTATATGCTTCAATTGTAATATATCTCTGTTTCTACATTTGAATATTAATATATTCAGTGCTTTGGGCTGTATGGATTGTTACCTTTATTTAGAGCTGCTTTAAATTCTTGTTTCATTATCTTTATCTTTTGGTAGTACAAACAATTATTACTCTGGGGGAATGCTTTATTTCCAATGCATTCTATAATGGACCCAGCATGTTACTTTTCCAGTTTTTTTAAAGTAATTGTGACATTCTATACTTCGACTACTTCTAAATCGGCCTTGCAAGAACGTTACAAAACTAATAAAAGAATCAAAATAAACGGTGCAACGTACGGTATTAGTACCTAATGCTGTTTTAACAAGTGATACCGCAATTGCCTAGACCATGTGCAGATCAAGGAAGTAAGAGACTTCAAGACCTAGTTGCAACCTCTAAGTGTGGTGCAAATTATGTTTTATACAAGGCACTTAAGAGAAAATAAGAATAACAAAAAATGCACATCTGCTGTTGTATATGACTTGACTTATCGTTCCGTATTTGAATTACGACGCCAAGAAAAGTGCGTAAAATGTTATCTTGTCAATCCTCTCTGTATATACAATAATCTTCCGGGTGGATGACATGTATCCCTCTAGGTGCCGATTCTATCGTTGCGATAGAACGTAACCACATATATCAACCACATTTAAAGCATAACGAAAAATACCTCTTACGAGAAGGGTATCGATCACTTGGAATATTTCTTGATATATTTCCTCTTTGTGTAATACCGATTGGCTGTCTTAAGGTAATTTCAGGTATACAATGCGTAAATTTACAAAATTCTAAATTATGGCGGTTTCCCTTTCATTATGCGTTTTTTGGAAAATCTTATATAGAGTAAGAAGGGGCAACTGCATTTATAAAATATTCGTAATTTGTCGTGGGCTTTCAAAATTAAAATTAAATTGAGTTTTATTTATGGACGCTCTTTAACTGCTGTGGTGGTCCTTAGCGTCCCATTCTATATTGGGCGTATAGACTGGTAATTTTGTTCAGAGGCCTCTTTATCATGCCTGAGGTTCTTTTACGTGCCGTAAACCTACGACACGGGACCGCCGGTTTTATTTCCCTTCCAAAGGAAACAATGCTAAGGATTTTTACGCCTGAAAAAAATCCATCGCCCTTCACCGTGTTTGAACCCGCGACCTCAGGTACTGGAAGCTAGCATGGTAACTACTACACCACGGAGCACGACTGTGGTGCTTTGATTTTTGCTATCGTATCACTTTATGCACAAAATGTTTACAAGTTTTTGAGCATAAAGATATAGCGTTGTCTCTGTAGGAAATTTTAAATTATTAATTATATGCCAAGGTTTCCAAGAGATGTGTTATACATCTTCAGATGTTGAATTATGAAATTTATCAAACTGAACTGCAGAAGTTGAGTTAAATACAATTGTAAAATCTTTAAAAGACTCGTTAAATATAATGCAAAGTATCACAGGAGCAGTTCTAAACCGTTCTACATTTCTTCTTGCTATCTACATTTCATCTACCTGTTTTATAACAGATAACATGAACCGAATAGGTGTTCTTTGCATTAAAAGAGCGAAGTTCTGGACAAACATATGGTATCTAACCGGTATCAGAGCGCAAACTTTGATAACATCTTGCTGTAGCAAAGTATTGTTTACATTCCCTGTGCGTACAAGATAAAATGGTTGCAGCTAAAATAGCTTTCATCTTCTAGTAAACTATTGGTCATTTAGTTATATAGTTTTTATTGGTTTTTTTATTTTTTGCAATTTGAAAGCGTTTAAATGCAGTTATTGTCCAACACAGAAAACCGGCAATCTTTGTGGGTTTGGGAGTACTGCGCTCATGAAAGCCAATATAATATTTTATATGACCAGACAATCTTTGGAATAGGCGTAGAGTATCTAATATGTTATGAACTGAAAAACGAATTTCACACACCTGAAGATAGGGAGGGGCTCATTAAAATAGATGATATAGATAATTTAAATATGCAAGCAAATACAATTTTCGACATAAATCTGTGTTTTTAAATGAAAATTACAACGAAAGAAGCAAACCTTTAATTATCACTAGTCTGTATTTTCAAACTTTTTGTCAGACGATTTCTTAAAAGTAGGTGTTATTGAATCAAGTTTTTATGCTGATTCCAGAAATAACTTCCTTTTTTTCTATCACGTCAGGTTTTTACACAAAATAAGTAATGTTTTGACAATTTTACTAATGAGCGTAGAAAAACATTCAAATACCATTTCACACAAGGTAAATTTTTATTCAATAAACATTTTAAGAGTACTCTCAAGAACTTCCCTAATTTATTTCATGACTACATTTTAACAAAACAAGAAGCCAAAGTGTTTCATTTAATTTTTTTCAAACTTTCTTTTCTTTGACTTCCTTGCAGATCCTTGAAGATGACTGTCCCTCCTCAACATCCAACAGTAGTCGGCCATCATAGTTTCATTCCATCTCTCCTGGTACCTCCTCTCCATTTCCTTAATATCTTGGTGAAAACGTTCACCCTGCTCTTCACTATAACGTCCCAGATTTTCTGGAAAGTAGTCGATATGTGAACGCAGAAAATGCACCTTTACACTCATGTTACAACCCATCTTCTTGAAATTTTCCAACATTGTTTTGACAATGGCCTTGTAATTAGGATCTTTGTTGTTGCCTAAGAAGTTTTCAGTAACTGATCGGAAGGCGGTCTGTGCTTCTATTTCTCTCTCATTCATTGTCTTCTCAAAATCTTCATCCTTCATCAATTTCTTTATTTGAGGACCAACAAAAATTCCAGCCTTTAATTTGCCTTGTGTAATGAAGGGAAATTTCTTCGAAAGGTACTTGAAGCAGGGTCCATCCTGAGCTAGAGCCCTTACAAATTGCTTCATCAAGCCCAATTTTATGAGTAGTGGCGGAAGCAATATCTTTATATCTCTATATTTTTGAAGTGAAATTGTGAAAAAACCGTACGTGATAGAAAAAAAAACTAAAAGCAGTTCTGAAATCAGCATAAAAAGTGCGTCAGAATCACTTATTAGTTTTCAGTCATCCGATATCATGCAGACTAGTGTTATTTTCCTTTTTCTTTGTGAATGGAAAGTCTACGATTTTTCAGTGTATTAGATAACTAAAAAATAGCATTAAGAACAGCTTTTGCCACATTTAATGTGTTTTTCTAATTTATTTATGAACGCTCTTTAACTTAGCGTCCATAGCGTTCCATTCTATATTGGGCGTGAAAGAGCGGTAATTTTGCTCAGAGGCCTCTTTATCAGGCTTGAGGTTTTTTTACGTGCCCTCATCTACGACATGGGACCACCGGCTTTACTTCCCGTCCGAAGGAAGCCATGCTAAGGATAAATTTAATGTGTGAACTGCCTCACGATTCCCTGCAACGTGAAGTTCGCGCCTAACGAACGGTTGAACCTCAGGATGTAGAACTGATGTGTGTTTCGTTGACCTCGAACGTCACTTTACTTTACAATTTCTCGGGTTATAATTGGTCTATTACGATGCAACAAACGCCATTCTTAATGTTATTTTCCATGTTATTAATTGCGTCAAAACTAATACGGGGTTTCCATTTAAGAAAACATAAGTATATTATTGATAAGCTATTTTATAAAGAAAATAAGCGTTGCATGTAAATAACTACATAGGTATAACAGAACACAAACATAAATTAAATAAAAACCAGTAACCTTCTTCAATATCCTATTTCGTTCCTTCTCATGGATGAAGTCGTAAACACGTGTACTAACAGGAATGGTATGCGTTGTGATCTGTGAACACCGGAAAGAACGAACCTGGCCTAGTTGTCCCATTTTGTAAATTAATTGAGATAAAGGGACGTCTCACTTCCCACCTCTAATAAATACACTAAAATGTGCCATAATTGGAATTAACTGTTCTTCCAGACAAGCTGTGTGTTGGACAAGGTTGGAAAGGTAGAATCAGACGAGTGAAAAATTCAATACCATAGCCGGGATTTTAACCACGGATCTCCCGGTTTCCGTCTGGTTGCTTTAACCACTGAGCTACCATGGCAACATGCCGGTACGACATTAAATTCTTCAACTGATTAATTGACCTAATAGTGGTTGAAACTATGAAGCCCGGGACTTAAAGTACTTACAAAATTGTAAGTCGCCATGGGGTATGTCATCTCAATGTAATTTGAGACCTCCTTGTGGTTTACCGCCAAAAATGCGAATCAGTTGGAAAATGTAATGTCGTTCCGGCATGTTGCTGGTAGCTCAGTGGTTAGAGCAACCCGACGGAGACCGGGAGTTCCGTGGTTCAAATCCCGGCTATGGCATTGAATTTTTCAGTCTGATTCTACCTTTCCTATGCCATAGTTGTTTAGACATGATACTAAGATCTTTGATCATCCCAAGGCTTCATCTCCAACAATTGCTTGCCTGTGTCATTCGACACAAAGACAATCTGTACAAACATAAGGTAGAACTTACCTGATCTGAACAATAGGCAACTAGCCGAGAGTTGATTTCGGCGTCCTCCAGGTCCTCATATTGCTCCCGGTAACGGCTGATGGCCTCAGTGCGTCCTGCCAGTAGACATACAAACGTGGCTTCGCTAGCTGTTGTCTGTAAAGAGTATTTGTTATAACGGATCCGTATTAAAGAATCTTAATATAAATTAAGATAAGTTTTGTTAGTGTGCTGTACCTGAATAACGCCGCCTCCTCTGCTATCTACTCGCGTGTGCAGGAACTCATCCGGTAGACCTATCATTTTACCGAGCCAGTTCATTACCACAGTCTCTAACTCCGTACATGCGGGGCTAGATGCCTGTAATACATTTACAATATGAAAACCAGCTGGATAATTAAATTTATAGAATCGGAAGCATGAACGAAGGTGGGTGAATGTAGGTTACGCAGTAGCACTGATTTAAGTCACTGACCTGCCGGCCAAACAGCATCAGTCAGTCACTGCTCCTTTCTGAATGCAAGTCGTGGCGCGTTTGCGATATTCCCTGGGGTATTGAGCCCATTAGGAGAGGGGTAGAGCGAGTGAGAATGAAAGAAAGAGACAGTGTATTATCTTTCCTCTCTATAAGCGCAATAGGTTTATCCTAACCCGCCTTCGTTCCTGCTCCCGACTCTAACTACTACGTATTAAAATATTCTTTGTTCATCTGAACTACACAAAAGTTTACAACTAAAGTTCTTTTGAAGTTAAAAAGGGGTACAAAATGCGCTTTGTTCCACACTGTGTTGAAATTTGGTGTTTCTAATATGAAAACTACGAAAATGGAACTCCACTCTTCATATCTACTTTCTAAACTGCATGTTTACCAACGTACAGAAGGTAAAATCTAATATGGAGTATTTCATATTACACTAGCATAATACTTCTCAACAATATAACAAATATGAATTACAAAGTGACATTTGTGCTATGCCATACTTAATGTTTCCCCTTTCTAAACCATTGCGCAAAAAAGAAATTAATGATAAACTTTTTCTATATGAACGTTTAAGCTGTGTTAAAAAGACCAACGTATCATTGTTATTATGGTCTTCTTCTTCAGGCCAATGGCTGCTTTTGGGCGCTGTTCTCTGTATTTATACAAGTTCAGAGAAAAGGAAGGAAAGGAACGTTGACCTTTTTTAATATAACTCACAAGGTTTATAGTGAAAATTCACTTCAACATAACTAAAGTCGTCAACGTTTACATACTAGGATAGACATTTTCGTTTAGCGCGAGGCAGTTATCCCCAAAAAAGCTCAGTTATTATTACCACGTAGTGAGTTTCAAACTGAAGCTGATAAACGGATTGATAAGTACATTTAATAAACAATCTTGATGACAATTTGTAATTAAATTTAATAACAAGGTCCTGTTTATACGGAATCACATGTTAAAGATAAAATATGGATGTGAACAAGAAGAACGGGGATTATCGTTGCTTCTGCATCCTTCCCTTGTCTCTCTTTAGAGGTTTTCAAAGTGAACCACTTTGGAACAGAAATATTCCTAATTTCATTTCTTCTTCTTTTTATTTATTATTGTGATTATCATCATCGTTAGTATTTTATTTCGGATTTTCCTTTGGAACTGGTTCCAAAGTTTATATTCATTTCTATGAACCCTTGCCGAACACACATTCGCTCTTAAATTCTTATATTTATATTTTATATTCTTACCAGCCCATTAAATGAAACAATTCTGACATGATTGAATTAGAGTTCAAATTCTCTCTATCGGCCACTCCATGCTTATTTTCAAGAGGTTCGGAATTCAAGTTGAGAATTGCAGCACATCGCAAGTTAGTTTAATAATAACTGAAAGAGATGCATCATCAGTGTTCTGCACAAAAACAAAGTTTGAAAAGCTTCATTCACAAAAGTTAACGACATTTTGTTAATCAACGTAACCAAAATATTCATAAACGGAAAGTTTTATTGTTGAGCACATGCAATGTTGATGGATATTCTTCATAAATAATATTTGTTGATTAGCAGTATAAATGAAAATATGCCTATATTTATATACATCTTCAAATTTCAATATTTGATGAAAATAACGTTGCTTCTGCACAGTATGGAACAATATGTATTAAACAACCGCTTAGAAAGCGCATTTTCATATTAGCATCGGCTTAGTGATAAATATCTCTTGTAGGAGGCATTCACAAAACTACCGCAAGTTTCTATTTTAAATAAAATACTAGTAAAACATTTCATGAGGATTTTCTTCCTATTTATGGTAGACATTAAAAATCATGTGTCGAATTCATTGAACTTAAAAGTAGAATGTAAGTTGCGTCGTGTGACAAGAATACAGAATACTAACCCATGTGAAGCCTAGACAGTTGATAGCATCAGCCAGCATATCCCCTAGCAATGAAGGAAAGGAGTTCAATGCTGGAAAATAAGCGTGCATGTATGGACTCTGCCAGTGTGTCACCTGAAACAGTCAACGTTCAGTAGAAAATATAAAGCTCTCAACACAGCAAAGTGCATTTCTGTTCAGAATGAAACTCAGGGGCCGTTCACAATGGAAATTGAGGCAGTATTTTATATCACAACACTGTGAATGCCAGAGTAATTGTAGTGTAAATTAACATTATTGTATGACAATGATTTTAGATGTTTGTTAACTATAAGCATTGTTAGGAAATAAGTTTACACGGCCTCACTGAATAGGAGTGGGTAACAATGAAGCGAGGGGGTGTCTAAGTAGAAGAGACAAACAAATGACGTCAGGGTAGCGTGCCTTTCTTTAGAAATGGAGGGAATATCTTCCCTAGAGCATATGTGTTTGTAATTTTGATTGGCTTATAAAACAGACGCTAATGTTGGCGCGATTTATTAACCAATAGCAGCTCTATTATAATGTTTAGGCATATCGGGGTGAGGGAGTATAAATTCTTGAGCCAGAGGCAAGTAACGCGCATTCTACAGAATCATTCCCAATGCAAACGTCGCGCAGTTCTAAGAAATCTCTCTCGCGAGTTATACGTCAGGCATTTCTAAGGAAGCATTCATGAAGTACACATTATGCAATTCTGCAGAATCTCTCGCGTCGTAAAGTTAGTTACAAAATGTGAAATACGCAAATTAATAGTGCGTGGCAAATAAGTGATTGTAGTTACATTCGAAAATATAACAGTTTCAGTCAGGCGTGTATCAAGATTAAATATGTGAAATTAATTAAGTGTGACGGCAATAAAAGTGTAAAAACAAATTCTTTTATCAGTGTTATCTTTTAGTAACAACTCCTTTCCGTTTACACATCCTGTTCAAGAGATATTTGCTCGACTGAGTAGTAATAGCTAACCGGAGGACAAAGAACCCAAAATTCAAAATAGTAAAACAATAACAGACGCTCAGCAAATAAGATAACACGAACAGATTACTGCGACAAAATTAAGCATTAACATAACGTAAAACTTAGGATGAACGCGATATGTAAACGACAAAAGGAAACATAAATGGCAGCTAGTCGGTAAAGAGTGTGAAACAGCTAAGTTAATATGGCGGTATGCAAAGCGATAGTGAACACGGCGAAATAGGTTATATACATGTATCAAAATGAGCTAACTACCCGGTTAAAGGACGTTAATCTAAAAAAGTCACCTATCATGACAATTTGCTTTGCTGCGGTTATTAAAGATTTCTGGCCTGTGATCTTATGCAGGAAGGCAGCGAGTCAACACACGGGAAAGGAAAATCTAATGTGAGATGGTAGAATGATCACGTAATGGGGTGTATGGAAAATCGCTTTCTGATTAGATAGTTTCTTATGTTTGACATAGACATAAAAATGAAAGCTTGGAACTTGCAAACTTCTACGTTTACGTTGTAAGTTTATGGCAAATGTGAACACGTGTATTATGATAACATGTTTACGTTATGCTCATGTCAAGTTTCGTTGTGAATGGTCCCTTAAAGTGTGAACACTTGTTGATCTAAGTGCCAAAGCAGGACATTTGGATGTGGTATCTAAATGAACTATGTTCCAATACCAAAGTTATACTATAGAGGTTACGAGTAGTTTCACTCTTGGTGTGTTGGTTGTAATAGCTTATATCTCCAGTTGGAACTTGATATCGGAATCCGAAACTTAAGAAATAAATATAGAACTGGAAATCGAAATGTGACAGATATACATGTTGATCATGATGATGATAACTGAGTGGCCGCTTAAAGAGGCCATGCACGCAGGCTTTAGAGCCCTTTGTGACTCATATTTTAGGCACTACTCAAATTCGATGCACCGTATGAAACCGATCACGTCTTGATATCTGCCCATTCTTATTTCCTCAGGTTCTAAAAAGAAGGACCCTATGGATACATACCTATGCATGGCGAATCCTTCGCAACCGTATAGTATATGCTGTGAGGTCTCAATGTCCCTCGAACATTTCGGATATAAAGGGTCTCGTATAAGACCCGTTATCTATAGATGTCTGCGCAGAGTGTTGTGGCCCGTAAGATAGCCCACAACCCTTCTGAGCTTAGCGCTGTTCAAGTTCAGGAGAAACTCGCTCACTTTTCCGTCAGACTCTGATATCAAATCATGGACCTGCCTAACAGTGGTTTACTTACTCCAGATCTCAAGATGAGCCCTCGCCGAGAGCTGGGTTATCTCATCCTGACGTTACTAGCTGACACCCCGTAGAAGGGCTCCAGCCCAATAAAATCGAGCCCCGATATCCTCTTTGCAAGGATGTCTGCCATCTTATTTCCTCTAATGCTAGCATGCCCAGGAACCTAAAGAAGTGTAACCGGACAGCTGGTACAGAGTCTACCTGATATCCTCTGGCATTGACACAACAATCTGGATGTGGTTTTAACCGCCCTAAGGGCTTTCAAAGCTGCCACACTATCCGAGCAGATGTATACATCATCGCTCGCCTGCATGGAATAGTGTAAATATGCACTGTGCAGGCTAAGATCGCGTAGGTCTCAGCCCGGAAAACCGTGGCAACTCACCAAAGGCAATGACAAGCCTGATTCTAGGGGCCCAGGCCCCAGCCCCCGTCCTGCTCCCCGTGGCGAGAACCATCCGTGAACCACGTCTTGCCTCCTGCTTTCTGGAGATACCCGGACTCTGGGTCCCACTCTTCCCTACATATTCACATTACTAATGACTTTTTACCACACCTATATGGTGTTACAGATTTCAATTGACAAACTTTAAGGGGTTACAAATGTATGGTGCAGGAACGCCTTGATATAGGACACCTATGACCGTAAAGTTTGAACTTATGTAATGTATTTTTATTTCAGTATTTACTCTGATAAATGCAAATAAATAAAGACTTGATACGAATGCGCTACCGATTTCCACTCTAAAATAATTAATTTCTCTTCCGTAAGTGTGAAAATAACTACCATTGCGGTATTTTCTAAGTTATGAGCTTTACTTTTCCTGGAAAAATGCTCCGTCAGCAAGGGCTAAGCCACCATTGTTACCCAAACTTTCATTTATTCATTAATTCATTTATCACCTGTATAAATTACAATATAATTCATGGTAAAACCAGGAATTGGATCACAGGTTATAAAATGTCTAATAGATAGCATATTTAGATAAGTGAAATATATACACTAATCATTAACATTAAATAATAGGTATACAATTCAAAATATACTTAGGTTCAGTATATTAACATCGTATATGTGAATTTAGAATAATCGTACGTATCAGAGAGACAAACAATAGTTAGCTGTGGTAATAGCACAGTCATGATCGTCTCAACCGGTGGTGCTGGGGCCAAAAAATTAAACACATTTAATTTCTTGCATCTTTTTCAAAGCTTAAGTACATGTTCAGAGGTATGCACATGGAAATTTTGAGTTTAGCTTGGTCACGATTACTGGCAAGTAACAGAAACTCAGGAAGGTTTCATCAGCAGCGTACTCCTGTGTGTATACATATACATATATATATATATATATACATGTATGTGTGTGTTTGTGTAATAAAAACATATTAATCGACGATATCCATCTATTAAGTTTAATAGTTTCCAATACTGGTTTATACGAATAAGCTCCTCGAATTTATTTCAAAGATGAGAAGTAATATGTGGTTAACCCCTACAGCACTGCGGGTTGCTTAAAATAAGTTATGAACGCCTCAATTCGAAAACACTACGCTTTCATTGATGAAACCCAGGCAGTAATGTAATGCGAGTCATTGCTCGATTTACGTTTACGTATCACAGAGAAAGTTGAAGCATTCCGTTCTACCACGCGTTACCCTACAGGGAATTGTGGTCAGGATTAAATTTCCTCTGTCAGGAAGTGTTTATTTGGTTCTCTTTCATTCTCTTTGCTTTGTATTTGTGACTGTGGAGGTAAATCTGTGAACGCTCATGGAATACAAGGAATCTCAACCTCAAATACAATGGATTTTAAAGAAGCTCACCTTTGAAGCTTAACAATTTTTGGACAAGTTCTTAAATCTCCTACGGAGTATCCTTATGAGGCTAAATATGCACTTTGTTTTTCGTTTTTGCTCTTCTTATTTTTCACATTTCTACTCTAATGGGTTGATTTTGAAAGAGCTAGGATCAAAGAAAATAAATTTGAAGTAAAACAGAAAATAATATTTAAGTAAAGAATTTATCTTAATAATTAGAATCAGACTAATTCCTGGACATCACACTAAAATGTGTTTAATTTAAAATGTCGCTAGGGCACTCCTGCTTTACCCAGCATAATTGGCACCTCCCAAGTTTAAAAAAATTACACCAGTCATTATTTTAAACCCCTTGCAAAAAATTTCGCTAACTTTTCACAATTACATATAGAACATGTAAAAATTATAAGCTGTCTTAAATTTCTAAAAATTATATTTTCCATTTTTTATAAATCCTAATCTTTCGTCGTTTAACCTACCTGAGAAAATTATACTATTCGACCTGATATTAATCATCCCACTAGTTATTTTCAATTATATAGTACTCTGAATGTTTTAAAGCTACCCTCACTCATACTTTCAACCTCTTATATACCAAATTGCACCAAGACACCAGTCGGGACCCAAATTAGTACATTAACACTAAATTATAGGCTATATCCTAGCCCAGGAGGGCCACTTCCGGCTAACTGGCCATCAGATGACTTCCAAGCGATGGTAAGAATTTTGGGGACCAACATGAAGTCAAAATAAAAATAAGAACATGTTAAAAATGTTGCAATGAGCAATAGTCGAAGTATAAAAGAAAGTAACATGATACTTCCTAGGTCAAAATATTTAAAACCTTAAAACTATTAATAACAAAAAATGAATAATACTAAAATTAAGATAGAAACGCATACCGCACAGCGGAAGTTCGTAGAGTTTAAAATGTAAGCAGGTCACATCCCAAATAGCCGTGAGTTAAAAACAAATTAAAACTATAAGCTACAATCAAATCTAGGAGACATTTGCATAATCTCTAAAACAACTCAATATATTTAAACCAGATTTTAATATAAAAATTGCGGTTTCCTGCATTTTTCTCTGGGTCCAGCCCCAACTTCTCAAAAACTTCCTTGTTTCCGGCGGAACTGCACCTCTGGACCCAAATACTAAAGGTTGCACCTCGACAGTACTGACCTCGGTATATAAAGATTTAATGTGATTCTTTAAAATCAAATATTTTTCTATTTTTTTCAATTTATTCCTTGGTTAATGAGCACTTATCTTCGTATCTTATAGTCACGTCGATTATAGAGGCTTTATTCTCTTTAATTACTACTAGATCTGGCTTAAGAAGGGTGCCATCATTTACTTTAAAGGAATGCTCAGTAAGTATTGTCGCCTCGGGAGATGCAGTGGGAATGCTTTGTTCCACGTCGCTCACTATTTTGTCGTGCCTGGCTATTCGTGCGGGTTTCGTCGAGGTGCATAGTCCAAGGATATGTCCGGCTGTTTCAGGTGCATTATGGCAATTCCTGCAGTGAATGTCAATATTGGGTTTATACCGAGCCTCAACTATTTTGCATGCCTGTGTGTTTGTTCTTAGTTTGATGGCCTCGGTAAACCATGAGGGTTTTAGAATATACGGCTTTAGTATCCATGTGTTCCCGATAGGGTCAGCGTAGAACGCACCTATACCCTTTTCTTGGACATCGCATTCACCCCGGGAATTAAATTCGGATTCCTTTCAGCTCGTTTTGTGTGCATTAATTTCTTGTAACGTAGCCGGCCAGTGTAACCCAATTCCAATAGCTACCTTTTGTAATCTTTTTCCCAGACATCCCGCAAAAAATGAATCATTCATGGCAGGATCTATAGAGTTTAAGAATTTGATGCCTGCTCTAAGAAATGCGAATGGTATTAAACGCGCCATTTTAGGCATTCCTAAGCCACTATCTTACCTTTTAGTGTAAAAGAATCCAGTAGATACTTGAGCAGGGAGGTTGAATATATGCTTGAATATTGATCTTAATTTATCATAGATGTTATTAAGCAAGGTTATTGATGGAGGATCTAAAATATCTAGGTATAGAAATCTGGGAACAATATATGTGTTCAAAAATTCTAGTTTTTGCCAAGGTTTTAAATTTAATTTGGCACATCTTTTAGCCGCTTTAACTATATAGTCATGAAATCCTTTCCCACATTACCTGCCCAGGGATTTATGTCTTTACCCAAATAATGGAGCGAGTCATCTGGGCTGGAAAACGCCACGGTCTCGCTGTTTAACATTAATAGGGGGTCTGCGGTTATCCAGGTTTTATTTTTAACCAAGAACTGTAAGCACTTGGATTTGCTACAGGATACTTGTAAACCGAGATTAAGTAGACCGGACACTAAGGTATTCAGTAGTTGTTGTGTCTCACTGGGAGTACGGCCGATTAATACATCATTCGCGAAAGCCATTATATTTATTTTAGAACCCGCGATAGTAACACCTCAGGTTGTGCCTCCACATCTTTAATTACGGTATCTAGGGCGGCATTAAAAAGCAACGGTGATAGGGGTCAACCTGTTTTACACCTCTTTTAAAATTTATATTGTACCGTTGCTTAAAACCGTGGAACTGTCTATATACATGTTTTTAATAGTTAAAACCTCCCAGGGGTGAACACCGCTTCCTAGCAAGTTGTTCCAAATAGAGGAGTGATTTAGTGTCAAAAGCTTTCGCAATGTCAATAAGAGCGACCGTAACTCCTTCTTTACCCCTTGTTAATATTTCATTGCGCATAGCTATATTAACTAATGTACTAGTATATTTCCTGAAGCCTGTTTGTGCCGCAGATATTATATTATTCAACTTCTAGTTATCAGTGAGGAGAAAATCTGCGCTAATAAGGACGATATGGTAATGGGCCTCCAGGTTTTAGACAGGTTGAGGTCTCCGTGTTTTGGAATAAAAATCGTCCTATTATGTTTCCATTCCGTCGGATATAACCCCTTCAATAAGATACTGTTAAACAGTTTAGCTAAAATTACAATCATGTTTTCATTGGTTAGAGCGTTCCTTTTAATTCCATCGATTCCAGGAGACGTCTTTACCTTAATTCTTCTTACTTTTACATTAATTTCTCTACTGGAGATCAATGGTAAACACTTGTCACACGGGGTATAAAGCTCATTATCGTTGATTTTTGGAATTTCATTATTTGTATCAATAGCCTATGACCATAAATTTTCATGAATCATTTGTAAATCATCAATTGATTGCATCTCCCTTGTGTTATCACATACATCGGTGCCGTTAACGATGCTGTCAGCTAGTCTCCTAGGGCATTTTCTACATAACTCTTGAGTCCTAGCATAATTGAATTGTTTATTTAATGTTTTGCCGGCATTATTCCTATCTTCTCGACTATTTCTAATATTTTTCCTAGGCGCGTTTATTTTGCCAAGTTGGTAAAGTTATCAATAATATTGTCAAGTTCATTCTGGCCATCTATGTGAGATGCTGTAGAGGTAACGAAATTAATAGTTGCATTCATTTTAATAGATAATTATTATTTACTTTAGGCGATAATTTTAAAGTGTATTCTCTTCCTTCACGTATCCATTTCTCTAGAGCACTTCCCTGTATATCAGTGGACGGATTTGAGGTATTGATTTCATGATCTATATTTAACAATGAGGCATGATCCTCAATTGTAGTATTTGGGCTAGGATCCTCAACAACATGAAAGTTGGATAAATGGAGGCTAGTATCAGCGCTCAATGATGGAGTGGGGATTTCAATGATAGATGATTCGTCGTTCAATGAATAACAATTATCAGAAATAGGTTAACTGAGGTAGCATCATGCGGCTGAAGAGTAGTGTTCCCATCATTATTAATGTCCTCATTAATAGGCGATCCATTAGTTATAGATGTTTCATTCAGGATATCATTCTCCTCTTTATCAATAGCCAACTGGATTTTTTCTGTGAAATTTTTCTTTTATATTTTAACTGGTCAACGGTTCTATTCGGAAAGAATTCTTGTAATTTCTGATTCATAACTTTCTCTTTCCGGAATTGGACACAATAAGTTTGGAGATATCATCTTCTTTCCAAATAATGCCCTTTTGGTTCTGTATATATTGCGCGGTACGTTTCGCATTTCTTAATTTGGGGTGTTCATGTCTTTCATGCGTACTCAGCCCCCTCTCAGTATCAAAACCTTTACTGCATTCTACGCATTTATATTGGTAATTCTTTTCAACTGAGGGACCCGGACATTTTGGAATATGGCATTGGACACCATGAACACTGCCAAAAGGTTTTGAACATAGCCGGCAATAGTAGTCTAAGGCTATAAAGGGATGTGTTGTACTAAAATGTTTAAGACAGATATTTAAATCCTCAAAATGTATATTACAGTGATTGCAATTGGTCACCCTAAACGAAAACCCAGTTTTAAAAACGTCATCTTCAGAAGAGCCCAACATAAAAATTGAGTGTACAAAAACTTGTCATTAAAATAAGATAAAATTGCAACAAATATTCAAGACAAAAATAAAATACGCTTGACGAACAAACGTACAGAAAAACAAATAGTACTAGTAATTTAGGTCAAGACAGCACACTAGTACAGATGAACGATAATAAAATACCGACAGCATTTAAAACAAGCGGAAGGTTATGTACCAATTGACAGTAAAAAAATAGAAAATGTTTAAACAAGTTTCAATAAAACATCAATAAATAAAAAAAGTTGTGCTGAGGAGGCGTGTCAGAGCAAACACAAATAAAATTCAAGTGAAATAATCGATATAAATGTAAAAGATGGCAGGTAGGTAAGAATACGATTGATGGTCGGAAAATAAACAGGATAGCACTCAAGGAAGTTTTCGGGATATCGTAGAGTATATAATTGAGGCTTCTTGTGTTGGCAACGGCACGATCGATGTGTACTGGAAGACGAGGCTGGCAACAGAACTATAGGTATGTTGAGTGTCAAAGGTTGGTAACACACCAGACTTTATTTCGCTGCCAAATTTCAACCCTACGACGTTGGCAACGACACTATCGATATATGCAAGAACTTGTTATATGATAATGCTACATCAGCTAGAAAATTGTAAAGATTTGTTTAATATAAACAAATGGCACCTAACCTTGCCATATTTAATTTTAAAATGCATATATTAATGCATAAATGAGCGGTAACTACGGAAATTCGCCAATTTGCTGTAGAACGAAACAAAGAAGAAACCAATTTAATACGAGAAACGTTCCTACAAGTATGAATAAAACGCAGGCACTGAATATAAAGTGCCTAATAAAACAAGCAGACAAAAAACATGGCTAATCGGTCACGAAAGCACTGTAGGTAAAAAGTTTCTTCAGTTGACGAGAATAATAAAACCTCCAACACACAAATACTTTCTTAAAACCAGAAAGGTATAAGGTATCAAATTTGACGATAAAAACTTTGTAGATTATGTAACAACACACTTAAAACACGAAGCAGTTCTTCAACACGTCCGTCCACCTTCACGCAGTACTACCAACTTAAATATTCTATCCATACTCAGATTTTCAACCCTTACCCACAAATCTGAACCATTTATCCAGTTTTGAAAAAATCATTGACACAGCTACACGTAGCGGTATGCCGGACACGTGCTGAACCTTGGTAACTATTTGACTCAAGCCCGTTATTATCGTAAGTTCTTTACTCGTGTTTACAATGGAGTAGCCACGATACGGAAAGAACGAATTAGTTGATTTGTTGTTAGTGTTTCAGAGTTTGGAAGACAAGCACGAATGCTTTATAACCAAAGGTTTCCATTTAGACGAGAAGACTAGTTTCCGCCCCTCAGTCGCCCTCCGTGGTGTAGGGGTTGTCATGCTAGCCTCTAGTTCCCGAGGTAGCGGGTTCAAATCCGGCGAAGGGCGATGGATGTCTTCAGGCGTAAACATCCTTAGCATCGCTTCCTTCGGAAGGTTCCGTGTCATAGATTTACGGCACATAAAAGAACTTCAAGCCTGATAAATAGGCCTCTGAGCAAAATTACCGTTCTTTCACGCCCAATATAGAATAGGACGCTAAGAACTATAGCATTTAAAGAGCATCCGTAAATCAAACTCAATTTAATTTAATTTTGCGTCCCCCATCAATTCAAACGACTGCGGAATCGTGGTTGGCTGCATGATTCAAATTAGCCACTATGCGTGCCACAGAAAGGTTGTAGCTGTAATTGCCGTAAGAAAACCTGTTGCCGCAAATCCTCATACCAACTGCGGCGATGTTGTGCATGAACAGGGCGATAATTATTTTATTTTGAATATATTCTTTGAGTTTTCAATAGTTACAACAGAAGCCACTACAGCAAATGTGTAGTAGACCAGCCAATCTACGGCTCAGTATCTCTCTGAGCCATCCAGTACCTATATCTAAGTGCCTCATTTACGTCACTTTTGTCATAAATAAGTACGAGTGAATGTTCAGTTTCCGCAGCGGGGGACCTCCGGAATGGCCTAACAGCCCATAAGCTCCTAAAGCTGGACCTTGATAGGGTACCGGACGCGACGACAGGTGGTGGATATCCGGCACCTGGCTAGCGGCGTCGGTTGACTACTGACACGCTGAGTCGGGACGTCTCTGCCTATTGACCAGGTAAATTCATGAATACACCGCTCCATCAGCTTGTGGTGAGGCTGGAGTGGTCACTGGACTGTGGAGAATTCACCATGACAGGCTTAAGGCACCATTAGGTATGTCTACGATTAACCTCCCTTAGAATGTAGGGGAGTCAGTCCGGTTGTAACGGACTAAGAGCGGACTAAGGCTCACGGGAGTGTGTCCGTGAGGGCAACAGTGCTCCGTGTGTGCTCACAAGGGGGAGTTTTCCTACCTACCCTGCGGTATCTCGTGGTAGATGTACTGTAGCAAGGTAGGAATTAATGCTCAAGGCTTTGCTAATGACATATGCCTTGTAGCAAGTGGAAAATTCCCGAGTACTGTTTCGGAGCTCATACATGGCTCCCTACAGGCTCTAGAGGAATCATGTAGAGAAACGAACTTGTCCGTTAACCCGAACAATCCTGAAATAATGATATTCACAAGGAGGAGGAGGCTGGTATGTTTGGTAGAGCCCCACCTGTTTGGGAAGAAGTTGAAGCTTTCCGGAGCGGTCAAGTATCTAGGAGTTATTCTGGATACTGGATTGACCTGGAAAAAATCATGTTGGTTATAAAATTAAGAAGGCTTACAATGCTTTGTGGGCCTGTCGAAGAGCTATAGAACTGAGGTGGGGTTTGAGGCCCAAGGTGGTCAAATACACCTCAATTATAAGACCGTCAATAATAATGGTTTGGTGGCCTCAAGTGAAGGCAGTGGCTGCCGGACGGGATTCGCTGCAAAGATTGGCATGTATAATGATAATAGGGGCGATGCGCATGATTCCTCAGTCTGCCTTAGAGATTTTGGTGGACCTTCCTCCTCTGCGGTTGTTAGGTAGCCAGAATGAGTGCGCCCGCCTCTGGATTTTATGGGGTGATGTTTCAAGCTACCCCACAAAGGGCACTCACTGATCCTTTCTGGATTACAGAAGAGGTGTCCTAAAACCCAGTTGATCAGGGATTTAATGGGGACTAGGTATGACCTAAGTCCAGCCTATACTGTGGTAATACCTTCCAGGGAGGAGTGGGACCCAGTGACCGCATCTCACCCAAAGGCAGGGGGCGGGACATGGTTCATGGATGGTTCCCACCTTGGGGGTAGGACAGAGGCTGGGGTCTATGGTCCTGGAACCATGCTTGTCGTTCCCCTTGTACGATTTGCCACGGTTTTCCAGGCTGAAGTCTTTTTGATCTTAGTCTGTGCTATACGCACATATACTTTATTTAAGCTATTCCACCCCAAAACATTAGGCTGAGTCTTTCATGACATTTGTACTATGGCATTTCAGTAGGGTTTTCAAAGGCCCAGATTCTGGTATTATGACACTGAAGACATCGTTTTTTGTAATACAAATGTGGATTTGTCAATTTCATAATATATTATTTAAGCTCTCAACTTTTACACAATGTCAAGTTTTTAATCTATTTATTTTATATTTATAATTGATACAATAGGGTTTGTGTAGGTCATTCTCATGGGTTTGTAACGTACAAAACTTTCGTTTAATATTAGGGTTTCGGTACAATAGTATTAGTGACCTCAAAACGAGGGATAAAGAGCTGCATTGAGCGGGTGAATCCGAACTGTATTAGCTTCCACCATCCCTGTCTCAAGAAGCCGAACCAGTTCGCCTTCTTTGCCACATTGTCGACATTCTGTTTAAATATCCAATGTAACGTTGCCATTACTAACCAAATCACACAGTGTTGGAGGGACATATTCTGGAAATGAAATTCCAGGCGCTGGAGTTTCTCAAGGCATGGCGGGGCCCCCGGTTGGCACCATCTTGATACGTAGTTCCTGAACACCATCCAGATGTTATAAAGCTGCCGATAGGAGTCAATCCAGTGCTCCAAGGCAATTCCTGAGCAGAATGAACGCTGATTAGGTTGTATTCGTCCATGTCGCAGGAGTTTTTCTGCTGCCAGTATGGTCTCGTTTAAGGCTTTATAGGTCATATCTTGCCAATCAGTTGGAATATTTGCAGAACACATTTGGCAAGATAATTTTCCATCTTCGACCATGTTTTTCTTCGATACCGGAGGTAAAAGGAAAAAAAGTTTACAGGGAATATTAGTTCCGGGTAGGCTCGAATGCTGAGATTTCATCGCTTGTGTTCAAAATGTCTGAAGATGATTAACGACGTGTTTGAATTCTTGGAGTACCATATGCGGGCTATGAATTTGTTCGTCCCAGAACCCTTTATGGATTGCAGAACCCTTTCCATTTAGTGATTGGACGGCAATTTACCCCTATAATGGCATACATTTCTTTTCGATGTCAATAAATCCACGTGCGTCTTCAACTGCATTTTTACTGTATGTATGCCGTGGAACATCGGAACGCGATACTGGCGGCCCCATCATTCCTTCCGGACGTCATACACCGTCCCGTAACGTTTGCAAGGCTTGTTTTAAAACCTCATTCGGGATTTCTGGCGGTACGTCGAAAACACTTATAGCATTACTGGTCACATGTTCGATAATCACGTTCATTATTTCTCCATTCATATATTTAAAAGTTGTCTCTTCCGAGAAAGCATTTAAAATCTTCTCTAATAGGAGTGCGGATATAAGTTTGATGTAAATTGCTCTTTCACTTGCGATTAACTGTATCGTGTCAACTTGTTCCACATTTAACTGTAAGGTATCCGCAATAAAGCCATGTACTTCATAAGTTGTCGGCCTCGTGGCATTCAATGTAAATTTAACCCTAATAGTACTTTTCTTGGCGTACATTTCCATTTTCCAAAGTTAAAGTGCGCAGCTACACGCACAATACACACAAAGGTATTGCGACAGTACCTAGGTAAGGTAGTTTAGGTCGCTCTTGAACGCACTGCAACGGCAACACCACCTTGTACACATTAAACTGGTTCCCAGCTACTTCCGACCTGCTCGGACGCTGAATCCAGACTGATTCCCGCCTTAGGAGCAGGTTGGGGGCTGGGACCTATGACTCTTTAACCAGGCTTGTCATTCCGCTTGGGCGATTTGCCACAGCTGAGGTCTTTGCGATCATATCCTGTGCTATACATATACACACCATGCCATGTGGACGAGCGGATGTGTACATTTGCTCGGATAGTATGGCAGCTTTGAAAGCGCTTAGAGTGTTTAAAACCATATTCAAACTAGTGTGACAATGCCAGAGGATGTTGGATAGATTATGTCCCAGCTGCTCGATTACACCTCTTTGGGTCTCGGGCACGCTGGTAATAGAGGAAATGAGATGGCAGCCACTCTTGCGAAGAGGGGATCGCGGTTCGATTTTTATTGGACCTGAGCCCGTTTGTGGAGTGTCTGCTAGCAATGTGAAGTATGAAATAACCCAGCTTACGGCGAGGGCTCATCTTGAGATCTGGAGTAATCAAACCACTGCCAGGCAAATCCATGATCCAATATGGGATCCAAAGTGAGTGAGTTTCTCCTAAATTCTACCAGAGTGCCGGCCCTCATAGCCGTGATCGCTCCGGCGCTCCGCCAAGCTGTGGTGTCGCGGGTTCGAGTCCCACCATGGGCATGAGTGTTTGTGTGTGTATGTGTGTTGCGGAAATAAGCGGTATGAAAACAGTAAAACAGAGTAGTATAAACTGGGTACAACAAGGGAACTTTTTTTTTTAAAAAAAAGAGTCGAGCTCAGAGGGTTTATGGGCTATTTTACGGGCCACAACACTCTGCGGAGATATCTTTGCATGATGGGCCTTACACAAGACCCTTTATATAGGAAATGTGCGAGGGACTTTGAGACCGTACAGCATACTGTTAGGGGTATGGGAAGGGATATTGTGATAATTGGTACTTTAATCTGTATCCATTTCAGTGTGTTAGTTGTTTTTCCCTTTGTCTAACCATTTTCCTACAAACATAACATAATTTACTACTGGTGTTTTTTTGCACGGTCTAACTGCGCCGCGAAGTGAACTATGCCTGTCAGTATAGACTGTTTTATCTACACGCGCTCATACTGCAATACCTGACCTTCTTCGCAGATAGTCTACGGTCAGTAGCCTTGCAGAAAGCATTCGAACTCAGTTTCCATATAATGGAGGCATTGTTCTTTGCAGAATTAGCTGATATTCACGTAATTTATGGAGAAGCAAGGCATCTCCGGTAATGGCAAGGGAGATCTATCGACACAGATTACCCAATCACCGCATTCCAAACGGAAGAACCTTCTTTGCTGTGCAGCAACGCCTACGAGACACGGGATCTCTTCACCCTCAATTTGAGGGTCGTGGACCACAACGGGATGCTGCAGCATTAAGACGAGAGGAGGAAATTCTACGATTAGTTGAAGAATAACTCACCGTAAGTACAAGAACCTTGGCATGTCAATTAGGAATATCTAATTGGAGTGTGCATCGCACATTGCGAGAGCAACATTTGTATCCTTACCATCACCAGAGAGTTCAGCATCTCACGAAGAGCTGCATTCTGCACCTGGCTCTCGGAAAAGTGTGATAACAACGCAGAGTTTCTTCAGAAAGTACTGGTGACTGATGAAACCACGTTCACTACAGAAGTCGTGTGAATATGCAAAACTTTCACACTCTGGCAAATGAAAGCTCTCAAACCATTCGACGGGGCAGATTTCAAGACAGACTTGCTCTAAATATGTGGGCCGGGATGTTCGGAGATACGCTACTGAGTTTATTAGAGCTGCCCTTGAGGCTGACAGGCGCTAATTATATTAACCTATTAGAGCCTTCATTGCCAGATCTTCTGGATGACATTCCATTTAAGAATGTCTCGAGATGTATTTTATGCACGATGGGGTCATGTTTTTGGCCGGCCGGATCCTCGATTTGAATCAAATAGACTTTTATTTCTTCGGGGACATCAATGAACTAGTCTACAGAGACGTCATCAATAATACAACAACTCTAAGAAGAACAGTCCAAGAAGATGACCATCAGAGCTGACGCTGGGGTATGGGGACGGGTGAGAGCATTCTGGTATCGTCGCTTACAAGCATGCTGTGCAGCTGAAGGAGGCCATTTCAAACATTTGCTTTGAAGGAAGTGACGGGTTTCTGGGTTGTTTATCTCGTATGGACGCTCAAAAGAACCTTAATTTCGTGTGTTCTGATTGTTTTAAGAGCTACGGATTTTGGAATATGCTTTTGTTTTGGATCTTACATAAATTTTGGTGTTATGTAGTATGTCTTCATGTTTTCCGTTTGTTTTGTTGTTTTGCAAAATCCATCAGAGCTATGGACATTAAAATAAACAGTGCAAAAATAACCATTGGAAATGCAAGGATAAGCTTTAAATCCTCAATTAAACGCATTTAAACCTCCTTTCTTTCTCTTGTGGTAATGGAGGTTGTAGATAACACAAATAATGATTGATAAATGATTGTTATTTCACACTAAGCATGTATGTACGACAAATAATGATGAACTGGGTGACTTGTTCCTCTATTTGTTATTAGTTTCGTGAGAGTGATCTCGGCGTTCGTTATCGCGAGACCTGCCGCTCTGCTTTACCCCTCCCGTGCTCTCGGGGAAAATAAACATTAATGGCTTGCTTGTGCCACGCGTACTTGGAGGTACTAACCAACCTAAAACATATACTCTTAATAGATACAATTACTAGTCTGCAAATGAAGTCAGTACTGTTGTAATGTTGTTCAGTACACTGTCCTTATTCATAGAAATAACTGCACTTATACACCTAACATCCTGTATATTATGCGAATGCAAATGCTTCGCTGTGCATAGATATGTATCCTTAGAGACCAGAGACTTGAGGAGATAAGAAGGGGAGATATCAGGGTGTTGGCTTTACTTTGGACTAAAGTAAAGCCAACATATGAGACACAATGGGCCTGCGTGCAAGGCCACTTTAAGAGGTCACTCAGTTACCATCATGTTCATCAACGTTGATGATGTTAAACAGTCATCGAACTGTTCAGTTATGTGTTGTCTGAATTTACAAGAATAAGTAAATTCATTACTATATAATAATATAAGTACTTCCAAGGGAAAGTAGACATCATGGAATCTGTACGATGACCGAAATGTTTTGGTGGTTTATTATAACCATTCTCTGATATCCATAAATGTTTCCTTTAAGTCTTGGAACCAGCATTGGTTGAACCTCGAGATGTTATAAATTATACAAAATAATCCAACGCCACTGCTTTGTTATAAATAACTTTCACCCTTGTTCTCTATTAGTAAATTATTTATTATTTTATACTGCCTGGCATTTTATAAGGAAGATTATCACCAAAGTTAATGTAAGACACCCTATTACAAAATCCTTCTTCTTCTTCTTCTTCTTCTTCTTCTCCTCCTCCTCTTCATGGAATAGGCAGTGCGGCGTGTTTTGGTTTCAAAGGTCCCGCCGTCTTTCCTTGGACGTCTCAGAGATCTTACTAGATGTATGCATTGTTGGCTTCTTGAATATTCTACTATCTTCCATTCTTTCAATATGTTATTTTCATTGCATTCTATTTTCGTCTGTTATGGTTTAATGTAAAAGCTTTTAGTGCACTTCTATTGTCTTGATTTCGAATCCTATCTAGCACAATACAGCCTTTTATCCTTCTTAAAAATCTAATTTCTGCTCTTCTATTTTAGTTCGTTCTCGATTAGTCAGGACCCACTTTGTATATAAAAACATTGGTACTGCTATCATTTTATAAAGTTTTATCTTCGTGTGACTACTTGTTTTTTTTCCATACAGAATTAGTACGAATTTAAAATAAGCTATGCTTAAAATATAATTATGAAAAAATCATCTTGAATGGGCCTTTTGGTGGGAGAACTGCTCTCCAAATATGTGTCCAGTGCATGCCTACTTAGATGTACATATTAAAGAAACTTTGGAAGCCCCAACATCGAACCCAATGCCTGTCTTCACATCTCTCTTGTCGCTTGTTTGCGATGTAGATTCCCCTAGAGAAAAGCCGGAGTCCTGCATTCTCTTCTCTTGTGTACCGTACAGGTTATCTTAGCGACCACAGGGCGGTGCTTAAGTACAGAAATGTTACTTTCGTAGCACTGTAATGGATAGTCACTGTAAGTAGATTTCCCTTTATATTGTACATACGAAACCCAATGCGAGAAAAACTTGAGCAATAGTTTTGAAAAATCTGGTGCTATCTTCTTCTGCACATGACAAATTCACATATACGCGTTAGCAATATAGTATGTAAAAAGCGATTATTCTATTCAGTTACGTTATTCAGGAAGTTATTTCTTAGAAATGATTTCAAGTTGATCAATAAGTGCTTAATGATGATAATAATAATAATTATTATTGTTATTATTATTTGTTCTCCCAAAGTGGTCTTCTATAGTGGAATCAGACTGAAAAATTCAATGTCATAGCCGGAATATGAACCACGAATCTTCGGATTTCCGTGTCGTGCTCTAACCAATTGAGCTACCGTGGCCGGTACGACACCTAAACCAAATTCAGGAGCAGATGTTCAAATTCCAGCCATAGAATGCATTTTTCAGTGGATTCTACCTTTCCAACTTCAGCTACACACCGCATGTCTGGAAGAACAATTAATGAACATTGATTGACTTAATGATGGTTAACTTTGAAGCGCGGGAACTTAAAAGTACTTATATATTGTAATCCACTATTGAGGTCGTTAACTCAAAATGAATTTGAGAACGCCTCGTGATTTACCCATAAAAATGTGAACCAGCTGGGGAAATTGGTATCCCACAGGCATGTTACCATGGTAGCTCAGTTGGTTAGAGCAGCAGCAAGGAAAGTCAAAGATCCGTGGTTCAAATCCCGTATATGGCACTGAACTTTTCAGTCTGATTCTAGCTTTTCAGTAAGTGCTTAGTTACATGCAACATTCATAAAAATGTTTGGGAGTGGTATCAAGCTCTTACAACATAAAAAAAAAGAATAATCGCAAACTTTCAAGTATGTCCATCATGTGGCACACTCAAATGCATAAAGAAGTAACATGGGATATTTCGGCAACGGCTAACGCTACGAAAAGGTTTGTGTGACAGAAATTATATATTTTAATTAGATACAGATTTTTTCTGTAGTAAATTGTCTATTGTAAATTGCTTTCCTAGTTATAAAAATGATATAAAACTCAGTGTGGACTTCACAAGCTATTCGCAGAAAATTCAAGACATGCATTTACTTTGTTGCATTAATATCTAAAATATTTTAATAAAAGTCGTAAGTCATGTTTGAGGAACTGAAAATAACATCTTTTTTCCGTGCAAGAGTTAGTTTGGATTAAGGGAATCTTTATAAAAATCTTCGTCTGGTATGGTTCAATAATGTCTGATGTATTATGAAATTTGGAAGTTATCCTACGTTTCCTTACGAGTTATGCTATTCACACAGAGACATGTATAGACAGGCATACACACATAAATACATACATTTTTACTTTCTCTACTACGTATAGTTAAGTAGGGGAAGTATTGTATTCCACCCAAAATTTCGATACCGAGATTTCACTGGAAATACATGTTTTGAGACCCCCTGAATCCAAAAAAAGCATTTTTGGAAACATGTCCGTGTGTGTCTGTGTGTCCGTCTGTCTGTGTGTCTGTGTGTCTGTGTGTGTGTGTCTGTGAACAGCATAACTGAACAGTCGGATAAACACCAAACTTGGTATTTGGGTTCAGTATCTTCCAAGGATGCGACACGAAGGTTTTCAAGAAAATCCCCTCACCCCAGAGTACCCTTTACATGGAATATTTTTCGAAAATTTTAATTTTCTCAAAAATGGCTCTAACGATTTTGATTAAAATATCATATGTTTAAGATATTTTTATGACAAATAAAATGTATATCTTGAATTTCCTGGGAATGTCTCCAAAAGTATTCTTTATTGTGAACGACTTTTGCATAACTGGTAAACCATAAGAGATAGACAAAATTTTACTACACAAAAAATGTAGATCGCGTTAAAATACACAATTTATGTCATATACATTTTTTTAGTTGAGTGAACCATTTACGAGATATTGCTTGTTATTTCCTTAAATTTTCCAATACTTATACTTCTCAAATTCGTTATTCAATTTTTTATGTCCTGGATATGCAAACGGAATAGATTGCGCCACATAGCAACCAGCGCTTAAAAGATTTGACTATCGCTCATAACCTACCATGTTCCCCTTGCATCTACAAGAAAATTAGCAATAAGATTGACATCTCGATATCTCGAGTAACATGAAGCACATGGAGAATAAACGTTTGTAAAAATAGTTTGTACAAGAGTAGAGAAAGTCATGTGAGTGTAACACATCAGATTTTTACTTTCTCTACTACGTACAGACACACAGACACACAGACACACAGACAGACACACACACGGACATGTTTCCAAAAATGCTTTTTTGGGATTCAGTGAGTCTCAAAACATGTATTTCCGGTGAAATCTCGGTATCGAATTTTTGGGTGGAATACAATACTTCCCCTACTTACTATACGTAGTAGAGAAAGTAAAAAAGCATTTTTGGAAACATGTCCGTGTGTGTGTCTGTGTGTGTGTGTGTGTGTCTGTGTGTGTGTCTGTGAACAGCATAACTCAAAAACGAACAGTCGGATAAGCACCAAACTTGGTATTTAGGTTCAGTATCTTCCAGAGATGCGACACGAAGGTTTTCAAGAAAATCCCCCCACCCCAGACTACCCTTTACATGGAACATTTTTCGAAAATTTTAATTTTCTCAAAAATGGCTCTAACGATTTTGATGAAAATATCATATGTTTAAGATAATGTCATGAGAAATGAAATGTATATCTCGAATTTTCTGGGAATGTCTCCAAAAGTATTCTTCATTGTGAACGACTTTTGCATAACTGGTAAACCATAAGAGATAGACAAACTTTTACTACACAAAAAATGTAGATCGCGTTAAAATACACAATTTATGTTATATACATTTCTTTTGTTGAGTGAACCGTTTTCGAGATATTGCTTGTTATTTCCTTAAATTTTCCAATACTTATACTTTTTCTCAAATTCGTTATTCATTTTTTTTATGTCCTGGACACGCAAAGAGAATGGAATGCGCCACATAGCAACCAGCGTTAAAATATTTGACTATCGCTTAAAAGCTACCATATTTCCCTTGCATCTACAAGAAAATTACCAATAAGATTGACATCTCGATATCTCGATTAACATGAAGCATATGGAGAATAGGCGTTTGTAAAATTAGATTGTACAAGAGTAGAGAAAGTCATGTGAGTGTAACACATCAGATTTTTTTTTCTCTGAAAATACCTTTCTTGGGTTCAGTGAAGCATAGAAGGTTTATTTCCAGTTAAATCTGGATATCAAATTTACGAGTGGAGTACTTCGTCTACACATAGCAATGTGGTAGACAAAGTGAAAATGTAGGTTTCTGAGAATCGACATCCAGGTTAGCGCGCATGCGTGTTTGCACTTGTATGTCTGCGGACGGCATAGCTCAAAAACGAAAAATCCGATATATACAAAATTCCATAATGAAGTCTGGCATTGTTTATGTCGGCAAGGCGAATGTTCCCAACAAATTTGCTCTATTCAAAACAACCCTTTATATGGAAATATGTTCATTGTTATGTATTCTTTCAAAAATTACTCTAATGAATTTGTATTAAAATAGCATGTGTTTGATGTGTTGGAATGGTAGGCAAAATTCATATTTTAAACAAATAGTCCAGAAGCTATCTGCAAAATAAATTAGGACTAGCAAGCGTTTCTTAACATGTACGTTTTTAATTCTAGCAATACAGGGTTATTCAAAAAGAAGGAAGAGATTTTAAATATTCATTTTTAATGAACAACAATCGACACATCATTGAATAGAGGAAAGTTCAAAGCTTTAAGCCCCACCTATTAGTTCCATTCAATGCGTACAGCGGCGCTGTCTTTGTTTACGAGAAAATGGTGGCAACACAGGAAAAGTAGTTTTGTATGTTGCATTATGCAAAGAGTGAACCCATTGTTTCATTGTAGCGTGCATTTCGTTGTAAGTTCAACAAAGAGCCGCCTCGTCATAAAAAAATTTACAATTGATACAATAAATTCGTAGAAGATGGTTGCGTATGCAAACGGAAAAGCACTGGTCGTCCTCACATAACAAATGGTGCTCATTTTGTACACATGAAATAAAATTTTGAACTTTTCTCTATGCAGTGAGGTATCGCATGTATCGCCATCTATTGTTGTACCTTAGAAATAAATATTTAAAGTCTGTTTTTTCTTTTCAAATAACCCGTATAAGTACAGCATTTCTTCTATTAATATAGTTAGATATTCTTAATTTATGTGCATAATTTGACACTGTTTTCGAGTATAGTTCTTTACAACTAGAATAACAGAGGTGCATATTTCTCCGGACTTCCCTTCAGTATTGTTACGACAAATGCTACACGGCTTTTCACAAATACGCCTTTCCTTACACCTAGCGCACATTCCACTCGGTTAGACCGATAACTTGATCGGCGCCCACAATATTAAACTTCCTCTCCTTTTCACACAGCATCAGCTGTCTCCGCAAGCCATGCTTAGATTCTCCCATTTCACAATAAAATAAATTCGAGAACACTCTGTCCAAAAGGAGAGCAACAGCATTCTTATACGTAGACTTTGTTGTACCTTTCTTAGATTTCTGAAGGAAAATATACCTACAATTCTGCCAGAGCTATAGTGACTGCCATTTTGCTTTGTTTTATAAATGAATATATATATATATATATATGTGTGTATATACATTATGTACACCTACGTCTAGAAATGCCGAAATAAAAAGGGCTTACAAGTATAAATTCACACTGAAAGGATAACAGGAAACATGCCGATGCTCTGGTTTCCTATAATGTTTTTGTTTGTTTAATTTTGGCAGAATCTTCTTTTCATCTATATCCCACACAAACCCTATGTGAGCCAATATCCTATTGGTTTGAATTAAAGTCGACAATCACGCATCATCCTATCAACAAAGGCCAGGCCTAGGTGAGTGGCGAAACGGGAGGAGTACAGAAACATTTCGCCTGAGTGGCTGGAAGGTATGCTTTGCAATGGTGGTCCACACCAGCCGTTGGATGAATCCGTCTCGGGTTGATTTTATGTCAAACATTAACCTATGAACGCACGTCGGTTTCAGACTCAGGAGCGAAGGCAAAGTCGGGAATGAGACAAACAGTAAGTGGGATGCTAGAACCAGGTAAGGGATGGGGCTGGGCGTGGCAGAAGCGGTTTAGAATTCCTTAGAAACATTAACCACCGTGCATTATATCGGCATTTCGTATATACTCACATCCGCTTTCTGGTTCAGTGACGGGTAGGTGGTCTGAATGAAAGTTTGGGTAGGAAAATGCGGTTGCAATAATTTTGGAATCCAGTATGTCTACTTTTATGATTTTACTTTACTTTCTTTAAAATACAGTTGTGTAATATTTTTCGGTACTGTCTAACAAAAATGTTTTCATCAATATTAAGCCTACTGTACAACGGAAACAAGAATCGGAACGGGAAGGAAGCGGAATACGCCATGCACAATCAATCGAGAACCGGAACAGGAAGCAGCAATTCTAACCTCAATTTGGTAACTGAAAATTATTGATTTCTGAGGTAATTCGACAACAAATCAGAAATGGGAACGAGAACGAGAAAGGAAAGCGAAATACTTGAGTATTTAGGGTTTTTAATTCACAATGAACTTCAGAATAGAAACGGAAAGACATGTCAATTTGTACTCGTATATCTATAAAAACATGCAAAGTCGATGTTGCTTTCGAACAGCATTTGTTTAGAACCGACCGATACCATGTTTTCCGTCTGAATGCAGGTTTGCCAACTTTGGAAGCTCACTCCGGTGAATAGGTATATTTTAGAAAACGATATCGTTACTATTTGTGATTCTTAAACTACACGAAACTTTGAACAACCTAAACGAAACTGAGAATAGCAGCACGTGCAGCTGCTGGGGATCATCGAAGTTTAGTTTTCTCAAGCTTGCTACTAGAGAGAGAGAGAGAGAGAGAGAGAGAGAGAGAGAGAGAGAGAGAGAGAGAGAGAGAGCTCCTTCAATGAAGACAAATGCATAGTATGCTATGATCGGGAACCGGATAGAGAAACATAAAACTCGTTGACGTTCCCGGGCTCCAGAAAGCTTCCCGTTGGTTGGGCATGTCACATTTGGAAACGGGGGTTTTAAATATTTTCTCGCTCTGGCTTCCGTTTCCGTTCCCGGGCAGTTGTGCAGCGGGATTTAGAATTATTTCTTTTGGTGTGGATCATATTGAGAAATTAAATAGTCTTTAGTAATGAAAGCAAATTAATGACTCGAAATATATAAATATCTGGACTATATTAATGTTCTGTGATGTTTCTAAATAAAGCTTGAAATCAATATTCATTGCGTTCATGCAATATCAAACATTGTATCGTATTTTCGTTTATTACACAATGTTATTCGATTATTGAGAACTACAGAGCCTTTGAATCGACGCATGGTCATATTATTGCTTATCCTGCACCGCGATGTTTCTAACCGGTTCGCTTCCCTTTCCGGTTCCTCCTCTCCATGTCTCAGATAATCATTGGATATAGGATGTAATTATTGGAGGGGGGCACCTCGCCACTGCGACCAACTCGATATATTGTAGCTACACTCCCAGAAGGCAGGGATGAAGTGAAGGAACGACAGGAGGTCGTAGGTCCATAGCCAGACAGGATCCCAGAGGCGCAGGAAGTCCCTATCATTTCAAGTACGAAACACCCGCTTTTGCCAGTAGATGCGGAGTCCCGCGAAAGGGCGACAAAGGCAGGCCAACGCACCCTGTCGTTGGCGGGAAGAAATCTTTCCAAAGCGTAGCAATGATGCCATCTGGCCATCTAGACGCACTACGGTATCCAGAGACACTCCTGAAAGATGAAAGGGAGAAATATGAAATGACAGAAAAGAGAAATCATGGTAGAATACACCACCCCAGTATTCGCCTAGGTGACCAGAGGAAAACCCCGAAAAACCTCAGGGTCAGACTGGGCGGCCACCCGGAATCCAACCCGGGACCTCCCGAATGCGAGCCACAGACGTTACCGCCTGAGCCAACCCGGTCGGTAATCATTAGGCTTTCCAGATCTTTATCCGGAAAGAACGCTGGAAGTTGGACAAACAGATCCCTCTGTGCTTGGATCTCCCGCATTTACGGAGAATCTAGGTGCTAAATGTAGAAGGGCATGTGATTAAAAAAAAAAGTGAATCACGGTAAAGTACTGCTGTCATTGATTGGTGTTGCAAGATGACATATCCATCCCTTCCTATTCCGATATAAAACAAAACAAAATTGGTTTCACTACACTTGAAATAATTGCTAGTAAAGAATTTTATTTTGTCGTAATGAAAGAAATGCCATGGATTTATTTGTTTATTTCTAGACGCTAACAAAAAAAATAGTTAACGTAAAGTCTGTGCTGTACGTTGTGGGGCGACCTGTTTCAGTGTTATAGTGTGTTCGTTCTGTTATAATACCAAAACGTCCATATACTTTAGCACACATTATCTTCAGGTATGGCTCCTATATTACAACAATCCCTTGTAGGAAAGTGAGATGGCAATTTATACACAGATTCCCAGCTGTTCGTGCGCCTTTCGGTTCATAATCTTGTGAATAGATTTAGGGGAACAGGATCTATTTTTTATAAATAATTGAAATTAAATGGCGGTGTTCTTATAGAGGAAAAACTCGATGATATCGGAGAAAAGTTAGAACGAAGTCCAAAGAAATCTTTAAGAAAGCTTACACAGGAATCAGAAATTTCGCTAACCTCGGTTTCGAATGCCGCTTAACTTTTAAAATTAAAACCCTATAAGATAACTGTAGTTCAGGAATCACGCGATAATGTAATAGAGTTCATTTCTGCAATAGGATGTTAGATAATGTTATGCGCGGCCTCCCCGAGTTTGGGTTATTTCTACTCAGAAAATTTCTTTCGTGAGTTTCGAGTGGCTTCTGCTTCGAGAACGTTCCGTTTTGTATGCGGAGCCTATATAAGGAGCTGCTAGTGCCCGGTTGGGCAGTTGAGTGAAGAAGTTAAGAAGTTGAGTTTGAACAGTTACGGGTAACAGTTAGGAGTGCAGTTCAGTTGTGAGTTGTGATTCGACGGTTCAGTTGTGTTCTGTTCTGAGTGTCTGTGTCAATAGTGACTCACGTGGAACGTATTGTACTATGCTGAGTGTCTAAGTGATAATTAAGGGGTATTTCGCAGCAATTGGTGTTCTGATTTGTTACAATAAGCTGTCTCTGCGATCCACAAGTCAGCATTTTGGCACTAAACCGAGAGGTTTTATATTGGATTCTCGGTTGGTGTACAGAATTTGTATTTAGTTAGATTTTCTGTATGATGTCAGAGATGCTAGAATGCTATCAAGGATTTAAAACATTGTCTTTATAAAAAGGAACGCTGTTTAAACATTTATGTTACTAAAATGACCACAACTATACACTATAGTGTTGTTTATTTCTTCCTTTCTTGTTTTCAACACTGGTATGTATGATATCAACACCAAAACATATAAATAAAATCGTATAAAAACGGTCATCATAGGTGAATTATATTAGTTGTAACTCTTAAAATTATTTCTTTCGTTCGTTTCCTTTGATATTTCATTACTATATAGGAAATTATAGCGGAGTAAGGAAATAAATAAATAATACGTTTGTTAGGTACGTTTACTGTTCATAAATCTAGATTTGTATACTTTTCTGACTTTCTAGTGTAAATAACACCTAATTTTGATCGTTTAGCCTAAATGTAAACCTTATCGTGATTGCCAACCTTTTCGTTAAGGAAGCTTTTACTCTTCTTTGAATTTTAATTATATTTTGCATGCATTTGTAGCAAACTAAGTCGGCAAATTCATAACTGACAAAAACTTGTGAATATTCCATTATGTCATGCCATTCATTAAGATAACTGGAAAGTCTATATGCAGCCAAAGGTGGCTTGTCTCACATTCAGCTTCTCAACTCACGAAGTTTTAAATATATCTCAGTGAAATGTTTCAAGTAAATTCAGTAAGTGTCAGTAAAACTGCATGCCAATTTTCATTAAATTTCGGCTAGGTAAATCTGAAAAAATTAACTTTAAAGTTACCGATTACGATAATAAAATATGTATGTAATAATTTAACTTTTTCCGGAATGACACGAATGAACATTTTTCCACGCATTCTCCATACGTTTTTTAGTTATGAAGCATGGGTTGGTTTGCAATAGTGCAAGGAAACTGAATTCTGATTTTTGTTAACTGTTAATTATTTTACTAAAATTAATCGATAATGCATTCAGTATAAATTAAATATTAGTAGCAATGTAAATATTCTAGCCATCGACATTTTTAATCATCTGTTTTATTTGTGTGAAACATTTAATCCGGATTGACGTACAGAATCCTGAGAAAAAGGTACATTTGTATTACATAAGTAAGTTCGCTGGAATATGCAAAACAAAGTACTGACATTAATACACTGCACTTATTCAGTACAATATACATAAAATTATTCAGATAAAGTTGAGGAATTTTGTTGATGAAAAGTGTAATTTTTTACTATTTTACACCCCGCTTACCTCCCTGGTGCCTTAAACTTGTTTAGGTAAAATTTTACGCGAGAGTGTCTTGCAGAAGAATCTGCTCCTACAAAGGAGGGCTTAAAGATACATTGAAAAGCAATTCCTGTATTTAAAGTGTTCGCTCAAATTCCTTAAGTTGTGTATTACACATCAAGAGGTTTTATAAAAGTTACTGGACATCAGCACTACATAAAACCCCGGAGGCTGCGCATGCCCACATTGAGCACATTTGGCACACGCTTTTGTAGGAAATCCCCTGTGATCGAAGAAAGCTCAGTCATCCATTTATAGGGAAAGAGCAACACCAGCTACTTGGATTCCGCCTTTTGCATGTCCTCCTATAATACTCCCACATTTAGGGACGCGAGGTACTTCTCTTTTGGAAACAATGTTCGGAAACAAGATTAGTCCCTCGTGTTTCCCAGCTTCTAGTAATTTCGTTATTTCTTTCTATACTCTGGTAATATAGTTAGATGCATAGAAGAATATTTTCAATAAATAGATAAGGTTCGCAGTCTCCAATTTTGCGTTCTATAAACTTGGAAATCTATTAACATTACTTCTATAGGTAGCTTATATTGGGTTTAAAAAGAAATTCATTAGTTGAGGAGGTTATAGAATCCATCTAAACAAGCATTAATACCTGCTGCACAGTAGTTCTAAAACTAACACCTTCGAGATATAAGAATTTTGAAATCTGTGTTGTAAACGATATTTAATAATTTTTCCTTTAGAGTAAGCAAAAGAATAACAAGATATGGTGGCTTGGTCCAGTTTTCACTATCACTTCACTAATGTGATCTGTCGTCCTCCGTGGTGTAGTGGCTACCCTCTTGTTCCCGAGGTCGCGGGTTCAAAACCGACAGAGGCGATGGATTTTTTCGAGCGTTAAAATCCTTAGCATGGCTTCCTTCGGAAGGGAAGTAAAGCCGGTAAAAGAACCTAATAAAGAGGCCTCTGAGCAAAAGTTGCAATCTTTCACGCCCAATATAGAATGGGACGCTAAGGACCATAAAAGTTAAAGAACGTCTATAAATGGCTAAAAAAACCTAATGTGATCTAGTTCAACTTTTCACTGCCATTCCACTAAATTCTCACTGTCACTTCATTAATGTGACCTGATTAAACTTTTCACTGTCACCGCACTGGGTTTTCACCATTACTTCTTTTTCTTCGTGACGTAGCGGCGTAACCTCTTCTTCCGGACGGTTCAGTCGCTGGGGAGTCTAAAACAAGATTCTCCAACATCTCGTGGAAGCAGCACTCACTCACGTCACAGAAGTCATCACTGCTGCTCGGAGAACAGCACTTTTTGTCACACCAGAAACGCACTCGCTAATTCGATCACTAACTGATAAACTTGCGAGAGCGCTCGCTTATATAGCGGTTGGAAATTTCCACAGAGTTCCAGAACGTTCTAGAAGGGGAAACATCCAGAATACTCGGGTTATCTGACGATAGCGCTTCTGGTGTTTACTCTGGCGAGAGCGCTACTTATATTTGTTTAATCTCCGACTGCCCAGCGCCGACCTCTCGATAACCTTGGGCCATAGCCGTAGCGTCACAATGTGGCTAATTTATTTATTTTTGCTATGTACAAAGAACGTTCGCAAAATTCCATTTATAATTTTTCTTTACTATTTGATAACCCGTGACCCTTTTGTTTATGGACTTCAGAGGTGATACTACTAAAAAATAATATATTTATACAATACCTAGGTTAAACTATTTTTGAAGACATTAATTTTAGAATCAGTATTTATCCCAGCCTTTTACTTAACTTTATCAGTACTGACACCTATCGAAATACAAAATGCGTTTGACAAGCAGCATGGGGCTAGATTAACTCCTTCAGGGTAACATAATATATGAAGAAAAGAAATAGTATCCGGATACGATGTTTTGGATATTCTGCAGCCGAGAGGTTTTTGTACCACGTGGAGTTATGTCAGGTTTTGGATACGCCATCTGTCAACCACGGCAACAAGCTACGATAGAAATACAAACCGACCTAACTTTCTTCAACACGCTGAATGAAGTATCGTTTGTAATAGTATGAGATGGCACCATTACCGAAACTATCTAACTTCTTATAATGTTTATAAGACTGAGACTAACCTCGACTGTTATTGGATCCAACTATGGATGTATACGTAACCCTCACTAGTAGTAGTAATAGTAATAATAATAATAATAATAATAATAATAATAATAATAATAATAATAGTCTAGAGAATTAGGAATCACAAAAGAAAACATGAATAGGAATAAGCATAAACAATATTGTCCGCCTAATGCTCTCATTCATAAAAATTCTATTATAGTGTCATGTACAAATTAATCTCTATAATGTTAAAAAGTAATATTAGGAACGCCTACAAAATACTACATTTTTTCATCCTTATTGACTTTCGAACATACCCTTCTCCAATGCGAATCCATAGATCAAGCAACGGCGGAAGCAGTTAACCCGCTCAAGACAATATATATTTGGCAATAAGTTTGGCTGCCTAAAAAAGACCGGTGTTTGATAATGCAGATTCCTTAATGTAAACTCTAAAGACTTGTCTTTTAACTACTCGAATTTAATTAATTTAAATACACGACATAATGTTTGGTGTATGTGCTTGTTTCCGCAAATTTAGAAACAGAGATATTTTCTTTCAACTCCGCTTTCAATTACGTTATTCTGGTTCCAAGTTTATACTTGCTGCTTTGAAGCAAGCAAGGAAGAATGCTACAATTAGAACAATTTCCTGTGTGTTGTGAATGAGTTCTAAGTGACTAAATGTTTTAAGTTAAGATTGAATGTAAAATTCAGTATTTCTGTCATGTATATATCCCTATTTTGAAAAATTTTAATAGGGTAGATCTTATTGCACGGCGAATGAATAAAATGAGTTAAAGAATGTTCAAATGAGCCCGGGATTCATAGAACTTAGGGTTATCTGACATTCGTCTTCTAGGGATAAGGCAAAAATTTCAGAAAAGGAACGTATTTAAATGTGAGATAGACAACTAATCCACTACATATACTCTTCATTCACTCACTGTGTCAAGTATTATTACATTTATTTTTTTCCAATAATTGTGATTAAAAATGTATCGTTTAGATGTAGGATGATTGGAAGGGATTGAGTGATGCACCTACAGTTATGGTAGTATGAAATGTGGCCCAAATAAGCCGTCCGTTGTAGTTTCATGCTTCCCCCATACATATGTGCAAAAGAAGTTGCCGCGTTAAAGAGGCAATAGAGGTACGAAGCGAGAGGTCACTGAAGCAGTGCTGCTCTCTGCATGTGTTTACTTCGCGGTTTCGTAATGATAAGTGTCGCGTGGTCGCCTGCCTGCAGGTCGAGGCAAATCATTCAGGCATATGGGGTAACTTGTTCACCAGTAAGCATACACAGATATGGTTATGATCTATGCGGATACACACTGAAATGCACTGAAGCTCGAGGGCTGTGTTCTGAACGTTTACTTTTGTGCACATTTTTCTACTTACAGAGATGTTACGTACCTTTAAGGGTACATAAACATAATAAACAAATATAATTTTGTTTAATTTGCTAACTTTGCGGCACCAATTAGTGCCATACTCACTGCAGATTACTGTCATAATATCATGAAACTATATAACACGACACGTATGCTCAGGTACTTGCCAAACGCCAATTCTGAATTTTGTTAATGGGCGAATGGGTTAATAAATAATAGATAAACATACATACATAATTACAATCACATTGAAATACCAGATCCTGGGCATATCGTGGAATGTTTTGTTTAAAGACAACTTTCTGGTACCCAACTGGGAATCAAACCCGGAACACCTCATACAGCAAACAGATGCTCTACCGAATGAGTTCTGAGACCAGCAATAGCAGTTAATGTGTTTGTTTTCATGCATTGGTCTTTCATTTAGCGGTCTCCTCTCTGTCAGTACGGAGTCCCCTTTGCAGTTCTGCGTAGGCAAACCTTTCGACATCCGCGCTATCCGGGATAAATTAACTTCAACGAAGGACGGTTTGTGTGGTTCAGCTGGTATATGTAATTCATTTTCACACAGACTGCTCATTTGTCCGCTGACCAAAAACAAGAAAGAAGAAAGAAGGAGATGAAAGATATATTTCGGATGTTTTTACATTCGAAAAAAGAATGCATTGGTTACCGCTGTCATAAGGTGATTGAACTTAATTTCTAAAACATTACGAAACGGAGCAGAGTACCACAAGTAGGTCAAGCGACTCTTTTTTGCTTCTAATGTAACCCCTGGGAGGGAGGGATATAGGAAGGTATGGGGGAAGACCCGAAGGGTAACCAGATTCGGGCGATGATATGCGTGAGCATGAATGGGGTCCCTAACGGTTCCAGGTAGAACGCATCCGGATGCCGGCCAGTCCTGCCCACAAGCCCCAAAATCTCCCGGGCCTCCCAAGGCCCAAGAGATGCCCCCATAATGTGTGTCATAGTACATTTTGTATTTCTTCCTTTTGGATGAAGCTGCTCTCATAGAAGACATCTTAGCACCACTAGCCCAACCTAAAGGAAAAAGTCTGTGTGCACTTCTTACTTGGCGGATTCAAATCTAACACCTGAAGAACTTTTTAATCTCAGTGAAGAAAAAATTGCTGGAATCTATTATCAACTCATAGTCAAGTTAAATCATTGATAGTTCTAAATGATTTAACATTATGATACAGATATTCATAGTTGCATAGTTCTTGTAAATACTAAATAAATTCCCCTAGGTTATTATAGGAGTATTTTCATAAAGGGAAGTAAAATAATAACGTAAAAATATTTTAATCGCAGATAATAAAGTTTGACTTTACTATATACGTATCTACCAGCTACGAACTTATGAATCTATGAATAAATACTTGCAAACAGTGGTACTTTTAAGACAACCCGGAAAATAGCAGAAAACTACACTTCATTTAGTATGAAAATATGATTGGAATTTTTGTAAATTTTTGAAAAACGCGTAAAAATTTTAATAGCCATTTCTTGAAACTATTTCAGAATCTTTCTCTTCCCCAGCTCAAGTTAAAATCGGTTAGCTTATGCAACTTTTTACTGTGAGAAACGCATACATTTAGTTATTGTAAACATATCACTTCATAATTTAATTTCATCTTTTATTACATATAGGACTGGAGTATGGGATAAAGTACATGCGACCTTCACTCAGTTACGTTACATATTTTCGAGTATACGAATTTTAGAGCTTGTTGCATGGAGTTTGTTTCACCTGCAGCTTGAAATATTAAGGGGACTATATTTCTGAATCGGGTTAAGATAAATTTATTGACTAGAAACATAGTTACATACTACATATACAGAAACTAATATCAAAATATGTGATACCAAATGGAATCACTGTATTGCTATACTGAATTGCAGGCTACGAGTTGTACAAAGCGGAAGTAGATGTTGGTAAGGGAAGTGGCGCCACTCCCCTTAACAGCAACTTCTATTTCCGCTTTGTACCACTCGCAGACTGCAATCCTACTTTAGTTCTGGTGAAGCTTCAAAAAGTCATGCAGTAAAAAACTAGATTAAACCCTGTTCCATACAACTTGGTCCCGTATCTCCTAACTGTCACGTGCACTAGTCACCTTTCATTGGTTGCAGTCGTGTTGTTGTGCGATACAAACTACTTCCTCATTTAATATGATCAATTATCTTAATATATTTGAAGAATACTTCCAAATTCACATTTTCATAACCGTATGAATAAATTATATTAACTAAAAGAGTTAATGCACCTGCAATGTATGTAAATTTTTATCAACGAATAGGTAGGAGGATTCTTCGGTTTAAACCTGTCTCTCTCTCAGTATGACAAAAGCACGTACATCTAATATGAGAGAGTGTTTTTATCACTTTATCGCCTGACCTTACACAGGGCTTTAGATCGCCATTCAAAGGCGTAAATTAGCCAGTCAAGGGTAAAGAGAAGGAAATAGAGCGCAGAAGAATACATGTTAGCGGGGCAAACTTATAACAAGCAGGGTTTAGGCACGGCTGAAGCCCAACAATCTCGAAATCATCAGTTAGCTACAATATAAAATAAGCTGCTGAAAAGTACATATAATCTTACCCCCGGCATGATGACACGCTCCACATCATCGAAGATAACGTCCCAAGGTTCAGGTTCTACAGGAGCAGAATCAGTTACCAGGTTCCGGAGGTACCCAGGTGCGACGGAGGGATATACTCGTCGATCCCTAATGTTCTGTAGGTAGTCAGCAATGTAGTCCACCATCTCCTTGCCTGCAACAAAGAAATTAGCAAAGGTTAACGATTTATGTTTTTAATAATGAACACTATCTTACAAAATCCCATCGCTACTCTAATTTTGTATGTCTTTTTTTTAAATTTCTGAATCAATATGTATTGTTCCATTTGAAAAACTATAACTTATGTCGGAAATATAATTTCTTAATATTACTGCACATTTAGGATTACGATAAGGGTGCAGCTTGTTCCCGATATGTTTTAACTTTTATATCAATGAATGATTTAATTTGGGAAAGAATTAGCCAGCTACGGATATATTTTTTAAGAAATCGTATCCTTTATACGAAGGTGATTAGATAATATTGGGATCTGATGCAAATATGCTGAAAAAACTGTTTACGTTATTGCTCAAGCTCCTTATACATATGCACACAGGAGACAATGGCGTGTAAAGGCAAAAGTTTATGTACGTCATAAACAGTAATTGGAGATATAGAAAGAATATAACTACTTTAGTTATAACATGTACCCTATAAAATACACTAATATGGAAATAAAGCTAGATAAATTTAACTGTATAACAATATAATATTGCAGAATAAAGTAAGAAAAGCCAATAAATATATAAATAAAATTTAATAAATCAATAACAATACCAATTGGAACTTATTATACGAACCGTGGACTGTAAGAAAGAAAACAAAAGGCTGATTCAGATGATTTTCTCTGCCTACTATCATTCATTTGTGTATTCGACTACCGTATATATAATTCTTACAAAAGCTTATTTTTATATCTATTTCATCTTAATCAAATTCACAAATGGTTTCATTACACATTTAGTTATGGGTAAAAGAGGGATAAAGATGAAGCAACATACAGTACTAGCCAAAGACAACTAACACAATAACTCATTAATGTAATAAGATATCTAATTCACAGCTCCTCAGCATCAACACATTAATAATTTATTTCTTTAAATTTTTTTGTTCTAAGTTTTACGTGTTATGTATTTTCTTTGCTAATATTTACGTATAATAATTAAGAGGATGTTAAAAACGCATACATTCATAATGTACATATGGTAGAGAACAAGTATATAACGTTATACCATATAGAATATAATATAAGGGGGAAAGGCCATTGTTAGCTATAAAACCAGTAATATCAAATTACGAGAAATGCAGTAAGCATGTAACGAACTTTGGATTCATAGTTAAGATTATGGAATATATATGTTACATATATAAACTGTTATTGGATGTTATTGGATAGTAGCACCAATCAACTTCATTGATGCATGCCTATAATTAAAATACGTACGTTAAGAAGAACAGTTGGAAGGAACGCTAACAGAAGCTTGTCAGTGTTCGAGCAGGAAGGTAGTGTATGAGCTCGTCTCTAAACAGACGCTAAAACTACGTATTCAAGTCTACCAGTTATACATATTTTAACATGACAAAGGTAATAGTGAATTGTGAATATGATATTGTGACGTATGAGCATTATTGCGTATGTGACCTGGTTGCCCAGATCGGATATTGCGCAAGAGTGGAGGGGATAAACCAGTTCTAGCATAGCGTTACCACGCCGAGTTAGCGTGGGTCAGACAGTCGAGCCGAGTTACTGCTAGGGGCAAGTTGTAGTGTGTGGGCGCTGTCCATACGAGCAGTATGGCGTCCCCACCGACAGGCAAGGAAACAAGGAGGTAATGTAATCCCTTTTCATCATTAAAGTCATTTGCCATCCATTCTCATTATGTGTAAATTACTATAGTAGATAGTCCCTTCCCTCATCCACACCATGAAATAATACTATTACTAGGAACATTTTGATATATTTTCATAATTTCTCTCAGCTGCGTACCCTGTCTGACCTCGCATAATGTGAAATATAACTTTAAGAACCTTCGGTACCAGTCGCTCTACCCCCCCCCCCATTGAGCTATTTTGTTAAGAGGTCACGACAATATGTGATTTATCTAAAATAAACATGAAATAGTTAACAGAATACGTGTGTGCAAAATATTTTACAGCAGCTGTGGCAGAATTATAAAATAATAATCACAATAAATAACACACACACACAAGAATACAGATCCAAGATCATCAGATTCCAGTCTACGAGAACCTCAAGATACATCACAAGAGTTTGGGCATCAAAACGGCCTACAGATGCGTAACACAGCATCTATCATCATCATCATCAACAACGTATTGGGGCCATACATAGGCAACCACTACAAGGAGGCTGAAGCGATAGTTCAAATCCTTAGAAAGTGGGTCGCTCTTTGCATGACCACGACAAAAAAACACACGGCGAAATAGCTCTTAAAAAGTATAATGTTTGAAAATTCAAACCAGTAATAGCGAATATTTCGGAAATGGATAATATCACAAGAATTGTTTGAAATAAATTTGTATTTTAAAGAGATGTACATTTTTGTGTAGCACGTATTTCTCATATGGTTAGTCAGTTATATAAAAGTTTACAAAACGCATTCAGAATGGAGAGGACTTCACAGGCTATCTGCAGAAAGTTCGATATGTACATTTGTTTGTCATGCAACTATCTTAAACATATGGTATTTTAATCAAATTCCTTAGAGGTATTTTAATGAAAATAAAAATGAACGATAAATATTCACGTAAATTGCAATTTGGAGCGGGGAATTTTCTTGAAAATTTTCGTGTCGCGTTCTTAGAAGATATTGAAGTTATATATCAAGTTTGGTATGTATCCGACATTTGCTTTTGAGTTATACGTTCATGGACAGACAGACAGACACATGCACAAAGCGCGTGAACCTATTTCTAAAGGTATCCTTTCTTGGATTCAGGAGACCTCAAAATGTGTATTTCGCTGAATCTCTACAGCTACATAGTTTTTGGGGAATACTATAGGTAAAATAGAGAAAGTAAAAAGAAAAAGTAAACACGAATAGAAACTTCAGAAATGAAGCTTTTTAAGATTAATATCCGAAATGAAAAAGAGAAATTAAATTGAGTTTTATTTATGGACGCTCTTTAACTGCTGTGGTCCTTAACGTCCCATTCTATATTGGGCGTGAAAGACTGGAAATTTTGCTCAGAGGCCTCTTTATCAGGCTTGAGTTTTTTTACATGCTGTAAATCTACGGCATGGGACCACCGGCTTTACTTTCCTTCCGAAGGAAGCCACGCGAAGGATTTTTACGTCCAAAAAAACCCGCGACCACGAATCCGGAGTGAGATTATCTTATAGAATCAGTAACGGCAAAATAAGAAATGATTTGGGAATATGCACATTAAATAAAAAAATGAAGAAAATATAAATAACTGGATCTCCTACATCAGAGATGTGAAAGATGAATGAGTGTTAAATTATATAAATTATAAACCATATGAAAAGAATGATATATGGAGACCAAGAAAAATTGTTCAATTTTCAACAGGAGCCGGAAGAAAGTTTCATCGATGAAGATGATGATACTGATGGTAATGATAAATATTGTTGGCATCTTTGTGTAAGTTATGACGTCTTGTCCGAATTTAATTTGTGTGGAAATAGGGCATCGGTAGTTCTCTTGTATCACACATATTCCTGAATGTAGCTTTAGGCGATTCATTGGTTATGGGTCACTAAAACACAAAGTAACTCCTGAGACAACAGCTCGAAGCAGAGCAAGGCTGACCTCATGACCGCAGCATCTGTCTTCATCCACGCAGGACTTTACGGGCAAAATGCAGAGTTGATGACGGCCTTCACGTGAGGAGTCGCTAATCTTCCATCAAGGAGTTCAACTAGTCCCAAGCATATCATGAGGCTACACTTCTGAGAAAGTTAAACGCTGGATGCGCTTGTAACCCTACAGTGTTCTCTGTAAACAAATATGATGTAAAGTTTGAAAGCAGTAAACCCTACTTCGATAGCAGGTAGATCAGACATATAGAGTATTAGAAAGAAAAGCAATATATGTTTAGCTATTGATAGTGCGCAATAAAGTTACCCTCATGAAGGTATCAATATACAGATATCTGAGTTACATTGTCTTTTCTTTTATATCGAAAGCTCGTACATTTTTAAAGCAATATCCGCTCTTATTAGCGTATGACGAAGATCCTCGAAAACCCTGATTCATAGTTTGGAGCTGAGGAGGTTGAACGTCCACTTTCCTCATTGTTCCTTTCTAATAATGTCACAAGCTCCTTGTGTTTCATTGGATTAGAGGTTGTTTAACACGATGTTTTAAATTTACCTCTTATGTTACATCTGGTGGTTTCACCATTTGTACTGGCGTTTTATGCCAAATTCCATTACAAACGATGCTTATCGTGATTGTACTTCTATGCATGAACTCTATTTTGCTTTAGAGGTATTGCCACATTTCTCCACTGGTCTACAGCAAATAAATGGAGGTCGCCACAAAACCGTCTGTTGTGTTGGGGAGGAGAGTGATCGTCACAATACCTGACGTCACCTATACTCCGTGCGGTGACACGATTGCTCTCTTTATTTACTAAAACCCCTCTGCCTGCTTATGATACAACATGACTGAAAGAAAATATCACACATTAGGTAATTCTGAAATTCAGAGATGCGGGAACTTAACCTTCGTGTCTCTCCCTCATCCCAGGGTTCGCGTTTGAAGCACAAAGCACGTTGGCCTAGTGCGGTGTTCTGATCCGGTTTCGAGGGCCCCACCTTTACGTTCTACAGCTGACAGTTTGCAAATTTGTCGTATTTAATACACTCAATGCTAAAATTGTAATTGTCAGGACATCAGATATTGGCTAATATGCCATCCTGGTTCAAATGTCTTCCTTTTCGTCATACAGAAGAACATTAACATTTTGATGTATAACACACGCACAACTTTCTCTTCCATTACGCATTCACATACTATATTACGTTAAATTACTTAAAATTAAGCATTATGGGCTTAGTTACATATAACACGCAGAATAAAATCGAATGTTTAAGGCATAGTAAATAATTCACGAGAAAGGAAAGAAAAAGAAATGAATTGTAAATTTTCAAAACATAATCTATCATATGACGTATTTATACTTCGGAAAATGTAAACATACAGCACGAAATATTTCAAAAATAGCTTACGCTATGAAAAAACTTATTTGACATAAATTGTATACTTTAATGTGTTTTAAATTTTTTCTGTAATATAGGTATTGTTTTATTTCTTTACGATTTCCCAGTTATGCCTATAATATACATACAAATTAGAATGAACAGACTTCTTAGGCTATACACGAAAGTTCATGTGAATATTCCAAACATACGGTACAGCTCTTTTGGAAAAATTGTTATTGAAGCTGGTTTAAGAAAATAAAAACAACGGCAAAGTTCCTTAAAAAGTGTAGTTAGTGTTTTGGGGAAATTTATCTATTGAATACTTGAAAGATGCTGGACTTAAATGCCAGTTTTGGTAGTCATCCGCATTTTGATTTTTTTAGGTATGTAGTTCACAGACACACACACACATACACATGTATAGGTAATTTTTTGTCTAAAATGCCTTTTTTACACTTAGAGGACTTCAAGAAGCATATTTACAGTAAAATTTCGAAACTAAATTTTTGGTTGGATTATAATATCTCTCTGCCTCCCATAGGTAAGCAGCAGAGAGTGTAAAAAGGCAAGTAAAAATAATTCCATGAAATCGGTTATCTTTAATAAGTAGACGAAATCATAGCTCTATCTTAATTAACATGTCAATAAAAGTTTATCTTTTATATTAACAGTTTGCAGTATCGTTAAAAAAGGCTAATGATTAGATAAAGTCGCACGCCTGTATCGAACCAGACTTCTTTAATTCACATTCTAAATGTTAAATTTAACAAAATGGACAGTTGTTTCAAAGCGAAGGCACTTCCAAATGAAAACTTGGCGGTTACGTATCTCCCTGGAAATCTGTTACGATGCGAACACTTGTTTGCTGTAAGCAAGTCGTAAACCAAGGATGTCCAAATCAAACAAAAGAGGAAGAGAAGAGCAATGCTTCCCACATGCGCTCTTCGAGTTTACAAACAGCGTGGATTCTCTGTACCGTGGTGAGTGAATCAATGGTAATGGAAACAAAATAGGATATATTATGCTAACGTATTTGTTATTCTGTTTTATCCAATTTTCTATTGCGGTTATCGATTTTCTGTAAAGCATCGATCTACGAGGCATGTTTTTAAAGTAAGTATCGATAACCTTTTAAAAAATAGCAGAACATTTACTTTTTAGTATTATTTTCTAAATACTTTATTATAATGCATTATCTTACACCTTACACTACTTCTCCACATAGTCACCGTCGTTATTCAGGCACTTGTTGTAACAGGAAACCAATTTTTGTACGCCTTCGTCAAAGAATGATGCCGCATGTGATGAAAGTCAAGTATGCACTTCTTGTTTCACAATATCATCGCCGTTGAAATGTTTTCCGCCACGAAATTTCTTCAGATGAAGAAACATAAAAATTGCTTGGTGCCAAATCCGGATTGCAGGGAGGGTGGTCGAAATGTTCTCAAACAAATGATGCGATCAGCTCTTGAGTTTGTTTGGCTTGTGTGAAAGGGCATCGTTATTAACCATTATTTCCCCATAAACCTCATACAGTTGGCGATGAATGTTTGTTGGCGTAACATTTCTCGCATTCAAAAAACGAATCACTGATCTGACTTCACAATCGGCGGGTCTTTCGATGGCTTTGAACATTTCGAAATGCTCTAACAACAGAAAAACACAAAGTGACGATCGCTCAAAACTGCATTTGGCTTCCTAATGAATGGAGGAAGTGATCGCGCATGCTCAAAACCGCAACCGCAGCGGCAAAAAATTAAAACGGTACTTATTTTAAACACACATCTCGTATGGTTGCGAAATAACAATTTAAGGAGAATGTATGCAAATTATGTGCAAAAAATTAATTTTTCTAAAAATTTTACTTCATTTGAAAACATGTTCCAATGGTAACTATTTATTTTGTTTTCCACCTCTAGGCTCATTTAACCATTGAAATACCTAGGGGAGACAACTGTGCCACGCCTCTTTTTCAGATCAGGCACCAGTGTGTGTTTGTGTGTCTTCATATTGTTATTTATTTCACTAAGTTGTAAATTAATTATTTAAAATATTACAATATAACAGAGCTGACAAGCTGTCCGATCTTCAAATGCAAGTTAGACAGAAGAAAAGGGGGCAGGGGAGAAATATGAAGGATATAAGAACTTTAAGTGTGGAGGATTTTAAATTTCAGGTTAGCCCGTTACATTTTGAAACTTCTGAACTAAATTTTAAAAATAAATTTTCTCGTAATTGCGCTGTTTTATTAGCAGAAGCCTTTTCTCAAAAATTATAAGCGCTAAGACTATGCAAATTTTAGCAATTGTTCAAAACATATGGATATATATTTGGAATTATAAAAGTAAAATTTCTTTAATTAAATTATGATTTATAGAGTTGCATGTCACGAAAAACATTTAATTTTGATTACTTTAAATTCAAAATTTTACAAATAACATTTCAAACATGAATAAATGATTGTAGTCAACGATCTTATAATGTACCTAGGATCATAAGCAAAAATTGTAAAATTAATTGTAAAATTAGAATTGCAGTTAAGGTTTTGTATAACAAAGGGTATAAACTCTTAAAAATATGTATAATATTTGTGTCAAAAAACCTAACCCTGGGTCTTTCACTATACCTTTTCCACTAAAATACAGCTCTTTATCATTGCACATCCAAACAGTTTTTTGTAATGAGTTTTTTAGAAAAACTTACAATTTTTAGCAACATTCCTCCTTAACAGCGTTAAAAGTTACAGGGGTTACCCATTATCATTTCATTGAATTTTTCCATTCATTTTCAGGGAGGTAATACACACTTATTTGTATAGAAGAGGATGCTGTTAAAACAAGTCGATATTTGTTAGCCATGACTCATAAGAAACAAAATAACAGACGTTTAATGCTCCAGAAAATTACTACTTAAAATACAGAAAAAATTAAACACAGTAGGGAATGATTCGGAAATGGGTACCAAAGAAAACGTTTCATATAAATTATGCATTTTAAATGTAGTTTTTCTGGAGTAAGTCTTTGTCTGCTGTTTATGATTTCACAAGAACGAAGAAAGAAAAACCTCGGACATTACACATTTTCTGTATTTCCTAAATTTATTTTCATAACAATTCCACAATTTATTCATAAAAACCTTAATTTCTACCTGTTTCTGCTAAACATCATAAATGTTGGCTAAAATGGTTTCAATACATATTTTGTTTAAATACACAGGTGCATACAGGAAGCTGTCAAATGCTTAAAAAACAAGTTTCGCTATTGCATACTCTTTGAATGATCTTGCGAGAAATAAAAGCAAGGTGGCTTAGCACTTCAAAAAATGTATGAGTTAAAAGACTGGGCATTTAATAGCAGCGAATATCCGGGATGCAACTTACCTTATCCGCGATAATTGTTTGCCTGGAATTTATTTCATAGTAAGCAATATGGATTTAGATATAAACAACATGCGAAAATCACACTCAGCTGTTTATATTATAAGTGAAATTTTGTTAGCAAAAAATTTATGTGAAGTAAAAGAAAAAGCCAATCATACATTATTTTCAAACATATTTCATGAGATTGCGTACTTTCACTTGAGCAGATGTAAACATACAATAACACATATTTTGGAAACGTTAATGCAGAAAAATTTGATACAATTTGTATATTTTAATCAGCTCGATACGTTTATGTCTACTTTCTGTTCTTTACAAATTATATAAAATTAAATTTAGAATGAAAAAGGCTTCGCAGGTAGTTCAGAAAACAAAAATTCAAATTACACGTTTTATTTGTGTTAGCAAATTCTCAAACTTGGTATTTTTAAATGAAAATCGTTAGAGCCATTTTATTACAATAAAATTAGCAAAAGGTTTATTTTTATATCAATATTGATATTTCACTTTTGAGTTACTCTGTTCACGTCCACCATATTGATTTTGGATGGTATACACTACTTCCTCTACATTAGGTAAGCGGTAAAGAAAGTTAAAATTCAAATTACCATGTCAATGCTTACTTCTGAAGCAGAATTAATATGATGCCGCAATGATAATTCGACAATTTGAAGCAGGAAAGTAGTTGCCACCTTTTCTCGTTGTCTCCAGTATCTGCTGTTGGTTCTGTTGCCGGCTGCTCCCGTGGTTGAGCTATGAGTATTTTCCCTCAGAGTATGTGTGGATGTATTGTGAAGGATAATACCAGTTTAAATTCACTGAGAAATTTATTGTGAACTAATATTTAAGTTATTGAAGTGAGTTGCAAACCGTTTGAGATAAAGAAGTAGACTGATTATGAATTGTAGCATTTGAAATTGTAACAACTGAATTATTAAACCTGTTAACTTCTGCAGCATCAACGTTACGGTTGGAAACTACTGTTTCCGCAATAAAAGAAACTAAAAGCGTAACCTGCCGTGAGTCGCTAAAATGTTTACCGATAAGATCCCTCGCGGTAGCCGCTATTCATACAAGGGCGTCACTGGGCGCTTAAAATACTACACGAGCAAGTACCGCTGGTGGCACCAGAGACAGTAATTGTGTGCACAACTGTGTGCACCAACGTCGGTCGATCTCTACCAGTCACGGTGCTAGAGAAGAGTAATTCCCAGATTTAGATGCCCGAACATTTATTAATTTTAGCTCCGCCTACTTCATTACTCCCCACCAACGTTAGTTTTCACGTGCAACCAATACTTAAAATACTCTTCATGCAGTCTCTTAGCTTTGTTACCATAGGGCCTAGCTAACATTCTCAGAATTTAAGGGTCTTTCTCTTTTCCAGAATTGGCCTGCGTGCCTGTGTAAGCGTACAGAACTTATAACCTAACTGCGTTCCTAGAGATTCTTAGGCTAATGCGCTCGCTACTTCGGCTGTTGTTAACGTGGCTGGCTAACATAACTTCCTAATTACCTTCGTCTTTCCGTACAAAATCTTTCAACCCAAGCCTGTTAAATGATGCATTCATTTAATATACGCAACTTATTTATTGTAATTATTTCTCTATCGTATTATTATTTCTTTATTTAATTAGTTCTATTTTCCCGTTCATAATTGCGGTATCACTTCTTTGCTAATTGTAAGTTTATTGCTGGGATAGGCCATTTACCTTCAAGTTTAAAGTATAATTACCTGAATAAACTCACTGTCTATGATCTAGTTTTGACACATATTCGATTGTAGCACACAGAAATTAATTCTCATGTCTCGTATGCGATTTATTTGTTAGCAGAGCATGTTTGTTATAATACTGAATTGCTGATAATGCTACGTTGAGCAACCAGTCATTTCAGCATACTGCTCTCTCAAACTTAAGATTTTTTTCAAAAAAAAGGTTATAAATGTTTCTGAGAAAATAAAAAATAAAGCAGAAATTTCGTAAGGCTTCTTAAGATTGAGAGAAATGACATTAAAAGCCTATTTTAGCGCCTTAAAATATCTAACTTACAGCTGTGCAGTGGCTACGTACCGTGCGACTGTAACCGGCTGGCACTGGTGAGAGTTGTTTGTGTACTGTTGTGTACACAGTTATTAGTGTCTTCGAGTAAATGCTTGTTTAATTCGGTATATTTTAATACCGGTAACCGTGGCGATTTATAAACGTGTGAAAACCGTTAGAATTTAATTTGCTACAACGGCAAATCAATCCACTCCACTAGAAATCCACCAGTGGCTCGTAAACTGCAAGCTGCAAGTAGACATTCTCCAACTTCACACCAGAGGAGTTACCTATATGAAATTGATGTCGATGATACTGTACGATAATCTTATAGCTCGTTATAAGGAAGAGGAAAATTTTACATACACCTCCGGCGAAATCATAAAAAGTGAGTATTACACCAGGTGATCAGCAAACAAGAATGCTGCAGTGTTTAACCTGCCTTCTGAGGTGTCTTTCACAGTGTTATCACAGGAGTTGAGTAAATACGGTACACTGTATGACATCCACAGGGAAAATGGGGCTCTCGGTACCTTCTCCCGTCTAATAACGGCGTGCATGCAGTTAAAGGAAATATACCGGCAAGTTTAGTTATAGACATGTATTTGGTCGCCATCAGTTACATCGACCAACCACAAGGTTGTCATTTGTGTCATGACACTATCCACTTGAAAGCAGCTTGAATCCTTCGTGCTACGTGGATATCCATAACTTCAAGGGATTCACCGGTAACTTTCAGTGAGGCGGCAGGTGCTAACACGTCTTCCGATGTTGTCGTCCAGGAGCAGACCTCCATTACGACAATAACGTTCCGTGGCAGAACCATCGTCTGTGAACCCTTTACGGCAAGCTTCAAATACGGAAAGTGTCTGTCCTGCAGAGAGGGATGCATCTATGGCTGCTGCAGCATCCGTACGTGCAGTTGTGGACAGACTTATCACTCATTTTGTTGAACAAAAGGATGTGATCGAAATGCCTGCCGTAACCGCTCAATCTGCTATTTTTTTAGGACGGAGACATGGAGGTCTTAATTGTGAAGAATTATAGTGTCGGCAGGTGAGATAGACATTTTAAGGCAGAAGGCTTGTACCTCTACGTCAAGTCGAGATCCTCGGTTACGCAGCCAGCATAGGCGGATGTTATGTAGAAGGCACTCTATACGACAACCAACCTAGGATGTGCAACGTTGTTATGTAACCCTCCGGCTCGTAACAAACTAAAAGGGGCACATTCAGGCAAGCGGCTGGCAGTGGATGACAGCGATGAGCATGAGGACCACCTACTTACTAAACTTGCTAAACATGACCCGCACCCGGACAGTAATAATTGAGGTTATTTCGGTTCTGGAGTGCTACCTGGTTATTCTCATTCTGACACCATTGAGGATAGGATCATTGCCCTTTAAATTCCTATAGCTGTACAAATATGGGCTTCGCTGCATGTGGCGGCCTGCGACAGGTGGTCAAAAATAACTTATTAAAGGAGTTCTTGATAAGCAATAACTTGGACATTTGCTTTCTACAGGAGGTAAATATTTATAATATGGGTTTTTTTGTATGCCTTCGATTACGAGATCAATCTTAGTCCTTAGGGCTCCTGTACGGCAATTGTTTACAGGCAAGTATTTCGGTTACGCAGTTTTGATTATCAGCCTTCTGGTAGGGCCATTTCTGCAGTTTATGATGACGTTACGTTCATGAACATTTACGTCCCTGCTGATAGTAATACACGAAAACAACAAGCAGAATTTCTTCGTCAAGACCTCCTGACCCATACTCCATCAAGTGCTATCTTCGTGCTTGTCGGTGATTTTAATTGTACGCTGGCGGCTAAAGATCAACACGGAACCTTTAATGGGCATATTACTTTGCAGCAGATGGTGGGGCAAATGCGCTTGAAGGATATCTGGGAGCATAAGCATGGTTCCACAGTCCAATTTACCTTCATGGGAGACGATAAGCTTCAGGCTGGACCGCATGCACTTTCCGGCTAAACTCTTATCACGCCTTCATCGAACGGGAATAGTGCATGTGACATTCAGTGACCATAATGCACTTATACATGCCGTTGAAAGTTGGGCAGCGATCAACAGTAGGGGTTACTGAAACTCAACTGCTCGTTGCTTATGGATGAGGAAGTTCTGACGGATTTCCAGGATTGTTAGTCAAAATTGAGTAATCATTTCTACCAGCTCAAGGCCTCTTGGTAGGTATGGAAAGCCAAACCTATACTACGGTGCTTATTTCGAGCTGCAGCCTGCCGTCGAGCTCTGGCTAGGAGAGGAATCATGGACTATTACTTTCAAGTCCTTTAGGAGCTACAAATAACGCCAGCAGCAAGATAAAGATGTCCAGCATCTCTGAAGAGGATCAAAGAACACATAAAGACTCGAAAAACACTTGAGCTGCAGAGAAGTTTGGCCAGAGTGCACTCGGTGCAGGTGGTGGATAGGGAAAGTGTGAGCTTTAGGGAAAGGAATATTAACATGGACACCGAAAGCTAATCATTCAATTGCTGAAATTCTTCGTGAATTGCAATTCTTCTGCATATAACGTTTCTCCATATTCGCAGACTTCCCCAACAACGTCTGAATGTGCTCCAGTTGTCCCGAAGGAGTTGAGGAAGAATACGCAACCGATTTCGAAAACTGAGTTAATGGATGTGGTCCATTCGTCTAAATTGCATACCTCTCCAGGACCTGGTGGCCTGCCACATGAATTTTACAAGCACTGTTGGCACTACATCGGGAAAGAATTACTCAAATCTTCCTGGAAATGTAGACTGCAGAGCGATTGCCACCTGCATTTGCAGATGGAATAGAGTTCGAAGTGTGCTTAGCCAAAGAAATCGCAGGATTATCACTGATTACGCTATTGAAATGTGATTATAGTTCTTTGTTAAAATAATTAGTGCTCGTATACAGGAAATGCTCTCCTATAAAATTAGCAATTTGCAGGTAGTACATAAAGGAGCAGCCATTCATCACACGTTGGCTGCTTTGAGAGGTTTATATTGCAACTTTATCTGAGGTCTGTATCATATTGATTCGTCTAAAATCCTCTACAATGGGTATCCAACAGCTGCTATACCAGTTACACATTCGATTCGACAAGGTTGTCCAATGTCCATGATATTGTTTACCCTGCATGTTGATCTCTTGCTTCACCGACTGCAATCTACTCTTATTGGAATCGACGTGTATGGGCAGAGGATTTCAGTAAGAGCTTACGTCAATAATATTGCAGTAATAGTTACCACATCCCACGATGTTATCCGCCTAAGAGATTGTTTACAGGAATACCAGGAAAGTACACGAATGACATTTAATATGAGGAAGTCCGAGATATTACCTATTGGATTACAGCCACCGAAGACACCAGTTTTAGGTATACCTATAGTGCAGCGTACAAGATTCTGGAGATTTACTTCAGTACTAACAAGGCGGACATGAGGGAATACAACTGGATGTCTCGTTTTAATATCTTAGTGGTGTGATGTATTATCAGAAAACACGGATGCTGAATTGTGTACAACGTGTATGGTTCTACAATAGTTTTGAGCTAAACAGAATTTGGTTCCTTGCATCTGTTCCCAACCAACAAAACGATATTGCCATAAAATAGAATACATATTGGGTTTTTTATCTGTACAGGGAAGCTCTATCGCATTGCGCGTAATCAACTACGTCTCCCTAAGGTCCAAGGCGACTGGGTATTACTAGAGGGGACTCTTCAGTCTCAAACCTTGATACCTAAAACGCTCCTGCTTGCCATAAATAATCAGGGTGACTCCTTGGGCATCTTGTTACAACGAACATACACGTCGTTTTGGAGTCAGGGTGAACGTGACAAGGTTTCCCAGATGTTACTGAAATTTATCATGCTTGGACCAATTACCGCAGGAGAAAGTTGAGAATGGTGACTTTTGCACTGTGAAGAATACTTACGCTTTCCTTGTTCGAGCTTCTCTGTTATCCCTCATTTACAGTTAAAATACCCACAACTGCCCTGGAAATGCATTTGGAAATGCTTTAGCCTTCCGCAGATTAACTCAGAATGGATGACAGTAACGTATGAAATTGTATATGAAATTCTTCCAACAGCAGACAAACTAAATCGCCACCGAATGTTATTTCCCAAAACTGCCCAATTTGCAACGCCGAAGATTCACTTCCGCATCGATTGATGTAAAGTTCCGGTAAAGCAGCGATATGGAGCTGGGTTTTAGAACATTGTGATACTTGAATACCTACCGGATTAAATCCTCAGCAATCTCATGTTTTACATTTGAATCTACATAAAGTGAGCCCTCCAGTGTATGATTCCCCTCTCTGGCTGATGGGTACTTTTACTTGGTTGCAAACGTTGGACAATCCAGTTGATTGTATGGTCCCTCATCTACAACAGTTTGTATGTACTGAGAGATGGAAATGATCCAGCAACGCAGAACACAGCCATTCAAGCTTTGGATATTTCACATGTAAGTAAGATAATAACATCATGGTAATACAATTTCCAAATTTTGCCAGCATTCTCTCCTTTGCATAACTTTATAATGTAAAAATATATAAAAAGTTTATCTTGGTAATTAACAGAAAAGTGACTCAAAAAGTGTTATTTTCCTAACTACAATAAAAAAGGTGATTGTTATTAAAGCTCTGTCATGTTGGTAGTGAAGTGTCAAAAAATCTGAAAGACATTTGTAAAATTGGTAAACCGAAGAGAAAAGAAAACAGATTTAAAATTTCTAATTAGAAAAAGAAACCTCCCCTGACTCTAGATCTATCTCCTTCTTCTTCCTGTCTCTGATGTTCCCCAGTTCCTGATGCAGTTTTTCAGATTCAGCACGAGTTTTGCAATATTTGAGAAAAATACCAATAGATGGCAGTTGAAATTGTGAAACAGCTGATAAAACTTAAAAACATAATCTGTATTCATTCAAATTCCACCCTAGCTGACGGGTAAAGAAAACAAAAGTTATAACATGTTGCAAATAGTAGTCGATTCCCTCCTGCGCATGTGTTGGAAGTAAGGGAGGTTGAAAAGTCACCATGGCACTAATTGTATTTGCAGCCTACACTTGTTTAGAGCAAAGACTAATCCAATATGTATTACACAACAGTTAGCTAACAAAGGGTGGAAGTTTTCGGACCATAAGTTACAGTGGCATAGCTGAAGAGCGCCTGACGTTCTATGACGCTTGCTACATTTGCTTTGAGTGTAATGTGATATATTGTGTTATATATAACGGTAAAACCACTATATAACAGTCCCATGACTTTCTTTGCTCACTAACGTGTATTTTTCTAGCTGTTCAAACAAACTGTTTACACAAAAAATTATGCAGTTCTGTTAATCACCAGAAATCCTTTCAGTTGCGAAACCCAAGGTAATGTAAATAGGAGGATCAAAACATAGTCAGCTGGTTAGGCAGCAGATCGATATGTTAGACATTACACTCAGGGTGATTCAAAACAACATCGACATTGCTTACTATTATAGCGTCCCAGTCTGGAAACGAACCCCAGGTATTGAAGTAAGGCAACACTAGGGCAGCGTTGAAATTAGGTTACATACGTGATAAATCTAGATTAACAGAACGCTGACGCCTCTCAGCGCAGGAAATTTAAGTTGACCGAATTGTGATCACACGGACAGACCACCTCGACACCCGATATAGACCGTCCCATGCCGAGTATTTTTATAACTTGTAAGAAGGAACTTCAACACCAGCCAGGTATGTACTGGTCTGGGGTAGCCGTAGGACCTTAGGATAGGCATGGGCAGGAACCTTACCTGGAGTTCTCATTGACCCCGGAACTCACACCCCCAGGTGCTCTCCCACTGAGTTACGCCAAACGTGTAACACCCTTTATTTCCCAGGTCGTTACAATATTCTGTGAGGACGGATCATTTTCAAAAGGAGTCCATGTAGGGAAAAGCATGGTTCGGACAATGTGGTGTCTCAAAGTTTGACAACGCTCGTACACAGGGTGAATCACCTAAAACTTGCACCGCAAATATTTCGGAAATGGAAAGTGCTATTGATGTGCAGTTTTCACAGCATTGATTGTTAGTCAGAGGCTCGAACATTTAGCCTATAAACAGATTTTAATAATACTGAGAAAGTGTATTTTTTGAGCAAACATACAATTTTTAAATGGAACAATGCCTAGTTACATCAACAGAATCAAGATAGGGTAAATTAGAATGTCAGTGGCGTTTGTTGCAAGATTCTAGTGCAAGTGTTTACGAGAAATCTTATTTTGAAACTTTTATGCACCGACACTTGTACAACCTGTGGTAGCACAAACTAAAGAAAAACAAAAGAGAATTACAATACTTCTGTGGATTCTTACAATTAAAGAGAACATAGCCCTTCAAAGGTGGTGTTCAAAATGACCACCGGCAGTTTCAAAACACGCTTCCAGTCTGCTATGGAAAGATTGCTGCACACGTTCTAGCATTTCAGCGGAAATTTCAGAGCAGGCAGCAGTAATACGTCGTTTCATATCGTCTGGTGTAGTTGGTACATCCTTGTAGACAGTGTCTTTCAGCCTTCCCCAGTCTAAAGGGGCAGATCCGGTGAACGGGCCGGCCAAGTTACAGGTCCTCTTCGTCCAATCCAACGATTTGGAAACAATCCGTTAAGACAAGCTGTAGTACTTCGTGCACTATGGGCTGGAACAGTTGGTACCATAGGTTCCTCCTAGTCTGCAAAAGAACGTCTTCTAGCATCTGTGGCAGATGGTCTGTCAGGAGACTGCGATACTTGTGCGAGTTCATTGTTCCTTCTATGAACAAAGGGCCTATGAGCTATAAAACGAGAAATTATCGACTCCTATTTGATTGATTACGGGGTCCATAGCGTAACTACTTATACTCGTATTGGCTCATAGCACAAACTACACATTTAGGATGTGTGAATGCATTCATGCAAAGGAAGGTTATCAAACTCAGTTAGTCCACCCATCTTATGCCAATGGCTAATGGGTTGCATATCTATCAGGGCACAAAAATCTAAACCAAGTTATAGCCAGCACAGTGTCCAAATCATGCATTCCCGGACAATAGCTCCTGTTATAAAAATCATTAGTTTTCCCTCCCTACAACAAACTGAGAGTTGTTAGGTTATTTTGAATCTCCCGGTACATATTTTTTGTGTGTGAGTTATTGTGAAATGAAAGAACGGCCACTAACATTCTAAGCTTTTTGACAAAAATTAAAGGAACAACAATAAGTGTTTCAAATAGCACATTATCAGAAAACGAGTCTAGGGGTACAATGCTAGCCTCTAGTTACCGAGGTCGCAGGTACAAACCTGTGGTTATTCTCCATATAGATTAATGAGGGACCAATAAATGGTCTCATACACGGAAAACAATTTTATGGTATGAGGAGTATTTTATATCACAACACTGTGAATGCCAGAGTGATTGTAGTGTAAATTAACATTATTGTATGACAATGATTTTAGATGTTTGTTAGCTATAAGCATTGTTAGGAAATAAGTTTACAGGGCCTCACTGAAACTGACAATAGGAGTGGGTAACAATGAAGCGAGGGGGTGAGTTGTTTATCAATTAGAAGAGACAAACAAATGACTCACGGTAGCGCGCCTTTCTTTAGAAATGGAGGGAATATCTTCCCTAGAGCATATGTTTTTGTAATTTTGATTGGCTTATAAATTAGACGCTAATGTTGGCGCGATTTATTAACCAATAGCAGCTCTATTATAATGTTTAGGCATATCGGGTGAGGGAGTATAAATTCTTGAGCCAAAGGCAAGTATCGTGCACTTCTACAGAATCATTCACGAGATAAACGTCGCAGTTCTAAGAAATCTCTCTCGCGAGTTACACGTCAGGCAGTTCTAAGGAAGCATTCATGAGGTACACATTACGCAATTCTACAGAATCTCTCGCGTCGTAAAGTTAGTTACAAAAATGTGAAATACGCGAATTAATAGTGCGCGGCAAATAAGTGATTGTAGTTACATTCGAAAATATAACAGTTTCAGTTAGGCGTGTATCAAGATCAAATATGTGAAATTAGTTAAGTGTAAAAACAAATTCTTTTATCAGTGTTATCTTTTAGTAACAACTCCTTTCCGTTTACACACCCTGTTCAAGAGATATTTGCTCGACTGAGTAATAATAGCTAGCCGGAGGACAAAGAACCCACAATTCAAAATAGTAAAACAATAACAGGCGCTCAGCAAATAAGATAACACGACAGATTACCGCGACAGGTAGTTCTCAAGAATTCAAAGTGACTGACTTTACACTAAACCAAAGCATTGCCAACCTTACAACGGGAACTACTAGTTTCAAATCAGCCAGTAAAAAATTTCTTGTTTTGAAAAAACACAAGTAAATCACTTACTAGCGTTAAATATCACATGTATTGCATTTAATGGGAAATCGTGTTGTAGAAACAATAATTAAATATGGAACTCTTAAGTAAGGACTAAAACTATTCCAAATAAACGCACACGTGAAACACAACGGCCTCTACCATTCCAAGGATTCTTTGCTTTAAACTCAACCGTTAACGTCCTGCGAGATATTGCCTGAACCGCTAACGCAACAGCTGCAATTAAACCAACTATGGCCTATCTTTACCATGCGTATATTGTAGGATCAGTTGCTGGTATTGATGTCAAGTGAACAAACAGTATGTCACCAAAAGTAACCAGAGAGCACTATAACGGGAAACATCCGTCATGTTGACTTTTGGTGAATTCCAATAGCTTGCGTTCCCTAAAACAGAATTCTATCAGGTACTGCAACTATAACACCTGCAACATTACGAAGGATGCCTAAAGGCCTAATGAAGAGATCCGCATTTTGTGCTCTTATTTGAGCCTCCGTAACTCAAGCCCCTGCAGCATGCATGAGTAGGCCACGCATTCTACTGCACAGTATCTATCCGAGACACATATTAATAAGCGTAAATAGCACTTTGCAATAGCGGCATTAACTGTTTTATTATCTCGCATATTAGAACTTTCTCGCACCATTGATCCCTAAATTGAGTTTTATAGTTATATTTAACTATTATGGTTCTTAGCGTCCCATTCTACAGGATGGACCATTTAATTTGAAACTATACAACATCTCCAAAACTAAGCGTTGAAGAAAGTAATGTTTTGGTATAAAAGTTGCTTGATATTGTGTGGGAAAGTAAATTTCATTAGTCGTGTTTTATTTGGAGGACGATGTGATGGTCATTTAAGGGTCAATTTAAATTGACCCTAATTGTAGTTTTCCATTTAAAAAATTAAATAAACCTTTTTCTAAACGCTTAGTTTTGGAGATGTTGTACAGTCTCAACTTAAATGGTCCACACTGTATTTTGGGCGCGAAAGACCGGAAATTTTGCTCAGAGGCCTCTTTATCAGGCTTGAGGTTCTTTTACGTGCCGTAAATCTACGACTCAGGACCAGCGGCTTTGAGTTTCTCTAAGGATATTATTGAACAAAACTGCGCATCTGAGGTGTTTCTTCGGCGGATTCCCTGGCTCTTAGCGAAGGAAGAAATAAGCATAATAATGACCAATTACCAAAAGTATTAATTCAAGACTACCTTTCCTAAACATTATAATGGTGCTGTGCCATAGCTTTCTACTTATGTAAAGCTCTTACGTATTTTGACAGAATTTTAAGATGAGTATCACATATATTACATTTTTTATGTAGAAAGCTGTCTAGGGTTGTACTCTTGTTGAGGAATTTAGTTAACGTGTGACCTTTGAGTATGTATGCATTTCATATTTTTAGAGTGTAATAATTATGGGATTTACTTTGGGGTAAAGTTGTTATATCCAAAATATATTAATTCTGCAAAAGAAAGCTATTAGGGTTATGTCTAAGATATCTAATGGAACCCATTGTAAACCTTATTTTAGAAGATATAATGTTTTACACTTGTAAATTTGTATATATACTTATATACTGCATTGTTATTTATAAAATAGAATCAATATATGTATAACATACGATCCAATATTCATAATTATAATACCCAAAATTAGCAAATGATTGAAATTCCTCGGCATAGGCGTAATAAAGTTTCACCAAGTTACCCTTACATTGCATTAGAATTTCAATAAGTTACTCTATAATTGCATTACCAGATAAAATATTTAGTAAGAGATTGCACTCTTAGTTTGTAAGTAACCCATTGTATTCTATCGATGAATTTACTGTTCTTAATGCATCCCATATTGATATTTTATTTTGTGATGTTCCTATATTATTTTAATATTGTAATTTTTGTATAAGGCTTGGTTTACTTGTATATAATTAATTTGTATTTTATTATATCTATTGACTTTGTCTACTGTAGTTGTATAACTGTCTAACGACAACAAAATTGATTCGTTGATTGAGCCCTTTGAAATAAGAATGCGTTTAGCCTTCTACACTATCAAAAGAGTATGATATGAATTAAGTTCCAATTATTTTCGCATTTGCTATGCCAATTGGTGTTCACTAATGCAACTTTATTAATAGTGATAGTTGAAATGCGCACAGTGTCAAATGTTTGATTTTTGTTTTTTAGTAGCAACCTCTCTGCTTTAATACCTTTGCCTTCATTATCAGAAAGTTTTCAAAATAAAATTACTTTAACAGATAATAGTAAAACACATTGTCCCCGGGAACGGAAACGGGACCAGAACAGGAAAAACATTTGAAACACTTGTTTTTAAATATGACATACGCAATCAACGGGAAGCTTCTCGTAGGCCGGGAACGCCAACAGGAAAATTGGCCAAGTTTCATGTTCCCGTTCGCGATCATAGCATATATTATCCTTATTGTGCATATCTGTCTTCATTGTACAGCTTAGCCAAAGAGGCCGTGACCCGTAACAGCCGCTAGAGCTCTAGAAAGAGCTTGGAAAAACAAAACAGGATGACTCCAGGAGGCTGCGTACGCTTGCATTCTCAGCTGTCGAAAGTGGCGTTTAGTTTATCAATCACCCCACAAATGGTAACGTCATCGCTTTTTAAAAATGTTTACTGTATTGAATTTCAAATTTGACAATCTGTATTCAGTGGAAAAAATGTCCAGTTCTAAACAAGTGATATACGAATGTGCAAAATTTATTTTCCATATTATCGATATACTAATCGGCATGCTACCCCAACTACATCCTCAGTTTGTTGTGAATTAAGCCCTCAACGCTCAAGTATTCTGCTAATAATTTTAATTCCGATTTGTATTCCAAATTTATTGTGGAATAATCTTAGAAAACAATAAATTGCAATATCAAATTGAAGTTAGAATTGTTACTTCCCTTTCCCGTTCTCGATTGATTGTACATATATAGCTTATTTATATTTAGAACTTGTACACGTGCTCGAAGTATTCATCTTTTCATTTCCGTTCCCTGGCAATTGTTACCAGGTTTAACACTACCCAGTTAACCGCAACTCTTCCATCACCGCAAAATTTAAATCAAGCACGTGTTTGAAACTTCACAGCTTACTATAAGGGGAAATATGAAGAATGTGTGTATTAATGTCCAGTGAAGTAATTCATTAAGACGACTGGTTTACTCTAAAAGCTTCAATCGTTTTACAAGGTGGAATTCCGTCACATCATTCACCGTATGAGAATGAGAGGACGAATAGATTCTTCTCTTTCTAAAACATTTGTGACAGGACTCGTCAGTCAAACGCTTATATCCAATGCAATCTTTAATTGCTGTAATTTTCCACGAAAGACACAGCCTAATAATCCATATGTTCCAGTATAATACGTGTTTATTTGTCACATTTGTTAGAAATGTGTAATAAGATGATAATGCTGCCAACAATACCGCACCGACACGATTGGTTGAGATAGTTAAGGCACGTACTCGTGAACGGGAGGTCTATGGATCAAATCCCGTCAGGACCATCCCCCCCTGACTGAGGTTTCTTCCAGCTCTCCTCGGTCTTCATAACTGGAGGTATCCTAAACTTAGGACTGGAACGTTTCCTTCCGAAATTTCCTTTCCCAATTATCCATTTCACTTCACGTATCACCGATGTCAATCGCCTGTGGTGCCGTGTGGTAAGGACGGGCGTTAAACAATACTAAAAAGCAATAACGAACTTATTTTCTAGCATATGTCAGGTAATAATAGTTACAATTCAGTGAACAGACAATGGCACCCACCCACTGTCACATTTTTGTTATATTCAATAGTTTAACTATAGTGCATAGAAAAATAAATAAATTAAACCTAAAGCCGGCAAATTTAAAGTGCTTGTAGAATTGTAAATAGCATCAGAGTACTTGAAATCCCCCAGGGTAAATATGGATCAGATATGCTGAATGGCAACATTACGGTGGCACAGCAGTGGTGCTTCGGTGTGGTAAGCTGAATATCCGTGGTTCGAGTTCCGACCGTGGTCTCGAAGTTTTCAAATTTAATTAAACCTTCTAATAGCTGATGTGAAATAAAAATTATTGAAGAACACCCTTACTTTTTTGTGAATTCAAGAGATCTGAAATATTTGGATACATTTTCTTCATATTTAAAATTCCGTCTCCGAACATACAGTAGTTTGTAAGTTGATTCATATATACAGAGATGTGACCAAAAGATGTTAATGGTAGCGAATGCACCCGAGGTGCCCCGCTCTAATTCATTACAATTTTTTTTCTCATAATTTGATTTGTTTAAATATTTTCACCACGTTTCGCCAAAAGATCTAACTCAACTTAGTCCCCCCAACTTGGGGTGAAACGTGAATTTGCTCCAGTAGTAGTTAACTATTAAACTCGGAAGTTAAAAGTACATACTTGCAGTATTACAAGTCGCTTTAGTGGCATGATATTTCAAGTATCTGAGATCGTCTTGGACGTTTATCGAAATACTTGAACCAGTTGAGAAAGCTTAATGAATTTACGGGTAACTCAGGCAGAGCATAGGCACAGAAAGCTGAAGGTTCGTGGTTCGATTTCTAGCTATGGCATCGGATGTCTCAAGGCTGGTTCAACTTTTCACCTTTTAAAGTATGTACTATCACAATACTTTTTAAATAAATATACGCTTTTTCCGTTACATACCACAATAAAAATTCAAATTTTCATCCATTCTTTCCCTTAATTAGATTAGTTTTTGGAGAAACAATAACGGAAATGTTATTTTGGGGAAAGGTGATGAAATAAATACTATCTGAAGTGAAATTCTCATACTTTGCAACACCTTCCCACAACTCTAGAAAAATATCACGCGGAACTATCAAAGAAAGACTTCATATTTACAACATAAATTGAAAGAAGCCTTTTATAGAGAGCACGTGTTGCACCCACCAAACCAAGAGAAGAAGAGTTGTACGAGAACGAAGAAATGAACAGATGAGAGAATCAGAGTAGTTTAGATAAGAAGGGTATGCTGTAAAAACGGAAAATGCTAGATTCGAGCAATTTTGTGGGAAACTGATTTTTAACTTCATCATCATTTACGTTTTCCCTGTGTTGTAATCAGTGTCCTAGCGGTATATAAAGGAACCTGTTCACTATGGGGCGGATTATTTTTCAGTCGTGGAAGAATTTCCGTTCTATCTTTATGCGCGCGCGCGCGTGTGTGAGAGAGAGAGAGAGAGAGGGAGAGAGTCTGTGCACGTGTGCGAGCGAGCTCGCGTGTATGTGTCATTTTATTCCTCATAATGCGGAAGCAATAACAAATCACTAAAGAATCACCATGTGCACTCGTTGCTGCCGCCCGTAGCATAGCCTAAGAGGGTTGGACCTCTACATGCAGAGCGCCTATTGCCCATTTTAAGTAAACTGCGTAAATGAAAATGATTTAAGTTTTGGTACAAGACTGAACACACGGCTTACTCTACTAAGAGTCATTTATTACTTTCTCTACTACGTATAGTAAGTAGGGGAAGTATTGCATTCCACCCAAAAATTCGATACCGAGATTTCACCGGAAATACACGTTTTGAGACCTCCTGAATCCAAAAAAAGCATTTTTGGAAACATGTCCGTGTGTGTGTCTGTGTGTGTGTGTCTGTGTGTGTGTCTGTGTGTGTGTGTGTGTCTGTGAACAGCATAACTCAAAAACGAACAATCGGATAAGCACCAAACTTGGTATTTACGTTCAGTATCTTCCAGAGATGCGACACGAAGGTTTTCAAGAAAATCCTCCCACCCCAGACTACCCTTTACATGGAACATTTTTCGAAAATTTTAATTTTCTCAAAAATGGCTCTAACGATTTTGATGAAAATATCATATGTTTAGGGTAATGTCATGAGAAATGAAATGTATATCTCGATTTTCTGGGAATGTCTCCAAAAGTATTCTTCATTGTGAACGACTTTTGCATAACTGGTAAACCATAAGAGATAGACAAAATTTTACTACACAAAAACTGTAGATCGCGTTAAAATACACAACTTATGTCATATACATTTCTTTTGTTGAGTGAACCGTTTTCGAGATATTGCTTGTTATTTCCTTAAATTTTCCAATACTTATACTTTTTCTCAAATGCGTTATTCATTTTTTACTTTCTCTACTACGTATAGTAAGTAGGGGAAGTATTGCATTCCACCCAAAAATTCGATACCGAGATTTCACCGGAAATATATGTTTTGAGACCTCCTGAATCCAAAAAAAAGCATTTTTGGAAACATGTCCGTGTGTGTGTCTGTGTGTGTGTGTGTGTGTGTGTGTGTGTGTCTGTGTGTGTGTCTGTGTGTCTGTGAACAGCATAACTCAAAAACGAACAGTCGGATAAACACCAAACTTGGTATTTAGGTTCAGTATCTTCCAGAGATGCGACACGAAGGTTTTCAAGGAAGTCCCCCCACCCCAGACTACCCTTTACATGGAAGATTTTTCGAAAATTTTAATTTTCTCAAAAATGGCTCTAACGATTTTGATTAAAATATCATATGTTTAAGATAATGTCATGAGAACTGAAATGTATATCTTGAATTTTCTGGGAATGTCTCCAAAAGTATTCTTCATTGTGAACGACTTTTGCATAACAGGTAAACCATAAGAGATAGACAAAATTTTACTACACAAAAAATGTAGATCGCGTTAAAATACACAACTTATGTCATATACATTTCTTTTGTTGAGTGAACCGTTTTCGTGATATTGCTTGTAATTTCCTTAAACTTTACAATACTTATACTTTTTCTCAAATTCGTTATTCATATTTTTACTTTCTCTACTACGTATAGTAAGTAGGGGAAGTATTGCATTCCACCCAAAAATTCGATACCGAGATTTCGCCGGAAATACATGTTTTGAGACCTCCTGAATCCAAAAAAAGCATTTTTGGAAACATGTCCGTGTGTGTGTCTGTGTGTGTGTCTGTGTGTGTGTCTGTGTGTGTGTGTGTCTGTGTGTGTGTCTGTGAACAGCATAACTCAAAAACGAACAGTCGGATAAACACCAAACTTGGTATTTAGGTTCAGTATCTTCCAGAGATGCGACACGAAGGTTTCCAAGAAAATCCCCCCACCCCAGACTACCCTTTACATGGAAGATTTTTCGAAAATTTTAATTTTCTCATAAATGGCTCTAACGATTTTGATGAAAATATCCTATGTTTAAGACAATGTCATGAGAAATGAAATGTATATCTCGAATTTTCTGGGAATGTCTCCGAAAGTATTCTTCACTGTGAACGACTTTTGCATAACTGGTAAACCATAAGAGATAGACAAAATGTTACTACACAAAAAATGTAGATCGCGTTAAAATACACAACTTATGTCGTATACATTTCTTTTGTAGAGTGAACCGTTTTCGAGATATTACTTGTTATTTCCTTAAATTTTCCAATACTCATACTTTTTCTCAAATTCGTTATTCAATTTTTTTATGTCCTGGACATGCAAAGAGAATGGAATGCGCCACATAGCAACCAGCGTTAAAATATTTGACTATCGCTTAAAAGCTACCATATTTCCCTTGCATCTACAAGAAAATTACCAATAAGATTGACATCTCGATATCTCGATTAACATGAAGCATATGGAGAATAAGCGTTTGTAAAATCAGATTGTACAAGAGTAGAGAAAGTCATGTGAGTGTAACACATCAGATTTTTACTTTCTCTACTACGTATAGTAAGTAGGGGAAGTATTGCATTCCACCCAAAAATTCGATACCGAGATTTCACCGGAAATACATGTTTTGAGACCTCCTGAATCCAAAAAAAGAATTTTTGGAAACATGTCCGTGTGTGTGTGTCTGTGTGTCTGTGTGTGTGTGTGTCTGTGTGTGTGTCTGTGTGTGTGAACAGCATAACTCAAAAACGAACAGTCGGATAAGCACCAAACTTGGTATTTAGGTTCAGTATCTTCCAGAGATGCGACACGAAGGTTTTCAAGAAAATCCCCCCACCCCAAACTACCCTTTACATGGAAGATTTTTCGAAAATTTTAATTTTCTCAAAAATGGCTCTAACGATTTTGATGAAAATATCATATGTTTAAGATAATGTCATGGGAAATGAAATGTATATCTCGAATTTTCTGGGAATGTCTCCAAAAGTATTCTTTATTGTGAACAACTTTTGCATAACTGGTAAACCATAAGAGATACACAAAATGTTACTACACAAAAAGTGTAGATCGCGTTAAAATACACAACTTATGTCATATACATTTCTTTTGTTGAGTGAACCGTTTTCGAGATATTGCTTGTTATTTCCTTAAATTTTCCAATACTTATACTTTTTCTCAAATTCGTTATTCATTTTTACTTTCTCTACTACGTATAGTAAGTAGGGGAAGTATTGCATTCCACCCAAAAATTCGATACCGAGATTTCACCGGAAATACATGTTTTGAGAATCACTGAATCCAAAAAAAGCATTTTTGGAAACATGTCCGTGTGTGTGTCTGTGTGTGTGTGTGTGTCTGTGTGTGTGTCTGTGTGTCTGTGAACAGCATAACTCAAAAACGAACAGTCGGATAAACACCAAACTTGGTATTTAGGTTCAGTATCTTCCAGAGATGCGACACGAAGGTTTTCAAGAAAATCCCCCCACCCCAGACTACCCTTTACATGGAACATTTTTCGAAAATTTTAATTTTCTCAAAAACGGCTCTAACGATTTTGATTAAAATATCATATGTTTAAGATATTGTCGTGACAAATAAAATGTATATCTCGAATTTTCTGGGAATGTCTCCAAAAATATTCTTCATTGTGAACGACTTTTGCATAACTGGTAAACCATAAGAGATAGACAAAATTTTACTACACAAAAAATGTAGATCGCGTTAAAATACACAACTTATGTCATATACGTTTCTTTTGTTGAGTGAACCGTTTTCGGGATATTGCTTGTTATTTCCTTAAATTTTCCAATACTTATACTTTTTCTCAAATTCGTTATTCATTTTTTTTTATGTCCTGAACATGCAAAGAGAATGGAATTCGCCACATAGCAACCAGCGTTAAAATATTTGACTATCGCTTAAAAGCTACCATATTCCCCTTGCATCTACAAGAAAATTACCAATAAGATTGACATCTCGATATCTCGATTAACATGAAGCATATGGAGAATAGGCGTTTGTAAAATTAGATTGTACAAGAGTAGAGAAAGTTATGTGAGTGTAACACATCGGATTTTTTTTATTCAGGGGGTTTCAAAACATGTATTTCCGGTGAAATCTCGATATCGAATTTTTGGGTGGAATACAATACTTCCCCTACTTACTATACGTAGTAGAGAAAGTAAAAATAATTGAGTCTGCATAGATTTTGGAATCTAATTGGGGTGAGCGAAAGACACAATGACATATGTAACAAGCAAGGAAGAGAAGGATTTTCTTAGGAAAGATCTGGTGTAGCAAACCTAAAAAGCTTTGTATGTGTAAGGGAAGATATCTGCCCATTGTTTGGAAGGAAGTTTGGCACACATATCAATAAATGTGAGGAAATTAGGAATACAGGCAATGAATTTAACAGAATAAATGGGATAACTTAAAATGTGATATATATCGAAACTCTTGATGTGAAATGGGAGAGAAATACGCGAAAGATAGGCGACTGTTTGTGAAAAGTAGTAGGAAAATTGAGGAGAAAATTGCACAAAAACTAAATTAGAAATAATATAAGAAAATTAGTTTTCTTTAAAGGAACTCCAGTATGCCACAAAAGCTGGATGTGATACAACTTAAGTTAGAAGAAATCTAGTTGGAAATGCTAATATAATAATTTATAAAGTGAGTGTAACTTAATCTATTGGTTGATTGTTTCTTTTTACTTTCTCTACTACGTACAGGGGAAGTATTGTATTCGATACCGAGATTTCACCGGAAATACATGTTTGAGACCCCCTGAATCCAAAAAAAGCATTTTTGGAAACATGTCCGTGTGTGTGTGTCTGTGTGTCTGTCTGTGAACAGCATAACTAAGAAACGAACCGTCGGATAAACACCAAACTTGGTATTTAGGTTCAGTATCTTCCAGAGATGCGACAGGAAGGTTTACAAGAAAATCCCCCCACCCCAGACTACCCTTTACATGAAAGATTGTTCGAAAATTTTAATTTGCTTAAAAATAACTAACGATTTTGATTTAAATATCATATGTTTAAGATATTTTCATGACAAATAAAATGTATATCTTGAATTTTCTGGGAATGTCTCCAAAAGTATTCTTCATTGTGAACGACTTTTGCATAACTGGTAAACCATAAGAGATAGACAAAATTTTACTACACAAAAAATGTAGATCGCGTTAAAATACACAATTTATGTCATATACATTTTTTTTTTGTTGAGTGAACCATTTTCGAGATATTGCTTGTTATTCTCTTAAATTTTTCAATACTTATTTTCTAAAATGGGAATTCGTTATTCATTTTTTTGTCTTGGATATGCAAAGAGTATTAATCTGTGGCAAAGGGAATGGTGCTGTACCTAGCAACCAGCTATTAAGAGATATGTATGTGCTACTGTATTTCTATATTGCCCTTGTAAATATATATTCCCCTTACATCTACAAGAAAATTAGCAATAAGATAGAGTCTGCAAATGTTTATCTCGATTAACATGAAGCATATGGAGAATAAGGGTTTGTAAAAATAGTTTGTACAAGAGTAGAGAAAGTCATGTGAGTGTAACACATCAGATTTTTTTTATGTCCTGGACATGCAAAGAGAATGGAATGCACCACATAGCAACCAGCGTTAAAATATTTGACTATCGCTTAAAAGCTACCATATTCCCCTTGCATCTACAAGAAAATTACCAATAAGATTGACATATCGATATCTCGATTAACATGAAGCATATGGAGAATAGGCGTTTTTTAAAAATAGTGTGTACAAGAGTAGAGAAAGTCATGTGAGTGTAACACATCAGATTTTTTATGTCCTGGACATGCAAACAGAATGGAATGCGCCACATAGCAACCAGCGTTAAAATATTTGACTATCGCTTAAAAGCTACAATATTTCCCTTGCATCTACAAGAAAATTACCAATAAGATTGACATCTCGATATCTCGATTAACATGAAGCATATGGAGAATAAGCGTTTGTAAAATTAGATTGTACAAGAGTAGAGAAAGTCATGTGAGTGTAACACATCAGATTTTTACTTTCTCTACTACGTATAGTAAGTAGGGGAAGTATTGTATTCCACCCAAAATTTCGATACCGAGATTTCACCGGAAATACATGTTTTGAGACTCACTGAATCCAAAAAAAGGATTTTTGGAAACATGTCCGTGTGTGTGTCTGTCTGTGTGTCTGTGTGTCTGTGTGTCTGTGAACAGCATAACTCAAAAACGGAGAGTCGGATAAACACCAAAGTTGGTATTTAGGTTCAGTATCTTCCAGAGATGCGACACGAAGGTTTTCAAGGAAATCCCCCCACCCCAGACTACCCTTTACATGGAACATTTTTCGAAAATTTTAATTTTCTCAAAAACGGCTCTAACGATTTTGATTAAAATATCATATGTTTAAGATATTGTCATGATAATTACAATGTATATCTTGAATTTTCTGGGAATGTCTCCAAAAGTATTCTTCATTATGAACGACTTTTTCATAACTGGTAAACCATAAGAGATAGACAAAATTTTACTACACAAAAAATGTAGATCGTGTTAAAATATACAATTTATATCATATACATTTCTTTTGTTGAGTGAACCGTTTGCGAGATATTGCTTGTTATTCCCTTAAATTTTCCAATACTTATACTCTTTCTCAAATTCGTTATTCATTTTTACTTTCTCTACTACGTATAGTAAGTAGGGGAAGTATTGCATTCCACCCAAAAATTCGATACCGAGATTTCACCGGAAATACATGTTTTGAGACCTCCTGAATCCAAAAAAAGCATTTTTGGAAACATGTCCGTGTGTGTGTCTGTGTGTGTGTGTCTGTGTGTGTGTGTGTGTGTGTGTCTGTGAACAGCATAACTCAAAAACGAACAGTCGGATAAACACCAAACTTGGTATTTAGGTTCAGAATCTTCCAGAGATGCGACACGAAGGTTTTCAAGGAAATCCCCCCACCCCAGACTACCCTTTACATGGAAGATTTTTCGAAAATTTTAATTTTCTCAAAAATGGCTCTAACGATTTTGATTAAAATATCATATGTTTAAGATAATGTCATGAGAAGTGAAATGTATATCTCGAATTTTCTGGGAATGTCTCCAAAAGTATTCTTCATTGTGAACGACTTTTGCATAACCGGTAAACCATAAGAGATAGACAAAATTTTACTACACAAAAAATGTAGATCGCATTAAAATACACAACTTATGTCATATACATTTCTTTTGTTGAGTGAACCGTTTTCGAGATATTGCTTGTTATTTCCTTAAATTTTCCAATACTTATACTTCTTCTCAAATTCGTTATTCATTTTTACTTTCTCTACTACGTACAGTAAGTAGGGGAAGTATTGCATTCCACCCAAAAATTCGATACCGAGATTTCACCGGAAATACATGTTTTGAGACCTCCTGAATCCAAAAAAAGCATTTTTGGAAACATGTCCGTGTGTGTGTCTGTGTGTCTGTGTGTGTGTGTGTCTGTGTGTGTGTCTGTGTGTGTGTCTGTGTGTGTGTGAACAGCATAACTCAAAAACGAACAGTCGGATAAACACCAAACTTGGTATTTAGGTTCAGTATCTTCCAGAGATGCGACACGAAGGTTTTCAAGAAAATCCCCCCACCCCAGACTACCCTTTACATGGAACATTTTTCGAAAATTTTAATTTTCTCAAAAATGGCTCTAACGATTTTGTTTAAAATATCATATGTTTAAGATAATGCCATGAGAAATGAAATGTATATCTCGAATTTTCTGGGAATGTCTCCAAAAGTATTCTTCATTGTGAACGACTTTTGCATAACTGGTAAACCATAAGAGATAGACAAAATTTTACTACACAAAAAATGTTGATCTCGTTAAAATACACAACTTATGTTATATACATTTCTTTTGTTGAGTGAACCGTTTTCGAGATATTGCTTGTTATTCCCTTAAATTTTCCAATACTTATACTTTTTCTCAAATTCGTTATTCATTTTTTTATGTCCTGGACTTGCAAAGAGAATGGAATTCGACACATAGCAACCAGCGTTAAAATATTTGACCATCGCTTAAAAGCTACCATATTCCCCTTGCATCTACAAGAAAATTAGCAATAAGATTGACATCTCGATATCTCGATTAACATAAAGCATATGGAGAATAGGCGTTTGTAAAAATAGATTGTACAAGAGTAGAGAAAGTCATGTGAGTGTAACACATCAGATTTTTTTATGTCCTGGACATGCAAAGAGAATGGAATTCGCCACATAGCAACCAGCGTTAAAATATTTGACTATCGCTTAAAAGCTACCATGTTTCCCTTGCATCTACAAGAAAATTACCAATAAGATTGACATCTCGATATCTCGATTAACATGAAGCATATGGAGAATAGGCGTTTGTAAAAATAGATTGTGCAAGAGTAGAGAAAGTCATGTGAGTGTAACACATCAGATTTTTTTATGTCCTGGACATCCAAAGAGAATGGAATGCGCCACATAGCAACCAGCGTTAAAATATTTGACTATCGCTTAAAACCTACCATATTCCCCTTGCATCTACAAGAAAATTATCAATAAGATTGACATCTCGATATCTCCATTAACATGAAGCATATGGAGAATAAGCGTTTGTAAAAATAGTTTGTACATGAGTAGAGAAAGTCATGTGAGTGTAACACATCAGATTTTTTTATGTCCTGGACATGCAAAGAGAATGGAATGCGTCACATAGCAACCAGCGTTAAAATATTTGACTATCGCTTAAAACCTACCATATTTTCCTTGCATCTACAAGAAAATTACCAATAAGATTGACATCTCGATATCTCGATTAACATGAAGCATATGGAGAATAGGCGTTTGTAAAATTAGGTTGTACAAGAGTAGAGAAAGTTATGTGAGTGTAACACATCAGATTTTTTTTACAGCTATTCTACAAATTATTCAAATGAGAGTTTACTTTGTCTCTTCTTCCTGTTACTCCTGATAAGTATTTGCTGGAAACGCTTTTGGCTGAGTAATATACTACAATAGTATACATACAGCGGCACCAGACAATAGCAATAATAATAATAATAATAATAATAATAATAATAATAATAATAATAATAAAGCAGCCTTTCGATTCTAGCCATGTATACCTTGTAAGAGCTTATGAGAGACAAAAGAACGACTATAATTTCTGGTCTTTCGGGAAAAGACTACTCGATATTCAAACAGTACTGTGAGAAAAATTAAAACAGGTAACAATTGTGTTTCGGAACAATTGTTATTAGACTTGGACTGCATATCTTAATGTCATCTACGCTTTTCCTGCAGTAATTTGTATCTTTATTTGAAGGTTTCGCAATTATACATATTCAGTACGAATGAATGGAGCTACAAACGCTATTTATAGAAAATTAAATATATACTTTTATTCATAACTTCATTAATTCAAATATATTATATTTTATATGTAATAATTATAGCCATTAATGAGAAACTATAAAAAATCCAAATTTTATACTGTAAAGGCATCTTTTTGGAGCGAAACTATGCCAAAAATTTCAGTTTTACATCTCTAAAAAGGTGATTAATTTAAATATGCATTTATCGAGGTTTTCCTTTTTAAACTATTCTGTTGACAGATCGATGCACACACACAATTTTTATTTTATCTACCACTTACCTAGAGTTAGTAGAGGAAATACTGTATTCCATCCAAAAATTTGATATCGAGATTTTGCCAGAAATGCATGTTTTGAGGCTCATGAACACAAAAAGAAAGCATTTTTGAAAAAAAGATTACTATACATTTATGTGCGTATGTCTATCTGTTTGTTCGTCTATGAACAGCATAACTTAAAACGAAAAGTCTGGTAATTCCAAGGTTAGCATTTAAGTTTAAGTATCTTCTAAAGAAAATCCTCCTACTGAAAATTACTCTTTATATAGAAGAATGTTTTATGATTCTACTCTCTCAAAAATGATTTCCAATATTTTAATTATAATACCATAAACTTATTTAAGATATTTATATAACAAATAAAATGTATATCTTGAATTTATTGGTAAAGGCCTGTAAAGTCTTATTCATTGAAAGCAATTTTATATAATTGTGTATAACGTGTGAACAATAAGATATAGACAAAAGCATTCTACTCAAAGATGCACATCTCTTAAAAACACAATTTATTTTAAAGCATCGTTTTGTGACAACAGCCATATCCGGGATATCCATTATTATTAGTTAGAATTTTTAAATACTTTGTCATTTTTAAAGTGCTGGCGTTATTCAGTTATTTCTCGCGATGTCATTGAGAAAGAATGCAATTTCAAGGCCAGAATAGGGCGACCCGCTATAAATTATTTGACAAACGCTTCGGTTTCTGGTAAATCCCCTCGTACCTGCCACAAAATGTGTGATTCTTCAAACTAATTCTGGATACGTTAATCTGATTACCATGAAGTAGTTAGAAAAAACGTTTAGTAAAACTAGTTTGTAAAAGCTATAAAAAATAAACGATAGTGGCTAGAGAAAGTAATTGGAATGTAACATATCCGATGTTTCACTCTTTTCAATCGCAAGACTATACGACTAAATATTTGGATCCTGTTTCGGCATGTTGTATGTAACAACATGCCGAATTGCTTGTGTTATTGCTTAATTTGATCATTCCTAAGCAATGATATATAACAGATATACTGAATTTGCCATTGCTATAGAAAGTCGTTTGAGCGTTTATGTAATTTCTTTAAATTTAAGATTTGAGGAATCTTAAAACGTGTGCTTGCGGTGAAATTCTGATGTCTAATTTTGGATAGATTTGTAATAGTTATTCTACGTTTGACGTCTATACGAATGAGAAAGTGTTACAGGAACATTTCACTTCTACAATAATTTGCTGGTCTTAAGGAACATTATTGTAGTACTTTAGTTAATGAATTAAACCGTTTTTAAGCTCTGACCAATGCGTTGTACTTTATTTGAAGTTACAATTAGAGACACTCAAAATGTGAAGAAAAATTTGACAAAATATTATTTTTTTTACGGAAATGCGAAGAAAAATCCCAAAACATTATGAAATATGTGTATATATATTATAGATTTTAGTCACTGTAAAACCCTTAAACTTAGAAAAAAAGAAAAAGAAGTTACCGTTGCTTTTTTCTAGCTTAATAATAACTAATTATATGTCGTTAAATGCACCGGTTCACGTAAACAAAACTCTTCAACAATAAAGGCGTTTAATTTCGCAAGCGATGTCACACAGAGGAAATGGAACATTTTCTCAACTGTACCTGACTTAGAAAGAGTAGCTCTATTTTGTTTCAGAGAAAAGTGACCGAATAGAACAACTGGAAAGCCCGGTTCATTACCTGCCAAAATACTATGAAATATAAACATTTTTTGACACGCGCATTGGATTCTACACACTGCAAAACATAAAAATATTTGTTCCCATAATGACAGCAAGTATGGTTTAGAATGTGAAATTTCATATTTTGCCTGTGCCTAGTTATGGTACTAAATCTTTGATCCATTTTGAAAAACTATTGACACCCTTTCTGTTCCAGTGGATTCTTCGTATGTAGTAGATAACAATATATGCCTAACAGAAGCTTAGCATATGAGCTAAGTTAGGTTACAGTCAAAGCGGTGAAAAGACAATGAAATAAAAAGAATTACAAATCAGATTTGTTTTGTTAATGTCTCTCAGCAGTTGTAACATCTGATTACAATCACACGCTGCCTGTGCACCGATTTTTCTGTTTTCCTGATACAGAGGAATGAGACGAAATTGACGCTAGCCCTTGTGTGTTTCTTACAAACGGAGAGAAATTGCCTGAATCCGAGTCTGCCATTTACGTTTTATTGGTGGTGATGCGCCTGGGAAATGCCTTTCCTTAAATGTGACTTTATTACAATAGATTCTCAGTTTATAGCCGGGGCCACGTCTGCTAAACGTGTTACCCCGACAGTTATTGTGAAAACATCTATTGTGATTTCTCTAACTCCCGCTCGCAAGTGATAACCGGAACGGTGGCAGGCTCAAAGAATCTAGCACTCGTGATATTTTCAGTCTTCAGCTGAGGTGTTAATATCATACATCAACCGAGGAATAGACCAGTATGAGTCTGTCCCATGATCTCTAAGCTTTCTTTATAGTAGGACCTCTTATAAGGTCTACATAAAATATAGGAGACCTTAGAAAAACGGGTCACAGGACTGAAATGCTATAATGTTTGTCAAATTTTGACATTGTTACTTTCTCTACCATGTACATAGTAGGTAGAGAAGGCATTTCACTCCACCCAAACATTCTATATCGAAATTTCACCGGAAATACCTGTTTTGAGGCCCCTGGATAAAAACATTTTTAGAAAAAGGTCCGTGCGCTTCTCTCTCTATCTGTGTGTTTGTCTGCCTGTCTGTCTGTCTGTAACAGCATAACTCAAAAACGAAAAGTCAGATAAATACAAAACTTGGTATTTAGTTTCAATATTTTCCTAAGATGCGACACGATTTTCAACAAAATCCTTCCACCCCAAACTAGCCTTTATATGGAACATTTTCTAATATTTTTGATTTTCTAAAAATGGCTCTTAACGATTTTTATTGAAATACCACATATTAAAGATATTTACGTACAAATAAAATGTATATTTTGAATTTTCTATGAATAGCCTATGAAGCCTTCATTCGGAAGGAATTTTGTATAATATTGTATAATTGGTAAACGTTAAGCCACATACGTTAACGTAATCATAAAAAATGTAGATCTCTTTAAAATGCACAATTTATTTCAAACAACATTTGTTATGCCTCAGCTATTTCCAGGATATTAGTTATTAATGGTTCAAATTGTTCAATAGTTAGCCATTTATTTAAAATGGTGTTGATTCTCAGCTGTTTCTCTTGACGTCATGGAAAGGGTATGGAATTTTAAGGCCAGCGCATTGTTACACGCCAGTTCTAAAACATTTGACTGTCGCTATTCCCTTTGTACCTAAAACGAAATGTGTAATGCAGCTATTTCCGGAAAGGTTTATCTCGATTAAAATGAAGAAGATAGGGAAATGAAATTTTGTAAAAACAATTTTTATACCCACCAAGTGATAGGTGGTACAGAAAGTCATATGAATATAATACATCACATTTTTTTCCCTCTCATTCCTGTAGTCTCACCGAGTTTGTCTTATGGTCATTACTCGTGACCAATACCATGTGCCCTATTACCTTTTGGACAATCCGTAAGCAACACTAAGTTTGTAGCATGTTTAGAAATTGTTTTGTATTTACGTGGTAGTGCTTAGCAAAGCCCACTGTATGGGATGGTTGGAAACTATGTAGGGCGCTCCCGAAATTCGTAGCAACATAAAGTTGTATTTTTTAAATCAAACATCCCATATTTTATTACATAAATTCTCTACATTCTTCATCCTGACTCAAATGATACAGCCCTTATACTGAGGTCATGTAGAGAACAAAAACAATCCAAACGTCATGTGTACACTTCCAGCTGTAAAATTTGTATGGAAAGGGAAATTGTAATACAAATGTACAAATTGCCTTCCCTCTGCTGTAATGCATCTTTTAAAAATTCTTTTTATGTGCCGTCTTGTGACATTACGCAGTAACTATGGAGGAACATTTTTTTCCCTTCCATTTATATGCCGTGTTTAACATCTAATATTATATGGGCGACTTTGCCTTTGAAATAAATGCTCATGGCAATGATGTTCACACGTTTAATATTCTGTTAATCTTTGGGTTTGTTTACGTTGGGTTATATTTATAACTAAACATTAAATTCACACACACACACACACACACACACACACACATTTACTAGTCGGCCACGATATGAGTGCGTGCGGTAGGAAGAGGAACTAAAGTTATGGAACAAATGGGCGGGGCATCGGAAGGACAGTCAGGTAAAGAAAGCATCTGCTGTTTCGAGTTGCATTTACTAGCGAGGATGAGGCCTGCAAATGTAGTGATGCTTTCATTGTGCAACTTTATATTCCCCTATCGCCTTGCCCTCACTTCCCTATGATCCCTAGCTTTGGTGGCGTTCGCATTGTCAACAAAAACAATGACGCCCTCCTCCAAGCGCACTCACATTGTGACCTACTAGTACAATCTCACTTACACTTCCAGATTTTAGAGAGGACGGGGAATAATCCTGGCTAAAGAAAAATTCTCATCCTCCTGCCGGGAATTGAAACTCGGACCTCTGGAATTGGAAGGTAGCATGCTGACCTTCAGATCATAGAGGCAGTCCGGCAATCTGATTTTTCACATCTTCTCAATTTTCTGGGTGTGCGTCGTAGACTTCTGATTTCAGTGTCCCCATAAAAAGAGGTCCAATGGTGTCATATCTGAAGAGGGTGCTGGCGATCCCATAGATTCGTTGGTTACAATCCATCTTTGTGGGAATTCCTATGAGAATATCTTGACAACGTTTTATATGCATAAACGAAAATAGTGACCTGCTTACAATAATTTGAACATTCTATTAAAATGTCTCTTTCCATACACATTTTTTCACACCAGTAAAAGATAATTTCAATTTTGTTATTGAATTATAGGACGCAGCGAAAAATATACAATAATTCACATATGTATTAACAACAGTATCCCCGTGTAGTGTCAAGTAAGAGAGTTAGAAATGATGTAAGGACTAAAGGCCTTTAAATATAATATTTTCACTGAGAGAGAAAATTACACGCGACAGAAAATGCACACGAGCTAGCAATCTAACCATAGAAAATAAAATTGCTCTCTCAAAACTTTGGAAATCTTTCTTCTGCAAACACATATATCAGGTTCTCATTTAATCAAACTTATAGATTGCGATAAAAACATCTTAAAAAAATTATAGGACGGCCAAGACAGGCAATTTGTGGAATGCATGACAACTGTAAATTAACAGAGCTTTTTCTTTGCATTCTTATGTTGAATAAGATAAAATGTACTCAAATTATTCACTTACTGGTTTTAAAATAACCAATTTTATACATGAAAAGCAGCACTGTTTCAGCAGCAGGCCTACAAATTAGTTCCAGCATATAAGTGACCAAGACTATTTAAAATATGATAAATAACCAGACTTTTCTTCTTCTTCATATTTGTAAAATGTTTTGATTGCACAAATTTAGAAATATTTCATCGCTTAGTATTAATAACTACAACTTAGATTTAAATTATATCATGCTTTTCAAGGGGTTCAGGATCTGAATTGTCTGTGTCAAAACACACACACACACACACACACACACACACACACACACACACATACATTGTACGTAACAAGAATAAAGGAAAATTAAAATTACATATGTATGCATTTTTATTTCTATAACAATGTTTCTCAAAGCTGAATATTCTGCATTAGTTTCTTACTTGCAAGTGTTAATATAATTAAATAATGAAACACCCCATGCTGATTTTCATGCCGTCCTCCGTGGTCTTGGGGTACCATGCTAGCCTCTAGTTTCCAAGGTCCCGGTTTCAAACCCGGTGGAGGGCGATGGATTTTTTGGGGCTTAAAAATCCTTAGCATGGCTTCCTTCGGAGGGAAATAAAGCCGGTGGTTCCGTGTCATATATTTACGGCACGTAAAAGAACCTCAAGCTTGATAAAGAGACCTCTGAGCAAAATTTAGGTTTTTCACGCCCAATATAAAATGGGAGGCTAAGAGCCATAGCAGTTAAACAACGTCCATGAATAAAACTCGATTTCAATTTTTCTGGATTTCAAATTAATAATATTATACTCGAGTAATTAGGGGGATGATAATATCGGCGTTTTTTCACCCTACTAATACATTAAAAGTGCCCAAAGTCGTTCCTCTGAATTAGTTGTTTGAAATAGCATAGCCGCAAAATCACTAATGTAGAGTATAAGATACTTTAAAAGATGTTGGTTTGTTCATTTGGGAATCGATCGCTAGCACACAATGCGAGGAACGTTCTTAAAGCTCTCGGCCTGACTTAGAGATGTCGTAAGGTTGGTTAAATTACTATCTTAATTGTTACGCACCATACTTAAATGGCGCGCTGTAAAATTTCAGATGCGTATAAACATACTAGTGTTAACAACATGGATAAAACTGAAATAGGAATTGTGTTAAAGCAATTCGTTTAGAAGGGTTTAACCCCAATGGAAATACAAAGGAGTTAGATTTGAAATTGAAGAGTGCTTCGTTTTCGACGGCTCTTTAACTACTACTGTGATCCCTAGCATCCCATTCCATACTGGGCGTGAAAGACGGAAATTTTGCTCAAAGGCTTCTTTATCAGGCTTGAGGTTCTTTTACGTGCCGTAAATCTACGGTACGAGACCACCGGTTTTACTCCCCGTCCGAAGGAAGCAATGTAAAGGATTTTTACGCCCGAAAAAATCCATTATCCTGCGCCAGGTTTGAACCCGCGATCTCGGGAACTAGAGCTAGCATGGTACCCCTAGACCACGGAGGACGAGTGGGAAGTCGTTAGACTAAATGTGTTGATTTACAAGGTGACTATGTTGAAAATAAAAACGAAAGGAATAATTTCTCTCAAACCTTGTGTTCTTGTTCATGCCGAGAACTTTTAGAACCCCCCTCGTATCTGTTCTATTTACTTTGATAATAGTCACAGAAAAAACCCAATGTACAACACTCATACTGCTTTCTGTATCAATTGCATAATCGCGTTTATCCCTTATATATTAAACTATTCATAGGTACGAGTATAAAGAGCAATTTTTCCAACCATGATATTTTGTGTTACCTCCGCTTGACTTTCTCTAACCGCTGTCGTTTATTTTTTTCTCTTCTAAATACTATTTTTGCAAAAGCTAATTTTTATATATTTAATATTAAAGGAGAAAAACATTTGCAGAATTGGTTTCATTTCGTTGTAGATATAAGGAGAATCCAGGAGGCTGAAGCTGTAGCCAAATCTTTAAAAAGTAGGTCTCTAGAGCAGGCTTTCAACCCCATATTTGTTGCATGATATCACGAGAAACAAAATAATTGTGACCTGGAACTTCAGAAAATATATTTTGAGGTATTGAAAAGTCAAATCAATAACAACGGAAATGGTTAATGCTACACAAAATGCTATTTCACACATTTAAATGTAAAATATTTTAATAAAATATGAACTTTCCTGTAGTAAGATTTTGTCTATCCCTTATGGTTTCCAGCTTATACACCATTATACAACATTCAGTCAGAAGAATGGGACGTAAGACTCTATTTGAAGGAAAATACACCTTATTCCTTATGTCAGTTTGTTAAAAATGACATTTTTATTTTATATATTGTTAAAGTCTTTTTTTTGGTAAAATAAAAAATAGCGGGTGGCATCTTCTTGACAAACTTTGTCGCGTCCTTGGAGGATGCTGAACTTAAAAATATCAGTTCGGCCTTTATCGAGCTTTTTGCTTTTTGAATTATACCATTCGCGCGCGGACACTTTCTAGGATGCATCTTTTAAGCTCAATGGACCTCAAAATATGAATTTTCGATGAAATTTTCTGATGGAATACATTAGGCACCTCTTCCTCCGTAGGTGATGTAGAAAGTAATAAACGATAGTGGGTAGGGAAAGTTATGTAAAGGGAACGCTTTAATTCTTATAGATAAATTTACTTTATTGATTACCTCTTCTCCGGTATTCATCGACATCCATGCTACTGGGATATGCACTCCTTCACCTGAAAAATAGAGACAAAAAGATTCATCAGTTTCTTAGTTTTAGAAACATCTTGAAGATACCAGCATTTAGAGTACATGCGTGTATGTTTGTGTATATTATATATACCGAGGGTTCATTGAGTGTTGCATATCACACGATAAAATACAAAATTATATGTTACATATTAGTATAATATTTAATTTAAGATGAGAGTGCAAGAGACTGCGAATTAACCAGTATTTATTGTTATGTTTCTATGGTGATGAAATCAGCACGATAAATATCCTAAGGTGGAAAAGAAACGCTTCCAAGTTTACCGCACTAGCGCTCAATTCGTTTGTTTCTGTACGCCTTTTAATTTTGAAATAAGGTAGGCAATTGTGACGTAACAATATGACAGTATAAGATATTTATGATGCAAAGACCATCTAAAGAAGATGCTTCTTTCGATTTAAAAGCATACTTACTTTATTCGGTGATGTTATGTAGAAGTTTGAAAACCTGTAAAATCGATTTTTCTCCACTATTAATTAAGTCAACATCATTAGCAGTTATTTGAAGTCCCTTGAAACCCCCAAAAAAACACTTAGAAAATGATCCGTTAAATGTGTGCGTGTGTATGTGTGTGTTTGTGAACAGCACAACTCAAAAACGAAATGTTGGATAAATACGAACTTAATTTGATAATTAAGTTCGTCTTCCCAGGATAAGAGAGAAGATTTTCAAAAAATCCCCCACACTAAACTATCATTTGAATGAAAAGTATTTCGTTATTTTTTATTTTCTCAAAAACAGCTCTAACGATTTTCATTAAAATGTCACATGCTTAAGACATTTGCAGAACAAATAAAATGTATACATAATTGTCTACGAATAGCCTGTGAAGGCCTCTTCGTTCTGAATTTAATTTTATATACCTCCAAAACCGGTAAACCGTAAAAGATAGATAAAAAAATCTGATGTGTTGCACTCACATGACTTTCTCTACTCTTGTCAAACTATTTTTACAAACTCTTATTCTCATCTATTTCATATTAATCGAGATAAACATTTGCAGAAACGATCTTTTGACATGCAAAGAGAATTACATTTTACACATAGCGACCAGTTCTAAAAATATTTGACTATCGCTTAAGGCCTACTATGTTCCCCTTGTTTTGTATTTGCAAGGGCAATATAGAAATACAGTAGCCTTTAAGCATAGACATATCTCTTAATAGCTGGTTGCTATGTGCAGCACCATTCTCTTTGCCACAGATTAATACTCTTTGCTTATCCAAGACAAAAAAATCTGATGAGTTACACTCATGTGACTTTCTCTACTCTTGTACAAACTATTTTTACAAACGCTTATTCTCCATCTACTTTATGTTAATCGAGATAAACATTTGCACATTATTGCTAATTTTCTTGTAGATGTAAGGGGAATGTATATTTACAAGGGCAATTTGGAAATAAGCACATACATATCTCTTAATAGCTGGTTGCTAGGTGCAGCACCATTCCCTTTCCCACAGATTAATACTCTTTGCATATCCAAGACAAAAAAATGAATAACGAATTCCCATTTGAGAAAATAAGCATTGAAAAATTTAAGGGAATAACAAGCAATATCTCGAAAATGGTTCACTCAACAAAAAAATGTATATGACATAAATTGTGTATTTTAACGCGATCTACATCTTTTGTGTAGCAAGATTTTGTCTATCTCTAATGGTTTACCAGTTATGCAAAAGTCGTTCACAATGAAGAATACTTTTGGAGACATTCCCAGGAAATTCAAGATATACATTTTATTTGTCATAACAATATCTTAAAGATATGATATTTTAATCAAAATCGTTAGAGCCATTTTTGAGAAAATTAAAATTTTCGAAAAATCTTCAATGTAAAGGGTAATCTGGGGTGGGAGGATTTAGTATTATTAAATAAGACAATATTCTACAGCTTACCTATAACACAGTTAAACAGTACTTCAAAATAATTTTGGATTTATAAAACCATTATAAAATAATTTTATGAAGCAGTGCACATTAATATATTTGTCTTGTACGACGTAAGTATTGGCATAACTATATGTTTTTTATTTTAAAAAATATATGAAAAGAGTTTTTTCTAGACCGATTTCTCGTCCTTCAAAACCAGTCCTCGAGTGATTTTTTTCAAACGAGCAGATTTCGAAAAACGAAATACATATATTTACAATATTAACAGATTTAATTGTATATAATTTTTGTCATGTGATGATTTTAACTCGTTAAGCATTCAGATACCTAACGAAAGCCTTACTTTTGTTAGCAAATAGTCAAGAATGAAAACAAGGTACTTGCACTTAAGTTTTTTAATAGACCTCATAGACTAAGCTATTTTGGTTGACACAAATATGTAAATATCTTAGATTAGCTTGAGCTGGTTGTTACTGGTGAAAAAGCTTAATGAAATGAGTTGACCCGAAGTCGGGCCGAGTCAGCAGGTCGCCCAAGAAGCGTGCCATTTCTAGGGCTTCTTACAGCTCTCTCTTCGATTGATGGCTCACCTTGCCTTTACGATTCAGTCCAAGACAGTACGGTTCTTGCTGCAATGTAGTTATGTGTCGCTATAGGTTTTCTATGGCTTAATAGCATTTTAACATCACGTACAAAACTAGGTTTTCTTTCCTTTTTACTTTCTCTACTACTTAGTAAATAGAGGAAGTATTGCGTTCCACACAAAAATTCGATACCAAAATTTCATCGGACATATATGTTTTGGGATTCCCTGAATCCAAAATAAGCACTTTTACTTTCTCTACCGCGAACATAGTATGTAGATAAAGTTTTGCATTCCACCCATAAATTGGATACCGAGATTTCACCGGAAGTACACTTCTGATGTCCGTTGAATACAAAAAAAAAAAAAAACATTTTAAGAAAGAGGTCCGTGTGTATGTGTCAGGTTGCGTGTGTGTTTTTGGACAGCATAACTCAAACGAAAAGTCGGATAAATATCAAACTTGGTATTTAGGTTTAGTTCGTTCCAAAAATACAACATGAAGATTTTCAAGAAAATTCCCCATCCCAAACTAGCTTTACATGGAACATTTTTAGAAATGTTTAATTTTCTAAAAAGTGGCTTTTAAGATTTTGATTAAAAGTTCATATATTAAATATATTTACATGACAAATAAAATATATATCTCAAATTTTCTGGGAGCTGCCCCCAAAGTCACATTCATTGGGAAATAACTTTGTATAATCTTGTACAACTGGCAGTTAAGTGATAGACGAAATCGTACCTAAAAGGTTTATTTCAAATAACGTTTTTTTGTGGCATCAGCCGTTTTCGAGATATCGCTATTTATGGTTCGAGTTGTTCAATACTTACCATAAAGTCCTATCAATTTTAATTTGTTTCTCGTGATGTCATGGAAAGAGTATGGGGTTTTAAAGCCAGCGTAGAGTCCAGTTCTAAAATATTTGATTACGCTATTCCCTTTGTATCTACAACAAATGTGTAATGCAGCTATTTCCGAAAAGATTTATCTCGGTTAAAATGAACTAGATAAAAAAATTAATTTTCGTAAGAATAATTTGTATGCCCATAAATAAGCAATAGAGGGCAGAGAAAGTCACGTGAATGTAACATATCATATTTTTTAGAAAGAAAAGATCCATATGTCCGTGTGTCTGTGAACAGCATAACCCAGAAACGAAAACTCGGATGAACACTAAACTTGATATTTAAGTTCAGCAACTTCCAAGAATGCGACACGAAGATTTTCAAGAAAATACCTCACCCCAAAATACCCTTTACATGGAAAAATTTTCGCTATTTTTGATTTTGTCAAAAATTGCTCTAACGATTTTGATTAACATACCATATGTTTAAGATATTTGTATGATAAAACAAATGCATATCCTGAATTTTCTGGGAATACCTTGAAGAAGTTATTGTTTTTAGGAGTTTATTTATTCGGCTCCATGTGTGGACCTCAATTTGAAGTTGTTGTTTACGTAATATGCTGCTACGTATGTAAAGCCGATTTTTGAAGATGTATTTTGTTGCTACGCTACAAGTTTAAAAAATATATATATTAACTTTGTTATTAAACTGCTTCTATAGATATTATTTATGTTTATGTTTGCCTCAGCTGCGTCAGTATTGTTTTAGAGTCACGTATCTCTTAGACAAGGCGTGGTGCGATAAGAATGTAGGCTTACACAGATTTTAAGTTTAAAATCACTTCTTTTTATTAATCCTTGGCACAAATTAAATAGCACTACACTGATATCAAGAGCTGTGAGATTCCTCAATTTAATACTTGCACTTTGTTAACGCGTATACATAATTTTACGATTCACACAAATACGTAATATTTCTTTAGAGAACACATCTTTCATCCGGTCACTACCAAGGTCTGCAGGCAACTGAACATATTTCAACCGTCCAAACCCGTAAACTTCTGTATTTCAAGTCTCTGATTGGCTAACCCTAGTCCAATAGAATACCTGCATTTAATTAAAGCTTTTTCTGGCTGTTGAATGGCTATTTTTAAACTGTCACAAAATTTACATTGTTGCTGCCCTAATCATGACTAGTAGTATTCAAACTCTCAAACTCATTATTGCCTCAAGGTTACCTCATTGTTACCTCATTGTTAGCAACTTTAAACTTATTATTCTCATAGCTCTTACACTATTAAACTACGTAATGCATTCACGTAACATTATTAAACATATTTACAATAATATAAGCATATGCAATGACTGTTTCATACATTTTAAAATTATTACATACATATTGCTTCAAGGCGGACTGTTATTGAATTTACATATTATATAATTTAATTGAAATTATTCAAGTGTTAAAAATACTGACTCAACCTCTGAAGTCCTCTTTGTTGTGAATGACTTGTGTAGTTGGTAAACCGTAAGGGATAGACAAAGTCTTACTACACAAAAACGTAACCTCGTTACATCATACAGTTTATGTCGAATAAATTGTTTGTGTAGTTAACCAGTATTGAGATATTCCTTACTGTTGGTTTGAATTTTCAGTACTGCACACTTGTGGATAGCCATTGAAAGTAACACACATATTATGTCATCAACGTCAGCTGACACTCGAAGAATGGTGGTGGTAAGGCTGTTAAGATGTCTCTGTAAGTATATAACTTCAGTGCATATACTTGAAATGCTTACTGAAGAATTTTTTCGACAAAAAAGGAGAAATGTTAATAGAGGGGAAAAGAATAAAACAGAACATTTCCCAATGATATGGCACTTCTAGTAGCAGAGTAACCCATCAACGGAAGTAAATAACATAGTATGGAGCACAAGATCCGGATAAAGAGAATAGCAATACAATGAAAGGAGAGAATATGCACTTGTAAATTTCTGGTGGGATAATTTAGCAAGTGAGTTGTTTTAAATACCTGGTATGATCATAAATAGTAACAAGAACTGGTGTCAAGAAGTCAAACATAGAAGAGTGGTGGTAAAGGAAGCAATTAATAGAAAAGCAAACAACTTCTATAGACTCTCGAATAACGAACTATGGAACAGATATGAAGAAATGAACAATTAGAATCTTTAATAACGGATATCTCAAGAATGTCTTATGCCACAAAAAAGCTTATTGGAAATAAATTATGTGTTTTAAATAGATCTACATGTTTTCCGTAGTACATTTTCGTTTATCTCTTAACGTTTACCAGTTATACAAATTATACAAAATTCCTTCCGAATGAAGATGACTTCATAGGCTATTCCCAGAGAATTCAGGATTTACATTTTACTTGCATTTAAATATCTTTAATATATGGTATTTTAATCAAAATCGTTAGAGCCATTTTTTAAGAAAATCAAACATTTCGAAAAATGTTCCATATAAAGGCTGGTTTGAGATGGGGGATTTTCTTCACAATCTTCGTGTCGCATCCTTGAAAAATATTGAACTTATGTACCAATTTTTGTATTTATCAGTATTTTCGTTTTGAGTCATGTTATTCACAGACACACACAAGGGCAACTTTTTGAAAATGCTTTACTTAGATCCTGAAGCTTCAAAACATGTGTTTCCGGTGAAATCTCATATTGGAATTTTTTGATGGAATGCAAAACCTTCTTTACCTACTAGATACGTGGTAGAGAAAGTAAAAAGATCATCTAAACAACTCACTAAAACCGAGATTAGATACTCTGCTTTGCCCATTACTAGTAAAATACTTTACCTTTTGAAATACGAGTGGGCGTTGGGTGAAATGAACACACAAAATAAATAATGAAATTGTTTTAGAAAAAGTGGGTGAAGCAAGAACAACACTGAAGCTGATTATGAAGAGGAAAATAAACTGGCTGGGATAATGAATAAGAAGAAACTGCCTCTTAATAGATACACTGGAAGAAATGCTGAATAGGAAAAAGGTTCAGATACTAGGAGATAGAAGAAATTAAGATAAGTGATTCATATGTGGAGACAAAGAGGAAAATCTAAGGAAAGAAGGATAGAGGAAGTCTGGTTTGTAGTGAAGGACAGAAAACCGTTATTTACGTACTTAATTATTTTCCCCACAAAAACCAAGAATTTATTAGCCACACAATGAAATTCACTGTAAATGTATTTTATTTTCAAATGCTCAATTTCTTTGCAAGCAGAAGAGAAAGGTGCAAAAGGCACGAAGAATAAAAAAATAAACTGAATAAGTGGTACCACGGAAAAGGTAATATTTAACACAGCTTTGTTTCCAAGAATTAAATATTGTTCACACAAAAACGAATTTCGCTACTAGAAAGATAAATAATAATAATAATAATAATAATAATAATAATAATAATAATAATAATAAAAATATAAAGATTCTTAGTCCCCCTACGCTACATCGAATGTTCGTACTTTACTTTTCAAATAGAGAAACGGAAGGGTTTTATTTGAAGATAAACTCGTCTTTTGGCGACTTTCAGCATTTCTTCAAGTTTTTCGGTAACATAAACACAGTACATAATAAAACTCCGGCGTTACTTGGTGCGACATAGCCCATGAATGTGAGATGGCTTCATTTTAGATTCAAATTAGTTGGTACTGGCAATAGTGCCCAAGTTGTGAGGTTCAAACAACATTATGCTGAACACGATCTGGCTTTCACACAATCTCACGGTCTGCCGGTGAAAGGAAGTTCTAACATCTACACAATCGTGCTAAAAACACCTCGCGGCTTACATTCCAACCTTCTTTTGTCAATGGCAGCCTAACCTTAAGTCTTCATATGATATATAAGCTAGTGTTTAAAAATGCTTTGGTAGTTGATAATTTTTCGTCTTGCAGGTAGAGGAAGGGTTAGCCAATTATTACACCTCCTCATTACCGAATACACAAAAGTATGTTGGAGATTACCAAAATGGATGAGTCACGTGGATGTATGAGAACATCTCAACCATGGCATTTAAGGAATGATGTTATTATAACAGAGTTGCAAGTAAGAAGATATTGTGATAAATAGAATTTAAGAACCTATATTGAGTGGTACGGATATGTACAAAGAATGGAGGAGATATGGCCTGGTTTCCTACAGGAAGAAGGAAAAGAGGAACGATATTTTAAATTAGTCGGTAGTGTGAAAAACGTAGTGGCTAAATTTGGCTTAGAAGACGTACATCACTATGGCAGACAGGAATCAGAAGCAACTGCTGAAAAGTGGACAGCTGAATTAACAAAGAAAAATAAATAAAAGAAGGAAATGCAATGATTAATTTAGGTATCTATTTCTGATGTATAATGTCACATTTAAATAGTTTCTGGTTTTAAAACTATGTTTTGTTCCTCCAGAAGTTTTGTATGCTTTTACTTTTGAGTTTGGGTATTTTCCCCACAATTCACAAGTTGTGACTATAGTTCACTTGATTACTCTCTAGTTTCAGAGCTTTCATTCTTCTCCTGTACAGCTAAGTGGTAGGCACTGCTGGTTCAGTGATGTAAGGACGAAGTTTAAGAGTAGCTCCATGGCAGACCACTAGAGTCACTGGAGATCAAAGTGAAAGGAGCTTGATGAAGCAATAGAGGGTTTCTAGCCCGGTCTATTGCTTATAAAAGGGTGAATTTACTCTCAAGATTCCGGAACAGCATATTAGGCCGTGATCTAATCTACTAGCATTTTCTATTTTTAAACAGAACCTCTGTAAAAATACCTTATTGCAAAGTTTATAATAATTACGGAAGTTCTATATAACTTATATGACTTGTTCGTGAAATACTCTAAATAAATAACACTCAGGTTCCGATTGGACGTGCCGGCAAGTCAGTAATCGCCATGAACCGGGAAGCCTGAAGTCTTTGGAAGGTGCCGGCAGTTGTAATATTACGAGAAGTGAAAAACGAAGGCACATAAGATAGTGATAAAGAAACATAACCTTGATTCGTGTATTATAATCTTTTTAACAGCTCATAAAGTGATAAAATTTTATTAGTAATGGTTTTATATACCTTTCGCAAATCAGTGAATCAATGCCTGCATTTCAATGTTAAATTTACAATAGTTTTAGCGTTAATGATTTTCTTGTCCTTCATTTCCTCTCACTTCGTTTCTAAGTGCGGACAATTGTATGCGGGGCTGAAGTACTTTGAGAACATGTACTTCTTCGCTAAATGTAGTAACCTTTTACACGAACCTCTCCGTGAGGATAGGGGGATACTGGATCTGGAAACGTTGCGGAACCTGCTGCGGTGCGCCCTTCGGCATCAGATATTTCTCCGAGAGGATTCATCGCTTTCCGTTTTTAATCCTTATGATCCATGCTTAATCTTGTGGAGTCGTCACTTATGTTGCTTTGTAGAACATTCAATAATAAGTTTAATTTTCTATCCAGTTGATAATCACAAGTATACCTACAGAAAAGGTTCAAGTAGATGACTCAAGATAGCTTATACAGCTAAAAGTGTAAACTAGATGAAAAAACCAGAGTAAAATATTGTTTGAGCATAACTCCCTGAAAATCTTCATCTTGATTCATTTAAAGATGTGCGATTTAAAGACGAAGTTTTATATTTATGTGAAGTTTTTTTTAACGAAAGTTCTGCCTTCTTTTAGAGAATGTTTTAAATTCAAGAGACCACAAAATACGCATTTCTTCGATGAAATACTGACACAGAATACAATACCTTTCCCACTTTAGCTAAGCAGCAAAGAAAGAAATATCAAAATTTGGGGGTGAAGACCAGCAAAACTTACTTTTGGTTTGATTAGTCTGATATCTCATCATTAGGTGAAAAACATTAAAACATGTGCAGTCTTTAAGATGGCAGGGATTGTTTGACTATATGGCAGGGGCTGTTGAAATCCCACGGCTCCCACGCCGTGTAATTAACGAAAGACGGAGGAGATAATGCGATTGGTTGATTCGTATGTTCATCGACATTGCAGGCAGGGAAAGTTCGTGCACAGGCTTGGACAAGGGCTCTGTAACGTTTCAACTACAGTCAATGAAAACCCCCGCTATCATAGGCAGAGGGGGGAAGGGAGCTGGCACCCTCGTAACCCCCCCCCCGAATGTGAGACAGCCGGCGATGACAGGACCCACATTAATCGACTAAGCATTAATCGTCTAGACTTTAGTTATTGTGAATATATGGAATAGAATTACGAATAGAAATCAAGATTAGCGACGCATATACCACATCGTACATGTTGTAAGGGACAGGTACACGTAATATACGACACGTTTATATAAATGATCAGGCAGCAGTTATATTAATTATTAATAAAGTAACATATGAGAGAAAATGTAAACGGGAAGGAAATAACAGAAAGAATAGGCAAATGTAAACAGAATGTAAATGGAGTAAATATTAATATCATAAGGAATGTCAATATTTTATGTGTATTACAAAACAACAAACTTTATGTAAAATACGTTGTATAAACGTTGGTTAGAAGCGCGTGCTAGCAACCAGTCCAATTAGCAAGCGAACTTTGGAACCCAGGGAATTGGAAAAGGTAGGCTCAGCGACAAAGAGAGTGCAGCTAATATAGAGAGAGGCAAAAAACTACGAACCGGCTGCGCGGTGTTTTTCCTGTCCGCGTCCTCGGCGCTCGTTGCGGTCTGCCGCTATCATAGACAGGCGCGGATGAAACCATACGACATACTTAAAACTACTTTTAAAGGTTTTATTTGCCAACTTTATGAAAGGAGATGCTGAAACTTGCCACCGTCGTTGTCCATACATTTTTTGGCACCTCTTTAAGAAACTAATGCAGGGCCAATTTTTTTTCGAGTCGATAGTTGAAGGCCGTGCATACGTGAATACAATTTTGCCCCCTGTTTTAGAGAATTGATAGACAGGAAACGTGAATTTGCCTTTTTTCAACAAGACTCTGCAACAGCTCATAGGGCAATATTTCGACGAGAACAATGACAGTGTGTTTGAGGACAGAATTATTAGTAGAGATTTGTGGCCCCCTCGGTCCCCTGACCTAACCCGCTGAAATTTCTATCTGTGGGGTAACTTAAAACAAAGTGTACAAGACAAACCCACACACCCTGAAAGCATTATAACAACATTCTAGCCAGGAAATTGCCAACGTGAACTACGGCGAGTGATGGATAGTTTCTTAAAGAAGTGCCAAAAGTGTATGGACAACGGCGTTACCATTTCGCATCTCCTTTCACAAAGTTGGTAAGTAAAACCTTTAAAAGTAGTTTCAAAAATATTGTATGGTTTCATCCGCGCCTTTCTATGATAGCGACAGACGGCAACGTGCGCCGAGGACGCGGACAGGAAAAACACCGCGCAACCGCTTCGTAGTATTTTGGCTCTCCCCGTAGAAGGAGACAGAAACAGATTCAGTTCTTGGAAGTGTCACGGCAAAGGGAGTTGGCTGAATTGAGAACATGTTAGAGAGAGAAGTCGGCGAATAAGAAAGAGACGGACAATATATATTAACTCAAAGTGTCATAGTTGCGCTACACTTGTAAAAAGTGTACTATTTATTTTTCATACATCTCAGCCAACGCTATTGTCACAGTCAATCAAAAGGCATGCTACAAATACCGGCGCGAAAATTCGCGTCATATTAAGATGTTATAAAAACGGGAAGCATGACCAGAAATTCATTCATTCATTCTGGTTCTCGCTGTGACAACCTCATGCTACATCTTGATTTGCAGGGGAGGGGGAAATGATTGCGTGTGACTGAGATAGTTACTTTCCCCTTAAATATAGATGGAGTGAAGAAATAATTTTAACACATAATTCGGAGAAAAGTGTTGCTAACCAAGTAGCTATTACAATTGTTACTCAATAAAAATTCCAGCTATTATTCATTAATAAAATATAGTTAAAGTTAAAACACGTGGTCATAATTTTACGACTTGCCTTTACTCACACAAAACCTGAAATAGAAAAAGATAGAGATACGGCTTGTTTCTCAGCTTCTACAAGAACGAGCAGCCAGACGAACATCGAACCAGGGATACCCAGATAACCACGAGGGGGACACCTGTATAGAATACCACCCCCGCCACAATGTGACAACCTGGGGGTGAATCATTGTTGGCAATGGTACATGCCATCTGGATCGTATAAATACATATAGCAATGCCTGATATATCGACCAATCACGATCGTTTATCTTAGAATTTGCGTATAAGGATGTAATTTTATCGATTAAAACGTCAGCTAGTTACTGAACCGTGATAGTATCAGTATACAGTGATTGATAGTGTATGCTATCCAATTGTGTTTTAATCAATGCGCATTCAAATAACGTGAATTTCCAAATAAATTATAGCTTGAAAAATATCTTTTGTGTTCTGATTTTAGCTTATATTGAGATTAACTATTTTCTTATCCCCACTGCTGGTAGCATTGGCTCGTATTCCGGAATGCATTTGATTGTTCCTTCATTTCGCATGTCGTGATCTACAGCTGACAGAATGGTGATTACAAACAGCACAAGTAAGAAAGTAATCATTATTTATATAATCTGTTACATTTTAATCCCAATCGAGGTTACGAGTTTCATCGGATAAACTAGTAAGTATTTTGCACTCGAGAATCTACCGATAAATCCTAACCTCTCGTGGGATTACTTGTGATAATTTCATATCTTGTGCGATCCAGGACAAAACTATTGAAGGCCCGATACTGTCCTTAATTCGGTTCTTTTTATGTGATTCTCGCATTTCTTAAATAAAGCTCAAAAGGCTTCAAGCATTCCTTCCTTTAAATTCTTAAGTTAAATATATTTTTCTTCCGCCGTATTTTACTTTCTATAAGCACTTATCTAAAGCAGGTAGAAGAAGCATTGCATTCCACCCAGAAATACGATATCAAAATTTTGATGGAAATTCATATACTGCCGTTTGTGAAAATTGCAGCACCAAGAAGGAAACGCACGAAATCAATGAATTTAATACCACAGGTTAGGTACATGACAAGTAACAAATGATAAACTTTTCAAATCTATACATGACCTTTGAGCCCTAATATTCAGTATTTGGTGTGGGCTCCATGCGCTGCAATTAGAGTTGCTATATGCCGTGGCATTGAATCAAAAAGGTTCTGAATAAGTTCCTAGGGGTTTTCCTCCACGCAGTTTGTATACGAGCCCACAAATCCGTGACATTGGTTACTGGAGGACCGTGACGCACCAGATGTCGACCAACTATATCCCAAACATGTTCGATGGGTGACATGTCAGGCGAACGTGCAGGCCGGTAAGCAATGGTACCCATCGCTCTTCGAAGAAGGCTTGTACATTCCTCGTAATATGTGGCCGGGCATTGTCCTGTTGAAATGTGGCCTGTGGAGATGCCTGAAGCAGGGGGAGTACCTCAGACTCTACAACCACCGTTAGGTACCGGTTGCTGTTCAAAGTGCCCTTAATTCATAGGAGGCGAGATTGGCGCCCCAAACCATCACACCTGGTGTTTGTCCGCTATGCCGCTCAACAATGCAGCCCTCCAGGTTGCGCTCACCACGGTACCACCGGACACTATGCGGTCATCACTGTAGGACACATTGAAGCGGGACTCGTCCGAAAAGACTACATTTTGCCACTCAGCACCCCGGTGACGGTGTTCATGGGCCCATTGCAGTCGGAGGAGCTTGTGGTTTCTGGACAATGGAAGCCGACGTAATGGCATGAATGCAACCAGTCCAGCCTACAGCAGAGGGTGACGAACCGTTGATGCCGACAAGTTCACATCTGTTGCAGTGCTCCAGCGTCGAGCCAACACTGTGGATGAAGCTGTACGGTCCGTTATGGCGATGCGGACAAGATGACGGTCATCCCGTGCTGTGGTCATGTTCCGTGGTCCAGTACCCACTCTTCGCTGTATACGACCTTCATCTATCCACTGCTTCCACATACGCATCACTGTCGTAGCAGCATGCCTTGTACGAGCCAAAATGTCACGGTATGACAAACCCGCTTCCCGGAGACCGATCATTCTGCCCCGTTCGAACTCACATGCCGATATGGCTCCCTTTGACGTCGATAGGCATACTGGCACTCTCTTTATTGTTTCCACCTTGTTTGACAGCTCTGCACTGACTACACTAGGCGCAACACTGACCTTGCCGGACCGACACGAGAGGGCCCTGCTCGGCCCTCTCCCTGCAAACCTAATCACTTATTGCTTGCACACTCTTCTACACTTCCACCAAGTTTGGAGTTATTCGGGAAATTCTTTCTTGGTGTTGCAATTTTCACAAACAGCAGTATATGTTGTAATGCTCTGAACCCAAAAAGAAAAGAGAAGCATATAAATTCCCCAGCTCAAACTACCCTTTACGTAATAAAGCTTTTGTTACTTTTTTATTTATTTTGTCAAAAATGGTTCTAATCATTTTGTTTAAAATAACAAATACAAACTATTACTACCTATATAAGATGTGGGTGTTAAAATGCGTCGTAATTCTCAACTCTACTAATTGGTAGCACCGTACTCTGAGGAAACATTTACTGACCGAACTCAGATGCTGACAACGCTGACATGAACTCTCCTTGAACGCGCTATAGGAATAAATTCCAGTAGGTAGAAAGCATTCATTCTCAACATTATGAATCACATGTACACAGTAATAAGGGAAAACGTTAACATTATATGCCTTCACGCTCTCTCAGCGTTTGTTCTGTAGAATGGCTTAATGGCTTCTCCAGAGAAGATGGTGGACTGCTCCAAACTTTCGTCTACTCGCATTGCCATCGTCTTCAACGAAGGAATTGGATTCCCTGAAGAGGGTAGTAGGACTAGTCATCAAAAGCTTAAACAATCAACCATCCTCACTCAAAAGTATTTTATATGATGGACTGCATCATAGAGGAATATTGGAGCTTTTGCATTATTCTTTCATCAGCTGATGCTAGTAATCCATTTGAGCTACTAAATCAAGAATGGTTTTTCACAATCACTGCCTTCATAGAAACCTTAATAAATGTTGTCAAAAATGCAGTCAAGTACAGTAATTTTACAAATATCTTATTCACAATATACTTATCAACTTCAAATGAGTGCATACTGAATATTAAAGAGTTAATAGTACTTTGCTCACTGCAGTGATGTCTTTACAGTAATAATTAATTAACAAAAACATATGTTCAATAACGTTGATTACTTCCTACAAAGCGATACCTATTGTGGTACTGCCTGTTAGATTACATCAATAATCGGGTATCAATCCAATAAATATTTGTTTAAGATACCACTTATAATTATTGGTCCTTGTATTGATGACTGAAGCAAAATATGGGTCTATTAATTTTGTAGATCATGGATGTGCATAAAATTAAATAACATCTATGGTCACATGGGTGCTTCGACTTGAGAAACGACTCATTGTAAACAACTCATAGAAACAACTTGCTGAACTATGTTGGTTTTATTAATGTTTACTATGAAGCACATTCTCTCACATTCATATTTTCAGACTCTGGGGAGGTTAGGCAATGATTCTGGTTATAGAAAAATTACCCTCTCCAGGATGAGAGACTAGGGCGCAACAGAGGTAGTCTGTATTAATTGTGTGTGTGTGTGTTTGTTAATTTGGAAATCGTGATCTTCCTGAGTATACGTATTGTATGCAGCGAAAAATTAAGCAATGAATGTCGTATGGTTCCAAGCAAACTTAGAAACTCTTGAAAACGAAACACAATTATTTAAGGCCTACTTCCATCGTTTACTCCCTTCTCAAGTAAAAGAAGCCAAGTTAATAAATAAAATAACTAAAATCCCAGTAAAAGCGTTACTAGTTGACATAAATTTCCCAGAAATGAACCCACATACAGCAGCAGAAACTTAGACTTTGGCTGCTTGTAACAAAGTAGTAAAAATTCGTATTATGAGAGGAGGGAGATATAAAAAATACCTTTGTCAAATGATACTATTACTCGTCAGCTTAACCAAACCAAGTAGTGGAAAAATTACATGATGGTGCAAGATTTGCAGTTCAGCTTGACGAATCAACAGAAATTACCAAAAAGTTCCAATTAATTACCTCTGACGTCAACAGGAGAAGACATAAGTAATTAAATGACATCTAGATTGGAAGAGAATAGCGTGCAACAATGACCCTCATTAGCGATGGAACATAGTGTTTCAAAGTTGCCTACCTAGCTGATATTTTTGGATATTTGAATATGAAAGCGTACAGGGAAAGAAGACAATGCTTTTACATCTACCGACAAACTGAATGAATTCTTAGAAAACATTCAACTGTGAAAGTCAAAAGTTGATCAAACTTTTGAAACTCAAATTTAGGCAAGAAACCCTACTTCAATTCTGAATTTTAGCGAAAAGTGAGGTTCCAGTGTTATCAGAACATACATATCTGCCCTACTTCCGTTTTCAACAACATATCTGTGCGAAGAGGGATTTTCGACGCTGAATAACATTAAAAATACGAAATGTGAGCGATTTCTTTCTCAAAATTTACGAGTGAACAGTTGTGCAAAGGTAAACAAGCTCTTCACATAAACTGTAACAACAGTGTAATATTATTGACACAGCAATCTACATTTTTGAGTCTGTGTTGCATTTATTATTAGTTCTCTAAAATTAATCAATAAAATTATTAAAATAGTTAACCAAACTACTTTTATGTGTACTTTCCGAATCCAATTTTTTTCGCGGCACAGTCCAGCAATTTTGCGGCACACTAGAGTGTCGAGGCACTCTCTTTGAGAATTCCTATTGCACAGAAAATTAAAATACAAAAATGGTTGCGAAACAAATACTTAATCAAACATTGCATGGGTAAATTTACAGCTATGTGCATAGATGCTGTGGGATTAACATGCCGCCTATGTAAACCCGTGAGACTAATTTTCTCTGGTCCCTGGAGGTGGCAGTAGCCAAAGGAAGCCGAGCGCAGACTACGTCGAAACGTGAAATAGCAACGATGGTCGGCAATTTTGAATCCGTTTATTTTACCTGCCTCTGATGTCGTTACCTCGTTGTCTCGTGCGCCAGCTGCTCCAGTGGTAGAGCTATGAGTACCTTCTCAGCGTGTGTGTGAGTGTAATGTGAAGGACAACATCACCTTAAATTGATTGAGATATTTAATGTGATCTAATACTTGAAGCGAACTATCGAGAGTTAGAAGATAAAGAATGATTATAAATCGTAGCACCCGAAACTATAACAACTGAATTATTATTCCTGCTAGCTTCTGAAATATCAATTTTAGGTTTGAAATAACTGTTTCCGCAATAAAACAAGCTAGAAGCGAAACTTGCCGTCAGTCGCTAAAATGTTATTCGGAAAGATCTCACGCAATAGCCGCTAAATCTTGTACAAGCGCGTCACTGAGCACTCAAAATACACACAAATAGTCACAAGTATCCAGAGTGACGAATGTGTACAACCGTGTGCACGAACGAATGTGTCGATCAGTACCAGTGCCGGTACCAGAGTAACTCTCTGATTTAGACTGCAGTCATCTTTATCAACTTTAGCTCCGCCTATATATTATTCCCCCTTCCAACTTTACTTCTTGCCTGGGCCAATATTACACTCTCTTCGTGTGCGTCTCTGACTATTGATTTACCTTTCTCTTTTACAGAATTGGCCTTTGTGAGCATGCAAACGTACTGAATTCACACCTTAATTGCGTGCCCAGTATATTTAAGCTAATGTGTTCTATCCTCGGCTGATACTAATGACTTTCGTTTCCCTGACTTCCTGATTACCTTCTTCTTTCCGGACGAATCTTTCAACTCAAGCATTATATATTGATTTAATATACGGAAATTATTTATTGCAATTGTTTCTCTCTTACTATTATTTAATTAGTTATATGTTCCCGTCAATAATTACGGTATCAAACGCTGGCATATTGCGATTGCTCCCTACTTTGAAATGATTCCCAGATTATGTTTGTACTGCCAAGAGATTCAGATCACGCATCAGAATGATTTCATCGGTGTTTAAAACAATGTGAGAACGGATTATCTGAAATACACGAAAAGTAGTGGCCCCGGAGCCAAATATTTCCACCAGATCAATGTCTAGGGTTGTTAAAGAAGATCTTCATGTACGCAAGATAAAATTTGAGACGCAGTCATCCATACTCTAATTGCAATAATGAAAAAACTGCCGTTACATTCTAACAAAAATACTTAAACCTTGAAATGAACGAATTAAGCTATTTTATTATTCCTGGCTGAGTCAGTTATGAAATGCATTAGCATTTCAGTACATAACTTAAGAATTATGCAGAAGAAGACGAGAACTTCATGAAATCTACAACAAATCAAAATTTGTGTCTTGACACCAATACTTTGGTGTATTTAAAATTATATTTTACGTAACCAAAAAATGGATGATTCATACGGGACGCAGGTTCTTTATGATGTACCTATGAGAGGAGAACATAAAAATCCGGTGAATTTATTTTAACTACAAAACCACTCTCATACGTAAACATCTATTGTATTCACACTATTTTCCCTTCTCACTCTTAAAAAAGCTTATTCTTCTATATTTTTCCTATTAAAGAGATAAAAGAATTTCATTACATATTTACATATTTGTTGTAGGTATAATATGAATACATAGGTAAGGCGATAGTAAGATTTTTAAAAAGCTGATAGCTATGTCATGGCTTTAAAATTGTATGCTCTTTGCATGAACACAAGGGAAAAAAAGAATAGCAACTTCCTAACGGAAAAAAACTATAAGTATTTGTAAATTCAAACTAATAATAAAGAATATCTCGCATATAATTAACGCCACAAAATGTTTGAAATAAATTGAGTGCTTTAATGAGGCCAACATTTTTTTGTGCAGTGATATTTTGTCTATTTCTTAGGGTTTACCAATTATGCAAAAGTCATTCAGAATAAGAGGACTTCACAGGCTATTTCCAGAAAATTCAAGATTTCATTTGTCATATAAATATCTTACACATATGGTACTTTAATCAAAATATTTATAGTCAATTTGTAGAAAATAAAAAATAAGGAAGTTTTTCACGTAAACAGTAGTTTGGGTTCGGGTGATTTTATTGAACATCTTGTAGCTGTTCGCAGAAACAGGCAGACAGATGAACAAACACACATACGCACACACGCGCACACATAAGTAATTTTTCTAAAAATGCTTTGTTTTAGATTCAGGGAACTCAAAACATGTATTTCTAGTGAAATCTTGTAAACGAATCTATTGCTTGAATTGTGGATTCAATTATCTGAATTTGAGTCGGTTGGGGAATTTAATGTAGTGCCAGCATGTTGTTAACGTACCTCGGTAGAGTAACTGGACGGAAACTTTATTATCCGTGGTTCAAATCCTGACTTGGCATTGAAGTTTTCAGCCCGTTTCTACCTTTTCAACTTTGTCCTACACACGGCTTGTGTGAAATCATTGATTGACCTAATAGTTGGTTAAACTATGAATGCCGGGACTTACAGTACTTACGATATTGTAAGTCGCCATTGGGGTATGTCACCTCAAAATGAATTTGAGATCTTCTTGTGGTTTACGGGGGGAAAAAATGTCAGTTGGGGAATTTACTGGCTTGACGGTACGTCATATGTTGACATAGTAGTTCGGTTGGTAAGAGCAACAGGCGCAAACCCAAAGATCTGTGGTTCAAATCCCGGCTTGGCATTGAATTTTTCACTGATTCTACTTTCTAATCTATTTGTTATTTAAAACATTAACCAATTTGAAAATATCAACAAATATAAACGTTTACTAATTCTTGTTGCATAATAAATATACATCATTAGTTTGTATTTAATTTAGGTAGCTGTATAATTATAGAAATTTCTTTCGTCTCACTTCCTTCGAATAGCTTCGAATGCAGTGTATCTTCGAATATTAAACTTTGCCTGTGTTTTAAATTAAAATACAGTTTTCTTTTTTAGGTATGCGCTACTTCGGAGCACCTGTTAGTGTCACTTTATCCCTCAGTCCGTCCGTCTGTCCGTATGCATGAAACAACTAGTCAACCGCAGTATGTATGGAGTCGAGATTATATATAAAATCTGAAAAAATTAAGGGTAGTTTAGGTAAAGAGTTTTATATACATGTTCAATGATTGGGCGAACTACTGAAATGCAAGAGTTGACATTTTATACTCAAGAGTTTGAACATTTATTGATACATTTCAGGTTTGGTATAGCTCGGTACAAAATTAAGGGTAGTTTAAATGGAGATCCTTCTAAACATTTTCAATTTTTAGAAGAACTGCTGCACGCATGGGAGTGAGATTTTATACAAACGAGTTTGAATATATTTTATCATTTAAAACTTGGTTAAAATCGATACAAGTTAATCCAGTTAAGATACATAGCGTTAGAATCGAGACTGCATCTGAAAATTTCCAAACCGAGGCTAAAGTGTTTGAAAATTTGCTATCTGAAAGATATGCTGCAATGAAATTCGTAATCAGCTACCAATAGACGGAAGGAAATAAAAATATTGTTTTTTATTTTTGTTTAATTTCTATTGTCGTTAGAAGCAGAATATTATCGTAATGCAATCCAGGGCAGTGACCAAGCACTACTAACGTGTTTATGGACACAGTTTCTCTATGGTGTAATGGTTTGTGCTCTCGTTTCCTACGCGGAAGACCAGGTTTCGATTCCCTGCCGGATAGGAGAAGTTTAATCTGCATTATTAAGCCTAAATGGAGTAGACTATTGTTAGTTATCTGCAACTCATCTGAAGGACAGAACTATGGTTTTGTTTTAAATTTATTGCCATGAATAAAACATCTCAGATCCATCGACATGCGCCCTAAATGCCAGATCTGTGCTGGTAACCCTTAAAATGTTTTCATAAATTAAAACAATATAAAAACTGTCATTAAAATCAAAGAAACTTTGGTAAATCTCATACGTATACAAAATAGTGTGTCACACAACGTGCACTAAAATCACACTTAGTAGGTAGGTTGAAAAATGGAAACAGTACACTGATATGTGAAACCATACGACATTATATCAGTTACGTTAATAGCTTTTAAATGACGAGAGAACAGATGAAGGTGTTAAATAAAGAACGTTAACATATACTTAATATTAGATTATGATACAAGGGGTAAAACCACTTTTAACACGTATAACATATACCTACTATTTTTAGACAGCGCTAGAATTTCTAAAATATCAATAATACTATATTGATTCCTGAAACTAACAGAAATCACGTATAGAACGCGTTCTTTAAACAAGAGAAATGACGTTAAAAAGCGAGATTTCAGATGCTTTAATGTTTTGTTGGTTTGCTAGCAGTGATTTTCATGAAATTATTTTCAACGTGTTTTGCGTTACAGCAGCAAATGAAGCGATTAAATATTATATCATATGGCTTTCTGGATATTTTGGGTAAGTAATTCTAGTGTTATTCTTTCTGCTGCTTCTGTAATTGTATCTGGCTCTTCCATTTCAGTTTCTTCTGAATTCCTAATTTCCGCCATTAATCTTTATGTAGGTTTTAGATCAAAGGCATACAAGGGTGCCAATATAACTTATAGGTTAACTCTACAACAAATTGCAATAAATTGAAGTATTACGATTTGTATTGTGAACAGATAATGCAAACGCCATGAGAAATTAATCATTTAAAAAGACATAATGAAAAATAAAACCTAACCAAACCAAGTCGAGTTATTAAACACGTGCAAATACAAAAGGTAAGTGCCATGTGATTGGACATGAAACCAAAGTTGGTCACAATAAAGATTATCGTATAGTGCGATAATCTATAGCTTTTAGCTCGTGTGCAATGTGTTAGAAGTTATAGTTTTAGGCGATGCTGTCTAAAAGGAATATCCATTGATGTAATTTGTTTGAAAATTTTAAGACTACTTTATATGAATGCTAAAAATGTATAATTTTTAGGATCTTTTTCTAAAAGTCTTCCACACATTAGAGTGTAGAAAACGGCATTCTGTACCTTAAATATACGCTGTGTGTGCATTTAAAATCTTATTTCGAATGAAATACTAATGGAATCGGATATTTTCACCACTATGTAGCAAAAACATGTTAAACAACGTTTGCATAAATTTTTATGCTGTTTCTAAGTGATTCTATTCATCATTTAATTAACTTTTCACTTTCACTACTAAGCTTAGGAAGAGCAAATGTTGCATTTGAGTTAAAACTTCGATATACAGATGTACCCGAATACATGCTTTAAAGTCTCCTAAAAAGGCATTTTTATAAACATTCCTGTGGGGAGGAAGGGTGGATGGTTTATGTAAATAGGATAACTCAAGATCAGATAAGTAATCTGACATTTAAGTTAGACATTCAGACATTTTTAAAGATGCAAGGTGCATATGTTGAAGAAATTGCTTCACTACAAAATGTTTTATGTACTCAGAAGTTGCCGAATCGCCTTTTCATTAAAGCGGCATGCTTAGAGAAACTGGTATGACAAATAATAAGGTATATAATGAATTTCTGTAATAAGCTTGTGGTGTTATATTCATTTTCATTAGTCTTATATACTTGGGAAACCAAAGGATACAATACTCGTTACAATAAAATATGCGGATACTGTTAAGATATACAAATTATGTTCTATTAAAATGTGGCATAAACAATTTCTGAAATATTCCTTGTAGCTATTTAAATTTCCCTATGTTTTAAATAGCAGCTTTAGGAATTGAAGTGCTGTAATTTTGTTTCTCAGGGACTCGTGGAAAGAGTTTGTAAAACCATGAATAATTTTTATCAATCTGCTTTTCAAACTTTTGGCTACTATTTCAACCCCCCTATATATGTATAACAAAATGAGTATTGCCTTAGTATTATCTAGTTGAAAGCATTTCTGGAGAAATATTCATTACAATTAACAAAAAATGGGTAGAAAAATGAGGTTTAGAGTGAATAATTGGTAAAACAGATATTAAAGAAAATTTAAATGTGTGTTCATTTGTCTGTTACAAATGATATTTAATAAATGTTATAACAGTTTATATGTTCTTAAAATTAGTTTCAAATTATACAACTCTTCCAAAATGTAACAAATTAAATATATCTATTAATAATATGCTGATTTCAATTATGTGTTGATGCTGTAACTTAAGGATATAAGTACACTAAATATCTATGTTATATTTTAAGAATTAAACGTTGCATTTTAAAATGATTTACAAACGCCATTGAAAGCTAATAATACAATTATTAGCGCGTCTGTAATTTTTTAATGTTCCCGAATTTGAGTAAATACAAAAGTACTTTACTTATTATGGAGTTTACCCTTAAAAGGTGAGTGAAGAAATATTAAGTAAGAATTTAAACTTAATTTTGACAACTAAGGCTAGCCATTTCTCTCGTTCTTAGGCAAGAAGTAGCACACACATAATATAATGCCGGTCAGTCAAAAATAATATACATTTGTTCTCGTGCCATCCACAATTTACTATCACTAGTTTTATAAAACACAGCCAATGAATTTTCATAAAGTATTTTAAAAAGGTATTGCTATTTTAAAACTAAAATATTTCTGATCCAGACAAGTAATTAACTCAGTTTTTAAACAGTCTGTAGTTTAATTTCCAATTAACGGTTATATATATATATATATATATATATATATATATCCTTTCAAATAGGATCATTCTCTACTCAGAACCGCGAATGGAGGTTTATTCAGTGATAAAACGTAAATAAATTTCAACTAATACAAAGAACTAACATGCTTCCAAATTGCCAATGAATTTTCATGAAGTATTTTAAAAAGGAATCGCTATTTTAAGACTAAAATATTACTGATCCAGACAAGTAATTAACTCAGGTTTTAAACTCAGCTCGTAGTTTAATTTCCAATTAACGGGTATACATAACCTTTCAAATAAGATCATTCTCTACTATAAACTCAGAACCGCGAATGGATGCTTATTCAGTGATAAATCGTAAATACAATTTCACCTACTACAAAGAACTAACACACTTCCAAATTTCAAAGCTGCAGATGTGGCCGTAGAAGTTTAAGCCAGTTAGATATCAATGGAACAATAAAGTATTTTGTTTATTGGTGCATGGAAGCAGCTCCGTATATGAAACAATATTTACATTAATCTTATTATGCTCATATTTATACTTTTTCAACCAGGAAGGGTATCTCTTTTAGATAGAAAGCTATAAAACAAGCTTAGTAGTTAAAAATAACGTAAATAACAAATGAAATTATTATGAAAAGGGGTATTTGAGATTAAAATCCTTTATCACAAAATTTTCCGAAAAGCAGATTAGTAATGTTTTCGTATATGTTACTATAGTTCACAAAATATGTCTCCTTAAAGTTTATGGCACATAAGCGTCTTATGGCAAAACAAAAAGCGTCTAAAACAAAACAAAAAAAATCAATGGAAACAAGATAGCTTTATATCAAAATAAATAATATGTTTATATCAGTACACTCAATTTCTGGTCTGCTGCAGCTAATATACTAGCTAAAATACCATCGCAAATATGTTAGAATGTCTTTTAGATTTAATTTAAAAACAGGATAAAAATCAACCAGGTACTATGGTCCTTATAATTTGGTTGTATCTTAAACATCACGCAACTCACCAAAGGTAGTCAGATGTCTTCCCTAGACAAGTGAAGAGCGAACTGCGGCGAGCGATCGACGTCAACTCACGACTCCCGCCTTCGACTTTTATAGGGTTGCAGCAGTATCGCCTTCCCCACCCGCTCCCACTTGTTCACTTCTGCGTTCTCACCACGTGGTGTACCCTCATGCTGCTGACCAAACATCTCATCTGAAGCACGAAACGCGACTTTCGATTTATCTCGCACAATTTGTTCTTAAAGTTACTCCGCATTACCAGCAGTCAAGACTATCATATCCAACTTCATTCTTATCATACTTTGTGTATTTTTATAGTTGTATGTATAAGAAGAATCTATACATTTGTCAGTCCTTCTGTTGTGTAAGTGTTAATGAAGGGATCTCGAAAATTTCTGGAGAGATTCTTTGATGCTATCGAAGCTCTTTAGAGCATTATTAGGTTTAGGTATATCCACTTTTCAAATCCTTCCAATCGTTTACCCTTACTTTGTCACGGCTTCAGGGTTTTCACATTATATATGAAACACTTCACTATAATCTACCCTTTAGTTCTTCTTTAAGGGATAAACAGATATTTTTTTCTACTATGAGCTTCTTCCTTTACCATTACTGTCCTCTGACTACTTGATGAAGCTCGTGTTACTACCTATAGTACATTCCAAGTATCTGAAGCCGTCCACTTACTCTGTTATTTCATTCGCAATTTTATTCTAAGTGTTTTTCTTCCATTAACCGTAGATTTTTTTCTTTTTTCCTTTTCTACTACCTACCTATGTTAAGTAGAGAGTATTTTATTCCACTCCAAAATTCGATACCGAGATTTCACCTTGAGACTTCCTGGATAAAAAAAATTAGAAAAAATTCCATCTGTATGTGCGTGTGTGTGTTTGTGTGTGTATGAACAGCATAACTCAAAAACGAAACGTCACGTCGGTTAAACGCCAAACTGATTTTCAAGAAAATCCCCATTCCAAACTACCCCTTACATGGAAATTGTTTCCAAAATTTTGATTTTTTGAAAATGGCTCTAACGATTTTAATTAAATTACCATAATACGTTTAAGATGTTTTACTTGTGTATCTTGAATTTTCTGGAAATAGCTTCGAAAGTCCTCGTCATTCTGAATGACTTTCGCATAACTGGTGAACCGTAAGAGATAGACAAAATCTTACTACGTGAAAAATGTAAATCTCCTTAAAATATACAATTTAAGTCAAATATTTTACTTACTTATTTTTTGTGGAGTTAACCATTTTCAAGATATTCCATGTTATTGGTGTGACCTTTCAAATACTTATACTTTTCTCAGATGGGAGATAATTTTTTTTTCTTGTGGTCATGTAAAGAGAGGAATTTTAAAGCCATCACATAGCGACACCCTCTTTAAAGAGTTGACTATCGCTTAAGACTACTGTTTCCTTATTTCCCTTTACCCTACAAGGAATTAGATAATAAAATCCACTTCTGCAAACGTTATCTCGATTAGCATGAAGTAGATAAAAGAACTAGCTTTTCTAAGAATTGTTTGTTGAAGAATAGGTAGAGAAGACCATGTGAATGTAACACATACCTTGTTATTTGTCTTCACACTTACTACCTATTGTCATTTATCTGCTTACGGTATGATGCTTAAATTAAGATATCTTATGAAACTTATTTATAGGAAAATCTTTAGAATTTTATTCTTCTACCTACTGCTACCACTCCTCTCTTCCTCTAGAAACAATTCTTACCCAAATTTTATTCGCATATATTGAGCAAGGTCGGAGATTATAAATATCCCTATATTAATCAATATCGCTTTCACAGATTAGGCTTACCATCTTGTTTTCTCTACAACAAGTGATTTTTACTTCCTCTACTAAGTACCTAGTAGGTAGAGAAGGTATTACATTCTACCCGAAAGTTTGATACCGAGATTTTATGGGAAATACGTGCTTTGGGCCCTGAATAAAAAACACATTTTTAGAAAAAGTTTCGTGTCTGAACAGCATAACTCAAAAACGAAAAGTAAAATGGATACCAAACTTGGTATTCAGATTCAGTGCCTTCCAAAGATTTTCAAGAAAATCCTCCACTCCAAACTCTCTTTACATGGATCATTTTTAAAATGTTTTATTTTCTAAAACATGACTCAAACAATTTTAATTAAAATACCATACTATATGTTTACATCACGAATAAAATATATATCTTTAATTTTACAGGAATAGCCTGTAAAGTCCACTTCATTCGGAAGAAATTTTGTATAATCATGTATAACTGGTAAACGTTAATCGATAGACGAAAACGTACTACACAAAAAATGTAGATTCTTTAAAACACACAATTTATTTGAAATAACTTTTTTGTGGCATCAGCCATTTCCAAGATATCCGTTATTAGTGGTTCGAATTGTTCAATACTTTTCATATTATTTTAAAGTCCTTTCGAAATTCAGTTGTTTCTCGCGATTACACAGAGAGTATGGAATTTTAAGGCCAGTACATAGCGTCCAGTTCTTACATATTTGGCTATCGCTATTCCCTTTATACCTATAACGAAGTGTGTAATGCAGCTATTTCCGGAAAGTTTTATCTCGATTAAAATTAAGAAGATAAGAAAATAAACTTTCGTAAGAATAATAGTGCTAGAGGGTAGAGAAGGTCACGTAAGTGTGACAAATTCGATTTTATTTTTACTCTTTCGTACCTATTTATAGTTGCTAAAAGAAGTATCGAATTCCCAAATATTAAGTTTGGGACTTATCCAACCTCTCGTTTTTTAGTTATGTTGCTCACAGACACACATCGGACCTTTTCTAAAAATGTTTTTTTTTGTTTTTTTATTCGGGTCTCAAAACATGTACACTGCCGTTAGTGAAAATTGCAGCACCAAGAAGGAAACGCATGAATTCAATGAATTTAATACCACAGGTTAGGTACATGACAAGTAGCAAATGATAAACTTTTCAAATCTGTGCATGACCTTTGAGCTCTAATATTCAGTGTTTGGTGTGGTCTCCATGCGCTGCAATTAGAGCTGCTATACGCCATGGCATTGAATCAAAAAGGTTCTGAATAAGTTCCTGAGGGATTTCCCTCCACGCAGTTTGTAATCGAGCACACAAATCCGTGACACTGGTTACTGGAGGACCGTGACGCACCAGGTGCCGACCAACCATATCCCAGATATGTTCGATGGGCGACTTGTATATCAGGCGAACGTGCAGGCCGGGAAGCAATGGTACCCGTCGCTCTTCGAAGAAGGCTTGTACATTCCTCGCAATATGTGGCCGGGCATTGTCCTGTTGAAATGTGACCTGTGGAGATGCCTGAAGCAGGGGGAGTACCTCTGGCTCTGCAACCACCGTTAGGTACCGGTTGCTGTTCAAAGTGCCCTCAATTCGTAGGAGGCGAGATCGGTTGTTGTAACCAATGGCGCCCCAAATCATCACACCTGGTGTTTGTCCGCTATGCTGCTCAACAATGCTGCTCTCTAGGTTTCGCTCACCACGGTACCACCGGACACGTATGCGGCCATCACTGTAGGACACGTTGAAGCGGGACTCGTCCGAAAAGACTGCATTTTGCCACTCAGCACCCCAGTGACGGTATTCACGTGCCCATTGCAGTTGGGGGAGCTTGAGGTTTCTGGACAATGGAAGCCGACGTAATGGCATGCATGCAACCAGTCCAACCTGCAGCATACGGCGACGAATCGTTGATGCAGACAATTCACACCTGTTGCAGTGCTCCAGCGTCGAGCCACGCTGTGGATGAAGCTGTACGTCCGTTATGGTCATGCGGACAAGATGACGGTCATCCCGTGCTGTGGTCATGTTCCGTTGTCCAGTAGCCGCTCTTCGCTGCGTACGACTTTCATCTATCCACTGCTTCCACATACGCATCACTGTCGTAGCAGCAGCATTTCGAGTCGAAATGTAACGGTATGACAAACCCGCTTCCCGGAGTTCGATCATTCTGCCCCGTTTGAACTCACTCACAAGCCAATATGGCTCCCTTTGACGTCGACGAGGCATACTGGCTCTCACTTTATTGTTTCCACCTTGTTTGACAGCGCTGCACTGACTACATTGGGCGTAACACTGACCTTGTCGGACCGACACGAGAGGGCTCTGCACAGCCTATGTGTACCCCATCTCTCTGCAAACCTAATCACTTATTGCTTGCACACTTTTCTACACTTCCACCAAGTTTGGAGTTATTCTTGGTGTCACAATTTTCACAAACGGCAGTGTATTTCCGGTGAAAACTCGGTATCAAATTTTTGAGTGGAATGCAATACCTTCTCTACCTACTATGTATGTGGTAGAGAAAGTAAAGTGCGAATATGGGTAGAAGGAATCATGCGAATGCAACACATAAGATACTTTCATTTCTTTTTAAGTTTAGCGTCCTTTAATCGAGTAGGCCATATTGGAGCGTGAATTAATGAAACAGGTAAAATTATACTCAAATGAGTCCGGAGTGCATAGAACTTTAAATTTATTAGGCATTCATCTTCTCATTATAAGGGAAAACCCTGAAAAAAAGTAATCCGGGATTACGATGCTCCTGGCTTTATCCAGGTAACTCGCTTTAACTGAGATTCGAACTCATGACCTCCGGAATATGAGGTAGGCACGTTACCCCACAACACGGAGCTGGATGAAAAGAGTTATTATTTATAAACTTAAGTGGTGATTCAATAACATCCAGACTATTATGAGTATTAGTATTTACATTTACTGCTTAAAATATCTTAGAAATAATGTGTTGTCTTATGGTATACTGTGGCAGCACTGATATTTTGTTTCAGAAGGAGAGGGTACAGTAATGTGTGATTATATTCGTTTCATTATCTGTTATTAGTTTAAAAACCAAAGCCAGATACGAATCAAGGGAGGGGGCTGGATATTCTTGACTACTTAATAAAACGCGCGATTAGGCGACTGACAAAATTGCTTGCTGGGCACAATAAAATTGGATATTTTGCCATTTTGCTAAACTGCATTATTAAACGGTGAACATTATTCGTTGTTTTTGGGTGGCAGTTGTTATTGTAGCTTTAAGAAACACAAGAAGTTTTAAACTTAAAGTAAGTGATGGAGTCAGCTATGTAAATATATTCTGCATGTAACATTGCTAAAAGTCATCTTTGTTAATGACTAGGTATGTGCAATTATATTCTCTTGCACCCCCTCCAGACGTCCAGTTATATGACCAAAGCAGCGATAACAGTACTGTAACTACAGAAACTAAGTGATTGGGTACACGGTAATTGCATTTAGTAATGAATAATGAAACTAACCTAATAATGTATTTTTAATTACACCGAATTACAGTGGAAAGTTTACTAAGCTTTATAAAAATAATGAACCCACCATCTACTTATGTCATACACACATCACTTATGTCAAATTCACACCTAACGCGTGAATCAAATCTCTTACAAGGAAAATATAACAAGGAAAACTTTGAATTCACATCTCTGAGAATCAATGTATTGTGGGTGGATCCTTTTTACATAATCTCAAATTATGAAACATGGAAGATTTTATGATGTATCAGCTCTTAGATCTTAGATTTAATTTTTTAGCTTTTCTAATTTGTATGAATGTTTTTTTTCTGTGAAAGGCGATGATTCAACGTCAATTCTGTATTCGTTTTTAATATTCTCACCAAGAACTTGTCATTGCCGTAGTCCTCAGACTTCATATTTTTCAGAATTGCACCATTTAAAACATCTCGACGCGGAACAAATAGGTACAGCACGTTACATCATCAGACACAAAATTCTCAAGTGCTTATTGAAACATTCCTTGAGAACAAATGGGTCCTTTTATGTAATACTTTAAGGAAATGTGCTAAAACGAATCAAATTATTTTACTTAACCCTTTATAAAAACAAGACTAACAACTAAGCTATCTTATTTAAACATCCAATGAAATCAAATAAAAACGACGTATAATGTTTCTAAGGATGTTTGTATTGAGGATACGATCGTGTGATAAGGAAAAAGACGACAGATTATACAGCAGGCAGAGGCGTGTGTGTAGTAAATTTTTCAGCCGCTGTTGCTACGTCCTAACTTCAGTGTAAGCTACTCTTAAATGTAAAAAATAAAAATGCTTAATTTTTAAGAACATAAAAATGTAGATTAGTTGCTGTTCTATGAAGCTTCAAAAATATTTCCTTACGTTACTCCGTATTTTAAATATTGGATTGTCTCATAAGTTCATTCGTTTTGCTCGCAAATTCCATCTATAGCGCCTGAAAATCCTGAACCCTCTGTACACTCAAATTATCCCAGTTACCTAACCACCCCTACGACTTAAAGAACAACAACCAAACTCACTATTGGATATGTCAGTGTGTATTTATGACTGACGTTGGATAGAACAGTGTGAACTTGTGTTTGCAAACTATGGAAAGCAAAAAGGAACATTTCCGACATCTTATGCTGTTTTACTATCGTAAGGGTAAAATCGCCTCACAGTGCCGGCAGAAAAATTGTGCTGTCTACGGGGAAGATGCAGTAACGAAGCGAGCATGTCAAAAGTGGTTTAGTCGATTTCGAGCTGGGAATTACTCCCTAAAAGACAAACCTCGGTCTGGACGGCCAATGGTTACGGACGTGGAAAGAATTCATGAAACGATAGTCAACAATCCACGAATTACAACTCGGGTGTTGGCATTGGAGCTCAAATTACCTCGGGGTACTGTAGCCAGGAACTTGGCAATATATTGTCACAATAATGGTGTATACTGCAGGAAATAAATAGTTTGTTTACAAAACCTAACTGAACGACATTGTGTTTAAAGTTTGTAAACGGAAAGTTCGGCAACTACGCTGTCGTAGCTATACTGCGGGTAAGGTTTGTTCCCAGGCGTTCTTAGTGATTGAAACTAACGAAAAGCGAACTTATGAGACAACCCTATACAATATAACGAAACGTATGGAAACTTATTTTCTTCACAGACTAAAACGATATAAGAATTTTTCATTCGTCTTTTCATACAGAGTAGCCTAAGTGGATGACATCCATATCTCGATATAGACTTCCTCTGCGACTTTGATTAGTATGCTAGCTTCTAAATCCAGAAATCCTGGATCAATTCCAGGCTACGAAGGAGTTTTTCTCTAATTAGGATTATTCCTTTCTTCTCTAGTGTCTAAAAGTAGAATGAGAGTGTGAATGTTTGAGAGTGTGAAGTCAAAGTAGCAAAGCAACAATTAATACCAAAAATAAAACGAGCGGCCATCACTGTAGATGAGCAGTCGTCCCAGAGTCAAACTTGCCGATCTGATCATAGATGCTAAAGGGAATATATAGATAGAACAACAAAGTTCAACATTCAATAATATTAATAGTAATATACAACAAAATTGTTTTTAAAATTATTTCTATTCACTTGTAGAAAATTATAAATTATAGAAAGGAATTCGTACAGCAAATATAATTTAAAATAGAAAAGTGTATTGATCAACGAATAGCATATATACGTAATCAAAAAGATGCATAATCGTTTAGTATATTTTAATAATGATGCAAAGTTATTGTAAAAAAATCGGACGTGTCACACTCACACGATTTTTTTCTGTCCATTTCAGCTTAACACATTACCTTGTATATGAGTATTATAACACATAAAAAGTAATTCTTTTATTCAAGTTACGTTGCTTTTATTAGTACAAATAATTTCAAATTAAGCTATATGTGCTTTGCTTCATGCAAAATAAAGGATACAAAGCACAGCTGTTTCCATACCGTAAGTCAGATGTTGCTATTAATGAACCCTTGAGGGAGGAAAATAAGAATCGCGTATTTTCAAGGATGTATTATACGAGACGAATGTATGGAAATGACTGATCACACAAAAAAGTTATGTTATTATTGTGTACAATTAATTAAATTCATTAATTATACTTTTAACGGCCTGCCCGGCAAGGGAATGTGAAATAGTCAGCTGAAAAAAGTTATTTTCCATACATTGTATAGTTAAATGAACTCTATGTGTTTCATGAGTAAGTTTTTGTCTGTCCATTATGTTTTAAAAGTCATACAAAATTGAATAAAATTCATTCAGAATGAAGAGGACGTCACATGCTATTCATATAAAATACAAGATATTTATATTTGTATTAGTTATGTAAACATATTAATATGTGACATTTTAATCAAACACGTTAGATGCACTTTTGAGAATATATAAAGTAACAAAGCATTTTCCATGTGAAGGATAGTTTGATGCGGAATGAGGGTTTCTTAAAAATCTTCTTGCCATATCCTGGAAGATGGTGAACTTAAATACAGTTTTTTGTGTCCGACTTTTCGTTTTTGAGTTACACACATGGTGCGTGCGGAAGTTTTTTTAAAAGCTCAAAACGTGTATTTCCGATGAAATCTCGATTTCGATTTTTTAAGCGGAATGCAATACTTCCTCTTCCTTGTAGAGAAAGTAACTAAAGGTTTCTTATATTCTTATTTGAATGTAGTATTAGTAGTTCTATATGTCGCAATAATACGAAACATTTTATAAAGAAAATAGCAAAATGCTCATGTTCATGTGCTTTTCCGAGCGTGGGGCCATAAAAATCCAACGTTCGTTTCTTTGTACTTCGAGGGGAAGAACTTAGTTAAGTAGACGCTGTAGGCAACGGTCTTTTCTTACCGTTTATGCTTCGAATTTTCAACCGGAGAGCCAATAAAGATAAAGGGTAATTGTTAGAACCAATGAGGAGATAGCAAAACGTGGATGTAGGTACAAAAATCCGGAGGCGAGTAATAAAATGATATATTATGTAAACGTAAGCGTGGATTTCACACAGTTTGTCATGGTTCTTCGATAAGGTAACACGTAGTACTTCGATTCAGAAAAGGACGCTAAGTTCCGAAATTTGCTAAGTGCCGCGCGATTATGTAACTATAAAGGGATTTGTACGGAATATTTATCTAATGTACTAGTAGTGATCGTTGATGTAATTTCTATCCAAGCTTAGAAACGATTTAATATTTGTCAATTGGCTACTTCAAGTTCGCGTGAATCTAAAGAACTGTGATAGAGCACCGAGATATTGAATAATTGCCGGAACAGACGTTAGTGGACCAAGAGATAATAGTGGGAAGACAGTATTAAAGAACCGCACTGTTAGGGAAAACAAGAGAATCTTGCAGGATTTCTAGCATAAAGTCGCGCCGGAATGAGAACAGTGAAAACAGCATTTCTTTCTAAACAATATCCTGGTGTCACCACTCCCGCATCCTACCCTGACATAATCACAGTAGGGAATTTCAGATAGATTCGCCGACAGTTGACTCTGAGGTACGATGTGTGCTTGCTACTGACGCCGGTGACATCGATTCCTGAAGACGATCCCTACGTCGTAGCGGCAAGGACGATAACGACGATGCAAAGTAAGACGACGACAACGGCGACGACGATGCAAAGTAAGACGACGACAACGAGGCGATGACGGAGAACCGCTACAAACCATCATAATTGCATAGTCCAGAGCACAAAGCAAAATTGCGCATTTAACACCATAGTTCCTCCTTGACTGTTTAAGAACTAGCCTGTTGCGTTCTCAAAATTCTGCTGTTCACCATTGCTTTAGTCTATCAAACGCTTGTATCGGAATTCTTTTTGGCATTCTTTGTAGGTAGTGTACCAACATTTTTCTGTTTCTCACATTAGTTGTAACAGCGGTTCAATCCCTGGTTCTTTTGTTATTTTGATCCATCCGGCTTATTTGTGTAAGAGTGCGGACATAGAGCCTTTTAAATGGCGGGTATCCAGCCCAGCGCAAAACCCGACCTGGAGGACCCAACCATTGGCTCTTCAGACGGTTTTCAGAGTTCCTAAGAGACTTTCTCGGCTGCCGAATCGGTCTCAGAGACAAGATCCCAAAGTCCATCGCTGTCTTAGGCCTTCTCTCCTACTTATCGTTGCCCACTGCTAGGGACATGGGCATAATATTGTTATCGGCAATTATTAATATATATTTTTAATAGTAATAATGAAAGATACACATAACTTGAACTAGGAACCTATCAGTGAACTTTACAGATCTTGGTTTCATTCCCTAAATCATTAAAATCTAAAATCTATTTACAAGGGAAATGTCTGATGTGTTGCATTCACAAGACTTTCTCTACCCTCTATCGCTTATCAGTGGGATACAAACCATCTTTACTAAAGCAAAGAGTATCTATTGTTTCCATCCAATACCGTGACTCATTTGTCTTATGTCATCCACGAAATTTATAAATTTGAATATCGGTGGAGTCAATCTACCATTGTTGCATTACATTTAAAACTTATTTTAGTTCTGTTATCGTTACAACCTTCTAAGATGAATATTGTGTAAATCGAATATATAATGCAGAGTTTTTGTGAAAATAGAGTCTATTTATATCTGATACAAATTAAAGTTTCGAACTGAGTCGATGTTTAGTTTCTAGATGCCGTTGAAGGAAAATTCATGTGCGTTGTCATTTCGAGTGGTAAAGTATGCTTCAGAGGATTATACGTGCTATTGATACACATATTTAGAATTATTGCGTATTTTTAATACCTACACTTTTACTTTCTCTACTGTTTTTCTATAGTAAGCGGAAGAATTATTGTATTTCAACCAAAAATTCTTTATAGAGACTTCCCGAGGTCGCGGGTTCAAACCCGTCGGAGGGCGATGGATTTTTTCGGGCGTAAAAATCCTTAGCATGGCTTCCTTCGGAAGGGAAGTAAAGCCGGTGGTCCCGTGTCGTAGATTTACGGCACGTAAAAAGAACCTCAAGCCTGATAAAGAGGCCTCTGAGCAAAATTACCGATCTTTCACGCCCAACATAGAATGGGACGCTAAGGACCATAGTAGTTAAAGAGCGTCCATAAATAAAACTCAATTTAATTTATTTATAGAGACTTCATTGAAATACACATTTTGAGGTCCCTGAATAAAAATCAATTTTTGAAAAAGGTCAGTGTGTGTGTCTATCCATCCATCCTTGCATTTTTGTGAACAACATAACTTAAAAACATTAGTCGATTAAATTGGTATTTAAGCTTAATATTGTTACATGCTGGGTAGAGGCCTATGGGTTCATATGAAAAATTAAATTAATTTTTAGTACCAGCACGTACATTGAGGAGACGTATACTCACTTGGCCGCGGAGGACCGAAACAGGGTGAGGAGGTTAAGAGGAAGGCGTGGGTTCGTCACTGTACAAAATCCATAACACAAATCTACTCACACATTCCTAGATTTATTTCCCAACCGTTTGGCGTTCCTACATGATTAAATATGAAAGGTGAGGGGAGATGTCCACCGATCCAAAAGCCGGCTTGCACGCGCGATCCGCTTCTCTCGGAATCCTAAGCAAGACAGACGCTATCCCCAACACTCGTGGCTAGCAAAACGACCAGCCAGGAGTGACGTCACGAAAACAACATCTAACCGTGTCTGATAATGACAATGGAAAAGACAATATGTCTGGTAATGAGAATGAAACCCCCAAATTATTAACACGCCACTATATCTTCCAAAGATATGACAAGAAGATTTTCATGAAAATTCTTCCACCCTATACTCCCTTTTACATGGAAGAACTGTCAGTATTTTTTACTTTCTCAAAAATGGCTCAAACGATTTTGATTAAAATACCGTATGTATGCATAATATGTGTATGTGTGAGTGTGTAAGATACTCCCATGATGCATCAAATGTACAGTACATGTAAATAACCTGTTAAAGTCCTCTTCATTCGGAACGAATTTTGTATAATTTTGCATAACGGGCAAACTATAAGAGGTAAATAAAATCTTACTACACACAAAAAAATGTAAATTTCTTTAAAACGCACAATTAATTTCAAATAACTTTCTTGTTGCGTCAACAATTTCCGAGATTTCCATCATTTTTGTTGAAAATGTGTAATACTTTTTGTCATTTTTGAAAAGTGCTGGTGCTATAGATATGTTTTTCGCGATGTCATGGAGTTTAAAGTTCAACATATAGCGAACCGCTTTTAAACATCTGACTGTCGCTTTGGTTTCCTCCCCTTGTTAAGATCTGACTATCGCTTCTGTTAACATACCTATTATAACTACAAAGAAATTTGTAATGATACCATTTCTGAAATTTTTTTGGGGGGGGGCTTTTCTTTCGCAACCAGAAATTGGAGAAGTGATTTCTAAACATCCAACAATTTGATATCGAGATTTTACGGAAATAAAATGTTTTGAGACCCCCTAAATTCAAAAGAAGCAGGTTTAGAAAAAGAAGCATACCTATATGTGTGTCTGTGTAAGTGTGTGTGAGAAGCATAGCTCAAAAACTGAAGTCAGATAAACACCAAACGTGGTGTTTAAGTATAGTACCTTCCAAAGATGCAACATGAAGATTTTCAACTATTTTACAATTATTTTCAACTTTCAACACTATCCTTTATATAAAAAGTTTTTCGAAATTTTTATTTTCCAAAAACAGCAGTAGCGATTTTCATTAAAATGCCACACATTAAATATGTTTACATTAAAAGTAAGATGCATATCTTGAATTTTCTGGGAATAGCCTGTGAAGTCCTTTACATCCGGAAGGAATGATGTATAATCTTGTACATCTGATAACGTTAAGCGATAGACGAAAACGTATTCCTCAAAAAATGTAGATCCTTTAAAAAACACAATTTATTTTAAACAACTTTTTTGTGTGGCATAAGCTATTTCCGTAACCGTTATTATTGGTTCTGATAGCTCAATACTTTGTCATTCTTTTTAAAGTTCTGCCGATATTCAGTTATTTCACGCGTTTGTATGGCAAGAGTATGGAATTCTAAGGCCAGTATATAGGTCTAGTTGTTAAACGTTTGGCTGTCACTATTCCCTTTGTATCTCTAACGAAATGTGTGATGTAGTCATTTCCGGAAAGGTTTATCTCGAATTAAATAAATTAGAAAAATAAGCTTTTAAAAGAATGGTTTGTATACCCACTAATAAACGATAGAGGCTAAAGAAAGCCATGTGAATGTAACATATCAGATATATTTTTTCAGTTAACAAAATGAAGGTAGCAGAAAAAGCTTTTGTAAAAATAGTTTGTAGAAGAGTGAATAGAAACGTCATGTGAATGTAACACGTCATATATAAGGTTTTTTTTCATGCTCATACAAAGAGTGGAATTTCAAAGACATCACATAGCGACTGGATTTTAAAGGTTTGACTATCGCTTCAGCCTATTGTATCACTGTACCTACAATTAAAATAGTTCTGTAAACGTTTGTCTCTATTAACATGAAGTAGACAGAAGAATAACCTTTTCTTCACTATAGTATGTAGAAGAATGGGTAGAGAAGGTCATATGAATGTAACACATCAGCGTTTATAGGATAAGAGTTTGCATGAAACTGGAGCGAGCCAGGAATAGTTTTGTGCAGTATGAAGTGAAAATAAAAGGTTACAGAACAAAAATCGACAGAATAGAAATATAATAGCTCCAAGAATTTAGTGAAAGAAATGCTTGAAACATTTTAAAAAGAATAGAATTAAGGATAATTTGCATGCCATCCAAACTTTTGACGGGATTGATACTATAAGAAAGTATTGTATTTATACGATCCACAGAGTATGTTCGTTCCATGACCAACGCTGATTCACGCCAAGGTCCTTTATGCACAACGTTACTTAAGCTATTGCTATGGCAGCACTCAGAGGTTCAATATTTATGTTTAGAAATCACGAGTTTAGTCCATAATTTTGCAAATTTCTGGACTCGCTTACTTATACAATCTCATTCTATGTTTCTGTTTTTAGACATTCATTTTTGCTCACATATTGATAATCTTGTATATTTCAATTGTTGAATATTTCTTTTAATTTTTAATGTACTGTTGTAACATTTTTACTTTCTCTACTACGTATAGTAAGTAGGGAAAGTATTGTATTCCACCCAAAAATTCGATACCGAGATTTCACTGGAAATACATGTTTTGAGACCCCCTGAATCCAAAAAAAAAGCATTTTTGGAAACATGTTCGTGTGTGTGTCTGTGAAAAGCATAACTCAAACGAACAGTCGGATAAACACCAAACTTGGTATTTAGGTTCAGTATCTTCCAGAGATGCGACACGAAGGTTTTCAAGAAAATCCTCCCACCCCAAATTATCCTTTACATGGGACATTTTTTCGAACATTTTAATTTTCTAAAAAATGGCTCTAACGATTTTGATTAAAATATCATATGTTTAAAATATTTTCATGACAAATGAAATGTATAGCTCGAATTTTCTCGGAATGTCTCCAAATATATTCTTTATTGTGAACGACTTTTGCATAACTAGTAAACCATAAGATATAGACAAAATTTTACTGCACAAAAAATGTAGATCGCGTTAAAATACACAATTTATGTCGTATACATTTTTTTTTTTTTGTTGAGTGAACCATTTTCGAGATATTGCTTGTTATTCCCTTAAATTTTCCAATACATATACTTTTTCTCAAATTCGTTATTCATTTTTTTGTCCTGTTAATGCAAAGGGAATGGAATACTCCACATAGCAACCAGCTCTTAAAATATTTGACTATCGCTTAAAGCCTACCAATTCCCCTTGCATCTACAAGAAAATTAGCAATAAGATTAACATCTCGATATCTCGATTAACATGAAGCATGTGGAGAATAAGCGTTTGTAAAAATAGTTCGTACAAGAGTAGAGAAAGCCATGTGAGTGTAACACATCAGATTTTTTAGTATTTTCTATAATTATTTTATATAATTATGTTACTTTGCATTCTTTGTCTTTAGCAGTCTACAGTTGTACAGGAATATTTCAAAATAAAAAATCTGATGTGTTGCACTTACATGACTTCCTCTACTGTTGTACAAACTATTTTTACAAACGCATATTACTCCGTCTACTTCATGTTAATCGAGGTGTTAATATTATTGCTAATTTTCTTGTAGGTGCAGGGGGAATATGATAGGCTTTAAGGATAGTCAAATCTTTTAAGAGCTGGTTAGTCAAATTTTGTCTATCTCTTAGGGTTTACCAGTTATGCGAAAGTCATTCAGAATGAAGAGGGCTTTTGGGGACATTCCCAGAAAATTCAAGATACACATTTTATTTGCCATGAAAATATCTTAAACATATGATATTTTAATCAAAATAGAGCCATTTTTGAGAATAAAAAATTTCGAAAAATGTTCCATATAAAGGGAAGTCTAGGGAGGGGGAATTTTCTCGAAAATCTTCCTGTCGCATCCTTGGAAGATAGTAAACCCAAGTACCAAGTTTGGTATTTATCCGACTTTTCGTTTCTGAGTTATGCTGTTCACAGACAGACAGACAGACACACACACACACGCGCGCGCGCGCGCGCGCGCGCGTTTCCAGAAATGCTTTATTTGGATTCAGGGCACCTCAAAACATGTATTTCCGTGAAATCTCGATATCGATTTTTTTTGGGTGGAATGCAATACTTCCCCTAGTTACTATACGTAGTTGAAAAAGTAAAAATGCGTGGTTAATCCTGATTCCTATTCCAAAACGTTTCGTCCACAATACCAAAGTCTAAAGCCTACAATTATTGTGGCAATCGCCGCCTCCTTGTATATTCGAGATGGGGAGGTGGGGGATGCTGGAAACCTTGTGTCCTCCCCCTCTGCCTACGCCCTCATTATTATTATTAGTCTACTTTTCTTCCTTTATTTGATAAAAAAAAAGAAGGAATAATGAATACGCTCTTAAAACGGATTTCTGCATCTTTGCAGGAAGAAAATATTAATTATCTACTCCATATGTATATAAGGAATTAAAGTGTTTCGAAGGTTAAAGTTCAAATATTTCAGATCAATAGCAATTTTCCCCAAGTCGGTAAAGCATCAGGAGCCGATATGCAACTTCCAAAAAATGACCTCTATGCCTCTCAACAGACTTCGGAAGCTGAAGCTTGGATAACGTTTTGCAAGAAGCACCTAATGTTCCTTTTAAGAGTTTATAGCAATCAAGGAATGAAAATTCCATCATGGTCATCTGTGGAAAGTAAATTAACTTCTTTGTAATGTGTCCTTGTATAAGCTGGAAGTTCTCCACTACTCAGAAAACGTCTCTAGGCATTAGCCTTTTATTCAGCTCCCGTGCTATTTCTGATGGCTATAAAATGCTATGATCTGTGAAAGTAAAGCGGCTTTGAAATAAACACAAATACTTTTCAAATGACAATGCTCGACCATTCTGCTGGTTTGGCTAATAAAACATCTAAATTTAACCGCTTTACCCACGAAGGCAATATTATGCACTTCAAAGGTAAAGGAGGGAAGCACGTGGTTTACTGAATTACACCTACTCCGTGATACCAAGTTGTCGATGTAAGATAATACTACACCATCTATGTACTACACACAACTACAAACTGTGGCCATTTAGCCATGGCGTTGGCGAGGTTGGCTATGCTTGGCGGACAATAACCACGAAAAGCAAAAATAATTGTTAACGCCTTTTTTTCACTTGTGGGGAAAAACAAGCCATCGGAGAGCGTTGCGCAATGTTAAGCTGTTTCGCCAAACCGGTTAGATACAAGATCTGAATCAGCCATTAAACCAGTGTGAACACTATTTCCTTATTGCATCTCCAGTTCCTTGTCAAAGGTTGAAGTTTTAGGACGTTATCCAGTTTCAAGGGACGGCAGAAAAATGACGGACGTCGTCGAGGAATTTCCTGATATGATAAATATAGGCGAAGGAATACTGAATTTATTGGAATGTCCGGTATGCATTAACTTGATGGTTCCTCCAATATTAATCTGTAAAAATGGGCACAATGTCTGCAACAAGTGTAGGCCTAAAGTGCAAAAGTGCCCCACCTGCAGAGATGATTTTTCAGATACCCGCAATTTGTTTGCGGAAAATGTTGCTGAAAAATACATGGTACCCTGTCGCTTCTACGATGAAGGTTGCAGAGTCAAAGTGCATAATCAACAAAGAGCTCAGCATGAGAATTTCTGCAGCTTTAGTCCAGTGAGTACTACTATTGGAGTTACATATTGTGTTAATGCAGAACAGATTCAAATATCTGGCTTTATTTTACGCGTTAAAGAAAAGTTGCTTATAAATGTAACCCAATATGTGTGCTGCCGTTCAGCAAAGGTGAGGTTAGGTTGATTTACTTAACTGCCCTTTCCCACTCACATTAATTATTTTCTTTCTAGAGATCCCACATGAAAAAAGCCTAGTGATAATGAACACCACCTTCGCCAATGATATAAGTTAAAAACATTTCTTACATCCATTGTCATACATCAACACACTCGATTACGAAGTAGGTATCTCCTGAATTACCATACTTTTATTATCCGACCATAAAAATTAATTTATAAACAAGTTGCTTTGCAAGGAAACTGAGTTCTGTATGTCTTGTGAAGTAGTTAGAAAGTTTATGAAAAGTTGCAGAGCGAGGAATCTGGCTGTGTTTGAACAGAAAATGTTACCTGAGACTATAAAAATAATTTAAAAATACGTTGGCATACTAGAAATGTTTCATATATGTGCTACCATTTATGAACATTCAGCTACCATATGTAGCAATTTCAGTAGGTATGTAAACCATAATAAGACCAGAAATTTTCACAAAACACAGGAAAATGTCTTATTTTGGTGTGACCTGAGCTACCAAAGATAATTAATTTCTATTAGTTTACAACATATTTACATGCTTTCACTGTTTATAAGGGAAGAATATACTATTTACAATTTAGTAACAATTTAATAGAAATTATCTTTAATTTTCATGTACCATTATTGATCAATTGCATAAAAAAATACCCTTATCATTTTTGTCACTATTGAATCACAGTCTAGGTTCCTCGTTCTACATCTTTTCTACACATCAACTACTTGATCAAAGTTATAAAGAACTCTGACTTCTTGCATAACTAATGTGGGAGTGAGGAAATGTGCAGAATTTATTAAAAATTTACATCTGTGTGATACATTCATCTCATCTACTTAGAAACAAATACCACTCTCACCAAACGTTTTAAGAGCATGACTTTTATGTCGCCGCTGTCACTGGCTTTACTTACTGCTGCATATCTATATATGTGGTTTTACGTGGTCCATTAAACTTCCCTAAAACATGTGATCCTGCTTTAAAATCTTCTTTCTTGAGGTTAAAGCTTTCATGTTCAGTTTCATTGGATTAGATTGTATTCTGTGAGTTCACTAGCAGCCATAAAGGCTTGTGAACAGAGAACATGTTTGATGAAGAACTGAAATTGTAAAACATTTTGCTCTTTTTCTGTATTTTTTTGTTTTATGCTCGAGTTAGGTCCAGAGTTTTGCATTTTACCTGAAGACATTGATGGACAAATTTCCTGACAAATTTTTATCTTCACTATCCTTATTGCCAGCATGTAGTGTTAGCATATAGCTTTTGGGTTCAGAATCTTCAAAATGCAGACAATGAATTTTTGCAATTCCAGGATATGGTGGAGTATTATTGAATTCATCAACTAAATTCATTTCCATATTTTTGCATAAGCTGTTATCAGGTGCTATTTCCACAACTCTTACTGTTGAACACTTTTTTGCTGCTTGCACAGAATGGTTTGCATTAAAGACATTTTCTTGTCACAAAATGGAATTTGTTACTTGGCGTTGGCTGAATTCTGTATGCCATCTACTGGTCCTTTGCCATGAGTGGTGAAAAAATAATTTCATGTAATTCTCTCATGGTATAATTTTTCCATTAACGCCAAGCTTGCTACCACAAACCTATTCTTAAATTGTGAACTTGCTCCATCAGACCATACATTAACCTCTTCAACAAAGTAAGTCTTCCTCCATGGTCTAGGGGTACCATGCTAGTCTCCAGTTTCCGAGGGCACGGGTTCGAAACTGGAAGAGGGCAATGGATTTTTTTTTTTTTTCAGACAAAAATCTTTAGCATGGCTTCCTTCAGAAGGGAAGTAAAGCTGGTGGTCCCGTGTCATAGATTTAGGCACAAAAAGAATCTCAAACCGGATAAAAAACCTCTGAGCAAAATTTTCAATATTTCACGCTCAACATAGAATGGGACGCTAAGGACCATAGTAGTTAATCAACATCCATAAATGAACAAAAACTCAAACTCTTAAACAAAGTCAGGCAGTTCTTCTAATGTTCTGTCCATGTATGCAATAATTATCTCATGATTTAAATCATCAGATACAATTATGGGAAAGTGTTCTCCAAAATGCCAAAGAGAGATGGTGAATAAACTTACTTGAGGCTGCATGGAGTGAAAACTCTGAATTTCATCTTGTGTAATACAGGTGAAGTTTTCAGAAAAGTCCACCTGAAACATTTAGGGTTGAAAGAAGAGTGCATAGCTTTTCATTGTTCTTGGTATGCTTTTACTTGACTTCCTTCTATATAATTACATTAAAAATTGTGATGTCTGCTTACAATGTGCACGGCTAGTTCCTTCACTCTTTTATACTTTACTCAGCTTGCCATTGTTTTGAATCCACACATTCCATCATTTTACCATTGCTGGAACATTGTTATTTTCTATTGCATCATTCAGTTTCGTATGAATGATATTGTTGCATTTTTTCACATCTACTTAACCAGCAATTTTATGTCACATCTCTACACAATATAAATCAACAAAACTTTTTGTGCATTAAGGAAACTCTGGTATTGCTTTATAGAAAGAATCATCTGCAGATATATAATTGTCGTGATACCTGCAGAGGTAAACTTAGGAGGCAGTTTGTTACTTTGCAGAACATGCTAAAGGTGTAATGTAGCAAATTTATTTTTGCCAATTATTTTACCATACTCAGAGCAAAATAAAGTATATGTCCTGATTGAAGTCAAATGGCGAGTTTCTTTTTTTCCTTTGTTCCATCATTATTTTTTATACGTAGTGACAACATCTTTAATCCCTGGTGCTTGTCTGCTTACATCATCTTTCGTAAAAAGCAAGAACCTTATTTATTGTCTCACCACTTAAAGCATTTTGGAGTGTATTTTTTGTTGAATTCTTTATTAAGTCAACATTAGTCTCGGACAGCTTTCTCACTAGCCTTCTTTTGACATGGAGATTTGTGATTGTCTATTTACACAAACAACTCCTTGACCCAAAGAACTAGCAGTTTTGTATGCAGGACTTTCATTTAGTGATACCTTTTGTTTTTTCTTTCGTTTTCTGTATTTGGCCATTGTTATTTTGTATTAAAATTTTTCTCAGATTATTTTAAAATTAAGCTCCCTTTCACATGCTAGAAGCTTTTTTAATACTTCTTTTTCAATTCTCACTGCTTCGTTTTTTCTGTCTCTTGTGGACTGCTTTATATTCTCCATATCTCCCTTCTTCCTTTAACTTTTGCCTTCTGTGCTTCATTTTTTCTCTTGTTGTTAATGGCATTGTAAGTTCTATTAAAGACATAATCTCAGTTACACTCAGCCTAATATTGACAGATATTTTATGATCTCATTGACCAAAAACAGTTTAATAATACTAGCGATCAGCTTCCATTATCTATGAATGATGATTGTTTACCAGCACAAGTTACATGGTAATTTTTCGATTGCAAAATTGATATAAATATTTGTTGAAACTCCCTTTTTATGTAAAATTGAATAAAGTTTGTACCATTGTTACAAAATATGGGTAAACTGAATTATGAGGGTCCTCCAAAGTGATGTTCCTAACCTTAGGTGTTTGATAGGCAGGAGACGTTAATGAGGGCCCTAAGATGCAAACCCTAGCTAAGGGATGTGTTTTAGAAGTAGAGGAGTGCAAAGTGAGAAATAGAGCGAAGCGATGACAGGGCATAGCCATAGGATCTGTGTGTGTAAAACTCTAATGATTTAATTAATTTTGAAGATTTAGACGCTAGTAACAGTGATGTGTCATAATTTAAAATAAAGAGAGTTGAAGGTTGTTACACTACATCAACTCTCTTTATTTTAAACTCTAATGATTTGCCATTATACTCCAAAACACACTAATAAGGTAATTTAGCCACCTTCCTTTAAGTTTTAATCACATTTTCAAATGGACTCTGGTAATTAAAAATAACGAAGTTATCATGAAACATTAATATTTATTAACCTTTTGCCAAAATAGATTTCACGTTTTGGTAACTCGGGTTACAACTGCATCAATGCTTAAATAAGAATTAATATTATGCAAATATAAAAAGCTTTTGAAATATTATTCACAGCTATTAAAGCAGAAAAATATTGAGGAAAATTATAGCAAAGAAATCATATATTTAAACTTGTGTGTTACAAATATTTAAGAAAAGTATACCAACTTTCTAGACGCTTATCATGTTTAACAAAAGCTGGGTATTGACAAAAATGGAGGGAAAAGCAAATCTCTGAATCAAAAACAAGGCTGTCAACTTAATTTACCATCTTGTCTATCCGACCAAACAAAAATCACTAAAATGTGGATTTCCATTTTCCTGCTACTGTGCTATTTTTTCATGGAATGACCCTGCATTTTGTTTACAAAATGCCAACAGCAATATTCGTTGCTTGCATTTTGTTTGTATGACTGCATGACCGTACTTGGATCAATTCAGTGAAATGAATAGTAATGGGTGTGAGAAATATATAAGTTATTTCATATTCTTGATTTGTATGCTATTTTAGCCATTTGTATGTTCCTCACATAAGAATACAGGTAGATGTAAAGTACATATAACTAACTTCATTTTAATTTTGCAATATATGATCGATTGCGATGATGTTAAATAATAATATGTTCATTATCTATGAACAGTGGTGTAAATGGGGTCCACCAAACAAAATTAAACGGGTAAGTTTCTTTTAGGTGGTCTTCAACAGCAATGGAAATGATGTCTTATACGTCCTACAGATGTCACTCTATGTCATTCTTTAGCTCTAACGCAATGCTGGCAACATACGAATAACTAATGCCGCCAAAGCTGGTAAGATACTCAGCCTCAAGGCGTAGCCGAGGGGTTGAGATCACTCATCCTCAAAGTGTAGCCGAGGGATGTTGTTTAGAAGGAGAGGAGAGCCGCAACTTCGAAGTGACAACAGGGCGTAGCCGAGGGATCTGCATGTCTAAAACTCGAATGATTCACTTTTGCAGAAATTCCTTATTTCACGGATTTCACTTCTTATTTAGATTGGCACTTCCCATTCAACATCTGTTTTAGCGTGAAGATGGCTATGTTTATTGTGTTCATATTGCAATTTTCTTATAAAAGTAAAACACCTAAAACGGGCGGGCAGGTGGGCACCAGGTATTGACGAGATCACATCTGGTTATAAACTCAATCTTAAGGTAATTTACTCCATTCCTTCTTGCTTTTTTCAGTGTTTTCAATGAAGACCACCTAAAAGCAAAATAGCCAAATAAACAAAGCAAACAAACTCAGTAATATAATGCAAGTTAAATTTTTAGCTCTCTGTGTAAGTGAAGAAGCATGCAATACAAATGTGGTGAATCACTATTATCTAGATATAGAAAATGAAAATATGCAATAATGAGTTAATTATACATCAAATTTCACTTTAATGATACATCCAAATTTTACTACTCAAAGTCGAACGGCTAGTAACCCTGATATTACATAATAATACAGAGCTAAAATAAATATGATTTGACCTCTCATCCTCCTTAATTACCAATATGTTTTAACAGTCATAGTAAAATACATTTTAGCATATCTTAAAATTAAAAGCAACCTCTCATCCACTCCAGCACAGTAAAATTTTAAAGTGCATCCTAAGTTAAGTAAATAACCTAAAATGTTATATTAGCACCAGAAGAACCACACCATTATTTTGGTGTGTAACCTTTCTTTTAAAGAGAATTTTCAAATAAATTTTGTTGTAAAACATGTGTTCAAAGAACTAAGCTACAATCTTTCAAAAAGGCAGATTGAGCAGTGGAGGCTTTTATAGTCTGTCTGAATTGTTGTTCCTGTTAAGTTTGACTGAATGTTTTTGATATTCTGGACAACAGAAATAGATAAAGCTCTGTTGTACATTTTGTTTTTGTTCAGAAAATAATCCACAACTCAACTGCTTTATATTCAAGCTGGCAATACATATTACCACAAGGGGATAATTTTACACTTCTCAAAAAAATAATGTAACACCACATTATTATAACTTTAGAAGGACCTATCAAATTGTAGGATGCAGAGGCAATAAATATATTTGAATGGGTTTTTCTATCCATTACAAATTCATTTGCTACAATCTCTTATACCGGTTTATCTTGAATAATGTGATTGGCAGCCTGCTACTCCCACAGCACTGCTATAGAAATTCATTTGTCTGCATTGGCAGACTGAACCACTTTCTTTCCAAGATAATGTAAACAATGCGAAACATTATGAATATGTTATGTTTATCTTTCATTACAAAAGGTGTTCAAAATGTCCTTCTGCATCTATACACATTATTAAACACTTGATGAACTTTTGCTGCCGAAATTTTGGAAAACACATTGCATGGATGTAGACCTGGAGAGTAAACAGGTTAGGTCAGTTATTCTATTATCAAAAATATGTGATGCAAAGCAGCAATTTTATTGGGCTTCTTTCCATGAGAGCCCTTATATTGTCCAATTTTTGCCCATGACAGCCCCCAATTAATGTCCAATATAATTGCTACTTGCCTATTTCTTTTTATCTAACATTGACCCAATTTGTTTACATTTTTCTAACAACCTGTAGATTGAGGATTTATTAGGAGCAGTGACATCAGAGAATTTGTGTAAATTCAAGTTGATAATCCACATGCGAGTATTCAAGTAAAACTTAACACAATAAACACATTTCTGTACTATACACCATGCCAAGGAATAATCAACTTCAAATGCATTAGTCTTCATAGATGCATGTTCTAGGCTACCACAGAGCAAGATCATTCAGTCTGATAACTATGAGTGAAATCCAGCAGCCCAGTCCTATTATTTGAGACAAATCTGGTACATCATATTGTTCATATAGAAAGCAATTTTGCCACTTTACATTCACAATGTGTGTATGCTGAGAAATGAGCTCCAATATGGACTTGGTTGCACGTTCAGTATAAAAACAAAACAATAGTTTTCAAAGGTGCAACAACAAATAAAGAGATCTGTGTTCCTTTTTGTGAACTAGATTTTGTATATCATTTATAGTTTCCATTAACTCGGTGAGAATAAAGAGGGCTTCACAGACTGTTGACAGAAAATTCAAGACATTTATTTTGTTCAGCATGCAAATATCTCAAACATGTGTCATTTTAATCAAAATCATTAGAGCCATTTTTAAAAAATAAACTTTTTTCCATTTAAAGGGATGAAGGATTTTATTGAAAATCTTTGCTGGTAACCTTTAATGGTGTTCGACTTAGTATGAAATTTGCTATTCATCTAACCTGTGTTTTTTAGTTTTGCCATTCACAGTCACACAAAATAAAAAACGAAGACATATGTACACTATGTGATCAAAAGTATTTGGACACCCACACAAACATACGTTTTTCATCTTAGGTGCATTGTGCTGACACCTACTGCCTGGTACTCATTATCCACGACCTCAGTAGTCATTAGACATAATGAAACAGCAGAATGGGATGCTCCGTGGAACTCACGGACTTCGAATGTTGCCAGGTGATTGTGTGTCACTTGTGTCAGAAGTCTGTACGCGATTTTTCCACACTCCTAAACATCCCTGGGTCCACTGTTTCTGATGTGATAGTGAAGTGGAAACGCGAAGGGACATGTACAGCACAAAAGCATACAGGCTGACCTCGTCTCTTGACTGACAGAGACTGCCGACATTTGAAGAGAGTCATAAAGAGTAATAGACAGACATCTATCTAGACCATCCCACAGGAATTCCATACTGCATCAGGATCCACTCCAAGTACTATGACAGTTAGGCGTCAGGTGAGAAACCTTGGATTCCATGGTCAAGCGGCTGCTCATAAGCCACACATCACGCAGGAAAATGCCAAACGACGCCTCGCTTGGTGTAAGGAGCGTCAACATTACATGATTGAACAGTGGCAAAATGTGTGGAGTGACGAATCACAGTACACAATGTGGTGATCTGATGACAGGGTGTGGGTAAGGCGAATGCCCGGTGAACGTCATCTGCCAGCGTGTGTAGTGCCAACAGTGAAATTCGGAGGTGGTGGTGTTATGGTGTGGTCGTGTTTTTCCTGGAGGGGGCTTGTACTCCTTGTTGTTTTGCGTGGCACGATTACAGCGCAGACCTACAGTCATATTTTAAGCACCTGCTTGCTTCCCACTGTTGAAGAGCAATTCAGGGATGGCGATTGCATCTTTCAACACGATCGAGCACCTGTTCATACTGCACGGGCTGTGGCGGAGTGTTTACATGACAATAACATCCCTGTAATGGACTGGCCTGCACAGAGTCCTGATTTGAATCCTATAGGACACCTTTGGGATGTTTTGGAATGCCTACTTCGTGCCAGGCCTCACCAACCTACATCGATACCTCCCCTCAGTTCCGCATTCCGTGAAGAATGGGGTGCCATTCCCCAAGAAATCTTCCAGCACCTGATTGAAAGTATGCCTGTGAGAGTGAACATTGTCATCAAGGCTAAGGGTGGGCCAACACCATATTGACTTCCAGCATTACCAATAGAGGGCGCCACGAACTTGTGCATCATTTTCAGCCAGGTGTCCGGATACTTTTGATCACGATATAATTACAGAATTCAACTAACTTTCAGGGGTTACATAGGTATGGTATAGGAACACTTTGATATAAGACACCTGTGGCCTTCGATAACAAACTTTGAAGATATGCACTGATTTTTTATTTGAATATTTGTGCTGATAAATGCAAATAGTTAATTTCTCTTCCATAAGCATGAAAATAGGTACCATTTTGGCTTTGCTTTTTTTGGAAAAATGCTCTGTCAGCAAGGGCCAATTTACCAGTGATACCTCTGCTTTCACATGGAGAATCATACGTATCAGAGAGAGAAACTACAGTTAGCTGTACTAATAGCACAATCATTAGTGTGCTTGACTGTCAATCTGGTGTTGCTGGGTTCAAACTCTGTACAAGTGGTTAAACATCCCCTCCCCTCCCCTCAAACAGATGAATTGTGGCTGTTTGGAGTGAACCCAATTTTAATTCCTTGCATTTCTTTCAAAGTTTAGGTACAGTATGTATTGCTCATATGGAATGTTTAAACATAGATGGCCATGATTACCTCCAAGTAACAGCAACTCAGGGAAGTTCAATCATGGCATATGGCTTATTGATTTTGATGTATTGCAAACAATCGCGAACTTAAAGACCCTTTGTGCTACACCTGTTTCACTTTAAATTCAAAGCTGAGTTAAACAAACCTTAATGTATCACTCCGTCAAGCACATGGCAGCATCACATGGACATATGATGTGAACTGATTACTCACATATATGTCTTATTCTTAAATTTTGCTTTACATCTTTACCTAACACTAATACAAAAAGCAACCGGACCTATCTACTATTCCCCTTGTGATTAAAGATACTGGTTTTAGCTGTTCTTAACTTTAGGTTTTAGAGGTCATTCATTTAATGACTAATATCAGCATACCGCTCTTGCTTTAAACTTTTATGGGGCAACGAGTTAAGAAAATGATAAGCACTTTAGATTAGAAACTACAGCAGAAAGACATGACGTAAACAATACAAGCAATAATTCTGCATCACTAACAATGAAATTTAATTATTGCTAAACAACACTAACCACATTCATTGTCAATTAAAGGTGGATTTTTCATAGAATTTGTTAAAAATGTTTCATACAATTGTCTTCTTTCCAATTTCCACGTTTATGTTCCTGCACAGTGGTGGAGGATTCTCAGCCATGGCACTCTTGGGAATAATATTTTTGTAACACTTGCAAGGAGTACACTGACATTTGGAAATGAACTCAGAAACTGCACATAGCCACATAAACATTCTGCTATAATGGTTCAGTTAATTATATGTGAATTAGAACGAACACATTATACTTCATAAATTAAACTGTTACAATGAAGGAATTTCATTTTTTTAATTTCTCTGCACAGGAATAACCACAAAATGTTATGATCCGAACCAAATTATTTTATGTAGAGGAGAAGATGGCATTCTAAAGCAGGAAAAATGAGGCACTCCCTTGTCACATACTTTGGTTTACAACTCCTTTGAACTTAAAGTTAAACCACAATATATAAAGTGCTTGGCTAACACTCCTCTGTAACTCCTGAAAGTTTATGGGTTGAATTCTGTAACATTCGTATATATGCATAAAGGGTGAAAGTAAAATAATCCTGTGGACTGAGGGAGGTGGGAGAGTGGATATAGATGAACAAAAGCCTCCAACACTTTTTTGTAATTAAATGCACCATTTTCGAGAAAAAATATGCTTTTATCCAAAAAAATATATCATCACCTTGTTGGACTACTGTTGATTAAAGGCTAATTTATGGTTACATTCATAGAAAATTGAATAAATGATAACTTTTTCGTTTGGCATATTTCAATGGAATGAATGGATTTTGTGTAAATTAAATTTAAAAAGTTCATAATTTGTTGCCTCCTTAGTTCTGTTAGAACTGGCAGCATTGCATCAGCTGCATTTACTTTCTATTTTACTTTCCACATAGATCGCGGGGAATGTTTACTTAATTGCATACAATTGTATTTATGTCAGAGCCACAAGTTAAGATCAGACCAGTTAAAGGATTAAAAAAAAAAGGACAGAAAATCTTGTTACAGAACAACATACACTATGCCGCGATTTTCAATGTCTGAATATCTGGATATGATCTTAATTTATGGAGAAATGCAGTGCAATTCTCGATCTGCTCAATGGCTTTATGCTGAAAGATTTCTTAACAGGATCATGCCAAGTGTAGATACATTTGTTGTCGTTTGCCAGTGGGTCCGTGATACAGGTAGTATAATTCCAAGTTGTTGTAATCAAGGTTATATGGAATACTTCCTCTAAACTCTTATTTCAAATTTACATCCTGGAAGCAAGTTCAGATATTTTTAATTAATCCCAATATTTCCGCTTACTTGTAAATGCTAATAAATGCTAGTGGTTAAGGTTATGGTCATTTTTTGTTTCTAAAGCTACCAAGTAAATAACGGTAGTCCATGACTGTGGAATTCAATAGGCTCGAAGAGTAATGTCAATTTTGTTTACCTTTTTTGATACCTGCCACACATACTCACGTAAACAAATCTTATCGTAACATTAGTGTTGCAAATTTCACTAACTCAAGTTTTTTTTTCGTGCTCATAAGCTTATTGTTAAATCATGTTGCAGTAACCATTGGTGAAATTGCTTCTAAAAACTTCTGCATCATGTTATACAGAATCTTTTTTTTTTAGACCGGTAATTAGATGTACGTGCTGGCATGAATCACATTGGTTCCATTTTAAAATGGGTATATTAAAAATTAAATAGATGCGTACACTTCCTGGTTGGCCAAAACTAAAAACAATTGCACAAAATTTTCCTTTAAGTATATTGCAGTGGAGTGTAAATTCACATTATAAATTATGCTTTCCCAAACATTTAGTAAGTATTAGTACCACATTGTTAAATTCAATACAGAATAATGGTGTTAATAACGTAAGAGATGTTTCACATAAGAGTGCCATAAGCTTATTTTCATTTCAAGTAAAGCATAGGATTGTCTAATAAATATCACTGCAGTATGGCATTGCATAATAACTAAAATGCACCTACATACATAGATATTATGTATACACAAACCTTAAAATTGTTTAATATCAGTAACAATTCCATGTGCGTTTGTTACCTTACCATGACATAAGCCTCTCAAACAGAATAGGCCAGATTTTCAGGCCTTTAAGCATATCAAAATATTTGTAATTACATGGGAATGTAGAATTCGAGGTAATGTTTACATACGGTGCAGTGAACAATAACTTGATTTTTTCCCAGAATTTTTTGTGGTATCTTACGCGCCAGCAACAAAACATCTGAAGTCAGTGCATGGCCAACATTACTTAAATGGCTTTATAGTGTGTTGGGATAGTTCAGGGTGCTGCCAGTAGAAGCAGATTCCTCAACAACAAATTGCACCACGTTGCCAAATACTCCTACTTTTAAACACGATTATCTAGTTAATGATGCATTTAATTACAAAAAAGTATTACAGGTTTTTGTTCATCTACATCCACTCTCCCACCTCCCCCAGTCCGCAGGACTATTTCACTTCCACCTGGTATATGGAGGGTTTCATAGGACCTCAGATGTACTTCCAAGGAAATGTTTTGGCGGAAGATAGTACCTATACTTCCAATAGGAGCAAAAATAAATGTTTGTGCTCTAGGTGTGTTTTTGGAAATGTAACACAACTCTGAATATATATGCATAAAGCATAACTTGAACAAGCGACAAGAAACATGCAAATCCTTTGTATAGTATTTTATTTCTGTTCATGGAGTGTTGCAAACTGTTTTGGTTTCTTTAAAGAAATAATTATTATTTTTGTTGTTTTAGGTGGAATGTCTAGTTGGAGTTGGCATTGACAAGGTGGAGAAATGTGGTTGGCGAGGTAGCAGGGCAGAACTATTGGAACATCTCCGGGGGGGCTCATGTCCTCGCAGCATTGAGTTTGCACATCATCCACATGTGGAAGAGTATAGCCGAAGTGTTAGCATTTCTCCTAATTCTCTGAGTCCTAATCTCTTGTGGGACTTCCATCCCTTGGCTGGACCATGGTATGTAGGCTTGGATTTCAAGCAGAGCTACAGATCACTGTGTCTTGTGTCCATTTTCGAAGAGCTTTTTTGGATCCATGTGTACAATGATGTGAAAACGCAAAAACACTTTGAGTCGATATCTTACATTGGGCCTGAAGAAGAAGCTGTCAAGTTTATTTACCAACATTCACTGCGCTCATTAGATGGTACTCAGACTGTTACTTTCACCAATATTATGCATTCAGAGAGTGAAGACGTTGATGCTTTGTTTGCTGCTGGGAAGTGTCTTGTACTTGATTTCTCAATTTTTAAGCAGTACTTCAATATCACTGAGCGTACCATGCCAGGATATACATTAACAATTAAAAAAGCTGAAAAAAATAATTTGCTTGAGTAATATATGTTGAGTACAGATAACAGTTGAAGCTTTAAATACAGCAATGTTATAAGAAAATGATATTAATTAATGAACAGAAAGCAATATATTTTGTAATTTACAGTTTGTATAGAAATAACAATAAAGCATATAGAAGCACAAGTCCTGTAAGTGTCGTATGTACTTTGTTTATATTTGTACAGTTGTAACATGCTAGTTATAACTGTGTTACAGTGAAATCTCAAAATAACATACCTCACTATGATGTATATTTAACTTTTAGGTTATTATGCAGAACTAGGGCTGCTCGAAAAAATCAATGAATTCCGGTGTTTATGGTAATTTCTTTTATGCTGATTGCATTTTTACCGAGTTTGTTTGTCAGAAAGGTTCCATAATGGAGTTACACTAATTTATTGCATGCACGTAGCGATGCTTATTTGCGGCTATTTATTAAGAATGCTGGCTAGAAGGAGCAGAATACGGATAAAGAAGCTTTATGACACATTTGAGAGGTAAACATATAGTTAATATTAATTTGTAGTGCCTAAACCCTGGGTTTCATTGTCAGAGGAAGACATTGAATGTTATGCTCTGCAACAACGGCATATGTCGCTTGAGCCTGGCTACTGTACCGCAGGTTGCTCTACGTTAATAGCCGTTCAGTGAAGTGAGTAGCGCGTACTTATTAATTTTAACTCAAATTTTACTTTTAACTTTAGAATCAGCTGTTGCTATTATCCAATCATATGTACTTTTGTTAAGATATCTTGTGAGAGATTAAAGGAAATATTACATTAGCTTAAGTATAGCTCCTTTTTATTTATTGCTGTTGTACTGGTACAAGCATGTTCCTTTTGCTATTCCATACACGTAAAGGATCCATGTATCTTTTTAGTGAAGGTTCCCTGAATCTTTTTAATGAATCACATCTTTTGAATGGTCTTTCGGTCTTATTTATAGTGAGGATTTTAATACACTTTAAATATTTTAAACACTTTTTAGACATTTTAAGCACTTTTCATACACATGAATTGCATCCGAGGCACTATAGGTATATGTATTCACAGAAGGTTACCCTTAGGTTAGCTTTTTTTTTTATATAAGCTTAGGTTTTTGAATTCATAAAGGTTAGCTTTTTTTTTTAATATATATATATATATATATATATATATATACTAAAAGTTTGAAAATGTTTTAGGTGTGTTAAAATATTCACTATAAATAACAGATTGAAGGATCATTTAAAAGATGGGATTCATTGAAAAGTTGTAACAGATTTGTTAAGTCTTGGAAGTTGTTGGCAAAAATATTCGCTGTGTTTTCTATATTTAATGTGAGGTTAGTCTTAAGGTTAGTGTGTGTATATGAATTGATGGTATCAAGTGTGTTTGTAAGAAGTTTGAAAACTCACTATTTTCGCAGGTTTCGCTAGTATTGATGGGTTGGCACTTTCTTTCCCGCATCCGTGGTTTTAAGAAACATTGAGATTTAATGATTTATTTCTTATACAAGAATGTATAGTAACAGTGGAAGGCGTGTGGTTTACAGGCTTTCTAATTATCATGCCTATAAGCTTCGGCTTTCTGCCAAAAACTTACCTTTTACAAATGTTATGGAGGATACAACTGTCCAGCCGCTTTAAAGAACGCATGGAGTCAGTGGTGGTGGTTTGGATAGGCTCGCTTGAACATAAATTCAGCGAGGTACCCACTGTAGTTCGCCTTTTTACGGCCATACCAGGGAACTTTGGACCATACCTCCCTCCAGGCACATTCAATGTTTTGTGTGTGTGCTCCGGTATCAGGATCCACAAAATTAACGCTGTGGTTAACTGTGTAGCACAGAAAACCTTCGTCTGTAAGGCAGTTGTAGGCTTTCCAGCAATCACTGCCTGGTAGAATGTATTCGTTAATTGCAGCTAAAAGAGTGGCACTGTCGCATTTTTCTACGGGCACCACAAAGATGTTTAGTGGATTTCCGCGTTCTACCCCTCCGAAAATCCACTGCCCCTCAATTACACAGCCACAATTGTATTTCCTTTTGCCCTCCTTTGCTTTGTCGATTTCCACAGTAATACCCATTCCCACAATTTGCTTTTTGTTTCTGAAGCACCAGTCTAGGCACACTTGCCTGGAGAATGGAGACCAGACCACCACGGTGTGTACAGATACACCTAATTCACACTCCAAATAAGTTTGTCATGGTGGATCTTGGGATAGCCAATATACCACGAACAAACACACTGTTTCTAGTGTTAAATGTACGTGGGAGAAGAAGGTGTTGTCATAAACATAGGCTTGAAACTGCACTCTTTCCTCTTCTTTTTGCCGGTGCTAACTTTCTTCCTGCATCTGAAACTTTTTGTGTTCCAGTTTGCACTTAAATGAGCACCACAGTTTTTACAACTATGGGTGTTTGATAACACTCCGTGGTTAATCAAAAATGACCGCAGTTCTTCTGTATTCGATACGGTTTGTATGAACGTAGTTGCTGTAACTACACACCCCTTACAGCAATTGAAGCCCAGTCCTTCCGAAGTGCTCGTTTCCATTTTACAAACACAACTGGCATGTGTCACCTGTCAGGGAGTTTCATGTTTGGTCAATCACATGTTGCCCTTTGACCTTGTGACGTATGAAGTTGTCATGAATATGGAGAGTTAGCGAACAGAGGTTAAAATAAATCGACGATTTCAGTAACTCCTTATCGAAGCTACAAGGAAGTAAAATTACAATTTTATGGTCTGAAATTTCGTGAATAAAGGAAAGGAAGTGAAAATTTACACTGGAAGTAAAATACAGTTTTATTATTTCGTAGTTCTTGTCATATATGAATGATCAACTTTGACATGAAGCCTACACAGTGCAGTGGATAACGTATTGGATTGTAAAGTTGGAGTTTTTGTATCGAGTCCTCTAGAGTTAAGCTGAATAGTAAAATAATGTATGTTCATGTGTAATTGTGTAAGATAGTGTGCTAAAGGGTAAGAAAGGAGAGGACAAAGAGGAGGAAAGAAGATAAGAAGGGTGAAAAAAGGGAGAAAACGAGAAAGTAGGAGTTAATTTTTGTTATGACAGTTCCCCAACCAAAACCCCTCGTTCCCATGGTTGTCCTGTTAGTGTGCAAAACTTGCAAAGCATGTGCAAGTCGCGGCAGAAAATGCTGGCAGCCCTAGTTCTGCGTAATTATCCACTTTTATGTATAAATTTTAAATCCCCTGCTTAAATCCATACAACATAATGTAAATAACTTTCATTTTTACGTACCTATTAATTATGAAATTTCAAAATTATGTATGCAATTTTTATAAAATGCATTTTCTTATAGTGTTCTTTCATCTTTTCTTGCGCAAAAATATCATTACATGTAAGCCCAGTTGCATAAAAGTTAATCTGAGTTCATCCACTTGAAAATGTTCTTAAGTCAAACTGAACTTAGAATTTTGGTTGTATAAGCATTGATCTAAGTTCATGACATCTTGATCTAAGATCAAATCTGACTGGTGAATTTTCTCCAGTTAACTTGATTGAACTTAAAACTGCAGAACCTATAATTATTTGTTTTTAAATAAGGAAGAAATAAATAGTATATCTTTGAATAAATAAAATGGTAACTAATGCATTTTTGTAGTTATTTAAATAATTAGCCTCTTTACTTCACAATTGGCTTGTTAGGATGCATTGTTTTATGTTTATAACCTATGCTACATTTTACTATTTTCAGATGTCGGATTACTCTGATATCTCTGATGATGAAGATTTTGAATTTAAAAGACTCTTCATGTTTTCCAACATGAAGGAATCCCATCTTAGAACTGAACGAGAGAGAATTCAAAGTGAGATTTAAACTATCAAAGCATGTAATCGAAGAACTGGGTCATAGGCTACATGCACAATTAAGGACACAAACCCTGAGGAATTACGCACTCAATCCAATGTTTATGAGCTTCTCACATTATAGTTCTATGCAACTGGGAGCTTCCAGATGATGATTGGAGGTATCTTTAATGTAAATAAAGGGACTGCAATTACAACTATACAGAAAGTTACAAGGGAAATTGCAGCCTTAAGACCTCATTTCATCAACATGCTTAGAGAAGAGGGTGAAATAAGAAGGTTATGCAAGATTTCCATAATGTATTAACTTCCCAGGAGTTTTAGGTATAATAGACTTCACACATATCCCAATTATATCACCTGGTGGGAATAATTTTGAGATTTACAAATCGCCATGGTTGGTTTTCTTTAAATGTTCAAGCCATCTGCGACTCAAAACTTTGTTTCCAGAATGTTGTTGCTAGGTGTCCAGGTTCAGCACATGATTGCAATATTTTTAGAAATTCTAGAATTCATGCACAATTTGAAGCTGAATTTCCCTGAGGTGTGCTTCTAGGAGACAAGTGCCTATCACTGCTGTTACTACTTACTTACAATGCATGAAGAAACTCTTGCAGAATGGGCTTATAGACAAACCAGATCAGTTACTGAAAGGTGTTTTGTTATTGTCAAAAGATGATTCCCATGTTTAAGAATGAAATTAGCTGTGAAATTACCTAGACATTCGTATCATATACCTTGGCCATTGCAGATGGCACTCCTGACATAGATGGTGCTATTTACAGAGGAAGGAGAGTTTACCAACTGCCTATACCTGATTTAAATCAGAGAGGTAGAAGGGAAAGCAGCACAGAATTGCACTAATCAACAACACTTTCAGGTATTCACTGAAAATTTATTATTTCCTAACCTCATTTTCACAAGTTACATTTTTTTTTTTCAATTCCAGTTCCAACTTTAAAATTTTTATTTTCAGTTCATGTTCTTCCTCCAAGCACTTCAATCTCCTCTTATTGAATTTTTCCCTACTATCTTCCTTCCTCTTCTTTTCAGGGAATGATGCTAATTTGGGTATACTGGTACTTGCAGACATTGAAGGACCTGTTTCAACAAGCTGCATTTCTCCCTCCTGTGAACTGCAGACCTCCAGTTGGACATCATTTACAATTATATCTTGCGGTGAACTGCAGACAACTTCCATACAAATGTCTGTAGTTTCTTTGGAATGGAAACACACCTCATTGTCAAAGTCGCAAGTAACTGGCAGGAGTTGCGGCTTGAGCGCTGCAATTAGTTTGTGGCCAATGTTTTTATAATATAACCTCAAGCTTTTGCAATCGCACGCAATAAAATTTCTTGTATTGAATTCTGAAGTTATTTTCTGCAACGCCTCTTCTTCTTCTTTTTTTTTTTTTTTTTTTTTCTTTCTTTCTTTCTTTCTTTCTTTCTAGTGTTGCGGTCCGTTTTTTTCCCCCTCTCTATAATATGAGGGCTGTCCCAGAAATACCCGACCTAACAAAGAAAACACAAAAATTTTGGGGAAAAAAAATCTTTATTTCTCTACATAGTCTCCTTTCAGCTCGATACACTTTTCCCAGTGGTGTTCAATTGCTTCGATACCCTGTTTATAGTGAGAACCATCAACTTCTGCAAAATAGCCATCAACTGCAAACTCCATCTCTTCATTATTTGCAAATCTTTTACCACCAATCCATTTCTTCAACTCTGAAAACAGAACATAATCAGAGGGGGCTAAGTCTGGTGAATAGGGTGCATGAGGAAGCAATTCAAACTTTAACTCGTTGATATTGGCCTTGGTGATAATGGATGTCTGAACTGCTGCATTGTCTTGATGAAACAGAACTTTCTTTTTCGCTAAATGCGGCCGTTTTTGCTTGATTTCATCATTCAAACGCTGCAATAAGTTTGCATAATACTCGCCATTGATTGCTTTTCCTTTTTTAAGATAATCAATGAAAATTATCCCATGCACGTCCCAAAAAACTGACTCTCCCAGAGTAGAATCTAGATCAGCTTTAATATTAGTTGGACTAAGACCTTTCAAATGAAAGTATTGTATCACATAACGATGGCCAGTTTTATCCATGTTTACAAATTCACTGAGAGAGTTCACTATTAATGGCTGCCAAACAATTACTAAACAACGTAGCATTGTCAAATTTCAAACTTAAGCTTTATAAGGGTGGTACTTTCTGCCAGTCATTTGCAGCAACAACAACCACTATATATATGTGTGTGTGTATGTCAGGTCGGGTACTTCTGGGACTGTCCTCGTATCAGCCTAAAACTTATCGTGCCTATCAAGTGTCAATATTCTGCAGGGTATCCAGATGATGGCAGGGGTGTGATGGCATGTGAAAGCAACTGCAACAATGAAAGGTTGGGGAAAAGCTGGCATTCGAATTTTCAGTCAGTTACAGCACCAGATAACACGGAAGCCTCTTGCAAGTTTTGGGAAGAGGTTGCAAAGGAACTAAATCCGTTATCTTTGTGAACCTTTGAAGAATATATCTTTATGGATATTACAGAGAAGGAAATGGTGGAGCCTTTGACTGTTGCAGCTCCATTCAAGATGACAGTGATGAGGAAGAAGTTGAAATTCCAGCTGATAGTGTGTCTTCTGTTTATGCAATTAAGCATCTACAGCAGTTAAGGAGATATGTGGAGAAAACTGACAGTGCCAGAAAACATTCTGAAGTCACTCAATCAGCTGGAACAGTTTGTGGAAGAGAACTTTTTGAAAAAGTTAAAACAAATCAAAATCAATGACTTCTTCAAGACCGGTGTGTAAAGTGGAAAATGTTGTTTGATGTGATGTATTTTGTTAAATATATGGTTTGTAGATGGTTGCATGTGTGTGTGTGTGTGTGTGTGTGTATGTATGTATATATTTATTTGTACGTACAAGAACTTCAATAGGGCTGCAGGGATAGAATTAAAGGTATGTAACAAAACATTGTAATGTTCCAATTTCTCTTGCATTTGGTAAATCTGTCAATTATAAGTCGTATTCTAATGGAATTCTTGTATATACTAAATTGCTTTTTCAGTATACTTTTCAGAACAAAGTATAAATCTTATAACTTTCTAAAGTACTTTGTACTGAGATTCCGCTGTATAATCCTTTCATAAAAGTATGCTATACTTGCAGAAGTACAGCGAAGAGGGAGTTACGGGTGTTGGAATTTCTCCAGAGCTCTACAGGAAAAAAAGAAGAACAAAAGACTATATTGGACAAAATAAATGCAAACCTGACTAAAATATCATCCAAACTCTACAAAGAAAAGCATTAAATTGTGGCATTGGCTGATTTTTACTTTCTCTACCAGTATTGTAAGTAGGGGAAGTATTACATTCCACCCAAAAATTCAATATCGAGATTTCACCAGAAATACATGTTTTGAGGTGCTCTGAATCTAAACAAAGCATTTTTGGAAACATTTCTGTGTGTGTGTCAGTCGATGAACAACATAACTCAAAAACGAAAAGTCGGATAAATACCAAACTTGGTACTTGGGTTTACTATCGTCCAAAGATGTGGCATGAAGATTTTAAGGAAAATTCCCCCCCCCCCAGACTACCCTTTACATGGAACATTTTTAAAAAAAAATTGAGTTTCTCAAAAATGGCTGTAACAATTTTGATTAAAATATCGTATGTTTAAGATATTTTCATGGCAAATGAAATGTAGATCTTGAATTTTCTGGGAAGGTCCCCAAAAGCCCTCTTCATTGTGCATGACTTTCGCATAACTGGTAAACCGTAAGAGAGAGACAAAATTTTACTACACAAAAAATGTAGATCTCATTAAAACACATAATTTATGTCATATACGTTTTTTTTTTTAAAGTGAACCATTTTGGAAATATTTCTTATTTGTTTGAATTTTCCAGTAGTTATACTTTTGCTCAAATGGGAATTCTATTTTTTTTTTTTTTTTAATGTCTTGGACATGCAAAAAAAAATGGAATGCTCTTAAAAGATCTGACTATCGCTTAAAGCCTACCATATTCTCCTGGCACCTACAAGAAAATTAGCAATAAGATTAACATCTCATATATCAATTAACATGAAGTAGATGGAGAATAAGCAGTGTAAAAATAGTTTGTACAAGAGTAGAGAAAATCATCTGAGTGCATCACATCAGATTTTTACTATTTTGCAATGTTAGGTACGAGGGAAAAGATGCAACATACCAGTTTAAGTATTGAGCAACCCATTTAAAATTATTTAATCAGTTGTGAAACAACCATGAAGTATTTAATCTTTCAACTGCTACTAGCAACTTTCAACTTCTGGGGTATTGAGAATTCTGGTAATGTTGCAGTACTTTTCATGTTACTTATAGAATTGAATACGTCTTCTAATTTTGGCCCCCTTATTGTAATATGTGCAGGGGTGGCTATTCCATTAGAGCACGTGAACCCCTGGAACTCAGTTATATTAATAACTGTGTATGATTTAAGTGTTACATTACCACTGAAAAACAAATGAACTTAATTGAGCGCTCATGAATACCACTGTTTGTAACTCCCACATAGAAGTGGAGCATATGCTATGAATGTGTTGCAAGACAGTCTTCCCTCCCAAAGTAGGTACTGGTGGAGGGAGAAGATTGGCTATAAGCTGCCTATGGAGCACATGTTAATTGTGCCAAAGTATTGCTAAGTAACAAATGCAGTAAAATGAAAGCGAGTTAAAACTAAAATTTTGTAATTTGTCATTAGAGAAGACAAAACATGATGGTAGGCCCACACCTCAGCTTAAAATTGTGTAGGTGACCAAATCAAACAGACTTTAAATGAGAATTCAAGTGCGATATATATGACAAAAATACATGGATTTGTGGACCAATTGCCTATATTGTTTTCCTTGCTTGTTATTTGCAAAACAAGGCAGTGAATATAGCTGGGTAAATTATGGTGTCTGTGATTTGACTCAAAAGATTAAGCAGCATGAGTGAACAGTCACACATGAGTTCTCTGCTAGAGTTAGATATTTTATGTAAAATGAATATTCACCAACAACTCAACAGTGCTTAATGTATGAACATTAAAAGACACAATGAACAAGTATAAAAAATTGATATACACTTTCTAAAATAATCGACTGATTTAATTTCTGTGGTGCATTTGAACTGGCATTTTGGGGCCATGATGAAAGTACTGAGTCAAGTAACCCCGGTGTCCTTAAAAGCCTTATGGACTTTTCAGCAGAGCTGGATGCCTCTTTGAAGGATCATCTTATCAGTGCTGTTTTGTTTAACGGGAATTCTAAGGAAATGCAGAATGATTTATTGGATTGCATGCTTATGGTATGTTAACTGGGCGAGATGGCTCAGGTTGTAATGTCTGTGGCCCGCATTTGGGATGTCGTGGATTTAATTGCTGCGGCCAACTTTCTTTGCCCATGTTTGTTTTTGGGTTTTTTTTCGGGGGTTTCCCTGGGTCGCTAGGCGAGTTATCCAGGGAAGGGATTATCTGCCGTCTACCTTGTTAGAGTCAAAAACGTTTGTCCACTCCTCACCAGGACACTGCACTTTTAGAAGAGGCAGACAGCAATCCCTAGTATGTGTCTACAATTAGAAGTAATTCTAAATTTCCTGAGTCAAACCGTGCAGCCTTGTGTCATTTTGACTATAGCAGGGCTCTTTCCTCAACCGACACTAAGAAGCAGCATCTTATAGACTATCACATATTATGTAGCCTTGCATTTGCAGAAGAAGATGTCAACCATAACTGGAATAGGTTTATATTCACAAACAAGGTGACATTTTCATCAACAAATGGGGGAAAGGTAATTGTTCTACCACCCCAGAGGAAAATGTTACAATGCAAAATATGTGGCACAAATGGATCACCAAGGTCGTGTGTCTGTTGGGGTTTGGACGTCACTAGATGATCTTGAAGTTTTGTGGCAGTTTAATGACACATTAAATAGCCAGCAGTAAAAGAATATCCTCGAAAACATTGTGGTTTCTTCTGTAATGCATAGATGTCCCGAAGTAATCACTGAATTCCGCAGGATAACTAACCCTGTTCACACAAGTCAGCAGGTTTCAAACCTTATATTAAATATACAAGGGTTAGGTGAATAAATGGCCAATGATGAAAGAAAATTAAAAAACTCTCAAAAGATATTACAGTGATTGATTGGCCTCCTTGTTCACTAGATTTTTAATCCTATTGAAAATGTGTGGCCAGAGGTGAACAAATGTTTGGAGTTAAATTGGTCTGCAAGACAAAAGAGATTTTATGGTATCGGATGCTTGCATTATCCTCTCGTGAAAATTTGACTTGGCATTTGATATTATCCATGCCTCATAGAATGAGGGCAGTAATAGAAATGGAGAGCTTACATACCCGATCTTAAGTTAATTTATGTTTATTTGTGTTTTTATCTAGGAATAAATTAATTTCGGCTCGGCTGTCAGAGCATATTCAGTAACTCGGACTCAATCCCAAAGATAATAGGCTGAAGCTGAAGGCACATATCTCGAGACACCATTGTGAACTGGTCGTGGAAATGGTTTGGACTTTGACAAATATATGCTTCGACAATCTGCTTATTTTATTGTTTTTTTGTCTTAGGGTGTATGTTAAATTTATTGCTTCAGCCTCTCCCTCTCTCTCTCTTCTTTTATTAACCCATTTATCATAACACTAAGAATTTTTACACTAGGCATTTGAGTCTCTGTCCTTGCACTAATGCATGCATCACACAACTAGAATGTTAACTCTATACACATATATGAGTCTCTTGTCCTTTCACACATTTTTATTGGAGTTCCATAGTCCCGTCAGCTGCAACTGGTTTGTGTTGCACTCCATAGCACTTTTCTGTAGACATTCCTTCAGCCTTGGGCTTATTGTGCAACCTGAATATTTTAAAGCCAATTCATTATGCATGCACTCTGTACTAGGGAATACAGTCTCATATCACATATAGTTTCAAATTCCTCTGGTTATAAAAACATTTCCCCAAAAGCAATATATCTCCTGTAAGACAAGGCCTTACAGGAGCATATAATGTGCTGGCCGTTTCAGTTTCTTTCTTGCACAATCTGCAATCTAAGTTACCCTGAAACACTCCCATCACGTTAAGCTGCTTTTTCACAGGAACATTGTCGTGCGAGAAATGCAGTAATTGTTCTCAGCTGAAGTGTTACATTTAAGCAAGCTTTCAGCTCTTTTCTTACATAGTTTTTAATAAATAGTTTACCATGTTTGTTTCCTGGAGTTTTAAGCCAGGTTTTATGATCTACTTTGGACCAGTTCTTAATAGCCTCTCTTACTAAACATTTGAGATGTGCCTAGAGCCAGCTCTGGCCCAAAACATTGTGAAGCTGCAATTTCGTCTTTCAAGTTCATCAGCTTTTCATTTCATTCTATGCCACTAGATAACCAAATATCTGATTTCTAAGTTAACGATTAGTGTATCTAACACCTCAATAATTAGGGAGAAAATATTCATTATAAAGAATCTAGACTCCATCATAAATTTTCAAATACCATTAACTGATTCTATAAATAAATTTAATTTGCTTGGACAAGATGGTGGCCTTTCATCATAAATGCTCAGTCACTAAGCAGCAGTAAACATGTTGATATAAATCAACAAAAAAAGACAAGAAGTGAAGAGTTAAATATGGGATCGATGAATCACAAAATGTGTTCATATTTTAAAAGAAAGAAATGAACATTGTCACCGATATAATTTGTTAAAACATTCATTGTACACAGCATTATGAGCTTTGCACATTTACATATAAAATGAAGCATTCTCATCACTACACTTTATTTATATGCTTATCTTAATATGCAAGGTAGGGGCAGTACTGTATGGTTATGAAATTTTAAATTTCAGTTCAGATCTATGGGAGCATAGGAAATTTAAGTCACCACCTGTGACAGGAATTAAAGGTGGTCTATATACTCTTTTCTCATTATATCTCAGACTTTAGGGCAAATGCCTATTTAGTTCCATTAAATAATTGCTGATGTGAAAAATCAAACCTATGAATGCAATTATTTATATTGCCTAAAAGGGTGGTTTATACACATCTGAATGTTTTCCTTGCCTATGAACCACCTGAAAAGCAATTAGGTATAGTGCCTAAAAGGGTGATTGACATCTCTTTTAATGCTTTTCTCCCCATGAACTTCCTCAAACACGTAATTTTTGAAAATAGGTTATTTTTAAATTCACTCTTGAACAGAAGGTCTATCAGAGAGAACTACATTGTGGTTTCAGGATAACAATGGAATACAACCCATTATGACTGGCCAAAATTAAACATTGCAACCACAATGATTATTTTAAATTTCACTTTTCATATTCTGCATTGTGTTCAGAATTGCATAGTATTGTGCAGTAAAACAGTACTACAGTATAAGTATTCAAAGGGTCCTTTCATTTGCTCTGACTGCATTGTAAATACAGTAAAACTTTGCTTAACTGAATTGGAAGAGATGGGTGAAAAAAGTTAAGAACAAAACTGAAGGGGGGGGGAACAAGGTACTCAAACTCGCGTTGGTAATGGTAGTGCAACAGTTGGCAGTGTTCTTTTCTCCCAACAGGTATTTGGTATTGTATGTAGTTAATCCTAACCCCTACTCCACATTCCAAGAAATATACTGTTATTACAAGTGTTAACTGCTTGCACACCCATTCAGTGTGGAGCTACAGTTATTTTACTGTTTGTGTTGGTTAATGTGGTTTATGTGTGTTTAAGATGTCAGCAAAAAGAAAGTATGTTGTAATAAGCATTGAACAGAGACTCGAAACCATTAGTGACAGTGGCTAAGGGATTCAAAGCATTAGAGGTACAAAAGACTACAAATTCATATTCAAATCTTAACAGGAGATATTGAATTACAGCACTATCAATAACACAAATCCTTTTGTATTTAGGTTGCTTTGCATTTTGTAAAACCAACCAGTAAACACCAACAGATGCATTATTCGAAATGGCTCTGCCCCCTTTAGTTCAAGCGGTGTACCTATCTCAGGATGAGAAAATTGCGTTTGGTCCATTATAAAACATTTCCTTTATTATGGTAGAGTAAATATACAAGGGTTAGGTGAATAAATGAGCAGTGATGAAAGAAATAAAAAAAAAACTTTCAAAATAGCACTTTTATGATTTTGTTTTTTAAATTAATTTCATGTTTTAGCTTTCCAAAAGTGTCTTCTTTTTGAAAGATTTTTGGATTGGGTGATTAAATGTCTAGGTAAATGGAGAAAAACTCCCGAAAAAGCATGAAAAATTTAATTTGCACCAATTACATCCATGTACTTTAGCCTTTAAGATAGCTTTAGCAGAGAAAATACAGTCTAGCTATGGAGAAATTTGGACTAGATGTTAATATACTGTGCTGCTAAACATGAATTACGTTTGTAAGAGTCATATTCAGATGTAAAAGTAAATTGCATAATTAAAAAGTGCTTAATTTAATACTTTTTTGAACTATTTTAGGTGCTTGAAATGTCACTTTATAATGCTAAAATTGTGAGGTCTACTTATTAACAACAGTGAATAGGACTGAACCAATAATACTCATAGGCAGGCATAGGAATTTCTAAGCATTAAAGCCAGGACAAAAGGAAATGAAGTTGAACTGGGCTTTATGCAGTGATGTCGCAGCTCTCACCAGACCGTGTTTATCTGCCTGTCAGTGATTCATGGCTGCTGTTTTTACATTGTTTCTATTGCTAATGTTTTGAATCTAGATAACTTGAACCCAACTGCTTAAGAATTCCTAGCCTACTATAGGCAACATTATGCCAAAGAATGAATAGGTGCGCACTTTCTTCTTTATTGATTATATAACGGAGAGCTAAGAAGCAGCAAAGTTAACTTAGAAACTACAAAACAATAGGAAAGAGCACTGAGATAGGCAGAAATTATATACTAGAAGCAGATTTGCATGCCACTTTTGCATGTGATGTGTTAAAGTACATCACATGCTGCAAATGAGAAATACCGTTAGCATGTTATGTTGGCAATAGTTCCTTAAAGTTACCTTCCTGAAGTCAGCAATACTATGTAGTAAGCCATTTCTGCTCCTCATTCCAAATACAAGTCTGATGCGGCACATTAGAAGGGAGTCACTTCTCTGCTCTTTTGTAGGTCTACATTAAACAGATGAGTAAGTTTGTAAACAAGTTAGTTCAAAGAGCTGGTGTTGTTGAGTTTGTTATTCTAACAGTTTATGTGTAGTATTCCTATTTTGTGGTGAAATAAAATTGCTACTTGAATCATACACAAAGCAAAGTTATTTTGCAATAAAAATGTACAGTGATGGCAACAATTTGGTACAATGCATATATGAAATGGGTGCTCAAATAAGCCCAGGTATGTTAAAACATTGTGTTCATTATACAAAAAATTGTGAAAAAAGCCTTAATCCAACTAACCAACCCCAATCCCAGAGCCTTCTGTATAATGTGGTAAACGTGCTTCCCTCACACTATGGAGTTGGGCAAGTACAAGTTTTGTTGCAGCATTGTGTTGTTTTTTAATAACCAAATATACATGAATATATCCAAAAATTGTGAATGTTTACTTTCACTTTGAGTTTATCATCAGAGAGTTCACATATCATTGTTTACAGATTATCACAATGGTTATTTTGCATGGATGTACAAACTATGGATAATCCAACTTTTCAAAGGGTATATTTGCTCACAAAAATATTTTTATCATATCAGCAATTAATGCCTCCATGTCAGGGGACTCTGAAAGTCTCTCTGGTATATTTTTGGCATTTCACAACTCTCTCGCTCTCTCTCTCTCTCTCTCTCTCTCTCTCTCTCTCTCTCTCAACACATTCAGAATATGTGCATGTTTTTCACATGCATACTTGCATTCTCCGTTAATGCACCTTTCCAGTATTTGCACATTCATACACTTATAAAAGATTATTCTTCAGCTTTGGAATGAACTGTCACCTTTTTAGGTTTCTCCATTTAAATTTACAAATAATTGAAGTAATAGTATGCAGTCCTATCGAAAAGGAAGGAAAGTTAGAACAAACTACAGATAAGTTGTGGAAATGATGTTCAGCAAACCTGCTTCTTCCAGTTAATTTTCAGTTCCAACACTAATTGCAACTGTTACATCACAAATGGCTAATGTTTGTTTCTCTTCAAAAGAGAGGTGTTATCTGTACAAGAGCAAATACAGTTTACACAGCAGAAAAAATTTATTTTGCTTTTCGCTTACAAACATTCCTTTCTGTATTTGTGACAGTTTCAGAACTTGATATTGTGCATATCTCGATACAGCGTAAGAAATGATCAAACAAAGCATTTGTGGATATCACTGATACCAGAAAAGAGGGGCTCTATAGGTATGTAATTACAATTGTACTAGTTTGTTCCTGGCTGGCTGCCCGGAATTGGAGATCGCTCATTATTGACCAGTTGTTCACAGACAGTTCTGGTATCGATACAGGTAATCAAGGTTATTAAGGTATGAACTCATGAACACCAGGTCTGTGGTTCAAATCTTGCCAGGATTGTGCTCCCTGACTGAGGTTTTTTCCAGGTTTTCCTAACAGTCCTCAGATTTGGCAAATGTTGGGGAGGTGTCTTCCCAAATTTCCTTTCCCAATTATAATTTTGTGTAATTGCATGTATAATAAGTGTCTTATCTGTGGCGGTGTATGAAGTAAGATTGGGGATTAAACATACTCAGAAAGACAGTTCTGATTTACAACGTATCCACTAGGATAGTCGCTTACCACAAACTTCTCTAATCTACATGAGATTCTTCTAGGTTACCACACATATCCTTTAGTTCTGTTAAGTGCTCTTAATTGAATGTAATCATAATTGACAATGAAATGAATACACCTATAGCCTCAAATCAAATGGTAAGATTGTTCATAGTTACTACTACTACTACTGCTGCTGCTGCTGCTGCTGCTGCTGCTGCTGCCGCCGCCGCCGCTGCTGCTGCCGCTGCCGCTGCTGCTGCCTCTGCTGCTGCTGCTGCTGCTCCAGGCAGACTATGAAACTGACTGTTCATCTAATGGCTTTAACTACTGCATCTTGTTGAGTATTTTACATACTGTTGCATGAAGCACCACAAATGCAAGTAGAACACCAATGCATAATTTTCATAAACTAATTAATCTGAACTAGCTCATTTGAATGACTCAAGTTCCTATATGGGTACATATGCACTAAAGGCATGACAAACTGTTTTGCCCATTGCTGCTGCACTAAATTCATTTGATGAATAGTACATAGTGCAAGAAAGTCAGCTTGCTCACAAAATTTGTAAAGAAATTAAAGTATACAATAGGTATAATTAAAGCTGGATTTAATAATATTTTATTTTCTTTGAGATAAACACATGAGCTTTGCTTAATAATCTGCAAAGGGTATATTTGGTAGGACAGTTTTAATGCCCTTTTCATTTTACTTTGGTAGGGAACTTGGTACCACAAAGTCTGCAAGTGAATAGTGCAAGTATTGTTGCAAGTTTTGGTAAATCCTGTCCATGAATGAAAAATTGCTAAGATACATATAAATTAAATAATCTATAAATCTAAGTCCAACAGCTGTTCTGTGAAGCAAAGATAGTATAATCTGGTATTGTAAACTAGGAAAAAGTTTCTTTTTTGTTATCTCTCTCGGATAGGTAATCTTGAAAACCATTCAAGCAGTATTTATAATAGTCACCATTGATGAGTACTGTTCTTCCTGATGCACATAGATTCTAGGATATTTCCAAAAATGTTTAAATTATGTGGAGTTTTTATTTTGATATCGTGCAAAATTTTCACTTTAGTTTTGCTGAATGTGAATATCAAAGGACATATTGAGCATTTTATTTTATACATGGTGGATTTCCAAGATATTTCAGCCCAAAGGGTTAAAACGGAAGACTTAAAATTGGGTTGTTGGCAGGAGGTGGTGATCGGTCTTGTTCACATTACTGAATTTTCCTCTGATTTTCTTGAACATTGTTACAAGGGAATATTTTTGGTAAGATTCTGAAAAAAAAAAAAAATCTTTGGACTTACGAATTTAAGACCTTATAAAAATGTGATGTTTTGGTGAAATAGGTTGTATCATATTTGTAATAAAGTTAATATGTGATGCTTTTCCTTGAAATTGAAAAAGCTCTATTCACAGAATTCTACATTAAATGCCACTTCATCAATAAGTGTGCATCTGAGATCAAACTGCCACTTAAGCCACCTGGTTGTAAAGCATAGTAACTAACAATGGAATGGAATTATTATATTTAAGGCATGACATGATATAAAAAATTAACCTGGGGTTTTCACTCAAATTTCTCCAAATTAAATGTCAATTACATGATTTTGCATGAAAAAGTATTTGTTGTATGTTAAAAGTGAGTTCAAAGCAGCTTTTAAAGCTGACATATTGATATAGTTGTTATATTCCGTTTCCAGGGGCATACACAGGGATGGGTGGTTCCTCAGGATGCAGAAGCCCCCCCACAAGATACTCAAAACTAATATTGAACTACTGCAGTCTCTTTTTTATTTTCTGTAACTCTTTTATACTTAAAGAATTAGTATACATAAATTACTACTCAGGACATATATCTCTGGCATTGTTTAATTGTGACCAATGCAACAACCTTTCCTGTTATGTATTGTGAATGCAGGTTACTTGAATGAAACACAATAACAATGCCACCAAACTAGCACTATTCGTAAATGTCCTGAGTAATATGTGTTAATAAACAGGTAAATAAAACCGTACTAAATATTAGGGTATTATGGAATTTTTTGTTCTTTTGAAAAAGTTATTGTACCATAAATGGTTGGCAACATCAATTAAACAGTTCGCTCTGCTTATTTTATTATCCACATGCATTTTGTCACATGTAGTTAGTACTAGATGGTTACAGAGTACCTCTTGTAATGAAGTGAGTGGATCTCACCATAGTCTAGTGGTTAACACACCTGACTTAAGTCTCTATGTACTCCTTTTGCTTTTGATCCTACAAATACATAAGAAGTTGTTTGTAGATCATGGTGATTCATCAAATCCTTTATTTAGCCAATATATCCTGTTCACTACTACCGTTGGTATTCCCCTCACATGGATAAATCTCTGAAAGCGGTCATAGAATGAAGGTATGACTGACATTGTGAGTGTGTGTGTGTGTGTATATATATATATGGGGGATCTAGCAACCATAGTCAAATCTTTTTACACTCTAGAAGTCAGCTATTTTTAGTATTTCCCTACATTAATAGGGACATAAACAGCAGGTATGCAAAGAGTGGATTTGCAGGGGGCTGAAATAGGAATGATAGAAACTCACAATGTGAGTCATACCATCATCACATATTCCATGGCCGATTTTAGAGATCTTTCACACAAACACACACGCACAACGTATGTGTGTATATATATGGGATTGTCTTCTTTTTTAAATAAATGTTCTCAGGATGCCCATTTATCCCATACTTAGCTAAAGAATTAAATTAAAAATCCTTTTATACAACAAGAAATTAATGATTTAAAACTAACCTAATGGATACCAATTACCAATTGAGGAAAAATCTAATATGTTACATTCACATGTCTTTCTCTATGGACTCTTCTAAACAAACATTCTTATAGTTCTATTTACTTATTAATTGAGATAAACACTTGTAGGAATGCTTTTATTACACATTTCATTGAAGGTACAAGGGGGATTTGTCAAATCTTTAAGAGGCAGTTGCTGAGTGATGATTTTGATATTCCACTCTTTGCATAACCACGAAGAGAGAAAGAAAATGAATAGAGACATACCCTTTTAATGAAATGTAAATTATTTGAAAATTGAGACCAATTACAAAGAGTATCTAATATACCTAAATGCCATAGTAATTACAAGAAAGGTAACTGACAAATTGTACGTTTTAACGAGATCAATGGTTTTTGTGTAAGATGATTTGTCTATCTCTTATGGTTTACAAGTTATAAAAAAAAAATTACAAAATACATTCAGAATGAAGAGGATTTCATGGTCTATTTACATAAAATTCCAATATACATTTTGTCATGCAAATATGTTAAACATGGGTATTTTAAACAAAATTGTTACATCCATTTTTGAGAGAATAAAAAAGAACTAGCATTTTTCCATGTAAAAGGTAGTTTGAGGTGGTGGATTTTCTTAAAAATCTTCGTGTACCATTCTTGGAAAATGTTTGGTATTTAACCAACTTTTCAATTTTTCAGTTAGGCATACTTATTCACGGACATGGACCTTTTCTAAAAATGGTTATTTTGAATTCAAGGGACCCCAGAATATGTATTTTCAGTGTAACCTCGATATAAATTTTTGGATGGAGTACAATACCTTCTTCCTCTACTTATTATAAACAAACAGTGGAGAAATAAATTAAATTGCCGACCCCACCTCTGTGTTGTGGATGTGGAAGTAGCGTGTGTGCCTCTCATTCAAGCGGTCTGGAGTTCGAATATTGGTTAGGAAAAGTTACCTGGATGAGGTTGTGGTTTTCTCATAGGTATCCTAAACCCGGATAATTCTAAGTTCTAGAGACTCCGGGTCCATTTGAGCATCGTTTCAACCATTTCATTCATACGCAGTCCGATATGACATGCTTAAAGTATGTAAAACTTAGAGAAAAACAGGGCAATAATGTGGTACAATCTCTGATGGTTGCACTGGCGTAAATTCATAGTCGATTGTCGAATAAGAAGCGACTCGCCACTGGCAAAGGCAGTCCTTGTTCTAATATAGCTATCACTTGTTTCTTCTTTTGCTCAACGGAATCTGAGTGGAGCGGATAATGTTCAGGGCTTAGAAGCTTAAAAAGATTTCTTGGATTTTACTGCAAGAACTGAATTAACAACGAACATAAGTCTCTTGTCAAGTGTGCCCTTTGTAGGAAAAAGCAGCATCCAACGGCGGGAAGGCAGACATCCAGCATATTGTAACCTGAAAACACGAACTTGAGGTTGCATCTTCTACTAAAACTGTAAGTACTGTTTATTAAAAAAGAGATACAGTAAACGCCGTTTCTAACCAACTTTACACCTGACCGAAGAGAATCTAGAATATTCACAATGCCAGGAAAGCTTCAGTTCGTAATTCAGAGGTACACCGTTTTTAGGATGGCAAGACCAATTCTTGAAGTCGGAATAGATCTGGTGGCCTATTCCTTGGTGAAGTAATTTATGAATTGAAATTAGGTAGTGTTGCCCATGTCCATAAAAAAAAAAAAGGAATAGGACTTTTCAATGGTGAAAGAATTACTTAAATCGATGTTTTTGAGATTAACCTAAACACTCACCATAGGTATACATCTCTCTCTCTCCCTCTCCTAAGCGCTTTGAGGGAGTAATAGTAGTTCGTGAGACCAGACTAGACACATCCCAAAAAATATTTTTCTACGCCACTGCTAATATTGGTAGTTGAGGGCGCCGTCGAACTAACAATGTATACTTTAAATTGAAAGATAAGTTCTTTAAATGATGTCATGCAGGGAATTAGCTAGGATTGGAATTCATTATCCAACAGTTTCTCTCGCAGTCGTGTTGCCTTTTATTGACTCCTGCTTTTGAAAGAGTTCTAAAGTTGTTTTATGGTCTGAAATCATAGTTCTCCTCTCACAAGAAAAGCTTATTTTTAGATCTACTACATTTTAATCTAAATAAACCTTTGCAGAAATAGCTGCATTACAAATTTAGTTATAGATACAAACAGAATAGCGACAGTCAAATGCTTAAGAACTGGACGCTATATGCTGGCCTTAAAATTCCATAGCGTTTCCATGACATCGCGAGAAACAATTGAATGTTGACAGGACTTCCAAGAGAATGACCAAGTAATGAACAATTTGAACCATTACTAACGGATATCTCAGAAACTTATTTGAAATAAGTTGTGTGTTTTAAAGCGATCAACATTTTTTGTACAGTAGGTACGTATTGCTTAATGTTTGTCAGTTATACAAGATTATACAAAATTCCTTCCGATTGAACTGTAGTACTCCACAGGCTATTCCCAGAAATGGAAAGTTAGAATCAGACGACTGAAAAACTCAATGCCATAGCCGGGATTTGAACCATGAATCTCCCGGTCTCCGCCCGACTGCTCTAACCACTGAGCTACCATGGTTATGGCATTGAATTTTTCAGTCGTCTGATTCTACCTTTCCAACCCTGTCCAACACACAGCTTGTGTGGAAGAACAATTAATTCTATTCCCAGAAAGTTCAAGATATACCTACATTTTATTTGTAATGTAAATATGTTTAATATATCGCATTTTAATCAAAATCGTTAGAGCCAGGTATTACAAAATGAAAAATTTGAAAAATGTTCCATGTAAACGGTAGTTTGGGGTGGTAAGATTTTCTTGAAAATCTTCGTGTCGCACCTTTGGAAGGTACTGAACCTAAATATCAGGTTTGTTATTTATCCACTTTTTTTTTAGTTATACTGTTCACACACGCGCGTGCGAAGCTTTTCTAAAACTCTGATGTGTTACATTCACATAACTTTCTCTACTCTCTATTCTTTATAAATATAAGTACAAATTATTCTTACGGAGGTTTATCTTCCTATCTACTTCATGTAAATCCAGAAAAAACTTTGCAGAAATAGCTACATTACACATTTCGTTAGAATACAAAGAGAACAGTGATAGTCATATGTTTAAGAACTGGACACTATACGCCGGCCTTAAAATTCCATTGTGCTTCATGCAATCGCCAGAAACAACTGAAAACCCGGCATTGAGGGCCCAGGCAACGCCTACTGCCGCAACACTGCGCGTAGACGTCACGGTAAGAGGCCATCATCAAATTCAGCCCAAGTATACTAATCACAATGCGTATTTTCTATTCCTCGGGGCTCGAATTTTAAAGTTAATTTTAGGGGTAGGGGGAGCTCAACTTGAAACAAAAAGAAAAATTGCCATGTCATTTAATTTGAACTACATTATAATTCGCAGTGCAACGCATACGTGCGACGGTATACTTCTGTTATATTTTTTAATTTGTTGAGCCCCACGTTTAGGAGCCAATTTGGGGCGGTATTATTTATAATGTTTGTGTATTTGTGTTTACTCCACGTGGTGAAGCCATTTTGTGACGTGATTCTTTGTTAGGTTTGTTAACTCCATCTGGTGTTAGCAATTTGCGGCAGTATTAGTGTTTGTCTGAAAGAATGCTAATGTTATTTTATTTAATTTTGGTTCACTGTCCTCCGGCTAGCTATGATCTTTTTGGTCGAGCACTTCTCTTTATACAGGTTGTGTAAACGGAAAGGAGTCTCTTATCCAAATATAACACTGATGAAAGAATTTGTTTTACACTTTTATTGTCGAACACATTCACTATCACATTTACACATTGATCTTGACACTCGCCAAACTGAAACTGTTATAATCACTTCATTACTGATCATTCTTAATTCGCGTACTTCAACTTTTTGTATAATTAACTTTACAACACTTGAAATTTTTCATAACTCTGCTACGCGTAACCTGCGAATCGATAGCCGACGTGTACTGTACAAATATTTCTGCTGGACTGAAGGCGACGTGTAACGTACAAATGTTTTCGACGAACTGACGGCGACGTGTAGCGTACAAATATTTTCGGTGAACTGACGGCGACGTGTAGCGTACAAATATTTTCGGTGAACTACCTCTAACCTAGCCCTTTTTATACTCCTACACCCCGATATGCCTAAAGATTATAACTGAGCTGCTATTGGCTAATAAAACGCGCCAACATTAGCGTCTATTTTTATATCCGATGAAAATTATGAATACATATGCTCTAGGGAAAATGTTCTAGCAAATTCTAAAGAAAAACGCGCCATTACGTAACTTCCTCGTCTCTAATAATGATAAACAGCTCACCCCCTCGCTGCATTATTGCACGCTATTATTGTCAGTTTCAGTAAGGCAGTATAAACTTACTTCTCAACAATAATTACAATCAACAAACATCTTAAATCAATGACACATAAAAATGCATATTCATATTATAAACATTCTTTACATTTAAATAATTTGTGATACAAATTACTGCATCATACGATGTTACTGAAAGCCTGTGTTTGTTTCTGGGGCGCCAATAAACATTAAAACGCGCATGTTCCCGTGCTTATTTTGCGATCGGAATTGTTAAAAAAGTTTCTCTTGATAAACAGAAAAAAAAATGAAATCGGTTGACGTATACAAATACATAGTAGTAAGGGAAACTTGGTGTAATTTCCTAAACATTATATTATCTAAAATTTTAAATAGCAACATGTGGCAGAGTTCCAATTTTATTAAGTAAATTATTTTAAAATAAGTTTTATTTAGGTATTTTGAGTGTGGTCTTTTACAGTTTTACTTTGGGGAAGTTGCTCAAACGCCACATGGCTTTCACGGGAAGAAAGAAGTATGCTTATGTATCTAGTTTGTTAGTTTATAACAACATCAATTATTTATTCAAAATTAATCAGATACGTTTTTGGCAACTTTTGCAGCCAGAGATGAATTCCCCAATATTAACCCTCCGTCGGGCGCAATGTATCTGAGAGATATCTTTCCCGCGTTTTTCAACATGCAGACGCAACCTTTTATGCGAAGTGACTGCAGCTCATTATAGGTACCTAAAACACATTATAGCACTTCCTGGTTCATTATTGCCCAGTTGTCTATTTTTTTTCCGTTTCATTATCAAGCAAATGTATCTGTGAGATACATTGCGCCCCTCACTTACCTCATTGTTTTGTTAGCCTTCCTTTCTATCAATCACGTTTTTATGCCCGTAATGCCAACGAAACAAAACCTATTCAATGTGTGTACCCCTAACGACTTACAGAAAGCCCTGGCATTACTGTAGGATGAAAGTGAAGACAATGATTTTTCTTGATTATGAAAGTGACACAGATTGCGAAGCTACGACAGAAGCCCATGAAGAGGATTCTCATTCCTCTCAAACCGACACAGGTGAAGACGTAGACACCACAGATGCTAATCCTCAGTTTACTGGAAAAGACGAGTTCACTAAATGGATAAAAAATGAGAATTCTACAGCAAAAAACTAGATCACAGAATTTGCTTGCTCATCTGCCTGGGGTTAGGGGCTATAAAATTGTTGGAGTTGATTATCACAGACGAAATACTACCAAACAGACAAAATCATGACATATAGCAACCAGTACATGAGTTTATATAAAACAAATTCAGCCGTGAAAGAGGTGTTAATTTGACAACAAAAGAAGAGACGAAAGTATTCATAGGTGTTCTATATTTGACAGGAGTCCTACGCAGTAGCAGACTTCTTTAGGAGAACTATGGGGTACAGTTGGAGATGGCGCAGAGCTATTTCGATTGATAATGCATCTGAAGCGTTTCAAGTTTCTTCATCACTGCCTTAGATTTGATAGATCTGGCGAAGAAAGAAAGAAATTAGATCTTGCAGCAGTGAGAGACATTTTCACAACGTTCGTCGGCAACTGGGAAAAAATTCACAATCGACGAGATGCTGGTAAGTTTTAGAAGGAGATGCAGTTTTAGACAGTATATACCATATAGACCTAATAAATATGGAATTAAAATCTATGTTTAGCTGATGCTAAAATATTACTCTTAATCTTGGAATTTATGCCGGAAAACAGTCTGATGGACTATTCTGCACTAGCAACAAGCCCTCAGACGTTGTGAAACGATTGCCACAATCAATTTACAGAAGAAGGAAGAAACATCACCGCAGATAATTGGTTCAGTGACTATAATTTGGTAAAAGATCTGCAAAAAGAGAGATTGCCCTTTGTCGAAACACTGAAGAAAAATAAACCCACTGCTTCCAGTGGAATTTGCCAATATAAAAGGCAGATCCCAGTATTTCAATATGTTTGCATTTAGAGAAGAGGCTACCGTTGTTTGCTGCATTCCTAAAAAAAAAAAAAAAAAAAAAAAAAAAAAGCCAGAATGTTCTTGTAATATCCAGTCAACTGAAGGATGGTTTAGGAGGAGTTGTATTGTATTTCAACTGTTGGGGAGCCGAACTTGAAGTAGTTGCAACCTCGTGCGATACAAAGTTTCCGGTGCCCTTCGCCCCAAGTTTTAGGAATCAACTTTGTATTTTTATGTTTCTTTAAATATTATATATGTTTATGTTTGGCTCGGCTGCATCAGTATTAATTTGTAGAAACATGTTTCTCTTATCAGGGAGTGATACGGCTAAAGAATGTATACTTACACAAATTATAATGTTTACTTCGCTCCTTTTATTAATCCTTCACACGATTAAATAACACTTCACTTATATTCTCGCCGTAATGAATTTTCGACTCACACTGAATACGTACCGAGCAACTGGCGTTTACCGCCTGAATTTGCAAAGTTTTCTATTTAAAGAGTCTGATTGGCTAATTTTACTCCAATAGAATACTTTTATTTAACTTTCAGGTTTTCTGGTTGTTGATTGGCTATTTATAAACTGTTTTTTTAATTACATTATTGTTCCAAGAATTACCAGTAGCATTATTAAACTTTCCAATTCATTATTGCCACAAGGTTACCTCATTGTTAGCAACTTTCGGCTTCTATTATCACAGCTCCTATGTTGTTAAATTACCTAATACATTCACATAACATTATTAAACATGTACATAATAATATAAACATAATAAAATGGCTGTTACATATATTTTTTATGTAATTTATCCACATATTGCTTTATTACATTTTATATTATATAATTAGACTGAAATCATTTAAATGTTAAAAATACTGCCTCACAACATTTTGACGATGGACTGATCAAAGCCAGAGATGATGACTTTTTATAATGTAACAAAATCTGGAGTGGATGTGGTAGAGAAAATGTGTGTCACATATGATGTTGCTAGAAATTGTCGCAGATGGGCCTTAGTGGTATTTTTTGCTATGCGAACATATCTACACTGAATGCTCAAATTCTCTTCCAGGGCAATGGAAATAAAATAAAGAGCAGGAAACTTTTCTTGAAAAAGTTATCCCAAGAGCTATATTTTGATCAGCTGTTTAAAAGAAGCATGCTTACAAGGGGAATAACCAGTATGCTTCAAGAAGGTTTTAACAATTTTGGCCTATAGACATTGATGAGTTTTTTGGGGGGTCCTTGTCTGGAAAATAAATGCAAACTTTGTAAGAGCTGTTCTCTAGAATAAAAACGCGACTTTCAAGATATTGCTGTAAGAAATGTGAAATGTACTACTGTTTGGAGCATGCCAGGCAGATTTGCAAGAAGTGTGCCGAGAATATGTAGTAAAAACTCTCAAGTAGATATATACTAAAATTTAGTTAAAAGATCTTATTAACTGTAATGATGTGCATGAAATTGATGAGAAGTGATGATGTTTATTGTTCCCTTATATTTGCAATATAACATTACAATTTCCCATTTTTTTATGTTAGCAGTATTAGTTTATTTTCTGCAACTTATGTTTTTGAAACATACTGTAATATACTGTAATGTTTTGAAAAATAAAATATGGAATATTAAAATAATATAAATAAAACAATGAAATACCAAAAATGCACATTTGGGGAGAATTTCAGACAGCATAAAGCCAGATATATAAATGGTATCTCTCAGATATATTGCGTCCGATCATGTAACAATGGGTATTGTGCCTGATGGAGGTTTGAGATAATAAAAAGGATGAGAAGAGAAAGGGAGTTGTTATTAAAGGTATAATTATAAAATTAAGCATAATTCAATTACAGTGATGATATTTTACTTATTTGTAAAAATTCAACAACTACCTACATCCTATCAGACACTCCTACATGAAGTAGATGTGAACACTTCACTCATCCAGTACAATGATAGATGCAACATTGATATAAATAAGAAATTATTAGATGCACTTCATATTAAGTGATGTGTGAGTCGATCACAGTAATATATACCTATGGTTCAAAATGCTTGGAAGATAATTTATAAAGTGCTGCCTTCTATACTGAAAGTCTCATTTAAAAACTCTTCAAACTACTATTTTATACATCTGTATTTAATACTGAAATATTTGCTATTAAACAAGCTATTCTTTATGCAACTCAGAATTCTATAAAGAATTTAGTAATTTTAACAGATTGTCTTTCGCCTTTAGAATCACTAAAATCAGTTTATTACTATTCCAATTGTAACTCATTGAATTTAAAGTACTTAATATTCAATAACAATATAACATATCTGTCAAACACATTTGGATTCCTGGACATAAGAACATTAGGGCAATGAAGCAATAGATAAATTAGAAAAAATTAGGCAGAGAAAAAGGAGAATTCTGTGACTGCAGTTTGCCATATACTTATATTTTAAGGCATTAAAAACAATTAATATCTGATAAATGGTAAGGTAAATGGGATCAACTAAATGCTGCAAAACTTCTTAAATACTACTGTATTCAGAAAATTATACTGAATATTCTTTGGATCCATCATGTTAATTTTCTTAGAAAGCTAACAGTTACTATTCTCAGAATCACACCAGGGCACATATCCACACCTGAACAAATACACAGAATTAAAATTAAAAACTATTACTACTGTGATTGTTGCTTTTGACTGTCATAACTTATAAAATGAGTTACTAATTACAAGTTCCGAGTTAATTACAAACAATTTTGAAACCCCCATAACTATGCATTCTTTGTTATGCAAACCATCTCCAAAAGTTTCTAATACATTTTAGATTTCTTAAAAATGAAAATTTAATATAACATAAACATATTTAAAATCTCATGTTTGTTAGTGGACTGTTTTATTGCATAATTGTATATAATTTTAACAATGTAACTTATACTTTTAAATGGATTTGTATGTTAATTTATTCATATACTTGTATTTGTATTACAGTTTTGTTTTATGTATTGTAAATGTGCGAAATATTCATGATAATAGGATGTAGTCCAATCAAAAATGAATAAGTTTAGTTAATTGTATGAGAAAACATTTTAACATCAGTTTAAAGTAAGCACATTTTAATTCCTATACAGGATGTATCATAATAACTATTCCTAATTTTCAGATTCATAGAAGACATGAAAATATTATTTTCTTAATAAAGCAGTGTCTTGGAAATGTTTCTTTTTAATGTAAAATCTGAAACTGATTTCTTATTAATTGAGATATTATCGGATGTCACACCAGTTACTTCATAGCTTAAGCTTTCCAATTTCAGTATAATGCCTTTCAGAAATTCAAACAGGATTTCAGCTTGTTTTATTCTCACAGGCAATATATATCAATGTACTGTGTGTCTAAACTGCATGCCATAAACACAGATTCATGCTCAGTTTAATTGCATGCCTCGCCAACAATGCTTCCACCCTTATAATTATTCTCCAGGGGTTTCAGGTGAAACTTGTCCATTAAGAGGAAAACAATTCTATCGTCTTTGCTTAATAATTCAGCCTTTTTAGCCCAATACCCCAGAGAATTGGCCATCCTGTTCAGTTAAGGTTTTGTAGAAAGGCTATTGCATACTTAAGACATAGTAACTGTTAAAGCACTACTCCTTAAAGCATGTAACAATGAGGTGAGATGGAATGCCAGAGACTACAAAACTATTTTCCACGAATACCTGGCCCCTGACTTGTAACAAGTCAAGCATAGAAACCTGCTCTTTCATAAATGAAATTGATTCTTTTTTATTTGCTAACTTCACAGATTTGTTAAAGCATTCTCTATTAGTCCATGCTATTGTCAGTGGGTTGATTTTGACTTCAACTGCTGAAATTTTAACAAAAATCATTATGAAGAAGTGACCCTACTTGATTAGTGTTATTCACTGCTGCTGACAGCTCCATGTTTCCCACCTCGTGCAATTCAATTTTATTTACAAAACAAATGTCAAGTATAGCACAACATGTAACTTTTGGCACTGGACTATCCCTCACTGAAATAAAATATATGCCACTGTCTTTTTTCTAATAATCCACCCATCATTTAGTTCACAGCAAGCAATCTTCTCAACTAGTTTCTCTATACTACAACATTTTGTTTTCTTGATGCACTCTTCTTCAGCTCTCAAGCTCTCTGCAATTGGAGCATTTATGGAGTAATTTTCAAACACTCTTCAGCATTCTCTCTTAAGTAGAGGGCTTTGACAAATAAGAAGGATATCCAGGCAAAAGTGAAGGAATTGCACCTGTAACAAGTTAAAGAATTGTTTATGAAAATCTTTAATGTCATGTAAGTAATAACCAAATTAATATTAATAATAATAATAATAATAATAATAATAATAATAATAATAATAATAAGAAGAAGAAGAAGAAGAAGAAGAAGAAGAAGAAGAAGAAGAAGAAGAAGAAGAATAGAATCTATATTATATTAACAACAGGAATCATGTTTATAACTCATAGTAGTGTTTATGAGTTCAAATAATTGAAGCAATTAAAAAGTTTAACAATGAACATAATAAAATCTGTAAATGGTTTGATTGTTTGTGCAGTTTAATCACATTCCTTAATATATCTTGGTCATCCCATTCTACTTAGGATGTGAAAGGTTAGTAAACGTTTATTCAGAGACTCCTTTTTTCAGGCTTGAGGGCTTTTAGTGTTTTAAATGTATTATATGAGACCCAGGGCTTTCCTTTCTTTCCAGAAACCAACCAACTTGCTCAGGGCAACAGAATTATATTATAGCGGTTTCACTCTGGTCAATTCAAAGTCACATGTGGTAATCCCGACTCGCAATATATATATATATATATATATATATATATATGTGTGTGTGTGTGTGTGTGTGTGTGTGTGTGTGTGTGTGTGTGTATGTGTCTTTCTACAGTTCCCCCTCCAGTCCTTCCCTTCCTCAAACTTGAGACCAGAATTACAACAATACTTTACTCTCTCAACATTACTACTGCCACTGCAAGAGGAGAACTGAGTATAGCGGGGGATGATTGCAAAGCCAGGAAAAAAGGCCTTGAGTGGACTGATGAAAATGAAAACGCTATAGGAATAAGCAACCATATGCTTCAAACACTTATATCCATGGTTATGCGTATAAAATTTTTATCTTTTCAATTTTCTTCCATCTAAGGTGCCGTTTTAAATTTATCATTGTACATTTTCATTTGAAAATATTCTATATGTTAACCACAAATTACTATTTAACCTTATATTGTGTGGGTGGCAAGCATAGGCCAATACACTATAGGCTATAGCAAACACAGTGAAGCTAATACTGTAGGTTAGGTTAAGCTGTATGATCAGTGTCAATGGAAGTATAACAGTACTGTATTTATAATGCTACAGTTATACATAAAAAACGTCTACCTTCTCAATTTTCTTCCACTTAAGGTTAATTTATTATAGTACACTTTCATTTGAAAATATTCTACATGCTTAACCTCAAGTTATTATGCATGGGAGGTAAGCACAGTGAAGCAGTAATGGATCTTGTGGTTTCTAGGTTAGTTTTGGGTTATGTGTATATGAACAAATATTAATGTAATTTCTGGTTTTATTTACTGCACTAATGTTCCAATGTACTATACGCTATGGTTGTGCATATCAAATTTGTACCTTTTCATCTTCTGATAACAGTTAAACCTAATTGCGGGTTTTCTTTAACCTAGGGTGGTAGGTATAAAGCTCAATAATCCTCACAGCTTATGCTGACAAATTAGATGTTTGTATTATTACAGCAATTCATATTTCAACATGCTCCCTAATGGGAAAGGATAATTTACTTCTTACCAGCTAATTAAATATGCTCTGGTTAATGGCCTTATAAACTTATATGGTATGTTCCTTTATGTATGGTATGATTGTACGACAATGATGGATGTGAGAAATAGATGTGCATGGTTACTTTATTTCTCATTTATGACTTAGTAATAGTCTTTTGCCCTGAATGGTGCCCATTGAGAGATCTGGAGAATGCTACAAAGAAGCTTTTTTTTTTTAAAGGCGTGGACGATCTAGTGGAGCTGTAAGTTGTTTTCCAGTCTTGCTGTTGTACAGTGATAGACTTCTTTCTATGTCATGGGCTGAAGGTGCTTTCACAAAGCTATACAAGCAAAATTCGTTTCAATAAATAAAGTCAGAAACAATTTAACATTCATACGCGCGTATGTATAGGTTATGTTAAACATTCTACAAAACATTACAAAATGCTATTTGACACGATATCAATTAAAGCAAAAGGAGTTGTTAGTAATGCATCTAGGTATATAATTGTCTTATAAAAACTTACCACAGTGTATTCTGTAGGAATGAAATTATCCCGGTGAACACGTTTTGGTTAATCATTTCCTTCTTTAGTTTTCATCTGATGGAAACCCAAACATGCTTACTTTCGGCTCCAAAGAATAACTTCCTTTACACTAGGGTATACAGTATCTGCGTGGAATTTTACACTTTATCACCAATTATGTTCTGCATTAATAAAACATCATAAAACTATGTAGCTTTAACTACTAGTACACACATCGGGGACTTCTGATTTTGAAGTAAGTAGCCAGACATATTTCAGTGTTACGGCCTTATTCCCAGAAGGCGTTGCCATAGGCTTAAAGTGAAGCCGAGGGATATTTTTTTCTCAACTAGAGGAGTGGAGAGGCAACAGGCATAGAACGGCCGCTATAAAGATAGGGTGGGTGGAAAAAATGACTACTTTTCAGCAACAACTGCATAAAACAAATCCCCATTCCCTACTGATACCTCTGCATATCACACATATTTACGCTGAAATATTGTGCTCCTACTCACATATCGTATTAGTGCCTTAAAGTTTGGTATGAACCAGTATTAGTAACATTTTTGCTAATCATGTCACATAACGGCGCAATTGGCGTGACGCTACAAACTTAACGTGTACATACGCTTCCTCTGTACCCTCTGTATGTAGCTGTAATATCTTGGTATACACTCTCTGTTTTTCACGCCTATAATATAGAAAGGGACGCAAAGAACCATGGGAGTTAAAGAGCAACCACAAATAACACTCAATTTCTTATTCTTCAGGATTGTTACAACATGGCCACCGGAAAATGCATATCAGCTAATGGGAACTTTGCCAACCGAAGTGTGTTTAATGAGCTGAAAAGATTTGCATTGAAACTGAAAGGAACAATGGTTCTGAACAGTACTGTAGCCAAAAAATATTAAGGGGAGGGTTATGTATAGGGATTTCCATTTTTAAGACAATTTGTATCAAGACATGCGACGTAAATATAGCACTACCAGTGACACCATTAGGAAGTATCTCGTTCCTACCAACCTAGAAAGATGCTATTATTTTAAGAAATCTACTTTTGCTATTAATTTTTACATTGTTTCTGGCAAAGGGAGGTTCCAACCACCAACCACCTCCCTAACTACGCCTCTGGCTCTGAAAAAAATTCTGCATTAACAAGGATTTAAATAACTTTAGGAGATACATAGAAGATTTCAGCTGTGGCTGATATGTTCGGCTGACACATTTTTGATGCAACGATTGCAAACACAATAGTTTGGATTAGCATAACTGCGATACCCTCGTAGTTATTACGATTTGTACTCGATTGGGACAGTTGGGTTGGTAGAGGCTGTTCTCGCGCAGTATTGTTAATGTACGTTGGCAACGCACATAGGCAAGTTTGTCCGTTTGTTCATCTAACCCATGCTCCTAAGTTATGCACATAGGAATTTGTACATTGTAACTTTATTTAAATAAAACCTACTCGGAATATAATATCCAAGGTTATATATAGCTTTTTCGTCCCTGGTGTGATACGAGCAGAGTGGCGCAGTGGAAGCGTGCTGGGCCCATAACCCAGAGGTCCGTGGATCGAAACCACGCTCTGCTAAATGAATTTTTATCCCCCTTAATTAGTATTTTAACATTTGCTGTGGAATGCTTATGTGTTTTGGGTAAATTTAATATCGTTTCAGTGCCAGTTAATTTATCGAACACATTACACAATGCTTGCCGTATAAATTCCCAAAGCTTTTGTTGTTTTATTTAGTATAGCTAACAAATGAATAAACAGCAGAATGACCCAAAGGAAGCGGGATGGGCCCATAACCTATAGGTCCGTGGATCGAAATTAAGCTTTGATAATTACATTTTCTTTGTGTAATTCTGATCTTATGCTTTGCTAATTACATTTTCTTTGTGTAATTCCGATCTGAACTACTTAGAATAAACATTATTATTATTATTATTATTATTATATTTATATTTAACCTGTAAATCATACAAGTACTTTACATATGTGGATTGTGAAGTTATAGGACAGATTTCGTATGTACAACAAGGAATTCTTTGGTAAATGCTGCAGTGGAAGCCACTACGTGAGAAAAAACAATGACCAAGCTGATGTCATTATATGAAAATTAAATAGCATAATATAGTGCTGTTATACAACACGGTGATCTATTATATTCGCATGGCTTTCTCTACTCACTCTTCTACAAAATATTCTTATAACGTTTATTCTTCTATCTGCTTCATATTAATCGACATCAACGTTTGCAGATAGTGTTTGTACCTATAGTCGTACGTTTAAAAACGGGTGGCTATTTTTTTGATATTCCACTCTTTGATTAACCAGAAAACACCGAGTAGTGACTTAACACTTAAAAAAATAGGTATTTGAAAATTCAAACCTAAAACAAACAATATCTTGGAAATGTAAATGCCACAAAAATGTAGTTGATATAGTTTTTTATTTTTTTAACGAGATCTACATTTTTTTTGTGAAGTTAGGCAATACGCTTTTGTTTATTCCTTTCGATTTACAAGTTATACAACATTCATTCCGAATGAAGAGGATTTCCTGGGTTATTTGAAGGATATTTAGGTTATGCGTTTTATTAGTCATATAAATATCTTAAACATTGATCTTTTAATAAACATCATTAGAGGCATTTTTGAGAAAATAAAAGACAATGAAACATTTTCCATGTAAAGGGTACTTTAGGGCGGTGGGGTTTTCTTGAAAATCTTCGTGTCGCATCCTTTGAAGATGTTGAACTAAAACACATTTGGTATTTATCCGATTTTTTGTTTTTGACTTATGCTATAGACACGCGCGCGGACGTTTTTCTAAAAGATTTTTAATTTAGAATACCTCAAAGCGTGTTTTCCGGTAAAATTCCGATATATAATTTTTGGGTGGAATGCAGCACTTCATCTGTTTGTTATAGGTAAGCAGCAGAGAAAGTAAAAATGTCTCTCAAACTTTTAAAAACGCTTTTAACTCCAATGCGTTGTGACCTTTAGTGTTTGTTACAAATAAATATCAATGGCATGAAAATAATGATATCAAATATTAGACATCCAATTTATCAGCGGTTTATCCTACCGAGTCATTTTTCTCCATTCGAAAACGAATAATGCTTCTCGAGTGGCGGCTCCCCGTTTGAAGGGAGTAAGAGAAGTTATAATAACATAAAGTTTGAAGATAAATGCAAATACACGTAATGTTTAATTTTTCACTCTCACTGGATTACGCAGAGAGTGCATTAGGGGGATGGGGCTGAAATAGGAATATCTGAAACACACCATATTACTACGCCCCTGTTCAGCTTAGCTATATACCCTGTGGATTTTCCAGTGCTGTACAATAAATCCGAAAAAAAAACCACGGTAACATTTGTTGCCACTCTTAGGTGATTTTCAACATATTTTAAAACTAGGTATCCAGTTCGAACTATGGAGTCACCACTTAAATTGGTTCTTTACTCACGAGTTGTCACTGCGCTCCTCGGCCATTCCGGTAAAGGTAGAGGTGATTCAACGGAGGTACACCCCGCGCGCTGCGCCCTGCACAGATCTATTGCGGCTACCACTCCCCAGGAGGAAGGGATGAGGTGAAGTAACCACAGGAGGCTACAGGCCATAGGTAGACAGACAACAGAGACGCGCGGAAGTCCCTAACATTTGGAAGCTCGCAGACCCATCCCACTGTTGGAGCCGCCGAGAAGGCTGATGAACGACCCACCAATCAATCAGTCCTGTAGTATCCACTAAGAATACTCTTTCTATTTAGCATGCATCCACGCCATCTGTCCGGCACCGCCATACGCCTCGAAAATTAGAAGCACGTCTGAAAGATGAGAAGGAAACAGAATGAAAGGGAAATGATGGAAAGGAAATCTTGGTAGAGAAGAAATCACCCCAGCATTCGCCTGACGACCCGGGGAAACCACGAGAAAACCATTGGTCAGAGAAGACGGTCGCCGGGATCGAACCTGGGATCTCCCGAATGCGAGTCGCAACACGTTACAGCGGCGTCACCTCGCTCGGTGCCGCTCCAGTTGTTTCGGTATTAAATCCTTGCTGTTTCTATATTTTTACTTTCTCTACTACGTATAGTAAGTAGGGAAAGTATTGTATTCCACCCAAAAATTCGAGACCCCCTGAATCCAAAAAAGCATTTTTTGAAACATGTCCGTGTGTGTGTCTGTGTGTCAGTGTGTGTGTGTGTGTGTGTGTGTGTGTGTGTGTGTGTGTGTGTCTGACTGTGAACAGTATAACTCAGAAACGAACAGTCGGATAAGCACCAAACTTGGTATTTAGGTTCAGTATCTTCCAGAGATGCGACACGAAGGTTTTCAAGAAAATCCCCCCACCCCAGGATACCCTTTACACGGAAGATGTTTCGAAAATTTTAACTTTCTCAAAAACGGCTCTAACGATTTTGATTAAAATATCATATGTTTAAGATATTTTCATGGCAAATAAAATGTATATGTTGAATGTCTCCAAAAGTATTCTTTATTGTGAACGACTTTTGCATAACTGGTAAACCATAAGAGATAGACAAAATTTTACTACACACGCGTTAAAATACACAATTTATGTCATATACATTTTTGTTGTTGAGTGAACCATTTTCGAGATATTGCTTGTTATTCTCTTAAATTTTTCAATACTTATTTTCTCAAATGGAAATTCGTTATTCATTTTTTTTGTCTTGTATATGCAAAGAATATTAATCTGTGGCAAAGGGAATGGTGCTGCACCTAGCAACCAGCTATTAAAAGATATCTATGTGCTTAAAGGCTACTGTATTTCTATATTGCCCTTGTAAATATATATTCCCCTTACATCTACAAGAAAATTAGCAATAAGATATAGTCTACAAATGTTTATCTCGATTAACATGAAGTAGATGGAGAATAAGCGTTTGAAAAAATAGTTTGTACAAGAGTAGAGAAAGTCATGTGAGTGTAACACATCAGATTTTTTTTGTTCTGGTAATGCAAAGAGAGTGGAATACTCCACATAGCAACCAACTCTTAAAATATATCGCTTAAAACCTACCATATTCCCCTTGCATCTACAAGAAAATTAGTAATAAGATTAACATCTCGAGTAACATGAAGCATATGGGGAATAAGCGTTTGTAAAAATAGTTCGTACAAGAGTAGAGAAAGTCATGTGAGTGTAACACATCATAATTTTTTTTAACTTTTCACTGCTAGAATCAATTTAGAGATATATTTTTTTCACACAGGCGAATAACAGTTTATTATTGCATAAAACAAATAAAATCATCTGGTGATGTGGAGCGGCGTGTCTGCCCATTTAAAAGGTTCCGAATCTTGTCAGGGATGAGTTATCTGAATAAGGGGTTTTCTGGATTTTTTCCTTTCTCTTTCCTCAAAGGACGAATACCAGGTAACTGAACTCAATGTACCCCGGGCTCATTTGCGCATCATGTCACCCGTTTCATCAATTTATCGTCCTATATAAAACCTATATAGTTAAACGACCTTAACCTAATTTTTTAAAAAAGGTTTCTGTCATGGATGGTCACAACATCTGCTAACTCATTTCTAGACCACGGATTTTAAGATAAATGCCTATCCAGTTCCATTAAGAAGGAACTGTCTAAGGCGTTCTAAAAAGAGTGGTTGGCGCCTAGTGCTTTCTTCTTAGAACTGTTTAAAAGAGTAAGGACAGGCTGGTCCCGTAGCTCACTCGGTAGGGTATCTGCCTGTTGTATTAGGCGTCACGGTTTCGATTCTCGGCTGGTGGGTGGTAATTTTACTCTAGCCAAGATTATTCCTTATCCTCCCCAGAGTCTGGAAGTATGAATGTGTGCATCATCTAATGATTAAAAACCAAAGTGTAAGCCCCAACGACAAGAGTTACGCGCGTTAACACCATTGCCAATAGGGAATAAGTTCCAAAGTAAAGTTCCAATGCAGTTAAAAGGCGGGGTATAAATGGAAGTAGAAAAACATAATGTTTAAATTGTCCTAAGAGTTTAATATATTTTTTTACTTAGAACTGTCTGAAATACTTAATATAAAAAAAAAGTTATTTATTTTTAAATTTGCATCACTCACAGAAGCGTTGTGAAGCGCAAGGGGACTAAAATGTGGATTCCAGCCAATAATAAAACAGCCCATTACGGCTGGCCACCAACAATTTACATGACTCTGCCAACGTTTGAAGCTACGACAATATGCAATTAAATTTAATTTCCAGTTTCTGGGTGTGGTTTGGTGCTCATAATTGTGTTCGGCTACATTGCATAGAATTGTGAAGAGAACCAACGGCGAAATATGCTTTCAAAAGCTGCTTTAATGCCTTTCTGACTGGTTGACTACGAATTCCTTGTTTCAAGATGGGAAAATAATGTCGTTAATGACACATAGAGATAAGAGTTATAAATTTTCTTCGTTATGAGAACGCTAATTTTTAAGGGTTTATACAGTAGAGGTCTGCAAGGACCGAAATTATTGTTCTTATCAACTATTGTTATTGTTATTATTATTATTATTATTATTATTATTATTATTATTATTATTATTATTATTATTATTATTATTATTATTATTGTTAGTGATGGTGATAGTAGTCCAGGAAGCCTGGGTTCGATTTCCGGTACCGGTATGGGGATGTTTTCCTTTGCTGGGAGGCCTAGTAAGGGGTGCACTCAGGTCCTTGGGACCAATTTAGGACCCACTTACAGAAGTAATGGCATCTGCGATTCTGGAATCCTCATGTAGGTAGTCAGCGACATGTTGACGGCATACTGCTTTATTGGCCACATGTCGCAACTATTACTACACTCTGTCCACGATATCCTTGGTGTGGATGGACGGAAGGAGGCGAAGTTTACAGCTGCTGTGTTGTTATAATTATTACCCGCAATTGGCCGAAGTGAGGATTTATTTATTATTACTTCTATTGCTATTGGATATGCATGCTGGATGTATTCATTCCGGGTATCTAAACATCGCGAATAAATAAATCTGATGTATTACATTCACATGACTTTCTCTACCTTCTATCGCTTATTAGTGGGTACACAAACTATACTTACTAAAACTTATTTTTCTATCTACTTCAAATTTAATCTAAATAAACTTTTTCAGAAATAGCTACATTACACATTTCGTTACAGATAGGGAACAGCGATAGTCCAATATTTAAGAACTGGACGCTATACGCTGGTATTAAAATCCCATACTGTTTCATGCAATCGCGAGAAACAACTGAATATTGAAAGGACTTTAAAGAATGACCAAAAATGTACAATTCGAACAATTAATAATTGATATCTCGGAAATGCCTGATGACACAAAAACGTTATTTGAAATAAATTGTGTGTTTTAAAGAGATCTATATTTCTTGTGTAGTACGTTTTCTTCTATCGCTTAACGTTTACTGGTTATACAAGATCATGGCGGAAGCATAGATACTATGATTTCACCATTATACAAGATTATACAAAATTCCTTCCAAATGAAGAGGACTTCAGAGGCTACTCCCAGAATATTCAAGATATATCTACATTATATTTGTCATGTAAATATCATTAATATATGGTATGTTAATAAAAAATCGTTAGAGCCAGTTTTTATAAAATTAAAAATTTCGAAAAATGTTCCAAGTAAAGGGTAATTTGCGGTGGGGGATTTTCTTGAAAATATTTGTGTCGTATATTCAGAAGGTATTGAACCTAAATAAAGCTTTGTGTTTATCCAACTTTTAGTTTTTGAGTTATGCTGTTCACAGTCATACAAACAGGCACTCATTGAAATTTGTTCTAAAATTATTTTTTTTGATTCAGATGACCTCAAAGCATATATTTCCAGTGAAATCTCATTGTCGAATTTTTGGGTGGAATGCAATATCTTCTCTACCTACTATGTACGTAGTAGAGGAAGTAAAAAATGCAACTAATCTTTTTCATTTTTATTTTCTCTTTACATGCAAATAACTTTCGTTATATTTTAAATGTGACAATTTGTATAAAATCTGTTTTCAAAGTAGTGTCAGCTATATTAGTGTAAGCTATTGATCTTAACTTTCACTTTATAAAGTTCATTTTGAAAATACAGATTCACAAGTGCATGTTGAACTGAAAAGCTTACATAAGTGTAGATTGTACTGATGGGCTATTTTAACTCGTTAAGCAAATGGCAGCGTAAAGTAAAACATGACAGATTTTTCGATCTAATCACCACATTAACCTAAATTAGTAAAACAGTACAGTGAACATAAAAGTATTTATTAACATTTCAGGTTTTGTATTGTTTGAACGGTTCTAAGTCCGAGCTCCGCGGTCCGGATTCGCACTGGGGCCCTTGAAAGTCAAAGTAGTTTTTATGGGAATTTTCAGATTTCGTGGAATAACTTATCATTTCGGTACAAACAAATAAATAAACAAAATACAAATAAAGTCAAAATAAAATAAATCTTTAATACATCCTGGCACCAGGTTGCCTAACCTAGATGCATATTTCAAATGTATTATTTCTTAATTAATACTTATTACATAATTTGTTTCCATTCATACTTATACAGATGTAAGTAAGAAAGTAAGGTAATTTATTTCATCTCTTCCAATTACAAATGTTGTACATATGTATAATCTGTCCCCGGAGTTGCTTAAAATTGGCAACATATACACTTAACACCCTGGTTGTTTAGTACAATAAATTAAATTAAATTAAATTAAATTTAGTTTTATTTATGGACGCTCTTTAACTACTATGGTTCTTAGCGTCCCATTCCATATTGGGCGTGAAAGACCGGTAATTTTTCTCAGATGCCTCTTTATCAGGCTTGAGGTTCTTTTACGTGCCGTAAATGTACGACCGAAGGAAGCCATGCTAAGGACTTTTACGCCCGAAAAGTCCTCCGCCGGGTTTGAACCCGCGACCTTGGGAACTAGAGGCTAGCACGGTACCACTAGTCCACGGACCCTTACGTATTACATGTATGTTTACCTCCAAGTCTAACTTCAACTAGTTGCCTCTTTTATAAATTATCCACATCGTCATTATCATTTTTGGATCCTCACTTTCTTTGATGATTTTTCTCCACCATTTCTGTCTTACTTTCCCTACGTATTTATAGATTAAGACAATTGGGATTAATAATAAGAATTTTATCTTTAGGTTTTGCAGATCTAGCTTTTTTCACTACATTAAAACTTAAAAAAATGATTGCAATAAAAAAAATCATGTATTCGTAACCTAGTTAGCTAAAATAAAATAAACAACAAATATACAATGGAGACAATTCTAATAATACATTCACTACTACAATTGCTACTGGAACCCACACTTTTTTCCAACTGGTTTTAGTTTTAACCTAGTTTAAGCTTTTAACTATTGGTAACCAGCAGTATTAGCTACCGGTAACCAGAATACCTCTTAAACTAAGTATGCATTTTATCAATTTATTTAATATTCTATTTCACTTACTTAATATTCTCTAAATGTTTTATTTTAATTGTATATATATTAGCTTTGGTTTAACTAGTTCTTCATTCCTCAAGCTTATTTGGCTAAACTCGTTTCTGCTGTTTACAGTATATTCTCAATTTGTTTGTTTTATTTAAAATTTAAACACCAACTTTCCATTTGAAAATTGACCTATCATTATTATATTCTTTAAATGAATGTGTTATTATTTATTTATATTAAATAACTTTTAACCTTAATTTTCTTTTATAATTAGCATAAATATTTCTTTGATATATCAATTTACTAAATTTATATAATTCTTTACTAAATATTCATTTTCACCTTAAAGTTCATGAATATTTGTTTGTATCATTGTTTGTTAATAAATTTAATTAAAATTCTGATTAAATTCAATACTTATTTAGTCTAAAATTCAACCTAATTATTTCTTTGTATTATTACCCTTTATCATATCACTGTGCCTGCGATCTTCCACACTTGAACAACCAATAATCACTTCTCTTTCATCTATTTTTTATTCAGAACCTTATGGTATGTCGGTAAATAACCATAACGAATACATGTCACATTTTGCAATAATAGTTTCTTAATTTCTGGCTGTTCATACTTTACATCAGTAATTTCGTCCACTTCACTACATCTCCGCTGAGCCGTCGGGACAGGAACAAGTTGGGCAGTACGCTAGTAGATGGCACTAAAAGCAACGTCATGATCTTGGCGCATTTCATAACGGGATTGCTTTCGAAGGCGTCTCTCAAGTAACGTTTTTGTGTGTTCCGTGTAGACAGCGTGCGGTATCAAAACCTGTCTCACCCAACCGTTAAAAATGGTGTTCAGATAACCATCTAATGCCATCCAAAAGAAATACTGCCACTAACACTCTCGTTAAATCCCTAAGGTTTATGAGGCACTGGATTCATGTGCAGTGAAGAATATTATTTTCCTAACGGTAGCTACGTGGAGAATAATCTTTAGTACCGACACATGAAGGTGCTTATGAAGTGCGGAGTTAAACATTATTACATGACTGTATAAAGCACTTCATTTTCTGTACCATATATCAATTATATGGCAAAGGCTACTGGTTAAATATTAGATGAAGTGATAACTGGTACATAAACGTGAGAACAGAATAGAACAGAACAAAACAAAAATGGGGTTGTAGTTTGCGAAGCCCACTCTTTGTACATCCCCATGAAGATCTTTTGAGACAGTTCTCGTAGCCATGGTGCTTGTGTTTGGCTTTGCTTTTCCGTCGCGGTGTCGAATCTCGCCGTTTACATGGATGTTTGTGTTCGTGCGTGCAAGACTGCAGAAAATGAATAATAATAAAAAAATCTCATATGTTACACTCACATGACTTTCTCTTCTCTTGTACAAACTATTTTTACAAACGCTTATTCTCCATCTACTTCATGTTAGTCGAGATATCGAGATGTTAATCGTATTGTTAATTTTCTTGTAATTGCAAGGGGAATAGCTTTAAGCGATAGTCAAATTTTTTAACAGCTGGTTGCTAAGTTGAGCATTCCATTCTTTGCATGTTCAGGACATAAAAAACGAATAACGAATTCCCATTTGAGAAAAAGGTATAAGTATTGGAAAATTCAGACAAATAACAAGGAATATCTCGGATGTGTTCAATCGATTAACGAGATCTACTTTTTTCGTGAAGAAAAATGTTGTCTATCTCTTACGGTTTACCAGTTATGGAAAAACCATTCACAAAGAAGAGGACTTTTGGGCATTCCCAGAAAATTCAAGATATACATTTTATTTGTGATGAAAATATCTATAATATCTATATTATCTGTATAATGAGGTCGCACCCCTCTCTTTACATTCCATTATTTAACTATTTTATCAATCTCAGCTCTCTCATCTTTTCTAACTGCTGTAATCCATTTCTCCCTTACTTTTCCAAATATTCTCCCATGATTTTATTCCTGTTTATTCCTGTATCAGTCAACATTTTAACCGCTATAATTTCTTTCTGTAGTTCTTCCCATTTTATTTCTCATATACCCTCCATCTTTTCACCCCATCACATTCTAATAAACAATGAAATATTCGTTCAAGCTCCCAACACATAATGCATCCTTCTCCAGTTTCTCCATTCAAACCCTTTAAAAATAGTGTTCCTGATCGGATCCATGCAAATCCTTCCCTCCCAAATGTATCACAACAATACAGACATTTCTCCCTCTCCAACCTTTTTAATTCTATAAAAAAGAAAAAGGAGAAGAAATGCACATAAATATTTTAGGTACTCCATGACTTTATGGCTGAGATCGTTTTTTGTTTGTTCTTCAGTAAAACGATAATCTGACGAGAAAGCAGAAGACATACGTAGTTGTTTTTTAATGCTGGCGCATAAAAGTTTAGTGCATGTAAAAATTGTGTATTATATTTTTGCAGTAAGTTATATTTAAGCCTTAATTAAATAAAAATGATTTACATCAAAGGAAAGAACCTTCAGGCATCACTCAGCATGTCTTATGCCAGTGCAGGTTATGACAATAACCTAATACGTGTGAGTTAACAGAAGACTTTGAAGCGCTGATAGTCCGTTGAAGGTTTACTTATGTCACTGATTTGCTTTTTCTATTATTTTACTTATGCTTTTCTTTTACGTAATTTCACTTTAGGTTCGCTTAATTAGCTTCTTCTGTTACTCATGGAGTATTTTTGCTTTTTACTATCTCTACCACGTGCGTAAAGATCCAAAAATTCGATATCCAGATTTCACCGGAAATACATGTTTTGAGACACCTGAATCCAAATAAAGCATTTTTTGAAACATGTTCATGTATGTGTGTGTGTGTCTGTGAACAGCATAACTCAAAAACGAAAAGTTGGGTAAATATCGGACTTGGTATTTGAGTTCAGTATATTTCAAAGATGCGATACGAAGATTTTCAAGAAAATCCCCCGCCTCAAACTACCCTTTACATGGAACATTTTACAAAATTTTAATTTTCTAAAAAGTATCTCAAACGATTTTGATTAAAATACCATATATAAAATGTATATCTTGAATTCTCTAGGAATAGCCTAGGAAGTCTTCTACATTCGGAAGAATCTTGTATAATCTTGTATAACTGGTACGTAACTGATAGACGAAAACGTACCACACAAAAAATGTTAATCTCTTTTAATTATACAGTTTATTCAAAATATTTTTTGTGTCGTAAGCTGTTTCTGAGATATCCGTTATTAAAGGTTCGAATTGTTCAATACTTATTCTTTTTAAGTCCCATTGATTTTCAGCTGCTTCTCACGATTGCATGGAAACAGTATGGAATTTTAAGGCCAGCATATAGCGTCCAGTTCTTAAATATTTGACTATTGTTGTTCTCTTTGTATCCATAACGAAATGTGTAATGTAGCTATTTTTACAAATGTTTATTTGGATTAAAATGTAGTAGATAGAAAAATAAGCTTTAGTAAGAATAGTTTGTATACTCACTAATAAAGATAAGGGGTAGAGAAAGTCAATGTGAGTGTATCACATCAGATTTTTACTCTTATATGCATGGATACTGAAATAGAGATCCCAGAGTTATGGGTGAAAGAATGCCATTAATATTTTTATTCTGGTATAATTTTTTATTATTATTAAGTTTTATTATTAATTCTATCTTCAATCCATTCAATTCTAACACTAACAATTACAGTAGTGTTGGTGAGACAAGAATCTGATATGGTAAAAAATATTTTCTACTTCACAAATATATGTCTGCTTCTTTAGTAAATACTCAAATGGAGTTTTATTTGTTATTATTTAAAAAGTTGAACACATTGTGATTGTGTGTGTGTTATTACAGGCAGACGATACAACTTGTAAATTATTTTCAAAAATACACATACTGCACCCATGCATTCTTGATTAGTATCTAACTACCCGAAACACTTTCAAGAGAACTGAAAAATACTTTTAAAGTGTTAACAAAACTGTCCCTATACCGTTTATTAGTTTTGGCGCACACAATTTGTTTTGATAAATGAATACATTCTCAATAAAGTGTGCGGGCTTTCCAGGAATATCTTTAAGTGTTTTCAGAAGGTACCTGCATATATTTATTTATTTAAATTCACCATTTGATTTCAATTCAGAAATATTGGCTTCGTTAACAATGCATTATTAGTGCAAAAAGAACAGGTATAATTAGATGTAATACAGAAATGCTAATTTCTTACATGAGTAGGTGCTTAAACTAAATTTTGGAATTGTAAAACATAGTATATTCCATAAGAAAGCTTATAAATTGAATCATATATAGTTTTAATGAGACAAACAAGCACAAATTACATGTTATTAGTTTTCTACGCTTCAGATTAGTTTCTCCGATTATTGGCTGGTCGTTATTTCTAGTAATAGTGGCTATTATTGCTACTATTATTATTATTGTTATTATTATTAGTAGTAGTAGTGGTATTGAACTGTTATGATGATGATTATAGCATCGATGTGCGATTACAGTAAGTGCATAAATGAGCCTTGGGGAGAAAAAAAGAATAGCCAGCATTTCGAAGCCGGTTCCGCAGGACAATAACTTGTAGTTAGCTTATTTCCATCTATCCTGGGATCAACATAGAGTTATTCGACATTGAGGATTAGGGGAATCCCCCCGGAAGAAACCTTATCCAAGTATCCAATCGACACTACTCCACACCACGGCGGTGAGCGCTGCTCATTATTACATTATTGCCACAATAATTATTGCTACATTATTGCCACAAATGCGGGTATTCTTCCAATCATTTTCTCTCACTCTCAACCTCCATCTTAGTGCTTCTCTCTCTTCCATAGAATTTTCCACTCTTTACATTCCTGAAGAGGAAGTTTTTCACTCTCTCCCCAATTCTCTCACACTCCAAATCAATCGTCCTAACCGCCGCTCCTCTCTGTACAACTTAGATGCGAAAAAAGAATGTTTTGAAAACCGGTAATAAAACGGCTGTTTTTGGGGTCATAATAAGAATCAAAACACAACTAAGAGCTTCAACAGTACACGAACTTGTACCTTTTCCTTATGCTTGCAAAGCGATGGGAACTATACTCCTCATAATGATAACTGGTTTATATACATGAACTATAGTAACGAAAAGTAGGAATAACTTCACAAATGTTCGTCCTATCGAAATTGTGTAAACAACAGGAATTTTCAGTGACATGCGTTTATAAAGCTTTTGTTATTTAGCACTAAAACAGACAAAGTAAAGAAAAAAGCTAAATAGCAAGTGGAGTATTTCGATCTTTTAATATGCGTTGCATTACATAAACCCTTTGGGGCAATCAAATTGTATAAGCCTTATCTTCTAAGTGGAATCTAAGTACGTATTGTTGTGCAAGTTTCATAATCGTTTGGCTATTCTTGCTAACGCGGGCGCCATATAGTAAAGAAATGTGATTTGTGGCTTCAGGATTTCCATCACAGCGTTAGTATCAATTACTCATTCACAATAGAAAATTATCCTCCCCCCTCAAAAAATTGTTTTAATATGTATCTATAAATATAATTAACCATTTCCGAAGTGTTTCCTGTTGCGCATCTAAGTTTTTTTCTTCTGATTTTAAGCAGCGCACACTGTATTTTTACTTATAGTAGGTAGAGGAGGTAGACTGCTTTTCTTTCACACTGTGGCCACCGCACGGCGGCTCGCGCGCCGGCTGCTACGCTTGGACTTCCGCCAAAACAGTATAATCTCCCCACAACCGTCTCACATTCTTGTAGCTACAGTTACAATTACACATACGAACCTTATTATAAGAGATGTTGAAATGTTGTCCTCTGTCCACATATTTCTGGCATCTTTTCAGAAATTTTCAGTTACACTCGAGAGTTCAATATCAGAAATTGAGTGAATTTCTCGCCTGATGTTTTCTTTTAGTTCTTCCATGTATGTGTTTTTTGTATACACTGTGTTTTTCAACTTCCCTCATAGATGAAAATCTCATACGTTAAATCAGGGGATCTCGAGGGCCATATCATTTACTAATTATCCTATCTTCAAATTTTCCCGAATTAAAATTGATGATTCATCAGCTGTATGCGCAGTAGCAACATTTTTGTTTGAAAAAGCTCAGACTAACATTCAACAACGGTCAGCTTTTGAACAAAATGGTGTAAGTCATTTCCGTACCTCTCTGCACTTTTGTTTGTTCAGAAAACATGGATGCTATTATTCTGTGTGCATTTACTGCACACCATGCACCATTTTCGCGTCATGCAAGGAAATCTCGTGTGAAAAATTGGGTTTCTTTGTGCTTCAGTATCTGTTATTTTACGACGGAGCATAATAATGCAAATGGAACCATGCTTCGTCAGAGAAGAATATTAAGCGTGGGTCAAATACTCTATCACTGATATTTTGCAAAATCCAATTACAAGAAATTTACCCGACTCTGATGATCACGTGAAAAATAAAGTGTATGCAACAAACCTCGAACATTGGAAGAACTAAAATAAAACATCAAGCAAGAAAGTCACTCAATTTCAGATAATGAACTCTCGAGTAACTGAGCGATATGGCTCTGCCCCGCATTCGGGAGGTCCCGGGTTGAAACCCCAGGGGCCGAAAAATCTGATGGAAGGGTTTTTCGCGTGTTTCCTCGGTCGCTAGGCGAATGCTGGGTTGGATAAGTTGATCCGCGAATTTTCCTATCATCTCTTTCATCACTACATTTCATTTCCTTCTTCTTTACCGCCATTCCAGACATTGGGTTGATCACACATCCTGGATATACTATGATCCATAGTTTGCTTGCTCCTCGACAGGCTACTGACCAAAGGCATTGACTTGTAAGTCCTTGGGAGTGTAAGTCCTATAGAGAAGAGGGTAATCCATTAAAGGAGGAGGATTCTCGAGTGAAGATTTAAATTTTCTGAAAAGATGCCAGAAATGAGCGATAGAAAAGGACATTTCCAAAACCTCATGAGATAAGGTATTGGCTTATTATCATTGTAATGTAACTATATTTATGAGAATGTGAGGCGGTTGCGCGGATATTATAACTGTTTCGGCGGGAGTTGTATCGGCCGAAAGAAAAGCAGTATATTAGCCATCTCCGTGATGTGGAGGTAGCGTGTCTGCCTTACATTCAAGAGGTTCCGAGTTCTAATCTCGTTTAGGGTGAGTTACCCAGGTAAGGTTTTTCCGAGTTTTATGCTTATCCTGAAAAGAGGAATGTCGGATAACCGTAAGCTCTAAGGACCCCAACTTCGTTTGGGATCATTTCATTCATTCATCTACGATAAGACCTATGAGGTTAAAGAACGTTAAACATCAAACAAGTAGGGGAACTACTGCATTCAATCCAAATCGATATCGGAATCGATAAATTTCCAAATCGGAAATACTCGTTTTGATAACCCTGAACTCAAAGAAGGCAGTTTAGTAAAAAGAGTCCGTATTTGTGTTTGTGAACAGCATAACTCAGAAAGGAAAAGTCGATTTAATATCACATTTCATACTTGAGTTCGACATCCTATAAGGATGTTAGGCGATGCTTTACAAGTAGATATTGCATTTTCTCTACACTCTGAGTGAATGTTCTATAAGGCTTGTTTTACTTTATTTTTAAAGTTTAAAGGCCTTTAACCGAGTAGGTCATTTCGGACGGTGAATGAATGAAATAGTTGAAATGATGCTCAAATGGGCCCAGGATCCTTAGTGCTTGTAGTCGCTTGACATTCGTCTTCTCGGGATAAGGGAAAACCAGGGGGGAAAAAACCTTATCCACATAACTTAGCCGAGATTCGAACTTAGGACCTCTTGAATGTAGCGCATACACGCTATCCCCACACCACGGAGATGGGTTATCCATAAGTTTGTATAACGAGTAAACTATAAGAGATACACAAAAATTTGCTACGCGAAAAAAGTAGAGCTCATTTAAATGCACAATTTATTTTAATATACATAAAGGTCAGTGTGTGTGTTCCTTATAGGCTTCTACACCCTTGTACTGATTTTGACCAAACTTGGCATGTGGCGAAAATTGCTGTCTAGCTTAAATTCTAAATTCCGCCCCATTTCATATGATTAATTATTCAATGTTATGTTATGCCTAAAAGAGCTTGCAAGATCATGTATATCAGCGAGTGCAGATGCTGGAAAAACTGGCAACGAGTGGCTAATCGGGCAGCGGGCACATTGCATTGGCATAGGTGTGTGACGTCACAATTCGCTGTGGTTACTGCACTGTATGACTGTAGTTTGCATTAGTTACCCTATAAAAAATGTAATTCAGGTATATATATCACATATAATACATTTTTTTGTTAAGTTTCTCCTTAACTTTTGATTCTATTATCTGGTTTAAAATATAATTTGTGTACCTATACAACTGCTCCTTATTAGTGAAAGTTATCAAATTAACAATTAAGTAATATCTTTTCTTTAATTAGATTAAACTGATGATGATACTATCATTTCAGATAACGGTTATTTATGGTAGTGGTAGAACAGTAGAATGAAAAACAACGCTAGAAAGGGTTACCTTCTTGTTATTGCCAGCCCGAAGGTCATCGCTAGCATACTGGCAGTGGCTGCTCTTGGGCTGCTCTAGCATCTTTCTCAACGACAATCGTAATAGGTCGAACATTGCCAACATAAGATAATAATTAAGCTTTCAGGGCCTCACAAAATAACAGAAGAACAGCGTGTTTTCATATTGCGTTGCTCTCTCTCTCTCTCTCTCTCTCTCTCTCTCTCTGATATTGACGGTGGAGTAATAATACAGTTAAATAAATAATTAGAACAGCTATACCACCCAATGTGGCTGTGCTTTCAGGAAAGGTGCTACAATCGCTGGCTTAAAAAATTAACAAAATATCGAGCTGTACTACATTAGGCTGTGATAACAGCAACACCAACAAACTAGACTAATTACCACTTTTTAATATTATATGTTTATTTATTGTATATCGATATAAAATAACAAAAATTCAACATTATCGCGATGCCTACAAAAGATCTATGGTACTCAAATATTGCTAACATAAAGATTAATCAATATGTCGAAGTTAATATGCATACATTCTGCAATCATACCACGGTGTTCGGATATTTACTTATTATAATTTGTAGTTTCTCCTCTTCCTCCGTTTTTTCTTCCCCTTTGAATGTTAATTTTGGTTTTTCCTTTGTTTTGTCTTTCTTGTGTTTTCTTAGTACTTTTGTATATGTTGAGAATAAACAATTGGCGTTATTTCAACTGCTATTATTTCTTTCAACTGAGATTTTCTCTATAAATAGCGACAAGGCAGCCCGAATGTGATAACGGTGGAAGTCGCTCAGCTACATTCACGAGAAATCATTATTTTATGTGATTGTTCAATAGTGTTTTTGCATAGTGCTTTCTCAGTATTTTTATTTTGTTCTTTATAGTGTCCTGATAGTTTTAATTAACTATAGCTTATCAATGGTTAAGTATGCAAAACTGTTCTTACTAAAGCTTATATTTCGGTCTACTTCATTTTAATCCAAATAAACCTTTGCGGAAATAGCTACATTACACATTTCGCTATAGATACAAAGAGAACAGCGATAGTCAAACGTTTGAGAACTGGACAGTATTACGCTAGCCTTAAAATTTCACACTGTTTCCATGCATTCGTGAGAAATAACTGAATGTTGCGAGGATTTAAAGAATGACCGAGTAATGAGCAATTCGATCCATTAATAATGTATATCTCGGAACTGGCTGATGCCACAAAAAAGTTATTTGAAATAAACTGTGTGTTCTAAAGAGATCTACAATTCTTATGTAGTACGTTTTCTTCTATCGCTTAACGTTTACTAGTTATGCAAGATTATACAATATTCCTTCCGAATGAAAAACACTTCACAGGCTGTTCCAGGAAAATGTAAGATATACATTTTATTTGTCATGTAAATATCATTGATATACAATATTTTAGTCAAAATCGTTAGAGCTAGTTTCTAGAAAATAAAACATTTCGTAAATGTTCCATATAAAGGGTAATTGGGGTGAGGGGATTTTCTTGAAAATCTTCGTGTCGCATCTTTAGAACGTACTGAATCTAAATACCAAGTTTGACATTTATCAGACGTTTCGTTTTTGAGTTATGTTGTTCAAAGACACACACATACACAAGGATCTTTTTCTAAAAATGTTTTTTTTTCAGAGGGTCTCAAAATATGCATTTCCGGTGAAATATTGGTATCGAATTTTTAGGTGGAATGCAGCACCTTCTCTACCTATTGCGTACGTGGTAAAGCAAGTTAATAAAGAATTCTAATGTGATACATTCATATGACCTTCTGTGCCCTCTATCTTTATTAGTGGGTATACAAGCTACTCTTACTAAAGTTTACTTTTCTATCTACTACATTTTAATCCAAATAAACTTTTGCATAAATGGCTACATTACACATTTCGTTACGGAATGCAAAGGAAATAGTATTAGTCAACTGTACTCTATATGCTGGCCTTAAAATTCCATACTGTTTCCATGCAGCCGCGAAAAACAACTGAAAATCGATGGGACTTGAAAAGAATGACAAGTATTGAACAGTTCGAACCTTTAATAACGGATATCTCGGAAACGGCTTACCTCAAAAAAAGGTAATTTAAATAAATTGCGTGTTTTAAAGAGATCTACATTTTTTTGTATGGTACATTTTCGTCTATCGCTTAACGTTTACCAACAAGTTATACAAGATTATACAAAATTCCTTCCGTATGAAGAAGACTTCTTAGGCTATTCCCAGAAAATTCAAGATATGCATTTTATCTGTGTTGTAAATACCTTTATATGTTAGTTTAATCAAAATCGTTACAGCCATTTTCTTTAGAAAATTAAAATTTTCGAAACATGTTCCGTGTAAAGGGTAGTTGGGGTGGGAGGATTTTCTTGAAAATCTTCCTGTCGCATGTTTGGAAGTACTGAACCTAAATACCAAGTTTGGTATTTATCCGACTTTTCGTTTTCGAGTTATGATGTTTACAAACACATGTTCTGGTCTTTTTAAAAACATGCTTTTTTGTATTCAGGGGCCTCAAAACATGTATTTCCATTGAAATCTCGGTATACAATTTTTGGGTGGAATGCAATACCTTCTTCGCCTACTATGTACGTGGTAGAGAAAGTATAATATGATTGTGGCAACATATTACTTACTCTATTCATTCTTCTACAAAGTATTCTTACAAATAGTTGAGTGCTACTCCCAAACTGGAGGGATAGAAGGGGAGTCTATCGTTACGATACTTATCGCTATGTGAATCATTTTCTCCATTCTTGCCCAGAATTTCAACAAGTCTCGAGATAAAATATGATAAAATTTCATTTACTATAAAGAGTATGAAAAAGCTTTTTTTGTAATGGAAAAGTTGTGCTATTAAACCCGAAATACACTAAGCTACAAAAATCGTTCAATTATTTGAGTTAGCTATTAAGCATACATGTTGAGATTGCGAGTTTACGAGATGCAAGCTAAGAGAAGTTGCAAATGTAAATACTGTAAAGGTAAAATATAAGTCCCATTTCACTAAGGTAATCTCTAAACTGTTGACACCCACCCTTTCAACTCATCTTTCGCTAGTCCTCTCCTGCGCAGACAACCAACTGGCGACAAAAACCGAATAAATCTGAAGACCCGTATTACTTATATAGCTGGGAATCCATAAGAGATATCTAAAACTTGATATACAAATCATTTAGAACTCATTAAAATATGCAATTTATGTTCAGTAACTCTTTTCGTAGCACTAACCATTTCTTTGTTTTATACTTCAGTGTATTCTTCTGAATATTTCTTTTTTCTCCTTGTTTTGCTTGTTCCATTTATATGCCGCCTTTAACATCTAAGGTCATAACCGGCGGCTTTACCTTCAGAACAATTGCTCATCGGCAATTGTGTTCACTCTTTAGTATTGTGTGTCTTTACGCTGGAGTTCCTTTATAAACTTTAAATTCACATTCACATTTACACTCCCACTCTTAGTTCCAGACTTTAACGAGGATGGGGAATAATCCTGGCTAAAGAAAAATTCCCCTCCTCTAGCCGGGAATCGAACCCCTGACCTCTGATCTGAAAGCTATCATACTAACATCAGAGCACAGATGTACTTAATTTAGATAAACCTTCATTATACATTTACACATTTCGTTGTAGGTTTAAGAAAAATACAGTAAGCTAAAGAGCTAAAATCTTTACAAATCCAGTCGCTATGTGATGGCTTTGAAATGTCATTCTATTTGAAGAACATGAAAAAAAAAGAAGAAAAACAAAATGGATGGCGATTTGCAGTTGAGAAAAATATAAACTATTTGAAAATTCGAATCAATAACAAATAATATCTCAGAAATGGTTAACGCAACAACAAATTTTATTGGACATAAATGGCGTACTTTAACGGGTAAGATTTTCTTTGACCCGGTAGGTCATATCGGATTATGAATGAAATGGATGAAATTATGCTCAAATGAGCTCGGTATCCATAGAGCTTAAAGTTACCCCACATTCGTCTTCTTAAGATAAGCAAAGAAAATAAAACAAAAAACTGAAAAAGCATTATCCAGATAACTCACCCTAATCGAGATTCCAACTCGGAACCTCTTGAATGTGAGGCAGAGTAAGATTTTTGTCTTATCTCATAGGGTTTATGAATTATGCAAAATTCATTCAGAATGAAGAGAACTTCATAGGCCATTCGCAGAAAATTCTAGATACACATTTTATTTGTTATGCGAATACCTTAAACATTGGTATTTTAATCAAAATCGTTAGAACTATTTTTCAGGAAATAAAAAATAACATTTTTTCTATGTAAAGGGTAGTTTGGGATGGGGGACTTTCTTGAAAATCTTTGCGTCACATCCTTTGAAAGACTCTGAACTTAACTACCAAGTTTGCTGTTTAATCGGCTTTCGTTTTTTACTTTCTCTACTACGTACAGTAAGTAGGGGAAGTATTGCATTCCACCCAAAAATTCGATACCGAGATTTCACCGGAAATACATGTTTTGAGACCTCCTGAATCCAAAAAAAGCATTTTTGGAAACATGTCCGTGTGTGTGTCTGTGTGTGTGTGTGTGTGTGTGTGTGTGTGTCTGTGTGTGTGTGTCTGTGAACAGCATAACTCAAAAACGAACAGTCGGATAAACACCAAACTTGGTATTTAGGTTCAGTATCTTCCAGAGATGCGACACGAAGGTTTTCAAGAAAATCCCCCCACCCCAGACTACCCTTTACATGGAAGATTTTTCGAAAATTTTAATTTTCTCAAAAATGGCTCTAACGATTTTGATTAAAATATCATATGTTTAAGATAATGTTATGAGAAATGAAATGTATATCTCGAATTTTCTGGGAATGTCTCCAAAAGTATTCTTCATTGTGAACGACTTTTGCATAACTGGTAAACTATAAGAGATAGACAAAATCTTACTACACAAAAAATGTAGATCGAATTAAAATACACAACTTATGTCATATACATTTCTTTTGTTGAGTGAACCGTTTTCGAGATATTGCTTGTTATTTCCTTAAATTTTCCAATACTTATACTTCTTCTCAAATTCGTTATTCATTTTTTTATGTCCTGGACATGCAAAGAGAATGGAATTCGCCACATAGCAACCAGCGTTAAAATATTTGACTATCGCTTAAAAGCTACCATGTTTCCCTTGCATCTACAAGAAAATTACCAATAAGGTTGACATCTCGATATCTCGATTAACATGAAGCATATGGAGAATAGGCGTTTGTAAAAATAGATTGTACAAGAGTAGAGAAAGTCATGTGAGTGTAACACATCAGATTTTTAATTATACTGTTCATACACACACACAGATATATATATATATACATATACATACGAACCATTTTCTAAAATGCTTTTTATGGATTTAGGGAGCCTCAAAACGTGCATTTCCGGTGAAATCGCGGTATCAATTTTTGGGTGGAATGCAATATTTCTTTTACTTACCTTAGGTAAGCAGTAGAGAAAGTAAAAACATATAACAACACAGTGCTTTTTAGAAGATCCGAGCGGAATGGCTCAGGCGGTCCCGGGTTCGACTCCCGTTGGACCGACTACTCTGACCTTGAATATTTTCATTGTTTTCCAGGTCGGTAGGCGAATACTGGCGTAGATTATATAGTATCAGGAGTTTTCCTGGGGGTAAAGAAGCATCTAAGGGACGTCCGGAGATATTCACCTGGAAACGTAAGGGACCCCGTCCTCTGCGCCTACAATCAATAAATCCGGCCTCTCTTCGTACTCTCTCGCCTCATCCCTTCCTCCCGGAAGTTTAGCAGGCACAATAGGCCAAGTTTCACACAAAATAAAACTGCAAACAAACAAATCACCCACAGATAGAGCTGAAGCTGTTTGGTTAGATAACTGCCACTTTAGGCATCGTTTACTAACTGCTAGCTACATACATCATAAAATCTGATCTCACTTTCCAAGCACAGCTTCCACGTTGTCAGTGAGAAATGAATATTATTAGACATACATACACCTGCATTTTAAACAGATTACTGTCGTCTCAGCCTCCTCCTAACGAAAACATGTGTATTACTGTAATATTACATCTTTGAAACTATATCTTGCCAAAATTTGTCGTGGCTAAGGGGAAGTATCTGTGAAATTATAAATAAAAATTTTAAAATATAACAGTTTTCGTTTCTAAAAGGATTTACCTGTGATTGATATATTTTGTGCCCATTTTGGTATAGGGACATTTAAGTTCCTTTCTGAATAATTTAAATGATCTTATGCACTCCCTTCAGTGGATATTAAAACTTGAAACAAATCATACAGAAAAAAATCTGCGACAGTCCATACAGTTAAGTGTTTTGATCTCTGTATTGGATTTTTAGGACATTGTATCAATATATTCATTGTGTGGAGCATGTTTTAAGAGCGAAGACTACTCTAAAAATAAAAAGAAATTTTTATTTATTTATTTTTGTTTGTTTGTTTGCATTTTTGTCAAATGTGGTTCCCTAAAGATACCCAAATGTTACGTATATTCTAAGAGAACTCGCAGCTCTACTCGGTTATTGGGTTATCTGCGGAGGTTCTAGTCTGTCACTATCTCTCTCGCTGTCTCTCACGCCCTCTTCCCCTTCCTCCCTCCCCCCTCGCTCCATCCGTCCCTCTCCCTCTTTTCCCCTCTCTCCCTTTGCATTCTCCCACTCTCTCTCTCTCTCTTTGTCGCCTTCTCTCTATCCCTCTCTCTGTATAATGCATATGCTATACGATGTTTGAAAACCGGCAAGAAAACCACTTCTTCTGGGACAGTGATACAAATTAAAACGTACACTTGCAATGCGATTGGAAATGTGGAGTTTCTTATTAGCGGTTTACATACATGAATAATGTTTTTAAAAACATTTATAACTTCTTAAATATTCATCCCATATGCGTTTTGATAAATATACAACATTAGAAACCTTATACTTATAGCATTTAATATGTAATCCTTTTTAAAGAACAGAATAATAACTGATATATTATTTTACGCCCGTTAGAACAACCCCCTCTCCTCTTTTGGAGCAATTAAATAAGATGCTATGTAGTATGTAGCCATTTTATAACTTGGATCTAAGGTATATTATATATCAAGTTTCATAACAATCGGCTGGGATATTTTTGCACGAAAAAGTAAGAAAAAGGTCATTTCTTACCACACGCGCGAGCGCCAACTCTTTTCTAACATTCCTTCTCTTGAGAGGATTCATTGAGCCTCAAATCATATATTTTCGGTGAAATCTTGATATATAATTTTTGTGCAGAATACAATGCTTCTGCCGACCATAAGTATGTAGTAGAGAAAGTAATAATGCCAAATGCATATCAGTGTGTTGCTAGAGGAAAAAATAAGAGTTGCAATTTATGCCTTAAAGATCCTACTTCACACACAAAATTAAAAAAAAGGGCAAGGTTTTGTTTCAAGGTAACTCATTATACACGTTGGTATCTATTATTCGTAGAAAATCGAAAATTATCAGAAACTTGTCGGTTAGAACTATATTATATGCATATACTTGTATGCATTATGTATACATTTTCACTACATTTCGCAATAATAACTTCAAATTTGTCAAAGATGATACTTCCCCATTTGGCTCGTCTTTGCAGAAAGTAGATGGAAATTTAAGCTTATATACCGCGTGAGTCTTCTCATCCTGCGGATTGGTAACTAGGCAACCCTTCATTTTATTGACGATGCGTGAAGGTCAGAAGTTCAAATCACGCCTGCCAATACATTTTTCATTCATTTCCGTTCATGTTTCGGGAACGTTCTAGCAAATCATTATTTCTCTCCGAATGCACTAGAAAGTGGATTTGCATATTCTAACAAGTAACAATTTGTGTTTTAATGAAACTCACATAATTAAACTAATTAAGTGAAACGACACTTCCATGCCAAACTATCACCTCTCGTTAGATTTACTAAACATAAAAAGTACTTCAAGTGGCAGTATTTGAGCATTGGATCTTCACCACTGAAGGCCAACGCGTACACTGTTGCACTACGAGTGCAAATCACTGCACGCACAGAGGTGCAAGGTAGTCATTTCGGTCGAAATTGATACGACGCGATGCAGTGGACAGTGTTTACGGCATGACCTGTACAACGCCGGGACTGCATAACTTCTCAATCCGCAGGCTGAGAAGACTCACCCGGTATGTATGCATATGTAGAGTGATAATGCATAGAGAAACTTGTGTATTTGTTACGTTCGATTTTTTCCATTAGTATGGGTGTTTCTTTTTTAGGTTCATGCATAAAGTTGACTGTCTCCTCTGATTTGATATAGCAGCTTTCGGAAGATGAATATACGAAAAATGTTGATTTTCCTGCCAGTGGTGCTGTCTCTTGGTGTTGGTATGATAGTGTTACACCAAGCATCGAGGAACTATTCAAGCCAGAGGCTTCCAAGTCAGACGCTTTCAACCCCGAGGCTTGTTTATCATGCTCACTACTTAACGTATCTAGAAGAGCTGAATGATGCAAAAGTGAAGATGAATGACCCATTACTGATAACTGCCATAAGGGAAAAGTTTCTAAGACCACCCTTTCCTCGTAGTGTTCCATACAAACTGAAGGATATAGACCTAGATCCCATCTCCATGGAAATGGCGGAGAATATAGCGTATATGCTACGTTACGAAATCAATGGATTCTTTGTGGAAGCCGGAACATTTGATGACGTGATGCGCAGCAACACACTTATCTTGGAGCGTCGTCTCAACTGGACAGGTCTTCTTGTAGAGCCTGATCCCATAAAGTTCGCTCAAATAGAGAAGAAGCGGAATGTGTGGCTATCTCCCTCATGCCTTAGTATTCTTGCTTATCCACATGTGATATTTGTTAGTCAAGACCTTAACACTGGAGAAACCTCAAAGTTTCAAGCTGGTCGCAAAACAATTTGCTTAACGGATGTACAATGCTTACCGCTGCATTCGCTGTTGCTTGCACTGAATCGTACCGTGGTTGACTATTTAAGCCTGCATGTCAAGGGTAATGCGCTGAATGTGGTCAAAACAATTTCTTTCAAGGACCTTGACATTAGGGCGCTATCGCTGGATTACTTGCATGATCAGAAAGGCAAAAGTATCATGCTGCAGTACATGCAGAATCAGGGCTATGACCTCCACGCGTCGGCTGCCTATCCAGACAATCAAATGTATACCTTCGTATTTTTAAAACAGAACGCAGTATCCAATATTAGAATATTGAAAAATCTTACCCTTGTTTGAAATGAATTTCTTGAAGATATTTGTTGAAAAAAACTGTTATATATTGGCATTTATTATATTAACACTTGTATCTTTGTGATGAACATTGAACTGCAAATCTAGAACTGGTGCTGCAAACGGTACAGGAACTAAATTAAAATAAAAACCTCTTGTTATTTCATCAGGTGAGATGTAGTGTTGAAATCTGTGTACAAGGGTCACGTCATAAATACTGATCGCTAATTAATATTAAAACGTTTTGAACATCTGAGAACAAAAAGTAACTAAGTAGGTAAGTGACAAACTTTAATTTTTAGGATGTTGATATTAACGTTTATAAACATTAGACTGAATTTGTATTCTTATTAAGGATATCATTGAAATATTAACTGATTTTTCGCTCAAAGAAATGTGTTTCTTAGCTGTCACAACTTGCACATATGAACACTTTAACGTTTCCAGATATACCTGTTTTTTTTTCTCAGCTCCCGATTGTTAGAAATATCTTTCCATTTTTCTACATACCCTCCACATACTCTCCGTACATATCGTACACTGTTTCTAACGGTCGAAGGCGCTGAACGCCAACAACAGTGTCGAATTGTATGTAGCGCAATGGCTGCTCTGTCTTGTTGAGAATCTTCCATTTCGCAAGGGCTCTTTCATCTTCGGAGACGAGTCAAATCGACAAACATCAAGCCGGATGTCTAATTCTACCAACTTTTATATGAATGACATTTCCACCAAGGACTGTTTGAAATGTCACAATAAAGAGTTAATGTCTAAATACAGCTTTAGAGCGGTTGCTAAAGTGGCGTTCATTTATTATGTCACCCTATTTTTCTCCATTTGTTTAACCCCCTCTCAGTAAGTCACGATTTATCACGTTCAAACAGACTCTCCTCCCCCCATATTATATGTCACGTTTGGCGCATTTTTATGTTTTTTTTATTCATTTCTTAATAAAGTGTTTTCTTGATGTATTACCAGGGACGGCACTTTGCCCTAGTTCGCCACGAGATTGACTGGCACTGGTGCATACAGTATCTTGTTTACTAGTACAGTGCGGGCGTTTTAAGGCGAGGCCACAGACCGGCTATATTGGTAGCACGCTGTACTGCAGTGACCTCGGTACTTTTCCGACGCGCAACTGGCGGAGCATGATGCGTTCAAGGTTATCTTTATCAACTGTGCTTCAGTCGCTGCTGTGTTCGTGCTGCAAAGAGAGTTGACACTGTGCATCTCAAAGGTGAAAGTTTATTCAAGACATCTGTGTCGCGTGTGATTTGCTTAAAAGTGTTAATGTCTTGTTATTAGTCCACTGCAATGCCTACCAACTTGGCCAATGAATTTGATTTCAGGAGAAATTTACTGGTATCCAGTTCCAAGTAGAGAAACTGTTAGACGTTAGGACAGGCTTAAGAGAACGGGATCACTAAACGCTAAACCTAAAAAGTGAAAACGAAATCTCTAAACGGAGGAAAAAATTGATGAAATTGATGTATCTATTTGTAGGAGACCCTAAAAAAAGTTTACAGGAACAGTCCTCACACCATAGACGAACTTAAGGACAATATAAAAATGGAAATTATGAACATTACGCACAAAGAACTTATGCGTGTGAACAGAAATTTCATTCGAAGAGCCGGGAATGTCTTCACGCACCACTTAAACAAGGGTAGTACTCATTACAGTGCATGTTACTATTACTCGTAAGTAACGCGGGAGCTATGGAACGAAAACTCTCCAGCGTAATAGACAATATGTGGAGCACTCATACGCGCGATCCTTGGCCTCATCATAAAACGATCTCACTGTAGATAAGAGCAATCCATCGACAAGTGTTCGAAGATATAGATCGGCGGAACAAGCATGTAATGTTTCTTCAGGTTACCATTGTCATGTTTGCGCGTAGGATATATCTTGATTACACCAGGTGGCCCAAAGAAGCCGCCCTTTGCAGTTTTATGTTTCTCGCATACATAGGTGCAAAACAAGTTGCCGTATCACGGATGTTCAAAAGGGCAGTGCAGGTACAAAGTGAAAGGTCACTGAAGTAGAGCTGCTATCTGCAGGCGCTTACGTGGTAATTTCGTATCGATAAGCGTCGCGTGGTCGCCTGCATGCAGTTCTAGCCAAGTCACCCAGACAAAAAAGGAGTGTTCACCAATAACAGTCACACGGACATGGTTACGTACTCTGTGCGGAGACGCACCAAAATGCAGCTGAGGCTCGAAGGCTGTGTTCTGAACATTTTCAGACGCGGCATTTCTTATGCGCACTTTTTTTTTTGATGTACAGAAATAATATTAAGAAATGGATCATTCTAAGTAGAACGTGGGCCTGAGAGGTCCTTACATCAATTCGTCCTTTAAGGGTACATAAATATAATAAAATAGAATTTTGTTTAATCTTAACTTTGCGGCAACAATTGATGTCATATAGTTGTGCTGATTGTAGATTAACTGTCATGGAACTAAATGACTTAACACGTGTGCTCAGGTTTGCGTCGAGCGGCAATCCTGAATTCTTGTTAATGAGCGAATTGCTTATTAAATAACCGATAAGACCTCCCCGCGCACACATACACACACATAGGTACTCTCACAAACGCAGACCTGGGCACACATGAAATGTTTCTGTTTAAAGACAACTTTCTGCAGCCCAGCTGGGAATCGAACCTCGACCACATAGAGCAGACAGTTTCTCTACCGAGTGAACTCTGGGACCAGTAAAAGCAGTTAAAGTGTACGTTTTCAGGCATTGGTCTTTCATTTAGCGGTCTCCTCTCTATCGATATGAACTTCCCTTTGCAGTTCTGGTTAGGCAAGCCTTTTGGCATCCGCGCTATCCGGTATAAACTAAGTTCGACTAAGGACGGCTTGTGTGGGCCACCTGGTATATATACATGCTTACAATATTACACATATTTACAACACCATTTAGGAAACAGACGAAGTAGTCAGATTACACTCAAGTATTTGAAATTTAGGTGTATGTTTCTGATACAAACTGTATGCCGTTACAATATATAGCAATGTGCATTTTTAAGTGTGAAAAAGTACTGCGAGAAAGTTCGCTCAACATTGGACGACGTTATGGGCGCATAACTAAAATAAACACTGTTGTCTAGTTATTTAAACCATGCTGCGCCCTGCTTATTTTACACACTTTTGAGTAGCCAGGGATCGAATCCTGAACAAATGAAACGTATGTTCGTTCTTCGACGCAGCACAGTTTGCGCTTTCCTTTCACAATGTAGTACCTTTGACCCCTTCCGTGACGTCATATAGGCAAGTCACAACCAAACTAAAAGACATCCAGGCTAAGACAAAGTGTCATCCTTGCATATAAGTCTTAGAGACCATTCACAATGAAACTTAGACATAAGCATAACGTAAGCTTGGAAGCTTGTTTCATGCTATCTTAATGCATGCGTTCACGTTGGCTGACGTTGACAAAAAAGTGGCGTCTGGGCAGGTTTTCTTCGGGTTCTCCGGTTTTCCCCGCCATTTATTCCATCAAGTACTCCAGCTCACCTTTTCTTTCATCCATTTCACCATAATTTCATATCATTTACTTCTTCACTCTCATACCAGGCATCGGGCTGATCACCCATTCTGAATATTCTATCTGATCCGAAGTGTCTCGACAGGCCCTCACTTCAGGCCCCCGCTTGTAACTCCTGCATACGAGGAGGGTAAACAGAGAAAGAAGAAGAAAAGATAATTTTAACAAATTTAGAAGTTTGCGAGCTCCAAACTTTCATGTTTATGTGTACGTAAAACTTAAAGAAACTAGTCATCAAAGAGCAATTCTTCATAGACCTCATTACGTCATCATTCTATCTACTCAGATTAGATTTTCCGCCGACATGTATTGACTCGCTAACTGCCTTTCTGTATAGAATCATGGGCCAGAAACCACTGGGATACCTACGAAAATCGCAGCAAAAAAAAAATTGTGACGGCAAATGGTGCTTTTTTGTGAATTTAACGTCCTTTAATCGGGAGCTAACTCTTGTTCATTTTGATATATACACACGACCTCTTTTGTCGTCTGTGCTGTCGGTGGTCGCTTTGCAGGTTGCTATATTAGTTCAGCTGTTTCAGCTCTCTTGCAATTGACTGCCGTTTATGCTTCTGTTTGTCATTGTGAATGACAATATATCGCGTTAAGTCTTAAGTGACAACATATCACGTTTATGCTTACGTTTTGCGTCATTATGTTAATGCTTAATTTTCATTGTAAATGACCCCTTAGGTACCACAATAATTTGCACGAATTTTTAATACAGCGTTCTTATTATAGTGCACTTGCGACTCCATGCTCCTAACCTCAAAAACTTGGTTTAGCAATGCCTTTTTACTCTACAATTTTCTGCACATTGTTTTCCACATCCTGTATATAACGGGTATCTGTGAATTTCTTATGGGATATTAAGTAATGTGAACGTTTGCAACAGTCTTTTCGCCCCTTTTTCATTTCTATAGCCTTTTTAACTTCTACGAGCAGATGGGAATTCTTAAGAACGTATAATTCTATCGGAAAATCGTTGAACATTGGATGACCATTGATTTTATAATTTTAAGAATGAAAATTTTCTCCAAGATAATGGTATATGTTCTTTAAAGCTTATTCACATTTACCTGACGTATTTAGGAACACCTTCCATACAGAGTCCCTTTAAAGACGATAAGTATGAAATATAAACTTGGAGCCACGAATGATTAATTGTGTTATATTAAAGATCCTGCCCATCCTTCTCTTTTATTTTTGTTCTTTTTCTTTCCATATACCTCAAATTACTTTGGATTTTGGTTCTGTTTATTTCTTTGTTTGTTTAGTGTTTATTTTTTCTATTTATACCTCTGTCCTACATCCATCCACATTAGCAGTAATGAGTTTTTCTTTATTCCTTCCGGTGTAACTATGATGTAAAATAAATTAAGGGATATTTTTGAAATAGAAACATTACTTTTCTGTTTTTTTCCGCTGACATTTGGCAAGTTTTAACTGTATATATCGTTTACTATGTGCTGCATTATCTCCAATAGGATGTCCAAGCAGAACTAAATGCAGCAGGTGACACTAAACGATTCATTTGTGTTGACAGTTTCTTCTTCAATACAGATCACTCTTAATGTGTCTGATAGCTACACGCAGAAAATGTTTAATGAAATGTCTTTATATTAGAATATGGAGAAATCCATATCTGCTCATAAGGCTACAATGGAAGTGTTACTGTGAGGTATACAGAGTTTCATGAACAACACAAAAGTATTTTCACTGTGTAGAGAGGAGTAAGATAAGTAATTTGAGGCAGAATATGTGCAGAAATATGTATAAAGTATCGAAGTTTCGAGCTATTGAACTAAATAACTGAAACGTTTTACTTGGAAATTAATACTACATAAAGATAATTGAAATTGAAACACTGTTTTAATATCACAAAGAGAGACAACGTATGTGTGTGTGTGTTTTTAGGATAATCCTGGAAGCCACTCAACCTATTTTTAATAATTTCAACTCGTAATAGACTACTAAATCACTGACCATGATTTACAAGCTCTCTATAGTTCCAGACATCTCTTAATGAACGTACCTCAACCCCTTGCCCCCTGCATGTACCACTTGATAACATTCATGACATAGCTATGACTACTTTACGACAATATTAAACTGTCTTGATGTTTCGTCAGGTGTAGTGCAGCACAATGTGCAATGAAGGCTGATAACGTAATGCTAGTTTATGCTCGACCATGCCAAAATGTAGTATTTATACGACTGGTAGCAGTACTTTAATGGACTACAAGGTCATTGTATTCCAACCATAGATAAAGGAATGACGATTGTAACACATCACTCAAACCAGAAACAATACTTATGAAACCTTTAATTTATATACATGGTCGAGCATAAACAGTCGTATGAAATTTGACTATAATGGTGATTAAAATGCTCGTATGATAATTATTATAATACTCGCGTTTTAATTACTACCATTATAGTCTCGTTGCATAATATACTATTAAGTACCAAGTATAGCTTCTTCCAGCTCTTGCTATACTTAACTATTAGTTCAATATAAGTGTTCCTGCGAATCTAGGTATTTAGTGCAATGAATTTGGAGGTTTAAGTTCTATCACAAGGCGTCATTTTTACCTGTTATTATTTCCAGAAACACGTGTTTTAATGGAGTAATTATTTTAATAGTTTTGAATATAGAAAAGAATACATTTCAAAAGAGTACTTTCCTTAAATCACTACGTTGAAGTACTAAGATGTTTACTTTAATAACATTGAAATGTTAAAAAATTACGCCTTAAAATATTATTTGATTGGTAAAACACTGCAAAGTGATATTTTGAATGTAGACTGCCTACACTCCTCAGCCGATTATTGGTGCCATGCAGGTTTCGTCCTAATGTTTTGCTATGTATCCCACGAAGAGTAGGTTGATTGCACCTTTGTTGATTTTAAGAAAGCATTTGACTATAAATCACAATGCGACATCCTATGTCAATGAGGAGGTTGTTTTGAATGCAATCCTGAATAATCGATATGCTAGTATACGGCCAGTTATACAACAGGTAGTCTTTTGTGCTGGGAATACTGTTTGCTAATAAGTTTTATCACCAATTGCACCTACGTCAAGAACTCTACGTGAGACTTTCGAAACCCGAGCGGAATTCTGCGGATGTATACTAGCACAAGTGGCAAAATATCCAGAATTCTGTTTTATAATGTATTCGTTTCATCTCCTTCCTTCATCCCATACCAGGCATCGGGCTGATCACCCATCCTGGATGCTCTGTCTGATCCATGAGTGTCTGCTCCTCGACGGGCCTCTGACCCCAGGCACCCGCTTGTAAGTCCTGGGTGGTGTAACTCCTACATGAGAGGAGGGTAAACAGATAATGAATGAATGAATGAATGTTTTATAATGTATCGAGATTCCACAACAATAAGAGCATTAAATCGCCGTAATATGCACTATTGGACCATTGATAACCCCATTGGGTAAGAGAAAAGGTATTCCAAGTGCAGTGGGAAATTAATATTGTCGTAGCCTGTTATCAAATGCTCATTGGGAGGTGAGCGACTCGCTTAGAGGTACCAGAAAATTAACAAGTTGTAAAATGGCGAGGCTACGACTAGGGACGCAGCTAAAGTGAAAGGGCAGAAATATTATTAAATACTGGCAAAAGGACACTTACATGGCTCAAGATAGGAAGAAGGAGCTTTACACTATCATAAATAAGACAATACAGATATAGATGACAGAGAGTTTATTAGATAAAACTGAATACTTTACCCCACATTCTTAGTTCCATGCCTGTCGGGCGAGGCCGCCATGCATTCCTGCACGGAGAGGGCGACTACACGTCTGTACTGGTTGACTGCGACTCACTGACTCTCTGCCCCAAGCAACGCTTCCTAAAGCGTGGGGGACGCTAACCAAACTATCCCCACCTAAACTGCTAATCCCCCACCCAAGCTTTAACCGCCATCTCGAATCTAGGTGACCAGAGAGACGTATGCGCGACAATCTCTGCATACATCACATCTTCCCCTGCCCACCGAGATCGACGCCCTCGTCGACACAAGGCAAATGTTATACATAATAAAAAGACAAAGAGAGAAAAAAAATTACAAGACAGAGTAAAACATGACATACACAAAAAAATGAGATCATTATAGAAGTAGTATTTATGAACATATATGGAACACCCAAACGAAGACAGAAAAAGAATGCTAATTGGCATATTTATGAGTCTCGAGTGTTGACGGATTATGTTTCTTCAGATCACTTATGCTCGAGCACCCCGCACACGCACACACACCATGCTGCCACTGTCACATGCACACTATACTGCACCTGGATTGATGTTCCGACGTAACTGTTTGTGGGTGGGATTTGCAGATCACCCACAACGACGAATTATATCTTAGCTGTAATCTTTTGGATGCTGCAGGTCGTTGAAGATGAGGAAAGGGTGGGCAATCGCTGGCTTGGACTGCCCCCCAAAATAGTGGCTCCTTATGCCACTGCAGTGTAGTGGCTGCACGACAGCTCTCCTGTGGTGGCTCTGGAACCTCTGGCGTGATAGGCGGGGAGTGCTCGTCTTATCCACTCGAGCTCCGCCATCAGCAACGTGACTACAATAGAAACCATAGAACGGTAGAAACGGTGCTCCAACAGATCATCACACATAAAAGAAGTAGTATGTCATTTACAATAAAATATTTAAAATGTCCAGAAGGTTTACACTCAATAAATTCTTTTAATATGGGGCAAAGAGAGAGAAAAAATGACTACATGTTGACATAAAAGCTAAATTTTACAGGGGGTTACCATCCAAAATTTAACACACAATGCTTTAAAATCCAAATACAAAATCACAAAAGGACCAGAATACATAAACATTATATCAGTGACATTCATTGTTTCCATACAATAACATGACAGAAATATAGAAACTTATTTGGGATCCCAATATTATTTAATGACCAGCTGGTACCATTAATGAAGAGAAAATAAGTGCACTTACAATACATTCATACATGACAATGAAATGGAATCATTCATACTGACCATGGCCCAAATTATACACAACACTCACTTAACTAACTACTCAAAACTACTGTATACATTACTACAAACTTCAAAAATAAATCCACAGTACATATTCAAACTACACCACATTACATTCTTTCAACTACAATACTCGTACTCTACTGTCACTAACACAAATTCTCCTCCACATTAATATCTTCTCCATCTTATTATTATCCTCATCATCTCAATCATCATCATCATCATCATCATCATCATCATCATAATCATCATCAGTATTTCAATCATCATCATCATCATGTGTATCTTAACGTTCAACTTTCTCGTAGACAGTAATTACTGAGAAAATAAAACATCTTCACTGACGTGTCCCATTCAACATGCTGCAAAGTCAAAAATACCTGACATAGGCATAACCTTAAAGAAATCACATTAACATCTCAGGAATGACACAAATAACATGACATTATACTGTTGCATCCACATACTCCAAATCAAAATTAAGCTGGAAAATAGATGGTATAAAAACTTGCTATATAAGATGGTACTAAACTTGTTGCATAAACACAGAAAAAAATTATTCTCATTGCATTCACTTCAATACATGTACTCTCTCGTGTGAATACATCACACACGCTATACTGGGCACGTTACAGCAACACCAATAAGCAAAATCTCTCAAAACATCACATCAAATCGAATTTCCAGGTACATGTAGCCCTCCTGAAAAATCAACACATTTACACTCCAACTATCGGGGTTACTCTTTGGCACTTCCACCGAAGCTGACATCAACTCATCTCATCTCTCACTTTACCGCCGTCGGGGTTACTCTTACGCACTTCCACCGAGGCAAATATTAACTCATATCTCTCACATATCTCACACTACACCGTCGGGGTTACTCTTACGCACTTCCACCGAGGCAAATATTACATATACCATCACATAACCTCAAATATACACATACATACACACACTATTCAGGCAACAATTTTCTGAAAATAAAAGATCACAGCATCAGAATGAAACCCAAAATCAAATGAAATCAAATCAAATAAAATCAAAAGCAACAGAACAAAATCATATCATTACTCAAAACAATACTGTCACAAAACATTCCTGAAAATCAAAGCTCAATTAAGCACACAATACACATCAAACACATTCCTGCAACATAACACAACAAAACAAATAATTTGCAATGCCCACAACATAATTCAAAATTTAAGTTACACCAAATAATAATATACTTTTAATTTAGCAGAGACATTCATATCACACATTATTCCTGAAAAGCAAAGCTTAATTAAGCATCAGTCAGTGAAACAATAAAAAATTTAGCATACTTGTGTGAGTTGTGAAACTCTTTCATTCGTCCAAACTTTAGCACACACAATGTTCACATACTTACAGGTTATGTTTTTTTTTCTTATTCTTTTTACCACAAAATTCCAGTGCAATTTTCCAAAATCTGGTAACACACATATAGCTGATCTATCAACATCCACGTCGTACTGGTCCATATTAGAGGCACATTAAACCTAATTAGGTGAAGATACTGGCAAGGTTGGTAGTAGCTCCTGAAACTTTTACTTAAATGAGTCATTTTGAAACATTTTCCCCCAAAAATATGCATTGCGTAACTAGATAAACCAAACTTGGCAACGGTGAAGCAAAATTATCATCATTATGATTACCACTATTCTTACCGCGAGTGTACACTGCACAAAAATACATTTTCAATATATATATACTCTTGACCTCTTTCGTTTTATTATTTTATTATTCCAAACAGATGCACCACACTTTTTATACACACGCAAGTTTTAAACACGCAACACGTAAAATATTTCCTGCACTTTCAAGTCGTTAACACTTCCAATATGACGCAACCAATAATGCAATGTTACACAGACCAGCTAACACACGCAACTGTATTATCAAAGTTACAAATATCTCCCAATTTTTTCACAATTCACAAAAATTTATACTTTAAAAATGATCAGCACGAACAATTTAGCACAGTAATAGAATTAAGTAGAAATGAAGCCAAAGTAAGGGGAAAATGGAGCCAGGAGTTTTAGCGTCACGCCGACAGACAATGGAACAAATATAAAAATGAACTTAAAATTGAAATTCAGACTCGGGACTTTCAGAAAGCAAAGCAACAAGAATTTAGAATACAGAAACCACAAATTATACCACCAAAACCCTTACCCTTAAGCCAAGAAACAGATTTACATTTTTAGCAACCACGTGGAGGACCAAAACCGTTACATTTTACAGGAGAAAAAAAATTTTTGCACTTAAAAACCTCAGAAAAAATTAAATTATGCCCGGCCCTCCACCAATTGACATAGCCTCTTATCAAATGCTCATTGGGAGGTGGGCGACTCGCTTAGAGGTACCAGAAAATTAACAAGTTGTAAAACGGCGAGGCTACGACTAGGGACGCAGCTAAAGTGAAAGGGCAGAAATATTATTAAATGCTGGCAAAATGACACTTACATGGCTCAAGATAGGAAGAAGGAGCTTTACACTATCATAAATAAGACAATACAGATATAGATGACAGAGAGTTTATTAGATAAAACTGAATACTTTACCCCACATTCTTAGTTCCATGCCTGTCGGGCGAGGCCGCCATGCATTCCTGCACGGAGAGGGCGACTACACGTCTGTACTGGTTGACTGCGACTCACTGACTCTCTGCCCCAAGCAACGCTTCCTAAAGCGTGGGGGACGCTAACCAAACTATCCCCACCTAAACTGCTAATCTCCCACCCAAGCTTTAACCGCCATCTCGAATCTAGGTGACCAGAGAGACGTATGCGCGACAATCTCTGCATACGTCACAATATCTGGTGTGGAATTTTTGGTGACCACCTTATTGAGCCATATTTCTTGGAATGACGTCTAATAGACACATGATACATGTAGGTATTTTTTCTACAATGAGCTTCTACTGCTGCTAAGTTATGTACCTACCACTTGAGAATGAATGACGATGTGGTTTCAACACAATGGTACTCCATCACACAGGTCGATGTTCGTTTGCAACCATCTATGGCACATCCTAGTCATTCATAGGACGACAAGGATCAGTCTTATGGCCAGGCGGATTACCGGATCTAACATGTATAGAAAACAAGTGTATTCAGAAGAGCCAGAGAGCCTGCAACAACGTCTTTGATCAAATTAGCTGTAATCTTTAATCCATCTTATCAGTTGTACGTATGCAACCATGTCATGTTAAAACTTACCTACTAGTACTTTACCAACAATAATCACTGAGTAATAACACAACATTAAACACAAATAAAAAGAAAAATAATTGAACATTAAAATAAAATTAATAATTTTTAAAATAGTATTTTAAGTACTGGAGCTTTAAGAATACTAAAACAGATTAAAAGCCATACTTGGACGGTGGCATGAAGCGCCTTTTCTGCAGACGGTTGTTTTATTAAGAAGGTGCTAGTTCCAAGGAGCAATACACATCGAAAAATAAAACTGTCAGTAAAGTTATATATTAACTAATTGCTTGCTTAAATTTTCTAATGTGCAAACCTTCAACTGGCTTTTTACGAGTGCACTAAAGGGCGATACCTTTGGATGTCCCACTCGAAACGGACACCAGAGGTTGTGTAAAAAGGGTAAATGGAGAGGAAGTGAAACAAAATTTGAACCTGGCATAACTGTATATATGAGAAATGAAAGCACTCACAAAAGGTGCTGGAAATGACCTGCCTTAACTTCATAGTTCAAGTTGAAGTTTGTGAATGCAGTACCAGAACCTCGGATGGTCTTTGTCGGCCATCAAACGATTCCAAAAACTTTCGCTGACAGGTCTTAAAGGAATCAGCAATCGATTATTGTTTTACAAGAAGTAGGCACATTTCAACAGAACGGGACACATCTTCACAAACACTAAGCAGGTAGGCGTGTTACGTCATATATTGCGTTTACGTTGTACACGACGACTCGCGGAACCTCTGTTAATATACTTCCTCGCTGTTTACGAAGTAGTGTTACCTCGTCAATTATTTCATGTAGTGGATATTCTTTTAAATAAATCTTATACACAATGACGTGACAATTTCTGGGCACCTTTCGAGTCATAGACCCTGTGGAATATTTGCCATAGTATTAGTCCTTTCGCTAGGTGTACTACAACCCAATATATCCATGTTACAGTATTTGCATACGTAGGAGCCGATGTTTTCATATTGGAGTATAAACTATGTTTGCATAAAATTGAAAAATAAGCTAGGCTGACTCACCTGATAATATAAAATGTAAGACAACTTTATATGCTAGATGCAATGAGTTATTTTTGTTATTAACAAGCATGTTTAAAGGGGACTGGGAGGAGAAACAGATAAAACTGGAAAGACTGATTCGCAGTTACTACTTACTGGATTTATGTTTAATGGATTATCGACTTCATTAATATTAATGCAGCTAAGACAAGCTACGTGCTTATAAATTTTGATAATAAGGTTTTCAACATATCACATACGGAAGATACTGATGCAGCACGTGTCAAGACATTCACTCCAACTTCTGACCTCACTAAACGAGTTCAGTAAATTAAATTTCTGGCATTATTCATTGTTCCGAATTACATATAAATTCCATAAAATATCTTATAGGGCACTAACTATAGGATAAATTAATATTATTCCTATTACACCAAAAACTTGTGGTTGCTAGGAAGAAATGGAACCTTCAACGTTACAAAACTCATACTAACAGCCATTTATCTTGCACTGTGTATCCATCTTCGATAAATAATAATAACGAAAGTCTATTTTATAATGTAGAATGGAATGCCTCAACGTCACCTTGGGCTTCAAAGGTGACGTTATGTTCCCGAGGTTACATAGAAGTTGGCGGGCAGGGGTTCTTGAAAACCTTCGTGTTGTGTTCTTGGAAGATTCTGAACTTAAATATTTGGTTTTTATCAAAATTTTCGTTTTTAAGTTATGCTGTTCACAGACACACCATACCTTTTACTAAAAATATTTTTTGGATAGGTTAAGGGGGACCTGGTATAATATCGACATCAAATTTTTGGATACAGTACAATACTTACTCTACTTTAAGTAGTAGTAGGGAGTAAAAGGGACGAAAATATTTTTTCGTCAGGGCACACAGTCTGGTGTGTGAATGTGAGTGTGCTTTTGTGTGTATTATTGATTGTTTAATAACCAGTTTGCCCATTAATAACAGTTCAGGACTGCCAGGGCTAAAGCTTGAGCACACGTGCCAAGACATATATTATTTGACAATATTATAATCCATAATCAGCACAACTACATTGCACAAATATATGTGTGCCGCAAAGTTATTAAAATAAGCCAATACATCGTGTGCAAGCATTGGAAAGATGAGAGCTTTGAAGCAGCCACCATGCTTGGCTCCCTCTGACTGCTGTCACCGATGCTCCATTTCTTCCTTGTGTTTTTATCAAATTTAAAGGCGATTTCGGTCACATAGGACTCTTTTATGAATCTTCCAAAGACCACTTCGTAGATAGTCTGATGGCTTAGGAGTAAATGCTATGACTTTTAAGCATATTATGCTGAAAAAGAAAAAACTCAAACTGAAATTCATTCCTCCATTGTAAGATCGATTCAAACTGCGACTCCTGGCGAAACTCACAATTAAAGGGCAAAATATCCATTGCACAGAAAAAGATATGATCATCGGATAAACTCGTAGAAAGAGAAAATAAGATATGTTGAAGATAATGTAGATACCTAGGATACATTACAGGGGTATTGTTACATGCTGGGGTGAGGGCCAAAGGATTTGCAGCAAATTATTAAATTTTGATCACCCCAACACGCACATGGGGGAGTGTAGCTCGCTAACGGCAAGAGGACCGGGATCTTGGTGTTTAAAATTTAGATGGAGGCGTGAGGTTTAGACATTATACAAAAATATTACACAACACACATTACCTGGAATTACTGACAAATGTTTGGCGACTCTACACTACACTTAGGAAAACAGGATGAGGGCAGATGCCCCGAAGTCGAGAGCTAAGGCTTGCTGTTTCAACTCTTCGCACACAAGTGACGCTAACTATATTCCTCCCTTCAACCGTGTCTAGGCAAGCCAGTCAGGGATGGCGTCATACCACCGAATTCAAACAATTCTCTCTGGCGTGTTCCGCGTCAAAGGAGGGATTGTTAAGCCGAAAAGTAATCAAAGGAACCCAATAATGTTATCGACAATGCAACACAATAATGTGTCTGGTATGACAATGCTTACTGATATGCCACATCATTTAAATAGTGAATTGACGTTTTTTCAAGAGCACCAAAGCAAAGAAAAATTCATTTTAAGTACAAAATTCTGTATTCGTAGTGTCCGAGACAAAAACTAAGAGTTTTTATCAACTCATTTTATAGTGCAAGCATGATAATGTAACTTTGGCTTGAATAGCAGGGTGAGGCTTGGCTTTCTATTCTCAAAGCTGCGGCTTCGATCTATTCTAGGTTGATGGCATTTAACTTTGCACAAATTAAGCAGTCTCACAGGAAAAGGGACTGCTGCAGATCAAATATTCCGGCGCATGGATGAGGTTTATATCACCTTTGCAGTCTCTAGCATCGTCAAATGTATTATTATTATTATTATTATTATTATTATTATTATTTGTATGAACTATTATTGTTGTACATTCCAAAGGAAAGTTTTCCGGATACCAAAGAATAGACCATAAATGAAATACAGAAATCAGGCAATAACTAGAAGTATTCAACGTAAATGAACGTATAATTGGTAATACGGTGCTTTTCTTTCACACTGCGGCAACGCACGGCGGCTCTCGCGCCGGCTGCCGCAGCTCGGACTCCTGCCGAAGCAGTTAACAGTATCTCCGCAACCTCCCCACGTTATAATATTTACACTTACATGGTAATGAGCACATACCTTATTCACAAGGAATGTTGGAATTATCCTCTATCCGCATGTTTCTGGCATCTTCTCAGGAAATTTTTATTCACACTGGAGAGTTCAATGTTTGATGTTGAATGAATCGCCTGATATTTTTTTTAAGTTCTTACAATGTATGGGGTTTGTTGCACACACCTTGCTTACCAAGGTCTCTCATAGATAAAAATTCGGTTAAATCAGGTACAGTTAAATCAGGGATCGTAATTATTGATTAATTATCCTATTTTCAAAAAAATCCTGAATTAAACTTAATGACTTATCAGCTGTATGCGCGGTAGTTAATCTGCAGTCATCAAGTGGACAAATCCTATGGAGTAAAGTGAAATCTAGGACACATGACATATGTAGAGAAACAGAAAATATATGATAGTTTAAGGGATAAGAGTACTCTGACATGCTATAGGAGTTTTAAGAAAGACTGGGGAAGGGAAAAATACACTGATGTTTGTGATAGAATGCAAAGGAAGGGTCTGGCGTGGGCAAAAACAGGAGCAATGTTATAAGGGGTTTTAAAGCTTCTAAATATTTGTGTCCGTTGTGTGGTAATGCAGATGAAATTTGCACTCTATAATAGAATGTCCAGAAACATAGTCCGGAGAGAGGAAATATGGAGCAGGAAGTGAGATTAGTTACAGACAGAGACATTGTCCGTAAAACTTTTTGGAAACAACAGGAAAGAATATCTGAACCAATTGGGCAAATATATAGGGAAGGTAAGAGAGAAATAGTTAAGGAAAATTATTAAAGAAAGATAGGCTCTTAATAACAGAAATGACGATGTGGGCAATTTATAGGAGAGGTAAAACAAGGTCAGTTGGGAATTGTATGAAAATGTACACAGTAAAATGAAGGATACGTATACACTACCAGGGTTAAGTTTATATGATCCTAAACTCAAGCAACTCCTAGGAGAGTAATATAATTAATGTATGGTATTTGTAATTTTGAGCGATGAAATAAATAAACTATCTGTTTATCCAAGCTTTGGGAGCTGATGACAATGATGACGATTATTGTTGTTATCATCATCATCATCATCATCATCATCATCATCATTGTCGTTGTTGTTTGAAGTAAATGGTATTGGGATTTCTAGGTTTAGAGAGGATATCAATAAACATTCATGTGTGCACTATATGTAGCACGACAGATATCCAGGTGATAGGGATAGGCGTTAGGGATTAGAAGCGGAGGAGAAGTTTAGCACTGTAGGCAAGGCTAGGTCTTTGCGCCTACTAAACCTCCGGTGGAAGGGAAGAGGTGAGAGAGCACAAAGGGCAGCCGATCTGATGACGATAGACGCAGCGCAGTGTGATTCCCAACTTTTCCAGATTTAACATTCTCGGCAGCCCCTTCGATAACTCCCATCCTCTTGACAGCAGGTTTCATGCCAGAAAGAAACAGTTCTCTCCTGAAAGCAAATATGCTCCCCCGTCCACACCGCCCTGCGCTGCAACCCAGAAAGATGAAGAGTGAAATTAAATGAGAGAAAATTCGCTAATTTACAAATTACCTGAGTAGTCTCCTGCCAACCTGGCAAAACCATGAAAAAGCTCAAGGCCAGGGTGACCCGTCCAAAGGGAATCGCACCCCTCTCAAATGCGAGCCTCAGATGCCACCACCTGGCATCCCGCTCGGTGCATCCATTATATGTCCAAGTAATATTCCACTTCTCTCCACGAGTTTTTAGTAGTAGCTTCTGGGTCCACAGTTGTAGGAGCATTTAGGATCCTTCAACACAAGAAATCCTACAAATTCATCGCTGGAGTTCTGTAGAAGACTTCGGTTTCTGATTCCCATGTGTTCTGATGATGCAAATCGTATGCCTATTCTAGAGATATGCAAGGTGAATGCTTCATCGTTAAAAGCTCCCTCTACAGGCATCTTATCATTATCGATAAGATAATGCAGCATCAACACTTTAAAGCTTCCTTTGTCATTGCAGTAAAACGTGATTTTCATGCTTCTGTTAAACTTTCTTATTGTTAACTTTTCTTACTGACATCTCATTATTTTATGAGATAAAATAAAAAAATGGAATAGTTATTCAAAAGTGTTTAGCATAATTTATAGTTGCATTATCATTTTTATTATTAAGCACCAATGGTAAACGAGCTTCCTCTAGATTACTGATTCTCTCTATTTAAATATTATTTCAAGTATATATATCGTATGTATGTATGTATGTATGTATGTATGTATGTATGTATGTATGTATGTATGTATGTATGTATGTATGTATGTATGTATGTATGTATGTATGTATGTATGTAGTTCTTAAATCACGCATAAATCCAAAAGTCTGGCTTTATTCCGTACAAGTACTTGCCTTATAAAAATATTAACTTAAGAAAGAAAAGTGCACATAATAGGGGCTTTAAGAAGTGGCGTGAACGCTTAGAAGAGCTCTAAGACACCATCCTGCCCATTTTACGACACTTTCTTATACAGTAAAACCATCGCGATATGTGAGCAAACTACTCATTCTGTTAATACTGCGCATGCGCAGAGAAAACTACCAACCCAATCGATTTGGGTAATCCGCGAGAATATCAATGTTAGAAGTGGCTAACCCGTTTCTGATAAACTCGTTATTTGAACACATTTCTCTCTCTCTCTCTCTCACACACACATTCTCTATTTATAATATTAATACAGATTATTATTATTATTATTATTATTATTAAACGCCAGTTTCCTTCATTACATACTACGTGTACAATGGAGCGTCCATATGAAATACAATGAGAACACTCCCATACAATGTTGCAGGCACAGAAGTGCCAATTACCCACATCGTTAGCAGGCTTCTTGTGGTTCAATAAACCTGGTAGAGCTTTCTTCCTCACACTTAACTGTACTGGTAAAGAGTAAACTGCATGGAATACGGCTTTTGCCACATTAACACGAAGAATGTAGACACAAACAACTGTACAGCAAGTGCAGTCACTTGTTTGTACTATCCCAACCCTCACACTGTTGTTTTCTTCCTCGTTTTTAAGAGAGCTTAAATATCAGAGGTAATTAGTTATTAATTAAAAGTTTTTAATGAGAGTAAGCTGTTATAATTACTCTCTTTGGACCTATAAATGTAGGATTAACGTTACACCAATGTTAGAAATGTTAGGAATCTTAAAAACAAATTTTATGACGAGAGTCTTGTATGGATTAGAATTACAGATCTTGAAATCAAAAGGCACCAGGGAAGTATGAGATGTGACTGCTACATATCTCTCGAAGACGTTGCATAACACCTTAATAACAAAATGATATTTTGTGTAAATAAATACAGAAACAATTGGTACAAGTATATGTCAAGGATGAGTACACTACATCCCATTCAGAATAATATAATACAGTATCGTCCAAAAGAAAAAAGAAGCATACTTAGGAAGGCCAAGGAGAACATGATAAAGCACTTAAATTTGGAGAAAGAAAAGGTCTAAAGCCTGAACCATGCTATTTTTAATTATTATAATTATTGCTATTATTGTTATTATTATTATCTCCAATAAAATAATTATACAGAGACGCTGTGTCAAATCGGAAAAAATTATGTCAATAGAATTTAAGATACAAGAGGCTTTCGTCAAGGTTGCAGTATGTCACCCAGGTTATTTAAAATATATCTGCAGAGGGCAATATTGAGTTGGATAAGGATATGTTCAGGAATGGGAATACCTTTTGGCAATGGATAGATATGTTTAATGTTATTTGCGGACGATCAGATAGTCATTGTACAGGAAATTGGAGTATGTAGTAGGTATGTAGTGAGAAGGTTGTTAGAAGAATATGAAAAATGGGCTTAAAATATACTTAGATTAAACCTTTTATACGACATGTGGAAAAAGGATTGAAGGTTTAATTTTGGAAGATAAAAAATATTTAATCAAAGGCTGTGAAGAATTTGAGTACTTGGGAGTTAGAATTGATAAAGAAGATAGACAGGAGAGTGACATAAAGAACGGAATTAACAGAGATAGGGCAACAACACCATGTCACGTGATATTTTACGGAACAGAAATATTGTTACATGCTGTGTAGATGGCCTAAAAGTTCACATGAAAATTAAATTAATACCCAGCACGCACATTGAGGGGACGTATACTTACTTGGCTGCGGAGGACCGAAACATAGCTTGGTGGTTAAGAGGAAGGCGTGGGTATTTAACTGTACAAAATCCATAACACAAATCTACTCACACATTCCTAGATTTATTTCCCAACCATTTGGGGTTCCTATATTATTAAAAATGGAAGTTGGGAGGAGATGCCCTTCAAAGCCCGGCTTACACACGCGGTCCGTTCCTCACGGAATCCTCAGACAGACGCTACATTCCCCCACTACTCGTGGCTAGCAAAAGCTACCACCCAAGAGTGACGTAAACAACAATGTGTCTAGTAATGACAAGGTAGAACAATAATGTAACCCCCAAATTATTAATACGCCACATCATAACCAAAGAAACTAAATTGTAAGTTTACAAATCAATGGTATGAAGTACCATCACACATGGAGCTGAAATTTGGAAACAAAATAAAGATTTAATATAGAAGTTATTGTCTATGGAAATTGGCTTTTTTTGAACGAAAGCAAGGCATTCAAAATTAGAAAGAAATAGGAATATGTTATTGAGGAAGGAGTGAAAGTTAGGAATTTTGTGGTAGTAAAAGAAATAAACAACTAAATTGGTATAAACACACCAGGAGAATGCCAGAAGGAAGAGTAACCAGAAAGGTTTGGAAATCGTGTCCATCCGGAGGAAAAGGGAGTAGACCCAGAAACACTTGGACAAAGGAAATAAAGACGGCGATGAAAGCAAAAGGATTGGAGGAGGAATGGAATGACAAGGACGAGTGGAGAAGAATAAAACTTTAGGAACAGAAATATGTGTACAACTTGTAATTTTCTATATAAATAAATCATGTATTTATTATTATTATTATTATTATTATTATTATTATTATTATCTTCATCCATTATCTACAGCAGATAATTCGGCTCAAACCAATAATTCGATATCGAATTTGAAGTTGCCTATATCTTGTAGGATGTATTGTCCTTGCAAAGAGTACTATATCATATTTGATATTGAATTCATAGGTAAATATCCAGGTGGGTACTCGAAAACGAAAGATGTTTGCAGTGCATTTCTCCGAAAACTATGTCGAGTGTATTGTAAGGCGCAGGTTTAGGTGCTTAATACTGACATATAAACTTCTGAACATTATTTAGAAAAATGTGATTTTGGCACAAAGCGGGAAATTTTAACAATTACTTTTACATAAATAGGTATTTTGTTACCTCTGACCATAATATTCAGAGTAAGATGACAAATGCATGTGCAAAACGTCCTATTGATAGGTATTCTAATCCTATTTAAGCGTTATTTATTACACCAACTGTCCTGTCATACCTCCTGGTCCGGCCGCCCTCTGTCTCCTCTCACCTTATCCCTCCCTCCAGGGGGCGTCCTGTCGCAGGCTTAGGCACAACATATCTTCGTAGGTCGAGATGGTAAGGACTTCACAGGATATTCAAAGAAAATTCAAGATGTTAATTTCATTGGTTACGAAAAATCTTAAACCTATGATAATTCAATCAAAATAGAGCAATATTTGGGAAAATAAAAAATAAGAGAAAATTTCGCATGTAAAGGGTAATTTGGGTGGGTGAAGTTTTCTTGTAAAACGTTTATTTATCTTGGAATACACTGAAGTTAAAAATAGTTTAATAATTATCTGAATTTTTGTTTTTGAGTTATGTTAACATACATGCTCATACACACACACACACACACACACACACACACACACACACACACACACACACACACACCGACATTTATATTTTCTCTATTCCTTACCACACAGAAAGGTTGTATTCCAACCAAAAATTCGATATCGAGATTTCACCGGAAATACACATTTTGAGGCTACATGAATAAAGAAAAGCATTTTTCGAAAAGAATATCCGTGTGTGTGTGCGTGTGTCTGTGTCTGTGTCTGTAAGCAACATAACTCAAAAGCGAAAAGTTTGTTGAATGCCAATGTGGTATTTAAGCTCAACATTTTCCAAGGATGCAACGCGAAGACGTTTAAGAAAATCCCCTCACCCAAACTACCCTTTGGACAATTTTTTGCTATATTTTATTTCTTCAAAAATGTCTAACGATTCTGATTAAAATGCCACATGTTTAAGATATTTGCATGACAAAATGTATATCTCGAAAATATTCTGGGTATAACCCGTAAAGTGCTCTTCAATCTGAATGACTTTGCATATTTGGTAAACCATAAACAAATCGACTACACAAAGTATGTAGATCTCGTTAAAGCACACCATTTGTCAAATAGAATTTTTTGTTATGTTAACGATTTCCGAGATATCCTTTGATATTGGTTTCAGTTTTCAAATACAGTACACTTCCTTCCAAGGAGCAATGTTTCTTCTTGTGGTTATGCAAAGGAGCGTGGAATTTCAAAGCCATCACATTTTTAAAATCTGACTATCGCTTTTTCCTACTGTATCCTTAAACATACAACGAAATGTGTAAATGTGCAATGAACGTTTCTCGATAACAAGAGGTACTAGGGCAGTCCCAGAAGTACCCGACCTGACGTTATAGCGTTTGTTGTTTCAAACAAATGCCTATGGTAGAAAGTACCACCCTTATAAAGCTTAAGTTTGAAGTTCGACGATGCTACGTTGTTTGGTAATTGTTTGACACCCATTAATAGTGAACTCTCTCAGTGAATTTGTAAACATGCATAAAACTGGCCATCGCTGTGTGATACAATACTTTCATTTGAAAGGTCCTAGTTCAACTAATATTAAAGTTTAGCTAGATTCTACTCTGGGGGAGTCTGCTCCTTCGTTTATAACAGTAAAATATTGGGTGGCCGAGTTTAAGCGAGGCCGTACGAGCTGCCAAGACGAACATCGCAGTGGTCGACCAAATGAGGTGACCAGGCCAGAAATTGTGAAGAAAATCCACAAAATGGTATTGGATGATCGTCGACTCAAAGTGCGCGAGCTAGCAGACATCGTAAGCATTTCAAAAAGTGCTGTACATCGCATATTAACTGAAAATTTAGACATGAGAAAGCTGTACGCAAGATGGGTGTCGTGTTTACTCACAATGGAACAAAAGCAGCGTCATGAGGACGTTTCAGTCAAGTGTTTGGCGATGTTTCGCTGCAATAAAGTGGCGTTTTTGCGCCGATTCATAACTATGGATGAAACATGAGTCCATCACTTCACACCTGAGACCAAGGAACAATCAAAACAGTGGATTGAAAGGGGAGAATCGGCCCCAAAGAAGGCGAAGACAGTTCCATCTGGAGGCATCATGGCGTCAGTTTTTTGGGGGGGATGCGCGTGGGATAGTTTTCATTGATTATCTCCAAAAAGGAAAATCAATCAATGGTGAGTATTATGCAAACTTATTGCAGCGTTTGAATGATGTAATCAAGCAAAAACGGCCGCATTTAGCGAAAAAGAAAGCCCTGTTTCATCAAGATAATGCACCACTTCATACATTCATTATCGCCAGGGCCAAAACCAATGAGTTAAAGTTCGAATTGCCTGTTCATGCACCCTATTCGCCACAGTTAGCCCCCTCTGATTATTTTTTGTTTGCAAACTTGAAGAAATGGCTTGGTGGTAAAAATTTGCCTACAATGAAGAGGTGGAGTTTGCAGTTGATGGCTATTTTGCAGAACTCGACGGTTCTCACTATAAACGGGGTATCGAAGCTATTGAACATCGCTGGGAACAGTGTATTGAGCTGAAAGGAGACTATGTAGAGAAATAAAGACGTTTTTTCCCCAACTTTTTGTGTTTTCTTTGTTAGGTCGGGTACTTCTGGGACAGCCCTCGTAGATAGAAGAATAAGATTTCGTAAGAATAGTTTGTAGAAGAGTGAGTTGAGAAAAATCACGTGAATGCAACACAGCAGATTTATTTAAAAAAAATTTTTTTCTGGGGTTTCAGGAGATTTCAAAACATATATTTACTGTTAAATTTCGATATTGAACTGTTGGGCGAAATGCAGTATTTCCTCTACCTACCGTGAATAAGTGGTAGGGAAAGTAAACAGAGAAGCTTATGGAGAAAGGGGTAAATGCATTAAAGGAAAGCAGGAGATTAAGCTGTATGCATAAAAAAGACTGGAGAAGAAAATAAGAGAAATGGGATTGGAAGAGGTGGGGGAAGGGACAGCTGTGAACCAACCAGCATGGTAGAGTGCAGTGGGTGAAGTAGCGGCATACTCAGGTCCCGTTTGTAGCACCTGCCGCTAGCTACACACGAATACAGTTAGACGTCCAGTAATACTGCCTCACATACGTGATGAGCTTCACAAAACCTCCTTCCAATGTTTTCCTTTACGTCACACGTTTTGGCATAGCGTGCTACGTCATCACTTGTCAATCTGCCAGGGATGTCGTATCTTGCTCAAGAAATGGTTCCATACGATCTGATGTGATAAGTCACTGGCCATTTCACTGTGATTCTCTACACCAATGCTTTCTCATGGGGACATCCTTTATAGTACACAACATTTTCACTCATATTTACTGTGAAACATAGATTCTAATATAAGAAATTATATTCATTTTAAAGAAATTTAATTTTTTTAAATTATATTTTTCAACTATAACACATTGATAGAACAATGGGGATAAATATATCAAAAGAAACCACGAGATGGCAGCACACGTAAATATGGTCTAATACAAGTAGTGGAACCCATACGTAAAAGCTTATATTAATTTAAATAATTGCTTAGAGTAAAAAACGTTGATGTGTTACATTATCATAACCAGGCTTAGGAATTTCTAAGCATTAAAGCCAGGACCAAAGGAAATAAAGTTGAACTGTTACTGGACTTTAGGCAGGGACGTCGCAGATAACAAACCACCCCATCCCTCGTACAGTTTGTTGGCGTTTGCAGACAACACTTATCGGCCATCACTACCCGGTCATCAGTGACCCATGGGCGCTGTTGTTTATATTCTTTTTATTGATATATAACTTGAAATTTCTAAGCTTGCACATGACTTTCTCTACCCACTATTGTTTATTTTTATATCTCTTCTGCAAACTACTCTTAGAAAAGTTTATTTTTCTATCTACTTCACATTAATCGAGATAAACGTTTGCTGAAATGGTTATATCATACCTATTGTTGTAGGTATATAGGGGATGCAGGAGGTTGAAGCGATAATCAAATCTTTAAAAAGCAGGCCGCTACATGCTCGTTTTGAAATGTTAGACTTTGCATGTCATCACGAGAAACAAAAGACTATGGAATTAGCATTCTAAAAGGGTATGAAGTATTAGAAAATTAAAATTATTAGCTACTGTACTAAGACAACAGCATCGACCCAAAGTTGACAGTTTCTTCCTTCTGCTACTTTATCTGTAAAACCTGTTTTCAGCTCTAGACGAGGAAGACCTTTGGATGGCTTTTTTGTTTATTCCTTGCGATCTGAAAACGTTTAACAGTGTTTCACCTGATTTCGAAATTTGTTTTAATGTTTCTGAAAAATAATATTACTTTAAATATACCCATTGTTCTAAATTAATTACAAAATGAGATTCACTGCATTTAAAATATTTTAAAGCGTGGGTCTTCTCCCATCTGCATGCTGGATATTTTCAACGACAAAAGTCGCAATATATCGATTTAATTTTTATCCCTTCACAGTATTTCTATTATAAACAGTAACGAAAGGAAATTGTTTTGGTCATACTTATTTGAAGTTTGTAATCGTTCTTCATGCGTCCTTCTTATGTGATGCCATATGTTTGGATGTTCCTCCCTTTTGACCGTAGCTTTTGCACACGGCATTCCATGTTGCCAGGACTTCTTTAAAAATAATGCCATGTGTCATAACGTTGTCGCATTTTCGTAACGAATACGAACCCAAACCTAAAGAATTATATTTATTATGATAGTAAGCATAATCGAACCACAGTAACTATGTATGAAACACGTGAGTGTTAGTTTCACGGTGAACACAGTTTATAGATTTATGCGAAGACAACACAGAGATGCTTTATAACACAGTGCTAACTGCGATAACAACTGCAACAATATGAATTATAAGAAACCGAAGGAATTGTTTCGACAACAGCGGCTGACTCAGCAGCACCATCAATATCGCCTTTATTCTTTTAGTGTACTGTATGCTGTTCTAGTAGGCGCTTGTACCTTCAGAACCCAGTTAATCATTAGTTGCTTTTTTCCTAAATATTTTTCTTCATCTTTACCTATTTTATATACACGCATACCCATGCCCGATACGGGACTCCAACCCGCAACCCCCTGAGCCTCGAAACACCAGAGCTAGGCACTTTAGCGAGCGCAGTCATGGGGGCCGGCGAAATCTTTGGTCAGGATAGTACAGATAAAGGTGCGAACGGAAGGGACGCCCGAAACAGGGGCAGAGCACGTACGCAGGCAGTCGGCCCCTTGTACTTCTACCCGTGATCCCCGGGAGGGAGAGATGAAGGGAGAGACCCGAAGAGTGACCAGATCCAGATGACGATGGGCACAAGCCCAAACGGGGTACGTAAGGTTTCCAGATTGAACACATCCGACGCCGTCCAGTCCTAAGTCCTACCCACAAGCCACCGCACCTCCAGCAGTCCCCCTGGGGCGGAGCCCACTCGGAGGAGAGAGCTAACTGAGCAGTCCCCGCAGCGACGCCAGGGAAGAAACCTCTCCAGAACGCACAGCCATTGTCCAGCCACAACTCGCTGAATACCGTCGTCTGGTGGTATAATCCTGAAACAGATGGCAAGGAAGATGATGGGTGTAACAAATGAGAGGGAGCAGAGTCATGGTAGAAGATGAACCAACTCAGGATTCGCCTGTCGACCCGGGGAAACCACGAAAAACCAATGGGCCAGAGTGGGTGGTCACCAGGGATCGAACCCGGGACCTCCCAAATGCGGGCCACAGACGCCGTCTGAGCCATCCCGCTTGGTGGTCAGGATGGTGGGTTTCAACCTGGGTGCTCTTAAATGCAAACTTCAGAAGCTATGGTGTGAACCATCCAGTAAGGTGTTTTACTCGTATGGACCGTACTCATCACTAGATCAGACTTTAAACATTTTGTGTTTGCTTGTGTCGGTTGACGCCAGAGAATTACCCTTAAGTCTAAAATCCACTGTTGCTTTAAATCACCTTATATTCCTGCTTTAAGAAAAAGCAATAGACCTAAATCAGTTTTTTATGTAGTTAAATGTGAGGTTAATTTCGACTTTTCACTTATTTCCTTTTCACAAATTAATGAAAGGTAATAACTCCAGTACACCTCAAGCCAAATTTTACAACAAACCAAGATACCTAGGATTTATAAGACACAAATTCCATATCACCCACGAGTTGTGTTGTATTGTACTGAATATATATTCCATCGATCGCGATATTAAAACTTCGCTGTAAAATCTGCATTTTCGTGTGGAATGAAACAATTCTCTAAATTTCTGCAGAAAATCTTTCGTTTTTATTATCACGGGATAGTCTACTGCGCTACTTAATGCCGTTTAATTTGAAATATTTCGAAAAGTGTGCCAATAGCCTACAAATTACCTCTTGTACCACGAATATGACCTTTTAAGCTATTTTGGAATATTACTGCTATGCTTACATTAATGTACAGGGTAAGTAAAAGTGAATGGAACTAGTTTATATATTTATTACGAGGAAACTATTTGTGATAGAAAAACATAGAGGTAACATTGGATAGAAAAAGTTACAAAGTTTACTGATATTAAACAGATTTACAAACATTCAACCGCGTGTCACACGGCATATGTCCAGGCGATAGTCAAGTTCTTGCGATAGTTGTTGTAGCATGTACACACATATTGATTCGATGGCAGCAACAATACGCCGTCCTAGCTCTGGCAGATTTCGTGGCAGTGGTGGCAAATAGACTGCATCCTTCACACACCCTCACAGAAAAAATCTCATGGGGTAAGGTCAGGTGACCTGGGTGGCCAATTTCGAAATGATAAGTCATTAGCAGTAGACGTCCAACCCAGCGGTGAGTCAGATGTTATTCAAATAACGCCTTGCTTCATTCTGATAATTGAGTGATGCTCCATCTTGTTGGAACAGGTGGTCGTCAGAGTTCTCATCTAATTGCGGGATTAGGAACTGCTGCTTAGGTAGGTCATGCCAGTTACAGTCCGTTCAATGAAGAAAAATGGGCCATAGATTTTCGTTTTTGATAAGGCGCAAAATACATTGATTTTCTCTGAATCCCGGACTTCTCAATGATGGCTCGAGGGTTCTCTGTGCCCCATATACACGCGTTATGACGATTAACCTTCCCACTTAAATGAATGTAGCTTCGTCAGAGGCGTCCAACAAAATCATCATCCTCTATGTCCGTTTGCATTTCCACACAGATGATGTACGGTCTTGTCATGTGGTTGCAAGGCTTGCACCAACTGTTATCTGTGTGGTTTCATGGACAGTCGTTTACGATGAACCTTCTACTGGCTTCAAGGCTGGCACCAACTGTTATCTGTATGGTTTCATGGACAGTCGTTTACGATGAACCTTCTACATGTTTTTTTAGGGCAACTGGAGCTCTTGACTGGCTAGATACGTGGACTTCTGCGGGCCACAAGACGTCACTGATTCTGTCAACATTTGCAGCAGTTACACGTGGCCCGTCCTGAGCTTTTCTTTTTAATCACAGAAGCAGCCTCTTCAAATGATACTTGTACCAACGATAGGTGTTGTTATGTGCTGGTAGATCTTTACCAAAACATGTGCGGAAATGCTCTTGTGACGTAACTGAATTTTATTTCGCTAGCTGCAAAACAATATAGGCTTTCTCCTGGTTGCTAAATATTTTGTTTTTGCAGCAATAGCACTCCAGACAAATTCAAAACAATTTAAGTAATATAAACTTTGAGAGCTTTTCTATCTAATTTTGGCTCATATGTTTTTCTATCATAAATGGTGTCCTCATAATAAATACGTAAACTAGTTCTATTAATTTGTACTTACCCTGTATTATAATGTCGCGATCACCAAGGATATATTTAAAGAAAGTAATTGAAGATTGATAGCAGTATATTGGCAGTAAATACGTTGGGGATTTTAATATTTTAACTAGCCCGCAGTTTGAGAGCCGCGGGGCGCGCCCCCTAGCTATGATATCGGCGACAACCAGTGTTGGCAAATAATGGTTTACACTCCCGTATATGGGGCTATTAACATCTTTCTATTTTGTACAGTATTTCTCCTGTATTATGCAGGAGTCCGCAAAATACGAAAGTTTGAGAGCTGCTGGACTAGCCCACTACTCGAGTTTGCTAACATTAAGCTGCAAAAACCGACATTTTCAGCCATTAATTCTCCGTTTTCAGTTCATAGACCAGTTATAGTTTCTTCTTGTCACTACGTATTTCTAATCCTTAAAACACTTAACTGCTGAACACCAACACAGATTTCTTCTCATTCATAGATTTGCTAATTGAAAAACTTATGCTACTTAAAAGGTTATGAAAGATGTAAAACCTTATTTAATACTGTATATTTAAAAGTAGTGATGCAAAGCTTCTTCTTTCTTGATTAAACTGAATTTTATAGAAAACATTAAAATATATGCTATCATTTGTCCAGATTAAAACCCTCTTGTTTTAGATCCCGTTGCCTTCTGGCGCTAACTTGCGGTAAAGGTGCGAACTGCTTTCTGAAAACCCCAATCGATGAGCCATATAGGCTTGGCGGGTTTTAGAAATCTGACATTGCCCACTCCGTGATGTGGGGGTAGAGTGCCTGCTTCGCATGAGAGGTCCAGAGTTCAAATAAGGCTTTTTCCGTGTTTTCCCTTATCCTGAAAAGACTAATGTCGGGTAACTCTAAGCTCTAGGTGCTCTGGACTCCTTTGAGCATCATTTCAACTGTCCGATAATATGATTTGCCAGGTTAAAGCATGTTATACTTAAAAAAAAAACTTATATGTCCAGTCGAATTAGAAAAACTTCACAAGCATTTCCTTATCTGGCATTTTCATGCTTCCACGCCTATCGCAAAACAATGAAAGTTTTCTTAAATCCACTTCGGCCGAGGAAAATATTGTTAAATATAAATCAATAAGTTGCATAATTTGACTCTTGAACTTTGGTCTTAAAGTGCAGCTCTTGCAGTCTGCCGTTTCCTCCACTTCAATAAGTTGAAGTTCAAAAATATGTTTATCCAGTCGGTGGTCTACTTCGGGGTTGGAGGTGTCGGCAATAGTGTTTCGGTGCAGCGTGACGGGGAAACAGGATGCTCTCTGTGAAATATTCTCCGTCCCTTGGCCTTCGGTTGGTTGCCAAGGAATAAGGACCCCCCTACGGGGGCGTTGGGCCCAATGGGGCGGGATCTCCAGTCTGTCTGTCCGACTATCGGGGCGTCTATATCTGGAAACTGTAGGGACCTTGTCATTGCTGTGCCGTCACTCCTGGTTCCGGCTGTCCGATGTCTCGTCTCAGCTCATCCCTCCCTCCCGAGGGCGCCCCCTCGTGGGGCATAGGTACAATATCCGCATTCCCTGGATCGGTATTGAGTCCTCTCCGGTACATATTCCATTCCATTATTCGCACCTCATTAGAACCCTCTTGGGAATATAATAAAGAAATAATAATATGTAATATAGGCTATTTTCTATGTGGTGCCTAAGGTATATTGAATATCAAGTTTCATAACATTCAGTTAAGCCATTTTTGTTTAAAAAGGCACGCTCATACATACACATACATAAACACATACAGCCAGCAATTTAAAAATATGTGACATTTGGCTTCAGAATAGCTCATACACACGTCATTTATTCAAAATCGAAAATTACCAAAAGAAATTAGCTTACAGCTTTATTATAATATATTCCGTTTCATTACTTTTATTTTATCAAAAACGCCTTTAACTATTTTAATTAAGTAACATGTTTAAGATAGCTAATAAAATGTATTGACAACTTGAATTTTCTTTTTGAATTGACTTTTATTTGATTGAGTTTTGTATAATTTTGTAGAAGTAGGAATCCTTAAAAGATAGACAAACAGTTTACTAATGTTTCTCACTACAGGAAATATGAGGATCTCACACAAACTCACTTTTTCGTAGTTCTATATTTGAAATATTCCATCTTCCAGGTTTAGACATTTCTCAAGCGTCATTTAACGGATATGCTTGAAAGTTTGTGATTCTTGTTTTCTCCTTTTTCTTTTCTTTCTATCGCAAGAGTTTATTACCAGAATGAACATTGAATGCTGTTTACAAATGTCTTAACTATTTCAACATCTATGCTTTTAACTAAGTATTTGTTGAAACCATTCGATAAAAATATTTTGAGTAGCATAATGCGGATAGAAGAATCCATTTTTATTTGAATAGTGTAACATATAACGGATACATGTAAATTTATCATTGGTAGAGAAATTCGTGTGAATGTATCACAGATTTGTTTATGAAGTGCTTTTCAGCATCGCTGAAACTCTTTTTAGGATGCACTGTTGTGACTGTAACTGTAAAGGGCTGTGTCTGTTGAAGAGAGATGGTATTTATTGCGCCACGTGAGCGAAGAACGCCCTATCAACAAAATTATGCATATTGTGGGAAGTATCTTCTGATCCACACCTCCGCATACGCCGTATCTTATTATTCGGGTGGTGATTTTTAGCATCTTAAAATCAGAAAGTTAGCAATTTGATTTGTATACTTAACATTTGGTGCTTTTACACATTTGCAATTTAGCATTTTATAGCATTTTAAGGAAAAAAACACATAATTTGGGTTAATTTTATAATCAAGTAGTGTCTTTTGAGGTAACAAAAATATGAACTTAAAATAACATTTGTAAAATTTTAATAGTGAAAAAACTTCATAAAGCATATCGCATATTTTTTAAAAAAAAATTAATATAGGTTAAAGCAACACAGAAAATACAGTAGTTCTGATGCAAAACCAGATTAATAAAAAGAAAATGCACAACATTAACTCAAATCATGCAAGTTCAGAAATCGGTAACATTGCTGTATGAAATCAAAGAATACATCTCAGTATTTTTTTGTCATTCCTGTTCTCCTATCATTAAAATTAATTTGCACCTACTGAAATATCTTTCAAAATCTACGTTGTTGATTGGATCCCAAATACTTTGCAGAACCGCTTGGGCAAACTCTGGGTGTTTGTGCTTAACGGCCAACAGCATTTGTAGGTACCTACATTCTTATTTTTATGCACAATTTCTACCAGTTGGAAGTGAAAATATTCATATTTCCCTAAAAAAAACTATCCACAAGAAAGGGGATATTTATTTTACTTGCACTTAAATCAAATATAATGTAGATCCTCGGCTAGCTGTGACAGGATTAAAATGTTTGCTAATCGAGAGAGAGACAGATTTTCGCATTTTCTTCCATGCGACTGCGTAACCTTTTGTTGCACTTAAGCAAATATTTCCTAAACCTGTTTTCATTTTGATTTTTACATGTTTATTTGAAAAACAGTAAATTAATTGCAATACATTTCGCATTTATATCACATTTTAGTGTAATTTTCGCGTTTTGATTTAATTTTGCATTTTATCGCATTTTAGAACACATTAAACAGTGCTTTAGAGGTCATGAAAAATGAAAATACAAGTGTAATAGTAGATTATGATACAAGTGTTAAAAATAGGGTTTGGCCTTCATTTCGCTGTCCTACGAGCAAAATAAAATCACTTTTAACACGTGCGGCATACGCTATTTTTAGTTAGCGCTCCAATTTGTAAAATATCATTAAAATAATATTATATTGATTGCTAAATCTAATAGAAATCACGTTTAGAACGAGATCAGCTCACGTGTATAGCGAGATTCTTGAAACAAGAGAAATGACGTTAAAACGACGTTAAGGCGAGATATCAGATGTTTTGTTGATTCACTAGCAGCCATTTTCAGTGAAATTATTTTCAACATTTTTGCTTATACAGGCAATGAAACGATTAAATGCTATATCATATTGCTTTCTGGATTTTTGGTAAGTAGTTCTAGTGTTATTCTTTCTGCTGCTTCTGTAATTTTACCTGGTTCTTCCATTTCAGTTTCTAGATTATACTAGATAAGAATAACGTTTTAGATCAAAGAAAACACAAGATACAGGTTAACTCCACCACGAATTTCGTTAAATTTAAGTATGACAATTTGTATTGTGAACAGATAGTACGACCGCCATGAGAAATTAATCATGTAAGAAGACATAATGCAAAGTAAAACCTAATCAAACCAAGTGGAATTATTAAAAATGTGAAAATATAAAGAGTAATTGCCATGTGATTGGACTTGAAATCAAAGTTGGTCGCAATGGAGTGTATAAAAATGTTAGCGCACTAGTGTGATAATGTAAAGGTTATAGTTCGTGTGCACTATGTTAAAAGTTCCACTTTTAGGTCATGCTGTTTAAAAAAGCCTTTATGAAATTTCACGCTATATCACATTTACGAAAAATCACCATCCTTACTTATCATCCTGTTTTATTTGTACTTGCGCTGTATACGTCTAAAGGACTAAATTCGCTGCGTTTCAAATATATTATCACCGCACTTCGTTACCTGCAGGCCGCCGGTAAGCGCATCCCCGCCCGGCACTTGGGCGGGGCCCTCGACCTGCCTTCAGAACAATAGCCGCGCCTTTAACCCATTATGTGCCGCTTCCCCGCAGGTTTTCCTTTCGGCACGTTCTAGTAGCCTCCCTTTCTAAAACATTCGGCTTTGTATGCGGGTCGTATATAAGGGACTACACTTGCCCAGAAATTAGTTAAGAAGTTACGAAGTTAAGCGCAGTCAAGAAGTCGAAGAGATTGGACAGTGCCGAGTGCAGTTCAGATGTGAGTTGTGACTCTTGCAGTCCAGTTGTGATTCGATTCGACGGATCAGTTGTGTTCTGTTTTGTGTTTTGCCACTAGTATCTCAAGTGTAAATTTTATGCTATGCTGATTACCTGACAAATAAAGCGTGTTTAGCAGCAACTAATGTTCTCATTTGTTGCAATATATTTTAAATAAATATTAACGGGAAAGCTATCGATGTGACTGTTAGCTTTCGTGTATGTGTTCTTCCGCCTGCCTCTGCGTCCGTCTATGATTAGCATAATTAGAAAACGAATGGAACTTCATATCTTTGTCAGACACTAGATTTTCGGCGTAATCCTTCATCCCCAAACTACCCTTTATGGAAAGCACTCTGTTTTTTTATTTTCTCAAAGAATACCTCTAACGATTTTGTTTAGAATGTCACATGTTTGAGTCATTAACACTGCATATGAAGTATATATTTTTAATTTTCTGTGAATAGCTGTGCAATGATCTTCATCTTATTGAGTTTTAGAGTAATCGGATACTATAGACAACAGCTGGTTTGTATCAATAACATGGAATATCCATAAAAATTATATGGGAGAATTAATTATCAAAATGTACATATTGCCACATAATTATTTCCGCACAACACATGCATCTGAAATTTTACTCTCTGCATGCATTTATGATCTTGTGTTTAAGATCCGAGGAATCTAACTCCTCCCCTGTTTACGGTTATGCTGCGTTTAAAATAACTCAGAAATACGTCGGTGAGTTATACCAACAGGTGAACTGTGAAACGCGCGATGGTTCTATTAGTCAGGACTATTCCTCATAAATGGTGGAAAGAGCGATGATAGTAACTAAATGGCTGAATGAAGCAGCATGTCCGGGTAACTGTACAACTGCTGTGAACAAGAAAGTGTTCCGGTGTTTTCCATGTTCTTCACTGGATCCGCGGCCATAAATACTGTGCTCGTAGACCTTTTCATGAGCAACATTTCCTCCGTAGTATTACTGCGAGTCCTTCCTTATGCCTTTGGCTTCAAGGGTTTATTTCCATGACACTGAGGAATAAAACATGGTGATGTATAGAAGTTCAGCTTATTCATCTTTTTCAAATATAAATTTCCCTGCATATCCTATCATAAGTTATATGCAATGTTAGTACGAAGGCGATACTGAAACTTTTTAGAATGCCATGTTTATAAAAAACAAAAGAAATTTATTTATATTTGACAGCTACTTTCTAATGTCTTGCGAGTTGATTGCGTTTAGTTCGTTCGATATGCTCTAACAGTTTGTTAAATAATTATTTAAATATTTTGTATTCACCCAAAAATGAATTTGACCAGAGAACATTTCCGAGCTATAATCTTTTTACAATTTTAAATCGTCGTTAATGTCTAAATAATGCGAAGATAGCTTAGAAATGCATTTGGCAAAGAAACCCCATCTAAGGCAACAATTTATGATTGGTACAGAGAATTTAAAGGAGATCAGATTTTTCTTAGTGACGAATTTCGCGAACGACATCCATGAACTGCTGTTACTGCTGAAAATATTGGCGCTGTTCAAGCAATGCTTGAAGAATGTAGACGGACATATTATGAATTTATTCGGGCGACAATGGGCATTCGTATGAGTCGAATCCAAAAGGCTTTACATCAATAGTTTGACGCGAGAAAACTTTGTTGTCGATGGTTACACATAATCTGACTCCCGATTAACAACAACAACACATTGATTGGCGCAGAAAAACTATGGAAAAATTCCAAGGCGCAATTCAAATTTGCTTTTGAATGTCGCTACTGATGGTGAATCTTGGATTTATTGTTATGGTCTTGAAAAGAAAAGTCAATCGGCTCAATGAGTCTTTCGAACAGAACCTAAGCCTACAAAAGTCCGACGATTTCGCAGTGCTGGTAAGAAGAAGGTTGTTAATTTTATTATTGTACAACTGGCCATATTGCTATTATAGCATTAGAACATAGACGTAACGTTACTGCCGATTGGAACTCACATGTCTGTTTACCACAAATTTGTGAAAAATTTCGTGAAAAGCGACCAAAAAGAAAAATGTTACATCACGACTCGTCGCACACAGCAAAACTAACAAGTGAGTATCTGGATGTCCTAAATATCAGCACCATGGAGCCTCCACCATACAGACCTGACCTAGCACCTTGTGATTTATTTTTGTTTTTTCCAAAAATTAAAGATAAAATGCTTAGAATCACTTTTTCGTCAACAAATGAAGCAGTGGAACATTATAAAAACCTGGTTTCTTAAGTGACTCAGAAAGAGTGGCATCATCGCTTTGAGGACTGGTTTCATCGAATGCAAAAAGTATTGATTTTAAAAGGGAATATTTTGAAAAACTAAAATTATTTACATTTTTTAAAAGTGATCCTTGTTGGATTTTCTAAAAATGTTCGGTGTCGCCCTCGTAATAAGTTTAATATAATCGGCTATTTAGTCAACTATTAATATACCGACACGGGTAGCCGAGGTCGTTAAGATAAGGACTCGTGATCGGGAGATCTGTGGTTCAAATCCCGCCAGGACCATCCTCCCTGAGGTTTTTTTTTTCAGGTTTTCCTCAGTCCTCATATTTGACAATTAAATGCCAGCGAGGTAACCTAAACTTAGGTCTGGAACGTTTCCATCCCAAATTTTCTTTCCCAACTATCATTTGTATCATTAGTCTCTACCGCTTGTGGTATTGTATATAGTAAGAACGAGTATTAAGCACTATTAAAAATAAACAAAAAACCATCTATTACTATCTTACTAATTATACGTTTCAATGACCTAAAGAAAGTTGTTACTAGGAGCTCGTTTGTTACTTATCGGATTTTAAGCTAAAATACTACATCACAATTAAAAGGTCATATAAGCAAGCACCTTTATTCCATTTCTATTACATTCTCCGCTACTTACCTTTGAGTTGAAATCTCAATTTCACGCAAATTGGATATGAAATTTTCTAAAATCATGGGTTTTGAGTACTTAATCTGATTTTTTTAAACGTTTTCATATTATGTTTATTTGTGTTTGTCCCCTATCTATCTATCCGTCCTCTGTGTTAGCATAACCCAAAAACTGAAGGTTACATAAATATCATTCCCAATTTAAACCCAACATCTTTTAAAGAGCAAAGAACTTTTACGAAAGTCGCCCTAAATTTACATACAAAATCGTTGTTTTTTACTTTCTTTAAATCGACTAAGAATATTTATTAAAAGTCATATCTGCGATATTTCCACGAAAAATAATACGTACATTTTAACTTTTCTGTGAAAATGATATATAGCTGAGAAATTATAAGATATGCTATTTGTATACAACTTTTTGTTACGTTAGCCTTTTCTGAGATGTTTCTTGATCTTAATTTGTATGTTCCCGTGTATTAAGCAATACATTTTGAAATGAATCCGTTCTTTTGTGTCTCGTCGGTCTATGCAAAGAGTATCTAACTTCAGTCTGCATATTCGACTTTATTGTAACAGAAAATTGTCACCGAAGCCTCCTGTGTGTGTCTGAATACCTATACGTGCTGGTGAATATTTAGATAAGGATTTACTTCGTGAATTGGTGACAATGTCAGGAATTTTAGTTAATCATAGCTGCCTATTTTGTTTTTTAACACTTTCATTTTGTCGCATCTGCGTGCAGTTTTATTTACCTATGTAAATTCTTCCAAACAGCGCACTGAAACACTTTTATTGCTTATTTGTAAGTACATTAATCAGTGTTGTAGGCTGACGTGTTTCAGTTTCTTCACTAATTTATTTGTTACTAAAGAATGGTAGGAAATAAAATTTCTTGCTGAATGAATGAAGCTATGTATCTGATTTAATTTTTTATTGCTACTTGTTAAATTTTTATAGTTATTCGCTGAGGAACTAATAAAGATGCAATTTGAGTTTCAAACTTTTAAATGTATATTCTACAGCTCTCGCTATGTTACTGTAAATTAACAGGCAGTGTAGAGAAATATGACTGTTTATTAAATATTTTATAAAAGCTATGAAAATAAATCATAGTTGATAGAAAGAGCCATACAATTGCTGCACATCTAATGTTTTGAGAAAAAAAAAAAGATTCGCGTATTTATGTTTGTCTGTTAGTATACATTTTAAAAACGAAAAATCGGAGCAATTGTAACTTTCTTATCTAAGTGAAAAACCTTTTAAAAATACAGCGTTAAGCGTGAAGATTTTCAAGAAATTCATCCCAAACGAAAAACTCTTTACATGAAAAATGTCTTGTAATTGTTTTCTCAAAAGCTATTTTGATTAAAAGACCATCAGAGATACTGGCATCATAAATAAAGTGCATTTCAGCAAATATTTGTTGAACTTCCACTTAATCCTAACGAATTTTATATAACTGAAAAATCATAAGAGATAGAAAAAAAGACTTACTAATGGGGAATCAATTGTTGTTATATCAAATAAAAATGTTTGTAACTAATCATTTCAGAAATATTCGGTAATGTTTCTTCGAATCTGTCAATAACTTCGATAGCACACTTTAAAATACTAAGTTTTATATTCTTTTGGTTCTTGTGAACTCATGCAAAGTAACATTAAGGCTAACATACATTGACCTGCCTTCTGGCTGGCTTCAGGTCTCCTTTGTGCTGCTGTGTACGTATAAGAAATAGTATTGAAATTATTTATGAAAAAATATGTATCATAAGTAACAGGAAAGAGATAGTAAAGCAAGCTTCTGCATGAAGAATTTTAGCAATAGCTATGAAAATAAGTGACAATGGGCAGAGAAAATCCTATGGTATGCTTACTAAGAGCTTTTGTTTTTTTATTTGTTTTTGCTTTGTTAGTTCATAGTCTGAATATTAGCGTGTTTATATGGTTGTTTATTATTGGCATTTTTGTCACTTCCTATAGTAAATAAAGGAAGCCTTGCACTCCGTCAAAAGTTCAGTATCGAGATTTCACCTGAAGTACATGTTTTGAGGTCCATGAATCCAAAAATAAATTTAGGAAAACATCCGCGTGAGGTAGTGTGTGCATGTGTCTGTTAAACTCATAAATGAAACTTATTCAGTATCTTCCTCGGTTGCTACACGAATGTTTTCAAGAAAATCTTCAATCCAAAACTACTCTTTACATGGAAAATTTTTAGTTATTTTTTATTTTCTCAAAAAACATGTTAGGATCTTGATTAAAATGTCGTAGGTTTAATATATTTATTTGCATGAAAAATAAATTTTACAGTAAGAGATAGACGAAAACTTAGTATACAAAGGTAGAGATCTTTTTAAAACACAAAATTTGGGCCAAATGTTTGTGGATTACCCATTTCTAAGATATGCTTTGTTATTGTTTTGAACTGTAAAACACTACATAATTTTTGATGTGCTAAGTTGTTATTCGTTTGTTTTTCGTGGTCATGCAAAAGACTGGAATTTCAGCCATAACCCAACTCACGTTTTAAACATTTGACTACCGGTTCATCTCGTGAATTCCTCTTGTAGCTACAACAAAACGTGTAATGAAACCTTTTCTGCAAACTTTATCATGATTAGCATGAAGGAGTTAGAAAAATAAGTGTTCGTAAGGCAGAAAAGGTCATGAGAATAAAATATATCCAATTATTTTTATTGTTATAAGTCTATTGTTAGCAGAAACACTAATAATTTTTTATTTACATACACAGTATCCTTTTTTGTCGACGGTAGACTTATAGAAGTGTGGGTGTTTATTTAAAAACACTTAATTACACATTCAAATGGGAAAGTTTCAACTCCATGCACAGCACCAATCGGTGCATTAACCGTGAGAGATAATGGCCTCAAATGCACTTCCTGTAGTCTCAGCAACATTAACGTTGTCCCGTTTGAATTAATGCGAACATAAACTCCAGAAGTAGTAGCTTGCCGTATAACAGACACATTCCTCATCAATACATGGTTTACCAATTACACGCAACTGTTCATTGCATTTTAAATAGGGATGGGACTTCGACGCTGTCAATACCTCCATACTCGGTGGTATGGAAGTATATTTAATACTTTGAGATAAACCTTCGATACATTTAATTTTTTAAGTTTTGGATTATTGAAAGTTTTTTGCGTTTAACTTGATGCTAGATAGGAAATTAAAGGAGTCGAGACTTCACGTTATGCCTAGACTATAGTTCTTGATAAACCTTGACTGCGTATTCTGTGGGTGAATGAATGCAACATTGTGTCTAAATGAAAAATGTAAAACAATGGAGGAAGGAGTAAAGGTACTCATGCTACATGCAATAATAACTGAGTTGTTAATTAAGCTGATTTGGTTGACGCAGCCTTGCTTGGTAACTCACTCTCAGCCATTACATTTACCCACTCCGGTGACCAAAATCTGTGAACTCAGCTTAAACAGGTCAGAGTTAAGAGGTGAGATAATACAGCGCATGAAAATATTTGTTCTTTCCTCCCATCTGTTAGTTTGTGTTTACGCAGGCCAAACTCGGGTCACGAGCATAGCTTACAAGTATACCGTACGACTAAATTCCATAATGGATAGAAAATCGCATAAAAGAAATATTACTGCTTAAAATATAGTCACATAAAAAGGGAAGCAAAGAAATTATTATTATTATTATTATTATTATTATTATTATTATTATTATTTTAATTAGCCTTGACTAACAATAGGGGATATATAGCCTTGGTGTTATCAAGATAAAAATACTGAGAATTGGAGAAAGTCAAACAATTTCGGAATTAGCATACAATGCAAAATTGGTTACATGTGTATATACACAGAAAACTACTAATAAGAACATAATTCATGAACAAGCTATCGCCCTCACAGTCTTTTTCGAGTATCGGTGTTCAAAAGTCAGTATCGGTATCGAGTATCGAGAAATAGTGTTATGCCTTCCCATCACTAATTTTAAACCTAATTGATGTTGGTTGAGCGATTGAGAAGTTACCTATCTCTCGAAAGTAAACAGCGTGGTGTCCTGCTCATCCTGATTTTGAAAGAAAACCTTGTTGAAATTACATTTTGTTGTATCTAATTGACGATAAAACTCTAATAACTCTAATAAACACATTTTAGGTAACTTTATTGCCAATTTAAGTTTACAACAATACAAATATAGGACGTTAATAAACATACCGAAATATATTCACCCTGTATTGAGGAATAGTGTTTCGGGGAAAGATGCTTAACTTTTTGTTTGAATGTAAATTTAAAGTAGTTGTTATTTACTTCATACTGAAATGTTAACCTCTGAAAGAAGGTCGTAGATTTATGGCATTTAGAAGAACTTCAAGCCTGATAAAGAGGCCTCTGAGCAAAATTACCGGTCTTTCACGCCCAATATAGAATGGGACGCTAAGGACCAAGCAGTTAAAGAGCGTCTACAAATAAAACTCAATTTAATTTTAATTTACTTAACGTTTCTTTTCTACTATCGAAATAAAATGCAAGTGTAATTGTAAACGTAGCTACTTTTAAACTGATAGATTAGATTTGTACACCAAGCCAAAAAATTTTGGTGTTACATTCACATGATTTTCTCTAGCCATTATCATTTTTACATCTGTTAAGTATGCAAAACCTTACAGAAACTTATTTCTGTATTTGCTTCATATTAAACCAAAGCAACTATGAAAATCTATAAATTCAAAGTTTTCTTGATTATCTCACATTTTTATCATGTTTACTTCACATAAAAGAAATGAAACATACAAAAATTTAATGAATAACATTTTTGGGTATATTTAACATAAAGAAAGTAGTAAAAGATGTACACAATTTAAGTCAAAATTTGTTAACGGTATGATGTGCTAAGTGGTCGTTCATGTAAAGAGTAGATAGTATCAACGTTAGAAATACGTAGTATCACCTAATTTCAAATTCGTATGACTGGGAGTTTTGAAACAATGTTTGAAGGAATTTATATAGTTTTAGAGTTTATTTAAATCACATTCTACAGATATAAAAGTGATGAAGCACATGAAAACAAGAAGCATGATATCAACATCTGTACGCACTCGCAATATTTTATGTCCCGTCATGTACATCGTGCACGGGAGTATGTATAGCAAATTTCAAAATGATCTCCCACATTTCGGGGAGCGGTAGATGTTAAGACAAGGTCTGAGAAAGAGTGGGCGTATCTGTAACATCTTCCTTCCATTACTCTGGCATTATCTTCCCGGACATTATGTTCCACAGGACCGTTTGTCTCCAGCACGGAGTGTCTTAGTGCCTTTCCTCTCTCTAGCTTTTACGTCTACATTTTCTTTATTTCTTCTTCTTCTTCTTCAGCATTTTCCGCTCTCGGGTTGTGTGCCAGATACACGGCACTATAGTAACACCGGGTTGTTTTAAATTAGCATAACCCACAGCTCTACTCTCATTAACTCTTTATCTCCGGAATATTTCTTGCACAATCCATATATATATATATATATATATATATATATGTCATTCTTAGGGTGACTACACAGGCAGACATTCTACATTAACGGAAAACATTTCAAAATATCACGGATTAAATATTTTGTTCCTAAAATAAAGTTTTTCTTCGCATGGAATTTTCGTCGTTAAAGTGCTGCGTTACTTATATAGTAAGGTATTCACATCTGGAACCAACTCGGAAAATACCGGAACAATTCGCTGACGCTGTATTCACAAACTAGGTTCATTTTGAAGATATGCGATAAAAGTGGAAATGCGTATTACAATAGCCGTGTGCTACGACAATTTAGCGATCAAACCCACATGTCTTAGTAATTAGAATTGTCTGGTTTCGGATCCTTGTTGTACCTCAATTTCTTTGCAGGAAAAGTTAATATTTATTGTGCTGTACTTTTTAATCGAAAATATGTTTTTTGAGTCTAAGCTATACGCATTTAAGCACAAAAAGCTAAATTAACCATCTTTCTTGATAGGTACTAAGTTAATTAATATTTTTATTTGGTTTTAAAGTTAATTTTTATTAATTTCATATTAATTTTGAAGACCAAGAAGAGTAATCCAGTTTTTTATATATGAGCGTAAAATTAGAATCAAATAAGCCTTTGCAATTGGAAAATATATTATCATGTATGTCAAATCAAAGCGGGATTCGAACCTCGGTAGTTCTCGATATGACTAATAGAATGAAGCTAAAGGCTCAGGCACGGAGATGCCAATGCGAATCGACAGTGGAGCCGAACGGCACTTGGACAAACTTATGTTTTGAGAGACTGCACGCATTTTTTTCCCCAAGGATATAAAGGTTTAAAGATTTATCTACCGCATACCTTTTTTATTTAAATTATTAGTATTAAGACAATTTTGAGGTAAATTTTATTATTCTGACTGGTTTCAAACCTATAGGCATAGATTAGTCGAAAAAATGCAGCTAAAGATTGCTCTCCGAAATTGATTAAAGTGTGTCACACTTCACAATTTAAATTTCAATTGAGAATTAAGCTAAAGCATTAATACTGATTTGGGCCAGAAGGTGCAGGTCATCACCGGTTATCCCCGATCAACAGCATTCCTTAGGCAGCGAATTGGGATTGCTATACAGAGAGAAAATGCATCCAGTGTGATGGGAACATTTCCGTAATCACCCTCACTTAGTGATTTTGTTTTATTTTACCTAATATATATAACGTCATTTAATGACATCAATGAAAATATTTCTGTCTCAATTTAAAACTTAAGAATGCTACTAAACTTTTGTAATCCACATTTTGAGTAGGATAAGTTAATGTCGCCCTTATAATTTTTATACTAGGAAATTGTGATTTGAATAATTTTATCTAATGAATTGATTATTCTGTATTTTAGTTTTGCTTGTATAATTTTTATTGTCCTTGTTTAAACTTAACAGTTCATTTAGGAACTCATTCCTTGACACTTTACAAAAATCGTAGCCCAGTATTTTAATTCTTTATTTTCAGAAAGACACTATTTTTAAAATCTGAAATAAAGTTAGCAGATCAATTTCTCTATTTTAAAAGCATATATTAAACTGCTTAAATAGATAGAAAAAATCCCAACTCTCTGTATCTAGATAACCAAAAAAGCTCAGCAGTTTTGCTTCCTTCCATTTTACTTTTCAGAATATTTTTTTTCAGACTATCACACACAGGAATGAAGCTTATGCATTTTAGTAATTTTTCACGCCATTCTGGTCAATTATACATAGAAATATGCATGTTTCTTGGGCTCGGTGCATGTTCAGAATTCTTAGTTCCCTTGAATACGACACATTCTTTTAAGTTCTAAGAATGAATATATTTCTCTACTTCACTAGATTATACATGTGTCTTTGTTAGATTCAGTCTCCCAAGAACCTGCTGTTATTTCTCTACTAAACCTGTTTTGGGCATATAGCCTCTGCCCTTTAGGTTAGATGTGCCTTCCCAGGAGACAGAACAACACGAACATGACCCCTGAATAAACTCCACACATTCTCTAGATGATAAACTTTTCCTTCCTTTCATCAGCAACTTGGGATATAACGTTCTATTATTAAAAAGTAGTTATGAGCATTCAATTAAAAAAGGTTGGCATGATGCAGTCACAGGGTTTTATCTACCCACTATCATTTATGTTATCTATTCTACCAATTTTTCATACAAACTTTTGTTTCCTATCTGCTTCTTATTATCATGATTAATGTGGCAGGAAAGTATAGCTACACATTTTGCAGCAGACACACAAGAGCATACAGGAGACTGATCGACAGTTAACTGTTTTCTATATGTTTTCCCTTTTATTATATACTAAATTTCTTTGTCTATTAAAGAATGCTTAAGGTTTACAATTTATTTGCAGCCAATATCTCAAACGTGCACTATTTTAATCCAGATCGTTAAGCTAATTTTTGAGAAAATAGAAAATGACAAACAGTTTTTTATGTACAGAACTTTTGAGATAAAATTCGTTGAAGCCTTTTGCCTTGGATCCTTAGAAGGTATCTTCTGACTTGGCAAGACATTTGATTTTTATCCTACGTCGTTTACAAGAACTAGTATGTCTGTGTCCTTGTGTGTGTTTATTTATGTTTGTCTTTGATCAGCATAACTTAAAAACGAACAGTCGAATAAATATTATATTTCACACGAGGAAAATACTTTATTATTATTCATTACCTTACACCTTATACTACTTCTCCAAATAGTCACCGCCGTTATTCAGTCACTTCTTGTAACGGGAAACTAGTTTTGTATATCTTCGTCAAAGAATGATGCCACCTGAGATGAAAGCCAAGTCTGCAATTTTTGTTTTACAACATCATCGTCGTTGAAATGTTTTCCACCAAGGAATTTCTTCAGGTGAAACATATGAAAACCGCTTGGTGCCAAATCGGACTGTAAGGAGAGTGGTCGAATTGTTCTGAGCCAAATGATGCGATCAGATCTTGAGTTTGTTTGGGTGTGTGGCCGGGCATTGTCATGAACCAAAAGGATTCCACGCGAAATTATTCCATGCCTTTTATTCTGTGTTACACGACGAAGCTTTCACAGGTCTCAAAATTGAAGTCTTGTTGAATGTCGCATTCCTGGGCAAAAATTAAATCAGCAAAACACCTTGTCTGTCCCAGAAAACCGTGCACATGCTGGGAGTGGATATCGTCTGTTTGAATTTCTTCTTCACGGGGATGTTGTGCGCTTCCACTACATGAATTGTTGCCCCGATTCAGCAGTGATGTGAGACACCCATGTCCCATCATCCATGTGCGTTAGCAAATCATCGCCTTTCTTAACATATTGCGTTAGAAAAGTCAGTGCAGCAGCAGATTATTTGTTCTTGTGCTCATCAATAAGATTTTTGGGCACCCATCTTGAGCACTGTTTCCGAAATCCTAAGCGTTCTGTCACAATGTTGTAGAGGACTGACCTTGAAATTTGTGGAAAATGCGAAGCTAACACCGATATGGTGAAACGTTTCTGTCCTCGCGAATGTTTTCTTCCACAGCTTGCACCATATCATCCGCGACCACAGAGGGTCGGCCGCTTCGCGGCTCAGCATGCACATTTTCACGACCTTCGTTAAACTGTCTAACCACATGCTCACCACTACATCACTCATAATTGTTTCCCCATAAACCTCACACAATTGGCGACGAATGTTTCCTGGCGTAACTTTTCTCGCATTCAAAAAAACGAATCATTGATCTCACTTCACAGTCGGCGGATCGTTCGATTGTGTTGAACATTTCGAAACGCTCTAACAACAGGAAAATACAAACTGACGATTGCTCACATCTGTGTATGGCTTCCTAATGTATGAAGGAAGTGATCGTGCATGCTCAAAATCGCGACAGCGCCGCAAAATATTAAAACAGTACCTACTTTAAAAACACGCTTCGTACTTGAATCATTCACCTTTTAAAGGTGAAAATTTTCAGGAAATTCCCCCACTTTAAACAGCCCTTTGTATGGACAATTACTTGTCTTATTTTCTAAAACATGAACAACGATTTGAGCCATTGAAATGAGCAAAAATGTATGTATTGAATTGTCTGTAAATATTATTTGAAATCCGACCTGAGAAGGTAAACCACCACAACATTCGCCTTTCGACCCGGATAAACCACGAAAAACCCATGTTTCAGAGGAGGCGGTCGCCGGGATCCGAACTCGGGACCTCCGGAATGCGAGTTGCACACGTTACCGCGGCGCCAACTAGCTCGTATTTGAAATGGTGTCCTTTTTGTTTCTCTTGAGGCAATGCAAATAGTATGCCATATTAAGGCCAGTTTCTTTTTAAACATCTCCCACGAAGTAGATTAACAGGACGTAGTTAGAAATTCAACTCTTTTAGAAATAGCTTGTGGAAAGCTATGAAAATAAAGGTACAGGGAAAGTCGTGTGACTGTAACATATCAAATGTTTCATTTCTGTCATATTTATTAATTCCCGAATTTTTGGTAAACTAAGAAGAAACGCAATTCAATAATGAATGTATTAGATTAGGTTTTAAGTAAATTGAGTGTTAGTAAGGCAGTAAAAGAAACAGTTAAGGCTACCCGGGTGTCAGAAGCAGTAGTGTATAGGATAAAAAGGAACGTATGAAAGGACTGTAAAAAAGAATGCAAGAAAGGGTGGGGGAAACAAAAATACTCTAGGTTAACGCAATATAATGAAATAGCGGCAAACGGAGTGTGGCATCGTTCATTATCTGCTGTTCGAAAGCGCACCACCTATGTTGAATGTGATTTTGACAAGGGTAAACGGTAAGATACCCTACCAATTTATAGCTTTTATAATTTTTTATCTCCATATTTCTTTGATAATATATATTTTATGCGTATAAAATCATATTTCGAAGTATTAAAAGTACAGATCATTAAATATCTTACAATTGCCTTAAATTGCAGTGCATGTATTTCACTAATTGGTGAAATATTCATAAGAAGACATTAAATTGGTAGACCGACCGCAGCTGGGCGCCAAAGTTGCAAACATTTATGGAGTACGTGTGACAACAGTCCGTCCCATTTAACCTGCACTGTCTTTTAAGCCTGAGACGCAATTTTTTATAGAACAACTAAGAAAATAAATTATGAGTATTGACAGTCATATGAGCATTGAAAATACTTTTTTTAACATGGCACACAGAATAGATTTTAAGTTCATAACAAAATAAAGAGCCTCAGAGTTAAATAGAGCTAGACATGGCTTATGGTTCTTTCTTTTGTGTATTTATGCTATCCTTTATTATTCTTATTTTTATTATCACATTTTAAAGATTGGCTCTCCGTTTGGTTCAGTTACAGAATGATCTTGTAGAAGAGTCGAGGTTTAGGTCAATGTTGTAAACAAGAGGTTTCGGGTTTTAGTAATGGAATGCACCACCTCATGTATTCAGCACACCATTCAACCTTCTGATTACAGTTGCACCAGCGACGTCAGCTGTTGTTAGTTAGCATTTCTGTCGTCGCATATCCCATAGCAAAGGTTTAAAGGATCGAAACCATCAGCGCCACGGGATATTAAATTTCGCAACTGTACTTTCTGCGGACACCACTATACAATGTGTAACAGTGTTCTGATGATTATGTTATTATTCCTTATATACCTTATACAAACCAGCGAATGGCAAGCATGGACGACCCATTACGTCGTTCTACCATGCTTGCGTCACGGATAACGACATATCCTTCTGGCAGGTTACTCCAGAATCTCCTGCTGCCGGCGTGTTCAACGGGGAGGGGGTTTAAAGTGGTACAAATGGCTCTTGTATTTAAGGGAATGTTAAATCTTCTAAATTCATGATCCATTATCTCAAAAACTATTTAAGATATAAGACTGAAATTTTACAGGATTAGATTTATGCCTTCTAAGTTTACTGATCTGCTTTTATCCAATATGTTTGTTCATTAAGAAACATGGGTTTATTTATCAGCAATTCTTTTTAAATAATCAACCATCAACCAAGTGGATCCACAACAGCACTTAGTTTTATCATCATAAAATTTAATTTAGCTGTCTTCAATAGTTTCTGAGAAAACGAGTCATTAATAGTTGAAAGTGTGATTCGCAGAGAAAGCTGTTCAAAGCAAAATTGGAGAATACAAACTCGCAAAATATTTGCAAACAAAGGAGTAAATATAAACTGCTGTACTCAACAGTAGTACCAATGTTTAGAGCAAAGCTACCTTAAAAGATGCGCTAAAATTTTCCACTCTACTCGAAAGTGTGTAGTAGTTGTGATGTTTTCCTGTGAAGTGGTGCAGCATTCACAGAACAAAATGGTATATGAGGTACATTTTAAACAGCATGTTTAAAATATACATTTAATACCTACAATGATAAGGTACATATCAAATTAAAGAGAAAATTCCAAATAATGAGACTGCACAAAGTACTAAAAATGTGACATTTTATCAGTTTTTGTCATTTAGCCGTCCCTTAATGTGTGGCTAGTCTTGTTGAATCTGGCAAATCAAAATAAAAGGGTTTTTGGTGCGAATTCACTTGGAATTTACACATCCAGTTTATTTCCTCATTTAGCTCATAGCATAGTAAGAGTCTAACGTAATTGGCTGCAGCATTTCTCCAAGGCTTGATCGTCGTCCCACATTCTAAAAGACTCGGTCAAGACCAGTTCTTGGGAAACTGGCACGATGCAATAAAAGGGTAAACAAACGCTCGCGGTGAGGAGTCAAACCACAGGCCTCGGAGCGGAAAGCTGTGCTATACTCCTAATTATGGCTCCTAGCAGACTCGCATCGTATTCTCACTGCTAACATGTATTTGCGGCGCCATATTATTAATTCAGAGATTTCCCTCGTATATTACAGTAATCATATAAAAAGCGATTCTTCTATTCACTTTATTTTGAATATGATGATAATTACTGTTTATATCACAAGCCAGCTTTTGCTACTAGTGAGACCTTCTCGTATTTTAATAAGCTCTGCATTTTTCCTGCAGTAAGTTCTGGTCTCTCTCATGTGTATTTCTAAATTACATGGCATTAAATGAGAGTGAAGAATGAATGACTGAAATGGATGAAATGATGCTCAAATGAACCCGGGGTCCATAAAGCTTAAATTTATCCGATATTAAGGATAAGGGAAAACCTCGGAAAAAGCCTCATCTTGGTAACTCACCCTAACCGAGATTCGAACTCAGGGCCTCTGAATGTGAGACACACACGCTACCCCCACATCAGAGATGGGAAAAGAACATTTTGTAATTGTCCTTATAATTTTCTTTTGCAGAAGAAAGATTTCATTAATCTTTTTAATACTATACCAAAGAATTAAACCAGATCTTATGATAAACTCAAAAAATGCAAAATATGTACATACTTCTCACACATTCAGGAAGAATACATTCCCTCAGATTTTGTATTAAGAATATTATACTGGACAATCTTTTCTTCAGGTATTTAATGTGTGAAATCCAAGTTAATTGGCTATCAATTTAAATTCACAAAATGTTTATACTAGTCGGACAGAAACGAACTGAATCAGCTGATACCTGTTCCAAAGTAAATAAGAGAGAAAGATGTCCTACCATATCCATTTGAAGTTAGTTTGTACATATTTGCTTTCTTGATAGTACTAGGATAGGACAAAATTGTTGTATGCAATCTTTCTAATGCCGCTCCTAAAAATAATTCCTTGTGTTATGATAAGTACTGGTTATCGGAATTTTTAAAGTCGCTGGATGATACCGCAATTTTGAAGCAGTATACTTTAGCTGCTTCTGATGTCGTTATCTTGTAGCTCGTTCTGTTATTGTCTCGTGCGCCAGCTGCTCTAGTGGAGTGCTATAAGATCTTTCTCTCAGGATATGCGTGAGCGGGCGTGAAAGGATAACACCAGTTTAAACTGAAATTTAATGTGATCTAATATTTGAACTATTGAAGCGAGTTGCCGACCGTTTGAACGTAAAGAATGAAACTGATTATGAATTGTAGCATTCGAAACTATAACAATTATAACTATAATAACTATAATTATTATGCCTGCTATCTTCTGTACTATCAATTTTACGTTTGGAATAATTCTTTCCGCAGTGAAGAAACTATAAGCGTAATTTGCTGTGAGTTTACTAAAATGCTTATCGGCAAAACCCCTCACGATGGCCGCTAAATCTTACTCACACTAGCGCGTCAATGAGCGCTTGAAATAACACACGAATCGTCACAAGTATCCAGTATGACGAATGTATGCGCGAATGTGTGCACGAACGCATATGTGCACGGAAAGAGTGCACTAACGAAGGTGTGCCCAAAAAAATGTGTCATGATTAGATTTGCACGCCTATTTTTTTAACTCAAATTCCTCCCACTTTAGAATTACCCCACCAAGTCTCCTTCCCGCACTGGCCAATGCTTAAAAATGCTACATATACGTCCCTGAGCTGTTGATATGGGATCTTGCTAAACTTTCAGAATTTCATTACCTTTCTCTTTTCCAGAATTCTGTCTATGTGACTCTGCAAACGTACTGAGCTTATAACCTAACTGAATTCCAAGAATCTTTAAGCTAATGTATTCTATCCTCGGCTGTTACTAATGAATTTAGGTAACTTAATTACCAGTTATGATTTAAAAGTTTATATACGTGTTACATCAATAATAACTATTACATTTTTCAGCCGGCTCAACATCAAATACATTCCGTAGCCGGAGGTCGTTAAAAAATATGATTAATTTCGTTGATCATACATAATAAGAATATAATAACTATTACATTGTTTATACAAGGAGGGAAGTGAAGTAAGCGTAAAACCATGAATGCGGTGTCCAGAAGGGAAGTGGGCTTAAAAGAAAAAGAAACCCTTGGGAGGAGCACGAAGTGTCTAACTGAAAGGATCCCTTAGGCCACCATCATCCCTTGGGAGGTCATTGAACCCTCCGATACGCCCAAAACCGCCTTTGTGATGCTGTATCCATAACCTATCTCTTGCACCGAAGCGTCTTCCACCTGATCAGTACGATGATGTAGTGGGTGCTAGAATATCCTTGCTGACTTTCTAGGTGAAGAGCCATGGGATTATGTTGTGGTTTTCTGATACTGGAGTCGAGGAACTGAGCAGCCTAGAGACATTCATTCTAGTTTGACTGAACTGTTTTCGAAGAAGACAAGTGCCTGGTGAAAACATCTGATGCGTGGCACTTACAAGACTTTCTCTACATATTGCTAAATTCAAACGTATTCTTCTGCATCACACTATTCAAGATAATTCCAAGGTGACGTGCGAAGCTCACATTGAGGAGGTCCCGGTTTCGATTCCCGTCTACCGCCCACTCTGACCTTAGGTTTTTCAGGGTTTTCTTTATCGTTAGGCGAATGCTGGAGTAATTTCTTATCTACCACGGTTTCTTTTCCATCATTTCCCTTGCATTTCGTTTTAGGTGTACCCTAGGTTTCGTGGCGTATGGCGGTGCCGGACAGATGGCGTGGATCTTGCTCAAAGGAAAGAATATTCCCCGTGGACACTAGAGTGCTGCTTAGTTGACGTATCTTTCATCCCCCTCTTTGGGCAGCTCCAATAGTGGGACGGATCTGCAACCCAGGAATTGTTAGTGACATCCGTGCGTCTCCGTGACCTGACTGCCTGCGGCCCTTGGTCTCATATGGTCCCTTCACTTTATCCCTTCCTCTCGGAGGTTAGTAGCTGCAATAGATCTAACGTATTTCGCAGTGGGCAAGATGTTGAATACCCTATCATGCTATTCATATAAACAAATATTATGTTACATTTACATGACTTTCTCTATCCACTCTCCTTTATTTGTAGATCTCTTCTGCATATATTGTTACAAAGTTTTATTTTTCTGTCTACTTTAGGTTAATCGACATCAACGTTTGCAGAAATCAATTAATTACACCTTTCGTTACAGGCACAAAGAGAAGACGTGTATTAAAACGTATCTCATGTTGCCCTTAAAAATCCATACTCTTTCATGGCATCGTGAGAAATAACTGCATAGCGTCAGCACTTTAAAATGACATGGCATGGAAAAATTGAAACCAATATTAGCCAATATCTGGAAATGCCTGATGCCACAAAAACTTATCGGAAACAATTTGTGTGTTTTAAAGAGATCTGCATTTTTTGTGTAGTAAGCTTTTGTCTCTCATATGATTTACCCGTTACACAAAATTACACAATATTCCTTCCGAATGAAGACTTCACAGGCTATTCCCAGAAAATTCAGAATATACATTTTATTTGTTGGATATGTTAAACAATGATATTGTAATCAAGATCGTTAGATCCATTTTTGAGGAAATCAAGTCGAAATCAATTTCGAACATTTTCCATATAAAGGATAGTTTGGGGTTGAGGGATATTGTTGAAAATCTACAGGTCGCATCCTTGGAAGATACTGAACTTAAATACCAAGTTTGGTATTTATCCGACTTTTCGTTTTCAGTTACGCTGTTCACAGACGCATGCGCACGCACACACAGGCAAGACAGACATATGTACATACACAGGCAGACAAGACATACACACACCCAATGGACCTTTTTCTGAAAATGATTTTTTAGGGACTCAGGAGCCTCAACTTGTATTTCCGGTGAAATATCGACATCGAATTTTTAGGTGGAAAACAATACTTCCTCTACTTATTTTAAATAGTCTTCTTAATCATTTTGAGACAACTATGATGGATGTTTGCATAGAAATGGCTTAGTTATATATAAAATGCAGAAACGCCAATCAGCTGTTTACATTACAAGTCGAATTTTGTCAGTAATGAAACCATGGATAAGTAAAAGCCGTACATTTCGTACATTTCCAAACCTGTTAATAGATATCTGATAATTGTTTTTTACACTAGCCGTGTGTAGTACTAGAACCCCGGACAGGAGATCCGTGGTTACAGTCCCGAACCTGTCATTGAATTTTTCAGGTCTGATTTAGCCCCCAAGGTATAGCCCACCAAATTAAACTTCGGCGTAATAGAATTTAAACGTATAGCAGATATTTCGGAAAGCTAAGATACGAAAATTATTTGGTACGAATTCTGCATTTTAATAAGCTCTACACACTTTCTGTCTTATGTATTTGCTTAGATATCTCTTACCGTTTCTTAGTTGTATAAGTTTAAATCTGAGCGAAGAAGTCCTCACAGAATATTTACATAAAATTCAATATATATCTTATATATTTCATTTACATATATTATTTCAATTAAAATCGTTACAGTTATTTTTGAGAAAATACAAAAGAAAAAAAATTATTTTCCACGTAAACGTTTCTTTGGAGTGTATATTATTTATTGTTTTCTCAGTTTTGTTGTTTTATGGGGATCCAGGGGACCTCAAATGATGTATTTTTGGTAAAATAGATTACTGATATAATGGTTATTATTATTAAGTAACTAGTAGAGAATGTAAACAAGGTAATTTTCAGTAAATATTGGGATCTCTCTCTCTTTATTATTATTATTATTATTATTATTATGTATAAAAGTTCTTTGGATTCTAAGGCAGAAAAATCTACAGTTTCATGGTGCTTACATTATTAGAACTCTTTCAGACAGTGTTTAAGTCCTTGATCTTTCGTTATCTGGGACTTTAAATGTGAATACCGCCTCTGTCTGACACCCCTCGAGGGTTTTCTCAGTAGTACTTGTATTTTATTGGGACTTAATATAGTCAGGAGAAAGCATTCGAACAGCAGCTTAAAAAATTCTAGCAGCCAAAAAAATGGAAAGACACGTTCTCCTTTCTAGTATGTATAAATAACAAATCAGAATATAGTTTACGTAGTCTAACAATCATAGTGTATGCCTTTTCGTAGCCTATTGGCATACTTTGGCCTGCTTTTGTAATGAGAACCTTTATCAATGGATTGGAATGTGTAACGGAGGAGACTCGGTAGCGATCCAAGAAATGCAGATATTGTGCCTACGCCCCACAAGGGGCGTCTCCTGGAGGGAGGGATCAGGTGAGAGGAGACACCGGATGTTCGGAACCAGGAGCGATGGCACAGCAATAACAGGGTCCCTACGGTTTCCAGGCAGACCGGGGACCACGCTCCACAAGGCCCCCTGCACCCCCGTGTGGGCAGTCCTTATATCCCGGCAACCAGCCGAAGACCGAGAGATGTATAAAGTTCACAGAGAGCATCCATTTACCCTTCCACGCTGCACCGGAACACCATCAATGAAATGATTAATGGAACGAAATGGAGGGACAGGTAATTCGGGGGATGAGAGAAACCACTCCAACATTCGCCTGATAACCCGAAAAAAACCGTAAAAACTCATGGGTCAGATTGGACGGTCACCGGGAACCGAACCCGGAACCTCCCGAATAGAGTCACAGACGTTACCGCCTGAACGGTCTATCGTAATTTAATTATTTATGTTATTGGCGGTTTACTTTAAGGTGATGTTAAACTTAACATTTTGCCCTCTGACCCAATGACCCAGTATTAACAATATGCCTGAGGAAGTTTGTATTACTGACATTCCTTTCCTAAAGTCAGCACTTGCACTGATTAATGTACTAATGAAATAGTGGCTACAATAAAGCGTACGGTAAATGGTCAGCTACAAAAACAATTGGTTTACGACTGGAAAATCGATTATCCTAGTATTAACTCATCGCTTTGTTCATTAATACGATGGTTTTATTGTTTTCTATTTCCTAAGTAGGCGAAATAACAGTACTGACCTAAAAAGAGTGGACATTCCTTAGTCTGTTTAACAATAATACATAACATACTCAATAATAATTACAAACTAGCGTGGGAATGTAAAACGTAGTCAAGAGAGAAATATTTTAAAAACTTATGATGACTGCCATAAAAATACATAGTAACTGAACATACAAATTTAAAGAAAGAATGCTTATAGTTTACACCCCATTATAAGAACAGTGGAATTTATTAAATTTAACATATGGGTTATGGCTAATTGTCAATGTGTGTTTTTAAATGTAAATGACTGAATGATTGTGCCTACTTCAGTGCTTATCATTGCTGATAGTGCCTGGTTTGCACTTGCTGTAGTGCCTATTGGTCTATCTATTTTTAGATTTTTAGCGCCTATTGCGCCGAGCTCTAGTAATAACCCATCGCACCATCATAAATGACACCCAACGTTCGACTACACAGCATCCAGCTTCAAGCTTCAGTTCTTATATGAAATGTAGAATGTATAAGGATATCTGTTAAATGGCAATGGTTTGAGAAAATCGCGTGATAAACATTTTTCGTAGTTCTTTCCTTCCTCAAAGTAATATAAAAACTGAAATGCTTCATAACCAGTTTCACAAGTAGGGAAGAGATAATAGTTATTATCGTAACTGTATAGGAAAGTGAGGTTTTTTAGTGTGATGTTTATGGCGGAAGCGAAGCAGAAGCCAGAATATCGAAACGAGTCCTGAAAATAACACTTTGCTGCAGTTACGTGCAATATTTTGTTCCATACTATGCCGAAATGCTTTATATATTGGACATGGACTCAGTCATATGTTTCATACGCCTATTGCAGGGCCGATGTATTCATATTTTGGTATTGGAGTACGGAAAACAACTGAAAAGTTCAATTTGACATACTGGTTTAGACGGAAAAGCATGAAATTCCACAACATAGTATGAAACAAATATAATTTCCGTGTTGAGAGGAATGCATGAAGCTAAAGTTACTCTAAGATTCCGTTACCTCACTAAAGGGGATACAAACTGGAGTGCAGAGGAGAAAGCTGTCCTTTCTTCTGCGAATTCGTTTTTTATTCTGTACGAATTTCGGTATGGTTTTGTTTTAGGAGGTGGTCATTGCCTTCAAGTTGTCCTCCCAGTGTCACAAATGCTCCCAGGAGTAACTCTAAACACGATCTCCGTGCGAGATGTTTGCCTGGGCTTGTGTTTTACGTTACATTAGTTTCAGATCCTGTTGGAATTTCTTGCGGAGTGGGGGTATCGTCTGCAGGTGCTTGTCCACAGTGCATCCTTATCGACTGAGGCAGTCTGTCCCAGTGTTGCGTCCACCTTTTCTTTTTTTTTCTTCTCGTTTCATTCTTTTCCTCCCCTGGATGTGGATTCACTAATTTATGACTAGAGCTCGGAAGGTGGGGGTCTACAAATTGCCTAAAATATCTATAAATATACATAGAATCCTAAAATGACCATCTAATAACTGAAAAAAAAACTAAATTTGATGCAAATTAATTTATATTTTAAATAATTATAGTTGTCATTCTTTTTGAATAATGAATATAATGCTTGACATTAGGTATCAACATTATTACATAGCCATTGTTAAAAGGGAACGTATATCATTTCCCCCAAATTGTATTGTTTATGGATCTAGACATATTAATATATACGTATTGCAGTGAGAGATCAATATATTTAATTTATCCTGCAATAACAAAATGTTATTCTTTGAGATAGACAAACATTTTTACTTAAAAAACAAAAAAGGTGGTGGTGTGGAAAATTCAGTGAAAAAAAAATCTTTAGGAATAAAATGCTTCGTCTTTCAGTCATACTTTTTATATTGTTAAGTTAATTCGCATAAATCATTGTTGTGTGTTTAAATTGAGAAAGAGCAATAAAATAAAGTCGAAAGAAGGAGAAGTTGCAAAAGAGCCTTTAACTTAAAAACGCTAAACAGGACCAATAAGATAGAATAGAACAAGAAAAGCGAAGAAAAAGACAAAGTAACAAATAAAAACCACTATGTGCTGGGCCTCCTCTTTGAACTCTCGAAAAGAAAGCAATTTTCTCAACTAACGTAATAAATACTAACTGACTTGTACAGCGTTGCACGGGTGCATTATTAGCTCTCGAATTTTATTTGTATTATTTTTATTAACTGCCACCTACACATTAAATTCTTTGAAAAACCCACGCCATATCACTAAAAATTCTCTTTAATTTCCGTTTCAACCGTTTCATAGTCTTGTTTCGGTCATGCAAATGCTATTAAAAATCTCAATATATTTCCTACATACAAGCTTATATTTTTATTAGCCTGGTGGGTAAGAATTCGAGCTCCCCTTGAGGGGGAACGTTAAAGTTTTCAGGTTTAAGATAGGATTTTTCAAAAAAGTAAGGTCCTATCTACGAGAACCAGTTTTAAAATAAAACTTCAAATATCTGACTACTGTACTCCTTAAAACTTCTTTTTTGGACGCTGAAAACTCCAAAATTTTATCACCTTAAACCGTGTATGTGTGTCTTTTTTTAATTGAATTTAGCGCTTGTTCTTACTGCATAAGGTACCACAGGCGTTGGGCATTGATGATACATAAAATTAAATATTTAGGAAAGCAAAAGTTCCAGGTCTAAGTTTAGGATACCTCACCGGCATTTGTCATGTATGAGGACTTACGAAAATCTGGAGCCGCGATTGCATGCCTTGACGACTTCGGCAACCCCAATCGATTTTGTGTGTGTGTATGCGTAAGGGATACAGAGAGAGAGAGAGAGAGAGAGAGAGAGAGAGAGAGATGGGGCAAAGCCCAAAAAAAGTCAGAAGATATTTTTTCTCGATCTTCAATTGTTTTTATAAAAGGTTAATTGAATAGCTCACTTGTATTTAAATGAGGCATTTTTAAGGTAGCAAGGCAAAGCAAACTACCCTTTTCACGTAACTTTTTTCTGTTTTATTTACTCAAAATTGTCCCTAAAGATTTTTATTAAAATATCCTCTTTGAAAATTGGGCATAACAAATGACATTTAAGTTTTGAAATATGTGTACGCAACCAACGAAGTTCTCGTCCTGAGAAATCGTAAGATATCGATATAATTAGTGCTTTAATATACCATCTTACCTGTGTAGAAAGTTTATATATATTTTCGCCTTTGCTTTCTGGATTCTACAGCCCAGAACATCAAACAAAACTGTATGCAGGTTGCGGAAAAATAATGTGAAGAAAATTGTAGAGGAGAAAGGCAGTACCAAACTACGGGTTTTAAGGTTAGGAGCATGGGGTTGCAGATGCTATACAATTAGGATCGATGCATGAACATAATTGAAATCTGACTTTATGAAACATTTTCATTTGATAGTCAAAATGAACTGCAACACACCCGACATGTGTGTACGTATTTTCTCAACTAATGAGAACTGGTACACATGAGACACTAAGTATTAGACGCGCGTACTGTACTGAATGTACTCTTTGTACTAAACAAGAGCGTTTGGTACTACCATACCATCCAGTAGACTTCACAACACAAATGCGGCATTGAACATCAGACACACCTAGTGACATGAGAAGTACTGTACAAGAGTGGGTTTTGTTTGCATCTGACAAGACACAAACAGATTTTACAGTCAGAGACTCTAACATGACGGATTTACTGCTGATGCATGTAGCGTAATAAAAAAGCTTCTGCGATACCTTGTTCCTACGCCAAATGCTTATTTTGATATTGCCTTTCTACTCTACAATTTACTGCACATTGTTTTTGCGCACCCAGTTTTTTAGATCCGCTCTAAGAAGCACACTTTTGTATAGTCCGCGTAACACGTGAAATATGAACTGCCTATACTATATACAGCCTTAGTTTAAACCTGATGTCAACAAACACACTGTGCCCATCTGCCACATTAGTGCCCAGTTTCAGTAAACTGATTGGTTTTTATTTCTAAATAACAGTGAAAATGTGTATATCAATGAAATCATTAACGTAACCATTAGCGCATTTTAAAAGTAATACTATAAAGAAAAGATGGTACTATTTTCAATTCTTAGGCTGAGTTTTGCAGTAGGGGCCAATGAGAGCACTCATGCGGCCACGTTTATAGTTGGATGTATAATTGTTAAAAAAAAGGCAACAATAGGAAGAGCATGTTGCCAAAATGAAATTAATTTGCATTAATATGATAAAAAATTTCGAAATATAAAGTATATGCTTTCATGTAAAACATCTTTGTTCCTAAACGTTTACAGCAGGTTTACTTGTTATTTTGAAAGAAAAAAAGGCATTTTGGGTGAAGTTTTTCTTTTCTACCAAATCGAAAATAAAATAGATCATGGTGATTTTAACCCTGAATTTAACCCTAGCTACAATACAAGTAGCTTACAATATTTTATCATTTTCTGAGCTTAGCTCTGTGGTTTGGAAATAGTGCATATGCATATTTCGTACTCCAAAGGACCTGAGTTCAAATTTTGGTTGGGGTGAGTTATCTAGACAAATGTGAGAGACTCTAGGTTCAATGAACCTCCGGGATCTTTTGAGTATATTTTGCTACAACATTCATCCTCCTATATGACCTAAGCGTTTAAATAACGTTAAACGTAATAAAAAATTTACATCTTATCAGTTATTTTGTATGGTTCTATGATGTGGTGGGACATACCTATATATGTATCATGCTACATTTGTTAACATTTGCTGGTATTTCGCTGTTCTTAGGTTCAAGCACTTTGCTAGGTGTAAAGAGAATCGAGTACGATGGATTATTTTCCGGCAATAAATCAAAATTGATCCGACAAATTTTTCAAACACCCGTAGAACTTCATAATTTCTTCCCACATATCGTCTACATAATGGAATTCTGTTTTCGTAAATATTTGAAAATTCCACAAAGGAAATGTTAATGAAGGGGGAACGAAAAATCATGTAACATGCTAAATAAAATCCATTGTCGAAAGCAAACGTTTTTAATTGACAAAAAATGCAGTTAATTGAAATATTACATTTTATGTAAGGCAGTTTATTTCTACATACCGCAAATAGTAAAAATCCTTGTTACTATTCCCTAGGAGTCTTTATTTTTAATGTGAGGCTTCATAATTCTATCTCTAATAATTATGCGCTAAAACTTTCTAGCTATCAATAGATATTACTGCGATAGATGGTGAAATAACAACATTGTTCTGAATGAAAGATAAAAACACTCAAAGCCACACAATGAAAATGTTCAATATTTCGAAGTTACCTCCTCATTAGGAGATTAAAAGATTAAAACAATCTCTCTCCCTCTCTCTCTCTCACTCACTCACAAACACACACTCACACACACACAATGAAAACACACTCGTTGGTTGACTACACAGGTTAATATAAATATACTTTTTTGTTTCCAGATGAACTTCATTAATGACCACGGTGCTGTGGTGGTGCATGAAGAGAAAGAACGGTGGACAAAGGTGTGTTGAACGGCGCACAGGAAACCTCAATCAGCAATCAGGGAAGTTTCCGTGAGTATTCCTTTATCCACGCTTACACGGTTCATTAAAATATCCCGCTAGCTAAACTCCGTACATCAGCGAGTCAAATAGCTATTCATCCGCCTCTGCCTTATACAGACACGTCTAACGGTGGTTCTATCTTCATCAAATTAGAATAAAGCCGCAGTTCTGCTCGCATTATTGCGTTAATTGCGCAGGTTGCTATCTCTCTCCCCCTGTATGTGCATATATATATATATATATATATATATATATGAAACATATGTAAAATATGTAATCTGTTACATTCACATGGCTTTCTCTACTGTTCTACAAACTACTCTTACCCCAGCTTATTCTTCTGTTTACTTCTTGTTAATAGAGATGCGCTTTCATTACATATTTACATATTCCATTGTAGGCATAAGAAGAGTGTAGTAGGCTGAAGCAATAATCAGATTTTTATACAGCGAATCGCTATGTAATGTCTTTGAAATGATAATCTTTGCATGAACACGAGAAAAAACGAATAGCGACTTACCACTGCAAAAAAAAACAACATTAGTATCTGAAAATTCAAACCAATAACAAAGAATATATTGCAAATGGTTAACGCTACAAAAAGTGTTATTTGACATAAATTGTGTGCTTTATCTAGATCTACAATTTCTTTGTGTAGTAAGATTTTCCTATCTCTTACAGTTTATGCACGGTACATTCAGAATGAAGAGGGCTTCACAGCTATTTGAAATGTTTCTGAATAACGTGTGAAGTCCTCTTTATTCTGAATGAATTTTCTGATGTTATATAATTGGAAAAAACCAGAACCTAGTGAGAGTAATGATTTAATTTGATTATAACTGACAACTCTCGCTGACATTTTGCTGTTTCTCAGCCATATACCTATATACTGGCAGAAAACGGCAAGCCATTTGGCACGTTGAACTGCTCTCTGCCGTTAAGGCAGTCTCCATTTCACGGCCGGAAATATGCTGTGGCGGAGTGTGGCTAAACCCGCTGAGTGCTTTATTTCGCCTTTGATTAGGATGGGGTGGGCCCAGGTGAAATAATCGGTGGTACGAAATGCCTGAGTGGTAAATTAAATAGTGTTTTATTTATGGACGCTCTTTAACTGCTGTGGTCCTTAGCGTCCCATTCTATATTGGTTGTGAAAGGCTCAGAGGCTTCTTTATCAAACTTGAGGTTCTTTAACGTGCCGTAAATCTACGACACGGTACCAGCGGATTTACTTCCTTTGCGAAGCAACCCATGTTAAGGATTTTTATACCCGAAAAAATCCATGGCCCTTCGCCGGGTTTGAACCCGCGACCTCGGGAACTAGAGGCTAGCATGGTACCCACTACACCATGGAGGAGGACATGCCTGTATGAGATGGGGCAGGTAGGTGTGGTACCTCTTTTGTATACTTTCGAAACATATTATTACACTTTTAAAACTAATATTGCATTCTGAACAGTGAATTTTGGAACCTCCACACCACGTTTCGGTCCTCCGCTGCCAAGTGAGTATACGTCCCCGCAATATACGTGCTGGGTACTAAAATTAATGTAATTTTTCATTGAACCTTTAGAACTCTACCCAGCAGTAACAATATCGACAGGAATTTAAAAGAATTTATCCTTGTATTTATGTGGAATAAATAACCATTAATTTCACTGAGTGTTCGACAATGTGCGTGTGTGTGTTTATTGTGGGGTATTAATAATTTAGGGTTTACATTATTGTTTTACATTGTCATTACCAGACACATTGTTGTATGCGTCATTCTTGGCTGGTAAGTTTTACTAGCCACGAGCAGTGGGGAATATAGCGTCTGTCTCAGTTAAGATTCCGTGAGGAACGGAACCGGTGTGAAAGCCGGGCTTTGGATCGGCGGGCATCTCTATTTTTAATAATGTAGGAACCCCAAATGGTTGGGAAATAAGTCTAGGAATATGTAAGTAGGTTTGTGTTATGGATTTTGTACCGTGAAAAACCCACGCCTTCCTCTTAACCCTCACATCACGTTTCGGTCCTCCGCAGCCAAGTCCCCTAATGTGCGTCCGAGTATTAGAAATTAATTTAATTTTCATGTGAACTTTTAGGCCATCTATCCAGCACGTAACAATATGCAATTACGACAAATAATTGTTCTATAACATTGAACGCTTTCTAAATATTTGTTGTTACATTCTTTAAGTTTAACTATATAAAGCATCTTACGTGATTCTTATTTTTCCCACAACGCCAAAAGTTGTGACTGTTATCCGTATTATACATGCAACTAAGTCCATATTCTTTAATTTGAGATTATTTCTAGTAAAGTATTTATCGTAATTAGAAGAACCACAATTTTTATGAACACTATAAGGGATTATGTGAGATTGTAATGAGAAAGTCATTCTATGAAAGTCAAAGCATAATTGTCAAATTTTGTGTTTGTTTCTTCCTGTTTAGTAAAAGTGTTTCATTTCTTCTTCTTCCTGAAGTTAAATGCCCCTTGGTACAGCATATGGTACCACAACGATAAACGCCGATATGCTTACATGATGATAATTAGGAAGCGAAATCGGAAAAGGAAACATTCCAAGCCTGGGCTTAAACTATCTCCCCGGGATTGCTATTTCTCAGGGGAAAAAAAATCTGTTATGGAGAATGGGTCTGGCATGATTCGAACCACGGACCTCGTTAGTCCGTGACATTTCACCACTAAGGTGAAAGTAATTAATATCATTCTCTATAGGTGAGATCAAATGTATTTTTCTTACTAATTTTTGGCTTCAGTCTAAGGTTGCCAAATCATAAAATTGAAAAAGAGGAGAGTTCAAATGATGTTTATTTATTTCGTACGAAGTAGTTTTGCATCATACATACTTAATTGGGTTTATCTTAAATAAAGCCACTGGCGATTACGGGCGTGACTAGTAGCATTTACCGGGTTGAATGGCCTTACTCTGAGGCATGGTGTAGAGTGGGAATAATCTCATGTAAATCTGTTTCTTGATTGTGTTTACTGCGTGTAGCTATCATGGTGAATACTGCAACACAGAGTGTGATTATTGTGTAAAGTTTTGTCCGAACTGAGTCACGCGTGGATTGTCACTTGAGTTTACACCGAAATTCCCTGGTTTCACTGTTACTAATAAATCCACAATTTATGGATTGTTAGAAATTTTAAACATACTGGGTCTGTGTTAGACAAGAAGAAACACTGACAACTGGGAGTTCTAATCAAGAAAAGATTAGCCGAGACAAGGCTGTCAGGTAAAAAGTTAAAGAAAATCTCTGCCTCGTATTACTACGTGTTTTTACGACAATTTACTGGTCTATTTGCGCTTCAAATTTAAATCCATGTAATTATCTGCAGGGAATGATTAAATACAAAGCTTACGTAATAAATCCTCATACGATGAATTAAAAGGCAGTATCCGGCGTGTGTTTTCCAATAGTTCGACTGCAGAAATTCATCGGGTGCTCTATTAAACAGCTGTCAGTTTTGTATGGACGCAGAGGGGCATCAATATACAACATTCACTGCACCATTCAGCAGAATGTGAAAAATCAACGGACAATCAGGCATAGAAGGAACAGCGCCTGCGAATCAAATGACTCACGAGTCACGTTTTCCCCACCCCTGTTTTATGGAACGGTATGCTGCAGCTTAAACGCATAGCTCGGAAGATTTTGTATATATTGAAATATCTTACGCAAACAAACTTGAAAGTTGGTTTCAAACTAATATGAAGAAAATGCTCTTTAAGCTCTAGGTACCCGCTTAATAAGCTGTTATTAATTCTAAAATATACGCTTGCGTTCACTGAATGAATTTTCACACGCTAAATATTTTTTTCAAATATATTTAAGAGTTTCAGATTAGATTCACCCATCTCAATTACGTATGACATATTAAAGCCATGTGACGTAACACCGTTTTGAACATTCGTGGGCAGGAGGTGCGGAAGTAGGGGAAGGGCATGCTTTTGTGTTTTACAACCACTTAAGTACAAAGCACAGCATGCATTCCTCTTGATCTGTTAAGCGCCTCGTATCGGTAAATTCGTTTTTTTTCCTATTGTCACGTCCATCCTGCCCTTATTGCTGAGTTTCCCTGTATGAGCCGGGAGTTAGAATAGCTTTACTGTGTGACGTCACAGGGCATTCATTCACTTGACTGTTTTAGGTATCTAATTGAATGAAAATGTTGTGCATGCTAGTATGTTCCTTTATCTTCAAATGAAAAATAAAACAGTCAACGTGTTAAACTCTCCAAAAAGAAAGAAATATTTTAAGCCTGTCAAAACTCTATAAAACCATTTACGTTACACATGTTTCGTTCTTTAAAAAACAAAAATAGAACGAGAAGGATTAATAAAATATTATTTTAGCCTTCCTACAACCCTATTAAATTTTTACACAGTATTTATAAATAATATTGCCTCGGTCTATACATCGTCTGTTCTTGTTAGTTTTAAGTTCAGGCATGCTGTTGCAACTATTCAAAGAACTTTCAACTTCTTTATCGAACACTGAACTATGATGTTCTAGTTATCAGTAATGCTTCATAATCTTTCTCTAATCCATATACTGAAGACAAGATATTATCCTTGCCTTCAGTATTTAAAATGTAGACCATAAGATATTATTTCTTTACCATGCCAATATTAATTTGTCGTTGTCTTTAATCAAATATATTAAAATAGTGAGCACCAACAAGCCGCGTAAAATTAGGGTACCGTGTGGTAATTATCCGAGGACACCTCGCCATTGGGAGCAACTAGATCTATTGTGACTACACTCGCCGGGAGGCAGGGATGAAGTGAAGGAGCCGCAGGAGGTTGCAGGACAGGAGGCAGACAGGTCCACGAGACGCACGGAAGTCGCTAATATTTCCAAGTTGAAACACCCGCCGGCACCAGCAGAGGCGAGGAATCCCGCGAGAGGGCGACGAAGCGACCCTAGCAAGCGGGTCAACGCACCCTGGGGTTTTACGGAGAGAAATCCTTTACAAAGCGCAACAACCATGCCATCTGCCAGACACTACGGAACCACAGGATACTTCCTGAAAAATGAAAGGGAGAGAAATGAAATTATAGGAAATGAGGAGAAGGAGAATTCGCTTAGGCGACCAAAGAAAAACCACGAAAAATCCCATGGTCACAGTGAATGGCCACCGGGAATCAAACCCAGGACCTTTCGAATGCTTGCCACATACGTTGCACCTGAGCCATCCCGCCCGGCTAGGGATACTATATTACTACTGTTAACAGTTACAACCTATTTCTTGACTGTATTCAAATTATTTATTATACTTATTGCATTCTAGCTGTCTAATCCGGCGCTGCACGGACGCAACTGTAGGGGATTGAAAATATGAATGGGAGTTGTTCTTAAAAGTCATGTTTTCATTCGCACCTAAAAGTAAGGTGTCCGAAGTTTAGTCCATATAGATAAAGTGGTAATGTTTATATCTAAGTGATTGAAAATGTGAGAAGGGGTAGTTTTCTAAAGTTGTAAAGTACCCTATAATGTTCACATAGTACTATAGCTCAACTGCACAAATTTGTGCCCTTATTGGCCAGCAGTACAATTTTATCAATGCGGGGTTGAAAATAAAGGTGTCGAGGTACCGTATGATCGAAAATTATGTTTGGGTAGCTTTTGGATGTTAGAAGGTAATCTATGATTTTTGCCATGTCCTAAGTAGAACTGTAATATTTTAACCAGTTGGGTTTAACAGCGCAGATATCTACATAATGGGTTGGAAAATGGTACCTGTAATTTTTAGAGTTCTAAGCTTATAGTTTTCAAAGTATTGTCTAGATAGTCAAAAAAGTGTTGATTTGTATGTAAAGGGTTGAAAATATGGATTGAAAATAAGTTTGGAGAAAGTTTTTGAAAGTTTCACCGTAGCTTGTCATTTCTGTCACATTCTAAAACCCAAGTCTATCATTTGTTGTCAAAAAATCTTATTAAAAGTACTCCTTGATAATAAAGTTTAGCGTAAACAGAGGGAAATATGGTGATATTAACACGAGGTTTCCATTATTTCAGTTTTAAAATATTTTAAGGCTCACGATTTACCCCTTTGGTCTGGAAGTCCAATACCGCGGTGTTGAAGGCGAACAGGTTGGAAAGTATACCTACAATGCATGTAAATGGTGATCTAAAGTGCAGAAATACGCCACAGTATTAAGAAAGTCACACGATAGTTTTGTTTAGGTGTATTCAAGTATACGTGTAAATGACCGAGTGAGGTGTTTCCGTGATGACGTGTGAAGCTCTCATTCGGGAGGTCCAGCGTTTGATTCCTGTCGGGCTAGTAACTCTGACCTTGTTTTTTTTCGAAGTTTTCCCAGGTCGGTAGGCGAATGTTCAGGTGGTTCCTCTTCTGCCATGAATTTCCTGTCTACATTATTTCCTTTCAGCTATTTCAGGGTTGTAGGACCAGGCTACGCGACTGGTGCATTGCGTCGGAACGGTGGAGTTGCGGAGTGTAAAGATTTCTCTCTGGCACTTGGATGATCGGCTGGTGCCCCTTCCCGGACGCCTCGTTTTCTGGACTCCCGGGTTGATGATGGACAGGCAGGCTCGCGCCGGCATCAGGATTGATATCATTCTGGAATCGTTATGGACCCCGTGCATTGTCGAGTGCATCTGGTCACCCTTCGGGTCTCCTCTTCATTGCTTCCTCCTAGGGATCATGTAAGTCTCAAAAGGTCTACAATAGCCTAAGGGCGGTCCTGAGGTCCAGAGACTGGTGGTCCCCTGTGTCTGACTAATCTCAATCCTAATGTGTTTGAATTTCGTCGTTCATATAAATATTTTGATCATAAATTATAGTCTAGCAATGGTTTGTTAGTTATACAGTTCTAAACAACCACTAGACTATTGAGGTGTGGTTTGGACATGTTCTCCTTTGGTATTCACTAGTGTTATAATCTGTACATACAATGCAACTGTAAAAGAATTTATATGGTAATTTTCAATTTTTAATAAATGAACGATATTAAGCCTTATAATGGCTATACTAAGATAACCATATTATCTACTTTTAACAGGTCTTGCCGTATTCTAAATCATTCCCTCAGCCTTCGTTCAGGTATGACTAGAACTTAAGAAACCACCCGTTTTTTCGTTGCAGTTATATTATTGTTATATTTATTAGTTTTACCTGTTTATACTACACTATCCGGGCATGTAGGAGAATTTTTAGTATAAGGGGATTTTGTAGAGTGAGGCAAATACTAGAGCTGTAGATGTTTACCTTGAATTAAATGGAGAAAACTACTGTTTGCTTTAAGGGGAGATTAATACCTATATCCCACCATGTTAAATCTGTTAATTTCATGATCCATTATCCCATAAATAGTTTAAAATATCATACTGAAATTTTTATAGGATATAGATGAATACCGTCTAAAAAGTTTATTTATTAATGAGGATAGGATTTTTGATCAATGATACCATCTTTTGGTTAAGATGTATCAACACTTACAGACAACCAAGTTATTAACACCAAAGTAGATCCACAACAGCACTTAGAACTTATTTAATGCGTTCTAAAATTTAATTTAAGCATTTTGAATAGTTTCTGAGAAAACGGGTCGTTTATACCACAAAATGTCATTCAAAGAAAAAACTGTTCAAAGCAAAAGGAAGGAAATTAATTGGTATACGTTTGCAAAAACATAAACCACATGGCTTGAGCACAGAGAAGCTGCCACGGTTAACAGTAATGCCAATTTGTAGAGTAAAACTATACCTAAAAGATGGATTAAAGTTTACCTCTGTACTTGAAAGATATGTAGGAGTTATGCTCTCCCCTCGGGCTTTCTTCTTTGAAATGGTGCAAAATTCACAGTACAAATTGCAGATACTAACATCCTTAACAATAAGCTTAAAATATAAGTAGTGTGCCTACAAATATAAAATATATTTTACTTTCAAATTAAAAAGGAAACTCCAATTAATAAGACTATAAAGAAAGCAAAAATGTTATTTTTTGGTAATTACGTTATTTAGATTCCGCTTAATAGTAAAGTATGTAACCAGTAAATGTGTTAATGATCATATCAGTTGGTTAGTGTATTTCAGAATGACTTGCATGTTTATTTTTTATTAACTTTTTTATTGTCGTGTTAGTAAGTGGACGTCATAATTACTTATACATCTGTATTCCACTGATTAACCGTGGGAAAGAGACAGAGTGGCAAGTACTAGAAAAACGCGTGGTATTTTTTAAGTGATCTGAATACTGTTATTGATGACTTATATAAGTGCTTTAAGAGCTTCTTTGAAGATGCAGTGTGCAACCTCAGAAAGAAAAAGTGTAGCAGAGAAATGGTATCAGTTCCTTTGCAATGGTGCTGAGTGCGTTGAGTTGTTGAAAATAGTATAGCACTACTTTGCTGTACTCTTGCATACCGAAGCTGTGGAGAAAAACACGTTCCCTGCTAAATGAAGAGATGAAAAGAAGAAGTACACAGTATATACACTTGAAACATCTTATATATTTACAATATTATGCCAAGAAGTTTCCAGGGAGTTCCTGAAAAATATTTGAGGAAGTGAAAAGTACGATATTTCACAACCTTGGTTTCTCTTGAATGACGCAACTGGAAGCCCGCCACTCCCACGGCACCGCTATACGAATCCGTTCGGGCAATTAGTAGTGGACCGTCCCGCCGTTTCTCCCCTAGATAGTACTAAACATGTGGAACAATATGATTATGTTACATTAACTTTACGTCATAAAATGTGCTTGAAATGATGACCTTCTGCATCTATACAAATCTGGCAGCTGTTTAACACATTACTGAGCACTCGACGAATTTTTGCATCTGAAATATTGGAATTCGTTGAACGCGTGAGGATTTATTGCATAAACTTTGTATTTAAGCATTCCTACAGATAATAATCACATGGATTAAATTTGGAGCGCAAATAGACCAATAAAGTATTGTCATAAAAACACGTTGTAATTCGACGCAGACGAATATATACCTATAGAGTACCAGTACTAATCGAGAAGACTAAGTAACAGGAAAAAGATAAAACTTGTTTGAATTTTAAGCGTTTTCTCTAGTGATTTGAAGTAGGTTTGGAATATTGTGGATTAATTTTAGCAAGTTCGTCATCAAAGTTTAACTTAAAAAGCTACTCCTCCGGGCCGGATTTGAACCAGCGACCTATGGATTTCTGTTATACATGTTTCACCACTACAGTCCACCGCTCTACCAACTGAGCTACCAGAGGTGTATAACTTTGCCCTACTTTCCTAACGTATAATCGAAACCACTTTCATAAGCACTAACATCTTTCTTAAGTCTGTAGCTCAAGGTTCTACTTGATTTTGGTTCGGGAAGGAATTACACTCGAACCAAATTTGAAAGAAAGCATCCTTGCATGTGTGCGTCCCGACTTGCCATTCTATATCGTTCATTTTACTTTCATTGTGCCACGCGGTTTTCCTCCAATACTCGTAGTTGGGAAGTGTCGGATTATTTTATAGAAAAAAATTTAAAAATTAAAGTGAAGATGTGTTTAACAAATAAGAAAAAAAATGTATATCTTTGGTTATGCACATTTAACTATTGAGGTGTGCTTTGTAGTTTGATAATTTAGGGTAGGTTTAGGGCATACAACGGAGGGGACACCTCGTGCACAGCAATTTACGGCCACATCCCCAACAGGGAGGGATGAAATTAATGGACCGCAGGAAGCTGTAGCAGGCCGACAAGCCGCAGGCAGACAGGCCACAGAGACGCGCGGAAGTCCCTAATATCCTTACTCGAGGACCCGACCCACTACTGGAGCTGCTCAAAGAGGGTGACCAGACATCTGTCCACGGGGAATACTCTTTATTTGGAGCATGCTCTGTCTGGTACCGCCACACACCCTGAAACCTAGAAACACACCTGAAACATGAGAAGGAAACAGAACGAAATGGAAATGATGGAAAGGAAATCGTGGTAGATGAGAAATCACCCCAGTATCCGTCTGCCGAACAGGGAAAACTACGAAAAACCCAAGGTCAGAGTGGGCGGTCGAGGAAAATCAAACCGGAGCCTCTCACGTTACCGCGGAACCAACTCCTCGATAGTTTGAGAATTTCCTTTAATAATAAAAACTAATCATTGAGAAGAATCCCGCATATTTTTAATCCAAATTTAATTTCAAAACTTCGTAACCTTGAGAAATATTGTTACCCTTTCCTGTAAAAGAGATTTCAAATGCTCACACTACTGTACCGTAACAACTCTTACAGAAGCAGAAAAAACCCTGGAGATGTCGAAAGCTTGTGTACCTCTTAAATGCAGCAACATTGCCGATACATTTGATTTAATTAAAATAATTTACAATCTTAGTCTTTTACTTCTCTATTCTTACAAATTTTTTCTCTCCCAAATAAAAATGTTTCCTACTGAGGGCCACAATGGTTCGAAACACGTTCAGTGGCTACCAAGTACTTTTTGTGCAGTTGCTTTTTGTAAACACGTACGTGCAGTAACTTTGAACTAGACATTGTTCCTCATGCATAAAATAATAAAATCACGAGTTAACGACGTTGCAATAAAATTGCCTATCACAGCATAAGAACTCTTGCGAACCGCAGGATTATTGACCTCGGTCGTGCCGAACGGTGCGTCAGCGTATGGAGTGCATAACTCAACCGATCAAGAAATTCGAACATACCCTTACTTCGTTTTATCTCCTGTCAAAACCACTTTAAGTTCAAAAAAAAATACTTTAGTTTTTAATTTTCATGTTTTATTTATTTATTTTTTCATCGGTGTGTCATAACTCAACTCGCAAGTTTAAGGCAACCCATCGGTGAAAATACTAAAATTGCACTTCTGGACCTATCAACCTATTTAAGTTATTAGACTGAATTGTTTTACGGAGGTAAATGTATTATTACACAATAATGTGTTTTATGTGCAAAATTGTTAATGATACAGAGAGAGCCAAAAAACTACCAACCGGCTGCGCGGTGTTTTTCCTGTCCGCGTCCTCGGCGCTCGTTGCTGTCTGCCGCTATCATAGAAAGACGCAGATGAAACCATACAACATTTTTAAAACTACTTTTAAAGCCTTTACTTACCAACTTTACGAAAGGAGATGCTGAAACTGACCACCGTCGTTGTCCATACATTTTTGGCACCTCTTTAGGAAACCATCCATCACTCGCCGTAGTTCACGTTGAGAAATGCTGGCAATTTCCTGGCGGATATTTTGTTTTAATTCTTCCAGGTGTATGGGTATGTCTTGTACACTTTATGTTTTAAGTTACCCAGATAGAAATCGCAGGGGGGCTAGGTCGGGAGACCGAGGATCCAGAAATCTCTACTAATAATTCTGTCCTCAAACACACTTTAAATTGTTCACATCGAAATATTGGCCGTATGAGCTGTTGCAGAGTCTTGTTGAACAAAGGCAAAATCACGCTCCCTGTCTGTTAATTCTCTAAAAGAAGGGGGCAAAATTGTATTCACATATGTACGGGCGTCAACTGTTGACTCAAAAAAAGTTGGTCCTATAACTCTTTCTCCGCCCATGGCGCACCATACACCAAGATTTTCGCCATGAAGGGATACTTCATGAACAATAATTAGAGCTCCAATAGCGATTATTTTGTGTACACACACATACATGAAGGTGGAACCAAGCTTTGTCCGTGAAAAATATTAAATTGAGTCTATTTCGCCATTGTGTACTATATTAAGACTCCACTCACAAAATGTGCGCCTGGTTGAAGAGTACGTGCCACAGTTATTTTATATGGTTTTAACTTCAGCAATTTGGTAGCTCTTTGCGCAGAGCCATAAGAAATGCCTGCCTGTTGTAAAAGACGCCTGAGTGATTTTGGGGGGGAATTCTCCAAACGATGACCGATGTCGTCTAATGTTTCTTCGGTAAGAACCTCAGCCATCTTTTAGATTTCTTAGCCTGAACATTTCCTGTGGCCTGAAATTTATTGGTAAGCTCATGGATTGTTATACGCCCTGGAACGTTTACTCCTGCAAATCTTTCTGCAAATCGTACTTTCACTTGGCGAGCTGATTAAGTTAACACAAGCGAGTCATAAATAAATATACGCTGTGCAGTAGAAAACATATACTGAGCCATAATATACTATGTGACTAAGTACAGGACAAAATAATAAATAACTTGTAATAACTGACTACATCCATCAGCGGCAAATCAATACTGCACTTCACATTGCAGAGTAAAACCACGTCAACAGCGTGATCTTGTTTATAGCAGCAGTGCGTTATCATGTTTCCACAAGCCCAGCGGAAAAACACCGTGCAGCTGGTTCGTAGTTTCTTGGCTCTCCCGCTGTTTAAATCATTGTTAAGTTTCTTCCTGACCAAAATGGTTTTAGATCAGGTAAATCTACCACTACTGCTATTTATTCTGTATTCAGAGAAATTTTACTCTATTTTGATTCTGGTGAATGCCCTGTTGGAACTGTTTGTGATCTTAGCAGAGCGTTCGATTGCATTAATCATGATTTGCTGTTTGCTAAATTGGAATGTTATGGCATACCTGCTTTACTTCTTATTTGAAAAATAGTACTCAACATGTTCATATTAACTACATAACTAATTCCTTTAGAAATGTTTATAATTTTAATATTGTTGGTGTTGATTTTGATGTTCCGCAGGGTTCCATTTTGGTCCTGTGTTGTTTCTGCTGTTTGTGAACGATTTACATGGTCAACTGAAAGATTATTTTTTAACTATGTATGCTGATGATACCCCTGTGATTGTTATAGATGGCAACATGATAGTGAAGTGGAAGTGAAATGTAATGAATTACTTAGAGTTCTCAAAATCCGATTTAATAATAATATGCTTTATCTGAATGTTAATAAAACTGGTTTTGTTCATTTTCATATGTATCAGAAAAGGAATCTTGAGCAATTAAGTATTAATATATTTGGTCAGAATCTGCATTGTCTTTACCATGCTAAATTCTTAGGAATTATCTTTTGTGAACATCTATCTTGGCAACCCCATTGTATTGGATTAATTAAAAAATTAAATGTTTATTGTTATCAATTACGGGTTTTGAGATCCTGCCTTGATGTTAAGGCTATACTGTTGTTTTATTTGCACATATTGAATCTCGGTTGGAATATAGTGTTTGTTTTTGGGGGTCAGGATCCATGATGCAGCAAGTATTTATTGCCCAAAAAACGCATAATACGATGTATTGCTGGCATAGATAGTATGGTATCCTGTAAGCATTATTTTGTTAATTTTATTATATTGACTATCTACGGATCATATATTATTAAATTAATGAAGTTGATATTTATTAACAGAGATTACTTTCTTAGAAATGTTGATTTTCATACGCATGGTACACGTATGACATAATTTTAACATTCCAATGCATCACTCGACGAAATTTAATAGATTTCCTATGGTCTATGGTTTGAAATTGTTTAATTCCTTGCCTGTTAATATTAAATCTACAACCAATTTTAAGTATTTTAAAAGTAATCTTAAGGGAATTTTAATTAAAATGTGCCCTTATGTTTTGCATGAACCTAATCTTAAGTTTAATTTTATGACTTATCTTATGGCTTACACGCTCTACATGATAAAATACCTACCTACGCACCTACCTACCCACCAACCCACCTAATCTGATCTTCTTGTTTATCATGCACTGCAAGTTTTAATGTGACATTTTACAATTTTTACTTCAATGCACGTCTCGGTGTTTGGTTGCGATATGGCTTTACTGTTGAAGTGAGTATAATAAACAAACAAAAAATGTGTTTTATTAAGGAAGATAGGATTTTTCTTATGTTTACATGTTATTAAAATTATCAACAATTAGTTTTTAAAACATAACTTACCATAATATTAACATAATATCGCTTTTATCATCTTAAAATGTAATTTATCTATCTTCAATAGTTTCTGAGAAAACAGGCCATTTACATCAGAAAATATCCGCAAAATAAAACGTTCAAAGTAAAAACTGAGAAAAAATACTCACATATATGTTCAAAGAAAACACTACATTGGCTGGATATATGGAAGCATTTACAAGTGATGCATTTTGCAGTTCAGAACTTCCCCTAAAAGATGAGCTAAGATGCACCTCTCTACTCCAAAGAGTATAGGAGTTATGATTTGTTCAGTGAAGTGGTGCAGAATTCAGATTGCAAAATGGCAGATTTAGTCACATTTTTAAAACTGCATTTAAAATACAAATGTTGTGCTTAAGTGATAAAACACACATAAAATTAAATGGGAAATTCCATTTATAAGGCTACACTAAGAATAATAAAATATCATTTTTGGGCAATTTTCGCCAATTGTCTCCCCTTAAACCAAGGATTATTACTACACAACGCTATTTTGACGTTAAAAGCATTTAGCACTAACTGTTTGACTTTTACCACTTTTGAACAATAAAGCGGTCTGAAAGACATGTGTCAACCAATCATGACTAATTTTTATTACTTGCCTAGCATTTGTTCCTGTATTTACCATGTGCTGTTATGAACCATGGTTTACGGTTCATTTGTTTCCCGCATAGTTGACTGAAAATGCCGTTTTATGTTTTAGTAAAGTAATATCTTATTGCATTTATTTCTTCTATAGGTACCCCTTCCCTATAATTGTAAAATAGTCAACTAAACCCGCGCGTGTTTTGATTTTCTTTAGATAATTCAGCTCGAGTTCCATTAGCAAATTTATTAATGAAATCAAAACCTCTAATGAGATTACAGTTGACAAAAACAAAGCAATGATAAACTGTTAGTTAAAAAGAGTCATTGGTTGAAGTTCAACGTTTCCCAACGTATGTTGGTCGAAAACCGTGTAGCAGAACGAAAGTGGAACAATCCAATGAGGATATCGAGGATAGTAGGGACGCACACATGCAGGATTTTCTAAAAAAAGTACCCTCCTTTGACACAAGGATGATTCCTCTCAAATATATTTATCGAATTCGAGTGCAAATTCCTTCCTGAACCTAAAGAAAGTAAAAGCTGTGCCCCGAACTTGCGAAAGAAATGCTTAATGCTTATGAAAGTGGTTTTGGTTATATGTTAGGAAAGTAGACCAACATTTATACACCTCTGGTAGCTCAGTTGGTAGAGCGGTGGACTGTAGTGGAGAAATAAAAATGACAGAAATCCATAGGTCGCTGGTTCAAATCCGGCCCGGAGGAGTAATTTTTTAAGTTAAACTTTGATAACGCGTATGCTATAGTTAATCAATAATATTCCAAACATACTTCATATCATTATAGAAAATACTTCAAATTCAATTAATTCCGAGCAGAGGGGTATTCGTCTTTTTCCTGTTACTTAGTCCTTTCGATTAGTAGGTACTATTAATTCTATATAAGTATATATTCGACTGCCATGGTTTCACCGTTTCGTGTAAACATTTGTACATGGCAACATGGCATATAAATTACTCGCAAAAGGCAAAAATATGCAGAAAACATTAAGTACATAAAACTATACAAATGAAAGTAGTAATGGTTTAAAATTATATTAATATGCACAGCATAAAGGCTAAGATTCTTCAAAACGAAATTTTTCTTCCAAATTTTTATTTGCATTTCATATGTATTTCTTAACGAATGATTGAGGGCAAAACGAAAAATACTTCATAGATTATAATTTCAGCAATTAAAAAATGGAAGCCATACTAATAATTATTTAAAAAACAACATTGACAAATAATAGAACATTTTTAAAAATATTTAATAACTAACGAGATATAATTATATAAACCTTTGGAACACTTTCTTGTTGAATCTAAGGCGGACTTTGATAAAAATAAGTTTACAACAATACAATTTTAAAACTTCAATTAATACATAACAACATTACAATTAACAAATATTAAATACTCTGTCAAAAGCTGTTTAGTTTGACAATTAATTATGGTTGAAAACCTCTAAGTTGCGACGTGTTTCTTTCCATTAAAGCTAAACCTCCAAACTACTAACTTGAAGCAAGAGGCTCATCATCAAGAAATTGCAAGGATGTAGATCACGATAAAATGTTTTCAAAAATAGCTTCAACTCATTTAAATTTTGTATTAGATATTACCGTGTGATTAAAAGAAGAATGTTTCCTTTCAGTATATAAAAGGATGCAATTTTTATAGAGAACCAGAATTGCTATCTGTGCTTGTTTTGGCCAAAATATAGAATAGTTTCTTTCTTTCTTTAAGCTTTTCTTGTTCTCATCCATTTCTTTACTGCAACGTTATACATGAGGACTGTCACATATGCATCTTGAATTACATAAATATTGCATGTGTATGTTTTGCGCTTGGGGTGCTTTTGCATGTATTCTATATTCTTAGCTTTCACAGGAAAATATTTTTCGGCAGGGTTGGCAGCATATAAAGTTGTAACAACCTGCACTGAGGCTATTTGATATCCCTACGTCTCTATTCCAATTTGAAAGACCTCTTGTAATTAATTTTTTTCGGTAGAACCACAAGGAACCCATTCAGCTTCAAACATTCCAAGAAAGTGTACTTAAGGGGGACTTGAAATGCTATTTTAGCGATTTTGGCTATAATAATACTAATAATCATAATCATAATAAAAGAGTATTTACTTTTGTGGAAAAAGCACCTTACTAAGTACATTGGAGTGGATGCAAATAATATTTTCGACGCGATTCTGAAAGCCATCCGCTGGTTAAATAACTTTATCCTTTAACTCCATGACAAACTTTGTGGTCATTTTTCTCATTCAAATTTTTCTATTTTGCAAAATCTATTTTATTCCGAAAAAATGAGGTAAAATTGCGAATAATTTCTACAATGTATATAAAATAGTTATAACAAATTTTCCGATTAAGTATAAGTTCATTTAAAAAAAATATATAAAAAAACTCCGTGTGGAGTTGCTAGTCTCCCATTAACGCCTCCCCGGGTGGCGGATAGGGGAACGCTCACCAGATATTCCGGTACCAGCGAAATAAAGTACTCAGGACGGGCCAAAACTAGCATCTCCTGCCTTGTGGAGAGATACTGAATTATCAAATGCCAAATGAAGAAAACCTTGATTAAGAATCACTTGTTCCTCCAGGTTGGGGAATAATGCAACGGGCAAACTCCCCATTCATTGGGGGAGGGGAGAAAGAAAGAAAGCAAAAAGAAAAAAGGAAGTGTTAAAATCCCAAGGAATTACAGCCGGACAGATTTCAGAATATTCGAAAATTGCAACGGAAACGGATGATGACAATTGGAAAAAAAAAAATATGTTAGAAAATGGGAGTCCATAGATGAAAATTTCACAAGAATTAACATAAACTTATACAGACATAAAGTTACAATATTGGGAGTTTACATAGCAATGACGAGAATAATGTTAAAAAAGATGAAAGAAGAAATTGGAAATGCGAGAGAGTTTACAATTGCAGGAGATTTTAACGGTAGAATAGGGGAGGAAAAACAAAGTAAAATTGTAGGTCCAAATGAAGAAGACATAATGAATGACAATTGTAATAGATTAATTGGCATATAGGAACAAAATTCCTTAAGAATATTAAATGAATATTATCAGCATAGGCATATCCATAGATTTACAAGATACCAGGATACACTTCAACAAAAACCAATTATTGATTACATTATAGTTAAACAAAAAACGAAATTAAAAGTGCAGTATGTGAGAGCGTATAGAGGGAGACCATCTCTTGGTCAATTCTAAAAGTTTATTTTCTTTTATAACAGTGAATGGAGGAGAAGTTCAAATTGAGAATGATAAGCAAGAAAAAACCAGAAATAAGTGTTCATAAATATAATTTGACAAGTTTAGAAGATGAAATCACCGTTTACCTGTATAAGAAAGGACTGAATGAGAAATTAACAGAAACAACATTTGATTCTATAGAAATTTAATAACATTTTGGATAAAATACGTGAAGCTGCAAAAGAAGATATTGGTGAAAATTGTGACAGTCAAAAACAGAATAGGTATTATTATTATTATTATTATTATTATTATTATTGGAATGAGGAAATAGGAAAGGAAATACAATTAAATAGACATCATTATAAATGGCTAACCATGCTAGCCTCTACTTCCCGAGGACGCGGGTTCAAACCCGGCGGAGGGCGATGGATTTTTTCGGGAGTAGAACTTAGAAAACAACAAGCGAACATTAGGAAGAAAATATCAGAGTCAAAAAACAACAGTTTGGAAAAAAACATGTCTAAAGATAGAGGTGTTCAATGGAGGAAAAAGTAGTGCAGAAGCTTGGGAGGCTTTAACAAATATTAGAAGGAATGATACAGAAGTGTTTTGTAAATCTTTTAATTTTCAATCATGGGAAAAGTATTTTAAGGACTTATTGATAGAGAAATATATAGTACAATGGAGGAAGAAGTTAATGAAAAATTGAATGAGTATATGCGCTTAGGATTAGAAATAGTAAAGGAAGCAATAAATCGTTAAAATGTGGAAAAGCACCAGGGATTGGAGGTGCACCGGCTGAATTGCTAAAGCATGGAACAGATAAACTATACAAACAACTGAGAAATATATTTGAAAAATGCCTCAGTGATGAGGATGTGCCGGAAGATTGGAAAATAGGATATATTTCCATAACAGATAAAAAGGTAGAAAAGGGGAATTACTATAAATAGTACTTACATTATGTAGTGTATATGGTAAAATAATTAAGCATTTCCTTGAGCTACAGTACAAAGATTTGGGAGCAGAACAGAGAGGAGGAGATAGACGATTTATTGATCATATATTTTATTTATAACAGATAATACAGAAGAAAACACTAGAACACAAACCCTCCATTTGGTGTTCATTGATATAGAAAAAGCCTATGGTAATGTGTCATTATCACAATTATGGTTAGCTTTAAAATTGACGAATAAATAAGAACAATTCAAAATTTATACACAAATGCATATGTAAAAGTAAAAATGGGAAAATATTTGTCAAGCGGATTTCGTGTTAATAGCGAACTACGACAGGGATGCTGCGTATCTCCTACATTATATAAAATTTACACAGAAACAGCTATGGAAGATTGGAAAATTAAGTTTAAACATATGGGAATTGCAATAGATGATGACTCAACAAAATACTCCCTGCAATTTGCGGATGATCAATTAATTCTGGCCCAAGAATATGAAGACATAGAATATCTTACATGGAAATGGATTCAAGAATACAACAAATGCGCCCTAAAAGTAAATATTGATAAATCCAAATATATGGCCATTGGAGATGTTTATCAAGATTTGGTACTGGAAGACGAAATGGGGAAAATTAAACACACAGGGGAATATAAATACCTGGGAGTAAAGATCACGTAAGGAGGGAATCAAGAAAAGGAAATAAAATCAAAGATAAACTCAGGAGTATGTTGTATCTACTTTGAGTGGAAGGTTATGGGATAAACAGGTCTCAAAAGAACTAAGACTACAATGTTTAAAATAATAGGAGTATTATAACCCATGGCCACGACGTGTGGACTCTGAACTGTCAGTTAAAAATAAAATTATTGGCAACAAAATGGGTTATTGGAGGAGATCTGCTCGTATATCTAAAAGAGAATAAATTAGAAATGAAATTATAAAAGAAAATATGAATGTTAAAAATTCAATTTTAGATCTTATTCAACAGAAATAATTAGAATGGTATGGACATGCTAAAAGAATGGAAGATGAAAGATTACCCAAAAGAATAATGGAGTGGACGCCACCAGGAAGGACGAGAAAAGTAAGATCGCATAGCACGTGGATTCAAGGAATTAGAGGAGAAATGATGGATTGGGAAATTGAGGAAGATGTATGGTCCAGCAGCCAAGAATGGAGAAAATTAATAAGATGTTGAAAACGTAGTCTCGGTTGCCGGAAAAATATTTGTGCATTGTAAAACCGGAAATATAACATGTATAAAATTATATATATGTATAAAATTCAAGCATTGAAATTTTTGTTTTTGATTTTTGATTACACCTTTGAAGGTAAAATGCTGTTTTGAGAAACACTATTCGCTCCATGAAAATTCCCAGCGGATAAGTTTGTTAAGGAGACATTAAGAAATATCGTTAAAATGATATCTTTAGTTCAATATCTCGAAGGTTGAAAGCAAGAATATCTTAAGTGCCATTAATTAATCTTTTTGTTAACCAAACAAAAGCTTTTATATTTGTCTGTTGAGTTAATTTTTACAGTGTTGCAGTGTTATGCTGTGCAATGTAGCATAGTTTCATAGGCATATGCGTTTTTTTAAAACTCATTTGATTATAGAAAAGGTTGTTTTGTCGAAGTTATTTTGTCTATATTTATCATTTTATAGTTGCAAAAGGGGTTAATACAATTCCCGCAATGAGCTTAAGATTTGCTACAAATATCCTCAAAACTATTATATTTATCTAAAACTGAGACTTTCTGGTTATGGATATTCAGGCGTAGAGTTAATTAATAAATACAATTTGATACACATTGTCTACTTCCATCAGGAAGATGTATAATTTTGTGTAGTGATGACGTGTGATCGACGGGTGCCGTTGTGCTTTTAGCTTGATACATTACAGAGCAGTAATGAACGTAATATTGCAGTTTTCTCTTTCACATAACATCTGTATTAGAAATGCAATGCCAAGACAACCAAACTGCTGTTAGATACTGATTTGTGTTTATGTACTTACAGTACGTAACTTCAAGATGACTCCTTTTAAACGAAAGCGACATGTTTCATACATCCGTGGACATTAAAATTATAAAAACAATAATTATCCTAAGAGTCATGCTTCGTGTCGCTTTGGAACAGTGCTCAAAATAAAATGCGGAACCTGTGTGTTTTTTAAGTTATTTGGTTGGGTAACAAATCATTGCTTAAAATAAAATACATTAGTATTTTACTGTTCTCCAAGAGAAAGTATTTCTGCACAATGTTTTGCTTGGATTTTGTTTTTCGTTTGAAATTACATTTTGGAACAAGTGGGGTTACGATTTTCTGCCTATTAATTCTTGATCTGTAGAAGGAGACTTGAATTTTTAGTAATGCAATATATAAAAATTAATTCATATATCAAAAATGCAATAATCTAACAATAACAATCATTACATACTCATTGTTGTCGATAGTGGCTCGATGTAAACAAACACAAGGTTGCCGACTGCCAGAGCTGTACAACTTGTATTCGGTTGAGCGAAGTGCTAGACTGGAATGGGACTTGGATATTTTTGGTAAAACAGTGTTTTATAATAAATTATGTTGTCCAATAAAATGCACGTTTTAGTTTCCTTTAGTGCAGTTTAAGAAATTGCGCAGGCAGAAATACCTTCACCTTCAAATTCTCTGTCGTAGCCACAATTTTTCTCTTATAACAATACAATTTTTCACAGTTATTTTAATTTATATGTTGTATAATTTTCATCTTTTATAAATAATTTGGCACTCGTCGAACTGCTCTCTGCCGTCATACAGCGTCTATTTCACGGCCGGAAATGTGTTGTTGGTGGGATGTGGCTAGACTCGCTGGGTGCTCTAACTCGCTTGTGGATTAGGATGGGGTGGGCCCAGGTTAAATAATAGGAGACACGGCATGCTTGGTTGATAACGGGGCAGGTAGAATTTTGCTTAAGCGATAGAGAAAGCAACATAATGAGCGTCTGCTTTATGTAGTAAGTTTTTGTCTCTCCATTACGGTTTCAGAGTTATACAAAATTGATCCGTAATGAAAAGGACCTCACAGACTATTCCAAGAAAATTCAAGATATAAATTTTATTTGTTTCTGTTTATAAGATAAAAAGGAAAGAAAATAATAATAGAAATTTGTATTATACGCAATTAAAATATTATTTTAATATTGAGTGCAACATTTAACACCCAAAATTTTAAATACATCTTAATCTCTGAGGCATAACTATATTGTATCCGCTACTAAAACGTAAATTAAAGTAATTATTTTAATTAAATATGTAGATTTATTGTTACATTGGAAACGTGGTGGCGCCAATGCTGGTTATTCTGGAGATGAATACGAATAAACTGAAATTGATGGCAGATGGTATGAGTGTGAATTGAAATTGTACGGAAAAGGGAGAAATATTTATTCCGGAAGATGTTTGATGCTCAGATGCTTAGAGTGTAGTGAATTCGTTGGTCCCTAAAAAAGTCTGTTAATAGTATTACTTGAAATTTAGTTTCAGGGATGAAATAAAGATTTTTGCAGTGGATTAAAACGTCTTAATTCGCTACTGTGGTTATATCCAGGATTTTGGTTGCTAGGAACAACGAAAGAAATAGTTTATATGCAGTAGCAGATAAGTAAATAAAAATGAACAGAAGCAGGGAAGTAATCATTGTACATTTGTTTCCTAGTTTTCTTTATCCTCTTTCCTTATCTTTTTCTTCCCTTCATCCCCATTCTCGAAAAAAGATTTTATCGTTTTCCCTGTTCCCGACTGTTCAAAGAGAGATAACACTTGAATCCGTTGATTCGTGTGTAGAGCTGAGTGGAAATGGAATTTGTATGGATACAGAGGAAAACCACGTGGGATTGAGACGCTGGTGAGATCAAGTGGTTTTCCTGAATGAGACAGCGCTATTTAGTTAAAGAAAGAAGTACAATAGCATCTTGCCCCTCTCCGACTTGAAACTTTCCTCCAGCTGTGCGGCTAGTGGCTGGCGGTGGGCATGCGCAGTTTGACTCGCTGGTACATGCCGGATATAAACAAACCGTTGCTTTGCCCATCAAAAGTTCAATGACCGCGTCGCTATGCGTTTCACATGATCATATGCGCAGACACACGTATACGAGAATTTGTGCAAAAAACAAATGGATTTGAAACATTTTTACTTCTGTGTTCGCTTTCAAGGACAATTATAATTACTCCTGCCTTAATTACTCTTGCTGCTTTTTATTGATTATGAAAGTTTAACAAGATTTTCGGTAATCGTATGAAAACACAACATTATTAAACACTAATGATGCAATATTAGAGATATTGTTGTAATTTTGTAAGGATTTAAAAATGTGTCGCCTGTTGTTGGAGGCGGGTTTAGACTTTGGGAATGTCTTTTTTGTATTCTTTTTAAGATGAAAAGGTGAATGCGGCAGCTATATCTCTGTCTTTTTCTACCTGAGATTTCCTCTTGCTTAGATGTTCGTAGGTCTACACTCAAGTTCAAGGTAGCGAGCGGCCAGTTTGAAGCGGGTTTGGGGGAGTGAACGCACCTGAGCCGTGGAGGGGGGAGAGAGTCCCATTGTTAGTAGTCTTTCAGTTTAAGTTTGGACGCCGAGGGATGCGGAAGAAGGCATCCCAAGGACACTACTACATTTCTACGTATAAACACAAGTCTAGTGTTTAACACAGGCAGTGCTTCGACATTTCTACATAAGAAACAGTGAAATTTAACAGTGATCAAAGGAATGTTAATTGCTCTTTGGTGTCCAGTGCTGACTTAGTGATTTTGCTGTGAATATCAACATTCCTGCTGTGAAGTGTGAATTAGTGCAGCATTATAACTAAAACCCCAGTGATTTCAGAGGATTTCTTTAGTGTGATGTGTAGACATAGAACGTGTAATATAGCCGTTGTGATTTGCATACGTAGTGCATGGTGATAACCAGGGATAACAAATTATCCAGAACTTCACGAGGGGTGGAAGCGAGAAGGGGTGAATCTTCGCATACACCGGGGGATGATCAACGAGTGATATGCCCAGCACGATTAGAGGTGAGTAGTGGTTTATTAATTCATTGTGGTATTTCTGTTTTCACATTCCTATGCCAACCTCAGAGGCGATTGCCCGAGCTGTCTTCGTGGACTTCCTAACCTCTACACGCGAATGTCATTAACCTACAATGCTTTCCCGTTATGTAGCTGGTTAGTTTCTGGGATCTATACTGTGGCGCTGCCAACACATCATTTTTCCCACCAAATGTACTGCATTAGAAATCGCGTATGCTGCTTCTACAAAAGTCCTACTTCGAATCCAGGGATTGAGATATCACCAGATTGTGATAAATATCGTAGATTCCTGTATCGGTCACCTAGGGTGCAGGAAATGTTATATTCTAGACAAAATCCAATATTGATATTTCATAAAAAATATGTTTGAAGCCCCACTGAACGTCCCCCCTAGAAAAGGATTAAAAAAGATTCTTGCCAGTACAGGTTTGTCTGTAAACAAATAAAAATCGAGAAGCCGTATTAAAACCAAATTCTATATTTAAAGTCAGACATCTTCCGAGAATGCAGGGTGAACTTTTCGGAAATTTCCCCCACTCTAAGCTTCATTTATAAAGTGTTTTTTTTTACTTGGGACTTTCCAAAAATAGCACTTAAAATAATGACATGACAAATACAATGTGTGCATTAACCTTTGTCCATTTGTTTTTGTGAGACAGAGAAAAAAAACTACTGGCAAAAGTACACATCTTATTATTTTCTGATGCATCTTATGGCATTAATTTGTCTGAAATATTTGCTATTTACGTATAATTTTTCCCGGATTTTCAGAAACGAAAATAGGCATTCTTTTGTTTTTTTTTACAAAACATCTCTTTTCTTGATGAACAGCTGACTTTTCCGCACAATAAAATTATCAGCACTCTTAAATTGAAACAATTACTTTGCAGATATTTGCTTGAATTAGCATAACTGGTATTCCAAGCAGGAAACATTTCGACCTCTAAACAAATGAAGAAATATTTTTGCGAGCCTTGCGACTATTTTGCAGTACATACCGGAAGTTTGCAGACGTGTGCTTAGTGACGAGTTGGAATGTAATGCTGGTGTCCTACGCTATGACTCAAGCATTAGTTCCTTGCTTTTTGACGTAATGATACGTAAATCGAAACTCATTCGTTAATATCAGGTATATTTACATTCAGAAAATATGTTTACAATTGAAGCTGAACATTGCGATTTTCTTACAGTGTGTAAAATGTTAATAAATGTAAACAGCTTTACTATACAGCTTGCAAAAAGTGGGGAGCCGGTAATTTATACTTTTTTGTTATTTTTAATGGCTAATAATTTCTTCTATCAATTTGTTGCCATTGACTTGTTTTCTTCACGCTAACTACTGATTTTGGGATACTGCTTGAAAATTAAATGGAAAGAATCAAAATTGTGAATTTAACGTAATTAACAAACGGAACAAATTTGTTTTTGTGTTCAAAATAATCTCTGAAAGCAGTAGTTTTGTTTTGGTAATTCCTTCACAACAGTAAAGCCCATTTTTTTACTAGTCATCATATGTAGACTGAAGACGTTTCATTTTTTTATTTTCTCTCATCTCTCTTTTTTTTTTTTTTTTTTTTTTTTAGAGATTAGGAATTTTTCGCATCCCTCAGCTTCGCTCTGTTTCATTGAATATTAGTATGAGGGGGTCCTTCTGGTTCATTTCTGACGCATTTGAGGGTTTGAAACACATTTATCCCTAAAAGGTAAACATGCAAAGGGTTCACTATTTCACAATTTACGGTTTACTTCAGAAACTTCAGTTTATTTCACTAGTTTACCGTCTAAAATATTATAATTCCTGGAGGTTATAAGTTGTTATTTACAAATTGTTTAATGAAGCTTTTAGGTAGTAGAAATTTTTATTATTTGCCAGTAGTACTCGCATTTTTTTGAATACTGTATTCGAAATTCGTTTGGTTCCTTAACGGGCCATTTCATTTATTTTCTTTTTGTTTTTTTGTTTGTTTTTGAAGCGGGTCATTGAGTGCTGATGACAGGAGTCTTTTGATCCCTTCGACCCCGAATATATTGGAGGTTTTACGGCTTCCAGTCCGAAGAGGCAAAGGGGTGTTCAAGATTTATTAGCCATTTTCATGTGTAAGAATAATTTTACATATGGAAAGTAATAAAACTTGCTTCGATATTTTATAAAATTCATTCATAAACACTGCTAGTGTTCGTAGGTAATTAGCAAACAATGCGGATGATAAAGTAACTATTTATAGAAGAAGCGATTTGGTATGTAAAGCTTGCAAAGACGTGTGACGTGAATTAAACAGTTGTGCTACTGAAGCAACCAGCATAAAGAATTTGTTAAGAATATTGATGTGGCTGCCTTTATTAAAGAGAGTTACTGCTAGTTCGCTCGCATTTGTTTTTATTTTCCGTAAATACAGCGTCATCATTAGATAGAATATTTACATGTGTAGGGGGTAACTAATGATAGAAATAAAGTACTTTTTTGCACGATCATGTTTTCTACTTCTTCGCGACGTTAATTACACAAAAGGATATTTAGAATTCCAGCACATGAATTCGTTTCCAAGTAAGCCCATATCAACAAATTTGGTGACTGTAATAACATGTGTCGTCCGACGTGGCGTAGTGGTTAGCAGCTAGCCTCTAGCTCCAATGGTCGCGGTTAAAACCTAGCGGACGTAAAAATCCTTAGCATGGCTTCCTTCGGGAGGGAAGTAAAGCTGGTGGTCCCGTGTCGTAGATTTACGGCACATAAAAGAACCTCAAGCCTGATAAAGAGGCCTCTGAGCAAAATTATACGTCTTTCACACCCAATGTAGAATGGGGTGCTAAGGACTATAGTAGTTAAAGAGCGTCAATAAATAAAACTCAATAACATGTATACATTAGGGTGGGAATTAAATACAAACCAATTCTCCATGCTTCTTCAATATCTACGTGTCTACGTCTTCATAATCCACGCATCCCACTTCAAATTCTTCTTGAAATATTGGATCAACCATAAACAATTGACTCAAATGCTCCTAAATTATATCTTACTAAGCCATTGTATTAGTTATAGCTGTTGAATTGGCAGCGTTATTAGATCGTGCCGATCGATAAGTTCATTATAAATTGTGTGCCTTTCAAAATAAAAAAAAAAAACAGACAAACGTGAAAAAAATAGTGTGTAATACATCCATTCATTCATTATCTGTTTACCCTCTTATGTCGTCGAGGAGCAGACACTCATCCAGGATGGGTGATCAGCCCGATGCCTGGTATGTGATGAAGGAAGTAGATGAAACGAAATGTTGGTGAAATGAATGAAAGGAAAGGTGATGATGGAGCAGTTGGTGGAATGAATGGCGGGGGAAACCGGAGAACCCGGAGAAAACCCGCCCAGACGCCGCTTCGTCCACCTCAAATCCACATGCAGGTCCCTGGGATTGAACCCGGGCCGCCTCGGTGGGAGGCGAGCGGTCTAACCACTCGGACACGGCGCCGCCGTGTGTGTAAAATGCATAACTCAGTAATAGAAATAACTCGATTTCGCCCCATCTTATCAAACAATTCCTGGATTTTGTAATAATATATTTCCCACACTCATATCTCGATATACTGTTATAAAACACGTTTTATAACTCGTTTTTATTTTGTGGTACCCTAAAGGAATTTGAATTCGTTACAAGCCCAAGTCACTGTAAGTTAGAATTACACGAAAATTTGTGCTTTATGAAAAATGGCATCGTTTGTTATTCTTTGTGGTATTCTCTATAATATTTGGTTATGGTACCCTAAAAGTACTCAAAGGCTTGCGAACATATGGTGCTTAGACATAAATTTACTTCATTTGTTTTTCTTATACCAGCTTAATTTTCAAGGGACACCTTTTGTATGATGAACTGCTTACATATGAGCCTAAAGAATCCAAAGACTGAATATGGCTTCACGTTCGTATTTTTGGTATAATATTAATTTCTTATCCGGATAGCTTACGCCAAATAACAAGTAAATAAATTTGTCTCGTTATCATTTAATTGAGATTCTACTAATATTTGTAAAAAATCTCCATGCTGTTTACTACCTATGTATGTTTATCCATATTTGTATAAAATAGTTATTTGCTATGCCGTCAGTTAAGTAATATCCTCTTATATGAAGGAGGTTAAGACGATAGCAGCTGTTCAAGAAAAAATAGAAATATCATACTTCCAGAGCAGTGAGGGGAAGAGAGGAAAGGAGAGAATTTGAAAGTTGTTAAAAAAACGGTTTTCAGCATTTTACCTGGACTTTATTATTATTATTGTTATTATTATTATTATTATTATTATTATTATTATTATTACTAAACGACGAGTCCATGAGAAGCAAAAGAATGGACACTAAATATACCCAACTGGACCAATGTAAAGGTACAAGAGCAATTTTTTCTGAAATGTTGAATGCCAAAACAAAAGGCATAGCTACATATGGTTTCACAAGAAGGAAAAGTCGTTATATAGAAACGACATATGATGTTTTTATAAAAATTAATCATCGTTTTTTGAGAAATTGATCACTGAATTGTGGAACAAAGTAATTAAAATACTTTAATTAACTTCGTTAGTTTTGTTACCAAGTGAATTCTTTCAAACCTACACTTAACTTTTGGCACAATTCATTTATTTTTATGCACCTTGTTTTAAAAGCATGGGCGCTTGTGTATTTAAAATAAGTTTTAAATTCTAAAAGATAATATACAGTTATTAAAAATGCATTACCTATATTATTACAGATGTGTTTAAAGGTAAGAAACTATGGGTATATATTGAACTGTAAAATGACATAAAATTCATTCAAAACGTTTTAAAGTCACCTTGGTTTTCAAACATTGACTTTTAATGTGAAGTAGAGAATTTAAACATGCAAACATTATAATGCAATACAACATGTAATATTCAATTGTAGTTTTAGTATTTTTAGAATTGAAACTACAAAAAACAAATGTTTAAATGTCGCACCTCTAAAATGTTCATCCATTAGCAATTAAAAGATGTTTTGTAATTATTCATACAATTCATAGAAGTGTAATTTTACTGCTCATAAGTGTATGTCCATCTTATTGGTTAACATGTAATTCCAAAAGTGAACTGATTTTCGGAAATAAGATGTATGAAATTTAGAGGGCTTCATAATAATTTTAGCATTAACAAAAACAATAGTTTGTAGTCTAAGCAACCAACTTCTCGAAAACTAAATATAATTGTTGCTAACGGAACTCGAAATGGCTCAGGTTTCCACAACATTGGCGTTGGTAATTCACTGAGAATTTTCGCCTTGCATCCTCGGAGAATGTCAGGCTTAAATACCAAACTTAACATTTATAGAATTTTAAGTTTTTCCTTCTCTATTGTTTTGGTATGTAAGGTAAAGGACATCCGATACAAAAGATTATAAATCCTGATTTCATAACAGATGCAGGTTTTGAGCTCCCATGAACTAAAAAAGAAACGTATACTCAGGCGTGTGTGAGAACAAACTAATGCTTAAGATTCATATTTAAATTGTTTTGAAGATGCCAGGCGATGATTTTCAGGAAAGCATTCCAAAAAAACACTTTCCATTGAAAGAATATCGTTATTTTGTTATTGTGAAGCATTACCCAAGAATTTTGTTTGAAACGCATTTATATTTAAGGAAGTGAAACGTCGAATGAAATATATATTTTATGCTTTCCGTAAATAGGTTATGTAGTTTCTTCATCCTCGTTTAATTTTATATCACTTCAAAATCCTAAGAGATAGACAAAAACCTACTAGTGCAAATAAAAAATTGGATTTCATTAAGGAGATACACTACCTCTCTCTTCGTAATGTTATAACATTCTGATTTCTTCATGTTGCGATGTTGATGAAAATTGGCATACTAATAGAATGATAGATTTTGTGCATAATTTCATGCACTACAAATATCTAGTCAGACACTAGAAACAAGTTGAAAATTATAAGCAAAATTTTCAATGGGTTATATGCATCAACTCTGTAATTATTTAAGTTGCAGATCTAAAATGGGATAAAGCTAAACAACCAATATAGAAATTTGGTAAAAATTTAATTTTCCTAGCAGAAATAGGGTTTGAGAAAAAATGAACATGAATGTTGTAAACTCTAAGTTCCAAAAATGTTCATTCAAATATGAACAATGTCTCAATGGATGCCTGGTATGCACATATTCCTGATAACTGGATGATATTCGTGTTCTATGTTCTACAAAAGTACTAAAACTATGTTGATGAAAATGATTCCCTACACCATCCCAGTTTCTGTAAATATTATCTAACTATACAGATACTAGAAAAAATTGAATATGTCAAAACATATTTACAAAATGTTCAATGGGTTATATACCACAACTTTTTAATTATTTGAGTACATGCCTAAAAATTGTCTTTAAATCAAACAACCAACCACTATTTAATAAATGGAATCTTTAGCTTCTCACCATTTTTATAGATTTGGAGAAAGAGGAATATGAATGTTGAAAACTGTAACTTGTGAATCTCAAACAAAGATTGAGTGCATGCTGAACCATATTCTGAGTCATCTGGAACTTTACCTTCCCTTGCTCTCTTTTTGTTTCTTTTCGATATCCTGGTGTAATGGTCAGCTCAGTTTGCAGATCTGATCATAAATGTTGAATGGCAGGAAAAAGCGGATGCAACCTCAACTGTCACTATGGCATTTAAATTGTATTATTGGGCTTCAGGAACGATTTAGCAACATTTACTATCAGTATATAATAAAACGCACTGCAACATGTGAAAGTATGTAAACATCAGATAGTCATTTTGACCCACTATGGTGTACCACCTCCCTTTAAAATGTCAAACCAGGAGGACCTACAACTCTGCTCTTGTTACTGCAGTAAGTGCGGAGATTCTTCTCTCTCCCTTCCCCTTTGCCTCTCTTAACCCCTTTCTCTCCTCTATGTGCAGTCTACACCTCATACGAAGTTTTGAAAACCGGTAATAAAACTGATTTTACTTAAGTTTTAATAAGGATTAAAATAAGTAAAAAGGTTAACAGTACACAAACTATTGCTCTTCTTTATGCCTCTAATGCGATTGTTACTTATACAGAATAATAGCAAACCTTTGGTGTAACTTTTTAAATATTCATGTGATCGAAATTCTATGAATAGTCAAACTTAACATAATGTTACGCTTATAAACTTTTGTTATGTAATATTAAAACAAAAACTTAAAAATAAGGATATATTTAATTTTTTCATACTGTTTGCTCAAGAACACCCCCACCTCGTTTGAGGAAAGTAATACAGGTTTCATTTCGCCTATTGTCTAACAGGAACATAATGTATGTTGTATAATATACCGTTTCATTAACATACCCATATAACAATTTTGTTTTAAAAAAATATAATGTTTTGTTTCACGAAACCCCATTAAACATGATAGTATGAATTGATCCAAAACGAAAAATTACCAGAAACTGTTCGTTTATATTTTTATTATATGCTTAGATAAAAACAATTTTAATATTAACCATTTCCAAAAACTAACGTTGTTCTCCTAGGTTTCGCAGTGTTTTAATTTTAAGACATCATATTGTTTTTTTCCATGCGTTGCACTTTGAAAAGCTAAGTGGTCGTTCTGTTATTTCTCATGAATTCATACAAAGAATTAAATATCGTGTCAAAAACGCATAAATGTTTACTGCTTTTTCTCAGACTGTGCCTATCGCAGGATTGCTCAATTGTTACCATTTTTGCCATTATTAGCAGCAAATAAGTTATGTGAGTAATTGGTAGAACGGGAATGAATAGAAATGGCCGTGAAGATTAACATAATTGTATTGCCAGTGAAATTACGGTATCAATATTTTGAATCGAATGCAGTACTTATTTTGCCTTAGTTGATGGATAGAGACGCCTATACACGTAATTTTTATAGTTGCTCAACAATTCTTGTCATTTTCTGACCATTGTTTACATTTCGCGTACATACTGGCATTGAAGGCTTGGGATTATTGCCCTGCCAAGGCCAGAAACGGCAGTCTGGGGACCCACAACGAGGGAAGGGTTACACTACCTGCTGGCAGGGTTACTATGACAACGACCGCCGCTACAAGCTGCGCGCGCAGCATAGCGGTACTTGCCTCTGTATCTGCCTCCTCAGTCCGTCGTCAATAGACGAGATCTCACTTCCGTGTTTGACACAGAGAGCGTAGGGCTTGCGTTCGGCGTGCGTGTTTTGTCATCAGTAGTGCCCGGATTTTTTGACCTAAAAATGTTTCAAAATGACCCATAAAGTGACTAAAATTAAACAAAAAAAATTGTGTTACATTCACATGACTTTTTCTACCCATTCTTCAACAAACTATTCTTAAAAAAACCTTACTCATCTATTTACTTCATGTTAATCGAGATAAACATTTGTAGAAATGGTTTTATTTAAATTTCCTTGTAAGTGAAAGGAGATTAGGACATTACAGTAAGCTTAAGCAATAGTCAAATATTTTAAGATCTGGTCGCCATGTGATCGTTTTGAAATTCCGTTCTCTTTGCATGACTAAGAGAAAAAACGAATAGCGACTTCCTATTTGAAAAACGTATAAGTATTTGAAAAGTGATGCAATAACAAGGAATATCTCGGAGATGGTTTACTCCACAAACAAATTTATTTGACATAAATTGTCGGTAGTAACATTTTGTCTGTCTCATATGGTTTACCAGTCATGCAGAAGTAATTAAGAATTAAGAGCACTTCAGAGGTTCTTCCTATAAAATTCAAGATATGCATTTCATTTGTCATGAAAATACCTTAAAAGTATGGCATTTTAATTTAAATCTTAAAGCCATTTTTGAGAAAATGAAAGTTTTTGAAAAGTTTTTCATGTAAAGGGTAGTTAAGGGTGAGGGGACTTTTTTGAAAATCTTCGTGTCACATCCTTGGAAGATACTGAAGTTAAATACAAAGTATAGTATTTAATCGGCTTTTCGTTTTTGAGTTATGGTGTTTACACACACACACTTTTCTAAAAATTATTTTTGTTATTCGGGGTACCTCAAAACGCGTATTTCCAGTGAAATCTGCATCAATTTTTGGGTGGAATGCAATACTTGCTCTACATACTAGTTATAGGTAAGCAGTAGATAAAGTAAAAATGACTTGTAGGTAACTTGTTAAAATTGATGTACAGAAAACTGTAAATTAGTTTATACATGGATATAACTGCTATACAAATAGAAAAGTAGGTGTAGGAATAATGATGAGATAATTTCGAAACTTAATTAAAAATATATTTGTTCCATGTTCTTGTTTGAAGAATCTAAAAAGAAAATTGTTTTTGAAGCAGGTCATACAAAAGTGTAGATTTACTCCTTTGAGTCCTCAGATTAGCTAAAATTTATTGCGAAAGAAGAGGACTTTATGACCTATGACATGATACAAGACAAGGGCAATAGCGATCTGACTGCACGCACTCGTTAATGCAAAAGTTGGAAAACTGACCTTGTCTCATCCCTATTTTGGAACCTGAATTCATAACTGTAACGATACCTGCTCCCCTCCACCTGCAAGCAATCTTTTCCATGCTAATCATTAAATTTGATATTTTCCCCCAATAATGCGATTAAAGGCCACACAAAGTTACTGTTATTTCTCAGTCGAGTAGTGAAATTTCTGACGTTCATAAGTTATACTTATTTAAGATGACAATAATATAAAACTCTTTATATACTCAATGTTAATGCAAGAAAATGACTAAATAAACACGCAAAGGGCAGGAAAACGACAAAATAATGACGCAAAAACGAAAAAAGTCATACAAAAAGAATATGGCTTAAAATGACCTAAAACATGCATTTTCATAATCTGGGGCCAATGATAAGGGTTTGTGTGTACGTTAACAATGCCTATAATGCAGGAACTAAAGAATGAAATGAAATGAAATTATATTTATGGACCCTCTTTAACTGCTGTGGTCCTTAGCGTCCCATTCTATATTGGGCGTGAAAGACCGGTAATTTTGTTCAGAGGCCTCTTTATCAGACTTGAGGTTCTTTTACGTTCCGTAAATCTACGGCGCGGGACCACCGGCTTTACTTCCCTTCCGAAGGAAGCCATGCTAAGTATTTTTACGCGCGAAAAAAAATTCATCGCCCTTCGCTAGATTTGAACACGCAACCTCGGGAACTAGAGGTAACCACTACACCATGGAGGACAACAGCAATTAAAAGATGACATTCATCAGAATCCGGGCCCAGGTCATCAGTAAAATTGAATGATTATTTCTAACCAGTGACACATTTATAAACCTGATTCTGATTTTCTTGTAATCTGGTGGTTAACATGTTACCCACAAAACCAGAGGTCTAGGCTTCCATTCCCGGCTGCAGAGTGGAAATCTTTCTTTTGCCAGGATTATTCCCCATCCTCCTTGGAGTCCGGAAGTAAATGGTGTGATTGTGTGTGAGTGTGAATTTAATGTAATAATAGCCAAAAGCAATACCAACCCAGAGATTAAAACCACAACGAGCAAGTGAACTTCATTGCTGATGAGAAATTGTTACGAAGGTAAAAAGCCGCTGACATGACCTTAGATGTTAAAGGCGGCATATAAATGGAACATAAAATAAAATATGCTTCTAGGTATTTTCCAAACAAACCTCGTTCTTGCATTTTCATTTCTCTTTTTCCCTCCTTACTAGCATTATACGAACATTATTAGTACCAAACCGTTGTCGGGTTTGCACTTCTCCTTGTTGCAGTGTTAAGGTGTCTTGTTTTCTAAGGGCCTGGATTCGAATCTTGGTTGGGTTGAGTTATCCTGATATCTTTTTTCTCGGGGTTTATTCTTATCCTCACAACACAAATGTTAGGCGACTCAGCTGAAAAATATCTCGGACTCTTTGAACATAATTTCAATCATTCGCCTTCTCTTTAGGCTGAGTTGCTACAAGCGACATAACACATGAAGAGTACAGATACATCGAGTGTTAAATAATTCAGCCTTATATGAGTCATGAAAGTAATGCAAACTATCTAATGTGTAACAATCACACTACTTTCTCTACCGGTTATCAATTATTTTCATAAATACTCTATAAATTATTCATACAAAAGCTTACTTTTCTATCTGGTTCATGTAAATCATAAATATTCGCCGAAATGGTCGCAATTACGTAGTACTACGTTGGTATCAATCATGTGTGTTCAAAAAATGAAGTGTTTAAAAAGCGGTCGATATTATCAAACATATTCTCCATGTATTCTTTTCCTTGCATGAAAAAGAAGTATGTTTCATCTTTCTTCTCCTTACAAGTAGAACACATACCTGGGATGACATCCCCCCTCAAGCTCCTTAAATTACACATTTTCCCTTCCTCCCTAAACTGGGAAAACAAAATTTTCCTACACATAACTTCGAGTCTCAATCTTACTTCCTTTAAAATCCTCTGCTAAAACCATCAATTAAGAGTTAATATGTTAAATAACTTTTAAAGAAAGAAATTGAGGAGAATTTTGGGTCCAGTGAATGAACATGTGGAGAATCTGATATAATACTGAAATATATGAGCTATATAGAGAGTTGGGCATAACGAAAGTAGTTAAATTAACAAGGCTGCAGTGAGCAGGTCATATGCTAAGGATGAAGAAACAGGATATACCCTTAAAGTCCTTAAACGAAAACAAAAATGTGTGTAGTAATAGACAGACCAAAGACACACGGTTGGATGAAGACAGAAAAGATGGGAGAAGTATGTTGGAGAGTAGGAACTTGAAAGGGATGTCAAAATAGGGAAGAATGGAAACAACATCTGAGAAAAGCCAATGCCCGACTTGGGCTGCAGCGTTACAGAAGAGAAAGCCAATTTTAAACTCAGAAATCGCCTAAATCATTTTTACAGCTGCTCCTTAGCTTTCTTTAACCAGATATTGGATGTAAAACCCAAATTTTCTTCCTGATTCTCAGATGTACTTTCAAACTATCAGGTAGATCTTAAATTCGGATAAAATATTTCAATATCCTTTGCATCAGTAATTTTCTCATACGTACGTTTTAACTCAGCGTTAGCAGTATTGTTGGGAATCGCAATTTTAGCTAACAGAAAACTTATAATTGATATTTCACATGCAAACGGACGATAAATGTGAAAGAAATGCATGCGCAAATGACCTCAGTGATGATGATGATGATAATAATAATAATAATAATAATAATAATAACAATAATAATAAGAAGAATAAGAATAAGAATAAGAAGAATTTGTGAGGCTTACGTAACGGCGCTAACAAACCAATGCCGCATTAACGTTTTCGATGTGACGGAATTTGTCCTGCATTCTTTTGCATATCGGTAAATATACTGACACGAGTATAAGGAGTATTCAGACGGAGGGGCCCCACAGCCACTGGAGCTCAGCACCGCACGTAAGTCATTGTAGGTCCTTTGTGACTTACGTCACCCTTGGGAGGAAGGGATGAATGGGAGATCCGAAGGGCGACCTTATCCGAACGACGAGATGCGCAAGCAAATACTTGGAGCGTAACGATTCCAGAATGACACCATGACCTGACGAAGGCGGGGGTTCCGGAAACAAGCCTCTCGGGAAGTGGCACCAGCTGGCCATTCAAGCACCAGGATGAAATCTTTACACAGCGCAAACTTCACCGACCCGCCGCAACGCATCAATCGTCGTCGCCTGGTCCTATAACCCTGAAACATATGATGGCAAAACAGTTGAAAGTAAATGATGGACACAGAAAATGGCCTACTGACATGAGACTGTCGCATTTAACCCTTTAATGCATGAAATATTTTGCTACATATGCCACTCTTTCTCTAATTCCTAAACCGGTTTAGATATTCCTGTCACAGGCATCTTAACGTAAGTGATTCGAAAGCCATGATCGTTAAGGCTAGACAAAATGTACTGACTATTCATTCAAAGCTCAACGTCATGAGTTCGAAGCTAAGCGACAAATGTACCTATGGTAAAGGATGAGGAGGGCCCACGTAAAATGATGGGTGTGATGGTACGCATGGGTGATGACGGTGTTATATTTGATCGACTGAGGTTGCATAGATTTTGTTTTTTGTGAAACAAAAACGCTGAAATAAATTAATATATTCATGATACAAGATAGCTTCAAATACTTTATTTTAATGTTACACGCCAGCATAATATGAAAATAAAAAAAACTGTTAAGATATTCTAAAACTTTAACTAAAGATCTTTGCTACCAAATGGCAACACTATGCATTAGAGGGTTAAGTACATTCACATCGCTGTCTTGAGTTATCAAACTGCATCACCCAAGTAGACACAAATGAACTCGGGACCCAAAGCTACTTTATATTCATCTCAAGATTTGAGGGAAAACTCAATTAGCCTCATCCAGACAGTTACACTCAATCAGGGTTCAAATTGTGTGAGATAAAAGCGTTATTCCTACATCACCGCAGTAATAGTGGCAGTATCTAAAATCAGTAATATCAGAACTTAAAATCTTCAGTTTTGGAATCATCTAACAATCAATGTAAATGGAGAACGTGGATATTTAGTTACGGCAAACTATTCAAGTTGTTTTCTGATTTTTTGTTTCGAACTGACAAAATATAACAATGAAGGGCAATTTTGTAATCAATACCTTCCTTACAGGCATTTCTTTCCGCAATTTTTCGTGTGAGGCTCGAATTCGGGAGATCCGATTCCCGGCGACCGCCCACTCTGAACATGGGTTTTCGTGGTTTCCCTGTGTCGGTAGGCAAATGCTGGGGTGATTCCTCTCCCTCATTTCCTATGCCCATCATTTCCTTCATTTTATCATTTCAGGGTTGTAGCACCAGGCGACGGTCTTCGGCATGCTGCGGCTGGGCTTGGAGGTGCGTTTGTAGAGGTTCCTTCGTAGCCGCTGGTTGTAACTGCTCAGTTAGGACCCGCCTCCGTGTGCTCTCGGAAGGGCGCACTTTCGGGGGATCTCCGGATTTAGGGGCTTGTGATTGGGTTTGGGCGCAATCGGATGCGTTCGAACCGGAAATGTTAGGAACCCTTTCCATGATTGTGCACGTCGTCATCCGGATCTGGTCGCCCTACGGCCTCTCACGTTATCCCTACCTCCCAGGGATCACAGTAGAAGCAGAAAGGGGCAGATGGCCTAGTGCGGTTCTCTTCCCCGATTGCAGGGGCCGTCTATTATTATGCACATTTACCTTTCCCTTTTTCACATTTTTAATTACATAAGATGTTATCTGAACTTTCCCCCAGTTTTAAAATTTTTCCATAAGGAAATCAATTATACAAGTTTTATTTTCATGTACTGTCTTATATAAGCTCCTACGTCATGCGATTGTAGCATTCATATGCCCTTGTTTTAAAATTATAAATACTTACGTAATTTTGCGTATTCCTTCATATGCAACTGACAGGCTGAAATATTTCGAAGTTAAATACTTGAAAAAGTCGCGATTTCGCAATCTGGTTACCAAAAACGTTATGTCAATAATATAAAATAATTGATCGTCCGTAAAAAAAATAGAATAGCAGAGAAGATACGCTATCGTTACATGGGTAAATAGTGTTGTCTGTAAAACTTTTGATATTTCGAACGAAAGATCCCATTACGAGGATTGCAGTTTCAAATAACATTGTTTGACATTGATGGTTAATAATATAGACAGAATAATTCTTGTTTCTACTTTGTCATATGCCATTCTTTCTGTGCAAAACGGGGGATGGGCTGCTGATCTCAGCCCATAACTTATTTAAAATTTCAAAATAATATGGCATGAAGATTTCTCTCGACAAAACAAGATCCGTGGCAATGCAAGAAAAAGATCCATTTAGGATTAACATATAGATAAACGGAAAAACAGCTGAAGAGTTTGGCGTATTTACTTATTTACGTAATGCTATTTTCGTCCTTAATAAGAATAATATAAATGTAAAATTAAATAGATACAATAAAATTAATGGACAGATAAGAATTTTGGAAAATTTGGAAAAAATATGTCAACAAATGTACAATTAAAATTACATAAAATGATAGCAAAACTGACGTTAATGTTTGGATCTGAAGCTTGGATTTTAAAAGGATAGACTGGGAAAACGCTTGAAGTCCAACAGATAAGATTCTGGACGCCCTTAATGGAAGTGACTCTTAGAGATCGCACTCCGAATCAAATCATAAGGGAAGAGTTGGCAGTTTCAAACGTAGTCGAGGAAATAAAGGAGCATAAACAAAAATGAAAAAAAAAACACCTTTTTAGAATGACCAAAGAATATCACAGTCGGCATTTCGATATAGGCCAGTGGGAGATGTTGGTACTGTAGACCTGAGGAGCGTTGGGGTGGAGGTTCGAGCAGGTCCTGGTAGCCTAATCCTTGAAAGTCTGAAGAAGAAGTAGGTAGAAGTCAATTCTTCTGTCACACTGTCCGTGGATAGGCTAAGTTTGGAAAGTTGAATAAGAATTGGAAACAAACCTTATGTGTTACGTTCACATGACTTTCTCTATCCACAATCCTTCCTTATTTTATATATTTCTACATACTATTCTTACGTAAGCTTAGTTTTCTGCTTCATGTTAATCGAGATAAACCTATGAAAACATGTTACATAATACATTTCGTTGTAGGTACCCGGAGAATAGATGAAATCGAAACGATAGAGGTTTAAAAGCCGAGTTGAAATTCCATACTACCACCATGTCATTGCGAGAAACAATTGAATAGTAACACAGTTTTAAAAAATCTTATTTGCATTCTCATGACTTTCTCTACTCACTCTTTTACTGTTCTTACAAAACATTACTATCGCGACTTCTATTAATCCAAATAAACTTTCAATTCGCATTTACAGATTTCCTTGCATGATACAGTAGATAAAATGACAGTCAGACTTACAAAGGCGTGTTGCTATGTGATGACTTTGAAATTCAATACTCTTTGCATGATCACGAGAAAAAACGAATACGATTTCCCATTTGGAAAAAGTATAAGTATTTGAAAATACAGACCAATTACAAGGATATCTCGGAAGTGGTTGACTCCACCAAAAATATTCCGGGAAATTCTTGATATACATTTCACTTGTCATGAAAATATCTTAAACATATGGTATTTTAATCAAAAACGTTAGAGCAATTTTTGACAATAATTTTCAATGTAAAGGATAGTTTGGGGTGGAGGGATTTTATGCAAAATCTTCGTATCGCATCCTTGGAAGATGCGAGTTTATATACCAAGTTTGACATTTAAACGACTTTTCGTTTTTGAGTTTTGCTGTTCGTTGATATACACACATAGACATACACATACCCGGACCTTTTTCTAAAAATGTTTTTCTTTATTCAGGGAGTCTCAAAACATGTATTTCAGCTGAAATCTCGATATAGAATTTTGGGGTAGAATGCATTACTTCTCCTACTTATTAGGTACATACATGCGTGGTAGAGAGTAAAACATCACAATTAAATTGATCTTGAAAACAACCCTTAACTTTAATTTTATTAGTGGGTGTAATTGTTTCTTTCTTAAGCGAATAGTATTAAATGTATTCTATAGTCGATGAGATTTAACTTGGCACTTCTCATTTAGAAAGACAAAGGTGAGGCAGGTAAAAGTCACGCAACCCCCATACACAATGTGCATCAGTGGACGTTTGTTCGTTTCCGGTTAAACAAAAGAGAAGATGTCAGTGACTACCAGAAAAGCAACCCATTTGCGTTAACTGCAAAGTTTCTTTATCTCTCTCAGTCTCATTCATCCTCTCTCCTTTTATCTACCGTTTTCTCTACCTCTTTCCTTTCTCACTATTATCTCTCTTAATCTATTTCTACATCCCCTCCCCCACTCCCCTTTTCCTTTTTCCCGCCTTGTCTCACTCTTTCCCCCCTCTCTCTCTCTCCTTTTGTCTTTCCTCCTATATATTATATTTCATGTGATGTTTTTGCAGCCGATACTAGCAATGTGTCTTTCTCTATCTTACTAATAGTTAAAAGAGAAAGGGGAAAAAAGATTTAACTTAATACAAACTTAGACTGTACCTTATGAGTGGACTCTTTTTCCATAGTAACAAAAAACCACAATAAGATATCCAGAAATATAATGTATCAAACATTAACTGGTTTAGTACGCAGATAAAATAAGCGAAAAATATGTATAGTATGTTAAATTTCATAAATAAAACCTCTAACATTCTGAATATTCGTTATATTTTCGAGAAAAAAATCAAAGCTTTCAAAGAAAAAAATAATTAAAGGTTTAGAATGAGCATCCAATTGCGGTTTTACATTTTAAAGTCATTTAAATGCCCAAATGCGACGTTTAAATGGACGGGTGCAGGAGGTGCAAAAAGCGGTTGAAATTTTTCCAATCTTGTTCTATTACATTGTTGTCAGTTTGATATATTCATCATGCTGCAAAATTTGATAATTTTATTTTACATTTTCAATATACATTCTTTGAAGGCGGGTTAAGAGAACTAAATGGCTCTTTCTTTACATCAAGCGTAGTTTTGGATTTGGGGCTTTGATAATGCAAATATAACAGTTTTTTCAGAAACTTAAAAGTGTTACCTTTTTTTTTTCAAGAACAGTTCTAATGTTGCACTGCATTTCATCTTTGATAGTAAACACCCATACTTGAGACATCATATGGAAAATTTAAAGTTTTAAATATTTTTAAATTTTCATCAATGGGTATTTCACATATGCCTTTTTCGTTTTTGGGATTTTTGTTTGGAAGGTTGTGTGCCTAGAATTTTTTTTGTATCATAGTTGTGTTGTACATATCTGTAATAAAATTTCAACTGTTGATTGAAAATGGTTCATTTCAGTACCGCGAACCCTTAAAGCGTGTTTTCCCGAAAATGCTATTGTGTTTTTCTTATTTGTGTTAATTTTTAGTTGTATTTGGCTCCTTTTTGTCTATTCAATATGGAGAATTATTACACAATATTTTGGTTATGCTTTTACTACTTATAGGTATTTTTATTAAAACTTGATGATTTCGAGATAGGCAGCCAGCTTTTGTAACATCCTTTGAATGCCGTTCCATTATGTATGAACAATTTATTCTCTTTGCTGTGAACTAAAACCGATTTATGTCACTGGTTCTACCAAAAGAAGCAGCATTATTTTAGTTTCAAGGTTCATGTGTTGGTAGAGAGAATGTTTTGAGACTGACCTCTAGTGTTTTGGCACAGCTCATGGGCTAAAAGTCATCCTTTTACATTTCTTTTCACGTTTTGACAGCAGCTATGAGAGAGGTCGCGTCTGGTACGCCTTAGGGAACTGGACAAGTGCTCTTAACGACCTTCCCCAAACTTCTCAATGAATGTCCTCGTCTCACATAACGTGTTGTCCCCTTCTGCACTTGGAATCTCGAGGAGTGTTGGAAAATGACTTGCATAATGTAAAGAGGCAAAGAGAAAAACTCCACACAAAGAAGAAGCAATAAAAGCCTGGCTTTTGAATTATTTTAAGCAAATTTATAAATTTCTGCTATAAAAAATTAACAGTACCAAAGGCTTACGCTTAAGCTTAAAAAGGGTCCAAGCATCAAGTCTACTGTCCCAACGGAGTACAATTGTCTAACAATTTTTGTATAGTGTTTTACTGTAAGTGTGTTCGTTCTCTACTTAAAAAAAATCTAGCAGTGAAATGAACAGAGAGAACATTCTCATTTTAATATGCAGAAGAAATAACGATATGGCAGTTTTTATATTTTGATCTTTTACAATATTTTAATTCAATAATTAAATTAAAGTTTGGGAAATCAAACAATTAAGGAAAATCTATTATTAAACATACTGTTTTAAAATTGCACTGATTTTCAACTTTACAAACATATGTGCAAAGTGTACACGAGTTTACAAAATTATTTTATACGCATTTAAGAGGTAAAATTTTTATATATGTAATACCTGGCATCTTAGCGATAAATTATTTAAACTGATGGAGAAACGAATTTGTGTAGCCGTAGGCGTTAAAGAGGAAGTTCAATAAAAACGTTGATAATTCCTGACTTTGGCGTATTTTCTTCCGTCAGATGAAACCCAATTTGCACCACAATTTTAATTGTTGCATCCCAAAAAATTGTTCTACTAATGTATGTAAATTAATTCCCTAAGTATTACAGGCAAAATTGTGCAATTTTAAAAAGTTATTGCAGTATACAATAAAATCCTTGAAAAAGCACCAGAACATCTGAACTGTAATAGCTTTTGTTTGTTTTCTTTTCTGCACGTTAAAATTAAAATTTTCTCTCCGTTAATTTTGGCTGCAAGGATTTTTCTTAAAGTGGAGACGCATGTTTTCTGCAGCCGCTGTGTATATATCCGTGTGAACCGAAAAACTCCGGTCGAATACCAGCATCTCATTTAAATAAACAGTTTATGTCAAATACCTGTTTTCGTGACATTAACCGTTTCCGAGATACTTGCTGTTATTCATTTGAACTTTCCAATATTTTAAACAAGAGGGCGCCGAGATAGCGCAGTGATTTCGTTTCCGGTTCTCGTGCTGGGGGTCCGGCGTTCGATTTTAAGTCCGACATACCCACGCCTTCGCCTCTGACTTGTTCATGTGAAGTATTCCCAAGGCGCAACGTGGTTCGGAGCCCCCGGTAAAAGCTGTAGGTCCTTTCACTTCACCGCCATCCTCATCATCACCCTACCATAGGAAGCAACGGATTCTCCCCGCTGGGTGTCTGCACCTCAGAAAATGGATCCAGTCATCGCTTGGTGGAATGAGGTATCCCCCGAAGGTCATAGACCATATGAGGAGCGTTGGAAACGATGACGACGATATTTTAATCAACACTTTTTCAAACATTAACTATTTGTTCTTTTGTTTTTAATGAAAAGATCACGCAAAGAGTATGTAATATCAAGACTTGCATATGCCACTTGTGTTTTAATGGTTGGTTGTATTCCCAGTTGTATGTGTGTGCCTTTGTATTGTCACTATTTCGGCCGAATATTTGTGTTTACTAAGAATAAGTATTTGTGATAGTAAATTTTTCATGAATAATTTGTAGAATAGATTTCTCTATCAATTATTTATATTAGATGAAGGAGTAATATAAAGAATCGATATCGATATTTCATCGGAAAAACACGTTTTGAGATCTAGTGAAAGAACAAAAAAGACTTTTAGAAAAACGTTTGTGTGTGTGAATAGCATAACTCAAATACCAAACTTCATACACTGTTTAAGGATGTGAGGCGAAGATTTTCAAGAACATTCCCTCACACTAAACTATCTTTACATGGCCAAATTTTCTGTATTTCTTTTCTCATAAATGACTAACGATTGTGATTAAAATATAATATATAACATTACTGTGACAAATAAATGTGTATTTTGAATTTTCTGAATAGCTGGTGAAGTCCCTTTATTGTGAATGAATTCTGTATACCCGGAAAATCATAAGAGGTATGTAACAACTTAGAGATCATTAAAATGCATAATTTGTGGCAAATAATGCTTCCCCCCCCTTTTTTTAGCCCTATTCGAAGTATTCCGCGTTACGTGTTTACACTTTCCTAAGTATGCGTTCCCTGAGGAACATGTTTCAAAGTTTGGGATACTTCTGTTTTCTTTCCATCGCAAAAGTTACCACGACTGAATGTTTGAATGAGGTTTCTGCATGTTTCCTGTAATTGTAACTAAATGGTTATTGCTTTATTAAATATCGCTACTAGGCAAAAACGTGGTGAATGACGTAACGTGGATGGAAGTATCATTTTTCTTTGAATTATAATGAATGTATGTAATATGTAATGGGTAGAGAAAGTCATGTTAGTGTTGCATGTCAGATTTTATATTCTGTCCAAGCCCTTAAACGGAGAAGAGAGATGTATAATTCTGTTCTATACCCTAAGCAATTTTCTTAAAGTCAGTGTGCTGATATCATTTACAGCCTTTATGACTTTCTCTATTCATGCAGACTATTTCTACGAAAGCTAATTTTTCTATCTATTTCATGCTAATCGAAATAAAACTTTGCAGATATAGTTAACTACACTTTTACTTGTAGCTTCAAGGAGGATACAGAAAACAGAATCGATAGCCAGATGTCACTTACATGCTAGCCTTGGAATTTCATGCTCTTTCCAAGACACAGCGAGAAACGACGAATAACGACATCACTTTAAAAAAAGGCAAACCATTAAATAATCGAATTCTTGAAAACGCCAAATGCCAAAGAAAAAAAAAACTTATATTAAGATAAGTGATGTGTTTTAAAATTTTTTATTTAGTATGTTTTTGTCTATATCTTATGGTTTTCTCGTTATATGAAATCATATAAAATTGGTCACGAATGAAGAAGACTTCGCAGGCTATTCCCAGAAAATTCAAGACATACATTTTGCTTTTCGTGTAAATATCTTAAATGTAAGATATTTAAGACAAATTTCTAAAAGGAATACGGGACATTGGGCGACCTAAACATAGATGCCAAAATGAACTCTGAGACTGAACTAGCCTGAACGCCCACCTTGCACATGATTATGATGTTAAATATATGACATTTTAATCAAAACCTTTAGAGCCATTTTTGGGAAAATAAAATAAAATTGAAAAACTTTTCAAGTAAAGAGAAATTTGGGCCGGGTGATCTTTTTTGAAAATATTCGTCGTCACACCTTTGGAAGATGCTGAACGTAAATACCAAGTTTGATATTTATCCGGCATTTCATTTGTTAATTATGCTGTTCTCTCTCTCTCTCTCTCTCTCTCTCTCTCTCTCTCTCTCTCACACACACACACACACACACACAGAGACACATACACACATTGCCACACAGACGCCTTTTTTATGCTCTTCTATTCACGTATTCTGGCGAAATCTCGAGACCGAATTTTTAAGTGCAATACTATGCTTCTTTGACTGCCTTTGCTTAGTATGCTAGCTTTCAAATCCAGAGGTCGCAGTTTCAATTTCCGGCTGGAGAATGAAATTTTTCTTTAGTCAAGATTATTCCACGTTCTCCCTAGAGTCTGGAAGTGTGAGTGAGAGTATAAATGTAGGTGTAAATTTAATATTTTTAAACAAAACGTAAACTTAACCAGAGATTATCTCAGTAGTAAACGAGTGAACATCATTGGCCATGAACAATGATTGTTCCAACGGCAAAGCCACCGATATGATCTTAGATATTAAAGGCGGCATATAAATGGAACAGAAAAAATTCTCTTGCCTACTAAAGGTAGATGACAGAGAAAATACATAGAAAAAAGCTGATATATAATATAAGCTCTATTTTTGTGAATAATGCTATGACGTTTCGAGCTGTAATTTTAGTTTACAACAGCTGCAGCAGTATAGTGGTGGTATGGTTGACAGAACGTCATGTGGAAGTCATATCACGTAATGTCCTCGGTAAGTTCAGTGTCACTGCTGTTTTTTTGAGTGACCTCCATCGTTTGTATTACGTCACAGCGGTGGGTGTGGCCCATGACATCACTGACGTTCTGGATTATCTTGTTTTGTCGTCTTCATATGATTAATGCTTACAGTATTTCACACGCTCGTAGGATTCTCTTGTGCCGCAGCGAAGTGCATTTACCGTGGTAATTCCTGTTTGATCCCCGGCTGCATCAACACAATAATTCTGCTGCACACCGTAATTTTCATCCCCATTCTCCTCTCTGTGTTAAAAGAATTGCAAGGATTAATTTTTAAACTTTGTTTCTTAGACACTAAAGTACAACGTGCAATGATAATAATAAAAATACGCATTATATTTACTATTAAGCATAATTTTGTGCTAATCTTATTATTACTTTCTCTACCACTTACATAATAGATAAAAGAGACTGTATTCCACCCAAAAATTCGATACCGAGATTTCACCGGAAATACATGTTTTGAGGTAAGGTGAATAATAAAAAAAGCATTTTTAGAAAAACATCCTTCCGTGGATGTGTATCTATGAGTAGCATAACTCAAAAATGAAAAGTCAGATAACTACCAAACTTGGTATTTAAGTTCAGTACCTTTCAAAGATGCGAGACGAAGATTATCAAGAAAGTTTCCCATCCCAGCTCTGCCGGTAACGTCTGTGGCCCGCATTCGGGAGGTCCCAGGATCGATCCCCGGCTACCGCCCACTCTTACCCACTCGGGTTTTCCCGGGTCGACGGGCTAATTCTGTAGCGGTTTCTTTTATCCCCCGAATTTCCTGTCCCTCCATTTCGCTCCATTCTTCGTTTCATTCATCTTTCATCCCGTTGGTCTCTTTCGGGGTTGGAAGTGTCGGCGATTGTGTTTCGGTCAGCGTGGTAGGGGAAAAGGCTGCTTTTGTGACTCTCTCTGTCCCTCAGCTTTCGGCTGGCTGCCGGGGTATCCGAAGCCTTTTGAGGGACATTGGACCCCCTCTGTGTGGGGTCCCCGGTCTGTCTGTTCTCTGCCGGGGTGTCTCTATCTGGAAACTTAGGGACCCTGTCATTGCTGTATCGTCGCTCCTGGTTTCGGCCACCCGATGTCTCCTTTCGCCTCATCCTTCCTCCCGGGGACACCCTCTCGTGGGGCGTAGGTACGATATCCACTCTGGGTCGGTGCCGAGTCCCCTCCGTTGTCAATCCTATCCTATCCCCAACCCAAACGTTTCCTTTACATGGAAGCTTTTTCGAAATTTGAGATTTTCTGAATATGGTGTAACGATTTTGATTAAAATATCATACATCAAAGTTGTTTACATGACTAATAATATATATATACCTATCTTGACTTTTCTGAGAACAGCCTTTGGAACTCTCCTTCTTCGGAGGGAATTTTGTATAATCTTGTATACCCGGTAAAGTTAAGTTAAAACGTACTGCACAAAAAATGTAGATCTCTTTAAAACACACAACGTTACAAATAACGTTTTTTGTGGCATCAGCTATTTCCGAGATATGCATTATTAATGGTTCATTTGTTCAGTGCATAGCCATTTTTTTAAGCTCTGTCGATTTTCAGCTGTTTATAGTGATGTCATGGAAAGAAGAACTTTTAGGCTAGCGTATAGCATCCAGCTTGCTATTAGCTTTGTATTTATAAGAAATGTGTAATGCAGCTATTTGCGGAAATCGGGTCTAACTCGATTAAAATGAAGTAGACGGGAAAGTAAACTTTCGTAAGAATAATTTGTGTAAATTCTCCAGCTATGTCGCATTTTTCACGGTATACCACAAGGAGATTCATGTTGCCATGGTAGCTCAATTGATAGAACAACCGGACGGAATCACGGCTATGACATTGAATTTTTCAGTCGTCTGATTTTACCTTTCCAACCTTGTCCTACACACATGGCTAGTGTGGAAGAAGAATTACTTAATCATTAATGTGTCTCCCTAGCAAAAGGGGACTACGAGGGATGATCGAAAAGTAACGCACAATAATTTTTTTACAAAAAGGTTTAAAGTTAAAACAACAAAACGAATCACAAATGAACTTACACCTTTTACCTACTTTTCGGCATAGTCAAGTTTCTCAACACATTTCTCCCATCGTGATACCAGTTTCAATATGCTCTATTCGTAGAAGTCCGTTTCCTTGAAGTATCTGCAGACTGTTGATTTCACTTCCATATCTGTAGCAAGGCGTTGGTCGGCCAGGAATTTCTTCCTGGGACCAAACAAATGAAAGTCCGACGGTATGGTGGATGCTGGAGCACCTCCCAAAAAATTTAGTAATTTTCTGACGAACAGCAGCAGCAACATGGGGCGAGCATTGTCATGAAGTATTTTGACATCGTTAGCATTCATGTTGTGGCGTTTGGGAAGACGCAACTTCACCAAAGTTTTCATGTAGGCTGCAGCATTCACAGTGGTCCCGTGTTCAGCAAAGTCTACCAATACAACACCACGCATATCCCAGAACACCGTCACAAGCACTTTCCTAGCAGATTGAGTCACTTTGAATTTTTTCTTCACTGGAGAACCAGCATGTTTCCACTCCATAATACTTGCCTGCTTGGTTTCGGGCGTGTAGTGGTATGGCCACGACTCATCATCAGTGACGATTCCTTTCAGAAAGTCATGCCCTTCTGCGGTGTACCGTATTAGGTGATCCAGCTCATCATTCGCTGACCCTTGTGGTTGTCTGTCAAGTTCTTAGGCACCCAGCGAGCACTAACTTTACGAAATTTCAACGTGTCATGAACAATATCGTACACTGCACCATAGGAAATGCTGAACTGTTGCGATAAGGCTCGCAGTTGCACACGCCGGTCGTTCAAAATTGCCGCCTCAATGCCCCTGACATTCTGCGGGGTTGCAGCTGTTACCAGCCTCCCGCAGTGTGGCGAATCACTAAGGTTCACATGACCCTCTAGGATGAATGCACATCACCTGGAGACATTGCTACGGTCCATACAATCATCCCCATACACGCCATGCATGTCCCTGTAAATATCACTTGGTTTATGCCCTTTGGCCCACAAATATCGAATCACACCTCTCTGCTCTTCACAGGTGGACGACAGTAACATGCGCGCCACCTTGGTTGCGTAGTTCACGCTTCTCTCGCTAGAGCTGCACATGAAACAAAAAATACCCTCTGAAGTGAAGACTTCAAACTATATCTGTTTGAAATTGCAACATCCCAGCTGCAATACCAAGGCAGAAAAAATTTATTGTGCGATACTTTTGGATCCGCCCTCGTATACAAAGACAGCAGAAAATAAATGCGAATGGGTTACTGGATATGTACTTGCAAGCGAGCAACGAGTGGTCTGTAAGTCAGAGCTGTAAAGCGAAGCTTGTAGCGCGTAATAAATAGCGTTTGTTACGGGTTAATCAGTGTTTTTATTTTAAATGCATTCATACACTTAAATATTTGGTGCTGTTTTAGTAATGTTTACCAAAACGGCGGAGATCTTCCGAAAGACGGGTAGCACAGGCGACCTACCCAAAAGTAAAATGAAACACAGGATCCGGTAAATACAAACATTAATAATAGGTTTCATAATTGTTTACAAGCATTTTCAGTGTATAGACAATATTACATTACAACTGCGTATAAACTGTAATTGAATATGCATTTATTCGTGATGTACACAGGATTGTTCATTTCCACTATCTCTTAAAATTATTTTTATTCGTCTTTTGTACCTCTAATAATTTGCTGAATAGGTACACCCAGTGTCACCCTATTAATTGCCTTGGTGTTGAAGACAATGGAGAGTGTTCTTATTCCTGGTGTTCTATGCACATATCTCACTTTTACGAGTATTTACATTGTTTGTTTGTTTTTGTTAGGAGGATGATCCGATAAATGTATAAGTCAGCAACAGTAAAACACCTTTTAAAAATACGCACCGGTATTAAAAAGTTATGATTGGTAGTTTATTCACGCCGTTCACCTTTACTGTACTGCTTTATCCACTCATTTATTTCGAAGAAATAGAAATATTTGTAATACCTGTAGGAAAAGCTGTGAATTTCAGAGCTTCCTTAAGAGGGCGCCAACGGGAAGTTTTGGAACCATCGGTGTTTAGGAAGAAATAATGCGTAGCATTGATAATATATTTAACTACCTTATTTTGGGGAATTGTTATAAAATTTTAAATGTTTTAAAAGGTCCTCCTTATAAACTGTAATTTAATGGTTATCAACTTAACTTTAAATGTATCAATAATTTTTCTTCAAATTCTTAGGTATAACATTTCAACTTAATTGCAGTGGTTTCGCTAAAAACAGCAACTTTTTAGCAGGTTCTGTATTTAATGTACCTGTAATTTTGTACAAATTACAACTAGGTTTGAAATGTATGAAAAATTTTCTTTAAGCTCTTAAATTTAAAAGTTCAGTTCTTATATATAACGGCTCCCCTAAAAATATTCTTTTTGTGGGCGGGAGATTGCGGATATAAAGCCCGATATTCTGTACACCTTTCCTTTTTATGTCTTGCAATGTTTCTTATTTTTCAAGTTGCAATATGAGAAGTTTACATTGCATTCTGATTTCCATAATTATAACACCAGAAACTGCAACGATTATAGACCTGACTTTTGTAACTTCCATACTATCCGGAATAACTTTCATTACATGCCACTGAAATTGTATATTATGTTGCATAATCACGAAGAAACTTGGTCATAAATTTAAAGCCTAGTTAAGAACAGACTATAACCTTAGTATTTATATTGCGAATTTGTTGATCATATGCATACCTTAATGTAATAAAATTCTGTAACTTCTGATGTTTGCTGACCAGTTATGTCCCTCCAATAAATGTATCCATTATAATGACACATATGTAATATCTATAGTTGTATTATAAAATCTACGACAAAGAGGATTTTTCTAAACTTCTGTAAATTGTTTCTTTATGTCTATATATTTATCCACCTTATTAAATGTCCCTTATATGAGCAAACATAACTTCAGTAATGATTATTGAAACGCTTAGAATGTTGTTTTAATGAGCCAGGACCTACTAAGCCGAGGTACCCGACATTTGTGTTAGAAGGATGGGGAAATTTTTACCCAAGCGACTCCAACCGAGATTCAAACTTGAGCCCCCTGACATAAAAGTCACATACGCTACCACCACACCACTAAAGCGAACCCCAAGCGAAATCGAAACACTCATCAACAGTAGAAAAAAAATGGAATGTTTATGGTCCGACACATTCTTTTGTCGTTAGTCGGTGATGTCTGATCAACATTTTGAAAAACTATGATTTATTTAATATAGATAGTTGTTTATTGCTTGTTTTAATATCAGGTGGCCGAGTGATTAGATCGCTCTCTCCAAGATGGCCCGGGTAACCGGTAACCGAATGTGGAATTTGTGGGAACAAAGCGGCATCTGGGCGGGTTTTCTCCGGGTCCTCCGGTTCCCCCCGCCATTCATTCCATCAAATGCACCTTTCCTATCATTTATCTCACCGCCATTTCATATCATCTGCTTCCTCTCTGTCATACCAGACTTCGGGCTGATCACCCACCCTGGTTGTTCTTTCTGATCTATAATAGTCTGTGTTCCCCGACAAACATCTGGCCCAGGCATTCCGCTTGTAAGTCCTGGAGGGTGTAAGCCCTAATAACGGCGAGAGTAAATAGAAGAAAAAGAAGACGTTTTTGTTCACACACCATTGTCATGTTAAGCAATATCGGTGCTATTATTTCAAAATATAATTAACATAATTATAACTGCTGTGAATCACATGGCCATTTACCACTCATTAGGACGTACAGCTTCTCGTTTGCCTGTTGATGTTAGCAATAATTAACTAGCTATTAAAATAAGAATGCTATCGTCATTCTGTGGCGAAATCCCAGCGAAACATTTTTGACCGCACGTGGTTGCGATATCTCACCACCATGTGGCAGCACGCGTACCTTCCAAGCCGTTCGTTCGATATCTGCCGACAGCGCCCAACACCACGAGCTTTTCTTTAATTTCTTTGTAGCTCAGCAGTGGAAAAAGGTGGGATCGTACATTCCTTCACTTTTATCTATGCGGCGGATCTAAGAACTGATGACATTTGGTTAGCTGAGGATCAATAGATGCGAAACTGACTAAAGGACGCAAGGACGCGTCTTTGCATTTCCTTCATATTGTACTCATTTTTACTTTCTTTACCACGTAGATTAGAGGAAGTATTGTATTCCACTCAAAAATTCGATGTCGAGATTTTACCGTAACTACATGTTTTAAGTTTCTTGAGCTAAAAAAGAAGCATTTTAAGAAAAAAAGTCCGTGGGTGTGTTTGTGTCTGTGAACAGCATAACCCAAAAACAAAAAGTCGATTAAATACAAAACTTTGTACTTAAGTTCAGAACCTTCCAAGGATGTGACAGGAAGATTTTCCTTTTTATTTTCTCAAAAAAACGGTTGTATAACGATTTTTATTAAAATACCACATGTTTAAGCTATTTTCACGACAAAACAAATTTATATGTTGAATTTTATGGGAATAGTCTGTGAAAATAGTTAAATAAATAATCGCTCCGTGGATTTTAGTTTTTTTAAAAAGGAATCTGCATATCAGATGTTCGTTTTTTTCTAATTTTAATTTTATAATAATTATTTCTGCCATAGTAGAGGCTGTCTCTAACAGAACTGTGAGTTTTAGCCATTAACGGACGTTAATGAGTAACGCCAATATTTTATCTTATATACAGGGGCCTAGAAACCAAAGTCATATATTTCAGATCTGAATGTTAGGGCTGAAATTTTTAAAGGATACGTACACCACTGGCAAAAACCTTGCAAAGCTAGCGTCACCAAAAAATGTTCAATTGGTTAATCTCAGAGGTGAGAATGGGCTGCCTAATTCTGCATCTTTTAATGTATACATAATGTATACATAATCCCTACCTTAGAAACCTGTAACAGCCAAATTAATGTAGAGAAAATTCTGTTTTAATTTGTAAAGAGAAGAAAGGATGTTAAGGTTTCGTTTCCAGATATTTCATATTATTAGTTGTATAATTTGTAGCGATTTGGCCGCTTAAGCGAAGTTTTGTAGCTTCTTTTGCTGCCTGATCGACTAATTCGTTATCCTCAATTCCGCAATGTGAAGGTCCCGACATTAAGCATACATGTTACCTTCCTTAATAATTTTGTGAAGAAGCAGCTCTCTTTTGTGAGAATATTGGATGGAGATAAATCGAAAAAATAATAAATATTTATTCAACACTTCAATTTTTCTGTCTCAATATTTTGAAACTTGAGTGCAGTTTTTAGAATAGCTTTAAGTAGTTTAAAATTGTATATTTGGATATGCTTCTCCCATTTAAGGAGATATAAAGAGATGCTGATATATATTTTGGCCTTTAGCGCATTGCAGTTATATAACAACAAATTTTGTAGAATATGTTAATGTGAGGGCATGAAAACTGTGTTCGTGGGTAATTCTCATTCAGATTTGCTTCTATTATTACTGAGAAGTAGGACCCGCAGCTCTGCTCGCATTATTGCGACATGTGCGACAATTCTTCTCTTCTCTCTCACTGTCTCCAACCTTCTCTTCATTCTCTCCATTTATCTTCGGCATTCTTCTCCCTCTCAATGCCTTCCTTTTCTTCATCGCTCTCCCTTTTAACTCTTTACCCTATTCCCCCAACCTCCATAACCCGAACTTTTCCTCTTCTGTGCAACTTCAATGTAGTTTGATGTTTTGAAAATCGGAAATAAAATGCTCTTTCTGGGGTTAATAACATTTAAAACATAAGTAATAGGTTTAATAAAACAAAACTTGTACCTCTTATTCATGTTTGCAATGCTATCTGAACGTACTCTCTCCGGTTTACGTACTCGAGGGAAAAATAGTTGTGGAAAATGGCATAACTTCTTGCATATTCATTCTTTTGTAATTTTATAAGTAACAAAACCTGTCAGATGGTGCTCATAAACTTTTATTATGAAACATTTTTCGGAACAATCAATAATAAGAGAGATATTTCAGTTTCTTTTTATTTTGTGCCCTGTTTGAACCTTCCCTCCTGCTTTTGGGGAACGTAATTAAGATGGCTTATAGCCTGTTTTCTAAGTGGGACCTAAAGTGTATTAAATGCCAACTTTAATGACAATCAATATGGCCGTTCTTATGTGAAAAGGGAGCATATATACATAGGAATAAATACTTTTAAAAATATCTCATTTTCCACTACAGTATCAATTATTCATAAAAGTCGGAAATTCCCAGAAACATTCCAGTTTTGTTATGTGTATAGTTGCATGAATTATTCTAACACATATTTTTACACTTTTTAGCCTATAATGAACTACAATTACTTTCAAAGTTGGTAATTCAGAAGTTGTCACCTGTGACATTAGGTTCCTATTAAAAATTAAAGATCTGTCTATATAGAATGAAAATACTTCGAATTTTGTCCATTAGCTTCCTATATATTGGTTTCTTACTAAAGGTTTTCGAGTGCAGCCTTTTACGGACTTTAAAAATCCCTTCCCCTATGTCTCCCAGTGTATGAGACGCAGGGCTGAGGATGTATGCGTCATACTTGTAGGCCCTCATAATAGGAAATCATAAATGCCTAATATATCCATTTTTAACTTTATGTCGCCATGGGTGTTTAATCGTTTTCTAGAATGGTAAAACTGAAAGCTTAAAATTATGAAAGTATGTATAGGCTAAGCCTATAGAAACAGTGATATATACTACTTATACCTATTATTACACCCTCCAGTTTCTGTATCTTAATAAGGGTTACCAAATATCTCAAGTGGCAGACGAGAATACTCCTAAACATTTTTGTAAAAAAAGAGTAGGTACTGCTTAGATTTTTTTTTTGGAATCCAACATTGTGCTCTAGATAAGAGAAAGAAATTGTTTGAAATAATCATATGTATATACATATTAGATTTATCAGCCTCTCTAATACCTAAGTCTATCTTGTTGTTCTACCAGGACCTCTTCTTTCAAGATGCTTATGGTGGTTTAATGTTTGATATTTATATTTGAGATCATCATAGGATGAACACTATGTGGCTGCTTTGTATATCTAAGAAATTTCATTCCTACCACCTTCAAACACTTTTATTTAGCTTGTCTAATAAAGCTGTTCAAGTCATTTGTATACATTAAAATGGGGAGTTCCATTGTCTTTCAAAATTGGATTGTGTCTTAGAGCCTGATGCTCTTCTAACATTTCTGCACGCACATTAGAACTGCTGTGTTTTGTAGGATTTATCTTTCTGGTAATCCCTAAATGAAATGACGCCTAATTAAAATTTAAAACTTCATCCGCAGTTTTGCATGTTACTACGTTAGCTTTAACCCTTGCCCTTTAAAAAGACTCCTTTGGTTTTTACGGCGATTTTTAGCCAATATTTCAATCCTTTCTATGTTTATTTGTTTATTATTATTGTTATTATTATTTTTTTAATCAATGCCATCGATCTGTCTTGTCAGGAGCAACAAAGCTGAACCGGGTCTTAGGTTTCCAGCAGCGGTTTCTTCTTGTATACCACCCTGCGTTCCGGTTGAGTTCAATGACCTCACGTAGTCCAAGTGAACGGTTCCTTGGAAAGACGATACCGGGGGTCTACGGAGCCGAGCTTCACGTTAGGGTTGGGTCGATTATATTGCCAGATACTCATAGCCGCTCCTGACCCTCCGAGGCAAATACTACGGTCTCTGCATCGGCTGACGTTGCATCACCGAAAGAAACAGCTGCGCGAGGATCAAGATCTTTTGGAAATTGCGGAAGCGAGGGTATACCTTTCTATATTTGGAATTTCAGATATTACCTTCCTTGATATTAACGAGTAAACAACTTATTCGTAATTGTAAAGCTCACAAGAACCATAAAGAATAAACGAAACTGCTTTGCAGGGGAATGTAGGAGTTCTGACTGAAATAAAAGTTTAATGGAGGAGTGAAGGTTTGGTAAAGTGTGCTTTATTCACCGTTTCCCCTTTTAACACAGGTAATTCATCAATCAATCTTTACCCATGGTTTTTGCATCCAAAAACTAGCACTTCACTGCAAACCCTGCTTCCTCCACTCTTCTCTTTTCTGCTCTGTTCTTTGTCTCGCATATGAAACATATCATTAGCATCTTATTCTGCTCCGAACCTTTTTTGTCACTCACCATTCCTTCCAGTGCATCTCCTAGCAAGCCGTTCCTTCACGTCAACTGTTCCAGTCAATTTCCTTTCTGCTTCCTGATCAATTTTAGTATTATTTTTCCTTCACTTGCTCTTTTTAAAACCTTGCTTATTTTGCCTGACCATACCCATGCACTATTCTTCTCTGTATGTACATTACAATGCTTTTAATCTTTTTTCTCCCACTCTTAAAATTTCCGCACTATACAATGCCACACTCCACTCAAAGCACATTAACCATTTCCTTAGTTGTTTTAGTTAGCGTGCATAGAAAATGCTTCTGGTTCTATTTTTCTCGGAAACTTATGTTTTGGATAAATAATTGATGTTAACGAGAATAACGGTTTACCTCGAAAGTAACAGTTGCATGTATTTATTTATCGCATAAGCGTATATTGTGTTTTAAATCAAGGTTGCTGTCAAACCTGGTATAATGTATTCTAATTACTCTCCCCAAGGGAGGGGTGGTTTAATGGACCATATAGTCAAAATTTATTGAGTTTTAGCGAAAGAAATATAATAAATCACAAGCTTTATTATTTACAAAATTTCATAGACAAAATTTTTAAGAAATTATGTTACTATTATTTGTAAATAAACCAGTTAGATAATGGAAATATTAATAATTTTCTGGCTATGAGAAACACTATAAAAGAGGTCTGCACAGGCAGACCTGTGTTCCTGCCAGGTCTGAACCAAACCCAACCCCAAGTCTTGCCCCGAGAACGGCCATAGTTTATGACACGGCCCGGGTCTGTTCATCGAATGTTTTTGCAGAAAGTCGAAAAGTCAGAATATTTACCTGTATTTCTCAAGTTAAATCTAATTCTCAGGTTGAAAATATACCACCAATTAATTTCCTTTGTCCTTTTCTTTACGTACGAGAGCATGAATCGAACCCCTCTAATAGCGATCTGCACGAGGTACGAATTTAGGACTGGCCCATTGGCCCGAGTGACCTTAAACCGAGTCTGACCGGAATCCGAGAGTAGATTGTGGTTTAACCTCATTTTCCAGAATAGTACACAATTACAAAGGAAACTAAAGAGCATATTCATCATTTGCAAGGTATGCGTCCAGTAGAGGTCTTCAGGGCCGAAATTCTTAGGCCCGGCCCGGCCCAAGCCCGAGAATTATACTGCACCATCCGGCCCGGGTCCAATTGTTTAATTTTGTTTTACATGAAATAATTTTGCAGTTATTGATGATGATGATTATTATTATTAATAATATTATTATTAGTCCACCAACGCTACTGCCTGCTGTGCGAAAGGTACTCGAGTTCGATTTTCGGTATCGGAATAGAGATTTTTTTCTTCTGCTGAGAGGCGTGGTAAGGGATACACTTAGGCCCTTGATACCAATTGAGGATCCACTTTACAGAAATATTGGCGGCTGAGGTCCTGAAACCCCTATGTAGATGCGGCCTTATTGACCACATGTCGCCCCTATTACTGCACTCTGTACAGGGAGTCCTGGGTGTGGGTGAACGGAGGGAGGCGGAGTTTTCAGCTGCCGTGCTGTTGTAAGTTCATCGCAATTGGCCGAAGCGAGCATTTATTTATTATTACTAGTATTACTACTGTTATGGATGTATGCATTATGTGATATTCCGGGCATCTCGTTTATCTCAGATAAAAAGAATGTGACAAATTAATATTTTTAGTCTTTATTTTCCCTTTACATGGAAAAGTTTTCTTTGCTTTTTATTTTGTAAAATGGTGGTAACGGTTTTGATTAAATATCATAAGCTTAAGGTATTTACATGACAAGTAAAATGCATATATTGGATGCGATAATTATTCTTTTCGTCATTAGATAATTTATTGTTAAAACATTTACACATGTATAACAACGTCAAATGTTAAATATTACAAAAATTCAATCTTATAACATTTCTGGACCTTATAGAGCGGAGTTTTCTTCAATGTCATGCTTTTGGCGAAACTCGACATACTATTCTTGTTGCTCTGTTTTGTAAAATAAAAAACTTGATAGCAGAGGTAAGGTTGCCCCGAAGTAAGATACCATAATTTAAAATGGAGTATATATTACTGTAATACATTGACAGTAATGACTTTTTATTTATTATTTGGCTCAGTATACTTAGCATGAACAGTCCTTTACTCATTATTTTGAAGCCCGAGAAACATTTATCAAATTAAGCTCGAACTCGGCCCGAGAGCTTGGCCCGAGTCTGTGCAGAGCTCTAGCGTCCAGGTCCATTTCGTCTCTTTTTCAGAAGTCATCTTACCATCTACGTTAAGATCATCCAGTGTCCCGAATTCATTTTGGCGTGTATTGTAGCACCTGGTGAGTTATTCTTGTCGGGTTCATCCTTGTCATTCTATCTCGTTTAGAGTTATCCTTAGTTTAAGTTGTAAATGTTAAGCTCTTGTTTCATAGTTTCATATTTTTGATGTGGCTTTATGGGTATATCCAGCAACTGATCTCAGAAATATCATCTATGCCGTTTCTGTCTGACTTATTCATTGCCCAGCTTTCTGATCTGTACATCAGAGTGGGTGCCACCATCTGTAAAGCTTCATCGTGTCTTTTTTGGGGAGGGGCTTTATTTTTTAATGCTCGTACTATTGTCCCATGGTAGCTCATGGCCGAATAGTTAGACCGCTCGCCTCCCACCAAAACGGTTCGAGTTCTATCCCAGGGTCCCGCATGTGGGATTTATGGTGGGCGAAGCGGCGTCTGGGCGGGTTTTCTCCGGGTTGTCCGGTTTCCCACGCCATTCATTCCACCAATTGCTCCATAATAACCTTTCCTTTCATTCATTTCGCCTTCATTTCATATCATCTTCTCCCTCACTCTTATACTACGGGCGATACTCCTTTCCCCTGATTCCTCATTCTCTGATTTAATGTCCGTCTGCTCCTCGACAGGCCTCTGACTCTAGGCGCGATTGTAAGGTCTAGGGGGCGTAAGCCCGACATACGAGGAGGGTAAGCCAATTAAATAAGTACTATTGTCCACACATTTTTTGAAATCTGCTTATTTTGTGATTTAACTCTTCATGGGAATAAAATGATACACCACATCCTAAATAATTAAAATGTAGTTATTCAATATTTATACCAAACTTTATTATTGTATATTTCATTTGATGCTTCCCTAGAAAGGCATACTTTTTGTTTTTGTTGGAGATATATGCAAATTATACTCCTTTATGAAGAGTATGATAAAATCACTTTTTGGTCATTTTATCTTAGCTCGAGCCCTACGCTTTTCTGTCAAATTAAACCAGGCCTGTCGACCGGGCGGAGCCAATGTCAGCGCCAGGACCGAACCCACGCACACCTCTACAGCAGCCATTGGCAGAAGATGACGCGATACAAAACGCAACCTACCTTACAAAGCGAGAGACTGTGTGTGGTTGTTTGGGCCTCTTACTCCACCTGGTCCTCTAGGAATTTGGCTCAAGTTTCACAGTTTGCGGACCACAACTACACAGTACATTTGATCGCGTTAACAAGTATAGGGAACAGGAACAAGCTGTAGTATTGTTAAACCTATTATTCAGTTTCAATTTAAGCGGATCTTTGGCGAAACGTTTGAATGGATTCGGCAGAACCAGAAGAAATCTCAAATGCTATTTCCTCTACACAGGGCTTTAGTATTACAATTGTTGTTACGCCTACTCTGCCTGTATACTGTTATGACTGTATAAGTGTTCTTGTCAGCACTGGTGCTATGAAGATCAAATAATAATGAAGGTCAAACAGCAACAGACTAGAGTTCGCCATCGCGCATGTCCGAGTATATGCACAAATTTCAGCCGGATGCTTTATTATTTAATCTCAGGGTTGTCTAAAAATATTATAAGACAACACCTGTTAAAAGTGAATTTATTTTGCTCTCAGATTGTTACGTGTTCCACGAACATTTCTACTCGAAAATAAAACACCACTTTTAACATCTGTATCATAAATAACTATTCTGTATAAGCGTGAACGTTATGTGTAAATCAGCGAACGGAGACAGTCTAATGCTGTAATATTAGGAATTTATTAACTTTGGATCCTGTACTTGTTTGTTTGAACCCTACTATTTCAACTATTACACTGTTTTGTAGCTGACAGTGTGTAGTGTTATAACGTCATCAACTCTCACAAGTTTGCTACCTGTATCAAAAGCAATACAATGGGAACTTCTAAGAATATAATATTGAAATATGCAGTTTCTATGTTGCTGCGGGAATTTTCCGGTATTCGTACTAAAATTATAAGGAGTTTTTATTCACCCTGGAGTTCTAATCCCGTGCATCAGCCAATTTGAGATTTTTCTTTTGGAGGGGATGGTGGTTTCAAGTACCTGATAAAAACTGAGTTTTATTTATGGACGCTCTTTAACTGCTATGATCCTTAGCGTCCCATTCTATATTGGGTGTGAAAGACTGGTAATTTTGCTCAGAGGCCTCTTTATCAGGATTGAGGTCCTTTTACGTGCCATAAATCTACCGGCTTTACTTCCCTTCCGAAGGAAGCCATGCTAAGAATTTTTACACCCAAAAATTCCATCGCCCTCTGCCGGGTTGGAACCCTCGATCTCGGTAAATAGAGGCTAGCATGGTAACCACTATACCACGGAGGACGACTAGCTACCTGATAGGATATTCAATAGCAATTACACTACAGAAAAAGATACAAATGGAATAGATGGTACAGGAAGGCAACTAAGCATCATAGTGACTACGCGTTTCCACCCACAGAATAATAATCACACTGTCTAAAAGTCTACCATCCATTTAAATCAATGGCAATAAAGTAAATGTCACGCTTATAACTACGCAATTAAAGCAATCTAGCAACAAGCTATAGAAGCTGGTAGTTGGAAAATCCAACTTTCAATACAAAAATAATTTTATTACCCATTTTCAAAACGTCATATGATATAATGTTGCAGAAAGAGGAGAGGATGATACTAGGGGAGAAAATTAGAGTGGGTGAAAGGAAGAGAGCAGGAGAAATAGAGGGAGTGGAGGGAAGAGAGAGTAAGTATGGGTGAGACGGAAGTAACACTAAGGTAGAGGGAGAGAAAGCGCAATTAACGCAATAATGCGGGCGCAGTTGCCGGTTCTGCTAGTTAAAATATAAACCTGCCGGAAACATCAGCTACTCTGAGCCAAGGGTTATTATTATTATTATTATTATTATTACTATTATTATTATTATTATTATTAGTTAGATTCTTGTAAACCTAGCTACTAAGCGACAGCTGAAGAAACAAATGAAATGTAAAAGCACTGCTTCTAATTACATTAGACTCATAAAATTCAGTTACTGCTTTAGAATTAGCATTCATTTGGGCATTCTGCAGTAAATCCCTAAACTACAGCTGTAGAGGTTCAGCGACGTAGCACGGGAAGCGACATACTGGAGCCAGTGGCGGTTTGTTCTCTGCAAATCGATATGTACTCCTGCAACGGTGCCAGGGCGCTGTGATGGAATATTATTGTTGATCATGGTTATATAATGTAAACCATCTCTTATGTGCAAAACAAAGTAGTCTCTTTGGGCTGTTTAGATTAGTTAAACTCATATGACAACTGAAACGGCAACTCTAGGCCGAGCCCAAGAACTATAATTACAGATAACTTATTAATTAACTTTTAGTGATGTTAAATCGTATTATGTAAATATCTTTTTCTCATACTGCTTGTATATTTTAAGAAGGGTGATTTAACATTATGTATCTATCTAGGTTATTAATATTAGTAGAGTTATAAATGGTTTAATGTAAATAATTTAAGCGCTATGTTAAAATACTGTCCACGAGGGAATGTTTTAGCTACAGGAATAGTGCTTTCGAAGGCAGAAAACCTAGTTTTATTACCTCTCTCCGGTCGCTGTGCTATTATTCCTACAGCGAGGGTGTAGAGCCTTTGTCCCATTATTTGATAATTCGCCGTGACCAAGTGAGTGAGAAAGACAACCTTAACGGTAAATGTAGGAAAAGCCGCGATTTATATTAAAATTGGACCAATGAGATCCCTGAAAGTTTATTCGAAATAGTTAGACGCGTCGAGTCGCGCTAAAAATGGACCAATAGGAAAGGAAGCAGCCTCAGGAGCCTGAGACTATAAATGGATCTGTTTGGGGAAATTTCGGGACAGTTCATGTCATGTGTGGTCAGGGAGAGATGCTGCAGGATGCGTGAGATATCGCGCCAAGAAGGGAATCAAGTCAGCTTTGTAATGTCAGCTTAGTATTGCATTTTATTCGGCAGTTTATGTCATGTGTGGTCAGGGAGAGATGCTGCAGGATGTGTGAGATATCGCGCCAAAAAGGGAATCAAGTCAAATTTGTCATGTCAGCTTAGTATTGCATTTTATTCGAGAGTTTTTGTCATGTGTGGTCAGGGAGAGATGCTGCAGGATGTGTGAGATATCGCGCCAAAACAGGGAATCAAAATAGTTTTAGCAACACACCTAAGATCCGCTACTCTGAAAGCGACAATAAGAATAGTTATATTTCGTGACATATCCACGCCATAGTCTAACAGCGGTGGACAGTATTTTACAGCGGCAATACCAGTTTTGTATACTACGAGTGTTAAATTAAATAAAAAGAAACGGCAGTGTCATCTTTTCATAAACAAAGCAAGTCTATGTCTTCCTATATCACCACCCGAGATCTACGTTTTCCTTTACCGAGGATAAGTCCATGCTCCCATATAATTTAAGGAAAATTACTGCAGCTAGCCGAGGATAAATTGAAGAACCAACACGCTGAGAACTTCTGGAAGCAACGGGAGAAGCATCAAGGTAAGCTACAGCAACGGATGAGGAGGTGATCGCCGCAAACTGGCGCCATAACGTGGAGCTCGAAGGGAAGACCAACATAAACGGAGGACTAGAAAACAACGAATAGACGAAGAATCTTCAGAGGAAAGGGGCACAGCAGAACAAAATTACAACGCGAACTTCTAGTCTACCTACGTGGGACAACAAAAACAGCTGAGAACATCGCTTCTAGAACTTCACCAGGATTCGAACCCGGAACGCATCAGTTAACATTGAAAAAAAATACAGGTTAGAACTTTTATTCAAAAACAAACAAAAAGGCATGCAGAGTAGTGACCCAGTTTTGTGAACACATGTTATTGAGAGGGGGTAAAGTCATTACTAGGGAGGTAGAACTTGCTAACGGAACCATGAGTAGGTCAAGGGAAGATTTGAAAGAATTGAATGGGGAGGCTATTGTCAGCATAACAACAGATGGAGAAAATATGGGTGCAGCTGAAGTAGAAGTTAGGGAAAGGCAATCACCGATTGAGCAGGTCATTGACGCAGGTCAAAACCAGCTGCTAATATTGCTTCAACATTTGAGCGCAAAGATAGATGAGCAGAGTAAGGAGTCAAAAAGAAATTTGAGTGAACAAATTAACAATTTAGAAGGGAAATTAAATGAGCTGAGTAAGGAGTCAAAAAGAAATTTGAGTGAACAAAATAAAAATTTGGAAGGGAAATTAAATGAGCAGAGTATACAGATAGGTGAATATGTCAGAGAGGAAAACAGGAAGATGAGAGGGGAATTAGCTCAGGAGATGAGGGAATATTTAGGTGAACAGGTCACCCGATTACAAAGTCAATTGGACTCCAAATTCAGTCAGCAAGGGATGGTAGTGCAAGAAATTCAGGCAGGACAACTATGTCTAAGAAACGATGTAGAAAAACTAAGGAAGGATGTAGAAACAGAATTAAGTGTTACCAGCTTAGCCATAAAGGAACAATTGGATGATGACTTAAGAGCTGTAAATGTTTCTTTAGAAAAAAAACAAAGTACCTTAGAATCTAACATTCAAAGGGAGTTCAAAGAATTTAGAATAGTGTTAGAAAAGGATCAGGGAAAGATGAATGAACTTTCGTCAAAAATGACTGAACAGCTCTCAAATCATCATGAAATTGTGAAGAGGGTGGAAGAGCATGAAAATTGTGTAAAGGAGTTAAAACGCTCTATTGGTAGACTAGGGATAAGTGTGAGACAGAGTGATGATAGCTCACCCAGTGAAACTAGCACCACTTTTAGGGAGGTAAATGGAGGCCAAAGTCCAGCTGCCGACCCATATAATTTTAATTCAGGGCACCAATGTACATCTAACCATGCAAGTAATGCAAACTACCATTTATTAAATGAGATAGGGGTACCTACTTTCGAGGAAAATTCGGCTGATAATCCTAAACAATACCTAAATGACCTTGAGGAGTATTTCCGTTTGAAGCAGATTCCGGACGAGCTAAAGATGTTAATCGTTCGTAAAGGTTTACGTCAAAGGGTTCTCCAATGGGTAAGATTGACTTTGGGGGAGAATAATAATTTTGAATATTTCAGAAGGGCATTTTTGAATAAGTATTGGAGTACTAATACTCAGAACCAGGTGAGATCTATCCTAGTTAATGGCAAGTACGATGAACGCGGAAACCTAAGCATGGTAGATTATTTGCTAACTAAAGCACAGAGTAGTAGACTAATCGAGCCACCCATAAGCGAGAGGGATTTCATTAATATGATTGTACCACATTATCCAGAACGTATACACCATTACCTACTCATTGCGAAGCCAAATTCTATTCCCGAATTGATTGAGTTGGTATCATCATTCGAGACAAGTAGTAGGAACCACGTACAAAACTATACAGTTCGAACATTACCGGATAATTCAAGGAATGCGAATTGGAGAGGAAACGCGAGAGGGAACTATAACCCCAGAGAGAGATACTGGAACGACGTACCTCAATCCGGGAACAGAAACTGTCAAAATAACCGTTTCAGGAGGGAAGGTGATAACCAATATCACATAAATGCTATACAAACCAGACCAAGATATAGTGGCCGTTTTAATTATAGGAGAGGCAGAAACAATGAAAACAGATCCAGAGAACATTATTTTTCTGACCGAGGGGAAAGTGATGTAGGAGAAAGGTATGACGAAAATTATCCAGAAAGAAACGAAAGGAGAGAGAGACATTCCCGGGGACATTTTAGAGGAAGCAGAGGAAACTATAGGCAAATGCAGAGAGAGGGAAATGTGGAAGAGACTAGCGGAGCACCAAATAGTGTCGATAACCCGGAAAACTAAGACAGGATCCATTCAAGAGCTCGGAGCGGATTCTAAGCGCGCAAAATTCTCAAATAAACAGAAAATGTGAAACAGGGCTCCAAAATGAATTTATACTGGGAGAACTGATAACTACTATTCAAAATCACTCGGAAAAGGATCTGACAGATTCCCCTAGCATAAAAGTAGTATTATTGGATGAAGAATATAACGCTTTAATAGACTCTGGAGCCAATGTGAGTGTATGCAGCCTGAGGTTATATCAGAACCTGGTAAATAAAGGAATTAAGCTAATGACATTACCCATAAGGAACACGGTATGCCGGGTAGCAGTTAACAAAGAGGTTACCCGAATAAAAATGCAAGTAATGTTGAACATGAAAATAGGAGAAGAAAATTTTGAGTTTATTTTTCTGGTAATCAATAATTTGATTTGTGACATTTTGATTGGGTGTGACGTTTTGTTTGAATTAAGAGCTAGGGTTGATTTTGCTGATAAAGTTTTGAAAATAGAGAAGAACAGAAAAACATTAGAAATCCCTTTTGTAGAGGGTATGAAGCAGGATACTTATAACAAAACCCAAGGAGAAGAAGATATAGCCGAAGAAAGATTTTTCGTACAATTATTACAAACAGGTAGGAGTGAGAAATTAATTGCTATAGTACAAGGGGAAGAAACCGATGAGATGCATGCGTTCGCTGACAGGTTTTACAACGGGTATACGGAGCACAATGAGAAAGATTATGGTTACGCCCGAAATAAAGAATTCCAAGATACCGGCAGCCAGGTAGAAGCAGTAGAGGAGAAAGTGACCCTTGCCGAGAACCTCACAGAGACACAAAGGCATCTATTAAGGCGAATGTTACAAGAAAACAAAGCGGTATTTTCGGACGTCCCAGGCAAGTGCAAAGCATACAAACACAGTTTTAAGGTACAAGATATTGCACCCTTCACACACAAGTATCGGGATATTCCGATTGCATTAAGGGAGAGAGCCAAACAGGTGATCGATAAGATGTTGAGAGACCGAATAATACAAACGTCAAATTCTCCGTACAGCAGTCCATTATGTTGGGTGACGAAACGCAATGGCGAACTTAGGATGACAATAGATGCTCGAAGGATAAATAAATATACACAACCAGACAGATTTCGGAGCGAAAGTGTAGAAAAATTGCTGTCAAAAATAACCAAAGGCAAGTATTTCTCCACTATTGATTTAACGGCGTCATACTGGCAGATTGAGCTTCACGAGGATGTTAGAAAGTATACTTCTTTTTTATTTTTTGGGAAACAGTTCGAATTTTTGAGAATACCTTTTGGTATGCTTACGTCATGTAGTGGACTATTAAGAGCCATCGATAAAATATTTGGCGACTCAGCCGACGAATTTTTGATCCAATATATCGACGATTTTCTAATAGTTGATGAAAATTTTGATGAGCATATTAAACATGTGAATTATGTGCTTAGAAAGCTGAGAGAAAACGGTATGACGGTGAACATTAATAAATCCAAATTTTGCATCCGTGAGGTGGAATTTCTAGGCTATGTAATTAATGATAGAGGAATGAAGCCAAACGAAGAAAGAGTAGCGGCTGTGAGAAGAATACCAGCGCCCAAGAGTGTTAAGCAGGTTAGGTCCTTTCTTGGAGTGCTAAATTATCAAAGCAAATTTATCCTGAGGTACGCCGCAGAAATAGCGCCTTTGCGCGAATTACTTAAAAAGAAAGTGCGATGGAAATGGGACGAGGTACACCAGAAAGCTTTTGAAAAGATAAAAGAACTATTTGCGAAATCAATTCTACTAGAGAGACCCAAGGACAACCTACCATATGTAATTTACGTGGATGCTTCAGGTCACGGATATGGGTGTGTCCTAGCCCAATCAGATGAGGAAAATCAACTGCACGTGATAAGTACCGCTCCAAGAGGTTTAAGTCAAATAGAGAAAAATGCTTCGGTCACCGAATTAGAGATCTGTGCTGTGTATTACGCACTACAGAAATTTAGATCATATATATATCTACAGAAGGTTATTATATACACAGATCATGTGAGTCTTTCATTTATGAAACGTTGTCGGCTTACGAGTACTAAATTATCTAGGTACATCCATGAGATTCTTTCGTATGATGTTGAGGTGAAACACATTCCAGGAAAAACAAATGTTTTTAGCGATTTGCTGTCTAGGTTACATAACAACAGTGAAAAACCGGAGAGAATAGAACGCCCTAAAAATGAAGTAACATTAATGAGTATTGAAATACCCTTGAGTAAAGGATTGATAAAAGAATTAAAAGGAATAGGGGACCAGCAGCGACGAGATGAGAAGTTAAATAAATTAATAAAAAGGGCCCCAGAAATAGATGAAAATATCAAGGGAAACATAGGGGTAAAAGGGGGCGTGTTATATAAACTACATGGCAGCGAAATACAGAAATGGAAGACATATATACCTAAGAACATGGAGAATGAACTCATAAGCACGTTCCATCAAGCTCTAGCACATTCTGGCTCAGAACGCACAGCTTTAATGATCCAAGAAAATCTGTATATTCCAAAATTACACCATAAAGTAAGGAGAATAATTTCGACATGCTTACAATGTCAAAAAGCAAAGCCATTGAATATACAATATGAATACGAGACAAACTCCATACTAAGGGAAAAACCAGGCATGTTAGTGACCTTGGACTGTCATGGTGAGATGCCTTGTAGTAAATTTGGATTTAGGTATATAGTGGTGTTAATAGATGTATTTTCAAAATTTGTGAAAATTTACCCAGTCAGGAAGATTACAAGTGAAACATGCCTAAGGAAGATAATGAAGTCGTATGTTCCACAATTTGGAAAGATGAAGGCAATTTTATGTGATAATGCTTCAATATTTACCAGCAGAAAATTTGTAGACACCTTAAAAGAAAACGAAATCACGTTGTATCATTGCTCAAAATACCACCCACAAAGCAATCCCTGCGAAAGAATAATACGGGACATTTCGGTTTATTTGAGAATTTTGGCCAATAAAAAACACAGTGATTGGGCAAATCACTATCCGCGCATCGAAAGTATTTTAAATGAAAGTGTGAGCCCTACTACCGGTTATAAGCCCATCGAGCTGATGAAGGGGAAATTAATGGAAACACTCGAAGGGGAATTACCACAGACACTAGAAGCTAAAGATCCGAAAGCACTAACGGAAGAAGAGATGTTTAAGAAAGCTTTTGAAAGAATGGCCAATAAGGCGCAGAAAAGAAAAGAAAAGTTTAAGAAGAAGAAACGAAAACACTGGTTGATCAAATTGGGAGACTTAGTATTGGTACGGGACAAGAAAAAGTCTAGCATTCTGAACAAAAGGTATCATAGAATGGAAAATTTATTTAAAGGTCCATACCGGGTGATTAACATTTTTGGCTCGGATACATTTGAGTTACAAGAAATAAAGAATTCCAAGATCGTAGGGAGATACCATAAACAGTTGCTCAAACCGTACAAATGTTTAGAGAATGAGAAGGGTGAAGAATATAATGAAAAGAATCAGGTTAGTTTTACTCGAAATGAGGTAACACCCCTGTGAACAAATAGTAAAGGTAATACACCCGATAAATAAGGATGTAAAGAAATAAATAAAGGCATAATAATTATGTACCAATATGTATGTAAATAGATTTAATTTTAGAACTTAAATTGGGTATTAGAGTATTTGTATGCGTCACAAGTTATTCGTGTGCGGGAAATGTATTGTGTAAGAATGTCTCTCGGAAACCTGTTTTTAAATGGTGAGAGGGGATCAACCATAACAAATGTAGAGTGAATGACCCAAATATAAACACCACTGGTTTGTCAGAGCCCTTGTGAAGGAGCAGGTATAGCGAAGGGTCTCTGTCAACAAAACAAACGAACAAAGGCCATAATCAGAGGAATTATTCTGTAAAAGAAAATTGTATCAAGTGTTGAAAAATTTATTCTTTTCCAGAACAGGGCAATTTGAAACGGCAACTCTAGGCCGAGCCCAAGAACTATAATTACAGATAACTTATTAATTAACTTTTAGTGATGTTAAATCGTATTATGTAAATATCTTTTTCTCATACTGCTTGTATATTTTAAGAAGGGTGATTTAACATTATGTATCTATCTAGGTTATTAATATTAGTAGAGTTATAAATGGTTTAATGTAAATAATTTAAGCGCTATGTTAAAATACTGTCCACGAGGGAATGTTTTAGCTACAGGAATAGTGCTTTCGAAGGCAGAAAACCTAGTTTTATTACCTCTCTCCGGTCGCTGTGCTATTATTCCTACAGCGAGGGTGTAGAGCCTTTGTCCCATTATTTGATAATTCGCCGTGACCAAGTGAGTGAGAAAGACAACCTTAACGGTAAATGTAGGAAAAGCCGCGATTTATATTAAAATTGGACCAATGAGATCCCTGAAAGTTTATTCGAAATAGTTAGACGCGTCGAGTCGCGCTAAAAATGGACCAATAGGAAAGGAAGCAGCCTCAGGAGCCTGAGACTATAAATGGATCTGTTTGGGGAAATTTCGGGACAGTTCATGTCATGTGTGGTCAGGGAGAGATGCTGCAGGATGCGTGAGATATCGCGCCAAGAAGGGAATCAAGTCAGCTTTGTAATGTCAGCTTAGTATTGCATTTTATTCGGCAGTTTATGTCATGTGTGGTCAGGGAGAGATGCTGCAGGATGTGTGAGATATCGCGCCAAAAAGGGAATCAAGTCAAATTTGTCATGTCAGCTTAGTATTGCATTTTATTCGAGAGTTTTTGTCATGTGTGGTCAGGGAGAGATGCTGCAGGATGTGTGAGATATCGCGCCAAAACAGGGAATCAAAATAGTTTTAGCAACACACCTAAGATCCGCTACTCTGAAAGCGACAATAAGAATAGTTATATTTCGTGACATATCCACGCCATAGTCTAACAGCGGTGGACAGTATTTTACAGCGGCAATACCAGTTTTGTATACTACGAGTGTTAAATTAAATAAAAAGAAACGGCAGTGTCATCTTTTCATAAACAAAGCAAGTCTATGTCTTCCTATATCACCACCCGAGATCTACGTTTTCCTTTACCGAGGATAAGTCCATGCTCCCATATAATTTAAGGAAAATTACTGCAGCTAGCCGAGGATAAATTGAAGAACCAACACGCTGAGAACTTCTGGAAGCAACGGGAGAAGCATCAAGGTAAGCTACAGCAACGGATGAGGAGGTGATCGCCGCACAACGTACGTCTATGTTAACAGCTGCTTGATAAACAATAACAGTTCCTAGCTGGGGGATTCTCGTCTAGGAGCTCTATGGTTAACATTAACCTTACCATGACATTTATTTTACGAAGTGAGCCTAAACTTCGAACATTGTTCCCAGAAATGTAGGATCAGCATTGATATAATTTTTAGGTGGAGTGCAATACCTTCTTTACCTACTATGTACGTGGTAGAGAAAGTTAAAAAGAAACAGCTAATGTGCTACTTATACATGACTGACTGTCTCTACCTCCTATCGTTTATTATTGGGTATACAAACTATGCTTACTAAAGCTTATTTTTCTATCCATTACATTTTAATCCAAATAAGTTTTTGCAGAAATAGCTGCATTGTACATTTCGTTACAAATACAGACGCTATATGCTGGCCTTAAAATTGCATACTGTTTCCATGCAATCGCGATAAACAACTGAATCTTGACGGACTTTTAATACCATGACCAAGAAATGAACGATTCGAACCTTTAATAACGGAAATCTCAGAAATGGCTTATGCCACAAAAACACTTATTGAAATAAAATGTGTGTTTTAAAGAGATTTGCATTTTTTGTATAGTACGTTTTCTTTATTGCTTAACGTTTACTAATTATTCAAGGTTGTACAATGAAGAGGACTTCGTGGGCTATCCCCAAATAATTCCAAATACATATTTTGCTTGTCATGTAAATATCTTTCATATATGGTATTTTAGTCAAAATCGTTAGAGCCATTTTTTAGAAAATCATAAATTTGAAATAGGTTCCATGTAAAGGTAGTTTGGCGTGGGAGATTTTCTTGAAAATCTTCGTGTCGCATCTTTGGAAGATACTGAACCTAAATATCAAGTTTGGTATTTATCCAACTTTTCGTTTTTGAGTTATCCTGTTCACAGACCCATACACGCGCGCGCACACACACACGTACCTTTTTCTAAAACTGCTTTGTTTTTTTTTTTTTGATTCAGCGGGTCTGAAAACTTATATTCCTAGGGAAATCTCGATATCGAGTTTTTAGGCGGAATGCAATACTGTCTCTACTTACCATGTACGTAATAGAGAAAGAAAAAAAAAACTAATGCGATGCATTCACATTATTGCATAACCCTCAGTCGTTTATTATTGGATATACAAACTATTCTTACTAAAGCTTATTATTCTATCTACTACATTTTAATCCAAATAAGCCTTTGCACCTATAACCCTTTCGTTATAGGTGCAAAGGGAACAGCGGCAGTCAAATGTTTAAGAACTGAACGCTATATATGCTGGCCTTAAAATTGCACACTGTTTCCATTTAATCGCGAGAAACAACTGAATGTAGACAGGACTTTTAAGAGAACGACCAAGAAATGAACAATTCGAACCTTTAATAACAGATACTCATAAATTGCTTATGTCACAAGAAACGTTATTTGAAATAAATTGTGAATTTAAAGAGATCTGCATTTTTTGTGTAATACGTTTCTGTCTATCGCTTAACGTTTACCGGTATACAAACTTCCTTCCGAATGAAGAGGTCACAGGCTATTTCCCAGAAAATTCAAGATATGCATTTTGTTTGTCATGTAAGTACCTATCTTTAATATATGACAGTTTAATGAAAATCGTTATAACAATTTTTAGACAGTAAAATTGTTCGAAAACGCTTCTATATAAGGTGTAGTTTGGAATGTGGGATTGTCTTGAAAATCTTCGTGTCGCATCTTTGGAAGATATTGAACTTAAGTATCAAGTTTGGTGTTTATCCGAGTTTTTGTTTTTGAGTGAAGCTGTTCACAGGCACAGGCGCGCGCGCGCGCGCGCACACACACACACACAGACACACAAAAGGAATTTTTTCTAAAAACGCTTTTTTTTCGATTCATGGGTGCCTCAAAACAGGTATTTTCCTGAAATTTCGGCTTACAATTTTCGGTTGGAATAAAATACTTCCCCTACTTACTATACGTAGTAGAGAAAGTAAATGACCTTTGGCGTGCGTTTATAGAGTATTTTCGTTTTTAGGCTTTCACGGGTAATCCTGGTATCTGTTAGTCCAGTGTTGGATGCTTGTAACAAATTTTTGTTTTTCTTTGCTCGCACATTTTCATGAGAATAAATCACAGCATGCTCACCATGAATGGTGGAATCAAACATGATCTATTGAGGCAGGAACCGAAGCTGGATGTACGGAATTGGATCAGAGGATTTCCCGTCCATGTGATCCGGGTAAAGGTCAGAAGATTATATTTCTTTGTCCTTCTGAATCCTCGTAACGCTTCTTGCGGAGTCCACTGGGACTTTGGAGCCATTTTTGAAACGGATTGGTTGATGCTGGATTTGCAAGGAGACTATTTCCCTGGAACCCACGCCCATTGGCTTTGAGTGCTTTTCGCGACTTTCGGCTTGCATTGTACGAATGTCAGAGATAAAAAATAAATGGCCCCAGCATTTTTTTTCCTTATAGCTATCTGCCGCGCCACCAGTAATCCTGTCGTCACTGCCTTCCTGTTTTCCCTTGGGATCTTATTCTCCTTTTTGCTTCATAGCCTCTTGTTGTATGCGCTGTCGGATGAGTTTCTCAACTTGCAATTTATTTTCTTAGCTAAGCGCCCTGTAAAACATGTATCCGCGAATACGGGGATGTATGACTTATCTAGACGTGCAATGAATCCAGAAAACTTTAGTGTTAAAAAGTGACTGTGTATTAAGTTTTATGCAACTACGTTGCAGTTAAGTTTAAGACTCCTACGTGGTAGTTTGTATGAGAAAAAAAGTAGTTGGCGTCTCTAAAACAATATTAGGAGAAAAATTGAAAAAAATCTAACTTTTAGTAAACACGCGATATTCTCTACTCATTATCACTTATATATATTTTTTCTATAAATTATTATTGCCAAAGCTTGCTTTCATATTTAGTTTGTGTTAACCACGATAAATATTAGCAAAAATGGTTTCAGTATTCATTATGTAGTAGATACTTTAGAGCATACAGGGAGCTGGTATAACAGGCTACTTTGTATATGTCTGCCTTGATATCATACACTCTTGTGAACATAGGAGTAACAACAGAACGGCGCTTGAAAGTGTATCACACGGGTCTGCGAGCTTGGAAATGTTAGGGGCTTCCGCGCGTCTCTGGCCTGTCTGCCTACAACCTGTAGCCTCCTGTATGGTTCACTTCGTCCCTTCCTCCTGGGGGTGGGGTGTGGTGTGGGAGGCACAATAGATCTCTGTAGGTCGCGGTGCCGAGGTGTCCGTTGAATAACCTATAATCTATATTCTATAAAGGATATAGACATGATTAGGAAAACGTAATTTCGGGATAATCTCAAATGAAGTTTAATCTGAGAAATGGAACCGCTTTAATGAATTCCAGAGCTGCATCCTTTGTAGTCTATTGATTCGAGTACGAAGCTTGATATTAGCGGACGCTTCATTTCTGAATTGTGTGTTCACGCAACACACAAAAATGTACATTTATTACGTTTTCTATGGTAAGTAGTAATTGCATTCTGCCTTGAATTGCATTGACTCCACATTAAGAGTTCAGTGAAAATATACATTTTAAGGTCTAATGAACAAAAAAAGAATAAAAGGTTGGGTAAGAATCAAGTTTCGGTTTCAGTCCAACATATTTTAAGGATGTAACACAAATATTTTCAAGAAACTACCCTTTCCAAGGAGAAATTTGAAACATTTTTATATTCCCAGAAATGCTCTAAGGTTTTATTCAAATACTGTATGTTTTAAATACTGACTTTAAGAATAAGGTGCATGTCGGGAATGCTCTATGCCGTGAAGCAATGGTCTAGAGCTGGACTCAGGTGCCCGGGTTCGATACCACACTTGGGGGTGCGGATTTTAAGTTCCGGTTATAGGACCGGTGCCCACTCAGCATCGTGAGGAAATTGATGGCGATCCCGGCCGCAAAAGCCAACATTCCGGCTGGGAATGCGTAATGTTGGCCACATCTCCTTCCCGTATTGGTTGGATAACGGTTGGCTCGGTGGATTCACTTCTGCCGTGCAGGAGGGACGCGAGGCCGACAGTCGGGTTGGTAAGTCGAGGCCGACAGTCGGGTTGGTAAGTCCAGGCCCCAAACGGGCTGCAGTGCCGCGGGATTGTTATTATAATACTGTGTTCAATTTTCCCCAAATAATCTGTGAATTTTTCTTCATATTTCTGAATTTTGCATAGTTTTGTGGAATAAGGAAATCATAGGAGATAAACAAAACTTATTATGGAAAAACATATAGGCTCATTAAAATAAATAGTTTGAAGCAAAGATATTTTCTGGCAGAATCAGCTGTTTCCGAAATATTCGTAGTTATATTCTTTAAAGTTTTTCCATGGTGAACCGTGATGCGGTATCTGTGAAGCACATTTGATAATATGTCACTTCTTTCCTCTCTTTCCGTATTTGCTCATTAATAATAAAACCTCGCTTGTTATATGAAGCAAAGTCCATAATGCATTATTTCAAATCATTTATATGCTAGAAGAATTATTTTTATGGATATTATAACATGATATAAGGGATATGTACATGTATACATAGCGCCAAAGAAAATCTTCGGCGGTTTTTGTATCGTTTCCTGGTTTTTTTTTTGAGGCGTGGTGTCTTGATAACACAGCAATAAGGCGGGAAAGAGGGAAGGTTGATGCCTTTGCTTTTTCTGGTGTTATTGAAACCAAAACATGTTTATTGTCTCAGAAACAGTCATGCCGTATACTAGCGAAATTACTCGTGGACATGTCATGGGTATGTGGGAGGCTGGTCGCACTGTTACAGCAATTCCAACGGCAGTGCATAAAAGTGTTTTATAGTAAATTACTGGATAAAAATATTGCATAAAATTAGAGAAAAAGTCGTCAGAAAGTGGGCACTTTCCGTAAAACATCCGCAGTTGATGATATCCGTTTACTAAATGCAAATTACACTTTTGTTATAAGCGACTGAGATAAATATGTATATGGTTTACTGAATATGATATACATATTCTGGCAACAAAATTGAGTTATATTTTTGTCTATAATCCTCTTGTATTCCTGTGATCAGCAAAATGTTAGCAAAGGTATATTAACAAATTCTAATTTGAATTAGAGCGAAAACATGCTGCTTTATTTATTATTTAGTTATGCTTGCTTCTATGCAGCAACAAGCATTGATATCACAGATAATACAGTTCTGTTATTTTTTTGTTATAAAATATGCTATGTATTTAATGAATATCATTCAAGCTTTAATTTGTACCCCCTGAAAATCTCACAATACACATTCTACATTTCGCTAACCAGGCACTTATCAAGTTTTCCCCTTAGCTTTTAACCCTTTCAAAGGCGTGTTCTGTACTAGCCGAAAACGTATGGGCTGCCTATCACGATAAGAGGCCTGTATGACAAACATTCTACCTCTTTCTCTTTTAGCCAACACGTTCGAGAGCGTAAACATATATTTCGTTTCTTTGTTGTGGTTATTGGTGTAACTAATTAGCAGAAGGAGTGGCGCACCCTTGCACGTGGCCTAAAGCAATCAATGAGATGGTTATGGCTTCGCAAGGCCACGTACAACGATAAATGATGTGACTAGACGCAGTGAGATTTACTTTGGCGCTCTTTGTATCTCCTGAACAGTTAATGAATAGAGAAATTTGGTATATGTGTGTGTGTGTGTGTGTGTGTGTCTTTTTGGGGGCCTCAAAATTTGTATTTTCGGTGGTATCGAACTTTTGAATCGAATGCTTTAGGTACCAAACGGTTAGAGAAACGCAAATATCTTCTGTGGCCTGTTTCACGGGGAATGGCTCTAATGTAAAATTTCATGGTAAGGTTAATGAATCGTCTTGTGCTAGCGAAGTCCGGAAACCTAAAGCCCCTAACGCCTTGAAGTATTCCGCTTTAATAGTGTGAGTATCCCACTTCGTACTTGTTCATCTACGCGTTCTTGTGCATCGCCATCCCCCTCTGTTCCTTGTTGTCTGCGACTCCGTAATATTGATTTCAGTGTTAAGATGTTGGAGTAGAGGAGACACAAGGGGTGGAAACTTGGCGGCATTCGCGAGTGGGATGAGCTGAGTTGATATTCTTCTTACATATCCTAAATGAGAATTAAATCCTTGGCAGAAGTTATAAACATGCTACTTCCTACAGGAATTCGTAAAGGCACAATTCCCGACAATTAGATTTTTGTGATATATCGCTTACTAAAATACATTTCTATTGCTGCTAATGTCTGTGAAGCAATTGTGGAATATGTTGTTATAAATTCCTGTTGAAGGAAGCAAATATATAAATAATACAGTGTCATCATAAAAATAACGAATGCTTTTCCAAAAACATGGCTAGTAAGGGTAGGTAAACTGAGCTGGATGGCTCAGGTGGTAACGTCTGTGGCCGCATTCGGGAGGTCGCGGGTTCAATACCCGGCGACCGCCCACTCTTAACCATGGGTTTTTGCTCGGGGATTTACCCGGTCATCAGGCAAATGCGAGTGGTTTCTTTCATCCCCCGAATTTCCTGTCCCTCCATTTCGTTCCAGTTCCATAAATAATTTCATTGTTTCCTCACCGCGTTTAATCTGCTTCCGGGTTGGAAGTGTCGGCGATGGTGTTTCAGTGCAGCATGGTAGGGGAAAAGGATGTTCTCTGTGAATTTTCTTCGTCCCTCGGCCTTCGGCTGGTTGCCGGGGTATAAGGACCTCCCTTGGGGGGAGGTTGGACCCTATGTGGGGCGGGGTACCCGGTCTTCCTGTCCAGCAGCCGGGCGTGTCTCAATCTTCACAATCCAAGGGTAGATCAAATTTCCTGAAAATTTTGGTTTTCTGACGTGCAAGGATGGCAGGAGAGGAGGAGAAGAAGAAGAAGAAGAAGCAGAAGACGAAGTAATTTAGGGTTTTTGGACACACTACATCTACGGTTATTAGCACCTACCAAAACACAAAGGATAAGATGTAATAATTTTTTTTAGTTCTATTTATGGGTGCTCTTTAACTGCTATGGTCCTTAGCGCCCCATTCTATGTTGGGTGTGAAAGATCGGTAATTTTGCTCAGAGCCTCTATATCAGGCTTGAGGTTCTTTTACGTGCCGTAAATCTACGACACGTGATCACTGACTTTACTTCACTTTCAAAGGAAGCCATGCTAAGGACTTTTACACCCGAAAAAATCCATCGCCCTCCGCTGGATTTGAATCCGCGACCTCGAGAACTAGAGGCTAGCATGGTAACCACTACTTCGCGGAGAACGACAAAGATGTACTAAGACGTATGTTCCAGACAAACCACAAGTCCTATGAATAAAAATTAAATACAGAATCAGCAACTGTAGAACGTGTAGCTAAAAGACGGGCGAAGTACCAAACACGTAGAGGCACACAGAAGAGACAGTAAAGGGAGATGACGTGCCAGTAGTAGTTAAGCAGGTAAACCGGCGCTGATTACATGCGCCGGCCCGTGCCGCTGCGACGAATAAAACATAGTACTCGGTCTAAACACATACAGTGTCAGCCAGCAACTAATATACGGTTACTGGCAAAGGCAAGGACGCATGTAACTGAGGTAAAACCTGACACTCCATGGAAACTTGTACCGTCGACGGCTCATTACAATGGGCACAAACAGGTGCAGGGTTCAGAACATAACAAGTGACTGTGACTGAAATGGCCTGCTCGAGATGCAATCTGATTAAAATCACTTCCTCGCGATGGGAAATCCAAAGGAACACAAGAGCTTAAACCTCTGAGAGATAAAATTGCAGCAGTGGCATCAGCAGCCGTGATCCCTAGTAGTTCGACATGCCCAGGAACTCTCACAAGTGACACGCTGAAGGCCGTGAAGTGCGCTCAAGGAATCGGTGCAGATAACATTGCTGTAGGTCTTGCCAATGAATATATAAAAAAGTTTGGATTCATCGGTTGATATCGAATATTGCTGAAGGAGAAGTCTGAAACTTGTTTGTCAAGAGAAAAGCACATGCCACTCTCCAATCATTCTTGAAGCCATCGATGTAAAGGAAATAAGAAAATTCGAAATTGCTCTTTTAATTTTGAAAAGGCTGAACAAATAATCGAACTGGGGGTCCTGTTTTCGGCGAGGACGTCAACCTTAATCCAAGTTGGTCTCAGCGCGGAGCCATGGAGGAAAACGAGTTTCCCCTTTGGTAAATGTTGTCGGTAAACTGACTTCCAAGAGCCGAAGAAGCAAACGAACCTTTCAAGTCATCTTCATTCTGAATATTTTGTATAACTTTGTTTAACGAGTCTGAGATATTTGTTATTATTGGTTTGAATTTTTCACTGCCTAGTCGTTTTAAAGAATTGTCGCTATTCTGTAGTTTCTCGCTGTATCACAGAAAGACTATGGAACTTTAAGACCTACATATAGCGTCCCGCTTTTAAACATCCGACCATTATCCCCTTGTCTCAATGAAATATATAATGAAACTATTTCTGCAAAGATTTATCTCGATTAACACGACGTAAATGGTAACATAAATTTCTCCAAGAATATTTTATAGAAGCTATAGAATAATAAAGACAGTAGGCGGAAAAGTAATGTGAATGTAACATAAGAATTATTTAGTTATGAGAATTTTTGAAGCATTTGCCTCCTGAAGGCAAAGAACAACATAAAGTTGTCCAAATGACCCCAAGAAACAGTTAACCTAACTAAGAAGTATTTGTGGAATAGAAGGTATTTCATTTCTGTGCTAAGCAACGCACGATACAAGTACTAGGTGTGATATAACCGAGGGAAAGAACGTACTCCCATTCATTCCAAGCTCGTTAGTGGCTACATAACCGGTGTTACAGCCGCATAAAGAACGCTGATGGTAATTAGTTAACGGTGGGTCTGCCTCATTAACTTTTCTGGGCAACTTGATCCTACTGCAAACTTTATTGCAGCGGGGGAAAAATAAAACACAGTCAATAAAATGTGCTCTGGGAACATTCGAGCTCTAATTAATTCAGCAAATGTCCCAAAATACGACTGAGACAACCGCTTTTTAAACTATTTCGTGGCTTGAATTAAGATCGTCTTTAAAACAAGTGCTATACGACCATGCTATACGAGTATCAATAGTACAGTTCATTTTATTGCGCGAACTGCGGAGATTCTTCTGTCTCTCCCTATCTGTCACCCTCTCCTCTTCCCGTATCTTCCCTCTTTTTCTCTTTGTGCAACATATAAGTGTGATGTTTTGAAAACCACAATAAAATACTTTTTTAGATGTCATGGTTTAAAAGTAGAACTTCTAACGCAGAGCAGACGAGTTTTAAATTATTGCACTAGTTTGGTTTCAAGTCAAACCACATGGAAATTATCCTTTGTACTTTCACGTGTTTAATAGCTCGATTTGGTTTGATTAGGTTGTACTTTTCATTATGTCTTTTTACATGATCAATTTCTCATGACGTTCGCATTATCTGTTCACAGTACAAATCGTCATACTTAAATTTATCGCAATTCTTGTAGAGTTAACCTATACGTTATATTGGCAGCTTTCTTTGATCTATAATGTCACTCTTTTATTTAACCTACATAAAGATTAAATAACGGAAACTATGAATTCAGAAGAAACTGAAATGGAAGTGAAATTACAGAAGCAGCAGAAAAAATAACACTTGAGGCAGTATTTTATATCACAACACTGTGAATGCCAGAGTGATTGTAGTGTAAATTAACATTATTGTATGACAATGATTTTAGATGTTTGTTAGCCATAAGCATTGTTAGGAAATAAACTGACAATAGAAGTGGGTAACAATGAACCGATGGGGTGAGTTGTTTATCACTAAGAAGAGACAAACAAATGATGTCAGGGTAGCGTGCCTTTCTTTAGAAATGGAGGGAATATTTTCCCTAGAGCATATGTTTTAGTAATTGTGATTGGCTGAAAAAACAGACGCTAATGTTGTCGCGATTTGGTAACCAATAGTAGCTCTATTATAATGTTTAGGCATTTCGAGGCGAAGGAGTATAAATTCTCGAGCCATAAGCATGTTTCACGCAGTTCTATGGAATCATTCACGAGGTACACGTCGCGCAGTCTTGAAGAATCTTTCGTGAAGTGCACGTCATACAGTTTGGAAGAATCTCTCGCGTCGTAAAGTTAGTTACAAAATGTGAAGTACGCGGCAAGCAATACGACAGTAATTACATTCGTAAATATAACAGTTTCAGTCAGACGTGTATAAAGATTAAAGATGTGAACTATTAATTAAGTGTAACGGCAATAAAAGTGTGAAAATAAATTATTTTATCAGTGTTATCTTTTAGTAACAACTCCTTTCCGTTTACACGCCCTGCTCAGAGATATTTGCTCGGCTGAGTAATAATAGCTAGCCGGAGGACAAAGAATCCAAATCTTAAAATAATAAAACAATAACAGGCGCCCAGCAAATAAGATAACACGAGAGATTACCGCGACACACTAGAAGTACTTACCCAAAAAATCCAGAAAGCAATATGATATAACATTTAATTGCTTCATTGTCTGATGTAACACAAAACATGGTGCAAATAATTTCAGTGATAAGGACTGCTAGCGAATCAACAAAACATTTGACATCTCGCTTTTTTTATGTCATTTCTCTTGCTATAGGAAAGTGTTCTAAACGCGATATCTGTTAGTTTCAGGAATAAATATAATATTATTGATATTTTATAAATTCGAACGTTGTCTAAACAATTGTATATGCCACAAGTGTTAAAGGTGGTTTTATTTTGCTCATAGGATTGCGAAATATTTGAACTCGCAAAAGAAAATCCTACTTACCCCTTGTATCATAATCTATTTAGTACACACTCTCTGAAACAGTTGCTTGTCGAACTATTAACACGCCGAAAAATAGTGCTTTAGCGGCGTAATAAACAAAATCCAGATGACAGTAATACATCTTCGTTGACAAGAGGAACTCTGCTTACCTTGCACACCAGTCTGATACGGCTGCCGAGATTTTGCTGGCAGCAACCCTGATTCATTGTTTCTGGCTCGGATTGAAATTTCCTCGGGATTTTCACCCATATTTTCAGTCACAAGTTTGTTGTTTAGAAACGAGCGCACCGAATAAACACTGCCATCTACCCCGCATCTAGTATTGTTACCATCAACGCTCCCTAGAAGGCGTTGGTATGGTTCATACGATTATAGGTTCGTAGGATTAAGGCGAGAATATTTCAATAGATAGGTTGAGAATATTTCAACAAATGACTGACCATGCCTTTTTATTTATATAGTATTTACGTTTATATGTTTTATTTAATGTCATTTAGAAAGCTTTTACTAAACAATATTGCATGCACCACGCACGTAAAAGCTTCAGCGGACGAATTAAGTATTTTGGACGATACCTAAGCCGAGATTTTGTGTACTTGTTACACAGACAACTATTTCTCCCTCTGGTGTGTTAACACAAATTAAAACTCAACCTACTTGAGTATATCTGTTCCTAATGGTTGTTATTCGATCGTTACTGTGGTTACCGCTTAGTGTTGGATTGGCTTTGTTAGGGGTATTGGATTGGTTCTTCCAGTGGTGTTGTATTTAAAATAAAATACTACCTCTCCTCCCAAAAAAATCAATTCTAGCCCAAATTCGATTTCAAGGATATTTTAAAACATGGTTTACCTACTATAGCGTAGATATTTCTATGTTTTCTTTCTCTACTATCTACGTATATCAGGTAGAGGAAACATTGTTTTCCAACCAAACATTCGTAGAAATACTCATTTATAAGTCCATTGAACCCAAGTTGGATAAATATGAAATTTCATACTTGAGTTAGACACTATTTAAGCATGTTAGGAGATGATTTTCAAGATAATTCCCCCAATAAACTACTGCCTATTCACTGACGTTTTAGCCATGGGGGTGGGTTATTTCTTAGGTAAAGCTTAGCTGGTGGGAGGGGTACATGGCATGTTGAACTCCTGCCGCGCGTGACGCGTGCAATGGAAAGCGGCCAACAGCCACTATTGCGCGTCTTTACCCCTCACTTGATTCATACCAAGAAATCCCTACCTACTTGGATGGGCATCCCCACCCACTAGCTAATATGCCGCTAAACAGACAGTAACCTTTAAATGCAATTTTTAATTTTTTTTTCCAAAACAAATGGCTACTGACATTTTCTATGAATAGCCTGTAAAGTCATCTTATTCTCAATGAGTTTTGTATAATTTTGTTATGACTAGTAAACCATGAGAAATAGCAATCAAGTCCATATTGCTTAGTTTAAGATTATTTCTAGTCACTGATTTATCGTGTGTAACGCAACATGAATAAAAGATTCAGCTTTCATACTATACTATATAAGGGATTATGTGGAGTTGTAATAGGTAGAGAAAGTCGTGTGTGACATCTGATACCTTGACCGTGCCGTGCCTCTCCTTTAGAAAATAAAATGCCATATAGCAAGTTGTTTAAGCGGGACCTAAGGTATGCTTTCGAAATATTTATTTTCTCAAAAACGGCTCTAAGGACCTCGATTAAATTAAGCTATGTTTAATATATTTGTATGAGTAATGACAAGTATATATTGAATTTTATGTGAATAGCCTGTGGAGTCCTGTTCATCCTGAATGAATTTTGTATAATTTTGTATAGCTGGTAAACCACAAGTGGTAGACAGAATCTCGTTGCACGAAAAATGTAGAGCTCTTTGAAGTGTACAATTTATGTCAAAAACTTTCTGCAGCATAACATTTATTTTTTAAATATTAGTTGTTGCATTTTTAAATTTTCCATAACGGGTTCATTAATAACAAAAAGTGACTAAGACAGGCAAACAGTTGTATTTTGTTTTTTGTATTGTACGTGTAACCAAGTCGTATTGCTTAATTTGAGATTATTTCTAATCAAAAACTATCTTGAATGAAACAACGTGAACAAAAGAATAACTTCTTACATGAAGGGATTACGTGACATTGTAAAGCACAGAGAAATACATTTGAGTGTGCCACATTACATTTTTACTTTCTCTACTACGTATAGCATGTGGAGGAAGTATTACATTACACCCAAAAATTTGATACCGATATTTCACCGTAAATACATGTTTTGAGGCCCCCTGAATAAAAGAACCCTTTTAGAAAAAGGTCCATGTGTGTGTCCGTCTGTTTGTATGTGTGAACAGCATAACTCAAAAACGAAAAGCAAGATAAACACCAAATTTTGGTATTTAGATTCAGTATCTTTCAAAGATGCGACACGAAGATTTTCCCCCACCGCAGACTACCCTTTACATGAAACATTTTTCGAAAATTTTGATTTTCTCAAAAATGTCTCTAACGACTTTGATTAAAATATCATATCTATATTTAAGATATTTTCATGACAAATAAAATGTATATCTTGATTTTTCTGGGAACGTCCCCAAAAGTCCTCTTCTCTCTGAATGACTTTTGCATAACTGGTAAACCGTAAGAGATAAACAAAAATTTTATACACAAAAAATATGCAGAGCTGTTAAAACACAAATTTATGTCATATTCTTTTTTTGTGGAGTGAACCATTTCCGAAATGTTGTTTGTTAATTGTTTGAATTTTCCAATATAATTTTTCCCAAATGGGAATTCCTTATTCATTTTCTATCTCCTGTACATGCAAAGAAAATGAAATGCTCCACATAGCAACCAGCTCTTAAAAGATTTGACTATCGCTTAAAGCCTATCATATTTCCCTTGCATCTACAAGAAAATTAACAATAATATTCTGTTTCTGCAAATGTTTATCTCGATTAACATGAAGTAGATGGAAGAATAAGCGTTTGTAAAAATAGTTTGTACAAGAGTAGAGAAAGTCATGTGAGTGTAACATATCAGAGTTTTTAAAATGGTTTCCCTCAGTTGCTAGGTAAAATACTTAAAGTATAAATAATACGGTTCCTACAGGGAGGTAACTACACAATTATGTCCTAAATGACGCTCATTACGTATTCCATAAACATAGAGAGTAGCAATTCCACGAAATCAAAAATCCATCCACTGAATAAATCAATCGAAAGTAAATAGGTGGCGCAAATTCCCTACTACAAACTAGAGTGTTATTTTTACAAAAGAAGTGTTTAATCAGAATACGAAAATTGAGTTTTCACCGCATACTTAGGCTACAGTACAGTTGGTAACAACTTTTAATAGCTTACTATACCGTTCAAATGGAGCTCACACAATGTTTAGAGGCTATACAATGATAGTAATCTGAAATAAACACATCATAAAGAGTCTACTTTTAGATCCATGCACCGTTGTACATTTAATAGTGTAACAGTAAACAACATTTCAAGCACTGTGCTACAGTTCACCGTCCACCCTAATTACTGCATTGAGTTATAGCTCCAAATTGAGGTTGACATGACAGAAACCCTTTTTCAAGTAAACCACTTCGGTAGATGGAGGCATTACATTATAACATTTAAGATCTTTATAATGAAAACAGGTATAAAACTTAAATGCTCACGTTAATTGGTGTCAACGGCACGAAATTATTTTCCGTTCCTTCTTTTCTTCCTTTCTTTTTATATTTAGTTCTCACTCTCTTATATTTAGTTATTTATTTTGTTACAAAATCACAAATAAAGCTTCTTTTCAGTACAACAAAACGCACACACGTATGTTCACATTTTCTACTACTTCTGTAGTAAGTAAAGGAAGTTGGTTTTGCATTCAGCCCAAAAATTCGATACCGAGATTTCACCTGAAATACACCTTTGAGCTCTCTGAATAAAAAGCAAAATATTTTGGAGAAACTGTGCGCGCGTGTATATGCATGTTTATTCATCTGTCTGTGAACAGCTAACTCAAAACCAAAAAGTTGGTTAAATAAAAAAATTAACACTTAAGTTCAGCCTGTTCCACGGATGCGATACTAAAATTTTCAACGAAATCTCCCATCTCAAACCTATGGACATTTTTATTTAAAAAATGGCTCTAAGGATTTTCATTAAAATGCCATATGTTTAAGATATTCACATGATAAATAAAACGTATATCTTGAAATTTGTGGGAAGGAATTTTGAATAATTTTATATAACTGGTAAACTTTAAGAGAAATACAAAACCGTGCTACACAAAAATGTAGATCTTTTTAAAAATACAATTTATTTCTAATAACGTTTTCTGTGACATCAACCATTTCCGAGATATCAGTTATTGGTTTGAAATGTTCAATACTTAGTCATTTTTTAAGGTGCTCTTCTCTTCAGTTGTTTGTCGCGATGCCGTGGAAAGAGTATGCGGCGCCCCGCCTTGAAATATTGTTATATGCTGGGTAGATGGCATAAAAGTTCACATGAAAATTAAATTAATTTTGAGTACCCAGCAGTACATTGAGGGGACGTATACTTACTTGCCTGCGAGGACCGAAACGTGGTGTGGAGGTTAAGAGGAAGGCGTGGGTTTTTCACTGTATAAAACCCATAACACAAATCTACTCACACATTCCTAGATTTATTTCCCAACCGTTTGGGGTTCCTACATTATTCAAAATGGAAGGTGGGAGGAGATGTCCACCGATCCAAAGCCCAGCTTACACACGCGGTTCGGTTCTCACGGGATCCTAACTGAGACAGACGCTATATCCCCCACTACTCGTGGCCAGCAAAGCTGCCAGACAGAGTGACGTAAACAACAATGTGTCTGGTAATGACAATGTAGAACAATAATGTAACCCCCAAATTATTAACACAATATCTATCAATTCGGCTTGCCCTATTTCCCTTGTATTTACAACGAAATGCGTAATGAATTTATTTCTGCAAACATTTATCTCGATTAACATAAAGCAAATAGGAAAATAAGCTTTTGTACCAATATCTTATAGAAGCTATAGAAAATAAATTATACTGGTAGAGAAAGTTATTTAAATGTACATATGTGATTCTTCCTTTCTTTCCTCATCTTTGCTTTTCTCTTTCTTTCTTCATTTGTTTTTGCATGTTTGTTATTATTTTGTTTCAAAATCAGAAATACAGCTTCTTTTCTGCAGTACTACAAAAATTAAAATATAATGGTTTGGTATACATTTTACAGCAACCAATGGTCCTCAGTGGTGAAAGAATGATCAAAATCGGTTGATTTTCCAGAATTATCACATATCCACCCACCCACATATACACACGCGAGCAGGGGTGCGCGTGTTGTTTCTCTTTATGTTACTATTAGTATCTTAACCATTTCTAAACTAGGTAACTTCATTGGCAAAACGTTCACTAATCAAAGGGCATTTAGTATGCCAACGCTAGGAACTTCCCAATCTACAGGTAGCTCATGATACCAGTTTAAGGCCAAATTGCCTCGCTGCCATTTGACCCTTCAAACTAAACAAAGGCAACCAGGAGCTATGGTAGAGCAGCAGATTGATGTTGAGCCAGTTAGCCCACCCTGGAAATGCTTGCCGTCAGCGTGCTAATAGAATGGTGCATTTTCATTGGTTATACTTTTATAAATATGTGAGGACGGTTATACTTAAAGTTTAACATCTTTAACATCAGTTCTAGAGTGTTAGGCTGCGAATTCAGTCATATTGCATGTACAGTAAGGTGCTGTCTTCGTCTTCTGCATAATGTAACCAAATCCATGCTCACTAGTTGAAAAAAATTTCTAAGCAGACATTTCTTGCTATTAACCAATAGTACGAGGGTTGTCCCGAAGTACCCGAGCTAACAAAGAAAACACAAAAATTTTGGTAAAACACATTTTTATTTCTCTACATAGTCTCCTTTCAGCTCGATACGCTTTTCCCAGCGATGTTCAATAGCTTCGATACCCTGCTTATAGTGAGAACCGTCGAGTTCTGCAAAATAGCCATCAACCTCTTCATTTTTGGCAAATCTTTTACCACCAAGCCATTTCTTCAACTTTGGAAACAGAAAATAATCAGAGGGGGCTACGTCTGGTGAATAGAGTGTATGAGGAAGCAATTCGAACATTAACTCATTGATTTTGGCCATGGCCATAATGGATGTGTGAACTGGTGCATTGTCTTTATGAAACGGAACTTTCTTTTACCTAAATGAGGCCGTTTTTGCTTGATTTCATCATTCAAGCATTGCAATAGGTTTGCATAATACTCGCCATTGATTGCTTTTCCTTTTTGAAGATAATCAATGAAAATTATCCCACGCGCATCCAAAAAAACTGATGTCATAACCTTGCTTACAGATAGAACTGCCTTCGCCTTCTTTGGAGCCGATTCTCCCCTTTCAATCCACTATTTTGACTGTTCCTTCGTCTTAGGTGTGAAGTGATGGACCCATGCTTCATCTATGGTTATAAATCTGCGCAAAAACTCGGCTTTATTGCAGCGAAACATCGCCAAACATTCAATGAAACATCCTCACGGTGCTGCTTTGTTCCATTGCGAGTAAACGTGACACCCATCTTGTGCACAGCTTTCTCATATCTAAATTTTCAGCTAGTGTGCGATGTACAGCACTTTTTGGAATGCCTACGATGTCTGCTAGGTCGCAAAGTTTAATTCAACGGTCAATAAAAATCATTTTGTGGTTTTTCTTCACAATTTTTGGCGTGGTCACCTCATTTGGTCGACCACTGCAATGTTCATCTTGGCAGCTCGTACGGCCTCGCTTAAACTCTGCCACCCAATATTTTACTATTGTAAACGAAGGAGGAGACTCTCCCAGAGTAGAATCTAGCTCAGCTTTAATATTAGTTGGACTAGGACCTTTAAAATGAAAGTATTGTATCACATAACGATGGCCAGTTTTATCCATGTTTACAAATTCGCTGAGAGAATTCACTATTGATGACTGCCAAACAATTACTTAACAACGTAGCATCGTCCAACTTCAAACTTAAGCTTTATAAGGGTGGTACTTTCTACCACAGTCATTTGTTTGAAACAACAATCGCTATACATACGTCTGGTCGGGTACTTCTGGGACTGCCCTCGTAGTTTATGTGGTACATTCAAATGGTAAGCGGCAGAGCGATCTATATGGTTATTACACATTATTTTTACTTTTATTTTTAATGTATACTGATGTGCATAAAATGTGGCCCATAATGTAACGCAGCTGATGATAGTGTGACTCTATTCCTCGAGCATTATGCTAACTACTGAATTGGCTCCCCCAAAATAAGGCCAAACTGCCGAAGGGTAGCATTACAACTTAAAGCTTGTATTTTCATTCTGCAGTACCGATTTCTATATGGTTTTCTTATTGGCGCAAGATGGCTACAATAACTTTCGTTTCATACCGTCTGAATTTTCAGACTTTTCCGTCTTCAAACCGAACTGTTCCTCTCAGTTACTTCATACTCCAACATCAACATATGAATACATTGGCCCTCAATGAGCGTATCAAACATATGATTGCGCCCATGTCCAACGTAATATGCAGAACAATATGTACCCAATATATAAAGTAATTTCGACATAGTATGAAACAAAATATTGTTCATAACTGATGGAAAGTGCTTTTGTTTGTTTGTTTTGTTTTTAGGACTCGTTTCGATATTCCGGTCTCAGCTTCGCTTCGGCCGTAAACATCTTACTCATTTTGAGAAAACTCACTTTGCTGTATAGTTATTTAAATAACTAATCTCCGTCTCTCTGTCGCTGATGAAAGCTCTCATATAAATGTCGTAGCTGTCCTCCAGTTTAACGACACATGCAAATAATTCTTCACCCCTTCCTCTAGAAGACCGGATTATGTTATATTAGTTTAACCTTTCACTGTGTACCAAGTCGTAACGAAACTTTTACAAAGAGGCGGTATCCGAACCACCTCTTCATTTCACATCGATTATAATATCGTTCATTGGTTCGCTTTTGAGTTCCTGGCTAGTTTTTAGGTCAGTCACATGTATAACTGATACCGGCTGATTGGAGTCAAGGATTGGTTACCTGAAGGTGAAAATTTTACGGAGGGAAAAACACTATCACGATCTAGGTGTATAGACCACTTTTTATGGACGTCAGTGTACCTATATAAGCCCTGTATACTAAATTAAGGGATTAAATTGCGCATAACTTGTCTTCCAGATATTAAAATGCGGTGGGATGCAGTTCTTAACAAAAGAATTCTACACAGTGTTATAATAATCTCTTAAGGCATTTGTAAAGGCTTTGCCAGCACAAATAAAAGCACTGCGCAAGAACGTCAATACAATAAAATCCCCGACTTCCATCATAACGTTATTTTGTGGGCGTGGTTGCTAAAACTGGATGTCAGCCAATTTATGTAGGTAGCAACTGACTTTGTGGCCGTGTATTAAAACCACTCAGAAACACCTTTCTTAATGCCTTCGTGGCTTATGTGAACGATTTTATCTCCGTAAACAAAACTGATAGCTATTTATTGAACACCTCCCTCAAAAAACGTAGCAAGAGCAATAAAATACTTGATAATTAAGAAATAATCTGAATATATTAAACCTAACACCATTAATATGCTTTTTCAAAGGACTGTATACACTTATAATAAATAGGTGGGACACATTGTACAGGAGGAATGATTTATGAGATGGGGAAACAGTTTTGACAGCATTTTGTCTAGAAAGAATATTTTGTTTGTTAAACAGCTACAGTGCAAAATCTAAATGCAAGATATCTTACCCAACAGTAACATCATACTTACAAGTTTTACAGTTTGCCTGTAAAGTGTACGTAAGCGTATCTTTTTACGACTTAACGGCAAAGAGGCGTTTTTACGGCTTTGTGGGCAGATTCAAAGTGTTACCGATTTTTACCAAGAAGAAGACAAAGCATTAAATTCGATTGCATTATATTTAACTTGCGATTACAGACTGAATGAACAGCCATATTTGGTATATAGGTTATGATAGCCCAGAGCTTTCATTGTGTTTATCCTTCATCACGATCATGGCCCCCTTTCATTGGACTGAAACAAAATGTATAGCGTGCGGGTTTAAAACTTGATGCGAACATTCAGCAATGTACGTAGTTAATTGCGAAGTCAACCCACTCACGTGGTTTACTTTATTCGCATTCTGTGGCTGCGGGTTTCCATTTTTGACAATCTTTGTTTATATTCATGTTATGGAGCATAAAGTAGGAATAGAAGTGTGGTAACCTAGGAAGTGGTATTCGTTGTTTTAATACGTGTTTATTGTAGTACCAGAAGTTTCAACATGTGTTACAGAAAAAAGCTGTAGTACCAGGTCTTCAAGGATTCTTATAAACGGAATTCCCATTTATTCTACATGTAATGTTTGTAATACATTTACTGTATTGGACATTTTACTTATTCTAAATTTCATATCTCGCAAAATTATTTTTGCTTTTCTGAAGACGAGGGAAAGTTTTACGAGTTTCAGTTTCAGGAAGTTGGCAGGTATGTAACATTAAGACGAAAATTTTCGTTTACAGTTAGAGATTTCCTCTTTGCAGTGTTAGACTATAACAACTTATATCAACACAGTTAAACTAAAAATCTGATGTGTTACACTCACATGACTTTCTCTACTCTTGTAAAAACTATTTTTACAAACGCTTATTTTACATATGCTTCATGTTAATTGAGATATCGAGATGTCAATCTTATTGCTAATTTTCTTGCAGTTGCAAGGGGAATATGGTAGGTTATAAGCGATAGTCAAATCTTTTAAGCGCTGGTTGCTATGTGGCGCATTCCATTCTCTTTGCATGTCAAGGACAAAAAACAATTCTGATGTATTACACTCACATGACTTTCTCTACTCTTGTACAAACTATTTTTACAAACGCTTATTCTCCATCTACTTCATGTTAATCGAGATAAACATTTGCAAACTCTATCTTATTGCTAATTTTCTTGTAGATGTAAGGGGAATATATATTTACAAGGGCAATATAGAAAAACAGTAGCCTTTAAGCACATACATATCTCTTAATAGCTGGTTGCTAGGTGCAGCACCATTCCCTTTGCCACAGATTAATACTCTTTGCATATCCAAGACAAAAAAATGAATAACGAATTCCCACTTGAGAAAATAAGTATTGAAAAATTTAAGGGAATAAGCAATATCTCGAAAATGGTTCACTCAACAAAAAAAAAAGTATATGACATAAATTGTGTATTTTAACGCGATCTACATTTTTGTGTAGTAACATTTTGTCTATTTCTTATGGTTTACGAGTTACGCAAAAGTCGTTCACAATGAAGAATACTTTTAGAGACATTCCCAGAAAATTCGAGATATACATTTCATTTGTCATGAAATATCTTAAACATATGACATTTTAATCAAAATCGTTAGAGCCATTTTTGAGAAAATTAAAATTTTCGAAAAATGTTCCATGTAAAGGGTAATCTGGTGTGGGGAATTTTCTTTAAAACCTTCGTGTCGCATCTCTGGAAGATACTGAACCTAAATACCAAGTTTGGTGTTTATCCGATCTTCGTTTCTGAGTTATGCTGTTCACAGACACACAGACACATACACAGACACACACGGAAATGTTTCTAAAATGTTTTTTTTTGGATTCAGGGGGTTTCAAAACATGTATTTCCGGTGAAATCTCAGTATCGAATTTTTGGGTGGAATACAATTCTTTCCCTATATACTATACGTAGTTGAGAAAGTAAAAATTGCAGGAAGAGCACAGAATTCACACACACACACATGCTTTTGAGAGTTCAATCCTGTCATGTGGTTAAGGCGTTAAGTACAGAACCCCGTTATTAATTGGATTTGAGCCGTTGTGTTATTAGGGGCGGGATGAGGAGCAATTTTCCAAGTTATTATAAGTGTAGGTGTTAAAATTTATATCCTTATGTTGGTCACGGAAATATGTTCCTTTGCTGTACTTTAAAAATACTACAGTTTTCAGAATTGTTACTAATTAATTTTCTGAAGTTGTTACATGCAATTTTTGAAACTGATAGAATGAGGCAAATTTACATATGCATTCTTCATTTACTGTGTACAAAGAGTGTATTGAGAGATACATCTTATTAAACAGAGTTTCATTGTGTTTTAAATGCATTTTGTGGTCATTAAGACAATATTGAGTTTTAGTATACAAGCATACCCTAATTTCAACGAAATAAATAAAATAAAGAGTAAAGACTATTTGAGTTTAATATAGTAATGTTGCCTACCTATGCATATGCATAATTACAAAAAAAATCTTATTGAGAATTGTGGCAAAGCTCTTGCATAATGGTAATGATGATGATAATAATAATTAATAATAATAATTCGTTGTGACTAGGTCATCTCACACCCACACGCATATTAAAGATATTAATCAATCTATTTCTAGCTATAACAATTTCATATCGGTGGTATGAAAATAAATCTTGATTTTCAATCCACTTCATGAAGTATTTATTTTTAGTCACCACATAATATACATTGTTAAGTCCACGAGACTTAACACTGAGAAAGGTATATTGTAGAAGGAGTTGTATCGTATTTCAACTGTTGGGGAACCGAACTTGTAGTTGCAACCGCACGTATAGTAAACTGTTTCCGGTAGCCTCCGCCCCAAATGTACTTTCAGGTAGCCTTTGCCCCAAGTTTAAAAAATATTACTGTTTCTTTAAATATTATATATTTATGTTTGCCTCGGCTGCGTCAGTATTTGTTAGAGACACGTTTCTCTTAGCAGGGTTGTGATGCGACAAAAATATAGGCTTACACAGATTATAATTTTACTTCACTCCTTTTATTAATGCTTGATACGATTTAAATAACACTTCACTGATATATATTTATATATATATATATATATATATAGAGAGAGAGAGAGAGAGAGAGCTGTGAGATGTGTTTATTAAATACTTGCACTTTTAACACGTAAACTATTTTTTTCTTACACAAAATACGTATAAAATCTCTCGAGGACGCATCACGCATTCGGTTACAATCACTGTCTGCAGGCAACTGAATTGATTTCAACCGTCTAAACTTGTACATTTCTGTATTTCAAGTCTCTGATTGGCTATTCCTAATCCAGTAGAATACCTTCATTTAACTAAAGCTTTTTCTGGTTGTTGATTGGCTATTTTTTATAAACTGTCACTAAAATTACATTATTGCTTCCAAAAATCACAAGTAACATTTAAACTCTCAAACTCATTATTGCCTCAAGGTTACCTCATTGTTAGCAACTTTTGACCTATTTCTCACAGCTCCTACATTATTAAATTAGGTAATATATTCACATAACATTATTACACATGGATACAATAATATAAGCATATGCAATGACTGTTATATACATTTTACAAATTATTACATAACATATTGTTTCAAGGCGGACTGTTATTGAATTTACATATTATATAATTTGACTGAAATCATTTAAGCGTTAAAAACACTGCCTCAACACTCAGATTTATTACGTAAAACCACATCTATATTAGTCATAACTTCTAAGAAATTAATGGCTTGGCTTTTCAATTTTAGGTATGTGAAAGTTTAGGAATAGTTAAGCGTATACAACAGTACTTTTTTCCTTATTTTTTTAAAAACGGCATCAACCCAGAAAAAGATTACTTAGATACAGTCTTTCAAAGCTTACTTTAAACTTCAACTAAGTCGGTAGTCAGTAATGAAATTGGTAATTTGTAAAACTTCAAATAATCCAATTGAATTATCGCAGATTTATTGAACATATATAATTATAACCTAAAATTAAGTTTCATGATCCTATATAGCTACACACATGAACAAAATAAAAAAGGTAACAAAATAAATAAATAAAAAGTAATTCCCAGATTTGTGCCGATCGGAGGGCTTCGTGTACCAGCTGTGTTCACAACACACATACAGGAACTGTAGAATGGTCTGTGCCTGTGAGCGCAATGGTCACCTTAGACATAAGCTACTGAACACAGGACCGGAAAAAGGTTACGGTGGCCGGGAGGTTAAGAAGGTACTGGTTTCGCTCATAAACTCCTGGGTTCAAATTTTGAATTAGTTGTTATTTTTTGTGTTGTTAATTTTATGACTAGATGCGTAGATCATAATATTGCATTAACATAACTTTAGCATTTGAAGTTTTAGGCATATCTATGCACACACAAATATAATTCTACTAAAACACTCGTTTTATATAACTAAAAAAATAAATGGAAATAAACTATTATCTTCTAAAACTAAAACATATAAAAATAAACTAAATTAATATCGGGTGTATGAACTCTCAGCACCTATAACTGTCCTCAAACTTCTGGGCATAGATGGGTATCCCTGCAGTAACGTGGACGAGAAGCTACAATATCCCAGGCTTTTGAATTTGTACCTAGAAGCCAACTTTTGTACTTCGCGCATTTGCAGGGAAATTCGAGCGTAGTTCCCTTTTCACCTCAGCCCACATATTTTCAAGGGTTCAAATCTGATGAACAGGGAGGCCAGTCTATCACTCTGATATACTGCCTCTCTGAGAACCAATTTGAAATCTTTCGACATCTGTGGACAGGATGGTTATCTGTACGAATTCAACAATTCCACCAGGATATCTCATCCTCACAGAGGGAATCAAAATATCCTAAGTATTATCGTGTATTGTACACTGTTCAGTGTATCGTCAAGCTCCCACAACATACCTAGGTCATACCTTGATATCCAGTCCCAACAGATACATACGCGAGCATGGTGAAACTATAAAGCCACGTATTTTGCATCGTATTGGTATACCCTTGGACGGTAGAATTCACCTTACATGTGGAAGAAAATGTCACCTCATCTGAGAATATCATGTTATTCCTGTCTCGGTTTTTCTCTGCAAACGTGAGGCGATAGATCGCCTGTCAGATGTTGCTTTTTAGCTGCCGTTCGGGCAAGAAGTCCTACGTCATTTACATGTCGCATAGCTGTTCGAGCTGATCCAGGGAACTGTTAATGTGCCTTCATTTCAGAAGTAGTTTGGAAAGGGTTCCTTTCTGCTAATGCAATTAAAGCTGCATCCATTTCGGGAGTGGACACCCGTCTTCTTCCTGAACCAGGATACTGCATTCAATCCCTTCCTTAGATAATCTCACCCACCTCATAGCTGTAATTGCAGGTAGTCAAATACGAGCTGCAGATTCACAACAGAAAAGCCTGCTACATTGACTAAGGAGAGACTTCCTTGTGCGTATGTCATTGTGTGCACGTTCTGCCAGTGTCAAGCGCGGTATGAATGATTTGCTGAAAGAGAATCTGTTCGGGCCTGATGGATTTGCGCACCCTTCTACGCATTAAGTGATTTCGTGTGCTGCATATTGCTGCATTAGGTAGAATAAACCCTTAAAGAGGCATTATAATAACTATTCTATTATTAACTTTACCGAATGACGTGTATGAAATGCAGTATATCGAAAATAAGCAGCTTCTATGTATTGATTAAACATTAGTAGAAGAAAGAAAAAGTGTTTGCTACGTGCAAGAAGCGAACCTGCGGTCTTAACTACAGAATTAGTCTACGCTTTGCCACAATGCTTCAGAGAAGACACGTGGAAGGTAACATGTTTGGTAATGTCGTACAACATGTTGCAGCGCCTCACACCTGTATTGCGTATGGTGTAAACAAGGCGCTGTGCCGTGTAGGACTTAGAAAAATTTGGCGTTCAAGACGTAACCCATTTTTTGTCCACGGATGTACTTAACTTTGTAAAAATGAGTTTCAAAAATAAAAATTTAGTTATAAGTGAAAATATAAAAAAAAAATCAACTTTTAAAATTTGTGTACTGTTTCCCGAATTTAGTTAATTATAATCAAAGCTTAAATTTTGTGTAAACTTACAGGTTTTCCCGCAAAACATAATAAAAGTATGTAACCCTCGTAATTTTCTATAACTTAATCAGGTATTATAAAAATCTTTTGTAATGTTTGATAAAGAAACAAAAGCTTCGCTTTCTTTACCAAATAGTAGGGTTTAATTTTCACAAAACATGATGATACCAACACCCAACTGTATCGCTATATACAACAATTTCATTTAGGATCCTGGAATTCTCCCAATTTATTTCTGGAGAAAATATTCCATTGCTGTAGAGTTGTTGGACTAAGCCAACAAATCCATTCCTTAATGTAACCCCTCAGTTGAAAGCCGAATGGACTGAACTGTTTAGATATGAGGGTCAGATTAATTGCGTTTTAATGTGCATGCTGGCATCATTGTCAATTGTTTTGTAAGGCTGAGGATTGCGAATGGAATGCGAGCATTCTTTTAAAGCGCTAAACGCTGTAAATAACTGCTTTAAAACATTGAGAAAGAGTCCCTTTGCTTCATATACGCACTGGATATACCGTAACATAATGCTAGAATTGCGGCTTGGTGATATAGTACAGATTAAATTGTAATTTAATAAGACGGCAAACGCAAAATAAAAATGGAAAAAAGAAGAAAGAAGGGACTATTAATTGTGGAACAAAATTATATTTTTATATCTTTTCTAACTGGAATATTATTGGATTTATTATGACATTGAATTTGAAATGAAATTTTAAAGCGTCTTTATTTTAATGAGATTAGCCTTATACAGGATGTTCTACTTTTATTGTTGCATTTGCATATAATTCAACAAGAATGAAAAGAGATTTACAGGCATTTTATTATACACTTAGGACAAATACTATATTATTTTTAAGGAAATAACATATTTTTTTCATACCAAAATGAGCTATTTGTTAGTGGAGAGAAATATCCAAAATTCTTCGCGTATACCCTAGGAAGATCTGTACGTAAGTGTAACGAAGATATTTCTGGCGATTTTCGATTTAAATAAATAATTGATACCAGGGTATATGTTTGGCTACCTTGGGGTAAAAAATAGCATTTTGAAATATGTACAAGTGTTTGTTTATATTACACGTAAAATGGCCAGATCGATTGTCACGAAACTTGGTACATAATACATCTTAAGTCCCACTTAATAGGTTATGTGGTATCTTAATTACCTTGCCCAATGGGAACTTTTAATGGGGTGCAAAATAGCAAGATAGAAGTATCTCACTTTTCAGTAACATGTTTATAAGGTTAATGTTTCTGAAATTTTGTATTACTTATAAGTTTTCGATACGGTGGTGTTTAAGAATTTATAAAAAAATTACTGTAGCATTGTTCATGCATGTAAAGCGCTAAACACAAGAAATATTAATCTGTAAACAAATAGTTTACGCGCTGTAAAAACTTTTACTTACGATTTTATTTTCACCAATACTCCAGCAAAAGCTGTTATATTACCGGTTCACATTGTCACATTACTGCAACATTGTACGAGAGGAGAGAGAAATGGAGAGAAGCGATAGAGGGAGAGGCAGTGAGAGAATTGACGATAGAATGAAAAGAGAGAGAGAGAGCATCAGAGAAAACTAGAATGAGAGAGGGAAAAAGTGGTAGAGGAAGAGAAAGACTGATGAAGGAGACTAAGAGGATAAGGAGAGATAAAGGGAGTAAGACATGATGAGAAAGTAATGGAGGGAGCGACATAGAGCATGTAGAACCTCCGTAGTTAACGCAATGACGGAAGCAGAGCTGAGAGTTCTTATTTAAATAAAATACCTCCCTTTTTTCATGTTTTAGTTTTCGATCACTTCTACACATTTTTTGTTATCTCTTTTGTCATTGTTTTATTATTATTATTATTATTATTATTATTATTATTATTATTATTTTTTTTTTTTTATTCAGTGGTCCCTAGAATATGCATTTCACGCCATGAATTGCAATATTTCCTCTACCCATGCTGAGCTCATTGTGCATAAAGTTTTTATACCCTTTTTATCTCCTTCATGATACAATTCAGACCCATTTCACGTCCTCAGAGTAGTACAATGCATGGTTTTATTTATGTAAATGCAGGAAATCATATTACTGCGTATATTTCATTTCTAACCACTTCAGTTTTTGGAAACGGTCCAATACAGAGTGGCATTTCAGGCAAAAGATTGCAAAAGCATCATGAGATGGTCGTCTGAATATAAGAAAATGCAAACTTAGCAAATTTCTTTTCCCGTTTCTTTCGGTAGTCTAGGCGTTACTTCGTCTTCTGGAATTATGTCTGGAAAAAACAAAAGACTTAATAAAAAACTTTTTGCATAGCCGAAGTTTAAAAGAGAGAGAGAGAGAAAAAAGGAACAAAATAATTGAGATAGATTTTACTGTCACAGAACAAGACTTACAAGGAAAACTGTTGTTCAAAAGCTTTCTGATTAGTGAAAGCGTACTAGGAAAATTAATCAATTACAGTTGTCGAAATTAATTCTTACCGTATTTCTCAGAACACTATGCTTCCTAAATTAGATAGAGATTAATTAAAAGTAATTACCTACTAATATGCTTTTATAGTTATGAAAAAAACCACTGATATGATTAATACAACGAAATTATGGGAAATAATGACTAAGGGAGGTTATGCTTTACATCTCATTGAAGTAATAAAAAGTTTATACAACTTTAAAATAAAAATTGAAAATGTAGGTAAGGATAAGGTTTTAATTATTCATGGGAACAGATAGCGCTGTGGTTATCTGCGATTTTATTTAACACGTATCTAGATGACACAGTCAGAATTTAGAAATATTCAGTTAAATGCAGTTTAAACGTATTAAACGAAAGATTAACACTCTTCTATATGCTGCTGACTAGGTCCTTTTAGCAGAATCAGAATATAATTTAAAAGTAGCAGCCCACAATTAAAATGAAGCCACAAAAGCACATAATTTAAGTATGTCGAAGTTAAACACAAACATGTTTATTTTTGGTAAACAATAGAACTTGAAAACATATACAACTGGTTTAACAATGATTTAGGAAGACAAATTAAACAAATAACGGTACAATACCAGGAACACCTGTGGAAGCGATACCTGGACAAATTAAAATTAAATTGAGTTTTATTTATGGACGCTCTTTAACTACTGTGGTCCTAAGCGTCCCATTCTATATTGGGTGTGAAAGGCTGGTAATTTTGCTCAGAGACCTCTTTATTGGGCTTGAGGTTCTTTTACGTACTGTAAATCTACGACACGGGACCACCGGCTTTACTTTCCTTGCGAAGGAAGCCATGCTAAGGATTTTTACGCTCGAAAAAATCCATCGCCCTCTGTCGGGTTTCAACCTGCGACCTCGGGAACTAGAGGCTAGCATGGCAACCACTGCACCACCTAGGACCTCGACACTTCGGCCCTAACAAAACGAGAGCAGTAAGTTTTGAGAGCTGTGCGGAATATGCGTTGACAAGAGAAGAAGAAAGTTAAGAAAGGCAATCGTTTCAAATATTTAATTTAAATGTAGAGGTAATCTTTTATGGTAATAAAAACAGCATTTAGAGCGTCTTTCAAGCTGTAACAAGCAATGCTTTACATACCAAGAGGTACAAGATGGCTATAGCAGAAATAAACGAAGGACCGGAACGGGCATTTAATAATATCCTTGACATTGATGATGTTAATCATATGTATTAATTATTACTTTCACTATAACAGGATATGATCGACGTAGTTATACATCCCCACAAAATTCTGAAATCAAACGTTGATTGGAAATCAACCAAACGGTATTTCCGAGTACTTATTTCCAAAATTAGGTCACAGGTTTTTGTTTCTTATCTTTTCAGACGCAATAGTTTCCATTTCTTAGCAACATGCCAATGTACAATTTGGTAATCCCGGAAATAATACATAGAGTTGCTAATTTCCCATAATTTTACATTTTCAATATGCTTACCTCCACTTCGTTCAAAACAATATACACATAATTTGTTGACCCTTTTCAGCTTTACGATAGGTGTTGATCACAACCTAACCTGCTTGTTATTTTGAGGAAATTTAACGTTATATTGACCGCAAAGTGGTATTTTTTAGTTTGGAGAAACATCAGAAGAGGAGTGACTCATCTAGGGCATTGTGGTCGAAACTATGAAGCCCGGGGCTTAAGTACTTACAGCATTGTTAGTCGCCATTGGGGTAGGTCATCTCAGTACAATTTGAGATCTCCATGTGGTTTACTGGAAAATATGCGAATCAGTTGGGGAATTTAATGTCGTACCGGCATATTGCCATGGTAACTTAGTGGTTAGAGTAACCTGACGGTAACCAGGAGATCCTTGGTTCAAATCCCGGCGATGGCATTGAATTTTTCAGTCGTCTGATTCTACCTTTCCAACCTTGTCCAACGCACGGCTTATGTGGAAGAACAGTTAATTCTATTCCACTTAATGTTTGTCCTACTCCCCTTTTTCCTTGCTCCTGAGCCTGAAAATGACCCTGTTCATAGGTTAATGTTTGAATGCCAGACTTTTGATATCAAACCAATACGAGATGGACTCATCCAGGGTATGGACAGCCGAGGCGAAGCATGCCTTCCAGCCACTCAGGTGAAAAGCTTCCGTACTCCTACTCTTTCGCCGCTCATTTAGGCCTGATTTTTATTCGTGCACTAATGCGTGTATATCGGTCTTGAATTCAAACAATAGGGCTGGTGTGGAACACAGATGATAAGGCGTTTTTTTGTCAACATTAAATAAAAAAAACGCACTGTAGGAAACCAAAAGTATCGGTACGTTTCCGTATACTCAACTGTACATCCAGTTAAGTTTGAATATTAACGCAAGTTCCTTGATGTGACTGGCTTTCGCTATCATTTTCAATAATTTTTGGTAAAGAAGATTTCAAGAAACTGATTGCGAGTTAAATCTGTACAAAGTTGTTCAGAATGGCGCGCACTAATGGCGCAAATATATATAACAATCGCGCACCTCCATGGCGACTGGAGTACAAGCGCAATGTACATCCTTTTTAAATCATCTTCGTACCTAGACCTTCAAAAATAAAACATACAACTCTCTTGCAGGGATTCTGCTGCACCACCTCCCAAAATGAAATTCATAGCCCACAATAGAATTTGGTACATCAAGCCAGAAATGAAGGCTCAGGCAATAAATTATACCACTGCTTTATTATTGTTCCGCTGCGTGCCAGGACGTAGTATGTTGCAGTCCTATTTCATAACTTTTTACTATATAAGGAATACATACCAGCATCTTCTAAGGTTCTAGCTTTTCTTTTAATCCACAAATTTTCAAAACGTTTCTATGGTGAGTTTCTTAGATTACCAGTTCAGCATTTTTTTTACTGGATCTAAATCTTGGAAAAAAGTAATAATACATTTCACTTACGTGAGAAGGGTGTTATTCACGTCCATCATCACAATGTAAATGTGAAATACCAAATTTATACTTTTATATAATGGATATTAAGACGCTTTTATTCACTCTTATATGTTTAAATCTACCACTTTGTCTAATACACCTCGATTTTAGAAATATTTCAAAATTATAATATTTCTTAGGGTATGCCCTGAGTCCAGAATCAACCCATTTTATTGCTAATTCAAATAAATAGGTGGGGTTTAAGATTTTATGCTAAACGTTACTGTACATAGCGGTTTCACCACCTCTTTTGCTCCTTATGATTTATTTTGTTTAGGTCTCATGCTAACTATGGCAAACATTCGCCAGAAATGGTTTTAGGGGGTTAATCCTACAGTAACAAATTTTGCTTAGGCTATAAAGGTGTCTGAGACAAAAGTTAACAGTTTAAATTAGAGATTTATAATTAGGGGCTAGCTAGTTTGTGATTTCATTTGTCGCTAATGTAATGCGACAATAAGTTATAAATAAGGCATTACATATTCTTTGCGCAAGCTACGAGAAACAAAAGAAGTCACTTAACTGAAAATTGCTTAGAGCGTGGGAAAGTTTAAATCAACAGCAGCGAATTTTATAGAAATTGTTAATGCTATAAGAATTATATTTGAATCAGATTGAAAGTTTTAACTGTATACACATTTTCCTCATAGAATTTTTTTCTACCTCTCGTGGTTTCCAGTTTATAAAATTAAACGAGAATGAAGAGGACCACGAGATATTTACATAAAATTCGAACTATATATTTCCATCGAAATTCCAGTACTTGAATGGTTTGGAGAAAGAAACACACACCCAGTATTCAGGGGAATTCGGAATGTGTTTCCGGTGAATCTAATTTTTGGATGTAGTGCATATCTTCGGGTAGGTTGTAGAGGAAGTAAAAATATTTAGTGGGCTCTGAAGATATTAAACCGCTTTACCAAAGAGAAGAACCAGGTGCAACAAGGTGTCTGACTTCCTGGTGCGCCATTGGAACGGGTGCCGAAGCTTCGGCTTTAGGTGAGGGCAGGCAGTATTGATCCTGGAGATGGCGACATCCTCTTTAACGGCGATGGTGGGCGCCTCTCCTCACTTCCTGGTTCCAGACTTCTCCTCCGTACTTAATGCCAAAACTTCTACACGTTTCTCACCTGTGCTTTATTTTTATTTATTCTGTCTCTCGCTGCAACAGAATTCCTCGAGTCGAGTGACGTTTCTGCTACTTCAACGCTGGCTGACTTCATAAACATTACTAGCATGTTGATGAAGTTTGGCAGTGAGAAAATTAACTGACGTTTACCTAACATTTGATAATAAATGTCTCAAATCGAGTACAACACACTTATCCGTTTACTTTAGGACAAGAAAGAATGGTGTTCCATCCAAAGATTTGGTAATAAGTCAGATATCTTGCAGGGGAAGCATTAAACCAGGGATGCCCAACCTTACACAGAGAGGGGATGAAGGAAGTTTCCCTTCCCACTCATTTCCACTCGTGCTGCCAGGGATTGAAAATTGATTGGTATAGCTTATCAGTCTATTTAAATATAGTAGGTGGGGTGAATTATGGACTTTTAACCTTAGCTCTAAAGAGAAGAGGCTGGACTTTACAGCATTAAACTATTCATGCTGAAACCCTAGTCGAAACTTCGGTCATGGATATGATTTGCCATAAGAAGGGTGCATGCAAATAATCAGCAGCCAATTTTAACTGCAAACCTAGAAATTTGAGCGCCAGATAACCCACAGTGCCTATTTTGTAAAATGTAGAATTTTTCGTCCCTGTAAGGGATTTCAATACATACTTCAGAAGGGAGGGTTTTTGGATATGCGAGTATTATGAAGAGATTCACAATGCTGATGCATCTTCCTATGACCAAATTACTCTTCTCCATGTTTCTAATTCTTCCCAGTCTTCATCTTTTAATACTTTCTGTTGCAGTTTCCTGAGACTTCTTCTATTCATGTAACCCCTGATGTTTCCATGTTTTTTCTTTCTGCTGGTATCAATTCCAAAATCCGTCGCGGTGTTCTTTTATACTCCATATGTCGAACATGTTCATACCAAATTAATTGCTGAAATGGTTAAATTGAGTATTGAATTTCGATAATCCACGCTTCTTCAAATTCCTTCATTTTTGATTTTACCTAATTTTTAATATTGAGCAGATCTTTAGGAAATCCATTTCTGCAGATTGTAGTTAAGATTATACTCTTGATTTTAATACCCTAACTTCTGTAAAAGTACGCTTTACACACACACACACACACATGCGTATATATGGTTCTTTTAAGAATGTGCTTATTTCATAATGTTCCATTTGTCGCAGTAATCTGTCGTGTTATCTTTTTGTAGTTGGCGCCTGTTATTATTTTACTATTTTGAATTTTGGGTTCTTTGTCTTCCGGCTAGCTATTATTACTCAGTGGAGCAAATATCTCTTGAGCAGGGCGTGTAAACGGAAAGGAGTTGTTACTAAAAGATAACACTGATAAAAGAATTTGTTTTTACACTTTTATTGCCATCAACACTTAATTAATTTCACATATTTAATCTTGATACACGCCTGACTGAAACTGTTATATTTCCGAATGTAACTACAATCACTTATTTACCGTGCACCATTAATTCGCATACTTCACATTTTTGTAACTAAGTTTACGACGCGAGATATTCTGTAGAATTGCGTAATGTGTACTTCGTGAATGCTTCCTTAGAACTGCCTGACGTTAACTTGCCAGAGAGATTTCTTAGAACTGCGCAACGTTTACCTCGTGAATGATTCTGTTGAACTGCGTGATACTTGCTTTTGGCTCAAGAATTTATACTCCCTCACTCCGATATGCCTAAACATTATAATAGAGCTGCTACTGGTTAATAAATCGCGCCAACATTAGCGTCTATTTTATCAGCCAATCATAATTACTAAAACATATGCTCTAGGGAAGATACTCCCTCCATTTCTAAAGAAAGGCGCGCTACCCTGACGTCATTTGTTTGTCTCTTCTAATTGATAAACAACTCACCCCATCGTTTCATTGTTACCTACTCCTATTGTCAGTTTCAGTGAGGCCGTGTAAACTTATTTCCTAACAAAGCTTATGGCTAACAAGCATGTAAAATCATTGTCATACAATAATGCTAATTTACACTACAATCACTCTGGCATTCACAGTGTTGTGATATAAAATACTGTCTCACATTATAACCTTTTATCATTAATGCTCCATTTGCAATTCTGTTTTTTATTTCGGTTTCACGTTGACTATGTGTTATAATTCTAACATCGAAATATTTTACATCTGCCTTATTACAAGAATGCAAGGAAGAGAATTTGGGATGTTTCCTCCACAAGAAATTGAAAACCTTTATTGGATATAAATTAATTATTTTGGATTTTCTGAAAAATGGTTCTAGATGCAACAGAGTCACCTAGTTTCCTAAATCCGCTTGCCGAAATCGCTTCCTGTTTATTTTAAACCCAGAGTTACCGGGTTCGATTTCCGGTTGTGGTGGGGAATTTTTCTTCAAGCAGAAATATTTCCTATCTCCACAGGTCTTAAAATATGAATGTGCGACTGAATATGAGTGTGTTTAGTAGTTAAAAATGATAAAAACCAACGTAAGAAATCAGGGGCGTCATTTCAGGCTACAGGGGGTCAATTGTCCCTCCAAGTTATGAAAAATAATTAAGCTACTGATTATCATTTCTCTATCAAAAGAAAAATGACAAAAACTGTACTTTTAATATAAATATTTCACATTTAAGGAATAAAAGATGACTTCCTCTTAGGCTAAATGTGTCGTTAAAATTCACGTGGAAGTACGGACAACTGCTTCAGGCAATCTTACCCCCAAGTAGAAACTGAAATGACGCTCCTATAAGAAACCATACAGTTCAGCGAACAATAACGCATCAGCTGTTGTTTCTCAAGTCTAAGCTGATATGACTAAAGAAATGAAACAATTAAAAAATATACAGAGCCATAACTCAAACATTACGCAATATGACAGTGTCAGAATGCAGATTATATCAGAACCGATAGCTCAAACTAAAATAGTTAAAAGTACACGATAATACAAGCAAAAAGTGTTAAGTACACATGCGTCCGCAAATCTGCAGCGTGTGAGATAGTTGTGAATGAATGGTTATGACTCACCACTGATTAATTTTAAACATTGTACGCATTGGCAGTTCCAGGTCCTTCAAGGGCTGTAGCGCAACAGGATTTCCCTTATCTCCTTAAGCACTAGAAGTGGTCCTAGGTCCTGCTTACAATGATAGTCGGTGCCAAGAGGTGGAGTTGTAATCAAACCGTGCATGAATGGATACAGTACAAAGCCAGAAAATGCATAGCAGGCAAGGAGTGTCAGTTGTACCCACTCTTGAAAAATGAAGCAATTTTACGGTAACGAAGGGTAAGCGCTGAACAAACAATGAAGTCAGTGATGGCCATCCATTCGCAAGTTTCTCTCAATCAGCTAACCACATGGTTAGCTGAGACATTTTTTATATTTTTATATACCTTTTGCCGTGTAAGTTTGTGTTTATAACTGTGATACGTCCCATATAATGTGGTACTGGCATAAGATGAGATCGCTAGAATGTTCACATGAGAACATATGCATCTTCTCTATAAGAGAAGCACTTCGCTGCAGCATAGCCTCAGTAATCTTCTCAAAGAACGTGTTTTCGTTGTTGCAGATCCATTAACTCCATTGTTCGCTTTGGAAGATACTGAACCTAAATACCAAGTTTGGTGTTTATCCGTCTGTTCGTTTCTGAGTTATGCTGTTCACAGACAGACAGACACACACACAGACACACACACACACACACGGACATGTTTCCAAAAATGTTTTTTTTGGATTCAGGGGATCTCAAAACATGTATTTCCGGTGAAATCTCGGTATCGAATTTTTGGGTGGAATACAATACTTCCCGTACTTACTATACGTAGTAGAGAAAGTAAAAACTTAGGGAAGAACGTCACAAACTATAAATAAGTGAGATCATTGCCGACGGTAATTGTGAAATAAAAACCACCGATAGACCTAAGATGTGGAAATTGCATTAAAATGTTGCATTAATGGAAGAACTTTGAAAAAATTATGCTAGAAGTTGCTTTATATTTAATAATGTTTTTACAGTTAAGTGATATATACACTAGAGTTGGAAACATGGATCACATTCGAATATATGAATTATTTAGGCCCGTCTGTGGCGTTGGGTTTTTCAAATGTGATTCAAATTATTACTGAACTTACTTGTTTACTTCAAAGAGTGCAGTACAGTGTGTGGCCTCCATAATCTAAACCCCTCAATGATAAGAAGGTATTGCATTTTGTTCCGAAACCAACTGTACTCACGTGATGCCAGTCCCTTCTAACGTCATGCTCATCTTTCTATAGCACATTTCAATCTCGTTACCAGCTGTCGGACTCTACTCATAAAAAAATTAAAATGTTTTAAGACCTATAGGTTTTCTAAATATGGTATATCGGAAGAAAAAACGGCATTTCCTGAAGAAAACAACGACAAATATTCAATGTATGAAATCCAAACTCTGATGTTTGGTAACTAGTGATGCTTAAAGTGGTTATGTAAAAGAAAAACTGACATTTCTTAGCAGTTCTTTACTCAATTAAATTAACCTATAATTGGGAATGTAGACGTCATGTATTATCATAAAAACTTTTAAGCATTTTATTTCTTCACAGTTCATGTATTATTTGTTGTTAATTTACCTTATATACTGTTGTTTTAACTTCTCGGGTCATATCATATCTTAGGTTATGCGAGAGCGAGATTGCCTTGTCAGTGTTATCAGTGTGCTTCTATGGCTGTTGGTCAGCCTTAGAGTTTCTGTTCATATAGGTTTGTTACTTTTTTCCTGCCACGTGTATTTGGTAGTCATGGAAAGTGTACTCTAACCCTGCATTCACTTGAGCAGCAAGCAAAAACCACAAGAAACCCACAAGAATGCGAGTCTTAACGTTACTTTTAAGCTATCTCACTCTTTGTCCATCTCTACGAGAAGTCAATGTTTATTGCTTAGGTAGTAGTTAAACGATTAGCTGTGTACCGCGCCGGTGAAAGAAAGTACATTACCCATATTTTTGTGGTCTTATTTACAAGATTCGTTACTGTAGGCGCGTCCTAACAACATTGATGTGCAAATTGACCTGATTGCTTGAAAACAATTAATATGCATATAAAGAAAACCACGTGACCTATCCTAGGCCATGTTTATACATTTCCACTTTCCTAGCTTAAATGGCAAATTCATACAGCAATTACAAAGAGAGTTTAAATCTTTTGCATCCAGCTTTGCCTGCACATAATGAGGAGAATTGTATTAAACTATTAAATAAAATTTGAGAGACTATTGTATTCTGCTTACAGACAATTAATATTTTCAATCTCATCTGAGAGGGTTTCAATTCCAAACAATAACAACCTGCTGTAAAATTATCGAAATGAGATTATTACTCAACTTTCTGTGAAGGCATCACATGTGATGTGATTTTCAAAATATTAAACGAACTGAAGCGGAGGAAACGTAAATACACTGGACTGAATGTAAGAGGTCATTCACAATAAAACTTAATATAAGCATAAAGTAAGCACAGAAGCTTGTTTCATGTTATCTTAATGCAGCATTCACACATTGGCTGATGTTGACATAAACATGGTCATATACTTATAATGTGAACATAGAAGTTTGTAAGCTCCAAGCTTTCATATTTATGTCTACCAAACATAAGAAACTAGCCAATCAGAGTTCGTACATAACCTCTTTTGTCGCGTGCTGTTGGAGGTCGCTTCGCAGGTTGCTATATTACCTCAGCTGTTTCCCTCTCTCTTGCGATTAGCTGCTGTTTGTCGTCGTGATTGACAGCATTTCGCGCTAAATTTATGCATACGTTTTAGGTTGTTATGTCAATGCTTACTTTTCAAAGTGAATGGCCCTTGATACGCAATTGCGCAATTCTACTCGCGAAATAATCATAGGAAATATCCCTCTATGGATAACTTCATGAACCCTTTGCAACTCTTGAACTTGTGAAACAGTCAAAGAAGCATATCGCTCATTGTATTAGCGCACACGGTATCACGAATCGCAATTTCAAGCAATCAAATCATATCCTCAGACGTTTGGTTTCAGTGATTTTAACAAGAAAAGCATGAGGAACATGTATATACCACATCCTATCCCAACACGGCTGCCAATGACTCGGTCGCTTCACGGATCAGGATCCATAGCAACGGGTCCCCGAGAAAAAAGATCGAATTATCGACGTCACTTGTTTAGCGATGCGTGGTCGTTTTGTGCACATCATTGTGGTGAGAGTTAATTGTATTAGCAAGCGGCGAGTCTATTGCTCACCCTTGACAACTAGGGCTGGGGGAGGCTCTACTCTGCTCTCACACCCCTTGTTTGAAAGCGAAAACAATCGCACCTCTACCGGTCGATGAATTTTCCAGCACACAAAGCCAGTTCCTTTGTTAATGTCTCTCTTCGATTGATCGATAGTGGCTCTCGTGCTGACGGCAGAAGTCTCCTTTCTACCTCCTTTTAATCATAGTTGCATGCAATTAAGAACATACCACTCTACGGCGTGGGGGTAAAAAGTGGGCAAAACACAAGCACACAGATCGAGACCTGATAGACCTAACATTTATACATTTGGGGATGGTAGTGTTTGGCATCTGTTTTCTTCAATCACAGAACGCTTCCAGTTGTAATTCCGTCTTCAGCCTGCCTCCTTGCACAGATTTTATTGTTGGCACCGTCTCTCGGCGTCGTTCCTCTGACATGGACCTATTTTGGATTGATTTTTCTCTCACCACATGTGTACCTACTTGCACAGCTGCTGACGAATATCCTCATCGGTTTTTCATTGTTTGTCCGAGAGAGGTTGCAGACAAACGATAAAAAATCCTGTTTCTTTCTAATATATAAAACGTATCTGTATTTTGAATATGACCTCCCGTTTCGGTGTGCTTGATAGTTTTAGCCTCAGAGTCTTTTACTGGCTCTGTATGAATAATAACAACGAATCATTTACTTGGACTATAACCTCTTAAGTCATCTGTACTTTAGGTAACAATTACTTTGTAATTTTCTTCTAACTTTTGTCTTCCTGAGACGGATCTAGCACGCGTTGACATATTTCAGGTTTTAAACTGCCTTTTTATTCGAAGATTCATTTTGGTAATGCAAGTTTTTTTTTTAAAAACAGAATGCAGTCGAAAGATCTACTGACTCTAATAAACTCACAAGAAGATTCCATATTTAATTATGTTAATACACGGCTTGAAAAGTCCAAGATACCATAATTAATCTGCCACAAACACTTACACTCAGAAGAAAGGTAACACTGCCACTGGACGATTTACACTCGTCATTAATAATAGTAGACGATCGAATATAGGCATGTCTTCCCTGGAAATCAAAATTTGGCAATGGACATGAAGAGTGGAGTATAAAGAGCATGCACAGGAGCATTCTGAGCTGAAGGTAGACAAATGGCAAGATGTCTAGTGGTGCTAGAAGCCGGCTGAGTGTAGCAGTGAAACCATATGTTATTTTGTTACTTTGCTTTATCAGAAGCAGAGTAGGCACATAAAGAAATGCCTATCCGAGAGGGATAGCTTTGTACAAGAAAACAAAAATCTCTTTTCAGTATATAATAATAATAATAATAATATTAATAATGATAACAATAGTAATACATGTTATTTATGTACAATGAAAAACTAATTATATTTAAATGAAACATAATTCTAAGATACAAAATCACTAAAACAACTATTGTCTTAAAATTTAGGATACACACTGTCTACCCCAGGGATGCCCAACCCTACAGAGATGGGGGTGAAGAGAGTTTCTCTTTTCACTCATTTTCACTCTACAGCAAAGGACTGAAACTTGATTGGTTTAGCTTGTCAATCGCTTCAAATATAGTAGATAGGGTGAACTATGCACTTTGAACCTTAGCTCTTAAGAGAATAGGTTGGGCTTCACTGGCCTACCCTGTCACTTCTCAAGCAACACTACTCTTAGGGGGAGTCTAGCATTTATCTCCTCGAAAGAAGTATTATTTCTTTCTGGAGGAGCAATCACTCGTTTACCATTGCTATCCTCTGTTTGACTTCTGCGACACCCGTTTTAATAATTATGATCCATTCTGCTTACTCCGTTACCTCATCTCGAATTCGCGGGTGTGCTTTCTTTACTCTTATTCCAACAAAAACATTTTTTTGTATTTTTTGGGTTTCTCTATCACCTGCCTATATTAATTAACAGGAAGTATTGTAACCAACACAAGAATTCGATTTCGGAAAAAGTTCACGTGTTAGTCTGTGTGTGAAGAACATAACTCAAAAACAAAATTCGGTTGAATATCAAACTTGGTATTTAAGTTCAAGAAAATCCTCCCTCCACATAACACATGCAACGAAACATTTTCGTTGCTTTTTATTTTATTACAAATTACTTTAATTAGTATTTCTATTAAAATTTAATATACTGCCTTGAGAAATATAATGTAAATATATCTTGAATTTACTTGATTGAATTTTGTATAATTTTGCATAACAAGAAAATCTTAATACATAGATTAAACTCACTACAGTAAAAATGTAAAGCTAATTCAGGTACACAATTTGTGTCAAATAAATTCATTCATGTGTTAGTATTTTAGATGTATTCCTTGTTGCAAGTTTGTCCATCGCAAGAGTTTCTCACCACAAAGAAACTTTTGAATGCTGTTACCGTATGCTATTTGAATCACTTCTAGGTAAAATATATCTTGATAAGGTAGCGCGGATAGAAGAATAACTTTTTATATAAGTAGTGTAATATTAATGAATAAATACTAAATTATCCTAGGTAGAAAGAGACTTTGCATTTACTTTGTTAATAGTAGATTATGATACCAGGAGTAAAAGTAGGGTTTTATTTTGCGAGTAGGAATGTTTGCGAAACGAAGGCCATAAGCCGAGTTTCGCAATCCTGCGAACAAAATAAAACCACTTTTAACACGTGTGGTATATTCTATTTTTAGACAGCGCTCGAATTTTTAAATATCAATAACATTATATTAATTCCTGAAACTCACAGACATGATGTTTGGAACGCTTGTTTCTTTGAAACAGGAGAAATGACGTTAAAAATGAGGGATGCCAGATGTTTTGTTGATTTTCTAGCAGTCATTTTCAATAAAATTATTTTCACCATGTTTTGCCTTATACCAGGCAATAAAGCGATTGATATATCATATTGCTTTCAGGATTTTTCTAGCGTTATTCTTTCTGCTGCTTCTGTAATTTCACTTCCATTTCAGTTTCTTCTGAATTCGTAATTTGCGCCATTTAATATTTATGTAGGTTAGATAAAAGAATAGCGTTTTAGATCAAACAAAGCTGCCAATATAACGTATAGGTTAACTCTACAACGAATTGCGAAAAATTGAAGTATGACGATTTGTATTGTTAACAGATAATGCGAGCGTCATCAGAAATTAATCATGTAAAAAGACATAATGAAAAGTAAAATCAAACCAAGTCGAGTTATTAAACATGTGAAAATATAAACGGTAATTGTCATGTGATTGGACTTGAAACCAAAGTTGGTCACAATGAAGATTATCGCACTAGATTATAGCTTTTAACTCGTGTGCTATGTGTTAAAAGTTATACTTTTTGGCCATGCTGTCTAAAAAGATTATTAACGTTTGAACCAGCAACGCAGACACTAAATCCTTAGAAAACAATTGCTGAAGTAGTTAAGATTCTTCCATAATTTCAAATGCTACGTGTCTTCCTGTTGTACGATGTGAAAGACGAGTCCATCTTTTGGCAGATCCAGACAGGTATCTCCGTTGATACGGGCAACAAGCCAGCCAGGATCTATACTTTCAGTTTCCTTCCGGCGCTACCCTCGTGTTTCGTGAGCAGATTAACGGCAGTTGCAGAGCTTCCAAAGCCATTTAGTATACACCAGCATACCACAACTCAAGTTGTGCAGGTGACTAGCATTCCTTCCTCGATCACTGACGCCGATGAAATTTGCAACGAATGAGTATTTGATAAACATGTGCATGTACATTTGGATTATCTGAAAAGTAGACAGCGGCATTTGGAAGCTAATCTAAAACAAACTGGCAACAAAACAACAGTTTGAGTAGCATTAAGTTAATTGAGTATACCAATGGAACGACTTAGTTTCTAAGGGGAGACTAAATAGCAAAAATTGCCAAACAACGACAATTTTAGTTTTTTGTACAATCTTATAAATTTGAATATGACATATAAATGTGTATATATTGGTTAAAGATATTAATACTATTTTAAAATGGTACTACATCTGTTAGAAGTTTTCCTCTAAAAACTGGCACTACTGTTAACTATGATAGTTTCTGTGTGTTCAAGCCTTGTGGTTACTTTCTTTGCAAGTATGTGAGTTGTTTTTCTTCATGTTTGTTTCAGCATCTTTTTCTGTGAATGACATTTTCTTTTAATAAATCAAGCTCTCAAACTAATCAAGCTAAATCAAATTTTAGGATGACAAAAATATCTCTAAGTGCTATAGTGGGTCTGCTCTGGTATTATTAACGTGGTTGATTATTTAAAAAAATCTGATGTGTTACACTCACATGACTTTCTCTACTCTTGTACACACTATTTTTACAAACGCCTATTCTCCATATGCTTCATGTTAATCGAGATATCGAGATGTCAATCTTATTGGTAATTTTCTTGTAGATGCAAGGGAAATATGGTAGCTTTTAAGCGATAGTCAAATATTTTAACGCTGGTTGCTATGTGGCGCATTCCATTCTCTTTGCATGTCCAGGACATAAAAAATGAATAACGAATTTGAGAAAAAGTATAAGTATTGGAAAATTTAAGGAAATAACAAGCAATATCTCGAAAACGGTTCACTCAACAAAAAAAATGTATATGTTATAAGTTGTGTATTTTAACGCGATCTACATTTTTTGTGTAGTAAAATTTTGTCTATCTCTTATGGTTTACCAGTTATGCAAAAGTCGTTCATAATGAAGAATACTTTTGGAGACATTCCCAGAAATTTCGAGATATACATTTCATTTCTCATGACATTATCTTAAACATATGATATTTTCATAAAAATCGTTAGAGCCATTTTTGAGAAAATTAAAATTTTCGAAAAATGTTCCATGTAAAGGGTAGTCTGGGTTGGGGGGATTTTCTTGAAAATCTTCACGTCGCATCTCTGGAAGATACTGAACGTAAATACCAAGTTTGGTGTTTATCCGACTGTTAGTTTTTGAGTTATGCTGTTCACAGACACACACACAGACACACACACACACAGACACACACACAGACACACACACACAGACACACACACGGACATGTTTCCAAAAATGCTTTTTTTGGATTCAGGAGGTCTCAAAACATGTATTTCCGGTGAAATCTCGGTATCGAATTTTTGGGTGGAATGCAATACTTCCCCTACTTACTATACGTAGTAGAGAAAGTAAAAATTAGTGATAAATTTTAATCAAAAGAGGGTATAATTGAGAAGAAAAATCATATCTTACTTAATAAACGATGGATAAAAGTAGATACGTGAACTTAGAAGACATTCATCTACATTTAAATCAGATATCTTAAATAAAACAAATAGTTTTATTTGTGGGATGTTTCAAAACGAAGGAACAGATTTTAAATATTCATTATTAATGAACGACAATAGATAGCAACACATAGGACACACCATTTGAATAGAGGAAAATTCAGTTTTAAGCCCCACCTATTAGTTCCATTCAGTGCCTACAGCGGCGCTGGGTTTGTTTATAAGAAAATGGCGACGCCACAGAAAAAGTAATTTTGTGTGCTTCAGTATGCAAACAGTGAATCCATTGTTTCATTACAGCGTGTATTTCGTTGTAAGTTCAACAAAAGGCCGCCTCGTCATAAAAACATTTTAATTGATACAAAGAAGATGGTTGCGTATGTAGACGGAAAAGCACTGGTCGTCCTCGCATTACAAATTGTGCTTATTTTGAACTCATACAATAAAGTTTTGAACTTTCCTCTATTCAGTGATGTCACCATCTATTTTCCTTCATTAGAAATAAATATTTAAAGTCTGCTCCTTCTTTTTGAATATCCCTATACCATGATTCTATACTGGGCGTGAAAGACCGGAGAGCTTACTCAGAGGCCTCTATATCAGGCTTGAGGTTCTTTTACGTGACATAAATCTACGACACGTGACCACCGGCTTTACTTTCCTTCCGAAGAAGGCCATGCTACACATTTTTACGCCGGAAGAAATCCATCGCCCTTCGCCGGGTCTGAACCAGCGACCTCGGGAACTAGAGGCTATCATGGTACCCCTAGAGCACGGAGGACGACAAACTTAAATATTTCCTGAGGTAATGGGTCATGAAATGATTTGAGATAACGGGATAGAGTCTATAATCTCCCCTTAAATTAAATCAAATCGATCCTGTGACATTCACTTAAATATAATCCAACAAACATTTAGATCGCTGATAATTGTTTCTGGAATTGAATTCAAATATCCTGGCCGATGTTCATTTCATATATTATGCTGCCTATTCCATTCATACCTGGGTATTTGAAATTGACCAATAACGTTTTAGCAATGCCTCGGATATCGACCAATCACGGTCGTTTATCTTATAATACGCTTGCAAGGATGTGGTTTTATCGAATAAAACGTTAGCTCCTTACTGAACCGTAACAGTATCAATATGCACTTTAGAACCCATTCACTTCAGTTTCCATTACCTACCGAAAGCCAGCAGATTCTTTAAACTTTCTTTTAATCATTGCACATTCAAATAGTGTCAATTTACAAATAAATTAAAAATTGTCGCTATTGCGTTCTTGGTTTTAACTTATCTTAATTTTGAGGTTAACAGTTTTCCCATTCCCACTGTTGGTAGCATTGGTTAGTATTTCGTATCACATTCGTTTGTTTGTGTTATTCAGTATCTGGCAGGTGACACAATAGTGATTTGACTTTAAACAACCCAAATAGGAAAGGAATTATTAATAAATCCCATTCAAAGATAAATTCGTAACCTCTCGTGGGATTACTTGCGAAAAAATACAGTACATTTGGTAAGCAACAAGTTTCGGCAATAGACATTTTCATAATTACCTACAAAATACAATAAAACACATAACACAAACCCAAATACCTTTAGTTTTATTATCAGCCGGGATTACTGTACTCTTAGAACTTTTATTACTTCCTGCTTTCCTGTTAATGTTGATTATTGACATCATAAATTGTATTTTTGTAGTCGTGATAGTTTATTATAAGAACAAAGTGCGATCGAATCACGTGGCTCCAACACCAATAGGAATTGCATTCAGTAAAACTCTGGGGACTCATTTTTATGACTTTTAATGAAAACTATTAATGCACTTACGCTTTAAATAGTAAACTGTTATTTCAAACATGTTGGATGTGTGGAATTTTTGGAGATTTAATCTCATTTTAAGAAAATATATATTCTGGCTATACTACATAATGCAACAATAGCGTACAAAGCACGGACGTCTCGAATGTATTCGTCTCTTATAATGAAAAAGACCGCTGATATCTTAAACTATATGAAAGTTCACTGAAGCTTCAGTTACTACATTGCGCAAGCGCTCAGGAAATGTTCACTAGTGCCTTTGTGATGACGGAAGTTTTATATATTTGTAGTGAATTGCCATGAAATCCTAAAAAGTTCACCCCTTGTGTTATGAGGCAATATTTTATATCTTAACATGCTGTGAATGCCAGAGTGATTGTAGTGTAAATTAATATTACAGGATTTTAGATGTTTGTTAGCCATAAGTATTGTTAGGAAATAAGTTTACACGGCCTAGTTGAAACTGACAATAGAAATGGGTAACAGTAAACCGAGGGGGTGAGTTGTTTATCACCAAGAAGAGATAAACAAATGACGTCAGGGTAGCGTGCCCTTTTTAAAAATGGAGGGAATATCTTCCCTAAAGCATATATGTTAGTAGTAGTGATTGGCTGACCAAAACAGACGCTAAAGTTGGCGCAATTTGATAAGCAATAGCAACTATATTATCATGTTTAGGCAATTCGAGGTGAAGAAGTATATATTCTCGAGCCATAAGGAAGTGCCGCACAGTTCTGCAGAATCTCTCACGAGGTGCACGTCGCAGAGTTAATTACAAAAATGTAAAGTACGCGAAATAATTGGTGCGCGGCAATTAAAACGACTGTAGTTACATTCGGAAATATCACAGTTTCAGACAGACGTGTATAAAGATTAAATATGTCATTTATTAATTAAGTGTGACGGCAATAAAAGTCTAGATTCAATTTTTTTATCAGTGTTATCTTTTAGTAACAACTCCTTTCCGTTTACACACCCTGTTTAGAGACACGTGCTCGACTGAGTTATAATAGCTAGCCGGGGGACAAAGAACCCAAATTTAAAAATAATAAAACACCAGGCACCCAACAAATAAAGTAACACAAGCCTTGAGAACTGCGACAGTTACTACATGTATAATAATATTAATATCGTTATTATTCTTCCAGGTAATTGTGGTTTCATCTCAAATATAAGACTAGATGCAAGCATCCTGAGGCTGCATAATCATTATACTCTTACGAAGTTCAATTAGCTCGCCAAGTTTCGCGCTGTAATTTATTTATTTGTCTAAATAGTGGCAGTTAAAGGATCGTTTTATTAAAATGCTTGTATTCATCTAAAACGTAAATTTTGAAGATTTTACTATTTAAAAATATGCTACATTTTTCCAAACTTCTATTAAGAGTATTCGATTCACATATTAGAGCGATGTTAATAGGACATCTTAGAATAATAAGTACACCCAATCATAGTCTTCTGTGCAAGGGAAGGCTGAAACTGGCTTCTTCTGTTCTTTCTTATTTTTCCGCTTTCTTCTTTCTCTGCGTGTGAACCTTCTCTCTTAATTATGTGTGTCAATAATTGATATAATCTTTTTGCCCCGAACATTTTATCACATTCATGATTCCTTCTAGTGCATCCCTTAGCAAACCAATGTTCCAGCCATTTTTCCGCTTTCCTATTCCGCTTCAGTAAATAAGGTTTTAAATTGTCTTTTATTATTATTATTTATAATTAATAAAATTGATTATACTTTTTTGACGGCCTGCCCTGCAAGGATTGTTTTTAGTGCAGAAAATTCAATGTAATGAAAAATTCAAAGTAATTAATGAGAATATATTTCATTATTTATACATAATAAAACATAATAACATTTTCCTCACACTTCATGTGTGCCCAAGAACAAAGTACTTGCAAATTGTAAGTCGCCATTAAGATTTCAACCTCTAAAGTGAGATGCCTTGGTGTTCTACCTGGGAAAAAAACTCGAGTATGTCCTATCAGCAGGTTGTCATAATAGCTCAATGGTTAGAGCAACCTTATAGAAAGCGAGAGAACAGCGTTCATACCCCGGCTGTGATCGTTTTTTAGCTGACTCTCATTACAAAGGTTTTAACATGTTTTATTTTGTGTTATCTATTGACAAGGATATCTGTATTTTATATGGCAAAGAGGCAGTGAATAAATATCAAACATCAAGTATTATTCTTTCTACGTTGTTTCTAGAGCACCGCATTTGCTTATTTTCGATCGATTTTACAGCTGCTTCCTTCTCTAAATCCACACTTAAAATACTCTAAATCATCTTCCTCACTTCGACGCAACACAAAAGTTTCTGTATTCCACACTCAAGGTTCAAAATTAATGGGTTTCTTTATATCTGGAATCTTGTACTGTGCAAGGCTCAAATCATTTAAGGTTTTGCTGTTTTTTCTTGGGAAAAATGAATGCCACAGCCTTCCTTTGTATTCGCACACCATTTTCTCTTTTAGTTTCAAAGCTTCCTACTAATAAGTAGATTATATATAAGTTTATCAATTGTAAATTTCAATCAGATTGAAAATTCAATGTGATGGAAATCGAGCCACGGGTCTTCAACTCTCCATGCTGATGCTCTTATCACATGAGCTGCCATGGTGTACGCATTAAACCCTCTCACTTGATTCAACTATCCCAGTAAACCCAGAATTCAAATACTCGAGATATCATACTTACCCCAAAGGGGACTTACAATGTTGCAAGTGCTTTTACGATTTTTTCGTAATTTACGGGACAGTATCAGTAATACCGTTGGCCGGTGTAGACACTAACACAAAAAGCTCAACTGTATATCGCAAGTTACAAAAATGTAAATTTTTATGAGTGCCAATTTATCTCAACTACGTATGCATCTACATAGATAAGTTTGGATGTTAGACTAACATGTTTCACTATCTTCCTGATTTAAAAGTCGTTGTAAGAACTGTTGTGTAATTGTAAAAGAATCCATTTACTCATCAATTATGGCGGTGGTCCTATAATTTATATAAGCTGAGACCATCTGAGTAATAATGGAAATGATCCTGTTGAATAGAATATGCTAGGATATATGAAATTAAATATTACCTTTATATCTTTTTCAGGTAAGGATTTATTTCACATTTGAACGTAACAAATTAAGCCAGCATGGCTCCTGGAATTGTTGACAGAGAGGTAAGTTTGATTTACTTGTACATTTGAGCCCTTGAGGGCAAACATTATGGAAATAAACTGAGAATAAACCCATTCCATAGGTTTTGTAGTCACATTTCATAGATGTGCTCTAGGAAACAGTATTACCTACAAGGTGACTAGTTCAGTGAATAAGACATTGTTTGAATTAGTAGGATTAAAAAGTAGCAAGATAAAAGAAGTTCTAAGTAATTTTCAATATTTATAATAATGTAAAAACTGTTTACCCTCTTTTGTAAATAGCTTTTACACTTCGGATTTTTGTGGACGTATTTTATTAACTCTGACGATGTAAAAACTACATTCCAAATTATTAAAACTTATGATATAGATAATATATACCTGTATGTCTTATATAGTTTTACTTACTACTAATAAACACTTGTAAACAAATACATGACGTCAACAGTGAAATAATCATGCCTTCTCAAATGGTCCTAAGTTGTACATGAAAATCTCATTAGCCCCTTCATTGCACGTTTGTTAAGTATAGGCTCTAAATAATTCATTTTATATTGTTTGTGTAAATACTTTAAAAAACTATGTACATCTAATATACAATGATTTTGACTTATATGCTTTTGCTCTTACGAAGCATAGATCGACTAAGTAAAACTTGAGAATTCAGAAAGATCTACCAACCTGCAATTACTATTTGTCTGATATTTTCAAATATTTGGGATTTTAATACATCTCTTGATTTAAAAGACAGGGACATAGATAATAGGACAGATTATATACTGCGCAATGGCCAAGGGAGAACAATACTGAAAATCCTATTTTAAATTGTTTCAGTAAACATGCGGAATAATTAAGCATAAGTTTGTGTTACATAAACATTTAAGTGTTTTAAATTTAATTCACTACTTCTTTTAAATTTCAAAACATTGCGTTTGAAAATAAATTTATGGTTCTGTATCAAAAGTTAACACGTTATAGTTTTAAAATATGTTTTTCCTGAATCATTGTCATGAATTTGATTATATAACAGTTTTATTTCAAGAGAAAGTAATTTATAAAAATTGTCATTCTATATTTTTATATTTTTAGATATAATTATTATTTAAAGAATTAATGACTCTATGGCTATTTGATGTACAGAAAATTTATCTGGCAATTTGTTTGGAGCGTGTATGAAAAATTTCAAAAGAATTGAAAGAAAAGTCCACCGTGGGAATATTTTGAATGGGCGAAAGTGATGAGAAAAAATGTAAATGAATTAGTTGTTAAAGTTAATTGAATATTAAGGCAAAAATTCACAATACCACAAATTATAATGTATTTTGTAGCATACAGACAGTACTTTTTGGGAAACCAGTACACATGCCCATTCGCTTTAACACTGCCGCCGAAGACTAGACAATAATAGACTTACTTCTGGAAGTGCAGGAATTATTAATTCATGGAGGTGTTTGGTATTATCCTTGGCTTGAAAAGCTGCGGCGGTGCGTAGAATAGTTGAGACATGGAGGTACTAGGAAAATGCTGGTTGCATCGGTTTCTCCGGATGTTGAGTGCCAATCACAAAGAGAAAGTGGATAGTCGGTTCTCAAGAGTTTCTGAACGGAATCCAAAGAAGTCCAGATGAGTAATGGATGCATCACTGGGACCTCAAGATGAAAGCTCGATCTAAGCTTTAGTTTCTTTGTCTTGAAAATTATTAGTCAGACTTCTATCTCACAAAGTGCCTTGTGCTATATAGGATTACGTAACACTTGAATGGTTCTTTAAATATCCACTAAAATGCAAATTCTATAAACTCGCTCTTGTAAGATAACTGAACTTACATGTAAGCTTTCTGTATTGCATTCAAAATATGTGAGAAAATATGATGTTTTCTCGAATGATAAGAGATTTCGCTTCAAACGCTTATACATCAACAACAATTATTTCTCTTCACGAGGTTTGAGAAAGTACACCGTTTGATTGGATGTTAGCACACAGAGGTATGATGTGACTGATAATAATTGCATCAAATGTGCGCACAGAAACTGTGCATTTAATTTTTGAGACCTGGCCCTTATTTGGTGTATGAGAAAACTGTGTTTTCATCATTCCTTTACGTCGAAATTAATACATTGGATTAAAATAAGAAGGAAACAAATGTAAACCCAACATATAATACCTCTCTTTACAATATTTTTCACAACTAGGAACGTTGTTAAACAAATTCAACTAAAAGGCTTTATCTTTTGAGACTTAAGAATTACACTTGACATTAGATTTTCAGATGAGCACTCTGAAATGCGTAAAGAACGATCGTAATCCATCAGCAAAGAAAATTCAGCTTTTCGAAGTGTAAGCTATAAATACAGAGCACATTTTATTACCGTGTAGAAGGATCTTTCCATTTATTCTCATCAGTAGAAGATTGGCTGTAAGGGTGTGGCTTTTCAGTGAAATCCATGCAGTATTTTAGCCAAAATAATTTAGAGATTTGTGATGGAGATGATGCAAATAAATTTTTTTTTTTAGTATCAACAGAAAAATCTGATGTGTTGTACTCACATGCTCGTTCTCTGTTCTTGCACAAACTATTTTCACAAACGCTTATTCTCCATCTACCTCATGTTAATCGAGATAAAGATTTGCAGAAACTATCTTATTCCTAATTTTCTTGTAGGTGCAAGGGGAATATGTTAGGCTTTAAGCGATAGTCGAATCTTTTAAGAACTGGTTGCTAGTGGAGCATTCCATTCTCTTTGCACGTCCACGACATAAAAAAACGAATAACGAATTCCCTTTTGAGAAAAAATATAAGTATTGAAAAACTCAAACAAATAACATAGAATATCTCGGAAATGGTTCACTCGACAAAAAATGTGTATGACATAAGTTATGTGCTTTAACGGGATCTATATTTTTTGTGTAGCAACATTTTGTTTATCTCTTATAGTTTACCAGTTATGCGAAAGTCATTCAGAATGAAGAGAACTTTTGGGGACATTCCCAGAAAATTCAAGATATACATTTCATTTGCTATGAAAATAACTTAAACATATGATATTTTAATCAAAATCGTTAGAAGCATTTTTGAGAAAAAAAAATTCATGTGCAGGTAGTCTGAGATGGAGAGATTTTCTTGAAAATCCTCCTGTCACATCCTCGGAAGATAATGAACTCAATACCGACTTTTCGTTTTTCAGTTATTCACAGACACCGACAGACACAGACACACGGACAAGTCAGGGCACCTCAAAACATTTATTTTCCGGTGAAATCTCGGTATCGAATATTTGGGTGGACTGCAATACTTCCCTTACTTACTATACGTAGTAGAGAAAGTAAAAATGTGTTCCAACCTAGCTGATTTCAAGGTAACACATTTGCTCCACAAAATTATTTTCTGAAATTAAAAATACAATAAATCATCTAATAAATATGTCCCGTTTTCCAGCGTCCACTTGGATACTTCACTAGTGAGGTTAACTGTCATGGTTGATGCTAATGGCTGAGAAATTCATCCTTTGCTCTTTTTTAAGGTAACATATACGTTGCCATACGTTTCGAAATAAAATAGTTATGTTCTTGAAAACTATAACATATACAGATAACAGAATTTGTGAAAGATAGTGTAAGATTATGTTGTTCGATTAACAATCGGTTAACGCTAAAGTGTTTCATTTACAGCAAGGGAATTTACACTGTTTAATTTGTATAGTGCAACTTTATATATATGTGTGTGGTATGTGTGTGTTTTGGTGCAAACATCCTAAAACACACAAGTTTCAAGGTTTGGAGAACTATATGGAATTTCATGCAGAAATTTAAGGCTACTGATTGCACTACTGTTTGATGTATCTTAGTGATGTACTTTAATAATTAATATGCGCAATGTGTAATCTGGTTCAAAGCAACTCCTAAACCAAATCCTGTTTCTTTTAACCTTAAACCGCATGTACAGAAATCATATTGCATTTCTTCTAATTGACTAGAACTACTTACACCATAATGTGTGTCTTTCCTATCACTAGGAGAGGACAACGGAAGGAATAACAAAGGACTACGAATGAATAACATCTCCATAAACTTAAACGGAGATAGGTGACTGATATAAGCAAGCTGTATTCTTTTAGTAAAACACCAATTTCTCTTAAGATATTGCAGATAAGCTCAACAAATTTCATGTGCATGTACACTAGTGTCTACTATATACATCATATACATTTTGTGTATAGAGATAAGTAATGTTCATGAATCAACTGTTTTTTCTAGAACTTTATGTTTCTTATTTGCAGAAACTATCAGTGATACAACTTTGAAGTTTAGTACATAGACTCTCAGCAATATGTTCTTTAATGCTGCCAAGAGTGAATCCAATAGCTTAATTACCATGTTCAGAAAACTTATAATTCATGAAAAATATGTTTGAAAATGCATACTTTTTACTATTAATATTCACTAATGTCCATATCATTCAAGGTTACAGATGATTATAGGTTCACAATAAGCCGTTTTGAATATTGTGATGGAGTGTCTCTTGCCAAACCGGCTACTACCGCCAAATGTGACGTCTTTTCTATTTCACATGGCGACACCACCAGATGTGACGACGCCATCGGACCCCCTCGTTGGATGGGACTAGGTAGTTCAGGTTTTCAGATGGAGAGCTAAGTCTGCCAGGGAGGTGGCCGAGATGGAGCATTGATGAAAGCTGGCAAATGATTGACTTGTAACTCTGTTCCCAAAATCTGCTTTAACTTCTCTATGACCACAAAATGAAAGGGCTGCTTCGGGCAGCTGAGTTATTATTTGGTTGACGGCGTTGCGTTCCGTCTTCGATGTCAAAAGTGAAAACTTAGCACAAAATAATTTAAAGAGTTGAGTGTCACAGTGTTCTGCTAGCCATTGATAGGCCGAGCGCGAGCGTCAAAAGCTGTAAGTTTATATACCAGCAGGCCATGCTGATCCAGTGCTTCTCCCAGCACTGACGTAAGGGGTGTATATGACACTGGGCGCCGGGGTAGCGCAGTAGCTTCTTTTCCGGCTCTCGTATTGAGGATTGGGGGTTCGATTTACTGCTCTGGGGTGGCGATTTTAAGCGGTTCTATCCACGCCTTTACCTCTGACCACTCATGTGAAGTATCGTCAAGGCTCAAGTGATTCGGTGTTCACGGTAAAAGCTGTAGTCCTGTTATTCTCCCGTCATCCTCGCCCTACCAATGGAGGCAACGAATTCCGCCCGCTGGGTGCCTCCACCTCAGAAAAGGGTTCAGTTCTCGCTCGGTAGAATGACGTAACCCCCGAAAGTCATCGTCCGTATGGGGAGCGTTAGAAATGAATATAATTGTATGATATTTAGTCAAGTGCTAAGATGTTACAATAAATAAGGTTGTCTGCAGAAATTTGGCCCTGGCCATTGAATACAAGGGCAACAGTATTTTGAATAAATAACTATTAATACAGTAATAGAAGTAACCAATGAAAGATGGCTAAGAAAGTATGATAATGTTGATATGCGGAGTAAGGTAAGAGGAAGCCGAAATTAGTAAATGAATTGTTTTATGGAGACAGAACAGTTTTGTAACTGAGGTGTATTAGCAGAGGCGGTAGTCACAGGCTAATAAACCGTGAAGTCGACCCCATCCCAAACTCGGTCCTCTTGAGATGCGCGGAGTGTCTCAAGAAGCACTCCACGGCTCAAACTCGAGCGGAGAGTTAAGGAAGAGCCCACGCAACTTCTGCCTGCACAACATAGATATTGCGCATGGTCACATTCTCAATCTCAAAATGCACAACGTTTTCGTACGGGTTTCTAAATTAACTTTCACTTTTACTATCTCTGTCCCTTATCCAAAGCAGAGGAAATAATGTACCCGATTCAAAAAATTAGATATCAAGATTTAATCAAAAGTGACATGCTTTGAAACCCTCTTGAATCTATAAATTTAAGCGGTGTCATTCAAATGAAGACAAGATCCAACCGTAGCTACAGCCTACTACGATGCAGTTACTCACTTTAAGAGAGAAACAAAAATCAGTGGTGCAACAGAATAACAACACTAAACTTCACAATGTGCCAAACTTCTATTACAAATATCCTATTAAAATCCTCAAACGTAGAGACAAACTTACAATAACCCGCCTACGAATTGGACTCACCAGAATTACACACTCCTACCTGTTAAACAGAAGTCCTCCACCCGCCTGTAATGAGTGTCAAACCGCACTAACTGTAGAACATATTATACTGAGAATTTCAAAGTTTCAACAGCAGAGAAAACAATTTGGTATACCAATAAAACTTCATGCAGACTCAATAATCCTTTTTACTTCAAAATATTATCAACTTCATTAAAGCAATTGGATTATATAACCATATTTAATCAAAAGAATTAAAAACTGTTTTTGTTATTCTGAAATTACCGTAATATTCATTGTGTATTAATTGTTCTTGTAAACCATTGTTATGCTTAATGTGTAAAAAATGTAATTGTAAGATTATGGTTATTTTCAATGCGAACTGTTATATTCTTGTAAAATCGTTCTACTGAACCTAAATTGGTCGTGATTAGACCAAAATGGTTAGAGCGACCTTAAACAAATAAATTAAAAAAAAAGTCCACTTCCAAAGAGCCAGATGGTTCAGGCGCTAGCGTCTCTGGCTGGTATTTTGGAGGTGTGGGTGCAAATCCCACATAAAAGACTATCTGACTGCCCCAGATCGCGGCTTCCCTCATTTGGAAAGCAAATTGGATATTTCATTGTCACGTCGTTTCCCTACAGACTAAAATAAATAGAAATAACATAGTACAGGAAGGTGGTCTCCCAACTATGGCCATCTATCTGACTGGCACTGACTACATGTTACAAAAATGCACAATTCGACGATTCCAAAGGCCGTTCTTTCAATTAAATCAACATGAATAAACAGGAGGTATCTACCAGAAAATTATTCAAGAATTCGATTGAGCAAGCTGACTACGTAACTAATACCACCTGCCTAGCACACCGAGTCACGTGTAGCCCAGAATCTACACATACCATGGTCTTACCGTTAAAATAAGGGAGCAAAGTTCAATCCTGGTCAGCAATGCAGTTTTATATGTTTATCGTGCAGCTTTCGATACATCGGACACATTTTATCTTAGTACGGAATTTAAAAATGTGTTGCATACTTTTGGTTCCATCAATTAGTACTGACGTTATTTATTTGCTTTACAAATTACAAAAACTAGATGAGTCAAATCGATTTACAACCAACTGGTTGCCAAATTCTGTCAATCAAGATAACTAAGTGCAACTGATTTGATTAAATCAATTGAAGAAATTTCATTACCACACTTTAAAGAAGGAGTCTGTAATACGTAGGCCCTATACTATAAAGTGCTCACAAATAAGGTATATTTAATTATTTAAGATATTAAATTATTTTCTTATTCCTGTTTAAACGACCATCCGATTTTTTTACTGTTTTGAACGCCACTTATTATCACTTTTTAGGAAAAGGTCCTGCGTGATACCTGTTGACATATGTAAAAAATAAAAGAACACATATTTTGAATCAAGTTTTAAATTTGATTCAAGCATCTTTAGCGGAAGTAAGGTAAGGAGTTTCAGAAAAATTACTCCATCCCAACTAAACTTTTGCTTTTGAAAATGCTTTCAATTATTTTCTTTCTCGAAGGTTCAAAAGGGGTTTTACCTTCCTTACCATATACATACAGAGGTATGCAACTTACCCTAAACTTCAATATCGAGATATCACCAGAAATACACATTTTAATATCCTCTTCCCTCCCAGAAAACTAGAAAAATATCCCCCGCGGATGTACTTACGTGTGCCTGTGTGTCAGCCACTGCAATACGTTAAGCTTTCCTACATTTTAGGCAAACTATTTAGAAATCGTAATACTCATTTTCGCAAGACAAACATTAATTGCCGTCTCAGCCTCCTACATATAACACTGCGTTCAACTATTAATGCAATTAACATGAAACAATACACGACAACGAAGGTCTTGTGACGATTATATATAAGCTTTCTTCCGAAGCTTTAAGCCTTAGCATTTTGGTTTATACTCCATTCCTTCTTGTATGATCCAGAACCACAGTAGCGATGCACATAAAGATAGCACCCTAGCTGCAAATACCTGAGGGAAGAACATCATCTCACCCTAGGTATGGTCAACCTTACACGAGGGAGAGAGAACCCATACATAATGTACAACTTCATTACCCGAAAGGGGGTGAAACACTTTATGCCCGAGGTGTAATCTATGCCATAACGCTCAGTGTTGCAACGTTACAAGCCTGGCCCACCATCAGTTATCCCAGCATGCGATAAATCTTCCAAAGTTTGAAAACCTTCTCTGAACTCTAATATTTCACACTGCCGGTCCCCGGCTTATTTGAAGCTTTGCCAATTGCTACATGATGATGATCACCACCACCACCACCACCACCACCACCACCACCACCACCACCACCACCACTAACAACACCACCAGCACCTCCACACCACCTTCACCATCACCCCACCACCAACACCACCGCCACTGCCATCACTACCACCATCTCCACTACCAAAGCCATCACCACCTCCACTATCACAACCACCACCATCACCAAGACCATCACCACCAACACCACCACCAACAGCACAACCTTCACCACTAAGACCATCATCACCTCCACCATAACACCATCACCAACGACCCAATACCAACCCTTTCACTACCACCATCTCTACCCACCACCTTCACTAGCTCCACCACCACCTACACCAATCCTACCACCTACACCAACCCTACCACCTACACCACCACCACTTCCACCGCCAAGGCCTTCATCACCTCCAACACCAACACCACCACCACCACCACCACCCCCTCCATTACCATCACCTCTTCCATCACCACCACTTCCACCATCAAGGCCATCGCCACCTCCACCATCACCACCACCACTACTACCACCAAGACCATCACCACCTCCTCCCTACCACCACTTCTACCCCACCACTTCCACCACAAAGGCCATCGCCACCTCCACCATCACCACCACCACCACCACCACCATCAAGGGCATCACCACCTTCACCACCAACACCACCACCTCCTCCACTACCACCAACACCAACACGGGTAGCCCATTTCGTTAAGGCACGGACTCGTGAGCGTAGGTCCGCAGTTAAAATCTCGCTAGGTTCCTGACTGAAGTTTTTTCCAGGTTTTCCTCAGTCTTATAACTGGCAAACGCCGGGAAGGTACCCTAAATTAGGCCTGGAAGGCCTTCCCAAAATTCCTTCCCCAATTATCACTTCATTTCATGTATCATCAGTGTCCACCACCTGTGGTGCCGTATGCATTAAGAACGGACGTTAAGCACCGCCAAAAAATCTCGTTTATGGATTTAGTGTTTCGATATTACAAATTTTGAAGCTCTTATATTCTTCATTTTCATAATCCTCTATCACATGACAGCCCTTCTTAATTGAATTTCTTGACTTTGTCCAATGGCTCTGGTATCCAATAAGATCGAGTAAGGCTACGCGGTTGGTTGGCCGAGTAAAATGCTGCGAGCGAATTCCAATGCTTGTTGCGAGATTGCTGTTTAACTTAACACATTCCTTACGTGACAATAGCCAACATAGTCATAATGCTACTACTTATCTAATTCAAAGTGTGGTACTTTTTTGGAAGTGGAATACTTCTTCCGTTTGGAAATATATGTACTTATACATTTTTATATTGCTTAATAACTTAGAATGCCGCATTTTTGTTTCACGAATCTCGTTTATACGACCTTAATTATTTTGGATTTTCGGTTTATCCGAATTGATTTTGTCCACTTTTCACCAAATATGTGCATCTTTGATAAATATAATATAATGTATACGTTGTAATGTTGGCAACGCAGGTAGCGTAGAGATCTTCGCCAATTAAATTAAATTGAGCTCTATTTATGGACGCTCTTTATCTGCTATGGTTCTTAGCGTCCTAGTCTATATTGAGCGTGAAATAGCGGAAGGTTTGCTCTCAGAGGCCTCTCTATCAGGCTTGAGGTTCTTTTAGGTACCGTAAATATACGACGGTCACCACCGGGACCAGCCGGGACCACTGGCTTTACTTCGCTTTTGAACGAAACCATGCTAAGGATTTTTACGTCCTAAAAGAATCCATCGCCCTCCTCCGGTTTGAACCCGCGACCTACAGACTAGCGTGGTAGCCCCAGACTATGGAGGACGGCAAGAGAGATCTCCGTCGGTCGCACGCTTCAAGCTAACAATAAGTGGCGTTACCATGGTCATCATGGGTTTTCTCGGGGGTTCCTCCGGGTCGCCAGGCGAATGCTGGGAAGAATCATTACATCCCCCTAATTTCCTGTCCCTCCATTTCATCTGCTTTTCATTTCACTTCACTTTTTATCTGCTTGGTTTCTTTCAGGGTTGCAAGTGGCAGGAGAAAAGGATGCTCTGAGTAAACCTTTGTCCCCGGACTGTGAGCGGTCTCTGATCCCGGGCTCCCCGGGGGGTGTGTAAGCTCACAGGGGGAAGGGGAGGTAGCTGTACCAGCCACCTCACAGGGAGTTAAAATCTCCCCTCTGTCTCTTCTCACCTCATCCCTCCCTCGGGGACGCCCCGTCAGGGGCCTCGGTGTAAAAGCAATGTGAGGTCAAGGTGCTAAGTGCCCCTCCGCTTCTAGTTCTATCCTATCCTATTCTGCTATGGTCATTGTCATAGAACAGCAAAACTAAAGTGTGTGAGATTATGTTTCATTAGTTTTCAGACTGATAGCGACAGTAGACGACTTTCAACTATTATTATTACTTTCTCTACTACGCATAGTAAGTAGGGGAAGTATTGTATTCCACCCAAAAATTCGATACCGAGATTTCACCGGAAATACATGTTTTGAGACCCCCTGAATCCAAAAAAAAAGCATTTTTGGAAACATGTCCGTGTGTGTGTATGTGTGTGTCTGTGAACAGCATAACTCAGAAACGAACAGTCGGATAAACACCAAACTTGGTATTTAGGTTCAGTATCTTCCAGAGATGCGACACGAAGGTTTTCAAGAAAATCGCCCTACCCCAGACTACTCTTTACATAGAACATTTTTCGAAATTTTAATTTTCTCAGAAATGGCTGTAACGATTTTGATCAAAATATCAAATATTTAAGATACTTTCATGATAAATAAAATATAAATCTTGAATTTTTCTGGAAATATCTCCAAAAGTATTCTTCATTGTGAACGAATTTTGCATAACTGGTAAACCATAAGAGAGAGACAAAATTTTACTACACAAAAATGTAGATCGTGTTAAAATACACAATTTATGTCATATACATTTTTTATTGAGTGAACCATTTTCGATATATTGCTTGTTATTCCCTTAAATTTTCCCATACTTATACTTTTTCTCAAATGGGAATTCGTTATTCATTTTTTTATGTCCTGGAGATGCAAAGAGAATGGAATGCGCCACATAGCAACCAGCTCTTAAAAAATTTGACTATCGCTTAAAGCCTACCATATTCCCCTTGCACCTACAAGAAAATTAGCAATAAGATTATCATCTCGATTAACATGAAGCATATGGTGAATAAGCGTTTGCAAAAATTTTACAAGAGTAGAGAAAGTCATGTGAGTGTAACACATCAGATTTTTTTCTCTTCTGCTTTTGTAGTGATCCAAATTTCACTAACGTTTGTGTTCATTCAATAGGTTTGTTTCCGGATATCCGAATTTTTGCTAATCCGGATTACCTCCGGTGCCACTTAGTCCGGATTACCTCCGGTCCCACTTAGTCCGGATAAACGAAATTGTGCATTGCTTAAACATACAGGATGATTTATGAGGAACTGACACATTTCTTTCTTAATTATTCTGTTCGAAATTCACTCAATGCTCCCATTTTACCACCAAATTAAGCAGAATGTTCTGGAGTTTCGATTGCCCGTCATTAGATGTTCATGTTTTATTCGTAATTGTTAGTTTTATTGTCGGCAATTACTTTTGAGATTGTGTTCTAGTCGACGTGAACGACTGCTCCTTGTAAAGCAATACTGGATTACGAATTCAATTACAGCTACTCAAAGGACATACCAGAGGGAATTTGGTGTTGGAATCCTCTCCAAAGAAACACAATACTGGGACTGGTAAACAAATTGGAAACAACTGGATCACTGGTGAGTGAAAAAGGCAAAACTCATTCATCTAGACTTCCCACGGTTGTTTACGTAAGAGCGCGACAGGACCAGTCACCCAAAAAAATCATTAAGACGTTTGTCGCAGGAGACAGGGTACAGCTACTCAATGGAACCAGATAAGGATTGACGAGTGAATTATTGGTTTCAGGCGTTCATTGTGCATAATCCTAGCATATTGTCCATCACATGGTTCACAGATGAAGCATAGTTCCATTTTTCCACTATGTGAACTCAAATAGCTCACGCTATTGGGCCAGCGAAAATCCACATGTCATTCATGAAGCATCGGAGTTTGGTGCGCAATATCCGCACAGAGAATAATGGGACCATTTTTTTTAATAATGTGAACACTGCAGAGTACCGACGGATTTTCATGGCGTTTGCTGAACAACTAGACGATGTAGAGCTGAGTCAAGTATATTTTCAGCAGGACGGCGCTACATGCCATACATCAAATGAATCCAAGGCACTAATTGCAAGTTTCTTTGACGACCGGATAATTTCCAAGAACCTGTGGCCACCGAGATCTCCGGATTTGACATCCCCGGACTTCTAGGGGTTACTTAAAAGACAGGGTTTATACCACAATCCTCACACATTGGACGATCTGAAGCACAACTTTACACAGGAGATTCAAGCTATTGACAACAGAGTCCTCCAACGAGTGGCCAGTAACATGGGACGACGTGTTGAGTTGTGCCATTTGCTATAGAGATAAATAATCTCCCAAAATTCCTCTGTATTTCAGGTATAATAAGTTGTCGCTAGCGTAACTCGTTTTGAAAGAAAGAAATAAATGTGTCAGTTCTTCATAAATCACCCTGTATTTTAATATTACCATACTGTTTTACTGAGTATTCCGCACATAGCTGCGTCATCAATATGAACCAAATATCATGTAAGAAAGTATTAAGTATTAACCAATGAGAACCGTGTTTCACTAAACAATTACTGTTTTTTTAACTACCACGAATGTATCAACTTCTGTATATGTTTTCAATTAAACAAAAGTTTCCCTCTTACCCAGGAATTGAATCCAGGGACATATATTTTGTATGAAGAATTTGCAGAATGCTATATATCAGCTTTTTTTAAAAACTTTTAATTAGTGTCACATGTAAAAGCAACTATTGTTAAGATAACTCTCGGTGCGTGTTGTTAATTCTATATGTGGCGTTTTAAGTTTACACTCGTGGCATCACAAGACTCCTTAACATCATCTCAGCGCAGTTTCGCTGTCTGGAAGGCACTAGAGAAAATTTCGCGAGGAAGGCAGGTTCTTGAAGAGGACAAGGTAGGTAATTCAGAAGTAGGTGACAAGTAGTAGAGCCAAGTGACGTCACATACAGTTTACGTGACGTGCCTTCTCCGTGCCAACCAGAACAGTTAGAACTGGAATCTGCACTTCATTGGAGCGGAAGATGGGCTGTACTTCCCGTTGGAAATCAAGAGGTTACCAAACTTCCATATTCTTAACTATTCATGCCAGCGATAGAGAAATTACGATTTTCAGGCTTCATAATGTATATATGGCCTTAGAATTGGCATATTAATTCTCATTTTACTTCATAACATTTTGTACAATTTTAATATTTTATAAATACCTTCAGATATCTTGTCCTTGTTGGGTTTTGAATTTTAAAATTTTCATAAATAGTATTCGTAAACAGTGCGCACAGTTTAAATGTTTCGAAGCAATTGCTCGATTACTCCGCTGCCCATCCCAGCGTTGCTGCCGATGTCTTCCTCCATGAACTTACGGCGTTCGAATGCTTCGTTTCTTTTAATTTATAGACGGAAAATTGTATATGGAGATATCACTGTAAATGCAGTTCACGTTTTAATTTCTCCTGAAGTTTCATACTTAAATCAGGCATCTTTGAGGAATGTAATGTGAAGATTTTCAAGGAATTCTCCCATTCCAAGAACATTTTCGTTTCCAAAAATAGCAATAATGATTTTAACTAAACTATCAATACATGCTTGAAATATTGGCACAACAGTGAAAACAAAACGTGTATCTTAAATCTTATTAAATAACCCACAAGGTCTTGATGTTCATTGAATGTTATGTAACAGCGAAATCATAAATACAGCCCTCGTGAAGATATGCAGTTTATTTATCATTTCAGTCTTAAAATATTTGCTGATGTTCCCTTTATTGTTATTGTCTCTCCTCGTTTTAAACAATAAAATCTGAAGTGTTAAAAATATTCCTCTTTGTTCATTAGGAGCTCATGGTATAGCTGATATATTTATTGAGCAGTTTTTAAACAGTTGAAGCACTGTACGCCCAACAAACAATGTGGTTTTAGGAATAGCAATTTAAATAATTTCTTTGCTCGCTCTTTGATTTCCAAAGCTCTATAAAGCACGTAACAAAATGTGTATTTTGTAGTGCTTTTGCTTGGTAGTATGCATTTAAAACATAACATACTTGTCTTAAACTAACGAGCTTAATAGAAATTGCTGAATGAAGAAAATAGTCCGTTGCCAGCGTAATCTAATAACTATGATGAATTTAATTGAGCACTACCATTTCAAGGGCCATGGCAATTAAAATACACATAAGGTAGCGGTTAAAATGTTAAATAATTAAATATTACAAAAGGTCGGAGGCCTTTGGTTTTCTGTAGAATTGATTTCCACTGTGTGCGTCCCTGTAAAGTTAAGAAAACGCACTGTCGTGAAGAAAAGTATTAAACATTGCCTACGAATTATTTATTATCTTTTTGAGGAAGTAAAATGGCCCGTGCGTTTACTAAACATTACACGTTTTCTGAGAATAGTGAAAAAACTCTCACACATTAGAGAAATCCAAAACAAAGAGAAAGATGATCCATAGTGCTACGGGACCAAGAGATCGTTAGGAAAAGTTTACAGATATATCGAGGTTGTGTGCACAATCCAATTATTTAATATATAACAACAGAGTTTTAAAAGAGTCATTCATTTTTATACCTGAAGTTCATGCAAGAAAATACCGTCAGAAGTGCAGGGATTGCCCGCTGACCTCCTGAGGGATTTCTTCGAAACATTTAAACTGCGGTCACTGCCCCCCCCCCCCCCCCCCACTCGCAATTATCTCTGTAGCTGCAGGCGTCGCTGTAGTATTGCATTGGGATAAAAATATTGACTTTTCGGGGAAATTGCGAGAAAACCAAAGCTAAGCCTTTTATCCGATTTTCTCCCATTTTGTTGCCAATAATACAAAATGTAACGAGAGTGTTATGGGAGTTTCAATATTTTACACATTCCAGAGTTATAATTACGTAACTCGGAAGTTACTCAACCTTACTGTTAAAAAAGCTACTTATTTGAATAGTTATAAACTAATGCGTTTTTTGAGCTATTCTCTAGATATCTCCTGATTATATATACGATTTTTAGAAATGGTCACTGTGAACAACATAATTTAGAAACAAAAGGTATAAATATCTTAGTTGACATTTCCTGCTCTGATGATGTAATGCCTGGGTTTCTTATGAGATTTCCTTCATTCCAACTTCCAGCTATTTTTTCGATTTTCTCTCAAATGTTTCCATTGGTACTGCAAATAGATGTACTTCTATAAAATGTCTGATAAGTCCCTTTCATTTGAATGCAATTTTATGTAGTTCGTGGATATTAAAAGAACAGACCGACAGAAACATATTTCAGAAAAAAAGTTGGGGAGTGTAGCTCTCATATGCCCGTATATTTCGTGTGGCCGTTAACATTTCAGAAATATTCACTGTTTTATGTCTGGATGCTTCTAATCGAGGTTTAGTAATGAAATATTAAGTGTCCCCCTTTCGTGTTCACTAGACTGATTGGTTTAATAAACAATTGGTAATGTGTACAATAAAAAGTCTGTTAACGAACTGAAATATCTTCACTGTAGATACTTATAATAGTTAACATGAATTACATAAAAACAGTAAGCTTTTGTATGAATAATCTTAGAATCTTTAGGAAAAAATTAAGGGTAGATAACGTTATATAATTTTTACAGTTAATGTTTTCTTGCATCATGCTTTTCAGTTTAGATTTCCACATAATTATACGTTTTCGAGAATTATTACGTTTTTAAATAATAGTGTTTTCTAATGGTTAGTAATAATTGTATGCCAAGAGAGATACACTGTCATTCCCGTGTGACACAGTGAACTGAAGAGTTGGGTATTTATATCTCACTGGCTCGCACCGTGTTGACTACAAATGCACTTACTATAGCCATTAAGAGGCACATCAAAAGACGTAGGACGGTCGGTCATTGCGCCTGCGCGGTACCGCTACTTGCCTTGTACCGTTAACACGGGTAACCCAAAGCCAGAACCGGGATGTTCTCGACGTCACGTGTATTAGATGGGTATAGTTCACGGATTGTTCGTGAGGGCGCGTAATATTCCGGCTATTTCAAAACATGAGAGATTTGCGAAGTAATGCGGTTCCCTTCTCTTTTGCCTGTTTCTGTATTTCTGTCGTTTCTTACATTTTCTGCGTTTCTCTTTTCCCTACATCGTACAATGTCTCCATTTTATTACCTTTCCTTTTTCTATCCTTTTTCCTTTTATTATTACATTTCCTTCTTAGCTATTCAAGTTTATTTATATTTTAGTTATTTTCTTGCAATCGATTTTCCCTAATATTTCTGTAATCAACTTACCATTATAACCATTGTAATTATGACATACTTGCAATTAATAATAATAATAATAATACAATTTTTACACTACTCAATTCTATCTTATATTTCAGTTAATTATTATTACATTTCCTTCTTATGCTATTCAAGTTTATTTACATTTTAGTTATTTTCTTGCAATCGATTTTCCTTCCTATTTCTCTAATCAGCTTACTATTATTTCCTTTGTAATTATGACATACTTGCAATTAATAATAATAATAATAATAATAGCCTGTTTACAATACTCAAATCTTTCTTATATTTTGGTTATTTTCCTAGCATTCGGTTTTCCTTCCAACATCTAAAATCTACTTACTATAATTTTCACTGCAATTATGAACGGAGAAATATAGCTAGGTGCAAAATAATTAATGAAAGAGAAGCATTCTGAAACAATTATGAACGGAGAAATATAGCTAGGTGCAAAATAATTAATGAAAGAGAAGCATTCTGAAATGCCTTAACGTGACAGTTCATTCAAGCCCCTAATCAAAGCACAAACATACTCATTCAAAACGTGAAGAAAATCATGTAATCCGTGTTGCATATGTATACCTACAGTGCAGTAAGTCGGATTACTAAATCACCTGATAAAGACGCCGCGATAGCGTGTGCAACTCGCATTCGACAGGTCCTGGGCTCGATCTCCGGAGACCGCCCACTCTGGCCCATGAGTTTTTCGTGGTTTCCTCGGGTCGGCTGGCGAATGCTTCCTTACCCATCATCTTCCTTGTCATTTGTTTCATGGCTGTAGGATCCGACTACGGTGTTCGGCGGGTTGCTGCTGGGCGGGGGCTGTGCGCTATGTAAAGGTGGAGGTGCTTATGCGGGACTCCACCATCTTTTCCTTCACTTATTCCTACCTACCACCTGGACTTCCTTAACCCGGCGAAATAAGCCAAATCTTTCTTTTCTTTCAACTCTTCAACTATCTCCCCTTTCAAAAAAAAAATGTAAAGGTTTCTTCCCTAGCGTTGTTGCGGGACTACTGAGTTAGGACCCGCCTCCGAGGGGGAGGGACCATCGGAGGGAGGAGGATTGTGGGTGGACCCAGGCGGAGTAGGATGGTTATATCTGGAAATGTTAGGAACTCCGTCCATGCTTGCGCCGTCGTCATCCGCATCTAATCGTCCTTTGGATCTCTCTCTTCATCCCTCCCTCCTAGGAGTCACGGTAGAAGTAAAAAGGGCCGTTGCGGCCTACTTGCGGAGCTCTGCCCCTGTTGCAGGGGCCCTCCGTACGTCTGTACCTTTACATCTGAATCCCCTGGTATGTCGGCAAATTTATTATTTTAGTTGCACGGGTGGTTACTCTAAATCACCAAAGCTTACCGACAGCTCCTCGCATTTCTATTAATACAAGTATATATCTGCAGCTTTCACCTTTAGAGTGGACTGTCCGCTGTGCAATTAAAGCTGTTATATTGCCTAAACATGTCGGTTTACACTGAATCAGTTATGCAATCCCTGATCATCATAAAATCCAATGTATTGTGCAGTATGAGTGCAATGTGTCAGATTATTTATCTGTGCAGAAGTACTTTTAAGTATGGTGGCTTTGTTCGCGTACCTTATAAAGATGCCTGTCAATGTTTATTTATTCGACAAAATACCCTTCAATATGCTTAAAAATATTTTTTTTGTTTAACCTGAAGTGACCCAGGGGTGGAAATTTCAGGTTTGGTTTCACCAGAACTGCTTGCAGATTTTCTTTTCAGATCGAAGTAAGTGGATATTAAGAAAGTTGAAGAATAACTAAGAATTAGCATCTTGAGAGGAGAGAATTACATGTAGGTTCACATCCTTTAGAAATATGCAATAATAATGAATATCACAAATAATTAGGGTTGGCTAAAAAGTATTTTTTTTTGTTATGTTTAAAACGATAAGAAAGCACGCCCTTTTTCGTCTAAACTAGGATTAGTTTCATTGTTTCAAACATGTTTTTGATTTCATTATGCAAACACGAAGGCACATTCATGTGCAATGAGGAAAAAAAGGCATGCTAAAGGTATATTTGCTATGGCTAAAGGCACCTGTGTAATCTTCATTTAATCTGCCTTCTTTCATTTGTAAGCTAACATATGTTAGCTAACATTTGAAGATGTCTTCGTAATGAAAACTCTGGAGAGAAAAACTAACCTTGATTGAACCATTCCAAATTTTACATAGAAATATTACAAAATTAGAACTCGTAGTTTTCTGTTGCAGCCAAGGCATCTTGAATTCCTTCTCTTTAAAAACCATAAATACAATGAAATTTTTTAATATTATTAAGGTGGTAGTGACAGTGGACAAAGTCCCAGCAGTGAACAGCGTTCGGTTAAATATTATTTTGACTGAGAGAAGTAACTCCAAATTTAAGGGTCAACTTGCACAAGTTCAAAGTAATATTTTTAGGTCTAAAATCTAGTGTACGCATGCTGTGTGTGTATCCTTGTAGGTAAGCTCTTATACGCTTGCACCGATGTCGATCAAATTTAGCACAAATATTCTCTAAGATTGCTCACCCCGTGGTATGAAGGTAACGTGTCTGCCTCAGATTCAAGAGGTCCCGAGTTGAAATCTCGATTAGGGCGAAATACTCGGATAAGCTTTTTTCGGGATTTTCCCTTATCCTGAAAAGATGAATGTCAGGTAACTTAAGTTCTATGGACACTGGAACCATTTGAGCGCTATTTCAGCTATTTCATTCATCGTCGGACATGACCTATCCGGTTAAAGGATGTTAAACTATTAAAATAAATAAAATTTTAGGACAAGAGTAAAAGTCCTAAGAGCAGTAATAGTAAAAACACCCTTAACAGGAGAGTTGAAAATATTCGAGGAAGGCAGTTTGTAAGTTTTCTGCACAGATGGGCCTATTTTCTCATCTTTTACAAAATAAAAAGACAAAATCTTGTTCTCTTTATTCTATTTAGGAGTTAACATTCTGCGGGAGGCAATTTGGAAGCTTTTGAGCCTGAATGGGATTGAATGACGCCTACGAATTTTTCTTTGTGTTGAAAGTAAAGTGAACAAATTAACAAATTAATGCTGGTATATTAGTGTTCAGTTTATTTATTTAATTGTAAGTAAATAATAAATTCAAAATGAATAAGGTACTTTATTTCTCCAAAACCGTCAGAAGGTCGGCAATTTTGGCTACTTAGTCGTTGTTTAATAATTTTAAAAAATCCAAATTTGTTTTATTTTGTAAATAATCGACTGCTTTAAATATTACTAAAACCGTAATGATTTGATCCAGCATGCAAACGAGAACATATTTTCAAAGAAATCTTACACTTTTGCAAACAAATTTGACGCCTGAAAAATGACTTCTATTACAACAACAATGATATTTTCCCCACCAAAGGTAAAGTTCTCTTTTAATAACTCAGATTTACAGAGACTGAAAATATGAATGAACAAATCCTCAAACGCACCTGGGATCCATACGCCAACAAATGGCTTTACAGAATAAGGGAGAAATTCCGTAAAACCTATCTAGGGCAACTCACCCTAAACGAGGCGTCGGATGACGCTAATAGAGAAACTAATACGTTACCTTTACAAAATACGATATTGCATGAATGATCTATAATAACATTCCCGCACTAATACATACAGGATTCTGAACCCCATGTAGACATTCGGTTGGCTATTGTTGGAGCTTCGAGCTCGGCATAAAAACCGCCTTTTGTAATGGTGACCGCTGATGATGGGCCTTACAGATGAACCTACAAATGAAATGCCTTGTCCTTCCCCCTCCATGCCTTCCTCAATAACGGAGCCATTCGTCACGAGGAGGATTTCCGAATTCGCCTGCGGCATATATAGCTGTTGTTTGACTAGCGGGTTCGGAGATATCGTTAGTTGCGGTAAAAACGAACCTCCGTAACGGCATAGGAACGGTTTGAACGTTAAGTTGACCATTTCTGTTTCAAATCAACATATTTTTTGTGTTTTCTGCCAATTTTCAATTTCTATATTCTTCACTAGGCAGAAGAATTAAATGCCTATTGTCGACGTGTATATTTCACCGGAAACACGCTTTAAATCCCTTAAATATATAAGGAGAGTTTTTATAAAAAAAATATGGCTTAACTAAAAGAGAAACCTGAATAAATACCAAACTTTGTGTTTAAATCGGACACCGATATGAGTAGCCGAGGTCGTTAAGACACGGGCTCGTGAACGGGAGGTCTGCGGTTGAAATCCCGCCAGGACCGCCCTCTCTGATAGTTTTTCTTTTTTCAGTTTTTCTCAGTCCTCATACTGGCAAATAACAGGAAGGTACCCTAAACCCAGACCTGGAACGTTTTCTTCCCAAAATATAATTTCACTACATGTATCATAGGTGTCCACCGCCTGTGGTGCGTATGCTGTATTAACTGACGTTAAACACTATGCAAATTAAATCGGGCACATTTATTTTAAGGATTCAAGGGCGAAGATTTTTGGATTCCTTCCAACCAAACAGCTTTTACATGAAACAACATTATTTTTATTTTATCTAAAATGGCTAAATATTTTGATTAAAACATTGTAAAATATAAGATTAAGGATGATGAATAAGATGTATATCATGTATCGCCGATGAAGCAAATTTCATTTTTGTTGAATTTTATATATCTGCGAAACCATAAACAGTAGATAAGAACATTAAATAGGTAAACAAAAAGTAAAGCGCCTAAAACAAACAATTTAAGCATGTCAAATAAACCTTTTTCGTGAAATTACACTTTTTCAAACATATGTTGTTTTTCGCGTAATTTTATCAGGTTGAAGTATATAATACATTAGAATATAAACGATTCTTTATGTTGCTTTCATACGCAGCAGCTCATGACAAACAAAATGAATTCATGATACAAAGTACAAATAGTTGGGCTCTCCTCAATATCAGCGTATGAGTCGGTATTTCCTAATCCGAAACTATTTCTGGATGGGTATTTATTGTTATTAAGTAAAGTGGATAGAAAGATTTCTACTTTAGCCACTACTCCTGTAGTACAAAGAGGAAGTCTTGTATTCCTTCAAAATAATCGATATCGAGATTTCACCAGAAGTACACATTTTGATGTCCACTGAATCCAGTAAAGGGCATTTAAAGGGAAATATTCGTGTGCATTTTTGTGTGTGAACAACATAACTTAAAAGCGAAAAGTCGGATAATACCGCATTTTATACCTGTCCCAGAGACAGTTTAAACATGCTAGAAGAAAATTTTCAGGAAAATTGCCCCTCTGAAAATAATCCTGTACATGGAAAAAGTTGATTTTCATTTTCTTAAAAGTGACTCTACGATTTCGATTAAAATACCACATTAAAATATTTGCATGATTAATAAAATATGTATCTCAAATTTTCTGTGATTGACCTGTGAGATTCTCTGCATTCTGATTGAATTTTGTGTACCTTTGTATTATAGTAAACCGTAAGCGGCACACAAAAATTACTATGCAAAAATCTAGAGCTAATTGAAATGTGTAATTTTAGTCAATGATCTCTTTTGGAGAATTAGCGATTTTCGAAGTATTAATTCTTACATTTTTAAGTTTTCCTAGATTATGGCATCTATAAAGCATCTTAAACAATTTTCTTTCTTCCCGCATGGGTTCCCTAGTAATACAAATTGACTTACGATTGGCGAACAGTTATGTTTTGTTTTCTATATTATTCATACAAGTCCATACTGCTTAATCTGATATTTCTAGTCACAATTTTATTGTAAACGGTGTAAAGTAAGTGGAAGAATCACTTTTTAATGAATAGGATATGAAGGGATTATGGGTAGAGAAAGTGGTCTGAGTGACACGTCAATAACACGCCAGCCTCCTCTATGTGCCTGCACACCTAAAACATATACTGAAATCATTCTGGAGAAAGTTCTGTTGCCATTTATTATGAATGACAGCAGGATAAATAATATTTTATATGTATGTATTGTTGTATGTACTCTATGCATGTATTTTTTACGATGCTTTATTTTATTTTTCAGCCAGCTTCATTACATAAAAGAGTAATAAATATTACATGCTCTTGGTTTTAGCTTTCAACATCCTTGGTACAATATACAATGTACAATACGTTTAACATTACTTTGATATTCTGTTGATATAAATTAGCAATTAGTAATAAGGTTCTCTATGTTTAACATTAGTCTTTTTATACTATTAAAAACTACAATGAGTTGTTTACAATTTATTACATTATTATAATATGACTTTTTAAAATTCATATAATTAATTACAACGAACTAGTTCTTCTTGGGTATTTATAACATACGTACTAGAGTATGTAGATTCTAATTACAGCTACGAGTATATACAAACACTGGTATGATCTTATTCTTAGATGGCTAATGTGAGGCATTCATTCTCTTTCTTTAACATTTTAATTAATTATTGTAGCTTATCAAAGTCTATACAATTTGCAAAAGTTAAAGATTTCATAAAGTTTTTCCCCAATTTCATGTGTGTGTGTGTCTGTGACTTGTAGAATAGGTATGTAAATAAATGGTAACTAGTAGAGCAAGTTGTGTTGTGTTACACATAAGACTTATTTTTATGGAATAAGTAACACTTTAATTTCAATATGGAAGCATTAAACATACGCATTTCAACTTTCGTGTTAGCTTTGCGTGGTCGTTTGTTTTCTTGGTCTTAGTGAATACGAATGCACGCATTGGAAGCGGATTTTACAAACGTAGGAACATTTACGGTTGCCAACTTGCATTACTATGTCATAATATAATAAACTTTTTTTCATCATGATCCTCAGCTTACACCACAGTTCCGCATTACTCTAATCACACGATACGGCGCTGCCATCTAGACATTTACTTTAAGCTCTCTTTTTTTTTTCTTTGCCTATAATGGTTAGAGAAAATATTCTACTCCACCAAAAGAATTGGTATCATGATTGCAATTGAAGTACATGTTTTAAGGTCCCTTAATCTAAAAAAGAAAGAAAGAAAAGAATCATCACGCGCATCTATATTGACTAAAAATTGATCAGACTTTGTATTTAAGTCAACATCTTTCAAAGATACGACGAAGATTTCAAGAAAATCTCCCACCCCATGCTACCCTTTAATTGTAACATTTTTTGTTATTTTCTCAAAAATTGCTCTAAAGATGTTGAGTAAAGTACGTACCATATATTTAGGATATCTGCGTGAACTAATAAATCCATATCTTGAATCTTCTATGAATGACCTGTGAAAAAACTAAACTAAACTCCATGGTGCTACGGCCCATGCAGGACCTTGGCCTGACAACCCGACTGCCGACCTCACGCCCATATACGCACGGCAGAGCTGAAAGATCATCTAACCGATACGGGGAGGGGATGAGGCCAGCATCACGCATCCCCTAGCCGGAATATTGGCTCTCGAGAGTTCCATTTATTAAATTAAATTTTGTATCATTCTATGTAACTAGGAAATCATACAAGTACGACAAAAACATTTAAAGTTCATTAAAATAACAACTTGTGTCAAATGAATTTTTTCGTACCGTTAGCCGTTTTGGAATACTTCATTTTGCAAGTTTACACCTTTCTCTAGCGTGAGTGCATATGACGATTGTTAAAAGCTTGCGGTTCTTTCTTTCTTTCTTTTTTTTTTTTTCTTCTTCTTCTTCTTCTTCTTCTATGTATAAACATTTGAATGCTCTTTCCACATGTTGTAACTAAGCACTTCTTGCTTAATTACAGCAAGAATTTCTAGACAAAAATATGTGTATATCTGGAATAATGTATTGTGAATAAAAGAATCACTTTTGTCGTTGGTAGAGAAAGTCATGTGAATGAAACAATTGATCCTTAATAGATTTATAAAAATATAATTTCAAAAATCACATAAGAAAAATAAAGTTATGGCATTCAGAAGAAAATACCTTGTACGTTCTAAAATTATGAGAAATGATAATATCATTTAACAAATATCTCGTTTAAAATTTTTAGGCTGCGATATAAAGTTACGAAAGGGAAAACAATAAACAATAAACTTAATAAATTTCAAATGATAAGTAGCACAATACAAACAACAATAAAAACAAAACAAGGAAAGATATAAAATTAAAATGCATGGAAGTGAATCATTGGAAAATAACAACAAAAGGACAACAAAATATACCAAAAAAGTAATCTTTGGACTACGATGAGGAATAATTTTATTTAATCGGATCAAATCCACACTCAAAAGGTGAATTTTTTTCGACTGTGGAGATTTTTCTAAGGAAAGTAAAAGGTTGTACAATAGGACCAATAAGAGCAGTATTAAAAATATGTTCCAGTAATAAACGTATACAGGGAAATAAATAACAAGGTTACAACAAATTAAAGGAATTGGAAATGAAAAAATATTCAAACAGATAACATAATACAAACCAGAAGGAAGACGAGAAATAGGACGACCTAGGAGGAGATGGCTGGAGTGAAGATGGAACAGATTGCAAGCCTTTGATAGAGAAGAAGATGAAAAGTCATGTGAATGTATACCATTAGAATTTACTAGAGCTTACTTTATTCTCTAAACGTCACTTTCCGACCTATTATGGTGCCACACTATGTAACGTATTCGTAAGAATAAGAAAATGAAATTTAATAATTACGAATGAAGTCAGTCCTGTTATGGAAACGTCCCTCTGTGGTTAGCTAATTATAGAATTCCCAAGCTGTATCTCTTACTTAAAAGCCATCTGTACCAGTTCTTTGCAAGAGTGCATTGCTCTCTGTGTTGTCACTAGCAACGTAACCTTGGCAATGACATCCTCGGTAACTAGGACGCACTTGCCGCTATGCCCTTGTTTGTTCACCGGTATCTTCTCTCTGCTGTATGCGGATCAACAAAGCATTAGCTGTAACGTGATTGTGAAGAGAATTACGCTGAAAATACAATTAGCCTTAGTAATGTTATAGTCCGCGTATTAGTCGCTTAAGATCGCATGTAGATCGAGATATATGAAGATAAACGCTTTATATGAAAACTTCACCATGAATATCGACCTTTTTACATTCTCAGCCGCTTACCTATGGTAGACGAAGGAAATATCGTATTTTATTAATAAATTTTGTATCAAGGTTTCGTTGGAAAAACGCTCTTTGAGGCCTCCTGGGGCAAAAAGAGAAAAAGAAAATAAAAAATTAGCATGTTTGAAAAATAGTGTGTGTGTGTGTGTGTGTGTGTGTGTGTGTGTGTGTGTGTGTGTGCGCCCTGTTCTTTTCGGTGGACATAGACCATTAAGGCAGCTTCTAATTTCAACTTCTAAATGAATAAAAATGCGAGGGTCTTGGATTCAATTCCCGACAGTTCTTTAAAATAAGGTTTCTTGGTTTGCCTGGAGTCTAATGCGTAAATGTGTTTTTGCTCGTGCGTATATGATGTACTTACATGTATGATGATCTACATTCTGCACAACTATATATGGCAACAATAAGTGCCGCGAAGTTAACAAGATTAAATAAATAAAAGACTAAGAAAGTCTTTACATGGCTGGATATTAACATATCAGGTGTTGAAGGTATGGTAAAACATACTATATAGCTTTAACTTTTCGTCGTCGTAGTTGTTACTTCACAGAGAATGCATGTAAATAAATAGAATGTGCTACATTCACATGACTTTCTCTACCATCTATCGTTTATTAGTGGGTATATAATCTATTCTTACTAAAGCCTATTACCTTCTCTACTACGTATAGTAGTAAGGAAAGTATTGCCTTCCACCCAAAAATTCGATACCGAGATTTCACCGGAAATACATGTTTGGTGCCCTGTATCCATATAAAGCAGTTTTGGAAACTGACCGTGCGTGTGTTTGTCTGTGGGCAGCATAAGTTAAAAACGAAAAATCGGATACATACCAAACTTAGTATTTGAGTTCATTATCTCCCAAGGATACAAAACTAAGATTTTAAAGAAAATCCTCCCACCCCAGACTACCCTTTACATGGAACATTGTGATTAAAATATCACATGTTTAAGATATTTTTATGGGAAATGAAATGCATATCTTGAATTTTCTGGGAATGTCCCCAAAAGTTCTCTTCATTCTGAATGACTTTCCCATAACGGATAAGCCCTAAGAGACAAAATTTTACTACGTAAAAATGTAGATCTCGTTAAAACACACAAATTAGTTAATATACCTTTTTTGCCCAGTGAACCATTTCCGAGATATTGCTTGTTATTTGTTTGAATTTTTCAATACTTATTCTTTTTCTCAAATGGGAATTCGTTACTCTTTTTTATATTCTGGATATGCAAAGAGAATGGCAACCACATAGCAACCAGCCTTAAAAGAATTGACAATCGCTTAAAGCTTACCATATTCCCCTTGTACCTACAAGACAATTAGCAATAAGATGTTTCTGCAAATGTCTATCTTGATTAACGTGAAGTAGGTGCAGAATAATCACTTGTAAAAATAGTTTGAGAGAGTAGAAAAAGTCATGTAAGTGCAACACATCGTTTTTTTTTTTTTTTGTTTTTTTTTTTTTTTGTTTTTTTTTTTTTTGCTAATTCATTTAAATCTAAATACACCTTTGCTAAATATCTACATTACACATTTCCTTATAGATACAAAGAGAACAGCGATAATCAAATGTTTAAGAACTCGACGCTATATGTTGGCCTTAAAATTCCGTATTGTTTCCATGCAATCGTGAGAAGCAACTGAAAATCGATGGGATTTAGAAAGAATGACAAAATATTGAACAAATCGAACCATTAATAACGGATGTCTTGGAAATAACTGGTGATGCAAAACAACAACAACAACAAATTATTTGAAATAAATTGTGTGTTTTAAAGATATTTCTTTTTTGTGTAGTATGTTTTTGTCTATCCTTAACATTTACCAGTTATATAAGATTATACATAATTTCTTCCAAATGAAATGGACTTCACAGATCGTTACTGGAAAATTCGGATGTATATTATGTTTGTAATGTAAATATCTTTAATATATGTTATTTAAATCAAAATCGTGAGAGCAATTTTTTTGAAAATAAAAAGTTTCAAAAAATCTTCCATGTAAAGGTTAGACTGGCTTGGAAGGATTTTCTTGAGAATATTCGGGTTGCATCTTTGGAAGGTATTGAACCTAAATGCCAAGTTTGGTATTTATGCAACTTTTCTTTTTTGAATTATGCTGTTCAAAGATACACAGGCAGACAGAAACACACCATACACACGGTCCTTTTATCAAAAATGTTTTTTTTTTATTCAAGGAATATGTCCGATGAAATCTCGACATCGAATTTTTGGGTGAATACAATACTTCCGCTAATTACTACACGTAGTAAAGAAAGTAAGAAAAGCTGAGTATATTTATTTTAATGTAAGAACTAAACACAAATGACGTGGATGTAACAGATAAGCCACTGAGGAATGCTAAGCAAACAAAAGACAGAGCCAAATGAAAGTCAATCGGTATTGTTTATAAGGGTACAATTAGTATTTATTTCTGTAATCGGGATTTTATGAAATGCTGTAGACGTTTGCAGTGAAATTCGTATATAAACCTCTGAGTAACTTTTATTGAAGTTTCTGTATGCAAAAGTCATTTGATAATCTCGTTGCTGTATTTTTTCTGTATGTTGTAATCAATTTCATTACCAATGTATACTACATTGTATACTACATTGGATATTGTGAATAGTGTAACATCCGAAATTACCTAACAGACATTTTTTTATAATTTTCGAGGATTGTAGATTAGGTACTAAGTTCAAAATGTTTTATTTACTGCATTGTAAGAGAAGGGTATGTAAACTGAAGTGGTATTAATGTTATTTATTTGTTAGCCCCACGTTGTGGTAGCCAATTTGCGGCGGTTTTTTTGTTAAGTTTGTTAGTTCCACGTTGTGGTAGCCAATTTGTGGCGGTATTAGTGTTTGTTTGAAAGAATGCTACTGTTTATTTGCCGCACGTATTGAATACAATTTGTCGCGGTCACTTCGTGTTATCTTTTACTGCGCGCCTGTTATTGTATTTTAATTTTGGGTTCACTGTCCTCCGGCTAGCTATGATTTTTTTCGGTCGAGCACTTATCTTATACAGGTGTGTAAACGGAAAGTAGTTTTTATCCAAAGATAACACTGATGAAAGAATTTGTTTTACACTTTTTGTCTTAGCACATTATTCACTTTCACCTATTAATCGTGACACTCGCCAAACTGAAACTGTTATAATAACTTATTTACTGCACGTTATTAATTCGCGTACTTCAACTTTTTGTGTAATTAACTTTATGAGACTTGAGATTTTTCATAACTTTGCTACGCGTAACCTGCGAATCGATAAACTATGCTATGTATTCACCATGACTGTTTCTGTTGAACTCAAAGACGTGTAATGCACAAATGTTTCCGATGGACTGGACGAATCTGCCTCTGACTTAGCCCTTTTTATATTCCCACACCCCGATATGCCTAAACATTATAATCGAGCTGCTATTGGTTAATAAAACGCGCCAACATTAGCGTCTATTTTTATATCCAATGAAAATTACGAAAACATATGCTCTAGGAAAAGTGTTCCAGCAAATTCTAAGAAAAACGCGCCAATATTACGTCATTTGCTCGTCTCTAATAATGATAAACAGCTCACCCCCTCGCTACATTATTGCACGCTATTATTGTCAGTTTCAGTAAGGCCGTATAAACCCACTTCTCGACAATGCTTACAATCATCAAACATCTCAAATCAATGTCACACAATAATGCATATTCACACTACAATTACTCTTGACATTTACATAATTTGTGATACAAATTACTGCGTCAAAAGTTCATATCCTTATTTCGTTAAATAATGATATCAGGTGATTATGCGTTTTTATAAAGTGAAAATTGTAGAGCATTTACTTATTGAATAACTACGAACTAGAGAGAAACTCTTCGTTAAAATGCCATCTATTTGACTTATATAATTATTATTCTATTAAGAAAAGTGTACACCAGGTGGACACCAGAGGGTGCCTGGTTGCAATGGTCGTTCATTGCCTTCTCTTGGCGGCTGCAGTAGTGGGTCAGGTCTTTGAGTCAGGAAATGTTACGCACTTCCGTGCGACTCTGTGGCCGGTCTGCCTGCGGACTGTAGTCTCCTGTGGTTCCTCCAATTCATCCATTCCTCCTGGAGGGTATTAGCCGCAATAGATTTGTGTGTAGGTCGCACTGCGCGAGGCGTTTCTCTCCAATGTATAACATATACCTAAGGTTGTAGACTTTCAAGGCGTTGTTATCAAATAAGCAAATTTTGTCTTCCGGGCTAAGATGTAATAGTCCCGGACATGTTTTTAATCTCCGACCACGGCGCCCTAGTCCGAAATACATGTTTTACATGATTATTCGACTATAATTCTTTCACCGTTAAGATACTTGCAGACCGTACAATATTTCCATGATTTGAAATATTTGTGGGAGGAGGTTCAAGAGTTCAGAAATATAACATCCGCTAATATCTCATTCCACTTCCGTGAGTATCACGGGACTTGTGGTTTAATGTTACGAGTATTATAGTGCATAAACTAAAGTTGTAAGGCATAAAAAGGTACAAAGCCCGCGTTCACCCCTAGCTCTTTACCAGTCATATTCATGATTTACAGTGCTATTCTTATACTAATTAATTTATTTCTTAATTCCTTAATTCTAGTTTGTTATGAATTTGTATTTTGCCATTTGTCTCTAATCATTGTCCAGATCCATTTATACTTCACCTTATTCTTACTATCTTTGTGGAACATTTCAGTTATAGCTATATTTCTATTAAACCAGTTCTTGTGAATAAACTCTTTTCTCCAAAGTTCTGTTCCTTTACATTTAATATTATTCGAGTGTGATACTGAAAGCTTTTAGAAAATCAAACAAGCATTATTTTTAATAAAGTAAATGATTTTACTGTTGTTTCAAAATATTCCCCTTAAACATCAACACATTTGCATTCGGTGATACCAGTCCTTAAAGGAATGATGCCCCTCTTCCTGAGAAACTTCAGAAACTATGTTTTTATAAAGTTCCATTGCTTCATCTGATGTCGAAAAAGTGATTCCACGCATTCTATCTTTAATTTTTGAAAGCAAAAAGAAATCACAGTGTGCTAATTCAGGGCTGTATGTTGGAGGGTCCATGATACTGACCTTAGGGCATGCAGATACTCAGATGATAGTTTTACTGTATGCAACGATGCATTGTCATGATGTAACATTATCTTTCCTTTTGGGCGTTTCCCACGAACTTTATAAAACATTTTCAGTAAACAGACATTTGTGTACCAATCGGCAATGACGGTACGTCTATTTTCTAATGCTATAGTAGCAATATGGCCGTTTTAGAAAAAAAAATCTATGTGATATATTCACATGACTTTTTCTATCCTCTATTGTTTATTAGTGGGTATACAATCTATTCTTACTGAAGCTTATTGCTTTCTCTACTACGTATAGTAAGTAGGGGAAGTATGCATTCCACCCAAAAATTCGATACCGAGATTTCACAGGAAATACATGTTTTGAGGTGAACTGAATGCGTATAAAGCATTTTTGGAAACATGTCCGTGTGTGTGTTGAAGTAGATTATATGTTGGTAGTTGGTAGATGCTTCATGTTTATATGCACCACGTATGGAAGCCAATTTGTCGCGGTCACTTCGTGTTATCTTTTGCTGGGCGCCTGTTATTGTATTACTACTTTGAATGTTGGGTTCATTGTCATCCGGCTAGCTATTAGTATTCAGTCGAGCATATCTCTTGAACAGGGTGTGTAAACGGAAAGGATTTGTTACTGAAAGATAACACTGATAAAAGAATTTGTTTTTACACTTTTATTGTCGTCACACATTATTCAATTTCACATATTGATTCTTGATACACGCCAGACTGAAACTGTTATATCTTCTGTTGCTATAATAAGTTATTTACTGCACATTATTAATTCGCGTACTTCAACTTTTTTTGTAACTAACTTTACGACGCGAGAGATTTTGTAGAACTGTGCGACGTGTAACCCGCGAACGATTCTGATAACTGAGCGACGTGTAATGCACAAATGTTTCTGTTGGACTGGGTGCCACCCGCTTCTCGGCTTTAGCTTTTTATACACCCTCACCCGATATGCCTAAAGATTATAACCGAGCTGCTATTGGTTAATAAAACGCGCCAACATTAGCGTCTATATTTATATCCAATTAAAAATTACGAAAACATATGCTCTAGGGAAGAAATTCCCGCCATTTCTAAGAAAAGCGCGCTACTCTGACGTCATTTGCTTGTCTCTAATAATTGATAAACAACTCACCCCCTCGCTCATTGTTACCCGCTCTTATTGTCAGTTTCAGTGAGGTCGTGTAAACTTATTTCCTAACAATACTTATAATTAACAAACATCTCAAATCAATGTCATACAATAATGCTTATTTACACTACAATCACTCTGGCATTTACATTGTGGTGATACAAATTACTGCCACAGTGTGTGTGTGTGTGTGTGTGTGTGTGTGTGTGTGTGTGTGTGTGTGTGTGTGTGTGAGACTTGATATTTAGGTTCAGTATCGTCCAGAGATGCGATACGAAGGTTTTCAAGAAAATCCCCCCACCCCAGATTACCCTTTACATGGAACATTTTTAGAAAATTTTAATTCTCTCAAAAATGGCTCTAACGATTTTGAATAAAATACCATAGGTTTAAGACATTTCTATTACAAATGAATTGTATATCTCGAATTTTCTGGGAATGTCTCCAAAAGTATTCTTCTTTGTGAACGACTTTTGCATAACTGGTAAACCATAAGAGACAGACAAAATTTTACTACACAAAAAATGTAGATCGCATTAAAATATACAATTTATGTCATACATTATTTTTATTGAGTGAACCATTTTCGAGATAATGCTTGTTATTCCCTTAAATTTTCCAATACTTATGCCTTTTCTCAAACTCGTTATTCATTTTTTTTGTCCTGGTAATGCCAAGAGAATGGAATACTCCAAATAGCAACCAGCTCTTAAAATATTTGACTATCGCTTAAAGCCTACCAATTCCCCTTGCATCTACAAGAAAATTAGCAATAAGATTAACATCTCGATATCTCGATTAACATGAAGCAAATGGAGAATAAGCGTTTGTAAAAATAGTTTGTACAAGAGTAGAGAAAGTCATGTGAGTGTAACGCATCACATTTTTTTTCTATCTACTTCATTTTAGTCTATATAAACCTTTGCAGAAATAGCTACATTACACATTTCGTTATAGATACAAATGGAACAGCGATAACCAAATGTTTAAGAACTGGACGCTATATGCTGGCCTAAAAATTCCATAGTGTTTCCATGCAATCGCGAGAAACAACTGAAAATCAATGGGAGTTAAAAAGAATGACAAAGTATTGAACAAATCGAACCATTAATAACGGATATCTCGGAAATGGCTGATGCAATAAAAATTATTTGAAATAACTTGTGTGTTTTAAAGAGATCTACATTTTACGTTTTCGTTTATCGCTTAACATTTACCGGTTATATAAGATTATACGTTATTTCTTCCAAATGAAGCAGAATTCACAGGCTATTCCCAGAAAATTCAGGATAAACATTCTATTTGTCATGTAAATATCCTTAATGTATGGTATTTTAATCAAAATTGTTATAGCCGCTTTTTAGATAATAAAAACTTCGAAAATCTTCCATGTGGATGGGGGATTTTCTTGAAAATCTTCGTATGAACCTAAACGCCATGTTTTATTATTTCTCGTCTTTTCGTTTTTGAGTTAGACTGTCTGGGTGAAATACAATATTACCCTTACTCACTAATCGTAGTAGAGAAATAAAAAGCTAGCCCCATCTTCTTAACACCACTGAAATTTGGTGGGTTTATTTGTAGTCTTAGGATCTTGTCGAAAGACCCGTTGAGCCGATTGACTACTTTTTTCAGGATCAAAAATAAATCAAAGATCCATCACAGTAACGGTATTCCAACCAAATTTGAAGTACCGCTTGGAATTTTTCCAGATTTTTTCTGCACCAATCAATGCGTTGTTGTTTTTTTTTTATCGGAGGTCAGTTTTTGTGTAATCCATCGACAACGAAGTTTTCTGAGTCTATTGATGTAAAATGTTTCGGTTTTGATTCATACTAATGTCCAATGTCGCCCGAATAGATTCATAAGATGTCCGTCAATCTTCTTCAAGCATTGCTCGAATAGCGGTAATATTTTCATCAGTAGTAGCAGCTCTTGGGCTCCTTCATGAAATTCATGACTAAGTTAAAACGATCTCTTTTGAATTTGCTGTACCAATCATAAATTGTTGTCTTAGGTGGGGCTTCTTCGCTAAATGCATTTCTAAGCCCTTCTTCACATCGTTTAGGCGTTAATGACGATTTAAAACAGTAAAAAATCGTAGTCCGGAAATGTTCTCTAGCCAAATTCATTTTGGGTGAACACAAATATTTAAATTATGATAATTAACAAACTATTAAAGCAAATCAAACAAACTACTCGGCAATTAACTCGCTACTGGGAGGTAGCTGTCAAATATAAACGAATTTCATTTGTTTTAAGAAACATGGCATTCTCATCTTTATTTCCACCAAATATAGGACATTGAATTTGTGGAAACCCTTCCCTAAGCGATAAAATGTACTTAAAAGCATATGTTTACCAATTTTGGATCCAGCTACTATCTTAATGCAAGACTAAGGCATCAGATATAACGTGATTTATTTAGATTACCTGGTTTTGAGGAGAGGGAGAGAGAGAGAGATTCAGAGTCTGTAGAGATGCTCTGTACGAGCCAGTAATTAGTCTACAGTGGTGCAATTTAGCAATTACATTGCTCTTGCTCCGGCGTACAGCCAATTAATACGAAACTAACCGTTGGCTAATAACTGTGACGGTACACAGGTATACGTATAATGAGTGGTCACAGATCTGTCGGCGCAGGGCTTTAATGAATGACTGCGACATTGCGCTGTGAACCATGCAAAGATCATGAGCTTTCCTGTCACGAAGGAGTGACTTTTCCATTTTTCTTCCCTTTGCTATTCTGTGACAATAGAGGGATCCGTGTATATACGATTGGCTCTTTTTTGCACTGTTTAACGCCCTTCTTACTACCTATGGCACTGTGATAGGGCATAGAGCATAGGTATAGGTTTTTCTTAGAGACAACTGAAAAACTCAAAGCCACAGGCGGGATTTGAACACTGCAGTTGCTCTAACCATTGAGCTACTGTGACAACATGCCGGTGGGACATTGAATTCTCCAGTTGACTCAAGTTGTTTCCCAAAAAGACCACTAAGGCATCTCATTAGAGATGACAATTTCAATGGTGACCTGCCATCGCAAGTACTTTGATACTGGGTGCTTTTGGATTTCTTAAGGTTTTTCTTTTTAGTTATTATGTATATAATTAATTCAAATTAATCGTACTTTTTAGAGACCTTAGCTTGGTCTTGGCAAGTTTTTATTATAGAGTCAACTGAAAAAATAGGTATAAATTATAGAACGGAGAGGGATACCTCGACCTACTGTAGCTATCAGCCCCCCAGGAGGCTACAGACAGTAGGCAGACAGGCCACAGAGACGCCGAACGGTAGTTCCTAACAGCTCCAGGCTCGAAGACCCGTTCCACTACTGGAACTGCCCAGAGAGAAAGCGCTAAGCAGTTCTTGGGCTCTTTTTAATTTGCTGTACCAATTATAAATTGTTGTCTTAGATGGGGCTTCTTCGCCAAATGCATTTCTAAGCCCTTCTGCACATCGTTTAGGCGTTAAGGACGATTTATTTCTTTCCTTTGAGCAAGCATCCAGACATCTATCCAGCACCGCCATGCGCCACGAAACCTAGAAACGCACCTAAAAGAAGAGAAGGAAATGAAATGAAAGGTAAATAATGGAAAGAAAACCATGGCAGATAAGAAATCACCGCAGCATTCGCCTACCGACCAGAGAAAACCACGAAAAACCCAAGGTCAGAATCGCAGTACCATCTTGCTTGGTGGACACTGATAATGCATGCAATGAAACTATATTTTAGAAAGGAAGTTTGGGAAGGAAACGCTCCAGGCCAAAGTTTAGAGTACCTCGCTGTATTTACCAGTTGGGAAAACCTGGAGGAAATCTTAGTCAGGGAGGATGGTTCTGGCGGGATTTGAACCGCATTAACAACCTTGACTATCCCTGTCGGTAGAAGTCAGAGTAAAGACCTCTTGCTATGAAAAATAACCTGGAATTCAATATAAGGGGTATGGTAAACAGGCCTTTAAAGAGACTGAAATTCAACTTAAATGCATTTTTTAAAGTGTTTTACTCTTCTAGTACCTACTCAGTAAACATCTTCCCATAAACATACGCACACGCACGGACGTAAAAGAATCAATGCACAATTCATTGCTAATTACTCTTGAGTGTCTTATAGATAAAATAAATAAATGCCAGGCGAATAATCCTTGAAGCTTCCACAACGCCTGCATATCGGAAGATAAGTTATATGTAGGCAGTAATTGTGCATTCAGGTAAATGGAAGGGACTTTGAAAAGTATGAATTCATAAACAGGAGTCCGAAACAACACATAAGAAGACTTGTCCGAATGACAAGTCTAAGAAGTTTATGTCATATACAATAAAACAAATGTTTCAGCCTGCTTGATCATCCCAAAGCGTTGTAATGGTATATTTGGTAATATAATTTGGTATCAGTCGAGAACGAAGAAGAGTTTGAAAACACGAGACAAAGTCCAATGTTTTCTTGTTACGATTTTCTCCAATGCACTTAACGCATCTGCACTGCCAAGCACTTTCTCGATGGTACTGAATAATAGAAATAGTAATTATGTGAAAACAAAGCTAATTACTAACAATTATTTAACATAGTGGTTCCAGTAGCAAGTCACCAGCGAACTGGCGATCGATTGTGCACGCCTGATTGTTGACTTTAAAATATAAATAACTGCAGTTCATAGCCAGTTACAGCAGGAAGTAAATATTAACAAATAAAAGGGAAGTAAAGACCCAGCTGAGAACTATAGGGTAAAATTAAACTATTAAATATTATTATATTTCATGTCTACAATAATAAATGTGTAACACACTAGATGATTTAATATAGTACATGCATATATGTGCAGTAAAATAGGCAAAACAGGAAATTCATCTTTCCACCATGACTGCTTGAACCGGAAGTGGATAAAAAATTACTATCCTCGAAAGACGAACTTATGCAACACCGCGCAGATCGAGCGGCCGTCTTGGGGAAAATGGTGCATTTGTCAAAGTTTGTCGCATAAAATAGATTCTTTTACCTCTTCGATCATCCCTGAAACGTTGAAAACGAACTTGACATCCTGTATAATTGCTCACTGACTCCTAAACTTTCTGCGCCAGTTGAATTGCATCAGCATAGTCATCATGGGTCGGAGGCCAGCAACGCAATGACGACTTCGGAGCTACCCATTCCACCAATTCTTGCCATAGTTAGCACATAATGGTAGAGGTCTGCACAGGCTTGAGCCAAACCCTCGGGCTGGGTTCGGGCTTGAGAATAAAGACGAAAAAAAAGTATCACATTCAACTTATACTCTTTATTTGTCAGCTAAACATCTGAAACAAATGATATTTAATCAAGATCATTAGTGGCATTTTTATAAAATAAAAAATAACGAATCATTTTTCCATGTAAAGATTAATTTATCACATTTTTTGGCCTGCGATGTTGAGAAGCCCGGACTAGCTCAATGATTGTGATATAATTAATATCATAGAATGCACACCCTATAGCAGTATATAGTAATACTAGTAATAATAAATAAATGCTCGCTTCGGTCAATTGCGAATAACGTTACAAGCAGCTGCAAACTCCGACTTCCTCTGTCCACCCACACCCAGGACATTCTGAGCAGAGTGCAGAAATAGGGCGGCTAGTGGTCAGTAAGGCCGCTTACTACTTATACATACGGGTTCTGTGACCTCAGCCGCCGCTTTGTCTGTAAAAATGTTCCTCAATGGTCCCAAGGACCTAAGTACACCCCTCACCAGCGTCATCATTGGAAAAAAATTCTTATGCCGGTACCGGAAATCGAACTCGAGGCCCTTCGCACCGCAGGAAGAAGCGTTTTGCCGAGTTATAATAATAGTCAATAACTGCAAAATAATTTTATTTAAAATAAAATTAGACAATCGAGCCCGGCGGGGTACTATTCTCGGACTCGGTTCAGATCGGGCCGTGCCGGGGTCTAAGAATTTCAGTCCGTGCAGACCTCTACATACTGGATGACAGAACATAGAGTCTCATCAAGGGAGGGCCTATAATCAACCCCTCTAACACACAATGTTATAAAATGTATACAAAAATAACCAAGTACCATATAGAACCCAATGAAATGGTAGCAATTCAGAAAATCCTGTAAGTATTATGCATTAGAGTTTGTGCTTTGGGTATCGTCGTATGAAACAGTGTGGTGTTTTTATACAACCTGCGTATATATTACTATCAGTAAGAGAAACGGCTAACAAATTTAAATTAAAGCCTAATAAAGAACCAAAACGCGGGAAATATCCAAATAGGTCAACCACCAGCATGAAAAGAGATCGTAACAAGGATTTGTCACGGTATTTCTTGGGATAATGGTCCTTATGATCGCTTATACACACGCACTCTGTTGTTAGTCCTTATTATACTCTATAATAAACCAAGCTGGTGCTATTTTTGACTTATTATTATTAGAAGGCAACGTGATTTATTGAAGATTTAATCCCAAGCTCTTTCATCTTCAATGAAATAGATAACGTGGTCTAATTCTTTATAGCAAAATATTTTTGTAGTGGCCTGTAAATCTTGTCAAACTGAAGTGTAAAGAAGATCTAATGTGTAACAGCCAAATCAATTTGTGTGTTCATTACAACTTAATTTCGAACGTGTTCTACAAAGAATTTACACAAAAGGTTAATTAATTTTCACTTAATCGAGGGAAATGGTTTAAGCTAGATAATGCCATGATAAAACGTTTTGTTGTGGGCACACGGAAGACTGAGAAAGGAGTTAAAAAGTAGGATGATATATGCTAGTCAACATATTATAGCAACAGACACTTAGAAATTCAAGGTGTATAGCTTAAAATTTGAGCAAATTTAAAGGGGAATATTTCGAAAATGAGTGAAACCATAAAATACTTTATTTGATATATCGTTTATATTTTAACCAGTTCCAATTTTTTCTTGAAATAAGTTTCTGTAAATTTTCTGTAGTTTCTAGTTATAAAAAATTCAGTAAGGATATGCAGTACTTCAAAACGTATCTACAAAAACGATGATGTATAGCTTTACTTCATCAATTAAGTTTCTCAGATATATTATAACATATGAATCAAATTCTTTTAGAGGTATTTTCAACAAATAAAAATAAAGAGTGTTTTTCCATATAAAGGATTGCTCAAACGGGGAACTCCATGTAAATCTTAAGGTACGCTTTTTGATTTATTGGGAACCTCAAAAACGTGTATTTCGGGTGAAATACCGACAATATACTGGAAAAAACTAGTTCCTAAGTGGTAAATATGTTTATTTAAGTGTAAAGCAATGTTAGCGTTGATTATAATACTCATTATATCTGGCCCCGTAGCTCAGTAGGCAGAGGGCTTGCCTGCTGTGCGAGGGGTCCAGGTTTGATTCCCGGCTGGGGGGTGGGAAAATTGTTCTAGTTAAGATTATTCCCTATCCTCCTAAGAGTCTGGAAGTATAAATGAGAGTGTGAAATGTGTGTGTGATCTAATGATTAAAACCCAAAGTGTAACAAATCCAGCGGCAAGCAAATACGACTTAACACCATTGCCAGTAGGCAATAAATTCCAAAGGAAAGGCCGCCGATAAGACCGACGTAGTTAAAGACGCGGTATAAATGGAACTTAAAAATACTCATATGATAGAGACTTCCTCGTTTGAATAGGGAAGATCTCGAAACACTATATTTTGTGAGAACATGTATTGATTTTCATGTGTTACGATAAATAAATCAACAAGTTCCAAAAGTTAGTTGAAGGCCTGAATTCCAAACTCCAATTACGTCATTTTTTAATGATTTTACAGAAAAAACGAAGCATTTATACACATGATGTATTTTAAACCGTGTTCTTTAGATATTGTTGCTTGTAATATATACTTTAAGTACGAAGAATTATATTTTAGAGTACATTTATAATATACATTTCCCCCCAAAAATGTTATTTTGGTTCCTTACAACAAATTAAACGAACTTGTCTTTTGTAATAAAGCAGCAACAGAATCGGTATACTTGTCTTCAAATCTACATCTTTCTCACTCCAGAAATGAGAGAAAATGTACGTGACGAATAATTTTTCATTACTCGCATGGACCATGGAAGAAAATATGATTTTTGCTGTTTAATTGCAAGAAAGTTTTGCATGTGATTATATCTTATTACAGTGAAACACCTGTGTCTTGTCGTAGTAAGAGATGTTAAAACAAAAAACAAAAAAGCAGAAAAAACAACAACCTGATTTCTCACACTCTCGTGACTTTTTCTACATAATCCCTTACGTTTTATAGTATTCATATAAACGTAATTCTTCCATTCAGATTAGATTTTGGCAATTTTTTGTCTAATTATGATCTCAAATTAAGCAAAATGGACATGGTTGCATGCATAATAAGGAAAACAAAATGCAGCTGTTCACATCTTGTTTGTAACCAATGAACACCCGTGAGAAAAAAGAGAATCGTGTAAAACTTAAAGATGTAACAACGAATATTTTGAAAATGGTTAATGTTACTAAAAACTTATTTGACATAAATTATATTTACTAAGTAAGTTTTCGTCTATCTCTTGTGGTTTACCGGTGTTCAAATCTCATTCAGAATGAGGAGAATTTTAAAGGCTGTGCAAAATAAATGAAGATATAATTTAATAGTGACACAGATACCTTAAACATAGGGTATTTAAAATATTTAGGGCCATTTTTGAGGAAATGAAAAATAACCAAAATTTATCAGAGGGGTGGGGGTATTTTCGTGAAATCTTTATTGGTGTGGCAAACAGTATAAAATTTGGTATTTACCTACTTTTAGTTTCTGAGTTTTGCTAGTCACGGATAGACAAACAGACAGACAGACATACGCAAACGGACCTTTTTCTAAATATATCTTTATGGATTCAGTGGATCTCAATATGAGTATTTTTGTGAATTTTGGATGTTGACTTTTTGGGCAGAATTCAACTCGTACGTCCTCTATCACCTATAAGCAAGGTAGAGAAAGTAATATAAATGATTAAGTGGAATTTGGAAGTAAGCCGTTGAATACTCTCATTTGTCGAAATATTTTGCATATCGTTTGATACTGTTATTGCTTAATCCTAGCAAACGCATTTTGGTTCTGAATTTCGAAGGTAGCTAAAGCAAATTATTATATTATTTGTAGTAAACCTCCGAACAGGTGGAATGTGTAGCGGGCTGCTAGTAAGCGGAAGCTATGTTATGGTTTTACTTTCTAGAAGATGTTATCCTTTAACGCTAAAACACTCCACAGGCGGTATTAGCATAATATCGCCATTAACTTTTCCGCTGCTACATACTTTGCGCAGCCAGTGACCGGGTGGCTTTGATTCGGCAGTGCCGAAGGCTTTCCGCGTGACGCGCGAGTTGATTCGTTTATACATTGTCGTTAAATGTCCATCACGGAAAGCCAATACAAGCCACTCAGCACAACTAGCGTGCTTACCGGAAAATGTAATATATAATCTCTACAAATAATAATTATAATAATAATAATGATGATGATAATGATAATAATAATAATAATAATAATAATAATAATAATAATAATAATAGTAAATTTAAGAGCACCAAAAGGATAACCAAGAATAAATATACTAACATACTAATATATGCTGACGACATTGTATTAATTACAAATTCTGAAAATTAAGCACAAAAATCAATCCATCTTTTAAATATAATTGGAAAGAATTATAGTTTTAAGATATCAATAAATAAAACGAAGTCAAAGACATTCCATGGGAAATACCCAGTAAGATGTAAAATAGCAATTGAAAATTGGGTCTTGGATCAAGTTCAGCATTTTAACTATTTAGAAAGTTATATTACTTTTAACCAGGATAACGATATAGACATCAAATTACGGAAATATCTTAGTATCTGCAGTACTATAAGCAGAACATTAAAAATCACACGAAGAGAAACAAACATTAAATTTAATAAGGTAATGGCTCTACCTATTCTATTATATGGCAGTGACTCCTGGGTGATAAGGAGAAAAGATTGTAGACAGTTAAAGGTTGCACTAAATTGGACAGGATCCCTAATGAAGTAATTAGGCAAGAACTGAATATTTTTGCAGTGAAAGATAAACTCGAAGAACAAAAACAAAAACGGAAATAACATTTGGAAGGCATGGACGAAAGAAGGTTTCCAAAGATAGCCTTACAAAATAAACCTATAGGAAAAAGGGACATAGGAAGGCCGGAACAGGTCGATAGACCTAATTCTTGAAAGGTAGAAGAAGAAGAAATTTAAGGATAGAATATTAAATCTTATATTACATATTTCAGATATCTTTCTAGGACGTTCTGAAAGAAAACAAAGTCATAGCCAGGGGATATTCCACAATACAAAATATATACAAAATATATGCATGTTGCATTAATTGCAAGTAATAATAAAAAATAGCCCGCTTCGGTATTTATTAAAATTTATCATTAACACTCCACTTCTTTTTTCATTTCTAAAGTAAGAAACAATTTACGTTTACGATAACGTAATCCTTGACGACTCTAGATGCAGGCACATTCTGGCGCCGGCTAGCCACGCCTTACCCCGTGCCCCCTGGGGGTCTCGATGACCCGAGACGCGCCCAGGAAGTGGGCCCCAGCAGAGTAACCCAACGCTAGGCAGAAACCTTTCCAAAGCGCACAATCCACCGTCCTGCTGCAACACACCGAACGCCGTCGCCTAGTCCTTCAACCCTGGAACGATAAAAGGTAATGACGGGACAGGAAAGAATAAACAGGAAATTCGTGGGAGAGGAACCACCCCTCTATTAGCTTACCGACCCGAAATGGGGAGGAATGGAAAAGGAGGAAAATATATTGGGGAGGGAGAGGGAGAGAAATACAGAGATAAGTATCTCTCCAATCAACGCAATAACTCGAAAGCGTAGTTCCTAAATAAAATTCATATAAACAAGGGTACTTTATTTTGTAAATAACAAAATCCAAAATCATACGCATTTATAAATAGAATACAAGAAAAGGAGCTAAATCCATAAATACAGGATTTCGGAGGAGAGACGGAGAATCCCGTAGCATACAGATATCGCCAAGAGGGAGAGAAACCGAACCGAAGATGGCGACCACGAAAGTTTCCAGTGAAAGGGTTATGTAAAGAGCAGTTTCTTAGCAAGGTTAAGGAACGAAAACATCTCTCGCCTTGACTGTACACCTCTCTCTGAAAAACATGAACATCCTCAGCGTGGCGAGGCAAGATACATACATCGATCCTGTTCCAGCAACACGCCGCAACGTGACGTAACGCAGTAGGCTGTGGGGTGACAAGTTACGTAAGTTGGACGTTGGAGAGCTCATACTAGTCTTGCCAAAAACATTAGGAACGTGCCTGAGCAGGCGTGGCAGTTCTTTCGCTTGTAACTCAGGGTGTTTTCACTTGCTCTGAGCCCAATAGAACAGAAGGTACCGGAAAAAAATCTGATGTGTTACACTCACATGAATTTCTCTACTCTTGTACAAACTATTTTTACATACCCTTATACTCCATCTACTTCATGTTAATCAAGATAAACATTTGCAGACTCTATCTTATTGCTAATTTTCTTGTAGGTGTAAGGGGAATATGGCAGGCTTTAAGCGATAGTCAAATCTTTAAAGAGCTGGTTGCTATGTGGAGCATTGCATTCTCTTTGCATGTCCAGGACATAAAAAAAATAAAGTAGTTTTGGAAACATGTCCGTGTGTATGTCTTGTGTGTCTGTCTGTGAACAGCATAATTCAAAAACGAAAAGTCGGATAAACACCAAACTTGGTATTTAGGTTCAATATGTTCCAGAGATGCGACATGAAAGTTTTCAAGAAAATCTCCCCACCCCAGATTACCCTTTACATGGAAAATTTTTCGTAAATTTTAATTTTCTCAAAAACGGCACTTGCATATCCAAGAAAAAAAATGAATAACCAATTCCCATTTGAGAAAAAGTATAAGTATTGGAAAATGTAGGCAGTATCTCGAAAATAACAAAAAATGTATATGACATAAATTGTGTATTTTAACGCTATCTACATTTTAGTGTAGTAAAATTTTGTCTATCTCTTATGGTTTACCAGTATGCAAAAGTCGTTTACAATGAAGAATACTTTTAGAGACATTCCCAGAAAATTCAAGATATACATTTTATTTGCCATAAAAATATCTTAAACATATGATAATTTAATAAACTTTTTGAGAAAATTAAAAATTTCGAAAAGTGTTCCATGTAAAGGGTAATCTGGGGTGGAGGGAATTTTGTTGAAAACCTTCGTGTCGCATCTCTGGAAGATACTGAACCTAAACACACACACACACACGCGGACATGTTTCAAAAAATACCTTTTTTTGGATTCAGGAGGCCTCAAAACATGTATTTCCGGTGAAATCTTGGTATCGAATTTTTGATGGAATGCAATACTTCCCTCACTTACTATACGTAGTAGAGAAAGTAAAAATGGAGTGGAAAGGTATGCAAATTATGGGATTTACTTTGAATGATATGCGAAAGCAAAATAAACTTTTAAATTATTATTATTATTATTATTATTATTATTATTAGATACTATGTACTATGCTTAGTAATAAATATATTATTTTGCTCAAGACAGATCCTTCATAGCAAACCCATCCTCCGCCATTCTTCCCTCATTTACGCTGTTTTCTTTGACTCCGCCTATTACATTCTATTCAAGCACTATCTATCATTCACTATCTTCTTCTGCCTCGAACCTCTATGTTATTAGCCATTCCTTCAGTATACATACAATTCTTTCTCATCCATTATCTCAGCCAGTTTGTTTTCCTCTGCCTGAACAATTTCTGCATTGCTATTCCTTCAACTCTTTCTGAAGCAAATTATTTACTTATTTGCTCTGGGCATTCTGTACGGGCTATTTTTCTCCAAATCTATATCTGCTTTAAATACTTCCAAGTGTATTTTCTCAACTTCATTGCGACGTCAAGATTTCAGCACTATATAATGCCTGGTTAAACAAAAAGTACTTCAATAATATCTTCTGTAATTATATTTCTTCAATGGCCCACGGTACAGAAAAATAGGAGCAATTCCTATGAATCCAATAATCTTGTTAAAACACAATGTTGCAACAGAGTTAATGTTCTTGTCTCTCGTATTGTAAGCATGGGTTCGAATCCCGATTCTATCAGCTTATCTAGTGGCGAATTCGTAGCTATTCTTCAGTCCTTAGTAAAAAAAAAAAAGAAAACATTACGTATCTTAGGTGCATTAAGTCTCCGAGATTATGCGGAAGTTACTTTCATACTTTCATTTACGATCTATATTTTGGTTAGATTTTTTAGTTATCTAAAATTTAGAAAATTCTTCCTTATTACTATTTTAAATGCCTAAAATTTGTTGTAGAAAACTAGTGCTGTCACTGAGCAATGTTTATGTAAATAATTATGTCACGCGTGGTGTCTGTTTAAATATCCAAGCCATACATGATGTATGAACGAGTGATGGAGGAAACCTATAAGATCATAAAAATTACAATTATTCACCGCACAGGATGATTCAGATGGTAGTTTCTGAAGGTCGCATTAGGAGGACCCAGCTTCAAACCTACCGTCCTAACCCAGGATGTTTTCGTGGGTTTCCGTGGTCTCTATGCCAACGGATGGATTCTTTCCTTACACGAATTTTTCTCTACCTAATTCCATCTCATTTAGCTTCCTTCTTCCTCATTGAGGATTGCAGCGCCAGACACAATGTAAGATATAAACGGTGTGTGCCGGAAGATTCTATTAGAAAGTTTCTACTCGAAAATATCTTTGAGGAAGGGGCCGCACCAAGAAACCCTTGGAAATGTTAAAGCCCCGGTGCGTTTTGCCTACCGCCACCAGAACTGGTCGCCCTTGGTAATCCCCATCATCCCCATCTCATCCATTTCTCTTCAAGACAATGCACCAAGCACTAGTGGCACTGCTGAAATACTCTAGCTTCCCAGACCGATATCCTGTCAGCGGAATCTGAACCTGATATATGACAAGAAATGAAATTGGGAAAGGAAATTTGGTAAGGAAACGTTCAAGGCCTTAGTTTAGGGTACTTCCCCGCATTAGCCAGTTATGAGGACTGAGGAAAACCTGGAGAAATAATTTGTTAGGGAGGAGAGTCCTGACGGGACTGGAAGCGCAGACCTTCCGTTCATGAGTCTGTGCCTTAACGATCTCGGTTACCCGTATAGGTAACTCCTCTTCTGTCCTCAGCCTACACTTGCAGTTTATTCTCACATATTTATGTTTCTTACAGGAGAAATGTGGGGTTTATTGTTTTGGCAGAGTGAGGCAATTCGCAATGAAGGAGAGCGGATTGAAAAGTCGAAGCTTCTCTTATAGTACATTCAATTGTAAACAGTAGTCTAAGGTGCAGGAGTAGGTTATTAAGGTACGTTCTAAAAGCGTAATTGTCTAATTGGAGAAAATATTTCCCACATAAGAAAAATGTGCAACAACTTTATTCGAGGGGCTAACGTAATTCATGGCCATAAATTGCAGCTTATAGCTTAGACATTTCGAATCCTGTTTACACACAGTAAACTAACCTCGAAATCTGGATTCATAAAGGGCTAAAAACCGGAATATGAAGGGCTTGCGGGCGATGAGCATTACTTGTTTTACTTTTTCCTGGATAGCCTTGTCTTATACATTTTATGACGCTTTTAAGAATATAATTGGCATTCAATTTTGTAGCTTAATACAAATTTAAAGATTCAAAAAATCAGAACGAGACATACAAGAATTACTGGAAATAACGAAGGATGTTCAAGTATACCTGTGTGCCTGAAGGGCGTGTGTGTGTGTGTGTGTGTGTGTGTGTGTGTGTACAGAGATAAATGTTGATGACGCTGTCCTGTTCAGCGATATTTGTGAGATAAGAACCGGTAATCAGTTAAGTGATTTGGTCTCCAATTAAATGGCTATTTCAAAACATTTCTGGTAGAGCGGTATCCTTCCTCGGTTGCGGAAAATTACTTCTTTTAGTATCGGCGATAGCAGCGTAAGGGCCATGCTGAAAGGGCACGTAGTTGCGAGTTATCGATTAGTGAGGACAAAAGTCGAAAGTCGTTCCAACTAGCGATGCGTGCCACCACCCACACCGGACCGTTTAGTGTGCTGCCTGGGTAAAAGTGAATTTCGCTCTGTAGCATTTTATGTGATGAGAACGCTTTCCTATTCACTCATTCATTCACCCGTTGCTCTGTTTAACTGTTTCGCTGTCCCTCTGTTCAATCAATCTATGTACATCCGCAATTTTCTTTCTCACTTCCTTAGACCTTTCGGAAAACAGAAGTTATGAACTTCGAACATCTAATCATAATTTGCAATGGATAACAAGGTACTTTGGCCCATCTCCCCAATATTTTCATTTTACAAGGATTTAAAAATAATTAAATGAAAAAGTCCTTTTGACTGCTAATACTTCACTTAAGTACACAGTATTGAGAATACACGATATTTAAGATTACTCCCTATGTTAATTATCACACAGTATTTTTTATTTTGTTTTGCGACAATTTTTACACTTTTCGGCTCACAACCAATTTGTAACCATAATTTCTTCTGGCTACGTTAACACGCACAGAAAGCTAAAACATATTTTGTATGCTTATATGTGTGTATACAGGATGTCCGGAAAAAAAAGGTTTCGATATTTAGAGAGGAGGTAGTATGCAACAAAAGAAGAAAAACAGTTCCTATAAACATTGGTCATAAACTTAATATCTGTTAAGTTATGATCTAACTACACTACCATTGACGATTATTATGTCATCGATATACTCTTCACAATAGGTGCTCGGTGTGGCAATGCAGCCTTCCACCCTGCGTCTATGAAATCCTGCATTCTTTGGAAAACCTCTGGTTGTTGCCGTATTGCATCACAAGCATTGAACAAGCGTTCTCGTAGTGTCTGCACATCATTTATGGGGACCGCATACACCATGGTCTTTAAATGTCTCTAAACCAAAAATCTAAAGGGTTAAGGTCAGGAGAACGGGAAAGCCAAGGTATTGGCCCTTCCCGACCAATCCAAAGACACGAAAGATTCGTGTTAGCTGTTGCGTAACCCTATGATGAAATAGGACCAGTATCCCCGTCCAGAGAAGTACAAGAACACAAATTACAATATTGCAGTGCCACAGCAAAGAATGTGCCATTTGAGTACAACCGTACACCAGACATAAATAATGTAATTTAAGAGATAAGTTTTAAGAGATTTTTAATGTCATTTTCTGATTGCTGGGAAACATTGGTCTCCCCATAGTGTTGTGGTAGCTTTTGCCTATGGTCGAAGAAACAGGAGTTCGTTTCTCAGACGTGTCAGTTTTTCCCTGATGAAAGCGGCAGAAGCCCTTGGGCAACAATTGGGAAGCTACTTCATGTAAAAAGTAGCGGTTCCGGATTTGGAAACCACGCCAAAGCGGTCAGCGGGAACCTTGATGCTAACCACAATGTCACCCCAGTTGCTGCTCTGTGTCCGTGAGATCCCGGGTGGACGGAGGCAGAAGATGCAGCGGCTGTACAATAGGCTTGGCCAACTAGAGCGGAAGCATAAGGAACAGGATACTTATGTCGTAATTGTTTTTCTTCTTTTGTTGCATACTCCTCCTCTCTAAATATCGAAACCTTTTTTTCCAAACATCACATGCTATGTACGTTGTATAGAGAGGAGAGAGATGGAGAAAGAGAGAACGAGAGGGGGAGAGAGAGAACGAGGGGGAGTGAGAGAAAAAATCTCCATAGTTAATTAAATAACGGGAGAGGAAATGCGGGTTCTGCTAGTTTTTTGTGAAAGAAATACAAAGAAACAGGCTGGTTGGGCGATTAGAACTGGGACTTTGAATTACAACTTTAGACATATTTATTAATGAAATAGTTATTACTAGCTGAAATAAACATTATGGAGGGTTCAATAGCAACAAACACTCATTACTATTAAACTTAATTCAAAGAAGTGTCGTTGCAGCGTTTCTTTTAATTGTAGAGCCTTATATTGTGTTTTCTGAGTCAAAATAATCTCCTAGGACCAATTTATATTATTAGGTAATTTTCTATTTTTATAAATGATTGCTGCTTGCGTGTATAACTAAATAGTGTTCTTAAATATTTTGTCTGCATATGACGTATTTTTCTCATAACTCATAATAACCTTTGCAATGAAATTGGTATGTCACATAAATTGACTCCACTTAGATTATAATCCATATTTCATAAAAATTACCTTCATCAGCATCCAATATTTCACTTCAAGAAAAATGTAACTTGGGCAACGCACAGGTGAAAATTCTAATCCCAACCGTTCTGTTTGGAGTTAGATTTTATGTTTTGTGATAAACTCATGTAAGTGTAAACACGCTTGACATTTCTTACTTTCAGATTTAGAGCTACAAGTGTTTTAGATTTTGTGTTTAATGGTTGATCGCTATTTACATAGCTCCTTGTAATAAGTGTATAAAATTATGTAGCTTGCTTGTTATTTTTGGATTCAGGAAAACTCACTCTACACCGGTGTATTTGTTTAAAAATGTTTGAATAGAATACGTTTTCGTTTTCCGTTGATTACATTTTATGCTTTGATAATGTTATCAAATCAAACAATGTGGTTTGATATAAATATTGTTGCAAGTTTAAAATTTCTGAAAAGAAAAGTTAAGAAGATAAAACTAGAATTTCATATTTGGTTAGGTGTACATCCGTATTCTGACACTATTATCCATCCCAATAGGCCACTTGAATGATCCTGAACGCAAGACTAAAAATACGCTTTAAAAATAGATGTTCAAACTTGCGATAAAAAATTAATTTTAAAAACATTATGCATATTGCCCTAATTGGTGTGTATAATATTTAGGACAGAGGTTTTTTGGTTACAAAATTTTCGTAGAATGATTAAGGAATTATAATAAGAGATTGACACTCTCTAAAATTGGAGCTAATGGTTACTATGGTTTGTCAATATAAATGTTTTATATTCTTTAGAATTTGTTTGGATCCTAGTTCTTCCAGAATTGCCGAAATATATGGAGTACTTTTCTGAAGTTGATAAAAATCCTACAAATATGAGAGGTATAATTAATTTGAAATAACGGGTAAATAAATGAGCCTATGTGTCTTCATGAATAGCATTTATAACTTATATGTTACATATGCTCATTCGTAGAGAATGCCTTCCATTTTCTCGCTGTGGTTCATGCGGGTAGCCTGACTTTACGGCGAAAACGTCAAGCAAGGCGGAAAAGCGAGTGAGAGATTATTAAAAGCCTCGTTTCCTCTCTCGCGGCATAACGAAAAGGTCATTGTAATATCTACATTTTCTAGAAAGCTCGGTTACGAAGGATAATTGTGAATTCGAACACGAATCTCTAAAGAAGCTACTCTTTAAAGTCCCAACCACATAGGTATACATCCAGTGCCAATATAAAAAGAGTGGATCTTTATCTGTCTTCTCTTTTTCTTGTAATTATTTTAATGCATCGTACCTGCTTTACGTATTTTAGTTCTTTCATTTCCCATGTTTACTCTTGCAGCAAAGTGTATATTCAGGAAACTACTCCCTTATAAATTAAAGGAAAGAAATCAATAGATAGCCTTGCCATGCTGAATTCAGGGAGCTCAAGAAAGTGGCGACCACTTCTACATCATTGTTATTGAACCCTCAGTTTTTATTTGTCATCCCAAAGCTTACCATACACCTACATAACTAATTACACTATTAGAGACGGACAAATGTGCAATTTCATATTTTAAACAATGTTTGCTATCATTATAGGAAATAGCATTATTACGTTTTGCAGTGTTTTAATTCAATGCACGTGACAAAAATTTCATATTTCATAATATTTTGTAAAATATTTATGAAAGATTTACTAAAAATCTTCATATTTATTCATATTTTATAAGATTTTCGATTTTTTTCATTTAAAATAATTTCCGTTATCAATGAATTGGGTTTTCCAGGTATTTTATACGGGCAGTTTTCTGTAAAACACATTTAGAAAACCCAAGCCACTCTTTCCAGGTAACGCGTCCATAAAAACCCTTTCCAAAAGGGTACAGCGGAAAAAATGTAGCATTCCCTCTATGAAACGTCACATGCGAAATTAAGCGCCTCTGTTGTTGAAGAGTTTTTATTTTCGCGAGCTGGTGCGTTTAGTGTTATACTGTAATTTGTATTAAGCAAGGATAAGCAACCAGTACCTTCTTTTTTCTATAAGTTTATGCGTTTAAAATATACAAACTCCATGTAATTTATTGTATTTAATTTTATATTTTATTATTAATTATGCACAGAAGTCTACAAAGTTTATTTTTTTAAACCAATGAAGTAAACCTCCCCCAAACGTTAAAGTACATGCCTTTCGTATTTTAATATATATATATATATATATATATATATATATATATGTCATAATATTTTTGAAATGTTTTCTTCATATTTTCATATTTTGACAAAACTAATTTATATTCTGGGAAATTTTTCTTTATATGTTGCCTGTCTCTACTAATTAAAATAATAAATATTCGTGCAATAAGTAGTAGAAGGTATATTAGTAGTGCTGCGGGAACCTATGTTAAAATATGTCAGTGGTGCATTTAAGAATGCATAAAATAATTGAAACCACTAAGGTTTGTATAAATATTTCGAACAAGTTGTACGAATCCTTGCAGTAAAATCAAGTCTACTGCAGTGGACTACTTCTGTGGTCTAGTATGCCAGCCACTAAATCTGGAGGTTCCGATTTTGATTCTCGCTTGGAGGGTGGGACATTTTTCTTTAAGCCAAGATTATTTCTTGTGGATATGTGAATGTGTGCGTGATTTTAATGTTTAGGGGAAAACCGAGAGTAACACACACTCAATGGATATTGTATGGTAACAAATAACTGATATTGATTCGTTAATGTCAGTTGTTTAAACACAAGAATTTTTAGCTACAACTGTTCTTACAAAAATGATTCTTATATCTGAGTTGCGTTACTCACGGTGTATTTTTATTCAGGAATGACTTGAATTTAAACAAGAAATTTTAAATATACCGAAAGAACATGTAAATGTTTATTCGTGGTAACAAGTTCTTGCAACGGAAAGAAAAGAAAGGAGAGAAAAAAAAGCAAGAATCGCATGTTCTTAGAGATGTGAACTTAGGAAGAAATAAACTTGCAACTTGGATATTTAAAAAACTCTACGAAACAGTTTTTTTGGACAGAAATTATATGTTTTACTGAGTTTTACATTTTTCCTGTGGTAGAGCACATTGGAAATCCCACTATATCCTGGAGTTCCAAAATCAGTTATGAGAGAGAAACCATTGATAAAGACTCTTATCTTGTGTTAACTAACAGGTGAGTGAACGTGCGCGAGCTAATGGAATCACGGATGTCTCAAATAAGATGGTTAGTTTTATTTTGTATAATGCATTCATTAGACAAAGAAGCCTGCATGCCACTCTGCTCACTTCATAGTAAACATTAAATCGCTTGCGAATATTGCTCAACAGTTTGAAAATGTTTAAGAAGACTTCAACAGATTTTTTAAGACATTTGCTGATTATGGACTAAATGTGGATTTATTACCATGCACGGAAACATCAATCGAAATAGTCGACTGATGGAGGTGAAATGTTTTCCATGCACTGGAAAGGTGATAGCTTCAGCTTTTTTGTGGGGAAGGGGCGCAAAAGGAATTCTCTTGATTGAATACTTGAAGAAGAGAAAAGTGATCACTTTAGGAGAGACTGAAGACAGCGATCGCGGAAAAACGTCCGGGAATGGCCAAAAAGATGTTGTTTCACCATGATATTGCGCCGGTGCACTGAAGCGAGATAGCCTGGGACAAATCGACCCAACTACGATTTAAAATGCTTCCACATCCATCCATTTTGCCTGATCTCGTTCTGGTATTATCATCTATCCCCGAAACTAAAAGCTTTCCTGGCTAGACTCAAGTTAAGATGTAAACAAGTATTATGAGCGCATCGAAAAAATATTCATTTCTAGCAAATTGAACTTCGAGAAGACAATGTCGAGGATGCGGATGTTCAAGATGGAACGTGTTGCCTTTAAATATCCAAACAAGTAAGTTACTTATGAACCCTTGCGCTCCTCTTTGGTCTTCGTTCCATTTCGTCTTAATTATTCTCGCTCTAGTCTAAAACAATAAGACTGATTTTAGAAATATATTTACGACTGTACTAATCGTATGTATTGTATACTAGCAGAGCTAGCAGTGTGTTGTTCTATTATTTGCTGTGTTCTCCTCGTTTTTGCATGCTCTTTCCTTTTATTTATTTACTAGATTTTTTCTCCGTTTCTTTTTCTGTTCTTTCGCCTTGTTGCTTAAAATAAAACTTGGAAAATATATTATCACATTTGGCATATAAGTTTTCCCCAAACCAACTAGCCCTAATAAATATGTATAGTTATTTTTTAATTTTCTCAAAAATTAATATGACAATTCCCATTGAAATACTGTATGGTGATATAATGACATGAACACCCAGCGAGTTGGTGCCGCGGTAACATGTGCTACTCGCATTTGGGAGGTCCGGGGTTCGATGCCTGTGATCACCCATTCTGACCCATAGGTATTTCGTGATTTCCCTAGAGTCGGCAGGCGAATGCTGGGGTGGTTTCTTTCTACCACGATTTCCCTCCCATTATTTCCCTTTCACTCCGACTCCTCATTTTCCCGGTGTGCTCGAACACAACAGTGACTTGTCTCAGTCTCCTCTTACAGCAAAATATGTATAAGGAAAGGTATATTTATAATATAAGCAGTATATATACACACTATGTCATCAAAAGTATCCCAACATCCCCACAAACATACGTTTTTCATCTTAGGTGCATTGTGCTGCCACCTACTGCTGGTACTCATTATCCGCGACCTCAGTAGTCATTAGACAACATGAAACAGCAGAATGGGACGCTTTGTGGAACTCACGGACTTCGAACGTGGTCAGGTGATTGGGTGTCACTTGTGTCAGAAGTCTGTACGCGAGATTTCCACACTCCTAAACATCCCTAGGTCCACTTTTTCTGATGTGATAGTGAAGTGGAAACGTGAAGGAACATGTACAGCACAAACGCGTACAGGCCGACCTCGTCTGTTGACTGACAGAGACCGCCGACATTTGAAGAGGGTCGTAAAGAGTAATAGGCAGACATCTATCCAGACCATCACACAGGAATTCCAAACTGCATCAGGATCCACTCCAAATACGATGACAGTTAGGCGTGAGGTGAGAAACCTTGGATTGCATGGTCGAGTGGCTGCTCATAAGTCACATATCACGCAGGAAAATGCCAAACGACGCCTCGCTTGGTGTAAGGAGCGTCAACATTACACGATTGAACAGTGGCAAAACGTTGTGTGGAGTGACGAATCACGGTACACAATGTGGCGATCCGATGGCAGGGTGTGGGTATGGCGAATGCCCGGTGAACGTCATCTGCCAGCGTGTGTAGTGGCAACAGTGAAATACGGAGGTGGTGGTGTTATGGTGTGGTCGTGTTTTTTCTGAAGGGGGCTTGTATCCCTGTTGTTTTGCGTGGCACGATTACAGCGCAGACCTACATTAATATTTTAAGCACTTCTTGCTTCCCACTGTTGAAGAGCAATTCGGGGATGGCGATTGCATCTTTCAACACGATCGAGCACCTGTTCATATTGCACGGGCTGTGGCGGAGTGGTTACACGACAATAACATCCCTGTAATGGACTGGCCTGCACAGAGTCTTGAATTCTATAGAACACCTTTGGGATGTTTTGGAACGCCGACTTCGTGCCAGGCCTCACCGACCTACATCGATACCTCTCCTCAGTTCCGCACTCCATGAAGAATGGGCTGCCATTTCCTAAGAAACCTTCCAGTACCTGATTGAAAGTATGCCTGCGAGAGTGAACACTGTCATCAAGGCTAAGTGTGGGCCAACACCATATTGGCTTCCAGCATTACCGATGGAGGGCGCCACGAACTTGTACGTCATTTTCAGCCAGGTGTCCGGATACTTTTGATCACGTAGTGTTTGGGTGTTTGGGGTGAGTGTTGAGCAGCAAAGCCCAACCTGTTCTCTTGAGAGCTAAGGTTCAAAGTTGATAAACCGAACCAATTAAGTTTCACTTCTTGGCAGCACGGGTGGAAATAAGTGAGAAAGGAAACTCGCTTCTTCCCCTCTCTCTGTAAGGTTGAGCATCTCTTGTGTTGAGTGTACAGGATAAATCAATCAATGTTTATAAATCTTTTACAATTGGAACCACTGTTCTTTCCTATGTGAATAGTTTATGGCATTTAAAAAAAAATAAGTTGATGCTTTTGGAAGTCAATTTCCAGTTTCACTTCAATTTCATCAGCTTCAGTCCAGTTTCGTAAAGCATTACTATTTGAGATATTTTGTTCCCTTAATGTGACTATGGAGAATGCTATGGCATTACTGCCCTAAGGTGTAACATGGGAGACGTTTTAGAATGGTTTCCTTTTTTCTTGGGGGTGGACGGGGTTTATAGTGTTCATATCACGAATTTTCTGAAGTTCTTTTAACAATATCAGGGAATGTGCTTTTAGTATGACAGGCAAAGGTTTAGACCGGGCTTTTAGGACCCGGCGAAAATAATAGTCTTCCCTGCAACTTTAAAATGTTTTCTTCCTTATTTATTTCTTTATTTTCCTCCCCGTGTAACACAAGTTAACACTGTAGGTGTCTATGAACAGTATAACTAAAAAATGACAAGGTTGAATACGAATGTTGATCTTTAAGTTCGGCATCTTCTAAGGACGCAACACGAAGATTTTCAAGAAAGTCCCCCACCCCAAACTAACTGCTACATGGAAACGTTTTCGTTGTTTTTGACTAACCAAAACTATATTGGTTTTTGTTAAAATACACATGTTTAACATATTTTCATGACAAATAAAATGAATATCTTAAGTGTACTGAAAATACACTGAAGTCTTCTTCATTCTGGATGACTTTTGAATTGTTAAACCGTAAGAGGTAGACAAAATCATTAATACAGAAGCTGTAGATCTCATTAAAGTACACAATTTATTTAAAACAATTTGTTACACTTTTCTCAAGTGGTAAGTCTCTATTCGTTGTTTTTCTTTTTGGGCTTTTATCGTGGTCATGCAAGGAACATGGAATTTTAAAGCCATCACACAGCGATCAGCTTTTTAAAAATCTGAACATCGCTTTTGCGGTATCTTGTTATACCTACAACGAATGTGTAAAAGTATAATGAAAGTTTGTCTCGATTAACAAGAAGTAGACATAAGAGTATGGTTTTATAAGAATAGTTCGTAGAAGAGTGAGTAGAGGGTCATGTGAGTCCAACACATGCTTGGGTGGAATGCAATACTTTTTCTCCTTACTGTAGTAGAGAAAGTAATAAGGTTTTGTAAGAACTACTTGCAGAAGAGATGCAAAAATAAACAACATGGGGGGTGTAACACATCAGATTTTAATTTTCTTAAGGAACAGCACCCAATAAAGCTCAGAGAGAGCTGGTTTACTGAACAGAGTTTACTCTACTCCTAACAGACCGTAAACCTGCAGAATTCCTGTGGACAACGACCTCTCTTGGTGTTATCGCTTCAGTCAATTTCGCTGCCGGGCAAGTGGTTAAAGTAAACCACGGTATTCCAACTGGTTCGGCACCATTATAATGCAAAGTTCTGTCATTAACTCATTAGCAACAGAATTTTTAATATGACAGAATAATTAAAACACAATTAAATCTTTCAAATTTGAGAAAAAATATAATTAATTTCAATATACTCTGATACACAAGATACAACAAAATAAATTAACTTTATTTAATTATATTAAAAATTAAATTTCCCGTAAAATTTACAAAAATGAGGATAAACATGCTTAATTAAGATCTACAATGAGCACCTGATATGAACACCACAGGGGAAAGCATGGGGCATTGCAACAATGAAGTGCCGAGAAAACACGTAATGTATAAAAACTAAAATTAACTATAGTTTACAGACAGATAAAATGACTGCATTATTATTATTATTATTAATATTAATAATATTATTTTAATTTCTCTACCACTTAACTACAGAGGTAGAGGAAGCATTTTATTCTAGCCAAATATTTGATATCACCAGAAATACCTACACTTTTCAAGTCCATGAGCCCCAAAACGACTTTTACTTTCTCTACTACTTCCCTATAGTAAGTAGGGGAAGTATTGCATTCCATCCAAAAATTCGATATCTAGATTTCATTTGAAATACACGTTTTGAGGTCCCCGGAACGGTCTGTGTGTATGTGCCTGTCTATGTGTGAAAGAAACACAAAAAGTCGGTTAAATACCGAACTTGGTATTTAAGTTAAGCGTCTTCCAAGGATGTGACACGGAGATTTTCAAGAAAATCGCTCCACTCTAAACTACGCTCTATATGGAGAAACTTTTTAATTTTTTATTTTCTCAAAAATTAGTATAATGATTTTGATTAAATCAGCAGATGTTTAAAGTATTAGAATAACAAATAAAACGTATAACTTGAATTTTTTGCAAACAGTCTGTGAAGTCACCTCCATTTTGAATGCGGAGGACTTAAGCATTTCGAGACATTCTTTGTTTATGGTTTCAATTTTTAAGAAAGTTATATTTTTATTTTCTCCACCACGTATCAAGTAATTAGAGAAGATATTGCATTCCACTCAAAAATTCGATATCGAGATTTCACCGGAAATACATGTTTTGAGGCCCCTGAATCCGGAAAAAACGTTTATAGAAAAATCTGATGTGTAGCACTCACATGACTTTCCCTACTCTTGTACAAACTATTTTTACAAATTTCTCCATCTACTTCATATTAAACGAGATAAACATTTGCAGAATCTATCTTATGGTTAATTTTCTTGTAGATGCAAGGGGAATGGGGTAGGCTCTATGGAATAGTCGAATCTTTTAACAACTCGCTATGTAGAGCATCCCATTCTGTTTGCATGTCCAGTAATAAAGAAAAATCGTATGCGACATAATTTGTGCTTTTAACGAGATCTACATTTTTTGTGAACTAAAATGTTGTCTATCTCTTATGGCTTATAGTTATGCAAAAGTCATTGTAAATGAAAAGGAATTTTGGGGACATTCCCAGAAAATTCAAGGTATCATTTCATTTGCCATGAAAATATCTTAAACATATGCTATTTTAATCAAAGAGTTGATTTTTGAAAACTGTTACATGCAAAGGTTAGCCTGGGGTGGGGTATTTTCTTGAAACTCGTCTCGTATCTTGGAAGATACTAGACTCAAATACCAAGTTGGTATTTATCCGACTTTTCGTTTTTCAGTTATGCTGTTCCCAGGCACACACGCAATCACACACGGACATGTTTCAAAAAACGCTTTATTTGAATTCAGGGCACCTCAGAACATGTATTTGAAGTGAAATCTCGATATCAAATTTTTGGGTGGAATGCAATGCTTTCCCTACTTACTATACGTAATAGAAAAAGTAAAGATATCCGTATATATGTATGAATGTATGTATGTGTGCGCGTGTGCGTGTACGCGCGCGCGAGCGAGCGAGCATAACTCAAAAATGAAAACTTGAATAAGCACCAAACTTGGTATTAAAGTTCGATACCTCCTAACGATGCGAAATGAAGATTTTTAAGAAAATTCTCTCACCCCAAACTACCCTTTATATGGATAACTTTTCATAATTTTATTTTCTCAAAATTGCTCTAATGATTTTGGTTAAAATCTTATATTTTTACATGACTAATAAATTGTATATTCTGAATGTTTTCTTTATTCTGATTGAATTTTCTATAATTTCTGTTAAACCAGACAGACGAAAGATTACTGCATAAAAATGTCGAGTTTATTAAAATACATAATGTCCGTCAATAACTTCTCTGTAGCATGGGATGTCTTCCAAGTATTTGCTCCTACGTTTTAACTTTACCAATAAACCATCTTATGCGATTCTTCTTTTTTCCCGCATGTGTTCATTTGTAACACAATTTGACCTACGATATGAAAATATTTGTTTTGTTTTCCAAATCCTGCATCCTACCAAATCAATATTTCCCAATTTAGGGCTATTTCTACTAAAAAAAATTATGATGTGCATATTCACATGACTTTCTCTACCCCTATTATTTATTAGTTGGTGTACAAACCATTCTTACTAAAGCTTATTTTCCTATCTACAAGGTTTCATTCCAAATAAACCTTTGCAGAAATAGTTACATTACACATTTCGTTATAGATACAAAGGGAACAGCGATTGTCAAATGTATAAGACGCTATATGCTGACCTTAAAATTCCATAATGTTTCCATGCAATCGAGAGAAGCAATTGAATGTTGATAGGGTTTTAAGAGAATGACTAAGAAATAACAATTCGAACCTTTGATGAAGAATATTTCAGAAATGGCTTATCCCCCCAAAAAACCTTATTTAAAATAAGTTCTCTGTTTTAATGAGATCTACATGTTTAGTGTAGTACTTTTTCGACTATCGCTTAAAATTTACCAGTTATACAAGATTATTTAAATTTCTTCCAAATGGAGTGAGCTTCACAGGCTATTCTCAGAAAATTCAAGATATACATTTTATTTGTCATGTAAATAGCTTTAATATATAGTATTCCAATCCAAATCGTAGAATGAATTTTTCTAGAAAATAAAAAATTTCGAAGGGATGTTCCATTTGAAGGCTCAAGGGATTTCTTGAAGTCATCTGTACCTAAATGCCAATTTTGGTATTTATCCGACACAGAGACACACTAACACACAAACAGAAAGACGCACACACGGACCTTTTTGTAAAAGTGTTGTTTTTATTCGGGGAACCTCAAAACATGTGCTTCCGGTGAATTCTTGGTGTCAAATTTTTTGGTGGAATGCAATACCTTCTCTACCTATTATGTACGTGGTAGAGAAAGTTATATCATGAATAACGCAACGCATGAATAATAATATATAAAGAATTGTGTGAAGTTGGAATGTAAAGAAAGTCGTGTGATTGTATATCAGATGAATACTTTTTTGATCATTTGATACAGAATGTATTGATTTTGAATGAAGTACTTTTCTACTTATTTTACTGTCCGCATTGTTTTAGTTTACCTTGTACATTTATTCAATTAAAATAGTCTCCCCGAAAGCATTTATTATGTAGATTGAGATTCGGTTTAAAATTTAGAGGAAACATCATTGCATATAGTCGCAGAATTTTCTGTATGGTATAGTAGCTTCTTCCTACTTTGAGCTTGTTTGTAGTTGCTGCGGTTGTTGTTTAAATCACCAGTCTGAGAATTATATTTATGTTGTATCTCATTTCTATAACAAATACCTAATGAAATTGAACCAGTAGGCTTACAAGGTATCAAAATTTATTCAGAAACAATTGGGAAATTTTTATTAATGCCCTATAAAATAGGTCTTGAGGTTGGGAAATATAATAGTCGCAAAATAGAGCCTTTAATCTCCCGTTAAAACCAGATTTGTTCCATATGTAATATATACTGCTGAATATTTCTGTCCGTTGCTGCATATCTTAAGCTATTAATTTCAAGAAATTCGCTCAAAAATAAGCATACAATTTTTATCAAGACATTAGAAATTTGATTCTGTTTTGAAATATTTAAATTACAGAAGCAGAATGAATTAATTTAGGCATCTGTCACAAAGAACAAACTACCGAACACCTTTTATTTCATTGTCCTGTTTATGAAATAAGGAGTTATCTCTTGGCTGTATATTTGAACCGCTGTGATTTGAGTTTCCAGAAACCCAAGTTTGGAATTTTTAGCAAGACATTTAGCTGCTTATGAAAATAAGGATAATATATTTCAACATATGTCAGAACTCAAATTCAGGATTGGATCCTTAGAATGATATTTTGTATAAATTATACAGTTTTATTTAGTGTCACCAGGTTGTAATTACGATTTTTAAAGTTAGGCTCTGATTTTGTAGTTTTCAGATATTTGTTTTCTTGATAGTTTATTTCCAGTGTTTAATTTTTTTGATTTTATATTAATGCTTATATCTTCGTTTATAAACACTCCATGAATTTGGCAAAGCCACAAAAAAATTCCATCCGCTGATTCTAGAGGACTTACATGCACGTAGGAGTAGGACTAGGACTAGATGCGCAGGGCTACTTAGCACCTCGACCTGCAAGATCGTTTGTGCCTAAGCCTGTAACGGTGCCCCCGGGTAGGAGGGATGATGTGAAAGAAGACAGCGGACAGGGAGGCTAGACAGGGTAGAGGGCAGAGCCTCTATCTTTTACAGGTTGAAACTCCCCTGATGGCGGCTGATGCAACCGTCTCCCCTGCTCGCTGCAGGCTTGCACATCCCTAGGGGGTCCTGTACTCGGAGACCGCCCCCATTTCGGGGGACGAAGGGTTACATACAGCATTCGTTTCCCCTTCAGGCAACGCTGAGACTCCCGCCGACACTTTCAACCCTGAAATAGTCCAAGCAGAGGAAAGGTGAGGTGAAATGAGAATGGAGATGAAGTGGAAGGACAGGAAATTCGGCTTATGTAATGAACCTTCCCAGCCATCGCCTAGCGACCCGGGGAACCCCCTCAAAAAACCCCTGGGTCGGGGAAGGTCGGCCTCGGGAATCGATCCCAGGAACTCGCGAATGCGGACCACAGACGTTACCGTCTGAACTATCCCGCTAGGTTGCATACATGTATGCGTACGTACAGTCAGACAGAGGGATAAGTTATTTTAATTAATTTATGTTTATTTCCAAGATTTTATACATTTAAAATTCTACACAGATAATGCATACGCCATATTACTAATCAGGTTAATTTCTACTTTGAATGATAATACTTTTATGTTCCGTTTACTTTTCCTTTCGAACGCCCATATGGGACATTCTTTTTTTTTTAATTTCTTTATTGCTTTAACTATAAAGTCTTATCGCAACTACTTTAGAATACAGATCATGATAACAATGTAAACAACAATATTTTATAACAGTAATAGACATACAACATTTAATTCTCTAGATAAGTGTGCTATATATTATTATACAATGTTGTCGTTTTCATAAAGTTTGAAATTCTTTGTTGTGCTGAATTAGGGCGCCTGGTATGCTGTTGGAGATGTCACATCTTTCTCTGTGTTGTAATGCAATGATGAACTGTAAGGTTAGATCTGCAAAGGTCGCACTTAGGAGGAGGGTCACGGTTGAGGAGGTGTTTGTGCATTACAGAAGTATGTCCAATACGTAGTCGAGTTAATACAACTTGGTCTTTGCAGTTGAAATCTAGTGTTGAAGTTTGGACTCGGAAATGTAGACATCTAACTTGCTTCTAGATGTCGCTTTCCATGTTTGTCTCTGTTGATTAATGCAAGTCTTTTTGATGAAGTTGATGAAGTCCGTGTGTGGAATATTGATGTTCTGAGGGGGATGTTTGGTGGCTTCTTTGGCTGCCTGAACAGCTGATTTATTACCCAGAATTCGGACATGAGACGGAGTCCAGGTGATTTACTAGAGATTAGTATTTGGTTGTACAGTTTATGAGGTTCTTTAACAATATTTTAATGGATTAGGTTTGTTGAAGGGCTGTTGAAGCACTCAACGAGTCGGAGAGTATTATATAATTATGCAAGTTATGTGTTTTTAAATATACTAGTATATTGTAATGAATGTTGAATTGCGAACAATTTAGAAGAATAGTTGGGAAGACTATAAATATTGTATGATGTATTCAGGGAATACCGCTGCACATCCATTGTAACTATCACGTCTGGATTCATCAGCGAAGATTTGAGTGTGTGTCGAATAAAGTGCATACACTTCGTTTAACAGACATTTATAAGAAAGACTATCTATTAAAGATTTTCCTTGTTTAGCTAGTGACGTGCCAATAAAGGGGTATGTAAGTCTCCGTGGTATATAATCTAAGTTTATGAAACATGGGGATATATTAGGCATAGTACTGTTAAAACCCTAGAGGTAAGCTGAGAGACGAGTTGGAAAATCTGAAGGTTGTGTCCATTCTGTGACATTTCCTATATTGTTGGTGCGAAATATGTCAGAGTGGACTAGAGATTATGGTCTCGTTGCAGTACATGTTGCATATGATAAACTTGAGATTTTTCTTCTAATCTGCAGCGGAGGAACGCTAGCTTCAATTTGTAGGCTCTCTATGGGGCTGGTCTGAAAGGCTTCTAAGGCAGTTCTTAATACCGAAGAGCCATACCATACCATTTTAAGAGCTGTGGTACTTGCTGAATTGTAAACTATAGATCAGTAGTCCAATTTATATTGTATGGCAGATTTATAAGTGCGTAGTAACACTGAAATCAGCTCCCCATGATCTTGCTGATAAAACTTTTAGTCGAACTTCTAACCAACGAGATAAAATTGTCTAATATCTCATCAACACATTCGATTTGGTAAATCATAGCTCATAATATTTTCTGCAATATACTTAACTTTATTTACCGCTGATGGTGCTCCTCTTCTACACTGACATCCTATAGAAAGTGACTACTTTCCAATTATTATTAATTCTGAGTATAATTCCCCTAAGATTACATGAGCCTCACACTGGAACCCGTGCAAAGCGGACTGGTCGCAATTCAGGGAGCTAGTTCAAACTTCATTGGGAAAACTACCCAACTACCCAATTCTCCCCAAAAATTCTGACTCATTAATTGCAGCATTCTCTGATGTCATCGCTAACAGCGCCAAGTTATGCATTCCCATCAGTCACTCATCCTTTCGACCACTACCTGATCCATGGTTGGATGAAAACTGACAAACAATTATTAAACAAAAACACAGAGCTTACTATCGATATAAGCGACCACCTAAAATAGAAACCAAACCGGAATTTCAACGCCTCCGTGCAACTGCTCGTAGAAAAACTAAAAGAAGTAAGAAAGAATCATGGCTCACACACACATATATATATATATATATATATATATATATATATATATATCATCTCTTATTAACAAGTTTTCTCAGACAGAGATGTGGCACAAAATACAAGCTATCTGTAGAACTCGTCGACCATTTTTTATATCACGTCTTCATTATGCTGACTCCATAATTCCTCTCTTGCTTCCACCTTCTCTGAAATATCTAGCAACTCCAAATACTGCCCAACATTTAACCAACAGAAACATGACTTAGAAAACTTGGACACGTTATTCTTTGATACCGACCAAGTTTTCAATGACATCTTTACTTTAACAGAAGTTCAAAAAACATTTAAACATTCTAACAGTAAAAGCCCCGGATTGAGCAACATCCCCTATGAATTCATCAAGAAAATTCCTAAAAATGGTTTAACGTATCTCTTATACATATGCAACCACCTGTGGGTCAATAAATCGACCACTGTACCCATTCCTAAACCCAACAAAGATAATGCTTTACCCGAGAACTTTCTTCCTATTTCCCTAATTTGTACCCTGTGCAAACTTCTCGAAAAAATCGTTTATAAACCCTCCGATGTTATCTAGAGAGAATAATAATTTTTTTGACAAAGCTCAACGCGGTTTCCGTCAATGCCAATCAACTCTTAACCTTATCATTATAAAATCTAAAATCCGCAATGCCTTCACCAACAATCAACACCTAATTCTAGTTAATCCTGATATAAACAAGGCCTACGACAGTGTGGCGATCCCATATCCTCCGCTCATTACAGGACTACCAAATAGGAGGAAGAATGTTAGCCTGCATACACAACTTCCTTCAAAACAGGTGTTTCAAAGTCAGAGCCAATGGGCATTACTCCAAATGTTATTCCCTGGAAAATGGAGTCCCTCAGAGTTCAATCTTAAGTGTAACGTTATTCCTTATTGCCATCAATAATGCGTTTCCCTTCATCAAATTTTCAGTCAAAGGTGTACTATTTCCTGATGAACTCACCTTACTTTGCAAAGCCAAGACAGTTTAAATAACAAAAAGATTACTTAGTAACTTCTTACAACTCTTGAACTAGATCCATCTGACAGGTTTAAATTTCGCTCCATCAAAATGTAAGTGCATAGTCTTTTCCAAAGCTTGCAAACACTTACCGAATTCGATTCTTATCATCGATAAACATCAAATCCCTGTATTCAATGCAGTTCGCATTCTTGGTGTACTATTCGACCGGAAACTCACCTGGATTCCTCGTCTTAAAATCCTTAAAGCTGGTCGTCCTCCGTGGTATAGTTACCATGCTAGTCTCTAGTTCCCGAGGTCGCGGGTTCAAACCCGGCAGAGGACGATGATTTTCTCGGGCGTAAAAATCCTTAGCATGGCTTCCTTCGAAAGGGAAGTAAAGCCGATACTCCGTGTCGTAGATTTACGGCACGTAAAAGAATCTCAAACCTGAGCAAAATTGTCAGTCTTTCTCGCCCAATATAGAAATGTACGCTAGGGGCCACAGCAGTTAAGGAGTATTCATAAATAAAACTAAATTTAATTTCCTTAAAGCTGACTGTGGCCAACAACATTCCATTTCAAATCGTCCGAAATAGATGGAAAATCGATCTTGCATTTTTTAAATGAAACTAAACTTTTTGTATTTGGAGACAAGCCAATGCAATGCTTCATGTAAACTCTTAAAATGCAGAACAGAATAGTTTTGCAATTAAAATTGCTCAAATTTAACGCATCTTCCTATAATTCCCAACTTCAAGCTGTTATAGCTCTGAAAATTTAAATCTAATTATTTAATACGAGCTTTATTTTGATTCCCTCAACTTCAATTTTATACTGATAAGTAAACATGTTCTTAGTTTTAAGTGAAGAAATTTAGACTTTTTCAAGTGTAGGTGGTTTCGGATTAGGCAAAATAATTTAATTATATGGTAAGATTCCGTAATTTAAACACAATCAAACATATATTTTACTGTAATGGTTACTGATAAGGTTTCGTCTAAAATAATTAAAGAAGCAAGTTACGCGCTCATGGTCGCTCTCGTATGTTTGTTTTGAACTGAAGGTAAAGGAAGCTGCTGTGCCTAAGGTTAAACAATGAGAACGCTTACTAAACAGTTTATGCATATTGCAGTATTATGTTAGGGCATACTTTAACTTGATAAACTAAGTGAGTTCTTGACTCACAAGAACGTATCACTAACCAAAATATAATTAATAATCACCTGCGCTTAACTCACAACACTTCTATTAACCTTGTTAGCGCACGAAAAGACTGAAACAAACGGAAAATAAAGATGAAGTGCTAGTTTTTATTGTCCCAGATTGCTAAATCACGTACCGCTCTTGCATCAAATGTGTTTGCTGCAGAGCGCTTGGTGATAATCGCGCAACAGCCACGTAAATCGCTGCGTTTATTCAGTTTTTGTGAACTACGAACACTCTAACATAACACTTTACCAACATTACCGGTTTCTCTTAATGATACTATGGATTATTCTCAAACTAATGTTTTAGTTTCATAAAAATCCGGAGACGCCTAAAATAAGTAAAAACTATATGTATAGATATATATTGTATAGTGAATGTTATAAAATAATTAGTATATGGTGTAATGAAATGCGGACTTTTATCTACAAAATGAGATTTGGTACAATATTCTGAAATAATTGGTTCCGGGGCTATGCGCACTTAAAAAGTGACAAACTGAATTAATACGATACATTTATCGTTCAATAACGTGACAACCGTTAGGTTTCAGATGCTAATATTTGATAAACATGCTTTCGTTACCACCGCTTATTAACAGGAAAAATTACAACGCAAACAAAAATCGAGTTTTTTTTCCTCCGTTGAATTTCACCTGGAGTGTCCCATATGCACTTACTCTGATTTTGTATTGAAATTTACTTTAGTTTGCCGCACTCTTTTTTTTAATATCGCTTTAACTGAAGCGCTTTAGTTCGAATATTTCCTTTCCATATCAAGAAATGTATTCCACCAGTTCGGCATTGCAATATGTTCAGATATGTTCTCTCCATCTTCTTATCCTCTACATAATTAGTACACACCTTGCTCAAACAATTTTCTTTTTTTGCTAGCTAAATCTGTTTATCTTTCACTCTCTCGGATTTGTTACATTGATACACAAAGACTTATATAAACCTTTCAAGTTAATTACCCATAAACTTATTTCCAGTGTTTTTCTCCCCTTCTTTGTTGAGTAATATTACAGTTGGTTAGCTAATTGTTTCAATGCTTAGTGTGTTAAATAAGACAACCTTTTCTTAGCTTCACCTCACCTTAAATCATATACGTTTTAACTGGAAGATAAACTTCGTCGTCTCAAACAGAATAAACAAAACCGCGCAAAAACAAACGAAGTACACTTAGTATCTTTTCAGTTTTTAAATATCAGCTTGAATCACTGTTGACATCACATCCTTTTTATTAATATTTTTTTATAGTTAGACAGCCAATGTTTCTCCTTCACAAGCTTTTGAGATTCCACAATATTCGTTACTTTTTGTGGTAACTTTTACACTGTTTTAATTCGAAAATATCAACAGAGGTGCCCAGGCACACTTAGCATTTACAGACTATTAGTGGTACTTCATCATATTTAGGGTTGATAAAAATTATACATTCCCAGTAGTAAACCGATCCCCGGTGACAATGAGGGGCACACAGTGAGTTTTAACCGATTTGATTGTTTTTACAACGCTGGCTGCCTGGCTGAGAAACATTTTTATAAAATTGAGGAATACGAATCGTATTTTACTAAAATCTTATCTATATGTTTTCAAAACAATTTCTGTACGAACATTTTATCTAGCTTTATTTTTATTGTTTTGCAAGTTTATATGTAATTATTATTACATCTATCAACTATGTCTATGCATCTTTGATGTTCACGGCTGTATAAATACAGCGAAATACATTGAAAACCGGTCATGCTAACCACTACACCAATGAGGATCACCACTTTCCATAACAAATTACACTTCGGTGCAGCGGCTCATTCTTCATATAAAGGTTGTATTCTGCTTCTGATGATATAATAAATAAAATTATTGTGTTCCTCCTGCTGAGGTGTACTCAGTACCTTCAGAATACGTCACGAAGGCTCTCGTTAACAAGTGAGCGCTATTATCTTTGGGACGCACTCGTGATCTTAGTATGGTAGTGTCCTGCAACAGGATCTCGTAAATTTCAAGCTGCCTATTGTCGCCTTCTTAAGGCTGGTTCACAATAATTGAGAACGGAAACTAGAAGGAGAACGACAAAGTTAAAATACATGTTTTACATGTGAGCGTTCACAATTAACGGAAAACTTCCCTGACACCGGGAACAGGAAAGAACTGAATGAAGACTTGATCAGACTTTTACTCTCTCATTCCCGTTTCCGGGGACGGCATATTACATACATATTAAGCATATTACACTTTTCACTGTAAAATATAAAAATAATTCAAGGCGGCCGTGACATAAAGCAACTGCTCGATCTCTCTAGAGTTGCAACTGGGAAAATGAAACAGGAAGAGATTCCAAGAAATTTGCTTCCTGGCTCCCTCAGATTCATTGAGGTTGTTGGCTCGTCTGTCGAAAGTGTCACTTGTAGTTTGTTTATATCCAACTCAAAACTTGCTATTGTCTCAAAAACAATAAAGAATAGCAAAAAACAAAACAAAAATGGTAGAAATTAACAGAGAACAATAAACAACAATAAATAACTTTATGTACGGTATTAATAAAGGAATGACGCTTGGTACAAGAGGAATCGGAAATATTAATGGATCTGCGTTCAGAAAATGTTGGTTTTATCGAATTTTGACAGCTAACCTGCATTAGTTTGCTAATTGGAACCAGGTGTAAAAGCATTATTGGTGAGTTCAGACAAGTGACTTCCCAATGCGCAAAATCGATTTTTCCACTTTACCACACGGTCATCGATATGTATTCTTGTTCCCGTTTCCGTTCTCGGATTGTTGTGAACCATAATCCTTTTGATATTCCCATCATTTTAATTTATTTTCCGTCTTTAATTCGGAACTATATATCAAAATTACATGAATACCTCTTCCAGTTCCAATTTATTTTCTCCTAGAAAGACTATATAATACAATTTTCCAAGAACTTTCAAGTCCTTTACAGGCGCCCTTAGACACTCCTATGTCTAACACCGAACTGTTGAAATGCCGCAACAACAGCACCACTCTAACCTAATTATAAAAAGTCAGCACACTTTCCTTTCGCTATAGCATGTTATCTGTAAGGGTAGTACATTCGGTGTTACAGTGCATACAACCCTACTTGGATCGAAACTTTCCCCCCGCCTTGCGCATGTCAACTCTTTACAAAAGCATCGTCCCCCTCTCCCCTGCTGCACCTTACCTCCGAGCTGCCCACCCTCTCTTCTCTTTATAGTAGTTCGGGCGATGCCATAGTAACGACAACACTGTGCGCAATTACTACTGGAACATGTAGTAATACATATCGATAGCTGAGATCGATTCTTTCACCTACACACACAAATATACAAATATAGATAAACACACGAGTCGGGAAACAAGCGAAACGTGCTGCAGTGCCGTGCTGAATTTGTTTACTGCGTACAACAAGCGAAAAGAGTAAGAAATGTTTTTGGTGAACTATAGTGCAGTAAAATTAATTCTAGTGTGTGATATGAAGATGGAGTGGATGTAATTAATGCGCGTGTGAAGTTGTTCTTTTTTTCTTTTTTTCTTTCTTTTTTTATTCCAACCACCAAGCCTCCTCCTAACGATTTTCTCACAGAGGGCGCACGCGTCTACCCTTGTAGTTTTTGTTTTGTTTTTCATATAATTAAGAGATAAATGTGCATCCATACACCCGGAAGATTATTTAAGTTTTTGTTCTAATGCTCTACACATTGTGATGCTATATTTTGTATGTGTTTTTAGTGAAATTTGTTAATCTTTCTTGCAGTTTTCTTATAAACATTATAGTGAAACAAATATGTGGCCATGCTGAAGCAATAGAGGGAAGCACATCCCTGTTAGAGAAAGCTTTTAAGCCAGGAAAATGGTATTTTATTGTCCTGGATACACTTTTGGCACATTATAGCGGTCATATGAAATCCATAAGTTTTCGGAACACATCTAAAATTATTTTTCCTAACTTTATAACTATTCAACATTACAGAATATGTAGATTTTTAATAACTGACTCGTCTGATAGACGATTTAAGGGATTATTTATACAGACATATCGCAGATTACTGCGTTAATTTTTCATTAAGCTGATCCTAAAATACTTAGTGGAAGTTTTGCAGCTAAGGATTTCTAAATACAAATTTTAGCACATGTTTCTTTAATGTGCTAACGACACATGTTAATATCTTCCTTTTACTTATTATTCTATATTTTTTGAATCCACGATGTTGTAATATTAAAATGATACTTTTTATTTTAAGAAATAACAAAGAAAGCAAACGTTTGAAATAATTAATGCCAAATTTGAAGTATTATGCACCAGGAAGGGAAAAGCTACAAAACTTAAATGTTCTGCTTAACAAAAGAAGACACTGTTAAAATATCCACGCTTAAAACCCTAATTCCCCAGAGAAATTAATTTAGCTTTAGTTTTAACCAATAGTTAAAGATAATAGAAGAAGCTTTTCAAAACACATATTGGTTTCTGTGCGACAAACCATTTAACTACAATAACAGAAAAATTTATTATTATTTATTCGGTTAGTTACAAATGGTCATACTACTGCATTCTTTTGGAATTTTTTAAACATAATCAGGCTCATAGGAAGCACGAATAATTATGGAGATTATTAACTTGTACAACTATGGCCTAATGTAGCTATGCAATAATGCGAGCTTCCAATCCAGACCGCTAGGGCTTCATAGCCCGCTGGGAAAGATTCGAATTTACGAATTGCCTGATTTTACACTTTCTCAGTTTCAGAATATTACTATGGTTACCTACTAAGACAGTACTCTTCTTTGTATCATACAAAACTCTCAAATTGAAATATTTTTATAGAAGTATTGTTTTCTAGCTCCAAATGGCAGTGAGCGGCTGTAGTAAAGAAACTCGCATGGCCGCAGTTTCTTGGTTTTTTGCTCCGACTGATCAGACCTGTCTAGTTGTCTTAGGTATTATCTCCTGAATTTTACTTATGCATAAATCTTTTAAACCTTTACAATTCTACATTGCTTTCAATTTTTAATTTCGGGGAAAACGTCTATCTAGTGAACATGTAGTCAATGTTAAATCTGTTTTTGCGTTTTTATTGTGGCAGAGGAAAAATAAGTTAGATAAACTTTTTAGTTTGGTTTGTTTGTTGTTATTTTAAAATCTATGGTCTTTTGTAACAACTTTGAATGTTTTTGTTAGAATTAGTTCATTTACGCGGTGCGGATGTCCTTAGAGATGCCTTCTCCGCCATCTGTTTTATTTCTAATATTCACCAGGAAAAATGTTCCTTCTGCACTGTTCGCTTTAAAGTGTCTAATAATCCAACAGTTCCCCGATTGGCTAGGAAAAGCCACGAGAAACTCTAGTCAGGTTAGTTGGAACCAACGATTGGCCAATAATTCCTCCGAAATGCGAGCCTCGTTGTTAGCTGAGTTGTTAGAATTATACAAATTGCTATTAGTCACAAGTGTTACCTTCAGATTTTTGAGAATGGCAATAAACAGACCATTTAACAATATTAAATCAGGTATACAAAAAACCTTCGATGAATGTTTACGTATATGTACCCAAATTCTTCCGAAGTTGCGATACTGATAGCATTGTTTGGCAACCTGAAGAGTGCTTATTCTTGAAGGATGATGCTCTGTATTTGGGCTTGTAATTTAAAATTTACAGTAGGATATAGTGTTGCGTAATTGGGACATACTGTTATTATTTTTAAAAGAATAAAATGAAGGATGCCTGCCTTTTAACATCGAGATGTATTAATTTTAGTTTTTAACATATTTGATTAAAAAATACACAGGGTTAATCTAATAAGGATTCTGTTCTCTCTTGACATATCTTTGAAAATGTTTACATTTTTCAGAAATAGAGTGCAGTGCCAATATAAGAAGGAAGTGTAGAACAATTTTAGGTTATACAATTCCTCATATTTTCCTAGTACACACTAAATAATGGCATATCAATGCCCTTCAATAATTTATTTGGAGAGAAAAGATTAGTAAAGTACGTTATTTTAATTCTAACATAATTTGAAGTTGCCTTTCACTTAGTACATTAACTGCCTATACACTATTATGAAAAATATTTAAATAAAAGTTTAGTTAACATGTACATATATTTGAAAATTTAGCACTAATAATTTTAATGCGTATAAATTACAATAAGAAAAAATCTGCAAAGAAGTATTCATTCAATCAAAAGCAAGAATTTAATTTCCTTTCCATGTGTATTTTTACCATTTTGTACAATTTCCATCAAGAGAAACTGAATGATGGAATAAAAGAGTTAATACGTAAAGAAATATCTGGATAACCCGTGTGCCAGACAGGGTATTTTCAAATAAGCCTATTTATATAAGAGAGTTTGCTAAACTAATTCTCATTTATGTTAATCTAGATTAGTTATTTGATTCGTTCAAGTTAGTCACTATTCTAAGCGGGAATAGAACTCACATCCATTTGATGATAAGCTTTATAACATATTTTAAATCGTATAGAAATGCAACATTCATTTTCCTGGATAAAAATTGATGAATAAGTATCAAGGTAGTCACCTAAACAATATGTTTTACAACTTTTAAATTCTTTAGGACCCTGACGCATGTTTAGTTACTGTTTTAATTTCGTTTTAAAATTATTTTCATTGTTATTTATTATTTAAATATCCCACTTAATGCAGTTTTTAATACCACAGGTTAAAAAAAAGCTAAATACCGCATGTATTTTTGAAGACATGTGTTCTTTATTTTTCAATTATTTCTCAGAAACAGAAAATGTTACAGCAAAATTCGAAACTAGTTGAACTACTGAAGTAATTTTTGCAGCGTTATCACTCCAGCATTAGAGTACAGAAAGCTAAAAGTTCAGCTTAATAGTTTAAGAATTGCAAAATGTGAATGTTTCATCAAAGGGCACGCGAGTTTATTACGATTATTACTTATAACTGTTACGATTTGTTTTTAAAATTTGACCTGCTTGCTTCAAGAGATTAAAAATGTTTGAAAGCTCATTGCCTAAATAATAATAACAATAATAATACAATTAAATAATAATTATTACTATTTAAAACACCACTGTCATTATTTGGGCCACATTCGATCCATGCTAATGTAATTTATCTGCAAAGATTCTGCATCGTTGTCAATGCACTCTTCCAGATACTACGTAAGACGTTATAAGCTTAAAAATAGGGTGAGCGGAGGCTGCGATTTCGAAATATTGTGCGGGAACATTTATGACGGAAGTGTATTCAAGGTGATTCAACAACGCTATGAAATTCTCTTACACATTGGTACAGTTGAAAGAAATTGATTTATTTTACGTTAAAAGTTTCTTTAGCAGTCATTGTTCCTATGTAGTTTACTGAATTTATTAGTTAATTTGAAATTTCTTTTAAAGCGATGGCATTTTAAGAGAGGATAGTAGGCAATTACTTCGTCCTTGACGATCTGCGCAATCATTGGTATTTTTAAAATGTACATATCCAATATAAAGTAATGGAATTCTGATGTATAATTTCTCATTCAGCCCACAAAAATCACGAGCATAGTTATAAAATTACAATTAAATCCACTTTCAAATTATTTTAAAATAAATATTCATAATAAATATAATTTTTAAAACTATAAGTATCAGTTTAGGAAGAAGGGTTATGTTAAGGTTTATACAAATACACTAGCAAAAAATTCTATGTTGCAAAAGTATATTTGTTTTCAATTTCTGACATTGGTTTGATAATTTTAGTGATAAAATATCACTTGCTTAGGTTATTAATGATCATTTAAACCCTAGTAATAAATTGTAGCTTGTTTCAAAGCAACACCGCCAATCCTACACCATGTCTCTGCTAACAGTACCCACTAAAAGCTATATATTGGCATTATATGTGGATGTGTTAAAACTTGTCACTGCATATTTAAGGAAAAACCTGCATTTTCTGTAAAATTATGCTTAATTCTAATTAATCATTCTATACATTTTTTCTATATTTATTATTGTAATCGGTTTTGTGCCTGTCTGAATTGTAAAATTTATTTTAAAACAATAATCTCAATATTAAGATTGGTAAAGAGTATTTAGTTGCTTTGTTAACAGTAATTTAGGGTCCAATGGAGTTATAATTATAAGTGTTTTTTATGTAAGATACCTGCAAGCTGTAAAAGTTGGTATTTATATCATCTTCCTCATAATCATTTTTTTCATGTATTATGCCACAACATCTATTCCGGCTTCAGCATCTTAGCTCCATCTTGTTCTAGATCCTCCCTTATCTTTATTTTTTTAGGTATAAGTACATTGTAAAATTTGTTTTGGGTAACTGTCTTGGTGTTTTTGTTGCAGTTATTTCATCTATAAAAATCTATTTCGTTACATCATGATTTTATTCTGAGACTAACTGTATCTGGCCCCTTTTAATTTTATGCTCGTGTTTCGATAATATCCTAAATTCGCTAACAATAAAAATATCACACACATTTACTGCTGGACTACTCGAGCCCGTAACTATTTCTTTTCGCGTAATTACGTTAACCGCAGAGATTACTCTCCCTCTCTCTCTTTCCTCTTATTCCCTCTCTCTCACTCTCCCATCTCTCACTATCTTCTTTCACTTACCCTCATACCTTCTCTTCTCTGAATTTCTGTGTTACTCCCTTCTCCCCTTTTCTCTATCCCTTTCCCTCCTTATCTCCCCTCTCTTGTCCTCTTGCGTGTCTTCCTTTATATCTTGCTCTCTCTCTCCCTCCTTTTTCCCTCACTCCCTCTCCCAATTCCTCTTTCCATCTGTATTTCAATGTCTCTCTCTCGCACTTCGCCTTTGTTTCAACTTCTCTGTGCAAGGTATATGCGCATGTCATGTTTTCAAAACTGATAGTAAATTTTTTTTTTCCAATAACTTATTTGAAAACAACCAATAAATGTAATATAACACAAAGCCTGCATTTATTCCCTATGCTTGTAATGTATTCCATTGAAACAAGAAAACGAAAAAAAAAAAACCAAACAAACAAAGAAAAAAGAAGCATTGTAATATATCTGACCATTAATTGGTTGATTAATTGCGAGAATAATACTAATGAAAAATTCATACAGTTTCATACATGTTCATCCTATGGAAATATTGCATGCAACAAAACTATTGACTAGTGCTTATAAACTTTTTGTTATTTAACAATTTTTAGAATTCTTATATGTATTAACAGAGGTATTTAAACGTTTTACTTTGCTAGTTTCGTAACTTACAATGCCTATGGGATCTAAAGTATGTTACATACCAAGTTTAATAGCAGTCAGTTGAGCTCTTATTGAGTGAAGGTAAAAATGCCATATTTTGTTTCAGAATAGTTCAACGTAAAAATTAAAATCCGTTTTTTTTTCCTTCTTGTAATTTTAACCGAACAGATCCTTGCTCAAATGAGCCTGGGTTGCACAGGGCTTAGAGCCATGAGACACCTGTCTTCACAGGACAAGAAAAATGTGATCCATATAACTCACCCCAAAAGAGATTCAAACTCGGGACCTCTTCAATGTGAGGGAGATGCACAACCCCCACACCATGGAAGTTAATATCAATTGTTCATCGAAAATTGCCATTTTGCTTACACTTTTACTTTCACGGCCATCTACCTATAGTAGATAAGACGAAGTAGATATGGCGCTGATGACCTTAGCTGTTTAGCGCCCTTAAACCGCATCTCATCATCACGAAGCAGGTATTGTATTCCACCTAAAAATTTGATGTCGAAATTTCACCGGAAATACATACTTTGAGACGCTGAATTAAAAAAAAACAAAAGCATTTTTTATAAAAGGGTTCGTGTGTGTGTGTGTGGTGTCTGCGAACAAGGTAACTAAAAAACGAAAATTCGGATAAATACAATATTGGTATTTTAGTTAAATATATTCTAAAGATTCGACAGGAAGATTTTAAATAAACCCCCCCATCCCAACCTATCTTTATATGGACAATTTTTCGATATTTTTTTACTTTCTCAAGAATGATTTTGGTTAAAATGCCACGTGTTTAAGTGGAGATGTAGGTAATTTTTTTTTAAAAAATGAGCTTTTCTAACATTTTTGTTTGATAGATTAGACATTTGTGCATATCTTCCAAGGGTATTTTGTCATTTAAAATTTTAAGTACTTCATGAGTGCAACTGTGTCACGCCCCCTTTTCAAACAGACAACAGCTGCCTGTTTATTTGTGAGGGTTTATATTGTATTTATTTCATTAAAATATAAATATAACATTTCAAAATCACTGTTCAAATACAATGCTAGTTAAAGAAAGAGTACAGCAATATGTACAACACAGATACTGTACCCACATCATCCAGGCATGCCCTATCACCGATTATTTAACCTGGGCCTACTCCATCCTAATCCACAGGCGAGATAGAGCACCCAGCGGTCTAGCCACACCCCACCAAGGGCATAGTATCATATTTCCGGCCGGAAATAGAGGCTTTCTTAATGGGAGAGAACAGTTCGACTCGTACTCGCACCAAACGACTTGCAATTTTCTGCAGGTATCAGAAGAGTGGAGAGAATGATAAAATTTTATTATATGTGTAGATAAGCTGCAGTCCAGTGCGACGAATTTTAATGAACTGCGTGTGATGACGTTGCCATTTAAGTACTTGTCTCTGAAAGGCAGACACATACCCATTTCCTCCATTTCTTTTTGAGGGTTTCTACCAAAATCCAAATGAAAGAAGACTAACGGCGCTGTTTCTCACGTTGAGCGGAGGCTGAAAAGGAAGGAATTTCGTACGACATTCAGCCTCGCCCCCCACGTAGCTCATTACAAGGGCAGGAGTCTAAATCGGATTTCCTACTTCCATTCCAACCAGATTTCCTTAAAATGCAGTGACTTCGGAGGAAGCATTTAATGGGTATGCTAAATATAAACCTTTGTATGCGTATATTTTAACGACATTTCACGATTTTTTCATGGAAATGTAGTGGTAATAAAAACAACCGTAGCAGTCACAGAAAAGTTTTAAAAAGGGAATAAGAATGACTCTTGCAGGATGAGTTTGGTTTCGCATGACTGGGCAAAGATATTGTGATATACAGAGTGTCTGGTTTAAAACACCAATAAAAGAAATGCCTATAACTATTAAATTAAGAGTTTAAGTTAACATTTTCTGATACACAAATCATGCCGTTTTAGTCTTGAGCATATTTCAACATGGGTAGCATTTGTAGCACGACGATGTCAAGGCTGTTTTTATTTATTTATTTAATTTAATATTGCCGTTTAGCAATATAAGTTGTAATTGACATGGTCACATATAAAACATTAACAGTAAAATCAGTCATTTCATCATAATTACATAATCAAAAACTGAAAATGAAATTATAAATTTGGTGTTTGAAAGAATTCATTAGTATTATAAAATGCAGTTTTATTCACTCGCGAATAGTTATTTTAAAAGTGCACTCATTCGGTTGAATACATGAGCTGAAATGTTAACATGAAAGCAATGATATGATGGTTGTTGGCGTTCAATGAAAGTCTCATTTTCGATAAGTACACTCTTGTATTATTCGTAGTGTTATGGTCATGGATTTCATTGACATGATCACTGAATGTAAATTGTATTTCGCATACATCAATAATTCTAAAATATAAGTACCTGCAACAGTCATAATACTCTGTTTGATGAAAAGAAGTTTACAATGGATATTCCGCTTAACATTAACCAGTAACCTGATGACTCTCTTCTGCAAAATAAACACTTACAACATACGTGCAGCAATCCATTTTAAATAATGCTTTGTAAAAAGGTAACGAGCTTTGACATAAGTATTAGGTAGAAAGTTTTTTACGTTCCGTATAAGATGTAAAACACGAGAAAATCTGGTACATACATAATCAACATGATTTACCAAGGAAGCTTTCTTTTTTATAATTATTATTTATGATCGATCAGCATTATAGTGTTTTTCAGATATCTGTTCATAAAGAATTGGTAGGTCCATAATTTGCTGAGCTTGCTCATGAGGGCTCCTCGAACGAAACCCAAGGGAAATTAATTTCACAAACTAATGGCCGACCCCATAGATGTAATCCATTTGTGACTTCGCAGGAATAGGCTGCATAGCCTAAAGCCTGATGATGATGATAATAATGATGATGAACTAGTGGTATTTAATTTTTATAGGTATAAAAGATATGCATTTTGTGATAGATGTAATTAGTAGATGTTGTTATTGGGAGTCATCTGTAACTTGTGAAGTAGAGGTGGCAATGAGTACTAAGTCTTGTAACAGTCTTCTTCTGAGATGTGTTGGATGAGTGTTTGAATGTCAATAGCGTGTGTTACAGCTCCTGGAACTTCTTGTAGACGTGAGAAGAACTGATGTATGGGAAGAACTCCAAGTTCACGACGCAGCTGCGTTGACGGTTGTCACCAACATGGGGCGTTGGTGCTTATCCATAGGATTTTGTTTAGAAATACTTGGAGACCATAGATATGAGAGGCGGTTGCAGATCCACTTACAGGAGCGGCGTAAACCTTAAGTGGTCTTATCAGTGAAATGTAAAGCATTAAAGAACATTCTAAGCTAATTAAAGTACTTCCGTTAAGAAGGGGATAGATTTTGGAAAGTTTAACAGAAGCCTGAGTAACCATGCGAGTTATATAAGAGCGCCAGGTGAGCTGTGTGTCGAATAACACACCAAGATGCGAGGGGCGTCTAATAAGTAAGTTTGCTATTTTATAAAAAGAACATTACACACAATTGATCATGTTGAATTAATTTTATTTATATTGTATAATCCTTCTGTTACTTTTCTACATAGTCAACATGTTTTTCCAAGCATTTTTGGGGACGTGACTCAAGTTTTTCAAAGTCAATGTTGTACCAGGTCGGGTCCTGTGCTCGTAACCAGCTGTTCACTGATTTGACTTCATCATCGGTGTTAAAAGTGCTTACCTTTGAGTTAGAGGAACATGCGAAAATCACTTGGGGCAAGATCTGGTAGATACGGAGGATACGAGAAAACTTCCAAGTTGAATCTTGACCCAGACGGAGCTCAGAAGATTCAATTTGGAAGTTTTCTCGCACCCTCCATATCCACCAGATCTTACCCCAATTGATTGTCGCATGTTCCTTTAACTCAAAGGTAAGCACTTTTAATACCGATCATGAAGTCAAATCAGTGAACAGCTGGTTGCGAGCACAGGACCCGACCTGGTACTGCACTGGCTTTGAAAAAGTTGTGTGACGCCCCCAAAAATGCTTGGAAAAGCATGTTAACTATGTAGAAAAGTAACAGAAGGATTGTATAGTATAAATAAAATTAATTCAACATGATCAATTGTATGTGATGTTTTTTTTTATAAAATAGGGAAACTTACTTACTGAACGACCCTCGTATTTTGCTGGGATGTTATTTGTCAGCCAAGAAATAAGTTCATCCATTCTCCGTCCGTCCCTCTGTCTACATGCTTGTCCCAAGCAACTTAATAGTTTTGTCCACATTAGGATTTTTAGTATAAATAATTTAAAAGTAAATGGTATAAATCATTTAAAATGGTATATTGGTTGTAAACCAATTCTTTACTCGCATTAATGATAATTCCAGAACATTATAAAGCTTAATTTTACTGTTTAAGAACGTAGTACTATCTGCAAAAATAGTTGTAAAAGTATCTATACTTTTTAAGATCATTAATCATAATTATAAAAAGAATCGTACACAGAATGGAGCCTTGGGACCATACGGCTTTAAAATCCTTAAGGTAGAGGTATTAGTTACTTTTGTAACAAATTCTATCCAGATATTTCTCAGCATACCGCGAATGATATTTTGAATTTACAATGCGAGTTTTGTGCTTCAAATTGTCAGGGTTAACCACTGGCGTTCAATGAATTTAATGTTTAACGAATCTACCTAAGAAAAAGTCTAAATGATAGACATTCTCGTGCGCCTTGTAAAATAGGTCGAATACGTTGTCTCACCGTTAAAAATGTCTTTCTTAGAATTCCAGATTTTTTTAGCAAGCTTCTTATTGATTGAACTTTATATCACTGGCCATTTGTAATCAGAAGATTGAATTCTCGTCGAAATCGGTGTTGTACATCCTTCATAAACATTGTTTCTGCCAACCACAGAGTAAAGGATTTTCTGCTTAATCGCCCACACAGCTCTCTAGGTTTACAGAACTATAAGTTTGATATTTTATACGCTTCTGTATCTCAGTCTCGATGGCAATCATTGTTACGCAAGACAAAATCCGCAAGATAAAATATTTTAAATTATAATAATTTAGTCCGATTTTTAAAAAGGATTGGAAATTCAACTTTTTGCCTAACTCACGAGAGAGACTTCGGCATTCCAAAAAATTAATAGTTGGAAAATACAAACCAATAACAACCTATATCTCGGAAATTAACAATGGCTCAGAATTTTATTTGGCATAAATTGGGTTTTGACGAAATTTACATTTTCCGTGTATTAAGATTTTGTCTAACTCTTATGGTTTACAGTTATACAAAATTATGCAACTTTTATTCAGAATTAAAAAGACTACAGACTATTTCAGAAAATTCAGTATATATTGTAATGTTGTATATATGTTAATGATATTTTAATCAACACTGTTAGAGTTATATTTTTGAAAAAAAAATAAAAAAATAGAGAAACATTTTAAATTTTCCATACAAAGAATATTTTGGAGTTTCTGTAAAACCTTGGCATGTCTTTTAAAGATGCTGAATTTAAATATGTACTAAGTTTGATATTTATCCACATTTATGTTGTAATTTCTCTCTAGCTCTCTCTCTGTATCTCACTCACATAAAATACACGTGCGCACGGACATTTTTATAAAAGTTCTACTAATTCACCTTATATTATTTAAACTAGTCCAATTAATTTAAAATTTCTTTAAGTGATAAAAACTAAAGAATCGGGAAAAAGTAAAATGCCTTATTTAAAAGGGCTATCACGGATATTATTGATTATTACCAAGAATAAAACCTCCAATATGTATTTGTAGATGAAATCCCGATGTGGAATATTTAGGTAGAATACTATACTTCCTCTACCCACCAGGCAGGCAGTAGACAAGCTAAAAATAACCTTTTGAGTTTTGTCCTTACTCGACTTGCATGTGCGTGACCCATAATGTAGAAGTAAGAAAAATGTTTAGCATCGATATATCAAACATCCCCCCAAATAAGACACTCAAAGTAAAATAAGGTAGTAAATTTAAAAGTGTATTTGGTGATAAAATGTTTAATGCTAACAAAAATATTGCTGCATAATTGTTTTCCTTAAGTAGTTGTAGCAACCTGAGGAAGGAAAATTAATAGAGCGCTTTGGGGAGAAATAGTCAAACAGGTACTTTAATAATTGGACGAGGTGTACAAAGCAGCAAGTAGAGTTGCCTTCCCGTTCAAAAAGATGAGCGAATACAGTGCTACTGTGGTGAACTTAATCGTATATTAATAATATGATTTAATCCGGAACGGGTCATATCCATTAAAAAGTGTTAAGGCATTAGTATTAAATGTACGTAAGACATAAGAAAAAACGTGTATAGGATAACCGACTGTCTGTTTTAGGCGCGTAGGAGCTTCTGTAAGTACCCACTTGTCCCTTCCTCGACCTCCAGGTCAAGGTGAAGGAAAGGAGGATTAGTTTTCCAACACTGAAGTCGCTTTTCTTTTTATTATCTAGAAATAATTGATGGAAACACCTATCTAGTGGTTATATTTTGTCCATGTGTTTAATTGATTGTTATGCTTCCTCAGTTTATTGATTGATAAGCCGTAGCTGTTTTGAAATTATTCAATTGGCAAACAACAAATCAACGAACACGCAAGGCCTGCTGTTGCTTCATGCAGGTAGGTCGCGAACTTATTTACATTACCACTTATTACGCTACAATTTCACTCCTCTATTCATTCATTAGACGTAATCCTATAATCGCCATTTGAATAAAATTTTCTTAATTGCCAATGCTTTGAGAGAATGTCCAACTTTTATTTCCATTCCAAGCTCTACGCACGTCTTTTACATTAGTTTGTGCGATACAAGACCGGAGGAGTAACGCGATCTAAAAGCTGACTGATCTATCCAATGAATTAAAGCCAGACATCATTGACAACTCACGTGACAATAAGAAATACACTGTTATCATGAATGCTATGAAGTACCTTCAGTATGTTTTTATAACAATGCAGCTAAATGAGCATTAATAATTAAACTTCATGGGCCTAGCTCAGTGCAGAATAAGAAAACGATACAGCGATATTTAACTGCCATAAACCATTTCCGAAACATTCGTTGTTTAACTTTATAACATTATCTCAAATTAAAATTAATCTAATTTAAAATGTTAAATGTCCATTGTTTTGTTTTCCATAAGATTATGAATATCATTATTCATAGGATGCTCAATATAAGAAGCCAGCAGTAAGAAAGTTCAATAACTCATTGAATTATATAAGTATGAAAATGGCGTTCACAGCAAACGACGTATCTTTGGGAACATCAACAGACATAACTGTGAATCGGAAAAGATATCATCTGCTGGTCTCCATCGATGGATTTGCAGCTGTCTCTGAAAGGACTTTTGAAAATAACATGGAGAGAAGTTAAATGCTTCCTTTACGATGTCGTGTTATAAGTAGAGACAAGAAAAATGTACAGAAAAATTTGCCAAAATATGAAAATATGAAGAAAAATCACAAAATACTATAAAATTAAAGCCAAAACATCTGTACTTCAAGGTTTTGAAGCAGGTTCTCTTCATTAATTTAAAAATAGGTTTTGTAGACTTTTGTCCATATTTAATATACAAATATCAAATTAATACAACAATTACATACGGTTTACGATTTTAATCATTGTGAAATCCTTAAACTTAGTGGAAAAAAGAATTTACTGATTGCTTTGTCCTTGTTTAATATGTACCTACTAATCACAATATGCCACTAAAGGAATTGTTCCGCGAAAATAAAAAACATCAAGAACAAAGGGCGTATAATTTAATAGAGGAAATACTACTATACCCGACAGTTTTTTCAGACACGTTTCCTGGAAAAAGTGGGTTTTCTAAATGTGTTTCACAGAAAACAACCCGAATAGAATGTCGGGAAAGCCTTATTTTAAAAGCGAAAAATCGTAAATATTACAAAATATGAAGAAACATGAAGATTTTACCAAAATATTATGGCATATGAAGATATTTTTTTACAAGTGCATTGAATTTTACAGTCTGTAAAACGTAAAAATGCTTGCTCCCATAATGACAGCAAGGTGGTTGATAATAGGAAATGTCATATTTTTTCTGTCTCTAGTTATAAGAGGAGCAATACAGATGTTTTGACAGCTATCGTAAACTTTCTGCCATTGGCTGCTAATATAATGTTCACACTTGTGTTCTTTAGTTAGTTGTTAAACTTTTTACCAGTAATTCTTGTCTGGGACGCTGTATATCGTCTTGGATGTATTGTTATCCACTTACAATTTTATGCAGATATTTATCGTATCAGCAGACAGAAAATAGAAAAGAGTCTGATGTGTAACAACTACACGACTTTCTCTACTCAATTATGTTTTATTGTTCAAATTAGTTTGTGAAATTCTTAATAAAAAGCTTAATTTTTCAACATGCTTGCAGCTAATTTAAAAAACATTAGCTCAAAATTCTTTCAATAACCCATTTTGTTTGAGAACATAGGAACACAGATAAAATTGGGATAAAGTTGACTATTTAAACAAGTAATGGATAAATACTTATCTTGATATTATATATTGTGTACACTACCGTATCAGACACAAAAGAACGACCAATTAACATATCAAAATGCGTTGATTAATATATTGAAAAATCTGTTGTGTTGAATTCACATGGCTTTCATTACTCACTCTTTTTAAAACTAGTATCTATTCTTTTATTTATTTCTTAATCGAGATCACAGATGATTTGAAATGTATTAGGTTTACTGTTTATGTCATTTTCCCTTTCATAGCTTATGTCTCAGCCTAAAAATTTAAAATGAAATATTTGTTCTATTATATTGTCATTTACTATAATCTTGGAACGTACAGGGTTTTTCCTCTGAATGTCATTAACTTAGTTTTCTTACACGATATTTTGAAATTATATTTCTAACATATTTGGCTTAAGCGATATATGCTTGTTGCAGGTCATTTTAGTTTTTTGTATAATGGCTTGGTCATCTGCAAACATTCAATAAGAATCAATATTGCCAACCCTCGTAGCCGTGGTCGCTGGAGTGTAGAGCTCCGGCGTTCTGTCAAACTGAGTGTCGCGGGTTCGTGTCCCGCCATGGGCATGGGTGTTTGTGTGTGTCTATGTGTTGTGTAATTGCGGTAACGAAAACAGTAAAAACACAGTAATTGTAAAACAAAGGAACTTTTTTTAAAAAAAAATATAGCTTAGTTTTAAAAGAGCTGATAGACGCGGTTCTGGCTGTAGGAGGAATCTTGACACACACGTACCTTTTTCCAAATATGTTTTTTATTTGATTGAGAATGCCTCAAAACTTGCGTTTCCAGTGAAATCTCGGTATTGAATTTTTGGATGGAACACAATACTTCCTCTACTTACTATAGGTAAGTAGTAGGAAAGTAAAAATTTAGACTAATCACAGCGAACATTTCTGAAATTATTAACGCAATTAAGAAACATTTTTACCCTAGTAGTGAATTTTAATAAGCTCTACAATTTTTCTGTAAGACCTTTCTATCCATTTCTTATGGTTTCCAAGTGATATAAAATTCACTGAGAATTAATATAATTTCAATTTTATATACAGAAAATTCAAGATATAAATGTTATTCACGTCAGCTCAAATGCTTATTTTGGATTTATGGCTCAAATTAAATCTCGATGCTGAGGTTTTTTTCTTCCTCCATCGAATGCAGTACTTGCTCTATTTTAGCGACAAAGAAAGTAATTTTGTATAATGTCTATGAAATGACATTGTGACTGTTACACACGAGATACGTTTTCATCCCGCAGAGCCAAGACAAGAGCCGAGCGTCCCTCGTCTTGTTCCCTCCCCCTCATTGCTATGTGAGAGTACGCAGTTACCGAATCCCATGATCTCGTTACTCGATATACCGGTTTTCACAGGCTGCATCAGTTACGTGCTTTTTTCTACCTCGAGCTGGGGTCATTTTTCTTTCCAAACAGGGCCCATCTACAATTTTGTTCTGTGCACATAAAAGTCAACCCTGACAAATGTCCCAAACATAAAAACTTGGAGCTATGCAATTGCATCGACTTCTGTAGTTTGAGCATCTGAGCTACTTTTGACGATGACGCAATAGCCGTTTACGCGACCCATTTCGCAGTCGGTTGCTGCTGCTCTGTTTAGTTTACAAATATGCCCGAAATCTGAGCACAAACCGAAATAGTCTTGTTATTACTTGCTCTGCTACCTACCTACAGTAGGTAAGAGGGAGTATTGTATTTCATTCTTATAGTTATCAAATGTATGTAAAATAATAGATAACTAAAAGAAAACCTTACTTTTTTCTGTTGTTTTAGTTTTCTCCCTCCCTCTTTATTGACGTTTTCCTTTAAATGCAAAAATAATCCTTTTTTACACATATTTTAAAAGAATACTGTTAATGTACAGTGTTTTTCCCTCGCACTGCGGCCAATGTAAGGCTACTTGCGCAGTCCACGGCAGCTCGGCCTCTCGCCGAAACGGCTATAACATTCCGCAACCGCCTCACATTCCCGCAGTTACAGTTACAATAATACAACAACAATAAGCACCTACCTTATCATAAGAGATGTTGGAAATATTGTCCTTCTATCCAAACATTTCTGGCATCTTCTCACGAAATTTCCATTCACACTCGGGAGTTCAAAATCTGAAATTGAGTGAATTACTAGCCTAGTCTTTGGTTTAGTTGTTCCAAAGTATGGGTTTGTTTCATACGCTTTATTTTTCACGTGATCATCAGAGTGGGTAAATTTCTTTAATTGCATTTTGCGAAATGTCAAATGAATGAGTAATTGACCCAAGCTTAATGTTCGTCTCCAAGAAGCGTGGTTCCATTTGCATGGTTATATTTCGTCATGAAATAATAGATATTGGAGCACAGAGAAACCCGATTTTACACACGAGATTCTCTTACATGACGCTAAAATTGCTAGATATGGTGCGCAATAAGTGTATACACAATAATAGGACCTTTTATTATAATTGCAGAGAGATACAGCAATGATTGGTTTGACTCACACAATTTTTGAACAGGTGGCCAACGTTGAACTTTAGACTGGATTTTTCCAATAAGACTCTGCTACCGCGCATACAGCTGATGAGTTATTAAATTTAATTCTGAAAAATTTTATGATAGTTAAGGATTATGGCAATATGATTGTGCTATATGGGCTCTGCTTCATCCTCACAAGTGAAAAGAATCCAGGTTAAACGAAACAGAATTCTTAGACTCATAACTGCTCCATGGCACATGCGAAACACGTCTCTGCACAGCGACTTAGGCATTTCTGAAGTGACTTCTGTCCTTCGCATCAACTACACCAGGCTCTACCGACACTTACTCCAACATAAGAATCCTCTACTGCAGAGAATACCTCAGAACAACCCATCTGACCGGCATCTAAGAAGACTGATGCACTCTCGATCTTATTAATTGATAATGTCCTGAATACGCGTATCATATAAACTGCTATGTACTCTATTAGCAAAAGTGTAATGTAACTCTATACAGTAAAGTGTGCATTAAAAGAAATGAAATAAAAGAAGACGATTCTGTGATATAACTGTACGATTTTTATGCAGAAACTTGCAAAATAAAGTGCATGCAACAAACCCTCATACATTGGAAGAATTAAAATAAAACAGGCGAGGAATTCACTTAGTTACGGATGTTGTTACGGATGTGAATGAAAATTTCCTGAGAAGATACCAGAAATGTTTGGATAGAAAAGCAAACATGTCCAGCATCTATTATGATAAGGTATGTGCTTATTATTGTAATTGTAACTCTAACTGCGAGAATGTGAGGCGATTGTGAGGATTTAATAACTGTTTCGACGGAAGTCCGAGCTGCGGTGGCCGGCGCGCAAACAGCCATGCATTGGCCGCAATCTGAGGTAAAAACACTGTAGTATTATGCATTGAAAAACCTTCTTTGTATACTAATCAACATAAAATAGTGTATTAACACATTTTTATTTTATCTAAATTAAATTGTCTTTCCCTACTTCTTCACGCCACCTCTTAAAGCATTTATAGATTAATTGACTGGAAAAAACGCTTTGACTTTGTTTAGCAACTAATAGAGAAAATTTGCCAGCCATATTGGAGGTTCTTTTGGGGAGGAAAATTCCGAAATCTCAATTCCCTGTCCTCTAGAAAAAGAAGTATATTTACTAATGGCGAGTAACCTCTACTAGTAGAAACGCTCTTATGCATGAGTAGACTCGGAAAATATGCGGAGAGAAAACAGGATCGTTTGTGGTTTCGCACGCGCAGATTAAACATAAAATAAATTCGGACTGTTTTGTGATGTTGGCTGCATCTTTAAGTGATTGTTTTATACACAAAGTTGACAACGTCGCATCGTCGAGAAATTCAATACAAAAGAAATTCAATAAACGGCTGAGAACGCAACCATCCAGTAAACGGCTGCCTTCTCTTCCTGCGGGAGTACTGATCGGCAACATTCGTTTATTTTCGTTAGTTTCATAGAGTATGCACTTTTATTGTTTAAGTGCATTTATAAATGTTAAAAAAGTAAACGAAAGGGAATAAAAAGGGGGGAATGCGGAACATTTTCCTGTATTTACAATACTTTTTGGTGGAATTCTAAAAAGCTTAAAAAGGGTCCTAAAACATATCTAATATGCATGGTTTACTGGAAGATATTCCTTAAATGATTATAAATTTGCATTCTCTGCGCCACATATATCATTTTCCATAATGCCAGTGGTATAAAAATACGAAAATTAATTTATAGTGAATCACCTCACTGTTTAACAGGTACACTATGTGATCAAAAGAATCCGGACACACCCACAAAAATACGTTTTTCATCTTAGGTGCATTGTGCTGCCACCTACTGCCTGGTACACATTATTCGCGACCTCAGTAGTCATTAGACATCGTGAAATAGCAGAATGGGACGCTCCGTGGAACTCACGGTCTTCGAACGTGGTCAGACGATTGGGTGTCACTTGTGTCAGAAGTCTGTACGCGATATTTCCACACTCCTAAACATCCATAAGTCCACTGTTTCTGATGTGATAGTGAAGTGGAAACATGAAGGGACATGTACAGCACAAAAGCGTACAGGCCGACCTCGTCTATTGACTGACAGAGACCGCCGACATTTGAAGAGGGTCGTAAAGAGTAATAGGCAGACATCTATCACGACATCACAAAGGAATTCCAAACTGCATCAGGATCTACTCCAAGTACTATGACAGGCGTGAGGTGAGAAACCTTGGATTCCATGGTCGAGCGGCTGCTCTTAAGCCACACATCACGCAGGACAATGCCAAACGACGCCTCGCTTGGTGTAAGGAGCGTCAACATTACACGATTGAACAGTGGCAAAATGTTGTGTGGAGTGACGAATCGCGGTACACCATGTGACGATCCGATGGCAGGGTGTGAGTATGGTGAATGCCCGGTGAACGTCATCTGCCAGCGTGTGTAGTGCCAACAGCGAAATTCGGAGGTGGTGGTGTTATGGTGTGGTCGTGTTTTTCCTGGAGGGGGCTTGCAGCCCTTGTTGTTTTGCGTGGCACGATCACAGCGCAGACCTACATTGATATTTTAAGCACTTTCTTGCTTCCCACTGTTGAAAAGCAGTTCGGGGATGGCGATTGCATCTTTCAACACGATCGAGCACCTGTTCATACTGCAGGGGCTGTGGTGGAGTGGTTCCTCGACAATAACATCCCTGTAATGGACTGGTCTGCGCAGAGTCCTGACTTGAATCCTATAGAACACCTTTGCGATGTTTTGGAACACCGACTTTGTGCCAGGCCTCACCGACCTACATCGATACCTCTCCTCAGTTCCGGACCACTCCGTGAAGAATGGGCTGCCATTCCCCAAGAAACCTTCCAGCATTCAAAGGTTGATTGAAAGTATGCCTGCGAGAGTGAACGCTGTCATCAAGTCTAAGGGTGAGCCAACACCATATTGACTTCCAGCATTACCGATGGAGGACGCCACGAACTTGTACATCATTTTCACCCAGGTGTCCGGATACTTTTGATCACGTAGTGTATGTACGACTAGGACCAGTAATATCTATCTCTAGCTTAAGTAAAATCGAATGAACTGTGGCTTTTAATAGAATTATTTCAATTTCACTAGAGAATTTCCCAATATTAACAAGTAGTTTGAAGTTTTACTCAATAAAGTTCACTGTAGCTATTGAAGTAGTTTGAGTATTTTAGGGTCTCAATTCATAAGCCAAGGGATGAAAAAAGTTTACTTCAGTGAAATAAATAAAAACAGTTTTGGTTCCTATCAATATTATGCCTGTGTGTAAAATTTTACCTACCTTGATATAAAACTGTATAGTGTGAATATTCGCTCTATCTTTGAAAATGGTTTTAAAAATTAAAAAGGAGAGAATAAGGGGGCGTAACAAGAAAGTGGGTAACATCTGTTCTAGGGATATATGGACAAAGTAACTTCTAGTATCGTAAGTGCAGATTTGGTGACTTTTTTAAAATAAAAAGGAACCCTAAGATATCTGACTAATTTTGACTACGTTTTGTAATTTTATAGTGTTATGTACTATCATGCTTAGCCTTCCATTTATAAAGTATTAATAATAAAAAGGAAAATTACCAGCAATGTTTTGTTCTCTTTATTATTAAGCGCAGTGACTTTTGCAGTTGTTGCTTCGCTAGTTTTTCATACCGAGACGAGTGGTCGAGGTCTTTAAGGCACGGATTAGTGAACAGGAGGTCTGCGGTTTAAATCCCGTCAAGTCCGTCCTCCCTGGCTGAAATTTTTTTCCAGGATTTCCTCAGGGTCATAACTGGCAAACGCCAGCGAGATACCCTAAATTTAGGCCTGTTTCCCTCGTAAAAGAGTTCCTTTCCCAAATGTTATTTAATTGCATGTGTCATTAGTGTCCATTGTCTCTGGTGCTTTATTGTAAGAACCTCTGAAAGTAATTAAAGCAGAAAATTGTTATTGTTATCAATTAATACTCAAGACAAAACTCCTTAATCATAATCTGGAGCGCTAGCTAATTCAGCATTATCGGAAGGTGCAACATGGGACATTTTTGGGCGTGTCGGGGCTTTGACCTCATCCAGTATGTGTAGGAGCGTGACACCCAGGATATAAAAAAGAAGTTGACAAGTTTACAACCTCCATACTCCAGTGCAGAATTACTAAACTGTAGCATATGCTTTAGTCGTTGTGTTTCGTATCCAAGAAATGACCGTGGTTTGTTAACAATAACGATTAAATCGCTTATGGAGGCTTTGCAGAAATCAAAATTTTAAGTTTATTAGAAATAACTACTAGAATGTACCCTTCGGGGTTGACTATGTGTGATTTAAGTGTCAGGAGTTATTGTGCTTATTTTGAACTAAATATAACTCTAGACATCAACTGCACAACCCTTCTATCTAATTTTTTCTACTAAGATCAACGACCTTGTTAAGGTTCCCGAGGATTGTGATTGAGAGAAGCGTGCAATGAAATGAAGTTTGGGAAGGAAACGTTCCGGGTTTCTCCTCCTAGCGGATTTGAACCGCAAACCTTCCGTTAACAAGTCCGTGCCTTAAAAACCTCGACTCCCAATTTCGGTTGTTGATAAGGTTGTGTCTATATATTACGATTTATAACGTATTTAGATGTACATAACGTGCATAAAAACTGCACCTTTCCTCTGGATCACAATAAATTTTTTCCTCTCCGTAAGGTTTGCATCTTCAGGTAACCATCCTTTGACTCCACCTAGCTAGTAACAGTTCTCTAAGTGACTGGCCTATAAAAACAATTCAGAGACACGAAAATTCACCAAAGAACGATGTTATAATCGATATGAAATGAAGGGGTGGTTCGGATACCGCGTTCTATGAAAGAGTTTTGCTACGTTTGCTACAAAGGAAACCCTAGACTAATACGACATAATTCGGCCTTCTAAAGGAAAGCGTGAAGTATGATTTGCGTGTCTTTAAACTGAACGACATTTATATAAGGACTTTCATCAATGACGCGGAGACGAAGACAAAAAGTATTTATTTCTACGTTTTTATTATATTTTATTTTTGCACCTAAATTCAAAGAATCAATGCCTTAATACTACTCCGCCGGTGTAGCGAGTAGTGTTACCCCTCGGCATCTCGGCCGTGTTTGGGGGAGTAAAAGTATCCCCAAACCAGCGCTAGAAATTATGCTTGAGGAACAGAGCTGCTCAAGCTGGCAGAGGGTGGGGCTACATTTGTCATTACCAACACAATCACATGCATTCCGTTATGGGCCATTGTTTGTACATGTGAGTATACATCTGTCATTTGCTCACAATGATAAGCGTTTTGAGTTCTTTTTCCAACATATTACACTAAAATATATTTTCTTATACTGTAATCACTACCAACTAACAGGATTTTCGTTAATGACTCTAATGTGAGTTGTTAAAAATATCGTACTCCCAAGAATGAGTTTAGTATTCGTGATCTTGAAGTTAGAATCCCTGATTCTCTCGAGGAAAAACACCTCTTGTGTTTGCGATATGGCAACATTGAATTTTTATATCATGTACAATCTGCTGCACGAAGAACACTTTTGATGGTACGCATCTATAATCCCCAGGTATTTCGCTACCAGTGGAATTAAACCAGACTTAAACTTATCCTAGGTTTTGTTACATAGGTGTTTAGCACTACTAGATACTTAATTTTAGACAACATTTCGAGAAGAAAATTCCTCGTTTAAAATATTCATGGAAAAGGGTCCTTAAACACAGTAAAATCAGAATCCAATTGCGGTTTTTCATTCCTGGCCGTTTAATGTCTAAAAGCGAAGTTGAAATGCACGTGAGCTGGTGTGTGCAAATAGCATCTGAAAGCTTACATTTTACGTAAAAATGCACTGCATGGAAAAGGCTTAGAATCCATAGAAAGTCCGCTGTTTATCAGGTGAAGGAAACACAAGGCGAACAGATATAATTGCCATAACCAGATCAAAATCTTCAGCTGAAATAATTGATCCTACAATAAGATTTTAATTAGAAAATGAACAATCCTAAAATGTTGACGCCGAGAAGAGAAATATGTTCAAATCTACTTTGCCGTATTTTATAAGATTCTACAAGCTGAAATGTAATGTTGCTGTTCTTTTATTTGGTTCCCGCGGGACAATTTCCTTGACTGGAGATCAAAACATGAAATTAACACAAAAAGAGGAAGTTTACATAGTATTTATTATTATTACTCTGTGACCATATTCAAGGAGCATATGTGTGCTGTTAGCATTGGGTATTTATTTATTTTTATTATTACACTTATGACTATGTTATTTTTGCTATTATTTGAATTATGTTTTATTGAATTTGTATTTATTGTTAAAATAAGTAATTTATATTCTGTGTCGTTTGACAATCTCTAGACCGACTGTTAAATAAATTCTCTTAATCTTATTGTTTTAATATTTGTCAATAAAATGCTCCCCATGATGAATTGTTATCTGTTTCTTTCGGATATTCGGTATAGGTTTTTTGAAAATCGATGAGATATCTAAATAGCCTTTTCTAGATATTAATTATAGTTCTGGATTTAGAGTTTAAGTAAGTTAATGCTTGATTGATTTTTTAGGAAACTTGCAAAATTAATTTTTAATTGTAAAGAACTGTATTCGAGGTAAAATAAGCAAAGCTGAATAACTGAAACTTTACAAACCTTCAACATGTGGGGCGTTTGGATTTTTTAGAGAATATTTTCTATTAAAGTTAGGTACATGGGACTATGATAATTTTATGTTAGTTACATTGATGCAATTTGTGACATAATTTCAGCTAAATCGGTTAGATTATATCGATATTAGCAATTCATTATAGAGTACCCTTAAAGTTCCCCTGCTATTCTTGAACATCTGTCCTTAGTAGCTACTTTGAAGCCACACAAAGTTTAAAACACAAATCTGAACAGGAAACGTTGCATAAGGTTCTAAAAGTTAAGCATTTTTTCCAGAACCGCTGTTATTCTTAGTTGCTACAAATGACTCAAATGTTAACAACTAATATAATAAAATATAACCTGTATCTAACGTTCCCGCTTGGTGTCATTTGCTTCTAATTAGTAAATATGACTCTGCAGATGTGTCTTAAGAGCTATTTGCCCAACACACATTCTCTGTCAATTGACGCATTAAGTCCATTCGACACTCCAAACAGTTTTGGATTTCCCAGAGCTACAAATCGAATTAACGCCCTATAGCGCAGCTCAAATCACCCTTGGCATTTGGTTGAAACCGAGCGTTGTTTTGTTTCTGGGAAGAATTTTATCGATTCTCGACCCTCCAAGCACCGCCCCCGCCCCGACGCCGCCGCCGTTGCGTCGATAGCAAATCGCTCACAGCTATGTGCTCTGTTTACATTGCGCTTTGCAGGGTTCAAGAACGTCAGTCAACTGCCAGCATCTTTTTGCGTTCTTTCATTTAGCATCAACGTAACTGGCCTTGTTCTTGCCAGTGGCACTACATGCCTTTTGGAAACTGCAACACTTTGTTTCAAACGAGACCATACCCAGAAGAGTAGCCAGAAATATATGGAAAAATATGCAAGTGTCTGGCGAAAATTTCAATTTCAGCAGTGGTCGAGGTCGTAAGGCATTGAGTCAAGAGTCATCGGTTCAGATCCCGCCAGTACCGTCCTCCCTGACTAGGTTTTTTTTCAGGTTTCGCTACTTTACTCCTGCTTGAAGTATATATTATTTCCTTAAAGGTATTTTATACGTTAACCTTCCATTTAACTTTTCTATTTCTGAAGTTACTTCATATACCCCATGTTTGATGTGATTGCCTTTTCAGGTTTCTGGATTAATTTTGACACCCGAATTTTCAGATTCATTATAAACTTTAATATCTTTTCCATTTTTCCAAGCTTAATTTCTTGTAATGTTGGAATTCCCCATTTAAAAAGTTAAAAAAACTGATCTTTAATCGTCATTTATCACATTCTCCTCTCTTTTTACTAAATCTATATAATACAACATCATTAATGTTGGGGTTTAAAACGCGGTGATTTCAACGTTGGTAATGTAATAGTAGTTTTATTATGTTTTTAAAAATATATTGAATTAATGTACATTTTAACGAAAAACAGTTTGCATGATTAAACAAGCATAAAAACAGCTAATATATCTACCATTAAACCAATATCATACACAGCATATTGCAGAAGATGTGTGTCAAAATTAAATACTTTGTGTTAGATTTTGAGGAATATGGTTTCTGAGTATTCGGAATTGCCAAATTGCTAGACTAAATCAAAATTCAATTGCCAGAAAATTCAATTTTAAGCTTCGGCATATATAATACATACTAAAGCACAATATTAGTGAGAGATTGCCTTCTGATGAGCTCAGATTATTTTTCTGCACAAATTTCACTCTTAAATTCACATGGAGGCTGGCCTTCTGGCTCCGTAGATGCCCTGTATGCTGCTCCAAGGGTTCGATTCATGACGGGTCTAGAAATGCTTCTTTGCATTTTACTGTTACTTGGGCTTTGAAGGTTATTTTTACTTTATTTAGTAATTAGCTGTAGTAAATAGAGGAAGTATTGCATTCCACCCAAAAATTTGATACCGACTGAGATTTCAGCTGACACGCGCGTTTTGAGGCTCCTTGAATTAAAAAAAACATTGTTAGAAAAAGGTCCGTGGATCTGTGTGTGTCTGTCTGTGAACAGCATAACTCAAAAACGAAAAGTCGATTGAACACTAAACTTTAAATTCAGCACTTTCAAGGATGCGACACGAAAGGTTTCAAACCAAATCGCCCGCACCAAACGATCCATTATGTGCATAAACTTTGGTTATTTTTTATTTTCTCAAACATGACCTAACGATTTTGATTAAAATGTTATAAGTTTAAGGTATTTGCATGACAAATAAAATGTATTAGGATCAGGATAAGTTGACGGAGGGGACAACTAGCAGCTGGACCCGCAAGGGTTCTTTTGTGCATACCCCCCGGGAGGAGATGAGATGAAGCAATCGCAGGAGACGGTCTGCAGCACCCACCGACGCAGAAGCTAGAGATGCTCAAAGTTTCCAAGAGTTACGGCTTGACCATCCGGCCGGAGAGTGCTCAACGGCGGCCCTCCCAAGCCATTGGAGGATGGCTCACATGCTCCCCTCCAGCGGAGACCGGGGAAAGCTCGACCCAGCAATGAAGGCTCGAACGGCCGCCACCTGACGGGGCCGAGGAGTTCCAACGCGCAAACCTCTGCGCCATCTGTTCGCAGCCGACCGACGCACAGCCCTGGAGTCAACCTGTAACGTGAAAGAGGAAGAGGATATGAGGGACAGGAAATTCGGAGATGTAATGATCCTTCGCAGCATTCGCCTAGCAACCCGGGGAAACTCCGAAAAATCCAATGGGTCAGGAAGTTCGGCCGCGGGAATCGAACCCACGACTTCCGGAATGCGGGCTATAGACGTTACCGCTTGAGCCACCTCGCTCCGTAATAAAATGTAATACCTTGAATTTTTTGGCAATAGTCTGAGAGGTCCTGTTCATTCTGAACGACTGCTGTATAACTAGTGGTAAGTCTCTGTTCGTTTTTTCTCGGGTTTATGCAAAAAGCATGGAATATCTAAGACATCTCAGAGCTACCCGCTTTTTAAAAATCTGACTCTTACTTTAGCTTACTGCGTTCTTCTTATACCTACAATGAAATGTGTAAGTGTTGAAAGTTTCGCTCTTTAAGAATAGTTTATAGAAAAGTGAACGCAATACATACGATTTCTTAGTTATGCTGTTCACACACACACACACACACACACACACACACACACACACACACACACACACACACTTAAACACGTGCGCCTACACCTTTTTCTAAATATGCTGTTTGAGTTCAATGGATTCCAAAGCATGCATTTCCAGTGGCTTCTCAATATCGAACTTTTGGATGCAGTACAATATTTTCTCTACTTACTATAGCTAAGCGATATAGTAAATATCTTACTTTATGTATAAAATGCTTACTTTATGCTATTTCATATTTTGGAATCTTCTTTTCACACTTTTATATTTTTGCAAAATAAATTTCATAATTTGGAAACATTTTCTTCATATAATAGCTGTATCTAACTATGAATTTCAGCATTAGTTAACCGCATTATATGACTGAGTTTCTAGAAAATAATTCTTTTCAATCATTAACATCATTACAACATAATTACGAATGTACTGTTACGTACACGTATCCCCTTGCTCCAAATCTACTTATAGAAATACATAATTACTGCTGTATGTGAATCAGATAGTTCTGAAGGTTTTAGTTTCAAAAATGTATAGATATCCTGCAGCTGTTTAAAAGTATTCGGGACCAACAATAAAAAAAGAAAAGAAAGAACTTTGCTGCTGCTGCTGCTTAATTTTCGACATTCCTTTGTTCTTAAAGCCTAAAGTAGTGCTGCCATCTTTGTTTCACTGAAGACTTATTGGATCCAGCCTGTTTTTATGAAGTTCTTCATTTTGTTTCTCTGTCTCTTTTATTGCTTGGAAGTCTTTTTCTTTAGATGGAGTTAAATATCATTCGCTAACGATGGGCAAACTTTACTTCTGTTGGGCAAACAGGAATATCTCGACAGTCAGCCGCGGAAGCGCAAACGCGAGTAGTGTATCGATTAAGGGCTGGAAAATGAAACGGAAAGTTACACTCTCAGCGCCGTCTGCGTTCTGTGACTACTCCCTCACAACGGAACAGAGATGATATTTCTGGACGGAAACACAAGCAGGGAATTAGCGGCAAGATGTAAACTGATGACTAGAACTTAAAACGTAAATCTTCATTCACAATGAAAGTTACCACAAACGTAAAGTAATAAGTTTGCAGTTAGTTTACTTTATTTCACATACAAGAACGTCAAAATATTATTTTGATACTAAAACGCGTACGGAAAACACCGGGTGATCTGTTTGGATGTAGATAAAATTAAAACACTGTAAAACATTTACTACTGAATATTCGGATGTTGTATACAACATCGAAAGAGGGAGATTCCTCAGACATTTAGAAATGACGAACTTCTTATGCAAGTGAGCGGGTGCTCCATCATACTGGAATACACGGTTCATATTGTTCTCTTCCTCAAGTTTTGTCAACTTTTATTTCACACAAGGAGTCGGAATACTTTCAAGCCAAAACGCATATGGAAAATACAGGGTGATCCGTTCGGTTATGGATGATATAAGAACACTGTAAAACATTCACTATTGAACTTGGTGTATACAACATTTAAAATGGAAAGCTTCTCAGAAATTTAAAAAAATGAACGAACCTTCCATGCCAGTGAGCGGGTGCATCATCCTGCTGGCATACACTATTTATAATGTTCTCTTCCTCAAGTTTTGGCAATTATATTTCACACTAGGAGTACGTCGAATCATTTTCAAACTAAAACGCATACTTAAAATACAGGAGGATTCGTATGGTTATTAATAAAATGAGAAAACATTTACTACTGAACTTGGCGTATGCAACATTGAAAGTTGGAAGATTTCTCAGATATTTAGAAAATGACGAATCTCCCATGCCCAGTGAGCGAGTGCACCAACCTGCTGGAATACAATGTCCATGTTGTCTTTCTCAATTTGCGGAGACAGAAACAACTGAACATATACAAGACTGCCGCTGTGGTCGAATGGTTAGCGTACTACTTTTCAACCCAGAGGTCCTAGGTTCGGTTTACGGCTGGAGCAGGCCGGCCAGATTCATTCCCTATCCTCCACAGAATCTGGAAATGTGAGAGTGAATGTGAGTGTTTCAGTACTAAAACCCAACTTTAAGAAACCCACAGTTTAGCGAGCGAAAACACCAACACCATCAGTTGTTTCTCAAGACAAAAGCCTCCGATTTGACCATAGAAGTTAAAGGGGCTATGCAAATGAAACAGTTGCGAGTTATAAATTACAATAATACAAAAACATGTCCAATAAGATCCTTAGCGTATTGTCTTTCTACAAAGAAAAAATATCCATATACTTTATTGTGACTCACTCCACACAATACGTTAACCTTTCGACTTGATATTTCAAGCTCGTAGATATGTGGACTTTCCCTTGCCCAAATAATACAGTTATGAGTGTTTACTCTTCCGCTGACATGAAAAATCGCTTCGTTTGTAAATAGCCATTTATTGAAGAAGCCAACTTGACTCCGTTGGCATATCATGGATAGTGAACTGAAACGAATTTATGATCCTCACTGCGTAAGGCTTGTACACGTTGTAAGTGATATGGATACAGTTTCAAGCACTTATAAACAGTACGCTGACAGTACGTTAGATATTGGAGCATTCATCTCTGCTGACAGTCGTCTTTAAATTTTTGTCATTGCTTCAGAGATAGCTGCTTCTCGTACTGGGTTTCACCTGCAATCTCCTGCATATTTTTTGAAAGATAGCACCTGTTTTTACAAATGTTCGATAACACAACATTCTGGAATCGTGTATAGATACCTTACACACACCATACTCACGTCGAAATTATCTTTGAACTTATTTAATACCATTTCAGTCACCTCCGATTTTCATTTGTCGTTATGCATTGCTGATTTTCATTCTTGTGTACGGAAACTCCCATCTTTTAAGCAAAGTATTACCAGCAAGACATATCTCCTATCATATTAGCTTTTTTAATAATATTTAATATATTATCCTTATCCAAACGTATCATCCTGTATATCTTTACGTTTTAGTAACTATTTTCCATAATGTAAGTCCACCAGTGTAAAGAAACAACTAAAAAAAATCTGATGTGTTACACTCACATGACTTTCTCTACTCTTGTACAATCTAATTTTACAAACGCCTATTCTCCATATGCTTCATGTTAATCGAGATATCGAGATGTCAATCTTATTGGTAATTTTCTTGTAGATGCAAGGGGAATATGGTAGCTTTTAAGCGATAGTCAAATATTTTAACGCTGGTTGCTATGTGGCGCATTTCATTCTCTTTGCATGTCCAGGACATAAAAAAAATGAATAACGAATTTGAGAAAAAGTATAAGTATTGAAAAATTTAAGAAAATCACAAGCAATATCTCGAAAACGGTTCACTCAACAAAAAAAATGTATATGACATAAGTTGTGTATTTTAACGTGATCTACATTTTTTGTGAAGTAAAATTCTGTCTATCTCTTACGGTTTACCAGTTATGCAAAAGTCGTTCACAATAAAGAATACTTTTGGAGACATTCCCAGAAAATTCGAGATATACATTTCATTTCTCATGACAGTATCTTAAACATATGATATTTTCATCAAAATCGTTAGAGCCATTTTTGAGAAAATTAAAATTTTCGAAAAATGTTCCATGTAAAGGGTAGTCTGGGGTGGGGGGATTTTCTTGAAAACCTTCGTGTCGCATCTCTGGAAGATACTGAACCTAAATACCAAGTTTGGTGTTTATCCGACTGTTCGTTTTTGAGTTATGCTGTTCACAGACACACAGACACACACACAGACACACACACACACACAGACACACACACAGACACACACACGGACATGTTTCCAAAAATGCTTTTTTTGGATTCAGTGGGTCTCAAAACATGTATTTCCAGTGAAATCTCGGTATCGAATTTTTGGGTGGAATGCAATACTTCCCCTACTTACTATACGTAGTAGAGAAAGTAAAATTTAGATACAGAATAGCACTTGATCATAATAAAACAAATGCTATGTGAACATCCATATGACTTTCTCTACCCATGAAAAATTCACATATATCTGTGTTAAAAAAGTAGTAATTCTGCTATACATTTTACATTATTCAGGATATGTTTTTACCCAAAAATATATCAAATTAAGAATTAGTGTTTAGTTACATACAGATTCGAAAACAGCATTCAAATGTTTAGACATGGTAACGAGCTCTTGCGACGTAAAGAAAAAATAAAAATTACTAACTTTCAGGGAAATCTGTCGGATACCGTACTTGAGAACGTGTAAACATGCAACACTGTGTATTTTTTGTGACGTTACGAAAAAGTTATTTGATACCAATTGCGTATTTCAGGGAGGTCTACGTTTTTCCTGCAGCAAGAAGTTTTTATTTATCTCAATTGATTTCCGGTATACCAAATTTTATTAAATTCCATCAGTGTGAAGAGGACTTGTCGAAAATTCACAGAAAATAATTTGGTTTGTCACATTAATACCTCAAATATATTTTAGGCAAATCGATAGATCCAGTTTTGAGAAAATTAAAGGTATTGAACATTTTCCGTGTAAACGTCGCTGGTTATAGGGGAGTTGTTTTGGAAGTTTTCGCTTGGTGTGTTTGAATAGGTTTTGTTTCAGTATGAAATTGGGTATTTACCAGACTTTTCGTTTTTAGTTATATTCGCGGACATGTACACCCACACACGTGAACGCATACATGCACCTTTCTCTAAAAGTTTGTTTTGTTTGCTTCTTTGGATCTCGAAATTGGTATTTCCGATGAAACCTCTGTATGGAATTCTCGGGTGGATCACAATGCCTCTTGCACCTACTATAGATAGTTAGTAGGGAAAGTAAAATACAATTACAAAAAACATTTTCGCAATTCTACTTCGAGCTTGAGTATTTAATTTTATAACGCATTGTGCGATATAAATTCTTGGCTTACCTAACGTAATTTTCAAAGTCCCTAATAAAACCATCTCCTATAAAATAAAACAGATCGACACTCAGGACTTTATATGGTCGCGTAATGTATCTGCCATTATCTTCACACGTTTTCCGTATACGGCAAGGAACAAAATACATTACGCAAATATTAAGTGCTACTTCATTAATATCGTCGAAATTTTGTGTTCATCTAAGGCTTGGTCGTAAGCATCTGTCGTAAGAAAATGCATCACTATCTTTAGTAAGTACACTTGCTGTACAATAGACCAAATTGACCAGATGTCTTATCGGCGCTCCCTAGATGAATTTTTAAACCTGATTTATATTTTAATTTAAATCCTTTGTATTCTTTGGGCACCAACTCCCCAAGTAATGTGTGAGTTTTAAACTTCACGTTTTCTTCCTCAGTATTGTCATCATATATGTAAATGATTTGATCTAGGCTTGTCGCGATTCACAGTCTTTTCAGGTTAGTCCCTACCTCTATTTCAAATTGGATGCCCTTCTACCATTATTGTGTGTTGAAGTTTAAAACATGATCTCTAGAGGTTACTCTATATTTTCCTGCTATTAAACATCTATCTCTTATGTGGTTTCATGCATAACCATATACAAACTGAAGAGGTGTCTAATGATCCTATCTTACCCCAGCTGTTTCTATACTAAGGTTCAGTTTTAACATCCATATAGGAGTAGTGATGAATTTATAACGTTTTAATATTTTTTTTTGCACATCTTCGATGTTGTTTGTATTGTTTCTTAAAACAGCTTAGTTGAATCTGTAGCAAGTTTGTTAAAGCCTCCTGTAGATATATTCACATTAAGGTATTAGCTGTAGCGAAACCAATGGATATAGAAAACCTTCTCTCCTGTTTCATTTCAAAATTTTTGGAAACTTTAACAATCACCAGAAAAAATTGGATTTTCAATAGTGAAGGAGTTAGAAGTTGATGAGTTAAATTAATAAATTTTAAGCCTTGAATGCCTCTTCCTGTTGATTTTTAGGACATAAGTATCTTTAAAAAACAATTTATTCTGATTACGTAATCAAAAAAACAGTTATCATCAGTATGCAATGAGATAGCGATAGGATTAGTGTTAATGTTAGAAAGCATCTAAACAATCTTGGCAACGGGGCCATACATTTTGAGCCTATAAGTGCTTGGGAGGGAGGGATGAAATGAAGGATTCCAGGAGCTCTGTGATCTTGAAGCAATGAGACGAGCGTGGACCAGATCCCTAAAAATACACCTTCTATAGTTTTGGATGTATACCCAGTATGACCAGAAAATATTTTCATAATAATGAGCCAGAACTTGGTATATTTGTCATCGACCGTTATTACACGTGCTAATACACAAATTAACAGCCTTGGGTTGATATACTCATGCAGAAAGTTGGAGAAGGTAACAGCCAAAATTAAAGCACTCTTTGCGCACTGACCATCTTAGGGTAAAATAACCTTGCGGTATTACGCTTCAAAGAACCATTGTTATCAGCCTGGAAGCAACTGTTTAACCAGAATGTTCCATTGGTGCTTACAGATTAATTTATAACTCAAGAGGCACCCTCCGCCACTAATATTTGCCAATAATATCGTGTATTGAAGGTTTTACACGTTTTACTATTTTGATGTAGCAAGGAAAGCTGATGATTGTGATTGTAGATGCCTATTAATCTTAAAATGTCCAATATCGCTTAGAGGCATTTCACTGATCCCTTGAGCGGAACGAGGAGAAATTTTCCAAAGCACAATCACCGCTCATGGCATCTCTTCACATGCCCCGCCGCAGAGAGCGATCCTTGCATTGTAAATACGTTAAATCAAAATGAAAAAGTCGGTCCGTGATACACCTAACAACACTACAAAATTTCCTAGCAAGTAAGAAAACCCATAAAATTACGTTAGTCAGATCGAGCTTGTCTTCGGATTTGAACCGAGAACTTCCAAATGCGAATTGTGTATGGAGTGGAAAGTTATATCTGAATGCAATTTTTTGAAATCAGTATAAAATTAAGCACAATTTACATAAAATACCTGCTAAAAATGAATTGTTTTTAGAACTATTCTTCAAAATCCCTATAATAAACTTTACCTGATCTGTCACACTACTCCAACACAAAAATAATTCCGGTGAAATTTGTTATGCACTGATTATATTGTTTTAAACATATCTTAACGTATTGGTAGCTATATAAAACAACCTATACAACGCTTATCATCTGCCCTTTCTGTGAGAAACTCCCGTGAAGGAGATATTGATTAGATTACTCGAAGCGTTCTTTTGAGTTTGAATATACGTATTTTAGTTGGAATTTGTGGCAAACCCTGGAGCTCTCTATTGGGAGGAGGTTGGTGTGCTGGAGGAACTGTTGAACTCGTCATTGTGGAGGAGAAAGGAACTCTGGCGAGTGCGGAGGGTCATGGAAGCAACAGCAGTAGCGGCGGCAGCAGCAGTGACACTCTGGACGCCGGCACCAGCAGCGCCGCGACGCCCACAGAGACGCCGCTCTCCACCACGTCGCCCTCGCCCGTTATGACAGGTAAAGTTACTTTAGATTCGAAAGATGATGCAAACTTTCATATTGACATTTTTTATTTTGGGATTGATTAAATAGGTAATCGTTTACTGGATGGCGTCATGTCAGTAACTGCTCTCCAGCTTCCAGCCAGGTCAAGTCATTGAAAATCTCAAGATTTTATTGTATTTTAAAAAGGGCAGTGTAACCTTTGAAAGACTGTGAAATATTAAAATGTTTCTGGCAATGTGTATATCTTGAACATTACCCTGAAGAGTACAGGATTTGTAATAACACAAAAGTTAGATTATTAGAATAGAGTTCACATTCCCCCGCCCCTCACAATAAACCAGTACGAATTATATAGGATGTAAGCCATGCACAAATAAAAATGTACAAGCATGACATGGTAGAATAGATTAGCCATAATTCTCTGTTCATACCAGCCCTCCACTGCAAACCCAGTTTCCGTCAGTCTTCCCTACTTTCCGCATTTTTCTTCTTCTCAGCTGTTATTTTTAGCTATTTATTTTAATACGTTTATCATTTGGCCCCCACCATTCCTTTCATTGCATCTAATTTAAAAGTGTTTCAGCTTATCCATATCCTATTTAGATTCGTTTCCTCTTACTGATCAGTTTAAGATTTTTTTTCTTCTCCCTTCTTTCTACAACAGTTTCATCGTTATCTGCATATTACATATGTTTTGTTTCTCTCAATATTCATTTCTTTCTCAAATGCTTCTTACAATGCTGTACTCTATAAAACACTTCACTAAGCTTTTCCTGCGCTGTTTCTTGAAGGATACACAGGCTTGTTTCTGTTCAAAGTTTTCTTGCCATTACTGTTAGCTTTTTGCCAACAATTAACGTTACCACTTATAATTTCCAAGTACTGAAGCTACCCACTTGCTTCATACCTCACCTGGAATTCAAAATTGCTTATTCTTTGCTTTTCTATAGACGCTTAACTATAGACGCAGTCATGATTGTATTTATTTACATATTGTATCCTCCTTATAGTTAGTTCTCTTTATCTATATTAGCATTTTACTTAAGAAAATTTCCTTTTGCGCCCGCACTAGCATTTTATCAGAAATCTTATTATCTTATTTATTTCTTCCTCAGCTACTCCCCCCTTCCTTGTTCTGGAAACCATTCTGTACCAAATTCTCCAAGTAGATGCTTTACAGGGTTGTTGATAAAAGGTATCCCTCTTTAATGCACCTCACTAAACTATTTTCCTTTGAGATATCTTCTCCTTTCCTGACTTAATTATTTGCTTCATATAGAGATTACTAAGAAGCACTCTGACCTCTCAGTTCCAGCAGCTTTCTTCAAAATTTCCACGAGTTTCTTCCCATATACTTTGTCAAATGTCTTTCCAGATCTTCAGATTCCACAAGTATGATGAAGCACCATATAAATCTCAGCTCTTTTTTTTAAAAAAGTAATACCACTGTATCACCTTCTCATATCTACTGATACATACTCTATATTACAGAATTGACATACGTGGGAAAAATGGCTGACGTTAGGACTCATTTCTTCTCAGTATATCATTTATAGCAGACCAGTTGTGCACTTCAGGAGGCGAAGGAAGCTCGCAGTTAAAGGACTGAATCTTTCGGGTTACGCTAATTGTTATTGTGTAGTCCACGTCTTGTTTCTTCCGAGTCAGGAACACAAATGGAATAAACAAGTAGTGTCCTTCGCTTCGTACTTGACCGTCATGACTTGCATCCAGAAACATTCCTACCTCTTTTGGTACATGGTGGGATCCCTTTTATTTCAACATAGCTCACTTTGCAGAACATTTTGGAAAAATACATAAGATAAGGAATTTACTTACAGAATAAGATGTGTTAATTTGGCTATACCCAGATTTAATCAGTACAAAGTAAACCAAAGCCTTACATATTCATTCTAGATCGAACTGCTACTCTGTGCACCGAATTATAGATCTTTTTATTTATTTATTATTTGTTACAAGTAAACACTTTTGTATGTAGTAAAATATGTTACATTATTTGTAATTGTGGTTAGGTGGACAGTTCTGATGCTTTTTAGTCAAATACCATGGTTTTACATTGATGCAGCATTGAAAATGTTTATTATTTTTTATAAATTTTGGTATCAAATGTCTCTCTTCCACTTTTTGGGCAATACACAACTTTGGTAATTTTCTTTCATTCTTTTCATAGGCCAGTAGTCTTGACATAACACTATTAGTTAGTAGCCTTACACCAGGAGATAAAGGGTTATATTATGCAGATAGATCCGGACTTAATCAGCGTCTATCTCAAGTAGCCGAAACAGTCCTCCCTCCTTGTCACATTTCCTACATTATTCTTTTCCAGCGTATGTTCCCGTTACCAACCAAATTACACAGTATTGTTGGGACATATTCTTAAAACGAAATTCCAGGTGTTGGAGATTCCAGGGCTTGGCGGTGCCTCCTTCTGGCAGCATTTTGGTCTTAGCACCATCCAGAAGCCGTCAACCTGCATACAGGATGCAATTCGGTGTTCCGATGTACCAATATATGGGCGAATGTGCATTGGTTAAATTTCTCGTCCATGTCACCGCAGTTTTTCTGCTGTCGTTACGGTCTCATTTAACACTCCATATGCCGTCTGCTGCCAATCGGTTGGAACTTGTTTACAGAAATCATTCTGCTAGGTAATTTTCCATCCTCAAGTATGTTTCTCTTCAATCCTGGGGTAAGTTGCACTGGAATTAGTAGGCCTGAGTACGCTCGAAAGCTGAGGTCTCAAGGCTATGAGGAATCCACATGAATAACAATTGATCCTCCCAGAACCCTCTACGTATTGGAGAACCATTCCCACATAACCATTGTACGGCAGCTTTTCCCATTAATGTCATATATTTCTTTGTGAAGTCAATTAATCCATTTCTTCCTTTGAATGGTGGCAAGCGTAGTTGAGTCCTGCTCACACTATAGAGTTTATCAGTCCATAAAAATAACCGGTGAGTTGTCCAAGTTTCTGGCATCATATTTCGTAATCTGTAGGTACCAAATACCAAATTTGACCGAGACCATTGGTAAGTATGTTTCAGATGTGCTGCTTCAGATTTAAGTTCCTGGTTCTATATAACGATATGGAATATTGTAACTGGTTTTATCTCTCCAGTTAAGAACATCGGTTTCTTTCACATTTTCCAACAGATTGGAAAACGCAGTTCTTAAATCTTCAAACATACTATATTCAAATCTTTAAATTGATACTATAAGAACAGTATAACTTCTAGCTTTTTGATTACATATAATTTTTCTCAACCCCCCTCCCAGGTTCTGTACACAGAAGGCGCATTACCCAAATGTTGACCGCGCCCGAGAGTAACGTGACTTCACTCTCGTTCCATAGATTCGCGAAACTGTAGAAGCTCAACGACGCATGCGTCAATCGACTTTCCCTTTGTATTTTTTTGTTGTTATCCTAGCGTCGTGCAAAAGGTATGCAAACTGTCGCGTGGCATGCTATTTGTACATCAGTAGCGACAGGAAGAGCCAAGAAACCAAATTCCTTGTCGACAGGAAGAACTATATGAATGTTTACTCATCTAAAAATCGACATGATAATAGAATGTCCCACAAAAGGGCACAGGCAAGCAAATAAAAAAATATCTGGGGCGGAAATAAACCTTGTACCATAACACTTCAGCATAAAGCTTGGTTATTCAGAAGTCTTAAATTAGGTTGCAATAAAATTGTTCTATAATTTGTTATTCTGCCGTTGCTTATTGGATCTATAAACCTGATGTAATATTTAGCGGTCCTTTAATTATTCCTCCTTTAAACGGGAATAACTGTAAAAGGATTTAGCCAGTTTATCCGCCTCCAACAGTTACCTTGTGATGACGAAAATAATTATTATCATTCAGGATCTGTATTTATAATATAAACATTAGAATTGCACCTGAGTAAATGATACGAAAATATGTAGTAGAAAACATTTGTATGAAAGATTATTTTTCAAAAACTGCACTAAAGATTTTTTTTCAAAATACCAATTGTTTAATATGTTTCCATAACAAATAAAATGTATGTCTTGAATTTTCTCTGGATAGCTTGTGACGTTATCTTCATACTGAATGAATGTTGTGAATTTTATAATGATATAGACAAAATCTGGGAAATGATAAGATATAGACAAAAACTCACCAGAGATAAAACGAGCTTATTAAAATTGTAACTTGTGTGAAATTATTTTTTCGTGGGTTAGCCGTTTTTTTACGGACAGGCTTGAAAGCTTGCGATTCTTTTTTTTTTTTTTTTGTCTTTCCTTGTAACATCTTCCCAGTTAACATGACTAAACATTTGAATGCTGTTTCCCATATTTCATGTTGAAATCATTCATAGTTAAAAACGTATCGTGCATTAGGCAACGTGGTTGACAATCACGCGTGAGTGTGAGCGTTTACATAAGATTATTATTATTATTGTTATTATTATTATTATTATTATTATTATTATTATTATTATTATTATTATTATTATTATTATTATTATTATTATTATTATTATTATTATTATTATTTTAGTTTCTAACCCTGCGGGAAATTTTGCTCGTTTACTGTAATTAATTCATAGTTATTCCTGTACTGCAGCCCGTTTTTGTTTTCCACATTGGTATTGGACTTCCATTGTAAGCTGGTTACACTACAACACTAATGGTAAGGTCATAACCTCTACTATGCATGTACAAGCCGGCCATACCACACAAGTTCAGTATGATGCGGCAAACTTGCCAGAATGTGGTTCGATTACGGATAAATCGATATGATATCGAAGGCAATTCTCTAACGACGTATAACGACAAATAGATAATAGCGAACAATGACGGGCGACATTGCTGGAACGTGAAACGCAGTGGCGTGGATTCAAAAGAGTATCAGGAACACCATGTTCGTTTTGCTGAAGCAGGGAATTTTAAAATTGCTGTTTCTACTTCTATTCAGAGCCTTGATTCATAACTCTATTCTTTTTCTCTACCGCTTACCTACGACAGAGGAGGAATTCAATTTTACTCCGAAATTCGATAGGTAGAAATAGGCTTTCTGAGGTAACTTACACACAAAAAGAAAGGTTTTTAGATAAAGATCCGTGTGTAAATTACGTGTCCGTGAATTCATAACTCAAACGAAAGTCAGATAAATATATTTGTGTGTGTAATTGTACGAATTTTCTCTCCCTCCCCCCTCTCTGTCACACACACACACACACACACACACACACACACACACCTATTTATAATTGTTTTGGCATTCAACAGACTTCAGAATATGTTTTTGGGAACAAAACTTCTTCTGCGATGAGTAAACGATAGAGAAAGTAAAAAAATCTTATGTTGCATTCACATAACTTCCTCTACCCACCAACTTTCCCTACAAAAGCTAACATTAGTATTCATTTGATGTTAATTTAGATACGCGTTTGCAGAAATGTTTCATTACACATTTCCTAGTAATTCATGAGGTTGAAACGGCAGTCAAATTTTAAAAATCGGGTTGCTATATGCTGGCTTTGAACTTGAAAGACATCGCAAGAATTATATTAATGTTAACCAAACACTTCAAAAAGTATAAATTATTCGAAAATTCAAACAAATACCTCGGAATTGTTAATAGAAAAAATGTTGATACAAACTGTGTGTTTTAACGAGATTCATATTTTTGTATGGTAAGTATTTTTTCTATACCTTGCGGTTTACCGGTATTACAAAATTGCGCAAAATTTATTCAGAATGAAGGGAATATCAGCGTATTCCCAGAAAATTCAAGATATACATTTTGGTAGCCGTGCATATATGTTAAACATATGGTACTTTAATTAAAATTGTAAGAATCATTTTTAGGAAAGCCCAAAATAACAGAAAATTTCCATGTAAATAGTAGTTTAGAGTGGAGGCATTTTCTTTAAAATCTTTGTGTCGCATCCTTGAAAGATGCTGAACTTGAATTCCATGTTTGGTATTCATCCGACTTTTCATTATTGAGTTATGCTGCTCACAAAGACATACACACAGACTTTCTCTGAAAATGTTTGTTTTTAATTCAGAGGATCTCAAAGCATATATTTATGAAGAAATCTCGTTATCGAGTTTTTGGGTGGAATACAATGCATTCTATACTTACTACACGTAGGTGGTAGAGAGAATGAAAAGGAAAAGGAAGGAGGAAAAAACAGAAGAATATAGTGCGAAATTCAGGAAAGGTCAACGGAATTGAGCACTTCCGCCTCCTGATGTACCGCAGTCAGCATGAACATCAGCATATTAGCAGCTATTGTGCATCTGCAGAGAAAACGTCAGAAATATGTGCGAGAGGTCATTGTCTCAAAGTCTGAGGTAAGCGGATGATTAAAAGGTTACATCATTATTGCTATGGCAGGAAGATCAACGAACTTGGCCATGCGGTCGACACCTTTCACCATGTGGTGCAACCAAATTTCATCTGCCATTGAAATCAGACAAGTCAACGTTCGAGCATACACGCATGCTTACTTATTATTACCACGGCTTCTTTTAGTTAAGAATATTGTAGAAAAAATTAGAATGAGTTGCATTCACATGCCTTTCTCCACTCACTCTTGCAAAATCTTATTCTTCTATCTACTTCTTGTTAATCCAAATAACCTTTCAATGCACATTTACGCATTTGGTGTAGGATACATTAAGTAAACCTATACATTTTTAAAGAGTGTCTCGCTGTGTAATGGCTTTGAAATTCCATGCTGTTTGCATGATCACGAAAATAAGAGAAGAAACTCAGAAAAGTATAAATATTTGAAAATTCAAACTAATAATAAGGAATACCTGGAAATGGCTAACTCAAAATAAATGAATAAAAAAGTAATTTCAGTAAATTGTATGTTCTAACGAGATCTATATTTTTTGAGCAGTAAGATTTTGTATATGACTTACGGTTTACCAATTACACGAATGTCAGTCTGAATGAAGAAGGCTTCACAGGCTATTCCCAGAAAATTCAAGATATACATTTTATTTGTTATGCAATTTTCTTAAACATGTGGTATTTGAATAAAAATCGCTAGTTATTTTTGAGAAAATTTAAAATAACGTAATTTTCCCATGTAAAAGTTAGCGTGTGTTACGGGAATGTTCTTGTCGCATTCTTGGAAGAATACTGGACTTGAATACCAAATTTGGTAGTTAACCGACTTTCGTTGTTGAGTTAGGCTGTTTGTTCAAGCGCGCGCGCGCACACACACACACACACACACACACACACACACACATTGCCTTTAGTTCCCGAGGTCGCGGGTTCAAACCCGGGTGGAGGCGAAGGATTTTTCTCGGGCGTAAAAATCCCTAGCATGGCTTCTTTCGGAAGGGAATTAAAGCCGACGGTTCCGTGTCGTTGATTTACGGCATGTAAAAGAACCTCAAGCGTGATAAAGAGTCATCTAAGCAAAATTTCTTGTCCATAAATAAAAACTAAAAAAAAAACACCCAAACACGACGCTCACATGGACCTTTTTCCGAAAATGCATTTTTTATTCAGGGGGCCTTAAAACACGTGTTTCTGGTAAATCTTGATATCAAATTTTTGGCTGGAATACAACACCTTCTGGTAAATGTGGTAATGAAAGTAAAACCAATGTAAAATTCTCTTTTAATGCCTATTCGCATAAATAAATGTACTGAAATCGCATTTTATTATAGGATAGACGAATATGTCACCTCAAGAACTGGTTTTGAGAATGATAATTAATCGTTCTTCCACACAAGCCGCGTGTAGGACAAGGTTGGAAAGGTAGAATCAGACGACTGAAAAATTCAATGCACTAACTGGAATTTGAACCACGGATCTTCGGTTGCTCTAACCAACTCAACTACCATGACAACATGCCGGAAACGACGTTAAGTTCCCTAAATGACTCTATTTTTCCCGGTAAACTACATGTCGCACCAGCATGTTGTCATTGCAGCTCAGTTGGTTAGAGCAACCAGACGGAAACTGGAAGATGTGGTTCAAATGCGGAAATGGCATTGAATTTTTCAGTCGTCTGATTCTACCTTTCCAACCTGGTTTGGAGAGGTTTAATGATTTCGAAGCCATAGCAAATATGGCGAAGATGTACCAACAGTTGAAATAAAAAAAAACCTGCTGATAGCTACAAACCGCTACATCTGCCGCTACAAAATCGCTACAAAAGCCTTTCAAATATCGGTCCCGCAGGAACTCCTGCGTTTCTGCGGAAAATACAGCACCACTCGTATTGCTTCTGTGTCTCTCTGCAATGCGTACAGCAATAAAACTGCTTTCCTTGGGGTATTGGTAAAACCTAGGTCACAAGCAATTACTTTAACGAACTAATGTTTCCAGTAAAGTTGCAAGGAAGCAAAGAAGTAATGGGTAGCTATTTTGAAAATGTAAACCTTAGGTGCATATATCCCCGGTTCGATTCCCGTCGGGGAATCCACTCTAACCTTGTGTTTTTCGTGGTTTTGCTGGTCGGGAGACGTATGCTGGGATGGTTTCTCATCTACCACGATTTCGTTTTCCTTATTTCTTTTATTCAGTTTCTTTCTCATGTTTCAGGTTGGCTTCTAGGTTTCGTGGCGTGAGGCGGTGCTTTACAGATGGCTCAGGTGCTATAGGTGCACATATGATAGTTGTTTTTATTTAAATAGTATTAACTAACGCTGCAAACTTTCTAAAACCTTAACCACAATAAGAACGTTTCATTCAGCATTAACGGCAAAGATCTGGCGTGTAACAGTCTCATGACTTTCTTTACCCATTATCATTTATTATCACAGCTCCTCTAAAAAATTTTCATACAAAATCTTATTTTTTTACGATAAGTATGCGCAGTAATTTGCTCCAGTTAGGTGAATATACATTTTATAATGTATATTTGGTATGTTGAAACAAAATTCAAGCTATTTAAAAGGTAAGCATTAATTATATGTGCTAGTCATTTTAGGTACTGTTTATATGAGAAGTAAAAGAACAACTGCTTAACAATTCAAACAAATAACAGCGAATATCTTGTTAGTGTTACGCAATTTTACATTAAAATGACTTAGAGATGAAGTATTACATTTCGCAGTTACTACGTAAAAATCATCCAGAATGAAGAGGATTTCAAAGGGAATTTACAGAAATATTTCCATATTAGTTTTTCGAAATTATGCTTACTCATATTCGCATATTCATATCTTCATAATAATACAATTTATTGTTCCCATTTAATTATATTATAATAATAATAATAATAATAATATTATTATTAATGGTTACAACAATTCTTTCATTAGAACAGTTCAATTCATTCCGTAACTTATAACTTACACGTGCTTTACCGTTTTGGCAACCTGTTATTATGAAAAGCTATTATTATTCTTTTGAAATAAATAAGAGTAACGTGTACATTAAATAGATTATTTTGGTATTTCAGACATATAATTGCATTCTCGAAAACCATGGAAGCCGTTCTTGAGAAATAAAAACTAAAAAATGTTTTCTATGTAAACGGTTGTTCATTGTGAGAATTTCAGAAAAAGCTTCACCTTTTATCCTTAAAAAAAGATTGTATTAGTACGAAATTTTGTATTTTTGAGACTTTTCATTTTTACTTTCTCTACTACGTATAGTAAGTAGGGGAAGTATTGCATTCCACCCAAAAATTCGATACCGAGATTTCACCGGAAATACATGTTTTGAGACCTCCTGAATCCAAAGAAAGCATTTTTGGAAACATGTCCGTGTGTGTGTCTGTGTGTGTGTGTGTCTGTGTGTGTGTGTCTGTGTGTGTGTGTGTCTGTGTGTCTGTGAACAGCATAACTCAAAAACGAACAGTCGGATAAACACTAAACTTGGTATTTAGGTTCAGTATCTTCCAGAGATGCGACACGAAGGTTTTCAAGAAAATCCCCCCACCCCAGACTACCCTTTACATGGAACATTTTTCGAATATTTTAATTTTCTCAAAAATGGCTCTAACGATTTTGATTAAAATATCATATGTTTAAGATAATGTCATGAGAAATGAAATGTATATCTCGAATTTTCTGGGAATGTCTCCAAAAGTATTCTTCATTGTGAACGACTTTTGCATAACTGGTAAACCATAAGAGATAGACAAAATTTTACTACACAAAAAATGTAGATCTCGTTAAAATACACAACTTATGTCATATACATTTTTTTTGTTGAGTGAACCGTTTTCGAGATATTGCTTGTTATTCCCTTAAATTTTCCAATACTTATACTTTTTCTCAAATTCGTTATTCATTTTTTTATGTCCTGGACTTGCAAAGAGAATGGAATGCGCCGCATAGCAACCAGCGTTAAAATATTTGACCATCGCTTAAAAGCTACCATATTCCCCTTGCATCTACAAGAAAATTAGCAATAAGATTGACATCTCGATATCTCGATTAACATAAAGCATATGGAGAATAGGCGTTTGTAAAAATAGATTGTACAAGAGTAGAGAAAGTCATGTGAGTGTAACACATCAGATTTTTTTATTATGGTGTTTACACACGAGACGGACAGACAGAGACAAATTTGTCAACTAATACCTTCACACAACTTTCTTTTAAAACTACTGTTTATTTCTAAACCAGTATTTTCTATGGGGATTTCAATACTCACTTTTTGCTTTCCGTACTAACCGTACTTAAACTGTATACGAGTAAAAGAAACCATTTTATGTTGCGTATTTATTTTGCTCCATTTATATGCCGCTTTTAACATCTCAGGTTATATCCGCTGGTTTGCCTTTGGAACAAATACTCATGACAATCCTGTTTATTCGTTTACCTGTGCAATTCGTTAGGTTTTTTCTTTTTTTAATTAAAATAACCAAACCTTAAATGTATATCATTTGACATAGAATAGATTTTTTTTCTGTTAAAATACACAAACTTTGAAGGGTTATAGTAATAAGCAATGAAATCGAACGGTTAAAGGAAGAAAATTAATTTTGTTTATTTTTTATGTTAAAAGAAAAATTGTAGGAAAATTGTGATATTCTCTTTCATTTACTTTTTAATGCTGTGTTTACATGGTTTTATGCAATAGCCACATAGTATTTTATAATGGACACAACAATGTTTTACTGTAGCTGTTTGTAAAGCTTATACCTTTGTCTGCACTGGACAAATAATTTTGGAATGGTGTCCTTAAATCAAAAAGAAAACGACCACTGGCTCCACATTGCAGATGTTGTATGACATACAGAAGAATGGAATGGTCAGCACATAAATGCTCTTCTTTTACTTAGAAGATGTCCTTTAGATTTCTCTTAAGCATTACATCACACATACAATCACACCATCTTCATACATCCAGACCTTAAGGAGAATAGAGAATAATCCCCGCCCTCCAGTCCGATCGAACCCGGCCCCCTGGATTTAAGGTTCAGAGAATATTAACCACCAGATCACAAAGACAGTCTAAGTAAAAATCCATATTCCATATTCATAACTGCGTTTTCTCTGGTGTGTAAAATGCCAACATACATTTTAAAACTGTTTTATGCAAGCAAGCAAAAACGAACAATTAGTTTAGCATATTTAATATTCAGAATATTTAATTCTGTAAGTGCTGAAGCCCATATGTGGTAATATTACAATTTGTTGATATATGTGTGATCCAGGGAAAGTGTATTTTATTTCTTGGCCAGGATTCTATAAACAGTCACATCGTAATATTATTAATTGTAATGTAATTACATATAATTGTCCATACATAAGCCGGCTTTTCCTTCATTTTAGTCCGTTTTATTAATTACGAGTACTTGAGATCAAGTTTGATAATTTCTAGAAATTTCACCATCAAGTGGTAGCAGATTATTTCGAACAACGCAGCACTAATAATTGGTTAAAATTGAAGCTATCCATAGATTGGATTCGTCAATATAAAACGCCTGGCACATGAACGTAATGGGAGATTTAAAAGTTCTACTGAGTGCTCTATTGGAAAAGGCAACTGGGATCTCATATAATTTGAAATAAGTGGGACACAACTAATGGAGGATATTAAATTTCATAGTAATCCTTTCAGTTATTCTTGAGCTATACAATGAAATGTATATTCACATACTTGTACTTACCCTCCTCGTAGTGTAAATGGATCGTGTGTATATTATACAGGCTGTGAATCTTGGTTGGGAAGAGTTATCTTGAAAAGAGTTTTGGCTTTCCCTTATATTGCAAAAATAAATGTGTAACTTTCAGCTCTTTAAGCGCCGGTTCATTTAAGCACTCGTTAATCATCAACAGCTTACTTATCGTCTATGTAAACTTGAGGTTTTACTGAGGATATTAAACTCTCTCTCTCTCTCTCTCTCTCTCTCTCTCTCTCTCTCCCTCTCTCAAAACAAAAATAAAAAGAAGTAAGCATATATACTGATACCGTAATTATTGACGGGCAGATATAAACAAACAAATAAAGAAATAGTGAGTTAGAGAAATAATTGCAATAAATAATTTCCGTACATTAAATCAATGGATAGTGTAACAAGTTTGAGTTGAAATGTTTGTCCGGAAAGATAAGGGTAATTAGGAAGTCGTGTGTTATTTTAAGCGCCTAGTTAGTTACCGCTTGTGTGACTAGCGGTTATCGCTAGGGATCTTGCCGGTAAACATTTTACCGACACACGGTAGGTTAAGCTTCTAGTTTCATTTATTGCGGAAACAGTTATTCCCAACCGTAACTTTGATACTCTAGAAAATAGCAGGTTTAGTAATTCAGTTGCTACAATTACAAGTGATACGATTCATAATCAGTCTATTTCTTCATCTCAAATGGTCGGCAACTCACTTCAATAACTCAAATAAATTTCTAAATTAATTTAAACTGGGGTTATCCTTCACAATACATCCACGCACACCCTTAGGGAAAATACTCATAACTCAGCCACTGGAATAGCCAGCAGCAGAATCAACAGCAGATATTGGAGACAGCGATAAAAGCTGGCAACAACATTTCTATACCAAATTGTGGCACCATCATCGCGACGTCTGCTCCTGCTTCAATACAAAAAGTTTAAAGAACGGTAAATATTTTCAGCGTAGTTTATTAACTGTTGACGCTAGTCATAATTTCGAAATCCAAAAATAATCAAACTCTTTTACTTAGACTTTTATTGTAAGCATCTACAATATACCCGTAATGTATAGCTGTTGCTCGGAATAGACCTTCCGAATAAATTTACCTCATAATTTTCTTTATATGTAGTTCTTTTGCAAAAAATGGAGTGCTATCGAACACCCATGTTTTAAGCATAAGCTTTTTTGCTTCTTCATCTACAAGGATTGGGCCTATTGGCCGTTTTCCGTCATCAAAGTCTATTCCTTCTATCCATCGTAATTTTAGTCTTCCAAGATTTCTCTTCCTTATTGGAGAATAGTTTAAATATTTGTTTAGGCAACCTATTATCAAGCTTCTATCTTAGGCAACCTATCCATTCTTGTTATAGGCTTGTACCGATCTTGTTTATGTGGATTAATTCTATCTGTATGGTTGAAAATATATAATTATTGTTGAACTTTCTCTCTCTCTCTTTTTTGATGGTCCAAAAAATGAGGGACGTCATTTTACTTGCTTCAATTTTCCTTTTCGTTGCTCGATTCCAAATCCAATTAGGTCAACAGTGGTCCGGCCATTGTTTCACAGAATTTTAATTATGTGTTTGTTGGGCTTTATTTTTGAGAGAGCGTCGTATTGTTCCACACATATGTTGCAATCTATTGATTCAATAAACGCCTTTAGTAAAATAACCTAAAGTACTAGACACTTGGCACACTGCAAGAAAAATTTATTAATTGACTCGACTTTCCAACCTTAGCAATAAATAATACATTTTGGCTAGATAATGAAATATAAATGCGTAATGAAAAAAAAATGTGCATTGAATTTGGGCGTTCTGCTTTATGTGCTAATACTCGTATGTTATTTCCATGCTGTACATTCTATATATCAGTTTTATCTTTAAAGCCCAAAAATAAATAGGTTATTGGGCAAAATTTACGACCAGCTCACATTAAGTTTTTTACAGGATGCTGTTATCTGTAAAAACGCATCCATGAGTCGTAGAAATCCTAAGATACATTAGAATAATTTTAGACATTTAACCGAAAGAGTGGTCTTATCGATATAGTTTTACTTGCGTAGCGAGAAACAAATAACAGCGTTGTTATGCATTAAAACAGTGGCAATTTCGAGAAATCTAAAATTTGATATCCAATGATCACTCAGTCAAAAGTATAAATATACAATCAAGGATTATTCCCAGGAAGTCGACCCTGAAAAAAACTTGCAGTAGAGCAATTGACGGAGGAAACATTTTTCGCTTCAGTAGAAATGATGGTTTTCTCATGACCAGCTTTAATGTTGAATGCACAGTTATACTGAAGACTTTTTCTGGCTGTGTTTATACTTACATTGTATTTATTTACCTTGCTTCCTTACTACGTTTTAGTTAATTTATAAGTAAGGCTTTCCCCATTTCCTGCAACTTCTAGCTTCTTAAATAATAGTTTATTCTCTGCCCTCATCAGAAAAGATGTTCTTAACACTACTCGATTACCACTGTGATGCTACGTTGGTAATAATTGGTTTGCTTCACTACTTATTTTAACTTTCTGCATTCCCTATTTGGAGAAATAACAGTAAAAAAAAAATTCGCTACCAGAGAGTCACCAGAATCAATGATCGGTGAATACAAACAATTACAAATATGTATTAATCGGCCACGATATGAGTGCGCTTGGATGAGGACGACTCTGTTTTTGACAATGAGAACGTCATCAAGGCTGGGGATAAGTGGGGTGTGAGGGAAAAGGCGATATGTACAGTTACACATTGAAAACAATAGTACATTTGCAGGCCTCAGCCTCGCTAGTATTGCAAATCGGAACTGCGGATATTTCCTTTACCTGACTGTTCTCCCGATGTCCCATCCATTTATATCGTGGCCGACTTGTATACGTACGCATTGGGTTGTGTGTGTGAATATCATGATTCAAAAGGAAAATGTCGGATAAATACCAAACTTTATATTTAAATTCAGCATCTTCCAGGATGCGGCACGAAGATTATTAACAGAATCCTTTCACCTAACTACCTCTCATATGGAAATTTTTGGTTATGTTTTATTTACTCAAAGATGGCTAATTATATTGATTAAAATAACGTATGTTTCAGATATTGTAGATATATCTTGAAATTCCGCAAATCTATCAATGGATTTTATACAACTTTGAAGAACTATAAGAGACAGAGACAAACTTACTACACGGAAAATGTAAATTTCGTTAAAATACCAATGTTTTAAGTCAGTGTTTTGTAGCATTAACCATTACCGGATATTTATAGGTATTGGTTTGAATTTTCAATAATTTATGACACATCGTCATAATGTCGTGCAAATAGTATGTCATTTCATAGCTAGCATATGGCGACCCGCTTTTTGAACATCCCTTCAATCTTCTATACCTCATTTTAGCTACAAAATGTAACGGAATCTTTTCTGAAAACGTTTATCTGGATTATTAAGTATGTAGATAGACAAAGCAAGCTTTTGTAAAAATAATAATGTAGAATAGAGTAACGTAAACGGCTGTAGGTAGAAAAAATAATATGAATGTAACATAAGAACATTTTAAGGATGCAAGGGCGAAGATGTGTCAGAAATCTAATAATATTGATTAAAATATGATTACTTTGTGATATTGGAGACTGCATATGTTGAATATTCTACTAATAGCCGGTGAAATCCTTTTCATTGTTATAGTTTACCAGTTAAACAACGTGCTACATGAAACATTTAGAGCTAATTTAAATATATACCATTTAGGTCAAATATGTTTTTCATAGCATAATCCGCTTCTAAAATAGCCGTTATATCTAAGGCTGAAGCTTAATAATGTGCGTATCTATGTTTTAAAATGTGCGATTCTTCATTTATGCTTTCTTTTTTCACCTTCACATGAATTCACTGGCTATAGGTATTTTGATTTGAAGTCGTTCTCGGTGCTACAACTTTGATGTCACTCCCTGCTTCGAATTGTTGTAACATTTAATATTACCTGCTCTGCTGGTGAGTTGTACGACGTCATCTCGTAGCTCGTTCTGCGTTATCTCGTTCGCCAGCTGCCCCAGTGATATATCTACGAGTTCTTTACCAGGTATACGTGAATATATTTTGACAGGATAACACTAGTTTAGTTAGCTGATAAATCATCATGTTTACTAAAATGTTCGGTTTGAGAAGAGTCGCCGACGGTTGAATTTACAAATTAATTGCTTCTATAACACTAATTAAGCGAAACGTCAGTTGCCGTAAGTCGCAAAAATATTGCTCGGAAAGATCCCTTTCAATTGCTGCTAAATCTTTCTAACATCGGTGCGTTCACACTTAGAAATTACACACGAGAGTCAAGGATCTCAGGAAAGTCACGAATATCTCTGATTTAGAATGCACGAACTTTTCTTAAGCTCTGTCCACATATCAAAAGCCCTACCAAGGTTCCTTCATACGCGGTCTAATATTAAAATCCTCCCTTAGCTTGTTGATAAACCGTATCTTTTATTTTTCTAATATACAGAATAGGTGCCTATGTGACTTTGCAAACGTACTGAACTCAAACCTAACTGTGCATTCCAGGAATCGTTAATGCTAACGCGTTCGTTCCTAGGCTGTTACTAATGACCTTTTCTCTGGATAGGTCTTTCAACTGATGATGATGATGATGATAACGACAACTGAATGGCCTCTTAAAAAGGGCATGCGTGCAGGCTCAAGAACTCATTATCTGCCTCATATTTTGGCATTACTCTAGTTCGATGGTCGGTATGAAACGGGCCAAGTCTTTGATATCTGTCCTCATCTTTTCAGGTTCCAAGAAAAAGGACCTTAAGGGTACGTACCTATACACAGCGAATCTTTCGCATAGTGCGGTATATGCTGTGAGGTCTCAAAGTTCCTCACAGATTTCCTACATATAGGGTCTTGTGTAAGACCCACTAGGCACAGATGTCTGCGCAGGGTGTTGCGGCCCGTGAGAAAGCCCACAACCTCTCTGAGCTTAACCCTGTTCAAATTCAGGAGAAACTCACCGCTTTCCGCTCTGGCCTTGATTTCAAATTATGGGACTCAGACTTATTACATTATACATCGATTCAGCGTACGGAAATTATTTATTGCAAGTATTTCTTTATCTTACTATAATTTCTTTACTTAATTATTTATATTTTCCCATCATTAATTACAGTATCAGATTATAAACAACTGAGTAATCTAATCTTGCTTGTAACCAAGAGTCGCGAAAGTTAAGTGGCGATACACAGTATACGAGGGGCACTCTTTATATTTTGAGCCTTGGCAACCTTGAATGTTGTAGGTGCCATCTGACATTTCCAATGGAAAGTTAGGCATTTTTTACCATAATCTAGTTCAAATATTTTGTCAACGGAGCGTCACTTGTTTTGTTTACACTAACTTGAAAATTGTGTGTCAACAAAAACATGGAATTAACTCGTGTAAATGTTCGTGCAATGATTTATTACAACTTTCGACGTGGATTATCAAAACAAGAGTGTATCGATCAACTAACTTCCACATTTGGCGCCATCCTTTGCCACTGTGAAACGCTGGTATAACGAATTTAATCGTGGCCGCCGTTCGCTCAATGATGAAGTTCGTAAAGGTCGTCCAAAATCCGTTGTTGTGCCAAAAAACATTGATGCTGTGCAAAAATTAATAATGAAAGATCATCATGCGATATATTGCGAGATTGAGGCAACCCTAGGCATTAGTTTCATCAGCATATATAAAATATTACATGATTATTTAGCCGTGAAAAAGGTTTGCTCTCGGATCCCACATAATTTGACGCAATCTCAAAAAGATGCTCGTGTCGATTGGTGTACAAAAATGCTCAACAAATACAATGGCGGTGCCTCAAAAGACGTATATAAGATTGTAACAGGTGACGAATCATGGATCTATGCGTATGAGCCGGAACGTAAACAGCAGTCGACTGTATGGGTGTTTCAAGATGAGGCAAATCCAACAAAAGTTGTTCGCCCTCGAAGCACTTCGAAGCAAATGGTCGTCTGCTTTTTTAGTAAAACTTTCCATGTGGCAACAGTGTCTTTAGAGGAACGTAAAATGGTCAATGCCGAATGGTACACCACCATTTGTTTGCCGGAAGTCTTCGGTGAAGTAAGGAAAACCAACAAGAACCGTAGGATCGTTCTTCATCAAAGAATGCGAGTGGCCACTCATCTCGTCTAACAACAGAGTATTTGAAGGCTTAAAAAATCTAATTGGTGGGTCATCCGCCATAGAGTCCTGATTTGGCACCCAATGACTTCTTTTTGTTCCCGAACATCAAGAATAAATTGCGTGGACAATGATTTTCGTTGGCAGAAGAAGTCGTTGATGCCTTCAAAAATGATGTTTTGGAGGTGTCTCAAGAAGACTAGAATAAATGCTTTGACAAATGGTTCTAACGGATGCAAAAGTGTATTGCTCATAAAGGAGAATACTTTGATAAACAATAAAGCTGTTTTCAATCAGAAATTACTTTGTTTTAATTATTAGACTCAAAATATAAATAGTGCCCCTCGTAGTAGCATAGTTACACAAACGAGTATACAGATCATATAGATACCGGGTAGAGAATGTGACTGTTACAGGTTTGATAAGTACGGGTGCAAACTTATATACGGTAAACTGGGCTTTCAAAGCTTGAACATTCATTTTCATTTTAAACCCCTCTTGATTAGGCAACTTTACTAGTCAACTGTAGGGCGGGACGATCTACGTTATAGGCGAAAGCTACAGATAAATTTAATAGTCCTATTGTAATGGAAAGAGTGAGCTGGTTGGAAGTTTCAGACTCTACAATGCCTTACATTTAAATCAGATTGTTGCCTTAGAAATATGATAGATGTAATTAAACGAGCACCTGATGATCAACTTACAGTGAAGTATATACTGCCATTGCGCTAAAAGATTTAACATTGCAATATCAAAAATAAGAAAGGAGAATATACTGTCGCGTCCTATATGGATTAAGTTTTTCATTAATTACACCGGTGATGGTCCTAATTACCATAAAATAATATGAAAAGCATCTCCTGACGATAGGAATAGGTTTTCAAGTTAAAGCAGCTGAGAACATATAACTCACAAGAACTTTGCCTTCAGTAGAAAACATTGGAAGACAGAAGGTTGTGATCATAAATACACTTTCAAAAGACTTCAGCAGCAGCTTTAGTATTCCTTTATACCCTCAACGAAATAAGTAGTCCTATGTGTGCAGATATTTCGCCTTCAAAAAGTGGTAATCCTATATGTAAAATAAGTGTGGAAGTTACGGAACAAATGGTCTTGGCATCCGAAAGACAGGCAAAGAAAACATTCATAGTTCTGAAGCAAGGGTGAGACCTGCAAAAAGTAGTATTGTTTTCGTTGTGCAACTATTTCCCTATCGGCTTGCCCCTCCTCTCCTCAGATCCTCAGTCTGGCATTGTCAACAAAAACATTGGTGCCCTCCCCCAAGCGCACTCATATCATGGCCAACTAGTACATTGCTCCCCATGGGTATTGGAAAACAACTTAATTAAATGATATTGAATACAAAATAACATCATGGCACCGATTCCGACCGAATTTTACATAGGTAATCTTTAGCCAAGGAGAGTCGTCCCCTAGTCCAGTGGTAGCTTCTAATTCCCGAGGTCGCGGGTTCAAACCTGGTGAAGGGCGACTGATTTTTTTCGGGTGTAAAAATCCTTAGCATGTCTTCCTTTGGAAGGGAAGTAAGGCCAGTGGTCCTGTGTCGTGGATTTACGGTACATAAAAGAAACTCAAGCCGGATAAAGAGGTCTCTGAGCAAACATTTTCGACCTTTCACGCCCAATATAGAATGGAACGCTAATAACCATACTAGTTAAAGAGCGTCCATAAATAAAATCCATTTTTTTGACCAAGGATGAAAAGACTGTATAACTTGGAATGCGATATTCACACCTCGTAATAATCTTTTTCTTCTGCATATATTTTAATGCATTTTTTACCCATTAAGAATGAGCGAAAGAAACACCTCACACACACACACACACACACACACACACACACATATATATATAGACACATATAAATAAGAGCTAAACAAAATAATCTTACAAAAGAAATATCAGTGCTTGTTCTTCCCCTTATTTTTCTTCAGTACATTCTTCCTCTTCTTATTTATTGCGTATTAAAATACGAGAACCTAAAGGATTCAAGATAACGATACTCTTTATTTTACTATAGCTGATAAAGTCTACATGGTGTTCAAACATTATCAGTCGAGGTAAATGCATTCAGGGCGATGACACTTCGATAGTATTCGGAAATTATAGTTTCTCCATAAAGTTATCGGTTATGCTGTCTTTGTGTTATTCTACATCAATATATATTTTCCTCTTTCTTCTTGTCCGTATTTATATATATATATATATATATATATAAACGGAATAACAGCTAAACAAAATACTCAGCTGTTAAACAAAATGTTAGATCCTCCTCCTCCCTCTTATTCTTCAAATCTTAATGTTTATGTTACCGCAGAATAAAGCTTTATTAGCGATTTTCAAAACATTGAGAGAAGGAGGGAGCGAAGGCGAGTGAAGGAAAAACAGAGTGCAGAATAAGAGAGAAGGACAAAGAGGGAGAGGAGACCAGAAAAAATGGGAGTGAACAAAGATGGAGATGCAGGGTGTGAGAGGGGAGGAGGAAAAGAAACAGGATGTGAGAACAATGAGAAAGTGAGAGAGAGAGAGAGAAAAAGAGAGAACTTCTGCAATTAATGCAATAATGCTAACAGAACTGCGTTCTTCCATTTTATTATACAGCTGTGTATGAAAAGCTAAACTTCTTGTTGTCATACAGGAGTTGTGTAAATAAAGGATTTATGCTTATAAGCTTTTGTGATATAGTATCCTCCACAAGAGTCAATAATAAGCTAGGTACATATTTAAAGATAATTATAATTATTTAGTTTCATGCTGGGATGTTGCCATGGTAGCTGGTTACGATAGCGGCACGATAAATCAAATATACGTGGCTAAATCCCCGGCTATGGCACTGACTATATTTTATATGATGTTCGTTAAGAACGCTGTCAACTGCAAGGATCATATTAGCACCACGGAAATTTGTCCCAAAAGACTTCTTTTACATGGTAGTAAACCTAGTGACGTGGGGCTGTCACTTTTAAGCACACACAAAAACCATCGGGTTTGAGCCCGTGACCTTGGGTTCAGAAGGTCAGCGCCTAACCAGCTGAGCACCCAGACCGACATGGCATTCACTGATTCTACCTTTCAGCTATGTATTTAAAGTTTTTCACTGTGTAGGATGTAGGATGTGTTGATCGGAGGACAACTCGAGCACTGCGACCAGCTTGATCTATTGTGGCTGCACTCCCCGGGAGTAGGGATGAGGTGAAGGAGCCGTAGAAGGTCTCAGGTCCGCAGGCAGACAGGCCCATAGAGACGCGCATAAGTCTCTAATATTTCCAGTTTGAACAACTGTGCACCAGTAGTGGCGAAGAATCCAGAGAGAGAGGGAGAGAGAAAGAGAGAGAGAGCGCGTCGAAGCGACCGTAACGGGCGGAATAACTCACCCCGATGTACACAGGTGGAAATTTTTCCAATTCACACCATCTGCCCAACTTCGTCAGCATCGCAGGACCTGAAAGCACACCTGATACTTGAAAGGGAGAGATGAAATGAACGGATATGGGGAATAGAGAAATCGTGGTAGAATACACCACCTCGGCATTCGCCTTGGCGACCAGGGAAAACCACGAAAAACCCCATGGTCAGAGTGGGCGATCACCGGGAACCGAACCCGGGATCCTCGTGGACTAAGTAAGAAAAATGTCATATAACGTAATGGCAAATTTCATAATAATCGGTGCAGCCCTCTGTGAGTGAAAAGGCAACATACATAGACTCAACACTTTTAAAGCACAATTTTCGCCTTCAGGATTTCCAGCTTATCAAAATAAAAATAATCATAAAAGGTTGGGTTGGGAACATCTTACATGCATAGCAGGGATTTGCGTTTTCATATTTTAAAAGTATAGTCAAGTCCTCCTGGGTTAAATCTTTGATATACCTTCCCTAACAGGATACCAAACGTAAGAAGCCTGTGAACGGGAAACTGAATGCCTCGATCGCGCTGCAACACTTTCCGACCATGCATGAGTGGTAGTCGGTCAGATCCCGGCTGTTGTAGTTCATTGAACTCTTCATCTTTCTCATCGTTAGCCCAGTAAGCGAGTGATGATGAGTCAACAGCACGGCATGGTGGTTCTGGAGTGGCTTGGTTTGGTTGTCTACCGTTACTTGACCACTATGTAACTGTGCGCCCGTTATGTCTGACTTCTTCGTGGGATTCGGATGCGCGCGCAGCAACGCGGGAACGCCACGCCCCCTCGCGTGCTGCTATTCCGGCTTGTTTTGTTTCTCCTACTTGGCACTGTTTATCGCGTTAAATTCTCGTGCTGCTATTTGCTACACACACGGTATAAATTTCTAGCGGTGAAGAAATATATAGGTTGAAGAAGAGGCTGCGTTAAAATCTCAGCTTTGGCAAATTTAAAAGTTATTGTTGCAAATTGTGTTAGAGTGCATACTATATGCACGCAAACATTAAAAAAGTTGAAGTGCAACAATTTCGGTAAACATTTTTTTTTATCTTCTGGAAAACAAGTTTTTGCTTCTTACAAAATCCTCCACATGAAAAAATTAACTTTCCCGAAGCTGTACTAAGGAGCTCAAAGCACGCTATAGTAAAGCTCTTTATTTTGATAAATTATTTCTTTTCCTCCGTGCAGTGTTGTCGACCTGTGACTACACATATATTTTAGATATGTTTAGTGAAATACTATTCTGTGCTGGACCACGTTTTTGTGTCAGCTCCTTCCTCTTTCAATGTCTCTTCCTTCCTTAAGCCTCCCTCTCTATGTTTAATGTGTATATCCTGAGATGTTTTCAAAAGCGGCAATATACTGTCCTTTCTGAGTTAGTAACATTAAAACATAAGCAATAGGCTTAATATGCGTATTTATTTTGTATTTGTGCAGTTTCCCATGCCAAGCAAAAAACTACATTAGGAGAAGGGTTTAATCAAACGTTAACTGCTTTATTTATTTTTTGTTTTATTAATTTATTTTTATTTCAGATAATTTTGAGGTGCAAATCTTAGTGCAATGTATTTGTGCTCACGTGATGATAAGTGTGCTGCATAGAATGGCTGTGGAACATGCTTCCAGGCATCTGCACAGCGACAGTCCTGGTATAATCTATCTGCTTATTAAATGACCGGAATAAACACGCTAACCTACTAACATTTATTCGATAGAGCTGGAAAGGTAGAATCAGACGACTGAAAAATTCAATGCCATAGCCGGGATTTGAACCACGGATCTCCCGGTCTCCGTCCGGTTGCTCTAACCACTGAGCTACCATGGCAACATGCCGGCACGCCACTAAATTCTCCAGCTGTTAAAAGGCAGTATTAAAAATTCAGCTAATCATGGCATACGCATATACATATTATATGCACATGCAAATATATATAAGTAAATGCGTGGAGAGCTGCACAAGAGTAAAATAGAAATTTGAAGCTGTAGAAGAGGATGAGTATTATAATTGAATAATAATAAAAAATTAAAGTGTAATTAAGTTTTTCCTATTCAATCTTTGTCATTATTCGATTTTAAATTTTGCTTAGAGGTTTATGTACGTAAGACGCAGGGATATTTAAATTTACTTGTAGGAATTGGACAAAAATTACTTGGGAACACTGATCTAGGGTCATTCCTAAATATTTTCGGTTTATTTTTGGTATTATTTGACTTAATTTATATTGGTAGAGCATTTATTTTTCTAGTAAAATTAGTATTTACAGATAAAGATTTGTTTAATTTAGGATAACTCTTTAACTTAATGTAACGTCCAGAAAATAGAGCTATGACCAATCACAGCCGGATATCGAGTGAAATTACTAAATCCCTTTACTACCGCAACGTGAATATGTGTTCTATTTCAATCTCAAATTAATCGACAATCTCTGTTGCAAGATGACTTGAAAACTTAAGCATTCATAAAACATGTACACAATTATTATTTTATTATTATTGTTCTTATTATGTAAGCCGAGTTTAGGAGAATTATTCTAAAATTCTTATTTTATATTTCTAATCCCTCGAGGTTGTGCGTTTTTCACCTATATTTCCTCACTATGTTCGTGAGTTTATCGGCAATCTTTATCCTTTTTGGCTTAGCTTTTCTGAGCGTGCTTGTGGGCCTGGGTATTGATTGTTAACTTTAACAGCAGTATTATAAATTAATTAACTGCGGCACTCCTTATAGCGGCTGGGAGTGCCTGAGGTGGACTGTCACGTTACAGTGATTGCCTTTGCGATATGCTTGTCACCACAACATCCTGACGGCCTACTTCACTTGTGACATACATTTATACACCTGTCGGCGTGACAAAGGAAACCTCTTCACATCCCATCCACCTTTAAAACAGCTCTCCGTGTTTTGTTAGAGCATGCAGAAGTCTGAAACGACATCTGTTTATGGTAGCCACAATATTGTATACTCTTAGTATTTGCTAAGCATGTGGAACTTAAGATGAGAACAGTGAATATTTCGGAAATTATTAACCCCAATAAAATATACATGTTGCATAAACTGTATAATATATTTTATGGTTTCGTATTAATTAGAAATTCACTGGAAAACCTACCAAAAGAATCAAGTTTATTCCTCATGTCAGTATCCCACAGTTACATGCTTCAATCAAAGTCCTTATCGTCATTTCAGAGAGATGAAAATAATAATAATAATAATAATAACATTTTTTCTATGTAAAGGATTGTTTCGGAGAAGGAACATTATTTGAATATCTTCATCTTGCATCCTTAATAGATATCTGACTTAGTTCGGCATAAGTATAAAAGTTTTGTATATTTATCTGACTATATTGTTTTTAATAACATTTTTGGGAGCTTCGAACGACCTGGAAAATGCGCTTCCAGTGAAATATTGACATAAAATTTTTGATTCGAATAAATACTGAATAGAAAGTAAAAATTGCTATTAAATAATAATAATAATAATAATAATAATAATAATAATAATAATAATAATAATAATAATAATAAGGGGGAGAGAAACAAAGAAAAAGAAAGAACTATCACTCAGGAGAGACAGAGGGGTATTCTTTTTCTTCGGATCATACCATTTATTTATTTCTTCTTCTTCTTCTTCTTGGAAAATCCCCCGTGCCAATAATAGACCTTATGTTTATTATTATTATTATTATTATTATTATTGTTTTGGGTGCACATTGGGTGTTTTTATTTGTATATTGTGTATGTTGTTTCATAAAATTACCATTTTTTATCGCATCTCATGGCCAAAATGAGAACAATGACAGTATTAAGCAATACTGCTTCAAAGACCCAAATCTGCCCTTCCAGAATAAGATATCCTTCCCGTAACGTATACCTAAGTGAAACCAGAAAGAGACAAAGAAAACAGGAGTAGAGAACCATAAGCACTGAAGTTAAACCTAGAGGTTTTGCCAGTATATATTGTCGACATTTTGCACGGTGTTGGACAGAAAAAGCTATGACTTCAGGCTGCAACCTTTCCTCCATGCCATGAGGTGGGTGGGAGCAATGACCCCAGAGAATAATGGAAGGAATATCATGCGGCAGCGGAACAGACAGCCAACTTAATAGGGAAAAAACAACTGATATAGACATTTACTCGAATGTATTCAAGTTTTTAACCTCTGAAGTAGGGTTGGTTAGTAGGAAAAAGGTGGAAAAAATATGGCTAGTTAAGAGGAAACAAGCCGATCTGAATCCAAGTGAAACGTCTTCTGCCGCTCCCATTTACTAATGGAATGAATCGAACAGAACTGAAAGGAACTGAAGCGTATAATTGCTCCAGAATATGAAAGATATATTCATAGCGTTATCTCATAAAACGTAAGAAGAAATAAAAATCACAGTGATAAAATAAAACGGAAAGAATACAACAGAATAACTGGATCCAGAAAACTTTATAACGTGAACTTAGTTCTGGTGCAAGATAAAGCAAAATTTATAAGCCCCAAAAGGGTTTCAGTAGGTATTCCAGCTGGAAAACAATATGTTTAATGAAGTTAAATGAAGCTAGTTTTAACTTTTAAATCCAGCTTTAATACCATAGCAAGAGGAAAATCCGACCAGGGGACGACTAGCAGCCAACGTATAATATATACTATGACAAGTTCTAATTTTCATCCACGGAATTAATAAAATATTATGGGTTGCATAAATAAGTTAAAATGGAATAATTCATCTAATACCCGTAAACACACATATTTCTGTTTCTAAAAATACCTGTTTTTAATTCAGGGAGTAAAGAGTATATTTCCAATGAAATCTCGATATGGAATGTTTGGATGGAATATAATAGTTTCTCTACTTACTATAGATAAGTAATAGAGAAAGTAAAAAGTGATTTATCTATCCACGTAAAGTTTTTCACGATACGTTTTGTCTAAAAATGATTTCAAATTGAGTAATAAGTACTTAGTTATAAACAACATGCTGATTAAACGCTCGAATGTTTATTCGAAGCGGGAAGGAATAAATTCAGAAGCAATGTAACGACCTCTTGCAAAGGGAAAGATAGAAAAAAATCTGATGTTATACTCACATGACTTTCTCTACTCTTGTACAAACTATTTTTACAAACGCTTATTCCCCATATACTTCATATTGAAATGTTAATCTTATTGCTAATTTTCTTGTAGATGCAAGGGGAATTGCTAGGCTTTAAGCTATAGTCAAATATTTTAAGAGCTGGTTGCTATGTGGAGTATTCCATTCTCTTTGCGTTAGCAGGACAAAAAAATGAATATCGAATTTGAGAAAAAGTATAAGTATTGCAAAATTTAAGGAAATAACAAGCAATGATTCACTCAACAAAAATATGTATATGACATAAGTTGTGTATTTTAACGCGATCTACATTTTTTGTGTAGTAAAATTTTGTTATCTCTTATGGTTTACCAGTTATGCAAAAGTCGTTCACAATGAAGAATATTTTTGGAGACATTCCCAGAAAATTCGAGATATACATTTCATTTGTCATGAAAATATCTTAAACATATGATATTTTAATCAAAATCGGTAGAGCCGTTTTTGAGAAAATTAAAATTTTCGAAAATTTTTCTATGTAAAGGGTAATCTGGGGTGGGGGGATTTTCTTGAAAACCTTCGTGTCACATCTCTGGAAGATACTGAACCTAAATATCAAGTTTGGTGTTTATCCGACTGTTCGTTTCTGAGTTATGCTGTTCACAGACACACAGACAGACATGTTTCCAAAAGGGCTTTTTTTGGATTCAGGGTGTCTCAAAACATGTATTTCCGGTGAAATCTCGGTATCGAATTTTTGGGTGGAATACAATACTTCCCCTACACTATACGTAGTAGATAAAGTAAAAAGAAAGAAAGAAAGAATGAAAGAAAGAAAAAGAGTAGAATAGGAAACATATCTAAGCATCTTCCCTCAGACGGCGCACTTACATTTTAAACAATGAGCATGAAATATTCTGAATACGGCTAAAGCCAGCAAAACAAATCATTTACACAAACTATACGTTTTAATGAACTCTACATTTTTCTTGAGTGAGGTTTTGTATATGTCTTATGGTTTTCAAGTTATACATAATTATATAAAACTCAATCAGAAGACTTCAAAGGCTTTTCGTAGAAAATTCAAGATACACGTTTTATTAGTCATGCAAAAATCTTAATTATGTAGTATTTTACTCAAAATTGTTAGCCATTTTAGAGAAAATAAAATATGTCGAAAATTTCTCCATGTAAAGAGTGTTTCGGGGTGGGCATCTTCTTGAAAATCTTCAGATCCTATTTAACACCGAGTTTTATATTCATCCTACTTATCCTTTTTAGTTATACTGTTCTCTCTGACTCACACACACACACACACACACACACACACACACACACACACACACACACACACACACATACAGAAGGCTTTATAAAATGTGTTTTTGGATTTAGGGAACTTCAAAACCTGTATTTTCGGTAAAATCTTGATATCGAAATTTTGGGTGCATTACTTAATTTACCTACCATAGGTAAGTGGCAGAGAAAGAAAAAATTGCAGAGAAATTCATTCAGAACTTCAAGATTAATGACAAGAAATGACATCAGACTACCCTGTCCACTTAAACATTTAAATTTTAATGTGCAATGTCGTAAACCTCTAAATGAGCAATTTTGCGCTGTTTTTTTGGGATGCACTGTTTAATTTTCTTTACGACTGTTATGTGAAACAAAAGTTTCGTTGCGACATTAGAACAGAATATTCTTGCTTAGCGATTCCCTCAGCTCGAATTCACAAATACCTCATCTTTGCTTTCCTTCCGATAGCCTTTGTGGTGTTTCTAATTCTGCTACCAGTGTTATATCACCCGTAAATCTTATTCATTTTAGTCTTCTTCCTCCTCCCTTGCCCTGGATACACTTCACCAAATTCACCAAGTGGATGTTAAACAGGGTACATGACAATTGTGATCTGAAGAAAGTGCTAATACCCGTTTTCGGCACTAATTTAATTACTGTTTCATGGTAACTAAAAGCCACACCGTAAGAAAATGAGTGTATCGCAAAAAGTTTCATAATACAACCTGAGCAAACTGGGACAACCGTTCTGTCAATCTGCAACAACAAATTGGCATGTTGGGTCTAACAGTTCCAGATGAGATCTAATAATACCCTATGAGTCACCGGCTGACACGTGCCATGCATTCTAATTTAACATTAGGTCCACCCTTTTCGTAATATGCTCGTCACAATGAAACAATGGTAGGCAAAATGTGAACAAATATATTGTGATGTTGTCTGTAATGAATGTTAATATACAATCATAAGCGCATCACAAGGTCTTACTGCAATGCTGCCGTGATGTGCTACAATCAGGGATGGGAAATCATTCAGTTAAAGTAATCCATGTGATTGAAACCGTTCCTGTTTTCCAATAAAAGCAACGCCCGCTAGAAATCTTTTAACCAATCAGAGGTAATTATGCTTATAAGCTCCTGCGATACATGTGCCCTGATGCTGTTTTGGAACACATAATTATTAGCATCACGGAAACTGATTTAAACCGGTTAATACGATGATGGACGTGAATTCCTTTCACGTGAGTTAAGTGGGCAGTAAAGGGGGATGGCTCAGGCGGTAACATCTGTGGCCTGCATTCGGGAGGTCGTGGTTCGATTCCTGCGGCCGACCTTCCTAATCCATGGGTTTTTCGGGGGTTTCCCCATGGGACTCTAGGCGAATGATGTGAAGGATCATTACATTCCCCGAATTTCCTATCCTTCCATTCCATCTCCATTCTCATTTCACTTCACCTTTCATCTACTTGGTCTTTTTAAGGGTTGCGAGTGCCGGTGGCAGGGGAAAACGATGCTCTGATTAAACTTTTGGAATGGCGGCGGTTTTCGGGTCCCGGATCCCCCAGAGGATGTGTAAACCCACAGAGGGGAGCGGAGCCCCCTACACCAGCGGCCATCCGGGGAGTTTAAATCTGTAAACGGTTGAGACCCTGCCTCTGTCTGTTGTACCTCCTGGTCCGGCCGCCCTCTGCCTTCTCTCATCTTATCCCTCCCTCTCGGGGCGCTCGTCAAGTGGCCAGGTACAAAAGATCTGCGTAGGTCGGGGTGCTAGGTCTTCCTCCGTTTCTAGCCTCTCCTATCATAAGTGGACAGTAATCATAATAAGTGTATAAATTTATTGTTAAACAGTACTTTACAAATTTGCACTGCATGCCGGAAAGGAGAGAAGGGGGAGGAGTATCATCTTTCAATGCCAGAGTGAATAATTACGACTTGATGCAAGCAACACCAGATATTTTTCTCTTATGCTAAGTTTAAATATCGTGGACGTATTCACTATTACTTTGGGATAGTTATTTGGAAACTAATATTTTTGGAACTAGAATAGTCGGAAAACTAACCATTCATCCTGTCTATATTTCTGTCTAGCTTTGGCGAAATTTTGAAACTGCTATGAGAGAAAAAATTATTTGATTTTCCATCACATAGAAATTGTTTACAAGCTATTCACAAATTAAAAGTAAGTAATCTTTTGAGATGAAATAAATATAAACATATGTTACGTAAACCTGTGTATGACACTAATAGATGTTATATTGCAGAATGTTTCTTCACAAATAATAATAAAATAACTTTTAAATGTCACACACCGTTTTATAACGTGCAACAACTATTCGCAAAGCTGAAAATATTTTCAAACCTGGTAAATCTATAGGATTATTCCATTTATTTAATATGCAGCATAAATTTAGGATAATTTGAATGAAGTTTCCAGGAGTTACATTCTTGCCTTAAAAGACAAACCAATAAAGTTTCTTCAGAAACAGTTGTTTCCAAGAACATTAAATTAGCCTTCTTCGGATTACCCTCCTTTTTGGAGGACTTACACCGCGGAGGATTTACAAGCCAATGCCTTCGATCAATAGCCTGTCGAGGAGCAAGCAAACTCTGGATCATAACATATCCGGGATGGGTGATCAGTCCAATGCCTGGCATATGGTGGTGAAGAAGAGGGAAATGAAATGTAGTGATGATATAAAAATTCGCGGATCAAATTAATCCAATCCAGCATTCGCCTAGCGACCGAGGAAATCCGTGAAAAACCTTCGGTCTGAACCCGGGACCTCCCGAATGCGGGCCACAGGCACTACCGCTGGAGACATCCCATTCGGTAAAATTAGTCTTATAAAGCTTTTTGATCTTATAAGCATCTTGACAACTTTAACATGAAGTTCATCAACGATCGAGCTCTATTAGGTAGAACCCGGGAAGGCAGACCTGAACACTATTCTGTCAGAGGGTTATCTCCTAATGTTTTATTGACGATTAAGAAGTGCTATCGATTCATCAATCCACATGGGACAAACCGTTCAATTTTCTTTGTTTTAATCCGTCGCGTTCAATATAACAAAAATTTTGAAAATACTCCGTATAATCTAACATTAATTTTGCTAGAGAAAGCGATGACCCAAAACATAGCTGAATAAAGTAGTTATATCTCTCGCGACCGAACCTCTGTGCTAAGCAATACCGTTATCTGACCCTGCGCAACCAAATCCCTCAACAAATTTTAAGCCGTTAAACGGATTTTCTTTAAATTTATTACGGATGCTGTAGGTCGAAAGCCAGGCCATTGCAAATGACATTAATAACTTGTATAGTTTAAATTAAGGCTTGTATATATCGTGTGTGAGGGAGGCTAGTTGTTAAACATCGATAACCCACGGCGGTCATAATGAGATAAAGTATAATACTCGAAATGAACATGTTCTGTGTATACTGCTCTACGAAATCCAACGAGATTCGATTCGTTAACTGGAATATTTATTTAATTAAACCTTATTACCAGAGAAGTCAGTCTTAAGGTAATGCATCTGTGAAATTTAAAAATCCTACATCATATATTTTTTTAAATTTGTGACAGATAATACACATAATAGCAGTAATGTTTTTGCCAAGTTTCAAAAACTTTTAGCTTGTATGGTTATTTAAATATTAATTTGTTACTGTGTAAATTCATTGCTCTAATCAAAATGCTCCACACGATGTATTTTTCAAAATACTCATATAAAAAGTTCAGGTTACTGTTAATACATTTACAAACAGATCTATCGTATTAGATTTGTTGTATTAGCCCCTGATTATCGCAGAAGAAGTTCTACTTGTTATACTTTAAAGAATTCTTTTTTTAAAATGTCGATATTTTTTTTTCTCAAAATTGGAGTATTATTTTTAAAAAGTGATTAGTCATTTTCTTTAATGTACCTCTGAGATTAAGCACAAATAATTTATATATATATATGTATATATTGCATTTGAAGCATTTAAATTTCAAAAAAGTTAAGTTTCACACACACATATATATTATTAAGATTTAAAATTCTATTATTTTATTATGCAAAAATTAACTTTTTAATTTTTCTTAACTTTTTTGTCAAATTTCACAGATCATCATCTTAAGACATAAAGTAATAGTATAAATATATTTGAAATCTATAAAAATCAAAATTACTGAGCACAATAAATATATAACTGTAAATAGTAAAACAAGTTTATAAGTTGTAAAGGAAAATCATCGGATTCATATACCTTGAAAATATTACTTTATGTTCATGCAAATACTAATTCATAGTCATCAACCTCAGCTTTATGCCTAAAGTCGATCTCTCAGAATCAGTACAATTCATAAGCTACGTATTTACAGAAAATTCAAGATCTACAAAACGCTTGGTATTTAAATTCAACATCTCCCAAGGAGCGACACGAAGTTTTTTTAAGCAAAGCCCTCCCACCTCAAGCTACACTTTACCTGGAGATTTTTTCATATTTTTTTTTATTTTCTCAAACATGGCTTGATACCGTAATTATTCACAAGCAGTTATAAATAAGCAAATAAAGAAGGGAAGTAAGATAGGGAAATAATTCCAATAAATAATTTCCGTATATTAAATCAATTACAATGCAATAAGCTTGAGTTGAAAGATTGGCCCGGAAAGAAAAAGGTATGTAGTGAGTTAAGTTAACTAAATTCATTAGTAACAGCCGAGGGTAGGTTATAAGCTCAGTACATTTGCAGAGTCACGTAGGCAGACATTCTGAAAAAGAGAAATGAAAGGTATTTTTAAGAGTTTATGAAGGCCTTCATAGCAACAAGGTAATAGACGCACATGTAAAACTTGTAAGGTTGGCTCTGCGCAAGAAATAACGTTGTTTGGGGTAGTTCTAAAGTGGACGGGGCTTAAATAATATAAAAGCGTACATTATAATCAGAGAGGTACTGATCAATATTCGTTCGTGCACACATTGGTGCATACATTCGTCAATCTGGATACTTGTGACGACCCGTGTGTTATTTTAAGCTCTCAGTGACGCGCTTGTGTGAGTAAGATTTAGCGGCTATCGCGAGGGATTTTGCCAAATTAAACTGATTTTTATTTATGCACGCTCTTTAACTGCTGTGGTCCTTAGTGTCCCATTATATATTGGGCGTGAAAGACCGGTAATTTTGCTCAGAGGCCTCTTTATTAGGCTTGAGGTTCTTTTACGTGCCGTAAATATACGACACAGGACCACTGGCTTTATTTCCCTTCCGAAGGAAGCCATGCTACGAAAAATCCATCGCCCTCCGCCGGGTTTGAACCCGCGACCTCGGGAACTAGAGGCTGGCATGGTAACCACTACATTACGGCGGACGACAAGGATTTTGCCGGTAAGCATATTAGCGACTCACGGCAAGTTACGCGCCTAGTTTCTTTTATTGCAGAAACAGTTATTTAAAAGCGAAAAATTGATACCACAGAAGTTAGCAGGTAAAATAATCAATTATTATAGTTTCGAGCCTACGATTCATAATCAGTTTCATTCTTTATCTTCAAACGGTCGGCAGCTCGCTTCAATGGCTCAAGCATTAGATCACATTAAGTTTCTCAGTCAATTTGAACTGGCCCACGCATACCCTGAGATAAAGGTCTTATAGCTATACCACTATAGCAGCTGGCTCACGAGACAACGCATAACGAGCTATCAGATAACATCAGAAACAGGTAAAGTATACTGTTTCAAAAAAATTTGATAACGTAATACGTTATCAAAATTGGAGCCTCATCGTGGCGCAATATATTATGAGGCTTCAATGATTTTGATTAAAATTTCAAATATTTAATATGTTTACATAGCTAATACAGCGTGTTCCTTGGATTTTCTGCAAAGACCCTGTGAAATCTTTTACATTCTGAATGAATTTTATATAATTTTGTGTAACTGGTAAACCATAAGAGATGAACAAAAACTTACTACACAAAACTGCAAGCTTTATACAAATGATTTTTTTTGTGTCGTTAACCTCTTCCGAGAAATTTGTTGTTATTAGTTTGAACTTTTCAAAACTTTATCACGCATTTTCTTTTTTCTTGAAGAGTAACCAAAAGTGGAATTTCAAAGCCAACATAGAGCGATTCACTTTCTAAGCATTTTAGTATCGTTTCAGCATCCTATAGCCCCTACTCTTTTACCTACTACGAAATGCGTAAAGAAACCATCTCGATTTATATGAAGCATGTAGGTATAAAAATAACCTTTGTGAGAATAGTGTAAAAATAAACGATATCGGGTAAACAAACCCATATGTATTTATTTCAGATTATTATTTTCTAAAAGGGCTTCTTAAGTTCCTCTCCCCCTTTTGGGCGGTTTAGCAGAACTGAAAAGTCTATTTCCGGTAGGAATCTTTGGGTCGATTCTAGCTGTAAAAGAAGTAAAAATAAGCCCTTGTATAAAAATAAGCTATTTGTAGGATTCTTATGAAAGCATACGATAATATATAGAGAAAGCCGTGTGACTGTTACACATTAGAAGTGCATTTCTTATTACTGCAAACGTGATTGAAGGCTAGATATTTTATTTCAGACGATAGTATTTTATGGTCTCCTTACCATTCATGTTGTCATGGTGGGAACTGAATTTCCTGCATTCGAGCTGGTAACCTAGCCTACCTGCTGTTTTGCCTGCTTACTGCATGTGTGTACATGAACCATATTAAATCCTGGAATAAAATAATATTTGATAGTTTTAATTTGATCATTTAGAACTTACCTGGTTCTTCCTTTTGATTTGTATATTTACTTACGATTTAATTCATCTGAATCGACTTCTCCGTCGTACATATTGACCATCATGTCAGCTGCAAATTATTTTTTTTTTAGGTTTAACAACCGCCAGCTCGCCAGGAAGGTTAATAGTTAGTGGCCTTGTTACGGAACCACCATATTGAACGCTTAGTAACTAATTTTATTTTCGCATTGGAACCATTTTTATTATTCACTATCGTCGAAAAGGTAGTATGCAATATACACGCATTAAGTGCACTGGAGAATTTAAGAAGTAGAAAATACTTGATTTCCTCTATATTTATAACCCTACCTGGTTCTCCAATGATAAATTGAACCCACTTGTATAGGAATATTAGTATTTCGGACGTTGTACTATTAATCATTACGTGCAAGTATGTATTAATAAACTCTGATGCTAAACCTAAGGGCAGTTTCTTGGTTCGATTTTACAGCATTTGTAAATGAAATCGGGAGGTGAACGAAAACCTCGTATGCTTGCTTTATAGTAGTATAAATTCAATACTAGTTGGATGTGCCACGTCAGACATTTTATATGCTCCTCGTAACGTACACTTTCCTGGCGATACGCTTCCTGGCCGTTTTCTGCCATAGCAATTCATGTTGGGGAAGGAAGCACGGAAGTTTCAGTGATTCACTGTCAGCCACGTGGTGAAGAGTTGAACGAACTCCAAGGACGTGCAAGGCCAGTTCCAGCCAGCATCCTGGACAAGCGTGCACCGGGAGCCGTCGGTAGTAGTTCGGTAACTGATCACTAGATGGCAGACGTCTGTCCCAGCTACCTTATACTCTCCGCTAGATAGCAGAATAAGCGCAAAGTGCAGGTTTCTCATTGAAGGAATAATAATTGCGCACAAATCTAAAACGCTGCGGCATTCTTTATTTAAAACAAAATATACACTCATAAATTATACAAAATGTTGAGTTTAGAAAAGTTTAAAATTATACAATACTTGCGATAATAATAGTGAAATTGTAGAAACGTGTGGTTTTAAACCTTGTTCGCACCATCGGCATACATTGTGTATTTTTTCTAATGTGTAATTTTCTAATTGGTTATAAATAATTAATTCTAATCTATTGTAGCCTTCCGTAGGAAAGAAAACTCTTCTCGTACCCAAAATTTTAATTCGACATTGGTAGTTGTACCAGAACTTTACTTATACGAGGGCTGTCCCAGAAGTTGGGAAAACAAATCCTTATTTCTCTACATAGTCTCCTTTCAGCTCGATACACTTTTCCCAGCCATGTTCAATAGCTTCAATAGTTTACAGCGAGAACCGTCGAGTTCTGCAAAATATCCATCAACTGCAAACTTCACCTCTTCATTGTTGGCAAATATTTTACCACCAAGCCATTTCTTTAACTTCGGAAACAGAAAGTAATCAGAGGGGGCTAAGTCTGGCGAATGGGGAGCATGGGGAAGCAATTCGAGCTTTCTCATTGATTTTGGCCATGGACATAATGGATGTGCGAACTGGTGCATTATCTTGATGAAACAGAACTTTCTTTTTCGTTAAATGCGGCCATTTTTGCTTGATTTCATCATTCAAACGCTGCAATAAGTTTGCAGAATACTCGCCATTGATCGCTTTTTGAAGATAATCAATGAAAATTATCCCACGCGTGTCCCAAAAAAAACTGACGCCATGACTTTGCCTGCAGATGGAACTGTCTTCGCCTTCTTTGGAGCCGATTCTCCCCTTTCAATCCACTGTTTTGACTGTTCCTTCGTCTCAGGTGTGAAATGATGGACCCATGTTTCATCCATGGTTATGAATCGACGCAAAACTCGGCTTTATTGCATCGCCAAACACTCGACTGAAACATACTCACGACCTGCTTTTGTTCCATTGTGAGTAAACACAGCACCCATCTTGCGCATAGCTTTCTCATGTCTAAATTTTCAGCTGGTATGCGATGTACAGCACTTTTTGAAATGTCTACGATGTCTGCTAGCTCGCACACTTTCAGTAAATGGTCATCCAATACCATTTTGTGGATTTTCTTCACAATTTCTGGCGTGGTCACCAAATGAGATGACCACGGCGATGTTTGTCTTGGCAGCTCGTACGGCCTAGCTTAAACTCTGCCACTCAATATTTTACTGTTGTAAACGAAGGAGCAGACTCTCCCAGAGTAGAATCTAGCTCAGCTTTAATATTAGTTGAACTAAGACCTTTCAAATGAAAGTATTGTATCACATAACGATGGCCAGTATTATCCATGCTTACAAATTCGCTGAGAGAGTTCACTATTGATGGCTGTCAAATAATTACTAAACAACTTAGCATTGTTAAACTTCAAACTTAAGCTTTATAAGGGTGCTACTTTTTACCATAGTCATTTGTTTGAAACAGCCGCTATATACACGCCAGGTCGGATACTTTTGGGACTGCCCTCGTAGTTGTAGAGATGGGATTCAGACACTGTAAGCATATCAAGATATTAATTATGAATTATTGTAAAGGGAGTATTCATTGTTCTGTTTGCCGGTCGACAACTGCACTAATCACATATCTAGCATCGGATATGTTTGTCATTAATAGATCGCTGTCGCTCAGCCTACTGTACGTAATGGGCAAAAGTGGTAAATACAATTCAAATGAAAGTACAATGAAAATGAAATATAAAATTAATTTTAATTTCCAGGGTAAATAATTAATTTGTGAACTTTTAGTATTCCATTTGCACTGCTCGTCGTGCGCTGTGGCGTAATGAGTTGGAGTATTGTTGCTCTGATTCTCAGGTACAGAATGCCCGTGAGTTCGAACGTATCCATGAGGGTTGAGGATTTCTCTGCCCATATATAAGAGGAATTTCAAAGGTTTGCTGGAATAGGTAGTAATCTGTAGGTCATGGAAACCAATGTTTCCGGTTGGGGGAACATACTGCTGACCATATCATCTCCCCGTATCGCCTGGATGATTGCCCAGGATAATGGTTCTCAGGGCTGTGTGACAATTATTATTATTATTATTATTATTATTATTATTATTATTATTACACATGCATTTGCTCTCACATACATAGCAGTCTTATGGAGGTTAGAGAATGATTCCGGTGTATGTATGAGAATTTTGGCAGAGTACGAGAATGAATGGTGGATGGTACATAGTATGATTCAGAATAAAAGAAGATAGTAGACAATAGGAAGTATACAGATAAATGCTTCATATGCGGAAACAAGTAGGGGAGATGGAGTTATGTTTGCAATAAAGTACCTCCCCTAGGCAGAAAACTATGGCGATTGATTAATTTCTTGATCGATTGATTGATAACAGATACTTATTATCAAACAGTGTGATTTAGAATTGTGTCTGGTAAATATTCCCCGAAACGTTCGTCGTATTGTTTTTAGCAGAACAATGGCATTACAAACAACTGTCAATTTCGAATCTCGCGTGCGAAAGAATACTTTGGTTACTGAATTACGTCACTGCGGCAGAAACCCCCGCTAGGTATAAAAAGAAAGAGCAGAGGATTTCTTGGCAATTGTCTTGTGTTCGATACCCAGTTTGCCTGGGTTACCACACATGTCTGAAGCGTGAGGGAAAGGGTCTTGTGTAACACCCGCCGCGGGGTTTACCCGCCCTCACCGACAACTGGTTTTCGTTACTCCAGTCTCTTCCTTTTAGCAGTCTTAATCAATCGTTCACCTCTTCACATTCGTCTCCTTTTTGAGTGCAAGACAACATTGAGAATAAAACTGTGACTCAAAAAGTTGCAATATGTTTCGATTTTGAAGAAATTACTACGTTAACAACAATAATAAAGATCCTGAATTTTTTTTGATGTTTTGTTTTTACATGACCTTCTCTACTCACTCTCCTACAAACTATTCTTACAAAAGCTTATCCGTTTATGCACTTCTTGTTAATGCAGATAAACCTTCATTACTCATTTACACACTTTGCTGTGACTATAAGAATAATACAGTAAACTAAAGCGCTAGTCAAATATTTTAAAAGTCGACGCTATGATGGCTTTGAGATTCTATTCTCTTTGCATGAACACGAAAAGGAAAGAGAAGAAAGAAAAAAAGAATAGCGGCTAGCAGTTGAGAAAATTATAAAGCATTGAAAATTCGTACCAACAACAAAGAAAAATACTCGAGAATGCTTAACACCATAAACAATTTTATTTGACATAAATTATGTGCTTTAAGAGATCTATATATTAAGCAGTAAGATTTTGTCTTCTTACAGTTTACCAGTTAGGCCAATGTCATTCAGAATGGAGAGGACTTCAGAGGCTGTTCTCAGAAAATTCAGGATATACATTTCATTTGTCATGAAAATATCTTGATGTATTTTAATCAAAATCGTTAGAGCAATTTTTGAGAAAATTAAAATTTTAGAAACATTTCCCATGTAAAGGCTAGTTAGGGGTGGGGGAATTTTCTTTAAAAATCTTAGTGTTGCATACTTGGAAGAGCTGAACTTAAATATGTACCAAGTTTGGTATTTAACTGACTTATCATTTTTTAGTTATAGTGTTCAAAGACGCACATGGACCTTTTTATAAAAATACTTTTTGGGTTCAGGGGCCTCAGATCATGTATTTCCAGCAAAATCTCGGTATCAAATATTTGGGTGGAATACATGAGGCAATATTTTTAACACTTAAATGATTTCAGTCAAATTATATAATATAACATATAATAATAGCCCGCCTTAAAGCAATATGTGTATAATATATAACATGCATGTAACAGTCATTGTATCAATGTTTATATTATTATGTACATGTTCAATAATGTTATGTGAATGTATTACGTAATTTAATAATGTAGGAGCTGTGAGAATAATAGGTTAAAAGCTGTTAACAATGAGGCAACCTTGAGACAATATTGAATTAGAAAGTTTAATAATGCTACTGGCAATTCTTGGAAACAATAATGTAATATTTTTAAAACAGTTTATAAATAGCCAATCAACAACCAGAAAAAAAGCTTAAGTTAAATAAAAGTATTTTATTGGATTAGGAATAGCCAATCAGAGACTTGAAATAGATGAAATTTGCAAATTCAGGCGATAGAAATCAGTTCAGTTGCTAGCAGACAGCGTTCTTAACCGTACGCGAGACGCGTCCTCGAGAAGTTTAATACGTATTCAGTGTGAGACGAAAATAGTTTACGTGTTTAAAAAGTGCAAGTAATTAATAAATAATCTCACAGCTCCCTATATCAGTGAAGTGTTTTTAAATCGTGTCAAGAATTAATAAAAGGAGTGAACTAAAAAGTATAATATTTGTAAGTCTACATTCTTAGCCGCACCACTCTCTGCAAAGAAATCCATGTCTCTAACAATAATACTGACGCAGCCGAGGCAAACATAAATATATAATATTTAAAGATACAGTCAAATTACAAAGTTAATATTTTCAAACTTGGGGCGAAGGCTACCGGAGACTTTTTATCATACGTGCGGTTGCAACTACTTCAAGTTCGGCTCCCCAACAGTCGAAATACAATACAGCTCATACGGTACCTCCTCTAATTGCTGTAAGTACGTAGTAGAAAAATTAATGATTTTTTGAAATTTATATTAGCATTACATACCTGAAATATATTACTTGTTAATGATTTTCTAAAAATACTGCTAAGTTGTTAAATTTTATTAGCATTATTTTTCTGACAAGTTTACTTCTTTTAAGATCATTCTTCCATCATTAGGACGAATACTTATAATTTTCTCAAGTGAAAAGTCATTCGTTTTTACTTTCTCTGCCACGTACATAGTAGGTAGAGAAGGTATTTCTGGTAATCATACAAAGAGCATGGAATTTTGAAACCATTATAAAGCGATACGCTCTTTAAAAAGCTGACTATCGCTTTACCTCTTCATCGTACAACGAAATGTGTAAATGTGATTTGAAAGTTTATTTGGATTAAGAAAAAGTAGCTAGAATAAAAAGCTTTTGTAGGAATAGTTTGTAAAAGAGTGAGTGGAGAAACTAATGTAAATGTAAGATATCAGATATAATTTTTTAAGTAGTTCCTAAAGATTTGTATTAAAATGTATGTTTTAGATATTGGTATGACAAGGTTTACACTCTATAAAGTTTTCGTGAATAGTCTATTCAGCAGTCCTTTTGAATTTTAGAGAATTTTGCATAACTGGAAAATGGGAAACTGTGAGAGATAGGCAAAAACGTTACTACAGAATGTTTGCTGAAATCCTTAAGGATATGCATTTTGTATTATCGTTTTCTGTCTTTTGTTTCTCATCAGCCACGGCCAGCCTATAGTGAGCTGCTTTTTAAACATTTAACTTTCGACCTAGCGCCTTGTACGCTTCTATATAGGTAGCTACAACAAAATGTGTATTAAAGCATTTTGGAAAAGGTTATCCTGATTATCAGTGGGTAAACAAAAGACAAACTTTTATTTATTAGGTATTAAAGTAGATTTTATTTGGTTGAGATTATCGTGCGGTTTTAACACCTGGAATGCTATTTTACTCTGCTACTTAGCTAAGGCAAAGAAAATATTGCATTCTACCCTTTAATTAGATATCGAGATTTTAGCGAAAATAAAACCCAAAAAATAATCTTAGAATGAAAATATGTATGTGTCTGCTAATTTGTGAACAGCATAAGTAGTATAAGTCCCGGATGAGCCAATTGGATTAACGATAATCCTGCCGCTAGGGGCGCTGGTGTCGCTAGTGTCGCTGCGTGCGACGGCGGCGGCAAGTTTGAAAAGCACCCTGAGCGGAAGGATTATCGTTATTGCAATTGGTTCATCCGGGACGAGTTAAAAGAATTGAGGATTAGGGTAAGATGAAGGAAAAAGAGGAAGTGACGTGGAGTGTTTTGATTGGTAAAAATAAGACGAAATGTGATTGGTTAATTGGGGTGGAAGATGAAGGAAGGAAGATGAAAGAGTATGGAGGACACGTGATGGAGAGGAGCTGGGTGGCGAGGTGTTGTGTGTGCGGAGGTTGGGACTGAAAGAGGGAAAAGATGGGGAGCGAGGGATAAAAAGTATAACAGAAAGTGACGTGTGAAGTTGTGATTGGTGGGAATAAGAAGTGATGTTATTGGTGGAAAGGAACAAATGAGAGTTGTTGATTGGTAAGAATAAGAGAGATTATGATTGGTGGAAAGAAAAAGGTGTGGGGAGTGGGGTATGTTGGAGGTGATGGGAAAGGTAAGTTTTGCTAGCAACAAGATTTGCAAAAGCCTGTGGAGAACTCATCAGCAATTTTTGAACGTTGGATGGTGGTTTTGTTGAGTGGATAGAGAGATGGGGCTATATGAGATGCGGTGGCGAAAATGGGAACTAAACAAGATGGTTGAGACAAGAGGTTTAAGGACGAGGAAATTTGGAGGTTAGTGGTGAACATGGCGGTCGCAAGAGGTGGGGGCAAGGAGACGCGGTGGTGAGAATGGGAACTAAAAGAAGATGGCGGTAGCAAGAGCTTAGAAGAGCAGATTTTGAGGTTAAAATAGTGGGAACTAAAAATGGCGGAGGGTCTGCGACAAGGAGATGCGGTGAGAACTAACCAAGATGGCGGTCGCAAGAGGAGGGTAAGGAGATTTGAGGTTACAGTACCAAAACACGAAAGGATATATTCCTACGCCAAGCAGGCCCGAAAAATAATTATGCGTGTGGTACTTACCTGTTACTGGTGTGGATGCGTCACCAAAAGCGCAGCAGCTTCACGCGACGCGGAAAAATAAAAGCAAACTGTTTTTGAAAATGCTTAACCAGCTTTAAGATCAACCAACATCACTACGCACTGATATACCTAGGTTTTTAAAGCGGTACAGACGCCCTTTGCAGAGACGTAATTTAACTATACCAAAAACCTGGTACTGGACCATCGTGATGGTCGCTAGCGTACGTAGGAGCAGGGTTCTCATAGCCGGTCGAAAGCGGTCAAAAAAGTGTACGACGTAGGTGTTCACAGTAGCTGCTGTCGAGTCAACCGTCGAGGTGTGAATGAACGAGATCTGTTCTTGCCGGCAATCTGGTTGGGAGATGAGAGGCGCGGTGGTAAAAATGGGAACTAAATAAGATGGCGGAGGCATGAAGTTGAGGTTAAGGAGCGGCGAGGTGTTGTCTGTGCGGAGGTTGGGACTGAAAGAGGGAAAAGATGGCGAACGAGGGATAAAAAGTATAACAGAAAGTGACGTGTGAAGTTGTGATTGGTGGGAATAAGAAGTGATGTTATTGGTGGAAAGCGACAAATGAAAGTTGTTGATTGGTAAGAATAAGAGAGATTATGATTGGTGGAAAGAAAAAAGGTGTGGGAGTGGGGTATGTTGGAGGTGATGGAAAAGGTAAGTTTTGCTACCAACAAGATTTGCAAAAGCCTATCCAGAACTCATCAGCAATTTTAAATAACTAGTGTTTCGGGGTTTTCTCTGGTTGGTAGACGAATGCAAGCTGTTTCTGCTTTTTCATAGGTTTTCCCAAAATTTAAAATGCATATATATTGTAACACAAATGTGTGCAGTGCAAAAGAAAATAAAAATTAAATAGGCACACAAACACACACACACACACACACACACACACACACACACACACACCCGTTGCAGTTGCCATACTTATATTATTCGTCTTTTCCTTTTTTTTCTTTTTGTTTTTTTCGTTCTTTTTAAAAAATAACTAGTTTTTGGGGGTTTTCTGTGGTTGGTAAACGAATGCAAGCTCTTTCTGCTTTTTCATAGGTTTTCCCTGGTTGGTAGGCGTTTGCTGTAGTGATTGACGAAGCCCTTTCTAATTTTCGAGGTTTTCTCAGGTTTTTAGTGGTTGTCCCTGCCCGGTAGGCAAATGATGAAGTTTTCCCTTGTCGGCGCACGGATACTAGGCACATACTCGCGCACACACACACACACACATTTAATAGTAGCGTGTAGCAAACTGTTTTTGAAAAATGCTTAACTAGCTTTAAGATCAACCAACATCACTACGCACTGATATACCTAGGTTTTTTAAAGCGGTACAGACGCCCTTTGCACAGACGTAATTGAACTATACCAAAAACCTGGTCGCTAGCGTACGTAGGAGCAGGGTTCTCATTGCCGGTCGAAAGCGGGCAAAGAAGTGTACTATCTTGTTTTCATGGGTTTTCCAGATCGGTAGGCGTTAGAATACTCTTAGGGCTTTTTTCAGGTTTTTCTCGGTTGTCCCTGTCCGGTAGCCAAATGATAAAGTTTTTCTATAATGTCGTTGTTTTGGCTTGTGGCGCACGGATACTAGGCACATACTCGCGCGCACACACACACACACACTATAATAGTAGCTTATAAAAAATTTAACAAACCGTAGATTTTCAAGAAAATTCCCACACCGCAAACTACCCGTTTAGTGGAAGAAAGTTCGTTATTTTTATTGTCTTAAAAATGGCTCTAACCCTTTTGATTACGGTACGGTATGTTTAAGATATCTGCATGACAAATAAAATGTATAACTTCAATTTTCTGGGAATAGCTGTGAAGTAGTCTCATTGTGAATGTATTTTGTACAACTGTTAAACCGTAGGAAACGAAGCCTTACTGTACAAGAACAGTACAAGAACGTTAAAGCACACAATTTATGTGTATTATTATTATTATTATTATTATTATTATTATTATTATTATTATTACTTTGTGGCGTTGTCTATTTACAAAGTTTCCATGTTGATTTTAATGTTTAAAAGCTTTAGACCTTTCTCACTAAAACTCGTCATTCTTTTATCTTTTCTTTTTTCATTTTCATACAAGGAGAACGGAATTTCACAAGTGAAACAGTACTGTGATAACGATACCAACAAACTAATTATTATTCACCCACTGAAACACATAAAAACAATAAGTAATAATCACAGGCCCAGTTTGTGGGTATTTAAATGAAACATCATGCACAATACAAGCCAATTATGTAATGAGTTGAAATGTGCAAATCTATAGATGTATTTCTGGTGAAATCCCGGTATGGAATTTTTGAGTGCAATGCAATTCCTCCTGTATCTGCTATGTACGTGGTAGAGAAAGTAAAAATAGTTACAGTGACTATACAAATGTAACAATAGAGAAACCCACTTGAAGAAAAAACGGAATAAAATAACAAGGCGTCAGACTCAACTTTCGCGCCATTCTCCGAATATCTGAGAATATTCTTAATATGAGACAAGCATTTTACCTTAAGCAAGTAGTTTTAATCTTACTTTTATGAAAATCAGAGTTTTCTCTATATCCTTTATTTGTGACAACAACGCTAAGTTTCGAGCTAGCTATACTCACTTTTCTTGCAACTATATACGTTTAAACTAATATTAACAAATTTCTCGTAATCCCAGAATTTATTAATCATAGCTGTAATATTTTTCACAACTGCATGTAATAATATTGATTTAGGGGCTTTTAGTAATTTGCTATTCGTTCTAAAACCTTTTATATTGTCAAGCTGGACAACTGGGGACCTGTGCATCCTATAAACATTCATAACAACATTAGTATAAACTTCCCTACAGAGTTTTATATACAATTTTACAAGTTGTTTTAAGAAATTGTTAAATTTCGGTACCGAAAAAAAAATAAAGATACGGTTTTCCAAAGATTTCGAAAGAACTAAGTTGCTGTATCAAAATTTCCTTGTTACAAATTGTGCATTTATTTCTTAAGGAAACCAGGAATACAGATTTTTTATAAATTTAGCGTGCACCGATCTATATTTTTAACTTTTACGCCTACGTTTCTCGTCAATAAACACCATTGCTGAAGAGGTTGGTATTTCTACTCTCTCTACCACGTAAAATAGTAGGTAGAGGAGGTATGCATTGCATCCAAATATTCAATATTGAGATTTCACTGGAAAACTAAATACTTGTTTTGAGGTCCCCTGAATAAAAAACATTTTTAGCAAATTCTGTGTGTATGTGTCAGAGCAGCATAACTCAAAAACGAAAAGTCGGATAAATACTAAACTTGGTATTTAGGTTGAGTACCTTCCAAAGATACGACACAGAGATTTTCAAGAAAGTCACTCCACCCCTTCACTACCCTTTACATGAACTATTTTCCGAAATGTTTTATTTTCTAAAACTGTCTCTGACGATTTTAATTACAACACCATATATTAAAGACATTTATATGAAAAATAAAATGTATATCTTGAATTTTGTGGAAATAGCCTGTGAAGTCCTCTTGATTCGGAAGAAATTTTCTATGATCTTGTATAACTGCTAAGGTTTGAGGAAAACATACAATACAAAAAATTTAGATCTCTTTAAAAACACACACAATTTATTTGAAATAACTTTTTTGTGACGTCAGCCATTTCCGAGATATCTGTTATAAATGGTTCGAATTGTACAATGCTTAGCCATTCTTTTTTAAATGCATGTCGCTTTTCAGTTCTTGATCGCCATGTTGATGGAAAGAATTTAGAATTTTAAGGCCAGTGTATAGCGTCCCTTTGGATGTATAACGGATGTGTAATGCAGCCATTCCCCGAAAAGTTTATCTGGATTAAAATTAAGTGGATATGAAAATAAACTTTCGTACTCACCTATAAGAGATAGAGGGTAGAGGTCATACGAGGTCTACACTTTAGAATTTTTTATTCTGCAGTTGGTGTTAGTCCTTAGAAAGGAAGTATCTGTTGATTCTATTTAATCCTTACATTTTACATAACACGTATGCACAGCACAACACAAAAACACTACACACGACACTGATAGTTTTAAATATTTGACACCGATGTTGAAGTTGGGGCAGGGTACTGTTTTTAACTCCACACGCACTTAATAAATCACATAACCGTGCGGAAATACTTAACCTTCCGCGAAAAGCACTAGTGGGGGGTGCAAGCTGAACCACTATTAGCCATCGTTATAGTTCTGCTCCCGTTAGGCTAAGAGAAAACATAAAAAGAATCATTCTCATGTGCAGCACTGCGGGAAAAGACCGTGAGCTGATGTGTGTGAAAAATGAGCGTGAGAAACGGATGTTCGTCTGCGATAAAATCTTTTAAATGCACTTTTATTGTCGATGGTAGGGATCGTGCAGTGGTGGATCGTGACAGGAAATGCACTGCAAATGACTGCGTTTACAATTTGACAATTTGTGGCGAAATAAGCCATTTAACTCGACGCGCATGAAAATTAGCAATAAGATTGACATTTCGATATCTCGATTAACATGAAGTAGATGGAGAATAAGCGTTTGTAAAAATAGTTTGTACAAGAGTAGAGAAAGTCATGTGAGTGTAACACATCAGTTTTTCTATAAAATCGTGCTATTTGACGTGATATAAGTTTTAGAGCAATACGCGCACATGTGCGGGTGTCTAGGTTTAGTATCTTCCAGCGATGCGACACGAAGGTTTTCAAGAAAATCCCCCCACCCCAGCCTACCCTTTACATGGAAGATTTTTCGAAAATTTTAATTTTCTCAACAATGGCTGTAACGATTTTGATTGCAGCTTCGATACGTGTCCACGGAGATCTTAGTGCTAGGCAACTATACCTGTTTCTATACGTAAACGGCAGATTGCAGCTTCGATACGTGTCCACGGAGACCTTAATGCTAGGCAACTGTACCTGTGTTTCTATACGTAAACGTCAGATGGCAGCTTCGATACGTCTCCACGGAGGCCTTAGTGCTAGGCAACTGTACCTCTGTTTCTATACGTGAACGGCAGATTGCAGCTTCGATACGTGTCCACGGAGACCTTAGTGCTAGGCAACTGCACCTCTGTTTCTATACGTGAACGGCAGATTGCAGCTTCGATATGTATCCACGGAGACCTTAGTGCTAGGCAGTTGTACCTCTGTTTCTATACGTGAACGGCAGATTGCAGCTTCGATACGTGTCCACGTAGACCTTTGTGATAGGCAACTATACCTCTGTTTCTATACGTGAACGGCTGATTGCAGCTTCGATACGTATCCACGGAGACCTTAGTGCTAGGCAACTGCACCTCTGTTTCTATACGTGAACGGCAGATTGCAGCTTCAATACGTGTCCACGGAGACCTTAGTGCTAGGTAACTGTACCTCTGTTTCTATACGTGAACGGCAGATTGCAGCTTCGATACGTGTCCACGGAGACCTTAGTGCTAGGCAACTATACCTCTGTTTCTATACGTGAACGGCAGATTGTAGCTTCGATACGTGTCCACGGAGATCTTAATGCTAGGCAACTATACCTGTTTCTATACTTCAACGGCAGATTGCAGCTTCGATACGTGTTCACGGAGAACTTAGTGCTAAGCAACTGTACCTGTGTTTCTATACGTGAACGTCAGATGGCAGCTTCGATACGTGTCCACGGAGACCTTAGTGCTAGGCAACTGTACCTCTGTTTCTATACGTGAACGGCAGATTGCAGCTTCGATACGTGTCCACGGAGACCTTAGTGCTAGGCAACTGTACCTCTGTTTCTATACGTGAACGGCAGATTGCAGTTTCGATACGTATCCACGGAGACCTTAGTGCTAGGCAACTGCACCTCTGTTTCTATACGTGAACGGCAGATTGCAGCTTCAATACGTGTCCACGGAGACCTTAGTGCTAGGCAACTGTACCTCTGTTTCTATACGTGAACGGCAGATTGCAGCTTCGATACGTGTCCACGGAGACCTTAGTGCTAGGCAACTATACCTCTGTTTCTATACGTGAACGGCAGATTGTAGCTTCGATACGTGTCCACGGAGACCTTAGTGCTAGGCAACTGTACCTCTGTTTCTATACGTGAACGGCAGATTGCAGCTTCGATACGTGTTCACGGAGACCTTAGTCCTAGGCAACTGTACCTGTATTTCTATACGTGAACGTCAGATGGCAGCTTCGATACATGTCCACGGAGACCTTAGTGCTAGGCAACTGTACCCCTGTTTCTATACGTGAACGGCAGATTGCAGCTTCGATACGTGTCCACGCAGACCTTTCGCTTCAGGTGACAAAATAACACTAGGCACTTGTGTGCCGTGGTGTAAGCCGCAATCACGGCATTGGTAGCGTGGATCACCTTGGGGCTCTCCTCGGAGTTACCTCAACACCACGTACATGACCTGGTTCGTCAGGGGTACGCAGGTCTGCACTACCACTTCCTCGGCGTTGAGCAGGCCCAGGAGGCGATCGTACCGGTACACCAGCTAGCACGTGGACATGTTATCGCGCTGTGGTGTTGCGTGTGCGAGGTATGGAAACTCAAGGACGCAAAACATGCACGACCGAGGGTTAAAAAGTAGAACAAGTAGTGACGTGGAACGTTGTGATTGGTGAAAATAAGGCGATCTCTGATAGGTGGACAAATTGAAATAACGTGATGTGATAGGCAAAAATAAAATCAAAGGTGATTGGATGAAAAATGACGAGAAGGAATTAGCGGTGAATTTGTGAACTAAGATGGCGAAGATATTTTTAAAAAAAAAAGAAAAAAGAAGACGGATAATATAAGTATGGCAACTGTAACGGTTTACCGCAAACGCGCGCCGCGCAATGCGTCACGCCGGGCATCTTGCTCAATATGGTTTTTGTACCACGTATTGAAGCTGCAATCTGACGTTCACGTATAGAAACAGGTATAGTTGCCTAGCACTAAGATCTCCGTGGACACGTATCGAAGCTACAATCTGCCGTTCACGTATAGAAACAGAGGTATAGTTGCCTAGCATTAAGGTCTCCGTGGACACGTATCGAAGCTGCAATCTGCCGTTCACGTATAGAAACAGAGGTATAGTTGCCTAGCACTAAGGTCTCCGTGGACACGTACCGAAGCTGCAATCTGCCGTTCACGTATAGAAACAGAGGTACAGTTGCCTAGCACTAAGGTCTCCGTGGACACGTATTGAAGCTGCAGTCTGCCGTTCACGTATAGAAACAGAGGTGCAGTTGCCTAGCACTAAGGTCTCCGTGGATACGTATCGAAGCTGCAATCTGCCGTTCACGTATAGAAACAGAGGTGCAGTTGCCTAGCACTAAGGTCTCCGTGGACACGTATCGAAGCTGCAATCTGCCGTTCACGTATAGAAACAGAGGTACAGTTGCCTAGCACTAAGGTCTCCGTGGACACGTATCGAAGCTGCAATCTGCCGTTCACGTATAGAAACAGAGGTACAGTTGCCTAGCACTAAGGTCTCCGTGGACACGTATCGAAGCTGCCATCTGACATTCACGTATAGAAACACAGGTACAGTTGCCTAGCACTAAGGTCTCCGTGAACACGTATCGAAGCTGCAATCTGCCGTTGACGTATAGAAACAGGTATAGTTGCCTAGCACTAAGATCTCCGTGGACACGTATCGAAGCTACAATCTGCCGTTCACGTATAGAAACAGAGGTATAGTTGCCTAGCACTAAGGTCTCCGTGGACACGTATCGAAGCTGCAATCTGCCGTTCACGTATAGAAACAGAGGTACAGTTGCCTAGCACTAAGGTCTCCGTGGATACGTATTGAAGCTGCAATCTGCCGTTCACGTATAGAAACAGAGGTGCAGTTGCCTAGCACTAAGGTCTCCGTGGATACGTATCGAAGCTGCAATCTGCCGTTCACGTATAGAAACAGGGAAAACCTATGAAAAAGCAGAAAGAGCTTGCATTCGTTTACCAACCACAGAAAACCCCCAAAAACTAGTTATTTTTTAAAAAGAACGAAAAAAACAAAAAGAAAAAAAAAAGGAAAAGACGAATAATATAAGTATGGCAACTGCAACGGGTGTGTGTGTGTGTGTGTTTGTGTGCCTATTTAATTTTTATTTTCTTTTGCACTGCACACATTTGTGTTACAATATATATGCATTTTAAATTTTGGGAAAACCTATGAAAAAGCAGAAACAGCTTGCATTCGTCTACCAACCAGAGAAAACCCCGAAACACTAGTTATTTAAAATTGCTGATGAGTTCTGGATAGGCTTTTGCAAATCTTGTTGGTAGCAAAACTTACCTTTTCCATCACCTCCAACATACCCCTCTCCCACACCTTTTTTCTTTCCACCAATCATAATCTCTCTTATTCTTACCAATCAACAACTTTCATTTGTCGCTTTCCACCAATAACATCACTTCTTATTCCCACCAATCACAACTTCACACGTCACTTTCTGTTATACTTTTTATCCCTCGTTCGCCATCTTTTCCCTCTTTCAGTCCCAACCTCCGCACAGACAACACCTCGCCGCTCCTTAACCTCAACTTCATGCCTCCGCCATCTTATTTAGTTCCCATTTTTACCACCGCGCCTCTCATCTCCCAACCAGATTGCCGGCAAGAACAGATCTCGTTCATTCACACCTCGACGGTTGACTCGACAGCAGCTACTGTGAACACCTACGTCGTACACTTTTTTGACCGCTTTCGACCGGCTATGAGAACCCTGCTCCTACGTACGCTAGCGACCATCACGATGGTCCAGTACCAGGTTTTTGGTATAGTTAAATTACGTCTCTGCAAAGGGCGTCTGTACCGCTTTAAAAACCTAGGTATATCAGTGCGTAGTGATGTTGGTTGATCTTAAAGCTGGTTAAGCATTTTCAAAAACAGTTTGCTTTTATTTTTCCGCGTCGCGTGAAGCTGCTGCGCTTTTGGTGACGCATCCACACCAGTAACAGGTAAGTACCACACGCATAATTATTTTTCGGGCCTGCTTGGCGTAGGAATATATCCTTTCGTGTTTTGGTACTGTAACCTCAAATCTCCTTACCCTCCTCTTGCGACCGCCATCTTGGTTAGTTCTCACCGCATCTCCTTGTCGCAGACCCTCCGCCATTTTTAGTTCCCACTATTTTAACCTCAAAATCTGCTCTTCTAAGCTCTTGCTACCGCCATCTTCTTTTAGTTCCCATTCTCACCACCGCGTCTCCTTGCCCCCACCTCTTGCGACCGCCATGTTCACCACTAACCTCCAAATTTCCTCGTCCTTAAACCTCTTGTCTCAACCATCTTGTTTAGTTCCCATTTTCGCCACCGCATCTCATATAGCCCCATCTCTCTATCCACTCAACAAAACCACCATCCAACGTTCAAAAATTGCTGATGAGTTCTCCACAGGCTTTTGCAAATCTTGTTGCTAGCAAAACTTACCTTTCCCATCACCTCCAACATACCCCACTCCCCACACCTTTTTCTTTCCACCAATCATAATCTCTCTTATTCTTACCAATCAACAACTCTCATTTGTTCCTTTCCACCAATAACATCACTTCTTATTCCCACCAATCACAACTTCACACGTCACTTTCTGTTATACTTTTTATCCCTCGCTCCCCATCTTTTCCCTCTTTCAGTCCCAACCTCCACACACACAACACCTCGCCACCCAGCTCCTCTCCATCACGTGTCCTCCATACTCTTTCATCTTCCTTCCTTCATCTTCCACCCCAATTAACCAATCACATTTCGTCTTATTTTTACCAATGAAAACACTCCACGTCACTTCCTCTTTTTCCTTCATCTTACCCTAATCCTCAATTCTTTTAACTCGTCCCGGATGAACCAATTGCAATAACGATAATCCAATTGGCTCATCCGAGACTTATACTACTAGCATAACCCCAAAAAATAGAAGTCGAAGTTCTAAGTTTCATGCTTAGGTCAGGCACTTTTTAAGGATACGAGATAAGAGTATGCAGTCTATGTTTGTAGGCAATGTAAGCACTGAGCCACAGGGGCCAGTAGAGAAAACGATAACCTTTTATTTGATATTTATCTTTCCGAACTAAGTAATGATGTAGCAGTATAACACACAGGTGAAAAGAGTTCTATTTCGGTATTGCTGCTCTTCTTGAATAATTGATGAATGTTCTTTTCTTTTTGTTTCAGGTAAGTGAAGGTGCAAACAACACGCAAGTCCGGGCCTTTGAGTAAGTACACAAATCAACAGATCGATGTAAAAACCTTTGCTTTGCTTCACTAGAGAGCAGAAAATATGAAGAAAAAACTGACAAAATATAGAACGCAAACCGATAACATGTGTAAAACATGTTTGTTAAACCATCAATTATAACTTTCTGTCCAGTGGCAGGCCTATCACTGCATACCCATCCTCCCCCTTTTATGCTTTGCTTTTCGCGTCAGTATTAGAACCACTATCTTCATATTATCTCTCATATCAGGTTTCTCTACCTTCAACTTCTTTCCACTTCACAATTTCTTCGTTCCTAATTACTTTTTCTCTTCCTAATTCACTTAAGCGTTGTTCTTCCTTTGCCTACTCTCTCTAATACAATATTATTACTTATTTTGTCTCTTCATTTTACTCCTCTTTCAGCTCCATATCTGCAGTTTAAATAGTTACAGTCTCTCTCGTCACAACCTCGCAACGTCTTACTTTTTGCACTATACAGTGTATTCTCAACATATAGCAAGTCAGTAATCTATTCCTCTTCGTACTAAAAACCTCCTTTGCCATCAATGTGATAGCAATATCATATCTTAGGCAAACTTTAGGCATTTTATTCTTCCACCGCTCCTCATTTTGCCGAAAATTATTCAGAAAATTCTCCAAGAAAATGTAGAATGCATGTCGTAAGGTTCATCCCTACCATAAGCCTCAGTTTATTCTACTTCTCTTTGATATATCTTTTTCCGTCCTAACTGTATTAATTGCTTCGTATACAGATGACTTAGGAGTTTTGTAGTTCTGAGCTACGCCAACAGTGTTTCACTAAAATAAGCAGCTGTGACTATACAATAACTGTTATTAGAAATTATGATGCTTCTAATTGTGAAACATTAATAATTACAATTAATGTTTTTCTAAAACACATTAAACTAATGACACATTTTTATAAGGAAACGTTTTTGTGAAAGTATAAACTATGTGCCTCACACATTTAAATACCGAGCGAGGTGACGCCGGTAACGTGTATGACTCGCATTCTGCAGCTCTCGGATTCGATCCCCGGCTACTGCTCACTCTGCCCACGTGATTTCTTTGGGACGGCATGCGAATACCGGGGTGGGTCTTCTACTAAGACTTTCCTGCTCTTCATTTCCTGTAACCATCATCTCCTCATATTCATCTGTTTCAGGATTGTAGGACCAGGCGACGGTGTTCGGCGGGTTGCGGCTGGGCGGTGGATATGCGCTTTGTAGAGGATTCTTTCCTGGCGTCGTTACGAAATTGCTCGATTAGGACTCGCCTCTGAGTGGTCCCCTCCAGAGGGGAGGCCTGTGGATGGGCCCGGGCGGCGTCGGATGCGTTCGAACAGGAAACGTTAGTGACCCCGTCCATGTTCGCGCGCGTTGTCATCCGGATTTGGTAGCCCTTGGGTCTCTCCCTTCATTCCCTCCCTCCCAGGGCATGGTAGAAGCAAAATGGGCCGTTGCGGCCTACTTGCGGTGCTCTGCCCCGGTTGCGGAAGGCCCTCCGTTCGTCCGTACCACACATTTAGACGCTTGTTAATAGGAATGGGACCTCGATACCGTCGATACTCGGTGGTATCGAAGTATGTCTAATATTTTGAAATAAATCTTCGTTAGTTTTAAATGTTTAAGTTTTGCGTTATTGAGAATTCTTACGTTTAGCTTTATGTTAGATAAGGAATGAAAAGAATCGAGACTTCGCGTTATTGCCTCTCACGTGTACTGCCGGACTATAGCTCTTGATAGACCTTGACTGAGTTTCCTGTGGATAAATAAATAAAACATTCCATAGACTCTTGTGTCTAAATGAAACTTGCAAAAACGATGGGGGAAGGAGCGGAGGTGCTCGTGTAACATGCGGTGTTAACTGAGTTGTGAAGCTGATTGAGTTGACGCACTAATTCACGTTTTTGCAATAGCCTGATATGGTGACTCTCTCGGCCATTAGATTTACCTACTCCGGTGACCAAAATCTGTGAATCCAGCAGAACAAATCAGAACTAAAGACGTGAGATAATGCAGCACATGGAAATATTTGTTATTTTTAGTTGAGTTTAATGAAAAATATATATTAGTTTATATTTCCAAGATTGCAGAATAAAGAATTGCTAATATTTGTTTTTTCATGGGTAGAAAACCCTTTAAAAGAAAAGTTTCAGCACAAAATTTAGTTACATAAAAAGGGAAGCAAGAAATTATTATTATTATTATTATTATTATTATTATTATTATTATTAATAACCTTTGTTAATAATAGGTGATATATAAGCTGTGGAATTATCATAATGGAGAAATTGCTACGAATTGGAGAAGGTCAAACAGGAACAATTTCGGAATTAGCATACAGTACAAAATTGGTTACATGCATTTATACACAGAAAACTGTTAATAAGAACATAATTCAGTGAAAAAGCTATCACCTTTACAGTTTTTTCTAAAGCGAGTATCAAGTATGAAGTATTGGTGTTAAAAAATCAGTATTGGCATCGAGTATCGAGAAATAGTAGTATCGTCCCATCACTACTTGTTAACTTCATTAAGGACTTATCGAAATATTAAAATTAACTCGGATAAGTCCTTGATAATAGCGCGTCTAAGCGTTAACTCCTCCACATCTAACTATCCTCTATTTGGAAAGGCGTTCGTTATTTTTTTATTTTCTCAAAAATGGCTGTAACGATTTTTATTAAACATACCCTAAATTTAAGATATATACTGATCAATAAAATGCATATCTTGAATTTTCTGTGAAAGCCAACTGCCAGCTTCTTTCTGTACGAATTTCATATAACTATTAAACAATAAGAGACGAAAACGTACTACACGAAAAATGTACAGTCCATTTAAATGTGCACTCTTTTTTCTCCTTTTCTTTCTTTCTTTCTTTCTTACTTCAATTTTTCTGTAGCATTAGCCGTTTTCAAAATATGTTATACATTTAAATTTTCGCATTTTGAACCCTCATGAGACACATATGAGGAATCTCACGTGATTCTCTCCCCGTATGCGTACATTAGCAAACACTAAAAAGAATTGACTTACGGTATTCGATTAATTGTACTTTGTTTTCCATACTATGGATGCAGTTATGTTCATATAGCTTAATTTGAGATTATTTACAGTCAAAAATTTATCCTAAGTACACAATGCTGTATACACTAAAATATTGCCACGTTTAAAGGAACAATTTTTATTATGAAGAATAACTAGCTATCCTTGGATATACTTTTAGCTGCTGAGATTTTTCCGTCTTTCTGTATATTTTTTCTAGATTTCTTTCGGTTTCCCTCTCTTGCACGTGTCTGGTAAAATATTATTCCAATCATTTCCAGCATGCCATAAACATAAATTATTAGAACAGTCTATTTAGTATGCAAGGGATTTATAAATGTTTTTTATGGATTAGCTTTTTCATTCTGGAAGTATTGAGAGCTTTAATGTTTTACTTGATTCAACGCGCATGTGTGTCTGTTTCCTTAAATAAAATACGCAGGTGACCAGAGAAAGCATGAAATGAATACTCAAATGTGCTCGGGATTCTAAAGGCTAATGCTAACTAATACTCATCCTAAGGACCAAGGAGAAACCCCGAATAAAAATCTCTGCTATGCAGCTTCAACCATACGATTCGAATCTGAACCAACAGCATGAGAGGCAAGAGTCCTATGCCTTATGCATTTCTCAGAGAGTAGGACAACAGAATTTCTAAATATGTGGTTTATATACCTGAATAATTAAGAAACAAATGCTGAAGTTTTTAAATATTGTTCATATAGAAATTTTTTAAATAAAAACTTCGTTAAACAAATTATGCTTTACAATTTTTATTTTCTGTATCTCCTACTTATAATAGGTAAGACAATTTACTGATTCTACCCAGAAATTCGATGTCTTAATTTCACTGGAAATACATGTTTTGAGGCTCACGGAATCCAAAAAAGAAGCATTATTAGGAAAAGGTCTGTGTCTCTGAGTACAGCATAACTGAAAAATGAAAATTCGTTTAAATTATCAAACTTGGTATTTAAGTTCACAGCTTCCAAGGATAAGACACAACATTTTTCAAGAAAATCACCCACCCCAAAAGTATCTAACGATTTTGATTAAAATACCACGTGTTTAAGGTATTTTCGTGACAAATGAAATGTATCTATAGCTTGATATTTCTGGAAATAGCCTCTGGAGTCCCTTTTATAGTCCCCTTTATTCTGAAAGATTGGTCATAATGTGTAAACCGTTGGAGAAAGACATTATCTTACTACACAAAAAATGCAGATCTCGTTGAAGCTCACAATTTGTTTGTTTTAGTTTTTTAATTAGCTATTTCAGAAATATTCCTTGTTATCTATTTGGATTTTCAAATACTTACACTTTTCCCAAATGGAAAATCGCTATTTTTCCCCCGGAATTTCAAAGCACTCATACATCGACTCTCTTAAAAGATTTGACTGTCGCTTAAGCCTATTATCCCCTTGTACCTACAAGGTAACATTAATAAAATCACTTCTTCAAGTGTTTATATCCATTAATGTAAAATAGAAGAAAAAGCTTTTGTAAGAATAGTTTGTTGAAGAATTGGTAGAGAAAGCCATGTGAATTTAACACATCAGATTTTTTTATCTCAAAATTTTCAGTAAGCTTCATAATAAACGAGGCATTTAGAGGTTTTGACTTAGCATCTCATAATATCCCCGCTCTCGGGGAGTAATTAAATGACCATATCCTGTTCTCGCAATGAGGCTTGGGGGTGTACAAGTTTCATAATAGCATTTGCTGTCATTCTGAAGTAAAACGTAACACATATACAGGTCACACACCCATAATAATCCCATGGCGCTAGAGCCGGAGTGAGGCCTGGCCGAACACAATCACTTATGCACGACAGAGGTGGACGATCATCCAACCGATGCGGGAAGTGATGTGGTCAGGATCACGCATCTCCCAGGCGGATTGTTGGCTTTCGTGGTTGGGATCGCTGCCTGTTGCAGCTGCTCAATTTCCTCACGTTGCTGAGTGGGCACCGGTCCATACTCAGGGACTGAAAATCCGCAGCCCCCATGGGTGGGATCGAACCGGACGTATTCCGTGGCCAGGAACCAGAGCAACGTCCTAGGTCGCTGCTCAATGGCGCAGGACTGTTTACCAACATACTAACCAACTTTTAAAAATGCGATAGCTTTCTTCATGCTAGCATCATAATTTGAAATGGATTATTTTTCCAAATTTGAAAAACATTTCGATTATAGTTTTTATATGCGTAGCTGAGAAACATAATTTAATAAAATACACTAGGGACCTTTTAAAATTCATTTATAATGTTGGTTGCGATTTAGATTACAGTTTAGCGGCACGCAGCTTAATATAAACCATGAATCAACGTTTATCAGCAGATATCCTGCACGCTATCGGACGATTTTATGCATTGCTCTGTGGGTCAAAGCAGTTTATAGGAATGTGGGCGGAAGTTACACAGCTTTGTTAGAATCAAAGTTTTACGACTAAAACAAAATAGAGATGGTATTTTATATCAGTTATCCTTAAAACATGATATACGCCTATTTGCACTGCTTCGAAGTACAGGATTACTGTAAGCAGGTGAATAAATGTTTACTGAACTTTTATGATGTATGAGATATAATATCCAAATATTAAATTATTACTAGAAATGGGTGTTAAAACACTAAAAAAATTATGTTTATGTGACTAAAGCGTTAAAGGTACCACAAGAAAATCTATTAGGGGAACATTGAGGGTGAAATTTTGATGAAAAGAGATAAAAAAGTCTAATTCTGTTTTTTCCTTAAAAATGCATTCTTTGAACTTTCACTTATTTGTCAGAGGAGAATTTATTCGGGTCACGACTGCCGTTTGGGCACAGCAGCCATTTTTAAATAATCATGCGTACCATGCATTTCTCTTTAAATCACTGACACGCCCATCAATGCCTATGGTAAAACTCAACAAGGTCATACCATCTCCAAGATGTCTGTTCAATCTGTACAAGGCTTTCAATTTGATGACATTGTGGTAAGAAGAATTTTACCTATATACTAAAGTTGGCATGTGATGAACTGTTAGCTCGTTGTAATAGAGGGAATACACAAAATTCAAATGAGCGTGTGCACTCATTAGTATGTAAAAAACGCCCAATAGAAGTGTTTATTCCTAAAAAGGTTTAGTCATAGAGGCATATAATGGTATGTCTGAATTTAACATGGGCTGCGCTGTATCTCATGAACTGAAGCGAGATAAGGGGTATGAGAAGACAACTTCCTAGACCGCATGTGTCGGAAGTGCGACTCAGCTAGGCTTTACCACAGCAGAAAACAAAAATAAATAAGAAAAAAACACAAAAGGGCAAAAAACAACAAAATATACAAAAGCCTACATAAAGAGGCTGGAAATACCTATGATACAAACGAAGCTTATGAATCGGGAGCATTCTAACATTTGTGTACGCCATTTTCCTTTGTGCTATGTAATTTTCTCAAAACTACATTTTTACATAATGAAAATGTTCCAGTCGCATGAGATTTTGCCCAGACTCAATAAAATTTTACATCAGTGTCTATCAGGCTTCCATAAAAAAGAAAAGTTAGTACAAGAATTTTAGTACCTTTGAATCTGAAGTAATGAAAAAATATGCTTTCATAAAAAATTGTGCACTTTAAAAACAGTAAATGTTATATTATAAAATGTATAACATTTCTGCAGTGATTTTTTTCTCTAATACTGGAACGTAACCTTGTCCAGCTTACTTAAAGGTTTAATTAACATATAATATAAAATACCTCAAATGCTTATATGTTTTGAACATTTTTATTATTCAATATACGTATGTCGCAGTTACAAATAATAAAAACATTGTAACTCATAAACGAATAGATATATTGACATGAAATTTGGAATTCATATAAACTATTTATTACTAATGTATTAGTGACATCAATTTAAGAAAAGGCTATTCAGAAATACAGAAATTTGAAAATTCGCCCCCATTTCTCTAAACATTCTGGCTTTGTTCAGTTTTCTGTCGCTTCACTTTTCCTCGTGCGTAGCAGGGTAATGAAACGCGCGAAGCAGTCTCTTCTTCCTTCCGCTTTACTTACTGGGCCGTCTAACACAAGCCCTCTCTAATCCCTCGTAGTAATACCACTCTCTGTACATCGCAACTGTCGTCACAACCTCATTCGGCGCTTTATGGCAGGCCAAGAACAACTCACCGACTCACTCACGAGCACATTCGCTTAGATATCGCAGCAAGATTTTCTGGAAGCTTCGTGGGAGGGGAGAAAGAAGCTTCCAGAGTTATCTCTTTGCGTTGTGAGCATTTCTGTGAATTTACATCGGGAGAGAACGCTCCTCCTTACCTCTATCTCTCCAATCGGCCAGTCAGTCGGCGCTAGCCATGTGATAAACGAAGTCCACAGCAGCTGTCACAATGTATTTTATTTCCAACCACAACAAGGCACACAGTATGAATAAACCGTTTCAAGTTTAGTTACAGACTTTTCAATTTAGGTTTTAATACAGGAACTTTCTCTTTAAGACACGTATATGTATGCTGTTCAATTGTTAATGCTCAATATGGCCCCTAAACTTATTCTCACAATATATTTTCATTTTGGTTTCACAAAACTATTTATTGCGAATTTTTGGAATGGTTTGTAAATAAAATCTTGTACTCAACTTACGGAACATGTGATTTTTTATATACTCGTGAAATTTTCATCACGAGCAACACTTCAGCCACAAGTTACGTAAGTAACTATTATTTTATCTGTATCTATGTATAAAAACCTCTTAACATTTAAACCATAAAACAAGTATAAGGAAAAGTAATTGAAAACGTAGTTCTTTCGGTCAGTGATTTATAAATATGTTTATTTAAGTCTAAAATTAACCGTGGGGAATGACTCAGGAGGTAACGTATTCGGGAGGACGTGGGTTCGATTCCGTGGCCGACCTTTCTGACCTGTGGTTTTTTATGGGGAGGTTTTCCCGACTCGCTAAGCGAATGCTGGAAAGGAGCCTTAAGTCCCCCGAATTTTCTGTCCCTCCATTTCATTTCCATTCTCATTTCACTTCACCTTTTATTCACTTGGTCTCTTTCAACGTTGTATGTGTCGGCGGGAGCTCTCGGCATGTGCATGACAGGGGAAAGGGATGCTCTGTGGAAGCCTTCAGTCCTTGGAATGGGGGCGGTCTTCGGGTTCCGCCCCCCAGGGGATGTGTAAGCCCACAGAGGGGAGAGGAGCCGGTTGCACCAGTGTCCATTCGGGGAGTTTAAATTTGTAAATGGTAGGGACCCTGCCTGTCGTTCCCCCTGGTCCGGCTACCCTCTGTCACCCCATCCCTCCCTACCGGGGGCACCCCGTCCGGGGCATAGGTACAAAAGGTGTATGTAGGTCATCGTGCTAAGTCACCTCCGCGTTGAATTCTAATTCCAGTCTAAAATTATCTGATGTCAACACTCATACGACTTTCCCTATTCAAGATAAATTCATAAATATCCGTTTATATATTTGCATTAACACTGATTCCTTATCCACGTTACGTCATTTACGACATATTTTTAACTAAGAATTTTAAAAAAGAATCATGCATTTGCTTCTTGCGATGAAGCAAAGCATTGCTTCAAATTAAGCAAGTGCTTGGTTATAATAAACTTATGCAGGAAAGGCATTCACGAGTTTAGCCATGGTAAAGGGATGGGTTTTTGAGATGGAAAGAAAACAAATAAGAAACACATATTTTCGCGGTTGTTCCTTCAGATTACGCACTTAAGAAAGAGTAAACATGCAGCATAAATATTTCTAAAACGTCTCATGCTACGAAAACATTAATAGAACAGAAATTGGTATTTATTGAACGCTACATTTTCCCTACCTAACTTTTTGTCTCTCTTATGGTTTCGTAATTACACAAAGTTATTCAAAATTCAGTCAATATGAGTAGGACTTTAAAGGCTATTAACAAAAAATTCAATATATGCACTTTATTAATTATGAAGGCATGTTAAACATTTGGTATTTTAATGAAAACCATTAGTCACTTTTGGAAAACAAAAAATAACGAAACTTTTTTTAATGTAAAGGATAGGTATTGTGTGGAAAATCGTGGTGTAGCATCCTTCCAAGTTGCTGAGGCTTTTTTGGTTATGCTACACACACACACACACACACACACACACACACACACACACACACACACACACACACATAAACACACACACACACACACGGACCTTTTAAACTGCCTTTTTCGGTTCAGGGACCTCAAAACATGTATCTACGGTGAAACCTATATTAATTCTTTGTGGAATACAAAACTTTCTCTATCTACCATAGGTAAATAGTGGAACAAGTAAAACATATCTAATCTTTTGGACTAAAACTTTTTTCTAAAAATGTTCTAAACAAATGGTTTTTGCTTACGAACAGGAAGGCAGTCAGGCACGCACGCATAGGCGGACACGCGTGCTAAACACACACACACACACACACACACACACACACACACACACACACACACACACACACACACACACACACACTATGTCTTCTAGAAACGAGGTTTTTCTGAAGTTAAAAACCGCGTACTTTCTGTGAAATTTAATATCGAAGTTTTGGGCCGAAAGGAATGTTTCTCAGCCTTAGATATCTGTTAGAGCAGAGAGAGAGAGAGAGAGAGAGAGAGAGAGAGAGAGAGAGAGGAGGAGGGGTAAAGGGATAGAATAAACCACCATATGAATAACTGTATTTGAGTGTTCCAGGAGTATTTTTAGCGCCATCTTAGCTTATGTTATGATGTGTAGACAAAATAAGTATCCACGCCTTTAGGCAGTAAAAGTTTTTGCCTTGAAGGTAACCGGACTTCACGGGTCTGTTCCAACTAATGTTGCTGTATCTCCACTAGAAAGTTTTTGCAGATGCACCTGTTTCTTCAAAAAGCAATAGCATCTTTAGAACTTTGTACGAATAAATAAAAGGTTTGACAGAATCATTCATCATGGTAACATTTAATCATTTCGTGTGGTGTTAGCATATGGCATGTCCACAAAACCACATGGGCAAGCTAAGACACCTATTGCGAAACGTTCTCTCGTTGGCAATGTAATTTGATGCAGTGATGCAATTTTACGTGCCGGGTCCCCTCCCCCCACGTACGGCAGTTGTTTCGCCATTCATCTGTTCTTTCAGCCGCTTTCTCCGACTCGTCGCTAGAGGCGGGACGATCGCCAAGCCAAGCGAAGTTCCGGACTTTTTCCACTATATCGTCCAAAGTTTCCCTTTGTTTTATATCTACTTAGTCGTAAACAAAAGGGAGGAAAGAAAATGAATTGATCCCTTCTCTTACCACCACTCCTACCCTTATCGAGTTTCCGGTGGAAGGTATTTAACTCAGGGATGCTATACCGTTAGTCAGCTTTTTCTTTCTTATGCAGAAGTGTGGACTCCGTTACGGGTATCTACTTCATTAATATGGATGAACACACACACAGAAGCAAATAAACAACTGCACGGACTGGCCGAATGCGTGATGTAAGCGAAATGAAAAGATGTATACTGAGATAAAAAACACCAAAGAGGCAATACTATGATTTAACTTCCTGGAAAATTACAGCATTGAATTTGGCAACCGAGGACATTCTGAACTAAATTTAACCATTTATTTTGAGGTTTTCAAACAACCCTTTGAAAGGGGTGCTACTGTATCAATTTGTTTAGAATGTAGGTAACAAAAAAGCCTTGCGTAATTTTTACTTTCTCTACCACGTACATAGTAGGTAGAGAAGGTATTACATTCCGCCCAAAAATTCGATATCTAGATTGCACTGGAAACTAATGTTTTGAGGTCCTCTGAATCCAAAAGCCTTTAGAAAAAGGTCCGACAGCATAACTAAAAAACGACAAGACGCATAAATACCAAACTAGGCACTGAAGTTCAGTATCTTTGACACATGCTACGCGAAGGTTTTTAAGAAAATGCCCTATCTGAAACTTCCCTTAACATAGAATATTTTTCGAAATTTTTTATTTTCTAAACAATTACCCTAATGATTTTGATTAAAATACTATATATTAAAGACATTTAGACCACAAATAAAGTGTATATCTTCTGTTTTCTGCGAATAGCCTGAGAGGTCCTCTTCATTTGGAAGGAATTTTGTAGAATCTTGTATAACTGGAAAACACTAAGCGATAGACGAAAACGTACTACACAAAAATGTAGATCTCTTTAAAACAAGAGAGTTTATTTCAAATAACTTTTTTGTGGCATAAGTCATTTCCGAGATATCAGTTATTTATGGTTCGATTTGTTCAATATTATGTCCTTCTTTAAGTCTCGATTTTCAGTTGTTTCTCGCGATTACATGGAAGCAATATGGAATTTTAAGGTCAACATATAGAGTGCAGTTCTTAAACATTTGGCTGTCGCTATTCTCTTTGTATCCTAAAGAAGTGTAATGTAGCTATTTCTGCAAAGGTTTATCTCGATTAAAATGGAGTAGACAGAAAAATAAACTTTTGTAAGAATAATTTGTACAGTCACTAATAAATGATAGAGGGTAGACAAGGTATTGTGAATGTAACGCACAATTTACTTCGAACTATTCTATTCATACGCTGCATATTTAATGTTGACCAATAACGTCTAGCAATGCCTGGGATGTCGACCAATCACAACCGTTTATCTTATAATATGCTTACAAGGATGCGATTTTTATCGGATAAAATGTATAATAGTATCAGTATGCATTGATTAATAGGTTACATCATCCAATTGTGTTTTTAATCAATAGCGTCAATGTTCAAATAAATTATGTTCTGGAAAAAAATTTGACAAAATGTTATTTTGAGATTAACTATATCTCTCCACTGTTGGTAGCATTGGTTAGTATTTCGTAATACATTCGATTGTTCGTTCATTTAGTACGTATGGAGTGATCACAGGTGATATAAGGATGATTTGATTTTAAACTGCACAAGTAAAAAGTGAATTATCATTTACATAATCTATTACATTTTATTAATGGAATAGTCTTAATAAATCCATTCAAAGTTACAAGTTTGCTCAGATAAATTCGTAGCCTCCCGTGGGATTGCCTATGATAAAAAATATAAACAAATATATTTGATGTTTGAATCCAGTGACGGTATTTTGAGTACATAAAAAACAAAATTTTGCTTATCACCTTTTCATGAAACTCGCCATTATAATGAAAATATACTACTGTAAATACATTATAATGTGAGGTCGAAATTATATGTTTATGAAAGGACTAATGAGAATATGTATTTTGTTCCACACTGTCTTGAATTTTACTTTCTTACAAACCGGAAACGTACGAAAATGGAACAACTGTTTCTCGTACTGCATGCTTACCAACATGCAAAAGAATAAATTTAATATTGGCAAATATTTTAGATCGAAGAATAGTAGTTTACAATAAAATAAAAACAAAATCATTGCTCGGTTGAAATGATATCGTATGTCTTGCATGTCTCAAATACTCGTATTTAAAGTCATAGTAAAACTTTAGGCCAAAATATAATAAGAACATAACAATATATTTACCTTTTATATGTTTAAAATCTTATCAAGAAAGACTTATTTATATTATTCGTATGAGTAATATTTTATTTATATAGGACATAATAACCTACTTGGCTAGAAAAAAGTGGGTTTGGTAATAAATACATGAGGATGCGTGTTTCAATTATTTTAGTTAACTCGGTAAGGTAAAGATATATAATTAAATTCTTTATTGTATACAAAGTATCATCACCTACAACTACACTAGATTCTATTCGCCATTCCTTTCAGTGAATCTCTTAAAAATCAGTTTTCTCGCATCCACGTCCATTTTTATCCTTTTTCCTCGCCCTAAAATGACCTATCTGTCAGTTTATAAGTTTTTCTTCCTTCATCGATTCTTCTTATAACAGTCATATTTTTCTTTGTCTATTTCACACCAATCATCTCTATCGCCTCACGTCATTGTTTCTACAGTTTCTACAGTTTTACGTCACAACGTCGAAGTTTTTGCATTTTACACTGCACGTTCCGCAGAAAAAGACTTTGATAATTTCTTCCTTACTTCCTTCTTCAGGGATGCATTTTTCTGTTAAATACTTCCCTTATCATTCCTATCCTCTGCTTGATCATTTAAAAAGAGCTCATATAACTTATTGGCTACCTAATTTAGAATGTGGGGATTTATCTTCTATTGTCACCTTGCATTTCTCAACTTCGTTATTTAGTTCTATTACGTAGCCATTAAGAATTTATCTCCTCTTCTATCAGAGCCACATAATCTGCAAAACTTGTATTCTTCCTCCTACTATTAATCCTCCATTGTTCTGGAAACAGTTCTTCACCAAATTTCCAAGTTTATGTTGACGGGGTGAATTATAAAGGGTATCTTTCTACTTTTGCTTTGACATCTATCCTGACTGGGAAGTTTCTTCCAGTCGATTGTGTCGAATACCTTTTCCTGCATGCATAGGCAATATTTCCTCACTGTTCATCGCAGTATGATTGCAACTCTTGTAGCGTTTACTTTTCTGAAGTCAAAGTGTTTGAACCTTCCTAAATAAATACAGTCTCATTCGTGGCTTTACTTATGAAAAAGAGCTGGCAAGGACGTCAACCAAATCAATTAAGAATCCAGAGACCTGTTATCTTCTTCGACAGTTGAAAACTTTTTTGGTTAAATGAATGCAGCATTACGCACAGTAACCTTTGCTCAGCTAAAATTTATTTTGACAGCCTTGTTCTTTTGATGATTCAGGCAGCTTAGAAGCTGCAGAAGTCAGAAGATAAGACGGGGTAGTTAATGGAACCTCTATTATTTTCCAATCATCGATTAGTAATTGATGATCCGTTGTTCCAAGCTATATATTGTCGATTGTTCCTGGAACAAGTGCCAGATACAGCACAGATGTTCAACTGATGGCGAGGAAGAGCAAACAAAAGAAAATATAAGACAAGCCTTTATCCAGGTGTGGAAAGATAGTTAACATAGCAAAGTTGAACCACTTTATGTAGGCGATGGGTGCCAAAATTGATTTTTATGCTTCACTTCCATTATTAAGGACTAAGGTTGGTTGTTTTAAAATATGTGATTGTGGTTTTAGTATCTGTGCGGGTGGTAATAAAATCTACCAACAATAGCGTTTACAAAGAGTCGATACTTCTGGCTTTGCATTCACTCGCGTTAGCCTGTGTTTGTGACTGCGACTGTCGTTTGACGGTGCATTCTGATTTGCAGCAAGAATCTTCGAGTGTGTACTGCAGAACTATGTGCTTCTATCGAGGGAAAGCATCAAGAGTTAGGATGAAAATTACAATTTAGAATAGAATGTTCCTAATTGCTACTCTAGTAGTATCCCATTAGTATCAGATTTGTTCTAAAAGCAAATTCAAAACAATTTAACCATAGGATACGAAACTTTCAAACAGCGTTCACTATAGAAGTTTTAATAAGTAATAAATATACAGTTATTTAAACTAAAATAGAAAAACAATTCTACTGATTATATTATTAGAGAATCATTCATGAGGATTATACTCAACAAGTAGATCTCGTTGAGTAGAAGTGATACCTATTTTGGAACATTTTATATTCAGTAGTCTACTTGCATAGTGCAATGTTTTAAAATCATTAATTTCTAATAATTGCACTTGATTTATGCGTAAAAATGTTTTCTAAGCTTGAGCGACACCTATTTTTTAAGTTGCCTTATGAATCCATTTCTTAGCCCTATAAAACTTTATAGGAAAAGTTCTATATTTGACGTAATTTTTGTACGATCTTCGTTACGTAATTTTGGCAACTCCAGGATTTTCTTATAGAATTTATAGTATCCACTTTCGTTCTGAATGGACTCCTATAAATTCTATAAGGGAATCCTATAGTTACCAAACTTACGTCACGAAGGTGCAATATATGATTTTTCAGGGTTGTAAGTGAAACCTCTAATGCCTCCGCTCATTTGAATCCATCTTATTATCAGTTTACGATGGCTGTCACTCGTTTGTTCCCAGTAACCCTGGCCAGTTTCAGGGTTTAAATATTTTGTATTTTGAAGATATAAGGCTGTGTACAATATATTATGTATGTCACGGTTTTGGAGTAAAAAAAACCACTCACGTCTCCCATTTTTAAAGGGAACTCTCATTCGTTAAAGCTCATTTCCCAGCCTTCCTTTGTAAAATGCTATTACTAATTATATTCATATAGAACCATTCTAAATTCACAGCACGCGCTTATATACACAGTAATCAAATATACTCCTTAGCCGCCCGTCTGTTAAACTCACTGCTTTATCAGAAATTATAATTGCTCAATGTCGGTTCAACCTACTTTCTGTCATTGGATTGTCTACTGAATTCCCCTTACGAAAACAAATATTATTGAGTTTTAATTAATTCACTTAAGAGTAAATGAAATGCAACTCAACATCGAGATTTTGCATGATTGGAAGCTATTTAAGAACTGGGAAATAAATTTTTTTAATTTATTGAATCCCAATTTTTAAAGGTTAATAATGGGCGATGATTAATGCTGTATATGTGGGTGGCATAGTCTCTTTAGTAACGACTAATATCTCATATTCTTTCCTTGTTTACATCGGTAACTGCAATATAATACTTAAGTCTCAGAACTTGGGACCCGGTGTGCCCTGCGTTTAACTGAGTCTACAGGTATAACGCAAGTATAACACAACGTGCATTTAGTGACAGTACCTCTGTGATGGTAGGAGGTGCTTGTTGACATTGAATACTTGACACTGAATACCAGTCGCTTATACACAAGGTCACAACTTCCGACTCTGGTTGTAATCAACTATACGTAAAAAATTAGTTATCCTTGGGAACATTTAAAGTAAATCTTCAAACCTGAGTCTTACACAGTCATAACTTTTCGTCAAATACTTTTCTGTAAACATTTGATCACTCTGTATTTTAAAACTGTAGTTCAACCGTGCGATGAATCTCACTCTACTAAGGGATAGAAACGACAGGAAGTTAAGATTCGAACCTTGGCCTTCACCTTGCAGCTGATGCAGTAGGTGTGTAATATGCTCCGTTACTCTCTTACCTGTCTAAGGATTGTGATCATTGCTAGCTTCTAAAGAAAGAAAAGGTAAAGAAAAGGTTCCTCCCTACGGAAGCGGCATGTGCTCGCCCCCACGTATGGGAACATATCGAGTTCTAGAGGCAGTAATAAAGAAGTCCCGTTGTGCACTTCGTTCTCCCTTAGGGGTAGTGTACTCCAGCGCTTTCTTAAAGGAATATTTCGTATTATCTTACACACCCGCACATGTGCGCCTATTGCAAAGTTTTATCTTACTTAGCGGAACGTATAGACATAACAAGGTCCCGTTATATCGAGGGTGCTGGAAGTTCCGGGTCCTTCAGTGGTGCTTTGTGCCGAGAATTGATCGGATGTAAACATACATATGGCGTTAAATTTCATTCGTTTTGTGGCGGTAATATTCGAGAGCATTCATAGAATGTATTATATCTATTATCATAAATATTTTGGGAAATAGTCCTAAAAATCGTAACTTTAAAGTTACTCGATATTGAATTTTTGATAAAATATTGGAAACACAAATAACATTTTTAAAATCTTTTACAGAAGAAATACTCAGTCATTGTTTATAGTGTTTAACGCCCGTCCTTATTGCATACGGCACCACATGCGATGGGCGCTGATGCCACATGGAATGAAATGATATTTAGGAAAGGAAATGTTCCAGACCTAAGCTTAGGGTACCTCCCCGGAAAAATCTAAAAAAACTGAGAAAAATCTGAAGAAAAAAAAACTCAAGTCAGGGAGAATGGTTCTGGCTGGATTTAAACAGTGGATGTCCCGTTCAGGAGTTCGTGTTAAACTGGGCTATTGTAGACTTAAAATGTAATTGAGGGTTTGCCCTTCTAGCCATTTAAATGGAGGTGTTCAGGTGCGAGAAAATGGTATATGAAATTTTAAAACATCGTTTTCCCGTAATCTTGTTTTGTTGCATTTTTAACGCTTAAAAATATTCATGATTCAATTTTTGTTCAGTTTCTTTCAAATATTCGTTATGCGTTCTTTGAAGGCGGATGAACGAATTTTAAGAGGCTTTTCTTAAAAGTATAGTTTTGGACTTAGAGTTTTGATATTTTAATTCACGGCTGATTTTTAGAAATTAAAAGTATTACATGTGTATTATTTTTCCGTTACATAAAATTTAATCTCTTAGTATAAAAATCTGAATTCTAGAAATACTACGCAAAATTTTAAAGCTTAAATTTTCTAAGTATTCCTTACATGGAGTATTTAATATGTGACTCAATTTTCATTTATTTTTGAAAATTATTGTTAAAATGTTAACAGTAATTTTCTATTATAATTAGGTTTAACAAATCTGTAATCATAATTTCAACTAAATTGGTTAAAATTTATAGAAATATGTAATTTCCGTCTCGAGCACGTTTATCCTTATACAGATTTCAACACGTTTGAGGGAACACACTGCTGAATTTAGGCCAAAATTTGGCAGTTTTGTATTTTCCAATTTTGCCATTATGATATTTTTGTGTGCTAGACTTCACAGCATTACTCGAGAGCAAGTTGTTTTCCCTTCTGTCTAGATATAGCTTCTTGAAACGTATAACTTCCACTAGAAAACAAAAACTTCGAAGTAAGCACACATAATCAAATCAAAGGAAGATCTGAAATATCCCAGTTGCTAAAATATGCGGTTTAATTAATTTCTCATAGTTGTGTTTAACAGCATTTATATGTTTTGTAGAAAACTATATAGGATATTAACAGCAACGTGTTAGAAATTTCATAATGCTGGAAGTGTGCCTTTGTTTGTCTTAAAAATTCAAGAAGTAAAAGCTTATTTTCAATAAAGCGCACAATTGAAAAGTTAGCAGTAAAAAACAAATTACTTTTCTGTATGCTAATACACACTTCCATAATTTAAACAACACACAATATAATTTAACGTATTTACTGCTTCTAAAAGTGACTTACTAGTAATCTCAAAATTGATTACATTTTATTTTGTTTTAATTCAACAAAATTAAACTTTTAAATTCTACATGGTCTTGCATTAATGTTACGAAAAATGTTTAAAATTGTGTTACCATAATGAAAACTTATGGAAGTTTGAAATTCAGTAGCACGTCCACTCAACATGTGTTCTTTATGTTCTTGTACTCGTATAATAAATTTCAGTTCAGTACGTGTGGCATCTCGCTTTAAAACCGTAAAGCAGAATTCACATATAAACTATTCTCAATGTTATAAAGTTTTCAACAAAATTTTAAATAAATAGACAATTCCCCTTCAAACTGATATATATAGAATTTCAATTCTGTAGCTGTACCAGTTCGCGAATTGTTTCATGCGTACAAACGGACGGACAGCTTGACAGACATTCTCATAGATACTCTTCAGAAGTTAACACGCTAAGAAAGCTAGTATAGGATGATTTATGAAGAACTGACACATTTCTTTCTTTAATTATTCTTTTCGAAGTTCACTCAATTGCCCAATTTTAGCACCAACTTAAGCAGAATGTTCTGGAGTTACGATTGCCTGTCACAATGATGCGCAGATATTCATGTTTTATTGTAATTGTTAGTGTCGACAACTGTTTTTGAGATTTTGTTCTAGTCAACGTGAAAATGGAGTATACATTAAATGAACGACTCTTCCTTGTAAAGCAATACTGGATTACGAATTCAATTACAGCTACTCAAAGGGCATACCAGAGAGATTTTGGTGTTCGGAATCCTCCGCAAAGAAACACAATACTGGGACTGGTAAACAAATTGGAAACAACTGGATCTCTGGTAAATGAAAATGGCAACTCGTTCATCAAGGCTTCCCACGGTTGTTGTTGACGCATGAGCACGACTGGATCAGTCACGCAAAAACTCATTAAGACGTTTGTCGCAGGAGTCAGGGTACAGCTACTCAATGTGTCAGAGAGCTGTGAAAAGTGTAGACCTAAAGCCGTATAGGATTACGGTTGTCCATCAGTTACAGGAACCAGATAAGGAGAGACGACTGAATTATTGCCGTTGGTTTCAGGCGTTCATTGTGCAAAATCCTGCCATATTGTCCATCACATGGTTCACAGATGAAGCATGGTCCCATTTACCCGGCTATGTGAACTCGCATATGCACCCGGTTAAAATCGGAGTTTAGTGCGCAATATCCGCACAGAGAATAGTGGGATCAAATTTTTTTTAAACAATATGAACACTGAGGAGTACCGACGGATTTCATGGAATTTGCTGAGCAACTAGACGATGTAGAACTGATTCAAGGATATTTTAAGCAGGACGGCGCTACATGCCATACATCAAATGAATCCATGGCACTAATTGCAAGTTTCTTTGACGACCGGATAATTTCTAAGAGCCTGTGGCTACCGAGATCTCCGGATTTGACATCGCCGACTTCTTTGTATGGGGTTACTTAGATAGAGTTTATGCCACAGCTCCCCAGACACTGGGCGATATGAAACACATTACACAGGAGATTCAAGCTATTGACAACAGAGTCCTCCGACGAGTGGCCAATAACATGGAACGACGTGTTGAATTATGCCTTATGCAGGATGAAGGACATTTTCAACATTTGCTATAGAGGTAAATAATCTCCCAAATTCCTCTGCATTTCAGGTATAATAAGTTGTCGCTAGCATAACTCGTTTTGAAACAATTAAAGAAATAAATGTATCAGTTCTTCATAAATCACCTTGTATAATTATTTATACAATTGCTAAAGCCAGATTATTACGACGTGATAAAATGCTCCATATGAGCAATGCAGTGACATTTTAGGATTTGTGTAGGTATAGGTGATACAACAGACATCTCGCACACTGCGACCTACATAGATCTATTATGGTTACCACACCCCAGGAGGAAGAGATAAAGTGAAGGAGGCTACAGGACGCAGGCAGACAGGCCACAGAGATGCGCGGAAGTCCCTAACAATTCCAGGCTCGAAGACTCGTCTCATTGTTGGAACTACCTAGAGAGAGAGCGATGAAAGACCCGTTCTAGTCAGGAAGCCCTCTAGTGTCCACGGAAGTAGGTACTTTTTCCTTTAAGCAAGTATCCGCGCCATCTAACTGACCACCGCCATACACCACGAAACCTAGAAGCACACCTCAAAGATGGAAACGGAATGAAAGGAAAATAATGGAAAGGGAATCGTGGTAGATGAGAAACCATCCCAGCATTTGCCTACCGACCAGGGAAAACCACAGAAAGTCTAAGCTCAGAGTGAACCGGGGTTCTCTCGAATGCCAACTTCACATTTTACTGCGGAACTATCTCGCTCGATTTGTTCTACACTATATAGATATCATAATATGTTCATGAAATATTCAGAGTTAAATCATTTTAAAATAATTTTTCTGTGGCAAATATTTTATTCGCGCAGTGATTAACAAACGCATTTCCTTGAAATTGCTTTTTCTTGCATTACTGTAAAGTATTTCCTCCTTGTAATATCAAATATTCCATTATAAGGTCATTGCCGGGGTATAATGGTGAATATATAGTATGGAAAATATGGAGCGTTTTCCTCGCTGCGTTTAGTTCAGAAGTAAGATTCTACATTATGAATAAAACTAACTTCCTGCATATTTCTTTGCTTCAGAGCAGCACTTTTATAGGTGACTAGGGAACTTTGTGATGCCGCTCATCCAGAAAATAGATGAGCTTACTTGTCTGGAAGCTATAAACGCAGTAGGTAAAGGAGAGAACTTTATATACAAGAACTACTGAAAGTATTAAAAAAAATGTGTTAAGCACTGCAGAGCATTAAACCTTCATATCAAATTCTACGATAACGTTTAATATATTTTACGGTCTAAGTCAGAATTTAAGAATTAATAAAATAAAATCGAACATTTGAGAGTGTTTCCTCTCTGCTCCTCAGGTATCTGGTGCCTTACTGAAAACATGCCAGAAATATTGTTTATAAACTTTATTATTTGGGTTTTCAATAAAGATCAACTATATGCAAAATATTTGCATTTTATCTGAAATTTCATGCCCTATTGGAACTCCTACCATATTGGGGAAGATAATTAAGATAACAGCATAATGACTAGATTGGACCTATAGTGCTACACCGGGTGGTATAGGTATAGATGCTGTCGTAATGTAGATGATTGGATATACAAAGAAGGAAGAGAAATATAGTACAATTTTAGTATTTGAACGTTTATTTTAGCTGACAAATAAGTTTTCCGCGCTTTTCGTTATATTATAATTCACATATGGAATGATTAAACAAGTCTGATTGAAGTAATTCTTTGAGTAACAACTAATCTACAATTTTTTTCTTCCTTAAGCGCCTCTTTCACCAGAATGTAGCAGTTTTATTTTGCACAAATCGCTGAAGTTATGATGTCGCAACACCGGCTGAATAACTGACTACATACACTATGTATTTATGGTATATTTTGTCCGCTGGGTATATATAACTTTTTCATATCTTCGGTATAAAGGTCTTTATCAACATTGCAGGTCATTTATGTGTCTTTTTTATTAGACGTTTAAATAAAAATAAAATTCAATTGTTACCTCCGTTTATTAAATCTTTAAATTAAATTATTGTCTTTTTTGCATTTTCTTAAATTCTGTTATAAAAATACCCACTTTACTTTACTTTTACTCATTGAATACTTCAATAAGTACACGAACCTTCTGTATCTGGTAGTTATAAATTACTGTACAGAATGGTCTTACATTAAGATGTATAAGTAAATGTTTGCGCTATAATATTTATTTTATTGTTTCATTCAGATTTAAACAAGTGTTTTGATTTCTTTCATTGAACGTTAAACATTTCGTTAAAACTTCACGAAAGCAATTAAACATCACTAGCAGTTAATAAACTCCTCATAATGGATCATCAACTTTGCAGCAGAATCGGAAATAGAGTGCTCATTCTGCGGCGGGCATGAACTTACCCATCAAGTGTGATTTTCAAATATCTCTGCATTTCAAAGAGTTTTCTACAGATCTATGAAATATAGAAAAAGTGTTTATAAACGTTTTCAATGTACTCATCGAGATCTGTCTCTGGATTAAAGGATGCCATCTGTACCCCTTACACTCCGTATATAGCAACCGTTTCAGACATTCCTGAATGAAAGGACAACTTAGAAAAAATTAAAATCTATTATTTGGGGGAGGGCTCCTGAATAGCCTATTATACATGCTAACATCAGTGATTTATAAAAAAACACAGAGTTTTTCAGTTGCGTCTTTATCATGTGTAGACTGAGAGAAAGACAAATTTAACTACGCTTGCAAAGCTTGCTAATTTATTTGTGTGCCTGAATTGCGAATGGTAGATCGAAATAAAGATTACGATTCCCATACGCACGATGGTGTTCACCTCGGGTTAATGGTGGAATGTCGTGACGCAATAACGACTCCTACACTCGCAGTGCACGTACCAACACAGGCATAGAGATTGTTATCACACTCGCGTTGCTAAAAGTTGCCCTAAACACCACCATACGTTGTTTGCAATGATGAATCTCGTCAACTGCATAGGTAGGCTGACCCGCACAACGCTAAGTTGTTGCAGACTGCATACTTTCACGGCGTTTCCGCTTATTTCAGTTTTCAGGCCAGAAGCATATGTAGATGAGATATAAGAGGAAAATGCATGGAAGCATATCACGTAATTGTATAATTTTCTAGATAACCTCTGCCTGTTTCTATATGTGAGCGCCCTAATTTCTACAATGGATTTTTTTTTCTATTTTCACGTTATAGAAACTAGTAGCTGGCTTACTCTATATTGCACTGATGACTTTTAAAATCTTGAATGGCTATTAAGATTATTTAATTTACCTTTCCCATTTAAGTTAAGAAATTATTGTCCAAGGATCAAAAAGGCTTTTATGGTACATATTCTCCTTTATCCCTTATAATAGTAATTACGTAAATTCCTCATGATAACCAAACAAAGGGAAAAAGTCACCTGAAATTAATAAAAATAGGCATGAAATATCGGGAATGTTGTGTTTCTGATTTTCATAACCTCCCCAAAGCTGTTTTCCAAATACTGGAAATGTTGCATCGGCTGTAATTATCTTTAAGGAGCGAAGAATTATCGGAATGGTAGAGTAATTTCAGGTAAATCAAAGTATATAATATTTTAAACTTTGTGCCTTCTCTTTGATCCCATAATTGTTTAATGACATAAAGGCTGCACAGTTTCCACTCAACACAGAAACCACCGACATTAATATTTAACGAAATAAGGGCAAAACTGGTAGATTGTCCGCTCCCGAGCCAATAAATTAAACATTTTTGAAATGGCACAAGATGCAACCTCTCAGTTGCTAATTATAAACAACGGTTGAGTAACTTCTGATGCTACCCTGGACAAAGTTTTCTCTCTTTATGTGAACTTAATTGCAACATACAGAGGAAATATAGCAAAAATTTATTATATAAAATATTTTGGTATCCAGAGACGTCATTACATACATCTGCACTATTTCATTAAAATGCCAATTACAGAAGATACTATCGCAGATACTATTATAAGCAGAATCCGATTGTCTGTAGTTTCGCTGTTGTGTTTAGTTTATCTTCTCTAAGTTGCGACCAACTGTATACACGGTATTCTCGAAACCCGTCCAATTCTTGAAGCTACATTTTGTGGTTGTGCATGGCGCGCCGGTAATCTTGATTGCACGTTGAATGGGTTTTAAGAGTGGTAAAACTTTAACGTTACGGTTATGGCTCTGTACAAGGTGAGCCAAGAAACTACGAACCGGCTGCGCGGTGTTTTTCCTTTCCGCGTTCTCGGCACTCGTTGCCGTCTGCCGCTATCATAGAAAGGCGCGGATGAAACCATACAACATTTTTAAAACTAGTTTTAAAGGCTTTACTTACCAATTTTATGAAAGAAGATACTGAAACTGCCTACAGTCGTTGTCCTTACATTTTTGGCATCTCTAGAAAACTATCCATCACTCGCCGTAGTTCACATTGAGAAATGCTAGCAATTTCTTGGCGGATATTTTGTTTTAATTCTTCCAAGGTGAGTGGGTTTGTCTTGTACACTTTGTTTTAAGTTACCTCAGAGATAGAAATCGCAGGGAGTTAGATCGGGGGAACGAGGGAGCCACAAATCTCTACTAATAATTATGTCCTCAAACACACTTTTATAAAGCTGTTAAGTAAAGCCTTTCTATGATAGTGAAAAAAACAATTGAGTTTTATTGATGGACGCTCTTTAACTACTATGGTTCTTAGCGTCCCATTCTATATTGGGCGTGAAACACCTGTAATTTTGCTCAGAGGCCTCGTTATCAGGCTTGAGGTTCTTTTACGTGCCGTAAATCTACGACACGGGACCACCGGCTTTACTTCCCTTCCGAAGGAAGCCGTGCTAACGATTTTTACGCCCGAAAAAATCCATCGCCCTCCGCCGGGTTTGAACCCGCGACCTTGGGAACTAGAGGCTAGCACGGTACCACTAGTCCACGGAGGACGACTCTATGATAGTGGCAGACGGTAACGAGCGCGAGGACGCGGACATGAAAAACACCGCGCAGCCGGTTCGTAGTTTTTTGGCTCACTCTGTACATGCACACGTAAAATACAGTATGTACTGCAATATAAATCCTACAGACGGAAGGGGGATTCGAACTCCGAACCTCTTCGTCAGAAACCCACCGTCCTAGCCACTCCTGCACAAAGCACAGCTGTGGATACGTATATCAAAGCAGCTACATAACAGGTAACCTTCACATAGCTGGTTTATGACTTCTTCTTCTTCTTATTATTACTATTATTATCAGGTAATGCATCATGAATATTGAGCTAGTATTTATACTATAAACACAATAATATACGAAATATAGTACAATAATATACAAAACAGTATGTCAGTTATTTTAAATAAAATAGGCCTACGTAATGTAATGATAAAACAATGGATATACTGTCTCTACCATCTTTGATGCTGTCATTTGGGTTGCCTATTGATCAAGGCCGACGGAAATTCGGAAACACCGTATAATATGTTGCTTGGAATGAAATATCAGCATATTTTGCTTTGTTTTTACAGCCATTTTCTCTGGAGTAATAAGAACAACTTTATTTTCTTTCCCATGACATTCTCAACGAAAAGTCAGAGCCACCTTCGCAAGCATGTTCTTTTCCGATAGCATGTTTGTATTCTAGTACACAGCTTTGTAAATCACTTTTAATGCTCTAATAATTTATGGGTTGAAAATAGATACTGTCTTATAATTTATGTCCTTCGGAAAAACGGTGGTTTTCAGTGGTGAAAGAATTGTCAAAATCAGTGGAGTGTTATGCTGGATTAAAACAAACACACGCGCAGAGGTGATATTATTTGCGCGCGCAATGTATAACCTCTCTTTATAATATTAATGTAGATTTGCCAAGGAAGGTGCGAATAGAACCAAAAGTAGTATGTAGCAAGCACACGATATTCTCTACCTACTATAATATATTATCTACTTTACAAATTACTCAGACAATACCTTAGTTTTCTATCTACTTTCTTTAATTCCGTTAAACGTTTTCCAGAAGTGGCTTTAGCACGCGTTTTTCTGTAGGTTCATGGGAGCATACACAATACTTAGAGAATCAATGGTAGCTTTGGTATTTTATACTCTTTTCATGAGCTCAACAGAAATAGAAAACAGATTTCTGCTTAAAATACGAAAAATTTAAACGAACAACTACGAATATTTTGGAGACAGTTAAATTTATTTGATACAAACTACGCATCTTATTGAATTTGCATTTTCTCTGCAGTAAATTTTTGTCTATATCCTATGAACTCGCAATAGTATAAAACTCAACGAGGATATAGAGGTTGTTTGCAAAATCTTCAAGTTATCCTTATATATCAAAAACATAGGATATTTTCCTAAAATCGTTTTGAAAATATAAGACTTAACATCATCGGTCTGTCCCAAATTCCTTGTGGTCAGCAATTCTGACTAGTATGTACAAGAAAAATGAAAGGAATGTGTGGCCTGGACATCAGTGAAACGAGATACTAAAGTTCGCGACTGTACACCATACATATCCATATAGAAACGGTGTTTCACAGTTTTGTGTACCATTTTTATACAGAGAGATTAACCTTTTCTTTAATAACCATAGTAACCAAAGAATGCATACAGAACATACTGCACGAAGCTTCTAGAAAATGTTCTGAAGCAACACTAATCTATAATATATACTAAAAAGTGTAACCGAAAAAAATTGGGTAATTTTCGACTTCGGATAAATAATTTATACTAACATGTATGATGAGTTACCTTAAAGACAAAATGTGTGTATGGATATTTGCGATGTGTATCCCCCCACATACATGTATGTGTGTATTTGTGTAGTGTGTGCGCGCGCGTGTTAATTTTGGCAAAGAATGGCTGAATGTTATGAAACTTGGTATGTACTATACCTTAGGTACCGCTTATGGTATTTTAGCTACTTTCCTCAAGGGGAAAATAATTAAATAGAGTAACAAATAAAATAATCTAAAATATGTCTTTAAAATATTACAAAACTAAATGTATAAGTAAAATATTTCTGACAACTTAAGTTATTTATGAAATTTTCATGGGATTAATATTTAAGATGTTAAACTAACTTTTCGTTACTGGTGTTCGTGTATGTAGACCTGTTACCGCGGGAAACAGAGCCAATCATATATCAAGCATAATGAGGAAACACAAATTTGTGTACTGTTAAACATTTTGCTTACGTTTTCATTTTATTGACATCCCAGAAAAAAATAATTTTACTATAAACATTAAAAACATCACAATACAAGTTGGATAAAGAGGGGGGAGAGGTGGTGTGGGCGATGGAACGTGAAGGAGAATAGGAGGAATAGTGGAAATGAAGGGAGAGGTAGAGACAGTGAGAAAGAGAAGAGAAGAACCTAATCATTTAAACAATGACGCGGGAAGAACTGCAGGTTCTGCTGGTAATTCTTAAACCTGTAGCTAATACTTCTGCACAGTTTACAAGGAAAACTTTCAGGCCTATGTCCTATATATTAAAGGCTTAGCGATTACGTTCTACTCATGTATGTCCATTATTGTATCTGTTTTTACCTGGTGCAATACAAAGACCCAAGTTGCTATGTAAAACTTAATCAAGAATACATTTACATTTAGTAGTTAAATTCAGTCATGGCTTTGTTGATTTAATTTTCACCGTAGATCCTTTCGAAACAAGATAACTTTAATCCTGAGAGTCTTTAAATAGCTGATTTTCAATTATAAAAAACTAACAGAGAAGAAACTAAAATGAGAGCTAAGAAATGTAGATTATAAATCTCTCCTACTGACCTATCTCAAGTTGTAGGAGAAGAGAGCAAAGGCAATAGCTGCAGACCTTTCGACAGCAGTTCCGTCGATACGATCGATTCTACCAACTCTCGCGCCTGCGTTCTGGATTCCGGAGAGTAATGTGATTTGCTACCGTTAACATCTGCGATCACAGGGGCACAGATGTACTAGCCCGTCTTACCAAGAAAAAGAATTTGGATAAAATATCGAGCCCCTTCTGTTTGTTGCGTGCAAAAAATAACGAAGTGGTTTCTTTTCAGTAATGTATTTACGTTTCAGAAATTTACTAAAATGGTTTCAGTATTAGACAGGCTAACGCACTTCTAATCATCAGATATTCTTCTATTGTATGCTATATCTCCTTTCGAGCCAAAACCTCTATAAACAGGGAGTTTATAAACATTTTAGTTAGAAAAAAATGAGAGAGAAATTATAAGATGTTCTAAGACTAGTTAAATAAAACAATTTTTGTAAATGTTTCAGAAAACAATAGCTATCTGTTTTACTCAGAATAAGTATTTTATATTTCATAGGATTCGTTATTCTTTATTCTCTTAAAACTTTCTCTATTGATTCAGGCAATCTAAAAAATGTATTTCCTGTGAAATTTCGACATCGAATTTTTGGGTAAAATACAAGTCTTCCTCTACCTACTATAGATAAGCGGTAGAGGAAGTAAAATAGGTTGAATACCCGCTCATTCCGTCATAAATTTTTCGTAACAGCATCGCGTTGCAGATGTTTTCTTACTCTAAGGGATATTTTTAGCGCACCTTAATTATGTAGCGATTCTTGTATATTTCTGTAGCTCCCATTAGGGACATCCGCGTGATATGTGATTACGCATAGAATAGGAAAGAATAACCGTTAACCTTGACATTTGGGGGAGTTTTGCAGGCATAAAATGGCGAAGCAGAATGACAAACATTCGCGATTCAAGGTAGAAGAGGTGGGGGGATGGATTGAGGAAGTTACTTCCGCTTCCGGATCTGGCGCGCATACAGCTCTATTTGTTACTGCGCGTCGCAGCATTATCGCTGCGTCACATACAAAAAAGATGTGTTTCCATGGTAACGGTGCAACAGTGCGCAGGTCCGGGCGACAAAAGCGTCGCGACTGAGGAGATACGGGATTGATCTCATAGAGACCATGGGCGGTGCAGGCGTCATGTTTTGCGCGCCTCGTGATGCTTGTCTGGACCGCAAACATTCTTATCTTGACGCCCACTAAATGCAAGGTGGGGCAAATTTCAAAATAATTTCTTTCAAGTCTTATAAACTTTAAACCTAATCTTTGAATATCAACACGGGTAGCCGAGGCCGTTAAGACACGCACTCGCGAATGGGATGTCTGCTGTTCGAATCCCGCCAGGACCATCCTCCCTGATGTTTATTCCAGGTTTTCTTCAGTGCTCATAACTGATAAATGCCAGGGAGGTCCACTTACGGCTGGAACGTTTCCTTTCCAAATGTCCTTTTCCTATTATTATTCATGCACGAGGGTCATCCAGGTAGTAATGACTGTTTAACTTTAATCTATTCTGAAATTATTATCTATATATACCCAATCCATTAAGCCAAGATTTTCGGACACAATTTTATCAAGCAAAGATCGAAAAGTATTTGGGTAATAAATCTATAACTCATCTAAGATTATATGTGTCTTGTGCGATTCTTGTTAAATTGATTATTCAAATTATCTGTAATGAGCCTCGGACGTCCGGGCCGAGTTTCGTCTATTTAACACGACTTCCTAATATCCAAGCATTCACAAATTCAATATCTCTCACCTCAGAGTCTGCGGGACTTTGTAACACAAATTTAATTTTGAACAACCACAGAATGCACAATAACAACTTGTTTCATCTGAAATTCACACAGCACTGAGAAAAGATGCCGGGGAAGGTATTCGACCTTGGATAGAAAACCGACAGTGATCTACGCAGAAAGAATGTGCAAGCGGTCGTTACTTCCTGGATTACCCTCATATTACCAGTGCCGTATATAGTAAACGGTGTCATATTCAATAAGAGCGGGCTTTAACACTTTCAAAACAAAATCTACGTATATGATGAAATTTAACATCCAACATTTTTCTGGTAATTTATGATTTTAAATGAATTGCCGATTTATATAATGGGAAATTGCGAAGCCAAATATCGCAGTCTTAAAATGTTTACATATGCACAGGCATACGTTTTCACTCAAGAATGGCTGAACCAATTGCTACAAAACCTTTTACACGCCATATTTTAGTCCCATTTAGAAAATGGTCCCATTTAGAAAATTCTCAATTTCTCTCCGCAAAGAACAGAATACGATGTAGCACGAATTCAAATATAAATACCCCGTTTATTTGTGCTTTTTAATATGTTAGAAAGCAGGTTTATAAGCATAATTTTTCTGAAAAATATTGTTGCTTTGGCTACTAGCTGTGTATAATAAGTAAGGGAAGTATTGCATTCGACCTAAAAATTCAATAGAGAGATTTCATCGGAAATATACGTTTTGAGACTCCCTAAATCCAAAAATAGATTTAGAAAAAGGTCCATGTGTCTGTGAACAGCATAACTGAAAAACGAAAAGTCGGTTAAATACCAAGTTTGGTATTCAAATTTAGTATTTTCCAAGTGTGCATAAAGCGTTTTTCAGAGTTCTCCCATTCCAAACTACCCTTTACATGGAAAAAAGAATTATTTCTTACTTTCTCAAAAGTGGCTTCAACAATTTTGATTAAAATACTATATGTTTAATACATTTGAATGACAAATGAAATACATATCTAGGATTTTCTGGGAACAACCTTGAAGTCCTCTTCATCTGAATGACTTTTGTCTACCGTAAGAGGTAGACAGAATAAAATGTACGTAAAATAAAATTTGTTGTGGCGTTAACCATTCCCGAGATATTCTTGTTATTGGTTTGAATTTTCAAATACCTATACCTTTCTCAACTGGTAAGTCACTATTCGGTTTTTTCTCATGGTCATGCAAAGCCATCTGATAGCGACACGCTCTTTAAAAATGTGACTACTGCTTTAGCTTCTATATCCTACAACGAAATACGAGAATGATAGATAAGCTTTTATAAGAATAATTTGTCCTAGACAAAGTGGCGTTTGGGCAGATTTTCTCTGGGTTCTCCGACTTCCCTCGCCAGTCATTCCATCAATTTCTTCATCATCACCTTTCTTTCATTCATCTCACCGTCATTTCACATCCTCTCCTTCCTCGCTTCCATACTAGGCTTCGAGCTGATCATCCATCTTGGCTGTTCTCTCTGATCCATAATCTGTGCTCCCTGAGAGGCGTCTGACCCCACGCACGCTTGTAAGTCCTCGGAGTGTAAGCTTTAACAACAGGGAGGGTAAACAAAGAAAGAAGAAGAATAGTTTGCAGAAGACTGAGTAGTGCAACACATCAGATTTTTTTTACAAAAATTTGATACGATATATGTATTTAGAAGTTAACACTAATTTTACATGACAGGCGTCTGACCCACGTACGCGCTTGCAAGTCTTCGAGGATGTAAGCCCTAACAACAGGGAGGATAAACAAAGAAAGAAGAATAGTATATAGAAGACTGAGTAGTGCAACACATGAGATATTTTTACAAAAATTTGATATGATATATATTTAGAAGTTACTCTAAAATTACGTGACAAGCGTCTGACCCCATGCACGCGCTTGTAAGCCCTAACAACGGGAGGGTAAACAAAGAAAGAAGAAGAATAGTTTGTAGAAGACTGAGTAGTGCAACACATCAGATTTTTTTTACAAAAATTTGATACGATATATATTTACAAGTTACGGTAATATTATTCGTCTACTTAAGCCACACAAACATTCAATTCTGAATCAATATTGTAATTCCTCTTACATAACACACGAGTTAACCCCTATGTGTAACGCTCTAGCAAGGCATGGTAACTTAGCGGCACAGAATACTCAAAATAACATCGCAGATTATAACGTCATACTGAGTATACGAACTTATTTTCATAGACACATTTGCTTTCTAATGGAACAAGGAAAGTAAATAAATGTTGCGAAAACATATTCTTAATCCAAAACCTTGTTTAACGCGTTTACCCTGGACTCTGACTTAAAGTTCCGGAGCACAAGCGACACACAAAACACGAAAACATCAAATAAACAACATATTCCTTAGAACTACCTGCTTGATTAAAGAAAGCATTTTAGAAGCACTAAACGTATTCTTAAAAGACCATTCAGATTTCCTTAAAACGTGACACTCTTTCGTCTACAGCTGTTTAAATACATAGGCACTCTACTTAAGAAGATTAGGCACCTTTTAAGAGCAATGGGAAGCGAAGTAAACAAAGCTGAAGGGCAGACTAATAAAATGCACAAGGATAAGCATCTGGACTTCCTCATTTTCTATATTTACAACCAGAAGAAAAAAACAGCATAACTCAATAGTTTCAAGTGCGAGAAGTGCAGATTTTTCAAATTCAGTGTCTTGAACAGAGCCTTCCTCTTTAAGACACGCTGTGTATGTTATTCAAATTGTTTATGTTCAATACAGGTCTTAAATTTAAATCTCACAATATATTTTGGTTTTTATTTCGCAACATTGCTTATTGTGAATTTTGTTATGGTTTGTAAATAAAACCATGCACACAATTTTGTAGCATGTGGAATGTTATCATCGCGGAATTTCATAACGAGCGTAGTTTGTCATGTAAACTTAACACTCGTAAAGAAATCTACTTCGATCACAAGTTGCGTAAATAACTATTATTCAATATAACAAACTATAACAATATAAAAACCTACACTTTTTAGTTTCACGTTGTTATTTACGTTAGTACTAGGATTAGAGCGGAGGCGGACATAGAACCTGATCTATGAAGATCTTTTGTGTACAAACCCCTGATGGGCGCCCTCGGGAGGGAGGGTGAGGTGCAAGGAGACAGAGGGCGGCCGGACCAGAAGGCACGACAGGGCAGAGGGTAGGGTCCCTATCTTTTTACTTTCTCTACTACCTATAGTAAGTAGGGGAAGTATTGCATTCCACCCAAAAATTCTATATCGAGATTTCACCGGAAATATATGTTTTGAGGTGCCCTGAATCCAAATAAAGCATTTTTGGAAACATATCCTTGTGTCTTTTTTTGTCTGTGTGCGTCTGTCTGTTTGTGAACAGCATAACTCAAAACCGAAAAGTCGGATAAATAGCAAACTTGGTACTTCGAGTTTACTATATTTCAAGGATGGGATACAATATTTTCAAGAAAGACCCCCACCCCAAACTACCCTTTACGCGACACATTTTTCGAAAATTTTGATTTTTTCAAAAATGACCTTCTGATATTGATTAAAATATCCTATGTTTAATATATTTTCATGGTAAATGAAGTGTATATCTTGAATTTTCTGGGGATGTCCTCAATATCCCTTTTCATTCTGAATGACTTTCACATAGCTGGTAAACCGTAAGAGGCAGAAAACGTTTTGCTACACAAAAAATGTAGATCTCATTAAAAAACACAATTTATGTCATGCACATTTTGTTATGGAGTGATCTATTTCAGAGATACTCCTTGTTATTTGTTTGAATTTTCCGAAACATACTTTTTCTCAAATGGGAATTCGTGTCTTGGACATACAAAGAGAATGGAATGCTACACACAGCAACCAGCTCTTAAAATATTTGACTATCGTTGAAAGCCTACCATATTCCCCTTGCATCTACAAGAAAATTAACAATAAGATTAACATTTCGATACCTCGATTAACATGGAGAAGATGGAGAATAAGCGTTTGTAGAAATAGTTTGTACAAGACTAGAGAAAGCCATGTGAGTGCAACACATAAGCTTCTTTCATATTGAAACTCCCCGGATGGCAGCTGGTACAATTGGCTTCCCTCACACCTCTGCAGGTTTGTACTGTAACGGTGTGGGGGGGTTTTCGGAGGCTATGGAGTGGAATGGAGGTGAAATGGAGGGTCAGGAAATTTAGGGATGTAATTAACCTTCCCAGTATTCGCCCAGCGACCCCGAAAGAAACCCATGGGTCAGGGAGGTCGGCCGCACGACCTCCCGCATGCGAGTAACAGACATCGCCGCCTGAACCAATGAGAAACCATCCCAGCATTCGCCTACCGACCAAGAAAAAACTCGAAAAAACCAAGGCCAGTGTGGGCGTCGACGGGACTCAACTTCGGATCTCCCAATGCGAATCCCATACGTTACCGCTGGGTCATCTAGCGTAATAGTGACACCATTAACTTTATACCGAATACAAAAGTGCATTATTTAATAAAAGCTGGAAAGGTAGAATCAAATTGAAAAATTAGACTTTCCATGCTGTTGCTCTAACATGCAACATGCCGAAACAACATTAAGCTATCCAATGACACGAATATTTTCCGGTAAACCACGAGGCGATCTCAAATTCATTTTAAGATACTCGTGACACACCCCAATGGCGACTTCTAAACTCGTAAGTACTTTAAGTCCCGGGGTTCATGGTTAACCAATGTTAGGTCACTCAATGATAATTGTGATTTAGCCTACACACGGCATATGTGAAAGAACAACTAATTATCATTTACTGATCTAATAATGGTTATTTCTGATCGAAATGTTGTTTTAACATAGTGTCATGGCAAGTAAAATTTACATCTTAAATATTTTGCGAATAGCATGTAAAGTCCTCTTCATTCTGACTGAATTCTGTATAATGTTGCATAACTAGGAAGCCATGAGAGATAAACAAAAGCGTATTACGGGAACAAGATAAAGTTCATTGATAGGTATATGCATTTTATGGCAAATGGTTTAGTCCATTTTCGAAATTTTCGTCTCTTTACGTTCAAGTATACTCTGCTGGTATACATTATTGGTCATCAACCTGAGCAATTCTCCTTTTTATCACTCTGGCTCATTACATATAGCAAACTGACTTGTAGTATAAACAGCTGACTATGGTTTCTCATTTTATATGTAATCATAGTGTAATATATGTAGTTAAGTCCGTATAGGTTAGTTTGAGGCAAATATTTTATGCTGATTACGGTAAATTTAAAAAATAATTTCTTATGCGACTAATACGACGAGTAATGATAGAGGAAGTCGTGTGAGTATTGTACATACGAGTTTTTGGGTATATTTTGGTGGTTGACGACTCATGTTTCATTAGTGTTATTTTAGCTCTTGAGAACTACTTTTTAATCCCTCAAGGAGTTTAGATTTTTAAGTATATAAATTTGCACAGCTTTAATCTGAAGTCCGCATATCCCAATCACCTAGTTTTACATTTTCAGCAAAGTGATGTAAATTTTAGAGCTGTGGTTCCAAATGTTACCAAGAAAGTGGTTTTCTTGAAGAAAATTTGCTACTTAAGAATCACAGACGGATTACAAAAAGTGGACTTACGGTAGGAATAATGATATCATTTACGTAAACACATGCATTGGAGTTTTCTCTAGTTTTATGCTAAATTAGTCTTCTACAGTGTATATTTTCAATTATATAAAATTTTAGCTACAAAAATACAAAAGGAAATCTAAATTACAGTACATGCAGCAGAATAATTTAAAAAATGGGTTTAAGAGGAGACTAAATTATATTTATAGTTTTTGGTGCAGTTTTAAAAATTGGAAGTTATTCTTTAATTTGATTCAAAATTAATCATTTTAGATACACAATAGTGCTGTAGTTTTGTACTATGAATTCTGCACCACGTCACAGAAATAAAAATCATAACTCCTATACGCTTTGGAGTAGGGTGGTAAACTTATCTTTATTTGCTCTGCAAATCTGTGCTATTGTTTAGTATGACAGCTTCTGTGTGCTCAAACTATGTGCTTTCTTTCTTTACAAATATATGCGAGTTTGTTTTCTCCATTTTTGCTTGGGGCAATTTTTCTGTGTATGAAATTTTCTGGTATAAATGACCCGTTTTCTCAGAAACTATTGCAGATAATTAAATGGACCTACTTTGGTGTTAATAACGTTGTTGGTTATTTTTTAAAAAATTATTTTAAAAGTATTTAAAAGTAAATACTAAATTAGGCAGCAAAAGCTAAGAAGATATTAATCCCACGTGATATTTAAACTTTGCTATTTTAAATTCACTTATAGCCTGTTTTGATTATACATCGAAACTAAAGTTTTAAAATTAATATTAGATTAATGACGGCTACAAGATGTTTTCAGTATAGTTTCAAAACATTTTACATAATTAAAATTCAGGCACTCTATACTATATTTGAAATGCTCCATTCGAATATAAAGCTACGTTTGCTATCGCCCACCCTCTCCTCTCCTGAAAGAAGCAGACATTCGGTGGCTGAGCACTAAACTCCTGAAACTGGTGGGGTAGCTTCTCCTGATACCGTATCATGGTCTGTTAGGGGTCCATTACTTCACTGCCTTCCTAGGTTATCAGTTCCCTCCATACCTCTTTCGTCGTAATCGATTTTTCCATTTCTTTCCATTTCTCTCTTGGCGTTATCTTCCTAAAAATTCCTTCCCCAACTTTGTTATATTTTACCAAAGCGTCCTTTTCCCTTGCTCATCAATCTCCATCCTTCGCTCTCATCTTCATTTTGTGTGCTTTGGAGCAAGAGCTTGTCTGTAGACACGAAAATGCGGAACAAGATTATTCTGCAAAAATGTGTTACGCGCTTCTTCGATTAAACATCGTTAAGCAAGGGGGAAAAACGTTTGACGCGGTCTTTGCATGGATAAGGGTTGATCTCTGTATGGCTACATTCATTGGTATTCCCATGGAGTTCAGAAAGCATGAAAGAGTACAGATGCGTTCTCTCTATAAACTTATAAACAATTTCATTCACATCCTGGCCTGATTTCATCAATTTTTTTGACAAGTTAGCACGATGTTACACTGCGTTAACACATAAGTTAATAAAAAACTAATTTTTAATCTAACATTTGAGAAATCTTTACTTAGTAAATAGTAAATAAATACTACAAAAATTAAGTAAATATGTTCGGCAGTTCCCACAGGGGCGGTAATAAGTAAACTACAAAATTTATCACAAAAATAAAACAAACTCGAGTGTATTAGGAGGATAACTAATTGCATTTAAATTAGATCAACAATCCTGTTAATGATTTGCCTGAAACGTTGTTTAATTATTTTTACTTTCTCTATACGTATAGTAAGTCGGGGAAGTATTGCATTCCACCCAAAAATTCGATACCGAGATTTCACGGAAACACATGTTTTGAGGTGCCCTGAATCCAAATAAAGCATTTGTGTGTGTGTCTGTCTGTGAACAGCATAACTCAAAAACGATAAGTCGGATGGATAAATACCAAACTTGGTATTTGAGTTTAATATCTTCCACACGATACAAATATTTTAAAGAAAATCCCCCCAACCCAGATTACCCTTTAGATGGAACATTTTTCGAAAATTTTGATTTTCTCAAAAATGGCTCTAACGTTTTTGATTAAAATATCATATGTTTAACATATTTTCATAGCAAATGAAATTTATACATTGAATTTTCTAGGAAGTCCCCAAAAGTCCTCTTCATTCTGAATGACTTTCGCATAAGTGATAAACCGTAGAAGATAGAAAAATTTTACTACGCAAAAAATGTAGATCTCGTTAAAACACACAATTTATGTCATGTACATTTTTGTTGTCGAGTGAACCATTTCCGAGGTATTCCTTGTTATTTGTTTTAATTTTCCAATACTTATACTTTTTCTCAAATGGGAATTCGTTATTTTTTTTCCTTTCTTCTTTTATGTCCTGGACATGCAAAGAGAACGGAATGCTCCACATAGCATCCAGCTCTTAAAGTATTTGACTATCACTTAAAGCCTACCATATTCCTCTTGCACCTACAAACAAATTAGCAGTAAGATAGTTTCTGCAAATGATTATCTCGATTAATAGAAGTATATGGAGAATAAGCGTTTGTAAAAATAGTTTGTGCAGGAGTAGAGAAAATCATGTAAGTGCAATAATCAGACTTTTTAATTATTCGTTTCACAAATTTGTAAAACTCTCCTTTGTAACTTTCACGAAATTGATTTGTAATTAAGGATACTTCCATTTTTCTGGCTGCTTTCAAAGTTTCTTCAGTATAGAGGATATTTGCTATTCTGTAGAAACAGAAATAAATTAAATAAAATGACCTCCATCGATACAGTGAGTTGGTCATGGAGAGAAAGAAAATTTTGTTTTCTGCCATACAACACGTTATTAAGTGATCTATAAATCTATACTAATATTATACACTTGTGTGTATGTGTATGTAGGGTAATTACGGAAACTAGTCAACCATTTTGATATTTGTTTTACCGTGAAATGTAATTCCTTCCCGACAGATATATGCTATAAGAAGCTTCTAATTTCAATTCCTAAATGACTAAAATGCGATTTTTGAAGGCTTCGATAACAGAACTCGAATGTTTTGAAATAAAAAAAAAATTGAGAAATGGGTTAGACTTTTCGTTGAGAAGGCAATGGAGTAGAAAACATGGTGTATACATAACTAATACAAAGTCGCAGATATTTCCTTCCAAAATGTACATAGATGTCACAATTTAACCACTAAGAAAGAAAGAAAAAAGAGAGACATGGTGCAACCAAAGAAAGATTCTGTTGGAATATACAGCATGTACGAAGAAAAGGCTCCAATATTTAGAGAGGAGGTAGTATGTGACAACAGAAGAAAAACAGCTCCTATAAGCATTGGTCGTAAACTTAATATCTGCTGAGTTATGGTCTACTACACTATCATCAATGGTCCACTCTTTACAATGGGTGCTCGATGTGGCCGACATCCATTGCAATGAAATGTCATTAAATCACGCATTCTTTGGAACACCTCTGGTTGTTGCCGGATTGTGTCACAGCCATTGAACACGCGTTCTCGTAGTGTCTGCAGTGTCTTTAAATGTCACCAAAACCAAAAGTCTAAAGAGTTAAGGTTAGGAGGATGGGAAGGCCAAGTCATTGGCCCTCCCCGACCAATCCAGCGTTCATGAAAGACTTGTGTTAGCTGTCGCCTAACCCTATGATAAAAATGGGCTGGCGCTGTAAGTTCAGAGAAGGACAAGAAAACAAGTTAAGTACTGCAGTGTCACAACAAAGCATGCGTCATTTGTTCACTACCATATAACAATACGTATGTAGCACGCAGTGGAATACTGTTGGTTGACTACTTGTGTTCTGTTCTTGCTTGATGCATCATATCCAAACACGATATGCTGCACATAGTAGCAAACCTCTATGCACAATGTGTTCTCATTCGTTTCGTGCCAAAGCGCTCGGAGGCAAGATGTGCTGTTCCTGCAAAATAAGATCATAACTCAGAAGATATTAGGTTTACGACCAATGTTTATAGGAATATTTTTCTTCTTTTGTTGCATACTTCCACTGCAAATATTGAAAACTTTTTTCCTGACACCTGGTATATGCGGTACTTATTTATATAATTGCTATTTTATTCAAATAATGCAGATGTGTGCAAAGTTTAGTAATAAATATCTGAGTATCTTTTATTCTAATTCTAGTTATGTATGTAGTAAAGTTTCTGGGTTGTCAAAAGCGTTTAATAACCCTTGTGTAAGAAGTGTTGCTGTGTTACCGTTGTCTTGTTCAAATTCATTATCAGAAAATTGTGTCGAGTGTAATATCAGAAATAACGTATATTTATTACCAACAGCTGAGAAGAGAATAGAGAATCTTAATATTCGCCAGTTTTGTCCCTATTTAATTAAATATTGATTTCAGGGGTTCTATATTTTGTGAAGTCCCTGAAGTTATTATTTATTAAATAATTATGGGGCCAAAGGAAAGAAACAAACGTTAAAATTTAGCCTTCTGTGATTGTCTAAGCATTTCTTTGCAGTTTTGGTACTTCTTTCACCTCTAAAGGAGCCTTACACGCTATATAAAAGTTCTGGATTTTGGAAGACTGTCTGGGGAAGGTTAAATAAGTCAGTAATATACATTCCACCTATATTTCATAGCATTTGCGTGCATTTCAGGTGATTCTTCTTGCTTTATTACATACTTTAGAGGACCTCTACGAAATTGCTTAAGGGGTAAAGGGAAAATGTTCTAGATCACTGTACACTAATTTCATAAAGAAACAGGGAGGGGTAAATTAATTAAATCACAGCCAACTGTTTAACGTCAGATGTATCAGCCAGTTGATTATATCTGTGCAATATGCACACACGCAAAAATGTCATAACTTGAGATACAGCTTTTCATTTATGAAAAATCTTCACATGTTGAAATAATTACCATGCCAAACATTAATGTATGTCCTAGAAATTACAATAGAATATCTCGAAAACACATTTTATGCCACTTTCTCCTAGTTCTCACAGTAACTCAACCGGTGTGTTCTGTACAGAGAAATAGAACTTGAGCAAGTAAAACCGGAACGAACGTCTCTTCTCATGCAAAATATATGACGTACTTTCATCGTGTTGGGCATCAATATTTTACTTGACGTGGCCCAAGAGAAGTTGATGCAATCGTTTGGGAATCGAACTGGATAACGCTAAAGTGTAGCCATTTTACGCTCGCGCTGTAGTGCTGGAGTGAGGCAAAAACTGTCAAATGTCCGTGTTTTTGACACAGGTTGCACAAACATGCGAACTGTCATAAAACTTAACATGTAACGAGTTGTGTTTAACATTTTCCAATTTACCAGAATTTTACTTGCCTTTGTTGCTCGGTAAAGTTAGGTAATTTTTACTTTCTCTTCCTCGTACATAGTAGAGAAGGTATTGCATTCCACCCAAAAATTCATATCGAGATTTCACTGGAAACACGTGTGAAAAGCATAACTCAAAAACCAAAAGTCAGATAAATACCAAACTTGGTATGTAGGTTCGTACCTTCCAAACATGCGACACAAAGATTTCCAAAAAAATCCTCCACCCCAAACTACCTTTTAAATGGAATACTTTTTCAAAATTTTTATTTTCTAAAAAATGGCTCTAACGATTTTCATTAAAATACTATATACCAAAGATATTTACATGACAAATAAAATGTACATTTTGTATTTTTTGGAAATAGCCTTAAAATTCCTGTTCATTCGGGGGATTTTGTATAATATTGTACAACTGGTAAGCGTTAAGCGATAAGACGAGAACGTACTACACGAAATGTAGATCTACTTAAAACACACAATTTATTTCCAATAACTTTTTTGCGGCATCAGCCATTTCCGAGATATCCGTTATTAATGTTTTGAATTTTTTAAATTTATTTATTTAAAGTCGCGCTAACTGCATGGGCATATGCGACTCATCACTTAATTACATTAATACATAATTAGAAAAACAGTTGCATGTTTACAAAAAGAACATAGAACATATAAGGAGAACATAAAATAAATAATGGAATTACAGCGTTAATTTCAACAATGGTCAAATAAATAATAATATTAAGATTGGTATTCAAGTATGAACGAGAAAATATTAAATATTATATTGAAACATTTTATATGTTGTTAAAAAGACCGATATTCTGCAGGAATTTCTTTATTTTTTGATAGGCCACTTGAGTATCTATTGCAGTGTGGAGGTAGGAGGAAATCTTTTTAGTTCTGTGACAGTTATCATATTGTTGGCATATGCATAGTAGATGTTCAACAGTGAGTCTTTGTAGTACAGAAACAACATTCAGGAGGTGGTTCTTTGGTGTAGAGGTAGAGATGAGTGAGTTTGGTATGTCCGATTCGTAATCTAGCAGCAATTGTTTGGTCTTGGCGGTTCAAGGCAGTATATGGGAAGGGACTGATGTTTTCCTGTCTAGTAGCATGCAGCTTGCTGTTTGAGATCTGGCTCCATTGATGCTTCCAAAGGCTGTGGATCGCTCTTTTAAAGTGTGATGCAGCATCCTGACACTGAATTTTGATGGAATTGTCAACTAATGAAAGGCGAGTGGCTTCTTTGGCTGCTAAGTCAGTTTGTTCATTTCCTTTAATGCCGATGTGTGATGGGATCCAGACAAGAGTTACAGTACGATCTTCTGTTAGAATAGATTGAAGAGTATACTGAATGTCACGTACCAGTGGGTGAGATGTTGATCGAGCTTGGAGAATACTTTTAGAATTGGTAAATATTATGAAATGGCTACTTGTGTTGAACGAATTAGTGTTAATGCCTTCTGAATTGCCATTAATTCACAAGAAAAATTGGAATACATATCTGGCAAACGTATGATACATAACACATATCTGGTTGGAATTGTTCAATAGTTAGCCATTCTTTTGAAGTCCTGTAATTTGCAATTGTTTTTCGCGATGTCATGGCAAGAGTATGGAATTTTAAGGCCAGCGTATAGCACCCAATTCTAAAACATTTGACTATCGCTATTCCCTTTGTATCTATAACGAAATGTGTTATGCAGCTGTTTCCGGAAAGGTTTGTTTGGATTAAAATGAAGTAGATAGGAAAATAAGTTTTTGTAATAATAATTTGTATACCCACTAATAAGCGAGAGAGGGTAGAGAAAGTAATGTGAACGTAACATAAGATTTTTTAAAAGTATTTTCATGTTCTTAACCTACAAGATGTTTCACGCACTACTCTCCAGTATACAGTGCTCATGTTACATCCATAAGAGTTGAATCAATCAGAGGGTGTCAATCCCATGGTACCTTCACTAGCGTTTGAGGTAGGTACTGATTATAAAGCTGGAAATGGACGTTAAAGCGCTTCGTAACGGAAATGGTTTACAAATATATCAGTAGAATGTTTTTCACAACGGGTTAGAAAACGAAGCCCAAAGTTCTAAGTTGCAAGCTGATGTCCAGCATTTAGGTATGTTGAAGAAAACTATGTGTCTTTTCTATGTTTTTACATTTTATATGGCTTAGGGACGTAAGATAGAGTGCATTCGATGCAAAAATTTAATGCTGAGATTTCACTGAAATAAAAGTTTTGTGATTCCCTGTGCCCCCTAAGAGAGCATTAAAAGAAAGTTCTGCGCCCGCTTGTATATAACAGTGAACAGCACAACTCACAAATGCAAAGTCGGATGAATACCAACTTTTATACTTAAGCCTCTGGTATTATTCATATTGAATATTCTGGAACTCGGGGAAAAAAGACATTTTCGCCATGCCTGCACCAGGTTGTTTTCCTGTGCACTTTCCAGGGAATATATGATCTATTTGTATTGACATTTGGTAATATATATTTTATTACATGTAGGAGCTGAGGCAGCTGTAACACTTCATGAAAAGTCTATGTACTATATGTAAGAACACGTTGTTTTGGGTGTTTTTCCTTAATTTTTTTTCAATGAGTTCACGAGAAAGGGAGGAATAGACAACGAATTTCAAAGTATGCTACTTGAATATTGCAAATTGTAGAGATTTAACAGAGAATACTGCTGAAATGAAGAAAAAAGCCTTAAATGGTACATTTACTTGCGTCCTGAATAAATCATCTTCTACAATTCCTCAGTTGTTTGCAGTTTCATAAGAATCCACAAATTAATCAACCAATCAATCATAGTTTCTGCCCCGAGATAGGTAATCATTGCTAAAAGAATTATTGTTGAGGGAAACTCTATAAATCTTGCGTTTGTCCTGAGTAAACATTCATAATTTTTTGTGATTTTCCAGTTATGTGAATTTTTATAAGAATGTATGAATGAATGAATTATTAATCATAGGTTTTTCCTCCAAGATAGTCTTATATTCCTAATCGAAACTCTTCTAATCTTCCCGATTTTCTCTTCGACTCTCAATATGATTTCTTATTCTCTTACTGCTCAGCACCAGCATGATTCCTTCTTCGTCTACTCTTTCTAAAACTGTTTGTTTATTTATCTTGTCTGTCCATTTCATAAACTTCATTTTTCTCTAACTAGAATCGTAAACTATACCTTTCCACACTGTACAGCGGCACACATAGATGATGCATCCTTTGCCATTCCAAATCCCCAATTTAGCTTCTTACCAAGTCTGCTACATATTACGCATATAGTGAGACACAAGTATGTAAAACTGTCCACTTTCTCCGCTACCTCATCTCAAACTCAAGATGAGCTAAATAAAATCGTCAGAATTATTTTTGTTAAGACAAGTAAACAGCAACATTTATTTACGAATACAGAATTGCTGGAGATTTCCTGAACATCTTCTTGCATCTCAGAAGATGCCTGTTTTGCAGTAGTGAATTTTGAGTGTTATACTTCGTCTGTCAAAGCTGAGGAGTGCGGTGATTGTCAAAATTTCGGATAAAGAATATCAATGGGACTATTTCATATAAAATGCAAATTCCTGTTGCTCCCTTGCATAACGGCCTTGAAGTGGTGTGTGGGACAATCGGCGAGGTAGCCGGAGTGTTTACAAGTTACCTTGAGGCAGCCACCCCTAAAACCAAGGCTCACAGTAGTACTTCCCACCCCAGCCCAGTGACCCACTCTCTACTTGTGGCGTACACGATCTGTCTGTCGTTCAGTGCAGGCCGCGCCGTCTCCGCGGAAGCACCTCTTCGTTGCGCCGCAGAGTGCTGTGGATTCGTGTGCTTGCGGAATTAACTACTCCGTGAAACATGCCTCCGAACATTTAAACATTTCAGTGTTATGTATAATTATTACTGTACCCTGTGATATTTTTGTGTTAGTGAACCGAGTATAAATTCTGTATTTCATAAAATTGTTCAGTGTAATTATAATTGGTTTCAATAAATGCAAACTATTTTAGTGTTCGATAATATAAAAAAATGACACACGATAAATCCAGTGCAATACGCGGAGGCTGAACAAATGAATGTGCCACTATATGAAAAAAATTTAAAAAAACACGATCGATACAAAACTGTGATAGTGAGAGAATACGTAACTTCAGTGTTCAACAGTGTAAACTAGGATTAAACCTCAAATAAGGCAAAGTGAAAACGTTGCTGTAATTTAAAGACAAGTTCTGTACGCCCACTTTTTAAAAAATATATTAAGCAATACAACACGACGAGGCTAGTTAAAGCCGATATATCATAACGTAACGACCCGCCCACCTTAGTGTTATCAAACATAGCTACATCAATACGTCTTCTAGTGTTGTGCTTAAGTCCACAGTTCAACCCCTTCATGTGTTCTGCAAAATCCATACAAAATGGATTGTTCCGAGCTTCTAAAACACAAATGTGAGTGTGTTTATGCGAAGATGAGTGCAAACCAGTTGTGTTAACGATGATAGTGGTGAGGTAATGAAGACAAGGGAGTAAACATGTTTGAAATGTGGAGCTCTGTCAGCTCCAAACTCGAAACAGCTCAGCAACAACAGTCGCAACAACCTCACACCTCGTCCGGTTCCATCAAAGGTATAGTGCATTCCAAAAAGTTGTACCGCATGCATGCAAATGTAAATGTTTATTCTCGCGTCACCTCTCCAACGATGTGACGCAAGGGGAGGGGAGTGAAAGGTCAACTGCAGTTTCTAAATCCCACGTCTTTAAGGCAACCCACGGATGACATTTTTAAAATCTGTAGTTTTCTCTCGGTATTGATGCATTTTTGTGAAAGTTATGTCCAAACTGTAATGTATTGGCTTATAATTAACTTTTAATATTTCCTTACTTCTTCAAAAATGTTTCGCATATTACAGTTTAAACAAATTTTAAATTATGTTTTTATACCCAACGAAGACTTTTGTCTACAAAGTATAGAGTTTTAAGGTTTCTGAAGTTAATATTTGTTTCATTAAAAATAGGTAATTAACGCATATAAACTATAGCAATGTGGTATTAAAATATAATTTTAAATTAAAAATCTACCCTATTTAATTAAAATAAAAAAAAATATCATGTAATGAACATCTTATTTATAACAAAATTTAGAAAAGAACAGAAGTGCAGAATTGAGGGTTTAAAGTTTTTAATAAGTGTTAAGAGTTATTGTACGCCTATCATTTTAAATGTTTAAATTACAGCATTCAAATGGGCCAACTTGAGTAAATGAAGTATGTATACCATATGAGAATAAATAAAAACTTAAAAGATGCATTTTTTATCGATAGTTCACCCATTTCTTGCTTAAAGGTTATAGCCTTCAATCTTTTTGTGCCCTATTTCGCTTAATATGATAAACTCTATCAGTTAAATTCTCTTTAATTTGATGAAAGGTGTTATTCTTTTGTATAAAGTGCACTTCTCTTTAAGTGAGAATTCGCTTTAATTCTCATTAATTTGATGAAAAGTGTTATTGTTTTGTATTAAGTGCTCTTCGCACAATAGCTATCATTTTGTGTTTATTCAAATGTGCTGCAGATTTATAGGGGAAGAGTTTACATTCGAAGTACTAAAATTGCCAAACATTTATGCTCACAGTTTAGATGCTGGAACACAGTACTTAAAATGGAACTGCAGTCGAATGTGCCACCGGAAAGAAAACAAAGCACTTACTAAGAGTCGTAAACACGGCCTGCACTAATTTAAAGTTTCTTTAGTTTTCCTCAGGATTCAGAGGCGAAACGATATGTGCAAGACTGTTGACTATAAGACTTAAGGTACACATATGAAAAAATCTGTTTTATTTAAAAAGAATAGAAAATGAGTAATTTTTTAGTTTTTTAAAATTTATTTATTGTTGCATAACTGGTAGCGGTTATATTGCGACATTCAAATTATAGAACAATACAATATTACAGAGCAATATGAATACAATGCAACAATGTCATTACACTGCAGGTATGAATAATGACAAATTAATTCAACAGAATACAATATACAACACTTTACAAAATAAATCCTATAGAGTTGTAGTCACAGTAGGTTATACAATGATGTGGAGTGAAGAAATTTAAGGGTGGCTTGGATATTTGGAAGATTAGCTGTTATGTTGTACTGTTTTCTTTTTCTCTCGTAAGCTGGGCATTTTGTGAAGATGTACTTAATGGTTAAAGTTTGATGACAGTGTTGACATGCAGGTGGCGGTTCCATGCGTAAAATGGCAGCATGTGTGAGTCTTGGTGTGGCCAAGTTTTATTATGTTTATTTGATCACGGCGTCTTAAATTTATTAGTATAATGGGAGTTGCAAACTTAGTAAACACTGTGTTATGTAATATGGTTTGGTCATTATTAAGTCATGCGTTGGTCCAATTACGTGTTATTTGGTTTTTCACAAGAGATATGACACCTGGTAGGTGGTACCTATGTTAGGATGTTTGATGGCTTCTCACGCTGCGAAGTGTGCTTCTTCGTTTGTTTAATACCTACATGGGAAGGTATCCATGCAGTTGTGATTTGTTTTCCTCTGCTCTTAATATGATGGAATAGCTGTTGTATTTCTTGGACAATAGCGTTGCGTGAATATCTGTCTTTTAAGGCATGTATTGCGCTCATACAGTCTGTAAAAATTATAACGTAGTTGCATTTATGTTCTTGCTGGATCTGTGTAAGACTTTGTTTTAGGGTAAACAATTCGCATGAGAATAACCTATAGAAGCCTGGCAGGGAGCATTATTGATGTATAAAACTCAGAAAAATGTATTTCATATACTCCAGACTAATGAAGCAGAAGTTCTTAAGAATTTATAACAATCTGCTAAGATGTGTAAATAATTGGACTTATTTTGTATAAAGAAAACGCTGTTGCGAGAAAGCGTAAAAGAAAATTAAAATTATGCTCACTCTACAGCCAAAATTGCGCTGTACAATATTTTTAAAAGCCTGTTGATTAAAAGTTGCAAAGGGTAAAACTATACTTTTTTTTAAGTAAAAATCAATTTGTAGATATATGTTGCGAATTTTCGGTAGTGCAGGTTTATTTATATTACATCTGGAATACAATATTTTCGAAGATGCAGTAGAAAGATAATGCGAACACATTTGCCAAATTAGACAAAAGCAAACTTATGGTTTTCTTCCATTTTTGTTATTCAGATTGATACTTCATGGCTTGCCTGTTACTTATATAAGAAGTAATATCTTAAGATTTAATCTTACCTCAGTTTCGACTTTGGTATATTTTTGAGGTAATCGCGTACTCCTGAAAGGAGGGGGTCATGGAATACAAACGTTACATTCCTGAAATATAGTGTCCTTGACTCTGATATGAATTTGAAATTTGTTCTTGCTCTTTAGAAAATATAATAAACCGAAAGTGCTAGCGGTAAATAAAGTCAGTGAAACTAGAGGAAGTGACTTCGTGGGTTTTTAAGGCTTTTCGACGTAGTCATATAGGGCTAATTGTAAGCAATTGTTAAACAAGCAAGTGGCTTGAAAATTATATTTAAACAAGCCCTCCTCCCTCTCTCGTCCTTCCTCTTCCTCAGAAGCCTACAAGACTGTTCCTTCTATAAGCAGTCTTAGTGGTTTGAAATAAACACACCATGGTATTTGCGATCGTCATACATCGTATTTGAATACTTTTAATCGGTTTTCTCTGTATGAACTAAGTGTTGTTTTTCCCTGCGTGTCGCATTCCTGATGTGACCTCTTACTTTAAATCCGATTACTGCTTTAAAGAGTTTTATTTCAGCGATGTTTTGGAACTTTTTTTCCTTTCTTTAGGCATACCATTATGTTCCACAAGACTGAATGTGCTATTACTTGGAACAATTTAGGAGCGATTTCAATTGTGATTTTTTTTCTTGCTTTAAGGGAGGTACACGTAATAAATTACAAAAATAATGAAGAAAATCCATTTTTTTAATTTTTCGTTTAAATTGTTTCTTTGTATATTCGAAATGTTATACAAACCACCACTAACACCTCATAAGTCAGCCAATTTTAATGCATCTGGATATGTTAGTTTTAAGAGCTCTTTTTATTGGATATATTTGTTTATTTTGTCTCAAAGAAAAGATTTAAACTCCAAATATTGAGTTACAGGCATAGTTTGTACCTACTAAAACTATAAGGATCATTGTAGTTGTAAAGCAGTTTGAAGGAAAGGTAATTACCTGCAATTTAACAATAACAATAAGTGTTTTGATTTTATGGTAATAGGTGCAAATATTTAGTAATGGCATGAAGAATATGGATGAAACAAATTGAATCAATATCTTTAAAGCGGCTGAAATATTAATTGAAACTGAATGCAATCACTGTAAAAAGCGCAAATCTGCTAAACCGTAAGAGCTAAAACATGAAACTAACTGCCTCTGTGTTGGAATGGTCAGCATTTTAAGTTTTCAAGAAAAACAGATCCGGATTCGATTCCCGGCTGGGGTGGGGAAGATTTCTTTAAGCAGAATCATTTCCTTCTCCCACAGAGTCTGGTAGTATATATGTGGGAGTGAATATGCATATGGTTGAAAATTGAAATGATTAAATCCCAGCGTTAATAACCTACAGTCGACGAGTTGTTTAACAAGACAAACACCGATGTAACTATAGAAGTTAAAGGGGCTATACAAATGAAACGATAAAAAAGAGCTACAGATATGAAGTTGCACTGAGATAACCTAATTGAATAACCCAGAATTCCTGCACAACATTACACTCCTAGCTTTAGTAGTTAAAAATATGGCATATTTCATTAAGGGATCTTCTGATGATCCGCAAAATTTATCCAAGTTTGTTTAATTTGATCAAGAAATCTTGAAAACGATCTGTTGTCATCATATTGTGTAAATATTTAAACAATTCCTACTTGCTCAGTTCGGTTTTAGCAAAAGAGTACTTCAAATAATTAATTTATTGTTTGTAATTAATGTAGAGCATTATGCGTTTGGTCTTTTAAATTTTTAAACGACACGCTTAGGAGAGGTCATCACGGATTCGTGAACGAGAGGTCTGAGGTTTAAATGCCACCAGGAACGTCCTCCCTGGCTGACGGTTTTTTTTTTCAGGTTTCCAGTCTCATTGCTGAAAAATTCCGGGAGGTACCCTAAACCTAGGCCTGGAAGGTTTCCTTCGCAGATTTGCTCTCCGAATATTATCTTTATATTTCGTGTATCATCAGTGTCCATCGCCTGTGGTGTCATATATGGTAAAAACCTGCGTTAAGCTCTCCTATTAGTTCTAAATTAGTTATTACAGTCTGGACATCTGAAAATAAAAGTGCATCACCCATTAGTTATATTTATTCTTCAATAACTCCTCTGTTCCAAGGACATCGTTAGTATAATAATTACGAACTAAACGGTGAATTACAGTTGGGAATTTCCATCAATTGTGGACCAGAGATTTTAGGGAAAGCAAAGGTATATTATGTCCAGCGTGCCTCTTAAAGGTTTGTCCACGAAGTGCACTCTTACTGCCAATATAATATTTCTGGGTTCGTTTCTGTAGAGAACTTTCAATACCCTGTAACGAAATCAAAATGGAAGAAAGGACTGTGTTCGAAAGTGATATATGAGCAACTTTCCTGAATTATTGGCAAAGTTTGCGATCCAATATCAATAGCATCGATAATCGATAACAGCATCGCTGATATGAATGGCACGACAGGACTAAGGTTATCCGATGTTTTGAAATAGACGTCTTCAAGATGAAGAGAGCACATCACGCTGATGCCAGTACCGCCCCTTCTCTCCCTACTGTAAAAGTTAGGATATGGTAGCGCAAGAGATAGCCTTGTTTTAATGTGCAACTTGAGAACAAATTCTGATGTGTTGCATTCACATGATTTTCTCTGTTCACTCTTCTACAAACTATTCTTACAAAGCTTCTTCGTCCATCTATTTCTTGTTAATACAGGCTAACTTTCATTACATGGTTACACGTTCGTTGTAGGTATAAGGAGGATACAGCAGCTAAAGTGGTAGTCAGGCTTCTTAAAAAGCGAATTGCTATGTCATGGCTTTCAAATTTCATGTTTTTGCACGACTATGGGAACCACCTGAAAAAGTATAAGTATTTGAAAATTTAAACCAATAACAAAGAATATATCCGAAATGGCTAATGCCACAAAAATTTATGTGACATAAATTCTACGCTTTGAGCAGATCTATATTTTTCTTGCAGTAAGATTTTGTCTATCTCTTATGGTGCTATCAATTATAAAAAAGTTATTCAGAATGAAGAGGACTTCGCAGGCTATTCGCAGAAAATTCAAGATGTACGTTAAATTTGTCATGGAAATATCTTAAAAAAGCGATGTAGTGTCTTTAATAATACCTTAATAGATTGTTTTAGTCTTTGGGTTCTTTGTATTCTTCTTTTTGTTTCTGTATGTATTTCATTTGAATTTGTATATCTACTCTATATGTAACTACTGTAGTTGGAGCTTTGCTCTGTTGTAGCACAAGTAAATAAATAAATTAAAAAAAGATATGGTATTTTAATCAAAGCATTAGAGCCATTTTGGGCAAATAAAAAGAATAACGAACATTTTTCCATGTAAAGGTAGTTTGGGGTGGGAGATTTTCTTCAAAATATTCGTGTCACGTCCTTGGAAGATGCTGAACTTAAATACAGAGTTTGATATTTAACCGATTTTTCATATTTTAGCTGTGATGTTCACAGACAGACACACACGCGGCGCGCGCGGAACTTTTTCTAACAAATTATTTTTTTTTATCCAGAGAGCCTCAAAACCTATTTTTCCGGTGAAATCTTGATATCGAAAAATATTAAAAAGGTAGTTCGGACTTTGGAAGAAAGTAAGTGAGGCGTTCTATATACACCGTGGCTTTAAATAAAGCGGAAGTAAGAAAATACGATTAGAAGCATTGGAAACATGGATACGTAGAACATTGAACAAACAGGCTAACTCCCGTTGTTTGGAGGGCGTAATTTGTTTCCGATATTCCGAAGGACCCATCTTCGAATCTAAATTGCGATTAGTTTTCCGGATAATATATTTTCCCGGAATTTTTCCCTTTTTCAAGAACACAAATGCCAAACTACTCTAAGCCCTATAGGTCCGATGCTCATTTGAGTACACTACGTGATCAAAAGTATCCGGGCACCTGGCTGAAAATGAGTACAAGTTTGTGGCGCCCTCCATCGGTAATGCTGGAAGTCAATATGGTGTTGTTCCACCCTTAGCCATGATGACAGCATTCAATCTCGCAGCCAAACTTTCAATCAGGTGCTGGAAGGTTTCTTGGGGAATAGCAGCCCATTCTTCACGGTGTGCGGAACTGAGGAGAGGTATCGATGTAGGTCGGTGAGGCCTGGCACGAAATCGGCGTTCCAAAACATCCCAAAAGTGTTCTATAGGATTCAAATCAGAACTATGTGCAGGCCAGTCCATTACAGGGATGTTATCGTCGTGTAACCACTCCGCCACAGACCGTGCAGTATGAGCAGGTGCTCGATCATGTTGAAAGATGCACTCGCCATCCCGGAATTGCTCTTCAACAGTGGGAAGCAAGAAGGTGCCTAAAATATCAATGTAGGTTTGCACTGTGATCGTGCCACGCAAAACAACAAGGGGTGCAAGCCCCCTCCAGGATAAACACGACCACGCCATAACACCACCATCTCCGAATTTCACTGTTGGCACTACACACGCTGGCAGAGGATGTTCACCGGGCATTCGCCATACCCACACTCTGCCATCAGATCGCCACATTGTGTACCGTCATTCGTCACTCCACACAATCTTTTGCCACTGTTCAATCGTGTAATGTTGACGCTCCTTACACCAAGCGAGGCGTCGTTTGGCATTTTCCTGCGTGATGTGTGGCTTATGAACAGCCGCTCGACCATAGAATCCAAGGTTTCTCACCTCACCTCACGCCTAACTGTCATAGTACTTGGAGTGGATCCTGATGCAGTTTGAAATTCCTGTGTGATGGTCTGGATAGATGTCTGCCTATTACTCTTTACGACCCTCTTCAAATGTCGGCGGTCTCTGTCAGTCAACAGACGAGGTCGGTCTGTACGCTTTTGTGCTGTACATGTCCCTTCACGTTTCCACTTCACTATCACATCAGAAACAGTGGATCTAGGGATGTTTAGGAGTGTGGAAATCTCGCGTACAGACTTCTGACACAAGTGACACCCAATCATCTGACCACGTTCGAAGTCCGCGAGTTCCACGGAGCGTCCCATTCCGCTGTTTCACGATGTCTAATGGTTACTGAGGTCGCGGATAATGAGTACCAGGCAGTAGGTGGCAGCACAATGCATCTAATATGAAAAACGTATGTTTGTGGGGGTGTCTGGATACACATAGTGAGTGTATCATGCCACCATTTCATGCACCATCCGATATTACCTCTCAATTACAAGGGTTTAAACTTTCATTTACAATAACTAAATGTGAAAACTATAATGGACAGACCCTATAAGTAATAAATTTTATTTAGAAACAGCGGGCGATGGAAGAACAGTGCTGGAACTGATAAAGAAGAAGAAAACAATTTGGCTAAATTTTTATGCACTACATCAGCTCACAAATAGATGAAATTAAAAAAAAAATGAATGAGAAGGAACTGTTTGCTAAGAGTTGTTCTGAAAGAAATGTTGAATGGGAAAAGTTTGGGAAGAAAATGTTAGACAATATTAAGACAAATAGTCCACATACGAAGACGAAAGTAGAAAAGAGCAAAGACTGGAGAAGGTTGGGTACGATAAAGATCGTGACCTTGGGCAAAAAATTATGATTGGCTGATTTACAATTTATGTATGAACATTTTATCACTTTAATAACATTTTTGAAAAATGATACTAATGTGCTAGAATTGGTTTTATACGTGCAACTTCTACTATCTCTACCCTTTATTAGCATAGAGTAAGTACCGCGCTAAAACCAAAAAGTAGCGATACTGGTAGCCGAAGTCAAAAGCACAACCTCGTGAACGGGAGGTCTGCGGTTCGAATCCCGCCAGGACTGCCCTCACTGATTGAGGTCTTTTCAAGGTTTCCTTCAGTTCTTATAACTGACAAATGCCGTAGAGGTACCCTAAACTTAGGTCTGAAAGATTTCCTTTCCCAATATCATTTCATGCATTAACAGTGTTGCCGCCTGTGGTGTCGTAAGCAGTAAGAATCTTTTAAAATTATGTTTAAAACAACAATGTTTTTACTATTTTTTTTAAATGGAGACTGCTACTTTGAGAGAAAGTAGTTTTGAGGCCCTTTGAATATCCTAAAACAAGTTCAGACACCACGAAAGGTCTTATATGTAACAATTCCTATTTAAGCCCTAAGGCAGGCATCTTCCGATAAAAGGCGAAAATTTACGGGAAATTTCAATTTTCTTTGCGGAAAATGTTCCTTTTCCTTGTTTGTTTTGTTTTTAAACAATGAGAAATTCGATTAAAATATCTTTGAGGTAACAGCATGATAAACTGTAGTTACCGACTATTTGTAAAACTACTGTTAGGAAGCTTTTATTCTTGCAAAGTTTCACAGAATGGTAAACTAAGGAAATTGACAAAAAACTATTGCCGTAGGCAAGTTTCATCAAGTAAATTTCGTTTTTGACGTTCATAATTTGTAAAATATATTTAGAAAATGCGAGGTTTATTTCAACTACCATTAGCTTCCCCCCTTGAATACGTCTTGTTTATTGCCTGTACGACCCCACGTTGTGGAAATGGCAGATTTTGGGCCTTCGGTTACTTAACAGTCTAAGTATATAAAGGAGTTCGCTAACCTCAAGACGATCGGTCGGAAATAAAATATACCACAATGTAAAGACTGCAAACTGATAAATCGTACTGAACACACATTTTCTTTCTAAACTAGAGCGTGCAGTAGGTATGTAGTAACAATGTAAAAATGCTTCACAAACTGCTTTTATTAACTGTCATTGAAGGAGAAAGGATCTGTGGACAATACGTCAGTGAAGCAATGAATTTTTAAAATTTGGTTGCGACATTAGAATGATTTAGAATTGTTAATTGCTATGAATTTTACAATAGCTGTGACTCGGGGTATGTTTACAAGTGACAAGTTGTAAACAACTTGCTATTTCTAGATGGTTCACGTCATTCTGGTATCTTCCCATGTAGGGAGTTTTTATTTCAAAACTTGCCAGTCTAAGAGTAAATATTAAATTTTAATTGCATTTAAACAAATTGACACGTCAATTTATATGCTGAGGGAAGTTAAAACCAGGATTAATTGCATTTTCGGTTTCACCCCCTCATTCTGAGCCACATATGCTCTTTTAAATTTGAATTGAAAAGACATCCATTTGTTGTCTTTTGCCTCTATTGTTTTGGCAACCCGGATTATTGTACAGTTGGTCAGAGTTGAATAGAATAAAACCACAGACTGCTGTCAAGAAACACATCAAAAGGCTTTGCACAGAGTTCCAAAATAGGCTATCTAACCAACAATGAGTATATTTTGAACATTTAACTTAGTAAATTGAATTTAGGGGAGATTAAAATTCTATCCTATCCACGTTAAATATGCCAACTTGATGTCCCGTTATCTCAGAAACTATTTAACATATGAGTGAACATTTTACAGGAAGTAGATGAATGCCTTCTTAGTTCATTGATATATACTTTTATACAATAATGTGGTTTGTTAAGCAAGACATGATTTTCTTCTTAATTACTGATATTGTTATTAAAATTTATCAGCAACTATTTTTTAGATCGTAACCAGAAAAAAAAGAATTAACACCAGAATACATCTATTACACCATGAAGTATTGTTTTTATCATTACAAACTTTCATTTAGCTATCTTCAGTAGTTCCTGAGAAAAGGGTCATTTATGTAAGAAAATATCATTTAGACACTCTTAAAAGTAAAAATGAAAAACACCTCAAATATATCTGCAAAGCAAAAATCAGTTACTTACGCATACGGAAGCTGCCATATTTATGAGTAGTACCAATTTGTAGAGCAAAGTTCTCCTAAAAGTTGGATTAAAATGAACCCCTCTACTCCAAAGAGTAGAGGAGTTATTATTTTTTTCTGTGAAGTGGTAAATAATTCAGAGTACAAAATGACATTTGAACTTCTACTCCTAAAAACGTGTTTAAAATATAGTTTTGTGCCTACAATGTCAAAATGTGTATGGAATTAAAGAGAAAATTTAGTTTATAAGCCATTAAAGAAATTCTGATGTGTTACATTCACATGGCTTTCTCTACCCTCTATTGTTTATTAGTGGGTATACGAATTATTCTAACAAAAGTTTATTTTCCTATCTACTTTATTTTAATAGAGACAAACCTTTCAGGAAATAGCTTATTACACTTCCTTATAGATACAAAGGGAATAGCGATAGTCAAATGATTTAGAAATGGACGACATCTTTCCATGATATCACATGAAACAATAAATAAATAGATAAATAAATAAATAAAACCTGCGATACGCATCCTGGAACCTTGTTTCCTACACCATGACGTGTATTCCAAATTTGTGATTTATTTAGCACCTCTTTAATGCATTATTATTGTACAGACTTTTTTTATAAACTAGTAAGTAAAAAGAAATAGATAAAATGAATAAAATAAAAATAATAAAGTAAAATTTCAAAATGTAATGATTATAATTGAAATTGAATTAAAAATATATTCAACTACTGTTACTGGAAGCCAGCTATTCCCAATTTCTAGTAAATAATTAGCAAATTAAACAGTTATTCTTTTTATTTTTAAATTATTTATTTATTTTTATTTTTATCACGAGAAACAATTGAAGACCGACAGGATTAAAAAATAATGGCTAAGTATAACAATGCGAACTATTATTAACGATATCTCGGAAATGGCTGATGACCCAAAAAATTAAAATTAAATAAATTGTGCGTTTAAACAGATCTACATTTCTTGTGTAGTGCATTTTCGTCTATCATTTAACGTTCATCAGTTGTGCAAGATTATACAAAATACCTCCCAAGTAAAAAGACTTCAGGATATGCATTTTATTTGTCATGTAAATATATTTACTATATGGTATTTTAATAAAAATTGTTAGAGCCATTTATTAGAAAATCAAACATTTCAAAAAAGTCTTACATATGAAGGTAGTGTGGGCTGGGAGAACTAACTTGAAAATCTTCGTATCGCATCTTTGGAAGGTACTGAACTAGCATTTAAGTTAATGTTGATCCGACTTTTCGTTTTCGAGTTATGCTGTTCACACACAGACACACACACGCGCGGGCGCAGATTTTTTACTAAAAATGCTTTCTTTCATTCAGGGGCCTCAAAACATGTATTTCCAGTTTTATCTCGGTATCGATTTTTTGAATGGAATGCAATACCTTCTCTACCAAATATGTACGTGGTAGAGAAAGTAAAAACTAAAAATGCCATTTTTGACAACTTTTGCCATTTAGTCTCCGTTAAGTTCATGCAAAAGTGCATGTACCAACATAACTTATGCTATGACTTTTTCATTCTTTGTTCATACTGAAATGATTCCAGGTTACCAAGATAGAATACGCAAAATGTTCTGATAAGCGAATGCTTTTTCAGAAATAATTATCAAAATGTAGAGGTGTAAATTTAAATTTCAAAACTGCAGTTAACCCTGATTTTAAACTTTCCCCTCAATTATGTACTTTTTTAAAAATTAAATTGAAAATTAATAACTATTTATATAAACTGGGAAGTTTTGAAATGAAAACCTGTGGAAGTATACGGAAGGAGCTGTTCTTGTCTCTGTGTGCGACGGCACTGCTCTCAGAATCGTACTGGTCTGGGTATCCGGGTATGTTCTTAGTGTGTAAAGCATTTTTGAGGAAGGTTTAAGCATATGAAATGGGACGAATCTGTAACTGACGGCCAATATAGTAATGTTTATGGTAAAAGCAGAAGGGAGTAGACAGAGCTGTCAATAAAGAACTCAAGAAATATTAAGAAAACAAAAACTTAGATGGTAGCGCATGCTTTGAGAATAGCTTAGTGCCGGAGATAGGGGTGCTGTAAAGGTTAGGAATTCGATTTCCGATAATGTGTCTGGGATCACGTAGCTATCCAAACTCTTCCCGACGTGTATTATAGGTCTGAGGCACATTTGGAACTGAGTAACGGCAGCGTACTTGCTGTCCAAGAAGAAACATCTGCAGTCCAAAGAGCTTCTTCGTCTCTGTGGATCAGACGGCGCCTCGGTTGAGTGGTTGGACTGCCTACCTTACATTAAACTAAATAAAGAAGTAGTGAACACCACTCTTTCCCTCGAGTAAGCGGGTCTAGGATATGTGCATGGTGAAGGAATTTTTCGGACTCCAGCTTATCGCATAGCATAATAAAAATCATCTATAGGAAAATAAACATATTACCTCTTCCAATTTTCAACAGTTTGTGCATCTCTTGGTCAAAGATGTTACGGTACAGCTCAAGTTCAGACTTTGAAATGACAATTATAAATAGTTCCTAGGTCTTTCAAAACACGTTCTTTAGCTGATGTCTTCCTATTTTCTCTAGTATTCACTAGGTTTTATGTATGTAATGTAATGTGTTTCCATAATGCTACACAAAAATCCTACAACTTTTAATACATTACTTTGAGTTGCTATTTTTTTTCTGTAGTCCATCATGCATTTTAACACCGTTATTATTTATGCATGGTGGCTCATAACAAATTCATATTGCTTTATTTTTCTAAATCATTTTTCTCTTACTCTCCCTATATATTCTCCTATTCTTTTTATATCCCTATCCTTTTGTATTTTCATTGTCCTAACTTTTAATACTTCTTTGTTAACATTCTCCCATTTTTAGGTAAAAGTTGATCTTTCCACAACTTAGTTTCTTTATATTCAGTTATACTCGTATAATGCAAACCATTATCTGCCTCTCCACAAAGAGGACACCTATCCAAATTCGCTCCCTTTCTATCTCCCCTTAGCCTATGTGCACTTAATGGAGACCAGGCCCACCCTTCTCTCACTAACCTATTACCTACATCCACGTACTTCTCCCTTCCCAGTCCACCTTTAATTGTCTATATAGTTCCAAACTTTTCTTTCCTTCCAGACTTTGAAATAATTCCTGTTTCTCTATATCTTCCACTTTGTTCCTCACTTCTTTCCAGAAACCTTTAACTAACCCCTCTCTCTCCTCCGATAAGTTACCCATTCTATTTACTGAAAATACTCCTTATTCCTTGAGCCCAGTTCATTCCAGCACTGGATTTTTCTTGTATTATTAAACATTGCCTCAAGATATTACGCTCGTCCAATGATTTCAATCTATGCCAATATTTAAGTATCCTTTCTACTATTATGCCCTTGCTACCTACACAGGTAGAGAGAGCAGGTATTGCTTTGCACCAAAAAATTCCATATTAATAGTTCACCGAAAATACATGTTTTGAGGTCCACTGAAGCCTCTCAAAACAAAAAGATGTTTAGAAAAAGTTCGCAGGTGAGTGTGTGTGCATATGTCTGCCTTTGTGAGAGATCTCAAAATCTGGTTTAATGATAATATGCTTTATCTGAATGTTAATAAAACTGACTTTGTTCATTTTCATATCTATGAACAAAGCAATCTTGAGCAATTAAGTATTAATATATTTGGTCAGAATCTGCGATGTCTTCAGCACACTAAATTCTCTGAATTATTTTTGATGAACATCTATCTTGACAACCACACTGTACTGAGTTAATTAAAAAGCTAAATGTTTGTTGTTACCAATTACGGGTTTTGAGATCGTGTCTTAATGTTAAGGTTGTATACTTTAACTTTACCTTGCACATGTTGAATCTCGGTTTGAATATGGTGTTTGTTTCTGGGGGCCAGGACCCGTGATTCAGGAGGTATTTATTGCCCAAAATCGCATTAAACGATTTATTTGCGGTGATGAGAGCAGAGAATAATATAAGAAATAGGAAAGGTAGAATCAGACGACTGAAGAATTCAATGCCATAGCCGGGATTTGAATCACGGATCTCCCGGTCTCCGTACGGTTGCTCTAACCACTGAGCTACCATGTCAAGTTACCGGTACGACATTAAATTCCTCAACTGATTCGCATTTTTCCCGGTAAACCACAAGGAGATCTCAAATTGTATTGAAATGACGTACCCCAATGGCGACCTATAGGGGTTGAAACTATGAAGCCCGGGACTTAAAAGTACTTAAAACATTATATATAATATGTCATATAATTATTTGATGACAATAAAAATTTCGAGATATTCGTTGTTGCTATTGGTTTGAATTTTCTAGTACAAGTTTTCTTTTCTTTTGTTTTTTAAGTGCTAAGACACAATTCCTTTGCTTCTCATGATATTCCAGAGGTATTGAATTTCAAAGCCAACATACAGCTTTTTAAAGACTTCACTATCCTTCAGCATCTTATACCTACAATGAAATGCATAGTGAAACCATTTCTAAAAACGTTTATCTTGATTAACATGAAGTAGATAGAAAAATTGAACCGTAGTGGGAAGAAAAATTCATGTGAATGTAACAATTTAGATATTTTATTTAGAACAATGTAAGATTGAGGCTAAGGTCTCTAAGATTATAATAATTGTCAACACAGCGACCTCCATTTTAGTATCATTATGAGAGTTAAGTATACTCGGCTTTAGGGAAAATAGTCTGTGTTACACTCACATGACTTTCTCTACTCTTGTACAAACTATTTTTACAAACGCTTATTCTCCATATGTTTCATGTTAATCGAGATATCGAGATTTTAATCTTATTGCTAATTTTCTTGTAGATGCAAGGGGAATTGTTAGCCTTTAAGCGATAGTCAAATATTTTAAGAGCTGGTTGCTATGTGGAGTATTCCATTCTCTTTGCATTACCAGGACAAAAAAACGAATAAGGAATTTGAGAAAAGGTATAACTATTGGAAAATTTAAGGGAATAACAAGCAATATCTCGAAAATGGTTGACTCAACAACAAAATGTATATGACATAAATTGTGTTTTTCAACGCGATCTACATTTTTGTGTAGTAAAAGTTTGTCTCTTTCTTATGGTTTATCAGTTATGCAAAAGTCGTTCGCAATGAAGCATACTTTTGGAGACATTCCCAGAAAATTTGAGATATACATTTCATTTGTCATGAAAATATCTTAAACTGAAGTAGTATACTTGATGTTATATTTATTTAACATTATTGTAGCCCCACGTTTGGGAGCCAATTTGCGAGTGTATTTCTTATAATGTTTGTCTATTTGTGTTTACTTCACGCGTTGAAGCCATCTTGTGACGTCATTCATTTGTTCGGTTTGTAGCTCCATCTGGTGTTAGCAATTTGCAGCAGTGTTAGTGTTCGTTTGAAAGAACGCTATTGTTATCTTAATTAATTTTGGTTTACTGTCCTCCGGCTAGCTATTATTTCTCGGTCGAACATATCTCTTGATCAGGGTGTGTAAACGGAAAGGAATCTTTTATCCAAAGATAACACTGATGAAGAAATTTATTATACACTTTTATTGTCGAAACACAGTCACTATCACATTTACATATTGATCTTGACACTCGCCAAACTGAAACTGTTATAATAACTTCATTACTGATAATTCTTAATTCGCGTACTTCAACATTTTGTATAATTAACTTTATAATACTTGAAATTTTTCATAACTCTGTTACGCGTAACCTGCAAATACTTTCGACGAACTGACGGGAATGCGACGTGTAATATACAAAGAATTTTTATGAACTGACCGACTGAAGGACTTTACCTCTAACCTAGCTCTATTTATACTCCCACTCCCCGATATGCCTAAAGATTATAACTGAGCTGCAATTGGCTAATAAAACGCGCCAACATTAGCGTCTATTTTTATATCCAATGAAAATTATGAATACATATGCTCTAGGGAAACGTTCCAGAAGATTCTCAAGGAAAAAACGCGCCAACATTACGTAACTTCCTCGTTTCCAATAATGATAAACAGCTCACCCCCTCGCTGCATTATTGCGCTATTATTGTCAGTTTCAGTAAGGCATTAAAAACTTACTTCTCAACAATAATTACAATCAATAAACATCTCAAATCAATGTCACATAAAAATGCATATTCATATTACAATCATTATTTACATTTAAGTAATTTGTGATACAAATTACTGCATCAAAACATATGATAATTTTAATCAAAATCGTTATAGCCATTTTTGAGAAAATTAAAATGATCGAAAAATGTTCCATGTAAAGGGTAATCTGGGGTGGGGGGATTTTCTTGAAAAACTTCGTGTCGCATCTCTGGAAGATAGTGAACCTAAATACCAAGTTCGGTGTTTACCGGACTGTTCGTTTCTGAGTTATGCTGTTCACAGATAGATAGGCACACACGCACACACACACACACTGACATGTCTCAAAAATGTTTTTTTTTGGATTCAGGGGGTCTCAAAACATGTATTTCCGGTGAAATCTCGGTATCAAATTTTTGGGTGGAATACAATACTTCCCCTACTTACTATGCGTAGTAGAGAAAGTAAAAATCATCCGTGGCAGAACGGAAGAATAATGCATTATAATGTTTTACATTGATTTTAGCTACAGAATATTAGAAATATAATTCATTTTTAACAGACATTTAAAACGGTAAAAATGTAACATCCGTGATAAACAGAATGGCTGAATATGCCTCTATGATTAGGAGTAAGAATAAGACAAAATTCCAAATAATTCCAAATTGTTGAAGTTTGGAGTTGTGATTATTTTTTACATTAATAACATTTTCGATACGATGCGACACTTTTTAACTCATTAAATCTAATAAAAAGACATTGGATTTGTATGCACATGCACATTTACTTTGTTTTTATTTGTGATATGGAATAAAATTATACATGTTTCATGTTCTTCTGTGCTTGTATGTGAAGTTTTTGTAGTCTATATAACTACATATTTGCTGCACGTTTCACCCTTTTTGCCATGCATCGAGCATATAATACACCTATTTTTATTTTTTAATTTTAAAATTAATATTTAGAACGCAATAATGACAAAATGAAGTCCTTACTGCAAAGATACCCCTACGGAGGTTCAGAGTAAACTTGAGATTGTTTCTTTAAAGTATGTAGGAAAATTAAGCGATAAATTATGCAGTATTTTAGAGAGAAATCCCGATATTAAAGCTTTTTATTTTGCGAAAAAATATCTTCAATACCTTCAGTTAGTAAGTGCTTTTAAATATTACTCAACAACTTCTGTAGACGTGGAAGGATCTTACTCGGCATACAAACTTGTGTTAACCGATAAACGTCATAAACTTACATCTGAGCATTTAGAGAAAATTATCATTGAATAGTGCAGATCGAATTATAACGACCGGAATGATGTCTAAGAAAGAATGTACATGTACATGATAAAAGGTGTAAGCTGAAGTTTTACAATTGCAATGCATATTTTCGAAATTATAGAGGATATTTTAAAGATTTTTATAGAATAAATGCATGCACGTTTAGATACTTTATACAAATCCAACGTCTAAGTACTTATAACTCAGCTCCTCCTTAGAGTAGAGTAACGTAAAAATGGAGTACAGATATATGACCTAACACTGAAATCTAGAGGTCTATTGTGTGATTCTCCGTCTTTATTGTTTTTAGTTAAATAGACCGGTATTTTTAACAAGGGATTGTAAACTACTAACTAGACTTTTTCCTGGTGAGCCAGTAACTCCCAGGTGTTCCTATCTTTGTCGGGCTAGCACTTTACAGTCGAAGATTATATGAGAGGCAGCTTCAACCTCCTTACCACATAACCTACAAATTGGAGTTTGCTTACAATTACCCATTATATTGTTACATGCTGAGTAAATGGCCTAAAAGTTCACTTGAAAATTAATTTAAGGTACGGACCGCGCGCGTAAGCCGGGCTTTGGATTGGTGAACATCTCCCACCTTCCTTTTTGATAAGTAGGAACCCCAAACGTTTGGGAAATAAATCTAGGACTGTGTGAGTAGATTTGTGTTATGAATTTTGTACAGTAAAAACCCACGCCTTCCTCTAACCTCCACACCATGTTTCGGTCCTCCGCAGCGAAGTAGATATACGCCCCCTCATTGTACGTACTGGGTAGTCAAAATTAATTTAATTTTCATGTGAGCTTTTAGGCCATCTACCCAGCATGTAACAATATAAGATGTTTTCTTAGTCTACATTGGCCTGTAAAGTAATAAATATAGATATAGGTGATTCAATGGAGGGGAACCTCACGCGCTGCGACCTGCATAGGTCTATTGCGGCTACTACCCCCCCCCAGGGAGAAGGGATGAAGTGAAGGAATCACAGGGGGTTACAGGCCGTAGGTAGACAGATCATACAGACGCGTGGAAGTCACTAACATTTTCAAGAGTTTTTAACTCGTCCCACTGCTGCAGCCGCCGAGAGAGGGCGATGGACGATCCGCCAACCAAGCAGCCCTCTGGTGTCCTCGGGGAGTGCCCTTTCCTTTGAGAATACACTTCTGCGCCAACTATCCGACACCGTCATACGACACGAAACCTAGAAGCACACCTGTGTAAGATGAGAAGGAATCGGAATTAAAGGGAAGTGATGGAAAGGAAATCGTGCTGAAGAAGAAACCATTCCAGCATTCGCTTGCGGACTCCTGGAAACGACGAAAAAACCCATAGGTCAGAGTGGAAGATCGCCGGAAATTGTACCCGGGATCTCCCGAAAGGAGCTGCTCACGTTGCCGCGGTGCCACCTCGCTCGGTAAAGTGCCTATTATTAGCCGAATTTGCGGCCGAATGAGATTTAGGACTAACTCTATTTCTGGTAAGAGATAGAGTTAGTCTGAACGTTCTATTGGTCTGTGTTCTTCCACTTGCGCCCATTTTCTGCTATTATTGGTTATTTGTAGCCCACTCTGAGATGGTTCTCCTATCAGTGGTTACAGCTCCTCCTTACCTATATATTCCTGTCATACATTAGAGGTCTGCACGGGTCGAATTTTTAGGCTCGGCCCGTTCTCGCTCCATATAACGAGCTCAAGCACGTCTCGAGCCCAAGAATACCTTATACTGTATCACCGGGCCCGGGCCCGATTGTTTAATATTGTTTTAAACAATTTTTTTAATTATTTACCTTTATTATTATTATTATTATTATTATTATTATTATTATTATTATTATTATTATTGCTTGCAGTTCACCAAGTGCTGTTGCCTGCGATGCGAAGGAATTCGGATTCAGTTTTCGGTACCGGCATCTGGGAGACCTGATAAGGGATGCACTCAGGTCCTTGGGACCTATTGAGGTCCCACTTTTCAGAAACCGTGACGGCTAAGGTAGAAATCGGTATGTTGACGGCGTACTGCCTTATTGACAACATACAGAGCGGGATGGCTCAAGCGGTAACGTCTGTAGCCGCATCGGGAGGTTGTGGGTACGATTCCCGTGACCGACCTTCCTGACCCATGGCGTTTTTCGGGGTTTCCCTGGCTCGCCAGGTGAATGCTAGGAAGGATCGTTACATCCCTCGAATTTCCTGTCCCTCCATTTCATCTGCACTCTCATTTCGCTTCACCTTTTATCTGCTAGGTTTCCTTCAGGGTTTAAGTGTCGACGGGAGGTCTCGGTGTGTGTATGGCGGGGAAAAGGATGTTCTCAGTCAACCTTCGTCGTCCCATGACTGCGAGCGGTCTCTGAGCTCCGGCCCTCCAGGGGATGTGTAAGCCAACAGAGGGGAGATCAAATCTGTAAATGGTAGGGACCCTGCCCTCCGCCTGTCGTGTCTCCTGGTCCGGTCGCCCTCTGTCTCCTCTCACCTCACCCCTCCCTCTCAGGGGTGCCCCGTCAGGGGCCTAAGCAGAAAAGATCTGCTTAGGTCAAGGTGCTAAGTGCCACTACACTTCTAGTCCGATTCCTATCCTATTGACCATGTGCCGCCCCTATTACTGTACTGTATTCAGAAGTCCTGCGTGTGACTGGACAGTGGAAGACGGAGTTTGCAGTTACCGTGCTGTTGTATTTATTATTTACAAGTGCAGAAAAATTATTTATTACTAGTTGTACTACTGTGTTGGATATATGCAGACCTCTGTCATACATGCGGATAATGTATACTGGCTGCTTTAAAACTAAAATATACCCTATTAGAAATCAATGTAAATGTGTATAGCACTGCGGAAAATGCGACTAACGATATGCTTGAGATGCATATCGGTAAATGCTGATTGCTCATGATTATGCTGTCCGCTTTAGCCATCCATTTTGTGGCTCATCAACACCTTCACCAAGTTTGATTTCCCTTGGGAACAGGTACGTGACATGTCAGTGGTGTTACTCGACAGCTCATATTCATCTCAGTCAAAACTTGAGCAGGATCTTGCATGTTGGGGAGAACAGGAACTAACGTTTCTGTTAGCTTATTTACTTCCTTATTTAATTTTTACTTTCTCTGCCACCTAGTTTATAGTACTGTGTTCCACCCAAAAAAATTCGATGACGAGATTTCACCGGAAATACATATTTTGAGGCCCCCTGAATCCAAGAAAAAGCCTTTCTAGTCTTGCCTGTGTGCATTCTGCACATGCGCTGTGTGTCTGTGTATAACATAACTTTAAAACGAAATGTTCGATATACACCAAACTTGATATGTAAATTTAGTATCTTCGAAAGATGCAACACGCAGATTTTTCAAAAAAATTCCCTAAACTATCGGTTAGGTGCATCGAACAATTTTCGAAATTTTTAATTTTTTTCAAAACTTGCTCTAACGATTATGATTAAAGTATTATGTCTAAGATTTTTACGAGTACATGATAAATAAAATCTATTTCTCGAATTATCTGGGAATAGCTGTTAAATCATCTTCTTTCGGAAGGAATTTTGTATATCAGGTAAACCGTAAGAAATAGCAAAAACATACTACACTAAAAATGCACAATTTATTTCTAATAACCTTTCTGTGGCATCAGCCATTCCGAGATATCCATTATTGCATTATTGTTTTTGAATTGCTCAATACTTTATCATTTTTTAAAGTGCTGTCGCAATTCAGTTATTGCTTGCGATGTCATGGAAAAACTTATGGAAGTTCAAGCCTAGTAACTCGCTTTTGGACATCTAAATATCGATTCGTTTCCTCTATTCGCCTTATGCCTACAACATGTGCAATGAAAACAGGATTAACACGAAGTAGATATCAAAATTAGCTTTGGTAAGAATATATTTAGAAGATACATATATCTGATGTGTTGTATTTACATTACTTTTTCTACCCATTCTTCAACAAACTGTTCTTAACAAAAGCTTATTCTTGTATCTACATGTTAGTCGAGATAAATATTTGTAGAAATGATTTTATTACAAATTTCCTTTTAGCTACAGTGGGAATATGGAAATACAGTAGGCTCTCTTACTGTTTACCAGTTATGAAATACTCATTTAGGATGAGTAGGACTGAGAGGCTCTTCCCAGAAAATTCATGATCCACATTTAATTTTTCATTACCATATCTTAAACATATGGTATTTTAAACAAAATGTTAGAGCCATTTTTGAGAAAATATTTTTTTTTAAAAAAAAATCCTTATAAACGGTAGATTGTGGTGAAGGGATTTTCTCCATGCTGTTCACACACACCTTTTTTATAAAAATGCTTTTTCTGGGTTCAGGGTCATCAAAACATATATTTTCGGTGAAATCTCGATATCGAAGTTTTGGGTGGAACGGAATACTACTTATACGTAGTAGGAAAAGAAATAAAGAATGCTGGACAAAGAAAGTCACGTAAACGTGACATCAAATTTTTATTACTATCTTCCTACGAGGTTCCCCAGATCTGCATTGTTAAAACACTAACTGAAACGGCAGCTCGTATTATTGCGTTAACTGTGCATATTCTCTCTCTCTGTCTATCTTCTCCACTCTGCTCTCACTCTCTGTCCCCTCGCTTTGATTCTGTCTTCTCTCATTCAGCACCTTCTTCCCCTCTCTCTCCATCTCCGTTCTCTGTATTCTATCACCCCTGCCTTCTCACTTTATATATAAACGTTTAAAGAATGTGTATTGAAACCTTACATTCTTTTGATTGTTTTTTTTTGTAACCTTTATAAAATTAGAATGGTATATAAAATGGCGACTCTCTTAAAACTTTGCTATTTTTATGTTAACCGCAGTTCGTACGGGGTTGCATTATAAGAAATTTGACGACAATTTCAAATTGGGTGGAAATCGATGCATAATAGAGCATAGTTTTTTTCCATAATAATAAATGTTACCAATACTTCTAGATTATTTCACTATAAAACAACGCTCCTGAAGTTTTAGTTTTGCATACATTTGTCACCTTGTTATTTAAATTATGCTTATTTGGGACTGTGAAATGCAATAAATTTCGGAATTGAAACCAGAAGTGAAATACCAAGAAGTTAAAAAGCTCCGATAACTACTTTGTTTCTATACCTTTCTTGGACACATTGTTTGACAAAGTGATATAAGCAGTTCTATGTCGGATGATTGTCACAGTTAACTAATAATGATCTAGAAAATTAACATAACGCGTTTGAGATGAGCAAGTTTTATGGCTCAGAGCCAGTTGTATTCTCCTCAATGTGAAAACTGTCGGATTATATGTCATAATGCGGGAATTACGTAACAAGTTACGTGCCTGTGAAAACCAGTTTCAATGAATACAGTATACTTTGCGTTTCTCTAAACAAGAATCTCAGGCTGCATACTTGTAAGGGGCAAGCCAGCCTCTGCTACTGCTTCAGGCCTTAAAACTTCTGGTAGTGGTGTTAACACCCGGCACCAAAGGCGGTGATCACTGATGATACGTGAAATGAAATAATAACACTGAAAGGAAATTTGGGAAGAAAAATTTCCAGGGCAAAGTTTAGTGTGCTTTCCGGGCACTTGCCGGTTATGAAAACTGAGGAAAACCTGAAAAAATGGCAGGGAGGACGGTCCTGACGGGATTTGCACCGCAGATCTCCTGTTCACGAGTTCGTGCCTTAACGATCTCGCCTACCGTGTTCTCCTGAAAAGTAAGAACCATAAAGCTTTTATCAAAATTTGTGCCATAGCAATAGCTTTTTGGAAAACTGATTCTATAATTTGCTCAGTTCTTCTCATGTGCAATTTTGCTCAACATCCATTGACCACTTTAGGAATGCAAGCTAATTGAATTTAATAGAGAAGATGTCAAATAATAAATAAATATTTTACAAGATTATGTTATATTACCTTAATAATTTACATTATGAAAAGGTAGAAACAGACTGAAAAATGCAACGACGTACCCGCGATTTGAACTACGGATGTTTGGCTTACCGTACCGCTGCTCTTACCAACTGAGCTACCACGGCACGATATTAAATTCCATAACTGACTCACATTTTTTGTAAAGGGCGTTCTCAAATTGGTTTCCAGATAGTTTACCCCAATGGAGACTTACAATTTCGTACGTACTTCAAGCCCGGGCTTCACAGTTAACCAGTATGCCATTGCAGATCAGTTGGTTAGAGCAGCGGCACGGAAAATCGAAGATCATGTTTCAAATCCTGGCTATGGCATTGAAATTTTCATTCTGATACTACTTTTGTAACTCTATGTGTATAGAATAACAGTTAAGTAAACTTTACATTTAGTTAAAACATCCTCTACTGCCTTTTCTTCGATATTGTACAGACTACTTCACCAAACTTTTCCTTGGTTATAAATTTGTTTTTGTATTGAAAGTTTGCTTTGTCATTCTCAGGGGCCGGATTCTGATAACATGTCACTTTATATTTTATGACAATTTTTTTCTTTTTACGTCACTATTTTGGCATTTTGTTGTCCCTTGCGTCCTTATTTAGTCATGTATATTGAGTATATAAAGATTTTGATATTATTGACGTTTCACATAAGGTTCACTTATCAAACATCAGCAATTTCATTATTCAACTGAAAAATAAGAGTAACTTTGTATATCCTTCACTCGCATTCCCGGAAACAAAATCATTTATATTAAATAGTTATTCTGGAAAAAGTTGCTTGTGAGTGGAGGAATGGCAGGAGAAGGTATAATTACTGTTATGAATTCATGTCCCAAACTAGGGATGAGACAGGGCAGTTTTGTCTTTTTCGTGTTAATAAATGCCTACGTCCAGTCAGGTTGCTATTGTCCTCATCCCTATGTCGTTTCATAGGCTCTGAAGTCGTGTTCATTCGCAATAAATGTTTTAAAAATCTCAGAACGCAGAGTTACACTGCAGCTTTGCAAGATCTACTTCAAAAATAATGTTCTTGATTTTCCTTTCAGATTCTTCAAACAAGAACAAGGAACAAATATATTTTAAATTAATTTTCTATGCCATTATTATATTTACTTTTTAATTGTATATTATATACGTGTATAAATTAATTTACAACTTTCTGTGTAATAATTGTAATTAAATAAATTTCACTAATAGCTTTGTAATTATTAGTTCATTTTTTAAATTTTAGGGTAACTTTATAGGTAAGTTTTGAAATGTTTTTACACTGGTCATTATTATCCTGTGTTCGACTTCGTAACAGCCTCAGCAGTAAATAAATTAAAAAAAAAAGCACAAGCAGTCACTCGTCTTCAGCAGAGGATTGCTGTAGAAATTTGAGCGCGCTGATCAGTTACACTCTGCCACAGGGATCAACACCCGAGAAGTATTCGGAAGCCAGAGGTCAACAATCTTGCAAGGTTGCAGTGACTAATTATGCGCGCTGTGGTACTATTTATTCATACATCTCCTCTGTTTAACAGGAGGAACATCATTTAACCAAACGTTCAAACACAGAGTGTAAAGCAATTAGGTGACTCAAGATTTAGGATCTCATTTCATAAAGTAAATCAAGCAAAAACCAGTGTACCAAAGATAATTGTTGCGATTGGTATTCTGAACTTTCAGCAAACCTGAGTGCTTCTCCTCCACAAAATGTTGTTTATATTGGAGATAAACTACAATGGTGTGTTCTTAAAGATTAAGACGAATGTTACATTTGCATGTCTTTGTCTAGCCACTATTGTATTAAGCTTCTACAAGTTATTCTTGAGAAAGCTTATTTTTATCGGCTTATGTTAATCGAAATTAACGTTTACAGAAATTATCTTATTATTACTATTATTATTATTATTATTATTATTATTATTTTATTTTGCATTTCAATGTTTGAAAACGATTCTCTATATGCTAGCCTTGGATTTCCATACTTTTTCCATGACATCTTACAAATTGTTCTTACGAAAGTTGATTTTCCTATCTATTTCATTTTAATCGAAATAAAACTTTCCGTTATAGATACAAAGGGAACAGCGATATCAGTTGTCTAAGAACTGGACGCTATATGCTGGCCTTAAAATTCCATACTGTTTCCATGCAATCGCGAGAAACAACTGAAAGTTGAGAGTGCTTTAAGCACTTAAGAAATGAACAATTCCAACCTTTAATAATGCATATCTCAGAAATGACAGAAATGCCACATTAAACTTATTAGAAATAAATTGTATGCTTTAAAGAGATCTAATTTGTGTAGTGCGTTTTCGTCTATCGCTTAACGTTTACTAGTTATACAAGATAGTACAAAGTGCCTTGCAAATGAAGTGACCACCCACTCTGACCTTGGGTTTTTCGTGGTTTTCCCTGGTTGGTGGACGAATGATGGTGTGATTTCTCATCTACCGCGATTTTTAATTATCATTTCACTTTCACTCCGTTTCCTTCTCATCTTTCAAGTGCCTTCTAGGTTTCGTGGTGTATGGCGGTTCCGTAATGATGGCACGGATGCTTGCTCAAAAGAAAGAGTATTCCCGCGTATACTAGAGGGCTACTTGGTCGACGAGTTGTTCATCCCTCTCTGGGTAGTTCCAACAGTGGGACTGGTCTTCGAGCCAGAAGCTATTAGGAACTTCTGCGAGTCTCTGTGGCTTTCCTGCGGCCTGTAGTCTCCTGTGGTTCCTTCACTCCGTTTCTCCTGGGGATCGTAGCCACAATAGTTCTATGTAGGTTGCAATGCACGAGGTGCCCCCCTCCGTTATATAACCTATACTATAATAAGTAGTACAGAAAGTCAAAAAGACAACTGAATTTATTGGAAGAAAAGTAAGAAATATGTACCTCTAATACGTAGTTAATGCAATGGAGTAAGTGGACAGCTTCAGATATTTGGGGTGTACAGTTTGGTAACATGTGCCGTTGTCAAAAATATCGAGAAAACAATAACGGCAGAGAAAGGTTTTAACAGAAAAAGTAAACAGGTTCTGCGAAGCTTTGAGGAAAAGCTAAGAAAAGCACTAGTAAAGGCCTTTTATTTGAGAGTATAGTGCAGAAGCTTCATCGTTGCAACGAAGAGAAAAAGCATGTTGATAGCATACGGAGCGTGGGAATGGAGAAGAATGGAAAATGTGAATTGTCGATATAAAATCGATTATGCAGCCATTTCTTTAAACCGGTTGAAAGGAGAACAATGTTGGAAAACTGATTGGAGAGAAGGAGAGGATTGGCTGGAAATGTGGATGAGAGACGTTAAGAGATGCATTGAACGGATTGGTGAATGATGAAAAGATTGTGGCAAAAGAATAGACTGCTCATATGTGGAGATGAAGAGGAAAGCGGAAGAGTTTTTTAAATATTGAGTAATTAATTATAGTAATTACTACAAATGCTAAAGCTGTAATTATACAATGCTTTAAGATGAATTAATCCGCTGTGTCCATTGTGTTCAGTCGCAAAAAGGTTACGTTTTAGTGAGCAGAATGTTCGCGTTAATTTGCTTCATAAACAGGAAGAAAATTAACCCATATGCTGAGATGCGGTTTTGGAAAAACTTAAGATGTTATTAGGAAAGCATGCATAAGATAAAAATTTAGACATGAAATTATTCAGATTGTACCTACTAGTTGCCACATCCATATATTTGGCCCACGTCAGAGAGAGGGAGAGAATATGTGTGAGTGGGAGTGAGTGAGAGAGAGGGAGGGAGAGGAAATTGTTTTGTGATTAGGCTAAAAAGGTCCTACGTACTCTTCGAGGTTTCAAGGACTTTTCCACTTCAACTATCTATTTATGTAGAAAGTTTGATCTAATCCAAATAACTATGTGATGTGGATTAAAGATTAATGAAAATTAGTTTTTTTAGTATTATGCAGACATGCATTATTCATGTTTTTATTTAGTAATTCATATTATTAAAATATATGGCCCGGGATGGAAAAACGCATTTATTGGTTTGTTAAAACTCTGCTGGTAATTAACCTATAGAGTCGCTTGGCGTTGCACGAAGGACCTAAAACTATTGGTTCCTTTAGGCGTCCTTTAAATTTGTACTGATATACTAAATCGGTTCATTATCCACAAATATACAGGATATATCATAATTAATATGTCAAACTGAAACGGTTAAACGTAACAGAAGCAGAAAAAGTTCCAGTAAACATGGGTCCACAAACAAGCCGTGTGCGAGATTTATTATTGCTAATATGTGGTTATGGGCCACCACTGAACCGAATTGCTTAAGTCTGTTCTCCTTGAGCAACGTACATGCATGGTATATGCATGATGGAGCACAGGCACATTTTGCTACTACTGTAAGAAGACATCTAACGTGGAGATATGGTCCAAAATGGACAGGTCGAGAAGGGCCTGTACCTTGGCCTCCACGATCACCTATCTCAATCCTTTGGATTTTTCTGTATGGGACTTCAAAAGTGCAGTGTACAGCACTGCCGTTGATACCGTTGAAGTACTGGAGCAGAGAATTGTACGTGCTTGTTAAGAATTCCAAGATGATCCTGGGGTGCTTGAAAGAATTCGAAAGTCATTGCAGAGACAAGGTGCAGTATTGCTTCCAGATGCAAGGACGACACTTTGAACACCTGCTTTAACAGGAAAGAGTGTACAGTATTAATAACATGTAACATACTAAAGTAGAATAGTATTTCTTGTTAAGTTAAGCTATGAGTGAATTTTGAGGCAAGTTAGAATGACACTTGTCTTAATTAGGACGATGTTGCTTAATGAAGTCAGTGGCGGCTTGTAAACATATATTTGCAATTATCTCACACATGGCTCGTTATCAGACCCATGTTTACTGGAACGTTTTTGCTACTACTATCATATACTTTCAACCGTTTCAGCTTGCGCTATTAATTATGATACATCCTGTATAATCCTTATACTTACTTATTGCTGCTGAGCGAATGTAACGAATATGCACAGCTGTGTAATGTACTAGAGTTTGTGTAGTTCAGTGTATGAAACCAGGTTGCTATTAGAAGATTGTGATAAATATGTTATATACTTTGTACCCGCTCGAGGCATTGTCTCCGTTGCACAGTCGGTAGAGAACTCCTGTGTGCTGTGTCGTAAAACTCAGTTAGGTTCTCGACTATCTTGACTTTTTTTCCCTTGCAGTTAAGAGGTTTTCATGGTGTTTTAATCTCTGTGTGCACTTTAAATTAATTAGTGTATATTAGTCTGCCACTAAAATGCTAAATACCTGCTGCTGTTTCGAACGCGCTCTATATAGTCAGTGACTGCGGTGGAATCTCATTTTACCCATCGATGCTTGGACCCATTTATTACTTGGAAGCACCCAAAGGGCGATGTCCGTTACCTCCAATGGTAGGATGAGGACGACATTAGAACGAGGGGACCTGGACTACAGCTTTTACTTTGGGCTCCGAACCACGTTAGGCTAAAGAGCACAGTTGCATGGATCTATTGCTTATTGAAAAGTTTACTTAAAGTAAATAAGTGTGATTAGAATCTTGTTAGATAGCTAAATTATCATAGATTTAATCTATTGACAACTGCATACTTAGCCTTATTACAGCAACATCTTTACGTTTTATCGTATTCTATCGTTTCTCTCTTTTATAGAAATGTTATTCCTTAACTTTCTCTTGCCCATTTGAGATAAATACAAATACTCTGTTTTTTTTGGTAGAAATACGTAGGAATTTGTAATATTGGCGAGTTGTTTCATGAAGGAACAATTTTGCAGTTGTTTCTGTTTAAAGAACGAATGATTAACGGAACACTAAACTCAGCGTCTGTACAAGCTATAATTTAAAGAAGGAATGAATTAATAGAACCAGATAACTAATCATGCAACAACAATTTAGGAACAATTTTTGTAATAGTCCAGCTTAAACGAAGCAAGGAAGTTAATGAGTGTGATATACTTCTGGCAATGATTTCTCTCATTTTTTCTAACACTCCATGAAATCTTACATAATATTGTATTCTATATGGTGATTTAAATTTTCATGTGCACGACTGTTTTAAATTTGCAGTTATTTTGTTAAGATTGCATTTCGAGAAGGGTGGTGCTCACAGGACCTCTATGCAGTCTTGTCAATGACCGAACCGCCGCAAATGCAGTGAAATTCCAAGTATTTGCTTGCCCAAGAAATCGTTGCGTCAACTTTATCAGACGCTGACGTCGCGACGCCTATGCGATACGTCTGGACTTGGGATCGATCCGGAGACTCCACCCTGACCCGCCTCTCTGAGCGCAGGGGGGACAATGACAATGAAAAACTTGTTCACTTCCTGCTGTTAGGCTTTCGCCTCCAACTTTTGTCTTACAGAGAATCAATTGTTGGATTCCATCTGCTTCTTGGGTGGGGGGCATAATCTCTTGTGTTACATTCACACGACGTTCTGTAACAAGCATCGTTTTTATTTGTATACCTTCTACAATGTGTTTTTAAAAAAACTTATTTTTCTATCTACATCACATTGAGATAAACGTTTGCAGAAATGTTTTCATTATATAAAGAGAGAATAGAGGAGGATGAAGCGATAATCAAATATTGATATGTATCCTGGCGTTGAAATTCCATACTCTTTCCATGACATCCCGAGAAACAGCTGAATCGCGACCAGTTCAAAAACAGACCAAAGTAATGAAAAATTCAAATAAAAAATTACGAATTTCTCGGAAATGGGGGACGTCATTGTTTTGTATGGTGGATGTCATTTTTTTTTTAAATTTGGAATCAATACTTTGTTCTAAATACATCTACAGTTTTGTGCAGTAAAGTTTTGTCTTGCTCTGCGCCTTGGCGCTGTGGCTAGATCACGGGGCTCTGATTCCCAGGCATGGAATGCGCCCGGGTTCAATCCCACTCGGTATCATGAGGAAACCGAGGAGCTGCGATAGCAACGATCCCGGCCACGGCGGGTAACATTCTGGCTGAGGAATTCGTGATGCTCTATCGATTGGATGATCGCCCACCTTTGTTGTGCGTACGTGGGCGTGAGGCCGGCAGTCGGTTTGGCGTTACATGGGCTGTAACTGGATAATATGTAAAGAAGATTTTGTCTATCTCTTATATAACGTTATACAAAATTCGTTCCTAATAAAGAGGACTTCTCAGGCTATTCCCAGAAAATTCAAAGTAGACATTTTTTACTGATGTATATTCCTTAAACCTAAGGTGTTTTAAACAAAATCGTAGGTTATTTTTGAGAAAATCAAAAGTAACGAACCCTTTTGCGTATAAAGATCCGTTTGAGATGAGTAAATGTTCTTGAAAATCTACGTGTCACATTCTTGGAAGATGAACTTAAATATGAAGTTTGGTACTTACCCGAACCTTTTGTTTTTGAGTTATGGTTACACACACTCACACACACACACACACACAAGCGCGGGGACTTTTTTCTTAACGTGATTTTCTTACTTCGAGGACCTGTGTTACCGGTGTTACACCGGTTAACTCTCTACATTAAATTTGGGGTAGAATTCAATACTTCTTCTATCAAAGTGATAGATTCACTTAAACTCAGCAATAATAAATTATATTACATCGTCGTTTTATAGTTAGCTCACCTAAAGTTTAGAATTTATATAATGCGCTTTCAGTGTGTGTGATCTTTCACACGATTTTGGTCTTGGCAGAGTAATGAGGCGTACACACAAAGCGAAGATTAAAGATGCTATAGAAAAGCCAGTGTTGCCAACTTGCATAATTATGTATTATCTCATCATTTGATTGTTTTGTAAGTAAACTCTCTCGTTTTAATGACTTTTTATAATTGAATTCATCATAGTATCCATTTATATTGGATACTATTCATCGAAATTCAATCGTTCCAGATAAATCAATCTGCTTTTATTTTGTATTTTGAAATTATACCATATTTGAAGATTTTGTGCGGTACACATTTATGAAATGCTTCACAGAATCTCGGAAATAATCAATATATCTTGCTCCTATATTTATTATTTCCGAAATTTTCCTCGTTTTTTACTTTCTCTCGCATTTTGCTACGAATATGGAAATGTTTCATTCGAATAAAACAACTGAAAATAAGTAAGGGACTACAACTATAATAAAAACTAAATTTTGTAATCTCAGGCTTAAAGGAATTATCCAAATACTTAAAAGTCCTTTATATAAATGTTCTTTTTTTGTTTTCTAAACAGATGCCTGCAGCCTTCTGATTCAAATATTAAAATATGAGTAAAAGCTATATATTGACATTTCTGTAAATACCCTTTAAAGTCTTCATTCTAAATAGATTTTCTGTAAACACAAAACCCTTAAAACATACACTACTTGGTACCGTAAAATATAGAGGTTGTTAAAATAAACCATTGATGTCAAATAAACCCTTTTGCCATCAAATATTTCTTAAATATACTCCGTTGTTTCAGTAATTTAAACACTTATCCTTGAAATGCTAGTTACTGGTTCTTTTATATCTCACGATCTCACGCAATATATTGCGATACAAGTACGTACGGTAAGAGCATCTTTGCAGAACGAGGAAAAAATTTGAAAACACAGACGAAGCTCAGTCCCTTCCGAGTTTCTGCAAAGTAACTTAACGCGTGTGTATTGCATACTATTTTTTCGACAATAGTGAAAATAAAATTAAAAGCCCTATCAGCTGTTCAAAAGCAGTATCAAGGTTGCACCGCTCTAGCCAGTGCGAATTTGTGATCGATTAGTCACGCCTGGTAATGTCGCTCAAGCCAGTCAACAAGTAAACGGTGAGATGACTGCTTGCGTCGAAAGTTATATGTAAATGCCGCATGAATTAAATTGTAAGTAAGGAACTAAAGAACGGTAAGATTGAAATAGTAAAATTAATTTATCAAACTTGATTATATTACATGTCTGCAACAATATACACATTTATTATACGGAGTATATCAATATTTGGAGGATTAAATACATTTTATCAACGTCTGCAGTAAGAATACAAAACGCACTGTGTGCAGGGCAGGAATGTCAACTTCCCACGTATGAAAACGTGTGGAATGGGAAGTGGTTAAAAACACACTTAGAAAAAGAGAATTTACAAACCGTGTATATTAGAATTCAAACGTAATAGTCACACTGTTAGGCTGAATATGTTTTATTCAAAGCTAACGTATATAAAAACCGAAGTAGTATTTTTAACTGGTGGTACAGCACGTCATTTTTATCATCGCCAACTTGAAACAGAGAAAATCAAAAGGATCTCGTCACTAAAGGCCTTGGAATTGTGCGTGTTAATAGGAAATTAGATCGTATCGAGTCTGAATGCGCCTATAGTGTGAAGTTATATGTTTAAGGCTTACAGTTATCCATGTCTATATTTTGGAAGAAACTATCTCTTAGTATAATAATATAGACAATGTACAACAGCAGAGTGCTAAAGATTTCAGAATTTTAAAGTTTTAAGGATAGATTAAAAACAAATTTAAATCTGCTAAAGCCATTTCCCATTATTCTACAAACCATTTAAGGTATTAAACTGAAATTTTTACAGGATATATACGCGTGCCTCGTAAGTTCACTGGTCTACTTTTATACAATAAATATGTTTATTAAGCAAATAGGGTTATTTTCTTAATTATACCATCTTTTAATTCAAATTTATCAGCAATTTTCTTTAAAGGTTAACGGACCGTGTTATTAACACAGCACTTGAATGCTCATTTTATCATCCTAAAATTAATGCTATGTTCAATAGTTGCTGAAAAGAGGGCCATTTACGCCAGAAAATGTCATTCACTGGAAAAACATTCAAAATAGCAAAAATGGAGAAAACAAATGCGCATATTTATTCGCAAAGAAAGAAATCACATGGCTTGAACATACAGAAGCATGCATATTTAACAGTAATACAAATTTGTAAAGCATAAGTTATCCTAAAAAAGAGCCAAAGTTCACTCTCTACTCCAAAGTTGTATGTTGTTGCTTCTTTTTCTTCTGTGAAAGAATTCAGTGGTGCACAATTCACAGTGCAAAATGGCAGATGCAGTACCATTTTTTAAAATGTATTTCAAATATAAGATTATGCCTTCGGTGTTATAATATATATATATATATAATTAAACAGGAAATTCCAATTAATAAGATTGCACAAAAAAAACAAAATGTCACACGTTGAAAAACCTTAAAGGAAACCCTTGTCTTTACCTCTGTCAACAGATGTTTAAAAGGATATGTCGGAATTGAACATAATTATGGAAAACATGTGAATTTAAGCAAGATAGGCCTTCTAACTGAACAATTTTTAACGTCTTAAAGCACGCTTTTCCACATTGGTTAGTCGTAATGGCTCCAGAAGGAAAGGAAGGCACATACATCTTGCTGTATTTCTGCTTATAACGTTCCTTCAAAATTAGTGTTTTATGCGTGTTTTAAAAACTGTTTGCATTTTAAATTATGTTCGATGATGGAGAAATTGTGACTGGAGGAATCTCATTTACCGCTGATAGTTATTATAACCAAAATGTGCTCAAGCAGCTATGTAAATTCTTCACCATCCATCTATACTAAATAGTTTTGAGTATTTAGTTCCCGCGAAAAGTACAAAATGTTCTTGAAACATCACTATGAAGGCTGAAAAGTACAAACACTCTTGTGTCATCAGTACGAAACGCTGGCGGAATGATCTTCCTACGTTCTGGTGAAAGCAGCATGGAGAGACAGAAAGAAAGCCTCTGACAACTGTTTCACAATATGAGCAACCAGAGGCTACCGTAGACCATAATAATTTTAAAATTTATATTATAATTACAGGTTGTTGAAGCTAGAGGACCATAACAAATTTGCCGACCAGTGTACTATTGTTGCTGATGATTTGTTTGAATGTGTGTCCACGCCCAGAGAATACTGCTGGCAGTGTTGCGTAACATGCGTTCGCTTGACTGTAAGTTACGTAAAGGTTGTGCGCCTTCACACTGAGATCACAAACCTTTATGGGATAGTTAAAAATAACACATTTCTCCCTGTTTCCGTTTGCTGAGTATTACACTTAAAATACCAGCACCTTTTAAGCTTTCTTTATCAAAAATATTGCAGTCCAGCGTAATAGCATTTCTTATTTGGATGTTCTGTTTAACCCCTGAGATGGTGGTGCACATCAAGATGAAAACTGTATTTCAGCATACTATGGGATATGACATTTTAAAACCTTTTGAGGTATAATTAACACTTTACGTGATTTTTGTATGCTTATGGACTAGTAACACAAAATTAGAAGTATAATGCAGAAAATACGTTTCCATATTTCATTCGCAGACATTAATAATACTTGCTTTATCCATCGTCATTATATTATGGTACTTATATGTCGTGCATAACATTCAAAACGACTCCTAAAAACTTCTTGACTTTATTACATACATTTATAAAAATCCCGTGCAATAAAATAATCATTACGAGATTATTATAAGCGAATTATATCAACATTATATTATCAGTTACATACATTAATATCACGTTGAACAATTAAGTATGAGATTACTGTTACATAGTTTGTCTTTAACATATTACATATTAATTTATCTATCTGAACAAGAATATTCAAGCAATTCTCTTTTTGTTTCCTGCAGATCAACTCCATACAACTATTAAAATGTCCACTTAAAAAACACAAAAGAATATTACATTACTCATTGTATGCATTTATTTATACCACATTCCTTGTAATTAAATAATTGAATACCAGATACTTGGTAAAAGCAATGCAACAACTTTCGAAGCGAAGAATACTTCCTCCAGAATCACTCATCAAAGCGAATTGGCCGATTTTTCTTGATTCCATATCACCTTATACCATTCTATTGTATCGTTACGTTAGTTATTTTGTTTCTAGATCAACTTTAACACGATCAATATTAAATAGGCTTTTGTTTGCATTGAATCACAGAGTATACCAATGCTTACTGAATAATGATGCTGCTTTTAACCATCAACGATCGTGTTATGAACGCAAATAAGGTAAGCAGCCATTTTTAAATGGCCGTGGATAAAATATTGTATGCAACTACTGGGATGAGCGTAACTACCGCTCTCGTGTAGTTACGGATCTCGGCTTACGCCTCGTTCTTGCAAAACACATTCGAGGGGTAATGATGCTCATATCCCACTAGTTACATAACTAACTATTATTTCTTGAAAACCCAAATAGAGAGCGCTGAAACTTATATATTCACTAGACTGTAGACCAAGAAATTACACTTTTATTCTCAAGTCCCCTGTTTTGAGAGCTTCAAGAATTGTTTTCGATTCATTTTGTGGCTCTACTATGAACACAGGACTTCTAAAACGAAACTTAACATTTCTTAAATAAGCTCTTAGATATAGAATACTTTGACTTCTTATATACAGAGTGAAATTCGTGCAAGATAATGTAAGGTATCACGTTGAAAAGTTTCAAGGGGCAGGACGACGCCATTTTCTAACTGTCTGGGAATGGAAAGTCTAATCGTAGCTTTGATAAAGGCCTGTACTTTCTTGGTCATTTCAACATTTCATATCGCGACGAACCCACAGGGACTATAGGTTTGAAAGGGCTCTTGACAGGCTACTTAAATCAGAACATTTTCTGTATAACGGTCATCCTCCGTGGTGTAGTGGTTACCATGCTAGCTTCTAGTTCCCGAGGTCGCGGGTTCAAAGCCGGCGGAGGGCAATAGATTTTTTTCGGTCGTAAAAATTCTTAGCATGGCTTCCTTCGGAGGGGAAGTAAAGCCAGTGGTCCCGTGTCGTAGATTTACGGCACGTAAAAGAACCTCAAGCCTGATAAAGAGGCCTCTGAGCAAAATTACCGGTCTTTCACGCCCAATATAAAATGGGACGCTAAGGACCACAGCAGTTAAAGAGCGTCCATAAATAAACAATTCCATTGTATTAAAGCGGATTTTAGAACTGTTACAACGATTTGGATATGTACAGAATTTATTATAGTTTTCGTTGAAATAATTCTCCATTTTAGACAAACGTATTCCCTTGTCTGTACTTAAACTTTCTTCAGACCTGGCAAGGTCTGAAAACCTCAGCCGGTGTGCATCTCCAACAGAAGTACGATCGGGGATAGCAATTTTCCAGCATCTGCTTCTTGAATGGCAAAGACAGTCACAGGTCCCTTATTCACCGTTGAGCCCGGAAAATATCGAAATAATCAGACGTGTCTTGGATCAGTGTCAGAAAGTAAGTATACCAAGATTCTGTTACTAAATTTGATAAATGACGTGCTACATTGGATGGTCTAGTTACAATTAAAGAGCACTAATTTAAATTTCCTATTGCTAAGTTGGTTTTGACAATCATCAGGCTCCCAGCACACCAGTAAAATGCATTTAGTGCTTAGGTTCAACTAATTCGAAAGCTTGGAAACAGAATTACATATACTTTGCTTCGGTGAACTAATCAGCCTTTATTAGTTCATCTAACCTCCACATGACACGCAAATTACTTATGGTGACTTTTCCACATATTCCAATACACACAACACACAATAAGATTATGGTTGTTTTCACGAAAATTATCTTTCTTTTCTGGGATATGGGAACAGCAGATATTTTTGCATTTTGTTTCGGTGTTTCTTCAGTGTCCCTTTCTTTACAGATATTTTTATTTAATTGTTGCTGTTGGGTGATGTTTAAGGGTTGTTTATACTCCTGACAGCAATCCTCTCAGGTTTCGAAGGAATATGTCATCTGGTTTATTCTGCTGCTCCGAACTTCTTGCACATTCTCCATTCTTTCTAGTGCATCTATTATCAAACAGATCGATTTCCATCCATTTATATATCGTCTTTAACATCTATATACTTTGGAAACAACTGCTCATCAGCATTAGCAGTAACTTTTAGCATACAATTTGAATGTAATAGCTTGATCCTTTTGCTTTCATGTTTTTAAACTTTTAGTCACACTTACGGACTCTTAAGGTGGATAGCTGATTCTCCCATACAGTAGAAGTTGAGTGTTATCTGTGTGCTTACCGCTAGACGGAAATACAGTCACAATTTCTTTTCAAGCGATGTCCTTGTCAGTTTCTTTTGCTCGCGATCAGCTTTTTTTGCTCACTCAGTCTTTACTTTTTTGGAGGCCCCGCGTAATCGCGGTCACTAAGACGTTTGACTTCGGCACTCTGTGGCGCAAAGGGTCGCGGGTTCGAATCCCCCCATGGGTATGAGTATTTGTGTCAGGAGTTTTTATACTAGGTATAAGAGACAGCACAAATATCTTCTCATGGTCGAGGTGCGAGGAACTCTGGATCCTCCAACGTCTCAAACTACATTGCTACTACTTTGCTTCAGTTTTTATTTTGTCTGTCCAAATAAACGCTTTATTCACCAATCCGCATTTCAAATGACTCTAATATTTTTTTTTCATTTCGTCACAATTAAAATGTATGGACTGTACAAAACATTTCATAGTCTCTTCCTTCTTCAAAGGTCCACTGAAAATGTTTTCAAAAAGAACAGATGCACATGCGGAAACTAAATTTATGACATATGTAAGAGGATGTACTATAGCTAATAAAATAAGAAATGAACCTATAAGATAAGATATTATTATATTTTCTTTTAACGAAAGGATAGATGATAGTAAAATAAAATGAAAAACAGCACATTGATAGAATGTCGGACAACACATTACTTAAGAAGGTAATGAACCATCAACTAAATTGAAGGAGAGGTTTGGGTAAGATCACGGAAGAGATGGCTTGACATTAGAGACAAGGAGAAGAAAAAGAAACTTCCTCTGTCACTGACATCTGCTGTTTTACCTTTGGCACTTGGTGTTACCATGTATGGTCCAACCCAATTAAATTATGCCGTCCACTTCCTCCTCTACTTCTTTTCTTCTGATTATACAATTGTCTGTCTTTTAATTTATCTTGATTCCATACTCCTCGCCGTAGTTATTTAGCTCTTTGAGCAAGTTCCTTAGAGTATTTCCCTTTTTTGCTAGTAATACTACATCAACGGCAACTTTTAATTATTTTATTTATTACAAGGTTTCCCATGTTGTGAAAGATTCTATTCACAAAATTCCCCAAGCATATGTTGAAAATTGTGGCTGATAACAATGTGCAACAGAATTTTAACTTTTTTCATGCCATGAAATGAAAAAATATAACTTTTACTAATTCGGCTTTTCGAATTTGAAGTAAGAAATTCCCTATCACGTACCGTTTTCTTTGCCAACCATATTCAACATTTTGGTTAAAAGGTTGGTGTTTTTTTCATAGTTCCAGAGTCAAAATTTTTCTACACTCAGGTTCAAAAGCACCCATTTTATTGAAAATGATATGCTGATTATTGATAAGATGCCAAAGAGTTTAAAAAACAAAAAAATACAAATGGCTTTAAAACTATGTTGAAAATTACAATATTAGAATGGTTTTCTAGAAGACTTTCTTTTTCGGCTGGGCCCGCAACACTCAGAGAGAAGAAACCAACATAAGCCAACAAGCACGTTACGAGACCATTTTCCTGCATATCGCCTTTCCATTTGAGATGTAATGTAATATATGTAATATTTATTTCATCATTATTACAATAATACAAATAAAGCTTACATCTAAAACTTATGTCTAGTGCACCAGTTTTCTAGCTCCCCCATATTTAGCCCCGAGGCTGTATATATTGGGATAAAGCTAATATTTGTAGCTGATGGGATGTCACTGGCCATTCCCAGGTTCGGTGGAAAGAAGTTAAGATGGAATGCAGGAAATTAATTTTAAGCGACATATTGCAGCCCATTACACCATATGCACTTAACAAATTTTCCAAAACTTCGATGCAGTTAACTCCTGTGTAATTTCCCAGGAATTTTGAACATAGTCTTTGAACGCAAACCATGCCACTTTTTTTTGTTTCGGTGAGTATTTCCTGAACATGGTATCCTGCTGAATTTTTCGGATCTGAGGACCAATGAAAATTTCCTTTTTATTTTCCTTCACTTAATCTGGGAAATTTGTCTCTTAAATACTGAAAACCATTCCCATTTTTCCCATTGCTTTAACGAAATTCATAATTAAACCCAGATTTATATGGAGCTGTAGTAAAAACATTCTCTGAGAATCTACGAGTGAATAAAGCTTTACGTTTTTCTCGCCTACTACTAAACTTTGTCTCAAAGGCCACTCCTTCACTCTGCAGTGGTTAATTCTGTCCCGAGAGTTTCACTCATACAAGAAACAATAATATTTCGTAAATCCCGGTTGCATTCCGGTTAATAGACCAATTACTGTTAGGTTTCCACATGTTTGCCATTCGTGATCATTTATAACTTACTCCTTAGAAGGATATCCATGTTTTCATCCGTTTCTTTCATATTTACGGCATACGCCTTGGTACCGAAGGGTAAATGTTACCACTGTGTAGCAATACGGCTTTTAGACTTGACTTTGAAGAGCCAATAAATAAACGCCAATCATCTGGAATGTGTTCTGTACCTACTTCACTTACATTGTTACGGTAAATAAGATAACCCTTTTTAGAGTAATATGTCGATAAGCTATGTTGACGCTTTAGACAAATTGACACTTTGTACCGGTTGTAAAACATTCCATTTCTTTAGTTCGAAATTAGGGGGGGATTTCACGAATTCAGAATCAGAATCGGGAGTGAAAGAAGTACTGGGACCAGCCTCAGGAAAAAAAAATTGATGCTTCCTCTTGTGGGCTAAATTTTCCAGGTGGCGTTGGAATAGGAAATGAATTGCCATGCTTAACAGGTCTTCGCGTGGAGGGAAAATCTGGATAGACTATAAACTGGTTGTTTTTTGATGAGAAACCAGAAATTTTTGTTAAACAGAAAATTCTTCTGCTCTATCTTTATCATAGGAACAGCAAACGGCATAGAAGAGTGAGTGCCATTTAACCAGACTCTCAAATTACCAGAACATCCGCTACAGCAATATTTAGGTGCAGAACTTTTGTCCTTGTCTACTTTAGAGTTAAAGTAAAATTCACATGCTTTCTTAATCGTAGAAGTAATATTTTCCCTTTGAGATTTTGTAGTGAATTCACCACGCGCATAGCAAAATACATTCGGAGAATTTATGCACTGACACGACATAGTTGCTGTAAATTGCCACTTTGTATGTGTTTTGCAAACTAAAAGTCAATTAAACGTGCTTCTAACTATTAAAAGCACTGTTATTCACAATCACAAAATTAACATCTAAACTCACAATAAATGCAAACACAAATCTTTACGTAAAAACGTTCTATACAATAGCAAGTCACTGTACTGTCTGAATGTTATTGTTATTATATATACATTTGGAGGACGTGTTCCTGACATCAAAACAGTAAAAAAGGTTCATATGAACATGGGTCTGAAAATTTTTTATTTCAGAGTTACAACACAAAATCGAAACGTTACAAAAATTACTCTAAGTGGCTTGCTCAGGCGTACTCTGTTGAAAATTCCTGGTGTGTTTCGTATTTGGTCCATTCCAGTTTGGATACGTCCTCTCAAAATCTCAACATGAGGTACAGGAATCCCATAAACCAAGGACTTTAAATGTACCCAGACGAAGAAACCCATTGGATTCAAATCAGGCGATCGAGAAGGCTATGCAATGGGTTCCCCTCGACCAATTCATCTTTGCGGAAATCGATCATTCAAAAACTTACGAATTATCATTCTGAAATGAGCTGGCGCACCATCGTGTAAAAATCACATTCGTTGGATGATGTCCAGAGGCACATTATCACTTAAGTGATGCAACTAATTTCTGAGATTCTGGAGATAGGTGTGTCCATTCAGACGCGGAGGGAAGAAGTAGGGACTAATAAAGTGATCATGAATGATTCCATCCCAAACGTTGAGAGAGAACCTCTGTTGATTGTTGTCCTGTCGTACTTCATTAGGATTTTCAAATGCCCAGTTATGAGTGTTATAAAAATGGAAAATGCCGTCGCGAGTAAAACCAGCCTCATCCGTGAAGAAGATAGAGGCTAGGAAATTGATGAACACAGCGCACTGCTGTAACATGCGTTGACAGAAACTCTTCTTGGCTCTAAGTCCGCCTCATTTAATCCTTGCATACGTTGAATGTGATACGTGTACAGAAGATTTTCATGCAGAATTCTCCAGATAGTCATATGACTCTTTCCCTTACAGTTATACGTCTTGTGCTTTGTGATGGGTCTGCATCCACAGCACGAAGAACTCGTTCTTCAAGCTCAATGCCTCGTACCGCTCTTGGTCTCCTAACATCCCTAGTGCTCTCAAATGCGCCATTCTCTCTCAAGCGTTGGTGAATTCGTGCGAATGTTCTTGCACACGTAACGGCCTGTCAGTTTACATTTCTGCATAAAGTTCACGTGCTCGTGCTGCATTGCCGTCTGCACGGCCATACGTGTAGTGCATATCCGTCTGTTCACTCGTAGAATACATCTTCTTTGGCTTACAACAATGAAACGGTTGATAATAAGACCCATGTACATATGAAATTTTTTACTGTTTTAATGTCAGGAACACGTCCCCCAAATATATGACACCAATAAATATACATTTTGTATTTAGTAACGGAGGAACGATATACATTTCGGAAAGAATGTCAATAGGAAATGTGTCATATAACCGATAACTCCCATTAGTGCAATTTTATCTCATGTTTACAATCAGACCATGCTGGAGTATCCATCCGGCGCATATTAGCAAAAGGCGGGATTACATCACTGAACAAAAACCTTACATGATACGAAAACATGGAATTCAGTGCACACAAAATAAGTATTTCATAGTTTCAAGTTTTGGCATTTGTGGTACTGTGTAAGCAGCATTACTGACCATATCCTGTAAACAATTCAACCTTCTTCAATGAACGTGTAAGTTGTATACAATGCTGGTCATGATATAACGTTTGCTAATAAACTCTTTACCAAATATTCATGTGGGTTAGGACCCTTTCCCTTGAGATTCTTTCACAAATAATATTAGCTACTGAAATTTCGCAAGTCCTAGTCAACAAATTCTAGGCTAGCAATATACGAAAATATAAGGAGATTTGTTGTTCTGCAGAGGGAAACCGCTAGTTACGTACGTCCCCATCTCAGAAATATGTTCTTATATCCTTGCCAATTGGTGAGAGGCCAGAAACTACATCACCGCTGTCTTTCTGCAACGGAAACATTGTTAGACATGTTAACTTTTGTTCATTTAAGTGTGAAAGCGGAAGTTGCCATTTTCTACCTTTCCTAACTTCCATTTTTTCCTCTCTAACTCCGGGATGAGGTAGTTGTGCATTCGATCCACCCCCCCCCCAAAGGTATTGAAAACACACGTTTTGAGACTCCGGAATACAAAGAGAGCATTTGTGTTCGTCTTTGAATAGCATAATCCAATCAAATATTTTTCAGGCCTCTTCTGAAACGTTCAAGGAGTTTTCCTTACTGTATTGTTTTATTTTAAAAAAAAGTAGTTACTAAGCATCATTAGATGTTGAAGAAAAATTCTTCTCTTTTTGAGTGTCCGAAAACGAGGCTTAACATATGTTCATAGGCCAGAAAATGGTGGGTTTTATTTGTCTTTTTTGGCTTATTGGTCATCTTAGCATTTACACACATTTCCTTTTAATGGCAACTGATATAATGATACTGATGCCTAATGTTAATCATTATATTTATTATTTAAATATGTAATTAAAACTACAATTATTAAAATATTAATTATTTTGCGTCGCATTTTTACTATCCTTTTTCCAGTCATTAGAACCTTTTTAGGACATACTAAGGCTTTTTATAGGTCTTTAACTTCTAGCTCTAGTAATGACGAATAATCTATTTTAAAATAGTCTAAGTTTGAGATTAAACCGCTGAAAATACAAACCATGTCTTGAATTTTCTTTAATGTGCCTGTTAATTTCTTTTCATGATATCACGACTTTATAACAACTGTAAAAACATAACTTACTACAGAAAAAGTGTAGGTCTTATTAAAACATTATATTATATATGTTTGGACATTAAACTTATATTGTCGCCAGTTGGTATTATAAATAGTATATTCATATTTTCTGTCTTTTACGTGCAGACGAAGAACTCTATCGCTTGCAATATATAAATAAAACTGAATTATCCATTCATCAGTCTAAATCTTTCTTGCTACATTGCAGATATGTTCTATTAGCTTTCCAAGGGCGCAGTTTTGACAACGACTGAAAACATGAAATAAAATAAACATAAATACGATAACATCTGACTGAAAGGACATTTATCTGTTATTCTTTCGACAAGTAGCGTTTTTAAATTAAGAATTAAGAGGAAGGAAGTGTAAAATAATCAAATGACGTTTTCTGCTTTTGATGAAACTAAATTTCCTGATTCAGAGTATAAGTGTATGGTTTATTGTTTGCATACAAATGTAAATATTAATAAAAAGGATTATAAGTTGAATACATGCCTTTTTAATGTGGTTTTAACAACTCTTTAATTGGAATTATTATTATTATTATTATTATTATTATTATTATTATTATTATTATTATTATTATTATTATTATTATTATTATTGTATATGTTTGGAAATCTTGGATGACCGCTGAGATGTCAACTTTCATATTATGTCTTCTTTTGAATACCAGACTCTAGTGTTCAGTATGGTGTCCTTTATCCGACGATGAAGTAAATATGTAGTGTGGAGCTAAAATATATCATGTTCTAGAAACAGTTTATTGAATTTGTTAAGAATTTTTGGGTGGAACGTGAATCTGCTATGTATTTTCGGTGAGGTAATCCTGCCGTTGAGAGTGACGATGTTCTTCAAGGTTTACAGGTAGACATTTAAACCCTACACAAAACTAAATTAGAAGGTTAATAACACTAAAATTGATATTTATGAATATTAGCAATTTTCGGCCTTTTCACGTATATGAGTATGTGTGTAGTATGTATGCAGTTTATCATTTTGGATTCGCTGAAGAACTTGCACTTGAGCAGAAAGCTATAATTTGCTGATTATATGAATAGTCAGTAGAATTGGTGTGAAACAGTCATGATTAGAGAAAGCCGCGTGAGTGACATCAGTCACTGCCGAGCCCTCGCCGTGGGAGTTGATGTATTTGGATACAAAAGTCCAACGCTCACGTTTTGGTCTCTGGATGACGTGAATGCGTGCGGTTATCTAATTCCTCCGTGAGGAGAAAGCGAGAATGAGAGGGGGAGAGGAAGGGTGCAGCTCGTTCCACGTTTTTGCCACTGCAGCATCACCGTATTACTGTTTATATGTGGCTTCATTCCTCAAACGAATTATTCCAAACATTTCGTAAATAAATTTGAAAATTCGGACTTCAGCACGCTGTTAATATCAATCCACTGAATTATTTACAGTTTTAATAGTTGGAATACGAGACAACCAAAACATTTTTTAAACAATCAGATATTACATTCACATGACTCTTTCTACCCAATATATTTTACTTCCATGCATATTTTACAAACTGTTCCTACAACGATTTATTTCATGTTAATCGAGATAAACTTTTGCAGGAATAGTTTCATTACACATTACATCGTAGGTACAGCGCCTTCATTTTATGCCAAGGCCGCAGATAGCGCGAATGCGTGCTCCACACACAGTGTACTTGCGTGTTCCACACACAGTGTACTACACTGGGGGGTTTTCCGTTCCGTAACTCCCGCATTACTCACTAGTGTTAGTAACATATATGTAATAAGTTCTAACCTTGTTATAAGTGTTGTTGAAAAGTGTGTCCATCTGCGCGAGGACATTCTTGACATCGTCGGATGAAATTACCATTCACACACACACACACATTCTTCTTGCGGAATGTTCATAATTTCTGCTTTTATATTGTCTTTAAGTTCGTCTATGCTATGGGGTTTGCTCCTATAATTTTTTTTTAGCGTTTAGCGATCCCGTTGTTCTAAATGACGCATCTTACAGTGTTTTTACCGAATAACCAGGAAATTGCTGCTGAAATTGTCTACACACCTGTCTATATGATTCAACTTTCACGTATGTATCGTATATAAAAATACGCTGTTCAAGCGTGAATTTTTGGCAGGCATTTCCGTGCACTAATAAGAGAATAACATGCCTACGCAAATCACACATAACAAGCGTACTGTCGAAACATTTCACAACACGAAGACAAAGAAACGACTGTGACAGCTTGCAGCTGATAAAGTTGATACGTTCTGCTCGCTGCTGCGCAGTGGCATAATACTGAGATCACTGCCGAAGGCACTGTATAAGGATGGAGGAAGAAGAATCGATAGTCAGATGTTTCGTTGTATGCTGGACTTGAAATACCGTACTATTTCCATGATATCGCTATAAATCACTCAATAGCGATAGCACTTTTAAAAAATTACGAAGCATTGAAAATTGCAAACTAATAACAAAGGAAATCTCGGAAATGGCTGATGCCACAAAAATATTATTTGAAATAAATTGTGTGTTTTAAAGGCATCTACATTTTTTTGTGTATTGGGCTTTTGTTTACCAGTTTTTGCTTATGATTTACCAGCTTTATACAACACCCCTTCCGAATAAACAGAACTTCACAGACTATTCCCAGAAATTTCAAGATATATGATATTTATTTTTTAATCAAAATCTTTAAACCGTTTTTGAAAAAATAAAAATATTCCTTAAAGGATAGTAAGGGGTAGAAGTATTTTATTGAATCGTCGTGTCACATATTTGAAAGATACCGAACTTGAATACGAAGTTTTTGTTTTTGTCTTATGCTGGAAACAGACACAGACAGACAGGCGCACGCATGCACACGCATGCACACATACACACGGATCTTTTTTTTAAATGCCTTGTTTTGATTCAGGAAGCTTCAAAACATGCGTTTCTGTTGAGTTTTTGGATGGAATACAATACCTTCTCTACCTAATAGGTACGTGGTGGAGAAAATTAACATTAAATGGTCTTTATTATCACAAATCACATGTATATCTAAGTTATATATTTTTCTGTTTGCGAAAGTAGTTTTTAAGTTCATTTACCGTAATTCAGAAGCCATTAAGGGTGTCTATTCGATACTGAATTTTCGACGGCATTTCTAAAACATCACTTTTAAGTGTTTTTTTTATAAAAACTTCTCAAGCATTGTAGAATCGGAATACAATTGCAATTGCCCTTTTACGATTTAAATGCCCAAATGCGACGTCTAAATGGACGTGCACAGTTGTGGGCAAATAGCACATGAAAGTTTAAATTTTGATTTTCTCGTAAACTTGTTTTTATTACATTTTTGCTATCTTAACATTTTCCTGATTATGCCATTTTTGTTCAGTTTCTTTCAAATTTTCAATATGCGTTTTTCGAAAGAGGCTGCAGGGATCAAAGAGGAAGCTTTTCCTGATATCGGGCACAGTTTCGGATTTAGACTTTTAGTAATTTAATACATAATTGATTTTTAGAGAATTAAGGTCCATACAAAATGCAATCTCTAACTGTAAAGAGAAACATTCCAGAAATAATATACAGAATTTCAAAGTTTAAAATGTTCATATATTCACCATGAAGAAATTTTTCATATGAATGATTTTCAATTTCTGGAAATTATTTTATTAGAAAGTTAGTTACATACGACCATGACAAATTCGTACTATAATTATACTGAGTAAATCTATGACAAAATGTCAAGCAAATTGATTGAAATTTATAGAAATTGGTAATTTTAGTACCCAGTTTCTTTAAGAAAGAAATATTTAAGAGAAAAATATAGACAAAGAGGGAGTGAAAGCTTAGGGGAGAAAGATTTATATTACCTAATGATTTATGGTTTGAACTACCTAATACGTGCTACGAATTAAATCTGTCAAAATTTTCATGGTTTCCTAAAGTTCAATTTAAATCTACAATGGAATATTAATAATTTGTAATAATATTAAAGATTTTAGTGGAAAATTAAACTGTTTCTGGTATTACTTTTAAATTTTCTGTCCATTGGAGTAATATTAATAATAATTTGCAATGATATTACTACCGACTCGTGAGTATACATTTTGGGTTCTCAAATTTTAGTCAGATAGCTCTGAAAATGTGAAAGAGTATCTGCTGCATAATAGTTATGATTATAGTAGTATTGATATAACTTCAGCCACTCCCAATAACAATGATTATAATAATAAATAATAATAGCTAATAATAGTAATAATGCATACGTTGTTTGACGAAACAAAGGGTTGTTTTTTGGATGCTCGTTGTGTACATAATTAAGTACAGCTTTTAGGGAAAGAACAAAGTAAAAATTAAATTGTAGTTGAGAGTATGGTTGTCTGGAAAAACTGGGAGAAGTTTCCGCGCTCGTGCACGTTATATACTTTCGCGTAGTGCTACCATCTAGTGGCATTAATGTAAAATTGTAGTGATAGCATGGAAAAACAGCGCGGAGAAGCTTCGTGCACGCCTTCAAGTGTATTTGGCCCATAAGGTAATTACGTTATGCCAGTTGCGCATGCGCATAAGCTCCTTAAAATGTACACAAGTTAAGATGTGCTAATGACGCTGTTGCCACATTTCATAGAGTTTAAAGGACTAGCGCGGTAGATTTAAACAACGTAGATTTTAAATTATCTCATATGCATTTCGAAGAGAAAACTAGCCAATAAGTCTGCAAGATGTCAAAAGTTAGGATATTCACGTGCTCTTATACAGCAGCCGCCACTATTAACGATTAGCAGTGGAAAATTCAAGTGTTGCTATTGTTGATTTGAAATTTGCTATCTAGTGGAAGTACATAAATAATTTATAGTACTATTATACGATATACAGTGGATATTTATTGTTTTTTTGTTGCTTTTAATTTTACTGTCTGTTGGAATAATATTTATAATTAATACTAATATTAATTAACGATTTCCAATGGAAAAGCTGCTTCTGTCGTTGCTTTTCAAACATTAATCTATGATAATGGCTTGAAACTCTGCAGTGTTGATTGTATCTTTGGATTACAACAAAATGTACTGTCTGACCGTCTGACGCTACTCTCTAAATTCGAGGTCCAAGTTTCTCCCTAGAGGGCAGGATTATTCTTTAATTTCAGTAATCCTCTACATTCAGGGATGTTACCTGCTTTTGTGCATCAGTTGCTCGCGGTGGTTGCTACTTGCGCGCGGTCATTATATTTTCGCAGCACTTTCCTTCCTCTTTATGGCGAGTTAGATCCGTCCGTCCGTCTGTAGCATTTGTCACTGATCATTGTTGCTAAATGCCCACTCGTAAAACCATTCCTTTGATTTTTTTAAGAGAACCTTATATTCTAGGAGGTCTGATAATTTTACCCCAGCTAATCCACTAGGAAACTCCAGTTCATATGTAACCGAATGGTATTTCCTATTCGCTTATGCAATTTTACGTTCTATTCCTAATAAATTAGGAGGAGTAACTGCTTTAGTTATATTTATTTTACAGAATAATTACAGAATAAATGACAAACGTCGAAAAATTTAAAGTACTTCCACGCATTATATATAAGCCTTCTAATATCAACACATTTAATAAAAATTTCTCGAACTAGTCGATATTGCATCTGCAGTATCAATGTGATTTGTGCATTCAACATATTTGATAAAAACTTTCAAACTGTAATATTTACCACCCAACTGTACTGATTTATTCCGAGGGCGATACCAGAAAGTTTTAGAATGCCGTGTTTCCAAAAACAAATCAAATATTCTTTATATTTGACAGCTAATTTCTAATGTTTTGCGAGTTGATGCCGTGTAGTTTATTCGATTTGCTCTAATAGTTAGCTAATTATCATCATTTAAAGATTTTATGTTCGTCCAAAAATGAATTTGATTAGAGAACATTCCCGGGCTATGAGTTTTTATGATTTTAAATCGTCATTAAGCCTAAAGAATGTAAAGATCGGTTTAGAAATGCATTTGGCGAACAAACATCTAAGACAACAATTTTAAATTGGTACAGCGAATTCAAGAGAGATCATTTTTTCTAAGTAATGAATTTCGTGAAGGAAGCTCCAAAACTGCTGTTAGTAATGAAAATATTGCCACTGTTCGAGCAATGCTTGAAGATCATCGGTCATCTTATGAATTTATTCGGGCGACATTGGGCATTGCTACGTGTCAAAGCCAAAACATTTACGTCAACAGTTAGATGTGAGAAAACTTTGTTCTCGATGGATTCCACATTAACTTATAGCCGATCAAAAACAACAACGCATTTATTGGTGCAGAAAAACTCTGGAAAAATTCCAAGGCGGCACTTAAAATTTGGTTTGGAATATCGATTTATTGTTATGAACTGTTTTTTCCAGAAAAGAAAAATCAGTCGACTCAATGGTCTTTCGAATACAAAACCTAAGTCTACAAAAGTCCGACGAATTCGCAGTGGTAGTAAGAAGATGGTTGCTAGTTTTTTTTCTACTATAGCATTAGAAGATAGATATATGGTTACTGCCAACTGGTACGCAAATGTCTGTTTACTTGAATTTTTTTTAAAAAGTTCGTGAAAAACGCCCAAAAGGAAAGATAATGTTACATCATGACAACGCATCATCGCATACAGCAAAACTAACAATGGAGTATCTGGGTACCCCAAAGGTCAGCACCATGGACCGTGTACCATATAGCCTTGACCTAGCATCTGTGATTCCTTTTTGTTTCCAAAATTAAAGATAAAATGCGTGGAATCACTTTTTCGTCGTCAGATGAAGCAGTGGAACATTATAAAAACCTGGTTTCTGAAGTGCCTCAGGAAGAGTGGCAGCATTGCTTTAAGGACTGAACTTCATCGAATGCAAAAATGTATTGCCATTAAAAGGGGAATGTTTTGAGAAAGAATAAAATAATTTAATTTTTTTAAAACCAATCCCTGTTTGATTTTATAAAAATTTTCAGTGTCACCCTCTTAATACTTTCGCAGCAGATGTGCTTACACGGAGACACACGCGCAGCTGATTAGTTTCCGCCAAAACAACTCACGGGTAACTCATTAATTTTTAATTCTTCACGCGCAACTGATTAACACTTCTCTATCTCTAGAACCTATGACATGGTCAATGTAAGACTACAGGGACGGAGAGGCTGCGGAGGACTGTTGGTAAAAGTTTGGAAGGGAAGGCAAAGGGCGAGTGACTCCGTCGTGTCTTTCAATCTTCACATGTATAAAATAGAACGTTTTCGCGTTTCCCGCCGGCCCTTTCTGTACTTCTCTGTGAGCTCTTCATTGAATGCCGGGAAAAGATAAATCTGTTCTCTGATAACACTGAACATTCGATTTGCTATTAATTGAGTATAGTTATAAAATACCGAGCGAGATGTCTCCGCGGTAACGTGTGAGACTCGCATTCCAGAGGTCTTAGGTTCGATTCCTGGAGCCGCCTACTCTGGCCACGGGTTCTTCTGGTTGGCAGGCGAATGCTGGGGCGATTTCTCTTCTACCTTGGAATTTTCTTTTCCTCATTTCCTCTCATTTCGCTTCCTCTTTCACGTTTCGGGTTGGCTTAGGAGTGTAGGTCGGTGTCGGACAGATGCCACAATGCTTGCTCGTTGGAAGAGTCTTCTTGGCCTTGCTAAATAGCAGCCGTCTCTGAGCCGCCTCAGGTGGGTCGAGTTCTCCCCAATTCCGCCAAAGGGAAGCCGCCGGTGTGGCCAGGTCATCAAGTTGGAATCGTTAGGGATCTCAGCGTATCACTGTCGGTCGGCCTGCCTGCCTGTGGTTCCTTCAGCTCACCGTTCCCCTTGGGGGTGATAAGCACAAAAACTTCTCGTTGGGTTGAGGTGTGAGATATTCCTTCCGTTCCCTGGTCATTCATAGTTATAGAAACAAAAACGTAAAATGAGTTACCATTACAGCTGTTTCTAAAGTTAAAAGAGGCCTTTATGACCTTAGATGTGAATGCAGTGTATGAAATGAAACCGGTGTGCAGGACCAGCAAGCAGCTTCTCCAATTATGCAAAGAAATAGAAACACCAAAAATAGGTAAAATGACAAATTCAAAAGCTATGAAAGAAATGCTGGTTTCTTAATTTAGAATGTCTTTTCTTTACAACTTAATAGCAATAACTAATGAATAATACAATAAAGGACATTGTTGAATCTGCAAACTGACAAAATTGCATTTGCTTAATCATGATTGAAGAACTGTGGGTGCATACCTTAGCAAGTTGTAGGGTTAAGGAGGAATGGAGCGAAAACATGCATGTGCCTCGAATGGAGAGTTAAGGGTATGTTTAACGCTACTGGCAGGCAGGAAAGATGTGGTGGAGGGGATAGGTACATTTCTACTTAAGGTGAGACAGCTGAGATCTGAGAAGGTGATAATAGGGAAGGGGGGAAGTTGTAAGCAGAGCTAAACGTACCGACTGAGTGTTCAACTTTACTTTCATTCACTATTTATATCATTATTAAAATGTTTACTTTGAATTTTCTGTAATAACGCGTAAATTCCTCTTCATACTAAATTAATTGCATATACTTTTCTATAACTATTGAACCATAAGATACAGACGAAATTTTACTACAAAAGGTGGATGGATAGGTGAGTAGGTAGATAGGTGGTTATCTTTAAAACACACAATTTGTAAATTTTTTGCCATTAACCATATCAGATATTTTTGTTATTGGTTTAAATTTTCAAATACTAAAAATGTTAAATCTACATTCGTTTCTTTCTCGTGACCATGCAAAGAGTGGAAGTTCAAAGCCACACATAGCGATCCGCTTTTAAGATTTCACTATTGCTGCAATGTCCTCTATCCCTCTTGTACAAGTCCATAATGAAACCATTTCTACAAGCCTTTTTCTCGATTAATATGGTATGGAAAGAAAAATAAGCTCTTGTAAGAATAGCTTATGGAAGAGCGGATAGAGAAAACTATGTGAATATAAATGTAACACATCAGAATCCTGTTTTTGCAGTGAGTTTTAAGTACTATACAAATAACGTTCAAAAATCAACCAAAATGCTATAGCGCATTTATGCATTATTTACAAGATGTGTCTTGTAAAGTTAGCTTAGAATAAATCATATTAATTATATTATCCACGCCAGTAGTAGAAAGATAGGTCCTTTAGCTTAAGCCACAAATCATTGCGCTCGGATGTTACCGAATACCGATTAAAATTCCACTTGATATTTAAAAAATCTGATGTGTTACACTCACATGACTTTCTCTACTCTTGTACAAACTATTTTTACAAACGCTTATTCTCCATATGGTTCATGTTAATCGAGATATCCAGATGTAAATCTTATTGCTAATTTTTTTGTAGATGCAAGGGGAATTGGTAGGCTTTAAGCTATAGGCAAATATTTTAATAGTGGTTGCTATGTGGCGTATTCCATTCTCTTTGCATTACCAGGACGTAAAAAATGAATAACGAATTTCCATTTGGGAAAAAGTATAAGTATTGGAAAATTTAAGGGAATAACAAGCAATATCTCGAAAATGGTTCACTCAACAAAAAAAACTATATGGTATAAATTGTGTATTTTAACGCGATCTACATTTTTTGTGTAGTAAAATTTTGTCTATCTCTTATGGTTTACCAGTTATACAAAAGTCGTTCACAATGAAAAATACGTTTGGAGACATTCCCAGAAAATTCGAGATTTCATTTGTCATGGAAATATCGTATTTTAATCAAAATCGTTAGAGCCATTTTTGAGAAAATTAAAGTTTTCTAAACTTCTTCCATGTAAAGGGTAATCTGGGGTGGGGGATTTTCTTGAAAACCTTCGTGTCACATCTCTGGAAGATGCAGAACCTAAATACCAAGTTGGGTGTTCATCCGACTGTTCGTTTCTGAGTTATGCAGTTCACAGACACACACACGGACATGTTTCCAAAAATGCTTTTTTTGGATTCAGGAGTCCTCAAAACGTATTTCCGGTGAAATCTCGGTATCGAATTTTTGGGTTGAATACCATACTTCCCCTGCTTACTATACGTAGTAGAGAAAGTAAAATCACCAGATTTAAAAACAAATGAAATTTATGTTCAATTTTTGATCAAAAAATTAAATAACGTAAGTATACGTTTTGCGAAAGTTACTAAGCGATGGCTTTTATTTCTGCTCATTTTAAATTCGTACTTTAAAGTTTAAAATGCGCATGAAGGTTCAATAATTTTGGTAGTGAAACTGCTCATTGAGGTAAACTTCCAGTACTGCGTGAAGCTAACATAGTGTGTGAATTATTGCTTACTGGATATTACAAGCTGGCGTATTCTTGTTTCTGATCAGGTCCCTGGACTGCCGCTAGGATAACTCGATCACAGCCAAATGGGAAAAGTTGCCGTTGCTGTGTATTACGGAAATGTCAACAGAATGATTAATTACAAATTGTAGCTATGTTGTGAAACTTAAAAGAAATCGAGAGTATACTTGTGTTTTTAGGACTACTAATCGTGTTAAGACAAAATGCCTCGAACGTTTTCTATGATGTGATGTGATGTGACGTATAATGGACTCAACATTAAGAAGTGACATATTTGGAGGTTAACGCAGCTTTTAAACATTGCTAATAAATTGTATGCAGAACTTAAAGTTATGAAGCAGTCATAAACATATACCAATTTTATTTTAACGTTATTAACCGTATTCGAAAATTCTGGAGTTAGTGAGATATAATGGCCCCATTTAATTGATATTTAGATTTTAAAACTTGTAAACTTTGCTTAAAACTTGAAATTTTAATACCAAATACAGCAATAAAACAGGTATACTTTTAAAACCGTGTAATGTATTCACGGAAGAATTAATGTAATATCTATTAAGCAATGGTACTCGCCACATCCATTAATCGTAAATTTGATATTAAGGAGGAAATTTTTGCAAAGGATTACTTGGAAGAGAAAGAAAATGCAAGTGCATTTATCATTTCAGTGTGTTTTCTTTTGTTTCCGCATCTTGAAGATTGGACAGTTTTTATGGGGCAGGAAACCTTCAAATATTGATGGCACAACTTTAGGAAGTAGGCATTTTGTAGGCATGCTCTGATGCTGTAGTCAGTTCTTTGAAATGCCTACTACAGACCACAGACTTTGTGGTCAAAGAGAGCCGATCTTGTCTCCTTGGGGAGAAATTACTATGCACAATTTCTTTTTTAGCTCATTGTCTTTTGGGAATACATGGAATGACAAACCACATTGTTTTTCTTGGCTTGACTTACATAATGTACGCAGCAATAAATCATTTTTATTCAATTACTGACTAAATGCAAATATTACACATTCCAGTTTAGAGAGCTTAACACACACAGCAAAAACAGACATGCATACTGCAAAAACTATTTCTTAACTGAATGTTGCATATAATGAAATGTGTGCTCATTTTAAAACTAAAAACATTGCATTTATTTACCGCCGGTTAATATATTTGAGTCGGTATACCCGGGAGAAAGGGAAAGATAGTTGGTGGATAGATGCCCGGTCTCATATTTTATAACAACGGAAGTATCTACCACTTATTATTGTATAATTCGAATCTGCAACCAATAAGGATACATTTAAGTGCTAGATAGTACATTAAATATATAAACACTATTTGAAAGTCGCCAAAACTTCATTGTCATTATAGCTGTCTGCTAGAAGTTTAGGGAGCAGTTGAGCACTTCTGTCGGCAAAAATTGGCGTTGCACAGGAACTGTTTTATCGCCAATTCTCACGCCGATGCGCCAGCTTATAATATCTAGTAAGCAATTGTGTGAATCGAAGATAGTTGTATGCAACGCTAGCAAGCAAACGCTACCAACATTAAAGAATTAGTATTTTAGAACGCTTAGACAACTACAACCTAACTTCATTTACACCCGATTGCTTTAAATTAAATTTTAGACTGGAATGAGTTATATTTTTCACATGTGTAGGTATGACGGCAGTGAAACTAAGCTACTGCATATGGAAAAGACCGTTGGAGGAGAGACCCGTGGGCTGGGCTGGGTTTAATTTAATGTTTATCGGGCTCGGGCTTGAAGATAAAGACGAGGAAACTTAATATATAATAATCAACATAGCATTTTATTTGTCATGTAAATATTTTAAACATATGGTATTTTTATTAAAATCATTAGCACCATCTTTTGCGATAAGTAATGAAAACTTTTCCATGTAAAGGTAAAATAAAAACGAAAATATTAATTTATCACAATTTTTGGTCTGCGATGTTAAGAGGCCCGGAATAGTACAATTATTGCAGCATGCACACATCTATAGACTCCGTGTGTTAAAGGGAGAATTGCACGACCGTGTTGCTGGTGGTGAAAATTATAAACTGTCGTACTTTACCGGGCGAATATTAGCTATCTTCTCACCGCGTGTCACCATGACCGATTTAATGGTAACCGTGAGATTTCAAAGTTCTTTTTATATGACAGTCATCGGCCAAATGCTTCAAAGAAGGGATCATCTATTAAATTTACAAGAGAAACATTTCGCAGAAAGCAGCAACAGTATAATAACTGCAAATGTGAGAAGACAAACATCGGTAACTCTGAAACCCTACGATATAACAGTAAAGGTAACGTAGTTGTTTATGTGGTAATTATTAATGTTCATCATAAAACAATACTGACTTAACAGTAGGCCCTTAACCTGCTTCTAATTCGATATGTTATCATAGCTTAATGCTGCTAGAGAGGTGAGTTATTGTTCCTGTGAATGTCCTTTTGGACCGTAAATGTAAGCATATTTCTGCTGTTATTTATGCAGTTAACTCAGATTTACACCCTTCGATGAAGTACTCACTGCAGATTCCAGATAATTTTGAAGCTGTCCACAAACTATTATTTGCCCTATAAGACTATTTGTGTAAATGTGACATCATTATATAAATGATGAAGGTAATATTTAAAAAATAATCTAAAATACATGTCATAAAAATTAAGCTTGATCCTTTGGAAACTCGGATTTCACTTCGGTTAAAGTGTAATTATTTTTTTTACATTGTGTTCTTATTCAAAATAGTATACCTGCATAATTGGGTTTTTAAATCATTGTAATTCACTTTCATTTACATTATACTGTATTGGCCGAAAATAAGCCGCACCTTTGAGAACAAAAGAAAGATAACAACCAGAGAAAACGATGAAGCCCAGTGAAGCCCAATCTGTTCTCTTAAGAGCTATGGTTCCAAGTCCGCAGATCACCTCACCTATTAAATTTGAAGATATTGACGAGCTAAACCAATCAAGTTTCAGACCTTGGCAGCTAGAGTGGAAATGAGTGGGAAGAGAAACTCCCGTTATCCCCACTCTCTCTCTAAGGCTGGGCATCCCTGAGAGAGAATGAGGGAAGATGTATCACGCAGGTGTTTTCTTGTTAGGTTAGGTATGGTATGCAGGTATTTACGCCGAATTCTTAGGCCTAATGATGGTTTCGCTACATGAGATAGTTCATGTCGTAATAATAATAATAATAATAATATAATAATAATAATCATTTATTCAACCAAACACAATTGACGAAAAAATAAGCACAGTCTCAACACAAAACCAAGCTTTGAATTTATTATGCGTCGTAGACTGCCGCCACTATCGTGTACAGATGTTAATTACATTTTTACTTTATTTATAAAGGATAAATAAACTCCAATTTTAAACAGAATTGATGAAATATCGCAAACATTAAGATGTTAAATAATTGTAACCTTCATTATAACTTTTCGCATTATAATGAACCTTATTTTCGAATATATGTGCAATTTAAGTACTAGTAATAATATGATTGTGTGGTAATATAAACCAATATTCCTGTTTTGGTTTTCTTTTCCTGCCATGTAGGCCTACGTCGGTAACTATGTTATAATCGACTGTCATTAAACCTATGCTACAATAGCATGTATGTTATGCTTGTGTGATTTAAAACTATGCTTAATGCAGCTTACTTTGCAAGTACAGCATTAGCATAATTCGCAACCTACCATTTGTAAAATTCACAGTTATAATATAAGTTTTGTGAAGTGATAATTCGTAATTCGTATTCTTTGCGGCTTATTGCAATATCCACTACCTTTTCAAGTCCATTTCCCTAGTCGTGATGGAAAACTCTAAAATTTTACACTTTTCTCTGTATTGCAGTATCTATTACAGCCAACAACAGAACCCAGACATCGAAGTTGTTCTCGCAATCTCGTCAGCAACAGCACAGTAGTATACGAAGCCTATAGCAGTAGTAATAGTAGTAATGATAAATAAATGTCCGCTTCGGCCATTTAACGGATAACATTAACACAGCACGGCAGCTGTAAACTCCGACTCCCTCCGTCCGCCCACACCCAGGACATCCTTGGCAAAGTGCAGTAATAGGAGCGGCATGCGGTCAACAAGGCAGCATGCCGTCAAAATGCCACTTACTACTAGTGGATTCCAAGACCTCAGCAGTTCACTATTTCTGTAAAGTGGCTCCACAGTTGGTCCCTTAACAGACCTTCCAGCAGGGGAATAAATTCCCATTTCGATACCGGAAATCGAACCCGCGAATCCCTTCGCATGAAGGCACATGCACATCGTGGAATAATAATAATAATAATTAATAATACTTAATAATGATAATGGCCAATAATACAAAATAACCTCATGTAAACAAAATTAGACAATTGGACCCAGATCGGGTGGTACAGTATAACCTATTCTCTGGCTCGGTTCAGAACGGACCGGGCCTAAAAATTTCGGACCTCATAAGACCAATAGTGAAATACCTCGGACTCCGCCAAGCCTTTCCTTACCTCTCTATAGCCCTTCTCAAAGCATTCCCCACCGCTCATCTCTGCCCTAACAGCACTCATAAACGCAAAGAATAGCAGAAACTGAATGAGAGCGTAACATTCCATACGATTGATGAGTTCCGAAAGTGAACATCTCCATAAAAATACGACACTGAGATATCAACAGTTTCAGTGAGTTCGGTAGTATAGATTTATACTGGGAAAGAGCTACGTTCCATAACTTAAAAATCTGATGTGTTGCACTCACATGACTTTCTCTACTCTTGTACAAACTATTTTTACAAACGCTTATTCTTCATCTACTTCATGTTAATCGGGATATCGAAATGTTAATCTTATTGCTAATTTTATTGTAGGTGCAAGGGAAATATGGTAGGCTTTTAAGTGATAGATGTTTTAAGAGCTGGTTGCTATGTGGAGTATTCCATTCTCTTTGCATTACCAGGACAAAAAAAAATGAATAACGAATTTCCACTTGAGAAAAAGTATAAGTATTGGAAAATTTAAGGGAGTAACAAGCAATATCTCGAAAATATTTCACTTAACAACAAAAAGGTATATGACATAAATTGTGTATTTTAACGCGATCTACATTTTTTGTGTAGTAAAATGCTGTCTATCTCTTATGATTTACCAGTTATGTAAAAGTCGTTCACAATGAAGAATACTTTAGGAGGAGTCCCAGAAAATTCGAGATATACATTTCATTTGTCTGAAAATATCTTAAATATATAATATTTTAATCATAGAGCCATTTTTGAGAAAATTAAAATTTTCGAAAAATGTTCCATGTAAAGGGTAATCTGGGGTGGGGGGATTCTCTTGAAAACCTTCGTGTCGCATCTCTTGAAGATACTGAACCTAAGTACCAAGTTTGGTGTTTATCCGACTGTTCGTTTATGAGTTATGCTGTTCACAGACACACACACGCGGACATGTTTCCAAAAATGCTTTTTTTGGATTCAGGGGGCCTCAAAACATGAAATCTCGGTATCGAATTTTTGGGTGGAATACAATACTTCCCCTAAGTAACAAGTCCTGTAGTAATGAAGGGTGCGATCCTTTTCCCGAAACTTACTATCGCTTCAAGCAAAACTGTTCCAGAAGTCGGTATGTCCATGCCCTTATTCATAAGTTAGGAATGACGGAAATATGTGAAAAAAAAAAAATTGAGTTTTATTTATGGACGCTCTTTAACTACTATGGTTCTTAGCGTCCCATTCTATATTGGGCGTGAAACACCTGTAATTTTGCTCAGAGGCCTCTTTATCAGGCTTGAGGTTCTTTTACGTGCCGTAAATCTACGACACGGGACCACCGGCTTTACTTCCCTTCCGAAGGAAGCCGTGCTAACGATTTTTACGCCCGAAAAAATCCATCGCCCTCCGCCGGGTTTGAACCCGCGACCTTGGGAACCAGAGGCTAGCACGGTACCACTAGTCCACGGAGGACGACAAAGAAAATATGTGCAGCTGAATGTTTGGCAGAATATGTGACGAAGACGTTGGATTTGTCAGCTGATTGTTTTCACAAGGACTTGACATTGTCGATATTTGCTTATGCAAACTAGGTTCTTATGCCTGCATCAGTAGAACGTACATAATGGATCTTGAATCGGAACTGAGGGTCAGCAATTTAAAATTACTGCAGCCGGCAAGGACGAGGCAGAGAGTATGCAAGAGATGACAGCTCTTGGCAGAAAACACAGGCTAAGTATTGAAGCTAACTATAAACTCACGTTTACTATTTCTGATTTCGTTTAAATTTTACACATTAGAACTGTATTTAGGCACTCTTTAAGTATGTGCTAGTTATTAATTTCGGGCACTCATCCATTCCTGTACCTGCAATACTAAACTGCCCGTATACATACAGGACGAGACCGGAATCGAGCGATTTTAATTTTTTTTTTAATCTTCTCATGGGTGCATGACTAGATTTATTCGCCATTATCACTTAGGAACTCAAAAAGTATACACAAGCATTTAGATTGCAAGTGTTTTAACGCAATAAAACAATATTTTCCAAAATGACCACAATTCTTCGTTATACACTAGGTAAGCCTTCTGCTAACATTATCCATTACTCTTGTAGTATATCCTCAGGAATTCGTTCAATTTCTTCAAATTCAGTTTTTCATGTCCTGAATCGTGTGTGGTGCTGGAGTACTAATGAGTTTACGATTTCAAGTACTCCCAGAGAAAGAAGTCAAAGGCTAAAAGATCAGGGGATCTGCCCGGAAACTGATATTTCCCTATCTGGAGAAAACATGGTGAGTTGTGACCGTTGGAAGAACATATCCTCGTCACAGGAGAGCGAGAAGTACAGGAGCTAAGAGGTTCTCCAACATGTGAACGTGGAATTATGCTGTCACAGCCCTTTCCCTCTCACCTTCAAAGAAGTACCGACCGATAATTGCAAACGCAGATGTAGCGTAGCACACTGTCACTTTCAGACTTTGAAGTGGTTTCTCGTAAATTTCTTGTGGGTTTGTGGCAGACCAATAACGTAAGTTTTGTTAGTCAACAAACCCGAATAAATGGAAATGGGCTTCGTCGCTCATCAGTAAGTTGTTGAGATTCTGTTTCCATTAATCAACTTCAGCAAGGTCTGGCAGAATTGAAGCCTGTTTCCATGTGTACTAGTGCATGCGTAATTTGAATATTATACAGATAGAAATGAAGATCTTTGTGTAAAATCCGTCGCAGGCTATGAGCAGAAAGCCTGAGTGACAGAATGACGACGCTCAAACAGGCGTGGACTCCGTTCAATGGACTCTCACTGCCGCTGTGTTCTCGGGTGTATCTACTGTTTTAACTGTATCACCTTTCTTCTTTTGAGTAGAACTAGTTGCCTTAAAGTTACGAACCCAGGCATAAGCTGATGGAACACCTTGATTGCGAACAATCCCAAACTCTCTCCGAAATTCACTCTGAGCAAACACATAACTGTCGCTGTTCTTGTACTTATTTTGTTTTTTATTTATTGTTTATGTTTTTTACAGTATACGCACGTTGTGCTGCAGTCTACATCCCCATTGCAACTAAAACCCTTCCAAAGGCTTTAAAAGTTTGCGCAGCCGTATCCCCCCACTCATGACAAATCCAAATAAGCGCTGTTGTAAAATCGCCCGATTCATGGACGTACCCCCCCCCCACACACACACACACACACAACATTCGCTTTACTCAAAGTGTTGCATAAACAGCCAGGACAAAAACAGAGTCTCGAATAAGTAAGCGTCGTATCCCCTTGCCGCATTGCAATGCTTTCTTACAGTGACTCGCTTTGATACGAGGAATGTATGGCTACAAGAGCGTTTCGAGTTGCAAGACATATTCAGGAAGGGTGTGGTGTTTGAGTGAAAGTAATGACTGCCTCTAGTTACCTGTTCTGACAATACGAAAGCCCGACTAGACGCATGGTAATTAGTCAACTGTTTCCCTGTCTTTTACATAAGACCGCGCTATATCTGTAGCGGCGTCCTCAAGAACGTCGTTGTTTTGTGTGACTTGCAGTGCCTCGCCCTTGAAGTTAGAGTAGAAAGTGCCTTCTAATTGCTTCAAACGGAAGTCCTGTAGAAAGTTCCTACTTCATGCTATGGCACATGCAGTGTCTATACATGAGTTAGACGCAAAGTCAAACATAGAAGTCTTCAAGTTAGCTTTGAGATTTGCTCAAGTAGGTACATTAACTACCCTTCTTTACGTTAAAGATTTAATGTGTTTCCTCATACTCAACTCCTCTTAGGTTGATATTACAGACAAGGACAGATTATAACACTGGTTCTTAAATATACTGTCAATTACTAGTTACCAGTTGGCTTCCCTCACGTTACACGGGTAGCCTTTTAAACTTTGAATAAATAAATGATTTCAGTTGCTTCCCTCGTATTATTTGTGAAATTATTGTACAATGATCTAGATGATTTTTATGGTGAAATATCCCCTGAATCCTTTACAATCTCGTAACGTCCCGTGATATTCCTAATTACGGATGAGAAATTGCGTGGTATTCACACAGATGGCTATAAAATATCGACGGACGTGGTATTTCTGATTTCCTGAATTCCCTCTACATCTTTTTAACTTCTGAAACTCTAGTAAGTAAGCATATTTTGGTGGTGAAACAATAATGAATCGAAAGATAGAAAAATGTGACATGACGAAAACTAACTTTCACAGGAGTTAATGTGCCATATTTTGATCTAAGTCTAATTCTGTGACTTCCTGTAGTAGGGAATCAAAAACGTTTTTATCTACTATTGCCATAAAAACTATCCTTTATTTCTAGTTCCTAGTAAACCTAAACACTGGTTTCAATCAAGTAGTGATTTAAATCTATTGCTACAATCGTTTTTATTTTATTTCTGACTTGTACTCTTTGTCATACAGAAAATCCGATTTTAGAGACCAATGAATTCATCGCGCTCGGAGTATCCATTAGAACGTCTTCAGAAATAAATGTTTACCTTTTCCGTACACATTCCAATTTACACTTATACTGTCATCAATTTCAGTGCATTTATATCTATTACCTCCAGGACAACCAGCATTGGTGCCACCATGTTTCCATTCAGCAGCGACAAATGTACATTTTCATTTAAGTAAGAGCTGTGCTTTAAGTTTCGGTAGCGGATAAAGTATTGTATACCACATAAGATCAATACATATAAATTCGTCAAAATGATCACCTTCGGAGGTTAAATGTTTCATTCAATATTACAATATCGTTTTAATCTGTTATACCATACATAACTACAACTTTTTGCAAATAATACTTTTTCTGGTTTGGTTCCACACATTTCTTGTCACAATAATAATTTAGCATAATTTTTCAATTTAAATTTGTATATCACAATACAGTATATATGTATCTTCGATTTATATCATTTCCTTAAGGTGTTGTCTTTTTCTACTCTTCCGCTTAAGTCGGAATAAAGGTAATATAATTACCGCACCACTGCATATGTTCCCTTTTTTGCATCTTTCCAGGGTTTTCGGATTGCTTTTCGTCCACCTGCTGTGCCATGACATGTCATCTTTCTGCACAGTATTGTGCGTCTACCTCTGCAGAGCTGATATTCAATTTAAAGTGGAAATGACACCAAAAAATGTCATATGTAAACTTTTTTGGTTCTTCCGATTCAGTTATCAGAATGATCGTGTAAGTTTTTGATAAATACAGTAGATGAAATGTTGAAGACTTATGCCTTCCCTTTGGTCCTATATGTTACACACTTTTCACATAATAAAGAAATCCCTAACATTAATATACAACTCAATATAGATGAAACTGGTGAGTATGAACATTAACCCACTCCCGGCTCACCAAGTAAAACAACTCACGTTATCTGAAGCTATTCATTATTCATCTCAAGTTCAGAAGAGTCACTTATTTGTTTTTCTTCGAGAAACTATAACACTTGTCTTTGTACATTTATATTCATTTTGTGCATACTGCTCACCATTGTTGCTTCTCTTCATTGTGTTCAGTTTCCTCCTCTGCTAACAACCATCAACAAATCGTGTGTAGTTATTCTTGTTCTTATTACTATCACTGCTGCTTCTCCGTTGCTCTGTAATCAATTCTTAAACAAATTTTTCTGACTAAATATTGAACAGAATGGAATATAACGGATATTTCTGTTGTGCCCTCTCCCTATTCTAGTTCAACTAACTTCACCTTCCTAATCAAACTACATCAGGTAAAGAAAGCGCTTAGTTTCCTAAAGAGGTGCTAAAAATGTGTGGACAACGACAGTGGCCAGTTTCAGCATCTACTTTCATAAAGTTGGTAAGTAAAGTTTTAAAAGTAGTTTTAAAATTGTTGTATGGTTTCATCCACGCCTTTCTATGATTCCGACAGACGGCAACGAGCGCCGAGGACGCGGACAGGAAAAACACCGCGCAGCCGGTTCGGAGTCTTTTGGCTCACTCTATATAATTCTGTCGTCCATAAGGTTGGGTTTCATGCCTCTGATTATAGAATCCATTTGGTAGGTACTTCAATTTGAGAACAGAGAGGAAGAAAGGATATACGTCTGCAGGACGAAACTGTGTGTATTTTTGCTCCCAGAGGAGGTTGTAGGTTTGGTCCATCAGCTTTAAAACGCGGAAGTGCTCTCGCATCACGACAGTCTCTCTCTACGGGTCTGCATATTGCTGCCTTTCTGCCGCCTGCGTTTTGTTTTCTTTACACCGTCTATTTCTTTCTTTCCGACTGCTTTTTTTAATCATAGTGCTCTATTGTTTTAGCCCGTTGTTTTTCATTATTTTTCTCTTCGAAATTTCTGGCCTTTCTTTCCCTCTTTGCTCCATTTTCTTTTTCAATAGTTGCTTCTTCCACTTTATTGTATTGCTTTTAACGTCTGCCTCTTTGATATCTTTGTTTTCTTTATTTATACACAAGCTCTCTTTGTGGCTTCGATTCTTTTTATCTTCTCTTAATTGATGTTTCTATTCTCTGTTATTTTTCAGCTTGCATTTGCTTGCTTTTCTTTTGCTACCTTTCTTCATTTATCTTTCCTCTCGTAGACTCCTTTATATTTTTGGCTATTTGTTATACTTGTTCTAGCTCTAAGCATTCTGTTTGCTTTCCTTCGTTATCTTAGTTTGTTATTCCCCATGTTTATTACTGCCGCTGCTTGTTACCTATTTCGAAACGTTTCCTTCTACCCAAAATTTCCCTAGAAGCTTTTACACATTACCATCAATGTGTGAAATTTTCCTAGTCTATAATTCACTCTCAATATTCTTGAAGATTTTTTTCGGCAAACTCTATATTCTTAGTAAACTGAAGTCCAAATTGACAGTGCTTTATTTTCAGTAGTTTTGAAAATGCATTCAATTGTGTTTTCGCATTTTGCTCGAAACTGATTCGCAGTTCGCTTAAAAATGTTCCACACCCCTCTATATTATACTGATATTATAAAGATAGAAAATGTGCTTGTGTGTGTGGGTGTAGGTGTGTGTGTGTTAATCTCAAAAACCACTCAACCGATGTTTAACTCTTTCACGATTGAAATGCCCCATTCTTCGAGATGATCAAGGGCTACATAATGTTTCCAAACATTTGAAATCTAGGGGGTTGGGGGTTACTTTTTCATTTTCATGTCACAAAATTTTAATCCCGATTCGTTGAATATGAATATCAGAAGCTACTTTTGGCATTTTATTCCAGATATGGCAGATTTTTAATGACTTCGAACTCAATGGGTTAAATGGGGAGGCTTAAAATCTTTTAAAATTGAGAGTTGTTTTAGGCGGTTGTACGAGTATACTTCCATATCACCACATTTTCCTCGTTATTCACTTAAGTTTTATCAATTAATAGTTTTGGTTTGCTTTTGACAGAACAGGTGTCTAGAAAGTGGCAAAAATGAAAAGCTACCCGTATAGTCAATTCCTATTTTCAACATCTAATATACAAACAACATCCTTTGGCCTCTCTACATGAAACTTTTATGCTTACACTAGAGAACCCAACGAAAATTATAAGCTACCTTACAACTCTAAAAAGCTATCCCTACCATATTTTAACCCCTTATGTAGAAATTTCACTGTTTAAACTGTATGGTTTAAATATTGCACAATTATATAATAGGAGTTTGCGAAAATCATAAATTACGTCGCAACTTCTAAAATCCATCTAGTCCTTATTTTTAAGTATATAGCACTCGAAATTTTTACAACTTTTCAATCCCTTATAGATAAACTATAACTACTACTTGGTCAACCAGGGCAGATATTTGTGCACTTGGACTGTACGACGTAGCGAAAATTGTAGGTTACCATACAACTAGAATAAGCTACCCATACTCATATTTTTCAAGCCCTTATGTAAAAATTGTCACCATTTGACTAATTTGGACAAAACTTTGGACAATTACGCTTTAGGTAAAAGCACAAATTAGATTACTTAAGACCTTCAAAACTCACCCCATCCTCATTTTCAACACTGTACTTATTGAATGTACATATGCAATGCCGTGTAAGGCAGCTGTAAAAGGTAAAGGGAAAGATTCACCATAAAAATCTTATAGATAAAAGCACAATAACTTCATAAAGAACGGGGGAGGTAAATGGAATTAATTAATTCAACATTCCAATTTAAAAAGCTACCCGTGCAATGTCGGGCAGAGAGCAAGTATTTATAGAAAGTGTTAATATCTGGAATATTGCCAAAGCGAAAAACATTTGATTACAAAGTAGTACACATCAAATTTAGAAATTACATCAAGTATGACCTTTTTTCCCCTGAAAAGCACTAATTGTGGAAAGATAAATTGGAAACAAGTACAGTGGCTATGCGTCCCGTAGCTTTGGGAGGCATCTTACTGGCCTTCACAGGTGAATATATGTAGAAAGGTGGAGGGGCGTGCATCTCTCTATCTTTACCTTTTCACGCATGCACTGGCGTTCTGTTTTACGTGCACAGTTCCAGATTATTCGCATATGAACATATAACTATGAGCAATAGCTTTGCTCTTCATTATTTATAATAACGATGCTGAAATAATATATAACTAAATGAAACTATGTTTTGAGCAATATCTCCACCAAAATATTTTTAAAGTTAAGAATGTAAAACTGAAATATATTATACTTTTTACTCTGAAAGAGGACGCATTTAATACACATTATTGGAATCTTCTGTCAATCTAAATACAGAAATAAATCACTGTTTTGCCCAATTTATCCCGAAAAAGTGTTTTTATTGACAATATAATGTAAAACAAGCAATTTGTACTTTTTACTCCCAAAGTGCTAGAGCCGCCTAGGCACCTAATCTCTAATGTGCTGGAAGAACTCTGACTCTAAACGCATGTTCCAATATTTCATGACAGTGTTCCCACAGGGCGACGAGTAATTCGTCTAGGCAGCTAAATCAGGTATTGGACAACAATGCGGAGTGGGGATTAAAATAATATTTAGTAAATGCATCCTATTTGAGAGTACAAAGATGTATTTCAGTTTTGCATTATCTCATTAAAACCAATTTTTCATGGAGAAATTGTGCAAAACAGGATTTTATTTACATATATATTTAAACATAGTTGTTATATGTAAGTGATGATGAGTAAATCTACTGTCAAGGTTGTATATTCATAAGGAAATAATCTAGAATTGTGCATTAAAACAGCACGCCACTGAATGCGCGAAAAGGTAAACAGATACACCACCTCCTCCTTGCTGGACATACTTACCTGTGAAGGTCAGTAGAATGTCTTCCAAAGCTGCGGGGACGGCATAAATGGAAGTCAGTGTACTACGCTATACGAGATACTAAAACTTTACATGCACTATGGATGAATGAATGACCAGGGAACGGAGGGGCCACCTCATATCTCGATCCAACGTGGGCATTTTGTGCTTACCACCCCCAGGAGAAATAGATGAGAAGGACTCGCAGGAGGTTATAGACCGCAAGCAGGCCAGCCGACAGAGACGTGCAGAGGTCCCTAGGATTCCAAGCCTGATGACCCAGGCACACAGAAAAGGCCACCCGCTAGCAGAATCGGGTAGAACTTGACCCACCCGAGGAGGCTTAGAGAAGGCTGCTTTCTGGCAAGGCCGAGAAGAACTTTCCAACGAGCAAAAATTTGTCTGTCCGATACATACCTTCACTACACAGCCCCTAAGCCTACCTGAAATATGAAAGGGGAAGGGAAATCAGGGAAAGGAAATTCTTGGTAAAAGAGAAACCACCAGAGCATTCACTTTCAATTAGGGAAAGCCAGGAAAAACCCATGGTCAGAGTGGCCGACCGCAGGAATCGAACCCAGGACCTCCCAAATGCGAGCTTGGCTCGTTACCACGGAGCCATCTCCCTCAGTTTCCGCAATGACAAAGTATGTCATTCTGTAATCACCAATGCTTGTTGAGGTGAAAGAGCTGAATGTTGATTAAGCGGGTAATTACCCCCCAAAAAAGCAATTTATGGTTTATTATCAAGGTCAAGTCCTCTCTATGACACCTAACCAAACGTTTGAGATGTGTTTGATGCAGCGAAATTGCATTTGGTGCAGATAACACAAAACGACAGTGTTTGGAAGTAAACCCGGTACTAAAATCCGTGTTTGTAACATCCCTTCTTAGGGATTGTACATATGAAGCAAATGAAGATCCACTTATTCCATCATTATCCAATCCAACCATTGGGTGGGACAAGGTTTCCCTGAAGGTTATATTAGACCATATGGGAAGCTGGAAACAACATTAATGTTGTGTTGGATGTGCCAATATTAAGTACTTATATGAATCTCTCTCTCCCCTGTTCTTGAATGACGAGGCATATTGGGGAATTGATAAGCCGTTATTAATGATTCTGAAAATCAGATTTGTTATTTCTGCTTCAAATGAATCTATGCGGTACAGTGCACCGTCTATCAACAATGGCATTAATGTTATTTTGCAGTTTGCACTGCAAATTAGCAAAATGGTTTATTACGCTATATCTCTTCAGATCATTCGTGTTTGTAAATGGAAGAACGAAACAAAGAAACAAATAAAGATGTCGTGTGCGAATTACCAGCGACTTACCGGTCATCGTTGACTTACTTTGTCAACGGGACTGCAATCTGTTTTTAATGGCATTGTTGGTAGACACGACATTGTAACCTTTTACGTTATCTGCCTAATCATTTGTAGTCAGCAAATAATATAATAGCCAATTCCTATTTCCTGCATAAGGATTTAATGAGAAATTCTGAAAAGTGGATGTTATTGACGACAAACTCTCTAAGATTTAACTTGTGTGAAGCTTGTATTTCCTTACAATATTTCCAAAGAACACAAAAAGCAATTATCCGTATAGTTCGGTAAACTGCAATACGTGAGTAGGAATCCTCTAAATAAGGAAAATTCTTTGTATATAAAGGACATGCTTTACTAGCTGGTTCACGCTTTCAGGCTCAAACGGAAATGCAAGTAAACTACTAAACGTTCGTTATCTTCAGCTGAATAGAAAGGCGTGTATATAACAGGCGAGGATGCCTAATTGAATCATTTCTACAGGAAAGATTAATGTGACAACATGAAATGAATCGAAAATTATCGTTTATATGAATGTTTGTGGAACTATCTCTCTCAGAATTTATCTTCTTTTTGTTTTAACACAGGGTATCGCTTTCTCTCTCCACGAATTTTTAATAATACACTGTATCTGCCCTTGATGTTGCTTAACATCTTTTATTCAGCTGTAAATTACTGCTCTTTGTGCTTTTATCCGCAACTTCGTTGTATTTTAATGAGGATGCTGCATAGGATCAATTTACACAAAGGGTTTTCAACCTAAACTAATTAGCCGATTTCAGTCAATTTATCTCGTATTGATTTCGGTATTGCAGTTCGTTTCACTCGACAATATTCCTTGTCATGTATCCCTATCAATAGACACATGAATCATTGGCGGTAAAGTTATAAAAGGGAACTGTATTCTAGAGGCTGGCGTTCATGAAAACCGTGAACAGACAACCCAAATTAAAATGTGAATATGTGTATAACCAAGAAAAAGGTTTTATAGCAACAGCAATATAATTTATTAGATTATTGTGAAACACTGTAAATGGAAAGATTAACGAAATTTATATAAAGACGTCTAAAATATTTGCTGTCATAGTTACAATTGATTCATGTAGACAGAAATTTCTGTTGTCCTCGTAGCGCTGGGTTAGCATCGTGGTAGGGGATCTGTGTTCGATTATTGGTACCTGCATGGGAAGGTTTTCCAATTCTGGAGCTATGGCATTGGATGCCCTCAGTCTCGTGAGGTGCTTAGGCACCAACTGAGGAGCTGCTTGATAGAAAAATAACGGATTTGGTCTCAGAAACCACACCAAAGTGGCTCGGGAGAAGCGGTATGTAAAACCAAATGCTCCTACACCTTTGATTCTATATAAGACGTCCCGTGTGAACGGTGGCAGGAGATGCAGCGGCCTTGCAGTAGGAGGCCTTGCTCATTCGAGGTGTTGCGCCATGGTGTTTGTTATTTATGCCCTATGTTGACGAAAGAAACGAGGGGATTTTAGCAAATGTAGCTGTGAAGATCCAAAAATCTACAGTTTTCTTCTTATTTCTTTCACCTTTTCTACCATATCCTTAGAACAAAAACTTAACTGCACACCACATTTTAACGTGCTATATTAAAGCGTTGTTAAGTCATTATTTTTATTTATAATTAATTACTTTTTGATATGGTAATATGATATACTCGATGTTCTCTACGGTTTATCACATTTCTTTCAAATGTTTAATTTTGGATTAGTGCAAAAACTTAAAGAAATGTCTGTGCAGGCATTTATTAATTTTAACTAGTAAATATGTATGCTGTTGAATTTTTCAACTTCTCCAGTACGATTTATGTAAAGCAATTCAACTGCAGTATTTAATATTTTAACTAGTGCAGAATAATTTTTAAATCTGCAAATCCTGAAGCTCTCCCGAAAATTTCAACCTAATAAGTTATAAACTGTTATCCAAGCACATTTTGACTGGTGGAAAGTGCTGAAGAAAAAGGAATTGAGAAAATGGAGTATCAAGTTCAAGGCGGTACTTTACCTAAATGGTACAGAACTAATTAAATGGCCATTTGGGGCATTAAATTGCAATAAATAAACAAAAAATTGCAATGTAAATGTCCCCCTAAATCGAAAATTTTCACATGAATTTTTAACCAGATTTTACAGTTACGTTGCCTTCAGTAGTATATCCTGCATGTAGACTACCAGCTGGACTATAGTCGCCCTAAGCTGCTTCCTTACTCAGTCTTACAGTGAGTGAGTGAAAGGTAAGATGGTGTATGATGTATCTTCTTACTTGCAACGCAGGATTACGAGTATTACTCATGTATTTAGGCGTTTTTAGCAGCTCGCATCTCTCAACCGTTTATTGGAAAATTCAAATTCTCGCCACTGAGTTGCCGATTACAATGCTAAAAGCACTTGGGCTCCTCAGGGAAGGTGTATTTGTTTTCATCAAGACATGCAGTACACGCTCTCTTTTTCTAGCTTCTTGGAAAACTGAATTACTTCCTGTCTTCTGGGGCGAATATAACTTAAGACGTTCCCTCTATGGTACCTCCATGTTTCCCTTTTGTTACTTCACGTACATCCATTCTTCTTTTCCTTCCCCTTCTCTTTGAAGTATGTGTTCGTGTTCTGTTTTGACACCAAGGGGGAAATAAAACCTCTCACGTTCAGATGTATTTGGATTTTTATGCCTCAGAAAGCTTAAGATGAAAATCAATGTTCCGATAAATGGTAACTTTGTAGAAGAATTTATTCACCGTTTATTCAAACAAAGCAATTTCAGCATTGTTTAATTTTCATTGCTCGTTGTTATGCATTGGACATAGAAAGTAATTCTGTCGCATAGATACAGAGCCTTCGTCAGGACGCATGGCCCGCCTAACGGGAGTTTTCTTGGCACCGGTAAGCACGCTGCGTGCCGTCGGAGTCGAATATTCATAGCCCCTAAAATTCAAGCCCATAGATTTCTCATTAAAATTATAACTACAATAATCACATACCTGCGTCGTAGATGTTGGAAATGGAATATTGTCCTCCACACATCTCTCACACTTTTAAAAAAATTGTCATTAACACTCATTAACTCCTAATGGCCTACATAAATAAAGCCATGCTTCGTCCGCAAAAAAAGAAAAGAAAACAAAAAAAGATTAAACGCGATCAACCGAGGGATCACTAACATAATTCAACACCAATTACAGAAATTGACTGCTCTTATTCCAAGCCGAGGTTTACGAAATTCCTGATTCCTGTGCAAGCTTTCCCAGAGATTTCTTTGTTCTAATTTTCTCCTATTTCATCAAGTTCTTCCTCTGTGAAAACTCGGTGGTTTAATTTCTTATTAAGAATAGATCTATTCATAAGATTACAATGATTTCTCTGTGATTTGTACGAGCAGCAGAGAATCTTGTCTATAAATCACCACCTCACTTCTCTACAAGTATTTGTCGTTATAGAGGAATCATACTTGAAAATTCTGTGTGTTAATGCATACTACGTTTTGGCAATATAACAGTCTGACACACTATAACACTGAAACACGTGATCTCTCTGTACAAAGATTACCGTCCACTATTAGCCGGTACACGGAGAGGAGGTAAACTGGAGGGGGAACAGAACCATTTAGAAACAGCGCAGTGCAGAGTAAGCAATTCTCAATAATACGGCCACACGTCGAAACGAAGATCTTGCATAAGCAGCATTTTTAAAAAAAGGTCCGTATGTATGTTTGAGAGTCTCTGAACAGCATAACTCAAACGCAAGCGTGGTTAAATACCGAACTTGGTATTTGAGTTCAGCGTTTTCCAAGGATGCGACACGAAAATTTTCAATAAAATCCTACCACCCCAAACTACTCTTCACACGGACAATGTTTGTTATTTCTTATTTTCTCAAAAATTGCTCTAATGATTGTGATTAAAATACATTATTTTTAAGATATTTGCATTGTAAATAAAATGTTCATCTTGAATTTTCTTCGAATAGCCTGATCAACTCTCTTTATTCTATAGGTAAATGATTTGCATAAAAATATTTATACCTTTTTCAAGTGGTAACTCGCTGTTAATGTTTTTTCGTGGTCAGCAAAGAGCATGGAATTTGAAGGTTGCCACAAAGCAATCCGCTTTTAAAACTCTAACCATCCCTTCACCCTACTGTATTCTTATACCTAAAACGCAATGTATAAATGTGTGAGGAAGTATATCTTGATTATCAAGAAGTAGATATAAGAATAACTTTTGAATTAATTTTTTTAGAGTGTGAGTACGGAAGGTCATAGGAATACATAACATAAGATAGCACTGCAACTATTTGAATGTATAATTTAAAACCTATGTAATGTTATTCTCTTCAGTGTATAATGGTGTAGATCTTATTGTTTTAATGCGGGCGTTATTTTTATTTGAAGCTACCTATGTAGTTATTTTCTAGATTATAAACTGAACAACTGAACTAAATGATTTTCTTTTCCTGTTTCAGGTGAGTGGTGTTTAACTTTTGGACTAATTGCTACCGCAAAGTGGTAAGCTAAAATCATTGCTTTATTATATTTATTTGTGTGTAACAAACATGATATTTCAGCATTATTCTAATACAATAGGGGACAACTTTATTCAAGTCTTACTTGCTGCTTCGTTCTCTGTAATTTGGCTACACTTTTACCTTTTGTGTGTTAGCAAATACTGCAAGATCAATTAGAGAAACATAGTGTCTTATGCAACTTTAAATTATATTTTATTATGTGTTTTTTTCTGAAGCAACGACAGTTACACGTTTGTCTAAAATATTTGGCATTTCTCACTAAACAATGTCAATAGTAAAATAGAATTTCTATGTATTTACTAGGGCTGTCCAGAAAGTAACCTCCGTTTTGAAATAAACATGAAGACCGGTATACATTCAAAAGTTTTATTATATGCATCTGAATACTACAGCTTTTCTCTATCTTTTACATAGTCTCCAAACCGATTCAAGCATTTTTCATATATTTTTACATCTTTAAAATACCGTCTGCATAAAATTCTGCCGTCTGTGAACTATGCCAACCTGTCATGGCGTTTTGAAGCTCTTCGTCATTGCCAAAGCTCTGAGCTGCAAGCCACTTTTTCATGTACGGGAAGTCGCTAGGGGCCAAGTCCGGACTGTACGGGGGATAATCAAAAACGTCCCATTGAGCTTGGCCAAAAGTTCAGTTGTGTTGTTTGCTGTGTGAGGGCGAGCGTTGTCCTGCAAAAATGGTTTGGATTGCTCTTCTTAGCCTTTTCACACTTTACACGCACTTCACACTTGGTGGGAGATGTTATTTCGGCGCTCATGTTGTTAGGTTATAACTAGCAAACAGGCAACAGCACTATGCTCCATCTTGCACAGCGTAGTGAGCCACTGCGCACGTTGATGTCGAAATGTTGGCGCTACCCCCACTATTTCACATGTTATGCATGAACGGAAGTTGCTTTATGGATAGCCCTCGTATAACTACGAATTCAATATCCGCCTTCTAGGAGGCTGCCGATGTAATCACAGGACTCGTGTAGTTTGCAAATAACAATGGTTCGTGCAGACCCAAAATTAGACCCTTAGATTTTTAATTTCTACTTATATTGGTGAACAGTATAACTCAAAAGCGAAAATTCAGTTAAATACGAAACTTATTTAAGTTTAGCGTCTCCCAAGAATGCAATACGAAAATTTTCATGAAAATAACTCCTACCACCCCAAACTACCCTTTAGGTGAAAAAATCTTGTTATTTTTTATTTTCACAAAAATGGTCTAACGATTTTTTTTTTTATTAAAATGCCCTTATGATTAAAATATTTTATGACAAATAAACTGTGAAGTCATGTTCATTCTGAATAATTTTTGTGTAATTAGTAAACCTTAAGAGGGAGATTAAGTCTGACTAATAAAAAATCTACAGCTCCTTAAGGTTATCTGAAGAATACAATTAAAGAATACAATTTGTCATTTTGTTTTTTTTGTGTTTTTTTTTGTGACCTTAACCATTTCCGACATATATCTCGTTATTGGTTTGGATTCTCAAATATTGCTATTTTTCTCAATCCTATTCGTTGTCTCTCTCTCTCTCTCTCTCTCTCGTAGTCATACAAAGAGCATGTAATTTGAAAGCCATCACATAGCGACAAGCTCTTTAAAAATCTGACTATTGTTTTATCTACTGTATCCTTCTTGTACCTACAACGAAAGGTGCAAATATGAATTAAAAGTTTATATGCACTAACAAAAATACAATAATAAGATTTTGTAGGAATGTTTGGTATAAGAGTGGGAAAAAAAGCACCTGAATGCAACACCAGATTTTTATAACATTGACTCGGGATTCCCTTGTTTATATGAAAAGAAAGTATGTCGTTGCTTGTTTTCAAACACACTACACCTGAAATGTTTCAAGTATATTTGCAATATATTTTATTCGGTCTTCATTTAGTATTTACATTCCTGTTAACTTCACTTGACGCTCCTCTCATAATTTCGGAATATTTTCGCAATTTCTACGCTGATAGCTTTATCACAGCCGAGTGGATAAGAACTTGCGCTAGAAGTTGCTATGATAAACCGAAGTAACTAGTTATAATTTCACCAGTTTTTATGTATTCCAGCTACACATTTTAAAGGCTTTAAGACACTTTATTGTAAAGTCTCCCCTAGGTACATAGGCGTGCATAAAAAGTGGCCCATCCCCCCATATGGCCATAGTATTTTCCTCTTCATAAGATTTCCACCTTCAGATAACCAACCTTTGACTCCATTCGGCAGGTATCAGTTCTTTATGCGACTTGACTGAGACGCGATGCAGCGGCATACAAACAAATGAATGTTTATAATAGATGTAAAATGAAGATGTGGTTCGGATACCACCTCTATGAAAGAGTTTCGCTACGGCTGGTACACAAAGAAAGGCTAAACCAATTATAAATAATTCGCCCTTCTAGAGGAAGGGGTGAAGAATTATTTGCATGTAAGGTTAGACTGAACGAAGCTACGACATTAACATAGCTTTCATCGCAACATGGATACGAAGGTTGAAGTTGTTGCCACTACTAAACGGCAATACGAAAAACGGCATTTAAAACGGTAGTGTAGCATGGAAATATAAGTTTTAAGTTGTAATATTACTCTTTGGCAGTTTAGCCACACTTTGGGGGAGGTAAAGTACCCTAGCCATCCAGTGGCTAGAATTATATTAGAAAAACAGGTAGGGTTTGTCACTGTGGTAGGGCTTTGGGTTAGAGTTTGTCAGTACCAACATAAACAATTCTGTTCCATTATGGGCCACATTTTATGCACGTCAGTGTACATATAGTACGAAATTAAGACTAACTTTATACGGCGAGGCACTTGACCACGCTAAATATCTACTTATCTATTACTTATTTCGACGGATTGTTTTCACTGTACTGTAGGGCATCTAAGTGCTAAGGAATCTAGTATATTGAGGATTAATGTTGTTTAAGCGGAAATAGAACACAAAGTTGTAATGTTTTCAATAACACAATAACCAAAAGCGTAATAGAAACCAATTTACATACAATTAGTACAGTATGACATTTAGAATACGTATCTGTACGATTGAAACGTTTTATACATTAAAACTCAATAATAGTTTTCTGGGAAATGTTTAAGAATCTTCAGTTTCCTAGTTCACTTTTCTACTGAACTTAATTACAAAGTTTTTCTATTTACCCAGCATTTCCTTTTTGAATTATGCTGTTCACAGAATCAAGGACGTTTTTATAGCAATGTTTTTCTGTTTTTAATTTTCTTCAGAGGCTTGAAACTTGTATTTCCGCTGACTTTTCGATATCAACTTTTGGATGCCGTGCAATACTTCCTATTAGTACTTCCTCTACGTATTAACTGCAGGTTAGAGAATGTAATAAAACTTACGGTGGATAGCGAAGTGGTTCGCTTGATGGGTGAAAGTTTAGTCATCTGTTTCAATTTGGTTTTATTATGGAGTCATAAAATGTTGAATTAATAAAATTTTCAAACGCTCTGTGTGCTAACGCTTCTAATAAGTGCTTCTAATTTATGTCCTTCCGTTATGCACTTTTCTTAATATTTATTCCACTTCAATCTTTTGTGAAAAAAGTATAGGAAATAATACCTCGATTATGTAATACGAGATAATATGTGGCCGTCGCCAGGAGGATTTACACAATTTTGCATTACTTTTCTACTACCTAGTATAACATATTAGCTTTCAAAAGTTATTCAAAATTCGTATTATTGTTAATGTTATAACATTTAAATTGTGAATAAAGCTTTGTATTGGGCAAACCATGGGGGCTGGTTCTATTAAAAATGGAAATAGTTTCATCGTTTTCATATTCAGCATACATAATTGTTTATGCGGCACCATACACAGAGTTTGCGGACAATGCTCTTGCCATGTTGGCAATTTATTGCGAAGTAGCACGTTTCAGTTGCAGTGTGGTTGTTGTATGTTCAGAAAACTCGTTCTTTAGTGTGAACCCACGACCAAAACTCGGCCGGATTGTTTGAAGGTGCCTATTGATTCTGTTCCTCGTACTTCCCTATTGTATCCCTGTAATTATTATTGAACATGGAATTGGTCTTAAGTGTTATGTTCTAAATTTTCTCATAATGTGAAAAGGCCCATGTTGCTTTCATACTCCTGGTTCTCGTAACAATATTGCATCATCTGCATTCGAATAATTAACTGATAAAGCTATGACTTGCAACTTCTTAATCTTTAATGGGCTCGGGGTTCCTAGAGCTTAGAGCTACTCGGCATTCGTCTTATCAGTATAAGAACTCGGAGGAAATCTTATCTAGGTAAGTCACTCTAACCGAGATTTGAGCTCGGGACCTCTTGAATTGAGGCAGATAGCTGTTCCCACACCTGAGGTTGAACTTCAGTGTTTTATCCAGAAAAAATATAAAATAAGCAAATGAAAACCAAAATTCTTTGCGCAACACTGTGATTTTTAAATTTTACTTTTTCTACTACTTACCTTTAGTAAGCACAGGAATTTTTATATTCCATCCGTAATTCGATACCGAAATTTCATGGGAACTTCCCCAAATAAAGCAATTACTTTAGACAAAAACAAATGTGGATAAATGCTAAACTCAGTGTTTCAGTTCATCAGCTTCCAAAAATGCGATACGAAGATTTTAAAGAAAATCATACCCTTCCCCAACTGCCATTTACAGGTTTTCGGTATTTTTTATTTCCCCAAAAATGTCTCTTAACGAATTGTATTAAAATACCACAAGTTTAAGATATTTACATAATTAACAAATTGTATACCTTGAATTTTCTGCAGTGAATAGCCGGTGAACTATTCTGAATGAATTTTGTAGAACTTTTATATAACTGGTAAATCATAGGAAACTAAGAAACGTACTACACAGAACTGAAGATCTCGTGAAAACACGCAATTTATGTTAAATAAATTTTTGTGATATCGGAGATATTCGCTTTTATTGCTCTGAAGTTTCAAATATTTTATACCTTTTTGTAGCGCTATGTGGTCATTCGTTTTTCTCGTGAATATGCAGAGTGGAATTTGAACGCCAGTTTCGGCATCCTCTATCTCGCTTGTAAATGTGTAATGAAACTATTTTTGCAATTGTTCATCTCGTTTAACATGAAATAGAGCATAAGTTTTGTAAGAATAGTTTGTAGAAGAATGGGTAGAGAAAGTCGTGGGAATGTAACACATCCAAAAACTTTTTCGTAACTTATCAACGGAATTAAGGAGGGAATGTGTATTTTGATAAAAATAAACTTCAAATTCTCATACCACATTTAAGATATGACAATTTATATTAATGAGGTTATTCAATAATTAAAAAGAATGTAAGTAGCTTTTGAGTCAACAATCTGAAATCATGAAGTCCTGAATCTCAAAGCATTGTATTTGCTTCTTCTGGAGTCTTTGCTTTTTGCAGTTACTTTTCGCGTAATGCATCATCTTACACAAGTGAAAGTAAAGCATGGAACATTGGTTGTAACTATATAACTTGAATGCTTCTTGAAAAAGTGTTAAATGCAACAACCCATATTTGTTAAAAGTTGCATAAGTTTACTATGCAAGCGTACAAAGCTATATAGGGTGTTTCATTTAGAATAGAAGAGTCGAGGTCATTTGTGGTAAAACGTGATGCAGTAATTTGTATCATAAATTATTTAAATGTAAAGAATGATTACAGTATGAATATGCATTTTTATGTGACATTGATTTAAGATGTTTGTTGATTGTAATTATTGTCGAGAAGTAAGTTTATACTGCCTTACTGAAACTGACAATAATAGCGTGCAATAATGCAGCGAGGGGGTGAGCTGTTTATCATTATTGGAGACGAGGAAGTTACGTAATGTTGGCGCGTTTTTCTTTAGAATTTGCTGGAACATTTTCCCTAGAGCATATGTATTCATAATTTTCATTCGATATAAAAATAGACGCTAATGTTGGCGCGTTTTATTAACCAATAGCAGTTCAGTTATAATCTTTAGGCATATCGGGTGTAGGAGTATAAAAAGGGCTAGATTAGAGGTAGACCCCGTCAGTTCACCGAAAATATTTGTACGCTACACGTTGCCGTCAGTCCAGCAGAAATATTTGTACAGCACACGTCGGCTATCGATTCGCAAGTTACGCGTAGCAGAGTTAGGAAAATTCTCAAGTGTTGTAAAGTTAATTATACAAAAAGTTGAAGTACGCGAATTAAGAGTGATCAGTAATGAAGTTATTATAACAGTTTCAGTTTGGCGAGTGTCAAGATCAAAGTGTAAATGTGATAGTGAATATGTTCGACAATAAAATGTGTAAAACAAATTCTTTCATCAGTGTTATCTTTGGATAAAAGACTCCTTTCCGTTTACACAACCTGTATAAAGAGAAGTGCTCGACCAAAAAGATCATAGCTAGCCGGAGGACAGTGAACCAAAATTAAATAAAATAACAGTAGCATTCTTTAAAACAAACACTAATACTGCCGCAAATTGCTAACACCAGATGGAGCTAACAAACCTAACAAAGAATCATGTCACAAAATGGCTTCACCACGTGGAGTAAACACAAATACACAAACATTATAAATAATACCGCCGCAAACGAAACATTATATAGAATTGTGAGAGTCGCACGGAGTGTCTGGTAACATCCGCATATCAATTTTTAAGTGAATTATAACTATTCTGTAAAAGACATACTGTTTTATACACCGTGTAGAATATTAAATCAGCATAATATCATTTGATAGACAATTATAAATTAGTGAATAAAATTATTGTGGTAATGAATATGGAAACTTAAAACACTAAGGGAATCCATCGGTGAAAATGGCCTAAAAAGTCAATGTTTTACTACATAATATACTGTTAAATCCGATACTTTAGGGACGTTTCGACGAGTAATTTTTGTTATCTAGGTGAAATTGAGGGGGTTATGTATTTAACTATATCATAACCTAAATAACCCTGATTAGACGATGATAAAGCATTTGCAGCTTGCCCGATATTTCTTACATTAAAAAGATTCTATAAGTGTTGTTGCTACGTCTAATGAATATGAGTAAACACTTTATAAACTACGCATTTTTAGTAAAGTAATTTATGAAAAATACATAAGCAAAATTTTAAGTTAGTGTGTGCAAGTTTACAAATAGGTTTTTCTCAGTTATAATATTTTAGATATTTTTTTAGCATTTGAAATCTTCCTTTAGATGCAATTTCTTTTAAAAGTATCAGAGCGAAATTTTGGAAAGAGTATCCCCATTACCTGCAATGTAAAACTTGCTATGCAAGTTGATTAAAAAAGGAGATAAAAAATCTGATGTGTTACACTCACATGACTTTCTCTACTCTTGTACAATCTATTTTTACAAACGCCTATTCTCCATATGCTTCATATTAATCGAGATGCCAATCTTATTTGTAATTTTCTTGTAGATGCAAGGGAAATATGGTAGCTTTTAAGCGATAGTCAAATATTTTAACGCTGGTTGCTATGTGGCGCATTCCATTCTCTTTGCATGTCCAGGACATAAAAAAATGAATAACGAATTTGAGAAAAAGTATAAGTATTGGAAAATTTAAGGAAATAACAAGCAATATCTCGAAAACGGTTCACTCAACAAAAAAAATGTATATGATATAAGTTGTGTATTTTAACGCGATCTACATTTTTTGTGTAGTAAAATTTTGTCTATCTCTTATGGTTTACCAGTTATGCAAAAGTCGTTCATAATGAAGAATACTTTTGGAGACATTCCCAGAAATTTCGATATATACATTTCATTTGTCATGACATTATCTTAAACATATGATATTTTCATCAAAATCGTTAGAGCCATTTTTGAGAAAATTAAAATTTTCGAAAAATGTTCCATGTAAAGGGTAGTCTGGGGTGGGGGGATTTTCTTGAAAATCTTTGTGTCGCTTCTCTGGAAGATACTGAACGTAAATACCAAGTTTGGTATTTATCCGACTGTTAGTTTTTGAGTTATGCTGTTCACAGACACACACACACAGACACACAGACACACACACACACACACACACAGACACACACACACACACGGACATGTTTCCAAAAATGCTTTTTTTTGATTCAGGAGGTCTCAAAACATGTATTTCCGGTGAAATCTCGGTATCGAATTTTTGGGTGGAATGCAATACTTCCCCTACTTACTATACGTAGTAGAGAAAGTAAAAAGAAAGTTGCTGATACAATAAGCAAAATTATCCTTCATCGTAATCCTGTTATTACTTCATTTGTGTGACTTCATTTGATTATTTAGTTTTAATTTTGTATTGTTTGTTTTTCTTATGTGTACTAGTATATGCATTTATAGCATCAAGTTCATCAGTTAATATGCATACTTTTTTGCAAAAATTAAACTTTATAACTGAGCAACTAATTTTACAAATGTAATTCATTTTAAAGGTTTATTTATTAGGAAATGTATTTTCTAGCCCATTAAAGAACATAAATCGGAAATTTGATTTAGAAATTATGATAATAAGGAGCATTTTGAATAAAATAGATTAAGTTTGTATATGAAAAGGCATAATTCAGAAATAAAGGTATGCACTAAACGTTTCAACAACACTTCTTTATACAGAGATAAGATGCTCATTCGCGTACTTCAGTTTTTGAATTCGCAGATCGGTCCCTTAAGAAGTAACAAATTGATAAAATGTATCTGCGAATAAACTTGAGGGCCTTAACCGCTGAAGCTATCTGATCCTAAGGTGTGTTGAAGGGTAGGGGGGTTACCTCGGCCAGGCAGTTTGACTTAACTGGAATTCTGACGTGTCTGTGTTTATGCAATGTTGTGTATACCGATGATATATTATAACGCTGCTGGTGTAAATATAGGAAATCCAGAACAAAGACTGCTGGCTGTATGTAACGTTACCTCTGGAGGTTTTATTTTGACAAACGAGTTTGTGGTACAAGTGTAGTGTTACAGATGAAACCAAAAAAGACAAGTAAAGATATTGACAGAAGCAATGTTCGGTGGTCAGAGGCTTCCGTATTTGCGCGGGCGGTATAACAATGTTTCTGAGCGGGGGATGAAGGGGTTGACGCAGCACCAGACAGCCCCGTTACCATGGAAACCATTATTAAAGGAGATGCCCCAGACGGACCGTCTCCCATTTTCAAGGTGACGTTAACTAGCGATGGAATCGTGGGAATATTTGCTATAACGGTATCCCGACTGTGAACTTCCAAATTACATACATTGATTACCTACTAATGTAGATGTTTCCTGTAACTGGGATATACCTATCTGAATCAACCCACTCTACCACATGGGTAGCCGAGGTCGTTAAGGTATGGACTCTTGAACAAGAGTCTGCGGTTCAAATCCCGCCAGGACCGTTCTCCCACGGTGAGGTACCCTAAAGTTTGGCCTGCAGGTTTCCTCCTCAAACTTCCTTTCCCGAATATAATTTCATTTCATATATCGTGACCGGACATAGGATTTCTAAAGCTGTCGGCTTCAGGTTATCTTAACTCAAACCATAAACCAACAAAAAAATGTAAAAACAGCGGCCGAGGGTCACTAATGAGCAGGTAAACACAGTATGTGCTGTCTGCAAACGTCAACAGACTGTATGAGGTACGGCGGGTGGTTTGTTACTTGCGACGTACCTACTTAAAGTTCAACTTTATTCCTTTCGTCCTGGCTTTAATATTTAGAAATTCCTGTTCCTGACCATGAGTGCCCATCGCCTGTTCGATATAGGTATGTATTAAGAACGGACGTTAAACACAACAAACAAAAATTCTGATGCGATACATTCACATGACTTTCTCTACCCTCTATCGTTTATTAGTAGGTATAAAACTAGTTTTACAAAAGCTTATATTTCTATCCACTTCATTTTATTCCAAACAAACTTTTGCGCTACATTACACATTTCTTATAGATACAAAGGGAACAGCGATAGTCAAATGTTTAAGAACTGGACGCTACACTTTGGCCTTAAAATTCTATACTGTTTAAATGGAATCACGAGAAACAACTGAATGTTGACAAGACCTTAAAGGAATCACTAAGTATTGAACAATTCGAACCAATAATAACGTATATCTCGGAAATGCATGATGCCACAAAAAATATATTTGGAATAAATTGCGTGTTTTAAAGAGATCTACATTTCTTGTGTAGTATGTTTTCGGAATTCACTTAACGTTTACCAGTTGTACAAGATTATACAAAATTCCTTTCAAATGAAGACTTCAAAGGCTATTACCAGAAAATTCAAGATATACATTTTATTTGTCATAAATATCTTTAATATATGATGTTTTAAACAAAATCGTTAGAGCCATTTTTTAGAAAATAAAAAAAAATTGAAAATATAAAGGGTAGTTTAGTGTAGGGAAATTTTCTTTGAAATCTTCGTGTCGCATCTTTGGAAGGTACTGAATTAAAATACCAAGTTGGTGTTTATCCGACTTTTAGTTGTTCAGTTATACTGTTCACAACACACACACGCGCGCGCAGACTTTTTCTAAAAATGCTTTTTTATTTTGTATTCAGGGATCCTCAAGACATGTATTTTCGGTGAAATCTCGTAATAGAAACGCAATCTAGAATGCAAACTGTACCTGCTATGTACATGGCACAGAAAGAATAAATCTGAAAGATTAATAATTCAATACCTTTTGATTACAAATCAAACTTATCCTACATATACAGGTCTTTCTCTACCCTCTATCGTTTAGGAAATCTTATTTTTCTATCTACTTAAGTTTAAGTGAGTTAAACCTTTGCAGAAATAGCTACATTATACTTTCGTTATGCAATACTTTTCTTTCACTCTGTGGCCACCGTACGGCGGCTTGCGCGCCGTCCGCGCCTCGGACTCCCGCCGAAACAGTTATAACATCGTCACAACCGCCGCATGTTCTCATAGTTACAGTTATAATTACAACAATAATAGCCTTATCATAAGAGACGTTGGGAATGTTATCCTTATCTATTCACACATTTCTGTCATTCTCAGGAAATTTTCATTCCCACTTGAGAGTTCAATATGCGAAATTGTTTGAATTTGTTTCCTAATGTTTTATTTTATTTATTCCAATTATGGAGGAGTTCCCCATAGATAAAATTCGTACACATTAAATCAGAAGATCGCGAGGGCCATGATATTTTGCTACTTACCCTATCTTCAAAAATTTCTGGACTAAATTTAACGACTCATCAGCTGTATGCGCGGTAGCAGTCTTGTTGAAAAAATCCAGACTAACATTCAACGTCGGGCCAGATATTAAAAAAATGGCGTAAGTCATTCCAGTAACACTGTGGATTTACTGTTTGTTTAAAAATATAGGTCCTATTATTCTGTATGAATTTACTGCACACAGCAATTTTTGCGGCATGCAAAGGAATCTCATGTGTAAAAATCGAGTACTCTAAGTTCCAATATCTCTTAGCGATGAGATATAACCTTATAAATGGAACCATGCTTTGTCTGAGAAGAATATTAAGTGCAAGTCAATTATTATTACTCTTAACATTGACATTTCGCAAAATCTAATTACAGAAATTTAGCCGACTCTGTTGGATCACGTGGTACGAATTTGCGGACTAATACTTTGGTAGCTAGCCATGCTGAGCTCATCGAAATTTCTGCTTCCTGTTTAAGCCGCTAAAGAGATTTTCGAGGATGGTGTTCTAAACGTTCTCCAGTTTCATCCAGCTTCTCCTCAGTAGCAACTCGCTTGTTTACTCTTCGCTAAAGAGCGCAGACCCCGTTTCCCTAAATTTGTTTACAAGTCTTGTCACGGTTTCTCTATTTGGGATAGGTAAACTGGAAAATTGTGTTTTAAATCACCTTCTAACTTCGCTACAAGGGTGTGTTATCTCATAGCGAGTACTTATTTCATCTCAATTGTAACTACAAGTACGTAAGGAATCGAGCTGTGGCGGCCGCGCGCGAGTGGCAATGCGGTGGCCACATTGTGAAAGAAAAGCAATGTAGATACAAAGGGAATAGCGATAATCAAATGTCTTAGAATTTCATCTTCTTTCCATCATGAGAAAATATTGAATGTCGACAAGACATGGTTTATCTTAAAGGAATATTCAGTATGTCAAAATAAATTTTTTTTGAGTGGATGTTCATGAAATTTTAATTCACATTTTATCATTACCATATGTGCGTGTAACATTTCAGGCAAGTTAAATTATTCAAATTTTGAAATTTTCGGAATATCCGTTCAGGATAGACGAGTATCGATGACCGTAACAAAGTTTAGTGAAGTAAGTAGAGATACACACAGAGAGAGAGAGAGAGAGAGAGAGAAGAAGTGCAGAAGAGAGAGAGAGAGCTCAAAAATATTTATAAGGGCTGAATGGCCTGTGTCCAAGTAACGAAAATGATGCCTTTAATGAAAGTAAACATTTGTCTTTATTTTCAAGTTTTATGCAGCTCGAAATTTATAGTCAGAATGAACATTGGTACCTAATAATATGAGTTACATAAACAGTATTGACATCTTTGGTTACACACTTGGAAAACGCTCGAAGTCATGAACAACGGTTTTGTGTAGCAGAAAATATACAAAACGACTTCGCAATGCATATTGGTATACTTTGTCAACTTGCTACTTAGCTCATTTGGGGTGAGTCTTTACACTTGCCACTGAGAGTAAACAAGGTTTAACCCCTCCGTCTGCTTTGTTCTTAGATTCGATACGCACAAGGAGCTTCTATTTTATTAACACTGCGTCGCCGTAAAGGCCACTACCCCAATATATGAAGTTGAAGGAAGAAAGAAAGAAAGAAAGAAAGAAAGAAAGAAAGAAAGGAGGAAATGATACCCAGTGTAACAAAACGGTATGCCTGCTTTACATACTACCCGATGTACAGCTCCAAACAGCTGTTACCTGAGGAAACGGGGAAGGTGGAAGAAGGTATGGGCGGAGCAAGGACATACATTCATACGAAACAAACGAATAAGTTGTTACATCACATCCCTGCAACATTCCAGCCAGATGCACGGGCATTAACACCGGACAGTAATACTCTGTATTGCGCGATGAGAAGGATACTCTCTTCTAGTGAGAAGTATCTCTTTGAACTGCCTGTATCACATTAAATATATAATGTAATTTATAAACATTAAGGCCTACTGACACTAATCCATAACTACTTTGGTCTCTTTTCTTACCTAAATTTATCAGTAAATTTATTTTTATCTGACATATTATTTTCGGTGCAAGGATGGAATTGTGGCTCTGAATAGAGTATTTGCGTACTTTTGAAGATAATGTTGTTCAGAAAACATGTATATACTATATCTAATAAAATATTTATTCTAATTAGATATGCGAGGCACAAAACTGTACAAAATCCTAAAGTTTGGGTTGAGACTTGAATCAACACTGTGCAAAACAGATTCCGTACTGCTTGCATGAAGTTAACCAGCAACATGTGGCGAGTTCGTAAAACACTTAATCACTCAGTAACCTATTTGCTGCCTTTTTGGGCGTTGTATTAAAACAGATTTAGCTGTAGCGGACTAAATTAACAAGACATTTCTAAGAGTATGTTCTTATTCCATGAGTCATTTCAGAAGGTAAGATTTCAATGAGGAGTTAATAAATAGGAGGCAAGCAAAGGGAAACTAGCATATCGTCGTTAATGACTTAATATACCTATTGTTTTCACAAAAATTAAAGGCGGCTGGCTCACCCAGTGCATTTTGCTAAAAAAAAATCTGCCTGAGAGAGGCCATATTTAGCTTGGCAGGACTGACACCACTCACTGTCAGTTATATGTAAAGATGAATCGATACTTACATCGACACTGCCGATAAATATCACTTAGCCGGGGTTGGCTCGCCATCAAACAATCCAATGTACCTACTGTTGTAAACTGCTAAAACCACTAGCTATCGCAGCAGGCAAAGAAAATGCCTAAGCAAAAGCAAGCTGGATTTTATTTTCCAATAGGCTGATTCTCTGATGTATTCCATGGGGAACAGTAACGAAAGAGTCTGATGCTGTATAACATGCATCTTTTTAATTGTTGGTATCTGCAGTGGATTTTCCTTAACTGACTTTCAATACCTCTGGAAGTAATTCTTTCACTTAAATTATATTGGATACATACTAATAAAGTTTTCAGTGAAAATTAGGGTTTTTCTTGCGGTTCTAAATACCTTAAGATGCTGTTCCATCAGGTAGAATGTAGAATTCGTTTTAGATCCACGTCGCGGCTGTTTGCCGTTTACTCTTTCTGATATAAATTTCTTCTCTGTCGAAAAACAGCTAAAATAATCTTGCAGAGGGTAGATCGTCAAATATCGACGAGAACTTCAAGAAGCTCTAAGATGTAGGACCATCTTAGATTGATAGTCTGAGGTTCTGACTAAGCTCAGAGTACCAATCGTTTTCTTTCAGTTCTTCCATTATGTCAGTCATTCTTCTAGATCACCACTGTTCATCCACGTGAAACAAACGACACCACCAATGCACTTTATTTCCATTCATTAAACCCTTGATAAGAAATTACTATTGCCAGGAAGTCCTTTTTATGGACTGGTAGAAGATTTATACAAAAAGTATCGCAAGTTGAGTGATTTATTAAATTTAAACAGAAAGTATGTGGAAAACTAGCTTAAAAAGAGATAGAACTCGATAAGGAATAACTTGCTCCAAATATTTACTGGTTTCCATTCAATTACAAAACAGATTTTCTGCATGTTGATCAACTCATTGAAGAAATGTCTACATATGCTGGCTATAGTTTAGTGAATAAAAGGTCAGTAGTTGCTTCTTTAAAGGTGCCTCTCACACTGCGGATACTAATTCGAATCCTGTTTGTATCAAGCTGCGGGATGAAATTTCTAGTCTTAGTTAGTCTTTAGTCCGAATATATCGTTTTAAATCCCCATTCTCGTGTACACATTCATTTCATTCTTTAATTCGTCGCGTGATGCCACCTATTCTGTTAAAAGAGCATTAAACTTAGGTCGAGGGAGGGGTATGTGCACAAGACTGCATAGAGTTAAAGACTGGGATTATCTTCTTCCCTTGTTTTCTGTGTTTACCATTAGTAAATAACTCTTTTGCTTGTTGCTTGGCAAAGCGTTTCTTGATTTTCTTTTGGTTACCTGGTTTCCTTTAGTCTTAATTATATTTGTTTATTTGTTTCTGGCAAAGTTAAGGTTCTCTCTTTCACCGTATTACAAGTAATTTTAACTTATATACACAAGACGCATTACAAGCTACTCACATACTATACTGTCTGGACTGAGAATGGCACAAAGGAGGAGGGTGAAACCTGAAAAGACGTCTGTGAAATAAAAAAAAAAAATCCCACACGAAAACTAGTATGATTTAAATTTCTAATAGAGTAAACCAGTATTTCATGATGACTTTTACAACTCAATAAATTATTAATTGCGCAGAAAGCGGTACAACCGCGTCACGTATTCAAGTTTTACAAACCTAAAATCCCCCTCGAGAAATAAAGATCCGCGAAAGAAATAAGGAATTCTTTGAGTGATTCTCGAGGTTAGCGAGTTCCTTAGACAAACAAGGTTTCATAGATAATTTGCGGGTATTTTTCGTCGTATACATAGACCAGTGTCATTCAACTGAGAGCTGTGTGACATCACAGAGCCTGTTTCTCTTGCTGCCAGCACAGAGGGAGTAACTCGCCAAGAAGTGCAGAGCAAGTAAGGCAAGGGGAAATATCTTGGGGACTGAAAACAAAAGTTGACTCTATGCACGTATAAAGTAGTTCATTCCTGCCTACTGGGCTATATAACCATGCAGGCCATCGAGGGGGCAAGTCTGACGGCATTGCATTCTACACTATCGGTCCCGAATATTACAACCCTACTGACGAGACAAGGTGAATCCGTGTTATGCCTTTTAAATATGTGGATGTAGAAAGACAACGTCCTTCACTTTCTTCCTCAGCTATTATCAACGGTTATATGAAACCGTTCCGTTACTGGTGTTACGCCGCCACACAGGTGTTGCTGCCTCTCGGCGTAATCTAGTTGGCTGACGCTGGCGCAGGCAAAGACCTTAGCAAAATATTGAGAAAAGTAGCAAGACTTTGTATTTAAACGCATTTTTCAAGTCGGGAATATTTGTAGAACTTTTATTACAGTTTGGAAGGGGATTGATTAGTTGCCAACAAATTGAATTCAAGAAGAAAAATACAATGACGAATATCTCTATTTTACGAAACAATAAACTCCATAGCTGTAAATGAGTTGAAGCTATGGACAATGAAAATTCGACATTTGTCATTATTTTGTATAATAGTGCAGTTGCTCCACATTAGCACCCACACTCTGGCGCCGTTTCCGGCCCCCAAGCAATCCCCATGTGCATTAATTGATGCAGAAGTGCAGTTGCCCAGACGACCATGTGGGTTTTACTTATTTTATTGTCGTTTCGTTTTGATGCCACACAGTGGACAATTAATGTTGTTCCGCCAGGTTAAATTCAATGTCGATACCGTGCGGAGGTAGACGGATAGCCAGGAGCATCCGCGCGGAAATCGTAGACGGGAAGGACATAACATCGCAATTACTGGAGCGAGCATACGTGTAGATAATGTAGGACACTGGTAATTGCCGAAAACTTGCCTCTTCCGCAAAGAAAATTATAATAGCTTTAGTTTGAGATGAGGCTTGAAAAAATTCGTGGAAGAACCTGTACGTGTTAGTGGAAATAAACAATAAATAATAAAAATATAATTCCTCTTAACGAATGTGCTTCTTTTAAATGACAAAAGTTGCCAAAACGTTTTTATGTTTTCTGCTGTCTTATAAATTGGAGTTTATTCTTTAATTTTATCATTTTAGGCATATACTTATTTTTAAATATACTTTTAAAAATGATACTGCATCTACCATTTTGCACTATGAATTCTGCATCACTTCACAGAAAAAAGATCATAACTTCTACTCGCTTTAGAGTAGGGTGGTAAATTTTAGCCAATCAGCCAGAAGAAGAATTGTCTGGAAATTGGCACAGCTGTTAAGTATGGCAACTTCTGTAGCTCAAGGCATGAGGTTTGTTTCTTTGCAAATGTTTGCGAGTTTATTTTCTCCATATTTGCTTTGAATTTTCTGATATAAATGACCTCTTTTCTCAGAAACTATTGAAGATACATATATTAAATGATCAAAAACTACCTCTAAGTGCTGTTGTAGGTCTACTTTAGTATTAATACGATGGTTGATTATTTTTAAAAAACAATGCTTGCTAAATATTAATACAAAATGGCATTATTGAGAAAAAATCCTATCTTCCTAGTAAACAAACTTATTGGATATACGTGAACTTAAACAGCATTCATTTACATCCTGTAAAATTTCAGTCTGATATCTTAAATAGTTTCTGAGAAAATGGGTCATGAAATTAGCAGATTTAACTTTGGCGGGATAGGGCTTTTAGTCTCCACTTGGTAGCAAAACTGTGTGACGCTTCTTGCTTCATTTAATCTTGCTTCAATGGGTGTCTAGCCTACATTGCTCATAAAAGTAGGAAGGTATATGAATATATTAAATACATTTGTAGTTGCCAAACTCATCTGAGACAATATCGTGTTGCTTTAGATTTCTCTTGCATTTGGTGAGCTTTTCTGCAGCCGAAATATTGAAGGACACATATCGAATGCTCTTTCATAATTTGTCGAGCGTATGAGGATTGCTTGCATGATGACTTTATACTAATTGAATTTTCTTAACGTTAATAGTCACATTATTTAAATCTGGGGATCTTCTTCTGTCACCAAGTTTGTAATACGCCATTGCCTAATTTTTAGTATGCATAGTTTCACTGTTCTGCATTGAATAACCACATGCATGCACAGGCCGACCTCGTCTGTTGACCGACAGAGACCGCCGACATTTGAAGAGGGTCGTAAAGAGTAATAGGCAGACATCTATCCAGACCGTTACATAGGAATTCCAAACTGTATCAGGATCCACTCCATGTACTATGACAGATAGGCGTGAGGTGAGAAACCTTGGATTCCATGATCGAGCGGCTGCTCATAAGCCACATATCACGCAGGAAAATGTCAAACGACGCCTTACTTGGTGTAAGGAGCGTCAACATTACACGATTGAACAGTGGCAAAACGTTGTGTGGAGTGACGAAAGACGGTACACAATGTGGTGATCCGATGGCAGGGTGTGGGTATGGCGAATGCCCGGTGAACGTCATCTGCCAGCGTGCATAGTGCCAACAGTGAAATTCGGAGGTGGTGGTGTTATGGTGTGATCGTGTTTTTCCTGGAGGGGGCTTGCGCCCCTTGTTGTTTTGCATGGCACGATCACAGCGCAGGTCTACATTGATATTTTAAGCACTTCTTGCTTCCCACTGTTGAAGAGCAATTCGGGGAGGGCGATTGCATCTTTCAACACGATCGAGCACCTGTCCATACTGCAAGGGCTTTGACGGAATGGTTACGCGACTATAACATCCCTGTAATGGACTGGCCTGCACAGAGTCCTGACTTGAATCCTATAGAACACCTTTGGGATGTTTTGGAACGCCGATTTCGTGCCAGGCCTCACCGACCTACATCGATACCCCTCCTCAGTTCCGCACTCCGTGAAGAATGGGCTGCCATTCCCCAAGAAACCTTCCAGCACCTGATTGAAAGTGTGCCTGCGATAGTGAACGCTGTCATCAAGGCTAAGGGTGGGCCAACACCATATTGACTTCCAGCATTACCGATGGAGGGCGCCACGAACTTGTACGTCATTTTCAGTCAGGTGTTCGGATACTTTTGATCACGTAGTGTATGTCTGTTACATTTCTTTCAGTTACAGCAAAATGTTACTTTAAAAATAATTATGCATTACTCAAAAATAAAATACTAAAAAGCAAAGATTATAGAAATTTTCATAACTTACAATTTAGCCAAAAATCTATTCTATAAAATTGTGTTTTAGTTTTAGTGAAGCTCTAATGAAACAAAGGATTGTGTTTTAATTTCCGAGGTAAATAACCTCTTTCTTGAGGTTAAAAAATCTTATGTGGAGCGAAATGAAAGCATAGTATTATACAGGTTTTGAAGGGTTGTGTAAAATTTCATGAATCTAAACGACATGATTTGGAGAAACACCTATTACAACGTCTGAAAACGTTAAAAATAAATTAGCAGATAGTTGACCCAAGAGCTATGTAGTGAGTCATTTAAATGTGTAGCTTCTCCATAATATTTGATGTTTAATTCATCATAAACCGTGTTTTTTTTTAAAAATTTGAAACTATTTCGGATCGCGAATGTATTGTTAGATAGATAATTTTAGTTATTCTTACTAGCGTGTACTCGTGCTCCAAAATCTGAGATGAATGATTAGTCCCTATATATTCAAATTTGCATTTTTAGGTTGTATTTTTAACCACAATCATCCGAAACCAAAGTTTAGTTTTAAATTTGGTTTACTTTTTTACATCCGTGAAATCTAGATACTAATTTTGGGGGTTCAAAAGCAATACTTCCCCTGCCTTAAGAGGTAATAGAGATCGAACTGAAGTGCTATAATCCTAGTTTAGTGTTAAATTTGGAATTTATGTTTAAAGGTTAGTCTAGTTGTGAAGGACGTCACGTGCCAGTTCAATTCAGCTTTTACCCAGGGCAGAGCACGCTGAGAACAGCTGCACCCGACCTTTTTTTCTGAGAACAATAACCAGGAAAATAGTGGGAAGTAGGATATTGGCGGACATCTTTCTTCTTCGCGACCTCATAACTTCAGCGCCTCAATATTCACCGGTATGTGTTTGTATATCGCCTTGCTGACCTCTTAGACCAAAGTAGTTGACGTCACGATGAAATTCTTTCTCTTAAAGGCTGGATGCGAACTGAGGACTGCGCTCGTAAATTGACTCGTTGTTCAGGCGCCGGATGAAAAGATTCCATGCTGTCGTCTCGCATCAAATATTTCTCTTTATTGCAGTTACGGCGAGGTGTTGTAAGGTGTCTCAAAAACTGCTTATCTTATTCCTTTCATTCATTAAAATAGAATTCAATTATAAATCACTTTATGCAATCCCACCATTATAAACAGGTTGTTTCTGTATTCAATATCACGCATAATTGGTTTATTATGGCACACATACCTATAATAGCAATTATGTAATACCGGTATTCTCGTATGCCGTAGCTTATAGGGAGAAGATGAAACTGGTTTGTAATGTTCTTTTCTCTAAGCAACGAAAATGCAAAAACCTCTGTACGTTATTAAACATAGAATAAATAAGATCTGAATGTATTACTTGCCATATCGTGCTGATAGGATATATCACAGTCCTTAAGACCTGCTCACTTTCTATCCCAGGAAGGGAATGCATGCAAGCGGTTATCTTGCTTATCGGTTCAACGTGCCAGTTAGTCAGTTGGTAACAAATGAAATGCAGGGGGAGAAGCGAATGTCTCAAAACATACGAAGACGTTCTCACTTGTTTCAATTGCGGATGACGAAATGTTTAATTATTTATTTTCTGCAATTTATAGTGGTATATTGCATGAAATGTTGTATCTACATCGTGGGTAATGTTAATATGATACTTGTGAAAATTGTTGCACGAACAACAGCGAGTGCGACAAACATTCACTCATACCATAATCATAAAGTACTATTGCGACGAAATAAAATGCCTTCATTTTTCTCTTCTTTAACGTTTGTAGGACTTACCAGCCAGTGCCTTGGGTCAGCAGCCTGTCGAGGAGCAAGCAAACTCTTGATCATAGTATATCCAGGATGATCAGGATCAGCCCAATGCCTGCCTTTCGTCCTCCGTGGTGTAGTGGTTACCATGCGAGCCTCTAATTCCCGAGATCGTGGGTTCAAAGTCGGCGAAGAGCGATGGATTTTTTTTCGTGGGTAAAAATTCTTAGCATGGCTTCCTTCGGAAGAGAAGTAAAGGCGGTGGTCCCGTGCCGTAGATTTACGGCAGGCAAAAGAACCTCAAGACTGACAAGAGGCCTCTAAGCAAAATTACCGGTCTTTCACGCTCAATGTAAAATGGGACGCTAAGGACCACAGCAGTTAAAGAGCGTCCATAAATAAAACACAATTCAATTCAGCCCAATGCCTGGTATGCCGGTGAAGAAGAAGGAAATGAAATGTAGTGATTGAAAGGATGAATGGAAAATTCGCGGATCAAGTTATCCAACCCAGCATTCGCCTAGCGATCGAGGAAATCCGCGAAAAAAACTTCGGTAAGATTGGTCGGTTCCGGGGTTTTGAAACCGGGGCCTCCCAAATGCGCCTAGACCATCCCGCTTGGTGAAGTAAAATACCGTTAGATGAAAATATTTAAAACGTAAATTTTTGTTTCTTTACTGCTACGAGTATCATGTCTAATTAATTTTATAATAATATTATAGAGAGACATTTAGTTCGCGCCTGTGTGTGTGTGTGTGTGTGTGTGTGTGGGGGGGGGCACATTCTGAAACCACTAAACTGATTTTGATAGTTATTTCACTAATGAAAGTACCATTCTTCACGATGAACATAGCCTATAAACAGCTTTTAATTTCAACTCATAAAGAAATAACAAAAGCACTAAAGGAATGCATATTATATTACGTCTCACGCTTAAAAGACAGTGCAGTTTAATTGCGGCGCCTGTTGTCACATGTACTCTGCGTACGCTTATATTTTGACGCCCAGCTGTGATTGGTCTACGAATTTAATGCCATGTTGTGCATGTTACATCACAAAAGAGTGAAATATCTGTGCTGCTATTTAAGGCAGTTGTAAGAAATTTAATTTTCACCACCACTTTGTCTCCTCAGAGCCGGCTCAAGGGGCGGGTTTCGAGCCGTGCCACCGCCCAGGGAGGGTTTTAGGTGTGGCAAAATCTTAAAACATGAACAAGATATTTGAAAATAGGACGGAATTACAAATCATGTTTAAATTCTAGTGACTTTCCGTAGATTTTTTGTTACGAAATCGGTGACAAATGAAACGTCAGAACTGGTCGGTTTTGATTAAACCCTCGTTGATGATTAACGTGAAAACGTCCCATGCGCAGCAGGTGTTCAACAATAAGCATCACGTTTATACGGAAGTTTCAAGCTACACTTTATCCCTTTCTCCCGGCTGTGGTAGCCGCCATAGTTCTATCGTAGGTCGCAGTGCGCGAGGTGTCCATCTCCGTTATAAACTCTATAATAAAGAAGATTATTAACCATTGTAATCGATTGTCAAGTGTATTTTCATTTTGTACATGTTTTTAATCATTTTATATCGTGGAGTAAACCCGAAATATTGAACATGTATATTTTGTGACTTGGCGTGTGTTTATCTTTTGCTCAAAACAATGTTTTTCTTTCTCTTATATCTCGTAATTATGTCTGAAAGCGTGAGCGGAGGCAACACTTGTAATCATCGCACGGGGCGGCAAAATCCTGGAGCCGGCCCTATGTCTCCTCTTTGTATTTTTAGTAGTTCGAAATACGATTTTACAGACATAAATATATATACCATCTAAGCAATATTATGTCGCAGTAATCTGTCGTGTTATCTTATTTGCTGAGCGCCTTTTATTGTTTTATTATTTTGAATTTTGGGTTCTTTATCCTCCGGTTAGCTATTATTACTCAGTCGAGCAAATACTTCTAAGCATTGCGTGTAAACGGAAAGGAGTTGTTACTAAAAGATAACACAGATAAAAGAATTTGTTTTTACACTTTTTTTGCCGTCACACTTAATTAATAGTGCACATCTGTACACGCCTGACTGAAACTGTTATATTTCCGAATGTAATTACTGTCGTACGCGTACTTCACATTTTGTAACTAACTTCACGACGCGAGAGATTCTGTAGAATTGTGTAATGTGTACCTCGCGAGAGATTCTGTAGAACTGCGCGATACTTGCTTTTGGCTCAAGAATTTATACTCCCTCACCCCGATATGCCTAAACATTATAATAGAGCTACTATTGGTTACTAAATCGCTCCAACATTAGCGCCTGTTTTCTCAGCCAAACATAATTACAAACACATATGCTCAAGGGGAGATATTCCCTCCATTTCTAAAGAAAGGCACGCTACCCTGACGTCATTTGTTTGTCTCTTCTAAGTGATAAACAACTCAGCCCCTCGCTTCATTGTTATTACCCACTTCCATTGTCAGTTTCAGTGAGGCCGTGTAAACTTATTTCCTAACAATGCTTATGGCTAACAAACATCTAAAATCATTGTCATACAATAATGTTAATTTACACTACAATCACTCTGGCATTCAGTGTTGTGATATAAAATACTGCCTCAATTAGTATATAAAATGATAAAGCTATAACTTGGTAGAATATAATCATTGTTTACCCTTGAAAAATCACATTCAAATGTGTGATATATTTTCAAACAATTAATCAACGATGCACCGTACTCTTTTTTTTTGCATTATTTTTTATGGGTCCTTAGAAGTCCTTTCATTCGTTCCTTTTTTATCCTACTACTGTTTTTGAACACCCGGATAGCCTTAGGTGTTTCTTTTACTGCCTTACTAACATTCATTTTACTTGAAAAATAATCTAACACATTCATAATTACTTTGCATTTCTTCTTAGTTTACGACCATTTTCATCTCTTCCTAGATTCTCCCTCCATAATCACAAATATTTGCGTAAAATGTTAAATAAATAATCTGCATAATACTTCATTATTGCACTCCTATAAATGTAGACTTCCTTACAACTGATGTTAACCTAACTGCCTTCTGCCTCGCGCCTGGTCTATTATCTGAATATATGGATAAATTTTGTTTGTCGTACACAATGAATGCAAGAATGTACAGGATTCCGACTTCTTTTAAAAACTGTCTCCAACCCACCTCAGTATTTTCTCTCGCTTGGTTCCCGCTGTAAACCGAATAATAAAAAAGTTTGTCCCTGGCTGACTTTTCTACTGCATAAGTGTAGAATTTTCAGAAAATACTTAATTTAAAAAATTATATCGTCCATCTGATTGACAGTAGAAAATTCAAACTGAGCAGGTATCAGCACAGTGTTTACTCCAGCTAAGAAAAAATTATTGTTGCCTTGTACCACTTAGTTGTGTTAGTTACTGCATGGTAAGGATAGATACAGCAAATATCGGACTTTTACTGAAAAACTCGCTTTCTTTAGAAGTTTATTTCCACAGAAGTCTACAAATGCTCTGAAAATGATATAATTTGTTAGATTAAACTATTCGGCATAGGATAATGTGTTCAAAGCCGAAATTTATAACAACTGAATATTTACATGTTATTGTTATTAGTAACTTGGTGACAGCGTGGAAAGGGACAATCTAATGGCAGCATGTATGATAAAGACAGAGATATCCCATTTACTTCCATACTGTCCTTTAAGGTTGAGATAAGCTTTTATAGAATGATGTACATTCCAATCATAAGAGAAGACGCTTACTAGGATTGCTCTTACCCCATAGAGAACGCACGAAAAAACAAAGGCCGATTATATTTTATTCAAAACATACATAGACGACCACAATGAAACAGCTAAGTCTTGGAAGAATGCTAAGGAAATAGAAGATAGCAAAACGAACGACAATCGGATCCTGATTATAACGGTAGGCATGTATAATGAAGCAGTATAAAACCTGAGTAACATTACTCTAATTGTACTGAAGTATGTAGTTAAGCCTTTGGATGCCAATAAGCTTTAATAGCGCTTATGTACATACATGTAAGCTTTGTTGAATTTCCTATGAATATTGCGAACAAGTTAATTACTAGTGTATACAAAACATAATGTTCCTTCCTACAAACAGCATGTAATCACTTCATATACGGATCATTTATTGATTGGCAAATGCGCAGTGTTTGTCACTGGTTGTCCGTCAGAACCGGTACGTGCCTTTGCTACATGCTGATTCTGTAGTTGTAACATAAAGAGGGAGAGTATGCCAGCCACTCGACCTATGCTAATATTATATAAATATTTCATAATTAACAACTGAAAATATTATTTTCAACATAATTACAGGCTGTACAAAATTCAAAATATTTAAATTGCTGGCTTGAGAGATTGTAGACTCTTCACATCCGACAATTTCACTCCTATTTCCTTGTATATTGATATCAGGGTATTATGTTTTCAAGGAATGTGAAAATCTTGGAGTCTATGTGTTATTAAATAATTACGAGACAAGTAAAATGCATCAAACTTTAAAATTGCACTTTCTATGATCTAAAATTTCTCTAACATTTGAATAATTCCTTAGTCGTTAAAAAATGCCTAAAGACTATAAATTAACCCCAAAATGTGAAATATTGTCCGGGGAAGATTACGTAGGTGATAAATATAGCATCCGCCAATATTTTACTAGCATTTCTGGAAATACACTGGTAAGCCAATTTACGACTAGTTTAAAAACGAAATTCCTTTTCATCGATTTCATTTTGTTCTAAGTTTAAATCCAAAATTTATAATCCATCATAGTGCTATCAAAATTACGTAAACGTCTACGCGAGTCACTCACCGTTTGTTTTAAATAGATCCACCCCTTCCTTCACTACAGAATACATTGAAATCCAGGCCAGGAGTGATATTTGGTGCTTTAGCCAAACGAACTACAAATATGAGAACAGGTAGTAAGAGCTTTTAGATGCACAAGTATTTACGTTATGGCGTCAAAATAACCTATTCTGGTCGCAAATAAATCACTACTGAAAGGGGTAAGGGAATATTACTGCAAAACGAGAGGTTTGCGGGGGAGGAGGGTTTTGAGGATGCAGGGTGAATATTTTCAACGAATTGCCTCCACTGAAGTCAACGCTTTATTTAGAAAAATAATCATTTTTTTTTCTAAAAATGTTTGAAGGATTTGATTAAAGTGTATAGCTGTGAGACGGTAGTATAATCAATAACATGCACAAAGTTCTACATTATATACTTCGGAGCATCCTCCGTTTATGTACACAGAATAGCCCTCCCATTTTTTAAAATGGGAACCTACAATTATTAGGGTCAAATTAAATTGACCCTAAAATGACCATCACAACGTCCTCCAAATAAAACATGAGTAATGACATTTGCTTTCCGCCATAATATTAAGCAACTTTTATTCATGACATTTCTTTCTACAACTCTTAGTTTTTGGAGATATTGTACACTCTCAAATTAAATGATCCACCCTGTATATTAGATGTTTTTCAAAGACAATCGTCCATGTGTTATTGTTTGTGTTCCTGTATTTTTCTTTTTTTATTTATTTTCTTTTAATGTTATCTAATTTTGAATATTGAACTGATCTTGTGAGGAAATTCATTTCTATAGATTATAGTTGAGATCTTACTCTTGAATTGAATACCCAAACTTCTGCTCCATAAGTAACCACACTACTAATGTATATACCAGGTAGCCCAAACAAGCCGTCCTTTGCATTTTTGTGTTTCCCGCATATATAGGTGCAAAAGAAGTTGCCGCATCACTGCTGTTCAAAGGAGCAGTAAAGGTACAAAGCGAAAGGTCACTGAGGTAGTGTTGCTATCTGCAGATGTTTGCGTGATAAGCGTCGCGTGGTCGCCTGCATGCAGCTCGAGCCAGGTCATACAAACAGAAAGATAACGCATACAGAAATATTATTAATAAATTATGGATCATTCCAGGTAGAACGTGGATCTGAAAGGTCCTTACATCAATTCGTCTACTAAAGCGGGCATGTTTAACTTTGCGGCACCAATTGGTGCCATGTAGTTTTAGTGGTTGTAGGTTAACTGTCATGGACCTAAATGACTTGATACATGTGTTCAGATTTGCGGCAAGCGGCAATCCTGAATTCTTGTTAATGAATGACTGCTTATTTAATAACCATTAACACCTCCCTCTACACACATAGGTACTCTTACATTCAAACACCAGACTCCGGGCATACCGTGAAATGTTTTTCTTTAAAGACAACTTTCTGGAGCCCAGCCGGGATTCGATTAGAAACACTTTATGTAGCAGGCAGTTTCTCTACCGAATGAGCTTTGGGACCAGCAATAGCAGTTAAAGCGTTCGTTTTCAACCATTGGTCTTTCATTTAGCGGTCTCCTTTCTATGGTATGGAGTCCCCTTTGCAGCTCTGCTTAGGCAAAGCTTTTGGCATCCGCGCTATTCGGTATATACTAACGTCAACTAAGGATGGCTTGTGAGCGCCACCTGAAGGTGGGGTAAGGAGGTTTCAAAAATAGAGGACATAAATTCAGATGTGCATTCCCCATATGTAGACATTAATAAAAAAAAGCCCATTACAACATTTATCCGGAGATGCTTGGTTTCTGAGTTATGCCTTCAAAACAGTGATATTTACCGGAACGTTTTTCTTCCCGCGGGTAGTTGCCCTGACAGGAGATATTAACAGGACACTCTTGACAGTTCATTCCGAGGCGAAGGGTACATGTGTTTGGCGTTCGAATGAGCGATATGTAATCAAATCAGCACCTGGCAGAAATGCACTTCATGTACGGTAAGACGGACAGCAATGTCCAGATCGAAAGACATTTGGATGTCTCAATCGCCGTCTGTGCACTCATGGGAAGTTTACATCTCCTGGTTTGGGGAGGGAATGACCAAAATCTACAACTCCCGATGTAGAGGAGGAGATTCTGGATTCTGTGCACACGACTCCTATTAGTAAGGTTAGCGTTGCAAGTGAATATTTCTCATAGGACTGTCTGGAGACTGTTGCGATAGCAATAGTTGTATCCTTATCGTTTGCAACGTCTACAGGCCCCATCACCAGCAGATTACCGTACTCGATTAATGTTCTGCCAGTTGCTTCTGCAACAGTGTGCCACAAACCCGAACTTTCCTGCCTTAGCATTATCTACAGATGAAGTACACACGATATGCCATTACAAATTTCCACTATCAGCGTGTATGGGTATATAAAAACTCACATGCAATTGTTCTATCTCATCACCAAGTGCGGTTCACTCTCAACATGTGGGCCGCTGTCATTGGTGAACGGTTAATTGGACCCCATGTACTTGTAAACAGACTTACGGGACAGGCGTACACAAACTTCCCGGAAAACACCATATCTCATGTGTAGGAGGACACCCCACTGAGCATTCGTCAACAAGCTCACTGATTGCATGATGGCGCTCCTTACACTTCAGCCGTACCGCTCACAGGTAATTAGATCGCAGCATTCCTGAACGATGGATAGAAAGAGGTGGACCAATTGCATGGACATCACACTCACCTGATTTGAACCCCGTCGATTTCTATTTCTGGGTCATTTAAAAGCAATGGTGTATTCGTCTCCGGTGCCTAAGATGGAATCCCTTCAGAATCGAATTGTGACAACTTATGACGAAATACGCAAAACTCCTGGAATTTGGGGCCGTGTTCGCACGGCCACGAGAAGTAGATGTGAGACCTGTATTCAAGCAGTAGGTAGATACTTTGAACATCTTTGTAAAGAAAACTACCGCGGTAAGAAATACGTTCCGAAATATCACTGTTTTGAAGGACAACCGAGCACTTCCGGACACGTGTTGTAATGGACTTATATGTCTATATATGGGGAATGCACACCTGAAGCTATGCCCTTTATGTTGTATATATACATATAAACAGTTCTTATACCATAATATTCCAATTAACGTTTTTGTTATCGATCTTCCTTTTGCAATTCTCTCCATTTTATGTCGACCATCGTTTGTCATGTAACATAATTAATTATATAAATCAATTATAGTGTTTCTTTCAAATTTAATTCATTTACTTCTTCATTTCCAATTACTATATAATTAGTCTTATTCATATATAGTTTTAGTCCTTAATAGGTGCGCTCTTCTTTCAATTTTCTAAATACAATTATAATTTAAATCATCATTCATCTGCTTTTACGTATCATCTACAAACAATTTATACACAGTATTTTCTCCTATCATATCCGCATTGCTGCACTTTCCTTTCTCGATAAACATTTTAAATAAAGTTAATGGTAGCAAGCTTGATGTAAATCTTTAGTCATACAAAATAATCAACCAATTTATTCCCTATCTTAAATTTGATGGCAGGTTCAACATATAAGTTCCTAATTTCTGAAGAAGTTGTTTTTATTATTGTACTATGCAATATATTCCATAATTTCTTTAACGGTATATTATCATAAGATTTTTCTAAATCAATCCGTAACCATGTACCATAAGATGAAGTTGGATGTTTTGATGGCAAAGCAGAAATGATTTCAAATAAGGGTCAGATTGTTTCATATTAACTTTTAACTTGGGTTTATTTAATTTTTATTCATTTATTTTTTGTATGTACATGTATAGGGGTTTATACTGCTTTTGAAAGTGACAATGTCTATCTCGCGTGTGTTAAATATTTTTTATCGGACACAGACACAACTTCTAATTTGTGGCGGCGAAGTCAGCCTGTGTTTAGGCAATGTGCCAAACACTACCCGCAACACGGCGGGTCGCCATTTGGAACACAGCAGCTCTTCCCAGCTTATGCGACATTCATTATACACGTCTCAGATGCCTTGTATCCCTGACTGCAACACGAAACCTGGAATACAGCTGTGTTAATATCGATTTGGCTTTGCTGTTCGAATTGTAGATAAATAACGCATATATGCTGTGTAAGATACCCGGCAAAGTCATGTGTTACACATCTACTAGTAGTGATCCGAAACGCTTCTCTCGGAACTATTTTGAAAATGTTTCTAAAGGAAATTACTTAATAAAGAAACGCGGATTTTACCCACTAAAGAATTGAACCTAACAACAATATAAATGTGCATAAACAAGTCCATGCAAAACTTTTATTCAGAATGAAGTTATTTCCGAACTATATTCTATACTTGAAGCAAGGCCTTGATACTAGGCACTGAACGTATGAAACAATCTATCCTCCTTTTCTGCTACCTACCTTTATATCATTTACCTACGGTTAGATATGCGTTCTGCTTTATCACAAGCTTTGCGTGACAATTTACATCCACCATAACCTCCAGCATGAACATCATTGAAATGTCTTCTTAAAGTGAACCTTGTCATGCAATCTAATCCAAAGAGCATACTGCACGCTGTACTTTGCTAGCCTGAAGAACAAAATTGCTTTACAAATTACCATTAAGTCCCCTTTTAGTATTCATGTTGCACACTGGCACTACGGACTGCCACTGGGCGGCTTCGGTATCGGCTTGGCAAAACCGGTTTGACCGTTTCTAGTGGATAAAGAAGTGAAGGTTCTTAAGGGTCTTAAATACCAAGCTTATTAATCTGGTTTTTGGTTTTTGATTATGCAGTTCCTACACACACATGGATCTTTTTCTAAAAATGTTTGTCTTTATTCATTGAACCTCAAAACCTACATTTTAGATGAAATATGGTAGACAAAGTAATTTTTTTTTCACTCATGGGCACAAACGATTTGGGATTTGGCCGGAAATCACACCACTTCATTCCTTCTAGACTTTTAGAACTTGTCTTACTGTTTTCATACAAACAGAGGCTTTTGGATATTGACTTGAACCGGATGAGTGCCATATCTGACTAGGTAAGTCAGCTGATGTTTTCTCCCAAAGAGGTAACATTTCACATATATGGAGATTGTTTTTTGTTTGATTGCCCTTCATGGGTTTACATTTAGGTGGTAATTTGGTTTTAAGCACAACAGAGCTTCTGCTTGAAAGTAAGACTGTTTCATTTTTGTATTTTATAACTATTATGTATCTGGAGGTTAGAGCGTAGGAGGTTTTCAGGACTGCGATCAAGGTTAGGAATATTGTGTCCACTAAACCTGCGGGACGAAGGGATGAGATGAGAGAGTACGTGACGGCCAGATCCAATGGTGGCAGGCGCAGCGCAGCGGGTCTCTAACGTTTCCAGTTTTAGCGTCCCTGAAAGCCCATTCGAAGCTCTCTCTCCGGACGTACAAGGCCCAGAAGGCTCCGTACCAGGGAAGAAACAGTTCTCTGCTTAAAGCACATCAACCGCACGCGCCACACACCACCGACCATCGTGCCAGACCCTGCACTCTAAAAATAGAAACTAATGGAATGAAAGGAAATGAGGGATAGGGAAGTTCGTGGTACTAGATAATTCATCCCAGCATCCGAATATCGACAAGGGAAGACTACGAAAAAATCCAAGGTCAGGGTAGATTCAACGGAAATCCAATCCGGGACCACCCACTACCCTCGGTAGTGTAAATTATTACATGTGTTCATGAAATAGTCTTAATACTTACAACTTGTGATTTTGAAATAATCTATACATTTCATGGCATTACTGACTGAATTTTTAAGATTAGTATTCTCGTTTAGATGCAAACATTACTGAAAACTAGTTAAAGTAAGATTCTGCTTCCTAAGTGATCTCAGAATTTGCTTCCTAAGTATTTTAAAGTCACTGCTAAGGAACGTCGAAAGTCAGGCGAGAATCACATTATGCTGTTTCAAACTACTGTTTTTCTTAGGTGGGGCCAGAGATGCTAAGACATTGAACAATTGTTGGTGGGTGTCAAGGGACTCAGCATGCCTCCGTCGGGAGTGATACGTACTGTGTAGATGGAATTCAAGATCGTTCATTTCCTTCGCTGATGTTTTAAAGATATGTATATTAGGCAGTAGAAGAATAATCATTGATGATAGCATAAGTTGCATAAATGAAAAAAAAAAGATTAACAAAATCCTGCAGGTTAGAAATAAATATTTTGGAGGATTTAAAATGTAGATCCATTTAAAACACATAATTTATCTCAAATTAATTTTTTGTGGATTTAACCATTTCCGGGAAAATCCTTGTTGTTAGTTTGAATTAAATGGGAAGTCGTTATTGTTTTATTTTTTTTCTCACCTGGCCATGCAAAGAGCATGGAATTTTAAAGCCATTAGATAGCGACACGCCCTTGCAAAATCTGAGTATCGCTTTAGCTGCTGTATTGTACAACCAAATGTTTAAATGTGAATTGAAAGTTTATTTGATTTAACAAGAAGTTGCTAGAATAATGATCTTTTGTAAGAATGGTTTGTAAAAGAGTGAATAGAGATAGCCATGCGAATGCAACACGCCAGATTTTTTTTAGGTACTATCGCTATGTACTTGTTTCTCGCGATTTCATGGAAAGAGTATGCATTTCAAAGCCGGCATATGGCAAGCCGTTCTAATTAGCTCTTCTACCTAGAGCGGAATGTGTAATAAAACTATTTTTGTAAATGTTTATCTTGCTCAACCTACGTATACAAAAAATAAGCTTTCTTTAGAATACTTTTTAGAAGTTATATAAAAAAGAAACGATGATGGTAGACAAAGTCATGGGAATGTAACACATGTTTTCTAACTTCAGTATATAGACTCTCCTTAAAGATTTGGTCTCTCCAACGAAGACTACACAGGGGAGACGCATTATTTTACATATGTGTATACGTTATTAGACTAACAAGTCGTAACTTCAGAAATTGGTATTCTTAGAATTTCATTAAAGGTACTTAAGTGCAGTTCCATGGTATATATAAGGTAGAAAGTGATTTGTCGCTTGCTCTGGCTCATAGTGAAGGCAAATGCTGAAGTTATATAAACTTATAAAGGTTTGCTGCATGCTAAAATATATATCTGATCAACAGCAAGTTATATAAGAGGTCGTTTATACCGGGAACTAATGTCTACCACCGAGAAAAACAAGAACTCATATATGAATTATACTTGCATTCCAAACTGAAAGGAAAGCGCCAGGTCGGTTTAAAGACCTCTAGATGCATTGTGATTCAGATTCTGTAGCTGGAGTGTATACACTTTATGTTGTATCAGACCCAGTAACTGTGTGAAGGTTTGTGGTGGATTATTATTGTGTGATCCACTTTCTAGTTAACTACATTAGGCAAGACAATCATGAACATCTGCAATTAAAGAGTAAATAAAAACATTTAAAGTAGCAAATTACTTTAAATGCAAAATCTAGTACATAAACATGGGAAAATAATTAAAATCTATTAAACTTACACGACTTCCTTCCATTATTTTCATAAGTGTTCTACAAACTGTTCATACAAAAATGTATTTTCTATCTATACCGAATACTCACGATAGATATTCCCTAGACTTTGTCTCAGATCACCCTTAGTTGGTACACAAGCGCATACAGAATCTGGGGGAAATAGTAACTAATTAAAAAGAAAGTAGACAAATACCATCCTTGATATATGTATACTGTTTGCATGAATTCATGAGAAGCAAAATAACATTCATTTTACAGTGAAAGGAATACCACTTAAGCAAAATCTAAGCGAACAACTACGGATATTTTGGAAACCGTTAATTTCATGGTAGGCGTCTGATATAAATTGTATATTTAAATGATCTTTACACTTCTTAAATAGTAATTTTTTGTATATCTTTAATAAAATTCATGTGAAAGTGGTGGTAATGAAAAGAGTATTGAACTATTGTTACAGGATAAGTCAATTATCAGAAGAAAATATTTTAAAGTGTTGTCTTAATCATTTAGCAGGAAAACCACCAGAATACTGATAACTGACTGAGTAAATTTAAAGACCAGTTGGAAAAGAATGGATTAGGAGATATAAGGGGGCAAAGCTATGGAATGGTACAGGGGTTTTGGAAATATGTCCGATCTAGGTTTGAATATATTGATGGTCAAATCGTTTGGGCTGAGATGAGTGAAAAGCGGTCATTAGCTATTTATATAATTATTAAAACAGAACCAAATAAAGAAAAACATTTAGATATATGAAATAAGGAGAGGGAAGCCATTGCCTGGTTCCGCCTAGGGAAGTAAGGGGGCAAAGGGGAAATATTATGAAAGGTATATGCCCAATCAGTGAGATTAAGAAGATGGAGTGCATATTTTGATGAACGTAGAGGAACCGATGAGTGGAGGAAACCTAATCAAGGAAAAAATCCTTAAATGTAATAGAGTTGTAGTGATTAAGAAAATGTTCACAGATCAGTCACAGTTAAGGCAATTAGAAGTTGGAATGCCAGGATGAAATGGAAATGATCTGTCGGCAAATGTTAATTTGACAATCTCTTTACTGTAAATAGGAGGTTATTGAAAACACTATATAGAAAAGAGAAAAATGTAAAATAAACTGTAATTACTGGATGCATATGGGATAAGTGGCCAGGACCAGATCCCGCAGACTGCATTATGTAATGTGCTTAGCACTAATAAATTATTGATTTATTATTATTGTTGTTATTATTATATCTTTAATGATTTTTCAGCTAAGAAAATTCAGTGTTAATAAAAAGGACTTCTTAGGTTATTTACACAAAATTCAACATACAGAATTTATTCGTCATGTCAACCCTCAAACTTATATTTTAAGCCAAATCGTTAGAACCATTTATGAGAAAATAAAGGATTCGAAACAATTGTTCATACAAAGCAACGTTGGTATAACGTATTCATTGAAAGTCTTCATCCTTCAAGGAGCTTATCTTAAGCACAAAATTTGGCTGATTTCATTTGTGAGTTACGCTATTCATAAAAAAGTCGGTGACGGGTGAATAGAAGGATACGCAAACATACGTGAGCATTCACCATATGCGCGCGTACTCTAAAACATTTTTTTTTTCATTCAGGAGACCACTCAAGAAATGCATTTCTAGTGCAGTCTATGCCGTAGTGAAAGTATACCTAATATTGCGGATGGCGTTCCAGAAGGCTGTTCAGTCGTATTTACCGCTAACATATACAGGTAAGACTGACGTTTTATTCTACAGCTGGAAATATTATACCATGAGCAGCAAAGTAAGATTGATGCTGCAATTTCATTTGGAACGTTTATCTGTAGAAGTACATGGGAAATAGTCGCATCATATTGACTGGTTTTTCCCATCAAGTGTAGAATATTTATAATACTCGGAGATGGAAATTATAGGTTTCTTTGTAAAAGTGTCTGAGCTTTTTTTTTTTAAACATGCATGATGCATAAAATATTTGAACATCTTAGTTTCTTTTTTGTGGTAACGTCGGTCTGAAATATTACAAGAAAGAATCATCCTTGAGTATAAACGCCTCAAAATAACTACGAGAATGACCCCAGAAATATGCATAGGGTTGTCACTCATTTTAGATTTTCATCCTCCTTACACCAAAATCGTCTCTTGGAGTTCAATTTCTTCCCAACGTTATGGTAATTGCTGGAAGTAGTTTAATTGTTTCAAGTTCAACTTTCGGATACGTAGTTACAGCTGCATTTAAGTCATTTATGGTTGTAAAATGCTGACCCGATATTAATTTTACATTTTGGGAGAGATCGTAATCAGTTGTGTACTCTTCCAGGCTTTAAACTGGGCGAGGGAGTATTTCCAAAATGTAGCTGGCCATTACGTCCCCAGCTGCCAATATATAATTGGAAGCAAAAAAAATTCTCTTTTGACGATGCTATTTAAAACCTATTGTTCTGATGATGTAGATGTACCACATTCATGGGCTCTCTCGTCATCCGACTGTTTTCTTTCAAAACACTGACAGTGCGGACCTCTGCGTGAAATCCGTAAGATGACTTCTATCTTCTGGTGAGTTGGTTATCTTCTGCAATAACATCCCCCTCCCGAAAGCATTTAAATCATCGGGAGACTGCTCCCATCTCTGTACTGTACCGTCAGCACCCGCCTTTCATAGAGTTCTATTGACATACTTTGAGGAAAAGTTGTAATGAAAGATACTTGATCCTGGATGATTTTTATTATCCGTTTCCATCGCTAGGACTCAAAGAAGCTTATAAGTAATGCGTAAAATTTGCACAGACTCTTCAGAATGACTCACATTAATAGCCAGTAGATAAAAACCATGGATCTCCACGGGGAGAGGAAGGCTTGTGCTTACGGTTGGAGTCGCCCTCGTAACATAACTTAGCACTCAGTGGTATATATTTTCACGTTTTACGGAACGTTGACAGACCTGCATGAATAAATAAAGAAAAAATTATAGTTTAATGGAGTTTTTGGTGTCGTCCAATAAATATAGAAGCGAAAGAGTAAAAAAAAGGAAGCTTGAAGTACTAAGAGTAATTGTAAATGTATGTGGAAATAGAATGGCTGAACTCTGAAGACTGTAACAGTGCATTTCTGAATGGGGAATAAGAGTATTTTAAAGAATGATAAGTGGCAGAAAAAGGATGTCCAGGACAAGCAACTGCTTTGTAAAAAATGTAGAACATGAAATGTGTTGCATCTGAGGAGGATGCATTGGAGAAAAGTTTTAATCTATGGAGAAACGTAAATCAATGGTATAACGAATATGCACTTTATGCTGTAATATTGTAGTATACGAGGGCGACACTGAAAAATTTTAGAATGCTATATTCATAAAAAAACAAATGAAATTTATTCAAATCTGACAGCTGCTATCTAATATTTTGCGAGTTTATTTCCGTACAGTTTGTTCGATTTGCTCTAATAGTTTGTTAATAATTTATCATCATTTAAAAATTTTGTGTTCACCCAAAAATAAGTCTGAGTAGAGAGCATTTTTGGGCTATTATTTTTTACGATTTTAAATCGTCATTAACGCCTGAACAATGCGAAGATCGGCTTATAAATGTATTTGGCGAAGAAGCCCCATCTAAGGCAACAATTTATAATTGGTGCAGCGAATTCGGAAGAGATCGTTTTTTTCTTAGTGATGAATTTCGTAAAGATCGCCTGATGAAGCAGTGCTGATGAAAATATTGCCGCTGTTCGAGCAGTGCTTGAAAAATATCGACGACATCTTATGAATTTATTTGGGCGACAATGGGCATTGGTATGAGTCAAATCCAAAACAGTTTACATCAACCGTTTGTTGTCGATGGATTCCACATAAACTGGCTTCTGATAAAAAATAACAACGCATTGATTGGTGTAGAAAAACTCTGGAAGAATTCCAAGGCGGTACTTCAAATTTGGTGTGGAATATTGTTACTGGTGATGAATCTTGGATTTATTTTTAAGATCCTGAAAAGAAAAGCCTATAGGCTCAATCGGCATTTCGAACAGAACTTAAGCCTACAAAAGTCCGACGCAATCGCAGTGTCGGTGAGATGGTTGTTAGGTTTTTTTTTTCTAAAATGAGCAATATTGCTACTACAGCATTAGAAGATAGACCTACCATTACTGCCGATTGGTACACATATCTCTGTTACAGCAAATTTTTATTATCCGCAAAGTTTTGAATAAGTTGTTGAAAAACGCCCAAAAGGAAACATAATGTTAGATCATGACAACGTATCGTCACATATAGCAAAACTAACAGCTGAATATGTGGATGCCCTAAAGGGCAGCACCATGGTCCCTCCAACATACAGCTCTGATCTAACACCTTGTGATTTATTTTTGTTTGCAAGAATTAATGATAAAATGCGTGGAATCACATTTTCTTCATCGGATGAAGGAGTGGAACATTATAAAAACCTGGTTTCTGTAGTCCTCAGGAAGTGACATCATTGCTTTAAGGACTGGTTTCATCGAATGCAAAAATGTATTGATGTTAAAGCGGAATATTTTTAAAAAACAATAAAATCATTTAAAATTTTTAAAATAATTCTTGTTTGGTTTTCTAAAAACCTCGTTTTATGGTTAAGAGAAAAGAAGATGGTGAGAAGATCGTTCTTTGTTAATAATAATAATAATAATAATAATAATAATCTAATGTGCTGCATTCTTACTAAAGCTCAATATTTTATCTTGTTAATCCAAAAATCTTTCAATTCAGTTTTACAATTTCGGTGTGGGATACAATAGGTAATACGATATTCAGAATTTTTAAAGTGTGTGTCGCTATGTGATAGCTTTGGAATTCTATTCTCTTTGCATGACCATGAAAACAAAAATAAATAATGATTTCTCAATTGAGAAAAATATAACTTTTTGAAAATTCAGACCAATAACAAAAATCTGGGAAAAATCTCCACAAAAACATTTGATATAAATTTTGTATCTTAACCAGGTATACATGTTTATGCAATAACGTATTGTACATCTCTTGTGGTTTGCGAATTATATAAAAGTCATTCCGAATGAAGACAGGCTATTCCCTGTAAATTCAATATATTTTTCACTTGTCATGCTAATATTGTAAACACATGGTACTCTAATAAAAATCGTTACAGCTATTTTTTGGAAAAGAAAATGTTTCTTTGCAAAGGGTAGTTTAAGGTGGGGCAATTTTCTTGCATATCTTCGTGTCCTATCCTTGTAAGATGTTTAACTTAAATACAACTTTCCCCGAATCCAAGAAAGGTCCTATGTATGTGTGTGTATGTATGTATGTGTGTATGTATGTATGTATGTATGTGTGTATGTATGTGTGTATGTATGTATGTATGTATGTGTGTATGTGTATGTATGTATGTGTGTGTATGTATGTATGTATGTATGTATGTATGTATGTATGTATGTATGTATGTGTGTGTTGTGTGTCTGTAAACAGCATAGCTCATAAACAAAGATTTTGTTAAATGCCAAAATTGGTTTTTAAGTTCAACATCTTCCAAGAATGAGACACTTAAGGTTTTCAAGAAAATCCCCCCACCCTAAACCATGCTTTATATGGAAAAATGTTCGTTATTTTTTATTTTCTCAAAAAAGCGTCTAACGATTTTGATTAAATTGTCTTGTGTTTAAGTTCTTTTCACGAAATAATAAAATGTGCACCTTAAATTTTCTGGGAATACCTTTGAAGTCCTTTCATTCTGAATGAATTTGTATAACAGGTAAACTGATAGAGATAGACAATGCCTTACTACATACATTAAAAATGTATATCTCATTAATCACACAATTGGTAACAAATAAAAAAACGTTTGTGGCGTTAAGGATTCTCGAGATATTCTTTTTTATTGCTTTGAATTTTCAAATACTTATACCTTTCTCAACTCGTGAGTCGCTATTCGTTTTTCTTTCCTTCTTTCCCGTGTTTTTCTCTCTCGTAGTCTTGCAAGGACCATGATATTTCAAAGCCATCACATAAGTACAAATAAATCTTGTGGCGCTACAGCATGCGAAGAGCCTGGGCCTGCCAACCCGACTGCCGGCCTCACGCCCACGTACGTACGGTAGATACGGAGAGGTGATGTGGCCATTATCACGCATTCCCCAGCCGGAAAGTTGCCTCATGAGGCCAGGACCACTGTGTATCGCATCTCCTCACTTTCCTCACGATGCTGAGTGGGCACCGGTCCTATACCTGGGACGTAAACTTCGCACCCCATGGGTGGGAACGAACCGGGCGCATTCCGTGGCCGGGAAACAGAGTATCACGCTCCAGTCCACTGTACTACGGCGCAGGATTCACATAGCTACACACTCTTTAAAAATCTGACTATCACTTTACCTACTGTATCCTACAATTAGGTGTGTAAATGTGCATTGAAATGTATCTGGATTAACAAGAAACAGATGAAAGAATAAGCTTTCGTAAGAATTATTTTAGAGGAGTAAGTAGAGAAAGTCATGTGAGTGCAACACACAATATATTTTTAATGCTAACACATAACACAAGTTTGACAGGATTTTAAACGTTATCCTTAACTCTTTTTGCTTTATGCGAAATCAAAGGAACCCGCTCACTAGCGGACGTTTGATCCATCTTAAGTTGCAACCCCTTTGAGTAAGGGTCTTGCCTGAAGTCGACAACCACTCGAGCTTTGTCAAGAGGCTAGAACATGCAAGGTATGATACAAAGCTTAAGAGTAGCTTGGCTTCGCTGCCACAGCTCTGGACAGTGTAGCGTGTCTTCTTGTTACGACATAGGTTAGATCTCTCTCTCTCTTTCTCTCTCTCTCTGTCTCTTTCTCTCTCTTTCTTTCTCTCTCTCTCTCTCTCTGTTTATATTCTCGCTTCTCTTCCCTTCAGGTTTCTCGGTTGATAAACCATTCTTTCTGTACGACATTCTATACGAAACCTAACAGTAAAACAACTCTGGTTTTAAAGTGCATTTGCTGCTGTGTAGTGTCTCTTAGCGCTGAAGTGAGGCAAAAAGTATATATAGTCGAGTGCACAGAAATGTGCTGATGCTTTTGGTTCCCTGTGGTGTTTTTTCTTTATTTAATGTTGGCAGAATCTCCTTAACGTGTTCCACACCAGCCAATATCTTATTGGTTGGAATTCAAGTCCGACTAGCACGCATTAGCCTATGAACAAAGGTTAGACTTAGGTGAGCGGCGAAAGGAGAAGAGTACGAAAGCATTTCGCCTGAATGGCTGGAAGGCATGCTTCGCAACGACGGTCTATACCAGTCCTTGGATGAGTCCGTCTCGTATTGGTTTGATGTCAAAAGTCTGGTACTCAGAAAGGTCGTTTTCAGCTCAGCAACGAAGAAAAGAGGGCAATAAGATAAACAAACAGAGTCTAGAACCAATAAGGGGGACGAGCTGTGCATGGCAGAGGCGGTTTGGTATTTCCTTACCCACATAAACCAATGTGCATTATATCAACACGATTACATTTGCTCAATGTACAGATTTATAAACAGTTGGTACATCGTATGGCAAGATTTATGTTTCCATCAATGCCATGTGTTTTTAGCTTGATTTATGCAGATTGGTACTGTATGGTGGTCCATGTAATTATTTCGCTATGGTAAGTATTACTATTAATAACATTTCTGTTACATTTACCTATTCAATTCTTTGCTGATTTAAATATGGAATTGTTATTTAAATATTAATTTTGGTTTCACAAGGAGCGACAGCACACACAGCCCAAATGTCGAGGCCTAGGTCATGTTTCCAAGAGCCGTGTTTATTTAGCACGCCTATACGTAAATAGGTGTAGGAATTGTTTGAAGAGGAGGTTGTTGCAATTTCAGCAGAACTTTAGGCCAAAGCTGTGTTAAAGCTTGTAGTTCGTTTGCGATGTTATATTGATTACAATTGTTGCCTTATAAGAAAATTGCTTTTAAGAAATGAGTTTTATATGCTAAGATAGGTTACAAGCGCATTTTACTGATAGAAATTTAAACTATATACAATGCACAGGATATATAGAAATGTTCACATACTTTCTGATCCACACTCTATAAGATTTTGAGGAAAATGTGGAGTCATATTTTAAATTTGGTTGAAATCGATACAAAATTGTGGGTAATTTATAATTAAGAGACTCATATATCCGTAGGTAATACTAAATTTTATTAATGCTACCGCTTGATTTCGGCTACAAAACTAATCCACCTGTTTGTGCGTACATTATCAATTTTCCTGTTAATAATATGAAAGCTCAAGGTTGTCCAGTGTCGACTGCTTCAGATATTATTGTTCTAATCTGCAGTTATTCTACTATGTGGAGTGTGCCACGGGTGGCTTAGCTCGTTAAATCATGAACTTGTGAGCGGAAAGTCCACGGTTTAAATCAGTGCCAGGACTGTCCTAAAGACTGAGGTTTTTTTCCGGGGTTTCCTCAGTCCTCATAAATGGCAAATAACGGGGCCTGGAACGTTTACTTCCCGAATTTCCTTTCACAAGTATCATTTCATTAACCATCATCGTCCATGGCCTGTATACTAAGAACAGGCGTGAACACTACAAAACGTACTTTGTGAAGGCTGGTTTCGAGTGAGCTACGGAGCAATTTGACAGACAGCTTCCAACATACTTGAGTTATTGCGCATACTTATTTTACCATACATCGCTTAGTTCGCGACAATATGTATATATAGCACAATTTAAACTACAGAAAGAAGACACTGTTAACAATATTTCCTTAAAATAACACATTCGTAATATTTAAAGGTAATATTATACAAATAAGACGGCGCTGTGGCCAAGTGGTTAGTCTGCTTGCCTCGCACCAAGTCAGCCCGGGTTCAGTCCCAGGGACTTGCATGTGGGATTTGTGTTAGACAAAACGGCCTCTGGGCGGGTTTTCACCGGGTTCTCTGGTTCCCTCGCTGTGTTTCATTCCACCGGTGCTCCACCATCACATTTGCTATCATTCATCTCTCATCTATATCTATCATCCACTTCCTCGCTCTCATCTCGACGTGTGGCTGATCACTCATCCTGGTCTCTCCCTTTCTGATCGGTAGGCCCTCTGCCCCCGTCAGAGGGTGGGCGTCAAGAAGGGTAGGCTCTGGCCCAGTTGGGCAGGCTTGTAGTTAGTTATTATACAAATAAAATAAGTTGTTCTACAGTTGTTCTACCTTCTCCATTTTTTCCACCTCTTGAGCTAAGAAATCACGATTATCACGTCATGTGCCTCATTCCAGGTACGTATTAATGCACTTGTGTTAGCATATCGAACATGGCTGACCAGCTCATTGCTATAATTATCATCCAGTCTTAGCTTTCTGCCCTAGCAGAGTTCTAGGTACCTCCTGTGTTCCTCCCTTCATTTAGCGTTTCTCTTCATCTCTGTATACGAGCCACTTATCTTATTTGGCATATTTCTATTGCGCCGAATCCATTTCCATTCACCATTCCTTACAGTGCTCTCTTAACAAGCCGTTTCTTTTCATCCAGTCTCCCAACTAGTTTCTTTTCCTCTTCCTGGTCAGTTTCAGCATAGATCTTCTTCTTTTGTCAACTCTTTCTAGAACAACTTTATTGCTTATTTTGTTTGTCCACTTACACTGTATCCTAGCAATATTTTCCCTCACTTTCACAATGTCAAAACTCTCGCACTATACAACGCCACTCACCACGCATAGGCCTTCGCTAATCTCTTCCTTGCTTTCTTCTCCAAGGGTTCAAAAAATGTTCTTTTTCTATTAAAATCTCCTTTTGTCACTGCTCGTGTTACTACTTAAAGTTGTTCATTTTCTCTACCACCTCTTATAGAAATTGTAAATGTATTTTCTTTTTAACTTGTTTAAAGCAGTGAACAGAAATAAATGTTACTAATATAATTTAGAGTGGAATTTCATCTGCTGTGAACAGGACGAGCCCTATTTCAAATACATTTTTGTATGAATTCTGTACATTTAAAAGACAAACCGTTCCTAAATGATCGAAAAATCTAATCTGCTTTATTAAAACCACATAAATAATCCTTAAGCTTATTTAGGCTTTTGCCTAAATGGTAAAATTTGCCAAAAATGTCATTTTTGGTGTTTAAGTGTTTTTTGAGGTTCCTCCTAATTTGTTATATATTTTATTATTAGGTACTATACTATATTTTAAATATATTGCAAAACAAATCGTACTGCATGTGCCACTATCTACTGTGAATTCTGTGCCTCTTCACAGAAAAATTATCATAATTTCTACACACTTTGGAGCAGGAGGTAAACTTTAGCCCATCTTTTAGAGGAGGTTTTTCTCCACTGTTAAATATTGAAGCTTCTGTGATTTCAACCGATGTGATTTCTTTCTTTGTAAATGCATATGCCGATTTTTTCTTTGAACAGTTTTTTTTCTGTGAATGACATTTGCTGGTATATATGGTGCATTTTCTCAGAAACTGTCGAAGGTGGCTAAATTAAATTTTAGGATGATAAACACAACCTTTAAGTGCTGTTGGCGATCTACTTTGGTGTTAATCAGATGGTTATTTTTTTAAAAAAATAAGCTCTAATACTTTTAAAGAAAGCAATCGCATAAAAGCAGTTAATTAAACTTATAAGGTATTGATCTGAATCCTGATATCTGATATCTTAAATAGTTTCGGAGGTAATAGGTCATGAATTTGACAGATTTAACATTGGCGGTGTAGGGCTTTAACCTCTCCTTACAGTTTTACATTTTGGATAAAATGGGCCAGTATGTCCGTTTTAAATGCATAACTTAAAACTGTCCCGTTGAACTCGGATTTTTTATTTGTCAACATTATTTGAATTGTACACACAGTAAAATAAGATTGGTATGGAAGGCAAGCCTTGGGTTAAAAACTACTGTACCAAATGTGAAGATTTAATTTCACACTGGAAGGTAAATAGAAGAGCATGGTAATCAGGTGTCAGGTTTGTTGAAGAAATGAAGCTAGTCTGGAGGTACAGACAGTAAACACACAGTGTGCAGTTCTGCAGTATCGATCCCCGGCCGCCTACTCCACACTGCATGCCGCATGGTGCATCAGGGGCGGGGCGGATTGCATAGTCTAGACAGTACCCCCACTTCCGGGTCTCCCTAGCAATGTGAAGGTTACAACTACATTTGCAAAAACAATCGTCAATTATTCTCCACTCAATTTAAAACTGTTTTGTTCACACTCTTTTTTACGAGATCGGGCAGTGATAAAACATCTACCCTTTTGCTTTTCGCTCTAGTGCGTTCAAAAAGCGACAAAAGTTTGATAAAATTTCCATGTACTAAACGCCGAATAATCCATTTCACTAACAAGGATAGATAGTTCAAAATAAAAATATATATTTCAAGCGATTTTCTGAGTATATTTAATGAACTGCATGTGTGAAAAGAAACCCTTGACTTGTATAGTGCAATGGAGCGAAACACGTTTAAATACCGAGATTAGAGCATCTTATGTTTTCCATCCTAAAACGAGCCTTCCGTTTATGCTCACCAGGTGTAGAAGAGTTGCCGGATGAATTTGTACAATAAAATTTATTCAGTATTTTGCCCAAAATTGGCTAAGAGATTTATAAGAGGTATGACAAAAAGAATTTGGTTCTAAGCTACTAAGTTACATTTCGTTTTGGATTGCTAACATGTGCGTATTCTATGTGTACGGGATTTTAATATCCATTACGATTTTGTATTTATATGAGGAAGAACCAAAATAAATACAATTGTTTTTTAATACTAACAGTAAATCACAGATTTCAAACGCATAACCTCTCCCTCTACAAAAAGAAGATAATTTTTCTGTGTTGTAAATACAGTAAATAATCTAACAAAGGCGTTGCAGATACGTTTTAATTTTCGTTTATTTGTTCTAATAGCTGATAACGAAATTATACGATTATTTTCTGAGTAATCTTTACAATTTCGTCAAAAAACTATGAAATCTTAATCATGGTTTAAGCATTTGAAGCTATCCACTCCACTGTAATTAAATTTGAATTAATAAGGATTTGGAGTAAATAAATCATACTAATTCAAAAGGAAAAATGAGTCTTTTGAGTTGATTTCCCATGTAGGATCATTGGACAGGTTTATATGCATGTTAAGAAATAATGGCACAATATAAATCCTTTTTCCACATTAAATTCAGGAACAATGATTAGCATGGATATGCCAGCTTTCCCACTTTACCACTACTTCATGAGTTACAATATACTTGCACAGGTAATAAAAATATTTATTCCGTCTTCAGTATTAAGATCAGTATTTACCCGAGTAAAAGAGACACATGGATATAAATATAAGTTTATATTATGGCATACTTTTTTCAGAATTGGTGAAAATAACAAGTAACTTGTCATAGAACTTAAGAGAAATATCAGCAGCTATTGCACATACCCAAGCGGTTCCTCTAAAGCTCCTCGCTATTGAAGAAGCGTCCTGCAAGCTCTACAAAATCATTATTATTGAATTATAAATCACCCTTTGGAATGGATCTTGCACTTTTAAGTGAGGTGGACTTTGCAATTCGTCAGAGAGAATCGTGGTTTTGGAAAGCGGTGACAGTATATTGGCGGTTTTCTTTCTTTACATATAGAAACTCAAAACGTTAGTTGATTAATTAGACGATGTTGAGCTTAGGAAGTCCCTAGGGGTCATCTGAGCTCAGATCAAATTGTTCACCCTAAGAGAAACGGTTTCCCGTCAACAGTCGTCATAATCACTCACAGTTACGGGTATTGCAACATCGTTGATCGTATATCATGTTTTCAATTTTGTTAAAAGCTTGTAATATATTATAATAAACTTATTTCTGAGTATGCTGAAAGAAATACTCTTACGGTTTATCATTCATTACTCTGCCCTCAATATTAAGGCAGCTTTGGACGTGACAATACACACCACTAAATCAGCACTATTTTTAAGGCTACTTAAAAATGAGGCTCCTAAAATCAATAGCTCCATATGGGCTCAGTTTTAACACAATTATAATATAATGAATCGTATATATGTCGGTGCGAGATGGCTCCGCGGTAACGTGGGAGGTTCGCATTCGGGAGGTCCCCGGGTAGATTCCCGTCGTTGACCAGTTTTCACTGGTCGATAAGCGAATGCCGGTGTCGTTTCTCATCTACCACGATTTTCTTTCCATCATTTCCTTTCATTCCGTTTCCTTCTCATCTTTCAGATGTGCTTCTAAGTTTCGAGGCGTACCGCGCAGCCAGACAGATGGCGCGTATGTTTGCTCATAGAAAGACTACTCCCCGTGGCCAGTAGAGAGCTGTTTGTTCGATGGGTCGCTCACCCCCGCTATAGGTGCTTCCAGCAGTGCCACAGGTCTTAGAGCCTGTAACTGTTACAGACTTCCGCGCGTCTCTGTGTCCTATCTGTCTGTAGCTTCCTGTGGTTCCTTCACTTCATCCCTTCCTCCTAGAGAGTGGTAGATCTATTTAGGTCGCGAGCTGTTCCCCTCTGTTGTATAACTTATAACCTACGGTATATAATATAGCAAATCTTCATCTTTCTTCGTCAGATATAATAATATTGTATTTTGTACGTTATTTTTTGAAAGGACCTTTCACTCAATGTAGTTATATTTAGATTAATACTTTGCTGATATACTCTTTAACAGTATGTTAATAAACTTATATAACTATTTTGAGAGAAAATAAACATTGACGTTAGACTGTTAATTTTTTATTCAAGTTGGCGCAATTAATGTAGTTGTTGAATTACATGAATACTACTCATGTTTAATCATACACTACGTGATCAAAAGTATCCGGACAGACGTACAAGTTTGTGGCGCCCTTCATCGGTAATGCTGGAAGTCAATATGGTGTTGGTCCACCCTTAGCCTTGATGACAGCGTTCACTATCGCAGGCATACTTTCAATCAGGTGCTGGAAGGTTTCTTGGGGAATGGCAGCCCATTCTTCACGGAGTGCGGAACTGAGGAGAGGTATCGATATAGGTCGGTGAGGCCTGGCACGAAATCGGCGTTCCAAAACATCCCAAAGATGTTCTATAGGATTCAAGTCAGGACTCTGTGCAGGCCAGTCCATTACATGGATGTTATTGTCGTGTAACCACTACGCCGTGCAGTATGAACAGGTGCTCGATCGTCTTGAAAGATGCAATCGCCATCCCGGAATTACTCTTCAACAGTGGGAAACAAGAAGGTGTTTTAAATATCAATGTAGGTCTGCGCTGTAATCGTGCCTCGCAAAACAACAAGGGGTGCAGGCCCGCTCCAGAAAAAACACGACCACAACATAACACCACCACCTCCGAATTTCACTGTTGGCACTACACACGCTGGCAGATGACGTTCACCGGCCATTCGCCATACCCACACCCTGTCATCGGATCGCCACATTGTGTACTGTAATTTGTCACTCCACACAACGTTTTGCCACTGTTCAATCGTATAATGTTGACGCTCCTTACACCAAGCGAGGCGTCGTTTGACATTTTCCTGCGTGATGTGTGGCTTATGAGCAGCCGCTCGACCATGGAATTCAAGGTTTCTCACCTCACGCCTAACTGTGGATCCTGATGCAGTTTGGAATTCCTGTGTGATGGTCTGGATAGATGTCTGCCTATTACTCTTTACGACGACCCTCTTCAAATGTCGGCGGTCTCTGTCAGTCAACAGACGAGGTCGGTCTGTACGTTTTTGTGCTGTATATGTCCCTTCACGTTTCCACTTCACTATCACATCATCTCGTGAGTTCGTGAGTCCGTGAGTTCCACGGAGTGTCCCATTCTGCTGTTTCACGATGTCTAATGACTACTGAGGTCGCGGATAATGAGTACCAGGCAGTAGGTGGCAGCACAATGCACCTAAGATGAAAAATGTATGTTAGTGGGGATGTCCGGATACTTTTGATCATATAGTGATGTTCTAAGTTTCGTGCACCTATATTGAAAAGATGAAACAGCATATAAAATGGGTTTAAACAGCCTATAAGGCTAAAGCACAAAATTGGTTCTGTTCTGAGAGTATAAAATGTGACGTGCATAACGTCGCTTTTCGCTTAGGCCACTCAAATACAGGAACTATTACATTTGTTATAAAGATTGCATACTAATATTTCACTGGCATTTTGAATCCAAAGAGAGCATTTGTAGAAAATAGACATTTGTGTGGCTGTCTTGTGCCTTTGTGCAAACAGCTAATAAGCCAAAAAAGAAAGAAAAAAATAATTCGATAAAACCAAATTTCATAATCAAGTCACAAGATTTTCAACGAATCGTACCACTTCAATTAATATGTTAGATGAAGAGTGACGCTAACAATTTGGATTAAAATATTAGATACCGATATATGGGAATTACAAAGAAATATTATGTATCTTGAGTTTTCCACGAAGTCGTTGAAATGCTCTAAATTATTTTTGAACTTGTTATATGTAACTGAAAGCTATAAGAAAAACTTTATTGCAGGAAAAATGCGTACACATTGTTTATACCAAATAAACTTTCTAGGTGCCAACCACTTTTCTTCTTTTTATTTTGAATTTTCCAATATCCTAAGCAGTTTATTTTGAAATTTTAAGTGGTCGTTCTTTAGTTAGGTGTTCTTGCAAAGAGAACGCGATAATATGACTAAAATATAATAAATTATTGAAGTGCTTTATAAACAGTTGAATATTATCTTGGTCTACAAACACTGCAGGCCATGTTAGTAGTATGATAACTTGTTTACTATTTTGAATATTTTTAATATTTGAGAGAAAGTTTATAGAAAAATTAGGTTTTATTATCAACAATTAGGAGACTGTGTATGAAACCATTGGGGATTAGTAGAGAAAGCAGTATGATTGTTGCACGGCAGCTTTTGTGTTACGGGACAACACTCAATGTAGCAGATAATTTTATATTACCCCTTCCTAGTCTGTCAGGAGGAGCAAGGACTTGCTAATAGTAATTAAATGTGTATTTAGAAGTTTGTTAAATGTCCCAGGAAGGAGGACGTTCAACTTTTCGGCATGTACAAAGGATAAAAGAGGGGCAAAACAATAGGCACTTCACACGGTGAGCACGCCCATAAAAAATTAACACAAAAGCGTGTCGTTGTTTCATTCAGACAAAGAAATACTTCAGTTGGGCAAAGCGACTTTGCATGCTAGCTGACGCAGTATGTTTTCCAGAGTAAAGTGCTATGTACCACTGTTGGAGACACTGACTACATGAGCGCCGTTTTCGTGTCTAGACTGCTATAACTGGTGTGGGGGTAGCCCGTCTGCCTTCTAATCCGGAGGGCTCGAGTTCATATCTTATTGCGGTGACTTGTCTGGAAAGGTTTCCACCGAGTTATCCCTTATTCTGAGGATAGAAACACCGGGCAACTCGGTTCTTTGGTCCTTCTGCTCATTTCGGCACTTATTTCTACTTTTTTATTCACTTCTGAATCATTATACCTAAGAGGTGTTAATAATAAAAAATAACCAAAATGTGTTACATTCACATGGCTTTATCTATCCACTATCGTTTCTTTTTATACAATTTCTGCACAATATTTTCATGAAAGCTTTTTCTCTACCCATTTAGTGTTAACAGAGATAAACCTTTGCAGAAATACTTTCTTTACCCATTTTGATGAAGATACAAGAGGGGCAGAGGAACTGAATCAATAGTGTGATGTTTAAAAAGGTTCTCTATATACTGAACTTAAAATTCATTCCATGGCATCGTAAGAAACAACTGAATAGCGACAGTACTAAAAATGCAAATGCAAACAAAAAATAACTATATCACGGAAATGGCCAATGCCACGAAAATGTTATTTTAAATAAATTGTGTTTTAAAATGGTCTATATATTGCGTAGTAAGCTTAACCTTTATCGATTATGCAAAATTATTCAAAATTCCTTCCGAATGAAGAGGACATCACAGGCTGTTCGCAGAAAATTGAAAATATACGTGCTGTTTGTCTGTAAATACCTATCTTAAATATATGTTATTTCAATCAAAACAGTTCAGCCATTTTCAAGAAAATAAAAAATAACCAAAATGCGCATGCAAAGGATAGTGTGAGGTTGGTAGAGAATCGTCGTGTTGCATCTTTGGAGGATAATGAACTTAAATACCAAGTTAGGTATTTATCCTACATTTCGTTTTTTACACACACACACACACACACACACACACACACACATACACACAGGGGATCTTTTTTCTAAAATGCTTTTTTTGGTTTCAGGGGCCTCCTACGGTTAAATTTCTTAGAATTTTTGGGAAGAATTACTTACTATAGATAGGCGCCAGAGAGAGTAAAAATCAGAGGCGCATGAAATAACCATAATGATCTTGAATTAAAAAGCTTAGGTATTTTCTTTGTTTTTACTTTTTCTACTACCTACTTAGTAGGTAGAGAAGGTATTGCATTCCACTCAAAAATTTTATATCGAGATTTCATCGGAAATACATGTTTTGAGGTCACCTGAAAGAAGAAAGAAAGAAGAAGAAAAGAAAAGAAAAGAAAAGAAGAAAGAAAAAAGAAGAAAGAAAGAAGAAAGAAAGAAGAAAGAAAAGAAGAAGAAAGAAAGAAGAAAGAAGAAAAGAAGAAAAGAAACATTTTTTGAAAAAATTGTGTGTGTGTATGTCTTTGAACAACATAACGCAAAAACAAAAAGTCATATAAACTCAAACTTGGTATTTAGGTTCAGTACCTTCCAAGGAGCGACACAAAAATGTTAAAGAAAATTCCCGCATATCAAAAACTAAGCTTTATATGGAAGATTTTTCGAAATCTTAGATTTTATAAAGAATGGCTCTAACGATTTTGTTAAAATACAATATATTAAAAATATTTACATAATAAATATACACTTTGTATAATCTTGTATAACGATAAACGAAAACGTACTACACAAGAATTGTAGATAGATCTCTTTAAGATACAATTTCCTTTTTTGTGGCATCATGCATTTTCCATTTCCATTTCCATTTATTAATGGTTCGAATTGTTCAATACTTAGTCATTCTTTTCAAGTTCTGTCGGATTTAATTGTTTCTTGCGTTGTTATGGAAAGCGTTTTAAGACCAGTGTAGCATCCAGTACTGAAACATTTAATTATTGTTGTTCCCTTTGTAGCCATAACAAAATGTGCAATGCAGCTATTTTCGGAAACGTTTATCTGGATTAAAATGGAGTAGATAGGAAGATAAACTTTTGTAAGAATAATTTGTATAACTGCTAATAATATATAGAGGCTAGTGAATGTGAATGTAACAATTCAGACTTTTTGAATTAATATTTGAGTAACATCCATATTCTATATTCATTAAAACCTCGTAAAAACAGCATTTTTCTATGGACTTAATGCTGTGCATTTCTGTACTAAATAATATCGGCTAGAAACTACAGACTTTGTTATACTAGGAGTCTGAGCCAATAGTCACTTGTTTATCAAACAAGTCGAAACAGCTAGCCAATCAGCTCGCGAGAAACTAGAGCCTGTACAAAACAATCCAGCGTGCGTTTATCTCTGAAAACCGTCGTAATCACAAACTATAAGGCTTCTACTTTCTGATCTATTCCAGTTGCACAGTGAAGTCTCCATCAGTTTTTAGATCTTCCCACACTTCGTCTACCAGTTGGCAGTAACTGACACTTATGGAGACTTAAGGTGTGAGTCTAAAGAAGCTTCTTGTATCATCTCTGTTTTATTCCCTATAGTCTCTACTATGTGATCTGTAATTGCTTTCGGATGTCTTCTATTTTGATGGTTAAACGTATACAACAGTGAACCTCTCGGGAATGGTTCATGACGTAATTTTTTTACGTGTGTTTTATAGATATAGTAATTTTTGGCTTCTCTCTAGGGGGAAAAACATAAGTGGAAGTTTGTACTATCACATTGGATAGCGCCCCGAGTAAAACACTCTGTCATTTTACTAGTATGTGAATTGTTTTCTACAAAACGTAAAGTGAATTTAGACACCTGTGTTTTTAGGTCACAACTAGAGTATCCTACACTTTAGACCATCATTTATACTTGAGGCATTGTAGGAGTTAGGTCTGGTTCGGGCGTTTTCCACTTCCTAACAACTCGTTCTGTTTGTTTATACAATGTATTTAATTTGTAGTTTCTTAAATCTTATTTTACCCTAAGGTATCTTAAAGCTCAAGCTATATTAAATTTAGAAGTGTACTTTATCTGCGCTCATCTGTTTAAACTAGATAATAATAACAACTTACATCATCTATAAAAACAATCGCGGTTACTATACCAGACTTAACACAATTTACACTAATGAATATTATCTCGTGAGACTAAAAAGAAAGATGATTTCTAAATAAATATAATTTAAAATATCAAATCCTTAATTTGAGTGATATACCATTAGAAATTTTAAGTAGTTGTCCTTGGTTTAATAAGTAAGCTACAAATTTTAAATAAATAGGTAAATAAGCTTGTAAAATAAATAGGTATAGCAGAATGCTTTACTAAAAAAATAATGTAGTTTCTATGCAGATGCTCATAAAGGTTTACTATATCTATGCTGCACGTCCGTAATTGGAATTATAACCATAGGACCTTGAAAAACTTCGTAGACATATTTCATATCGGTTGAAATCAATGAAATGTGGATGGTTTATGTGAGAATTTTCTTAAAAATTTACAGTTTTAGGTAATATACAGTATTTTCTGAGTGAAACTGAATATCTAGGAGTTTAAAACACATTTGTTTACACATTTAAAATGTGGTTGATATTGGATCAAAATTGATGCCAGTTTATACTGAAACACTTATAAAATTATGTGATTTATGAATTACATAATAATAAATATTACTAATACTATTCTATTATTTACTCGGCTGACATTTATTGCCATAGTATATTTAGAATATCGTTTTATCATACATGTGCTTTATAAAACTTGCGACTTCACTAGTCCCCTTTCTTATAACGTTATCTTTCTATTTTGATTTTCTTTCAAGAACCTCTATGCTTACTATATCTATTAAGTTGACTGCTGGGTTACGAAGCGCTAATCACTGTTTAATTCCAGTACTCTCTTTGGTTCTAATATGGATTGTAGGCAAACCGCGAGGCTTTCAGTTGCTTCTCTCTTTTGTCATTTTCATGCAACACTCTGTACTTACTCGCATATTGCTCTCTTCATTAAGCTGGCGTGGCTTGTATTTCAGCTGAATGAGAAGACAGACTTTAAGTAATGAAACCAAGTCGCTCTTCATCTCTAAAGATTGAAAAGTGTTCAGAGTAAAACGAAAATCTGTGTTTGCAAATAACAAAATATGTGTTAGAGAATTAAGACTGCATCCATTGTACTGCAGTATGCTAATAGTTAAAGAATTATCTCCCATTCAAAGTAATCATTCCATAACATGCACTTAAAATCTAAACTGACTTAGCTATACACATCCCAGTAGATAGGTCTATTTCTTCAGTGCCAAAAAGTCGATGTTGTATGAATTATTTTAAGGAGAGATTAAAACCCGTATCTCGCCAATTCTACATTCATGACCCATTATTTCAGAAAATGTCTAATATATGAGATTGAAGTTTTTACACTATGCAGAGAAAAGCCTTCTAACTTCACTAATACACTTTTATCCATTAATGTTGTTTATTAAGGAAGGTTTAATTTTTTTCTGAACTATAATATTTTTGATTAACATTTATTTGCAAAGGAAGAAACCTCATGACTTGACCACACAAAATTTGTCATGTTTAACAGTATTACCAATGTTTAAAGCAAAACTTCTTCTAAAAGTTTATCTCTCTAGTCCAAAGTGTCTTAAGAAATCTGATTTTTCTTTGTTCTGTGGAGTAGTGCATAATCACAGTACAGACACCAGAATAATTGAGCAACAGTTTAAAAAAATATTCAAAATGTAAGTATTATGCCTAAAATAATAAAATATATCAAATTAAAGAGAAAATTTCCATTTATAATACTACACAAAAAACTAAAATGTCTTATTCTGGTAATTTTCACCACATAAGTAATTTCTAACATCCACTTTATTGCTGCCCTTATTCATTTTAATCCCTTATTTGATGGTGTAACCAAATGCATACAGGTAAAGGAATAATAATCTGATGTGATGCACTCACATGACTTTCTCTACTTTCATGTTAATCGAGATATCGAGATGTTAATCTTATTGCTAATTTTCTTTTAAGTGCAAGGGGAATTGCTAGGCTTTAAGCGATAGTCAAATATTTTAAGAGATGGTTGCTATGTGGTGCATTCCATTCTCTTTGCATGCCCAGGACATAAAAAAACAAAAACAACGAATTCTCATTTGAGAAGAAGTATAAGTATTGGAAAATTGAAAGCAATAACAAGGAATATCTCGGAAATTATTCACTCGGCAAAAAACCTTATATGACATAATTGTGTGGTTTTTGTAGTAAAATTTTGTTCATTTCTTGCGATTTTCCAGCCATACAAAAGTCATTCAAAGTGAAGAGAACTTTTGGGGATATTCCCAGAAAATTCAAGATATAAATTTCATTTGCCATAAGAATATCTTAAACAAATGATATTTTAATCAAAATCGTTAGATCTATTTTTGTAAAACTCAACATTTTCGAAAAATGTTCCATGTAAAGAGTACTTAGGGGAGGGGAAATCTTCGTGTTGCATCATTGAAAGTTATTGAACATAGATACCATGTTTGGTATTTATCCGACTTTTCTTTTTTGAGTTATACTGTTCATAGGCACACAGACACACACATGGACTTTTTGTAAGTATGCTTTTTTATTCAGGGGACCACAAAACATGTATTTCCGGTGAAATATCGGTATCGAATTTTTTGGTGGAATGCAATACTTCCCCTACTTATATACGCAGTAGAGAAAGTTAAAAAAGATGAACGGATAGTCACATGAAGTGTGTTCAATTTTATGAGATGATGATAATGCTGGCAATATTATGGATAATTTTGATAACTAATCCGAAAAATCGAAACTTTTAAGAGAATCTCTGTATAAACTACCCTTAAACGTTCACTCATTTCATTATAATTTGAAATATGTCGACAAATTTTCTTTCAAACTCTCTTAATTTTTAACTCCTGAGATATTTTGTGGTACGGAGACCTGCTTTTCATAAAGATACTAATAGATGTTTCGCAATAGAGAAAAAAAATAGGAACAAAAATCAACTGCTTAGTTTATGAACATTGATAAACAGCATGAAAACTGAAGTGGATTCAGCAATCGAAAACTGCGTTGCCAAACAAAGCTTTCAAATGAAATCGCTGAATATTCCCGGAGTTGATCAACACAACTTGAAGTAACATTTGTTTAACATTTTATTTGAACAAACATAAAGCGCTATATTAAAAATCATATATTCATAATTTATTGCCCTTACATAATTGAGGAAGGAAGGCGGACTGAATGATTATAAACTAAACATCAATTTACATAAGCAGTTATATTTGCTATGGGTTTTCTGCCTTAGAAACTGTTTAACAACACAACGGATATGTTTGCTTAAATAAAACGTATCTTTTGTTTATTGAGAGTAACATTTGGGTAGATTTTCAGATATAATAACAAATGTTGGCAGCGCTTTTCTTTAGATTTCATTCATCAAACGTTTTTAGAAATTTATCCTGTAAATTGCCTTAGAATTCCTCTTTCATTGTTGCTGAATTTAATGTAGCCGTAAAACCATAAGGTATTCACAGAATTAGAACAAGAAAGGAGCACATCTCAACGAACTATAAATAGACTAATGAACTTTTACATGAAGTTGATCACTATGAGGTAGTAGTGGGTGTTGAAAATAGTAGTTGTTATGCACAAGACTTTTCTACTTTCTATCACGTGCTTAGTACGTGGAAGAAAAACCATCAAAAAATTCGATGCCGATATTTCATCGGATTCTTGTTTTGAGGACTTCTGAATAAGGAAAAAAATTAGAATAACATCCTTGTGCATCATAACTCAAAAACGAAGTATCAGATAAACATAAAGCTTGTTATTTAAGTTCAAAATATTTCAAAGATGCTACAGAAAGATTTGCAAGAAGCCTCTCTCCCTCCACAAACTAAGCTTTACATGGACAAATTTAGGATATATATTTTAATTTCGCAAAAATTGCTTTAACGATTTAAGGTCTTTATATGAAAATAAAACTATAATTTGAGTTTTCAGGGAATAGCCTGTGAAATCGCCTTTATTCTGAAGCATGTTTGTATAAATCTGTATAAGTGGTAACCATAAGATGTAGACAAAACCTTATCCCTCCAAAAATGTAGATATCATACAATTTATTTCGAATAACGTTTCGTGATATCAGCCATTCCCTAGACATTTGAATTTTTCAATATCTTTGTTATTTTAAGTGCTGTCGCTATCAGTTATTTCTCGCGATGTCATGGTATATCAAGGCCAGCATATTGCGAAGCACCTTTAAATATCCGACTATTGATTCGATTTCCTCTATCCCCCTTGTACGTACAACGAGATTTATAATGAAACTATTTCTACAAAGGTGTGTCTCGTTTAAAATGAAGTAGATAGAAAAAATAAGCTTTCTTAAGAATAGTTTGTAGAAGCTATATAAAATAAACGATAGTGAGTAGAGAAAGTCGCGTGAACGTAACACATCACATGGTGTGTCTGTTCCCACTTTTTCAGCGTAGATAGTATTTATTAAGCCAGCAAGATGTCAGCGCCTGAATAATGAGCAACCCGCTGGATTCTGCTGGGAAAGCGAAAGTGATGTAACATAACCTGCCCCGCGACGCTTGAGGAATCCATAAGCCGGTCTGTCCTTGGACTGGTTAGAATCGCCAACTCTTATTGTGAACTGATATGCTGTACTTATAATAAAACTAAAATATTCGCTTATGACAATTTTAGATTATTATTATTATTATTATTATTATTATTATTATTATTATTATTATTATTATTATTATTATTATTCAAACATTTCAAAATGAACTAGTGAAACACTTATGTAGTTTGATATTACTTATGTAAAAATATATTGACGTTTTGTTATATTTCTGGATTTTTATTTATCACTATTAAGGGGACAATGTAGTCTGAACACATGAAAATTACACTTCAAGTATGTTAAATTACCACTGCTCTTAAAATTCTCAATGGTTTTTCCTGAAATATTTATGAGTTATTCTATAAATCATGATGATTATTTGAAGTGGTTGTTTGCATTGATAGCTTATGTAGTTTAGACCGTAAAAAGTATTTAATTCAGCAGAAAAATAATAAAATTTACTCTTAAAATGTGTGAATTCATGTACCTTTTTTCTGATACTACTTGCAATACAGAATCACACTTTTTTATGCTTGTTCTTAGTATAATCAGCTATCTTCTGAACCTCAATTATTTAACTGCGTATATCATTTCACTAGAAATTGAAAAAAAAGGTATTTGCGAAGTCAAAAAAGTAAAAATTGGAGAATTTCCAATATTGTCGCTTTCTTATCACTAATATATCATAGTTATGATTGTGGTTCAGAAACTTTAAACACTTTTTATTGTATATATGTACTGCAAATATCAGATTTTTACCTCTCACACTTTCTGAAAAAAGGTACATAAGTATCCAAAAACGTTGTTTTGAGAAAGCTGAATTTAAAGTTTGAGCATTACAATTCTGACACACTCCAATACATTCCAGGGTCATAATCACCTGCACCTTCATTCTTGAACTCCTTCAGCCTTCTCTTGGTTCTGGCCTCTTTTGTTAATTGCTGAACTGCTCGCTGGGCATGGTGTAGTCGTTCGTTGTTGAAAGATACAAAAATTTTCTAAAAAGGGGCGTTGCAGGACAGCTTTAAAACATTTAAATGGTATTTAAATGTCATAAAAACCTCTTAAACCCCAAAATGTATATATTTTCTGAAACTGGAAATAATAGAGATTTTCTTAGTGCCCAAAACAAAAAATGATATTTTTGACCATTTCAGAGTACCCTTAAACGGATTATATTACTATAGTACTTAAGATTATTAAACCCCTATTAAATCTATTAAATTTATCGCCCATTATGTCAAATGTTATCAATTATTTCAATGTTTTCAGGGTATAGATGAATGCCTTCTGAGTTCACTGATATACTTTTAAGCAATAAGCTTCTTTATTAAGAAAGATGCTATTCTGTTATTGAATCTTTTGATTAAAATTTATCAGCAATTAGTTTTTAAAAGTAACCAAGCATTTTATTAACACCAAAGTAGAGGATGTCTTTATGATCCTAAAATTTAATTTAGATATCTGCAATAGTTTCTAAGAAAGCGGGTCATTTGTACCAGAAAATGTCAATTACAAGAAAACGCTGTTCAAAGCAAATGTGGAGCAAACCAACTCGCATACATTTGCAAAGAAAGAAAGTACATGTCTTGGGCATACAGAAGTTGTCATATTGAATAGTAGAATCAATTTGTAGAGCAAAACTTTCCCTAAAAGTTGGGATAACGTTTACTGCTCTACTCAAAGTGTAGCGGTTATGGTTTTTTTTTCTTTCTTCTTCTGTGAAGTTGTGCAGAATTATTGCATAGGTACAAAATGGCAGATATAGTGTCATTTTTAAAGATACATTTAAATATTAGTAATGTTGAGCATACAATGATAAAATGTGTGTAAAAAGAGGAAATTTCAATTAAAAAGACTCCACAAAAACTAAAATTCTTGGAACATTTTCCCATATAGTCTAGCCTTAATAAAAAGAAGGAAGTAAAGAAAGAAAGAAGGAAAGAAAGAAAGAGAGAGAGAAAAGGGAGGAAGGAAGAAAGGAAGGGTCCTGTAAGATCGATGCCGAGTAGACAATTACTTTCTAATCAAAAACTAGCAGACTATTTTTTTTTTTACTTTCTCTACTACATATAGTAAGTATTGCATTCCATCCAAAAACTCGATACCGAGATTTCACTGGAAGTACATGTTTTGAGGCGCCTTGAAACCAAATAAAACATTTTTGTAAACGTGTCTGTGTGTCTGTCTGTCAACAGCACAACTCAAAAACGAAAAGTCGGATAAATACCAAACTTGGTATTTGAGTTTGGTGTCTTCCAAGGATGCAGCGTGAAAATATTCAAGAAAAATATCTCCACCCCAACTACCCTTTACGTGGAATTTTTTTTCGAACATTTTGATTTTCTAAACAAATGGCTATAACGATTTTGATTAAAATATCACATATTAAAGATACTTACACGACAAATAAAACGTATACCTTGAATTTGTTGGGAACAGCCTAGGAAGTCCTATTCTTAAGGAAGGAATTTTGTTTAATCTTGTACAACTTGTAAACGTTAAGTGATAAAAAAAACGCACCACACAAAAAATGTAGACGTCTTTAAAACACATAATTTACTTAAAATTAGTTTTTGTGGCATAAGCCGGTTTCTGATATATCCGTTATTAAAGGTTCGAATTGTTCAATACTTGTCATTCTTTTAAAATCCCATCGACTTTTAATTGTTTCAAGCGATTGCATGGAAACAATGTGGAATTTTAAGGTCATACTATAGCGTCCAGTTATTAAATATTTGACTGTCGTTGTTCTCTTGTAGTTATAACAAAATGTGTAATGCAGCTATTTTTGCAGAGGTTTATTTGAATTAAATGTAGTGGATAGAAAAATAAGCATTAGTAAGAACAGTTTGTATCTGCACTAATAAAGATAGAGGGTAGGGAAAGTCATGTTAATGTATCACATCAGATTTTTTCGATAATCTCCCAGCTGATAACTATTCAGACTGAGCACGATAAGTATGGAACGTTTATTGCTGCACTTTTAGTTAGCTATCAACAATTGATGTGTTATTGTTAGAAGTTTTCGATAGCATTCTCATTATACGTCTGCAATGCATATATTTTAAATGATATACATTCTTTTCATAGACAATCACCCTTCTTTATTCATATGCGATATAGGTTTATTTGGAAATAAATCGGTTCACTAAATAAACTAAATAATCGATATCGTAGAAAATAATAGAAAAAAACCAATGAAAAATAACCAAACGATATTATGTTTCATTCGAGTATCTAATCCCTTACAAGGATGGAGAAAAGTGGCTTCCCAAAGTTGTCCTAGGATTATAAGCCGAATGCAATAAATGTTAGAAGGCCTACGAGAAGATAAATATAAGCGCGAGGTCGGAACGGAAGAATTACTAAGCGATGAAGAGATTAATTTTGAAAAAAAAAATTGACACACACCCACCATTTAACGTAATGATTCCTAAGCTTTTCTAGCTGGTACACTCGCTTCCATTTATGCCGTCACTGCAGTTTCGGGAGGCATTTTCAACCTTCTCAGCAGGCGCGTATATAGCAGGGACGGGTGTGTCTGGAACGTTCAGCCCTTGTTCCACCAAGCAGTGGTGTGTGTTTTCGGAGACTCACCGGGGTATGTGGAAAGCCAATTTGCCATTTACAGACATTGCTAGGGCAATTACATGCAGCATTGGTATGGACAGATTAGTAAAGTAATGTCTAGTAAATATGTCCTTTTTGAGTGTAAAACCTATCATTTACTTCAGTTTTACATTATAGTTACATTATATTAAAATATTTTTTCATGAAAAACTTGTGCAAATGGTGCTTTATTTAGTTGTAAATTTAGACTGAACACATGATTCCAATAATGTCTAGTAAATATGTCCTCTTTGGGATTTCAATTTTACATTATGTTGCCATTAAAAGTATTTTTCCCGGAGATATTGTGCAAAACAGGGTTTTATTAGTTATATATTTAAACACAATTATTATAAGTACTGTCGTGTAAAGCTATTGCTCAAAGTTACATATTCATATGCGAATAATCAGAACTGTGCAGTGTAACAGGATGCCATTTCATGCGGAAAAGATAAACACACACACACACACACACACACACACACACACACACACACCGCCTCTTTGGTATACATACTCCACCTGTGAAGGCCAGTAGAATGTCGCCTGAAGCTGCTGTGACGGCATATATGGAAGTGAGTGTACTTCCACGCTGTAAGCTCTGAAACTCCGATTCTCATAGAAAAAGCCAGAAACTCAGGACTGAACTAATTTTAACAAAAATATTAAAAGGTGTATGTATGTATGAAGGAAGAAAGTGAATTGAATTAAGTAAAAATAATGATACACCAACGAATTGTCGAAGGAAGCTTTTTACCCCCTCTAAATCTCACTTTTGTGCTGAGGAGAAATCTAAATAGCCACGTAAATGTATTATTTATTTTCCTTCGCATTTAACTAAATTCGTATAAAAAGAGTTTGAATTCAAATACCCAGGAATAGTTCTTTTCATGCTTAGTAGTCACGGTTTGCTGCTGTTTATACGGTGAACACAGAACTTCAATGGAATGAATATATAATGGAGTTATTATCGTAATCAAAATAAACAGGTAGACAAAATTAATAGCAAAACGTAGGCTTATTAGCAAACTTAAATATAATTTCCATATTGAAGTCATTAAAATCAAGATAATTAATAGGAATTTTTCTGTTATTCGTATAGATTAGTCAGAAATATAGAAGTCAAACAAGTAAACATTTTTGAAACGCAGTCATAAGAGCACAAATAAACATTCGGTGTATTTCATAGAATATTACTATTGCTGCATCTGTCACCTTTTCTATTTATAAGGTGTTTATTACTTTCTCTACCAAGTAATTAGTTGATAGAGGAAGTATTGCATTCCACCTAAAAACTCGCTTCCGAGATTTCACCGGAAATAGGCGAACTGAATAAAAAAAAACATTTAAAAAAACCTGTGTATGTTTATGACTGTGAACAGCATAACTCAAAACTAAATGTCGGATAAATACCAAACTTAGTATTCACCACCCCAAACTTCCCATTACATGGAATACTTTTAGATATTTTTGTTTTTCTTAAAAATGGTTCTTAACGATTTTTATTTTTATTTTTATTTTCAAGGGATTGTGTTCTTTGGAATACCACCAGCTCCACAAAACCATTACAGTTTAAATAAGTTACGGAACAATCCCTTAAAATAATATTTATCTCATAAATAAATAAGTTATTTATAGTATTGACTGCACCCATTGTGACAAGAAATATATTGGACAAACGAAAGGAAAACTTATGATTAGACTGAAAGAACATCAGAGAAATATCAAACTAAAACAATGTGACCGTTCAGCTGTATCGCATCATTTTTGGGAAGACCTCATGACATCGGTCAAGAAATCAAACTTCTAAAAAATGTTAATAAACACACAGATTTGGATGCATGGGCAAAAATTCACATCGAAATGAATAAACAAAAATGTTTGAATTTCGAGAGCCCTCCCATAGATGACGTCATGCAGTTCCTTTTACAACCACCAGATGAGGTTCCAACGTGTCCATGGCAAGAGATGAAAAAAAACAAGAGAACAGCTTAGTGGACTCAGCTACTGATGTTAGATAGGACGCTACCTGAAACAATTGTCCATTTTTAATTTTAAGAGCTTGACGCGAGTGAAGTTGTGTTAACACGTCGACTCAAGAGATATCAATATATTTTAACTTCAGTTTTATTAATACTGTTAATGTGTTTGTGTCTTAATATGTAGCAAACAAGCCAAAAAAGTCAAATGGACTCGGACGTGGTTTGTGACTCTTCATGTAACAGGTGTGCTGTAGATACACTAGTTTTAATATAAATTTTAATACCCCCAAAAGAAATATTAAACAGTTTATTAAATTGAAAATTAAGAAAAGACTTATTGCAGCGGATATAAATTTCTTAAACTGTTTTAATATATGACTTCACTCCTACTTTTGTGATAAAACTGGGAAATTTCAAAATAATAGCAGATTCTGAAGGATGCCTGATAAAAGGACGATGAAATGCGAAATATCATTTCATTATAAAAAAACTACACAATGTTGATTTACATTTCTATCAACCATGTCAAATGCTAACGAAACAGTTGGGTATATCAACATGGGAGAATATGGTGTATAATGTGCATGCCTAGTTGCATTTTATAATGAACAAAAAAACAAACACTTAAAAATAAATTAAGAAATTAAGGAACTCTTAAAAGGAAAGATATAATTCTTAAAAATGATAATATCCTGAGGTTATCTAGTCAAACCTTTACAGAAAATGAAGTTAAATTTTTGAATGAAAGAGGTAAAACTTGCATTGATGTTTCACATGATCTAAAAGATTATATAGCTGACGTCACGATTGCAACACAAGGGACGACAGAAAAAGAAAAGAATTGTTGTTAAATAAAATTGCGTTCCTATTTTACAGTACCTGCAGCAGAATACTAACGTCAATATAAAAAAACCGTAGGATAATTAACAATTTGAATAAAAATACCTGTAATTTATATAAAAGCTGATAAATGTAATAAAACGATGTTACATGAAAAACATTATTTGAAAGAGTTTATAACTTATTAGACTCGGATAACTATGAAGTAATTAGAGAAAATCCTTGGAATAATTGCTTAAAACTGTCAATAAAGCTATAGCAAATGGTAATATTATACCTAATGAAGAGAAAAAGTATTGAAACCTAGCAACCATTTGTTACCAAGCTTATATTGTCTACCAAAAATCCACAAATCAAATAACATTATGAGACCAATTATTAATAATATTGATGCTCCTAATTATTTGTTAACAAAGTGGCTAGCAAATAAATTACAATCCTTTACTAAATATGACAGTTTAAGTTTAAAAAATTCTCTGGGTTTAATTGAAAAGCTAAAAAACATCAAAATGTAAGAGTGATATTTTAGTCTCTTTCGGCGTAATATCTTTATTTACAAATGTTCCAACAGAACAATTATCACAATTAATTAATCATTATTTAAATACAGAAAAAGTATATGACGCTGTTATACAAGAGGTATATATTCTTCGTGGATATATGCATTTCACATAATTAGTTTGTTTTTGACATATACTATAAACAAACACGTGGTCTAACTTTGGGAAACCTATTATCACCTATTTTAACGGATATTTTTACGAGTTGCTTTGAAATTAATGTTACTAAAAAGTATCCACATTTAAATATTGGTGAAGTATGTAGAGGACGTCCTTGCTGTGGTCCCATCCCATTTGACCAATGTTGCATTGACAATTTTAAAACGACAAAATGAAAGCATACAATTCACCATGGAATTAGAACTGCACAACAATTTGCCCTTTCTAGATCTTAAGCTCACTAAGATGGAAAATAACCTTGAATTCAGTGTATATAGGAAACCATGTTGACAGTTATATTAATTGGAATAACTTCAACCCATTCCAACACAAATATGTAGTTTTCCATCACCTGACACGTAGATTAGTTCAGGTTCCAATGTTAAAAGAAGAATATAAGAGAGAATTTGAATATACCAGACAGATGGTTTCAACCCAGAGCGCATTTATAGTATGTTAAAACGTTACAAACTTAAACAACAAGTTCAAGATAATATTATTTTAAAAGATATTGATAACGCAAAAATATACAAAAAATTCATGTACCATCCTAAAGGTTTTAGTAAATTTCAGTCTATTTTTAAAGTCTTTGGAATACAACTAGCTCCACAAAGTCAGTACAGTTTAAATAAATTACTGAACAATCCCTTAAAAAAGAAGATTGGTCCCATACATAAATCAGGTATTTAAACTTAAAAAACAAGTTCAAGATGATATTACTCTAAAAGATATTGCAAAAGCAAAAATATACAAAACATTTGCGTACCATTCTAAAAGTTTTAGTAAAGTTCAGTCTATTTTTAAAGTCTTTGGAATACAACTAGCTCCACAAAACCAGTACAGTTTAAATACATTACTGAATAGTCGCTTCAAAAAGAAGATTGATCCCATAAATAAATCAGGCATTTATAGTATTGCACACGTGACAAGAAATATAGCGGACAAACGAAACGAAAACTTACGATTAGACTGAAAGAACATTAGAGAAATATCAAGCTAAAACAATGTGACCGTTCAGTTGTAGCGCATTATTATTGGGAAGACCATCATAACATCGGTCAAAAAATCAAACTTCTAAAAAATGTCAATAAACGCACAGATTTGGATGCTGGAGAAAACATTCACATCATAATAAATAACAACCACCATGAGGTTCGAAATGAGTCCGTGGCAAGAGATTAGAGAGAGAGAGAGAGAGAGAGAGAGAGAGAGAGAGAGAGAGAGAACAGCTTAGTCGACTCAACTGCTGAAGATAGATAGGACACTACCTGAAAAAATTGTCCATTTTGAATTTTAAGAACTTGACGTTAGTGAAATTGTGTTAACATATGACACAAGAAATATGAGTATATTCCTGCAAAAGTTTATCTTGATCAACATGAAGTAAATAGAAAAAATAAGCTTTCTTAAGAATGGTTTGTAGAAGCTATATAAAATAAACGCTAGTGAGCAGAGAAAGTCAAGTAAATGCAGTTAAGATTAAGCGCTTGCGGCTTAAAAAATCAGTAACGTTCCGTAGTTTTTCAGAGGAAGCACTAACTTTATGAGTAAGGACAGGATTTTAATGCAAATGCATATTTTTTATCTGCTGTCAGAAAGTATGCCCTCTTGATATTCGAGTTAATTACTAAACGTCCAACAATTTAATCAGTATTTTATGTTGCATGTAATGCATATTTTGCCTGTTTTGTTAATAAGCATAATATTTTAGCAGTTTGCAAATTATACTGCATATTTGATTGTTTTGCACGTATATTTTATAAATATGTTTTTATTTAGGTTATGTTCATATTAATTGATTTACAAACACTATATTTTCGAATAATGTGCTATTGAATCAATTTTGAACCTTGGCAGCATTGGTGGTAGCTCACAAGCAAATCATATACAGAGGGGTCCAAAATAATGTATACACTGTTTGATCATCAATAGCTTTGTAACAAATTGAGATACAAGACTCAAATTTGGTGAAGAACTAGCTTAATATTCAACTTTGTGATATCACTTGAGTTATTCGAAGTGGCCACCATTAGGAGCCAAACACAGATTCGCTGCACATGATAATCCAATGTTTTCACGTAATGTAGCAGTGTGGGTGGCCTTTCCTAATACAAACCATCATTTAGAATCCCCCAGAGGTAAAAGTATAGAGGCGTTCAGGGGACCGTGGTAAATATCCGACAGCGCCTCTTCAGTCCATCCATCGTCGAGGGAGAGTTTCTCTGACGTCTCGATGGTAGTGAGTTAGTGTACTATGTTGATGAAGACAAAACTTCTACTCCTCATAACTATCAGATCACAGGCAAAATCTGTGTTTGCAGTATTTCATGATAAAACAGCACCGAGACTGGTCCTTCAAAGAACGGTCGAATCAACCCCGAGAGGACAACTCACGCCATACATTAAATCCCGGTAAACTGGCGACTTTGTCTACGTGGGGCAATTTTGTCAGTTTAGTCCTTTTTCGTATGAATTGTGCCTATTCGACCATACAATCTCATTTGCAAAAGCTCCATCCTCGCGCACCATGTTTTCGAACCACTGAATGTATTCAATTCATCGATCTAGGCACACTCATTCTTTGTATGCAACAATCTCGGAGTACACCTTCCACTTTCAATGCACACCTTCACCCAGTTTGAGACTTGTACCTCAGATCTTTACAATGTTATTGAATATCAAACACTCCATATATATATATATATATATATATATATATATATATATATATATATATATATATATATATTTTTGAACCCCTCTGTATTAAAGAACACAGAAGAAGAAAGTAAACTTTTCTTACATATCTGCACATTTCTCTCGTCTTCCTTCCGCTATTACTTCTTTGGAAACCGAAGTCGCCAATCGTTAAAGAACTTCAAAGCCACTATCTCCGAATTCAATTCAGTGCCTGGAAGTGTTAGCAATGTAGTGAAGGAAGAAGCACTTGGTATTCTTTAAAGAAAAACACAGGGTATTATCAAATGTGAGAGGCTGAAGAAATCTTATCAGGGAAACGTTCCGAACTGCCTAGTGAAATACTATTAAAATAATATATAATTGCAGCTTTTGTATACATATCCCTAAGTTCCTGTGAGGCGCTCAAAGGATATGTTAAGCAATAGAAAGTGGCTATGGAAACTTAAAACACCGAGTAGTCCTAAACTACAACAGAAAAGAAATTGAGAGTGTGGAGAACTAAAGATGTGTATACCATTGCTTACTTTATTCTAACTCTTCAATAGTAAAGATAAATTTTGACGAGTTAGTAATAGTATGATTTCCAGGGGGAAATTACATAAAAATTACCTTAACCTTTTATTTTATGTCAATTTTATGTATATGGACATATTTATGTGCATATTATGGAGGTTTTCAATGCAAAAATGCATACATATTAATGTTCCTATTTATGAGAACGCATATTTAGAATTAAAATTGTTTTCCTAGTATCTTTGTAGAGCTGCTGTTATTCTGTTACTAGCACGAAGTTTACATTCGCCACGTCAAGCCACAACTCGCCTGCTGCTGCAATAAGTAGAGAAAACTCGCTAGAAAAGTGTGATGATAGTGATGATGCAAATGGTGATGATTGTGTAGCTAATGATGCGGCAGTGCCTATCCATCACACTTACGGTTGCGATTACATACATATGATAGAAAGTTCCTCCCGTACCCGGCCCACGGAATAGAAAGCACACAGAATGATGTCCCTAGCATGTCTAATGCTTCTTCCTTAACCACCCAACTACCTACGTGGTTGGAATGAAACCCGTTCAGTAGATTGAGATGAGAGAAAATCTAGTGGTGACTAATATCACGATTCTCATTTAAATTATTATTGCTAACACATTAGAAATACAAACTCTTGAGGTTGTGCAGCCGTAACATTCTGTTATGGCAAAAACAAATAAATGTAAACAGCAAGGTTTATAATAGTCAGTGGCGTAGCTTGGTACTGTGTTCTGGGTATACTGGATTTTAAAAATTGAATTTTGAATTTTTTAAATGATGCACAAATTCCCATACATTAGTGTCTCATAAAATAGTGTGAATTATCTATTAAGATTAGATTATTATTGTTATTATTATTGTTGTTTTAGTAGTGATTAGCATCACTACTAATTGCCGAAACTTACTGAACATACATTTTAAACTAAACTAGATTATAAAAATATAGCGTTAGGTGTAGCTTTACAAAATACTGACAAACTATTGTATGATTGTAAATCATGAAAACAATGTAGGTACTCACTTGATTTTCTTGTATATAAGTTCCAGTCGGCGAATTTTGTTGCAAGCTTTTCTTTCAATGTTTTTGATATTCCTTCAACACTCCATTCCTTTTCCCCGCCAAAAAGCAAATATGGAAGCAGTGCACTTTGTTATGAATGTAACTGCCAGTTAACCAATTAAATTTACTGTATCTAGGATGTTTGAAATGTCCGTTTTTGGTTGTTTTCCTGAAAGACAGTGCCAAGCTTAGGAATTGGTATTTTGCCTTTAAGTTCATATTTTGTTCTCACAAGACAAGAGTGGAAAACTGAGTTTTTAATAACTAATCCACTAAATCGATGGAATTGTCCATATTTCTAAAATCATAAATAAAACGCGCACAATTAAAACAATACACAGGTTTACGTAAAATTAACACTTTACTGCATGGCACGGTTGCACGCACATAATGCTGGTTCACCAATAGCTGAGGAATGAAATGTTTGTTAGACTGCTTGCCCTACCCTTGTCTCCAACCACTATTGTCCTGTTTCCGGACTTCGGAGAGAGCAGCTACACAGAGACTAAACATCTCATTAAACGTGTTAAGTTTTTCCTGACTTTGTGCCCTTAATGCACAACAAAATATAGGCATGCCTTCCTACAACGAGAGGTCGAAATTTAGTGGAAAAAGCTATATAAGTCCACTCTTGATGAGACTTGCACTCGCTCCCATCCCAGTCTCAACTAGACTTTGCTGCCGCATCGTGAGATTTCGAAACTGCCTAAGTACGCAGCACTACAATATGGACTTAGCAGTGGAATTGGGGCGTTGACGTAAGCAGCGGTGAAGGTGATTGTATTAATTAGTTTTTCATCACTTATCTGAGGTTGTCTTTATATGTTTAAAAATTTACCTAGTTTCTCGGCAATTTATTTAGGTAGACTCAGTCGCAAAGTCTACCCTTACGCTACGCCACTGGTAATAGTATACTGTGATACAAGCATTGTAAGAGCATCATTGGGAAACAGGAAACGTTTCAGGATAGGAGACGAAGTTGAGTCGAGTCTTCCGAGATTCTCCAATGCTAACGCATGTGTATTGCAAACCATTTTATTTTTCAACAATCGGTAGTAAATAAAACTAGTGCATAAGCAAAAACAACTGTTGAACGTGGTGGTTCCAGTAGCAAGGTCACCAACATGAACATTGTTGGCGAACAGGCGATCGATTATCCATATCTGATTGTTGACCTTAAAAGCAATGAATAACTTGCAGCTCGTACTTAGCTTATGTTTGAATTATATCCGAAATAAACATTAACAAATAAAAATGAAATAAGGGTTCAGGTAAGATTTAAATGGTAAAATTCAACTATGAAATAGAATTGCTTACATAATTCCATGTCTGTAATAATAAATATATCACAAGTTGGAGGGTTTAATATAGCTCAAGCAGATATGTGCAGTAAAGTAGGCAAACCCTGCAGATTGATTAGCTTACCAACACTGAATGCAGGAAATTCCACTTTCCACTATCACAGCAGAACGGGGAGTGGTATTCGTGCAACTTTTCGTTTTTGAATTACGCTAATCACAGAAGAATGGAATACTTCCTTTACGCATCATAGGATCAGCCGTTTTCAGCCGTACAAATAGCATTTTTTGGGTTAGGTTATCTCGTACAACGGAGGAGGACCCTTGCGCACTGTGACCTACATAGATGTATTGCAACTACCATTCCCCAGGAGGAAGGCATGAAGTGAAGGAACCATAGGAGGCTACAAACAGACAGACCACAGAGACGCGCGCAAGTCCCTAAATAGTTCGGCTCTAAGACCCATCCCATTGCTGGAGCTGCCTAAGAGTGCGATGAACGACCCGTCGACCAAACAGCCCTCTGGTGTCCACGGGTACTTTTTCTTTGAGCAAGCATCCGCACCATCTGTTTGGCCACGCCATATGCCATGAAATCTAGAAAACCACCTGAAATATGAGAAAGAAATGTAACGAAAGGGAAGTGATGGAAAGCAAAGCAAATCTGTTAGATGAGAAACCACCCCAGAATTCGCCTAAAAACCAGAGAAAACCACGGAAAACCCATGTTCAGATCGGGCGGTCGACGGGAATCGAACCCAGGACTTCCCGAATGCGAGCCTCTCAGGTTACTTCGGAGCCATATCGCTTTGCTTCAGGGTAACTCATACACATGAAAAAAGAACCTGTATTTGTCCGAAATCGAAAATTACCAGACACATTTTGGTTATAATTTTATAATGTGTACAACACCTCTGTACATTTAACCAAGTTAAAAATTAGTAAGTTTTCATAAACGTACAATTTTTATTTTCACTTGTTCATCCAAATTTTAAATTGATGTATTATTCTTTCAGTTAAAGTATAGAAATCTACAAAGATATTTCTTGAATTGTCAGCACAAATTTACTGCAATTTCTTCGACCTTTTTCCGCTGCTCTGGTTTTACATTTCGTGCTTCGCTAGAACTGTCATTGAAAACTCTATCACTTCAGAGTTTATGGCGTTAAATGAACTTGCCGAGTTGCACCAGTTCAGGAGAAATCAATAGTAGTTCGAAGGTGAATGAGCATGCATTGCAGAACTTTTCAGAGAGGATTCTTAGAAACTATATGTGAAAAGAAAGTTAATTATTTTAAAATAATCTCGAGCATTAAGGCGAAACTATGAAGCACAAATTTTAAAGAGATAAATATTTGATTTTTCAATTTTAGCGTAAATATTACTTGACGACTAAAAAACATCTACTACGAATCTAGAAACGTGTCCAATAATAATCACATGTTTTTGCAGGAATTTCCCTATTCCCCATATAGACCGGAAGTGTATACGTCTATGAGTTAATCTTTAACAAAAATATTAACACAAAGAAACCTAAAGATTAATTAGGAAAGGTCATTGACGTTTTATCATCTTTTTTGGTTTATTTCTCTTGTGAGATTTTTATTTTTCTTATATTGTCTAAAACAGAATGATGTGAAAATAACTTTTTAAATAAAAAAATTGTTGATTTATACATTTGTAATACTCTATGTAATTATTACATTTTATTCTATAACAACCTTTATGATTTGAATTTTCTTGGATAAATTCAAAGCTACCTTTGTTATTACTTTTGATATATGATTATCACTTTCATTTGTGAATTCTTAAAATAAAATCATTATTAACGGCTAGTGTTGTGGCCAAATTTAACTTCGACAAATTGAAAACCTTTTGCAGTATTCATGAGTTACCTGTTTATGCCATCCAACCAAAGATTTATGACACTAGCAGAAACCGTAGCTCTCCTCGCGTTATTGTGTAGAGCTTCTTTCTTTTCTTTCTTTCCAATTTCCCATTGTCTTTCCCTTCCACTTTCTCCTCTGTCCTCTTGTCACTTTGTCTTCCTTCCTCTCTCTCCAGCTCTGTCACTCCTTCCCCTCAATGGTTCTCACCCGCTCTCGCTTCTCTCTGTGCATTAAATGTGGAGATACTTAAAACTTTAGCATAGGCAATGTTTTAAAAACCGGTAATAACACTGGATTTTTCTTCTGTGTTAATACAAATTTTAACTTAAATGCTATTTATGTATCAAGTTCGCAAAATAAGGAATTAACGGACGAATTAAATATTTCAGACGAAGCGAAATAATGGACGAGTCCGTTAAAGCTTTTGCGTGTGTGATGTATACAATAGTTTTTAGTAAAATCTCTATAAATCAAGTTAAATAAAATAAATAAATTTAATATAAGTAATATAAAAACTTATTCAATCATTTGTTGACATGTTCTCATAACTGCCTGAATCGTAAGCTATGAACCGTACCATTCCTCCTGCGACCGTAACAATACGAGAGGCGGATGTACTAGTCGGCTACGATATGAGTACGTTTGGAGACAATGGCTAACGTCAGCAAGGCTAGGGATCAGAGGAGAGTGAGGGACAAGGCGATAGGGAAATTACAGTTACACAACAAAACAGTGCGACATTTTGCAGGCCTTGTGACTGAAAATATGCCTGAAAATACCGAGAAAAGTTCAATCTTTAATTGCTTTGTGAAAAATGCTGGAAAGGTTTATGATTAACATAAATACTGTTGACTTATATTTCTTGTTTTATGATCAAATATTTCGTTTAAAACCCTATTAAAGTTAGTCTGACTGGTCACTGCCATCTGAATTTTGTTTATTACGCCGCTAAAAGTTCCCATTACGACTTCAGCGACCTAGACCGCTGAAGCACTATTTTTCGGCGCGTTAACAGTCCGTCAAGCAGCGTGTGGTTTTAATAGTGCACAACCTTACTTCCATATTCCATGCATTGCGATCGGAACTAGATACACTCCTGGTAACAAGTATTCACGCTCCCCTTCAAACGATTCATACTTTTTTATTTTATTTGTTTATTTATTTATTGCAGAAAGTTCTTCAAACGGTAAAACAGTTTGTGTTTTGGAGATTTTTCCAAAACGTTCATTTTATTGGTTTTTTTTTAAGTACATCCACACACATTTATTGACATGTGACTTAAAATGATGGAAAAATAAATTCGTGATATCGTAAAATGCGAGCAATAACGTTGAAAATTCGCATTTTTGACATTTTATTCTTCCGTCAAATAAAGCTTCAAAATCAGGTATTACACACAAAATTGCTGTATTTAATGTAAATTGATGTAATTTTGTAAAGGCAACATACAAATAAGTTACAATAATCGTACATTTTTAAAAAGAAATTATAAAACTAATAAAATTCCAAATGAATGAGATTTGGAAAATCTCCAAAACACTAAACTGTAGCACTATTTGAACTTCTAGTCAAATTTTGTAAATAATATAACAGGTTTGTCCAGGTTTTTCTTGGTCTTTATAACTGAAAACTGCCGGGAAGGTAACTTAAACTCAGGACTGGAGCGTTTCTTTCCCAAATTTCCTTTCCCAATTATCATTTCATTCCATATATCATCACTGCCCACTGCCTAAGGTGCCATATGCAGTAAGAACGGGCGTTAAACACTAACCCGCCCCCAAGAACAACACACACACACACATTTTTAAAATGCAATGTTTGGCTCCGGATTAGGCCGTTATGCACGCCAATAACCATTATGCATTCAAGTTCGAAAATTACCAAAAATTTTCGGTCACAGTTTTATAATGTGTACAGATTATATAATGGGTCAATTTAATTTTTTTAAATGGGAACGTACATTATGTATGTTTTCTCATTAGAAAATTGTTCATAAAACCTGTATTTTGTGATGAGAAATAAGGAAGCGACATAAAAGATGTTGCTTTCCAATTACGAAATGTAACCTGACCCTCAAATGACCATACATGCATGGTCCAACCATTCGTTGTGCTCTTCGTATACAGCCATTCAGAATTTTCGTTGTTATTTACGTTCGTGTAAGAACAATTGCAAAGTGCAATTGTACAAATATTGTTTAGTTTTTTGTGAGGAGTGAGAAAACAACATAAAAAGCTAGGTTCCCATTTAATAAAATTAAATTGACCCTAAAATTACCATCACAACGTCGTGCTCCAAATAAAACACGACGAATGGCATTTACTTTTCCCCATAATATCAACCAAACTTTCATTCAAGACATTTCTTTCTACAACACCGAGTTTTGCGGATATTGTACAGTCTCAACTTATAATATAGACTGTATAAATATAGAGTGCCAGAAGAGACTTAACATGAGGGATTAACAGTTAAAATAAAAAGTTTTGTGCAACAGGAGACAATGAGTTTCGGCGATGAAAAGAATCAGAACATTGGAATACCTTTAGTCTAAGGCTGACACAGGAAATTTTAAGATCACTGGTTCCAGAGACTGGGGTTTTGTCCGATAAGTCAGTCTTGGAAATACTTCTTGGTATATTCCTTCAAAAGAAAGCGTGATTGCGGACATCGGAACCCTCGCAATTTCGTGACGTGTTTATCGAATGTGTTACCGCTACGCAACGTGAACCGGACGCTTGCCTATTGCTTTTTTCCCAGTATCGCCACTGAGAAGAATCTTTTCTGGGTCACCACTTCCTTACTTATCAGTGAACAATACGTTTGTTTTGGTAACTGTTTGATTGCGCAGTTAATTAGAAAGCTTTTATTTACATTTCATCTTGCTGATACCGTCTACAAAACTTTCATTATTTTCTTTGTTGAAAAATGTGCGAAATTATCAATAGTCTTCTGACGAAATAAAGAAAGTTATCAGTACAGACTGGTAAAATATGAACTTGTATATTCTACAGTATGCATTCTAAAGGTAAGGGCAACATGCATATTAACTAGTTGAAAAATAATCCTTAATTAACACGGTTTATTCAGCACTACCTACCTATGAAAGATAATTAATTGTTCTTCCGAGGCTTGTTGTGAGGTTTTGAAAGTAAATATATAATTACTGCCCATTGGGTTGTTGGCTCAAAGGGGTTGAATTGCTGGGGTTCCCACCTATGCAGCATTTCCTCTGCATATGATGTGGTTTTACCGCCAATACTCGGTCTCCAGAGTCTCATCTGTAGAAGCAGGTTGCACCATGGGCACGTTGAGGATGGGATTTGGTTAGGAGAGGTCATAGAAAGCACTTCATTATCTCTTCCAATCCCTTGATTTACAACGTTTTGTACATAATTTTAACAAAATGGACTTCAGCATGATATAAAAATTAATATAGAAAAAAGAATAGTGGCCTTCTTGGGAAAAAAACCTTTACCTAGCAAAATATGTTTGGATCCAAAAATCTTAGGAGTAAATTCATTTACGTATCTCGGATACGTATTAACAAACATATCACAGCAGTTTTCTAAATACACCAAACAATGAGAATAATTAATAACATTTTGAAACCTTCCTTAGTACAAAGATATATTAGAATCCGCCTACATGAGACCTTGGCGAGACCTGTACTTTGTTACGGTAGTGAGGCATGGACATTAACAAAGAAAGGTGAAAACAGAATAACTGCTAATGAAATGAAATTTATAAGGTGTATAAATGTTTGATTCATATGGGACCATAAACATAACTAGAAAATAATGAAAGAATTACAATTAGAAACTGTAATTGATCACATATAACAACACCAGAAGAAATGGTAAATCATTTACACCGCATGCGTACAAATAGAATTCCAAAAGCTGTATTTCACTATCGCCCCAAATGAGAAGAGATTTTTAGGTCGTTCAAAGAAACGGTGATGTCGTAACAGGCCATAGGGCTTAGTACTTGAAAGGAGAACAAGAGAGGAAGAAGAACTTTTCTTTCACACGTTCCGTGTGTAGGCTAAAGTTGGAGATATAGATTCAGACTGAAAACTTAAATTCTGTAACCAGGATTTGAACCATATTCGGCTTTCTATGCCGTTCTAGCCAACTAAGGTACCATGGCAACATGTCGGTACTACATTAAATTCCCCAACTACGTCGCGTTTTTTCCGGTAAACTAAAAGGCGTTCTCATATTCATTTTCAGAGAACATGCCCCAATGGCAACTTCTAATGGTATACCGGTTAAAAATGCCAATCATTTGGGGAATTAATGGATGCCGGCATGTCTCAATGGAAAACCTAAAGCCAAAGATCCATGGTTTAAATCCGGCTATGGTATTGAATTTTCAGTCTGATTCTACCTTTCCAACTATCTATTAAAGTATACCAGTTATATTGTTATCTACCACATTAGTTGCCTCTTCTATTGGTGTCATGGTTGCTAGGAGCAAGAATGAATGATATTCCCGTTGATGCGGAAACCAGTGAGTTAAAAACCTGAACAGATGTATATATGTCAAGTTTATATCTATCAACGTCAGAAAGCTTTGAATGCACCAGAATATTAAAACAAACTTACCTTGATATATCAACGTTAGCTTTAACATCGAGTATGCTTTAACCGAGAGAATGGTTCAGGCGGTAATGTCTGTGGCCCACATTCGGGAGGTCCCGGGTTTGATCTTCGGCGACCGCACACTCTGACCCCTGGGTTTTTTCTGGGGTTTTCCTGGGTCGTCATGCTGGAGTGGTTTCTTTCATCCCCCAAATTTCCTGTCCCTTCATTTCGTTCCATTAATAATTTCATTCAATCTTCACCCCTTTGGTCTATTTCAGCGTTGGAAGTGTCGAAGATGGTGTTTCGGTGCAGCGTGGTAGGGAAAAAGGATGCTCTCTGAACTTTCTCCGTCCCTCGGCTGGTTGACGTGGTATAACGATCGCCCTCTGGGGTGCGTTGGACCCTGTGTGGGGGCGAGGTCTCCGATCTGCCTGTCCGACTGCTGGAAACTGTAGGGAAGCTGTCATTGCTGTGCCATCGCTCCTGGTTCCGGCCGCCCGGTGTCTCCCTTCACCTCATCCCTTCCTCCCGGAGCAATCCCTCATGGGACATCGGTACAATATCCTCATTCCTGTATCGGTGCCGAATACCCTCCGCTTCATAATCCAATCCAACTCCATTTGCAGTCTTCATCACATTAAAGACATATGCTAGTAAAATATTTTCATTTATAACATTCTTCTCATTTCTCCAGTTTTGAATTTTTTATTGTTTGTAATACCCCCTTATAAACATTTTTTGACTTCGCAGGTCATAAAGTGCAAATGACCGCCATAGATATTTTTCCAATATAATATCAGGATAATGTGCGTTTTCCTAGTAGACATCCATATTAAAGTTAGCGGTCTCTTAACATAAGAACAAATTAATTTGTTTAGAATCTCTGGTAACAAGATAGAACTGACCAAAACCACCGATACAAACGGATAGTTACCCACTGTAACTGTCCAAAGGATTACAGTGTAATATAATACATAATTTTAAATAAATATTATATTTAATATATTAATTAACGTATTGGATAAAATGTTGTATTATACAAGTGTTTCTAATGTTAATCACTTGTATAATACAATTTACATGTCGAAATTAAATAAAACAAAACTTCAGATTTTTTAATATCTTGAATGACCTTCATTTTAAAAAACACAGAAAAGAGTATTCAGAATTTGTCTCATAACAGACAGTTTTGTATTTTGAAAATTCAAAGCAGCCTAGCTCTAGAGCACGTTCGATCCGAAAAACGGCTTTCAAGTAATTTGGAATACCTCGGCCTTTTTTGAAGCAATATAATCAACTTCACCAATATGTTGGTAGTTACATTATGTACACTGATGTGGATAAAAAATGGGCCCTGATGGAACGCAGCTGTTCGTTGGTTGACAAATTTAGCCGCACCCTTTGACCTCCTCTGTTCTTAAAACATAATCCTAGCTATTAGATTGGCAGGATACTTTACCTCCCCAAAATGTAGCCGAACTGCAAAGGGTAACAATACAAGCTACGTGTCCATGTTCTGACTAGTAGAGCCAATTCTTCGTTGAATTTTGACGAAAAAATAACTTATAATAAAACTAGAAATAAAGACGAAGGTTAAGAACCCTTTGTACTTTGTTCTTTTAGTACACTTAACCTTATGTTTTTGTGTTACACTGACATTTACTTACTGTCGATTTTCTTATTTCCGTTAGATGGTGGGAATAATTTAAGCCTGCTGCTGAAAATCTTTAATAAAAATGTTGTAGCTGTTGTCCAGTTTAACTATCATGTAAATAATTCCTCGCCTTACTCTAGAAGGCTGAATTATGTTGTATTAGTTAACCTTTTCTTGAGTACCAATTTAGCGAAACTCTTTCAAAGAGGCGGTATCCGAACCACCTCTTAATTTCACATCGATTCTAGCATCATTCATTGGTACATTTTAGCGTTTATGATTTGTTTTTCAGGCCAGTCATACAGAAGGTGGAAACCTTACGGAGGAAAGAACACTATTGCTATCTAGGGTATTGGGCCACGCTTTATGTCCCCGAATGTTTTGAAATTGTGTGTATGAAAAAGTTTTAACAGTATAAAAATAAATTTCTAACATGTATATAATTTCTATTCTAGTGTCAGTTTATTCCTGCAGCAATTTTCCTTCAAAGATAGTTTCAAAACTTAAGGTGCAACGCTAATAAAATATTCAGGCATTATATGCAGGAGTTCAGATGTATTAAGAAAACAAGCCATTTCCAAATCCATAATATAAAAAATATTTAACCTCAACTACGTCGCAAGTTTATTAAAATTTGCGTAATTGCTGAACTACAACTAGGTTGATTCACGATTTAAATTAAATTGTGCATGCCTCAAATGTTAAGTTCGTGCAAGAAATTAAGCTTAATGGCTTTCCATTTTTGTTACTTTGTTTTTATTTTTCCTTCGCTAATATATCACTATTTTCCTGGTGCTGTAAGCAGACAAAAATAAAACATTTTCTATAAAGCTCTTAAAATAACTAAGGTAATTTAGGAGTTATTTTCCCCATCACTGCCCATGGTGTCTCGCTTCTTTAGCCTCGACTTTTATTTGGTAATGTTAATTGGTGGCAGTAGTTTTATTTTATTTACGTCTATCCTGCTTGACTTCATTCATTTTTTGTATTATTATTTTAGTGGAACCCACACCTCCTCCTATATTTGTTTAACTGAGGGCTCTTCTCTCTCTTCTCACTTTCCCTGCTTTTATGATGTGTCATCAAGAATAAAGCATTATAAAGCATTAGTAATAATTTAATTTAAATTAATGTATATACATGTCATTGAAAATACAGGATGCTATAAACAATAGTTATAAAAGGTGTACCAAGTTTTACTTGTCATTACAGACAAAATATAACAGATAAAAATTACAAAAAATTGAACTCGTGCCTAAAATTGCTCTGAAGAGAATTCACTTAAACTGCAAAATGGTCTTCCCAAGAGCCAACCAGAAATATTTTTTCGGGACGATCTATCCAATTCAAACATATCAAATGGAAATATATTGGCAATTTTGAGGACCATGTATACAGAATTATTCCTTGTCTTTTCTAATCTGCATCAAAGGTATTCTAATATCTGCTGTGTATTTGATTTTTTTTCTTTTATCCTTGTCTCAAAGTACTACCACAAAAGTGCATAACGATATCATGACCATAATTTTTAATTTTCTAAATAGTGGTTTACAGTGAGCAATGTTTTGTACTTGCTCCTTACCGCCATTGCCCCATAACAAACCGTATTTAGTAATAATTTGACAATAAGCGAAATATGACATTTTAGCATGGTGCGACGGTATTAAATTAATTAATATACGAAAGGTATATTATTCTAGAAAGTTTTTTACTCAAATCAAAATGATTTTCCCAGGTCAAGGAATTATCCATTGCAATGCCAAGCATCTTGCATTTTGGTGTATTTAATTACATTTCAAAGAAAATGTTTTTGTTTTATTCCCATTTAAGAAAAATCCATAGTTATTAAACCAGGCTTTTGGTTAGTATTTCTTTCAAATCATTTTGAGTGTATTTATTAAGCACAAGTTGTGTCATCAGCATAACCTATGAAGCGAGCAGGTACATTTTCGTATAGTTCATTAATTACCATGATCAAAAATAAAATCGGACCAAGTACAGATCCCTGAGGCACACCATGCCTAATCATTCCGATTTCCGAGTAAGTATAATTAATTTTCACACATTGTCTACGATTTAAAAGCTACGTGTAATTGATTTCAGTTGTGTATCCTTGATCCCGAAACCTTCAATTTTGTCGAATAATTGGTCGTGTATAACACAATCACAGGCTTTACTCATGTCACAAAATATAGCACCTACCGATTCATGGTCCTCAAAAGCATTCAAACTAAAGCTGGCTAAATCACTTACAGCTTTAGTAGTATTACGACCATCCTAAAACCAAATTGATTCTCCGAAAACAAGCCATTCTTTTCAAAAATAGGCCTGTTCGTCTGATTGGAAAGATCGTCTGTTCTGCCTTGCTTATAATCCAGAATGGCCTTAGAGCCGTTTAATGTTTCTGGAAAACAATAATTACAAAGCAGTAATTAATAAACACACAGTAAAAGTATGGGCACACTGTTTTCACTAAACTATTTGACATATCATGATCTTTAGTTTTAGAATTTTTCAGTGATAAAATAATGTTACGTACATTATCAATCTTTACCTCTCTGCATTTAAAGTCTACTTTCGGAGTGGGTTGTTTAGCGACATTAGTACGTGAACTGTTTGTATTAATTAATTGTCAATGAATATTATCAGGCATCTGAATGTAATACTTGTTAAACTGACTAGGATTAACTAAAACATCAGAATTTGGCTATTGGTATGACTTTTTAATTAACAACCATGCAGTCTTAAATTTATTATGTACTGCCTCAAATTTTGCGTTAAGTTTAGCATTTGGTGTGGCGTTTTTATGTTGTTTATTTCATTATAAGTTATCCTCATATTTACATTATTCGTTTACTTAATTAAACATTTTATGTGCAGCTATTACTCGAACTTTCATTTTCTTTAGTTTATCAAAAAACAGTTACTTTGTTTTTTTTAATTGAGTACAATTTTTTTTGTCGTGAATGCCATATAGGAAAGCAATATGAAACTATGTCATAAAGCACTATAAAAAAGTAATCAAATAGGTTACCATAAGAGAAGTTATGAAATTTACGTAACATATCATCCAGTTTATTAACGTTAATTCATGAATAAAATAGGATAACGAAACATTACCCATTACTCTTACAGTTCGTGATCAGTATTAAATACTGTAACAGTATGTGTATTTCGTGAAAAATTAGTAAATATATTATCAAGGCACGCCCTACATCTGGTCAGCTCCGCGGCGGATGGAAAACAATAATAGCCATGCAAATAGTGACATACATATAGTTTGTCCTTCGTGTTAGCAAGGAAATCCACATTAAAATAGCCAAAGATGGTAATTAGTGTACAGGTTTAATATTTCAGAAATTGGGGCCTGTTCCTTATAATTATACTCTTTCTCATAGTAATTGGAAAATGCGAATAAAAATATGCGGAATTATAATCTATCAAGCAATTATTTTATGCGCAACAAGTTTATACATTCACATTATTTTCATTATTCAAAATATTCTTACAAAATGTTATTTTTCTATGTATTGACTGTTAATCGAGATAAAGTTTTCAGAAACGGTTTCATTTTACCTTTCCTTGTATGTAGAAAGTTGAAGCGTTAGTCAAATCTTTAAAATGCCAGCTATATGCTGGCTTTGAATTTTCATCCTCTTTGCTAAAATAACGAGAAACTAAACCATGCGCTTCAAAAACTTAAAAATATTGAAAAATTCAAGCAAATAGCAACGAATGTCGGAAATAGTTAATGCTTCCAAAACATTTTTATATAAATTGTGTGATATAAATTTTTCGTGAAATACACTTTTATCTCTTATGGTTTGCCAATAATACAAAATGTATTCAGAATGACGAGACTTCGCATGCTATTCACAGAAAATTCAAGAAATGCATTTTATTCGTTGTGTAATTATTTGTAAAATGTGTTATGTTAACAAAAGTCGTTAAAGAGATTGTTGAGAAATAAAACATAACACAACTTTTCAATGTAAAGGGTACCTACTTTTGAGTTTTTCTTGATAATCATGGTGTCGTATTTTCGCAAGTTACTAAACTCCAAACCCAAACTACGCTTTGCATGGAGAGCCTACTACACAAAAAATGAAAATGTTGTTAAAGCGAAAGTTATGCCATTTTTGTTGTTGTTTTTTTTTATCCTGAACCATTTTCGAGATATTCGTTGCTATTGGCTTGAAATTTTCAATACGTATTTTGATTCTTTAGTTTTTTGTTATGTCACTCAAAGAGTGTGGAATTTTCAAGCTACCAACACACCTTTTAAAGATTTGACTGTCACTTCAGAACATGAAATGTTTAGTGTAACCATTTCTGCAAGCATTTATCTCGAGTAACGAGAAGCAGATAGAAAATTAAACGCTAGTAGGTGGAGAAAGTCGTGTGAATATTGCATATCATATTTCTTCCACTAGTTATGTTCTTTTCTCGGCGGTTTATAGTTAAATTGCCTGTCCTCTGAAGCTTATAGTAGCCTTCCAATCAGCATTGGGGCTGCAAGATGCCTTATTTACTTTCTCTAGTACGTATAGTATGTAGCGGAAGTATTGTATTCCACCCAAAAATTCGATGTCGGGATTTCACCGGAAATATGTTTTGAGGCCTCCTGAATCGAAAACAAGCATGTTTAGAAAAAGGTCCGTGTGTGTGTGAACAACATAACTCAAACGAAAATTGGGAGAAGTACCATATTTGTATTTAAGTTCAGTACCTTCCAAGAATGCAACTCGTAGATTTTCAAGAAAATCCCCCACCCAACTACCCTTTACGTGGAACATTTTTAGAAAATTTTGATTTTCTAAAAAATGGCTCTAACGATTTTGATTAAAATACCATATATTAAAGATATTTACATCACAAATAAAATGTATATGTTGAATTTTCTGGGAATATCTTTAAAGTCCTTTTTATTCATAGGAATTTTATATGACCTTGTATAACTGGTGAGCGTTACGCGATAAACGAAAATGTACCATATAATATCTGTAGATCTCTTTAAAACACCAATTTATGTCTAATAGGTTTTTATGTGGTATAAACCGTTTCTGAGATATCCGTTGTTAAAGGTTCGAATTGTTCATTTCTTGGTCAATATCTTAAAATCCTTTCAACATTCAGTTGTTTCTCGCGATTGCGTGGAAAAAGTATGGAATTTTAAGGCCAGCGTTTAGCGTACAGTTCTTAAACATTTAACTATCACTGTTCTCATTGTTTCTATAACGAAACGTGTAATATGGCGTAGTAGGTATAAAAATTAGCTGTATTAGGAATAGTTTGTACACTTACTAATAAACGATAAAGGGTAGAGAAAGTCATGTAAATTTATCACATCAAAAAAAATTTCTCCATGTTTTCGCGCTATGGGTATGCTTAGATTAATTGAAATCTAAAGTGATTAAACTTTTTTACATTTTTCCTCACGAAATACTGAGAAAATCCGTGACTCAGAAAAGTACATGATGTTGTCCGAGACCAGGATGGACTTATCTCAGCCTCCGTGTCCTACATAGAGACGGAAATGCCTGGCCGAATCCTTTGCGTACATTCTGCGTTTCCCGTTATAGCAGCTGACGGACCGTTCCTTGGTATTCTTCTTTAACCCACATATTCCTGTTGCACGTGACGACGACAGAGGTTATCGCCCTGCAGCTTAATAATCAAATCTTATTTCCATACAAATCGTGAGCCCCCCCCCCTTTTCAAATAAGTGGTATGTACCGTTTCAAAACTCTGACTTACATACTTAAAAGCTTTCTTTGTGTAATTAAACATTTGTATCCCTAAGCATCCTTAAAGGTGTAAAATCTAGTACCTACTTATGCTGCGTTTTTTTAAATTCTGTTCACTTACACCAAAAATGGACCTGTTTATGTATGTTCATATTTTTATTATAATTGTTTTATTGAAGGGAAATTTCGATATCGCAAAACTTTTACAATTGGGCAACAGAAATGTCCATATATCTGGGATGAGAAGCCGGAATCTTATATTATGTGCACTTTAGGAGTTAATCTTTGGAACAAGTAGTGTCCTCTACTATGTTCAATTGTATGCGTAGTAATATTTAATGCTTATAGAAATATTTCATTATAAGTATTTTATTTTAACAGGCATGCAATTTTCTAAAGCATCTTATGAAAAATTCTAAACATGCAAGTAAGTCTGCATATGGCTTCTACAGGAGAGCCCTCCCCCCAAAAAAACTGCGAACCGCATGCGCGGTGTTTTTCCTATCCGCGTCCTCGGCGCTCGTTGCCGTCTGCCGCTATCATAGAAAGTGCGGATGAAACCATACAACATTTTTAAAACTACTTTTAAAGGCCTTACTTGCCAACTTTATGAAAGGAGATGCTGAAACTGGCCACCGTCGTTGTCCACACATTTTTGGCACCTCTTTAGGAAACTATCCATCACTCCCCAATTTTTTTCGAGTCAACAGTTGAAGCCCGTGCATATGTGAATACAATTTTGCCCTCCTATTTTTAGAGAATTAAAAGCCAGGGGGCGTGATTTTTGCCTTATTTCAACAAGACTCTGCAACAGCTTATATGGCCAATATTTCGATGAGAATAATTGAAAGTATGTTTGAGGACAGAATTATTAGTACAGATTTGTGGCCCCCTTGGTCTCCCGACCTAACTACCTGCGATTTCTATCTCTGAGATAACTTAAAACAAAGTATACAAGACAAACCACTCACCCTGGAAGAATTAAAACAAAATATGCGCCAGGAAATTGTCAACATTTCTCAACGTGAACTACGGCGAGTGATGGATAGTTTCCTAAAGAGGTGCCAAAAATGTATGGACAATGACGGTGACCAGTTTCAGCATCTCCTTTCATAAAGTTGGTAAGTAAACCCTTTAAAAGTAGTTTTAAAAATGTTGTATGGTATCATCCGCACCTTTCTATGATAGCGGCAGACGGCAGCGAGCGCCGAGGACGCGGACAGGAAAAACACCGCGCAGCCGGTTCGTAGTTTTTTGGCTCAACCTGTATCTTACAATCTACTCCTCCTTAAGGCAACCGCGAACCACAGATATGTAAATATATATTACAGTTTATTTTTCCTCAAAACATTAGCTTTAAAATTACATGTTACACTTATTTTAAATAGTTCCTACAATTAAGTGTAAAATATTTTTAAAGTAATCTGTTTAAGGGGAAAACATGAATAACTTTTAAAAACAGTAAAACATTGGAACCTTTTGTGTTAAAAAGACAATTTTTCCCTTTTCTGCGATGACATTAGTAGTTGAAATTAGAATGTCTGGGACTAGTGCAGAACTAGTATTAGAAGTTGGGTGATGTATAGTTTACGTAAATTACTCATATAGTTTTGAAACTTTTATCATAAAATTATTTTTATAAATTAGTTATAAGAGATTTTAATACAAAATTTGAATAAACGTTTGCTAAAAATTAATAAAAAAATCATTTTACTGTTCTAACTCAACACAATACAACATTCCTGCACGTATTACATTATTAAGATTTTATGGATATGAGATAAAAGTTTCAACAAACTGTAACCAATAGATACTGAGAAAATGGACATTAAAATTCTGAGGTAAGGCAAGGCATTACCGGTCCCCTTAAATGCCACTGTTTGGGAGTTAGTGTAACTCGAAATGCAGGCGGTTGGATGAGCGATAGACTGTAGCTCTTACCCCTATTCACGATGAAGTTATGCAGTCCCGCACTTTCATCTTACCACTCCGTGCTCTTCGCGTCAGAATACGTATCGTTTGTGAAATTGCTTCTTCATTAAACTCTCCGGTGGAAAGGGAGAGTTGATGTTTGGTGTTGAAACAGAAAGAATCCTAAGAGCATTATTTCTAGTACTTCAGCAAAAATAGAGGATTCCAGATACATTGGGAAATGAAAACTATAATGTAGTTATTATGCAAGTAAGTTGTAAAAGTATGTTTTCCAGATAAAAGCACATTTGCCTCACGTATTCCAGATATAAAATAATTGTTTAATAACTACATTTAGAGTTCAAGTTTTATGCATTCAAAACGTTTACAGCAAACAAGAAATATACCTCTTTCTTCAGCAGCTCATATGTTGCGTTCACATGAGTTTCTCCACTCACTCTTCTACAGAGTATGTTTACAAAACATTATTTTATTATTTCTTGTTAATATAGATAAACTTCCATTACACATTGACACATTCGTGTAAGTACAATAAGAATACACTAGGTTAAAACAAAAGTCAGATTTTAAAAAACGGCGATTTAATGGCTTTGAAATGCCATGCGCATTGTATGATCACAAGAAAAAATGAATAGTGACCTACTATTTGAAAAAGTTTAAATATTTGAAAATTCAAACCAATAACAACGAATACCTCAGAAATTGCCTACGCCATAAAAATTTGTTTTTGAATAAACTGTGTGCCTTAATGAAATCTACATTTTTTGTGCAGTAAGGTTTAAAAGCCATCCGGAATGAACAGGACTTCACAGGCTATTCCCAGAAATATTGTATTTTATTTGGTCATACAAATGTCTTAAATTTGTATTTTAATTAGAATCGTTAGCCATTTTTTGAGAAAATAAAAAACAACGAAAAATGTTTCATGTAAAAGGAAGTTTGCGGACTATTCCCGAAAATCTTCCTTCTGCATCCTTGAAAGATGCTGAAACTGAATACCATACCGCACACACAAACCTTTTTCTAAAAAGTTTTTTCGAATTCACGGAGCCTCAAAACGTGTGTTTGCGGTGTAATCTCAGTGTAGAAATTTTGTTTGGAACACAACACTTTCTCTACTTATCACAGATAACTAGTAGAGAAACTAAAAATATTACTGATAAAATATTGGCATACCTTACGCGTAAAGCTATTAAACTATGAATGCTGCAGTTAGAAAGCTTATTGCAACTGTCGATGGCGCATTTTTCTGGCTATTAATAATAATAATTGTAGCTGATGTTTAATTTTCACACTGCCAAATACATAAATTTTCAATTAGCGTAGACATGATCCTAACATCTTAGCAATATACATGTCATGTGTGTATTGGCATGGTATTTTATCTTGATGTAACAGTAGCAGTGGTTTTAGAAATGCTGGTGAAAGTTAGCCAAGTCTCTCAGTTGTTTAGCCAACACTCTTGCATGAAATTTAAATCTGTGTATTAAAGTTACGTAATGATCTTTGAATTCATTTGTTGAACTCTTATTCACTTCCGCTACCGAGCATCCCTAAGCACGTATAATTTGCATTTGTTTCATGCATTCGACAGATAATCTTATTGCATTTTAATGATCCGAGCTTCAAAAACATTGTGCTTTGTTTGGCTGTTTCGAGCAACCTACTTTTAACATCAGCGACCGACATTTAGGCTGGCACTCTTGTCCGCAGCCATTGCAGGAAATTAATAGGCAATGTCAGAATCCACTGTCTCACAGCATTTGAAATCCTTACTTATCTATTTCTTTGAATAGCAGAACCCGCAGTGTAGTGTGAATTATCGAGGTCATTTTTCTCTCTCTCTCTCGTTCTCATCGTCTCTGCCCCTACTTTCTCTTTCTATTTCCTCCTCTTTCACTCCGTCTGTTTTTCTGTCCCTCTCCTCTTCTTTCTCTTCTTTCTCCCTATCTGTTTCTCTATCTCTCTATCCACTTTCTCCCATTCTCACTGCCTCCCCTTCATCGTCATTAACTTCTACTTCTCTTCTCAGCAACTTATATGTCATGTGATGTTTTTAAAGCTAGTAATAAAACTATTTGTGGCATTTTAATAAAAACTGAAATATAAATAAGCTTCTTATTGGCATTATAATGTTTCTCGTGGTAAGCGGTTTACGCACACGAGTAATAGTGACGAAAATTTGTTATAACTTAGTAGTCATTCAATCGAAGTGTTGTAAATGGAAAACTTTGATTACTTAACATTTGTAGGAAAGCCTAATAATAAGCGAGATATTTAGATTGTTTTTTTATTTTGCGCCCCATTACAGCGTCCCCTTTGGGGAACGTAATTGCAGTGCATTTGACCCCATACACACATATTAAACATTTTATTTTTGACCTTAACTTAGTACCAACTATTCATCCAAAAATCGAAAACCATTTGAAACATTTCATTATATCTTTATTATATATGCCTACATATTATCCTTAGAAAAACTCAAGAAAGGAAAAATAATTAACGAAGAAGGGAACTAACGACTTTAGCGATGGGGTAGTTGTATAGAGCAAACCAATTTGTGTGTTTTGGTAGCATGATCTTGTAATGAGAGGAAAACACACAAATGGATACCCTTCCTTCGGTACTTTAGTTCAGTAACCAGTGATAAGATAAACTTCAGAATGGTTCCAAATATCATTCAAATATCACAAGCCTAGTTAATTACTCGCAAATAAAATGAATATAATACACTTTCTATAAATAGCAGGGAAAATTGCTACATTTTAATTTAATTTTATAACACTCGGAAACTACTAGAGATACACAAAAACCTACTGTAGGACGAAAGAAAGTAAACATAAGCTCATGATTGTGTAAAAGATATTTGGTAGCATCAGCGGGTTGAAGTTCGTTTTAGTGTGTTTCATCTGTATACAATTACTTACTTCACTTTTGTTTCCGCATCTTATTATGTTACTAAGTCTGTATTGCCTAATTTGAAGCCATTTCTAGACAAATGTTTATCATGATAATTATTATTTTACACATGTGAAGTTTCAAGTTTAAACCCGGCGGAGGACGAGGAGTTTTTCGGGCGTAAAAATCCTAAGCTTGGCTTCCTTCGGAAGCGAAGTGAATACGGTGGTCCCGTGTCGTAGGTTTATGGCACGTCACGTAAATGAACTTCAAGCCTGATAAAGAGGCCTCTGAGTAACGTTTCCAGTGTTTCACGCACAATATAGAATGGAACGCTAAGAGCCATAGCAATTAAAGAGTTTCCATAATAAAACCAATTTAATTTAATTTTTCACCCATGGCCTGTGTAACTGAAGTTGGAAAGGTGGAATAAGACTGAAAAATTCAATTCCATAGCCAGGATTTGAACCACGGATCTTCAGCTTCCGTGCAGTTGTTCCAATCAACTAGGCTACCATAGCAACAAGCCGACACGAAATTAAATAATCAATTGTCACTGATTGACCTAATAGTGGTTAACTATAAAGCCGGGATTTAAAGTACTTACGAGATTGTAAGTCGCCATTGCGGTACTTGTCTCAAAACGATCTGAGGACGCTTTGCGGTTTACCAGAAAAAAATGAGTCAATTGGGGAATTTAATATCGTGCAGGAATGTTGATTAGAGCAATAGAACAGAAGCCGAAGATACGTGGACCAAATCCGGCTATGACATTGAACTTTTCAATTCTACTTTCCAAATGTTTGTCAGGAATAACTTAAAGTGGATAGAAGAATGGCATTTTACATGAATAATATAACGCACATCAAAGAAAAGGCGTGTGTCTGTTACACGTCCTAAGATTTAGTCTGCATTCCGTAACTTTGGGACCATCTAACAAGCAAAACTCAAAATTCTAGTAAAAGACGCTTCTAGAACGTGTATCTAATCCAATCTCTTTATCAATTCTTGGCACCTAAACCTATTTGCCCATTCGAAGCTTCAGACAGAAAAAAAGCGCTATCCAGAAGCATTACTACCACATTGTTGTTCCGTCAACGTGCAGATCTGGCCGCTGCTTAATGGGATTGCATAACGCTTGTGTATGAAGTAACAGACTTGTACACGCGTTCTGTACAGCAAGTAATTATTCATTTTATGGAAATTTCTCAGCGCCTTCTCCGTCACTGTAACCAGTCCCAGGCGGTGAGGATGGATTCGCGATCCTAGCCGTTAGAAATTACATGTCCTGCAGTGGAATTTTTTCAGAAAAACAAGATCATTGCGTAAGGAACTGCGGAACCTAAAAGCCGAAATGTGAGCGAGAAGAAAGTGCATCAGGGTTTCGTTTGTTTCGTGTGAATGGACACATGTTCCTCTTTCATTGCACAAGAGTTGAACGAAGAGAGTTGATTCGCCAAAAAGTAGGCGATACGTTATCAGTGAACTTTAACGCAGTTTTAGCAAATGATCCACGATCTTCGCAGTGTAATTGTCAGTGCTAAAACACTTATGGGAACATTTTAATTAAAATGACCCGCCAGTATGGTGTGCATATATTTAATTATTTTTGTAGATACTATTTCTTATCACTTTCCGTTCATGCTGTTATGGTGGAAAGCTTAATCTCCTGCATCTCCTATTTGCGAGATTTGCCTACTTTGCTGCCCTCGTATGTGTATGAGCTATATTAAGTCCTCTAACTTTTGATGTTATTTATTAACGTAGGTTTGAAATATAATCATATTTCATAGTTAAATGTTTACTATTTAAACCTTACCTGGGTCTTCCTTTATATTTGTTTATATTTAAATACGATTTAATAATCTGAATCGACGTCTCCTTCGCAGACAGACTCACACATATGCGCGCGCGCACGCACGCACACACGCGCACACGCACACACACAGAGAGAGAGAGAGATTTGTAAAAGAAATGCTTTGTTAGATTCAGGGAAGCTCAAAACTTCCGGTGAAATCTCGTATAGAATTTTTAGTGGAATGCAATATTGCCTCTACTTACTACAGATAAATAGAAAAGAAAGTAAAAAATATATAAAAAAGGCTATTTCTGGTTTCAGGGTAACCCAGTATACCTTAGTATTAATTATTCATACAATGCCGAAAATTACCAAAAAACGGTTACAGTTTTATTATATGTAAAGATGCATTTATTATTAATCATTGCTTGCGATCTGTAATTGCTATAACAAATAAACAATTTCAGTTAAATTTCACACACTTAGCCATGGAATAAGAAATTACAAGAATGAGTACTCAATATTTCAAAGTGTACTAGATATTGGGAAGTTAAAATAAACAGTATCTTATATTTACGAACTAGTTATTGACACAAACACTTTTATTTGACATAAGTTGTATATTTTAGTGAGCTTTTTGTTTTGTCCTACAGTAACTTTTATTATGTTTTTCGGTTCTATTATGAAGAGAACTACATAAATTTTAACGTTTAAATTTTACATGTGAAACCAATGTTTTATATTTTGATCAGAATGTTCAGAAATATTATAAAAGTGGTACTTTTGGAGTGGAGAAATTCCATGAAAATTTCCTCTTTGTATCCTTTTTCGGATATAAATAAAAGTTTGCTGTTTATACGACTTTTTTCCTACAAGTGCTCTTTTAGCAGGGGGAGGAGACCTCAAAATGTGTATTTCTTTTGAAATGTGGACATCGAATTTGTGGCTGCTTTAGAATTGTTTGTGGTTTAGTAGCTACATTGATGCAGATTATGTAACAAAGTTTTATACTACTTTTAATAACGAGACACAAAAAATAGCGTTCTCGTTAGATAATACACTTCCATATGCAACCAAGTACGTGATACTACCAAAGACCTTACTAGCAGCCGTTGCAATGGACCAGATAGTATCTTGCAACGTGCTAATGTGTTTCCCCCTCGCATACGAGCTCAGCTCTATATCCCATTGGTTTACAAGTCACGATACAAAATGACATTCTAATCAACACCGTTCTAGATTCCTTCTTACGTGCCGGGGCACCATCTTGTTCTTGCTGCGCTGTAACAAAGCAGGAATGATATGTCATCCCTACAGAAGAGTCGGTATTGTAGTACTGGCGAGGAATAATTGAATGAGGATGTACTAGCACACTATTGAACTAGACGTCGAAACGCAGTTGAAAATAATTAAATAATATTAGTAATAATAATAATAATAATAATAATAATATATTTTATGCAAAATCCTAGCATTGTAAACAGATTGTTACTGTATTCAATATCGTTCATAGTTGTCTCATTGTGGCATGCGTGCCAATAACAACAATCGCGTATTTTCTATATCAATGACTAATACCGGCAGACCAAGTTGCCTTAGCTTATAGAGAAAAGCCCGAAACTATTTTTATAATTATTGATAACTACTCCACCACCAGATACAGTCTCTGTCATTTCCCGAATTTTTAAGACGTGGTCTATATCCATTTCCAAAAATATGAGGAAATACTTAATACCTTAATAGAGATATTATAAGGCTATAGGAGTTTATAATATAAATGTAAAAGGTATAATTCATAAATTCCTTTAGACTATTATACAACAATTTTATAAATAACACACAAGGAGATAAATAAAGTTTAAAAAAAATATTATGTTACGTTCACATGACTTTCTCTACCTTCTATCGTTTATTAATGGGTATACAAATTATTCTTACGAAAGTTTATTTTTCTCAATATTCCATTTTAATCCAAATAAACATTTGCAGAAATAGCTACATTACACAAAGAACAGCGACAGTCAAACGTTTAAGAACTGGAGCTATACGCTGGCCTTAAAATTCCATATCCTTTCCATGCAATCTCGAGAAACGACTGAAAATCGATGGACTTAAAAAGAATGACAAAGCATTGAATAAAAACCTATAAAGAATGACATGTAGATCTTTTTAAAACAAACAAGTTATTTGAAATAAATTGTTTGTTTTAAAGCTATCTACATTTTTCGTCTATCGGTTAATGTTTAGCAGTTATATAAGGTTATACAAAGTTCCTTCCAAATAAATGGAACTTTACGGGCTATTCCGAGAAAGTTCAAAATATACATTTTATTTATTATGTAAATATTTTAATGTGTTATTTTAATCAAAATCTTTAAGAGCCATCTTTTGAAAGTAAATAATTTCGAAAAATTTTCCATGTAAAGGGTAGTTTGGGATGTGGGATTTTCTTAAATCTTCGTGTCGCATTTTTGGAAAGTACTGAAGCTAATTACAAAGTGTGGTATTTATCCACTTTTCGTTTTTTGAGTTATGCTGTTCGCAGATACGCGCGCACACGGACCTTTTTCTAAAACTGCTCTTTTGGATTCAAGGTGCCTCAAAACATCTATTTTCTGTGAAATCTCGGTATCGAATTTTGGATGGAATGCAATACCTTCTCTACATACTATGCGAGTATAGAGAAAGTAAAAAATCGCCATTCAAGCTTAAAAAATCTTGTGTTACATTCACATTACTTTCTCTATCCTCCATTGTTTATTAATACGTATGCAAATTATTCTTACGAACGTTTTTTTTTCTATCTACTTCATTTTAATCCAGATAAACCTTCGCAAAAATAGCTATATTACATATACGTTAGATACAAAGAGAACAGTGATAATCAAATGTTTAAGAACTAGACTCTATACGCTGGTCTTAAAATTCCATACTGTTTCCATGCAATCGCCAGAAACAACTAAATTCATGGGACTTAAAAAGAATGACAAAGTATTAAACAAATCGAACCATTAAAAATGGATATCTCGGAAATGGCTGATGCCACAAAAAGTTTATTTGAAATAAATTGTGTGTTTTAAAGAGATCTACATATTTTGTGCACGTTTTCGTCTATCACTTAACATTTACCAGTTATATACAAGCTTATACAAAATTCTTCCGAAGTAAGAGGACTTCACAGGTTAGTCCCAGAAAATTCAAGATACCCAATTTATTTGTTATACGAATTTGTCATATAAATCTTTAATATATGTTATTTTAATCAAAATCGTAAGTAAGTTTTAAGAACATCAAAGTTCCATGCAAAGGGCAGTTTGGGGTGGAGAATTTTCCTTAAAATCTTCGTGTCACATCTATGGAAGGTACTGAAGCTAAAAACCAGGTTTGGTATTCATTCGACGTTTCGTTTATGCTGTCCAAAGACGCGCGCGCGCGCGCGCGAAACTTTTTATAAAAAAGAAATTTTTTTTCGAATTCAATTTGCCTCAAATTATGTATTTCTAGTGAAATCTCGGTATTAAATTTTTGGGTGAAATGCAATACCTTCTCTACCTACTTTGTAAGCCGTGGTAGAAAAAGGAAAAATCGCCATTCAAGTTTAAAAAAAACACCCTTGCTTTGTGCGTAAGCCAACTAGAATAGTCATAAGAACTTAGATTTATCATAAAATGCTGACTTTTTAACAATATTGATACTTGGTAATAATAGCTTCCTAGTGGGTATTAAAGCACCATCAATAGCTTAATCTTTGAGTAGTGTCTTTGTAAATAATTTTAGAATTGCATCCTTGCTTGATTTGGAGTTTGAAATTAGGTAAGATATGTGTGTCGATGAATAGAATATTTCGTAAACGAAATTTTGGATAATCTAATCTTGGTATTCAGGATCTGACACGAAGATTTTCAAGAAAATCTCCCAATTTCAAACGACACTTCATGTGGAAAAAATTTCTTTTTGATTTTCTCCAAAAATGTCGTATTTTAAGGTATTTGTATGACCAATAAAGCATACATCTTAAATTTTCTTGGAATAGCCTATGCAGCTCCTTTATTCTGAAAGAATAGTTGGTAAACCGTAAGAAATAGACATAATCTCACTACACAAAAAATGCAGGTCTCGTTAAAACACAGAGTTTATCTCAAACACAATTTGTTGTTGCGTTAACCATTTCCGACATATTCTTTGTTATTGGTTTGAATTTTCAAAACTTGTAGTTTTCTAAACAGGAAAATAGCTATTGTTTTTTTTATCCCTCTTGGCCATGCAAAGAGAACAGAATTTCAAAGCCATAGTGACTCCTCTTAAAGACTATTGATTAAAGCCTACTTTATTCCCCTAATCCTTCAAGGAAGTATACAACAGGAAAATATCTGTAATGTTTGTCTCGATTAAGTGAAGTAGATAGAAGAATAAGATTTTGTAAGCATAGTTTATTGAATATGTAGAGAAAATTACGTGAATGTAAAGACATAATTGTTCTGTGGTCATGCAAAGAGTATGGAATTTCAAAGCTAACACACAACTGCCAGCTTTTCTAAAAATCTGACTATCCCTTTAGTCTAATGTATCTTTTTTATACCTAAAAGGAACATATATGTAAATGTGTAATGAAGGTTTAGTTGCATAATCAAGAAGTGGATACAAGAATAAGTTTTTATAAGCATAGTTTATAGTTTGTAGAAGGGTGGGAAGTTCTCTACCACGTATATCGTAGGTAGAGAAGGCATTGCATTTCACCCAAAAATTCGATACCGAGATTTCACCGGAAATACATGTTTTGAGGCACACTGAATCCAAAAAAGGCGTTTCTGCAAACGTGTGTGTGTGTGTGTGTGTGTGTGTGTGTGTGTGTGTGCGCGCCTGTGCCTGTGAACTGTATAACTCTAAAACGAAAATTCGAATAAGTACCAACTTGATATTTAGTTCAGTATCTTCCTGGGATGCGACACGAAGATTTTCAAGAAAATCCCCCACCCAAACTCTTTACATGGAGCATTTTTCGAAAAGATTAATTTTCTAAAAAATGACTATCGATTTTGATTGAATACCATATATTAAATATATTTACATGACAAATAAAACGTATATCTTGAATTTTCTGGGAATAGTCTTTGAAGTGCTCTTCATTCGGAAGGAATTTTGTATCTTGTATAACTGGTAAAATTTAAGCATGGAAGAAAACGTACTGCAGACAAACACATAATTTATTTCAAATAACTTCTTTATGGCACCAGCCATTTCCGAGATATCTGTTATTAATGGTTCGAATTGTTCATTTCTTGGTCATTCTTTAAAGTCTGTTCAACATTCAACTGTTTCTCGCGATTGCATGGAAGCAGTATGGAATTTTAAGGCCAGTATTTAGTGTCCAGTTCTTAAAAATTTGACTATCGCTGTATCTATAACGAAATCTGTAATGTACCTATTTCTGCAAATGTTTATTTGGATTAAAACGTAGTAGAGCTTTAGTAAGAATAGTTTGTACACTCACTATTAAACAATAAAGAGTAGAGAAAGTCATGTGAATATATGACATCAGATTTTTTTTTCTAAGCAGTAAGCACAGAGGCAAAGGTTTCGCAACGCCCTGTACATTCATGTAAAACAGAGTATTTCCCTCGAGGCTTGCCTAACACTTGTTTATAGATGGGGCTTCTTCCCACACAATATATTGTGTGTTGCAGCATCACAAAAACAAAAGGAAAGAATTTTATGGATGAGGGTGGTAAAAAATGATTGTTGATTCCCTGCAGGACGGGATGTCCGTCGTTGCTAAATCCACCAAGACTTGGTGCCGGCCTAAGTGTGCCAAGGTCTGGCGCCCGCCAAACGCTTTCATTTCTCGTGATTCGTGCTCACTCGTGTCATTGTTTCTCCACTGATCCAGGTGCTGCTGCGAGCAAAGACCTTCAAGTTTGAGATGTACAATTACTAACACCAGTGTTATTTGCCTACTATTTTTGGTATGGTAGTACAAATTGTCGACTCCAAAACATGAAAACCAATTATTATAACTAGCACAGAGATTTCCAAAACGGGGTGTGTGAGGTCTTTACAGGGCAAGAAAATATATATTCAGTTAAACTTTGTTTAAATAATAATAATAATGTTATGCACTGATGGTGCATAAATGACTTTTGTCTACTATTGTTACGAAACTAGACAATTAGTTGCTTCCAGAAGTAGAAGTGGACCTTTCTATTCGTAAATCGTAAAATTCATCTTAATGTACTTGTTTATGCTGAAGTAGGCTTTCGTCGAGACAAATGAATTACAAACTTATTATAAATGTATATTCTGCATTTTAAAACGATTTTTCTAAATACGTGGAAAGCAGAGAAATGAATATTGTAATCAAGTTAGCAAATTGGCAGATCTTAAGAGTACCCCCTCTGGTCGTATTCTAACTTGACACTTCTCGCTGCTATAGCTTCATTTTTGTAACTAGTTGCCTAAATGACGACAAAAACAATAATTACTTTTAATTACACAGCATTTTATCTTTGGAATAAACAGAAATACTCAAATATATACATATATTAATTTTTGTTATTTTAATTAACGATTTCTGGTTTGCGAATTTATTGGTAACGAGCTGTCTTGTCGGAATTTTACAGATACAAAGTGGGGATGGGTTGAAAAATACGAATTTTAGTGGCTTTTAAAAGCAAGCTATAATTTTTATTTATATCACATAGAGTATGTGTCAAAATTTTATAAAGATTAATTAAATGGTGAAAATTTGTGCCAGGTGTTGTAAAATATGCACAATGGTACTTTTAATATTAAGGTATCCATAATTTTCAAAACTTCGTGGTCTGTACACCAAGCAATACACTTTTGTGTATAAAGGTCGGGTAATTTTTGGAACTTGCAAGATAACCTATTATTTATGCCAAGTCTTTCAATATGGTAGTGGAATATCTTGGACAGATGATTGTATATTTCAGATTTCTACACATAGCATTGAACTTATAGTATTTTCCAAAGTTGTAAGGTAGTCATTAATTTCGTTGGATGCTGTAGTGCTGGGTCTTCGGTATAAAACCTGACCGCTCGTACGGTGTTGTGCGTCAGAGCAGTGCCGGCTGCCTTCCCCACTCCCCACATTCGAACTCACGACAGGCTTTCTGTCCTTCAGTTACCAGTAGGTCATTAGCGTCAGAAGTTTACTTTCGTTTGCTAAGATGGGGAGGTAATTATCTTTAGAACACGCATATTTGTATATAAATGTTATTTGAAATACAAATCGGCTCGTCGCGTTCGTGAAGGGTTTATCCTGAAGTTTCCTGCACAATTGCCTCCTTCCAGAACTTCAATTTAGATCATGTGAATAAATTTGAGACTACTGCTCCAGTGCAAAACAAGAAGAACTTGCGAAGATGTACAGTGTTAACAGAAGAAACATTAGACGAAACTGGCAAAAATCTTGAACGTCGCCGCGAAAATCACTATCGAAGTTAGCACAGCAAGTTGGGGTTTCAGTGACTTCTGTGCACATAACATTTGCTATGAGGTAAGAGTTAATTTTGTTACATTTTATGTACAGGTTTACAGGAATACAGATTTAAAAAGCGAAGACAGAGTGCTAACACGGCCGGTTGTGGCATGTCGTACTACCCAGACGCAAAACTCCGTGCGAGCGGTGTGGTGTTATACCGAAGACCCCGTACAAGTGTACCAAGTTTTGTCTAGGTATTTTGGGGGTGAAGAATGTTGATTTGTATGTTAGGTTTGAAAATAGGGGTAGCGGAAGTTTCTGAAAGTTGCAAGGTAGCTTATCTTTGCCAGATTCTAAACCCTAAGTATACCAAATTTTGTCTAAATCATACCAAAACTATTCCTTGATAACAAAGTTCAGAGAAATTTTATGATATGAACAGGAGATGCACTTCCCTCTAATAAGTTAATTTTTAAAGATTTAAGCTTTTGCTTTGGGCTGGAAGTCATTAAAAATCTGCCACATACTCGCAGTAAAGTGCAAAATATATCCTCCAATATTCATATTTAACTAAGCGGAATTGAAATTGAATGATATAAATATGAACCCCTCCCCACAATTTCGAAGTCTGTGGAAATATTTTATAAGGCATGTTCGTATAAAAGACGGTGTTTTTAACCACAGGCACGTGTTCTCTTTTTAGTTAGATTAATATTAGTAAAGATTTCAAAATTACTCGTAAGCCCACCTTTGTGGTGTAGGGATAGCGTGCCCGCCTCACATTCAAGAGGTCTCGAGTTCGAATATGATTCGAGTAAGCTACCCGGAGGTTTTTCTTATCCTGAAGGGTGAATATCGGGCAACTTCAAGCTCCATGGACGCCAGGCTCATTTGAGCATCATTTCACCCATTTCATTCATTCATCGTTCGATATATTCTACCTAGTTAAAGGACGTTAAACGAACAAACAAAAATCACTCATTGCAACACAATCACAATGGTCCCTTGTAACGCATCTAAGCCTAACTACGCATAGCACTAAAACGCACAGAACAGCAATACATCGATTACAATAGTCCACCTTCCGATTAAATCAACCCTAACAGAACTATGTGTTGCAGGAAGGCGAATACACAGTTATGCCCATGTGTTTGGCATATACTGAATCATGTGTATCGAATGAAAGTGTCGCGATATGACCTAAACCCTGTTTCTTATAACCTTGCCCCGCAGACAAGTATTCTTTTGCGCTGCGTTTCCTTCCCCTTTCCCCTGGTTGCCCAATGTGCACCTTTGAGTGGTAACAAACAAGCCGTGTGCAGTGCAAGGATAGGCGATAAAAGCGATGTAAACACATGTAATGGTAGATGCACGTGCTTTCCCATTCTTTGAGGCAGGTTTAAACCGAATGATCCTCCTATTTATTTGCTGATAAGAATTTTAGAGCAATCCAGATGCATTAACATTGTTACGTAATAATTTAATTCATAGGTTATGAACATATAAGTTTGACCATTATCTTCGAATATATTAAGCTAAATGATCATTGTTAAATACGAAATTATTTTGTATCGCATAACAGCCTATTCCACGACAGCAGCCAATGAGAGATGACTAGTGCATGTGAGCGTCAAGTGATATGGGGCAAAGTTATATGGAACAGACCTTAGATGTTGAAGCGATGTTTAAGAGCCTAAAACAAAAAATAATTAAACGTTAGTGGTATAATGATTTATAAGAAATAACCTGCCTATTTTAATGGATATACATGTTATCTGTGAAGGATTTTACTTATCTTTTGTGTCACATTTATAGATGACTTAACAAAACATTAAATGTGTGTAATATATATATATATATATATATATATATATATATATATATGTCGTGTTACATCTTTAAAAACCCAAATTTATGTTTTAATTAAATATTAAAGGTATTATGGGAACATTTTCGAAATAAAGATTTAATTGAGTAGGGGTTATTCTCAGAGAATCCTAGTTTTGCTTCCAAATTTCTGAATTAAATATTAACTTTTGAATTTTATTACATCTCTTCACGGATTCAAGGACCTCAAAATGTAATTTCCGTTAAATTCGCGATATCAAAAGTTTCTGGTCGAGTGCAACGCTTCTTTAGCCTAAGGGAGGAACAGAGAAGGCATTTTTAAATTTCGCAGGGCTCGGTAGTTTGGAGAGCTATAAATTGCCTGAAAAGACTATACTATTCTAATAAGCATCTAATAAATGAAAAAAGAGCACATAGAATGTTATGCAAATTAATTAAAAGTTTTAATAATTCTAGTGTAAATTTCGTATGTAAATAGTTAATACAATACTTGACATTAGGCATCAGCATCATTACACCAGCCACTGTTTAAAGGGAATATGTGGCATTTTCCTCATTGTGTTGCTTGCGCACTCTTGAGATACACTATTACACACACGCGAGTATTGCAGTGAGAGAATGATGGACTTCAAATGATCATGTAACACCCAAATGTTATTCTTTGGAGTAGAGTTAAACATTTGGGTTTAAAAAATTATAACATACTGGTCGTATGAAAGAGAGTACGAAAAACTTTGAGTAAAATGTTTATCAGTCATACTTTTTAGATTGTTATGATAATTACTATACATCATTGTCTATTTGGATTAATTGAAAAAGACAGTAAAGATTGTATAAAGAAGGCAAAGTTACAAATAAGCTGTTAAGACCTAAAGAAGGCTAAAAGGTACCAAAATGCACCCAAAATCGCCGAAAAGGCAAAAAAGGGAGAAATAAAACCCACTATTTCCTGGTCTACAGTGTCCCAAAATGAACATATATTATGTTGGGCTTCATCTTACACTCGGAAAGAAAAAATATTTTTTCTCAACTTCCGAACCTTATTATAAAAAATAAAAAGCTTGCTTTAAATTAAATAAACGTGTTGCGAAACATAGCGGAATATTTCAATTATTCACCTACTGTTCTCGGGTGTTGTGTACGCCAAAAACTTCTTAAAGGTCTCAGGCTTAGCCCGTTGTTTGGTCCCACAATCTCAAGCCTCTGTCTTGCTCTGCTGGAGCGTGGAACAGATATTAATCTCTATGTGAACACGAGAGTAAACTAGCTGAAAATATTTCTTAACATTGTCACTTGCGGATTCGAGCTAAGGTATCCGAGATTAAAACTCACTCTATAGTTTTCCTCGCAGCACATAAGACAGTTTTTGAAAGCTTTGTGCCAAACTTAGTTTATATCCCATTAATGCAGATTACTTTTATGGATCGTTATAGTTTGTATTTGCTTTATATGTCATTTATGAGTGGTCATCAGTTTATTTTTGTTTATTTCCTTCCCGGGTACTGTGTATTGATACCTCGGTAGAATTCTGAGATGCAGTTTTTTTAGCAGGGTGGTGCCGTCGTCCCAGGCGCTTAAGGTGCCTAGTGCTTTATTTAGACTATAAGTGGTCATTGGTGTGGTCCTTTTTACTTTACTACTTACCTATATGAGTAGAGGAAATATTTCATTCCACCTAAAAATTTAATACCCATAATCTCCCTGAATCTAAAAAAGAGAAATTTTAGAATCATATCTGCGCGCGCATAACTCGAAAACGAAAAATCGGCTAAATACTAAACTTGAAATTTAAATTCTGCATCTTCCAAGGATTACGATACGAATATTTTTAAGAAAATTCCCACCCTAAACTACCCTTTACATGGAAACGTTTTACAAAAAGTTTGATTTTCTCAAAAATATCTCTATGATTTTGATTAAAATACCATATGTTTAAGGTATTTTCATGACAAATAAAATGTATATTTTGAATTTTCTAGAATAGCCTCCGAAGCCCTCTTCATTCTGAATAAGTTTTGTATGATCGGCAAATCGTAAGAAATTCACGAAATCTTACAACACAAACAAGTGTAGATCTCGTTAAAGCAAACACAATTTATGTCAAATATGTATGTTTTTGAGAAATTAACTATTTCCAATATATTTATTGTTATTGTTTCGAGTTTTTAAACAGTATGCTTTTCTGAAATGGAAGTCCTTATTCGTTTTTGTTTGTTTGTTTGTTTGTTCTGTCACACTCCCCTCGCCGCACTCGTAGTCTTGCAAAGAACATGGAGTTTCAAATCCATTATATAGTGACATGCTTTTTAAAAATCTGACAATCGGTTTACCTGCTGTATCCTACAACGAAATGTGTGAATTGAATGTTTATCTGGATTAAAAAGAAGTAGCTAGAATAATAAGCTTGCGTAAGAATAGTTTGTAGAAGAGTGAGTCATGAATGTAACATCAGATTTTACATTTTAGATGTTTCTTATTTTGCGATGTTTTTTAATAATAACCTTTCATAGTCGATCATGGCAGCGATTCTCAAATTTTTCCAATTGCGACCCTCTTCATAAGGTCTGTAATTCTCATTCCCTCCTCTAGTACAATTTTCTTCCAAAAATGATCGTTTTTTAAATAAATGGAGTTTGTATTCTATTAGCACTGTTTCGCCATAAAGTCCGACCACTCCCAGCTCACGAAGTTGGTGGGAGAAAGGAGGAGAATGACATTGAGTATCACAAAATGACTTGCCTACCACTGTAGCCCGAACTTTTTAAAATCTTTGGTTTTTAACCCTCCAGAGGGTTTAACTATTCATATTAGTACAACTACTAATCATAACAAAATAGTAAAAGATGGCTGAGACAAGACTGTTAATTGGAATATATGAAAGCAATCACATTTCAGCAAGTTGTCAATATGAAACTACCGCTTCAAACGCTAAGAGAAATTTAATTAAAATGCAATTCAATTGGTTATTTAATAATTTCAGTCTCTGGTTCTTTATAAGGATTTTAAAATCAATCTGAATAAAACACAGGAGCATCTCTTCTAGCTCTTAGCAGTCATGTGCTTTTTAATGATGTTCTGTTATCAAAATACACTAAGATAAAACTATTAATGGAATTCTTGCCTATAACATCACGAGTAATCATTTGCATAGTGTAGCCTTTATCACGTACACAAATATGTATTTATATTACTTGAGCATCTACTCTTTTACCAACAGCGAGAAACCAAACAAGTAAATATTTAAAGAAACAATTAAAAGTACGTATGTGTACCGAACAATCCTATGTTTTCCGTATATGAGATTACAGGTAATAAGTTTAATGTGAGTATTTAAGTAATTAGGTGATTTATGCATGATAACGTAAGAAAACCTGCACCAAAGTTGTCTATAATTTCTCTGCTTCACTTCTCTTGAGTGAGTTGCATGTGCTGAACCTTCACACCCTAGGAGACACATCCCCTAATTTGGGAAGCACTGGTCTATTGTATTTTAGCTGTGTTTACGAGTCTGAGGGGAGGGGAGGAGGAGGAGGAGGAGGATGATTAGCTGTTGATCCAGCATTGTAGGGATGTATTCTGTGAGCGGTTGAAAATAAGGATAGGAGTCGTTTTGGAAAGAGTGGATTAGCCTATTATATATTTGCTGAAAACTAAGACCTAAGTTACAGATTGGTGAAATGATGTAGATTTGTACATAAGTACTGAAACCATCAGCAGGGATAGAATGTTTAAGGTAGCCCTATAATTTTCATCGAATTCACAAGTACGCAAATAAGGATCTCTATTGACCAAGCAGCACAGTTTTAAATTTAAAGGATTAAAAATCAGAGCTTTTTAAAATGTTCAGGTCACAGTGGCAGGCAAGTCATTTTGTGATACTCGATATCATTCTCCTCCTTTCTCCCTCCAACTCCGTGAGTTGGGAGTGGTCGGACTTTATGGCGACACAGTGCTAGTAGAATACAATCTCCAAAGAAAGTAAGCAAACCGAAGAACAAAACAGGGAGATGGGTTAAAACTCGTGTCATCTCCAGTGACAACCCTGTACTTTGGGATTCAAAATAAGAGTAATGGTAGCTTTAAATGTTGTAAGCTGAACTATGAATTTTGACATGTCCTCCAGTGTAATAAATGCACAAAATTTATCGAAATGGATTAAATGGTGCGGATTTTTATATAATGGGTTTCAGATTGAGAAAGGTAATGTTTGGAATTTGTATACTATACCATTCTGCAGCGTTAAGTAGTTTTAGTTATCTACTTATAAGATAATAGTTTTATCTTCTGTCATAAGGGCTTAGAAATACGGACGGGATAGTTTTTTTAAACTCGTAAGTAGCCTAAAATTTTCGCTTCTATCTAAAGCAAAGACATTTGTGACCCGACTGCCAAGCAGGTAATATAAGGGGGTTATTGTTAATTCCTTATGATAGGGCACATTTTGAGAATTGTTGGTAGTTTACAATTTCTAATAGCGTAAGTGTACAAAGTTTTGTCTGGATAGGTCAAGGAGTTGAAAATAAGGGTAGCGGGAGTTTTTGAAAGTTATATAGTTACTATTGTTGCCAGGTTCTGAAACCCAAGCGTGCAGACTTTTGTCAAAATCACACCAAAAATACTCGCGATGACAATGTTCAACTAATGATTTAAAATTCATTCCCCAATAATCCAATTTTAAAGATTTTGAAGTCTCCCTTATACTTCATCCGGTTAAAAAATCTGCCTTGTTCGCAATAAAGGGCAAAAGTAGCCCCTGATATTCATATTAAACCAAATTTTGTGACACTTATATGAAATTCCCCCTTAAAATCCATTCTTGTAAACAATATATAGCCTATTTCCGTCTGGAATAATAGGAATTTTCATAGTGAAAAAACTATGAGAATCGCTTAAATGGTTCTTGAGGTTACTCTAAACACACACACACACACACACACACACACACACACACACAATTTTCTCTCATAATATTAGTGTACATAAACGGTAACTATGAATAATTCGGAAGGCCAGTATGCAGCTATATTGTCCATCAATAAGCAATTCCTCGGTCCACTGATTGTTTGGACTTCTTGTACCCTATCGCTTGAAAACAAACACTCGTTGAGGACTGAAATCACACTTGTGTGGAAGCAAAAACCAGTGAGATAAGATGTTACAGCACCATATGTAAGGAAACGTCTACACACAGTGTATGTAGCGGCTTGCTTTGCAACTCTGTAACTGGGCCAAGAGTTGAACGCCTCGACTCAAGGCCACATGCTAACAACTGGAACCGCAACTCTATACGTTACTCTCTGCCAACCTCTCCTCGATACGATGAATGAAACGTCAGGGCACCCTATTCCAACCAGAATCACGTTAACAACCTAACTTGCACGTAACGTTTTGGAAAGCCTTGGTAATATTGGTTTACCAAGCTGTAAAAGAAAAATCTCTTGTTATTGTGTGCCCACCTGTCTCTTCTATAAACGGTTCTTAAACAAAGCTCATTTTTCTAACTACGTCATGTTAATCGAGATAAAAGTATGTAGAAATCATGTTATGACGCATTTCGCTGAAACGATAGACAAATTTTCGAAAAGTGGGTCGCTATATGCTGGCTTTGAAATTCCATGCTCTTTGCATTAACACGCGCAAAACAAATTACTATTGACGTTATCGCTTAAACATATGAAAAAGGTTTTGGAAAACTCACACTGATAGCAACAAATATGGAAATAGACAAAGCCACAAAAAATTGATGTACATTGCATGTTTTAACGAGATCTACATTTTTATGTAAAATTTTTTGTATATCTCTTATAGTTTATTAGTTATACAAAATTGAAAATGAAGAGCATTTCACAGACTATTCACAGAAAATTTAATATAAACATTTTATTAATCGTGCAGGTATCTTAAACCTATAGTATTTTAATCAAAATTGTTGGAATCAATTTTTAGAAAATAAAAATAAACGGAAAATTTTCATGTAAAGGTAGTTTGGTGTAAGGAGGAGTTTCTTGAAAATAATGAGGTCCTCACTATTTGTGTAGGTTTTCGTCCATCTCTTATGGTTTACCAGTTATACAGAATTCCTTTCGAATGAAGAGTACTTCAAGATATACATTATATTTGACATGCAAATACCTTGAAGGTGTATTATTTTAGTCAAATCCGTTAGGGCTATTTTTGAGAAATTCAAAAGTGACAAAAATTTTCCATGTAAAGGGTAGCTTGCATTGGGGGAATTTCTTAACATATCTTCGTGCTGCAACTTTGGAAGATACTGAACCCAGATACGAAATTTGGAATTTATATTCATTTTGGTTTTGAGTTATGCTATTCTCTCTCACATATCGATCTCTTTCCAAAAATGATCTCTTTTATTCAGGGGTCCTCAAAAGGTTTAACACCGAAATTTTGGGGGGAATGCAATACCTATTAGGTAAGTATGGTAGTGAATGTAAAACACATGTGGCAGTACACATAAAGTGTACTATCATTTATTTTTATGGTACTCAGTACATAATTTTCTACGAAATATCCTAAAGTATAACTTTAAAAAACTGAATAGAAAAGGTTCCATAAATATTCTAAACTCAGGAATCACCTGAGGTTTTGAGCTTCTGCCCATTTAAATTCTCAAACGCGACGTGTAAATGCATGCGTGCAGGTTTGTACAAATGGCACATAAGATTTTATAACTTAATGTTTTCGTAATTAAATGTTTGCTGCTTTAAAATGTTCCGCAAGATGTAATTTTTGTTCAGTTTCTTTAAAATCTGTGATATACGCTCTTTGAAGGTGGATGAGGAGCTCTAGGAGGCTTTTTCTCTATGTCAAGTGTAGTTTTGGATTTGGGATTTTATTAATTTAATACATGATTGAGCTTAGAAAATTAAATGTGTTACGTGCTCTTTTTTTTCAATATAAGTTTTAATGTTACTCATACTTCAATCCATCGGTGTAATAATCTACTATATTGATAAATAATATGCAAAATTTAAACGTTTAAAATTTGAACATTTCATCAAATGATACGTTTTACAAATGACTGGATTTTTATTTTACGATAATCACTTTCTTGGAAGTTTAGGTGCATATGACCACAAACATTAATTTTCTGTCGATGTTGAACAAATCTGTGATAAAAATTTTGAAATTTTAGCTGCTTCAGTACCGAGCACTCTTAAAAACTAGAACTTTCTCTTTGTTAATGTGGCGGTTGGAATTGTTTAAAGTTTAGAGAAATCATTTCTGGGGTGTGTGCAGTCTAGTCATAAACATCTTTCTCCTTATGTTCAGCAATCTGATAATACTGTACTGGCTTTTTAATGTTGCTTATATTACATGCAGTGCTCTTAAGATTTTGTTATAGATATTTAAAAAGTTGCATGAGATTTGATACAATAATTATACTAATAAAACACAATAAAAGCATTACGGCTGCAAGTCAGGTGCCTGAAAAGTTGCGTTGCCATGTCGTAATTCTGTTGATTTGGCAACCTGGCTTTGTTGTCTGCTGAGGAGAGCTGGGAGGGGAAATGCAGGTAATTTTTGGCGGTCCCGGATATATCTGACTCTTTCACAAGGATTGCTCGCCTACTATTTCAATTTCCACGCTTACTTCCTTCCCTTTGTGCTTGATAGTTAATGATTTTACTCTTGTTATAAGCTTCATGTGGATAGCACATAGGCACCTTAAATACAACTCATAAGATTCTAAATAGCATTTATTACTTCTTTGCTCTTACACTGGATCTGCACGTATATAGTATGTGAGAGTGCACTGGTTTTGAGAAAATGGAACTCAAAACTTAAAACGTTAAAAGAATACATACTCAAATATGTGTTTTTAAAGTTTTGCACTTTTCTTTTAATTTTAATTTGAAACTGTTTATTTTTATAATAGCATCAAAATAATTGAGGTTCAAGTTATTTACTTTAACATAATAAAACCTACGAAACTCTATGAAGTTATCTTAAAAATTGTAGAAATAAACTGTTTGAAAAACGCAAATCGAAGGAGGAAGTTGCAGGTTTAAGACCTTGGAAATTTACTTAAGGGGATTCTGAACACTAGCACCTCGAGATATTTCAAAAAATCCTTTTTTCCCCTTGAATAGCTTTCTGCAGCCCCTGTCGTCGGTGGACAGCATTTGAGGGCGGGGAAAAATTTTAAATAGAATCATTCCCTTGTCTCAGCAGAGTCTGGAAGTGTAAATGTGAGAGTGAATGCGTGTGTATTTCCTAAGAAAAATTAATAAAATAAAATTTAGAAACCTATATACCAGTTACTAACACCATCAGCTGTTTCTAAAGTAATTGCCCCGGTATCATCTTAGAAGTTATAGGCGGGCTATAAAATTTAAACAAAAAAGAAAGGCAGATAAGAAAAACAAAATGTTCTGCAGTCTGTATAGAACACTTGTTAGTAGTTTCTTTTTCTCATATATCGATGTTTTAAATATACTAAGTTGTTATTTAATGACCTACACGCCTGTCTCGCGCTTTTTGTTTTTTTGTTTTGCAAATTTTAAACCATTTTCACGTTCTTTTTATTTATTTAATTTGCGTTTGCATCAAAAACTACTTCAAATTATGTCACTAACTTTTTCCAATTAAAATACGTTTATTCTATGCATTAAATGATTTAAGGCAAATATTTTATAATTCACATTTTTGAAAAAGACATGTGGAAATTTTTATATAAAGTATTAGCATAAATTTTAACAAATGACATTAATACGCTCCCAGATGCGGAATGAAAACTATTGTGTTTACACACAGTTAAAAGGATATTTTAAGAGAAAGAATATTTTAAAAACATTGTTGCCTCGCTAAGTTGCATAATTTAGCATTGATAAAGGACGTACATAGGTTATAGGTTGTTCAACGGAGGGGGACACCTGGGCACCGTGACCTACAGAGATCTATTGTACCTACATCCTCCAGGAGGAAGGGATGAAGTGAAGGAACCACACAGGAGGCTGCGGGCCACAGAGACGCACGAAAGTCCCTAGCATTTCCAAGCTTCCAGACCCGCCGGAGCCGCTGAGAGAGGGCAATGAACGACCCATCAGTCGAGCAGCAATATTCTTACCAGTGAGCATACATCCGCACCATCTGTCCGACATCGCCATACACCACACATAAAAGATGAGAAGGAAAGGAAAATGATGGAAAGGAAGTCGTGATAGAGAAGAAACCTCCCAGCATTCGCCTATAGACCCCTGAGAAACTACGAAAACCCCAGAGTGAGAGTGGGCGGCCGCCGTGGATCCAACCCGGTACCACCCGAATGCGGGCCACAGACGTCACCTGAGCCATACCGCTCGAAGTCCGTACATCCTTCTCTTAATATACTTCTAATGCACGAGTATTAAGCTTTCACCCCACCCACAATTATGCAGTTGAAAACAAACCGCGGAAAACAACTGTCTAATATTTTAAGGTAGATATTCAATAAAAACTATATTTTATTCTGCTTTTCTTCACTTGTATCCCTTTGATAACTCAATTAAAGCTTCCGTCCTTTTTGCCGCACAAACGAAGGGATACGGCATTGCGTAAATTACAAGGTAATTATATATTTTATTTTTGTATTTCTTTCTTGATATTTTACAAGATTTATGGATTTATTTTAAGGATTGAGGGGTACGTATATGTATATATACAAACGTTACCTAGATAGCTTCTTACACCCAGATCCAAACTTGAGCCTACAGTTTTGAGTCAAAAAGTTCCCTATTTGATACATTGCTGCGTGGCTAAAACGGTTTTGTCCTTGTAATGAGGTAATAAATGCAACATTTCTTATTTTATTCTCCACAGTCTGAGACAAAAGAAGTATAGCAAAGCATGTTGTAATACGGCAACAACAAAATACAATTTCTGAGAATATTCATTTATTCAGCGTCAATATTTATTATATTTTTCTGAATTATAATACAGGAATTTCATAACTCTCCATCATTCCTTACTTAGTATCTGCACTGAAATCCAAAATTCTCATCTCTTTGCCACAAGCATGTTTGCATGGAATATTGAGCAGTTAAATGAACACCGTTCAGAAATCAACATTAAATCATATCATTTACTTGCTTTTATGCCTCTACTTTATAACTACTGTCTAATTATAAATATTCAGTTATTTTTATTTTCTCTGCCATTTACGTATGGTAAGTTGTATTAGAGCTACGTTTAGGTTTAGAGGGGGTGGTTATCGAAGTCCTAAGCACCTCGACTATCCATCTATGATAAGTAGAAGAATTGCATTCCATCCAAAAATTCGATATCGAAATTTCCCCAAAATAAATTGTTGAGATACCCTGAACCAACAAAAGCACCTTTAAAAGGTTTGAACAAAAACGAAAATTCTTCCACTCCCAAAGTCCATGTCACGTAACTCACTATGAATGCTTGCCGAAAAATGAATTCAAATTAGGTAATATAAATTTAATGGTATACCCAGAGCAGAAATAAAATAATCTGATTATATGGCAAGTCAATTTTTATAATAAATGAGCCTATGTAGAGAAAAAATTTCTGGTATTTTACATTCACATGACTTTCTCTACCCTCTATCGCTTGTTAGTGGGTATAGAAACTATTCTTACTAGACCTTAGTTTTCTATCTACTCAATTGTAATCCAAATAAACCTTTGCAGAAATACTTACATTGCACATTTCGTTACAGATACAACGGGAACAGCAATAGTCAATGCTTAAGAACTGGACGATATACCCTGGCCTTAAACTGCCATACTGTTTTAATGACATCTGAGAAATAACAATGTTAAAAGTACTTTAAAGAATGACCAAGTAATGAACAATCCGAACCATTAATAACGGATATCTCGGAAATGGCTGATGCCACAAAAAGTTATTGTAAACTCTTGTGTTTTAAAGAGATCTACAGTTTTGTGTAGTAAGTTTTCTTCTATCGCTTAACGTTTGCTAGTTATACAAGATTATACAAAATTCCTTCCGAATGAAGAGGACTTCAGAGGTACTCCCAAAAAATTCAAGATATGCATTTTATTTGTCATGTAAATATCATCAATATGTGATATTTTAATCAAAATATTAGGACTATTTTTTAGAAAAGCAAAACTTTCGAAAAATGTTCCATGTAAAGGGCAGTTTGGGATGGGGGAATTTTCTTGAAAATCTTCGTGCCGCATCTTCAGAAGGTACTAAACCTAAATACGAAGTTTGGTGTCTATCCGACTTTTTGTTTTTTAGTTATGCTGTTGATACATACACAAGCAGAGAGAGAGAGAGAGTCTAAAACTGCTGTTTTAGATTCAAGGGGCCTTAAAACATGTATTTCCGGTAAAATCTCGAAATCTAGTTTTTGGGTGGAATGCAATATCTTCTCTACCTACTATGTACTGTGGTAGAGAAAGTAAAAATAATGGCAAATTTTCAAAAATGCTTCTTAGAAAGAGCAATTTAACTTGAAAAAATTTAAAAGATGTAAAAACTACTTCGAAAAGAACATTCAAGGTATACATTTTATTCATCTCTCATTATGGCATTTCATTAAAGGTCTATTTTAAAAAAAATGAAGTCACAATCAATTGGAAAACGGATTGCGAACACTTCATAAAAATCACCAATGCCGCGAACATCAGATCAACCCTTTGAATGATGATAAATGGACTTCCCGCTGTCCATGCCCATTAAAAAAGTTAACTATAATAGCGTCTCGTCTCGTTTATGGCATCTCCAGAATTGCTGAATACCTGTTAATGTTTCATAATGACTGTGTTGCTTAAAATTTGAAGTTAGAATCTTTTTAAAAAAAATTGCAATAAACACTCACTCCAGTTACTCTCATAACAAATTTACATATATTCGTTCTATAGCATAGCATTTAGATAAAGTGATTCTTCTATCCACGTTAAAAGTATTCGCGATATACTTCTTACCTAGGGAGGAATGACACCAAATTGATCAATAAGTGCTTGTTTACATGTAATATGTTAAAACCATAAGTATACAAACTATTCTTACTAAAGCTTATTTTTCTATCTTCTACATTTTAGTCCAAATAAACCTTTGCTGAAATAGCTGCATTGCACATTTCATTATAGATACAAAGCGATAGTCAAATGTTATAGAACTGGACGGTGCATGCTGGCCTTAAAAGTCCATGCTCTTCCCATGCAATCGCGAGAAGCAACTGAAAATCGACAGGACTTGAAAAGAATGACAAAGTATTGAAAAATTTGAACGATTAATAATGGATATCTCGGAAATTGCTTATGTCACAAAAAAGTTATTTGAAGTAAATTACATATACATTTTTTTGTGGAGTACGTTTTCGTCTATCGCTTAACGTTTGCCAGTTATACAAGAATATACAAAATTTCTTCCGAGTGAGCAGGGCTTCACAGGTTGTTTCCAGAAAAGTCAAGATATGCATTTTATTCATCATGTAAATCTCTTTAATATATGATATTTTAATCAAAATCCTTAGAGCCATTTTTAATAAAATAACATATTTCAAAAACTGTTCTATGTAAAGGGTATTTGAGATGGGGGATTTTCTTGAAAATCTTTGTGTCACATCTTTAAAAGTTACTGAACCTGGATATCAAGATTGGAATTTATCCGATTTTGGGTTTTTTGGGAGGGGGGGTTTATGCTGTTCCCACACACATACTGGCACATTTTTCATAAAATGCTTTTTCTTATTTAGGGCCCTCAAAACATGCATTTCCTGTGAAATCTTGGTATCGAATTTTTGTGTGGCATGCAAAACCTTCTGCTACTAGCTACATGGTAGAGAAAGTAAGTAATCTGATGTGTTACATTCACTTTACTTTCTCTACGCTCTATCGTTTATTAATAGGTATAAAAATTATTCTTACGAAGTTTATTATCCTATTTACTTCATTTATATCCAGATAAATCTTTTCAGAAATAGCTGCATTGCACATAAATACAAAGGGAATAGTGGTGGTCAGATGTTTAGGAACTGGACGCTATATGCTGGCCTTAATATTCCATACTCGTTCTATGCATCACCAGAAACAACTAAAGATCGACATTACTTTAAAAGAATAAGTATTGAGAAATTCGAACCATTAATAACGGGTATCTCAGAAATGGCTGATGACAAAAAAGTTATGTGAAATAAATTGTGTGTTTTAAAGAGATTTATATTTTTTGTGCTGTAGGTTTTCCTTTCTCGCTTAATGTTTACCAGTTATATAAGATCAAACAAAACTCATTCCGAATGAAGCAGACTACACAAGCTATTCCCAGAAACTTCAAGATATACATTTTATTTGCCATGTAAATATGTATCTTTAATGTGTGATATTTTAATCAAAATTGTTAAGAGCCTTTTTTGAGAAAATAAATTTCTAAAATGTTCCATGTAGAGGGTAGTTTGGAATGGAGTTTTTTTTAAACAACTTCGTGTTGCGTCTTTAGAAGATATTGAACTTAAATAGCAAGTTTGGTATTTATCCGACATTTCGTTTTTGAGTTATACTGTTCAATGTACATGCACGCGCGCGGACCTTTTTCTAAAAATGAATCTACTATGTACGTAGTAGAGAACGTATTAATCGCAAACGTTCAGACATGTCCATCAGATAACGTATTTGGGAAAGAATAAATATGTAACGTAGAATGTTTCGAAAAAGGTTAACGCAGCAAAAAATAAAAAGTTGACCTGGACCCTGCGTTGTTTGTGTATTTCATTTCCCAATTAAACAAAACTATACAACATTCAATCAGTGTGAAGAGGTCTTCATAGGTTGTTCAGATAGATGCGCCTATAATAGTTTTTGCTTTGATATACGTAATGTAGTTTAATTAAAATCGTTAGGCAATTTTTTTCATGCCTGAAGTTTTTTAGACTTTTAGTTTCTTAGTTATGCTATTCTCAGACACGCACACACACACTCGCACTCGCACCTATACGCAGAACTTTTGTTAAAAACAGCTTATTTTTGGAGGATGTAGCAGATCTATTATTCATGGAAATTTCAATATCGAATTCTTGGGTGTTACAGAAAGTGAAAATATACTTTTCATAACGCGTGCAAGTCCTGGAAACGTGTATGATATTTAATCCATCATTAAGTAATATTTCTATACTCGGAGTCAAGTAGCGCCAGGAACTCGCTGTACCGTCGCCTGGGTTACTCGTAATAGTCGCGCTTCACGCCCTTTAATTTGGTTGGGCAGCAGTGCCCAGAAATTGAATATATCAATTTTTCACATTGATTTTTCGTTATGCAGGAATGTTAACTGATTTCAAACGCGGTTGCAATTACTGTTCTGCGGGGAAATAAAATCAGCAAAGCGTAGAATGGCTGTTTTATTGTATTATCACAGAAGGTCTGCACGATACTCATTTGTTTGCATGACAGTTGGGGTTTTATCAGAACATCCCCATCACTCTTATTTACATTCCCTTATAAGCACTAAAAAGTGGTATTAAAATTTTTACTATTCAATGTTGCAGTTTACAATGTCGCAAAGGCACTAGATAACTATTTATGTAATATTAACATAAAGGTATTATTCTGCGAATTAAAATAAAGATATCCAGTACGTAAAGCAAGTCAGTGCCACAGTTTTAAGGGGCTAAAACTATGAAACTATTCCTTTTTCGGTAAACAATTTCTGAATTTCTCTAGCATGCGCCGTAGTATGCTAATGTATTCAGATTAAGAAGATAGTCTAGTTATAGCAACGCAAGTAAATATACCAATAAAGTTCACAATGGCGTTAGTGTTTCTGTGGTAACCGAGTACATAGTAGCTAAACTTCTTAAATATTTGTCCTATCAACATGTTATAAATAACAAAACGTTAGGAAACATTAAACTTTTGTTATGCAACATAAATTTATTTAATGGAAAAAATAAGCGAGGTTTTAGATTTTTTTATTTTTTCCCCATTATAAAACCCTCTCTGGGGAAAGTAATTAAGATGCTATATAGCTTATTTTATCAGCGGAACCTAACGAATGTTAAAGTATACGGTACACCAAATTTCATATCAATTGATTAAACCACTCTTGCAATAAAAGATAAAAAGAAAAAGAAAACACACACAGGTGCGCGAACGCACGCATAACTTAACTACCAAGCCGATTTCGCCTGCTGGGTGCCTCCACTTCAGAAATGGGTCCAGTCATCTCTTGCAGGAATGAGGTATCACCCAGAGGTCCTAGGCCATGTGAGGAGCGTTAGAAACGACGACTACCTACCAAGCTACATAAAATATTTCACAAATGCAGTTTATGTCTTCAAGGTTGGTATCAATTATCAGATACCAGAAAAATTTCTGCAATATGTTGTGTATACATAGATTCGAAAAAAAGTTGTGTTTCTATTCACGTTGCAAGAGGCTGAGTCAATAGACAAGTGTTTAAAAATCAGATCGATGCTGGGCATTTACTTACTCCTAATCATTATACGACTTCACAAGAAACAAACAAAACAAAGTGATGACTAGTACTTCAAAAAAAATGTATGACGTTGAAAAACTCGAAAGAGCAATTAACGAGATTCGAGTTTTTCTTGTAAGTAGTAGTCTACGCCTTACAATTTTGCTGTTGCATAAAATTAAATGAAATTCAATTAGTGAGAATGGCACTTCATATGTATAGAAATTATTGGTTGTTCATGTTAATATCTCAAAGATATGATGCTTCCATCAAAGCCATTTTTGACAAAATAATAGGTAACGAAACATTTTCCATATAAAGGTAGTTTGAGGTGAAAGTTGGGAAGAAATTCTAAAACTCTGGATTGAGTCCTTAGGAGATGCTGGACTTAAATACGAATTTTTATATTCATCCACCTTTCATTGTTGAGTTGTATTGTTCACTCTCTCTCTCTCTCTCTCTCTCACACACACACACACACACACACACACACACACACTTTCCTAAAAATACGTTTGCTTGTTCAAGGGATCTCAAAGCATGTGTTTCCGGTGAAGTCTCGATATCGCATATTTGGGTTGAACACTGCCATTAACAAGCAGTAGAGAAGGTCACACAGTAAGCAGCTAAGGGGGATTTTGGTAGGACGAATATTGAAAAATTTGCACCATTTTTTCGTCACTATTATTTGCATACATGAATCGATTACCAGAGAAACAGTATGGCTCCGATTGTATTATATGCATAGGAAGGAGACACAAATTTGTATATTGATAAAGCTTTTATTTATATTTTAAATTTTATTGATATACCAGAAAAAGATTTTAATACTGGTTTTCAAAGCTAACAGAAGGAAGAAGAAGAATGAGGGGATGGAGAGGGAGAGAGAAGGAGGAAGAGATAGTGAGGAGAAAGTAAGGGAGAGAGAGAGGCGGAGTAAGACCTCTCACTCTCGCTCTCTCTCTCAAGCAAAACGGAACTGTGGGTTGTGCTAATATTTAATAACTATTATGACATTTTTTGCAATATTTATTCATGTATCCTGATAAATCTATTCATATTCTGCATGTCAAAGGATTACTCTCCATAGCTCTCTTCATCTTTCTTTAGGCACAAAATTAACGAGTGTAAGAATGATGGGTGTTACAGAAGTCTCTTTGCCAACCATACCTAATTCTGAACTGTTTTTCTCAACCTTCATTAAGAGAGTAATGTAAATTTTCAGATTATTTGGAAAGAGATTTTTAGACTAATAGCAGGTGTAGAAGAAATTCCAAAGATCTCCAATTCTAGGGACGCCCTATTTTATACGAAAATTACAATCCCGTATATTATGTATTTATTCATTTATTTATCTGTAATGTTTACACATGTTATAGTTTTGGAAAGCCAAATTTGCAGGGACTGAGGTTTGTCATGGCATATTCCCACGTTAGTTGCCGGTGAAAGTTCTAATATTATCTTCACACAGGTTAACGATAGTAGGAAGTTGCATACCTTCTTTGCATGCAGAATTAGTTTCAATAGTATTCACTGGTAATGAATGACTTGATTTGTTTCAAACAAAATGCGACTTCAAAATAGATGCAAAATCCCCGCTCCCCCGAAGCTCAAAAACGTAGTTAGATGCATAAAACTTCCTTACTGTTGCTTGCAGTTTAATCAACACACCAGGAGAACGTTTTGCCTGATTAATTGTCTGTTTGAAACTATCACCCCCTTAAAGCAATGTTTGATCTTTGACACAAGCTATAAATGCGGCGTAGGAGATGATAGCATTCCAGAATAACAAAATATATATACTATTACGTAAACTGAGTTGTTTGTAGAACAATTACACTACTTAACTCATGATTCATTGTGAATAAACCAGCGCTACTTGTTCCATTATGAGAAAGTAAATTAATCTGCTCTGAACTCTGATCCTTTCATTTACTGTGGTTTTCCTTTGTAGGCCAAGAAATGCGAGTAAAAAAACTTCAATAGCAAAGTAATAAATACATTCATTAATGTCAAAGTATTGATAAAACCACGTCCTTATTTCGAAATAATAGTGACGGCAGTAGTTCAAAGAAATTTTGCGAGCTACAGGAGAAACTAGAATGTGTGTAGATACTTATTTGGAACAGAACATGATGATGCACTAAAATGGGCTGAAATACCAGAGTTATAAAAATAATACTTGAAAATTATATAGTAAGATCAAAAGGTTTGATCCACACAAAAACAATCACATATCAGAAAAATTTTTGGGCACGTCCATATTGGGAGGTGTTGAATGACGTCTCAGCCCAGTGTTTTCTGTGTAGTACCCTGGTGATCAAAGTTTGCACGTGTGTTTCGTAGAATTATATCCAGAAACAGGTAAGTCTAATTCGCGAGTACAGAGTATTTTCATCGAGAAAGGAAGATGTTCGGATACCTCAGTGCTACACAGCCAATGTTATGGCTATTAATGAGCAACAATCACTAACAATTATGTGACAGAAGTCGTATGTTTTAATAAGATTACATTTTTTATGTGAAAATTATTAAATTTGAGCTATAAGTTGAATTGTAATTTATATAGGGGAAAACCCTAGAAATGGAGGTAGTAAGTTTTGTCTATCTCTTATGGTTTACCAGTTATGCAAAAATCATTCAAATTCATTCAGAAAAAGGATCATAGGGTATTCGTAGAAAATTAATTATGCAAATTTATTATTCATGGAAATGTCATGAGTATACAGTATTTCAATCAAAATAAAAAATATTTTAACGAAGCATTCCATGCAAATGGTAGTTTGGGTGGGAGGAATTTCTTTTAAGCCTGTGCATCAGTTCCTCGAAAGATGCTGAAGCTAAACACCAAGTCGATCTTCTCGTTTCAAATATATTCCTCACATTTAATTCTGATCAATTATTATTATCGATTATTTAAAAATGTGTTGTTTTTACAGATTAATGTATTTAATCAATATTAATCCTTGTTCACTTTAATCTTCTCGATATATTAAGATTTTGGGTTAAGCTAACAGAGGTTCTATATCTTTAAAATTTCGATTCCCCTTCCCCAACCACCCACACACACCCACACACACACACACACACACACACATACACACACACAAATCATATCCTTTTAACTTTCTGTACTACTTCGAATTGAGTGAATAGAGGAAGTATTGTATTCCACCCAAAAATTCGATACCGAGATTTCACGTTTTGAAAAATACACATTTTGAGATTCTTTGAATCCAAAGGCATATTTAGAAAAAGGTCCGTGTGTGTGTGCTCGTGCGTGCTCGTATCATATCTCAGAAACGAAAAGTCGGATAAATACCAAATTTTGTATTTAAGTTCAGTATCATTCAAAGATACAATAGGAAGATTAAAAAAAACATCCTAAACTATCTTTTATATACAATATTTTTTCTATTTTTTTATAATTCTCATAATACTTCTAACGATTTTATTAAGATGCCACATATTTAAGAAGCTCACATACAAACAAAATGTACATCTTGACTGGAAATTGTCTGTGAAATCGACTCATTCAGAAGAAATTTTGCATGATTTTGTACAACTGGTAAAGGTTAAGATAAAACAAAAACCTATTTCACAAAAAATGCAGATCTCTTTAAAACAAACAAATTATTTAAGGTTTTGTGGCATCAGCCATTTCCGAGATATCCCTTTTTACCGATTTCATTTGTTCAAAACGTTGTATTTGGTTCTGGTCGCTATTCATTTGTTTTTCGAAATGTAATGGAAAGAGAGTGGAATTTTAAAGCCATAGCTAGCCGCTTTTAAACATCAGACTACCGATTCGATTTCCTATATCCCTCTGGTACCTACAACGAAATGTGTATGAAACTATATCTGCAAATGTTAGCTCAATAAAGATGAAGCAGATAAAAAAACACGTTCTTGCGCTGTCTAAAAACAAATGATAGTGGGTAGAGGAAGTCATGCGAATGTAACACAATATGCTTTTTTCAGGTAACCTCAAAACTTAATTCTCGTATAATTCGATATTTTATTTTTAATAGAATATAGTGTTTCCTCTACTATCATAGATAAGTGTAGAGAAAGTAAAATTTGGTTTATCGTGCACTCAAAGAAGTGTATAACTACACAGTTTTGATGAAATTGAACCAAACATTCAGAAATTGAATATTCAGCCTCTCCTTAAACTGACTTTGCGGAATATGAAGAACCTGTCCATAACAGAACCTTTGAGGTAATTTTATTGCGCGCGGATGGTTATAACCTCTGCAAAGCTTCTCCTTCATGTCACGCTTTTATGCACCATCTGCCTCGAAATAACTCTCTTCCTGTTAAGACGTGTTATTGCAAAAGCTCCTTTCACGCAGGATTATCTAATGCAGTTAACACTAGGTAATGCTGATAGGCAATGTGTCGTCAAGAGATAACCCTTTGGTGCTGTAGGAAACAAAGGTCAAAACTTTGTTAATAAATCTGAGAAAAGTAGGTTTCGAATCAAAGGGCGACAACTGAAGAACGCGAGGTCGGTAACCCAAGAAAATGACACACATTATCTGTATCACAAAAAGAAATGCCTCCTTTAAGCTCTCGAAAAATTTGCAAATACTAGTTACTCTTTTCATCAACGAAAACCTCATGTGATACCTCTACATTACATATAGATGGTAATGTTTGAAATAATTCTTTAGTCCTTTATAAACAGATTTCTCCCCTTTATTACGCTCCTCTAGAGAGAAAAAAAACCTTCTGAACACAATAAGAAGAAACACTGTCTACACTGAGAGCATATTATGTTTATCATAGATACACTCAAATTGGAGGCCCCCCCCAAAAAAAAAGTGGCCAGTGCTTTCTTTATCGCTCGCATGTTCTAAGTGGAGTAGTTTTTAAGTTACAGCCGGACAAAAGGTCAATTTGCCGTTGTTCCTCTCCTACTTTACAGTTCCACATCGTCCTCAAACTGCAGCGCAGCCAGGTAGCCCGACCAGCCCTCAAGGGGATTATCAACAGCTGGCTGGAATGTGGTAGTTCTTCCAAGCTATTTTAATTTACTTTTTGTATTTTATTATTTATTTATTTATTCACTTTTTTCAACATCGTAGAGACTGACGATGTTTTGAATGTCATAATTAGAGAACAGGTTTTTGCCACCAATTACGAGTCGGTGGAGGCGAACTGCAAAATATAATTTGCAAAACATTAAAACTTAAGACATGAGTGGTAATACAAGTTGCAATTTGAATCTCTTAATTATTTGTTTTGAGAAATGTTTATACTTTCTCCTTCAAAGTAGAAACGATAAAAGAAATATAATTATGCAACTTATTATTTAAAATAATAAAATGATTCCAGACAGAGTTTAATAAACTCTTTTTATAGACACTGTGAATCATTTATGCAGTCCTCTCTCCATTCCTGTGGGAGAAGAAAGATTTGGAATATGGGAAAACAGAAGGAAAACTGAATCTAAAGTTTCTAATGTTATATAACCGTCGTAGTGATTTGATAATTGCATACAAAAACCTATTACATTCGCACTTAGGAAATACAGTTTCGAAGAAACTTGCATTAAAGCATGGTGCATCACTCAGCAAGCATTAATTTAGGTATTATTTAGACAAAAACTGGTAAAATGGTACCTACTAGTACAAGAAATTGAGCAAATTTAAATCTACTGATTATCCCCTTCATGAAGTGTGCAGCTACAAAAAGACTACCTCCTTAAACTGAACTTTTCCTTTCTTGTAGCCGGTAACAAAACGAATTTGCCGCTGGATGAAAGTAACATTATGGACATCAGACAAGTTCTGCCTCAGGTGGAGAAATCGCACGCTCCGTTGTTCGCCCATATGCGATCTTCTGTCCGTTTTCTTAATAAACACCTCCGCACAGAGGCACAACTTCTCAGCATCGCTAAATGCTGTCTGCAACATTCAACTTTAATGAAGTTCTTAATGTTAGAATGGTTCGAGCTAAACATTTCCCAAAACTTCTGGAATGCCCTGACTACATTCACTAGATGTGAAATAGAAGGGTCGCTCAGATACAAAGGAGATTTGTATTCATTACCAGAAAGCTGCGTGCACCATAGTTGCACTTCTCGTGATAGTTGTCTATCAGGGAATGCTCTTATATTAAACTGCCTTTCTTTCTTATTATATTGTTCCTTACGGTGTAAAAGTTTGCCAATTACTTTGAGAATTTCACCAAGAGGACTTAAGAGGTAATAATTAAAAAAGTTCATTGTTTTATTAATTCAACAGCGTAAAAAGCAAGGACTTTTTAAATTTTGTTTTCTAAGGTAGATAATGGCCATGTTTTATTTGTAAATCCTGTGATAGTTTAGTAATATACCTAATGGAATGCAAGATAAAAATTTGGTTCCAACATTTTGAAAATGCACCGGAAGGAAATCTTCCAGTATCTCGTAAAAAAAAAGGAATCTTAGTAGCTAGAGGCTCGCATTTGGGAGGTCCCTGGTTCGATTCTCGTCAGGCCGCTCACTCTGACCGTGAGATTTTTTTTCGTTGTTTCCCTAGGTCAGTAGGCGAATGCTGGGGTGGTTTCCCTTCTACCACGAATTTCCTGTCCCCTTAATTTCCTTTCACCTATTTCACCTCATCAGTTTCAGGGATGTAGGGCCAGGCGACGGTGGTTTGTGTGTTGCGGCAGGACAGTGAAATTTGCGGCCCGTAAACTTTATCTCTGGCTCCCACTTCCTTCCTGGGAGCAGTCTAGTCTATTTCCGGGATCTCTAGGTTGTGGCCAGTGCAGAGATAGCTGGCGTCAGGATTGGTTTCATAGAATCGTTAGGGACTCTATCTAATTAGTGCACTTCGTGTCGATCTGGTCACCCTTCGGATCCCCCCTTTTACCCTTCCCCCAAGGAGTCACGTTGGAAGCACAAAGGTCAACTATGACCCATGTGTGATGCTGTGCTCCAATTACTGGAGGCCTCTCCGTCTGCGTACTCTTAACCCCTGCAAAAGGAATTGATGTGACAATTATGAAGTTAGTTATAGAACATGCCACAAATATTTGGTAAAAAGAATCTAACTATAAGCTTAAGATATACAGAATTTCCAGCTTCACAAGTCTTTATAATTACTTTAATGAATAGCATTTTAATTAACTGGTAACTAATAAAGAACCTCCACAAGCAGTCGCATACCTGATAGAATCTGCACAAATGCATTGCAAGAGAGACCACCTGGGGAAGATCAGTTAAGGAAATGCAGCAATATATGTCAGCGGCGTCGCTGAATACACCAGCAGCAGTTGTATGTCAATTTGCAAAAGATAATTGAATCGCTGACGTGAAAAGACTTGTTTTGTTGGTAACGCTGGTATCGCAGCCAGCAAAACAAAGGAACATGCAGCTTCACTATGTACATGAGCGTTTGTTAACAAACGATTTGGAAAAAAGAACAGGGAACACTCTATAAACCTTATGCAAAGACACGTTTACCGTCTGTACACAGATGTAATTGGCTAGATTCTAGTTTTATGCTGAGTGCCTTTTTAGCATGTTAAAGTGGTATTAACAAAATACATTTCACTCAATTAAAGGTTCACTGTCTCTGACTTTAGCTGCTTTGTTTAATTCTAGCTGGCAGTTCATTTTAGAGCACGGTATCTTAATCGTGCAGCGGTGTTGTGCAGGTACGCGGATACATCTTTCCAAATGCTGTACATGGTGGTGGTTTGGCTTACAAGTAAAGCAAAAGGAGGACATATATTCAAAGTGATTGTGAAAAGCAATTTTATTTAAAGCTGATGTTGTGATACAAATAAAGTAGGAAAAATGTATTATAACTTTTGCATATTATTATTATTATTATTATTATTATTATTATTATTATTCGCTACATTAGGAATTTGTATCAATATGATTTAAAACCAAAATGTCTTATTCTTTGTGACAAAAGGAAAACGTGTTGTATTAAATAAAGCAAAATATTGGCATGTTAATAACACAAAACTATGATTAGATCATTGCAGTTTTTATTTCCATAGTTTAATACAATGTTTTATGCATAGGTTTTTCAATTTGCTGTTGCTGGAAAAAAATAATAATTTCTTTGTTATGCAGGGTGGACCATTTAAGTTGAGACTGTACAATATCTCCAAAACTAAGCGTTGTAGAAAGAAATGTCCTGAATAAAAGTTGTTTTATATTATAGGGGAAGTAAAGACCATTAGTAGTATTTTAGTTGGAGGATGTTGTGATGGTCATTTTAAGGTCAATTTAAATTGACCATAGAATGACCATCTTAACGTCCTCCAGACAAAACACACTAATGGCATTTACTTTCCCCGATAATATCAAGCAACCTTTATTCAAGAAGGTTCTTTCTACAATGCTTTGTTTTGGAGATATTGTACAGTTCCAACTTAAATGGTCCACCCTGTATACACGCAAAAAGAAATAAGGGAAGGAAGAGAGAGAAAAAAAGATAACGGAAGTTTTATTTAATGTATTTTCTGTAAAAACATTTTCACTTCACAGCTCTTAAAGAAACAACTATTTGGTTATACTCTGCGTTATAAGAATAAAGGCACTATGCTGTTGTTTTGTGATTCCAATGTCAAACTGCAAAATCGTTTCTTACACCCCTTTAAAATAAAAACGTTCCTGTATTCAGTCGGCGTACAGCATATTGTTCGTGATTTCTTTCTCCCCTTTCTTTCTGCAATCAGCTGTTTAAAGGACCTTTCTGAGTAAGCATTAAGCTTTCCCGTGCACTAACAAGCAATGAGTTGATGGTCCCCGGTCTAGGTGCACAGAAGGTTTCCTATTGGTTGGTGCTTATGCGGTTTCATTTCAGCGTAACGCCTCGTGATTTGCAAATCCAAAAGGAATTTGTTTAAAGATACATTTATTGATATTTTAACACTACCTTATCTCATACTAAATCTGTAATATTTTGAAAGACAGAACGCTTAGATATGCACAGTAAATTTTGTGATGGTTTAACTTAATGTTAAATTTGTCATTTAGACAATTTATTTTTTCGTTTAGGACAATAAATCTGTGTAATATGGTCCAAAACAATTAAAACCCATATGTTTTGTTTTGTCTGATGTTAATTAGCAACACTAAAATATTTGCGCACAATACAGGAAGGTGGTCTTAGTGTAGGTCAAAGTTTTCAACTTACATTTTAGACCTTACGTGTTTCAGAAGGGTTCTTAGTTACTGGTATACATCCCACAGAGGTCAAAAACGTAGGGAAAGTAGATCGTGGCTTTGTTTCCAGAAAATGAATTCCTATTAGCACAAAAACACTGTAGCGGGAAAAGGTGCTCTGCGCTATTTGTAGCGCGAAATCGTCGATCCTTGGGTCGTTGTTGCCTGTTGCAGTGTTCCTCTTCCTCGGCTATTAGTGCTCGTCGGTTGTTGAGTATTCCATTCCTAGCTATATTTAATTATTGAATCTCAGGTTCTAGTGGGTGAGGCAAGTTAAAAATACACTGCGAGTTTCCCTTAATCAGTGAAGTTTATTTCATACTTTGAATAATTATGGGCGGCTAACTTTTCCCATTATTGTTATAATCCCATCACTTTAAGTTAGTCAGGAGCCTAGCTATATTCACATGCACCCCACCCTTGTGCACCCATGTGCATCTGTAGTACCTCGTGTCGACGTGACTTCTCGATGAGTTAGAAATCAGAATAAGAGCGGGCTCTGAGGCTTTGTCTGCCCTTATATACGGGAGCTTAGTGACGCTCACCTCCGCGTTTAAAAATATAACAACGTTTCCTATTGGCCCTCAGGCCGCGTTACTCTGACATGTATGAGAATGTATGTCTGCAGATCCGTGCGCTTAGGCGCCATCATGTAGCGTTGTACCGCTCGGTGACAGGTACGGTCTTTATGTTTTGGAATTCTTGCTAGCTCGCCCATGTCTTACAATCAGCTCTGTACAAATGTTAGATGTTGAATATTTTAACATGTTAGTAACTTAAATTATTACAGTACAATCCTTATATGTATGGTTCCCCCTTCATATGTACAATTCCTCTATATATGTGTAATATATCCCCTTTCAAAACATAAGCATGTTTAGGCTAGAATTCTGGAAACTATTCAAATGCTAAACTGTGAAAATGCTGTTGTTTGGTTAGAAACAGTTTTAACTCGATTATTATGGGGGCATGAGACTATCGTAAATAATACGTATTTTAACATTATTTAACTTTAGTGTGGTTTCCAGACTACAGAATCGCAATCGGTACACCAGTAGCTCATAACTGTAGAATATTAATATTCTAAAACATTATCATACAGGATATTCGGGTAGATATTTGACAAACTTTAGTTGCCATAGATGGTGCATTATAGAACGAATTTTACTTATAAAACTACCGCTCCAGTAAAAGCTATACAAATTCACAATGACTATTATTCTCTCTCTCTCGCTCTTTATGTGCGTGTATTTTTCACATAACTTATGTAATTAAAACCACTAGTTTTATAACAACACAGTCCACTTTCTGGCACTATATGAGTTGCATATAACACTGCGTTCGTCTCGATGAACTCTAACCAGTGATCTACAAATTTCGAATACTATTCAGTGAGTCCGGAGCCTGTGTTGCTATGGAAGTCGGATGACAATAGAGGACTGTAGTGTGTGTGAGACTCAAACACAAGATTGTGATGCGTTAAGCGTGGAACTTGCCACACGGCGGGAACCTAGCAGTCTTCGTTATTAAACTGCAGCTGGTTAGAAGCGTCAGTTTCAGAGTGTGAAGGAGTGAAGGTCCTTACCAGTTTTATTAACCGATAATAAATGATTCGGATAGTAATGTCTCGGTGCTACGAAAGAAACCGACCAAATGGATGGAAGAGATACTCAAAAATAAGTTTATTTGCGGCAAAGAAATCTAAAATCATGGAGCCAGTTCTCGTCGCAAAGAAACAGGACAAATAGAAGATGACCAGTTGCATAATAATAGCATATAGATCAAATATCGTAACTATAAGCAAAACAACCAGTGGCTTAGGAAGAGAAACATTTATGAAAGGGAAAGTAAAGTTCCATCAGTTTAAAGAATAGTAGCTAAAACTAAAGTTATTAGTAAATATGTTTTTTCAGTTCACCCTGAAAAGCGTTCTTAATTTCAATATCATAAAGATAAATATGCACAGAAACACGATGGTAATGTTGAAAAATTAGGAGGGAGTGAGGTCTGGGACTCAAATGAAGAAATGATTTAAGATGTGAAGCATATAGACCAGATATCGAGTTCATGTTTTCATGTATTGTTTAAAGTAAGGTATGATTAATATACATGTTTTTATTTGGATAAATAAAATATTACTGAAAAATTGTAATTATATTATGGCCTCCAGCTTTTTCATGTTATTTGCATATTTGTTTCAGCCAACGTCCCGAAAATCCATTACTTTTATTGCTAAATCCTAAAAATATATAAATGAGTTTCATTACAACACAAGTCCTTCATATCCTCACAATACACGTATAATTAAAAGTCTTACCAAAAGTGTCTCGTCCAAAAATGCAAAGATCCTGTAGAAAAAAAATGGGATGCTGAGTACTTAATTTGAAAAGTTATTAAGATTTCTTTAATTATCTCAAGACTTATTCAATTGGACTTATGTTATGAAACTAGCGGCTTCACTTACAAATGATTAAGTGTCAGTGTAGTTTTACAAAATTAATGTGGTTTAAAGTAAATGTTTAAATGGCGTCTATTCAGCTCGTTGGATAGCAGTGTTATTGTCTCACTACTGACTGTAGTACAGTTCAAGTATATGTGATCTTCTACGAATGTCTTTAAATGGCAATACATTCTTGCCATGAACAAGAGTCCATAGTATCCGCAAGAGTTTCATAAAACATGTTTTTTACATAATCCTAAATAAAGTAATACATTAATCTAAAGTTTAGGAAACGGCGAGATCAAACAACAGGACCTCCTCTTTCTTTCCATGTATCAGGATAATGACGATTCAGGTATACAAGAATGGCAAGATTGAACTGAAGGACAGTTCAACTATGTTAGTGCCACATACATTCATATGCATAGTGACTCCAGAAGGTAGTTTACTCTTTGAAAAATTCTCCTTTGCCCTGTGAGAAAAAACCGTTAAATCTTTTTGAGTATTATCATTAAAATAACTTTAATTTTAGAAGTAGTTCCAATTGCATTATTTATTATCACATCAATCATTTTAGAAATAAAAATTAATTTTAAATAAAAAATAAATGCATTTAAGCTAGAACCAAGAAAAATTACACACATTATTAGGTGCAAATTTTGAATGTGATTTTAAAAAATTATTGCTTTATCAACTTTGAGACAACTTCTAAATATATAAGCATGCGCAAAATTCTATGATTAGGAACATTCTGAATCCTTGAACTTGCCAAAGTATTAAAAAAATGAGAAAATTTTGGAAAGTGTCAAGGAATGTGCACAATACGAAGCCTGTTTAAGGACAAAATGACACTCATTTTAAGTAAGAGATGTAAAAGAAATGTATGGGTTTTCTGCATTTAAAACAGTATTTAGTAATCAAATCTTTGCTACAGGAGCTCTCGCTGCGTTCTAGGTAATTTGTTCTTAGTGAAATATGAAGGTAAAGCAAGGTAAATACGAATAGGAGTATAAGAAAAAAGAGGAGGAGTTTTTGCTACATTCTGCTTCTCTCTTCATGATGAAAGATCCCAGGTTATGCTAACTGAAAGAGAATGCCACGGAACTTGCTTTATCCTACTGTAATCTCTGAAAACGAATATTTCTTGCAGCCTCCCAAGGGAGATCCAGGGAAATGATGTGGCAGTATTACGGAAAGATGAATCGACTTCGCTTTGCAGTCCTTGTTAAAGCTTATATTATTCTTGGAAAAATGCAGTCCGGTAGTTACAGAAATACCCCTCCTCCCTCCAAAAAAAAAAACTTGAAAATGTGCTGCTGTGAGAATCTCAAGCGCCATTCAAGGGTGTTCTGTTCATAGCTGTAAGTCTGACATCCACTCAAAAGCTTCCAAAATTGATGTTTATATTAGTTATTTAATGCCTATGTGTATAAAGGCAACATTTTTACTTTCTCTACTACGTATAGTAAGTAGGGGAAGTATTGCATTCCACCCAAAAATTCGATACCGAGATTTCACCGGAAATACATGTTTTGAGACCTCCTGAATCAAAAAAAAGTATTTTTGGAGACATGTCCGTGTGTGTGTCTGTGTGTGTGTGTGTGTGTGTGTGTGTGTCTGTGAACAGCATAACTCAAAAACGAACAGTCGGATAAACACCAAACTTGGTATTTACGTTCAGTATCTTCCAGAGATGCGACACGAAGGTTTTCAAGAAAATCCCCCCACTCCAGACTACCCTTTACATGGAACATTTTTCGAAAATTTTAATTTTCTCAAAAATGGCTCTAACGATTTTGATGAAAATATCATATGTTTAAGATAATGTCATGGGAAATGAAACGTATATCTCGAATTTTCTGGGAATGTCTTCAAAAGTATTCTTCATTGTGAACGACTTTTGCATAACTGGTAAACCATAAGAGATAGACAAAATTTTACTACACAAAAAATGTAGATCGCGTTAAAATACACAACTTATGTCATATACATTTCTTTTGTTGAGTGAACCGTTTTCGAGATATTGCTTGTTATTTCCTTAAATTTTCCAATACTTATACTTTTTCTCAAATTCGTTATTCATTTTTACTTTCTCTACTACGTATAGTAAGTAGGGGAAGTATTGCATTCCACCCAAAAATTCGATACCGAGATTTCACCGGAAATATATGTTTTGAGACCCACTGAATCCAAAAAAAGCATTTTTGGAAACATGTCCGTGTGTGTGTCTGTGTGTGTGTGTGTCTGTGTGTGTGTGTCTGTGTGTGTGTGTGTGTCTGTGAACAGCATAACTCAAAAACGAACAGTCGGATAAACACCAAACTTGGTATTTAGGTTCAGTATCTTCCAGAGATGCGACACGAAGGTTTTCAAGAAAATCCCCCCACCCCAGACTACCCTTTACATGGAACATTTTTCGAAAATTTTAATTTTCTCAAAAATGGCTCTAACGATTTTGATGAAAATATCATATGTTTAAGATAATGTCATGAGAAATGAAATGTATATCTCGAATTTTCTGGGAATGTCTCCAAAAGTATTCTTCATTGTGAACGACTTTTGCATAACTGGTAAACCGTAAGAGATAGACAGAATTTTACTACACAAAAAATGTAGATCGTGTTAAAATACACAACTCATGTCATATACATTTCTTTTGTTGAGTGAACCGTTTTCGAGATATTGCTTCTTATTTCCTTAAATTTTCCAATACTTATACTTTTTCTCAAATTCGTTATTCATTTTTTATGTCCTGGACATGCAAAGAGAATGGAATGCGCCACATAGCAACCAGCGATAAAATATTTGACTATCGCTTAAAAGCTACCATATTCCCCTTGCATCTACAAGAAAATTACAAATAAGATTGACATCTCGATATCTCGATTAATATGAAGCATATGGAGAATAGGCGTTTGTAAAAATAGATTGTACAAGAGTAGAGAAAGTCATGTGAGTGTAACACATCAGATTTTTTTATGTCCTGGACATGCAAAGAGAATGGAATGCGCCACATAGCAACCAGCGTTAAAATATTTGACCATCGCTTAAAAGCTACCATATTCCCCTTGCATCTACAAGAAAATTAGCAAAAAGATTGACCTCTCGATATCTCGATTAACATGAAGCATATGGAGAATAGGCGTTTGTAAAAATAGATTGTACAAGAGTAGAGAAAGTCATGTGAGTGTAGCACATCAGATTTTTTACTTTATTACTTTCTCTACTACGTATAGTAAGTAGGGGAAGTATTGCATTCCACCCAAAAATTCGATACCGAGATTTCACCGAAAATACATGTTTTGAGACTTCCTGAATCCAAAAAAAGCATTTTTGGAAACATGTCCGTGTGTGTCTGTGTGTGTGTGTGTGTCTGTGAACAGCATAACTCAAAAACTAACAGTCGGATAAACACCAAACTTGGTATTTACGTTCAGTATCTTCCAGAGATGCGACACGAAGATTTTCAAGAAAATCCCCCCACCCCAGACTACCCTTTACATGGAAGATTTTTCGAAAATTTTAATTTTCTCAAAAATGGCTCTAACGATTTTGATGAAAATATCATATGTTTAAGATAATGCCATGAGAAATGAAATGTATATCTCGAAATTTCTGGGAATGTCTCCAAAAGTATTCTTCATTATGAACGACTTTTGCATAACTGGTAAACCATAAGAGATAGACAAAATTTTACTACACAAAAAATGTAGATCGGGTTAAAATACACAACTTATATCATATGCATTTTTTTTGTTGAGTGATCCGTTTTCGAGATATTGCTTGTTATTTCCTTAAATTTTCCAATACTTATACTTTTTCTCAAATTCGTTATTCATTTTTTTGTCCTGGACATGCAAAGAGAATGGAATGCGCCACATAGCAACCAGCGATAAAATATTTGACTATCGCTTAAAAGCTTCCATATTCCCCTTGCATCTACAAGAAAATTACAAATAAGATTGACATCTCGATATCTCGATTGATATGAAGCATATGGAGAATAGGTGTTTGTAAAAATAGATTGTACAAGAGTAGAGAAAGTCATGTGAGTGTAACACATCAGATTTTTTTTAATTGTAAACAAATAACTTTTGAATTGTAATATAAGATGTTTAAAGAAAGTTGTAACACAGAATTGTAACTTTAAAGATGTCACATGAGAGATTTTAAAGCAAAAAAATAAACTTGCATTTGAAGCTTATTGAACAAGTAAATACATTTAATTATTTAGGATATAATCTCACACTCAAAGGAAATGCAGATTTAGAGATGTTCTACCATAAGATGTCATTTAAAAAGAAAACACAAGAGAAGAGAGACAGATGAAGTTTTATAAAGTGATGGCGATACCAACTACTCTATATGGTTCCAAAGTTTGGACATCGACAAAAAAAAAGAAAAAAACAGAAAAAACAACAAGAAAAGCAGAAAAACGCTATAGAAGCAGCTGAAATTAGATTTCTAAGAGCTGACGGGGGATATAGCAGGATGAATAAAAAGAGAGGCACAAAAGTTAAAGAAGAGTTTAATATTTTTTTAGATTAATGAAAACAAAATTGTAGAAAACAGAAACAACTGCAAAAAACATTTACAATCAATAAAGATTTTAGAATACAATCCAAGATGGAAAAGAAGGGTAGGAGCTCAAGGGTAGGACCAGGATTTTCTTCATTGGCACGAGGACGGAGCAGTTCAGTAGTGGACTAAACCGATAGATGATGATGATGATGAAACTTCATTTAAAAATTTCAGGGGAAAATAAATAGTTTTATAAATCTTCCTACTATAGCAGTATGTCTTTCGGTATAAAAATAGTTACACTAAAACAAAGGATAATTTAAAATTGTTTTTGCTTACTACGCTAAATACCTCTCAGTAATTAGAGGAGACATTGGATTTCGCCCACAAACTCAATACCGGAGATATATGCTTTCAGGCACCACGAAAAGCACTTTTAGGAAAGGTGCGCGCGAGCGTGGGTGAGAGAGGGAAAGAGAGAGAGAGCATTATAATTCAAGAACGAAAAGTCATATGCATACAGGTGTTTAATTCCAGCAGTTTCCAAAAGTACAACATGAAGATTTTCATTAAATACCACACATCCCAAACTGGCATTTTGAATTTCTCAAAAACGACTAGTAGTTATGGCTGAAACACTATATGTTTGAGTGTTAACGTGAATAAAGACCATATCTTGAATTTTCTGCGAAAGGCCTCTGAAGTCTCCTTCATTCTGATTGAATTTTGTATTTGCAAAATTCGGAAGCAATAAAACAAAAAATATATAGCTCATTAAAATGTACCATTTGTGTCGCCTAGTTTTAACTATTCGAAATATTCCAAACTGTATGATTACATTCTTTCACCTGAGGGAAGTTAAGTGAAAGTTTTCGATTTTCCTTTTTCATTTCCTTCTAAACAGCTATTTTACCCAGTCATGAAAAATATTTTACTTCTCCATGACTTCTGAATGTGTTTCTCCGTGCATCCCATAAACGTTTAAACGGTGTTTTGGGTTTTTTTCCGCTTGCGGAATATAACAAAGTTACAACGAATATAACTTATCGCTAAATCTAAAATCATTTCTAGACAAAAATATATCGTGAGTAACGTTTATTGTATATAAGCATAACTTTTTAATTAACATTGTTATATATAATATAGTATGTACTGTTTTAATTAATTGATAGAGAAGTTTTTGTGACAGTACCAAATGAGATTTTTTTTCCACCTCTTCAAACAAGAGTTACTGATACCGTCACTATAAAATTTCGCATAGTTAAGTACTACATAGATTTGTCACCTTAAGTATTTTCCCGAAAGTGGGGTATTATAAAGCGGCGAAATAAAAGCAGATGTATTGCTGTTATTATTGCGTTTGATAAAAAATATAATCTAAGTGTTTATAAATATGATTTTGATCAGTTTCGTTTACAAAATTGAGATAGGATGAGTATTAAGGAGTTATACCATTTCGTTTCTTTTTTCTTCTTTATTTTCTTTCTTTTGTTGTTTTACGTCTTTTTAAGACAACCTGGATTCGATTTTCCTTGAAAAACATCTTTTTTTTATTCATTGGAATGTACATAATGCATCATCGTAAAAAATTAACCATGAGAAATTTTGGAGGAAGACTATGCATCAGACATACATTGTGTTTCAACTTTAAATCACATTTTCTGAAAGCTTATTTTTTCATGTATAAATTTCTTTTCCAAAGTTCCCATTCAACCTAACTTGATGAATGTTCAGGACTTTTTTAATGAATGCTGTGCACATACAAAACGATATTTTAATAATCAGTGAAGTCTTGGAAGGCTTATAAGCGACACAGTATTGCAAAACGTTGAAAAATCTTTTTAAAATATTCCATTATGGGAAAAAATTGTTTCTCAGTAAGTAATGATCCTTAATAAAAATTTTGTTTCAGCATGAACACGAAGAATGTGTTATGAATGTACTGTAAACGCATTGGCTATGTAGCATTAGTAGTGTCAGAGAAAAAGAAAAATTTTAAATACATAATTTAACATTGAGGAGATAAGCTATTCCAGGTTACCTTAACCGGGTAGGTCATATCTGACGGTGAATGAACGAAATGGGCCCGGGGTCCCTAGAGTTTAGAGTTACCCAACACTCATTTTATCAGGATAAGGGATAACCCTCGAAAAATCCTAATCCAGTTACCTTGCCTAACCGAGATTGGAACATTGAAACATTATTGGAACAACCTAATAAAGTAAAATTTTTAGGTCTTTTAGTAGAGAAGCATTTAGATTGAAAGTCACATATTAACCACTTCACACCTAAGCTTAATACAGCATGTTATGCCATTCTAACTCTGGTAAACATTCATTCAGCTGATATGCTTAAGTTAGTGTACTCTGCTTATTTTAATTCTATCATGGAATACGGAATAATTTACTGAAGTAACTCAGTGGATATTAAACGCATATTTCTAATACAAAAGAAGGTTATACGAATAATTTGCAACACTCATAACAGGCAGTCATGCAAAGAACTATTTCAGAAACTAGATATACTAACCTTACCTTGTGTTTATATTTTCTCCATCTTAAAATGTTGTGCAAATAATCGACGTAACTTTATTGCAAACATGGAAGCACATAACGCTAGGTAAAAGGGAAATATCTATCGTCCAAATGCAAAACTATCCTCCTTCCAGAAAGGTGTTTACTATGAAACAATTGACATATATAATGCTCTCCCCCATAATCTCGAGGAAAAAAATAACAATTTCAAGGTTTTTAAAGCCTCCCTAAAAGAGTACCTGCTTTTACGTTCTAGTATACTACATATTCCTATAATGTTAAGTTACTATATTAAGCCAAATAGAAAATACCTTTAATATATTTTTATCTTAATACTGAATTTTGACCATCTGTTCATATAATAGATGTAAATATTGAGCAATGACATATGTTGTAAAGGCTAAGCAAAGCGCATTTTATACTCAGTACCTAACCATGCCAACTTTCAAAGTAGTAGAAATTTAACATTTACTATACATTTTTAGCACCATAATCTGAAACATTGTGCACTTTATATAGGTATTTTATATGCAAAATTGTTTTATTGTACATATTTAATATTTTGTAAATGTATATCTTAAAATTCTGACACTCTTTGCATATAAGCAAAGGTTTAAGCATTGAAGGGAAGAAATTTTGTATTCAGTGGACGTGACAATTTTTAATGTAATAGAAACTTGATACCTACTGTTTACATTTTAGCATCATAACTAAAAATTTGTACACTGTGTGTGCAAAAAGAATAAGTTTATTGTACATAATTGACAATTTTGTAAAATCCTGACACTCCTTGCATGCAAGTAAGGGTGTAATGCCTTGTGCAGTGACACAGGCTGTAAAAGCCAAGTTTTATTAAGTTCAATACAATAAAAATATAAAAGCTTTTGACCTGTTCTATGTTCAAGGCCTTTTGGCCATCAAAGAACCTACAGAACGCATCCTAATCTAATCGAACTCGGGACCTCTTGAATGTGAGGCAAACACGCTATCCGCGCAACACGGAGGTGGACTTCGTTATTGTTAATCATGCACTTAAAACAGCTAATGGTCGAGACATAGCTCTAGATGTTTCATATTATCCTATTCTGGTTACCATGGGGGACAGTGCCGACAGGACAGGCTTGCTTAAAATTAAACATATGGTAATGTCTTTTTATCCCTTTTATTAGTGCCTCAGAATATTAGTTACCGTATATTACGAAATTTGTTGCTGATGAAACTGCTGGAGTGATTCTCTCGGAGAGAGAATGTCATTGCTTTGGCTTCTTGATGTTATCTCTGTAGCCCAGTAGTTCTCCAATGATACTTAATTTTCTATAGGTTGATGGTTTTACGATGACCAGTGAATAAGAACACTTTATATTGCAAAGTTTCGTATCGGCTGAAGCTCATTAATTACTTCTTTTTCATGCTTCGACTTGAGCTATTAAACATAACCTATTGATTAAGTTTTACTTTTCATTATGTCTTTTTATATGATTAATTTCTCATGGCGCTCGCATTATCTGTTCACAATACAAATCGTAATACTTCAGTTTTTCGTAATCCACTGTAGGGTTAACTATACGTTATTCTTTTATCTAAGCTAAATAAAGATTAAATGATGGAAATTATGAATTCCGAAGAAGCTGGAATTGAGGTGAAATTACAGAAGCAGCAGAAAGAATAACACTAGAAGTACTTACTCAAAAAATTCAAGCCTTACCCAAATATGATATGGCGCGTAATCGCTTCATTGCCTGGCGTAAGGCAAAGCATGGTGAAAATAATTTCACAGAAAATGGTTTCTAGCGAATCATCAAAACATCTGACATCTCGTTTTTTTAAAGTCGTTTCTCTTTTTCAAGATCGCGTTCTAAACGTGATCTGTGTTAGTTTCGGGAATCAATACAATATTATTGATATTTTAGAAATTCGAGCGCTACACATTATGCCACAAGTATTAAAAGTGGTTTTATTTTGCGAATAGGAATGTTTACAAAACGAAGACTGTAGATAGAGTTTAGTAAACCTACGAGCCTTGTATCATACCACTTGTATTGTACTCTACTGTTATTCAGTTATTTCTTTGCGTATTCGCGGTGTTATAATGCTTTTTCAGAAGACTCTTTAAATGGTTGCGTTTTTTTATGGGACGCTGAATTAAAATTTTCTTTTCGAACTATCTTTAAACCTTTTAAAACATTTTTTTGCACGTTTGTTGTTTCTAAATTTATTCTGAGTTCGCTTCGCAGAACTTTAGATCTCTCACGCTTATATTATTTACGCGGCATTCGATATTGATAAGTTCTGCGATGCAGATTGAATATTTGCACGTACTTACGGCTTTGGTTCTCCCCTAGTTCTGTAGAACTACTACAGGACATTCGTTCGGATTCGTGGCCGGCCTAACGCGAATTTTCTTGGCATCGGGAAGCACCTAGCTGCCGGCAGTGTCGGATATTCATAGCCCCTTACATTCAAGCGCAAATTATTTCTCATTCAAATTATAACTACAGTAACTATATACCTTCGCCATGGAAGACGAAAGTTTAGTGGCATTCTATGCCGAGGTTTGCGAAATTCCTGATTCCTGTGCAGGCTTTCTTCTTCGTTCTAGTTTTTCTCCGAGTCACTGAGTTTTTCCTCTAAGAACACGGGGATTTCGGTTTCTTAACGAGAATAGATCCCGTTTCCTTAAATATATGCTCAAGATTCCGAACAGTTTTCTGTGAGAGGCGCACGAACAGCGGGGAATCTGTCTATAAATCGCCGTCTCGGTTCTATTAAAGAGTTTTTCACATAGGAATCATACATGTAGATTTTGTGTGATAAAGTATAGAAATTTTTGGCATTATAGCGGCAGTAACACACTATAACACTTAAACAGATGGTCTTACTCTTATCAACCTTTGTACAAAGACTTCGCGTTAACTGAGTAGCCGGCACCGGGGAAGGAACAGAAACAGCGCAGTCCAGCGCAAGTAATTTCCCTCAGTACGGCCATACGTCAAAACGAAAACTGTACTTGCTAAAACTAAGTCAATAGCTTTGTCTCATGGCTTCTTATTAGTAGCCAAGGGCAGAAACTGGATAAGTAAATACAACAGGGTGCCTTATTGGCTTAACTTATACATAGTATACGAGTAAATATTTACATTATTCTTCCATTTGTAAGTAGATGTATGTTTGATCCAGGATGTTAGCCTAGGGTCGACAATGTGCAGTGACTTATGCGTTCTGTGTATGTGCCACTATGATACGTTGTATCGGCTTTAAAACTTAACTAATTTAACACTGCACGAGATCAGGGGCGTACATAGAGAGTGAATTTGGGACGGGGGGTAGAACAGGAATAACTGAAACACACGATGTCGTCATACCTTCCTTCCGTGATCATTGTAATATGTAGATTTACTCAAGTCGTGTGGATATCAGTTGGTATATTGAGAAATAGAGGATTTGATGGATCAGTATGAAGAACAAGCAACTTTTTAAAGTATTTGTAGGGCCAAAAGTCAAACAGGAGTACACAGAGACTAAGCTCCCCAGACACGACTCATAGCCAGTCAGGTGTGTTAACTACTAGTCTATGGGAAGACCCTCTCACTTCACTACAATTACAGAAGGTGCTCTGTAACCATATAGTACAAACTACATGTGACTAAACGTGTGCGGATAGTAAATTGAGCGGAACGAGGTGTTTAATAAGTGATGTCACCCAATATACGGGATGATAATTTTCCAAAAGAACGCACTAAATCCCATATCATCCGCCAATACTTATCATTGTAATGTACTATATAGAATTTTTATTTACTTATTTATTAAAAGATAAAATGTGATACATAAGAGTAGGTGTACAAGAGTTAAAGAAATAAAAAATGAGACAGTGCTTCGATATTACGGTTTTGGAAATCTGGGAAAGCTTGGCCCCCCCTGAGACCTCCCTGCGTGCGCCTCTGTGTGAGATAAAAATAATTTTGATACATGAACAATACTTCATAAGTATAACGTTAAAAATACATCCTTATTTTAAAGCATAAATATAGTCGCGGTTACAAATATGTTTATATTCGATGCGTTCTGCCCTTTTTAACGTAATTAAAAAGTAAATAACCAGCACAATTAATAAGAAAATAATAAATGCTATATCTTTAGGGATTGATGAAGTTTTTTTTCTGGGTTCACATAATACGCGAGTAGAACTGAGGGTTTTGCTTCTAAGGTCGTAAAACTGTCCCAGTTTCATTTAGGATTTTATTTTATCCTCTCTCTACCTTCCCTGCTATTCTCTGTGACGCAGGGTTTCTCTAATAAACTAAAACTAACATTGTGTTCTCTTCTTGTTTCAGGTAAGCAGTCTCGAACTGGGAAAGTCAAAAGTAAGCACGTAAGTTGATATGGTTATGTGGTGGGAACTTCTCTGAACACAATACTTTGAGTAAACAAAGGCTTCTTGCTACACACGTCTCCTCTATTGTATAACTTTACATCTAAACTGTAACAAAGTGCAGTATTGCTTAAATTCTGTACCATATGCAAGCAAAAGCTTCGAATGCTTGAAAGGTTACGATCCTGGACAACAGGTTCATTAACAAAGGCAGTAAATGTGTGGGTCTCGAACTTAAATATTATACGAAGCCCTCGTGAACTTGTCTGATAAAAAAACCTCCAGTGAAAGTTATGACTGTTCTAAGAATAATATCGATAAAAATGCTTTTACTCTTATAAAATGCAGGCAATAGAAGTTGCTTCCACTTACGTTCTGTATAAAAACATATATCACGCATTGCTACGAACTGCTGGGTTATGAAGCAATCCTATTATGTAAAGCAAAGTTAAAATGCTTTATTACGAGAATAAAATACAGACTCTATGGAAGAACATTTCTTTTTAATGCGAGATTATAAGCCCTTTCCCCAACAGTGTTAAATCTGCAAATTCCTTGGCCCATTTAAGAAACTATTTAAAGTATCAGACTGAATCTTTTACACGATGTAGCTTCATGCCTTATGTCAGTGATCTACTTATATTCAGTAAGTATTTTTATTAGTGAAGATAGAAATATTTAAATATACCACGTTTTAATGAAAATCTATCAGTAATTATATTTTTAAAAAATAACCAACCATGTTATTACTACCAAAGTAGATCCCTAACAGTGCTTAGAGATAACTTTTATCATCATAAAATTTAATTTAGCTATCTTTAATAGTTTCTGGGAATTTATATCAGAAAATGATAATCAGAAAAAGCTGTTTAAAGTAAAGATTTGCATATATTTGTAAATAAACAGTACATAGCTTGAGCGTACAGAAACTGCCGTACTTAACAGTTGAACCAATTTGTAGAGCAAAATTTCCCCTAAAAGATGGCTAAGGTTTACCACTCCACCCCAAATTGTGTAGGAGTTCTGACTTTTTTCGGTGAAAAGGTGCAGATTTCACAGTACAAAAAGGTAGATGCATCACCATTTTTACAATACAAGCATTGTGCCTACAGTGTTGAACATATATCAAATTAAAGAGGAAATTCTAATTAATAAGATTGCACAATAAACTAAAAGTAACATATTTTGGCAATTTTTGCCATTTAACCTCCCCTTAAAATAAACTAACTAAATGTATGATGTATGAATAAATCTTAAATCTGCCATTTTGATTTCAGTCGCTTGCAATCGGAAATAAATGACGGAGGACCTTTCCTGTATAAAGATGAGTTAAAGCATGGAGGAGGCATATTACCGGATGATTATCACCTCTCCGAATGCAATGATTACACTGTAATCAAGCCGCATTTTTAGATGCTATTCGTTCATATCCTCTTACGTTATATGAAAGAAATAGATCAATTAATGTGATTGAAAATAATGCATTTAGTTATACCTTATTCATCTTCTATTTCAAGCCAATATGACTATTCCATTCGTACACCGTGTATTGACCAATAACATTTAGCAGTGCCTCGAATATTGACCAATCACAGTCGTTTATCTTACAATATGCTTGCAAGTATGTTTTAAAAAGTCAGATAAAAGTACCAGTTTCCAGATGAATTATGTTCTTGAAAAAAATGAGTCTTTGTTGTATTCTGATTTTAGCTTATTTTGAGGTTAACTGCTTTCTTTTGCCACTGTTGGTAACATTGATTAGTATTCCGTAACACATCCGTTTGTTCATTCATCTAGTAGACATGCCTGATCTGACAGCTGACACAGTGGTGATTTGATTTTAAACAACACAAGTAAGAAAATTATTATTATTTGTATAATCTGTAATGCTTTATTCATGGAATAATCTTAATAAATCTCGCTCGACGTTACGAGTTTCATCAGATGAATTCGCTCGTGCTTCGTCCTCGCAAATCACTCCATAAACTTTTAACCGCCCTGGGATTGATCATGATAACTTTTTGAGGGTGATTATTTTCATCCAGAATGTATCAGTAATACTAGATAAGTGTTACGGGCGGGTTATTTTCACTAAAAGAAAGGAAAAAAGTCAAACAAGTGCCTGGAGATGCTTAATTCCTTAGTTTTATTGAAACAATGTTTTACAATGACACATCTGTTTAATTTATCAGCTCAATTCATAGCAAGTCACAGAAATGATAAATGTTCTTCTCTATATACTCATTAACTCGTCAGATCATAGACTATAACACTGTTTCAAAGATTTACGAAGTTGTGGAATGGTTTTGTAGGCTTACATAACTGTTAAAGCGTCTCAGGATTTAGAATTTCCGTTGCACAAACTAATTCTTTCACCTAGCACTATGCTAAAAATCCAAAGGATTCGGGCTGGTCGAAGGTGAAGACCATGGAATTGGTCCTCGTCTATCTATCCATTACAATTCTCGCGACCATACTAAAAATCACATCTTCCTGCTCGTGAAATAGTTTTCCTTCTATCGTTAAACGAAAGCAACTATAGTAGGTGTAAGCAACACAAATGATAGACGAATCACAAATATATAGAAATGAGAGAGGTGAATTTTTTCCCGTGGTAGCACATCGTCATCTAAGACCAAATGAATGCATCAACAGATTGACTTGTGTCGATAACAACATGATACAAACAACCTAAGTTGTTGGATTGTACCTCGAATGTAAACTCAAAAACTAAGAATTTCCAGACATGCTTGTATGATACTTTTTATAGTGCTTTGGTATGAGGAATCCACCCCAAAGTTTCTCTAAATTAGTTTCATACATTAATTATGCATTATTATGCTTTGTATTCGTATTTCAGCCAATATTCTCTAGTTGTTTTTAAATTGTGCCTTTGTTTAGTCTGCATTATTCTCAAATATGAAAACATGTAAATATAACACTAGAGGGCATTGAAATGACAGAGGTTATAAAGGAGAGCGCGAGCTGAGAAAGTTCGAGAACCAATGCTGTATAGATTCTCTTGGTGATGTACAGGAAATATACTAAGTCACTTCGACTATACAGATACTTGTAGCCGAGATAGTTAAGACACAGAGTCGTGAACGGGAGTTCTGCAGTTCAAATCCCGTCAGGACGGTCTTCCCTGACTGAGTTTTTTTTCAGGTTTTCCTCAGTCCTTGGGGATACCCTAAACTTAGGCCTGGAAAGATTCCTTCCCCAATTATTTCATTTATGTATAACCATCATTCTTACTGCTGGTAAGGTACCTATGAAGTAGGAGCGAATGATTTAGAATTTCTTATCTTATATGACGTGAGCTGCTCAAAACATCCCAGTAGGGACAGAATCCCAACCATTGCATTTCTTCTGCCACAGAAGTTACCGCCTTGAGATCTGGTCAGCATGGATCTAACTGTAGAGACCAGGTTTGTCAACTTTGAAATAGAAAAGTACCGTACTATCTCTTCAAAATGATGGATGTTTACTCCAATTATTGCACATTAAAAAAATGTATTACTAACGGTTCTATGTATACATGCTTTACAGATACTGCTACGTTGACATTTAATGTTCAATGAAAATAACCACATTTTGACAAAGGCCTATTATTTGTAAAATAATATTTGAAACTAAAACACAACGCTAAAACTGGCAACCAAAATACACCACCCAATCATTTATATCATCCACTCCACTGTGTGCAATTACGTTAAGCCATAACGGTCTGACTTTGCCTAACACGAAATTCCACAACAAATACGCATCGTGCTTAAGAATGTACGCTTATTTAAACATACTGCCAACATCGAAACAGCATAATAATGATTGACTATTAACAAATATTAATGGAAATAGGATATCGTCGTTTCTGACTCTCCCCATATGCCCTATGAACTTCGGGGATTCACCAAGCGATGACTGGATGCATTTCTGAGGTAGAGACACACAGCTGACGGAATCTGTTACCTTCAATCGTAGGGTGGTGTTGATGGCGGTGGAATGGGCTTGCGGATACTTCACATGAGCAGGTCAGAGGTGAAGACCTGGATAGGTCCGATTTAAAATCCCAACCCAGAGCCCTGGGCCCTCAATACGACAGCAGGAAAGGAACCCGATGCGCTACCCCGCCGCATAATATATTGTACGATGTAATTCGTTGAACACTATAACTATTTATAGTTATTATATTAACAACTTTAAAAATATTGTAGGTATATTTTCCCATTATCGTACGTCCTACCGGCGTTAAAATTATCGTATGTCCTCATTATTGTCGTACGGTTTGGTGGTCCTGGCGGAGACGTTTGTGATCATTACTGATCCATTTATGGGCAGGTGTATAACCGATACGTTACAGCGGTGCGATCTTTTTTGCAATAATGGGCATCATATCGTAATTTCCTTAATTGTAAGGGTCTGCCGTACCTTTCGGGCGCCTGAAACTAAAGTTGACTGATGGCATTTCAGTTTTCTTGTTGGAGTAGGACGGACATGGAGAATTGAAATCTCTAAGAAGAAAACGAAGTTAAGGCATTGCAACATTAACTTAAAATACTGTTGTAATCTTAGGAGTTCCATCCGCTCTGGATCACGTGAAGGTGCACACCTTTTCTAATTAAATGCAGCAAGATTCGTGAGAGCGAAATCGTGCGGTCAGCATTTCAGCTTAGGTTAGAATCTTTCACTTTCGTTAACAATTTGTGTAAAAATGTCCGATTCATAAGAATTTCTTTAATAAAACTGTTGGCTCTTTAATTCGTTTATTCCATTTTGTTGCACACCACGCTTGACCTAAGGGGATGATCTGTGGCGTGTTAGGAGTTTGTAATAGTGAGAATTAAAGCAAAATTACCCGTCCATAACTTCATTATAGTTATGAAATGGGGCTGTTAGACAATTACACCTGATGAACGCTCCTAATTGAGATAGATGTTGGGGTTCCAGACAAGTAGTACTAATCTCATATCACTGTCTCACAAGCAAGGTGAGAGGGGTTCAAGACGGCCAAAAAAAAAACCCCTCCAAAAGAAAGCCCATTAAAAACGTTTTCTGAAAGCAGAGAGATTATATTTTATACCGATTAGCTCCTTGGGCATTTCCTAATAAGGCAGTACTTCGGCAATGTCCGCCGACAAATAACACAAAACACGGAACACTTGTCTCGGTCAAAATTACAGCAGACATGTCCGTTCTGTGGCAGTTACCATCAATTTTGATACACTGAAGAGAGCAAACGACCTGGCTGCTATTAGTGCATTCCTTAAAGTGTTTGATACTCGTCAATTGCAATTTATTTCTTAGTTTTTTAAATAATTTTAATAACAGTCCGCCACAATACGCGTGTCTATACGAACACTATGACAAGCATTAAAGCCAGGACGGAAGGAAATGAAGTTGAACTCTTACTGGACTTTATGCAACTAAGTCCCAGGTTACAAACCGCCCCTATCCCTCGTTCACCGAGAGGAATGGCTCAGGGCGGTTATATCTGCGGCCCGCATTCGGGAGGTTGTGGGTGGCCGACTTTCCTGACCCATAGGTTTTTAGGAGTTTCCTCGGGTCGCCAGGCGAATGCTGGGAAGGATCATTACATCCCTCGAATTTCCTGTCCCTCCATTTCCTCTCTATTCTCATTTCATTTCACTTTTCATCTGCTTGGTCTATTTAAGGGTTGCAAGTGTCGATGAAGGTCTCGGCGTGTGCATGGTAAGGGAAAAAGGATGCTCTAAGGAAGCCTTCGTCCCCGAGCTGCGAGTGATCTCCGGCTCCCGCCCCCCCCCAGGGAATGTGTAGGCCCACAGAGAGGAGGGGCGCCGGCTGCACCAATTAGCACTCAGGAAGTTCAAATCAGTAAATTGTAGGGACCTTACCTTCTGCTTGTCATGCCTTCTGGTCCGGCCGCCCTCTGTCTCCTCCCACCTCATCCCTGCCTCACGGGGTCGCCCCGTCAGGGGCTTAGTACAAAAGATCGAGTAGGTCCAGATGCTAATTCCCCCTCCGCTTCTAGTCCTATCCTAATCCCCGTCCAGTTTGTTGGCGTTTGCAGACAGTACTCACCCGAACATCACTGACTCATAGCCCTTGTTGTTTACATTCTTTGTATTGAGATATGGTTTGACTGTAGATAACTAAAGGCCAACTGCTTAAGAATTCCTTATTGATAAATTAATTAAATTAGTAATTTCGCGTAACTTTGTGGTCAATGAATAATTAAAATGTGGGAGGTTTGAAAGGAACAATCTGTATTTCCTGTAATATCCACCTTCTGAAAATAACGAAATGTTACGTTGATCCACATATATCTTGTACTATTTTCTTGAAAAATTTAGATGAGATGTTTCGAAAATTCCAATTACTAACCTATTATCACCTTTTTTGAGAAAATATCATAGAACCGTCAATTTGAATGAGACAACCTGTGATGAAAGATTGACTTTCATAATACTTTCACGATCGTTCTCAAGTTATAATAAATGGCATAAACATAAATGTAATACCGAAGCATTTGCACCATAATGCAGATGTTTTAGGTGGTTTGAAATATGGATTCCCAGTCAGAGATACCATACTTAGATGTTAGGGCTCAACTGAATTCCTATTCTCACAATTCATTGGCGTGTAATTGTGTGTTTAGCTTGAGAGTTCGCGAATTCCTTTAATGCTAAATTGTGAAGACACAATTGATTTTTGTTAACAAGTCCATACTTTCGATATATGGCCTAGGTTCACTGTCTCAAATTATGACCGTGATCCCAGAAATAATGCACAGAATTATGTAATTGCCAGATTTTTTTTCGCTGTTTGCATTAATATTTCTAACAAAATTAGGATTTATCGGTGATCGGCCTGGGCATACAAACTTGAATTTTGTACAAGTGTTAAAAAGGGGCCTAATGTTTTGTGGAGTGGTAGTCCTCAGTAAGAAGAGAAAAAATAGTTCAATAAACTAATAGTTTTGGCGATATTGTATTTTAAATTTTGTGTAATAACAAAACAGTATGTCGAAAAAATGTCCAATTTTGGGGTCATAATAGTTATAAAGCAAGGGCCAATAAACATGAGCCCCAGAAATATATACATTTTATAAAATATTTCCCCTAAAATGGTGTAGTGTGTCCTGTTCTGTTGTTACTGTACTACATATGCATAATATGTAAATATATAAGAAAATATGTCTATTTTATGGATTGAAATACCGTCAAAATTCAGGGTACTTAAGAAGAGCCTCTAAATTCTGCAACTTTTTAGAATTGTTCCCTAAAATATTTGTACACATAATTAATCTATAACCGAAACTTTTCGATTTTGCTTCAGTAATTCATACTAATGGACTGCACAGAAACAAAAAATCGTATTGTTTGTATACAGTGTATGATTGTAAATGTACCGATTGTTATGAATTTTAGTATATAATATAGCTAAAGTTCCACATATAAAATAAGCATATACAATTACTTTTGCGAAAGGGATTCAAAAGCTCGCTTATTATTAATAATACGAGGGGCGTCCAATAAGTAAGTTTCCTTATTTTATAAAAACCATTACACCACACCATTACGTAACAGCTGGTTACGAGCATAGGACACAATTTCTGGTTCACTTCTGATTCATCTTCGTTACGATGTTAAAATGCTTACCTCCAAGATGACCTTTTAGTCAGGGGAACATGTGAAAATCACTTGGGAAAAGATCCGGTGAATATGGAGGATGCGAGAAAACCTCCCAGTTGAATCTTCTGAGCTCCGCCTGGGTCAAGATTCAACTCGGATGTTTTCTCGTATCCTCAGTATTCACCGGAGCTTGCCCCAAGTGATTTTCACATGTTCCACGAACTCAAAGGTAAGCACTTTTAACACCGATAATGAAGTCAAATCAGTGAACAGCTGGTTGCGAGGCCAGGACCCGAACTGGTACAACACTGGCATGGAAAAACTTGTCACGTCCCCAAAAATGCTTGGAAAAACATGTTGACTATGTAGAAAAGTAACAGAAGGATTGTACAATGTAGATAAAATTAACTCAATATGATCAATTGGTGTAATGTTTTTACAAAATAGGTAAACTTACTTATTGGACGACCCTCGTATATATTATTAATAATAATTAATAACGTTTGTGAGATGTTTCTAGTTATATAGAAAATTCCGATTGGACGAATATTTAAGAAGTTATAGTACATTTTACGATACTATTATTCGTGTACACCAACCGATTACCACGATTGTGTTGCAAGGATAGGTAAGAGCCACAAGTTTGTGTACTATTGAAACTGTTGCTTGTGTTTTAATTTTAATTAACAGCTCAGAAGATATAGTTTTACTCTCGGTTTTCATATCACATGACCTATAAAGTTGCACAGAGAGGAGAGGGAGTGGAAAGTTTGAGAGAGAAAGCGGAATAGTGTGGACAAAGACAGACGGAAATGTAGGGAGAATGGAAGAGAGTGGGAGGGGAAGACACAGAGAAAATGGGAGAGAGACACACAGAAAAATATTCGCGTTTAACGTAATAATGCAAAAAGAGTGTTTTTTCTTCTACTCCGTAATAAATTTAACAATGTTGCCGCAATACTTCCGCCATAAAACAACGCTCCTGAAATTTAACGCTATACGCATATATTTTCCTGCCCATTGATACTAGGATACAATGAATCAAATGGTTGTAACGGGACAAAATTTGACCAAAAAGAAAAAGCCAGAATTATTGCATGTTGCTGTATTTGGCGGTACACATACAGGTATTACATGAAGGAAATTAACTACTCTTGTATTAAAACAGAGCATTTAGCAGATATTTCGTCACAGCAAACATGTAAAAGGAGGAACATGGTGCCCCGAGTTTGCGCAGTCGCTGCAGTACCAATCAAGTTTTAATTACTTTGCTATAAAGCACGTAATATTCTTGTCTCAAGCATCTCGTTAAATTTACACGGTATTTTCGAAAGAAACGTTATTGACATCTAGAAGGTCGTTTATTAAGAAACAGGTTTTCTTTCGCTAGGCGCGGATAATGCAATAAGCCGAGCAGTTTCCCCTTCCATCTGCAGCTCCATTCTGAATACATCACTGTCGAGGTAAACCCTCAAATTCAGCACTTTCGCTGAAATTGCTTGTGGTACTCGGTTTATTGTTTGTGTACGATTTGTGCCAAGGTAATTAACTACAGTTTTGCACGTTCAATTCTCCACGGATTTCTACTACGCAGCGACACTTAGATTTGCAAAAAAAAACATCGTTAGTTACACAAGAAGTAAGAGGAAAACATTAAATAATTCAACAAAATATAAAATTCTTAAAAGAATATGTACAAAACATTTCGTCAATAAAGAAGAATGACCTGTTCAGGTTAAAAAAGAAACATATTCGTATGCAGTATGAAAGAGGAAATGCTCGTAATATTTTCCAAAGTGGTTAACTTGGTGGCCTGGGATTGCGGAATCTTTATATTCACCTCTAATTCGTTGTATATGTTAAGGACATATGTATTATGTGAGAACTATATAGCTTTTATTATTAAACAATTATGCTACCAACGAAAGTGGAAAGATTTAAAACGTTATTATATCCTGTGATTAAATAAAAAAATCTCGGTATCGAATTTTTGGGTGGAATACAATACTTCCCCTACTTACTATACGTAGTAGAGAAAGTAAAATTACTCCACCATTCCGACCGATGATTGTTCCACGCCAACTTGAGAGACTGTAGCAGGTGGGGGGGACTAACGAAGTCAAGACGTTTCGCCAATATTTCTCATCTTTTTGCCTGAATTTCGGGGAATTTTTCATCCGTAATTAGGAATAATCGGGTCTGTATGAAACTGCAATTATACGGGGTAAAGGGGAGGATTGACCATATAAATCTAGACCACTATACAGTAATTTTAATTTCACAAAGAACGGGGGTAGGTGAATTAAATTAATCAATTGTCATTCTAGCTTAAAGAGCTACCGTGCAAGTACTGCAGCCAGCAAGTTAAAATTGTAATCGATATAATCAGTTTGCCTAGCGTAGGAACATTATAAGTCCCTCCCTGCTTGGGCCAGAAAGGACCGAGGCACAAACAGCAATGAGGCACTATCTGGCTCACAGAACACACTCCTTTGTTGTGTTTTACGAATCTGTGATTCAACAAAGGTAATATCCGTGTATATTAGGCCATAGGTTAATATTTTAAAATGTAATTACTTTCATAAATAATAACAGTAGAAAATTTATGCTCATGGTTCCATACATCTAACTTTCTAAGACAATACTTTTCAAAAAAATGAAAGATCCACATGATGAAATTTTGAAGAATTTTAAACTTTTATATTTTTATGTAATTAGTTCTGGAATATATTATTTACAATAAAGTATTAAACTTCGTGTAACATTTAAGCTTTTTCCGGAAACATAAAATAACGGTTTAATTTCCTAAAAATTAATCGCATTTTAAAAGTTAAATCTATAACTATACTTGTAATCAAGAAAAAGTTCTCTAGTTTTCTTTATCCACATTCAAAGATTGTATACTGAAAACCTGGTAGAAATTGAAGAAAATTCCATAATACGGAGGATTTTTGAGGCACAAATAAACAAGAAAATCAAGTTTTAAAATTTTACACACTAGTTGCGTACAGCGGTGCATGTTCATTTAAATGTCGGTTTTGGGCGTTTAAACCGCACTTGCATCTGATTCTGCAATTTTTGACGTTCTTTTTGTTTCCCCATGAAAATGTTTTTTTTCTCGAAATTTTGCCGAAAATTCATAACCATATAGCTGATAATGTTAGCGATACTGTAATAATAAAAATAATAATAATTAATAATAGCCTGAATTCGCACACAAAATATATTTCTATAGTTGTAAGTAACTTGTTTAAAGTTTTCCAAATTCATTGTACTTTTAGGTGTACAGTCAACCGAGCGGATAATTCAGGCTCACACTCGAGGTTCGGGTTTAAATTCCCGTCGGACCGACTATCCTGATTTTTTCGTGGTTTTCCCAGGTCGGTAGGCGAATGCTGGGGTGGATTATGTACTATCACAAATTGTTCTTGTTCCTAAATTCTTCGCATTTCATTTCCTTTCATCTTTAAGGGTTGCAGGGCCTGGCACAATGGTCGCTGGTATGTGGAGTGTGCAGTGGATGTGCTTTGAGGAGAAAACTTTTTCTTCACCGTCAGGGAACCTTCTTTCCGAACCTTCCATCCCTTCACCCCGGTAGGGGTTGCTACCAAGGGGCGTCGGGATGCTCACTCTGGAAACGATAGGGACTCCGCTGAGCTTTGCCAGCCGCCCACAAACTGTGCGCCCTTTGTACCCTCTAGCCTCAACTCTTCTTCCTGTGGTGCCCAAATTCTCCGTAGCTTCTGACAAGCAAACATTCAGGAGGGGAAGATAAACATTTCACATATCTGTTATGAAGTAGGTTTAGAATGCCAAAAGAAATATTTACATTTCTTGCTAGGCCGCCGCTTAGTGTGATTTTGACGATAATTCGGATATTATCATGAGGATATAACTACAGGAAAAACGAGAGAGCATCTGTTCACTTTGGGTGAAGAATACTATGCGGTTACGCTATACAGTAAGATTTTTTTTTTTTTTTTATGTTTAGGAGCACCAGGAAATAATCAACAATTAACTACTTTGACCTTCTCTGCAAACGATATTACTCTTGATTTCTTTCCCGGAGATGGCTCATATCTAGATCCCAATTGCAGCGAACTATCGGTCCCAGATTTACGATCAGTTCCATAGACATCATCTTCGGATTCATTAGTGTGAATATTGAGTGTATTGTAGACATAAACATGGCAACATTCTCCGATGCAGGCATTTTATTTTATGCATTTGTTCTGCTAGTTCAATTTCTTTATTAGTAAAGGAAACATATACATATCCTTCCGATTCAAATATCATAACAGGTATTTCTCTGTCACATAGAACAAATTCATTTTACCCCCACCATACTCTTCTCTCTCTCCCCCTCTTCTCTTTATTTGATTACCTTCCTCTTTGTAGAACTTATACCCCAAGGACCTACAAGCCTATGCCTTTGGCCAGTAGTCTGTCGAGGAGCAAGCAAACTCTATATCATAGGATATCCAGGATGGGAGATCAGCCCAATGCTTGGAATGGCGGTGAAGAAGAAGAAAATGAAATGCAGTGATAAAAGGGATCAAATTATCCAAACCAACATTCGCCTAGCGGTCGAATCGGTCGATTGGTCGAAAAGGGATTTGAACTCTGGATCTTACGAATGCAATTTACTCAAGTTACGGTGATGCCACAATAATAATTCACAATAGGTAAAACATGTGTGGACTATAACAGACTGGATAGCCCATCAGCAGCTTGCCTTGTCGATGACGTAACGGACGGCCACGTATAATACATGGCAGCTTATTATGTTCCAGAATAACGATTTGTAAATGGCCGTGGCGGGTACTGTATTCTCCGCGAGTTGTACAGTTCTGCATAATTGTACATTTAGCAAAGGTGCTTCCAACAGAAATCCAGCATTTTTATCTGCTCTCCTGAATGTTTGCTTGTTAGCCCTATCCCTAACCTGTAGGAATACAGTCATCGTCAGCACAGTGCCTCGATGTCAATAAACCAAAAGCAGCTTATCCCTCTAAGTGACTGGTTTCGAAGGGTAAACAAGTGGATATAGTTATCTTAGTTTGATCCTTCAACTGCAATGTTGGGCAAGAAACTTCTTGTAAATGTAGGTTTAGGAGACACGCACAGGCATGGTAATTACAATTCGTTCAAAACAATGCAGAATATTTTACAAAACTACATCCTTAATAACTTTGATAAGATTAGCTGAAGTGTATATGTTGCATACAAGAATAACATTTTAGTTAATACCAGCTTATTAACTCGGTAACATTATATAAAATAAAAGTTTTCAGTCGCCATCTGTAATATTCACGAAGCTTCAAATAAGTAAATACGCGCATCTTGTGAGTAAATGAGCGTGTTAATTTTGCACAGGATATATCACAAATTTAAATGGTTTCAAACAAGGAAGCCTCCTTTTAAATGTTGCCTTTAGATATATAAGGCGTTGAAAATATATAATTAAATACTTAGCAGTGCTATTTCAACCTCCCTTATCCAATAACTAAAACATATTCTATTATTGATGCAACATAACTGCGCAGAAATATGCAGCTAATTAAGTAGTTAGTCCTGGCCCCGTTTCTGTTCAGCACTTCGTTCAGGTATCTAGGAACCGGGTTCAGCTTGTCCACCACTGAACGAGGAAACGATTACTTTGTTTCTAGCAACTCCGCCCTCTGAATAGGTCAGCGAAGTTACGTTTGTTTATATAGAGCCACCACCCCTGCCAACCAGAGAATCTACCTATATATCACGTTATGCAGCCATAATTTGATATCTTTCCTCATTGTTTTCCCTAGATATGTATTAATATAGCCATTGATTGCACTGTGTTTCCTAATGTTATTTTCCATTCCTTGATTTGTATTATACATCAAGATGTCATTTTCCAAATATTTAAAGCTATTAACTTGTTCCACTATTAATACCATTTATACTATTTTGTACCTTTCATTTCCATAATTTTGATTTTATTAATATATATTTTCATATTATATTCCTGTAAAATAATATTCAGTACCATAACGTTGCTTAGTAGTGCACCTTCTGTTTCTGCTGGAAGTTCTTGGTCTTCTGCAAACAAGACTATTAATATATCTGCTTCCTCCTATGCAGATCCTCTTGAGATTGGTTAGCTTCCACTCCAGTATTTTATTAATGTATATAATGAAGAGAACTGGTGACAAATGCATCCCTATCTAAGACCTTGGTTTACCACTAAGGATTATTTCTCATAATTATCTTTATAAACTGTTTAGCATTATCTTGCATATATCGCTGCTAATGATTACATTCAAATGTGAACGTTTTTAAAAATACTTTATCATTGCCTTGATTGCATTATATCAGCCACTTACGCTGACGCCTCTTTTCAATGCAGTTTATTTTCTATTACTTATCAACAAAATTAAATTTCGTTTGTTATACTTGCTGTGATCACAGGTTCCTTCTTTAAATTTATAATTTTCTATGTTATTGGAAGTCATTTAAAAGAAACTTTCTAAACATGTTTGTTTATTTTCATGTGTTTTGTAATTTTGCTTTGGCTAGTAATATAAACCACTTGTAAGCACATCTAAGGGTTTTATATATATATATATATATATATATATATATATATATATGCTGTCCCCTATACATGCTATGCCACATTGACTATAACAGTTCAACCAAGAAGCTCTTCTCTATACCTTGTTGTGTAACTCGAACTGTGGGTTACTGACAAAGCTCTTGTCTAAGGGTTTCCACTAGATGGAATATCTCAGTCACAGAGCAGAACTATCTTCCATTGTAACCACAACCGCAAACGTCAATCTTGATTTAATGATATAACTGTTCCGAATTATCTGTCAGCAGGGTGATTAGGAAACCTGAGTAATCCATTTCACGTAAGATAGGCTTACTGAGCCTGGTCATGTGAAAGTGATTAGGTCAGCCATTGTTGTGGAGATGAAGAAAACCACTGATTTGTATGCCAAAACAGCTGGTTTTCTCAAAAGAATCATTTTTGTTCTTTTGTGAAATGACTTCAGTGAATGTCTTTCACAGCCCAAATAACGAATGTTGCGCACTTTGAACACTGCAAGATTTAGAAATTTAATCTTAAGTTACGAATTATGTATTATTTAAAATGGTATTTTTGGGCAGACATTTCATTTTGTAGTTATTTGAAGTTTAATGTGACTTTGCTATTCTACTTTTAAAAAACGCATCATTTATTTAATTCAGAAAAATAGTTAACAGTGGCTTATAAGTGTATTAGCTGTTTTCGAAATCCATAAGAGCTTGATAAAAATTAACTTATAAAATTTGTTAAAAATGTGTTCTTTATGAGTTTGAAAAAATAGTTTTCTTTTACATAATATATTTTACAGACTGTTTTTATACTCCAAAAGTCGTTTGTCAGCATATTTTCTAAATACATAGGTATAGCTTACCTTAACTCGGAGAGGCTAAAAGAAAGAAATGAAGAGGACCGTTTGTAAGTAAATACTTAAACATCTCATTTTCATAAAGACAACACGCGTTAAAGGCGCAGTGCTGCCACCTGTTGTAACCGGCCCCAAGCAGTTTACGACCCAGTTCCATCTCCCTCACAACTCACCAGACAGGCTTAGCACAGTTAAGTTTAGCTCAACCTGATACCTCCCTGCTAGCAATCGCATACTTTTTATACCCTTCCTTCCACGAACAGACGCTGCATAGGAGAGGTCACGTCTTCTTCCTTTCCTCTTTCGTAGGCGAAGTTTGTTCCTCTCCCCAAGCTAAAAATGAAGGAGGAAAAACATCGGCCGTATTCCGGGGATGGTATAGTGTAGAGACAATCAAAGCTCGAATACCTAGATCACATGTACTTACTGTAATGTATTGTTGTTGTCTTGGAAAAAGGACAAGCATTTCACCTGGTAAAAGATAGTCCATGGATGTAAAGATAATTGTCGGTACACAGCATTTTAACGAGTATCTGCAAAAGAGGAGGTCCTTGTTTCTTCAGGAGACTATAAATTGGGGAACACAGGCACTTTATAGACCGATATGTAAGGGAACACTCCCCTGACCCATTCTAGAGTCCGGACAGGAGATCATCTAATTACGACCTTACCTTAACTAAAGAACTCAGTTAAGTTTATTGTTTTATAATGTTAAGAGTGTTAGACTTAAGAAGCGGAGGAGGATTCGGTACTGCGGCCAACGCTAGGCAATTGCGAGACGAACCGGTGAGGCAAGAGAGTACGAAAGCGGCATATTGATTGCAGCAGGCACAATCAGCGGGGTCTCCATCGTTTCCAGAGTGAGCATCCGTGAGAGCGGACGGACAGGTCGGGCGTAAGTTTCCGTGCCGAGGAAAAAAGCTATTCTGTCCTCAAAGTACATCCATCGCATGTTTTACATACCACCGACCATCGTGTCAGAGCGTGCAACTCGTAAGGAAATGAACAGGAACATTCGTGGTAGTATTATAATTCACCCCAGCAACGTCTGCTGACCACAAAAATGGCCAGGATGGCCGTTCCAACGTGAATTTAACCCAGGACCTACCGCATGTGAGCTTCAGAGGCTACCGCTTGAGCAATCCCACCCGATGATTTAAAAGTTATTTGATCCGAAGCAACCAAACATAAACTCCTAACGAGATTTTAACTGCATTCAAATGAAGCGTCTTCAGCAGAGGCCAAAATTTACTCTCACGCACTCACTCACGTCCAAAGATTAACACAAAAGCATTGAGGGCTGCAGCGGAACGCGGCGCAACAATCCATCAGTTGCGGAAATTTAGGCTTTGCGACGAAAGTTTATGTGCGAATATGGGAAAAAAATGCAATCTGTGTACTGGGTGGACAAAACAAACAAAACTATTTTAGAAAGAGTTAACGAAGGGAGAATAATGTTCAGATGCAAGTCCATCAGTGCTTGATCCTCGGCCCTCTACGGCCCTAGCAGGACGGCAGTGAATTCTGACGTGATGCAGTTTGATAGTGAGATATACTAACTGTGCTCACCGGTCAAGGGCGTGAGTGGAGAGCTAAATGCAATCTCTGCTTAACTTAGATTGATTTTTGGTGATCAAGTTTCGACGGTTACTGTAGGTTTGATGATTGAGCGTGTTTCAGATAGAGAGCCTTAGTTGAGTAATTGTCTTACTGTGCCATCTATTGTCGCTGTAGTGCTAATTTGAATGTGGAGTTTGATATTGTGGAAGTTGTTGAAGTATGTTTTCTGTGGTGAAACTTCTAACTGTTCTTTAGAGTGTACGCATAATCGGCGTTATGCCGGACAAATGGTTTTAGTTGCGTAGTCACCCTCCTATGGGTTGTAACTTTAGCTCAGTGTTGAAATATCCAGTCTGATATCTGTATAACTAGCGAGGGAAGCTACAAAAAAAATCAGGCAGATTAGACTATGCCTTCAGAATGCGGGCCAAAGATCATACCGACCATACCATACGGTAGATTGATCTTCCATTCACAATAGAAGGTTTTTAGAAAGCTATACTATGCTGGCACCTAAGCCACCATTAAAATCTCTCACCTTCGCCTCCACTCTCTTTCTCTCTATTTTTAAAGTGTATATTATTATTTGCTTGTGTCCTTTATGCAGAAAATGTCAATCATAAATAGAGGAAATTCAAATATTAGGATTTAAAAGAAAACAGGGCTACTTAAATAAAAAAGGTATCCTTGATGATATCAATTCTCGCTATGTTGATGACCTCATGGGTACGAAATTAACACGATCAGCGGTCGTTTATTACTCTTGATTCTAAATGCATAGACTCGTAGCGCAGTTGTTCGGTATACACGTCAGATAAGATTATTGCAGTGATAGTAAGCTAATCCTCTGATGCAAGAACTTGTATTTTAATTTCGGAAGGCATGCTGCTTGTCTTACAACAACAGGTGAATGTTGTCTGATTATATAAAGTTAACATAGAGTTCGATACCTGCACGGCTAGTTCTGAACCCGATCTACATCTTTCCTGGTCTACCTCTAAAGCTTAACACGGAACTGTCTTGCAGGATTATATAAAACACAAGGGTTTCTAGATTTTTTATGTTCACGTATTGAACATAATTGTTAGACTTTATGCATAGGTAACATACACAAGTGATAAAACTGCAACCAAAACTGTTGTAGCAGTTTTCGATTTTGGATCAATAACTGACGCAATCGTACCTACTTAACTTGCTACAGTGATGTAAAAACTGTGTGTGTGTGTGTGTGTGGATTCTGTAGATTTTTGCGGATTAGCAGATAATTCCAAAGTACAATATTTACAAAAGTCCAAATACATTTTATATAACATGTAACTTGTATAATTTTAAAATTTTTGTTAAAACAAAAGCAGTCGCTTTTAAAAGTAAATATTCAAACAGATCAAAGATCGTAATAATGAATGAAATTCCGGAACAATACATGATTTTAAATATCTTGGCTTATGTGATACCGTTCAAAAATATTTTTTTAAAATTAGGAAAGTGTGCAATTTAAATTTTCGGTAATTATTTTACCTAAATTGCTTTATGACAGTGAAATATTAGTACTAACCCAAAACAAATTAATACAATTCAAGCTGCAGAAATGAAATTCCTCCGGAGCGTGAAGGAATGCAGTTAAACATATAATCAATACATGCTGATAATAGATAAAAGTGGACTGAATATTTGCTAGGAATCGAAAAGAAAATATTCCTAAGTATTGCCGTAATAATTACTATTCGCCGAGGGAAAGAGATCGAGGGTGACCCAGGAAACGCTAGAGACATTGGTGAAGCCTTAATGGGCATATTGGATAATCCATGAAGTGAAGAATGAGGAGGGGAGGAGAAGACTATACAAACGAAAAAATTGAGAAATAAATGTCTATTGGTTGTGTAATGCAATAGATTTACATTTAGATTTACGGCAAGATTTAACAATTTTCACACACGCGCACACACACTATATGTACACCAGGTGGCCCATACTTACCATCCTTAGTTGAAGTTAGTTTATACCGAATAACGCGGATGTCAAAAGGTTTGCCTAAGCAAACCTGCAAAGGGGACTCCATACCGACAGAAAAGAGACCACCAAATGAAAGACCAATGCTTGAAAACGAACACTTTAATGGTGTTACTGGTCCAAGAGCTCCTTCGGTAGAGAAACTGCCTGCTATATGTTTTGGGTTCGATTCCCGTATGGGCTCTTTAAACAAAAACATTTCAGTAGTGCCCAGGGTATGGTGTTTGAATGCGAGAGTACCTGTGCGTGCGTGCGTGTGTGTGTGTGTGTGGGGGGGGGAAGTTATCAGTGACAGTTAATCTACAATCAGTAAAACTTTTGACACCAATTGGTGCCGCAAAGTTAACAAGATTAAACGAAATTCTGTTTTTATTGTAATTATGCATCTTTAAAGGTGTGTTAGAACTAAATAATTTTCTATTAGTTCATTTTTATAATAAACATGAAAAAACATGCCCGCCCCTTGGTGGACGAATTGATGTTAGGGCCTCTCAGGCCTCCGTTCTACCTGGAATAATCCATCATTTCTTAATATCTCTGTAGTAAAAAGAAAAAGATAATAAAATAAAAAGTGCACAGAAGACATGCCTTGTCTGAAAATGTTCAGAACATACAGCCTTCGAGCCTCAGCTGCATCCGTGTGTTCGTTATTGGTAAACGTTACATTTTTTTTGTCTGAATGACCTGGCTCGCACTGCATGCAGGCTACTACGCGACGCCCATCGGTACGATATTACCACGTAAATATCTGCAGACAGCAGCACTACCTCAGTGACCTTTCGCTTTATAGCTGCACTGCCCCTTTGATCATCAGTGATGCGGCAACTTCTTTTGCACCCAAGTATGCAGGAAACATAAAACTGCAAAGGACGGCTTGTTTGGGCCACCTGATATATGCGTTGTAATTTTCCGTAGACTTATGTTATGCTCAATGTATAATAACATTTGCTGAATTTAAAAAAAAACAATAAAAATATGTATGCTGTCCTAGCTAAAGTAGCGTTTAGAATTATTATACTTTAAATGTAGGAGCGACAACAAATTCTTAACTGTCCGATCATTCGTGTGATGGTAAAACTGATATTCTGTGTTTGTAAGAAATTACACACGTGAATAACATCCAGAATATGTGAAAATTTGGTTACTGCACTGCGAGTAATGCACTTAAATTGTTTTATCACTCGTGCAGTGAATAAACTCAGGCAATAGCTAAATTGACGAATTTATTTGTTTATTGCTTTGTTAGTGTTACATGAACATAATTTTTTACAGCAGCATGAGTAGGGTTCATTGACTCCAGTATCATTCTGTCCTTGTGCGTGAAGGATGAATATCGCCATTATTACGTGTACAACTCAAGGTGACGGCGACCTACTCACGGGTCGAAAGTGGTTACGCGCTCACAAGGCCGGTGCCTAATACAGTAAAATCACCAATAGATTTGTTTTTTCTTCAAACTCATATAATATGTGCGAGTTTTGCAATGTTTACTTTAGAAACAGCGCTTTGGAGCTTTCAATATCATAGAGTAAATGGCAATCGATAGGTATTGTGTTATCGGAAATCGCATTAGTTAAGGAGATATCTACATAATAGATGTACTCACAGTTGAGAAAGTCTCTCTAAGGCTCAGTGCAATTCTCCTAGCGTTTTGACATACAAGCGTCAACCCAGCGAGATGCCTCCACAGTAACGTGCGAGACTCGTATTCAAGAGGTCAAGGGTTCTATTCCTGGGACTGGTCACTTTGGTTTTCCCTGGTTGGGAAGGCGAGTGCTAGGATGGTTATTTTCTACCAGGAATTCCGTTTTCCTCATTTCCTATATTTCGCTTCGTCTTGCATGTTTCAGGTGAGCTTAGGGGGTTGTGCAGTGTCGGTCGGTGTCCGACAAATGGCGCAGATTCTTGCTCGTTTGAAGTTATTCTCGGACCTACCAGATAGCAGCCTTCTCTGAGCCGCTCTAGGTGGATCTAGTTCTCCCCGGATCCGCCAGAGGGAAGCCTTCTTTGAGCAGCCCGTCTTGTGACAGTCATCAAGCTTGGAACCGTTAGGGAACTCTGTGCCTCTCTGTCGGCCTTCCTATGGATTATAGCTGCCTACGGTTCCTTCAGCTCATCTGTTCTTGCTGTGGATGGTAAGCACAAAATATCGGTTTTGGGTCGAGGTACGAGATGGTCAGTCATAGACGTACAGGCGTCACAGCTGAAATCTTTTGTTGATTTTCAAAACCTGAAGTGTCTGTATGTAAATTCGTCTCTTTCATGTGAATATTTGAATTCGTAAAATTAGATCTAGCTTCACTTAGGTAAAGTTGCCATTTTTAGCTTTTGGAATTTTATGGAAAGTTAGCAACATTGAATTCGATACTAAAGCGATCCCTTGCTGATTTTCAATTTAAACTGGCCTTGAAATGCCTACAGTACTCAATGCGCGCCGGATTCCTGTATGTGTCATGGAGGTATCAGATATGCTAACTTAAAATGAAAAGTTTCTCTTAGTCACAAATAAATATAAGTTCAATTGCAGGTACATAAATGTAACTGCGAAAGTGATGAGAATGAGAATGAAGCAGTTAAGAGACTAATCATATTTATATAAGCTTTTTGTTTCTATTTAAACATACTATCTGGCACACAATTATATCATTGATTGTCCTAGCCTGATGAGTTGGGAAGGAAGATTTTGTGGTAGTAAACTTTGCTGAGAATTCACGTTGTATTTCAGTTCACAATTTTCCTAGGAGGTTTATTTTATTAATTGCACATTATTTTTAGAAGTTTGCACCATCCCCGTAAAGGCGAGCCCACACCAAAGTTAAAAAAGGAATTCTGATGTGATACATTCCCATGACTTTCTCTACCTTCTATCGTTTATTACTGGGTACACAAACTATTCTTAATAAAGCTTATTTTTCTATCAACTACATTTTTATCCAAATAAACCTTCGCAAAAATGGCTACACCACACATTTCGTTGGGGTACAAAGTGAACAGCGATAGCCAAATGTTTCAGAACTGGACGCTATATGCTGGTCTTAAAATTCCACACTGCTTTCATGCAATCGTGAGAAAGAACTGGACGTTGAAAGGACTTTAAAGAATGACAAAAAAATCAACAATTCCAACCATCAATAACGGATAACTCAGAAATGGCTTCTGCACAAAAAAGAACCTATTTGAGATAATTTGTTTGTTTTAAAGAGATCTACATCTTTTTTGTAGTAAGTTTTCGTCTATTCGCTTAACGTTTACCAATTATACAAGATTATGTAAAATTCCTTCCGAATGAAAAGGATTCAAATGCTATTCCCAGAAAACCCAAGATAAACATTGTATTGTCATGTATCTTTAATTATATGGTATTTTAATCAAAATCGTTACAGCATCTTTTTAGAAAATCAACATTTTAGAAAACTCCTCAATGTAAAGGGTAGTTGTGGTGCAAGATTTTCTTGAAAATCTTCTTGTCGCATCTTTGCAAGATTCTGAATTTAAATACCAAATTTGTTATTTCTCCCACTTTTCGTTTTTGAGATGCTGCTGACAGACACACACACACACGTACATGTTTCCAAAATGCTTTATTTGGATTCTGCGGGCCTCAAAACATGTATTTCAGTGAATTCTATGCATCAAATGTTTGGGTGAAATGCAATATTTCCCCTACTTACTGTGTGATACAGAAAGCAATAACAGTATTAACCAAAATGTTTTTAAAATACTTCTATTAACAAATTTCAATTATCAAATCTCCACCAGTTGTTTGAGAGGTTGTAGTGGGCAGGATCTGCAAGAAAGAACTTCTGTCGCATAATTCATTATGTAATGATAATGAGTAAAGTTAAAGAAAGCGCAGATGTCAAAGCTAGTAAAGAAAAATTATCGATGCAGACGCGGAGTTGGGTTTGGAAATTAAAAATAAATAAATACATTTGAACTTGAAATTATTGTCGTACAGGCTTTCAAGTCTATCCAGCGCACTAACAGTTAATGAATAATTTATTCATTTTAGTTGTAAGCATATCTAAAACGTTTATAAACATGCTTTCTGTTTATGAATATAGAAAAACGTTAACACTTTAATAGTAGTTACTAACAAAGTTAATTTTTATCTTAAGATCTCCAGATAAAATTGTTTGCACTGGCATTCTGTGCAAGTTTACAAAAGTTTGAGGAGTTATGAATCCCGCTTGTAGTCATAGTGTTTATGTTGAAACATCTGACTAAACGCTCTGTTCTTCAGTTAAGATGGGTAATGTATCAGCAGTGTGATTACATTTTTCAAAACGTTTAAAGATTTAAAGGAAACTGTATTCGGAGCCTCTTTACTTTATCTGCCACCTATATATAACAGGCAGAGGAAGTATTCCATCTAAATTCCAATACCGGAATTTCAGCGAAAATACAAGTTTTGAGAGCCCTGAATTAAAAACAAAGAGTCGCGTTTTAAATATCCTAGAGAGAGGGGGGGGGGAGAGAGAGCAGACTCGGAAACCAAATACCTAATACTCCTAAGTGTAATACCTTCAAAGAATGCCACACCAAGATTTTCAAGAAAATCTCCCACCCCACACTTCCTTTTAAATAGAAAAAGTTTAGCTCCTTTTTATTTCACAAAAAGTTGTTAATGATCTGTATTAAAACAACATATGTTTAAACATTTTCATTGCTAATAAAATGTATATCGAATATTTTGCTAACACCTGCGAAGTTGTCTTCATTCAGAATGAATTTTGTATCACTGAAAACCATAAGACACCGACAAAACCGACTACACGAAAAATGTAGACCACGCCAAAACACACATTTTATGTTGATTTTTTATTCCATTTACGATTTTCGAGATATTTTTAATATTGAAATGTTTCAATACTTAATCGAACGCTTTTTGAAGTGGTAAGTCACCACTTTTGTTTCTTTATGTAATGCAAAAAGCGTGGAACTTCAATACAGCATAGAGCGACTCGCTTCTTAAAAAGCTGACTCAATTAGGTCCTCTGTATCTCTCTTGTACCTACAAGGAAATGTACAGTGCAAGCATTTCTACAAAGATTTGCATGATTTTTAGAACTGATAAAAATAATATATATATATACAAATAAACGATAATCGGCAGAGAAAGTCATGTGAATTGTTTTTTGGTATTAATCTCTGTAACAACTGTATGTTATTGCGTGACTTCCCTTCAATACGACATGTTTGCTGCATGAGAATGTTTCATAACCGTAGCTACGAATTGCTACAGAAAACTCACTGGACAAAAGGAACCAAGTTCAGACGACAGCAATGAAAGAAACAACGACAATAACACCATTTCGATTCCCGGAATGTCTCCGTCCCCACGGCATGCTTTTGTTACGCAAGTGTGAGAGTAATATTGAATTTCACAACGGTAGGATCGACAATATAGAACCGATTTCACTTCCGAGTTAATTACTGTAATTGACAACCTGAAACAAGTGAATAACGACAGTCGCCGTAGGTTTTGCTTCAAGCTGAGCTGTTATAAATCTTTCAACATAACCCTGGATAATTTTGCGAAGTACCGCAACAGCGTGTGCTTATGTTTTTAACCATGTACGTGGGCGGGCATAATTTGACCTATACTTTTTGCTTTCTTTATATTACAGAGATAATAGACACATATTGGCTGTTAGCGTTTACAAAACACACAGCTTGATGATTAGACTTAAATACGCAATACCAGTAATCAGATTTGTTAAAATCCATTGCCTCTTTAAAACAGCTGAATGAAGAAAATCACCATTATTTATACACTAATAGCTTAATACCAGACTGCATCTGTGGTCGAGTGATCAGTGTTCTGGCTTGGTCCCGGATTCGATTCCCGGCTGGGGCGAGGGAACTTTTGTTTAATTAGAATCTTTCCCTACCCTCTGCAGAGTCTGGAAGTATGCATTGTGGGAGTGAATGCGAGTGGGAATTGATTAAAATCCGAAGTTAAAGAACCTGAACTGTTTATCAAGGCAAAGACTCTGATATGACCATAAAAGTTGCAGGGGCCTATACAAATGAAACGAGATTATACAAAATTACTTCAGAATGAAGAGCACTTCATGGGCTATTCCCAGAAAATTCAAGATATACGTTTTCTTTATCATATAAATATATTTAAAATATGGCATTTTAATAAAAATCTTTAGCAATTTTTTAAAAAAAAAGTCGAGAAAATGTTCATGTTGGGCTTAGTTTGGGTTGGGCTTATCTTGAAAATCTTCGTGTCGCATTTTTGGAAGATAATGAACTTATATACCAAACCTTTCGTTTTTGAGTTATGTTGTTCACACACACACACACACACATATATATACACATACATAAAAAAGAGGCGATTTTCTAAAAATTCTTTTTTATTCAGGGGGCCTCAAAACATGTATTTCCGGTGAAATCTCGAACACGAATTTTTAATGGAATGCAATACTTTCTCTTCCTACTATGTACTTGGTAGAAAAATAGCTATTATATCAACACTAAGTACTATGAAATACGCGGTTTTAAGCTGCCTTAGAAGATGATAAGAGCTGAGCTTCATTGTTTGAAATGTTACTATTATGGAACTGATACTTTGTCATCATAGTTTATTGAACAGAAATAGTAACAGAACCAAACCCAAACTATAATATAGATACATATTTATATAAATAAGAAAATAACTTCAGAATAATGCAACAGATGCTGATCAATTCATGAATTAATTGTAATGTAACAAAATATGTTAGTAGCGTGAGTATATAGGTGGTTTTACATGACTAAAGTATGGCATTTAGATGTCCTATCAATGTAAAATGTCTTGTAAAGAAGACAACTATGATATATCCTTTTACTGTTGTGTAAATAATAACTGCTTTAGGGACATACCTGTTTTTCTCACGTGCTGATTTCCTTGTGTGAACTACCCAGTTTTGTGTATAATATTAAAAAAATAGCTCATTAACATTTTGAGACTAAATCATATATCAAAGAGGCAGTAAATATCTGCGTTTGTATTTTTGTGCAGTATTTTAAAACTACATTTATCAAAATAAACCTATATAGAGAAACGATAATAATTGTTTTGAAGATCAACGCTGTGAGGAAATGGTAATGCTAATAATAGCAACAATAACACACAGGGAACTTCCCAATAATTTGGATGGAGTTCTAACTGCTGCAGGTAGAACGTATGATTTCTATACTCGTCTTTTTGCTGAAAGGATTTCCTGCATAAGCGCATAAGAAGACAAATAGGCCGAACTGGTAGCTCAGTCGGTAGAGCATCTGCCTGCTGTGAGAGGGGTCCCGTGTTCGATTCCCGCCTGGGAATTGGGAATTTTTCTCTAGTCTTATTCCCTATCTTCCCCAGAGTCTGAAGAATGAATGCGAGTGTGAATGTGTTTTGCGAAATGTATAAAACCCAAGAAAATCTAAATCCAGTAACAACTGTATACGAGCTAACACCATTGCCGAGGGCAATATGTTTCAAAGATAAAAGGTCGCCGATATGGTCTTTTCAGTTAAAGGCGGGGTATAAATGGAACCCTCCCATAAAAAAAGACAAACATCTGTGTAGAGGGTTGCATTTCCAGCACACTGCATAGCGGCAGCGTTGCATTAGAAGCGGCTTTTAGGCTTGTGATTCTACATAACAATGTCCTTGGTTTTTCTGAAAAGTTGCTTGTTTTTGGTACCGTACACAATTATTTTCATCATAGAAATGAACTATTTTAGATTTATTTCGCTACAGTGGAACACCTATTACCGTATCTTTGTCCACGCGTACGCAAACTCACAAACCGTAAAACGCACAAAGTGAAATTTCAAAATGGTTTGAAGTATGATGTATAAGAAAATTTGTTGACAGTTTTGAATTTGTTGACTGAAATTGGTACGAAATTGAGGATCAGTTTTGGTAAACAAATTGATATACGTATGTTTTGAAATTTTATTCTGAGTTTGAAGTAAAGTTTCTACAAATTCATACTAACCAAAGCATCCTCCATAAAATGAGCGCATCTGAAATGTAAAGCTGCATGTTTTACATTGAGATAGTTTTCCTGCCTAAAAAAGTAACTGGACTTTATTCATTCTTCACAAAAGCGATTTCCAGCATGGTTTGGGTTGCATAACAGCCATTTTTTGGAGCTTCTTATTTTATGGACTTTAAAATTAAAAAGCTTTATCGTATATTCAACCGAATCTTACATTTCCTCGTTTCTCGGTGTGATACTCCTAATCATTAGTTTATTGGTTTACTAATACCTCCCTTCATTGCCTTTAAAATCCTATTACATAGTCTAGCAATATGTAACACACTAGTGCTGAAATTCAAATGTAGCCCTACATAAGCAGTATTTGTGCTTTCGAAAGTGTTACTTTTAAGGATGTGCGGAGTTGTGGTCTGTTATTTTATAATTCAAAACCTGGATAGTTATTTTGATAAGTGAACTTAGAGTAAGCTATGCAGTTGTTTTTCTTCGAAAATTACTTTCACGTGAGGTGTTTTAATGATTAAATGCACGTAAGAATTAAAATTTAGGATAGGGGAAAGAAAAAATTTCAATGTTAACAAGTACTTTAAAATGTGAATGTGAATTCGGAAAAAACGAACAGTTGTAATCATTTATACTATTCACACACAATTATTTTAGTCAAAAATTGTCTTTCCCCTTTTATGTTCTTGCCGTGTTTGTCTATACGGAACTATATTACACAGCGTGTGGCTTAAGAGGAGATTAAAATTCTATCCCGCCAATGTTAAATTTGCTAAATTTATGACGTGACTATTTAAGACGCCAGACTGAAATTTTTACAGAATGTAGATGAATGTCCTCTAAGTTAACTGATATAATTTTACCGTATAAGTTTATTAATGAAGATAGAATTTTTTTTCTTAATTATACCATCTTTTTATTAAACTTTATCAGCAATTATTTTTTAAAACAACTAACCATGTTATTAACATCAGAGTAGATCCACAACAGCACTTTGAGGTTTTTTATCATCCTGAAATTTAATTTAGCTGTCCTCAATAGTTTCTGAGAAAGCGGGTCATTTGTACTAAAAAATAGAGGAACAAATTCACATTTTATATTTAAAAAGAAGCAAAAGACATGTCTTGAACTTACAGAAGCTGTATACAACAGTAGTACCAATTTGTGGAACAAACTTTCCCCTAAAATATGGGCTAAAGCTTTCCTTTCTACTCCAAAGGAGTAGAATTTAGCAGATGCAGCACCATTTATAAAAATACATTGAAAATATAAGTGTTATGTTTAAAATGATAAAATACTTATCAAATTAGAGAGGAAAATTAATTTAATAAGACTGCAGAGAAAAAAAACAAGTGTAATTTTTTGCCAATTTTCGCCATTTTGTCTTCCCTTAAGTATAAAATTTGAATGCTGATTACAAAAAATAATATTCTGAGGTATGAAGATCATAATCCCATCATGATAGCTGTTAAATTAAAATATTCAAAGCAGACCACTACAAAAGTTGACCTACTTTTTAATTTGTACAGCGAAATTTTACTTGCAAATATGAGATTGACTAGTGGGGCAAGTAGACGGCTTCAGACTCTTGGGTTGTAGTAACTATTAATATGGGTTTGTTATCAGGAAAATAATGGCAAAGAAAGTTTTAATAGAAAAACTTTTCTCTGAATCTTGAAGAAAGGAAGATATTAGTGAAGTACATTGCAAGGGGAGTAGTATTGCATAGTGTTGAAACGTAGACATTAGCAACCGAGCGAGTTGGCTCCGCAGCAAGTGTGAGGCTCGCATTTGGGAGCACCCGGGTTCGATTCCCGCGTACCTCCCATTCTGACCTTGGATTTTTCGTGGTTTTCCCTGGTCGGTATGCTGCGGCGTTTTTCATCTACCACGATTTCCTTTCCCTTTCATTCCGTTTCCTTCTCATGTTTCAGGTGCGCCTCTAGATTTCGTAGCGTGGCGCAGATGGCGCAGATACTTGCTCCAAGCAAAGAGTATTCACCGTGGACACTAAAGGGCTGCCTAGTTGAACGGGTCGTTCATCGCCCTCTCTGGGCAGCTCCAGTATTGGAATGGGTCTTCGAGCCAGGAACTGTTAGGGGCCTTTGCGAGTTGTAGCCTCATGTTTCATTCCCTTCATCCCTTTCTCCTGGGGGATGGTAGCTGTAATAGATCTCCCGCAGGTCACAATATGCGAGGTGCCCCTCCCCCGCTGTATACCCTATAGTCGTTGACACGAAATGAGGAAAAGCTATTGGAAGCATTTTAAAAGTGAAGACGGAGAATAATTCGGCTTCTTAAATAGAAAAACAAAATCACTAGAAAGTGTGGGTGAAAGATGAATAACACTGAATCTGATCAGAAGGAGACAAAGAAATTCCCTGTGACACTGGATGAGAAGAAGCTGTTTGGAGTGCAGAGGAATGGTGAATTGCAAAACATTCCAGAAGTGTAACATACCTACCAATTAAATGTTGCGTATGTGAGGTCGAGAGGTAAGTAGAAAAGAATTCCTATCATGTTTTGCAGTGACTGGCCTCTCCTACACAGAAATCAATGATTAACTTGATCACTTATCAAATTGTGGCTGCAAACACTGCACGATGACAGAAATATCATATTGTTAGTTCTGGATTTCGAATGTGTTTCTATTGTTGAAATGATTTCTTAGTGATTTATTGAATTAAAACTAACAGAAAAATATTTTTCAATACTATCACAACCATCTAGTACAATATATTATTAGAGCTGTGCAGAAACATGGGTTAAATAGCCGGTCAGGAGTCGGTTATTGTAAATATTTACAATATAAAATTACAGAACAATTAACCCGGAATTAAATGGGCGCTCTTGACTTCTCATTCACATTATTTTGTATGTTGAGGTCTTAAATGGAAAATGTTTGTAAGCTACTGTAACCACAACCACTATTTGGCAGGTACTAGTGGTCTTTGTTTATGCATCTAAATTATTCAAAATTACAGGCGAAAATGACGAGAAATGGTACTGCATATGCACTCCTATAATGCAATAGTGTCTTTTTCATCGTAAGGTTTCCACATATATCTAACATTCGACTCCACTTAGGCCTTATTACTTCCTCCTATGGCTCAAAACAAAATTCCAAGAAATAAGAATGAGTAAGTGAATGATGATATATTCAGTGTTAAACGCGAAGGTGTCTGAAATATCCTCTCTTGAAGAATTCTGCTCTGATTGGTGCAAATAACTAGAAGTGGGCCAGTCCAGTGTAATTTGATTAGGGACTTGGGGCAGAGTTGGGTGAGAGATTAATTTAATGCAACTTTAAGTTTACAACACTCACAATATGTATGCCAAATGTTTCTTCTGAAGAAACAACTTGCAAACGCATTCTAACATTTTAGAACAGGTTTGTAGCACTGCAAAATCTACTGAATTGTGTGACTTACTTCGAAAAACTGAGTTCCGTTGGCGAAAAAATGGTCAGAAAATAAGTTATTTTCCAATGTTTTTCTTTTTTCTGTAACTAATTTTGTATATAAGAATGTGGATACTTGCAAAATAATGAGAATAACGTTTTAAACAAATAGGATGTTACCGCCATCCTTATTAATATTTAATGGCTGTTATTAACTGAGTGGTAATCACCTAGTAAGAGCACGGATAACTCATTGACAGCGTTTACATACCTTACCAACCTAAATCATCCCATCCCTGTAATGTTTGTACGGAAGTGTACATATAGAGGAAATCATGTCATCAGTGGTTGCAAAGAATATTAAATAATGGATATTAGGTAGCGTTTCCAAGAGTTTCTTTCGTAGTACATTTTGCAAAAACACTTTCTCCTAGGCACAGTAACAAAAATACTATACCAAACAGCCCAAATAAGTCAGGAGCTAAAGTTAATGACACTGTTTCTTAACTGTACAGTTTTATGGCAAAATGACTATTAACATTCAAAATTTATTCCTTGCTTCTAGTGATAGATGAGTCAGGGTTCTTACCCAACATTTAGTTCGAGAACTGAATACCCTAACAAGTTTGATCATTGCAGAGTGTACTCTCTACACTGAATACGCTATGACGCCACGAGTAGAATGCGTGTAAGTCAACCCGATCCTTATCCCTACTACTGAACTGGTGTGAGTGAATCGCAACGATATAGCATAAAATACAGAACAAACAAGCGTAAAAGGAAAGGGAAGACGGAGATAAAAAGGTGTGCACTAAATTTTATGCAGTATAACAGAAAAAAAGCAATGTAGCTGAATCTCTCACTGTAAATCCTTATATGGAAACAGTTGTCTTATGTACTACAGCGAAAACTATTTTTTTCTCTTATCAATGTAGATGCGTGAATATATTTTCTTATTCATTTGCTATTTTTATTACTTTCTCTAGCACGTATAGTAAATAGGGAAAGTACTGCATTCCACGCAAAAAATTTGATACCGAGATTACACCGAAAATACATGTTTTGAGGCCCTGAATCCAAATAACGGATTTTTGGAAACATCCGTGTGTGTCTGTGTCTGTCTGTCTGTGAACAGCACAACTCAAAAACGAAAAGTCGGATAAATAATGAACTTGGTATTCAGGTTCAGTACCTTCCAAGGATGCGGCACGAAGATTTTCAGGAAAATCTCCCACCCCCAAACACACTTATGGAGCATTTTTCGAAATTTTTGATTTTCCAAAAATATAACTATCGAATTTGATTAAAGTAGCATATATTAAATACACTTGCATAACAAATAAGATGTATATTTTGAATTTTCTGCAATAGCCTGTGAAGTCCTCTTTATTCGGAAGGAATTTTGTATCATCTCGTATAACTGGTAAACGTTAAGCGATAGACGAAAACGTACTACACAAAATAAAATGTAGAGCTCTTTAAAATACACAATTTATTTCAAATAACTTTTCAAAAAATAATCAGCCATTTCTGAGATATCCTTTATTAATGGTTTAGTTTATTCAATACTTTGTCATTCTTTAAGTCCTATCGATTTTCAGTTGTTTCTCACGATTGCTTGGAAACAGTATAGAAGTTTAAGGCCAGCATATAGTGTCCAGTTCTTAAAACATTTGACTATCGCTGTTCTCCTTGTATGCTAACGAAATGTGTAATGTAGCTACTTCTGCAAAGGTTTATCTGGTTTAAAATGAAGTAGATAAGAAAAACTTTCGTAAGAATAATTTGTATACCTAATAAGCGTTGGAGGCCGGAGAAAGTCATGTGAATGTAACACACAAGATTTTTTTTAAGTTTACAATGTTTTCTTTATATCTAATGTGCTTAGTCTGCTGCGTTTTTAAACTTCAAATTAAATTACTGCAAAATATTAAAAAATGGATTTTGGTTGTTTTTCCCTTGTACCCTTCAGTTGTTTATATTTGTGCACAATAGTTGCTATCGTATGATAAGCCGCAGTAATAGTGCCCTAAGATCATGATGGGTGTTCTGTCCGACCCCTTAGGCAAGGCAATTGGTAGACTTTCTCTAGCTTTTCATTTGTTACTCAAGCAGAGCGGCCAATACAAAGCTCGTTGTATCTGATAACTGAACTTGTAAAAGCACAGCGCAAAAGAAGTTTTGTTCTTGACGAGGCCCCAGTTGGAAATAAACTTATAAAATTAGGCAGTGCGGTTTGAATAAATTTATTTTCACAGAGCTGAAGCAGCTGATATTTTTCTTCTTTCCTGCATCTGTCCCCGTCAACCTGTAACTGGCATAAGCGGAAATTTCCACTAAGGGAACCACGAAACACTCCAATATTGCATCAAACCATTTATGGCTGAAGGACAAAAAACGTAAAGCATACGAAGGCAGGTTGAAGGAGAACATCCGCGAGATGGCAGTGTTTGTTGTATGTGTATCAGGCAGGTCAACGGCCAGCTGACCGGCTGTGAGTTTGGCGCATGTGTTGGTACGACTGACCTACTTACACAACGGGAATCCCTGGCGCTATGACTTGCCAAGATTCACTTGTCATCCTGATGCGCACGGATTCTTGCCTGGTTCATTAATTCATTCAACATTCACGTCTGAACTAGGAATACTAACAATACCTGGAGGTAGAAATATCTTTTTAGGGCAACGCAGATGAAAAGGCTAAACTGTGTTAAACTTTCCCAAACGTTCAGTGTGTATTAAGTGTAAAATAGTATCTAACTTCATACAAAATTTCATACTTCTAAGTTAATTAGTTTGGATTCTTTTTCGCATTGCTGCTCGGTATATAAAATTTTCTGAGTCGAAAGTGTAAGACATTTTATTTTCAATCATTCTTCCAAGCGATATAAATGTAAATTATACCCATTTATCTGAAACGAGTTTATTTGTATAACTATCTTTTCTGTTCTGAATAATTTGAAAACTATTTACACTTAGTTTAAAACAATATATCAGCATTTTTATTACTTGCTTTTTAAAATATGCTGTAATGTCTTCAATCAGATGGAAGTCTTTCTACGCGGAGATTTTTGTATACTTACTATAATGACTAAACAAAGACGAGGAAATACAGAATATTTAAAATTTGATTAGTCACGCATTGCCGTTACATATTTTCTCTGGCGGTTAGCTATGAGGCACTGTTCTAGTGTAGGTATATCAGTGGTGGCGAGAGTGCTTCGCTTGCGGAGCCATCAATATATCCAATACGACAATGCAAAAGTACAACCAGCGAGAGGGGCAAAGACAACGAAGTTCAAAGGTTACCCCAAATCCAGTTTTCGCCGCCCCTAGAGTATACGATGCTATGAGGGATATGGAAGGAGCTGGAATAACCGCGTATTACGACTGCCGCAATGTTATAGCTAAACTCTGTTTCTTATAACCTTGCCCCGCAGACATGTATTCTTCCGCTGCCCCTTTCCTCTGGCTGCATAATGTACACCATCTAATGGTGACAAACAAGCCGTATGCAGTGCAAGGATAGGCGATAAAAGCAATATAAACATATAGGTGCACGTGCTGTCGTCATACTGAGAGGTAGGTTTAAACCGAAGGATCCTCCCATCTGTTGTTGATAAGAATTTACATACATTCCAGATGTATTAACTCTGTTCCATAATATATTTAATTATACGGTTATGAAATTGTAAATTAGACAGTTATCTTCGAATGTATTAAGGTAAATTATCATGCTAAACGAACTATTCTGTAACGCATAACAACCTATTCCATGACAGCAAGCAATGAAAGGTGACTACTGCACGTGACCGTTAAGAGATACGCAGGAAAGTTACATGGAACAGATCGTAGGAGCTGAAGAATTCCAGCCTCACTTTCATTACACTTGCAATTTGGCCTTTTGTTCCAAAGGCTACTAACAACAATAATTTGGTTCCCATCAAGATCTATCAGCCCGCTTAGCGCACTGCAACATTACACACAGATATTTTAGAATGACATACAGCTTACAGGTGTCACTGACGTGATAGCATTTTTCCAAACGCAGTCATGGTAAAGCAATATTCAATTAGTATTACTAATTATAATAATTACATTATGTCGATGTTACTAACTTACCAGATCACCTTAATGACTCTTGAGTACAAAGTTAAAAACACGCTGAAAATGTATGTGTTTTTATTAAAATGCTTAACATTATCTAGATCACCTTTTTGCGTTGACTTAAAGTGGCAAACCTATTTATTATTAAGATGAAAAAAAAATTCTTTGTCTGTTTTTAAGGTATTCGCTACTGCAAAGCACCTTTTCCATTGCACATTGAAGTAGGGGTTTTCTTTACGTATTGAAAGCTAAATTGTTTCAGCCCCACGTATGGGAAGCCAATTTGAGGTAGATATTGTCTTTACGTATTGAAAGTCAGTGTATTATAGTTCAACTGCTGGGGAGCCGAACTTGAAGTAGTTGCAACCGCACGTATGGTACACAGCTTCCGGTAGCCTTCGCCCCAAGTTTAAAAATATTAGCTTTGTAATTTGACTGTTTCTTTAGATATTATATTTGTTTGCCTCGGCTGCGTCAGTATTATTGTTAGACATGTTTCTCTTGGTAGGGTTGTGGTGCGACTGAAGAATGTAGGCTTACACAGATTTTTAGTTTTAATTCACTCCTTTTTATTAATGCTTGACACAAATTAAATAGCACTTCACTGATATAGAGAGCTGTGAGATTATTTTATTTAATACTTGCATTTTATAACACGTAAACTATTTTTGTCTCACACGAATACGTATTTAATTTCTCGAGGACACATCTCGCGTCTGGTTATGAGCACTGTCTAGAAGCAACACGTCTGGTTATGAGCACTGTTTGAGGCAACTGAATTGATTTCAACCGTCTAAACTTTTAAATTTCTGTATTTCAAGTCTCTGATTGGCTAATCTTACTCCAATAGAATACCTTCATTTAACTAAAGCTTTTTCTGGTTGTTGATTGGCTATTTTATAAACTGTCTGAAATTTACATTATTGCTGCTCTAATAATGACTAGTAGCATTTAAACTTCCTTACTCATTATTGTCTCAAGGTCACCTCACTGTTACCTCATTGTTAGCAACTTTAAACCTATTTCTCACAGCTCCTACATTATTAAATTATGTAATACATTCACATAACTTTATTACACATGGATACTATAATATAAACATTTAAAATGACCGTAATATACACTTTTTAGATATTGTTACATACACATTGTTTTAAGGCGAGCTGTTATTGAATTTACATATTTATATAATTAGACTGAAATTATTCAAGTGTTAAAACTACTGCCTCAACATAAAGAGTTGCAAGTTTATATATAGAAGTTTGAACTTTTATCTATAGATTTGGAATTTTGTTGAAATTAGTGCTAAATTAAACAGTTTACAAAGAGAGCTTGCAAAAAAAATTATTACTTTCAGGTTAACTGTTGCACATACACAACTGTTGAAATTTCATAAAATCTGGAAAAAATTGTTGACACATTTCAAATTTTATTAAAATAATAGTTTATATGAAGAGCTTACTAAAAATTTACGATTTTTACTTTCTCTAACACGTACATAGTAGGTAGAGAGGATATTGCATTCCACCCAAAAATTCGATACAGAGATTCCACGGAAATAGATATTTTGAGGCTCCCTGAACCAAAAAAGTATTTTTAGAAAAAGATCCGTGTGTTTGTGTCTGTCTGTCTGTCTGTCTGTCTGTGTCTGTGAACAGCATAGCTCAAAAACGAAAAGTCGATAAACACCAAAGTTGGTATTTAGGTTTAGTACCTTCTGAAGATGCGACAAGAAGATTTTCAAGAAAACCTCCCCACTCCAAACTACCCTTTACATGGAACATTTTTCGAAAATTTTGATTTTCTAAAAATTGGGTCTAATGATTTTGTTTAAAATATAGTATATTAATGATATTTACAAGACAAATAAAATGTATATCTTGAATTTTCTGGGAATAGCCTCTGAAGTCCTCGCGATTGTATGGAAGCAGCATGGAATTTTAAGGCCAGCACATAGCGTGCAGTTCTTAAACATTTGACTATCGCTGTTCCGCACCACTGCTCCATAACATATGTGTAATGTAGCCACTTCTGCAAATATTTGTTTGGATTAAAATGAAGTAGATAGAAAAATAAGCTTTAGTAAGAATATTGCATACCCACTAGAAAAAGCTATGTGAGTGTAATACATAAGATATTTTTATTTCCTGAATTATTCATAATAATAAATATTTGTGTTTTTAGAGCAAGTGTTGCAATTACGCAACTACAACTTCATATACGAGAATTTTGTCAACACACATAAACTATTGTCTAAAGTAATATTAGTAGTTTATTTGCAGATTCCCAAAAATTGAAAATTTTTATGATTATTCTCCATAATATACATATCCTCAAAACTCATTAAGCAATATCCCTAAACTTTCATTGTCATAAATTAACATTTGGAACGATTGTGTGTATGCGCAGATGTCATCGGTAGTGTAGTGGTTACCTCTAGTGCTAGCCTATAGTTCCCGAGGTCCCGTGTCATAGATTTACAGCACGTAAAATAACCTCAAGCATGAGCAATGATTATAGTAACACCCTCGGGACGCCAGGCTCATGAAAAATGTGAGTGAATTTCTTCGACTTGCAAAATTACCGGTCTTTCACGCCTAATATAGAATGGGACGCTAAGGACCACAGCCGTTAAAGAGCGTCCATAAATAAAACTCAATTTAATTTTAATTTGGCCTGATAACCTGAATAACGATGTTGTAACAAAAAGTGTTGTAAGTAAAATTTCTGTACTCTGTAAAGTCTATCACTGAGCTGTGTGCATTAAGCAGGATTAATTCCAGTATTTAAATATTTTATATTTTCAGAATCTAAGGTTGTGTTCTACATAATTATATAAAACATTTCTAGAGAAGTTCTCTATCTGTAAAAGCTACAAATATGACCACGGATTCTCGTGGTTAGATTGTTAGTGCATATGGACATACGGACATTATTCCTTTTAATGCCACGTACAAAATTAGATAGTCCAGTGAAACGAATTCAATCTTCATAAATTAAGACGTTGAGCCTTATGGATGTAAACAGTAACAGACTGCGGTGATCCGCGGGCCGCAGATTGTGTAACGTTGGCAATGATCTAAAATGCCCGTAACCGTGACACAAGATTGTTTCTTATAACACTTAACACCGCGTCGATTCACTGGCTATCTAGTCCGCTTCCTTTTCCTCTCCCTCCGGGGTTATATCCGATATTCATTGTGTTGTCATGGGTACGCTTTGGAACCCGAGTGTTTGTATCCAACATAAACAATTATTCGCCTCACAAAAGAGCTATATTTTGTACCAAACTATGTCGACTCTTAGTTCCAAACTAAAAACTGTATGGAAAATAACTATTTTTCACGTTACAGTTTTACCAACCTAATTTGGAAACATATAACATCGTATCTTTCAGATTACAACTTTTTTATTAATATACAATTTCTATAATCTATTTTATCCTAAGGTGCATTAGTTATACCTATAAATTCCACGATTTTTATATTACATCACGAGAATCAAAAGAGTGTTGATTTAGTACTTCATACGTGCGAAATGGCTCCGCTGTAACGTGTGAAGCTCTCATTCGGAATGTCCGGGGTTCGATTCCCGTGGAGCTGACCACTCTGAAACATGAGTTTTTTTGTGTTTTTCCCAGGCCGCTAGGCTGAGGTTGTTCATCCTCTACCACGAATTTCCCGTCCCGATCTGTTTCATTTTCATATGTTTCAGGGTTGTAGGATCAGGCGTTAGCGATTGGTGCGTCGCACTTGTAAAGATTTCTCCCTTGTGTTCCTTCCTGCTGGAGAGGTCTACTTCTCGCGACCCCTGAGTTGATGGTACCCGCGTCAGGATTGGTATCATTCTGAAAACGTTAGGTACACCGTGCTTGCTGTCGCGCATCTTCGGATCGTTCGCTCTTCGTGTCTCCCTTTATCATTTTCTCCCAGTGGTTAATGGCTTCCCCGTATGACTAATTCTTATACTAAACTTACTATGTCGTCTCTTGGTTCCAAACTGAAAAGAATACACAATTTCTCTAACCCTAACGCTTATATTGTAATTTAGAATTTTATTTATTCACCCTCAAATTTTTAATCTAGATGATAACATGTTGCATTATTTATAAAAATCATGATTAGAATCTAGAGCTAATTTCACATTTGAAATATATAGATATAATGTTGTGAGACGAAAAACCAGTTACGCATTACAATGTATTATATTTTTATATAATTTTTTTTCACTTATGCTTTTGACTAGAAACGATTTCAAATTAAGTAGTATGAGTCCTCTTCATGCATATTGCGGAAAACAAAACGCAACGGTTCACATATCGTTAGTCAGTTTGTGCTACTAATGAAATCCATGCATAAGAAAAACAGAATCCATTTAGTGACAGTGACAGTTCACCCTGCGAAAACTTAAATATGTAACAACAAATATTTCGAAAACGGGTAATACTACAAAACTTTAAAATTGACTTGATTTACTCCACGTAAACGGTTTACTCCATATAAAAATTGACACAGAAAAGATTATAGATACAATTCCATGTCGTTCTAGATGAGATTTTACCTTACATATTGGTGCATATTTTGTAGGCTAATAATTAGTTAAAAACACAGTATAAGTAAACTAATGTTTTTAAATATCTTTATGTACAAAAGATATATTTCATGTGATTTTTTTTTATTTGCAAGTCGAAGAAATTCACTCACATTCTTCATGAGCCTGGGGTTCCGAGGGTGTTACTAAACTCATTGCTCAAGTAAATATGCAGGAAGCCAAAGAGACATTGAACTAAGGAAGTAAGTGTGAGTTTTGAGGCGAATACCTTTTTCCCCATACCCAGTGAAAAAAGCGTCTATTAACAGAGTTTTTCAAATCGATGATTTCATATCGTTTTAGAAATTTGACCATGAAATTAGATGGCGAGACACATTTTAGCTTTCTCTTCTATAGGCTTTATTTCGACAAATTTTGAATAATTCCCGTTGTGATGAAACAGTGCCTGGCTCTAGTATGAAATTAGGTATTTATCGAAGTTTTTGTTTTTGAGTTATGCTGATCATAGAGATATCCTTGCACGCATGAACCTTGTTTTGGTTTCGGTGGATCTCAAAACGTGATGAAATATAAATATGGAATTTTCCTTATTATAGGTATTGTAAGTGGTACGGAAAGCAAAAAATACATTTTGGGAGGATTTAACCACGCCTGTAAGCGTATTTCACTAATGATCCATTAAAGTGCCAACTTTAATTTCAAGAAAACCCACATCTCGTACAAAAAATGAGGTTGCAAGTGATGAACGTGGGCTCACAGATTTTGCAACGTGAGCAACGTGATATTTCTGTTATGTGCGTGGTTCACATGGGTTTAAAATTTGCTAATGGGTCGAAGAGATAACCAAACCGAGATTGAGAGAGGACCGTATGTCCCGTACCGCCCTGCTAATGTGTCATCTGAGTAGGTCATCATTGCCGCTGTTTGTCTGGACATGACATGCAACATCTAGTTTTACAGCTTTTCTTCCTGGCAGCCTCGTTTTTATCTTACATATGTAACCGGAATTACAATAGTCATGTACATTATAATAGGGGGAAGAATTGTATGCTGTAATAACCCGCTTAATGTGTATGCATTGCAAATTTCCAAATATGCCCATATAAAAATATCCATTGCGAAACGGTATAAAAAAGTTTGGATATGAATTTCTAAAACATCTACGCTCAACTATTTTGAAATATTTTCCTGTGCGCAAATTAGTAATTTGCATTTTTATAAATGTTAAGATACTGAATAACAACATTTAAACAAAATGTGATATTACTTAAGGGTATAACCTCGCACTTGAAATCATTTCCAAGAATTCCGCAACAGACACTTTCATACCGTAAGGGAACGGCTACGACCAGATAAGGTGGGGATTCACCGATATTTGTAAATCATGATGGTAAGTGATGGTAAATATTTATTTATTTATTTATTTTACCATATGATGGTAAAATAAATAAATAAATTTTAACAAAACAAGCAAAATATATGCAACATAAAATATTGTATAAATGGTTTGAAATTTAGTAAATGTAAGATATTTAGTAAATATCTTAAATATCTTGCATACCAAGTGAACATACTTTCAATTACAATAGGTATGAATCTGTGATTTGCCCCACAAATTTCTGAACATTGGACATAAAATACCCAGGACGATTAAATCAAGCAGAGAAGAAATATATATTTGTATTAAAATCCTGTCCTAATTCTAACCAGTACAGTCAAGCAAGATGACTCCGCGGTAATGTGTAGGGTCGCATTCGGGTGGTCCCGGTGTCGATTGCCGTCGATTGTCCACTCTGATCTTGGATTTTTCCTGGCCAGTAGGCGTATGCTGGGTTGGTTTCTCATCCATGGCGATTTCCTTTCCATTATTTCCCTTTCATTCCGTTTTCTTCTCATGTTTCAGGTGTGCTTCTAGCTTTCATGGCGTCTGTCTGTCTTTCTGCCTGTGACCCGTAGCCTCCTGTGGTTCCTTCATTTCATCCCTTCCTTCTGGGAGATGTTAGTCACAATAGATCTGCCATAGGTCGCAGTACGCGAGGAGTCCCCCTCCGTTGTATACCCTATATTCTTTATACATTATAACCAGGGCCGGATTCTGATGACATGACTCTAGATTGGTGCTGCATTACTAGGGACTAAATGTGTTCTTACACCTCCAGTTAAAAACAAATCCTGTGGCGTTACAGCCCGCGAAGGGCCTGGCCTTGCCAACCCGACTGCCGATCTCTCGCCCACTTACATGTGACGGATGGGCGATCATCTAACCGATACGGAGAGGTGATGTGCCCAGCATCACGCATCCCCAGCCGGAAAGTTGGCTCACGAAGTCCGATCGCTGCCTATCGCTGCTCACTTTCCAAAGCATGTTGAGTGCTCCTATATAGCCGGGATTTAAAATCCACATCCCCCTGGTTAGAATCGAACCGGGGAGCCTTTCGTAGCCGGGAACCAGAGCTCCCATAGCACCATAGCGCAGGAGCATCTCTTCAGTTCCCCCTCCCTTTTCCCAAAATTAAATTAAATTGAATTTTATTTGTGGACGCTCTTTAACTACTATGGTTCGTAGCTTCCCATTCTACATTGGGCTGAAGAACCGGATTTTTTTTAGCTCAGAGGCTTCAATATCAGGATTTAGGTTCTTATACGTGCCATAAATCTACAACACGGGACCACCGGCTTTACCTACCTTCCGATAGAAGCCATACTAAGGATTTTTACTCCCGTAAAGATCAATCACCTTCCGCCGGGTTCTGCTTTTCCCAGCTAAACATGTACGTGAACGTATTACGACAGTTAACGGATACATTGAAGATTTGCAGGGAGGAGTTGACTGCCTTTTGCCGAGCTAGGTTTCACAATTTCACCGCTCACTATAGAAAACCACTGGTAGTCTATGAACTTCAGGTTGACAAGACCAATTTAGCCATTTCCGCTAAATGAAAAAGCGAGTACGGAAGAGGGGAGTTTCACACCTTTAGTCCCCCTATCCTAGGTCTTAATTGCCTTTTAAATGCTTGTGCTGCGAATCCCCTTAATCAATATTAGAGCTTTTTATATTACTTTTACGAAATGTTTTCACGTAATAATGAAGTATTTTGAACGGTCTTTGCTGGAATAAAATTATACTGAAGTTAGCAATATTTTAGTGAAAACATGTAGTGTATTGTTTTAAAGTGACTAAAAAACAAAGAATGAAGAGAATAGCATTTGTGTTTTTATTTTGCCAAAGTATTTCAAAAGCTAACAATACGTTGTAAAGTTGCCTCCCGCATAACATTTTCTGCGTCCTCTCCTTAGGTGTAGTTTTTGAGATACAATTCCCAGAGTATTTTTACTCTTGTCCTAAAGGGTAAGTATGTGTATAAAATTTGATCGAAATCTGTGCAAGGGTGTAGGAGCAAATAAGAAGGTACCTTCATACACACGCACTGAATTTATACCGGTATTCCTTAAGTTTCTTACCCACCAGCCAATAATTTAAAATGATTAATGTCAAAAAACAATTGTTATATTTGTTTAAAATATATATCACTTAGCAATCTACCATGATTTCCAGTGTTTTGTGCGACCTTCATTGTTGTGACATTCCGAAATGCGTTTATGGAAACTCTGAGGCAAAGTATTAGTGGTTACTGGGTCAATAGATGCCCCTTCTTTCCTGACCCTTTCAATGAGTTGTTCTCTGATGCATGGCCTAGGTTGTCTAAACTCACTGTCCTGCAATCAAGCGCACTAATCTTCAATGACATTAAGGTCCGGAGAGTTTCAGCCTAGTCAGCCCAAACGTCCGTAAATGAATGCCACTCATGCACTGTAACAATGTCGCAAATGATAATGGTTCTGACGTATTCTATAACAAAGTCTTGCTAACGTTAATTTATGAGAACACGAAAGCATGTATTTTAAACTAATGATAAAGTTCATTTGCAAAATTTTCATAGGTTGGTGTGAAACTTTAGGACCATCCAGTGTGAAAATGCATGCCATTTATTTATTTTGGTCAACTAATCAAGCGTGCGCGCGCGCACACACACACACACACACACATAGAGAATTTTACTTTCTCTACTACTTAACGAAACTTCACGGCAAGTACGTGTTTTGAGGTCCTCTTAATCCACAAAAGCATTTTTAGAACAAGATCCGTATGTGTGCATATATGTAAGCGCGCGCATGCGTGCGTGCGTCTATCTGTGAACAGTATAACTCGAAATCGAAAAGTCGATTAAATACCAAACTTGGTATTAAAGTTCAGAAGATTTTCCAAGAAAATCCCCCACCCCAAACTTCTCTTTATGTGGATCGATTTTCGTTATTTTTTATTTTCTAAAAATGGCGTTTAAAGTAACATTATTTGTATATGTTTGTATTTGTTAGCCCCACATTTGGGAGCCAATTTGCGATGGTAAATTTATAATGTTATTTGTGTATGTGTTTACTCAACATGGTGAAGCCATTTTGTGACGTGATTCTTTGTTAGGTTTGTAGCTCCATCTGGTGTTAGCAATTTGCGGCAGTATTAGTTTTTGTTTGAAAGAATGCTACTTTTATTTTATTTAATTTTTTGTTTCACTGTCCTCCGGCTAACTATGATCTTTTTGGGTCGAGCACTTCTCTTTATACAGGTTGTGTAAACGGAAAGGAATCTTTTATCCAAAGATAACACTGATGAAGGAATTTGTTTTACACTTTTATTGTCGAACACAGTCACTATCACATTTACACATTGATCTAGACACTCGCCAAACTGAAACTGTTATAACAACTTCTTACTGATCACTTTTAATTCACGTACTTCAACCTTTTGTATAATTAACTTTACCATACTTGAGATTTTTCATAACTCTTATACGCGTAACTTGCGAATCGATAGCCGACGGTTAATATTTCTGCTGGACTGAAGGCGACGTGTATCATACAAATATTTTCGACGAACTGACGGACTCTACCTCTAACCTAGCTCTTTTATACTCATACACCCCGATATGCCTAAAGATTATAACTGAACTGCTATTGGCTAATAAAACGCGCCAACATTAGCGTCTATTTTTATATCCAATGAAAATTATGAATACATATGCTCTAGGGAAATGTTCCAGAAGATTCTAAAGGAAAACGCGCCAACATTACGTAACTTCCTCGTTTCCAATAATGATAAACAGCTCACCCCCTCGCTGCATTATTGCACGCTATTATTGTCAGTTTCAGTAAGGCAGTATAAACTTACTTCTCAACAGTAATTACAATCAATAAACATCTCAAATCAATGTCACATAAAAATGCATATTCATACTATAATCATTTAAATAATTTGTGATACAAATTACTGCATCACGTTAACGATTTTGATTAAAATACCTTATATTTCAGATCTTTGCATGTATAATAAAATGTATCTGTTGAGTTTTCTTGAATAGCCTGTAAATATCACTTTATTCTGAATGACTTTTGTATAACTGGTAAACCTGAAGAAACACAAAATCTTGCTACACAATAAATATATATATATATATATATGTATATATCGTTAAAGGACACAATTTATGTCAAATAAAAGGAATTGTGGCGCTTGCCATTTCTGATATATTCTTTGTTATCGGTATGAATTTTCAGATAACTAACTTTTTCAAGTTGTAAATGGCTATTCGTTTTTTATCATTGACGTGCAAAAAGCATTAAATTTCAAATCTCTTTACCTGCTGTTTCCTTCTTATACTTAAAACAAAATGCGTACATGTATAATGAAGTTTTATCTCAATTAACAGGGAAGTAGATAGGAGATTAAATTTATGTAGGTGTAGTTCGAAGAATAAGTTGAGAAAGTCGTGTGAATGTAACATATCAGCTAATCTTTTTTTTATTATTTGCTTCAGAGATACTTTGGAACGTTTTTCTCTGAGCGTTTTTGTTTTCATATGCAGTTGTTGCTGTTGGCTAACTTCCTTGTGCAGTCGGGTATGTAAATCCAAGCTATTCATTCCGAGGTGCTGTATGTAAATAGCTGCGGACAAGGAAGTGATGTGCAAACCAAAGTGAAATACGTGCATAAATAGAACCCACCCCGTGATTTAACATTAGGCAGTGTCACATCCGTGTGGACTCTTTACTGTCCACTGTGGAAACCTTTTATGGAAAACAATGTCTGCAACACCCTTCCTGAAGATGATATACCACTTAATTATACAGAAATAAGAATATGCACACACATTTGTTGCTGATTCTAAAGCCTCTAGGAAAAATCCATTCGTAGAATTTTCAGTCTTACAGGTATTACACTATGGTATTCATCTAATGTATCTACAAGTGTGGCAAGTGTATCTTTATAGAACGAGGAAGAAGTTTGAAAATACTCGACTTCGTCTTGTATTTTCACTTCTGCACTTAACATATACGTATGCCATACTATTTTTTCGATGATGGTGAATAATAGAAATATTTACACGAAAATAAAATTAATTGCCGTCAGCTATTCAAAAGCAATATCAAGGTCGCACCGCTACCTTGAATGCGAACTCGCGATCGATCAGTCACGCCTGGCGGTGTTGACCAAGCAAGTTGACAACTGAAAGTAAGATGGCTGCTTGTTCCGATGGAGTTATATTTAAATGCTGCATGAATTAAATCGTAAGTAAATGTTAACAAATAAAGGGAAATAGAGACGGATAAGATTTAAAAGTAAAGTTCAACTATCAAATAAGATCATATTGCTTGCTTGTAGCAATAAACATACATATAAATAGTTGGGAGATAAAATAAATTGTATTAATATCTGCGATAAAAAGGCAAAAAGCACGGAGGACAGGAATGTCAGCTTCTCAAGCATGATAGCATAAGTGGGAAGTGGATAAATAGACTCAAAAAATAGTATTGCGATATGACTGTAAAAAAATGCATTATTACATAATTGAGGACTAGTTTGAAAAGACGGGACGCAGCCAGGGTTCTGTTATGCATTTCGCATATATTTATTGCACTATTTTGTAAGATCGTGCTTTATTATTTTGAATAGAATTATTTATTTAAAGAATTGTAATGAAGATCCATCATCTCTGATTTGCGGTAACGCAATGCTGCCTATTCAACAGCTCTAACTCGCATGATGGCTTAGTAAGATACTATAATTTAGGAGGATTTGAGTCAATTGTTGATGGTTGATATCGTGACTCAAAGTAGGTTGTTTGAAAATAATAATATGGATAACAGAGATTCAGTATTATTTGAAGTCGGAGACGTGGATTATGAAGACGCAGACATTGAAGAAGCATAGAAAACTGGATTGTATTTTACTTTCCCCCCATAATGTACATGGTATGTTATTACAACCTCCAAATTTAGTGTAGAAAGAATTCATGTATTAGAATTCTAAATTTCATTTGTGTGTGGATATGGAAAAAAATGTAGAAAACACACGATTGTGCAAAAGCATTATTAATCTAATGAGTTTGCGTTAATCATAGTAAACATTTGCCTAAAAATGCTTTTAAAATCTGATATCTGTATGCTAATACTCAAGTGTTTATATCACAAATCAGTTTTTGTTACTAATGAGCTCGTGCGGAAAAGTAGAAATGCACCTTCTCAAACATGTTCCGTTAGGTGGCGCAATTGTACATTGTAACATGTAAACATACAGTGTTCACAAACAACTTATGCTAGAAAACAATTATCTATTTTAATCACTTTTACATCTCGCTCTCGCTCTCTTCTCTCTCTCTCTCTCTCTCTCTCTCTCGGCTTTCAAGTTATATAAAATTCAATAACAAAAAATAGAATTTCACATGCTAATCACAGAAAATGCATATTAATTTGATTCTTCATGCCAACTACTCAAAACAAATAGTGAGAGACATTTCTGAGCAAATTAAAATGCGGAAATTCTTCCATAAAGAGAGTTGCCTGGGTAAGTTTTCTTTCTTTGTTTTTCTTCTTCTTTTTTTAATTTTGTCTGACATCCCTAAAAGTGTATGAAATATGAGGTTTTGTATGTATCCAAATTTAACGTTTTGAGTTATGCTCTTCGCAAAACTAGAATTAGACACGCACGCATACGTTGTTCTGAATTAAAATGATTTCAAAACTAGTATTTTCAATTAATTTTGTTATATTTTTTTCCAATAAATACTTCCGCTACCTTGGATATCTAACTGCCAGAGAAAGTAAAAAAAGACAATCAAATATCGATTTAATAACGATTCTGCAGCGTTCTGGTTTCTCAGCCCAGAGGTTCCAGGTTCGACTTCCAGTGGAACTTTTCTGTAAGAATAATGCTCTATTCCTTGACGAGAGGGTTTCATGATAAAAGCAAAAACAAAAAAACAATGTTACAAATCTATAAATCTGTTTCTCTAGTCAGAAGCTGCCTATATGATTATAGATGGGCATAAAATAAAGAATGAGAACAATTTTTGATTCGTCTTTGCTTCCTGGGCAATGTGACCCAAAATCTTACACACACAAAATAGTAAGTATATAAGTCACTATCAGACCGAAAATCTGTTAAAATGTAAAAAGTGTCCGTTTCTGAAGGGAGGGGTAAGGTTGTGGCAATCTATTCCTTGCACAGAATTTTAAGGCGCAGAATCGAAATATTTTCACTGTGTACAGAGGAATCTTAGACAAGTAGTTTAAGATAGGAAACCAAAGCTGATAGGCATGGCATGTCTTAGGTTATGAACCATTATAATGATTTCACGACTGCATAAACAAGCCTGGTCTTTATTATCCCATGACATTAAAATGGTCTCCAAAATTTCAAGCTGAACAAATTATTGCATGCTAGCGAAATGATCCACTGATAGGAATTCAGTTATAAAAAATAGTCACGTTTATTAGAATTGCGGCTACGAGAGTGGCGTGCATGACCTCTTGGAGTTTTAAGTTCTAACTTATGAGTTTGAATATTTTGATATGTTCCCAGTATAAAATTAGATAAGCCACCTCTATATAGTAGGTGTTCATCTCAAAGTGTGCCACAACATGCTGTATAATGTCACTTGTCTAGCCGCTGAACCTACAATTCAATCCGTCTAGTACTTGAGCAGAGGCGTATTTTTCGTGTGATGAAGTAGCAAGCTCAGAGTTCGGCGGTCTCAGATAGCGGTCTATACGTTAATATATACATATAAACCTCTTTCGCACTGTGTTTTGTTTGAAACTACGTGTAAGCTTTAAGCGGGGCACTTTTTAACATCGCTTGCGCAAAGCAACATGAATTAATCAATAGAATGTGTTGTGGCTCTCTTCGACGAATGTAAATAAAAATATTATCTATGCAGAATATTCAGACGCTTATAGAAAGATTAACGTCTTTGATTCTTTGTTTTATCTTATTTTACGCTTTCACGTGCGACATTCGAGGCAGTTTTCGATGTATGTATTATGATTAGTGTCGTTACCGTATTAGTACTCCTCGGATTGAGCGCTGTGCTTGCAAGGCAACTTCTCCGCCATACGTGTAGTGCGTTACGTCTTTCCCCTTAGAGCTGACACTCGCTTAAGAAAAATTTGACTCAAAACAATGACATCGTACATGCTTTGAAATGAAACTCAGTAGAGGTTTCATCTGTTTTACATAGCCGTATCGCTCCAAGCGCTTATTACGTAAACCTCGGTAAAATGGCTCAATAAACCAATGTTGCCCAACATGGAACTTTTGTGGATTCCTAACATTATAAACAGGTTGCTCGGATTTATCAAAATCGTGCATATTGTCAATATATGACAGGCGTGCCTTAAAGGTTGTTCAGATTGCTTTCAATCATTGGAAGAAGTTTCTCTTAACCTTTAAAATTCTAATGATTTCAATAGCAATATCCGTTTGATTCCTTATGATTTGGACTCGCAATGCAACCGATGGTATTCACTCATTTTCATTCACCTTGATATTATTATTCAGTCGTTTACAATGCTATTCGCATCTTCTGATGGCCAAACATCAATTCACATTCATTTATTAGCTTCTCTTAACTGCACAAAGCCAATCTCCTCTGCCCAAACATTGTCCTTCTCTTGAATGTCTTCTCTCCAATATGCTTTTTCTCCTTCTTCTTCTTCTTCTTCTTCTTCTTGCTGAAATATTCATATGACAACCTTGGTATTCTTAATTCATTCTCATCACATGTCCATAGTATGTTGTCTTGTATATATCTTTTGCAATGTTATTTTTACTTCCATTTCTGTCTAATTATTTCATTTCTTCTTAAACTTGGTGACCCTCTCCAATAATACATTTCCATTGCTAAAAGCATTATAATAATTAGTGTAAGGTTAACATTAATTCTGGCCTTTAATTGCAGGTTCTTAGGGTTCTCTCTTATAGAATCCTTTCGTCCTTTGTTGAATAAATGAAAACAGGTGGAAATTCCTAAGCTCTAGAGACTCTGGGCCAATTTTAAACTTCATTTCAACAATTTCTTTCATTCACCATCTGATATGATCTACACAGTTAAAGGACGTTAATTAATCATAAAAAAAGAAAGAAAAGTTATTACAGAAAGTTCTTCCCCACTTTAAAAACCAACAAACGCAGAAAAGTTTAGATTTTAATATGCAGAAGGAATTGCATGTTGTGGCGTTTTTCAAAGAGTTTTCTTTTATTAGTTTCATAATTTTTACACACTCTGCTACGTACTTGTGGTAAGTAGAGGAAGCATGTGAATCCATAAAAAATTGTGTGCGTGTCTGTGAACAGCATAACTCTAATGAAAAATCCAACAACTGCCAAACTGAGTATTTAATTTGAGTATTTTTCAAAGATGTAACACGAAAATTTTCTAGAAAATCTCCCCAACCCAAACTTTTACATGGAACAAAATATTTTTTATTTTCACAGAAAATGTCTTTAACAATTTTGATTAAAATTATTTTAGGTATTTACTTGACATATATCTTTTATACCTTGAATTTTCTGGAAATAGCCTGTGAAGTCTTCTTCATTCAGAAGGAATTTTGTATAACGGATAAACTATAAGAAATAGACAAATATGCACACGATTTATTTCAAATTACTTCTTCTGTAGCATTAGCCATTTCCAAGACATCCCTTATTATTGGTTTGAATTTTTCAGTATTTTGCTATTTTCTTAAGTGCTGTGGCTATTCATTGTTTCTCGCAATGTCATAGAAAAAGTATGGAATTTCATGGCCAGTATATTATCGACTAGCTTTAAAAATAAACGATGTGGATGGGGAAGTATGTAACACATCAAATATTTTTTTAATTGCACCCTTTTTTTTAACGTTTTTAATGTGTGATGATGTTTACAACATTATTGCACATGCATTTATTGCTAAGCTGCATTTGCCTGCCGGCATAGTTATGCACCACTACGTGCCGAAATGCGGGCGCATTCTCAGATGTTTTGCGTTACTGGGAAGTAAGGGTTTTTGGACTTCGGTGTACATACAAGTGAGGTAATACCGCGCGGCTTTCACCTGTCGCGTGACGTCAGGGCCGCCACTGTTCTGCAAGATATTACGTAACTTGCCGTCCGGTTGGTATTGCAGCTCTCGCTCAAGTAGCACCTTGCCGATAGAGTAGCATCCCTGCATACGAGGGTGTGGTGCAGGAAAACGTATATCCAGTGGCGAGCAAACGAAAACATATACTGAAACAGGCTGACATCACTGTATAGGTGTTCCTTAGTTACATCAATATTTATACTCTTCAAGGGGTTGCTTCTTGAGGATACGCAGTAAAAAATCTGCAGTTTTGGTCCGATTCGTTTGAAATTTAACATTCAGGGTTTAATGTACAAAAGTTCATGTAGTTTTTTAAATTAGTCCCGTAGATATTATTTTGCTTAACTGTTGTTATTTTTGTTACTGTTTTGAATTTTTTTTCTACGCGACGAAGTTATTATTTTGAAAAAAAAAATTAATAAGTTGTGCAGATGAAATTTTAAGTATCCAGCTAGTTTGGGAGAAAATACATGTTAAATATGAGGCTTAAATTTGTTGTTAAAAATTACACTATGAATTTAAGCATGTTAGCAAAATATTGAAATCATACTTTTATTATTCCTTTAGTTATAAGCAGGTATACAAGGCAAAGGGGTATACACTTAGTCATTCCAAAAGTTTCGAGAATGGACGCAATAAAATATTAAAAATTTCGATCTGATCATTGCATCTTTTCAAAATATTCTCCATTGCATTATATACACCGCCTTATCCTTTCAAACCATTTTTCAAATGCATGTCGCATGGGGCCAGATCTGGACTGTAGCGAGGATGGGACAAATATCTGACTCCTGCAGAAATTGGGTTGTTTCTTGTGTAGTGTGAGCAGAGAGGCATTGTCATGGTGCAACAAATTCCATGTAGACCAGTCTTGGGATCTTTTTTCTCATTTCATTGAACCCTTGTGGCAGACATTTTGTTGTGTACCATCTGGCAGTAACAGTCTTTTGTCCCTCAAGCGGAATCGTCACAATGTGGCCACTTCTGCGAAGAAGGAACAGATCATCATCTTGCCAACATTTCTCTTCGCTCCACTTTTGTTGGGGGATCTTCTCCTAGGAAGACCCAGACCGTGACTGTCGTTTGGTTTCTAGATCATGCTCGTAAATATAGCTTTCGTCACCTGTTATTATGTTAAATATGTTTTTGGATTTTCCGCAATTGATTTTTTCAATAATTTCCTGGCACCATTGCACCGTACTTGTTTCTGCTCTTTTGTGAGGTAATGGGGGATCCATGCGACCGCAGAGCTTGTTGACCTCAACTTTTTCTTTCAGAATTGCTTTCACTGCTGCCGATTCAATATTTGGGGCTTATTGAACCTAACATATGTGCAACGATGATCTTCCCGCAACATGCGCTCTGCTTTTACTAGATTTTCATCCATTGTTGCTGTAGCCGGCCGTCCTCCTCGGTCTTCATCTTCGAGGGAATCTTTTCCTCTTCTAAACTCGTATACCATCGACAAATGGTGGATTGCAAAGGGCCAAGATCCCCAAATACGCGATGCAGTCTCTCCCCTAAACCAACTTTAACGTCATAGAAAATCACAGCACGGAAATGCTCTCTTTTGAGACCCATTGTAGCGTACGGCGTAGCAACATCTGCTATACATACTCAAATGGTGCTGACGGTGCACATTGTTGGAGCGCGCCCAGACTTGCACATGTTGCTATCTGAATTAGGAAAAGCTGTTTTGGCCTACCACTACTCATTGTTGCCCATTCTCAAAACTTTCAGAGTGACCCTCGTACAAGTGTAACGCACCGAAGGTTGGTGGCGAGAGAAGATGGAAGCGCTTGTGACCTTGCAGTGTTCTCTGTATACAAATATGATGTACAGTTTGAAGCCAGAACTCCCTACTTCGATAACAGGTGGATCAGAATTAAGGAGTATTAGAGGGTAGGGGGAGGAAATGTATGTTGGTATTGCCCAATAAGGTTACTTCATAATTTAATTAAGGTATTAATGTGGGTTACATTTGTCTTTCCTTTTACACCAAAAGCTATAAACCTTTTAAAGCAATATCCGTTGCTATTTAGCGTGACGCAATCTTCGAAAAATTCTGATCTATAGTTCAGAGCTGAGGAGGTTGAAAGTTCACTTTCCTCATTGTTCCTTTCTGATAATATCATATGCTCCTTGTGCTTCATTGAATTACAGGTTGTTTAACATGATGTTTTAAACGTCATTTGAGCTCTAATATTACATCTCATGGTTTCGCCATTTGTGCTGAAGTGTTCCTTGCCAAATTCCGCTACAAACATGCTTTATGTATGAACTCTTCTTTACTTTATTCATATTGCCACCGTTCCTCACTGGTCTATATATGCATCGAATAAATGGAACAGAAACAACATAACCGTCTGTTGGATTGGGGAGGAGAGTGTCCGTCACAATACCTAACGTCACCTATACTTGCGATAACACGATTGCTCTGTTTACTTACTAAAACCCCTCTGCTTGGTTATAAGGAAGCGTTTATACCGAATAGTTTCCTTGTGTGGAACAATTTGAAAATTAGAATGTGCCGACAAATGAAAACCCGAGAAAAGAGAGTTTAAACATGACTACGCTAAAAACACTATTTTTGGCTTTATTCTGTTTCAAAAACATTTAGTGCATAAATAGGCCCTCCTTTTTCTGCTCCTCGGCGACTGGTTGAAGATTCCTGAGGCCTCTTGAATGGTTTGTTTACTTTCATGTAGGTAAAACATCGTTTTTTACAAGAAGTTTATAGGTATCTAGGCTTGCAGGCAAACATTTAAATCGCTATATGATATGCTATAGTCCTGCACCATGGCGCAGTGACCTGGAGCGTGGTGCTCTGTTTCTGGGCAACGAAATGCGCCCGAGCGCCCACTCCGCATCGTGAGGAAAGTGAGGAACTGCGATCGGCAGCGACCTCGAGCCAACATGGGGATGCGTGATGCTGCAGCCACATCTCCTTCCTGTATCGGTTGGATGATCGCCCACCTCTGCCGTGTCTTACTTCGTTTTTGCCTCCAATTTTTATGCCTCTAGGATTACACTGTAGACAAAGCTCTATATTTTATTTAAATATACGGGGTGTGTGTAAAATCCCTTTATAGACTTTGAGGAATTATAGTGGGGACCAAGACGATTAGCCTTAGCATAGGAGCTCATGTCCGAAAACGTACCGTTTTCCCGCTACACGCAAAATACTACCACTCCACACATTGCTCTCTCCAACTCCTGCTGCCTGTCGTCTGGACCCATTTACAAGAAGGGCTGATATGACGATCACCGACTTCAACACCTCCGTACCATGTTCTGGTATACTCGATCACCAATCCCTAGTCCTCCAACATCCGCCGCTGCCATAACTCGTTCTAGTGAGTCTTCCTCAGTTCCTACAGGAATCTGTAAGTAATCGGGCCACCACGACCTATCCACCGTTGCTCAAATCGTTGGTCTAGATGACGTCGGACCGCAAGTGCATAGCGAACTGGTGCACCGTCGTGCTGGAACTCACTCCTGGTGAGTGAGGCCGAAAAAGCGTGTGTGGTGATATTGAGTGTCGCGGAAAAACCGTACGTTTCCGGACAGAAGTTTCTATGCCAAACTTAATTGTCTTGGATCCCACTAAAGTCCTCAAAGTCTGTAAAGGAAATTTAGACATCCTGTAAATTAAACCACAGTGGGGATAGGCCACTAGCGTAATCCCATAGTTACTTCTAGCACTTCTGTTTGTTTTACCGCTGCTAGTTTTTATCAGTGATTGTTTTAGTAATACAAGACTAGAGAAAGATGCTGAGTGTCCACTTAGTTCTCATCCCCAAAGACTATGGTGCATCCCCCATTTTTCCTGGTATCTCAATTTCGATTTAATTCCTTTTTATCCGCTGGAAAGCTTCCCAAAGGGGCTGTATTACAGGTACTATAGTAGCTATTGCGACACCGGTGCCAATAAAAGCTTAAACAAATAATTGGAAAGTTTAGATCAACTAAATGTTTTAATATTTACACCAAAAATTACAAAGGCATTTGACAGCTTGCGTATTGTATTATTGGTATTTCAGTGTATCCTATTGTAGATATCTAAACAGACCAATATAGTAAATGCAATACCGCTATACGTTCTGAACAAGTACATACCTACCTATTACTTCCTTTTATACATTTTCAGAAATTATGATTTGATGTGTCACATTATACCATACAGTATGAATTGTACTTAGGATTATTTTGGGGGTTACAGCACATTTAGATTCACGAACTTGGATACAAACTGAGTTAACGTTTACAGTACTCGATTAAAAATTATAAAGGTGTTTATATAACCTGCGTTAATGTATTTCAATATTTTTGTATTCCCCAAAATTTTGCATTGCCCTCCAAAAATGTTTCTGATGGCGCAATATGATTCCCCCCATGGCCGGCCCTGGTCACACTGAAAGACAAAATTTTTAACTCCAACCTGAAAGGAATGACCAACACATCTGACGCAGCAGAACGAGCAATGATGACGACGTGGAAGGGTGACGTGGGGAGGCCACATGACAAGAATGGGCCACTCAAGATGGACGTATGCGACCACGATGTGGGACCCACACATTGGAAGAAGAAACCAGGGAAGACCGCGGCTTAGATGGGCAGATGTGTTCGCGAAAACGGCAGGCAAACAGTGGTCAAGAAAGGGAAAAGACGGACAACTTTATTACTTATAAAGGAGCCCCCGCTTACGCAGGGACGAAAGTGGAGAGTGGAAGAGTGGGGTCGGCAAAGTTCTAGCGCACGTCTACCAGCTATCTAGACTGCCGGAAAACATTGAGGCGTCTCACAACCTCAATGGAAAGAACTAGTTCGTAGTCTATCACAATCTCAAATTAATTAAAATATTATGGAGTTAAACAGGACCATGGGACATCATTCAATGAGTATTAGTGTAGAATGAATAGCACACAAGTTCTAGAGATAAGCAGAATGTTACCTCGCTTGGAATGGCTCACAAGCGAGAAATAACAAGCCACCCCTTCTAAAAGAAGGCCTTGCCCTTTAAGGAACACTATGGCTAAATTCATCCATTCATATAAATGCAAATCTATTAGAATAATTAGAAATGTTGCAACACGGTGGTCAGGATGTGTTCACAACAGTTATATTTTATAACTGAAAATACTATTCGAGGACGTTCTACTAGGGCTAGACGATAACCGTAGAATCATGCTTTATTTAACGACAACTTTCCAGAACTGTGGCTTTAAACACACGAGGTAGTGTAGCGTGAGAATTAACAAAAACATACGCAATGCACTGCTCTTTTGTTTTCAAGCACGACTACAGCCAATGAAGAGACGTTGCAAACATTTCTATTGCCAATCTTCAAAACTAAGATTAGTAGTCGCCAAAGTAGTCGCATATCCAGTTTGACGTGATTAGCGTTGACGACTCGGCAAAAACTGACGAAAGGTTAACTTAAATGTCCCTCAAGCTACACTTGTCGATGATCGGTGAAACTACTAGCGTTGAGATTGCGTCATTTTAACGCCTTTCAATCCCACAATCCAGCAATGGGCATTCACTTATAAATCAGCTGCTGCCAAACAAAATGTAGATGCAAGAAACTTTTAACAATCACCTATATTTTCTGCTACACGTTTAGTAATGGGATTACTTTAATGGATACTAGAATGGATTAAGTTGAACACAGTCCTAACAACTCTAAAGTGTTGCATTCACATGACTTTCTCTACTCTGTCTGTTACAAACTATTCTTACGAAAGCTTATTCTTCTCTCTACTTTTTGATAATCGTGATAACCCTTCATTACACATTTACACTTCTTTTAGTTTTAGGTAAAGCGATAGTCAGATGTTTAAAAAGCGGATCGCTATGTGATGGCTTTGAAATTCCTTGCTCTTTGAATGATCACGAGAAGAAACAATATCAAGTTTCCAGTTGAGAAAACTAAGTATCTGAAAATTCAAACCACTAACAAGGAATATCTTGGAAATGGTTAACGCAACAAAAACTTTTTATTTGCCATAACTCGTGTGATTTAACATCATCTACTACAAGGTGGACCTGTACCGGTCCGGTCCGTTCCGTTCCGACTCAGAGTTTGTCTTCCCATCGAAGTCTTGGTCCACCAATACTTCTTTTCCCTTTTGGTCTATATTCATAAAGGCATCTGGCTGGTCTTAAGGGTGCCATTTTTAATGTGTTGATACCATTTTTGTTTATTTTCATGAATTATGCTATTTATGTCAGTTGTGCGTAGCTTATCACACACTATCGTTCCGCATTTATTCTCTTAGCGTATATCCAGCCACATAGCGTAACAATTTCATTTAAGCTGTTTCTGTCATTCTCTTATATTTGCTATTCATTGTCCAGTTTTCGGATCCATACATTAATACCGGCAAAGTCAAATATTTTAAGAGCTGGTTGCTATGTGCAGTATTCCATTCTCTTTGCATCATCAGGACAAAAAAAATGAATAACGAATTCCCATTTGAGAAAAGTATAAGTATTGGAAAATTTAAGGGAATAGCAAGCAATATCTCGAAAATGGTTCACTCAACAAAAATAATGCATATGACATAAATTGTGTATTTTAACGCGATCTACCTATTTTTGTGTAGTAAAATTTTGTCTATCTCTTAAAGTTAGCAATAAGATTAACATCTTGATATCTCGATTAACATGAAGCATATGGAGGATAAGCGTTTATAAAAATAGTTTGTACAAGAGTAGAAAAGTCATGTGAGTGTAACAGATCAGATTGTTTTGTTTGTTTTCTGTATTGAGATCTCTTACGGTTTACCAACTAAACAAAAGTCATTCAGAATGAAGTGGACTTCACAGGCTGTTCACCGAAAATTCAGGTATATGGTTTATTTGCCATGCAAATATCTTAAAACATTAGGCATTTGAATCCAAAATGTTAGAGCCAGTTTTGAGAAAATCAAAAAATAACGAAAATATTTCCATGTAAAGAGTAGTTTGGGGTGTGGGATTGTCTCGGAAATATCCTTGGAAAATCCGTAACTTAAATACCAATTTTGGTGTTTCACCGAGATTTCATTTTTTAGTTATGCTGTTCACAGATACATATGCGCGCGTACCTTTTACTGAAAAAACTTTCTTTTATTCAGAGAATCTCAAATTTTGCATTTGCAGTGAAATTTCGGTATCGAAGTTTTGGGTGGAATGCGATACTTTCTCTAGGTAAGTTGTAGAGAAGGTAATGACATTTTCGTGATTTTTTTAGACGTGCACTACTGTCCGTCCGTAAGCAGGAAACAACAGCTTCAAGCACGCAGATGTTCAGAGAAAATGTATAAAAAATTCGGTCAAAATCTGTACTTTCACAAGGCTCTAAAGGATGCAATTTTACAGCAACCTGAAGCTATATAATTTTTCACAGAGATCATTTGTTAAATTAAAAGATAACGAATACATTGCCTATCTTTTCTTTCATTTAGTTGCGTGCAAGCCACAGGTTAAACTTTTTCGCTGATTATATCTGCTTTAAAATTAATCCTTCAAAAAGCAGTAATGCTAAAGATGCGAAAACTGGTATTCTACATAGTATATTCACACGCTAAATAAGAAGCGAACATTTCGAAATATTTTACTAAAAGTTTCAAAGCCTTAATTGCATTGCCTTCCACAATTTTATTCCAAAATTCCCGAATTGTTACCGCATTCTCCACGCTATACAAATAACCATTACAGCATGTCTAAATATTCTTCTTTCAGATTGGCTGAATGTAAGTTAAGCTGAAAAAATGAACCAAATTGAAAGATTCAGTACCATGATCGACATTCGAGCCTCGAGTCTTCTGCTATGCCTGCCAACGCTCTACTGCTGAGCTACCTTGACCAGTCATTCGAATGAAACAGCTTTCCAGCCCCTATGTAAATTTCGGGCTTTATATCTTGAGTAGTATTTCAGTAAATAGTATCCTAATAGATTTAATGTATTCTAAAATCTGCTGTAATTATCTAATTGGTCCAGATTTCCTTCGTATACCTCTAAAAACTGTACGTCGTTATATATTCTACAGAAATATCTCTATGTAATATCTATTAGGGCTACAAATATTATCATAGGCCGTCTGTTTTATTGAACATTCAGGAACATGTTTACAAGTAAAGTACAAAATTAAAAACTTTCAGTAGCTTTCATAATTAAAACGTTTCATAGAATGCGAAATATCGAACTTTTAAAGTGCGGAAGAAAGAAAAAAAAACAACGAAATGAAACATCTCCACTTTTTGCCGCGCAGCAATACATTTAAGTGGGCTAATGAAGACTATTAAATGTTGGGGGTGCATTCCACCCAAAAATTCGATATCAATATTTCAACGAAAATACTATTTTGAAGCCACCTGAATTTAAAAATAATTTTAGAAAAAGGTCAGCGTGCGTGCGTGTGCGTGCGTGTGCGTGCGTGTGTGTGTGTGTGTGAGAGAGAGAGAGAGAGAAAATGGCATAATCAAAAATGAAAACTTGGAACAATACCAAATTTGGTATTTAAGTTCATGATCTTCCGAAGATCCCCTTCCAAACTACACTTTATATGTAAAGCATTTTGTATGCTTATAAAGCAAACGTACTTTTGAAATAAACTTTTTGTAGCATCAGCCGTTTTCGTTTCAATACCCTTTTAGTTATTGCATTTCAGTTGTACCTCGCAATGTCATGGAAATAAAATGGAATTTTAAGGCCAGCCCATAACGAATCGCTTTTAATCATCCGACTCCCTATTCGGTTTTCTCTATCTCCCTCCCACCTTGCACCTACAACTAAATGTACAATGAAGGAATTTCTGCAAACGTTTATCTCGATTAATATGAAGTAGATAGAAAAATTTACTTTTGTAAGAATAGTTTGTAAAAGCTATATAAAAATAAAAGTAGTGAGTAAATAAAGCCATGTGAGTGTAATACATCAAACTGTTACATTCTTCGCCATTTCCTCGGAGATACCAGTCGAAAACGGTTCCTTGTTGGTATGAGTAACAAGCGGCCAACGGATGTTATAGCCTGAAGGTTTACACAGCTCCCTAATGAAAGTTTCGTGTTAGTAATATCCACACTTCGTTGATCTTGCACGGTGCATTGTCCCGGTAGAATTTGTTAACACTGCTTGCAAGGTTTTCAAACTACAGCACATGCCTTCACAAAAAAGGTTACTCACCCTTGCTTGGGGTGTTCATGGAATATATATATATATATATATATATATATATATATATATAATTTGCTCTACCTGAAATCGCAAATTAAAATGTTCAAAGTTAAAGAGGAGGGGAAGAAAGTGTTATTTAAGGGGAGAATAAAAGTCCTATCCACCCATGTTAAATCTGCTAAATTCATGACCAATTATCTCGGAAACTATTTCAGATGTCAGACTGAAACTTTTACAGGATGTAGATGCATACCTTCCAAGTTCAATGTTATTACCTTTTATACAATAAGTTTGTTAAGGAAGATAGATTATTTTCTCAATTATACCATCTTTTGATTAACATTTTGCCAGCAATTATTTTTTATAAAAAATAGCTCACATTCTTATTAACACTAAGTACATCCACAACAGCACTTAAGAGGCTATTTTATCATCCTAAAATTTAATTTACCTGTCTGCAATATTTTCTGAGTAAACGGGTCATTTATACCAGAAAATGTCATTCGCAGAAAAAGCTGTTCAAACCAAAAATGGAGAAAACAAACTTCCAAATTTTTGTAAGGAAAGAAACCACGCGGTTTGAGCACGCAGAAGTTGCTATACTTAAAGGTAGTAACAAAACTTTCCCTAAAAGATAGACTGAAATTTACCCCTCTACTCCAAAGTTAACTTTTTTATTTAATGGTGCAAAATTATCACTGCAGAATTATATAATACCATTTTAAAAAATATTTTTATACATGGTATATTTAAAATATAAGTGCTGTACCTACAATGTTAAATATATATTACAAATTTAAGAGGAAAACCAATTAATAAGACCGCAAAAAGCTATAATGTATTGGCAATTTTGGCCGTTTAGTATCCCCATAATTACTTCGTTCTCAGAAAAAAATACAGTTAAACCTGAAACCAATATGCTGAGGCCCTAGCAGTACTACCAATTTCTTCAGGTTGCTTATTTTTGAAATGAGATGCTCTTTTGTTTGCTCGCGGAAAATAAAATGTAATGTGAAGTATTCAGTTTTCTTTTGTATCTAGTTTTGGATGGTAGCTAATACTGAATTATGGAACTCGGAAGCGAAGATTTCATACTTAAGAATTAGGGTTTAACAAAACTCTCATGTAATCTTTAATTCAGCTTCATAAATGAGATTTGGTGTTAATTGTATATAGAATGCTCTGTATAGTTGCTCTTTAAAACAGTAGAGAAACAAATTTGGTTTTTATCGTTACGACTTGAACTGGATTTTTTTCCTTTGGAAGGAAAGTAAAGAATGAGTCCCTTGTAATATTTATTCGCGGCCAAGTGGTTAGAGCGGTTGCCTCCCACCAAGACGTCGTGGACGAAGGGGTATCTGGGCGGGTTTTTTCCGGGTTCTCCGGTTTCCCCCGCCATTCACTCCACCATTCACCGAACATGTCATCTTCCTCACTCTCATACCTGGCTATGGGCCAATCCCCCGTTCCGGGTTATTCATTTACTGACTCAATGTCCGTCTGCTCATCGACAGACCTCTGACCCTAGGCACCGGTGTGAGTCCTAGGAGGTATAAGCCCTGTATAAAAGAAGGGTAAGCCGACTAAATAAGTAATATTAATTTGCACGTAAAAGAAACTCATTCCCCGAAAGAACAGGGTACCTAAGCAAAATTCGACGGTCGTTTGTACCCAGTACATGCTTGACGGTAAGGTATTTACACCTTAACGTCAGTAAATTACTCATTTAGAGTTGAAAATCCATAGAAACCTTTCATTTACAGTTTTAATATCTCTGTAGACTAACGCTTAGGTATAGTTTTGTGAAAATGTTACTGTATGTTTGTTAGTTTATTATAGCAATATACAATGTGGGAATCTAGTAGAGTAAGTTGTTTCTCACAAAACGGACAAGATTAACTAAACTTTTAGATTGCTTTTGACACCCTAAAATACATTTAAGAATTTAATTCTTAAACGATTTGTTTGCGTTTAGAGTTAAATATAAACATTGCATAGATTAACTTTATTGCTAATAATATACTTATACAGGTCGTAGAAGTTTAGGGCAAGCATCAAAATATGGACTGTAAATTTTTCATCGATTGCTAATATTACTACAAAAAAGTGGAGTCTGAATAACATAATTTAACCTTTCGGGGAAATCATTTAAAAGTTTATTTGCCTTTTTAATGGCTCTTATCAGTTAAAACTATATCATAGGAGTTTTTCAGTTTTTTCCTTACACAGATACTCTATTTTAACCCATTTATAAGATGAAATCTTTTACAATCGTTGGTAACCACAACTTAAACTAATGTGACATCAGAAAATGGACCAATGAGATGAAAGAGAATGTTGAATTTTCAGCAGTAATAATCGGGTATCGCAGTGAAATTATGAAATACTTTTTCCGTCGCGGCGTGTAGCAGAAAAGAGATTTTTTCAGGATTATTTCAGTTTCAAATTAATCGACATTCGTCTGTTGCAAGATGACTTGAGAAGATTAAGTATCCATTATGAAAATATACAATTATTATTATTATATTCTAAGCTGAGTTTAGACAGAGGAATCATGTTTGAATTCGTTAAGTGCCTCTAATAAATATCACTCGAAGGTGCGACTTTTCTAAACAAAATTCAATCACTACGTTCGGGGCAATTTCAGACCATCTTGTAATATTGCTTTTGACAATATATACAGGCCAATAGACATAACACTTGTATCAGTATATTATTCACTAGTCCAGAGGTGTTTTAACTCGGACTCGCGACACATATTTTGGACTCGCAGACGCCGTTGTCGATGACGCGGAAGGAGTCATAGCACATCTCTAAACCATTCAATTAAAGAAGAAATATGAAACCATAGCAAAAATATAATATGATTTGCAGTTCTGTAAGATTGTATGCCTAAATAACCTTTATTTACAGGTTTACACATAAAAAGCTATTATTTTATTTCACAAATCTCACGGGGGACCCGAGAAAAAAGAAATCTAACCGAATAAAATGTGCCTTTTTCAACTGCAAACTAAATATTTACTTATGTATTTCAATGACGTTTAAATAAATGGCTCCTATAACTATAGAATAATCAACTACAGGGGCATAAATCTCAAATAGTTGAAATTGTTGAGACAAGTTATGACTGAATAGAAATATTTTGCCTGCAGTCTGAGCAAAGTTCCCCAGCTGACATCTATAAATTGTTTCTAAAAATTACATTTTAGATTTGTATTTTCAAAACAGAAGTTTTTCTATTAATATATATATATATATAAAGAACATAAATTGGAAATTACAACTTATTTGTAAAACATTTTTGGTTCGAATATCCCCCTAAGGAGGTTGTGCCAAATGCAATTACTTCATAATTACTTCACTGCCCATAACTTCTAAATTCACATCTACGACTTTATGTTAACTATCTGAAATTATTTATGAAAGACTGCTGTATAAGAAGCTCCTTGACATTCTCATATTATTGTTCATGAGCCATCTGCTTTAAATAAGCTATAAATAAAATGCATCTAGTCTCATTAGCTATGTTCAATTATCCTGTCACTTGAATGAATGCAGTTTAGAAGATCGCGTCCTTTAATCAGGTTATATTCTGTGAGAGAGGTAGAAGTTTCTACATCTCTAGAGAAGCTCTGCTTTAATATTCTTAGTTCTAGGAAACTGCGCCAATTTTGACTGACCTATTTGGAACATATCCGGTAATTGTATATCCTAGAGAGCGTAATATTTACTTACCACACAGCGTTCGTACATTGCACTCCTATGCGGAAAATTACCCGTTTTGCCGGATAAATGAAGCAGTATTATGCAACAGTCACCTCTTGTAGAGAAAACAAGACTAATACAGACCTAGGGTTACATTTCAGGCGCGTTCGTTCGGTGTCGGAAATAAAAGTTCGTGGTAATGGTAAAAGCTATTGATGGTTTGAATATTTTGGTAAAAGTCCCAAAAATAGTAAAATCTTATATAAACTACCGTTAGTTCTGTAAAAATTTCAACCAAACTTGTTTCGACCGGTTTTCTTCAAGCTGTTGAATATACAGTTTTGAGTATATACTTGTAGACATCCAGTTAGACATTGTATATTTTTAGTAGCTTTCTACATAAATAACCAGATCGTGTACGAGGAAGCGTTTCTGCCTACCAGTCTGGAAGATACGAATAAGTATTTTGCCCCTTTATTTCTCTTTTTTCACCCCTTTATTTCTCTTTTTTCACTTGTGCAGCATCTTTTAACTTCTCTGGCCATATCGGAGTATTTTTCCTCGAGAAAGAACTAAATTTCTTAACAACTCATTAACTGTAAGTTTAACTTTTATTTTATTGATTTCCGTTAGAAAACACGCCCACATTCACTCCCACATACATATTTTCAGGCTCTGTGGAGGTTAGAGAATGATTCTAATTAAAGAAAAATTCCCCCAGATAAGCTTTTCTTCTTTTCTTCGGAGTTTTCCCTTACCACATCAAAGCGTTTTGAACCGTGCTTCATTACGTCTGTTTTATTCGAAGTCTCTATGGACCTGATTTTTTTTTAAATGTCGCTTTCTTTAATGATTCAATGTGCCAGGCAAGTGGCATTAGTTGCCTACCTGTACCATCTGCTGCAATAACTTGCTCCTAGATAGCCTCAGTTGTTTAGTCTGCTTTCTATGCCATTTAGTTTGTTGCTGTTGATTTTGGAATTGCCATCATTTGGATGCATACACATGTCACTCATGATACCGAAAAGATGGCATTAATTTTTATAGTTGCTTTTCTACACAAGCTATTTTATTTCTATAACTTTGGATCTGTAGATGAAACTATGGATACTGAACATCCTATCCGATGTTTACCTGGCGATTGAATAAAATTGGCTGGTATACTGGATTTGAACTTACTAACTCTCGAATAAGATCCATAGATGCTACTCGATTTGTTACAAAGGACGTTAAATACTTGCGAAAATAAATAAAAACGTTTTTTACTGATTTCAAGTAATCCTGAAATGTTTCGACACATTTCATACAAACCGGTTTTGTTAAAATTCCAATGTTTTTGGGCGGCTGTAAATATACACATTTTATCTTATTTAATGTAACTAACTATGCTGTCTATAGGTACTTTGGAATCCATAAGTCAATGTGTGCCAGATATATCTTATTTAATGTAACTGACGTTATATCACGATGTTGTCTATAGGTACTTTGGAATCCATAAGTCAATGTGTGCCAGATATATCTTATTTAATGTAACTATGACGTTATATCACGATGTTGTCTATAGGTACTTTGGAATCCATAAGTCAATGTGTGCCAGATATATCTTATTTAATGTAACTATGACGTTATATCACGATGTTGTCTATAGGTACTTTGGAATCCATAAGTCAATGTGTGCCAGATATATCTTATTTAATGTGACTAACTATGCTGTCTATAGGTACTTTGGAATCCATAGCTCAATGTGTGCCAGATATAGCTTTAGTTGAGTAGTTATCTTTATTTATCTACCATCTGCTGAAAGATGGCCGCAGCTGCGTAGTCGCCTTCCTTGTTATGTTTTATATTTGTTGATTTTATCGAAGGTGGACTTCTATAGGTTTCTACATCTCCAGCGACGTGTATCAACCCAACAAAAATCGGGTTCGATTCTAATGATAGTGAAAAATACCATGATATTTAACATGTCGTCCAAAATCATTGCATCTTTCGCTTTTGAATTGTATAAATCACTTTTGAAACATCTATTCAAAGCACTCCACTAACAAGGTTATGATGAAACAACGTATGAAAACTGAGGAAATCGGAATAGGTTCTGTTTGTGTTTGTTCACAGCAACGCTGATATTCGAGCATTTGTTTCACTTGTACTATTAATCAGACATGCCTTTTATTTGTCGTTGGATTCCCTCCACTTTGGAATAATGCGGAACACGAACACATGCTGAACTGACCAGCCTGAAAGGAGAGAGTGACTAATACTTCCCAAATATGGTGTCATTTTTGTGAGTCAGAAGAGGAAAGCTGCATTCCTTTGCCATACACAGAGAGATGCTGTTTCGTCCGCACATGTATAGTATGCTTTCCTGGGCGTTATCGTACATCAGCGTGATTTTCTCGAGTTTCTTCCATTAAAACACTGTAATTTCAATAAACAGTAACATAGATGAATTTAAATATATAAAAATCATGAATTTAACACTTCAAAGTGGGATTTATCATTCCAGGTCGGCTTTAGATATGAAATGTTATGCTCTTGTAGCCCCTTTAACTTCTATGGTCATACAGCGGGCTCTGACTTGAGAAACAGTTTTATTACTGCTTGAACTGAACGGATTTAACGTTTATTTTTTCATTAACTTTTACACTGCACATACATTCACTCCCGCATTCATGCTACCAGACTCTACAGAGGATACGAAATGATTATGGATTCACCGCCACAGTCTGGAAACGAACTCAATACCTCTGGGTTGAGAAGCAGAACGATTAATATGGTTACACTGCAGGCGCGGAATTGTATTATATAGCGGTTTTGTATTAAAGCTAGATGACTTGCCTGAATTACATGCATGCATTCTGTAAGGGGTTGAAATTAAGGATAAGCGTGGCTGTTTTAGAAAGTGTGAGTAGCCTAGAATTTTCAATGGTATCTAAAGTGTCCAGCGTTTTGTCCAGATTAATCAAATTGTGAAATTGTCTATATAAAGGATTAAACTTATGAATAGGAGTAGCTTTCTGAAGTTCTAAGTTATTCTATCATTTTCGCATATTCCTATAGCTCAAAGGATATAGATTTGTGTCCTCATTTGTCAAGAAGTATGGTTTTGTTTATAAGGTCTTGGAAATAAAGGGTAAGAGTAGTTCTTTTTAAAGTATAAATGACTGAAAAGAAGGGTTGGGTAGTTTTTGGAAGTTGTAAGGTAACCAATGAGTTTTGTCATATCTTGTAGTATAATTGCATAATAATTTCACCAGATGGGTTAAACAGAGCAGATTTCTGCATAAGGGTATGAAGATATGGTATGGTGCGTAGATTTTGAGATATGTAAATTGGCCTATCACTTCTGTTGGTTCTTATATAAGTGTACAAAGTTTGTATAGGCCAAATAGGGTGATTTGTTGATTTAGTGTCGATTTTGGATTGAAAATAATTAAAGCAAAAGATGTTTAAAGTTTAGGGTATCTTTCCGCCCCACTTGTCGGATTCTAAAATTGAAGTGTACCAAGTTTTTTCAATGTCATATTAAAAATTCTTGATAAGTCTAAGCGAAATCACAGTGAAATTTAGTGATACTAGGGCGGCACAGAAAGTTTTTAGAAAATCAAACCAGGATTAGTTTTAACGTATTTAAAGTACTTTATTATTTTTCAAAATATCCCCCTTTAACAACAATGTATTTTTGCATTTGATGAAACCAGCCCTTAAAGCGATATGCCATTCCTTCTGAGGCACTTCAGAAACCAGGTTTTGATAATGTTCCACTGCTTCATCTGATAACGTAAAAGTGATTCCATGCATCTTACCTTTAATTTCTGGAAACAGAAAGAAATCACAAGGTGCTAGGTCAGGACTGTATGGTAGAGGGCCATGGTGCTGACCTTTAGGGCATCCACATACTCAGTTGTTAGTTTTGCCGTATGCGACGATGCGTTGTCATGATGTAACATTAGTTTTCCTTTTGTGCGTTTTTCAAGCACTTTTTCAAAAAATTGAGGTACCAATCGGGAGTAAACGGTACGTGTATCTTCTAATGCTATAGTATCAATATGGCCCATTTTAGGGAGAAAAAGAACTAGTAACCATCTTCTTACAGCAATGCGAATTCGTCGGACTTTTGCAGGCGTAGGTTCTGTTCGAAAGACCTATTGAGATAGTTGACTTTTCTTTTCAGGATCATAACAATAAATCTAAGATTCATTACCAGTAACGATGTTCCAAACCAAATTCTGGATTTTTTCGAGAGATTTTCTGCACCAATCAATGTCTTATTTTTGATCGGGAATCACTTTTAAGTGGAATCCATCGGCAACAAAGTTTTCTCACGTCTAACTGTTGATGTAAAATGTTTTGTATTTGACTCATTCAAATGTCCAATGTCACCTGAATAAACTCATAAGATGTCCATCGATCTTCTTCAAACATTGTTCGAAAAGCGGCTATATTTTAGCGGCTATATTTTAGCGGCTATATTTTCATCAGTAACAGCAGTCCTTGGACGTCCTTCACAAAACACATCTCTGAGAGAAAAAAATAAAAAGATCTCTTCTGAATTTGCTGTACCATTTATAAATTGTTGCCTTAGTGGAGCTTCTTCGAAAAATGCATTTCTAAGCCGATCTTCACATTGTTTAGGCGTTAATGACAATTTAAAATTGTAAAAAAAATCATAACCCGGAAGTGCTCCCTAGTCAAATTCATTTTTGGGTGAATACAAAATCTTTAAATGATTATTATTAGAGCAAAGCGAACAAACTACAGGCCATCAACTCGCAAAACATTATAAAGTAACTGTCAAATAAAAAAAATCATTTATAAGAAACATGGCATTCTAAAAATGTTTAGTATCGCCCTCTCATGACTACAATATGTACTATAACGCACATTTAACAGATTTTTTAGCTCCCAGTTACCCCAGTCATTAGAATTCTTGCCATGCTCGCAATAAATTGCCAAAAATGTCCGATATTCATATTCACCGAAACGGAATTCAAATTGGGTGGCATTAATATTGTTAAATGCTGCGGTGAGGGCCTAAAAGTTCCCAGCAGATTATTAAATTTTAATCACCCCAACACGCACTTGGGGGAAGCGTAGTTACAAACGGCGAGAGGACCAGGACCTTGGTGACTACATTCCGATGAAGGCGTGGGGTTATTTTTAACAAATGATATACAAGTTTCACATCATTCACATTACCTGTGTTTTATTAATAAAACAATTAGTGGCCCTACATTACACACAGGGGAATAAAGGATTGAGGGGAGATGCTAACACACACCACCTACTCCTTGCACACTTACTCAACAAGTCACGCTCAAACACACAAAGAAGGTAACACTACTATCTATCCCTCCCCTTTCCAACCCTGGCTAGGCACGCCAGCCAGAGCTGGCGAGTGTCACACCAGACGGAACTTCCAACAACCGAAAGAAATAACAAATCACCCCAATAATACCGTGTACAATGCGAGGCAATAATGTGTCTGGCATGACAATACCCACTCATATGCCACAACATGAAAAGTCCATAACCCACCCTTCTTCAATTTTATAATTTCTGTTAATACTTTATAGCCCGGAATAGCTGTTCGTGCGGAAGAACAGTGCTTTTCAATGGTGAAAGGGTTATCAAAGTTGGTTGTGTTTTTTTAACCCCCTCACATGCACACGCGCGCACACAAAAGATTTTCTCTTTATAATATCAGTGTAGGTAATTATGAAGAGTGAAAAACACGATATTTTCAACAGATTTGTTTAAAATATTACCATCTCGTTTAGTCAAGAAAAAAATTATTTTTTTTTAGATTTTTAAAACTTTTTAATTGAATTAAAATTTAAACGTCAAATATGTAAAAGTTACGTAAGCTTTCTACTCACTATACATATTTAAAGCTTGTGTTGTTATTTACATAAAAATCACTACGTATTTGCATAGGAACGATTATTGGAAGGCAAGCAAAGAAGATGCACTTGCGAATTTGACACCAGGCTGTGGGCAGGTAAACTTTAGGTGCTTGTAATTACATTTAATACAAAAATAGAAACAAAGAATGAGCAACAGAAGAAAGCAAGTCCGATTCGAAAATATCGGAAACATTTAATGCCACTTTACGTCCATTTTCAAGATATAGGATAACCAGGAGAATGCATCCTTTTCTGGCCAAGTAGTCTGATGGCTGAACGGTATGATAACTAGCATTACCTCTTTTCGATTCTTTCTCAAGTTTCAACATTTTTGCAAGCAAAATTCAAACTTAATACACAGCTGTTGTATATATGTTTATGTATTTGAATCATAAAGCATTCGTGCTCAAACACAAAACCATAATTAATAATTTTTGTTTTCAAAATAAATAGTAGAAAAATGAGAGTAGTAATAGAAGCGGGGGGTTTATACACCCAATATTAAGTTATATCTTTGATGAACTTTTCTTATAAGAATGTGTATTATTGATTTAATATTTATTTTCAAAACGAAGAGCACTGCGGTTTTGTGCGTAAGTATAAGTTCCATAAAATTAAATAAACCTTTACAGTTGTAAATTATACTGCTATGTGTTTATCTTAAAAATATAAAGAAGAAGAAACAGAACATACATTTGGAATGGAATTCGAACGTTAGTAGTTCTCACTGTTAGATGCCCACCTATGTACGTATGCTCGGCTGTCAGCATGCACTTGAAGTTCAGAACTCGATTTGACTGATGATCAGGCAGAGGGGATTCAGTAAGTAAGCCGTCAAGTTAAGAACGCACCGAAGGTTGGTGGTGAGGGAAGGTGGATACAACTGCGACCTTGCAGTGTTCTCTGTAAACAAGTATGAACCGTTGAAGGCACTACACCCTGCTTCGAAAGCAGATAGATGAGCATTATTGAGTATCGGAAGAAAACAATGTGGATATGTTTAGCTATTGGTAGCGTGCAATAATGTATTTTGGAAATACATGGAACATCAATCGCATGTGACTATCACGTAGTAGATGCTTGTTATATTTTGAAAAACTGTGTTACACATCACCCGACATAGGAACAAATAAAAAACGAAATATCAGACCTGCTGGAGATTCCTTGCCTCAGTAATACGTTTTATACATTTCTGTGTACCCTGAATTCTTCTCTAGAATACTTTTCAGTTTCTTTGTCACCCTATCTTTAAAGTTCCAACTTTATACCCCACTCGGTGTTTCTGAAATCTGTTCTATTGCCTCAAGAACTTTTGTATTTTTAGTGTCCTTACTTGCACATACATATGGTATTGTAGTTGCAATATTACTGAAATGATTCTGATATATGAAGGATCCTAAAACAGAGTGGTGAAATTATCTCCTTCCCTGCAGGTAATGCGGCAGTGAACACAGCAACGAAACCGGCTGTTGTGAAGGGAAGGGTAGGAGTGTGTCCGTTACAGTACCTGACGTCACCTATGCTCCGTGCGGTAACACGAATGCTCTGTTTACTTACTAAAACCCTTCTGCATGTTGATCACAGAACATGGCTACACGTTCGCGCGCAGGGATACGAGACGTGTTTTTAAAGTGAGTACCGTTTAATATTTTGCCACTGCAGCGCTGCAGTCGCGATTTTGAGCATGCGTGATCACTTCCTGCGTTCAGGCGTAGCTGTAAGCGATCGTCGATTTGTGTTTTCCTGTTGTTAGAGCGTTTCGAAATATTCAAAACAATCGAACGACCCGCCGACTGTGATATTAGATTAGTGATTCGTTTTTTGAATGTGAGAAATGTTACGCCAGCAAACATTCATCGCCAATTGTGTGAGGTTTATGGGAAAACAATAAGGAGTGACAATGCCCGGCCACACACAACCAAACTCAAGATCTTATCGCATCATTTGGTTGGAGCAATTCGACCACCCTCCCTACATTCCGGATTTGGCACCAAACGATTTTCATCTGTTACTTCTCTGAAGGAATTCCCCGGTGAAAATCATTTCAACAACGATGCTGTTGTGAAACAATGAGTGCAGACTTGGCTTTCATCACAGGCGGCATCATTCTTTGACGAAGGCATATAAAAACTGGTTTCCCGTTACAAGTGCCTGAATAACAGCTGTGACAATGTGGAGAAGTAATATAAGGTAATGAATGATAATAACGCATTTGGAAAATAATGTTCTCTCATTTTTTAAAAATTTATCAGTACTTTAAAAACCGCCTCGTGTCGGTGTGAATCGATCGCAGAGTTTGAGCCTATTCATTTTTTAAATTTATTCCTTTAGTCTAAAGATGCATCACAAGCTAATGCCATGAAGTAAAATTGGGGATACCAACGGCAAAGTAAGCCTTTAAGAAAACCTTGCCCAAAAATAACAAGGGAAGAGATTAGTGAAATCCGGAGTGAGGAAATTGCCAATGTGGTGGAAGCTTGGACGTTGCGACAGATAAACAAACTGCTAGAAGTATTTGGCTGTGTAGTTGGAGAAAAATGAAGAGTGTGAAATAAATGAACAGAAAAATAAGTAGTGAACTTTGTTTCAGAAACCGCGGGCGAAGGAAGAACAATACGAATGATCTAGCAGAGAGAGAGAGAGAGAGAGAGAGAGAAATTGGCTGCGACAATGGGCGAAAAGAAACTGCTTTCTAAGAGATTTCCTAAAGAGAATGGTGAATAAGAAAATGGCATAGGACAGAAGAGGGTGATACCAGACAACAGTGCATTTGCGGAGTCGAAGAGAAAAACATAAAAGAAAGAGGAGTGGAAGAGATTTCTGGCGAAATCATAGTCCCAGATTTCTGTATTTAAAAAGATAGTCAGTAATATCCATAGAGATAAAAATCTGTTGTAGTTTGAGGTCTTCGAATATAAGAAAGTGTATTAAGACTGCCTCTGCGGTCGAGTGATCAGCGCTCTGGTTTCTCAACCCAGAGGTCCCGGGTTCGATTTCGGCTGGGACTCCCTACAGAGTCTGAAATTATGTATGTGGGAGTGTATGCGAGTGTGTTTAATAGCTAGAAGCAGCTGATTAAACCAACATTAAGAATCCCTACAGTCAGCGAACAATAATACCATCAGTTTCTTCTCAAGTTATGGCCCTGATATGTCAAAAGAAGTTATAGGGGTTACACAAATAAAATTATTAAAAAAATGGATTGGAAAATTTCATGTTTGGTTTCAAGGGGGCCACCATTGCAACTCTTGAGATAAGAGCGTACGTAAAATGAATCGAACGTCCATGATTTCACTTGTAATCCTTTTGCCCCGCTACACTCATGCAGCGTGAAAGAAATTCAGCAGTAAAATTTACATTGATGTATTCTGACTTGTGTAAATTACAGCGGCAGTATTTCTTCTGGTCACCACTATCACATTTCAACGCGCCCAAATGTTGGAATTTCGCATATGTGACGCCACTGCAGCTTACTTTCTAATCATACCTGTTGGGGGAGCCACGCTATGCAGACAAGCATGATGAAGACAAGAATGCGTTGAAGGTGAAGACGGCGTTCAACTGTCACTTTTGTCATAAACCTGTTTGCCTCAGCGGAAGATGAACACTCCACCATGGCGCCATCGATTGCTAATAAGCTTAGTTCCTTCTTATTGGATGCAAAGGATACAGATGTCATTCTCTTTAGAAGCGATCCTAAACACAGAGGCGAATGAAAAATGTAGTGCCATTTTTTAACACTATTTCACGAAAGCTTTACGCGTTCTTCGTGGAATTATAATTCGACTAATTAACAATTAAGGTAAATCTAATTGAAGTATATGACAGAGCAAAGACTGATCGATATTTTTATTTTCACTTTCGTCCTAAGTACGTGGTTTTCTTGGAGGAGTTTGATTTTGGGTCTCCCCCCCCCCTAGAGAGGTTAGTACACTATGGCCAAATGTCTTCTTCACTCCTCGTGTAACTCCATGGATGGGCTCTTTACCAGGCACGATCATCTGGACCAGCAGAACCTGGGTCTCATGTGGGCAGGGGCAAAGTTCTCATCCGGGAGAGAACGAGGGAGTAAGAAAGATGGTCAGATTAGTATTTGCTTAAGACGTAACAGGTCCATTACATAATAATAAAATGAAGATAGGTTAATTCTTAGTCTCTTCTGTTAAATTATGCACAATTCCTTCATTTCTGCAGCTGTCAGTCTTTGACCTGAAAAAAAAACAGATCAATTAGAGATCTGTTGAACTGTAGATTTAAAAGTTGGATAATTATTTTTGTTACTAAACACACTTGCATTCATACTTCAAGACTCTGCGGAGTGTAGGAAATCATTCTGATTAAAAAAGAATCCACCGCTTCAACTGAGAATCAAATCTACACCTCTGGGTTGGGAGGCCAGCACATTGAACATCCAAATACCGAGGCAGAGGAAAAAATGTAATTCTTTTGTTATATATGTGGAATTTCGCTTTTACGAGGGTGTCCAATAAGTAAGTTTCCCTATTTTATAAAAAAAACATTACACACAATTGACAATGTGGGATTAATTTTATTTATATTGTACGAGTACAATCCTTCTGTTACTTTTCTACACAGTCAACATGTTTTTCCAAGCATTTTTGGGGACGTGACACAAGTTTCTCCAAGCCAGTGTTGCACCAGGTCGGGTTTTGTGACCGCAACCAGATGTTCACTGATTCGACTTCATTATCGGTGTTAAGCACTTTTAACTAGTAATACTACCTATAATGTAGTATTGTAATCTCGGCCACATTCGGAATCTCAGCAAGTGTATTACTATGAGGCAGCCATCACCTTACCCCTCGAGCCCAAATGTTTTCAAGTCTAACCTACCTGGAGGGAAACCTTGCGCAAGTCAAATGCCTTCGCCTTTTTCCAAAGAGTTTTCCTACTAAGTATCAAAAAGAAGAAAAAGCGACGATTAACTTTTTCAATGTAGGCACCAGATCTACTTCGCCTTTCCCTCACTTTGGTTTAAACAATGACGTTTCCTTCCGGTTCACAGAATTACTTTTAATAAAGGACGGTCTTGCCGGTAATGAAAACTATGCAAACACTCATAATGTTCAGTATCTCTGGAAGAATTGCTTACAGTAGAAGTCGTTAAACGCTCTTCAGTGGCATGTTGATTTCGATTTACTGCATTACCTGTGATATTTGCTGATTTCGGCGGCAACATTCCTCTTCAGATGTATATGACTATTTACTGTATTGATAAATTTGATCACCAAAGGTCTTGTTGACCCTAAGAGAATACATGCGCATGGTTCTTGAATTGGACAGAAAGCTACCTTAGAAAATATGCTCACAGAAAAGGCATGATTGGATACCTGGTTAGCCAATTCACAATTACTCATAAATTCACAATTTACTCATAAAGGTAACCTACATGCTCTTCAGGAAACCTCTGCATTTAGAAAAGATTGAAGTTGTGCGGTGTCAGGAAGACCAGTTGGTGGTTTTAGTATGTTATGAGACACGGTGGATACCTACAAGAATTTGTTGAACAAGCGTATCAGAATGAATCGTAACTGGTATTAGTATGTTATCCAGATACGGTGGATACCTCCAAGAATTGGTTGAACACCTGGTCACAGTGGTATGATCAAAGTGGTATTAGTATGTTATCTAGACGCGGTGGATATCTACAAGAATTTGTTGAACACCTGATCAATGTGGTATTAGTATGTTATATAGAGACGGTGGATACCTCCAAGAATTGGTTGAATACCTGTTCACAGTGGTATGATCAAAGTGGCATTAGTATGTTATATAGAGAAGGAGGATACCTCCAAGAATTTGTTGAACATTGGTTCACTGTAAATGGTATTAGTATGTTATTTAGAGACGGTGGATACCTCAAAAAATTTCTTGAATTTGGATTACAATGAACTGATTCAAAGTTTTTATTTTCTTTCGTCAAAAAGTGGTGCAGCTTTAGTCAAAAGAAACTGTCAGCCTAATCGAGAGCGTTTTGATGACTTTGTGGCCCCTTCCATAATTGTTCGGGTTACAATTGCCGTAAGATTGAGTTTAGATTAGTCAAGAACAATGTAAGATCTGAAGAAGAATATCGCCACCGAAATAAAAAACGTTGACTCAGAGGTTTGCTACAAACCGTCTGAAACATGTAGTGATGATTACGAAAATGCCTGAAGAAAGAAGAATCAATTGTCAATCAACCATAGTTTTCTGCCCAAAGGCAGATGTTTCATTGCAAACTCAACCTATTGCGTTCCTTCCTCTTTACCTCTTATACTAATGTCTTTATTTCGAATCTTCTTCTGCCCTGTATGTTTTTCATATTCACCATTCCTCCCAGTGTATCCCTTAGCAAGTATTTTATTCTTGTCTAATGTGTCTTTCAGTTGTCTTTCATCTTTCTGCTCTTCCTTTCTAAAGCTGCTTCAGTAATTACTACGCCTGTCCATTTCATATACTTTTTTCTTCTTCTTCTTCTTCTTCTTCTTCTTCTTCTTCTTCTTCTTCAATACCTTTCAAATGTGTCCGTGCAAACCACCTAGTTGTTTCTTCAAGAGCCCACAGAAGATATTTCTTTACTATTAAAAGCTTTCTTTGCCGCTCCTATTCTCTGTTTGACTTCTTAGCAATAGTTAATGTTACTACTTATGGTACATCCCTAAAGCTGCCATTTTTCACCTCCAATTCCAAGAGCATCTTCTTTGTTTTTTTGTTTTTGTTTCTTTTTTTTCAGTAACCATGGCCTGTCTTCTTTTATCTTAATCTCGTCGTTCTCATCGTTTTTATTAGCTTCCATCAGCCTATTTCTTATGATCGTTTCGTATTCTTCTAGCATTGCCTTAGCAACAGCAAATGTTGTGCATTTTATTCTTCTTTCGTTTACTACCACTCCTCTCTTGTTAGATCCGGTCTTACCCGGAGCTGTTATACATCTAGGACCATACGTTCATAGATACAGTCATAAAAACCCTTCCGTTTTATACGAATATTTGCATATATTAATTATAGAATCAATAACTGTGTTTAAATCATTGGTGGAGACGTTAAATGGAAACATTTGGAGTTATAGATTTCAAATTAGATTCCACATATTATATAGCTCAAAGTAAACACAGTGGAATCGTTTTTCGGCTTGAACGGAATGTTTTAACTAACATTTATACAGGCGCTGTCAGCGACGATGGCTCAAAGTAAACAAAGGCAAGGTTACCGCCCGCTGCAGATTGACCCTAATTGTAGGTTTCCATTTTAAAAAATTAAATTGACCCTAAAATGACTATCATAACGTCCTCCAAACAAAACACAACTAGTGGCATTTACTTTCCCCCATAATATCAAGTAACTTTTATTAAAGACATTTCTTTCTACAATGCTTGGAGATATTGTACAGTCTGAATTTAAATGGTCTACCCTGTATATATAGAGGCCTCAAATTATAGATTTTTAAATTCACCCATGCACTGACACTGAATGATGAATGAATATAATGGGATAAAGCAATTTTCCAATGAGTCCGGGGCCCATGGGTCTCAGAGGTGCCTGACATTTGGCTTCTGTTGTTAATTATCACTATGTCGAGACAAAGTAACCAACGATTTATTTATCTCAGTGAAGGTGTTTCATTATGCTGAAAAACTATAATAGTATATTAGCAACAAGACTATAATGGTAGCAATTAAGATGGGAGTGTGTTTATGAAATGAGGGGTAGCTCGTTTCATAATTTTCATACGCGCGTCTTAATTACCATTATGGACAAGTTGCATACGGCTGTTTTTGGTCAACTGCACCATAATTTCAAAGTTTCGAGTTTTTACAAAAAATCTTACATTGTTAATTGGATGTAATCAAATGCTGATCGGATGGCAACACTGATGGCAGGACCTTGAGCGTGTTTGTGAGTAATGCAACGGATGGCAGCGCTGTTGAGTCCACGCCGTACTTATTGATATTTTGCAGGTAACGTGAAAGCAACACAGGAAATGAACTCAATTTATTAGAATATTAAAATTATAATGAACAGAATGTGTTTCATTTTAAATACACATTTCATTGGTTATCGAGTAATAGATCTCGGTGAACTGTTGTTTTGAAGGTGTTAAAGGTTTGGACGATAAGGGAGCTGCGCGTGCCGCCGATTAAAATCATGAGTCACTGAAGTATTATGGGTGCCATAATGGTTCAGTTACGTCACATGCAATTAGTGTAGTCACCAAAAAAGAAAATTGTAATTCATTGTTTCATTTCGTAACATATTAAATATGCAAACTAGCACAATCTACAAAGGCATTTCCTTTTCTCTAAATGGTTGAAGGATTTATTTTGCATTAAAATACATAGTTAATATTTTGGATTTTTTCCCTAATTTTGACAACTGTTTACTTTCTTTAGGACCTACCTTTACCTACCAAGTAAAGCAAGTAAATACTGCGTTTCATCAAAGAATTCGATATGCAGATTTCACCGGAAATACACATTTAAGATCCACTGAATAAAGCAAGCACATTTTACAAAAAAGGACCTCCTGTGTATGTGCGTGCGTACGCGCAGGCGCTTGGACGTCTGTCTGTGATAATAGAAATCGAATAGTCTAATAAATACCAAACTTACTATTTAAGTTAAGTATCTTCCGAGGATGCGACACAATGGTTTTTAAGAACCTCACCACACACCAAACTACCTTTTACATTAAAATATTTTGATTTTATTTTTTTTTTGTTAAGAATGGCTCTGGTGAATTTGATTAAAGTACCAAATGCTTAAAATATTGACATGAATGATAAGTTGCATTATGAATTTTCTTGTGAAATCTTAATTGAGAATTGATTTATATGATTTGTATAAATGGTAAACCATAGCAGATCGTGCGATCGTGCTATAATATAGGCATTTTTAAAACACAGTTTATTACTCTTTTGTGCCATAAGCTATTTACGGGATATTTATTGTTGGTTTGAAGTTGTTAATACTTTTGCTTCACAAAAAGGGCATGGGATTTAAAAGCCAGCATGTAGCGATCTGTTTTTCAAAGATTTGAACTATCGACTCAGCCACCTGCATCATCTTGTATCTACAATGAAATATGTAATAAAACCATTTCTGCAAGTGTTTATCTCGATTGACATGAAGTAGATTGAAAAATAAAGTTTTGTAAGAATAGTTTATAGAAGCTACATAAAAATAAACGACTGTGGCTAGAGAAAGTCATATGATGCAACACATCAAATTTGTTTTATACAGTGTACCTCATAACATGTGGCAATCCTACATTTGGCAAAAACTTATCAGCTAAAAGTTTTACTAAACAAAAAGTAGGTAAAATTGTAATATAGTGTAAATTGTCATGAAAGTTCGTTGAGTAAGTAGACCTCGGATTTTAGGCCTAAATGCCTAATTTTTTTGTGAATGAATAAACTAAAACTAGTTAAATATCTTCACATTTCATATGAAATATAGATGAAAGGGTTTCCTGGTGCCTAAAAGCCTATTTTGATCCTTGAAACCCATTTTAAGCTTTCAGAGTCAAAAAGTGCCCATTTTAGCATTTATGCTGTTTATTATTATTATTATTATCATCATCATCATCATCATCTTCATCATGTTTTGGGAAAAAAAGTGATTTATTTTACTATTTTAGCAGGCACATTGATTCGTTTTGTAGAAAGAGAAACGGAACACTTGCTCCCTCTAGGTATCTTTGTCATGCTTTGTTATTGGTCAGTGACTGCAGTACGGCAGAAATCCCTTTCAAATGGTGTTTTTTAACTGTTCATATGTATATCTTCGTAAGATTTCTCCGTGTTTTCTCTGTTGCTTTTCAAATGTATTTGAAACAGTTCTTTAAATTGCTATCCTTAACAACGTATCGTGTTATGCAAACAACGTTTTGGGGATGGTATCATGTCAACTCTAGAGCATTTAGGAGACAGGATATATTGGTGGCGTATGGTGCATTTCCACTATGATTTGTTCAGTTAGTTTTGAGTTGTTTTTTTTTCAATGTTATAAGCTCATATTACGTATTAGCAAGGATAAATTCATAATAAAATGTTTCTAGCTATAATAATTTAGTAACTTTACTGTTTTTGTTAAGATATAACTTTTAATGCTCACTAATTGCATTTTAAAATCTTTAGAAAGTGAAAATACATTTTAGATACATACAATCTCATGTTTACCTCGCGCAAAGAAACTATTTTTGGTGCCTAAAGCTGTGTCTTCAGTGCCTATTTTTATAATTTGAGATCCTATTTTAGGTGTCTAAAATTTGGTTTTTAAGGGCCTAAAAATCCGAGGTCTAGTCATCAGATAAAATTGTCAGCAGTAAAATTATAACTTTTAGCAAACAGGGCCCTAGTGTCTGAACTATTTGCGTTTTTCTACTATCTTAAATAATATACGATCCGCATGCAGTTGGGATGCGCACGTCGAGGTAGCATTGTAATGAATTTTAAAGCATTCAAATTTAAATAGTTTGGGGAGGGGGTAGAGTACACCATCTGTTCCGTATTTACGTCTTTGTTGCGCGCATGCTCGCCACTGTCGGGTAGACTCGGGCAATCCCGTTGTATGTAATGTTTCGTCACCGGGTTTCGTTCGGTTGCCTGGGTCATTGAACCTGGGACGGGCCTGCTAGTGAGTGCGACAGAGACAACCATAAGATACGGGCGCCAACACACACAGTGTATTAGCCGTCGGCTAAAGTGTCAGTGTGGATTCACCTTATCGCATCGCGAGCTCCTATTTATATTAATAGTTGCGGAAACAAATAGTGTCAAATCATTTCTTTGTCAAGCGCGTGAGAAGAAAAGTTGTATTTTTCCTTTTTTTCCCTCTTGCCTTTTGTTTTTTCTTTTCTTCGTTCAGTGTGATCGTTCCGGAAATTTATGTATATTTACTGCATATAATTTAGTGATTTTTGTGCGCTTTTTGTTTTAATTTGGTGTTTTATTTTTGTATTAGTTTCTTTTTATTTTGAGTTGCTTTGGCTTTTCTCGATTTCAGCTGTATAAACATGTGCTTTTTCCGTGAAATGACGATGTACCATCAACGCGAGTGACCAGCGTTGGAGAAGAAGACAGTGCAACTGAGGAAAAACATAAAGATACAAGTTTAGTGCACGTGTTCTTTTTATTATTAGCTTAGACAGTTTTAATATTAGCCTTATAGTATAAAATGCTCCATTAATACTTGTCACTGTAGGCATCTCAAAGGAAAGTTAAGGCACGATAATATTATCGGTTATAAATTCAGTGGGTTCTGTAGGAAATATTTTGCAGCGGCCTGCGATGTGTCAGTGTTTTTTGCGAAACTTCTGTCCTCCCCAAACTTGTTCGTAAAAAAAAAAAAAAAACCGGAGCCGGGTTCGACAAACTGTGTAGGAGGGCGTTTCCCCTCTCCCCTCCTTCCCCCGCGCCTCTTGCGTGTGACAAATTAGCGAATCGCAAGTAAATCATCTACAGCGAACACGTGTGCGCGAATTCTGCCACGTTTCTTTTCCTTATTTGTTAGGAAATTATTCTGGAGTGTGATTTGAATGCACGGGTGCAATTTGCTTTCCGTGTCCCAAGCTTGGACTTGGATTTTATTATTCTAGTTGGTGGAGTCACGGAAGCTTCAGAGTAATGTCTTTAGAATCGATAGTAGGCAGGTCGCTGCCCTCACGAAAACAGCTTGCCGCATGCCTGTTTGTTTTAAAGCTGATGATCACGTCACACCTCATGCAAACGATACATCTCGATCTTTCGCCCTTCAACTGTTCCTCGCCAATTTGTTTGTCCGCGTCGGGAGTGTATATTAGCTTTAATTATACCTAAATTCCTTTTAACTTGTAATGTGATTAGCAAGTTTTTTTATACCGTGGGTGTGAATTGCTGAGACTGTTTTAAATTGGACTTGTTTTACTAACAAGGTAAGCACTTAAGCCACTGGAGCTAGAATGTCACGAGAGTTTATTCCTGTACTGATTCCAGTTCACTAATTTGCGTGGTGCTGTTCACTTGTTTCGCAGTTGTCTCTCTTGACCGCACAACGCCCTTGCAAATACCGCTGCTATATCGTCTACTTTATTCATTAGGTGATAATTTGGAATAGGTAGAAAATGCTAGAACTAGCCGCTTCTGTTAAACACGTGTAGTAAATAACTAACCGAGTGTAACAGAATTCTTGGAAGTTGTAGAATTAATGAGTTGGAATTAAAATACTGTCTCTATGACAGTTCATAGAGGTCAGTTTCTTTCATTAATGGGCGACTCTCATTAATATACCTGCTATATTTTCAAGTTCGTTGTTCATTAATTTAGTGAATTTTAGCATTCACTCTCCATATCGCCGGCCTGTTTAAGCGCTGACTTTCTGTGCTCAAAGTTGTGGACTCGATTTTGGAATAAGGTGACGGCGTTAGTAAGTGTGCTTAAGTATGACAGCCTTACGTCAGTAGATTTAATGGTATGTATAAGAACTCGCAGGGACAAACTTCCGGCGATGATGTGACATTCCAGTGTCGTCAAAAGAACTTGACAATTTTAATTCTTGGCATCAATCGCTAAACACAAAATCAACTTCAGGTGCTCCTTTTCTAAACTTGCAAGGAAATAGTATGTGTAAATAATTGTTATGCCGTCCTTCTCAGTTATTTAAGCTTAATTTGTTTGACCTGTACCTACATAAAATGTGAATTACATTTTAAGATTTTCGTCTCGTGTATTTGCACAAACGAATAGTTTGCTTATTCCTACCGAAGTAGTGTTAGATTTACGCTTCAGCAACACCAATTATATTTTAGAGGATTATTAAGTTGTTATAACTGTATGTGGTCATCAGACAACGCATTACATCCTGTATATTTGTGGAACCTCGTTCCAGGGTTAATATGCATTTAGTTATCTCTCTCTTTCTCTCTCTTTTATATGGTTGACTCGCGTTTGATGAAATACAGGGAAGCAAAATTGATATAGTGAAAAGAAAACTCAGAAACGTTCACTTCTGTACATCACAGATTTTGAGTATCACCTCTCAGGTAACCTTCAGCAGCGGCTGTAGACTTTGCCTCTGACAAGCACCAGCACTCGAGTCACCCAGCAACAAAACTATGACACAAAATGAACAACGTTATGTAGGGTATGCAGCCTGTGATGGAAAATGATATTCTGGTGTTGATAAATCAAACTTATATTGGACATCTATGGTGTATTTGAAGACTAAAGTTTCTTTATCCATTGATGTCCATTTTATGTATTTGAAGTTTACTAAGCGTGAGTTACTCACTTTTAAAATCCATAACAATTTATATTAACCTTGTACTATATGGCCACGGTGAACACCACCCTTAGTAATACCACCAGTGTTGATAGTTTTCAGTAATTTAATTGAGGTTAACGAAGGCATGTCATGATAATTATTTCGAAACCGAAGGTCGAGAAAGCAATTATCGGTAAGATAATTACAGCGCGAGAACGACGCCAATATGTTGTACTTTTGTATTTTTTGGAATACTCACTAAAGTGGGCTACTGTTTTATCTCGCATTGTACGGGTTAGAGGTTGTATCACTACTTTTATATTTTGAATTTACGGATTACCAAATCTCGCCATTTTTAGTTTGTACCAGCCGCCAATAGTGAACAGGAAAGTGCATGAGAATAGGCTTCCTAGATCCCTAGTCTAATCGAAACACGCATTACAGGAATAAAAATGAATGTAGGGGAAAAAACTATTAGATGTTTTTGAACACCATGTTTTAAACTACTGATTAAGTTTGATTCTGATTGGTGAATAAGGTATCAATGAGACCGTACATTGGCTGAAGAGCGTCGCGTGTAATTATCTTCATTGTTTAGAAAAGGAGCGATATTTTCGCAAATTAGTCTCCTGAAATCAACTCGAAAACAATTTTCGAGACATTATCGCTCTAGTGACTGAAGTACCTACTTGCCTAATAAGCTGCGGATAGCTGGAGTAAACGGTAAAGCAGAATTTAAAGCCGATGTCCCGTGAAAGTGTTCATACCAGGCTATTAATTTTACAGTGAAATAGGTTTCTCTATTAGGTTCTTATCGCATTTTTGGAATATTTTTCTATCTACACCCGACAATTTTTCAGGTACTCTGCGTGTGATTTCATGTGGTTTGTTTTTCCGATTAGTGACAGACAATTAATTAGACCAAAGCAGTAACCTCACGAACGGTGAAGTAATAACAAGTGCTGGTAGGTTGCATTGCCGGCAGCATGCGTGGCGGCACCGAAGACGTATTGTTCCAGCCAAGTTGTGAGGATACGAAGCAATGGACGCCTTGGAAGAACTTTTGGGAGAACAAGCACGAGGATGTTGGACCCTACAGTATGTAAGCACCACCAGGGCCGATGACAAACCGGCGGCATCTCAACCAACACCACCTCCACCACCCCAGCCACCGCCGCAACAGCAACCTTCAGATGTTTCGGCGGATAGTACCACGCCACCTCCTGAAGGAGCTCTACTACAACCCGACAAACGATCCGCCAACTCCATTAGAGGTCAGGTTTGCTGCAATTTATGTTTATTTACTTGCATTTTTACACTTGAATGCGTTAATGACGTCATGAGTTCGCAAAACGAATAAATTATTTTACTTCCTCAACATTGTAAACAGATGATGTAAAAATAATTGAAAACTATAGTAGTTTGGGAACGCACTAGCGGAAATTCTAAATCTTTTAATATTTATCAAAAAATTATAACTTTATACTCTGTATTAAACTTTTGCACAAAATTTCATGTCTCCGAGATTTATGCAGGCTTTTCCCTTATTGTTCTTTGCGAAAAAAGTTTGGCAAACAAATATGTCATTTAAATTATGTTATTATTTTTGCGTTTCGAAAAACTTGTATAAAGTAATGTGTGTTAAATCAGATGATAATATAATACTAATAACAACAATAATAAAACCTATAGGTATATCACAATTTATAGTTACTTTTACGTATAACCATAACATGTTATTTATATCGTAACGGAACATACCGAAAGATTTAAAAAGTTAAATCAAGCATTTGAAGTTTGGTTGGTGATATAACCGCAGTATTTTGACTTTAGAAATCAGGCCCCCCCCAAAAAAAAGACATTTAAATATATAGCTTTGAAAAACAAATTTTCAGTAGGTTTACCTAAATATCACTCGAAGCAAGCAAGAAGAAAACATACATAACTTATATGGATTATAAAACCATGGATTATAACTTCAGCTATACTTTTATAGTTACAGCAAGTAAATATTTTAACATTTAAAGTCTTTGTGTTTTTTCATTTTGAGTGTATTATAGTTATACAATGCCACAAAGAAAGAATTTAAACAAGGTGCACAGTAATACGTAAATCAAACTCTTATACTTTATAGCAGGCGTATTAAAACAAGCTTCACTTATTCGCATCCTTATTACCGCACTCATTATGCTAACGTCGGTGTTGCAAACTCTGCTTATCTTTTCACACCTAAATGTTTCTCTTAAGTGGGCTGTTGCCAAGTTACATTCTGCTCTCAGTACAAGAAAACGTACTGGGCTATTTTTTCGGGCGTAAAAATCCTTAGCACGGCTTCCTTTGGAAGGAAAGTGAGGCAGTATTTTTATTACTTAAATGATATCAGTCTAATTATACATAAAATATAATAACAGCCCGCCTAAAAGCAATATGTGTATGTAATAATGTATACTATTTTTAAAAGAGGGAGTGTTGCAAATTTTGAAAGTTGTTTTCACATGGAGTTGATGTAACTACTATAAGGGTTGCAACTATTGACTAAGAAAACAATTTCGCTGAAGGAAGATTATCTACAGTGACCATAGTTCTAAACGAAGACAAAACATACCGCAGGTTAACTAATGAGCGCGGCGATAGTAAGTAGCATAGGGTTAGGATGCATTGGGTTAATGAATTCCTAGCTCCGCTAGGCCACTCTCTGGTTTAGTCCTCCATTGCTCTGAAATGAATATGGTTGCAAGTTCTGTAATTCAGTATTCGGAATCACGATGCCATCAATCAGTGGGTAAAAGTTACCTCTCCGAGTGTCCGTCACGGATTTACTGATGCGCTCTGCCTCCTTTAGGTACAAATGGACACGGTCGCATTTGTCCAGGGAAGAAAGTGCCTTATACATAATAATGTCTTCAAAATGTCTTTTATTGCATATTTTTAATCTTTACAACAATCCTTATATGAATATTAAGTATTTTGGGTTGCTAGAGAGTTTAAAGGTCCTAATAACATTAAATGAGGGCTTGCAAACTGTTTTAAAAGATTTGTAAGTAAACCAGTTTTAGTTTCACCTGAATTTTTTTCTTCCGTATAGTATGTACCGTTTTCTGAAAGTATTTACCCTTCATTTTGTATAGCACTCTTGTTACATACACATTTAACATTTATTGAATTTTATGTTTTCATTGTTCTCACCAAACGGTGCTCAAATCTTTAAAAACGACAAAAAAAGTTGTCATTATTATATCATTTTCCCTATGTATTGATCTCAAACTTCTATTGTTCTAATGCAGATATTTTTTTAGGAAAGGCACAATGAAAATACGAAAAAAAAAAAAAAATGGTAGGGATTGAGGGAGCTTCTCCGTTTAACATACAAAAATATGTTTTCCGATGGGTCCGAGCCGTGCGATTGGTAGAGAATACTTAAATACTAGCAAACTTTCTTTCATCTCTTTTACAACGGCAGAATAAATGTTTTTTTTTTTCGTGATTGTACTGTCATTGTTTATGCGTAGATAGCATAGTAATTACTCCGAAAATAAACTAATAAATCAATAACTAAATTTAAAATAAATGCTCATTTTATAGTGCTAATTTTAACTAGTTTTGTAGTTGTTACAGAATACTCCCTAACTTTCTTACGTTTCTTTTTTTCGGCAGAATAAATATTTGTTGTGTTGATTTGTAACTGCACTCTCCTTTGTTTATTCTATAAAAGGCATAGAAATTATGTCTGAAAATGAACAACTCAGTTTGGGATAAATGCTAATTTTATCGTGGTAAATTTAATACATTTAGGAGAGGGTATTTTTAGGCCCCACAATGTTTTTCTGGCTTGTTTTCATGCATACTACCGTCTCTGAAAATATACAATCGCCGAACTGGCGTCTCATTCTTTATCTTCTTGGGAAAAAAATGAAACCTGCAAAGCCAGTAAGACAAGCTTGAATGTGCGTTTTTCTCTCTTACATTATGGGACATCAGTTGAACTTGGAGGGGGGTGATAAAATTAATGTTAATTTACTCTGAAGCTATCCCAAAATGTATTGAAAGTACTCGTGTTTCCTGAAGGGATAATTGTAAACTACAGATTCTCTACGCAATCATCTGCGACTTTCTCCACTACTGTTTATCGGACATCCACTTTCAGTTGTCACTTATACTCTGCCTAGATGATTGATGTATAGACTATGAGCTGTATTCTCAAGACGATTACAAACAAACCAGCCCACAAGATTTATAAGCAGACTTCAGTTTCCTGTCTTCTGATGAATAAATTAGAGGTTTATTAATAATAGTTGTTAATACCAATTGGTTCAAACGTAAAGCAGGTATCAAAACCTAATGAGAGAATTCGATATCGTTTTAGCGATAAGCAATAACAAACCAGTGTTGCCAACTGTATTGTTTTTAAGAGTCCCTATAAATCGTTGAAATTAACTTTCTCTAAATATCCCATTCACAAAAATTACAAAATGAAATAGCGAAAAAGCTTTAAAATAATGAAGAAGCCCTTTAAAATACCAGTTTTAATACTACAAATTACTTTTTCACAGCGTGACCAAACTTTTATGTCTATGTATGTTACTTTTAGGTACATTTGCTACTGCAGAGCACCTATTGGTGTTCATTTCTCTGTTTGCCCCTGCATGTACGAAATAATTCACGAATCATTGCACTGTGTAAATGAAATGTTATATAAGTACGGGAAACTAAATCGTTTAAATTAGTATAAAAGTAGTGAATTTTTAATAATAATAATAATAATAATAATAATAATAATAATAATAATAATAATAGTAGTCAAGAAGCAAATAAGTAATATCTGACAGGAACCCTAGCAATCCGCTTGCACCTAAATTAATAGCTGGTCACCTTTTAATAGTAACCCTTCTAGGAAATACTGTAAGAATAATATTATCCCTTTTTCCCTTATTAATTTGAAGACAATTTGTTGACATATGTCAAATGTTGTTCAAGTCGGTATGAAATTAAGGCAGTCTATACAGAGAACCCGCTAAAATGTACGATTTTTGAGCAAAACATTGCAAATAAGGAGTTGAAATTTTCTAAATACGAGTTTGAAGAAAGTTTGTCGACATGTCAAATTGATTGAAATTAATACATAATTATGGGTAGTTTAAACGTGTAGGTTCCCAAATATACATTATTATTTATTATTATTATTATTATTATTATTATTATTATTATTATTATTATTATTATTATTATTATTATTATTATATTTTACCAATATTACCTAATTTCCACGCACCTGAAACGCAATGCTATGAATACGATCTTGTTTCATTTTATATGAAATAGTCTCTGCTGTTTTTGCAGTTCACTTTTTCAGACACTCTACCAGTTCTTTATAATGTTAAATAAGCTTGCAAGCCAAATCTCATATACTCGTTCCTGCCATAGAATAATTGTCATACTCTCCTGCGTATGACGTTTTTGAAGACGGAAATCCTAGGATAAAATAGGAAATTTTATTCTAGTAAAGTCTGCATATTATTATTTTCTCGTATAATACGTATCTTCGCAGCTCTTGAGCAGCGATGAGAGTACTTCGAGAAATCGTACGACCTAACACAATGAATAATCGCTTGGGGTTTCCTACTGTTGCGAAACAAATAACAGCAAAAAGAAATTGGCCGACGCATCATCTCCAACCTGTTTTATCATCCCATCGAAGAGAAAGTGGAACTTCAATGCGAGACTGTTTGCAATTCAGGAAAATTATTGGCCTTGAGGGATGAAATATCTCTTTAAAATTTTGGTACCGATAAGTCAGTGAAGAACAAGTGACAGTTTTTTCTTTCTTTCTTTCTTTCTTTCTTTCTTTCTTTCTTTCTTTCTTTCTTTCTTTCTTTCTTTCTTTCTTTCTTTCTATCTTTCTTTTTCAAGCCGTATACGGAGGTCATTGACTGAATGTCCGGCGCTAATCTTTTCTCTGTAAAATCTCTTTCTGAGAATAATTAGAAACGCCAGATTTACTGCGTAGAAGCAGCTTCCTGGTTGAGCATCAAAATACGGGCGAAATCACCCACCAGGGGAAATTAGCCCGCATATATCTATAACCGGTTAGAACAGAAAAAGTGTCACTTGGAGAACATACATAGGTACCATCAAAATATATGCACATGAGACGGCGAGGTCACTGACCGGGCCGAAAGTCATTTGCTGCTGCTAGGTTACTAGATTAAGAGGGAATATATTTATTCTATGTAAATTCTTAAACACAACATTGCCATTATTAAACTGTCATAAGGAACAATGGGAAGAGAATATTCAGAAAAATAATATTTTATCATAACATGTGAGCTTATAGTGTTTATTAGAATTATTATCATAGTTCAGTTTCGAAATTACAAAACATTTTTAAAACATTTGGATACACTTTAACAGTACTTAACTTCTCATTAAAATATTACTAATTATAGTAACCTATTACAATAAAAAGGATTTTTTATTATTTTATACACAATTATGTATGAAATATTTCGTGAAAGGGAAATGTAATTTTTAATACCTATGTACTTCATTTCAAAAATGTGCTTAAAGTAAATGCTTACATACCATCAGTTTTTTCGTGAGAACTTAAACAGTTAGGCCAGTTTATTTAAAAAGCAATTTTGAAGACAAATGTTATACACCGGGGTGAGACCAAAAGGTTCGCACCTAAAATATTAAATTTAGTTACCCCGGGATAAACATTGGGGAGCGTAGTTACAGAGGCAAGCGAAAGATACCAAGAACTTGCTGCACAAAGCTAAAGCGGGCGTGGAATATTTATAAATAATACATTTGAATTCACATTTTCCTCAGGTTTATTATAAATTAAGATGATCTACATGGTACACGAAAGGTTACAGACGAAACACTGGGGGAGATACCACATGCACAACATGGCAACACGTACTCTTACACACACATGCTATGAACACACACTACTCTCCGGGTACAACTGACGCCAAGACACACAAACAAACAAACATATAAAGAGGCTATTCCCTGACTTGGCTTCACCCACAACTAGGAAGATGAAACTGCCGCGCCGGACAAGAACTTGACATACAAACACAACGATTGGAAAACAATATTATACACAGCAATAATGTGTCCGACGCGACAATACACACACATACACTACAATATAAAGAAACATAAGGGGAATTAAAAGTATCTAAGCATGCCGTCGTGTTGAAATTAGATTACATATACGTAAGTATCTGAAGTATTAATAACCATCAAAATAATCCGAAGTTGGCTTTTCAGAAATGAATTCTCGTCTCTCAAAACCAAAACATAGTTTTCGAAACCTGTAGCAATGACTAATCTTGATATCTCCATCTATTTATGTTTATGAAAATTAATACTTAATGGAACACAAATTAATTTTAATCAGACTTCGTTTTAATTAGACTTTGTTGAGCAGTGAGTTTTAACTGTTTACTTCAGTTCTTCAGAAAATGTGGTCTTATTTCACCCTCTTTCAACTTAGCTGTGTGACTCAACAGGTTTTGCTTTAGAAGTTTTTGCTTTTTGCTCTTTCGTAGGCGAATTGCATAGAAGGTACTAAGCTGAGATCTACAGGAAGTAAAGGATAATACAATACGAACCAGTTTTTGTTGTTGTGAGGTGCTATGAAATGTGCCGATAAAAGCAGCAGGTTGGAAGGTCGACTGTCACCGCACAGGTGAGAACGTCTAAACATTGTGTTCCGTAGGTGGGTCGTAATTCCAAAGCTGTCTGAAATACCTTATTTTTTTAAAAAACTATTCTATTTTAGAACATCAGTAAGACAGAAGTAAACGTTGACCTCAACCAATAACGCCTGTGAATTGCTGTACTGATTACCATCTTCAATACATCCTGAATCGAAGAACTATATAAACACATAATCAATTTTACTTTCTTAAAATATTTCACCAATAAATTTTATTTATTATGATAAGGATCACTGGTTCAAAAATATAACTGATTGGTTGAAATTTGTACCGCAAGGAGCAATTTCACGCGTTGGAAAAATCATTGTGAGAAAACCAACTTCTAATGTTTATGTTATTACGTTTTACCTTTAAAACCATCATTTAAGTGGCCACGTGACAAGCGTTTAAAGCTCAACTAGCTGAAAATAACTTCGGCATATTGGTCTACAACAACCAAAGTTGTGCAAAACTCCTAAAATGGATATTTTCAGGAAGTTTCAACCATTTTAACAGATAATCAAAACCTTTTATCAAAACTCTTAAAATCAAAACTTCTAGTGAGATTTTTACAGAAAAGAGTTCACATATCTATTTTTAATCGGGTGCTTGATCACACGCGTATAATTATGTTATATAGAACACTAATCTTTTGGTATTCTCTGCAGGGCATAATTTAGGAAGTTAGGAAGTCTCTAAGTTGCACCTTCAGTTAAAGGCTCTGCCAGCTTTTTGATCTTTTTTGCACTGATCATCTGCCGTCGTAAACTAGAACGTCAAGAACAGCGAATGAAATCACAACGCAGTGAGATTTTCATTTAAGTTAAGAGCCAGCACAGAGCCATTTCCTTGCCGACCAAATACTCCGGTTGCTTTGAGTGTTCTGTATGATGGTTTTAAAGTGCATGGATCAAACAGATTATCATCAATTGCCACTCAGCTCTCGGCTTGCTGTACGTTTACATACGCTTTTACTCATAGCGATAGAGAAAGTAATATTGTGGACCTTCATCAGCAAAACCTGTGCTGTTAGTTTTCGGCCAAGGGTATCATAAGCCGTTGTTAGATTTGTTTGGCATTAGCGATACACAAGTGTATTAATTTCGCAACGAATCCGGACTAGGTACTTTCTCCTACAAGCCCCACCTTCAGGAGTTGCTTGTCTGGGTTTACCGCTTCCGATCACCGCACCCTGGTCACTCTCGCAAACTATTTGTACTCCATAAGCTGCATTGCAAGGGTTTCTGTCATAAAAATGACAGACATTTGAAACACACCGATAAAGTGTTTTAGGAAGTACGTTGCAAAAGAAGATCGGCAAAATAAACACAGAAAATGTATTTTGACAATAGTGCATAGTAAGGGAGAATGGAAATATTAAAATACTATCACAACCCGCAGCTCCGCTCGCGTTGTTGTCTTTACAGTTTATTTTAAAGAAGAAGAAACTTATGACAGTTGGAGGGGCATAGTTCCATATGATTTCCATGCTGATCTCCCCTCCGCTAAGGTTCTATCACCCTTCTTTCCCTTCGCTATAAGGAGTAGCATCAGCTTTAACTCCAATTCTTGGAATTGTTCATGAATGAATTACATCTTCTGACGTAATTAGAATTCATGTTAATGTATTTATGGGTAATGAAGTTCGATTATCAACTTTGAGTAAGCGAAAGTTATATAAATTTAATTTATTTTGTGGAGTAAATTATTATTTTATAATATATAGGCATTATGGAATACTAATTTTTTTGGTTCAATATTTGGTTCAATTACCTTTAATTCTCAACTTTGAGGGGTAGCAATTTATCATATTATGCTTTCAAACTGCTTACTAGCTTCTAATACAACCCCGCAACACTGTTCTCCCACTTTCCTGCTATGAGCGAACTGTCACAAGCTTCTTCTTGTTTAAATGTTACTTTAATGCTGAGATTCTTCTAATTCTCCTCCACACTATCCCTCGCACTCTCAAACTCTCCCCCTCTGGGATTCTCCTTCCGTCTTCATTCTTCCATTCTCTATACCTACCTTCTCCATCCCTTTGTCTCCCTGTTGCTTTTCTCTTTTCTCTCAGTCTTTTCACTTCTGTTGCTACCAACCTTCTCTCTGTCCCTCGGTCGTCCTCCGTGGTGTAGTGGTTACCATGCCAGCCTCTAGTTTCCGAGATCGCGGGTTCAAACTCGGCGGAGGGCGATGGATTTTTCTCAACGTAAAAATCCTTAGCATGGCTTTCTTCGGAAGGGAAGTAAAGCCGGTGGTCCCGTGTCGTAGATTTAGGCACGTAAAAGAACCTCAAGCCTGATAGAGGTCTCTGAGCAAAATTATCGGTCTTTCACGCCCAATATACAATGGGACGCTAAGGACCACAGCAGTTAAACAGCATCCATAAATAAAGCTCAATTTAATTTTTGTCCCTCGTACATGCTTTCTCCCTTGGGTAGTTAATAAATACTAAGATATAAGCAAAAAAGATTTAATAGTACCTACTCAAACTATTCTTTTAACTTGTTATAGTAATAACACTTTATAGAATAAATATATAGACATTCGTTATTTATCCTAGCAAAATTTGTAAACAACAACATTAACCTTATTAACTTTCGTTACACAGTACCTTTCGAAAAATAAACGCTCAATAATAAGAGAAATATTTCGACTTTTTGATGTGTCCGATTAGGACTCCGCCCCCCCCCCATTTGAGTAAAGTATTAAAACGCCATATAACTCATTCTCTAAATAGCACCTACGGTATGTTGTACACTAAGTTTTATAACAATCGGTTCAATCATTCTTCAGCGAAGAGGTAACATACAAACACATGCTATTTTCGGCTATAAGGTAACCCGTCATATACATCAGCCATTCATTAATTTTGCTTTCAGTATTATGTACAAGAAGTTTCAGGATTTCTGAGGAACGATAGATCTCGCAGAGGGAAACATTTTTTGTCAAGCAACCACCATCGTCCGATGCATTGTTACGAAGTTATTCACCCCTGTTTGAAGCGTATCGGTTAGGATAGGTTTGCGAGGCATAGCCAGTACACTTTGACTCTTGTGTTTACAACCCCTAAAAGTGACATCGCCTCTTTCTAGTCCCTTACGTCCGGTTAAGTTTGGTAGGTCTGAGACGCATGCGCGCTTGTGTTTGTTTTCGCACCAAATATTTTGAATCTCCAAAGATCCTGAAGAGACATTTGGTGATGTATGAAATATGGACAGTAATTTTGAAACTACTGTTGCTGTTACAAAGTGCTTTGTGAAAGTTGAAGTGGAATAGAGACAACGCAACAATGAAAGCGAAGCTTGAGATCCTTGTTTGGAATGATGATGCAGCACAAACGTGCCATTTGCTTTTATATTAATTATGACTTATAAATAATTACCAAAAGTGGTAAAAAAAACAGCACTGCGTAGTGCATAAAGCTGCCGAGACAAGTGTAACTGGTGGTATTTGGACACGGATTTGATTTTGTTGCCAAAATTGTCTTGATCAGTTCGTACCATTCAGTAGCTATATACACCTGTGTAACTTAGCGTGAAATATTTACTAATAAAAGAGCATAAACATTTGATGTAGGAGGAAACCAAGGACACGAGTTTCTCTTTAAGACGCTCGAATGCTTCCGGCAGGAGGAAGGATTACAAACAAAGTCCTTCCGGCAGGACAAACTGTGTGCGTTCTGTCATTAAAAACATTTGTTTTTATTTTCCTGCTTAACATCCTTGAAAAAGAAACACTATTTTACCTGTTTTACCATACTACTGTAAATAAACCTCCCGCATATGCAATAGATGTGGTTGCGTTTAATAAATTTATAGAAGAAATTTCACGAAATAAAAATTATTACAATTTAACTTTTTTATATTGCAGGAATTTTGTTTGAAATGCTTGCAAATACTTTTAATCTCAAGGTTATGTTCTTTGAGCTCGTGAAATATTAAAATAAAAAGTGAGCTGCATTTTCGTTCAGTTTTTCGTCAAAGCAAGTAAGATTGTATCAGCAAGTATGTAAATAATGTGTGTTTTTGTTTATTCTCCACAGTACGTCTCTTAGCGAGAGAAAATACTAGTCAGAGCTGAGTGTCTAAACAAAAAGAGACTCTTAATGTGTATCCTTGGAAACCAAAATTGTGGTTTAATTGTACAAAGGCTAATGAGACTATCATATTTACTTAAACTTGTTTTTCCTAATACTTGCTTCACATATCGAAATATTCTTAGTGCAGAGTCATCGTTACCCATGATGGCTCGATATAGACAAAAACAAAGGTAAGCTTAATCTCTCAATGCATGGGCTCGAACAACTGCGTTAGGTGTTAACGCTGATGCTTCAAGCACAGTGATGAATCATAATTTACTTGCAGGAGTGTAGGTTTTGAAGTCCAGTTTATGATAAAAGGCACGACACGTTTATTTTAAAACAATGCAGGATTAATTACAAGTCGATATCCTTTAATAGGTTGACTTTCACACTATGTTTATTGTATGGCAATGTAACGCTTTAGGAAGCCTTATCATTCAAATGTAACCTCTGTAAATTTAATATACATATGAATCTTATTTAAGACACATCAGAAATTGAATAGTAAATAGAGAAAAAATAATTTAAATGTTGCTTTTAAAGTGTATAAGGCTTTCAATTACACGCAAGTAACGCTATTAAAACACCGTAAATGACACAAAAAGGTGCACTATTAATGCAACATAATTATACGTGCGGTCGTTTTATGGTGAGGCCACGGATTACGTGTCGTCCTCGTGGTGTAGTGGTTACCATGCTAGCCTCTAGTTCCCGGGGTTGCGGGTTCAAACCCGGCGGAGGGCGATGGATGTTTTTCGGGCGTAAAAATCCTTAGCATGGCTTCCTTCGGAAGGAAAGTAAAGTACAGTAAAGTAAAGCAAAGCCGGTGGACCCGTGTCGTAGATTTACGGCTCGTAAAAGAACCTCAAGCCTGATAAAGAGGCCTCTGAGCAAAATTCCCGGTCTTTCACGCCCAATATAGAATTGGACGCTAAGGACCATAGTAGTTCAAGAGCGTCCATAAATAAAACTCAATTTAATTTTAAACGGATTACTTGTATGATTTATCTCAGGGTATGCGTGAGTGTATTTTGAAATGATAACACCAGATTAGCTAGTACATTTTGATGTCTAAAATGTTTAGTTTGAGAAGAGTTGCCGACTGTTGCATTAAATAATTAATTACTTATAACAATAATTAAGCGAAGCGTCAGTTGCCGTAAGTCCCAGAAATGTTACTCGGAAAGATCCCTCGCACTAGTTGCTAAATCTTACTCTCTCAAGCGCGTCACTAGGCGCTACACTCTTAAAATAGATCTCACATTCACAAGATTATTACACGAGTAAGCCACAGAATTAAGTAAATAAGTGACTCTGATTTAGAATGCACGCTCTTTTCTTAACTTAAGCTCCACCTACCTATCGCTACCCCATACAAACACCCCTTCTCTTGCGGTCCAATCTTGAATCTCTAAGTTTGATATCTGATACTGTTTCTATGCGGAATCTTTTTTAATTTCAAAATTTCATCCCCTTTCTAATTGACAGAATTCTTGCCTAAGTGACTTTGCAAACGTACTGAACACAATCTCTAACTGTATTCCAGGAACTTTTATACTAATGCCTTCGCTATCGGCTGTTACTAATGACTTGGTTTAACATGACTCGCCAATACCTTTTTCTATGGACAAATCTTTCAATTCAGACTTATTACATTATACTTTGATTTACTATCGGAAATTATTTATTGCAATTATTTCTTATTATAATGCCTGTATTTAATTATTTATATTTTCCTGTCAAATACGCTATCACCTTAAAAGTGCTTCGAATATCAGATTGCCACATAAAATACAAAACTTTAGCCCGAAGAGATTTAAATAAATATATAGGTACATTACTTATTTTAAATTATTATTATTATTATTATTATTATTTTAAGTTACTGGAATTCAGGTTGCAAAGAAACAACCCTTCCCATTCTGTAACCAGTTTTAGTCATACTCACTTCTCAAAAAGCAATAATGTAATAAAAATATATCCAAATTCGTGTTTATAGTACCAGGAGTAAGCATAATTTCCATACTGATGACTTTAGTAACATAGCATCTAATAAGGATCATTATGCTGTACCTTTAATTGCCATAAGTATAAAAAGCAAGCAAGCTTTTTAGAAGATAAAACTATATTACCATACTGAACAATCCTCTATATTCCATGGAAGAATTTAGCATCGTTGCTGCGTTTTCTCTATCAGATCACATGTTTCTTTTTCTTTTCAGTAACCTATCTGTGTCTCTTTTAAGTCTGTGAACCACTGGTTTATACCATAGAAAAAAGATGAACATTGGACTTTTAAAACAAAATCTGTTTCAAGTGTTATTAGTACAGATAACCGACATCCCGTTAACATAAGTAATATCTCTTACAAACAGCACGTCACAAGTTATTGATAAGCCAGTTGGTTATCAGTTATGCTTCTTAAAATGGGCTTGTAATTCGGCTTCCAGACTCGTTTTTGGTAACTTGGAAGAAAACAAGGCTTTAATTTATTACTAAGCTTTTAATCCCAAAGAAAGCAATACGATATAACGTATTACAGCATATGTAAGAAAATACAATAAAACAGTAGTAGTGGCAATGATAATAGCTGTTTTACCGAGGCAGATTGCTCTGTTGTAGGTGTGAGACTCGCATTCGGGATGTCCACTGTTCAAATCCCGCCAGGACCGTGATCCCTATCGGTTTTCCTAGCAAATGCCGGGGAGGTACCCTAAACTTACGGATTTAACGTTTCCTTCCTAAATATTTCATTTTATGTATCATCAGTGTCCACCGACCGTGGTGTCGTATATAATAAGAACAATCATTATAACACTACTAAAATAGTTGTTACATGTTCAAGATACTTTATCTGTCATGTCCGCCAGTAGAGTTCTCACATTGGTATTACTTCTGTGGTGTGTCTGCTTGTCATTCGGAAAGTTAGGTTACTAATTTTGTTATTATTACTATTAATTTTTTCCGAGCGAGGTGGCGTCGTGGTAACGCGTGCGATTCGCATTTGGGAGCTCTCGAACCCCGACGACAGCCCACTGTGACTCATGGGTTCTTCATGGTTTCCCTGGGGTCATCATGCAAATCCTGGAGTGATTTCTTCTCTACCACGATTTCCTTTCCATCATTTCCCTTTCGTTCCATTTGCTTCTCATCTTTCAGGTATGCTTCTAGGTTTCGTGGCGTATACGGTGTCGAACAGATGGCGCGGATGTATGCTCAAAGGAAAGAGACCAGAGGGTTGCTTGGTTAGTGGGTCGCTCATCGCCCTCTCAGCAGCTCCAGCATTGGAACGGGACTTCGAGGCTGGAAATGTTAGGAATTTTCGCGCGTCCTGTTGTTTGTCTACGACTTGTAGTCTTCTGCGGTTTCTTCACTTCATCCCCTCCTTTTGGGAGGTGCTAGCGGCAATAGATCTATGCAGGTTGCAGCGAGCGAGGTACCCTTCCCCACCCTTTGAATCACCTATACTTATACCTACTTTTAAATTAATTTCTCTATCATATTACAAGTTTTTTGTTTCTTCTGAATAAGTTCTCCGTCCCCATTGTCAGTCTCTTGCCCTTTCCCAATACTTCAAACATGATTTAGTGGAGAATACGTGCTCAAAACTTGAAAAACAACATAGTATCTCTTTATAAAAAGGTTTCATTGAGTTACAATTTATATCAGTCAAAAGGTGTACTTAAGAGACCTTGTCATTGTGTAATTACTGCCTTCTTTTGTAATTTTCCTGAGAGATTTTATTAATGCACTAAAAAAAATCTGTGGTCGCACTCACATGAATTTCACTACCCATTACAACTTAACACTATCTTTTGTAGTATAGTGTTCATATAAAAGTTATTTTCCATTCACGTTACGTTAATCACGATAAAAATTTGACGAGAAGTGATATTAAATTAATCAATATAGATTTGGTTACATGCATAATACGGGAAATAAAAACACAACTTTTGGTATGACGGTGCAGTCCGGGCAAGTTTAAAGAAGTAGCAACGGCTCTGATGATAAAGTTATTTGATATAATTTGTATATATCCCCATTAACTCGTACATTGTATTAGTCATGTAAATATTTTCAATATGTAGTATTTTATTCAAACTTTTTAGCCAGTTTTACTTTCTCTACCACGTAGATAGTAGATACAGAAGGTAGATATTGCATTCCACCGAACATTTCAATACCGAGATTATACCGGAAATACGTGTTTTGGGGATCCCTGAATCTAAAAAGAGCATTTTTAGAAAAGTGTTCTCTCGCGCGCGCCTGTGTGTGTGTGTGTGTGTGTGTGTGTTTGTGTGTGTGTGTGTGAGAGAGAGAGAGAGAGAGAGAGAACAGCATAATTCAAAAACGAAAAGTCGGATATGTACCAAACTATTTAGGTTCAGTTCCCTGCCAAAGATGCGATACGAAGATTTTCAAGAACATCTCCCACCCAAACTGCACTTTATATGGAACATTTTTCGAAAGTTTTTATTTTCTAAAAGTGGCTAAGAATTTTTATGGAAAGACCACATATTAAAGATATTTACATGACAAATAAAACAAATATCTTGAATTTTCTGGAAATATCCTGTAAAGTCCTCTTCATTCGAAAGAAATTTTATTTAAGTTTGTTTTACTGATAAACGTTAAGCGATAGACGAAAACGCACAGCCCAAAAAACGTAGGTTTCTTTAAAACACAATTTATTTCAAATAACTTTTTTGTGGTATAAGCCATTTATGAGATAAGTTATTAGTGGTTCAGATTGTTTATTTCTTGGCCATTCTCTTAAGTCCACCTGTCAACATTCCTTTGTTTCTCGCGATTGCATGGAAACTGTGGAATTTTAAGGCCAGCATATAGCATCCAAGTCTTTAACATTTGACTATCGCTGTTCTCTGTGTATCTATAACGAAATGTGTAATGCAACTATTTCTGCAAAGGTTTATTGGATTAAAACGTAGTAGGTAGAAAAATAAGCTTTAGTAAGAACAGTTCATATACCTACTAATAAACGATAGAGGGTAGAGAATGTCATGTGAATGTAACACACAAGATTTTTAGAAAATAAAATATAAGAATTTTTTAATGTAAGGGTAGTTGGGTTTGGGTTGGAAGATTTTCTTTTGAAGATCTTCGTTTGGTATGCTTAAACAACGTTCGACTCGCATATGGACATTCATATTTTACGACCTTTGATTTTTGAGTTATGCTCTTTTCTCTTTTTCTCTGTCTTCTGTCTGACACACATACACACACCCCTTTAGTGAAACTTTCCTGTGAAATCTGGAATTTTTGGGTGGAATATAATACGTTCTCTATTTATTATAGATAAGGGGTAAGAAATTCAAAAGCGCTGACATAAAAAAATCTATAGAAACGTTGTTATGCTCTTCAATTTATGAATGTTGTACATTACAAGTGTTTTCAGCATACTAAAAAGACAGGAATCCGGAATTATTGGAAAACACACACAAAAATTAAACTCGTCAAGGAGGTTAAAATGTTGATCAAAGCTATCGACTAGCAAACATTTAACTTGCTGTTCCAACCTCCCGCATTTAACCGAGTGTGTGTTACTTAACTGAAACCATGTCTATACTATTTATCGTGTTGATATTCAATGGCTAGAAATATAACGAATCTGAACCTCCAAGGTTTGGTAATAGGCAGAGAAAAGCCATTGATTAAACTGTTTTTTTACTTGAATTTTTAGACGTTGGTGTGGAATGGTGATGCGGGTGGTAACGTGATTTTTTTGTCGATATTTTCTTGGCCGTTCGAGGTGATTAATAGGGAAGCGACATGCGCCGTGTCCTCTCCTACTTCCTGGGTGCGCCAGCATCCTTAAGGGTTGTTCACCTCACCCACGCATTCCGACTTCTCGAGCAATTAAACACGGGAGGTCGAGAAATTGACTACGTCCAGCCTCGTCAACTTTGACGACGTATCGGCGAGGATTTATGGGGTTTAAGCACAGCGGTTCTTAATTGGATCTCACTCCAGTGGGGAAACTTTTCTCACGTACGGTCGACTGATGCAAGCGATGCGCTGCATCCACTCCCACCTCGCTTGTTAAAACTTCGACAATGAATATTCGACATTTTTGACAGCATATAGTTCAAAACCTGGCAGTCATTCCATATAGTATGTGAACATGCAGTGATATTTTGTTAAACTTATAAATACATAGTAAATGTTTCTAAGAGAGTTGCTCATAATAATACACACATTTTTCCCCAGAATATATTTATTAAAAGTTGTATATATCGTGCCTCACATTCGCATTACTTTCTGTGCCAACTCTTCAGCAAACTATTTTTACAAAAGCTTATATATCCTTTTGTCTACTTCTTGTTAATTGAGATAAACTTTTGCAGAAATGTTATTACCATTTAGAGGTATAAGAAAAGTAGGTCGCTATGTGATGATTTTGAAATTCACTCTTCTCGATCACAAGAAAAATGAATAGCACCGCTTGAAAAAAAGTATAAAATACTTGAAAATTCGAACAAAGAATATTTCGGAAATGGTAAATGCCACAAATGTGACATTTTTGTATAGCAAGATTTTGTCTTTCTCTTAATGTTTAATGCTATACCAAATTACAGAAAATTCTTTCTGAATGAGGAGGACTTCACAGATTATTCGCAGATATGCATGTAACGTCACGCAAATATCTTAAACGTACCTATGTATTGTAAAAAACATCGTTAGGAAATTGTTACATCTAAAGGGTAGTTTGGGATGAGGGTATTTTCTTGAAAGTATTTGTGTCGCATCCTTGGAAGGTACTACTTATACATCAAATCTGGATTTAACCGACATTTCATTTCTTAATTATGGTGTTCACATACACATACTCCGTGCACGCCTTTTTCTAACATTTCTTTTGTATTTTGGGAACCTCAAAACGTATTTCGATGAAATCTCGATATCGAAATTTTGGGTGGAATACAATACTCTCTACTACAAGTAAGCAGATTTGGTGACAATATAAATCAATGGTTCTTCTTCACACATTTTTTTCCCCACAAGGTCCCCATCAACTTGTACCAGCCTGAAACAAATGCATGTATTCCTTACCGGTACCAGAGCTTGTCTTGCTGTTCACTATATCAGCCATCCTGTCGTCATTCTCAAAATGAGTTTCACGAAAAGCACATTTCAGAGATCCAAAGAAATGGAAGCCTGAGGATGCCAGATTGTGCTGTATGGCGGATGTGACATCAGCAGCCCCACAAATCCTAAAGGAAACCTTTTTAGAAAAAAGTGTATTGTATGTGTGTGAACATTTCTCAAAAATGGCTTTGTCGATTTTGATTAAAGTACCATACATTTAAGAGATATACATTTTATTTTATCTGTCATGTATATGTATATCTTGAATTTTCTGGGAATAGCCTGTGAAGTTTTTATAACTGGTAAACCGTAACTTACCATACTAAAAATGTAAATATTTTTCTTCTTCAACGGATTACCCTCCTCTTAGTGGGACTTAACAAGCCAACGCCTTGGGTCAAGTAACCTGGTAAATACACTACGTGATCAAAAGTATCCGGACACCTGGCTGAAAATAACGTACAAGTTCGTGACGCCCTCCATCGGTAATGCTGGAAGTCAATATGGTGTTGGCCTAAACTTAGCCTTGATGACAGCGTTCACTATCGCAGACATACTTTCAATCAGGTGCTTGAAGGTTTCTTGAGGAATGGCAGCCCATTCTTCACGGAGTGCGGAACTGAGGACAGGTATCGATGTAGGTCGGTGAGGCCTGGCACGAAGTCGGCGTACCAAAACATCCCAAAGATGTTCTATAGGATTCAAGTTAGGACTCTGTGCAGGCCAGTCCATTACAGGGGTGTTATTGTCGTGTAACCACTCCGCCACAGCCCGTGCAGTATGAACAGGTGCTCGATCGTGTTGAAAGATGCAATCGCCATCCCCGAATTGCTCTTCAACAATGGGAAGCAAGAAGGTGCTTAAAATATCAATGTAGGTCTGCGCTGTGATCATGCCACGCAAAACAACGAGTGCAAGCCCCCTCCAGGAAAAACACGACCACACCATAACACCACCACCTCCGAATTTCACTGTTGGCACTACACACACTGACAGATGACGTTCACCGTGCATTCGCCATACCCACACCCTCCCATCGGATCGCCACATTGTGTACCGTGATTCGTCACTCCACACAACGTTTTGTCACTGTTAAATCGTGTAATGTTGACGCTCCTTTCACCAAGCGAGGCGTCGTTTGGCATTTTCCTGCGTGATGTGTGGCTTATGAGCAGCCGCTCGATCATGGAATCCAAGGTTTCTCACCTCACGCATAACTGTCATAGTACTTGGAGTGGAGCCTGATGCAGTTTGGAATTGCTGTGTGATGGTCTGGATAGATGTCTGTCTATTACTCTTTACGACCCTCTTCAAATGTCGGCGGTCTCTGTCAGTCAACAGACGAGGTCGGTTTGTACGCTTTTGTGCTGTACATACCCCTTCACGTTTCCACTTCACTATCACATCAGAAACAGTGGATCTAGGGATGTTTAGGAGTGTGGAAATCTCGCGTACAGACTTCTGACACAAGTGACACCCAATCACCTGACCACGTTCGAAGTCCGTGAGTTCCACAGAGCGTCCCATTCTGCTGTTTCACGATGTCTAATGACTACTGAGGTCGCGGATAATGAGTACCAGGTAGTAGGTCAGATTTTGAAGTTGGCATCATTCAGTTGTTTCTCGCGGTCATTCTGTCATGGGATGTCATGAAATTTAAAGGTCAGCATATAACGACCCGTTTTTAAACATTTGTCTGTCGCTTCGGTCTCCTGAATCATTCTTGTACCTACAATTCCTGCAAACGTTTATTTCAGTTAACATGAAGTAGATAGAAAAATAAGGCTTTGCAAGAATAGTGTGTAGAAAATGTAAAAATAAGCGGCAGTGCGCAGAGAAGGTAATAAAAAATGTAACAATCAGATTTTTGAGCAGTTTTACAAGCGAACAATTCTATATGTAGGAGCGTGCAAGTACTAAATGTGCCTGAAAAGTGTATAGAACGCAGAGTTTACATTGAAAGGATGACTTCTTTTTGTCTGTTTCCTTCATTACGAGGCGTGTTTTTTCAAGTAAATACCGATAATTTTTTAAAAAATAACAAAACATTATTTCCCAAATTCTTTATCATTCATTATGTTACTTACACTACTACTCCACAGCCGTTATTCAGGCACTTGCCGTAACGGGAAACCAGTTTTTGTATGCCTTTTGTCAAAGAATGATGCTTCCTGTGATGAAAGCCAAGTCTGCACTTCTTGTTTCACAACAAACCTTTACTAATTAATAATCTTCGTCTTCCTAAATGTTCATAACTAATATTAGCTAAACAAATAAACTAGAACATAAGCAGCGAGACATTATTAAAACGAAAGTTATATAAAAACTTCAAACATTTGTTATTAATTCTCCCATCATCGTCCCAAGACGATGAAAGAATGAATGAAGAAAGAGATTAAAATCGCTTGGTGCCAAATCCGAACTTTAGGGAAGTTGTCGAATTATTCTCAATCAAATGATGCGATCAGCTCTTGAGTTTGTTTGGCTATGTGTGGCCGGGCATTCTCACTCATTATTGACTGCTGGCATAACACTTCTTGTATTCAAAAAACGAATCACTGACCTGACTTAAAATTTGACGGGTCATTCGATTGTTTCGAGCATTTTTAAACGCTCTAATAACAGGAAAACCCAAAGTGACGATCGCTCACGGCTGCGCCTGGCTTCCTAATGAATGGAGCTAGTGATGACTCATGCTCAAAATCGCGACTGCAGCACTGCAACGGCAAAATATTAAAATGATACTTGAGAACACACAACTTAACGGATACTTCTAACTAAAAGAACAAGATGTGTACATAAAAATGTCGTAAACGACCTAAATACATTACAAGTAGTTATATTGAAGCACTCTGTATAACCCGGGCCTAAAGCATTACAGGAGCAGATGCTCTAGCCAGGGCATGGCTCTGCTCTGTTCTACTGAGACAGGTGTGTGCTTGTAAAAGCGGTTGCAACTATTTATATCGCTGACTGTCTCTGATGAAGTCTACCAAATGCTTTTGCAAATGAAATAGTGAAGGCTTAGAGTTTAGCCTCTGTTGTGTACATTTACTGTATTCCTTCATAACGTAACATGATCATTTTTCGCTCGTACTGTTTACTGATTTGTATAGAAATAAACACAATGAATTTTTTTTATTTATTTCTAATGGTAGTCACTATTTTGCTTGCGGATGCAGTGGCTGCAAATAGGCAAGCCTATTAATCTCATCATATTGGCGACTTTACAAATAAAAATATAATTTTATCTTACAAACTTTGATATTCAAACAATCGTTTGCTGTTAACTTTTTTGTTTTGGCCTGTCTTTACCATGTACCTAGTAAATAGAGCAAGTATTGCATTTCACCAAAAAATTCCATATCGAATTTTCCGGAAATATATGTTTTGAGGCACCCTAACTAAACGTAATAAAAAAAAGATTAGAAAAAGATACGTGCGCGCGTGTCCGGACAACATGCATAACTCAGAAACGAAATGTTGGACAAATAACCAAACTGTGTAATTAAGTTCAGTATCTTCCAAAGACATGACACGCAGATTTTCAAGAAAATCCCCTATTAAACTACCCTTTACATTGAAAAACGTTCTATATTTTTTTATTTTCTCAAAAATGGCTGCAATGATTTTGACTAAAATACGGCATATTTATATTTACACCACAAATGAAATGTAGTATAGGCATCTTGAATTTTCTGAGAATAGCGCATGAAGTTCTTTCATTCCAAAGAAATTCTGTATAATTTTGCATAACGGTTAAACCACAAGTGATAGACAAAAACTTACCACGAAAAAAAAAATTATATCTCTTTAAAACATACAATTTATTTCAAATAAAGTTTTTGCAGCAGCCAGTTTCGAGGTGTGTTTTGTTATAGGTTTGAATTTTTCAATAATTTTGTCATTTTTAGTGTTGTCGCTATTCAGTTTTTCGCGATGTCGTGGAAAGCATATGGAATTTAAAGGCCAGCGTATGATGATCCGATTTGCTCTATCCATCTTATATCTAAAATGAAACCAATGAAACTGTTTTTGCAAATACTTGTTTCGATTAGCAAGAAGTAAGATAGACACGCTTTAAAAGGAGTTGTAGGGGCATAAAAAATAAATGATAGTGGGTAGTGAAAGTCATATCAATATAACACATCAGAGTTTTTTAAAAGTTTGGTTTATGCTTCATTCTTTTAAAATACACAACTCATGCTTGCAGACCCCACAGAATAATTCTATTTTAAGCAAAAATCTTGTCGCAGTAGTCGGGCAATGAACCTGGGACATTAAATTAAACTTTGATTATCCTTTACGAGTTGGCACCTACAAAAGTTTTCTTTGATATTATGACGAAACGTACCACTTATTACTTGCAGGGAGAAAGGTAAATAAATGCACGTAGTCTGAACATTTATTCAAAACGAAATGATGAACCAGAATACCTATAAGTTGATTTTCCAATTCCAAAATTACAGACGTGGTGTACATACTAGACTAAACATTGTCATTCATCATGTTCTTGAATCTACCCTCTTCTAACATTCATTATTTGCACAAATTACTTCACGTGTACTTAACAGACATTTAATGTTTCTCTGAGGAGAGTGTTAGCAAAATGTTTATTTTCTAGCCTTTACTGATATAATATCCTAATTATATTGGTACAAAATCGTAGTCAGATCATGAGTATTCTGATAAATCAATAATGCAAACGTGTAAAAATGTAATTCCTCTATAATACATCAAATTATACACAAACCTCATCGCTACTGAGTTCTGAATATTGAAAAAAGACCATTTTTACTTTCTCTTCTACTTAACCCATGCTAGGAGGGGAAGTATTACAGTCTTGTGTGTGTATGTATGTATATGTATGTATGTATGTATGTATGTATGTATGTATGTATGTATGTATGTATGTATGTGTGTGTGTGCGTACATGCGTGCATGCGCGCTTGTGTATATGAGAATAGAATATCTCAGAAATGAAAATAAATACCAAACTTGGTATTTAAGTTCAGTATCCTAAAAGGATGAAACACGAAGGCTTTCAAGAAAATTCCCTCACCCTCAATTACCTTTTATATGTAAAACCTTCGAATAATTTTTATTTTCTAAAATACTGGTCCTAGTGTTTGACAGGAGGAGTAAAACAGATATCTTTTGTGAAAAGTCTGTAGTCTTCTTCATTCTGAACGAATTTTGTATAACTGGTAAACCGTAAAAGGGAAAAAAAATTGTCAAAGTAAAAATGCAGAATTCATTAAAATATACAGTTTGTTTTAATTTTTTTTAAGTGGCTTACGAAATATTTCATTTTGTTGACCAGAATTTTGTATTTTGGAAATGTTATGTCCGTTTTTGTTTTATTTCCCATCAGGCCAGGCAAAGAGTATTCAATATCAAGTCCAATTTAACCCAGGTTCCTTTTAAACATATGACTTTCGCACTAGCATCCTTTTTGTTTTATTTGTGCAGTCTCCTTTAACTTCCATGGCCAAATGTTTCTCACTTGAGAGGCATCTGATATTGACGTTGACTGTAAATAATTGTTTTAAACGTTGGTTTTATTAACTTTTACCAAGAAACGCGCTCAGATTCACTACCACATGCATACTTCCAGACTGTGGAATGTAGGGAATGATCCTAGTTAAAGAAAAATTCCCCCGCCCCAGCATCGAACTAATACCTCTGGACTGCGAAGCCAGAACGCTGACCATTCGGCTTCAAAGGTAGTCTACTAGCCTCTTATATGTATACAATAAAACGTGCATTGAATCCCTTTCGGAAAGCATTTATCATGATTAATAAATAGTAGAACAAGGAGTTTGTTTACGAACAATTTGCAGAATAGATAGGAAAGAAAAGCTGTACTGGTAGAGGAAGTCATATTTTTGGGTTAAGGTTTTTAATAATTCTAATTCAGGAACATCGTTTTTTTAAATATACCACTTAATGGAAAACGTAGGAAAATACCATTTTAAGCGTAATAATTTGACCATATCTGCAGTTTAATGGCCAGGAACCAGCAATAAATCTCCTTGCCAGGCGATTTTGGAACTGGTAGAACTAAATGTTCTTCCGCACTAGCCGCGTGTAGGACAAGGTTGGAAAAGTAGAACCAGACGACTGAAAAATTCAATGTCATATCCGGGATTTGAACCACGGATCTCCCGGTTTCCGTCCGCTGCTTTGATCAACTGAGCTACCATGGCAACATGCCTGTACGACATTAAATTCCCCAACTGACACATTTTTTTCCGATTTTGGAACTGCTTTCCTTCCCCATCCTCCATCCTTGCTCGCGGAAATAAAAGAAAGAAGATACCAGCGTAGGCGGGCGTAACGGTAGCATCACCCTCCTGACGTTTTTGTACTCTCGCTATTAGAGCCCGGATTTGTATCCATAATCGGTAAAATATGCTTGTAATATGCATGAAACGTTTAAAAAAATGCACCACAATATGCAAAAACAAATGAATAAAAGTGAAATAAACCATTCGTTTTTGGGTAATCTAGCCTTATTTGTGGCTTTTACAGTAGATACGGAAAGCTGTCCTGAGGTTTACTTGTACGCCTGGCAGTGAAGAAGGTTTTTTTTTTATTACCGAACAACATTTTGCTAATTTCACTCATATTTAATGCTTGACTAAGCTAATCGAATTTTTGCAATACCGTAGGGTTTTTTTTAAGATAATTTATTACATATATTTGATTACTGGTACTCAATTTGTTAAAGGGGAAAATTATAATTTAATACCGAACTCAAGAGTTAATCATGCATTTTTTATTTTAAAAAAGCTGATGTGTTAAACTCACATGGCTTCATCTACTCTTGTGCAAACTATTTTCACAAGCGTTTATTCTGCATCTAATTCATGTTAATCGAGACAAACATTTGGGGAAACTATCTTATTGCTAATTTTCTTGTAGGTGAAAGGGGAATGTGGTAGGATTTAAGCGATAGTCAAATATTTTAAGCGCTAGTTGCTATGTGGAGCATTCCATTCTCTTTGCATGTCCAGGTATAAAGAAATAAATAAACAAATAAAAAAAGAATAACGAATTCTCATTTGAGAAAACGTGTAAGTATTGCAAAATTCAAACAAATAACAAGGAATATCTCGAAAATGGTTCAGTCCACAAAAAAGTATGACATAAATTGTGTGTTTTAACTAGATATACATTTTTTTGTGTAGTAAAATTTTGTCAATCTCTTACGGTCTACCGGTTATGCGAAAGTCATTCAGAATGAAGAGGGCTTTTGGGACATTCCCAGAAAATTCAGGATATACATTTCATTTGCCATGAAAATATCTTAAGCATACATTTTAATCAAAATCGTTAGACCTCTTTTGAGAAAAGCAGAATTTTCGAAAAATGTTCCATGTAAAGGGTAGATTTGGGTGTGGGAATTTTCTCTAAAATCCTCGTGTCTCACTCTTGGAAGATACTAAACTCAAGTACCAAATTTGGTATTTATCCGACTATTCGTTTTTGAGTTATGCTGTTCACAGACACACAGATTCACACACGCGACATGTTTCCAAAAATGCTTTATTTGGATTCAGGGCACCTAAAACACGTATTTCAGGTAAAATCTCGATACCGAATTTTTGGGTGGAATACAATACTTCCCCTACTTACTCTACGAAGTAGAGAAAGTAAAAATATATATGACAAAATGTGTGTTTTAACGAGCTCTACATTTTTGTGTAGAAAAACGTATATCTCCTAAGGTTTACCAGTTATGAAAAAGCCACTCGGAAAGAAGAGGATTTTGGGGACATTCCTACAAAATTCAAGATATAGTCATGAAAATGACTGTATGATATTATATAATATGATATGACTATAAGTATATGATATTTTACTCAAAATAGTTAGTCATTTTTGAGATCAAAATTTTCAAAAAATGTCCCATGTGAAAGGTAGTCTGGGCTGTGGGATTTTCTTGAAAATCTTCGTGTCGCATCTTTGAAAAATAATAACCTAAATACCAAGTTTGGTATTTATCCGATATTTCGTTTTTGAGTTATGCTGTTCACAGATACAGATAAACACACACACACACACACACACACACAAACACACACACACAGTGCTCTTTTTGGATTCAGGGGGCCATATATTTCCAGTTAAATGTCGGTATCGAATTTTTGGGTGGAATGCAGTACTTCCCCTAGTTAATATACGTAGTAGAGTAAGTAAAAATTAAATTATGCATTTTAATTTTTATATATATATATATACATATATTATATATTATCAAACCACTGCCCAAATTGTCTGTTGAAGATGTGACTTAGAAAGTATATATTTCCACATACTTTCAGATGTATAAAAAAGAGCGTGGATTTTGAATACAAATCAAGACTCTACTAGTCTTTCGTAACACATTAGGTCGTGAAATGTGTGATCCAAAATTATAGGACCAAATACAAAGGAAATGTGATGTTACATTGCATACAGTTTTAATTAGGAGACCCAAAATGTCTGCAGGTATTGCCCAGTTAACCTGTTTTTTTCGATCACATATTCCAGAACTTCTCATATTACTTCCCAAATGGCCTTCATCGAAAACTATATTTATATTTAAGTTTACTACAGCAGAAATGAGTACCAATTATGCCTGAACTCACAGTGTAAACCTTACATAGTTCGAGCTCTAAAGGTAAGGGCTAGAATTCCAGGTGCGGCGTTGTTTCGAATCTCGGCAAACAGAATAAAGCGTGAAAATGTGATTCATGTTTCCGATTAGCCTTCCTGGTAGCCAGACAAGAGTGCGTTGACTTCTTTCCCTTTATCGCTGTAATTATCTTTCCTGCTGATAAACAGTTTTTCATTGTGTTACGATAAGAGTTAGTTGTTTTTGTGTTATCTTTCACAGTACAAGCCTTCCGATTTGCATCTGCAAATCGCGTAGTAACTTTTAAATTCAGTTCAGATGTTTGGCAATTGTTTTTATAAGTATTGATGCATAGCTGCTAGTCTATCCATTAGCTGACTACTGTAAGTTACTGAATTAATGTTTGAAACAGTTCAACGACCGGGGACGGTACGTCCGTTTTACTCCTATCACGTTTTTTTTTTTAATATGCCTTTATGTTACATTAAATACAGAATCTTTCTCTGTAAATATAATGACACTCATAAAATTTCAGAACACAAAAAGTATATAAAAGTTCGTTACAGTGTTATCAGTTAAAAAGAGAAAGCAGCTATACATTTACGTAACGTTGATCTTTTTAATATTAGAAAGATATATGAAGAATTGCAACTGAGAATATTTAAAATTCAAAGTTTGGAACCCTTAAAGTTCAATCATTCTCTCTCGAATTTAAAGCAGGCCTTTGAAGCTATTCACCGTACCGCATCCGGTAGCCGTGATCGTTAGGCCACAGACTCATGAACGGGAGGTCTGCAGTAAATCCCGCCAGGACCGTACTCCCTGGCTGAGTTTTTCTTTTCCAGGTTTTCCTCAGTCCTCATAACTGGCAAATGTCGGAACATTCCGTTTTCAAATTTCTTTTCCCGATTTTCATTTCATGTATCACCAGTGTTCTCGCTGTGATGACAATGCAGTAAAGAGGGCGTTAAACCCTATATATATATATATATATATATATATATATATATAAAACACTCGTGCTATCAGTTGTTTTTCTCCTTTCGAAGCGAAAATTATAAATATAATATTTTACTGCAATTAAAATATTGTTCGTACAGGATACCAATGCATACATTTTCTATAAAATGAATTGAGTAATTTGGGAATTTTCTAATAAGATATTGTAATGATATTTTACTTAAAGGTGATATTCCTTAATACCAAAATATGAAAGTGCACAGATTAAACTACATGATTTATTTCGGAGTTTAGATACATCGTTGATACCACGTGAAATAGCATCACAGAGGAAACTTCGCTTTTGTAGTTGCAGGCGATGTCGTTATGACTACGTTGATGGTGAGATGTTAAATTAATTGTTAGAGCTATGAGCTAAGAGCGTGTTTAATCATGGTTTTCTCAGGGTTATATTTTTTCTAACTTAATTTCTGTATGTAATTAAGCCTAAGGAATGATTTGCATTGAAACCTTGTAATCATGTCGATGAAGCTAATTCAGCAGAGTTGTTCAAGAATGGCTATATTCTCTGATCAATACCTGTTTGGTGTAAATGTCTATAAAAATTATGATGTGATACATCCACACTACTTTCTCTATCACTGTATTTATTTTTTCTGTTTTACTAACTCTACTTTGTGTTAATTGAGATAAGCTTTTGCAGAACACTCATTACACGTTTTCAGAGCATTTCATTACATATTTCGTTAAACGACGACCATATCTCCAAAAACAATCTGACCTTGAAATTTCACTCTGCATAGTATCACGAGAAACAAAAGAACGCCGACAAAAATGTAATCAAGTATTAGAAAGCTCAAACCAATAGCAACATATATTTCTGCAATGACACAAAAAGTAGACATACTTAAATTATATCAGTTATGTATTAAGTTTTTGTCTATCTCTTATGTTATATAAAATGGTACAACATTCCTTCAGAATGAAGGGCTCACAGACTAATTACAGACAATTCAAGGTATCCTTGTCATGCAAATATCTAAAATATGTTATTTTAATCAAAATCTTCGTTTAAAGGGTAATTTGGGGTGGGGATTTTCCTGAAAGCTTCTGTGTAACATTCTTGGGATACCCTGAACTTAAATATCACGTTTGGTTTTTGTGTGACCGTTCATTTTTTAGTTTGCTGCCCGGCATACGCACCGGACATCTTTCTAAAAATGCTTTTTTGAAGGTTCAATGGACCTCAAAAAGTATTTTTTTTTCGGTGAAATCTCTGTATCGAATTTTTGGTGAAGGTGGTGAAAGCAGAAGTTATCGGTAAAATGGGTGTGTGTAAAGTAGTATTTAATTAATTCAGTTACATTTCTATTAATAGTATGCATTAGTCCAACACCTTGTGGATATCTGAAACAGCCACTGGATTATGTCATTCTGGTAAACGTACGTTTGTGTAGTTCAGTTAAAGTTCTAGTCTCAGCCATGTATCCTGTAGTTATAAAAGTAAGCCTGCCATTATTTATTTCCTAAGCTTTTCAATCAAGTAAACTATTTTAAATATGGTATTTTTGAGAAAAATATGTTTGTAATAACCAGGGCTGTTTTTTCGATTTGATGTCATTATTAGTCATATTTTTGCCCTTTGCTTCTTTATTTAGTCTTTGTTTTTTTGTTGTTGTTCTTTGCATTTATATTGAGTATATAAAGAGTTGACATTTTAGATAGGGATAATTTTTCAAGCATCAGAAATTTCACTCTTCAACTGAGAAATAAGAGTAACTTTGTATATCCTTTTACTCGCATTCTTGCGGAAAAAATCACTTACCTATTTAATGGTTATTCTGGAAAGGGTTGCTTGTGATTGTCAGGGGAGCAGGTATCATTAAAGTTATGAATAAAATTCATTTCCTAAACTAAGGGCGAGACAGGTCAGTTTTACCTTTTTCGCTCTAATAAGTGCATACAGTAGGTTGTTGTTTTCCTTATTCTTATGTCGTGTCATAGGTTGTGAAGTTTTCTTCATTCGCTATGAATTTTCTGTCATCTCGGAACTGAACAGAGTTAATGTTACAGTTTAATAAGGCATGCTTTAAAAACATGGAACAAATATGTATATTTTAAATTAGTTTCTATATTATCTATTGTTATAACTACTTTTCCAGCATGTATAGCACATTAAATTAATGTATAAATACATTTTAATATATTAAATAAATCTCATTCTTAGGTCATTATTTGTAACTATTATGTCATTTATATTAAAATTTTAGTTATTTTATACGCCATTTTCAAGCATTTTAAGTTATTAAAACCCGGGCCCTCGTAATCACTAAAGGGACTACTAGAATTGCAGAGAGGGCTCCAGGTGGAAAAGTTTGGAAAACCACTGGCAATAACGCACAAAAAATGCCATACGTTTATCATCGATAGTTAATGAGCAAAGGTGCATTGTAAGGATAGGGGGATTCCGTATGCCTTAATAGGTCAATCGCGTTCCCCGACCTCAGCAGCAGTTCCCGGCCCATATACAAGCAAGGCCGTTGCTACACACAGTGCGAGGTGAACGCTCGCGAGAAGGCAGTGACCGGCCTTCATGCACGTGCTCGCGACCACTACGTCATCGCTGACGTCATGGCCGGAAGGGAGAGGGAATATCTCAAGGAGACTGTGGAGGGGAGCGTTTGGCGATCCCTCGGGAGTGACAAAAACATCTCGGTCGTTACTCTTTTCGGGAAGCGTCGCTAGGTCTGCAGCTCGTCTGCCGCCTAGTTAGTGGAATGTGGTGGTGTTTGTAATTTCGTTGGGGCATTCTCTGTACGCTTTGCTCGCAGCGACATGTGAAAACAGTTCTTGAAATAGAAATGCACCTTCTTCTGTTGCATATACTTCTTCGTAACAATTAAGAGTAGTTTAAAAGCCCTATCCCGCCAATGTTAAATATTCTAAATTCATAAACCATTATCTCAAACTATTTAACGTATCAGATTGAAATTTTTACAGAATTTAGATGTATGCCATCTAAGTTCACTGATCTACTTTTATCCAATTGTTTATTAAGGAAGATAGGATTCTTTTCTTAATGATACCATCTTTTTATTAAAATTTGTCAGCAATTTAAAAAAATAACCAACCAACTTATTAGCACCAAAGTAGATCCAGAACAGCACTTAGACGTTGCTTTTATCATTCTAATAATTTAATTCATATATCTTCATTAATTTGTTTCCGAGAAAACGGGTCATTTATACCAGAAAATGTCTTTCACAGAAGACGCTGTTCAAAGCAAAAATGGAGAGGAAAAAAACTCGCATATATTTGCAAAGAAAAAAAAAACCATATGGCTTGAACACACACAAGCTGCCATGCTTAACAGTAGTGCCAATTTGTAGAGCTAAACTTCCCCTAAAAGATGAGCTAAAGCCTCTCTACTACAAAGTATGAAGGAGTTAGGATTTTTTTATGTAAAGTGGTACAGAACCCATAGCATAAAATATTTAAAATATAAGTGCCTATATATACCAAATTAAAGAGGAAATTCCAATCTATAAGACTGGACATCAAACTAAAGATGTCATTTTGGGAATTAAATAAATACGATACAAATACTTGATAAGATTGTATTATGCATGGACCCATGAAAAACAAAATGGCACCAATAAAAGAGAGCAACCAGTGATAATCTCTTTGCAAAAATATTTAATTCGTTTAGCAGAATATTTAGTGATAAGTTGATTGACATAAAGAGTGAAGGATTTTAAATTTCATCTGAACATCTGATTACTTTTCAAGTGTTTACGTTTCAAAACTGTATTCCAAGACCTATGTCGAATGTTTCACATTATTTTTATATTAATATAAATCTTAAGGTTTATATAAGAAAATTAATTGGTAAAAATCAAGTTGTATATTTATATTTTTAAACAATTTAATTAGGGTTTTAAAAACGGATGTTTTAAAAAGTATGGAACATTTGCATCATAGTTTAAATGTTTAGTTTTTGGATTATGCGTGAAACATTTTAGAGTAATTGAATTAAAATTCCGCCGTGCAGAACGTTTTGAATGAAAGTAAGATTGAGAAAGATTAACTCTTCCATTTAATTATCCTGAAGCGTTTGTACGTCATGATAATAATAATATTATTTAAAGCATTGTGCAAAATTTGAATGAATTATGCTTACTCATTTCTGAAATAGGTACTAGCTGTCTTATTCGGTATTGCATAGGTACATTCTGTAAGTAAAGGATTGAAAACAATGAAGCCCAACCTGTTCTCTTAAGAGCTTAAGGTTCAAAGTCTATAGTTCATCCCACTCACTATATTTGAAGAGATTGACAAGCTAAACCAATCATGTGCACGAGTGAAAATGAGTGGGAAGGAAAACTCCCTTCATCCCCTCTGTCTGTAAGATTGGACGTCCCTGATAAACTGATATGGGGTGGTTTTAAGTCGTGAGTAGCCTATAATTTGCATTCGTACCTACCTAAAGGTAAGGTTTTCTTCAAGCTGGTTAAACACTGCCTTGATTGACCAAGCAGTATGGATTTGTTTATAAGGGATGAAAAATAAAGCAAGGGTGACTTTTAAAAGTTCGGAATACTATATAATTGAAAATCAGGATTCGGTGTTTTTGGACAAGATAACCAATGATTTTTGCCAACTCCTTGAGTATTATACAATATTTTGACCACATGGTTTAAACAGTGCATACTTCTACATAAGGGGTTGAAAATATGGTGGGGGAACATTTTGAGAGTTATAATAGCTTATAATTTTCGTCCTATAGTATAAGTACATAGAGTTTCCCCTAGATAGGGCAAAAATGTTGATTTGTATGTTAGGGGTTGAAAGTCTTAGGTAGGATCATTTTTGCCAGATTGTAGGAACCTAATGTATCAAGTTTTGTCACAGTCATACCAAAAATACTCCTTAGAGGAAATTGACTCCCTCCTTGAATAACTCAGTTTTAACACACCGAGAGATCCAATTAAATATGAACCAGCTGTACGGTATTTTTTCCACAGGCTCTTGGACAGGTGTTTTCCGCTGCTGTTGCAATCGAGGTTACGCTACTGACGCTGGATTTGCCCTGCTCTGCATATTGCCCATACAACCAACATTTCGATGAAAATAATTGAAAGTGTGTTTGAGGTCAGAATTGTTAGTAGAGATTGGTGGTTCCCCGACCTAACCCCCTGCGACTTTTATCTCTGGGGTAAATTAAAACGTAAACTATACAAGACAAACACTGGAAGAATTAAAACTAAATATCCGCAGGGGATTGCCAGCATTTCGCAACGTGAACTACGGCGAGTGAGGGATAGTTTCTTAAAGAGGTGCAAAAAATGATGTATGGGCAACGACGATGGCCAGTTTCAGCGCCTTCTTTCATAACGTTAGTAAGCAAAGCCTTTAAATCTAGTTAAGGAAATTGTATGGTTGCATCAGCGCCATTCTGTGATAGCCACAAAATGGTGCTGCGCCGCTATCGCGAATCGGAAAAATACCGAACAGCCGGTTCATAGTTCATTGGGTATACCTGTATCTCCATTTACCCCTTTGGGCTTGACGTCAATAAAGATCTGCCATATTGAAATAAATAGCCTGTGATATTCGTATTCAAAGAAACGGGATTGAAATTGATGTCACACTAAAGAAATTCTATTAGCTATAGACTTTTTAGAAACAACATATAGTTATGCCTGTCTGGAAGAATAGGGCTTTCCAATGGTGAAAGAATTATCAGAATTATCCTACACACACACACACACACACACACACACACACACACTTTCTCTCTTTATAATATTAGTATAGATGCCGTCGGGAAGAACAAAGCTTTTCAGTGGTGAAATTAAATTGAGTTTTATTTATTTATGGACTCTCTTTAACTGCTATGGTCCTTAGCGTCCCATTCTATATTGGGCGTGAAAGACCGGTATTTTTGTTCAGAGGCCTCTTTATCAAGCTTAGGATCTTTTATGTGCCGTAAATCTACGGGACCACTACCTTTACTTTCCTTCCGAAGGAAGCCATGCTAAGAATTTTTACGCCGAAAAAAATCCATCACCCTTCGCCGGGTTTGAACCCGCGACCTCGGGAACTAGAGGCAAGCATGGTAACCACTACACCTCGGAAGACAACACAGTGGTGAAAGGATTATAAAAATAGTTTGAGTGATTTCCGAGTTTCCTTATAGTATATATACACACACACCTACACACAAATTTTCCCTTTATAATATTAGAATGGCTAAAGACAAAATAAAAGCGCTGATCTTGTTTGCTTTACCTGTGTTAGGACCCTCATTGAAACTGAAGGTTTTGTGGTGTTTCATACGCCTGACCCTAGGCGGTGCAAAGTAGTAGTGATCAACCTTAAGCGAAACTGGGGAGGACGGATTTACCCCCACGCATTGTTCACGGAGCTATGACGTATTCATATGACCATGAGTTGTTCGAACTCCAATATTTGCACGCCATTGCAACCTGCCGCCTATGAGTCAGTGAAGGGGGAAATGCTTCATAACACTAAATAAAAGAGGTGCGATAAGGCGACAATATGACTTCATTAGTTGGGCTTCACTGGTCTAAAGTCTAAAGCCCATTCTCTATTAATCAAAGCCTTATAAATACTGTTTGTCTTTTTAGTCACTTAAGAGCCGAAATTAGAAGCTGTCTTACAACTCATATCCGTCGGGAAGAATGGGGTTTTTTAATGATGAAAGAATTATCAACATCAGTAGGGTGGTTTCCGAGATTACCACACATTTTCTCTCTGTAATATTAATATAAGTTTAATAAAAAGTAATGTAATTAATTTCAGAAATAGAAGTGAGTTTTGAACATTTGAAATTTAATAAATATGCTTATGTATAATTGACTTACTTTGTATTATATTTATTTCTTCATTATCTTGTATATATTTCTTAATTTATTTGATCTCTTTAAGATTAATTGCGTTTGTACAATTATTTATTGTAAATAAGCTTTGGTATAATAAGCTTATATTTCTGAAATTCATTTCAAATTAAATTATGCCAAATTATGACAGGATTTTTTTAACAATAGCAAATTCCGAGGGTAACGATTTAAATAAAATTTTCGGTTTAAATTTAAGCGCATTGAGCCACAAGCGCAGAACTGAAAATTAATAAATCAGAAGGGCTTCATTCAGCACAAATAAAATAATAAAATATAAAAAGAAGTTACAAGTTTTATTTTTTATCCCTATCACCAAATTTCATAAATGCATTAAACTGAATTGCCTTGAATATAACACTTCTTAAGCACTATAGAATGTTTTATAAAAGTCTGGTTTAGATCGTCCAAACATTTATCACAAAAGACGTAAATTAACAGGCCCACAGACGGCGATCCAGTGTTTTTAGAGGGCCGCTCAGTCTTAACCAAAAAATATAAACTTTAAATCACTTTAAAGTATCCCATTTGGAATAGACGTTCTCGGAACATCAGTCTAAAATTCAAAGCGTCAAATAATAGCATATGTATTGCAAACATTAAACCTTTTCGTATGCACGTTCTTACATCGTCCAGTTCATTGTCGGTGGAAACAATGAGCATTTATAGTTAATTGTAGTCATATTCCACTTTCTAGAGCAGGGTTTGCCAAACCAAGGCCCGGGGGCAGGACCCGGCCCGCGAGCTGCTTTTTTTTGGCCCGCCTGCTTCTACTGAAGGACAAATACAAGGAAGTTAATTTGGTTGATTTTTACACCTGTCTGCCGAGTGATTCCTTCGTTTGAAAGACTTTGCATGAGAAATTCAGTATTCGCATCAATGTATATCTGTGAAGAAAATTTTCAAAAATGAACTATTTCAAATAACAACAAAAGTTTGTTAAAACTGATGAACATTTTAGTGTCCATTTTGATGATAGCTCAAAAATAGAACCATAAATGTCTGCATTGTGGCAAAGAAAAGCCAGTTTCATTGTTCTCATTGCATATGAACTGCTATTAACGTAAAAATACTTCATCTAGCAGGTGTTATATACTGCCTGTGAGTTGCATTCTCATCCGACTATGAATGAAAAATTCATCATTTGTTACCTATGTACTTAATTACATCGGTTATTAATCTGTAAGTGTAGATTATAGTTCAATAACTGCGTTTCAAAACTGATCTCATTTGTGCGCCTCGTGCCTGTGAGTTTATTGTTCCTATCATAAACTTGTGTGGCTTCACCTCTTGGCGGTTACGGTGGCCCCCGTTTGAAAATGTTGGCATCCCCTGGTCTAGAGGACTTCACCACCCGTGGGGGTCTAATCTTGTATTATTATTAATTTCTTTCAAACATTATACTTACTCCCTCCCTACATTTTAATGACGTAATAACAATTACGTCATTAAAACATTTAATTGTTTTCAAATCTGCATCGGTAGATTCCATTCAATAAGAGCTGAAACAGAAGATACGAATTACAAATACTTAATCCTTGATCCTAATACTTAATCCTGATACTGAGGCAGTGAGGTAACAAAACGTCTACTTAAGCTGTTGACGCTTTGTTACCTCACTGTCTTAGTATCAGATGTACAATATATTAAGTATATATATACGCATGCACAGTGTAAGCTTTCTCTCACACCTATCATTACTTTCTCTGTTACGTCCAGTAAGTAGAAGTATTGTACTCCAGGCAACAATTTTATTTTCGAGGTTTCACAGGAAATACATGTTTTGGGAACCTTGAACTAAAAAGAAGCATTTTTCGAAAAAAGGGTCGTCTGCCCGCCCGCCTGCCCCCGTGGGTTTGTCTCTCTTTGAACAGCTTAATTCAAATATTAAAAGTCCGATAGTCAGTTCAGTATCTTTCAAAGATGCGATACGAAGATTTTCAACAAAATCCCCCACTTAAAAAAACTACCCTATACCGGAACATTTTTCGAATTTTTTTATTTTCTCAAAAAGAGGTCTAACCATTTTGATTACAACACCATATGTTTAAGACGTTTTCGTGAAAAATAAAATGTGTATCTTGAATTCCCCGGGAATAGCCATTTAAGTCTTCATTCTGAATGACTTTTGTTTAACTGATAAACCGTAAGAGATAGACAAAATCTTACTACAAAAATAATGTAGATCTCGTTAAAGCACACAATTTGTGCCACATAATTTTTTTTTGGCGTTAACCATTTCCAAGATATTCTTCGTTATTTGTTTGAATTTTCAAATACTTATATATTTCTCAAGAGGAAAATCGCTATTAGTTTTTCTTCCACCTGTGGTCATGAGAATAGAAGCCATCGCATAGCGACCCGCTCTTAAGATTTGACTATTTGTCTATTGCACTTCTCTAATCACGTTTTACCTACAAAGAAATATGCAATAAAACCATTTCTGCAAATGTTTATCTTGATTAACTTGAAGTAGAAGAAGAATAAAGTTTTGTAATAATAGTTCATTGAAGAATGAGTAGAGAAAGTTGTGTGGATGTATCAGGTTGGTATCGTATCGTATTGTTTTGTTCACATAATATGACATTTTGTGGTAAGAACATTAATTTACACAAAACGTTAGACGGGAGAAGTGTAAAGGGAACTTATATCCAAAGCAGACTTTTGCATTGAGTTTCTGCCTATACAGTGTAACTCGCCATCTTAGTTCAGAGGCTAGAAATCGCTCAATGATAAGCTGGTTTTGGGGATGATGGATCATGACCAGAGGGGAGATGCGACAGCTACAGAAAGCCATTTCAGCGTATAAATCACGGTTACAATGGGATAGATGCCAGATTGCGTTGGTGGGAGCTGCATTTTGCTACATTAGACGAGAAAGGTAACGATATTCTATATTAGCACGATTTACAATATATAGCTTTTCGAATAAAATTTCAATGCCCTGCATGTAAAGCCTTCCATGTTTTTGAGAATTTCAAGTCTCATCTTTGGAAGAGAATCGACGTTGTACTGTTCCAGGTGTGCGCAGACGCAGTAGGTGGTGTTTTGTCGCACGAATAAGCTTCCGTCTGCCTCGCTGTTTGTGAATGAACAGATTTCTGTATGCAAGGTCGAGTGTGTGTACCAGTAATATCTTCTGTCTGCAGTATGCTCTGTCGAGCACATTGCCCACGTCTTGCTATCTCGCGCCACTACTGTATTCCGAAACACAACCGACCTTGGGAGCAAGAGTATCCAAGTGGAAAAAACACGCTCGCATTGTGTACTGATCCAGAAAAAACCCTACAACACTCAGATCCGAATAACACACGCTAAAATAAACAATAAATGCAATAAAACGTAAACATGAATTAAAGGGAGATAAAATGCCCTATTTGTGCATGCTCCAGTTTACCAAGTTAGTGAACGCCTTTCTCTAGAAGTAATGAAGATGATATATCGCTTCTCACACTTAAAAGACATTGCAGGTTAAATGGGGGCATGGGGGCGCACATGTGCTCCACATACGCTCGCAAATTTGGTGCCCATTTGCAATCGGTCTAACAATTTAATGTCTCTTGTGAATGATACATCACCAAATAGTGAAATACCTGCACTATTATTTAAGGCAATAATTTGTAACACATTTAATTTTCACCTGCACTTTGTATTTTTAGTACTTAAACATGTGAGTTTATAGACATAAACATATATATTATCAAAGAAACATGGAGATGAAAAATGTTAAAAGCTACAAACACTGTTTGACAAAATTATACTCAACGTGAGTGGAATGTTTTCAAACAGCAAACAATGAATGATGCCCCACACTCCGTTTTACGCTATTCCTTTATACTGGTTAACCTATTACATTGCGGTTTATGTTTCCCCCATCCTTTTTACTTTCTCTACTACGTATAGTAAGTAGGGGAAGTATTGCATTCCACCCAAAAATTCGATACCGAGATTTCACCGGAAATACATGTTTTGAGACCTCCTGAATCCAAAAAAAGCATTTTTGGAAACATGTCCGTGTGTGTGTCTGTGTGTGTGTCTGTGTGTGTGTCTGTGTGTGTGTGTGTCTGTGAACAGCATAACTCAAAAACGAACAGTCGGATAAACACCAAACTTGGTATTTAGGTTCAGTATCTTCCAGAGATGCGACACGAAGGTTTTCTAGAAAATTCCCCCACCCCAGACTACCCTTTACATGGAACATTTTTCGAAAATTTTAATTTTCTCAAAAATGGCTCTAACGATTTTGATTAAAATATCATATGTTTAAGATAATGTCATGAGAAATGAAATGTATATCTCGAATTTTCTGGGAATGTCTCCAAAAGTATTCTTCATTGTGAACGACTTTTGCATAACTGGTAAACCATAAGAGATAGACAAAATTTTACTACACAAAAAATGTAGATCTCGTTAAAATACACAACTTATGTCATACACATTTCTTTTGTTGAGTGAACCGTTTTCGAGATATTGCTTGTTATTCCCTTAAATTTTCCAATACTTATACTTTTTCTCAAATTCGTTATTCATTTTTTTATGTCCTGGACTTGCAAAGAGAATGGAATGCGCCGCATAGCAACCAGCGTTAAAATATTTGACCATCGCTTAAAAGCTACCATATTCCCCTTGCATCTACAAGAAAATTAGCAATAAGATTGACATCTCGATATCTCGATTAACATAAAGCATATGGAGAATAGGGGTTTGTAAAAATAGATTGTACAAGAGTAGAGAAAGTCATGTGAGTGTAACACATCAGATTTTTTGCATTATTTTGATGGGTCCTTAGAGGTCCTTTCATTCGTTCCTTTTTACTTTCTCTACTACGTATAGTAAGTAGGGGAAGTATTGCATTCCACCCAAAAATTCGATACCGAGATTTCACCGGAAATACATGTTTTGAGACTCCCTGAATCCAAAAAAAGCATTTTTGAAAACATGTCCGTGTGTGTGTCTGTGTGTGTGTGTGTGTCTGTGTGTCTGTGTGTCTGTGAACAGCATAACTCAGAAACGAACAGTCGGATAAACACCAAACTTGGTATTTAGGTTCAGTATCTTCCAGAGATGCGACACGAAGGTTTTCAAGAAAATCCCCCCACCCCAGACTACCCTTTACATGGAAGATTTTTCGAAAATTTTAATTTTCTCAAAAATGGCTCTAACGATTTTGATTAAAATATCATATGTTTAAGATATTTTCATGACAAATGAAATGTATATCTCGAATTTTCTGGGAATGTCTCCAAAAGTGTTCTTCATTCTGAACGACTTTTGCATAACTGGTAAACCATAAGAGATAGACAAAATTTTACTGCACAAAAAATGTAGACCGCGTTACAATACACAATTTATGTCATATACATTTTTTTTGTTGAGTGAACCGTTTTCGAGATATTGCTTGTTATTCCCTTAAATTTTCCAATACTTATACTTTTTCTCAAAATTCGTTACTCATTTTTTTGTCTTGGATATGCAAAGAGTTATAATCTGTAGCAAAGGGAATGGTGCTGCACCTAGCAACCAGCTATTAAGAGATATGTATGTGCTTAAAGGCTACTGTTTTTCTATATTGCCCTTGTAAATATATTTTCCCCTTACATCCACAAGAAAATTAGCAATAAGAGTCTGCAAATGTTTATCTCGATTAACATGAAGTAGATGGAGAATAAGCGTTTGTAAAAATAGTTTGTACAAGAGTAGAGAAAGTCATGTGAGTGTAACACATCAGATTTTTTATCTTATATACTACTGTTTATAAACACCCGTGTAGCCTTAGCTGTTTCTTTTATTGCCTTACTAACACTCATTTTAATTTAATAATGTAACACTTTCATTATTACTCTTCTTAGTTTACCAAGATTTCGTCTCTTCCTAGCTTCTCTCTCCATAACCATAACTATTTACGCAAATGTTAAAAAAAAGACCTACATAATCCCATTCCCTTACAACTAATGTTAACCTTTACTGGCGTTTATGTCGCGCCTGGAATGTTAACTGACTAGATGGATGACCTTTGTTTGTAATACAAAATGATGCAAGAAGTTACAGCATTCCGGCTTCTTTTAAAAACTATCTCCAACCCTCCTCAACATTTTCTCTCGCTTGGTCTCAGTTGCAAATCCAGTAACAAAAAAGTTTCTTGTTGACTGATTTCTTTACTGCATCGGTATAGAATTTTCCAAAAATGTTTAATTTAAAAAACTATAACGCTCATCTCATTAAAGGTAGAGCACTCAAACTTGGAAGATATCAGCACACTAGTTTACTCTAGCTAAGAAAAATATTGTTGCATTCTACCCCATAGTTCCTTAGTTACTGCGTGATGAACATACATAGAGACAGCAAATATCAACTTTTACTGAAAAACTTCGTTTTCTTTAGAAACCTGTGCCAACAAAAATCTAAAAAAAAGCTCTACAAATGATAAAATCTGATAGAGAAAAATATTCAAAATAGGATGTGTTCAAAGCTAAAATTTATAACAAATTAATATTCACAGCATGTTATTACTTATTAGCAACTTGGCGACAGCGCAAGAGTAGAAAAGGACAAAGCTAATGGCAACATGTAATGTGCTAGATAGAGAAAGAGCTATCCCATTACCTTGTCGTTTAAGGTTGAGATAAGCCATAGAATGATTTTGTTTTCTGAAAATACATTGACGCTTTAGGCGTACACTTAGTTTCTTTCATCAATGTATTCTTTTTACGAGTACCAGCTGAGATATAAGCTTTTAAAGGTTAAATATCTTTACATTTTGCTGATGTACAACTTTGCATATTCAACTATCTTCAATAATACCACGAGTGCTGATTAACTTTTCGGTTATTGAGGTTAACGAATAACAACAAGCATAAGTTTGAAAGCTCAGTTAAATTATCTAGATTAATATAATCACTGAAGTGTCTTACTGTTTTATCTCGCATTTGCGGCACTAGATCTTGCTCCGCTTCTATTGTATTTTGAATACAAAGATCACCAAATCTCGCCATTTTTACAGTTTGTAACAGCGGCCATCAGTGAACAGGAAAAAAAAATCTGTTGTGTTGCACTCGCATGACTTTCTCTACTCTTATACAAACTATTCTTACAAATGCGTGCTCTCTATCTACTTCATGTTAATCCATATATCGAGATATTAATCTTATTGCTAATTTGCTTATAGGTGCAAGGGGAATATGGTAGGCTTTAAGCGACAGACAAATCTTTTAAGAGCTAGTTGCTATGTGAAGCATTCCATTCTCTTTGTATGTCCAAGGACATAACGAATAACGAATTCCCATTTGAGAAAAAGTATAAGTATTGGAAAATTGAAACAAATAAGGAGGAATATCTCGGAAATGGTTCACTCCACCAAAAAAGAAGTATATGACAAATTGTGTGTTTTAACGAATCTACATTTTTTGTTTAGTTAAATTTTGTCTATCTCTTACGGTTTACCAGTTATGCGGAAGTCATCAGAATGAAGAGGGGTTTCGGGGACATTCCTAGAAAATTCAAGATAAGGATTTCATTGCCATGTAAATATCTTAAACATAGGATATTTTAATAAAAATCGTTGATAATATTCTGTGACATGTTTCCAAAAAAGCTTTATTTGGATTCAGGGCACCTCAAAACATGTATTTCCGGTGAACTCAATGGCCGCGACAATCGCAGATCCTGCCAGTTGTGAAGTGCACGGTGTGATTAGATTTTTGCTGGCAAAAGGATCGTCAGCCGTGGACATCCACCGTGAGTTATGCCTCGTGTATGGGCCGGACATAATGAGTGACAAACAGGTTCGACACTGGTGTCGAGAATTTCGAAATGGCTGTACAAATGTGCACGATGAACAGCGGAGTGGTAGACCCAGTATTCCAACCGACATCATTGAGCAAGTGAACCAAAAACTTAGAAGTAATCGGGGTTTGACGATTAATGGCCTGACTAATGAATTCCTAAATGTTGCTCGAACCTCACTTTACAGGATTGTCACTGAACAGCTTGGATATCGGAAACGTTGTGCGAGATGGGTTCCAAAACTGCTCAGCGGTCAGCAACGAATGCGTAGTGCACGACAGTTTTTGGAGCGCTATAGACAAGATGGAGATGGTTTGTTTTCCCAAATTGTTACGGGTGAGTACACCAACGCAGAATCGAAACAGTCAATGCAGTGACGCCGTTCCGGTTCACCCAAACCATAAAGTGTTAGCAATCGTCGTACACGAATCGCAAAATGATGGCTATCGTGTTTTGGGACGAAAAGGGCGTCATTTTGATTGATTTACAGCTGACGTGTAGTGTGCAACGCTTACCAAACTGAGACGTGCGATCCAAAATCGACGCCGCCGGAAATGTTGTCTGGCATCTCCTCCTGCACGACAACGCACCCGCCAAAACCAAAGAGATCATTCAAGAGTTTAGTTGGGAACTCTTTGATCACCCTCCACATAGTCCCGACCTGGCACCAAGCGACTATTTCCTCTTCTTGCAATTGAAACGGTGGCTGGGTGGACAATGATTTCAAACCGAAAAGTGTTACTAACTGGTTCAAGTCTCAGGCGGCAGACTTCTATGCCGAGGGGTTAAAGAACCTGTGCAGCGTTAAAGAAAGTATATAAATGTGAACGGCGATTATGTGGAAAAGGAAAGTATATATGTAGGCACATATTACTCTCAATAAAAACCTTGTGTCATGAGCGATATTGTTATGACCAAGCAGACCTTAGTTTTGGAATTCGCCATGTAAAAATGAGAACAGGCTCCCTAGATCTCTGGTCGAATCGCAGCAAAGATTATAGGACAAAGAAACTATCAGGATCGTTTTGAGCACCATGCTATAAAACTATCGATTAAGTTTGATTATGATTGGTGAATAAGGCATCAGTGAGACCGTACATTGGCTGAAAACCGCTCGCTTGTATCATAAATAAGTTATAAAATGTGTCTACAATAAGGTTTCGAGAAAATCGTAACTTGTTTAAAAAATCATGTGTTACATTTACATTATTTTCTCTGCTCTCTATCATTTAATGGTGAGTATAAAACTATTCTTATGAAATCTTATCTATCTACTTAATTTTAATCCAGATAAAGTTCTGCAGAAATAGCTCCATTACACATTTCGTATTAGATACGAAGATAGCAGCGACAGTCAAACGTTTAAGAGCATGCTATATTAAACGCTATACACATTATATGCTGACATTAAAATCCCCTACTCTTTCCATGCAATCGCAGAAACAAGTGAAAATCGATAGTACTTAAAAAGAAAGACAAAGTATTGAACAAGTAATTAGGATATCTCGGAAATGACTTATGCTACAAAAAAGTTATTTGAAATAAATTGTGTGTTTTAAAGAGATCTACATTTTTTGTGTAGTACATTTATTCGTCTATCGCTTAACGTTCAAGATTATGCAAAATTTCTTCTAAATGAAGAGGACTTCACAGGCTATTCCCAGAAAATCAGATATGCGATTTATTTATAATGTAAATATTTTTAATATATAGTATTTTAATCGAAATCGTTTGAGCCATTTTTTAGAAAATCAGAAGTTTCGAAAAATGCTTCATGTAAAGGGTAATTCTGAGCGGGAGGATTTTCTTGAAAATCTTCGTGTCGCATCTTTGGAAAATATTGAATTAATTACCAAGTTTGGTGTTTATTCGAATTTTCGTTTTTGAGTTATGCTGTTCGCCATCACACACACACGGACCTTTTTCTAAAATTGCTTTTTGTTTTTAGATTCAGGACCTCGAAGCAAGTATTTCAGTGAAATCTCGGTATCGAACTTCTGGGTGAAATGCAATACCTTCTCTACCTAGTACCTATGTACGTGGTAGAGAAAGTAAAAAGGTCCACGCTTCGGAAACTGCAGTTTAAACAACAAATGCAGATCATTGATAAAAGTTTGATAATCCTAAGAAGAACGAGAAACAGATCAAAAAGAAAATGCTGCGAACACACGAAGTGGAGTGTCCTCTTTAAATATTAAATCAAACTAAACCCTTTTACATGAAATAGCTTACCATAAAATACTCGCAATTCTAAACCACCAAAACTAATAAGTTCCAAATTAATCTTCTAACAAATGTCTAAGAACCATTAAAGAAGAGTCTAAGTACTAACCAGATATAAAAACGAAACGTGCCTTTTTTTACATCAATTGCCATTTTCTCTTAACCGCAAGCTAATGGGAAATTGCTTCAGAATCGATTATTACTTGAGAGTGATCGAGGGACTCCTAGAAAAGGTCTATTTAAGCTCTTAGAGAATGTTTGCCGATTTCAAAATGCGGCTATTTCAAAACATTATTCTTGCAAAACTTGTAAATACATTCCACTGCTGTACACATTTGACGACACTTATTAAATAGTTTACAAAGACTCTTATATCCATGAGACAAAGTCTTTGAGTTTACACACATAACGTTGCCTCCAGTTTTGTCACTTTCATGGTTACCTCGATGTATTTCTTTTCCCAAGTGTCCCCAGCTGTGTTAACTCGTAAATCATATTTCACTTTCGTCTGTTTGACTGTTGGCGGAAATTAAAATGCTGGATTGTACATTCATAACTGTGTGTGGTTTTTGTATGCATTAATATTTATAAGAGCATTTTATGAATAGGCTTTTGTTTTTATCATTTTGTTTGTGAAATAGTCAAAATAAATATAACTTGAGCTCCAGAATTTCTTCGTTGCTAGTCAACTTCTGCTTTAACGGATTACCCTCCTCTTTGGAGGACTTACAAGCCAATGCACTAGTGAATATTGTATCCATAAAATGTTATGAAGATAAAATCTATCCATAAAAACAGAAGAACAATAAACATACTGCAAAGCTTAAATCCATATCACAAGTAAAAACAATCTAAATATGCGTTTGCATACAAATCCGGTGTCTAATCATCAGTTTCCACTGCCTGTGGCGTCGTATGCTGTAAGAATGGGCGTTAAACATTATTTAAATAGAAATTCCTAACTTAGAAATGTTACTCGATGGCGCCTAGAATAAAAAGAAAACGGAACGTAGGCTTCTTTTATTGAGCATCGCCCACTGATGGCGCAAAACACCTGACAATCTATGCCACTAGAGGGGAAAGGTAGCAAAGATTGATGTTAACTTCGCTATAACCTGATAGGCAGTTTTTCTTTTCTGGTTTCGTGCATGAGATTGTGATTGCAAAGTTGGTTTATTTAAATTCTGATATTTGCACACCCATGCCCATTTTAGGATAGAAACTAAAGGTGATTACAGTAAGAACATTTCTTTATTTAATCCACGATTCATTTCAAGTGCGATTTTGTCACTTGGAAAAGATCTGAAAGAAGATTTCGCCATTCAGACTATTCTAAATTGCGAACGGAATACTCTTCTGAAATTTGACTTCATCACCAGAATAAGTAACACTAAATAAAGACTTCAAAATAAGCCGAAATATTTATTATGGTGCAATGAAACTTAGCTGTCATTTCATAACAAAAATGTGGTTTATATGATTTTGTTTATATACAAGCTTCCTGTTTCTTTGTTCTTTGGTTATTCTATGCAGATTTCTCGGTATGGATAACGAAATAAAATTCACAACAGGTAAATTCCGTAATAATAAATGTGAAGTTATAATTATACATAATCATAAAGGCAATTAATTGAAAGTCCTCCCGCAGTTTTGAAAAAGCACACACTAACGCAGGATAAGCTATCTTAATGGGACACATCAGGGTATGTGATGTAAGGGGTGCGTAGGAAAAGGAAGGCACGTTTCATGTCCTACAATCACATAGGTACACTTGGTCAAACTAAACATTGTCGCTCTCTTGAGCAGTTAAATTTTTTCAAAGTCCTTTCAAGTGAGCGCGCGGTTCACAACCGTCAACTTCTGCTGTGCACCGCTTTGGCTAACTATAATACAAGCCACAAGGCACTGATTTGGGCTCCTTCCACACCGTGCTTGGGGCGGAGCAGTGACTCATTGGAGGTTCCATGGTGTAGCGCTTATCACGCCTGCTTTACACGCAGAAGGTCCCCGGTTCGATCCTGGGCGGATCCATTTGTTTTTAAAGCCGGCCCTCGAAGCCGACCTTGGAGTGGAGTGGAGCTGGAGCGTGTAACTTCGGCGCTCCCCAAGCTGAGGGTCGCGGGTTCGTGTCCCGCCATGGACATGGGTGTTTTTGTGTGTGCGTGTGTAGATATAATTTATGTAATTGTGATAATAAGCAGCAAAAGACAACAGTGAAACACAGTAATGATAAACTGGGTAAACAAGGGAACTTTAAAAAAAATTGGATTCACCGTAGTGAATTGTTACATTTTACTTTTTACAGCACCTACTATTACTACTATAAATAATATTACTTGTGTTACTTTATGTCACTTATAAATATAATTATACAATAACGGCGAAATTTGTGTTATAAAATTAAATTGAGTATGGAACCTCCTCCCGACCTTAAATTAATGTCATGGTTCCATCTACTGGCATGACAGACTACTAAATAAACTCCACATACATAAAAAATTGAAGAAAACCTGTTATATTTTTGCTCATGCATTTAAAATGAAAGGTAAAAACAGGTCGAGTAGCTCAACGGATATTTGAATGTGCAACCTCAGGAACAGCATGATAGCAGCTACCACTGAGCTAAGAGTGCTGCATTAAGCATGGTATTCTAACGAGCTTTAGTCATATTCCATTTGAGAATCATAAATTAATAAAGTGTGTTTTGGTTACAAGCATTCAGTGTTAAAGCACACTGAAACTTTCGTCTGTTTGAAAACTCGTGTATTAATTATTTTCTTGGAAGACTTTTGTGAATTATAGCAGTGTTCCCCATTATAGCCACTACAAGAATATACGCAGTCTTGTGAACAAAGCCTGGTTGTTCCTAGCGCTCACGGAAGTACGCGATTCGAGTTCCGTCTCTCAGACGTCGGCCAGTTTTAAATTGAGCAGTCTAAATAACAAACTACAGCATGCACTCCCCTTACCCAACTTCCACTAAATCCTGTTTACTTGTAACCAGGCATACGAATTCTTAAGCAGTTGACTTCAATTTATCTACACTCGAACCATATGACAATACAAAGAATGTAAACAGTAGCGACCAAAGATCACTGACGGCAGCTAAACATGATCTGGTGAGTGCTGTCTGCAAATGCTAACATACTGTACGAGGGATGGGGGTAGTTTGTTACCTCAGACGTTGCTGCTTATAGTGCAGTAACAGTTCAACTGGCCTTAATGTTTAGAAATTCCTATGCCTGCTTGTAACCTTACCCGGCTGACATGTGTTCTTTCGCGCTCCCTTTCCTTCCCCTTTCCCCTGACTGGCCGATGTACCGCTTTGAATGGCGATGTACAAGCCCTGTACAATGCAAGGTCAGGCAATAAAAGAGATATAAACCTATGTCATGATAGATTCATGTGCTTTCCTGAGAGGCAGGTTTAAACCGAAGCATCTTCCCACCTATTTGCTAATAATTTACATACATTTCAGATGCAATAACTCTGTTAAGTAACATATTTGATTAAGTAACATATTTGATTCACACGGTTATGAAAATGTACATTTAAAATTCTCTGCGAGTAGGTACATTGATAAATCACCAGTTTGCATCACACAGAAAACTATTCCACGGTAATAAGAGGTGACTAGTGCACGTGACAGTTAAGAGATGCGGGGAAAAGTTGTATGGAATAGGTTTAAGTCCCTACCTAATTAGTAACTCCACCTTTCCCCTTGCCTACTTACCGCTACACTTCTGAGTTCCTCTCACTTCGCCAGGAGCAACAAGACTTGTTCTCTGATACTCTGACGCACTCTGTTGGCTAAGCATTCGGAGGACCAAAATAGCAAGCGTTGTAGTGCTAAAATAATTAGTTTAAATCGCTTTCAAACAGTTGTTTTCCTTATTCTGACACATCTCAACTAATTTATTCTGTATAATTTAAATTAATCCAATGAATTTACAAAAATTTTAAACGATTTCAGATTATCTTTACACCTTAATGGCCTTTAGATTCATTAGTGATATTTTTAAGCAGTTATAAACTTTAAACTACACCTGCATTATTTTTCTTTCATACCGAAGAGCAGATTTCAGATTTCACAACTGTTTGCACTTGTGGATCTCTTCTTCGCAAAACATGGTTTGTGATGTCATTGATCCTAAGAGTGACTCCTGGTTGACGAGATATGCTACGGCGAGAAACAAAGCCATTTGAGGTTAAGGAGTCAAATATAATTGTGCATTTTCCTCGAATAATGCGTAGCATTTTGTTTGTACAGAATTCGGATATAGCTGACTGCTACATAATTACAGTGGTTTTCTTTCACACTGTGGCCACCGCACGGCGGCTCGCGTGCCGCCGGTACTGCACGGACTCCCGCCGAAACAGTTATAATATCCGCGCAGCTGTCTGACATTTTCATAGTTGCAGTTAGAATTACAACGATAATAAGCACATCCTTATAAGGGATTTTGGAAATGTCCTCCACATTTCTGGCATCTCCTCAGAAAATGTTACACTCGCGAGTCCAATAACCGAAATGGCGTAAATTTCTCACCTGATATTTTTTTTCTTTTAGTTGTTCCAATGTATTGGGTTTGTTGCATACACTTTATTTTTCACGCGATCATCGGATTCTGTAATTGGATTTTGCGAAAAGTCAAAGATAGGTAATTAACCCACGTTTAATATTCTTCTCTGACAACCAGGGTTCCATTTACATGGTTATGTTCCGTCGTAAAATAGCAGATATTGCAGCACAGAGAAACCCGATTTTACATGCAAGGTTCCTTTGCATGACGTAGAAATTGGTGTGTGGTGTGCAGTAAGTGCATACGGTATAATAGGACCTATATTTTCAGAACAAACCATACATGCAGAGCAGTACAGGAACAATTTACACCATTTTTTGAACAACTGACCTCATTGAATGTCAGTCTGGGTTTTTCAACAAGACTCCACTACTACGCACACAGTTGAAAATCATTAAGCTTAATCCTGGAAAATTTTGAAGATAGGATAATTAGTAAAGGATGTGGCCCTCAAGATCCCCCGATTTTACTGTAAGCTATTTTCATCTATGGGGGAGTTTGAAGAATAAAGTGTATGCAATAAATACCCCTACATTGGAAGAATTAAAAGAAAACATCAGGCGAGAAATTCACTCAATTTCAGATACTGAATTTTCATGTGTGAACGAAAATTTCCTGAGAACATCCGGAATTCTGTGGATAGAGTGTGACAACATTTTCAACTTCCCTTATGATAAGGTATGTGCTTATTAACATGTGATTGTAACTAACTATGAGAACGTGTGGCGGTTGCGGCAAAATTACAACTGTTTCTGCGAGCAAGCTGCGGCGGTTCGCGTAGCGTCAGAGAACAAGTCTTACTGCTCCTGGCGAAGTGAGAGGAACTCAGAAGCATAGCACAAGTAGGCAAGGGGAAAGCCGGAGTTACTAATTAGACACTAAACCCATTAGTTTAAGTAAGCTAAGAAAGTCTCGTATTCCACCCAAAAATTCGATATCGATCATTTACCGGAAATACACGTTTTGAAGTCCGTGAACCCCAAAGCGTGCGTACGTGTATGAACATCATAACTAAAAACGTGAAATTGGATAAACGTTCAGTATCTTCAAAGGTTGCGACACGAGAATTTTCAACCCACACCCAAAACTACTGTTTGTATGGAAAAGCTTCGGCTATTTTTTACCTTCCCAAAAATTACTCGGAAAAGATTTTGATTAAAATGCCAAATTTTAATATACTGAAACGGGAAATAAAATTTATACATTAAATTTTCTGTAAAGGCCATTTAAGTTCTCTTTATTCAATTGAATTTTGTGTAATTTTGTAGGACAAGAAAATCTTGAAATATAAATGAAAAAGCTTATCTCAGGGAAAACGTAGAGTCTCTCGTTAAAACACATTGTCAAATTTTTTCGAAGTGTCAGGCGTTTTCGAAACATTTTATGCTAAGCGTCACCTGACGGACATGCTTGAAAGTTTGCGATTCTTGTTCCCGCACCTCTTTTTCTTTCCACTGCAGTGCCAATAAACATTTGAATGCTGGTTCCTCATATTTGATGTAACTAAGCATTTCTTGCTTAACTTGAAACAATTCCTCGATACAAATATATAAGTACCGTGAATAGATTAATCACACTTTATATAGATAGTATAATATACAAAAAGTATACATCAGTCTGTCATTGTGGAGAAAGTCGTATGAATGCATCATATCAGATTTTTAAAAGCTGTCTTCAATGTTGTAGAGTTTCGTTTTAGTATCCGTGGCAAATTGTTGATACTCATTGGATTCTTACTGACAATAGAAACCATAATGATGATATTCCATGTAAAGTATTGTTTTACGTAATGTAATTCACGTTTTTACTGGCAAGAGCTTAAAGGGGAGAGTTAACGTAGTCTCTCTCCTGGAAATGTTTCGACCTTGATGCCAAAAGTTAAGTGTTTTGCAATATGGAAGCTGGAAACGGCAAAAACACTTCTGTTGGCAGGCGAAAGGTCTTATTATTTCCTTTACCGAGAACTACTTGCGCCATACTTGCAGGGCAGGTCTAAACTTTCTCTACGGATAATTTATTGCTTTAGAGTTTAACAGCCACATGTTCCGTCCCTTGCTAGTAGCGCTGTTCATGTCTTTATATGCGCCATTACTATCTCATTCCTTTCCGAATTAGCTAGCCATCATTTCATCACGTTACTTCAGGCCTGCCTTTTTTTTATTATTGTTAATTTTTAGATGCGTTCGTTGCTGAGAGCACTACTAACTTCCCTTTGTGTATGAAACAACTCGCAACAGACAAAATTGAAATTTTAATATAAGCGTTTGAAGAAAAATTGACAACACATTTCTATTCTTGTTCAAATATATATATATATATATATATATATATATATATATATATACAAAGTTCAGGGCAAGCCAACTAGAGAGACTAGTAAAATCTTGCCATTTGTAAATTTTATACAGGCAATTAAAATTATTTGAGAGGTGGTTCCTACACATGAAAAAGCGCACAATAACACGATATGTAAAATTAATGCTTTTTACGAATGTGTTTTCAAAACTGCAAGAGTGACAACCGAATAGAATACTTTACAGCAGAGGTGGCGAAAAAGTGCTTCGCGAGTTATTTTGACTCGCAGGCGCCGTTCCCTCTCTGCCTTCGTCCCTTTGTTTTACACGTGCTGTGAGTGATGCAGTGCGTGTTGCATATTTGGTGACTCGCGGAAGGAAGTCGTTTTCGTCACCCTTGCTTTACAGTAATTGTAAAGTTCATTTTTCGTAGAAAGCACTGCATTCATTTTCGTACCTTTGTTTACAGATGTTCCCCAGACCCTTACTTTTCACTTTCTCTACAGCGTACCTATTAGGTAGGGAAGGTATTACATTCCACCCATAAATTCGATATCGAGATTTCACCGGAAATACGTGTTTTGAGGCCCTCTGAATCAACAAAAGATTTTTAGAAGAAGATCCGTGTGTGTGTGTGTGTGTGTCTGTGAACAGCATCTCAAAATGAAAAGTCGGATAAGTACCAACTTGGTATTTAAGTTCAGTATCTTCCAAGGATGTGACACGAGGATTTTAAGAAAATCATGGCACCCCCAACTATCCTTTACATAGAACATTTTCGAAAATTTTGATTTTCTGAAAAATGGCTGCAACGATTTTGATTAAAATATCATATATTACAGATATTTACATGACAAATAAAATGTATATCTTGGATTCCCTGGGAATAGCCAGTGAAGTCCTCTTCATTCCGAAGTAATATTGTATAATCTTGTATAACTGGTAAACGTTAAGCGATAGACAAAAATGTAGATCTCCTTAAAAACACACAATTTATTTCAAATAAGTCTTTTGTGGCATATGTAAAACTCGTTAAAGCACACAATTTATATATATATATATATATATATATCTTTTGGCGTTAACTACTTCCAAGATATCCTTTGTTATTAGTTTGAATTTGCAAATTCTTATATTTTTTTTGAAGTGGTAAGTCACTATTCTTTTTTCTTGAAGTCGTGCAAAGAACATGAAATTTCAAAACCATCACAAAGCAACATACTTTTTAAAAATCTGATTCACTTTGCCTACTGTATTTTTCATGTACCACAACGAAATGTGTAATGGAAGTTTCTCTCTCAACAAGAAGTAGACAGAAGAATAAACTTTTGTAAGAATATTTTGTAGAAGAGTGAGTAGAGAAAGTCATATGAATGCAACACACAAGATTTTTTCTTGTGATGAGTGCTACTACATCTCAAAATATTAAATATTTTAAATGCCTTTATCAGAGAATATAAAAAAACATGAAATACTGATCATTTCGAATTGGTTGAAATCGTTACAAAATTCCAATGTATAAATTAAACGCTGCATATACGGAAATAAGAATTTATTTACATATGTCTGAAGAATGTATTTGCCGATATATTTAAATGGTATTAAAATCGATACAAAATTAATGGTATATTACATGAAGAACCTACTAAAACTGCAATACTGTTTGACTAGCCGCTAAATGTTCGTAGTTAGCAATCAATTTGTCTATTCGCTTTAAATTTGACAGACACGATTATCAAATTAAAGGTAGTTTATATGGATGACCTCATAAAATTTAAGATTTTGTATGGAACCGAAATTATATAACTAAAAGTATATAAAAGTTTGAGAATGATTTAGCCACACATTTAAATTTTGGTTGAAATCAGCAGAAAATTAACACTTTTATATGCAAAAGCTCAAATACAACGGTTTGCGATTATTTCCAAAAATATTCATAATAACAATGCTCCTGCAGTATTTCCACTCCAAAATGAACACATTTAACGCTTTGCATAAATTTACGGCCCTGTTGTTCTTGCATTTCTTCACTGTCATAATTTTCTTTTTGTTACGTTATGAAATTATATATTAGCCATGTTTATTATCTTATCTGCGCTTGGGATAAGATAATGTACATATTAGCCAATTCCTTTGATTAAAGCACTTTGTTAACTCTGCATTAAATTTGCAGTGAGCTGTTCACTATTCAGAGCAAGTGCTATATTTTGAAATGAGGTGAGTCAATTTATCTCATTAAAGATGTACTCAGGCGATTCTTATCAATATTGCTTCTTCTGGTATCGTTGTGGTAATAAAGACCATAGCTTCATGTCTATGTGAAAAATGTAATAGTTGAAAAAGCATAAGCAGTTTGAAAATTACAATGTTTATGGTTTTTTACATTGTATTATTAGACTTACGATGATAAGTACTATAATGGTAAACATTTGTTACATATTCTTAAATTAAAATCTCAGCAGATTGCTAAATCTTTATTAACGATTGTTTGAAATTCCGCCTGCCCGTCCGCATGCTTGAAATAACTAACCAGTGGTGTAAGTGCAGAGTTTATTTTATATTTAGGTGAAGTTGTAGAAAATTTCATCTCATATAGGTTCAAAATTAAAGAGAGCCTCTAAAAGTGTGCTGCACCTAGGGTTGTTTCCAGTGATTACCAGAATACAAGACAGAAAACTATGCTTGGGTGTACTTAGTCTTTATTTTTATTGTATTTTAACGGGACGAATCATATCAGAAGATAAATAAATGAACTGAAGGGACATTCCTAAAATCTTAAGGGTATCTGATACTGAAGTTTTACATAATTTCGTAAAAACATAACCAGCTAATTGCAGTATTGCCTTTCTGGCAATTTAAATTCCAAATGCGACGTTTAAATGGGCATGTGCAGGTATGTCCAAATAGCGAGTGAAATTTTAAACCCGTTTTTGTCCAGTTTCTACCAGATTTTCAGTATACTTCTTTGAAGGTTTATAAAATGATCTAAAGAATGTTTTCTTGAAATCAAGTATTGTTTTGGGCTTAGGGTCTTAATCGTATAATAAATGACTGATTTTTAGAAAATTACTTGTGATCATTATTTTTTCCTGCAAAAGTCCGAGTGTTACACAAAATTTAATCGTTGATTGTAAAGAACAATATTTTATGAATACTCTGCAAAATTGAATAGTTGAACGTTTCATCACCTGAAACTCGACATTCATTTTTTGGAAATTATTTTCCTGGTTATTTAGATACATAAGGCGATGGAAATTAGTTTTCTACTTTATGTTGAGCAAATCTATCGTAAACGTTTCAGCTAAATTGGTTGGAAATTGTAGAAGTTATCAATTTCAGACCGGGTTCCCTAAGCCACTGCGCGTAAATGGTGGTGCTTTGGAATCATTTCAAAAAGAGAGAGCCAAAGTCTGTCTAAACCAATAAGAGCAGAATCAATCTTTCATTTCAGCATCAGTTTTAAAAAGAAATATTTGGAAAACATAAATTTAGTGAGGTACTATTTTGGAAATGGATTTATTCAATACACCGTGACTGGCAAAAGCCTCAAACGATGAATGTGAAACGGATAAATAATGTTGTATGTGCTTAGTAAATAACGATGAGGGGTTTGTGTGGGTTGTCCTCAGGTTGCGTGTGCATAGACGTTATACAGCTGTATGCCTAGTGGCTGTGTTGACTTCCGACGTACAAAAACCACGCGAAACGTGCAGTCTGAAAATGAAAAATGCAGCACTCCGTTAACGTCTAGCAGATGACAACATACAAATATGAGTGGCATGTTGAAACATTAGTAAAGTTAGAAGAAGAAACTGGTCTTTATGATTAATCCATAGCTTCAGAGCCATCATAAGCCGATTTGCACTGCACTACTATAGACATTATTATCGAATGTCAAGCATTGGCGTCGATCGCTTGAACAGCTTTTGAACTGCTAGAAGCTTCTTTCACGTCACAGGACGCTAATGGTGTATATGTCGAGTATATTATGCTACCGTCTGATGATTTTGTATTCATCATGTTACAAATTGTTAAATAGCCTTTATTTTTCTCTAGAATGTTTTGTCATTTATTCCTGAGTGTGTAAGGTCCTGAAGCTCCTTCTTGATTTTTTTCTGACATCTCAGCTGTGATTGATATTTGCAACTTCTTGTTATGCTTCTATGGGGTGCACTGCCTTTAGTTGTTTGCATGTATGTCCACCTATGATCACTGTCGAGTCAACGTGTATTTCGTGCCGATCACAAACCCCTCATCTTTATTAATAAGATTTGATTATCTAAATCAGAGGTGGCGAAAACGTGACTCGCAAGCGCCGTTCCCTCTCTGCAACCGTCCGTTTGTTTTTCACATGCTGCTGAGTGATGCAGTGCGTGTTGCATATTTGGTGACTCGCGGAAGGAAGGTGTTTTCGCAACCCTTGATCTAAATATATGTAACAAATGTTAAGAGGCATACTCCCATTCTTTACATCCTTTATAGTAACTAGCCTTTTAAAGTTCGGGACCGATAGAATTGCATGCAGTGCTTTCAAGCTAACTGCTTCCTTGGCGGAGTGCATGTATGTAGTCCAGTAGGCAGGGGTAAACCGGTTTATATACGCTGCTGTAGCCAACCTGTGTTAACGATCCCCAAGATTACAAGTGTAATAAGAGTATTAAAGGAACTGGATTAAAAAATGACAGAGAAGAGAGTGGCGCTTTATTCTTATTTTGCAGCTTAAAATTAAACAGCACACGCCAAATAAGTTGTGAAGTATCAAAACTCTTCTGCATAATGCTACAGTCCCTGAAGAAAATTTTGTGGGGTAAAATCATATCCTAAATATGAGCGAGATGGCTTTCAGTTAGAGCAAGAATATCTCTGTTCTGAACAAAGCCAACATTCTTTCTGCACAAGCAAGAATACTTCTGTACTAAGCAAAAGCAACCTTTTTGCCGCATAAGCAAGAATGCTACTTTCTAATCAAAAGCAATCTGCTTTCCGTAAAAGCAAGAATACATGTGTTCTAAGCAAAACAAAACCATGCTTTTCGTACAAGCAAAAATACTTCTGTTGTAAGCAAAAGCAACCTTGCTTTCAGTTAGAGCAAGAATACTTCTGTTCTGAACAAAGCCAACATTCTTTCCGCACAAGCAAGAATACTTCTGTACTAAGCAAAAGCAACCCTTTTTCGCACAAGCAAGAATGCTACTGTTCTAAGCAAAAGCAGTCTTACAGGCAGGAATCCTCTGTTCTGAGCAAACGCAAAGTTGCTTTTTGCACAAGCACGAATGCTTGTGTTCTAAGCAAAAGCAGCCTTGCTTTCCGTAAGTAAGAATACTTCTGTTCTGAGAAGAAGCATCTTTGCTTTCCACACAAGCAAAAATAATTCTGCTTTAAGCGAAAGCAACATTGGTTTCCTTACAAGCAAGAATGCTTCTGTTCTGAGCAAAATTAACTTGCTTTTCTCACAAGCAAAAATACTTCTGTTCTGAGCAAAAGCAACTTTGCTTTCCGCACAAGCAAAAATACTTTTGCTCTAAGCAAAGGTAACATTGCTTTCCGTACAAGCAACGATACTTCTATTTTGAGCAAAATCAACCTTGCTTTTCTCACAAGCAAGAATATTTCTGTTGTTAGCAAAAGCAACGTTACTTTCCGTGCAAGCAAACTTTTATTCATCATCTACTTCATGTTAATCGAGGTAAACCTTTGCAGAAACTACCTTATTGCTAATGTTCTTGTAGGTGCAAGGGGAATATAGTAGGTTTTAAGCGATAGTCAAATCTTTTAAAAGCTCGTTGCTATGTGGAACATTCCATTTTGTTAGCATGTCCAGGACATAAAAAAAATCCCATTTGAGAAAAAATTCAAACAAATAACAAGGAATAACTCGGAAATGGTTCATTCGACGACAAAAATGTATATGATATAAATTGTGTGTTTTAACGAGACCTACATTCTTTTGTGTAGTAAAATTTTGTCAATCTATTACGGTTTACCAGTTATGCAAAAGTCATTCAGAATGAAGAGGTCATTGGGGACATTCCCAGAAAATTCAAGATATGCATTTCATTAGCAATGAAAATATCTTAAACATATGATATTTTAATCAAATTCGTTGGAGCAATTTTTGAGAAAATCAAAATTTTCGAAAAATGTTCCATGTAAAGGGAAGTCTGGGTTGGGGTCAAAAACTTTTCGTTTTTGAGTTATGCTGTTCACAGACTGACAGACAGACATACACACGGACATGTTTCCAAAGATGCTTTATTTGGATTCAGGGCTCCTCAAAACATGTATTTCCGTGAAATCAAGATATCGAAATTTTTTATGGAACGCAATACTTCTCCTACTTGCTATACGGTAGAGAAAGCAAAAATTACTATTGCAAAAATTGCGTCACATAAATTAGGTCACGAGATAGAAGAAAACTTTTGTTTTCCACCGCGTTTCAATTGTCATTCTAACGAAAATATTTTAGAAGTAATTTATTAATTGTTAATACTATTTCATAATGCTATCAAACAAATAGTAGCGAATTAAATTCGATTATGGTGTTATATTCTTTTTCTTTGTTTTTTTAATTGCAAAGCTAATTTGTTAGTAGGATATACTAGTTAGCAGTTATTAGTGAAATTTCATTAACTAATCTGTTCCGATATAAATGCCGAACTAATGTTATTTTTACTTTCACAAATTTGTCATACTCTTTCGCAACGTTTCATAACGCAATTCTTATTTTGTTGTCTCGACATTTATTCTGGTATTCAGAATGTTTTATATAAAACAGAAAACAAAAGCAAACTATGTAACCGGTCTCTATATTGCAGTTAAGAGTACATGATTGGGTTTTCCGCCATAATTCCGGTTTTTATTCTATTGGACATATTCAGAAGCAATTTATGTGCTGTAATCCTGATAGACAGGAAAGAGAGATATCACATCTGTTCCGATTATGCATGTGTGCAACACTTCAAGTCTGAGATTGATTTGTTTGTATTAAATACAAATCGACATCGTTGCACCGATTCCCACCAAATTTTGCAAACGTAACCTTTGATAAAAGGTGAAAGGGAATTTCGTTCACATTGAAACTGCATAGAACCTGTTTTATGCGCACGCGTTCGCATTGACTGACGTTCACATAAACATGGTCGTAAACATAGAAGTTTGCAAGCGTCAAGCTTTCATGTTTATATTCAGGTCAAATATGAAAAACTAGCCGCCAAACAGAGGGCAATTATCCAGAAACCTTTTCTTCTTCCTCACCTTCTCTGCTGCCTTTCGGCATCGGGGCTTTTATCCATATTCTATACTGCCATAAACCTCACCATGTGATAATTCTGCCATTCCACATTGGATTTTCCGTCGCCTAGTTTTGACTCGCTAAATGACTTTGTGTAACATCACGAGTCAGGAATAACAGAACTGTCTATAAAAATTTCCGTAAAACAAGTCGTGATGCCAGTATGAGGTAGTATTTTAGTTTAGCGTTCCTTTTCATACATGTACATAACGTATTTACTCGTATGTACTGTCGGTGGTCATTTCGCAGGTCGCCATATTAGCCGAGGTGTTTCATGTTGCCTGACTGCCGTTTTTATTTCCGTTTGTAATCGCGAATGACAAAATATTGCATTAAGTTTTTCTTTTTACGTCGTTATGTTAATGCTTAATTTTCATTGTGAATGGCCCCAACTTAGAATTTGACATTCTGCTCCGTCACCATCCATCCATCCATCCATCCATCCATCCATCCATCCATCCATCCATCCACCCACCCCCTACCCAGCCATCCGTCTATCCATCCTACTCTGAACACGAGAATTTCTCACCCAGGGGTTGGGGCTGGAAATTAACCGTTATGCATTGTTTACACTTTATATATTATTTTTCTAGCAATGGATTAGATTGAATTAAATTAAAGCTTTAAATTGCATCACGCTGTTTAGATCGCTGTTCTAAGTAGCCATAAGGTAACGTCAGGACTTGTTTTAAACTACCTAAACACACTTACAAGCTTGGCAGAACAGAATTAAATTCAACTTATCTGCGTGCCGGATCATAGTGGCATACAGGGGAACGAAAAAGCTAATGGACTTGCAAGACGAGAAGCAGCTTCAGTTAATTCGGCCAGAGCCGGCTCTAGGAACATCTCGGTGTGTAGTAAGAGAGGCTATTAAGAACTGATCAAAGTAGAACATCATAAAACCTGCCTGAAAACTCCAGGAAACAAACGTGGTGAACAATTTATTAGAAAAACCATGTAAGAAAAGAGCTGAAAGCTTACTTAAATATAACAGACTTCAGTTGAGAACAATTATTGCATTTTTCACAGGACATGCTCCTGTGAAAAGCATCTTAACACAAAGGGAGTGTTTCAGAGTGGCACAATAAGCCCTAGGCTGAAGTGAGTCCGGAGCAATGACGAAAATGTATCATACAAGACGAGACAAAACATTACGATATGCAAGTTGTATACAGAGAGAAGGAAAGAGAGGAGTTGAAGGAGAATGTGGAATACAAAAGAAAGGAAGAGATGGAGAGGGGAAAAGAAGGGAGAGCTTAAGTCGGAGATGTGGGGGGGAGAGGGAAAGGCTAAGAAATGAAGAGAGAGAGAGAGAGCGAGAGAATAGTACCTGTATTTAACGCAATATCCCGAGCAAAGCTTCATAATAAATTATTATGAATTATGATTTGTAGTCCTTAGTTTAAATGAGTGTACTGAATACCGAGTATTTAACTGTGACATAGCCTAATGTATATATTGTGTTTGTTTACAGCGCAAATCGAGATCATCCCGTGCAAAGTGTGCGGAGACAAAAGCAGTGGGGTCCACTATGGTGTCATCACTTGCGAGGGTTGCAAAGGCTTCTTCCGCCGCTCCCAGAGCTCCGTGGTGAATTACCAGTGTCCACGCAACAAGAACTGCGTGGTAGATCGCGTGAATCGCAACCGTTGCCAGTACTGCCGACTCCAGAAATGTCTGCGATTGGGCATGTCCAGGGACGGTAAGTACCACTCAATCTTCTCTATCAGTCAACTCGTGCCTCTACAACTTCATTAGAAGAGGATAGAGTAGAAGTTCTAAAGTATGCATGCAACTATGCACTGAAAAAAACTAAAATTTATATTACACGTTAAAAGTAAGCAATTATTTATAAAGCTGTTTAACTATAACCAAGTCAGAAACCAAATATGTCACAAAATTAAATTCAGTTTTATTTATGGACGCTCTTTAACTAAAATGCTGGATTATTAACTGCTTTATAATATCGAGTGGATATGTTGCTTTATTAATAGGAGGTGCTTAGCTCTCATTCTATATTGGGCGTGAAAGATTGTTAAGTTTGCTCAGAGGCCTCTTCATTAGGCTTGAGATTCTTTTACTTGCTGTAAATCTACGACACGGGACCACCGGCATTACTTCCCTTCCGAAGGAAACCATACTAAGGACTTTTACGCCCGAAAAAATGTATCGCCCTCCTCCGGGTTTGAACCCGCGACCTCCGAAACTAGGGGCTAGCAAGGAACCCCTAGACCACGGAGGACAAATATGTCGCCCAATCTTTCTGGGAAGGCCAAGATGAAGGATATGTCACTTGCACACTTTGTAATTCGCCATTGGATTGTAAGATAAAGACGTCATAGTCTGCAGACAGTCTGTGAAAGGAGAACCTGTATGTCTTCCTCTCTTCTAACCCTTCTTTTCGCGTTGTGCGTTCCTGCTTTAGACAGGAATAACACATGAATAAGGGCGTAGGAGATAGCGAATAGAATGCTCAATTCATTCTAGCGCACCTGATGTGTTATTCATTTGACTTTTCTTGCCCACTATCATTTATTTCTTAACTAAGCTCATGTTTCTATCTGCTTCATTTTAATCGAAATAAAGGTTTATAGAAATTGTTTCATTAACTACATTCGTTGAAGAAACAAGGAGATTGAAGCGATAATCAAATATGAAAAAAAGGCTTGATATATGCTGACTTTAGATAAAATTTCGCTATAAATGTCCACGAGAAACAAATGAATGACGACTTAGCACTTAAAAAAGTATTTGAAAATTAAAATTAACAATAAGTGTCTTAAAATACGATTAATGTCGTAAAATATTCAACATAAATTATGCTTTTTAACGAGAACTACATTTTTTAAGTAGTAAGTTTTTGTCTATCTCTTACGGTTTTCCAGTTATACAAAAGTATACAAAATGCATTATTCCAAATGAAGAGAACTTCACAAGCTATTCGCAGAAAATTCAAGATGTGCTTTTTGTTAGTTTTTGTTAATCGTATTAATTTATTAAGACTTATGGTATTTTAATAAAAACAGTTTGAACCACTTTTTAGCAAATTAAGAACAATGAAAAATTGTCCCTATAAAGAGTAGTTTGGGTGGGACATTTTCTTGAAAATCATCCTATCGTATCTCTGGAAGAGGTTGAAGTTAAATTCCAAGTTTGCTATATATCCGACATTTCATCTTAAGCTATGTTGCTCTCTCTCTCTCTCTCTCTCTCTCTCTCTCTCTCTCTCACACACACACACACACACATGACTTGCGTTCGGACGGTACTTTTTCAAAACATGATTTTTCGGATTTGAGGTACCTCAAAACGTGTATTTACGGGGAAATATCTACTCGTACACTGAATTCTGGTGAAATACAATACTTCCTCCGTCTACTACAGAGTGAGCCAAAAGTTTACGAACCGCTTGCGCGGTGTTTTTCCGGTCCGCGTTCCTCAGCGCTCGTTCCCGTCTGCCGCTATTATAGAAAGGCGCGGATGAAACCATACAACATTTTTAAAACTGCTTTTAAAGGCTTTACTTACCAACTTTATGAAAGAAAATGCTGAAACTGGCCACCGTTGTTGTCCATACATTTTTGGCACCTCTTTAGGAAACTATCCATCATGGAATTTTCGTTTAATGTTTACTCGGTAAGAACGGAACGCCTTCTTTTAGATGTCTTAGCCTGAACACTTCCTGTGGCCTGAAATTTACTGTAAAGTTCATAGATTGTTGTACGGCCTGAAACTTTTATACCTGGAAATCTTTCTGCAAATCGTACTTTCACTTGGCGAACTGACCGAGTTAACACATTCGAATCATAAATACACGCTATGCAGTAGAAAACATATACTGAGCCATAAAGTACAGGACAAAATAATAAATAACTCGTAATAACTGAACTGCATCACATCTCCGTCAACAACTCAAAACTGCACTTCACACTGCGCAGCAAAACCAAAACAGTGTGTCTTTGTTTTTACAGCAGTGCGTTATGTTTCTATCATATTTCCACACGCCCAGTGGAAAAACACCGCGCAGGCGCTAATATCGTTCATAAAATACCCCTCCGGGGTAACTTAAAACATAAAGTGTACAAGACAAACCCACACACCTTGGAAGAATTTAAACAAAATACCCGCCAGGAAATTACTCAGCGTGAGCTACGGCTAGCAATGGATAGTTTCCTAAAGAAGTGCCAAAAATGTATGGACAACGACGGTGGCCAGTTTCAGCATCTTCTTTCGTAAAGTGGTAAGTAAAGCCTTTAAAAGTACTTTTGAAAATGTATGATTTCATCCGCGTCTTTCTATGATAGCGGCAGACGGCAACGAGCGCCGAGGACGCGGACAGGAAAAACATCGCGCAGGCGGTTCGGAGTCTTTTGGCTCACTTTGTATAAGTAGGTGCCAGAGAAAATTACTTAATGCATTTTTGCACAATCATATTTTAAAAGCTTTTTCACAGTTAATAACATATACAGGGTGGACCATTTAAGTTGAGACTGTACAATATCTGCAAAGAAACGTCTTGAATAGAAGCTGCTTGATATTATGGGGGAAAGTAAATGACATTAGTCTTGTTTTGTTTGGAGGACGTTATGATAGTCATTTTAGGGTTAATTTAATTTTTTTTATTTATTTGTTTTGAATGGGAACCTACAATTAGGGTCAAATTAAATTGATCCTAAAATGATCATCACAACGTCCTCCAAATAAAACAGGACTAATGGCATTCACCCCCCTCCCCCATAATATCAAGCAACTTTTATTCAAGGCTTGCTTTCTACAACGCTTGGCTTGAAGATGTACAGTCTCAACTTAAATGCCCTGTATAGCTAGTAAGTAGAGGAAGTGTATTTCAACCAAAACCTTGTTGTCGAGATTTAACCGGAATACATATTTTGAGGCCCCCTAATTAAAAAGTGTATTTCTATAAAAAAATCTGATGTGTTACACTCACATGACTTTCTCTACTCTTGTACAAACTATTTTTACAAACGCTTATTCTCCATCTACTTCAAGTTAATCGAGAAAAACACTTGCAGACTCTATCTTATTGCTAATTTTCTTGTAGATGTAAGGGGAATATATATTTACAAGGGCAATATAGAAAAACAGTAGCCTTTAAGCACATACATATCTCTTAATAGCTGGTTGCTAGGTGCAGCACCACTCCCTTTGCCACAGATTATAACTCTTTGCATATCCAAGACAAAAAAATGAATAACGAATTCCCATTTTAGAAAATAAGTATTGAAAAATTTAAGGGAATAACAAGCAATATCTCGAAAATGGTTCACTCAACAAAAAAAATGTATATCATATAAATTGTGTATTTTAGCGCGATCTACATTTTCTGTGTAGTAAAATTTTGTCTATCTCTTATGGTTTACCAGTTATGCAAAAGTCGTTCACAATGAAGAATACTTTTGGAGACATTCCCAGGAAATTCAAGATATACATTTTATTTGTCATATGATATTTTAATCCAAATCGTTAGAGCCATTTTTGAGAAAATTAAAATTTTCGAAAAATCTTCCATGTAAAGGGTATTCTGGGGTGGGGGGATTTTCTTGAAAACCTTCGTGTCGCATCCTTGGAAGATACTGAACCTAAATACCAAGTTTGGTGTTTATCCGACTGTTCGTTTCTGAGTTATGCTGTTCACACACACACACACACACACACACACACACACACACAGACAGACACACACACGGACATGTTTCCAAAAATGCTTTTTTTGGATTCAGGGGGTCTCAAAACATGTATTTCCGGTGAAATCTCGGTATCGAATTTTTGGGTGGAATACAATACTTCCCCTACTTACTATACGTAGTAGAGAAAGTAAAAAAAAAGGTTCGTGTATGTATGTTTGTCTATGAACAGTATGACTCAAAAACGAAATATTAGTTTAATATCCTCCAAAAATGTGACATGAGTTTCAAGAACGTTCCCCCAGCCCAAACTACCCTTTAGATGGAAGAATTATTGATATTTTTTATTTTCTCAAAAATAGCTTTTAACAATTTTGATTAAAATGCTAAATATTTAAGATATTTATATAACAAATAAAATATATCATCTTGAAATTTCTTCATTCAGATGGAATTTTGTATAATTTTGTTTTAACTAGTAAACCTTAAGAGACAGGCAAAAGCATGCTACATAAAAATCGAATCTCTTTAAAACATCCGATTTAGTTCAAGTAAATTTTTGTGGTGTCAGCCATTTCCGCGATGTCGTTATATTAGTTTGAATTTTTCAATACTTCTCGCAAAGTCGTGGAAAGAGCATGGAATTTGAAGGGGTCATCATATAGCGGCCCGCTTTTAAACATGTGACTATCGATTTAGTTTCCTCTATTGCCTTTGTACCTACAACGAAAAATGTAATGTATTTTTGCAAAGGTTTACTTCAGTTAGTGTGTAGAGAAAGTGATGTGAATGCAACACACCAAGATAATTTTACTATTTACTATTTACAAACGCTCACTGTTCTTTTGGTTGAAATAAAATACTTCATCTACTGTAGACAAGAGGTGGAGTAAGTAAAGATATACTTCTGTAGAGTAATTTGTAGGATAGGTAGAGAAATAAATTATATTGGTAGAGATGGTAAGTTAACTGTTATAAAACAGATATTTTCAGACACTTATTAGAAATGTTGCGAAAGAAAATTTTGAAGTTCATTTATTACAGCGTTTGCTATGAGGAAGGGGTCAGTGACAATTCTCTGACTCCGGGTGTAGGTATTGGAGAGGGGGGCTATACCTACACGAACGCTAATGGGGTAGCGTTTCGCGAGAGGGAAAGTGTTGCATGTGGTGTCAACATTCAACACAGGAAAAGAGGGATGGGAGAGCAGAAACTACGTCATTCTGCGGGGTCCACAACCTCTTATCGGCCTCCTCCCCGGGCTCCCCGCCAAGCTCCGCTTCCCCTTCCGTGAACACGCACATCTCGCCGGGGTGAAAACTGCTACAGATGGTAAAATTTATAGTACCAACCACCTACTCACTTTACTGGCGTCACCCGGAAGTAGCACAGCAACAAGATAGCGCCTCCTTTTCATGCAAATAATTAATATTCTATTAACACCATTCTGCAAGTTATTTATGGAATGTTTATGTAAAAGAAAAACAGTTTAAAATGGGATGCAGATAGGAGGAGATTAATAATAAACAAATAAGAATTAAATTATATATATGTAAGGAAGATTTACTAAAAAATAATGTAAAAAAATTCAATTAATTGAAATTATTCATGAGCGACATACCTATTTTATTCTGGGAAATTGTAATACTACAAAACTCGCTTTCTATTGATTTCAGAGTTCTTCATTTAATAGTGTTTTGTTGTGAAAAATACATCGCATTTCACTAATTTGTTTCTTTTTTCTTAGATAAGCATTATTGGAAGATTCAATTTGTTTATTCTAAACATTAAAATTGCCAGTTTAAAAATTAATATAAGTAAGACAACTGATAATATGAAACATGTGATATTTTATTGCATGCTGTGGAGCTGTGATAAAAATATAAAAGAAATTTTTTAAAATTAGCAGCAGTTCGAATTTGTAAACGATTAATGCAACAAAACAGGTTATTTACAAACCAGTTGATTTTGCACGTTCTGTAGATGCGATTCTTTGTACACAAACGTATGTATAATACCACTTTAATCTGTGCAGAAAAATAAGTTTTCCGTACTTTTCATCGTATTATAATTCACATACGGAACTACTAAGCCAAGTCTTATTGCTATATGGGAACCAAAATTTTTGTTATCTGCAACTTATTCCTCAAACGCCTCGTTTAGGTACAATTCAGAGTTTTTATTTTTTTGCAAATAATACTTTACGCTCGCAGCAGCGGCTGAATAACTGACCACACCCACGCCTCACACGGTTATGGTATCTCCGCGCGTTCGCTATTACGTATTCATATCTACGGTATACATATTGTTACTAACATTTTATGCTGTGTTTCTTTAATTGAACTTTTAAATACAACTATTCTAGTTTAAAAGTTAGTCTGCTTTTTTTAATGTTTCAATAAAATAATTTATCTTCTTTAATTACATTTCATTAACCTGTTAAATAAAAATAATCATTTGGACTTTGTGTCTAATAACTACAAAGCGTAATTGTTTGGTTTTTACATTAATTGCGTAACAAAGGTTCTAATGGTTTATTATTATTATTATTATTATTATTATTATTATTATTATTATTGCATTCAAACTTACAGAAGTGTATGTCAGCGTTAGTTGCTCTTATTAAGTGCTCCTCTGAAAATACACAAAAGAACTGTCGTGTCAAATAAACACAGCAGCAACGTTAACTTCGCAGCGGCATCGGGAAAAGAACGCACATTATACTATGCGACGGGTAGGACCTTACGCATTAAGTGTGATTTTCCTTCCCATACGCAAGGGAACAACGTCTGCATTTCAAAGCGTTTTTCTACAATTCTATGAAGGATAGAAAAACAGTATTCACAAATATTTTCGAATTCTTGTCTAGAATTTTCTCCGGTTTAAAGAATGACATCTATACACCTTCCACCGAAACTTAAATAATAATTCTACTGAAAAGGCTTCACGGCAAAGTAGTGTTAAACTCATATCATGGTATGTAGTAACAGACTTGTCAATGAGCAAAACAGAACTCACTAAGCGGCGTGTGATTCAGAAAATTAAATAACACAGACTGTTCCGTTAACTTAAGTGTTCGAGTGCCTTTCATTTACATTATTTTCCTCCCATATGTAATGCTGTCAATACAAGATATTTCATAAGCTAAAGTCCAAAACTCTTTCTCCTGTAAAATTATTAATATGTAGGTAACTTATACTACTTTACCTTTCAACAGTTTATTTGTCAAAAGCTACATATTTTGGTGAGACGTGTGATTTCTGCCTGTACTTTATGATTTACTAGTTAAAAGTATCTTACAGGAATGAACGGGATGTATCAGCATTTTACAACAAATGTAATGGAGGGCGTGAGATTTATTTCTCTGCAAAACTAAGAGGGATAGCGCATAACGAAGAAGTATTTGAAAAACACTGGAGTGTACCGGTGTGGTAAGCTCTGTTAATGGAACTGGTGTATGTTCTAATGTTTGTGTTAGGAATGGGTTTAGATACCCTTCATTCGAATTCGACCGCATATTTGGTATATTGGTCAGCGTACTGGCTTCTATACCAAGAGTTGAACGTTCATTTGAAGACGTTACATTATAATAGGTTTAGCTATTTTTTTTGGGGGGGGCGACTTTTTTCTTTTATTTGAAGTTTAATATCCTTCCACGTGGTAGGTCATGGCGGACGATGAATGAATGAAACGTGTGAAATGATGTTCAAATGAGACCAGGGTCCATAGAGCTTAGAGTTACTTAATATTCGTCTTTTGAAGATAAGGGGACATCTCAGAGAAAACTTAGTCCTTTCTTTTTTTTTTTCAAATGGGTTGTTATATCTAGTGCGAATAAATTGTCGAAGCAGCTAAGAGAATTCTAATTTGTTAATAAAACTACTCTTAAAATCGAAAAACTGGGTGCCACTTATCACCCTGCTCGACGCCTGTTTGGGAAATTGATGGATTGTTAATGGAGTAGTGCTGGTAATAGTAGTAAGAAGAAAGCATATACAATTTTGCAATGATATGGCACTGCTCTAGCGGGTTAGGAAAAGACCCTAAAGAATATGCTAATGGAGATGAATGACTTAGGATGAAGATCTAGGAAGCAGAAAACGGAATTCGCAGGCCATTTGGACTCCCAGGCACCATTCCTCCTCCGGCAGGCTGTCCATTTGTTTTTCATATGCTGCTGAATGGTGTAGCGCGTGTTGCATATTTGGTGACTCGCCGAAGGAAGACATATTCGCCACTTTGCAGTAACGACAAAGGCTGTGCTATTCGGGATGAGATAATGGAGCACAGATGCTTGTGTTGCACCATAAGAAGCAATAACAAAGGACGCTTTTAATAAAAATATCTGATGTTACTTTCGCATAAATTTCTCCACCCATGATCGTTTATTTTTTATCTCTTCTGTAAATATCTTGTAAAAACGTATTTTTATCTACTTCGTATTAGTCGAGATAATTTTTTTTAACAAGTGGCTTCGTTATAAATTTAATTGCTGATACAAGGAGGTTGAAGAGATGGTTAAATCTTTAAAAAGTGTCTCACTATATGCTGGCTTTAAAATGCCACCCTACATGCCTACAAAAAACAAATGAATGCCGACTGATCACTTAAAAAAAGGTAAAAATACATGGAAATTCAAGCCAATAACGAATTTCTGGGAAATTATTAATGCCGAAAAAGTGTAATAATTTGTGGTTTTTATTTGGCAAGTTTGTCTATCCCTTACGGGTTGTCAGTTATACATAAGTATACAAAATTAACCCAGAATGAAGAGGAATTTACAAGCTATTCGCAGAAAATTCAAGGCATTCGTTTTATTTGTTGTAAAACGATTTTAAAAATGTATCTTGGTCAAAATCATTTCAGCTGCTTTTGAGAAAATGAAAAGGTAGTTTCGTTGGCAGCATTTTCTTGAGAATTATTGTGTCTTGATTGAAAAATGCTGAACGTAATTATCAAGTTTGGTATTTATCCTACATTACCTTTTATGAGTTATGCTCTCTCTCTCACATGAGCCTTTCTCTTAAATGGTTTTTTTTATTCGATGAACCTCAAAATATGTATTTCCGTCATATCTTATGACTGGAATACGCTACTTTCTCTACTTACTGTAGGTTGACATTTAAGAAATACCCAAGGAAGAGATTAACGATGTGCTTTGTTGGATTGTGGCATTGCATAGACAGACGCTTGAACGCTGTGACGAAACAAGGAAAAAACTACTCGAAGCATTTGAAATGGGCAGAGAAAATAAGGAGGAAAGAGTGAGGAAAGGAGCAACAATACTGAAACTTATTAGAAAGGGGACATTGGATGGGAAGAAACTGTTTGCTAATGCACCGGGAAGGATGGTGAATGAGAAAAAAGATTCGGGACAGAAAAAGTTACCTGCCACATGAAGATAATTAAATAAACCATTCTTATGAGAAAGGAAGAGCGAAGCGGAAGAAAGGGAAGAATAGAGGTATCTGGGATTCGAGTAAATGTCCTCGGTTCCACTGCTAAGAAATATCCTTATTATGAAATAACGGTCTGTTGTAGGCCCGATAGCCCGGTAATGTTTACTCTATACAAACTGCAGGCGAATTTATAAAATGTCTATGGATATCTGAATGCGATAATGTTTTTATATGAAACAAATTTTAGTAAAAAAGACAAGCCAATTTTAAGACTTCAAAGAGACATTCGATTTTATGAATTGAACTGTTCTATGGAAAATAATTTTCAAACGGGGATATCCCTGGCACAGTTTAGAGATAATTAAAAGTATATATACAAATACTAAGGTTATTATAAACGTAGACACATCCAAATCGGAAGCGATAATAACAAACCAAGTAATAAGACAAGGATGCAGTCTTTCACCTACTTTATTCAATATATACATAGATGATCTTATAAAAATATGAAAGATAAAGCAGTACATATATCCAGGAATACAATTTAATAAGAATCCATATTATACACACATGATGTCGTAGTACTGCAGAATACAGAAAACCTACAGCGCTATGACTAATAATTGAACTACTACTATGCGGGCTTGTAGGCCGTGGTCTAGAAGCCGTCGTAGATACTGACGTTTCGACAAGTACAGCGCTTGGGATCTTCAGGATGAAGTGATTCGTTGTCTGCGGTGATCAGAACCTGAAATGACTTCTGGACCGCGGCCTACAATCCCGGATAGTAGTAATTCGATTATCAGTCATGGCGCCGGCCGTGAAAGCCTCAGTATGTACATCACAGCGGTATGTTTATAAATTGTAGCAACTGGGAAATAAACATAACTTAGAAGCTTTCATAAACAAAATTTTCTGATGTGATACATTCACATGACTTTCTCTACCTTCTATCTTTATTAGTTGCTATACAAATCATTCTTACTAAAGCTTATTTTTTCCTTCTACTACATTTTAGATACAAAGAGAACAGCACTGTCAAATGTTTAAGAACTAGTAGCTACACGCTGGCCTTAAAATTCCATACTGTTTCTGTGTAATCGCGAGAACAGCTGAATGTTGAAAGGAATTCAAAAGAATGACCAAGTAATGAACAATTCGAAGCATTAATAACGGATATCTCAGAAATAGTTTATGCCACAAAAAAACTTGTTTGAAAGAAATTGTGTGTTTTAAAAGGATCTACATTTTTTGTGTAGTACGTTTACGTCTATCTCTTAATATTTACCAGTTATGCAAGATTTTACAAAATTCCTTTTGAATAAAGAGGACTTCATAGACCATTCCCAGAAAATTCAAGATAAAAATTTTATTTGTCATGCAAATATATTTAATACATGGTATTTTAATCAAAATCATTAGCCATTTTTTAAGAAATCTAAAGTTTCAAAAAAATGTTCCATGTAAAGGGTAGTTAGGGGTGGGGGATTTTCTTTAAAATCTTTGTATTGCATCTGATACTGAACCTAAATATCAATTTTGGTATTTATCCCAATTTTTTAGTGCTGTTCAGACATTCAGAGACTTTTTTTTTTGAAAATGCTTTATTTGTATTCAGGGGTCTCAAAACATATATTTCCGTTGAAATCTCGGTGTCGAATATTTGGGTGGAATGCATTAGCTTCTCTACTTACTATGTACATGGTAGAAAAGTAAAAAGACAAAAGTAGTGGCACACCAAGGAAAATACACAAAAATATGTAATGGAAATAATAGCCTGAAACAGGTAGTAAATTCTAAATACTTCGGTTAGGACGTAAGTTTAGACGTCGATAGAGATATAGAAAATAAAATAAATAAGTTTCAACAAACATACGGAACCATAACAAGAAGTTTATAAAATAAAACAAAAAAAGAATTAAAACTGAAGTTCTAGAAAACCATGGCGTTCCTGTGCTCATGTATGATAGCGAATCGTGGATAATAAAAGAAAAGGACAAAAGTAAAATACAGAAATGAGATTTTTACGGAGAACTAAAAGGTGCATCTGACTGGACTTAATAAGAAATAAAACAATTAGAGAAGAATTGAATATTTATAAATTATATGATAAAGTTGAAGAAAATAAACGTAATTGGAAAGAGCATATGAACCGCATGAGTGAAGAAAGAAAGGCACTTTTAATTAAAGAACATAAATCTTTAGGAAAAAGAGGCATTAGACGCCCCAGAAAAAGATGGGAGCAAAGTGAAGAATGCGAAGACGGAACAGGTGGAATATCTAATCCTTGAAGTGAAGAAAAAGATCTATGGAGATGTAACCCATGTAGAGTCCACTGCTGCCAGGATCACCTGCAGAAATCTTGTGCGCACCTAAAATAATACACGCCAAAGCTGTTTCCCTCAGTAGATACAAAATTATACAAAGGGAATCAATTTTCCCTGTTCCTAAAGTTTGAGAGAATGGCTCATGGGCAAGCGCAGAAATGACCTTTCCATAAAGTTAGATATTTCCATATAAATGGAAACAATGGAAGCAGCTTACTTTGTAAACTTAACATTATTATCTAACTCCCTTTTACAAGATTACTACGTGGCGTTTGATGTTCACGATATACTTAAATTCAATTATTCTCTGCGAGAAAGGATTCAGAAGTCTGGAAACTCGGTTGTTGCTTGCATAAGTTGACACACCAACAAACGTGATAGTTTGTAAGGTATAGCCAGACAGAAAAATTAAGTGGTATTTTCAGTCTGATTCTACTTTTCCATCTTTAACCTATACACAGTATGTGTGAAAGAAAACTTAACATTGATTGACTCAATAGTGGTAATATATAAAGCCCGAGACTTAAAGATTGTAGGTCGCCATTGGGTTATGTTAACTAAAAATGAATTTGAATACGCCTTGTGACTTACTGGGGAAAATGTGAGTCAGTTGGGGAATTTAACGTCGTGTAGGCATGTTGCCACGGCAGCCCAGTTCGTTAAAGCTGCGGCACGCTAAGCCAAAGATCTGTGTTTCAAATCCCGGCTATGGCGTTGATTTTTTAGTCTTAGCTCACACACAGTATGCGTGGAAGAATAATTAATTAACCTGACTAGTTAGCTCATGGTCCCGATAATCAACGGTTTCCTGCTGATAATCTAAGACTTCCGATAAGTGTCACCAACACAAATTCACTTGCCGGTTTCAATGTTAAGATTCCCGATGAAACATATCTCCAGACACAACTTCTTTTGACCAAATTATCGGTACAGTAACATTAATGAACAGCATATTCGAGAATAATTGCGGAATCCAGAGCCTACAGGAGAATGTACATAAGCATCTTCCACTTCCATTTGTAGTAGCGGTACATATGTTGTTTGCAACAAGAAAGAGCAACAGCAGAAGCTAAAATCATTCTAAAAATGAACAACTTAGTTGTTTATTGTCATGCAGCTGTTAAAAATAGGACTTCATTTCGTAAAGTTCCAAAGACAGTAAAGATATGCTCCGGTAAACTTCAGAGGACATGGCAAAAATACAACTAAGGTTATAACATATTCTGAAAATAGTTAATTTTTAAATTTATTTTTAGATTCTGCTCTTGTATTATTCGCTTGAAGCCCCTCGCGAATTTTTTCAACCTCGCGTTAGATTAGTTATAATAACTATACGCGAACGCCTTTCAAGCAATCTACGGTCTCATTGATCCTTATTCACCAATCAAAATCGAAAATTAATCGATAGTTTAAAAGCATGATACTCAGAAACAAATAACTGATATTTTTTTCTCTCTCACATTCAAGTTTTTATTCTTATAATCTCTGCTTCGACTCGATTAGAGATCCAGGAAGCCTATTCTCATGCACTTTCCTGTTCAGCATTGGCGGTTGGTACAAACTGCAAAAATGGCGAGGTTTGATCTGCGAATTCAAAATATAAAAGAAACAGTATACGATCTAAAGCACATAATACAAAAAGAAACAAAAGGTGGTATGGAATCATTTTTCAGAGTTTTGTCCGACTGTAATTACGAGATTGTTTTTAATTATTCAATTACAGATATCTTCCTATTCTTCTTGGAACAAAAACAAATAACAATGCATTCTATCACCTCTGCTTCGATTTGATAATCTCACTGTCTCCCAAAAGAAGTTCTCATCACAACAGGTATTGTTCAGTTGTATTCTATTTAATTCACATCTGCGTGCGGTTTTACTTGAAATAAAAGTCAATAAAAGTTAGTGTAAGTTTTCAGACAGAATGAAGAGGGTAAGTCACCTCAGTGATTATACTAAAAATATCAAAGAAGGAAAGAAAAGAAGAAAAGAAAAAGGCATCATTCTCGCATTGTAATTATTTTACTTAATCCCCCCCCTGCTTAGATTTTTTCTTAGGTAATTTAATTGAGCTTTAAAACTCGTGCTTGTTGATAGTATATAATTATTGAGAGATCTTCGGTTTGCATGTGCAGTAAATGTATGCAAGTAGGTTCACGTATAAGATAACGAAATTAAATCCTCGAGGTATGGCGTTATTGTAGTACATCTCAAGGCTTTCACAGAGTGCAAACAGATGTGTGAATGAGGAGCAACATTTGGCATAAATCTTACATAAACACTGCGTACGTATCTTGAAATCTACTACGTGAGAGACAGCGAACAGTTGTTCAAGATGCATATCGTATAGTAGCAAGCACGTGGATGTTACTGGATACTCTACTCATCTCTGGGATGGGATTGTTCCTTGTCTCACCTAACGGTACCTTGCTACCTGCCCCTAACCCGACCTCACTCCCCCACAACTGGTACAGTCCCAACTGCAACAGCTGCACCTATAAGGGTTGCCCGTAACTCCACTTGCCGGGCTTCCTGGGTTCCCACGCTTGATCGGTAGCATATTCCCCGAAACCAAAACTGTAGAAACCAGTTTATATTACCCTATCGGTTTCCAAAACATTAAACACAGTATTAAACTCCAGAACAATGAAATATTTCTGAAATATTTCCTTTCTCTATCATTTAGATACTTATTGCATTAGTTTTCTAGATTTCCATGTAAATACGTTTTCTTTTCTCAAAACTGACGATTTTATTAAAACATTATATGTTTATGACAGTAGTTGACAAATAAAACATTCTGTAAACAACCCCGAGACTGTTTATTTTTTATAACTGGGACCCATAAGAGAGAAACAAAGAAAATTAGTACTCAAAAAGTACAAATTTATGGCATACATCCCTGTTAACTTTCTCTACCACTTACTGCAATAGAAAAACTGGTTTCAAATTTTCACTCAAAATAAAATAAATACAAGTTTTGAGGTCCACTGAAACCTCAAAAGGATTTTTAGAAAAAAGTTTATATATGTCTGTGTGGGGGGGGGAGTGACAAGTAATCCAAAAATGAACAGTCGGATAAATACCAAACTTGGTATTTAAAATCATCGTCTTCCAAGGATGCAACCCGAAATTAAAAAAAAATCCTACAACTACCCTTTATATGGAACATTCTTTGTAATATATATATATTTTTCAAAACTTCTCTAAACATTTAACATATTTGAATAGCTAATAAAATGAATTTTCTGCGGATAACCTGTGACGTCTTCTTCATTCGGAATAAATTTGGTATAATTTTCAATAACTAGTAAACCATAAGCGATAAACAAAGCTTTATTACATGAAAAACACAGGTCTCATGAAAACACAATTTTTTTTAAAAAAATTATTTATTGTTGCTTAACTGCAAGCGTATATTGCGACATACGGATTATAGAACAATACGGCAATGTGAGCACAATGCAACAATGTCATTACACTGCAGTATATGGATAACAACAAATTAATTCAATACAACATACAACATTTTAGAAAACAAATCCTATGTTTTAATTATTTTTGTTGTTATTATATAAATTAATTATACTTTTAATAGACCTTAGCCAGGTTTTAGGCAAGTTTTTAATGTAGAGTCAACTGAAAAGTTCAACGCCACAGCCGGGATTTGAACACGGTTCTCCCGCTCTCCGTGCTCTAACCATTGAGCTACTGTGACAACATGCCGGTGACTCAAGTTGTTTTCCCAGACATACCTACCAAGGCATCTCCCTCGAGATGACAAACTTAGCAGCACCTTCAGTGCTGGGTGCTTATATATTATTCTTAAGGGTTTTAGTTATTTTGTTGTTATTATTATATAAATTAATTATACTTGCAATAAGCAGGTCGCCGCTAAGTTTGTCATCTCGAGGGAGATGCCTTGGAGGTCTGTCTGGGAAAACAACTTGAGTCAATTGGGGAATTCAATGTCCCACCGGCATGTTGTCACAGTAGCTCAATGGTTAGAGCAACCGCACGGAGAGCGGGAGAACCGTGTTCAAATCCCGGCTGTGGCGTTGAATTTTTCAGTTGACTCTACATTAAAATCCTATGTTGTTATTTTATAGGGTTTATTTTGTAAAATATTGTATGTTTGTATAAATACCTACCTACATTTTTGGTGGAATTATCCATTTCCGAAATATTCGCTGCTTTTGGTTTAAATTTTCCAATACTTTACATCTTTTGAAGTGCTTGGTCTTTATTGTTTAGCTTCTAGTGGTCATTCAAAAAGTATGAAATTTCAAAGCCAGAATACAGCGATCCTTTTAAAGATTTGACCGTCGCTTTAGCCTCTATCCCCTTTATATCTACAATGTAAATGTGTAATGAAACTATTTCTGCAAACATTAATTTCAATTAACACGAAATAAAAAAGTAAGCGTATGTAGGAATAGTTTGTAGAAGAGTTGCAATAATAAATAATAGTGTTCAGATTTCTACTTTCTCTACCACGTAGGTAGTAGGTAGAGAAGGAATTGCATTCCACTCAAAAATTCGATTCGAAATTACAGCTCCCTGAATCCAAATAAAGCATTTTTGGAAACATGTCCGCGCGCGTGTTTGTGTGTCTGTCTGTCTATGAACAGTATAACTAAAAACGAAAAGTCAGATAAATACCACACTTGGTATTTAAGTTCAATATCTTCCAAGGATGCGATACGAAGATTTTCAAGAAAATCCCCCACCTACAACTACCCTTTACATGGAACGTTTTTCGAAAATTTTAATGTGCTAAAAATTGTTCTAACGATTTTGATTAAAATACTGTATATTAAAGATATTTACATGACAAATAAAATAGATATCTTGAATTTTCTGAGAATAGCCTGTGAAGTCGTCTTATTTCGGAAGGAATTGTATATAAACTTGTATAATTGGTAAACGCTAACGATAGATGAAAATGTACTACACAAAATGTAGATCTCTTTAGAACACACCTTTATTTTAAATAAGCTTTTTGTGGCATAAGCTATTTCTGAGATATTGTTATTAATGGTTCGAATTGTTCATTACTTGGTCATTCTCTTAAAGTCCTGTCAAAATTCAGCTTTTTCTCGGGATTGCATAGAAACAGTGTGGAATTTTAAGGCTAGCGTATGGCATCCATTCTTAAACGACTGTCGCTGTTCTCTTTGTATGTATAACGAAATGTGTAATTTAGCTATTTTTGCAAGGGTTTATTTGGATTAAAATGCAGTAGATAGAAAAATAAGGTTTAATAAGAATAGTTTGTATAGACGGTAGAGAAAGTCGTGTAAATGTAATCCATCAATGCATTTGTGTAGATAATGGGAAATAAACTATCTTCTTAAGCAGAAGCGCTTTCAAAATAAGAAGTACGTTTTATAATGCGTATAGATTGCACACTATGTGCTTCTGTTTACTGAATGTGGGGTGGGATAAGTAGATATGTATGTGAACGGAAGTTTAGAAGTATTGTGCTTATAAATAGTCGATCAAATTACGACTAGCTTTCAGTGGCACGTTGTTTCCCATGAATACCAAAAAACGGAAAATCGTATGCCTGACAGGGTGAGTTTATCTGCAACAACACATAATACTTTGCGTGATGGTATATCCCGATATACGAGAAAGGGGACGTTCCCCCTTCTTTTTACAATGGGGCATTGACCCCAAGAAATGCAATAAAGAGCGGCTTCTGTCTGAAAACCATGTTATTCCCGAGCCCAAATGTCGGCTCGTGTTTCAAAACTGCACGCTAGCCTAGCGAATTCTATTATTGTGCAATTCACATTCGTCTATAAGATTCCATACAATGGGGGTAGGAATTCATCAGTTCAAAGACCGCATTTTGTTATTACTATACATACTTAAAATTGGCGGGAAACAATCACAAATGCTTGAAAGAGAGAAAAAAACTAGACCTTCTTTAGCTGCAGTGTTCTTTGTACAGTTAAGGCAGAAATCTCTGTAAATAAAATTGAGTTGTCACCCATATGCTTCAAAAAGCATAAGACTACATACATGAACGTAAACCTGGCATATAGATACAAAATATGCCAAAATTTCGTAATTCCCCCCAGAAGACCGAAAATTTAATGTTTCAGGCATTCTGATAAAGAGCAGCATATGCACACCGCGGTGTGGATGTAACATGTATGCCCGCCATTCAGGAGGTCCCTAGTTAGAATCTCGTTACAAAGAGTTAACAGGGTAGGTATTTTCCTCCGAGTATCGCTTTTCCTCAGAGAACGAATATTGGTTAAAAAATGTTATAATGTTTAGATTGTAGTTCTTCAAGGATAGAGGCAGTTCTGAACGTATTTCTGACCGTTTCAGGGTTAAAGAGAAAAAGAACACTCGTCAAACATAGGTACTAAGTATGGTAGTTTAGAATTTGGATGCCAGAAATCAATCATGTTTTCCGCATTATTTTCCGAAAAAAGAATCCGAATATTAAATTCATTTCATGTAGTTCGCTAAAAATCACAAGTTCTAAAAGAGGTCCAATGTAAACATTTTGGGGTTTTGAGCATATGGAAAAAATGTTGTGGCAAAGTTGTAGCTATTATGTGAAGTTAATTTTACAACTGGTTCCAAGTAGATTGGAAAAATCGTGACAAACCTGATAATAAAACATTCCTCTTAGATTCGAACCCTTTACCCACCCACCTTTACCCACAATTTGGTGGGTTTGCAGTTCATAAGCTACCAGTAAAACATTTGGAAAGCTTGGAATTTAAGAGAATACATTTTTAAAAGTATGTGTAAACGAATATGTAACATTTTCTTTCAAGAACAAGAACGGTTACTTTGAACCTTGGTGTATAACATTCTTAGATCCCTCCTAGAGAATAGGTTGTATATGACTTAAATATTTTCTCAAAGGAAATTATGCCAGAGCATGAATCGAAAAATAAATACCTCGCTTATTATTGACTTTTATGAAAAACGTTGTATAAGTTTATAAGCATTCTAGACAAATTGGTTTTTACAGAATTTCAATGTCATGGAATTTAAGGAGCTATGCCAATTTTTCTTTCTTTTAGGGTACACGGACCAGCGGTTTGAGAAATATTGGATAATAATTATGGGATATAATATAGTCACGCTGCTGGCCCGGAGAGGGAGAGAGTAGAGGTAAACACCCTTTCACCGACAGCAATTGAGAGCAGTACCTTCTTAATATACACAGAATAAAAAGTATTAGTACATCACATTAAAACAATTCTACATGCCAAACTAATGGAGAGAACCTTCTTGTTTTACGATGTACTAAGCACAAATGATAATGCAGTTTAGGTGTTCTGCGAATTTTTAGTATTTACATTTTATAAGTTTTATACTTTTTATAAAATTATATAAAGTGTTCAACCCTTCTATGTACAATATTTTAGAAATCAACATACATGCATTGGACAGAGCACATTATTTTTGCAATAACTGAAAATATAATTTAAAATTGCATGGAAATAAATTCTCGCAGTGGTGAAAACTGAGGCATTAATAAGAAAGTTTGGCAAAACATAGCTAAATGACAATTTAATGGTATTTTATTATACTATACAAAAATAATCTGCTTTACTAAATGCATGTAAGTTTATTTTAAAAATGTCGTACAGAAAAGTTTTGCAAAATTTGAGCAATTTTCAAAAAATTATAAATATCATAAAATAGAAAATATATAAAATTGCCAAAGCATGTAAGCTGTATTATTGTTTGTTCTTTGTACCTACTAAAATTAATAAATATAATTTAAAATTAAAAGCCAAAATCAGCATTGCCTTTCTTTTAATTCATTTCAGTCTGCATAATTTCCTTTAAAGGCACTCGATATTTAATTCTCAAAAAATTCTGAAACAAAAAACATTTTGTTTTTTTAATTTTTATGGAAAAATTCTCAAATGTTATAATCAACATTCAACTGCGATTTTGCCCTTCTGATCATTTAATGCCCCAAACGGATTTGCGGTTTGTGCAAATAGCTCTAGAGATTTTAAAGCTTGATTTTCTTGTAATCTTGGCTTGCGTTTTAGTCACATTAAAATATTCCCATGATGTAATTTTTGTTCACTTTCTTCCAATTTATAGTACGCCTTCTTTGAAGGTGGTTAAATAGATTTAAATAGCCTTTTCTTGATATCAAGTATAGTTTTGGCTTGGTTTTTATAATTTAATACATGATTGATTTTTAGAAAACTAAATGTGTTAGTTATTTACGCAACTTGTGGCTGAAGTGGGATTTATTCTACGAGTATTAAAAAAATATACTCCCTCGTTCCCAGGTTGCATACATGCTTATATTTACAAGCAATACAAAAATCCACAATAACCAGTTTTGCGAAATCAAGATCAAAATATATTCTGAGATTTAAGTTTAGGGCCCGTATTAAGCGTAAACAACTGAACAGCATACAAAGCGTGTCTTAAAGAGGAAGCTCATATTTAAGATGCTGAATTTGAAAAATCTGTAGATAGATACTTCTCGCATTTGAAACTGTTTAACTAAGCTGTATTTTTTTATGGTTGTAAATAAAATACTGTATCATTTCTTCCAGAAAGCATTATAATGTTGCCAAATTTTAATCTTTGATTGTAAGGAACTATAATATGCAAACAATATAAATGGGACATTACACGTGAGATTCGTTTTTGGTCTTTAGAAAATTATTTTCTTGGAAAGTTTGGTACACAGTAACATCAAAATTAAGTTTCTGCTGCGATTATTTTGAACCAATTTGTATAAATTAGCAAATTCAGCATGAGAAGGTTTAAGCTGTTTGTGGGTCTCATAAGAAGGTAAGTAGAATTAAAATGATGATAATGATCTAAATTTTATTTACAGACAGAATTAGAATATCTACACATATTTCTGTTCTCTTTCATTCATCCCTGTCATTCTCCCACTCCAGTCTTTTTGCTTTCATTCCCCTCCTTATTTCCTGCATCCAAGTATTTCTGAGTCTAACTCTTCGTCTTCTCCCAGGTGGACATAATTCCCAAACTTTCCTGGTTATTCTTTCCTCTGACTTCTCGTGCTGTACCCATAACAGTTTAGTTGTTTATATCTTACACACTCTACCATAGAATTCTAAACTTTCATTTCTTCCTTAAAAAGTGTTCCTAATGTTTTCTAATTTTGAATGCCTTGCTGACCTCCTTAGAACGTCCATTTTTATAGAAAATAACTTCGATACTAAATCTTTATTGAGTTTCCAAATTCCAGCGCTATACAAGGTCTGTTCAAAAAAATTCCGGAACATTCGTAATTTCGCGCCAATGGAGTGTTGAAGCGAAATGCGGTTGGCATCCCTGCACACGCCTGTGTTTAATGTGTAATGCCGGAAGTTTCATTATTATATGTCTGTTAGTTTTGTTCAGTGCTGTATTGAGTAGAACGTTGTGTCGCACAGTTTGCGAATTTCGAGTGAAGGAGGGTTGTAGCTTCACGTATGGTAAGCCAATTTGAAGGAGTTGTATTATAGTTCGGCTGTTGGGGAGCCAAGCTTGATGAAATAACTGCCCCACGTATGGTACAAAGTTCCGGTGGCCTTCGCCCCCAACGTTCACTTTCCGGTGGACTTCGCCCCAACTTTACTTTGCGATGGCCTTCGCCCCAATGATTAGGAAGCAACTATGTATTTTTACGTTTCCTTAAATATAATATATTTTTATGTTTGCCTCAACTGCGTCGTCAGTATTAATTTGTAGAAACGTGTATCTCTGAAGAAGGTTTGATGCGGCTAAAGAATGTAGGCTTACACATAATTTTTACTTCACTCCTTTTATTAATCCTTCACACGATTAAATAACACTTCATTGATATAGAGAGCTGTGAGATTATTTATTAATTACTTGCACTTTTTAACACGTAAACTTTATATTCTCGCCGTAATGAATTTTCTTCTCACACTGGATACGTATTAAACTTCTCGAGGACGCCTCTCGCGTCCAGTTAGGAAGGCTGTCTACTAGCAACTGACGCCTGAATTTGTACAATTTGCTCTATTTCAAGTCTCTAATTGGATCATTTTACTCCAATAGAATACTTTTAGCTTTTTCTGGTTGTTGATTGGCTATTTAAAAACTGCCTCAAAAATTACATTATTGTTTCCAAGAATTACTAGTAGCATTATTAAACTTTCCAATTCATTATTGCCTCAAGGTTACCTCATTGTTAGAAACTTTTGACTTATATTCTCACAGCTCCTACATTATTAAATTACATAATACATTCACATAACATTATTAAACATTAATACAATGACTGTTACATACGTTTTATATGCTATTTTATACACATATTGCTTTAAGGCGGGCTGTTATTGAATTTGTATATTATATAATTAGACTGAAATCAATTGTGTTAAAAATACTCCCTCACAAATGGCAGAGTTAGAGGAGCAATGCGTCTGATTTAAATGTTGCTTGAAACTCAAGAAAACCTTTACAGAGACACAGCAAATGATGCAGGAAGCCTACAGTGATGGGTGCTTAAACCGTACTCGGTGTTAAGAATGGTTCACGCGGTTTAAAAATGGCCGGATGGAAGTTAAAGATGACCCATGTTCAGGACGTCCTTCGACGTCTACCGAGACGCTCGTGTCAGAAACGTCAACAAAATTGTGCTTGCCAATCGAAGATTGACTATCGGGACGTGTTACGACGACTGCGAGAAAATGTGAGAAGGAAATGGCCTGAAATTTGGCGAGACAATTCATGGCTCTTGCATCACGATAACTCACCCGCACATTCATCCCTGTTGGTGCGCGACTATTGCACAAAAAAGAACGATATCACTGTGCTGCCTCATCCTCCGTATTCTCCAGACCTGGCCCCTGCGGACTTTTTTTTTATTTTCAAAGTTGAAAACCCCGTTGAAAGGACGAAGATTTGCAACGATAGACGTGATAAAAGAAAAGCCGCAGACGACGCTTCGCGCGATCCAGAAAGAGAGTATTTTGAAGGAGACTATGCACAATAAGTAAAAGCTAAGCTAGAAAAATGTTGTGGACAAAGTTCCGGAATTTTTTGAACGGACTTCGTATAATAATAATAATAATAATAATAATAATAATAAATAATCAATAATAATAATAATATCTAAAGCGCTCATGTAAAGGTTTGGGGTTAACATTTTGAACCACCTTTTTCTTCACTACAAGCTTAGCCATTTCCTACATCCTTTGGCCCAGTGACTATTGAACGATTTTTACGGCAAAGATCCTTTTGAGCCATCAGAAGTAGGGAAGCCATGCCATACGTATATTATAAAGTTTCCAGTTTTTAGCGCAGGTTAAATATTCTCACCAAAATAAATTTTGTAGTGCCAATGAACCTGCAACCTTAACACAGATTCATTAAATTGTATGTACGAACGTTCGCTTATCTTTAATCTCTTTACAGCAGTTATCAGCAAGTTCGTCAACAACGCACTGCATAGATGTGGGTCACGATAAAGTGTGTTCACATATTCTAAACAATCGTCAAGTACATAATGCATATCGTTAATCATAATGTCCAGGATATTTCTACTCTTATTTTAACTTTCCCATCGTAAATATTAATAGAAGGAAATGCAGTCGGAGCTTGTCATTCCTGAAATTGCCTGTGTGTATGTTGTGATATGAAATTCACTAAATGTCACAGCAACTTCCACTATGTGGCATCGTTTTATTCTTTGCAGACGCTGAAGAAAAAGTTGCATGGTGTTGGTAATCTTAAAGGAGAATTAAAGAAAAGAAAAAGAATAAACAGGAAGAAACACGTATTTTGCTTTCCCTTTCTGTATTACTTGAATATTCTGAGAATAGCTTGTGAGGTCCTCTTTATTCTGAATGAATTTTGTATAATTGGCAAATCCTAAGAGATAGGCAGAATCTTACTGTGCAAAAAAAGATATATATCTCGTTAAAACCACAATTTATGTCAAATAAATTTTTTTGGCGCTTTAAGTATTTTCGAATATTCTTTGTTGTTTGAATTTTCAAATATACATTTTTTAGGTGGTAAGTCGCTATTCATTCGTTTCTCGTGGTCACGCAAAGATGGTATTTCAAAGCTATCATATAGCGACCCGCTTTTTAAAAATCTGACTACTGCTTTAGCCTATTGTATCCTTTTGATTCTTAAAACGAAACGTGTATATGTGTAACGAAGGTTTATCTGGATTATGAAGAATAAGCTTTTGTAGAATGAGTAGAGAATGTAATATGAATGCACACAGTTTTTTTTACATTTGAAATGTATACGTCATCTCGATTATGAAAAATTAGCTTTTGTACAAGACTGAGTATAGAATGTACTGTGAATGCAACACAGTTTTTTACATTTTAAATGTAAGTATACATAAGCAACTCTCCGTAAAGCAAAGATATATTTCCTGAATATAATTTAGTATTGCAAATAACACTTTACGTTTTCAAATATGATAATGCATTACATTTATTACTCTCTGAACCGAGCGAGATGGCTCCGTGGTAACGTGTAAGGCTCGTATTCGGCAGGTCCCAGGCTCGATTCTCGTTGACCATCCACTTTGACCTTGGGTTTTCTTGGTCGGTAAGCGAGTGCTGGGGTCGTTTCACCTTTACCAGGATTTCCTTCCCACCATTTCCCATTCATTTCGTCTCCTCATCTTTCAGGCGTGCTTCTGGGTTTAGTGCCGTATGGTGGTACCGGACAAATGGCGTGGATGCTTGCTCAAAGGAATATAATCCCCGTGGACATTAGAGGTCTGTTTGGTCTACGGGTCGTTCATTGCCCTCTCTAGGCAGCTCCAGCAGTGGGACAGGTCTTAGAGTCTGGAGTTGTTCGGGACTTCCGCGCGTCCCTGTGGCCTGTATGCCTGCGGCCTGTAGACTCCTGTGTTTCCTTCAATTCATTCTTTCCTCCTGATGGGGTGGTAGCCGCAATGGATCTATGTAGGGCTAAGTGTGTCCCTCCGTTGTATAACCTATAATACCCCCTGTATAATACATGCATTAATAAAGCTTTATTAGATACTCTAACCAGAGGCCTATTCCACACTATTCAACTTTACAGCGTTTCAGTTTTCATATTGCACTTTCGGTCCACTCTCATTTTTCGAACTCATTTACAAAGCGAAAATTTAAAGGTTTTTTTTAAATTATCAGCCGTACATTCATTGCTGCGAAGTTAATGAAATTTCAGCAAAACAGTTTTTCTGTTTTAAAAGAAACTCTGTGTTACATTCACATGAATTTTCTACGAACTACTCTTTTTACAGCTTGTTCTTCTCTTCTTGTTAATCGAGATAAATGTTTGCAAAAATGCTTTTATTGCATAACTGTAGTTACACGGTATACACAGGAGGCCCAAATGATTGTCAAATCTGCAAAAAGTTGGTCCCTATATTCCGGCCTTGAAATTCCGCTCTTTGCATGACCACGAGAAACAAGTGAAGAGCTAATTGGCACTTGAAAAACGCATTTGAAAATTCAAACCATTAAAAAAGAATATCTCGGAAATGGTGAATGCCACAACAAACTGAATAAATTGTGCGCATAAACGAGCTATACAATGTTTGTGTAATAAGTTTTTGTCTATAACGATTTACTAGCTATACAAAATTATGCAACATTAATTCAGAATGAAGTGGCTGTTCGCATAAAAATAACTTAAAGATATGGTATTTTATTAAAAATCGTTGGGGATATTTTTGAGAAAACCAAAACTAATGAAATATTTTCTACATAAAGGATAGTTTGGGGTGGGAGATTTTCTCATGTCGCATTCATAGAAGATGTTGAAATTAAATACCAACTGTGTTTCTCCGACATTTCGCTTTTGAGTTAGGCTAATATCTCTCTCTCTCTCACACACACACACACACACACACATAGGCACACACACATAACGCAACGCGCGCGAACCTTTTTCTAAATGTGTATTTACATTTTGGATTGAGGGGACCTCAAGGCGTGTATTTGCAATGAAATCTCTATGTCGAAATTTAAGATCGAAAGCAACATTTCTTTATTTACTATAAGTAGTGCAGATAATAAAACATCATCAGTGATTTCTCATATGGATAGCTTTCGAAGGCTGTAAGATTGCCTGTAATTACTTTCTCTACTACGTATAGTAAGTAGGGGAAGTATTGCATTCCAGCCAAAAATTCGATACCGAGATTTCCCAGGAAATACATGTTTGAGGAGCACTGAATGCATTTAAAGCATTTTTGGAAACATGTACGTGTGTGTGTGTCTGTCTGTCTGTCTGTCTCTCTGTGTGTGTGTGCGTTGGTGTCTATCTGTGAACAGCATAACTCAGAAACAAACAGTCGTATAAACACCAAACTTGGTGTTTAGGTTCAGTGTCTTCCAGAGATACGACACGAAGGTTTTCAACAAAATCCCTCCCACCCAAGATTACCCTTTACATGGAACATTTTTCGAAAATTTTAATTTTCTCAAAAACGGCTCTAACGATTTGGAATGAAATACCATAACTTTAAGACATTTTTATGGCAAATGAATTGTATATCTCGAATTTTCTGGGGATGTCTCCAAAAGAATTCTTCATTGTGAACGACTTTTGCATAAGTGGTAAACCATAAGAGATAGACAAAATTTTACTATAAAAATGTAGGTCACGTTAAAATACACAATTTATGTCATACACATTTTTTGTTGTTGAGTGAACCATTTTCGAGATATTGCTTGTTATTCCCTTAAATTTTCCATAGGAACCAGCTCTTAAAATATTTGACTATCGCTTAAAGCCTAGCAATTCCCCTTGCATCTACAAGGAAATTAGCAATAAGATTAACATTTCGATATCTCAATTAACATGAAGCATATGCAGAATAAGCGTTTGTAAAAATAGTTTGTACAAGAGCAGAGAAAGTCATATGAGTGTAACACATCAGCTATTTTTTCTTAGATCATAAAGCTTAAACAACCGAAACTTTCTTTCTCTCTCTCTGTGTGTTCGTGTGCGTGTGTGTGTGTGTGTGTGCGTGTGCGCGCGCGCGCGCGTGCGTGCGTGCGTGAGAGAAGGGCTAGGGCCTCCTCTTGCGAGGGGAAGCTATATATGACTCATGCAGGGAGATTTAAGTTCGGTATCTTTCAAAGTTGCGATACGAAGATTTTAAAGAATCTTCCCATTCCAAACTACCCTTTACATGGAACATTTTTACAAAATTTTGATTTTCTAAAAAATAGTCCTGACGATTTTTATTAAAATATATGGGTTAAATATGAGTATGGGGCCTTTGAAAGCAATAAAGTAGCTGTAGCTTTTGTCGGGTCCTATTAATATAGTTTTCTTCGGTTCACATAAAAATATTTCCTACTGTTTTCAACGAAGGGAAATAGGTGATAGAACGCGACAACTTCTTCGTAGTTTTAGCTTTTGAACCCCATCCCCTCCATCACTCTTTAAGGACATAGGATAACAACAGTCCAATGTTCACTTTAAAAGTATATAAATAATTTTCAGCAACTTCCATTCTGAACATTTATGAAAAGTAGTGAGCATGTCAAATTAGGTTGCTTTCCTGCTGTAAACTTGATTTCGGTTCTCTTTCTTCAGGGTGTACTGCGAGCACATTCTTTGACAAATTAATGGATTAATTAATTTTTTCCTACACAAATTTTATAGAATTTCAAATGTGAAGAGGAAGAAGGAATGCTAATTTATTAAATTAAAATTTATTACTTCAGGAGAAAACAACTTCAAGGAAAATCTCAGAAAATAACTGCCATCTTTGCCTTAAAGCTCTAAAAATATCCTCTGATATTAATATTCAGCGAAACTAGGAAATTGTAATATATTACTTTCTCTTTCACGTACATAGTAGGTAGAGAAGGTATTGCATTTCACGCAAAAATTAGATACCGAGATTTCACTTTAAATATATGTTTAGAGGTCCCCTGAATATAAAAAAAGCATTCTTAGAAAAAGATCCGTATGTGTGTCTGTGAACAGCATAACTCAAAAACGAATATTCGAATCAACACCAAACACGCTATTCAAGTTCCGTATCTTTCAAAGGTGCGATACAAAGATTTTAAAGAAATCTTCCCATCTCAAACTACCCTTTACATGAAACTTTTTACAAAATTTTGATTTTCTAAAAAAGTAGCTCTAACGATTTTTATTAAAATGCCATATATTAAATATATTGACATCACAAATAAAATTTTTTTATTGAATTTTCTGCGAATAACCTTTGAAGTCCTCTTCATTCGGAAGGAATGTTGTATAATCTTGTATAACTAGTAAGCGTTAAGCAATAGACGAAAACGCACTGCACAAAAAATGTAGATCTCTTTAAAACAAAAGAGTCATTCGTTGTTCTGCCAACATTCAGCTGTTTCTCGCGATTGCATGGAAACAGTATGGAATTACCAGCATGTAGCGCCCAGTTCTAAAACATTTTACTACCGCAGTTCCCTTTGTGTCTATAACGAAATGTGTAACGTAGCTATTTCTGTGAATGTGTAATGTAGCTATTTGGATTAAAACGAGTAGATAGAAAAATAAGCTTAGAAGAATAGTTTTTATACCCACTAATAAACGGTAGAGGGTGGAGAAAGTCATGTGAATGATTTGGATTAAAACGAGTAGATAGAAAAATAAGCTTAGAAGAATAGTTTTTATACCCACTAATAAACGGTAGAGGATGGAGAAAGTCAATGTGATGTATCATATCAAATATTTGTAACTGTATTCATCGGAAAGAAGAGGGGTTTTCAATGGCGAAGAATTGTCAAAGTCGGTTGAGTGGCTTTTGACACTATCCTAGGAAAACATACAAATTCTCTCCCTTTATAATATTAGTACAGATCTCAAGTCATTTACACAGAGAGAATCTACCAAGAACAGGGCTGGTCACAGTTTACTTTACGGCAGACCAGCTAAACCTGTCAGCAATGGCTTGCCCTTTGGTTCATCGTTTGTCGGTGAATTCCAATTTGATGGCAATTCAATAATGGAGGGAAAACATCCTCGTAAATTATACCAGGCAGTTCCGGGTTGAAGGCACTTTTACAGGGCGTTTGGAAGGGTCCTTTTGTCTGATCGACCTTCACTTCCTTAAAATCATCTTTTGATTTACAACTAAGGTTTTCTTTTCGTTTCAACCTCAGTGCAATGGAACCAACCAAGGAGGACTTTTCCTAAACCTAGCTTTTACTGTCAAACATGTAGATATTTTCTCTCGTTTAATACACGAAATCAATTAAAATTTAGTGTTAGTCGTACATTTAATATCATTCTAAAAAAAATAGACATTGTGTTTAATGATTTTATCGAAACTTCAAATGCACTGTTTTCAGGGATTTAACAACAGATTTGTAAGTAAACAATTTACGTTTTCTGAACAGTAGGCATGTATCAAATAATTTATGAACTATTGTGAGGAGCCATGGGCTAATAGTGCTTTTTGAGAGGTTTTAAAGAGTTCGAATGACATTAAACATAACATTTTCAGAAATAAATACCACAAACTTTACCCTCCAGACTTTACATATTCTTAAAATAAACATATTATGTATAAGACTTAAAACAACAATGAATTTCAGGGAACTCCATATTTGTAACAGTCCGCAGAGTTATAGATTTCTAGACATGGCTTACTTTCATATGTATTATCCAATACTAGTGATATAAATTCGATTATAATTTTTATTGTTATATCAGTGCTTTGCAATGCCAGCAGTTAAAAATAATTTGGGTGTCATTGTAAAATTATCATACATTAAACGTCATAGAACTATATGACAAATTCAGGGGGGAAAATTACCCTCGAAAGTTGAGGCTCAGATACATTATAAATATAATGTTGTTCTATTCCTAATTAAGATTAACTTTTAACTGTCCCAATACTCCGTTTAAAAATCTATTTTATACGATGTAAAGTGTTTCTTAAAGAAACACTAAAAGATAAAAACATAAATGAAGGAATGAAGTTACAGTGTTAGTAATTTTAAATTTAATTTCTCTGGATTATTCGCTCTCTCTTGCACATGAAATTCGGAACAAAGACTACGAGGATAGCTTCTTCATTTCCCAATATTTTAGTAACATTGCAGATTTTTATTTTCGTAGAGTACAAATTCTTAAGCATTTAGTAACAGGTAAAACTGTAGGAAATACCCTCATGTAATGTCTGAATTTGCCTGTCTAATATCAATTTTACTAGAAAGGTGTTTTAAGGCTACCTAATTGTGAAAATCTTCAAAGTATCATCTTTCCCCATTAGCTATGTATGGTCTCTCCAGATCATTTGGAATGTAACGATATCATAATTACGCGGTTTGAAAGCTTAAAAGGGGAATTTTCAAAGTAAATAAATAGAGCATATTTCCAATTTTTAATGTATTTTCCGCAGTCATAAATTTTACACTTCTTGTACCCGTATCTTACTACGGCTTTAATTTCTTTTCCTTGTGGAAATAAATAAGATCTTTAAAACGAATGGAATGTTTGTCTCCTGAAGTAATGCATTTTAATTTAATAAATTAGAAGTTCAAAGATGTTTATTATTCCACATTCCCCTTCCCATTTTAAATGCTATAACATTTATCTAAAGCAAAATAACAATTAATCCATTCATTTGTTAAATAAGTTGTATTAAGTATACTATGAAGAAATAGAGAACCCGGAAGCAGAAAATTAATTTTCTTTATGTGCCCACTAATTTTCATAAACATCCAGAACGGAAGTTGCTAAAACTATTTAGATTCCTTTTGTGAACACCCCACTGCTGTTATAATGATATGTGCTCAAATTCGCGGCTTTTAGAATAATGACTGTGTGAATGTAAATATATAAAAATGTCTGCATAAATAAATGGAGATACAGCAATAGCATAGTAAACATACTCTGTTTCAAATACCAGTCTGGAAATGAACCATGGCATGTTAATGTATGTATAAACAGCAGAAAAGGCAGTCATCCCTTTGCGTTGTTGGAGGGTAAGTATAACAAGTAGGGGTGAGCACAACAAAGCCATAAAACACCCTAATGTCACAACAATCCTGGTCCTGCCGCGCGCAAATACGCCCCTTTACTTAGGGCCATAAAACATTCTTTCTAAGAAAAGTTGACAGTCTGGCCATTATAAGGTGCTTGGAACTACGCCTTAGAATGCTAACGCCTCTAATTATGTAGTCTGTTTAAAGGCACAATGCCCTCCTATTTGTCACGCATTTTTGTCTATATTTGTAGGAATATAATTATACTGCATATTACCTCTAATTTATGTTTAGATGGTGTGTATTTATACAAATTATTATATACAAAGAGTACACTGTAAACGCAGTACCTACAAAAGCATAATGTCATGTTTTCTTTAAATTTCTATACTCGTCCATCTATTCTGTGAAGAAAATTACCTCTCCATTTGAAAGTTAAAATGATAATATTTCTCTTTTAGTATGTGCCTATGTGCCACAGTACACCTATCTACAAAATCGTCAGAAATATTATATTGGCATGTATTAGTGAATTCATAATATGATGTTTACTTTCTCTGCCACTTTTCTAAATAGTCAGTATTCTATTGTACCCAAAAATTTGTAATTGTGTACGCGTGAGAGATAGAGAGAGAGGGACCTGAATATCTTTCGAGAATGTGACACCGACAATTTCTAGAAAATCCCCCACCCCATGCTGGAACATTTTTCCTTGTTTTTTATTTTAGTTAAAAACTGCTCAGACGATATAGATTAAAATACCACATGTTTAACATATTTGAATGACTAATAAAAAGTATATCTTCATTTTCTGTGAATACCTTCTGTTACATCGCCTTCATAATGACTGAATTTTGTGTAATAATTGTATATACAGGCTGTGACATCGCCTTCATAATGACTGAATTTTGTGTAATAATTGTATATACAGAGTGATTTATGAAGAACTGACAACTTGTTTCTTTAATTGTTTCAAAACGAGTTATGCTAGCGGCAACTTATTATACCTGAAATCCAGAGAGATCATGTACTATATAGCAAATGTTGAAGATGCCCTCCATCCTACATAAGGCACAACTCAACACGTCGTTCCATGTTACTGGCCACTCGTTGGAGGACTGTGTTGTCAATAGCTTGAATCTCCTTTGTAATGTTGTGCTTCAGATCGTCCAATGTCTGGGGACGTGTGGCATAAACCCTGTCTTTTAAGTTACCCCATAGAAAGAAGTCCGGCGATGTCAAATCCGGAGATTTCGGTGAGCACAGGTTCTTGGAAATTATCCGGTCGTCAAAGAAATTTACAATTACTGCCATGGATTCATTTGATGTATGGCATGTAGCACCGTCCTGCTGAAAATATCCTTGACTCAGCTCTACTTGCTCAGCAAACTCCATAAAATCCGTCGCTACTCTGCAGTGTTCACATTGTTTTTTTTTAAAAAAAAATGGTCCCACTATTCTCTTTGCGGATATTGCGCACCAAACTCCGATTTTAACCGGGTGCATAGCCGGATAAATGGAGCAATGCTTCATCTGTGAACCATGTGATGGACAATATGGTAGGATTTTGCACAATGAACGCCTGAAACCAACGACAGTAATTCAGTCGTCTATCTTTATCTGGTTCCTGTAACTGATGGACGACCGTAATCCTATACGGCTTTAGATCTGCACTTTTCACAGCTCTTTGACACATTGCGTAGCTGTACCCTGTCTCCTGCGACAAACGTCTTAATGATTTTTTGGGTGACTGGTCCAGTCGTGCTCTTACGTCAACAACAACCGTGGGAAGTCTAGATAAACAAGTTTTGCCTTTTTCACTCACCAGAGATCCAGTTGTTTCCAATTTGTTTACCAGTCCCAGTATTGTGTTTCTTTGGGGAGGATTCCGAACACCAAATACTCTCTGGTATGCCCTTTGAGTAAGTGTAATTGAATTCGTAATCCAGTATTGCTTTACAAGGAAGAGTCGTTCATTTAATGTGTACTCCATTTTCACGTTGACTAGAACAAAATCTCAATTGTCAACAATAAAACTAACAATTACGAATGAAACATGAACATATAGCGACAGGCAATCGCAGCTTCCAGAATATTCTGCTTAATTTGTTGCTAACATTGGTGCATTGAGTGAATTTCGAACAGAATAATTAAAGAAATAAATGTGTCAGTTCTTCATAAATCACTCTGTACTTAACGGGATAAGAGAGAGACAAAAATTTACTTCAGGAAAAATGTACAGCTAGCGTCAAATAAATTCTTAACCTTAAGAGTTTTCGAAAATTTCCATTTTGTATGTTTACACTTTTCCAGCCATCATATAACGGACATGCTTGAAAGAGCCCAATTTTTCCCCTCTTTCTGTTTCTTCCATCTAAACATTTGAATGGTTTCTACATTTTTATGTAATTGAGCACTTATTACTTAATTTAAAACCATTTCTAGGCAGAAATACATCTGAATAACAGAACGTGAATATCATAGCGTATAGTGGATATATGAGAGTTCGCCATGTATAGAAAAATTCGTATAAGCGTTCGCATTAGTTTTTGTCTGTGCTGTATCAGTGATTTGGAGTGATAATATGAAAATTTGTGGTGCTTTTAAGCAAAGAGTCTGATAAATACGGCACTTTAGGCTTAAGAGGGAATATCTTATAAGGATGCAAGGCGAAGACTTGCAGGAAACTTTTTCTCCAAACAAAAGTTTAAATGAAAAGGTTAGTTATTGGAATGAAGAATAAAACTTACAGCTATCTTGAATTTTTTTTTTTGTAAATAGTCTCCGAAGATCTCTTCATTTTTGTTTTACATAACCGTGATACCTTAAGGAACACACACAAATTACTGTCGAAAAATGTAGATTTATTTAAGGTTTACACTGTATGCCAATTAAAATGTTTTGTGGTATTAACCATTTTCGTAATATTTGTTGTTTTTCATTTGAGTTTTTCCACATTTTAAGGTCTAAGCTTTGAAATGTGAAAATAATCGCCACCCCCCCCCCGAGCATTTCAAAAGAACCCACAGTTTCGGATCGAGCATATAAACCATCTGCTTTATAAACAATAATTTAATGTTGTGTCATCCTATAAAATGTATTTTGCGATAGAATTAACTAATTGAAACAAATTCTGGTTAATAAACAGGATCCGTAAAAAAATGTATACACACTTTACAAACAAAATTTTTATTTTGTGTTAATGGTGAAATTAATTATGTATCACTGATTTATATATGCTTCTTTGAGGTAGTATTTTATATCACAACACTGTAAATGCCAGTGATTGTAGTGTAAATTAACATTATTGTATGACAACGATTTGAGATGTTTGTTAATTATAAGCATTGTTAGGAAATAAGTTTACACGGCCTCACTGAAACTGACAATAGGAGCGGGTAACAATGTAGCGAGGGGGTGAGTTGTTTATCAATTAGAAGAGACAAGCAAATGACGTCAGAGTAGCGTGCCTTTCTTTAGAAATGGAGGGAATATCTTCCCTAGAGCATATGTTTTCGTAATTTTGATTGGATAAAAAAATAGACGCTAATGTTGGCGCGCTTTATTAACCAATAGCAGCTCTGTTATAATATTTAGGCATATCGGGGTGAGGGAGTATAAATTCTAAAGCCGGGTACAGGTATCGCCCAGTTCAACAGGATCATTCACGGGTTACACGTCGCGCAGTTTAAGAGAATCATTCGCGGGTTACACGTATATAACAGTTTCAGTCGGGCGTGTATCAAGAGTAATTATGTGAAATTGATTAATTGTGACGGCAATAAAAGTGTAAAAACAAATTCTTTTATCAGTGTTATATTTTAGTAATAACTCCTTTCCGTTTACACACCCTGTTCAAGAGATTTGCTCGACTGAGTAATAATAGCTAGCCGGAGGACAAAGAACTCAAAATTAAACATAGTAAAACAATAACAGGCGCTCAGCAATAAGATAACACGAAAGTTACCGCGACATCTTGCACCTGTTCAGTTGCTTTGGGTTCTCAAAATGGTTGCCATTAGCAGCCAAACACACATCACAACGGCGAATGGTGGCTTGAGCAGCAGGTTAGTGTATTCCAGGGATTTCTGTATATTCTTGGCGAAGGGCCTCTAGCCAGGCCATATTTAAAGGGGAGGTTTTAGGGTTCACCTCCCAAAACTTCTGACAGTGTTTTTCATTTAAATTCATAACAAACCTATATGGGAAAATTTCGTAAGATAACAGTAGGTCTACTGCCAGTAGCACATTTACAAGGAAAAGAGAAACTTAATATTGTCGCCTTACATAGGTAAGATGACCATATGCCCCAGTTTTCAAAGCGGTCTCGGCGTTTTGTGCTGTAAGATGGAATATCTTCATTCTGGTGAGATTTTCCGGTCTGTATAAGTCTGCAAGCAATTTTCTTGTCCACATAACCTCTATATGCCACAGAGTACGTACATGGTAACTGCATAGGGTACTGTTAAGTTTAGATCCAGTTATGGAACCCCCCCTCCGAATTTTTTTTCTGGGTACGGGTACGCCTCCAGCGTGGGTCGTTTCTTGGGGAAAGGTAATTTGAGTCCCATAAAGGGACACTATTATGGGACGCAACTTCAAAATCCTCCAAAGGTTAAAATCCAGAGGTGTAAAAATCTCATGAACATGTCTCGGCCACTTTGATTCACTGTCACACGTCACATGTTAATCATAAGAATATCTGTGAACAAAACTTTACACTACATATTCCACAGATAGTTCAATGCAACTCTGAAAACAACACGCACGGTTGGTGAGAAATTACCTTGTGATTGACGTTTCTGCTGCCACGCGACCGTCTCGGTACGCTGTTGCCATATTTACTCGCTGTCCGTTTGCAGCGGCTGCTGCACATTTATCTAACTTTTTTTTTCGCAGGAGTCGTAAGTAATGCTGTAGGGCCAAATTCCTCTTGTGCTTTAGATTTTCATTGCATATACACTGCGCATTGTGAAAATTGCAACACCAAGAAGGAAACGCATGAATTCAATGCATTTAATACTACAGGTTAGGTACCTACATGACAAGTAACAAATTATAAACTTTTCAAATCTATACATGACCTTTGAGCCCTTATATTCAGTATTTGGTGTGGCTTCCATGCGCTGCAATTAGAGCTGCTATACGCAGTAATATTGAATCAAAAAGGTTCTCAATAAGTTCCTGAGGGATTTCCCTCCACGCAGTTTGTATTCGAGCCCACAAATCCGTGACATCGTTACTGGAGGACTGTGACGCACCAGGTGCCAACCAACCATATCCCAGACATGTTCGATGGGCGACATGTCAGGCGAACGTGCAGGCCAGGGAAACAATGGTACCCGTCGCTCTTCGAAGAAGGCTTGTACATTCCTCACAATATGTGTCCGGGGCATTGTCCTCTTGAAATGTGGCCTGTGGAGATACCTGAAGCAGGGGGAGTACCTCAGGCTCTACAACCACCGTTAGGTACCGGTTGCTGTTCAAAGTGCTCTCAATTCGTAGGAGGTGAGATCGGTTGTTATAACCAATGGCGCCCCAAACTATCACACCTACTGTTTATCCGCTATGCCGCTCAACAATACACTCTCCAGGTTGCGCTCACCACGGTACCGCCGGACACGTATGCGGCCAAATTGAAGCGGGACTCTCCGAAAAGACTACACTTTGCCACTCAGCTCCCCAGTGACGGCGTTCACGTGCCCATTGCAGTCGGAGGAGCTTGTGGTTTCTTGACAATGGAAGCCGACGTAATGGCATGTATGCAACCAGTCCAACCTGCAGCAGACGGCGACAAACCGTTGATGCAGACAAGTTCACACCTGTTGCAGTGCTCCAGCGTCGAGCTAACACTGGATGAAGCTGTCCGTTATGGTCATGCGGACAAGATGACGGTCATCCCGTCTGTGATCATGTTCCGTTGTCCAATACCCTTCGCTGCGTACGACCTTCACCTATCCACTGCTTCCACACACACGCATCACTGTCATAGCAGCATGCCTTGTACGAGCCGAAATGTCACGGTATGACAAACCCGCTTCCCGGAGACCGATTATTCTGTCCCGCTCACATGCCGATATGGCTCCCTCTGACGTCGACGAGGCATACTGACACTCACTTTATGTTTCCACCTTGTTTGACAGCTCTGCTGACTACACTGGGCGCAACACTGACCTTGTCGGACCGACACCCTGCTCGGCCTACGTGTACCCCATCTCTCTGCAAACCTAATCACTTATTGTTTGCGCACTCTTCTACACTTCCAAGTTTGGAGTTATTCGGGAAATTCTTTCTTGGTGCTGCAATTTTCACAAACGGCAGTGTATTTACTATAGTATTTTTATGCAGATTTAACGCTGCAGCGGTTCTCTCAAGAACTTTCTACAGAGAATCAGAAGGCCACCATTATCCTTTTTTTTTTTTTCAAAATATTCTCTAACGGCACATAAGAGTTCCCTAGCTTGGCTTGCGATAGTTACACTTTTCTCTATCGCGCGCGCTTTACATGTACCACGTCTGTAAGACATTTTAAAATCAACAGTGCCACCACTCATAGTTGAACGAGTTAATTGTTAATAGTTAATTGTTCGTAGGATAAGAACAAGACCAGTGTCCGCGAGATATAAAAAATTGTACAGTTTTGAATATAGTATAACTCTTAGAATAATCAAATCGTTACGGAATAACACTCCGAATACTTCGCTAAATGAAATGCTTTCAGACAAAGATCAGGTCAGTACATGAACGGAAAACGCGAGTAAATTTCCACTGAACCCGTAGCTGTTGCAACGCCGATGACGTCATGCCTATGACGGCAATGCATTCTTGTTGCCTGATTGGTCAGCGACCTAAGGAGCCCATACACACCGCACTAGCGTCAATCACAAGGTAATTTCTCAGCGACCATATATATATTCTGTTAAAAGTGTGTATACATTTCCTGTGGGTTCCTGTATATTGTGCCTAGTACAAAGAAGACAGAAAAGCAAGTTTTTATATAAATAAACTATAGAATATGAGTGACAACAATGAAAGTGGGGAGGCTGTTATAACTTTCTTTGCAATATTGTTAATCCCGTTATGTTTATTAATATTTTAATTTTTTAAAAGATGCCAGGAAGACACAGGTGCCTTGAGCGGCATTTAGCAAAGAGCTTTCAGGGATATCTGTATTTTAGGTTAGAAGTTATTTGATATGTAGTAATTTTGTTGTATATTGTACCTTTGCCCTTCCCAAGTAGATTCTCAATAGAAGGGAGTTCAATACAACTAGTCTTTCGCAAGTTTTGGACTAAAATATGATCTTAAAAAACACCTACGAATTCGGTCTAGAATATGGATAGTTTGTTTCAATTCCCTTCGTGCTGGCTCTATTCTATGCATATAAAAGGAATTATTTTGTTCTATTGATTATCTGAAATGCAAAATCGAAGCCACACACTTAGAAGTGAAGAGAGATTTTCGTTTTATGCCGATGGCTGGTAGCCAATTTGGACACGTGCCTAAGTGGATCGCAGTCGGTAGCCGCAGTCTTTAAAAACAGGCATCTGAATAAAGAGCGGACTACTAAATAAAAAAGGTCTATTTGTTCATCAAATGTAGCATAAACTTGGCGTGACGTGCGGTTTGAAAGGCATGCTTTGATCAGCCTTGTTAAAATAAAAGTTTAATGGAGATGACCTAATTTTCATAAAGAAATTCGCTGATCGAAGAATTATACTGGTTCTTACCAGCAGATATTAGCTCCTTACCTCACCTAAATGACAAGGCATAGGAAGGAATAAAGTGCAAGGGCAAAGGGTGTGTCAACCAAATGTTCAACAGAAGTGTCGTTTATCGTACTCCATCTTGAATTTACTACAATCTGAGATTCTCTTAACAACTTGGGAACCCATCTGACGCATTTTAACTGAAATGGCAGCTTTGAGAAGGGATTTGGAAAACTTCTGACAATGAAAATAATCTACATTTATAAGTTTGCTACTAACCTTTACAATTTCTTCAGCAAAACCAAGATTATGGCACTCAGGGTTATATCAAAGCCACAGATTCGATTTAAAAAATTCGTTGGTATAATCATTTAATATGGATATTACGTTTCATTGTGTGGTATAGATTTTCTAAAATCTACAGTATGTATTGAGCAGACTTTGTGCGATATCACTTTCAGATAAATCCCTACATATATCATGCTTAATATGTTCTTTTTCACAACAAACAGCTGATTACGAGTATTATGTATTAATCTACGCGATTATTTGCCCTCTCAAAAAAGCAGCGAATTTTTAATTCTTGAATAATTTCGAACTTCAGCTCTCACGGACACATCTCCTGTGCGCTAGCATACTAACCATTGGTCTCGCGTTGTGTTTAAGAGTGTAAGAAAGAATTAAAACCTCGAATCGTAATAAGGTGAACTTTTACCAAAAACCTGGAGTAGTAGGTGTATGTTTTTATCGAAGCAGGGTTAATGCCGCTCATTATTTTCGATGTTCTCTCACCAACTGCTTCGGGTTGAAACCGTTAAATCAGTGCTGTACAACTTATGTGCTACCATCAAAATCACTGTTTGACTACTATAGGTTAGTTAAATTATATTCGAACTCGCTCGCGGCCTCTCTCTACTGCGCGAGACAACCGTCAGTCACCGGGGAAATTACGCCGGCTGAGTCGGACTAAAATCTTTACCTTTAATAGATGCTGGAAATGTTGACCTCCTGGTCTCAAACAGGCAGCATATCTCGTGTCAATATTCTCGCTCATTCTCCGAAGCTCACCAGCAGGAATCCTTGTGATTTCTTGCACAATGTTTTCTCTTAAGTTCCGGTAGTGTGCGAGGATTGGAACGATACACTTTGTCTTTTAAAGAACTCCATAAATAAAAATCACAACTCGTTCTCCTGACGTAACATCAAGATTCCACACACGGACTTCATCAACTTCATCAAAAAGACTTGTATTAATCAATAGAGACAAGCATGGAAAGCCACACCCAGAAGCAAGTTACACGATGTCTATATTTCCGAATCCAAACTTCAACATTATCATTTCAACCGCAAAGACCAAGTTATAATAACTCGACTGCGTATTGGACATACTTCTATAACGCACAAACATCTCCTCAACCGTGGCCTACTCCTAGATACAACCTCTGCAGATCCAACCTCACAGTTCATCATTTTGTTACAGCCTGCCGTCGCTATGTTCAACACAGAGAAAGATTCGACATCCTCAATAGCTCACCAGGCGCCCGAAATACAGCACAAGAAAGAACTTTAAGCTTTATGAAAACAACAAAATTGTATAACAATGTGTAGCACACGTATCTAGAGAATTTAATGTTTATGTATTATTACTGTTTTAAAATGTTGTATTTTTCATTGCAATCAAGTTCTGTATTCTAAAGTGGTCCCGATATGACTTTATAGTTGAAGCGACAATAAAGAAATAAAAAGAAACTCTCTGATCTCGTCCAGAAGACTGCAGAATCGTTTCAAGTGTTTTATCCCTACTAAGCTACCTTACGTGTGCATGAAAAATTACTTCACTATGCTCAGAATCTGATGTATTCAAAAAACTTCTGAACAATCGGTGGCGTATAGAAAATGATTTATGTAATTTACTACACGAGTTACAATTTTCATAACATGCTCGAACTTGAAAACCTTTGCGCATAAGGCTCCGTGGGGGGACAATGCAGTGATAAAGACATTTTGGAAATGAATTATCTTTAGCAAAGAGCAAGAAATCCATTATTCTTACCAGTCATTGAATATGTCCCATCTCTTCTAATAGTAACACGTTCAGATAATGGAATGTTACTATCCTTAACAAAAATCAGGATTGGATTAAATATGTCTCTTCCCCTAGTATGTTGATGAAGTGGCAGCACTTTTACCAACTCTTCCTTAACCGTAAAATCATGAATGGCCATTCCAATAAATACACATAACTGTCCAATATCGGAAATATCAGGGCTTTTATCAAATTGAAGTGAAAAATATTCACACGATTGTAAGTCCTGATATAATAAGATCCTAAATTGTTAGAAATCTTGTTCAACCCGTTAGCAACAATTTCATGAGACAGTTGAAGTGCTTTTATGGAAGATTTGTGACCATCGAACAGAGTTCTGCGGCATTGATCATAGCTTCTACTTCCCTGCCACTGAAAGATTTTTTTTTCTTTCAGCTAAAATATAACAGATTTTGTAAGAGGCCATTGTCACGTTACTACTTTGCTCAACTGGCTTTGTAAACGCACATTGCTGTAATATTAATTTAGATCTGAAGTCACTAACTTTATTTTTGTAATTCGGAATTCACAGAAACTTCACTATTGAAGTTCGTGTGATTTGTCGAAAAATGACGTTCTACGTTACTTTTCTTGGGGACCGACACACAATTCTTATACAATAAACACAAATTCGACACTGAATTCGACAAAACAACACTGCTCCTCCCAATCATTGTTAAAACTGTAAGTTCTTTGGCTTTTAGCCATATTGTATTAAGAACAATCGTTTATAACACAAGACACGTAACTGAACCTACACTTACAAGTCCCCAAGTTGTACTGAATGTTTGGTTGAAAAACTGACCCCCTCCTCTCGCTTTCGGTACAAATAATAATATTCAGAAGCGCGGCTATGTTTGCGGCATAGCTTTGTTGGGATTAAAGTGACTTTGTCCCCAATTCCCAACAAGTTGAGGTCTGAGGATCCTCGGAGAGGATAGGTATCTATGAATCTGTCTTGTCAATGGTAGTAAGTTTCATGACACCACATTGGCACAACTGCTTGAAGGGATAGAAACACTGTTAGGGCAAGTACCCTTCTTTTGAGAGGAAAAAAGAATAGGACTGGTACTGTTTGGTTAGGGAAGTAATGAATACACGCTTCATGGGTGCGTACTGGGAAGATGTTCGGAAGGAAATAGCTTTGTCTTGAAATCTGAATTAATATAGAAATCACCGGAATAAAAATTTGCTTATGAAGAGCGCCAGGAAAATACATCGGGGGCGCCGCGTTGGACAGGACTGCGTTAAATCAGCTATAAACTTCTCCATTTTTCTTATTTTCCACTTTCCTCTTCTGCGCATTTCGATAATTTATCTTAATACTGTTTATCAGCTGGTATTTTCATCTTCCCCATCAACAATTCTTCCAGTGCATGTCTTAGAGAGCAATTTTTCGTCTCATCCCGTCCAAGCTCTTCTTCCTTATTAGTTTCAGCATTGTTCTTACTTCGTTCCAATCTTTACACAACAGCTTCCTTACTTTATTAATTAATTTTCTTTCATATATGCCATGGGTAAACTAAAAAGCTAAAGTTACAAAGATAGAATCAGACTGGAAAGTCAAATGCCATAGCCTGGGTTTGAACCAGGAATGTTCGGCTTACATGTCGCTCATCTAATCTTCTGAGCTACCATGGCATGTCGGCATGGCATTACATTCTCTAACTGTCTCACATTTTCCCCGTTAAACTACGGATACTTACGAGATTTAAGTCGCCATTGGGTATGTTATCTCAAAAATATCTCTTGTGGTTTACCGGAAAAAATGTGTCAGTCGAATTTAATGTCGTACCGGCATATTGTCATAGCATCTCATTTGGTTGGAGCAGTGGCACGGTAAGCCTTGTGATTCGTTATACATGCTCCATTCCTCTCGATTTCAAATGCTTCCTTCCAGTCGTATCTCGTTTCTTCGTCGCAGTATCAAGTTTTCCGACTTTAAAGTCTCTACACAAAACGCTTCACTAATCTCTTGGTTGATTCTTTCCTCAAGAGTGCTCAGAAGATCCTTCTTTTCCTAAAAACTTCCTTTGCCATCTATGTCCTTATGCCTACTTGACAAGACAGCTCGTGTTACTACGAGACTTGCTGTACATCCCAGCTATCTAAAACTGTCCAACTGTTCCACTTTTTTTCTCAATTACCGTAGTTATTATTATTATTATTATTATTATTATTATTAATCAGGCAACCTGTGTCATTTTAAGATAACTTTAGTGAAAGGATATAAGACAGCTTGTGAATAGATTAACATGTCTTCTTTCCGTCAGAGCCAGTTCATCGAAATCCCTTTCTCCAAAACACTGTAGTCTCTGGTGATGATGGCTAGTTAGTTGAAATGATCCAAAGTGTCATATCGATCAGTGATCACATCTGGCAGTCAGAGGAAGAAAAATATTCTTGAGCTAGTACGTAAGATAACCAGAACTATTGCTGAAAAAACTTCTGCCCTGAAAATTTGCATCGTAGGCAGCTTTGCATGTATTTAGAAAGTAAATAAATAAATACTGTTTATTAGCATTCTAATAATCAGAAAAAGTCTTCCTTCACAGCACCAAGAAGATTTTTTTTCTAAACAATCAGAATACTGACAAAACTTTTGTTAGTTTTGTATATTACTATTTAAATAATATGTTAGTTACTTTAATGTTTTCAAAATTGTCTCCATCATGTGAAATCTGATTAATTAGCATAACAAAATGTTTTCTCTTAATAACTATTAAAATACCTGCATAAAATTTAAAACACTTTTACAGCAATGATAGAGTAGGACGTGAGAAAACTTTGAAAACGTTTGCATAAAAATTGCAAGATTTCGAAATTTTACCTCTGCGTACCCTTACATGCTTATATGGCCCTCTTATGCTCCAATTGTTTAATTCCTTATCCTGTTAAGAGTCGGAAATGCAATTAAATACAGGTTTTTACTTCGCCGCCCTATAGTTGTCAATGAATGTCATATATCTGCAATAACATGTGTCTTTAATCGTTATTAAAAGTCCTAAACATCAGGTATGATACTACGGACATTGTCGTTAAAATAATACAATATAGGTCTCGATATTCTGCAATATGTAAGGAGAAAATTGTTAAGTCAACAGCATAGCAAAAGCTGCTCGTATTGAAAGTATATAATGGAAGCGAGCTACAACATAATAAGTGTCATGGAGAGTAATATCAATAGCTGAGTTAGCTGAACAGTCGCTTGATACTGACACAATATCAAGCAACTGTGGTGGGTTATTTTTGTGTGTTTCAGCCTACTTAGAATACATAACTTATACACATAGCTATTTTATGAATGTACCAATTTGCATCGCACAAGAACAGTTTATAATAAATTAAAACATACTAACACAACATTCAAAATATTCATTGTCATAAAATTGATTTTGGAGTAGCCATTCAAATACCTTGTGCTTAAAATGATTCAACGTAATAGTACTTGACCCGCGAGGCAGTTTGTTGAACGAAGACACAGCTGATCAAACGAGTTTTTTGTCAAACTGATATGATGTTCCACAAGCAAATGGTTATTTCTCGTGAAATAATTATGTATCTGGGTTCTATTAATATAATTCCCGAGATTTTTCTTTATTCTTAGTAGCCAAATATAAATAGCAACATTGACAACAATTAAAATCTTCTCTTCTACAAACAAGGTCTTGGCAGTGAGCAACATAGATTGAACCCGTCAGTATACGTAAAGCCAAAGTAATTTGGATGCGTTTGGATCTTAGCGTAAAGCGGTGGCAAATGACATTAGCTGCTGCGTCGGGATTGGATGGAAATGATTGCATAACATTACGCAGCGTCGGCGGACAAAAGACTGGTGTAATAACAACAGCAAAAGATATAGCGGTTCTCAATCCGTTATATCTAGCGGTCCTCTCGCTGAGTACCTTAACCCTGTGACGTCACCTGCGACTCACTTGGAGCTCGTCCAACACTTCCGCGTTTCAGAATAACTTGCTTGCTGCCACAAGGATGAGCGCGATACATGCCGTGCCATCTTGAGGTTGGATTAGGAAGCTTAACTCTGCGTGTCTTCCCATGCGATGCCCGGCCAGAGATGTAGCTGGCGGCCGGCCGGCAAGCGCTGCCATATCCAACAATGCTTACTTAGCACGAGAATTTATTGATGTGAGATATAATTCTAAGGGAAACAGAAATCTGCGAAGAATGTTTTTAGCTCCTAAAATTTATTATTTTTATGATTCTTCTGCTCAAAACGAGTAAAATTGCATTGTGTCGAGAAGTGAACCGGGTCGTGTTGTAACTTATCAAGAAAACAAAGCACTTTAAAAATGTTGAAGACCAATGTTTATTTCCTGGTATATATTTACAGGGTGGAAATCAAAACACTGGACATATGGATTTAACATGGAAAACCAGTTTTTTTGTGAATACTCTCTCCCTGTTAATTTCAAAGAAAAATTGTATATGTGTGCACGCCTCCGTGGTGTGGGGGTCACATTCAAGAGGTCCCGAGTTCGAATCTCCGTTAGGGTGAGTTACCTGGATAAGATTTTTTCTGGGTTTTTCCTTATCCTGAGAAGACGAATGTCGGTAACTCTTGAGCTCCAGGGATGTCGGGCCCATTTGAGCATCATTTCAACCATTTCACCGTTCGAATATCACTACCCAGCTTCATGAACGTTAAAGTTCAAGAAAGAAAGAAAGAAAGAAAGAAAGAAAGAAAGAAAGAAAGAAAGAAAAGAAAAACAAAACTATTGTAATAGATTTATAAGTGAATCAGAACAGTATTAAGATTTCTTATTTTATTTACTAACCCCTTTCTGTCAGCAATAATGCATTACAATGTTATCAGCTTTAGTTGCTTTCTATAACACATGGCCCACAATAATGAAACAAAAGTAATGATGTAAAGAATTAATAGAGATTGTCATGCTATTTTCCTAAAATAAACAACAAATAAAGTGTCTGCTTTTGGGTTCTATTACTTTTTTAATGTTCTTAAAAATATTCTTATAGCATTTATCTTTAAATTCAACAGGGAGGAAATTATCTGAGAACTGATTTCCTATGTTAAATCCCGATGCCCAATGTTCTGATTGCACCCTTTTTACTATAAAATTTCACATATCCCATTTTGAGGTCATAATTACAGTGCAAGATGCTCTAATAGGTTATAGATACACCAAGCTATTCTATTTCTCACTTCAATGAGCTCTCATTGGTCCCTTCGATTTTCAAATTGGAAACGATGGCAGGATCAATATAGAAAGCCGTAACAGGCCTCAAGCCCAAGGCAAGTTTCGTATAATAGGTAGGTATCAGGGCTGGTGTAGAGCTCCACGAAAATACTAATTTAGGGCGGTATTTCGAGACATCAATTACATATTATTACAAATATTTAGGACATATGTCCAGAATAACAGAATAATCGTAGTTGCCGTTTTTAGACAAAGGATTAACTATGATCTGATCTCAAACTTCATATCAAATGGGACATAAAGAATCTTGGCAAAGGCACACTTATACCGGGTCATCAAGGACCGCTAGGAGAATCTATTTCTTGTTATTCTTCTCTATTGTTATTTAGCCTTGAGCTAATTTGTGTTTAAGGCCATTATTTAATGTAGCATACATATCTCCAAAGTCTGGAAACATAAACATTGATTTAGGTTGGAAAAACAATAAATATTTTTATCAGCATAAAGCTTCCTGAGAAAATGCATTCGAAAAGTTTTCCTTTCCTCTAATTAATCCTCATTTGCTTGAAATAATTGCTGTAAGATGGTGAAAGTTTATCAGGGGAAATTCTACTGAAGTTTTACACATATAGAAATGTATTAGGATAACATTTATTGGCAGAATATTATTGAACATTTTCTATATTATGATAGCTCTTTGTTTGAGAACTCTTCCGGTCCTAATATTATTAACTGTGGTACATATGTTCAATGTAAAATGAACGTTGTTTGCGCTTCATATATCTTGATTACTTTAAGGAGTATTTTTGTGACAATGTTATGATCAGTTGTTTCTTCATATCACCAACATTCCTCTATTAGGTCACGAACAGGTGAAAATCAGTTCTGAGCATTCGAGTTCAGATGCATCTCTTCTAAGAGCTCTTAAACGCTTTGGTGATACCTACTAAGAAGCACCTACAGGGAGGATTTCGCAAGTTAAAAATAAAATATGAAACTGGCTCAGAGTCATTGGACACTTTTCAGATTGCATTTTTGGTTCCAGTTGCACAATTCGAAACATGTTTACCTATTTCAACATCTTAAGGGAAGAGAATACTCTGTTTATATTCTTTGTGTTTTTCAAAGAATTATTTTAAACATCTCTGTGTTTAATAGACACAATTCTGGGGGAATATGACCCCCCAAAGTGGATTTTAAACATGTTTATATCTCTCGGACATTTTAAATTAATTTGCTTCATTTTTTCACTGAAATTTTGCCAATTAAACTAGCTTTCTTCTTCAAGAAGGAAATTCTAACTCTTCTTATAGTAATTTAGAAAAAAAAATATTTTAAAATGAAATAAAAAATTTTCTAATGTACATATTAATTCAATATTTTTGAGAGGAGTTAAATTACATGTAACACAATTTCTTCTTCTTTTTTATTTTATTTTTTTAATATTCCCTTGTTTTCCCCGGTTTGTTGTACTGTGTTTTCTCAGGTTTATTTTACCACTTTATACTGCAATTACTGTTACACATACATACACACAGACACATAAACAAATGCCCATACCATGGTGGAACTCGAACCCGCGACCCTCAGTTTGGCAGAGCGCCGAAGCTGTAGGAACGTCCCAGCGACCACGGCTGCGAAGCTGGCTTCTTTGAGAAGTTTTAATATTTCATGAAGAACACACTCTAAAAATGTCAAACAATTATAAGAACTAGTTCTAGAAATATATCAACATTATTGAGTGCATGGTTGAAATGGCTAGTTCTGAAAACGATGCATTTTTAGCTTTGGTTGTAATTTCTGACAATCGCATGAAAGCAAAAACATTAGTCCAGCATTACCTAAACTAAGTATTAGGAAGTAGGAAATGCGAAACAAATACACCGCAGAAAATGTTCGTCTGAATAGTCATAGCTCGAGTGACACCTCGCTCCACAGGCATTCAAAAATGACGTCATTTAAAGGGCCAACTCATTATAATCGAGGGACATAAACGTTTTAACACTTGAATGCATGCCTTAGACTTTAATTTTATACAAACAAATGAAAAATCATTTTTTCAAGATTTTTTATTGTGAATTTTGGGATCTCCTTTTCCCTTAAGGAAGTCCTATCCGGTGAACTATCAATCTCCAGATGATTCCTTTAAATATTGTAGTAAAACTCCTCCAAATCTGACTCCGTAAATTGAAATAGAAAGCTGTAGAACAAAATTTCCAAATAAACTCCTGAAGAAAGAGAAAACAATCGCATGATAAACATACCCATTTCTTAACCTTTGGGAATGTTCTTTTGTGTCACTAAGGACCGGACAAAATAGTTTATTATGCAATCTAGCATTGGGGGTATAAACAATGTGCATGTATGTTTTATTTGATTGACTTATAATCACATAAATCTTGTTGTGTGTTACAGCGGTGAAGTTCGGCCGCATGTCCAAGAAGCAGCGAGAAAAAGTTGAAGATGAGGTGCGATTCCACAGGGCGCAACTACGTGCCCAAACGGAAACAGCACCGGACAGTTCGGTATTCGATCAACAGACGCCGTCATCTTCCGATCAGCTCCAGCCGTACAACGGCGGGTAAGTCACATGTTTAATGCCCTGCCATAGATTTCTAGCTGCTCCGGAACTCTTATTGAAATATTTAATAAACTGTATGCAGATATGTAGTCACTGAGTACCCGTCGGGGGATAAAAGAAAATCCAATGATAGCTCATATTTGCTCAGTGTTCGTCAAACTAAAGTTGACTACTCAAGGGGGAAAAAAGTTTCCTCTAGATGGAGGGAATCAAATTTTATTCAGCTAAACATTGGATTACACTTTTCCATTTTTCTTTTTACTTTCTCTACTACTTGCCTACAGTAAGAAAAAAAACCCAAACCAAAAATTCGATACTGAGATTTCACCGGAATTATGGTTTTTGAGTCTACCCGGGGGGGGGATTAGAAAAAGGTCTCTGTGTGCGCCTGTCTGTTTATTAACAGCATAAGTCAAAGTCAAAAAATTGGTTTAATACCGAACTTCATATTTAAGTTCAACATCTTCCAAATTCAACAAAATTCCCACATTCCAAACAAACTGCCTTTTACATGGAAAAATTCTCGTTATATTTTTATTTTCTCAAAAATAACTAACGATTTTGTGATTAAAAACCATATGTTTTAAGATATTTGCATGATAAATAAAATGTACATTTTGAATTTTCTGTGAATATCTTGTGAAGTCTTCTTCATTCTGAATGACATTTGTATAATTGGTAAACCATGACATCTTCCTACACAAAAATAATATATATATATATATATATATATATATATATATATCATAAAACCACGTAATTCATATCAAATAAAATTGTTTGCAGCATTAATCATTTCTGAGATATTCTTTGTTATAGATTTGAATTTTCAAATACTTACCACATTCGGATTTATGTGATGAATAGTGTTATTATACTTGCAAACAAAATTTTATATTTTCTAAAAACAACCGATTACACTGGTTTCTCAAACTACATTTAAGCAGCTGGGTGGTGGTGAATTGCATTACTGACTCTACCCATGATGTACTAAGTAGACAGAGGCAGAAGATGCAGCTGCCATGTTGTAGACCTAGTCCATTTGGGCTATTGGGCCATAGGATTGATTTAATGAGTTGCAGTTACATAATTGCTGGAAGCAGCTATTTTTTTAAGGGAAATCTTTAGAAGCTCTAAAATATCTTTCTACAAGACTACTTGGTGGAATTCCCACATTAATGTTTAAGAACGCCTTCACTATAGTAATTTCCTTGGAAATGTTAAATTGATATCAAATCATAGGTGTAGCATATTGTAAGAATCTGGGGTAGAGAACAGCTTTCATTACTGTAGCTCTCTAGCTTTCCTTTGGTAACTGCTAAATCTATGATCGTCATTCCTCCATAATTAGTGTTTATCAGAGAGCCACTGTAACCTTACTTTCCTGTCCATCTAACATGAGTTTACCATAGATAGATATGGAATTCTGTTAATGAAACAGTTTGAAGCAAATATCACTTAGTTCACCTATTTAGGCGACTTTACTGATCCTTACACTTGTGAAATGATATACAAGCATAGGTACCTACTATTGGTAGGTAAGTGATATTTTAAAACAGGATTCAGAACTGCTGCTATTTTGAGTTCAAAACAAAATATAAGTAACATTGCAAGTTCATAATTATATGGTACACGACCAATACTGTAAGACTTGTTCAACCCAAAATATATTTTTGACATCAGAGTTGCATCCCTTCAAATTGTAGATTTTATGGTTAACTGAACTGTAACAATTACAGCTATGAAATGATTACAGACTTATTTTTGTGAGTAGATTATCAGAAAAAAATACTTTTATTAAAATGTAATGAATATAATTAAAACTTGCAACAAAAATAATTGTTAAGGGTAATTAATTTACTTTTGTTCAGTTGCACAATGTCATTATAATTTACTGTTACAGATATACATACAATAGCGACCTGGGCAGTTACACGCCTGCCACTCATGGTGGTTACGCTTATGCTACAACCCCAGTACAAACTCAGCATCAGCAAATGACATACGACATCAGTGCTGACTATGTAGACAGCACGACGGCGTATGATCCTCGTCCTGGACCTGGTTTGGACACCCTTTCTGCCGATAGTGCTATCATGGCAAATGTTGTCACAACAGGTATGTGTTTAGGATTATATTATTCTTTCATGGTTAGATATTTAGTCATGAATTAGAATCATTAGAGTGATATACTTGCCTAACATTAGGTATACAGTACTTGGATAGAAAATGAACTCGTCACAACATGGGCTAGCATGCATAAATCACTGTAACACTTTTTTCTAGACTTTTCTGCATGATCACAAGCACTGTTAAATGTTTCTTTGATTAATATAGATAGTGAGCGTTACTAACGTACAATTAGAAATCACAGAATAATACTTAGGAATGGAAGCATGCCTAGAGCACTTTTAGAGCTGTTAAATATTGTTAAACCTAATACAACTGAAACTTTGAAACTAGTGAATTATTTAAAGCTCCAATTGTTCCATTGGGGAAACTCAAGATACCATCTAATTGGTTTCATTTAACTAAGGAGTGAACTAAGGTTGCCAGATTTCAGAATTAAAAATATGTGAAATTTTGAAAATGCCTGCCAAACCACTTAAACATGACATAAAGATTTTTCTTATAATATTCTCAAGATTTCTCTCTCCTTATCGTTTCATAAATGTATTACAACTTACACTACCAATTAAACAATATTCATCTTGAACAACTTTAAACAGTCATGTATATGTACAGTTTTATTTATACTTTGATCACAAACTAGGTGTCAAATGTGTATTTTACAAATATATAGATGGAACAGTCAGTCATAAATTTGACGTTACTAAGATAAAATCTGAACCTTTTAAAATATGTATTGAAATTTGTAGGTAACAGTTCAGCCTGAATGAGTTCAGCAAAACTTGTATTTCTCTTACAAATTATTTTATACAGAAAGTCATGTGAATGTAACACAAGATTTTTTTAAATAATGTGTTTCATGGCAAAAATGATTAAATCCAACATTAAAACCTATATTTCAGAGAGTTACTCACACTGCTAGTTGTTCCTCAAGTCAAAGCATCTGATATGACCACATATAGGAGTTAAAAGGGGGCTATACAAATGAAAAAATAATAATAAAACAACCTGCACTTAAAACATGTGGCCAGTCCACAACCAATTTGTGGTTTCAAAAGCAAAAGGATGGAAGGTATCATCAAATGGATCAATGTTCACTTGTTATTCATAATTTCTTTAATTTGAAAATAAATATACAATTTATATTTTAATCTATAAAAATGCTATTTCAGTTTACCATATTAAATAACATTTTAAGCGTCTTAAACTGTTAAGTGTCAGAGTTTCAAAATGTTAAAATATACCTACATTGAAAAATAAAATATGGGTGAAATATTTCTGATACAATAAGTGGAAAAAAGAAGAAAATGTGGATGAACTACATGAAACCTGTCAAACTAGAGAGCATATATATAAATATAATAAATTTTATATTCTAACAAAAAACCTAACACATTAACAAAATTGCATTTATTTGCAATGAACTTAGCCAAAAGATTTTAGGATACATTCCTGTCTCAGAGAGAGGAGATAAAACAAGTTATAAATAGATATGGATTTATTTTATTTCTTTTCTTTTCAGAATTTTAGGCATAATTTAACAGCTAGTTAATCAAGTTATAGCATGTTTCAGAAATGAAATGAGTAAGAATAAATATAAAATCCTATATGTAAATGCAGGTGGGAGAATAGCATGCCTGCCTCACCTTCAAGAGGTCCCATGTTTTCATATCAATTAGTGTGGGTACCTGGATAAGATCTTTTTTTTGACTTTTATCTTATTCTCAGAAGGTGAATGTCAGGTAACTCTTAAGCTCTATGGATCCTGAGTTCATATGAGCTACCCAGCTAAAGGACATCAACATCAAAAAAAAAAAAAAAAAGCTTTTTTCGCTCCCTGTTTTACTATTTTCTTTTTCACTTATATTGAGCAAACAGAGTTGCTTTACACTTTCATTGATATGTTTTCTAGCTTTGAGGGGGATTAAATACTTCATTTGCCAAAAGAATAAAGAAGTCAACTTGAACACAAAATTTAGCTATTGCAGATGAAATTAAAATGATAGTTTTTGGGTGTACATTCAGAATTTTTCCTTGGAAGCAAAATATGCTATGCAATCCTGGTAACTTACTGCTTTGCAAGAGTGAACATAGCTTTTTTCAACATGCTGTCCTTTTGTGCATGCACACTGAATTCAACACATCATGATTTTGCAGAAAACAGAATACGTATGTACGGCCAGCTATTTGTTTTGTTTCCTTCTCTAAAATTGTTTTGCTTCCAAATGTTCTTTATGAAAGAGAAAACACATATATGCATTAGTAAACAAGAATTATGAAGGCATAGAGAGAAATTTGTCTAAATTCCATTAAAATTTTAATTACACACATGTTCAATTTATTTTAGATGGTTTCTTTAGTTTTTTCAAATGCTATGAAAAATAACTCAACAATGTTGCAGTGTTGTATAAAGTGAGTGATTTTTTAGGATACACAAAACACATTCCCCTCTTAGAGTGCATTTATTTGAAGCTCTATATCTTTCACTTGAAGGTTATTTCTAAAGATTACATTATGTTACCACATATAGAGATTATAGAAATACAACCATTAATACATTCTTCACATTTGATTTATGAGCTGGGAAAAACAATTTTGACACTATTTCATAGAAAGTACCTTTATAATTCAACATCTAGACTACAAAATGGAAGTAGGAGTTCATTAGGTCATACCAATGAACTATTTCTCATTTTCCTCATATAGAAAGACATTTTCACTTATTCTCTCACCTGCAGCTTACTGTACACAGCACAGAAATTCCAAGAAAGAGCAGAAAATTGTCGGGAAGAGAAAGAAATGTCTTTAAAGCATTAAGTACAAAGAATATTTTAAAAAATAATTTTTTAAAAAATAAACAGAATATTGGAAAGGTAGAATCAGATGACTGAAAAATTCAATGCCATAGTAGGATTTGAACCACGGATCTCCCGGTCTCCGTCCGGTTGCTCTAACCACTGAGCTACCATGGCAACATGCCGACACGACATTAAATTCTACAGCTGATTCGCATTTTTCCCGGTAAACCACAAGGAGATCTCAAATTGTATTGAGATGTCATGTTGTGTGAAAGAACAATTAATTCCAAACAGAATATTATTTTCAAAATATTTTATTTTCCTAGGATTCCACATCTTAACCTACTTCTCTATAAATTTCCACCATTATTGAAGGTTTTCATAACAGGAAACCATTTTTATAACCTTTGTCATAGAAAGATGTCACTCTGATGAAAGCCATATCTTCTTTCACACCATCTTACAGAAATATACAAGAAATTTCACAAACATACGTTGCTAACTGTGTAAGGAGTATGGGAACATGCAATGAGTGTAGGAATGGTGAGGAAGTGGGTCAGGAAGTTCAATGAAGGTCATAAAAATGGACAATACCTCATCACGTCATTTGATTGGGAACAATTGGACATCTTACTTGGCATCAAGTGATTTTTGCTTATTTCTTCGTCTGAACAAATTCCTTGGTGGCAAACATTTCAATGAAGATGGTGATGTGAAAGAAGTTCAGACTAGGCTTCCATCACAGCTTTCTATGATAAAGGGTTACATAAAATGTTTCCAGTTATGACAAGCACCTCATAATGGCAGAAACTATATAGAGAAGCAATTTAAAGCATGTAGAAATCTATGAAAGTGAATGTTTACTTTCTCTACTACTTACCTATAGTAAGCAGAGGAAGCATTGCATTCCACCCAAAAATTTGGTACTAAGATTTCACTGAAAATGCATGTTTTGAGGCACCTTTCATATTTAAGTTCAGGATGGAACACAAAGATTTCCAAGAAAATCCCCCCATCTCAAACTACCCTTTACATAGGCATTTTTTGTAACTTTTTATTTTCTAAAGTGTGTTTCTTAAGGCTTTTGATTAAAATACCATATGTTTCAGATATTTAGATGACAAATTAAATGTATATCTTGAATTTTTTTGTGAATAGGCTGTAAAGTCCTCTTCATTCTGAGTGAGTTTTGTATAATTGGTAAACCCTAAGAGATGAACAAAATCTTACTACACAAAAAATGTAAATCTCATCAAAACCCACAACTTATGTCAAATAAACTTTTTTGCAGTATTAAGCATTTCCGATATGTTCTTTGTTATTGTTTGAATTTTTAAATATTTATACTTTTTTCAAGTGGAAAGTCACTATTTGTTTTTTCTTATGGTCATGGAAAGAACATGAAATTTCAAAGCCATCACATAGTGATCTGCTTTTTAAAAATCTGATTATCTGCTGTATTATTTTTAATACCTAAATCAAAATTTGTAATGTGTAATGAAAGTTTCTCTTGATTAACAAGAAGTAGATACAAGAATAAGCCTCTGTAACAATAGTTTGTAGAAGAGTGAGTAGAGAAAGTCATGCAAATGCAGCACATCAGATTTTTGTTGAAAATAATATTCTCTTGATTTTAAAAAATTATCCATACTTACTATACAGCATGCCTTGTACAAATTTGTGTACACAACACAACATACTAACAAGGCTGGAGCATGTGTGTTATGTCAACTTCACAGGAGGAGTACAGTCAGGTTTTCAAGTTCCTGAAAAGTAAAGATTAGAATTTGCCTTATGCTGATCACTCAAAGCCACATATTTGTTTATGCTACTTTTAAAATGTCACAATTTTATAAATTTCTCTTAGGATTCCACTATACGTGAGATTTGGAGGGTAAAACTACGTAGAAAATCCAGAGACCATATAGTGCAATGAAAACACTTTTGTTAGCAAAGCTTTCATGCAGTTTTAATTAAAGATTATAATTTTTATGTATTGCTGATGAATTTCACCACAAAATTATAGCTTAGGTATTACACTTACTACTCAATTCTGCTATCCCGGCTGTGGCGTTAAATTTTTCAGTTGACTCTATAAAAAACTTGCCTAGGCCAGGCTAAAGTCTATTAAAAGTATAATTAATTTATACAATAACAATAAAAAATTCTGCTATTCAGTTTATCATATGCAGATATACTTAATTAAATGTGAAAGGAATGCTAACTTTCATACTGTCCTGCAAGACTAGAAGGCAAGTTTAAATATTCAGGTCCATGATGAATGAGGTTTAAGATCTGTGCACATTTGGATGTATTCATTAATGAAAATACATTTTTCTCTTGTTTCTTTAGTCAACAATTATGAGCTATGTACTGAACTGCAGGATTGTCCATATGTCAGATTAAAAATTATCCATAGATTTCTGATGGTTTAAAAGCAGTATGAAGAGAGATGCTATTTCCATTTCAGAGGTTTTGTAGCTGTTCTATGTGAGCATTTGAAGATGGGGTAGATTTTTTTTTTCTTTCTTGTTCGGTAATTGCAATATGTACATTGTTGCTGCCTGGAAAAGCTAAAACAGCTAAGTGCAAAAGTCTATTATTGCAGATGTTCAATAAAGGTTTCATAAATCTCAAATACCAGGTTAGCTTTAGTTAGTCACCACTTAAGAGCACACTATGCAGAAATCAAAGGTGGACTAAGTTTACAGAAAGAGTGACATACTGAAAGAAATGCTTATAGTGTCATGCAAAAACAAATCTTTACACCGTTAAACATAAATTCCTATTGCTAACATAAATTTACAATGATCATGCCATTGGCTTCAGGAATTGGGGTGAGGGGGGGTTCCAAATACCCTGGCAATGTTGATGTTAAAATGTCACTCATGGCAACTTAATTATTTCTTCCATTCTACTTTTAAAACTGATATTTTTACCATTTATGTGGGATATTTACTCATTCTTCTTATGAAAACAAAGATTGATATAAACAGTAGGTATTTAGAAGTGTTAGCATAAAATTATGCAGTATTATGAAGCATCTAGGAATTTAGCAAGGATAAAATAATTATTGGTAGTTATGAACAAGATGTTACGGACATTGCGCGCTACAACTTTTCTTCTATTTTTATCCTCATCCAGTTTTTTCTTCACACTCTACTGGAATATTTCTTGGTCCTTTTAATATCTTATTCTCTTCTCCTGCATATTGTTTTTGCTACTGCTTTTTGAAATAAATTATGCAAAATTTTCTCCCATATTTACCTCCTCTATTTCTTAAATTTTATATACCCTGACATAGATACAATTCATCTTTCTTAAGTAATAAAACCTAAACTGACATCTTTCTGGGAGAAGGCACATCTTTTCCTAATATAAATTCAACTAAAGTCTTTATTTTATAACTCAGCATTCATAAATGCTACATAATTTATGGGCAATATACAGAAGTATACAGTTTTGTAATGTATAAATAATTTCTTAAAAGTGAGCTAGCCATTAAAATACAAGTATGTATTTCTTTGAAGCCAAAATAAATTCCTAAATTATTGAATATCTGTATAATTCTTGCACTGAAGTGCATCTAATGATCTGTTCTATAACAAATGCTATATTGTTATTATATTCTTATAAGAATTCTTTTTCTTTATTTCAGGATCGCGTTTTCCAAAAAACTTAGTTTATTTTGTAAAAATTGATTGCAACTAACATAAGCAAGATTGTAACACATGGGGTACTCTTGTATAAGTAAGATGTGTTAGCAATCAAAATTCTATTCCTTTATCTTTCCAGGTTACTGAGTTATGATGAAAACCATTTGTAAATGAAAAATCACAATGGAAAATGAGCATGTCATACATGTTAGACTATGTTGAAAATTATGAATATATCTCTGGAAGTTTAGAAGTTAATTTTTTTTTTCACTCATTAAGAGCAAAGTCCATTCTAAAATGAAAAATTAATTCAAAAAGTCATTTTTTGAGACTTAGGGGTATATCTGCTCCCTTAAATCTCTCAGTTGCTGTACTCATTCTTGCTTGAGCATACACAGTTCTTCCTTTCTTATCACATCCCCATTTTGTATTTTTAATTCTCAATAATGTTTGAAGCAAATCAAGATATTAAATGGTCAAAGTGATGAGCAAAAATGACAAATGGCATTTTGGTATAGGATAAATTCTAAGCTTAGTGGAGAGAGAGCGAGACCAGTACCACATAATGAGGAAGGTAGGAACTATTAGAAGCAACTAGACACACAGCTCTACTAGTTATGCATGCACCTTAGCACACAACTTGCAATAATAGCAAACTGCAAAGCCTCTTTAAAAAATAAAACTTAGCTCCTTCAGCTTTTTCAGGCTAAACACAAGATCTGGAAAGTGATAGTGATCTATGTCATGCAAGCAAGAAATAAGAGATATTTTAAGAATAGTGCTGAAATTAAACTAGCAAGACAACATATATTTGATTCATTTCTGTTTATTCACACAGCACCAGTGTAAATAGCAATTATAAATTGGTGCAACTTATTTATATTCCTGACATCTTAAAACTTCAGTCATAATGAGAATATGTATAAACAAACAAATATGTAATTTGAAATTCTGTTAAGGATTAAATCGTTAGTGTCCTAAACTACTAAATTTTTCTCTTTTTTTTTTGACCAGATAGGTACTGTTCCATATCCATACCTAATCATACATTGTTATTTTAAGGAAGAACCTTCTGACATCATTAATGGATAAAGTATCAGTAATTTAAAACATTAAAAAAAGAAATTGGTTCCCTATTGCAGTGCCCGTTGGCTTATTTATTTATTTATTTTTTTTTGGGGGGGCTAATATTACCAAAGCTTCTTTTTCAGTCTTTCAGATCATGATTTAAGTGAACATAAATGTGACTACTGATCAAAGACAGTTTTGTACTGGAATGACTCACACCATTAAAACAGTATGATGATGATTTTAGTTTTTAATTGGCTCTCAGGAGTTGAGGACCTTGTGAGTCAGGCTGTAGGTGAGGTCAGATAGGAATCCCAGATTCTTCATTTTTAGACATTTGCCCAGTCTTTCCCTATGCTGAGGGACTTACGTATTTTCATGCACACTAGCTATTTGTATGCTTATAGTCAATTGAATTTTGTCAACTTTCCAACATATACACTCAGGGCCGTATTTAGAGGGGGGTTTCTAGGGTTCAAACCCCCCCCCTGAAACTTCTGACAGTTTTATTTATTTAAATTCATAGCAAACCAATATAGGAAAATGTCGTTAGATAACAGTAGCACATTTACAAGAAAAAGGAAACTTAATATCGTCGCCTTACATAGGTAAGGTGACCATACATTCCAGTTTTTGAAGCAGTCTCCATGTTTTGTGCTGTAAGGTGAAATATCCTCATTCTGGTGAGTTTTTCTTGTCTATATAATGTCTCCAAGCAATTTTCTTATCCATGTAATGTCTATATACTACGGAGTAGGTACATGGTAACTGTGTGGGGTACTGTTTAGTTTAGATCTATTTGTGGAAAACCCTCCCCGAAACTTTTTTCTGGGTATGGACATATATACACTGATTGATTTTGGACAGGTATGCACACTACATACATGATTTTCAAGACAGTTAGCAGAAATTATACACCTTCACAATCAGTCTTTGAAGTAGGCACTGTTTTAGTAAGTCTGTGAATTATACATTGCTAATTCCTAAATTCAATGCAGTTAAAGTCCTTTATCTACAAATAGCAGCATTTACAGAGACTTCAGTTTATGGCATACAAACTAATACCATTACAAGAAAGGACAGTTATTTTTAGAAAGGTAGAAACAGATGACTGAAAATCATCTGGAAGATCCGTAGTTCAAATCCCAGTTATGGCATTGAATTTTTCAGTCGTCTGATTCTATCTTTCCATCCTTGTTCTACACAAATGGCTAGTGTGGAAGAACGATTAATTTGATAGTTATCTTGGTTTTATTGAATTTTATTTAAATATTTCACACAAGCCTAATCAAAGTAAACATATAATCTTCCCTAAAATTCTAAAGGTTTATGGGACCTCCAATTGGGGATCCTGGTGAATTTGGCATAAATTTGCTTTTTTATTTTCAAAATTTGGAACTTCAGGATCAGAGATCCTAGCAACAAATACTGTCAGCTTGTATAACAAGGAATGCATCATATATGATAAATGTCCTGTAAGTTAGGATCCAGTTATGTAATATTCTTGATTTTAGAATAAATATGGCATAGTTCATTGTTACTTTCTATACCCAAGTTGTTTTTCATTTACTGAATATGTTTTTGAGTGACATGCACTGCCTAATTCCAGGTAACAGAGCAGTTGAAGCAGTTTGTAATTGTAGAAATGTAAATAGAACTAGTATGTGATGGAGAATGTGTTACGCAGGTAGTGGAGGGAAGACTAATTCTCTGAGCCTCCTTGGACAAGACCAACCACAGCAGCCCCAGCACCCGCAGTCGAGACCCAGCATGAACCAAAGAGTGGGAGGGGGTGGTAGTGGTGGTGGGAATAATGGTGGTGGTGGAGGGGGTGGTGGCAGTATGGTAGCAGTGAAACAGGAAGCTGCTACAGGTAGCTCTTCGGTGGAGAACTTGGTGGCAGGTTTCGTGGATAGCACTACGTTCCTGTCAGCATCACCTGCCCCTAGCAGCACTGTAACACGGCAACAACAGATGCAGCAGCTCCAGCAGGATGAGCCCTCTGAAGGAGAGCAGCCGGGCTCCACCGTCCAACCTAGTAAGACCTTCCCAACCTTCCCTCAATGGGGTGAGAGAGCATCATCAATCTTAGTAGGGTAAATAAACCACTGTCCCTGCACTCCTTTCCACACCTCCTGCTACTTCCATTATGCTTTGCAATTACAAGAAGTAAGAAATATACTTTTTGGTTAGGGGCTCAGTTTATTATGCAGGTTACTTAATGCTTTCTGGTCTGTTGTTGGGCTATGCTCACAGTGTCAAGAACCAGCTGCATTCTCAATGATGCTTTCAAAATTATTGAATTTACATGAGGTTATAATTATTTTGTCTGCTCTGCCATATTGGCAAAAGTTGTAGCTAGCATGCTATGGCCTGTTAGGTATTTATAAATGCTGTTTTACCCATTTATCATTTTAGTTCAGGATTTTTTTTAGAATTATAAACAATAATTTTAAAATGTGCATGCATATATACATAGAAAAAAAAATAGGGAAAAGAAAGAAAGAAAACAAGAACCTTATTTATCTGTCCCCAGATTTCTGGTTTATTGATTTTTGCTTATTTTTTCACCACAAAAATATGGTGTTCTTTAATAAATACATAATATGAATGCATATGGCTGTACTATTGGCGTCATAGGTAGCATAGATCTTCCACATAGATGCTATCAGTTGCACCCTTCATACTACACAGGACAATAAAACTGAAGTTTGTGATATTGTTACTTTTTTTTTATTTTGACAGTACTGATAGTAATTGTAGACTTCTCATCTGAAAGGCTTTCACTTCTTTTTTCTCTGCTACAGTACATCAAAGTTTGTATTAATTTAATAGTTTACTTCCAGATTATTCAGATTTTCATTAATGTGGATTACCTCTGATCCCATCTAATCCAAATAAACAAGGTTATTAATTATTCAGCTTTTATTACCTTTTATGAATATTTATTGTCATTTAAACTTTTTATAAACTCTCTTAAGTCATAATACTGACATATAATACTGTCACAAATCTTATATGCTTTTTTTTTTTAAGCAGAAAATTTTAAAGGAAAGAAATGTGAATATCTATTTAGATTTCTTCACTTGTTTCTAATTAGCTTAAACAGTTTTCAATCACTAGTGAAATTAGTGTCTTCCACATTTCACTGCTGTGTCAGACTTGCATGAAGATTTACATTTTTGAGGGTTCCAGATTTTGCTTCAAACTGCATGCAATAGTTGAAAACAGTATAGTGGTTACAATCTCACCCATGAATTTTTATAGAATATCTGAGTTCACTTGTAACTGAGGAGTGACAAGAAGAAAATTCCTGTAAACCCCTAAAAGTGAAAATTGCTTTTTCAGCAGTTGGCATTGGCAAGGTATAGAACCTGTCCTGTACCAAGTGCATCCCTTTTCAGAGAAAATACACACAGAATTCCTTTGTACCTTGTGTGTCAACTCTTTAGAAATTTCTGTAAGAGCATATCTGCATCTGCAAAAATCAGTGAAGTCTGACAAACAACTCTTAATTTTAAATAAATCTGAGAAAAGTAAAATAATTTACTAGACTGCAACACTGACTGAAAAAATTTCGAGCATCTTTACATTACACGGCAGAAAATGATGCATGTCTTCTACATTCAATGTTTGTTCTGAAGGAGAATAGAGTAAAAATTGTAATTTTGAAAATAATACTTAGTTATAAAATTTTGCTGAAATGTTTACTTTACAAAATTTCAAATGTATCATTTTTAGAGCTTTTTAAATTTACAAACAGCTGATTTCAACTAAAGCAAATGGGCATTATATACTTATTTAAAATTGGTTTAAATATTGGCATTAAAAATAAAGAAAAAATATAAGTTTATCTAAAATTATTAAGGAACCAGGATTATTTTAAAATTTCATAAAAATGACAAGCTAGTAATGAAAATTATTGCCTGTATGAAGCAGCAGACCAGAAAGTGTTGAGAGTTCCACACTTCAAAATATCTTTTGAGCATGAATATGTTTTACTTGGAAATTAGTATGTGGATATAACTGAATGTTAGCAACTAGAAAATGAAATTTTAAACTTTTTTATGGTTTAATTTTTCTTTAAGTGACCCCAACTCTCTCATTTTAAGATGTTCTTTGCCTGAAGTGAGCATTTAAGCTGGCCATTCTCTGTAAGCCATACATCTGCTGAACAACCCAATCACTAATGTTCGTGCTTACACAGGGGGTTTCAAGTATAATAGACAACTAGTGTATGCAAATGTACTTTTTTCAAGGTCTTTTGTTTAGCAGTTTATTCTAAGAATAAAGTAACTAATGGTGAGAACCTTGCTTTGTAGTTAATAGCTTTTGTTTGTATTGTTCACATTGGGAAATTGTTCTGTTGGTCAGAAAGGAGTTTCTTTGTGCATGCCACAATACACAAAAAGCACAATTCTAAAGTTAGTAATAACAGAAGAATGAGTTCTTTTGAAGAGATTTTTAATAGGGTATTTAGCTTAAGAAGGCGGCGCCGTGGCTGAGTGGTTAGACCGCTCGCCTTCCACCGAGGCGGCCCGGGTTCAATCCCAGGGACCTGCATGTGGGATTTGTGGTGGACAAAGCGGCGTTTGGGCGGGTTTTCTCCAGGTTCTCCGGTTTCCCCCGCCATTCATTCCACCAATGCTCCATCATCACCTTTCCTTTCATCCATTTCACCAACATTTCGTTTCATCTACTTCCTTCATCCCATACCAGGCATCGGGCTGATCACCCATCCTGGATGCTCTGTCTGATCCATGAGTGTCTGCTCCTCGACGGGCCTCTGACCCCAGGCACCCGCTTGTAAGTCCTGGGGGTGTAAGTCCTACATAAGAGGAGGGTAAACAGAAAATGAATGAATGAATGAATGAATGAATATTTAGCTTAAGAGTTAGGTTTGTGTTTGCAAATGTTTGTATACAGAAAACTGATGTGATTTAAATGGTTGTTACATAGATTTAATACCACAATAAATGCCCAGTACGTATTTTATATACATTTTAGTAGTACTCTTAAACATGTTATCAAAAATACTGCCTTTGTAAACAGTCTAGCTTCATTTAATATGCTCTGAGGAAATTATTTAATTGAAAACTGAATAAGTGGAATATTCACCTTCATAAATACTAATTTGGCATGAGAGCCCACAAAGTCCCAAGGTCTATTAACCAATTACTGGCCTCGTGCCCATATGTACACAGCAAAGCTGGGCGATGGTCCAATTAGTACAGAGGTGAGATGATCAGCACCACGGGTTCCCCAGATGGAATGTTAATTTTTGTGACTCACAGATCACTACCAATCGTAATTTCTCATATTTATCACATTGTTTACGGGCATGGCAATACATGGGCCAAGAAGTCTACACTCCCTTGGGTGGGCTTCAACCAATTCGCATTCCATGAACAGAAATTGGAACACATGTTCCAAATTACTTGTCATAGCGCTAGATGCACTACCTTCATACTTATGTGAAAAAGAAGCATTCTCTATTGTTTCTGTGAACCTCAATTCTCATTATTTTTAAGGGGATCGTATGCTTCAAAAGATATTAGGTTTTTAACAAATCCTGAATTATTGAAAACCTCTTTAAACTATTTACTGCTCACAAAAAAAATGTTGAAGATCCATTTAAAATGAAAGAGTTGGTGATGTTTATGATAAACTAGAAACTGTATAAAATTGAGGATGTACTTCAGCTCCAATTAATTAGCTAACAGACACAAATTTTCAAGCAAATGAACGGCAAGCCCCAACATAGACATGAGCAATGCATAGCTGTTGCATGGCTCGTAGGGCTTAGGAGGAAGGCATTTCCATCACTACACATACAGAAGTAATTAAGTGTAAAATAAAGTGATTAACATCCCAGAAACATAATATATGTTTGTCTGTAGAAGAACCAATGCTACCTAACATGCATGTTACCTAACTCTTGACAACTTTTAGTTAACCACTACTTCAAACAAGAAAATTCTAGGTAAGAACTGGGGCTGGAATCTAACCAACCAACTAACTTTTTTTGGACCTGTCTTCTGTGATTACAACAGCATCATCTCCTAAAAAATGTAATCCCCTCTGGTGAATTTAAAAACCTCATCACTAAAAATGAAAGATTTGCCTTAAAGGAACATTTATTTTTACATGAAGGATTTTACAAAATTATACGGCATTTTCCCTTAAAAGGGGATGCTTTGGAATTTGTAGCTCTGAACTGTAGGTACAGACGTAACTACATAGCGTTGCACTTGGATATCCTTAAGATTAAGATTACCAAATGTATTGCTTTGTGTATAAGCGATGTCTAATTGTTCTGCTGTATATTTAAAGATGCATTTGTTTGCTTCTAATACAGCACAGAGTTTCCTTGCTATGAAACCAAAGAAATGTCCAAAATGTAGTTACTTCTGTCTGACCCTAAGGTAGCAAAGTACAGTTGTTGATTTCCTAACTAGAATATTCAACCAGAGACAATGTCTTCGCTTGTTATCTCTGCCAATTACAAAATAAAATTGCCAAATATAAGCTTACAACTTTAGCTACATTTTCTGTTTTCTTAAATAAAATATATTATGTTATTTTGTTCATTTTTATAGCAGTTTTAACTACAGATTTTCAGAATTACTAGTGAAATTACTTATTAACATCTTCCACTTGCTTTTCAATGACAATAGAACAAGAGAAATTATTTTCATTTTACTAAAAGCTCTTAATTGACAATGATACTTCCCATGTATAATATGAATCAATATTTCCCTCCCTATCCTCCTGATAACCTGCATTTGATATTCTAAAATGGTTTTAACAGCAAAGGGCAATAAATGTTGTTAATAATAGCATGTCCACAAAGTAAGTTCCAAAAGTGCTGCTGGTTAAGAGTGGGATGTGGTTGTACAGTAGCAAAGCAGGAAAATATGGCCATCTGCTGTATTTTCAATTCTTAAATAGTAGGAGTTGGAGAGTAATGTTAGGGTACATATGGTTGCTGTTACACAATCTCCTACACACTGTGAAATGTGTGTAACAACCATATTTTTGCACACTAAGAAGCCTATGACAACAGAAATCCACTATAATTTATGTGAAGTGTGTGAATTGAACATCACAAGTGACAGTGTGGTCAGAAGATGGTGCAGGTAAATTCAAGCTAATGTATGGCTCCATTCAGCGAGCTGCATGCTGGCTCTTCTGCAGCAGTTTGATTGGGACATCCTCCAATCAGCACCAATCTCACACTCTGCAACGTTTGCTTCTTCTGCCAAATGATGCGACTTTTAGCAGGACAGCGTTTTGACAATGATGGTATTTTGGTATCCTGGTGCAGGTCTTCAATATTTTTGTTTTCTTTTATAGTTAAGTGAACCTAGTTTGTGGACATGCCTCAAACAATAATTCTTTAACTTATTTGTTGCAGTAGTTTATTGATCAGACAAAAACATTCAGCCTTTAGGCTTTGCTGTATGTTTGATTTTCTGATAGATATATTTGATACATCTCTTAGATGATAATGGTATACACTTATCAAACATAGAATTTATGCTTCTGTTACATTCATTTAGACAAAAAATTACAGCACTATAGAAACCTTGTCTCTTTAAATATAGATTTTAGATGGAGATCATGTCCAATTTTCATTAAAATATAACTAATATTTAAAAGTCATTTAAGGCAATTAAGATAGATACAACATATCTGAATATTCTTAGGGAAAATATTTCTGGCCAATCTGTATGCTGAAATTTCAGTTTAGAAATGTTTCTTAAAGGAACCAATAGATCTTAAGAGTTTATTGAAATATAATTGAGAAGAGAATGTTGTTCTGACAAGTGTTAAATAGATTTCACAAGAAGCTTTTGCTTTGTTTCCAGATCCAGCACAGATCTCAGAGCTATTAAGCAAGACTATAGCAGATGCACATGCACGAACCTGCCTCTTCACCACGGAACACATACATGAAATGTTCCGTAAGCCACAGGACCTCTCAAAGCTCATCTATTACAAAAACATGGTCAGTCACTCTCCATTTGTTTTATTTTTTTTTTTTTTATCAGAAGCTTGATAAGGGAGCTGCCATTAAACTTGCATTACAGTGATACCTTTTCAAGACAGAAGTAACATGCTCCTACATTTTTTTCTGTTTTGACGAGGTTTCTGTATCACTGAGATATTTCAAATTTTTTCTTTATGTATAGTTTTAAGATTAATTGAAAACACCATACCAATAGTTTCGGTATCATATATTTTATTAGAAAACACTCACCTTAGTACATGTGTAGTTTTTTATCCACTGCATAATCCAGCACATATTATGTATGTTAAACACATTACTTTAGTTTTTCCATCCTTTCACCAACACATTCGTCACAATACTAATTAAGAAATCCTATATTATACATTTGAATCTCTTTGTCCTTGCACTAACTAAACCATTCACTCATGCATTCTTTATTGATTTATTTATTTTTCTTAAATTTTTAGATTTGTATTTTGTCACGTTTGAAGTGTAGCAATAGCTCCTTTACGGATCATTTCTTGTTTCCCTTAGTTTGATCATTTTCACTTTATCCATTAATGAAAGTGCCAAACTTTTGTGTGATATACTTTTTCACAAAATATACAGCTTTTCTCACAATACATGTTCCAAGTAACAGACAACCCTGAAGGAAAATCACATATTTACAACTTTAAACACTTTCTTTTATTCTTGAAGTGATCTTTACTCAGGTATGCACATTTACAAAGAAATCTCATTTACCTTAATGACCTATATTTTCAGTTTTCTCAGAAGTACAGCAAGTCCAAAATAAAATGCATTATACATTTGCACTTTCCTTACAAGCACAGTATATCCTAAAAGAAGTGCATTTTAATACTTTGTATTTCCATTTTAAGCAGTTGAGATGGTTTTCGTTTCCACATTGAGTAGATTTTGTATTATTCAAGAAAAATTACATAAGTGTATGATATCCATTTCAGCTGAATATTTTTTTTAAAAAAATCACAGAATTCTAGCTTATTTAGTGTCCAATTTGGGCAGATTTCACTGTAATAAAGATTAACTCTATATGGTTAAACATAGAACTTAAAAATTAAGTGCTTGTGACTCTGCAAATTATCTTAAGTTGTGATATCTTAGCGAATGTAAGTTTAATTACTGGGATATATGAGAAAGTTTAATGCACTTTTGGGCTACATAAATTAACCCTAATACTAATTATATGCTTAATTGTAAAGGCTGAAAATTAAAAATACTTGCAATATTATATAGGGTATGATAACTTGCAAAATTTGAGATCCTGAAAACTATCTCTTGAGAGCTTGAAAAGGATACATGAATCAGATGAGAAAACTTAACATGTATTTAGGCACCTCACTATGGCAGCTCATTGGTACAGCATCAGCATGGAAAGCTAAGGATCCATGGTTCCAGTTCCAGCAATGGCAATGAATTTTTCAAGTTTGATTCAACTCTGCAACTGATGTATGAACAGTTGCGTTTCTTTTTGGCACTTAATGTTCTCGGTCAATTGCTCATTTTTAAAATAAATTCACAGAGCATTCATAGTAAACACCTGCTTGCTTCATAGTTAGATTCTGTTTTCATGTGCATGTTACAGTGTCTCTAAAGCGCATTCCTAAAATGAACTATGATAGAATAATGACTGATGTATCCTTTAACTGTTGTATTCAAAGGATGAATAAAATGAATTATGAGTTACTTCTTTTGGAAAACCATTTTAGATGTTCTAGGAGTTTTAGTTTAGTACCTAGGTTTATATGAAAAACCCATATGTACACAACACAGAGGTTTTTAAACTATTGGCTTCTGTTCTCGTGTGCTTGCAGCAGTGATCCTGAAGCACAATCCTGTAGTTCATGACAGGGAAATGTTTTCTTTGGACAGGCTGTTTTATTGGGTTTTTAGTTTGGGAGTTAAATTTGTATGTGTAAAGCATGTGTGAGGGTTAAATGAAAAGTAATGCCTAGCTTTGTAACTTCTCAGCAAATGGGGAAGATGGTGTGGCAGGAACATCTGACTTCTTGGCAGAGAAAGAGTTGGACGTCCTGTGACAGCAACCAATGAATTTCACCGGCAAAAGGTTGACAGACTGATTCAGGATGATATATCACTCAGAGAGAAATTGCAAGCATAATTAGCATTCACAAGAATATGTAGGCTATTACTTTGCTTGGTTATCAGAAGATCTGTGCATGATGGGTACCCTGGATGTGCATGTCTAAAATGAAAGTGCATAGACTTGAAATTTGCGAGGAACTCCTCTCGCTTTACAAGAATGAAGGTGGTGATGTTCTGCATGCAACTGTGATAGGAGATAAAGCATGGGTACACCACTATGACCTGGAGATAAAACGTCAGTCTATGGAATATCAACACAAAGATTTGTCTCAGAAAAATAATGAAAAAAATCATGACAACAGTATTTAAGGATGCAGATGGTGTTATCCATGTTGATTTCTTTGAACAAGGAACAGCAATCAATTCAGAGCATTACATTTACAATGCTGCAAATTTTAAAATGATGACTGATGAGCATCCAAAAGGAAAAGGGAAATGTTTTCCTGCAGCGTGATAATGCCGGACCACACACTTCACATGCGACCACAGCAGAACTTCAGAGACTGAAGTTCACCATCATACAGCATCCTCCATACAGTTCAAATTTGGCACCATCTGACTTCCATTTTTTCCTAATAATGAAATAAGATCTATAGGGACATCACCAACTTCCAAGCATCCGATGAAGTTGAGAGAACTGTGGGTGCAGAAATAGAGGTTGACTTCTTCCATGATGGTTTCAAATAACTTGCATCATTGGCAGAAGTGTATCCAATTGTCTGGTGAAAATATGGAAAAGTGAATATATATATATATTATATAAATATTTTTTATCTAAAATTATTTAAATATAATTTATTCTTCTCCTGAATGCAGTAGTTGCCCGTACAAAGAATACCACATTACAACAAAATAACAGTAACATTAAATGACAATAGCAATAATTAATATAATGATAAAATTAATTCTTAGGAAAATACATAAAAGAAGAAAACAGCAAAATAACAAACATTTAAATGGTAAAATAATAATAGAAAGAGAACAAAAATAAGAATGTTATGTTTGAAAAGTAAATAGCAAAACATGTAACATAAAAATGCATATGTTAATGTACAGTGTATAAATTATTTTTTAAAGATTTTTTTAATAATCCTTGCAGTGCTGAAGACCGATTTCTTTGAAGAGTTGATTTTTCATTCCGAAGTTCTTCAGGAAGCTTACTATTTTTCCTGGAATGGTCCCTCTGGCTCTAATCATAATGCCCATTACTTCAATGTGGTCATATTGGCAATATATTGTAGTAGGGTATAGTGGGTTCATAAATTAATTCCTTTTCTTCACATTCCAAGGATTATTATTTCTGCATTTATATATAATATTTCTAGTTTTACAATGTACAAAAACTTTTCCGGCAGCCAAGACAACAGTTTTTAACATCTTTTTATTACCTTTCTCCATTCTTGCCTGTTGGACCATAAATCTTCTTCAATTTCCCATTCATCATTGCCCCTCTAATTCCTTGAATCCATATGCTATGCGGTCTTCCTTTTCTCCTCCTTCCTGGTGGCGTCCACTTCATTATTCTTTTGAGTAATCTTTCATCTTCCATTCTTTTAGCATGCCCATACCATTCTAATTATTTCTGTTGAATAAAATCTAAAATTGCATTTTGAGCATTCATATTTTCTTTTATAATCTCATTTCTAATTTTTTCTGTTTTAGATATCCTAACAGATCTCCTCCAATAATCCATTTCTGTTACCAGTAATTTTCTTTTCAACTGATAGTTCAGAGTCCACACTTTGGAGTTATAGGTTATAATACTTCTAACTACTGTTTTAAAAATTGTAGTTTGTTTCTTTCAAGAACTGTTTATCCCATAATATGCCATTCAAAGTAGATATAGCATACTTTCCTGAGTTTATCTTTAATCTTATTTCCTTTTCTTTTCCTATCTTGTGTAATCTTTACTACCAGGATTTATAATCCCCTGTGTATTTCTGCATTTGATTTATTAAAATATTTCCATCAAAACCCAAGTTATGGAAGTGAAGGCATTACTTTTCATTAAACCAAAATCTGGTTCATTTAAATGGTTGGTCTGTGAATTTATATACCACAATATATGGATGTTACAGAATGTGTAACACAGTTTCTGTTTGATAATTCAGCATATAATATTATGAATGTAATAATATATTTTTAAGATAATATGTCATAGTTTTGCATGAAGGTTGGTTTCTAATATGGGAACTGGATATTTAGCATATTAAGAACTTTTTATAGTAGGCAATTCTTTGCTCCATTATTGTTTTATTGGAAATAAACTACTTCTAGCTCTACTTTATAAAAATAGTGATTTGCTAAATAATATTTGAAATTTCCTTTTGCTCACTTTTCAGCCTCCAGTTGATAAAAAAATGTCATTGTTTCACTTCCTCTGAAAATTTTGTAGTTGCTCTGTGAAGTATGCAATTGATTAAAATAGAATAGATACTTATTTCAACTCTTCATGATTACATGCTGGTTAAAATTGCATCCTTGAGGAAAAGATGCATTTACAGTATTCAATATTTTATGATGAAGGGTGTATATTCAGTACCAATGAGTACAAGTTTACATATACTCATAAGTGTTTATACAATTTTAACACCTTGAGACTTGCTAACATTCTTTACGCAAGCATCCATGATTTCAGTGTTCACACAAACCAGCAAAATTATGTTTGTTAGAATAAGTGTTTTCCAGCTGAACCTTTTCATATTATGGAATGATAATCTTTTCAATTTTCATAATAAATATGTATGTCTAATGTCAAATAATGCATGTTATTTGGTATTGGAGATATCTATGTTCTGTGGAAAACGTGCACTATACACATATATACTTTTTACAGGCGCACGAGGAGCTGTGGCTGGAATGTGCGCAGAAACTGACAACAGTTATACAGCAGATTATTGAATTTGCCAAGATGGTGCCAGGATTCATGAAGCTGTCACAAGATGATCAAATAGTTCTTCTCAAAGCAGGTAATTAAGTCACAGTGACAAAGAAGCCTCTTACATCTTCACTCACATGAAGCTCCAAAGTAAGCAAATGCTAATATGTTTACAACCAAACCAGGATATGCATATATGAGGAGCATAGAATAAAAAACCACTAGTGTATAGTAAAAAAGGTTTTCAGGAGAGAGGAAAAGCTAATATCCCCTAAACTTATTGACACTTCTTAAAGCCCTTCATACTTAACTGTGGTGCAAATGCCACTTTCCTAAATACTGTTATCACCAAAATCAATTTTGTTTAACACCACGTTTATAATGAAAATGTTCAGAACATAGTGCATTTTGAACAATTAAACTGAAAATATCATGAGCATTAAGAAAAAATGGCAAAAACGTATATTTGATATCATTTTTAATGCTCCCCATATGGCCTATGACCTTTGGAGAATACCTAATGCCACCAAGCGATGACTGAACCCATTTATGAGGTGGAGGCACCCAGTGGGGGATTCCATTGCCTCTGATAGTAAATCGGAGAGTGATAATGAGGATGGTGGTGGAATGAAAGGATCTACAACTTTTACTGTGGACTCCGAACCATGTTGGGCCTTGGGGATACTTCACATGAGCAAGTCAGAGGTGAAGGCCTGGATAGGGTTGACTTAAAATTGCCACCCCAGAACCAGGAATCAAATCCTGAACTCTCAGTACGATAGTTGAAAATGAAACCACTATGCTACCCTGGTGTCCTATATTTAATTATATTTTAATAAGTAGTTTCACAATCAGTTTTATACTTTGTTTTATGATTTTTTTTGGGTGGGGGAGGGAGAGTAAGACTTCAAATATTTCATTTCTCACTTTTTCTGTAAACACCTTTATGTTAATGTTTCTTCCAACAAACACAACTGTGTTTCTGTAATAAACAATGCCTATTTCTTCCTCCAAACAGCCATAATCTTCTTCATTTGGTTTCTGCTACAGAATGCAGACTATTCATCCACAACCTTCACATAAAACTGTAGCTCAGACTTGCATCTCCATTCACTCCAGAACCAGTGCATCAACATCCTTCTTCTTTGTTGACTCTGCTTTGGAGTGTTAAACCCTGGACCTGTTGTATAGACTCAAATGTAACTCCCCATTTCAGGAGATATGAATGGTTTGGAGGGATGGCAAAATGTTCATTAGGTTTAGATCTTATCACTTTACATCAAGGATAATGCAAGAAAAAGAGAACTTAATACTTCTTGGTATCTTTTTAAAACTAGGCATAAAAGACAAAACAACACAGAAAGTTATTTCAGTAACCCTTGCAGGCATTCCACTACATTTATTTGTATGAGATAATACAATAGATACATTTTAATGACATGGCACAAGTTATTTACCTCAGTTTTATTCTTTGCTTCTCTTCATTTCTTGCATTTTCAATCTCTTTCTGCTGCCTCTATTATTGCCTGCAACAATTATTTCCTTTTGTATGCTGTAATATGGCAAATCTACTATTAGTACTTCCTTGACACTGCTATCTATCTCAGATCTTCAATAGGCGGATTTGTTTTCTTCATTTGTTCATCTATTTTAACATGACATAATGTTACTAACAGGACCCAAGGAAGTGATATCTAATACTGGCAGCAACACATGCATTCCTTGTGCCACAGAATGAAAATGCAGCAGTCAAAGCATGTATGTGCACAGTGTCATATAAGCATTTCTTTGATTCTATAAAATGGTGCATATTGTTCCATTTATCTTGGTGGATTAAGCACTTTCTGGACCAAACGCTATATTTTGAAGCCATTTTACAATTGGAAGGAGAGCTATTTGAAAAAATGGATTGTACAGATCAATTCGGCACCATCGAATTAGGGGAAATTCATATCAAAAAACATTTTGTCTGTGGGTGGACTTGGTGCGTTTTGTTCCGAAACTTCTCATATCATGTATGGAGGTAATGAAACATACAGTTTCAGATTGTTTCAACCCTGAATGAGGGATTGTTTTCCATTTTAGGAATGCAAATCTGGGTTTTCCCTGTGTGAAGTATGCAACAAGCACATGATGTCCAGAAAACACAAAGTAAAACAACACTATGTTATGCTTCATGCCAATAAATGTAAAGAAATACTTTCTTTCTTTTTTATTGTTTAATGATGAATGCACAAATTGGTATGGGCTCTAATATCTGAGTGTTATCCAACATTTATCTTTTCAGGATAAGGGGAACCTCCCAAAAGAAAACCTGCAACTCACTCCAATCGGTTTAAGACTTCATGCTTTCTTGAGAGATCATTGATCACTACAGAATTAAATTAGATATAAATATAAAAATATAATATGTTTATATATAAATATAAATCTAAATTCCATTATTTTTGTATTTTTAATTGGTTCTTTTGCATAGCTCCCTTTAACTTCTGTATTCATATTGGGGACTTTTGACTTGAGAAACACTTGTTCACCACAGATTCTTTAACAGGAGTTTGTCATTTTTAACTTGAAGCACACTCATATTCATTCCCACATGCATAATTCCAGACTTACAGAGGGTAGGAAAAGATTTTAATTAAATAAAAATTTCCATGGCCCAGTCAGGAATCGAACCTGGGATCTCTGTGTTCAGAAGCCAGAAATTATTTATCTTGGTAACATTACAAAGTAACTGAGCATGCTGATCTTGACAATATAGCGCTGTAGTTGCTCATCATCTGTTTGTCAAAACTTTGTAGCACAGCATACTGTCAGCATTAACATACAAATGTCTTACTGAGCAGCTTAAAGATTCAAGATGTACCAGTGACTATTAAATCAGAAGTGTATACTTCAACTTAAACTCTCTTCTTGGAAATGTGGTAGTAGTAGTAAACACTGTTATACATACCTTCTGAAATGCTTCGTCAGTGTGAGTTGTAAGAATGTTAATATGCAGTTAATAACAATATAAAGGTTTATAATAATAATTCATGTAAATCAATGAATGCTGTTATCAAAATGTAAAGCAGATATTAAATTTCCATGTCCAAGCATTCATACTACTAAGTTTTTAGTTGGCCAAACATCCATACTAACAAGTTTTTAGTTGGTGTTATAGGGGTCATCAAAATTATTTTCTTTTGTCTACCTCTTAGCATGATTATGTCTTATGCACGAGTTACAAATTTTCTGCATTATTGCAAAATAGGCATCTATTGTTTTTCTCTGTTATTAAGATATTACACAAAGCACTTCAGAATAGATAGAAAACAATTTATTCTTTGCAGCTTTTTATAGTTTTCAGTAATGAAGATGTTTCCATGTACTGACATATCAACACACACATCCTTCTATCATTCTTGTGGAAGATACAGTTAAACCTCACGAGGCCGCTCATGTGCACAACTACTGTCTCAAAGAAATACGGATCAAAATCTAATACTTATAAGCATTTGCATACTTCAGAACAATTCAAAAGAGCTTATTTTATACTAGAGACCAGAAAGCTGTATAATTTTTCATTCTGTTTGTAATATAGAACAAACGCTACAGAACTTTACGGCAGGTGGAGCTGACCAGTGCAAAACTCAATAAGAAGCATGCTCCACCTTACTGCATTGTACAGTTATGATACTGTGAATTTACGCTGTAAAACTGCTGACATAAATATTTACATTCATGAAATGCAATAATTTGTTCATTAACAGCATTTTATTCTGAAGTTTGCAGTCCAAAAACCAGTTTCCATACCTTAACTGCTTGCCGAGTAATAATGTGCATTTAAACTCATCCTTCAGCAAGAGCCTACTGCTATGAATCAAAGCTTTCAGTCACCTGTCCAACTCTCTTTCTGCCACTTTGTTTATCGTATCATCTATGGCACAAAATATACACTATGTTCAGCTAAGTGATAAAGAAGAAATCATATTGATGTTAAATTTTATCTTCAGTAGATGCTGTAGTTTTCTTGTCAGCTGTAGTAAATTCAGAGTAGAACAGTTGCAATAATTGTGTTTGTTCTATTTTATTTGTTTTTAGTCAAAATGTCACTTAATGAGCAATGGGAGTGAACAATAATATAAAAATGGGAAGCGTTGCATCATCAGAGCAGGAATTAATTTACAATGTGTGTTTTTTTTAAAAAACCTTTCGTTACAACGCAACTGCATTTTCATAAGTCTTCTACTTGGCCTGTTTTGTTATTGTTATCAAGGTGAGATTTTAAAGTTACTTTCCTTATTGATTTAGGATTGCATAGTACTAAGTTGTATTTTCTTGAGTTATACAATAGTCTTGTTCCCAATTCCTACTTTTAACTTGGTGCCACCCTTTAATCCATGGCAACGTTGCACAGCTCCAGTAGTGACCAGAGCTCAGCCACCACAAATTCTATGACTGCAATAGCAAGAATGAAGAGTATAATGAAGCATACATTACTTAATATAGTTTCTTTTATATCTTTGCAGTTCGTGAAATATTTTTTCATAATGTTAGCTTTACTTGTGTTTTAATAATTTTGTGTACTGTTAATGTTGGTATGTGACCAGTTGTCAATTGCTAGATTTATAAACAGAATCTCAAAATCCACTATTTGATTCTTAATCAATCTTTATTTTATACATACTTTCTAACATCATTCATTTGTTTGATCAATCTATATACTTTAATAATTTAGTCTTGATTTCTTTAATCCCTGGTTTCTAAAAATTGTATACATGGATGATTTGCCAGTTTATTTATGTTATAACTAAATTAAATGGGATCAAGAGAATGATGTTTTTGTCTCTCTTGACATAAAATCTTTGTTTATGAATGTTCCAACAGAAAATTACCAACAAAATCATTATTTGAATACAGAAAAAGTAGAACACATTGTTATACAAGAGATTATCTCCTTCATGGATATATGCAATTTGCAGAATTATTTTGTTTTTGACAATAAATATTATAAAAAACACATGGCCTGGCTATGGGGAACCTGATATCCCCTGTTTTAGCAGATATTTGTACGAGTTCCTTTAAAATTAATATTACTAAGAAGTATCCACATATTTGGTGGAGGTATGTAGATGTCTTTGCTGTAGTCCTAGCCCATTTGACCAAAGATGTATTGACAATTTTTAATTGACAAAATAATAGCATGCATTTACTATGGAATTACAATAGAACAACAGTTTGCCTATTCTATATCTTAAGATCACTAAGATGGACAATAACCTTGAATTCAGTGTATATAGAAAACTTGGAATGTTTCTCCAGAGGTCAACATGTCATGGCGGATGATGTAAATGTGCAATGTTAGGCACCAACTATTAAACAGAAAAAATGCTGCTGCATTAGTAAAAACGGAAACAGTTTGGTATTGTTGTGAACTGTTATAAGCTGTCTTAATAGAAAAGTGCAAAATAGTGAATAATTGCAATAAAACTGAATATTAACCGCGAAACAGTAAATAAATGCAATAAAATTTAATAATGTTATTGTCTAATGCTTGGCATTTAGTAATGAAGCCATTAGTGCTCATGCACTAATCAACAAATGTAATATAACTGAATAATTACCATGCAACAGGTAAACAAATGAACACAACTAAATAATTGCTGCAGAGCAATAAACAAATGTAATAGAACTAAATAATTACTGCATAGCAGTAATTAAGACAACAACGACGTGCCAACCACCACATTGCTAGCTCTTCTGCTAGTTGTTATATGTCTCAATTTTCTATTCGGACAGCGTCATTATTTAAGTTCTCATTCTCTGAAACGATGCGTAAGTTCTGCATGTTGATTGTTGACTGCTGACAAAATCATGCCAAAATACATAACCAATTCAATAAATTGCGCCAGAATACATAACCGGAAGTCCTTATACAAATTTGGAGCATTTAAAAAGCCAAATGCCACACATTTGCAAAATTTTAGCAATGTTTTTTTCTACAGGGTAGCCTGCCTGATATTGTGCAGCACCCACCATGACATGTCGATCTCTGGAGCAACATTATCCAAAACTTACCCATGTTGACAATTATATTAAAAGGAATAGCTTTAACCCAGTACTATGCCAATATGCAGTTTTCCATCACCTGACACATAGATTAATATTCCAATGTCGAAAGAAGAATATAAGAAATAATTTGAATATAGCCAGACAGTTGCAGAGATTAATGGTTTCAACCAAAGTGCATTTATAATATGTTAAAATGGTACAAGTTTAATAAACAAGTTCAAGATGTTACTATTCTAAAATATATTGGAAAAGCAAAAAAGTATAGAAAATTCATATACCTTCCTAAAAGCTTTAGGGAATTTCAGTCTATTTTAAATCTTTTGGTATACAATTAGCTCTACAGAATAAATGAATTACTGAATAATCCTTTAAAAAAGGAGATTGATCCATAGTATTGATTGCACATGTTTTGGCAAGAAATATATCGGACAAACGAAACAAAAACTTATGATTAGACTGAAAGAACATCAGCTAAAACAATGTGACCATTCAGCTGTAGTGTATAATTTTTGGGAAGACCATCATGACATCGCTCAAGAAATCAAAATTCTAAAAAATGTCAATAAATGCACAGATTTGGGTGCTTGGGGAAAAAATTCAGATTATAATGAATAAATAAAAATGTTTGAATTTTGAGATCCCTCCCATAGACGATGCCGTACAGTTCCTTTTACAACCACCAGATAAGGTTTGTAAGGAGTCCATGGCAAGAGATGAAAACAACAAAGAGAAAAACAGCTTAGTCAACTCAACTGCTGAAAATAGGTAGGATGCTACCTGAAACAATTGTTTATTTTGAATTTTTAAGAAACTTGACGCAGTTGTATTAATGTATCAACTCAAGAAACATAAATATATATTAACTGAACTTTTATTAATACTTTTAATGTGTTTGTGTTTCAAACTTGTGGAGTTGTAACATTGCACTTCACTTAATTGTAATTTACTATGTACATTGGGAGCATTTACTTCCATCTTTAGCATTTAGACTGATTAGAGAGACTCGGAGATCTTTCTGTGTAAACTTGGAAATATCTATTGGGGAAGCTAGTGTTTTTTTGTAGAGGTGGCATGATGAGATTTGCTGAATTGGTTTACAGGTACCTTGAAATTCATTGGTTCTTGTTCCTCAAAATATGTATTACCTCTTATTTTTACAGTACAGTACCAATGGGTTAAGTTCATGATTATGGGACCAAAATGTGCTGATGCTGATTTATCTATTTGTATGAGTTTTATATTTCTTGAACACTTCTTCACTGGTTTCCAAAACAAAATGGAACCTAGGCTGTACTTAACTACAGTGAACATTAACTTTTTCTACTGGTTATTGTGTAATCAAAATGGCTCTTCAGGTGAATGATGATAACTTTTTTTTTTGTTGAGAGGATAGATATACTTTGTTTAAATTGCATATCTTGCTTTTTCTTTTTTAAGATTGGTCACAAAATTGCTATCTATATACTCTTCTGTACCTAAATGCTACGAAGAATGTGATTGTGGAGGACCACCCTCTACAAATGGACGTTCCTGTTCCAAATGTGCAGTGCTAAAGTGCTGAATGGTTTGATGTGGGCATATAGCCTTGGAATTCCTTATGGTGAAGGAAATAAAATCAATTATTTTGAGTTGCAGATAGAGAAGTATTTCTGTTCAAGGTTTTGAGGATTATCTTACAGGAGAAAAAAATTACAAAAAATAATTATACATAGTTTAGGCATGGATTTTTCCCAAGAAAATCTGATTATCACACCTACAGTAGTTTCACTGCTCTGTTCTGCTGTCACCATCTCCAGTTTGTCAAGTTGGTTTGTCCTCCACTGCAGCTATTTAAACCAATGATTTAAATAAACTCCTCCTTCCTGGAAAGAAGGAATCATGACATGAAATGTAAGGAGAAGAGGCTTCATGATCACAGAACTATAAAACTAATGTCAGTTTATGTTGTATTATTTAGACTTATGTTAGTATTGTTACCTCCATTTGTATCTTTCTTTGGAAGGAAACAAAAATATATGGTTTCTCATTGTGATTGAGTCTAAGATAACAGTGCTCTAAACATTTTAGAAAAAATGAAGAAGGCTCATAATAAAATGCAACCAGTTTCAAATTGGACTGCAGATTAACTGGAAGATTAAGATTTATAACAAATTACATGCTGAGCTCTAAAGCTCTGTTTTAAAGCATGTTTATAATATTTGTTCATAAGATCCCTAAAGTATTCTTAAATATTTACATTGTATTTAAATTTGGAAAGAACTTTTTTTTTTTGCAATGTTGTTCTCAAGTATTCAAGTTCTTTTAAGGAAAGCCAGATTTATTTCCTAGGGAAGGCTAAGCCTGTATAGTCCTCTCTCATTGACAATACAAATTTTTTCATTTGTCTTCCATTATTCATTTAGCTGCATTTATCCTCAGTGCCTGTACTTAATGAATTGAATTCATAATGATGGAAGTGGTTTAATGCAAACAGTTCTCAAATTTAGTGTTTTGTTACAGGGAGTTTTGAGTTGGCTGTGCTGCGCATGAGCCGGTATTTTGACTTGAGTCAGAATTGTGTCCTTTATGCAGACACAATGCTGCCACAGGATGCGTTCTTCACGACAGAAACAGCAGAAATGAAGCTGGTAACCTGTGTGTTTGAATTCGCAAAGGGTGTGGCAGAACTGAAGCTTACGGAGACAGAACTAGCTTTGTATTCGGCATGTGTGCTGCTCTCTATAGGTATTGTATCCTTCATCCTCAGTTAGGTAGAGTGTTTTACTAAACTTTTGACCAGTTTAGAAAGTGTGTCTTTTTTTTCATATTGATATGGCATCATATACCCCCATAAGACCCTGCATGAAGCAGAAGCACACAGAGCTAACCAGGGTCATAAGTTACAGTCGATTTTGGCACTTTTTGCACCTCAAGGTTGAGAAATGTGAACTGTAAAACAGAATATGCTAAAAATGTGCCAACAGTCTTTCACAGAAAAAGAATTTAATTTGTAGGTATCTACTGTATGAGTTGACTGTTTGAGACAGAGAGAGAGGGGGGGGGGAGCTTATGTTATTCTTCTATGCAATGTTGTTAAAAACTTCTCTAACAACTTGGATTTTTATTAAAAACTAGGCATTTGTGGCAAGATCATGTGAGGTAGGGGTTAGATTCCTTAATAATCATATTATTGTGTAATGTACCTTAACTCGTAAAGGTTAACTGCCTTTGCTTCTTGGAATCCCCTCAGGTATTGTTAACTCCATGTGGAGTGAAATTATTTTTTTGTTTTCTTGACTGAAGTGGCACAGTCAGATGCAATATGAAACAACAACAGTGCAGTGTTTATTCTTGGAAGTTGCAGCTGTTTCACATTGCACCAATGAGCAAGTCATTTCAACCAATGAAAGTTAAGAGATCGTTTCACTCCACATAGTGTTAACAGTACCTGAGAGGCTACTGAGAAGCAACAACTGTGCATTGTTTATTCTTGGAAGTTGCAGTTGTTTCACATTGCACCAATGAGCAAGTCATTTCAACCAATGAAAGTTAAGAGATCGTTTCACTCCAAATAGTGTTAACAGTACCTGAGAGGCTACTGAGAAGCAAAGGCAAGCCACATGTTAATCTTTACAGTAGCACAATACCATTGCTAGAGATTAAAATTAAAGTTGCCTCCCAGCTTGGTGCTCATTTGTGATCTGAAAACTCTGTGTGGTTTATTCATTTTTGTCAGTTAAGTGTGTGCGATTTTAGAAGTGAAAACTTAAATTTGTTGTAAGAAAGAAAAGGGAATTGAGCTCTAGGTTTACTGAGATGAAAAAATAAAATAAGAATGAAATAAAATCTGATTCTAAAATAGGCATACCATATAAACAATTAGTAGAAATTTTGGTTGGTATCTAATGTTGGGCAGTTGGCAATGAAGCCATTTGCTCTTCTGCACTCCACTATTTTGATGAGAGGTTGGTATGTTCCTCAAAAGCTGGGTGGTGGAGTAGAACTTATTATACAAATGGTGCAAAGTCCAGTATTCTGGGGAGACTCCAGAGAACACAATAAATTACTGTTTGGTGCCATTATCAGATAAGGTGTAACATTAACAACAAACATGTGAACTTAACATTTAAAATAATGTTTTAATATGAATGGTAAAAAAAATGTTTTAGTAAGCGAATTACTGTTTGTTTCAATCCAATATGCATAGTTCACTACTGGAAGCCTCATTAATATTATTATAGAATAATATATATTGCAAAATTTAGTACAGGAAATGCATGTGTGCTTTTGAAAGTTTAATTTGTGTGCTTATTCTCTAGCTTAAACCCTGATGACCCTTCTGATAATACAATAAGCAGGCTGATTAGTCACTCCTACAATTCAATCCTCCTGGCAAGAAAATGATGTGAGGGTGTATCATGCCTACATGATACATTAAAGGAAATTGTGTGTCATTTATTGTACAAAAGATTTGCAGGGAAGTGTGCAGTAAAAGGTTCTGAAAATTAAACATTTTTAAGCTGGTTCCAAGGGGTTAAGGCTGGTTCACAGTAATCTGAGAAGGGAAACGAGAACAGGAAGCAAAACACTATACAACATTTTGCCTCACAATTCCCCCAGTAATGAGAATAGGATGTAATTTGTTTGTAACTGACCAATGACATTTCTTTACCTGCTTCAATTCAGCCAACTTAAAGCAGGTTAACGAATGTCAAAATTCAATAGAGTAAAGAATTTTACTTTCCTTACTATGTACATATTAGGTAGAGAAGGTATTGCATTCCACCCAAAAATTTATACTAAGATTTCTCCGGGAATATATGTTTTGGGGACTCATGAATAAAAAAAAATTGTTTTTTAGAAAATTTTGTGCATGTGCATGTGCTTGTACATGTGCATGTGCATGTGTCCATCCATCCATCCATCTGTCCGTCTGTTCTCCCCCCCCTTAAAATTTCTATACTGTTTCTATGAAATTACGAGAAACAACTAATGACAAGTATTGAACAATTTGAGTCTTTAATAATGGATATGTTAGAAACAGCTTATGTCTCAAAAAAACTTATTTTAAGTAAAGTGTGTGTTTTAAAGAGATCTACATTTTTTTTTTGTGGTACATTTTTGTCTATCACTTAACGTTTATCAGTTATACAAGATGATACAAAATTCCTTCTGAATGAAAGACTTCCTAGGCTATTCCCAGAAAATTCCAGATATACATTTTATTTGTCATGTAAGTATTTTTCATATGTGGTATTTCAGTCAAAATTGTTAACCACTTTTTAGAAAATAAAAATTTTAGAAAAATATTTCCATGTAAAGGGTAGTTGGGGGGGGGGATTTTCTTGAACATCTCGATGTCGCATCCTTGGAAGATACTAAACTCAAATACCAAGTTTGATATTTATCCAACTTTTCATTTATGAGTTTGCTGTTCATGCAGACACACACTCACGTGTGTGTGTGCGTGCACTCTTACTTTCCAAAAATGCTTTATATGGATTCAGGGCACCTCAAAACATGTATTTCTGGTGAGATCTTGGTACCAAATTTATGGGTGGAATGCAATATTTCCCTTACTTACTAATGTAGTAGAGAAAGTAATGAGCTTTATTGAGAATAGTTTGTATATCCACTAATAAACTACAAGAGGGTAGAGAGAGTCACGTGAATGTAATACATTTGATTCTTTTAAATACATATCCATTACTATTTAAGATTCCTTTAGTTGTACCAAGCTTAATTCCTTTGTTAACAGCATCCATTAAAGTTGTTTATTGTTTTTATTCATTTATATAAGGTTTTGCTGTTTGTTTTTAGTTTTTACTATTGTTTTTGAGGCACTAACCAGTTTTGAGTTACACATAAACTATAGATGGCTCTTCTGCTAGAAGAACCATTGCTTAATGTATCTGAGGGAGACAAGATCTGTGGCCAGGAAACACATTTGCTAGAATTTCTTCCAGTTTCATTTTCCCAGCTTGCAACTAGAGACAGATCTAGCAACTGTTTCATGCCATGACCACCTTGAATAATTTCTGCTGTGAACGGCCTAATATGTGCAATATGGAAATAATATGCCATGCCAGGGAATGAGAACAAGAAAGTTAAAACTTGACGAAGTCTTCTTTCCTGTTCCCAGCATCAGGGAATGCTTCCCATTAATTGTGAATGCTCACATTGCACATTGTAATACATGTATTTTAACTTTGCCATTCTTGGTTAATGTGAACCAGCCTTTAATCTGTTTCAGCAGATTTGGAAATGTTCTCATTTCTGAACTAGTGTTAGATACGTAGATATTAAGGTAACATTTATGACCATAATTATTTCTACAGATCGGCCGGGTCTCAAAGGCCTTGCAGAAATCGGCCGGCTGAGTCAAGCAGTGCTACGAGCACTACGGATAGAGCTGGACCGTAATCATGTTGTTCCCATCAAAGGGGATGTCACCGTGTATGATGCCTTGCTTGCCAAGGTTCCCACTCTCAGGTAATTTTAAACCAATGTTTCTAGTAGTTTGACATATAAATAAATTTGGCATCTGTTTCCATCTATTTTTATTGGTAATATTATGCTAACATAGGATCTGCAAGGAAATTTTATTCTTCTATTTATTCTTTGTGTAACCTTTTCCATGTGACCATGTGACTATGTGACAATCTATGCAGTAAATGATAAAAAAAATATTGTCGTAACCTCTGCATTTTCAAATAAATCATGGGGGGTAGAACACGGTACCGGATTTTAAAACATCACAAACTACACGAGGTTCGACAGGGCGAGCTCAACAAGTTCCTAAACACCTGAAAATTCTAAAAATATTCCTAACTCGTTATGGGGAAGGGAGGAAGGAACAATCTACATCAAATAACTACATGATATGAATTTGGATGTACCATATATATTACAATAAAAGAGGATACATGTTACCTTCTGCTGTTGGTGGAGCGTCTCCTGTTCTACAACTGCTCTGTTCACTGCATTTCAAGAGACAGACTTAGCGTCAGACGCTACTACTGATAACTGGCTTTACCCCCACTCTTATTACGTCATTACCGGTCTGTGTTGCCAGTTCTAACATATAGCCATATAATGATGCCATCCACGTGTTATAAATGTATTACCACACCAAATGCCACAATATTCCAGAAAATTTATCCATGTAAAAGTTATAATGCTTCACTCTATGCTTTTAAGAATACCCAAATATGATTAAGGAAGAAAGAAAGTAAGAAAGAAAAGATGGAAAAAGGATGAGTTAAAATTGAAAGTTTACACACTGAAATGTTCATATGCCCCATAGAGATGCTCTTGCATTTTTTCATCTTGTTTTCAGTATACAAAGAAATGAAATATGGACGCATATAAATAAAGATTTATTTAAGTTTTCTTATTGAATGGGTAGCCTATGCTATATGGAAAAATTTCTTCAGTGAAAAAAAATTAAACATTGTATTTATATTTTATACCTTGACATGATTTAAATTGCTCTTATATGCTCTAGACATGCACTACACAGTACATTGCCACCCTAAACATTCCATTTGCTCTACCCTACATTCACAGAAAGCAATAGGTGTTATGTCAACATTCTAAAGAGCTACCAGACTTACAAGATGTAAATGAGACAAGTTGGTAATATCTGCTTTAATAGGGATGCTTTTGAATGTAAATAGCAAAGTCCAAAACTGTATCCATATACATAATAAAACTAAAAAAGTGGCCAAAGTCATACACACAGATCAATCAGAGTACATTCCAGAGTACACCAACATAGTCACAAGAGAAAAAGGAATGAAATAGGACCAGAGAAGATGACCATGACAGAAGACAGTGCTCAGGTTATGTATTGGGTTAATGAAGTCTTAATTTATTCTGCTATAATGTCATGTCTATCTTTTGAGCATTTTCAATTATATAAAACTCAGCAAGAATGAAGAGAACTTTGAAAGCTATGTGCAGATAATTCAAGATGTTTCAACTGTGATATTTTATTCATAACTATCAGCACCATTTTTTAGAAAATAAATGTGCCTGACATAATTATGAAATTTGATATTTATGCAACATAGGGCCGGTTTCACCAACCGATGTTAAAAATACTCTAATATCTTGTTTGTTAACACAGGGTTCAAAATGTAACATAAGGTTAAAACTTTTGTATGTCATCAAGCTTTTACATCAAATTGTTGGTTAACATTTTGTTAATGTCAAAGACAGCTGCAAATGCTAGCTTTCGAGAAGGCAGTGGCTGAACTACACTGCTTCTGAATGTGCTCCGATGCACTTTTGTCCAAGTTTTGCTGCGCTATCTGTGTCCATAGCAGACAACTATTTACATCATGGCAATTGTCATGTGATGTTCCCGATTGTTTGAGGTTAAAATCGCGATGTCAACTGAAATAAATGTTTCACCATTTGAAATGCGTTAACATCTGGTTTAAGTATAGGCATATTATCAAGTGCAAGAAAGCTGATAGTCTTACATTAAAGGATAAGATTGCAGCCTGGGACAAAATTCGCGAGTAATTTAATTGGAATGAATGTGTTTCTCTTAAATCCAGTAAGCAACTATGGCAACTTTATGGTAACATAACATGCAGCACCAGAAACATTAGGTACAAAGAGTGTTTAAGATGGTTTAAAACAGGAAACAGGAAGGTGGACACTGCATTGAAACTAAATTGGACAAAAATGTGCTATAGCTGATTAACCAAGCAGACCCGAAAAAATAGTGTTTGCTTCTTGAAGCAATTTCTTTGGAAACCTTCCAGGTAAACCCACAAAAGGTAGCTTTAGAAATGCCAACATTATCATCACCCATTAGATAAATGAAATATGTTGGTAGCATAAAATCTAAGTGCCTAATTAACACTTGTAACATAGAAGAAAGAGGCATGCATCTGTTGGTGGTATTCTAGCCTCTCATATTTCCCATAAAACCATGCTCATGACCCCTTGAAAATTCTGTATTGTTTTAAAAATTCCTCTTTTTGCAGGGTTTCGAATTTGTTATGATATATGACTACTCTTCTATTAGAAATGGCATTCAAAATGCCAATTGTAGCAAACTCGCATCAACAGTGTTTTGTGGCAGCCATTTTCCAACTTCTAACAAGTGTTAAACACCTTAACACAGGGGTACGGCGATGCTAACTTAACACTGACTTTAACACATTATTAAAGTTAACATTGTTTGATGAAACAGAATTTGTATTAACTTCAGTGTTAAATCAGTTTAACATTGTGTTAAAATTTAGCATCTGTTGGTGCAACTGGCCCATAGTGTTTTTGAGTTATGTTGCTCATAGGTGGACAGGCGGACACACACATTTTCTTTGGTTATGTACTTCTGGTGAAATCTCTTTATAGTTTTTTTTGAGTCAAATGTAATACTTCCTCCCTCTTATATATGTAAGTAAAGTCCGGCCATTGGACTTCCGACCCTGATATTTTGAGGTTGCAGAGAGGTGGAGGGGGAAGCTTAACATTGCCAACATACAGTAATGAATAGTTGAAAACAGATTCTCAAAATTAAATTAAGAGCAAAACTATATGACATATATTAACTTTAAAACATTGAAATCCAGCTTTCTGGTTTTATCGTCATGCAAAGTCATTACAACATCATCCTGTTCAAATTTTACATATGTTACACACAGTAACCAATACTGTTGGCAATACTGGGAGCAACTTCTAACATGAGATGTTAAACTGTCTGCTAGCACCAATCGCCAGTCTTGCTGCTAAGTGTGGCTCCAAAATCCAGCACTATGTTGCCAGCTCCATTTTGTAAGGGCCAAGTGGCCTCAGTTGCTTTTATTATTTGTACAGGTGAAATTTGTTTGCTATTTTGGGTGGGTGTGAATTCCAGTTTAGTGTTTTAGTGTCATATTATTATTATCATCATTATTATACTAATATGGTCACTGGTTCATCATTTCTTGGATATTAATTTTTATCATAATTAGAAATAGGAATGTAGATGATGAAATAGCTTGAAATTGTATTTATTATGGATAATTATTGGAAAGTAATTTAAAGGCGGATTTAGTTGTAATCGGCTCTTATAAGAGCCAAAGTCGTGAATTTATATTCAGGCTTCATGAGTACTTTGAGCATTGGGACAATGGTGCACCCTTTTTACCAAAGTGGTGGATAGAGTTTGTGATGCACTGAAGGTGAGAAAATCCACTGTGCAGAGTGTGACAAAGGAAAAGTGCCCAGTTGATTTTAATATGCTATCTGTAGTTCTGCATACCCTGGGAAAGTAAAAGCCACGAGCCAGCCCTAAAGCTTCACTTGAAGCATCTCAAAAGGCTGCGATTAGGTAATATGTGTATCATTATTATATGGGGAAGGAATTTCCTACTCATGAGAAGTGTTGTGCTCTCTGAAGGAAGCTGGCTTATTTGAGGGCAGAAAAGACAGCCTAAGTGAAGTGCTGAAAGAAGTTGGTTTTCACTTTAAGAACTTTCCTCGCATTTTCTTTGAAATAATGTAGTAATAACTTGGTTGCAAGAGAACTGTAAATTTGTTTATTACTGCATCTTACAAGATGAAAAAGTTGGAATAAAAAGTATACCCACATGCTGGGATTCAAACCGTGAACCCTTGGCACACTTGAAACAGCGTGCATTTTACCAATGAGCTACAACAGCAAATGTTTGTGCATGCATTATATACAATATAAATGTTGGTTCTGTTAAAATCATCATTCCACGTGTTTTCCGTTTTCTTGCATATTCTCTAATGTCATGCAGTTAATAGCTCAGCAGCAAGAGAAGTGCTACTTGTTTTGATATTTAGTCCATATTTTGCCATACTAGTTTAATATAGCCATAGAAATCTTCTAAGTGAGTGACTGGTTAAAATGGCGACCACAATGATATACATCTACGACCACGTCCAATTTAGTTTTCATACCCCCTACTCATGGAACATCTGTATGATACTGACGCACGAAAAGTGTACATTTACTTTCTTGAAAGATACTACACCGTCTATTGAATATACATTGGATGTTATTTCTTTAAATGCAAAAATAGCTCACTGATTAACTCAGAATAGTAATGTTTTGCAAATTCACTATCCTCAAAGTTATTTCAGCATAGTGGATCAAGGGTTAAAACTATCTATGTTATTTATATGTTGTTTCAGAGAGTTGAGTATGCTTCATATGGATGCTCTGGCTAAATTTAAGCGCTCTACACCACACTTAGAGTTCCCTGCCCTACATAAGGAGCTATTCTCTGTGGACAGCTGAGTGGAGCATCAATAAACTCTTCAGGTGAGGATATACTCTGGTCATATTCAAGGAATAGTCTTAAGTTAATATTCTATTGATGTAATGTGGAATGTCTTTGCAATTCAGTGCCAGAAGGCAATATTTATCCATCTCTGGTACAAATTTTTTATTGTATGAATTGTTACTAATGAAAAAGATCTGAGTGTTTTATTCACATGACTTTCTCTATTCACTCTTTTAGAAACTATTCTTACAAAAGCTTATTCTTCTACCTACTTCTTGTTAGTTGAGATAAACTTTCATTAAACACTCAAACATTTCATAGTGGGTATAAGAAGGAAACATAGGCTAAAACAAGCCATATTTTTTAAAACTGGATCGCTATGTGATGGCTTTCAAATTCTATGCTCTTTGCATGACATGATAAAAAGCAAAAAATGACATACCACGTGAAAACAGTATAAGTATTTGAAAATTCAAACCAATAACATGTCGCAGTAATCTGTTCATGTTATCTTTTTTTGCTGAGCGCCTGTTATTGTTTTACTATTTTGAATTTTGGGTTCTTTGTCTTCCGGCTAGCTATTATTACTCAGTTGAGCAATTATCTCTTGAGCAGGGCGTGTAAACAGAAAGGAGTTGTTACTAAAAGATAACACTGATAAAAGAATTTGTTTTTACACTTTTATTGCCGTCACACTTAATTAATTTCACATATTTAATCTTGATGCACGCCTGACTGAAACTGTTATATTTTCAAATGTAACTACAATCACTTATTTGCCACGCACTATTAATTTGCATATTTCACATTTTGTAACTAACTTTACGACGCGAGAGATTCTGTAGAATTGTGTAATGTGTACCTCATGAATGCTTCCTTAGAACTAACTGCCTGACGTGTAACTCACAAGGGAGATTTCTTAGAACTGCATGACGTTTACCTTGTGAATGATTCTGTAGAACTGCGCGATACTTGCCTATGGCTCAAGAATTTATACTCCCTTACCCTGATATGCCTAAACATTATAATAGAGCTGCTATTGGTTAATAAATCGCACCAACATTAGCATCTGTTTCATAAGCCAATCAAAATTACAAACACATATGCTCTAGGGAAGATATTCCCTCCATTTCTAAAGAAAGGCGCTACCCTGATGTCATTTGTTTGTCTCTTCTAATTGATAAACAACTCACCCCCTCGCTTCATTGTTACCCGCTCCTATTGTCAGTTTCAGTGAGGCCATGTAAACTTATTTTCTAACAATGCTTATAGTTAACAAACATCTAAAATCATTGTCATACAATAATGTTAATTTACACTACAATCACTCTGGCATTCACAGTGTTGTGATATAAAATACTGCTTCATATGCCCCACTAGAAACATAATTATAAATATTTACAACTTTTTTTGGAAATTTTATAATTGGGTTTTTAGTGTCCTGAATCTTGTAACACACAGTATTTATCACTTGCACATGCATTTAACACACGTTGTACATCTTGCCTTTTTCTCACCACTATTCACTGGCTCAGGTCTAATGTGTTTATATACATACATCTGACATTTGTTTTTTTTTTTATACAGCAAATACTGTGCCCTGAACTATTTAGGTCACTGTTACATAATGGTTATATTTTCTTAGGCTATTGACATAAAAATTTATACACTCAAGATGTTTAGCCTGGTTCATTTTGTAATTATTGAACATATTTAACAAAATATTTATCTTCTACACAAATATATTTACATCTCTTAATCGTATACATAATTTAACATTATCTTTGTGCTACATAAGTGTTTTGCTTTAATTATCTTTAACCTTTTTTTATTGTTTTGTACTTTATATTCACAATACTCTTTGAATTATATCCACATACTTTTACTTTAATATGACATTAAATTATCATTATTACATGCTTCATTTCAAATGTGGTTACAGTTTACTAAGAAAATGTTCTTTTTCCCCTTTAAACATTTACTTTTATCCTGAATTTATTTCTCCTTTCTTATGACATATATGCATAGTTAACCCTCTTACATTCCAATACTTTGTTCTGCAGTTTAGATTTACTTATCCTGGAACTTTTTTTTTTTATTATTTATTTTTTTAGCGGTCATTGCTATTCCCTCTCCTGGATCAAATTGTCCATGGCTAAACATTGCTCATATTCTGTGCTGTACTGTAACATTCCAAAATCTGTTCATGAATAACCTCTTAAAGGATTCATATGAAATTTCGCCCCCTGATACCATTTGTAGCCAATCTAAAGTTTTTTGATCCAAACATCTTTTAACAACCGTCATTTTCAATGCTTCTGGTATCTTTTTAATTTGAAAGTACTCTGACAAGTCTGCAATAAACTGTACTGGATTGGAGTTTTCATTTTGAACAGTTTGGTGCTTGTTAATTTCAGAAGTTAGTTTTTGATTATTTATAGACGAAACTTTAACTTCTTCGGACAACTTATTTCTTTGTGTTTCCGACTCCTTGTGAATTTCAGATATCTCCCCTCTGAAATTAACTTGCACCTGAATTAAATCTGTATTCGTAGCCTCCTTCATCTCTCTTAGCTCAGTTGAAATGCTACTCATTCGGCTACCTAACTCTGTACATTTTACACTAACATGTTCAAACTTAGTATCAACCTCACTTTTTTGGTTAGATATTTCCCTGCTCATGTCTGACATTTTCTTTAAAACTTTTCCTATCTCACTTGCTATTACTTCCTGATTTTCATTTCTTATTCTTGTCATACTGCTATCTAGCTCCATAAATTTCTTTTCAATTTCTTCCCTGTTTTGATCTAATTTTTTCTGTAATTTCTTATTACTCTGAGTTAGTTTTTGTTCTAAGCTCCTAATAATATCTTCCATGTTTTGATTTAATTTTTGATCTAATTTCTCATTACTCTTTTCCATGTTCTGAGTTAGTTTCTGTTCTAATTTCTCAATACTCTTACCAATATCTTTCCTTAATAGATTTTTACTTGTAATACTCTTATTTAATGTTTCACCAAAATTTCTCAATATTTCCATCATCATACCAGTATCAAAATTAACATTTCCTGCTGCATTTACATCCCTTTGTGAACCTTCATTTCCACCACCCATTACAATTACTTCATCACTGTTTGGTACAATACTCTGACCCACATGTCTAATATATCTATCTCTGTCGTCGGCTATCTGCCCTGAAATGTTTACAATCCCAGATGTTTGAGTTGAATGACCTGCTATTCTATTCTCACTTTCTTCACTAATATTTCCTCCCTCAAATCCTAGATTGTTTGAGCTATTTTCCGTAACCTCCATTGAATTACGGCAAACTGTTAAATTATCCCCTTCCATAATTGTTTCTTCAGTATTGTTAGTGGACATAGTTTTCTTAACTCTTCCACTTCTCAACAACATTTAATTTCTCACAATTTTTTTGTTTTGTTTTAGGATACACATAAAATTTACAATTTTCTAACCTTTATGATGCTATCTGATGATGTTGCTTTGATGTCCAGCTTCCTGCCCCTCTCTCCTAGATGTATATGTCGCCTCTGCATCGTACTACGATGGATCTGCGTCGTCTCGCTGTCTTAGTGTCCTGTAGTTGAATTCCCCTGTTGCCTTCTGTTCTCGTAGTTACTGATGTCGTCTCATCCGCGTCGTTGGTCGTTCTGGTAGTTGTTTCTGGGATCTGCGTCTTGTAGTTAATTGCACTGCTACATTCACTCCACGTCTTGGTTATTTGGCCCCTTTCTGGTTATTTCGTCCCTTCCTGGTTATTTCGACCCACGTTCTGGGAGCCAATTTGTTGCGGTAATCTGTTCGTGTTATCTTTTTTTGCTGAGTGCCTGTTATTGTTTTACTATTTTGAATTTTGGGTTCTTTGTCCTCCAGCTAGCTATTATTACCCAGTCGAGCAAATATCTCTTGAGCAGGGCATGTAAATTAAAAGGAGTTACTACTAAAAGATAACACTGATAAAAGAATTTGTTTTTACACTTTTATTGCCGTCACGCTTAATTAATTTCACATATTTAATCTTGATACACGCCTGACTGAAACTGTTATATTTTCGAATGTAACTACAATCGCTTATTTGCCACGCACTATTAATTCGCGTATTTCACATTTTGTAAGTAACTTTACGATGCAAGAGATTCTGTAAAATTGCGTAATGTGTACCTCATGAATGCTTCCTTAGAACTGCCTGACGTGTAACTCGCGGGAGAGATTTCTTAGAACTGCACGACGTTTACCTTGTGAATGATTCTGTAGAACTGCACAATACTTGCCTATGGCTCAAGAATTTATACTCCCTTACCCTAATATGCCTAAACATTATAATAGAGCTGCTATTGGTTAATAAATCGTGCCAACATTAGCATCTGTTTTATAAGTCAATCAAAATTACAAACACATATGCTCTAGGGAAAATATTCCCTCCATTTCTAAAGAAAGGCGCACTACCCTGATGCCAAATGTTTCTCTCTTCTAATTGATAAACAACTCACCCCCTCACTTCATTGTTACCCACTCCTATTGTCAGTTTCAGTGAGGCATGTAAACTTATTTCCTAACAATGCTTATAGTTAACAAACATCTAAAATCATTGTCATACAATAATGTTAATTTACACTACAATCACTCTGGCATTCACAGTGTTGTGATATAAAATACTGCCTCAAACAAAGAATATCACAGAAATGGTTACTATCTCAAAAAATTATTTGGCATAAGTTGTCTTTATTAACGAGATCTACATTTTTTGTGTGGTAAGATTTTGTCTATCTCTTACAGTTTATCAGTTATACAATTGGCATTCAGGATGAAGAGGACTTCACAGGCTATTCCGAAAATTCAACATATATGTTTTATTGGTAATGTAAATATCTTAAACATATGGTATTTTAATCAGAATCGTTAGAGCCATTTTTGAGAAAATAAAAAAGTAATGAAAAATTGTCCAGACTGAGCGGGATTGCTCAGGTGATAACATCTGTGACCTGCATTTGACTGAAGGTTTTTCGCAGTTATCCTTGGTAGCTAGGCAAATGCTGGGTTGGACCCATGAATTTTCCTATCAGCCCTTTCATCACTGTATTTCATTTCTTTCTTCTTCACTGCCATACCAGGCTGTGTTTTGAGGTATTTGCATTATTTACTGGGGAAACATCCAGTTTGACTGAAAACTGCTTACTCCATCTATATTTTTAGTTCTTTAGATTGTTTATAAAAAGCCTTAATTGTTTTACATGTTCTTAATTAAGTATCCGTATTACCAGTTATTTGATAAAAACAATGGGAAAAAAAACGACCAACCTTCTATTAAAAACAAAAATTATTTGAAAGTTCATAGATCTTTCTCTACCCATATTTTTGTACCTTTTCACAAATTATGAATATAAAAGCTTATTTTTTTATCCACTTGTTAATCATGATACATATTTACTGGAAATGATTTCAGTTAAGTAATCAGTGGCGAAGCATGAACTGATTAATAGGACAGACACTTTATTCTGCTTCTTTTTCTTCTTAGTCTTTATCTCTTTCTCCTCTTTCTCCTCCTTCTCCTCCTTCTCCTCCTCCTCCTCCTATTTTGGGTCAAAGCTTTTTCAAATGAACTGACTGCTCACTCCAGTCTTTAAGTTGGTAAAGGCTCTTCCCCCTTACCATCAAACATCAAGCAATAAAAACACAGACCTTTTTGTTTAGTTCCTTTCCCATATCCACACAACTACTGGCATTTATTGTAAGAGTTATTTTTTAAATTTTCGTATAAATTTTCCATCCTGCTGTGATAAAGTTAAATCAGGCAATGTTATTATTATGTACAATTGATTAAATTAATTAATTATACCTTTAACGGCCTGCCTGGCTCCCACTTTCGATGTGGTTGCTCTAACCATTGAGCAACATGCCAGTAGGACATTGAATTCCACACTGACTCAAGTTTTTCCCAGGTAAACCAACCAAGTCATCTCGCATTAGAGATAGGATTCTTGACGGTGACTTGCAATTTGCAAGTACTTTGTTCCTGGGAAGTATGCAAGTTAGAACACTTAGGGACAAATGTTATGTTATTATTATCTACAATTAATGAAATTAATTAATTATATTTCTAATGACCTGTCTGGGTAGGGAATGTAAAATAGAGCCAGCTGAAAAATTCAGTGTCCTAGCTGGGATTTGAACACGGTCTCCTACTTTCCATACGGTTGCTCTAACCATTGAGCCACTATGACAACATGCCGGTAGGACATTAAATTGCATACTGGCTTGAGTTTTTGCCAGGTAGACCAACCAAGGCATCTCATACTAGAGATAGGATTCTTGATGGTGACTTGTAATTTGCAAGTACTTTGTTCCTGGGAAGTACATAAGTTAGAGCACTTAGGGACAAATGTTATGCTATGTTATTATGTTAGGCTGTTTATCCAATGTTTTATTACAATCTTTTTGCTTTAGAAAAAATGATGAAATGTTACTATTAAGCAGGTACAGATGTGCATCAAAGTCGGGACTGCTAGGTTTAAATTCAGAGCCATTGTCCTAGGAAACGCAACTGAATGACACACACATGAACATGTGACAAACACATGGTGCACATATTAACACTCTTCCTGACCAACTGAACACATTAAATTACCAAAGCTTACTACCACAGTAGACCACTTCTCTTTTAAGGTTACATGTCTTTGTGTTCCTTTACCAATGTTGGTGGCAAAAAAGGCATACACTTTTAGAGTGACACGCTTTTAAACATCTGACTATCAATTCAGTTTCCTCTATTGTTGTACCTACAACAAAATGTTGAATCTATTTTTGCAAAAGTTTATCTCAACTGACATGAAGTAGAGAAAAATAGGTTTTTGTAAGAATAGTTTGTAGAACATATATAAAAATAAGTTATAGTGTTTAGAGAAAGCCATGTGAATGTAACATATCAGATTTTCTTTATCAAACCTTGTGCATAGACGGGGATTGTGAACAAAAAAAAATAAATGGTTAGCATTGTGAGAAGAATAAAACATAAAATGAAAGTTTATGATATTCTGAAGTTTGAAATCAACACAGTTGAACCGCTCTTTTACACATTTCTGGGTTCCAGCAAAAACATTGAAAGTGGAAAGAGAATGTAAACTGGGAGACATTGTTTGGTTTAGTCATCTACTGGATGATTAGCGTAAAGCAGAACAGGTTTCACAGCTCTTAGCTGATGAGCGGTGAATTGTGAAGCTTCAGTGTGAGTTGAAGTTTTGCAAACCTGGCACATGTTTCTTAGTTGGCACAATACAGTGTGTATTAAATGAAATGACTGTTCTAGTATCAGTATTCTGTTCCCCAAAATGTATTCATTTATGATTCATACATCTGTACAGAATCTGTGTGTGCCATAAGGAGATTGTTTTAAGAGAAATTTCCTGATGTTCAACTTCCAGGTCGAACTGCAATTCATAGATTAGTAAATAAAATATGTGATATGGGAAGTCTTCTTGATAGGAAATGCAAGAAACCACATACAGTATGCACAGAAGAAACTCTAGATAACAATGGTCATGCTCTGGAAAGTTCTCCTAGAAAACACTTTTGACATCCTTTCCAGCAAATGGAAATTTCCTATGGCTCTGTTCAAATGACTACAAAGTTACTCAAGCTAAAACCCTATAAAATTACTGTAGTGCAAGAACTTAAAACTGATTCAAATACAGTTCAGGTAGAAACAGCAGTGTATCTAAAGGAAAACCAAAGGTAAACTTACAGTGAAGTGATGAAAATGCTCATTATCTTACAAAAATGCTCATAGCATTAGGTCTAGCGGAAACAAAATGTTAGCCAATACACATTATCAGTCATATATTAGCTAATGCTTTGTTAATACGGGGCATAGGTATAATGCTTGTTGCCAGCCCATAAGCTCAATGTTGAGTAATGCTTAAAAAAAAAGCTAAGGTTACATATTTCTCCCATTGACTTTGTTAGTGTAATCATATTGAGTAATCAAGACTGGTTTCAGACCATCTTAAAAGTGCTCTTAGAAGAACTTTGGGAAGTTATAAATTACATGTGTGTAAATGTGAGATTACAAATATAGTAGAACCCCCTCATAACTGAACTAAGGGGCAGAGCCATTTCAGATAATCACTAGTAACCATTTTAAGCAACAAAAGGAACAAAATAATTGTATTCCCAATGCTGGTAATAATGTTTAATAAAAATACTACTAATACAGTAGTAAAATATGCATGACAGTATTTACAAAGACTATTTTATAAAATCAGTAACTTTATTCTGGAATTTTTTCATACAACACTTTTGAGCAGCTTATATCATGCCACCATTTGATAGGTAGGCATTATATCTGTTGGTGTTGATTCACCTCTTTTACAAAACCAAGGCAACCTAAAAACCAAAAGTTACATTTTATTGATAGTGCGGTAATTCAATATTTCCCATTAAGATATGAACAAATTTGCAGTACTTCTTACTTCTAATGCTTTGAATTTCTCATCCACTGTCACTCTAATGCTAATGGCTTTGAGTTTCTGTTCAGTGCTTATTAAAACATGCTTTCTTTTCACTGACATCTTAAACACAAATAAATAACACTGACCAACACCAGCAGTAAAATAACAGTGGGCCCTGCATTAATGTGTATGCATTCAAGTAGAGTATTTTATTTTGAACTTTGCAGTCCAAAAACCAGCTTCCTATGTTAACTGTGTGCTGAGATGATAATGTGCATTTGAACTCATCTTTTAGCAATGGGTGCTGCTATGAACTAAAGCATTGAAGTTGCCTTTACAACTCCCTTTCCACCTCTTTTGTTTATCCTGTCACCATGCTACTAAACAGACACCAGGTTCAGCTAAGTGATAAAGAAGAAACCTTTAGTTGACGTTAACTTTACCTTTAATAGAGGTTGTAGCTTTTGCTTTAGTAGTAGTAAATTCAATGAGCACTTTTATAACAGTTACAGTGATTGTTATATTATATTTTATTAGTTTTAGCCATAATGTCACTTAATGAGCAATATATGAGCAGTGGGAGTGATCCAGTAATAACCAAATGGAAAGTTTAGTGTCATCAGAGCAGGTGTATAATTTATAATATGTATACTTGTTCTAATAGTGTCGTAACCTCTTTACTTATTCTAGCTCATAGAATAGAGCAACAGGTACCATGAACAGATCGAATATTCTATCACACATTATGCGAGGTACGACAGGGGATAGCTCAACGAAATTATGAAAATATACCTAAAGGTTCCTAACAATATCTCTAATTCATTATGTGGATAAGGGAAGGGTCTATCTACTATATAAATTTACATTTATCCGAACTGGATGGTAACTATTTATTATAATAAAAAGGAATTACAATATCTCCTTGCCTGTCGGTGGGGACGCCATGCTGTATGCATGGACAAGCTGCACACACACCTGATTGCTAGCAGAACCTTGACTTGACTGACTCAACCCATGCCAATTTGGCGTCAGCACGCTATACTAGGAACCGGTTTTCCATCCCCTCCACTCTTGCACAACATCCGATCTGGGCCGCCAGGTCACGTACGCAATAATGCCAACTATATTACAAATGTCACAATAGTCATTCATGTAATATAACTGCTTTATTTTAAGCAGTTTTCTGAATTGCTACATAAGTTTTGTTATTATCAAGGTGAGGTTTTAAAGTTAACTTTCCTCGTTGATTTAGGAATACACATCAAGCTGTATTTGCATGAGTCATACAGCCTTCCTAGTTTATGTTTTAACTTGGCCCCATCCTTTAACATGTGGCAATGTTGTGTAGCTCCAGTAGTGCTGCCCAGAGCTCAGCCACCATCAAGTTCAAGTTCTGCGCCTGTCATAGAAAGCAATACATGAAATTATATTGAACATAAAGCTGAAGTTACAGCAATCCATACCAATTTCTGCTGTTAAACACTGGACCTGTACATACCTAGGAAGTGGCACAGGCAAGGTTATATGGAGCATGAGTTTTCAAGTGACATAAAAAAATCAAAGGAAGTGGTGAAGGACTTGAAGATTGTCCAATTCCTTGAAGAGCCTTGGAGCAATAATGACTCGTGATGAGCGAAAAGGTGACTGACCAATAGGTATTCAGCATGAACGTGACAAAATCTGTGCCATGAAAGTTGAATTGTAGTTAAACTTTTACCATAATGTTCTTGTATCACTATAGTTGGCACATCCACAGAAATGCATTCTTGAAAGAAATATTAAATTATCTTGGAAGTGGCTACGAAAATAAAATGAAAAGGTGTGTGCTTTTACTGAGCTTTGTGTGGTAATGTCACTGCATTGCAAACACTAGATTCTGAGGAGTAATATTGCATTGCTTGTTGCTCATGTTACATTGCCAGTGCCACTCCACTGTGAATTGGGCATGAAGCTTGAAGTCAGTGTGAACAGTGAAGACTGTTGAATAATGTTTTCAGAGATTGCCATTGAGAGACTACCAAGTTTTGCCAGATTGCATGGATGTTATATCAGGATAATGCATCCATATAAACTAAAATAATTGGGCATTGTCAATATTCTAATTTTCTAAAGCCAGCATCTTGTCACTTTCATTTATTCCTAGCAGTGAAAATAAAACTTAACGATTGTCATTTTGAAAATGATGGTTAACCAAACTGTTTATCAGGTATGCTGAATAGACCATTGCTAAAGAGAGGACTCGGCTCGTTTGCACAATGGATGAATTATTGGAATAGTTGTATTTCCCATACAATATACTTTGAGAGCATGACAATAAGAGACAAGGCAGAAACTATAAACATGTGCAATCTTTGACCTACATTATCACATGATGTTATGTTGGTAGCATTGTTTAAATGTGTGGTTTTCTTTTTCATTTTTCCTTGTTCTGGAAACTGTCTTTGCCATACTGGTGTAACATTTTGGCTATGAATAAATTATTGTATATTACTGTAAACACCACTTGTTTATTTCAAAGTTTAACAGAACTGTCCATCCCAATAATCTGGCTGTTATTAGAAGTAAGATTCTTTTAAAAATGAATAAGAATTAATGAAAATTTTGTGGCATAACCTGTAACCCAAAACTTTTGAACCATTCCAAATTTATTATATTAATATGATATGATATCTTTATTGAGTGTTGAGCTAATACAATACATTTGGGCATGATCAGCGTCGAGCCCTGGCTCTTTTTGCTGATCGTACCCAGCTTCCACATTTACAAAGCATGTGTGTTGAGTTAGTTTCATATCACTAATGTTTCTCATTTAAATTTACTATACTGCTTAGTGTTCTTCTCCCCTTCCCATCTCCTTCCCTTGCTTCCTCCATCATCTTTAAAACTCCACTATCAGTGGGAAATGGGAACTATTACATGCAATTTAATGCTTATTTGCACCCCGTACTGATCGTCCATAACAACACTTGCTCTTTCATACTAAGAAGTGTACCTCTCCCTCCTAGCCCTCTCCGTGTTTACCGTCCTTTATATCTAAATCATTCACTTCATGATTTCATATAAATCTATCACTTGCTTATCAATACACTTGTCTTTACTTTGTCTAATTTGTTCCCTTCTATTCGTTCTATAATCACTCTCCCTCCCTATTCTATTTACTTCCCCATTATTACTGCTTCTGTTTGCCCATACTTTTCACAGAGCCTGCACTATTTCTATACGTATGGCACACTTTCCTACTCCATAAATCTATTTCTGTTGGCTCCTTTAACGGTCCTGCTTTGTTTCTGTCCAAAATCGTTAAAGTCCCATTGGGTATATTAATATACATTTTTGTTATATGTGGCTTTTAGGAAATATTAAAAGGTTTAATTCTAATTTGTGGATTGTTATTGCCTGTTCCTGGATATGTTGAGCCTGCCGACTATAAATCACTATTAAACCTTGTTTTATTTTGATGCTAAGTCTTACCAATCTAGTCTCCAGTTTCATGGCTCCAGTATAAATCTGGCAGAACTTATAGGAATTTTTGTTGGGTATAAAGATCCTTAGCAGACTTCCACTGCTCTGTGGTATGTTTATACACACATACAAGAACCTCTCAGACTGATAAAAGTTATCTGTTTTCACACCCAAAATTCACATGGTTGTATCTAGCACCACTTAGTGTGCATTTAGTTAATCAATACTGTGGCTCTAGTGTGAGGTAGTAGCAGTATTATTAGACAGTTAAATGATTACCAAAATGTTTAACTGGTGTCACTTTTGAGGTACATGCAAAAGAGAAGGCAATACGTGCCATAGATCTTATACAGCAAATCTCCCTAGAGGTGGCAATGAAACTCTTCAGAGCAAAACTTGTCCCAATTCTGACATATTGCATAAGCACATCAAATTGGAGAAAACCTGAAAAAGGAGGACCTTAAAGAATGGGAGAAAGTGAAGACTACCTTTCTCAAGCGAGTAATTGGGGCATCGAAATTCACCCCATGGAGGTATGTATACATTCTGATGGAGGGACCCCTTTCTGATGGAATAACTTCACTATGAACTACTACTGCTGGAACAGAGGCCTACAGAGAACTGATGACAGAAAACCCGAGGGAGGTTGAGGAGGACTACTATGCAACAAGCACCATGACAGACAGGAGTTGGACAGGACTGAATCAAAACATGAATGTTGTAACGAGACTGGCTGTGCATGGTTTCCACCATAAGTATGCTACAAAAACAATTTTCATGCAGTGACGGATAAGTATGTTTGCAAATTCTGTGAACTAAAATGTGGTGAATACTAAGTGCTGAACTGCAACAGATGTTCAAAAACAGTGACAGAGCTTAGTGCTGAAAACTAAAGTCATGTTCATTCTGCACATAGTGTGCACTTCGCTTATTAAACAGCTTAATGATGAATACACCATTGAATGTTACTCCTCTATCCACAGAGACAGTTACAACTAGAGATCATGCAGAGGTGTCGTTCTGATACATCCCTATCCCCAGGGGAGGTACAGGTCAAAAAAGTATATTCACTGCACATGTTACATACCACTATCCAATGTGCTTGGTCCTGCAACCTTGAAAGATGAAAGGAAATGAGGGGCAGAAAAATTTGTGGTAGTATAAGCATAATCCATTCTAGCATTCACCTACTGATTTGGTTCTTTTTTTTGGCAGTCCCATACCTGCTGCCCCTGGTCAGTCATCTCCAGGAGTTACATTGCCTCCCCATGCAATACCATTAGTGTGTCTAATTATGTTGCATGCACAGTAGACAATAAGTTTCATAAGTATTATGGGGTTTTATGCTGCTATCACATGGCCATGTGGGGATCCTACTTAGCACCCAGTTAGTCTATCGTTACTAATAGATGCCAGCATGCTTTGCAAGTGTGCACATTCTACTGTAAATTCCTGGGTTACATTCATCACCATTACCCTGAATATTACCCAGGGAGTGCTAAGCATATACTTAATAGTTAACGGAGTCTTAATTTCATGCCCTGATATGAATGCTTAATACAAAGGCATAGTTAGGGAAGGGTTTTGGGGGCTGGAACCCCCTTGCTAAATGAAATGTAAAAATTAATAGTAAAAATCTGATGTGTTGCACTCACATGACTTTCTCTACTCTTGTACAAACTATTTTTACAAATGCTTATTCTCCACATACTTCATGTCAATCGAAATAAACATTTGCTATTGCTAATTTTCTTGTAGGTGCAAGGGGAATATGGTACGTTTTAAGTGATAGTCAAATCTTTTTAGAACTAGTTTCTATATGGAGCATTGCATTCTCTTTGCATGTCCAGAACATAACAAAAAAAAAAAAAAAAAAAAAAAAGAATAACGAATTTCCATTTGAGAAAAAGTATAAATATTAAATTCAAACAAATAACAAGGAATATCATGGAAATGGTTCACTCAAAAAAAAAAAAACATGTATGCGACATAAATTGTGTGTTTTAACAAGATCTAAAATTTTCATTTGCGATGAAAATATCTTAAACATATGATCTTTTAATCAAAATTGGAGCAATTTTTGAGAAAATAAACATTTTCAAAAGAATATTCCATGTAAAGGGTAGTCTGGGTGGGGAGATTTTCTTGAAAATCTTTGTGTCACATCTTTGAAAGATACTGAACTAAATACCAGTTTGGTATTTATCCAACTTTTCGTTTTTGAATTATGCTGTTCACAGACCTTTCTTATAAAAATGCTTTTTTTTTTCATTTAGGGGGCCTCAAAACATGTATTTCTGGTGAAATCTCGGTATCAAATTGTTGGGTGGAATGCAGTACCTTCTCTACCTGCTATGTATGTGATAGAGAAAGTAAAAAATAGCTTCATTAAAATAATAGCATCTTTCTGAGTTGGTGGAAACAGGATTAGTCCTAATTGTATTTACTGGTAGCTCTATATTTACACCACATGTCTTAGACAATATTGCCAAAGGTTACAGCAACAGAAACTGTACATTAGATGGCATGCGTACATACATGTTAAGGTATAGGGGCATGTTTTCATTCTGGTGCTAAATTTGAGTGCAATATCTTTTAGTTTAGAACATAATTAGAAACCCTGTTTTCCAGTGAAACAAAATGGCCTGCAGCAGTAATATAAAATACTTCACAGTGGTCATAAATTCTCATGTCACAATACCTTTACCTCTTAGAATAGGCAAAACATCTCCTAATTGGAATTCCAATTGTGGCATTTTAAGTTGTTAATATAAAATCAACTTATTTAAATATTTCAACTCGGGAATAATTCAAATTTATCATTCGAATTGATACAAATTGTTTAAAAGATAGGTTGCGGGTCAAATCCAGTGGAAGGCAATGGATTTTTAGGGCGTAAAAATCCTTAGCATGGCTTCCTTCAGAAGGGAAGTAAAGCCGGTGGTCCTGTGTCACAGATTTACGGAAGCTCAAGCCTGATAAAAAGGCCTCTGAGCAAACTTTCTGGTCTTTCACGCCCAATATAGAATGGGATGCTGAGAATCATAGTAGTTAAAGAATGTCCATAAATAAAACTCAGTTTAATTTTGTTTGAAAGATGGATACATAACTTCCCCTTAATAGTTTTCTGGCTATGCTACTTGCTTAATGTAACTTTTACCTCTTACTTGAGGCTAGTGAAAGTTTTCTTCCCCATGAAGGATAAGCTATATTTCTGCAATGTAAGTTTTCCCAGGCTTATCTTATCTATTGTCATAGGGTTTTGAAACCACCATCAAAAAAAGAAAAACCTTGGTCAGGGTAACTGGTCCAATGGGAACTGCATCGGAAACCTTCGGAATGTGAGCAATTCTGCTCAGTAATATGCTAGTTAAAACATGTAATATAAACTCCTCTCATTTTATATTTTCTCAGAATGCTGTGTAGCCCTACTCTCCCCATAAATGAAATGGTTGTATGAGAATTTGTAGGAGAATTTTCTGTAATATAACTAAGTAGTAGTTATAAAACTAATTTGGATATTTTCACTTACCTGTTTTGATCCCCTTGTTAACAAATTTCTTTCTTTGTTTTATTTCAGGCTGCAAGCTGCTATATTTGTGCAAACAGTGACCTCTTAGCTAGCCATCTTGAAGTGGGTAGAAAACTTATTAGAGAAGTGAACTCTGCAATAGAGTGCAAAGACTAAAGTTAGTGATGCCCAGTGAACTATTTCACCATTTTAAGTGTGCATTACAAACACTGTTAGTGATGAGAAGAATCAACTGGAACATTAGTGTTTTTGTTTCCTTTACATATTTATAACAGATAAACTGTCCAGAAATGCTTAGGAGAAAAAGAACTGAATTCTCAAAAAAATAAATAAATCTACGCTTCTTGATGTTAAGGGAAAGAGAAACAGAAAGAAATATCACGTCAAAGCTCATCATAAATTATAAGGTAGCCCAGAGAATATAGTTAGCTTTCATAGGCAGACAACTTTGTATGTTTTGACATCTTTAGAATATTTTCTATTTGATTGGAAGTACTTGTTACCGTACACAAATGCATTCAAATTCTGAAGATGTTATACATAAGCAATAAAATTGCTTTCCATTAATTCATGACAAGTCTGTAGATTCATGAAACCCATCGTAGTATATCTTAGTGAACTTCACTTTTAGTATTTTAATTTTTTTGACTTTCTAAGTTAACCATTACTTACAAAGTACAAGTGTATATGAAATCTTAGCCATTTCTTTGGGCATGCCAGTTCTCTCATGGATTTTTCACCTGTATTTCACTAAGGAAAAAAAATTCTTTCTTGTACTCAATGCTGCTTTTCCCAGTAATAATCATAATAATAATAATAATATAATAAAAACAGTGCGCTGGTAAATGTCATATGAATCATTCACTTGTATTTATGAAGTATATAGTGAAAGAAATTGCAAGAAATATTTAACGGTGGTGGAATTATTTGTGTGTTGATTTTCCACTTTCTGATGGGTAAGAGGCGCAAAGGTATGACAAAGTATATATACATGTATATAAACATTTCTCTCTATAGCTGTTATCTTTCAAAGATTAAACAAGAAAACCTTCAGAGCTAAAAAAATTATAAAAAAAATATAAACACACACATACACACACACAAAGTTTAGAAGTGAGATTGGGGATAAGCAGTGGTAAAGGGATAATATTGCCTTATTACTAGGGGCAGGAAATTATAGCATGTGATTCATTATGGAAAGCAACTCTCCAATGGATACTGACTATGTGTTAATGCACACATTTATATCTGTCTTTTGCATTTCTCAGTTATTTTATTTCTGACAGTACATACTATGTATGTACCAAAATATTTAGCATTGTTTTAATATTTTATTTTACACAGTTCATTTTTTGTGAGAAATAAAGTTCATTTAATGAAAATTGTTTATTTCCAAACATATTATTATTATTATAATTTTACACTATGATGTGATGCAGGTAATCAATGATATGTATCTTAATATTTTTATATGATTTACAGATAAAAGCAAATACATTACTGAAGTGAGAAAATCTAAGCAGTGGATGAGCAAAATGCAGCAAAAAACCCAATATGACAGAGAACTACATGCTAAAATATCCTGCATCTACTTATTACTAATTAATGTATTATAAAGAAATGTTAGATTGTGCTGTTTGTTAGAATGATGATACAAATTTTGCAGTGCCACAAGCAAATAGCTTTAGCAAGTCTGAAAAAGAAAGCGCAAACCAAGTTGCCTACTTAAATTTTGTGTTGTTTTAAGTTTAACAGAAGTTGCCAACAGACCCTCAGTTTTCTACATTTTATGGTGTACATTCTTTTAACAATAGACATTTTTTATTTACTTTGTAGAACTTACGAAACAACAAAATATATTTTATAAGTATAAATATATTGCAGAGTTCCTTATGTATTTATATAGATATTCATAATTGTAAATTAATTTGCTATTCTGGCCTATATATATTTTGTAATATATGTTTGAAACATAAAAATTTTGTGAATGAGTGATAATGCATAGCATTCCTTCTCTTTGCTTACTTACCTGAAACAATTTCTTCCTTGCTGTATGTTTCTAACACTATTTCATCAACTTGAAGAGTACAATATTGCAAATTTTTGAGCACAGAATCAATAATCTCCTGTGGAATCAAAAGAGCAAAAGTGAACAAATCAAATAAAGTAACTGCCTATGTATGATTTGCTTGTGGCACTAATGCTAAGGGTAGATTTTGTATGAATGTAGTTGTATGCCTGTTGCCACGGCAAGCAACATGGTGAGACTGATGGATAATTTGTCTTCTGCTATGGTGGTTCTTTGTGCAGCTTGCAGTTACTTAATTATTGCAATATCTTTCATCAAAGTTCTACAAAAACACAGGGCATAATTTACTTTCTCTCTAAAATTGCTTCACAAGCGCTATATGTATAACTTATATTCTTAAAATCTGACATAAAGATGAATATAAACTGCTGCTTTTTGTATATTTTGTTATAAAAAATATATGTTGTCCAGAAAATATGAGTAAAGAAATACTATATTATAAAAAGAGAAGAAAACAAATTGATTTATTTGAAAGTGTGGTTTTAAACACTTACAGAATATAAGCCATTCCTTCCCCTACAAAAAATATACAAAATTCTCTATAATAAATGCTTTAAATGGTGCTTATAATATGAATATTTAACCACATTACTTGATTAGGAAATTAGCTTACAAAACTAGTAATCAGTTTGATTTATTTCTAGGTGATGGCAACAGAATGGTGGAAAAAAGCAAAAAAATGACCAAGAAACTTACTTGCTGACTTTTGCATCTAAAATTAATTTCAAGTTTAGCTTTCAAAAAATCCTTTTTTTTTCTCCTCCAGTTTTTTAAAGGCAAAAAAGGAGTGCATAAAGTGGTCATATTATTACTACTATTATTATTATTATTATTATTATTATTATTATTATTATTATTATTATTATTATTATTATTATTACAGAGATGCTCAATATTCATCATTTGAGTGACAAAAGTTATATACAGAAATTGACCTGAAATTTGTAGTCACTGTTCTTATAACAAAAGTTTACATATGCCTTTTGTGTATTATTTGTAGATTTTTCAAGCTCTCTGCACAAAATATAAACTGGTAAAAAGGTTAAAAAATATGTAATACAATTATTACAATTTGTTTTTCTCTGTCTGTTTTTAGTGCATATTAAAGGAGTCGGTTTCATTTTAATTTACATGCTCTTTTAGAAAGTTTTGGTGGTTGCAATTAATTATGAAACATCAAATTAATTAAGATATGCTTAAACTATTCAAGATATAAAGTTCAAAATCAGCATAGTGGTGAATTATATAGTAACCAAAATGCAATAAAAATTGTATAAAAATTGCCGAAGATAAATATTCCAGACTTAACTCTAAGAAGCTAGTCAATTGTCCTTTTGACATATTCAATTTTCTGCTAAACTGCTAATAAGGTGAGGGATGCATTTTGGTTGTGAGGTTCATGATACTTTTACATCTACACACATACACACAATAACATGTGTTTCTGAAATGTCTGGAAGAGTTTGACTCCGGCCATGAAGACCTTTACACTTTGAAGAAATCCACTTTGCATTGATTTATAGAGAAAAAACTAGTGGCTAATGCCTGACTTAAAAATAATTATTTATTCCACAAGAATGTTGTGTATAATCTCATTGGTAAGGTCCCATAACCCAAAATGATGATGCAGTAATTTAAGAAAGATGGAGAACTACAAGAAAATGTTCCCATATGAGATTAAACCCAAGCCACTGAATGGATGGGGTTGTGTAATTGGCTACATCACCATGTTTGTATGAAATTGACTTTGTATACAGAAGAAAGAAAAGAAAGAAAAGAAAAAAAAAAAGGAAAGAAAAAGATCCATCTCGCTCGGTGAAGAATTTCCTTTGATTAAGGAGAAATACAACTTTAGCATTGACATGCAAAATAGCCATTTGGCTCACAGTCTAAATGAGTTGTCGTAGGATTCTAGAAATGTATTTGATGGAAAGAATACAGACATGGCTAAATAGCTTTCTAAAGTAAAGCAGCTGAAACTGTTTTTCAGTAGAAGAGGAAAGACATGGTAATGAACAAAGAAGAGACAAGGTAAATAAAAGAATGAAATGGACAAAGAAGAGACAAGGTAAATAAAAGAATGAAATGGACAAATAACAAAACTACCTTCCATAAGAAAATGTTTTTTGAAACATATCATCAGCAGCTTCTTAATCTATTCATACTGAAAAATTATTATACTGGGTGGAAGAGGTATAGATGTCATCCTTTAAACAAGCAAGAGATCCCAATGGGTACACTGAAAAAGCTCATGAGCACCTTCTATCTTTCAAAAATTTTGGAAAGATCAGACTTTGGAAACTGTGTTCTTCACCTTGTGTGCAAGTGAGAATTTGTGTTGGAGGGCTAGGTCACATTTGCCCCACAACAGAAGCTGTAGAGAGATTCCAAAAGCAGCTGAAGCCACATCACAGAATTGATATTAATTTTTGTTATTTGTATTTCTCAAGAAGTTTTTTTCTGTATTTGCAGTGAATTAATTAAAGGCATTAGAGCTGAAATGCTTGCTTTAAGGTTAAATGAAGCACTAAAAGAAAATAATGCTTTAGAGTAGAAACAAAATAAATACAGTAGTTTTAATTGTCAGATAAAAAAACAAAAAGTCCACATGCTTACTTAAGCATTCCACAAAAACAAACCCAAGTTAAATAGGTGTTTTATTTTGTAATTTATTGGCAAATTAATTATGTTATTTAAACAAGTAATCTAACATGCTGAAAATTACTTTATCTTATTTTATTTCAATCTACAATAAGGAAGCCCAGCAACTAGACATAAAGTTTTGGCCATGCCTTCTGCAGAGAGTAGTATCACAAGTATTTGGATTGAGTTCTAGACCATGGCAACACAAGAGTTAAGTGTGTTTTTGTAGACTACTAACTCTTGCAAAAATTTTAATTTGTACAAAACAAAATTGTAAAATGTGGTGAAACTATGCTCTTTAAGAAAACATAATAACACAAAATATAGATCAGCTGCTCTTCTGCACATACAAGATTGCCTTAATCACTCCTATTTAAATTAAGGTGCTGCTGAAATAAGTCCTCTAACCAAAATGATATAATTTTTCATTTGTCTCTGCTTGTAGAATCACCACCTAAGAGGTTGATATTTATATCCCTTTCACCTGGTATAGTAATACAAGAGAAGCAATAGAGAGAGAAATAAGAAACCAAAAATTGAAATTAATATGCAATAAAGCCATTAATATTGATAAATATTCCAATACACTATTTATACAGAGTCTTTGGTCATTGCTTGTATAAGCTTGAACATTCCATGAACGTTATAGAATGACTGAGAAGATTCTACATAATATTAATTCATTTTGAGTATGTTATATGCTTGGAAGCTTTCAGGAGTGGTAAGGTAACTGTTAAGCATGCACTAAGAACACGTAGTTCTATGTAGATGATGTAAATATAAAACATACTGTTGGAAAGTGAAGTACTTAATCGAGTAAAGATATTAAGGAAGACAAGTTACATATCAGTCTCTCATGTCATGCTGCTAAACTCTTTGTGTTGTAGCCAACAAAAATAATTACATTATGAGAAGTAAAGCAAGGCAGTGACTAGCCTTATGCATATTGTGCTTGAAGACCTCTTAAGCATGTCCTAAAGAAAAAGAAAAATTCAACTGAGGGATTTAAGGTCATGGCATCCCATTTTGCACCAGCGCATGGCCTTAGCAAATCCATCCTAAGAATGTTAGGTTAATAGGAAAACAAAATAATTTGCAAATATGTAAATTTGTTTTGTTATACATATCTTGTACACTGCTATTTGCATATTGATTTGTTCCTTGAACTAGTGAATGTTTTACTGTAAACCTTAGGGACCTGAATTTCTTGCTGTGCGATGCTGCAAATCTTGGATGGGGGTGACCTTAGATTGTGATACAAATGGGTATGTAAAAAGTGGTATTGGTATAAGCTATTAATTGTTGTTGATCTAACAGAAATACACTAAAAGAATGTTATTTTAGAATAAGCGAAATGAGAGGTTTTTATATAAATAAAACAGGTTGTTCGCATTATTGCTACAGAGAATATAATATTGTACTAATATATATATATATATATATGAAAATGTTGACACTTCATTGTTTGTTGTATTGTAAAGTAATGGTTAATTTTCACACTTAAAGAAATACTTGTACAGTTTGTTTAGATATATATTATATATATAATATTGCATATACTCGTTGCTTGCAACACAGAAAACAGAAGCAAAATGTTTAATAAAGCTCTACAAATCTGCTGTAATAGTTATGATGTGAAAAATTTAATATAAAAGTTGGCACGACCATACAAATGTTATATAGTAAAACTGGATAAACAATAGATTGTTGAAAGCTGGATGTTTGATCAGAAAACGGCAGCAGAGATTTGTGGAAATAAAAGGAAAAATATCCTAAAATTGATAATGATTTTACTATATAATTTATTTGTAATCCCTTGACAGAAGTTCAATTTCCTCATTTACAAAAGGTTTTACACACATATCCAGAAATAGTCTCGCAAAATAAACAAACCAAAGGTATAAACATCTGGAGGACAGGGGCAACAAATATATGGCTTTCATGTACCAGGTACTTTTATTTTACCTATTTATTTATTTTTGGGGGGGAGGAGGACTAAAATTTCTTTAAAGAGCACCAGGGGGGCTTACTAGCTTCATTTGCAGCTCTTAAGTTGAGGGTCCATGTTTGAATTTCTGGCTCTGGGGTGGTATTTTCAGTCAGCACTACCCGAGCCTTCACTTCTGATAAGCTCATGTGAAGTATCTCAAGGCACAATGTGGTTCGGAGTCTATGGTAAAAGCTATAGGTTCTCCCATTCCTCATTACCATCTTAACACTAGAGGCAATGGACACCACCTGCTGAGTGCCTCCAGTGATTACTTGGTGAAATGAGATTTCCCTGAAGGTTTAAAATTAAATTGAGCTTTATTTATGGACGCTCTTTAACTACTATGGTCCTTAGCATCCCATTCTATATTGGGCGTGAAAGACCGGTAATTTTGCTCAGAGGCCTCTTTAGCAGGCTTGAGGTTCTTTTACGTGCCGTAAATCTATGACATGGGACCAACGGCTTTACTTCCCTTCTGAAGGAAGCCATGCCAAGGATTATTTGCCTGAAAAAAATCCATCACCCTCTGCCGGGTTTGAACCCGCGACCTTGGGAACTAGAGGCTAGCATAGTACCACTAGTCCATGGAGGACGACATCACTGATGATGTGGGGAGATTTGAAACCACAACATACCTTGTAACATCTCGGGTCCACAGAGAGGACAAGTGAAATTATGATAATTAATGAGTGCTCAAATCAGCTGGGTACTGACATTTGTCTTTGTAGGAAAAGGGAAAACATGAGAAGGAAAACCTTATCCAGGCAACTTTCCATGAATGAGAACTTGAAGTCAGGCCCTCTGGGCCATAGGCAGACAGACATGAATTATCACTCCAGGACAGACAAGTCATTCATAAGGCTAATATTAGTATGACTGCAGACTGAAAGAGATGGCTCTGCGGTAACATGTGAGGCTTGCATTTGGGAGGTCCTGGGTATGATTTCTGTTGACCACCCAATGTGAATTTGGTTTTTTATGGTTTATTCTTGTCGGTAGGTGAATGCTGGGGTAGTTTCTCATCTACCATAATTTCCTTTCCTCATTTTCCTTTAATTCTATTTCCTTTTCATGTTTCAGCTGTGACTCTAGGTTTCATGGTGTTTGGCGGTAACAGACAGATGGCACGAATGCTTGACCCAAGAAAAGAATATTCCCCCTGGACACTAGAGGGCTGCTTAGTTGAATGGTCATTCATCACCCTCTCTGAGCAGCTCTAGTAGCAGGACAGGTCTTTGAGCTAGGAAATCTTGGGGACTTCCGTGCATCTCTGTGTCCTGTCTGATTGCAACCTGTAGTTCCTTCATTTCATCCCTTTCTCCTGAGTGTTGGTAGCCACAACATAACTCCCATAGGTTGCAGTGCATGAGATGTGCTCCTTCATTGTATACCCTATAGGTGCATCCTATAATATGACTGCAGCATTTTCACAAGCATACAGGATGCATGTGCATATAGGAAGGAAATGTATGAACGAAGCTAAAGGAAGCGGGGGAAAAAAATAGTCAAATTATTCAGGGTGTAATTGAAACAAGGTTTCTCCTTTTCACTGGTTGTAATTGTAATCAATTATTTTGTAACATTTCCCTTGAATCTCAGGATTTTTAACACTCATAACAATATATTACTTCTTCTAAGTTTTAGAATAGTTAATACCAGGGGCAGTTCCTCAGGTGAAGCTGGTAAAGCATCACTTCAGCTGTTTTCTAACTAGGTGCATTTGAATATAATTTTATTCAATTCAATTTTATTTCATTCAAATGTTCATGTTACATAGGAATCGTCAAAGTTAATTACATTTGTAAAAAACTACTCTTAAGATTTAAAGTACATTGTCAAAAATAATAAGATTTCTTTACATTCATAAACATTATTTACACATCTTTTGAAACAATATTTATGTATCTTATACATTAATCATTATGGATATATACAATGTTTAATTTAAATTCATCTATGCTATAAAATGCATTTTCTACTATGTATTTTTTATGGCTTTTAGACACACTTCTCATTGCTCTAAGTCTTTTATTTCTTTAGGTAGTGCATTGTGGTTCTCTTTCCCCTTGCTTTCTATTGAATGATGGTTTAGTGTTCCTCTGAGCGCCGTTCTGTAGGAATCATGACTGGTTCTTACACTATGAGTATGCATATGACTATTTTTGGCTACTTTTTTGCTATCACATATTTTATACTTTCATATACATATATTACAAGGAACTGTTAATATTACAAATTTTTTGAAAATCTCCCTACAAATATGCCTGCTTTCCAAATTCCCAATCATTCTGATTGACTTTTTCTGTAGTTTAAATATTTTATTTACTTCCCTAGTTGTAATATTTCCCCAGAGTGTTATACCGTATTTTATATGTGAAAATATGAGCACATAATATGCCTGTTTCAATGTTATACTATCCATAGTATTTTTAATCTGTTGTATTATGTATAAACCCCTGTTTATTTTTTTTGTAATAAGCATTATATGTGGTTTCCAGTTTAAATATATATCTATAACAACTCCCAAGAAATTTGTGACCTGTACCTCAAGAATAATTTCTCTATCTACTTTAAAATTAATTGGTTCCATGATTTGCTCTTTCAATATAAAGTTAATCCATGCTGTCTTTTTCACATTTAAAGCCAGTTGTAAATGTAAAAAATGGTCCTTCAAAATCCTTAGTATATTATTTGCCTTATTTTCTACCCCTTTGTTTGTATGGTCTGTGATAATTATTGTTATGTCATCTGCGTAACCAATTGCCTTTCCTCCATTTATTTCTATTAATTCAAAAATACCATTTATATATATTAAAAATAGAAAAGGGCCCAGTTTTGAGCCTAGCGGGATTCCTTGTTCAATCGGTTTGAAACCAGACTTTATCTTATTTACCATACTCTTTTCATCTTTTTGTTTTATCCCCACACACCTCTGTCTGTTCTCTAAATAAGATGGTTTTAAACATTTTATATTTAAATATTGCACTACTCACTCAGAGGAATATAATTTTATGAATCATTATTTTATGGAAGAGCAAAAATTGCCCCTTCCAAAGTGTTGACATGGCTGTAGTAGGGAATAAGGAAAATGGGTTGTAAGCGAGGGAAATGGGAAAGCCACAATGTCAATGAACAAGTATAGAGAGTTGGTGAAGCTACTTTCGGCTTTGAAATGTTCAACTACACTGTTTACATCTGGTTGCCATGACAACCAACTCAAGCTTGGACTTGTGCACCTCACAAAAACTACCCATTTTTTGGAGTAGAAAGACCCTTGTAGAAGCTGTTTGGTGGTCATTAGCACTTGTGAAATCTTTTCTAGACTTGCAAACATCACTTCCTTTGGGACACAAGTATATTCCTTCTCAAATCTTTTTTCAAACTTAAAGTTCTCAGATTGGTCCTTCAGTTCCTTTATGTGTGAAAACAATATGTATGCAGTGATTATTGTCGTTGTGTATATGATCTTGGAAGTTTACTAGTGTGAATTAAAGTATCAACAATAAGTTTGTCGTAAAACATTTAAACCATTGGAGATTTGCAATGAATCTGCAGAATGACAGTGCATTACATGTTACAAAGATCTTTTTCACGGTGGACTGAAAACGAGATGTGTTATTTATGGGTAAACCTAAGCCAATTCTTAGCGCACCAGCACATAAAGTGGAAAGGAAAGGTGCGAAGTTTGCATCAGACATTTTAAAAGCTTGCAGTACAGTATGAGCAATTATGCAGTAGTAATTATTTGCAAAAGCTCTTTTGCTGGGCTTGTCTATTACTTGGAATAAAGAAAACAATGTGGAATTCTGATGACTTTTGTAACTTTCTGAATATCAATTGGCCATTGCATAATCAATCAATCAATCAATCAATCAATATGTTTCTGCTGAACATCTCAGATGTGCACTGCAATTAAAACAGCTTGAGAAAAATCAGAATACAATAATTGATGACGATCTAAAAATTCACGTCTTTATGTAGCACAATATAATGATGTTAGGTGAACAGATTATTCTATAAGACAGTAATTGAAGCAGTACTGTATAAATGGGGAGGCAGCCATTTCATGACTACATTATCGAGAAGTACGCCAACCAAAAGGATAGGAGAGTCAACTTAATATACAAGAAATAGGTAAGTTGCATGCCTTGTTTTATGTGAAAGAGTTTCATCTGTCTTATAGGTCACAAGCTACCACTGGTTTGTGATAGTATTGCTCATTTGTGATGCAAAGGTTCAAAGTGAACCTAACTAGGATTTGAAATGCTAAGTATGTTCCCTTATTTCAGTTATTCCCAAACTAATGAGCATGCTCCCCTGAGGAGTGTGAGTGACCTACAGATGGAGCATAGACATCTCAGAAGAATAAGGATGGCCTGAAAAAAATGGCCTTAACATAACTTAATGCAAAGACAATATCAGAAAAGGTGTGCTAATAATTTTAAATTTATTACAGATACATATTAGTTTAATTATATATAATTTCATCCATGGAATGCACAGTGCTGTTCAGTGAATATGCTTTTAATAGTCTCAAAAATGTTCCACATATGGTTTCTATTTATAATTATAATTTATTAAATAGATGTATCCCAGTAATGTGTATAAGGATCCTTATTAGCTCCATTGGTATCAAAGGGATATTGGAATAATGTTTACTCCTGGTGTAATAAACATGAATTTTAGAATTATTTTATTATCCTATTAACTGGAATAAAGCTTTTTAATGCACTACCTCAAGAAATTATGAACTTGAAAATTCAAATATTTAAAAAGAGATTATATAGATTGTTTATTGGTTACAAGAATTTTATGAGGAAGATAAGAATAAGCTGTAAACTTGTATTGGTGTAGGCATTTTGTATATTTCTAAAATTTGTTATTTTGCTTTGTTATCTCGGCAAAGTTTATTGTAGTTAACATAATCACTAAATGACAATAAATATATTATATTATATTGCTTAAGAGATAATTGCTGCTAACAGTGAGATGAATTTTTCCTTTGCATTTTAATTCAAATTCTTTTAAAAAATGTTAATGTAAATTAATGTGAGTAGAAGTAATTAAATTAGTTTCATGTTTATTTAAGTTTCTCTTCAGGTCCACATAATTTGAAGCAGCAGATTCATAGTGAAAATTTATTAATGTATGATTTTATTCCTGTATATTTTAATCTATATTCACTGTTTTGGCTGCATATCTTGTAGATTTTGTTAATATTAATTACTGTACTACTTTGAACATTGAAATTCTCTCGTCCTGTTTTATTTTCACATTTAAGAGCTTTTGAAAAACTATTTATAATAAATGTAGAGACAAATACGAGAAGCATAGTGCTTATAAAGACGGGTGCCAGCTGGGAAAGTTTGCCTAAGGGGCTGAGAACAAAGTGAAGCCAAAATAGCCAGTCAAGGACAGCTACTGACAATGGAGGGACTGATACGACTATTGTCCAACCTGGTAAGTTTATAGTTTTAATATTATGTTTAAAGACAGATAGATGTTTTATTAAAAAGAATCTGATATGTTACATTCTCATGACTTTCTCTACCTAATATAATTTACTTTTATATGGCTTCTATAAACTGTTCTTATGAAAGCTTATTGTTCCATCTGCTTCATGTAAATTGAGAAAATAAACCTTTGCAGGAATGGTTTCATACACAGTTTATTAATGAAACAAGGGAATAGGGGAATAATAATTTATATTCATATGTTTAAAAGCTGGTCGTTAAAGCTCTTTCCATGACATTGCAAAAAAAATGAATAATGACAGCATTTTGAAAGAAAGACAAATACATTGAAAAAAGTCAAACCAATAAAAAAGTCAATAAAACAGATATCTGTTTCTCACAGAACATACTCCTGTGAAAAAGCATCTTAACATGATGGGAGTGTTTCAGGGTAACTTAGAAAGAAAATGAAACAGCCCAGCACATATATGCTCCTGTGAGGTCTTGGCTTCCAGGAGATACAATGCTTTTAGAACCAGAAGAATTTGAAACCGTATCTGTTATGAGACTATTCCTTTGTAAACGTGCAGGCATAATGAATTGGCTTCAAAACGATACAGGCAGTACAATAAGCTCAAGGCTGAAGTGTGTCTGGAGCAATGACAGAAATCTGTATCGAACAAAACAAGACAATGGATATCTTGGAAATGGCTGATGCCACAACAAAGTTATTTAAACAAATTGTATATTTTAAGGAGATCTACATTTTTTGTGTAGTATGTTTCTATTTATCTCTTTTAGTTTACCTGTTATACACAATTATACAAAAATCTTCCAAATGAAGAGGACTTCACAGGCTATTGCTAGAAAATTCAGGGTGTACATTTTATTTGTCATGAGAATATTTTAAAGATATAATATTTTAATCAAAATCATTAGGGCCATTTTTGAGAAAATAAAATATATCAAAAGGTTTTCCACAAAAAGAGTAGTTTGAGGTGGGAGAGATTTCATGAAAATTCACATAATTGCGTACCTTTTTCCAAAAAGTATTTTTGTTTTATTTAGGAGGCTTCAAAACATATATTTCCAGTGGAAACTCAGCATGGAATTTTTGGGTGGAATGCAATGCTTCCTGTACATACTAGGTACATGGTAGAGTAAGTAAAGAATTCATTTATGTAAAATGGTATCTAGTTTTATAAGTTTAAAAGTGAAACTTAATTATACTCTGTATAATGGAAAAATTTGAACCTGAATGATTAATATATGGAGTCTGGTGTTTGCATTCCAAACAAATTTGTAAAGGCATACAAAATGAATCTGACTTCTCTTTATCCTCAATAATATAATTCCAATATTCCTCTACTGAATCAAAATTCATAATTAATCGATCACTGTTACTGTTTAATTTATGATATATTTTGAAAAGCATTAGCAGAAAAAAATACTTTTTCTATTTTTGTGTTACAATTACAAATTGTATTAAAACAGGCAAAAAGTGTTGTATTTTTTGAGAAATGATATTTGAAATTTACATGCTGAAAAGTGTTGAATCTATGAGCTTACCATCCCTTACTACCTTGAGAAATACAATTTATCAACTGAAGTTACTGGGCTAATAGTTGGGACAAGAGAAACCATAGAAACAATAACCACTTTGTTAAGTTTTGTAAAAAGTTCATTCTCAAGGCCAATTTTATGTACCACATTGCAGTATTAGGTCATAAATGTTCAATCAAAATTCTCCAAAATCATCTATACTCAAATTAATTTCATTTTTAGCCTATGTTTAAAAGAAGAAGAATTGTACTTTTAATAATTTTCTCCCCCTAAAATAGCATTTTCCCCTGCTTTTTCAATCAAGATTGCATTTTGTTTTAACTATGATAACTATGTTTGTATTCTTATGCTATTTTGTTTTATATAATCATTTGTAAAATATTAAGCTTTGTCTATTTGGTGGTCCCTACTTTTGGGAAAATTGAAAGTTTTCTTTCTGAAAAAAATAAATATCACTTATACAAATTATTTTTCTAATAAATATTGTAGTGGTATGTTAAATAATTGTTTCAGTTTGTGTGGCTGTTAAAATATATGTCATTTCCTAATGTTGTTTTTGGTTTTTTTTTTTTTTAACCGGTTGAGGTCATATCAGACAATGAATGATATGGGTGAAATGATACTCGCCCATATTATATGTTGATGATTCATAATTATTAATGCAATAAGTAATTTCAGTACATCAATGCTGTATGCGAGTTGGCTTTTAAAGTCTATGCATAGAAGAATTACTGAACTAGAAGAATTACTGAACAGTTTGGTCACAAATGCTTTTGCTTCACAGGAAGTTTCAGGGATTTAACAAAGTTAGCTTTTTATTCCCAGAATAAAGTAACAGTGGTGAGAATTTTGCTTTGTAGTTAAAGCTTCCATTTTTGTATGTAACCTTTTCTTTTAAATTGTATCATTTGTATAGCCTCTATTAATAACTATGATAATTTCAGGGGCTTTAATCTGAGAAACAACTGACAGTGTTTAACTAATTGAATTGTAGTATTTTAAAACTTTGTGTTATGTAATACAATATATTTTTACAACAAAACACTTGCACTCACTCCCACATTTATGCTTACAGATTCTATGAGTAGTAGGAGTAATTCTAATTATACCAAAAATTTCCCCACTCCAGTCATGAATCAAAGCCAGAACCTTTTGATTCAAGAAGCTACAATGCTGTGTGTATGTTGTGGTGCACTTAAAACAGCTCTAAAGCTAGCAAAGGTAGGGTATTGTTTTGTGCAGGATTTTATTTTTAGGACTTTCAGAGTAGCATCTACTATGCTTAGTTTTATCATATAAATTGACTAAATCTGAAATAGATCAATGGGTGAGGGGAGAGTGCAAATAATCAGGAATGGGTAGTTTAGGGTTTGGATATTTAAGGTTAAAAGAACAAACAATAGAATTTTCTGATGCAAAATATTGCCTGCTAGACTAAAAATCTTGTGTGTTGTATTCACATGACTTTTTTCACCCACTAATAAATTATTTTTATATCTGCTCTGCAAATTGTTGTTACAAAAGTTTTATTTTTCTATCTAGTGTATGTTAAAGGAGATAAGGGTTTGCAAAATTAGCTCTATTATATATTTAGCACAGAAAGAAAAGAGGAGACATGATAGTTTAATGCTTTAAAAGTGTCACTATAAGTTGGCCTTAAAATCCCATACTCTTTCCATGACTTGTGAGAAACAACTGAATAATAACAGCAGTGCAGATATCTTGGAAATGGCTGACATCACAAAAACAAGTTATTTGAAATACACTGTGTGTTTAAAAAGACCTACAATGTTTATATAGTAAATTTTTATCTATCTCATGGCTTACCCATTGTACAATATTTCCTCTGAATGAAGAGGACTTCAGAGCCTATTCACAGAAAATTAAAGATATACATTTTATTTGTTACATAAATATCTGAAATACATGGTGTTTTAATCAAATCATTAGTGACACCTTTGAGGAAAAAATAAGACTATTGAAAGTTTTCCATTTAAAAGTTAGTTTGGGGTTGAGAGATTTTCTTGAAAATTCTGTCACATCTTTGGAAAATACCAAACTTAAATACCAAGTCTGGTATTTAGAGTTATGCTGTTCACACACACACAAGCAGACAGACAGACACATTTTTTGGGTTCGGGGACCCCAAAACATATATTTCTGATGAAATTTTGACATTGAATTTTCTGTGGAATAGAATGCTTCTTACCTACTATAGAGAAAGTAAAATTGGGCAACAGTATTATAACACACGTTAGCAGTAAAGGCATCAGGGGGGTGCTTCAACTTGTTCATACAGCATCTGGTTTCTGAATATTAAGATTGGTTATAATGCTGTAATAATACTCACTTTATCAGCAAGAGGTTCAAAGGCAAGAAAAGTAAAGGATTCTTTTTAAGTGAATAAAGATAAATGACTAGATAATGTAACACTTAATTTCTTGCATAATAATGTGATATTAATTTGTGTTCCTATGTTACTGCATGACACTAGAGCTCGAAGCAATATCAGTAATATGTTCCCTCAATTTAATCAGTTCAAACAGTGGAAAGAGATGGTAGCCACTTGCCTGGCTATCCAAGACTTTGTGCTATAGATCTAAATCCATTAAATATACTGAGCCAGAGTGAAGTGATTCTCTGGAGGTACATTGGTGGAGATATCAGCAGATAGAACTTCAGTTTTTTTTTAAATGTTTTCTATCTTTTTTAATAATAATACAGTGCTCTTTCCTTGCAGTGCAGCCACCATATGGTAGCTCACACACTAGCTCCCTCCGCTCAGACTCCTGTTGAAAGAGGTGTAATATACATGCAACTACCTCACATTCTCATAGTTACAGTTACAACTACAATGATAATAAGTGCATACCTTATCATAAGAGATGTTGGAAATGTTGTCCTTCTCTATCTGCATATTCCTGGCATCTTCTCAGGAAATTTGCATTCATGCTTGTGAGCTCAATATCTGATATTGAGTGAATTCTCCCCTGATATTTTCTCTTAGTTCTTCTTAGTTCAGACCCCCCCCCCCATAGATAAAAATCCCATACAGCTAAATCAGGGGATCTTGAGGACCATAATCCTTTATTCATTATCCACTTTCAAAAATTTCCTGAATTACATTTAATGGCTCATCAGCTGTATGCACGTCAGCAAAGTCTTGCTGGAAAATTCCATACTGATATTCAATATTAGTCATATTTTACTTTATTATTATTATTATTATTATTATTATTATTATTATTATTATTATTATTAATAATATTATTATTGTAACATATCATTTAAAAAAAATCAGTCATGTTCAAAAAATAGTGTGAGTATGGCATTCCTGTATCTCTCTTCATTTACTATTTGTTAAAAAATATAGTTCCTATTATTCTGTATGCATTCATTGCACACCAATTTTCGCATCATGTATGATTTTACCTGTGTTGGATTTCTATGTATTTCAATATCTGTTATTTTGTAATGAAACATAATCATGTAGATGGGATCATGCTTCGTCAGAGAAGAATATTAAGTGTGGGTCAATTACTCTTATCATTTGAAAAATTAGATTACAGAAATTTATCTTACTCTGATGATCATGGTAAAATAAGGTATATGCAACAAACCCTACATTGTAAGAACTAAAGGAACATTGGCAAGAAATTTACGCAATTTTGGTTATTGAACTCTCGAGTGTGAATGAAAATTTTCTAAGAAGATGCCAGAAATGTGTGGATAGAGGACATTTCCAACATTGCTTATGATAAGGTATGTGCTTATTATCATTGTAATTGTAAATGTGAGAATATGAGGTTGTTCTGGGGATATTATAACTGTTTCGGAGGGAGTCCAAGCCAGCATGTGAGCTGCTGTGTAATGGCCACAATGTGAAGGAAAATGTTGTACTTATGTTTAGTAAGCTATTCAGCTAAGGAAACTTAGTGTACTTATTCACTTGCATGTCATTATTAGTAGGTCTAGAATTTTTAAGACCTTAAAATTACCATATGTAAAATAAACTATTCTTTATGATCTAAAATTTAGAATAACAAAAAACATGGCCTAAAAATATTATGATGAGGTAAGAATTCAGTTGTAAAATAAATTAATATGCGAGTTTATGACAATGAGCTATGTATTTAAAAATAAGATGCACATGAGAGGGAAGCTAACTATAGAATTTGATAGTGTAGTATGCTTCTAATTGTATTAAAATTATCAGTACATAGTTAACATATGCAGTAATGTTTTTACACACTTCTTTTTACTTCAGTTTATGAGAGCTGAGTTGCAATATACAAAATTTTCAAATAAAAAAGATTTTCTATTGACAGCCAACAAAGCCTTTTACTTTGAAAAGCTTCTTTCTACTTCAGCTGATACAAGAGGAGCACATTTAAAGCATCATTTGAATCTAATTCTAAATGATTCAGAGAAAACTTTTCACCCAACAAAATCACTTTCTAACACTTGTGTCACACGGCTTATAATAGAGTATTTTATCATCATCAAAAATGTTTTCTCATCATATTGAGACAAATTATTGTAATGTTACTCAAATACTTTGCTTTACTTTAGGATGTTTTTCTGAAACTATACTACATACACACTTCTGACTTTAACAATAACACAACAAGACACTTATCTGAATCTGGTGCCCAAATTATAAGGACAGACTTGTATAGCTACCTGCCTGTATGTAACAATAGGCTACACAAACCTACCAATACATAAGGGTAAAGTACATGAATTCAAATTAGGAGAGCAAGGTACATTTTTAATATTTTACAGGAAACAAAATGCAATGTGTAACTCTAAGAAACCCGGTGAACATCAAAGAAATAAATTGCAAGAGAAAAGTTCTTTACTTCTTGAAACAATGAAAATATAATGAATATGACCATTTACTGACTAAAATATGCTCTATCAGAAAGAAATTGCCATATATACATAAATATTACTTAACAAATTATTATAATTTGGTGTTTTCATAACAAGCATTTATGTACATTTAAGAACATATCATTCTTACCAAAATATACAGGTGGACCATTAAGCTGAGATTGTGCAATATCTCTGAAATTAAGTGTTGTAGAAAGAAATGCCTTGAATAAAAGTTGCTTGATATTATGGGAGAAAGTAAAAGCCATTAGTTGTGTTTTATTTGGAGGAGTTGTGATGGTCATTTTAGGGTCAATTTAATTTGACCCTAATTGCAGGTTTCCATTTAAAAAAATTAAATTGATCCTAAAATGACTATCATAATATCCTCCAAACAAAACACGTCTAATGGCATTTACTTTGCCCCATAATATCAAACAACTTTTATCAAATACATTTCCTTCTACAACACTTAGTTTTAGAGAAATTGTGCAGTCTCAACTTAAATGGTCCACCCTGTATGTGCTCCATCATGAAAATCCTAGCTCTAATAATTATTAGAAACACTTTTTTTAACTGTTTTTCTTTTAACTTCACTATAAGATATATTTATCTCATAGGATACGCTCTACTGATTTATTATCTGTTTACTTTTACTTAAGATTTACCATATGTTTGTTTCTTCAATGTTGTACCAGTTTTCATCATTTTATATACAACTTATGATACTACATAGTAGGGATGGAACTTTGATACTGTGTATCTTGGTGGTATTGAAGTATGTATAATACTTTGAGATAATCCTTTGATATTCTTTCAATACTTTAATTGTTATTGAAAGGCTGCATTTAACTTCATGCTAGATAAGGAAGAAAGGAATCAAGATTTCCCGTTATTGCCTTGCACATGTCCCCAAGAGTAGCTGGACTATAATTCTTGATAGATCTTGACTGCCTTTCCTGTGGGTGAATTCATGCAACATTCCGTAGACTCTTGTGTCTTGATGAAAACGTGCAAAACAATGGGGAAAGGAGTAGAGTTATTTGAGTTGCAAATGAAGCTGATTAGCTGACACACTAAATAATATTTCTCCAGTAGCCTGGCCTGGTGATTCACTCTCAGCCATTATATTTAGCTATTCTGGTGACCAAAATCTGAGAATCCAGTAGAAAAGAATCAGAACTTATGACATGATATATATCTGTGTGTGTGCGTGTGCGTGCGCGTGTGTGCATGCATGCGCGCGTGCGTGCTCTGTTTTTTTTTATCCTTAGTAATAAAATACAGTGTTTAATATTATAATCATTTTACACTAATCATTCTTTAACACTGAAAGGCTGGTTTTGTCCAGCGCTTATTGACTGCAATACATTCTATAAGCTTCTGATACCTGTATTTCATGGGGTATTCAAACTGAGTGGTTCTTTAGGCCCTGAACCTAATTATGCTGGTGTTTTATAATTCCTGCACTAACAAGCAAAAGATTTTTACCCTCTCGCTTATTAGTGGGTATATAAACTATTCTTACTAAAGCTTAGTTTTCTATCTACTTCATTTTAATCCAAATAAATCTTTGCAGAAATAGCTACATTATATATTTCATTATATACATATTCAAAGGGAACATGAGAGTCAAATGTTTAAGAACTGGATGCAATTGTCAGAAACAACTGAATGTTGAAAGGACTTTAAGGACTGACCAAGTAAGGAACAATTCGAACCATTAATAATGGATATCTTGAAAATGGCTTATGCCACAAAAAGTTATTTGAAATGAATTGTGTGTTTTAAAGAGATCTGCATTTCATAGTATGTTTTCATCCATCACTTAACGTTAACTAGTTATAAGAACATACAAAATTCTTTCTGAATGACGAGGACTTCAAAAGCTATTCCCAGAAAGTTCAAGTTATACATTTTATTTTTTATGTAAATATCATTAATATAGGTATTTTAATCAAAATCATTAAATCAATTTTTTAGAAAATAAAAAATTTTGAAAAATTCCTATGTAAAGTGTAATCTGGGGTGAAACGATTTACTTGAAAATCTGTCTGATGCATCTTTAGAAGTTATTGAACCTAAATAGCAATTTTGGTGTTTAACTGGCTTTTGTTTTTTAAGTTATGCCCTTTGCAGACACAAACACACTTGCATATGGACCTTTTTCTAAAATGTTTTTTTTTGGATTCAAGGGCCTCATAGCCCTTGAATCCAAAATCTCGGTATTAAATTTTTGGATGGAATGCAATACCTCTACTTACTATGTATGTGGTAGAGAAAATAAAAAGGTATGTTCAATTTAAAATTCATAATTTAGCTCAGGAACATATGTAAAATTTGTTTCCTTTTCTTTCTGCTGCATCATATAGGAGCATTATTGCATTTAAAAATATATTTCATTGATGCTAGGGGGGGTAAGTAGCTTTCGTGTCTTATAAATTCACTGATATGTGATTGATTTAGTCATTTTGTTTACCCTTGAGCTGAATATTATACAAGTTTTGTAACACTTGAGACCTAGTGGGCAAAGAAAGAGGTTCGTTGTCTTCGTCTTCTTTACTCCAGAGATTAGACAGTACTGCTTGTTCCAGTTTCAAAACCTGTCTGACCATTATTTTCTTGGTCTTTGCAGATGTCTTTTTCCTTTAGGCCTATAGTACAATGTTTTCCTTGGGATCCTCCCTGTTGGCATTCTATCAACATGCTGTCTCCATTAATTCCTATAATTTCTAATTGTTTCTTCCATTTAATTCATTTCTAACTCTTCCCTTATTTTTTTCATTTGAAATTTTGTCCAAAAGGGCCCATCTCTTTACTGTTCTCAGGAATCTCGTCTCGGCAGTCTGTATATTACTTTTATCAGCCTTTGTTAATGTCCATATTTTAGATCCATAAAGAAAAGCAGGCACAGTCATTACTTCATAGAACTTCATTCATGTTTATTTTCTGGTTTTAGTTTTTAAACTTCTGTTTATTGTACCAGGAGTTGTAGTTGAGCAAGTGTAGTGAACAGATGTGTCAGCGAATAGCTCCATATATGTGACATGAAGGAAACAAGGGGATATCGACAGAAATTTACCAAGCGAGAATTGGACCATTTAATGCTGGAAGTATAAACTACCAGAAGAAGAAAATAGAAGGTACATCAGTGGTATTGCTATTAATAGTAGTGACCATACTATTAATGATTGGAGGAATAGAAATGAACCTGGGGCCTGGATCTGCGGAACAGAATGTAAGGGTTTGCTAAAAAAAATGAATGAGAAACTGATAGTGATCAGAAAAATGGAGAAAAGACTGGAATCCAAACTGACAAAGAAAATAGATGTACTAAGAGGAACAATAAAAGGTTTCGAAGAAGATACAAGGAGGAGTTGGAATACTAGAGCAAAGAGTAACAAATTTGGAGAGAGAAAAGGAACAACATAGGAAGTTAAATATCATTTTTGAAGTAGTAGAAGAATGAGGAAAAAGAACATGGCAGCAAGTAGAAGAAATTATAGAAATGAATCTAGAGTTGCAGATACATGGTTTTGAAATAATGTGTTCATTTTGATTAGGGAGAAGAAATTTGAACAACAGACTGATACTAGTAAAACTTGGCACCATGAAGTTTAAAATGCTAGTCCTGTCAAATGCAAGAAAACTTAATAGTACCAAAATATTTATAGAGCAGAACTTGGGAAAAAAAGAAAGAGAACAGAGAGAGATTTTGTTGAAGGAAATGAGGAAGGCCAAAGAAAAAGGGAAAAAAAGCATATGCTTTATATGTATCTATTTACATATCTTCCATTTCCAACATGTACACTGATTGTTGTACCCTTATATTTTAGTACTTTTATCAAATGGTTCAGTTATCCTCTTTGAGTCATGATTTCCCATAGTTTTCTCCTGCTTTGGATCAATGGAAGTAAATATGTCATGACTCAGCAATTAGAGGACATTGGCGGGTGAAGAATTTGGCAGAATGAGAATCAAGCAGGGCGGCAGAAGAGAAGAAATGCCAAAAGAAGAAGGAGAGACAACCACATGTGATGTCACCAAGGAAGGACATTAATTGATTAATAATAAGGAAATAACAGGATTATTATTTGCAGATGGTGTAGTGGCAGGCTCCATCTCAGTTGTGGGGCTAAGTAAAGCTATTGAAGTAATTGGCAAATACTGTAAATATTGGGGGTTGAGAATAAACAAAAAGAAATTGAAAATCATGATTTTTAAGAAAGGATATAAACTAAGAAAGACTGAAAAGCAGCATTGGGAAGAAACGGAGCTGGAATTAGTGAGGATAATTGACTATCTAGGAGTAAGTCTCAATAGTGCAGGGGATTGGGGAGAACAGAAGAAAAAAAGTACTAGCAAAGGGGAAACAAGCAATACAGGTAATCAGAGCATGTGTGAACAAAATACCAGAAATGCAAATTGTGTGGCTAGTAAGGATATATAGCACAGTGCTGGAAGCAAGGATGTTATATGCAGAATAGATATTGGGGCTGGAAAAAGCTGGGAAAATGCAGATGCTATACATAGGAATTATTGCAAAATAAGCCTGAGATTACCAAGAAGTACACCGAATGGAGTAGCACAAGCAGAACCAGGGAGGGTGGGAGCTAAAGGTAAACTGGTAGAAGGGCCAATCAAATACTGGTTCAGAATAAAGCTACTGGAGGACAATGATATATTAAAGGAATGCTTAGTTATACAAGAGAAAATGGTGAAAAAAGAAACTTGAATACACAATATACAGACAACATTGAAAGAAATAGGAATGGGGGAAACATAGGCAGAAAGAAACAGCAAAAGTAAGAGTTTCTGGAAAGAAATTAGAACAAGAGTGGAGGATATTGAAAAGCAAGAAATTAAAAGTACTTTCATGGAAAAAAGGTTGTTAATAGATATAGATATTTAAAAATGAAATGGGGAAAAGAAAAATACATCAAAGTATGCCACAAAGAGGCCAGAATGGGGTATGCATGGGTGAGGACAGGTGTAATGAATTTAAATGGTCTAACAAGAAGAAGAAGAAGAAGGGGGGAGAGATGTGCTAAACGTAATGGGTTACATGACAATTGGCATTATATTCTGGAAAGCGAGGACACGGATAAAGGAAGAGAGAATTTAATACTAGAGAAATGGAAAAATTGACCAATAGAGCTGAAATTTAGGAAACTTTTTAATACAAGATCAAATGAATATATGGAGAAATCAGGAAAATATTTAGGAAAAATTAGGTTAATGTGGTTAAGAGATGTGAAGCAAATTGGAGAAAATACAGAAAAAGGGTAAAAAGGCAAAAGATTAAGTAGTAGAAAATTATACTTCCCCCATTATATATACAACAGAATCTTAAATACAAGGGGAAGAGAAATAATGAGCAACTTCATTGTATTGCAAACATTGTATAAATTGCATGTAAGTACAAAGTAGACAATAAATCATTCATTCATGTAGCTATTGTACCGCATATTTGTTAAAACATTGGTAATTTATTTTTAAAATCATTTTCATATTTATAACTGACATATGTTTCTAAGTATTTAAAACCCATGACTTGCTCTAATATAGTATAATTTTGGTTCTAACAGTATACTTACCTTTGAAGGCCAATGTTTTTGTTTTATTTGTTGAAAGTTTAAAATTATAATTCTCACATAACTTTTGTAAAATATACATTGCTCGTTGCAGCTCGTCTTCAGTTTGCTTATAATTACCTGGTTATCCACAAATAGCATCATGTTAAACATAAAATTTGGTGCAATAAATATGTCTCCATTAATTTTAAATATTTATTCTCTAATCAGATCGTCTATTTAAATTGAAAACAAAGTAGGATATAAACTACAACCTGCCTTACACCTTGATTTATATGCATCTATTTACATATCTTCCATTTTTAACATGTATGCTGATTGCTGTATGCTTATATTTTAATACTTTTATCAAATGGTTCAGTTATCCTCTTTGAGTCATAATTTCCCATAGTTTTCTACTGCTTAGGTATATGGTCATACACTTTTTCATAGTCAATGAGAGCTATATTAATTTCTAGGTTGAAGAACCTTCTTTTTGCTATTATTTGATTAACTGTTAACTTGGCATCTGTACAGAATTGTCTCTTTTTAAAACCATTTTGTTCTTCTAACAATAAAATGTTTATAATGGCTCATAATCTCTTACTTAATATTATCGCATATATTTTATATCCTGTATTTAAAATACTTATTCCTCTATACTTTTCACATCATTTCTAGTGCCATATTAAATATATACATAACTTGACCAGGATCTTGGAACCTGACATCTATTCCAGCAACTATTGATTAGATTCAGAAGTCTGTGATTTAATACTGGTATACCATATTTACATAGTTCTGCACTTATTCCCTCTTTTCCTGTAGTCTTCCTGTTCATCATATCTTTTAAAACTCTTTCTAATTCCTCTAAAGCAATGGTGACAAAAATGGGACTCACAAGACAGTGTGACTCGCAGGTGCCACTCCTTTTCATGTTTTCCATATGCTACATATTTGATGACTCGAGGGAGAAGGCATTTTTGTCACCCTTGCTCTAAGGTGATGGGGTCTACATGTTCATAAATAAGTTCATAATTTTCCTCTTCTTCCAGGGAACTATTAAACCACAAGCCTTTATAATTTCTATCCATTGTTCTTCTCTGATTGCGCTTATATTTGCTACATCTCTTTTTTCACTATCTAGATGCTTAAGCACTTTATAAGCAATCATTTATCTCCCATGTATATAATTTTCAACAGTGGTAATAAATCTGTCCCAGGACCTTTGGTGAGCTTTCCTTACAATATTTTTCACTTCATTTCGTTTTTTCTTATATATCTCTCTTGCTTCATCCATTTGCTGTTGTAATGCTTGTAAATGAGCTAATTTTTTCTCTCTTATTGCATTTGCAATTTCTTCATCCCATATTTTTAAACCTTTTTTCTTATGATATTTTTTTTTTTTTTTGCCCAACACTTTATTATCTATAGTTATTAAAGCTTGTATAATATTATCCTTTTTCTCGTTAATATTTTGTAAGCAAGCAGATAACTTTCTTTGATTAAAACGTTTTTATACTCTCCTTTTGCAACAGTATATCTTAAGCATTTCTTCATTCCCTCTTTCATGACTTTTCATTTTCTTCCATCTTGTCAAAATAGGTATCTTAGATATTAGCAAATAATCATCCATTGATATATCACTTTGCCGATAGATTCTTATTCTTTTACTAGTGATGACAATTTTTTGTTATAATAATATAGTCAATTAGTGATCTACATCCCCTTGTACACCAAGTAAGCATGGGATTTAGTTTCTTAAGTTTAAAAATCCATAGTTTAATTCATAAATTGCTTAATGGATCTGGGCATCCCTTCTAGCATTAAAAAGCCTCTCTTTACTGTTATATGCTACACACTTTTCAAACACAGGTCTAAGGAGTCAGGAAATTTTACATCTACAAATTTTCATTGAACACTTGACATCATGGGATTCTTTTGGCCCCTGATCAAATATGATGGAGGTTTTACAGTATTATAAGAAACTAAGAGTGGGAGAAATACATAGATATTTGTGATCAATATGGAGGACTAGGTCTTGCATGAATGCACTAATGAGAAGGATTAAGAAATAAATGTACAGAAAGATGTATTTTGTGTGTGAAATTGGATGATATTTTTCATTTCTAATAGAGTGTGAAATGGTTAAAAGAAAGAATATTACAGTAAAACCTATTCAAGATGGAAGTGAAATAATCCTTAATTAGATATTCCAGATTTTTTTCCTATGCATAATTTTAAGATTAATTGTAAACATCATGCCAAGATTTTTAATATCATATATTTTATTAAAAAGCAATCATCTTAGTACTTTACATATGTAGTTTTACATCCACTGCATAACCAGTACATATTATGTATGTTATATACATTTATTTTTATTACATTAGTTTTTATTGATTTCTTCATGTCCTGTTGTTTTCACTTTTCTTTTCATGTCACCATTGTTTTCTAAAAACCACTCACTCATTATGCATTCTTTGTTTTTTAAACTTTCATAGATTTCACATTTTGCCACGTTTGAATTGTGGCATTAGTTCTTTCATAATACTACACCTCTTTTTCTTTTAATTTGATCATTTTCAGTTTGTCCTTTAATGAAAGTACCACATTTTTATGTGACATTCTTTATCCCAAAATGTACACCCTTTCTCCCAATGCATTGTTCCAAGCAAAAGATAACACTAAAGGAAAAACACACATTTGCCATGTTAAACCCATTTCTTTCATCCTTGATGCAGTCTCTGCTTAGGTATGCATGTTTAAAAATAAATTTTATTTACCTTAATTACCTACAATTGTAGTTCCTTGAAAGTACAGCATGTCACAAAATAAAATACATAAAACATTTGTAGTTTCCTTAGAAGCACAGCATATTCCAAAACAAATGCATTTTAATACTGCATATTTTAAGCAGTTGCAGATGGTTTGTGTTTCCATGTTGAGCAATTTCCATATTATTCAGAAACAATTACACATACAGTATATGATTTCCACCAGAATTGAAACTTTTTTCTGAAATAGACAGTATTCTGGTTTCACTGTGTATGCCATGAAAACTAGAGTAATAGTAGCTATTTAAATGCCATCAGATACAAGGATAGAACAAATTAATACTATGGAGGCAGTTTTAGAAAGGATAAGGGATAAGTGGATAAGGAGCTTAAGAAAGAAGCAAGAAAATAAATGCTTACAGTTTTGAAATTGGAGATATATTTTAGTGGTTCAACCTGGATGATTAAGTGTTGGAGAGCCAAAGTTTCGATTGTGCTAGACCTTTTAAGTGTATTATATGTATTTATTTGTTATTGTATATTGTTGGAGATAGTCATTCATTCAAACAGTATTGTTGTCAGAGCTGTATTTAGGCATGTGCAACTGCACAAGATGGCAAAATTTTAGGGGCAGCAAAATGTGCCACCGAAGAATTATATTTTAAGTATAATTTTAATGTGTATTGCATTAGCGTTCAGACATTCAATTTACTATTAGTTCACTTGTATAACATCTTCTGTGTATGAGTGCATTAATCTTAGACTACGGTATGAGATAGCTCATCATGTAACACGTAGCCCATGAGGTCTCGCGTGTGGTATGTTCTTCAATTCTTCATCCATTCATGGTTATGTTGGCATCACACACAACACAAGTGGCTTGGAAGGTCCATTATTCCATGTGGTTCTCAACTTAAAATTAAGGTATGTAATTAGAGTACTAACTGGTCACAGTGAAGTTGATTTTGTATTTGATATAATCAAAGTATGTCCACTTTGCAATACTCTACATCGCAGATTTTTTTTTTTCCATTTCACGGTAACAATATGGGTGGACGAGCTAGGTTAAGTGATGCTGCATATCAGAAGAAAGCTAAAGAAAAAAGACAGATGATAGTAAACTTTTACAGAAAATACCTCAACTGGACTCGTATTTTATGGTAAAAGTAAAACGAACCGTGTAGCTCTGAATGTTCATGTGAAGTTGCAGTTCAAAACAATAACAATGAACAGTGTAACTCTAAAAGTGCAGGTGAAATCAGAGTTCTAAATGGTAAACAGAATGCGGAAGTTTTAACTTTCGGAGATCTGGAAGGAATGTCAAGACTCCACATTCTCTAAAGCAGAGGAATTTTCTGTTCCAGTAATGGTCCATTTTATTGAGAAAATACTGACCAGACACTGGATTATTTGGTTAAAAATGGTATTAATTGAAACAAAAATGCTGATTTTCTATGTCCTCAAAGCGATACGCCAACGGATCTCAGCAATTTTGCAGCTAAAAAACTGTTTCAGAGGGTTTTGGTGAATGGGAAAATTATCAACTGTTAATATCTTGCATATTTTCCTAGCCAAGGATCTTTGTTCGGTGCATGTTGAAAATTATTTGGTGGTGCATCTCAATTTGTAACATCTGGTTTCAGTTATTTGAGCCATGTTGGAATATGAATAGCTGAACATTAAAATTCTACTCTCACAGAGATTGTTTATTAAAATTGGAAAACAGAGGAAACGAGATGAATAGAATTGGCAAATGCTTGCTCACCCAGCATGAACATGAAGTTACATACTGGAGAGATGTGCTAAAAAGAGTTGTTTCTGTAGTTAAGAAGCTTGTTTCTAGGACTCTAGCATTTTGTGGAGACAAAGAGGTGTTTGGCTCTGTGAAAAATGGAAATTTCATGATGTGTCTGGAATTAATTGCAAAGTATGATTCTTTTTTTTGGCTGGCCATATAGTAAGGTTTGCTAACCCCATGCAAGAGAACAAATTGTATATGTTTTAAGCCCCACGTTGATGCGGCAATTTGCGATGAGATTCTTAGAAATGTTTGTTTACATCACGTGTGTTGAAGCCATCTTATGACGTCATTCGTTTGTTTGGTTAGTAGCTCCCTCTGGCGTAGCAATTTGCATCAGTTTTGAAATAATTGATTTTAAATGTCCTCCTGCTAGCTATCATCTTATCTTGGTAGAACATTTATCTCTGTGCAGGTTGTGAATCGGAAAGGAATCTTTTATCCAGAAATTACACTTAATGACGAAATTTGTTTTATAATCTTTTATTGTCGAACACGTGCACTAACACTTTTACATATTGATTTGGATACTCGCCAAACTGAAACTGTTTGTAATAACTTCTCACTTTTAACTCACGTACTTCAACTTTGTGTATATTTAACTGTATAATACTTTAGATTCTCGTAATTCTGCTGCGCGTAACTTATGACGAACTGAAGACAGCGTGCTAGAAATTTTGATGAACTGGGCGACCGACGTGTAAGGTATTGAGAATTTAGTTGAACTGCGGGACCGACGTGTAATGTGTTGAGAATTTTGTTGAACTGGGGGCGATCTACCACGGACTTGGCTTATATACTCCCACTCCTCGACATGCCTAAAGATTATAAATGAACTACTATTGGCTAATAAAACGCGCCAACATTAGCGTCTATTTTAATATCCAATGAAAACCACGAATACATATTGCTTTAGGAAATATTCTAGAAATTTCTCAACGGAAAAAACGCGCGAACATTACGTAACTTCCTTGTTCCCGGTAATGATAAACAACTCACCCCATCGCTGCATTATTGCGTTATTATTGACAGTTTCAGTAAAGCCGTATATTATTATTTACCAATAATAATTACAATTAATAAACATCGGAAATCAATGTCACATAAAAATACATATTCATATTACAATCATTATTTACATTTAAGTAATTTGTGATACAAATTACCGTATCACCCAGAAAAGGATTTACTTCATACTTGTCACAGTAACTTATGAAGATTTAATACGTCTTATGGGAAGGTCAGTGACCAAAAAAATAGATAATAAAGTTATCTCTTCTAAATATTTTTCAGTCACCAGATATTCTCATAATGACCAGTTAAGTATAGTCATTAGAGATATAACTGAAGATGGGCTCTCATTGAAAGATTCTTGTGTTTTATAAAAAAATGCAGTCCACACTGGAGAGAAGCTTTCTTAAACAATTTTGAATTCTTTAGAACTACAAGAACTGAAACTTGACAACTGTAAAGGAAAGTCATATGATAATGCAGTCAACATGTCTGGTGTATATTCAGACTGCAGACAAGAACCAAAACTCTCTCATTTTCTTCATTCCATGTTCGACTCACTCGCTGAATCTAGTTGGCTCATAAGCTGCACAATGCTGCAAAGCTGCAATACAGTTTTTTGAGTTAATTCAAGGTTTATACAACGTCTTCGCAGATTCTACAAGCAGAGGGAAAACATCTTGGAAACATTTTTTTATTCTCCTCGTATGGCACTGAAGATACTGTTAACACCACAGTGGTGTGCATGTGAGGATGCTTGTAAGAGTTTGAATGCAGATTGGAAAGCAGTGTTTTCTGCATTAGGAACAATTTCAGAAAATGAAAGTGGTAAGGTTAGATGTGAAGTTGAAGGTCTTCTTAGAAAGTTAAGTAGTACTGAGGTAGCTCTCATGATATCAGTGTGGTTGCATTCTGCAACAGTTTGGCAAAGAAAACTGTACTGCAAGCCAAGCATGTAGACATTTCTATTCTTACAATGTTTTTAGCTGAGCTTCAGACATCTTTTTCAATTCCCAAGGATTCAGCTGAAAAGAAACTTGTGGGGATCAGGAATTTCTAATCAGTTCTGCCTCCTTCAGTTGCTGAGAATCAAAAAGGAAATATCAAATTAAATGCAAGAGGTTTTTTGATGAATCATCTGACTCGGAAGAAGAACCCAAATGCCCTGAAGAAGAAACAGGATCAGATTCTGTTGAGATCTGGAGAAGAATGAAAATGTTGTATTCACAAACTCTTCAGGGTTAATTACAGAAGAGAGTTGATGTCTAAAAGAATACAACTTAAGATTTTCATTTCTCTCAAACATCACCAAGCCAGAAGCTGTTCAAATTTATGATGCTGTAGAGAAACTTAGAGCCATTTATAATTCTGACATGGAGAACAACCTTGGTGAAGAATGTATACATTTTAAATTACAAGCTCTGTTGTCTATGAAGAAATAAGATGGTGACAAGTTGTCCTCTCTTCCATTCTCTGTAGAATGTTGATTAAAAAAAAATGGTGATGTCTATTCAAATGTGTACACAGCACTCAAGACTTACAACTGTATCTCAACAACAAACTGCCTGCTGAAAGGTCCTTTTCTGTTTTAAAATGGGTTAAGAACTACCTATGGACAGCAGAGAGTCAAGAATGACTGGTCAATCTTGGAGTATTAGCCATAGAATCAGACATGACAGTCAGTCTGGATTTTGAGGAAGTGATAAATGAATTTGCAAATACAAAAGTGAGAAGGAAGTAATTTCTTCAAGTTTGCTAAGTTTTGGAAAAGGTCAATTAGATGGTACTGTATCATGTATTTTGGACTGACTAAATTTCATATCTAAGTGAAACAATTTCTGTATAGAGTACTAAGCTGTAGAATTTCTTTGTATTTTTACCAAGTTTGATATTTCTGTGGCAATTTTTCAGTAAGAGGGGCTATTGAACTATAGCAATTATTTCTTTAATATTTAACTTGCACATGTACTTTGTGTTATAAGTTATTTAAATACTTCCATAAAGTTTAAAATTGAAGTTAATGATTCCGCAGCTTTATTGTTGGTCCCTAAATGAATAACAATGCTGATGTTTAGGAAGGGGGGCATACACTCTAAAATATGCCCTTAATTGTTGCACTAACTGGCAAAACATGATACCTTCAAAAACATTACCAGTAAATTAAAATTAAGCTGTGTTTCATAAATTTCACTGACTGTTCTAATCACAGCTAATGAGATCATTGTAATCAATGGTGTCATGAAGACCATATGGGAGTTGGAAGGAGTGTAAGGCATATGGGAACCTTAAAATAGATTGAGAGAGTGCATGGGAAAGAAAACATTTAAGCCCATATGGTGATATAGGTATACTCTTTTTTTTGAACAATCCATGATTCCAAATTGGCAACTTCTGCTAAGTTGCCAAACCAATACATGTGTCCTTGTTTGGTGTTGCTTTCATTGTATGAAGTGTTTGGTTAAAACTGAAAGTGTCTTTACTATTGAGGAGCATCAAATCAAAAAGCGCTATATATAATAAAAAGGTTTTCAGGAGAGAGGAAAAACTGATCTCCTAAACTTATCAGTGCATTTTAAAGTTCTTCATACTGTAGTGAAATGTGATTTTTCTATACTTGGTGCATTTTGAACCAATTATACTGATAATACATTAAGAAAAAAATGGTAAAAAATTAATAAACATTTTCAATTCCACTTACAAAAGCAATTTTATACTTTGTTTTATGCATATACTGGAAAAGAAACCAAGCCTTCAGATTTCATTTGTCACTTTTTTCCTAAACTTTTTTTATATCGATATTTCTTTCAACAAACACAACTGTATTTAAAAAAAATGCCAATTTCTTCCTCCAAATAGTCAAATTCTTCTTCATCTGGTTTTCACTGCAGAATATAGACTCTTCATCCACAACCTTCACATAAAACTGCAGTTCAGCCTCATAACTCCATTCACTCCCAAACCTCTTCTGTAAGAGTGTGTCACTATCCTTCTTTGCTACGTTGACTTTGCTTTGGAGTGTTAAACCCTGGATACCTAAACGTAACTCCTCATTTCAATGAAGATATGAATGGTTAATAATTAATAAATATAATAATAATAATATTTATTTCATCCAGTTTATCATACATCTGATTTTGGACATGTCAAAACAATTACATGTTTACAAATCCTTTAAATCATATAGACATTTATTTATTAGGTACACCCTCAATTTCCTTTTGAATTGCTGTATAGGAACATCAGCTACAAATTTGGTTTCCAATGGTAATTTAATAAAAAGTATGATTCCAGAGATATATACATGTATATATTTTTTTTACATTATGCCTAAAGTAGTCCAAGTTATCTCTTGTATTATTAATTGGTTTGTACTTATCTATTATATACATTATTGTATATGCATAGAGAGTAGATAGTAAGCAATTTATCGTTAATAAAGGTTTCCCTAAAAGATTCACTTGGTGTTAGGCTAAACATGATTCTGATGCATTCTTTTGGTATATAAGTAATTTATCCACATGCATTTTTGCAGCAGCACCCAGATTTCAATCCCATGGAGTAAGTGTGGATAAAAACATCCATAGTATATTAGTTTCAATATGTTACCATCACTATGGTTATTGAAACATCACACTGTTACATTGTTTTACTGATTTTTCCACATATATGTTCAACATGCTCAGCCCACATTAGCTTGTTATCAACAATAAGACCTAAAAATTTATGTTATTTTACATCCAGAATATTATTATTATTATTATTATTATTATTATTATTATTATTATTATTATTATTATTATTATTATTATTATTGACTTTGTGATATTTTACCATCATTTTTATTGAATTGCACCATTCTAGTGTTTTGCACATTACAGTGTAGATTTATTGATTTGAAATGATTCAGCAACCAGGAGGTGGTTTTGTTTAAGGTTGTATTTAATCCTCCTACTACTTTATTCCAACATACAGTTGTAGTGTTATCTGCATAAGTTATCACTGAAGTATTTGGTGAATTTTTAATGTCATTAATATAGACAATAAATAATAATAATAGCCCGAACACAGTGCCTTGTGGTACGCCATATTTCACAGATCCCAAATGTGATTTGATTTGTTGTATATATCTCTATTTTTTGTACGTTATTTCCGTAATTTGTTTTCTTCCAACCGGGTAACTACATATTATATGAAGGACAGTACAAGAAAAAGAGAACTTAATAGATTTTGCTATTTTTTAAAAACTAGCATGAAAGACAAAACAACACTAACTCCTCTCAGTATCCTTAGCAGGCATTCCACTGCATTTATTTGCATGACAGTAATACAATAAATACATTTTAATGAGTGCCACAAACTATTTACCTCAGTTTTATTTCTTTGCTTTCCTTCATTTCCTGCATTTTCATTCTCTTTCTGTTACCTGCAACAATTATTTCTTTTTCCACACTATAATACTTTAGCAAATCTATTATTAGTGCTTCCTTGACACAGCTCCCTGTCTCAGACATTCAAGAATGGAGATTCATTTTCTTTGTGTATTCATTCATTTAGCATGGCATAATATTGCTAACAAGAACCAAGGAAGTAATATCTGATATTGTTTGACAGCAGCACATGCATTTATAGTTCCAAACAATGCAAACACAGCAGACAGAAGCATGTATGTACACAGTGCTGCTGTTCTTTGCTTCTGTAAAATGCTGCATTATGTTCCATTCGTCTCGGTAAACTAAGCACTTTCTGAACCAAATGCTATATTTTGAAGCCATTTTACAATGGGAAGGAATGCTGTTTGAAAGATATGGATTGCACAGATTGATTCAGTGTTATTGAAATAGGGGAGTCTGTATCAAAAAGCATTTCATCCATGGATGGAGTTAGTGCACTTTGTTCCTATGCTCCTCATATATCATAACTAACGTTTATATGCATAAATGGCCCACCTCTGCAATGCTAGAAGCTAGAGCCATACATTAAAGAATTGCTGAAAAGTCATTGGTCCAGGGTTCATCAGGATAAAAGCACACCTATGTATGAAAAATCCACATTTTCAATGATCTTCTTCTACCTTCATGCATTAGACATTTTTGTCTGTAGCAATCTAAATATCCTGTTTGGGACATCTTTTATTTGGATTTCCAAATTTCTTTTTGCTTTTGATTTATAATTCATAACCCCACATTGGTTCAACATGCGAGTGCTGCACTCACTTTGATTTTGAAAGTTAGTTATCTTGTCTACCTTTAAAACAGAATGTTGGGGACTACATATAGCTTTCAAAGGAGGTCTATTATCCTCCAAATTGATGTATGCTACAGAGGTTTTTAGAATTTCAGTACACTACAAATGAAAGAAGTAGTAACGTGTGTACTGAGCTTAGCGTGGTGCTCACATGTCGACCATTTGCAGTACATTGTTGTTGGGCTATCATACTATTCTTTCTGGGGCTCAGAGATAAGAATTTGTATTACTGATATGCTTTATATTGTCGGGTCACATTGTGCCATATCATACTTTGCTATAATACTAAGCATTCCAAGATGGAATGCCAAGAACAGCAAATATTGAAATGGCGTGTGGATATTGAAAATGAATCTCTCTCATCATTTGAATTTTCTGATGATGATAGTGAATCTGGTCAAGTGCAAAACACAGGTGCTGGTGAGGAAACTCATATACATACTTGTCAAAAAATGCAGTAAACATCTTCAGTAACAAAGTCAGCATATTGGAAACTAACAATATGAACTAACAAAAAACAAAAAAACAAACATAAAACCAAAAACAAGCAAACAAAAAGTGTGAAAGTGGTGAATAAATTGTCACGAGAATAAGGTCAAACGATGAAAGATCTAAGAAATATAAACATACCAGGACATTTAATGCACCTATTTTAATTGTAAACTGTCTAATTCAGATTTTGTCGTGTTTTATAGTCACTTTATGTACCCATGTTATTATGTTTTTAGTAGCAACAGACCAATGAGCTCCAGATATATTTAGTAGATATATTATATTCATTGTAAAGTGAGCTACTAGAGTAGGTATAATTATGCAAAGAAATGTAAAAATTCTGTCACAAGAATTTTATGTTATGTTGCCAAAAGCATTTTACTGCAAGCAAGTTACATATTAATAAGATTGAAAGATAATTTAAGGTTATTAAAGTAAAAGTTATGTACTTTTATAATGTATACATAAAGAAAATTCTGAAAAGCTGTTTAAAAAAGAAAACATCCAAATATACCGAAAGTTAACTTCGAATAGCATGCTAATACCTTGACCAGTACTGTGCATCCATGCCTCACATGTCGACCAATGGCAGTGGCATAATGAACTCGGCCAATGTCGGGTTAAAATGGAATGGTAGTCTCTCTTTATTCACTCTTTGAAGATAACTTATCCAATTAGTTTTATATTCTTTAATTTTTTTCATTAAAATTGTATATATATATAATTCTTTTTTTATATCTTCATTTTATTTGAATGATGTGTTCTCTCATATCTTGTCACTGTTCTTAAAACTTCATTTCATTTACTTGAGTCTCTTTTTGTTTTTCTCCATCATAATCCATGCCTCACTACCATAGAGTAATTTTGGCATTGACATTACTTTATAATTCTGTCTTTTCTTGTTTTGTTTTCCAAACATCTTTTTATACTGCCATTAAAGTAATTAAAGACTTCCATTTTTTTAACTGATCAGATTGTTTTTTATGATAGAAGTTAAAGTGAGATACTTCATCCTTGCCTTACTCCTATGTTAGTTTTTTTCGTTTTTGACTCTCTTACTCCTGAGATTTATATTTTAATTTATTGATAAATATTTTGAATTACTTCAATTAAATTAAATATAATTCCTTGTTTACTCATAATTTTCCAAAATGTAGGTCTTATAATTTTATCAGAAGCTTTGTGTAGTCAATAAATAATATGTGTGTTTCTCTATTAAATTCTCAATGTTTCTCACATATTTGTTGTAATACAGGCATTATCTGTACATGATCTCCCCTTTCTAAATCCTTATTTGTTCCTCTAGTAGTATTACTTCTAATATTGGTTTTAATCTTTCTGTGAGTACCTTTTAGTATATTTAATAAACATATACCAAGATGGTTCTCACATTTTGTACTATTTCCTGTTTTGAATATTGGTTTAATTGTTGAAATTCTCCATTCTTTGGGTATATCCTTCCTAAACTAACCTTTTTCATAAGTACATATCTCTAATGATCTTGCTGTAAGTAATTGGAAGGGAACAAATTATCATTTTATATCCATTAATGGAAACTTTAGTACAAAGAACATTTAAGTCACAAAATGCTGCATTATGAAATTAATTCATAACAATATCTTTTAAGATCATGAAATTACTCTGAATAAACTTGAAGTCATATAACATAAACTTATAATGATGTTTTGATGAAGTTTAAATTTCCTATAACATTTCAATTGCTTTTGAAGACATCTTTGAGAACAAGAGATTTTTATTAGGAATGGGAAAGGATGGCAAGAAAAAGTTTACCATGACAGCACTGATTTGTAATTAAAGTTTAGAAATTATTGCAGGTATTGGATTTAGCGATTTCACCCTACTTATGTCAACATCATTCAGATTGTTTAAAATGCTGTATGATGACACTAACGTGGATTTTTCAGATTGGGGAGAAGGTTAAAAGCACATGAGCTCATATCCAGACTGCAGGCTGGGGGAGAGAATCCCACCAGCTTTTCCAAAATGAAGTTCTGCATTATTATGGAAAAGGAATGGACCCAATAGAGGTCCTTTGTTACACAAAAATTGTAAGTAATAATATAGAGCGATTGATTCAACAGGAACATGATCACTAGCATAACAATCATAAACTGACCACATTCTTGACTCTTGCTAATGGAATGAAGATGGATATTTTCATTGAGCTGATCATAATTTTAATTATTTAGGATCAGAGTTACGAAAACACATAAGCAGTAACTTTTCAAAACATGAATAGTCCAAAATATACATTTTACAGGACAAGCCAAAAACTAATGTTGAGTAAAGTTCTATCATAATTTATAATTTAAGTACAGTGATTTATTCAAAGTTATGAATATAGAAAACTCGGCTAAGCAGGAAAAATCTCATGTTTTATTTAAAGGCACTGTTGCTAGTTGAATTTTGAAAATCTGTGGATTTGTTTCATTTTGCACCAACCAAAGCGATAAAGTGTTTTGATACAAATTTATACAAAAATGATACTAGAATCTGTTCTTTAATTTTTAGTCAAATAATTAACACAATGAAATCAATAATTCAGGAAGATGTTCCCAACCAATTTACACTAGGTTATAAATGAAAACTTTTTTCTGTGGTATGATTAAAAATAGGTGACTTTTACTAATTTCAGTGCACAGAATTCAAAAATGCATTCTGTTTTAGTACATCTCATTTTGGCAATATGACAATGTTCAGTGAAAGTGTAATTGTAAAATTTGCAAAAATATTATACACTGATATGCAACTTTTAAAGAAAATAAAGTAGAATAATACATGAAAGTGTACCTGAATTTGAGAATGTATGTTAGTTATCTTGTGTACCCCTTTTTCTTTTCCCATGGAACTTTCATGTACGTGATTTTCTTGGGTGTTCTCTGGTAGGTTCATTGCATGCAAGACACCAGTAGAATAATCGGCCTTCATATGTACATCCCAACATCCCTAATAACGTTGTTCATCTTTCAAGTCCTGGTGAAAACTTTCACCTTGCTCTTCATTGACAGCTCCTAAATTCAATGGGAAGTAATCAAGATGTGACTTGAGGAAATGAAGCTTCAAACTCATACAGCCAAGCAGTCTGAAATTTTCCAACACATTTCTGACAATTTCTTTGTATTGGGGCTTTTTCACATTGCCCAGAAATTTCTTAATAACCTCTCTGAATCCATTCCACAAATCTTTTTCAATTTCATTCATAGAGCTGGTAAAATTAACATCTTTCATCAATTTCTTTATCTGTGGTCCATCAAATACTCCCTCTCTGATTTTAGCCTGTGACAGTGATGGAAACTTTGTGCATAAGTACTGGAAGTAAGGGCAAGTTTTGTGTGTAATGGAGGGAGTAGAATTTTTTGACAACCAACAAGAGGCACATTAGTAACATTTTTTTTTTATTGGTTCCAGTTGCTGCCTCTCAGGCCATTGGTCAGTTTAACAATATTTGTCCCTCTTCTGGCTATCCCATTTGCAAAGAAAACAAGGAAATTTTGTGTATTCTCCCTGTTGTCCTAGTGACAGACAAATGACCTTCAAGTCACTACATATTTGCCACTCGGTCGTGGTACTTAATTTTCTCAAGAACACGCTTTAGAGTTTTGTAAGACACTCTTAGGTTTGTAGAATGTGCAAGCAGTATTGAAGTTAACTTGTTGCCATTATGAAGTAACACTGCCTTAAGACTTCATTTGGAAGAATAAATAAAATGACACCAGTTACTTGGATCATATGCTTTTCTGCCTAACTGTTGAATAAGATTACACAAATCCACACAAAACACAAGTTGATCTTCTTCTGTGTTGTACTTGTGAAACTGTATTTTGCAATTCCTATACGACGAAAATGTAATGCCACATGATAACATATTCTTCTACTGTAGTCTTGAGCCCAGAAATTCACTTTTTTGTTTTGTGAGGCCTCAATCATCACTAAATCATTTAACTCAAATTGATTAAACTGTTGTGGTGAATTGTGAAATTCTTCTGGATCAGAAACCAACTGATTGTCGGAAGTTGCAGAGCTGCTTTCAGATTCACTAAAATTGAACTCTGCTGGTGGTGTAGGTATGGATAGTTCGACCCATGAGGAAAGGCCATTAGCTGAATTCAGATTTGGTTATTTAATTCCTGCTTTATTATTTTTGTTGTAGCCAGCAACTTTGCAAATGCAAAAGTAACAATTGTCATGGTGATTCTACTACTCTCCCCATATTACTGGTTTTCACATGGCATTGACTTCCATTTTTCTTCATACCAATAACGAAATCCCTCAACACAACTGTTACATGTAATATGAGGTGCGAACAATTTATCCTGATCAACTTTCTCTTTGAAATTTGAGTAATATAGTTTCTTTGTTTGTGAGTCTATTTTTCATACCTTCCTGTTAAACATGTAATACCCACAAATGTAACAAAACTTCTGAGAATTTTGTAGACTCTGTCTCCTGTGAAATCCTGATGTAGAAGTCACACTCAAAATTTTATTTTAGCACTACATATATAGAAGACAAACGTGCGTATTAACACAAGTTTTCAGCTCAACTGAAGTTGAGATCTATGATAACTGCAAATGTAAATATAAATACCTCACAAGAAGATAGACCTGACAAGTGCCTGGAATATAAACATCTGGGTAATAAGGGAGGATGGAAGTGAGCCAATTAGGGAAAAATCAACAACAGATTTAGAATAATATAATGAAACATAGCAGTAAGCAACATAAGCTGAATGAATTTAGCACCATAGACATATATGCACATATCATAAAAACTAGATATGATAGCCAAAAACGGACTTCAGTTTTGAAATCAGGCACTGATTTTCATTAAAGTCACATATTTTCATTTATCCTCAGAATCAATGTAGACCAGTGTTATTTAAACAATACAGTCAAAATCAGTCACTAGTTTTAATAGTTAACTGTTTGTTTGAGGAATGCCCAAACATTATTTAAGCAATGCAATCAACATTCTAATTAAGGAGAGCATTTCAATAATTATTTATAGAATACAATCGAAATTGTTACCCTATAATGCTATCAATTTTTTTTCTTCAAATTTTTGAAAAACCATTTTAAGCAATTCAATCAAAATCTAATAACTCAAAAAATTGTTTTCAATCTTATATTATAATTAATAACAGGATCAAAGTTAGATTGTCCCTAAACAATCTGCAAATTTCTCTTTTGCATTCCTACATAATAATAATAATAATAATAATAATAATAATAATAATAATAATAATAATAATAATAATAATAATAATAATAATAATAATAATAATAATAATAATAATAATAATAATAATACTTTATTGTCCGTAGACCTGTATACAAGTTTCAGACATTGCCAAGTCTCCTATTTACAACACAGTAAACCTATTTACAACTCATACAGAGAATACAAGCATTTTTCAATCAAGTAGTTTTTTAGATAAATTTTGAAGTTAGATTTTCTTGCAGTTTTAATTTCTAATGGTAATTTGTTATAAAAAATCATTCCTATTACATTTATATCCTTAAATAAAATTTGTTTATTACACATTTACCTATGATAATTTATGCTACTTCTTGTACTATAACCATGAATGTCATTTTTTGTAGGATTCTTCTTTTGTATATATAGTACAGTACTATATACATATAAGGAATAGGCTGTTAATATTTTCTGTTCTTTAAACACATTTTTACGAGATTCATTAAATTTTAAGTTACTAATAATTCTAATGCATTTCTACTGCAACACCAACTTATTTATATGCACCTTAGCTGCACTTCCCCACACCTCAATCCCATAATGTAGATGTGGATAGATTACACCATAATATATCATTTTAAATTCCTCACCACCTAAGGTATGTTTGAAAAATCTTAAGAGATAGATGGATTTGCTAATTTTAGTAGATATTGCATTTATGTTTTGTGCCCATGTCAGCCCACTGTCTATCCATATCCCAAGGAACTTGTGCATGTCTATCTTATCACAATTTTTATTCTCAATAACAAGTGAATGCTCCAGTTTTTTCTTTTTTTACAAGATCATATTTCAAAAATTTTGTTTTATTCATATTGCAAATGAGATTATTTACTTTAAAATAGTCTAATATTTCATTGGTACCCAAAGCAATTTTTTTCGTTAAAGATGCATTACAGTCCTCCCAAAATTTACTGTGGTGTCATCCGCATACGATGTTATAGTGGAATTTTTTGGATGACTAATATCATTTACATAAATTAGAAACAACAAGGGGCCCAAAACTGGCCCTTGGGGTACTCCATATCTTACTATTCCCTGCTTTGACTTTACTTTTGACAAACACATATCATTTTTAATATAGATTTCAGTTATTTGTTTTCTACCCAACAAATAGGATTTACAAATTTCATATGCTTTTCCTCTTATCCCATAAGCTTCTAGTTTATCTAATAAAATATCATGCTTGACACTATCAAACACTTTCGATAGATCAAAGAATAGTGTACCCACCTTTTTATTCTGTTCTAATAGGCTTATTACCCGATGGAAATTATCAATAACAGCAGTTGAGTTGAAAAACCCTTTCTAAAACCATGTTGAAAGCGACAAAATACATTTTCCTTATTTAGAAACTCTAGCATCCTGACTAAAAGAACTCTCTCATAAATTTTCCCAATCTGATGTTAGAGTAATTGGCCTATAATTGTTTATATCTAGTTTATCACCTTTCTTATAGATAGGCCTCATAATACTTGTCTTTAAACAATCTGGGAATATTCCCATCTGAATTGAAGAATTGATAAGATGTTTCACATATAGTATGTGTATTTTATTTCAAATGTTCCATATTCTATGTAATATTTATGTTTATATATAATTTTTGTACATTTCCTTGACATGTTCTATGTTCACAAGCCTTTATGGCTGCTAGTGAACTCACAGAATACAATCTAATCTAATCTAATGATTTTGCTATTTCATTCTTACAGTATTTTAGTAGCTTTGGACAAATTTCATCCCATCCTGATGTACTTTTACCATGCAAGAGCCCTATTATTTTTATAATTTCATTTACATTTGTAGGTTTCACATACATTGTTGATTTTACAACATTTATAATAATGTTGTTTCTCTTTCCTGGATTTTTTTGTATTAGATTTAGGTAAAAACCATTTATATACTCACAAAGTTTATTTGGGTTTTTTTCAATTTTACCATTTATTTCTAGTTCGAAATTTTCTACTTCAGTTTTTTTACTCTTATTTTGATTTACAATTTACCACAATGTTTTAGAAGTTTTTTTGAATTTTGAATAGTATGCCTATAATATTTCTGTCTATTAGTTTTTAATTGATTTAGATACTCCTTCCTATATTTATTGTACTATTTTAGTATACTTCTAAAGAAGTAGATTTATAAAGCATATGACAATCCTTAGCTTTTGGCCTTAGCTCAGTAATATAGATAGGAATATTTACTCTAGTGTATCTATTTCTCATTTTCTTAGTTATTATAAGACAAGCCATATCATAATGAATTTTAAAGACTTTAAAAAATACATCCCATTTATCATCAATGTTGTCACATTTATATACATCTTCCCAGTCTTCCTGTTTTAACAAGTTAGCCTAATTTTTTTACATTACTACATTTTACTACATTAAGGAATAAATCAGTAGCAATAATTCATAAAAACCTTTAGATACTCATTAAACAAAGCAGTAAAAACTTAACCTGTTTTAAAAATGAAGTGTATAAACCTGTTTTTGCGGCAGGTATTACAAAATCAAATCATATTGAGTTGATGAATATTGCTATAAAAAGTAGTTTCACAGACTATTATTGATATTTTAGCTAAAATGTTGAAATTTGAATCAATATTATTCTTTGTACTCCTCTTCAGAACATTTGATATCCAGATTCCTCCTCCAAATAGTCACACTATTTGTCCTCAACTTTCTCTTCTATATTGTTCATTACATCACGCCTCTCTCAAGTACATCAATATAATATTTCATCCTCCTTCCAGCTATCACCAAAGCACAGTTTCAGAAGAGTGAGTGATTTTATAGTGTGTATCAAACTGAGATCTTTTGGGTCAGGTATCTGATCTGCAGCTACATCTCTTTTTGATGCATCATCCAATCTGTATGAGGCCTCCGTTTTAAAAATAATGGTGGTCTTCTTCCCAATGAATATTTTAAAAGCCACCAATGCAGAGAGTGAACTACATGGACATTTCTGTTCTGCCTAGTGCAGCTGTCGGAAAATAATCTTATACCTGAAGCATGTTCTTCATATCTGTAGTTACTTAGAGATGTATCAAAGCTGAAGTTACTTCATTTGGACCACAACCAGCTGTTTTACAGTCCAGCATTAGAAGTTTGGAGATTTGTTTTCAATGACTGTAATACAGAGAGCATAATATGACAGTCATTGTGCATTATATGTCTCGTCAATAGCAAGCTTTAGTAAGGGTTGAACTTGCTGTAGATCAAGGCAGAAAGACAAGCTGTTAGGCAGTTTTTCTTTCATAATTTTATAAAATTGTTTTGTTCTCATTTTATGTGCAGTAAGCTGTGCTTGCACTCTTTGTCTTATGCCAAAATCTTTAGTGAGTTCCATTGCATATTCAATCTACAGCAATAGCTACAGACAGCTACCGCAGGATCACCAAATCCCAAATTAAAATTCTTAGGAATGATGTCACTGCTGAAGAACCACTTTTTTTTACCTTTAATGAATCAGGAATGCTCTCTTTATACTCTCCCCTAAATGTGCACTTTCTTCACTGTTCATTGTTTACATGGGCTGCAGGCTAGAACAAAAACACGATGCTGGACAACAAACCTGTTGTATAGGACAAAATATTGACCACAACAATAACTGGTATGCAACCAAACACATTATTGTGAAGGATTTGAATGTTTGCTTTCTCAGCTTTACCAATTTTTATTTGATTTTAGAAGCAACATACATTAGTGATTGTGACAAATTAAACATACTATGGTTTGAATTAATTTTGATGCTGAACTGATCAGTTTTGAACCAAAGCCCAAATTTGTGCTTGATTTAAAGGGTTAAAATTGTGTTTTGAATCAAAGCAACACCTAGCTTGATGCAGACCATCTTTTGGAGTAGAAATCTGCTTTAACCTAATTCATGTCCACAAGTGGACTTATTACATTTTGAAAGGTCACTACTCACATCTCATCTATATAGGAGTGCATTTTAAGAATTCTTCTCCTTTATTGAAAGCATGAGATAGCAAACATGTTTTTGTTCACCAGACAACTGGTGCAGTAATTATTATATGTATGATTGCAGCTGCTTCACGTTCAGTAGCAAATGATGAATTAATCTCAGGGTCGATGATGCTCAGGAAGGGAGAAGTAGTTCATGTAAATAATCAGAATCTGTTAGATTTCAATTTGTCAATTATGATGTTTATTCAGCAAAGATAGATTGTATCATCGCAAGAAACTTTCAGTGTAACAACTAATTCAGATAGAATTGTTCATGTATTTTAATGTTGCACCAAAATTATTCTGTTTCTTTCAGTGAAACAGAGTTTCACCAAAGATTTCATGTATGTAAAGTAGGACCTTTTTTAAATTTTCCTGACTAAACAAGGAAGACGTTTTATTTTGATATCCATTTCGGCAGGAAAAAAATATATGGAAGCATTTCCAATAAAGGCAGAATCATTTAATAATATACTATATATCTATTTTATGAAACATTACTTCAGTGCATTATGAAAAACACAAAATTTAATGGAGAAACCACAAAAAATGAAACTGAAATGGATAAAATGCATTTTGTGGATATTAAAATTTTGTTTGAAAAATATAAAATAATCTTGTGACTGATAGGTATACATATGCTTCTCTACCCATTACCAAACTGCAAGTATTTATACATATTTACAGCTTATATAAAAAGTTATAATTTCATTCAATTTATGTTTAATCATTTTCATAGTAATGTTTCAAGTTAGACAAAGGAGATTTCATTATTTGCAGGATGTAGAGATAACACTCGACTGCTATTATTATTCCTGGTCAGTTTTTGATGGTAATGAGAATATGAGAAAAAGTATGTTACATAAATGGTGCACTGATCTGGAAAAATTAATATTTCATAAACATTTGGCACTACAAAGAATGTTACTTAATAAAAACTGTATTTTAATATACTCTGTATTTTTCCTGTGGTAATGTTTTTACTTTCTCTACCACGTACATAGTAGGTAGAGAAGCATTACACCCAGAAATTTGGTACAGAGATTTCACCAGAAATACAGGTTTTGAGGCACCTTGAACCCAAATAAGCATTTTTAGAAGGAGGTGTGTGTGTGTGTGTGTGTGTGTGTGTGTGTGTGTGTGTGTGTGTGTGTGTGTGTGTGTGTGTGTGTGGGTGGAAGGGTGCATGCGTGCGTGCATGTGCGTGTATGCGCGTGTGTGTGTGTGTGTCATAACTCAAAAACAAAAAGTCCGATAAATACCAAACTTGTCATTTAGTTGCACTATCATTCAAACATATGATACAAAGATTTTCAAGAAAATCCCCCCACTCCAAACTAGTCCTTACATGGAACATTTTTCAATGTTTTTGATTTTCTAAAAAATGGCTCTTAACAATTTTGATTAAAATATCATGTATTATAGATATTTGCGTGACAAATAAAATGCTTATTTTGAATTTTCTGGGAACAGAACAGCATGAGAACTGCACTTAATTCAAGAAGAAATTTGTGTAATCTTGTGTAACTGGTAAACGTTAAGTGATAGACAAAGACGTACTATACAAAAAATATGTATCTCTCTAAAATGCCCAATTTATTTCAAGTAACTCTTGTTATGGCATCAGCCATTTCTAAGATATCTGTTATTAATGGTTGCAATTGTTCAGTACTTAGCTGTTCCTTTAAGTCCTGTTGATTTTTCAATTGTTTCTTGTGTTGTCATGGTAAGAGTATGGAATTTTAAGGCCAACATATAGCGTCCAGTTCTAAAACATTTGACTATCACTATTTCCTTTTGTATCTATAATGAAATGTGTAATTCAGTTATTTCTGGAAATGTTTATTTCAATTAAAATGAAGTAGATAGGAAAATAAACTTTTGTCAGAATAATTTGTATACCCATTAATAAACGATAGAGGGTAGAGAAAGCCTTGTGATTGTAACACATCAGATTTTCTCCTCCCTCTTGTGCTTTTCCAGTTATATAAGAACAATTCAGTGAGTATGGAGAGGACTTCACATTCTCTTTACAGAAAATACAAATACGTATATATTACATGGGTACAATTTTAGTAAAAGAATGCAACCTCAAGACAAGGCATAAAATCTGTAATTAACTAGAAGATTGAATTACACTATGTGGTGTGATATAATGTATTTAACATAATATCATACATGTTTAATTATCTGAAGATACCATTTTTGGATTCAGAGGACCTCAAAATATGTATTTCTGGTGAAAGCTATGCTGAATTTTTGGGTAGAATATAATAGCTACTTTCTCCATTTGATATAATGATAGAAGATAGGTACTTGAAAGTTTCCAGTTCTTCAGAATTGATTCCTCTGTGCTTCCAATAAACATTTGAATGTTCTCACTGTATGTGTATGAAAGTAAGCACTTATTTCTTAGTTTGAAATCATTTCTAGGCAAACCTATAGTTAAATTATACAATGTGGGTGGAGGAATCACTTTTGTAATGAATGCTATAATATGTAAGATATGTATGAAATGTTTAATGGGAAAAGAAGATTTGACGTATACTGTAGCAGATTTTAACTTTGTACTTCATTACAGTTCCACTTCCCCTTTGGAGATAGTAAATAATACTATATAGCATTATCTAAATGGAATGTAATGTTAGTAAGAAGCAATTTCTCTAAAGGAGAATCATGTATTCTTATGCAGTTGGCATTACTGGAAGAGAAGAGGTTTTAATGCTGTGTGCTTTTTTTTGTTCTGAACTTTATAAAGAACCCAACTGCTTCAAGTATTTTATGTAAAAGAAATAGTTACCTCTGAGGACTGTGAACCACTGAAACAATAACAGGTTATGGGCCCAAGTGTACGTAGGAGTGAAAAACCAGAGACATGTGTGTGAACTTTAAAAACTGAAATAACATCTCAAGATGGATGACGACAAAGTAACAAAATTTTTGTTTTTTGACAGTAGAAGTGACCTTTGAAGCTGAAGACAAAGATACCGACACTATTCGAGCAATAAAGGAAGCCAACGCAGTTGAGGTGGGTAGTGGCAAACAAAATAAAGCAAAACAAAACAAAAAAAATGATAATAATAATGAATAAATAAATCAAGCTCTTTCTGTTGTAGTGTCTCACCAAATTCCAAATTCCCTTAGGAGTAAGCATACATTCAACAAAATATGGGCATGTTTAGAAATCCATTTTGAGAAGAAAACATGATATACTGAAAACACCAGTAACCCGAATGATTGAAGAAGCTTGCCAATTTGAAATTCAAGCCAAGCCCAGAAACATTTTATGATTTTTGTGTGAAATATGATTTGCTAATTCTGATATAATAATAATTTGATCTGGCAAAGGTTGGGGAAGAAATGGGCGGCGAAGGAAATTGTGCCAAACTCTAATGACAATGCCAGATGAATATGACAATGTGTGTCTGCACTGGAAACGCTTGCTTAGGGTAATTTGACCATTGATTTTTGTCATCTGGGAATAAGCGAGGAAGAAGAAAAGAGGAAGGGCAGAAATGGAAAGCAGCTGAAGAGTGGTCAAGATCAAGTACCAGTGGCGTTCAAGGGAACTCAACAGCACCGAAGGTCTCGGCAATGGTCAAGGAATTAGAATCAAAGGCAGCCAAGGCAAGAAGAAGAAAAGATTCACTTTTCCATGTAACAACTGCAAAGCATTGGAGACCAGGACGAGGCAAGTATAAAGGTCCATAACCAGCAGATGGTAGTAGTGCACATAGTATGCCCCAGGTATGTTCCAAAAGTGATTATGGTGAAAGCCCAATGTTATTACAGTGGAGAGTGAAAGTTTTTCATTGATAGCTGATTGTCATGCTTCCTGGATCCTGGATACAGAAGCATCAGATCATTTTGTTAAATCAGAAATGCCTGTTATTAATAAGAGAAAGTTGCCAAAGCCTGTCAGAACTTGAGTTGCTAAATCTGAAATGTTCATGGTTTCCAAGGAGGTTGGTGAAGTTATTACTACTTACTACCTATGTAAATGGTGAGGTTAGGAAAATGGTACTTAATACTGCTTTCTTAATTGACAACTTGGATTGTAATTTGATTTCACTTTCGACTTTGGAGTGGAAAGGATTTAAATCATGATTGAAAATGGTGAATGTAAAATTCAAAAGGGAAATAACGTGGTGGCTATTGGGAAAAGAGAAGGAAAGTTATACAAACTGAACTTGGCTGTAGTTCTTGGTGAAGGGAGGGCTTATCTTGCACAAGGTAATGGTGGGCTATGGCATAGGCGAATGCATCATATAGGAGGTGAAGGGCTGAAAAAGCTTAGTCTAACTGTAAATGGGTATGGGGAGATTGAGTAGGTATGTTGAAAAGGTTATATGTGACATTTGTGTTGAAGGAAAGCAAAAACGTCTGCCACACAACAAATGAAGAAAGAGGGCTCAGAGACCACTGGTGAGAGTACACGGTGAAGTGTGTGGGCCCTATATCTCCAGTGGCCTACAATGGTATTAGGTATGTGCTAATCCAAGTTGTTGATTTTATCCTTTTTAACAGTTATGTATGATTTGATGAAAAAGAAGAGGTAGCTGGGTATGTTAAAAATTATGAAGCTATGGCAACTGGGATGTTTTCATCTAAGGTTTTTCAGTTTCACCGTGACAATGGAACTGAATATGTAAATGAGGAGGTAACAGTTTTTCAGAGAGAAAGGTATCCAATTTGAACTTAAGTTCCACATACTCCTTCAAGCAATGGAGTTTCAGAATGGATAAACTGGTCCATTTTAGACAAAATCCAATGCATGTTGCTGAATTATTAGTTGAACAAAATGTTTTGGATAGAGACAGCTGTTGATGCAATTTATTTAGTTAATAGGAGTCCAACAAAAGCCCTGGAGAATAGTAAAGTAGTTTCTGCCCTGATATGGGTAAGCTCAAGAATTTTTGGGGCTGTGTTGCTTATGCTCACAAAAAAAATTGATGCTTAGGAGTAAAAAATGTAGTTTACTTGGTTTTTGCAATAATGGGTATAGATTGTGGAGCTTAGATGCTAGGAAAGTTATTGCTACATGTGTTGCAACCTTTGATGAAAGCAGAACTAAGCATTTAGGGGAAACAGGGAAGGCATATGGGATGATTCAGAAGATGTTGAAAAGGGCCAATCTTTCAATCAGGAAGGGAATGAGACAAATATGGAAGATGATTCAGAGGAAAAATCTGAGAAGGAAGAATGTGAAGGAGAACGTGTAGATAATGAAGAGAAAGATCCAATGGTAACTGGAGGATTAAGGAGGAATACTAGAACTACAAAGAATAAAAAATCCAGTTATTTGAATTACTATGACTATTTGCATTAACAGAGTTTTGTCAAAAGAAAATCAGGAGAGAAAAAGTAATGCATTCTTCACAACTGTCTCAACCATAGATGGAAATGAAGGCTGGAATTCTTGAGAAAAAGAAAGTCCTTATCTTGCTGTAAGTGCAATCTCATATTAGGAAGGAATTCCATAAACTTATGAGGAGATAAAGGATAGAGATGACCAGGATGAGTGGTATGACCATTTGACCAAAGCAGTTAATGAGAAATGCAATCATTAAAGAAAAATCAAACATGGGATCTGGTAGAAGTACCAAAGGGTAAAACGGTAATTAAAAGTAAGCAGGTATTTACTATCAAGAGAAATATAGATGAAAATATTGATTGCTACAAAGCAAGGTTAGCTGTGAAAGGTCGTTCCCAGAGGAAAGGTTTAGACTATTCTGAGACTTACGCACCAGTTGCAAAACTAGCTATGCTCAGAACATTGCGATTAGTGCATTTGCTTTGTAATTAATGCAAATCTGTACGTTGTTCATCAACTTGATGTAAAAAATGCCTTTTTGAATGGGATATTGAAAGAAACTATTTTTATGTATCCACCTGTAGGAATGAATCTTAGGGAAGGTCTATGTTTAAGCTTAACAAGACATTGTATGGGTCGAAGCAGAACCTAAAGAGTGGAATGCTAAGTTCATTGTTTTTGTGAAATCATTTGGCTTTAATCAATGTCAGACTGATGGATATTTGTATGTAAAAATGTAAGGAAGTGTTCTTATGTACTTGTTACTATATGTTGATGATTTTATTATAACACATAATGAACTTTGCAAGATGTGAAACAAAGTTGATGAGAGAATTTGAAATGAGAGGTATGGGGGAGTTGAGATTTTCTGGGGATTAAAATGGAGCACAAGGGGAATTCAATGTTTTTAGACCAGAAAAAGTATTTACAGAAGCTAATAAGTAAGTTTCAAATGCAATCAGCAAATACTAAACTAACCCTTCAGAAGTAAACAGGTTGATACCGCTAAACCAACATAATTGGAAGCAAACCCTACCATGAGCTTATTGGAGCATTAATGTATACTTGCCTGGCCATACGGCTAGACTTGTGCACAGTAGTCAATTTTTACAGCCAGCATCAGTGCAATGAAACTCAAGTCCAAAGGAATGGGTTAAAAAGGGTAGTACGATATATTCAAGGAAACTTGGGTGATGTCTGTGGCATAGAGAGAATTCAAATATAACTCTGGTTGGGTATGCAGAATCAGGATAGAAAATCAGTGTCAGGGTTTCTATTTGAAGTGTTTGGCGGTATAGTGGGCAACAAGGAAGCAGAATGAATGAACGAATATTGTATAATTTGTTTTACAATTTGGTTTACAATTTTTATACAATATATATGTCTTGTATCCCTACATCTTATGTACAATTTTTCTGGTGCTTGTCTTCATATCGAGACACTCAGATTGCTTGGCTCCCAGGCCTTATTGCTTACTGAGTGGCCCTTCTTTCTTTGCCTCTCTTACTTTTCTAGACCATTTTTTCCTTTACCTTCCTTAAAAATTCTCCCATACCCTTGATTTTCTTTTCTTCTTTCCCTGTCAACATCTTTATAGCTACATTTCATTTCCTACACTCTTTCCCTCCAGCTCTTTATTTCCTTACATTCCGTCATATAGTATTCTGTACTTTCTCTTCCTCCATGCAGCTCACGTATTCCTCATCTGCTGCAGTTCATCCCTTTTAAACACATTGATCCTATTCTCATCCATGCTAAACCTTCCCTTTCTTGTCTATTACAGCAATCAATGTACCTCGCTCTTCCCCACCCCTTCTTTATCAATTTATAAAAGTTTAATGTTTTTTTATCTTCAAGGTTTCCCCATATCTCGTGTCGTTCTATATTTTCCACTCTGTTTCTTACTATTTTCCAAAAATCAGTTTGTATTTCTTTTCTCTAGCCCCCATATATTCCCCATTCCAATTAACTCCATTATTTTTTCAGTTTCTTTCCACCAGCTGTTTTTGCTTATTAGAAGCTTTTGCTGAGTTATGCATATCTTTAAGATTTTACCTTCCTCCATTGACATATATCTAAACCAAAATTTTAAAATTCTTTCTACTATTATACCTTTCCTCCTAGTTCTTCCTAGTTCTACTAATGCAACCTTTCCTGGTGCTGCTCTTGGTAGTCCAATTAATTCTTTACAAAATATTCTGTACATTTCTTACTTAATTCTTCTCCCTCCCATATTCCCACCACATTTTTTGCTTATTAGAGCATTTTTTATTCTACCAATGCCTTGTACATTCTCTCCAACCATTTTCTCGTCATCTCTAATTTATACAGAGAGAGCCAAAAAACTATGAACCGGCCGTGCAGTGTTTTTCCTGTCCGCATCCTTGGCGCTTGTTGCCATCTACCACTATGATAGAAAGGCACGGATGAAACCACACAACATTTTTAAAACTACTTTTAAAGGCTTAACTCACCAACTTTATGAAGGAGATGCTGAAACAGGCCACCGTTGTTGCCCATACATTTTTGGTACCTCTTTAGGAAACTATCTATCACTCACCATAGTTCACATTGAGAAATGCTGGCAATTTCCTGGCGGATATTTTGCTTTAATTCTACAGGTTGTGTGGGTCTGTCTTGTACACTTTAGTTTTAAGTTACTCCAGAGATAGAAACCATGTGAGGTTAGGTCAGAGGACCGACAAATCTCTACTGATAATTCTATCCTTAAACACACTTTGAATTGTTCTCATTGAAATATTGGCCATATGAGCTGTTCCAGAGTCTTATTGAAAAAAGGCAAAATTGTGCTCCCTGTCTGTTAATTCTCTAAAAAGGGGGGGGGCAAAATTGTATTCATGTTTGTAGGGCTCAACTGTTGAGTTGAAAAAAATTGGCCCAATAACTCTTTTTCAGCTCATGGCACACCATACACTAATTTTTTTGTCATGAAGGGATACTTCATGAACAATATTAGGTTTGTCAGAGTTCCAATAATGATTATTTTGTGTACACACATATCCATGAAGGTGGAACCAAGCCTCATCCATGAAGAATATTAAATATGGGTCTATTTTGCCATTGTGTACACTATTGAGACCCCACTCACAAAATGTGCGCCTAATTACAGGATCACCTGGTTGAAGAGCATGTGTCACAGTTACTTTATATGGTTTTAACTTCAGCAATTTGGTAGCTCTTCACGCAGAGCCATAAGAAATGCCTGCCTGGTGATTTGGGGGGGATTCTCCAAACAATGACCAATGTCATCTAATGTTTATTCAGTAAGAACCATATGCCATCTTTTAGATTTCTTAGCCTGAACACTTCCTGTGGCCTGAAAGTTATTATAAAGTTCATGAATTGTTGTACGGCCTGGAACTTTTACACCTGAAAATCTTTCTGCAAATTGTACTTTCACTTGATGAGCTGACTGAGTTAACACATATGAATGAATAATATGTACACACTGTGCAGTAGAAAACATATACTGAGCCATAATATACTTTGTGACTAAGTACAGGACAAAATCATAAATAACTCGTAATAACTGAACTACATCACATCACCATCAACTCAATACTGCACTTCACACTGCAGAGCAAAACCACATCAGCAGCATAACCTTGTTTATAACAGCAGTGCATTATCATGTTTCCACACTCCCAGTAAAAAAACACCGCACAGCCCGTTCATAGTTTCTTGGCTCTCCCGTTATTTGCATATTCTTATTCCTGTCATAGCTGCCTTCCCTTTAGGTAACATCTTCCTTCCATGTGCTCTCCATTCCCTGCTATTACTCAACCTTACTCCTAAATAGTCATATTCTTTGACTACCTCCAGTTCTTGACCACCTAGAAACCATTTTTCTTCCTTCCTCAGTTTATTTCCTAGGAAGCAGAAAACAGTCTTATTATCTTCAACTGAAGTTGAGTTCATTGCTTTGGCATCTGCTGTGGCAGAACTACTTTGGTTGAAACAATTACTGGAGGAGATGTTAATAACAGTAAATTGTCCTGTTCGAATCTATGATTATAATAAATCCTGTATCAATGCATTGTCTAGTTGGGATCAGAAACAATTAAAATGTGTAGATGTGAAATGTAATTTTGTATGAGATCTTTGTAATGTCAAGGCCATTGAGGTTATGTATGTGCCTTCAGAAAAATCAAAGGCTGGTGTGTTTACCAAAGGACTCCCATTTGAATTGTTAAAGAAACCAGGGAAGGGGCCTTGGTATGTGTAAAATAAAAGATATGCTGAGAATAGGTGTTGAGAGAAATTGAGGAGGAGTGTTGGTGGGAAGCAATTTCTCTAAAGGAGAATCATGTATCCTTAGTAGTTGGCAGTACAGGAAGAGAAGTGGTTGTAATGTTGTGTGTTGTTTTGTTGTTTTGAACTTTATAAGGAATGAAATAGTATTATGAAACCGAACTGCTACAGGTGTTTTATTTAAAACAAATAGCTACCTCTGAGGACTGTAAACCCAATGAAACAACATGCAAGGAATATGCTGGCCTTAAAAATCCATACTGTTTCCATGCAATCACGAGAAATAACTGAAAATTGATGGGACTTTAAAAGAATGACAAGTCTTTAACAATTCAAACCTTTAACAATGGATATCTCAGAAGTGGCTTATGACACAAAAAAACTTATTTTAAGTAAATTGTGAGTTTTAAAGAGATCTAAATTTTCTATGTGGTACATGTTTCTCTATTGCTTAATGTTTACAAGGTATACAAGATTATACAAAATTCCTTCCGAATAAAGAGGACTTCCTAGCTATTCCCAAAAAATTCAAGATATATATTTTATTTATCATGTAAATATCTTTCATATATGGTATTGTAATCAAAATCATTACAGCCTGAGCTATTTTTTTAGGAAATCAAACTTTCGAAAAATGTTCCATCTAAAGGGTAGTTGGGGTGGGTGTATTTTCTTGAAAACTTTGTCACATCCTTGGAAGATACTAAACTCAAATACCAAGTTTGGCATTTATCTAAATTTTTGTTTTTGAGTGATGCTGTTGACAGAAGACACACACATGGCCATGTTTCCAAAATTGCTTTATTTGGATTCAGGGCACCTCAAAACATGTATTTCCGGTGATATCTTGGTATAAAATTTTTGGATGGTCTGCAATACTTCCCTTACTATATGTAGTAGAGCTGTGAATTGAAAAATTGTTTGTCATGTAGTGGAATAAGCAGTAATATCCTATAGCCCTTGGGGGTTACTTAGGTATTTTAGGTTCTGGGATTCAGAAGGTGAGAAAGTTGCAGAGGTGTTGCTCAGTTTTGCTGTGCTTATAGAATGTAACTCAGATTATTTCAAAGTGTGTGAGTTTATGTATAGTGAAGTTGTGTACCTGTTTTGTTTTAGTAATGTTTAATGCCCATTCTGACTGCATACAGCACCACCGGTGATGGATACTGGTGATACATGAAATGATAACTGGACAAGAATATTTGTGAAGGAATTTGCCAATTATGAGGACTGAGGAAAACCTGGAAAAATCCTCAGTCAGCCAGAATGGTCTTAGGAGGTTTTGAACCACAGGAGCTACTCATGAGTTTATGTCCTAATGTCCTCAACTATCTGTGTCAGTTAAGCTGTGTAGAGTTGATAGTTGATATCTACTTTATAATGTAATGCACTGTTATATGCAATAGGTTTCTTGTAGTCATTCTAAGAGTTTACTATACTATGCTCTTATGGATATGAAAAATGCAAGATTTTACATAGCCTTCTTCAAGGCATTCTCTGGAGTTTGCCAAACTACAAATCACTCAGCAATTTCCCTTTTGTTTACTGTACAGTTCATAGTAATGCTAGTAAAACATAATGTTAGAAGTGAAGCTTGCAATTGTCTTTTTTCTGAGTCTTTGCACTGGCTGAAAATCCATTTATATACTGCAGCATATGCCTATGTCTTATTTGAAGCCAAATTGATTAACCCAATCTATGATGCAGAGAAAATAAGCATCAAAATTCAATTTATACAAAATTCATGTCTGTTAGCTGAAGTAAAATTTATTTTTCAGATTTAATAATAAATTATGGATTAAAATACCTGCTGAAAGGTACATATGTAGTGTTTTAAGGCAAAAGAGTATGATTTCTCAGAATAAACATTTTATTTTAAGCTTTTGACAAAACCTGTCTTCAGCCATTAAGGTGGTCATGGATGCTAAATTTCAACAATAGCTGTGCTTCCTATATTAAGAATTATATTGATATTTTTCAACATTTCATTATTAGAATGTATGTAGGAAATTTCTTTTTACTTTTACTATTAAGATCTTCTAAGATGATGCTTCAACATCTTGGATCATATTGTGATGGTTACCTTAGGTTCCTAGATATACATGCTCAGTATGTGCTGCAACAGATGGTCTTAGGTGTAGCTGTCTTTCACTTTCATCCACATGTAGCAAATTATCATCTTCAGAGATGTAGACATTTTATTTTTGTTGTGGAAAATACATAAAATATTTCTGTTACAGATTTTACAATATTTGTAAACTCACTTCATATATTATTAACAGAAATAATGTCTGAAAGCTATACAAGACAGATACGAGCCAGCTCACAAAAACTATGAGTAAATGCTTTCAAGTTTCTTTCCTTGGAGGGAGGAGGTGGAAAGGTCGTGGAAGTTACATATATTTTGTCACAGAGGCTAGATGTGACATAATATCCTTTATTTTTTCCAGTTTCAAAGTTGGCATCAGCATTTCTGTCAAATGCTCATCTGAATAAGATAACCAAATAAAATTGACAAGTTTAGCAAAACTTTGAAATTAAATGGTAAAGAAACAGTTTTTTGCCTAAAAATGTAAATTATAAACCAAAGTAATATGCAGTATTATGTAGCAATTTAAAAAAATCTGATGTGATTCACACTCTCTACCCTCCATCATTTATTAGTGGGTATACAAACAATTTTTACTAAAGCTTATTTTTCTATCTACTACATTTTAATCCAAATAAACCTTTGCAGAAATAACTACATTTCACATTTCATTAGAGATTCAAAGGGAACAGTGATAGTCAAATGTTTAAGAACTGGATACTATATACACACCTTAAAATTCTATACTGTTTTCCATGCAAATGCAAGAAACAACTGAATGTTGACAAGACTTTAAGAGAATGACCAACAAATGAGCAATTTGAACCTTTACTTACATATATCTCAGAAATGGCTTATGCCACAAAAAATTATTTTAAATAAATTGTTTATTTTAAAGGGTTCTACATCTTTTGTGCAGTATGTTTTTGTCTATTGCTTAATGTTTACCAGTTGTACAAGATTATACAAAATTTATAGGCTATTCCCAGAAAACTCAAGATATACATTTTATTCGTCATGTAAATATCTCTAATATATTGTATTTTAATCAAAATTGTTAGAGCCATTTTTTGGAAAATCAAGAATTTCGAAAAATGCCCTATGTAAAGGAAGGGTAGTTTGGGGTAAGGGGGATTTTCTTGAAAATCTTTATGGCGCATCCTTGAAAGGTACTGAATGTAAATATCAAGTTTGGTATTTATCTGACTTTTTGTTTTTGAGTTATGCTGTACAAACACATGCACACGCACGCACACACACACATACACACAGGCTTTTTTAAAAATCCTTTTTTTGGATTTAGAGGGCCTCAAAACATGTATTTCTGATGAAATCTTGGAGTTTAATTTTTGGGTGGAATACAATACTTCCCCTACTTACTATATGTAATAGAAAAAGTAATAAAGTTAACAGAGTATGAGCTGGCTACTTTGTGAAAACCACCTGTATTTTGCTTCATCTGTAAAATGTAGGGTTGCCTAGTTACCAATCTGCAGGTTGAGAAGACTAACGCGGTATATATATTTGTAGAAATAATATCAGAATATTTAGATTTAGAATCTTATCTATTACCTTAAGTACCTAATAAAAAAACAGATACTTCTGATAAACAACTTTGAGTAGGATTCTCAGTTTTCCTTATATTTCAAAGGCTACGTACGTACAACGTTTCTCATGTTATTTTATAAAACATTTTAATCTAAATAGGTGAATATAACCTCTTAGATGTTTTACTTGTATGTTAATAATTCTTTGATATACTATACTTTCTACTTTGACTTCTGCTGAATTAGTGCTAGAAACAGCACTTATTTTTTCAAAATAATATATATTTTAAACATGCTTGCAGAAGTCATCATATGATAGTATACAAATATCTTTAGGTGCTGGGTACTCTTCAATTCATTTATCTAAGCATCTCAATGCATTTACTAACCTTAAAAAAATTAAAACATATTTTGAATATGTTTAAAATGTTTTAAATCTTTAACTTGCTTATGAATGTCCAAAAGTGTAGCTTTCAGATGGTATGAAATAAATTAAAATGCAATTAGTAAGTATAGAGCAAGAAGAAGATTTGAAAATTCCTAAACACTGCTTTGTTTTAAGGTAAATGGACAGAAAATAGCCTTGGTACAGAGTTGTTAAATACATATGAATACACTTTTTCTTTAACTAGAATCTTTCCTTACTCTCTGTATATCTGTAAGCATGAATGTGGGTGCATGCCATGGTAAAAATGAATAAAAATGTGCAGTTGAACGAGTTATAACATGATTAGTTGTTAATGAAGTCAAAACTGCGATTTGATCAAAATGTTAAAGAAACGAAAATGTTTAATTTGACAAACCTTGATTTATGTAATGGTCTTATTTTATTAGTTTGTAAAATAAACATGTATTTTTTTAGTACAAATCTTCTTTGGTGTTTTCGCAAGGAAACTTATGTTTTGGTTAACACTAAATCAGTGATTTAGTCCCTTAACGCAATTATTTGGTGATTCCGATGTGATTGTGATACCTTTTTTGAGGTCTATTAGGTTATGATGAGTGCGTGTGGTGGGAAGGAGAACTAACAGTTACGGAACAATTGGGCGGGGCACGGAAGGATAGGGGTACTATGCAGCCTCTGGTTCCCGAGGTCGCGGGTTCAAACCCAGCTGAGGCCGATGGATTTTTATCAGACGTAAAAATCCTTCGGAACGGAAGTAAAGCCAATGGTCCCATGTCATAGATTTACAGCACGTGAAAGAACCTCAAGTCTGATAAGAGGCCTCTGGGCAAAATTTCCAGTCTTTCAGGCCCTATATAGAATGGGACACTAAAAACCATGGCAGTTAAAGAGCTTCCATAAATAAAACTCAATTTGTTCAATTACGGAAGGACAGTCAGGTAAAGAAACCATTCACAGTTCTGAGTTGCATTTACTGGAGAGACTTAGGCCTGCAAAATGAGTACTGTTTTCATTGTGCAACCATAATACCTTTATCGCCTTGCCCCTCACCCCCTTTTACCTTAGTCCTGATAACGTTAGGCATTATCAACAAAACACTGGCACCCTCCTCCAGGCGCACTCATATTCGTGGTCAAATAGTAAGCAACAAGAACATGGAGGAGCTGCAAAAACAGCGTAAGGCGACAAGAGCTTTATTTACTCAGACTTTTAATTAATTGCTTGAGAATTTGGGAAGGAGCAGGCGGAAAGTGAATCTGCATATTAAATGCACGCTAAATTAGAGAGGTTAATTGCGAAGCTGTCTTCTTTGGAGGGGAAAATTCTTGATTTGTTGTTAGATGATTATGACAAGGATGCATATGACCGTGTGTGCAGTACCATTGAGAATTATAGAGATAATATGTATGAGATTATGTTAAAAATATAAAATATTTCCAATGGTAGACAATCGATCGCAGAACATGTTTCCATAGTCTCCTTGACCGCACAAAAGAAGAATTTTAAATTATCGAAGTTCGAGCTAAACCAATATGGAGGCAATGCCAAAGATTGGTCAGGATTGTGGAGTATTTTTAAAAGAATTCACGAAGATAACAAGATTGGATTAAATATTGCAATTTGTTTTCTGATTCAAAGTACAAAGCCAGATAGTAGAGCTGGAGAAATGATCAACAAGTTCCCAGCCCCTGCAGAGAATTGTCCAAAGGTAATAGAAACTTTGAGAAACAGGTTTGGGTGTGAATTAAACTGATTGATTATTATACTAGGCAGTGTCGGCTGGCAATGGAGGACTCTTAGGGTGCGCCCTCCTCGTAAATTAAAAATAAAAACAGGAAAGGAAAGATATCAGACGTCATTGCAGTATTAATTTCTGCACTCCTCATTTTAGTTTATAGATTTTGTTTTGTTTGAAATGTTGCAACGCTTATACAGTGAGCAGCGCAAATGTTTTCATTACAGAGTGTATTTCGGACTACGTCAACTCTGTCCGGGATTCCTCGCGTTTGTGGGTACTACTAGAGGTGAGGCGTGTAGAGCGGAATGCTTCAAATGAGGGCGAGGGGAGCAGAGAGGTATAGTAGCTTGGCGGAGTCCGAGGCGCTTCGGTATTGGTTCTTTCTCCATGGGATTTTTTCCATGTGTAGTCATTCAATTTCACTGCTGCCACCATGTAAAAATGTGCTCAGTCCTGTCTAAAATTTAGTTCTGTTATATGAATGGGCTTAAACTTTAATTAAACTCTTAAGTTATGCTGCGATTTAAAGCATAACATTGTAGAGTTAAAACGATTCAGAGCAGAAAATAAATAATTCCCCTTATACTACAATCTATGCTGGTCACTTTTGTTTGCGCGTCACATAATCTCAATGCACGCACTCACATGCAGTGCTGTGATGCACTCACATACAGGTTAGTTTCGTACAGGATTTGGAAGCACCTGTTGTGTAAAATACACAACTTACCAGTTAATTCAGTGCAAGTGGTATGCTCTTGGAGAGACCATTAAACATCTGCAAGTGTGAATTTAAAGTTAAATTAATTAGCCAAGAAATCATAATGAGCAGTGTAAATAACAAAAAGACAGACTTGATGCTTTAGCCATATAATATATCGAGAAGGTCCTGATTTCAACAATTTTCCTGAACAAATGGAAAGGGGAATAGACTTTATGTACAAGGATATCAATGGAGTAAGTTTTTCTTGGGGGGGGGAGACAAGTAGATGCACAATAATTTTGTACAGCTTATTTTATACCCTTGAACATTTTATCAATGTGTTGTAGATTGCTTGGTATCATCATATACACGTTGAGACACGAGGTAAGGTTGGGCAACTAGCAAAAATAAATTGCGCGTACCCACTTTATTGTGAAATGTAGGAACTTAAAAGAAATATGTCCACGAAACACAGACTTATCGATATGCAAGCATATGTGATTAAGATTTGTAAATAATTTATTTTGTGAAATCAAAGCAAAGAATATCAATTTGTTACAACACCGTGATTTCTCCATTAAATGTTAACCGATATTCATTATCACACGGTGCACCATATAATACATATAAATGACAAAATGCTTCTTGCTACTGAAATTAATAATACAATAATTATTACTAAAGTTCAATTTATGCTCACTTTGACAGATGCGTTTTATTACACGTTTTGTTTCTGAATTGCACTAATGCACAGGATTTTGTACGTGCTGAAAAATATCTACAACGAGAACAACTGAACAAACGAGAAATTATATCAGAATATCTTGGTTTATATGATTGGTTTTGTTTACATTTTTTGTAAATGTTTAGAATAAAACCTGACATGTAAAGCGTTCTTAATATGAAAAACGTCACCTACCGCCCTCCCAAACTTGTAAACCACGAGCCGCCACTGATACTAGGAAGCTTATTAATTTAATGATACAGAATACGACTCATAAAAATGTCAAATGAGGAATTGGTGCATTATATGATAAGCTAGAATGTAAATTGAGAGCTTTTGTCGCACCTATGGATTCTAGAGATAAACATGGATCTATGCTATTCCTCGTGGTAGAATCATGTCTGCCAGAAAAGGTTTTAGAGTGTGGCTTAAGAACCAGTCATTCACGAATTCTGATCCAGATAATGCATGAAGCTCTTTTTGATTTCCTAAGGAAAGAAATGGGGAAGAAAGAATAACGTATGCTCAAACTGGTTTTAGTTTATTCGACAAGAAAAAAGAGAAAAGATTCAAGGGAAGATATTTTGGAGATGAAAATATACCTACCACTGCGAATTCTCTGTATGCTGGCAAGTCTGATGGAGGAAAACAATGATGCATTTTTAGCCGTAAACTACACGACAGTAAAGCGTATAATCTCGCACAAAAGATGAGAGAAGAAAAGCGCAACAAGAGGAGGACAGAAAGGTACTTCTCATGTTTGAGGTTAGGTCATCGAGCAAAGAATTATAAAGCAAGCTAAGATGCCTCTAATGCGAAAGACAGCATATTGTTATTAGCATATTTGCCCACAGATACACAAAATGCACAAAAAGTACCTATTGGAATCCAACACCCAAGAGAAAACGAAGAGTAGGTAATATATCCATGAACATTCACAGTGCCACAAAAAAAATTTTGTTACAAATCTTGTGTGTAAAAATTGAAACACAAAGGTAAAGAAAAAATAGCCCGGGCACTGATAGACAGTGGGTTACAAATATCATACATTTTACAGAAGACAGCTAATGAAATGAGGTATAGTCCCCTTAAAACAGAAACAATGATGCAGAAGTTGTTTGGAAGCACCGAAGCTTGTAAAGAAGAATATAATTATTTGTACGAAGTAAGTGTAAGCAGTTGCGAACGCTCAGTACGCCTTTCTGCTGCTAATAGGACAAAAAATAATCTTTGGGAAGATTCCGAGGTTGAATTTTGGACCGTGGATGAAAAAGTTGGAGGCAGAGAAGATTCGGCTTTCACGCATGGGATCGGATCCACCTGAAGTGGAGATGCTGTTGGGAAATGATGTTGCCACTTTCATTTTGATGGATGAAGTGAGGACGGAGTTTATTTGAAAGGAGACTCGTTACTCATTAGCGAGAGAAACTAACCGCCTAGTAGTTAGGGTACTAACTTGAAGCTAACCATACTAAAATGGCGTACCTTCGGCCTCAAATCATAAAAGTAGGATATTAATGACGAAATCCTATGTACATAGGCTTACCATTTTTTGTGGGGATTCTCTTCCAAACGTAAGCATTTATTAATAACAAAATTTTATGGTTTATGGGTTGATAAAATCTTAAGTTGAGACATTCATATTGAAAAGTTATCAGGAAGCGGAGTAGAGCTTGCTTTGTTCTTTAATTGCCTTAAATCTCGAGTATCAGCAACTTTTCTAATTAATTGCTGTTATGCTTATTTTCACTCTTTACTATTGTATGGGCCACCATTATGGGAAAATGCTACAAACAGCATCAAAATAGTTAAACTACAAAAAAGAGCAATAAGAATATTGGTTGGTATCCCTAAGACGGCTTGCTGCAGAGAACATTTTCGGAACTTGAATATTTTGACCTTACCGTGCCTGTATATGCTGATTTACATCAAGTCGAATGTCTCTGATTATTTTACTAATGGTGAAATACATTCTCATCATATCCGGAATAAGCACAAACTACACCCTCTTACTCATAAAACCAAACTATTTGAAACATCTTTTAAATATAATGGTCTAAGGTGCTTAACTATTTACCAGGGTAATTGAAAAGTATAATCTCTGTAAATATATATAAGGCAGAATTTGAATAGGTTCTTTGTTAAAAATCAATTTTAATCCCTAGATGAATATGTGGAATATTGCACAGGGAAAAGTTAAGTTTAATTGTGATCTTGTTTTGTTACATGATGTATGGTTTTATTCCATCTGCGGGAAATACGTTGCAGCAAGTGACTACCTGAAGACTACCTTCAAGATTGGATTTGTATTTAGCATTATAAAACTAAAATTATGAATGCATTTAACCCATGTATTTTATTGTATCCATACTTTGAGTAGGCTTATGCTATTGTACATGTTTTATATTTCTTTTGACGAAACCAATAAGTCTGTATGATTTCTAATGGTGATTAAATCTGAACCGAATAACTTATTCGACTACACAGAGCCTGTTAACAGCTATACCTTTAGGTATATAATTTAACATTCTGAAATGTTTTAATCTAGCGAAAGCCCTATGTTATTCCTTTTGTAGCGATGCTGGGGTGAATGCTCGGACATTATAAATAGGAATAAGATCTCAGTATTGAAATTCGAGGAGAGGGATGAGGAAATTGTGAAATGATCTGGTTAACGAAACTGCAATATCGCTCTATTTTCTATCACACTTATGCTCTAATAAAATTTGTAGCAGCATCATAACCTTTTTTTGAGTTAATTCAACACATTTATGGAAATTAATTCTTAAATGTAATCGTCACAGACTTGAATGTAGAGCAGTTTGCCGTACGGTTAATACCTCCATGCAATCAAATACCTGCCAGAAATGAAGTAAGTACGATACTTGTACATTAGGTAAGTGATTTCCCGCTCTAATCAGTTTCGAATGTTTTAGCAGAAACATTAATATAATAAACCTAATAATCCGAAATGGTCTAACCTATTTTAAAGCCACGCTACACGACTGCTATCCTATTTTATACTACCTCCAAGAGCTATACTAACGACAAATAATCCTGTTTCAAACATACTGAAAGGCAATGTTAGCTTTTCCTAGCCCCTCTTACTGCTTCTATAGAGAAGATTAGTCAGCGGGTTAGCCTATCTAGCCTCCTAACCTATTTTTTTTTTGCTTCTCTAAGGGTAGATATCCAGCATGTTTGCCTGACTCAGCATCTTAGCCTATCTTTTGCTTTTTCTCCAAGATAAAATAGCTGATGTGTCAAACTACCTCACCATCTTAGCCTATCTTTTACTTTTTCTCTAATAGTAATAGCCAAGGTGTTAACCTACTTGAGCCTATTAGCCTATCTTTTGCTTTTTCTCCAAGAGAAATAGCCAGTGTGTTAGACTACCTCAGCCGTTCTCTGGCTTTTTCTCTAAGAGAAAATAGCCAGTTTGTTAGTCTAACCTCAGCCACTTAGCCTATCTTTGGCTTTTTCTCCAAGAGAGAATAGCCAGTGTGTTAGCCTAACCTCAGCCTCTTAGCCTATCTTTGGCTTTTTCTCCCAGAGAAAATAGCCAGTGTGTTAGCCTAACCTCAGCCTCTTAGCCTATCTTTGGGGTTTTTCTTCAAGAGAAAATAGCAAGTTTGTTAGCCTAACCTCAGCTTATCTTTGGTTTTATCTCCAAGAGAAAATAGCCAGTGTGTTAGCCTACCTCAGCCTATCTTTGGCTTTTCCTCCAAGAGAAAAAAGCCAGTGTGTTAGCCTACCTCAGCCTATCTTTGGCTTTTCCTCCAAGAGAAAATAGCCAGTGTGTTGGCCTAACCTCAGCCTCTTAGCCTATCTTTGGCTTTTTCTCCAACAGAAAATAGCCAGTGTGTTAGCCTAACCTCAGCCTCTTAACCTATCTTTGGGCTTTTTCTCCAAGAGAAAATAGCCAGTGTATTAGCCGAAACTCAGCCTCTTAGCCTATCTTTGGCTTTTCCTCCAAGAGAAAATAGCCAGTGTGTTAGCCTACCTCAGCCTCTTAGCCTATCTTTGGCTTTTTCTCCGAGAGAAAATAGCCAGTGTGTTAGCCTAACCTCAGCCTATCTTTGGCGTTTTCTCCAAGAGAAAATAGCCAGTGTGTTAGCCTAACCTCAGCCTCTTAGCCTATCTTTGGCTTTTTCTCCGAGAGAAAATAGCCAGTGTGTTAGCCTAACCTCAGCCTATCTTTGGCGTTTTCTCCAAGAGAAAATAGCCAGTGTGTTAGCCTACCCTCAGCCTCTTAGCCTATCTTTGGCTTTTTCTCCAAGAGAAAATGTCCAGTGTGTTAGCCTAACCTCAGCCTATCTTTGGCTTTTTCTCCAAGAGAAAATAGCCAGTATGTTAGCCTAATCTCAGCCTCTTAGCCTATCTTTGGGTTTTTCTCCAAGAGAAGATAGCCAGTTTGTTAGCCTAACCTCAGCCTATCTTTGGCTTTTTCTCCAAGAGAAAATGTCCAGTGTGTTAGCCTACCTCAGCCTATCTTTGGCTTTTTCTCCAAGAGAAAATAGCCAGTGTGTTAGCCTAACCTCAGCCTCTTAGCCTATCTTTGGCTTTTTCTCTAAGAGAAAATAGCAAGTTTGTTAGCCTAACCTCAGCCTATCTTTGGCTTTTTCTTTAAGAGAAAATAGCAAGTTTGTTAGCCTAACCTCAGCCTATCCTTGGCTTTTTCTCCAAGAGAAAATAGCCAGTGTGTTAGCCTAACCTCAGCCTCTTAGCCTATCTTTGGCTTTTTCTCCAACAGAAGATAGCCAGTGTATTAGCCTAAACTCAGCCTCTTAGCCTATCTTTGGCCTTTTCTCCAAGAGAAAATAGCCAGTGTGTTAGCCTAACCTCAGCCTCTTAGCCTGTCCTTGAATTCTTCTCTAAGAGAAAATAGCCAGTTTGTTAGCCTAACCCCAGCCTCTTAGCCTATCTTTGGCTTTTTCTCCAAGAGAAAATAGCAAGTTTATTAGCCTAACCTCAGCCTATCTTTGGCTTTTTCTCCGAGAGAAAATAGCCAGTGTGTTAGCCTAACCTCAGCCTATCTTTGGCATTTTCTCCAAGAGAAAATAGCCAGTGTGTTAGCCTACCCTCAGCCTCTTAGCCTATTTTTGGCTTTTTCTCCAAGAGAAAATAGCCAGTTTGTTAGCCTAACCTCAGCCTATCTTTGGCTCTTTTTCCAAGAGAAAATGTCCAGTGTGTTAGCCTACCTCAGCCTATCTTTGGCTTTTTCTCCAAGAGAAAATAGCCAGTGTGTTAGCCTAACCTCAGCATCTTAGCCTATCTTTGGCTTTTTCTGTAAGAGAAAATAGCAAGTTTGTTTGCCTAACCTCAGCCTATCTTTGCCGTTTTCTCGAAGAGAAAATAGCCAGTGTGTTAGCCTAACCTCAGCCTCTTAGCCTATCTTTGAATTTTCCTCTAAGAGAAAATAGCAAGTTACTTATATCCTAAGTATCTCTTCTCTAAGCTTGTTTTTGCACTTATTTATGCCAATACATGCAAATACAATTACTGATTACAATATTTATGTAAATTATTGAGTTGCTTTTCCTCATAGTTTACTTAGCTTACCTTCCTGATATGTAGGCCTTACACTCCCTGGAACTTACACAGGCACATAGTTTATGTGAAGTTGAAAGGTGCAAGGTGAAGTAAAACAAAACCCTTCAAAGTTTCTATTAAACTTTATTACATTTAAAGACACCCACACACACAACAGCACAAGATAAAACATATTTCTTACTTTTTTAAGGTTGCAAATATAATTTGCGGATGCCAGTAATTAATTTTTTCTCTTAAAAAAACTTTCCTTAGAAAAACTCAAACAAATCACACAGTCGTTACCGATAGTTAATATTCAAACCTACCATTATGCTTACAATGGCAGGATGCTAAAATTTTCTTAGGCTAAAGATTTGGTTTTTGTTTATAATTGTATAATAGTCAGACCAAGACTGAAATAAATGCAATGATTTGTTAAAATGCACACTTCAACAAGAAATCTCATCATTTCCAGCTCTCCAAAATGAGGAATCTAATAGGAACATCCTCATATATCCTACTACCCTTTACAATGTCCTGTTTGCATTCAATCAATAGTAAATTGGACTTACAACTGTCTAATATAATACATTTCGATTCACCAAGATTTAAGTTATGCACATAACTTTGGACTAAATAGTTTCTTTCACACTTTCTTTTCCTGTTAGCTATAACAATGAATATATAAACAAGAAACTTATAAAATTTACGATAAGGATAGAGTGTTTTGTTTACAAAAAACTGTTGATTAATATTTTTACAAAAATTAGGAATTACTCCTTATTAAGCTCTCAGGCACTGCTTCAACCAAAAGTATATGAACACCATAACTTTTATTGTTAGTTAAAAAGGTTTACTTACAGCATATAAATTTAAACAATTTTAAAACTCTTGTGGCACTGATTAAATATTTGCAATAAATAATTTATTTTTATCGTATATAGTTCTTTTTATTATCAATTTCACATAAATCTTAAAAGATAGTACAACTATCACTTTTATGGCTAACTAGGAATACTACTAGATTCTATATTGCTACGTCACAAAGACAGCAGGTGTAGAGGTATGCAATATGTAAGCAATATAGGAATGTCATTTTGGAATTGGTCTAGAAAAGTCTGCAGTGATTTTTGACAACAAACTGTCACATCAAAACAATACACTCTACCTTATCTGAAACAACATTTTTGAACATCATAAATTAGGGAATCCTGGACCTTAAAGATGTAGTAAGACAGAATAATTAACATAACATATGCCTCTTCCTGAATATAATGCACATCCATTCCTCTACTTTTATATAAATTAAATACAGCACCAAATTATTTGATAGTACTCTGAAAATAAAAACGCAAGTACTATGTGAAATGTTACTATAAAATATGTGGGTACTTGTATTGCTTTAACAGTATAAGCATTACAGGTACAACAGTATGTATAATAACAATAAAACACAGTTCGAAAGACAAAATAATTCTTAGTTTGTTTAAAAAAAGATCCTGTTTTGTGCACAACAAACACACACTCCATACACACATACAGACAAACATACTTATATTACTTATAACCTAAAACAAAAGAAAATCTATCTTGTGAACAACATTATGAGAAACATATTGGTTATAACTGAAAGGTGTCAAATAATGCAATAATATTAATAGGAACTTAAAATACAACATACATTTAAAAACAAGCCCCATTATTTTGCAAATGTAATGACCAGAAAATTTAAGAAAAACAGGTAAATTAACTAGAAACAGCATGTATGCACCAAATACAACAGCATAAACTTTTATGCATTCTTAACTTCCAGCAAAACAATAAATTTGCCTAGCATTAGATAATGGTACAATGATTTTGTGTAACTTCATTGAATAAGCAACTGTATTCTGCCTATTACATTTCAGCACAGATCACAGAATTCAGTTCTGGTTATTTTAATGCATTTAAGGATTAATATTTTATGCCCTAGTTCAGGCATCAAATTGTGTCAAAAATGAGGGCTCTTTCTTCTTTTTGATGAAAAGTGTACCTACAGTATTTGGAGGTGAATGATATGCTGATCATATATCCCTCTTTACCCTATCAGGCATTGTAATAACCAAGTCCCTGAAACTGAAAGTTGCGGCAGTAGAGGTATACATCATTAGGGTATGTACAGAAACAATAACATGAGATGGCTTAAAACAAGAACTTTGGATGCACAAAATTAACTAATGAACAGTCCTCAACTTATTTTCTGATCATTACATTTGCATTAAAAATAATTCTGTTGGAAGGGGGTATCTTAACCTAATATTCACTGCAAAAGTAGGTACGTAATGAATGTTAAAACATTCAAAAATATCGGCATAAAACACAACAAGTTCATTGGTGTACATGATGTACTAATAAAATTAACAAGTGTTGTACAGTGTGATGAATAAAGCACCAGCACATTTATATAATTCCATCTTAAAAATAGTTTTGTCATCTGAAATATCTATGCGAAAATCTTTTATCTATCTATTCTACGTATTAACAAATTTATTCCAAATACAGTACATTTTAGAATCTGACCAGAATTTGTTCATTGAACTTTAAAGGAACTTTGTTGCATTTTTTTTTTACAAACATGATCACTTATTTTGTATAAACATGTGTTGGCATTTTATTCCACAAAAGCACGATTAAATGTAGTTGTAAATAATAATAAATAATAATAATAATAATAATAATAATAATAATAATAATAATAATAATAATAATGCTAACAAATAATGTTAATAATAATAGTCAAACTGAACACCATACAGTGGGTTAATAACCGGGGGTTTTCTTATTGATGTACCTATAACGTAGAACAGTTAACTAACGGTATACGGTTACTTTTTATTTTTTTTTCAGAAACATTTCAACTGTATATTGTGTAATGAGCTGTAATATTATGTATTAATTAAAAACTATGTCACTACAACATCCTGTAAACTATATGTTAATAATGATGGAAGCAAAAAATTATTTAATTAACCTGGACTGAAGTGGTATGGCAATAATAAAATTACAGATGAACAAAGGAATGCTGCAAGGCCATTTATACTTATATTTCCATAATTTCTTGTAAATCATTAAAACGTGGTGTAATGGATAGCTTTATGCTATTAGGTCATTTAATTCTATCCTCTAAAGTTGCATTGATAAGATGCTAATCTCATTATCTTGGTGATTCCTGAGAAATAGTACCCACTTTTTCAGTGAGTTAACTTAAGCTTTTGTATTATTACATCAAATTTCACCATGTTCATCTAACAGAAGTGCTTTTAGTATTTGTATGTGATGATATATTTGAACTAGTTTGATAAATTTTTATATTTGAAATCTATATCTCTTTAGATGTGCCTAAAATCTAAAAGTTTAGCTTTAAACTTTTGAAAATGATGTGTCTACTTGCAGTTAACTCCAGAAATTATAGTGTTACTTAGTCTTACAGTTAATGATTTAAATGTGGAGAGTTATAAAAAATATTATTGAAAAGAAATGAACACACAGGCATTTGTACTACAATGCTTTTAATTTACTATGTTTGTATAACATGCATGATAACTCTACTCCTAATATTTATAACGTTAGTGGCAATATTGATTAGCATTAATAAACTGTATTGTGTGTGTAGTGTAGAACGATACACATTTATGGTTTACCTAAGAAACTATTGATTTAGCTGTTGTGTGTAGCCCATGTAATAAGTAAGAACTGAAAGTGGTGTTAAAAACCTGTTAAAGAGAGCAGCGTGGTCATGTACATCTGTACATAACTGCCTTATGTACATCTTAGTGGGACACTGTAAAGACATTCACATTTGCTTGCGGAGGCATGTGTGTTCAAACTTTTCTTAGCGTTATACTCATAAGCAGATTTACAGTAAACTATGGATATTGGCATTTAATTCTGGTGCAAAATTTCTATTCTGCTTTAAAAAAAAGCTTTCAAAATGTGTTTAAGATAATTTCCTGAACAGTAATAAACATTTGTACCTGTTTTGCAAAGAAATATAGGAGCATTTTGAAAAATTCTCTAAATGTTGACAAAAAAAAAACAAACTTCAATTTTTCTTCCATATGAAAACTGACAAACAAAATTTAAACTAAAGGTAATAAAAATAACAAACACCATCAGGAAAAAATTTGCACTTCATGATTTCTACTTCCACAGCATTCCTTTGTTCAAAACATGCTATTGTAAAATGCATGAAGAAACTTTTCATGGTTGCAAGTTCACAACTTTTATTTTGATGCAATGAAGGAATGAATTGGAAGACTTAAGGATGAGGAATGGACATCTTCTTTTAAGTACAACCAAAGTTCTGAACAATTTAACATACTCTGTAACATAATTATGTCAACTTGCTGAATTCAGCATTATGTGCTTTCTGTAACTTTAGGGTACATCAAATGCAGATAGTTAAGTACTACTGCTTTAAGGCTGTAAGTTCAGTAACAGTCAAAAATAAACTTAATAGTAATAAATTTTAAATCTTCATAACAAAATGTTAACATGAATGTGATTATAAACTGAAAAATCTTTGTAAAAAACATAACATATCAGCAATAACAACTTAGAACAACTAAAAAATTTAAATGGCACCAGACTTTTATTTTTAGACAAATAAATTTTAACTGTTAACTGTTACTTTTGTTCAATGTCCTTACATAGCCAATATCCCCTAAGACATATGGGGTCCAATGAAATTAATCTCATCCTGTGCCTTTTTTAAATTCATCATTCCTTCATGCTATCATAGTCTTTTGGGACACACAAAACTTATTAGTTATACATTTTTCTTGATATTTTGTTTGGAAAGTTTGAAAAATGGAGACACTTTATCATTGGTTGTATAAAGTGAGGAAAAACATAATCCTGTTTGGAAAAGCTTCAAATATAATAATTTCACAACTTAACATAAATGCTAGCGTACTTAAAAGACACAGTACGCTTATTCCTGTAAATTAAAGTATAATTAAAGTTTCCGATACACATTAGTAGGCCTATTATATGAATTTTCATATCCAAAGTGGCTGATATTAAAGGGAGAAATAATTTAGAAAACTTTAATTTTGTGTAGCTATAGAACTGGTTTCAGCTAAAGAAACCATTCAAATGCTAGCTTCCAAATTCCAGCGATAACAAAATTAGGCCTGTTATAGCTTAATTAAATATTTAGTACATACAATTTAAAAGTGGCTTGAGTCACCTTTGTAAGTATGTAATGAGTAAAGTTTTACATAACAAGTTTCCGACTCTATGTATGTATTTTGTGGCAATAACGCTTAAGAAGTTGATAATAATATAATAAGGACAAAAATTCAAGATGTAAAATAAATTGATAAAACTAAAATGGATCATTGTGTTGATCCATTTTAATGTAGCTATTGAAGTGTTAAAATGCCACAGAGAAGTAGCATTTTAACGTGTATTGTGGCACATGCGAGCGCAAGATCTGCACATGTGTTTGGGCTATTGCATATAACCTGATGGTACTATTTTTTATTTTGGGGAGGTTTTTGTCCATAAACCATGACATACACATGCATGTGGCTTACAGTGGCACACAAGCTGCTCTGAACTCTGCCCCTATGTTTACCTTCTGGTTCTACCATTCAAAGTCTTCTTTTCAAAGGAGCAAGTATTTTTTTTTTCATCTCGATGATTTACAGGCAAAACATTTCCCCATTTTTGTTTGTAATGTGGTACATAAGAGTGTCGTACTCGTTATGTATTGGGCTATTGTAAATTATTGACAGCATTATTACAAGGTACAGACTGACTGCAGCATTGTGTGATACATAAAGTTGCAGACTTATTATGTACTGATTTTTAAATGCTATTTACTTGTAACTGCATACGAGTGTCTGTACTGCGTATGCTTCCGGGCTATTGCAGGAAAAAGTTTTCATCAAAACTTCTTCAGTTTTTCTTCTTTTTTAATCTATGTGATACATATACATTTAGAGTGGCACACTCTATATTATATATTTACTGTGGCTATTTTTTTTTAAAGAGTTGAGTAGTATGTGTACATATGTATACATAAGAGTGTCAGACTCATTATGTATCCGGGCTATTGCAGGAAAAATTGTCGCATAAATAGTTTGTGTGTATATGGTACACCCGAGTGTCAGACTCAAGGTGTATTGGGCTATTGTAACTTAGTATAAAAACCGTTCCAGTGTGTGTGTGTATGTGGTACATCCGAGTGTCAGACTCAAGATGTATTGGGCTATTGCAAATAATAGTATTACATTTTTTTTAACAATATAAATACAATAATACATAACATGAGTGTAAGACTCACAATGTATTTGCTTACTATTGTATAATTTTGTCAAAAGTTCCAGAACTATATGTACCAGATATCGACTGAAGATGGCTATTGCAAATAAAAAAATTCTTTTGGAATTCAGTTTTTTGTGCAGTGTTGAGAGAGCAAACTTTAAAAATGCCGTTAAACCAATGAGGTACAATGAAAAGAGATAAAATGGGCTTTTTCCAGATTTAATTCTGAACCAACAAAGTAATGTTAAATGGAAGGTAATGTAAATGATGCTAAAAGATAAGGCCATATTTATAAAATTTGCTACCATGTACAGATATGAGATGGCATTAGTAGTACAATGACACCATGACTCGATTGTAATCAAGGCAAGAAGCAATTCCTTAATAAAAATAAACCATAAAGGCATCCATATAATTTTATCACAGTTTTGGAACAAACCCTCCATGCACACAATCTGTAGCTGTTTGAATAAATGCTCAGGCATTGAAAACATGAAGAGAAAGTCCAGGACTGCAATTTTGGACTTAGGTACATTAGAATTGCTGGTTTGAAGTATTGTACCAGAGTTTTTAAAAGATGTGTCACAAAGTGTGATTTAGAAAAAAAGAAAATAGAAGTATGTGGAGCACGTCTGCATTTCTGGAGAGTAAAGTCAGATTAGTAGCTCTACAAGGTATGCACCAAAACTTGGTTGATTTTTCAATGTTTACTGTGAAACAAATCAATTTGTTGCAAAAATGTTTGATGTATCCAAAGATACTTTTGAAAAGTACTGGCAAAAATAGTGAATACAAAAGTGGTTTTTCAGTTAAAGATGTGCGCAAAACTAATTGGTGGGTTTTTGATTACTACTCTTTATAAGAGACCATGCTGAGTGCACCACAGGCAGTTAGCATTTTTGAGGGCATGAAGCTTTCACCTGCCTGCAGATTTCACTCTTGCAAGCCTACTAACTGTTGTAGCATGCTTGTTAACATTTCATTTCTGTTTTATTTCATGCTGTCTCTACAATTTTGCTATGATGTGTGATTATAGTCCTACTTAAAGGTTATATGATTCAACATATTTGGAATTTTCACAGGGTAAAGTTTTCAAATTGCTAATATTTAGGAAAAGGCTCATTGAAATAGACAATATGGGTAAAATAATTATCTAAAAGATGATACAAGAGAAGAAAAACATTCTCTAGGTCTATGCAGAAGGTTCCAGCAGCCAAGAGTCAATGGAGAATATGCAAAGAAGACCCCACAAAACTTGTTCTATCCATCATTTTTTCTTTTACTAAAGTATTATCAATTTATGTTCTACTTGATGAGATAAGACTTGCACTACAGTGGTAAAGATGGAAGCACAGCAAAACTTGCAAACTCTCAAAGATAGAATAATGTTTCAACATTAAGAGTTATCTAGGAGCTTTCAAATTTTGTTGCTTAAAATGCAGATCTAAATTTTTATTCTATGCATTTCGTTGGTAAACTCAGACTCTCGTTGCATAAACTTTGCTCTCCCAATGAAACAAAAAATAAGAACCTGTAATTTTGTTTTGAGTTTCATCTCATTTAGCAATCAGCTGTGGGTTGAAACAATCTGCCATGCTTGGTTTATAAGAATGTTTCACCATGTAACAATTTTATTGCATTGCTTTCAAATTTATTATGTTCTTTAGTCCAAAATATTGAATTTAAAAAAGTAACAAACTGTTAAAGTTAGAGTTAGTGTTTGAACAATGTAATACATTAACCTAAAAGAAACTAATGAACCGCAATTTTGAATTTGTTAAAGCTAAGTTATACAATCTGATATTTTAAATAACATTTTTGGTGGAACAACTCTCATAAGCCAACATGGCAATACCGTTTACCACTTCAATTGTATGTTACCATTTGTCTCTTTTCAGAAGTGCTGAAACAGTACTGTATGCTTGAGACATGTTTTGTGTATCGACCAACTAAATGCACATGCAACCCATGACTGAATGTTTTGTTTTCAAGACCATTTAGAAACCAATTTCTGATCTGTCTGTCTGAAGACATACCAGTTTTGATTCCATGTAGATCCTGAGTTTAAAAACTGTATTTGTTGTAATGATACTGTGTGTGTATACGGTAGCACTGGATTATATATGTATATATAAAAAGTGACATTAATAATTACTTATGTGAACTATTAACACACTGTCCCATGGAGACCAAAGAACTGAAAACTGTATAACTATTTTAGTTATTGTTTTTTTGTACAAAAAATCCATCGTGGACCGTGAACCACGTTCTGTGGTATCCAGTAAGGACTGTTTTGCTTTAGGCGTTTGTACAGAGATACTAATTACTTATTGAGCTATGGTGGGCTTGTTGTCAAAATAAAGTAACATCACAACTGAGTGTATTATTTGAACCTGTGAACACTGTATGGTATTGTAATATTACTTTGTTTCCTCAACAATGCTGTTAAAATACCAAGGAAAAAAATATCTTTACCATTCATACAGACCATTCTCACATTATTCGAACACATTTAACATAACCAGAAACTGCGCAAACAAAAAATTAAAGAGAGATCCCATATTGTAATGAATATAAGAACTACTGTGATTATGCATTGAAGTTAAAAGACTTTCTGAAGTTGACTAATAAAATATTGCTTCAAACGTCTTGTCCGTTTCATGGCTAATCCCATACTATTTTTAAATATCCATTAATAGAAAGTAAAATCATATACACAAGAACGTATTAGAATAGTACAGAAAGTAAAAGATTAATAGATTAAGGAGATGATGTCTCAAAGACTGAAAGATTTGACTCTACACTAAATAAAAATAATTATAATCACAGCCAATGGTTTTCTTTTTCAAACTAAATTGCGCAGTCTTGTTAACAACTAATATATATAATATACTCATTTCACTAATTGTCTGGTGATTTTTTTAAAGAAAATAGTAGGAATTGTTATTAAAAATAAATAGTTACCATTTCAGAACACTGACAGATTGTTTTTGCAAAAATTTAGTGAGATATTTAGTCCCAAATGGCAAAATTAGGGAACTTTTTTTGTTGATCCAAAATGTTTCCAAAACTAATTAACCTCACTATCTTGGCAACATTTTATCTTTCACGAAAAACAAACTATTATTTTACTTTTGCACGATTCACACATACGTGTATAATATATACATACATACATACATACACTCACAGCAATTGTAACAACACACTATTTGTCATGTACATTTTTATATACTACATCTTGTGTTCTTGGCTAACGGTGGAGATGTTTGGTACATGGTGATTGCGTTCGAAATCCTGTCTTCTGTATCTTGCACATTGTCCTCATCTTAAATTATATATTTAATAACAAAAATCACACATATATTTGTTCTCCCCTACATTTTCGGACTACCTGTAGTTTCGACATATTTTATATATAAATTCACATGCATTTATGTATATAGTTCAATCCATGCTTAATTTTCCTGCAATCCCTTGGCAAATAGAATTAGTTTTAAATATTATTGTTGCTGTAATAATATTCGAGTGTTCATGGGTTGTTGTTTTGCTGCTGCTGCTGCTGCTGCTGTTGCTGTTGCTGCTGTTGTTGCTGTTGCTGTTGTTGGTTCTGAGAGTTACTGGAGCTACTGGATAGACTGAAACCCAGGGCTCTAGGATCACCACCGTGGAGACGCAGTGCCTGTTCAAGCCTTTGTTCCTGTAACCTGAGGGCTTCGCTGAGATCTGGTGACACTTGATTGTGGTGAGCATGGTGATGGTTCATTCCTCCACCCCCACTGCCACCTCCACTACCACCGTTGCTACCAGCTCCTGCACCGGCTCCGCCCCCACCGTTGTGTGCCGAGGACGGCCCACCTCCACCCATGTTGTGGTGTCTTAGAGCGGGGTTACCGTCCCCAGCACCACCACCACCTGCAGCATTGTTACCCGACGCCGCGACGGCCGCCGCTTGGCTAACGGCCAGTCGCAATGCTGCCTCCGCTTGGGAGCGGAGCAACGCTTCCGCCTGGTGTATCCTGAGAGCTGCCGCCTCCGGAGACGTCTGCTGGTGGTTATGATGCCCCTGATGGCCGCCGTGATGGTGGTGCCCAGCCATGGAGTCCAGCCTCATCGCCGAGTCGACGGCCATTGAGGAACGCATGGCAGCATCCATGGAGCGCATAGAGTCGGCCATGGAGGCGGCTCTCATCGCCGCGTTCATAGCCGCCTGAGCTTGCTGCGCGACCGAAACCGCTCCGTTGTCGGCAGTAGAAGGCGGTGTGGAAGAAGCGGGCCCTCCACCAGAGGCGTTGTTGCCGTTTCCGAGTCCTGAAGCGGCGCCCATTCTCATGGCAACAGCAAGGTTCGCGGCAGCCGCCTGGACCGCCGCTGGTAGTGCCGAGGAATCCATGCCCCCGGGACCCGGAGAACCCAGACCTCCTGGAACTGCCATGACCATTGCAGCCATACGACTGGCATTGTGAAGGTCCTCCGCGGTGCCGTACTGTTGCTGAAGACCGTTACCGCCTCGTCCAGCACCCGCCCCAAGCAAGTCACCCAGTTTGTTGTTGTTGTTATTGTTGTTCATGATGCCACCGGGTTCGGATCCGGTGCTGGAGAGTCTGCCGCCTCCAGAGGAGCTATCAGAATGCGCTGAAGGACTTGCACACATAGAGGAGGGACCGCCACCGCCCCCGCTGCCGCCTCCTAGACCCGCGAGACCGCCAGAGGATGCTGCCACTGCTGCTGCCAACAAGGATTCCCGTTCTCTTCTCTCGGCCGCGGCACGGCTTAGGACGTATTGTGCCGCGAACTGATGTTTTGGATCCATCCGCATATGTTCCATGTGGCTCAGTAAGCCTAAAACAAAATATATCATTATGTACCAAAGTATTATGAAACATTGACAATTCTAAAAACTGCCAGGCAAGAAAAATGGTTATCTTAACTTAACAAACATGTAAAAGAGAAACATTATTTAATAATATATTCCATATTCAGTTCATAATATTCTTTCCAGAATTACTGATGTTAGTATATAATCAAATCCGTCATCCAAGGGCGAACATAATCACTCCAGCTCAGACCCACAGATAAAAGTTAGTTTTCACAGAGTAGCGTGCTGGCACAGCGTTCCTAATGTGTGCCCGCCGTGATTATTTCCGCATAACCAACTGTCTTCCTGCTTGATATCGACCTATACATGCCAGCCTCTAGTTCCCGAGGTGTGGGTTCAAAGCCGACGGAGGGCGAAGATTTTTTTCGGGCCTAAACATCCTTAGTATGGCTTCCTTCGGAAGGGAAGTAAAGCCAGTGGTCCTGTGTCATCGTAAAATAACCTCAAGCCTGATAAAGAGACCTCTGAGCAAAATCTCCGGTCTTTCACACCCAATATAGAATGGGACGCTAAGTACCATAGTAGTTAAAGCGCTTCCATAAATAAAACTCAATTTAACTTTTTTTTTGGACCTATACATACTCGTATACAGGATGTTACAGAATTAAACCGATAAACTTTCAGATGTTACAGAGGAATGCTGGGGGAGCACTTTGGTATAGGACCTATGGTCTTTGAGTTCATAGTTGATAAAACTTTCCTGAGTTGCTGCTACTTGCAGGTAATTGTGGCCATGCTGTGTTCAAGTATTCCATGAGAATACCTCCGTAACATGTACCTACTTAAACTTTGAAAGAAACACGAGAAATTAAAACTGGGTCCACTTCAAACGTACGGTATCCATCTGTTTGGTAAAAAGAATGTTTAACAGTTTGTACGGTGTTTGAAACCAGCACCACCAGCTTGACAGCCGAGCAAGCTATCACTAAGCTAATGTCTACGCTATCACTACGACTAGGATTAGGAGCGGAGTGGGGATTTAGCACCTCGACTTAGAGATCTTTTGTGCCTAGGCCTCCAACGGGGCGCATTCGGGAGGGTGGGGTGGGTTGAGGTGAGAGGAGACAGGGCGGCTGTATCAGGAGGCACGACAGGGCACAGGGCAAGGTCCCTACTTTTCTATACTGAAACTCCCCGTATGGCAGCTGGTACAACCAGTTTCCCTTGCAGACTTACACATCCCACAGGGGGGGGCGGGATTCGGAGACCACCCCATTCAGGGGGCCGAAGTGTTCCAGAGAGTATTCTTTTTCCCTGCCATACAACGCTGAGACTTCCGCCACACTTACAACCTGGAAACGACCAAGCAGATGAAAGGTGAAGTGAAATGGAGGACAGGAAATTCGGAGGATGTAATTAACCTTCCCAGCATTCGCCTAGCGGCCCGGGGAAACTCCCGAAAAAACTCATGGATCAAGAACGTCGGCTGCGGTAATCGAACACACGATCTCCCGAATGCGGGCCATAGACGTTGCCGCCTGACCATTCCGCTCGGTATTACTACAGCTAACTGTTATTTGTCTCTCTGATACGTATGATTCTCTATATTAAACTGGAGGTATCAGTGGATGCTTGGCCTTTGCTGACGGCGCATTTTTCCAGAAAAAAGAAGAGCTCCTTACTTTGAAAATACCGCAATTGTAGCCATTTTCGCATTTATGGAAGAGAAATTTACTATTTTAGAGTGGAAATCAGTCCTCATTCGCACCAAGTATTTATTTACTTGCAATTATCAGTACGAGTATTCAAATGAAAAATCATTATCTAACTTGAAAGTTTGTCGTCACAGACCATAGGTGTTTCTATATGATCCTTATGTAACCTCTGAAAGTTTGTTGGTTAACTTTTGTAACACCCTATACATGCTCTTCCAGATGCGCACTATTTTGACCCAAGAGAGACTGCCAAAAGGCAACTAAACGGTGTCCAATGGTCATTTCCATATAACCTACCGTGCTCTCACTGTGCCCTGGTCACATCGTAAAATCTTCCTCCGCATGATCGCCGAGAGTGTACTAGGTGCCCGACAGACTTACAGGAGTGATGTGGAATTGCAAAACAATATCGTTTAGTAAATTAAAAGTGAAATCTGCAAAACAGATTCTCCTATATCAAAGCCAGGCTTCTTTCTAAGTAATTGTTTATTCTTCTTTGGTTTCCTAGATAATATTCCAGCCTGCACAGAAAAGGCTCTAGTACTGAAATCGTTAATTTGTTTTCCAAATATACTCTCCCAATTGATTTTCATAGTTCCTGGTTTAGCAAAAAATTGAGTCCACTAACCAAAAAATTTATGAGCATCCGAGTCCTTCGTTTACATCTGATGATAATCTTCTAGCTTCACTTTTAATAGAATATTCGCAGCTACTGCAATACATTTAATTCCTTAATTTCACTTTGTACTGTTTTGTATAACAACTACACCTAGCATATTCACGAAAATGTTGGAACGCGGTACACATGGGGACAGATTCACTCAATGCAGGTTTTCTCTTCAAAATAAGATAAGTTCCAGTGTCAATTCTAACGTTTATCTTTAAGAAAGTTTTTTTTTCATAGAAAAGCCTACATATTACAAGGTGTAATAAAATATTTTGCACAGCATTCATGAAGATTTTACCTAAATTGTTTTGTTAATGCATACATAACATAATAAAATGTATTTAACTGTTACTTTACCTCCCCGAAGTGAAGAGAGCATCAGAACCCGATATTATGTCTAGTCAATACATCCCAAAGGTAGGGGGGATACCTTCACACCATATCCATGCACGTGAAAAATGCTCAAACTGTTGTGAGCATGGCATAATGCCATATATTTCTGAAAATGAGTTAGGATTACTATGTATATCTCATTTCTGATGCTTCCACCTCTTTTCTGTTTCCTTTTTGTTTCTTGCTCCTTGTCGAATTTTATTTTTATAGCCTTACGGCATACAGATTATAGTTTCTTTTAAGATTTTTTTACGAACGTTCGTTCTATAGCTGCTAGTAATTATGAGTTTAATTCCTTGATCTCTGACGACTTGATCCTTGATTTCTGACAATCCAAACAATTAACTCTGGAAATCATTCATTATAAATTTTTACCTTCAAAGTGCGAAATCTTTAAACCCTGAAACTTCAGTTTTCTATTGTTTGTTCTAATGTTTTCAAACATTACAATGCTTAGAAGTATTATCTTCATATTACTAATGTGTCCCATTTTCTCACCGCCTCATCTGTGTACACAGAATGTGACAGAAACATGGTTCTCTTTTAAACTGATGAAACGGGGTACCGTTCTGAATACACTTAGTTAATAATACTTTCATCTTAGTGTAATATGATGACATGAAAACGATTGCCTATGTTCTTACTGCATAATATCAACTGTCCCGATCGAAAGTGTCCTTGGCTTCACTTTATTTTTAGCCCCTCCACTAAGACAACTTGTATCACATGTCTTATCTCCAGACATAGGGATTTCTAAACATTAGCTAAAAGCAGAACGAAACAAAATGAAATTGAACTGTTACTGGATTTAACGCAGTGATGTCGAAGGTTACAAACCACTCCTATCCCTGATGTAGTCTGCTGGCATTTGCAGACAACACTCAAGATCGTGTTTACCTGCCCGCCAGTGACTCATAGTCGCTGTTGTTTACATACTTTGTACTGAAATAATAGTTTGAGAGTACATAACATGAAGCCAATTGCTTAAGAGTTGCTATGATCGATCGCTTATCACTATGCAGGAGATAGACTTTGAACTTCTCGTGTTCGGATGAGGCTAATACGTTGCTAGAGATCATTCAAAAACATAGAGGAATATTCATACTTTTAAAAACCTAAGAATAGAAGAACATGTTAATAAGATCGCCTTGGACATCAAACAATCGCGGCCTGATTACAGAGTAACTACTGGGTACAGGATGTAATTGTAGGATACAGGATATGGTAAACCTTCGATAAATACGCCTCCTCCATCTTTAAGTGCATCTTTTGCAGGGAATGTCATCCGTCATTTGTTTCTGGTTGCGGGAGATTAAAAGAAAAATAAAGAAGGAAACAAAACACGGCAGTTTTAATATTTGGTTAAGCATCATCCACCTATTTAGTTTTTTAAATATAAATTTTGTTCTTCCAGAAAGGTCACGCGTTTATTCTGTTAATGTAACATTTTAACCCTTGCTTCTGAGGTTAAGCATTGTTTCAGAATTCAGCAGTTATACTAATGGTGCGATGTAGTCATTTGTTCTTATAATAATAACACCACCACCATTGATTTTAGTGCGAAACAATCCTAACAAATATTACTGAGGACTAAATTTTTGCGATGTTACCCATTAAAACCTGATAATTTTTATTTTCTTTATCAGCTGAAAAGGAGGAGTTTGTTTCAGTTATATCCGAAGTATTCAGATAGAGAAAGATAGCATCTATACACTAATCTTCCTCACTGTTTCCCGAACTTACGTTTATAATACGCTCCATAGCTTTCACTAAACGTTTGGAATTCCTTAATCAAGTATTATGACCTAGAGCTTTGTTCTGCTAACTTTACCAAACACCTTTCCCAGAAGTATCTCTCGAGATATGTAGTTAAAGGAGACCCATCTGTGAAAAAAGGCCAAAAGTCGCAAACTCATAAATATAAATTTTGGTGTTATTAAACACTAAAAGTCTTCTACTTTAACTGTACAGCCTTTTAAAGTATGTCATATAGCGATTTAAATGTTTGTAAGCCTAGCTTCCCATAAAACTGTAGTTAGACAAGTTTTGACGTATTAAAGTGAACAAACTATCCAAGAGAGGTATCATGAATCTTGAAATACTAAATTAGCTGCCTAGAAGCAGAAAATGACAAATGAGGGCTGGTATATGAACTTAATTATTTTTTAATAGCATGAAGTTAGAAACAGTGTTATTTTAATGTTTTAATTTTAAACTCACTTTTCTCGGTTTTTATTTGTAAGCACATTCTAATTTTAAATTTTTTTTACACAATGTAATTTTAGGTATAAATGATTGAAATTAAGTATATCACTTATAAATAACATGAAGTTTTGTTAATATGCTTAGTTGTGATATTATTAAACAATAACACTAATTAATATTGTGTCAATTTTTAAGCAAAGGAAATTGAAGTCTCAAAGATGACATTTATTTTATACGAAACTATCAGGATAATTAAAAAATTATGTATTCAGTTTATTAATATGCTATTAAAGAATTTAATTATATTTTTGTTTCAAAAATAATTGCATCGTGTTGAACAACAAAATAATAGAAAGATCAATATTTCGGGAATTAATTGAATATATGCATGAAATTTACTCTAAATAATAAACAGTATACCCTAACTGTTGTATTACAATTTCAAAATGATAGAATTGAAATTGTGGATTGTAGAAATTTCACAGATGGATATCCAGAATTTATGACCCAGAATTTGCTCTGTTAATTGTACGAAACGCCTTTGCCAGAACTATCTCTCGAGATATGTACTTTAAGGAAATGTCTTACCTGACTCGTGCGTGAAGACAGCCTGGCAGACCGAGCATGGCCACATACGTAGAGAAGTGGTGAGTTGCGAGGTCTCGGGATGGCAGGCCAAGTGTTTCCTCAGGCTGCCCTCGTTGACGTAGTGCTTCCCGCACACGGGGCAAGGGTGATTTGCTGTCCTCCGCTTCGCTAAATAGGGATCGGTAAGGGAATAAGCGAAAATAACCATTGGTCAATGCAGAAGCACAGGTTCACGCACCAGTTAAGTGTAAGCAGGGATATGAAGGAACAGGTTATAATTCTACAATGTATAAGTGCACTCTTTATTGTTCGTTACTGCTCAGACCAAACAATTTGGATAATAAACCGTCTAAAATTATTTATATATTTTCGCTGTTTAAGACGGGTTATCCCTGAAGAATGAGGAAACTAGACAGCGGAAAAATTACGTTCCCCTTCTTTTGGCACTTTGAATTAGATTGAAGCCACATTTATTTTAACTTTTAAACGTATAATAGGTTAGTGCTTCGAATTGATGAACAAATAGAAATAGACTACACAATGCATACTTGCCAACTTTCTGAAACTGAAACCCGTAAAAACCTTCCTCGTCCAGCGAAGCTAATAATTTTGTGACCACATGAAACTTAGAATGTGTAAAAACTTCAGTACAGTAAATGTACAGAATTAAACGTAAAATGAATGGGTATTCTATTTTATAAGAATCTTTGAAGACCTGATAGTTCTGCCTCTTTGTCACACATCCTGGTACCACAATAAACACGTATCTCCAAGAAGAATGCCACTTCCTAGCCTGTCAGATTTCTAGTTCATATTTTATGCGTCTTAGCATGAACTATAAACAAAAACACAAAATGGGAAACATATACCGCAGCCATAGAACGTAATAAGAGGCAATTTACGTGAGGGATTTGATTTTATAATTCACGTTGTCCATTACTGACTGAATGTTTGTGCTCATTTACTGCTTATCGGTTACTGGAGACATTCGTGGTGCATTCATATTTTAAACCTGCAAGTTGTGCATTTTGTTGCAGCCCCGTGAAGGGCTGACAAGATACACATAGATAAGCTCTATTATTGGTATATGGATACCAATTAGCTCGGTTCATTTAGTATCAAATGTTAAGTTACAATATAATGCAATAAAATGGTTTGTCATGACTGTGGTGAAACTCTGTGACCCTTTGAAGCTGCCCACAAAGCCTGTAAAAACTCCTCCTTTGACGTAAAGCTGTAAAAAGGTCTTTGCTTCCGTACATTTTACGGGCAACTGTAAAAGTTGGCAAGTATGACAATGTTATTTTGCTATTATTTCATGTGACTCGGAGTGTTCTGACATACATTTACTTTATAAGTTGTACTCGTACATAAATAATTTGGTTTCTCAAAGTTAGATCTGGCAATGCTCTAATCGTAACTCTAATGTTGAGATATATTATCTTCTTCTTTCACCAATATGGATAGGTATGATATTAGCAACGCGACACAATGTTTTATAATGTTTGCATTCTCTGACTTTTGCATTTCCTCGTGTGGAATTTCATTATTGGGAAGACAGTGGAGTTATATGATTTCTTTTTTATGAAATAAACCTTTAAGCTCAACAAATGCAGCATCTATACTTTCGATTTGTGCTCAAAAGGATTTGCGTTTTAAAATATTTTTGGGTGATTTATTATTGTTAAAGTTTAATTTATATGGCTGAAGTGCTAAATTATGTGCCGTTTGGTCTATTGAATAACTTTTTGGATGTATGATTCTGCTAGCATAAGCAGTTGGGAAGACTTTTTTTAATTTTTCTCCGTTTTACATAAGTAACAAATAACAAAGAGTGCATTTATTCAGCAGAGAATATAGTAGGAAAAGAAATAGCTTCATCTAAAGGTACTAGATTTATTTTTTTCATATTATTTTTTATTGAATTGACATCAAACTTCCGTTTAGCGGTTCCAACAGTGTAAGTGGTTGTTTGGAAAACAGCACAGAACCCACGGCCTTTCTTAAAAGCAGCCCTTGACTTAAACATCAGCTTCATTGTTTGAAATCATTGTTGTACTCGCGTATTTTGTACCATGTTGTACGTTTTAAATGTAAGAAAATAGAACATTTTTTCATAGATAAAATATATTACTTTTGTACACACATGGTCTTAAATTTAAAGTAACGGTTTAGAAATTAAATCAAATGAGGATGCCAGGACAACAGAATGTAGATTTATATAATTCAATTTTTCAGTGCTTTCATAAATGTATTTACTTTAATTATATATTCCCATTGTACAATAAACTGTATACTGGAAAGAAAAATACTAGGAGACAGTCTTCGATTAAGAAAATGTCCAGATTGATAGCTGTTTTAGGGTTGTAAAACAAAATAAAATAAAAGAGCTAGGTACTCTAAAGGCTTGTGGTTCCTGCTGCAATTAATTACAGACCATTTCCGTCGCTTTTAATAAATCTGTGTCAGTTTCTTTTTGCATAGGGTTAACACAAACGACTAATTCAGTTTCAAGGCGCTGTATTTTCCAACGTAATACACACAAACTAATGATTCTGCTTACAAAAAGAACCAGAAACTATCCAATTTTCATCATAGTAATGAAAATAACCAATTTATAACAGAAATCACAAAATTGAAGAACTCAGGCAGTGCATCTTCATTCTTTGGGGTTCATTAGGAACACGCTGCTAGAAACACATCACCGCCGCTCTGAAGGCCGCTTACACAAGATTAACTAGACTACCATTTGGACGTGTTTCTGAGACAAATCGAGCACACTTTGAGCATTTGTAATAGAGTTTCTGTTTTTTTTAATGTCTTAGTTATTATTTTAACGATTAAATCTATGGAAAATACAGAGCTTTGAGCTAGATGAAACGCTCGTACTAATTCTGTATTAACAAAAGCGAAGCTATTTATCTTTCTCATACTATCTCCTCTGTTAAGATTTACTTGAAAACAAGCTTGAATAAGATAACTTCAGCACGATAAATATTTAATTAAAGCAACAATATTGTAAGCTTCACAAGCATGCTACTTATGCCACCAAACTGCATGCACCGTTTCATTCAGCAAATTAACATTATTTTACTAAGCAGTCATGCATAGTACCTAAGAAATTAAAATACAAAAATAAAGTATTTAATGAAAAAAATAAGGCTAAAATTTTTCCAGAAGAGTTTAATATACCTTATAACATCTCCGACCTAAAAGGCGATGAGTAAGGATTAATGATTGCCCAAATGGTATCGGAATCCAAAGAGAAAGTTACGGGGAAAAAGTTATATTTAGGCACCTCTCCCTAAGCAGATTCGATCCGGATTTTTAGGTAGACATACTACGTTTATATGAGGGGTGATCAGAAACTAAGGTTACAAGGCCGGTATTCCCGGAGTTTCGTCCGTTATAGAGAAATTAGTAAAATTAAATTGAGTTCTATTTATGGACGCTCTTTAAGTACTGTGGTCCTTATCGTCCCAGTCTATATTGGGCGTTAAAGGCCGGAAATTTTGCTCAGAGGCCTCTATAAGGCTTGAGGTTTTTTTACGGGCCGCAAATCTACGACATGGGACCACCGGCTTTAATTCCCTTCCGAAGTGAGCCATGCTAAGGATTTTTACGCCCGGAAAAATCATCGCCCTCCGCCGGATTTGAACCCGTGACCTAGGGAACTAGAGGCTAGCATGGTAACCAATACACCACGAAGGACGACAAAAAAAATTAGTAGTGTAGGGTAATTCTAATACATACGGTTGGCAGCTGTACAGAGTTTCAGCTACCCGTCACCTATGGCGCTAGTTGTAGGTAAATACAAATCGTTTGGAAAGCTGGTTCCGCTAAGAAATTCGCTCCGTTATTCGATTTCTGTGGGCGAAACATGTAACCGCGGGTGAAATTCACCGGAAGCTGGTAGAGGTTTAAGGAGAGACTGTAATGTCTCGTCAGCATGTCGCAGAACAGTGTCGAAAGTTTGCGGCCGGTAGAGAAAACGTCACCGATGAGGGTCAAGTGGCCGTTCCAGCACGGCATCAACAGATTTGAATACAGTTCGCGTGGAAGAGCTGATTCAGGACAAGAGGAGGGTCGCGCTACGCCATATGACGATAGAATTAGAATGTCGTTCGGAAGCGTTTGTCACATTGTTTATGATATTCTGCAGTACCGGAAAGTTTGTTCCCGATGGGTTCCACGAACTCTGTCCAACCAACACAAGGAGAAGCGCTTGGGGGCGACAAAACATGGATTGGTCACTACATCCCCAGCAGTAAGCGGTCGTCATTGGAGTGGAAACACTCCTCCTTTCTAAAGACAAAGAAGTTTAAGGTGACGCCATCTGCCGGGAAGTGATGGCCACAGTGTTTTAGGACAACGCGGGTGCATACTCGTGGAGGTTTTGGAAAGAGGACACACAGTGACCGCTGACTGATACTGCGAGACCTTAACGCGATTGCGCGAAGCGATTCTGAGGAAACGGCCAGGACTTCCCACCGAGGACGTCATCTTCTTCGCTGGGTTATCATCGACCACCCTCCCTACAGCCCGGACCTCGCTTCAAGCGACTTTCACCTTTTTCCTCACTTGAAGGGGACCTAGGAGGCCGATGATTCGCTTCAGACGAGGAGGTGAAACCATCGAGACAACGTGGCTGCATACGCAAGGACAGGATTTTTGGCAGGAGGTAATATTCAAGCTCAACCCACGAAGCGACAAGTGCCTAAACCGATATTGGCACTATGTCGAAATAGAACCTAATGTATGTGCTATACGTTGGCTGTATTAGTTGTATAAAATGTATACGTTTCATTGCAGGTTTGTAACCTTAGTTTGTGATCATCCCTTGTACCACAAGAATGGGCTTAGGACTGCTGTGATGTATAGTATTCACTTTTGAGGATTGATTCATTTGTAGTGAATACACCCAGATTCCAATAGAATTTAGCGCAAGTAAACTTTAACACGACGTGAAAAGGTTGTCCAAAAGTGTCTCTCTCATCCCGCCCCGCAAAAAATGCTTCATTTTCTTTGAAGCAAAGCCTTCAACATCAATCTCAATGAGGTAATAGCTAAACAAAACGGACAGTTGACGAACGAAATACCAGCCCTTCTTTCTCTTCTTCTTTGTATATTGAAATAAAATATCAAAAGATTCAACATAGCCATTTACCTTAGTTACTCTAAGTAAAACAAGTCTCTAACGTGCTCAAATATTGCCAGCGTAACAATATAAATAAGTTGAAATTAGTACAGATACATTGGGGGATCATACTTGGAAATTTGGACATTAAAATTTCTCCACTAAGTACGTATATTATTATTATTATTATTATTATTATTATTATAATAAATCCTTCTTTGCGTTATTTTATTTCAATACCCAACAACATTCTCTTCTTCTTCTGCCTCATCATGTTTTTCTTCTTCACATTTTACTGCTTATTAACAACCCAGAAAAAGTAGTTTTATTACCGATTTTTATAAATATCTCGACATGTGAACTCCACAGACAAAAGGAAAGCGAGGAGGTGAGAGTGTAAGTGCGGAAAAGAGAGTGGAAAATGCCATCCTCTGTGGTCTAGGGTATCATGCTAGCCTCTAGTTCCCGAGGTCGCAGATTCAAACCCGGCGGAGGGCGATGGATTTTTTTTGGGTGTAAAAATCCTTAGCATGGTTTCCTTTGGGAAGGAAGTAAAGTCGGTGGTCCCGAGTCGTAGATTTATGACACGTAAAAGAATCTCAAGCCTGATAAAGAGGTTCTGAGCAAAATTGCCGGTCTTTCACACTCAATATAGAATGAGACGCTAAGAGCCATAGCAGGTAAACAGCGTCCATAAATAAAACTCAATTTCAATTTCAGGAGTGGAAAATGAGTGTAAGGGAGAAAGAGAGAGAGAGACGGAGAGAGGAAATAAAGGAAGAGATTAAAAACGGAGATTTAGAGAGAGAGGGGGGATAAGGGAGAGAAAGAGGGAGGTGAGAGAGAGAATATAATCTGCTTATTTAGCACAATACCTGAGGAGAACTGAGAAATATTTAAATAAACTTCTGCTTACGAAAGACACCTTAAAGTTAAGGAATTTAAAAAAAGGTGTCAAAATAAATAAAAGGACATAAGAAAAGAAATGCAAAACAATAATTAATATACCTGGGATTCCTGCTCCGAGCCTAAAGAAAAGTAGCGAATACTGACATAGTGAAAGGTTAAAGTCTTAAAACCATAATATTGTCAATGCGGATTAATATCTAGAAAGCAACGGTGCTTTCTTTTTAATATGCATGAAAACAGAATAATGTAGCTGCATAGTGTGCACAAATCATTAAGAAATACTTAAACATGCAAGAAAGGGATTTGCAAAAATTTAAGGAATGATGAAGAGGGACTTCCTGGATAGAGTGGGTTCTATAGTGACCATATTCTCACCCTCCAAAAGATAAATATCTTTAAAATCCTCATCACTCACTCTTTATTTCTTCCGTGCAACAGCCCTTTCTCCCTCCCCCCTCCCCAGATTCTCTGACTATCAACCATAGTGTCTATCTTCGTGCCGCGACTTATATATTTAGAACAAGGTTGCGGTTAGAAAAATTGGCTGACCATTGAAACTGGAAAACCCAGCTAGACAGTTACCACATGCAATTGTTACGCGTTTCATTATAAACTTTGAGCCAGGTTTTTAACTTACGAAAAAACCAGTCTGTGTTAATATCTGCACTAATATTAAAAAGATGTGCATAGGGTAATCGCAGAAATCACTTTTGATAATTCTTTCACCGTTCTACCGGACGAACGGACATAGGCTATAAAATATTTCCAAAAGTTTAAAACTGGGGTTTTCATATTCATGTCACCCATTCTCAAGCCCATTTCATTGTATATAGCACTTTATTCCCAAAAATATTGGCTTCCAGCTCAAGGGGAACTTCAAGTATTTTAAAATGGTTTTCTTGAAGGAGGAGTTGCATATTAGATTCATATTACCAAATCTCCCTTTGATTTTATTGAACGTTGTTATTAATAAGTATTTTTGGTAAGCTTTTGATTAAACTTACTAGTCTTGCGTTTTAGAATCTGGAAAAAGTAATAAAACTAACCTACAAATTTAAAAAAACTTACGCTGCCCTCCTTTCAATCCCTATTTTCAACCTCTAACATTTGTCTTCTAGACCAAATTTTGTGAACTTTAGGACCCAAAGAGAATTTCACTTACAACTCTCAAAAGCTAACTTTACCTTATTTTAAATCCCTTATAAATCTACACTGCTTAACCCATATGGTCAAAATATTGTAAAATTATACTAATAGAGTTCGGCAAGAATCATAGGTTACCTACAAATTTCAAAAGTTATCAACCCATAATTTGTATCATATAGCACCTCGAAACTGCTTGGCGAAAATTATTTTATGGCTTACAACTTCAAAAAACTACTCCTATTCATCCCCATATGTACAAATTTGCACCTATTGACATCTGGAGGAAGCTAAGGACATTTATGCTTTAGGTACACGTATGGAAATTTTAGCCTACTCAAACTTTCTAAAACCAATCCTTACCTTATTTTCAGCCACTTACAGCTGAAAGCTAGGCAAGGGAACTGTTTTTATTACATAAATATGGATTTGGTGTTATACTAAACTTAATTACTTTTAAAATGTATCAAGAAGAGCTAGCTGACATTACTTTATTTTTATATACATTTCTTAATGCTCTGTATGCATCAAATATTGTCGTATTTTCTTATCACAAGTTTCAAAAACACTATAAAGTATTATTTAACGCATCCGACACTGATTATATTGTAAAAACGGTTTCTTTAACTCAGGCACGATACGCCTGAGTCAATTATGCGGTTACATCAAAGCCAAGTACAACATCCATCTTCTCTCGTAACGCCACGGTGATTTACAGAGTTTGTAATTTGACACTCTCTTGTTTAGGCACTATAAAAACGTCAAAATCTGCGCATATACTATACCTTCTCTTACTTTTATCCCTTCTTTCCGAGTTCTGCCCCTTTGCTTTAACTGGTTTATTTATTCACACTTCGGTTCCTTCCTATTGGTTTTTTTTCTTTCTTCATTTATATGTCGCCCTTAACTTCTAAGATCACATAGCTGCTTAAAATTGGAAACAAATAATTTATTGTTCATTCCTTTTTCAATTCAGTTCCAATCCTTGAATTTGATTACTATTTTATTTCTGTTTCTAGCTTTTAATTACACATACATTCACGTTTTCATTCAGAGTTTAAAATTCTAATAAGGATAAATAATACACAAATCTAATTAAAGTACAACCCCCTACAGCCAGGAATCGATCACAGAATATCTAGAGACCTGAACGCAGAGGCAGTCAAAAAGTTCTTTATCACTTCCTATAAGAGTAAGAAGGCAGCCTTTTGTTTTCCTTAAATTTTATGTTGAGAAATCCTATTACTTGCACATGATAATTGGAGATAGTTTTGAAATAAAAAATCTGATGTGTTACACTCACATGACTTTCTCTACTCTTGTACAATCTATTTTTACAAACACCTATTCTCCATATGCTTCATATTAATCGAGATATCGAGATGTCAATCTTATTGCAATTTTCTTGTAGATGCAAGGGGAATATGGTAGCTTTTAAGCGATAGTCAAATATTTTATCGCTGGTTGCTATGTGGCGCATTCCATTCGCTTTGCATGTCCAGGACATAAAAAAATGAATAACGAATTTGAGAAAAAGTATAAGTATTGGAAAATTTAAGGGAATAACAAGCAATATCTCGAAAACGGTTCACTCAACAAAAGAAATGTATATAACATAAGTTGCGTATTTTAACGAGATCTACATTTTTTGTGTAGTAAAATTTTGTCTATCTCTTATGGTTTACCAGTTATGCAAAAGTCGTTAACAATGAAGAATACTTTTGGAGACATTCCCAGAAAATTCGAGATATACATTTCATTTCTCATGACATTACCTTAAACATATGATATTTTAAACAAAATCGTTAGAGCCATTTTTGAGAAAATTAAAATTTTCGAAAAATGTTCCATGTAAAGGGTAGTCTGGGGTGGGGGGATTTTCTTGAAAACCTTCGTGTCGCATCTCTGGAAGATACTGAACCTAAATACCAAGTTTGGTGTTTATCCGACTGTTCGTTTTTGAGTTATGCTGTTCACAGACACACACACAGACACACACACACACAGACACACAGACACACACACAGACACACACACGGACATGTTTCCAAAAATGTTTTTTTTGGATTCAGGAGGTCTCAAAACATGTATTTCCGGTGAAATCTCGGTATCGAATTTTTGGGTGGAATGCAATACTTCCCCTACTTACTATACGTAGTAGAGAAAGTAAAAATGGCGAGAGCCAAGCTTAAACAAGCATGCAGCTATTGCAACATGTCGTCCTATTCTGCCTTACTGTAGGATTTATATTTGTTTTACTTTTCAGATTAGTTAATTGAGTGTACTATGATGATCGTGATTTGTTTTTCAATTGTTTTATTAGTGAAATATACGTCTCAATTTTGAAGTTGTTTAGGTGATCCGTTTGTTGTATTATTACTGAAAGTATGAAAAACAGCCTTTATTACTTCTAATAATTCCCCGAATATTCTGTTTTCTGCGTATTACTCAATACGGAATTTAGGGAAACAGGAATAAAAATTATTAATGTCCTTAAAATTAAAAAAAAAGTGTTAACGTATCTAATTAATTTCATCTAGGTAATTGTTATAGCGTGAAATATGAAAACAGAAGTAGCAGCTTCCTCGGTAGTTACGAAATAGAACAAGTTATATTTTGTCAAATGCTTTAATGCGAGGCTTAATTTACGTTTAAAGGCAATCTATCAAGGAATGAAATGATTTAAAACAAAAGTTTAGTTTATTTGTGCGATTTTTATTTTCTATACCACCCATTGGTAGAGGAAGTATTGTATTTCACCCAAAAAATTAGGTAGAGATTTTACTGGAAACACGGCTTGAGGTTCCCTGGTTCCAAACCAGCACGTGTTAATTGGATGTGTATTTCTGTTAATAGTATAACCCCAAAACGAAAAACCTGTTATATTCAAAGTTTCATGCTCGAGTCAGGCGCGGTTTAACCATGCCAGGCTAATGCTTTTTAGAAACCTCCCCAAGCTCAATCTACCCCTTATACAGAAACATTTTCTCCATTTTTAATTTTCTCAAAAAAGGGCTATAACGACTTTGAATAAAAATATTTGACATTTTAATGTGACAAACTAATTGTAATATTTAGAATTTTCTCTGAATAGCCTATGAAGTCCTCTTCATACTGGAATAATTCTGTATAACTACAAAACCTAAAAGATAGATTAACTTAATATAGGAAAAGTGTCATTAAAGTACACCATTTGTGTCAATTTGTTTTTCGTAACGTTAGTCGTTTTCGAAATATTTCATGTTGTATGTTTACACTTTCCTAAGCATGTCATTTGGGATATACTTGAAAGTTTGTGATTCTTCTTTTTTCTTTCTATTGCAAGACTTACTGGGATACTGTAAAATATAACGATATATGTGAATTTGTCATAGAGAAAGTTAAGTGAGTGTTGACATTAGATTATAACTGAACTGCTGGCTTCAGTCAAAACATATGTATTTTTAACCATTCAGAATAAATATATTCTGATGTTTTGTTAATAGCCACATAAATGTTAAATAAACATTGTAATGATAAATCTTGATATATGTAAATGTTTAGTGTTTATATGTTTATTATTGAAAGTTGAGATGCAACTAACGTAATTCGAAAAACAGTGTTTGGAGTATTGCGTGATACTGCCTTTATAAATTTAAGCGTGCAGTTTTTCCCTTTATGTTGCGGTTTTTTGTTTACATAATTAAACTCATACCTAATAAATGTGAAACCCTATTTCCTCACAAAGGCTATTGTCTACACTATAATCTGGGACTGCGTGACGGAGAAAACATATCTTATTAAAATAAACAAACAATGGGCAGCCATACCAAACGGGCAACAGCTGTTGTTTAAAAACAACTGAATACAGCTTATTAAACAAGCACTAAAAACAAACGAAATATCAACGGTTCTACCAACATACACCACATTCCAGCATTTACTTTCACTTAAGCATCAAGCATCATGCAACGCTAATTGTTAGCAATACTACTACAAAATGGCGGACCACAACCACATGATGGAGGAATTTGAGAAGATTTTCGATTCCACTGTAAAATGAACCGACATGCAGAAGTTGTACTATGAACTGATTTCAATTGGAAAATAATTCTGTTCCACACTATACTGACATTTTCTTTTTGAACACTAAAGATAATGCGTAAAACGAATTTTTACACGTCAGTAGATGTTTTTAACATTACACCCCTACCAACAAGGGAAAATCGAATATTGCAATACTTCATATTACAGCAGCAGATAATTTACAGTCATAAAATATAATTACAGAACAATATTTTGTTATACTATCGCACTTGAATGCTGTGTGTCTTGTAGAACGGTGTGCGAAAAATGAATTTATATAAAACTTTTTGTTTAGCATACCTAATTTTCTAAGCCTTCTCCCAAGGAATAAAACACCGGGACGTTAATATAACAATGAAGACGTGACTGCCTTAATTTTAATCGAATAATATCGTTTGCTGCATGATATGGAACAATATATATTTTGTGATTGGTAAAAAGTGCTATTTATTTACTCATATAGAAATTCTAATCTCGCTTTAGCCTCGGGCGCAAACATTTCGTACGGAAATGAATCACTTTCTTTAGCATTTATATAAATAGTCGAGATTCACCGGAACAAAATGTTGGCTTCCCCCCCCCCTATTTCTAGCAAAGAGAACACCATGTATGCTAAGCAACAATTATTAAGGTGCTTTGCAATGCCAACGGTTTTACTCTTCTTTGGTGTAATTTAAGATTTCATATTATAATGCACTTAGATAATTCTTTAAGGTAATGCATGTGTGAAAATTCACAGCATGCAAGATATCTTGTTGAAATTTATGCCAGTTATTACACATAACCGTAATGTTTTGGTGCCATGCTTCAAAATTTTAGCTTATATGGTTATTTTAAGATTTTTATTGTGTAAATTTATTATTTTAATAAAAATGCTCCACACGATGCTTTTTTTTAAAAATATTAATATAAAAATTAAGGTTTTACAGTAAATGAGTTAAAAAATCTATTATATAAGAATTTTATATTAACCCCTTATTGTATAAAATTATTACCTCTTGTCTCTCTAAAACTATTATTTTTTTAAAAATTAATAATTTATTTCTATAAATAGTAGAATTATTTTAAAAACGTATGTGGTCATTTAATTCAATGTACTTTTGAGAGGCAGTATAATTTTGAAACAAATTAGTAAAGAATTGCATAGTGTGAACAATTTTGAGTAGGTATGGAAAAAAACTGTAAAAAGGGTTTGCGAGAAAACAAGGTTTAAAGTTGGGTATGCCTATTAATAAGCATGCACCTATCCATTTATAGCTTAATTAATTGGTACTTTAAATATTCCAAGTAGAAAAACTACATGTTTTCTTAAATTTTAGAACTCTTATTTTATCACGGAAAAATTTAATTTTTAGTTTTTTTTTTTCATTTTTTGTTAAAATTTCACAGATGCATTACCTTAAATTAATGTACGAAGGCAACAAAATAAATATTTTATATTCTTCAAATACTTACTAGAAGCTATAGGCTAACAAACCAGGATAAATCGAATGACGCGTAAGAAACTTTCAAGTGGCTCTAAGGGTGACCAAACGTCCTGAAAATCCGGGATTGTCCCAGATTTTCACCTTAATTCCGGTGCCCCAGAAAAGGCTTTCGGAACATTTTTATTCCGGTTTCTAGACGTTGCAAAGTTAAACTATTTTTTTAATAGAGGCAACCCCAACCTAATAAAATAAGAATTTGTACTCCCTTCTATCTTTACTTGTCTTGGAAGCAGGGTTTCAACATATTACCGTGCAGTATCGCGTCCAACACAGCCGATACTCTATGCTGGCGATAATACTTGGCTTGATTATTTACACAGGATCATTTGTAACTGTTTCCAACGCTTTGCAATGTCTTGGAAATCGTAGTTATAAGGGCACGCAATTATTTCCCTTACGCAGGTATTGACGAAGTTGTGCCTTATGAACTGAATCTATTGGGGCACACCTACCCATAACCAGTAACACACAGATATGAAATAATCAATAAGCACAAATATGCTAATAAATATAACACAGAATAAATTACAGGGAAAACATACGAGGACTGTCCCAGAAGTACCCGACCTGACAAAGAAAACACAAAAATTTTTGGGAAAAAATCTTTATTTCTCTACATAGTCTCCTTACAACTCGATACACTTTTCCCAGCGATGTTTAATAGCTTCGATACCCTGTTTATAGTGAGAACCGTCGAGTTCTGCAAAATAGCCATCACCTGCAAACTCCACCTCTTCATTGTTGGCGAATCTTTTACCACCAAGTCATTTCTTCAACTTTGGAAACAGGAAATAATCAGAGGGGCTAAGTCAGGCGAATAGGGTGCATGAGGAAGCAATTCGAACTTTAACTCATTGATTTTGGCCATGGCGACGATGGATGTGTGAACTGGTGCATTGTCTTGATGAAACAGAAAGCATTTCGCTAAATGCGGTCTTTTTGCTTGATTTCATCATTCAAATGCTGCAATAAGTTTGCATAATACTCGCCATTGATTGCTTTTACTTTTTGAAGATAATCAATGAAAATTATCCCGCGCGCATTCCAAAAAACTGACGTCATGATCTTGCCAGCAGATGGAACTGTCTTCGCCTTCTTTGGAGCCGATTCTCCCCTTTCAATCCACTGTTTTGACTGTTCCTTCGTCTCAGGTGTGAAGTGATGGATCCAAGTTTCATCCGTGGTTGTGAATCGAGGCAAAAACTCGGCTTTATTGCAGCGAAACATCGCCAAACACTTGACTGAAACATCCTCACGACGCTGTTTTTGTTCCATTGTGAGTAAACGCGTCACCCATCTTGCGCACAGCTTTCTCATGTCTAAATTTTCAGTTAGTGTGCAATGTGCAGCACTTTTTAAATGCCTACAATGTCTGCTAGCTCGCGCACTTTTCAGTCAACGGTCATGCAATGCCATTTTGTGGATTTTTTTCACAATTTCTGGCGTGGTCACTTCATTTGGTCGACCACTGCGATGTTCGTCTTGGCAGCTCGTACGGCCTCGTTTAAACGCTGCCACTCAATATTTTACTGTTGTAAACAAGGAGCAGACTCCCCCAGAGTAAAATCTAGCTCAGATTTAATATTAGTTGGACCAAGACCTTTCAAATGAAAGTATTGTATCACACAACGATGGCCAGTTTTATCCATCTTTACAAATTCGCTGAGAGAGTTCACTATTAATGACTGCCAAACAATTAGTAAACTACATAACATCGTCAAACTTCAGCTTTATAAGGGTGGTACTTTCTACCACAGTCATTTGTTGAAACAATAACCGCTATATGTACGTAAGCTCGGGTATTTCTGGGACTGCCCTCGTAAGTAAAGGGAAGTAAGACGTAAATAGAATAATATAAATGTAAGAAAGATGGTAAATAGTATATTATAAAATATCAGAATTTCATGTATATAATATTGTAAAAACCGTTAACCAGGAAAGGCAGTTAGCAACTTGGGGACAATTAGCAAGTGAACTTTGTAACACATGGAGTTGGAAAATAGTAGTTGCAACGAGAGAGAGGACCGATAGTAGAAACAGATGGACACGGTGAAATTCCTGGAAGCTTCAGTCGCTAACAGAGAGTTGGATAAACTGAGAGAGACTGTACGAGAAAGTCTGCGTGTGGAAGATTTATTTTATTTACTTATTTTGAAAGTTTATAGTCGCTTTAACATATTAGTCATGTCGCGACTTTACAACTGCTTATAAAATAAATATTTAACAATAAAACAATGAGATTATTTAACATACTGGCAGTTTTAACCATTACAATGAACTAGTATAAGATTGTGACACTATAATTAATCAAACTGGATGAATAGTATATACCTTTCTGCAAATTTATGCTTTTAAAAAATTCAACTATCTTAGAATACATCGAATAACTGAGTGCTGTTTGTAAATCATTGAGTATCTGGTTGTGTAGTCTACATTGATCGTATTGTGGACATTCCACGATTATGCGTTTCGTCGTTAACAGTATGTTACACGTGGCATATGAGTGGTTGGTCCTTTGAAAGAAGATAACTGTGCATGATCTTCGTGTGGCCCATTCTCAGTCGGGATATTAAAACCTGATCTTGTCTGGAAAGAGAATTACTGGGAAGATGTGTCGAAAAACTCGATGTTATATCACGGAGTTTGCTTCTCGTGGAGTCGAGCCATCCTGTCTTCAATTGTAGGTAAAGATTCTTTTTGATGATTGAGATAACATCATGGGCTAGTGTAGTTATAGTTGGGTCACTTAGTGGATGTTTAGTGGCTTCTTTTGCTGCCTGATCGGCCAATTCGTTGCCTTGTATTCCAGTGTGGGATGGAATCCATACTAGAGACACTTGCTTTCCTTGCTTATTGGCTCTATGAAGTGGTGATTGAATTTCTTGTGTAAGAATATGGGTTGATGACAGATTGTTTATTCCAAGTAGTGCACTTTTAGAATCTGAGCATATAACAAATGACTTTGAACATCGAGTATTCAAAACATGAATCACAGCCTTGTTTAATTGCAGTTTACTTGAGAAGATGGTACAAAAACCAGGATGCCTGAATAACATAGTGTGGTCTGGATAAACAACAGCACAAGCATTTCTATCATTACACTTTGATCCCTCTGTGTAAATTGCTGTATGTTTTCCATATCTGTCATGTAATTCATTAAATAGTTGGCGATAAACTGTTCTTTGGAGATGATGTGCAGTTATAAATTTATTTGAGGTGAAGTGATTGTCCAGGGTGGAATAGTAAGAGAGCGGTTTATTTGCGACACAGAAGGAAGTCTAATGTTGAGTTCTTGGAGATATTTGGAGATTCACAGATGTAAGGGTATTATTAAAGATCTTTTGACTGTTTCTTTAGGTCTGTTATGAAATATATACTTTTTCATTCGAGAATCGGACATCATCGCTATCTTGAAGGCAAATGTTAAAGTAATTGTTTTCTTCTAACTTCAAGTGGATGTTCATTTGTTTCTATTTGTATACTTCTGTCGGACTGATATAAAAAGTTCCAAGCGTTATTTGAAGTGCTGTGGTTTGTATTGAATCCAAGATTTGGAGAGAAGAAGGTCTTGCAGAATTGTAAACAATAGTAGCAGCATCCAATTTTGCTGTAATAAATGCTTTGTAGGTGTTTAATAGCACATGACAATCCGCTCCCCAGTTTTTGGCCGCTAGAATTTTCATTACGTTTAACCTCTTGCGACAGTCATATTTGAGACCTTTAAGATGAGGTATCCAGTTTAATTTGCTATCAAAGGTTATCCCCAGGATCTTGATTTTCTTGAGTAGTTCAAGTTTTTGGTTGTCAATATACAGTTTTGAGTCTATGTCGTTACACCTTCTTTTAGAGAAGCAAATATATTTGGATTTAGTCTGTGAAAACTTAAATCCTCTAACTTCCGCCCACTTTTGAATCTTTAAAACTGTCTCTTGCAGTAGTTATTGAATTGTATCAACGTTTTGTTTTCTGTACAAGATAAAATAAAATCGTCTGCAAAAAGACATGCTTTAAAAGGCGGTATGTTTGAAACAATGCCATTTATGGCTATTAGAAACAATGTTACGCTGATAACTGATCCTTGAGGACCTCCATTCTTTACTGTGAATTTCGTTGATAGAACCCCATTTACTCTGACTTGAATTTATGATTCTGAAGAAAGTTGTTAAGAACTGTAGTATATTTCTTGAGACATATCTCTTTAGAACGTCAACAATATAATCTTTTCGTACCGTGTCGTATGCTTTTTCAAAAACTAGACTAACTACTACACAGTATTGCTTGTTGATGAAAGCATTATGAATTTCAAATTATAGACATATGAGATTGTCTGAAGTTGCGTGTGTTTCCCTAAATCCACTTTGTATGCTGTTAAAGAATTTGATGTTTTCAAGATATCGACATTTCCCTATAAAAGCAGAAATTTTGGGAAATATAATTTAATTAGTATATGTAATCATATTTTGTATGATGAAAATGTAATGTTAATATAAATAATTAAACAAATACTTTGAATTCGCCCAGAAGTTGACACACTCTTCCTTAGCTCCTGATGTTGAGATGAGACGGTGCATCTTTTACGTGTTATGGAGGTGTGACGGTGAGAAATAGCTCTCTCAAAACTTATTGTAGATGGCGCGTAAAGGAAATATCTCAGATATGTAAATAAGGGAATAGGGTTGCTAGCCGTCTTACATTGTTTCTGGAATGAAGTCCAGTTTTAAATCTGAATACGTGGTCATGATTTTCCTTCACCCACACCCCTGAAATTATAAATTAAATTGTGTTTTGTGTATGGACGCTCTTTAACTACTATGATTCTTAGTGTCCCATTCTATAATGTGCGTGAAAGAGCGGAAATTTTGCTTCAGAGGCCTCTTTATCAGGAGTGAGGTTCTTTCACATGCAGTAAATCTACGATACGTGAACACCGGCTTTACTTCCCTTCCGAAGGATGCCATGCTAAGGATTTTTACGCCGAAAAAGCCCATCGCCCTCCGCCGTATTGAACCCATGACCTCGGGAACTAGAGGCACCCCTAGACCACGGAGGATAATCCCTCACACCCCTGAGATTGCAACGATAGGGCTAGGTTTGCTTTTCGCATCTCCGAGAACGAGAGAACGAGCAGCCGGCAGACACCAAACCCAGAACGCCCAACTGACCAGAGGACTGCTTAAGATAGCGTGACCAGCGCGCGCGCACCCACTACAAATTGAATTACTCAAAGAAGAAGAGGAAGAAGAAGAAGGAGGTCAGATCGTTAATCATACCAAAACGCTCATGTAAAACAACTTATCCAAGGAATGGCATATGATTAAAACTGGTCTTTATGACGACCAAGTGAGTGTACAGTGTTGCAATACTTACATCAATATTGGACATGGTGGCGTTTTAGTATAAAATGATGTAATAGAACATCTTCAGTTAAATCAAAGGAAGATTTAAAGCTGTGTTCACTACCTATTTTAACGAAACAGTTATAGTTCATGTCGTGGTATTCTAGCTTGAGCGTGTTCTTTATTTAATTCATGAACATTCCAATCCCACATTAATAGAGAACATTTGTCATTACGTTTAACACTAATTTATCTATTACAATAATTGCATTATCTGCAAGAAAAACATATTTATTCATTTTCAAAACTTCAATCCTCTTTCAATGTGTATCACAAACTAAAGACATTGATGACCACAGGAATTGTGTCCCGGAGTTTTATTTTCTAAATTTGGTCACCCCGTAACTCGAGAGGAATGTGTTTTTCTTCAGTACTCATACAGAGGGAGTGGAGAAAGTGTGTTTAGAAGTGAAGTTAGGTAGCAGCATCCATTCTGTTGTGTTGCTGGTGACTGGCTGAGAAGTAGGTATAGAGCATGCTGCCTCCCCCTAGTAATAAACTGCAGTATTATTAAGCACATAAATGACATTTTTTATGTAACTCTCCATTCTCTGGTCGAATATTAACTTGTACATTAAAGACACTAATATGGAGCCTAATTTCTGTCTTCAAACATGATTCAGCCTAATTCAAAGAATATGCTCATCAGGAGGTGCAAAATTCAAACCAACTAATTCTGTTTCATGTTGTTAGTTTTTAATTTCTTCTATGTTCATTGAAACTTAAATTCTTTGGATACAATCGTTATTTGATTTTCACTTCACTAACATCTTCATGATTAGATGCTGATAAAGACTCATGTTATCTGACTTTAAATTTGCAATCTGTGAATATTTTCGCCAAATGATTTGCTATGTGGCCATTACATCTTGCTTATGATAGTATCACCCGAAGGCTTATGAGAAATACTTCTCACGTTCACACCTTCCAAAATCATGCCTTTCCCCCTTCTTTTCATTATATATCTTTTAAATAAATTCGTTCTATTTTTGATATTTTAAGGTTAATTTATTACAGAGCTATAGCATTTTATTTTCTACATATGGTTCCACCTTATTGGAATATAAATTCTCTGTTATCTTTCTCTGAATATAAATTATCTGAAAACCTGTGTCCATTTTCGATTTCCAACAGTTGTTGTACTCATTTATTTCACTGTTAGATCATATGTATGTGTTTCATAGTTATTTTGCATCTATATACTGTTGCAGATAATGTTATTACCACGATCACTAATTAAATGGAAAATTTAATGAAAACTAGATACATAAGATATACTTTAGAGAGATAGTTAAGAATAAAATGCTTCTGATGTCAACAGACTCAAAAGGTCTTGGTTACTAAATGAAATATATGCAGATAACCATGGATTTATAAACATAACATGTAAATGATTCCCGAGTATGTATATTTCTAAATAAACTTGTTATTCGGAACTAGCTGATAATTGAAAATTTATTTGGTGTTTTTGCACTTGCACATTGGTCATTATATCCGAATGTGTGAGAGCAAGAAGGAAGAATTCCATGCCTTTGGCAAATAAAATAATATAATTTTGGAGAGTAAAGTAATAATTATTTTAAAACATTTTGTATAACACTGACAATGATCACGGAATAAGATTTTTCATACATATTGTGTAAGTCATGAGAAATAATAGTGTAAACTTTGGAAACGTACTCCTTTTGGATCTCAAATGAACTTCACTGGAAGTGAATGTACTATAATATAACTTATAAGCTCCAATTAAGTAAGTCAATAAAGTATAAATAACTGCAATTAAGAAAAGATTACTGGTCTTAGAGAAACTGTTTAATTTAACAATTAATTATTGTCACAATCATCAAGTCTTTTAATTCAGAGTAAAATTCATAACTACCCACTTAAAACAAAGACGCAGGCCACGATAAAATGTAATAAATTACTGGTAAAATTTTGTGCTAGCTATTGCAGTGTCATTAACAGAGGATTGCTTACTTTTTAATTATGTAAAATAATACAGCTTTGCTAGAGAAACATAATAGCTGTCTCAGTTCGTTTTGGCCTAATATGAACTATTTTTCTTCTTACTTTTACGCACTCATTTACATCCATCGACAGGCATGTACTTATTTTAATTCCATTTTCAAACCAATCCGTGCTGTCTGAAATTAGTTTATCTACTAGTAACAACTTCCTTTGCTTTCTGTTGTTTTTAGGATAAGTTGGCGAGTTTATCTTTGAAATTATAACGAGTTTCCTGCAAGTGACCAGAATAAATTCAATAGTATTTGGATATACTTCCACAACTGATACGTAATACCTCTCGTATCAATAAATACCTAGAAATGCTAGGGCTTTTGTGATGCACAACCAGGCAAATGCTGTGGAATGAAAGAATATTATTAATGGAAGCGATTTAACATTTTATAAGTTCAAAAACTTACCACACATTTTCTTCCGAGTCTTATTTTGTTTAGTATTAAAACTTGGTTATGATGATTTTCGAGCGCACTGCTGTATGGAGACCAAATGGGAAAATTGTTTGTGTAGGTTTTTGGTGGAAAAGAGGTGAAGCTTCCATCATCATAAAAGCTATCGTATACCTTGAAAGTTGTCTTCGTACAACATGCAAGTTGGGTTACCTATAGCAGTAGAGATTTTTATGAAGCCCAATTTTTCTTCCAAAACCCTGCTACATCCACTTCCCTGCTTTAGCTGCCCAGCTGACACTACTCTACTCATTTGTAGCTTTCACCTTTAGAATATACTCGCCCACTGTGTAGCTGAAGCGCTGAGATATTAAAACTTTAAATCAGTTTTCAAAGCCACTAAGGATTTATGCAGCCCAGTGATCCAAAATTACGTTTTCTTGTGCCAAAATATTTGTGAAGCAGCACCCGAAAAAATAAAAGAAATTGCATAAGCAATCTACACCTTTATTGTTTATTTTCAAAGCTAAGTACTTAAAATATTTTCTTTCATTAAAATAATAAGATTTATAACACAGATACTGTTTAAGATATCTAGAAGGCGATGATGGATTGCGGATTACAGATCAGTGGACATTTGAACAATTTTGCATTAAATGATTTCTATTTACATACACACTTGACAGCTTCCTAAAACGGAGTCCCACAAAACTTTCCCTCGACAGGCAAAGCATAATCAATTTTTCGATGAAATGAAATTTATAATGTGTAAAGTGTTCAGTGCAGTAAACGTATAAAAATTACATGTAAAATAAATGGGAGCTCCGTTTTACAAGAATTCTTGAAGACTTGATAGTAAATACTGCTTCTTTCTGTCACACATGCCGAAATTTTTCCTAGTACCACAACAAACAGTGTTAAAGCAAAGAACACCACTTACTAAGCCATATACAGATTTTAGTCCATATTTTATGCTTCGGAATATGAAATATTAACAAAAACTGTGATAAACTTGGACAAATTATATTTCGCAGCCACAAAATGCGAACAAGATAAACAATTTATGTGAGGGAGTTCACTTTACAATTATGTCATCCATTACTGAATGTTCGCGCCCATTTATTACTGGTTACTACACGTCACTAGCGGTGCAAACAAATTTTTAATCCACATACTACACATTTTATTGCAGCCCAGTGAAGCAGGGCCATGATCATGGTGAAGGATAGATGCATAGATAAGCTCGGCCTAACATAGTACTGTACACCAATTAGCGCGGTACATTCTGTCTGTGAGCTTAAGTTACAATATAATGCAATAAAATTTAATGGTTTGCCATGTCCGTGATGAAAATATGCAAAACTTTGAATCTTCTCACATAAAGGCCTCCGCTATCCTACATTTTACCGCCAAACCGTAACTATGTACATAGCTTTCGTACATGTAATTTCAGTGTATAAATATTGGAGGTTTAATAAAACCATTTGTAAGTGAACTCGGTAGTACATCCAGGTTAAAATCTGTAAATTTGTAACTTCTTTTCTCAGCACTACTGAATGTATTCTGATTAAGTTTACACTATGTATTAATTGGTCTTTACAGGAACAACTAATCCTCAATGAAGCATTTATCTATACTCAGACAATTTATGATTTTGCCTCCAGAATTATATTTTTTTCTCTAAGAAGTCATAAAATATCATTATATAGCACCTATCATAGCAATTACCATGAGCGAGAACCCAAATCTTGAGTATAATTCGTTGGCTTTCTTATTTTTAGGCATTTAATGCAGTTATCTCCAGGAAACTGAGAAAACGGGGCAAATATGTGAAAATATTCATTTCTGAAAAAATTATATTTAAGATGTTAGCATTAATCACAATTTAATTATATTTTTCTGAAGTAAAGTCAGAGATATTTATAGACTTATAAAAGGAGATGCAGTAATATTAGATATTGACAGTTGCCAATGAAATCTGTTAACATATCTAGCAAGCTAATAATTTGATAACATAGTACATCATCCACAGAAATCTGCAAGAAAGAATGAACTGTTTCATTATGGAAAAATAAAAATTAATTAAATTTTCTTTAAATTTTGGCCTACCGTCTTATCATAAATACTCATTTTAAAATTAATTTTGTATACAATGGCACCTGGGAAGAAATTTTCCTGAGTAACCCGCATTCGGGAGGTCGTGGGTTCGATTCCCGTGGCCGACCATCCTGACCCATGTTTTTTTTCGGAGGTTTTCCCGGATCGCTGGGAAGGATTCTCACATCTCCTGAATTTCCTGTCCCTCCATTTCATCACCATTCTCATTTCACGTCCTCATGCATCCGATGGTCTCTTTCAGGGTTGGTAATATGGGCGATGGTGTTTCGGTGCAGTGTGGCAGTGGAAGAGGATGTTCTGCGTGACTCCCTCCGTCCCTGGGCTTTCGTCTGGCTGTAGGGGGTATTCGAACCCCCTTAAGGGACGTTGGAACCTCTCTGTGCGAGGTGGGGTCCACGGTCTGCCTGTCCGTCTGCCGGGGAGTGTCTATTTGGAAACTCAGGGACCGTGTCATTCATGTGCCGCCACTCCTGGTTCCGGCCGTCCGGTGACTCCTCCTGCCTCATCCTTTCTCTCGGGGACGCCCCCTTGTGGAGCGTAGGTACAATATCTCTTATGTGGATCAGTGCCGATTCCCCTCCGTAACCAATCCAATCCAATCCAATCCAATCCAATATTAAATATATGAAGAGAGCAAACGGTGTCAAGCGTAATATCAGAAACCTCGCAAGCGTATTATTGACAATTGGAAATGCTATTTCCTCGACGGTTGTAGACTATACCTTGTTCAAAATGTCTAAACTAATGGACGGAGAATAGGGTTTTTTTACATCTGCCGATATCGCTCCAGTTTTGTTAATACCTACTGATAATTTTATTATCGCGTAATGTGAAGTTATTGGAAGGGAGAGAGAGAAGGAACAAAAATTTAAAAGAGGCCTTGAAAACCGATTTAAAGTCATTTGTTGTATTCATTTTAAATCTACTCAACCATTGTAATTCTTTCATCGTTAAAAGATATTTAAGGGCTAAAATTATGACACTTCCAGAATTGGTAAAATATGCCTAAATCCCTGCAATATTTTTAATAACTGTTTTCTGAGTAAGCGAGAAAAACGAAACCCACTTTTCATTTCTTCAGAAGAAACATTCAGTAGCGTTTCAAATGAATGCAAGTAAATTCAGTTACAACGGATGAAATACTAAGAAAGATTTTAGAGTACAGTCCAAGATGGAAAAGAAGAGTAGGACGTCCATATCGGAGATGGAGAGACCAGGATTTTCCATTGGACATGAGGACGGAAGAGTTCAGTGGTGGACTAAACCGTGTAGACGATGATTAATTTAAAATGATTTATTCAGTGCACAATTAATGTTACAAACCTCTCAAATGAACTGGAAATTTAATTTTTATTAGTAGTGTTTAACATCCGTTCTTAATGCATACCGCACCACAAGCGGTGGACCTGATGGTACATGAAATGAAATGATAACTGGGAAAGGAAACGCTTCAGGTCTAAGTTTAGGATACCTCCCCTGCATTTGCCAGTTATGAGGACTGAAGAAAACCTGGAAAATCCTGTCAGGGAGAACGGTTCTGGCGGGGCTTGAACCTCAGACCTTCTGTTCATGAATTGCTGTCTTAAAGACCTTGGCTACCCTGTTCGGTTAGAAGTTTAATGAAGGTAAAGTATGGAAGTTAAACACTACTACCAACAAACTGTAGAAAATGTTGAAATCATTTAATTTTTGAGAAAATAGCGTTAACATTAATCATAATAGTCAACTTGCGCTATGGAGCAGTACAACCATTGTTCAAAAAGAATTAGAAGGATCTTAAGGGACCTTATTGTGTAAAGACAAATAATTACCTAAGAATTTCCCGAAATACGTTCTATTATATCACAAAGTATTTTGTATCTCTCCTTCCATTATTTATTGTCAAGTTATTGCCGTGCTTTTAAATTCTATTATCTCAAAACTATAGGCATAAGGCACGAAACAGGCGTTTTCTTTCAAATTATGATTTATTAAGTGAACGAAGGAAACAGAATTAAAGTAATGACAGCTTCTATAATTTCTAGAGGACTTCGTAGAGCTTGCAATATTTGCTACTTATTTAACTTCAAAACCCTAGACAGTTAAGTGGCTGTCCCAACTATTCGTACTTCAGTAAATTAATTAACCATACAACAAAGTTCTTTAGTGTTCCTCCCTTTCTTTCATTTAAGGAGTGGGGCACCCTTTTGGGCACCATCAGTAAGATTTAGGGTCATTTTGCATTATCGTTAATTCTTGCCTGCATTTTTGCCGGGGAACATACTATTTTAAGGACAAAGAAAATGTTTTAAGTGTACGTAGAGTGTAAATTTTCAGGTGCATTGTTTAATTGCGAAAATAAACCGGTAGCATTGGTAAATATTATAATTATGGATAATATGGAAATAATTTAAAAAATCGCGAAATTTTAGGAGGCTTGCATATAAACCATTACTAAATGAGGATTAAAACTTTGAAATTAATAATAAATAGGACAAATGCTTATAGGTAAAACAATATATGGCGATTGTTGTTCTCTGGAAAAATGGAAGTAAATATGTTTTTTAAAGTTATTATTACAAAATGCAAATAATGGATAGACGGACAAATCTAAGCTAATGAATGCTCCACATAGCGAGCACAATTAAAATGACAAAAAGAAAACAGGTAGATTAATCTGTCTAAAGTATGCAGTCTAAAAATAATGAAACGTTCAGAAACAAAAGAGCTCTACAGGTAGTGCAGTACAAATGTGCACCGATCAATTTTATGAAATATGGAGGTTAACAGGTATGCAAGTTAGTATTTTTTCTGTCTGATAACAAAAGAAGTAGCGGTTAGTTTAAAACTACGTTAACGATGCGATAACACAGGGAAAAAATCGTAAAAAGGGAGAAAGAGGAGGCGCCTTAGATTCTATGACAATAAATCATAAGAAAACTATCACATGCACCTTAGTGCAGGCCAGCAAGAGAGGCCATAAAAAGATAAAGTGTTCCCAAACTGCACTTTGTAAGGCAAATTTTACTCTTAAGTTTTCTCACTCTACTCGTAAATTTAGAGTTGCTAGCAATTTTCTTTTTATGAATTTCCTTGTGGCGCTGGTAGAAACAAAAGTGAAGAACGTCTTTCAGACCATGCAAATAAGTCGCGGATTGTTGAATGAATTTTTCATGATACATTATACATAAAACGTTTCGAACTATTCCTTGCTTGAGGTTTAGAAATTGTAGCTGATTAAATAATTATTTTATGAAAATATGTTTTAATGAACGCTCTTTAACTGCTACGGTTCATAGCGTCCCATTTTATATTAGGCGTGAAAGACTGTAAATTTTGCTAAGAGACCTCTTTATAAGGCTTGAGATTCTTTTACGTGCCGTAAACCTACGACACGAGACCACCGGCTTTACTTCCCTTCCGAAGGAAGCCACGCTAAAAATTTTTACATCCGAAAAAAATCCATCGACCTCCGTCGGGATAGAACCCACGACCTCGGGAACTAGAGACTAGCATGGTACTACTAGACCACGGAGGACAACATAAAATATTTGCATTATTCTCGAACTAATACTGACCAAAGTGTTTTTAACTTTGTTCTTATTAGTCCACATTATAAGGTCGATACATTTATTATAGGGATGTTTTAATTACACCATCTGATCTCTAAAGTGGTTTGATGGAAAAAGCATAGGTATTCTTCATTTGCAACCGGCTCCAATTTATTAAAAGTTTTAGAATCAGATACCAATAAGCGGTAGTCAAATCTAGACAGTAAAATAGCTGTCTCAACTATTCGTACTTCAGTGAAGGAATTAACAAAATAATCCAATTACTTTTCTGTACAAGAATAGATCCTTTAGGCACCCCTCACGTTGTACACTACCTTCACAGCCATGTTATTTAGGATACATTCTTCTTCTGTTAGCAGTGTCGTATAATCAGCAGGTCTTATGCCCTCTTATTCCTCTTCTTGCTACTACCACTCCGACCCGATTTGTTTCAGAAGCTCCGTAGATTTCTTCCGAGCTACTCTGTCAAATGCCTTTTCTAGATCCTCAAATTCCACAAACACTTTTTATCTTTCTCATTTGCACCAATTGCATGTTTTTCTCTTTCTGGAGAGGAACCACACTTTTTCTCAACCTCTTTGAGCAGGGGATAGTCTTGATGAATACTCTTTTATTCTGTAAATTATCTGTTTTCTCAATGTTTAAACGAGTTATTCTTCTGAAGATAATCAACTGTAGAACTGAGCGTACTAAATATTGAAGTCACAGCCTTTCCTGTAAGATGGAACCGATATCTTATTCTCTGGCCGTGAACAACCGGCTTCGCTTCATTGTTTTCACTGCCGATGTGTGCTAGTGGATCTAGTGGCACATAAAGATGTAAATACAGAGAACACACCTCGAGTTTTAACGCTATGCACACATTGCGATCTTGTTAATACAAAGTATAATCTCAGCTTGTCACATTGGTCATTTACTGTGTCTTTGCTAAAAGAATTCTGCAGGTACTTTTTTTTTTAAGGCTTTGGTTCAAGCCTACTAGTCATATTTAAATTCAGCAACACATTCTTATTCGTTAAAAATGGAAGGAAAGAATCCCCATAAAGTTTCAGAATTTAGTATGAACTTACTGTGACAATCAACCATCTTTTGTAAGTACATTTTATTACTGCACCATATTAAATTTTATTCATTTTAGGAATACTCACACAACACGTGCTTTAAGAAGCTGCATTAAATAACTGACTGAAGCAAGCATTCACATTTAAAATGGATACTTAAGACATGCATCTTTGCAATTTCAGGGCCAACTCTATATGAGACCGTGAACTTTTCAATAACTTTCATAAGCAAAACTGACAATAAAAAGATCAAGGAAACAAATGGTTAAAACGACAGGAGGTATTTCAGCAAATTAAATACAAATGAAGCAAGGAATAGGCTTTGATTTTGTCGTTTTATTTTAGCTTAGTAGAATAGGAAACACTTCCTGTAGAACTACGAAATGTTCTAAATTACAAGTCAAGGGCAATGTTGTCATTTTCGATAAGAAAAATATTTATTTGTATACAATACTTGAATTATGAACAGTATTATAAACTTGGATTGTCTTAAAATTGAGTGAATCATGATGTAAGAGGCTCACTTCACACCAAGTTATAAAAATTAAATATTTAAAATTTGGATCTTAAATTATTGAAACAATAGAAATGGAAATGTAATGTGTAGGGTTTAAGCATTAAAAATGGAGGTATATATGAATCACAGTGGTTTTTATTCTTTACGACTGGGGTCGAAAGACAAATTTATATTTGCATGAATGTTTTCAACGGTATTGTATCACAAAACTATTTTTGATAATCAAATTCACAGATACCAAACTCTTACATAAGGGTAGCAATTGGAAACTTTTATCAATGATTTTGAAACCATCAGATAGTTTTAATTTCAGCCATTAGCCTATGGTGTCCTTATGCTTTAAACCATTCCTGAAGCTAGATTTCGGCAAAATCTGCCACAATTTCTTTTAATTTTATAGTGAAATGGGCTATTATTTGAGAATCGACACAGATGCACATCTTAAAGCATAAATAATATCTTCTTAATAACTAAATAGTCATAACAATACTGAGGAAAATTAATATAAAGTAACATTTCAAAGTATGTAACTAATAGGAATAGTGCAGGTGCAGAAAGTTTTATATAAAAGTGTGATGGGAGTTATGATAGTATAGGATAGTTTTCTAAACTGCTCTGGACATTTATTCTTTTTTTCATGTAATTCATGATTGTTGGTTTGTAAATCTTATGTAGAAGCAAGTTATAGAAAAAGCTATCATATTAAACATATTTTTTTACACATTTCAAAAATGCTCACGTTTCCTATAATTATTTTTAAAAGAAGCATAATGCTTATAATCAGACACGAGTTCTTTCTGGTTTCACTGATCGAGCTTTCTTTTACGTGGTCTTCCAATTATTTATAGCCTTTCGGTCTGGAATTTAGTATCTGTTTTGACGGTCTAGTTTCCTTTATATATTCCGGCGATATTTCTAGTTATTTCTATAAACCTTTACTGAACTTAAATTTACATCATAAAATATCAATGTATTTATGCGATCTTTTACGTGCTACCTTTGATCTATCTTAAACATTTCATCTCGGACTGAATCTTTAAAATGTATTTTTCTGAAACACGAGATTAAACCACAACTGCCATTACTTTATAGAATTTTGTATTAATGTTTTCTTCTGTTAAATCTTCCTGGTTGTACCATATAATACCGAAATTTATTTAGTTTTCGTTCAAATACTATATTCGAAATACAGAAATTCTATAACTTGTTCTGTTATGATTATTTATCAAATTTTTAGTTACTGGCCATTTAAGCGGCATTGCCTTTATTTTTTAACAGAAATTCTGAAATATTTATATAGTTTTCTAGTTTCTTGCAAATCATACACTGCTTTCTGTAAAACACTTCTTATTCTGAATAACCACCTACTTAATCCTCAGTATATAGCAATATGTTACGCATGTACATGAATTAATGGAAATTCCTCTATTTACAAATAATTTCCATTACCTTATCAGGTCCTCACTTCAGATATTGAGCAGTGTGGATTATAAGCTGTTGTTATTTTTTCTGTAAGGTGTCGTCCTATGCTTATTTTTATTGATGTTTCTTTGTTCAAGGATTTAATTAGTTTAATAAGACGTTTAGGATATCCTAGTTTTCCCATTATAAACGACAATATGCTTATTTTAAAAGGGACTGAGCCTTGAAAATTGGGCAAAAATTTAAACGATTACAATTTAGGTTTTTTTAACTCACTATGAAGTCCGATTCTTAGGAGTGTTTTCGTGTAAATATGTTTGATAGCGGAGCGAAAATTAGGGACTTAGCGACAATTTAAATAACTGGGAGCGCAGGGCGTAGTATCGCATTTGAATTTGTTGTATATTTTATCAAAATGTTTTCCAAATTTTTGGAAGTGTTTTTGTAAAACTTGGTGCACATATGTTAATCAGTTTCTAAAGTATGCATTTTAAGTAAAATGTACACTATGTTATGAAGAATACACTGGAGTGCAAATCCTAAGGACGAGAGAGGTAAATAACATAACAAATGAACTACTTGGTGGAAGTAGATGAAGGTGCGGGAGCATGTTGCCAGAGGTCCCTTACACATACACAGAAAGCTGGACGTTACATGGCGTGAGTGTAGCGAGCCTATAGTGCCAAATGGGTCTGGTCCCGCAACACGGGGCAGTTGACGAAACAGGACAAGACGGCATGTGGCAATTAGTGAGCTGTTACGGTACATTGTAGTGGTGTTCTTCATTGCAACATGGCCCGTAGACACCATCTGGATGACTTCACACGGGGAAGAATCATCGGGAAACTGGAAGAAGGGCGAAGTGTGGCGAGTGTTGCTCAGGAGTTTAGAATTGCTCACAGCATTGTTTCACGTACATGGGGAACCTTCCAAACCACAGGCACTGCTGTTCCAAGAAGAGGTGGTGGTCGACCACGCTCAACTACAGCAGCAGATGACCGCTACATTTTGCAACAGGCAAGAAGAGATCCACGCCAAACAGCGGGTGTAAATGCAACCACATTTAACAGGACAACTAGGCATGTAATCTCACGATACACAGTGGCACGGCGACTACACAGATGTGGTCACTTTGCCCGACGGCCAGTACGTTGTGTTCCATTGGCATCCGCACATCGGTGGTAGCGTTTGCGATGGTCCCAAGAGCATCAAAATTGGACCAGCGAGGAGGGGTCGCGTGCTTTTCTCGGATGAGAGCAGATTCAGTCTAAGTAGTGATTCTCGACGTACCCTCATCTGGCGAGAGGTGGGAACACGTAATGAACCCAGGAACATCCTTGAACATGATCGTTTTGGTGGTCCGGGTGTTATGGTTGGGGAGGCATAATGTTGCATGGGCGCACCGACCTCCAGATCTTTGAACACAGACGCTCACTGGTCAACGTTATTGTGATACTGTACTCCTTCCCCATGTGCGTCTTTTCAGGGGTGCAGTCGGCCCTGATTTCATTTTTATGGATGACAATGCGCTACAGCATCGAACAGCGCAGATGGAGGATCTCTTGGAACGAGAGGATATTCGACGAATGGACTGGCTTGCCCGTTCCCCCGATTTAAATACCATCGAACACGTGTGGGATGCTTTGGGGAGACGCACTGCAGCACATCCACATGCACCAACGACCATCCAAAAGTTGTATCAACAGCGTTGGTGGAGGAATGGAACGTCCTACCACAAGAACTGCTTGCCAGCCTTGTGGCCAGCATGGGAACACGATGAAGAGCATGCATTGCTGTCCGTGGTGATCATACAACCTTTTAAGCACCATGTATCTGTTTCTGTAAATCTAGAGAGCCATCATATGTCATATTGACTTTAGTGTAGCTTATGGTCTATGAATAAAAGTGGCATTTCTGTTCGTCTCATTGCGTATTTCGTTTAGTTGCCTACTGTAGCATATCGTAGTAGTTTCCTCTATGTGTGGTTCAAGTTTCATCGAGCTATGTTACTTGGCAGAGTCACAGCATGCGAAGATTATTTTAGTCCTTAGGTTTCACACGTCAGTGTATATAAGCAGAATGTCAGGCTGGTTAACATGAGGTAGCTTTTCAGTGGCTTTTTCTGGTATTAGACATTTTCCACCATTTAAAACACGCTTATGATACAATATTTAATGTATTAAAGTGAAACTTCGGAAATACGAGTTGGATAATCATGTATTTTCTTGCAAAAGCCGAAACTCGCAATTGTACAAAATTATTTTTTGAACAGCAATTAATTTAGTAGATGATGATACAAAGGGTAAAACTGGCGTTTCATTTTGGAGTATGAATGTTTGCGAAATCGCAATCCGACGTTTCGCAATCCGACGAGCAAAATAAAACCACTTTTAATGTGTGTGGCATATACCTACTATTTTTTTAGACAGCGCTCGAATTTGTAAAATATCAATAATATTATATTGATTCCTGAAACTAAAAGAGATCGCGTTTAGAACGTGATTCTTTAAACAAGAGCAATGGCGTTAAAAAATCGGGATGTCAGATGATGTGATGTTTTGTTGATTCGCTAGCAGGCATTTTCAGTGTAATTATTTTCACATGTTTTGCCTTACACCAGCCAATGAAGCGATTAAACGCTATATCATATTGATTTCTGCATTCTCTGGGTAAGTACTTCTATCTTTGCTTCTCTAATTTAACTTCTATTTCAGTTTCTTCTAAATTCATCATTTCCACCATTTAATATTTATGTAAAAGAATAATGTTTTAGATCAAAGAGAGCATAAGGCTGGCAATATAACGTATAGGTTAACTATACAAGGAATTGCGATAAATTGAAGTATGACGATTTGTATTGTTACGAGTGCCATGAGAAATCAATCGTGTAAGAAGACATAATGAAAAGTAAAACCTAATCAAACCAACCAAGTTATTAAACATGTACAAATACAAAGGGTAATTGCTATGTGATTGGACTTGAAACCAAAATTTATCGCACTAGTGTGATAATTTAAAGCTTTTAGCTCGAGTGCGCTGTGAAAGAAGTTACACTTTTAGGCCATGCTGTCTAAAAAAAAGCATGCTTATTAGCAAACTGATAAAGAACATACATTTGGAATATTGTTTAGAAGTTACGAAAGGTACATCGCAAGGATCTTTGTTTATAAACTAGCTTAAGTTTGTGTTTTAATATCATAATCCAGAAATTACTCGATATGTATGTACCAAACTTTTCAACCACACTGCTTTATACCGACATAAGATGCAAAAGGTTCAAAAAGCTCAGTAGAACATTGAATTTTGGAACATTCACAGATGGGTTCCTTTAATATTTTCAATCGCTTTTTTCACCGTCTGAAATGCTAAATGTGTTTTAAGTTTGATTCTCTTCTTTTTGTCATCTGCTACATGTTCTTTCTTAATTCGTAATATTTGATGTAGCTTTACACGATTAACTTTAGGTATATAAATTTCATATTCGCAAGAAATATGACTGCAGACGACATTAATTTCATGACATGTATAAAAGGCGCATTTAATTAAAGGAGTTTCTTTTATGGCACATTGAATGCTTATATACTCGACAATTAAATGCATTATTTTATTATTAATAAGGCAGAAGTTATTTCACTTCCAGCCAGATGTTCTAATAAACTGAATTTTAAATATAATTTACAAAACTGTCTTAGAATGTAAGGGAGCTATACACAATTGTGAAATAAGCGTCAGTATACCTAATAAACATAAACAGACTTATCAACGAAACATATGTTTGGTAATATCTTTATCATACACAAGTGTTTTTGTTAACTTTGATGCTGCTCTGAGCATTACGTTTAGGAGTGAATGGAAAAGCAACAATTTTAATTAAAAGTGAAAGTCCTTATTTCGTATTTCCTTTCTAATTAAAATATTTTCCAACATTTATGAGAAAATACTTCTATTTAGTGATCGCATCTTTCATAAAATTTATGTATTTTTATGCAACAGTAATTATACTAGTAGCTGAAATCTGAGTCAATGTTCTACATATTTTAAAAACATGTAATTTCTGAAAAGTCTTAAATTATGCAGTGATGTATCACTCCTAACGTACACCTCAATTAATAAAGCTTCCATTAGATTAAAGCCATTTATGCTATATATGTGTATATATTTATATATTAAAAGTATTCCTGTTTTAAAGATATTATTTCCAGGTTAACCTGAATTCCGATCTTAGAATACTATTATACTGTGCTATAATATGAAGACTGAACCGATGCTATAAAATCAAATATAAAACGCTAAGGGGAGGTTGATTCGAATAATGGTTTATAATTTTGGCTTTCTTTTGTGTCAAATATTAAGAGTACGAGTAACTTATGTAAATATTTTAATAAGCTAGTTTAGCTCATATTTTAAGTGAAAATTATGTTAGAATACCCATTAAAATATTAAGATATTTGATAAACTTCAATTTATACCCTCTGCTTCTAAAACGTATGTGTATATCTACATAACTTTTTATGGTTAGAGTTGAAATATATCGAACTAACCTTTAGAGAGGGTTTACTTTCACTATAAATTCATGTTTATTTACAAAGTGGTCCACTTTATGAAGTTTTTCACTTGTCGTAATAAAATACTGTGGCGTATTGAAAATTTGGGGGGTTACATTGTCATTACCAGACATATTGTTGTTCTGCATTGCCATTACCAGACATTTTGACTGGGATGACGCCACTACTGGCTGGTAGTTTTGCTAGCCACGAGTACTGGGAATAAAGCGCGATTCTTGCTGAGGAGCGGCGGATCACGCGTGCAAGCCGGCTTTTGGATCGGTGGACATCTCCCCTCACTTTTCATGTTTAATAATGTAGGAAGCCCAAACGGTTGGGAAATAAATCTAGTAATGTGTAAGTAGATTTGTGTTATGGATTTTGTACAGTGAGAAACCCACGCCTTCCTCTTAACCTCCACATCACGTTTCGGTCCTCCGCGGCCAAATGCGTATACGTCCCCTCAATGTACGTACTGGGTACTAAAAATTAATTTAATTTTTCATGTGAACCTTTAGGCTTCTACATGGCATGTAACATTTTTGGTGAAGTTCGCCGTGTTTTTGGTGTGTGAGTGGTGTATGTGAACTGATATTTGCTGATTGTGTGTCCACGCGGTGTGTGAAACAAAATGTATTTTGAGGCAAGTTTGTGAGATGTGAATAAAAGTGGTGTGTTGTGAGTTTCTTTTAAGATTTCAGCGATTTAAAATTTTGGGGGATTGTATGCTAGCTTCTGCAGTGTGTTTGGTTTCATAACGTAACCGTTACGTAGAAATTGTTCCTCAGAGGACGACGGGTTGATTTTCTTTCTTTGGCGTAGCATAAATTTTAATTTGTTTCACCATTTAGGCCCTGAAAATTCTTAACCTTTTTTAGTAGGTTTCCCATTTTTTATGTGATGGCCACGCAAACCGTTGGCGTTTCTGCATTATTCCCCTTTCCTCTCTCCTCTCTCTCAATCTTCCATTCCCCCTCCCATCCTCCCTTTCTCTTTTCTTTTCTTTTCTCTTCTGCATTCCCTTCTGCCACTTTGTTTTCTGTTTTTTTATGTGCTAAGATGTGTATCTTTATTGGATATTTTTGCTAATAATTACATTACTGCTTTCATTTAGGTCTGAGGACAACGCTCGCAGCTCGGTGTGAGTTTAATATTTAGTGCTGTGTGTCTCATTACGGTCATAGTCTCTTTCAGTCTTGGTAGCTTAATTTTTCATTTTTTTAAGTATTCCATTTGGTAATGCAGCATTAAGCTTTCAGGACATCTAATATGATGGTTATAATGATGATAATATGCCTGTGCAGTGTCTCAGTATTTTCTGTGAAGTTTCTAGATTCTGTATGCTTGATAGGACTACAGTAATCTTTCAAATTTGTTCTCTGCCTCATAACAATGATATTATTATGCTTTATATGTAATTCAGTTTGATGATACAGTTATGTTGCTCTTATTCTGTTGTGATATGATAATATAATTATTTGTCACTGCCATATATGTTTCTGTGAATAATACTGACACACATGTTTGCCTATACTGCTTCATATTGGGTAATTAATTATTACTTGGGTGAATTGTTGAATTATATACATGCCTTACTACTGATTTGTGTATTGTTTATGGATAGCAATGTTTGAACTGTGTTGTTTTTATGCATGTAAACTGTGCTTCTTTTACAGCATTGATGTTTATGTATTTTTCTTAATACCATGTAATATTCAGGCTCATTTTGTCTCTGATGTGATAATACGTTTACATTGTCGATATCTATTAACTGATTTTATTGCAGGATTGTTAGGTTTTCTCTTGCACTATCAATTACTTTGTATTACAGATTTCATGTGCATTAGTTAACATTCTGTTTGTGCTTCATCTTAACCAGTAGTGAATTATTTTTCAGCATCTCAATCTGTAGCTTTCAGCTTTTCTTTCTGTTTGCATTTCTGAAATTGAAATTGAGTTTTTATTTATGGACGCTCTTTAACTACTATGGTCCTTAGCGTCCCATTCTATATTGGGCGTGAAAGACCGGAAAGAGGCTTCTTTATTAGCCTTGAGGTTCTTTTACGTGCCGTAAATCTACGACACGGCACCACGGGCTTTGCTTTACTTCCCTTCCGAAGGAAGCCATGCTAAGGATTTTTAAGCTCGAAAAAATCCATCGCCCTCCGCCGGGTTTGAACTCGCGACCTCAGGAACTAGAGGCTAGCATGGTAACCACTACACCACGGAGGATGACAAATAATTTTGAAATGGTAGCCTTTGCTAATAACTGGTCAGATTTACAAAAGGTGCAGTATTTACCTTACTATACAATGGTTTCAGACATTCTGTCATAGAAATCCTTCTAATGATTGGCCACTCTTAAAAACTTATTTTCTTACAGCTTTTCAGGATGCTCACTAGGATGAATTACTAGAAATTAAACTCCGACAAAGGATTCAGTTGGATTCTGAACCTGTTTTGCACTACGTCTATGATGTTCACTCCGTGTGATCAAGTTAATCCACAAATACACTACGTGATCAAAAGTATCCGGATACCTGGCTGAAAATGACGTAAAAGTTCGTGGCGCCCTCTATCGGTAATTCTGGAAGTCAATATGGTGTTGGCCCACCCTTAGCCTTGATGACAGCGTTCACTCTCGCAGGCATACTTTCAATCAGGTGCTGGAAGGTTTCTTGGGGAATGGCAGCCCATTCTTCACGGAGTGCGGAACTGAGGAGAGGTATCGATGTAGGTCGGTGAGGCCTGGCACGAAGTCGGCGTTCCAATTCTATAGGATTCAAGTCAGGACTCTATGCAGGCCAGTCCATTACAGGGATGTTATTGTCGTGTAACCACTCCACCACAGCCCGTGCATTATGAACAGGTGCTCGATCGTATTGAAAGATGCAATATCCATCCCCGAATTGCTCTTCAACAGTGGGAAGCAAGAAGGTGCTTAAAATATCAATGTAGGTCTGCGCTGTAATCGTGCCACGCAAAACAACAAGGGTTGCAAGCCCCCTCCCCCCGGGAAAAACACGACCACACCATAACACCACCCACCTCCGAATTTCAATGTTGACACTACAGACGCTGGCAGATGACGTTCACCGGGCATTCGCCATACCCACACCCTGCCATCGGATCGCCACATTGTTACCGTGATTCGTCACTCCACACAATGTTTTGCCGCTGTTCAATCGTGTAATGTTGACGCTCCTTACACCAAGAGAGGCGTCGTTTGGCATTTTCCTGCGTGATGTGTGGCTTATGAGCAGCCGCTCGACCATGGAATCCAAGGTTTCTCACCTCACGCCTAACTGATATTACTTGGAGTGGATCCTGATGCAGTTTGGAATTCCTGTGTGATGGTCTAGAAAGATGTCTGCCTATTACTCTTTACGACCTTCTTCAAATGTCGGCGGTCTCTGTCAGTCAACAGACAAGGTCGGCCTGTACACTTTTGTGCTGTACATGTCCCTTCACGTTTCCACTTCACTATCACATCAGAAACAGTGGACCTAGGGATGTTTAGGAGTGTGGAAATCTCGCGAACAGACTCCTGACACAAGTGACACCCAATCACCTGACCACGTTTGAAGTCCGTGAGTTCCACGGAGCGTCCCATTCTGCTGTTTCACGATGTCTAATGACGACTGAGGTCGCGGATAATGAGTACCAGCCAGTAGGTGGCAGCACAATGCACCTAAGATGAAAAACGTATGTTTGTGAGGGTATACGGATACTTTTGATCACATAGTGTATCTCAAACTGAGCAGATAATAAATTTATCGAAAGGTCTCAAAACTGAATATGTTAACATAATACTTCCAACCCTTTAGTAAAAGGGCAAATGTACTAAACATCTCCATCGATACCTTGGTCCTTTTGAAACTGTTAGGCAAAACCACACCTGCCACCTATGAAATCCGTCGCCCTAACGCTCCCAGGACCAAAACCCAGCCAGTGCATGTGTCTTGCATCTTTCCCTACTACGATCCCGTAGAACCATAGAGAGTTTAAACTTTTGATTTCTCTCTCTTGCCGATAATAACTTTTTTTACACTATTTTCTCCATGTACTTTCTTGTAACACTACATTTTTAGGGGGGAAATAAGTGTGACATGTGCTTACCATGATGCTTTAATGTGCTTTTTAAGGTTTGTGAGGGAATTTCACTGTTATGATATAAAAGAGAGATGTATGTTTTTTGCTCACTTGCTAAATTGTTGTTGCGTGATTAGTAAGTTGATTCATGGAGTTTTGGTGCACTCGCTGTGCTTGCTATATGTCCACAGTAATATAGGATTGATGTTTATAGAATATATGAGCTTGGTTACAGTGACGATTTGGTGCGTGTCCTCTGTGCTGGCTGTAGTGTACCCTCTTTTCATAGCAAGTTTGTTAGCTTCCGGAATGATGGAAATGGTTGAAGTGTCATCCTCCTGTTCGGCAGGGACAGGGATAACAAAATTCTACAGTTTATTAATCAGGTGGGTAAATGTCTCTAAACTTTAGATGATCTTTCAATTTGTTGTGTGTCACAAAGATTATTTCTGATAACCTCTTTCTTTTGGTCAGTTCCAAATGTTTTAATTATACTTTTGTTTTTATGAATATATTTTACAGAATCATTTTAACCGGGGTTTGGTCGATATTTCCACCACAAAAGAGAAAGGAAATAAAAGGAGTTCGAGCTACTCGCTTGCTAACTGGGCGTAGGGCGTTGTTTGGGAGTAGGTCCTTAGTATAGCTGTTTGGTGGTGGTTCCTCTACCTATAGAGGCCCTGTAGTTATTTTGTACTCCTGTAGCTACGTTGTATTTGCTGGTAAATTGACCTGACAATTTTTTTATGATGACATTTCTAATACAAATTTATAAATGCGCTTTGCTTCTTACTTGTGTTGATCGTTACAGGATAATACAATTGTTACCTCTTTCTTTATGTACAGTTTCAATTGTAAAGTTTCAAGAAGCTTAATTTCATTCTTCAAAACAAAAATGTTCAAAATTCTGAGCATTTAATTCTGTTTTGGTTAGTTAAAGTTATTTTTAAATATACTGATCAGTATTTACTTAATTGATCAAATAACAGCGCGCTCAATGTATTATTATTTTTTTTGCAACGCCTTGCTCTAGGTTTAAGTTTAATTTGTTTTTGTGTGTCCCATACCTTTTTATGTTATTTATGTATTTCTCTTTCTCTATATATTTTGTAAGTCTTGATGCTTCCCTGAATATTGTTCCAGACATAATCCTGTTAGACACCAGTGTACTCCTTCACAGAAGAGGAGACCTACAGTTCATGGCAAGAATGGAAGTAGCAGATCAACCATCCACGCATAGGAGTTCATAGCACGCCATCAGTACCTGATTGTTGTTTAGCACCCCACCGACTCCAGGAGACACTTCTTCCTTCTTCGTCTGTGTCGAAAGGGTACGTCGACACAGAACAGGTACTATGGGACTGCGCAGCAAGTTTCGTCGTGTCGGTGCCTTATTAATCTCAATGCTACAAACAGTGCTACGTCACATTACTTCTTCAGTTCTGCGTGGACCTGCATCACTTCTTCGGTGGGTGTGATATACATATTTCGATCTGCTACAAACATGAGAAATCTTCTTTGCCATTCTTTGATATATATTACACTCTTTATGCACCAGATTTCCAGTGTTTAGAAGAGATTTTGTTCACCGGGAGAGCCTCTGGTGGTATACAAATAATTCATGGTACAGTTTCAATTCTTTTAAAGTATACATTTTGTTAATCGGGGAATTAACCAGGATTCATATGTCAATTTCATTTGTATTTTATATTTTCTTTTCTTTAGCGGGGACACCTCACTTTTGTAGGTGCGAGAAATGTGGCGTATTCAAAATTTGGTGGTTACATTGCCATTACCAGACATATTGTTGTTCTGCATTGTCATTACCAGACGTGACTGGGATGACGTCACTTCTGGATGGTAGTTTTGCTAGCCACGAGTGGTAGGGATATAGCGTGGATCTTGCTGACGATTCCGAGAGAAGCGGATCGCGCGTGCAAGTCGGCTTTTGGATCGGTGGACATCTCCCCTCACATTTCATATTTAATAATGTAGGAACCCCAAACTGTTGGGAAAAAAATCTAGGAATATGCAAGTAGATTTGTGTTATGGATTTTGTACAGTGAAAAACCCACGCCTTCCTCTTAACCTCCACACCACGTTTCGGTCCTCCATGGCCAAGTGAGTATACGTCCCTTTAATGTACGTGCTGGGTACTAAAACATTATTTTAATTTTTCACGTGAACCTTTAGGCTCTACCCAGCATGTAACAATACGTTTATAAATGCCAGGCAAAGAAAACTAAAATATCTTCACATTATTTTCTTGAATAAATAGGTGCTAATGTTCAGCTAATTCTTTGTAGATAAAAATAATAATGTTTGTAAATGAGCATTTTGCTGTAAAACGTTTAAACTTTTAAAAATTGCGCATAAATGGAATAAAACTTGGAGAGAATATATCGTGAATAATATCAAAATTTATTATTCTGTGTCTATTGCTTTAGAGATTATTTTCATAGCCGTAAAAAATATACTTCCGTTTGATATGATCAGAGTAGTGGCAACACATTGTCACATTTTTTCGGTTTGTTTCAACTAAAGGCAAATAAATGTGCAGGTATTACGATTGAGAATGAATGCGTTGATCATTAAAATTTCAGAATTTGCGTAGTACTGCCAACCACTTTCTTAATTAATCGTTAATAACATTTCGCGAAGGTTGGATTGATATTCTGAAATTTCTTTTATTCAACAGCATTACTTTCTGAACAAGGAATATTTTCATTTTTATATGTCATCAGGCAGAAAAGGAATCATCTACTTGTGAATACTCGTCCTTCCACTGATAACAACTGATCTTAAAGCAATCTTAAGCGAAAAGCAATTGAACTGAAATTGTCATATGTTTCTTTTTTCAGTTTAGGATTAAACCAACGTCTAGTTCTAGGCAAGAATACGTTTAGCATTGAAAACAAATGTCCAAAAACGACGTACAGAATCTTGAGCACGCAATGAAGCACCATAGGATTCTAGCCTTAAAACTTGATATTGCCCTAAAATAATTGAAAATAGAGTGATTAAACGATTGACATTCGACTTATTATTTTAATTTAATCAAAGCTAATGAGTATTAAAATGAATTCTTCTGTATTCCTTATGTTTCAGGACAAATTTTAATCAAGGTTGTTTAAGAAATATCGTTGTTCTTCCAAATAATTATCACCTGGGAGATAACAAATTGAAATCTATTCTTAATACTGGTATTTTAATTGAACCTCTACTGAATAGTTTTCCATGGAGTAAGAAAAATAATCCAATTTAATACCCCGCCCCCAATAATTGCAAATAATATTAAACCTAATATTCCATATACTATTATTCAACTTTCATTTAATTTACATATTGATATTATATTAAAATCTCCTCATAAATTCATTCTTGAACAATTCCGAGAATTGGAGTAAAAGCTGATGCTACTCCGGGACGATTAAATCAAGCAACATTTTGATTTAATCGTCCCGGAGTATTTTATGGCCAATGTTCTGGAATAACATTTTAGATTATGGGAACATACTGCAATACTAGTTTAAGTTATGTTTTATTATATTTTAAATATCTTTCTTTCTATGCTGTGAATGAATTTATTGAAACATCCAAATACTATTGTTTTCAGCATCAGTAATTTTCCATGTTTAACAGATCTTGACACTGTGCTATACTGTAGACTGGTTGTCAGTCTGGAACCATATAAATTAATATAAACACAAACAGCACAGTTTCCAGCTATAGAAAGTATACCATATTTCTGCTGCCATGTTATAAGAATGGTCTTCAACATGTGAGCATTCAGAGTAGCTGCGAAGATGATCTTTTCTTGGAGGTAATTCCATTTAAAATTTTACAGCATACATCTAAGATTGCAGCATCTGCCATATGGCGAAGTTCGTGGGGTTCAGGTCGAGTAATCCAGCGTCCTTGTCCAATCTATATTTGCGTGAAATTTGCATAAAGAGTGGATTACCTGCTTAGAAAAACCACTCTGGATAATCACTTATTGCATCCAGTTCTACTCACGTGCTTTTCTTCGTTGGTTGATTGATAAAAACCCTTAATCCACAAACACACTACATCACTTTTGAAGAGTTCAATTTTACTATCGATGATTCAGTTGGTTTTTGTGTCTGACCAGTACCAAATTTTCTTCATCGTCAAATTCTTCACTGACAATTAACTCAAACACACTACAACTTCACTTTTGGAGAGTTGAAATTTGCTGTGATGATCCATCTGGATTTTCTGTCTGGTGAGTACCTCATTATCGTTGACTTTCTTCACTGACTGATTAATCAAAAACTCTTTTCAAGCCATAAAGAGACTACAGATCACTTTTGGAGAATTTAATTTTGTTGTCGATGATTCAGTTGGATTTTGTGTCTGTCCAGTACCTCATATTCGTCGACTTTCTTCATTGACTGATTAATCAAAATTTTATCAACCCATGGACACACACATCACTTTAGGAGAGATGAATTTTGCTGTCGAAGATCCGGTTGGATTTTGTGTGTGACCAGCACTTCACATTCATTGGTTTTCTTCATTGATTGATTAATCAAAAATCTTATCAACCCGTAAACACACAACGCATTACTTTTGGATCGTCCTCCACGGTCTAGGGATACCATGCTAGCCTTTTGTTCCCGAGATTGCGGGTTCAAACCCGGTAGAAGGTGATGGATTTTTTCGGGATTAAAAATCCTTAGCATGGTTTCCTTCTGAAGGGAACTAAAGCCGGTGATCCCGTGTCGTAGATTTACGGCACGTAAAAGAAACTCCAACATGATAAAGAGGCCTCTGAGCAAACGTTCTGGGCCGCCAATATAGGGGGAGCTAAGAACCATAGTAATTAAAGAGCTCCATAAATAAAAGCTTTTAATTTTTACATGCCTTAAAGTTTATAAATACGTGTATGTAAAATTTTGTATGAATGAATGATTTACTATCTGCTTTAAACTTTATATACAATTTATACAATGGAGTTGGTTATCATCCCCTTATATTTAACATTCTGTTGTGTATTTACAAGGTGAGTCAGCTGCCCTTAGGTATTCGTATCCATGCAACCCGCAGTTTATAGTCTAATGTGAAAACATTGACCCTTTTAGTAAACAAACTGCTATTGTAGCTCCGCCCTTCTATTCGGTACTATACGCAACTAGCATTAATGATTAAAGGCCTGAATGAGAACCAAAGAGCTGCGAAAGCCTTAAAAAGACGGCGTTTCATGTTTATAATGCTTGCAAGGAGATAAGAGGAATGTTTTCCCGAAGAGCGGGATAGATTACGTGGGTTAGCTGCCGGAATGTGGTGAATAAAAGGTTAGCTTCGAAGGTTCGAATCTGATACAAACATCAAATTGTTTTGGTTCTTTTATTTCTCTCCTTATGTTTATTTTCTTTATTTTGGGTACTAATTTATTTATTTTTCGTATTGACTCTCCTGTGAGCCAAAGACACACGAATTACAATAAGATAATTGTGTATCATGTTTACCCTAATAACCTGTAACCTATCTGGTGTTGTAAACCGTGTTACGTAGTTAGCTTTCATTCTCTTGGACACATATCGATGATATTAATATAACAGTTTTTGTTTCATGTTTAAACCTTATGTTTCACTTCTTCTATTGACAAAGGAGTTGTTAATGTGCTAAGTTCCCGGATAAACGAATTATAAATTGTTAAAGAGCGTGGATTTCATCAACGAAGTAAATGTTCAAAATGATGACCCCTTCATCAATGCACATTTGTGTATGTTGCCGGAGAGACCTTCTTGCATGCTGTAACATACGCGGTGTAATCTGCCTGCATTCTTCACGTATGAGTGTGCCCATAGATTATTTGGGCTTTGCCGTTCTTGAACTTTGACCCGTTCCTTTAAATGACCCCACAGAAAGAAATCCAGTGGGGTGAGATCGTGTAATCTAGGGGACCATCCGACTGGGCCCCCTTGGCCAATCCATTTTTGCGGATATGTTCTATGTAAGTAATTCCTTACAATCAGTGATCAGTGTGGTGGAGCTCTATGCTGCTGGATCCAGATCCCTGTCCTTTACACTAGTGGCACATCTTCTAGTAGCAGTGGCAATTCTTCTTGTAGAAATGCAAGGTACCGTGGTCCTGTAAGGTTGCCTTCAAAACAGTGCGGTCCAATTAGCTGGTCGCCTAATATTCCGCACCAGACATTGATGCTCCACTCTGGAATGCAGCTTCTCACATCCAGTGAGAATTGCCTCTACTCAAGTAGTGCATATTATGGTGGTTAACAGCCCCGTTATTGTGGAATGTAACTTCAACACCAAAGAGAATATTTCCTAAAAATTCTGCATCCATTTGAGCTCGCTGCTGTAGCCACTGTGCATATATCACTCGCGCTTGAAAGTCCCATCCGTCGAGAGCCTGATGTAGTTATAGATGGTACGGATGATATTTATTACGGTGCAATATGCGCGTAACTGAGGACCGAATTAGACTTATGTACAGATCTTGTGCTATGGCCCTTGAACTGGTATGTAGATTGTTTTCTATTGTGTTTCGTACAGCTTCTTCATTGCTTCCAGAGATTACTGGAGCATCGAAAAAAGGTGGTGCTCTTCCAAATCACCCTGTTTCATGAAGGCGTCTTTCAACCCTTCGAAAAGTGTCTGCAGTAGGTGCCCTCCTTCCTGGAAACCGTTCTTCATACAGGCACTTTGCTGACAGTGCATTACCCCTTGTTTATAGATTAACAGCATACTAACATACTCGTCGTTTGTATACATTATGGCAGCAGCCGTGCCTCGTAGAAAGATTTCAAATACTCAGTAGATAAGAGAGTTTATTAACGCCAAGCATTGACGCAGGCGGAAATAGCTAGTCACTTTGCATGTGTGAAGTGTTTTAAACTTGGTTGAATGGGTCAAGCATAATACCGAGCACATTAAAATACTTGCAGTGAAGTATATATCATCCACCTGTCAGTGAAAATCATGGTGATTATTCTATTTTGTACACACTTATAATGTTATCATAAATGTTCTTTGTATCATATCAAATTTTAGGCACAAAGAGATAAAACAAAAGGTAATAAACAGTTTGAATTTAACACGAAGGATTTGAACCCGAACTGAAGTGGCACAGTGGTAAAGCAACCATGAATAATACCATTCGGCCAACGCTACCTTGCCAGCGGGGGTTCCTATGCGAATAAATAATTGCAGAACTCAGATCCACCTAGAATTTTTAAACGCTTTTTGCAGCTTCATACAGTGTTTGTAGCTCGTTTTGGTAGTTTTAACTCAAATAAACAAACTGCATTAGTCATTTCAATTACTGTTTGAGCTGAAATATGCCATAGCTTGTGACAGAAGCAAAATTATCTACCTAATACTTAGCATTTTTTGACAATGCTGTGCAACGAGTCTTGTTGGCTAACGGCTTAAATCCAATTGGTCGCATTGCGTAGATCTGCCATTTTGTTTTCAAACAGTTTTGTCGACCGATACATGTGATAAGTTGTTCCTTCAGGGGCGTTTTCAAAGGTGTGTATCAATGTATGCTAAAGAATAAAAGTTTGTAAAATCAGCTAAAAGTGCTACTGCAGCTCCCAGTGTCAGGATAGGATGTTTTTGGCATCGACATACATGGCGATTGCATTTGTCCCCTAAAACACTTACGCACTGAGTTATCTGTCCCTCCTCACTGGAGTTTTAAGCAAATCATCCATTAGAAAGCATTCAGGAAAGGCGTTAAGTTACATATGTCTCTTAGCAGGTTGCATAAATTGAAAAATAAATAAGGGCAGCTGACTCACCTGGTATGTGTGTGTGTGTGTGTGTGTGTGTGTGTGTGTGTGTGTGTGTGTGTGTGTGAGTGTGTGTATAGGGGAAGTATAATATATCCATTATTTAATTTTTTACCTTGTTACCCTTTTTACGTATTTTCTCCAATTTGATTCACATTTCTTTTAACCATTTTAATCTTATTTTTCCTAAATATTTATCCTGCTTTCCCTATATATGCATTTGATCTTATATTAAAAATCTTCCTAAATTTTAGCGCTATTGGTAATTTTTTCCATTTCTCTAGTAATAAATTCTCTCTTCCTTTATCCGTATCATTAAATTCTAGAATATAATGTCGATTATCATGTAATCCATTACATTTACTACACCTTTCTCTTCGCCTTCTCTCTGTTAAACCACTTAAATTCAGTACTCCTGTCCTCGCCCATGCATACCCCATTCTGGCCTCTTTTTTGCACACTTTGATATATCTTTCTTTCCCCCATTACGTTTTAAAATAGTTATAATCTATTAATGACCATTTTTCCTTGAAAGTACTTATAATTTCTTGCTTTTCAATATATTTAACAATTTCTTTCCAGAAACCCTTACTTTTGTTTTTACTTTCAGCCCGTTTCCCCCATTTCTATTTCTTCCAATATTTCTGTATCTTGTGCATCCAATTTTCTTTTTTCTCAATTTTCTCTTGTACAACCAAGCATTGCTTTAGCATATCATGTTCCTCTAGTATCTTTATTCTGAACCAGTATTTGATTGCCCTTTCTACCATTTTGACTTTTGCTCCCACCCTTCCTAGTTCTGCTTGTGCTACTCCACTCAGTAAACTGCTTGACAATCCCAGGGTTATTTTGCAAACATTTCTCTGTGTAGCATCTACATTTTCCCATCCTTTTTCCAGTCCCCATTACTCTGCTCCGTATAACAACCTTGCTTCCACCACTGTGCTATATATCCTTTCTAGCCACGTAATTTGCATTTCTGGTATTTTGTTCACACATGCTCTGATTATCTGTATCGCTTGTTTCCCCTTTGCTAGTAATTTTTTCTTCTGTTCTACCCAATCCCCTGGACTATTGAGCCTTACTCCTAGATGGTCAGTTTTTCTCACTATTTCCTACTCTGTTCCTTCCCAATACCAATTTTCGGTCTTTCTTAGTTTATATCTTTTCTTAAAGATAATGGTTTTCGATTTCTTTTTGTTTATTCTCAGCCCTCAATCTTTTAAAGTATTTGCCAATTGCTTCAATAGTTTTACTTAGCCCCACAAATGAAATGGAACCTGCCACTAGATCACCCGCAAACAATAATCCTGGTATTTCCTTATTATTAATAAGTGGTGAATGCTTATTCATTTTTTCCCTCTTATATAATATCATCTCTCAATAGGTTAAATAACACTGGACTGAGTTTGTACCCTAAATTTTTTTATAATTATGCTTTCTCTCTGTCTTTGTTTCATTCTTTCTTTCTTAATTTGGTTTTCACTTTCATGCTGTTATTTAATTTCATTTTGCAAGTTATTTCACAGCTAAGATAATTCCTTTATTTATTCTACATACTTCGAAAAACTAATCAGGTGGATTGTAGAATATCTTCTTCTTCTTCTGTAGACTTTTTGGCGCAAACCCTTTCCCGCTCAAAATGTTCTCCTCTTCCTAAGTTTTCAGGGATTTATGCTTCCTCGGGGTTTATGGTTTATGCCTGCTTTCGATATTCTATTACTTGGCATGCTCTTTCCAATTGCTTCTGTGAATTTTAATTATAGTATTCAGATACTGGTCTTATAAGTTTTCATGTATATCTCCATGTATTTTCCGATTATTTTTTGTATATCCTATTGTTGAACTAAAATTTCATCTCTGTGTTTGTAAATACTTAAATAAAGTATTTCTTGTACGCACACTATATTTTCTATGGAATGACAATTGTCTTGTCCAACTTAGCTATTGAATCTGTTCTAATTATATATCTAATGTCAGGGGTAAATTTAATTTGGGGGATGGAAGAATTCGACATGAAATTGCATTTTAGTTCTCGTGTAGCTAATACTTCAATCGACTCAGAAACAAATGACACAATTCAATGTAATTTTTTCTAAATTGAGATAATTTTCTCTATAACTGACGCTACATTCATAAACGTTGTACAGAAATATTCGGTATCGTAACGACATATAGTTTAAATGAAAAATGAAGACCTTTAATTTTGCAAAAGCTTCGCGACATTGTTTAATAGTCATTTTCTATTTCATTTGAATTAAAATACTTTAGGCATCAGAATATCTCAAAGCAGACTTAGATTTAACGCAAAATAGCGATCTTGCATAAAAAGCGACCTTAGTTTCCTTTTCAAAGAATGAAAATATCTTCAGAAATATACATTGAATTGGAAAGATAGAATCTTTCCATAATTGAATTATTTATACAAATGACATCAAAGGTAAAAATATTTTAATGTAAATATTAAGTACCTAAATATTGAACTTTTCCAATCTCATTCATATAGGTTTTAACATGAATTAATTTCAGAGATTGTAAGGTGAATTCCTCTATGACCCTAATAAGCTTGTGTTAACTATTGACGGATACTATTTTAAGAATATAAAATATTTTAATACGCTCATTTAGAATTTGTATCAATTTTTACAAATGCTTCAAAACATATTGGGAAGTTTAATTTGTCAAATGTTTCGAAGTAATCACTAATGGCCGAGTGAAATTTTGTGTTTTGTTTTCTTTTTACTAAAAAATACTTCGAAGAGTAAATGCATCAGCATTTTCAAATTATCTGATGTTTGTGTGTTAATTATCACATATACTTTAAAAATTGTCTAAGCAACATAATTTTAAGCAGCCCAGCGTTTGTTTTATTTCAGCATTTTTAAGTATTCCAGGTAGTGAAAAAATTTCAACAAAATTTAAATTGTATAGTGAACATTAATTGCCTTTATTTAATGTTACTAGCTATTTTTAATTCTTTTAATAGCTAATGGTATGTCAGTCGTTCATCATCGTTGATTTTCTCTGTAACGTAAATAAACAAAATGTTGTGCTGTTGTGATAACCGTCACATTGACAACTAAACGAAACAAGCCTTTTTCCAATGATTATGATAATATGGATATATAAAAGACTGGGTTTAGAATTAGTGTTGTTCCTTAGACAATTTTTATGTGAATTTAGGTTTTGATCTTTTTTTCACTTATTCCAGAGCATATCAGCAAATTAAGTGTAACTTCGAAGTAATATAGCTACATCAAGAACATATTCATATTTAAAAGCAATTCACTGATTTTTTTCTCGACATTTTCTCAAACACTTGAGACATTCTGTAAATTAGAACATTAAATTTTAACATGGGTGCAATCCAGAGGGTGTGCAGAGCTTTAGTAATTCGATCCATATTTAAATTTGGGGAAAAATAAGAGGGATACATGCAAGGGGATTGAATAAAACCAAATAAATAAAGAAACAAAAGAGGGTGGGTACATTTACAGCTACATATAGATACTCCAGTTGCGGGGACACTTATATCTATAAACACATAATACCATGGGGCGCAGGTTCGCATCCCGGAACACTCAAATTCCTCCAGCAACCCCTGAACTTCATATGATCCTCACCTAGAAGGGTGTGAGATCCCGGCCAATTCGTCACACTTCCGTACATCCCCGAGTCTGTGAGGTTTGGGTTGTCTTGAGAATTATATCCCGCCTTCCAGGTAACCACTGTCGAGTGCAAAAAGTTTGGTTGAAAAATATGTATATATTCACATTCAATCAAAGATGAAGAAATCACAATAGTAAACACATTTCCGGAACAGTTACGTTTTCCTATGATATTTTCAGGTGGCAGTTGCACCAACATCGAGTTCAATCACATCAATTTATTCTGCTAATGACATAAACATAGAAACTATTAAGAGCTAAGCGGTAGGGGATATAACAATAAGGAAAATCCAACATTTTGATCAACGTCAAATCCACAAAATCACTGCTTCTATCTTGAATACATAGAAATGTTTCTCCTAGCATATTTAAAGCCAATATTTATATTTGTATTGCAGCATCTCAAATTCCTTCTTTGTTAGTGGATGTTAGCTACAAATAAGGGAAGGGTTTTGTTATTCAAAAGTTGTACAAGGAGACCTTACTGTACTGACAATGGCAGTCATTTTACCATCTAACAAATAGTTGGTAGAAAGAGAGAATTTTGTTTTACAAATGTAGCTAGGAGTCACCTATATAGTGATTAAAAGAGGGTAGAATATCATATAGGTGAAAGAAAGCATCAGTCTAACTTTCACACATCAATAGGCAAGATGTCTAATGTCAGATGAGTTACAGTTTTGAAATTGGCAGCATATATGACAGATAATATGATTTCCAACCAATTTCAAGACCTTAAACTTACATCTCACCAGTGGAGTTTTACTGTGGAAGATTGTGCTGACCTTTGTTTTGCCCTGTAAGAATTTAATATGCTTCAAACCTCTTTTTAGAGACGCTTTAATCTACAGGTGTGTCAGAACTCCTGTTACACCCTTAACTCTTTATTGTATATTTTTTGCTGTATGTTGGGAATGACTAATTATTTAAAACAATGACCCACGAGTCTGGAACAATGAACTGTCATGAGTAGATGAACTCACGCTGTCTCCAGGTAAATCTCATAACATTCCGAAATTGTCTGATAATGATTACGGCAAACCTTCTGTATATTATTATCCTTAAATGTCAAATTCATACTTTGATAAAACCAAGATGTGAATTTAAAGTCTTTGCCGGCATATCACTCTTGCATTTACGAAGGAACACATTGTGGGTCATCCTTCCGGTTCCAGTTCAAGTACAATATCTAAAAAGTTTCAGTGTTAGCTGATTTATGTACCCCTGCACGCATGACATTTCATTGTTACAGGATTAGTTGGATTTATCGGCCACTGATTTAAATTGTTAGTGTCACCTGCAACAAGCAAAAGTATTCCGATGAGTTAAGAACAATAATTGAACTTTTGGTACATTTTGCATTACAAAAGAAATATTTGAGCAACCTCAGAAAATCATATTCTATAGACGAAATATCAACTTCATTTCAATGAAACTGGTAACATGCCTGAGAATCATTTGCCCATGTGACTGCCGCATTTTGTCACATGTTAGAAATTTCAAGAACACAATTCAAGTAGCAACTATCATCTCGCCTATGAAATACGATTTTAGAACGTTGCTCTGGTATCCCTTTTGCCTTGCTTACCCACTATAGTACTAAATTCCGTGTAAACCACTTTATAGATGACTCATCTATCTTTGTAAAGTTAGAAGACTGTCAAATTTTTTGTTACACATTTCAGCATTAAAGCATGCCTATATACAAATTTTGAATAATAATTACCGTTAGAACTAAAACCCTTCACTTGTAGGTCTAAAAACACAGGAAGCTGGACATGATTGAGGCGGTAACTATGATTGCAGAGTATAACGGGTGTTTCACTACCTCCCGTATGAATACAGTTACCACCTCAAACATTTGTAGGAGTTAGGAAAGGCGACAAATGCTGGTAACTTACTTGCTACTCCCGAGGCGTTTGGATCCTTGTGGGTGTGCTTCATGTGTTCCATGAGAGCCTCGCCGCCGAGGAACAGTTTGTGGCAGATGGGGCAGGACGTGGCGTTGGGGCCGCCGATCAAGGCAGCGTGTTGCTGCAACACAGGGACACGGAGCTGTAGCTCCTGTGAGAGAACACACGAAGATGGCCGAACTCTTATGGGTCGACTCACACAGAAACACACAGCTACGACAAACACCAGCACGAGCACCAAACACTCCAAGAATAAAAAGGATTTCTCTTTGCTCTTTCAACAGTTTTGTAGAATAGCTGCTTTGGGAAAGGAATTGGTACAATTCTGAAGGGGCAGGAGTGAAGGAAAGTATACAGAGTTAGTACTGAAGTCTGTGTCATTTTAAAATGCCTGAAATTAACTTTTTCAATCCTGTAATAGTACATTATGAAATTAGTTTATAATATACACTGCAGGAGTCTAGTAATTTGTATATTATTACAAAGACGTTAATAAACTAAAATATATATTAATATGGATTTTGTATTGAATTAGTATAAACAATACTTCTATTATTGCAACTATGACGTCACTATATGCATGGGAGTCATTTAGTTTATTGATTTGATTATTTCTTTCAGCAATTGCTGAATCGCAATATATTATTCAGATGACAGCACTTTATAAGCAGTGTAATTGAGGATTAAATTGGTTTTCATTTCAATTAAAGTCCTAATTCGTAATACAACAGAATCATTTTATACTAACATAGTAGTTTAGTGACCTAACTTTTTGGTTTATTTAACGCCTGGACCATTCCGCGAAAGTTCTCGGAGATGCATTAATACACATGGTTTAGTATGTGCCAGACAGAGGCCTCAGTTGTGTAATTCCCTTCCTGTGCAATTTATTACTTTTGGTTTAAATGAACGATAGTGTTACATGATCGTGGGATTAATGACATAATTATTTCCATGGTAACATAATACAACGCGTGTCATAAAATAATACAATGGACAATTTTCGGTGTCAATAAATGAGTACAGTTTAAATTTCTAGCATACACGTTGTATGTATTGGCCTCACGAAAACGTACCATAGCCTTATTATTACGAAAATTAATATTGTCAACCATATTTGAGTAAGAAACCAATTTATGTAGCTTTGACTATATTGGCATTATTGCAATAAGAGTAAGTACCCATGGATAAATTTCAGTGCCACTAGATGCACTTTTATGAATTTTATTAACTTGTACCTACTGTGGCCAGTGCACGATTTGTAACCCTTAACCTACAACTTCCTCAATGCAGAATAAGTCCTATACTCGTTTCTTTTACTGCTATACTGAATGTGTTGGTACTATCACGATATATTTTGTAGCCGGAAATTAGAACTATTTGAATAACATTTACTAACGAGGCGTCGATTTAGTGAAAATGTATACAGTTCTTCACTTTCTTGTGTAAAAGCGATAAATTAGTCTTCTCTTATTAGTTTGTCACCTACGGTAGGCAGATGAAGTAGATATTGTATTTCATTCAAGAATTAGATATTGAGGTTTCACCAGACGTTTCGAGGTCCACTGAACTCCATTAAAAACATTTTTAGATAAAAGGTGCGTGCGTGCGTGTGCGTGTGTGTGTGCACGTGTGCGCGCGCGCATGTGTCTGAAATCTATAGTTCAAAAACGAAAAGTCGGAAAAACACAAAATTTAACATCGAAGAATACTCTTTATATGGAAATTTTTTTTTCATTTCAATTTTCTCAAAAATGGCTAACGACTTTGATTAAAATATATCTTTTATATTAATGCGATAAGTCATACGTATATGAAATTTCCGTGAATAGCCTGTGAAAGATTCTTTGTACTGGTTGAATTTTGTATACTTTTTTATAATAGAGAAATCATATAAGAGATAGGCATATACTGACTACAGGTTATAAAATACAAAATTTGAGCATTTTTTCGTACCGTTAGCCTTTTCGAAACAATCCCTGTTGCATGTTTACATCATTTAATGGACATGCTTGAAAGTTTGATTCTTCTTTTTTGTTTCCATTGAAAGAGTTCGTTGTTACAGCTGAACATTTGAATGCTGTATGTAACGAAGGACTTGTTTGATTTGGAATAATTCCAAGGTAAACATATATTGTGAATATATAGACAAAAGAAATCACTTTTTATTATTTTATTTACTATATATTTCGTCAAAAAATGGATGAAACGATGTTGGTTAAAATACCATATATTTAAGATATTTACGTGACAAATAAAACGCATATTTTGAATTTGCTCGCAATAGCCTGCGAGGTCCTCTTCATACGGAAGGAATGTTGTATAATTTTGCATAACTGACGAACTATAAGAAATGAACAAAAACGTACTACACCAAACATGTAGACCTCTTTAAAACACATAATTTATTTCAAATAACTTTTTCTGTGGCATCAGCCGTTTCCAACATATCCATTATTATTGGCTTGAATTTATCATTTAGTTAAAAGCACTGCCGATATTCTGTTGTTTAATGTTATGAAAAGATGGTGGAAGTTGAAAGCGATTATACACCACATAGCGTTAATATACCTGACTATTGATTTGGTTTCCAGTAGCCCCCTGGTACCTACAATGAAATTTTAAATGAAACATTTTCTGCAAAGCTTTATTTCGATTAACGTAAAGTGGATTAAAAATAGGCTTTCGTGGGAGATATCTGTAGAGGCTGTATAAAATAAACGATATTGGATGGAGAGAGTCAAGTGACTGCAACAAAGATTTTATCAGTACTGTAACATAAAACGAATATATGTGAATTCATTATGGATAGAGAAAGTCGTGTGAGTAGTCACATCAGGTTGTTTTAAAATTCCAAACCGGTGAATTGGACAACAACCATTTTTACTATTGTTTTCAAGATTTTAGCTTCTCTTATTTTTGAGTACAGCTTCTTTTGATTCCATATGGTGCGATAAGAGATTTTTTGAACCGACCGAAATAATAATAAATACTTTTTATTACTGAACATGATGACAGTAATTACTATACTTATTAAATATTAAGGTTTGTTAGGAAAAATTCTAATAAATACAACTCTGAACCTGAAATTCCCTTGAAGAATTTAAAATCAATCATAGCATTGCTTATGGTTAAATGAAAGATAAAGAAATTAATATGTGTAAAATGGGTTTAATAATCTGCGTTTCAAAAGCAATGACAACGAGATAAAAAAAGAAAGAAAAGAAAAAGGAAGGAAAAAAAGATTTTTAATCATGAATCTTCAGAATCAATGCTCTGCATGAAATGAATATATGTAAAACATTAAAGGCACTTTCAGGTTATTAAATGTATTTTAATCTTTATAAATCGACACACATGATAAAATAAATAAACCTATTTTTCACATGTGCACTCAATTCAAGTACAAAGAGTAAAATGTTTTGAACTATTGCATTGTATCTTTTATTACCTTACGTCACGTCTGCTTTTAACTACAATAAAGACAAAGTACGTCATATAAAATGGCAAAAACGCTATTAAATTTTAATGCGAGAGATTTGGCAGACGTAAAGGTTTTAAACACAAATTTTACGATTATCTGAAAAGCGTATTAAGCATGAGCTGTTCTGTAGCTTTATTCTAAATGCACTAAAGAAGTGCCGTTAAAACCTTGTTTTCTAAATGTTAGAATTAGTAATGTAAGTAATAATCTTAATCTTTCTTTCCAATAAACTTGTATAAAATTTAGTAGAACACAGATAAAATAATAAGCGTATTAAATAAAGTTCTTTCGTGTAATTTTCTTTCATTAGTTACCTGGAAATTTGGAAAGGTAAATAACTTAGACAGGGATAGGAGGAGAGAGTCGAAGCCATACGCTCGAATTGGAGACTCTGCAGCATTCTACGGAAAGCAAAGAATAACATATTAGTACATTCCTTTCAGATGATAATAATCCTTTTTATTCTTATTCTCTAGATTTTGTTTAAATATTCTGGGAAGGAATGCTTTGTTTATTTGGCTTAAATACCATCACATAAATAAATTACAGCGATGAGAAATAGTGGCTCAAACAAACCGCAGTGTTTTTGTAATCATAATGAAAATACTTCTGGCTTCCACCAACTTTATCATGGCCGAAATGAGTTCCTTATATGAAGGGTTTAAGATAAATACCGCAGATCGATTGCCAGTTTTACAAACCACATATTAAAAAGGGATCTCTTTAGAAAATAAAATCGGGCACAACTTATTATTTTTTAAAATAAAAATGAGAGAAATTGACAAAAAGACTTTCATAAATTCTTATAAAATAAAAAGGTTTGTGAAATTGCGTTCTAACACAACATGAACAAGGAGAAAGCGTTTGTATCATCACAATAGACGTCAAACAAAAGAAGTCCCAATCTTTTTGGGCCTGGACTTAACCACGTAATATGAGAATACCTTTCAATGCGGAGTTCTATAGTCCAGAAAGTTATGGCAAATCGATTTATTGTTTTCATCTTTAGTTCATACTTGAACTCATTATACCTTCTCAACATAATTGCATTCGTTTATCTTGAAACACATGCAAGGATGTTGGGAAAACTGTTTGCTCCTTTTCATTATTTTCCTTCCAGAATACATAAATCGAACTAGAATCTTTATCCTTAAAGCTAAACACATATTGACTTCCTAACTCAAGTAACCATATTAGCAAGCTTATAACATAATGTATTAACCAAAAGGGCCATAAAATGTACATATTTCAAACTGATATTTTACATAAAAACTAATGCTATGGTGTAGACTGTTTGTTCAGTAAAACAAATTTTAAAAAGTTCCCGTTAATTTTACTTTATGGCTTTAATTTGACAAAGGCTAAATTTATTATAATCTTGCTAATATTTAAAATCAGTCAAAATTGGCTTTAAAATAAACGCAAAGCTTGTGCTGAGGAAATGGCGAAGAAACATAAAAATGGCCGCTAACCCCCGCCCCCCATGGCGCTGCAGCCCACGCAGGGCCTCGGCCTGCCAACCTACTGCCGGCCTCACGCCCACATACGCACGACAGAGGTGGGCGATCATCCAACCGATATGGAGAGAAGATGTGGCCAGCAACACACATCCTCCAGCCGGAATGTTGGCTCCCAAGGCCGGCAATAAACCCGAGTTTTTGATTTTTTGCTTCCAAAATTAATTTCAGCCTTTAGGTTTTTCCGTCACCTGTTTTAAAGGCCACTGAAATTCATAGTTTATGGAAAAGATGTCGATGCGTTATTTCTCCCCCGCTGCTTAAGTTTCTACATTTGGCAATCGCTTAAGTATATTAATAAAAGTGGGGGTACAATTGACGAGGAATTCGTTAAAACTTTTCTTGAATGATACAAAAGTAACAAGTGTTTCATTTATTCTTTATAGACCTTTTACATTAATTCACATTCATATGTAGATGCATTTAATTAAAATATGAATATACATTTCTTTGAAATGAACAAACAGAATCTTAAAGCTAGTATGACAAGTTTGATAAAGTATTTAATTAAAATAGAGATACTTTTATAATTAAATAGTTGAAGTTTAAGATTTGTATAGCGGTTAATGAAATATTATGGATTACTGGCTAAATGTTTCTGAATTTCACCATTTCCTCATTATAAAATTCACAGCAACATCAAACAAAACTACTATCCAACTTTGACTGACTTCATATAAATTACAGAAATTTGCAGTAGTTGTGCCAATCTTTCTTCGAGGTGCTGTAAAAGAAACAAAATAAAACAAATTATTCTTGGCTAGTGGATATAGTAAGACGAATATTTCAACACCAAATCACAAAAATTAGCGCAAGAAGTGTTACTGGAACCTTAATCAGCTCTTTTATGACCAAGATCATTTATTTATGAATAGCTTCATATTCATACAATATAGTATTCATCCATATGGGCCACACAAATAAATATTTGTATAAAAAAGCTTAATGCAGCTTTTAAAAAGTGTATGTAACATGTGGGAAAGTAAAGAGAGAAAAAAAGAAAAAGAAAAGAGCAGCTGTTACTTTATAGGATTTCTTACTATATCCTTCGTGGCTGGTTTCTCTCTTATCTTCAATAGTTATTCCTGCAAATATGAAGTATTATAATTGGCTTTAACAAGCAAGAAGCAATTAAATGTATAATTCAATGACTTTGTGTTAATAACAGGATGTTTAAAGCTTGTAGAAGAATTACATTATTTAATAATTGGAAAATAAGGGAGAATGTATGTATGCTAATTCAGTTCGGAATGTATACAGTGTTTCAAATGTCACTTTAGAGTTTAAAGCGTTACAAGAAGAAAACAAATAACTTGTTGACCAAATAGTGGGTTTAGGTTTTCTCAAATATGCAGCATTCTTTCTGTGACGCTTTGTAGTTTTCTGGCAATGCCTCCTCTTCTAGAGGAAAATGTTTATTTACTGTAAGATTATTGACTAAGCCCCAAAAACTCATTCCTTAATGCAACCCAACGACTGAAAGCCGGATGAATTGAGATGTATGGATTGAAGGTCGGGTTGACGGATTGTGCCTGCTACTGACAAGATGTCCATTTGTTTGGTTTTTTTCAGGGTTGTAGTTATGAAATTGAATACGAGAATGTGTTAAAGAGTCAAGAGCTATAACGTTTCTCAAACACTAAGATAGTGTGTTATAAATGCCTTAGATGCAAAGGAAAAATGATAAACAACAACACAAGGTTTTTATGTTTGTCCTAAGTAAAATAGATTCATAATGCTATAGAATTAGAAAAATGTGATACATTCACATGACTTTCTCTACCCTCTAGCGTTTATTAGTGGGTGCACAAATTATTCTTACTCAAGCTTATTTATCTATCTACTACAGTTTAATCCAAATAAACTTTTGTAGAAATAGCTACATTACACATTTGTTAAAGATGCAAAGGGGACAGCGACAATCAAATGTTTAAGAACTGGACGCTATATGCTGGCCTTAAAATTCCATATTGTTTCCATGCAATCGCGAGAAACAACTGAAAGTTGAGAGGACAAGAGAATGACCAAAAAATGACAATTTGAACCTTTAATAACGGATTTCTCAGAAACGACTTATGCCACAAAAACTTATTTTAAATAAATGGTGTGTTTTAAAGAGATCTACATTTCTTGTGCAGTATGTTTTCGTGTATTGCCTAACGTTTACCAGTGATACAAGATAATAAAAAATTCTCTCCGAATAAAGAGGTCTTCATAGGTTATTCCACGAAAATCCAAGACATTTTATTTTTCATGTAAATATCTTTAATATATGGTATTTTAATCAAAATCGTTAGAGCCATTTTTTATGAAATAAATTTCTAAAAACGTTCAATGTCAAGGGTAGTTAGGGACGGGGAGATTTTGTTTAAAGTCTTCGTGTCGCATCTTTGAAAGATATTGAACCTAAATTCCAAGATTGGTATTTATTCTACTTTGAATTATGTAAGTACAAAAGCAGTATTAAGAGAGATGTGTAAATACTTTATTTGTTAAGATAATACATTGTTGCAGATACGCTAACAAATTGCTTCACACAATGGCATTTATAAGAAACCGGCAGGATATATTTCTGTATTTATTACGCAGTACCTGGGTATCATTTGTTACCACACCCAGTCTCTCATTTTTTCCCTTGGCTTTTCGGGTCTTTTTTGTTTTTGCTGTTAACGCGCGGATATAAAAGAAGATGCGAGACTGGCGGTTATGCAGTGTTTAAAATTCACTGGACGCTATCAGACATTCAACTGTTACCGCCTACTTGCTAGCCAAGGTCACGTAGCCATTACTTTAGAAACAATACTCCGGGGTAACATTAAACGTTTTAAAAATTAAAATAACTTAAAAACTGCAACATGAATAAAAAAAGGAAAGGAATAAAGAGAACTAAAACATAAAACAGCATGAAGCTTCTTTACGAGCAAGTTATATCTATTATGTGAAGTGAATACATTAAATCTTTTAACATGTTTTCCATCTGATGTTTATTTCTGGCATAATTTTTGTTATCGCTGCCACAGACCATGCAGTATTAGATGCTGGTTTATGAATATGCCTTGTAATAATTTAGTTCATAACCTAAGAACATGAAATTACGACATTTTAACGGTTCCTTTCTGCCACTGGATGAAATCGAATCAAAACTCAGGAAATATGTAAATGGAGAACAAAATGAAGTACTTTAAATTGTTACTACTGTTTGTTATTCAGTTGTAGCGTAACCTGGTTCTTTACAAACATGTGACCCACTGCAAACATAGTATCGCTTCGCATTCACGAGTTACATCGCCTCTGCTGCCAATGATCTGTCAATTCGTGTCTTGATTTTCCTCTTGACGTCACCCGGCCCTCCAAACCAATTATCACAGTTTCCTTCATTTGAATATTCGTCTAGTTTGAAAATTTATAGACACAACGAAACTGCCCTAAAACTATGTACAGTGCCGTTTGTGAAAATTGCAACACTAAGAAGCAATGGCGTGAATTCACTGAATTTAATACCACAGGTTAGGTACATAACAAGTAACAAATGATAAACTTTTCAAATCTATACATGACCTTTGAGCTCTAATATTCAGTATTTGGTGTGGCCTCCATGCGCTGTAGTTAGAGCTGCTATACGTCGTGGCATTGAATCAAAAAGGTTCTGAATAAGTTCCTGAAGGATTTCCCTAATAGCAGTTTGTATTCGAGCCTACAAATCCATGACACTGGTTACTGGAGGACCGTGCCGCACAAGGTGCCGACCAACCATATCCCAGATATGTTCGATGGCGACATGTCAGGCGAACGTGCAGGCCAAGGAAGCAATGGTACCCGTCGCTCTTCGAAGAAGGCTTGTACATTCCTCGCAATATGTGGCCGAGCATTGACCTGCTGAAACGTGAACTGTGGATATGCCTGAAGCAGGGGGAGTACCTCAGGCTCTACAACCACTGCTAGGTACCGATTGCTGCTCAAAGTGCCCTCAAGTTGTAGGAGGCGAGATCGGTTGTTGTAACCAAGGCGCCCCAAACCGTCACACCTGATGTTTTTCCGGTATGCCGCTCAACAATACAGCCTTCCAGGTTGCGCTCACCACGGTACCGCCGGACACGTAGACAAGTTGAAGCGAGATTCGTCCGAAAAGACTACACTTTGCCACTCAGGTCCCCAGTGACGGCATTCACGTGCCCATTGCAGTCGGAGGAGCTTGTGGTTTCTGGACAATGGAAGCCGACGTAATGGCATGCATGCAACCAGTCCAACCTGCAGCAAACGAACCGTTGATGCAGACAAGTTCACACCTGTTGCAGTGCTTCAGCGTCGAGGCAACACTGTGGATGAAGCTGTACGGTCCGTTATGGCCTTGCGGACAAGATGACGGTCATCCCGTGCTGTGGTCATGTTCCGTGATCCAGTAGCCGCTTTTCACTGGGTACGACCTTCATCATTCCACTGCTTCCACACACGCATCACTGTCGTAGCAGCATGCCCTGTTCGAGCCGAAATGTCACGGTATGACAAACCCGCTTCCCGAAGACCGATCATTCTGCCCCGTTCGCACTCACTCACATGCCGATATGGCTCCCTTTGACGTCGACGAGGCATACGGGCACTCACTTTGTTTCCACCTTGTTTGACAGCTCTGCACTGACTGCACTGGGCGCAACACTGACCTTGTCGGACCGACACGAGAGAGCTCTACCAGGTCTACGCGTACCCCATCTCTCTGCAAACCTAATCACTTATTGCTTGCACACTCTTCTACGCTTCCACCAGGTTTGGAGTTATTCGGGAAATTCTTTCTTGGTGTTGCAATTTTCTCAAACGGAAGTGTAGCTCTTTTATCTTTGTAATATTTATTTTTTGTCATTTCGACTGCTTGGTCTTATCATGACTTTTCATAATTTTATGACAGTTACATTATTTCAACATTAACATAGAAGTTTATATTTTTTGTACTTTTTTCTTTATCTTATATTTTCTGGTTTGTACACGGCACTGGAGAAATCCAAGATACTGGCTTGTTTGATGTACAATGGGCAATCTATAATGATGTGCTGGATGGTTAATGGTGTGTTGTAGTTGGCACAGGTTGGAGGCTGGTCTTTGGTTTAGAAGAAAAGAGTGCGTTAGTTTGCAGTGGCCAATTCTTAGACGGAAGATGATTACTGAATTTCGTCGTTTAAATGCTCGTAAAGGATGGAAAGAGTTGGTACAGCCTGAACGAGTTTCATGAAGCTTGCTATCAAGTGATAACCACTGTCTTTCATTTCTGCATGAATGCTCGTAGGATGCAGATGATGACGTCTTGGTGCGAGCAGGCTATAGATTGGTCACTTACAGGATGTCTGGGCGTTTCTTTAGTGCTTCGATGGGCGACTTCATTGCCTTCTATATCTAATTTTGAAGCACAAGACACAAATATCTTGAATCATTGCATGGGAAAGCTCAGATTTCTGTGTGGCTAGTAGCACACTTAGGAATCAGCGAAGATGATGAATTGAGCTTTTTGGGGAGACTTATTTATATGTACTCGTAAAGGATCTTATATGGCAAAGACTTCACAAGAAAACACAGTAAACAAGTTCGGTAAGGCATAGAGATATGGTCGGGGTATACACTGCGCAACCACGTCCTTCATTACGAAGGCGGATTGATAAGTCAGTGCCTTTTTAAAGAAAATAACAATTTTTTCCAAAAAATAAATTTTATTTCTCAACATAGTCTCAATTCAATAATCGTTGTTCAACGTTTCTCCAATTTTTTAACCTTCCGAAAATATGATTTTTCGAAGTCAGCAAAATATGAGGTGGTTTCTGCCATGATATGTTCACTGGACGTGAATTTCTTCCCAGCAAGTCAATTTTTCAGATTTGCGAAGAGGAAGAATCGCTCGGAGCCAATTCTGGAGAGGTAGCAGTTCGTAGCCCAATTCCAGAAATTTGGCGATGGCAATGGTTGACTTGTGTGCGGGTGCATTATCCTGGTGAAAGAGAACCTTTTTCTTCACCAAATGGGGTTGTTTCTTTGACAATTCCTTTTGCAAATGATTCAGTATTGCGGCATAATATGAACCTGTGATCGTTTTACCCTTTTCCAGGTAGTGGATGTCCATCACCCCTTGTGAATTCCAAAGGACAGCTGCCATGATTTTTCCTGCCCACGGAATGGTTTTCGCTTTCTTTGGAGCAGGTTCGTCGAAGAAAATTCACTTTTTGATTGTTGTTTGGTTTCAGATTGATAGTAATGGATCCAAGTTTCATTAACCGTGATATAACGCCGCAAAAACTCATTTGGATTGCGCTCGAACATGTTCAAACTTCCCTGTGAAATGGTCACACGATTCCGCTTGTTCTTAACTGTGAGCAGTCGTGGTACCCATTTTGCTGACAGCTTTCTCATACCCAAAAATTCGTGCAGAATGTTATACACCTATTCACTGGAGATGTTTACGGTTTTGGCTATCTCACGGATTTTCACTCGGCAGTCTTCCAACATAGTGTCGTGAACTTTGTTCACCATTTCTTCTGCTGTCATCTCAACCGGCCGTCTGTGCGTACGACATCTCTTGTACTCGAACGGCCACATTGAAATTCTGTGAACCATGTCATGTGATGGAGCAGAGTCTCCCTAATACTTTACAGCTTTTCTTCCGTTTCCTTCACCACGTTATCACGCAAAAAGTAGTGCTTTACCAGAACGCGAAATTCATTTTTCTCCATTTTCTACGAAGCAACACCATCTGCTTATTTTAGACGCTCTCAACAATGTTCTAAGAAACAAATGACGACGAATTTATGCGATTATACCCAGAATAGATGTAAGACTTGGAAGCAAATAAGAAACTGTGATTAGAACGCTATCTCTCGTCAAAGTCATGGACTTATCAATCCGCCCTCGTACTTGCTGAACTGTCGGCAAAGATTTTTCACGTAGTTGTGGTACTTATCTAATAGATGATTGAACGTTTGTTTAACAATGTGTTTTGCATGAGATATAAGTTGGATATCAATTGGCGGATGTTGCAACACCAATGAGGTGAAAATTAAATTAAAGTGGGCTTTATTTATGGACACACTATAACTGCTGTGGTCCTTAGCGTCCCATTCTATATTGAGCGTGAAAGACCGGTAATTTTGCTAGTGGCCTCTTTATCAGCCTTGAGGTTATTTTACGTGCCATAAATCTACGACACGGGACCACCGGCTTTACTTCTCTTCCAAAGGAAGCCATGCTAAGGATTTTTACGCCCGAAAAAAATCCTTCGCCGGGTTTGAGCCCGCGACCTCGGGAACTAGAGGCTAGCATGGTAACCACTACACTACGGAGGACAACACCAATGAAGTGTCTGGTGTGGATAGAACAAAGACATTTGTAGATTAATATCTTGGGAGCAATGCAAAATTCTTATGTAGAATGGACTTTCATGTTGTTTTGAGGGCGCTATATTAGGGATATGTTGTGGGAAAACGTAGCGATGCATTTTATGTAAGGGACATGACGCAATTTTTAAGGCATATGTAAGGTTGAGCATTTTTTCTGCAAATATTCAAGCTAGGCTCACATGCTTCCAATTACAAAATTACTGCTCGTATTGCAGTAGTTTGAATTGTGTCTAGTACTTTGAAAATCAAGGTTTAGTGGATGAACAGGACTCATATGTCACGGATCTTCTCGGGTTTATTCCCTGATTTATTTTTGAAACGTCATCTTTTTTCTTCCTCTTCTGTAAAACTTTGAATGTTCCATTTATTCATAGCCACTATCTGTATTTCAGTGTAACATTTAAGTAGTACTGAGCTTAAACGGGTTACTAATTCTGCAATGTTAATTAAAGTAATCCCATCGTTTGTTAGAAGCTTTCTCATATTTTCTTTATTCCAATTTTCAGTAATTTAATGTTTAGTAAACATGTTTTTTAATTAAACCTAATCATAGGTTATTAAACATGTTATGCCAGTTTTACGATTTACATAAATAAGGAAGCTATTCTGTTTCATGCATTTTCAAGGTGCTGCAATCTTTACAAATAGTTTTCAGATCTTTCCACTGTTACGTTGTTGTCAGAAAATGAAAGTGAGGATTTAAAAGCTTTTATTTTGGCTAGCAATAGTTTTTGTTGCTTTCGTAAACACACAAATGCGAAGCTAGGTAACCAAATTTAGTAATGTTATGATACTCACAAGTTCTCTAAACCGCCTGTCTTTCACTCCCGTCAGCTATTTGCAGTGACCCAACCTGTTACATTTAATGGTGTTCCATAAATCCATTGCAGGAACTTGTCTTCTGCCTTCCAGGGTTTGTAGCAGATAAATGTCTGTTACCGAGTTTCTTTGTAGCCTACGTTCAAAATTTTATTCGAGATTAAAGTTCGTTAGTTCCCAAATATTCATAGCATAAACCTTTGTGCTGTATTGCTTAAATTTTAGGGAAGTTCTTTAAAACCATCAGCGGTTTAATTGAGTGGTTTCTGAGATGGCCGGAGTTTGTTTTGCGCGTTTTTTCTAGTTTTCGTAATTACCAACATCCCTCTTATTCTTTCAGAGTCATTTTATGAGGACAGAACTGACATCGGCTCGCTTCTGAAGCTCTTCAACAGTCTGTTTAACACGCGCAACAATCGCAGCTTCTCCACGCAGCTCCATGTAAGCTGCAGAGATGAGATTCTTACATTCTGTAGTAGGAGTGACTCATATGGACAAATAAAGAATTGAACAAATTAGGAAGGCCTTAAATATAATTAATATTGTAGATAGAAATTAATTAAAGATTAACTGGCATGGGCACACAAAAAGTATGCACCCTAATAGACTGCCATCTGTTTTAATTAACTATAAACCGAAGGGATTCAGGAAGATAGGGATACCAATAGCCATATGGATAGATCAATTCTCTTGATTGTTAGCAAGATTGCTAATCCATAAAGCAAGGAAGGAGAAGAGCGATGTTAATCAAAATATCGTATCTTTGAAGTGATGCCATGACGAAAAATCTTGATTTTTTGCGCATGGCTTATAAATTTCTCTTCATTGTTATATAAATTGGAAAAAAGCTACCACAGAAAAATATAGATCTTATTAAAATATACAACTTATGTCAAATAACTTTTTCATGGTATTAACCTATTCATAAACATCCATTGTATGTTTACATTTTCTCAAATTAAAGCGTTTGATGGTACGTTATCTAGTGGAACAATATACCGTATGCATAAAAAAGTATACATAATTTAAACTGACAGGAAATGTCTGGCAATATTGCATTTCCTCAACATATTGGTATCATAGGTAAGTGCAAGCGTACTTGGATCAAATGTACCAGGTCAGTGAATAGGACGTAGGGAAAAAACCGAGTTTCTTGCATGCTCTCCAGAGCTTACGCCGCTCGATTTCTTTTATGGGGCACAGTAAAAGACGAAGAGTATCGTCGTAAACCACATAACCTCGACACGCTTTGGGATGCGATTCAAGCGGTGCGCTCACTGATACGGAAGCTGACATGACTCGTACTCAGACATGTATGATGCTGAAGCCAACAATTTAACATTTCAAGTAACCACCATGTAGAACATTTAGTTTGACCAGAAAGTACACTTATAGGTCGGAAAATATATTCTTCATGAGAGTTCAAAGTGTGTATACATTTTTTACTACCCTGTATTAGATTAAGGAAATGATTAAGCTATTTGCTCAATTGTCGATCAAACTGTGCCAAAATAAAACAATTTTTGCAGTTGATGCAACTTAATTCGGTGCACTGTCTTGGTCCAAATGGCAGAGAATGCCAACAGATTAGGCTACATTTTGCAGAAGCACATCTTGGGTGGAGGTTGTTTCTTGCAAGTCTTCAGCCACATCTTTATGCTAAGGAGAGGCTATTAAACGTTCGAAGAAAACAGATTAAAAAGTACAAAAGGCGTGTGTATGACAGCGGAGAAGCGTGCAATGATAAAAACTGGTTTCGATAGGTCTGTTCACGGTGCCTTGCGGTAGGACAAGGAACGTCACACATGTGTGGACCAATCAGATGGTAAGCCAACGACCTACCTCAACTGTACCGCAAGGCTGTTTCCAAAAAAAAAAAAACAAAACGAAAATGGGAGGAGCAAGCAGGAATGCAGTCTTGCCTCACAATTAGCATGAGGAAGAAAGCTCTCATTACCTCAGCTTTATAACGAAGTTTCAGACACGGGCGTGTTAATGCCAAAAGCAAGACGAGATACAAAACAATGAGATAAAATCGCATCTAACCTGTCCCTTGGAAGAATATTGACCTGTGAACCGTGCGTGAATTCAAATTTTGCGTTGTTGGGCTGCCTGTAACAAAATAGGGTAGAAAAATAAACAACAATATGCTGTAGTAGAGGAGTGCTGCAAGTAAAACAATGAAGCACAAGTTATTGTTTAAATGTGTCGAGTAACTATTGGTATTGAGAGTGAATCCACTTTTAGATACACGTGTTACATTCGTTTTTAAATTGTGTTCACATTAAACCTTAAACTGAAATATAAAATTTATATAAATACCAATTTTGGTACCTAAGTCGGACATCTTCAGAGGATGCAACGTTAAGATTGTGAGAAAAGATACCTCACTGTAACCACCCTTACACCTGAAAAATATTGTACATCTCATTGAAGCTTCCATTGAATCTTTTGTGGTATTAACCATTCGATGTTGCTTATGAGGGTCATTCAAATGAAACCAGGTCACTTGTGTAAACTAACGGTAACGATTTTATTTACTCAAAAATAGTTGCCAAAACTGTTGGCACATTTATCCCATTGCGACACTAGCCGGTCGATTCCATCTTTGAAGAAGCTAGTAGGCTGCTGTCGGATCCAGGCCTGGACCCATTCACACACTTCGTCGTCCATTGTTAACCCATGTCCGCGAATAGCTTGTTTTAGAGGTCCATAAACATGAAAGTCATACGGTGAAAGACCTGGACTGTACGATGAATGTTCCAGCGTTTTCCATCGAAACTGCTGCAGTGTCGTCTTCACCGCATTGGCAGTGTGTGGGCGGACATTATCATGCAGGAGAATAACGCCATTGGACAACATGCCTGGGTGTTTCGACCTAATGGCTCGTCTAAGGTTCTGTAAAGTGGCTTGATAACGCTGGGCATTGATGGTGTTCCCCGTTCCAGGAACTCGACAAGCAGTGGGCGCTTGTGGTCAAAAAAGAAGGACATCATGACCGTACCAGAACTGGTGTGCACGGCCTTTGGTTTCTTTGGAGGTGGTGAAGTTGCATCTTTCCATTGCTTGCTCTGACGCTTGCTTTCCGGTTCAAAATGGTGACAGCATGTTTCGTCACCAGTGACAATATGCGACAGAAAGCCGTATTCCTCCTCATGATAACGTTGCAGATGACTCAAAGACAGCGCCATTCGAGTATTGCGCTGTTCGGCGGTCAGTTAGTGGGGAATCCACTGCGCACAAACTTTTCGAAGTTTCAAGTGATGATGCATTATGGTGTGAATGGTGTCCACGCTAATACCCAGTAACCGATGGATCTCGTCCACGGTGATTCTGCGGTTGCCCAAGACTAAAGCATTCACTTCCGTAATCATTTCAGGTGTGATGACACGATGAGCCTCTCCAGGACGAGCATCGTCTTCCAGTAACTCGCATCCTTCGTTGCTCCATTCCACCACACTTGAACCACACAGACTGTAATCACCGTACACAGCCTTCATCCATCGATACATTTCAGGACCTCCAACTCCCTCCGCCGCTAAAAATCGAATCACTCCTCGTTGTTCCTGCTTACTCGCCATCATGTTCAGTAGTGGACGATAACTTGTGTGACCACCTTCTCTTCGGCGTGAAACCACACTGTCGCTATGCAACATCAAACGTTGCGTACACTGCAGTCGCTCTACCAATAGATGGTGCCACCATACACGCAGTTACGTGGTACCACTTACGTGTAATACAAAGTTAGACGCACTGACGAGGTTTCATTTGAATGCCCCTTATATAAAACACATCTATATTTACTAGCCATGAGCTCATTAGAAACACATGCAACAATCAAACGAAATGATTTAGTGATAAAGCTGAGGCTCGCAAGGAATTAAGCTTAATATCCTTGTTCTGCCTAATCTTAATGGTTTTTTGTGGTCTTCCCAAGCTACATGACCTTCAAAGTACATGTGACACTATAAAACTATAGATGAACAGTATAGAATAAGACTCAAAGGTTGGTCAACATCAGTAGAAACAATCAAATGGAATAATCAGCAACTCTAAGGCCATCCCTTTACAACAAACCGACTATTTATGTTCGCGTCGTCATTGTCATCATCTTTTACTGCAGGGATTAACCTAAGGTCCTCTTCCGGTTCCAAAGTTGCTTATTATTTATCTGACTATATTTCTTAGGTGTTCAAATATTTCTCTTTCCCTCTGATTTACAGTGGAGCAGTGAGGGGATAATCTTTTAAGTTCCATTCGCTCTACATCAGTCATACCATTTTGTGACACTCGATGTTATTCTTCTCCTTTCTCTCTCTCTCCAAATTCGTATATGGGGGTGCTTGGTCTTGCTAATGCAATGCTCCTTGTACGATAGGCAAACCGAAGAACAAAACAGGAGGATGGGCTAAACGTCGTGTCCCCTTCAGTAGTAACCCTGCCCTGCGTTTATTCAGTTATTTTTTTCTTCTGTTCTAATAGAATGCTGAGATTATTTGCAACCAATCTTTGTATAATTGCTATAATCTTCTAAGATTCAATATTTTTTTCATTCTCTTGCTCTTACAACTCATGCTTTGGAATCACAAATCAAAGTGGGTGACGCCATGGACTTAGCAAATTTCATTACGAGTAGGTAATCTTTTCTAAATTTTCTGAAATTATTTTAACTGCAGCATTTATTCTTTGAGCTCAGTCTACTATCTACATCACTGGATCTATAAACATATTTTCTCCAATCTTAATAGGAGAATTATTTGACGCTTAATTCTATATTATGATTTTTATCCTACATTTTCTCTAGCGCTGAAATATTTTTCTTTCTCTACCTTCTAAAAATGGAGATTTCATTCGAAATACGTCTTTAGGTCCAGCAAACTCCCAAAAGCATTTTTAGAAAAAATGTGTGTGTGTGTGAGAGAGAGAGAGAGAGAGAGAGAGAGAGAGAGAGAAAGCAGCATAAATCAGCAACGAACACTGTAAAACTGCCAACTTTCATATTTGAGTCAGACACTGACACTGTTTAAGGACACCAAGTGAAAAATTTCGAGAAGAATCCCCAGCCAAAACGACTCTTTACATAGAACATGAGCTTTTTTTCTTTTTCTCAAAAACGGCTTTAACTATTTTGATTAAAATCTCATGTTTTTGATATTTGCATGGCTACATATCTTGAATTTTATGTGAATAGTCTGAAGTCCTCTTCATTTTTTATGAATTTTGCACAATTTTATACAACTAGGAAACCATAAAATACAAGAAAAAATGTATTGTAAGAGAAATGTAGAGGTCATTAAAGCATACAATTTGTGTCAACTTTTTCGTAGTCGTTTTCAAAATATTTTATTCTGTATATTTCATTTTAAGGGCTTCCTCTGGCGAAAATGCATGAAAGCTTCCAATTATTTTTTCTTCTTTTCCTTTGAAAGAGATTGTTACTATGATTTGTGAATATATTCCTTTCTACTTTTATTATTTCGTTCTATAAAATTACTTACTTAGTGCTTAATGCGAAATCATTTCTAAAATAAAAAGAATAATAACGTGAATGAGTAACGTGATAGAAGAATCCATTTTTAATGAATGCTATACTATACAAGGTATACTTAGAATTGCACTGGGTAGGGAAAGTTATGTGACTAAGACATAAAAGATTTTCTTTTGAGACTCTTAAATTAAATTATCATGATCTTATTAAATAGATGCAGAGATCTTTGTGAATAAATTTCTGTTCTTGTAAAAGCACAGTGATATGTGCTGAATTTCGAAATTTGAAGTTTCTAATACAACTCTGTTACGCCATTGTCGATAAAGTATTAAAAACGCACGGGTGAAAGAGTAATATGAATAGTAAATAATTCAGGAATAAAGATTAAGAATCCATTAGCTTCTCTTTCTGCCATTGGAAACAAACTCGCTAGTCTTTGTTATCTGTGTTGATCAGTCGACAGTCAAGCACTTCTTTCTGTTTTCCTTTTTCTAATCCGTAGCAAAATCCTTGCCTTCTCTCTACTGAATTGAATAATTTCATGCTCTACCTTCTTCTATAATTCAGTGCCTTTTAAAAGTGTAGTTCTGTAACGTGTCTTTTCCATGATTCTGCTGTCCACTACATTATTAATCGACAGTTAAAGGCTGGAAAACTCTTCTTTTGAAGAAGAGAACCGAAAAGGCCAAAGGAGTTGCAGAAAGAAGTAAAAAAGTGTGGATGCTTAGCTTTACCGCTTCATTCTTTTTACCACCTTTTCTGCTTTCCAAATAGGAGAGGCAAAGCTCTAGCTCTCGCTCTTCCTTTTAAATTATATCCTCCCAGTAGTAGCACTAATTGCAAAGCAATTCCATAATTAAACCTTTACATTTTTTAACAGCTCGATGAGTATTTTAATTGATATTTTGCCTCTTTGTTTGCTCTCTCCCTCTACTTCTTATCTTTGGTTCTTAGTTGAGTATGCTCACCGTCAACAGATGTGACGTAGGAGAAGGTCAGTTAAATTAAAGTACTGATTATGTTCACTAAATGAACGTAATTAAGTTCTACAGGTTCCTGAAGAACTGAATTTTCTTGGTAGACTAGTACCAAAAATAAAAAATACATTTTCAAAACAGCAAATATTATCGGGTAATTTAAAGACAAAACAAATCAGTGTTTAAGTATCTGGATTATGTATATGGTAAACCTTGAAAATAAGAAAGAAATTGTTTATGTAGGAAATTCCTCAATTTCTCCAGTAGCTTAGCAGTAAAATTCATGTAATCCTTCTTTCAAGTAATATGTATTATTTCATTCATAACACTTTTTAATCTTGAAAGACACAGAAGAAAATATTATAGCACTCCTAGTGAAGTAATAAGAATCGGCTTACATAAACCAATACTCTCAGAAGGGTGTGTCGATCACAGTCTCTGTGATTTTTTATTCGCTTGTTTACGTAAGATAAGTACCCAATAATATGCGCGTGAACTATGAATGAAAGGCCCCCCCTCATTCCTGGATTACACAACTTGTGTTTCCGAGGAGTGACATATATTTAAGAATTAAGATATTTTAAAGTGAAATATTTATATCTTGAGCTATATATGTTTGAATACCTGAGGAGGAGACAGTGCTATGAGAGGCTGACAAATAAGGAGTTTGAAAACTAAACCATGGAACACTATAACTTCTGTTACATATAACTTTTCCCCGTATCTCTTAACCATCACAATCATTAATCGCCTCTCGATGAATGAGCAGAGAATCAAGCAAAGATAAGGTTATGGAGAGAGAATTAAAGTACTGGTACAGAATATTACATCTAGAAGAAAATAATATAACAAGACAGTGTATAGAATTTCAAGAAAAAAGTTTAAAAAGTAGAGGGTGGATGTATTGTTTGAAGAACATCCTAGAATCCAGCGGTTTAGGAGAGATTTGATGGAAGGGGGAATAATGAATTAAATGCTTGGAGAGAAGTTAAAAAGAGGCTAAAGGATATAGAAATATAAAAAATATTTAATGAAATATCAGAGAAGTCTTCTTTAATATGAGTTATAAAATATTAAGGTCAACACGAGGAAGGGAGGAATATGTAGGAAAAACAGGCAAGGAAGCAAGAGAAAGTATAGCATGGGTAAGATCAGGAGTATGAAGGTTAAAAGGAATGAGGATGGGAATAACACAAAATGAATGCCCTTTATGTGGAGAGCAGGAGGTTCTAGTACATATACTGTTTAAATGCAGGACCCCTAACAAGTGGAGGGAGGAACAAATAAGTGACAAATGGTCAAAGTTGACACAAACATTGCAGTGGAGGAAATATTTCTGAAGACTACGAGAAGTGTTGGCGACTTGGAGTGTTTATGAATAAAGTGAGAAGAAAATGGTTATGAAGAGTGAAAAGAAACAAGCAGATCATAATATAGCTATTAATTAGAAGTAAGAATAAAGCTGTAAATGTTACACGTTCTCACGAGTGGAAGAAGCTGGGCTGAACGCCAATCCCACTTGTGTCTTGTATACAGCTCGCCACAATAAATACATTACATTACCTCACCTCTCATTGGCTGCTTTGTAGAATATGTTGTTGCGCGATACAAACTAATTCTTTATTTAATACTATCATTTATCTTAATATATTTGAAGAGAGTTGTATAATTTACTTTTACATAAACGGGCGCCGGGGTAGCGTAGTGGTTTCGTTTGCGGCTCTCGTACTGAGAATCCGGGGTTCGACTCCCGGCTCTGAGGTGGCGATTTTAAATCTGTCCTATCCACGCCTTGTCCTGTGAATTGTCATGTGAAGAATCCCCAAGGTCCAACGGTCCTCCGTAAAGCCTGTAGGTCCTCTCATTCCTCATCATCACCCTAACATCGGAGGCAACGGATGCCGCCCGGTGGGTTTAGTCATCGGTTGGTGGAATGAGGTATCCCCGAAGGTCATAGCCCATATGGGGAGCGTTAGAAATGACATTTTCATAAGGTATGAATCAAATAACATAACACAGTTAATGCATATGGAATGTATTTATATTCTTATCAACAAATAGATTCGGTTTAAACTTGCCTCCCAGATTGGCAAAATCGCGTGCATCTAATACTGATGACAAGAGTGTTCTTAATCGGTTTTATCGTCTGACCTTGAATTGCTTGTTTGTCATAAATCGCTATTCAAAGGTGTACATTAGCCAATCAGGGGAAAGGGGAAGGAAAAGGAGCGCGGAGGAATACATGTTAGCAGAGCAAGGTTAAAAGAAACAGGATTTAGATAAAGTATTCATCATTCAAAGCGTTGGAAGAGCCAGCGGTTGTTTCGTTCGCCTTCTAGATAGAGTATTCACATTTGCCGCATTACAGGCTTTGCAGACACCATGACACACTTGTTAGTAAGAGGAGAAGCAAGAATTGAGATTCTACAAGGTAGTGATGCAGAGTAGGTACCATTATTCACACTTAGGTACAAGGTCGTCTGCTAAAGGTGAAAGTTTCAATAAATCCGGAGAAACACGTACAATATGTGTAATTTATTTCTATAAACCACCGTAACACCTGTTTCCTGTTGAAGACGAACGAATTATCACTCGAATGAAAAGATGTGTTAGCTAGTAGCTCAGTACAACAAGCTATTCCTCAGCTTCCATTTCTCGTAAAAAGCATCTTAGCTCTTCCTCGTTTTTAACGACTAAGCTTGCCTCACAAGATATCTGGGATAGGCGGGTTTTTTTATTTCTCCTATCCTGTTTGGAGTTTTTATTCTGCAAGTATTTGCAGTTGGCAAGACAACTCCCAGCCTATGGCTTCTAGCAGACTTTACGATTGTACTTCTTGATAAAAACGAGAAACATGCATAAATAAATAAAGAAACGTGAGTCTGCAGAATACAGAATTCTTACCCTATCGCCGTCATACATACCAGGTTGTATATGTGCCGTGTTGCAAGACAGTTTACACAGACTTAGTAGCCTTATTATTTTACCTACCTTTATTTTATCAATTCATTTCTTAATCCTTCAATTCAAGCTCCTCTTGCAGTTAGTGTTTTAAAGATTTGTATTTTTGCGATATGCAGTGTATGTGTAGTGCATCATGACATATGCTTTTTTCATCAATTAAATTTGCATTATTTTTCACAGAATTTGGTAAATGTACTTAATATGAATATATACGTCTAATTAAAAAAAAACGCTAAAATGCTTCTGCATTGTTCAAAGCAATGAATAAATTTAATAAACGTTCAAATTATCACAATTCAAGCAAAAGAAACTACTTTACAACAATAATTGAAAACGATGACTTTTTGTATTTTTTTATTGCATAACAAGAAATATACGATTTTCACAGGCACGATTTTATACTCAAGTTTTTGTAGGTTACAATTAATCCTCCAATAAAATTCGATTTTGAAAACATGGTAGAAAATGTGTTTGTAACTTCTCTACCACTTATCTGTAGTAGGTAGAGGAAGTATTATATTCCGCCCAAAGTATCTATTCGAGATTCAAATGGAAATACACGTTTTGATGCCCACTGAACAAACAAAAATTACGAATAAAATAAACAAAAAAGAAAACCTCGCGCACGCGTAAAGCCTTTACGATTGCAAAAGGTTTTGGTCCTCCTAAACAAAAACTTTTCAGTTTGGAAAAAAGTTCCTGAATCCGTTTTTTTTTTGTAGATCTGTTTGTAAGTAACAAATTTCAAACACGAGTCGGGTAACCACCAAATTTGGTATTTCATTTGGGAATATTTTAAAGACGCAAGACACTTTACACTTACACTTCTATGTCATAGCCGGAATTTGAACCACGGATCTCTCGGTTTAAATTCGGATGCTCTAACCACCGAGTTACCATGGCAACATGTCGGTAGGACACTAAATTATCCAGCGACTCGCATTTTTCCCGGTAAACCACAAGGAGATCCCAAATTGTTGACATACTTCAATGGCGACTTACAATGCTGTAAGTACATTAAGTCCCGGACATGTTGCCATGGTGGCTCAGTGATTAGAGCAACCGGACGGAAGTGTCCTACCGGCATGTTTTTTTTCGAGTTTTATTTATTGACGCTCTTTAACTGCCGTGGTCCTTAGCGTCCCATTCTATATTGGGCGTGAAAGACCAGTAATTTTGCTGAGAGGCTCCTTTATCAGGCTTGAGGTTCTTTTACGTGCCGTAAATCTACAGCATGGGGCCACCGGCTTTACTTCCCTTCCCCAGTGATCCGTTTCATTAATAGTTGATTGTTTCACCTGTCTGCACACTTCAAAATGTGCGTTAGCGTAGTGTTATCTAATCGAAATACTGTTTTGGGAGCATTTATATGTTAAATATGAAAGACATTATGTATGAATATTTTATAGAACAGCTATGAAAATTATATGCTCCTGTTACACATAAGATTTTTCCATTTTCATACGACGGAAGAAGGAAATTCCGCATTTCACTACATTTTATGCCGCGCTGAAGTTCGCCGTTTGAATACTAAACACTCAATCGGCAGGTGAGTGAAATATAGTGACATTTGACTAGTGCAAGAGCTTGCTAACAAAGCAAATCCTTAGGGCGGTCGGATGGATGGACAGACTCGGAGCTTCAATGAGAGGTAACATTTGAATGAGAGACCGAAAGGGATGAAGAAAAAACAGCCGACAAAAGGCTAGGCTTGAACAAAGAAAAAGAATTGCAATGGAAGGGGACAGCAAAGATAGCGATGACAACACGGAAAATAATGATTTTTACCTGCGTCGACAAGGAACTGACAAAGCACCTTTCAATCAAAACAAGTGTGTCCTTAAAAGTAAGCAACTTCTCAAACATTTGTGTCTAGCGGGTGGTTGCCTTGGGTTCTTGCAGGCGTTTCGTATTTCTCTCAAACCCGACAGGATAGACGAGTTTTCTTTAAACTTACTTCCCGCGTTTATTTAGCAAAATATTTAATAATAATAATAATAATAATAATAATAATAATAATAATGTTGATTTAATATGATAGCAGGCTTTATTTTTGTGATAAACATTAAATCTCATGGTGAATGTATACAAAAATATAAGTCAGCGATTTAAACTTAACAAATCTCAAGTGTTGTACTGATATGATTTTGTCTACGCACTCTTCTACAGTCTTCGTGCAAAACCTTATTTTTCTATCCATTTCTTATTAATACAGAATAACCATTGTTTCTTTACACATTTCGCTATAGGCAGACGAAGAACACAGTGAGTTAAAGCGATAGTCAAATCTTTTCAAAGCCGGTCGCTATGTAATGGCTTTGAAATGATGTTCTCTTTGTATGAACACGAAAAAGAAAGAAAAAAAAATAATTGCGATTTATAGTTGAGAAATGCAAAAGTATTTGGAAATTCAATCCAATAACAAAGAATGTCTCGGAAATTGTTAATACTTTATTATTTAGCATAAACTGCGTGTTTTAATGAGATGTGAATTCTTTTGGATTGTAAGATTATGTTTATCTCTCACGGTTTACCAATTATTCAAACATCATTCAGAATAATGAGGATTCCAAAGGCCTATTCCCAGAAAATTCAATATATACATTTTATTTGTCATGAAAATAGCTTAACCTCGCTCTGCTTCCACTGGTATTTTAATCAAAATTATTAGAGCCATTTTTGAGAAAATCAAAAGTAACCAAACATTTTTCAAGTAAGAGGTAGTTTGGGGTAGGCGATTTTCTTAAAAAATTGTGGTATCGCATCCTTGAAAGGTCCTTAACTTTATGTTTATCAGATGTTTCGTTTTTTGAGTCATGCTGTTCGCAGACAGACACACATACATGCGCGCGCGGACGTTTTTCTAAAATTACTTTTTATGACTTAAGGATAACTGAAAACTGTATTTTCAGTGGAAGCTCGGTATCTATTTTAGACTTAAGGGGGGACTTTGGGTCGTGGTCTAATCTAATCTATGTCTAAAACAATAGTAAAAATGAAAAATGGATGGAAATAGCAAAATGCTGTGCCATCTATCCACAGACAATGAAAGCAGGTAGCCTAGACGGCACCCTAATGCCATCTGCACGGCCCGAAGCAGAAAATGCAGTTGTTATGCACTATGGTCTATGTTCTAACGTGACGAAGTAAGGTGGTATGGTTAAAGGGATGAGACCTAGAAGGTTGTCTGCCACACATCGATCCACGAGTCATCTACTGACAGATCCGTTGCGATATGGACGTGTAGTTAAAGCGACGTAAAATAAATAGATTAATAATAGTAATAAGTTTTTTAGTGGAATACAATACTTCCTCTACTTACTGTAAGTATGTACGTGGTAGAGAAAGTAAAAGCAGGAGTTTAAAAACCGCGGCAAAGGTATAAGACTTACAAAAAGTTCAAAGTAAGTATACAGTTTATCTCTGTTCCAAAAACTGAAAATATTTCAACATGAACGCCATCGTTGATCATTCATTATGGCTTTTTAATGCTTTCAACAGATAATAATCTTTCAAAAAATCTGACTCTTATGCTTATTTTTGCTGTGATAATTTAAATAAACAGGATTTGATATTAAATATAGTGAGATAAAAAACTAACTTTTTCCTTTAAAAACAGCTTTAGATGTTTAAAGTGTTCTGATGCTCTGAGTGGTGGATTCCAAATCTGTGAACTTCACGTTGCCATACCCAAAGAGAACTTGGCAATTACTGTAAGCTTTTAGACCAATTATCCATATTAAAATTAAACATTTTCGCTTACCACAGTCAACAATATTTATCACAAGTATTAGTTCCACAAATTTATGCCAATTTCACATGAACAGTGCGAGGATGATCCCAGAAATAATTCACAGTTACTTAATTTCCGCATTATTGTTATTAATATTATTATTATTATTATTATTATTATTATTATTATCATCATCATCATCAGCAGCAGCAGCAGCAATTGAAGTTATCGTTTGAAGTTTTAATTTCCAAATGCATCGAGTCACAGAGTATCACATCGTTTAACGCAGCAAAATGACCCGTAAATGGATTTTTAGTTTATATGTCTAAATCAGGTGGATTCATGTTTAGACTCTAGGCTTCCTCGTGGATGCGAAACTTTGCATTATCGTAGAGAAGCAGCCAACAGCTTTATTTTGAATATGCATTGTATACATAATTTGGATATTAAAAATTCACTGGCTGTATTCGTCTACCTTTTTCGAAGACCCTGACAATAAGATCTATTGTAGATTCAGCACTTATTTCTCAAAATACTAATCCATAAATTTGTCTACATAAAGCTTCGATTTTGATAAAACAGGTTTAATTTAAGATACCTAGTAGATCACTTGATTGATTTTTCGTCCTCAGTTTACACAAAGAGGTTTTCAAGCAGCTCAGTTGAATATGCAAATTCTTTTTGGGAAAAACTCACACGGTTAGAACAGCGAAACGCAGATAACCATGAGGGAACGAATGCAAACAAAGTGTGCATTTTTTCTTGAGTAATCTTCATACCCGATGATAATTGTTATTTCGAAATCATTTTCTTAGTAATCGCTGCTTGCATTTATAACTGAAAGTTGCATATAAACTCTATGTGGTTTCGGAGTACACCACTGCCGCATTTATTCCTGTATTTCTGTTCCTTCCCACTGAGAGCAAAACGAAACATGGTAAAAATGGGTAGTATGTATTTCATGCATGAGACGATAAGCAACTTTTGAGGTATCGAAGTTATGGAAGTCGTGTGGCCTTTATAAGCACAAGCAAAAAAAAATTACTCAAAGTAAGTGTAGTTCGTGTGGACTGATTTGAATGATGAAAACATTTGAGAATTATTTATGGAAGATGTGTTTTGCTGCCTAGATATGAGTTACGGTGTGTTTAAGGGAAGACTAAGTATCGAAAGTTACAAAAACAAACACTTTAATTTTTTTCCTGGAATCTGTAACTCTTTTTAGCAATAAATTATCTAAAAATCTATAAAGAATGGTCATATTTGTATTATTGTATACACAGTATTTATATTTTAAACATCTATAAAATTGTAGCGTATCTGCCTTGTTGTACTCTAAATTCTACATTGTCCTCCATCGGCAAGGATACCATACTAGCCTCTAGTTCCCGAGGTCGCGGGTTCAAACTTAGCGGAGTGCGATGGATTTTTTCGGGCGTAAAAATCCTTAGCATGGCTTCCTTCGGAAGGAAAGTAAAGCCGGTGGCCCCTTGTTGTAGATTTGCGGCACGTAAAAGAACCTCGAGCCTAATAAAGGGGCCTCTGAGCAAAGTTTCCGGTCTTTCACGCCCAATATATGTGTAAAATGGAACGCTAAGAGCCATAATAGTTAAACAGCGTCCACAAATAAAACTCAATTTAATTTATTTCTGAATTCTGCTCAACTTTACACATAAAAATAATTCCTGTACTCTTTGTACTACAGAGATACATTTCAGCTCATATTTTAAGGGAAGGTTTGCTCTACAAATTGGTACCAATTCCAAATATGGTAGCTTCCTTATGTCCAAGTAGCTAATTTTTGCCTTGTAAACATATCTGAGGTGTTTTTCTGTATTTTTACTTTGAACAGTGTCTGAATGACATTTTCGGATACAAATGACCCGTTTTTTTTAGGAAATATTCAAGATATCTAAATTAAATTTTGATATGATGAAGGCGATACTTTAATGGAGTTATTGGTCTAATTTGGTGTTCATAAGTTGATTGTTATGTTTAAAACATCAATTGCTGATCTATGTTCGTGTAATTAAGAAAAAGATCCTAACTTCACTAATGAACCACATTAATGTATAGAAGTAGATCAGTGAACTAAAGAGTGCATCTACATCCTGTAAAAATTGAGTCTCATATCTAAAATAGTTTATGAGAAATTGGACATAAAGTTAACAAATTTAACATTGGTGGGATATCACTTTTAGTCTGCCCTCAAAGTATTTAGTTATCTAGCAGCAATTTATAGTTGCAGAATACATTTTGAAGCAATATACATAAATGAAAGTGACACGGAAGCAAACAAGCAAACAACATCCGACAGATATTAATAGTAATTTCATGTTCATTTTCATGATTTGCTAGTAGATACGTGTTAAGTTAGACGCGAAGGTTAAAGTCCCCTTGACATTCAAGGACAAGAAGATCAGCTACAAACTCTCTTTGCATTGTGAAGCAGGTATTAAAATTTAAACAGGCTCACCATGTAACGTGCAACTGCATTTCCTGTTGCATTTGGTATGCGATTACAAATAAGGCAAAGGCGACGGGAAGGTTTTACCTTTCTTTATGGTCTTTTTTGTTGCAAGCGCAACTGCATCTCATTGTTTATGCATCCCTTACTTGCAGGTAATGAGGAGTAAAAGTGCTGCCGGAAAATAAACCCATACAACAGGAGAATTATTCAAGCCTCTACCGCATCCCTTCGTGTACAGAGACGCTTCTAAAGGACCACAAATCTACTGGAATTCGTTGACAGTTTGGGTTTAGAAATTTAATTTTAATATGTCTACAGTAGGAAGGTTTAAACGGTGTACAATGCCATAGTGAAACATCGTATTCGTGATCTTCTTCTTTAGAACCAATCAAACTAGATATTATGATACGAGGGGCGTCCAATAAGTAAGTTTCTCTATTTTATAAAAAACATTACACAAAATTGATCGTGTTCAATTACTTTTATTTATATTGTACAATCCTTCCGTTACTTTTCTACATAGTTGCGAGCACAGGACCCGACATGGTACAATACTGTCTTGGAATAACTTGTGTCACGTTCCCAAAAATGCTTGAAATACATGTTGACTATGTAGAAAAGTAACAGAAGGGTTGTACAATGTAAATTAAATTAATTTTACATGATCAACTGTACGTAATGTTTTTTATAAAATAGGGAAACGTACCTATTGGACGACCCTCGTATTTTACTTTCTGTACCACGCACCTAGCACGTAGAGAAGATATTGTATTCTACCCAAAAATTGGATACCGATTTCATCGGAAATATATGTTTTGATTCCCCTGAGTAAAAACAAAATACATTTTAAGAAAACTTCTGTGCGTGTGTATCTGTGAGTGTGTGCGCCAGTGTGTCTGCAAACAAGAAAGATATTTACATGACAAATAAAATGTGTATCTTGAATTTTCTGGGAATAGCTTGTGAAGCCTTCTTCATTTGGAAGGGATATTTGTATAAGTTTGTATAACTGGTAAATCATAAGAAGTAGACAAAAACGTACTACACCAAAAAGTAAACCTCTTTAAAGCACAATTTATTTCACACAAATTTTTGTGTATTAGGCATTTCTGAGATATAGTTATTGATTTGAATTTTTCAGTAAATCATTTTTAAAGTGCTGTCGCTGTTCAGTTGTTTTCCGTGGTGTCACGGAAAGATTATGGAATTTCTGGACCAGTATATAGAAACTAGCTTGATAGAATAGTTTGTGGAGGCTATATGAAAATAAAATATAGTAGGCAGACAAAGTAATTTGACCTAAAACATTAGATTTTTCTGAATATACTGGATTTGAATGAATTAGAAAATTTTGAATCCTACAGGTGGTCTTATACTAAAGCTTCAAGACAGAGCAAACACAGTCACAGATTTCAGACGTTTCAAAAAGGTATGCGCGCCACTGATAAGTACAAAGCACGCTAAATAAGGAAAACAATAATAGTACAAACAACTAATGGTGTGTTGCTACGAAGTTAGGAAGTAAATTAACAGAAAAAGCTTTTCTAGACAGCATGGCCCAAAAGTAGAACTTCTAACACAGAGCAGAGAGCTAAAAGCTTTAGATTATCGCACTCAGTGTGAAAACTTTGGTTTCAAGTCCAATCACATGGCAATTACCCTTTGTATTTACACATGTTTGATAACTGGACTTGGTTTGATTAGGTTTTACTTTTCATTATGTCTTTTTACATGATTAATTTCTGATGACGCTCGCATTATCTGTTCACAATACAAATCGTCATACTTCAATTTATCGCAATTCCTTGTAGAGTTAACCTATACGTTACATTGGCAGCTTTTTTTAAATCTAAAAGTTACTAATTTATCTAACCTACATAAATATTATGAATTCAGAGGAAACTGAAATGGAAGTGAAGTTACAGAAGCAGCTGAAAGAATAACACTAGAATTATTTATCCAAGAAATCCAAAAAGCAATATGATATAGCATTTAATCGCTTCATTGCTTGGTGTAAGGCAAAACATGTAGAAAATAATTTCATGAAAATGACTGCTACGGATTCAACTAAACATCAAATCATTTACATCTGGTTTTTTTAACGTCATTTCTTTTGTTTCGTGAATCTCATTCTAAACGTGATTTCTCTTAGTTTTAGGAATCAATATAATATTATTGATATTTTACAAATTCGAGAGCTGTCTAAAAATAATAGTATATACCACAAGTGTTAAAGGTGGTTTTATTTTGCTCGTAGGATTGCGAAACAAAGGCCTACGACTTTCGTTTTGCAAACATTCCACTCACAAAATAAAAGCCTATTTTTACTCTACATCATAACCTATTATTAAAGCGAGCGAAGAGTGCGCGTGGAAATGCATACTATGGTGGATTCAAATGAGTAGTAATATTTCAAAGGCTGTCAATGAACACAAACAGAAGATAGTGGTTTACTTACAACGCCTGAAAATAATGAGTGATTTAGAATTTTATATAGGTTGGTAACCCTGTATCTTTATAGAGCTTTTAAGACCAACTTTCAATGCTGTATCTATTTTCTGCAGGAAAACGCCTCATCAAAATGTTTCATTAACGCGCAGTGGCATGCAGGGTATGTTTAATTTAAAATTATGCATATTATTGTGAATTATGAAAACGGTACCCTTTGGTTATTACAAACGTCGTTTATTTTGGTATTAGCCAAGGAATAAGGTAGTATTACACATATTTTAATATTATTTACGGCTAATATGAATTTATGAGTAAGACATTCTAATTACTTCAATATCTGAAGTAGTTTGAATGGAAACAATGGAATAATTGGAAATGAACAGAAAGATACATAGGAGAAAAAAGGAAATAGTAAAAGAGAGGATGAAAGGAGAAAAACTTGGCTAAAAGGATAAAAGAGAGCAAATAGAAAAAAAGGCAAAAAGAGGTGGGGATAAATAAATGAAAATAGGAGAGAAGGAAACCGAATAGAAGTACATAATAGGAGTAATCAAGACAATACAGAAGAATAGCATAAAGGGAAATAAAAATAAAAAACTGAAAGGAAAAGGAGAGAACAGAATGACAGAAAAATGAGGAAATCAAAAACGAGTCAAGTCAAAGAAGCGAATAGAAAAAAGTGAACCAAAGAAAAGTAAGGATGCGAAAATAAAACGAAAAAGAGAGAAAGAAATCAGAGCAGAAAGTGAAAGAAAGGTGAAAAAGAAAATAAAAAATGTTTAGATATTTTATCTATCTTCATCTATTTCCGTAAAATTCAGATACCACAACGATGCAAAAGATAGAAGCGCCATTTGGAAGCAATAGAAGGCAAGGAGACAACTGATAAAAAACTCTTACCCCCACAGTTTTTTTTCTACTTCTGCCATCGCTCCACCCATATTTTTTCCGCTAGCTAATCGCCACCTTCCTCCGAGGGTTGGCACATTTTTTTCCCCTCTTCTCTTTCGCCAGTTCGGTTTGTCATGGTTAGAAAAGATGTGAAGTGGGGATAAGAAATGGCACATTGTACTATGGTGGTGGGGAGGGACCTATTGTTAATATATTATGTATTCTCCCCGCTTTCTTTGTGCCCGATAAGGGGTTGCTGAAGGGTTGTGACAAAGTATCTTATCGATACTAATGGCAGGGCTTAGTAACGCGAATGTTTCAGTTTTTCTTCTTTTTAACAGTGAAGCATGAGTAATTGTTAAAACAAGAAATTATTTATCAACAATAAACGAAAATTTTATCACATTCTCCACACTATAATAATTTTGAACATTTCAGCTAAGTATTGATCAACATCTTAACTAATATTTGATTATAAATTTTATATTTAAAATTATTTCTTTCATGTATAACGACCAGTCAAAAACTTATCTATAACAGAGGTCTCGTTAAAATATAAAAGTTTTGTAAAATAAAACTTTTCTAGCCTTAACTTTAGAACAAATACCTAGCATACAGAAAACGACGATGTGTCGCCTATTTATGTTCACTCAAACCATTTCTGGTGAATATTTGTAACTATTAACATAAATAGAAAAAAAATTCTGATGTTCTACATTCACATATTTACTTCGTATTAATCGAGATACACCTTTGCAAAAATAGTTTCATTACACATTTCGTTGTAGGTACAAGGAGGATAGACAAAACCAAATCGATAGTCGAATGTTTAAAAGCGGGACGCTATATCATGGTCAAAAAAGTCCATAGTCTTCCCATGACAACGCGAGAAATAACTGAGTAGTGACAGCACTTGAAAAAATGAAAAGGTATTGAAAAATTCAAATCAATAACAACATATCTCAGAAATGGCTGATGCCAGAAGAAATTTATGTGAAATAAACTGTATGTTTTAAAGAGCTCTATATTTTATGTGCCTCTATTTTCTTAAATTGAATTGAATTGAGTTTTATTTATGGACGCTCTTTAACTGCTGTGGTCCTTAGCGTCCCATTCTATATTGGGCGTGAAAGACCGGTAATTTTCCTCAGAGGCCGCTTTATCAGGCTTGAGGTTCTTTTACGTGCCGTAAATCTACGACACGGGACACCGGCTTTACTTCCCTTCCGAAGAAAGCTATGCTAAGGATTTTTACGCCCGAAAAAATCCATCGCCCCCCGCCGGGTTTCGACCCGCGACCTTGGGAACTAGAGGCTAGCATGGTACCACTAGTCCACGGAGGACGACCTCTATTTTCTGTCTCTTATGGTTACCAGTTACACAAAATCCTACAAAATTCCTTCTGAATGAAGAATACTTCATAGACTATTCCCAGAAATTTTAAGATATACATTTTATTTATCATATAAATATCTTAAACATGTGATTTTAATCCAAATTGTTAGCGCCATTTTCGAGAAAATAAAAAAATTAAAAAATGTTGCATACAAAGAATAGTTTGAGATGGGGGGATGTTCTTGAAAATCTTCGTGCCGCATCTTTGGGATATGCAAAACCTAGCATTTTGTTATTGGATTATGTTATTCATTCAACACACTCACACACGGACATTTTTCCAAAAATCCTTTTTTTATTCAGGGGCCTCAAAAGATGTATTTCCAGTGAAATCACGACTTTGAATTTTTTTGGTTGAAATGCAATACCTTCTCTATCTACTAGTTATATGCTAAAGAAAATAATAAGTTTCAGTGTGTATAACTTTTAGAATAACTGTGAAATTATATATGATAACGGACAGAGAAAGTCGTGTGTAACTATACATGAAATGCTTTTAAGTACAACACATAAAAATAAGGTATAAGCATGCAAAATCTTGACCAAGGCCTCCGGATTTCTTCTCTCATAACTCCTGTTGCAGAGAGGAAGTGAAGACGCTTCATCCTTGTAGTAAGAGCAACGAAAAGAGAATAAGAATAATTAAAAATAACAGCATGGAGAAGAGGGGAGGAAGGCCGACACATACAAAAAACCCGAATTGCCCTGGTCTTCATTTTCACCTTCTTGATGAGAAAATGTTTTTTTTTCTTCCCCTCTTCCTCTAGAAAACAAAGTTTTCGTTCATTTCGTTTCTCAGTTGGCTCATTCCACGTTAGATGTCCGTAGTGTCGCGCTATCCCTCTCTCCTCTCTTCAGATTGTCAATTATTATATCGCTTGCCGCTACTGCTTGCTACAACAAATGCTAATGAGGTCGAGATGAGACGCTTCACTGGTAGGTTAGCTGCTAGCAAGATGGAGCTACTGCACCTTCACTGTCCTTACATACTGTTTTATAGGATACCAGAAGAAATACTAACTCCACAAGTTTAAAAATCATAACTGAAGCTCTGTTGGGTACTATGCTAAAGTTTAAAGCGTTAAAATAATGAATGCAAGAATAAAATAAACCAGATTTGAAGGGAACTTTCGAAATACATTCATCAGGCTATAGCAGGACAATAAAAGTTCAACAAGCTTTTTCGTGTTTATGCATAGGTATATATGTATATATAAATCATAGTTCACAAGTAACCCAGCCTCCTCACTGTTCCCTCTTTTCTGCTTTCCTCTTTGTCCATGTTAATTATATTTTTCTATCCCGAAAAATGTTCCTATTCACTATTTATTTTGCAATTTATTTTTCTCCTCCTTTTTTCTTCTTCTTCTTCTTCTTCTACTTCTTCAGTTTCACCACTAGTCTTCGATTGCTCATTTTTCTGAAAAAGCTTAGTTACTCTGATCAGTTTACACTCTCCATTCTTCTCCATATTTTAGGGACATTCAAATGCTTCAGCAGGGTTTGCGTATTTCGTTGCAATACAAAAGTTCCACATTAGAATGCCACGCTCATGAAACATTCTGAATGTTTCTCTGAGCTTTTTCCTCGAGAGACCACAGAAAATGTTTTATATCTACTGAGAGAGAGAGAGAGAGAGAGAGAGAGAGAGAGAGAGAGAGAGAGAGAGATAAAGTGAAAGGCAGAATCTCTGACAAGTTTACACTTTCCATTTTCCTCCAAATTCACATGCTTGCATTTCTCTCTTCGTCACAAAATTAAGGTTTCCGCACTATAACTGCAATCCATGCTCCACAGAAAAACACTTCACAATTTTTGCCGCAGTTGTTTCCTCAAGCTAAAACAGAAAACTTTATATAGTTACTGAGAGAGAGGGGGAGAGCGTCTCTAAATTGTGGCGCATTGACAATGAAGAATGAAATGACAAGCATTTTATTATAGTGAATCTAATTTAGGTGTGCTTCTTCAGCTTAGTGGAAAAGCTTGATAATATATATGAACAATATTCTCCGGATGCTACTGCGTATATTTTATTGTCTACAATACTTAAGGCGCGTTCGCTACTATACAGCAGCTGTTGGCATTGGTTTTTTCGTGCTTCTATACGCATGGAACAACTATATACATACTTAAGAATGTGAAGATAATTGATTGGCACATTTAGATTTTCGCTGAAATCAGTTCAAAATAAAGAATGGTTTATACTATTCTTTATTTTGAAGAGTCGCCGACTGTTGAATTTATAAGTTAATTACTTCTATAACATTAATTAAGCGAAGCGTCAGCTGCGTTTAAGTCGTAGTTGTTGCTCGGAAAGATCCTTCTCAATACCGCTAAATCTTTCCAACGCTGGCGCGTTCATGTGCGCTATACAACTTAAAAATTACACACGAGAGTCACAAATGTGTACACGAATATGAATGTATGCACGAATGCGAACGTGCCTCTGACTGGAATGCACGAAGTTTACTTAACTTAAGCTCCAGTATCAATACTTCTACCAACGTTACTTTTTACCCTATCCACCATTAAAACTCTATGTATGTCTCTCTTGTTGCTATGCCTGTACCTGTCTGAACTCCAAAAAGTTGCTTTCATTTTCTAATTTACAGAATTGGTTGGTGCCAAGATGACTTTGCAAAGGTACTGAACTAATCCGTAACTGCATTTTAAGAATCTTAAGCTAATGTTTTCTATACTCGCCTGTACTAATGTCTTACTTACATGACTTGCTAATTACCTTTTTCTTTCCATAAAAATCTTCAAACTCAAGGCTTATTACATTATACATTGATTTAATATACGAACTTTGTTTATTACAATTATTTCTTTATCTTATTATCATTCTTTATTTGATTATTTATATCTTACCGTCAATAATTAAGGTATCACTTGATGTAAATGTTTCATCTTAAAATATCCATCTTTCGTTCGCAAAATTTAAAATACTTGCAGGTAGTATTCGCATCCTTCCGTATTTTATATAGATAATTCACAATACATTAGGTCCTGAAATTTGAAACCCATTTATTATTAAACACCAGAACATTAATTTGTAATGTATAAAGAAGCAATTTTATGTTTATATCATGGATCTAAGTTCTGGAAAACGCATTCCAAGGATGAATCTATCACATAGATTTTGAACTTTCCAGTATTCTCTTATGCAGTCTTTGTGCCCGTCCTTGAGAAACCTTACGGTTCTATGTTGATTGCGCACAGATTATATCAGCACTAAACGAGGGGGAGAAAAAATGAGCAACAGTATGGACTGAAGTTGTAAGAGTACCTACAGGATTTTAATTTTCATTATCGTCTCTTTTCTGAGCGAATGTATTCGTCGTCAGAGTCGCTTCTTTTTTATTTCCAGCTTTTGTTTTGTTTTCGTATTCAAAATGTAATCGATGATGCGTCATCCCATGGGGGTAGTAAAAATAAGGGACATGCTAAAGGGGTAAGAAAAGGGTGAAGGGAGAGGCGTGGGCGAATGAGGATTTTGTAACAAATACAGTCCTATCAAAATTACGAGTAACTGAACTGCTACTTAACCGCCTCGTGTGCGGTAACCCAATGATCAACGGCGATTAATACAATGGTACAAGAAACTCTATAAACATACGTAAATTATGTTTGTTTAGGCTATGTTTTCCTTTTCACGGGTAACTTTTAATGTTTATAATTATTATCATACTATAAAATATATGTCAATATTTAGGTTTCTACTCGTCATTTAGCATAGAAGTATTGTGATAATTATTTTTCTATTACATCAAACTTTCGGTATTATTTCCATACAGCTGTACTCATTACGATAAATGTGTCATTTAAATCAGTAGGTGGAAAAACATAATCAGACATCTGCCCAGCGACTGTCCTGATATAGACTTGGTTATTAAATAACGGGAACATACAAGCAAGCACACTCACATTCAGTGGCACACTCTGTACATATCGAGGAACATTTATCATAGAAAACTTTCTCGAGCCCAGCCTCACATGGGCACTTGCAATTACCATAGCTCACTAACGAAAGACTCTATAATACCAAAATTTTTATTTACTTAAAATGTATACTTTATAGGAATGCAAGGCGAACAGTTCCATCCTAACAAGCCCTTTAGTTGGAACATGTTTGATTATTACGATTTTCTCGAAGTTACGACTTGCCAATTGAAAGCATAGGTATCCTAAACGTATATTATCTGTAAAGCCCTTTTATTAAGTTTGATACAATTGGAAACACATAATACAAGATATTCAAAATGTAATTCAAATATAAACCAAATGATTTAATAGCTTCAGCTAATTCAAGTGTATGTTTAATTTATACAGATTTTCCTTCCTTCTTTCTTTCTTTCTTTCTTTCTTTCTTTCTTTCTTTCTTTCTTTCTTTCTTTCTTATCGAATAACCTTCCTCTTTAAAAGTTTTATCTTGACGCATTTCGTGGGACAAACGACCATAGAATCGGAGTACGCCTGGATGTGTGACATCCACAAGTCTGGTTATGGTGAATAAAGAAATGAATAAATGTAGGATAGCAAACAATGCAACTCAACATAGTCTTCTGATAGAGGAAACCCGCGCAAAAGAATGCTGATCATGTTGGTCTGACCCAAATCCGGACCCCCCGAAATCTTCTCAGACCACTCTATCGTTTCTAAGGAGCTCGCGGGTAGTGTATATACCTACTCTCGAACTCTTTCAGTATTAGCAAAACGTGTGCATACTAGCTCAAATACTTCATTGTCGTCGTTTATGTGATTATAAGATAAAGTTTCCTGAAACCTACTGGCAAAAGGGATGCAGTAAAGATCTGAACTACACACACGCATATGAGCGCATATCCGAGGGCGCCTTAAACTCTTCTCTTCCTTCTAGAAATGCTGCGGAGAAGAAGAAGAAGAAAAAAGCCTCTCATCTTCCCTTTTTAGCTATTAACACTAATTCATCTTTCAGGCAGATAGGGATCATCCCTCTCGCCCGCCCGCCCGCCAAAACCGCCCCTTTACTACCTTTCCAACCCCTTTCCTTAAACCGTCTGGTAATCTCCGATAATTTGATTGGGATCCCGCTTCTGGAGCCTACATTCCCGTTATACTAAACATGATCGCAGCTGAGCACCATGTCGGTTATGACACTTTTCAGGCAATCTAATGTGAGGGCAGAGTAAAAACATCTCCGGAGAGAGTGAAACATGTCCTACTCACTGTTTGTATTACTAAATTACTTCTGTTATATTTCTCTGAATTAAGGAAGCATTTCAGCACTCAAAATACATTCTGCCTAACACGATGTATGCACTGCGGTAAATTTCAGAGATATTCATTTTGTGGATGAAATAATTCGTTACCAGTATAAATTTATTTTATTTTTTTTAAGCTTAACGTCCCTTAACCTGGTAGTCATATCGGATGATGAATGAATTAAATGGGTAAAATGATGCTTAAATGAGCCCGGAGTCTATAGAGCTTAAAGTTATCCGAATTTGTCTTCTCAGGATAAGGAAAGAAAACAGAAAAAGTCTTACACGAGTAACTCACCCTAACCGATATTCCAACTCGAGACGTCCTGAATATAAGGCAGACACGGTATTCCCATACCACAGAGGCGGGGTGATACTTTATTATTGTGTATATTTTGGAAAATAAGCCTGAAAAGTCCAATGTTCCCTGTTTAAACTGTATACAAGACAGATACTGACAAGTACAGGGTTGGGGTTTTAAAGTCAAACGAGCCCTATTCTACGGAAAGTGTTTATGAAGAGAATGCTGCAGAGATTTGAAAGGAGAGTCCGCCTGTCGCCAAGGAAACTTCATCAGCAATGGTAAATATCATGAAATATAAAGTCATTTTCATTAAATCTCATTCATTAAGGACTTAGACGATATATCATTAGTTCATTACACACTTTTATTTTTTAACTTTAACACGCTTCAAGCAACTTGGTAATGAATTTTCGATAACATTTCAAAAAATATAACTGTTTTGAAATTTTCATGGAAAAACCTTAAAACATTGTAGAACTAGGACTCAATACGGATTTTTTTCTTTATGTTCATTTAAACGTTCAAAAGCAACGTTTTTATAATGCCAGGTGTGTGCAAATATTAAAACTTGATTTTATCGTAATATTATGTTCTTACATTTTAACCACTTTCTATGTTTCTCGTGACGTAATGTTTGTTAAACGTATTTCAATTTGAAGGTGGATAAAGAAATCTAAAGCTCTTCTCCTAATATCAAGTACAGTTTTGAATTCAGGGCTTTAATAATTTAATGCTTATTGATTATTTACGAAATTAAAGTGATGCTTAATTATTTTTACAATAAAAGTCAGATGTGACACAAAATGTAATCTTTGACAGTAAAAAACTATATTTGAAGAATAATATGCACAAATTAGAAGTTTAGAATTTTCAAAAATTCCACACTTGGAATTATTTCACATGTAACTCGATTTTCAGTTTTCGAAAATTCCTTTCTTGGAAAGTTAGGTACGTAGGACTATGAAGATTTAATTTCTGCTGTATTAAGATGAATAAATCGGGGATAAAAATGTCAGATAAACTGGTTAAAATTTGTAGAAATTAGCAATTTTAGTACAGAGTAACCTCAACTGGCTAGATCATATCAGATGGTTAGCGAATTAAATAGGTAAAATGATTTTCAAATGAGTTCAGGGTCCATAAGAATTAAACCCACCTTAACCAGATAACTCACCACATTCAAGATGTAGTCCTCTGTGGTCTAGGGGTACCTGTAGTTTCTGAGGTCGTGGGTTCATGCCCGGCGGAGGGCGATGGATTTTTTTCGGGCGTAAAAATCCTTAGCATGCTTCCTTTGGAAGTAAAGTAAAGCCGGTGGTCCTGTGTCGTAGATTTACGGCACGTAAAAGAATCTCAAGCCTGATAATGGGGCCTCTGATCAACATTTCCGGTCTTTCACGCCTAATATTGAATGGAACGCTAAGAACCATAGCAGTTAAAGAGCGCCTATAATATAAAATATACTATAATATATAATATAACTTAATTTTTCAATTCCTTTTTAAAATCAAGAATTGAACTTTGGGTGTCTTAAATGTGAGGCAGACACATTTGTCATTTTTGTTAAAATAAAGGCATTCTGAGCAATGAAAAATGTAGGAGTAGTGACTGCGCAATTATAGTATTTTAGGAAACACTTTGGTTTTATGTATGTTTGCTTATGCTGAGTTCTTATTTATGACTGCCCCAAAGATTTTGGAGTACTGGTAAATGATATCATCAAGATGGTTTTCACAGCCTCTTTCAGTAACTGGCTGTGTGCAATGAATCTCAAATACAGTGAAGTTTCTTTTGTATTGTATACCAACCGAGGTTAGGAAATAGGTAACATAAAACACGGGAGATATTTTCACCCCCTTTTTTTCTGCGGCTTCCTATCACGAGAGAAAAATGTTAAGCTCTTGATTCGCCGCAGGGGGTGTATGAACTAATGGCGCCCACACTCACACCCCGATGAGTATTCGAATTAAAAAGCGGGGGAGTTGGTAATTTCAAGGGGTGCAAAATGTCTCTGTGCACGAAATGATCTCGCGAGATTTAAGTAAGGCAAAGAAAGTTTTCGCTTTCAATATATGTTTGAAACCACGGAGAAATATGAGGAAGGTGACAGAAATATAATAGAAGGTGTTTTATAATAGAATATACATGTGCCTCTATCGTAAATTTTTATGAAAAACTGAAAAAAATGGTACACAAGAAAAGTAGTGTGATACCTTTTATTTATTTGTCTATTTATTCAACTTTCTATGCCTTCCTTTGTCTGCCCTTTATTAATATCTCTGTATCTACATGTGCCAATGAACTGAAATTTTCAGGTTTTGCAAAGATTTCTCAAAGGTCTTGAGCGATAATTGTTATACTTTCCAGCAGCAGTTTGTGCTTTCTGGGTCCTTTGTGAAGATAAAACTAATAATTTTTTCTTTAATGTTAGGAAGAAAGTCACCCTTCTGCCAAAAAAGGACAAATAAAATAATCCTTCAGAAACTATTCAGTGTTACCACATGACACTGGAGTGCATTGAATCGTGCCGATGTAATAGGCAGTTGGTAAGGAAATATTAACCCGCCTCTGCCACGCCCAGCCCCCAACCCTTACCTGGCTCTAGCACTCCACTTAATTTTTGCTATACTCCCCCCCTTTCCTTTGCTCTTGAATATGAAACCGACCTGTGTTCATAGATTAAGCTTGAGTGCTAGACTTTTCACATCAAACCAATACAGGCGGAGTGTGGAGTGCCGTTTCGAAGAATGGCTTTTAGTCACTTAGATGGAATGTCCCCGTACTCCTTCCCTTTCGCCTCACCTAGGTCTGGCTTTTGTTTATAAGCTAATGCATGTGTCTCCGACTTGAATTCAAACCAATAAGAGATTGGATCACCCAGGACTGGTATGGAACACAGGCGGTATGGAATTTCTGCCAACATTAAATAAAGAAAAGCACTATAGGTAACTAAAGGCATCGGCATGTTTCCGTGCACTTGGCTCTGCATAGAATGCATACGTATTAATCTTATGCGCCGTTGAGCTTCGAATGTTTAGATAGGCGTGAGAATATTAGCCAAAAGGTGATTTGAAGGTGATGCGCGATGTAGTATTTTTATAGCCAAACAAGATCAGTGATAGATTCGTCATACTTTGCGCCGCTATAACTTTTGTGTTATTTCACTATTTTGCCTTCTTCCAAATTGTTATATGTATTGTTTATATGATATGCACCGTATTTCAAGCGATTGCAACCAACTTTACTGTTTCATAACTAATGAACGATCCTTCTATCATTAGTGGTAAAACTGGTATTCCAAAATCTACACCGTGACAACCGTGAGTATGCAAAATAGAAAGAATACCAAACAGGACAGAGAAGCCAGGCAAGCCTGGTTTTGAGGAGAAGGATTCCGAAGAGCTGTTGTTTCCTATGTCTGATATAGTTAGAATATATCGGACATATATATCTATATATCGTGATTTTCTGCATAATTTATTTTCTCATTTTGAAATGTAATCTTTTCTCCAATAAACATTTGATAGTATTGTATGAATCAAATTCTTGAAGGTTAGATTTCGTTTATTTTCACTATACTGTATTTAATTTCTAAAGCTTGAAAACATCAATAGTTTTCTCTTGCATTACTATGCCCTATTTTATAGTATTTTAAATGTAGACAAAATTCTTACCTCTATTAATGTTCGTCCCCGTTTTGATAAATTTCTGTAGCCGTTATTAGATTTTCATTTTTTCAGAAAATAGAGTAGAATAATAAAGGTATGAAATAAATATATTGATTTAAAAATAACTGTATGAATGCCTCATATTTTTAAGAGCAGTCTTTAGATAGAAATGAAAATAAACGTTTTTCCAAATACTTTTCATCTCCTTAGTAGATGTTGCGAAAACAAATGAAAGGACAAAAACACTTGAATGGCGTTTCTCTTCAGAAGAAGTAAGTGCTTGTCGAAATACTGTAGCCGCAGAGACGAAGGGTGGTGGCGGTAAAGAAAATCGTCGTAAACCTCTTGAAAACCACTTCACAATTCAACCCTTCTTTCCACCAGCCTCTCTCCCTTATTCCAACCAGAAACCTCAAAAGGATTAGACTTAAAAGATTTTCTTTTATTTTTTTTAGACGTTATTTTTTTCCCTTTTGCATAAAGAGAAAAACCGGAGCGTTGAAGCGGTACAAATGAAGATTCCGGAAAAGAGACGATTTGATAAAAGAGGGTGCGAAGGGAAGGGGTAAAATATCTTTCCAAGGCTTTCGTTTGGTTAGGTTTGTACCACTGCTTTTTTCGCTTCCATTATCATCTGTGGGGGGTAATTTAATATAAAAGGTCTTGTTCCAGATATATCTTGCATAGAAAAAACGTCTCAAGTGCTAGAGGCAATTAAAACTAATTAAATTCATTTCAACGTTTTTGTTTGAGTGTTAAAATGTGAAATAATATCTCGTTTGCCATTTAAACTCCGAGAACGTGGAGCCTATACTAGGACACCTTTCTATAATTTGTTATTGTGGTTTCAGATTGAGATTAATAAGGCATATTTTTGGCTTCTTTTTAATTTCGTAAATTTATTACTCCAAATTGAAAATATATTAAACAATATAAGCCAGGAAGTGCAAGAATGCCTTCATTATAAATAAACACACGAATTCGTTTAGTCCTAATGTACGTTTTTTTCTTGCCACAATCAATCACCAGTTTCAGTCATACAACTTAAGTTCAACAAACTTAAATATTCTTTCTTAAACAACCTATATTTTTATTCTCTAGGCTAAACATAAAACTTAAATCATTGCCTCATATGCATACATAGTTTACTGGCAAATATAATCTAATTTCATAACGTAAATAGTGCATGAGCCCACGCTGACAGTCGATATGACAGCTGCTACGTTATGGATTCATTTCTTACGTCTTCCCCATCACGCATAGTTCTTTTGTTTCACTTTGAAAAAAGACGGTGTTTCTTACTGAAGCCACGTAGACCGTACGTCATTCGTACCTCTTACCTTTCTTTTATTTTTATTCCTTGCATTTATTCCATTTCTTTCTCCTCCTTTGGCTGTGGCTGCTTTTAATCACATTCATCTGTTGTTATTTTCTTTTAGTCTTTTTAAAGTGAGTCTTATTCTTCAACTTTTTTCCCTGTCTTTCTTTTCTTTTTACCCCTCCATCTCCTGCTGTTGTTATTCTTTATCGAGAATCTTTTTAATGTATTCTTTTTTTCTTGGTTCTTTTGCCTTCCAGTCTACCTGGATCTCCACCCGCACCTAATAACAATGTCTCCCCCTTCCTCTCTCTCTCGCTCGCTCTCTCTTCTGCACGCACATCAGCCGAGTTATCCATTGAAGCTTCTATAGAAATCTCTTCGGACCAGATGGGAGCCCCAAAGCAATATCAAAGGGTTAAGTCTAGACTATAATTATATCTATTTTTTGTTATATTTTTCCTTCCAAAGGGGTGTGGAAACATGTGGTTACTTTGAGGTGTTTCGGGAGGAGAAGAGAAGAAAAATGGTCATCTTTCTTTTTTATTTCTTATGGTGTATTCTTTGAAAGCAAAAGTGTTGGTGTTGTTGGAGAAATCACTTTTCTTTCCCACAGAGCTGCAGCTCTGGCAATGTATGTGTTGCTCGATAGGCATAAAAAACACATTTTAAAGAATTCAAGCTTTGGTTAAATTGTATCGCGTGCGATCAAATGAACATTTCTATTATCGCCTTTAATTATAAAATGGAGTAAATAAAAGCTACAAATGTAATTTAAACATTTTTTATATTTACCGCAAGGTTATTTACGCCTTAAAATACTTTCCACGTATTTATACTTTCTGTAGATTTGCGATAGTCAGATTTCAAATAACAATAATATAGCTTATGTTTCTTCTCCCCAGAATTAAAATATTGTGACCTAAAAATAGCGTGAGCTTAATGAATGAAGCATGCTTTCTATTAGCGTTCGGTACTGCTTTTTTGTTGGTTTGTATTCTAACTGTATACGTGATATAACTCACGAACTGTTACACCTATGATGAAGTAAAATGAACTTTTATATATAAGGCTTTAAAGAAAAACTATGAATAAATATCAAAATTGGTGAAATCAATACAAAATTAAGAGTAGTTTATATAAACATGCTCCGAAAAAATTGTGTTTGAAGTTATTTTCTATAAACCCATAACAGTAAAATTTACTAATGTAAGTAAATTAGAATATCACAAAATAAACACTTATGAAATTTATTATGCTCCGAACTTTTTCAACGAATGCTTTACAATGAATGAAAACATGAAGAAATTAAATGCACATCCGTCATTCGCACAACTTACTCTGCAACTGTAGCCTCCCCCTCCATTTAAATGCCAGTTTTAGCATCTAAGGCCATATCGATGGCTTTGGAACAATTGCTTAACAGCAATGACCACTCGTGTTACTATGGTGTATCTTTGGGTTTGTTTACGTTACATTTTCTTTCTAAACATTTAATACGCACACACACACTTCCAGACTCTAATGAGAACGAGGAATAAACCTGAGTAAAAAAAGTTCCTAACCTCTAGCCGGGAATCGAACCCGGGACCTCTGGAATTGGAAGCAAGCATGCTAATCACCATACCACAGAGGTAGTCACGGAACCTTTGTTTTACACGCAAAATAAAGTAGGAGCTGCTGCAGTTTTTTAAATTTATATTTGAATGTCGAACCATTTATCACCTTCACATTATATCCAGCGAAAGTGGACTCAAAGACGGTACCGAAAATAGATTGTGATTCAATTTTTTTCAGAGTAATAACTAGAAAGCTTTGTATTCGATTACCACTGTCCTAAATGAAGTAAATACAAGATATTCAGGGTGGACCATTTAAGCTGAGACTGTACAGTGGCTCAAAATCTAAGCGTTGAAGAAAGAAATGTCTAATAAAAGTTGCTTAATATTATGGGAGAAAGTAAATGCCTTTAGTCGTTTTATTTGGAGGAGTTGTGATGGTCGTTATAGGGTCAATTTAGTTTGACCTTAATTGTAGGTTCCTATTTAAAAAAATTAATTTGACCGTAAAATGACTATTATGTCTGCAAATAAAACCGCCTATCGCCAAGGAAAACGCGGCGGTAATAGCTGGTTCTTTGGTGAAATATAAAATACTCAAAGGCGTGGTAATTACCGCAAGGTAAAAAGAGGATTACTTTTAATTTCGAATTTTAATAACTGGGGATATAGGAAGCGTTTTTTATTTATTTTAGAACAATCGACACGAAATAGATTTTTTTGAGACGTAAAATACCCCGAAACTTCACGAAGGAGAGAAACAAATCTTTATGTGTCAAACTTAGAATTAATATTTTAGTAATTCGGATGGACCCAGCAATATTATTGTCCCAGGCCTTTTGAGAGCAATGCAGAGGAATTATAGAACTCCCTAAAACTTAAAGTTAAAAGTATGTAAAACTTAAAAGTATGAATTAAAATAATTTTTAAAAAATTTGAGTTTGATTTTTATCAACGTTACTTAGTATTTTAAATAAAAATCCGATGCAACGGTAGAGTTGTTAAGTGTTTAAAATATTACAGATAAATAAAAAATCCTGTTGAGAATAGGCATGACAGTTGGCAACTTCAGCCACAGTATCCCTTAAGTCATCTGTTTTTACGCAGTTATCGTGGAAGGAAAACGCTCGTCTGCAATTCAGTGAGCGGAAGTGGAATGCGAGCCACTTTGTCGTTTCTGAAAAGGGTAAAGGGCGGAAGAATGAAGACGAACCTGACAGAGTGTAAACAACGGTAAGCGATATCCACTCAGCTTCTCACATGTTGAAACATCATCTTAACCATTCGACCTTCCCCTTCCGCTTAATTGGGGTCTCTTTTTTTCTTGAACCGCACCGACCGCAAGTACAGGGTGGTCCACAAACAAACTCGCGGCGCGAATGAACGAAAATTATATCGAAATTTCACCGGAAATGCAACTTTTGAGCTCCACTGAATCCCTACCTATTTTTTTAAGGATATGGTGCATGTTTTGTGTGTGCCTATTGTATGTTTTCTGTCTTTCTGTGAACAACATAAATAAGAAATGAAAAGTAGGTAAATTCCAAATTTATTCATAAGTAAGACAGTGTTTAAACATGCCAGGTGTATACTGAAAAGAATTCTTTTACCTAAAAATAATCTTTATATGGAAATTTTTTCATGTTTTTATTTTCTCAAAAATACCTTTAAACACGTTGACTAAAATAATATGTATTCAGACATTAATGTGACTATTTATGGTCAGGAATTCAATAATGATCAATCCAATTCACAGCTCATGTAACTCTGAACTAATCACGCCAGACTATCAGTGAATCTTTCCAAAACGAGATTGTCGCATCTGATTTACAGTTTCTTTTTGAAATTGTGGCAGATGATTCATATTGTTTCTGATTTGTAAGCTATACAAACGAAGAAAACTTTCTCAAAGAATACAGAAGGCAGAGCTACGTTGACACTGTTATGCAATCAATTCATTAAATGTTATATAAAATAATTTTCATTTTATTAATATCGTTTATTAAACGTTTCATTCAGTAAATATTCTAGCAAATCCCACTCGTGAGTTCAATGTTAGTCAGATATTATTGAACTCGCTCGTGATCTTATATCAATGTGAATGTATTGAATTTTCCTTGAACCGCCTATGATATCCTCATACTGATTAGTTGACTACATTTTGTATAATTGGAAATATATAAGATATAAGACAAAATGTACTTCAGGAAAAATGCAAAGCTCATTAACCTTGCTGTTATTTTTGGGTCAATACGACTCGACAAGAAACGTATCTTTCTATTACTAGTTTAAATTTTATAGCTGATACTTGTAATTTTATGCATTTGTTTCTCTTCATATGTATTACTCATAAAACCTGAATTTAAAAAAAACATACATTTGTTTATTTTATAATTGAAATTGTTACACTTGTGTTTTTTGGGTCATAATGACCCCATTGCTTTTAAAATGAATTTCTACATTTTTTCCATTAAGTTTCATGTCTCACTGTATCTAAATCCATATATATATATATATATATATATATATATATATATATATATATATATATATATATGTCAATGCATACAACAATATAGCAGCCACTTGCAATGGAGAATACATTGTTGATGAAGTAAATGCAGGAGAATACAAATCAGTTACATCTGATTGACTGTTGAAGGAGGATATAATTTTACTTATCACAGTGAATGGTGAAATACTTTGATCATGGCAAATCGTTGCCCCACCAAAGTGAATTGGAAGCTTTAGGCAATGTATCTGATAGTTCCGAGGATATTTCCGAAGAAGAAATCCATACTAGTGAAGGTAGCAGAATATTGTTCTTCACACAATGATGATAGAAGTGACAATTTTCAAACTGTGGAAGTGGTTCAATCGAAAGATAAAAACATCAATTGGGGTTTAGCACCCTTTCCACAACATGGAAGAGCATGCAGTACTAACACAATCAAACAAACACCTGGTCCAACCAGATATGCTAGATCCAGAATAAGTGATACAAAATCTTCTTTTCAGGTAATTATGAACAAAATACTTTGCAGTATTGTGCTGAAAATGACTAATATTTAGGGCCGAAGAGTGTGCGGTGATAAATGGGAAGATTTAGATGAAATTACCTTAGAAGCATACATTGGTACGCTATTGCTAGCTGGTGTTTATAAATCATATGGTGAATCAACAACAAGCTTGTGGGATCCAGAATCAGGTAGAGCCATTTTTCAAAGTTTCTTTTGCATTTCTCGAGTGTTACGTTTTGATGACAAGTCTGATCGACGGGCACGAAGAGCAAATGACAAACTAGCACCTATAAGGGACTTGGAACAGTGGGTGGAAACGCTTGCAAAATTATACAATCCTGGGTCAAACGTAACGGTTGATGAGCAACTGGTGGGTTTCAGAAGTCTCTGTCCCTTCAAACAATATAGTCCAAGTAAACCCGCCAAATATGGAATAAAAATTTGGACCCTGTGCGACAGTGCTACTTCATATGCTCTGAAAGCACAAATTTACACAGGAAAACTCCAGGCATAGCACGTGAGAAAACCAAGGTATGCGTGTTGTCATGGATCTGACTTATGAGCTAAGAGGACAGAATGTTACATGTGATACTTTTTGCATCCTATGTATTGGGTCAATCACTTCTCAAAAGAAAACTTACAATTTTGGGGACAATGAGAAAAAACAAGACAGAGCTTCCTAATTTATCAAGCAAAGAAGAGGTCCACAGTTCAAAATTCTATTTCACAAAAGATACCACAGTTGCATTTTATATTCCAGAGAAGAATAAGAATGTTGTAAATATGATAAAGGTTTTACTTCAAAAGAAATGAATACTTTTCATTTATTTATATTTTGATATTTTTTCTGAAAATAAATTTATACATTTTTATTTTATTGTATATTGAAACATGCTAATTAAAAGGAAGGAACAAATATAATTATACTCAGTTTCTCTGCCTGTATTTCGTCCAATACCAACGTTACATTGCATAATAGTTCTTAATCTGTATTAAGAAAGAATTAAATGCAATTAAAAGACAAAAAATATTTCCTTAACAGATATATTAGGATTTTCTTCATCGGGTCATCATGACCCACAAAGAGTGTAAACTGTTTTTAAGGAGAACAGAAGGGTTAAAACACACAATTTATGTGACATTTTCGGTAGCATTAGGAGTTTCTGAAATATTCTATACTGTATGTTTACACTTTCTCAAATACGTCATCTGAAAAAAAATGTTTTTGTTTCCTATCACAAGAGCTCGTTACCATGACTAAACATTTGAATGCTGTTTCCTTAGGTTGTATTTAACTAAGAACTTATTGTTTACTTTCCTAGGCAAAAGCATATAGCGAATAAAGTACCAAATAGAAGAATCGCCTTTTATATGACTAACTTAATATATAACGGATGTGCGTGAATTTGTCATAGGTAGAGAAAGTCGCGTTAGTATTTACGTAAGCATTTTATTTTTTTTATTGCATCCATGTTATGCTGTATTGACTGTAGAGCTTTGATAACCGGAATTATTCAACATGCATTAAAGATGAGACGAAATAATGTAGCTACGATTTTTATATTTTTCTTTGCTTATCACTGATTGGTGTTTCAAAGAATTACAATCTGTTATTTCATTGCCTTCTTTGAAATATTTGGCTTAAGGCGCGTTCTGGATGTTTAATAGCATGTTAACCGTTAAAAAAACAACAAAACAAAGAACTGAGGGACATGTGCTGACCCAAACGTATCCATAAAACCAGGCAATGGAGATATAAAATGGCCAGAACTTTCCTTCAGAGTGTTATCTGGAGTTCTTTGGTATTGCCTTTGAATTGCAGGAATGAGCTCTTACAGTCGTTCTTGAATGATGGGATGGGATAGAGGATGGGATAAGCTGTAAATGAGATTATGCTTAAATATGTGATATGCCACTATGAAATATTGAATGTAAGCTAAAAGGTTGAACAAAGTAGTGATCATGTATACGTAGTTATCTTACGATGTAAGAATAAAGCTTTGCCAGCTTAACTTGTCAGGTGTCGATTGTTCAGTTTTTACTTTCTCTACTACGTATAGTAAGTAGGGGAAGTATTGTATTCCGCCCAAAATTTCGATACCGAGATTTCACCGGAAATACATGTTTTGAGACCCCCTGAATCCAAAAAAAGCATTTTTGGAAACATGTCCGTGTGTGTGTCTGTGTGTGTCTGTGAACAGCATAACTCAGAAACGAACAGTCGGATAAACACCAAACTTGGTGTTTGGGTTCAGTATCTTCCAAGGATGCGACACGAAGGTTTTCAAGAAAATCCCCCCACCCCAGAGTACCCTTTACATGGAAGATTTTTCGAAAATTTTGATTTTCTCAAAAATGGCTCTAATGATTTTGATTAAAATATCATATGTTTAAGATATTTTTATGATAAATAAAATGTATATCTTGAATTTCCTGGGAATGTCTCCAAAAGTATTCTTTATTGTGAACGACTTTTGCATAAGTGGTAAACCATAAGAGATAGACAAAGGTTTACTACACACAAAATGTAGATCGCGTTAAAATACACAATTTGGGTCATATACAGTTTTTTCGTTGAGTGAACCATTTTCGAGATATTACTTGTTATTCCCTTAAATTTTTCAATACTTATTTTCTCAAATGGGAATTCGTTATTCTTTTTTTTTGTCTTCTATATGGAAAGAATATTAATCTGTGGCAAAGCGAATGGTGCTGCACCTAGCAACCAGCTATAAAGAGATATGTATGTGCTTAAAGGCTACTGTATTTGTATATTTCCCTTGCAAATATATATTCCTCTTACATCTACAAGAAAATTAGCAATAAGATAGAGTCTGCAAATGTTTATCTCGATTAATATGAAGTAGATGGAGAATAAGCGTTTGTATAAATAGTTTGTACAAGAGTAGAGAAAGTCATGTGAGTGTAACACATCAGAATTTTTGAATAACACTGCAAATCTTCTAACCTTCGCATCCTCGAGTTACATTGCTTCGGCTGCTCTGCGACCACTCAACTCATGTCTCAAATTCATTTCTACCGCTGGATGAAGTGACCCGTTTTATTGTATGTAAGAATCCTGCATTTTTGGCCGCCGTTTGCTTCACTGGAATATTTCCATAGTTGAAGGATTGTAAGTGCAACAAACATGTTTTAAAAATGAACCGATTGAGGTGTCACCCTTGCTCTGAACTGTAATTGTAGTCTTATGCACATTAAAAAACCTCTTGTTAACTTTGCGGCACATATTCTTGTCCACATGGTTGTGCTGATCTTAGATTAGATTATTGTCATACAATTATATGACTTGGCACTTGTGCTCAGGGTCCTGAAAATGTTATGATGGACAAATTGTTTTTAAATAATGGAAGATATACACACACAAGTTCATTCACATTCACGCACCAGACTCCGTGCATACCGAGACTTCTTGTTTATACACAAAATTCTCGAGACCAGCAGGAAAACGAACCCAGAACCCTTCGTATAGCAGGGAGGCATTTACCGACCGAGGTAACAGTCAATTCATCCACATAAAAATAGAAAGTTAATTCATTTTATTAAGCAGTGTATGCAGGTGCATAATCCAGACGAATCAACTTTGCCATGACAGAGACAAAAAATGAAGAAGTTTACTAAAAACAAATCAGCAATCCTGTCATTCATTAAACTAGGGAACCTTTACACCTTTTAAGCTGCAAAATAATTGTGAATCAATTACGTAATTTGTAAAGCATAACAAAACATAGGGCAGCTTACGTCTTTAAAGCAAAATTGCTAACCCAACTGGACTTTTATTTAGTTTCGTCACCACTTAAACAGCCGCCTCTTGACATTTGTGACTTCCGTAATGCTACTGGTATCTTTTCTTGAAACAGCACCATAAAACGTTTCCATATTTTTTTAAACCCCTTTTTCCTCCGGCGATTTTCAGATTCTTCCCACACCTTGCGAGTGCAAGCGGGGAGAAAAAAAAAAGAGGGAAAAACCGCAGAGCGCCATTAACTTTGAAGGACTTCCTTTAAATTATACTCTGGAAACCTCTTTATTTTAAAACCGTTTAGGGGCCACTTATTTGCTACCCCGGATCAAACCCAGTGCGTCTTCAAGAGTTCTCATTTTTTTAGGCACGTTGCCCGTTTCCTGGGTCGATTTTTTACTCATTTTATTTCTTTTGTGGATAAAACATGAAGCAAAGGAAAGGGGAAAAAGGCAACCACAAAGGAACGAAGCGCTTAAATATCCCATTTATCTGTAGAAACATCAACCTATAATTTTAAAAACACACAAAGCGGTCGTAAATAACAACTATTTTGCTTAGTCAGGTAATATTGGTTTTGTTGTCAACATTGGCAGTGATGTGTTCACTTTACCTGCATGGGTCTATACCGGTGGAACATCAAAAGCACGTTGTGTTATCGGCTACCTGACCTTTGCTGAAGGCTACTGTTGGACACCTGGGTACCATGGTTTCCAGGATAACGAACCGGCAGCGAAACTAATTTTAGATCTACAATACCCCTAACAGCTTGCTAGCTGCAAAATATGTACAAAAATGAGAAATAAGCATAAATACAATGGTCCTACATGCAGACTAGTATTTTAGAGAGGTTTGTTAGTTCAGCAAGGGATATTGTTATTTTAAATATATGTACCTATGGGTGTTAAGTTTGGCGAGAGATTTATTTACACTTTGCAATATGATGATATTAATTTATATTAGCCGAAGAATATGATTATTTAGAATGTAAGTACAGCAATCTCGTTGCAGAATATAAAAGGTCTGGACACAAGTTTTGGAAAACATAATTACATAGTTATAGAGGAGAAAAGGATTTTATTATTGAGAATTAAGTTATTAAATATACAGGCAGCTAAAAAACTGTTAATAACTGTTGATGGAAAAAATTATATAGATTAATGAAGGCCTAATAAAGTAAAATATGCAACATCAACGTTGAATACCACATTATGGAATAATAATATTATAAAATAATGTAATGCAATTCCCGGCTAGAGGGTGGGAAATTTCCTTTGGCAAGGATTATTCCCTAACCTCAATAGTGTCTGCAAGTGTGAATATGTGTGTGTATGAACTTAATGTTTATACAATTAAACCAAAAACGTAATAGCAACATAAAGATTAATACAATTTTAAACGAAGAGCATTGTTCAGCAGGTAAAGAGCCAGGGGCAAAAGTGTAATAAGATATGAGATGTTCCAAAAGAATGAGATGAAATATATATATATATATATATATATATATATATATAAAGAAACCAAAGTAAACTGCATAAAATAGTTATACATGGATAAGAAGTGTGGATTATTGGAGAAAGTGGGCAAGGCTTTAATCGGAGAAATATAAGAAATGAAGTAATTATACAGAGAATGAAAGTACAAAATAGCATTGTAGAAGTTAGATCAAGAAGACAATTAACTTGGTATAGACAGATGATAAGAATGAAGAAAGATTGACCAACGTTGGTATATGAGCGAATTCCAGTAAGAAGAAGGAAAGGACAACAAATGACAATGGTTGGACAGAGAAGAATGTTTTTGTGCAGGGTGAGAAATGTATATATATATATATATATATATATATATGATTGAATTGACACTAGGATATCACAAGATGTGAATAACATTATAAACTGGCTGAATAATAATTTCATGTATGTCATCATCAGCACAGTCACCATTGTCAGTTTCAAACAATGAATACTATTTCTCTAATATTTGTAGCTGTAGTAAGTAGAGGAAGTATTATATTCTACCCAAAAATTCTATTTCGAGATATCACTGTAAATACATGTTTTAAGACCCCTGAACATAAAGAGTTCATTTAGGAAAAGGTTCGTGTGTCTGTGTGAGACTGTGTAACACCATAATTCAAAAACGAAATGCTGGATAAATACCATACTTGGTATTTGAGTTCAGTATTTTCCAAGAATGCGATACTCACATATATATTCCCAGCCACAAGCTACCCTTTAGATGGAACATTTTTCGAAGCTTTTGATTTTCTCAAAATGAATAACGATTACGATTAAAATGCCTTATACAGAATCAACCAGAACTCCACCAACAAACTTTCAGAGGTTGTTCAGAGATACCCTCTGAGTATTTTTAGTGCAAGGGACCCATGGTCTTCAGCTGTTCGTTACAGAGTAACAATGTAATTATGATTTATACGTTTTGTTACCTCAATCATCCTTGTTTCTGTGAAAATACCTTCACAACCGTGAAGAAACCTGTATAATGTGCAATAACCAAAACGTACAACACACAACACAAAGTAATGCAACATTTCGCAGACGAACCACGCACACTTTTATCACAGTGTATTCTATATGATCTGTCAGTGTATGGCACAGTAGTAATAAATGCAGAGCTGTTTTCTTACAGGTATTATCCAAAATGTCGACCGCCAGATCACGGCAGAGTGTACAGCGACGCACCATCAACTGCCTTACACGTCTAAGCATTCCAAGAGTTTGGTGTACTGCTTCCGCAGCTGTGATAATCATAGCAACCAGATTCATGCGAGTATTGACCAGTGTCTTGTAAACTAGGCTCTTCACATGCCCCCCAGGAAGTCCAAGTCTATTTGTCATGTCTGGTGACCGAGCTGTCCATGGAACAGGACCACCACGTCCAGTCCATTGTCGTCCAAACTGTACATCAATGTGGTTCCTAACATCGAGTGCAAAGTGTGCCGCAGCCTCGTCATGCTGAAACCAATAAGTGACGAATTCTCAACGGCATATCTTCTAGGAACTGTGGAAGGACATGTTGAAGGAACGACGTTTTGTACACGACTCGTTTCGGCGTATCAGGAAGTACGTAAGGTCCAATTACAAAATCGTTGACAATACCAGCCCATACATTCACAGCAAACTGCTGTTGATACGATCGACACACCAGTGCGTGTGAATTTTTGTAATCCCATACAGGCTATTCATCCTGTTGAACATGTCCTTTTGTAACTTGGTCTCGTCTGTAAACATCACTGAAGTAGGAAAATTGTGGTTTTCTGCACATTGCAGTAGGAACCTTTTTGCAAACTGCACTCGAAATGGGAAGTATGCTGGCTGCAATGACTGTGCACCTTCTGTGGATGATACGGGTGCAATAGTTGTTCATGTACGACCCTCAAATAGTTGATTGACTTGTGTTCAGAGCTCGTAAAACGCTCCAACTGCTAGCGGCAGGATTGTCACCAATCGCGTGTAACACTTTCTCTTCCAGATCGGGTGTTCTAGCATACCTCTCACGGCCAGTATCTTCCATTATAATACGGAAGAATCCAGTTTCTTGTAGACGTCTATGTACAGAAGTAAGATACTGTGATGTGGTTGTCGTTAGTGCGGGAACAGCTCAGCATACCGTCGTTGTGCCGCTCTTTCATTGCATCCAGTGAACCCATACACGAGATGCTTTTCGGCCAAATCTTCATCAGTAAAGCTATCCATACTGCTGTTTAATGCACAACTAACACTACCGGAAAAACAAAACCCTAGACAGAACGAAGCAGTACTGAATGCAAACCTGGGGGCAACGAGTTAATGAGGCCATTACTGTTGTCAACAGCTGGTACCGTGAGCAAATGGAACAATCTGTTTACAAACAAGACACACAGCGCATACCATCGACATTTGCACTGTTGTGCAGTATTTTCAATACAATACAGATGCAAAGCTAATTGGAGCAAGAATCCAAACGAAACACAATTGCTGTGTAAAGATCCGCTGGAGACGGTGGTTCCCTCTTACCAAAAAAATCAGAATGCATCCCTGAACAACCCCTGAAGTTTTGTCTGTGGAGTTCTGGTTCACTCTGTATTTAAAGTATTTACATGACAAATAAAATGTATACTTTGAGTTTTCTTGGAATAATCTGCGAGGTCTTCTTGATTGGGATGGAATTTTTATATAATCTCGAATAATGGGTCAATCGCAAGATACACTACGTGATCAAAAGTATCCGGACACCTGGCTGAAAATGACGTACAAGTTCGTGGCGCCCTCCATCGATAATGCTGGAAGTCAATATGGTGTTGGCCCACCCCTATCCTTGATAACAGCGTTCACTCTCGCAGGCATACTTTCAATCAGGTGCTGGAAGGTTTATTGGGGAATGGCAGCCCATTCTTCACGGAGTGCGGAACTGAGAAGAGGTATCATGTAGGTCGGCGAGGCCTGGCACGAAGTAGGCGTTCCAAAACATCCCAAAGGTGTTCTATAGGATTCAAGTCAGGACTCTGTGCAGGCCAGTCCATTACAGGGATGTTATTGTCGTATAACCACTTCGCCACAGCCCGTGCAGTACGAACAGGTGCTCGATCGTGTTGAAAGATGTAATCCCCATCCCCGAATTGCTCTTCAACAATGGGAAGCAAGAAGTTGCTTAAAATAGCAATGCAGGTCTGCGCTGTAATCGTGCCACGCAAAACAACAAGGGTTGCAAGCCCCCCCCCCAGGAAAAACACGACCACACCATAACACCACCACCTCCGAATTTCACTGTTGACACTACACACGCTGGCAGATGACGTTCACCGGCATTCGCCATACCCACACCCTGCCATCGGATCGCCACATTGTCTACCGTGATTCGCCACTTCACATGTTTTGCCACTGTTCAATCGTGTAATGTTGACGCTCCTTACACCAAGCGAGGCGTCGTTTGGCATTTTCCTGCGTGATGTGTGGCTTATGAGCAGCCGCTCGACCATGGAATCCAAGGTTTCTCACCTCACGCCTAACTGTCATAGTACTTGGAGTGGATCCTGATGCAGTTTGGAATTCCTGTTGATGGTCTGGATAGATTTCTGCCTATTACTCTTTACGACCATTTTCAAATGTCGGCGGTCTCTGTCAGTCAACAGACGAGGTCGGCCTGTACGCTTTTGTGCTGTACATGTCCCTTCACGTTTCCACTTCACTATCACATCAGAAACAGTGGACCTAGGGATGTTTAGGAGTGTGGAAATCTGGCGTATAGACTTCTGAAACAAGGGACACCCAATCACCTGACCACATTCGAAGTCTTTGAGTTCCACGGAGCGTCCCATTCTGCTGTTTCACGATGTCTGATAACTACTGAGGTCGCGGATAATGAGTACCAGGTATTAGGTGGCAGGACAATGCACCTAAGATGAAAAACGTATGTTTGTGTCCGGATACTTTTGATCACATAGTGTATGTCTTCCTTGTATCTAGGGGTAACATGCTAGCCTCTAGTTCCCGGCGGAGAACGATAGATTTTTTCGGGCGTAAAAATCTTTGCATGGTTCCTTCGAAAGGAAGTAAAGCCGGTGGTCGAATGTCGTAGATTTATGGCACGAAAAGAACCTCAAGCCTGATAAAGAGGTATTTGAGCAAAATTTCGGTCTTTCGCGCCCAATATAGAATGGGACGATAAGAACCATAGTAGCCAAAGAGCGTGCATAAATAAAAAACCACAATTTAATTTAACCATAAGATATAGACAAAAACATACTAAACAAAATGTAGATCTCTTTAAAACACAATTTGTTTCAAATAGCTTTTCCTGTGACATCAGTCATATCTGAAATATCAGTTATTATTAGTTTAAAATTGCCAGTACTTTTGTCAATTTTTAAAGAACTGCCGGTATTCAGTCGTTTCTCGTGATGTCACGGAAAGGGTATGGGCTTTCAAGGCCAGCATATTGAGACATATGATTATCAATTCTGCTTTCTGTATCCCAGTTGTACCTACAACGAAACGTGCAATGAAAGTATTTCTGCAAAGGGCTATTTCGATTAACATGAAGTAGGTAGAAAAGTAAGCTTTCTAGGAATAGTTTGTAACATATATTTTTACTTTCTCTACTACGTGTAGTAAGTAGGGAAAGTATTGTATTTACCCAAAAATTCGATACCGAGATTTCACCGGAAATACATGTTTTGAGACCCCCTGAATCCAAAAAAAAGTATTTTTGGAAACATGTCCTTGTGTGTGTCTGTGTGTCTGTCTGTCTGTCTGTGTGTCTGTCTGTCTGTGAACAGCATAACTCAGAAACGAACAGTCGGATAAACACCAAACTTGGTATTTAGGTTCAGAATTTTCCAGAGATGCGACACGAAGATTTTCAAAAAAATTCCCCCACCCCAGATTACCCTTTACATGGAAGATTTTTCGAAAATTTTAATTTTCTCAAAAATGGCTCTAACGATTTTGATTAAAATATCATATGTTTAAGATATTTTTATGATAAATAAAATGTATATCTTGAATTTTCTGGGAATGTCTCCAAAAGTATTCTTCATTGTGAACGACTTTTGCATAACTGGTAAACCATAAGAGATAGACAAAATTTTACTACACAAAAAATGTAGATGGCGTTAAAATACACAATTTATGTTATATACATTTTTTTGTTGGGTGAACCATTTTCGAGATATTGCTTGTTATTCCCTTAAATTTTTCAATACTTATTTTCTAAAATGGGAATTCGTTATTCATTTTTACTTTCTCTACTACGTATAGTAAGAAGTATTGTATTCCACCCAAAAATTCGATACCGAGATTTCGCCGGAAATACATGTTTTGAGACCCCTGAATCCAAAAAAATCATTTTTGGAAACATGTCCGTGTGTGTGTATGCGTGTCTGTGAACAGCATAATTCATAAACGAACAGTCGGATAAACACCAAACTTGGTATTTAGGTTCGGTATCTTCCAGAGATGCGACACGAAGGTTTTCAAGAAAATTCCCCCACCCCAGACTACCCTTTACATGGAACATTTTTCGAAAATTTTAATTTTCTCAAAAATGGCTCTAACGATTTTGATTAAAATATCATATGTTTAAAATATTCTCAGGAGAAATGAAATGTATATCTCGAATTTTCTGGTAATGTCTCCAAAAGTATTCTTCATTGTGAACGACTTTTGCATAACTGGTAAACCATAAGAGACAGACAAAATTTTACTACACAAAGAATGTAGATCGCGTTAAAATACACAATTTATGACATACAGTTTTTTTGTTGAGTGAACCGTTTTGGAGATATTGCTTGTTATTCGCTTAAATTTTCAAATACTTATACTATTTCTCAAATTCGTTATTCATTTTTTTATGTCCTAGACATGCAAAGAAATTGGAAAGCCCCACCTAGCAACCAGCGGTTAAAAGATTTGACTATCGTTTATAACCTAACATGTGCCCCTTGATCTACAAGGAAATTAGCAATAAGATTGACATCTCGATATCTCAATTAACATGAAGCATATGGAGAATAAGCGTTTGTAAAAATAGTTTGCACAAGAGTAGAGAAAGTCATGTGAGTGTAACACATCAGATTCTTTTGTCTTGGATATGCAAAGAGTATTAATCTGTGGAAGGGAATGGTGCTGCACCTAGCAACCAGCTATTAAGAGAGATGTATGTGCTTAAAGGCTACTGTATTTCTATATTGCCCTTGTAAGTATATATTCCCCTTACATCTACAAGAAAATTAGCAATAAGATAGAGTCTGCAAATGTTTAACTCGATTAACATGAAGTAGATGGAGAATAACCGTTTGTAAAAATAGTTTGTACAAGAGTAGAGAAAGTCATGTGAGTGTAACACACAATATTTTTACTTTCTCTACTACGTATAGTAAGTAGGGGAAGTATTGCATTCCACCCAAAAATTCGATACCGAGATTTCACCGGAAATACATGTTTTGAGACCTCCTGAATCCAAAAAAAGCATTTTTGGAAACATGTCCGTGTGTGTGTCTGTGTGTGTGTGTGTGTGTGTGTGTGTGTCTGTGTGTGTGTCTGTGAACAGCATAACTCAAAAACTAACAGTCGGATAAACACCAAACTTGGTATTTACGTTCAGTATCTTTCAGAGATGCGACACGAAGATTTTCAAGAAAATACCCCCACCCCAGACTACACTTTACATGGAACATTTTTCGAAAATTTTAATTTTCTCAAAAATGGCTCTAACGATTTTGATGAAAATATCATATGTTTAAGATAATGTTATGAGAAATGAAATGTATATCTCGAAATTTCTGGGAATGTCTCCAAAAGTATTCTTCATTATGAACGACCTTTGCATAACTGGTAAACCATAAGAGATAGACAAAATTTTACTACACAAAAAATGTAGATCGCGTTAAAATACACAACTTATATCATATACATTTTTTTGTTGAGTGAACCGTTTTCGAGATATTGCTTGTTATTTCCTTAAATTTTCCAATACTTATACTTTTTCTCAAATTCGTTATTCATTTTTTTATGTCCTGGACATGCAAAGAGAATGGAATGCGCCACATAGCAACCAACGATAAAATATTTGACTATCGCTTAAAAGCTACCATATTCCCCTTGCATCTACAAGAAAATTACAAATAACATTGACATCTCGATATCTCGATTAATATGAAGCATATGGAGAATAGACGTTTGTAAAAATAGATTGTACAAGAGTAGAGAAAGTCATGTGAGTGTAACACATCAAATTTTTTATGTTAGTTGCACGGTTTAAGCAAGCTACAGTTTTAAAACACGTCGAAATAACTAACTGTCATACGCGGTGTAAAAGTGAGAAGTAGACAGCGGAATAAAGTTAACCGCGTTTAACATGTAACTGGAGATGGTGCATCCGACTCACCGCGCTATAAATCTCGGAACAAGGGCCCCGAAACATATTAAGGATCAGATAATGCGTGTAATAAATACTGAAGGTAGGGATTTTTCTTCCGTTTCTGCCTGACGTAAAAGTACACATATACATCATAGAAGAAAAGGGTTGAAGCTGTGCAGGTTCCTTGCTACGTATAGAAGACAAGAAAATCAGCTCACAAAAAATTCTTTAAGCACATTTAATAATACTATTTCTAATGAGCCGTTCGCATTTACATTAAAATGTCTTTTAGTACTTAGAAAACTGAGAATATTCATGGCTCTAAGGTCCAAAATAGATGCAGCTATAAACTTATTAAAATAGTAATAACATTGTTTTCCATTTTATTCAGTTTTAAAGCAATGCAACTGTAAAATTGGGTGGTTCTTGAAAAAATCGAAGATTGTGCTCTTTTTCTCCATTAGGTATGTTTACAATCCATACCTTCATTAGATGCTTTTTGTTTACTAAAATCAGCAATATTTAAAGCTCTGTGGGGGATATTTAAATACTCCGAAGCATAATACTGTGACACCCATTGCAATCTTGAATATTGTTTTCTTCAAAACCGTTATTTCAGCATTTTTTATCACTTAAAATGTTCCACGCGTCAACATTTTTGAAAATTAACTTGTAATTTTCATGAAAACTTTGGAAATGATTACTAAAGAGATTGAAATGCTTGTTTTTGAAATTACCTAATTACTTTATTTTTTGTTAAATACTTTCAAATTAATATTTTAATAAAGTAGAAAAAATACATAACAAACTGTTTGTACTCTCTTCTCTCATAGGTTCATACCAGCTTTAAAAACTTCAGTAGTTTTCTCTATTATAATCTGTTAAAGACAACATAAAATTTGGAGTAGAATGTAACAAACTATTCGACACCTCGGGTATTTTAACTAATATAATATAAAATGATTAAATCAAAAACTTGAATATGTTTGAAACAAATGCACATAGTTGGTATACTGTCTTTATATTACCATACTGTGCTAAACATTTTAAGTCGTTCAGATGAAAACTGTGAATTTTAGGGTTTCTCTAATGTGCTTTGCTTAAATGCGATACCAGATAATCGGAAAATTATATTTATTTATTTATTCAAATAGTTATGAGAACAATTCTGTGAATATTCTGGATAGTTTAAGCTTCAAAATTGTTGCACACGGGGTATATTTTCATACTAAAATTTAAGAGATAGTTGGGATGTAAATCACTATCGCTATTTACCCATCAAGAATATATCAATCATGTTTCCGGCACTCTTTAGCTTTGGAAGCCTGCAATAATTGTTAAAGGACGAAAATACAACTATAGCAACAATAATATGAACTATTTAACTATTATGTGTAATTCGGTACTACCCAGTGCCTATTCTTTACGGAACATCTCTTAACAAGTAAATTCCTTCTAATCCAATGTTTAAGCCAATTTATCTTCCTGATAGTTTCAGTATTGTTTTTCCTTGCCCTCTTTCTGAAGCAGCTTTTTTACTTCTTGCTCCTACCACCATTACTCCCTTATTACCTGTTCACCAGATGCTAAATATATTAGGCTAATAATCCTGAAATTATGGGATATTTTTTACCTCTGTATTGGGCACATCATTGTCTCCTGAGGTCCCCAGGCCATTCATTTATGTCACTGCATAACTAAGTAAATTTATCGTGTTATGGATCTTGGATCATTAAAGATGTAGACAAAATAAAGGTGCCAGCTTCGAAAATTAGATTTTCATGCTTATTTTAAAGAAAATATTTGAAAATACAATATATGAAATTATACAATAACAGTAAATTAAACAACGAATGCAATTAAGGCAGATAAAGTTGCAGACATCATCTTGATCGGTTGTGCTAACGTGCTTTAAACACTGCAAGAGGTGAAGAAATGTGGGGAGTGGATGTGAGTGGCTGAAAGAGAGTTATTTTCAGTTGTACTTCCGGTTCCGTTTTCCTTTTCTTTTATGCCATCAACAAGAAGCAATATTCTCGAAAATACGAAGCAGTTTGACCATTATTGGAAGGTTTACCCTAAACTAGGGCGTATTTACGTAATCATTAACATGGGTGTTGATAAGAAGAAGGAGGTTGTTAATATAGAAGCGGGTAATTAAATGCACAAAATTTGGAGGTGTACTTTTTTTTTTTAAATACCTAACCTTTCATTATTTTCTTCTCTTTATGTAGCACCAGCAGGTTTATTTCTACTTTTAATCAGCAAGGTAGTTTTTCTCGAAGGAGCTCTCGTAAAATTCTGTTCTGTATATTAATGTAATCTTTATCGCCCTCAATTCTTACATCGTGAATAAGAAGGGGTTGAAAGAGATTAGATAAAATGGTGCAGGTAGTTTGGTGCGGCTGTTATATATTAGCTCCCCCTTTGCCAGTTTTCTCTCTAAAACGAAAAGAAGGCTGTTACATTCGGAAGGGGTTTTTAATTTCAGGAAGCCCCAACACTCACTATTAGCCAATTTCTTTGGAGGAGGATATCTATGGTTTATGAGGCAATTTTGCAGTTGATGTACATTATCCTTCTGGAAAGCAGTCGCTTCATATCGACTCTTTCGATCTCTCGAGATGTTGTCGACCTTCTTGTGGTTTCAAGGTTGGCCGTGCCTACATGTAGAACAGAAGAGGATAAGAACAATGAGAAGAAGAGCAGATGTTCGCTGGAGAAAAATGGCCCCAAAGGGTCATCATCGTTCCGTATGTAATTGTTAACAAGAACAAAAATCTGATGGGTTGAGTCTTTCCCTACGCCCACACTGGCACACCTTTGTCTTCTTCCGCATCCGGACCTGGTTCTCTGTTTCATGGTTGTTTGTGTCAAAGAAGAGCGGTAGAAAATTGTTACGATGCCAAGGGATGTGGGAGGAAAAAGAGGAGAAACATTGAAACAAGCAATCAATGAAAATGTCAAATATAATACATGCAGAAAATATACAATAAACTTAATGTTGACGAAAACGGGAATGGGCACGACGAGGTATTTAATCATTTTATGAAACTCATTCTTTGAGGTGTACACTGTGGAAATTTCGAAATAAAATGTTTGGCTACGTATTCTTTATGTAGAGGATGGAAGGGAACTTATTACCTCTAATACCTATGTAATTCATAAGAGGTATTAGAAACCAAAAATGTAAAACCATTTTATTCATGATCAACCGCTTAAAAATTGTTTTTTCCAAATTAGATGGTTTATTCCAGGAGAATGTATGAAAATAATATTTCTGACCTAGTTTCGGTAGTAACATCCTACAGGGTTTTGGAATAATTAATCATGTTCCGAACACCGTTCTGCAGACATAATGTGGTTGAAGACATAGACAACGTTGGTACGTCGAGCTACGCCAGTGTAGGAACCGGCTCCCGGTCGTAAACAAAACAGCATAGCTGAACTGGAAGGGAGGGAACTAGCGGTTTTGTTTTCCACACGACTCTTAATCCAAACATGACGAAAGGGCAGTGTAATGTTTGGGCGAAATGATAAGTATAACTTGGTAAGTATTGGCTTACACTAACAGTATTGTCCAATAAGCGTTTCGCGATCGCCGACTGAAAAAGACACCCTGTCAGCTCCATTAGAAGTTGAGTCACAATTATCTGCTCCTACTACGCTTCATAACTCATAGGTTTAATGATAAAAGAACCCGAGGTGTGTTTAGTGGATAATAATACCTACAGCACAAGGTTTACGAGATGCTAGGCTTTTCAAATCGTGAGTACCTTGATAAGTTAGAGTATTATGGTTTGCAAGATCGCCAGACCAGAATGCTTTGTAATTTTTCTTCTGGGGGTATGGAAAGTAGGATCTACAAAACATCGATTATTGACGTCGAATTTTGAGACAAAGTATTCATCTGGCTGCGGAGGAAATGCGCAACAATGAAAGTGTCTTTGCTGGAGTACAACGTAATTAGTTACGAAGGCGTGAAGCTTGCATGTGCGCAAATAGTGACCATTTTTAACAATATCTGTAAATCATTTGGTTTATTGTTTATTCTTTTGCTATCCATGTTAAAAGTACCATTTAGTAGACTTTATAAGAGGTTAACCTATGTGGACTTTTTTGTGTTCGCATATCAGAAAGATGGTTTGGTTCATTATATTAGCAGTATTATATTTTGCAGTATCAACTACAAAACGTATTTAAGTTTAACGCTGAACGAGCTGATTATCCGTAGATTCTGAGTTTAGGTTACAAAATTCAATTATTAGAAGGTTACAAACATGAAACGTTTATCTACGCTCATGATTCACGTGCCATATAGTGAAAGCAAAACCTGTTTACACGCGGACCTACTTCTGGTTTTGAAAGGGAGAGCATCGCCCACGATCCCAGCTACCAGGCCACTGCAATGTTGCCAGCGTGTACGTTTTATGTTCTGGAAAAACTTAAAATATCTCCGCAGAAAATATTCATAGAAATAAATGAAAGATGCATAATATGTTCAAATAATAAGATCTGTAACTAGTTTTAAATTAGTGTAATAACTTCCCTTCCACCCGGTATTGAAGAAAGAAGGAACGAAACCTAAACATAAAAATCTTAGGTGAACGCACACGTATAACTTTCTCTAATCATTACAACTTCCTATAATCTATTGTACAATTATAGCATTTATATAAAAAGTAATATTCCTACTCACGTTACTTAATTGAGAATATATTTTTTTTAGCAGAAATAGAAAATTCAAGATACGCATTTTAGTAGTTGTACAAATATCTGATATTTAAATCAAGATTATTAATGTTATTTTTGAGAAAATGAAAAATAACAAAAAATTCCTTTTAAATCTTTGAGTGGCATGCTTACGAAGTTTCTGACAGAGAGCAAAATTTGGTTTCGAATGCAGGAGCGTGCGCGCGCACACATGGGCATTTTCAAAATGCTCTTTTTGGAATCTGTTAGACCTCAAAACCAGTATTTATGGTGAAATCTCGAATTTTTGGGTGAAGTACAATTCTTCCACCTACTATAGGGAGTGCTGGTGAAAGTAAAAGATTGATTTTATGCAACTATGTTTGAAAGTGGAGATACTTTATTAAAAACATAATGTGCCGAGCCAGGTGATAAATAAAGTGTGTCCCTTCTCTCTTTATCTATCTAGATACGACCTATATATATACATACACACACAAAACAAACATTCTCTTTCCAAGTTTATAGAATCCCGCCGGGCCGGTCCCTCAAATCATAGGTTTTTTCGCGGTTTTCCCGGGTCGGTAGCCTGAGGGGCTCCCCTTGTACCACGTATTTGCTGTCCCCATCATTTCTTTTCATCTGCTTCACGTAATCTGTTTCAGGAGACGGCGGTTGGTGTGTTACTGTGGAATTTGCGCTGTGGAAAGATTTCTCCCTGGTGCTTGGCGAGACTGCTGGATCCCCTCTCTTACTGAGAGCTGTCTCGTCTACACCCGGGACCCCCAGTTTGCGGGAAGGTAAGCCAGGGCTAGTCTTCATCAAAATTATTATCATCTTGAAATCGTCTTTGCTAGCGCACATCGCCGCCCGGATTTGGTCGCCCTTCGGGTCTCTCTTCATCCCTTCCTCCTAGGGAGGAAGCACACAGGGACCACTATAGCCTGCGTGCGGTGCGGTGCGGTGCTGCGCTGCGCTGCGCTCCAGTTACTGGAGGCCCCATGTTGAGAACTCCTAATTCCTAACTCCTGAGTTCACAAATTTTACCAAAGGATCATTTGATCCGTATTTTTTTCTTAAGGAAATAGGATGCTGTAACCGGTATTTTCGAGCAATAGCCAACCTTGGCAACCACCATTTCAGTCTTTGAATATCTTTGAAAAATTACGCTTATTAAATCAACACATATCCCAACAGGTCGCTGTTACAGAGCGTTTAATAAAACCTACATCTGACTTCCTTAGTGCTTCTATGCTCTACCGCCTGCTCAGTTTAGTGAATGAATGTATGCCAGCTCTTGTATTAATTGCACGATAATGCTCGGCACCTTCTGGCAAGCACAGAGTTAGATCTCAGCTGTCACAACCCCGGATGTAGAAGGAAAGTGAATCTTTCGTTGCAGTCAGTGATGGTCCTTTTTCCCACGAGTAGACTCATCATGGTCTTTGTCCCTAATAAACCTGGAGTGTTTACAATACTTCCGCTGTGCTATACAAATGACCGTGACGAACTCATCTCTTCACCTCTTTCTCTCTCTCCTTCTTGGTAATTTTCCGAACTGTCCCTTCGTTCTCCAAATGTTGTTACCTTGAAAAGAAAGGGTTGAGGGTTTGGAATGCTCTCGAAACTATGCTATTAGCCTCAGAGAAACGATCAGTGTTACAAGGGAGAATGTTGATTGAATATCTTATGCAGTAAATCATTTTAACTAAACCTCCTCGGAATCATCATTGTTTCCTATCATGTTCAATTTCAAAATAAAAAGGATTAGTTTTAATGATTTGTTTCTTTAATAATTACCACTTAATATATTAAGAGAGATGAGGTGAACTCCCTATCTTCTCATTCTAGTATTTGTATTTCAACAGTCAAGTGTTCAAGATACCTAATTATTATTAATATGCTCTCATTTAGTCGAAAATTATTCTCATATTGTCTTATATTTTTCTTACCTAGTTCAGATTCTGTCTCAAATCTCCTTTAATATCGTTTTTGCTAAGGCATGAAGTGATACGAAATCCACATCTTTGTGTCTTGTATTCAAAGTAATATAATCATATCTTCAAACAATTATTGGTACTCAGAAATTCATACCAAAGCTTAAAAGGGTATTTTTCCCTCATAATATATGCTGTAACCGTATTTTTTGTGGTTATTTTTTATTTTAGATGAATAATTTATACTACCTTGAAGTTGCAAGTTGCTTTTAAATGTTGTTTGTTTGATTGTGCCTGTGTGTGCCAATTTTAACCTTTCACGCAAAAGGCCCAACCGATGATTACAAAACTTGGTTTTTAAGTTGCTTAGGTCAGTTTTAGGAAACGTGGTATCTCAGTTAATTTGTGTATGAGGTAATTCTAACTGGGTGGAACACCTAAAAATGAAAATATCTCGCTTATTATTAAATGCCTTTTAAAAATTTTATGCAACAAGAAGTTGTAAACATGTCTCTAACAAGTTTTTTTTTATTTACAAAATGTCGATGGGATGAATATTTAAGAAGTTATAACTTCGTTACTATGATGTGTAATTAACACCCAGAAAAAACACTTTTATTACGTGTTTCAAAACATCACATATCCTGTAAATTGACAGAGGAAGAGAGAGGCATAAGTGCGATGGAAGGGGAGAGAGAGAGGGAGATAAAAGAGTATAGGGTTGTGATGGAAATGAGAGGGCAAATGCGAAGATGTAGGGGAGTCAGAGGGAGAATTAATGGAGAGCAGTAGAAAACGGAAGAGAGAGACAGAGAGAGGGAGGGAGAGGAAGACAGAGAGATAGGAAGGAATCTGTACTTATAATGCAACATTGGGAGCTTAGCTGTGGGTTTTAATAGCAATGGAAATAAACCTTATTTTTGTTAACAAAAGAACATCAGCGTTAAAAGTGCAAAAGTTCAGACTAAATACATGATTGCCAGCCACTCTAGCGACTTTCTAATATAGTTCTGCTATTAGAAACAAAGTAGGGTTATATTTTTCTCTATTGGGAGATATGTCAGTGGTCTAAATATTCCTTTGAAAATGCAAGCTCTAATATGTAAATTTGAAACCTTTGACCCTGGTTCTGGTCGATTTGTCTTGAGATTCCTTTGGATAGACTGAAATATGTCGGTGTGTTTAACACCCTGTACATGTTTGAAGTGTATTTTATTTTGTTATATTACTACCAAATGCAACTCGAACCCAATAGGAGGTTTTTCATTTATATATCTGAAAATAATTTTTTCTCTACTTTTAACTTATATTGAAATCGTTTGGAAGTTTAAATTCACAGATGTCAAGAGTATATGCACTTAAGACGTAAATTATCAATATCACAATTGCTGAATAATATTAACTTTCAAGAGAGAAGTTTAAACCTGGCTCCACATGTTAAAACTTAGGAAGGGCAAGTATATTTTTTGTTAAATTTCCCTCGCCAGATCCTGCAATAAACTTACTGGCTTATATATACATTTTTCTCTGCAAGCTGCGTGAAAAATCGTTAAAAAGATAAAATTAGGCTTAAGTTTATTTGTCGACACCAAGTAACTATTCTTGATTCTAGCGACGGTTCTGAGCATAGTTATTCTTACAGCCTGAGAACGCAAAAATAAAATCAAGAAAAATATACACGTTTCCCTCATTTGTTTTAATCCCAGTTAGTTCGTTTCTTGCAAATTCCTTTCTCCTCGAGTCTCTCTCATGCTTAACTCGCCGAATACACTTGAAAATGTATACTTTTTATTTTCTACATTTTATAAATAAGTCTTTTCATCTATTACATGTAATTGTTGTCCACAATTATCTATTTTTGGTATGACAGGGAATTTCTAAACATTCTGATGTTTAATTTATAAAACAAGTTATTTCATAATATTGGATCTGACTGAACTTTGATAGTGTAATGATCAGACTTCATCTCGTCTCGCTTGGAAATGACTTCTTTTGTTATATTTTATGTGTCGCTTACATTATAGAACAACACAATATGTAAGAGGAATTAAAAACAAACTAGCATATCGGAACAGAAAAGAAATTTACATTCACATGAATTTTTCTACTCTTATACAAACTATTCTTAAAAAGCTTATTGATATATCTACTTTATGTTAATTGAGATAAAAATTTGCATAAAGGGTTTTATTACACATTTCACTGCAGGTACAAGTGGAATACAGTACATTAAGCGACAGTCTAATCTAGAGCTATGTGATGCCTTTGAAATTTCGTTCTCTTTGCATAATCACCAGAAAAAAATATTAGCGAATTACCACTTGAAAAAAATATGTATTTGACAATCCAAACCAATAACGAATATCTCGAAAACGGCTAATGCTACAAAAATTGTTAATTGACGTAAATTATATATATTTGCAGTAAGATTTTGTCTATCTCTTACAAAATCAATTCAAAATGAAGAGGTCTTCACAGGCCATTCCTAGAAAATTCAATATATACATTTTATTTTTCGTGCAAATATCTTAAACATATGGCATTTTAACCAAACTCGTTAGCTAAATTACATTATTTTTCCCATATAAAAGGTAGTTTGGGGTGGGGGTATTTTCTTAAAAATCTTCAAGTCACATCCTTGGAAGATGCTGAACTTAACTGCCAAGTTTACTATTTGACCGACTTTAGCTTCTGAACTGATTTTCATGGATGCACACAAAGAGAGACACATACATGGATCTTTTTCTAAATTTTTGTTGGATTCCTAAAATGTGTATTTATGGTGATATCTTGGTACGAATATTTGGTGGGAATGCAATACTTCGTCTATTAATATAGGTAAGTATAAGAGAAAGTAATAAGAGAATAAGCGAAGAGAATAAGGCTATGGCATTGAATTTTTCAGTCATCTGACACTACCTTTCCAACCCTGTCCAACACACGGCTTGTGTGAAAGAATAATTAATTCCACCCAGAAGCTTAAGAGTTTAGGAGTTTAAAAATTCAGAAAGATAAATTCTTCTCCAATTTTAAATTACAGTATTTTTTCCATAATATACTTGGATTTTTTAAAAAAGTAATCCTTTCTGTACTTGAGAGTAAACTTATTGCCGGAATTTAAGAATAATGTAAAATAATATAATTTTTTCCCAGTATCTCCAAGCTAACGCTCGTGTCACTGCAGCAGTGCTGCCCTCTGTGTGTCCCGTGTTCGATACCAGGCCGATCAATGTTTCGGGTGTGATGGTAGGGGATGGAGGGTGCTTTTTAATTTTTTCCTCCCTCTCCCTCTCCCTCTCTCTCTCTCTCTCTCTCTCTCTCTGTTCGTGCCAATCGTCATTGCAAATCGAAACCTCAACTGCGTACAGCATCGAGCATTGATGCTATCATTTGTCCTTCCTGGTAACACTATGGCTTCCGTTTTGTGTGCTATAATATTCAGGCTGATAGATGTGTGTGCAAACCAACAAAGTGCGCTTTCCAGACAAAAGCTGTGGAAGTTTTCAGCCAATTATTTTCCAAAACCTTAAATTTTATATGCACACAATTATTTCTGATTCCACGAATTGGAAAATAAAATTTTAATGCATTTTCTTCAATAAAAGGAATTTTGCCACAATTTTGACAAATTTGAAATTTCGGTAAACCAAATCCTGATGCCACAGTTATTATTATTGGATAAATGGCTTTATTAAAATACTTATAATGTGGCTATACCTCCCTCAAAGTATTAAATAATGACGAACTTCATTATATTTGAAATCACGCTGTATTTGGTGCTTTTAATTTCAGTGTAAGTTTTATAGTTTGTAAAAACTTCACTATTTTACTAAAAATATCTAAATCTGAATTCTCTAAATATAAACGGCTCCAGTGTTTGAGAATATAAATTCATTGTTTTATCATTTATATTGAGAATAAAGGAATTTCACCATATTATTAGCATTTGTAATTAATTATATATTTAATAACTAAATGTACATCAAATGAAGATTTTCTCCCTAGTTTTCTGAGATTCACGTTTTTTGATTGTTTCGAGCGATCACAAAAAGTGATGCTCCAGACGAATCTTATATTGAGAATTTTCCATGACTTTCAATTATCGATTTTTACCAAGGCTAAATGTCCCATTGGGATTTCTCTTCCACGGATTCGTTTATCACCTTAAATTTATTTTCCTCTTATTCTGCAAGTATGCGTGTTCTACGTATACGTTGGGTGGGCAGTTCTCAAGCATTTTCATTTTTTTCTGCTGCTTTGTGGTATAAAGGCTCTTAACTCTCCAGGACATAGGCTTGTAATTCAGGAAGTATTATTGATTGTAGTGGCAACAGCAATGTTATTATTATTATTATTATTATTATTATTATTATTAGTAGTAGTAGTAGTAGTAGTAGTAGTAGTAGTAGTAGTAGTAGTAGTAGTAGTAGTAGTAGTAGTAGTAGTAGTAGTAGTATTCCTCATGAAAATTAATAATGGAATATTTTTGTACAACTCTCGAGGAACTATGGAGACATATTCAACTATGAGACTTTAAAATCCAGTTACCCCTTTCCATATTGTGTTCAATATTTGATTATAAGTTAAACTGCTATATAAAATATAGGAAACATCTTATATGAACTATATAATTTTATTTCTTGAAAAAATAATAGTCTGCAGATATCGAATGTTAAATCCATTTTAAAATTGTGTTATATCATAAATAAAGAATTCACTTTAGGGGACGTATTTTTGTACCTTAACCTTTGAGAATTTTGGTCAAACAGCTAAGGTCAGTGATGAACACAAAGTCATTGAAGCCTTCGGCAACAAATATTGCAGTTATATGAGAAATAACTTCTGAAGTCAGCCTTAGAATACGCAGCTGACTTTCAGAATGTACTTCTCTAAATTTTACTATTAAAATGTAAAGCCATTCCCAGACTTGGATGAGATGCTGAAGAATTTTATCAGCGAATATCTGAACCCACTAGAGCAATTCAATAAAAATTCTTCTAGAGTTAAAATTGGAAGAAAACATCTCATTTGCAGAGAGCTTGATGTAAGAATTGGTCTGGATTCGTGGCAAGCTGAGCTAAACAATTGCCCCTCACTGCAAAGTGACAAATGCGGACTTGTCTGAATTGTAATTAGTAATGCCTTAGATATTCATGTTAGCAGATGAAGCATATATACAAAAGCTGGCACTTCTGTTGAACTCTTATCGGTGTAGTAGGATGTTTTTGAGCTCGCTGTTGACACGACTATGATCAAGTTGGAAATGGCTTGTTTCTGAGACTGAATTTGTGTAAGAATTGAAATTGACTTACTGTCCTTACCTTGGACGTGTGAGTCCTAAGGCTGGACTCTGTGGCGAATCCTTTTCCGCAGATGTTGCAATGAAAAGGACGATTCTTGGCGCGTTCCACTTGAGCGTCGTGATTTCTGAGGTGTTGCTGAAGATTGCTGAGTTGGATGAACGCTCTTCCACATTCCGGCAGGTGACATTTGTACGGTCGCTCTCCTGTAACACAAAATATTGCTTGTTTTAACCTCAAGAACCTATCCTAAGGAAGTATATAAGCTAAACGTTTTGAGGTAAAACCTCGTGTGTTTTTGTAAGAAACGTTAAGATTTATTATGTTAAAGGATGAACACCTCGGTCGTGTGACCAAAATGTAGATGTATTGTACATATACCGTGTATGTTTCAAACGTGACAAGGGCAGGACAGCGAAGGCACATAACTGTCTCTTAAAGATTTAGACTGAAACCTTAACGCCCAGCAGATTGGTACTGCGAAACCTCTTAAGGAAGTCGCGAGCTCGACACATGTGACCTCCAAGGTCCGCGGCGATGTGTCTTTCAGACTACAGCAAGAACTTTACACCGAACATACCCCAATGCCATTTCGCTACAATAAAAGCTAGGTCAGATTGCTCGGTTCTCAGTATTAGAATTGAAAGCTTTCCGAATACGAGCACCCAGAGTTACTCCTTAAAAAAAGTATTTTGAAAATATTACACTAACTTCTTAGTGTATGTGACATACAGACCAGTTTTAGTTTTGTGGTAAGAGGCCGGAAACTAGTGTGTTAGTCTTTTTTTAATTCCTTTGTGATTTTACAAAATATAGACCTATAAGGTTAAAATTATTGAACTTTTTATTCATTTAAAACCTTAAAATTAAGAACATTTCAGCTTAGCATACTCAAATTCATGATCTTTGTTTATGATTATCATATCATAATAGCAGTTAAACTCTATTTCACTGTATAACGTGATTATAAATAAAGTCACGTTGAAACCAACTTTATAGTTTCGGTTACTTTACGTTGCTACTTAATGAAAAAATGTTTATGTGGATATATGTGTTACACAGACAAGCCCTTTAATATAAAATGAATTGAATTTAAACACAACGTAACTGCATACAAATTTTCTTTGAAGAAAAGTTATTATTTAAAATAAGGATATCAGAAAATGAAAATTCGGCCACTTTCTATTCGCGTGACGGAACACCAAAAAGGAAAAGGAATACGCAACCAGAGACGTTAACATTTCCAAAAATAGCTATAGTATAGGTACAACAGCCCTCGCGGTATTATAGTCTGAGCTCTATATTCAGCATTTTATCTTAATTTTTAGTTTCCCAGTTCGTAAAACTACCCTAAATGTATAGTTGGAAATCAAAATCTTAGGCGTGTTTTCTGATGGACGTCGCTATAGTTTTCATTTATTGCTAAAAAAATAAGGACGGCCTTATAATAGTGGTAAATTTATTCTCCTAAGGTTACTTATTAGCACAAAAATTAAAAAAAAACACTTAATTCACAATGGTTAAAAAAAAGATGTAATATACTAAAGAATCAGCAGAAACACTAGAGAGGAGAAATAAAATGAGAAAACGAGTACCAATAATTACAAGCAGAGGGCGTGATCTATTAGATCTTAAGTTGTTTTTTTTCCTCCTACCCATAAAGCTAAAGCCTTAAAGAAGGCGGGGTATGCTATTAAGATTGCAGTTGTATAAAATCAAGTACCATCCGTATATGGGCGACAGAAACTCCGGTTTAATTTCTACCAATAACAGGGGAAAGTCGTACGTTCAATGGCGTGAAATGCTTCATACCTCTAATTCATAATTATGTATAAGCAAATATAAAAACATACTAACCTTATAAAGGTTAATTAGGAACACGGGTCCAAAATATTAAGAGACTTGAGCTAACTCTCAGAACTGTGAGACTTTCAGACGATAATCTTACAATTCTCCGAGAGAACATGGTAACTTAAATGGTCATATCACCTGGCGAAGTCCTTTGTATAGAATTATAAGAAGCGATTTTGCGTTCATTGCTAAAATGTACTGAGTCGATTCTTATTTATCACATCACAAAGACACTTGGTGTTGATGGCCGTAGCAGAAGCGCTATCGAAAAGACCGTCCTTTCATCCTCAGCTAAAACATGTCGACTAGTTTAGCTGTCTCTCCCCTGACCTCAAGGTGTGTAGTAGAAGTTGAAATTGCTGCCCTCTGTTGTGAATGTATTCTACTTGAATCCTTTTTACTTTCTCTACTACGTACAGTAAGTAGGGGAAGTATTGTATTCCACCCAAAAATTCGATACCGAGATTTCACCGGAAATACATGTTTTGAGACCTCCTGAATCCAAAAAAAAACACTTTTGGAAACATGTCCGTGTGCGAGTCCGTGTGTCTGTGAACAGCATAACTCAGAAACGAACAGTCGGATAAACACCAAACTTGGTATTTAGGTTCAGTATCTTCCAGAGATGCGACACGAAGGTTTTCAAGAAAATCCCCCCACCCCAAATTACCATTTACATGGAACATTTTTTGAAAATTTTAATTTTCTCGAAAATGGCTAACGATGTTGATTAAAATATCATATGTTTAAGATATTTTCATGACAAATGAAATGTATATCTCGAATTTTCTGGGAATGTCTCCAAAAGTATTATTCATTGTCAACGACTTTTGCATAACTGATAACCGTAAGAGATAGACAAAATTTTACTACACAAGAAATATAGATCGCATTAAAATACACAATATATGTCATATACAGTTTTTTTGTTGAGTGAACCATTTTCAAGATATTGCTTGTTATTCCCTTTAAATTTTTCAATACTTATTTTCTCAAATAGGAATTCGTTATTCATTTTTTTTGTCTTGGATATGCAAAGATTATTAATCTGTGGCAAAGGGAATGGTGCTGCACATAGCAACCAGCTATTAAGAGTAATGTCTACTGTATTTCTATATTGCCCTTGTAAATATATATATATATTCCCCTTACATCTACAAGAAAATTAGCAATAAGATAGGGTCTGCAAATGTTTATCTCGATTAACATGAAGTAGATGGAGAATAAGCGTTTGTAAAAATAGTTTGTACAAGAGTAGAAAAAGTCATGTGAGTGTAACTCATCAGATGTGTTTTGTTTCTATCTGTACTGGAACTACTGCCATGTGTAGTGAAGATAGAGATCTCCCATATCCCCCCTCCTCTATTCCATGAGCTGTTTAGATGAACTACATCATAGCATCAAATGGTGGAATTTCAAAGTTCAAAATATTCTTGATATTATTCATGATTTTAAGCCCAAAAGTGGTACTAACAGCAGATTTATCCAATTGTTTTAATATAATGTTTCTTTGATCGCCCAAACGTATTTTCAAATTTCCTTTGGTTCTACTAATGTAGGCACCTTCACAATCTTCACATTGAATCTGATAGACTCCTGATTGTTTTAACTTATCTATAGTGTTAGCTAAAGGTGTGTTCAACATATTTCTCAAATTAAAAATATTTTAAGGTGCAAGCTGGATATTATATCTCTTAAATATTTTTTTTCAAATTTTAGAACATGTTTGGATGATATGTAAAGTTTTATACACCATGTCTCTATTTGGATTCTGTAACGTATCTACTATATATGTGTAACATGTGTTTATTCTTATATTTTTTAACTAAGGTATTGGTCCTTTCCAGTTTCGGCCTCTGCCTCGAGTTGTTGCATTTTGGATCGCTTATAAAAGCTCCGAAACACATTTTCAAATTAGAAACAAGTCGGACTTATACAAAGGGAAATTGAATCTTTAATCTTTCTGAATATTACAAATTTTATTCTAAACAGAGTAGAACTGACATAAGCAGTGAAGCCCAATCTTGTCTCTTATGAGCTAATGATGTCACATTGTCGCTATACCTCACCTCTTTCGGTTTGTGTTATGAAGCATTTCCCCTTCACGCACTCACTGACGGCAGGTAGCAATGACATGTTACAAGGCAACCAAACATTGGAGTTTGGACAACCCATGACCACATGAATACGTCATAGCTCCACGAACAATGCGTTGGGGTAAATCCGCGCTCCCTGTTTCGCTTAAGGTTGGGCATCACTGGACATATGGTTCCTCATTTGCAAAGATGTGATGATAAAAAGTGTAATTCCAATCAGATTGAGTAATATTATCTCCTATTTTTAGCAGCTTTAAAGAAGAGTACAAGTGCATCTAAGCGTGTCAGGATAATTAGGCAAGTGACGTGCTGATCGTGTTTCCTTAGGTCTAGGGAGAGTGAAAACACGGGAAGGTTATTTAAATTAAATCCTATACTTGTTTTCTGTATGACAAATAACCTCAGTGACAAAAGTACAGACTGATGTCTCCTTATTTGCGATATGATTTTGCTGAATAAAGAAAAAAAAATACCTAAGTGGAGCGTTAGTCTATCTTGTTAGAAAATATGTGTATCCTTTAATATAAATAAACTAAAGGTGCTAAAAAAACAGTCCAGAAATATTTAGAAGTCTGAACGAATTTTCTTCCCTCTTTCTTTTCATTTCTTAAGAATACATGAAATTTGCACAAAAATAAAGGCCAACTTTTTCATTAAAACGAACTAAAGAGTGTATGTCATTTAAAACGATTTAAAAACTCAACAAATGAGTAATGGCTGCATTCATCAAGCTATCGATTTTGGCTGCGAAGAAACAAGTAGTCTCCAACATAGATTTGGGTTGGGGGGGACTGAGGAGCAATAACCTCCTGCCGATGTGGGCTGGGCGATTCTTTATTAAACTTGCACGCAATTTAATTGAGTTATTTTTATATTGAAAAGCTCGACATCTGTGGATGAAATTTCCAAATTAAAAATACACTGCCTCGGCGCATTTTAAACGAATCTTTGATTGCATCTTAAATAAATGCCTTGCGCATAGACTGTTAAAAAATAAGTAAGAATAATTGCTCGTAAAATCAATAAAGAAAGAATAAAAGAAGGAAGCCAGAGGAAAAAAGTTCAATTATTAAGCGCAGGGTGTTTTTGAATACTTGTTGTAGCTGTAACAGTTCTCATGTATACTTCCGCTAAAAAAATTAACCTCTACAACCGTCAACACTGAGTCACAGCTTTCTTGTTCAAGAAAACCCAGCCTCTTCCTTATTTAGTTCTTTTCTTCCCTCTTGATCCCCACATGCGAATATTTTCTATAATCTGCCTTCCCCGAATCCCTTTCCCAATCACCATTCTCCCCAATGCATCTTTAGCTAGCAATTTCTTCTCTTCCAATGTCCTCAAACAATGTCGTTCCTTCGCCTTGATCATTTTCAACATTGTTCTTTTTTCACTCCATTATTTTGTCTGTCCATTTTAAATGCTCCATTCATCTCCATGTCCATGTCTCAAAATGCCCCATTAATTACTTCAATTCGTCGCAAAGACATGGTTTCCGTTCTATACAGGGTACATTCTATACAAAGCACTTCCATCATCTCTTCCTTATTTAAGGTACCTCATAAGATGTACGAGTATCTTTTTATATTTAAAGCTTCCGTTGCCACTGTTTTCGCTTATATAGGAAGTATTTTCCTAAAACTTTGATATTTGGCTCATTTTTTATTTTTGCATACTGTATAATGGCCTAATTTTAGACCGACATGGCAGGCCGAAGTCGTTAAGACACGACTAGTGAACTGGAGCTCCGCGGTTCAAATTCGGCAGGACCGTCCTCCCTGATTCAGGTTTTTACCAGGTTTTCCTCCGTCCTCATAATTGGCAAATGCCGGGGAATCACCCTAAACTTAAGCCTGGAACGTTTCCTTCCCAAATTTGCTTTCTAAAATCACTTTATTTAATGTATCACCAGTGGTCTACAATGTTTTAGGGTGATCTCTAGTTCTAGAGGCCGCGGGTTCAAATCCGGCGGAGGGCGATGGATTTTTTCGGGCGCAAAAATTCTTAGCATGGCTTTCTTCGGAAACGAAGTAAACCCGGTGGTCACATGTCGTAGATTTATGGTAGGTAAAACAACCTCAAGCCTGATTAAAGAGGCCTCTGAGCAAAATTTTCGGTCTTTCACGCCCAATATAGAATGGGACGCTAAGGACCATAGTTAAAGAGAATTCATAAATAAAACTCAATTTCATTTTACCGCCTGTGGTGCCGTATGAAGTAAGAAAGGACGTTGAAAACTAATGAAAAATTCTAATTTTGGTTTTAAATTTTATTGCCTCGAAAGTTTTAGTAAGGGGCTATTTCTTCTCTTCTCAAGAATGTGTCAAAGAAGGCGTACACAACTTCTTTTAACAATAACCATTGTGGCTTTTAGTGAATGGCTTCGAAATATGTTGGAAAACTCTAAAAGCAATTTTCAGAAGCATTATTTATATGTCGACTTTAACAACATAGATTTATGGAAACATACAGCAATATTGAAAAAGTACAGGCCAGCTACAGTCAAATTGTCTTTGATGTCATTGTTAGCAATGAGCTATAGACATACATTCAGCATGTTTCCCAAGGGCTTCCCTTAAATCATTTCGTGGCTGGATGGATCCGTGAAAGACTAATTAGATTCTTTATTTATTTACAGCAAATAATGGACCCATATGAGTTTAAGTTTCAAGATTAACGAATATTATGAACGTTTTAGCAACAACGCATGACGCTGCAAAGGATGCTAACTGGATGATGCAACGTTGCATCCCTTGGGGTGATTACCCTCCGCATTATTCGCCCCTCCCCCTCGAACACAAATAAGAGGATACCCTAACCCACGCCGGGATTGGAACCCAGAGCTCAACGGTCGAAGGGGGTGAGAGAGGAGGGTAGCGATGCTACGGACATCACGTATGCAAACTGGACGAGAATTGCACGTGGATGGATGACGCATAGCCGACTATAATCTTCAGTACCATCAGCATTTCCGAGAATGGCGTCAAGCTTCGTGTATCTAAGGCCTCAGTGGTTGTTTAAGACTAGCGCAAGCCGCAGCTCTGCTCGCGTTAGTGCGTTACCTGTGCAGGTTGTTCTATTTCTTTTTCACAGACCCTTCCTTTCTCTCTTTTGCTTTATCTCTCTCTCGCTCTGCGCAACGCCTACATTCATGTGATGTTTTTAAAACTAATAACAAGTTCTTTTTTTCTGAGTGGTGAATAAAAATTGGAACATAATAGCAGTTTCCAAAATTAGGCCTATTCTCTGTGCTTGTTATACATTGTTTTATGAAAATTATAGTTAAACAATCAAGTTTATAATACAGAAAATGGGTTATGTACACGAATAATAGTAATGAATTTTTGATATAATCATAAATCCTTAATATTAATTCCATCCAAATTTTACAAATGACATTTGTAAGAATATGTTTAAAAATCTGATGTGTTACACTCACATGACTTTATCTACTCTTGTAAAAACTATGTTTACAAACGCTTATTCTCCATATGCTTCATGTCAATCGAGATATCGAGATGTTAATCTTATTGCTAATTTTCTTGTAGATGCAAGGGGAATTGATAGGCTTTAAGCGATAGTCAAATATTTTAAGAGGTGGTTGCTATGTGGAGTATTCCATTCTCTTTGCATTACCAGGACAAAAAAATGAATAACGAATTTGGGAAAAAGTATAAGTATTGGTAAATTTAAGGGAATAACAAGCAATATCTCGAAAATGGTTCACTCAAAAATAAAAATGTATATGATATAAACTGTGTATGTTAACGCAATCTACATTTTTTGTGTAGTAAAATTTTTTCTATCTCTTATGGTTTACCAGTTATGCAAAAGTCGTTCACAATGAGGAATACTTTTGGAGACATTCCCAGAAAATTCGAGATATACATTTCATTTGTCATAAAAATATCTTAAACATATGATATTTTAATCAAAATCGTTAGAGCCATTGTTGAGAAAATAAAAATTTTGGAAAAATGTTCCATGTAAAGGGTAATCTGGGGTGGGGAAATTTTCTTGAAAATCTTCGTGTCGCATCTCTGGAAGATATTGAACCTAAATACCAAGTTTGGTGTTTATCCGACTGTTCGTTTCTGAGTTATGCTGTTCACAGACACACACACACACACACACACACACACACACACACACGGATATGTTTCCAAAAATGCTTTTTTTGGATTCAGGGCGTCTCAAAACATATATTTCCGGTGAAATCTCGGTATCGAATTTTTGGGTGGAATACAATACTTCCCCTACTTACTATACGTAGTAGAGAAAGTAAAAATGCTTTTATTGCTTAAAATTTTGTCACTAATTCAACGATTAGATGTTTTGAATTCTTGATTCACTCGTTTCCTTAGGTGAAAGTAAACAAGAAACCATACAGTATATTCTCTAAGTGGGACATAACCTTTGTTCTCTGTCACTTAATCACTCCTACTGAAAAGGTAACATCCTCCACACACATATTTCAAATGCATTCCATCGTAAACGTTAACATCAGTTATTCATCCAAATCTAGATTCATAGAAATGTTTTGCGTACAGAAATTGCTTAGAATCAAATACTGCAGTGGCAAAGTACACTTTAGAGCAATTATCAAGGCTTTGAAACACCAGCTGTAATGAGTGGACAACGCTATTCTCATCGATGCGATTATTCAATAGTAGTGTATTCCTTGACTTATCGCAAACAAAAGTAATATTTCATCAACTTCGTAGAGTAAAAAGTCTTAAGTCTATATTACTTTGCACCCAAGCATATGTGGGTCATGTTTTTCTAAGAATCGCAGGAGACACCCAGCGCAGAAAGCGGAGCTTGCTTTGGATCTGCCGATACGATACAACAAAGCGTTGTATCATGCATCTACTCAACGCGCATCTATAATATTTTTATACAGTTATATTCGAAAAGTTTTCATTGTTTTACAGTTGGATATAGTAGACTATTTTCACAGTTTACCTTTTCACTTGAATATACATATATGTAAGGTTTCTGGTAGAGTTCCAGTATGACAAGAGGTGTGTGCTTTCCTTGTCAGAAGAATACTGAAAAAGGAAAGTATGGCTATCGCAGCCTTCGGCTATATGGACCCCATTACTGATGACGATGGAAGAAACATTCTGCAGCGAACATCTTGCTATCCGGTTCGACGAAACAATTACTCATGCAAATGAGACGACAAAACAAAAGACCCAACAACATAACAAAAAGAACAGCAACTATCCTTCAGGCGTTCAACGTGCTCCCATGCGCTCAAAAATATTGCATTAAAATTACCCCGGAAAGAAGAGCATGCATAGCGTTGCGCTTTTGAAGTATACCGGTTCACTGTATTTAGAACACAAATTCGTGGTGATATACGATGAAACTGATGCTAAAATTGTTAGGAAAATCAACATAAAGTTGTAGTAGAGCGAACAGGAATCAAATACTTTTCCCAATGTTAGAGATACACTTTGTTACAGAACCAATCCATTATTTAACAGTCTATATCGCCAGTGCTATGACAGCCAAATTTGTTTTGTACTCCAACAAAAATGACTGCGCATCGGGAACTAATAAAGACAGTACAGAGAATGGTTTAACTATTACAACAGGGTAATCTAGTTGATACCCTACTTTGACCAACGCTCCAGCCATAGCATAAATCTGTGTTGTTAAGGTTGCATACTATTGACAGCAGCACGGGCAATATCACAGTTGCGTGCTACAAGCGCCTCTGCTGGAGAGTCCTAGTACTTCGCACTGATTTTGGTTCAAACGCGGGGTCGATTTGTTTCCGCGGTATATTTGTTACATTTCTAAATATTTTCGTTGCTAAAATCACACCAAGCCACCATAGGTTATTTGTAGCATTGATCTTGACATCACTGGTATAGATGTTAGTCGTGAAAAACAAATTATGTTAAAATATTTGGCCAACGTTTTGGCTGACATAATAAAGGTTGCGATATCCTCGTCTCCCATAATCAGAACATGGTTGGAGGAGCCTCCGATTAATTTACGAATATAGCTATTATATCAATTGGGGCTGAACGGTATTTATTTAAGTATTCATTTTAAGAGTGTATTGAAATTTGAGGTAGCGTTTATCTACACTACACTTGATAGACTACGGGTGCTTATTGATGTTATGTTGTCATTTATGTTTTTTTTTATTGAATAGGTCGGTTGTAAGTAATGGTAATATGCAAAAATCTCAAATCAAGAGAAAAAATCTGATATGATAGTTCAAATACCTTTTCTACCCTCTATAATTTATTAGTGCGTATATAAATTATTCTTACACAAGCTTATTTTTCTGTCTACTTCATTTTAAGCCAAATAAACCTTTGCAGAAATAGCATTACACATCTCGTTGTAGATACAAAGGGAACAGCGGTAGTCAAAATGCTTAAGAACTGGACACTATACGCTGACCTGTACTGTTTTCATGCAATCCGGAGAAACAGCTAAATCTTAAAGGAACTTTGAGAATGACCAAGAAATGAACAATTACAACTTTTAATAACATATATCTCAGAAACGGCTCATGGCACAAAAAAATCTTATTTGAAATGAATTGTGTGTTTTAAAGATATCTACATTTTCTGTTCAGTGCGTCTTTGTCTATCGCTTAACGTTTACCAGTTATACAAGATTATACAAAATTCCTTCCGATGAAGAGGACTTCACAGGCTATTCCCATAAAATTGAAGTAGTACATTTTATTTGTCATGTAAATATGTTTAATATATGGATTTTAACCAAAATCGTTAAAGCCGTTTTTTAGAAAATCAAAATTTTCGAAAAATGTTGCATTGTAAAGGGTAGTTTTCGGTGGGAGATTTTGTTAAAATCTTCATGTTGCATCTTTGGAAGATATTTAACCTAAATACCAAGTTTGGTATTTATCCGACTTTTGGTTTTTGAGTTATGGTGTTCACAGACACAAATACACGGACGTGTTTCCAAAAATGCTTTTTTTGGATTAAAGGGGCCTCAAAACATGTGTTTCCGGTGAAATATCGGTATCGAATTTTTTTATGGTGGCGCCGTGGCCGAGTGGTTAGACCGCTCGCCTCTCACCGAGGCGGCCCGGGTTCAATCCCAGGGACCCACATGTGGGATTTGTGGTGGACAAAGCGGCGGGTTTTCTCCGGGTTCTCTGGTTTTCCCCGCCATTCATTCCACCAACTGCTCCATCATCGCCTTTCCTTTCATCCATTTCACCATCATTTCCTTTCATACCAGGCATCGGGCTGATCACCCATCCTGGATATTCTATCTGATCCATGAGTATCTGTTCCTCGACGGGCCTCTGACCCCAGACACCGCCTGTAAGTCCTGGGGGGTGTAAGACCTACATACGAGGAGGTTAAATAGAGAAAGAAGAAGAATGCAATACTTCCCCTACTTGCTATACGTAGTGTGTGTGTACAGCATAATTCATCTGGATATTCTGATGATTACCATAATATACGCAAGTGAGAAAAAGGCTTTCACAATTTCTGGAAAGTGGTTTGCTTAGGGTTGGGATAGGGTTGTTTACTATACCGTTTGTTTGGTTTTCTCAAGTGGTTATAACCTTTAGTTTCCAATTGAATGGTTGCTTGCAAAACCGGGTTAACCATCAATTTAAAACAAAAGTGGTACATGATTCTACCTAGTGCAGAAACTGCAATACATCCTCTCCGAGTTTGGCTAACCTCAAGAAACTGTGTGATGATATAAAAAGCTTATAATTTTACGATGTTTTATTGAAAACATGCCATTTTGTTTTGTTATAGCAAAATTGGGCTCACTTGGCACTTTACACAGGAGATGATGCAGCTGGCATGAGTGTGTAAGATGAATGCATTACTACTTTATTGCTGCTTGTGCTAGAAACTATGGCGATTTATTTCACTGGCATTTGCAGATGTTGACTTTTGTTTGTTCTGATAAAATGTTGATTAGCTCGTTTTTGGGAGCACCCATCAATTTTGCTGCTTGACAAAGCGGACAGTATGTGTTGCACAGGCAATCTTTATTATTCTCGCTTTTCTTGGAAGTGCGGTAGACGTAAACAATACCAGTGTTACGCATACTAGTCGGCCACGATGCGAGTACGTGTGGGAACTAAACAGTCATGGAACAAGTGGGTGGGGGCATTGGAAGGACAGTCATAACATCCGCAGTTCTGAGATGCATGCACTACAGAGGCGTTGTGCAACGGTACTTTTCCATATCGCCTTGCCTCTTACCCCCCTTTTAACACTAGTTTGGCATTGTCAACAAACGACTGGTGCCCTCCTACAAGCGCACTCATATCTTGGTCGACTATTACTTTACGATACACCTGGCCGATTCTCAAGTAATCCCGTGTATGAGAGACAAGAATGGGAATATGACGTTGACGCTTGGTTTGTCGAGTGATATTGACCATCTTGATCTTATTGTGATGTGCACTCTGATTTCCTGGGAACTGCAGACCAACCTTGCATTCACCTGTGCGGATAGGTAGTATCATGTGAAACCTTTTCGGGTTAATTTTCATTAGAATATTTAAGTTTGATTCCTCCTGAAAAGATGATTCAGCGTTACAGCTGCAGCATTTACACTAAACATTTACCTACTTCGCAGAATTTTCATTCTTTTGAAACTTTTGTATCAACAATGATCACCAAAGGAATCGACTAAATCACTAAATTTATATACCTTGATTGAAAGTGCTTTAAAATACCTACATGAAACAGGGTACAGTCTTCGTCAATTATACAGGGACATTTCTTCCAAGGTGACGTTGTTTACATGCACCAACATGTCACAGGAATGTCCCCCAATATTATTTGCTCCTAAGTCCTTGTTTTTTTAGCAGTATAAAGCATCAATAAATCGGATGGCCTGATGTGTTTGCAACAACCTAAACTTACGATTAACTAATATTGCATTTTAATTTACCTTTCTATTAAGAAAAGCACCAAATCTACGTTTTCATATTGTGTTCTTTCGCAAACTTTTGATAGTTATACAACTCTAACATTAAAGACCCTGTGTCCATCAGACTTACTCATCCGCTTGTCCAGCACAAATCTTTTTATTCACCACCCTCTCCCTCCTCCTACTCCTCCAATTCTTTTTATTACTACTACTGGGCGGTAGGGAGGATAGGAAAAAAGGGTGTTCATTATTTAAAATGGCAGTTGCAGCTGCGTCTGCCTCATTCTTCAGCCCTCGCAGTGTCCACTCACCCTAGCATGACGTCACACTTATTAATAGTTTCTGTGTATATGTACGTGTTTCTGATGGTTAGTGAGAAGCTCAGTCAAAGAAATTAGAGGGGGGAAAACGCCTGAGGATGACGTTAGAGGTATCTTTGTTTCCGCCTTAAATTCACACGTCTCCATCAATGAACTTCTTATAGAAGTGACAACAATGATCCAAGTTCCTTTGGAACAAGTAACAAAGATACCATGTAGCTTGAGATCTTAGACGCGTTATATATCAAGTTTCATAGTAATCAGTTTAATTGTTCTTGAGAGTGAAGGTTAAAATTTTATTGTTACATTCACACGACTTTCTCTACACACAAATACTTTATACCAATAGCTTATATATTATAGTATTCATATAAAAAGTAATTCTGTTAATTTACCATACGAAAAATGTTTGACTAGAAATAATTTCAAATAAGGCTACATAGACCTGGCAGCATGCAAAAAAGAGAAACTGGTCACATAAGTCTCAGTACTTATTACCAAAGAAAGAATCGCTTAAAATGTTTTGTAGATGCTACAGCAAAGCCATCTAATATGAAATGTATATTTTAGTGAACGGTGCAATATACGTGCAGTATGCTTTTGTATTTTTTATGGTTTACAAAATTAAATACATTTCATTCATAATGGAAACAACTTCACTTGCCTTTCCAACAAAATTTAATATATCGATTTTTAATAGTCGTGGAAACATCTTAAACATGTGGTGTTTTAATTAATCAAAATCGTTGGAGCCATTTTGAGAAAATGAAAAATAAGAATATATATGTGTGTGCATGTGTGTGTGTGTGTGTGTGTGTGTGTGTGTGTGTGTGTGTGTGTGTGTGTGAGTGGTATGAGAGAAGTTTCTTGAAAATCGTCTGGCATGCTTACATATTTCTGAGTTAAATATGAAATTTGGTATTTTTGTAATGCTTAATTTTTAAATTAGCCAGTCAGCAGACAAGAGGTCCTCCTAATTTTTGTTTATTTTTTCGGGAGAGGGGGTTCAATGAGGCACACACTTTGAACACGAGGTTTTTGGCTTCATTGCAGCCCATTATATAAATTTACCTCACTTATTTACCCAGTATCGAAAATTACCATAACAAATTGCTTACAGACTTATTGTATAAATATATTTTCCTTTAGTGAACTTTAGTTTTCCTCGGGTATCGTAAAGTAGAACAAAGTAACTAGCGACACAAAATACTGGATGTGCACTAACGCTGATATATTCCCAGTAGCCCAAAGATTATGTGTATTAATGTCAAAATTGCTTTGTCAGATTATATGACGTATGGCCAATATCTGGGGAAAGTAGCAGGTGGAAGCGTGAATCTGCCTGTCATGAATATAGCTGTATTTATTGTCACAAGAACATTGCGATGGGGAACTCAGATGGTATAGTCAGATATCAAACATGTGCAGTTTTACAAACCAAATAAAAGAAATCAAGGAAAGGTTTGCGATGGATAACAATACAACAGAAAACAAGGATAATGACGAGAAAGAATATCGATTATTATTAGCAAATGTCTGTCGCGCAATCAAAGGGTAACTAAAATGTTTCTAACATTTTCAGACATATTTCGATGTGATAAATATTTAACGAGTTACGCTGATTTCCATTGTTTTTTGTTTGTAGCCATAAAGCATTTATCATATCACATAAGACATTACTTCTGAATGCAAAACAGGCATAGGAGTTTGCTTTCATTCTTTTCCTCCTTCATGTTGATTGAATTGCTCCTGCCTGGGTATGGAAGACTAAAGTTTTGGAATAATTTTCGTTTCAGGGGATTTAGGCTAATAGTCCTTAATATTCAATTACTTTCTGCACAACAAATGTCAAAATATCCTCTGTATTTCAAACCAAATAGGAATAACTTAACTTCGACCATTCCAGGAAAACGGCTTTGTTACTGATTTAGGAAGCACTATGTAACCAGAAATCCAGAATTGAGAGAGAGAGAGAGAGAGAGAGGAGAGAGAGTGAGAGAGAGCGCAGGTTAACGTTAGCAAAGTTGCAGGTTCTCCGATGTACTAACATGAAATTGAACCCGAATCCCAGGTATGATGGATTTTCGGTTCTCTTAGCCAGCCATGTGATCGAAGATTCTCAAGCTTTTACTCCGATGTGAATACAAGAACCTCCACGGACACATTTTTCAGCTAAAATAAATTAGATGGATGGCAAAGGAAGGCGATATATCACGTGAAAAAAAGAAAGAAAAAGAGAAAAACGGAAAATAAAACAATAACTATAAACTGTTTCAAAGCTTGCGTGATCTGAAAACTGCAAATATCACGATAGAACGTACATGTTTAAAGCGAACGGAAAATCGCAGATAATCAGAATTAAATGACAGAAAAATAATGGTTTTAAAATAGAATGAAGATTAGGACCGATACAAAAATACAGACTAACTTCCAGATATCAGCAACTTTACAATATTTTATTAGTAACAGGCATTGTGAGCGCCGATAACGATGTTACTTCACCAATTTTAAAGGAGAAAATCACAATGCTGATGCTGTACAGTATGTCTGATCCACATACTGACACCCATGCCCTGAGGAGATCTACTACCAGCTCATCTGAAGTGAATGCACTACCACTCAACGTGAAATCATATCATTTTAAAGCATACTCGGTTGCCTAGCACTATGTAGGAGTTGAATGCATATAAAACAAAAGAAACGAACCCCTTGTTCCAATCTTCCATGACGATATAACGTGACAAAAGTGGATTGGACAACGTGGGCCCATCTTATTTTCTTAAAGGTTAAGAATCAGCACTTAAAATTTCGGCTTATTGATATATCTTGAGGAATTGATCCACAAGAACTTTCAGATGGATTTCACCAAGTTAAGGAATTTTAAATCATTCTGAATACATGTAGATTTGTTAAATATTTTTGCTAGTTTTATGGAAAGAAAGAACTATTTCAAGAATTTATAAGCACAGCAATAAGTCATTGAATCTGTTTTCTAAATAACTATTTCATAAAAATAGAAAAACATTCAACGTTTTAATACAATATAAATTTAAACTTTAAGTGGTAATTTAATTTTTATTGTACATTGTTTTCTCTTTCATTGTTTCCCAGTTACGTAAGCTGGAAGGAGTTAGAATACACTAATTTCAAGGGACAATTCTTCGGGATAAAGGGAACAAAAATGCCAATACTAATTTATAGTGCCAAAGTCATTATGGCCATAAACTAAAATTTAAATCACTCTATACTGATAATCATACTGACAAATCGCGTTACATCAAGCGATGATTACTCCTCTTGACTTTTAGTCCAGGGTGCATGTTGAAGAAGCAGTAACAAGATGCCGCGATAATGGTGCGACAATTTGGTACAGGAATGTAGTTGCCCCCTTTTCTCGTTGTCTCCATTTTTATTAGTCATGCCAATATCTCAAACATATGACATTTTAATAAAAATTTCCAAATCTATTTTTAAAAATAACAAATTAAGAAAATTCTTTCCTTTAAGGCGTAGTTTGGATATGGGGACAATTTCTTGCAAATCTTTGAGTCGTGCTTTGGAAGATACGTAAATAACAAGTTTAGTATTTATCTAACTTTCACTTTTGAGTTATGCTGTTATCTCTCTCGCAAACACACACCAAAATTTTTCTAAAAATGACATTTTGGGGTTCAGGAGTATTTAGGTGAAATCTCCATATCCAATTTATCTATTAGAGGAAAGCTCTAGAGGCTTCTGGATTCAAAGTTTCTCTAAACATTCATTTCCAATGCAATACTGGAATAATTTTTGGACCACATGCAAGGTAAGCGGCAGAGAAAGCAATCAATACCTGAAAGTTTTTCCACTAATCACTTGATGCACATAATTCTCCTGGAATACACAAATTATTCGAGAAGACAGTAACGTATTAACAGGCAGGAATAATAATAGTTTATAGGCGTATAAATAATGAAGAGAAGGTGGTTCCTTCGAACCCGGAGGACATCCCTTCGGGGCATTCTTCTCAGCCAAGACGACATTGTTGGAGAATGGTACGACTAGTTCCTTCAATATTTATGTATTTGTATCCTAGGAGGAGTTGTGTTAACATTTCATAGAGAGAATCTTCATGCACCGAAGTTATGGAAGAACTGGTTTAAAAGTAAACTTAAGGAATATTGGAACTGAGTTTGATTTGATTGTTATTAACTTAGCTTTGCGAAAGATTGGCCCCGAGGGGCGGCAGGCGGAGTTTTACCGCATTTATAAAACTTCGAAACCAAGTTTATTTATGTGACCCACGAGGAGGGGCCCTCTTTCTTTAAAACAGGCTTCGTGCATGCAATCCATGTATGTGTGTATGGGAATATACAAGCCTGATACACTAAGGAACCCAAACATAAAAATAAACCATTTGGCCGGTGGGTAACGTGATTTTTCATCATCAATATAATGGTAAAAAGGGAAAAGAAATGAAGCATTTCTGTGATACGAAACAAATCTCATTTCCTAAGTTTGAAAAGAAATAACGTTTGCGATGCTATTTCTGCGTCCTGTGTTTCAAAATAGAAGAGAAAGGGTCATGTTAGTCCTGTCCAAATCAGATTGTTCATACTTTGGAAGCAATCCATGTTTGTCACTCACGTGACAGAACTCTCTTCTTTATGTTTTATGGTATGGCCGTAAAGAACGTAAATCTCATTAATGAATATGATATTTTTATGGAATGATGTTGTATGAAAATGGCACATTCATTTTATACGTCGTATGTGTGTATATGTGTGATTAACCACTTACCTATAAGAGTAATACTAGCTAAATTAAGGAGGAAATAGTTAAAAGATTTTTGTATGAATGATTTAGAAATAATACAAATTTTAAGGTGGAGAATTGTTTTCTGACAACTGTACACAAGGAGTATTAGATTTCATATTTCTAACCTTAAATTCCGAGTTTATTAAGGTATTTTTTTAACAAAGATAGAATTTTATATACAGGGTGGACCATTTAAGTTGATACTGTACAATATATCCAAAACTGAGCGTTGTAGAAATAAATGTCTTGAATAAAAGTTGCTTGATATTATGGGAGAAAGTAAATGCCATTAGTCGTGTTTTATTTGGAGGAGCTTGTGATGGTCATTTTAGGGTCAATTTAATTGTTTTAAATGGGAACCTACCTTTTTATGTTGTTTTCTCACTCTTCATAAAAAAACTAAACAAAATTTGTATAAAACATTTTGCAATTGTTCTTGCACCAACGTAAATAACAACGAAAATTCTGGATGGTCATTTGAGGGTCAAGTTACGTTTCGTAATTTGGAACCAACATTTTTTATTTTGTTTCCTTATTCCTCATCACAAAATAGACACCTTTTTATAAACCATTTTCTAATGAGAAAGCAATATAAAAATGTAGGTACCCATTTTAAAAAAATTGAATTGACACTAAAATGACCATAACGTCCTCCAAACAAAACACGACTAATGGCACTTTCCCCGTAACATCAAACAATCTACTACGTATAGTAAGTAGGGGAAGTATTGTATTCCACCCAAAAATTGATACCGAGATTTCACCGGAAATACATGTTTTCAGACCCCCTGAATCCAAAAAAAGCATTTTTGGAAACATGTCCGTGTGTGTGTGTCTGTGTGTGTCTGTCTGTGAACGGCATAACTCAGAAACGAACAGTTGGATAAACACCAAACTTGATATTTAGGTTCAGCATCTTCCAGAGATGCGACACGAAAGTTTTCAAGAAAATCCCCCACCCCAGATTACCCTTTACATGGAACATTTTTCGAACATTTTAATTTTCTCAAAAATGGCTCTAACGATTTTGATTAAAATATCATATGTTTAAGATATTTTCATGACAAGTAAAATGTATATCTTGAATTTTCTGCGAATGTCTCCAAAAGTATTCTTCATTGTGAACGACTTTTGCATAACTGGTAAACCATAAGAGATAGACAAAATTTTACTACACAAAAAATGTAGCTCGCGTTAAAATACACAATTTATGTCATACATTTTTTTGTTGAGTGAACCATTTTCGAGATATTGCTTGTTATTCCCTTAAATTTTTCAATACTTATTTTCTCAAATGGGAATTCGTTAATTCATTTTTTTGTCTTGGATATGCAAAGAGTATTAATCTGTGGCAAAGGGAATGGTGCTGCACCTAGCAACCAGCTATTAAGAGATATGTATGTGCTTAAAGGCTACTGTATTTCTATATTGCCCTTGTAAATATATATTCCCCTTACATCTACAAGAAACTTAGCAATAAGATAGAGTCTGCAAATGTTTATCTCGATTAACATGACGTAGATGGGGAATAAGCGTTTGTAAAAATAGTTTGTACAAGAGTAGAGAAAGTCATGTGAGTGTAACACATCAGCTTTTATTAAAGATATTTCTTTTTATAACGCTTAGTTTTGGAGATATTGTACAGCCTAAAATTAAATGGCCCACCCTGTATATAATTTCATATAAATCTGTGTCCAAATTTTTTATTTTTAAAACAAGCTTAAGAAAAGGTCCTTAAAGTCTAGGAATAAAATTTAATATTTTGGTTCCAGAAATGCATTTCCAAGAAAATTATGATTCTTAAATAAAAATGCGGACGCATACAAAATTTTTGAAAATTTGTAGTATAACGTTTTATACTAACGTAGTATAACTAAACTTTTATAAGCTGATGAAGGTCGCCAGTTTAAATATATTAATCATGGGTTATAAGGGAGAATGACAGAAGGAGAACGTAGCTGAAATTAAATTTCTAAGAGGACAAAGTATGGATAATAATGGAACTAAAATAAAATTATGTTATACCAGAAGAACTAAAAATATTTGGGATACAAAGACTAATGAGGAGGGGTACAAAACGTACCAATATGTTAATAGAAAGTTGATTTCGGAGCCTAAAGCTGCCCATTAGTTGCAGTCCTCGAGAGAAAAGAAATAAGGTATGCCCAAGAATGAGATGGTCAGTTATGCCGCAACAGGTCAGGGTCTAATCCGTAAGCAGCAGAAGATACTGTTATCACCATAAAGGTATCTGATGAGAATTTCAAAGCAATTAGTTAAAATTTGTACTACATAACAAGTTGAACATTAACACGCATTGAAAAAAGAAACCAAGAAAAAATTGGTTTTAACGGTTAAGAAATGACTTGGACCTTTAAAACTGGATTTCTTATGCTGGTACTGTATAATTTTTAATTTCTATTAAGCTGTAGTATACCTATTATAATGGCACCCCATAAAATTGTGAATGACGTATGTATGAAATTTTAAATCTGTACTTTAGCTTGTTTATGTATAATAAACAGAATAATGTTTCTCTTCACACATTAAGAAAGGCTTTCCTATTAGCAATACTTGTAAATGATTATTGCTACATTACTGGTTATATTTTCTTCAGTTTATAAACATTGAATTATCGGCTAATGAAGTCCCACTTCGGATTTAAACTTTGAAACTGCACAATTCTTTCACTAATCTTTATTGGCATAATTGAAGTTTCTAAGAGAAAGCAACAGAATCTAAGCCGCTATCCCTGAAATTTCCTATGCAAATGCAATCACATGGAAATAAAGAAATATTTAATTTGTAATATTTTTTAAATATCCTTATAACCTGTCAAACATACTAATAAGTGCTTCTCCTATGCTCTTGATAAGAGTTAACACTAAATATTGAGTTTTAATGGATGTGATTATTTTACTTTTAAGTTTTAATTTACTTAGTTGGTTTTTCAACGGATAGAAATAAGCTATGGTCATCATTAAACCTATAGTTTTAGGTGAATGTATTTGAGTGGTAATAAAATCCAGCACTGCTATTTAAACCTACTTACATAATAAGAAAAGAGTGGCGAAATAACTTGATAAACCCCCTGTGTCTTTGGTTAGTTTTTAAGGGCCGATATTCTTTTGCCGAAAGCAAGGGCAGAACAAGTGGAGGGAAGAGATTGGTTAGTTTCCTAGGGTAAAAGGGTTACCCACCCTCGCTCTTTAAAAAGAAATTTTATGAATCGAGACAAAGCGTATCATTTGTTACCATCACGGAAAATGTCATACCACGAGTTGTCTTAAAGAGATGGCCCCTTAATGTAGAAGGGAGATGCTCTTGCAGAACGCTAAGCAATGCTCCTTTGTCGTTAATATGTTGTTTACAATACTTTGCATTTCATTTATTAAAAAATACATCTACCGTTATTTTTACACAGAAGTGGCAGTTGTTAGCAGTAAATTTTATATTTTATTGGGAATTACTATAAACATTAAGATAACACAATTAATTCCTGAATATAAACGCTTTACTATAATATTGCTACAGTTAAATGAGAAATTTTACCCGTACGAGTCGGAAAAAATATAGAAAATTCAGGCAGGAGGTATAAGAATACAGTATGTTAAAGTGATAGTCAAGTCTTTTCAAAGCCAGTCGCTCTGTGATGGCTTTGAAGTTATGTTTGTTCTCTTTAAATGAACACGAAAAAGAAACGCAGACAAAAAATAACAAACAAACAAACCTTTTTTTCTACCTCTTACGGTTTACTAATTATACAAAAGTCATTCAGAATAAAGAGAGGACTACACAGGCGTTTTCAGAGAATTCAAGATATACATTTTGTCATGAAAATATATGGTATTTTAATCAGACAGACACTTTTGAGAAAATTAAAAATTACGAAAAATTCTCCAGGTAAAGTGTAGTTTAGAGAGGGGGAATTTTCTTCAAAATCTTTGTGTCGCATCCTTGGAAGGTCTTGAACTTAAATACCAAGTTTCATATTTTTGGGGAGGATTATCCTGGTCACACACAGACACACACACACACACACACACACACACACACATGCTCAAACACATGCTTATTCAGGAGTGTCAAAACATATATTTCCGGTAAAATCTCTACACGGAATTTTAGAGTGGAACACAATACTTTCTGTTCTTACTGTAGGTGTGTAGTAGAGAAAGTAAAAATCTCAGAGTGTTTAATAGTAAGTAACTAAGCACCTATTTCACTTTCAGTGTGCGTGTAGGGTAGATGCGTTTTGACACCAGACCGCTCAATTAAACAGAAGCTGACGGAACTAGAAAGCTACCCTGTTGAGTCGCCTACTATCACGATATCAGGAACACGCTGTTCGCAAAGAATGCCGCTTGAAAACCTATACATCTTGTAACATACACTTCCCCAGCTTCGTTACATTAAGGTAGATGAAAATGAAGGAGGAAAGCATCTCATAAGAATGGGAAAGGAAATGAGTTTGATATAAAAAAAAAAAACGACAGCTGGGTAGCGGGCTCGTAGAATGTCTTTAGGAAGATAGGATGACCCACGAGGTCAAGTATATGGAGCTTATATCCACCCACAATAATCTCCTTGCCCCCACCACCATCCTCGATATCATTATAAAAATATACCGTACCCCATAATCAACCGCCACAAAGTACAAAGCACCATATGATTATTATCCGGCTAGCATCTTACAACATTCCTTCACATACACATAAGATGAGAGTTGCATTCGCTGCCCGGTAGGGGTTTGCAATAAGATGTTCGCAGACCACCGAGTAATAATTGGGATAGGTTGGTGTTGCCTACCTTTGATTTTAGCTGTTTCGTGCGTGTTAGAGATGCGAATTATCACGCTCTTGGACAAAAGGCACTCTCGTTACACGACTGTCTCTCATCTTCATTTAGTAGCTATTCTACAAATTATCATTCATACGAAAACTTACTACTTTCTTCACCACTATTTTCAGGAAGGATTTTCAATAGTTTAATTGCTCTTAACAAATGCTTGTTGTCATTATAATTATTTCTAAGGCAAAGGTCTCAAAGTAATAGTCTAACGTCAACAGACATGAGTTTGAAAGCTCAATAGAATTACCTAGTAAAATTATAAGCAGGAGGGGGATTCAGTGAGATGATTACACTACGAAAGCGATACATATTATTTTTTAATTTTTTTTATTGTACCTTTGGTATAATCACTGAAGTGGCTTACCTATTTTGTGTCGTATTATGAGGCGCTAGTTCTTGAAGCACTTCTTTTTTATTTTAAACTTGCAGATCACCAAATCTCACCATTTTTACAGTTTGTCCAATCGCCAATAGTGAACAAGACACTACATGAGAATAGGCTTCCTAGATCCCTAGTCGAATCGAAACAGAGATTATAGGAATGAAAAAAGTGTATGCAGGAGAAAGTACCATAAGCATTAGTTTTTGACTACCGGGCTTTAAAACTATAAATTATGTTCGATTCTAATTGGTGAATAAGGCATCAATGAGGCGCTGGCATGTAATTATCTTAATTATAATAGCGTTAACGTTCGTTCTTACTACATACCCACAGGTGGTGGATCTGATGGTATCTACATGAAATAAAATGTAAATTTGGGAAGGAAACTTTCAGACCTAAGTTTACAGTGCTTCCCCGGCATTTGCAAATTATTTAGAACAGAGGAAAATCTGGAACAAAGCCCAGACAGATAGGACAGTCCTGGTGGAATTTGAACAGCGGATCTTCCGCTCACAGTACGTGTCTTAACGACCTCGGCCACCATAACAGTCACTATCTTAATAGAAATCGTTAGAACAATTTTTGAGAAAATAAAAAACAAACAATAGTTTTCTGTATAAAGAGTATTTTGGAGTGGGAGCATTTTCTTGAAAATTTTCGTGTTGCGTCCTTGGAAGATCCTGAATTTAAAATACCAGGTTTGGTATTCATACATTTCGTTTTTAATTATGTAGTTCACACACGCACAGAGAGGTTTTTCTAAAAAAAAAAATTTTTCACTGGAACCTCAAAATGCATATTTCCGGTGAATTTTTTTATTGGAATACAATACTTTCTCTACCTACAACAGAAACTGGCTAGAGAAAGTACAAATCCAGAATACCCAAGGATGGCAAAGTTTGAAATAGATATTGTTTTTCGAATTATATTGTGACATTATTGTGTATCCTGTTTTAATCTTCTTCACACTGTTTTCACCTTAGAACAAATACCAACATCGACATGAGTAATAGTAATTGTATATACTTAATTACATTTTGTTAATGGAATGGTCGTAATAAATGCAGTTCGTAATTTTGTACTTCCCTAAATAAATTCAAAACCATGTTGGCGTCTCTTATGATAACTTGCTACAATATCGATAACAAGCCAAATCGAATCGATTAATCGCATTAATACACGACGAGAGATGGATGCGTATGGGAGGACCGTCACGAAGAATTGGGCACGTGGTGGAGTCGCCCTGCACGATTTCTCTGCTAAAAGGCGATGACAGAAGTGCCCCACGCCCAATGGTATCATGGCCAAACATCTCGACCGGTCCCAGTCCAACAGAATGCGTTAGAAACCTCCATGGCCCAAATGTTTTTTGTCGTTTTCTGCTGTCTGATCTATTAGACCTCCCACATCCTTTGCCACGTTTTATTTCCGTGTTATATCACTCTAGCGCGGCAATTGTTTCCATACACAAATTAATGATAATTTATAAATCCCGCAACGGATGTCAATCAGCGGTGCATTTAATTTAATGTTTTTCTTTCTGGGCTGCACGAAATTTGTAGCTTAATTTCTAACCCGTGTATTAGATAAACCATATTCGGGTAAATTATTAATCCAGAATATACATATCGTAAACAAGCTTAAGATAAATATTCATATATACATGTAATAAAATCACAAGGTATCTTTTTTCTTTTGGTAAATTTTGACACATGATAACTTGCTTTTGTAATGGGAAAATTTATTTTTCTTGTAACTCGGTATATAACTTTCTATAACTTCATAAAAAAGAAGGAAAATCAAGCTTATTTTGGGATTGCTACTTGTAATATTTCAGTAGAATGAATAAAGAGTTATATCGGATTTTCATTAGCAGCTGTACATAAATCATTTAATGTATGCTACATTGTAATTATAGAATTCGAGATATTTTATTGTCTCGTCCGGATTGTCAGGGAAACTGTATAAGCATGCAGGTGGACGTTTTTGTAGTTTTGATCCTATTACTTATTTTTGATTTCAACTATTCCAAGGAAAAAGAAAGTATGACCAGTTTTGAAAACATCGCCACACATGATGCACAGACAAAAGAATCTTCGCAATGGGCGAGTCAGATCTATTTGTATAAAGAAGATCAGAACAACTACTTACCGCTTAAGAATCGAATCACTGAAACATAACATAATACCGAGAAAAACACTCTGCACCTTCACAAGAACACTCACGATACAGTAGTTTAAGTCGAACTGACTGTCGTACAAAGAGTTAGGGTAGGAACTAGTCTCAACCTGATTTCAAGGCAGAGATTTTTCCAGTGAAATAGGGAGGGGATTCTTCGTGGTGGTACGAGTCGGAAAATCTCCACTTCATGTGCACATATGCTTCATGTATAAATGTTTTTTTTCCTTCCTGTATGCGTTTTGGCAAATTTCTAAAATCTGAACTGGAAATTCGTCGAGATTGATGTTGATGAAAGGTTAAGCAGTTTGAATATAGTTATATTCGAGGGAACGGAGAGATAATTTGTTCTGTAAGCTTAAATTAGTGACTAAGAATAACTAAACATAAGCCTAAAAGTATATCCGAAGATCGATTAAGTGTGTGTATGGATTCACTTCGATTAAGTGTACAGAACAGATACGCACAGAAACAAGTCTAAAACACAGGAGAGATTTCAGAACATGGTTGTGATTCTACTCTCTCCAAAACCCACTTTAGAGAAGTGCTGCAACAATAGCAGCTGCATGATAGGGAGCATTGTCATAGGACACAATCGGAGTCTTGCTTCAAATAGCGGATGCCCATCTTCATACTGTTTGATGAAGCAATGCAGTGCTATCACAGGCTTTTCATAGTCCTTGACATTGCACTACATTTCCAGGACTGGATTTCCTCACAGAAATCCTATTTTACAATAGTTAGCACTTGATTTGCTAGCCTGCTGCTGCCGCCAACCAGCGATCTGGGGGTAGAAACAACACATTTTGATTGATCAACTTCAGTACGACCAAACGGGATGACTCAGACAGTAACGTCTGTAGCCCGCATTCGTGAAGTCCCGGGTTCAAATCCTGTGGGACAACCAATCTGACTGAGGTTTTTTCGTGGTTTCCCTCAGCCGTCAAGGTACATACCGGATTGGATATTTAATACCACGACCCAAAGTTCCACCGTAAGTCTAAAACAATAGCAAACATGAAAAACAGGTAGTAATAGCGAATGATGTGCCATCCATCCAAAGACAATTAAAGGAGGTAGACTGGACAGCACCATAATGCCATCTGCACGACACGAAGCAGGAGATCCAGTTGCTATGCACCGAGGTCTCTGTGGACACGTGACGATGCAAGATGGTATGGTTACAGGGATGAGACCTAGAAGGCTAACTGTCCACCACACATCGATCCACGGTTATCTACTAACAGATCCGTTGCGATCTGACCATGTAGTTAAAGCGAACGTAAAATAAATAAATTAAACAACAACTTCAGTACTATCCGAGAAGTGCAGTAATACCACCTGTTGAATTTAGAATAGCAATTATCAATTTTTATGATATGCTCTAGTATTTTGGTTCGATAAAGTACGAATTGAGTATCTATTTGATTCAAGTATTTTGTATAAACAGATTCACATTGAATATTTGCAAAGGGAAAAATCTAAGCACCAACATTAAAATTGCATAAGAGCATACGATGTTTGTTCGTAAGAGTTATCGGCGATCACTATATCAGTCGCCAAATGCAGAACATTTGCTCTTCGGTCTCGCCGTAAAGCAGTCTTCGTGAAGCTCTTGAGGGAAGGATTAAATGTTGCTATTGCCCTGTTTCCCAATTAATAATAAAAGCACAACGTATAACACCTAATTTTATTACAGAAAGAATCCAAAAACTTGTGGTTACTGAGCACCTGAGGATTCGACACAAATCTAAATAAAAGTAGCCATCCTTTCCAGACATCCTGCTGGTATGCAGAGAACAACGGAAGTCCGTTAAAAAGGGAGACACAAAATAAATAGGCAAGAGCCCACTAAGACAAAGAGCAGAAGGAAGCGGAAGCTAAAGGGACACACTTGGGCTCTCACATCTGCACCCTTCCTCATAGCTGCGGTGTTAACACAAGGGTCCCATACGGTAAAAATCATCCCCTTTCTTTGCGCATAATACTAATAGCGGCCAAAAAAAGACAGGAGAGAATACTAAAGGAATAAAAGTTTAAAATTAAAAAATCAGGGTCACTTTTAATTAGCACCGTCATGTAGTCCCCAGAGGTTGAATTCATAATTATTTTAAACATGCAAAGTAGGGCCCGTTCATAGAACTTGGGCTTTTGGGAGCATGAAGGTGCTAAGTACTGATGGCCCTTGGGAGGCAGACAATACCGGCTTGCTAGCAGTTGGGTCATTACTATTTGGGGATACCCACTTCTGGGTTAAAGTGTTAAAGTACCCTATTTTGAACATTCAATGTTGTTTTTAGCTTGAAATCTGTAGAGTAAGAAAATAATTACTTTCTGCACTTTATAGCGACATGCATTGCCTTGCAGCCAGTCTACAGTTGTTCACTTTTGGAAAATCTTCTACATCTTCAGATCTAGTAGACGCAGTTCCCTAAGCTTCATTTTGAAAGGAAATTTAAAAGCGTCTCTAGATAGTTTCTTCACTGTCCATTTATTGTTATATATTACCCAACTTATTTGTCTGTGGTTGCGAATAGTTTGTGTTCGTTTATTACACTTTGTATTTTTTGATAATCTGATGCACATTTTTAGAAATCTTTTATACAATGTTTTTTTCTTAATTTCAATAGAACTGTGCTTAAATGTAAAACCTTAGAACTAGACGAAGAATGTCACTGAAAGATAAACTAAATAAAATATCGAAAGCGTACTTTCCAAAAATAAAAGTTTTTGCTCTAAAATACTACTTTCAAGTAATACGCGCAGTAAATTTCCTACTCCAAAAAATCCCAGTTGACTAAGAATATTTTAAAAATAGTACCAAAAATCTCTAAGGAAATAATGATATAACGTCATTCTAAATATGGTAATTAAACAGAAGAAAATAGTGAAATGGCGAAATATGTGGCCACGAGTTGTTAAAAAATAGAAGTACTTGTTGAGAGGCAAGAAAATTTGTTTCTAAGGCCAAATGCTAACATACCCAAATGCTAGTACCGAGTAAAAGTCAATCGCTTCCAAATTGCCTTAAACATTTTCTGAAAACACTGATGACTGCTATTATTCTGTGCTTGCTTTATTGGGGTAGAAGTATTCACAAACTTTACCATTGTTATTTATTTACTACACTTATTGTTAACAGGTGCTTGTAGAAAATGCGTTGATGGAACAATCAAACATTTTTAATTAAAGTTAATTTTTGTGTTTTGGGACCAACAGAGAAGCAAAATCCAGTCATTAGAGTTAATTTCCCTATCTAGATGGCAGTGACTTGAGCCAGTTCTGCGCGCAACAAATAGCAGGCTAATAGAGGCTATAAAAACTGGTCAGATGAGTCCGCAGTTTTCTACAGACGTGGCGACGGTAAAGGGTTCGGGCGGCAGTCTCTGTAGTAGTATCATGTAAAGGGGAACAGGAAGGTTCACACTACACGTGTTCACAATATCACGGTGCCACTTTGGCCCAAACGTAAAACAATACACCCTGGCTTTTGTAAGAAAAAAGTTAAAACAGATTAGCGATGTACATCAATCGGGCAGTAGAGATGGTAATTGGTTTCTGGTAAGAATTTCAAAATAGACGTATTACGTTCCTTCATTTGCTTTACAGAACTTAATCACAAGCAGTAGATGACGCAAACAAATCCTGGGTGTGGAGAAATGAGTTTAAAAGATGACAGAGATCTATATAGGATGAAAGTTTAGTAGTTGTTCGTTGAGTTTATTTGGGTGCATTCTACCATAAGAACTTGCAATGATATCAATGGATCAAGAGTTTCTAATACACCCGCCCCACCTAATACACTTTGCTCATAGGAATATCGGAAGTGGTGTTGGTGAGCGATGTACTCAATTTCAATTCCAAGCATTCACTAGTCACATTTAATTCGTTGGTGTTCTCAAAATATAGCGTAGGGAAACATCAGTCCAGTATTTCCTGTGGGACGCCCTATATCTAGACGCTTGTGCATTACATTTTTACTTTCTCTACTACGTATAGTAAGCAGGGGAAGTATTGCATTCCACCCAAAAATTCGATACCGAGATTTCACAGGAAATACATGTTTTGAGGCTCCTGAATCCAAAAAAGGTATTTTTGGAAACAAGTCCGTGTGTGTGTCTGTCTGTGAACAGCATAACTCAAACGAACAGTGTATCAACACCAACGTGGTATTTAGGTTCAGTATCTTCCAGAGATGCGACACGAAGGTTTTCAAGAAAATCCCCGCACTCCAGATTACTCTTTACATGGAACATTTTTCGAAAATTTTAATTTTCTCAAAAATGGCTAACGATTTTGATTAAAATATCATATGTTTAAGATATTTTTATGACAAATGAAATGTATATCTCGAATTTTCTGGAATGTCTCCAAAAGCATTCTTCATTGTGAACGACTTTTGCATAACTGGTAAACCATAAGAGAGAGACAAACGTAGACAAAAAGTGTAGATCGCGTTAAAATACACAATTTATGGCACACACATTTTTTTGTTGTTGAGTAAATCATTTTTGAGATATTGCTTTTTATTCCCTTAAATTTTCCAATATTTATACTTTTTCTCAAATGGGAATTCGTTATTCATTTTTTTCTCTGGTAATGCAAAGAGAATGGAATATTACCGAGCGGGATGGCTCAGGCGGTAAAGTCTGTGGCCCGCATTCGGGAGGTCCCAGGTTCAAATCCCGTGGGCCGATCAATCTGAGGTTTTTTCGTGGTTATCTTCAGTCGCCAAGGTAAATACGGGTTTGGATATTTAATCACACAACCCAAAGTTCCATCTTAAGTCTAAAAAACAATAGTAAAATGAAAAATAAGTGGTAATAGCGAATGCTATGCCATCTATCTACAGACAATGTAAGCAGTTAGACTGGACGGCACCCTAATGCCATCTGCACACATGAAGCAGGGGCTACAGGGATGAGACCTAGAAGGCTAACTGTCCATCACATATCGTTCAAAGAGATATCTACCAACAGATCCGTCGCGATATGACCAAGGAGTTAAAGCGACGTAAAATAAAATAGAATAAAAAAAAGAAACAAAAATGGAATACTCCACATAGCAACCAGCTCTTAAAACATTTGACTATCGCTTAAAGCCTACCAATTCCCCTTGCATCTACAAGAAAATTAGCAATAAGATTAACATCTCGATATCTCGATTAACATGAAGCATATGGAGAATAAGCGTTTGTAAAAATAGTTTGTACAAGAGTAGAGAAAATCATGTGAGTGTAACACATCAGATTTTTTAGAACACAAGTAGTCTCCGGTGCGTAAGGATGAGACCCTAATACTTGAATACCAATACAGTTAAGTTCCATAGGTAGTAATGAAATGCAGTTTATGAAACTAACAGACTATCCGGGATATCTGTGTCAAAAAGACATCAACATGACCCATCAAAATTGTGGGCATTCCGAACATGTAATTCAAGCAAATACAACTGGTACTTCAACCCTGTGAAAACACTCGACTGACAGCATTCAACTTCTACTAGCTTGAAAGATAGCACTGACGTGGCTGGCAATTAATCTAAAAAGACACGTTGTTTGTTTCAATGCATGCCAAGTTTTTGTTTGCACCGGTGTTACGCGCTAGTGTATTTTCTACAATCCACATTCAGTGTTTCAAATTTTCCAATTACAAGAACTTATATCTTAATATCTACTTCCAATCTACTTAGGTTGTGAACTGACTACTCCTCATTATCTTAATGTAGCCTACTTTCAGGCTTAGCAAGTTATTAGTTGATTCTTAAAAGGAAAGAGTGGTGCGTTTCAAAATAGTCCAGAAGGCGTAAGACAACATCCTGGCGATGCCAATTTGAATAGAGTTGCTTATATAAACTGGAGCCGAGTTGAGGTTTTCACTGGAGTGGTACTGTGCGAACAGGGACCAAGCAATCTATACTAAATTATATAGCACACCTTTCTGCGGGCATGGAAACTCTTACGTGTTATGCATTTGGAATTTTTTCGCTGTTAAAGTGTTGTAAAACTTAAGTATGGTGAAGAAAACTGTCATACACATAATAAAAGACTGATGAGTTTAGGATATCTCTTAGGTTTGACCACAAATAAATATTCAAAATCATAAAAGTTATTTTTCTTTTGGTTTACAAGCAGGCAATTTTATACTAATCTAGGGAGTCTGACATCAAAAGAAAGTTAAGAAACTTATTTTTTTCTTTTTACTTAAGTTCAATTAGCTTGAAGATGGATAGTTTCCTAAAGAGGTGCCAAAAATGTATGGACAACGACGGTGGCCAATTCAGTATCTCCTTTCATAAAGTTGGTAAGTAAAGCCTTTAAAACCAGTTTTAAAAATGCTATATGGTTTCATCCGCGCCTTTCTATTATAGCGGCAGACGGCAACGAGCGCCGAGGACACGGACAGGAAAACACCGCGCAGGCGGTTCGTAGTTTTTTGGCTCTCCCTGTATTACGGAATTGAAAATTATTTTAAGAGCCAACATTTAGATTACCTTTTTTCTTGTTATGTTAAATGAGGAACAAACAGCCTAATATAGTAAGAGTAATTCCTAAATTATGACAAAAAAGGTACGTACCATAAGTTTACAGGATAAGCAGCTGACTCGTGGAAGACCTAAGATGCATTACCTTTGTGAAACGACACTGAAGTGATATACTCTTGATGTTTGGGACTTGTAAATTAAGATTAGATCGCCTTAGTTTACACTAGCTGGCTGGCTTACTAGACGTTGCAGGGTTAGTTTCATAAACTTCAGTGACGAATTAATATCATTTACCTCCCCTTCTTCTATATACATTGATATAGAATATTTTAATGGTTAATTTTCCCCATTACTCCTTATAATTATGATTTTGTACAACCCTCATATTCATGTAAAAGGATGAGAAGCATCAGCAGAACATCTGACTTCCTCAACTTACCCCCAACAGTGTTCCAAGTTCTAGAAATACTGCATAGCTTATACGTAGTCTTTGGAGGTGAAACAATCAGCGGTTGAATTGATTGAGTAGTTTTTTTTAGATACAGTAGGTGAAATTTTAAAACTTTGTACCTTCTCTTTGGTCCCTTAATTCTCTAATAAGATAAAAGCTTCAGTTTTCACACAATGCAGAAACCCTTAACATAGGCAAGAAACAGAGATGACGCTGGTGTATATGAAGATTCCGCACCCCCAGACTACCAAGTTAACATCTTTGGAAAAGACTCACAATATGCGTACATTGAGAAAAATAATCTTTCCAGTTGCGAAGTTTTCTCTTAATACGTTATTTAATATGCCCCATAACACAAGTACAAAGAAAATAAGTATAGTTTTTTACATGAGGGTTATTAGAAGGTTTTGGCATTCAAAACTTCTATAGCATTAGAATAACGGTTATTCACAGGTTTTGACACTTGTTTGATTACACACACACACACACACACACACACACATCTGCAGTATTTGATAAATTGCAGTTAAAGAAATGTATATAATACAAAATTCGTATGGTTATAAGTAGGAACGATCGTCGGTTTTTACGCTCTGTGCTTAAGTGTTAAATCATAGCCATCTATGCGTATTGCTTAGATTAAATTACAAACGACTTTTGTTTTTACACGCATTCTCTGTGCAGTACAGCAATTATTTTCTTCTCCAGAACATTCTCAACGAAGGCTTTCCAGTAATCTATATATTGATTTTAGGAGGTGTTTTATAGGCCATGTCGGTCAGAAAGAATGGGCTTTTCAGTGGTAAAACAATTGCCAAAATTGATCGAGTGGTTTTTGAGATTACCCTACATATATACGAGTACATATACACATCTACGAGTACATGCCAACATTGTCTCTTTATAATGTTGGTGCAGATCAGAACAGCGTGCTCGTTTAATTCATAAGCTATTTACGCAAGGGCACCGCTGCCAGGCTAAGGTAGGACAAGATGCCAAGATGAAAGCGAAAGAAAAAGAAAAACCCTTGGGGACTAATTTCTGAAGCTATCCTCACACTCCTTTGGTTCCCGTCGAGGCGATGATGTTTTGTTTCATAACACCGGCACACACACTCTCCAGCGTCATATGCAAATTACCTTGCGTTTGTCGCCCATCATCATTTCATGACGTACCCACAAAAACGTAAGAAATTGTTTTTTGCAAGTCTACTGTAATAACGGCCTTCTCGTGAGAAAAAGATTACGCTGTATCATTCATAGCAAAACCCACAGCTGCCTCAACAGTACAGCATTATGATCCTACTGAGGCAATTTATCTCTCCTCATCATGAACCTTGAAAAGTTGACAGACGTTTTCTGTGTTTGTTACTTTCGCCTATCCTGCACGGCCGCAAGATCGCTTGTAGATTTAAACACGACATTTACAGGTTTTTAAAAGGACGCGCCTTCTATCGCATTTATTAGGTTGTAGTTTCGCTTTACCCATATAAATTATACACCAGGGCTGCCATTAACAATTTTATTTCAACAAAGGGCCCCATGAACTATGATTAAATCAGTATTACTTTCTCATCGCTTACCTAGATAATGGAAGTACGTATTCTTCCTGTCGTCCTCCGTGATCTAGGGGTACCATGCTAGCCTCTAGTTCCCAAGGTCGCGGGTTCAAACCCTGCGGAGGGCGATGGCTTTTTTTTGGGTGTAAAAATCCTTAGCATGGCTTCCTTCGGAAGGAAAGTAAAGCCGATAGTCCCATGTCGTAGATTTACGGCACGTAAAAAACCCTTAAGGCTGACAAAGAGGCCTCTGAGCAAAATTCCCGGTCTTTCACGCCCAATATAGAATGGGACGCTAAGGACCATAGTAGTTAAAGAGCGTCCATAAATAAAATTTAATTTACTGCATTCTTCCAAAAGTTGCGATATGTCTATTTCATTAGTGATTTATGTTTTGATGGTCCCTAAATCCACCAAAAAACACCGTTGTAATCCAAAGACGAAAGTTACCTGAATTTTAAATTTTATATTTAAGTTAGAATAAGCATAGATGGGGAAGACTTTCATAGGATTTTCTCAGCCCAAAATAACATTTAATATGGAAGACTTTGTTATTTCTATTTTCTGAAAAAATACCTTGTATATTTCGGTTAAAATAATATAAGCTTGACATGCATGAGGAATAACAGTGCACCTGGAATTTTTCACACATAGCGTCTGAACCCCTCTCCATTTTTGTTGAATTTTATGTAACTATGAAGGAATAACAAATAGAAAAAAACTTACCAGAAGAAAAACGTTGCAGTTGTTAAACAATTTAATTTATATTAGAAAACTTCTTTCTCAATATTTTCGAAATATTTTTGTTTTATGTTTAAATCTTTTCGTTTGGAGTAACTTTGGTGTGCCATCCATGTGCCTTAAGCGAAGTGATGGGCATAAAACATTCTAAACTGGAATTTCAGTATTTTGGAGATATTCAAAAGATATTTGTTATCAGGAAGAAAACCTTGACTCGTATACGGGAGGTCCGCGGTTCAAATTCCGCTAAAACCGTCCTCCCCGAGTTTTTTTCAATAGGATTTTCATACTCTTCATAGCTGAAAAGTGCCGCGAAGTTACCGTATATTTAGGCCTGGAACATCTCCCTCCCAAACGTTTGTTTACCAATTTTTGATTATTTCACGCATCATCAATATTGTCGCCTGTGGTAGTAAAGCTAGCGTTGAACTTCAGTTAAAGAAACGGCGGAAATGATTTGCCATATGTTGAGGTATTAGCGTGTAAATGTCTCAATTCTGTTAAAAAATTGGTTAAAATATTTTATGCCAGCGCCAGTTTGCTCAGCTATTTGAAAACTAGGGATTCCTTTTTTCCATTGCTTTATTTTTTCACATGGCAAATGCAAATGCAGTTGAGCTTTATTACGTTTCGAGGACAGTCTTTATTACCTAATCAGCAAACAAATAATCCCGAAGCCCGAAATCGAAAGTAACTGCGATGTGGTATATATAAACTGGTTCACCCCTCCCTGCTGGACTTGCATATACGCACTTCGCCGAGGGAGTAAGTTATCTGAAAGCACCGCATTTCACTTTATCCTTCCCTAAAAGTACAAATCATAGGTAGGTAGTCTTTTATCGTGATTAACATTAAATATATTGAACATAAGATCGCGGGCTACCTATGGGTTGGTAAAAGGTAGAGAAGGTTCTGCATACGATCTTGAAACCAGCGCAATGCCTACAGTGCATACAAATGCAACGAGAGATAGACACTAAACGCTGATGTTAGAATTGCATATTTGTCATATACAAGGGCAATAGAGATCTCGATCTACCAGTGACTGCTTTTGCTAGGATGCAATATATTTGCATGTATTTATGCAAATGTCTGTTATAAACCAAGGGCAGAAATCATGTGTATATATATCCACTTTTTCGAGGATATGTCCTCTGAGGTTTTAGGTTACCACTGGATTTAATTAAAATGTGAATAAACAGTGACCAAATAGTATTGGCCAGCGTTTGCTGGACTCCTCCCACTGAGTGAAGTAGAAATAAAAGTATCTACTTGTTTTGTCGTCGTAGACGAGTATTCAAATGTCAGGATGTCACTGAGATGACACTCCAGATAAATATGTGGACAGAGCAACATCAACCCTGGCTTCATCTTGAAAAGTTGCTGAATTTTATTCCCTTACTTTTATCCTTAATTATCTTTGGCCTTTTTTTTTAATAATGACATTGTTATTCATACTTTCCAGTTTTATCACAAACGAACAAAACTCTAGTAGGCTGGCTTAATGCCATTGAGAGATGAGCTGCCTCTCCCTCCTCTCTCTCACTCGGTCATATTGGTTTCTCATAACGTTTCCAAAATCACAAATAAAACTGCTTTTGGAAACAGTGGCACATATAAAATTAAAGTAAATGGTTTATTACTATACTAGCAGAACTTGTAACCCTGCTCGCATCATTATATTAACAGCGTATACCTCTCTTCCTTATCTCTCCCTCCCTCTCACTATCTCTTCGACTTTCATTCCTTCTCCATTCCCCATTTCTGTCTGTGTGTTTATGATGCTTTCAAAATCATTAATGAAACTGTGTAAGTAAAAATTAAGAGGTAAGTAAGTATAATATAGTTTAAAGCATGATGTGCTACACTCACATAATATTTCTATCCCACTATCGTTTATTTTTATAGTTTCTACAAAATATTCCTACGAAAGGTTATTACTTTCTCTACTACGTATAGTAAGTAGGGGAAGTATTGCATTTCACCCAAAAATTCGATACAGAGATTTCACCTGAAATACAGGGTTTGAACCCCGTGAATAAAAATATAGCACTTTTTTTAAACTTTTCCAGCATTTTGAAACTTGGTATTTAGGTTCAATATCTTCCAAAGATGCAACACGAAGATTTTAAACAAAATCTCCGCACCCCAAACTATCCTTTGAATGGAACATTTTTTGAAAATAGATTTTCTAAAAAAATGCCTAACGATTTTGATTAAAATACCATATATTAAACATATTTACATGACAAATAAAATTTATATCTTGAATTTTCTGAAAATAAACTGTGAAGCCGTCTTCATCGGTAAGAATGTTGTATAATCTTATATACTGGTATATAAACTCGTATATCTTGTATGCTAAATGTTATTCAAAATAAATGTTTTGTGGCATGGGGCGTTTCTGAGATATCCGTTATTAAAGGCTCGAATTGTTCATTTCTTAGTCATTCTCTTAAGTCAACATTCAGTTGTTTCTCGCGATGGCATGGAAACACTGTGGCGTTTTAAGGACAACATATAGCATTTGACTATCGCTGTTCCCTTTGTAACTATAACGAAATGTGTAATTTATCTACTTCTTCAAAGATTTATTTGGATTAAAATGGAGTAGATAGAAAAAAATCTGATGTGTTACGCTCACATGACTTTCTCTACTCTTGTACAAACTATTCTTACAAACGCTTATTCTCCATATGCTTCATGTTCATCGAGATGCTAATCTTATTGCTAATTTTCTTGTAGATGCAAGGGGAATTGGTAGGCTTTAAGCGATAGTCAAATATTTTAAGAGCTGGTTGCTATGTGGAGTATTCCATTCTCTTTGCATTACCAGGACAAAAAAAGAGCTATAGATTTTAACTGTGCAGTAAACACACCGTAGTGATATCAATGGAAAAATGTTTTTAACACACTGCCTAAATCCCTCGGTATGACCCCTTGTAATGCAAAATTATTTGTCACTGCATTGCAGATTACTTTTATATCATCAATTACAATATCCTGCAGCCAAACCTCATCAGCGCACAAGTAAGGCGGATATGGCATAACACCATCATAATTTGAAATTGATTTTAAGTGCAAATCATTGCCCAAATGAAGAATTTTATCAACTACTTCAGAAATCCAAGCATCAATATTTATTACAGTTGAAAAAACATAACGCCATCACCGAGTTGCTTGTGCAGTGTGTGTTTTTAACCTCACCAAATATTTAGTTATTTTGGCTCAAGGTGCCAGCAATCACTTTGGCTACTTTCACGGAAACAACTTCTTAACATTAAAATTAAAACTGGTTCTTTCTTGCTAGGCATTATGAAAAGTCTTAAAACGTAAACCAGTAAACTAAGAACAGAAACCAAAACAGAAATACCTGAAAATGGTACTAAACAAATAATATATGAATGAATAAAATGAAACAGCCCTTAAACCGTGGAAACAAAAAAAAATAAAATTAACTAAACTAAAATAGGAACATTTAAAATGCTACTATAACGAACAATAAGATATGAATTAATAAAATGAAACGATCTTACGAAATTGGTTCAAATCAGCATTTCTTTGAAGCAAATGCTGATAGAAGATTCAAAAAATCATAGCAGTTCGTTTATTTCTCAGTATAAAACATATTTGACTATCGCTTAAGACCTACTATGTTGCCCTTGTTTTGTATTTGCAAGGACAATATAGAAATACAGTAGCCTTTAAGCATAAACATATCTCTTAATAGCTGGTTGCTAGGTGCAGCACCATTCTCTTTGCCGAAGATTAATACTCTTTGCATATCCAAGACAAAAAATGAATAAGAAATTCCCATTTGAGAAAAACTATAAGTATTGCAAAATTTAAGGGAATAACAATCAACTCGAAAATGGTTCACTAAAAAAAATGTATATGACATAAGTTGTGTATTTTAACGCGATCTACATTTTTTGTATAGTAAAATGTTATTATCTCTTATGTTTTACCAGTTATGCAAAAGTCGTTGACAATGAAGAATACTTTTGGAGACATTCCCAGAAAATTCCTGATATACATTTCCTTTGTCATGAAAATATCTTAAACATGTGATATTTTAATCAAAATCGTTAAAGCCATTTTTGAGAAAATTAAAATTTTTGAAAAATGTTCCATGTAAAGGGTAATTGGGGTGGGGGGATTTTCTTGAAAACCTTCGTGTCGCATCTCTGGAAGTTACTTAACCTAAATACCAAGTTTGGTGTTTATCCGACTATTCGTTTCTGAGTTATGCTGTTCATAGGCACACAGACACACACACACACACACACACACACACACACACACACACACACAGACATGTTTCCAAAAATGTTTTTTTTTATTCAGGGGGTCTCACAACATGTATTTCCGGTGAAATCTCGGTATCGAATTGTTGGGTGGAATACAATAGTTCCCCCACGTACTATACGTAGTAGAGAAAGTAGTAAGCTTAAAAATAATTTGTATACGCATCAATAACGATAGAGGGTAGAGAAAGTCATGTGATTATTATTTTCTATTTACTTCAGATTACACATTTCGTTTGGGGTAGAAGGGGGACAGAGGAAACCGAATTGATAATCAGATTTTTAAAAGTCAGGGGCTATATACTGCCATATTTCACACTCTTTCCACGACATCAAGAACTAATTAAATTCGACAGGAATTTTAAAAATTATTAACTATTGAACAATTCAAACCAATAATAATGGATATCTCGGGAATGGCTAATTAAGCAATAAGTGCTTAGCTGCAATATTTAGCAATAAAATATTTAGCCTTGTAAGCAGCTCTTAGGATGGAAGGAGAAAAGAAAAATCGCAATTTTCAACCATTTCCATTAGGTGGCATATTTGGGAAAGCTAAGCTTACAACATGAAATATTTCGAAAATTATTAACAGTGCGAAAATTTTTTACATGAGCTCCATATTTTTCCTGCAGTAAGTTTTTGTGTATTTTCCAGTTATTGAATATTATATGAAATTCAGTCAACATGAAGATGACTTTACAGGTATTTGTGCATTTAAGTTTTTACATTAATATCTATACTGTATTATATTTAAATAAAAATTTAACAGCCGTTTTGAAAACTTGCAAAATAACGAATTCTTGTTCATATAAAGAGTAGTTTAGAGAGAAGGTATTTTCCTTAAAATTTACGTCTGGTCTACTTAATCTTATCGAAGTACAAAACGTGTATTTCCAGTGAATTTTTGATATCGAAGTTTTGGATGGAGTACAATACTTCCCCTACCTATTATAGATAGGTGGTAGAGAAAGTAAAACTTCCACCTGTTCCTTATGCTTCGTGAGTCCAGGACTATGTTATTTCCTGTGACAGTAAAAGATCCAAAATTATGTGTCAAATTACCTTGCTTATGCAATTTGCTCGTAATAAAATTTTGTAAACCATGTATTAAATAGTAACCGGAGGAGAAAGCCATGTGATAGTTACACATACTATTTTTGAACATATGGATGATCTGAGATAAAGCTGCGTTCGATAGACGAGGTTCTTGTGTGAGACAGAAGTCTCCCCCCACCTTCCTGCTGTCTCTACCCGTTGCAGTTTTTATTTATGTTCCTGCAAGTAATGGAAGATGCATTTCTCAGCAACATGCAGCTAGCTGTAACAGTGCAATAAAAACCCGTTTCTTTCCCTGCGATGCAAGTGATGCATAAGAAATGTCTGGTGCTAAAGTGGCGTAAGTCCTTTGTTGCTTTATTGGTTCAACTATAAAAAATTCTGCTGCTTTGCAGTGACATGACTTTCTCTTCCCACGATTTTCATAAATATTCTACAAAGGATTTATGCAAAAGCTCAGTTGTATGCCTGATTTATGTTTAAAGGGAAATTAGAAGCCCTATCCCGAACGTCAAGCCTGCTAAATTCATGATCCATTATCTCAGAAACTACTTCACATATCAGACTGAAATTTTTACAGGTTGTAGATGATGTCTTCCAAGTTCACTGTTCTACTTTTAACCATTACGTTGTTTATTAAGGAAGTTGCGTTTGCTTATCAATTATGCCATATTTTAATTAAAATTTATCAGCAATTACTTTTTTCTAATAACGTCTTATAATCACCATAGTAGATCCACAACACTTAGAAGTCGTTTTTGTCATTCTAAAAATGAATTTAGGTTTATATCAGAATGTCCCTCGCGAAAAATCTGTTTAAAACAAAATTGGAGACAACATACTCGTATAAGTATATATTTCAAAGAAAGAGACCACATGACTTGAGCACACAGAGACTGCCATATTTAGCAATAGTACCAATGTGATAGCACAAAACTTCCCCTAAAACAGGGGCCAAGTTTACCACTCTATTACAACATGTGCGGGAGTTTACTATATTTTTCTATAAAGCGGTGCAAAATTCACACTACAAAAGGGTAGACGCAGTACAATTTTTAAAAATATATTTAAAATATAAGTATTGTGCCTACAATGATTATATATATATAATATATTGACAGTTTTTGCCCTTAAGTCTTCCCTTAATCTTGATAAATACTCCACAGAATAAATATATTTCATACATATATAGGATGCAGAGAGAGAGAGAGAGAGGGAGCGGTAACTCTTAAAAGAGCAACTTGAAATACATTAGTCATGATATAATGAACTTTATCCGTCGCTTACCTTTGGAGGTAGAGGAAATATTATATTCAACCCAAAAATATGTTATTGAGATTTCAGCGAAAACACATTTGGTGAGGTCCACTGAATATAAAAAAAGTAAAAAATATAAAAAAGGTCCGTGTGTGGAAGGGGGAGAGAGAGAGAGAGAGAATGAAAGTTGTGAATGAATAAAATAATAAACACCCAACAGTGTCACTCGAAAATTTTCAGGAAATTTCCCACACCCAAGGTTATCTTCTTATTTTCCCAAAACCGGCTCCAGCGATTTTGAGAATATCATGTTAGTATGTCAAACATGCTGATATGAAGAACAAAAGATATATCTTAGATTTTGTGTGAATACCTTTGAAGATTGCATTTTCCATAGCTATGAATCCATAAGAGAGAGACAAAAACTTATTTGCAAAAAAAAAAAAGAAAAAAAAAAAGTAGAGTGTATTAAAACATAATTTGTGTAATGAAGTGTTTTTTCTGTAGAATTAGTCATTTTTATAAATATTCATTGTTACTTATTTAAGTTACTCAGGTTGAACCGAGAACGATGGCTCAGACGTCTGTGGCCCGCATGCGGGAGGTCCGCAAGTTCGATTCCCGTGGCGACCTTCCTGACCCATGGATTTTTTTCGGAGGTTCCGCCGAGCTGCTAGGCGAATGCTGGGAAGGATCATTACAACCCCGAAATTCCTGTCCCTCCATTTCACTTCATCTTTCGCCTGCTTGGTCTCTTTCGTGATTGCAAGTGTCGGCGGGAGATCTCGGCGTATGTATGGCAGGGGAAAAGGATGCTCTGAATAAACCTTCGTCCTCAGGAATGGGTGCGGTCTCGGGGTCCCGGCCCCGCAGGGAATGTTTCAGCCCATGGGGGGGGGGATGAGAGCCGGTCTCACCAGCTGCCATCCGGGGAATTTAAATCTGTAAACGTAGGGACCCTGCCCTGCCTGTCGTGCCTCCTGGTCCGACCGTCCTTTGTCTCCTCTCACCTCATTCCTCCCTCTCGGAGGCACCCCGTCAGGGGCATAGGTAGAAAAGGTCTACATAGGTCGAGGTGCTAAGTCTCCCTTAGTACTTAGACCTATTCTATTCTACCCAAGATGATCTGTAATGTGGCACCTATAAAGTATCTTATGCGATTCTTCTTTTCTCCTGTGTGGATTTAGTAACAAAAACTGACTTCATTATGCGAACAGCTGTGCTCGGTTTTCCGTCCTGTGCGTGCAACCAAATTCACATTAATTTGAGATTATTACAGTCAAAGTTTATCGTAACACAACGTGAATAAAATAATCACTATTGATATGAATGTTATAATACATAAGAAATTGTATGAAGTAGTAATGAGTAGAGAAAGCCCTGCGAGTATGACACATAAGAGTTCTTTTGTTTCACAATACGTTGTTCAAAGACAGACGGACAAAAAGATACACCTTGTTCTAAAATGCCTTTTTCCGATCTCAAAACATGCATCTCCGGTGAAGTCTCGATATTGATTTTTGTGTGAAATGTAATGCTTTCTCTATACAAAGATACACACGTGCAGTCGATCCTTTTGCTTCTGCAGTTTATGTTAAAAAACAAGTTAATTAGACCGATCTTCCATTCTGTGACTCATTTTGAACATAAACTGCAAATGGTGCGTAATTAAACTTGTAGAAAAATAAAGTGAATGATAAAATAATATTAAATCATTATAAATCCATGGGATCTAAATGTGTAAGCTTTAAGGTTTTGATAGAACATTTCCCATTGTTGATTATTTCCTTTATTTTCTGTATTTCAAAGGGGTTAAATACGTGCTTGTGTTATTTTTAACAAAGCCCACACTGAAAGTGGAGTCTACAGAAACCTGACAATTTCACTCGAATTTTCCAAGAGTAACCAAAACAGTCTTATTGCAGTGCAGTGACGCCTTCAACTCCTTCAGTGTTTGATCAGGAAACTGCAGAAATCCCATGCTGCTTCTGTAGTTAGTAAAATATATTGGTTGTTTCAAGTTATAACAGCTGTGCCCCTGCCGGGAGTTGCACCAAGACAGTTAGATCACGTTTGCATGTAACGTTTCACTGTTGAATGCACTGGCAATTCTATGCAAGACTAGACAGACGCACAAAGATATATTACACGGAGGATCAAAACTGAACGTAGGGAGAAACATGCAGACGGCATAGTGGTGGGCATTTGCTAGCCTGCTTCCTGTGTTCGCCAACCAACTCAATATATACACAGAAACACTAATTGAATGCAGAACAATTTATGAAATGCCTAAAGAAAATCAGAGATATTTATTTTGTTTACTGACGAAAGGAATGTATTATGAACTACCTATATTAACATAATAAATTGAATATTAGTAGATATCCAATGAACCCCTAATGAAGGTTGTGTTATCGTTGGAGATTAGACAGCAGAACCATTTTAAGATAATATATCAGTGAATTTTGACCAAAAATTGTAAACAATTTTCACAATAAACTAATATGAATTCTAAACTTTAAGAAAACATAGCTTTTTCCCACTTGGCGCGCGCATTTAAACTATCAATTAATTGCAGTCATAAATATGGACAGGTGCATGCTTATATATGTAGGCGCGCTCAATTTTAAACCCTGTTTTCTCGAAAACGGTTTTTTAGAAATTTTCCATACTAAAAATGCTCCACACGATACAATTGTTTACTAATTTGTTTAAAGTTTTTTTACCGCCTCTCAAAATACATTAAAGAAAATAAGCATATACCTTTTTAAAGTAATGCTCCAATTTTGAGAAATATAAAACTTGATTTTAAAGTACCGACAATTTTTTAAACAATACACAACATTATTCTCCAAATGCTTTATTGTCATTCATTACCTTACACCTTATGCTACATCTCTACATAGTCACCGCCGTTATTCAGGACTTGCCATAACGGAAAACCAGTTTTTGTATTTCTTCGTCAAAGAATGATACCACCTGTGATGAAAGCCACGTCTGCACTTCTTGTTTCACATCATTATCCTTTGAAATGTTTTCCGCTAAGAAATTTATTCATATGAAGAAACAGATGGAAATCTCTTGGTGCCAAATCCGGACTGTAAAGAGAGTGGTCGAATTGTTCCCAAACAAACGATGCGATCAGATCTTGAGTTATTTGGGTTGTGTGGCCAGACATTGTCACTCATTAGTGCTTCCCCATAAACCTCACACAACTGCGATGAACGTTTGCTGGCGTAAATTTTTCGCTGTCAAAAAACCAATCTGACTTCACAGTCGGCGGGTCGTTCGATTCTTTTAAACATTTCGAAACGCTCTAACAGGAAAACACAAAGTGGCGATCGCTCAGAGCTGCATCTGGCTTCCTAATGAATGGAGGAAGAGATCGCGCATTCTCAAAATCGCAACAGCAGCGGCAAAATATTAAAACAGTACTTACTTTAAATATACTCCAAGTAAATCATTAACTTTAAAAAAATAGAATTTGGAGAGTGCAAATAATAAATGTTCTACAGTAATTAGAGGTAATATATAAAATCTGATATGATCAGATCTTTTTTCAACCATTAACTGCAAAACCTCAAATTTTATGTGATTATTTTTTAAAATGCAGTGGAACATTTTTATTAGCACAACGAATTTAACAAAAATTAATATTTAAATAACCATACAAGCTAGAATTTTGAAACACGGCAAAAAGATTACTGTTATTATGTGTAATAACGCATAAATTTCAACAATATATCTTACATATTGTGGATGCTCCAAATTTCACAGACGTATTATCTTAATAACGAAGTATACAAATTATTGAAAAACTTTTGCACTAAAAATTACACTAAGTATGAAATTATTTACCATTTCTTGGTATAATTATGCACTCTGTAAAAATTAATCTTAATGTATTAGCGGTAAATCACAAAAAGGGGATAAAAAGCCAAAAGCTTCGAAATTCATTAGTTCATTACCTTACTATACAATTGAGCATACATATAATAAAACAGGAAAAGCTTTAGGGACTCTGGGAGTTCGGTAAGTAGTAACATGAAGTCAGAGGATAACAATGGGACAGGAAGTTTCTGATAGGAAATGAAAATCTTTGGGCCCTAGAAAGACCCAAGCAAGACAGGAGTTAAGCGCATTTTGCGGTAACATTGCATGATGCGAAAACGTGAACGTTGTGACAAAGTGAAGGAGAACGTTTGGATGCAAAGAATAGATGGAACAAGTAATGTCTGTGTGCACCCATTGGAACGCTTGATTTTTGAAGGAAATTTGCAACGGCAAATTCTTGCTCCGATTTTTGAAGAAATACAGTTTATAACTCTACCAAATGAAGCTATATAAACTGTGATTTTTGACCACTTAACCTAAGCCTGCCGTAATAAACTTGATGTACAATAATCGGTTCTCTAAAAATAAACAGCTATGAACTCCCCCCAACCATTTTAGCCATCTTTAATTTCTATGATCGTGTTAGACTTTAGAAACAACTGACGGCATTTGTAAATCGTCTGTAGCTTGATCTTATTTATTTACGGTGTGAAAAGCTCTCGCACACACTACCACATTCATACTTCCAGGCTGTGGAGGGAAGGGAATACTTCTAATCAAAGAAACATTTCTCCACTGCAGTCGGGAGTCGAACCCGAAGGTTGAGAAGTCAGAACGCCGATTACTCGATCACAGGGGAATTAAACGAAGATAACTATTTCGCATTCAAAATTATTATCTCATCATCTTTACTAAAGTTTACTGAAGAGAATCTTAAATTAATACTCGTCGAATAAACTAGACTGTGTATGAATGTATAGTAGAAAATGAGAGTGATATGCTTATTTGAACGAAGGTAGGCTTTATAAAATATCACCTATATGCTTGATATTTCTTATGGTTGAGGTCTAACACAACGGTAAAAACTGCCATAACCTATCCTAACATATTCCGTACGTCCGCATGTAGACAAGCTTTATAATCAATTCTACCAACATTAACTACACAATACTGTCATAAAACTTGTGCGCAATTCATAGCCGACGCTACAAGATTAATCCTCAGTATGGACATTACCTCACAGAAAATGCATATTATAAGGTAATAACTCTAACCATAAAGAATTCCTTATTTTTTACGGTCATAATGAAACCTTGGCGCAAAAGTTACTCAAGTGCACTTGTTTCTTTTGATGGTGGAAGTAATATAACTGCATGTAACTAAAAATGACCATCTGGTATTAATTTCTTTAAAAAAGTGCCCCATGTTATAATTTGTATTATTTTTATAAGCAAAGTGTTATTTGAGGATGATGAAAGAATGTGTGATGAGGTCGCGGGTTCAAACTCGGCGGAGGATGATAGATTTTTACGGGCGTAAAAATCCTTAGCGTGGCCTCCTTCGAAAGCAAAGTAAACTTGCTGGTCCCGTGTCGTAGATTTACGGCACGTAAAAGAACCTCAAGATTGAGCAAAATTTTCGGTCTTTTTACGCCAAATGTAGAATAGGACGCTACGAGCAATAGTAGTTAAAGAGCGTTTATAAATAAAATCTCAATTTTTTAATGTGTGAAATGCATCATTAAATGAGCGTAGTCCATAAAGTATATTAACCAATATTTACTTTCTCAGGATAAGAGCAAATCCTAGAAAAAAGTCTATTATCCGGACAATTCATTCCAGCCTAGGTTCGATCTCGGACCTTTTAAATTATGACACAGACACCCTACTTTTACACCAGTAAACAGACTGATTTATTTGGTTTAATTCTATAGTCTATTTATTAAATAGGCAAGTTAGATAACATTATTTTAAATGCACAAATAAATTTCAATAAATAAAAGAAATACTTTTATTCCTGAGAGTATTTTTCTACAGTTATACAAGACACTATAGTTGTAGTGTAGTGTAGTGTAGTGTAGTGTAATGTAGTGTAAAGCTTCAAGCCCGGCCTTTTCTTCAATTGTTAAAATTTTAAATCCCCAAGATCATTGCCCCATTATGAACTTTTTCATACTCTGATTATGTAATAAGACCTATGCAGTGAATCAACCTATAAAAAGTCTACATTGTAAGGAGAGAAGACTAAAGCCTGTTTAAAAATGATATTTAACCTGCAAAAATATTATTACACTATAGTACATCAATTTATCATAAAAGAATGTGTATCCGTTTTGCTTCATACATTTTTAATTCGAGGAATGCGTATTTTACTTTAAAATGCTCTAATCTGTCAAAATTTAGTGTATTCATAAAGAAGTGTGCAAAGTTACTGTTAATTAACATATTTCGTATCAAAAAATTATTATTTAATGCAAATGTACTTTAGAAGGGATGGTGATGTGATCATTTCTTTATTAAGACAATTGACAATGTGCATTTAAAAATCATAATTTAATGAATAACACCAAGAGAAAATGAATGAAAGAGTTAAGATCCAAACACTAGTTTAATAAAATCGTAACGCATGTTATATATTTATAAAAATAATTAAAACGGCTCTTAGAGAGGTGTTTGTATTGGTATTGTTAATGTTTACATTTTTTGAAAACTTATAACGATTTTGAACGCAATAAGATAGGGGACCCTTTTAGACACACTCAAAATTTGCTTACATCAAAGCATTTGGTCAGTTCAAGTAAAGAGGAACAATTCAAAAGCCTTGTCTGTGCTTATATGTAAAGATGTCTATAGTACAGGAGTTCAGATGTTTTCAGAGCTGTTAAAGCATGCATTTATATAAACGACAACATTTAGTTTTGTTTGTAAAGAACATATATTAAAACAAACAGTGTGAATACTTGTAAAGAAATTAGTATTCAGAGAATTTTAAAAAATAAGAAAGTCATATGCATATAATACAAAAATTTAGTACAGCTATAAACCAGAGATAGAAGCTAGGGAGGCCAAGAGAATACAGAAAGGAAGGAATGAAAATGGTGAGGGAGGAAGAAGCTCCAGCCTAAAAAAGGAAACCTTGTCTTTTGATTTACTTTTCAGAACGGAAATATTAAAAAGCTCTCCTCTTCATTTCCCTCCCGGTTTCTCCTTTCTTTATTTTCCATTTCTGTATGCGTTGCTTAAGAAATAATAATCATCATTATCATACCGTAGTTGTAATAACGCAAGATATTCCAGAAAAACCGTCCTCTTTCTCTCTATGCTTTGCATAGTTTTAATGCAATTTCGTCCCTTATTCGCGGTGATGATATATGCCAAAGAACATAACAGGGAATTCCCTTGTCTTCATATTTTTTAAGTTGTGATTTATTATTGGAGGATCCTCTAATTTAGTTTTTAGCAACTTTAAAAACAAAATGAATACACTTTTTTTCTCCCGCGATTTACTACGCAGATATTAAATGTCTCGTAGGCTTGTATTATGGGAAATGCTGAATGCATAATTGTATACCTCACCTAGGTATTATTTTCATCAATGAGTTTCATTAAATGTATTCCTTTCTTTACAAATTATTCCATTAATAAAACAATGTTCTCGCAAATTATTATTCTTAAAATTCACATTTAATGGTTTAAAGCTGTTCTATCATTATTACGTGAATATAAATATCTCGTTTTAATTTAATCTTGTTGATTAATAAACACAAACGAATACCTGTTAACTAACTGGGTTTATAAAGATAATTCCCAAATAAAGGTACCGAATACCAATGCTTTATCCAAAATAGTGAAAATCGTCGAATTTTCACTTTTTGTCAAAATGAACTCTTTAAGTGTGGGCCAGTGTAAACTCAAGCCTTAAGGGAATTCTGAAACCTACAATAACTTACTATGTTCTTTAAATAAACTCTGAATTGCTTCGAAACTACATTTTTGATCATACAAACCATCCAAGATATTTATTTGTGTTTATGAGAAAATTGGCATACGCGTTTTTCCTACACGACAACAAAAGGAAATTTTATGGTCGTTTCCTTTCTTTATTTCTTTCCTTTATTTTGTCTGCTGTAAAAATTATAGGCACAGTGTACTTATTAATCCTAATAGTTTGTCCAGTTTGAATCTTTAAATATGCAATGATAAGTATAGAAATATTTACATATACTTGATTCAAAATTGATTCAGAATTGAAATAATGTCTTTTAAAATTTTCAAAACAATTGAAATAACATGGAATTGCAGCTTTGAAAAAAATGTTCCACCACGATTTTTTCAAAGCTAACATATGAGTTAACACATATTTTAATGGCGTTTAAACACAGCAAGAGAATAATTTTGTTTCCTTCATCCTAGGCACTCTCAAGACCGAATTCAACGTAAAACGAAGGGTCCCTCAATGCAATATTCTAAAAAATTCGTTTAAACGTTAGACGTAACATATGCAAACGTAGAAGTTTGGAATTGCCGCGAGTGCATTAAAACATGTTGGAAAAGTGAATTTAAAGGACTACTGGGATTCGAGAGACCATTGAAAGCCACATATTATTATGACGAAAAGTTAGTCATATTTTTCCACCTAAATAGCTGTAATGTCTGTCGCAAGTTTAGTTTTCGTTGTTTGCCTTAACTTTAATTGTACATGTTATCGGTCCACTGCATGGAAAGTCGTTTTACATAGATTTTTGCTAAGGTTATAGATCACACGGAAGTGCAGATTACAAGTCTAAGAATTAAGCCTGACCTATAAATGGTGTTAATCAAAGCTATAAAGTAATTAGAGAAATACAATTTCTTAAATACTCTGACTTTTTCCTGTTTATGTTCATGCACATGCTTGCCTCATACCGTTATTGTAATAGATAATTAAGATTCGAGAAAAATAGCGTAGTGAGAATATTAAAAAACACTTCACAAACATGTATTGCACAACATATTTTTAAAATATAAACTCTTGAGCGTACCAATAGTTGAAATTTGGCAAAAATAAAAAAAAGCTCAAAGGTTAGTTATGTCCAAAAATATTTTGAACCTTTAGCTCCATACTATAGTTTTTCTCTCATAGCCCTTTATATCTTCAACAAATGACAATGCCCAAGGATACACGGCCAAATGGCCTTCTACTCGACTTTGATTTTACTTACACTTAGGCGTATTAAAATTGTTCCAAATGTCGTTTATAACCAAATTTGTTCAAATTTTAGTAGAAATTCAGAGAGAATGAAATTAAAAAATTGGCATATAGTTTTTGCTACACTTTAAAATTGCTTAAGATATGATAAAATTAATTCGAGCACTGAGGATAAATTGTTTAAAAAGTTGTATTTAAAGGTTTAACATTTTGTTTGTGAAGCAACCTAAAGAGTGAATAAAATTTTATACCCAATTTTGTATTTTGATATTAAAATAATATAGTATTTTTATTTTTCAAAATTAAGATTACTGCATCGTATGAAATATCTAATTAATTAGAGAAATAAAAGTAAAATATTTTTTCCTGAAAAAATCTTAAAAATATCTGCATGAAATTTAAAACACGCTCGTAATGGTGGTGTGCTGTAAGTGACGAAAATTTTGAAAATATTTATAAAAGCTGCAAGGTTTACAAGTTTCACCTGTGGGCACCCTAGTACAAAACTAACACTGACTTAATGGGGGTTACTGAGTAATGAATAGCTACTACCGAAGAAAACTGATCTATAAGGGATTCAAGTGAGCAAAAATATTCCACATATCTACATATGAGGAATGAGATGTTGACCGCCCTGTGTACTAGTTTCTAAAATCCACTTCCAATGTGTGTATCTGCATTCTGTAAGATTAAGATGACTACCGTAAAATAAAAATATCATGACCTAAGGAAAATGAAATGCTAGAAGTACTTGATTGGTGAAGAAGCACAACTAAGGAGGAAAAACTAAGTGGCCTTGTGAAGATATTGAGAATTTTTATTAATCGGCTCTCCATATCGGTACATGAAAGGCTTCTTGCTACAGGGTGTAAAAAGTATCTGATTCCCTTTACCAAATAGCAATTACAGATGGTCAGTATTACAAAGAACTCTTCATTATATATGGCTGCCTCCGATGATAAATCAATGTTTTCTTCGCAAGATGGATCTGGCGGATATCTTTAGAACTTCTTTTACAGTTCCGGAATTTTGGTCAGACAACTAGCTTGACTTTAATTACATGCAGCATATGACTACGAATAAAGATACCCTATACAGATCCAATAAATGCACTAATCTGTGAAACTTGAAAATTTGGTATTTATTGAGCAATTACTTTGATCAGATATTTGTGACACCTATATTCTACAAAAAATAATTAAATAAAAATTTCAGATCAACTTCTCGAGTCCCTCCTGAGGAAGAAAAATATTTTCTACCTTTATAATAAACTACAGGAAAATCTCTTTGTGGTGCACTTTTCAATTTGGAAAATAATTGAATTTAGTGCTTCAAATAAATATATTTGTCTTACAAAGTATTACATGATTTACAAATAAAACATGAATTACTTTAAAAAATAAAAACAAAAGTGTATACGTTTAACCAATAAAACTCATTTGTAAAAACATTCAATTTGTAAAACTTACTTTCCAGCGGTAACTTTTATTTAATATCATAAGGCTCCTCGGTGAAATGTTCAAGGTAATTGAAAAAAAGTTTACACTTGAGTATAAACAAGCACTAAAACAATATTAAAGAGAAGAAACTACTTTTAAGGGCAGACACATTCCTGTGTCGGTTGGAACTTGATTTTAATACCTGCACATTTATCTTAGATGCACTAAAATATATTAATGCACAAAATGACTGCATCAGCGATCGAGTGGTCAAGCTCTCAACCCAGAGGTCCCGGGCTTGATATCCGGTTAGGGAGGGGAAATTTATCTTTAAGCAGAATCATTCCCTATCGCATCATAGAGACTGGAAATATGAATGTGGGAGTAAACGTGGATGTATTTAATAGTAAAATGCTGATAAAACCGCTAAGAAACCTTACAGTTGAATGAGCATTAACATCGGTTGTTTCTCAATTCAAAGGCCCTGATGTGTGACCACAGAAGTTAAAGTGGGCAATACAAAAGAATTTTTAAAATTGTACATTTTTCCAAATTTTCGATAATTTTTACAGATTGATCGCTTAAAAAATCAACCTCAGAATCGGCAGCAGTTCAGAAGAGTGAAACAAGAATGAGCTTCCATCAGTAAAAATATATGCCTTGTTCTCGTTTTAAGTTTTGTTTCAGAAAAATCGTTAAAGAAATCTGGTAAAGATATGTTTTATTCATTAACTAAATATTTAAGTTTCGCTGAAATTAGTGCTTTATAACAATGTAGGTGCATTAAAATATATTTTTAATCAAGAAGAACCCCATGGATAAGCTGCTACTTAGGTGCAATTTTATTGCAGTAAAAATGACTAAATTTACGATGAAATTCCTGGGTTAAATTCTTAAAACGGTAAATGTTTTATATCGATTGCCAACCAATACTCGTGTAAAGGAGCCTACTAATTGCAAATTTGGATACCTTAGCCAGAGAAACGTGGCTTCTCTTCACGTATGACCTTTGCAAGTTCTCATAAGGAAGCACCAAGATTGCTGGGCCTACATTAGTAGCTTCCTTTCATATTTGTAAACCCCTCTCCTCCCACCCCGTTACTTCTTTTCGTTTCTTCAGACGTCTCACCCTCCCTATCCCCTCGTTTCGCCATTAACTGCTTTTTATTTCCTCCTCTTCACTCCCTCCCAAAGAAAAATCTGCCCTTTGCTTTCGCTACCTCCACTTCGCGAAATGGAAAATAGAGAGAAAAAAATTCCCACAGAAGGAGAAAGAAAAATGGTGAGGAATATCGAAGGAAATTCTTAATGACATGGGCGTTTGAGGATTCATCAACCAATTGGATGGCAAGGAAAAGCTCTTATTATTACTCTGTGAGGCGGGGGGAGATGTCTGCGATATAAAAATGCAAGGTAATTGGACCAATCACAAATAGAAGATTAATGATCCCTCCTTCCCCTGCCACCCGTAGTTACTCAGCAGATCGAACAAGAAAAATAAGCAAAATGGAAAAGTGCATTTAGGTGTTAGACTGGTATTTATACTTTTGGGGATATCGTGCACACGATTCTGCTATCGTAAGCGACTTGAGATAGCTTCTGGTAGGCATACGCATGTGAAGCAGAGAATTTTACTAAAACATTTATCTTATGGCTTGGTATTTATTATAACTTAGATATTTTTATTTACTGGAAAAGTATCTTCCTTGCTAATCATTTTCTTTGTATGCTGCAAAAAATTCAAATAAATGTCAGTTTTACGTTGAGAAATTATGAAAATTTCACTAGCCCTTTTTTATTGTAGATTAAGTAGTTAACAAAAATGGAAATTAAAATAAATTCATCAGAGTATTGAAATTATTCTCTATTATTTCCTGTTTGATGGAACTTTGCACTGAGTGTAAGGTCTATTTCAGCATGCCCAGACTGTACCGCCACCATAGCTGTTCTGCAGAGGGTGAGGGCATCCATTGCTATCTGGGCTGGTCCAGAGTTCGAACCCCGGTGCGTGTCAGCCATTATTGCTCTGCGGTTTGTCACCGCCGCCTACCCCTACCCCTCTCAGGCACATAAACCACGCCTCTTCCATGCATTATCCAACCCTCCCACTCTATGACTTTTAAAATATATATATTGAGGAGCAATGACATTTGTAGGGTTGGAAGGGGGTGTGAGAAACATGGGTGACTAGTTCGGTAGTGCAGAAGGGGATGGGGGTGGGAATGAATGCGTCATCATTATTGCCTAGATCAATAATCATCATTCTATGTTGTCATTATTTCATACTTAATAAACAGCACTTTATAGCATTCATTGTTTCCTGGTTTTGAATACTATTGTTGGACGGAGAGCTTGAAAAGATGCAATTTAAGAGTAAAAAAGAAATTGCGTCAACATGAGTGTCATTTCGCTTTTCTAAATGAGGATAAACAAGGTTTTCTAATTTCATTCGTTGATTAAATTGTGCATTTCTGTCTCCTCTCTCATACGTGCATAACTATCACGTAGCAACAAGGACGATGACATAAAAAAAAAGAATTATTAGTATTTACATTCGACATGAACAAATCCAAAACAAACTACGGATGGATGCCAACTTTTTTAAAGCTACATGTAGTAGCATCAACAACTGCTGACAGGTAATTTAAAAAAAGAAAAATACATTTTATATCTGTCGGAAACTAAAAAACTGGTATTAATACGCGTTAGTATTGACCTTTTTAAATTTCTTCTTATCGTTCTATTAGATATGGATCATTTTAGAATTTTGCTATAATCTCTCTACCTTACATTGCACACATTATCATAATAGGTTTTGCTTTTCTGTATTGTTTTAAAGTTTGGTCTATGTTATGAGAAGTGAGGGAATAGCTCACCTGAGAGAGAGATAAAACAGTCTTAACCCTCCAAAGGGAGGCCTTTGCCCTTCAGGGGACACATCAGATTTCATTTCATTTCATATTGCTAGAGCTCGTAAACATAAAAATCTGATGTGAACACTCACATGACTTTCTGTACTCCTGAAAAATGTTGATAATTATATTGCTTATACAGAGTGCAGAAAAACAACGCGCAGGAAATTGTAGTGTAGAAAAGTAGTACGAAACAGAGGATTTTGAGGTTAGGAGCATGTGGCCACAGATGCAACATAATAACGGAATGCTGCATGAACATAATTGAATTCATACTTTATGAAACATTTGGCATTCAGAATGAAATATAACTCACACGACAAGCGTATACGTACTGTCCCAGCTAATGTGTACTAGTACACAATCAGAAACTAACCATTACATGCGGGTACTGTACTCTAAGATGATCGTTCGGTATTAAGTGCACCACCAAGTAGGCTTTGCGCACTCAATAGTGATGGTTACCTCACAGTTGGTTTTGCAGATGATATTGCAATAATCATAGGAGGGAAATTTCCTCATATAGTTTCTCAAGTGCTACAAATGGCGTTTAAGAAAGTGGAAGCTTGGTGCAAGATGAATAATCTAACTGTTAATCCAAGCAAAACAGTAGTGGTACCCTTTACCAGGAGAAGGGGGCCTGACTTAACCAGACTCTCTCTCTCTCTCTCTCTCTCTCTCTCTCTCTCTCTCTCTGGTGAGTAGTGCCCTATTCAACACAAGTTAAATATCTTGGGCTGGTTTTAGACAAGAAATTAACTTGAAAACATCACATGGAATTATATATTACCAAAGCCTACAGAGTCTTTTGGACATGTAGAGGTAAGCTTGGTAAGACATGGGGTCTGAAACCTAGTATAGTGTATTGGTGAGACATATATTCTCCTATGCCTCACTGATGTGGTGGTCTAGAGTTAATTTAAAGGTGTACAGAAAGGAACTCTATAGAGGACCTTCTGCATTTTAAGTATGGGAGCTTTCAAAAATACTCCAACTGCGGCAATGGAGATGCTGATTGGGCTTACACCTCTCCACATATGGATGAAGGCAGAAGCCATGATCGCGTAACACCGTATTTGTCGCCAAACCAAAGTGTCTAATACTGGACATATTAATCATCTCAAGCTTCCTTGGGATAAGAATGTACAACTGATAGTCAACACGAGGACTGACATTCTTGAACCAAGTTTCAAGTTTGAATTGAAATTTACGGTCTCCTATCCACAACGGGGTGAATGGGGAGGACTGGTAAAACCTCATAATAACAAAGACCCAATCTGGTATACTGATAATTCTAGAACCAAATCAGGAACGGGGGCTGAGCTTTACGGTAATGCTACCAAGATTTCTTATAGTGTGGGTACCTTAGCTACAGTTTTCCAGGCTGAGGTTTATGCAATCCTAGCCAGTGTCATGGAAAGCATTAAAAGGAGATATAAGAATAGAAGTGTTCTTATCCTCTCAGACAGTCAAGGTGCTCTTAAAGCACTTAAATCACCATCAATAAAATCGAAGCTCGTCTCAGATTGCCGGGAATCCTTAATGACACTGGCTGAACACAATAAGGTTCAACTTATGTGGGTGCCAGGGCACACAGGTATGCCAGGCAATGAGAAAGCAGCCAAGATTGGCAGCGAAATCCCATTTTTGGGTCCGAGCCTCTACTGGGGGTGTCCTACAGACCAGTGAAACAGGCTATTAAGTGCTGGGCTCAAGCAGAACACAAGAACTACTTGAACTCCATTGAGGGTTGCAGACATTGAGGGTTGTTTCTTACAGACCTGGATAACAGCCGGGCAAAGTACCTGCGCGGTCTTAGTAGAAGAAGGCTTGCATGGGCAACAGAATTCATTACAGGACACTGTGCCCTAAAGTTTAATCTATGCAGAATGGGATTGTTTAACAACTCTTATCTGTAGTAGATCCATAGAAGGAGATGACTGTTACTCATCTGCTATGTGATTGCTCTGCTCTTGCGAATCAAAGAGCAAGTATTTTGGCAATCACTTTCCAAAGATAGATGAACTATCGAAAGCCTCAGTTAGCAGTCTGGTTAAGTTCATAACGAGCAACAGACTACTTAACTGATGAAAGAGGGGATATGCAAGAGATCTTTAAGGTCGCAGTGCTTGGGCGTAAAACACACTCCTTTTTTCAAACTAGAAACTAGAAGTAGGCTTCACACAAATGATGCGGTACTGAACATCAAGCGCATCTCGGTCTGGGTGGCTCAGTTGGTTGGGCGCTGGCCTTCTGATCCCAAGATCGCGGGTTCAAAATCGGCCCAGACCAATAATCTTTTAGCATGCTTAGAAGCATCAGTAGATTTACTAGCATGTACAAGGACTCCTGCAGGACGAAATTCCGGCTCACTGGCAACGCTGTTATGATCCTGGCAATTGACAGCGTTGTTAACAAAGAAATATCAGGCACACCTAGCGACCGTGACTAGTGCTGTAAAAGAGTGCGATTTGTTTACGTCTGACAAGTCACAAACAGGTACCATAATCGGGGACTCTAACATGACATTAAATATTGTTGCATGTAGCGCCGTAAAAAAAGCTACCATGATCTCTTGTTCCTAACCTCAAAATGTTTACGTTAGTGCTGCCCTTCTGCTCTACAATTTTCTGCACATTGTTTTTCGGCACCCTGTATATTATAGTATTTATATAAAAGCCATTTTCCTAGTCACATTACGTTATTCACGGTGCATTTTTACTTAAGAACGATTTCAAATTACGCAACAAGTGCTTGGTTAAGTAAAACAAGGAAAAGGTATTCATATATTTAACTGCAGCAACATCAGGGTGCATGCGATGGAGAGAGAGAGAGAGAGAGAGAATAGCAAACTTTCGAGCATATTCGTCAGCTTACGCTTGGGAAAGTGTAAACAAATAACGTGGAATAATTAGAAAACGGCTAAAACTACGAAAGAAGATATCTGCTATATATTGTGTACACTAATGAGCTCTACAATTTTCTTATAGTAAGGTTTGGCTATCTCGTGATTTTAATTCAATCAGTATAAAAGGACTTCACATATTCACACAAAATTCAAGGTGTGCATCTTATTAGTCATACACATATACTAAACATATAGTGTTTTAATAAAAATCATTAGAATCGCTTTAAGAAAATAAATCCAAAAATGTTCATATGAAAGGTACTTTGAGATGGGGGAGTTTCTTAAAAAATCTTTGTGTCGCATAACTTCAAATTTGACATTTATGCGACTTTTCACTATGCTATTCTCTCCCCTTTCCCTTTCTTTCTTTCTCTTTCTTTCTTTCCCCCCCCCCTCTCTCTCTCTCTCCCCACACACGCGCACACGCATTTTCTTAAAACGCCTTTATTTCGATCAATGGACCACAAAACGTAGATTTACGGTGAAATCTCGAAATCGAATGGAACACAAAACCTCCTTTACTTACTAATAGGTAGGTGGTAGAGAAAGTAAAACCGTATGTACATCCGTGGATAAAAAGGAGTCATATCTGGAATGCCAAATTTTTCTAAGTCCTACACGGCACAGCTCCTTGTTTACACCATACGCAGTACAGTTGTATAGTTGTATAGTTGCAGCAAGTTTTTGTACATTACTAAACATGCTATATTCCATGTGTCTTCTTGTAGCGCTGTGGCAAAGCCTAGGGTACTGTGATTAAGACCGCAGGTTCTCTCGTATGTAACAAACACATTTTTTCTCTTTCTTCTGTTAATAATGTTTAATCAACACATAGTGACTACTATCTTCGATATACTATACTCCATACATGGCATTTGGTAAAGTTCACAATAGAATAGTTATTTAAATGCAAAATACGTGCTTCAAAATTTCATCATGGCAGCGTATCTGTATCTTGGTGGATATCAAGGGACGGTCTAGGTGTGTTGTGGCAGCTTGACGATACAGTGAACAGTGCGCAATATACGGTAATACTTGAGAAAATTTTGATTCCTTGTGTAGGACGAGATATCCTGGTGGAATTGTTGAATTCATATAAGTTAATAATCTTGTCTACATATGTCGAAAGATTTCAAATTGGTTCTCAGAGAGGCAGGATATCAGAGTGATAGACTGGCCTCCGTGTTCAAAAGATTTGAACCCTATTGAAACCTAGTGGTCTGAGGTAAAAAGGAAGCTGCGCTCGAATTTACCTGCAGATGCGCGAAGGAGAAAAGATGGCAAATTCAAGAAGCCTGGGATGTTGTAGCTTCTCGTTCCACGTTACTACAGAGATTTAATTTAATCTATAACCCGAAAAATGAGGGCACTTATACGTGCTCAGGGTTCATACATCGGATATTAATCTTTTTTACTTTTTTGTGTTTTAGTTTAGAAGATAATGGGTTACTTGCATTTATTTCTTTAGTTATTTAAAACGAGTGTTTTAGTAGAATTACGCCTTTATGTACATAGATATGCCTAAAACTTAAAACGCTTAAGTTATATCAATGTAATATTACGTTCTACACATCCAGTCATAACATTAACAACATAAAAATAATAATAACTAATGCGAGAGTTGAACCGAGGAGATTAAGAGCACAAGCGATACCTTCTTAACCTCTCGGCCAACGAAATGTTGTTCCACGCTCGTTTTCAGTAGCTTATAAGCGCCACCACCGAGAAACACCGTTATAAGGCGACCATTGCGCTCACAAGCACAGATTCTTGGATGTACGTTGTGAACACAGCTGTTACGAAGGTTCACAAAGCCCTACAATCGTCACGTGTAATCTGGGGATGAGTTTGTTTGTCCACGGGTGTACATAAGAAGGATTCGAAAATATTTGTTACTGCACTTTTAGAATTAACCTTTATTAAATTATTATAAAATGTAGTTTATCACCTACTGCTTCCATGGAACTCTTGACTCAACAATAAATTTTCACAAATGTTTTATAATTTTTTAAATTGTTAGTGTTACCTTGTGTGTATTAATATTTGTTTAAAAACTGTGTAAATATGCGTACATATACTATATATACAGATGGAACACGATTTATTGAAGAATAAAATGGAGCACAAGTTGGATGCGCTTTAGTTTATCGTGAAGACAGTGAGGTTTTCTTTAAGCTCTTCAAACTATCCCACACCTGTTCTGTGTTCCAAGCTGAATTATATGCTATAAAAGAAGCTGTGCGGTGGTGCATTGAACACAAATACAGCGCGCGAATATTTAGTGACTAGCAAGCTGCCGTTCTATCTATCGCTGATAAATTCAATTCGAATCCAAATTCTATTCAAATTAGAAATAGCATTAAAAACTACACAAAGCATGTCTATTTTGGATGCGAGGGCATCAAGAAAATGTAGGAAATGAACGTGCGGACCAATTGGCTAAATCAGCAGCACCCTCTAGTTTACACTATTCATATATAAAGTGTCCCATATCTTATGTTAAAAATACAATTTTGAGCTACATATTTGGTTTTTGGAACGAACTTTGGACAAGAATTGCAAACGTTGCTTTGAAAAAAGAACTCTTATTTCCTACAGTACTCTATAGGCTAAATGTAAGACATTTCACTCTAAATTTCATTTTGACTCAATTTATGACAGTCCATGGAAAATTTATAAATTATTTAATAAGATTTAATATTAATTCAGGCAGAGGCTATTATTGTAAATGTCAAGACTCTATACAAACTGTAAAACATGTTTTATTTGATTCTCTGATATTTGAAAGAAAAAGACTCCACCTAGGACTATTGTTTGAAGAATGTAATAATATAGCCATATGCAAAACAATCTTCAAGAATCAACGTTATTATCAATGCTTTATGCAATTTACAACATACATTAATAACCATATGTAATATTTCAATTTTGTCAATTATTGTACTTCTTATTGTGTAACTTATAACCCTAACATGCACTTCTGGCAAAATCGGGTTTAAAATTTTTAGAAATTCAATAAATAAATAATATTTATTTACCGCTTATTTTTGGACCTTGACTTTATATTAGAGTGCTGTCATCGGCGAATATTTCTTCTATGCATATAAGGGAAAAAGATTTGTTTGGTTTCTGAGCGTGATAATATGGTTCAAATGCTAATTTAAAGTCGCTATATAAATATTTGAGTTACTCGATGTTTTGCCAATAAAAAATATACAGAACATTTGTGGAATTACTTTTCAGAAACTAAGGTTTGTTGCTGTAAAAGCCATAATTTTAACTAGCAATAAGCAATCTTATTATTATAAAAGCGGAACTTAAAAAAATTCTACCCCAGTTACTTTACTTTGGATTACCTTACTATAGTAACTCAAATGACTAAGTAAGACCAATGATGTATTTCAGGGAGCCTTATCCTAATGTCTCGAAATCGAACATAGGAAAAATTGTGTACAAATATACTTGTAAAAACTGATTTTTCGTATCTCCCGAGTTAAGGTATGTTAAGTTATGCTTAAGCATAAGTTGTGTTAAAAGTATTAAAACTTATACTCTAACTATATTTTATATACAAAATATGTGCAATACTTTGTTTGCACATATGTCAAAATACAATTGTTGATCATTAATTTAAGTTAGACTATCTTTCATATAGCATTACCGACTTGGAGCATTGAGAAAATGGGTATATGTTAGATTTGCTCCTTCGTTAAACCCTTTTGCCAGTCCTCCACGACAGTCAGCAGCAGGTAACGTGAGATGAGCAACTTCCCGAAGGGCAATGCATAGAAATCAAATTTCTTACAAGATAAGGGATAAAACCAGCTGAATTTTAAGTATGCTAGAAAAAAATCCTTATATATCAATATTTATTAATGTAATAAAATATTTTGAATAACGAGAAACCAACCAGCCAATTACGGCATTAGATATGGAATCTGGTTTGTTCACGACCGTTGCTGTAATTTCAACAAACATTTATTTTCAGTTTTTGATAAACCAAAGTACATAAAGTACATAACTGGCTTCTATGGAGCAAAAACTTCCGATTTTAAAAAGCTTGTTTTGTCTGATTATATGCAAAGGTGGGCATGTCAGTTACCTTTTCATTCAAGAGTAGTAGAGCTGATTTCTTTGAAACTTGGTTATTATATTCCACTTATATATGCATTATATGACATTTTAATTCCATTATATAGAAAAACTTAAAAACGAAACATACAACTTAAATTTTTTTTTTTAAATGTTGTACAACAAATATGTATTCCTATTAGTATCCTTCTTGTAGAGCTTTTGTCATTCACAAATTTCAGTAGTAAATATTTAATTGTAATTTTGGAAACATTATGGGAACCGATATCGCGGGGGTGGCGGCATATGATCACTAAACGGTATAAATTAATGAGAAGTTGTAGGTAAATAGTTGTAATGTCTAAGGGATGATTCATGACAAATTGGAACAAACTTGTCTTTTAAGCTTTGGTCTGTTTCTTGAAAGAAAGTACAACGAACTTTTAAGCTCGTCATTAAAAGCAAAAACAAAGCGAAAGAATCTAGAGGTTATCCAGAGTTATAAGCAAGGGTTGGAAATTAACAAAAACTAAAGGATAAAACAGAATGGGGAAAAAATAATAGCCACAGATCGCAATGACTAGGGGCTGAGAGCTCGAGGATTGTATATTGTATCCCATAACCCTTCCTTGCAGCATTTCCACATCGTTAATTTTTATCATAACTACAAGGTATTAAGATTCATTACTGAGAACCAAAAACATGCAGTAAGACGCATACTGTAGCATTTAATCATTAAAGATTGTTGACGAATAAGAAACCAGATAAAATTACTTCAATTACATCATGGGTTACTAAAGGTTGATATAAGAAGAGACATTGTGAAGTTCCGGACAAATCATACAATCACTGGTATAGCAGGACTGTACCTGAAGTTTTAAAAGATTGGAGTAAGAAGTATTTTCTTGGAGCAGTATAATATAGACATGTACTGCGTTTGTGTACGAGCCATGCTTAAGTATATATGGAACCAATGTGCTTGTTGATTTCTTGCGCAATTCTCTGCTACTGGAATCCATTTTTGCAAGCAATTTTGATATCTGCGATCCCGTTTTCCCATAAAGCAGCTGAATGAGCAATCATTTGCACGAAAAATTCCTTGACAGGATATTGTCTTCAAAAATTTTGAACTCTCCTCATTGGTCCATAAACATGAAGTCACAAGGGAATGGGCATAGGCTGGATAAGGGATGTTCAAGAGGTTTCTAGTAAATTTTCTTCCATTTTTTGTTCATGGGTGAGGATATATGGATAAAGTTCTTCAGTTATCCTGGTTTTCACGAATGATCACAGAGATTAACACATTTTATACTCACCGTGGAGAAATTTCGGCTAATATGAATTAACGATCAACTTCAATATGACCACCAATCACCAAATGTATTTTTTATGACTTTTATATTTGGCCGTGTAATTGCTGTCGCTTGCAGAAGTTTAATTTCATCCATAATTGAACTACTTACTGCAGAAAGGCAATAGTCGAACATTTATACATTTTCTTTTTTACTTTCTCTACTACGTATAGTAATAGGGGAAGTATTGTATTCCACCCAAAAATTCGATACCGAGATTTCACCGGAAATATGTTTTGAGACCCCCTGAATCCAAGAAAAGCATTTTTGGAAACATGTCCGTGTGTGTCTGTGTGTGTGTGTGTGTGTGTGTGTGTGTGTGTTTCTGTCTGTCTGTCTATGTGTGTGTCTGTGAACAGCATAACTCAGAAACGAACAGTCGGATAAGCACCAAACTTGGTATTTAGGTTCAGTATCTTTCAGAGATGCGACACGAAGGTTTTCAAGAAAATCCCCACCCCAGATTACCCTTTACATGGAAGATTTTTCAAAAAATTTAATTTTCTCAAAAATGGCTCTAACGATTTTGATTAAAGTATCATATGTTTAAGATATTTTATGACAAATAAACTGTATATCTTGAATTTTCTGGGAATGTCTCCAAAAGTATTCTTCATTGTGAACGACTTTTGCATAACTGGTAAACCATAAGAGATAGACAAAATGTTACTACACAAAAAATGTAGATCGCGTTAAAATACACAATTTATGTCATATACATTTTTTTTGTTGAGTGAACCATTTTCGAGATATTGCTTGTTATTCCCTTAAATGTTCAATACTTATTTTCTCAAATGGGAATTCGTTATTCATTTTTTTGTCTTGCATATGCAAAGAACATTAATCTGTGACAAAGAGAATGGTGCTGCACCTAGCAACCAGCTATTAAGAGATATGTCTATGCTTAAAGGCTACTGTATTTCTATATTTCCCTTGCAAATACAAAACAAGGGGAACATAGTACGCCTTAAGTGATAGTCAAATATTTTTAGAACTGGTCGCTATGTGTAAAATGTAATTCTCTTTGAATGTCAAAAGATCGTTTCTGCAAATGTTTATCTGATTAATATGAACTAAATGGAGAATAAGCGTTTGTAAAAATAGTTTATACAAGAGTAGAGAAGGTCATGTGAGTGTAAGACATCAGATTTTTTTAACAATTATGGCTTTAAATAGGTCAATGGAAGAAATCTACGAAAGGAATTTTTTTTGCACAATAGTACAGGCTGGCAATGCCTTCAATTTTCTCTTTACTGCGGATAAGGAAGGCTTTATTTAGTTCTTTGTCTCTACTGTTAAATTAGGAAATGTGCACATGCCTTCTTTCTGCAGTAAGTGGTTCAAGCACTTTTGCGGCACTGAAAGGCGAGTGATTTCGCGAGCACCAAAAAATTCAACAAGTTTAGCGCTTCCTTCGTAAGCTACTTGATTATGACTGGTAGTTGGCGGGTGTAGGTATTCCTAGCTCATGCTAACGACTTTCTTGAGCTGCTGGCAAGTACTTCAACAAAGGGAGCGAGTCAAATATACCGCCACCATCGTCTCTGGAACGCTAACGGTTTGCAATGCAACTTTCCTAGCACGATCGATCTTAGTTTTAACCACAACAGATGAAGGCCGCACAAAAATGAGCACACATTTCTGAATTTATGCTTAATTATATTTTAGGCATACTTAGAAAAATTGATGTCTACTACTGCATACAGAAATATTTTAAAAGTATCAACTGTAGTGGTAAGGAATGAATAAACTGATTTTAATGGTAACCAATGTTACATTTGCTTGCTATGCCAGCAAGTTACTTTATCTCGTTATCAGCAAATGTTTGCTAGAAGCCAATTTTTTATATTTCTTAGCTGTGCTTTCCAATAAAACTGAAAATCTTGCTGAAATTGTTTTATTTAATTTCTATGTTTATCATGTGTAATCAGTGTAACGTCTGCTACTGAAATACAATGAAATTCTAAAAATTAAAAAATAAATAAATATTTGGAGGAAGAACTTGTGGTGTAATAAACACAAGACACTAGTAATTTGGTATTTAGAGCAAGTTCATTTGGTAGTACCTGCTTTCAGGGGTTTAAGATTTAGGATAACAACGGTTGACTTCAGGTGTGCCCTCGCACACTAATATAGTGTACTAATACACTGGTCTTAGTTGCTATGTCATTTAGCTTGTCGCTATTGATTTAATCGTAAGATGGATTTTTAATGGCTGTGGTATTCTGTGGGTACGTACACGCAGTGATGTCAGATGGCCTTAGTTACTTAGTCACCTTCCTGTTCAACTATTTTATTTGTATTTCTTTCAAGGTATGGGTAGGACTTTCGATCGTGGTATTAAATATGCAATCCGGTACTTATCTGACGAATGAGGGGAACAACGAGAAAAAATTCAGAATAACCGTAAATTGGAGTTGAGCCCAGAACTCCCGAATCAAAGATGCTACAGCCTAAGACATCTCGCTCAGTGGAAGCAGTTTTTAAGCTCCAGAAAAATAGGATTTTCATTCAATTTTCACTGCTGGCATTACGTGGGTAATCATGAATTCGTTAGCACTGCAGTGCGTTTTGAGGTTAATCAAAGCCGAATATGTGAATGTGGCCACGATTCTAACCATTTACTAATCTATAGACAAAGTGAAACTAAGCATGTGTGTTTGAAAGAATAATGTTACAAGATTTATGATTTAGAGACATTAGAGTGAAGCCAAACGAATGTGACAATTGTTCTTTCACACATTCGTGTGTAGGTTATAATTGGAAAGGCAGAATCAGATTGAAAAATTCAATACCATAGTCCGGACTTGAACCACGGATCTTCGGTTTTCTCCGTGGCATTGTATTTTTCAGTCTGATTCTAGCTCTCCAAGGAAGTAAGTTTGACAGAATGACAGTGCAGGTGTAAAATGATGCAGCGTTCAAATTTATATCGTCCACGCACTCTTGCTGTCGACAATTCATCTTGCTTAAAACGGGCCACTACAGCGCGTATATCCTCCACGAGGAACACGTAGGAGAAAATAATTAAATGTGAAATGGGAGCTACCTCGATGTAGTGTGAAAAATAAAAAAAATTCCCTCGCTTTTATTTTGTTTATGCGTGCTATTTTTTATTTATTTCTTTGCACGCGCGCGTAGCTAGCCCGGGCTCGTTTACATTTGCAAATGCACGCGTTGCAGCAGAAGCGGCACACAGAGAGACAAAGATGACAATAATAAATGCAATATACATTTCCAGCTGCATCGACCGATGCATGCAATCATTTGCCCACACCACCCCCTTTTCCTTTCAGTGCACCCCTTGCCCTGCTGCCCTTCATCATATCATCGACGCTTCCACCAATGGGAATACTGGAATCCGGCACAATTGGGCATAGGACCTCTATCATTTATAGGAAAGGGTGGTCAATCAGTTCCGATTGATAGTTATTATTAAGTATTTTTACTCTTGCCAGAAGAACGCCCCGTGAATGCTGTGAAATATGAACCAATTAAAGCACATCTTTGTGTCTGTGTGTGTGTATGTGTGTGTCTGTGTTGGGCACACAGCCCAGAAACTGCCGCTGCCCAATGTTTTGGAGTATCTATGCACAGGTACATACACTAATATGGGGATTCACTGGGCGGATTTTTTTTTTTCTCATTTTCACTGCTGTATAGGATATTGTGGAGGAATAGAATGCATATGCCATAGGCATTACATTCTAAAATAGTGGTAAAATGGAATAAAAAAATCTGATGTGCTACACTCACATGACTTTCTCTACTCTTGTCTATTTTTACAAACGCTTATTCTCCATATGCGTCATGTTAATCAAGATGTCAATATTGCTAATTTTCTTGTAGGTGCGAGGGGAATATGGTAGGCTTTAAGCGATAGTCAAATATTTTAACGCTGGTTGCTATGTGGCGCATTCCATTCTCTTTGCATGTCAGGACATAAAAAAATGAATAACGAATTCCCATTTAAGAAAAAGTAGTGGAAAATTTAAGGGAATAACAAGCAATATCTCGAAAATAGTTCACTCAACAAAAAAAATGTATATGGCATAAATTGTGTATTTTAACGCGATCTACATTTTTTGTGTAGTAAAATTTTGTCTCTTATGATTTACCAGTTATGCAAAAGTCACTCACAATGAAGAATACTTTTGGAGACATTCCCAGAAAATTCAAGATATTCATTTTATTTGTCATGAAAATATCTTAAACATATGACAATTTAATCAAAATCGTTAGAGCCATTTTTGAGAAAATTAATATTTTCGAAAAATGTTCCATGTAAAGGGTAATCTGGGGTGGGGAGATTTTCTTTAAAACCTTTGTGTTGCATCTCTGGAAGATACCGAACCTAAATACCAAGTTTGGTGTTTATCCGACTGTTCGTTTCTGAGTTATGCTGTTCACAGACAGACACACAGACACACACACGGACATGTTTCCAAAAATGCTTTTTTTTATTCAGGGGGTCTCAAAACATGTATTTCCGGTGAAATCTCGGTATCAAATTTTTGGGTGGAATACAATACTTCCCCTACTTACTGTACGTAGTAGAGAAAGTAATAACCAAATCCATGACATGTTGTGGCAACTATAGAAAACAAGGAAAACTGCCTTGTGATCATCGTAATTGTGAAAGAGGAGAAGTTGGCTGGGGTAATATTCATGTGTGTGTTCAGATCCTAACATATTTTTAATAGCTGGGCAATTTAACGGAATAATTTCTCTGGAGTTTGAACTGCCTATAATTTAGGGATTTTATATCAGTGTTCCATTATAAATTCATTAATTTCAAACTTTAAACTTCATTTTTAAATTATGTCTGCGTATTTCAATTTAGTATTTGAATTTTCAATGTTATCTCATAGGCAGTGTAAAATAATGACTATAAATCGGTTGGTGTTTTACGAATCTATGGGTTTTGTTTCTTTTTTAACAAGCGATATATTCGGAGATGAAAACCAGATCTCCGAAAAATATTCCGATATGTCAATATTCCACACATCACTAAGCCACAGGTATGCCTTATATATTGTGCTACTTTTACAAAGAACGATTGGTCTCATGGCTCAGTTGATACCGCTGTTGCTTTATGGATGTGGGGTTCCCTACTGAGCTGGTGAAATGTTTCTTCAACAAAGAATAGAAGTTGGAATTGCAGAAATGAAGTTCTTAAGTTTCATAGCGGCGTTATCTTCGCGACAGGAAAAAAAGCGAAGATATAAGAAGAGATTTTAATATCTTAAATTTAACTGAAAGAAAAATAGAGATGAAAGATACCTGGTACAAACTCATCCAAAGAATACCATCAGGCAGAATACCCAAATTTTATCATCATTAAATTATAGACCTGAGAGAAGGCCTATTGGGCGACCCATAAGTAGATGACACCACTCTTGTTTATGTGGGAAAAGATCTAAGATCTAATTCCATGACGTGGGAGAAGAAGAAAATAGGTTCCTCGATATGTGCAGAGGTTGGGTGTGTGAGTGTGTCTGTGAATTTAATAACTATTTGGCCTATATCAGGACTGTCCCTGGGCAGGATGCCTGAATACAGAAGTTATTCTACATGAAACATTTATCATAATGAGTGCAACTATAGTCCCGCTGGCCTTAGAAGGGAACTTGATGTAAACAAAAGCACGTGGCAAGCTGTGTGCATCGGCCGCGTATTACAACAACGTATCTCCATATCAAACTACGGAAATTAATTTTGATTTATATTACTTAAGAAATTATTTTATTAAAAAGCATTATTAGAATATTACATTTTAGTTCACACTGCATTTAGAGGACATATATATTATATAAATAATATATATATATATAATTAATAAAAACTTAATGCTCTAGTTCCCGAGGTCGCGGGTTCAAACCCGGTGGAGGGCGATGGCTTCCTTCAGAAGGGAAGTAAAGCCGGTGTTAGATTTACGGCATGTAAAAGAACCTCAAGCCTGATAAAGAGGTCTCTGAGCAAAATTACCAGTCTTTCACGCCCAATATAGAATAGGATGCTAAGGACCACAACAGTTAAAGAGCGTTCACAAACAAAACTAAATTTAATTTTTTTAAAACTTAATGGAGGACATATGCATATGCACTATTTTATATTACTAAAATACAGTTGGTCAGTTTTGGTGTATTTAGCGGCGTTTACTTGTTTTCAAATTGCTTATTTCAGTGTGGTTAACAGTGATTAAAGTTAATAATTATGATTAATCAAAATGAGTACGTGAAACATCCCAAAGGGAAAGTTTAGAAGTGGTAAAAAAACTTGTATTGACTGTGTTCATAAGGTTTTGTGAGAAGTAACCGGATTTAGCCACTGAAGGCATTATTAATTTAACGTCGAAGTTTACTGGGGTTTCGTAAAAGGTGTCAACTCCATTCGCGTGTCAAAGCACAAACTGGAAAACTGTTGTCAGCTTAAAAGAAAAGGAAACGCGAAAAAACCCACGAAATGTGGTGGTGATGATTATAATGAGGAGGAGGAGGAAATGGACGGGATTGGATCACTTTCATATTCTGATTAATAAGGTACATTTAAAATTTTATTATCATTCTGGTTCTATAATTCCATACTGTTTATATTACTACTTCAACATTTAAATAGTTAATAACTCATACTCAGTCTGCAGGAAACGTGTTAATTAAAGTACTTTGTTCTTCAATGTTCCAATGCACTAACACCAAATTATTTCAAAGTGTATTTTGGCCATAGGTTACAGCACAGCAAATGTAAAATAATGGCAGCAGTGTTCATGAAAGGAGGATAATGCAATCGTTCAGAAATAAACACCGCTGATGTGCATTTATGCCGGTCAGGTGGTTCAGATCAGAAGCACGTGCCTTCAGATAGTGTGTATGCTCCGCCGAGGGCGTAGTAATACAATTTGCAGACCAGTATTTCGCGCGCTTTTTTGTTTATATCAGATTTCCTTCTAAGGTCGCCGGGATTTTACATGGCACCAAGAATGTGCTGCTAAGTGATACTTCCATGCATTCTATATTAATCAGTCTAGAAATGCTTTCAACCTAGGCAGTACAAATTTGATTGCATACATAGTTCGGAAACAAAACAACTGTTTACATCCAAGGTCAATTTTTGCTATTATTTGTGAAAAAAGAAGAATAGAACGTTCCAGAATATGTTCCACTAAATGTCGCATCCTACGTACATAGATAAGTAAGAGACATATAGCATAATATTTCGGAAACCGCTAATACTACGAAGAAAATCATTGAATAAATTGTAAATTGCAAGTATCTCTAAATTGTTTTCGCTTGGTAAAGCTTCGTATATTTGTTATGCTTCCCAAATTATAAAAGATTGAGGAATTTGCAAGCTATAGGTATGGGATATTTAGGATAAATATGCACACGCATACCTTTGTCGTCCTCCGTGGTGTAGTGGTTAGCATGCAAGCCTCTAGTTCCTAAGTATGACTTCCTTCGGAAGGGAAGTAAAGCCGGTGTCCCCTGTCGTAGATTTATGGCACGTAAAAAACCTCAAGTCTGATGAAGAGGCCTCTGAGCAAAATTACCGGTCATTCACGCCCAATATAGAATGGGACGGTAAAGACCACAGCAGTTAAAGAGCGTCCATAAATTAAACTCAATTTCACGCATACTTACATACGCCTTTCTTCTAAAACTATTTTTCTGGATTCAGAGGACCTCTAAACATGTATCTCCGATGCAGTTTTGGTACCTAAGTGGTAGAGAGAGGGCCACGTGTAAGCAATTCTTAAAAATCATGTCTAAACTTCACGATGTTTCATCTTGCTATTATTACTGCAAGCTGTAGGTGCTTTTCTCTCCCTCTCCCCAGATACACAGTAATAAAATACGACGATAGCAATTATCTTGAGGTAGAGTGGAGCATTTGACTTGACATTAATATTGACCTTCTTCACGACCAGAACTCTGCAGCATTTTTTCCTTCTTCTTTCATTAAGTAGTCGCGTTAACGAAATTCACAGTCACCCCAAAGGCAACTACAGCACAACCTCAGTGAAGGCACCTTGTTCGCAGAAGGCGAATTAAAAATAGGTGATGCGAGAGATGCTTCGAGGAAGTGAGAATAAAAGATAAATATAAGAAGGGAGAAAAAGAGGAAGAAAAATAAAGGGGAAGGTCGAAAACAGGGGAGTTTCCAGAAAGAAGCATGTCAGGGGGCTCCAGAAAAAAAGTGAAGATGAAAGCACCAAGACTATGACAGGGCAACGGTTCTAGTTAGAAGGTGGCGATTTGCATCTTGTTAAAAAGGATAATTAAAATATCGCGGAAAGACGACAAAAATATATATAAAGAAAGAGCCTGAGATGCACAAGAAGAAAGTTGGAAAGTGACGTCTTATGTCTAACTGTCAGTTGTCTTGATTAACGTGAGAAGTGAAGGGGGATACCCTTGTAAATGGAAAGAAAGCAAAAATGTGGCGAAGAAAAAATCTTCATATCACTCCTGCACTTGACGGTTTTACACTCTACACTTAACTTTTCTTTAGTTCAGGAACTTTACTGTATCAAATAAGCAGTGATTATATTTCAAGTGAAAGTACGAATATCACTTCCTTAAGGGTTGACCTAAATGAAAATATATAATCTTCCATGAAACAATTGAATTATAGTATTTGTTTTTTTTTTAAATTACTATTTCTATTGGTGGATGGTACAAACTGTAAAAAATGGCGACATTTGGTGATCTGCGATTTCAAATTGTATAGGAAGTGGTACAAGATCTAACGCCACATAATACGAGATAGATTAAACACTTTTGTGATTATAAAAAAGGGCATCGTTCTTCTCGCATTGTAACTATCTTACCAAATCCTTTCTCGACCTTTGGTCTCGAAATAATTATCATGACAGCAAGCGTTCGTTAACATCCATTAAATTGCCGAGAACCTATCAGCACTCGTGGTATTACTGAAGAAAATATAACTCATTTTGGTAGTCGCTTTAAATTCTTATGTTCTTTAAATCTCCAGGGTTGCCATCTAACTCACCACAGTTGTGTCGTAATGTGAAATTTACGATACTACCTTGTGCTAATTTAGTATAACCGTAGAATGTGATTAAGCTATTCTTTTTATTAATACATAATTCCACCAGTTTTAAAATCTTGAACATAATATCCTCCATTCTGTTAAGAAAATCGCGAAAAGAGTTTCATACATTCACAAGGCTATGACTTATAAAAGTTGCTGTAGAATTCAGGCTTAAGGCTCATAGCATTTCAAAGGAATGGTCAATAACTAAAATGCTAATAAACAACAATGTCATAGAATAATTTAATGAAGTTCAACACTGCAGCATACAGTATTGCAAACGGATACGATAAAGTCAGTGGACGAAAACTAAATTAATTCAAAGCAGTATGTGGTATAATCAGAAGATTTTGCAGAAGAAACCGTTGAAGCGAACAGTTAAAATTCAATAAAATAGTGTTCTTCTAAGTTTACTTTATAGCTTAGAAACTTGGCTATTGACAAAGGAATTTTAATGAGAATCAGTCCTCAGGAACTAAATTCTTAAAAAGTGTAAAAAAGGCTTATGCTTTATTAGATTTAGGTTTTAATTCAGCTACAGATACAATAGAAATTATAGAAATAACCAAATGATACTTAGAAAATATGAAGGAAACTAGACTGATGAAATAAATACTGAAGAGAAAACCGAAAAGCTGTAGAGATATTGAAAGTCAACGTAAGATATTTCGATCAGTGAAGCCAGAGCAGGTGCGGTATATAATTCTTGCCTGGAGATGAAGATACAACGCGATCCCTTTACCAATAAAAATATAAATAAATCCATGCTAATCCTTCATCCGACAAACCTAACTAGGTTTATCCTAGATGCACAGATGAATGCAGCCTCCAAAGTCTGCGCCAGAGTAAGGTGAGCGCTGCAGTAGGAAACTCTAAAGTTGATCCCTATTAACAGAAGCTAACAAAGGGTGGAGTAGATAACTCCAAGGCCATCTGTTTCGCATAAGCGAACTATTTTCCTTCTTCTTCTTCTTCCTCTCCTTTCAAAGATTAGGTAATATCACCTGTTCCGGTCTCTAGCCATCCCTTGCGTGGTCTTCCTAACTTCTCCTCCCTGTCGGTTGGTAATTCATTATCTTTTTTGTATTCTTTCATCTGCCATTCTATCAACATGTTCTTTCCAATTTCTTTTATTTTAACCAATCTTATCGTTTATTGATACAGCATTCAAATCTAAACTTATTGATTCATTTCTTATTTTGTCAGCTCCAGTGCATCCCTTTACATACCTCAAAAATTTCATTTCAGCGGACTGAATACGTGATCTCTCTCTCTTTTTTGTGATTGTCTCTTAATGTACTGCATTATTTACCATATAATACAGTAGGTAAAGCTATAATCTCATAAAACTTAATTTGTGTTTTTTTCTAGCTTTTCTTCCTAGAGTTCTTCTGATCGCTCCACAAATGGTTTTAAACCTATTAACTTTCATCTCAATGTCTTTGTCAAATTTAAAACTAATGTAACATCCTAGATAATTGAAGTGGGATACCTGTTCTAATATTTTACCATTTATTAGTATCTTTGATCTAACAGGATTCTTGCCCTTAAAAGTCAATGTCTTTGTTTTATTTGTAGATATAGTTAAGTTGTAATGCACTGCATTTTAGCTTAATCTTTGTAGATCATCATCATATAGTAAAGTGCTTAAAGGCGTGTTTAATTCTATTTTGATCCCGAACTGTATTTAATCTTTTCAGTTCAAAATTAGATCGTCAATATATAAATTAAATAAAGTAGGCGATATGCTACACCCTTGTCGAACATCTTGATTTGCTAAGATTTCAGCTGACATTTTAAAACCAGAATTAATTCTTATTTTGGTATTTACATACAAGCTCTTGATAGCATTAATAAGATATTTAGGAAATTCTCTTGTCTCTAAAATGTATCATAAAACAAATGTTGGAGTAGATAACTCCAAGGCCATCTTGTTTCGCATAAGCAGAATATTTTCGTCTTACAATAAACAAAGCCTAGAGATGACATGGCCTTAAAAGTTAAAGAGACAACAAATAAGGTCAAGAAAAAATAATCCATATTAAATTTTAACAGTGTGATATTTTACCACATGATAACATTTGATTGAAAGTCTTATAACATTGCTTTATGGAAAAACGATAACATGGAGGAAAATAAATACCCATTTATGGTGTTGGTACGGAACAAGGCATCACGCAGGCCATGTATCGAAAGGTTGGCACTACAGACTTCCCCTTTTTCTTTCAGGGTTGGAAACTGACTTTGCGTTTGTCAGTACAATGGAGGAAGCGCTTTCAATCGAGTAAATCCATTATTCCGAAGAAATCACAGCACACAGTTCCAATATAATAATGAAAGAGGGTAAAATTGGTTTAGGGGAGAAAAAAAGCCGCCCTCTGTCCTTCTTTGCTTTACTTTTAAAATGAAGGACGGAAAGAATGAAGGAAATTATCTGCCTTCCCCCTACCACCCCTTCACTCGCTTCGCCGGGCTCACACCCCCTTCAACTGTCTTAGTTAGTCTTATTATTCTGCATTCCATTCTTTGCTTTAAATAAAAATCTGTAAAAGAATTAATCAGATGGAAACATGGGGAAGAGCAAATTGTCCATAGTGCTTGTTCTTATTCAGAAAAAATAAAATCTTAACTTTTATTTTTCTTCTTCTGAACCTAATCTTCCTTCTTCGCATCATATAGGGTCAAAATATTAAACACAATCAAAACGTAAGATCGGTTATGACATTTCTTCCTTCTCGATAGTTGAATGTAACGTCAAAGGCGGCTCTAAAGTACGAAGAAAGGAATGTAAGAAATATCGGTGCAAATGGTACCCGATTTCTATGACACCTAACCGACATTCAACCCTCCAGAAGGAAAAAAGCTGCGTTACATTCATATGACTTTCTATAACTATCGTTTATTTGTATATACTTAGCTTCCACAAACTATTCTTAAGAAAACTTGTTTTTCTATTTACAACAGAAATACAGATAGAAAACTTCGCAGAAATGATCATTACACATTACGTTATAGGTACAACGGGATAGAGGAAATCGACTCGATAGTCAATGCAATTCTCTTTCTATGATATTGTGAGAAATTACTGAATAGCGACAGCACTTTAAAATGACAGAGTATTGAAAAATTCAAACCAATCATATGGATATCTCGGAAATGAGTTCTGCTTTAACGACAGGTTTGTGTAGTTCTTTTTGTCTATATTTTAAGGTTTACCAGTTACACAAAATTTTATAAAATTCCTTCTAAATGAAGCGGATCTCGTCGACTGTTCCCAGAAAATTCAATATAAACACTTTGTCGTATAAACATTTTGATAATACGGAATTGTAATCAAACTCGTTCTGAGTCGCTTTAAAGAAAATAAAAAAAATCGAAAAATGTATGCAAAAGGTAGTTTGAGGTCGGGAGATTTTCTTCCAAATTTGAGTTGTTTACATAAAACTCGCTTGTTACTGAACTGTAATGGTATCAGTATGCAGTGATTAATAGAATATGCCATCTATCTCAAAAATAATTCAGATTATAATAGAGGAGCAATAATTAATAAAAATAACAGGTGATGCCAACGCATCTCTAGTGAATCCAAATATGGAAATCAATCAACACACCATTTATCAATTCTGAGAAACTACGAAATCTTACTACCTCAACATCCAATCCATTTCAGTTTCCATTACTGAAAACTAGCAGATACCTTCGACTTTCAAAATTGTGTTTTTAATCAACATTACACATTAAGATCGTATCAATTTTAAAATAAATTATACTCTTAATTCAAAATTTGTCTTCATTGTGTTCTGATTTTAACTCATCTTTATTTTAAGGTTAACTATTCCCTACATCCCACTGTTAATATCATTAGTATTCCGAAACAGATTTGATTGTGCATTAATTTAGTATGCCGTGATCTGAAAGCTGAATGGTGATTTGATTTTAAACACCACAAATAAGAAAGTAATTATTATTTATGTATATAATCTGTTACAATTTATTTACGGGTCAGTCTTAATAAATTGCATTCAAGGTTACGAGTTTCATTAAATAAATTCGCTCGTGTTTCGCACTAGTGAATCTGTCGATAAACCCGTAACTTCTCGTAATAAATATTTATCAAAACTGTGTTCACTTATGTAATAGTGTACATTTTGCTGCTTAGAAACCAATTCGATAATTATGACTACCCATAATACTACATATCCTTTGCATGAACTCATAAAAAACAAAAGAATGGCCATTTAACATTTCAAACTGCTTATACCTTAGATCAAATAGTTAATATTTCGAAAATAGTCAACACGACAATAATTTTAACACGGTGAATATCTATAATAAGAAAAAGATTCAAAAGCGCTTTACGAAATTTTACTACGTATATTTTATTTATTATTCGAATATGTCAAAGTGTGATATTTTCATCAATACTGTAGAGCCAGCTTTGAAAAAAAAAATCAGGAAATTCTTCCATGTAAATTGGCTATTTGTTGGGCAGCAAATTTCCTTAAAATCTTAATATCGAACTTGGATTCATTTATCTTGGGTAGTTAGGTGCCAGAGAATAAATATGCCTGTAATTTATTAACTAAATTATTCCAAATCAGATACGTAAGAATAAGCAATTAAATATGAACTATTTACACCATTAAGATCCGCGCATGAATTCACGTCATTTCTTTCTTTATTTTATAGTAACTGGAACAAATCCAAGGCAATTACATTCAGAGCGCAATTTCGAAGAATGAAAAAAGTAAAGTGGAAGAACTCGAGCGCGGAGGAAGAAAGACGAAAGAATAACGAAATCACAAAAAAGGAGACTTTAATATTATGCACGAAGATGCTCTGATTGTGCCGGTGAAGACGACCTTGCCTTATTAAATTTATTTTGCTACCAGCTTCAAACAAACTTTGGAAAGATACAGCTCCTTAAAAATACAACGCAACGGAAGATATTGCATTTAGAGAGAATTAAGTTTACGTCAATGAGCATTTTATAAGCTATGTAGGTACTAGCTGGCTGTATTGCAGGGACTTTAAAAAGACTTAAGTGTTCAGTTTAAACACATGTTTCATGTAATGTTTCAAATTACCATCATAATTATTGAATAACGGCCGTCATAATGAATATTAAAGCCGTGCTGTATAATGGATATGTTAGGGTTAAATATATAATTTATGCAACGCTAAGGTGAATTAAATGAATTTAACTTATAATGGAATAATTTATGTATAGTTTCTGGAATACATACAGCCAATGTTTATTTATAGCAGCATGTAAAAATATGTTTAGCAACATTATCTAAAAAGGGAAGTATCAAATTCTTTGTGACGAAACCTACCTCCAAATTTCTGTGAGAAAAGTCATGCGAGATAAAAAGACCATATTAAATATAGCTGCTATTCTAACTGTAAGCGCTAGGTATCGAAGCCAGAAATCTTGCAATGGCAGCATACGAGTGACGTAGATGGGACATCCCTGATTGAAGTTAGAGTAGCCGTTTTATCACTCGAATCACTCCCTTCTCCTGTCAGGTCTGTCCGTTTTAGTTAGTATTGCTGTTATGGTCAGTACAAAGGGCTGATGTGCTCGATTTCTAAATCTTACAATAAAACCTAGCAGCTATTTTTTTTTTTTTGACAAATGCCTTCTGTGATTAGAATTTCAAGAGAGGTTTCGGCATGAAGGGTTTGATGCTTCCCGTATAAGGAACAACAAAAATGTTAATGCCAGTTTTTCATATATACACATAGTATAACAATGCAAACATTTGGGTATTTTATTTATTTTTACACGTATTATTTAATAGTGAATTTTGGATTGTTACAGTGAATATAAGCACCAAACTAGGTTATCTGAAAAATCATTATCAGCTGAAAGCATTAAAATGGATGAAAACATTAAACTCGTAACACTAAGACAGTAAATACGCATTTCTTAGATAATCTTGATGTGTATATTTGAGCAAGCTTTATTTCTTACCAACATTCTCATGTATGTACTTTAATAATATATTATGCAACGAACTTGCAATACTATTGTGAGCCAGGAATATGAAGTTACGACGTGAGCTCAAGCCAAAGTTTGTAAAAGTGCATTAACTGCTACAGTATGTACAGTATTTTTAGATGGCCAATTGCACAAGTATTACATCAAATTATATTTTTGTTTAGAAGCGTTCAATTGTCTGTGATTTTTGCGATTAATTTCGCTTAATGCTCAAGAACATCTGATATTAGTGATACGAAGCATGTTATGAATTACTGGAAGAACTAAAATATGCTGTTTAACGAATGAATATCCAAATAATGTTTTACATCGAAATGCATATAAAATATCAAATATGTACGAAAATATAATACTATACTATAGTATTTAGTAAAATAATAAAGTTATTTGTCTTGAGGAATAAATTTCAATCCAATATTTGCAAATAGGTATACATTATCACCTATTTTGAAATTAATACGATATTTATTAGTTTTAAAAACCTTTGGTTATTTGAGATGGCTGTTAAACGAGTATTAATTTACAGAACAACTTTTATCAAAGAGGAATCGGCATTCTTAACAGCATAAGCTGAGATTTTTAAAACACATGCGGAAACATTTGCTTGCCACAAGCTGTCAACTTGTGCGTCATTTTAAATAATGCTCAGCGCCATGGCGTGGAGGAAGCATGCCTACTTGTTGTCTTTTGGAACAAGGGGCCAGGGTAAATAATTTTCGCAGCTTTCCTTATTCTGCATCTAAGGCGTCGAAAAACGCTGGCCTAATTTCATTCATTTCATGCATAGTCTCGAAAACCTATGGGAAAGAAAATCAAAGTAGTGATATCTTTGTAACAATACTATTTTAATGTCCAGATTTTCAGCGTGTGATTTATGGCGACTGTTCACAGAGATACGCTATCTCATATGGATCAATCATGTACAAAACATTTCTGTTTTTAGTAGTGTTTAATGCCCGTTCTTACTATAAATGGCACGCCAGGCGGTGGACACTAATGGCACATGAAATGAAATGATAACTGGGAAAGGAAATCTGCGAAAGTATCTATCCAGGCATAAGTTTAGGGGACCTCTCTGGTATTTGCTAATTATGACAGAAGAAAACCCGAAAAAAATCTCAGCCAGGGAGACGCTACTGGTGGAATTTGAACCTCAGACCTTCCTTCAGGAGTCCGTGCCTTAATAACCTCAACTACCTGCGTTGGTGTATAAAGCTGTGTTTGTATCAATCAGCCAGAGAAAAATATCTGAAAACTTGAATATATTACGTTCATCTTTCCTTTAAACTATAATCCATCACTTTGCAGTGATTTTTAGATCGTGAATAGTTTAATATTCGGACCAATGTGCACTTAGTCCTTGCAAAATATTTGTATTTTATTTTCCTATTGCAAGATTTTAGCTTTTCTTATTACTTTCTCTAGCAGTACATAGTAGGTAAAAAAAAGATATTGCATTCCAAGCAAACAAATCGATACCGAGATTTCACCGAAAATACATGTTTTGAGACTCCTGAATAAAAATGTATTTTTTAAAAAGGTCCGTGTGTGTCTGTGAACAGCATAACTCAAAAACAAAAACTTGGATAAATACTAAACTTGGTATTTATATTCAGTACCATACAAAGATGCAACAAGAACATTTTCAAGAAAATCCCCGACCCCAGACTACCGTTTGCATGGATTTTTAGAATCTTTTTATTTTCCAAAAAGTGGTTCTAACGATTTTGATTAAAATACTATATATTAAGAATATTTACATTACAAATGAAATGTAGATCTTGAATGTTGTGGGAATAGCCTGAGAAGTCCAATTCATTTGGTAGAAATGTTCTGTAATCTAGTATAACTGGTAAACCTTAAGCTATAGACGAAAATCTATTTCACAAAAATGTATATCTCTTTAAAACGCATAATTTATTTCAAAGCTATGAACACATAAGTTATATATTATAAGTTACATAATTTTTTGTGTCATAAGCCATTTCTGAGATATCCGTTATTAAATGTTGGAATTGTTCATTTCTTGGTCCTGTCCTGTTGGTCCTTTGTGAACATTCACTCGTTTCTCGCAATTGCATGAAAACAGTATGAAATTTTAAGGCAGCTTATAGCGTCCAGTTCTTAAATACTTGACTTTCGCTGTTCCCTTTGTATTCTACGAGTATAACAACTTATATGTAATATAGCTATTTTTGCAAAGGCTTATTTGGATTAAAATGTAGTAGACAGAAAAAAGTTTTTATAAGAATAGTTTGTATACCCACTAATAAACGATAGAGAGTAGAGAGAGTCATATGTATGTATCACATCTGATTTTTTTATATTAGGCATGCTGTTATTTTCGCTATTGGCATTAACTCAGGTTTCAGTAAACGATGCTGATTTACATAATCCTTCTGTTAGCATATTTTATGAAAATAATAAAGATTTTTATTAAATTCTATTTGTGGAATATTCTTAATAAATGCAACTCGAGCTTCCCTACATAAATTCAGAATCACTCGGATTATTACTCGTGCCGCTACAACCTGCTATGAAGGTTGCATACGCTTAAGGAAAAGTTGGGCTTTTCTTTCAACTCCGCAAAGTAAAGTTTTCGTCCGTTGCGTCGTTAGTGAACTTCGATACAACGAAGGCTGGAATTTAGTACGACACGTTTCACACTCGCTTTTGAACTATCCCGACATAGCAGGCATACCAACTGTCGAAATCCACGCTCGCGGCTCAAAGTTTCTTGATCAAGATGCCGGATAAATCAATGGAGTTGTAGTATCAATCGCCTGTGACAATGACATAATACCGCTACTGACGTACCGGCTATTATACACAAAAGAAAATTTCTGATGTTTTACATTCACGCGATTTTCTCTACACATTCAACAAACTACTCTTACAAAAGCTTATTATATCTATTTCATATTAATCGAGATAAACGTTTGTAGAAATGGTTTTATTATATATTTTCTAGTAGATACAATAGAAATAGGAGAATACAGTAGGCATAAGCGACAGTCAAATTTTTTAAGAGCTATTCGCTAGGTGAGGCTTTGAAATTCCATAGCTTCCCATTTGAGAAAAATATAAGTATTGAAAATTTAAACCAATAACAAGGAGTATCTTGGAAATTGTTAATGCCACAAAAATTAATTTTATATAAATTATGTGCTTTGATGACATCTACATTTTTGTGTAGTAAGATCTTGTCTATTGCTTGTGGTTTACGAGTTATATAAAAGTGGTTAAGAGTAAAGAGGTCTTCATTGGCTATTCCCAGAAAATTCAAGATATACATTTTGTTTGTCAGGAAAAATCCCTTAAAAATACGATATTTTAATCAAACTCGTTCCACTTTTGAGAATAAACGAGAAAGTTCGCATGTAAAGGGTAGATGAGGATGAATTTTCTTCAAAGTCTTTGTGTCCTCGAAAGTCCCGAACTTAATTAACAAGTTTCGTATTTAACAGACTTTGTTTCGGAGTTAAGTTGTTCAGAGACAACCAGGCGGACAGAAATATACAACCTTTTTCTAAAAATGCTTTTTTGGGTTCAGGGGCCTAAAAAAATGTATTTACGGTGAAATTTCGACACAAAGTAAACAGTTAAACGTATCATTTGTTTGGTATAATACAATACCGTAAGTACGAAGTAAAGAAAGTAAAAAGAGGAGAAGAAAGGACGAAGAAGAATGAGAATTCATATGTCCATCTCTTTCTCTGACACTCCATGGCGAATTTAGAAAATATTTTCATAATAGTAACTTATGCAACAAGTGAGTAATTTTGATGATTATCTTGTCTTTCGTGCGACAATTTTCACGAGTACTATGCTAAGATTATCCACGTGTTAAGATACATTTTATGCAAACTTAGCATTATAAATTGTAGGAAGTAATCCATGAAATAATTCAACATTCATAGCTGACAAAGTGAGAGCGTCTTCGTGTGTTCCTAAATGAGACAGCGTCTCTCTCTACATTTCATTTGTTTATTACCTGGCGTGCTGAACCGATAAGGAACAGCCAGTTGCATGCTTTCCCTCCCTGGGAGAGAAATGAGCAGATGTTCCATGCAATCGCGAGGAAAAAAGTGAAAATTGACAGGACTTTAAAAGAATGACAGGAATTTAACAATTCGAAATTTAATAACAGAGGTCTAGAAACGGCTTATGCTACAAAAAAACTTATTTTAAGTAAATTATGTGTGGTACATTTTCGTCTATCATTCAACGTTTACAAGTTATACAAGAATATACAAAATTCCTTTCGAATGAAGAGGACTTCAAAGGCTATTCCCATAAAATTCAAAAATTGTTTTTCATCTGTTATGTAAATATCATTAATACATGGTAATATAATCAAAATCGTTAGAGCCATTGTTCAGAAAATAACAATTTTCAAAAAATGATCTAAATAAAGGGTAGCTGGGTTGGGTTTTTTTATTGAAATGTTTGGCATTTATCCGAATTTTCGTTTTTGAGTTATGCTGTTCACAGAAACACACCACACATCAACAGACGGACGGATGGAACAACACACACGGACCTTTTTCCAAAAATGCTTATTTTTATTGAGGGTGAAATATCGACATCGAATTTTTGGGTGGAATACAATACTTTCCCTACCTACTATACGCAGTAAAAGTAAAAACTTGGGCGGCATAGGGAATACTAAATACATGTTTTACAATTTTCCATATTGATAAATAATACGATGTGCTTTAAACTTAAAAGTGTGGGTTGTTTGCTTAAGATATTGCATTTAATGACCGCTTACACAGCTTCTTTCAATAAAATGGAATAAACACAACTTGCCAAGTTCTTTTGAAGTTAGTATTAGCTGTGACCAGATCTTTCTTTTTGCCAATGCCAGTAATATAAAACAGAAGCAAAGGCCAAGAGAATAAGAAAAACAAGTAATAGGAAGTAATTAGAGCGATAACTGGAGTGGGAAGGAATAAGAAATGCGTTATCAAAATGAGAGAAAGAAAAGAAATTTTGCATTTGCGTATAATTTGCATCTTACGGCAATGAAGAGAAACCCATTTCCCATACTGCGGAAATTTCTTTGAATTGAAGGAATTAATTCCTTTTTATGCATTATTCTTAACAGAAGGCTCATCAAAGATGGCTAATTAAGCTATTAAAAAGAACTAATAGAATAATTTAATGTGTAGACATAAACTTTGGTTTCATTGGTCAAGAACGCATGCAGGTTGGAAAAGCACATACACACTTCAGTTACAATAAAGAATAAAAAGTAATTTATACAAAATATTCATAATATTTAGGTTTATTGAAACCTTTGGTGCACCTTTTTTATCCTTATGGATAACGTACTCTGGAGTATGTTAGACTTACTCATATTCTTGAAGTGACAATTAGCAAATACAAAGGACCTAATTCATTATAGTTTGTTTTCCCAAGCTACAAAGTGTAGGAAATTTGCGAACCCCTACGTATTGATTCTAATGTCCTTACTCTGATAATGAATATTTAAACTAACTTTGTACTTAGAAAATTTAAAACTTGGTAACTCAATTTTTACTTCGCTAGTTGACTTTTTTGTTCGATATAAATCCACTTCAAACTTCATGTAGTTCTCGAAACGTATTAGAATTTAAATGAAAGGAACAATTTATGGAAAAAGCACTGAAATAATCTAATAAATCGGAAGAAAGGGGAAGAGAGGGAAAGAATCAATTGATTCAGAGCTCGTCGAGTAGCAGACATTTCTTAGAGTAATTGTTCTTTTCAAACTTTTATATTTCACGAATGTTAATTTTGCTCTACTTTTCCACAGATGTTTTTGTTTCGCTGAAAGGAAAACTCTGCAGTGCTTCGTAATGAAAGGACACGGCGGTAACGTTTCAGACCGCTTGTTTAATGAAAGCATAACTAAGTATACATAAATGAGTCGGTCAGATTTTTTTATATGCCGCTTCTCTTCTCACAAAGTAATCCCCGGTTGTATGGGATTTCTCGTACGTACGAAGCCAATTAAGGGGAGTTAAAATAATCTCGTCAATGTTAAATCTACAATTTCAGAAATACTGGACCCCAAAAAGCAGTTTCAGAAAAAATACATGTGTGTGTTGCGTCTATCTGGCAATAATATAACTAAGAACGAACAGTCGGTTAAATACCAAGTTTCATATTTGAGTCAGACATTACTTAACTACGCCAGGAGAAGATTTTAAAGAAACTTTCCACATACCAAATAACTCCTTATGTGGAAAAATAGCTGTAATAACTTTGGTTAACGTATTCATGTTTGACATATTGGCATGGCAAATAAAATTCATATATTAAAGATTATGTGAAAATTCCTTCGTTTTATTTTAATTTTTATAAGTGAAAATCTTAAGATATAGAAAAAAACTTAACACAAGAAACTTTGTAGTGCTTATTAAAGTACATATTTTGTGTCAAACATTTTTCAGAGGGCTAGCCACTTTCAAAATATTCCATGTTGCATGTTTACACTTCCCCAAGTACATCATCTGATGAACCTGATTGAAAGTTTCTGATTCCTCTTTTTTACTTTCACTCGCCAAGGCTCTTTGCCAAGACTAAACATTTGAATTGTTGCCGTGTTTTGTATTTAACTAAGCACTAGTTGCTTAACTTGAAATCATTCGCAAAAATATAACCTGAACTATATAATGTGGATACAAGAATCACTTTTTATATCATTAGTATAATTATGAGGGTTACATGTAAATTTGTTACATGAGGAGCCACGTACATTTTGATTTAACCGAGGTATTTAAATATGTTTATTTATATTTTTGCTTCTTTTACACTTTTAACATCAATTATTTGTCTCAAGGTTCAGGCATGAACAATTATTGGGTGATTTTTCTAACAGAAAATCTCAAAGTGGGAAGAACATATAGAAAATACATATAAGAACTAAATGTTCTCCTAAAATTTAAACCAAAATACAGCGTTTTATAGAACAAATTCTTTGGAAATGTAAATTTTTCAATCAACAAATAATCCAGAGGTCTAAACCATTGAGCATGAACCAACGTAATTGAAATGTGTTAAAATACTCCTAAGCTACCAATACTAATGAATTATACAGATGACCAATCACAAAATCAAAGAAATAAATATAACGTGATAGAAGAAAATTGCATTTTACAAACATTTTACCATATTAGCTTCCCTTAATTAATAAGCAATTCTTCACAAGAATAAATTAACGAAACATTTGAATAGAGTAGCTCATATCCCAAATAAATCGCAACGACGCTCTAGAAAGAAAAAGAACGATGAAGATTGTTGGAGTCGCTTAGGAAAGATGAGGAATAATATAGACGAAGTTTTATCTGCTGAAGAGGTAAAATATATGGTGTGTAACAATCACAAGATTTTTTCAATCCATTATCATTTATTTTCATTGCTAACAGAAAAAATATTCATATGATATTTTATTTATTTCTTTACTTTCTGTTAAACTACAAAAATGATAAATATTTGCCAGAAAAGGTTCCTTTATACCCATTTTTAGTGTATTGGAATGCAGTGGAGGCCATTCAAAAAGTAGGTCGATACTATCCTAGCCTCTTTGTATAATTTATTGAGAAACATTAACATTTCAAAGTTTGCTGTTTAAAGAACTCGAAAAAGAATAGGAAAAACAGCAAATGTTTAAAAATGTCTAAATAATATATGCTTAAACGAAATTTACAATTTCTTGTGTATGAAGTTTTTGCTTGGCTCATGATTTCCAAGTACTATAGTATAATATTATCAGAGAATAAATAATATTTCATAGGCTGTTTATGGAAAATTCAAGTTATACATATTGTCAATATATATATATATATATATATATATATATTAGAGAAAATAAATATATCCTAAAATAAATAAAAAGAAAATAAATGTATGTCATTTTTGCTTAATCCGAAGCATCAACAGCCACAATGATGTTCTCAGAGAAAAAAAGGGGTCTACAATGAATGTTAATTTGCAGGTAGTAATGCGTAAATCACCAGTAATTGCCCTTGGAGAACCTTCTAGAAATCCAGAGTATGGCCTTGAAACGTTGAAATTCTTATTATGTTTTCAGTATTTGATCTTATTTAACGCCTTCGATATGTGGGTCGTTTCATATGTATGATTCAGCGTGTGCCAGGCAGAGATTTGCTCGAGTAATTTGCTGATATAGGTTTTCAGTTGAACTTCTTCCTGTGCTATTTATCTTATTACTTTAATTTTGTTGCAAGTTGTACTTTTGGAAGTCATAGATGGTTCTTTAGGCTGGATATTAAAATTGAATTATTTATCCTATCATGATAATTCTTTTATATTAGGAGTTTTACCTTCTATTAGACATTCATAGTAAATGCAATGAAAGGAAGATAGTCTTAGTTGTGCTGTAAATTACCTGCATCATCTGTTGATAGATGAACTTAGTTATACAGTCGTCATCCTGTGCCATATATTTTATTTCTGTTTAGGTTAATCTGAGAGTGAAATTTCTGTTTATTTTATTCTGCGAGCGAAACATTGGAGCCTAGCACTGAAATGCCCAATTTTCACAAGGAAACTGTGTGTGTGTGTGTGTGTGGTGTGTGTGTGTGTGTGTGTGTGTGAGAGAGAGAGAGAGACAAACTATCAATTTAGCTGGTACATAGGATTTGAATCCGCGATCTCCAAATCCAAGCCACAGAACACAGAAGCTACCATCTCGTTCGGCATTTTCAAAATCTTAGTTTATTTTTTTCTACTAGGAGATGTGTATCCTTCACTTATTTCTTCAGCGTATTCTAATTAGTTTCTTTGAAAGACTAATACATGAATTCCATCGTAAACTGTTTTATCCAGTATCATTCTTGCATTCGAACAGATACAAAATACTATTTAATAACTCCAAACAATAAATGTTAACATAAAATTTAGTTTAAAAGTTCATCTATCAATTGTTATTACTCATTAGAGAAAAACGGTTTGCTGTCCCATCAGAGGTGCATTAAATGCCAATTTCAGTTTCTCTCGGTGCCATGGATATTCCGTTCTTTCGAAGATTTCAACTTTTTCGTAGAGAAGATGAGGGAGTAAGGGAGGGGGTGGAAGTCATTAGTAAGAGGCCATAACGTCTGAACACTCCCCCAAGAATGATATACACACACATAGCCAAAGTTCGCCCATTACTTAGACCCTTGTTGCCCAGTGCAATTGCCATGCGACAGTCGTCCCTGACTTTGGTTTTTCTCCCCTTCGTCTTTTTTTTTTTTTTTTGCCCATCCTTCCTTATTCCTCTTCCTTTTTTATTTTTGCTTGGCTGCTTTTCTTTTTTCAAACGCTCACTTGACTCGGACCCTCTCCTTCCCTTGCGTAGTTTTCTTCCCCTTTTGTACCATCACTGCATTTTTACACCCCACTTCCATTTTTCCATTACACCTCCCACCAAACATCACAGATTTCGTCCCTTGCTCATCACCTTCCACTCATCACTGAAAAATAGTCCATCTTAAAATGGCGAATATTTGCACTCTCTTTTAAATAAACTTAACACGTTTTTGTGTATAAGTGCGTAGCTTCTCTCGCCAACCCTATTGGACGTGTCAAAATCATTTGAGAATATTCACCGAGAAGAGATAGCGTTGATAAACATGCCATAACACGCAATGTTAAATCGGCCCTCGTGCTCATGTAGGCACAGGATCCAAATTAAATGCGTTGAACAGTTACGCTACAGTCAAAGCAATCTTCATCAGTAACAAAGAGGTTCATTAAGGCGTAGCAGGTGTGTTCCTAGACGTTTACCTGTTTCAGAGGCAATGAATGGTTTGACGGCTACCATCGCTACTACAAAAGATATGAATTGTTGCTCTAGGTTAGAGTATTATCTATTAATTCCGTTCGACATCAGATCCGGTTCTGATGAACTATAAGCATGCTGCTGCTGTTGGAGTTTCTGGGGGTTTCAACATCGTTGGCCATCGTCCACAAACAACTAAAACACCAGAAGAGAGAGGCTCTATGGGTATATTAACCTTTTAGTTTAACTAATAAACTTCTAACCTTTGTTGATACAAGGTATTTATTGGCTAACGATTAAAGCAATGCTTTATTCATTTCTCATCATTGAAGGGAAAAAGCAAAATTTAACACTGTAACTACCTAATTAAAGGTTACATATATGAAACATCTGGGATCATACAGTTTCAATTTCAGTTTACGTCAAGTGTAAGGCCTCTACATTTTTTTAATTGTTTCATTTGTTAATCCCCTTTAACTAATCTGGTCCTGTCGGAAACTGTAACTTGAGATACAACTGTTAAATGAAACTGTTTTACGATTTTCATTAGTAAACACACTCACATTCATACATACCATGCGAAGGGTAGGGAATGATTCTAATTAAATAAAAAAACGCCTCGCCCGGGTGTCAAGCCAGGACTTCTGGGTTATCAGAACGCCTGCTATTCGACTACAGAGGCAGTTTACACTACACGTTTATTGTTAGAAATTATGATATAAAGCTGTGCCAAGAAATAGATTTTTTATCTATATTATTACAAGGAAAAGCATTTCAGCATTTGCTTCTTAGAGTAACAAACATTATTTCATGCTTTTTCATCTAAAAATCAAATTTGAACAAAATTTAATTCACCTACTTAGATTTACTGTACTTCAAAAAATTTCGTTATAGTTAAAATCTGCAAAATATCACAAAATCAATTTCCTATTACTCAGAACATTATTTCTCTGTAGTCTTAAGTACTTAATTAGTATTTTGAGCTTATACACCTGGGTTATATTTCCACGAATTTATCAATTCTTTCAAGTGTACAAAAAGTTACGTAACAAAGTAGACTTGTTTTGATTATATCTTATTACGAATACAGTTTCCAGCATTTAAAAGCAAAGCTCGATAAACATTAAGTAAAATGATTTTCATAACAAAAAACAAAATATTCTGACCAAAGGCCTTTGTTAATGGAGTAAAGTTACCGAAGCCCCAATTTAAAATTTACGGAAAAGAAAAATCATATATATTCGGGGCACGTTTTATTGAGAAGCTAGCAGCAAGACTAAGGGTTGGATGAAAAAGTGCTAGGGGGGTTACCGAACGAGGTGGTTTTCGCCACATTCTTGCCACGTTCGACCATCACTCAACCCCCTTCCCACTTAGACTTTTTAACCTTTCAACCAACCCTCTCCTGAGATCCTCAATTTAACTCTTCATGTAATAGGCAATCTTGAAAGAAGAAGAAGAAAAAAAGAGAACATACGGAAGAACTGGAAAAAAAGAGGTTGAAAATTTTGTGGAATATGTGAAAGGCAAGATAATGAACTTCTCCAGGATGGGGTAGTTGTCTTTCTCAACAAGGAAAAACGAGGTCTTCCCTTTCCTAATTTGATGGGGAAAAAGCGGAAGAAAGAGAGAGAAACCTTCTGAGGACCGGAATTTTAATGCACGCTTCCTCCTTCATTTTTGGGCATAACGATGGAAAAAAGGCAATAACTGAAGGAACTTATGTGTTTTATGGCGGCAGTTTTAAATCCACACTTATTTCGAAACGGTCACTGTTGCAGCCAAAGAGCATTAAACGCACTTATCAAGAAGGGTGGAATAAGAAGTCATTCCCTCGGTGGCTTTCTGCCAAATGGATGAATTTTTCAAGTGGGGAAGCTGCTCAAAGGTACGGTGAATTTATGGAGACTGCGTAAAAATATATGGACCGTCTCCTAATATTCTCTTCAGTTCTATAGGTTACGACTTTCATGGCAGAATCGCCTTGAAATCTTCATAGCCTTGGTGTACACGCAGACCTAGTGGCTATACTCAGCATTAGTTGCAACTCCATGTGAGTTATGAAGAAAGTAATGCTAGAACTAATAAATGGGCACACTAACCAGATTATAGGATTGATTAACTCATACACGAGGCCATAACAGCTGAAGTAGACCATGTAAATATCTGTCAACATTTGAGTTAGCTTCTTTTCTGCATCTTTGATATATTTTGGAATACGAATTACGTTGTAATGTTGACTACTTATGCGATAGAGTGGTCAGAGTTCTGGGTTCTCAACCCGGGATTCCTGGTTAGATTTCCGGAGGTGTGAATTTTCCTTAACTAATATAATTCATTACCCTCTGCAGGTCTAGAAGTGTGAAAGTAAATGTGTGTTTCAAGGTAAAAACCAATATTAAAACCTACAATTCAACAAGCAATAACACCATTGTTTGTTTCTCAAATCAAGGCGCACAGTATGACCAATATGCGTTAAAGGAGACTATAGAACTGAAACAATTGAGAAAATATCTGATGTGTTGCATTCACATGGATTTCTCTATTTACTCTTCTAAAAGCTACTCTTACAAAGGCTTACTAATGTAACTGTTTCCTGCTAATCCAAATAAAGTTTCAATTTACATTTACACATTTCGTTGTACCATACAAAGTGTTAGTATGATGGGTTTCTCTTGCGGTTTATAACTTGTACAAAAATCATTCGGAATGAAGAGGACTTCATGGGTTATTCACAGAAAAATCAAGATATACATCCCATTTGTCATGAAAATATTTTAAAACTTATGGTATTTTAATAAAAATCGTTAGTGGCATTTTGAGAAAATCAAAATATTCGAAAATTTATTCATGTAAAGGGTAATTTTTGGTGGTAGAGTTTCTTGAAAATCTTCGTGTCATATCCTTGTAAGATGCCGAACTACCAAGTTACCAAGGTTACTTTTTGTTGTCGAGTTATCTGTACACACGCACGAACACACACAGTTTATAAACAAATTTTATCCAGAGAGTCTCAAAACGTGTATTTCCGGCAAAATCCAGGTATCGAATTTTTGGGTGCAATACAATATTTCCTCTACTTCCATAAGTAAGCAGTAGTGAAAGTAAAACGGTTGTAATATCAAGAGATAACCCGAATATGGCAGTAGTCTGATAATTAGGGCTTTATACCATTTAATACTTTAATATTATAATTATAACTAATATATAATTAACAGTGGAGCTTGAATGAGTCTGAACGTTTAATTAAAAGTAATTTAATTAAATGTAAATAAGTATACCTACTAATTTATATTCTGCGAGTCATAAAACAATGAAAATGACAGTGCTGTTCCAAGGCCTTTATTTGGTAGGAAGATTCCAGCTTAATGTGGTATAGGACTCCGTTTTAAGAAAACGGCACGTGCTGACCTTTCTGATTACATATTAAGTAACGAATGTCAAAAACAGACGTTCTTAATATATTAGAGTGGTCAGTTATTAATCTGAACGTCTGCCAATAATTTTTTGAAAAAAAACTATCATGCTGTAAACAAATGATAAGAGGTTATGTGGTACATTATCATTGGCATGTGGCACTGTATTATTGCGCAATAAACACGTTTAGCCTATTAAAATATCCATTACAAAAGTCTTACTGGAGTGCAAAGAACAGTTCATAAATTCTATAGACGGTCTATTGTAGGTTTGGGAGGTTACATTAGTTTTTATGTACAGTATATGGTATAGGTCACTTTTTAAAATGTATTTCTTGATAAAAATGGCATGGAAAATAACAATTCTGATACACTAGAATTGTCTGGATTCCATCAGAAGGATTCTCTCATAGGTCAGGCAGAAAACGAAGACTTATCGTGTTCTTAATAAGCTTTTATCGTGCATAAAAATGAGTAATATAATGTAAACGATGAACTAAACATTTCAAACTATTAGGATTGAAAAGAACTTCGGAAAACGTCCTGTGAGGTAAAGATACTCATATAAATGCAGGTATATTTTAAGTGGAACTGTTTCGAGCCGCTCGCGAGTAGCTCGTTGAAATATTTCGGCACGAACCTCCCAGGAGCCATCTTTGAACTAAACCTAACTTGAGAAAATGGTAGTGTTAGTTTAAGCCTTCAGTATGATGACATTGGGAGGAAAGCTTAGCTGTGACTGTAACCTTATTAATGGCTGATTGGAATAAAAAGAAGAGGAAACCCCAACTTTGGCGATGGAACCGATGTTAGGAGCCGGTGGCCCCGTGTCGTAGATTTACGGCACGTAAAAGAGCTTCAAGCCTGATAAAGAGGTCTCTGAGTAAATTATCTGTCTTTCACGCGCAATATAGAATGAGACGCTAAAGATCACAGCAGTTAAAGAACGTCCATAAATAAAACTCAGACTGATGTTGGATATAATTTTGAGTTCATTAAAGACAGCACAAAAACTACCGCATGATTCCCTACGGATATTGAAAATTTACATAGGATGTAAAATTTTGCTCAGCTGTCTCGGCACAAGGCCGACAAAGTTAATATTTCTATCTTTATTCAATTGCTTTTAATTCACTTTTTATTTTACACGAATTTATGTAATAAGAGATTACTTACAATTGTGTTTATTACAGGTTAGTCTTAACACTTTGGTACCTTGCTTCAGGTGCAAGCCGTCCGCTGTTCACGGGTCACTACAAACAAGTTTCCTTGTGCTCGCGGACAAAGTGACACTCGGGTGGATCGTATATTTGTAAGCACCTTAATAATTGTCGTGTTGGGGGCACAAGTTCACCAAAAGATGTTGAGAACTCTGTTTTACTCTGATGTCAGCATATTGCTAAAGCATTAGCTAGCGTTTACACCCAAGTTCAGCAACCCACTTAGGGTAAACTTGCCGTTTGAGAAGTATCACTCATTCAAATTTTTACATCATATTCTAAAAATATTAAAATGTTATCACAATTATATCAATATCACTCAAGCCCTGTATAAATTACACGTAATCAACAGCTGTAGCTTTGTAAGTCGCCATATGAAAGTCTCAAATGTTGTGTGACAAACGAATAAATGAGGTACATAATGGTGTGCAAGATATATTCTACGGAAAGGGAGTAAATTGGTCAGATTTGCTGTTTTAAACAACGTGCACATAATAACCTTGAAATTGTTTAACAGAGGGCCAGTGAATAACACGTTAAAGCATAAAATATGCCATTACATTTATTTAATGATCCAAGTACTCAGAGTATATTGAAAGTCAAAGGTACATAATTCACTTGTAAAGGAACTTCCAGGAGAGAAAAAAAGGTTGGGTACAAATTCTAAATTGATAAAGATAACGAGAAGACAATCGTGGCTTACCCAATTTCCGCAAAATGTGCCTTTTTCCCAGAAAGGACAGCTTTTATAAAAGATCGTCGTCGTTTCTAACGCTCTCCATATGGCCTTTGACCTTCGAGGGATACCGTATACCACCAAGCGATGACTGGACCAATTTCTGAGGTGGAGGCACCCAGCGGGCGGAATCCGTTACTTCGGATGGTAGGGTGATGATGAGGATAGCGATGGAATGAGAGGACCTACAGCTTTTACCGTGGACTCCGAAGCACATTGGGTCTTGGATATACTTCACATGAGCAAGTCAGAGGTGAAGGCGTGGACAGGGCCGACTTAAAATCGCCATTCAAGAGCCGGGAATCGAACGCCGGACCCTCAGTACGAGAGCGGAAACGAAACCACTGCGCTACCTCGGCGCCCTTAACCTTTATAAAAGGTCCATTCCACAATTTACGGAACTTCATGCCTTAAAAAAATTTAAAGGAATTACTGAAGGTAAAATGCATGAAATGCATCTCGTATGAATTTAAATTAGAATGTCCAATTAGAATAATTAGAATTCCAGAAATTAATTTATTATTGTGGTTCCATTTAGAACTATTTTTTAGAGTTTTTAAAGTTATAGAAGAAAGTTTGTAGTATAACAAGCCACGCTTCAAAATGAAATGTTTGTGAAATTGTTAGATTTAGAAGATTTTGGTTTGCAGCTTCTCTTAGGGATTCTATGCACGTTCAGTTAGGTTTCAATCTCACTGCCATATGTTTATGGTGTGTGTGTGTGTGTGTGTGTGTGTGTGTGTGTGTGTGTGTGTTTGCGCGCACGCGTACAGGTAACTGTCAATAATATCGACCAGCAATTTAATTTGCTTTTGTGAAAATCGACAATTTTTAAAATATAGTATAATTTATCATAAAAACCAACCTCTGAAGCTATTGAAGGAGTGTAACTCCTAAATATCTACACCGAACTTTTAATCCAATCGCAGTATTGAATATTTTTAACAATAACAAACTGCAGTGTATTACCCTCAAAATTTTCAATGTTGAATATAATTTAAATAGACACTAAACCTGTAAAATGACTCGAAATGAAACCGTTTGGAAGAAACTGAGGTTTATATACGAGACATGTTTTTAAAGTAAGTACCGTTTTGATGCTTTGCCGCTGTAGTCGCGACTTTGAGCATGCTCAATCACTTCCTCCATTCATTAGGAAAGCAGATGCGGTTATGAGCGATCGCCACTTTGTGTTTTATTGTTATTAGAGCGTTTTGAAATGTTCAAAACAATCGAACGACCCGATCGAACTGTGAAGTCAGATCAGTGACTCGTTTTTTGAATGCGAGAAACGTTATGCCAGCAAACATTCATCGGCAATTGTGTGAGGTTTATGGGGAAACAATAATGAGTGACAATGCCCGGCCTCACACAGCTAAACAAACTCAAGATCTGATCGCATAATTGGGCTGGAAACAATTCGACCTCCCTCCTTAAGGTCCGGATTGGCACCAAGCGATTTTCGTGTTTCTTCACGTAAAGAAATTCCTTGGTGAAAAGCATTTCAACGATGACTTGGCTTTCGTCACAGATGGCATCATTATTTGCTGAAAGCATACAAAAACTGGTTTCCCGTTACGAAAGGTGCCTAAATAACAGCGGTGATTATGTAGAGAAGTAGTCAAGGTGAAGGTAATAAATGATGATAAAGTATTTGGAAAATAAGTTGTTATTTTTTTAAATTATCGGTACTTATTTTAAAAGCACGCCTCGTATTTCAAATTTTAAGAGTATTGAGACAAGCTTGAAACGGTCCACTTAAAGAGTACAATAATGCATTCATAATCAAGCATCCCAGCAACGAATGGTAAACTCATAAAGGAAACGTATCGGCAAGGACTTTATCTTTAAAATAAAATAAAATACTCCTCTAAGTTACATTTTTATAATTATTAACAGATATGTGATATACATTGAAGAACAAATTAAACATCACGTGAGATTTGTGTTTCCATTGCTATTAGTATTCATATTCGACCTTGTGTGTATTGGGAACTGACCAAGTCAACATTTTTCGTCCCTTAACTGGGTTATCTAGCAAGGATAAGAGTTCACATTAATGCGGATTAGCACTTTTCTGTTTTGATAACTGAGACTTTATAAAATTATCGCTGGTAACAGTATAGTTGTAAAAGAAAACGTTCAGTTATTATTTATGTATATCTAGGCCTGTCAAACAACCTTAAAACACGCTCTTGTAGTTGAATTTACTACTAAAATAAACTGATAACACTAATGCTGCAATGAGCACTACCTTAAGGCATCAAGTGTTGTTTATCAGATAGAGAGAAATGAAGGTACCCTGTCTGATCCAATTTGTTTCAGCTAGGGGCTATTCTTTTATGTAACTAACTGTATATATAATGCTTTATCTTTATAAACACTTCCAAAGTGATTCATATAGCTTAATGACCAGAATAGCTTTCCATTCTGAGATCTCGAAGACTTTTATTCTAGTGTCCTAACAAAATATTCAAGATGTTCTTAATAAAACCAGAAATATAATACCACAAGAATGAAATTAAGACACATTTTACTTCCTTTACCATGGACGTTTACGATTCGTCTTTTTTCATTAATCAAAACTACAATGTTTGTCCTCTTGTTTATGCAAACCTTTTTTAAGGAATATCTGGACTAAGTAATTAGAAGCAATATTAGATTTTTGCATGTAAATGCACTACAGTACACAATTTTGGGATGAAGTATATTCCATTCACATCATGCTACTCTGATTTTTATACAATGGTATACAATGTTCTCAAATGTCATACATAATGACTCAGTTATGCACTTTGTGATTTATTTATTCACTAACCCGAAGTTTGTGTTTGTGAAGAGTAGAACAAGCAAAGAAATTGTTACATTTCGAATTAAACTCAACAACGTTTACATTCAAAAAAGGCAATAGTTACTGTATCTAAGTGCACGAAATTTGAAACAATTAGCTTCATAACGGCGAAAAGCTAGCAAATTTGGTTCCAGTATGTTTTACAAGGATTAAGGCCATAGTCAGAACACCGTAGATTAATAATAGAGCGTGATCATTGCAGGAAATCACGACTTAAGTGGGTATATACCCACACATATAGATGTCTCTTATAAGTAATGTCGGTTTTCAAGCAGAACTTTATTTGGGACGTTTTCTGGCAAGAAATTAAATTACTCTTCAAAGTAGAGACCATCAGATTCTCTGGTCTTAGCCATCTTTCAGCAAGGTTTATTATCTCGCGACGGCACCAGTCTCTGGTTTTTGATGCAAAGAATTCGGTGAGACCATTTCCACAGCTTCAATGATTTCGAAATTTCTTCCACGCAAGAAATGGGGCATGGATAGGAAGAGATGGTAATCTGAAGGCACAAAATCAACGTGTGGATGTGGTAGCAGTTCGACTCCTTCCAATTCCTGAAGTTTTGTCATGCTTGTTCGTGCACTATGGGATGTTGCATTGTCCTGATGCAAGAGAACTCTATTTCACTTAACTAATGCTGGGAATCTCCGTCTTAAAATTTCATGAACTCGTTCCAGTTGTTGAGAATGACCGCATTGACCGCACGCCCGTTTGGAACAAATCCTAGTGACTCACTCCTTCAAAATTCCACCAGACACACAACATTACTTTGGGGCCGAAGTGATTTTTTTTAACGATGACTTTGGTAGGTTGACCGGGACTGAGCCATTGTTTCCAGACGTCAGGGCTGCGGTAATGGACCCATTTTTCGTCACATGTGGCAATTATCCTGATAAATTTATCATTCATGGGATTACCGATAAGCTGGCGACAGATATACAGTCTATGTTGAGCCTGTTGAGGTGTCAATTCATGAGGTACAGATCTACAGCTTCTGTTTGATTTTCCAAGTTTCTTAATCTGGCGATGTATGGTATCTTTTGATGGACCAAGTTCTTCTGACAGCCTAAGGGTACTTTTGGCGGAGCTTCTTCCAAAACTCTTATTCTCAATATCCCATAATTTAGGTCTCCCAGAACGTGGTAAATCTTTAGTGTTTTCTTCTCCAGTGTTGAAACGTTGGAACAATCTTTGTACCACACGCTCGCTAAGGACACCTTCTCCTTCCGCCTCACATATCTTTTGAGCCGCAACAGCAGCAGCTTTATAATCTTGTTTCCAGTAGTGCTTTAGAAGGACTCTAATCTCAAACGTTATAATTTCCATTTTTGAAGCTGCCATTCTCGCAATATACGCAGTACTAACCATGCATTCTGTAAATACCATTGGCGAACCAAAGAAAACCAATTCTATCTTATAAAACACCAAATTTAAAAACCGACATTACTTATGAGACAACCTAAAAATACTTTCAAAGAGTCGATTTTTCAAAATATTTCTTCTATTATGTTTACAAAGTGATTATTTAGGAACGTTTGGTAAATATTTTGTTTCAACATATTTTTAAAGTTACAAAAATACACAGCAATAAAGATAATCAGTATACACCGTTTATCGCTCATTTTCCACCAGTTAAATTTTCAAGTAAAGTTTCCTTGATAACTCAAAACTATGAAACCAGACTGGTGAAATTGTTTGTGCTTATTTGGGGCAATTATAACCTCAAAATGATGCAAAACCATCCTATTTTCTCGTTTTGCGAATAAAATATCATTGTAGAAGCACAATTTAACTTACAGTAGGTATGGAATTAAAAATACTATTTCTTAATACCTTTGGATGGAGGGAAATATAATCTGGTTAAAACACAATGGAAATGTCGCCAAAAGTTGAAACTGATGAACATCCCGATTTTGTAAACACTTTAGCAAGAATATAATTTTATTGACAAATTTCGCTGATTTTAGGTACAACAATAATTGGAGAGAGAAAAATATTGAAAATTTGTAAAGATTGTAAGCTGTCCTATGTAATTTCAAGCATATTTTGTAGTGAATATTTGAGTCTGCAGTATGCTAATACACTACATCAAAATGATACGAAAATAAAAAGAGGTTCAATTAGGATACCTTATTAGAGATACGTTTTAACCATAATGCTTTTAATTCACTTTTCCAGCTACATTTAATGTTGATTAGTTTCAACATAAATTTTCCAAGTGTATCTAAATTATAGCGTTTACGACTGGGTAGTTTGGAAAGCAGAAAACTGAAAATGACAAGGAAAACACAATATCATACATATTCATAATTTTTCTGTACGATTTGAAAAACTTATTTCTTTCTGAATGCGAAATTCAATTTCGCTCATAATCATGGCTATGGAGAGACCCCGGAATAACACAACTCCTGGCAATTAGACCACTGCTTACACATAAGTGCGTTATGAAATGAAGAGGCTCAACCTTCCAAGTAGTTTGCTTCATCTGCACAATTGACAGCTAGTCGCTTAGCTAGTACCCTAACAATAAACATCGACTTTTCCCATGCGGTAACGAAATTTGAGATTGTCAGGGAGCAAAATTAATACTTTTAAGATATGCATGTTCTCTCTGTCACATATAAGCAATTTTCGACTGTACTTGTTCAAATGTACTGTGTAACAACCAGTGCAAAAGCAAGAAACGCGGCGAGATTCTTGCTCTACCGTTTTGTTGAATGCCCTGCACGTAATCACCCATCTCTTTGTGTTCCTGCCTTCCAATTCTTTCATTTATCACCTGACATTTTGATCGAAGCAATTTATCATAGGATCAGTTTCTTGAGATGGCGCTCTGGTCCATTAACCAAACCAAGAAGCCGTACAGTCAGGCGAGATGTACTGCGTCACGTCGAGAAAACAATGTTCAAGAGTAAAGTGTCAACTTAGGTGTGTTCTGAGTCGTTTAAGTGTGCCAAGGAATACAAGTTCCGTTGTAATTGCAGACAACATTAGACCTTACGGTATTTCGTATATCAGTGCATTCCTTCACAGGCAGTAGCAACTATATGAGCCTACATTGGCATTATTCGGCATTTTTAAAACGGGGGACTTCAGATTATACACCTTTCATTTTTAGCTCTGTGGTGTCTTAGGAATAATATTGTGAAGCTTCAATGTTATTATTTTTGAAACTTCAAAACTCCAAACCTGTCACTTCGTGTACACATGAATACCATCATTCTCGGTATAAATGTTGTTCTACGTGATCTAGTGGTACCATAAATTGTAGTGGTAAATTATTAGCATTGCTTCCTTCGGAAGGGAAGTAAAGCTGTGGTACCATGTCGTAGATTTACGGCACATAAAAGAATTAAAGATCGTCCATAAATAAAACACAATTTAATTTTCTCGGTAAAACATGCACATTAATCCATTGACACATAATTAACTATAATTGGTTAGAGGTGTGATAGAAATTACAATGATTAAACAATCCCCTGATAGTCATGCTGCCGATAATAAAGCCTTTTTCACGTTATTCGTTTACACAGATGAATGATTCCTATGCATAATTAATAGAAGTAGATGTAAATGGAATTGCAGCTAACATTCTGTAAATGACATTTTCCGATACCAGTTGTCTTTTAAATCCTTCAGAAAAACATGTACGCTTCTATTCTTCATGACCGTTTAAAAATGTGCATTCGCTCGTCGTAAGTAGAGACCGGTGTATTTGTCTGCATTGGCCAAGCTCGATGCTTTGTTAACATGCTTGAAATTTTTCCGAATGTATTCTTTCCGACAAGTTGTGTAATACCTTCCTTGTAGTCCACGAAGAATCTTCCCTTAGAAAATTCCTGGGATCTTAACAATACACATTTTCTGATCAGCTGCAAACCGTTCATTTTGTTTTCTCTATTTTATTAAAAGCTCGCTTTTTATCAATCTGGGTTTCAGGTACATTCACATTAAAAATCCAACCTCTTTCTTCTACATGGCTAAAGCTAAACTGTAGGGACGAGTGACCACAACTATTATTCTTACAAAGATTAGATTTGCTGTATATAATCTTACCTCCGGAGGATTTATACTACCTAGATTATAGTTAAAAGTTTAGATATATTCGAAGTGTTGTAGGAAATTTCTTTTTTTCTCGGTTGAAAGCAAGAATTATGGAAAAAAACTGGTTAAATCAAGCAGTTGGACACTTGGCACAGAATGTTTTAATTCCGTATGATACACAGTAGAAAATAAGCTGCAGTAAAACAAGCAATGTGAAGCCTATAAGAAAGAATCAAAAGTAAAATGAGTGTAACCTCTCTCCGAAAAAAGAAAGAAAGAAAGAAACTTAAGTTTTTCTTTTACGCATACTTTTTTCTATTCTTATTTTACACTTTTTTCTGCTTTGTTTTCTTTGTGATGCTTTAAGATTTCGTGCTTTTCTTTCGCAGATGCAGTACTGCCTTCAGATCACTCGCAGAAGACATTATAGTGCTTGGAAACAAATGCTGTAGAGCTGCGTATCACTTTACTTATTCGAGGAAGGCACCTTTGAAATGACTATTGTATTAATACATTTGGTTTATGTGAATCCTTAATGTGAAAGTTAGAGGTCCGCTATATATGATAAAACTAAATGTAAAACTTGAAACAAGAAAACAGAATGGCTTTTATAAAGTGAGTGTTATTCCCAATTGGCAGAGAACATTGATGTTGGCTTTAGTAACAACAAATATCAACAATGGCGGCATTGTTGGTATTTTTATTTTCTCTACTGCTTAGCTATAGTAAGTAGAGGAAGTATTGCACTCTAACCGAAAATTCAATACCAAAAATTTCGCTGGAGATATACGTTTAAATTTCCCGTGAATTTAAAAAAAAATGAAAAGAAAAAGCATTTTCAGAAAAACGTCCACGCTCGAGCACGCGTGTGTATATGAGCAACATAACTAAAAACGAAAAGTCGATTAAACATCCAATTTGGTATTTAAGTTGACTGTCTTTCAAGAATACGACAAAAAGAACTTTCAAGAAATTCCTTCGATCCCAAATCACTCTTTACATAGAAAAGGTTTCGTTATTTTCGGTTTTCCTAAAAATGTTCTAAGAATTTTAAATAAAATACCAGGCATATGTTTATGATGAAGAAAAAGTGTATATAATTAATTTTCTGGGAATAGCCTATGAAGCCCTCTTCATTCGAAAGGAATTTTGTATAATTTTGTTTAACTGGTACATAATAAGAGATAGACAAAAACGTACTACACAAAAAGTGCAGATCTCTTCAAAGTACACAAATTATTTCAAATAACTCTAACCTATTTTCTCCTATCCTGGTTATATCACAGAGATATATCTTAGATGCTGTTAGAGGTCTTCTTACTTTCCAAACCCGACCAAGTTTCTTCGTAATCTCTAAATGTTTCTTCCAGTGCACTCTGTCAAATACCTCGTCCACATATACAAATGTAACATACACTTCATAATAAACTTTTTCTCGATTGTTGGCACGTAAATAATTACTAACATGCCCGGACGTGCTGATGAGGTGAGCAAGATCTTCAAAACGTTGTTACTGAAATAATATTGTGATGCTCCAAGAAGTAATAATTACATAAGGTAAGGGCCTACTCTTTAAGTCACATTACTTTTTTATCTTTCTCCAAGTAACAGTCATCGAAGTTTTAGACATTTCCTTGGAAAAATAAGGCATGTAGATAGTCACTAAATTATGCTTTATAAAATTACTAAAATAACAAATCGGTGTAGGGATAATTACAAAATTTAAGTGGCATTTGCACTAAATACAGCAATACTAAAAATTTAATATTAATTTTGAGCTAGGCTTTTGTGGCCGTTATCTTTCATAATTAATATGTTGGCTTATTGCTACATAGTATTATTTCAGTACTAACGTTTCGAAGACATTACAGTCCTCCTCATTAGGGCGCCCGGACATGTTAAAAATGTTAAGTGTCAATAATTGAAAAGTTTCGATTTCCCTTTAAATGAAATTGAAATAGAAATGAAACACAACAAATAATTTAAGTTATCCGCAATGGTTCATTGAGAAGAACTCCTTAAACTATTTCTGTTAATTTCTACTCATACATTATTTTTCATATCTTCGTAGCTCAACATTTTCCAATCTGCTGGGAGAGTAGGGCAACCACTTTATAACAAAGTAGAAATCAGTGGTAATTGTATAGAATGACTATATGAAGGGGTAGGTTGCCAAATCAATATTGCCCTATCGTGTGTGTTTGTCGGTTGTTGTAGGTACTGGAAGAGTTATGAAGCCAACAAAATTCCGTGTCTTCGCGCAACAAAGTGGTCCAAACAAAAGCAGCTGTCACATCACATTGGTTTCCCCCAACTATGTACATTAGGCCCAACTCTTCCTCGTACTAGATACATCCATGTATTTTTATTGTTCTCAACGTTATTCCAATCTCCTCCACCTCCTCTCCTCCCACTCCTCTCTTCCTGCAGGTTCGAGTTTAATAAACTTTTTGACCAAAAACTTTTTCATTCCTTCCTTTTTAACTCCTTTCCCTTTCTTGGCTTACAGGTTTCGCTTTTTTATTTCCTTTTTAAAGTGATACAGCTTGTTTTAAAAATAAGAGGTAAAAAAGTTCTAAAGAAAAGGAACAAGGGAAAATTAATGTTTCCCACCCTCCGCTGGAAATTCCTCAATATAGCTACAATCACAACAAAGCTAAAAGCATCAGGCCTTGGTCATGCCTCTGCTTTGTTTTTATGTTTTATGTATTAGTTTTTATAAGAGTCACAATTATAACCTCCTAGATATTTGTGTGTAGCTTTTATTTCTTTTGTGTTAATCGTTAATTAGATAAATATTGTCTGTATACATGTAGCTATTGTCTCAAGTACATTTGTATTACAAGATGTGATTATCAAACTGCCGTAAAATTAAAGCAATGGTAAAAAATATGATAAACCACTTTATCCGGATCTTTATTACTTTGAAACCTCATACACTCACGTGACGGATTTGATTTAGTAACTATTATCTTAGCATCCTCAACAGAAACTGCCGTACCTAACAGAATAGCTCTGTTAATTCCAAAGTTATTAGTATTTAATTAATTTTAAACATCAGCCGATATAAACTTCCCTTGCTTAGAATTTTAACTTAGCTTTCTCGGCAATCTTAAAAAAAATTGCTTCTCACTTGAATATATACAATTATAGTGTTACAACACATATAGCTAACATTGTAATTGAACGTATTAAAATATAAAATAATGTCACTGAAGATTTAAATCAATAAACCAAGAGAAACAAAAACAAAATTCTGATGGGTTACGCTCATATGACTTTCTCTACTCTTGTACAAACTATTTTTACAAACGCTTATTCTCCATCTACCTACTTCATGTTAATCGAGATAAACATTCGCAGACTCTATCTTATTGCCAATTTTCTTGTAGCTGTAAGGGGAATATGGTAGGCTTTAAGCGATAGTCAAATCTTTTAAGAGTTAGTTGCTATGTGGGGTATTCCATTCCCTTTGCATGTCCAGGGCATAAAAAAAGCAATTACCAATTCTCATTTGAGAAAAAGTATAAATATTGGAAAATTCAAATAACAAGGAATATCTCGAAAATAGTTCCCTCGGAAAAAAATGCATGTGAACATAAATTGTGTGTTTTAACGAGATCCACATTTTTTGTGTAGTAAAATTTTTTTATCTCTTACGGTTTACCAGTTATACAAAGGTCATTCAGAATGAAAAGGACTTTTGGAGACCTACCCAAAAATCAAGATATGCACTTCATTTGCCATGAAAATTCCTTAAACGTATGATACTCGTATTTTAATAAAAATCGTTAGAGGCAGTATTGAGAAAATCAAAATTTTCAAAAAATTTTCCATGTAAAGGAGTAGTCTGAGGTAGGGGAATTTTCTTGAAACTCCTCGTCGCATTCTTGGTAGATGCTAAACTCAAATACCAAGTTTGGTATTTAACCCACTTTTAGTTTCTGAGCTATGCTGTTCAAAAAGACACATAGACATACGCATGGACAGGTTTCCAGAAGTACTTTATTTGGATTCTGGGCACCTCAAAACATTTATTTTCAGTAAAATCTCGGTATCGAATTTTTGGGTGGAATGCAATACTTGCCCTACTTGCTATACGTAGTAGAGAAAGTAATAAGCTTATGTAAGAATAATTTCTGTACCCATGAATAAAGATAGGGATAGAGAAAGTCATGTGAATAAATCACAAGATGTTTTTTTAAAAAATACAGTCCTATAGAATTTATTACGACAAAATGTATTGAACGTCGAACTGAGATAAAATTGCCTATATTTAGGCGAGAAGAGTTTTGAGAGGAGAGAGAGAGAATAGTGGATATGTTATAAGAAGATGCAATAAGGAAGATGTCTAATCCAAAGACTGAAAATGCAATATTATCTTTTTTGTCAACCACTCTATAATATCTGATTACATGTGACATAACTGAAGGCATGTATATCATAGGAGATATTTGAAAGGAGAGAAAGAATAGCAGATGTATTATAAGAAGATGCAATACAAGGAAAATGTCCGAATCCAAAACTAAAATGCAATATTACCTTTTTGGTCCACCACCCTATAATACGCTGATTACATGTAACGTAAATGAAGTATTATGGCATCTATGACATCTATGCTTCATGCTGAAACCCTCAAATATTTCAAATTTGGCATTAGGTTCCAATGAAAACACTTTAGGTGATTATTATGCAAAAGGACAGAGGGTGAAAAGGGAATTATAGAAAATCAAATTTTATACTACACGTATAAAATAGTGTGAATTGGTAATGCGTACAGAAAGTTACATGTTACACAGAATATTTTTAACGAATCTTCTGTTTGCGTGCTATGCTTTCTGACTGTAGAGATTCCCATATTCTACAAGTGTATTCAAGTTTTGTTCAAACGGAAATCACTTTTAGTTCACAGCGAAAAGGAAGATATTTTTATTGTAGCTACGAAGATTTACACATATGTTGCGATAAAGGTAACCTCGAAATATGCTGAACAAACTTGCACGCAAAGACATTTCACGAAAGGGTTAAAGAAACTTGTGTGTTAATATGCGAAGTCTTCCTAACCTTTTAATGCCCTCATTCCAGGCTCGTACGTGAAAATGCATTAAACATTTCGCTTCTTGTTTCTCTCCCCTCCCTATATCGACGACGTTCATCCTTTTCACTCATTTTCTACCTCCTCCTCCCTCCTGGAGGGTGTATTGAGAACAAACACAGTGACAGGCATTTGTTCCGATAGAGTATCTTTTTCCCATTAAAAACATAATCTCCCAAACTCGTTTATTTTTTAAAAAAGCAAGCGTTGAGTTTCCACGATGACGCATTGCAGCAAAAAATACCCAACGAGAAATTTAAATTAAGAGGGACATCAGGAGACACGTGGTGAAATTTAAGGGCTGCCAACTTCAAAATGAATCGTCCGATAAAGCTGGAGGGGTGTCGTGTTTTCTGAGTTGCTGATGTTTATGGAGAAGCTGGCATCAATATATCCGGCTGTGATATAAGGTTGTTTTTCTTTCTCTATACGTCACACCTGTGATGAGAGACAGGAAATTCAATAAAAAATACTCAGTACTGAATTTTCAAAGGAAGCATGCGCTTTAAGACCTTGAACAAAAACATTTTTAGATAAAACCGTTTATAACTTAAACAAGATATAGGCATAGCAGCTCTGAAAACATGAGAGAGCAATTTCCTTGACTTGCCTGTCTGCCCTATGTGACACGGATTAGCCTTGTTATAAACACACCCAGGTCATTTTAACACTTACGAAGTGATTTCTCGGCCACGATAAAAACCCCATCTGTTTATATTTAGATCACACATGTTCCGAGGATTCAAAGCAACAATTTTAGGAGATTTTTCCCATTTATTTAAAGAAAACAGTTCTGTTAAACATTATTTTCACAAAGCTGACACTAGTGAACTTGGATAAATTATTAGGTGTTTGAGACTGTGGCAGGGCAAGCATACTGTGTCAGATTAAGATCATACCCATAAATTAGCTTATTTTCTACCGGTCTATTTGGTATAAAGGAAATAATATAGCTGAAAAGCTCAAAATAATGACAGCACGCGTGCATTTATGTACTAATTTACTTATACTGTTCTACTTCATTACTTTCTTATCCGCTTAGATTTGTGTGGAAGGCAGAGAAAGTTTTACATTCGATCCAACAAATCGAAATCGGATTTTCCATATAACACGCCTTAAAGTCCTCAAAAGCTCTGCTCTGGCGTCCAGGCGTAAATACAATATTACGCGAGGTTTAAGTTGAAACATGACCATTTTGACGCTACCTAACCGGTCTAGGAGTGGGGGTGCACTAATGACGGTCCGAGAGCTGAGTAGCCCTGTCACTGTCACCCTTCACTGCCTAGTCTCTCAGTGCAGTTGTATTTATTGCCAGTGAAATATGGAAAATATCCTGATATTTTCGGCCGTCCTTGCTTTGCTGTCTTTCTTATTGTTATAAGCGGGTGATGGTTGTTCTCTTCTAAATTTCATGTTTCAGCCTAAGCCAGATTTTAAATAGCAAGTTTCAATAGTAAAGGTTTCGAAATTAGGCAGTTAAGAATTACCAACTGTCGTGTGGAATATAGTGCTACTCTTTCTACTTTCCATGTTTCAACTTAGAGCAAATGCATTATAAATTAATATTCCTCCTTTCAACATTTTTTCCTCAAATTTGCTTACAGTTTTGATTAAAATATTACCTATCTGAAATAGTGGAATGAGGAGTGAAATGTACTCTGAAAATCCACTGTCAATGCATTTTATATAACTGTGAAACTATAAGATAGACTTGCACAAGAACTTAATAGATAAAAATTGTAGTAAGACACACAGTTTACGTAAGGTAAACTTTTATTACATTAACATTTTCTGATAATCACTTATGTAGTTTAAATTTTGTCACATTTTAAGCAGTACGCATTGAAACAAAGTGATTGTTCTTTTGTTTTTCACGAGTTCATGCAAACACCACGTATTATAATTTTTGGTCGACCACACTATAATACGCTGATTGCATGTGACGTAACTGAACTATAATGGCATCTATTATACTTCAGCGACTCAATATGATCTTACTGGCGGCGTGCGCAGCTCTCTTATTATCCATACCTTCAAAGCAGCACTCCACTGGAATCCATTCCTCAGATAAACAATGAAATATTGAAGGTATTTAACAAAATAAATTATGTTCATTGTAATTTTAATATTCTAATAAATGAGTTAATTTCATTTTATTTAATATTGCTGAATATGTTACCCGAAAAAAATCAATAAGTACATCCTGGACTCAACAGTACAACCATTGTTGCGGTACTCGCAAACAGTCCTGCCATCATGCTGTCAATCGATCAGAATCTAATTACACACAATTAACAAGGTAATATCTTTATGTAACAACTCAAAGTTTTGAAATTATAGTGTGGTCGACCAAAATAGTCGTATGCAACTTGACTATAATGGTAACTGAGGCGCTCGTATGAAAATTATGAGACGAGCTACTACCGCTCGTTCCATAAACATACTCGCGTCTTAATTACTATCATTATAGTCTTATTGCATAATACTATTCTAACAATAATAGTGCATTATTACCATGGCATAAGTACTTAATTGAAACTGCTTCCCGCAAATATATTTTATCATGATTAATATACAACAGGTGCACATAATTTTTGTGGAATAACTTGTAGAACTGGTGTGAAAATAATTAATTATATTTTTACAGAAAATTGTTTGAATGTTACACATCAATTTTCTTTTTGAGATGCTTGTGAGGTATCAACCTATGGATTGCACACCCCCTTTTGATAATTAGGGTTATACTGGGTACTTCTCTAAACCTGTATATTTAGGATGAAAAATTTTCTGTGTATTCCTTTGCAACCCGTATAAAGATAAATTTCTAATTTTAAAATGAATATGTAAAATTAGCAAATATTTCACTCTTATTTTAAAATAATAATTGCATTACTCCAGAAAGTTGATTCAGTATATATATATACTGAACCCAGTTTGTTAATTTTTTTTGTTTAAAATTCTGGCCATTGCTCATGTAATTTGCTTATCATACATAACCTAGAAGTGTGTAGTTTAAATTCTTCTTAAACTTTCTGGTAGTTCAGATCACAACACCAAATTAAAACATTGCTCTCATATTCAGCCCCTCTCGGGCAATATCATGCCATTCCCTCCTCTCACCCCCTCCCCAATTGATTGGTATTGGAATATTGGCACGGTTGCTTGGGGGTGTATATAAAGGCGCAAAGCTTACGGACCCTTGCATAGCCAAGGCCATTTACATTTCGCTATTTTCTTATTAGTAGCCTCTACACAAGGGAATTCCTTTAAAATATCAAAAAGAGCAAGATTAAGGGACGAGGGAGAAAAGGTCGACGCAAGGAAAAGAAGGGGGAGAAAAAATAGGGAGGGAGACTTTTTAATTTCGAAGATTCGTTCAGTCATTTGGAAAATGACCGGCTCAAGCGAGCTTTAAAAGTAGCCTTTGGGCACTTTTTAATGGAAAAAAGTCAAAGTGTGTCCGCGCATGCCATGTGTGGGTGTATGTGTGTGTGTAATCTGAAGGCGATTTTCAATACTTCAAAGGAACACGAAGGGCATGTCAGTGAAAAATGTTTAATAGAGGGGGTGGTTTGAAATGAAGGGTCAAGTTCCGGCGATATAAAAAATGTAAATAGAAATAAAGAGAGGGTGAAAAAGTAGAGAGGGTTGGATTGCAAGCTGTGATCGCGAAATGTTTAAATAACCCAGAGCTTCTGTTAAAAAGAGTAACCCTTCATCTGGAAACTGTAGTATATGGTGTGAAAATTTTGTTTTACCATTTACACTTCAACAAATACACTCTTGATATTCCCATAGTTGCGTCTAAATCAGCTACTTTATTTTCACGTAAGGAATATTAAGATGAATTAAATATACTTATATTAATAAATAATAGTGCAAAACCATAGTGGCAGGATATGTAGTTATATCAAGTTGGTTTATACAAAAACTATCAGCATCAGTATATCTTCAAGGCAATTTCTGGCCATATGACAAACCAAGCATCTGGGAGTTGTTGAATGACGTATTCAAGGGTGGCGAAAACGCGTTCCTTCCGCGAGTCACAAAATATGCAACACGCACTGCATCACTCAGCAGCACGTGAAAAATAAAGAAACAGTGGCAGAGAGGGAACGGCACCTACCAGTCAAAATGACTCGCTAGTCCCGTTTTCGCCACCTCTGACCTAAATCACTGTTTGTGGAGTGCAGAAACGGATCGCCCTAATGCTCGAAGATTGCACCTAAGTATACCGGAGAATTACATCCAGTAAATCAAAATCATGAGCAGTGTTTCCATTCAAAGCATTTCACCTGCAGCCATTAGAGTTGTGAACACCTTGATAATGTTCACGACACTGAATATTTATCTCAAAAACATTTAAATGGTGCTCCAAGCAATACAACCCTGAGATTCACACAAAACACTTGGCTGAGGGCCTCCAGCACGTCACGGACTTGGAAGATATCTTAAGATGTCAGTTGGTATTTAAGTGCAGAGAAACTTGTTTATTCAAACTGCCTAAGTTGCAGGCTACTCTGTTTTATAACCGATTACAATATTCTTTCAGAAAGACGTATATGATGTTTTAGAAACTCTTATTTCATAATGAAAGTTTCAGCATATCAAACGGCTACAGATACTCAACAAAATGAGAAACGTTTGTGCTTAAACACCCATCCTATTGACATTTTATAAATAATTACTCTCAAAGGTGGCGAAAAAGCCATTCGCGAGTCATTTGAACTGTAGAGGCTGACTTTCAATTTGGTTTTCAGATGCTGCTGTGTGGTAAGGCGAGCGCTGTGTATTTGGCGACACTCAGAAGGAAGGTATTTTTGTCTGGTTATAAACATTATATTAGCTAAGCACTAACAAAACAACTAATTATTTTACCTTTATTTTATAATAATAGGCAACATTTGGTGAAATTATACCTATACACAATAAAACTGCATATCAAAACAATTTTTGTTGATTTTATATAAATAACTTATATTGTGTGTATTAGGTTACCATGAAGACAAAAGCATTAATTCTAAAATATATGCGTGTTGTTTGTTACATTTTCATTGAAAACGACTTGAGGAATTACTATGAACTTGGTGTGTAGCATAAACTTGCACTCCACTTAGAGGTCAGCCCATAATTCGCTCAGTGAATTGGTATTGCAACGGTGATGAAGTTAAAAAATCGAATTATTTCACTTATTATTGGCTTTCATGGAAAATACACAGGAAAAGTTTATGAACATACTTTGCTAGCAGGTTTTGCTGTTTCCATAAGTTCAATAGGATTGATATTTAAGGAATTGCACAACATTGTTAGTTGTCTCTTCCTACAAAATAATAAAAGGGTATACCGTTACTGTGACTTTAGTTCGGTACATGCGACATAGGAGAGGATTCTACCCCGTCGATTATACACTAATGCTAAGAGCATTTTTTGCACCTTGCCAAGATTATTCAAATTTTTACACGAGTTTCTGAGGAAACAGAGAGCCATTCTGAACTGACAGAGCAGTAGCTCTGGGTGTTTTTAGAGTTTGAACACAAAGGTATGAATTATTAAACTGTAATTTACGCCTACAAGTAACTCCATACAGCAAAATAGTACTGAGCATTTTTGTTCCCTTTATCGCAAAGAATTAATTTATAAAAGCAGCTCACTCTAACACCTTCTAGCCGTATGTATCACTTGAAATTTATTTCTGTGCATTCGTATTTATTTTCGCTAGTTGTTTTGAATTAAAACAAAACACTAACATTAAAATATAATTTCAAGGAAAATGGTTTACAAAAGCACTGGATGTCTTTGCAGTGTGAGAACATTCATGTTTGTAATTTTCTTATAACAACGTTTTAAGCCTCCCATTAATAAGGAAAATATATTTTACTGCGTAGAGCCTTAATCGTTTATACACTCGTCTCTCACTAGAGAGAGAGAGTGAGTGAGTGAGAGAGAGAGAATATCACTAAAACTTAAATCTAAGAGGCAGAAATAACAGTTCAAAATTACTGAGACATAAAACAAAAGGAAATTTTAAAAAACTATTACAAATTCAGTTCATTAATATATCTTAGGCCTGCTAGACGAAATTTGATTGGCAGTTATAATGAGAGATAGCCAGAGGCGAAGTCCAATGAGAATGCCCCTTGAAAATCAGGTCATAAAAGATTACAGATAGCAAAAAGAAAAATATTCGTTTATCTGCACTTTTTTTCAAACGCCCATGGTCAAGATCGTGTCTGCTGTCGATCACGTGGTATTAGAAATTATTTAGAGTGATATTGTTTAATTTAAAACATATTTAAGATATCAGTGAAGCTTTGAGGAAACTGGCAGTTAAATATAATTGTTATTCAGAAAAGTAGTACGTCTGCTGCAATCTGCATTTATTTTTTCTTTATTTGGGTGTAAGCTTTCATTTTACATTAATGATTCCTTGCTTGAAATAATATAATAATATAATTTCGTATTTATTATATATTTTGTGACTTTTATGCGGTGATTATGCAATATTTTGTTGAAAAAGATGAAATTCGTTGCACCAATACGTAACTTTTAACTTTGTATGAGAAATCGGTTAATGAATATACCAATTGAGTATCAATTTTTCTTCAGTGCGTGTAAGACTTTTTCGGGATTGTACATATAAATCAATCTCATTCTTTCTTTCTTAATGAAGAAAGAAGCCAAGATAAATAAAAAAAGAGAAAAAGAATACTTCAGATAATCAATGCCTAAAAATCTATAGGGAATCACGATAAATGCTTCAATATCATGCACAGTTACTGCTGGTTTCAATAAATCAGATGCCTTTATATCTCTGCATAAAAATAAACCTATTATTTGCCTTTTCTGTTTACAGCGACATTATGAACCGTGAACCTCGATAATGTATGACCCGTGGAAACAGTGAGATAGAGCGTTCCTGTTGGGAATCGAGCTTATGACCTTCTGTCCACGAAACCAAAATACCAAAGCTCTCCGGGATTTCTAGAATACATAATAAAAATGCCATTATTTATTTTTGCATCTATAGGAAGCCGGAATATTTAAAACAGATCTATCTTATTAACAAGAAAATAAAACAAAAACGTATGTATGGTTTAATTTTTAAATTCTTTAAACTTTAAAACTTTTTGTCATATAGAATAAGAATTATGCGAAAGTTGAATTCAAGTATATTTTATCACACTATTAAAATTATATTAGAACAATATATAATATTAATGCATTAAAGATATACTTTATTTGAAGAAAAATTGGCAACGCAAGACCATTTCAATGCGAAATACAATTCATAGATCTCGGTTGACCTCACTTACGAAAGAAAAGGATAAAACCACTTTTTGACTGTTGAAATTAATCGCTTTTCATTCTTTAGAGTTTAAGGGTTTGAGAAAAGGGGAAACAAAGTAGTAAAGTTGAAAACTGCTCAGAAGAAAAATAACCAGGGAAGGCATAAAGATGAAAGAGAGAAAAAAATAGCAGTTACAGAAGCGGAAAGAGAAACTTTGAATTCATTTTGTTTTGGATCGTTGCGTTCCTTTTTATAATTTTTTACATTCTTCTTTTAAATTTTTTCTTTGGTTTAGTGAGTCTATGTTACTCTTTTCTCTTATAATGCTTCATTTAGCGCTGAACTCGAGCGTAATAACTTATTTAAGATAATATTTCAGATATATGTAAATTAGAATATACTTTTTACAGCAGGACTATTCAGAGCTTTTAAAGGAAATTTTGAAGAGCATCTAGCTAATAATTTATTTAATGAACGAAATTTAGTGATAAAATATATGATAATAAGAGAATCTATTGTCTAGAAATAATAAAATAGCTTTTCCTAATAAAGAACAAAATTGCATTGTGAAAATACCAACATTTCGCATATTGAATTGCAGTAAACCCTTTTGACTTCTCATAATTATAGTTTTTCATTAAAAGCCGCCGTAATGATTACATGCAGCAACAAAGCTGAAAATCTTTCTACAGCTTCCCAGCAAATAAAGCGAAATAAACACCAGGATACAAGTTATAAATACGTAAACACGATATCAAGGAATGACGTTTAAGAACGATATCAGCCAATTGTCCCTTGTTTACAGGGTAATTCTCATATCTCGGGAGTCGTTAATTATGCCTTCTTCATGTTTAAACGCATTTTGAGCAGTGAATATTGTCAGTCATTTGTTTACCATTGCGGGAGATTCAAATTAAAGTAACAGGTTTAAAGTCTGGTTAAGTGACTTATAAAGGATAGAGTTTCAAAAATACATTGAGTTCTTTTGGAGGAAGAAAGAAATGTTAATGAGGCATTTCGTCTCTGCGTTTGAGGTTAGGCAATGCTTTATAATTTAGAAGTTGTTTTGAAAGTTATAATATGACTACTGAACGCGAGAAGAAATTGCTTTTGCTGTGTATTATTTATATGGATTTTATTCATGAAATAGTCATCATAAGTAAGAACTTAGCTTAATCATATAAGTTCATTCCCGATTTCAAAATCTTTTATAATATATACGATAGTAAGCTTAGTTAGTTTATACGAGTAGAATAATAATATTGTATTTGCATTTTTCAAAATATTTCTATTTTTTGTAATATGTAGACATATTCAAGGGTTTTCACATAAGTAACGAGATAAAAGGAACAAACGGTAAAGTGTTTGCCACGTCTTGAAGCTAGGTAGCACAAAACATGCATTTACGTGTATTTTATACTATTGGTACTATGAAGCGTAAACGTCTGTAATAAATAACCATTTTGATTATATTGCCTACAATATAAAACATTGTGTTTTAAGTCGGGAACAACTGGTTTAGTAATGTAATGGAAAGGAATTTTTGCTTTTTAATGTTTCTACTACTTACCTATAGTAAGAAGAGGAAGTATTGTATTCCATCCAAAAATTCGATACCTAGATTTTACCGGAAATTCATGTTTTGGGCTTCCTGAATAGAAAAAAGTTTTTTTAGAAGCATTTCCGATGGTGTGTGTATGTTTTGTCCGTATGACTGGAGTAGTCGCATTTAATGAATTTCAAATTCCACGGTCTGCAGGACCACGAGAAAGAAAAAACGAATAACGACTTACCAGTTGAGAAAAGTATAATTATTTGAAAATTCAAACTAACAACAAGGTTTATCTCGGAAATGGTTAACTCCACAAACAAAACCTTTAACGTGGTCTCATTTTTTTGTATAGTTAGATTTTACCTATATCTTACAGTTTACCAATTATGCAAAGGTCATTCAAAATGAAAACGACTTCGCAGGCTATTTGAGGAAAATTCAATATATACATTTTTATTTTTCATGCAAATGTCTTAAACCTAGTGTGTATTAATAAAAACCGTTAGAGCCATTTTTGAGAAAATAAACAGTAAGAACATTTTTCCATGTAAAATGTAGTTTGAGGGAGGGGATCTTCTTAAAAATCTTCGTGTCATACCCATGGAAGATGCTGAGCTTAAATAAAAGTTTGAAATTTATCCAAGTTTCGTTTCTGAGTTATGCGGATCACAGGCACCACAGGCACAGACCTGCAAGTGGACTTTTTACAAAAATGCTTTTTTTCTTTGAAATCGGTAACCTCAAAGCATGAATTTCCAGTGAAATCTCGATGTCAAGTTTTTGGGTGAAATGCAATAGTTCCTCTACTTACTTGATAAATGATTCAGCCAGATTTTAAAGCTAGAAAAGCTAGATGCTGAGTGGAGAAGAGGCAATGACATGAGGTTGTCGAGTGTTACTTAAGAAAGACAATAGGAGTACTTACCGGTGTGCAGGCGGGTGTGCTGTTGAACGTGGCTGAGTTGCTTGAAGCGTCTGTCACAGTAGGAGCATTTGTACGGCTTTTCTCCGGTGTGGACCCGGATGTGTTGAACTAGCTGGTGGTTGGAGGAGAAGGACTTGAGACACTGCTGGCACTGGTGCGGCTTCACCTCGCTCCGGTGGGCCACCACGGCGTCTCTGGCGTGCATCTGCATCGCCGACTTGTGCATGAAGATCTGCAGCATCCACAAGCGCACCCCTCCGTCATTCTCTTGCATTATAACAACCACCCCTAATATACATCCTATCTAAGCAACTCCTATCTTACTTTCATCGATAGCTCGGAACGATAGGGTGCAGGTCACACATGTCCAAGCTTCCTTATTAATTCTGTTATCAAAAAAGCATCTGCTTTGATGTCGTTTGCATTTATAGTCTCTTAGTTTAATATTTTAAGGTGATGCAATTGTGAATTTTCAAAGATTATGAAAAATTACGACAAAATGTTTTTCATAATAAAATACTATGACTTCTAAACCTTAAGAAGACATATCGTTTCTTGAATTTGGCACATTTAAGCTACCAATAAAGTCAAGTTTCAAATGCTTGTTAATAGGGCCAACTTTAAACATTATTTTCTCGCAAGATTTTTTTAGCATTTTTCATTACTGTAAATGCTCCACAAAATGCATTCCCCCCTGTTTTTTAAAAAAAAATGTGTACTGGAACTCATTACTACATTAATAAAAATGACTACAGATTTGTTTTAATAATGCTTCAATTTTAAGAAAAAGATATTGAAATTTGAAAACAAGAATATTCGAAATTATAAAAAGTAAAAATATTTCCCTGATAATTAAGGGTTAATTACAAAATCGAATGTAGTAAATGTTTTTGTTAACTTATTAACTGTAAAAACTGGATATTTTATGGATATGTTTTGAAAATTCATCGTGTGGAGCATTTTGATTCAATCAATGAATGTACGAAATAAAATTAATGTTTAAATAAACATGCTAGCTAAAATTTTGATACATGGCAAAAACGTTGATGTTATTATGTGTAATACCTGACACAAATAATAATAATGTATTTTATATGCCGTGGATTTTTCAAATTTCACAGAAGCATCATCTTAAAACACGAACATGCATTCATTAATATAGAATGCTGAGAGTTCTCCGAGCTTAATTAACCATGTAAATATAGAACTCATCGTGATTATACATTTGAAACTACTAATTTCTTATCTCAAACTCCAAAGTATTATAAATAATTTCAGAGAACCAAATTTCTGTGGTTACTATGTAAAACTAAATTAGACAAACTAAAACGGAAAAATTCTTTATTCTGAGCTGCAACCTTTGTCATTCTGAGCCATCGATGGCTGCATACTTAAGTTAATAAGAAAACCTGCTTTTTCAATTAGACCTAGCTTGTTTCCCCAGCACGACCAGTAAATAATTTTTAAGTTATTACATGTTACTCTAAAGTCACATTTTATGCAGGGTAGCTTAGCAAATATTAATTATTATTACTATTAGTACTGTTATTATTATTATTATTATTATTATTATTATTATTATTATTATTATTATTATTATTATTACGTCCCCTTTCACATTGGCTGTGTTGGAAAACTGAATAATATTGCCGGGTCTCGAACTACGTATCTTCGACTTTCTGTGCCGATGCTCTATCACTGTTGCACTGAGACGACAATCGAACATGCCTTAACTTTCTCTCATTAATGTGGCATTATTTATTGTATTATTTTTACATTGATAACTAGCAATTTTAAAGCATATCGTATATTTGTTTTACGTATTGCATTTTATAAACATGTACCCAGATCTATGGAAACTTTCTAGTTGTTTAAATTTATAAGGGAAACACAAATTTCTAAGTACCCTTCTTACCCTTCTTTCTACCTATATACATACATAAAGACTTCAAGAAGGTTGCTAAGAGAGTATCAATGTTAAGAAGGAAAAACTGATGATTATGATGATTGTAATTACATTTAGATGCTGGGGCTAATTTTAGGACTGAGTTGTCTTATTTAGCTTGCCGGCTAGAGAGACTGTATGGCAGAATAACTTGAACGTAAAACGGTTAACCAGATATAGGTGAAAACAGCGGCTTAGGAATTGCGATGTAATTAGCGCCTTCTGATTTTAACGTGTTATATGTATAACACGAAAATCGTTACCTTCAGAAAATAATTTCTCTCTCTTCGTGGAATATGACACTCTTGGACACGAAACTTTTAACTCCGTACATGAGCGGTTTGCCTTTAAAGTCACAGTGCAGTTGCCTGTAATAAGCCTGTAAATGCATATACCAATGCATTTTCTTCAAACTCTGAAACAGGAAACTAGTCCGCACTTTCAGCTGTTCGGAAACTGAGACAAACACATCGACGGTAACACATATTCCACAGTAGCAAACGCGCCTGAGAATGGTGAACTAAATGATAGTATAAAGTAACACGTTATTACAATTCACCTACAATTAATTCTAAATTAAAATGTAAACAAAATGCATTTATTCATAGACAAATGGACACACGTTACGACGGCGGTATTGTTAGCGTACAAAGAATAATTACTTGTGAGTTTTCCTTCAGCTGATGGTTACGCTAGATAGAGGTGGCATTTAGAGGGAAACTCAAAGGGGCAATATCATGGAAAACAAACACGCCAGGGTTGTGCCGCTGATTCCAATGGATTAACCCCCTTCATAGGGGAAGGGAAGAGCGGGACGATGAAAAGGGTTGACTTCCTAGGGATGCTATTGAGGGATCACGAGCAGGGAGTAAAAAGAACCGTGATTGTGTTTTATAAGTTTTTTTTTCATCCTCGCAGTAGGTCACTGGTTTACTAAGAAACCATTATCTGCTGTATGGATAAACAAGGCCTGTCATCAATAGCACCCCCTTATATATTTTATTGGATGCATTTGTATTTCTTAGACTCCCTGAAAGATTATCCCATAAGTCTAAACAGCATATGGTACGATAAAAGAAAGTATGTGTGACTGGCCTAGCGTAAGATGTAGTGCTAAGGAAATTCCAACCTCGCCTTTTTCTCGTTCGCAAGGAAATTAACATATTAATCTCATATTTTGTTCCACGCCAATGTAGAAATTGCATTTTTATTAAATATTAGAATTCATGTTAATGGGTAGGCATAACCTCCATTACACTCTACATAAGCAAATTAATATTAAGCTGTTTCGTTTTCTGGAAAAGAGTTTAGAATAATTTCAGAATTAGACTAAGCTAAACTAAAATTTATATCATAAATTTCATCTTTATACTTTGACTAAATAAATGTAAAATACACTAGTGCGAGCAGGATTAAACAAATAGTTCTGTAATTCGTACTTTTATATTATTTTGGAACATTATCCCGGTGTAACCTGACTATTCTAAACTTATATTTCTTCTGGTGTGTGGTAATACATACGTAGTGAGAAAAATAACTGCTGAAACCCCATTTTTGTACTGCTTTTACTTTGGAAACAAGTAAATTTCGATAATATATGGGCACAATTAATTAGACTTTTGTAATCATTGGAACACTTTAGAAAACAATACTTGTTACAAAGATCATAAGCACCTAAGAGCATAAAAATTCAGTACTCCATCATTTCTTCCTTTACAAAACATGTAGATACAACCTCAAAGCTTGTAACTATTCATGTCGAGATACTGTTACAGTGTATTAAATTTTCAGAATTGAAAGGTTCCTTTATCTCATGGAGTGACTGTTAATGTACAGGTACATGCAAAACATATTTCCAGTGCAGCAATATTGCAGTTTCAATCGGTATTGAGAAATCAAAACAGCCCTTCTCCCTCCCAGTGCCCAACCTTCTTCTCCTTAGGGGTAAAGGGTTTTAGCTAGACACATTTTTCCACTTCTTCCTGCAAGACTATGTCACTAGGGCTTCAAATTGGGTCAGCAAACATTCACCTTACCTAAATTCAGGCCAAGAAAACCTGCTGTGTGATATTGGCTATTTGGTTAATTTTCATTTCCTGACATTTGTCTCCAGTCAGTCAGAGAAACAGGCATCCGGCTAGTGCACTCAACTACTCGTATCAGGCAACTTTACAGAGCGAAGGTGTTATGATCTGAGAGAATCATTTTATTGCAAGAAACTGTACTGAAGAACTGTTTACACATTTTAATATGAATGAAAATCAACTAGACACCAAGAGCAAACCAGGAACTGATTTAAGTTTTAGTAAAATGCCCAAGGTACAACATTAGAGAGTAATCACAGCAAAAACATGGTATACTCCAGGTGAAGAGAAACTGCGACTAGCAGAGGAATGCTACCAATGATTGTACACTTTCTTAGGCTCTTAATCTTTCAAAAACGGAAATGAAATCCAGAGAATTTTGAAACAGAGCATACATTCACCTTATATTCGGAACATTATAAATGACATATTTATATGCCTGTACCAGCTCCTCTCTCTACAAGTCTTCCAATAATAAGAAATAGGATAGAAGGCCACATTATGGAGCAGGGCACTTTAGTTATAAATACTTCACTTTTTTTATCAATCTTGTATTCTAAAAATATATATCCAATGCCAACAAACAGCCTTTTCTTGTAGAGAGAGTTATTTAACTCTGTGTATTTGCTCTTTAAAATATACTAAGTGGTAAGGAAAAACATTTTTGAGATGCTCAAAGTAAATCACTATAACGCCAAGAATCGAATAAAAACAGAGTGAACTGGAGGTAGCGAAGGATACGGGTTCCTTGATTAACGTTAAAACGCCGAGTCGAGCCTGGTTTGCTTACTGGGAAGCATGCAACGTTTTTCTGCAGTGCTATAAAATTCTCTTTTTTAGTCCATAGTTCTTGAAAACGTTAAGTTACGTTTGCCACTAAAGAAGAATGAGGACAGTTCTTTAATCAAAAGTCACTGTAACTTAAAAAAAGTCCTTCACTTTCACATCCCCAGTTACATTTTCGTTCCTCACACCTGTAAATGAGATTCAGAAGAATATTGGCAGGAACGAGAAGAGGGTGAAAGAGGGAGAAGTTAAAAATCTAAGACGTGGAGAGATGAGCGTAATAAAAAGACAAGAAATTCAAATCTTCACTTTAAATTCTTTTCTCGTTTCTTCTCTACCCATCTCCCCACCTGCTCTTCTGCAGTCCTCCTGGTTCATTCCAAGTGATATCATTCAGCAGGAGCAATTAGAAATTCGAACAAAATTAAAGACTCATTTCATCATCGCAATTTGAATATCCTTGAGTAAAAGCAATAGTGGCACAGGATCTTCCTTCTGCCTTCAATCAACAAGCCTTGCTTCACCATGGATACTGTTTCTTCTCTAGAATCTCAATGGTTTCATGAACGGACAGTTCAGTTTATTGTGCGGTGTTGTATTTATTGACGAGCAAGATGACTCAAGGTTCAAAGGTTATCAACAATCCAGAAATTTAGACTTTTCAAGGATCCAATCATATGCTGCATTCTTGATTGCAGAAATCCCAAAATTCAAACGTCGATGGATCTTTTGGCCCGTTAATAGTGATATAAATTATAAGATTCCAATAAGTGTTTAATGTAAAAGCTATACACTTTGCTATCTAAAATCCCTCAAATAAATCAATGATTCTGGCACGCTTTATTTTGAGCATTGCTTTGACGCAACCACGCTACGTCCTCCAACAATGAAGCAATACCTTTGCCTCACGATTGCTGCGTTTCTCCTCCTAGTTGTTTTTTTATATACTTTGCCACCGCTGCTCGAGCATGAGATCTTAATCTCTGGGTATGCGTGGATGTGTACAGAGAAACACGAACGCTTTCTTGGAACACTTTTATTTTCACCATTTAAAATATAAAGTGCCGATCACTTTTAAATGCATACGATACTACTGTGTCTTTACCAAGACCGAAGATTATTAACTACAGCTGAACGTTCTATCCTCTTGCATGTTCGCCGCCAATGTTCACAACTCGACGAGAATGTCGTCCCGTTCTCACCAATCGCTCAGAACAGACAGACTTTCACCACCGCGCTACAAAGGTGAAAAACTCCTAACTTCCTCTACTCTCCCCTCAAATGCTCGTCACAACTCGGCGTCCTGAAGCCTATAGTGACCTTCACCAGGCTAAGTGCAGCTGTCCTCGGCTGTTACCAGGAAAAACTTGCTTCAATGGTATTTACCCTTTCTACATGAGGCTGGTCCCTAATTAACAAAACTGTGCCTGTCTGGTCTTTCTGTCGCTTTTACAGTCAACAATTTTCACAATGCTTCTCCTTTTTTTATACATACACTGATTTTAAATATATTATTACTTATTTTATATCGCTATCCTTCTCAGAATATTATGACAATTATTGCCTTTATAATTCTGGCTTCAGCTTCTTTACCTTAACATCATGAAGCCACATTTGGGCGCGTTCCTTAACCAGCTGCTTATTTGTTGATAAGTTAGTTTTCCTCAAACTTTGACAATCCCGCATGCATTCTCTGAGGGACCCATGTCTTTTCCTAAATTATCGAGGATTTTCTCACTCCGCACTTAATAGGGCAAGAAGCATAGCAGACCGTTTTTACAACACACACTCGGCTATCAAACTCGCTTTAGTTGTCATTGTGAATCTCAGCATAGTATAAAACAACTACTTTACAAGTTTATTTTCTGGAAAAAATTAACAACCTGGAATTTATCTACCTGATGTTTAGTTCAAATTTTAGTGTAGGAAATCCGCAAGAAATGTCCCCATTGTATGACTACGTAAGAGTCCAAACATAAATACTAGTGGACGAAAACCACTTGACAACATTTATAATGCATTTTCGTTATCAGAGAAAGCTGGACTGCACATTTATCGCTGATACCAAATACTAAAATGCTATAGTTGTGTTCTGCAAAAGAAGTCGTGAATATTCAACACTGAAGAAAAGAAGCAAAAATACATTAAATAGTGGACTCTTGGTGAGAAACCTGTTGTAGCAGCAATTTCTACAGGTAGTTGTAACAACTGTATTGCCGACTTCCCTTTAGCTTCACTTTTCTACACGAAAAGGGCTTGCAATTATAGGAAGTGTGAGGCCCGATGGGAGGAATAATTCAACACAAAATTTTCCACTGCGTGAAGACTGTTTTGTGGGAAAAGCTAGTGCGGCTTAGTAATATCTGCTATCTATACAGACCCTCTTGGCTAAATAAATAACACTACAATGTTTTCAAAAAGTGAATAAGGAATACAACTTTTGCTATTAAATTTTGTATTGCGTTCTGCTTCCAATGAAGTAGTGGAGCAAGTGCACAGTTACAAATACTTGTGAAGTATCATTAACAGTAAAACATTGTCAATAAGTCAATGGGTGGATAGTGAGAAAAATAAATATTGTCCTTTCATTTTTGAAAAAAAGGACCAAGGAAGAGTGTAGTGAAGTGATTTTTGTGGAAATTTATAGAAACGAGGACGTTACGAACTAAAGGAAGAAAAACGAAATGGAAATGGAGAAGAACAGAATGTATTAGAGATATAGCATAAGTAAAGACAGAATTTTATATTTTCGAAAGAGTGGGTAAAAGAAAATACAATGATAAGGAACATTATAAGAAATTGGTTCGAAATGAAATTAAATGTAAGTTTTTATGGGCGCTATTTAACTACTATGGTCCTTAGCGTCCCATTCTATATTGGGCGTGAAAGACCGGTAATTTTGCTGAGAGGCCTCTTTATCACGCTTGAGGTTCTTTTACGTGCCGTAAATTTACGACACGGGACCACCGGTTTTACTTCCCTTCCGAAGGAAGCCATTCTAAGGATTTTTACACCCGAAAAAATCCATCGCCCTCCGCCGGGTTGGAACCCGCGACCTTGGGAACTAGAGGCTAGCACGGTACCACTAGTCCACGGGGGACGACGAGAAATTGGTCGGGACATTGGTTACGATTAAATTACTTGTCAAGGAATGCACTGAAAGGAATGTTGGATGAAAAAAGGTTCGGTACAGAATCACTGTTAATATTAAGATAAATGACTTATATATGGAGACGAAAAGAGGAAAGCACAACAGAGGCTAGTTTACTGTGAAGGATCTACCTTTGGGCAGGAAACTATAACTAACTGAATGACACGAGGAGATTACCAGAGAAGTCATAATATTGTTTCGATTTTTATTTTTAAGGACAATTACATAAATTTATTTTCCTAATCTAGAAACTGTTAATTTCCTGAAGTTTATTTTTCGGAAGAAGCTTTCCAACCACGAATACTTATATCTGCAGAGTACTGGAATACAAATAATTGGGCAAAGGGATTAAGAATGGAGGATTAGTGGCGAAGGGTTTAAAAAGTAAAGGAGAAAGGGAATAATGGAACAAGGACGCTCTCCAACATTAATAGAAGCGAATCTAAGTTTAAAGCACTGATGCAATTTCATGCCTTAATAAATTTCAAAATATAATATTTTAGGCCTACATATGAAACTGAATTATAATCCTACAGACTTTTAAACTTATGTGTACCCTTGTGGTGCATAATAACTTCCAGGATATTTCGATAAAATGCTAGTGGTTAATTTTCTTAAATAGAATGATAAGTGGTATATGAGAAAGTAATGACATAGAAAAATTTAGGAACTTCCACTTAAGTTCTATCCAATTGCTAGTAAATCATTGCCGTTACTTTCCTTGATAGTTTTCTTTGAATTAAACTCTCCTATTCATTTTATGGACTATTTAAAATATTACGTGATTTTAAAATTAATGTGGACACGTCTATAGCATAAAATGTCAACTTTACAGCCCTTCTTTTCCGTGCGTTAAATAAAGCGTAGGAAACTTAAATACAGTCGTGAAACATACAAGATGCGAGGATCTTCATTTTTATGATGGTAAAAAGAGTTGATAAAAAGAGAGACATTTATTTTACAAATTGGATCGTCCTTCCTCACATACACAAACAGAAGCCAGCAAAAGTAACCAACCAGCGAACCACGTCTAACAAAAAACGGAAGGAAATTTTGACATTAAAATATTGCTTCCCTTACTCTCCCCATCACTAGCGCCCTCTCTGCGGTAGGAAAACCAACGTATAACAGCAGAAGGGAGGAAAAAAATATATATTACTGTCGCAGCAGCAGAGGCAGCGCTTGTGCATTCTTTAGACGTGATTGCGATAAGAAGCACAAGAAACTGTTTCAGAACGCAAGGTTCAGCAAGGACTTCATCGACAAGCACTGTATAGGTAGTTATGTACAAAACTAGTCATATTTTCTCTCAACTTATACTACTGAGGAATATTCCAAAACATTAAACAATCTTACAATATAGAACAATCTACACATTAATCCTTGTAATAGTAATTGTGTTAGATATTGTATAAAACTATACTACTTATAAATATGAAGTTAATCTTTATCAACACTCAAGAGGTACAAGGATATAAATACTGGAAAATCCGAAAACTTTCTAGGGAAGTTTCAAAGATAATATCTCTGTTTCAACTGACAGTCTAAACCAACAGCTGCTCTAAAATCGTTATTTAACAAATTCTTAAGCACGCATGATTATATTAAGGATTTGTTATGAACAATATAGGTATGTTCTGGAAGACGTAACAATGTATATGGTGTTGTTGAACTTTTATAAACAATAGATCTGGCTCTTTCCAAATGACTTATGCTACAGTTGGAAAACTTTTCTTGAGCATGAAATATATTTACAGTTCAGTAATATGCGACAAGAAAAAAAGTTTCTGCTATCAAGTCCGACAAGATTATGTCGACCTCCACAGGTTTGTTCCCCTCTAGAACAATGGACGCGCGGAACAATAGTCAATATGTGCCGCTTTCCGTTTCGAGAGGATTTCTTTGGGACTTTTCGAGTAGGTTCTTATTCTAGAAAGTTCCGCTTTGTTTGAGGGGCTTATATAAGGAGCTGCTCTTGTCAGAACAGCGAGCACTCACCAACCAATGAAAGCTGAGCTTTTTAAAACCACACCCACCACGGTGCAGAAGAGCCGCTGCATCCTAACAGACAGCCATCGAGGAGCAACCTGCTTTCTTCTTTCATTATCAATCATCATAAACAAGAAACGTCATCCTTAACACTCAACTTAAAATAGAACACACTGCGCATAAACCCTGTCGAGGGAGGGCACGCAGAAAAAGCACTCAGGATGAACTCAAGCCTGCAAGCAGGAGCCAGTTCAGTGCAGTTCAATTGATTAAGAAGTCACGGAGTGAGAAGTGGACAGTGCTAGTGCAGTTCAGTTCAGTTGCGAGTGGTGACTCAGCAATTGTGAGTTGTGATTCGACGGATCAGTTGTGTTGTGTTCGAGTGAGTGTCAACAGACTCAAGTGTAACGTTTGTGCTACGTTGAGTGCCTAGTGATAAAGTGGGTTTCGCAGGAACTGGTGTCTACATTTGTTACTGTACCGATTAACTCTGAATTGTAGATTAGGTTACTTTTCTACCGTATAACTAAATTGTTAATTTTTGTTATAAACTAAGCATTATGAAGTGGATATCAACTATTTGTGCTGTAAACCAAATAATTTGTGTTTATTACTGTAAACGGTTGATCCCTGTTTAAAGGACTGTAAGCGAACAAACAAATAATATTACACCAACGAATGGCCGTGATTGGGTGATATTTACACGTTTGTAACACTCCATGACTGTTGGTGGATATGTTAAGCAGTCATTGGAAAATACCACCTTTCTTATGATTCTAATATTAGCACTTTCCAATAGAAACCAGCTGTTTTTTCTAGAATGTCAATGTTTGTATGTAAAAGAATTTTTAAAATATTCTGTGAAGCTTAGAGAAAAGAAATCCCATTTGGAAATTTATAATTGTTATTCTTTACGCCCTACTATCTATGGAAGCAGCCTCTACATTTATAACGTTTATACTCGAATATTATCTACTTATATAGTCCATATAATAATTAGACTGAAATCGCACCTGAGGTGTTCACAGCAGATGGCTTTGACTGGCTAAAGTTAGATATGGATGGATTCCTACTGGATGGAGTTGGGGTAGCAGCAAACTCTGCTCCAGCCAATGAAGGATGTCACATCGGCTAAAGCAGAGTTCGCTGCTACCCCGACACCAACCAGTAGAAATCCATTCATATCTAACTTTAGCCAATAAAAGCCATCAGGATATATTCCCCACGTGGAGTAAATCACGTGGTAGGAGTTTGTTCCGCTTTACTGCTGTGAACACCTTAGTTGTAATGTCAGTCTAATTATAAAATGGACTATACTCTGTCCTTTTATAAAAATTGGAATAACAATACTAATAAAGGGAAGTATATTCTGGAACAGATATTATCATAGATTTGGTACAGCTGAATTTTAACCTAAATTATAGACCATGGTGTACCTGGTGCTGATTCAGCGACATTTTAGACTTATAATTGGTTAATGATTATGGCTAAACCGGCAGAAATGATAGGCTTATAATATGATTTATTTTGACATTTTTTGTCTACACTTTATTTGCAGAATGGGATTATGAACATTCAGTACACGAATTCCTGAACACGCTGTATATGCCCACAGTCTAATGCACCTACAAAGTCCATCATACCAGTGTATGCAGCGCATACAGTGCTGCATTCTGCCTGCTTTGGGAGTAACTACAATGCGGATTAGCAAGTATACTAGTATTTAATTCAGCATTAAGAACAGCAAAGGTTCTGAACCCATCAAAGAAAAAATATATGATTTCTTTGTAAGATATTCTTTACTCTAAACTGGTCTTAACAATGTGTCAATCTCCGAGAGCACTCTGCAAATTACGAACTTATACGCACATGTTTCTTCATGATACGTATGATAGATGTTCGGAATTTAAACCACATCAGACATAATAGATCTTAGTTGATGCAATGTCAAACTTCTAACACCGTTGCGCAGATTCGACAGCTGAATCTGCAGGACAACTTACAAAACTAGTTTCTGAAACTACTTTTTGTAAACTATTTCTTAGAAATTCCATCTTTTTTCCGAATATAACAATCAGAAGTATTACTTTAATCTTTAGTGCTGCGTAACTAACTTTTTACGCACCCTATGAGCCGTAACACTTCCTGCAGTTCCTTTTTCCTTCTGCACACACCGACTTTTCTCTCTTTCCCCGTACTCACGCTAATTTTTTGTGATTACTTATTCATATCTGTTGTCTAACATGGGATATTAATCTTAAGTGCTTTTGGCGGAAGGGAAATGCTGGAAAAGAAGGTAGTATTTTTTTCTCTTCCTTTTTTGTAGCGGGTTTAAATCCATAGAGATTACAGCCAGTAAGGCGGTTACCTGCCTATGTCCAGATCTGGCAGATAAAGGGAGCTCTTTTCTTTTCCACGCTAAACATTTCTATGTTGCCAACCTTCTTTTGAAATAAAGAACAAAAGAGGAAATGTGTAATGTAACCGGCATGCAAAAGAAGGCATTGCATTTTAAATTATTCTCTAAAGATTCTTGTTTGTGTATTCGTGAATTACTAAATAATTCTTACGCTCAAATTAGCGCAGTTTCTCTGCATTTAGGATGAATTTTTATCTTCACCGTTACGTACTTACAGTAGGTAGAGGAAATATTATATTGTTGATATTTCATTGAAAATACATGTTCTAAGATTTCCTCAATCTAAAAAAGGCATTTTACAAAAAGGTTCTGTGTGTATGTGTGTGTCATAACTCGAAAACGAAAAGTTCTATAAATACCAAAGTTGGTATTTAAGTTCAGAATCTTCCAAAAATGCAACATGAAGATTTTTAACAAAATTCCCCCACCCTAAATCTTCCCTATACATGGAATATTTTTCGAAATTTTTTGATTTGAATTTTCAAATACTTATGCTTTTCCCAAGAAAAATCGCTATTCGCTTTTTCTCACTGTTATGCATGGAGAACGGCATTACAAAGCCATCACATAGCGACCCAATCTTAAAAGGATTTGACTTTCCTTAAAACTAGTGTATTCCCCCAATCCCCTTGTACCTACAAGGAAATATGCAATAATGCAATTTCTGCAAATGTTTACCTCGATTACAATTGAGTAGATAGAATAAGTTTTTGTGATATTGTTTGTTGAAGAATGGATAGAGAAAGTCATATGAATTTAGCTCATCAGATTGTTATTCAAACTATGAAAAGCCTGGCTTTATGCACTAAATTGGTAAACGTATACAATCTCCTCCATCAATGAACGTTTCTAACAATTTAAAGTGATGTTTTTCAAGAATATCTCAAAGACAAATTTATAAGCCGAAGCAGTTCATTCATACAGAAAAACTAATGAACTTATTTTCTTACTGTGAGTCGTTCAAATGAAGCACTAAAGTGACTTAGTTCACTATATGTCACTTGTAATGGTATTTCCAATAGCACTTAGATTGTTAGATAGCAAAGCTTTGCGAACGTTGAGAAGTACGATGAATGCGAAGAGGAACATGTAGTGAACGGTATAAGAATTGAGAATATTATGAACTATGAGTCAATGAAAATGTAAAGATGTTCCGAAATGACATAATGGAGTGATTGTGTACGCGTGCACAGCAAGTATAAAAAATGTTGATCCCTCACCTACAAAACCAGAAGAACTATGCCTATATAACTAATATAAACCACAAGCTGTAACACAAACATGTACATTCAGGTGTTGGTTGACTTACATAAGTTATGAGAATGGAAGCATTTGAACTAGCAGTTCATAAAAAATAAACAATTACTTCACAGCAGCAGAGCGATTATTTTGAACAACTTAATTACGAAATACTATCAATAAACGAAACAAAGGTGGTCACAGAGGGTGGCATCACTTCATGTTCGCTCTCCTTATTGATCATTTAGATGAAAGATGAACATTATCTTATTAGCATGGTATAAAGTAGCACGTCTCATTAGTGAGCCTGAAAATACTCTAAACAGTAATCTTCACCGTAAATTTTGCTTATACCTGCTCCATGTTCATAGATTGTGTGTGCTTTTATTTATAGACAGTTAACATATTTCATAATGCAATGGCATATATGCACATTATAGCTAATTATTTGGGGGCACATGTATATCTGCTCCACCTGGTTCTTTTCATCGGTAGTGTGCGGGCTTGGAATTTCCTTCTGCACTGTTCATTTTCGTTTTCTTGCCTTTTTAACAACTGTTTTGACTCGAGTGGTGATGGAAAGTATGTACCAATTCAGTATGTATCTTCGGCTAGGGAACACCGCGACAATGTTACCACTTTGAATGCAACCGGGATTTTAACTGTTATTCCATCGTATCCCTTAGCTTTACCACTAAGACGTCCTCAGCAAAGAATTAAACATTGTGGAATGTGTGAATATAGACTCCAGAGAAATTCAGAGATAACGGATTCAAAATTGCAACAAAATATGGCTGAATTATGGATTATCCAGTGAAATGTCAATGTCTACTAAAAACTGCAGAAGAATTTGTGATCACAAATTCATTTGATTTCAATGATTAGGATGGGATATTAAGATTAAGATCCAATCAATCACTTCCATTGAACAGAATGGTACACTGACATCAGTTTGAATCAAACACAGAGGTGAGATGTAACACAGACATTTTCTTCTTTCATCCTCGATGGTAATCATTCCGATCTTTTTTATTCTTCCAAAGAAATACTGATTAGGCACTTATTCAGAGGCTTTCTGAATACCCTTATTCAAGCTGCTCGAGTGTCTTTGATTGACGCGTTTGTCACCTCAATCTTTTCTCGAAGGATATAGGTTCTTTTCCCTGCATTTTCGACGATATATCCAATAATTAATTTCTGTTGCAGCAGCAACTTCGATTAGAGGTTCATCCGCTCTACAATTTTTACATTAACAGTATAATTATTGCGTTACCGCGAGGTCTATTCAAGAAGTTAGATGATTCATATCATGAAAGTGAACCTGATACCCCTCTCCTTCCAGAGCAAAAAAAAAAAAGGTAAAACATAACAGGCTGACTTTAGCTTGCCGCTAGTTAGTAGAAGAAAAGAATCACTCAGATTGCTGAATATAGCGTGAAATTAAACTACATAAAGCTTCCATCAGGGTCTTTTATAGTTTTCTCCGGCTGAAGTATCCAAGAGCGTCCTTTGCATCAGCGTATGGATAACTGATCGATTTTTCGTTTTTGCTTCGCGATTTGGATTCCATATCTACAAAGATATTAAGGAAGGAAACAACTTCGCAGCCTTAGTTTAAAGATATCCTAAGCAGCAATAATTAGGATCACCCTAAAGCCGAATGTGTGGATACGTGGATAAGTTTAATACCCTTTGCAACAACAATCGATACGATGTTTCAGGTTTGTTTACTAAACTGAACATTGCCAAGAGTTGGAGTTGTAATCAAACCGTACCGTCTGTGCAGAATAGATTCAGTACACAATCTGAAAAGGTATACCAGCAGGTCACTTGTCTGATGAGTGTCGAGCTGTGCTGTTCTGCATTCAAAATGGAACATTTTCCGGCAACAAGAGTGTACGGATGTCTCAAGTGCACAAAGGATGAAGTCAAAGGCAGCTTGTGACTATCAATTCGCAACTGTCTCGCAAACAGCTCGTATGGGAAATCTTATTCACTGGAACTTTCTGGTTCCTTTTATCAAGTAGCTTCAACGATTTCAGTATGTGATTTCAATTATAATGTATAAATAAAACTTCAGCCCCGTGTGTTCAGCGGACCAGGAGCTGTTTCAAGCCTACAGATACTCGTAGACGGATTGACAAACCGGTACTAATAGGTAGCTAATGCTCCCAGAATAAAACATAATGCAGAACTTAATTTTTCTTCCAGCGAATATGCTTTATCTTTTTCTCACTTCCTTTAATGTACGATTACGTGCTATATCCTTCTTACTTTTTTTAAGGCAAGGGTAGACATTAAATTATTAGTCTGTTGGGATGGAGGAGAAAGAATAAGAGGAAATAAAAAATGAGCGAGCGAGGGAGAGGAACCGAAAATATTGCACGTTGTTCGTTAAGTCTTTTCGTTTTCTTTTCATTTTTTTAAGAGTCCCCGAGGAGCAATTTCTCTTCAGAGCTTCTCAAGACGACAATTCATCACAATAATGGGATTTCTTCCGATTGTTATCGCCTCCAGCTCTCAAATAACATCACATGCACGAGCTAGCTACCTTTATCTTAATAACGCTGGGGAAGTAAGAAAGAAAAAGATCAGGAATGACGAATTATTGTTCCGTGTCTGGTAGGTTTAACGTGTACATTAGGAAATTATTACTAAATAACGAGAAAAGATGCAACATTCTGCGTTCTACATTCACACATGTGACGGTAGAAAAAATCGCAAGTGTATATATTGCGGATGATTGATTTAAAATGGAAATAATGCGGGAACAATAGTGAAGTTTACTAAGAAAAACTAAGATTTTAGGAGGTTATTGATATAAACCTTTATCTATTTTAATAAATATAAATAATTGACAAATAGTCCCCCAAGTGCAGTATTTCGTCTAAAAATCATGAATATTTGGTGGTAGGCTCTCCACATCAACTACTCTTATTTTCGTACCTATTTCAACCAAATTTGAAATGTGCCAACGCAACGTTTGCAATCTTCTTACTTTCATTCTATAGTAGGTTAAGTAGGGCAAAAATTCATACCCAAATTTCACTGGAAATACACGTTTGAGACTTCCTGAATATAAAAATCCATAACAATGTGTGTAAACAGTATAACTCAAAAAGGATGACCTGGTTAAATGCCAAACTTGCTATTTAAATTTAACGTCTTCCGAGGATGCTACACAAAGAATTTTAAGAAAATCCTCCCATCCAAACTACCCTTTACATATGGAAAAGTTTTGGTTACTTTTGATTTTCTCGAAAGTGGATCTAACGCATTTAATTAAAATACCATATAATACATTTGTACCAGAAATAAAATGTATATCTTGAATTTCCTGGGAATAGTTGCAAAGGCACAATATTTATGTGTCTTTTTTCAACAAGCATGTAAATGCTGTAAATAAACCAGGTCTGAAAGGGTTAAAACGGGGGTAAAATAAAACTGAATGAGCATAATCTGCACCTTTATCTATTGTTTTTAGGTGCTTAACATGTGGTGCGCGGTCCTAATATACAATTTTAAAATGTGTTTCTCTTATTATAAACCCAGTTAAGTTACAAACTGCACTTTAAATTAAAAATATATTCTGAGCTATTCATTAGTCCATAAGTACGACCTTCGTTACGTAATAGATTTTATATTCTGGAATTGTTGGAAAAACAGCATACTACTCAAACAACGTTATAACATTTAAATGGTAGCGCAGATGTACCCTTTATTAATCAATGCTGTCAAATGAACTTTTTAATTAATTCATTTTATTTCTCATTTTTAAGTGGAACAATGGTGCAATGGCACTATTTCACCGCCACACAATCGCCATTATCATAGCGATGTATGGAATGTTATTTTAATTAAATATTACCTGGTAGGGCTGAGTTTTGTTTAGTTTCAATGAACACTTTCAGTGCAAAAGCAATCGGAGGGTTGTAGAGGGTTGGTATGAAACCAAGCGGCGCAAAATGGGTTGGGGGAGCAGGTGGAATTGAGTATGGGGCTAGGGGAGGAAATTAAAACAAAACAAGATGGACGGCCTCGGTTTCGAACTCGGGTCTTCTCTCTCCGAAAATAACGTTCGGCATTTTTCGTTGAAACGAATGAATCGATACGTTGCAGTAACAAATTACACCCCCCCTTCCACAACCCCTTCCTATTCTCATTCCCGTTTCCATCAATTTCAAAATTTGTGACCCAGAGCTCGCATAACAGGCCAAACACAAACTCTGCATCAGGAAACATTTTTGGTACAAATGTTCGTCTTACTGGTTGACATGCATCCTCCATCTAAAAATTCCCATGAGTACTTGCATGGATTCCAGTAATACTCGCCTGTGTGTTCCTGAATAATGACCTTTCATATCCACAGTTTCATATAGTTTTTCCCACTAATTTCAAAAACAAGTTTAACACATTTCATTAAATGCTTTGAAAACTTAATGAGTTCAATTTCCCTTCACTAAGAATACAACATGAGTTTAAATAGAATTTTTGCTGCAAATTGCTAATAGAGTATTAAACACATTATTGTGTTTCCAGAATATAACATAAAGCATCCACAACAGATATGGTAACGCATGTTAAACGTTAAATAAAACGAAAAAACGAAATTGGTATTTTGAGAGTAGCACATAACCGATTTTCCAGTATCACTTAGTTTTACTTACATGTATTAAAGTGTAGTTTACGGCCTTATAGTTTGCATATAGCATGTTAATGGACAACACCTAAGTATTTTCACTGTATAAAGAGGGCTGCAGCAAACAATGTGATATGGAACCTCCAAAAACGCAAACTACAGAATATATGGGCTACTGATGCAACTACAATTTGTTATTCGGAAATTCATACTAAAGCATAGGCTTAAAATAAGTACTAGAATAGTTTTCCTCTTCATGATAGTCAAAGTAAACATGTATATCAAAATTCATTGAAATATGTTATCAGAATTTTATTTAAATAAATAACAACATTTAAAACCAAGAACATAATTTTACGCCACTAAATTACTATGTCATTAAGAATTTGGTTGTTAGAAACAAAGCCGTGATTTTAAATGTTAGTCTCTCTGTCGCTTACCAATAACAGAGGAAGCATTGTATTCTACCCAAAAATTTAATATTCATATATCTTCGAAAATGCAATTCCCCCCCTAAAAACATATTTACAAACAGCACTTACACAATGAAGGAAAGGTAGGATAAATACTAAACTTCGTATTTAAAATATTCAAGGATACAACAGGAAGATTTTCATTAAATTCTTCCATTTAAAACTCTTTTAAAGAATAAATTTCATATGTCTGAAACAGTGCCAGAATAATGAACAGTATGTGTTAAATTTTCTGAGAAAAATCGGTGAACTTGGCTTTATTTCACTGAATTTCAGATGTTATATTATTGAGGAAAGTAGACAAAAATTGACCACAGAAAAACGTTAAAACTTGAATATGTTTTAATACCTTAAACAGTAATATTAGGAAATTATATGACAATTCAATTCCTTCTCCTTAGGTAAGGCAAAGAACATGCAATATCAATGCCAGGATACTCCTTTTAAACAGCTGACTATCATCCAATCATCCTGTATGCTCCTTTGTATCTACAAAAAATTTATACTGAAACTATTTCGGCCAACATTTATTTTGTTTAACAGGAAGCAGAGGGAATAATTTATAGAATAGTTATGAAAGCAAATGATAGTGAGTAGAGAAAGTCATGTGATGTAATACAAGATTAGTCAGTAGCATATATACTGTTTTAAAATGTTAAGCCTTACCATTAAGCTTGAAGCTTTTGATCCTGGGTTCGATAACTTAAATTACTTGTTTAAGACAACTTGATATAGAATTGTAATATTCCGAAATTGTTCATTAACGCTCTGTATAGTATGGATTTTGAAAACATCATCCACGGAGTGTCAAAAACATATTCAGTCTTATAGAAGCGCTAACATTTATTAAAATGTCAGTGGTCTAACGAACAAATCATAAATTGAGTTGTTACCTTCATTTACCTCTTTTTGGGAATTTACAGTCATGCGGTAAACAAAGAAGACCACGCAATAAAAACTGTATAACCTCTATCCGTTAAAATGCCCTTTAAACGTGCAAAAATACCAAGTTTTCAATGGAGTTATGAAGACAATGCACTTTTAAATGATTACATTCAGGAAAAGTGTACACTTCAAAAACCAGGAACAGAAAAGTGTTCGCCGATTGCAATCGAAGTGGTGAAATGTTTAAGTTTACCTACTAAATAAAAAGTTCCATTGAATATAAATACTTTCATTTATACAGAAAAACTATTTTATCGAATTTCTACCGAATGATCGAAAAGTGCGGCAGAAATACTGATCGTTACTTCTGATGTGATTTGGGTTGCCTACTCGAAAGAATGAAAGGCAGTTCTGAGAGCTGCGTGTGTGTTTGTACTTGCAGCTAGAGCTTTGCTCGTGTTAGACCGCTGATGACGAGTCATCTCTCCCCTTCCCTCTCTTTCTCTCTCCCCCTCTTTATCTCGTTTATGCAATGTTTTCAAAATCGATAGCAAAGTAAGCTATACTAACCAGTTTAATTCTGTAACTAAGCATGCAGAATAAACCAAGAGAGATATAAGGCAAATGACATCAAATTCAGAGTTTTCACATTTGCTATGGGGAATATAATTTTGCATAACATTAGAAATTTCTTGGAGCTAAAATTTCTAGAACCACTAGATAAATAAATAAATAAAATGAAAGAAAAAGATTTAATGTTATTTTACATTCAGATCTACGCTGTTTCTTGTGTTGACAAAAATGAAGATATTGTGTTGAATAGGTACACGAAAATAATAAAAAAGTTTATGAAAAAATGTCAGATGAAAAATACTTGTATGTTTTCAACCCTGGAAGGCATACTGAATTTTTAATTAATTTTTTTTAATCTTCTATTTGGGGAAAGTAATTAGGTTGCCCTATTGCTTGTTGTATAAGCAGAACTTTACATATATTATAATATGTATTGACGAAATAAGTGTAAATTTTAGCTATGATGCTTAAGTCAAACGCGATAATTTTAACAGAATGCACCTTAGGTTGGAAATGAAACATAACGGGCTTAAATGATGAAAGCCAACAAGGTTCGCAGCCTCACACCATAGGCTTTCTTTCTGTGCGAACATATGAAATCACTCGTTTACGAACCTCTGGTGAATAAAGAAACAGTGTGTAGCAGGTATTGTGATAATTGGCGCAAAAATCGGGAAGCCTCAGCTATGCTATGGAATTATTCAGTACACTTTACTATCAAGATAAGTGCATGCATTTCCAAATATGAAATATTTTAAAGTATTTGTATAAAAGGTTTGAATATCATTCGTTAGGGAGTTAGAAAAAACGTTTATTCCAGCATTGACTGCTATTATTGTATTCAGATTAAACTTTCATTTTATCGATTTTCTTCTTTAAAGTTTTTTGGTGTTTTGTACAACAAAGAGATCAAAAGAAAAAATTCAGATGTGTTACACTCACATGCCTTTCTCTACTCTTGAACAGACTATTTTTACAAACGCTTATTCTCCATATGCTTCATGTTAATCGAGATATCGAGATGTTAATCTTAAGGGTAATTTTATTGTAGATGCAAGGGGAATTGGTAGGCTTTAAGCGATAGTAAAACATTTTAAGAGCTGGTTGCTATGTGGACTTTTCCATTTATTTTGCATTACCAGGACAAAAAAATTAATAACGAATTCCCATATGAGAAAAAGTATAAGTGTTGGAAAATTTAAGGGAATAACAAGCAATATCTCTAAAATGGTTCACTCAACAAAAAAGTATATGACATAAATTGTGCATTTTAACGCGATCTACATTTTTTGTTTAGTAAAATTTTGTCTATCTGTTATGATTTACCAGTTATGCAAAAGTCGTTCACAATGAAGAATACTTTTGGAGACATTCCCAGAAAATTCGAGATATACATTTCATTTGTCATGAAAATATCTTAAACGTATATTTTAATAAAAATCGTTATAGAACCATTTTTGAGAAAATTAAAAATTTGAAAAATGTTCCATTTAAAGGGTAATCTGGGGTGGGAGATTTTCTTGAAAAACTTCGTGTCGCATCTTTGGAAGATACTGAACCTAAATACCAAGTTTGGTGTTTATCCGACTGTTCGTTTCTGAGTTATGCTGTTCACAGACACACACACACACACGGACATGTTTCCAAAACTGCTTTTTTTGGATTCAGGGGGTCTCCAAACATGTATTTTCGGTGAAATCTCGGTATCGAACTTTTGGGTGGAATGCAATACTTCCCCTACTTACTATACGTAGTAGAGAAAGTAATGACGAATTTTCATTTGAGAAAAAGTACAACGTATTGGAAAATTTAAGGGAATAACAAGCAATATCTTGAAAATGATTCACTCAACAACAAAAATGTATATGACAAATTGTGTATTTTAACGCGATCTACATTTTTACTTTCTCTACTACGTATAGTAAGTAGGGGAAGTATTGCATTCCACCCAAAAATTCGATACCGAGATTTCACCGGAAATACACGTTTTGAGACCTCCTGAATCCAAAAAAAGCATTTTTGGAAACATGTCCGTGTGTGTGTCTGTGTGTGTGTGTGTGTGTGTCTGTGTGTGTGTGTGTGTGTCTGTGTGTGTGTGTGTGTGTGTGTCTGTGAACAGCATAACTCAAAAACAAACAGTCGGATAAGCACCAAACTTGGTATTTAGGTTCAGTATCTTCCAGAGATGCGACACGAAGGTTTTCAAGAAAATCCCCCCACCCCAGACTACCCTTTACATGGAAGATTTTTCGAAAATTTTAATTTTCTCAAAAATGGCTCTAACGATTTTGATGAAAATATCATATGTTTAAGATAATGTCATGAGAAATGAAATGTATATCTCGAATTTTCTGGGAATGTCTCCAAAAGTATTCTTCATTGTGAACGACTTTTGCATAACTGGTAAACCATAAGAGATAGACAAAAGTTTACTACACACAAAATGTAGATCGCGTTAAAATACACAACTTATGTCATATACATTTCTTTTGTTGAGTGAACCGTTTTCCAGATATTGCTTGTTATTTCCTTAAATTTTACAATACTTATACTTTTTCTCAAATTCGTTATTCATTTTTACTTTCTCTACTACGTATAGTAAGTAGGGGAAGTATTGCATTCCACCCAAAAATTCGATACCGAGATTTCACCGGAAATACATGTTTTGAGACCTCCTGAATCCAAAAAAAGCATTTTTGGAAACATGTCCGTGTGTGTGTCTGTGTGTGTGTGTGTGTGTGTCTGTGTGTGTGTGTCTGTGTGTGTGTGTGTGTGTGTCTGTGAACAGCATAACTCAAAAACGAACAGTGGGATAAACACCAAACTTGGTATTTAGGTTCAGTATCTTCCAGAGATGCGACACGAAGGTTTTCAAGAAAATCCCCCCACCCCAGACTACCCTTTACATGGAACATTTTTCGAAAATTTTAATTTTCTCAAAAATGGCTCTAACGATTTTGATTAAAATATCATATGTTTAAGACAATGTCATGAGAAATGAAATGTATATCTCGAATTTTCTGGGAATGTCTCCAAAAGTATTCTTCATTGTGAACGACTTTTGCATAACTGGTAAACCATAAGAGATAGACAAAATTTTACTACACAAAAAATGTAGATCTCGTTAAAATACACAACTTATGTTATATACATTTCTTTTGTTGAGTGAACCGTTTTCGAGATATTGCTTGTTATTCCCTTAAATTTTCCAATACTTATACTTTTTCTCAAATTCGTTATTCATTTTTTTATGTCCTGGACTTGCAAAGAGAATGGAATGCGACACATAGCAACCAGCGTTAAAATATTTGACCATCGCTTAAAAGCTACCATATTCCCCTTGCATCTACAAGAAAATTAGCAATAAGATTGACATCTCGATATCTCGATTAACATAAAGCATATGGAGAATAGGCGTTTGTAAAAATAGATTGTACAAGAGTAGAGAAAGTCATGTGAGTGTGACACATCAGATTTTTTGTGTAGTATCTCTTATGGTTTACGAATTATGATAAAGTCGTTCACAATGAATACTTTTGGAGACATTTCCAGAAAATTCGAGATATAATCTGTGGTGGGGGGAGTTTCTTGAAAACCTTCGTGTCGCATTTCTGGAAGATACTGAACCTAAATACCAAGTTTGGTGTTTATCCGACTCTTCGTTTCTGAGTTATGCTGCTCACAGCAGACAGACAGACAGACAGACAGACACACACACACACACACGGACATGTTTCCAAAAAGATTTGTTTTGGATTCAGGCGGCCTCAAAACATGTATTTCCGGTGAAATCTCCGTATCGATTTTTTTTTTGTGGAATGCAATAACTACCTTCTCGACTTACTAGGTACCTGGTAGAGGAAGTCAAAATGCATCTCCGGCACACGGTTAATTATATCGAAATACTCGTATGGAGGTCCCCAAGCATCCGTCTAAAAGTGTGCGGACATTACGCGAACATCCTGTGATGCATCAGTGTATGTCGCTTTGACCACCTGATAGGAGTTTTAATTGCGCCACTAAGACTTGTATGTCAGTACAGTGTACCCAGGACTCCAACAGCGAGTGAAGATATTAGAGTGAACCCTGTGACCCACCTGCCTCCCTGTACACAAAGCGCCATGCAGGACTCCACATTATTAAACATCACCTTCAAAAAGTAATGGCCAAGTACACAGGCAAACGTGCGTATGGCACCGGAAGTTGTTTAACAAGTTTAAGGATGAGGGGGTGGGGGGCACAGAGTTCCGTATCCCCAGTGGGGGCCTCCCACCGCCCACCTACCACAGCAACCACCTGTCGGTTGTGAAGAGTCAAGCCTCCACGAATCCCCTTATCAGAAATGTAGCCTTTTCTAGTTCATACAATGTGTTGCTTGCAGATTGATGCATTTGAAAGTTTCACTACCCAGGTATAACTCAAATAATGTGATTTTCGTTTCACTAGCGGAATCCGCAGTGGTGCCTAGGTTGTCCTTATCTGCTGAGAGATATCTTTCTCTCCCTTTTATAATCACCCTGACAATGAAATATAACATTAAATGTGGTTTTAAGCGTCCAGTAAAGAAAAAGAAAACTTTTATTGATCCACTTGCATGACATAAGAAGTTCTACATGTTTCGGATATACCACGGTACATTTACACAATTTCAGTATGCAGATAATCTATCAATGGCTTTGTACTGCGATGTCCCTGTACTTACTAATAATATAATCTTTTAATATTTTCATATCTGATTACAATATTCAATGAGTTTGTCTCAGGATTCTTCCCTGGGTGTTATAATGTTTAATATAACTTAACAAAAGTACTAACAATATTGTCTAAGTTTACAATAGATACCTGTGCTTTTACTAATGTATTAAAAGCTATATTGCTTGTAAATTTCTATACTCTTTTTAAGTATTTTGTTATGAGTTCTCGATTGGTATCGCGGACTTTCTTCCTTTATGTTCTATAGCATGTTTGAGGCCTTCCCTTGATTGTTGAACAGATTACAGTTCAGCAGTAGAGATAAACAATTATTGTATGGCCAATTTGAATCTTGGGAACTTTTTGGTAATAGCCTCTCAGCTTGCCATCACCTCGACATTCAGTGCTATTCTGAAACTTTCTGGTTAAGAAGATTGTTACCGTTACTCTTCAAGAATCAGAAACATGAAAAGTGCATCCATTTTCAGCCAGTAATAGTAGTATTATTGCTAGCGTAACAACACGATCTCGGCTCTTGCTATTGTTAATCATAGTTTTCTTTCTCTTAACAAGATGCTTTTACGATGTTATAGAATACCAATTGGCACCTAGCAACTGGTTAGCAGATTTAACAAGTTGTTAAACCAGATGTTGCAGAATAAGTGTGATATGTATATTAAGTTTGGTCTAAATTATCCTCTTCTTCAGTCTATCTTTAGGTTTGAGAAGGAACTCCTCGTTTTTAGTAGCCACTGCATGTTGAATGTTATAAGTAGATCTCTTCTTAATACAATCTTTGGTATCTTCAAGTATTACCATGTTTTCTTCCCCTCTAGCTTATTTTGCGAAGTGATCTGTTTCGTTGTCTTCTGTTCCTGAGTGGTCTTTAATCCATTCAAGCTGTATACTCCACTTACCTTACTCCAAGTTTCGAAGTTGTGTTCATACCTTACTACATTCGTTTCCATTTATGCCATCCTCTCAGCCTCGGGAGGATTCTATTGGCCTTCACAGATGGAGTATGTGTAGCAAATAGGAGATGTGCGTTATTTGTTTACGTTTTGTGCATGCAATCCTGTTTTACGTGTACATTTATAGATTATTCACAGATGAATATATAACTTTGAGTAATAACTTAAATCCTCACTTAGCATGATTTTAAATATATAACTAAATAAAACCTAGTTTTGCATAACTTCTCCATGAAAAACTATTTTAATGGCAACATCATGTAAAACTGAAGTAAATTATACTTTTTACTCTCAAAGAGAAGCATTTACTAGACATTATTCTAATCTTTTCAATCTTCATTCTTGTCCAATACTGAATCATTCCCCAGGCACTGAATCATTCGTCGCTCTCTGGGAACACTGCTATGAAAATATGTGGGAAGATATGCGTTTAGAGTCAGAGTTCTTCCAAGCACCTAAGTGACCGAGTGCCTAGGTGGCTTAGGAGGGATGTGCAGATATGTTTGGGTGTTGGGACTGGCACCTAACTTGTCTCCAAACTTGCAAGACGATCTATTATACTGTTTGTTACAATCATCGCTGCTGTAATCTCAATTTGCTTTATGGTACTACTTCTAGCACCTTCATAAGTGTCACCTATTCAGCCCGATCATGTGTCCAGTTCAATCCAGAAGAGATCTTATGGACCATAAAGAAAAGTGTTCGTCCGTAACGTAGGAACTAGCATGCAAACTTCTAATTTTCTAGGTCTGGGATGGGTTTTACGGCTTCAAAAATCGTTACCACGGTTCCTTAGTTATGTTTATTTGCATGGAGGAGAACCTCATATGCTGAACAAAACTTTTTGACAATTTCATACCCATCACGTGCTTGCTTCTTCCTAATACCATCTCGCAGGTGGTAAGCTAACAACTCATTACTGCAGGTTCTAGTGGCAAACATCAGAATCTCAAATGTCGGCTAGAGGTTCCTATGGACCAGAATTGCAGCTACAGGCTTGATGATGATTATGGTGACATTTTGCTTAGGTAATAGTTTTTTTATGAGATTAAAGGTTTTTAATTGCTTTAATTTTCAGTTTTATTTTATACAAATTTATGTCCTAGAGTAAACGGCTCATGCTCATCTGAACATCTGTTTAGTTGATTTTGAATTAAAAGTCTTGCTTTAAAACGCTCAGGAAAGATGAACTTCCTGAAATTCTTTGCCTTTTATCCCGAAAAGATGCAAGTATGTTTGATATTTATGTGACATTTCTTTTCGAATAATGCAATTCAGACAGACAGACCAACAGACTGACTTACAGATAGTTTTCTAAATAATTTTATTTCCTAAGAAATATCGACATCAAATCTTTTGGTTGGCTTAATATTTCCTTTACCTTACGTACTTAGGCGACAGAGAAGTAAAAATAGCAAACAAAACAAGGATAAGTACAGAAGAAGGGATAAGGAAACAATGGACAACAATACATGAAGCAAGCAGGAAGCACACATGCACCGAGGATTACAGAAATCCAAGAAAATAAAACTTAGCACCAGGTATAGAGCAGAACACATGGAGGAAAAGGAAGGAGTAAATTATACGTGTTTGCCCCCTCCTTTTACCCTTACGCATGTGATCATTACAATTGCCCCCCATCCATTCAACTGAACATGCTGTACTCTCGCCAACACATGTCTTTATCATTATTCATCGTGCTAGTCATGAACTTACAATTAACCTGACGTGTTATCGGCAACCCTGTTAACACTTATTTCCGCTCAGATGCTCTTCTTCGTGAACAGAAACTTTCTTTAGAAGGCGAGCATTTGTTGCTCATTTTCGATCCCTCTCTGAACAAAGGAGCGTTTGTGTTTGACTCCAACCGTTGTTCGTTCTCCGAGATACATTTTCGATCAACGTATAACGATGCATTTAAAAACCATTCAGTCGAATTTCATACCTCCTTTCCTGAACAGAGAAACTCTTTATCAGAATCTTAACTTAATTTTTAATCAAAATGTAAGTAATTGAGCTTTTAGTTTACTTCGTTTAGCTTCTTTTCCACTTATTATTCAGCAACATTATAATTACTACAGAAGCTATAAGAAAACTCGACGTATTACATTCACATGCCCTATTCTACAAACTAGTTTTACACGAGTTTATTTTCTCCTGTCTGCTTCATGTTAATCCAGATAAACGTTTGTAGAAATGTCTTCATTATACATCTGGTTATAATTTCAAGTGGGATAAAGGACATTGAAGGGGTAGCCAAATATATGTAGCGTATCGCCTATTTTTTCATGACATTACAAGGCGTGAAAAACAATAAAGAGGTAGCATTTGAAAAATGTAAACCAAAACAATGGATATCTCGAAAATAGTTAATGCCACAAAAAATCTAGTGTAAACGGTATGTTTAACGAGATCTACATTTTTCGTGTGGGTAGTATTTCTCATGGTTTACTAGTTATACAAAAGTATTCGAAATTAGTTCAGAATGAAGAGGACTTCCGAGGCTGTTGGTAGAAAATTCAAAGTATGATTTTATTTGTTATGCAAATGTGATAAACATACAGTATTTTAATTAAAATGGTTATAGCCATTTTTGAGAAAATAAAACATATCGAAAAGTTTTCTGTAAAGGGTAGTAAAATTCGGCATTTATTTAACATTCATTTTTGAGTCATGCTGTCCCCCAAAACACACACACACACAGTTTTATAAAACTCATTTTTCTATTCAGGGGCCTTAAAAGTGTATTTTCAGTGGTCACATATCAAATTTCTGGTTGGAATAAAATCCTTCCTCTACTTACTATAGCTAAGTACATTAATTATACGCTTAACTGCCTCTGCGGTCGAGTGGTCAGCGTTCTCGTATCTCCTCTCAAAGGTTTCAGTTTCGATTCCTGGCTGGTGCAGGGAAATTTTTCTTTGGCTAGAATGATTCCTTACTTCCCGCAGAGTCCGGAAATGCGCAGGTGGGGTGGAAAGGAGTACACTTCACGGTACGAATGAATAAAATAATTAAAAAAAAAGAAATAAATAAAGAAAGAAAACTCCTACAGTTCAACAAGATATAATTTCAGAGCCCCTGATACGATCATAAAAGTTAAGGGAGGTTATGTGTTAACAATATGAACATATTAACTCGGAATATTATCTGGACGCCTGTAAAAATGTTCTTTTTGCTGGCCTCCGAGGCTCGCATTCGGTAGGTCGTAGGTTCAGATTATGTGTACTGGTCAGTATGACTATTTTTGTCATGTCTTCCCTCACTCACCAGCTGAATATCGGATAATTCTTCAGAATAAAGAAAATCGAAATAAACCAGTTGTTTTTTACATGCATCTTACAATGATAATAGTATCGAAATGGCAAGCAATTCTTGACTATATATACTTGTAATTTTACAAATTTTATGAAGGCAATTTAAAACAAGGCTAATCGAGAAATCAGTCACTTAAGGCAACCTTTGAAGACTTGTATCTTATGTAATGATTAACACTGTAGTTTTCAAGTTGTCGTACTAATGTATTTGGACTCAACTGAAGACGGCGGTAGAAATTTTGTAGATGTTGTGAAATATATTTCCGCAAGTAGGGTACAGATAAGTCCTCATGGATTTGTTCAGTAGTGGTATTCCAGTCGCCGGCGTGAATAATTCTTAAAACCTTATTTTATGCAACCTGTAGTGGCTTTAGTGTTGAATCATCAATTTATGCCCATACTGGATCCGCATAAACTAGTATTTGTAGAATCAGAGCTTCGAAGAGCTGTAATTTCCTTTTTATCCAAATACATCCTGACTTGAATAGTGGATAAAGATGAATTGTCCTGGTTATTGCTTACCCTTTTGTTTGTTGTACATGTTGATGCCATAATAAACGTTGGGAAGGTGGCTAAGCAACTGGGGCCATCTATCCGGTGTCTCATTGTATACCAGAACTCACCCACAGAACAGCACAAGACATGAAAGTCAAAAGGACATGATCAAAAAAGTCTAACTTCCGACTAAATCAATGGACGGTACAGGAAGGTGACTGCATAACTAAGGTCAATGGTCAGTAACACACTGAATCACTTGAACGAAAGAACATTAGATAATATTTGCGATAATGACCTAAAAACTATTAAACTTGGCAATTCTGTATGCTTCAAACAAACAAAAAAAAAAAAAATGAAACACTTCAATGCTTCTTCTAAAATGTGTATCACTGCCTAAAATCAAAGAGCTAAAATTAAAGAAGTGAACACACAATATAAGGAATAGCTTTTTTTTAAATTGCCTCTTTCTTTCATCTTCTGCACCAGGCTTAAATGATCAGAAGATTTAGGCATCCCTTCTAAGGGCACACTTCATTAAATTTCTTTTATTACAATCTCATAATAGCGAAAACTTTTCCTTTTTCTCTTTTTGAGACATTCATTTCTTCCCCACAGCAAAAATGCATTCCATGGAAGGGTTAGAATGCAAACGCTAATAAAAAACCAGATAACTCATTCCGGTTCTTAAGAATCGGACAACTCGTTAAAAAGAATAACGCAATAAGAAACGAGAAAAAGTGGGGTGGAAACTTTAAAGAAAAAAGTTGAATGCGGAAGTTCTGCTAAATTTTTCGTGAGCTGGCATAAAAATTTTAAGATAACTTTTTAATTCGTCCTATTCTTTTGCCGAAGCATGCAGAGATTCCATATTATTTTAGTGCCAAGTCTTTGAAATATTCGTATAAGGTAATATAATTCGTATAGGGCAGCTGTAACAGATATAATGTCCCTGGATATAAAATCATTGCGATATTTTCTCTAATCGATCACACTGAGTGCAATTATTCATTTTTAAATATATTACTGCAACCTAAACAGGGCATCTACATGCAGCGTTCAGAAATGAAAAACCAAACCTAACCTCTATAAAAAGCCACAGGGTTAGTTAGTTTGCCCATGCTTTTAACCGTGCATTAGAAACTTGTTTAGTTTATTACCTTAAATGTAGAGAGAATTCCAAAAGTTTAATGAAGGGTAGTTCTCTTATACTTTTCAAACACTTTAATCACATATTTTATGTCACTGATTTCAATAATGTTAAATCGCTAAAGGGTTAGACATTGTAAAAGGAACGTAACGGAAACTTATGTGCATTTGTTTTTCTTTTTAATTCTTATAAACACTACTACCAACATCAATGAAAGCATGTGGTCGCACTTCAGTATCAATAATAATTGACGTCAGAATTGAGTAAAATGTAGAAGTTCTGAAATAGTTTCTAGTTTACATGAAACATTTTCAAGCATTAGTTCGAAGAGAATATTTAGTTAGAATTAATTTATTAATAAATAATACTCGAGTACTGTATAACATTTTGGGATGTAATTTTCAGCGTTGCTGACTAGTATGCAAAGATTCTATTCTTGGGCAAAAAATTAAATTGAGTTTTATTTATGGACCCTCTTTAACTGCTGCGGTCCTTAGCGTCTCATTCTGTATTGGAAGTGAAAGACCGGTAATTTTGCTCAGAAGCCTCTTTATCAGCTTTTACGTGCCGTAAATCTACGACACGGGACCACCGGCTTTACTTCCCTTCCGAAGGAAGCCATTGCTAAGCATTTTAAGGCCCGAAAAAAATCCATCGTCCTACGTAGGGTTTGAACCCGCGACCTCGGGAACAAGAGATTCCTGGGCAAGGGCTTCAGCTGTGGTAAGCTTCTGTGCTGGGACAAGACGAGGAGTTTGAGGGGTTGCTTCATTCTCATCCTGTGAAAGGCAACGCCAGACCACAACAGCGTTATCACATTGCATAGCACGCGCTTGAGCGAGTCATTGCCACCAACTTCGTCCTCCGTGGTGCAGTGGTTACCATGCTAGCCTCTAGTTTCCGAGGTCCCGGGTTCAAACCGGCGAAGGGCGATGGATTTTTTCGGGTGTAAAAATCCTTAGCATGGATTCCTTCGGAAGGGAAGTAAAACCGGTGGTCCCGTGTCGTAGATTTACGGCACGTAAAAAGACATCAAGCCCGATAAAGAAGCCTCTGAGCAAAATTATCGGTCTTTCACGCTCAATATAGAATGGAACGCTAAGGACCATTGTAGTTAAAGAGCGTCCATAAATAAAACTAAATTTAATTGCCTCTCACGAACCAGTCTTAGGATCAAACCTGCCTTCCGGTAGAACATCCAGTCACAGACTTTAATTTTGCACATATTAACTTTGAGAGTTTTGCAGTAAAAACAAATACCTGTACTAAGGAAATGCATCTTAACATACAATGCGGAAAATGTAAAATATTAAACTGACTAGCAGAAATTAGTAAGTGGAATTTATGTTACAAGGCATTTTCCTCACATGGAAAAGAAACCAACGAACCAACAAAATTTTAACTTAATACTAATTATTAAATTATGCAGAAAAAAATTTGGGAATTAGAGGATTAGTGGAATTGTGGATACGGAAAAGCATCTTTTTGGCGTAATAAGACAGCGTGTAAAATTCAAATATGATGGGAAGTACTACAAAGAAAATAAAAATAAAAAAATCTAATGTGATACATTCAAATGACTTTCTCTACCCTCTATCTCTATTACTGAGTATACAAACCATTCTTACTGAAGCTTATTTTTCTATACACTACATTGCAATCCAAATAAACCTTTGCAAAAAATAGCTACATTACATATTTCGTTATGGATACAAAGAAAACAGCGATAGTCAAATGTTTTTGATTAAAATACCACATATTAAAGATATTTACACGACAAATAAAACGTATAACTTGAATTTCCTGGGAATGCCTAAGAAATCCACTTCATAGGAAGAAATTTTGTAAAATCTTGTATAACTATCAACTGTTAAGCGATAGATGAAAGCGTACTACACAAAAAAGTAGATCTCATTAAAACACACAATTTATTTAAAATAATAAGGAACTGAACGCTATATGCTGGCCTTAAAATTTTAACTGCGCTCATGCAATCTCGAGAAACGACTGAAAATCGATGGGACTTAAAAGAATGACAAGCATTGAACAATTCGGACCTTCAATAACGAATATCTCAGAAACGGCTTAGGTCACAAAAATTATTTTAAATAAATTGTGTGTTTTAATGAGATCTACTTTTTTGTGTAGTACGCTTTCATCTATCGCTTAACGTTTGATAGTTATACAAGATTTTACAAAATTTCTTCCTATGAAGTGGATTTCTTAGGCATTCCCAGGAAATTCAAGTTATACGTTTTATTTGTCGTGTAAATATCTTTAATATGTGGTATTTTAATCAAAATCGTTTGAGTCAATGTTTATAAAATCAAAATTTTCAAAAAACGTTCCATGTAAAGGGTAGATAAAGGTGGGGAATTTTCTTGAAAATCTTCGTGTCGCATTCCTAAAAAGGTACCAAGTCTGAATGCTAAGCTTGGCACTTATCCGAATTTTCGTTTTGAGTTATGCTGTTCACTCACTCACTCACACACACACACATACACACACACACGGATACTCTAAATTTTTTTTGATTTATGGTGCCTCAAAACACGTATTTATCTTGAAATCTTGGTATCAAATTTTAGGGTGGTATGCAATACCTTTCCTGCACGTGGTAGAGAAAGTAAAAATGTATAGCATAGTGAATAAAGTACTAGCTATAGCTAGTGTTAGAAATAAACTATGACGTGTAATATTCATATGACCTTATCTTCACATTTTCATAACGATTCTGCAAACTACTAATATTAATCAGGATCATTTATTGGTAGGAAATTGTTTCAGGGGATAATGCTATAGTAAGATACGCTTTTTAGGCTGAGACAACACTCAAATGTTTATAGAACTAGTCACAAAAGTGATGTTATGAGCCGATATATTAGAAACAAACAAACTCACTTAAAATGTGGAAACATTCAAACCAACTAATATTCTGCAAATACCGGAATGGATTGTAGACGTTTACGAAATCGCCAATTTACTTATGGTAAATGATAATATAGATTTTTAGGAAGAAATCAAAAGACTGAAATACAAAAACTGGTTATGCTCGTTATTTCATTATTACTTTAATGAGTCGATTTGAAAATTTACTCAAATTTCTTAGCAGGAACGTTATTTTGGTATTTAATTAAGACCTTGATATAACAAAATTCAGCTTAAATTATATATATATATATTTTTAAGTATAATTTTATTTGTGTTTAACTATACAATTTAGTAGAAAATTGTAGAGATATTAGAAGTCTTAATACATTACAAAAATTGTACCTGGTGATGATAATGAAACTGGTTCATTGGCGGAAGTTTTGGAGCCTGTGTTGGGTTCGGCGACATAGGCTGCATAGGAGCGTAGGACCGATGTAATCCCGTCGGCAAGTCTCGTTCATATTTTGCTCCATTAAACAGGGGCGGTAAAGATGGCGACGAAATACAATGATACTGTGGCGGAGGAGTCTGAGTCCAGATAGGTCCAGGGGCACTTGTACAGCGGTACATCTTGACTACCAACTTTTGTTCACTAAACAGCACTTAACCGATTGTCACAAATACCTTTATTCAGAATTTAACCGTTATATTATGCACTGTATAATATCAAAAATACATTTAGTTCTCCTAACTGGTATTTTACTGTTAACTATTTATATTACTCCTGCTTTTTAAGAATTTCAAATCACATGATTTAAAGTAAGAGAAAATCCTTTCAGGCTCGCCTAACACGTCTATTTCAAGATCTTCATAAGAAATACTTGTAGGCATAAGCCGATATTCAAGTTCATAAACACTCAATTATTTCCGAAATTGTCTGTGGTTCAAACAAATTTACTAAACCGTGCCATTTCACTGGTAAGGAAAAAACAATGCAATATCGCAGTAGTATTGAAGACTAGCACAAAGATCTTCTTTGCCTGATGCACAAGCAATACTTTCCAAGTTTTTCCACCACTCTGGACTATTTAAAATGATCTGCTGCCCTGAGAAGAAAAATCCGTGACGATAAGCGACCGCCCATAAACATACGTATATATAGATATATATAAGACGACGTCATAGGCATTCATACCCGCAAGAAGATTTGCAGAACAAGTGAATGCAAAATGGAACTGCGTGCGCATTTGTACACGCCCACTGAATATCTTCAGTGATGTTATCATTGGATGCTGCAGCGATTACTAGATGCCTATATGATGGACTTCCAATACTTTCCCTGCCAGAGTTACTTAGCTAATATTACTCTCCAAATTTTTTAGGAACGAAGGTAAGCATTGGTACATCGAATTTTAATGTTAAGTTTAATGTTAGGCTTCCTAAGACTTCCTTTTGAGAATTTCACATTCTCCAAAGCCAGGATGGTCCAAACGACACAAAACGCTGCGACCTCTATTTCCACTTTCGTCTTCTGGAAGAATGTGAGAAATGGTTTCGTCTTCTGGAAGAATGTGAGAAATGGTCCTACTTGGCGAGCAAATGATTCCCAGTTTCCTGGATCACAAAACGTTAGTACCACTAACTTTCTGCAAGCATAATCTCTTAGTTTACTGGCATAATCTCTTTCTTTGCCACAACAATGATTTTGAAAATAAGAAGGAAGTCAGCTGTTTTATACGGAGATTTTTTGATAAACATTTTAATTGCTGGTATTCCAAATGCATTACTCAAATAAACAAACATCAAGAGATTAATGTAAAGAGAAAAGACAAACCTTGATTAAGAATGGATTTTAAGTATAAGCTATCTTAAAGCTCAAGATGATATCTTTTCCAAGTATTAAGCTTTTATTTACAGCAATGTGTATTAAGAGAAGGATCTATATCCGGCTTCTTAAGCTGGGCAGCCTGTAAAGCGCGATTACATCGGCTAAGAGAGGGTAAGGATGAAGAGTAATGTGGAAATATTATACCAGGTGATGGTAAACCCTTAAACCTAAGGTAACCTCCGGCACTGGCAATCGTACTGAAAAAGAACAAATTTGCTTCATAGCTTCGGAAATAGAGCCCAGGACATCCGGAATAGCCGGCAGATGCAATGACTATGGGAATAGTTTGTGAAATAAGCACACAGCCACGTGGTATATATGTTTAAGAATAGATAAGAATCAATAAACAGTAGACGGTTTAATCTGCAAATGATAAAAAGAAAAGGCCTTTCTCGTTAGAAGAAATTAAAATAAACTAAAAAAATGCCCCCAAAAAAAACACATACTAAAGACGTATGCAGTTTGTAATGTTTTAGTAACGAATACTGAAGAAAATACATTCAATATATATGGTTAGTTGAATCCTTGCGGAAAAAAGGAATGCATATCGATTGCATCATAGAAGTCGAGTAATGCTACTTAAGACGCTATAGCAGGAAAAATCGCTTCAACGATAACGGCTCAAAGGACAAGCGTGTGGCGGAATTCTTCAAGATCTTTGATATTTATTATGTACTGACTTTCAAACAAGAAGAAAAAAGCAGTACAGGGATTCCATGTGATTATGTAAATTAACTGCAATTACGCACACGCAAGGGATGTGAACAAGAGGAAAGAAGAATGACAGAAGCACCTGGATATTTGTGGTTTAACTTTTTGAATAACATGTTAAAAATTGGCTGCCTTTAACGTATAAGTGCTGTTTATGAGGAATGTATATGGATTGTATGGATTATTATATTCCAAATTTTCAAGTATACCTTTTCACCTCATGTAGACAAAATTTCCTAAGTAGTTAAAACCTTACCCATGCCCGAGTTAACATAAACTCGGTTTACTGTTGAAGAATTCAGAATTTATTTAAGAGTAAATAAATCAGTCATTTATCATGGAGGTCGCATTTCGATTCCAATCAAGCAAAGGCCGGCATTTACTAGACAGCTAACCTAATTTAAACAAAAGCAAACTTTCTAACATATTTAAACCATTGGATTGCATTTTAGGCATCGATAAAGAGCTTGGAAAATATTTTGGACTCCTGAAATTTTTAACCAATATTAAAGAACTAAATAAAGCTTTGTTGGCATTGATTTTTGATGATGGTATCATGGGCGATCCGCAGAGTAATACTCGTATCTTTGGGTACCTCCAAACTTTCGGTCATAATGAGCTTAAGTCTTATTCCTCCCTGAAAAAGCCTAAGGCATTATGACAGAGGCATCTGGAGGTCTCCAAATATATTACTTGGCTGATCACTCATAAAATAATTAACAAGAGAAACAATTGTAACAATTTATTTTTGTATGTGCAAGCATTATTATGGTTTAAATGATTTTTCTCTATTGGTATTTTCATTGTTGAATCGTTCTAGGTTGGCGGGAGACAATATTGCCTAAGGTGACTGCAAGAGAAACTGGTTTAGATAGCGTGGGCACAACCATATTAAGATATCGTGGCATGTTTTCGTTCCGATGCTAAATTTGAGTGGTTTCCAAATGATGTAATATCTCCCAGTTTAGAACATAATTAGAAATCCTATTTTGTAATGAAATAAAATGGCCTGCAGCATTAATCTAAAATACTAAAATGGTAATTAATTCTCATGTCACAATACATTTGTCACTAGAATACCCAAAGCATCCTATCCTAATTGTAATTCCAAATGCTACACCTTAATCTGTGAATATAAAATACATTTATTTAAATATTATAACTCAGGATTATTTCATATTTATCATATGAATTGATAAAACTTGTTTAAAAATGGATCCCTACACATAACCCCCCCTCTTGATATTTTTATAGCTACGCCACTGGTTAAAGGTTTTGAACGGTCGGATTTGTGCTCGGCTCGTGGAACCAATAATCAGCGCTCACTTTGATGTTGTGAATATTTTATGTTTCCTATTCCCACGTTCCGTTCTCGCAAAATATAATAATATACACTTTTGAGTACAACATATTCCACACGCCTTTTAATGTCACGAAATTAGACTCCCCTATTTAAGCTTTAACAGTAACTATATCTATACTTTATTTTCTATTACCTAATTCTTTTTTAAGATTTACTTCTTTTGCATGCGAAATCTTAAATTTTAGTAAGGGAAAATACCTGTACATATGTTACTTGCTCAGTTTTTAGTTCCCTTTTGCGCTCATAAATTTAATTTTACACGAAACCGAAGTAGACACCAACCCAGGCAGATGAGGGTGGAAGGGAAACGTGCAGAAACTGAATTCTATGTTTTCCAGGTTTCTTTAGTTCAGTACGAACATCAATGTTTATTTCTCTTCCATCCTGCTTAAGAAACAAATTAAGACGAATTCTATAATTTCAGCGTATTTACTTATTAGGTAAAAGAAGTTGCACGCTTACTTTTTACCCATAAGAGAGAATATGTTTCATTATTTTTATGCAGTTTCTGTTAATTTACCATATATGGGTCTGAATAATCTCTTTGGGAATTCTTGGTGGGGAATGTTTTCGAGAATATGTTGAAGAAAAAAATTAAATAAACCACAAACAATAGTTTAAGGAATATATTTACACATTTAATAATAATAATGATGATGATAATAATAATAATAATAATAATAATAATAATAATAATAATAATAATAATAAGCGTTGTAGTGGTACAAATGATTTTGCCAACTTATCCAAAATTCCATTTCAAGAGGTTCTAAAAATTTTTAAGGATAGAATTCAGAATTAATAATAATTATTACGTAATGGAAAATCTTAAAAGTATTTTGCAAACGCAAAGTAGAAGCTGTGTACAAACTACAATTATTCAAAGTTTTTGCGTATGTTTTAACTTTTTCACGTCAATGCAAACTTTCCGGTACTCGAAGTAAAGTCCAAAGCTCCTGTTTGCCGTTTAGTGACGTCATTCTTTCGATACTAGTTGTTATTTCTAGCAACACGCGCACTTTATGGCTTCCAAATGACAGTTTGATCAGCACGTCATCTTTGCAAAATAAATTAACAGTCCTGCTGACGTCACTTTCAAGAGTTATCTTGGAGATTCCAAAGCGGCCAACAGATGTCTCTAAGGTGGCAATATATCATTGGATCAGTAGTGCCGCTATCGTTTTTACAAGCAATAAGAATAACATAAGTGAACATCAAATCCATCCATATCGTGGTTGCCAGATTATATATTTGTACATGTTATTGTGAGAACATTTCCCAAACATCAACATTTTAAACAAATTTTTCGTTGACAATAAATGCTTACTACAAACACAACTGTTGACAGAAGCTTCATTATGAACGACTAAACTGCCATCTAGCTACCTTTCTCAGGACAATCCGATATTAGCATCGTTAAAAAGAATGAACATAGAGGAATGTAGTTATTACCTATCCATTGAAGAGGTTAAGTATCGATAAATTAGATCTTAAATAGATCGGGATTCATAAGCCATTATCTCTCCTTAAGTAGATTAATAAATTAATTTTAAAATATTTTACAAAAGTTTAGTTGTTTTATACTAACTTTTGTTTTTAATTTTAATAATTTTTTTAATGCCTTACATATTAAAAGTTGATGATTCCTGGAAATGAATAAATAGTACAAAATTTGATGTATAGTGCAATATTTTTAATACAATTAAAAACTGAGGACTCAACTATTGAGTCTATTCAGATAATGTTACTATCTTGCTGCTCCTAACTCTGATATTTTTGTCTTAAAGCTAATAAATCATTAAGAAAACATTTATTTTATATTGTCGGAATAAAAGCTTTCAATCTTCAACCAAATAAACATGGTAGGTGAGATACTTTAAATGCCCGTATGTGAATCTCAGAATGAAGATTGTGGAGGTGTAATTTGGAAACGCCATTCCCCGGCATTTTGCATTAAATACATTCGCTAAATTCAATATTGGCGTCATTTTAGTGCTTAGGAAATAAGGGAAATATTCCCTATTTAGCAAGCAGTCTCTGTACTGCAGTACAGATACATACAAAAAATCTTGCCGATCCCTCCAGATGACAAGTGGACCCCCCCTGTAAAATTGATACTGTCGGCTACAACTTTACCCCTCTCGTGGGTGATTCAGATGCAGCGTATCGTAGAAAAAACGTTATCAATGAGAGAATATCTTGGAAAGTAGTAAGTTTGCTACCATTGGATATAATGTACTGCGGCTAGTGGAGCTTCAAGACCCATTGGTACCTTCTGGGTATGAATTGTAAAGATATGTTACTTGGTGGCTAAAAGGCATTACTTCTGCTTTAACAAATAGGAAGGTAGGAGAAAGAAAAGGTTATCGCTGGAACACCAACTTTAATTTTCAGGCAAGATTTTTGATAAATAAGTGTACATTCTTAACTCGGCGGATTAGTCCAAGATGTTAGATAATGTTAACGGGTACCTCGGACAGTTGGAAACATCATCTTCAAATTTCAATAAGATTTTTCCTAGGTTTATAAGCGTAATAATAATATTTTCAAAGCATTCAGTATAAACGTCATTAAAATTGTTAAAAGTTCTGTAAACATATAGACATTTGTTTTCTAAATTGATAGTTGGGGATTTTTAAATATTTCCCGGAAAAAATTACATTACTTGAATAGTTTTAACTAAAATTTGTTTTCTGAAACAAGTGCAATTAATTATGAGTGCCTCTGAAAAATTAAAAGCTAAAATTACAGTTTTTAGGGGTCAGTGAACCCACTGTGATCATAATTCTTACCCAAAAAGAAAGGGGGATAATAAAATATTTCTATAAATTGGTTAATTAGGGTGTGGAATTACTTTTGGGCCAAGTTCCTGATTTACCCTCCGCAGGAAATTAAAAGTGAAAAATAGATAATTTTTGTTATTTGGTTTAATAAGAAGCTCTAGGAGCCTTGGTGAAGAAAAGGCGAAGATAATTTGGAATACTAGTGGAATGAAATCTAGCTGAAATTAGAGGAGGGAAAAATCTCCACTGGAGCTGAACTCGGCTCCTTGTACCACTGCGCTGCTACAAATTTTCACCCTTGTAATAAACATTATGATTACTCATTAAGGTTTGATCATATTAATTTATATCTTTAAATAATCAAGACGAGAGTGCATAAATGCATTCTCTTTTCAGATGAAATTCTGCAGTCTGCTTTGTTATTCAGGCTACAAGCCGAATGGAATTTGAAATGCACGACAGACAGACAAGGTTTGGGGGGGGGGAACAACTCTAGAGAGGGAGAAAGTAAAAGGACAATGAGTGACGCAGCACGATAAAAAAAAGAAACCAGCTTTGCATGGAAATCCTGACCTCGGTCACTACGCTAAACGTTATCCCTTTGACTTGACAATCACATGCTTGGCATAAATAGCCTGTCACCAGCTTGAAATATGCATCAAGTAAAAGTGAATCGCAGGTGTCTAGGTTTCATTGTCCAGCTTAGATCATTGACCTCCTGTATCTCAATTCACTTAAATACAAGGACACACACAAATCTCACTTTCCATCGGGCATCACAAAAAATGGACACAACAGACACAAAATGCGCTAGCCATATTGTAATCTTTAAGAAGAAGAAAATATTAATTTTGCAAAAATTGAGCTATTTAACAAGCACATGTATTTGGGAACGCTAAGGATATATTGCCTCCAAAATAAATTAGAATATACCATAGTATAATTTTGTGATGTCCTTTTACTGGCTTTTACAATTCTTTAACAATATGTATTTTGCAATAAGCAATAACTAGTACGTATTTTTGGGTTATACGCCCTACATACCTATCTTAAGTCATTATTTCACTATTTCCCATTGTTGCATGAACATATAAAATATAATGGAGCATATTGGTTTACAGATTACATATAGACGTTCACCGTCAATCCATTTACGAAAATGTACTGTTACATACAAAACATATTGTTGGTATAGAAGCGCGATAGAATTCAATTATTATTGAATGCAGCCACTGCTAGCCCTTTATCCTTCCTACTTCTAAATTACAGAAGCAGGCATAAGGTTCTATTATCGATAAATAACACACATTTTCCCATAATCTCTACTATTTCATGCCATTTGGCCTTAAATCGACCTAACACAAAGGTCGTTTATTGTTTAAGTTTTATTTCTGGGTGTGCTTTCGTGGTTTCAAATTTGAGTTAGGGAATTTTAAAACCTTACGAAGGAAAATTTCGGAGAATCGCCACGCAAACCTGTTTTTATTTTCTGGAATAAACTTCTTCCCTATTTAAAATGCAGTACGATAATCTTATGGAGGATAAACAAAAGTTTTCTAAATTTATCATGGTCATATTACATAAGGAACTTCATTAGTGTTTGCTAATAAGTATATTGATTTTATGGTATACAGACATCTCTGAAATATGTATTTATGTTTGTATGTTAAATAACGCATTTCTTATGATTTAAGACAGAGGTACCAACTAAAACAGAAGTGGTCTCCATTGACTGCAGTGGTAGGTTATTTAAATTTGCAAACATTATCAATCTCACTTCCTACAGGTCATACAATTATTTTCCGTAGGCCACTACCACGTACATAGTAAGCAGAGAAGGTATTGCAATCCACCCAAAAATTCGATACCAAGATTTCACAGAAAATACATGTTTTGAGACACTCTGAGTCCATAAAATCTGATGTGCTACATTCACATGACTTTCTCTAACCTCCATTGCTTATTGGTGAGTATGCAAACCATTCTTACTAAAGCTTATTTTTATATATACTACGTTTTATCCAAATAAACCTGTGCAAAATAGCCATTACATTTCGTCTAGACACGAAGAGAACAGCGATAGTCAAATGTTTAAGAACTGGATGCTATATGCTAGCCATAAAAATTCCATACTGTTGCTATGCAATCGCGAGGAAAAAATGAATGCTGAACGGACTTTAAGGAACGACCAAGAAATTAACAATTGAAACCATTATTAAGGATATGTCAGAAATGGCTTATGTCGCAAAAAAAACTTTTTTTTAGTTTAATTCATACTCCACCTTTCCTTTGGAACTTATTGCCTGTTGGCAATGGTGTTAACTCGCATTCTCTTGTCGTTGGATTTCTTGCACGTTTTAGGTTTTAATCATTAGATCACGTCACATTCACACTCTCATTCATGCTTCCAGACTCTGGTAGGATAGGGAATATTCTTGGCTAGAGAAAAATTCTCACCCCCCAACTGGGAATCGAACCATTAATAACGGATATCACAGAAATGGCTTATGTCGCAAAAACTTATTTGAAATAATTGTGTATTTTAAAGAAATCTACATTTTTTGTGTAGTAGTTTTTCGTCTACCAGTTATACAGGATTATATAAAATTTCTTGTGTACTTTACAGGATATTCTCAGACAATTCAAGATATAAACTTTATTTGTAATTTAAATATATTTAATATACGATATTTTAATCAAAATCCTTTGAGGCATTTATTATAAAATAAAAAACTTCGACAAAGGGTGGTCTTGGGTGGAAGATTTTCTTGAAAATCCTCGTTTCGCGCTTTTGGAAAGCACCGAGCCTAAATACCAAGTTTGGTATTTATCCGACTTTTCGTTTTGAGTTATGCTGAATATCTTGAATTTTCTAGAACAGCCTGTAAAGTTCGCTTCATTCGGAAGAAATTTTGTATAATGTTGTATAACTGGTAAATGGTAAGCGATAGTAGAAAACGTACTGCATAAAACATGTAGATCTCTTTAAAACACTCAATTTATTTAAAATAATATTTTTGTGGCATCAGCCATTTCCGAGATAACCATTATTGACGGTTCGAATTGTTCAATACTTCTGTTATTCTTTTCAAGTCCTTGGGATGTTCAGTTGTTTCATGCAATTTCACACAAAGAGCATGGCATTTTAAGGCGTCCATTTCTAAAACATTTGACTATTGCTATTCCCTTTGTATCTATAACAAATGTGTAAGGCAGCTATTTCCGGAAAGGTTTATCTCCATTAAAATGAAGTGGATAGGAAAATAAACTTTCGTAAGTATAATTTGTATACCTACTAATAAGCGAGAGAAGTTCTGTTGGTTGAACTTGGGTCGCGGTATCCAGTATCCAATTCCTTTTTTACCCGACAGCTGAGGAAAATCACGAAAAAAAATCTTCAGATAGCTTGGTTGCTACGATCTGAACTCATGGCCACCCGAATGCAAGCTACAGACACTACAGCATGAGCCATTTGTCCCAATGTTTTTGTTTAGTTCTTTAAAACATTTTTCTTAAGGTTTTATCTCCTTAGTTTTCATTTTAAATTTTATTTTGGATTGTTATTTGTTAATTACTTTTTTATTTGTATAAAGTAATCTCAAAAACTATTTAATCCATATTGTTGAACGTTACCTTCACCTTTTAAGCAGAATATATTTGTTGTAAGGGATGCTTTCAAAATTTAATAACTGACATTTCCGTTTTTACAGAAATTCAGATCTAAAAGAGTATGAGAAGAACTATTTGAAGAAAGAAAAACATGATGTGCTGCACCATATGACCTTCTCTACTCACTCTTCTACAACATATTCATAAGCGTTTGTTCTTCTATCTAAATTCTTGTTAATAGAGTTAAATCCTCATTACATATGTATACATTTCTTTGTATGTGTAAGAAGAATACATTAAACTAAAGCAATTGTCAAATCTTTTTAAAGTGGGTGGCTATTTATGGCTTTGAAATACAGTTCTATTTCTTTGCGTAACCAAGAATAAATAAATAAAAAGCGTATAGCGATTTGCAGTTGAAACAATTATTTGAAAATTCAAAACAATAACAAATAAAATCTCTTAAGTGTTAATACCTTAAAAAAGTTATTTGACATAGATTATGTCCTTAACGAGGTCGAAATTTTTGTGTAGTTAGACTCACTCTCTCTCTCTCTCTCTCTCTCTCTCTCTCTCTCTCTCTTACGATTTACCAGTTATATAACATTCATTCGGAATGAAGAGGACTTTTAGAGGATATTCCAAGAAAATTCAAGATATACATTTTATTTGTCATGTAAAAATCTTAAACATGTGGTATTTTAATCGAATCGCTTGAGCCATTTCTGGGATAATCAAAAATAACGAAAACTTTTCTATGAAAATGTTAGTTTGGGATGGGGTATTCGTGTCGCATTCTTTGAAAATGCTAACTTGAATACCAAGTTTGGTATTTAACAAAATTTTCCTTTTTAGTTATGATGTTCACACACACACAGACCTCTTTCTAAAAATGCTTTGTTTATTCAGTAACCTCAAAACGTGTATTTCCAGTGAAATCTTGGTATCAAATTTTTGATTGATTTCAAGTGGTATACAATACTTCCTCTGCTTACTATAGGTAAGCGTAAAGTAAAAATACCCTTTGTATTGTAACACCTACCTTTGCAATATGTATATTTCTGAAACAAGAAACAGCTGTCGAGTGTGACTTGTTTTTAAGGATAATTCTGTATTTTATAATACCTATCTTATGTTGGAAGCAATATTAAACCACATGCATATCTTGTTTCTTCTCCCCTCAGTTTTCTTTGCCTTTCATTCCTAAGTTACCTCCCCGGCATAATGCCTGACCTTCAGACAGACACCTTTTTATTCTTTTAATTCCCTTACCTTTACCACTTTTTCTTATTGTCTAGTATATAGATATATTTTTTCTTCCAGCGATACCTTGTCCAGCATCTTTACTCCCGCAGTTTCTCTTCAGAGATATTAGAAAAAGAATGGACTATGTACTGAGTTTGAAACCAAAAGCAATTTTCCAAAGAGAAGCAAGCTAATTTTGATTTGCATACTTGTCTCTCGGTTCTAAACGACAAGGAAAATTCAGCATGTGGTATATTTCATAAAACTGCTCTAAATAAAAAAACCCACGATGTTTAACTCGTTTCTCTTGCGGTTTTTTTCAAGAAAACATAAAAAACAAAATATATGTAATGATTTTGTTAGTCCTTAAGAAGAGTATATAACAATTTACGTATCTTGTGTTTGCAACTTTTTCCTTCTAACCTTATTTACGATCCATTTATAGTAAGCAGAAAAATTTCTGCATTATACCAAAACAATTCACGGGAAATACAATTCGTTTTAAGGTCCACTGAACCGAGAAAAAAGCACTTTAGAAAAAGGTATGCGTATGAGTGTGACTGAAAACAACTTGAAACTTAAAAAAAAGTCAGATAAATAACAAATATCATCTTGAGACGGGCTGTTTAAACCTCCCAGGCAAAGATGTTCAACAAACTTCTGCTGTTCCAAACTACCCCTTGCATGAAAGAATTTCTTTACTTTTCATTGTCTTCAAATTACTCTGAGTTTTTTAATACAATAAAAAGATAGAAATTAATGTGAGAATTAAAGGTATACCTTCAATTTTCTGTGAATAGCCTGAAAAGTCCTCTTCGTACTGATTACATTTTGTACAATTTTGTATAACTGGGGATTTCTTCAGAGATACACAAAAACTTACTATACGAAAATGTCGAGCTCATTAAAACACACAGATTATATAAATGTTTTCGTAGTGCTAGGCGTTTTTGGAATACTTCATGCTGCATATTTTCAAGGTTTATTTTCGATATGCTGCATTTCACATACCACATTTGGTAAAGTTCATAATAGAATAGCTGTTACGACGCAAAATATGTGGCTTCACAATTTCATTATGGTCACATGTCTGTATCTTGTTGGCTATCAAGGGTGTGTTGTGGCAACTTGGCGATAAACTCAAAAGTTCGCAATACACGGCATTACTTAAGAATATTTTGATTCCCTCTGTGAGGATGATATATCTTGATGGAATTGTTGAATTCATACAGGATAATCATCCTCTCCACATAATTCGAAAAGTTTCAAATTGGTTCTCAGAGAGGTAGGATATCAGAGTGATAGACTGGCCTCCCTGTTCACCAGATTTGAACCCTACTGAAAATGTATGGACTGAGGAAGCTGCGCTCGAATTTCTCTGTAGATGCGCGAAGGACAAAAGATGGCTTCTGGGCACAAATTCAAGAAGCTTGGGATACACTTCTCGTCCACGTTACTATAGGGCTTTATTTTCATTTATAATCCGAAAATTGAGGTTAGCTATACGTACTTAGGGTTCATTCGTATTATGATACTAATTTCGTTTATTTTGTATGTGTTTTGGTAGGTAATAGTTTATTTGCATGTATTTCTTTAGTTATTTAAAACGAATGTTTAGTGGAATTATGTTTTTGTGTGCATATATGCTAAAATTTAACATTCTGAAGTTATATTAATGCAATATTATGTTCTACACATTCATTCATAAAATTAACATAAAAATAACTAGCGCGAGATTTTAACCTAGGAGCTTATGAGTGAAAATAGTGCCTTAACCTCACGTCCAACGTAGCGTTTTCCCTTGCTCTGTTTTCAGTACTTATAAGTCACCACCGAGAAACACCGTTATAAGGTGACCATTGAGCTCACAACCACAGACTATACAGTTCCTGCATATGCGTTGTGAACATAGCTGTTACGAAGGTACACGAAGCCCTCCGATCGTCACAGAATCTGGGGATGACTTTCTTTTTTGTCCACGGGTGTACGTGATAGAGAAAGTAATATATTGTGACTAGTATAATGGGATAGTTTTTCATAATTAATACTATAGGTAGAGAAATCGTGTGAGTGCACATCAGATTTTTAATGTTTACGATAATAACTAGGGTGTATATATGGAAACTATTTTATATAGGGGCGAAATCTTGTGTGATGCTGAAGTAGTAAATATAGAATTTTCAATATTCTTGAAAACTTTCAAAAACAGGAATCTAACCGTTGAAAAAGTTTAAACCTTCTTATATGAAAATATGTAAAATGGTATACAAAAACATTAATAAGAAACTGCTAAATTCACAGTATAAATATCACAGTACTTTGTTTGTTTTTTTTCCCCGCAGAATGACTGGAACGTAATAAAGCTTTTTACTCGCATAACAATGGTATGATCCTTTACAGACTCGTTTCGTTAAATATCATTAAAACAAAATTCAAGAATAATTTAATTGTGTTAATGTTCTATTCAACCTCTCTGTTTTAGGTAATGTTTAAAATATCATCGAAGAGCATTAATTTCTATGAGGTAATAAGGCATCGCCATTTCTGAATTTCATTTCTAGAGAGTACTATTTTAGAAGCCTATATTATTGGACATTCCCTGGGGTAGACGCATTAGTGGTTAGTATTACACATGTTTTCATTGCATAAAGGCCATTTTCATGTGTCTAAGGTATCTAGATTTTCACCTTTACACATGACTCACTATGTCGTTTAGCATTCTCGCCATGCTTGTTTGCTAAACGGCAGAGGTATTCAAGTATTTAACCATTACTTCAAGGGCAGTGAGATTATAAATACTCTAATCTCCTGTGCCACGCGTAAAATATAGCCCATGCAATTAGACGAAAAAGAACGGCACATTGCACGTCGCTGAGAACTGATAAACACCAACAAATACACCTTAATTTGGCATTATACGTCATTTAAGCACATTATTATACTGCTTTATCTTGTGTATAAATGTAGAAAGCATAGGAATTTGGTAAAGTGGTTATTGCAGATTTCTATACCATGTGAAGATTAGGATTTCTTACCCAACACTACAAGATTTTTAATTTAATATGTTTAATGAGACATGGCGAGAGCTATTCTACATTATTTCTTGCTTCCCTATTTAACATAAAATTGATATCGTGTATTATAATTGTTTTTGTGTGTTCATTTGTTATGAAGTATACAGAATACATTAGGCCCCACTTAAAAGAATGGCTATAGGGTATCTATGTTACTTTATCGAAGTGGGTTCTTATAGGGCTCATAAGAAAATAAATCGATATACTCGCTTATTATTCAGACCTTTGAAAAATGCTACATAGCAGAATTTTATGTATAATGTTTCTGATACGTAATTTAATTAATATGTGCCTTTTATGTAGGTTTTCCTTTCTATTATTCACGTATAACGTAACCCAATTACCACGAAAACAGTATATTGTCGACACACTGCATGCTTAAAGAGGCAAAATTTCGTTGCTGCTGAGATTTTTATTCAATGAATTTGACATAAAAAATTTATTATCGGTTTTCAAAGTGTATCATGCTAGTATGCTAGAGAAAAGGAGAGAAGATGGAGAGAGAGGGGTGAGGTAATGGAGAGAATGAGTGAAAAGGGGAGAGAGATGAAGAGAGTGGAAGAGGGGAAAACACGAAAGAGTAAGAGTGAGGGAGAGACATTGAGAATTTGAGAGATGGAGAGACAGATAAAAAATCTTCGTATCTAACACAATAATGTGGGCAGAACTGCAGCTCTTAGTTATTTAATAATAGCGTTTGAGATAAACACGATTACAAATGCAGTGTGAATGCACGACATAGTGACATTCTTTGTATCAAGAACAAGCAATAAAGTGGTTCACGGTATACCTATTCGTGTAAAGTTCGGAGTTTTATGTTGTGTTCTGTGTGTGATGTATAATATGCCCATCAACCAATTTTTTTAATAAATTAGAATATTGAAAAAACATGAAGCTCAGTTGTGAAACAATAAGCTTTCATCTGGTGACAAAGAGAACATAATGTTTCCTCTTATTTTATCCTCTGATTATTAATTTCCCAAATAATAGACTATCGAGAAAAGAAATTTCAAGCAATGCTAACTGTGACATTATCTTAAAGCTTTACTTTAAAATAACCGCGTTGAGTGCTGTTGGCTGCATGCTACCATGTTTGTTAAACATACAATCTAAATATAATCGCTAGTGGCAGGCAATGAACCGCCAACCAGACAGTTTATGTATTAAGCAGCTGGGTGGCCGCCTTAGAGAAACCAACCAAAACGAAAAAGACAAACTTGTTGACAAAGGACACACGCATTGGGGATGAGGGGATGTATGCATGTATGAATACAGAAAATAAAGTTATAGCCTAGGTTGTTGCGCATTACAATGTCTTTACTTTTTCTGACGTTTTTGTGTGATGCTTTGTGCGCAATCTGGTTTAAATTACCTCTCAGTAGATAGATTGTAGTAGTCATTCAGTAATCACGCAGTAATTATTATTATCATCATCATCATCATCTTAGTTGATTCATTTTAATAGCTCCCTTTATCTTCTGCGCTCATATAGGTTTTTTTGTGCTTTCAAATCAACCGATGGTGCTATCACATGCTGAACTGTAGGTTTTCTTAATGTATGTTTTATTAATTTTTACATCCACTGTTTAAAGAACTTTTCTCTTGCCCAGCCGAAAATGGAACTGAGAAACTCTGAGTTAAGTATTCAGAATACAAGATATGTTTCAGAAATTCGTTTAAAAGCCTATAGCGGGCGTTCAGATTCGAGGGAAATCGTTGCACATACTAATCCTTCATCACGGAGCGAACTTAGTGCTCTATACTACCGTAAAGTAAATTTAATGAAACACTTAGAATTACAAAGAGTTGTGATTGACTCTATAAGTTCAACATTCGTACTTCCAAGATTTAACCTAAATGCTTCCTATTACTACTCTATAAAGCACACAGTTTCTTAAGCTATCTCACTTATCCCTAAACATGCAGTCAGAAAATTAGAGACATGTTTCCCCCATGTAGAGAATGGAAACATGTTATACAAACTTGGTTCCTGTTACAACTCTATTGTTTTTTAAACAATTCTACTTACTCACTACTTTTTATTCTCATTAAAAATGATTACACAGGAAATCTATCTTAGAATAGAGTCAAAATAGTCTTCGTTAGCGTAGATAGGCATATAAGGTTTTGTCCCATTGAATGCGCTGATGTATCCTAGGAGAGTGTCGTTTTGCCTGGGTGCTTGTAAAACAACGGAGTTGCATGATAAGATGGATTAGTTGGAACAAAAGAACACAGAACCGAGGGAGTTGCTCTGGAGTAAAGATGATGCTCGCAATTAGGAGAAATTAAATTTAACATTTTTATTCGGAACGACATGCGTGGAGTTCCCCTTAATTTTCCCTAGCCGGATTCACGTGCAATCACGCGGCAGCAAATGCGCAATGAACAAAGGTGAACAATACAAGAGGAAACCCTAAGCTCGGTCACTCTCGATAGAGGACACATGCAGATGGCACAGTGGTCAACTCAAAGACCATTTGTCTAACATAGGCAATATGCCTACCATACAAACATCGGAGCAGCACCTATAACATATCGCAATGCGGCTTTCAAAGTTGAAGCGAAAAACTGGCGCGAACCTACGAACCACGAGTGTTGCACTACCCTTTACCTTCACTAGAGGTAAACAACAGCATGCTTGTAATCTGATTACTCGCTGTTGAGTTTTTGGAAGCTAACTATTGCATATGCTATTCACAGAAATACAGACTAGCTTGCGAATCATATAACGTGAGCAGAGTTTTAAGTGGAACTATAATGGGAGATCCAAGAGTTCCTACCAATGTTCACACAGTATTTTTCATCCTGTGCACGAGAGGATCTGACCCTAAAATTTGATCTACTGCAACAGAAGATAACGACGCACAGTTTCAATGCATGCACATTAATTATGGTGCTTGATAATTTTAGCTGAACTACCGCTAGGGAATCGAACCCGAGTAATTCTAACTGAAGCCATCTTAATTTATAGCAGGCAGGGTTCGATATAAGAGTTTCTCTCTAGATGATGTAGCAACAAACACTGTCACATATTTCCATATTAACAGAAGGCAATGTTTTCACGCTTCCAAAACGCTGGTAGATACTGCTGACAGCTAGCACATAATCGCGCTATCAGCACCATCAGATATCGGCGTGAATAAAAATGCTGCGTCAATCAATAATGGCAAATATTCGCCTCTGTAATTCCATAAAACAGAATGCATCAAGTCGTGCGCGCCCGTGCGAATGTTCATGCGTTTGATCTTTTCAGCATGCATCGCTGCTTTAAATGTTCTCTAACTGCACATTAAATAATTTTATTTTTATATATATGTATACCAGCGCCATTCTGCACTGAATCAGGGATAAAAAATGCATTTTTTTAACAAACATTGGGCACTATGAAATATGAAGTACGGGGAGTCAAGTTACAGTGAGAAAACATTTCATTGAAACACATATTTAATAACAAATAACCACTGTAGAGCAGCGTAAACATTTTGTTGGTGTAATCTATGAAATTATCTGTCATAAGCAGGGTCCGGATTTTGACGACCTGTCATCTTAATTGGTGCTCAAGGCATTACTAACGTGTACATAAATCTTTATCATGGGTCACAGATTATTAAAATGCACATTTATTGTGTCAGTTTTGGTCATTTATGCCATTTTGTATTTTAGTGCATTTTTTTTATTTTATATGATTATTTGGTCATTTTCTTGCCTTTTGCACGTTTATTCGGTCATTTTCTAGCATTTACACTCAGTAAATAAATATTTTTATATTATTGACGTTTTATATAAGGATAAGTTTTCAAACTTCGGAAATTTCAGTATTCAACTAATAAAACACAGTAATTTTGTACATTCTTTACTATGAGTTGGGGAAAAAAATTAACATTCCTCGTTAGTCTGGAAAGGGTTTCTGCGGGTGGAGAGGTGGCTATTGTCAAGGGAGCCGATATGATTACTGTTACGAATTCATGTCCCGAAACTAGGATGAGAGGCCAGTTTTCCCTTTTGCGGATTAATAAGTGTTTACAGTCATGTCCTTGTCCTTGTGTCGTGCCATTTTTAGCTGTGAAGTCCTCTTCATTCACTATGAATTTTGTACAATCTGAGAGCTTGGTAGAGTTAATGCTACAGTTTTGTAAGAACTCATAGAAAACAATTTTGTTGATTTTCTTTTCAAAGTCTTTAAACAAGGAAAAAATATATAGTTTTAATTAATTTTCTAAATTATCTCATTGTTATGTCTACTTTGTTTTACTAGTATAGCAGTTATATCCATGTACAAATTAATTTATTAGCGTCTGTACACTAATTTTAGTAAATTAAATACATATAAGTTTTAGGTCATTTTTTTAAATTTTAAGTCATTTTTAGGGTATCAAAATCTGGGTCCTGGCAATAACTAAGAAGATTCCTACCTCATGAAGGGTACAATGTACAGTTTGCAAGACTAATAAAATTCTAAATCGTATCCAATAATACTCCTAATCATCAAAAAGTGAACTAAATTCCAAAATAATAGTCTCAAATACAGTATTACAACTGTAGCAAAGCTGTATATACACCTAGTGTAACTGAAATAAAATTTCTTCTTTTACTCATTAAAGAAGAGGTAATTTTGAGCGGGATGGCTCAGGGGTAAAGTCTGTGGCCCGCATTCGGGATGTCTCGGGTTGAAATCCCGTGGGCCTACCAATCTGTCCGAGGTTATTTCGTGGTTTTCCTCAGTCGCCAAGGTAAATACCGGATTGGATATTTAATACCACGACCCAAAGTTCCATGTTAAGTTTAAAACAATAGTAAAATGAAAAATAAGTGGTAATAGCGAGTGCTATGCCATCTATCTACAGACAATGTAAGCAGTTAGACTGGACGGCACCCTAAAGCCATCTGCACGGCACGAAGCAAAAGATCCGGCTGCCATGCGCTGGGGGTCTCTGTGGGCACGTGACGAAGCAAGATGGCATTTCCAGGGATGAGACCTAGAAGGCTAACTGTCCGCCTTTCTGTGTGTGGGCGGTGGTTGGACTGGACGGCACCCTAATGGCATCTGCACAGCATGAAGCAGGTGGTTACAGGGATGAGACCTAGAAGGCTAACTGTCCGCCTTTGTATGGGAGCGGCGGTTGGACGGGACGGCACCCTAATGCCATCTGCACAGTATGAAGCATGTGGTTACAGGGATGAGACCTAGAAGGCTAACTGTCCGCCTTTATATGGGAGCGGCGGTTGGACTGGACGGCACCCTAATGCCATCTGCACAGCATGAAGCAGGTGGTTACAGGGATGAGACCTAGAAGACTAACTGCCCGCCCTTTTTTGTGTGGGCGGTGGTTGGACTGGACAGCACCCTAATGCTATCTGCACAGCATGAAGCAGGTGGTTACAGGGATGAGACCTAGAAGGCTAACTGTCTGCCTTTGTATGGGAGCGGCGGTTGGACGGGACGGCACCCTAATGCCATCTGCACAGCATGAAGCAGGTGGTTACTACAGGGATGAGACCTAGAAGGCTAACTGTCCGCCTTTATATGGGAGCGGCGGTTGGACTGGACGGCACCCTAATGCTATCTGCACAGCATGAAGCAGGTGGTTACAGGGATGAGACCTAGAAGACTAACTGCCCGCCTTTTTTTGTGTGGGCGGTGGTTGGACTGGACAGCACCCTAATGCTATCTGCACAGCCTGAAGCAGGTGGTTACAGGGATGAGACCTAGAAGGCTAACTGTCCGCCTTTATATGGGAGCGGCGGTTGGACTGGACGGCACCCTAATGCCATCTGCACAGCATGAAGCAGGTGGTTACAGGGATGAGACCTAGAAGGCTAACTGTCCGCCTTTATATGGGAGCGGCGGTTGGACTGGACGGCACCCTAATGCCATCTGCACAGCATGAAGCAGGTGGTTACAGGGATGAGATCTAGAAGACTAACTATCCGTCTTTGTATGGGGGCGATGGTTGGGTTGGAGGGCAGCCTAATGCCGTCTGCACGGCACGAAGCAGAAGATTCGGTAGCTATGCGTTAGGGTCTCTGTGACACGTGACGGAGCGGGTGGTTACAGGGATGTGACCTAGAAGGCTAACTGTCCATCACATATCGTTCTAAGAGTTATCCACCAACAGATCCGTCGCGATATGACCAAGAAGTTACAGCGACGTAAAATAAAATAGAGTAAAAAAAGGGGTAATTTGAAAAAAATTATTAGAATTAATACCATAAGCCCTTTTCAAATTACGAAATGAGTTCACAGTACGTAGTGAGACTTATGACTATTTCACGAATAACCTCTATATAAATAAGACCTCATATTACAGAATGCACACAATGTAAGAAATCACCATACGCCACGTACCATTGGACCAACTGTTGAATTATGAAGCAATGACTAACCACTAACCTCAAAATGAGTTAGTGTTACATTTACAATACAAATATAAACCCTCTGGAAGAAAAGACATTTTTAAAACAAACTATTTAACGCATGACGCGTTCAAATCTTAAAGCCAACGTTTTACAATAATCGGAAACAAATAACGGAGGATGACGATTATCTCTTCCTGTGATATGACAATTATCCTGTAATCAAGCCGTAGTTAGTTGATATCCAAGATGGTGTTCAACACCATTCGTTGATACGTGTCTATGTATTATGAGTGAATAGTCCTTATGGTCTCAGTGGTTTAAACAACATTCGGCGTTTTGAATGTCTGTGGTAGTGTACTAGAGCATGTTTATTTAAAGGATGTAATTTATTTCGATCATATCAATACCTTAATAATACCTAGATCACCTGATCAAGACAAGGATTTCATAAATGGAAAGACAGATGCATAATCATACATATACAAACTTAATGTGTTAATAGGATGCTTTAGAACAGTGGTGGCGAAAACGGGACTCGCGAGGCAGCGTGACTAGCAGGCGCCACTCCTTTTCTAGCCGTCTATTCATTTGTTTTCTATATGTGGTGTAGTGCTCGTTGCATATTTTATGACTCGAGGGAGAAAGCATATCTAAAAGCATGCACGCATAATTGTTTTAATTTTTTTTAATTTTAACCGTCTTCTAATTCAGCTAGAATGTAGTGGACAGCTTTAATCTATAAGTATATTAAAAAAAACCTAAATTTTTGATAATATGTAGAATGGTCTAATTTAATGGGCTGCTCCGAGATCAGAATTAGCATTTTGAAACTTTCGCTTGGAAGTAAAAAATAACTTAATTCACTTCTTTGAAAAGTTTAATATAAACAGCATATAAATATAATTTTCTAACAAGCTTTATTAATATAAAATGCCGATATGATGAACATTTAGGATTTTTAAAAAAATATTCGTTACTTATTTAGGTGCATAAGCCAGAGAATGTTTCATAAATTATAATTCTTGATTTTGATCATTAATTTCTCACATTGGCTGTGAATTGTCACTAAGTTAGAAAGCTGAACCAGACTTGGAGAATTCAATGTCACGACAGTAACTCGAACCATGAATATTCAGCTCTCCGTGTTGAGCTACCGTATCGGCATGAAATTGAAATAAATTGTATGTTTTAAAGAGTTCTACATTTTTTTGTGTAGTATGTTTTTGCCTCTGTCTTATGGTTTACTTCTTATATAAAAGTCCTTTCGAATGAAGAAGACATCGTGGGCTGTACCGAGAAAATTAAAGATGTACATTTTATTTGTTAGGCATATGCCCTAAATACATAGTGATTTAATCAAAATCTTTAGAATGCATTTTTAGCAAATAAAAAATATCGAACATTTTGCCACGTAAGGGTAGTTTGGTTGGGGGATCTTCATGAAAATCTTCTTGTTTCATCTTTGGAAGATACTGAACTTAAATACCAAGTTTGGTATTTATTGGACACTTCATTTTAGAGTTTTATGGTTCAGAGATACATACAAACAGACAGACAGAGGGACATACACATAGCCTTTTTTCTAACAATGTTTTTTTTTCTTTTATTCAGGGGCGTCAAAACATATTTCGCTGAGCTCTCAACATAGATTATTTTGGTGGAATACAATACTTTCTCTTATCTAGTATAGGCAGGTGGCAAGGAAAGTAAAAAGCACTTCTACCTATATTGTCGTTTTTAAGCTTATCGCATAGTTAGAGGGGGAGGAGGGAGGGAGGGAGGTAAAATCAATTTCTTACATTTCAAATGTCTGAGTTTTAATTTTAATAAATGGTTTCTAATATGTATCTGTATGATTTAGCATTTCTTTTTACTTTAATTACAATCACAAGGATTTACACAAAGCAGATAGCTATAGCACAAATAGTAAAAGAATAGCATTACTTGTCAATCAAACCACAAGCATGCATAATAATTCACCGGTGGGAACAGCTGGATTGGCATTGATTGGAACAACTATTGGAATCTTTCTGTGAGACATGTAAAACTCTTTTCTGTACGCAAAGCTTGTGCTTCAAAATCTCTCCACTTGGCTGTATTGCCAGGTTTTTAAATAAAACGCACACTTTCTCGGTGCAGGTTTTTTAAATGCGTTACACGCTCGTAGCTGGGTCAGTGTTTTTGGCAGAGACAGTAGCGCGTCGTGCCGTATCTGTCCTATGTTAAGTAAGTGGAGGTGAGGAAGGTCAGTGCTCAGACCACAAAAAATGCGGCTGGCGCGGTTTGCCAGCGGAGGCGGTTTATACTGCGCGCAAATAAAAAGCTTTCGATTGTTTAGACACTCTCCCGTGGCCCAGTACATCTCGTAAAGTCTCATTTAACAAAACATCTTCATCACTTTCAACTTTTCGGTGGAGAGCTATAACTACGTCGTTTTAGCTTATAAAATGTTTATATAACAATTAACATGCATGGGTTACAATGCGTTTGTTTTTCGCTTCCGTTGCTTTTTCTCTTATTCAGTCGGAAACATTTGAACTTCGTTTTTAAATCCCTGCCATAGAAAATTCAAGAATATAGATATGGTCTAAATTCCAGTAGTGGGGAATATTGAAGGCATCACAATTCATTACAGGTTTAGTTATTGAAAATAATTGTTTTATTGTTTATTATAAATATATCAAGCAATTACCAACTGATATTATTTATTCTGAGCATAGTACAAGACATTATCGAACTTACTGATTTTAATCGCTAAAATTGGAGGAGCAGAACAGATTCCCTTTAGTAATAGGCCTTCTTTTTAAACTAAAATAATATTTAAGACCATACTCATTTTTCTTTGCATTAAACTCAAATGCCACAAGTATGAACTAAAGTAATACTACTAAAATTGAGTAGCAAATATATTTAAAACGTGTAAATGACTGAATATCTATTAATAAAGTTTTAAAAATATGAAAATGCACTATTTGATTCTTCAAGCTCTTCTCAGTTTTGGATATAACAATCATTAGGAAGCAAAGTTTCCCGCCATATCTGCTGAATAATCGCGAATCTACCTTAGGCTGTTGAATGTACATTTACACACACCCTCAAAGGTTAGTGCATTTTAATGAATTCTGTGTGTAAAATGTCGTATAATCAACTAAACCTTATTAAATACCAATAATGGATTCATAACAATGATTTCCGCAATTAGCGCAAGGAATTGTGGGCTAACATAATGCATAAAGTCGACCCCCTTGACTGTTATGTTTGCATTTGCACAACTGCCAATTAACAATTTTAGAGTTAATTACGATGCTATAACGTACTACTTAGAAGGCATAGCCACTACGGTAGATTTAGCTATCAACTTTAAAACTTACAACTTAAATGCAGAGCAAGTTTATAATGCCAGTCACACTGGCAGCTGTGCAAACACAAGGTAAAAATGAAAGTTGGCAAGATAATCCAGTATTGTTGATCGAAATATTGACCTAGTTTTGCATTTACATGTTGCTGTGGATGCAGCAGGTGACTTACCAAGTTTTAATCTGCAGGTAGACGGTTGTCCTTGTACTCTACTATTCTTGTTATCACACACAGACACTTACATATGGCACTTTAGGTCACTGGATAGTGCGTCTTTGTCATTTGCTGCGTTTCATTCCGAGTACGAACTAAAAAATGTAAACCCGTACCGCTATTTAGTTCGAAATGTTGGCATTTCTGTATGACGAGGTAAAGCAGCTGAGTCACACTATTAAAAAAAATAACACCGCCTTGGCGGGAGGAACTAAATCTTAAAACTAAAACTTCTAACTACCTGCCACACTCTTTTTCGATCCACTCTCAAACATGCAATGACCTTGTAAATGTTCCTTAACCCTTTCTGAATGTGAAACAGGAGGAGAAGGTGCTGTTGGTGGTGTGAAAGAGAGAGAGAGAAGCAGGGTCGTATAGGTAAGAGACAGTGAGAGAGAGAGAGTGAGAGAGAGGTAGGGAGAGGGAAACTTGCGTACGTCACGTGACAGCGTCTTTCGCTGGTCTTTTTTATTTTTTTTTATTAAGAGTCGCGTTATTTTTTTCCACTTTTTCCCCCTTTATCGCCGACTACCGTCCCCCTACCGCTCCTGACAGACCGGCGAGCTCAACAGCAATAACGTTGGGAAAGGTCTGGGCTTCTTTTTTTAAAACAGCCTCTCCCCTCCTTACTTTGATTCGCACACTCGCGCTATCTCTGTCTCTTACACTAGCGGCTCTGTTTGGTCTCATTGCATATGTGATAGGATAGACGAAGCAGTGACCAAGTTCATTAACCCTGTGTGACGTTATGTGCCGGGCAATCTCAGAAAGGGGAAAAATAATCGCATTATTCACAGTGAGGGAGAATTACACCCTTCTGTGACACCTGGAGATGTGGACTAACTATCTGCAAGCGATAGAATCCTTGTTGTAGCACCAATGCTCCCACACTTGCCTAGAATCCATAGAATATTAACGCAACTCTTAAGAGGAGCTTATATCTTATCAATAAGCAACGATCTTTCGGGAATTAGAAAATATTATCATTCTAAGCTAAACTTTCACTATCTTAGAATGTTATTCACAACTAGGGATACCTTATAAAATCTTATATAAATTATATGTAATGCATTTCCCTCCAGTTTTCGTTTTAAAATAAAAATCTAGGATTCAGTTAAAATGAAATGATTGACTTTCACTGCGTTTTACTTTTTCTACTACGTACAGTAACCAAAGGAATTATTGTATCCCATCAAAAAATTCAGTACCGAGATTTTATCCAAAATACTGGTTTGAAACCCCCTAAACTCAAAAAAAGCATTTTAGTAAAAGATCCGTGTGCGTGTGATGTGCCTGTAAGGAGAACAACTCAAAAACGAAGAGGCTTATAAATATAAAATTTGGTATTTAAGTTAATTATCTTACAAAGATGAGACAAGAAAATTTTTATGAAAATCTCCCACCCAAACTACTGTTTATACGGAAAACTTTTCGATGTTTTTATTTTTTCAAAAATGGCTCTAACGATTCTGATTAAAATACCATTTATTAGCATCCTTTCATGACAGTAAAATGTATATCTTGAATTTTCTGGGAATAGCCTGTGAGGTCGCCTTCATTCTGAATGATTTCTGTATAACTGATAAACTATAGGAGTTAGACAAAATCTTAGTATAGAAAAAATGTCGATCTCGTTAAAGCACACAATTTTGTGGCAAATACAACCTTTGTGGCCTTAACCATTTTCGAGATATTCTTTGTTATTGGTTTGAATTTTCAAATACGTGTGCTTTTTTCAGGTGGAAAATCGCTATTAGTTTTTTTCCCCCTCGTAGTCATACAAAGAGAACGGAATTTCAAATCCATTACATAGTGACCCGCCTTTAAAAGATTTGACTATCGCTTAAGCCTACTGTATTCCATATCCCTTGTGCTACAAGGAAATATGTAATAAAGCCATTTCTACAAAAATTTATCTCAAGTAATATGAAGTAGATAAAATAAGCTTTTTTAGGAATAGCTTATTGAAGAATGGAGAGAGAAAGTCATGTAAATGTAACATCAGAGTTTTTAATTGCCAAGACACTGAGTATGATGAATGGATTTATGATGGCATATAGAACCAGAGTCCTTGGCCTAGAAGCATACTTCACGTTCACTAGCTCAAACTTGCCCCTGACGGGAAACTAACCCGGCCGCAGATAGACGGCAAGCATGTTACCTTCACACTGCAGAGTTGCAGATACATTAGTAAACATTCGTGTTTGTGCTAATAAAAGAAAAATCTGAAGATTGATAATCACACGACTTTCTCTAACTGTTAATGTTTATTTTCATAGGAATTCTAAGAATGTCAAAACTGCATGGTTTTCTTCCTATTTTTTTGTTTTGTTAATAATCAAATTATAAACACGAGGATAACGACAATCAACATTTAAAAAGCGAGTCAATATACTCTTATCTTGGTATAACATGAGAAACATAAGAATGTCCACTTAACATTTCAAATTACACTGTTTAAAATACTGGAAAATTCAAACGAACAAGAGAATATTTGGGAAATGAGCAATGCTACAAATGGATGTTTCTGATAAACTGTATGTTTTTATGCGATATGCAATTTTCTTCTAATAAGACTTTGTTTGTTAAGTTCCCAGTTCTATAACTAACAATAAAAATTAAAGAATTTTCCATTTAAATATTCAATTTATTCGTATCCGGTTTCAATTTTTTAAATTATGTTGGCGAGAGAAGAGCAGAAAAACACTCACACACACAAAGAGAGAGAGAGAGAGAGAGAGAGGGAGGGAGGGAGAGGGAGGGAGAGATGAGCAAGGATTTTTCTATTCTAAAAATGCGATTTCTGAATTCAGGAGGCCTTAAAACGTGCATTTTCTATGAAATCTTAAATCAAAATTCTTACTGATATATTAATACTTGCTCTACTTTAAGAAAACGGTAGAGAAAGTCAGAAGTATGGCTGGAAATATGATGCCCCTAATAGCAGCAGCTATAAGTATAGAAAATCCCCATTTTAAGAAGTAAGACGATTATACAGAAGTTGGCGACACTGGCAAAGCAAGAGGTACAAGCAGACCGATCAGCCTTGACTTTGCATCTGAGGGCAAACAATTAATCCATTTATTCTTCAAGGCCGGCCACCATGCTATAGAATCTGTATTAATAACCATTACGCTGCCAACTTCAGGTCATAAAATGCATCCAAGTGCTATCCGGTATTTTTAACTATGATTACTTCAATTTTGTGTGCGTTCAGCTCAACAAAACCATATTCTTATCCAAAATGTCAAATGAGAGTAGTGTAAATGAAATATATAATTATAGCTGAGAAAATCGCTGCAATAACTATAATTTTGTCACGGAATCGATTATTGCCAATAGTAAGCTTGAAATATTACACGGTTGCTACAAGTTTAGGATTTTAGCCCCTTCTGTTATTTTTGGGTTTAGGTTCATCGTATTCGCCGATGACGATTATTTTAATAGTAGACCTTAAGATTGAAAGTAAATTCAAAATAAGTAGCTGAATGTTTGCTATGAATGCAACAGATTACTCCAAAAATAAGACTTGCGAATTATTATGAGTGACAAGACTATAGGTTTGTTCCAACATACGGTTCTGAACGGGTTCCGAACTAATTCCAACACATGCTAATGCACATGCGCCAGTCCGGTACGCTCACAGAACTAATTCGGAATTTTGTGTGGTTGGAACACTACTTGAACCGTTCGCGTTCTGTCACGGCCTTCTTCGTTGCACGGTCAATCAGAAGACGATCAAATATCTACGTTTACAGCGTTGATGAATGAAATCAAACTCCGCCGATGTATATGTATATATATATATATATATATATATACACACACACACACACACACACACATACGTACATCGTAAGCGTTTCTTTCATACTGATTCCAGTCCTAATATTCGAGCAAAAATAAATCGCGTTCGTTTATCGGCTTAAAGCCATTGACACTGAGTTATTGCGAATAACAATTGTAATACCTACATAGATATTATATTTAAACCAGAACCCGGAAAAAGTAATTTAACACAATTCCAATTTAACATTAGGTTTCCTGCTACAGAAGCTTCTAAACACAATGTTTAATTTAAAACTCCAATACTCTGAGACAATGACACCCCACATAAATTCTATTCCGAACGTAATGCAAATAATACAAAACTACATGGTACCAATGTATGCTTATAATCAGGGTTAGGATTTTTAGTTGCAAATTTCAGATGAAAAAAGGAAGGGAAAAGGTGCTCAAATAAGGTGAAAAAGGCTCAATAAGGTGCTGGTTTATTTAAGGGGATGCACAACTGAAATTGCTATTTTCTAAACTATCCATTCAATTGGGCTGAAATTTTTATTTCTTTATATATAACTGTTTTGTGAATTATAGCCCAGTCTTAATAATTCTCGGAACTGCGCGGTTGAAGTTATTGTCGTCTCTGCCTGCCCAGGCTTCGTCTCCACGTAAACAGATGACGACGTCTCTCACAGCAACAAACTCACATTCACGAACAACAGGCTACTGATTCTGGTGGAATAGAATCACTCATTTTCAATTGCATTATTGCGGGCTACTTTATAGCAGTAAAGTGAGAGAAAGAGGTTTTCGTCGAACACAATTATTTTCCATTGTTGCGGGTGTGCTTTCAATTCCCGCGCGGCGTTTACTGAAACAGGTAGACTTACTATTCGCACGTACACAGCAAGCTGAGGAGACGTTAATTGAAAGTTAAAGAATAAATTGGAATGAAACTTAAAAGAAAAAAGGGGATTATGGGCATGGTTGTGGGGAAATGGTATAAAGGTGCCAAAAAGGGGTAAAGGTCCCAAAATAACGGAATAATGTTTAAATGGAAATAATCCTCTTCTTCGGAAGTCGATGCATCATTAAAAAGATCACTGTCACCTTCTAAATCACTCATTATTGTTATCTTTGAACGCTGTTTTGCTCCCTGGCTTTGTTAAACGTTTGTTCTTTTCCTCAAGTATGTCGCCATACTACTCAACAGCGAGCAACTGCTTACCAAACACCTTTGCTATTCCGTATTGAGAAATAAACACGAATGGAGGAATAAATTACATATTCAAATTTATTTTCTACTGAATACAGAGAGTATGTCGCTTTTTTAATACTCTCTGTCGGGTTTGTTCCAAGCGATTAGAATCGATTCTGAATTAACTGAGTATGCGCTGTAGACCATACAATCTGCGCATGTCTGGAATTTTCAGTTCCTATTCTTAATCACGAACCGATTTCACTCGTTCCGAACTAGTTCCCAAATACGTTGAAACAGCAAACTGCAAATTCAGAATTGGTTCTGAACTGATTCTCTGTCGTGTTGGAACGCCACTTAGCTACTGCGCACACTCAGATAATTCGGAATCGATTCTGAATCCTGTGGGAACAAACCTTATGATCTAAGGTTTAACTTTAATGCTGCCTGTACTGTCTGATTTTAATCCCACCCTTTGTTACACTCTGAGCATATGAACGTTGGTGCAATAGTACCGGATAGTAGAGCAGAGAATTAATTGTTTATGACACGAACTTTCACTGCGAAGTGAAATAATTATTAAATATCCGTTTTACTTTCTCTGTTACGTATGGTAAGAGGGAAAGTGTTATTTATATTCCATCAAACAATTCTATGTGGAGATTTCACTGGAAATAAATGTTTTGAGGCCCCTGAATTTAAAACAATTAGAAAAACTGTTTGTGTGTGTATGTGTGTAAGTGTGTCTGTGAACAGCTAATTCAAAAATAAAGTCAGTTAAATATCAAACTTGGTATTTAATTTCATCTTCCAAGGATGCGACACATCGATTTTCAAGAAACTTCCTCCCCAATAAACTACCCTTTGCATGGAAATTTATCTTAAAATCTCGAATTTTCTGGGAACAGTGAAGTCCTCTTCATTCTGAATGACTTTCGTATAACTAATTGACAAAGCCTAAGAGAGACAAAATCTTACTACACAAAATTGTAGATCTCGTTAAAGTACTAAACAATTTACGCCAAATAAAACTTTTTGTGTAGCTAACCAGCTATTCCTCCTTATTGGTTTGAATTTTCAAATACGTATACTTTTCTCAAATGGGAAGTCATTCGTTTGTTTTACATTCTTTTCTCTCTCCCCCCTTCTGTCTCTCCCTCTCTCTTGGTCATATAAAAGAACGAAATTTCAAAGCCATAATTAGCAACCAACTCTAAAAAGATTTGACTAACGCTTAAGCTTACTTTGTTCCGCTATTCCCATTGAGCTTAAAAGGGAGTGTGTAATAAAAACATTTGTACAATTTTTATTTAGATTATCATGAAGTAGGTAGAATAACAAGGTTTTGTAATGATAGTTTAAGAATGGGTAGAGAAAGTCATGTGAATGTAACACATATATTTTGGTTTGCCTTTACATTTGAAATGTTCACTGCAATTAGCGTGCATCTCGCGTTTTTTAATACTTAACGAAAAACACAAAAAACAAAAGAAGGTGAAACCTCTGGAAAGAAATACGAAGCAATAAATCAAAAAGTGCGTGACGCTCGGGGTAAGAAACAAAAAAAAAAAAAAAGGTACATTCATGTTGTGAAGGAACAAGGGAAAAGTAGACAATTAAGAAATCACGTCTAGACAGATGACAAGCCACGACAGAATCTATCACGGTGACCAGTTGTCTGTGCAGTCCATGTGACCTTGGCAGTATACATACCTCTTTATCGGCCAGTCACACTAAACAACTCCCATTAGAGAAGCTTATTGGCTCAAATTGTTAATAGCTGCCCCATCTACATTACTTTAATTAACCGACTGTTGTAAGATTTTTACTGTTTCAAATTTCTATACTTTTTCTTATTTCTTTGCGAATCTTGCTTAACATTACAGAAACTATGAATATGTTCCTTAACAGGCTTCTAAACAAGGGAATATTTGTACCTTAACGTAATTAGGAAAACCAGTTTAATAACTTGCAGGCTAATTAGCAGTCAATAAAAAACAAATATTAAGTAATTACAAATAGATACCTATCTAGATTTATGGAAAGAGTCTAAATCGATGAGCTTTAAGTAAACGATAACCTGGTGCAAAACCAGATACTGAGAAAAAAGCAAAATATTTATATTTATTTTCCTGCCTCACTTCCAACAATCACAACTTTTAGTGCATTTATCTTCATGTCGTATTCCTTACTTGTCTGCATTAGCATTTTTCTTAGGGACTTTTTCCCCTCTGTCAGCATTGCCATATTATCACCAAAGCTTGTATGTTTTATTCTTCTTCCTCCGCTAAAACTCCCATTGTTATAGAAATAATTTCTTCAGGTGACAACGTTAAAATATGTGGTTCATATGCGGAGACGAAAATGAAAGAGAAAAGAATGGAAAAAGTTGGGTCTAAAGTGAAGCATCTGCCTTTGGGAAGAAGGCTATGATTGCTTGACTGAACTAGTGAATGGTAGAAATCTCTTAAAGCAGTGAAAATAAAAGAATTCTCAGGTTTTGTCGCCGTTTTACTCTTGGTGTATGAATTATATCACCTGTTCGTCGCCACTCTTGGAAAGTGTAACATTTTCTCAAATTTGCGATGATGGAAGCGAAAGTTCTTATAGCTACAAATGTTCAGATTTATCCTAATTATTCCGTAGTCCTGGCTTTTAAGACCTTTGATAATCCCCAATAATGGAAGATCAAAACTTCAGAAATGTTGAGACTATTACAGATGACTTCGGTGAATAATTCAACGATGCCTCTAACTTGGATCATGAGATATACAAGAGAGTTCCATTCAAGTTTACATTTAAATTTATCAGCCAGGTGGTTGTTGGATTTGTGGGATCGAACTGTGCACATATGTTTGGAGTCCATAGTCTCGTTTGCGTGGCTGTGAACAGTTTCTGGCGGCAAAATACCCGCCTCTTGCACGGTGATAGGCGGAACAGACTCGACATACGGTATTATTTCCACTCCAATTTCCTCACATATTTGTTTTCCAGATTCAAATGTGGTAGAGCTTCAAATCACAGCGCATGAAGAAAATTGGCGTTCGCTTTGATAACTCCACCTCCATACTGGAAAAGAGAGCGAGGCCAGAAGAATTCTGTACATTTGCTTCAAGAGTGTTCATTTTTTGTTCCAAATTTCTTATGACATGGAAGACAGGAAGCGGCAGTAGGATAGAAGTAATATTCGATATATTTCTACGAATATATAAGGCGAACATAATAAAAAAAAATTTAAGTACTCCATCACTACTTGGAATGAATATAAAATACAAACGAAACGTTGTGAAATTACTAGAATTTTATTTATAAGTATATTGATATGTATTATTTTTTGGTTCTGATTTAAATTCATTTAAATTTTATTGGAAATTAATTTTTATTGCTTGAGTTGCTTTTTTTACTTTATTATAACGAAAAATTGTAGGTCCTACAAATTTGTGATAAATGTAGAATCTCGAGGATAAAATACCAAGATTTTCATGGGATTTGTTGCACTATTAACCAACCATATACAATAATAGTATAGGTAGAATAACATTTTGATTGTCTGTAAAATGCCTGTTAAGGGGGGGACTCTAGGTTTTGGAAGTTCTTTGTTTTTTTGTGCATTTTTCACATTTTCATAATGATTAGTGTTTTCACATCTCAGTGTATCAAATTTGAATTCATTCTAACGTATATTTTGAATTATTTTGTTAATAAAGTAAAATGAATTAATTAATTTAGAAAAAGTCCCTAGCGTCTCAAATTTTATGTTATCATGCAACGTTTATTCAAGCAATTTTTACTTTCTCTACTGCATATAGTAAGTAGGGGAAGTATTGTATTCCACCCAAAAATTCGATACCGAGATTTCACCGGAAATACATGTTTTGAGTCCCCCTGAATCCAAAAAAAACATTTTTGGAAACATGTCCATGTGTGTGTCTGTGTGTGTGTGTGTGTGTGTGTGTGTGTGTGTGTGTGTGTGTGTGTCTGTGAACAGCATAACCCAGAAACGAACAGTCAGATAAACACCGAACTTGATATTTAGGTTCAGTATCTTCCAGAGATGCGACACGAAGGTTTTCAAGAAAATTCCCCCACCCCAGATTACCCTTTACATGGAACATTTTTCGAAAATTTTAAGGATTTTGATTGAATATATCATATGTTTATGATATTTTTATGACAAATGAAATGTATATCTCGAATTTTCTGGGAATGTCTCCAAAAGTATTCTTCATTGTGAACGACTTTTGCATAGCTAGTAAACCATAAGAGATAGACAAACTTTTACTACACAAAAAATGTAGATCGCGTTAAAATACACAATTTATGTCATATACATTTTTTGTTGAGTGAACCATTTTCGAGATATTGCTTGTTATTCCCTTAAATTTTCCAAACTTATACTTTATCTCAATTTTTATTCAATTTCTTTTTGTCCTGGTAATGCAAAAAAAATGGAATACTCTACATAGCAACCAGCTCTTAAAATGTTTGACTATAGCTTAAAGCCTACCAATTCCCCTTGCATCTACAAGAAAATTCGCAATAAGATTAACATCTCGATATTTCGATTAACATGAAGCATATGGAGAATAGGCGTTTGTAAAAATAGTTTGTACAAGAGTAGAGAAAGTCATGCGAGTGTAACACATCAGATTTTTTTATTTACCAAGATTTATTCAAGCAACTTTTATACATCTGATGTTGCAAAGAGATGTGAATCAAAATGCGATATAAGCAGCATTTTGAATGAGAAGAAATGTTGTTTTGAGAAATAGTCAATTTTATGTGGGTTTAAGCTATAGGCAACGTAAGGATAATTCAAATGACACTCTGAGACTTTTAAAAATGACCACCCATGAAAATAATATCCATATTTCTCGTGTGAGGAAAGGGTTATGACAGAAATTTAAGGGAAAAAATGGAATTTTGGACCATTTTGTGGTAAAAATTCTGTAGGGTGCTCGCAAGTTCAGGTCATAATTATAAAACTTCAAATAATTTGGAAGCAAAAAATATAAACAGTATGTAGTATACTATAAAACCGGGTGTGAATGTTATACATTAGATATTTTCTTCACACCTCGTAGTTCCTTGAAATGGCATCTTCAAAGAGGTAAAATACGAAAAACATAACAGGAACAAAACTAGAAAGAATTCCAGAAAACATCTAAGATTCGTTTAATTGCAGAAGTGAAACAGAAAAAGCTGATATGTTAAGTATGGAGGATGATGGAACAAAATCAGATTTATGTTGCTCATGAAACATCAGTTGGCACTTAAGATTATTTAGATCAGGTTTTTACGTGAACCGGATGCTAATGAAATAGACATTTCTTGTCCATACTCCGTCAGCACGACATATCGTCATGCAATCTGAACAACGTGCTAATGAGTAACATGTCCATCTCAATTACTCTTGTCACCAACTGTTTCCGCTTCTCTAGTCATGGAACCCTTGAGCTTCGACTCTTTTTTAACGTTAACTGTCAACTACTTCCAGAGTAGTTTTAAGAAACCCTTCGGCTATACATAGGTCAAGCGTTCGAAAACCGTTAGAGTTCTTTGTTTGATAGAATTACCTTTAATATCATTCCAAGGGGGTTCTAGCAAGACTTAAAATATTAGTTAATAATATGGTGATAGAACAGGTGTCATGCCTTAAATATCAGGGGTGTGAAGTGACATTGAAATATTACGTTGTGATGAGAACATGTTCAACACTCTCAATATCTCAATCCATAGCATTTATTATCAGATAGATAAGGTATTTTTATTGGTTTCAAATTATTTAAGTTATTATACCAGTACTTAGTGCATGGGTCGTTGACCGTATATGCATATTTTGGATAAAGGTATGGTGACAAAATAAACAACAGAAAAAGGTAAGAAAACAAAAACACAAGAAAAGGAAAATAGAATAAATTACCTTTGATAACTGAACAAATTTGACCTAGCTTTGCGCACTTTAGCCAAGAAATTGCCCATGCTTTGCCAGTTCCTCTGGTCAGCCAGTAGCTCCCAACATGCCAATCTCTTTCTTGATGGACTAAAGAATTTTTCTTCGATTGTTCTCTGATTCTCCCACTGTACACATTCCACCAAAATATGCTTCCAGTCTTCATCCAAATCGCAGAATGGGTAGATTCTCCTGCCAGAATCGTCAGTCATTTTCTGTGCCCTCCAGCCCCCATTTTAAACCATCCCATTCCTGATCTTTCTTCCTAAGTTAAGTATATATGCCTCTTTACCCCAATTCAATTTTATTTCATTTGATAGATTAGAAAATGTTTATTTTTACAACCCGATTCTATTTCCTGTTGGTTGATGTCTCTTAGTCTTCTTTTGACACCTTTCCATATGTTTTTGTCATTTGTTTCAGCTCTTTGCCATACTGACTCCATTCCTATTCTCCTCAAACCCATTTCCAAATCAGCGGCCCATAACTTAGGAGACGGATTTTCTCGCTAGTATTTATAACATTTGGATCATAGTGTGGAGCCTCAGTCTGTACTTCACTGCTGTTATTTTACAGCGTATTGCGTCTTCATAACATCCAACCTCCCTCAATACCCCCGAATTTAATGTGCCTTGTGAAACTCCAAGAACTCTTTTCCAAAGTGCTACCTGCGTTTTGTTTACATGCTCTGCTCTTTCCCATCCCCACATATAACAAAATCGGCCATATTATAGAGTTATACATCTTTTCTAATGTGTCTACACATACGGAGTATGCTTATGAGGATGTTTTTCTATTTTCTGTTAATCATAATAAATATTCAATCTTGCTTAGTTAAGATACCTAACGCATCTGTGAAATTTGGTTAATCAATAATATGCAAGATATCCGAGTTTTATGCCAATTGTTATTCACAATGAGAGTCATATTTTTCTATGTTTTAAAATTCTAGCTTGCAGGTTATTTAAATGTTAACTTTAGAGTAATTTCATTGCTCTAATAAGAATACTTCATACGATGCAGTTTTAAAAACAATAAGATCAAAGATTCAGGTTTTACAGTAAATCAGTTTATAAAAAATCTATTGTATCATGTGTTTTATATTCACCCCTGATTATTGCAGAAAAAATATTACTTCTCTACTCCGCAATATTCTTGAGTTTTCAACGTTTAATAATTTATCAAAATTGGAGTATATATTCATCTTATTTAGTATACTTATGAGATAACATTTGAAAACAGCACAAAACATTTGAAATAAAACAATAAAACATTACATCGTGTGGAGCATTTTTAGTAGTAAAAATGTTGAAAAAGTTATTGCAAGAAAACAAGGTTTAAAATAGAGCGTGCCTATTAATAAGCATGGGTCTGTCCATTTAAAGCCACTGTTAATGGTAGTTCAAATACGCCAAGTGGAAGGAACGAAACCTTTTCTTGAAGTTTATAATTCATATTATTTTATTATAAAATTATTTTTGAATTTTTTTACAATCTTTGGTTAAATTTCATAAATGTATTACCTGAATACTGTGATAATGTAGACCTTAAAGGCGTAGAAAATAACACGCTATTAGCTGATAAATGTATGCCAACCATCATATTATATACTCATTGTAAGAAACAAAAGAACAACTTCTTAATATTTCAAAGCCTATCGCTTAATATGTGCAAAAATTTAAATGAACAACAGCGAATATTTCGGAAATGGTTAATACACCAATAATTTTTATTTGTTATATACCTTATTGAGAGCTACATTTTTATGGGTAATTTGTTATTTTTATATCACCTAATTATAACAGATAGAGAAAGCATTGTATTAAATTAATTCATTTTAAATGAATCTAAATTTGAGCCTAAAATTACAAACATTAATAATCCCATAGCAAAATTCTACAATGTTCACCTTGGAAAGACTGCAAAACCTCTTCTTCCATACCCAACATTAAATCGTGATACCAATTCCAATTCATCTTAAGCGAAACCAAAAAGATTTCGATTTGTTTCAGCAAGACAAGTTACAAATCAAACATTAAATAAAGATAAACATAAAATTCCTATTTGATAATTAAAATAAAATAATGAATGACTTTTAATCAAAAAAGACAAATTAATGCTAATCTAAACTTCATATGAAATTGTTTGTGCTACTATCAAAAAATTCGATATTAAGAAGACAGAAAAATACACATTTTGCGGTCCTCTGTACCCCAACAGAAAAGCATTTTAAGAAAAAGATCTCTGCCCGCGCGAGCATGTGTGTGTGTGTGTGTGTGTGTGTAAGAGAGAGAGAGTGTTAGAGAGAGTGAGTGAGTGAGAGTGAGAGAGAGAGAGAGTGAGTGAGAGAGTGAGCCAGTATAACTCAAACGGTAAAGTACATTTTCCCAAAAATGGTTCCAGCAATTTTGATTAAAATATCATATTTTTGAAATACTTGCGTGCCTAAAAAGTCCATATCTTTAATTTTTTCCGAATATCCAGTGAATACCTCTTCTTTCTGAATAATTTTATATCATTCTGTATAACTGATAAACCATAAAGATAGAATAAATCCTACCACACAAAAAAATGTAGGCTCATTGACATTTACAATTAATTTGTCAAATAACTTTTTCTGTAGCATTAGTCTTTTGGATATATTCGTTGTTTATATCTTTAGGTTGTTCCAGGTTGAAAGTCGTGCGACATATAGTAGCCATCTTATACGATTCTTACTTTTTACGAATGGGTTTGTTAGTAACAGAAGCTGACCGTAGTGCATTGTTTTTTGTATCATGCATGTAACTAAGTTCTAATAGGTGAAACTTGAAATCGTTTCTATTGAGAAGTTTGTCGTTACATAACCTGAATAGAACACTTTGTAGAAATTCTGTAAGACATAAGGGATTATGTGAGGTTGTAACCGGTAAACAAAGGGATGCGAGTATGACACATCATATCTTTTGTTTATCTCTTTTGTTTTTCAGTTAAACAAAACTAATGCGGACTAAGAGGACTTCACAGAAAATTTAAGACACGTTTTGTTTGTCGCAGAAGAGCTCAAACATATGGTATTAGAGAATTTTTTGAGAAAATGGAAAAACAACAGACATCTTCGTAAAGCGTTATTATGGGGAGTTGTGAGTTAGCAGTGGGGGGCCTCCAGTAACTGAAGCAGAGCAAAGCACAGCACAGCACAGCACAGCACCCCACCCTACCCCACGTATGGCATAGTGGGCTCTTTGTGCTTCCAACGTGACTCCTGGGAGAAAGGGATGAAGAGGAGACCCGAAGGGCGACCTTGAAGCGCGCTAGCAAGGACGGGGTCCATAACGATTCCAATATGACAGCATCCAGGCTGGCGTCGGTTAGCCCTAGGAAGGAAGCAGTGCCGCCAAACGCCAGGGGGAAATGTTTATATACAGCAACCTTTGCCGTCCTTTCGCAACCCACCAACCGCCGTCCCCTGGTTCTTCAGCCCTGAAACAGGCGGGGTGAAACAAATGGAAGGAAATGATGCGCAATACCTACGTGGTAGAAGGAGAACCATCCCAGCATGCGCCTACTGACCCGGGGAAAACACATAAAAAATAGGATCAGAGTGGTCGCTCTGACTGGAATCGAACCCAGGACCTCCCGAATGCAAGCCTCCAAGTTACCGTGGAGCCATCTCAGCTCGGTTTGTTTGGAATATACGGAAATCCGAGAAAATTTATGCTCTGGATTCTTAATATACTTCTGACTTACATACAAACTTTGGTATCCGTCCAATTTTCGACGGCTTAACAAATAGTTTGGTAGATATGGGCCATTTTCTGTCTTCACAACCGCAGACAAAATCTACGAAATTGAGTAACATAAAACATAATGTTGCAGTAGACATACAGGGTAATCGAAACGCCCTAGAAACCATAGTAGAAAGAAGAAAAGGAGTGATATCAGTTGTAGCACTAACCAAGTTTACACACTGCCTATTGCCAAATCCTACCTTTGCGGAACGCCGTATAAAAATTACTGTTTCAACGCTCCTACCGAAACTTCCTAAAAATTACGGCAATTTCGTGATAAATGCACATGTAATATGGACCTGTAGGTAATGTAGAAAATGGGCGAGGGGTGGAAGGATTTGAGATATTATTTAGGGGTGGTTTCTGTGGGCGGAGTTGAGATTTCTCTCATACGAAAACTTAGAAATTACTTTTTGGGTACGTGGCGTGAGCGGAGTTTTAAAAATGACTGAAGGAGATAGACAACGAAACGATGTCGAACTGAGGTTTTAGTTCGGAATTACTGAAACTGCTGTCGAAGACAAACGTTTCAAAGTTTTGAAACTTTTGGTGACATCCCCGATGACGCTAGTCCGATAATGTCGCGTTTTAATACAAACCACGCCTCTCTATCTGCTTGCAACTACTCGTATAAATTGTAATATTTGATGATATCAATCTCTAGGGTATTAAGTTCGTCTGCTAATTCCCCCATTTTGTTTTACATTTTAAAAAAGAAACCCAAATAATTTGTTCGAGATTGTTGTCAATGGTATAATAGTAAACCTCTCCAGGAATGTTTTAAACGGAATGCAGTCAAAACTTCATCTAAGTAATAAAGTATGAGTACAGCGTCTCCCAAAAGACTTTTGATAAATGCAGATGAGAAGGGAATGGCATATAGAAGCAGCAATACTGGGGAAAATGTGCAGTTACGTAGTGTACATATATTTCTTTATTGTTCCACTTATACCCCACCTTTAACTGCAATGGTCATATCGGTGGCCTTTTACCCTCGGAACACATTGCCTTTCGGCAGAGGTGTTAACTCATACACAGTTGTGATTGGATTTCTGTTTTTCTTTGGGTTTTATACATTAGATCACGCACATTCACAGTTTAGACTCTGGGAAGGATAGGGAATAATCTTGACTAGAGAAAAATTCCAACTCCCCAGCCGGGCATCGAACCTGGCACACTGAGCTACCAGGCCAGCCCTTAAGTATTTTTGTTATGTGCAGGAGGATAACAAATTTATGAAATTAGTAAGTAGGATCAACCGAGGTAATGTGATAGAAATATTTAAATTTTTGAACATAACTGTAAATACCCATATTAAGTGAAAACACAAATAAAATTACTTAACTGTGTATTTTTAAATTCTTTATTTATTGTTGTATCTCAAAATGATGTAGGTTAATGTTCTCAAGGATAAAAACAAAAGAAATGCTTTCTACGATATTGCCCTCATCAAGTGGGGTATGATAATGCTACAGTAGAACTACAGTGATACAATTATTAACAATAGAAGGATGTAGGGATATTGTAGGGATATAATATATTAGGCCAGGGGCTAATATATTACTTAAACATTTTATTTTTATTTATGTTTTGTATATGACATACCAGGAGTATACCATACACAATTATGGAATTCAACAAAAACCCTGAAAAGCATTTAAAATAAATTAAGATAAACACAATTATCGGTTAGAATAGGAGAAAAAAGTAAGAAAGCTGCAATAATGGTCTTAAGTACATCACAAACCAAATTGCATAGCCATAAATCCAACTATTCTTGAGTGAAAAGCTAAGATTAACACAAACAAAAATCTAAAAATCGTATGTGCTACACTCACATGGTTTTCTCTACTCACTCTTTTCTAAACTATCCTTACAAAATCTTACTCTTCTATCTGTATTTTTGTTAATGTAAACCCTTATTACATATTTACACATTTCGTTGCAGGGGTAGAAGGATACAGTAGTTAAAACGACGTTTTAAAGCCAGTCGTGTGATGACGAAATTTCCTTCTCTTTGCATGAACACGGGGGACGGGGTGGCGATTTACAATTGAGAAGAACGTTTAAGGTATTTGAGCAAAGAATATCTCGGAAATGGTTGTCACAGAAATTTTGACATAAATTGTCTGCTTTAGTGAGATCTGCATATCTGAATATTAAGATTTTGTCTATCTCTTACGATTTGTCAATTTTACAAAATCATTCAAATGAGGAGGACCTCTCAGACTATTCTCAGAAAATTCAATATATATGTATATCTTATTTATCATGCAAAGATATTAAACATATGGTATTTTAACCAATATATTTAGAGTCACTCTTGAGAAAATAAATAACGAAACGTTTACCAAGCAAAGGGTTGTTTGAGGTAACTAATAAAGGTATTATTTTTATAGATAATGATATATAAATGAAATAAGGAGTAAAAAAATAACATATTTTTTAATTTAATTTAACCATTGTATCATTATAAAAATTCTCAACAAAAAAAAATGACAATAAAAGGTAAAAAGGGAGGATTTTCTTGAAAATCTTTGTCTTGCATCTTTGGAATATGCTGGGTTTAAAATGCCAAGCTTGATATTTAACCAACATTTCATTTGAGTTGTGCTTTTCATGGAGAGACCCATACAAACAGACCCTTTTCCAAAGATTCTTTTTTTTATATCCAGGAAGCCAAAATCCAGTGAAATCACGGTATAGTAGTTTTAGGTGGAATGCAATGCTTCCTCTAGAGCCACTGGAGAAAGTAAAAACAAATTTTTGGCTTCAGTGTTAACATCGAAAGTTAACAGAATGATTCGCTTGGTTTTATTATACATTAATCTATAAAACTGAAAATAGCTTAAACATTTTAAAGAGACTATAAACATTACATGTTTCACCTTTGATTCTAATATCTCGAACTTACTTTAAACAAAACCATCACACATGTTGTTAAAAAATGAAATATAACAAAAACCCTTTGCAAGTAAACAGCCAGTTAAGCTACGAAAACCTTCCTGAATCTCTTATCTCTGCGTTATTGGAAAATATCCGAATTAAACATCAAATTTTATTTATAAACTATATTATTCAAAGACAAATATGTACACCTTATTTATAATTTATGTTTTATTTGTTTTGTTATATTCAGGGATCTTGAAAAGTATGTTTTTCTCTACCCTAGGTTACCGGTGAAAAGAGTGTAAAAGAATTATTATTTAGCTTTCCACGGAGACTTAAAGCAATAAACGTACAAGTTAAATAAATAGGATTTAATTTAATACATTTCAAATAAGAAGCAGAAGGCTATAAAACTCAGTTCTATTGAAAAAAAACTTGACTGGTTCATTTGATAAAAAGGGATTATTGTCTTCAATAAAAAATTACTCCCAAACCTTGCTTTGTATACAAATCATTCGAGTTTTTCTGATGTATTTTATATTACTTTCGTAGGTTTGGTCTTTCAAAATAAAGTAATATGTTTAATTTATACGCAGTACAGTAAGAACTGGCCAATCTTAAAACGTTCCTACCACTTGGAGGAACATTTGAACACCTCTCTAATCTACAAAGAGGAAATGGCAGTTGTACGTATGGCACAAAAACAACATCGACCAGGTCCAAATAAAACGGCTTAAAATAATGCACAGTCATCGTTAGGGCGAAGCCTCGTCATCAGATTCTCTCATGAATTTGCATTTGATACCCTCATCTGCATATGGACCCACCCCGTAACAAAAATCGCATTCATGTCCAGGTATAACCCCGGGAAGCTTCAACAGTGGACAATTTTTTTTGTTTCTAGTTCGTTGTTCATGAAACAATGTCTCTCTTCTTGTTCTCAGGAGCAACCCTCTTCTTCCCAGGCCCGCATCCCAATTTTTATTTTGTAAATAGAGATGATAGAACAAAAAAATGTGCGTTTCATTTATACCTCCGCGAGCAGAGTGTAGGATGTCTTGAGGAGAAAATTATACCCCTTTCTTTTCTGCCGCTAGGTGACGATGGGGGGAGTGTTTCATTTTAAAAAGGTGACGGCTAAGAACAAAAGTGCCTTTTGGTTCTGCTTTTGTCTCATGCATCCAGCGAAGGGTGAAAGAAGTGACCCCTTTTTTGTTTTGTTTTGATCCAGGCATGGTCATCTAGTACCTATATAGCTTTTTAGTCCAATGAAACAAGCAAAATCTGACAGAACGTACGTAACAAGGAGGTATGAAAATCAGGACTGTTTTGAAGATGGGGAGAACTTCCGAGCCCATGGTTTAATTTTCAGTGAATTGTTACTCTTTGACTATTTGGCAATTCAATGTATTCCAGAGAAATAGGAATAGAGGAATTAAACCAAAGGACATCGAGTATGAGAGTCAATTTTATGGCTGTGTCCTTTCTACTATTCGCGAAGATATTGGGCTGAATTAAATTTGTTTATTTCTTCTATTTCCTTTCTGAAGAGTATTTCTGAGGAAGGCTTAACTGTCTATATCAAAATAAAACATGACCAAAATAAAGAACGAAAATAAATGCCAAGAAGTTCGGAGCATTTGAATAAAATAAAATAACTGAATCGGTATGGTAACTACGGAAAACAAAGAAAGATTACATAAAAGTGAATTGCAAACATCCTGACAAAATTATGAAACAAGATAGCCTTCCTGGTATAATCTTATGAATCCGAGAAAGGCATATTCTACTCCAAACATATCAAGGTTAAATGTGTGATAGATCTACAAAGACGTCATAACTGTAAATGGTACATTAAATAAACGAACTGTGACAGTTTGGCTTTAATTTCCATTTATTTATGTGGTGAAATACGACACTTACTAGCATAATAAAGACACAAAAAACAAACAATTTTCTCATCCAATTAAACTTTTGTATAGTGACCTTATACATTATAGAGTTCGTTAAAACAGGTCCTTCTATCCGCATTTTAATATTCACGATACATTTTTGTCTATAAATGATTTCAAATTATGCAATATTCAGTTACATATAACATGCGGACTAAGCTTTCAAATATTTATCGGAAGTAAAGAGGAATAAATTCAGAAATCGTTGGACATAACAATAAGCTCTTGCGAAGTAAAAGAAAAAAAAATCTGATGTGTTACACTCACATGACTTTCTCTACTCTTGTACAATCTATTTTTAAAAACGCCTATTCTCCATATGCTTCATATTAATCGAGATATCGAGATGTCAATCTTATTTGTAATTTTCTTGTAGATGCAAGGGGAATATGGTAGCTTTTAAGCGATAGTCAAATATTTTATCGCTGGTTGCTATGTGGCGCATTCCATTCTCTTTGCATGTCCAGGACATAAAAAAATGAATAACGAATTTGAGAAAAAGTATAAGTATTGGAAAATTTAAGGAAATAACAAGCAATATCTCGAAAACGGTTCACTCAACAAAAAAAATGTATATGATATAAGTTGTGTATTTTAACGCGATCTACATTTTTTGTGTAGTAAAATTTTGTCTATCTCTTATGGTTTACCAGTTATGCAAAAGTCGTTCATAATGAAGAATACTTTTGGAGACATTCCCAGAAATTTCGAGATATACATTTCATTTTTCATGACATTATCTTAAACATATATTTTCATCAAAATCGTTAGAGCCATTTTTGAAAAAATTAAAATTTTCGAAAAATGTTCCATGTAAAGGGTAGTCTGGGGTGGGGGGGATTTTCTTGAAAATCTTCGTGTCGCATCTCTGGAAGATACTGAACGTAAATACCAAGTTTGGTGCTTATCCGACAGTTAGTTTTTGAGTTATGCTGTTCACAGACACACACACAGACACACATACAGACACACACACGGACATGTTTCCAAAAATGCTTTTTTTGGGTTCAGGAGGTCTCAAAACATGTATTTCCGGTGAAATCTCGGTATCGAATTTTTGGGTGGAATGCAATACTTCCCCTACTTACTATAGTAGTAGAGAAAGTAAAAAGTAGAATCGAGAACTTTCAAGCCTCTTCTGTCAGATGTACTTGCAATCAGGAAAATGTAGTCACGAATATTTCGGAAACGGTTAACACTACATACCGCATTTTAATGACTTCTACCGTTTTTATTGAAATGAGTTCTCTGTTATAGTCTCGTAGTTATACAAAATTGTGCAGAATTCCTGAGATGCCATTTACGAAAGTTACATATACAGAATGTTTCAAACATAAGAGGGCATAAATTCAGTTATGCATTCCCTATGCGTGGACGATAAAAAGTTCATTATAACATGTGTTCGGAAATGCCTGAGTTATGGCCTTCAAAACAGTGATATTCACCGGAACGTTTTTCTTTCCGCAGGTAGTTGCCGTGACAGAACATTGTAACAGGACACTGACTGTTCATTCCGAGGCGAAGGGTACATTGAGTGTTGTGTTTGGCGTTCGACTGAGCGACATGTACTCAAATCAAGAGCTGGCAGAAACTCACTTCATGTACGGCAAGGCGGACGGCAAAGCTGCGTGGCTCGTCGTGTGTACCAAGAGAGGTAGCCACAGCAAAGATGTCCAGATCGGAGGACATCTGAACATCTCAATCGCCGTCAGTGCGCTCATGGGAAGTTTACATCTCCTGATTTGGGGAGGGGACGGCTAAGATCTATAACCCCAGTTGTATAGGAGGAGAATCTGGATTCTGTGTACACAACACCTTCTATCAGAACACAAAGGTCAGCGTTGCATGTGAATGTTCCTCATACGACTGTCTGGAGACTGTTGCGAGAGCAAGTTGTATCATCATTTCAAAGTATAAAGACCCCGTCACCAGCAGATTGATGTTCTGCCACTGTGCAGCAGTGTGCTACAAATCCCAACCTTCCTGCCTTAGTATTATTTACAGATTAAGTTCAGTTCACACGAGATGGCATTACAAATTCCCACAATCAGCAATGTATGGGCATATGAAAACTGACATGCAATTGTTCCATCTCATCACTAAGTGCGGTTCACTTTCAGCATGGGCAGGCGTACAAAAAGTTCCTGGAAAACATCATACCTCATGTGTATGAAGACACTCCACTGAGCATTCGTCAACAAGCTCACTTCTTGCATGATGCGCTCCTGCACAGTTCAGTCGTACCGCTCGCCGGTACTTGGATCGAAGGTTCCCTGATCAATGGATGAGTAGAGCTGGCCTAATTGCTTGGCACCATGCTCACTTGTTTGAACCCTGTCGATTTCTACTTGTGGGGTCATTTAAAAGCGTTAGTATGTTCGTCTCCGGTGCCTAATATGGAATCCTTTCAGAATCGAATTATGGCAGGTTGTGAGGAGATACGCAATACTCCTGGAATTTGGGGTCGTGTTCGCATAGCCATGAGACGTCGATGTGAGGCCTGTATTCAAGTAGGACCGTAAAGAAAACTACCTGCGGTAAGAAATACATTCCGGTGAATATCACTGTTTTGAAGGGCATAACTCAGAAACCAAGCATTTCCGGACACATGTTGTAATGTACTTTTTTAGTGTCTGTATATGGGGAATGCATACCTGAAATTATGCCCTCTATGTTTGAAACATTCTGTACATTCTGATATTTTAATCCAAATTATTGTGGTGTTTTTGGGAAAATAAGAAATAACAAAAAATGTTTCCATATAAAGGATAGTTTGCAGTGAGGGAAATTTTATGAAAATGTGAACTTAATACAAGTATCATTTATCGGACTTCATTTTTGGATTATGCTGTACACACAGCCATATTCACGAACTGTTTTGTAAAAATGATTTTTTTGTTTGTTTTTAATTCAAGGAACCTCCAGAAGTATAAAATGTCCAGTTATATGTGCTCATTGGTGCTTTTCTTTTCATTTCTTTCTAATTTTTCATAATTTTCTGGTTCTGTCGATAATTTTTGGAATGAAAACATGAAGGTTCGAATGGTTACTGCAGAGAAGCTCATCGTGCATACGAAACAAAAATTTTAGAAATTAAGTATATATTAAACTTATATTAAAATATTATCAATATTCGATATTCGGAGACGTCAACTAAATCGAAAGATCCACATGGTTCTCGAGGATTACTGGACAGATTACTGGTACATTTTCGGCACGTTATGTTGTCCTGCTCCGTTTAGAATCGGGTTGACAGTGAACCTTTTCTTGGACGCTCAAAGTTAATTTGAAGAAACTGGGGATTTCCCCGAAGTCCTATGAACTTGTCTCCCACTTCTGTTAATTTCAGGAGACTTGGAAGCTAAGTTGATCTGGTTTTCCCTTCGCTACTTAGTCAAAGACTTTAGTTTTTCTTGTAAGAGCTGTTCGTGACTATTATACTTTCAGCCGCGTTTCATGCAAACATGAGGTAGCGGTGCACTACAGATTCGTTATGGTTGGATGAATTTTTATTACGTCCTCACAAAGGTTGTGTGCCATTTGGTCTGCAGCTCTTAAACAAAGGAGTGGCAGTAATATCGCCATAACTTACACGGAAGGAGTGACGGAGTATGTTTGCTCAAGAAGGTTGCTTTCCGAGTACGTATGTTATGTCTGGCAGGCTTTTTTTACAATGACGTTGAACCTTCAACTGTAAAGAGAAAAAACTGATGGGGTCTCACTAAGAAGTAATACTCTAGAATTACGGTGCAAGAGATTATATAATTATGCTAAACAGTTAACTTCGTATTGATAATATTATATGGAGAATTTCAATTAAATGAAAATCATTCATTAGGCATAAAAACATGAGCTTGGGTTCAGTATATTTTGTAAGTCTCCAAACGAGATGAGAAGGGAAGAGAAGAGGAAATTAAAAGAGAGGGAAAAAGTGGGAGACAGCAGAAGGATATAGAAGAGAGAATAAAGAAGGTGAAGAGATGAGGAATACATTATGAATTAGAAAATATGAAAGGAGAGAACAGGAAAAAAGAAAGCACCGGAGGGAAGGAAAGAGAAAACGAGGGAAGGGAAGAGGAGAGAAAAGTAGAAGAAAGAACCGAAGAGAAGGGAGTGAAGGAGAAGAAAATGGAGAGCACAAGAGAAGAGAAGAAAAAACAGACATAACACAAGAAAAAATAAGAGGTGAAGAGAACAGAGATAAAAGAGAAGAGCTGAATATAAGAGAAGGAAACAGGAGTGAAGAAAGAGAAGAGAAGTGAAAAGGAAGTGAAACGGAGGTAAAGGGAAGAAAATAAGAGCTGAAAACAAGACAAGGCTATAAGGAAACAGAGGAGAAGACAAAAGAGAATAAAAGTAGGAATAGAAATGTGAAAGAAAATACATTAGGATAGAAGAAAGAAATAGGAGAGAAACAGATAGGAGAAATAGAGAGGAGAATACAGAATAGAAGACACTGGAGGGGAAAGGGAGAAGAAATGTGAAAAACGAAAATAAAACACAGCATGAAGAGAAGAGAAGAAAATAAAAGAGAAGAGAAGTTTTAATTCCTGCTTGTTTAAAAATTTATTAACCGCACTTGAATATGCATTTGAGATTTTGCATACTTTGGCACTTTGGATTGGCGAGAAAATGGATATAAAGCAGAGTAAATGTGCAAGTTGGAAGCGTATCAACCAGCAGAAATCAGTGGGTATATGGACATCATCTGTCAAATCGAGCACGGTAACTGACTCTTCAACCAGCCAGATAATACTAATGTATTACCACAACCTATCCCAAAGTATGGGCCCTGAAGGGTACTCACGTTTTATGCTCACAACAGACCTTGACTTTGAATTTTCTCTCTGCTCCGGAATTCCTCTGCATATGCTGCAGTGATGACGAACGCGAGTGAACAAGAAAGAAAAAATGTATAATTTCTATTCCTCCTCTTTTTTTATCCTTCACCCATTGCTTTTCACTATTATTTTTATTTTTGTCTGCCTGCTGCAGATTGACGAAGCTTCTAAGAGAAAGAAAAAAATCCAAACCGGTTTCTTACCAACATCCCTCAGGAGGAAAAATAATACAAGCCATGGCGCTGCATTCAACTTTAACATATGGAACGAGTGGCAAGACAGAACAACGGCTTCGGTATAAAACAATGCATCGTCTTCATTCTATGCAAGCGTTAGCAACGAAACACAAAGAGAGATGGGGAGAGAGAGAGAGAGAGAGACGTACAATGTATAGCCGGAGACTGAGCCTTTATATACTGTTGGTAAATATACTACAAATAGAAATAATAATAATAATAATAATAATAATAATAATAATATTAATAATAATAATGCATAAATACAGAAGCTATCATTTCATCAGGATAAATAACTACTTATTTTGACTTATTTTGAAAGATATGTAGGGAGAAGTTTAAAACCAAAATGATTCGGTTTTAGATTACGTAGTCTTAATCCCCTTCTCTCTATATGACAGGCAACTTGGAATACCTGTTATGTCATTGCTATTCTCGACACTTGTGCCAAATGAGCCAATTATGCACCATATTGAATGCAGAAACGACCTTATAATGGCAGGATTATATAAAAGAAATAAATGGATTATGCTAATAAAATTGTGAAAATTAGACATTATTGTTCCCGCAAATGATTTCGAAATTTTATTAGTCAATATGTCCGTCGACTTTCAGTTATTATATTCAGCACATTATAAAAGGCCAGCTAAAAGCACTTTCAACAACTCTTGCGTGGGCGCCGGGGCAGGGCAGTGGTTTCGTTTCCAAGTCTGGGAGTCCGGGGTTCGGTTCCCGGCTTTGGGTTGGCGATTTTAAGTCGGCCCTATCCACGTCTTCACCTTTGACTTGCTCATGTGAAGTATCCCGAGGGCCAGCATGGTTCGAAGTCCACGGTGAAAGCTGTATGTCCTCTCATTCCATCGCATCGGAGGCAACGGATGGCCGTTGGAAGCATCCACCTCAGGAATGGGTCCAGTCATCGTTGGTGGATTGAGGTACCCCCAGACGGTCATAAGCCGTATGTGGAGTGTTAAAAACGACAACTCCTGTGTATGTACAGTCGACTGCACGGAAAAATTGCCCATGCTTCTGGTTTCAGTAGGGTTTTCTTTATTTAATGTTGGCACGATCTCCTATCATCTGCGTTCAGCCCTGGGCAAGCCAATCTTTTATTGGTTTAAATTCAAGTCCGACACACCCGCATTAACCTATGAACAAACGTCACACCTAGGTGAGCGGCGAAAGGAGAGGAGTACAGAAGGATTGCACCTAACTGGCCGGAAGTCATACTTCGCAATGATGGTCCACACCAGCCGCTGGATAAGTCTGTCTAGTATTGGTTTGAAGTAAAAAATCTGGTACTGAAAAATTAACCTATGAAAACAAATGGGTTTCAGACATAGGAGTGAAGTAAAAGGGGGGGGGGGAGTAAGACCAATATTACCTAAGTGGAATGATAGAACCAGACAAAAAGTGATGGGGCTGGGTCTGACAGAGGTGGCTTTTAGCATTTCCTCACCAGCATATAGATCACTGTGCATTCTATCGGCACGATTCCATGCATTCGACTGCACTTCTGTAAGCTGTGCATGCACTTCTGAGAAATGTTGCAACAAACAGGATGGGGTTAAGATAACATAACATAGATGCAAGCCTGAGAAATGCACTGGCTCTGCATAAACAGGGCAAGTGCCTTGTATTGCGGCTTAGATGCCGTAGATCGGAGTTAAGAGTTTTTATGCGAGTGCCGCAGCATTTTAATGCTTGTGAAGTCAAAGTTTTAAGATGGCGATTAACTTTAGAAACACTAAATGCCACGAGAGAACGATTCCAGTTATTTATGCCAGCTGTTTCAATCAGATACCGCTGCTCCTTGAATGCAGAATAATTGTGCTGAAGACAGTATCTGGCGAAAAGTACTACACGTATGCTCATTTAAATTGCTACTGAGAAGTGAACATTTCTGTCACCATTAACAATATACCAGTTATCATTTTCTTTCATTTACTTATTTAAATGTGCATTAATGCAATATTTAATAATAAAAATCTGATGTGTTGCATTCATACGAATATTCGAAAATCCAAACTAGTAACTAAGAATACCTTAGAAATGGTAAACGCCGCAAAAAAGTGTATTTGGTATACATATATTGTGTGCTTTTTAAATAGTAATATACAGTTCAGCAATCACGAAGAGTCATTCAATATTAATATGACTTCACAGGCTATCCACAGAAAATTCAACAAATACACTTTGTCATGCAAATATCTTAAACATATGGTGCTTTAATAAAAATCGTTAGAGCCATTTTTGAAAAAATCAAAAATAAAGAAATTGTTTGCATGTAAAGAGAAGTTTGGAAAATTAAAGTTATTTTTATTTATAGACGCTCTTTAACTACTATGGTCCTTAGCATCTCATATATATTGCGCGTGAAAGACCGGCAATTTTGCTCAAAGGTCTGTTTATCAGGCTTGAGGTTCTTTTACGTGCCGTAAATATACGACAGGGGACCACCGGCTTTACTTCCTTTCCGAAGGAAGCCGTGCTAAAGAGTTTTACACCGAAAAAAAAATCCATCGCCCTCCGTTGGGTTTGAACTCCGTTTGGTTTCAGGGGTGCCTGAAAACGTGTATTTCCGGTAAAATATCAGCATCGAGTTTTTGGGTAGAATGTAATTACTTCCCCTACCTTCTGTAGGTAGTTTTTGTCTTCCACTAATTCTACTCCTTTGTGCCGTATATTTTAATATTTTCGACTTTCGGTCATCGTCTGTGGAATTGAAATGTATTGTTTTTAGTTTCAATTAGTTTTTCTTTATGTTTCTATTTCTTATTTTGACTTAATAAGAATAAAAAAAATCTGATGTATTACACTCACATGACTTTCTCTACTCTTGTACAAACTATTTTTACAAATGCTTATTTTCCATATGCTTCATGTTAATCGAGATGTTAATCTTATTGCTAATTTTCTTGTAGATGCAAGGGGAATTGTTAGGCTTTAAGCTATAGTCAAATATTTTAAGAGCTGGTTGCTATGTGGAGTATTCCATTCTCTTTGTGGTTACTAGGACAAAAAAAATGAATAACGAATTTCCATTTGGGAAAATGTATAAGTATTGGAAAATTTAAGGGAATAATAAGCAATATCTCGAAAATGGTTCACTCAACAAAAAAAAATGTGTATGACATAAATTGTGTATTTTAACGCGATCTACATTTTTTGCGTAGTAAAATTTTGTCTATCTCTTATGGTTTACCAGTTATGCAAAAGTTGTGCACAATGAAGAATACTTTTGGAGACATTCCCAGAAAATTCGAGATATACTTTTCATTGGTCATGAAAATATCTTAAACATATGATATTTTAATCCAAATCGTTAAAGCTACTTTTGAGAAAATTAAAATTTTCGAAAAATGTTTTCCATCTAAAGGGTAATCTGGGGTGAGGGGATTTTCTTGAAAACCTTCGTGTCGCATCTCTGTAAGATACTGAACCTAAATACCAAGTTTGGTGTTTATCCGACTGTTCGTTTCTGAGTTATGCTGTTCACAGACACACACACACGGACATGTTTTCAAAAATGCTTTTTTTTGGATTCAGGTGTCTCAAAACATTATTTCCGGTCAAACCTTGGTATCGAATTTTTGGGTGGAATACAATACTTCCCCTACTTACTCTACGTAGTAGAGAAAATAAAAAGGAATGAACACTATTTTCGATGCCTGCCGCTATCTCTATTTAGTTTCATAGGAGAGAAAAACTAGCACGGTAATCATTTGGATAAGCCTACGAATCTATATTTGTGTTCACGGAGGGAGAGGGAGAGTGAGGGGGAGAGTGAGTGGGAGGGGGAGGGGGAGGGGAGGTAGAGATAAAGTAAGACTCGTGCATGCAGCGGCGTGTTCCAGTGAAGATTTTCGCAGTATTTTGCCAATACCAACCACTTAGGAAAAATATATTTCCAAACATTGCTTTAATGATTTTTATTATAATACACTAAGTTTGAGATAATGCAACGTAAATTTCGAATTTTGTCTAAAATACCTAACAAATTTCTATAATTCTTACAATTTTATATAAACTGAAAAATTATTGAAATGGTATAATGTCAAGAAAAATATATTTCCTTAAAATGTATATGTTATGTAAAAGAATATTTTCAGTTTTGCTTACTTAATGTTGCTTAGCTGCTATGTATTAATATAACGACGGTTTTCTTGTGGAATGGTGCAAGCTGTTATTTAGACATCAGGCAAACAGCATCTCTATGTACCATCCCTTAAAAATTAAATCTGTTTTAATTTTTCTGTCGAACAACGGGTCTTGGCATTCCAAGTCTAGTGCAATACTTATCCAGTGATTGAGCAGTTTTCAAATTTTCCAAAGTACCAAGCGTATTGATAGATAAAGGATCTGAACCCTCAGCCTATATGCCTATATGCCTATATGCCTATATGCCTTGAATATCCTTAATATTTATAAGTTTTGTTTTATTAATTTCATCTTTAGTGATTTTATATAGAGAAGATTATATAGAGGTAACTCTATCTTTTGTATGGCACTCTTTCTAAAGTGATAATTACTGTACGCTTATACTTTAAGATATTTGATAGTTATTTTGAAGGTTGCAGACTTTCATGAAGATATTTATCAGATTTATATGATGTGGATAAAATAGTAAGCTTTTCTGTGAACAGCTGTAGAATCCGCTGGTAGTCTTTAAAGAAAATCGGTGACTGTTACACAACAGATTCGTAACTATATAAAGAACAAAAATGTTAACAAAACAATAATTTTTCATGAAATCCTTATCACTATCAAGCCCTAAAAGGAAAACTCGTCAAAGAAAATACACATTTTAAGCTCATAATTTTTTATACAACTTAGTAAGTTCTCAAAATCACTTCACAGAACATTACCTCACTGCTCAAATATCTGTATTTAAAGTCGTTGCCGGTCCCATTAACGCGTAATTTCACTTCTCAGGAGCAAAATTACAACCAATTACAGCAATTTATAATATCCGTCCTTAAAGGCATCGCAGTCTTAAGAAAAAAAAGGACAAAATCGTGAAAATAATAAGGTGTAATTAAAAAAAGAGTAAAAGAATTATTAGAGGTTGAAGCAAGGCCAAGACAGAAAAATGAAGCGATGAAAAGGCAGAGGAACAGGAAAAATGAAAAGGTAGAAGAGGTAGAATTCCTTGGGGACTGCAAATTACGGAAATGAGCAAAAGAAACGCATCACGGTAGTTTGTGAAAGTAGGTCATTATAGCAGAGCAGAAGAAAACTTACGGCACAGTCATTAAAAGAACATATTTTCAAATTAAAATGCCGTTAAAAAGTCCTAGTGCAGGTTCTGCCTGTGACTTCTATCTTCTCGTCTTTTCTCTCCTCAGTCAGGGTAGTGAGCTTTCGTATACTTCAAGCGCTGACACGTAATTGGAATTTGCTTTTTATGACTCAAAATGGTTTAACACTTGACATGCATATTATTGCAACAAGTCACAACAATTAGTTTTCTGTTACCGATATTCTTATTCTTCACACAGAAATGCAAAGTCGAAGTTCTATCGATTATAAGTGTTACGGAGCCGTTACGACCTCAGAAAACTATAATATATCGTACCGGCATTCCTTCCGCAGCCCAGTGTGCATGCTGTATGTTTTAAAAAATGCTTATTGGGGAGCTGAATAATAGAAAAAGAGTGTGCATCCCGGTGGCAAGAGACGGCTCTATACGCCGCCCAGAGGACTAAGCTAGCTATAGATTTTAATTTGTATTACGCCTTAAGGGAAACGATCGCATAAAAAAAACTGTACAATCACCTCTACATTTCCTCAGCTCATTATAAAACACTATCCTCATACTTTTGGATCCAGGTATAAAGCAGGTTTGAATCTTAGCCATTTTTAAAGCAGTAAGCCGCATTTTTCCATTAAAATACTGGCAAATTCATTATGTTTACACATTAAAGGAACACTTTGAAACATACTACAGTTATATAAGTAAAATTCGGTGAAGGGAAACATTCCTAATATGCTTTTGTCTTCACAACAGTTCATATCTGTAATACATTTTTACATTCCGATGAAGTTTGAAACTATGAAAATTTTTGGACCAGCCTTTTGGAGATGCATGAAGAAAAAAGTTCCATTTCAAATGTACAACTGATGTTTGGTGGGGAAATGTGACAATTCCTTGCTACATGCATATTTAAAAATGTAACTTAAAGGATTAAAATATAGTCTACATTGAGGCTAGATTTCAATCATCTCATAGCATCTCTTAGCAGGCAGTCTTTCTCATCCAGTGTTCCAATCAGTTTATTTCCTTCTTCCTAACAACTTTCAGTATTGTTCTTCCTTCATCTAATCTTTCAAAAATAGCTTATTTATCCATTTATTTCTCATGCTCCATTCTTGTGTCCACGTTTCAAACGCTTCCAAGCATTGTTCAACTCGTCGCAGTAGGAAAACATTTCCGGAGAGTGCAAAGCACTTCAACGATCTCTTCCTTGATTCCTTCTTCAAGGATACACAGAAATTATTTATTTTTCTATTAAAAACTCCTTTTGTTAGTGATACCCTATTTTTGATTTCTTCAAAACAGTTATGTTATAGTAATCAGAAATATCTAAAGCAGTCTACTTGTTCTATCATCTCATCTCAAATTTGCACGTGTATTGGCCTTTGCTTTTCTTCTCCTTTGCATCAGATTTCATGACTTCATCCTGTGCTGCTCATCGTTGTTACTTACAATTAGCTCAATGAACAGTTTCTTAAGATCTCCTCTCCCCTCTGCTAGAAACCAAAACTGGTTTCTTATCGTGTTTTCTTTATTTAATGTTGGCAGAAGCTCCTTATCATCCTTCCATACCAGTCCTGGGTGAGTTAAATTAAATTGAGTTTTTTTTTAACGGACGCTCTTTGACTACTATGGTCCTTAGCGTCCCATTCTATATTGGGCGTGAAAGACCGATAAATCTACGACACGGGACCACCGGCTTTACTTCCCTTCCGAAGGAAGCCATGCTAAGGATTTTTACGCCCGAAAAAATCCATCGCCCTCAGCCGGGTTTGAATCCTGGGTGAGCCACTCTCTTATTGGTTTTAATTCAAGCCCGATGCATAAGCATTAACCTATGAAGAAAGGTCAGACTTAGGCGAACGGCGAAAAGGGAGGACTACGGAAACATTTCACCCGAGTGGCTGAAAGGCATGCTTCGTAAGCACGGTCCACATCAGTCCGTCTCGTCTCGTATTAGTTTAATGTCAAAAAGTCATACACTCGAACATTAACCTACGAATAGAGGTTTGTTTTAGGCTCAGGAGCGAGGGAAAAAGGGAACATATTATTATCTAAGACAAACGTTCAGTGGAGTGGGGCCTGGGCAGTTTAGCATTTCCTTACCAACATAAACCAGTGCGCCTGTCAGCGTTACGAAACCATGCATCCGACTGCACCCAAATAATTGTGTACGAGAAATATGAAAATTTAAAAAATTGTTATGAATTTTGAGGTTTGCGCTCTCTCTTTGTTGACAATTTATATAACAGTCGACTATAGTCGACTATACTAAGCATAAACAAGATAGTCGCTCTGAAACCCTTCACACTTTGATAATCTAAGCAATAATGTCTCTTCGGTTATATAGCTTTGAAACAAAAACGATAAAACGGTGTATTAACATTAAGGAGGTAGGGACTGTGTCTGACCCACTGAACTACCTTTCGTTAAGTACAAAGTTATTATCCAGTTTTAGCTAAATGCTTAAGATGTTGTTAAAGTCACTCATAAAACCAATTTTTAAGGCAAAACATTCGAGTAATGTTATATGAAGATAAAATCACATAAAAAAGCTCCTTTTGTATAACAGTTCACATGATCTCCCAACTTACCCTGATGTTTCAAGCATTATAAATACTGAACTTAATCACTACAGACACTTTTATTTTATTTTTTTGTGTTCCATTTATTTCCCGCCTTTAACTGCAACAGTCTTATTGGCGGCCTTTCCTTTGGGACCTATTGCCCGTGTTAACTGCCATTCGCTTGTCGTTGGATTTCTGGTAAACTTTGGGTTTTATTCATTAGATCACTCACTCATTCACACTCTCATGCACACTTCCAGACTCTGGGGAAGATAGGGAATAATCTTGGATAGAGAAAAATTCTCATCCCCCCAGGCGGGAATCGAAGACAGCTGGCAGGTGCTCTACCGACTGAACTATGAGGCAGCCACTACAGCATTGTAATAAGTTTAAATAATAATTATAGATTGAATCCTGTGACCAATACATGGTGTACATGGCTTGGAGTGTATTCTTGATGATACGGTATATAAATATTACAAGGGGTGAACCGGGGTTAACTTTGTGTCATGCACGGCCTATGCGTGACCCCAATCCCGATTTCCCCCTTTCCTGTCAACCAACCGCTCCTACTTTTTTTCTCCCCATGAAAAAAAAAATCACGATCTGAAAATATTCGTTCGATATCTTTGCATTCATGTAGACGTTTTGCTAGCAAATGAGTCTCTCAACACTTCGAAAATATAATGGACGTTTTAGCTTTATGCTAATAAGGTTATCTTTTTTAGCCTTTGTGTCTGTTAACTTGTAATTGTAAAGCAATGAATCCATGTTCAATTGAATAAGGGCTAAAACTCTTACTCTTTACTTACTCCTACTCTTACTTACTCTTTAATCTGAACCTATACACTGTAAATTTATTGCGTAGTAAGGGATATTCCCCAATAAGCATATATAATTAATAACAAGAATGTATTTTAGAAGAAACTTTATGTGGGAATATTACCGCAAAAGTAATTTCTTTTGCAATTTTGTTTATTAAATCAAATGTAAAAACTAGTAACCCACTGCAGCTGGAAAAAAGAAGACTTCACAGTTCCATTACGACTATAAAGTTGATAAATTTACTCCGAAAATCTCCGCATTCGAAGTTTGCACCAATAAAAGTATGGTAGACTTCTGTTGTACAACAATGAAAAATCTGATAATTATGCTCATCCACGACAATTAACAAGACAAGGTAAGATTTAGAGGGGAAGAGAAAAAAGAATCTGATATAATACAGTAGATATATTCACTACCAATGACAACTCTTCACATACATAATGTGTGAAATACATAATCCATAAAATGTGACTTCTCTATCCTCTTTATTTTATGCACAGTTTTTTTCCCTGGCGGAAACTGTAAGTGTTTAGTTTTACATAACATCGGTAAAAACATTTAAATGTTTATAACAGCCACGTGGTATAAATTCGGAAGTAGGAGAAATGAAATATATATATATAAAGAAGAATCACAAACTTTCGAGCATGTTCCGTCAGACGACACATTTACATTTGAAGCATACAGAATGGAATATTTCGAAAACGGCTAACGGTTCGAAAAAAGTTAAGACATAAATTTTACACTGAAGTTGGTTTTTGTCTCTCTCCATCTCTCTCATGGTTTATAGTTGTACGGAATTCACAAAATTCAATTAGTATGAAAAGAACTTCACAGAATATTCAATGATTAGAGGCGTTTTTAAATAAATAAATAAAAACCAACGAAATGTTTTCTATGCAAGGTGTAGATTTATATGGGGTAGGGGAATTTCGCGAACATCTTTGTGTTTCATTCCTTAAAGATATTGGATTTAAATACGAAATATGCTATTCTTCACTTTTTGAGTTATACTGTTCTCACTTACTCTCACATTCGTTGTCTCACAAAATCGTTTTTGGAACAATTTTTTTTCAGAGGCCCTCAAAAGATGTATTTCCGATGAAAGCTCCATTTCCTATTTTGAGTGGAATCAATGCCGCATCCATCTACCAATGAAAAAAGAAGAGGCGAAGAATATTTGGGAAATAAAATAGAACCTAGTAACAACTGCATCAGTACTGTTTTAAAGAGGCTTCAAAACTAACACATTTTATCTTACAAAGCACAAAAAGAGAGATAAGAACAGTGACTTTTGGAAACATTGTATTTAATTTATGATTAAGGTGTCTCGAAAGCAAAAGATAAGAGCGTTATCAGCTTAATCACCGAAGTGCATAAAGAGGAGAGATAAAAATAGCCCTGTAACTGTGTACTGACATTTCAAGTGCAATGAAAATTCACTGACATTAAACTCGTTAAAATGTCACTAAGCCACCTCCGGGCTTAAAGGATGTCGTCTCTCAAGGACTGTGTCAAATCAATCGCAGGTTACAATTGTATTTCAAACAGAGTGTGGGTGTTCAAACATTTGGCATAAGGTAAACTTTTCTAGCGTAAGAACTACATAACCGTTCCTCTGCAAGTTCAAATATGAACGAAATATACGTGACTGCTTGCAAAAGTTATAAAACTGAAGAGGACAGTCAAACAACAGTTATATTAAAATAATAGTAAAATAATAATAAAATAATAAGAATTACGTTTACATCCCATGAATTTCTCCACACACAATCATTTATTTTTATATAACTTCTACATATTCTCAAGAAAGCTTATGTTTCTGATTACTTCATATTAATCGAGATAAACCTTTGCAAAAATAGTTTTATTACACGTTTCATACAATGGGCATAGAGGAAACCGAATCCATAATCAGATCTTTAAAAGTGAGTGGCTATATGCTGGCTTTGAAATTTCATACTCTTTCCATATCACGAAAAACAAATGAATACCACAGCACTTTAAAAAATGACAAGTATTAAAAAAAATGTAAACCCATAAAAACGGATATCTTGGAAATGGCTGACACCACAAAAAGTAATTTTAAATATATTGTGTGTTTTACAGATATCTACAATTTCTGTAACACACTTTTGTCTACATTTTATGGTTTACCCGTTAACCAGAATTACACAAAACTCCCGAATGAAGAGGACTTCACAAGCTATTCCCAGGAAATTCAAGATATAAATTTTGTTTGCCATGTAAATAGGTTAAAATATGGTATGTCAATCAAAATCATTAAAGCTAGTTTTGAAAGAAAAGTTTCGAAAATATTTCCATATAAAGGGTAGCAGTTTGTGGTGGGGATTTTTTTTTAAAGAACTCCTCGTGTCATCTTGGAATATACTAAACTTAATTATCAGGTTTGGTATTTATCTGAATTGTTTTTTGAACTTATTCGTTCTCTCTCTCTCTCTCTCTCTCTCACACACACACACACACACACACACACACACACACACAATGCTTTTTACTCGGGGACCATCAAGCATGTATTTCCAGTGAAATTTCGTGTCGAGTTTTAGGTGGAACACAATACTTTCTCTATTTACTAAGGTAAGTAGTAAAGAACGTAAAAATCTTATGTACCACACTCGTATGACTTTTCCTCCATTTCATCCTTATATTCCTACAAAATTTTGATTCTTCTCTTCCGTTACGTTACACGCAATATATTTTTGATTAGAAATAATATCATTTTAAGTTGTCTGGCCTTGGTTGCGTGTACGATACAGAAAACAAAACGCATGTAAGTCAGTAGGGAAAAAACTAAAACCATCTAAGATGCTTTTGAAGATGCTGCATGATAATTCAACCTGGGAAACCTAAGAGATGTCACAACAAATTTCGAAAACGACAAATGCTACAGGAAAACTTACTGTACATAAATTGTAAGCTGCAACAGGCTCTACTTTTTTGTTTTTACCCCTTATGGTTTATAAGTTATATAAAATTATGAAGAATCCGTTCAGAATGAAGAGAACTTTAGAGACCCTTTACGGAATATTCAGGATACATACCTTATTTGTTATGCAACTATCTTAAACATACGATATTTTAACCAAAATTATTAAAGTCCTTTTTGAGAAAATGAAAAGTAATGAAAAATATTCCATATAAAAAGTAGTTTGGGTAGAGTAATCTTCTTGTAAATCTTCGCCTGGCGTGTTTTAACAAGGTCTGTCTCAAATACGAACTTAAAATAAAACCCTTTTCCGAATTGTGTTGTGTTCAACGGACCGCAAAATGTGCATTTTCGTTAAACATTGATATCAAAATTTTGGATTGAATACGATACTTTTCCTAGCGTAAGTAATAGAGAAAAAAGAAATGAAGAAATGGAGAGAGAGAGAGAGAGAGAGAGAGAGTGCGTATAACTCAAAAGATTAGAATTATACTATGTATACCTAGTATTAAAGCCATGTATAAGTAATACGTCCATGCTTTTCAGAAAAGTCCAATACTACAGATTAAATGAGGAAATTGAATGTTAAGAATATTTCCACCTTTTCAAAACCTTGTCGCTGCAGTTACTGTATAAAACAGAATACCGCACAAAGATTTTTCCTCGAGACAGGCGTCAGAAAAACCCAAGCAATTTCAAGAACTGTGAAGTTGTTGATATTTGCATTTTATTCGAGAGCTTGGCGGGTTTAAAAGTGAAGAGTCACGCCAAGGGCCAGTTTTTTACCCCCTCTCCCAAATATAAATCTTTTGGTAGACTTCCTCTTAGATCTTAGAGATGAGACCTGTTTAGCACTGAGCCACGCGCCCTGCGTTTACGAAATATCGTCAAGAAACAGGCAGAATTAATTTTCTTGGGGTCGCTAGCGCCAACATGTCTAAAATTGTAAACTACAGTGTTAAACAAAAGTGAATCAAGTGAGTGTGGCGCGCCATGTATACTATTCTCTGAAATATTCGGTTTACCATGACTGTAGAAAAACAATATGTGAGAAACTTCCCAGAATGAGACGTACCAAAAACATGAATGCTCATTCAAAAACATATTTTTTGTTTTACATTCACATGAGTTTCTCTACCCAACCCTTATTGTTTAATAGCTTCTACAAACTATTCTTCTACGAACGTTTGTTTTTCTATCTATTTCATGTTAATCGAGATAAATATTTACACAAATAGTTTCATCACACATTTCGTTGTAGATACAAGGGTTATAGAGGAAAACGAATCGATATTCAGATGTCCAAAAGTTTATCGCTGTATGCTGGCCTTGGGATTCGATGCTCTTTCCATGAAATCAAAGAAACAACTGATTAGCGACAGCGCTTTAAAATGATAAAAGTAATGAAAAATTCAGACCAATAATAACGTAACGTGAGTATCATGCTAACTTTCAAACCTAGAGGTCTCGGATTCTATTCCCAGCTGGAGGATGAGAATTTTTCTTTACCCAGGATTATTTCCCGTCTTCCATAAAATCTGAAAGTATGGGTGAGAGTGTAAATGTGTATGTGAATTTAATGTTTATAACGAAAACCCAGTGTAAACAAATCCGAAGATTAGCAGAATATAAAACGAGTGAATATATTACCGATAAGCAACTCTCCCAAGGGCGCAGCCGCCGAAATGACCTTAGATGTCGTTCCTAACACTCCCCATGTGACTTATGACCTTCGGGGGATACCTCATTCCACCAAGCGATGAACTGGACCCATTTCTAAGGTGGAGGCACCCAGCGGACGGAGTGCGTTGCATCCAATAGTGCAGATGCGGTGGAATGAGAGGACCTACAGCTTTTACCGTGGACTCCGAACCACGTTGCGTCTGGGGATGCTCCACATGAGCAAGTCAGAGGTGTAGACGTGGACAAGGCGGACTTAAAATTGCCACCCCAGAGCTGGGAATGAACCCGGACCCTCACCCCTGACCCTAGATGTTATCAGAAAAAATGCGAGTCAGTTGGAGGATTTAATGTCGTAATGACTATGATAGGTCAGTTGGTTAGAAGAACCAAAAATCCGTGGTTTTTTCAGACTGATTCTGCCTTTACAAAGAAGCATTTGTCAGAGGAATACACACACAGAAAAAGAACAATTGGGTTAAAAGTCTAATTGAGATGAAGATTATAGCTTGCAAGTATTTAAAACGGCGAGCAAAACAGGTTTAAGATTGGGCTATAGGTGCTAAAACTTTTGAGTATTTTTTTATAGTCTCCAAGGTATGATCCATATCTATGATTTACATTTATTCATTTCTCTATACTCTGAACTGACAAATGTATAACAGAACTAAGACCTCTATTTTACTGCTTTACACAGCTGCATGTAAGCACATGACAGTTGCAATCCCATTTGACCAAGCAGGCAGGAGAAAGAGTGAAAAGGAAGGAAGAAACGGGAGGTATGTCAAATTTTGTTGCCTCTATAAACAAAACAAAAAACAAAAAAAGAAACTGCCTTCGTTAGAAACCTCTGTTGAAAAAATGTAATTTTCATAAATACAAACAGCATAGCATTTCTGGCATATGGTTGGTGTTCTTTTGCATTTCTATAGATGAGGTAATGATGAGACAGGAAGAGAATCATTAGCCGCCAAGGACAAACGGAAACTAATTACAAAAGAAATTGATGTTCGCAGTTTTCCACTCAATACAGCATTTCCGCAATATTCCAGCATTCAAATTACTTCAGACATTAGTCCACTTTTTAAGGGTTTTTAGGTTTAGCTGGGGTTAATATGTTCGTTCTGTCCTTCTTTTACATGCATTTTCTAAAATTTAAGCGTGCAGTTTTGTAATTTGGTTAATGCATTTGTCGTTAATCTCCAAGCCCTTTAAAAAAGCGTTGTGTTGCATTCACATCACTTTCCTTACTCACTCTTCTACACACTATTCGTACAGCAGTTTACTCTTCTATCTTCTTCTTGTTAATCAAGATAAAACTTTCATTACATATTTGCACATTTCACTGTAGGAACAAGACAGTAAAAGCGAATAGCCTTGTGACGGTTTTGAAATTCCACGTTCCTTGCATGACAATAAAAAATGAATAGTGACTTACAAATTGAAAAAAAAAGTATTTGAAAATTCAAACCATTAGCAAAGAATATCTTGAAGATGGTTAACGCCACAAACATTTTATTTGAACAAATTGAGTGCTTTAACGAGATCTACATTTTTTGTGCAGTGAAATTCTATATAAATCTTAACGGTTTATCAATTATGCAAAAGCCACTCAAAATGAAGAGGACTTAACAAGTTATGCACAAAAATTAAAGATATATATTTTATTTTCATGTAAATATCTGAAATATGTGGTATTTTAATCAAAATTGCTAGAGATAAAAAACCATTTCTCTATCTAAAGGGTAGTTTGGGATGGAGGATTTTCTTGAAAATATTCGTGTTGCATCTTGGAAGATACCAAGTTTGGCGTTTAACCGATTTTTTGTTTTTAAGTTATACTGTTCACAGACACACACATACACAAGGACTTTTTGTTTCTAAAAATGCTTTTTATTCGGTTCAGGGTGCCTCAAAACATGTATTTCCGATGAAATCTTGTTATTCAAGTTTTGGATGATATTGAATACTTCCTCTTTGTTGTTAGTGTGTTGTGTTTATTTACCTTGCTTAACTGTTCTTTGGTGTTTTTTGAATTCGTATCTTTATCTTAATTTTTTCGTGCAATGTAGCGGTCTCCCCTTTTCTTCTATTTTTTTGTCGTTTTTGTTCAAGTTTTATTATTATTCTAAAATCTTTTAATTTAAATAATCATATATCCATTCATTCGTTCAGATAAGTAGTACAGAAAGTAAAAGTATTAATATAAGTTTTTCATTCGTTATGCAACTTATTCTCTATTTCGGACTACCGCCGGTTAGGTGGTAATTTCAGATTTAATAATCCATTGTAGGATTGCAAGAAATCCGAATGTAGTATCGTATGCAGCCAAAAGCTCGTACACGCACACATACATGCATACGAACTCCTACTTTGCACGCAAAACCCTCCACCCACTTGCAGCGGTCAAGGGAAAGAAGAAAAAGACAACTTGTGGGTGGAGAACTAATCGTTGCTAAGGAACCAAGAGGCGGCGATGGAACAGATAGGAAAAAGAAAAAATTGTTGGGCGGGAAAAAATCGCGGACGCAAGGCGTCGGCGTGAGAGAAGAAAAATTCCACGCAGGCGGTTTGGAGGTGGGAAGAGACAGGCATGTACTCCATACCGGTGAGCAGAGAGCGGACTGGCTTTGGAATACTATCACGTATCTCAAAGATAAATTAACGCGGACTACAACCGTGCTCGCAATGTATTGGTTGCAGTTGCTTTCAATTCTTTTTAATCGTACTTTATTTAAAGCCCCAATAAAAAATAAGAAAAAATTCGGTTCACGAGAATGTCTTTTTAGTTGTATTTGGTACTGCAAAAACCTATTATCGTGATTGTTTTTTCCGTTGGAGGCACAAAACCACTCACGAACTATTTCAAAGTACCAGTTGAAATTTTATATAGAAGAATTTGAAGAAAATCTGTTGATATATTTTGAATCTGACCGAAACTAACACAAAATTCACGATAATTTTCATGTCGAAACTTGATAAAAAGTTAAAAATTTTCTATGATTCCCCAAAATATCCATAGTAGTAAATATCAATACCACAGCACTCTCTTTACCAAATGAACGGACTTGAAATTTAATGTTTGCGATATTTCGCACTTTCTCTTAACTGTTTTAACACCATTATAAACCGGACTTTCTTAGATGTATTAGCAGAAGTTTATAGGCGATAGAGAAACTTTTACAGCTTTGTCAACCGCTTAAATAATTAAGGCAGAGGGAGTACGGCTTTCGACCCAAAATTTTGATATAGCAATTTTACATAACATACAAGCTCTTAGGTCCCCGGATTATAAAAAGAGGAATTTTTAGAAAACTGTGTTCGAATACTTGCTTCTGTGTGCTTAAAAATACATAAAAGTATGTAAAAACATTGATTTTTAAGCTTAAGCTTTCACGAAATTACCCCATTTCTAATAACCCTTGTATGGAAAATGTTTGATTTTTTTTTCCACACGCGATTTACCATTTTCATTAAAACGTGTTTTGGATATTAACATGACATCATGGATTGTCTGTAAATAGTAGTTGAAGTCCTTTTCATGCCCAAGCTGTAGAGCTCATTAGACATTCAACTTACACCTATCAAATAGTATCTTTCGTGGCAGTAACAGTTTTGAAAATTTTTTAAATTTTCCCGGGCTTCCGTTTCTTGATGTGCCGTCTATTTAAATCTGAAACATGTTTTTTTCGTGTGCTCTCGTTACTACAAAAGGATAGACATGATATGCACAATTGCTTATTTTTACATTAACTTACATTCATGCAAGTATGTGTTGCGCAATTTTAAATCGTGATTTATGTAACGTGATTAGAAAAATAACTTTTTGCATAAATAATATAACTTAAGGAACGCTTATAAACTGCTAGGTAAACACTTTTGATTTCTATACCTACATTTGGTTGCTTTATACTTCCTCTACTGTGTATAGTAAGTAGGGGAACTACTGTTCCACCCAAAACCTCTATACCAAGATTTCATCGGAAATACACGTTTTGAGGCCTCCTGAATAAAAAAATGTTAGAAAAATCTGATGTGTTACACTCACATTACTTTCTCTACTCTTGTACAAACTATTTTTACAAACGCTTATTCTCCATATGCTTCATGTTAATCGAGATATCGAGATGTTAATCTTATTGCTAATTTTCTTGTAGATGCAAGGGGAATTGCTAGGCTTTAAGCTATAGTCAAATATTTTAAGAGCTGGTTGCTATGTGGAGTATTCCATTCTCTTTGCATTACCAGGAGAAAAAAATGAATAATGAATTTGAGAAAAAGTATAAGTATTGGAAAATTTAAGGGAATAACAAGCAATATCTCGAAAATGGTTCATTCAACAAAAAAATGTATATGACAAATTGTGTATTTTAACGCGATCTACATTTTTGTGTAGTAAAACTTTGTCTATCTCTTATGGTTTACCAGTTATGCAAAAGTCGTTCAAATGAATACTTTTGGAGACATTCGCAGAAAATTCGAGATATACATTTCATTTGTCATGAAAATATCTTAAAACATATGATATTTTAATCAAAATCGTTAGAGGCATTTTTTCGAAAACGTTCTATGTAAAGGGTAATCTGGGGTAGGAGGATTTTCTTGAAAACCTTCGTGTCGCATCTCTGAAAGATACTGAACCTAAATACCAAATTTGGTGTTTATCCGTATGTTCGTTTCTGAGTTATGTTGTTCACAGACAGACAGACAGACAGACTGACACACACACACACACGGAAATGTTTCCAAAATGCTTTTTTTTTGGATTCAGGGGGTCTCAAAACATATATTTCCGGTGAGATCTCGGTATCGAATTTTTGGGTGGAATACAATACTTCCCCTACTTACTATATGTAGTAGAGAAAGTAAAAAGTCCGTATGTATGTGTGTGTATGTGTGTGTGTGTGTGTGTGTGTGTGTGTGTGTCAGTCAGTCAGTCAGTCAGTGAACAGCCTAACTCAAAAACGAAAAATCGGATAAATACCAATCTTGGTACTTAGGTTCAGTATCTTCCAAGGAATGCGACACGATTTTCAAGAAAATTCCCCACCCAAACTACGCTATACGTGGAACATTTTTCAAATTTTGATTTTCTAAAAATGGCTCTATTTTAATTAAATTACAGTATATTAAAGATATTTACACAAATAACATGTATATCTTGAATGTTCTGGGAATAGCCTGTGAAGTCCGCTTCAGCTGGAACAAATTTTGTATAATCTTGTACAACTGCTAAACGTTGAGCGGTAGACGAAAACGTACTACACAAAACAATTGGATCTCTTTGAAACACACAATTTATTTCAAATAGTTTTTTGTGCCATAAGCAATGTCTGAGATATAAACATTTGACTATCGCTATTCCCTTTGAATCTGTAACGAAATGTGTAACGTAGCTATTTCTGCAAAGGTTTATTTGGATTACATTGTAATAGTTAGAAAAATAAACTTCAATAAAATAGTTCGTATACCCACTAATAATCAATAGAGAATAGAGAAAGTCATGTGAATGTATCGCATCAGAATGTTTTCTCTTTCTTTCTGTGTGTTGTTGGAAAGGGATTATATGCAACAGCTGCATCAGCGAAAAGTACCACGCCCGTTTTTAGTATAATTATATCGGCAACTATCATTAACGTTTACATGCATTCTGCAAACAAGCTCATATTTCCCTTTAAAAAAACACCCCATGCATAGGCAGTCGAACCTGCGTCCATTTGTTTAAAAACCGGCACGGCTGTCACGTAGTTTTGAAAATGGAAGACTGAGCGTGAACATAAAAAATATCTACATGGTATTATGGAGTTTTCTCATTAGGGTGGCTATGAATAATCAACACCCCCATTGTTTACTTTCTCTCTTCCACTTTTCGAAATTGAAAACGACATTCCAGCCGTTGTAGTGAGAATCAGTCACCTGTGAGCGCGTCTGTATTTGTGTATGGGACACATGCACACAAAGAGTTTGCGTGAACAGAGCCGGAATTCGAACCCCGGCTACGCAGGTTCCCCACCCAGCTTCCTGTTAGTTTTATTGATTCATTTTATACGTACAAATTTAATTACTTCTGACAGAGGCCTTAAAATATCGATGGCGGGGACTAACGCGTTTCAAACAATACATGGACATAGAGGGGAAAGGGGTGAGGGTTTAAATTGCCAGTATGAGTATTACCTTCACCGGGATGTGAGCCCAAGACCGCCATTATCGAAAACCGAATGGAATGGAGTAATTTTCGGTGAATTTGATTGATTGATGGGTTCCTGAAATATTCAAACACCTAGCATGGACGAATGAACGATTGAAAAAAAAATTCTGTCGGTGTGGGGAGAGGGTTGCAAGGGATGAAATTTGTCCCTGCAACGCATCTCATAACCATCAGAGCAAAATTATTTGTGTGATAAAGCATCGAAACGAGATGCAGCATCAACGTTATTTGTTGTTATTTTCCCCAGTATTGAATAATTTCATTTCGTAAAAAGCATTATATTACTTTAATTGCATATTTTATTAATTATTGCTAACGCCTAAGAAAAAGTATAGTGTCAACTTGCAAGGTTTATAGGATAAGATGTCCTAATAATGATAAGAATTGCAAAATTCTGAATCAACTAGTATCTTAGGCTAAGGATACTTAATATATTTAATAATAATCATCATCATCGTAGTGACACATTTGATGTGGGTTGTAAGAATGCGTTTACTGATTAGATTAGTACTAGTGTCGCTATAAACTATGGCGTTAACTAGCATTGCAGAAACGATCTATAAAGCTATTGCTTTAAACTAATGCTTGAGAATAGCAGTAACAATTCGCTCTCTTAGTATCTTATATTCCAACATATGGGCATCTCCCAGACTGTTTCGGAACTAAATTTTATTCTGCTGGTAAGCCAATGTATTAAATAAAATACCCGTATATACCTCAAGTTGTATTTCTTATTCAATTAACTTGCTATTTTAGTGTTAGTTGTGCATGAATCTACGTCATGAGCAGGTTAATACAGATCCTTTAGGTGAATTAAACATGATTCATAAATTTCATGTGACATTTTAAATAAATTTTTAAATAATTTTTTTCAAAAACTTAAAAATAAGGAACTATTTCCCAAGTCAACGTTTGTGTGTGTGCGGAATTTTCAGGATATCATTAAAAATGTGAATGAAATGCTAACTTTACTTTTCGATTTTTGAGTTGTGTTGCTCTTTTTCTCCCTTCTTACACACAGACACACACACACACACACACACACACACACACACACACAAATGGAAACTGCGTGGAATACCTTCCAATCTGGAGTACGGAATTCGAATCTCGGTTTATTTATTAATCCGGTTTTGTAAGGTTTTTCCGGATTGATTATTGAAGTTTTTGCTAGTAATTTCTGTTTTAACAATGTTTATATCAGAGTCACCTGGATGAAATTTTTGCTCTCTGGTGTTTCACTTTATCCTCATGACACAAATGTCCAGTAACTCTTAGGAGTTACTGAGTGGACTCGGGTTCATTTTAGCATAGTTTCGACTATTTCATTCATTCTCTCTCTCTCTCTCTCTCTCTCTCTCTCTTTCTGCAGACCGAAACAATTGAAAGAATATTAACATTAAAAAAATAAGAAAGAAAAAAAAATGTACACACATACACGCAATATGGATCTTTCTCACTTTCTCTACCACCTTGCTCTAGTAGGTAGAGGAAGCATTAGTACATTCCACTGAAACATTTGAGATAGGATACTTACTGGACGTGCACGTTTTGAGGTTCCCTTATCTCAAAAGGAACTTTTAGAAAATGACGCTTGTGTACGTGTGAGGAAGAGTGAGAGAGAGAAACAGAGACAGAGAACAGCATATCTCAAAAACAAAAAATAGAAAAAAGATCAAATTTCATATTTGAGTCAGTAGTGTTTCAGCATACCGGGCGAAGGTTTTGAAGAAATCCAATCCCCTTTCCCAAACTACCCCTTACATGGAAAATTCCTGTTATTTTTAGAAAATGGCTCTTAACGATTTTTTATTAAAATATTATGGTTATCTTGAGTTTCCTATGAACATTCTCTAAAGCCATATTCATTCATTCATTTGTGAATTTTGTATAATTTCGTATACGTGGTAGTTCCTTATTTAATAAACGTAAAACTTACGAACTCTTGAAAACATACAATTTGTCTGGAATACATATTTTTCGTTTTTAAATATTTCATGCAGTATGTTTCAAATATTTTCCCTTACAAGAGGTTGTCACTATAACTTCTGAATTTATTTATTCATTCTTCCGATTTGAACATTGTTTCTGCACTCTGTGGGTAATTATGTACATAAATTTAATAAACCGGTGAAATCTTTGCAACCAAGTTTAGGGACAAATGTTATGGTTCTCTCCTTAGCAATGCACAGTAAACAAGCACATAGATGATTTTTTCTACCCAGCTGACTAGCTGCCTGTAGGTTCTGATTTTCATTAAATTTCATTTAAAATGTGCAGGAAATATACGTAGTTATATTGCTCGTTCAACGTAGCAAGTGCAGAGATAATAAGAATAAACATTTGAAAACAGGTTTACGCATAACAAATGAGAATAATATCGTTTATCAAGACTAACAAATTGCCTACACCATTGACCAAAAGCTATTACACACATCATAACATGAAGCACTGTATCTAGGATTAGCGTATCGCTGAATCTCTTTCTCATTTAAAAGACTGCTAAGAAACCGCTTGGAAGCCGGATGTGGGAGAAGAAAACGACTCCAGGCAAAAGAAATATACATCAAGGCTTGGAATACTGCCACGTGCAGCGGGGAAATTAACGATCGCCTCTAATGCCTTATATCTGCAAGTCTATTCAATAGTTCGTTGCTGCGTTTCTAGCAATAAATAAACAAGCTATAGTGAGATGGACATAGCTTAGGAAGAGTAGCGAAGCAAAAGTCGATCTGTAGGCTACACTTGGGAAGATTCGCGTCAGTTTGTACTTGCAATAAAACTGTAACCACAATCTTTCTGGTTATTTCGATTTGCGAATAATAACTGGTGTTATTGTGTTCAATAGGTTTGCTGAATTAAAAATAAAAACTCTGAAAAAATCATTCATACTTCCAGACTGAAAAGTCTTGGCTAAGAAAAATTTCTATTCTCCAGCCGAGAATCGAACCGGCGACCTCCGCCTTATTTTAAAGCCTGCATGGTAACTACCAGTTCACAAATGCAGTTCAACCTCGGAGCAACGAATATTTCGAAAACGCTAATGCTACACAAACATTAATACACCTCTAATTAAGGTTATTAAAAAGAGGATTTTTATCGAATCGAAACTGATTACAATTAATTTTATTTTATATTAAGAAAAATTGATAATACAATACTTTTGAATGCAAATCAAATATTATTGGAAAAGATTAATAAAGGATCAACATTTATTTTCATCTCAACATTTTCAATTATTCTATATAACAATTTTTAACTTATTTGACATGAATTGGGTGTTACTCAATGAATTTGCCTTTTTCATATAGTAAGCTCTCATTTGTCTTTCTCTTATTGCATACCAGCTGTAAAAAATTATACAAACTTCTTCAGAGGCTATTCACAGGAAATTTAAGGTACCCACACGTTTTATTAGTTATGCAAATATTGTTAACATTTCCTTTAAGAATAAAAACCTTTAGTCATTTTGTCCTTGTAAACCGTAGTTTAAGGTGGAGAAATTTTCTAAAAAAATCTGTGTATCGCATCCTTGCAGGACCTGAATTTTCGTTTCTGAGTTGTACTGTTCACAGTCACTCAGAAAAGGACATTTTAATAAAAATTATTTTCTTAATCAGTAGACTTTATAACGTGAAATCTTGATGTAAATTGTAGGGAAGGTAATAAAACTACAATCAGGAAATAACACGGATAACATTCTTTCCAAATAACTTAATAAGTGACGTCTGTGTGGCACAATTTTCCTACCACACGAAATGCCTTCTCCATTTTTTGATCGCTCGTGGGTTGGCATGCTCTCGTTTTATTTCACTTCAATTCACACCCTTCTGATTTTGACGCGTAATGTTGGTACATGAAAAGAGGGACAGAATGAAAATGTAGGAGAAGTGGAGGGCGAGGAGAAATAGTATGAACCACTTGGAAAAAATGTTTTGAGTGCCAATTGTCAAGCCGCTTGGAGCTTCAATGACACATGTCTTAGGTGAGCGTAGTTCTAAATAATACGACTACTTCTATTAATCGATAACATAGTTTCATTGCAAGTGATTAACTTTTATCGATTTTTGTTTCCGTATTAACAGTTTAACATCGTTCAAACATTGAATTCTTTTTTTCGGAACACAATGTGTGTACCCTTATCATTCTCGTTTTATTTTTCGTTTTTCCCATCTCAATTTGTCCTTTTAAGTATTTATATGTTGGCTTCAAGTGGCAGTTTCCGATCCTTACAGGATTTATTATATTATCTTTAGTTATATTGCTTAAAAGTGAAGTTTGGAAATTCTTTATATCTTAAGCAATTAGTTTTTGATATCTATATTATACAACAAACTCCGAAATGTTCAGATCAATTCCATAAGCCGTTTTTGGGAAAGAAAAACATTTTGCCGTTTTAATGATTTACAGGAAAATCATGCAGTACAGTTTTCAACATTTTGGTAAAATTCAAATATATGTATCCTACACACTTATGACATGATTTACAAATAAAACATAAATTATTAATTTAGAAAACCAATTCAGAGGTATATATGTTTAGTCAATAAAATTGACTTCTAAAGACATGCACTGTCATTGTTTCTTTTCAGAACATTTTCAGCTTTTTAAGACTTCTCGATGAAATTTTTAAAATAATCAAACGTTTACACCGAAAGGAACAATTTGAGTGAAAGCAAACACTGAAAATAATAGTGAAGAGAGAAAGCTTCTAATAAGGACAAAGAGGTGATTTTAGAATTCATACTCCTATGTTGGGTGCCATATATCTTAAAATCACCAACATTATATTTTTCAGAATGTTTGAACATTTTTACATATTGATCCCCTTAATATACAAACAAAATCTGGTAAAAATCGTCCTATGAATTATTAATTATTAAATGCTTATCGAGGATCCATCAAAAAACGATAAATCTATTTTGGTGTGTTTTTGGTTTCAAGAGATATCTCAAGCATCCAGTTCAAAGGAGATTTGGAAAACGTTACGTAATATAAATAAAACTCAACGATACAGATCAGTAAGCAAGCGTTTGTAAACACATTAACGGGGCAGTGAAAACTGGCTGTTAAAAATATCAATAAAAATAATTAACGAAATGAACTAGATTAGTCATTAAAATATGCACATGACTTTTCCTGTAAATCTTATTTGGAGCTCTACTAAACTTATAGGGAAATTAGGGAAACATTTCTAAAAACTGTTGAGAAACCGTGAAATGTGCCAGTATGAATATAATTGGGATAAAATATAATTACAATAATACTTTTTCCTTTTATATACCGCTTTAACATCTACTGTTTTCGATTTGGAGCAGCTGCTCACCGGCACCGATGTTCATTCGTTTACACTCAGTAATGGATAGGTTTCTTATGTTATTTATGATTTGTTTGAAATATTAAATCACATTTTCATTCATACTTCCAAATTCTCAGAGGGTAGATAATAATCCTGACAGAAGAAACATTCCCACTGGAGAATTCTTCTGAATTCATGAATCAACTTTTACCTAGCACCACTTGTTTCAAATTTGTTTGTCTCAAGATGCCTAAATCGCTTATAAATTACTTAAGAAATAAAAGTATACGCTAAGCTTATACCACAGAGGCATCGACTTGCTGCGATTGTGCCATTCTTGCACTGCATTCTATAGGGAAAGAAAAAAAATAACGTTAAGCGAAAGAGGAGGGTAAAGAAAAGGAAGAAGGGGAAAAAAATCCAACACCTCATTCGCCAATTTTGTGTGTGGGTGGGGTGGGAAGCTTTTGCTGAGGGAAAAAAAGAGCGAGACCAGACTTGGTCATTGGTTGCCGTAAAGCGGGTGCAATTGTGTGAAGGAGGGGAGGGGGATTGCCAAAATATATATACATCCTCTTCCGCCCCCCTCCACTTCCTCTCATATACATACACCCACCCACCTGCCCACTTCGCACGTTAACAAAAGAAAGGAAGGTCCATTCCACTTCAGTACATATGTACACTGCAGTCTTCAACAGACTCTCATATCTTCCAAATAAACACATCTGTCCTTTGTCAGCCAGCGTTGTCTGTAATTTTTGCTCGAGATAGGGAATGCTTTATACGAAATAAGTTCACAAACATAACAGCTGTTAAATCCATAGAATATACTTCTGTATTTGTTGCATTTATATGCCGCATTTAACATCTAAGGTCATAGAAGCGGCTTTGACTTAAGAACAGCTGAACATTTGTGACTCCCCGAATCAAACAATCTAGAAAAGTTCCCACATGTGTGTGTTTGTGTGTGTGTGTGTGTGTGTGTGTGTGTGTGTTATTCTGTCTGTGAAAAGCATAACTCAAAAACGAAACGTTGGGCGAATATCAAGTATTTAAATTCAGCGACACGTCGATTTTGAAGAAACTCTTACTCCAAATTACCATTTACATGGAAAAAATTTTATTATGTTTTATTTTCTCAAAAACGGCTCTAATGGTTTGTTTAAAATACCATAAATATTCAAAATATTTGCTTGAAATATAAAATGTATATGTTCAATTTTATGGTTCTTTCATTATGAACGACTTCTGTATGCTTTAAACTTAATAAACCTCTTATTGCACAAAGATATTGGTTTCGTAAAACACAATTTATCTCAAATAAATTGTAACCTTCTTATATTACAACGAAATGTATAAATGTATAATGAAAATTTATCTGGATTAACAAAAAGTGTGTAGATACAAGAATAAGCTTTTATAAGAGTAGCTTGTGCAAAAAAGAGTGTAGAGAAAATTATGCGAATGTAACACATCTGATTTTGCTTACGTTCTCTACCACTTGCCTACAGTAGGTAGAGGAAGTATTGTTTTCCACCCAATCGAGATTTTATTGAAAATAGCTGTTTGAGATCCTCCGAATCAAAATAAAGAGCTATAAAATACTTTAGTATAAGTTGTATAGGGTGCAAGTTTGAACAGCATAACTCAAAATGAAAAGTCGAATAGGTACCAATCTTGACGTATAAGTTCAGTATTTTCCAAAGCTACAACACGCACCTTTACAAGGAACATGTTTCGTTATTTTTCATGTCAAAAATGGCTCTAATGACTTTAATTAAAATACCATACCTTTTAAGAATTTAAACTTTTATATAAGTAAAGCCTGTGGATCCATCTTTATCCTGAATGAACTCAGAAATGTTCAGAACTTAAGGGTTTAAGCTTCTGTACTGTATGACAAACCTTAATGGTCTTTTATCGCACAACAAAAGTTGACCCTCCAAGGCTAGCAAATAGCACACGCAAAGCGCAGTGGTAGTATAATGGAAGGCCATTAAGGCATGTCCGAAAGTACAAGTAATGCTGCATTTGGCATAGGATAGGTTCTTCTCCTGGCCTCCCAAAAAGTGTACTACCTCATTATCAGATAACATTAAGAGGGTAGTACATTAGATAAGGGGGGAAATGGTAATTTGAAAGTAGTGTGTGAAGTACAGTGGAAGTAAATTGCTGATCTATCTCATTTAATTGCAGGTGTTTGGAATAACGCTCGTGACTTTCATTTACAATAGCGAATTACTTTTTCCTTACCGGCGAGAATACTCGTTTAATTTAAAGACGTTGAGGAATTCCTTTCGCGCATGTATACATAAAACCTTATGGATGAAGCGTTCTACATGAGCTAGATGCGGCAGAAATTTGGTTTATATCTCCTTTTGATATTTTTACTTTCTCTACCACGTACAAATCAGGTAGAGAAGGTACTGTGTTCTGCCCAAAAATTCAATATCTGAATTTAACCGGAAATACGTGTTTTGAGGTACCCACGAGTACAAAATAAGCATTCTTACATAAGGTCTGGTGTGTATATGTGTTTTCGTAACTCAAAAACGAAAAATTGAATAAATACCAAACCTGGTATTTAAGTACAGGATCTTCCAAAAATGCGACAGGAAGATTTTCAAGAAAATTTCCCAATTTCAAACCACCCTTTACATGAAACATATTTTGAAATTTTTTATTTTCTCAAAAATGGCTCCAAGAATTTTGATTAAAAGAGCACATTAAATATATTTTTATGACAGATAAAATGCATGTATTGAATTTTCTGAGAATAGCATACGAAGTCCTCTTCATTCGGAAGGAATTTGTACAATCTTGTAATACTGGTATAGGTACGTTAAGCGATAGACGAAAACGTACTGCACAAAAATGTTGATCTTTTTAAAACACTAATTTACTTAAAATAACTTCTGCGATACATAAACCATTTCCGAGATATCCGTTTTTAATGGCTCGAATGTTCATTACTTTGTCATTCTTTTCAAGTCACGTTGAAATTTAATGGTTTCTCTCGATGTCATGTAAATAGTATGGATTTTCATTTTTCATTTTAACGTCCTTTAACCTGGCAATCATATCGGACGATGAATGAAGTGAGTGAAATGATATTCAAATGAGTCCGGGGTCCATAGAGCTTAAAGTTACCCGACATTCTCTTCTAAGGATAAGGAAAATCCTGGAAAAATCCTGGAAAAATCCTTATCCGAACAACTCACCCTAACCGAGATACGAACTTGAATGGAGAACCCCCACAATACAGAGGCGGGCAATATGGAATTTTAAGCCCAACGTATAGCGTCCAGTTCTTCAAAATCTGACTATCGCTATTCCCTTTGTATCCAGGTATAATGAAACGCGTAAATGAAGTAGATTAAAATGGAGTAGAAAAGTAAACGTTGAAAAAATACTTTGTATACATAGTAATAAACGATAGAGGTGGAGAAAGTGATGTGACTGTAACACATCAGATTTTTTTCTATCGTCCTTCCTCTCCCTTTCTCTTCGTAAAACTGTTGATGATCACAAGCCGGCCACTAGAACGGGGGTTATCAAGTGGAGGGTGGAAAAGTTTTTCAGGGAGAGGGCTAACTCGGGAACACAAACACTGGTTTATAAACTCGCCTCTACGTCTTCTGTGACATAAAAATATAAGTACTGGACTTAAAGAGTTATGACCACGAGCTGAGATTACAAAGGCAATTTTTAAAACCAAAATTTTGTAGCGTAACTTTAAGGACTTCAGCGACCATTCCAGGGTGACGCTTTCCTGGATAACGGAGGAAAAATGTAGTAACGTGTAATTTTATTGTTGTTTTATCTTAATCCTTAAAACTCCGAGATGTACAAACTAAATAACTTTCACAGGAGTAAAGCTAACATCGTGAAACCTAAGCGGCTTTTCCTAATATTTGAAAACAAAAGAACTCAGCATGCTAACTTGCCAAAGATACTTATTGAAAATGGTAGCTATTTATTAAGTAAAACCCTTAATCACGTCTGGAGTCCATTAAAAAGAGAAGACAACAAGCGATTAATTTGTCAGTGAGCTTAGTTAAGTTTTGAAATGTGTTAAAAACAATTGGGTGATGGTAAAATAGACAAAAATAGTTTGTACAAGTCTTTTAAACCAAAAATTAAATATTTGGCATATATAAGCATTACACGTATATTTCCATCCTATACTTTCTAAAGGTTTACACTGAAAAATATTAATCTAAAACACAAATCTTATAAATCTTAAAATGTTACAATATTTTTCCAAAAATGCACAAACTTTTCAGAGTATAGATCTACCTCCATCTCTGTTGCGAAATAAAACATTTATAAATTTTTCACATTTTTCATTGATTTTAAAACTAATGTTTTTCATCAAAAGTGAAAAATGTATGGCTAAAAATAGGAAATTTTCAAAAAATAGTCACAATGCATTATAACCAATAATTTAAGATTTGCGTTTTCAAATTTACGCCTCATATACTGTAGTTGGGTATATTTTGAAAATAAATATTTATCGGCATATAATATTCATTTTCATTGGCATGCTCTCAGAATTTTAAATATAGTTGCAGTTAATAAGAAAATGCAGCGTTTACAATAGCAAATATTTGTTTACTGCAGATCTCGAAGGATCCGTAGTACTTATCCTATGGAGTGTTCAGGTGCCTCTCCTCCTCTCTTCTCTCCCTTACACACCATCTCTCTGCATCTCATTAATTATTGAGTTTTATTTATGGACGCTCTTTAACCGCTATGGTTTTTAGCGTCCCATTCTAGACATTGGGCGTGAAAGATCGAAAAGTTTGCTCAAGAGGCCTCTATCAGGCTTGAGGTTCTTTTACTTGCCGTAAATCTACGACACAGCCCTTCCCTTCCGAAGGAAGCCACGCTAAGGTTTTTTATACCCGAAAAAAAAATCCATCGCTTTCCGCCACGATGAACCCGCGACCTTGGGAACCAGAGGCTAGCAGGGTACCACTAGACCACAGAGAATGACACTCTGCATCTGGTCACGTGAACTTTCCAAACTTCTAATGAAATTGTAGAAGTCAAATAATTTATAACAGGATATATTATGGTATATCAGATATATCTGGCAGGTGCAGTGACACAGATACAATATTTTGAATTTGCGGTGCACTAGTGAAATTATAAAAGTCAAAGAATGTATAAACAGGACGTATATGTTATATCTTATAAACTGGCAGGTTTATGAAATAGAGAAATATTTTGAATTTGCCGTGCACTAATGAAATTGTAGAAGTCAATGTATAACAGGATATATTATGGCACATCTGATATATCTGGTAGGTGTAACGACGCAGAGACAATATTTTGAATTTGCCGTGCACTAATGAAATTGTAGAAGTCAATTGACGCATAACAGGACCTACATGTTATATCTGATATATCTGGCAGGTGTATGAAATAGACAATATTTTGAATTTGCTGTGCGGAGTGAAGACATCCAAATCTTTCTTGCTATCGAGGAATAACATTCTTTCATTCCTCGGTTTGTATTCAAAACACTGTTCCCTATGATGACCAGAGTGGTTTTAAAAGTCCAGAGAAATAATAAGAATTGTACATAACTCTTTAAATATATGTCTGTTTAAAATTTTTAAATAGCCAAACTTGTCAGTACAATCTTGCTTATAATTTCATCCTATTTCTTTTTAAATATTAATAATGAGTGAGATATTTTGATCTTGTTGTTTTATTATTCGTTATAAATAACAAATTTTGGAGAGTAATGAATAGTCTATTTAGTCTATACACATAAGTGCCACCTAACGTATGTTATAATATGTCTACTAGATTGTATAGCAATCGGTTAAGTAATTCTAGATATTAGTTGAAAATTTATACATATTGGGAAACAAAAATTAAATATTTTGAATTAATAGTAGCACTATTTGTTTATATTAGGTAAATCGCATTCCTGTTTCTTCATTAAATTAGGAAAAACATTGATTTAATGCTAATAACCTATATTTCAATCAATACTTTTTAAGTCTTAAAACTACCTAATATTGAAAATACTGTCACAAAATTACTGTAAAATTCCTTGAAATTTTCGTTATCTGCATCACCTATTGGACCATATAGGTCCTTTACATTTTCAATAGATTGGTCAAACCACCTTTTTATTTGTCGCTCTAAGGTTATATTTCCGGCTGGTTTGTGTTCTAGTATTTGTTTTGGTATTCTATAGGTATCCATTCGATTTAAATGAGCCAACTATTCATTTTTTTGATTAGTATTTAAATTTACGTTTATTCAAAATTATCTTGGTGTAATGATGTATCTTATTTATGTATTCTGCGTATATACTGCGATATTTAAAATCTGTATTACTGGCTCAGAATATGAGAGATGCATACTTTGCTAAATATTTTAATAGCATCATATAGTATGATTAGTGGTTTGGGGGTAACCCCCAATTTGTGAAATGCTTTAAAAATTTAAAAAAATAATTTCAAGAACTGTGGAATATGTTGCTTATGAAGACCTGTTTATAAAGTGTTTTCAATAATAACAGTTATGGATTTAATATGTTCGAATTCTTACTATATATTAAAATACATACGTCTAAATGTGTACGATATAAGACAGAATGTTCATCAATACTGTATAAATCAACATGGTATTCCACAACAAAGATTAAACAAAACGTTATACAATTTTGAGTACACTAAAACTTAAATATTTAATATCTTCATAGCTAATGAATGAGAACTAAAAACGTATTTAGAATAATAATGAAACGTTAGTTCTATTTTAGCGTCGATGGATACTTTGCTTTGATTTTAGGCTCTGTCTTATTTTAACCTTGTTTGTTTATTGGCCTATATTTGCTTATTTGTAAAATACTGAATTATATAAACTAATACAGGATATCCAAAATTTAAATTACAAAAAAAACAACACTTGGTTACTGTTTTATTTTATGTACAGATAACCACATTTAAAGTGTTATTTTTAAAAGTTTGAAGATAAACGAACAAAAATAAATGACTCAACTGGCAGGAGTAGATGTAAACAAATGCCATATGTCTATGACATTTTTCATTTTTATCGTGTTTTGACGTGGATTGATCTTCTTTGCATTTGGCACGCACATAGGCCGGCGCCCTAACGAACCTGGATGTGCATGCTGACGAAATTCGATATAAATAATTAACGGGATTTGTGCGAACCCGTGTCTCCAGCCGGTATTCCCTTCCCAGTCATGATTGGGCCGATTGTGTCACAGTGCTGCCAATACATTCACTCTGCCCCAAATGTAATCATGGATAACACAATCCGGTCTGATTCATTCCACTAACGACTCCCCTACCCCCTTAATCTACTCGTATGGAAATATTTTGTTGAATATCATATCTTAGAAATGAGTCATTATCACAAATATAAAGAAATTATTACCTTAGAAGAAATAATAATACATTGAGGTTTTATACCAATAATACTTTCGTCCAACATTATTAGCTAACAACTTTTCATAAATAAACGAGGAGAAAATAAAGCATTCTAAATTTTCGTGAAATATTTACTTTCTCTATCACGCACTTAGTGGATAAGGGAGGTATTATATTCTACCCAATAATTCCACATATATCACAGAAAATATATGTTTATAGAAAAAGGTGCGCACCTGTCAGTGTGTGTGTGAACAGCATACCTAAAAACGAATTATAAATATCAAACTTGGTATTTAAGTTCAGTATTTCTTGCATTCCCGAAGTACCGGGTTTGATTCCCGTCGACAGTCCACTCTGACCTTGGTTTTGTGGTTTTTGCTGGTCGGTAAACGAATGTTGGGTTGGTTTCTCATTTACCCCGATTTCCTTTCCATCAGTTCCATTTAATTTCGTTTCCTTTTCATATTTTAGGTTTGTTTATAGGTTTCGTGGTGTATGGCGGTGTCGGATATATGGCGTGGATGCTTGCTCAAAGGAACAGAACTCCCCCGCGGACACCAGAGGGCTGCTTGGTCGAGGGGTCGTTCATCGCCCTCTCTAGGCAGCTCCAACAGTGGGACGGGTCTTCCATCCTGGAATTGTTAGGAATTCTGCTCGTCTCTGTGGTCTGTAGCTTCCTGTGGTTTCTTCACTTCATTCCTTCCTCCTGGAGGGTGGTAGCCACAATGGATCCTATGTAGGTCGCAGTGAGCGTAGTGCCCCCTCCCTTCGTTGTATATCTTATACCTATAAGTAAGTTCAGTATTTTACGAGGGTACGACACCAAATTACCCTTTACATGGGCATTTTCAAAATTGTTGTTTTTTTCAAAAACTGACTAACGATTTTTGTTAAAATGCCACACATTAATTGTGTTTACGTGATCCTCTTCATTCGGAAGGAATATTGTATAATTTTGTACCTGGTGTAAGAGATAGACAAAAGCATACTATATTTTATTGTGGGCTCAGCCGTTGCCAAGATATACGCTGTATTTGGTTTCAATTTTTGAATACTTCAGTTTCTGAAGTGCTGTTGCCATTCCTCTGTTTCTCGCGGTATAAGAGCGACCCGCATTTAAACATTTGACCATCGCTTCGGTTTCCTGCATCCCCTTTGTACCTACAAGAATGTGCAATGAAACTTAATCCTGTAAACGTTATCTCGATAACATGGGCAGAAAATAAGAATTTGTAAGTATAGTTTGTAGAAGTTATGTAAAAATAAACTATAGTGGGTAGAGAAAGTCATCTGAAAATAACACATCAGATTTTTCATTGTATTCTACAACATTAAAAAAATTGTGTTTAAAGTTTATTGTGAATGAGTTTTCTATAATTTTGTATAACTAGTAAACTACAAGACCAAATCTTACTGTAAAAAATGTAGAGGTTATGAAATATGTAGTTATGTCAAATAGCTTTTCTAGAAGCATTAGCGGTTTTCCAAATGTTCCTCGTGTATGTTTGCACTTTCCCAAGTATCTAATGATGAATATGTTTGACATTTTGGGATTCTTCTTTTTTCTTTCTACCGCAAAAACCATACCGTTACCACGCCTAAACATTTGAATGCTTCTCCGAATCTTGTATGTAATCACCTATTATTTAATTTGAAATCATTCTATGGTAAAAATATATTGTGAATAACAAAGTGGATACAAGTACCACTTGTTATATTACTACTATATAACGGGCATATTATATGAATTTGTTTTGGGTAGAAAAAATCGACTGCGTGTGTGTTCATAAAGAAATTAATAAAGTAATACGCTTTAGATATATTTCTTTGCATAAAATATATACACATGAACAGAAAGTATAGATTTATGTTCCTGCGACCAGGTTTTTCCAGGACGTATCGAGGGGGAGAGTGGAAATTAGGGTACCAAATGTGTGGACTCTACCATACAAAAGCCCGGACTACACCCTACCAGCAGTAAGATAACTACTTAATCAGATGAGGAGCTGAACCCTTTCAGGGTGGTTCAGAAGTAAGCAGAATTCTTTCACTTGGACACTTTTCAGTGACATAAGTAATAGGTTTACCTTACTCAGTAGAGGATAGATGGTGGAAGGAAATGCAAGCTACATGTTACTGGAATCACATTAACAAATTAGCACCGCAGTAACTTTCTCCATTTGTTTGGCTCCAATAAACTTCAGCTTTCTCTAGTTCTAAAGCATATCTTACAGTGAAGTATTTTTTTTTTCGTAACGGTCGGAGCGCCTACTAGCTTTGCTTTGTCCGTCTGTACGCACAAAATAAATTTTAAATCTCGCACATACAGAATTAAAAATCGATGTACAAGAATTTTAAGAAAATATGGTTGTAAATGGTACATAATTATGTTCGTTTTGAGAGCATTCGAAAAACATACGATTTTAGGTATGCTACTGCACTTAGGTTGTTTTGGGCTTAATTTAAACGTGCTTAAAACTGGTGAAAATTAAGGATAGATTTGAAAATCTTCGTAAACATTTACAATTTTAGGCAAATCGCTTCACATGCGCTTTGTATTGCACATGTAAAGCTTTATAGATCATTTGTCCCCAAACTTCAAATTTGATCGTACTATAAAATGATGAGGATATGCTACTTTTAAGCAGAGAATTGCACTTACGATTACATTACCATTGTTCCTGACAATTCCTATTAGTTTCACTCTCCACTATTTCTGTTTGACAGGGCTAACAAGGTATAATTTCGTCATCTCTAACAGAAACAAAGGCGCGGAGAGAACACACAAAGAACGTACACCACGTTGTTTAGAAGTTTTTTTTTTCAATATCTTAATATGCTGTTTTCAAAATAATTAATTCTAGTTTTTTATATTATTTTGTGTATAAAATGACGAGCGTTGTATAAGAAGAGAACTGTTACTTCATACAATAGTGGGCAGTTACCGCTTTATGCCACAATTCTAGTACCTAGTTATCTTTCAAGTAAGTTTTCAATCTTTAAGCGACATTACCTAAGAATGTAATATGAGAATGGTATAAAGGGATGCACGTGCGGTAAGGGCATCTTTGCAAGACGAGGAGGAACTTTAAAAATACTAAACTAGGTCGAGTGTTTCACTTCGAGTTTCTGCAAAGCACTTCACGAATGTGTAATGGACACTATTTATTTAACGATAGAGAATAATACAAAATTTACACGAAAATAAAATGAATTGCAATTAGCTCTAGCATCTGCTGCCACCAGCAACTTAGTCAGGCCGAGCTAATTGACCAGCTAGTTCAAAAACTGAAGGTGACATGGCTGCTTGCGTCGAAGGTGCTGTATTTAAACGCTGCGTGGTTTAAATCGCAAGTAAATGTTAATAAATCAAGAGAAGTAAAGACCAAAAGATTTAAATGGTAAAATTCTACTATCAAATATGATTATATTGTACGTCTGCAACAATATATATATATATATATATATATATATATATATATATATATATATACACACACACACACCACGTGAGTCTTCTCATCCTGCGGATTGGTAACTTCGCAATCCCGCATTTTACAGGTGATACGAAATGCAGGTGCTGACACCGCATTCACCAGCCCGCTGATTAGAGCTATGGTGTTGCTCGTTGTTAATGTGCTCTAGTAGTGCAATGGTTAACATGATCGAAAGTTCAAATGAGCTTTTTATTCATTTCTGTTCATTTCGAGAACGTTCTAGCAAATCATGATATTTTCCGAATGCATTAAAAAGTGGATTTGCCTATAAACATGAAGTTCCAGCCGTTCGTGATCACTGTGGAACAATGTTTTCGAACATTGCTGATAGTATACGGGGAAGCGCAACAGAATGCCACAGAGGCACGTCGTCTATACTAACAGAGGTTTCCGCAAAGAATACAAGTTTTTGCGAGTTGGGAACCACCTTCTGGAATCAGGAACAGTGCAAGACACCACATCCACGAAGAGATCACCCTGTCTGTGACCAATCAACGATGGATCGTATGACTGACACTGTCATTTAACATCTGCATTGTAGTACGAGGGACATTCACGGGCATTTCAATATTAGCCAATCTTCCGCTTGGAGAATACTACACCGTGCAAAGTTTCACCCTTATCATCTTCAACTACACCAGGAGCTACTGCAGGCGGACCATGGACGGAGAGTGGTGTTCGCTAGGTGAATCATACTACAAACTGAATCAGATCCACATTTTTTGGCAACTGTGTTATATACAGACAAAGCAGGGTTCCATAACATAGGCCATGTAAATCGCCACAATATGCATTACTGAAGCACTGTAAACCCACATTGGATGTGAGAGCTGGCCTTACAAGTCCGATTGAGTTTCAACGTTTGGGCTGGTATTTATGGTGATCATCTAATAGGACCGTATTTTTATGCTGGCCAACCCACTGGGAATCGCTATATCCACTTCCCACAACACCAGCCATTCTACTGGATGAACTGCCGTTGCAGAACCGACTAACTATGTGGTAACAACATGATGAGGCGCCAGCTCATTCGGCCCGTCGTGTAACGGCTTATCTCGTTGCCACCTACCTGAGCGATGGATCGGACGGCGTGGACCAATGGGGTGCCAGCACGCTCACCAGATCTAACCCCATTAGATTTCTTCTTATGGGGTTATCATAAAGATATCGTGTACCAGGAGCGGCCAATGATCCCTCAACAGCTCAGGGATTATAATTACAATGTTACCTACACGCATTTATTTACGATGTTTATTAAAGCATATTATAAGAGGTAACATTTTGTGTTTCAATGAAATTCACATAATTAAACTAATTAAGTGAAACGACACATCCATGCCAAACTATCAGTTCTCGTTAAATTTACTAAACATAAAAGGTACCTTCATGTGGCAGTGTTTGAACTTGGGACCTTCACCACTGAAGGCCAATGCGCATGCTGTTGAGCTACAAGTGCAAGTGACTGCACGCGCAGCGATGCAAAGCAGTCATTTCGGAAATAGATACGACGCGAAGCAGTGGACAGTGTTTACGGCATAGTCTGTACAACGTCATGACTGCATTACTTCTTAATCTGCAGGCTGAGAAGACTCATCCGGTATATATGAATAGTCGAAGAATTAAATTAATGTGAACTTCAATATATTTCAATAAAGGTTGTATCTTCCATTTTAACCAATACTAATGAAAGTTCCTATTTGTGTTATGACGTTTGTCGTGTATGCAAATTCACAAAAATACAAGGAAAAATACGGTACTACAATCTAATATTGTATGAAAGTAAGAAATTTAACACAAACCAAGTGATGTGAATGAATTTTTTTCATGTAAGCTTTCTAATGTTATAAGGATATAATTTCCAAGAATGCCGTTCAAAGTAGATCTAAGGTAACCATGCTTATCCTACGATTTTAAAACGCCAATGATAGGCAAACGTTCACGAGGTATTTTAAAATTTAACAGATGTAAAAAAAATAGCCAAGTTTTGAGCGTGCACATGCGTTAAAAGTATTTTTGCAACCGCCGTTTACTTCTACAGCGTTATATTTCAACGTAAATGAGCAACAAATTCATGACAACTATGCAAAAACCCGCTTTTGTATTTCGGGAGGAATCTACTTGCACAGAAATACGGGTGTATGGTTCATTATACTAGTTGTATTATTAAGTTCCTCTCTCATGTTCTGTTCCTGAATTGTATTATTACGTAATCGGAAAATAGTACTATTTTATTTGCATTCCAGTTTTATTAAGGTGTTCATACAGAATACAAAATTTTAATTGTTTCATTTCAAAGCCCCATATTACTTGTATAGTCATATCGCAGGCTTTGATATGAGAAACAACTAATGAATTACTGATTCTCTGACTGGATTTGAACACTTGCATGCATTTATAGACTCCATTGGGAGTAGGGAATGATTCGGATTAAAGAAAAATTCCCCGTCCCAACAGGGAATCCAAAACAGAGTCTCTCGTTTGAAAAGCCAAATCGCTGACCATTCGAACATGGAGGCAGTCAAATACAGTGCATTTTTTTCGTCATAGTTTTACAGATCTTCGAAACCTTCATCAAATTTAAAGAGAGCTTCAAGCCCACTCTATCTTTTATGTAACTTTTTATTAGTGTTTAGCGTCGTCTTACTTCATACGAACCACATTTGGTGATATTGGAGATAAATGAGATGAAATTCTAATTGGTAAAGGATATTTGGGAAGGACACGTTCTAGGCTTAAATTTAGGGTACCTTCCGGCACTTGCCAGTTATGAGAACTGAGGAATATCTGGGAAAAGTCTCAGTCACGGAGGACGGTCCTGACGGGATGAGTTCATGAGTCGGAGCTTAACGACCTCGGCTACCAGTATCGGTAGGTACCTGACTTCAGGGGAGCGCATCCTTTCACAGCTTTCCCTCTTAACGATTAGTTTTAAGGCAGATAAGTGCCACTATTTGGTAGTTATTTATATTTAAGCTGGACATGGAATCAAATAATTCATAAGTTAATATAACAATAAAAATTTAACATTATAGAATTAATGCTTCAAAATGTCTCATTAATGGTTAAATGCACAAAGGGTGTTTATAATCAGGATTATCAACGTAAATTAAGTAGATTAGTTAATATTTAACTGGTCGTGTATAAATTAACATATTTTGAATGTTACCCTAACTTCTGACCTACGCAGTCGTAAACCTATGCCGATTCCTATCTATTTCCTAAACTTACACAGCTAATTACAACTATAATTAGAATGAGAAGTACTTACTGCGTTGCGAGTTTCCATGAAAATGCTACTTAAAATGCTAAGCATGCTCTTACAATCCCCACAAACAAGCTGAGTACATCGACACAACATCCAGATGAAGACACATAAAGACATAGAAGAAAACAATTTCTTTTCTCAACAATTAGCTTCACCTACCTGCGGTCTTGATAGGCGGCGGCTGTCACCTCATTATAATCCAAGCGAAATCAAATTACGGAGAACTGATGCTATCTATTACATGGAAATTCTACCTTACTACCCCCACAAAGTACTAATCACTCCTAGTACAATTAAGAGAAAGTTATTATTTGCTACGACCCTCCTGCCCTTACCAAGCATAAAATTAAGCGGATACGGTGAAGCACCTGTCAAGGACTAACAGTGAAGGCAAAGTTATTCTGTTGCTCTCAAAATGTATTACACTCTTTGTTTGCAGAGTGGAAAGGGTTTTAAAAAGTAAAGAAAATCTTGTTATAAGTTAATGTGCCAAAAACGAACAACACGAGGATCATAAATGTACGCATGAAGTTAAATCTCAGGTTCATTTATTCTGTGGTAGAAATAATGTGGTATTATAGATAATTTAGGAAGCAATCCCAAAATATGCCTAAAATTTTAGGAAACCCTACAGATAGATGTCCCTCGTTTGCAGCAATTTCAATCAAACATTTGAAAAAAACGTAATTTTAAAATTATTCATTTTCATTTTCCATCCTTAATTCCGGTGCATGAATGTTTAAACTGTATAATATTATAATAATCTACCATATTTTCAGAACATTTCACAATATTTTGAATTTATACGACTCTCTCTCGTAAAATCTAAACAGTAATTTTGATCAAACATTTCTGAATCTACAATCGTACCCAAAACACCTATAACGCTGCACGTGAAAACAAAATTGTCGTGAACCTCCTAATTTATATAGAAAACATACATAGGCTGCAGGTTGAGATCGATATTAAATTTTCAGGAAATTGTGTTAATCTCGTCACCCAAAAACTGCATTAAAAGTCAAAACTATTTTGCTTTGTCCGAATGTGTATAGCATCTTCAAATGTTTGCAACGATACCTTTAAATCTGGCAAAGCTGGACTTTCATAGATGTTTTGTTTTTAACGCTCTGTACCAATTTCAGCTAAATTTGAAATTGTCGGCTACATTTTTTGGAAATCTTACTTATAAAATATTATCCTCCTGGAACAATTTGATAACGTCCTCCTATAAACTACCTTTAACTCTTCAACTATTTTAATGAAATCTGAAATTGATCAACACATTAAATTGCGAAGCATTATATCACTATTGCACAATGCCAATGAAAGTGCTGTCGTTGATTAAAAATCGCATACATTTCTGGGTATTTAACGCAGCATTATGAAATGTTAAAATTGAGGAATTAATTACATAGAAATATCATGAAAAGTTGGTAATATTAAATGAATGCTTAGGGCAAAGTTAGTTCAAATACTTTTTAATCCCATTTTATGCGCCTTTTTATAATCAAAAAGTGACCAATTATTACAGAAATGTTGTATAGGTGTTACAGTTTTTGTAGATTATGATCGAAGGGGTAAAAGTAGGTTTTATTTTGCGAAACGAAGGCCTACTGTCTACGTTTCACAATCCTACGAACAAAATAAAACCACTTTTAACACGTGCGACATATACTATTTTTTAGACAGCGCTCGAATTTTCAAAGACCAATAATATTATATTGATTCCCGAAACTAAGAAAAATCACGTTTAACTCGCGGTTCTTGAAACAAGAGAAATGACATTAAAAAAGTGAGAGGTAAGTATTTTGTTGCTTCGCTAGCAGTCATTTTCAGTGAAATTATATTCAACATGCTTTGCCTTATACCAGCCAATGAAGCGATTAAATGATTTATCATATTGCTTTCTGGATTTTTTGGGTAAGCACTTCTAGTGTTATTCTTTCTGCTGCTTCTGTAATTTCACCTGGCTCTTCCATTTCAGTTTCTTCTGAATTCATAATTTCCTCCATTTAATTTCTATGTAGATTAGATAGATAAAAGTATAACATTTCAGATCAGCAGAAGGCTGCCAATATAACATATAGGTTAACTCTACAACGAATAGCGATAAACTGAAGTATGGCGATTTGTATTGTAGCAGATAATGCGAACTTCATGAGAAATTAATCATGTAAAAAGACATAATGAAAAGTAAAACCTAATCGAACCTAATCGAGTTATTAAACATGTGCAAATACAAAGGCTATGTGTTGGACTTGAAACCAAAGTTGGTCACAATGAAGATTATCCACTAGGCCATGCTGTCTAAAAGGGTAACTTACTAACATCTCTAGCCTCTTTCAAGAACATACTCTGCTGTCATTTGGAGAATATACTTCATACTTAAAGTTACAAAAATGTGCAGACTTCAGGAGTTTGTTATTGAGAAAAAAAGTACACCAACCGTAAAAAAATGCACCTCTTGGAAATTGAAGCTAAAGTTACCTGCCCAAAAGGGATGTGACTTTAGTAGAATTTAATTTTAGCATTTTGGGTAGATAATGGCTAAGGCTTCTCGTTATATATCCGAAATAGAATTTTCTGCAAACTTAAAACCCAGATCAAACAGGCTTCTTATTATACCCATATTTTTCCCTCGTCATTTTGGGATGCCTTCATGTAAAACGTGCTTTTTAAGCATTACAGGTATTGTTTTAAGCAAATACCGAGAACCCTCTCCACTCTACAACATAGGCAATAAAAGTTGAGTCAGCGAGGAATTAAATTTATAATTCTTAGACACTAAAATAGTAATACCTACACTTGAAAATCAACTTTATACTGCAGTCGTACTAGATTATTTTCTACTTTAGCTAAATTTTATCTACAGCACAAAGCCTTCTCTCATGAAACAAGTGATATGCGATAAACAAACCAAACGGCTTCATATGAAAACAAGTGAAGACTGAATCGATTTAATTCGTTGGCTCCCGCTATGCTTTTGTTTCTCAAAAGCCATGGCTGTGCGTTTTCGTAACTAGAAACCGCAAACATCGTTTAAACAACCAGAGGATTTTATATGCTCCAGTACTTCCAAGAAGGCATAACAGTAAATTATTTGCAGCACTGTAATATTTTTGTTGCAGCCTTACTGCTTGGATTTATAAGCACTTTGTTTAATTTATTTGAGGTTATACGTACTAAGATCATAAAATTTCGCCCTGTTCTGTTAGTGATGATTTATCTTTCTTGTTAAAGCTTATATTTTCTGTCTGATGATATAATTATAAAGAGTAACTTAAAGTTTAGACTATTTAAATCAGTATGGAGGGCAAAAACTCTATTCACTATTTTAATAAGCTAAAATACGCTTAGATAAGCTACTTAAAATGCTTCAACTATAACTGCACATTTTATTTAAAATCCATATTAATAAATAAATTGATCTACAAATTTTATGAAATTCGATTAGGCTATTATAAAATAAATCTAAATTAATTGAGAATTTTCAAAAGATATGAGCGTTTTTAGTAGACGATACCCAAAAAGTTTGTAAAATGTTCAAGAAAACAGATAGAAACACTAATAACTATGTAATTATTTTAAACATTGGAAAGTACAATATCTATATTCTTAGGCAAATAAAATCTAAAAGAAAAAACAAAAACAAAGAAAAGAAACGACAACGCATTTCATTATCGCGCACTAAAATTAAAAAAGGAAGAAAAAACTTGAAAACACCGAAAGAAAGATACAAAGTTTCGACTTTTTCATAGATTTCATTAAATTTAATCTATTCATTTCTAAAGCATTTGTGTGAGGTTTTGAGAGTTTAAAATGCAATAACAGAAAATTTAAATTTCTATAGTCTTTTAATGAAAGTAAAGAAAAACATTACAAGAACGCTTTAAACTTCCTAACGCTACACCCATGGACAAAAAAGAGTCATGTTTGGAACCCCAAGTTTTTCTTAGTTCAGCGCCTTGTTCACACCATACGTAATGCAGTTGTGTAGCCACTGCATCAAGCTGTTGTATTAACTTTTATTCATACTACCTTCCATGTGTTTTCTCTGTAATGTTGTGGCAAAGCATAGGGCATTTCTGTGGTTAAGACCGCGGGTTCGCTTCTCGCACGTAGCAAACACTTTTTTTTCTTCTGTTAATATTTAATCAACACATAGTGACTACTTATTTTCAATATACTCCATTTCAAACACGGCATTTGGTAAAGTTCATAATAGAATAATTATTACGATGCAAAATACATGGCTTCACAATTTCATCATGGTCACATATCTGTATCTTGTTGGATATCAAGGTGTCTAGGTTTAGGTGTATTGTGGCAGCTTGACGATACACTGAACAATGCGAATTACACGGTAATACTTAAGAATACTTTGATTCCCTCTGTGAGAATGAGATATCCTGATGGAATCGTTGAATTTGCACAGCATTCTGGACACAAATTCCAGAAGCCTGGGATATTGTAACTTCTCATCCTCGTTACTACAGGGATTTAGTTTCATCTATAACCTGAAAATGAGGGCAGTTATACGTGCTCAGGGTTCATAAATCCAATATTAATTTTGTTTATTTTCATGTATTTTAGTTTTAGAAGATTATTTGCATTTATTTCTTTAAATATTTAAAACTAGTATTTTAGTAGAATTGTGTTTTTGTGTGCATAGATATGCCTAAAACTTAAAATGCTAAAGCTATACTAATGCTATATTGTGTTATACACATCAAGTCATAAAATTAACAATATAAAATTAATAACTAATGCGAGATTTGAATCGAAGAGCTTGTGAGCGCAAGCGATACCTTCTTAACCTCTCGGCCAACAAAACGTTTTTCCGTGCTCTGTTTTCAGTAACTTGTAAGCGTCGCCACCGAGGAACACCGTTATGAGCTCATAGGGCAGAGACCATTCTACAGTTTCTGCATGTGCGTTGTGATACAGCTGTTACGAAGGTACACGAGGCCTTTCGATTGTCACATGGATTCTGGAGATGACTCATTTTTTGTCCAGGGCTGTACATATATTAAGAAACGGGTTTTGCTTTGACATTGGTTAATGAATGTAGGCATTTAATTAGTAAAATAACGTATTAAATAATAGGAATAAACATCATTTATTTGTTTTTCAGAACCAGAACATTTTTTGTTTTAATAAGAACATTTTGGTTGAGCATATAAAGGCATATATATGTTTGCGGTATATTAATTATAATTTTAATAAAGCAACATAAATAGTGGTTACATTTTTCTCAAGTTACTGTAATTACAAAGATCACAGCCATTGGCTAATGAATACAGAGAAGCCGCAGAGTGCGTTAACTATTTAACGAAGCCTCCCAAGGAACACGAGTTTTATGTGTAATGAAATGTTTCTTATCTGGCTATCTGATTATTAATGTGAATGAAAGTGGGAAGAGAAACAGGGATAGGTTACCAAACAAAAGAGCGAGAGAGTGACAGAAAAAGAAAGAGAGAGAGAGAGAGAGATCCGGAGGAGCGTAAGCTGCTCATTAAGTCTGCCATGTTTACAACTGCACAGTGGCGTAACTGCATGGGCAACATATTCCAATATATCTTTACTGTTCCGCTTTGTGCACTACAGCCAAAGAGTAAACAAGGCGCGAAGTAATACTATAGCAACACGTTTCGCTAAGGCTAGAAAAAAATGCAAATTATATCACACAATGCTCACCAGTTTTACAAGCATATGAAAACAAATCACTGTCTATTCGGAATGCGAGATATAACATTACAACGTTGCTTAACGGAAATAAAAACGTCTGAAAAGTGTAGAAAAAATGAATATCGCAGTTTATCGGGTTGCTATGTACAGAGCTTTGTGTTAAAACCATTGTAGTAGGAGTAGGGGGAATTTTTATGATTCTGTGAATGAGGAAATAGTGCAGATGGCAGTTGTTAACCATAATTCATTGTGGTTTTAGTTGTGTACTTTACCTCTGAAGTGAATTAGGTTATCGTGCACAAGTGAAACTCATTGCTGAAGAATCATGGAATTTTACTTCGAATTAAATGAAGTAAAAAGGATATGAAATGGAAAATATTAACAGTTACCCCTTAAGAATTTACTATTTAATCTGTTATACTACAGGATAGTTGATAAATAGACACCTATTTTTAAGTAAGGTTAACTGAGGAACTATATTAGCCCTGGTAGACGTACTGATATTTAGGTTATTTCCTATGCATACGTATTAGAAGAAAAAATGAAAAAGCACATGTACTTAGTGTTGAAGATAGACAACCTGAAAGACACTCGCCATCTAAAACGTAAGACAATGTGAGTACTGTTGAAATATACTTCAATTAAGTAGTAAAATTCAAGAGAATATTTGGTCATATAAGATGGAGCTACACATATTTTAGCTCCAATGAAGAGTTTATATGTTAATGGAATGGTTGTCGACGACCTGCGCCATGGTCCACAATCAGTCTGTATTTCACTCGCAGAGATTCATTATTTATGCTGAGCCAAAGAAGAGATTTCGTAAATCAATCAATCAAGACTTCAGAGTATTCAGGATTTGCAACAAACAATTCGTGGAGCATTTGTGCGTGTTCCAATTGAAATTTTAGCAGCGATCCAAGAAAACTATAAAAATTTGTAGAAGCTGCATACATTGAAATGTGACTTTGATGAGCCTAAATGGTAGAAAATAAATGTGTCAATAAAAGAAGATACTGTATTGTTAGCTTTGATATATTTTGTATTAAAATATATATTACGTTCTCAACCATGCTATAGATTGAAAGCAGCATTATTAGTTTATTGTGAGTTATACGATTCATAACACAAAAAATCAAATGCATAGCAGTGGATGTTAATTTCTAAGAAATGTGCAATTTAGACGATAAATTGACACGAGGTATTGTGGGACTTTATTATTAAACCCGTTTCTCTGACAAGTAATGTGCTCCTACCCTAATGGGAGAATGCTAGTTCAGAACTATTTTTGTGTGAAATATAGGTGTATTTAGTTTTTTTAATATTAATGAAAATATGCCTAAAATGTTAAAAAAACTCTAGAATCATACTAGTTTATTTTTAAGTTTCAATATTTTATCAAATAGCAGCTACATTTTAGAATAGTTTAACTGTGCATTAACTATAATTATAATTAAACTATAATATTTAATAATAATATAGTATCAAGTTACGCTATATGTATGATTAATATTGTCTTTATTTTCCGAAATAATATTTTAAGTTTATAAGACTAAGAACTTACAAAAATCCCAATCATTATTCTATAAAGTATCTGAATATAATGACGCGTTATCTTACAGGCTCCATTTGCCCTCCTGTAGCTACGCCACTGAAAATCTTACTCTAGTAAGCAATAAATATCGTGCAGAGAAACATCTAAATATACTTAGTGAGAAAAAAACATGCACAAGCATATAATGTTAATACATAGCCGTCGCTTCTTGACTGAGTAATGCGCATGTGTGGTTATAAACTTGAGCAAACGTCATTTGTTTCTGCATCTTCCAAGGTTTCACGCATGCGCTTTAAACACTCAGAAGCAACGTTTCAAGTAGTTAGTATACCAACACCAATACAACAAATTATTTAGCGTTAATATTATAAATACGATCTAAAAGCCAAAATATCAATACGTACTCTTATGCTTACAGTCTTATGTAATAAAATGGTAATAAGTAATGGAAGAATACTATACACAACGGAAGAGATGCCAACTCACTCGTTGAAGGGTGGACCAGCATTCTTCTAGGGTACGATCGCTTATTGCGGAATTTGTACGTGACTGCACAGCAAAAATCCCAGCAAGAAAAGCAGCACAAGAGAAAAAACAGAGAGAAAGCATGAAATACAACTATCATAATAAGCCACAAAACCATGTTATTAGTAGAAAAAGTTTCACGCTATTTGTTAATAGTTAATAATAGCATGTAAACACCTGTCACAGAGATTCTTAACCCAGTTTGATGCTAACTTTCAGAAAATATTCTTTTGTATGAGAAATACCTAGTGGCCACTCCTGGCTTGTTAGTAAGGGGATGTAACTGATAAAAAGTATGAAAATTTCAACGCAAACTGGCCGATTGACACCAAAATTCATCGGCGAAAGAACGTTTACTAATTGGCAGTGTTAACAATCGGCCAATTGCACAATGGTAAGAATTTACTTCCAAATTCGCGGCTGAAACGCACTCGCCTATATCCATGCTTGAACTAGACTGTGATGTCATTTTCATATTTTAATGATGCGTTAAACGCTATACTTTTGACAGCCACATTAAACGCTAGTCATAGGTATGTATATATACTTTTATGACACATTAAAAAGTAATTCATAAGCACTACTTCAGCATTTCGTTAAATGATTATTAAATAGCAAACATATACAATGGTTGCTGAATACCTACGACAGATTGTTCCGCATCCCTATGTACGAAAATGTTCAACAATAGACCAATTTCCTTAAGCAAAAAAGCGCTGGTTGTAAATCCAAACTGCTGCCACCTTCGAGCATTGCCATTGTCATTTTTAGTATTGTTTGTAAATTAGCAGAATTTAGCAACCGGTAACGAGAGTTTGAATTGTCTAGTTTGAATTTTATAAACTTAATTTTTCTCCAATGGCGCTATAGCCCAAACGGCTATAATCCTTTAAATGAAAGTAAAACTAATAACGAAAAATACACAGTGAATAATAATTACCATAAGAATGGGCACATCAGTCGCATCAACGGTACAGTCGCCACTGATAATACCTTAGAACAAGCTTTAACTCTTGTGTTAGGGGTTAAGAATCCCTGCTAAGTTATTACTGTATACCTATCAACACTGCAACTGGAAGTGTTAATATTTAGCAAGATAATACCTTTCAAAATCACAAATACTGCATAAATTACACCTTTTCCCTTGAAAGCACACGCAAACATATAAAAACTCTTAAAGTAATTAATGTACTGAACATCTATCTACTTGTCAAAGATACAAGTAGAACAAAATAATAGGTAGGAACTGCCACCTGTGATACAAGCTAATAATACAAGTTAAATGAAGAATTAAAATAGAAGCGCAGAGAGAAAGTTCCATAACATTCCACATAATAAGGAATAAAATCCTGAATACAGAGTATATCACTCAGACTATAGTAAAAAGTTAAAAGCATAGGCTCAGTGCTGACAAGTGTGTTCTGTTGCATATTTATTACTATATATATATATATATACCATTATAATCAAATTTTAAATTAAGGCATCTTCCCAAATATATGAAAGCAAACAAAATAATATTCAATTAAAAACTAGAAACTTATATTGTGGTAAACCCAATGGGCTCATTGCTATTATACCTACAGCAGTAATAAAGCTGGAAAGCATTATTTATACCCATATTATATGATATTATGAAACTAGCGTTTTCGCTATTTTCATGGATTTCTGCATAAAAGACCAGTTGATACAAATCTTTTAAACCTTACAGAATCCACAGCTTAAACCAAAACACTCGAAGCGGTTTGGTAACATACACCGACTTCCAAAAAGCCTTTGATAAAGTGTATAATGACATTTACTTAGTAAATTATAAAAACTTTCTCCATCTTATTTTGTTCATATTTATAAAACAGATCATAGAGTAAATTATAACAATTGTCTATAATGCAGATTTATTGCCAATTGAGGAATTCAGCTAGCTTCCAAATTAGGACCTTTGATTAAAAAATGTTGGTAAAATTCTAGAATGTAAATGTATACTTATGATAAGTAGTACAAAGTATTAGCTACTAGAACTTCAAAATGAGAAACTCTCTACATACCTGCAATAAAAAAAATATAAACTCTAGTTTAATATAGGTAAATGTTTGAAAATGTTATTCACAACTATAAAAGCAATAGCATACCACTCCTTGAAGTGTTTGAAAGTTACTTTATGGATAAAAAAATCCCTCAGATTTAGCAGTTGTTGAAGTAACGGTGACGAAATCGCTATAATATCTAGGCTTTACATTAGGTTTCTTGCAAATTCAAAGCAAAACGATTTATTCGACTTTATAGTTATTTTTTATTTTGAAATCCTCATACACAACTGTAAGCTGCCAAAGACAAAGAATATCTACCAATTCAACATAATTATATAAAAAATAACAGAAATTAAAATTATTACACAAAATTTTGAATACGCATCTATCATTTGAAATTCTATAATCATAAAACACAGATTTAATAGAAAGAGCCTAATATAAGAATTAAAAATATTTATTTTAAAAACTGTATATCGTTCCAAGGCTTTAAATACGAAAATATTTTGTTTTTACTTCCAAAGGAAATACTGATATTGATAAGAATTCTCAATAGGTAGAATCATTAGCTTGTACATCAAACTGCATTGTTGACATACTCAATATTTGTGAAAACTTATTTATCAATGTAGTAGTTAATGATCACTTTATTAAAATCTAATGTACTCTACATAGCAACAAGTTCTATTACTGAAACATTACCAAATTCTTACTTCTTTGCAGTCTTCCCTAATATTATTTTGAACTTCAATTAATATTATCCAATTCGGGTTTAGGCCAGTCTAACTATAAAATATTGTCTAATACAATACTAATTGTATACAAAGCGGACCAAGAATTTGAAGAATTTACTTTCAAGTTAATGTATTTTCATTATACATAATTGCTGACTAATACTAATGTATTTATAGAATGTATCAATACGGTTTGTTAGATTTTAATGAACACTAATACTCCTCTAATATATTTAACACGTATATATTTTGCTAATTTTAACCGTTGCTCAATTTGGTCAGTTCGAAACACAAACCGCATATCTTTACCTAATAGTAAAGCAATAGCATGACAGATGGCAGGCTTGCCGTCACAGAGCCATCTGGTAACGAATTACGGTATTATTTGAAAACTAAATGCACAAATTTTACTTACAGGCTACCTTTTAACTTTCTCTACCACGTACCTAATAGGTGAAGGTATTTACTGTATTCCATCCAAAAATTAGATATCAATATTTCATCGGAAATTTATGTTTTGTGGGCCACTGAATAAAAAAAAAAAAACGTTTTTGGAAAAAAAGTCCATAAGTGTGAACAACATAAGCAAAAAACGAAAAGTCGGATAAATATCAAATTTGGTATATAAGTTCAATATTTTCTAAAGATACATTTTCAAGAAATTTCTCCACCCCAAACAACCTTATACATGGAAAACTTATCGAAATGTTTTATTTTCTTAGAAATGACTAACGATTTTGATTAAAATATCACACATTTGAGATATTTACATGAAAAATAAAATACATATCTTAACTTTTCTGGGAATAGCCTGTGAAGTGCACCTCATTCCGAAGAAAATTTGATAATTTTATAAAACAGCTAAACATTAAGAGACAAACAAAAATGTGCTACACAAAAAAGTAGATCTCCCTGAGGAAAACAGTTTATTTCCAATAAGTTTTTTGTGGCATCGACCATTTCCGAGATACCATTATTGGTTTGAATTTTTCAATACGTCTAATTTCTTTAAAGTGCTGTCACTATTCAGTTGTTTCTCGTGATACCGTGGAAACAGTAGCGACACGGTTTTTAAACATGGAACTATCGATTCGATTTCCTGTATCCCCCTACCTTCAACGAAATTAAATTATTTCTGCAGAGGTTTATCTCGACTAACATGAAGTAGATTAAAAAATACGCTTTCGTAAGCATAGTACGTAGAAGCTATATAAAAGTAAACGATAGCGGCTAGAGAAAACTATGTGAAAGTAGCACACAAGATTTTTAACGCCAATGCTACAACTGTTTACACAAACAAAATACGTCTCATTTTGTCGTCGCTGTCGTGTTTAACGCTCTCCATATGGCCTATGACCTTCGGGGATACCTCATTCCACCAAACGAAGACTGGATCCATTTTTGAGGTGGGACGAAATGCATTGCCTGCGATGGTAGGGCGATAAGTGTGAACGCACTCATCATCATGCATGTGGAATAAGAGGACCTACAGCTTTTACCTTGGACTCCGAACTACATTGGGCCTTGGGGATACTTTACATGAGCAAGTCAGAGGTGAAGGCGTGGATAGGGCTAACTTAAAATCGCCACCCTAGGGCTGGGAATCGAATCCCAGATCCTCAGTACGAGAGCCGGAAACTAAACCACTGCGCTATGAGAGAGATACCGTTATAATTTTTCTATAACAAAGAATAAGTTTGCTTTGTAAATAGACATGGGGGTAATGTTCTGTAACAGGGTATACCTACGTACCACCTCCATTTACAAAACCCGTGGTACATGGAAAACTCGTTATGTGCTAAGAGTTTCGACGCGAAAGGGATGAAAAAAGGGATGCTCTTTCCCCTCCCTTGTCGAGATAGGAGTTTTAATACTTTGAACAAAATCCCTCTTTCGTCTCTTTACACAACTAGTTTACAGGTGCTACTCGTAATCCCAGGGAGTATCAACACCTGCATTTCTATTGATGCAAGTATGTAACACAGCGATTTGCAAGAGTAATTAAAAAGGTATGTGCTGCATTCACAGGACTTTCCCTGCTGACAGTTCTACAAACTATTTACACATAAAACTTATTCTCCTACCTACTTTTGTAGACGGAGTTAAATTGTAACTGCATACGTAATTTCGTTGTAGTTGTAAGAAGAATACAGTAAGCTAAAGGATAGTCAAGTTCACAAAGTCGGAAAAAATAGTGATATGCAATTGGGAAAAGTATAAAGGTTTTTTAAAAATTCAAACCATAATAAAAAAATATATCGGAAAGGTTAACACTACCAAAAATGTGCTATTAATTGTGTACTTCAACGATATCTGTATTTCTTTCACCGTATGATTTTTTTCTATCCTTATGGTTTACCAGTTACAGAAACGTTATTCAAAATGATGAGAACGTCACAGGGCATTCCCAGAAAATTCAAGATAACTACATATGATTTGTCGTACTCATATCTTAAGTATTTAGTATTTTAATAAAAATCGTTAGACTAGTTTTGGAAAAATAACGAAAACTTTTTCCATGTAAAGGGTACTTTGGGATTGGGGGATGTTCTTGAAAGGCTTTGTGTCGCATCCTTGAAAAACGTTGAACTTAAGCATCAAAGTTTGATATTTAACTGACTTTCCGTTTGAGTTATGCTGTTCACAGAGGCACACTCTCTCGATCTCACACAGATGGACCTTTTTACAAACATGCTTTTTGGATATACGCGTCCCAAAATGGTATTTTCGGTGAAATCTCTGTATCGAAGTTTTGGGTGGAATGCATTGCTTCCTCTACTTGCTATAAATAAGCAGCAGAGAACATAAAAAGTATAATGTAAATACTAAAATGTAAATATTTCTTATTTTAAATTATATAAAACTCACAATAGTTATATACTTAGTATATACTTTCTACAACAAACTTCCTGATCATGCAAAAACACTCAGAAAAGAAACATTTTTAAGACCAGATAATAGTGTGGTTGGTTGTAAATCCTGCTCCATACAAGAATGAATTTTGTATAATTTTGTAAGTCATAAAATTTTACGCTGGCTCTGTGCTAGAGTGGTTAGCGTTTTGGATTCTCAATCTATAGGTTCCCGGTTCGAAACTAGATGGGACGGGGAGTTTTGCTTCAATTGTAATTATTTTCTACCCTTCGCAATTTCTGAAGTTGTGCATTTCATAGCTAGTATATACAAAACCAACGTTAATAGTCCGCAGTTAATGGAGTTACAAACACCAACAATTATTTCTCAAAAACTCACTATAAGGCTACAGAAGAAAATAATTATGGAAATACTGTAATGAATATTCGTATGTATGAGTATAGGCACTTGCTAATTTTTACATTTATTACCTCTGTAAATTTAATTTAAGTTTATTCGTAACTGAATTCATATTTGACAACCTTAAAAAAAATATTGCTAGGCTACAAGAGCAACTAGTACAAATGTTCCTGAAAGTTTGTTAGTTTATAAATTTAGCAGATTAAACTCAAAGCCTTTCGGGCCAAAGTAACCATGAAATATTTTTTAAAAAATAATTCCAAAATATCGTATGTGCATGTTTCACCCATAAAAGGCCTCCTATGCAGCTGCATGATAATTCTTTCTTTGTTGCGCACACACAACCATCTTATCTCGACCTACAGAAGTTCCATGACCTAAGTCAACATGGATAATGTTATTTTTGTGCACCTTATCACCCACTCCCTTCAGCCCCCCGTTCACATACGCAGTCAACATGTGTTAATGCATAAAGAGGGCAATAACCTCTTGAGCATTTCTTACATTTTTTTTTCTTTATTGCTCTATAGATACAAAACGCAGTTTGTGCTTCTTCCCATTTCTACGCCAGATACGGCCGCGGAGGTTCCATATCAGCAAGGTGCAGCAGTGAAGGTAAGTTAATTCTTTACAGGCAATAACCAACGTGTATATCTGTAGGTTTAACTCAATGCATATATCTATGGTCCAGTGATAAACTTAAGAGACTTTTGACTTCAACAAAGACTTCTGCGAAATGTTAGATTACTGCGCTTTTACTTCTTCTGCCACTTATATATTTAAGGTAGAGCAAGTACATATTCAAATAAAAATTCTGTGTGGACATCTCACCGATATACTTACACTTTTTAGGTCCCCCCATGAACAAAAGAATCTTGTGTGTTAGTTTCATACGACTGCTTGATGTTAATTGAGGCACACGTTTACTGAAATGGTTTCAATACACATTTCGTTGTAGGTACAAGAGGTATACAGCAGGTGGATGCAAGGGCTTTGAAATTGTCCATTTTGCATTACACCTTTCATCCGTCTCTAATGTTGTACCACTTATACAAAACTCATTCAGACTGAAGAGGACTTCATAAGCTACCCCGAAAATTCAATATATACATTTTATTGGCCATTTAAGCCTCTTAAAACACCATTTTAATTAAAATTGTTACAGCCGTTTTTGAGTAAATAAAACATTACCAAACATTTTCCTAGAAAAGGGAGTTTAGGTTGTTTTTTTTTCTTAAATCTTCGTGTCGCATCTTTTAGAAGATATTGAACTTAAATACGAAAGTTTAATATTTACTCAACATTTCGATTTTTCTTAAATTGCTCTCGTTCTCTCTCACAATTATATTTTTCTAAAACGCTTTCTATGAATTCAGGTTACCTCAAAGCATATATCGATGAAATCTCTATACCTAATTTTTGGGTGGAATACAATACTTTCTTTACTTGCCAGTAAAAGTAGAAAAAGCTAGAACCATGAATAAGTTCGTGTGTGCAGTATGTTGTTGTAGGAGTAGGTGTAAACAGTATATTTCAAAAACGAAAAGTCAGATAAATACAAAATTTCATAATTAAAACAGTTTAAATATGCCAGGCAAAGGTTTCTGGGAAATTTCCCCACCCGAAACTACACTGAAAACATTTTGCTGTTCTTCATTTTTGCAAAAATGCTTCTGTAAATTTGATTAAAATATTATGTTTAAGGTATAAAAACCACCAATAAAATGCTTATCTTGAATTTATTGTGAATAACCTATGAAGCTCACTTCATTATGATTCAAATTTGTGTAACTGGAAAATCATAGGGGACAGTAAAGATCTTACTACAAAAAAAACTAAAAAAACGTAGAGCTCACCAAAGTACACAATTTGTGTCAAAACTTTTTCGTAGTGTTAACTGTTTTCCAAATATTCTATGTGGCATGTATACACTTCATCTGACGGACATGCTTGAAAGTTTGTGATCCTTTTTTTCTCTTTTCATCGTAAGAGCTCATTTACCAGGATTAAACATCTGGATGCTCTTTCCGAATATTGTGTGCAACTAAGTATTTCTTGCTCCATATATCATCGTGCAATAATCACCTTTTGTATGCATAGATACATAACAGATTTTTACAAATATGTCATGGGTAGATATTTTTAAACATGTATTGTAATAAAACAATGCCTGTAAAATGATAGCTATCAGATTTATGGAAATTGAAGTATATATTGTTTTAAAGATATCTTCTTAAAATGTTATGATATTAAATCCTTCAATTTGGAATGGGTTTGTATTTAAGCACCTATCAGCGAATACAGCTATTATTTTAAAATACCCTATTGTGTAATAATGAAAAGCGTATGGCTAGTGTTAAAACTGTATCTGTTGTTTAGTTTTAAAAGGTTTACGTATTAGAAAGATTCTTGTTTTAAAGTTTACGCTAGCAGGGTACATTTTTACCATTACAATGCTTATTATAGCTTGAAAGTATTAAAGGTGTTTAATTAGGCATGTGAAATCTATAGCATTTTTTGGAACCCTAAAGTCGTTTGATACCTTTTTCAGAATTAGGACAAACAAAAAGGAGAAAAAATAAAAAGGAACCTATTGAGGTGATGTGGTGGCACTCGGGTTCACCAGGCACCTGAGATTTGGAAAACAGTTATACGTCCCTCTAGTTGGACACGCAGCGCTCGAACCGGCGACCTATAGAAAGAAACACTAGTTGGCAGATCGCCTGATGGAGGAGAGTAAACTGAGGTTGGTTACTACAGGTTAGTTTCTAGGTCTGTAGTCGAAAAGACGTTTCGTCTCGAATAACGTATCCTTCTCTCAAGCCCTATTTAGCAAATAGCGAAGGGATGTTACGAAAGCCGTGTTAACCGAGCGAGCTCGTGAGCGATGGCGGCAAACGAGGGGCTAATTGCCGGCATATCGGTTGACCGACATGCCCGCTACGTCTCCGCCTCCTTGCTACTCCGACGCCGACGCTGGACGCCCGTGGTATGTTTTATTGTGCAGGAGCAAGTTCGGTGGCTGCTGCCGCTGCTGCTAGGTGTCGCGACTTGTCGGCTCAACCCTCCCCCCCGCATCTCCACGCCAAGCTTCTGCTCTACTAGTGGTGTCGCTAACATCGACCAGCTGTTTTTCTCTCTCTCACTCGATACTTTTCTGCAACGTTTCTCATCGCATTTCTTCATTTATCAATAAAGTAGTAACTTTCTCTGCTTTCCTTGCTATTATTATTTTTATTTCTGCGTTCAGTGCTTTTCATTCCCTATTTATAAACAAGGCTATTTTGTCCTTCTATTCCTTCTTAACCATTTCTTTCCCAATAGCACAAACTACATTTATGCAAAACTTACTCTAAATTAAACAAAATAATTTGTATATTTATCTGTTGCCCGTTATTTATATTTATCTGTATAGCAATTCTGTAGTGTTTTTGAACTGCTTTTATTACTTTAATGTTGAGGTAAAGTCCTTCAACAAATTGGCATTGGTTTAGTGATACATTTTACATTGTCATATTGTAAATGGATAGGTAAAAAGTTATACTTAATGCAAAATTACGTTTTAGTTATTTTATTGCTTATTTATGTGCATTCTCTAAATAAATCCTTGAAAATGTTCAGACCATTTTGTAATAGCAATTAAGATTATGCTGATACTACTACGAGTAGCTAGCCACCTACAAAAACAACTAAAATAACCTAAAACAGAAAGCTCAAAATGAACTTTGCAAATATAATATTCAGTATTGTTTCTTTTAAATTTCATATTTGTGGTCTAAATTTCACTGGTGCATTGCCTTAAATAGGTATAAAGATGTTTAAATATATATTACTTTCAAATATTTTATTGTCACTGGTTAACACAAAAACTATTTAAATGCTTTAAATTTCCCAAGAGATAAAAGGTTTATAATGGGCATGTAGTCAAAACTGGAAGTATTTAATTTATTATTGGATTTTATAGACAAAATTGCAAAATACAAGTTTATAAATGCGGTTTTTTCCCGACAATTTTTGCTATTTACAATACTGCTGTGGTTCGTTAATTTTTTGCTATTTATCTCTATCCACAGTGGAAGGCATTTAGTACCCGAGAAATAGCCGTGTCAATGAATGAAAATTCTTGTTACGACCACATGACTGATTTTTCCAATGATTATTTCCAAACATAGAACCTAAAACTCACGTGGCAGTAATAAATGCAATAAAGTCAAGATGAACATCAGCGTAAGAAAACCAATGCTCACTAACAGTGAAAAAAAAGTTGATATAGTAGGCAACTCTAAGGCCATCTCTTTGGCCTAAGCGAACTACTTCCTATAGGTATACTAGAACAAATGTATTAAGTTGTTGAATATTAGCTAAGAAATTAAAAGTGAAAATAAATAAGCGGAAAAAGATGAAAGAAAGAGAGAAAGATTTCGTATTAACATGAAAGCTCGAATATTTTCAGTTTCAAGGTATTTGGACCGTTCTCAAATAAAGCTGGATGTACATATATTTTAAAATCGAAATAGTTTTCTATTTCATGAAATTTCATGTTTCGTTTAGTTTAATCTCTAACGTTACCCCAGAAAAGGAAGTTTTATTTTTTTATGTTGGGCACGTAAATGAACAGATTAGGAGGCGTGAATGAGAAAGGAAGAGAGGAAGTTTAAACTTTTTAGATTATTATAAAACTGCACATTATTATTATTATTATTATTATTATATTACATCTTTATATATTCAAAACCAGGAACTACATTTACTTTCTTCACAAGAATATTTTTACAAAAATTACACAGAATTTTACATTTCTGTTTAAATTTCAGAAAGCTAACGAGAAACAGATGAACTTTAGTTTCACGAGTGTGTATACTATTATTATTCATGAATGATAAAAATACTGTTTTGCATCTTCGAAAACAAACGTTGCTAATTTTCTGCATGTCAGGAAAATTTGTAGATGTTAGCAAAAGCTAGCAATTATAGTTTATGCTGATCCTGACTGTTTCTCTCATTCAATTTGCATTAGATTGTGTAAATTATTGTTTTTCGATATCATCTAAATAATTTCTTCGTTTCCAATTATTTGTTGACACATTTTTTACTTGTCTGCTGAATTAGATTTATTTTCACGAATAGCACCAGTTCATTTCCGCTCAAGATATATGTTAACATTTAAAAGTATGGGCAAAGGGAAAGCATTTTTAAAGGCAAGCAAAAGAATAAGAAAATGTAGAGGGAGACCATACGCATGGAGATACCCTGAGGGTTCGTGTTTAACCTCCTTAACGAGAAGAAATCCAAATTAGTGATGCAAATTTGAAGCAAGTAAAGACCCTTACATTAATGCATGTACATATAAGGTCCTAGTAAAAAAAACCAGCAGAGATATTAATCATGCAAACGACTATTGGCTATATGCGTCCTTTCAAAACATCATATAAATAATACATGCCAAGATGCAGGCTGCTTAAAACTCACATATTTTATACAAGAACTGGTAGATCTGAACTCTGATTGTGAGTCCCTTTTTGAAAAATTAAATCTATAATAATATACACATAAAATAAATCACGACACTAAAATGCTACTAATACATATGCAGCCACTAACATATAGTTCCTTCTTTCCTACGAGACAAAACCCAGACTACGTCATGGAGGAATATGATTCGTATACTTGATCACGTGCTCTTTTTCTACTTCTTGTTAATTATAATAAATGACTTCGAAATAATTTCAATTCACATTTAGTTTTAGCAACATGCAGCGATTCCAGAAAGTATATTTTGTCTCCTGTTTAAAAAATTTAACAGAGAGAAAATAATTAACAGGGGAAACCGTAATTTTTTAATTTAGGCGATACAAACCATATTAGGAATTACGTGTTCTGAAGTTTTCTTCTTCAGTTTTTTCAATTTTTAATTTTCTTTTAAATTAAATCTATTTTAATACTTTTTATGTGAGGCATTTACATAATTATTTTGTATGCATTTCACAAATCTTTTATATCATTGACGTCATCACAGAAGATGATTTAAAATGATGAAGGAATAAATGTGCAAAATCTTAAAAACTGAGGCGTTAATGAGAAGTTCAGTAAAAGTTAATATTTCTGAATTTTGACATGGTTTTTCCTCTATCAGATCAAAATCCATTTTACATCAATTTTACGGAATACACAAGTTATTTAATTTTTGTATTAATATATATACTTTTAATAGTTATATAAAAGAAACACGGCTTCATCTTGCCTTTAGCATAAAATTTAAAGGTATTGCTGATGCTTATTTTTTGTTTTTATTTTTAAATAGAATCAGTGAATTTAAAATAGTTTATAAAAGAACAATAATGTACAGTCATTTTTATTTTGCATGAATTAATCCTTCATTTGGAGAGAGGGGTGGGAGAGAGATTTTTTCATCGCTAAACGTTTGGCTGATGCTATTTGATAAAAGGTATCTTATAAATTACCCAATGTAGGAACTTCATCAAAGGCATACTTACTTTTATGATAACGATTATGCTTAATTTGCAATTTGGTTGACATGTTGAAAAAAAACACTGCAGTGCCTGTCACAATGCCAGTAGCATGTCTGTCACACGAACAGTGCTCAAGAGTCTTTCCCAAAAATTTCAGCTAGGTTGTATGTAGTTTTACTCAGACATGCATTTTAAGGATTACAGGAATCAAGCATGTTCCCTAAATAGCAAGATATTCTAGAATCGTTTTTTCAGTCTCAGTACCATTTTCTGTTGTGTCTGTCACAGTATTACTTATATAATCCACAATAAATATGACTGATAAAAATCCGTTAAGTATAAAATGTTGCATTTCAAATAAGCTACAGATGCTTTTTTGAAGAAATAATTTTTTCGCTAAGCGTCGTCATTCACAGTTGGAATTAGCCTATTATACAGTAAACACTTTTCACTCTTGATTTTTGAAAATAAAGATTTTACAATTTATGTGAAGGTTTGGTTCCTAATTCATACTGTTGGGAAACAAATTTTAAAATTTTATACAAATCGTCTTTGACTCTCTTAAAAAAATGTTGGCTCCACAAATATACCATGCATTAAGCCTATTCCCCAAAGTCTGTTTAAGACGATGCTGTGAAAAACTTTCCGTCTCAGAAATGTATTTGTGTAAAATTGATATTATCAGATATTCCTTTATAGAGATGTCTTATAAAATTTTAAATACAGCAGTAAAAAGATGCATTTAAAATATTTCGGATAAACTTAAAATTGTGTATATAATATGCTCAGAATGCAAAAAACTGCACTATTTTGTGCTTTTAAATTATTCCTAAGGGAGAACGTAATGCATAAAAGATGAAAATTATAAACCAAGAAGATAAATCGGTTTCGCACAATAGGCTAAAGTACTTTGGATAAGGTTATTGCCATTGTAAATATTTACAGGAAAATTAAATTGAAAACTCACTTACACAAGAGGTGCAGATATTTGGCAATGGAAAATTATTTCAAGAAAGAATAAATTTCTAAAATGCATCGCACAGAATATTACGCATTGTTTAATATATTATAAATACAAAATTTTTCGCTTTTCCCTACAGCATCCCCTTAAATTTTGAAAAATAATATTATATTCCCAATGCTATTTAATTTGGTAATTAGAATCGAACTTTTAGACATTAACAGAATGTTTCCTTATGTCTCAAATATGCCTTAATTCCAACTTTTATATTTTTATTTTTATTTATTGATCTGAGCAATATTAGAGATTTGTTTAGAGATGTAATTTCGCTGTAACTTGATAGGTACAGAAACAGTGCATCGACTAATAAATGTGGACACGGCACCACACCACGAAGTGGCCGCTCTGATGAAGTTTCTGTATGCAGAGATGCTATATATAGTTGATCAGTAAAGGTTATCCTGCAAGGCGGTTTGCATGCGTTAACATTTTTTGCGTCTTAACTCCGAGTTAGGCGGCTTTGCTGGTTTCTTTATGGGACCGAGATAGTGCACGCCTACACCCAGTTAAAGAAAGATCCGCATGGAGGCGCTAGTGATAAAACTCGTCAAAAACCTTCATTACATGCCCACAAATAACCTGGATAAGGCTTTTAAAACGGATTATCCAAATTAATGTGCTTTCATACTAGAGAATGTAAACTGGTTTCCTTACATCTGATTTATTTTTGAGTCTGTGAAGCTCGTTCTAATTTGAGAGTTGTGTAGCTAGCCAAACAGAGTTAAAAGTTCCCTTTTGTGGTTTTATGCGTTACATGTGTAAAGAAAATGTATTTTACATAAATATTCGAAATCGAAATTTCAGTGGAAATACTTTTGAACTCCTCTGAACCTCCGCTCCTCCCTCCAAAAAATATTCCTAGAAGAACGTCCATGTATGTTTATTTGTTTGTGAAAACCATAACTGAAAACTGAAAAATCCGAAAAAAATTCAAATTTGATTCAGCAGTGCTTAAGCATCAAGGTGAAATTTTTTAAGGAAATCTCTCCATGTCAAACGACTCCTTACATGGAAAAGGTTTTGCTGTTTTTCATTTTCTGAAAAATTGGCTGTGTTATTTTGATTAAGTTACAGTAGTTTTACGTTGTTTGCAATAAAATGTATATCCTGAATTACATAACAATTTAAAGCAGTGTGTGGACTATGTTTGCTAGATTGAAGATTCTTACTGTGATAAATTTGTGTATTCCGATGTTTCCTACATGTTAATAGGAATGTAATTAGTTATAGTACTAAAATTAAATTCACACTCATAATACCAGAGGCAACTTATACTTACAAATTCGTTATCATCGACTGAGTAAATCTTGAAATAATTTCATGTTATTGCTTTAAAATATTTAATAGGTTGGTTGGTAGTGTGAAAACATTGTCTGATACTGTGTTTAAGCAACATTCTTAACTGGTTAGTTGATCATATTTTCTATAAGGTAGATGAATTTTTTTAGAATTTAAAACTGATTTCATAATATACTTTATTTGACTTTGTCTATTGAAATTCTGCATTGCTTTAACGACAATAAATATTGAACATATATGTGAATAGCCTGTGAGGTCCTCTTCATTGAGATTGAATTTTTTATAACTTTGTATAACTCTGAAACTTTAGTGTGTGATAAAAGCTTACCCCAGGAAGAATGTATACAGTTTATGTCAATTTCTTTTTTCATAGTGGTAGCGCTTTTTGAAGTATTTCATATTGTGTGTTTCAAATTCAAGGTTGACATTTGTTGGAAAATGTTTGAATGTTTCCTTTTCTTGCTTGTTTTCCCTCATAGAAGGTCGTTACTATGAAGTTATTTCACCTTGCTTCCAATTAAATTCGTTGTCTAATGTAAATATGTACTTATTGGTGAAATGTTTATCCTTTCTAGGCAGAACTTGATCGCGAACGACTTACATGGATGAAAGAATCACAGAATCACTTTTTTTAACGAACGCTGATATGTATAACATAAGGTATGCATCAGATCTGCGTTTGGTAGAGAAAGTTATTTGATGCACTGCATCAGATGTTTACTATTTTTAAGATATGGATATTCAAATTAATTATATTTTGTAACATTTTACTATTAGAATCAGTTTGAAGAGAGAAACGTTTTATAAAATTAAATTTGTTTTTACGGACAATAAATAAATAGCTTAGTCAGAGAAATGAAATCACTTATCAACTCATTTTATATGTTGTTAACAGAAACTAAAATCATAGTCGCTTTAGACCAAATAATTTTGGGTTCATAGTTTTTATTTGAAAGTCATGTTATAAAACAGAACAAACATGCCGCCGTTAATAATTTATGGTTTATTTGTTCGTGCCAAGTGTATATTTCTTCTAAATATTCAAAGCAACTAAGGTATTCCTTTAGTCATAATGCTCGGCTGGATTATAGATAAACTAGCTTAGATTAATATAAAATTAACAGTTTAACGAAATATTGAAAATAAGTAACACAGAAAGCCCCTATACATTAAAATATATTTCAAAATGAACGAAAACGTGTACTACAGAAGTAAGTAAGGAAAACCTAAAAAGTACTGCCAAATTTAGGGGACGAAATAGTACCCATTACTCAGCCATATTCATTTAGAATCATTCTAACACAACTTTAAAAATGAATTAGTTTCCTTTAGAATCTTGTCTACTTTGTTAAAAAATGTGCCTTAAAAATAATCTTCATCAGAATTCGCAGGTTTCTCTAGAATAAGTATTTTGTATTTTTTCAGTTGTAACAGACATTTCAACAGTTTTATAAAGGCTCTAATGCTGTAGTAATTAAGCAGAATTAATTTGATTATATTATTGGTTTGTTATACATTATTTTTCCATATAAAACTATTTCTAAAAAGTAAGGATAGTTCGTTTATTTTCAAGAACAAATTAGTGTGTAACATTCAAAAATAAAATAATCCCGTTTTCTGTTTTAAGATTTCTATTCAGTTTATGTATTTCAAACTTTTAAACCATTTTGTCATTTTTTCTTCTTGAATATTGAGCAATGAGAGAATATTAACGTGAATGGTCATCGGTTTTTCAGCATAAAACAAACAATTAAAATAATGTAACTTTTAAACCTTTAATCTCTAATTATATTAGTTAATAATTATTCCTATACTCATGTTACTTTAAAAGTTAGCCATTGCTATCATAAACAAAATTAAATGTGCCAAAGCAGATAACAGCAGAGGTAGTAATAATGTGTAGACATTAAACGGGAGTAATCTATTTCCTCTATTTATTTAAGAATTATTTACATGAATAATAGCAAGGAAAAAGCTTGTATAACTTCTTAAAAATGCATCCCATCAAACTATTCCATATAGAGGATTTATGTAACGTAATGTTATCATTTTTGTATTTTTTAGCTTTATCAGATTAAAGCTTTGTACAATTATTAATTAATTAATTTATTTCTATTTTTAATATTATTCCACATTTGTTTAAATGTTCAAAAAGTTAGTGCAAAGAGTTTTCGAATATTACTTCATTTGAAAAGGAACTTGTAATGAATACTCTTAATGTTTTTGAAGAAGCATTTATGGTATCTAGATGCATAAGGATAGAAAACAAAACATAACCGAGTCTGAGATTTTACCTCAAATAGATGCTCCTGACATCTCTAGGCCAGGTGACAGATTATAGAGATTTCTTACAACAAATAGATGAATAAACCGAGCAGAAACTTATTTATTTACCGAAACTGACAAAAGTAAAAAATACCAAATTATAATATAATATTACTGTTACAAAAAAAAGTTAGCAAATGATTATTTAAAAGTCAATACTTTAACAGTTGCAAATCTACTTATGCAAGCATCGAGAGATGGTGTGTTAAATATACTTGTAGGCGGTAGCTACAATATTCCGATTTTGATTTTGTGAAATCTTATATTTTATGTCAGCTTGAGATGGTTTATCTCATAGTCATGATATTGTGTTTGAAAAGAGTTTAAATTAGCTTTAATTAACGCTGAGCAATTATAAATATGTTGTGCTATAAACATTTTTATTCATGAAAGTAATAACACACTGTATTGATTTTGTAAACCATCAATAACGCTAATTTCCTGTGGATCTATATTATTTGTGGATTGTGTAGGATAGTATTATGAAGACTAAAACCTCCCCTAATAGAAATATGAGTACGAACTTGAATTTTTCAAATGTTAAATTTTCTTAGCAATTAATCTCTATGCTTTGACTTACGGTTCCAAGTGTTTAAATAAAATTGAAACAATTTTTTGAAGAAATATAAATTCCTGTACGAAGGAAGATTACTAAAAAGGAAACTAGCTGAATATAATTTTGTGATAAAAATGCAACTATGAGGAGAGATAAAAATCGGTTAAATTGAATGTTGATAGCTTTAGTAAAACTTTACAGGCATACAAAATTTCAAAACGAATTCAGCGGCTCAAACTGTTCTTTTCGCTCCCTCAGGGAGGGTAAAGGAATCTGTAGTAAACGGAAGTGGCTTTCGGTCTCGCCAAAAAGTATTCGTTTTGTTCATTGTGCCTTTCATCGCCTTTGAAGTTCTCGTAGTCGCTGCCCTAAAACATAACAATATAGGTTTTAAATGGGGGTATTTTAGTTGTAGCTACTGAAAATATGTTTTAAATGTAATAGATATTTTTAGCTTTAGTTACTGAAAATAGTTGGTTCACACATCATTATTATTTTATGCGAAATTTAGAAATTATAGCAAATTTTTCTTTCTTGCTTGGCAACGTTTTAAATAAACCTTAACGCAAAGTACGTAAAAGGTTTTCTTTAGATATTTAATGGATTTTTTACATTCATTAGATATATATTTTGTTTTTATTAAAAAAATAAGTGTCTTAAAAATAAAGCCTAGGCACACTGCCTATGATTTAAAAGCAGTACAATGTACATCATAAATTAAGGAACTTGAGGCAAGATAGAGATACTTGTGTAGAAATCCAGATTCAAACATAACTTATCTAGTTTTTTGCAATGTATACTCGTAACTACAAAAATTACTTCATACTAAGTGAACTTTTCTTTCCCATATAATTGCAATTTTTAAATAATAAATATGTTAAGCTTAAAATATAATCTTAATCGTAACTGTGAATGCATTGAGAACATGTAATGTAATGAAACTGAATAATTTCCAGAGTTTTGGACCTTTACTTATAGTCTTGTCATTTATAACAAATATGCAACTCATTTAATACAAACAATTTCAATTTTATTAATTATTTAATTAATTTAAACATTAGAATAATGTTGTAGGTGAGACAAGAAACACTTTCCATTTAATAACAAAATATGTTTAAACAGAAAACGGTCAAAATGCATAAAAACAAACCTTTTATGTTTAAATTTTTATTTTTTTTATTTAGGATTAAAAGTTTTCTTTTAAAGGTTTAAGTAAGTAAAAAAGTTTTCAATCCTTCATATAATTTCATAAATTTATCAATTGATCAAGAACTCTAATTGGATTAGTTTAAATTTTCATATAAAGTGAAGAATTTTGAAAAAAATGCAAAGAAAATGTCTGGTAGTTCAGTTATCTTTACGGAAACCTGCATGTCCTTATGGGTGGCTTATTTGGTTAGCCGTGGAGTAGTGATGTCTTCTTGGACCTGTAGCAGAACTTCGAAGAAAAATTAAAAACTGCAAAAATAAATTTCTAATATGATATAATACAAACATTTAATCAGTGACATAGAAATAAGGGAGGAAATATATAATGCTTTTATACAGTGCCTAAGATGTATGCAAGGTATCTGGAAACATTCTGACTGAAAACTTGGTGTTACATGTCAAGTTAAAACATATACAAACAATACCAAATATAATATTCATTATTTTGGTATACACAATTAGTTTTATAAAATAATATATTTTCATCCAAATGTCTCTGTTTTCATGGAAATGTTTAGTTCTTTAATGCGCAGGTAAATTAGGAGAGAAAACATGCTTGCTTTATAGAAAGTTTGAATTTTTGAAACCACTCTACTGCAAAATTGTCAGAATGTGGACTGGCGCAATCTTACCTCGACTCTTGCACATTTATAAATAAATATTTATCATCAGGTATATAGTTTTGACATTAAAATGTTGATCATTTATTAATTTTATTATGCGGAGGAATATGTCTTAATGTGAACTACATTTTATTTTAAAGCTTTAATTAAAAAGAGAATGTTCGGCGATGTTATATATTTACGGATGAAGCTTATTGGCAGTGGTTGGAAGCAAAAAGCGAATAACATTTTGTAATGCTTAGCTCGGTCAATATCTAGAAAATTGGGTAAAAGAGAGAAAAAATATTAAACGCTGTAACACGTTTTTTGGTCACTCCTTTTCCATGTTGTTTCTTATTGAAAGGTTGTACGAAGTGTTGAGAACGCGTTGTTTTGGTGTAATTTGGAACGCGCTTTGGCAATATGCGTCATTAATTCATACCTACTAGTTTCTAAATTCTTAAAAATCAGGCTTTGTACGAAACTGTATTAAAACCGGATTATTAATATCCAGTGCCATTATCTTTCAAATTAGTTATTTTATAGAGCTATTCAACACGATTTTTGGGAGTAACATTATTAATAATCGAATAATATGTTGCAGCTCTGCTGTGCAACACTTTAGGAATATTACTTCAAAAGATGTTATATAGGTATATATTTACTTTCTCTACTACGTATATACGTAGGGGAAGTATTTTATTACACCTAAAAATTCCACGTCGGAATTTCCCCGGAAATATACGTTTTGAGAACCCCTGAAACCCCCAAAAAAGCATTTTTAGAAAAATGTTCGTGTGTGATTGCGTCTGGAAACAGCACTACTTGAAAACAAAAAGTCGGTTAAGTACCAAACTTGGTATTAAGTTTAGCATCTTCCAACGACGCGACAAGAGATTTTTAAGAAAATCCCCCACCCTTTATATGGAAAATATTTTGCTATATTGATTTTCTCAAAAATTCTCTAAGGATTTTGATTAAAACACCGCATGTTTCAGAAATTTCCATGAAAAATGAAATGTATTTCTTGCATTTTCTACGAATACCCTCTGAAGTCCTCTTCATTATAGATTATTTTGCATGATTGCTAAACGATAAGACAGGCAAAATTTTACTACCCAAAAATTGTAGATCTCGTCAAAGCACACAATTTATACCAAATACATATTTTGGGGAGTTAACAATTTCAATTTATAAGATACCTGTTATTGGCTTGAATTTTCCAATGCTAATATTTTTTTTAAATGACAAGTCGTTATTCTTCCCCCCCGGTCACACAAAGAATGGAATTTCAAAAGTATCAACACAGTGACAATCTCTTAAAAGATTTGACTATCCCTTAAGCCTACTGTATTTCCCTATTCCCGTTATACCTATAACGAAATTTATGTAATAAAATCATTTTTACAAATGTTTATATCAATTAACATGAAATAGGTGGAAAAATAACTTTTGTAATAATAGTTTGTTGAAGAAAGGTAGAAAAATCTATGTGAATTAACACATCAGCTTTTTTCTCGCGTTTAATGATTTTAGGAAACCAATAGGACATTTGAAAATTACTTTCGTCATATCATAGGTACTCGAGTTACAGTGAATATGTGCTGGCAACTAATGCCTACAAATATCCCTCTGTAATACTTCAATAATATTCTCTTACAGTGAACCATATGGTATTAACAAAACTCTGTTGTAAAAAGTACTATATAAATTATGAACAATTTCGCAAATTTCAACAGCACATTGTACACATTTAGTATAATCTAAACCCAAAATGAAATCGTAAGGCTCAACTTGAACATTGTATAACAATTAATAAATAGCATTGTAGTAGGGACATTGAGAATCATAAACGTAATACAGGTTTAGTTCTATATGCTGGAACTTGTATTCATAAGTTAAACTAAGCGCTTAAGAAACTGATTGAAGAATGCAGAATACGAAATCTAAATCTCCGGGATTAACACAGGAATCGTTTATACAAACAGCTGACATAACCTACAACTATGAAAAAAAAAATCATATTGTGGATGGGGATGTTCGCTGGTCTGGAAAATGTGCATCTGATAAGGAGACCAAGCATGAACCGATTCTAAGAACAACTTGACGCATACGCTTAATAAGACAGTATGGGACACCATTGTTTTATAGGTTCCAAAAATGCGCCGTCCAACAATTAAAGGAAAAGGCTTGTCTACTGACTAGGTAATAAGGTATAACGAGACTATATTTTCTATGATGAACTTTCTTCAAATAAAGCTGTATAAAAATTGCTAGTCCCAAAGTTACTAAGTTGATGAGGGTCAACCTGTCAGTTTGAGTTTTATATCTACTTTTTTAAACGCTGTAATAGTTTATCTTGCACTTGATTCAACAAATTTTCTGATTAATTTTTATACATTTGATAAGTGTATTGTACGATGTTCTATAATTTAATGGTAATTAAGCCGTGTTTGGAATATAGCGCATCCTAAGAGCATACATTTCATTTGAACGCTGGCTACAAAATATTCACAACTAACATAGGTACGATATCTACAATTAACGCTGTTTCTTCAGCAATAAATAGGTAGTGAATTCTATAATTCTTGATTCAATCATACTTGTATTAAGTTGCCAATTTCAAAAACCGAGTTAAAGATGTCATTTTGTAGAGCACAAGAATCACACCTTTTCAGTATTTGATGCTCCGCTGCAGCTCCTAATCTCCTTAACTCTATGCAACTGTTACACTTTTAAAAAGTAGGAAACCCTGTGATTTGTACACAAGCTCAAAAACTAATCAAGGTAGGATTTAACATAAATAAAGCATTTCTAGCTCTTCTCAATCTGTAATACAATTGTGTACATACTACCTACTGGTCTCTTAAATCACTTAGCATGTGCTTTTGTTTTTATTTCAACTGTCCTGAATTCCACAATAACAATTTAATAGCTATGTAGTTAGAATAAAACAAATAGTAAACTAAACATTAGTTGATTAATCACAAACTATGTTTTACGATCACAATGCTAAATAAAGATAAAGAAAATGCAATTTCTATTCTGGACGCTTCAAATTAAAGAGGATTTTAAAAATAAAAATTGCTGTATGCTCATTTAGTTCACAATCTGAAATAGAATAAAATACTTAGAATCATTAGGTAATTCACAATACATATTTTCTCTCAATTTTGAAGCATATTTTAGATGCCAACCAAAAGACAAATCGAGATATACCTATACTACCTGAATAAGCCATTTTACGCAAATATTTTGTGGTAATATTTCAGATTAGTTAGTCTAGTTGTTGGAGGAAAATTAACAATTAATCTTGTATTTGTGGTTGTCCCAAGAAAAATAAGTAAATGCTTTCTTTAAAAATTGGCTTAAGCGTTTATAGCAAATGTTACATAAAACAAAACTGTGTAAATTACAATGTATAATTCATCCATTAAACATAACAGAAAGGGCAATTTGATATGATTACCCCTTCTGTTATGTCTCATCTGCTAAGTTTTGCTCTTGAATTAGTAAATTAAGGTATTTTAATCCTGAAGTTCAGATGTTACTAAATAGAATGTAAAAAGTGTCCGTTTACAATTCTTTGGCATACTCCCGCAGGATTCACAGGTTTTAACGGAAATTGGTAATCAATATAAATGCATGTCTAAATTATGATTCATTCCTAGTAAGATAGATTGAATTTCTGAAAATTATATTGAATTATCTTGTTTTCTTTGGCACCACAGAACAAAGCTGTAAGCAGTCAATTGCTGTTTGTTCAATTGAAACGTGAAAGAGTTATCACTACTGAGAAACATTTTCTGGCTATCTGTCGATATCATGGAATCATAAGTGTTAAATAATCTTGCTTTTGTTTAAATTTTGAACTTATTAAAATCCTCAGAATGTACTGCTGATATCACAAAATATACAGTGTAGAAGTTCATTCTTCGTTTCTTCGTTTCATTAAACGCAAATAACTTAGCAAAATACTTTACAATTAGTAACCAATCTAATTGATAGATAACTTCACATTTTTCCCTAAATATTTACAGGCTACCTAATATGATTTAAAAGGCAAATATTTACAGCTTCATCTAAATAGCTAAACTCGTTTTGGAAGAAAAAGAGCGAAGTTCCCCTTTCCCTACTGTTGCCTGATGAAAAGAGAGGCAAGTCCTCTTCGGATACAATGTCCCGTGGTTAACTCCTTTGAAAAAAAAAAAAAAAAACCGGTCTGTACATACTCGTGCCTAGTTACATCCTCGGCCACCAGGGCCCACCAAAGATCTTTGTGTGTAAATAAATAAATTAACTGCATAGAAAGGGAGGATAAAAATATTGAATTATGGACAGGAAGTGAACAAGAGCTTCGGTAATTCTGTATAAATGCTCCGATGTTCAAATTCGCTCTTTGCAAAAATAACATTCCGGAACTGACGGTCGTAGTTGTCTGCGGAGAGCTGGGCTGTTTAAAAAAAGTCTTGCTTGTCTTGGTTTTGCAATATAGGACAGCTTTAGGACAACAGTTACGAAAGAAGAATTCACAAGAAAATTTAATTTTCCTTTCACCTCAGTCGTAAATACAATTTGCTTTATAAGAAGCACAATTTTAGGAGTTCGTAGTTGAGAAATTCATTAGATTACCAACTATTCTAAGAATGTGCAAATATCTACACAAATTTAATTTTAATAATATCGGATAGCAAAATTTTCAGCCGAGTCAAACTGACGCACCTCAAATTTGTGCCAAAATATACTTAAAACGAATATCAATAAAAGAGGTAAATGCAAATAATGAAACAAACAATGTGCGAAATTCACGGATGAGCATAAATAATGAAAATAAAAACTGCCTTATATAAGAGATATTTTTTAATCCTACGTTTAAAAATAGCAGTGCTGTCTACTTCTGCTGTCTGGACATTTAAATACCGTAACTCTAACACATAGTTATTATATCTACCTTTATTCTTTTGTAGTTAAGAAATTTCTCCTTTAATGCAACTGAGTTTTTAAGTAAATATCTAAAATTCTGTCATGGTTAAAGAAATTATGCTTTGTAGATATTCAACTAGTTTTATAATCTAATCTGACACAAAACGGCTATAAAATTGCACATGTTGGCAAAACATAATAACAACGCTTGTTTTTCATAAACTTTACGTTATAGAGAGAATATACAATGGCTTTTACGATAATGTTTTGACATATGTACTACAATTTAGGCAATTGTGTTAATTCCTTCCTTCTGTTAGCATTTTATAACAGCGGAAAAGTGAATTTTTAAAAATGAAAGCGAATCTCCACTTCAAAATGATTAGTTCAGTATGCATATATGTATGGTGTAATTTTCAAAATTTCAACAAAACGTTTAAATTTGCCAGGATTGAGATTTTTACAGTGCAGTTTATATATGTAGTGGTTAAACTGGATCAAGTAAACGGTTAACATTGCGAGGTTGCTGAAAAAATACCTAATTAAAAAGTTACAAATAATGCGTTTACACATATTAAATGACTATGTAAAGATAGTTTTTGTTCATATCTAATATTAATAATTGTAAGCTAGTTATTACTATGGGATTTTATATATATATATATATAAAATATAGTTTTAAATTGATGTTATAAAATGTACTCTAGTTGAAGGTAGAGGTGAATAATTCCTTTCATGTTAATGACCTTTATACTTCCAATGAATTTCACAACTTTGCTGAAGGAAGAAAAGTAGACAATTTTTTTGTTAAATGGACTCAGGTTGTGAGACTATGGCCTTGAGGTTGCTAGGGGTCTAAAAGGCTGACCTATGTGATACCCCAACTTCTTCTCTATCAGTACTTTTACTGTTTCCTATTTGCCAAAATTTTGGGGGAAGATGTATTGCTTTCTGGACCAGAGGGTGGAGGGGAATGAAGAGAAGAGGAGGAAGAGGGGTAAGAAGATACTTGCTAAAAGAGGGGAGAGTGTAAGGAATCGCAAAACTGGAGGGGTGAAATAAGAGGGGAGAATTGGGAGAGGGGAGGCTATTGGTGAAAGAGTGGGGGTAGTTATGTAACAACCAACTTGATGAGGAGAAGGGAGGAGAGGAAATGAAAGAGAATGAGATGGAACAAGAAAGAGAAATCGCAAAGGGTGTGGAGGAGTAAACTAAGGGGTGCCAAAAGAGGGGTATAACTATGGTGGGAGGGATGAAGAAAAAGAATATGAAAAGAATGACCTTAGGAAGTAAAATTCTAACATCTGATCGATTTTAAGAATGCTTCTTTTGTTTGCTTCTTTTTTTAAGCTGCTGACTCATGCTACGTAAAACTTGTTCCTATGTGAATAAAACCTGTCAAACTTTTAACTGTATTATACCAAAACAATAATACAGTTTTTTCTTTATTATAACCACCGTTTGTCTTATATTCTACAGGAATAAAATATTTTTACAATGAAATTGTCTAGCAAATTGCCATAATAGTGAACATAAGCTTTTAAGAAAGAGTTGTACTGAAACTTAAATTGTATCACAAAACATATGTTTGGGAAATACACAGCAACAGCCAAATAAACTATTTTAAACAGAGTTACAGATAAAGTTGTTCTGAACCTGTATAGAATCTAGTGGTTGTCAAATTACTGCGGTGACGAAGTGCAACTGCCGGCGGGAATTGCACTGCCGTCTGCCGTAATACTTCAAGCTTTCGGCTCCCTAAACCGGTTCTGCTCCGGCGCAAAAAATACGCGATCTTCAACTCTGACGTATACAGTGTCCAACTATTTAGAAATCTAGTTCAAATATGTGACAAAGAAACAAAAGAAAACGGCAAAGTGAAAACTTATAAGATTAAAAAAACTTCACCAGGAAAAGAAACTTTACGAAAAAAAAGAAGACAGCAAATAATATTTAAGCAGGCATTAAATCCCTCCAGGACGTGTCGAAGTATACAAATACTTAGAATAAACTGTTAATTCTTAAATCTTAAGGCAATGTATCCATGAAAATCACAGACTCTACACAGTTTACCCTAATATATATAGAACTTAGTATTGGAATACAATTAACGAATTTATGTTCTTAATACTATTTCAGATGCTAAATAAAACATGCCAAGAAGTTTGTATGCTTATACTTTTATTTTGTCTTATTAGCATTTATAAATAACGGCCTTACGAGCAAAAAATTATTTGCATTTTGTATAAATAATTTGTTGAATTGTACGGGCTTAAACGTTTTTTTTTAAACATTGTTTTTGCTGCATCAAGCTAAAATTCTCGTAAAAATGAAGTAAATTTGTAAAAACTTGTGAGTTTTGAACATGGAAGATTTAGTTATCCAGAAAAATAACCTTTTAACAAATGGCTGCAGCTCTATGTGTAGGATTACTGAAATGCCAAATGTAGCTTTAAATATCGCCGAAACTTTAATCTTATAAAAGTACAACAAACACCCAAAAACATCTTTAAAGACCTTCACCACATTTCACAGATACAGTGCCTTATTTTAACAATTCTAATATCGTTGGAAAGAGGAGTTATATAAAATTCTTGGTGTTGTCTTTATATATTCCTTAGTCAACATCAATTTGCTTATGTTTTTGCGCTATCGTGACTTATTAAGCATACGACACTTTACAGGAATAATTTGCATAGCACAAATTGCTTTTTCGATAGTAATTTAAGAAAACTGTGAATAGGTTTGTTAATAATTTAAGGGATAATAAACTATAGTTAGAAACAACGAAAAACCAAAACCATAAAAATGCTAATAATCAAACCTTATTAGAAGCTCTTTCCAACGGTGGTTAAAGATTAAAGAATGAAATTTGTTACCTGTAATTCGTTGACGAGTTTCTCGGTCATCATCTTGGGATCTGGCGTTGGACTGCCACCACCCCCTGGTTGTTGCTGGGTCCCGTTGCTGACACCACCGTTGTTGCCACCATTAGCGCCGTTGTTGGCACCTCCGCCAGCGTTGTTGTTGCTGCTGGTGTTGTTGTTGCCGGTGTTGTTGTTTGGAGTGTTGCTGAGACCCCCACCACTCTGAGGACCGCTCCCTTGGCCGCCGCTGGATGCGCTACCTGGAGGAGTGTGACAACCGCTTGAAGCTTGCTGTTGAGCGGTTGCCGCAGAAGCCCCTCCGTTGTTGCCGCTGTTGCCGCCGCCGTTTCCGTTACCGCTGTCGTTGTTGCTGCCCCCACCGTTGTTTCCGGGGGTCTGCTGGCCTCCGAGATTATTCTGGCCACCCCCGCCGCCGCCTCCAGGAGGCATGTTTGGAGGACCCCGGGCTTGCTGCCAGAAGTCCGGATTCATTTTGAAAACGGACCTCTGCTGTTGTTGGACATCTGCCGCGGACATGGAAGAGGCAGCGTCCGGGATGGGCGTCGCCCGGAGGTCAAGCGGCGTCGTGTACGTGGTCGTTATGTCGGAAATGTTGACGCCGCCGCCCCCGCGATTCGGCGGGGGTTCAAAGAACCGCGCCGCTGACGATTCGCAGAAGTAGTTGTTGAAGGGTGCCGTGGAGGCAGCGGAGGCGGCTGTGGTGGCCGTGGCTGCTGGTCTATTGTTGCTGCCGCCGTTAGGATTGTTGCTGCTAGGGCTGTTGTTGGAGGCGGCTGCAGCGGCGGCGGCTGCTGCAGCGGCGGCGTTGCTGAGGATGCTGCTACTCTGGAAGAAATCCACGTCAAACAGGTCTTCGCAGCGCTGGTTCCAGAGAAGATCCTCGTAGTTATTCCCGGTGGTGGGGGTCCTTGCTGATGCGTTGGTGGACGGTGTCGTCGGCGGTGACTTCCTAGATGTTGTCCCTTCCGTTTGTTGTGGCGGTGGCGGTGGTTGTGGTTGTGGTTGTTGCTGTTGTTGTTGGGGCTGGGTTTGGGATGGGGTAGGAGGGGAGGATAACAGGTTTTCTTTTTCGGTTTTGGTGGGGACGGTGAGTGACGGGTTGTACTGAAGGATGAGCGACTTCAGGGTGTCAAATAGGTAGGAACTGGGGTTGGGGATACCTTCCGAATTTTGATTGGTAATGTTGCGTTTTGTTATGGAATACGGATGGGTGGGAAAGTGGCCGTTACGCCCACCGGGGGAATACGTTTCGCTTTCACTGTAAGAAATGGTGAATCATTAACTGTACCCTCTTGATGAATAACAAACCCTTCCTCTCTCTTCTTTTTAAGTTGCGTTATGTGTGAGATCAATGCAATGATCGTTTTCTTCTGCGAGGCATTTACGAATAGCCAAGAGTTTCTTATTGGTGCTTGACTTAGAATGTAGCCGTAACTCTTGATCGACTTATCTCACTTTTCATTTATTTCTGGAAACGTTCGATAAAGGTCACAGTACACAAAACACATGGATTGTTTCCGGACTGATTGGTGTTAATTCCACAGTTTTCAGACCAATTCAGTTACACTTTGGTTGTAGCTTTCAGAGTTTCGGAAGGATGCTATGAAACTAAAACTAACTTCGTGACAGAACTCTTCTTCAGCGCAGAGTCGTAGGAAAAACAATTCTTCTTCCTTCCGAACTTTTATTTTATTTTATTTCTTTATGAGCAGCTGTTTGCCTTAGGTCGTCGTCCCTCTAGCGGTGTTGCAGTGAACCACTGGGTGACAGAGGTAGTAGCAGCAGCAATTGGAATCTGGATGAGTTCAGATGCCCGGAGAAATTCTTCTAGTTGAATGTTGACAGCTGTTGTGATTCAGGTTGCCGTGGTTTTGTGTGAATCTGTAAGCATAAGAAAGCAGAACAACTCATTAGACACACCAAAGTTGTAATTATTTTGAACACATTAAAGTCTAACCTAGACGTTAAAGAAATCTGAATGTTGAAAGCTTATGCCATTTCCAGCAACCGTTAAATAAATTAATAACGCACATTAGGTCGTTGAATATATGCAGCTGTTACCTTTTAAATTTTTATTTTATAAATAATAAGTTGTATATGACTTTAATATATACATTATAAGTCCATAGAGGTAGATATTAAACAAATTCACCACTTGGAAATTCACGAAAAAAGCACGTGCATAGTTGGGGAAGAAAAAGAACAACACACAAAGTCCTTGCATAAGAAAATTGTTTATAACGAGCTCCTTGCCTTAGGCGACCAGCTCGTGTCCAAGTGGCATAGGATGCACCACCATACTACCGCTCGGGACGACGTTCGCGAAGGTAATGATGAAGACGCAAAATTTCTGTGTTGCTTCCCTCTTTCGCGAAGACGAAGGAACGGCGAAGGCGACGGCGGCGGTGTGTAAGAGCAAGGTGTCTTGTGTATGTGTGTGCGTGTCACATACACACACCACCCCCTCCTCTTAGAAGGGGTGGCTTGGGCGCTAGCACCGACTACCGAAACGACGTCGGCGGCGAAGACGAAGGAGTGAAGTGTTTAGCAATACCACGAAGACTATTTCGAAACCCGGAGGAACAACGCGAGAAGAGGACGGCGACGAAGACGAAGAAGGCGGCGGCAGCAACGACTACGGCAAGGTCCGCCACCACCACCCCCACCACACAATCTCACACGCGCGTCAAGATGCACTCTTTTCCACGGAAGGAAAACCCCCTTCGAAAACGACGCCCGGCGTCTCCGCTGGCGTCGCGCAAACTGACGAAGCAAAAGGAAACCCGCGTTCTCATTCCTTTCCTCCTCTTACTTCTTCTTCTTCCTCCTACTCCTCCTTCGACCAGTCGCCGCCGTGGCCGTCGCCCCATACCTCCGGCTCTTGTTGTTGTAGTGGTGGTCGTAAAGAAGAAGGTGAAGAAGAACATGGAGGGGAAGGCAGAAAAAGGAGGTGGAGGAAGACGAAGATGATGCGGTTCTCTCTTTCTCTCTTAGTGGCGCTAGCTTCTTGCTATCCTTTTCTTTTCTGACGACGCTCTTAGACGCTGGCAGGGTTTGCGCGACGGTGCAAAACTCCTCTCCCCACTCCTTACCCCTCTCCATCTTCGTCTCTCCCCTCTATTCCACAACCCCCGAGTCAGATTATATTTTCCTTACTTGTACACTTGCTCCGTCTGCGCAGGGTCCCGTCGGCTTGCTCGTAAGACTTCGGAGGGCTGTGCAGTTCCACGGCGTCGTTTTCTCCACGACGCTTCTCCCTCCAGCCTTTGCCCCTCCACCACACTCTCTCCCTACCTTGCCCTCCCTGGAGGGATGAAAAGAACCCTCTCTTGCCTTGCCTTAGTCTATAGCGGAAAATATTTTTTCCCCCTAAGTTACTCCCTCTCACACCCTTTTCGCTTCCCGAGACGCGCTGTCGTGTGAGGGGGAAAGAATACACCCCTATCTAGGGGAGGCTGGTGAGGGGGTGGAAAATTAAGGGTTAAGGATTGTGGAGTCACAACCCTTACGATGACCAGAGGACGAAGGAAGAGTAAAATAATTTATAAAAAGCGATTTCGTCCACGATGAAAGGTCTCCGAGAAACATCAGAGGGGCACATGTGCGGCAGAAACCCCTTCCCACCCCCTGGCTGACTCACACGGCTTGTGTGAGACGCGTGGCTCCTGCCCCACCATCCTCCTCGGACTTGCAGGGGGAGAAAAAAATGGATTGTTGCTCAAAACTTTGCTACAGCATTTCGCAACCCACGTGCACATTTTCGGTGCTTACAAAACCGAAGTTGTCTAACCGGTTTTCACTTTTTAAATCACCTGCGAGAATAATACAAAGTTTGCAATAATAATTTCGGTGGTCCTTATAAATACACATTCCTCTTGAAACATTGCTCATAAGGTATAGCACCAATTTAAATTCGAAATCTGAATTCACTTCAATAAAAATCAAGCAACACTTGACCTAGCTCAACCTATTTCTGTCACAGGTTATTATTTATAGGATTAGGCCTGATTAAATTCGTAACTATCTACGGCATTCCAAGCTGGAATCGATACTGGCGTTCCAACAGTTGGGGAAGTTAGGATCTATCCATGAGAGATGAAAGAAAATCATTCTAAATTGCTTATATTTCATTTTTAAAAATCTGTGATACGTGTAACTTTAAAAGTAAATTATTTTCGTCTGAAAAATACTCTGAAACGCCTAATTTAAAAAATATATGCTTCTACAGCCATTGCTTAAGCATAGAAATTATTTTTAAGTACGTCACTAGATCTTAAATATACTTTCAATTTTTTTTTTCATTCTGGAACTAGAGATTTTAAATTCTTTATTCCTTTGTAGCACGTGTTGATGCAAACACTAGATATAATTGACATTTACTAAACATTTAGTTGTATTATTTGAATGTCAGGAGATAAATTATTTATATTTAAAGTAGCAAAATACACTTGTGTGTTATAATGCGAGTGGTGCATATAATATTTTATAAAAAGTATTTAACACTACCTCTTATAAAAAATGGAAATGCACACTGTCATATAATTATGAGCTAAAGCATTTTCCAGGTCCGTTAACTCTCAGCTCTATGGTCCCCGAACTTTTGGGCACTCAATCATCACCCCCTTCATTCATTGCACAGATGTTATGAGACGTTAAACAATAAAAAGTATCATATAGTTAAGAAATGTGGATACATACTGGTAAAAAGTTACATTAATTCTAATAAAAAATGGACATAAATTGTATGATTTAACCAGATCTACATTTTTTGTGTAGTAAGATTCTGCCTATATTTTACGGTTTACTACTTATACAAAAATCATTCAGAATAAAGAGGACTTCGCAGATTGTTCCCACAAAATTCAAGGGATTAATTTTATTTGTCCTCTAAGTAACTTAGGTAATTTAATCAAAATCGTTAGAGGTCTGTTTTAGAAAAGAAAAAATATCAATATTTCTCTACGTAAAGAGTAGTTTGGGGTGGCTCTTTGGAAGATGCTGAACTTAAATACCAAATTTGGTATTGAACTGATTTGTGTTAGTTATGCTGTTTACACACACACGCGCGCGCGCGCGCGCGGACCTTTTTTATAAAAATATTTGTTTTTTGCATCAGGAAGTCTTAAAACATGTGTTTCTGGTGAAATCTCGATATCGAGTTTTTGGATAGAACACAATACTTCCTCTTTCCTACTGCATATGTAGGTAGGTGTTAAGAGTAATAACAAGTTAATGCAGTAGTTGTCTTTTACACTTAAAATTATGAATATTGATTTATCCTCTGATGAAACGTTGTATCACTGTAGCAACTGGGGAATGCCCATAAAAGCAATAAATCCATTACGTGACAAATCAATTGCTTATAACATCTGTTTATTCTGTTATACAGACAGTTTAAGACTGCGAGTACATTGGGGCGGCAATTCGATAAAAACATCGAAGTGAATAAAGATAACTAACGTTGCAGCGGGGAGAAACCAGGACAGAGGTGTGCAAAGAGAGAGGCAATGAGCGAGAAGGACGATGGTTGAGTAGTTAGTGCCGTGGTGGCAGTTTTCCGAACTACAAGAACAAGTGACTATCTGGCTTGGTGCGCTGAGGAGGATTTGCCCAGTTGCACCGCACTCGTGCAACGTTTGGGAAGTGATAACTTGCTCCCAAATTCATTTCTCCAAGCAAATGCGTATGTGTGATACTTTGATGCTCTTTATTTAAGGCTTTCTTGGTTTAGTTATACGGAATGTTCTGACTGTATTGAACGCGTGCTTCAAAACAAAGTAATAACGGGATTACGATTTTTTAGACCTTTTAGGCAAACAACACATCGGTAAAATTTTGTCCAAAATTGGTTAAGTGTCGATTTTTAAATGTTTAATGTTTTGTTATGATTGCACTTTCTAATTTCATATTCTGCATTCAGCATTCCAGTAGCTATGAATTTATGAAGTAATCAAAGTTTAAAACTTGGTGTCCGTGTATTTAGCTTAATACTCCAAATTTTAAATATGTTTTTCTCCAATGGATCTTCAAATATTCAAATTGCTCCCCGCGATATAAATCAAATAATTTTCATAAAATTTTCGGCAATGATGAAAAACTTAAAAAAAAGAGGGCCTCATCTGGGTAATGCATATTGATTGTGAAATTAAATATTTCATATAATATCTATTGCAAAAATTAAGAAAAAGCATGACATGAATATTTGAGAATTTTTTACCTCAAAACTGTGAACATTTTCCAAAAAAGAGAAACTCAGATTCTTTATTATCGTTTAATGGCGAAGATAAATTTTGAGGCAGAAATCTATAATCGTTCATCGCGAGGAACATTTTGAAAAAGTGAAAAATTTGAACATAAAAGTTTAGTAAATCATTTTATTTCAAATTTATATTCTATTTTTGCATCAGATGCACGTTACCACAAGTTAATAAGTCGGGAATTACGTCTTTTAGCATTTTCATCGATGGAAAAATGTTAAGTAATGTTAATTAATGCTTTAATGGAAAATGCATAACCTAATCTAATTTCTTTCGTATCATTTAGAATTTGCTGTAAATTCTTATACACTGTTATTACAACATCATACATTAATTCGGAAATGTCATGTTCTGCATCTACGAATTTGAAAATTTAAACCTGCCAAAATGAGGTTATATAGAGAGAGTTAAGAGTGAGTAAATAGAATATACTTTTAGCTTTTACCAATTTTTGTACATCAGTCTTTTTCATTTTTGGTGGGCTTTTCTTATTAACCATCAAAGCTACAGTCTTAAAATTGTTTATATTTTTACAAATACATAAGTTAACCAAAGAATGATATCCTGTTTAATTAATGCATCTTACAAGTCTAATAACTTAGAATGTGGTGAATTTTTATTACTTTCCTCCGTATGTCCAAGTGTATACATTTCTTAAAAAAATAAACATGTTTAATCCATTGCTCTTTTCATAGTGTGTTTTTAGTATAAAAACAAATGGAGAACCTCGAAGCAAATTTGTAGCAGTGTATCTAACTGACTATATTAAATATTGTTATTTGTATTTATGATCAGTTTTTTTAAACAATCTATGCCGATTTATGGTAGAAGAACTACACTTTTATTTCATTGCATACACAGCTACTTTGATATACCCACATTATAATATATATGAGAATGTTTCACGTTTAGAGAGGTTTTCTTTTCAGGAAAATAGGGCCTAAGATCTAATCTCTGTATACTTTGTTTACAAATTTTATGTACGTCTTTAGGCCCCCGAAGGTTTCTGTATTTTGGTCTACTAATATGCGGAATAATAGTTAGGATGGTTTTAAAACTGCTATTTTTACTTTCTCTGTCACGCACAGTAAGTAGGGGAAGTACTGCATTCCACCCAAAAATTCGATACCGATATTTCACTGAAAATACATGTTTTGAGGCGCCTTAAATTCAAATAAAGCATTTCTGGAAACGTCCGTATGCGTGTCTTTGTGTCTGTGAACAGCATAACTCAAAAGCGAAAAATTGGATAAATACCAAACTTGGTATTTAGGTTCAATATCTTCCAAAAATGGGACACAAAGATTTTCAACAAAATCTCCCCATGTCAAACTATCCTTTACATGGAAAATTTCTCGAAATTTTTTATTTTCTAAAAACTGGTTCAAACAATTTTGATTAAAATGCCATATATTAATAATTACATGAGAAATAAAATATATAACTTGAATTTTCAGAGAAAGCCTATGAAGTTCTCTTCATTCGGAGGGAATTTTGTATAATCTTGTATAACTGGTAAATGTTAAGTGATAAAGAGAAGGTACTACACAAAAAATGCATATCTCTTTAAAACACACAATTTATTTAAAATAAGTTTTTCTGTGGTGTAAACCGTTTCTGAGATATCCGTTATTAAAGATTCGAATTGGTCATTTCTTGGTAATTCTCTTAAAGTCCTTTCAACATTCAGTTGATTGCATGGAAACAGCAAGGAATTTTAAGGCCAGCATGTAGGGTCTAGTTCTTAAACATTTGACTATTGCTGTTTCCTTTGTATCTATATCAAAACGTGTAATGTAGCTATTTTTGCAAAAAGTTATTTAGATTAAAATATGCTAGATAGAAAAATAAGCTTGAGTAAGAAAAATCGCTGTACCCACTAAGAATCGATAGAGGATAGAGAAAGTAATGTGAATGTATCTTATCAGATTTTTTTATTTGAGATATTTCAAAGAAAATCTAATTAAATACCCTTTTACTAACACTTTTCTTTAGTTTTCTCTACTCACTCTTCTACAAAGTATTTTTATAAAAGTATCTTTCTATCTACTTCTCGTTAATCTAAATAAACTTTTAATCCACATTTATACATTTCGTTTTACGATATACTAGCTAAAATGAAACCGAGATTTTTAAAGAGCATGTTGCTATATGATGGCTTTGGAGAAAGGAAAGAAAGAAAGAAAGAAAGGAAAAAAAAAAGGAATAACGACTTTCCATTTAAGAAAAGTATAAGTAAAAGTATTCATACCAATAATAAGGAATATCTTAGAAGTGCGTAACTCCACAAAAAAAGGAAAAATTGTGCGCTTTAACGAAATCTACATTTTTTGTATATGAAGTTCTTGTCCACCTCTTACGATTTACCAGTTATGCAAAAGTCATTCAGAATGAAGGGAACTTCAGAGGCTATTCCCAAACAATTCAAGATATAAATTACATTTATAATGAAAATATTTTAAACGAATGGAAGTTTTTATCAACATAGAGCCATTTTTGGAAAAACACAAATTTTGGAAAAACTTTCAATGTAATCTTTGTGTCGCATTCTTGGAGGACGCTGATCTCAAATACCAAGTTTGGTATTCAACATACTTTTCGTTTTTGAGTTGTGTGTTCAGATACACACACATGCGCGGTCTCAAAGCGTGTATTTCCATGAAATCTAGATATCGAATTTTTGGGTGCAATACAATACTTCCTCTACTTATTGTAAATACGTGGTAGAGAAAGTAAAAAATGTTATGCGAAACGGTGACCTGACTATCACCACCATTTCAAAGATCAGTGCTGTATTTCTATCACTATGTTAAACACATCTGCAAATAAATTATTTAAATTGACTAAAGGACACTTTGTAGAATGCAGTAGTGTTATTTGCACTTCTTTTTAAACAGGAGTATCTATGTCAGCTATGACCTCATGAAAAATGAAATTCGCTGGATTTAAAACTTAAGAAAGGTTGAAGGTCACAACGAAATCGACTACAAAAATGCATTCACCATAAACTGTTCTATTAAGACTTAACCTTTTTATGAAGCAAGTTTTTATTTATATATTATGGTTTCCTATTTCTAAGAATGAAAATGACTTTACTAAAATGAAAATTTTATAGAAAACTCAATGTAAGTTTGCATTTTATCTTCAATGTTGTTACCTCAAATCGACGAGGACATAAGAGCCCTTTTTAAAAATTAAAATATAAAATAATCTTATATTTACCTTAACCTTGTCTCATTTGACTTTAAATAGCAAGTCAGTACTGAACTATGCTGCTGATAGAAAGGCAAACGAACTGAGACAGATACATACTTAAATGATCTCGAGAAATGTTTTTCTTAAATGATTTTATTTTATTCCACTGTATTCAGGGGCCTTAAAAGATGATATAATCCTACTGGCATCTCGATATCGAATTTCTGGGTCAAACATGACATTTGGTTCACCCTGATTATGGGTAAGGAATTGTAGTTTTACAATTCTGTGTTTGTTTTAATCTTAAAGAAATCCAACATTATTATACACATATTTGTAGTAGGATTTTAATTGTAATAATAATAACAATAATAATACATCCACGTTTTCTTGTGGGTCACAGAATATTTTCTTTGCAAATATAAGGAATATATAGGTAGGTAGTGTATTTACATGCTTAATTACATTTCTACTCTCTGTGCTAGGAGTAATAATGTAATGTAATATTTATTTCCACCCTTATTACAATATACAAATAAAACTTACTCTAAAGCTTAAAATCTAGTGCTTCAGTTCTCTAGCTCTCCCATATTTAGCCCCTAGGAATATATATATATATATATATATATATATATATATATATATATATTCCTTACATTTATATGTAGTTAACATGTGTATTTTCTGTAGTTTTAAAGTACCTTACACTCTCTACACTACTTTTAAAATTGCTAAAATTTAGCTTAAATGTGATCTTCACCAAATATGAATTTGGTCATCTGATGTGTTAAAAAGAGATACCTAGCTTAAATCGTATGCTATAACCAGGTTACTCAAATTTTTGGAGTTTTGAATTCTGTGCCATATGACCTTTTTTAAATAATGCGCTTTTTAATATTGTTTATTAATGATTCTAAGCTACAGCTGTAAATAATCTACTTTTAGAATTAAAACTCCGCTTGTTCTGAAATTAATAAGGCCCTGCTCTGTACCAAACACCTTTTTTGCACAGACAACTCATTTTGGACACAACAATTATTTTTGCACTTGTCTAAATTTCTACGTAGTTATAGTATGTGAAATTTACGATCTGTAACATGATTTATAACAATATTTTGATTGTAAATGGTCTAATTATTTGTTATTTTAAATACCAACTTCTCTTATTGGTAATTTAATTTTTAATCAAGTTTTTGATTATTCTGTCTTTTAACGTTCTAAAATATTGGAATTCTGTTTTCAGAAGCTACTTATGATAATGAATTTAGTTTTTATTACAGGACTAGAAGTAAATAACTATGGAGCTGTGTATTAATTTATGTGCCGCTTCTAAATTATAGCCAAAATAAACGATATTTCATGATAAGACATTTGTACAGATTTTATTTGTTGAACAACTATCTTGCAAAACAATAAAGAGAAATACAGAAAATGGTCAGTGAATTCTATAAACTAGTTATAGTAGATAATAATTACATTTTAAGCCATAAACAACTGAGAAATTTAAATGGGTTATGTAGTAAATTGCTTCTAAATGTTTATACATTTTAAAATTTATGTATTTTCCTTTTTGCTACATATTATAAAGCGAGCATTTGAATATTTGAATACTCTTTTATGATTCTGTTAAGAATGTGGAGTACTCATTTAATTAAGCATTTTTAAATTTATTCCTTAACGATTCTCATATTAGTATTTCCGGAGATAGCAAAGTTAATTAGATTATAATTTTATAAGCGTTTTGAATTTCACGCCATTTTTGTATGAAAATGTATTTTACAATCACCCTGGCTTTTGCGTTAGACGGGGAAAGCCAAATGACGGAATCTAATGCACTTAGCTTTTTCTAACGACGACCAAGAAATCAACCTTGTACAAATAAAAGAATAACGTTCACTCGTGCCAACATTTCATCAGTTCCTTAACCGCAAGAATTCGAAATGCCTTCTCGTAAATTACAGCCTCGGATCACAAAGAAACGGAGAAAAATTATAGTATAGCGGTGAAAATTATGGAAAGCCTGAATATCGCGGCTTTACGTGTCAGAGTTACAATAAAAGACTAACGTCTTTAATCTATCGGTAAATTCCTTGCAAAACTTTCAGTTGATAATGTTGCGGAAATTTTTATCTTTACACATTTATTTCATTTATTTAAGGCAGTACTTGAATTTACATCACTGATCTATATAGTTGGCATTGTATTATTTACGCATCAAACTTACAAACTCAAAGGTGATTGGAAAATGGGTAAACGCTTGTGGTCAAATGAACTTGCTTTTATTTATGTGCTTATGAAATAAAATGTAGCTGCGTAATATAAAATAGTGTGCTGTTATTTCTAATACAATAAAATGTCAACAATTTTAAAAATTAAGTGAAGTAGAAATAATAAAAATGAATCGTTGACAGGTTATTTAGATGTATGTTAATGTGCTGTAATTAACCTAAAAGTTTAAAGTATTAAAGATCCTATTTCTGGATTAAAACCAGTTATAGTTTCGTTTACTAATTTCTTCAAATTCCTTTGAAACATATCCCATCACTGCTAAAAAAAGGTTTCCATAAGGAGACCAGGAAAAGGAAAAAGAAAAATACACTTTATCAAGCTTCAAGCAGTCACGTTATTTCTGTAACCAAAATTAAAGCTTCACATTTCTGAACTATTAGGTTTTTGAACCATGTTATATATCTAATATTAATAACACCTTATTTTTGAACTCGACATTCTTATTACTTTCTCTACCACGAACCCGATAGGTACACGAAATACTGCATTCCATCCAAAATATATATCGAGATTTCACTAGAAATATGAACATGTTATGAAGTACCCTGAACCCAAAAGAAGCATTTTTCGAAAAAGGTACATAGAACAGAGTAACCCCAAAACGAAATGTCCGATAAATATAAAACTGGTATTTATGTTCAGTATCTTACAAAGAAACCTGACCCATCCCAAACTACTGTTTGTGTAAAATGTTTCGTTACGCTTTATTTTTTGAAAAATAAATCTTGACGACTTTGATTAAAATACTGTATATTTAAGATATTTACACACAAAATAAAATGAATAGATATCTTGCATTTTCTAGGAATTTCCTATGAATTCCTCTCCATTCGGAAGGAATTTTGTATAATTGGGAAACCATAAGAGACTGACAAAAATTTACAACACAAGAAATGCAGATGTCTTTAAAACACACAATTTTACTTCAAAGAACCTTTTTGTAGCGTCAACCATTTCCAAGACACATTGATTGTAATTGGTTTGAATTTTTCAATATTTTTGTCATTTCATTTTTTTAGGTACTCCCGCCGGTCAGTTGTTTTACACGTCATGAAAAGAGCATGGCATTTCAAGGTCAGTATTCGTGTTTACACATTCGACTATCGCTATTCCCTTTGCACCCATGATGAAAGAGTAATGAAATTATTTATTCAAATGTTTATATCGATTAACATGAAGTAGGTAGAATAATAAGCTCTCGCAAAAATAGTTTGCCCTAGGATTTATAAAATTAAACGCTGTTGCGTAGAGAAAGTTACGTGAATGCAACACATCAATAAGGATATTTTTTGTATGAGTTTTAATTTTTTATACTCCATAACTTTAATATTTATATGTAATTATTATAATGTTATTTCTATCAAAATAGCTGTATTTTACGCTGTTAATAAAATTGCTATATTTTTTATTTGTGTTATCTGGAAAACTTGTTTGGGCCAGATTACCACCACACGTGTCCTACAAACACTACGTTTGAGGTTTACATTACTTTTGACCACTTTAGGCATTTATTATTCTTATTATTTTCACATGTTTTCAATTATTTATTTATTTTCCTATCCTGAATTTAGCTAGGTTAGTTTTGTTAATTTTTTAAGAATTAAGAGAGGGCTTTACCACAGATATGCACATTTATTTAATAAATATTGAATTGCACTTCATATCAAAAATATCCTCCCTATTTTTGCGCCATTTAGCGTAAAATAACGTCTAATGCATTTCTCTAGTATATATTGCATTAACAATATTTTATGTATACCAGATATTAAAGATTTAATTGAAATTGAGAAGGTATTATTGCTGTATATCATTGCTACTGATACATTATCGCGTAAACATTACTGCCATCCAGTGCTTTTCGTGTGGTTTCTGAAGTAGAAGATAACCTATTTACGAAATTATTCAAATTTTAACATTTATGCGCTTTTAAAAGCATTTTCATTGCTAACATTTGCTATAAGATTTGTATTTCTATTAGGTGAAAGAAAGAAATTTTGATTAGGGTTTGCAGCAAAACGTTTTGTCCAACAACAAAAAAAAAACTTAAAAGAAACTACTGTTTAATAATTAAGTATATTTACAAATGCTAATAAAACAAAATTTGCATTAAATTCCATTACATCCACAGAAATAAGATTTTTATGAAAGAATTAAAATCTTAATGTGTACAACACGCGGTTTGTACCTAACACATATCACTAAATTGAATCGATCCATTTCAAAACAGCATAATAATATACCTGAAATTTCCACGGTTGCTCCTTTTGTGCACACATCCTGCATTCAACCGTCGGACCCATGTTGACAGAACTGTCAACATACACTTAGACACACACAAGCACATGCACACGCTAGTGGGACACAAGACGCACGCGCAGGCGCACTAAACTCCGCGAAAAGCCGGACAATTTCAAAACTACCGTTGCTGGTGACACACACGAAATGAAACAAATCACTCACGATCTGCGTTAAGGTCCGCGATAGTGTTATGTTAACGCTACAAACGAGAAATCGACTCGGAGCAGTGCACCTGTACTAGACGGGTACTTCACTACATCTTGGGAACAAAAAAGTTTTTCAAAGGAAGAGTTCTTTTACTACTTCTTCTTGCTCTTTTTCTTCTTGATCTTCCTTCCTACTCCCTCAAACTATTTTTCTCTCCGTCTTTCTCGCTCCCCACCCGCACACCTTCCCCTGCACCCCCTCCAACAACACCCTTATTTCCATCTCACTCTTACAATGCATTACTCTGGCTGAAAACATCCGCCGGTTTCTCAATACGCTTTTCGCGCCCATGTTACAATAACAAAGCATAACGAGAGTTATTTAGAGCAACAACGACACAGGTTTCATGTTTGTTAAGAAGAAATTAAAAGCTTGTCCGCCAATGTTGAATTTACGTGGTTATTCATTCGCTATCTAAGGAATTACTTAAGGTACATTTATGAATTTTTACAGCGTATTACTGGAATTGTTTTAGTTAATAACATCATATATATGACAAAATATGAAGTTTAAACATTATTAGATTTGTTAAAATAAATCCACACATTTTATTGCCGAAATTACTGAATACAATTTACTGTTTAATTAAAGGGACACTCTGTAACGTAAAACTTTCTAACGAATTAACTAAATTTAATAAAATTTCAGATCCACTAAGTATGGTATTATATTGGTATCACCTTGAAACTACTGTAAAGTAGTAATTTTTCAAAATAATTTATTTTTTAAATAGTCATTTATTTGGAGAACTATTTCTTGCAGCTAAATTTACGACAATTTCTTCTAAAATGTTTTGATGTTAATTGTACAGGGTAACAAAACTGTGCATTAGTTTTTGCGAAAACCTCTAATCTTTTAATACTATAATTTGATGCATTTCAAAACAAAAATATTTGTACATATTATTTTTACTGTTTCTAACGGAGAAAGCATAGTATTCCACACAAAATTTTGATATTGATATTCACTAGAAATTTTAATAATTTTAATAATACATCCGTGAGCGTGTGCATGAACAGCATAACTCATAAAAAAAGTCGATGGATACCAAACTTGGTATTTATTTCATGATTGCGACACAAGAATTTCTAGAAAATCTCCACCACAAACTACCCTTTACATGGAAATATTTTCGTCATTTTTATTCTCTTAAATACCACATGATTAAAACGCCACATGTTTAATATATTGACATATGAAATAAAATGTATAACTTAAATTTTGGGTAGCTATACTGTGAACTTCCATTTAATTGGTTGAATTTTGTATACTTTTGTGTAACCTGGAAATCGTAAAAGATAAGACAAAATCTTACTGTTGTTTTCAAATATTCAATGCTGCAGCTTTAGATCTTTCCTAACTGTTGCCTAATAGACGCGCTTGAAAATTTGCGATTCTTGCATTTTCTTCCCTTTCTTTTCTTTCCATCTCTAGAGCTACCACGAATAAACATTTGAATGTTATTTCTGCAGGTTGAAATCTTCTTGCTTTATTTAAAGCAATTTCTAGGCAAAAAAATTATTGTTAATAACATAGTGAGGATAGAAGAAGCATTTATATATGGATAATATAATAAACCTATAATGAACATGTGAGTTTGTCGTTGATAAAAAAAGTCGTGTGTATGTTTCAACAGAAGCGAACTTTTGAAACGAACTGCGTTATTCGTGCTTCGTCCACATAATGCTAAGTAAACATTGACTTTGTCACTTTAAACAGTATATTTACACTCTTGTAGAGTGTAGAGAATAAGGTATCCAACAACCGGGAATCGATCCTGGGAATTTTAGACTTAAAAGGCAGAACACTGAATACTAAACCACAAAGGCAGTGGAAGACTACTTTTGTAATGAAATCATGAAACATGTACATTTGAGGAAATGCCATAACATCCTACAAAGCCTTTGAAAAAAAATCTTTGTCACTTAATAGGTACACCAGAAAAAATCTGATGTGTTACACTCACATGACTTTCTCTACTCTTGTACAAAATATTTTTACAAACGCTTATTCTCCATATGCTTTATGTTAATTGAGATATCGAAATGTTAATCTTATTGCTAATTTTCTTGTAGATCCAACGGGAATTGGTAGGCTTTAAGCGAGTCAAATATTTTAAGAGTGGTTGCTATTTGGAGTATTCCATTCTCTTTGCATTACAAGGACCAAAAAATGAATAACGAATTCCCATTTGAGAAAAAGTATAAGTATTGGAAAATTTAAGGGAATAACAAGCAATATCTCGAAGATGGTTCACTCAACAACAAAAATGTATATGACATAAATTGTGTATTTTAACGCGATCTACATTTTTTGTTTAGTACAATTTTGTCTATCTCTTATGGTTTACCAGTATGCAAAAGTCGTTCACAATAAAGAATACTTTTGGCTAAATTCCCAGAAAATTCGAGATATACAATTTATTTGCCATAAAAAGTCTTAAAAGTATGGTATTTTATTCAAAATCGTTAGAGCCGTTTTTGAGAAAATTAAAATTTTCGAAAAATGTTCCACGTAATGGGTAATCTGGGGTGGGGGATTTTCTTGTAAACTTCGTGTCGCATCTCTGGAAGATACTGAATCAAAATACCAAGTTTGGTGTTTATCCGACTGCTCGTTTCTGAGTTATGCTGTTCACAGACAGACACACACACGGACATGTTTTCAAAAATACCTTTTTTGGATTCAGGAGTCCTCAATACATGTATTTCCGGTGAAATTTCGGTATCGAATTTTTGGGTGGAATACAATACTTCCCCTACTTAGTATACGTAGTAGAGAAAGTAAAATGGTTGTTCCAAAAGTTTGTCTAAGAAAGGTAAACTTATGTGAAATCTGAAATAAGCAGAAATTTTAACTCGACATTTTCAATGTACTCTGTTTTCTTTTTTCAATTTCCTTTAGCAGATCTCACAGAGAAAGCATTAGCATGTGTTCCAAAATTTAGATATCCAGAAATTACGAAATACGCATTTTGAGGTCACCGAGCTCCAAAACAAAATATCGGACGACGCAAAGCGAGGATTTTCAAGGAGCTTTTCCAACCCAAATTTTTATATGGAGAAACGTTCTTTATTTTTCCTATTTTGTTTGAAAATACTCAGGGGATTAAATGATAACATATTCGAGATGTTGGGTGGAGAATGAAATGTATAGCTTGAATCTTCTATTCGTATTTTACAATATTTTAGGCGGTGAGCTTTGAATTGTTAAGGTCCGCTGATGCAAAGACTGTATCATCAAGGCTAGTATTTATTCACCTGTCTTTCAAACAGCTCTCAAATCAGTCACCTAAATGCTCTTGTGCACCTGTAAAAGTTTCTGGAGAATACTTATAACGATTAATAGGAAACAGATTGGAAAATAAGACTACATTTGGATACATTGTAAAATAGTTACAAAAACAAAACATTAATACATAGAGAACGTAGTGCATTGTTAAACATATTTTTGTTTCTTTTCCCAATGATACAAAAAACTGGCCTTGCTGAAGATAGGTGCCACTTTCCGTGAGGCGCTAAACATCAATTCTTTTTGGGGGGGAGGTTGGCTTCGATAAGGCGGTTGTAATCCAAGCGTTGATCCTTGTTAGGCCTCAGGCGTCGAGTTTGTCCGTTACCTACTATGTTATTAAAGTGTGTCAAAGATGGCGAAAATTAATATAATATCCATGAGTGCGTAATAGTGCTATCGATTAAGGTACATGAGGTGAATAAAAACACCATACAGGAGGCAAATTGCCCCTATTTAACACGTAAACGTTTGTCACAGGCACCTGCTCTCTCCTATACAGCTTTCAGACTGCTTACATAAACGTTATGTTTACATGTTTCTTAAAAAATGTTTTTCAATTGCCCATTTCGAAGCCGTTAAAATTACTTTAATATATTAATAGCTTCAAGCATATTTGTCAGATTTGTAATAACGTAACTTACTACCAGTTTTTATTTAATACACATTTGTGTCTTCAATATATTAAATTAAACAGCTTAATTTCTTCCATTTCCTCGAAAGAAACACTGTAAGCTTACTTTCTATATATAAACAACAGAAACTCCGGAACTCTCTAGAAACCAAACAGCTAAGCTATTAAAACATATTTATTTTAAAATAGTAGACACTACAGCTTCAACTATGCTGTGTTGAGAGAAACCATGATTCTCACTACTCTCTCTCTCTCTCTCTCTCTCACACACACACACACACACACACATACGTACATACACACTCTCTCTCACTCCTTTTCTAGTATCTGCACACCCTAAATTCCTAAACAAGAAATAATGGCTTTTTCTGGGACAAATAAAATTATACTCAACTGTTTTAACACTTCCTATATTAATACTTACAAAATGCGTACCGCAAGCAAAGAAAGCAAAACAAAAGAAAGATGGATAGATGGATTTTTATGTACAGTTTATATCTTTTGAAACATAATACACATGAAAGGTTTCACTTTATTCTTGCTAATTTTAAGGAGTTAGAACCTACCGATGCTTTTAGCATTCAGAGCAAAGCATTTTCAGAAATGACAGTGATATTACAGCTTATATCGGTATAGTTATACAAATACCCAAAATTTAATGTGTTAAATAATATGAATATTTCTACCCAAACTATTCTTAGAAAAAGTTTATTTTTTAACCTATTTCGTGTTAATCGAGATACACATATACACAAATGGTTTCATTACACTTTTCTTGAAGCTACAAGGGGCATATACGGGGCTGAAGCGATAGTCAAAACTGGCTTTGAAATTTCACTCTTTGCATGACTATGAGGAGATACACACGAATGAATGAGCACTTCAAAAAGTGTATGATAAAGTATTTGAATATTCAAATCAATAGCGCGAACATTTTTGATATAATTAACGCTATAACATTTTCATTGACGTATATAAGTTCTGTGCTTTTTATAGAGATCTGCTGGAAAATTCAACCAGAAGAAGTAGGACTTAACGGACTATTTGCAGAAAATGCAAGATATACGTTTTATTCCTTACATCAGTTTTTCAAAACAGTTTTAGATAAAATGAAAAAACAAAAAAATATATTTCATGTAAGGGGTAGTTTTGGGTGGGGAATTTTCTTGAAAATCTTTGTTCGCATCTTTGGAAGATGCTGAAATTAAATACTAAGATACGACTTTTTCTTTTTGAGTTATGCTGTTCACTTACACATACACACAGACACACTGTAACATCAGTTGTTTGTTCAAAATAAAAAGAACTATAACGTCTTTATTATTATTATTATTATTATTATTATTATTATTATTATTATTATTATTATCATTATGTAGTAGAAGCTACAACACTACTCGCATTACTGTTTTAATCTGAAGATTCTTCCCTCTTCACACTAACTCTTTATCCCTATTCCTCATTATCTCTCTCTATCACCTCTCACTCTCACATTCACTTCTCTTTATTCTTCCTCTCTGTCCCTCTGCCACTCTTTCTCACTCCACCCCTACTTTGCCCACTCCCTCTCCTGTGCAATGCGCATGTAATGTGATGTTTTGACTAGTTACAAAACTGCTTTCCTGAGCTGTTAATAAAAAACAGTAAAATAATAAAAAGTTTAATAGTGCATAAGCTTGGATTGTTCTTTTATGCTCATACTATAGAATCTATAGTGTTTCCCATGGTAATTGATTTACGTACATGAATAATAGCAAGGAAAAAGCTTGTATAACTTCTTAAAAATGCATCCCATCAAACTATTCCATATAACAAGACTTGTCAGAATTATAGTGCTTATAAATTTTTGTTATATAATATTTTTTTCAAAAAAGCTCAAAAGTAAATGAGGATCTTATTTTAAATTTCTGCTCCAATGAAAATCTCCCCTGGGGAAAATAATTAAGATGCCTTATAACTTGCTTTTTAACAGGGCTATATGCCAAGTTTCATAGTAATCTTTTCAGGCATACTTATGTGGAAAGGTAACCTAGTAACATGTACCATGCAAAGAAGAATTTGATGCGACACATTCACATGATTTGTCTTCTCTCTCTAAATTATTCTTGAAAAGGTGTATTCCTCTGCATACTTCTTCTTAGTAGAGATAAAATTTACGTATTTCGTTGCACGATATAGTAAATAAAGAGATTTTCAAAATTTTAAGGAACGTGTCACTATATGATGACTGAAATGTCATGCTGTTTGCATGACCACGAGAAAAAAAGGAATAGCGACTTCCCAGTTGAGAAAAGCATAACAAACAATATCTCGGAAGTGGTTAACTAAACAAAATACATTAGTTGACATATATTGCGTGTTTTAAAGAGATCTATTTTTTGTGTGGCAAGAGTAAACAGTATGTACTCTTACGGTTTACCAATAAATGCAAAAGTCCTTCAGAATAAAGAGGACTTCAAAGGCTATTCCCAGAAAATGGAAGATATACATTTTATTTTTCATGTAAATATACTATATCTACGGCATTTTAATCCAAATGTTACAGTCATTTTTAAGAAAATAAAAACTATAGAAAGTTTTTCATGTAAAGGGTAGTTTGGGATGATATGTTGTATACTTTGAGGACGCTGCTTTAAGTTCCAAGTATGGTATTTAATCTACTTTTTGTTTTTGAGTTATGCTATTCGCACGAACACACGCGTGCGCGGAGATTGTTTCTAAAAACGCTCTTTTTACTTTCTCTACTACATATAGTAAGTAGGGGAAGTATTGCATTCCACCTAAAAATTCGATACCGAGATTTCACAGGAAATACATGTTCTGTGGTGCACTGAATGCACATAAAGCATTTTTGGAAACATGTCTGTGTGTGTGTGTGTGTGTGTGAACAGCATAACTCAGAAACGAAAAGTCGGATAAACACCAAACTTGGTATTTAGGTTCAGAATCTTCCAGAGATGCGACACGAAGCTTTTCAAGAAATCCCCCCACCCCAGATTACCCTTTACATGAAACATTTTTCGAAAATTTTAATTTTCTAAAAATGGCTAACGATTTTGATTAAAATATCATATGTTTAAGATATTTTCATGACAAATGAAATGTATATTTCGAATTTTCTGGGAATGTCTCCAAAAGTATTCTTCATTGCGAACGAATTTTGCATAACTGGTAAACCATAAGAGACAGACAAAATTTTACCACACAAAAAATGTAGATGGCGTTAAAATACACAATTTATGTCATATCATGGTTTTTTTGAGTGAACTGTTTTCGAGATATTGCTTGTTATTTCCTTAAATTTTTCAATACTTATACTTTTTCTCAAATGGGAATTCGTTATTCCCTTTTTTTTTTGTTCTGGTAAAGAGAATGGAATACTCGACATAGCAACCAGCTTTTAAAATAATTGACTATCGCTTAAAGCCTACCATTTCCCCTTGCATCTACAAGAAAATTAGTAATAAGATTAACATCTGGATGTCTCGATTAACATGAAGCATATGGAGAATAAGCTTTTGTAAAAATAGTTTGTGCAAGAGTAGAGAAAGTCATGTGAGTGTAACACATCAGGTTTTTTCATTTATTTATTCAGGGGACCTCATAATCCGTATTTACAGAGAAATCTAAGTATCAAATTTGTAGGTAGGTAGTAGAGAAAGTTAAAATGGGGTTTTTGGCCTCAACTCCAGAAAGAGTTTCAAGCTCAGAATATTAGCGGCACACGTTAATCTTATTCTTCTTAGCCAAGACAACGTTTTATGCAAAAATGTCAAAGGTCAATTTGCTTGGCAACTCAAAGGTTTCCTCTTGACAGAGGACCACTGTCACCTGCCTGTCATCAGAGGGATATAATTGTTACTTAGCAGCACGATATCCGCACACTTAGATCTGAGATACTCGCCTCTAACACGCACTTAACATTAGGAGCTAATGACAATCAACAAAAACATATCATTAGTGAGACAAGTACTGGAATCTTCATCGTTGCCGCCTGTTAAGGCATTTTGGTGTGCAAAGAGCTAACGAAACTGTGGGACCGATGCTTCTCTCAGAATAACTGTTTAATGTCACAGTATAAATGTCACGTCCTGAAATGGGCAAAGTATAATAATTACAGTTCTTTGTGACAGGAAGTAGGTACATAACTGCTGGTGCGTATCTACTCCTCTTAGCCACGCGCGCATCCGGAATAATGTGTAATAAAAAGTTTTAAAAACGAACTGCCACACAGGTGTTTGCTTTCTGTTATGTACTGGATGATTAATCTGTTACAATAATTACTGAGCCAATGACCAGACGTTTGGAATGGAATTAACAACAGAGGAATGATAGACTTTAACCCCTTAATGCCTAACGTCGCGAATTCGTATCATATCAAATTAATTTATTTTTGAAAGCGTAGGTAATGTATAATACGTATACGTGAATTTATCATTGGTGGACAATTAGGTAATAACAACAATCAAAATATTGTTGCTATTTTTGAAGCATGTAAACCAGTTAATCAGTGACTAATCCTTATATTCTGCATATTTTAGTAGTTTCTTGTTAGTATGAGAAACAGGTAATTCAGAAAATGTTGCAGGTTTAAGGAAACAGGTAAACAAATTTTTTAAGTCCCATTTATACCCCGCCAGTAACTACAATGGTCTTATCGGTCTTTCCTTTGGAACAGTTTTTTTTAATTGACGCTCTTTAACTGCTGTGGTCCTTAGCGTTCTATTCTATATTGGGCCAGAAAGATCGGTAATTTTGCTAGAGGCCTCTTTATCAGACTGAGGTTCTTTTATGTGCCGTAAATCTACGACACGGGACCACCGGCTTTACTTCCCTTCCGAAATAAGTCATGATAAGGATTTTTACCCGAAGAAATCCATCGCCCTCCGTCGGGTTTGAACCCGTGACCTCGGGACCTTTGGTACGTATAGCCTATAGTCAATGGTGTTAACTCGTATTCTATGTCGTTGGATTTCTGGTAAACTTTGAGTTTAATTCATTAGATCACACACACATTCACACTCTAATCCAGACTCGGGAGGATAGGAAATAATCTTGGCTAGAGTATTCCCACCCCAGCTGGGAATCAAACTCGGGACCCCTCGCGCAGCAGGCAGGTGCTCTAATGACTGAGCTGGTAAACAAATTTGTGTATTATTAAATATAGAGTCTTTCATAAGTATGGAATAATGCAATTAAAACTAAAATAAAGTCATTTTAAAAAAAATGCTCGGACGCGTCAAATTTAACAATTTGGAAGGAAAAAATGTACAAAGAAAAAGAAACAAAATCTTCAGCCATTATTATACAGGGTATGACTTATCTACAAAAATCTTAAATGGCAACATATTATTTTTTTTTTCTTTCTCTACTACGTATAGTAAGTAGGGGACGTATTGTATTCCACCCAAAAATTCGATACCGAGATTTCACCGGAAATACATGTTTTGAGACCCCTGAATCCCAAAAAAGGCATTTTTGGAAACATGTCCGTGTGTGTGTGTGTTTGTGTACAGCATAACTCGGAAACGAACAGTCGGATAAACACCAAACTTAGTATTTAGGTTCAGTATCTTCCAGAGATGCGACACGAAGGTTTTCAAGAAAATCCCCCAGCCCAGACTACCCTTTACTTGGAACATTTTTCGAAAATTTTTTATTTTTCTCAAAAATGGCTCTAACGATTTTGATTAAAATATCATATGTTTAAGATATTGTCATGATAAATGAAATGTATATCTCGAATTTTCTGGGAATGTCTCCAAAAGTATTCTTCATTGTGAACGACTTTTGCATAACTGGTAAAATTTTACTACACAAAAAATGTAGATCGCATTAAAATACACAATTTATATCCTATACATTTTTTTTGAGTGAACCGTTTTCGAGATATTGCTTGTTATTCCCTTAAATTTTCCAATACTTTTAGTTTTTCTCAAATTCGTTATTCATTTTTTTATGTCCTGGACATGCAAAGAGAATGAAATGCGCCACATAGCAACCAGCGCTTAAAATATTTGCCTATCGCGTATAACCTACCATATTTCCCTTGCATCTACAAGAAAATTAGCAATAAGATTGACATCTCGATATCTCGATTAATATGAAGCATATGGAGAATAAGCGTTTGTAAAAATAGTTTGTACAAGAGTAGAGAAAGTCATGTGAGTATAACACATCAGGTTTCTTTAAAGGCTGTTGACTTATTTAGTTGCATCAAAATTTCATTCATACAAAAGGTTTGGTTACTGAACAGATCTCTCTCCAATTGATTGCCTTTTATGGGGATATTTGAAATATAGAATGTTTGTTACGAGGCCTGCTAATATGGAAGATTTAAAATGAGGATCAGGAAAGAGTGCAAAGATATACCACGAGCAGTGATTGAAAATGTTCAACAAGAATTCACGCTTCGACTTAGCCATTGCCAGATTGCAAATGTGGAGCATTTAGAACACCTTATTAAATAATTAGAATTTAATTCGTTACCATAGTTGTGCAAATTGTCGAAACAATTGTTAAACAAGCCAACAATTGGACTGTTCCTTAAGAAACAAAGCTTTTGTATGAAACAAATGAGATTGTTCATGCAACTAAATAAGATAAATGAAAAAAGAACAATATGTTGTCATTTACATTTTGTATTGCTGAAGTCACATCCGTACAAAAGTAGTTAATTTAGTTTCTTGTTGTGGCTTTTCTTTTCAAAATAATTTGCCATGAGTCAATTATTTCTTACTTATGACAGACTTAAGTTTGTTTATGTTTTAGTCTCTACTAACACCTCAGAAAATGTTTTATTCTAATTGTGAAAACAACACGAAAGAGACGGAGAGAGAGAGAGAGAACGGGAGCGACAGAGGAGGCTCATATTTTCATACCTGTTGAAAATTGAATATAATATGCTTTTTCACACCCAGGATTTTACAGGGCAAGGTAAGATAGAATGGTTCATGTGTTACTCTTGCAATAAACTCTGCTCAGACACTCTCCCCTCCCTCAAGAGTGCGTCTACACAAAGATATATACATCACTGTGCCAGTACTTAAACACCCTTGCATTCTGGTGTCTGATCATAACTCCCCTCTGTCGGCAAACAGCGAAACCACAAAAACTGCTACTAGTGCACTAAGAAAGAGGTTCAGATTCCTCACTCAGGAATGTCACCCTCGCCTTTTTTAAAGTGCTTATTCACGAAAGATTTTGCCTTCACTTCTCTGAAAGTGCCCTAAATACAGTTTTTCGAGCTCATAGCTTGATTCCTAGAGGGACAAACGCATGACTTTTTTTGCTCTGTGAAAGCAGAAAAATACAAGGACTACCATTTATTTTTATATTACTTCTACAAACTATTCTTAAGACAGCTTATTTTTTATCTACTTTATGCTAATCGAAATAAACCTTTGCAGAAATAGTTTCATACACATTTCATTGTAAGTACAGGGGATGCAGAAAGCAGAATCAATAGTCGTATATCTCTACACATACACGCTGGCCTTCTTGAAATTCCATACTCTTTGCATGGCATCGCGAGAAACAACTGAATATCGGCACCAATTTAAAAAATTATAAAGCCATTGAGGAGCTTAATCTTATATAATTGTATAATGACGGGTATCTAGGAATTTCGAATGCCACCGAAAAATATTAAAAATAAATTGCGTTTTTTAAAGAAATCTATATATTTTTGTAGTATAGTTTAGTTATATCTTGTAACTTATCCGTTATAAACATGATAAGAAATTGTTTCTGAATGAAGACTTCGCAGGTTATTTCCGGAATATTCAAGATATACATTTAATTTATTATGTAAATATCTTAAAAATATGGCATTTTAATCAAACTCGTTAGAGCTATTTTTGAAACAATAAAAAATCTGGATGTTGGGTCCTTTTTCAAAAAATGTTTTTTTTCAGCGGCTCACAAGACATGCATTTACGCTGAAATTTCGACATCGAATTTTTGGGTGGAATATAATGCTTCCTCTTACCTACCATAGATATGTGGCAGAGAAATAAATAAAAAACATGGTTTGGTTATCCCAAACATACTATAAAGCTATGCTTTGCTAAGTTACAGCATAAAAAACAACTTAAATCATCTTTTGATAACTTTATTTTATAAAATTAAGAACTAGGGCAATATTACCTTATAAAGAAAAAAACATTATATCACTTCTTTTTAAATATTAGTTTTACACAATTTGCTTTTTCTAGAAAAAAAATTATGTGGTGTATTGATGAGACTATTTCATTTCAAATTGCAATATCTTTGAAAGGAACCTAATTTTAACAAAATTCTTTACGACTTACTATAGAGTTTATTAAAAGTAATTTTTAACTTTAAATGATTAATAAATTCGATAGCATTTAAATTATGACCTTGATATAACCTCTATTAATATTGCTTCAAGAATTCTTTAAGATGCAACGCTTGGTTCTGATTTTTTTCTTTCTTTTTGGCCTACCATTAAGGTTTTAGACGGGGAAAAAAAGCAGGCTTGATGTTTGACGGGTCTTTAGATATTTTTAAGTCCTTATACAGAATATGAAATACAATGCCATAAAATATAAAATATTTTCTTATCGGTTTTTAAGACTCGCTGTTATGCAATTCTGATTTTCATTTGATTACTATTTTTATTCATTTATTTATGGACGCCCTTTAACTACTATGGTCCTCACATCGCAAACTATATGGGAAATTTTGCTCATAGGCCTTTATCGGGCTTGAAGTTTTTTTATGTGCCGTAAATCTACGCCCGAAAAAAATCTATCGTCCTCCGCCGGTTTGAACCCGCGACCTCGGGAACCAGAGGCTAACAGGATAATACCCCTATACCATAGAGGAAATTTTTTGATTAGTAACCAGTTTAATCTAAATAGTGAGTTTTAAAAAAATAATAAAGAAATATTTTATGACTTATGACATTCTGCTTAATATATCGTTAGGGGGTCTTAGAATACACATAGGCTTGCTCTTAAATATCGTTCAGCATAAAAATAGCTCTATTTTGTCTCAACTCTTAATTCGAAAGAAAAAAAATTACCTACCTACCCACCCTTTGTTATCTATATCTATACAAAATTTCCTTAAAATTAATGCAGCAATACTCCTGCCTTCAATTTTCACTCACCTGTATTTTTTAAGAATTAAAAGTATGGAATATATTTCCAAAAATAAACTAATTTGAGTACTTTGAAAATATAGAGGTTTTTCCTACATTATATTTGAAGCTTTTTTTAATAAGTTCAAGCTACATACTCGAAACCGGTTGGTTTTATAACTGAAATTTGCAGAAGAATGATTTTTAGAAAAATTAAGTTTAAAATTAAAATGTTGATATCAGTACTTCATTCAGGAAAATTTAACGGACCGCATGGGCCTATAAATATACCCGTGTAGTATAAGTAGGTAGTATAAGCGTTTAAGAAAAAAACGTCCCCATATTTGACGAAGTTTCATCAGTGAAAGGAAGTGAAATTTAAAAATTAAGCAAATTTTAGGGAAAATGCAGTAAATTGTGGAATTACACTGCCAAATTGGAAAACTGATAAAGTTTGCTAAATTCCTGCAAAAAAGTTATCTATTTTTAATTAAAGCTATTAATTTTATACGACACTAGCTGGCAACATAGGACAACTCCCAGAGGTCGTCACTCTGTTCATCTGATATCACTTCGATAAAATTCTTCCAACTGCGGTGGATTAGAATATAAAATACTTGCATATACGTGATGACCGGCACGAGGATTTCTGCACATTTGCGAGGTAATCATATGGTAAGATATTTTTGGAAAGTCAGAAATATTTTATTACCATTGATTTAATTTTTCTTGCTCCTTCATTCTTCAGTGTTCTTTTGAATCTTTCAGTAATGTTCTTTCACTCTTTCTGTAGCAGAATTTACTCTGAATTCCCTGTAAATTTAATGTAAGGGAGAGAGAGAGGGAGAGTCAAAATTTCAAGTAGAAAGCATATATGGTTTAAACTTTTCATCACCGAAGTGTACTATGTATCTACTTGAGTTTAGTTTGAGAAAATATTACTTTCCTTGTAAGAATAAAATGTCTGGCATAATTTCAGAAAATTTTATCACAAACTCGTATCTGGTTAAAGACGTGACAAATATTTAGAAGTATATTCCGAACAGAAGACTTAAAATCGCTATGTATAAATTTTAAGCGATTAAAAATAATATAACAGCCAAAACTAAAAAGGAAAAGCTCCTAATACTTCACTGCGATACAAAAATATAGGTACGCTTAGATAATATAGAGAAACAATTCATTTGTTCTTTCTTTAGAATATTCAATAACCCATTAAACAATATAGATTTGATTTCATGCACAATGCAAAAAATAAAACATAACTGTTCACAGATCGTAAGCCACTTTTTGTTTCTAATGGACCCGTGCGGGAAAAACTGAGTTTTATTTATGGACGCTCTTTAATTACTGTGGTCCTTAGCATCCCATTCTATACTGGGGGTGAAAGACCGCTAATTTTGCGCAGAGGCCTCTTTATCAGGCTTGAGGTTCTTTTTTTTACGTGCCGTAAATCTACGACATGGGACCACCGGCTTTACTTCCCTTCCGAAGGAAGCCATGCTAAGGATTTTTAAGCCCGAAATAAATCCATCACCCTCCGCCGGGTTTGAACCTGTGACCTAGGAAACTAGAAGCTAGCATGGTAACCATTACACCATGAAGGACGACACCCGTGCGGGAAAATATAGAGTATGGAAGAGGAAACCTTAGAGATTAAAAATGTATATTTTGTAAAATGGTTATTTCATGTAAATGTTATATTTCAATGGATTCTAACCCCTTTTTTCTAGTCAGTAGTGCTTTAATATGTTATATAAGGTTATAGAGAATTAATTTATGATGAAGAGAGCTTCGCGGGCAAGAAGAAGAAGAAGAAGAAAAGTTAAAATATTATTATGATTATTATTTCAAGTAACTTAAACCTGTGGTATTTTAATAAAAGACGTTAGAGATGTTTTTGTAAAATAAAACATAACGAAACATTTTCCATGTAACGGATAGTTTGTAGTGGGGGGATTTTGTTGAAAGTCTTCGTGTGGCACCCTTGGAAGAAGCTGAACATAAATACTAAAGTTGATATTTATCGGAATTTTATTTTTAGACTCTTTATGTTCGTAACACACACACACACACACACACACACACACACATTTTTCTAAAAACTTTTTTTGGGGGACTTGAGAGGACTTCAAAATGTGCACTTTCGGCGAGATCTGGATATTGAAGTTTTGGGTGGAATACAAAATCCTCTAGTAAATAAAAACAGAGAAAGTAGATAGATATATAGATAAATAGATATATAGTTAAGGTATCTTTATTGGTTTCAAATTATTGAAGTTATTACACAAGCATTTAGTGCATGGGTCATTGACCGTACATGGATATTTAATATACAAGGTATGGTGAAAAAATAAACAACAGAAAAAGAAAAGAAAACAAAAAAGAACAAGAAAAAAGAAAATATAAAATAATTACCTCTGAGTAATTGAATAGATTTGACCTAGCTTTGCGCACTTTAGCCAAGAAATTGACCATGTTTTGCCAGTACCTCTGGTCAGCCAGTAGCTACATGCCAACCTCTTTCTTGACAGACGTAAGAATTTTTCTCTGAGTTTAATTGTTCGCTGGTTCTCCCACTGTGCACATTCCGCCAAAATATGTACCTAGTTCTCATACAAATCACAGAATGGGCAGATTCTCCTGCCAGAATCGTCAGTCATTTTCTAAGTAACAACACAGCTGAAGGCATTTAGTACCTTAGCTAATGATATTTATCTTGTTTCCAGGTGATAACCATGGACTGGAAGGTAAGCAGCTGGTCACATTAGAAGAACGCCTTTCTTCGCATATTTGCATCCAGGTTAACTATGGAGTTCTTTTGGTTTATGAGCAGTTAAAACCAAACGTAGTTTAAGGCAGTCATTTTTCCGGAGTAGCAGCAGAGAACGTGTTTTTCGTGTATTTAAAAGTGGAAGTTGAATTAAAATCCTTTTGATAGAAACCGGTCATAGTCTTCTAAAAGGCAGCATATTAAAATGACCAAGAGGCATTTTATCTTTACGATAATCAACCATACTGACTTATATATTAGCTTGCTAGACCTGTTTGAACTTCAGATTAATTTTCTCTTGGTCTGCATCGAAGGCCTTTGTTTGTATACGCTATTATAATTATCAATGCTCTGTTCCCTAACATATACGGTCTGAAGTATGATCTACAGCAGCAGAAGTAACGTTTTTTGTTAAATTTTGTGTAATACGTTTTGTTTATTTATCTAATTTCTGACTTCTAAACTAGTCTTATACATCTATACATACAATAATACTGCAATCAAAATTTTTCTGATTATTTTCGATTTTAGTCGAATAATTGATATTAACGTTTATAATGGGATACTCTAAAGTGTCATCTTCCGTGGTATGGGAGTACCGTGCTAGCATCTGGTTCTCGAGGTCGCGGGTTCAAACCCGGCGGAGGACGATGGATTTTCTTCGGGTGTAAAATCCTTAGTATGGCTTCCTTCGGAAGGGAAGTAAAGCCGTTGGTTCCGTGTCGTATATTTACGGCACGTAAAAGAACCTCAAGTCTGATAAAGAGGCCTCTGAGCAAATATTTTCGGTCTTTCACCCCAATATAGAATGGGACGCTAAGGAGCATAGTAGATAAACAGCGTTCATAAATAAAAATCAATTTAATTTTTACTCTGAAGCAGAGTATTTTTAAAACTTTTATTTGTGTTTGAGTGTAGTATGTTACCATTTACGCAAAAATGGTCGAACCAATAGTTATGCAGCTGAGATATAACATAACTCCAAATTAGAAAAAAGCCTAGATGGTATATTAATTACTTTCCCCAACGGCAAGAGGCCTCCTAATGGGAGTAAAATTAACAAATTGCAATATCTTGCTCACTATTGAGTTTTTTTTTAAAATGTTGCATAACGAAAGATTAAAGCATAAGATTTGTGACTAGTTTTGTTATTTAGAACATTTCATTAGGATGAATGTTTAAGAGGTTGCACCAACTTTTCCTTGTATTAATAATAGCCGATTACATAACAAACAAATATGTTCTGATACAAATAAAAGGCTGAAACATATTTGTATTAACAAGTTTATTAACATCCCTTAAGTTACTTTTATTATGCGGTTTTCAAAATATAAGATTCAATCTAAGTTGAACAGAGAATAAAAAAGGGAAAGGGGTCCTGGGAGAGCGAAAATAGTAGAGGAAATAAAGAGAGAGGGAGAAAGACGGAGGGATAGGAAAGCGAAAGAAAGATTGTGGTGAAGAGAGAGAGAGAGAGCGAGAGAAGCAGTGAGTGAGAGAGAGAGAGCGAGAGAGAGAGAGAGACAGTGAGAAAGGCAGAGACAGAAAAATCTCCACATTTATAGCAATAACAGCAGTAGAACTGCAACTTCTGCTGATACGTAAAATAGTACAGTGCGATCCATATAAACCTGAACTACTTTAATGACCATAGTTTCTCTCTGAAAGCTCGTAGAAATGTGAAATTTGTTTTAATGATCTAAGTGACTCTGGAAGAATCAGTACCTCTGCCATTTGTTGACTATTTTGTTGATTTCGATGGCAATTGCGAGCATTGTTGATATTATTGACAGTCTGTAATTTCAGTCGTAACAGAAACATGCATTACTCACTTCCAGAGCGTGTTTTATTGTGAAAACGTATTGGAAGACAAATTCATTGATAACAACAGGAATTTTGAAGAGAATTAAATGTGCGCAATGTTCCAAAAAAGACAACAATGTTATGGCTAATAAGAAAGTTGGAGAGTCTACTCCTCAGTGAAAGTGGAAAATATAGACTATCATTGAGTGCAGAGTCTGTTGATAATGTTCGAAGAACTCTCCAAAGAAATCGTTGCTTTGATTGAGCCAGGAGACAGGCTATTCATGTGGCACATGTCAACATACTGCGAAGAAATCGGAACTGCAACCGTACAGAGTGCATATGGTGCAGCAATTGAAAGAAGCAGATCGTGAAAAACGAATGCGTTATTGTCGATGGTTTCAGAGGTTTATTATTCCAAGTCCAGACATTCTCTCCATAACGTGGTTTACAGATGAGGCATGGTTTCATATGTCAGGCTACATCAACACACAAAGCAGCAGATACTGAGCTTATGTAAACCCCATATAATCCACGAAACATAACTGCATGATAAAAGGTTGGAGTATGTTGCGCTGTGTCAGCTTCTAGGATTGTTGGCTCCATTTTCTTTGATACGACTGTAGACACTGCAGTCTATACGGGCATCTTCAATACATTTGTGGAGCAGCTGAATGATATCGAATTGACAGAAGATTATTTCTAGCAAGATGGAGCAACGTGTCATACATCTAACTCCTCCATACAACTTGTAACCAGTTTCTTTGATAATCGAATAATCTCAAAAGGACTGTGGTCCCCCAGATCAGGTGATCTAGCCTCACCGGACTTTTTCTTATGGGGTATCTTAAAATAGATTGTATAAGAATAGATCTCGGACAACTTTTGAACTCCATGAATCCATTATAATCGAAATAAGCAACATTGGCGAGGATACTCTTCATAGAACCTCACAGAATGTGGTGAAACCAGTGTAGATATGTATAGATGCCGGTGGAGTACACTTCCAACATTTGCTCTGAGGAACAATGAACAATATAATATCCCAATTGTGTATTATATTCTCCCAAAGTTGTACATGTGTTCTATTATTGGTTGAATAATTATGGCCCATTAAAATGGTTATGTTTATATAGATGACATTGTATAGTTCAAGAAGTTCTAGAAGCCTTTAATTTTCGATTCATAACTGATATTAACTTGTGTATTGGGCTACAACGAAGCCAATAATCACATTTTCAAAAAAATATTTTACGTATGTATGAAAGTGTATCTGTGTTCACGAGAGAGAGAGAGAGAGCGAGAGCGAGAGTGTGTTACCTTTTCCTGCAAGAATGTCAGAACCGATTATTATTATGAAACATGGTGTAACATACCTTGGGTTCAACTTATAAATGGGAAATAGGGTAACTTAATTGCTTCTCCCAAAGGACGGTGCTCTAATGTGGCACAAAAATAAAACGAAATATTCCATTATTTATCGAGTTTTGCGAAAATATTCACAGAGTAAAAGTTCATAAGAAAATTATTTATGACAAATGCTATTTGCACAATTTTATAGAAGAGATATTTAAGAAGTAATGCCTACTAATCTTATTACCATTCTTTGTGCACTAAGTCAGTAAGATACATTACAATATTGCATCTTTAATTGCCGTTTTCTGGTCACTACGGTAAACAATAAACGCCTAATCACGTATCAAGCAAAAGGAATAACTGAAGTTTGAGTTTATTTAGAATTATCTTTTATTAAGAATTTTATTTTATATATACCCCAGAATGAGCAGTTTTATTAACAAGATTCAGAACATCACTAGACCGTTATACATAGAGGAAATGAGAGTTGAAGAGATATAAATAGAGAGAGAGAGAGGAGAAGAATCTACGGGATTAATCCAATGAAGCAATCAGCGCTGTGGGTTATGCTGGTTTCATATTTTTCTCGACAGTTTATTTTCAGTATTTCAGAGAGTTATTGTATTGTTAACTATACCTGTTATCTCGCTACTTCTTGTACGTTTTAATCTTTCCAAATTCAGAACAAGAGGGAAAATTGTTCAAAACTTTAAAACGCCAGACAATTTGGAAGTTTTTGTGATCTTTAAATTCTTTTACTATAAGATCCAAAGAAAATTAACGGCCTTCCTACAACTCTGTGAAGCTGCAGCTACAACATTTTCAATCACTTATGTGCAAGAACTGCACTGTTTAACCATCTGGTCAAAATACTGTACAATCATACAAAATCTTAAGTTTCGTTACAACTTTCAAAAACTACCCAATCCTTATTTACACCTAACTGAAATACCCGGCGTTGCCCGTGGTTTGAAACGTGGTTTATCCCTACAAAATTTAGCCTTAGATTGCAATAGCCTTGGGTTTTCCTTTGAAGACATTTTAAAAGTATTACACAAGATACTTAATGAGTTAATTAAAAATCCAGAGCTCCCAAAGAACAAAATAATAATAATAATAATAATAATAATAATAATAATAATAATAATAATAATAATAATAATAATTTGAAAGCACCACGCAAAAACACTGCTGAACCACAAATACCACAGTTTGTAATGATGATTTCTCGTTGAATGCAGTTGAGTGACGGTTCCACTCTGGCACATTCGGGAAGTAAGTAACAAATATAACCTTGTACATTCTCAGCAACCAATATAAACTACTAAGAAACACCTGAAAGACAAAATAAATTGAAGGCCAAAATGAGTATACAAGGAAAAGAAGAATAACAATAAGAAGTAATACTTTGACTGGTTTGATACTCCATGCCCACTTCATCATGTCAGTCAGGTTTTGTTTTTCTGCTTATAAAAGCATCACAAACTTCCCATAGAAATAAAAAGCCCTTGCTTACAAAACAAATCTGATGTCCTGCTTATTCTCCATTTACTTCATGTTAATCCATTTGCAGAAATTATCTTATTGCTAATTTTCTTTAGTTGCAAGGGGAATATGGAAATACAGTAGGCTTTAAGCGATAGTCAAATCTTTTGAGATCTAGTAGCTATGTGGAGCATTCCATCCTGTTTGCATATCCAAGACATTAAAAAAAAATAAAAAAAAATTTAACGAATTCTCATTTGAGAATAAGTATAAGTTTGTGAAAACTCAAACAAATAACTATGAATACCTCGGAAATGGTTCACTGCACTTAAAAAGTATATTACATAAATTGTGTGTTTAAACGAGACCTACATTTTTGGTGTAATAAATTTTTACCTATCTCGTACCGTTTGCAGTCATGCTAAAGTCAGAATGAAGAGGACTTTTGGGGACATTACCAGAGAATTCAACATATACTTTCATTTGCCATAAAATATCTTAAACATATGGTATTTTAATAAAAATCGTTAGAGCTATTTTTGAGAAAATCTAAATTTTCGAGAAAAGTTCCATGTAAAGGGTAGCGGGGTAGGGGATTTTCTTGAACAAAAACGCATACATTTTAACGAACCTATGTGAAAATTTTATGATATTAATTTATTTTGGAATTAATCACTTTTTGAGCCATATGGTTTATCGTATAGTTCCCAAACTTCTAATTTGGACTCATTAAATAAAATTGAATAAATTGTTGTTAATGCATTTGTTAATTTTAATTAGCTTAAGAGCAAAAAATCATATCCATCTTATCGAATTTTTCAAATTTTCAATGTGAAATATGGAAAATAATATCGGCTAACTATTTCATATTTGTTAAATAGTGCACAAAATAGTGCATTATTCCTGAAGCTCTCTTGAAAATTTTAAGCTAATAAATTATCAACTGTAGTCTATGGAGCGTATTGAATAGTGAAAAATAACGAAAAAAAAAGAATTGAGAAAAATGGAAGTTAACCTCAACGCTGTGCTTTATCTAAATAGTACAGGACAATTAAAAAACAAATTATGTAGAATGCAAGTACAAGTTGTAAATATACTACCCTCTATCTTTGTTAGTGGATATACAAACTATTCTTGATAAAACTTATTTTTCCATCTACTACATTTTAATCCATAAAATATCTTAAACATACGGTATTTTAATCAAAATTGTTGGAGCCATTTTTCAGCAAATCAAAATTTTCGAAAAATGTTCCATGTAAAGGGTAGTCTGAGGTGGGGGGATTTTCTTGAAAATTGTTGGGTGGTATGCAATATCTTCTCTACCTACTAGGTACGTGTTAGAAAAAGTAAAACATTAAAAACAAATCGAAAATGTTCACATTTTTGGCAATTTGATACCCATTGTCTTAAAATGCGTCTGACTCGAGTATGGAATTCGTTGTTTCTCCGACTTGATAGTGTTTGAGGTTATTAAGGTTTAAACTGTTAATTGAGAAGTGGAGAATTTTATTTTGTTCAGGCGAGTAAGGGTTCAGACCTGTTTGGCTGCACTGTAAGGTGGCAAAGGAATTGAAGCTGAAGGTGTGGTATAACACGCGCTGGCTGTCCTTAACAAGTAGGTTACAAGGACATTTGATATTCGCTTCCTGTGAAGCACAATACATTGCAACGGAAATATGTACATTGTTTTCTTTTGCTAGCTCATTATAGTTTACATCAATTATTACAGGCGCGTGTTCAACTCTCAACTAGAATCTAATTCACTTTACTTGCTTGCAGGACCTGCAACTGCTCGTGTTATTGCGTTAATAGCAGAGGTCTTCATCTTCTCCCTCCTTCCCTCTCATTCTCTACCCCACTCTCAACTCTCTATCTCACTCGATCTCTGTCCTTGAGGATTTGGAAGTGCAACGACAAGACTTTTTATTTCTCCCACGTACAGAAGGTAGAGAAGGAGAGAAGGAATTGCATTCCATCCCAAAATTCCATACCGGAAATACATGTTTTAAGGTCTCCTGAATCAAAAAAAAAGAAGCACTTTTACAAAAAGGTCTGTGTGACACTAAGCTTTTCAAGAAAATTCTTCCACCGCTTTATACGGAGCATTTTTCTAAAATTTTGAGTTTCTAAAAAATTACACTTACGATTTTGATTAAAATACCACATATTAAAGATATTACATGACAAATAAAACGTATAGCTTAAATTTTCTGGGAATACCCTGTGAAGTTTTCATTCGGAAGAAATTTTGTATAATCTTGTATAACTGGTAAACGTTAAGCGATAGACATAAACGTACTATACAGAAAAATATAGATCACTTTAAAACACACAATTTATTTCAAATAATCTTTATGTGGCATAAACCATTTCTGAGATATCCATTATTAATGGTTCGAATTGTTCATTACTTGGTCATTCTCTTAAGTCCTGTCAACATTTAGTTATTTCTCGCGATTGCATGCAAACAGTGTGGACTTTTAAGGTCGTCATATAGCGTCCAGTTCTTAAACATTTGAATATCGCTGTTCCCTTTGTATCTATAACGAAATGTGTAATGTAGCTATTTCTGCAAACGTTTATTAGGGTTAAAATATAGTAGACAGAAAAATAAGCTTTATAAGAATAGCTTGTGTATACACTAATAAATGATGCATGATAGTATGTGGAGAAGGCCATGGGAATGTATAACATCAGATTTTTACTCTCTCTACCACATACCTATAAAGTAGTTAGAGAAGGTATTGCATTCTACGCAGAAATTCGAAATCGACCGGAAATTTTACCGGAAATTCGTGTTTAAGGGGCCCTGAATCCAAAAAAATGCGTCTTTAGAAAAAGATCCGCGTATGTGGCTATCTATAAACAGCGTAACTCAAAAACAAAGAGTCCGATAAATGCCCAACTTGGTATTTAAGATTCCATACAAAGATTTTCAAAAAAATCCTCTTCACATGGAAACATTATTATTATTATTATTTACTTTCTAAAAATGGCTAACGATTTTCATTAAAATACTATATGTTTTGGGTATTTGTACGACTAAATATATGTATTTGAATTTTATTGGAATAGTCTCTGAAGTCCTCTTCATTCCCACTGACTTTTGTTTGATTAGTAAACGAAGGAGATATACAAAATCTTACTACACAAGAAATGAAGAACTCGTTAAAGCACACAATTTATGTCCAAATTTTTGTGGCGTCAACCACTTCCGAGATATTCTTTCTTATTAAATTGAATTTTCAGATATTTAAAACTTTTGCCAGTGACAAGTCGTTATTCGTTTTTCTCGTGGTATGGAAAGAAGTGGAATTTCAGTCATAACATGGCAACACGCTTTTTAAACATCTTATTATCCTTTACCTGCTCTGTCATAACACTTATACGAGATGTGAAAATATTTAGCGAAAGTTTATCTCAAATGGCAAGAAGTAGATAGAAGAGCAAGATTTTGTAAAAAATACTTTGTAAAATAATGAGTAGAAAAAATTGTGAATGCAACACATCGGATGTTTTAAATAACTTGTTGGTGCATACAATCGTAATAAAAAATTGGCGAAATTCCTTATATATTCATCAATCGAATTTTTAATAGTAAACTGATTGAAAAATATTTCATGTATTACATTCACATTGCTTTCTCTGCCCAGTCTTCCAAAAACTATTCTTGCAAAAGCTTACTTATGTCTACTACCTACATGCTAATCGAGATAAACTATGCAGAAAGAGTTTCATTATACATTTTTTGTAGGTACAAAGAGAATGCTGTTGGCTGAAACGATTTAAATATGAAATAAAGATAATAAAAAATAGTATTAATGATACCTCAAAAGCAAGAAAAGGAGTATAGTTTCCTATCAGTTTACAAAGGAGTTGTTGTGGGAAGACTTTTATACTGTGTATTATTACAGAGACAAATAAGAACTAAAGAAATATAATGATATTATTATTAATATTATTATTATTATTATGAACGCTTACAAAAATACCCAAAAAATTAAGTTTTACTTATGGACGCTCTTAAAGTACTATGTCTATAGCGTCCCATTCTATATGGGGCCCAAAAGACCTGATATTTTGCTCCGAGGCCTATTTTATTAGGCTTGAGGTTCTTTTACGTGCCATAAAAGACGCGACCATCGGCTTTATTTCCCTTCCGAAAGAAGGCATGCTAAGGATTTTTATGCCCGAATAAATCCATCGCCCTCCGCCTGGTTTCAACTCGCGACCTCGGGAAGTAAAGGCTAGTATAGTACCCCTAGACCACGGAGGACGACACAGAATGCCTCGGCTTTATATACCATTTAAACCGCAAATATGTTTTTTTTCGGAAGGTTACATAATGATTTTCACCAAAATGATATCTTTCTTAAGGCGATAAAATGCCGATATGAACTGATAAAATAATTAAGTCATTGTATATTTTTATTAGCTTTAATGTAGAATTATATATGCACTACATATGCAGACCTCCGTTTTACCCAGTTACGTTTGTAACACGAAAACATTATCGATCTGTGAGGACATCGACTATGTGCCTTTATATTCCCAGGCTAGTAACCTCTTATCTCAGATCTCTACAAAAACAAATAAGTTTCATAAAAAACCTGGGGCGAATTAGTTTTAGCTGGTTATTTTTATCTTCATTTTAATCGTGTAGTATTAATATATTTATTTTTTACATTTTTTATGCTGTTAACGTGAAAATTGTCTAACAACTTAAAAATAATGTTTTAAGCGATAAACTGTAACGCTTTTTTCATACAAATATTTTTAATGACAACGTAATAATTGCTTACCATAAAAGATGGGGTAAGGATAACCACGTGTAACACGAAATATTGTATGTAGTGGCAAAACTAGTAGCGTGACTTTCTTTTGTTGTCAGTCAGAAATGCTTTGAATAATTTAAATGAAGTCATAAAATCACATAACTAACAAAGATATTTTAATTCAGTCACGAGCTTTGCTTGGCTGTTAGCACGAAAGGGGAAAATAAATAAAAATAAGTTTTGAGAGGTTTAGAAATAAGCAAATTAAGTATGAAATCAACAAACCAAGAAGCAATTATAAAGATGCAATACGTAACAACCAAAGACCTTTCTTTGCAAATTTTTATTATTTTTCTGTGAATGATTATAAAATATATCATTCAGAAAGGGTTTTGCAATTACATTTTATCTTTCAGTTTGCTATAGGAACATACAAGTTAACAGTTTAAAAAGCAGTTTGATATTTGGCAGTCACAATATCAAATAATCGTGTATGAGTTTACGAAGAAAAAACTTCTTAACATTTCAAGTATGGAAAAATCAAAACAACAATGAATGTTTCAATAGAAAAATTTTAATTGAAGTGAATTGTATATTTTAATGACAACCTTGTGCCCTGCGCTGTGGCGTAGTGGGTAGGAGTGTGGTGTTCCAACTCCCAGCTACGAATGCGCATGAGTTCGATCTCACTCATGTGTGCGAATTTTTTTCGGCCCAAGTATAGAACCGGAGCTCACTCAGCATCGTGATGCATTTGAGGAGCAACGTTAGGTAGCGGTCTGTAGGTTACGAAAAACAACGTTCCGGCTGGTGGAAACATGGTGCTGACTATATAATCTCCACGTGTCTGCTGAATGATCGTCCACTTCCGACTTGCGCATGTAGGCGTGAGGACGAGGGGCGAGTTGGTAGGTCAAGGCCTCCAATTTAGTTCCATCTTGTAACTTTTTGCAGTTATATCAACTTCAATGAGAATAGACTTCACAGGCTATTTACGAAAATTAATGCAGTGCCCATTCAAATATCTCTAACATACGACATGCTTATAAAAGTAGAGCTATTAAGTGAGAACATTCTACCATTTAAAGTAACATTTAGGCTGAAGGAATTTCATGAAATAACCATCCCCGTAGCGCTATGGCAGCGTTTCTGTGTGCACCGTGAAGGGCTACCCATATTCCATTCGGATAGCTGGAGACCTGGTAGTATGGGGTGCACTCAGCCTTGTGAGATCCTTGGAGATCATTTGAGGAGTTGCTTGATGAAGAAGTAGCTGCTCCCGTCTCGCACACCGCCTGTAAGTGGCGGCAGAGACCACATGCAACCTCCATTACTGCGCTCTGTCCATGGTGTTCTGTATGGACGGAGGTTGAGGATACAGTAGCCTTGACCTAATTGGGGTGTTACGCCACAGAGTTAATTAATTTCATGAAATGCTTCTTTAGTATCAGTAGCTCTCAAAACATGAGTTTTCAAGAAATCTTAATATCAGTATTTATAGGATGCATAGTGATAAATCCACTACCTACGTAAGATGCAGAGAAGGTAAACATCGCAGTCTGACTTAAGCACCGTGTCACTTCAAATTCGAGGGAGGGCTCATTGGTAAAGCTGAGAATGAAATTAAGGTTAAAGTACTGGTTCCGACCGAAGTTTTCGTGATTTTTCCTAGCCGTTCAGGTGAATGCCGGGTTGGTACATACATTCCATGACCTCCAAAGTCTACATGCTTGCAAAAGTCAGCAACTCTAATGTGGAAAGTACAGAAGAAAACTCTAAGGCTGATCACTATTAGCAAAAATTACTACAAATTGTGTAGATAGTAGTGTTAGGTCAAGTCAGGCATAAGGGAATGTATCGAAAAAGTACTTCAAGACATGACCTCAGAATCTAAACCATAATAAGAAAGTGAAAATTTTAAACAAAATAATAATGTAGGTAATTAAGTTTTTGTCGAAAGTTAAGTCTTCAACAGGAAAGACTGGCTTCTACCCCGAACGATTTTCTTTTACATTTTTTTCCAGTGCATCTCTTAGCTAGCGGTTTCTTCTAATTCAACGTTCCTGCCCATTTGTTTTCCATAATAACGTTTCAAAACTTCCTAATTATTTTCGGCACTTTATAACAACTTCCTCAATATAGTATGCCACATATACAATTGAAACGCAGACTTGAGAGAATATTAAATAATCAGAATATTTTGAAATAGTCTTTGTGTGTTTTAAAATTAGCTTCAGTGTACAATAACTTACTCTAATCTAATAGAGTAAGTTATCCTGTAGGAAACACTTAAAACAGCTGACTACACTACGTAATGAAAATCCGTGACTAAACTAAAGAAAATCTTATATATGAAGCATATTGTTTACATTTTTATTGTTTTAATTTTACTTCTGATTTCTTGTCCATTTGTAATGCATAACTTAGAGCTTGTTTTGCTCAAAATCTTCTCGTCTTTGGTGATTAGCACTTTGAATTGGAAAATAAAGTCTTGCCTGTGATATTGGTTGCAGCAACACTAGGCGACAGCATTGCGTTGCTCATATGGGAACTAAAAATCAGGGGATTGTGATCTTTCGTACATAATTATTTTGTGCACTTTCTAGTAAATATTGCAGAAAAAGACTGATGTGATACATTTACATCCTTATTATGTACCCTTTATCGCTTATTATTAGGCATACAAACTATTCTTACTAAAGCTTATTTTTCTATCTATTGCATTTTAATCGAAATAAACCTTTGTAGAGATAGCTACATTGCACATTTTGTTATAGATAAAAAGGGAACAGGGATAGTCAAATGTTTAAGAACTGAATCCTGGGCTTAAATTTCATACGGTTTCCAAGAAATCGCAAGAAATAACTGAATGTTGGCAGAGCTTTAAGAGAATTACCAAGAAATTAACCATTCGAACTATTAGTAATGGATATATAAATTACTTATGCCACAAAAAAACTTATTTGAAATAAATTGTGCGCTTTACAGATACCTACTTTTTTTTCTCTTGTACGTTTCCGTCTATCACTTAAAGTTTACCAATTATACAAGATTATACAAAATTCCTTCTGAATTTTGGAACTTCATAGGCTATTCCAAGAAAATTCAAGATACACGTTTTATCTTTCATGTAAATATCTTCCATATATAGTATTTTAATAAAAATTGTTACAGCCATTTTTTAGAAAACCAATATTTCGAAAACTTTTCCGTATAAAAGGTAGTTTGGGGTGCGGGATTTTCTTGAAAATCTTCGTGTTGCGTTTTTGGAAGATACTGAACCTAAATACGAATTTTGATATTTACTCGACTTCGCGTTTTTGAGTAATGTTGTTCAAACACACAGGGACATTTTTCTAAAAAAAATACTTTTTTTTGGATTCATGGGGACTCGCAACATTCATTTCTAGTGAAATCTCGAATTTTTGGGTAGAATGCGATACCTTCATTACCTACTAGGTAGATATTTGGCAGAGAAAATAAAAATGTGATGTGCATTCGTATGACTTTCGCTACTCGCTCCTCTACAAACTATTTTTACAGAAGCATATTCTTATATATACGGCCGACCCTGGTCACTGCGTATAGCTTTGGCGGTCCGCCAGGTGAGGGTCGCAGATTCGAGTCCCGCCATGGGCATGGTTGTTTTTCGGTTTCTGTGTGCTGTATGTGTAATTGCGGTAATAAGTGGTAAAGTAAACAGTAAAACATGGTAATCATAAACTGGGTAAGCAAGAGAACTTTAAAAAAAGTCTATTTCTAGTTAATGCAGGTAAAACTTCATTGTGCATTTATTCATTTCGTTGTAGCTGTAAGAGGAATACAATAAGCTAAAGCGATAGTTAAATATTTTCAATGTGGTCCAATGTGATGGCTTTGAAATCTCTACAGTTTTTGTTGTTGTCGTCCTCCGAGGTCTACGGGTACCATGCTAGCTTCTAGTTTCCGAGGTCGCGGGTTCAAACTCGGCGGAGGTCGATAGATTCTTTTTGGGCGTAAAAATCCTTAGCATGGCTTCTTCGGAAAGGAAATAAAGTCAGTGGTCCCGTATCACAAATTTACGGCACGTAAAAGAACCTCAAGCCTGATAAAGATGCCTCTGGTCAAAATTTCCGGTAGAGAATGGGACGCTAAGAACCAGAGCAGTTAAAGAGCGTCCATAAATAAAACTAAATTACAAATTTCTAGATTTTGTCTATCACATTATTTTTAATGCAAATATTTTAAACGTATATGTTAATAAACATTGTTTCAGAAATTTTTTTAGAAAATATAAAATAGAGAAACAATTTTCCATCTAAAGGGTAGTTTGGGGTGGGGAGATTTTTCTCGAAAAACTTCGAGACGTATCTTTGAAAGTTAATGAGCTTAAATACTAAGTTTTGTATTTAATTGACTTTTCGTTCACAAAAACACAGATACTCCCGGACCTTTTTCTAAAAATGTTTTTTTTATTAATGAGTCTCAAACATACATTACAGGTAAACGTGCATTATAGGTGAAATCTCAGTATGGAATTTTTGGGTGGAATGGGTAAGTAGTAAAGAAAGTAAAAATGAGTTAAAATAAACGGGAGCAATTCTCTGAAACAGTTTGCATTTCGTGCATTAAAACAAAATTAAGATTCATTTTTGTTCAAACAAGAGAGTTGGTCTATCTGCAGAAATTAAAAAGAGCAGTAATAATTTCTTCTTATTTAACGGATTACCCGCCTCTTGTAGCACTTACACCCGCCAAGGACTTACAAGTTAATGCCTTAAGTCAGTAGTCTGTCGAGGAGTGAGCAAACTCCGGATCATATCATATCCAGGATGAGTGATCAGACCAATGTCTAGTATCGCGGTGAAGAAGAAGAAAGAAATGAACTGTAGTGATGAAAGGAATGATAGGAAAATTCACGGATCAAAATATCCAACCCAGCATTCGCCTAGCGACCGAGGAAAGCCGCGAAAAAAATCTTCGATCACATTGGTCAGGCCCCGGGAGTTTGAAATCGTGACCTCCCGAGTGTGGGCCACATATGTTACCGCCTGAGCCACCCCGCTCGATAATAATTATTTGTGTGTGTTTAAAATCACAGTAGTTTTCATTAGCCAATGTAGTGATTGCTATTTATCTTGTTTAAAAGCTCTAGAATCACCTTGAAGATACGTTTTACCGTGGATGCAATCGTAGGCATGCTTCAGGTATCTATGGCTTTATTTTCCATATTTATTCAAGGAGCTCAATAAATATTCAAGATTAACGAAGAACAAGAATTAAAAGACACGTATTATAGACTCAAAGTTCTGATACAGATGGTACGGTGTCTTTGAAGTCAGTCTCGCTCTGGATTTACAACGGTTTAATTGTATTTTTCCTGCAGTTTATTGTTTCCTGACTTCCTACACTTGGTTGTTCAATTTGCTACGGTCCATACGTATTGCTTTTTGATGTGGGTTTAGCTCTCAGTTTATGACGCTCTGAGTGAACAATGGGCTCTCCACCTCGTATAATCGTGTTGTTATTCAAGCGCTACTGGAAAGACTTTTATATTATTTTATTTCAAGTAGGCTGAAGCCAGTTCTACATTTTAGAAGGATTTATTGTTCTTAAATATTCATAGGTGCTACACTACCACTACTAGCAGCCCAAAACAACACCAAGTACTACGTTTGCTTCAAATAACTATTAAGCTCATAAAACACTAACCAATGTATAACAATATCAGGAATTTCAGCCAGTCTCAGCTATTGCACAAATTAGTTCTTTTTAGTTTTATCACACAATGTGCACCTATTCATACATAAATACACTAGAACTACGCTCTGAAACTTCTTTAAACGTTTAATTAGTATTGCAGATTATAATACTTCAGTTGTGTTTAAAAATACATATTGAACTACGGCGTTTAAGTGGAAAATCTGACGTTTTACATTCACATGACTTTCTCTAGCCGCCATTGTTTATTCGTATATCTATTCCACAAATATTCATACAAAAGATTATTTTTCATGTTAATCACGTAAACGAGTGAAGAAATATTTTCATTGCACATTTCGTTGTAGGTACAAGGCAGATACAGAAGACTAAAGCGATAGTCAAAAATGTAAAAACAACTGAATGGTGATATCACTTGAAAAAATAACAACGTATTCAAAAATCCAAACCAATAAAATGTATACCTAGAAAATGGATGATGCAACAATAAAATCTATTTGGTAAAATTTGTATGTTTTAAAGAGATCTACATATTCTTTGCAGCAATTCCTTGTCTATCTCATTACAAAACTGATTCTTCCGAATGAAGTGTATTTCATAGACTATTCCCAGAAAATACAGGATATTAAAAAAAATTTAATGATATAAAGATCTTAATCATACGGAATTTTAGTAAAATCTTAGTACAATTTTGGGGGAATTTAAAAATAACAAAAACAGTGTCATGTAAAGAATAGTTTTGTGTCGCCTCCTTGAAAGACGCTGAATTTAAATATGACGTTTGGTATTTATTAGAATTTTTAGTTTTGAGTTATACTGTTTACACGTACACATATACACTTTGTCTACTATAAGTAGGTGCTGAGAAAATAAAAAAATCTGATGTGTTACACTCACATTATTTTCTCTACTCTTGTACAAACTATTTTTACAAACGCTTATTCTCCATCTACTTCATGCTAATCGAGATAAACATTTGCAGACTATTTTATTGCTAATTTTCTTGTAGATGTAAGGGAAAAATATATTTACAAGGGCAATATTGAAAAACAGTAGCCTTTAAGCACATACATATCTCTTAATAGCTGGTTGCTAGGTGCAGCCCCATTCCCTTTCCCACAGATTTTAACTCTTTGTATATCCAAGACAAAAAATGAATAACGAATTCCCATTTTAGAAAATAAGTATTGAAAAATTTAAGGGAATAACAAGCAATCTCTCGAAAATGGTTCACTCAACAAAAAAATGTATATGACATAAATTGTGTATTTTAACGCGATCTACATTTTTTGTGTAGTAAAATTTTGTCTATCTCTTATGGTTTACCAGTTATGCAAAAGTCGTTCACAATGGAGAATACGTTTGGAGACATTCCCAGAGAATTCAAGATATACATTTTATTTGTCATGAAAATATCTTAAACCTATGATATTTTAATCAAAATCGTTAGAGCCATTTTTGAGAAAATTAAAATTTTGTAAAAATGTTCCATGTAAAGGGTACTCTGGGGTGGGGATTTTCTTGAAAACCTTCGTGTCGCATCTCTGGAAGATACTGAACCTAAATACCAAGTTTGGTGTTTATCCAACTGTTCGTTTCTGAGTTATGTTGTTCACAGACAGACACACACACACAGACAGACAGACACACACACGGACATGTTTCCAAAAATGCTTTTTTTTGGATTCAGGGTGTCTCAAAACATATGTTTCCGGTGAAATCTCGGTATCGAATTTTTGGGTGGAATACAATACTTCCCCTACTTACTGTACGTAGTAGAGAAAGTAAATAAAACAGTATATTGCAATTCTGAAAGCTTTATTTTCTGATAAGTTCCGGCGGAATTACTAAAGGTTAACTGATGCGAAACCGTGACATAACTAAGTCAAATATGGATGCACTTGATTTGTTCCATATTATTCACTTTTATTATCATTTCTTAACTAATTTTGTAGTTTTTCGCCAAATATCGAAAATTAATACAAATCGAGACCCAGATTCGTTCACGACAAACTCTGGATATGTAGCATTACTGCAGTCGACCTACAGAAAATAAATCAATGAGTGCTTCACACAGGCATCTGTCCCCCAAATTTGAAGACATATGCCTATCCTCAGGATAAGACTAGGTTTAACACAGCAATAAGAGAGGTACATCAGGTATCTGTAGTTTCTTCTCTGGCTGTCAATTCGTTGTTAGTTGTGAACTATATAGTGTTTTAGAATGTACAAACACCACTAATGTAGCAGCAAGATTCGCTGTTGTTGCATTTTGAAAATGCCTTGCAAGGACTTTCTACAGATTTATCTTAGTTATCCCTACTCTGAAAACTTAAAGAAATCTTGAATGGCTCATAGAGCTATCGAGTTCAATATTATATCATACGCAGTTATTATGAGCGAAACGTGTTAAAATATTATCCAATACTGAGCTTTCTTTACTTGAATTCAAAACCAAATTCATTTAGAAATTGCTAATTCAGCTAACTTTACTTTATTTCTTAACAAATCACCGAGTTTACCCTACGCGTAGAAATCAATGTCTTAGTTTTCAAAAATACTTCTTTCTGTGATACTGTTTACAACAAGTTTGTTCCAAGGAATTTATTAAATTTATTGCTGTATAAAATAATCAGTTAGTGTAAGGTTGTTGATTAACCCACCACGACTCATTCTTTAATATAACCCAGCAACCGAAATCCGAATGGATTGAAATAGATGGACTGTGAAAATCAAGTTATTGCAATGGGCCTGTTTATGGCATGATTACAAATGGTTTTGCAAGAATGAAGTTTACGAATGGAATATGAACATTGTTTTAAAGTATTAAATGTTATAAAATAACTCAGACATTGAGAAATATTCATTTTTCTTTAAAATATGTAATGCTTGGCTTGCATCTTATTCCCAAAATTCCTATTACAATACCAACTAGATTACATTTATTAAAATGTTAAGTATATTATATGCAAAAGAAAATTTAACCTTATTAATGCTGCAACATAATATATTTTTATGTGCATTTAACTAAAGTTTTATTAGGTTTATTATGTTCCAAAGTTTGAAATCACTTTAGATCCTTTAGAAAAGCAAATTCTGTTACAACTGTGGATGAAAGAAATATCAAATGAATGTCTAATGACATCTCTTATTCATGTATACCGTTTTTAGCTAGCAGATATCAAATTATTAGACATGTCAGTTATTTATAGATTATTGGCTCCTTAATATTTACATAAATGTAGAACTTACTGTTTTATTAAATGGCAAATGCTGATGGAGGCAAAAATACTCATAAATACCCCTCCATACAATTTCTATAAACCGATCAGCAAATATATAAAGATATACAGAATGGTTTGAACTAAAATTTTGGAAACATGTCCTTTCATATATTTGTTGATGTGTAAATTTTGTGTATAATTGATATTAATCTCTATGTGAACATGTTTATTGGGAAATGTTACTCCTTATACATATATAAGAATATAAATGGTAACTGTTAATTGATAATTCTATGTTCGTAAGTCGTTGTGACTCTAGCACAAACTGAAGAATGTTTGTAAAACTTAATTCAATTCATCTCAACTCAAACAGTAAATGTTGGTTGTATTAATATTATTTAATAAGCTAATTAATTGAAGCAATTTTATACTTGTACCCCAGCACTGTCTTTTCCATTAATTACAATGATATGTATGGATGAATAAATAGATAGTCTGGTAGTCAGAATCGGCTGTTTTAACTTTTCATACAAGTAGAACAAGTATGCCACAAGAAATTAGTTAAATCTTCTTTGTTATATTCTATTATACAGCTTTTTTCAGGCAGTATATTCTAGGCATATACATTCGTTATTTTTTTGCTTTGTTATGACTGTCATATAAGATGTACTGCTGATAATGAGAGATTAATGTAGTATAAAGCCTGCAGTAATTAGGTATTGCTTCTTTACTTATGCAAATACCATTCACCACTTACCAGCAAATTAACGAAAGCTGTTGCTAAGATTTCGTACTTGCAGGATTAGTGTCGCGACCAATGTTGTGTGTTTGTTTTTGCGTAATTTCAATATACCAATTGCATTTATTTTTTCCGTTTATTTCAAGTGTTTGAACAATATTTACTGTGCCATCCAAGGCACATCGATACTGATATATAGTAATACAAATATTTGAAAATGCAAACCAATGACAAAAATGTCTGGGAAATGGTTAACGCCACCAAAAATGGAATAAATTGTGGTTTAACTAAATTTACCTTTTTTGTGTAGTAAGGTTTTGTCTATCTCTTACGGTTTTACAGTTATAAAAAACAATTCATAATGAAGAGGACTTTGCAGGCTACTCCCAAAAAATTAAAGATGTACTTCATGAATATATTCTTAAACAAAATATTTCATCAAAATCGTCAGAGCCATTTAGAACTTGAATACCAAGTTTGGTATTTATTTGATTCTTCGTTTTTTAGTTATACTGTTCTTGACAGAACATTAACTCTTATAATACGGGCTAAATATGTTTAATAAAAATATTAAACATCAAATTCAGTCTCTGAAAGAGCTTAATAAATGACCTGGAACATTAAATTTACTTTTAATCAAATTGTATCATAGAAACCGTAAACTATTTCATCATTTTATATATTCTAGATTTATACTAACCTGATTACAGTTGGATTAACTCATCATAAGATCCACGAGTCTTATAATGATTATGTACCTTTCATTCATGATTTTTGAACAGTCTTCGTTTTTTGTTGCAGGCCTGTCAAATGCACATCCGCAGAGATAGAAAGCATTACATTCTACGATTTTGATGGAGGCTAGTGAGAAAATTACTGCTACTAGAATAACCAGAAATGGAACTCAGTTTTTATTACGAATGATTCCTTGAGCACTGATAAACTTCTTTCTAAAATAAAGGGGTTTTCTTTGTTTGAAATACATTATTGTAAAATGTTGTATTCTCAATAATGAAATATAATCTCTCTTGTGTTTTAACATTATTTCTTCACAAGTACTTTATTAAAAGAACTGAAGCACCGTTTAAAGGGTTTTTGTTCTATTTATTTCTGAAAATTGTGTAGATTATATGGTGAAAAAATATTCTAATATAATTCAAATGTTGGATCAAAGAATAAACTATTGAAATAATTTTGAATAATACAAGAGAACTATTTAATTGATATCCAGCAACTATCAATTTATTTAGAGCTGAATTATTACCATTTGAGAAAATACCATGGATAAGTTTAACAACTTGAAGTACATGAAATGGAAACATTGAAGACTATTTTTTATCAATTATCAATCGACATTGTAATGTACCTGTAAAAATACAATCTGTAATTATGGTGCATTCAGTTACTTTAGTTATAAAATTAGATCGATATGCTTGAAATAACAATCCTATCTGCTTAAGAGAAATGAGATTTTTGCAAAAAACATTTCAATTTTTACGCAGGTAATAAAGTTTAATTTACTAACACATAATGTTTAAAAACGATATAAACAAGACATAAAGAATAATTGAAATTGATCTGGCAGTCTATCTAAGCCAGAAATGTAACACATCCTTCTTCAGATCATACATATGAAACTGGGAATTATCTGGTATCTACGGAGCATTAGCTTTAAGAATCAGTTTCTCCTTTCTCGTGACCTCATAAATATATTTCTTGGGATTATAAGTTTAATGCAGAATTTAAGACAGTGGCTAATTTTGTTCGTATTGGACGATGTAGCTTATACAAACCAAACTGTATATGAATAGATATAAATATATATTAAATATATCCAACATCTACATTTGAGCTGCAACCCTAATCTAAATACAATGTAAATTTTTCATACACATTACGATTTTCTGATTATATATATTACTCATTTCTGATTATAAAATAAGTTTAAAAAGCACCTCGAGTACGTAGAGGATCTTTACTACTTTATCTTCTTATATGACGAAAGTTTAAGATATTCTGATATTTAATCAATCTAGTACATACATTTTAGTAATCCACATCGTGGTAGAGCGAGATTAACTATTAACAGGTATTATTTAGATTGAGAAAAAAGCAAGTGTTTTTCCAGGCAACTCTTGGTTTGAAGGACAACTAGAATAAGATACGAATTTCTTAAGACTCCAGTTCTCAGACCACGTAAACAAATTCTTACGCGTGGGTGGTTCTTTTGGTAAATTGTATATTTAATACAATATAACCCACACCCATTATTTATTTTCTTTTACTAAGAGCTTCATGAATAGTAAGTTCACAGTAAAACTTAAATCCTACATATTAAAAGAACTTTATTTAATTAATTAACATTGTTGTAGGCGTAAACTTTGTAAAGCAAATGTCTTCATGAAGTGCTTAACTCTTTTGAAAACATTTATTCATAATTATTTTATTACATTAACTTCCATCGGATTCCGACTATTCATAAATATTTTAAAAAGATCTTAATGGCTTTAACGATGCTGTTAGGTAATAGGTAGTGCTGAATCGCAAATCTCATGATGGAATGTTGAAGGCATTTTTAAATTAATAATTTATTTTTTAATAAAAATAATAAATCATTTGCGAAACTACTGTCAATTAAACATCTTTAAGAAATCTTACAAAATATAAGACTTTTAGGCAATTAAGTATTGTAAGGCTATTAAATTATTTAAAATAAAGTGAAAGAAACACATGTTTCAAATAATGTAATTCAACGATATCTAATAGCATAACATTTTCGACATATATACCAATTATACTAACTGGAACACAATTTCTTTCAAGAGGACGCAAATACTGAGAAACAAATATGGTACTTCAGAAGTGGCCTATGTTGAATAATCCTTATATTTATTTGTATGCTTTTCATAATTACCGATGCTTAAAGCTTTTGAAATTTATGTCGCACTTATACTTAAGAAATCTTCAGGGTATTTTTTGGATGTATGTGTTCTTCACGATGTATTTATTTTAAAATAATTAACTTGTTTTGGTTTGCATCACGTTTTTTAGATGTAAAAAGTAATTTTTGACCACATAAGTTCATTTGAGCACTAGTATTAAGCAAATGGACATACTTAAAAGATATGGCACAGTTTTACTTTAATGTCTTCTGACAAATAGCGGTTGAAATGTCAGCTTCACAACTATAGAAAATGTAGAAGTGCACCCAAAAATAATGTGATAACAATTTTAAAAATTACCTTAAATTAAAAAAATAATTTATAGCTTACAATGCAGTAGATTACAAACTGTAGGTTAAGTCAATAGGTCCGGGTTACTTTATTTAGCAGTAAAATTTTCAAAAATCTGTTATCATCAGGAAAAAATTTATGACAAACTTTTTTCACATTTTACGTAGACTGCAACAAAGATCTTCTCTTAAAATTCAGTATTTAGTTATGTTTTCAGTTTCTCTATGCATAATAAATCTAAGATACTAGTAACATTGCTATAGTAAGCACTGTTATAAAAACTACAACGAACAATGGCCACGAAATGTTAGGTCTTTTAACTCCTGACATACAGAAAGTGCCTGCAGACGGTTTATAATTTGCTTTTACATCTTATTTTTGTTGTATAGCTTATATATTACAATTAGATTAAATTAGATCATTAAATATGCTTTTATGCAGAAAGTTCCTTTTGATAAGCACTATGATTTTGTAAGCTTTTTATTACAGAGAAGTAAAGTGATATTACCATTAAGATATACTCCAAACTAAAGAGAACACGAAATTGTATATTTCATGCTTAGGAAACGGATCCTCCATAACCTAAAATATAAGACAATGACGAAGAAATCGGATAACAAAGAACTACATTCCTAAAACTTATTTCTGCAACAATATGGGAGAATTTAATGAACTCTTATTCCACACATTTCTTGTTAATGACTCCAAAGTGCTACAATTTCTATAAATATTGATGAACTTACATGTATTCCGGGATTTCTGCTACCAGATCCATATTCGGAAACGCTGTTTGGTGCACAAAAATAAACTTAACACGACACTACCACTCGGCTTCTCTGGTACCACATGACTTAATTTCTTTTTCTAAGTCCAGAAAACTAAAAATATGCTAATAACTTCTTTATCTTCGAAAAGGAAAGACTACATCAAGCCTTTCGAAAGAAAAAAAGACAATCAAAAAGCTATAGTCGTCTGTTCACTGTCCCAAAGGCACTTATATGAAGCACTGACACACGCTTTACAAAGAAAGAAAAGAAATCCTATGCACATACCCAGCACACACACACACACACTGATGCCAACCGTTTAGCAGAAAAATTCCCTTCGTATCAAGATTTTTGTGATCACAAGTAGTGGGGGCAAAACTGGGAGAGCGATGTTTATTTACTACTTGTGAACTCAATCCGTAGGATTTCCGGGCAGGATGAGGAAGACAACTTGTGTTTCTGGAAGACTGACGGAAGTGTTAGCGACGATGCACCGCAATAAAAGGAGCAAAGTTCCACAAACACTAACGAACACTAACTACATGACACTGCACTTGGTTGCAGCGCCTCGACTGCATAGAGAACTGAGTGTTGAGGCTAGCCAAATGGTGGGATAGCGACGGAGGGGGCAGGGGAGTTAGTTGACTTGCAAGTAAGTGCATTAGTGCAGCCAGGGGAACTAGATCCTAGCACGTGTGCTCGTGCAAACTCAAGAAATAGCTTTGTCACAAATACAAAGGAAGAAATAGCATGGTAACAGCAAAATCTAGACAACTAAATGTTCAATTTAAAAAAAAAAAGTAAATATTCTTATAAGTCTTTTGCAGTTTGTATTTATATATTTAAGTTCTACATATTAGATAAACTGTGGATTCTGAATAAAAAGCAATATGAAACAATTTTGTTTATTTCTATGAGTAAAGGGGAGAGAAGAGAGGAGAAAAGAAGGTAGGGGCACGGAAGATTCTTACTTAATCTCATAGGGGAAATTAGCTTTCATACATTCGTTATAGAAAATTATAGACTAATTTTATTATTATTATTATATAAATAGAGTGCTTTAGCATACTTTTTTTTACGGACTATGAATGAATTAGATAAATACGCTATCGAACCTGAGGGATGTTGACACCATCCCAAGAACTGGGAGAAATCCCTGAATCAACACTACCAGGTAGATTCCCTCAACCGAATTCTAAATCTGGTCTACAGTGTGGAAGTTAAACGTTATTCTGGCATGAAATTCTTCGAAGTCCTTTATGTACTCACCCAAATTACTTTTTAAGTGTATTTAAAAAATATATAATTACAGACAATCCCAGTGTGAAAGGGAAAAAATAGAAAAACCAAAGAATTATAGAATATTGTTGGGGTTATACGGTTGTACATTTTATATTTGAAAATATTTTAATGTCTTAAGCCCTGTATATTTTACATTTAAGGGCTTTAGATGTTCTATCTTGAGACTGTCCATTTAAAGGTTATGCACTAAACATAGTTTATTTGCTTTACCGTAATGTAACATTATTAATCTCGTAAATAATTTTTCTCTATTCACATGGACGCCTTGATCAATCTCAGTATACTTTCTTTGATTTCATAAAATGCACTTTTTTGTTTAAATTTTGTGGATGTATTTAGATAAGTAGATGAATAAAATTGTTGACAAACGCTCTTGAACATCGCTAAGTTTCTCCCACTTTCTCAGTATTTTTTTCCACTAATAAAAAAAGACTATCAGAATTCGTCAGTGCCAACTTAAGATGCTTATCCATTTCCTTCTCTTTCCCTTCCACTACCAATTGACATCAATATACAATCATAAAAAGCTACAGTTGTAAATACAGCATAGGGGTCACAAATCTTCCCCTACCTAACTCTACCTCCCACCCGCCCATCTTAAAGATGCAAGATGGCGCATGATGACAATGTCAACAAGGCAGGGTCTGACGAAAGAGACGACAGATAAACATATGTATGGTGCAGAAAGAGATGGCAATGATTCCCCTACTAACACGGCGCAGCATGCACGCGAGCGCATTTTGGCATAATACCAACATTTTATCTCTGCCATTTCTTCTTCCTGTTTCGCTAATAATCAGCTGCAGGGGACATGCACGTGTAGTACTGCTTTCAATGACTGCTTCATCTTATATGTGTCATCGACATGACCTCTCACAAAAATTTATTTACAGCGTGTTTCTTCCCAAAAACGCGATACCTATTGGGAGCTCACCAGAATACATACTTTGAAGATTATTCATATATATCGGGAGAAACGCTTCTGGTTAGAATGCAAAGAGACCTGGGTTAAATTCCTAGTCGGGACGGGGGATTTTTCAGCCGTGAGAAGACTTCCAAGCTGGGTGTGTCATCTTTTTGCCAAACTACAGAAAGCATTGTCAAACCCACACGCAATGTCATCTTGTTTAGAACACCCTTCTTGACTTAGTCTAAAAGAATCAGACACACCCTCGGTTTTAAATTTGGGTAAGGTTACCAAATATGGCATCCATAGGCCAAATAAATAGGGAACCAAAGTTATGAAATAGAGACTCTAGAGTAAAAGCCCCCTATATGATTTTACAGCACAAAAAATTAGGTGCATAGTATATTCAAGGGATATATCAGAATAAATAGAACTCATTAGGGCCTGGCCTGTCAACCTGACTGCCGACCTCACGCCAACGTACGCACGGCAAGGGAGGTGATGTGGTCATCATCAAGCATCTCCCATCCGGAGTGTTGGCTTTCGTGACCGGGTTCGCTGCCTGTCGCAGCTCCTTAATTTCCTCACGCTGCTGAGTGGGCACCGGTCCTATACCAGGATTTAAAAACCCACACTTGCCATTTACCAAATACTGCAGACACCTGTGTAATGAAGCAGTGTAAAAACCTCTGAATAACCTTTATTCTAAATTCTAAAAACGTTTTAAAAATTCTAAAACTGAAGTTTCTGCGTGCCAAAATCTTCTAATAAACATCATGTAAGAAGGTTTTGCTTTATTTCCTCTGTACTTATGTTGTAATCAAGCTCGTTAGCAGGCCATGTCAAATAATTATAAAAAGGGAGAAAACTACTAACATTAGAAATCAGTGAACCGATATTTTACTGTCAAAAGTTGAGAAGATTATTTTTCTCGATGGTCGCGGAATATCTTTTCCAAAGAGGTTAACTTGATGGCCTGGGAGTGTGGAATTTTCATATTCACCAGCTTCACCTCAATTTTTTTTGCATGTTTTGAGGGTTTCTGTGTTATGTGAAAACGATATAGCTTTTATATTGTTAAATAACTGAAAACAAAGAGAAGATACACCGTTTTAATATGTCCCCTACTGTAATTATTTAAAAAATCACTCGACCAGTCTGATTGATGATTGTTCCACGGCCAAAGACTACTTATACGCTGCGCAGCATTCCCAAAAGTGTCGGTGGAAGGTTAAGGAAGTCAGTGCTTCCGCCAATGCTTCACATCCTTTTGTGTGAATATCAGGGATTTGTCATTCTTATTGGGAATAGTCGGAACTTTACGAAATTACAATTATAAGGGATAAAGGGAAGGATTAGCCATAAAACCTTATAGATCATTATACAGTAATTTATTAAAGAACGGGGTCATGAAACTGAAATTAATTAATTCATGTTCGAGTTTAAAAAGCTAACCATTAAATCGGGTAAGCCATTTAGTGTCTAATAAAAGTGTTTTTATACTAACAGTCGCGTTAATCGATTAATCGTAAAAGTAACAAGTAAAACCCGTCATTTTTGTGGACAAATAGTTCCCATTCCTTTTGTTCATTGAAGCAAACCAACTCGACGCCAATTTTCTTTTATATATATATATATATATATATATATATATATATATATATCAGTTTCTCCTACCCCACTCGATTGACATGCACATACGCAAATGTGCATGCACACGTGCACACTTTACTCTTCCCATAATTCTGTAGGCGACATTGTTGGCTGTGCAAATAATGATAAAGCAGGGAATATTATGTATAACGACCGTTCCGTGAAATGAAAGCGGGGAGCGGGGAAGGGCATGCAACACGAGTGGTCCTCACGATTGTACTAGTGTTACGATAATTCACAATATGATGGAGTTTGTTGCAAGTGACATGAAATCACTGAAAACGCAGGGCCGTATCGTCACTTATGTCATGTTTCTACGCACAATTATATGCGCTCGCGTGACGAAAATACCGCGTCAACAAATCTCGTGCTACAGAAAAATCGAAGTTAATAAAAGGAACATATTCCCTACTATCAGTGCACGATAACGATCGGCACACTATTTTGTTTCTCGGAAATCCCCTCATAAAATACCAAGCATGTTTAAAAATGTATAAAAATGTCAACAAACATCACGAGTTCGATCTGACGAGTTGTTAACGAACGTTAACGCTAGCTGCATGAAATGATAACGGTGTATGTAGAGAGGTAACGTGCGACAGTATACATGAAATCCATACTACTAAAATATGAGAATGAATCTATATTCCATGCAAAAACTGCAAATTAAATCAAAGACTACTCAACATTTCAGAGTTTACGTTTACAAAATTGTAGAAACCTAAATCAATAATCTACCAATATTTCAGAAAAGATCAGTATCCTAAAAGTTTGACATTTCTTAAGTGCGGTTACGAGTTCCAGTGACTGGGGACCCTTCCATTTAATTATCCTATCCAATTCCATTCTAACCTATTCTATGCTGCCCTAACCTATCTATTCTATCCTAATTTATCCTACCCTAACCTACTCTGTTCTGTCCTATTCTATCCTAACCTAGCTTACCTTATCTTCTCCTATCCTATCCTATGCTATGCTATCTTATCCTATTCTATCCTAACCTAACCTATCCTAAACTGTGCTGTGCTATGCTATGCTATCCTAACCTAACCCAGTTTATCCCATCCTATGCTATCCTATCCTATTCTAACTTAACCTAAGCTATCCTACCCTAACGTAACCTACCCAATGCTATCCTCTCCTAAACTATCCTATATCAAAGGTCTTATTTGACGATAATTGTACAATTAAATATGGCCAACTTTGTTGCTTTCTTTGCTATTATCTTCTTAGAGAAAGTATTGCATTCCACTCAAAAACTCGATAACGAGATACTACCGGAAACGCATTTTGAGGTATTGAATAATAACAATAATAATAATAATAATAATAAAAACATGTTTAGCAAAATGTCCCTTTGTGTGTCTTTGAGCAGCATAACTCAAAAACGGAAAGCCTGATGAAACAGCAAGCTTTCATTTAAGTTCAGCATCTTCCAAGAATGCGGCACGTAGATTTTCAAGAAAATCCTCCAACCCAAACTATCCTTTACATAGAAAAGTTTTCGTTATTTTTATTTTCTGAAAAATGCTTTATAACAATTTTTATATAAGCATCATTTGCTTGACATATTGAGATGAATAAAATGAATTTTCTCTGAATACTCTATGAAGATTATTGTGTATTTTTACCTTCTCTACCACTTACCTAGGACAAGTAGAGGGGTTCGTTCCTCTCTCGTGCCAAGAGACTCCAATGATATATGAGGGCTGTTATGGAGTAAACAGTGTATTGTCTTAATTAATAGTTTTATTTCGCTTTTCTGCCTATGCAATTCACTTGTATATCTCATCACCTTCACGGCCACATTTTTCTGAAGAAACAAAAACGCGTCTTCATCACACGGCCAGAAGGATGAACGATCGTTTCGAGGCATCTATGGCCTCATCTTCAGCGGGAACGGGTCAACCACAAATTATATTTACCAAAAAGTTTGCCCGTTTGAACTTTCTTTAGCATAAACGTGCAGTCGTCGTTCTGTTCCACAATCTCGTAAGGACCTTTCCACCAAGAACATACGATGGTATTCCTTTCTCAACAAGGAAGACTCGGCAAAATTTCTCACCAAAACCTCCGATATTTGGATTCCATGAGTGGATATAGCGCCGTCGTTTATCGGCCCGTTTCTTTAATCGTTCGACCGCTCTGGCTATGAAGGTCGCATCTGTCTCCTCAATAAATTGTCGGTATGGCTGTTGGAACTCCGCTGATTACATTTTCCGGGGCATTTCCAGTGAGTAGTTCCGAAGTGAGTAATGCGTCTTCTGTTGGAAGTATTATAAATATGGTCTCAATGTATTCCAAATAATCCTGCCAAAGAGAATGTTTGAAATTAGAGAGCATTCTAAGGTAAATGCTCAAATCTCTCATTTATCTTTCACTGGATTTGCTCTTGGATAATAGTTGCTCATATTCTAAATTTGGACACCTACATCACGCAGTCTATCCAAAAATTGCCTTCTCTTATGCACAGGTTTTTTTTTATTTATGGACGCTCTTTGACTACTATGGTCCTTAGCGTCGCATTCTATATTGGGCGTGAAAGACCGGTAATTTTGCTCAGAGGCCTCTTTATCTGGCTTGAGGTTCTATTTACGCGCCGTAAATCTACGACACGGCACCACCGGCTTTACTTCCCTTCCGAAGGAAGTCATGCTAAGGATTTTTACGCCCGAAAAAATTCATCGCCCTACACCAGGTTTGAATCCGCGACCTGGAACTAGACTTATGGAAGTGGTGTTATCAGTCAAGATCGCATCCTTCTTCCTTTAAGCTGGTATGTCTACAGTCGTGAGTGCTCGTGAGTCACTTCACGGGTTACAGCTTGACAAACTTCGCCATTACATCCACCAGTACGAAGATGTACTTCAGTCCTCCTCTTGCAATAGGGAGGGGACCATGACCGTAAATCGCGATTAATTGTAATGACTTCTCTCTTAGCTTGGTGGCATATTGCACATGTTGAAATATTTGCCCTGAATTTGTGACCAAGTCCCGGGATGTACAGGTGTTTGCTTATAACTAAACTGGTCTCTTCGACACCGGCGTGAATCAAAGGTTTATGGTACGTCTCTTTGAAGAATTCTTCCATGCGGCCGGTATACACGCACGCCATGGTAGCCTCTCCTTGCCTTACAACTTATACAGCATACCTTGCAGCATCCCCTATTTCCCGAATTTCTGATCACCAATAGTTTGAACTATTGTTAACTAACTTGGCATCTTCTATTTTGTTTCTCTGGCAATTCTTATAGTTCCCTGGCCAATTGTTTGTTTAAGCTGAAATCCAACTAGAGGACGATCACTTCCCTGTGTGCGCCTCCTTGTGTTTCAGGCAAGTTTGTACCTACTTTCATATGTGACAACATATCACTAAACAAATTCCTGTTGCCGGGAATATACCGAATTTCTGTATCGTACGACATGATCTCGTGCACGCACCGAGAAAGTTTACTGCTAGTCATCTTACATATTTTCACAAATGACAAGACAATTGCAGGCTTTTGTATATGGAATGTTTAAACTTCTGCAGTGCAAAGAAAATATCCGATATTTCTTGTGCCGTGATACAGGCAATCTGTTCTCTCCGCGTTAGGCTTCTCGATTTCATGGCAACTATGTGAAATTCGCCGTCTTCATATTCCTGTCCTAGGACACACTCCTTACCTAAAAATGATAAGTCAGTATATATATGGAATGATATATCCATGCGTGGGCGCGTCAGCAAAATAGATTGGCCGAATAGGTCTTTACTCCTCTGAAACGCATCTTCCTCTACCTGGGTGCATCTCCATTTAGTTCCTTTGACTAGTAACGCTGGTAGGTGCGGTTTTTCGGGAGTAATGTATCAAAAATATAGTCGGTACCCAAATACGCCAAGCAACTTTCTTATTTGCTTTGCATTTTTGGGAGTTGGAATTTTCATAATCGCATCAATCCTGTCAGGATGCGGATATCTGACATGATATTATGTAGCCGAGAAATTTAATCTCCGTAGCAGAAAATGTGCACTTCTCCCAGTTCGGCGTAAAGCCAAATTCTGAGAGCTTTGTTAATATTAAGTCAATATGCTGGATGTGCTCCTCCACATCCATGTCGTGAATCAAAATGTCGTCCACATGCTGGGATACGTAACTTTCCGACTGGGTGCCTAGGATGCAGTGCACAGCCCTTAAGAAGACATTCCTACTCGTACTTACACTAAAAGGGCAGCTGGAAAAACGGTGAAGTCGTCTGGAAATCAAATATATTTACGTTATGTTTTTTTCTAATGGTATTTGAAGATGCGAGTTCGTTAGGCCAAGCGACGAGAACCACTTTTGTCGTCCAATTCCGGTTAACATTTGCGCAATATGTCCTGAAATTATTTGGAACTATGTAACGATTAAAGCCTTCGGGCGTCTACTGTGAGGCGTACGGTTCCATTTTTTCTGACTACACAGATCGCGTGACGTATTGCGAATTTGCCAGTTCTATCACACCGTCTTCCAACATTTCGCATCAGCTGCTTCTCGCAAATCCATAGAGATGATTCTAGTCTTGTGAGTAAAATGTTCTATGCTATTATCAATCTCGAATGAGTAAACATAACCATTGCATAACCCTGTCCATCCGTAAAGATTTAGAATGTTAAACAGCTTTTCTTTCTGTTTGCTGTCAATGTGTGTTAGTGAACCAACCTTCTTCCTTACAGTGGCCATAAATTCCGAGGGCGGTCCCTTCTTTGACAGTCGGTGGCTAGGCTTCCTCTTTCTGCTGCTTTGAAACCGTAATAAGGGAGAACCTGCCTTCCCCTTTCGTCATACGTAATCTGTCCCCTTAACAATGAACCGATATCTGCATTTAATTGCATTACAATCTCACTACATCTGTATTTCCAGATACACGTAAATAATCAGCATAGAATTCCTCATTTTGCATCCTCTTCTCTTAGGGATATGTTCTCAGCATGAGCCGTCTGGGGGAAAGGCATGCTAACCTCCTGATTCTTTACTTTAAATGTCAGCTGTGAGAGACCATAATATATTACTGCATTTTTCGCTAGCAATAACTCGTTTCCAATGATCAAATCAACAACTAAATTCTTTATCACAAGACAGACCTGCTCGAATGTTATACTGTCTGGGTGGCCGGTGTCGTTTCGCGGAAAACGCTCTTGGTACCTCTGCCGTGCAGGGAATTGTTACTACTATTGGTATTCGGTAACTCAGTTGCTCTCATTCCGTCATTGTTGTACCAATTATATGGCCTATTTTCTGGTCTATTCATGAGCCTATGAGCGCCTAAAGGTACTTCGTGTCCCTGAAGAGCAGTAATCAGCTCAATGGCTATATACCTTGCCACCTTCGCGTGTTAACGGGCTACATTTTTCCCGAGAATCAAAAACGCGTCTTCATCACACGGCTTCCAAAGAGACAGTCCCCTCGCCTTGTTTAAATCCTGCCCCGTATGCAAGCGCAAAACAAGGCCACCCATGCTCACAGGTATTTATAAGATTTTTCAGCGTTTTGTACCCTTGTCAAATAACACATCTGGTCCAAGGCAGGAAATGGGTAGGCGTCTATCTGTCGAACACATACACACACTCACATACGCGCACACATCTTTAGTTGGATTAAAATGTAGTAGATTGAATAATAAGCTCGTGTAAGAATAATTTGTATATCCACTAATAAACGATAGAGGCAGAGAAATTCACGTGAATGTATCACATCAAATTTTTATTATTTTTTTCCTTCTTTTCATCTAGCCATACAAAGTGAACGGAATTTCAAGGTCATCACATAGTGACTTCTCTTAAAAGATTTGATTATCATTTAAAGGCTTCCGTATTCCTATAATTCCCTTGTACCTATAAAGAATAGCGCACCTCTGCGGTGTGGGGATAGCGTGTCTGTCTCACAATCAAGAGGTCCCGAATTGGAAACTCGGCTAGGGTGAGTTACCGTTTGTTCTCGGGTTTTCCCTCATTCTGAGAAGATGAATGTCCGATAACTTCAAGCTCAATGGGCCTCGGGTTCACCAATTTCATTCATCGTCCAATATGACCTGCCAGGTTGAAGGATGTTATAACCCATAAAAAACGCACTGAGACAGTTTCTGCAAATTTTTATCGCGATTAACATAAAGTATACAATAGAATAAGCGTTTGTAAGAATAATTTGTACAAGAGTGAGTAGAGAAAGTCATATGAGTGTAGCGCATCAGATGTGTTTCTCCTGGTCATCAAAGAGAACAGAATTGTTTTCCCATTGTACCTACAAGGAAATATGTAATGAAACCATTTCTACAATTTTTTTTATGTCGATTTAACATGATGTAGATAGAAGAATAAGCTTTTGTTAGAATAGTAGTCGAAGAATCGGTTGAGAAAGATATGTGAATGTAACACGTAAGTCTTTTAAAACTATGAAACCACAAGACAAAGACAAAAATATAATTAGAAAAAAATGAAGAGCTCTATAAACCGTACACATTTTACAGGGTGATTTATGAAGAACTGTCACATTTACTTCTTTAATTGTTTCAAAAAGAGTTATGCTAGCAACAACGTATTATACCTGAAATGCAGAGGACTTTTGGGAGATTATTTACCTCTATAGCAAATGTTGAAAATGTTCTCCATCCTGCATAAGGCACCACTCAACACGTCGTTCCGTGTTACTGGCCACTCGTTGGAGGACTCTTGTTGTCAATAGCTTGAATCTCTGTGTAATGTGCTTCAGATCGTCCAGTGTCTGGGGACGTATAGCATAAACCCTGTCTTTTAAGTAACCCCATAGAAAGAAGACCGACGATGTCAAATCCGGAGATCTCCATGGCCACAGGTTCTTGGAAATTATCCGATCGTCAAAGAAATTTGCAATTAATGTCATGGATTCATTTGATTTATGGCATGTAGCGCCGTCCTGCTGAAAATATCCTTGACTCAGCTCTACATCGTCTAGTTGCTCAGCAAACTCCATGAAAATCCGTCGGTACTCTGCAGTGTTCACGTTGTTTTAAAAAACAATTGGTTTCACTATTCTCTGTGCAGATATTGCGCACCAAACTCCGATTTTAATCGGGTGCATAGGTGCTTCATGAATAACATGTGGATTTTCGCTGGCCCAATAGCGTGAGTTGTTTGAGTTTACATAGCCGGATAAATGGAACCATGCTTCATCTGTGAACCATGTGATGGACAATATGGCAAGATTTTGCCAAATGAACGCTGAAACCAACGACAATAGTTCAGCCGTCTATCCTTATCTGGTTCCTGTAACTGATGGACAACCATAATCCTATACGGCTTTAGGCCTGCACTTTTCACAGTTTTCTGACACATTGAGTAGTTGTACCTTGTCTCCTGCACAAACGTCTTAATGATTTTTTGGGTGACGGATCCAGTCGTGCTGTTACGTCAACAACAACCGTGGGAAGCCTGGATGAACGAGTTTTGCCTTTTTCACTTACCAGAGATCCAGTTGTTTCCAATTTGTTTACCAGTCCCAGTAATGTGTTTCTTTGGGGAGGATTCCGAACACCAAATTCCCTTTGAGTAGCTGTTAGCTGTAATTGAATTCGTAATCCAGTATTGCTTTACAAGGAAGAGTCGTTCATTTAATGTGTACTCCATTTTCATGTTGACTAGAACAAAATCTCAAAAACAGTTGCCGACAATAAAACTAACAATTATGAATAAAACATGAACATCTACGCATCTAGTGACAGGCAATCTAAACTCCAGAACATTCTGCTTAATTTGGTGCTAAAATAGGGGCACTGAGAGAATTTCGAACACAATAATTAAAGAAAGAAATGTGCAAGTTCTTCATAAATCACCCTGTATAAAATCACTTCTTTTCGCTTGTAGCTTTAGCCATTTACGAGATATTTTTTGTTGCTGGTTTTAATTTCCCAGTATTTCAATCTACAGGTTTTTGAAATGTTATGTTCGTTCTTTAGTTTCTCATCAGGACATGAAAAGAGTAATAAAAATATACAGTCCATCATATATATATATATAGCAAGCTTATTTTTAAACATTTGACTGTCGTACTAGATTCCTGAAATAAAATGTTACTAAAACCATTTCTGAACCAAATTTTAACAAGAAGCTGTAAAACAATGGTTTTGAAGAATAATTTATAGAGTAGATATGAAAGTAAATTATAGTGGATGGAGAAATTCTTGTGGTAGGACTCGTGAGATTTTTGAGTAACTTTACTCTCATTTATAGAGATAAACGTTGCTATGCCTATATCTCAATCACCTTATAATTCAGAGACGTTAGAGCCATTTTTGAGAAGAGCAGAAACGTTTGCAAAGGTTTCTTAGAGTGGTGAGATTCCTTAAGCATCTTCTTCTTGCAGTTAAGTATAGGTTTTGGTAATCATCAGTGTTTTAATTGAGTTACGCTGTTCTCAGACATATACATACTTACGCGAGTGCAAATTACCTGTCTCTCTAATTTCTCCACTGCGCCTACCTCGAGTACGGAGAGGAAGTATTGTACTTCACCCAAAAACTGGATATCAAATTTCACTCAAAATAAGCGTTTTTAAATTCTTTGATCCAAAAAAAAAGCATTTTTGGAAAATGTCTATGATGGTGTGTCCGTGCATTTGCTTGCATGGGTGTCTGTCTGTGAACAGTATAATTAAAAAACAAGGTAGTTAAACATCAATATTTGTCTTCCAAACTTTCGTTAGTTTTGATTTTCTCAAAGCTGGCTCTAACGATTTTAATTAAAATACCGTATGTTTAAGAGATTTGGATGACAAATGAAATGTTGTTTTCTAATGTGCTGCATTTAATACCAAAAGAATTAGCGGACAAATAGAATGAAATGAAATATCTTGAATTTTCTGGGAGTAGCCTGCGAAGTCCTCTTCATTATGTTAAATAAAAATTGTTGTGACATTAACCATTTCCGAGATATCCTTTATAATTGGTTTGAATTATCAAGTACTTTATACTTTCTGAACTGCAAAGTCGCTATTCGTTTTTTTCCCTCGTGGTCATGCGAAGAGAACGAAATTTGAAAGCCATCACATAGCTACACGCTCTTAAAAGGATTTGACTATGGCTTAACCTTACTGTATTCCCTTATTCCCCTTGTACCTACAAGGAAATATATAATAAAACCATTTCTGCAAATTCTTATCTGAATTAACATAAAACAGATGGAAAAATGGGTTTTTGTAGTAGTACTTTGTGGAAGAATGGCTAGAGAAAGCCATGTAAATGTGACACATCAGATTTTCTTTAGTAGCTTTAGCCGTTTACGAGATTATTTCTATCCTTTGAAATGTTATGTCCTTTCTTTTATTTCTGATCGGTCCATGCAAAGAGTATTCAAAATATGAAATCCAACATACAAATGTTTCCAGTTTGTTTGGATATTGACGGATTTAGGAAGTATCCTAGCGAGCTTATTTTTTGGCCTATTTGTCAGTCACAGAGACTATTGTCAGGTCTTTTTGCATTCTTTCCAAGCAACAGAGGGTTCAGAATCATGCTCAATGGTGTACTTAAAGCAGCAGTTATACAACAGATAGTCTCGTCAATTATGGAAGAATCTAGAGGTACTAGTTCTTCTTTTATTTTCTAACCGAAGATCTTGCGTATTCATTTATGCTTGAAATGTCACGTCTAAAAGCTATCTTAAGGTGCACCGTATATTTCCTCAGTCTCCTTCACATCCTCTTTGGCTTGCGTGTTCATTAATAAATTATATTATTTTCTTTTAGACGCACCGTTTCGTCTTTTTTACTTGCTCGTGTGTGCAACTTGGCAAAGTGAGTTGGAATCTTTGGGTATTATTAGACCGTTAATTCCTCTGACCAAGTTGGCTACCTTAGCTTCAGTGGACTTTTTGTACGTTCTCTGGATTTGCAGGTTCGAATATTGTAACTAAAATGTTTTATATCAGATTTGTATTAATTTCATAACCATAGATATTTACTATTAGGTATGTTGCAGAGAACCTGAAAGAAAACATCAATGTTTCAGCTGCCGTAAAATATTGGCAACAGCAAATGTTTTATAGCCATCTATACGACTATAACATTGTTGTATTAGTGAAACAAGATATAATTTATTTGAAGTGTTTAAGGGGACAATAAGTGGCGAAAATTGCCAAAAAATTACATTTAAGTATTTTTTCCTGTCTTATGAATTGAAATTTCTTCTTTAATTTGTTATGTATTTTAGCATTTTATGCAAATATTTATATCCTAAACATATTTTTACTTTCTGTACCAGGTACAGAAGGTATTGCATTCCACCCAAAAATTCGGTATCGAGATTTCACCGGAAATAGATGTTTTGAGGATCCCTGAATTCGAAAAAGCATTTGTAGAAAAAGGTCCGTGTGTGTATTTGTGAAGAGCATAACTCAAAAATAAAATGTCGGCTAAATACCAAACTTGCGACACAACGATTTTCAAGAAAATCCCCCCGACCCAATCTATCCTTTAAATGGAACATTTTTCGAAATGTTTGATTTTGTAATAAATGGCTCTAACGATTTTAATTAAAATATCATATGTTAAAGATATTTACATGACAAATCAAATGTATATTTGGAATTTTTTGGGAATAGCTTGTGAAGTCCTCTTTATAGGATGGTAAACGTTAAGCGATAGACGAACATGTACTACACAAAACCTGTACTACACAATTTATTTCAAATAACTTTTGTGGTGGCATCAGCTATTTCCGAGATATCCGTTATTTATGGTTCGGTTTATTTAATAATTAGTCATTCTTTTTAAGTCCCAGGGATTTTCAGTTGTTTCTCGCGATGTCATGGAAACAGTATGGAGTTTTAAGGTCAGCATATAGCGTCCAGTTCTTAAATATTTGACTATCAATGTTCTCTTTGTACCCTAACGAAACGTGTAATGTAGCTATTTCTGCAAAATCTGGATTAAAATGAAGTATACAGAAAAATAAACTTTCGTAAGAATAAGTCGTATACTCATTAATAAACAATAGAGGGTTGAAAATGTTATATGAATGTAACACATCGGATTTTTAAAAATGATACTGCATCTGCCACTTTGTACCGTGAATTCTGCACCACTTTGCAGAAATAAATTATTACTCTTACTCACTTTGGAGTAGAAAGTTTTGCACTACAAATTGGCACTGCTGTTTAAGTAGGTATAACAGCTTTTGTATGCCCAAGCCATGTAGTTTGCTTCTTGGCAAATGTAAACTAGATTGTTTCCTCAATTTATGCTTTCAACAGCTTTCTTTGTGAATTATTTTTTTCTGGTACAAATGGACCCGTTTTCTAAGAAACTAATGAAGATAGCTAAATTAAATTTTACAATGATGAAAATAACATCTAATTGCTATTGTGGATCTACTTTGGCGTTAGAACATGGTTGGTTATATTTTAAGTAAGCTGATAAGCTTTAATCAAAGGATGGTATAATTGAAAAACAAATCCCATCGCCCATAATAAACAAATGTATTAGATAAAAGTAGATTAGTGAACTTAGAAGGCATTCATCTACATTCCATAAAATGTCACTCTGATGTTTTAAATATTTTTTGAGATAATGGGTCATGAAATTAACAGAATACGGCAGAATATTGGCGGAATAGGGCTTTTCAATCTCCCCTAAATTCCTACTTACAAACTCTACGTCCTTTCTTCCGGATAGGCAACTTACGCCGTAGGTGATGACTAAAAGATGCTGGTATAACAACCTTTAATATCTGACGGAGCGACGTGTGAATGTAAGAGCATGTTGTGAAGAAACGCACGGAGGGATAGACATATTACGTTTTCAATCATAGCATTTAAAAATGCATGATTTAGGTCTGAAGCCGTTGATTTTGCTTGTATAACATTTTTGGACTAAAATTTATTTCTGCTGGTTTTAAAGACTGTGTGGTATCTCCAAGAAGAATTTAAATTGTTAGTTTAGGTTAGGAATGCTTCATATATAAGAATATATTTCCTACTTCGTGTTTTTTAATATGTTGGGGATTTCGCAAATTTCAAGCCCTTGAGTGTTAAGAAAATACAATTCAAAATGCAAAACTTCCATCTATCTCAGAATCCATTCTCTTGAATCAGGCCATGTATAGTTCTTTCGCAAATTGGATTTAAAGTAAAGACATACGCAACTTACAGCTAGTATTATGTAGTACTAATGAAGTTATTTTCTAGCAAACATGTCATAAATTAAGTATGTTATACGTAATTTTGGCCAGAAAAGTACATAGAATTTCACGAGGTATAAATAGCATCTTGATATATTGACCTCCTCCCTAGAGCTCGACTCGCCTTAAAGAACATAAAGATCACATTTCCCTAAACATCTGTGTTTTTCTACAAGTTCAAGCTGAGCCCAAGAAAATAAAGTGCAGCACTCTGTATAAAGAGAAGGTGATAAGTTGCCTGGTGCGGGACTTGGCAACAGGGAACTATGTTTGATAATTAACGAGGCGGAAGCCAAAATATCTGCAGAAGTGCTTCAGTTTTATTTTGCGAAATTAGACAGAGACGTTCTCTCTACACGTGTGGTTATCATGGTCAAGGCCAATCTTTATCTTCCACTCTTATCTCACTACCGACCTCGCCATGTTTGCTCTGTTTCGGCATCTTAAATGTATTTGTCCTATTTTCTGCATCTGCAAAACTGCTGAGACAGGAATATTCTACCATTAGAAAAACGGTGATCTCCATAGAATATTAACTGACTTATGATGCTCATTCATTGAAGTCCCCTTGAAAAAAATCAGAAAAAGGGAAAACATCTGATATGCAACAGTCACACGATTTTCTTTACCCACTGCGAATGCATTTCCATTTTGCACATTTTCAAACTTATGTATTACGTAGATGACACATCGAGGGAACTTCATCCTAAAAAAAGTAAACATACAACAGGTATTTTGGAAATCTGTAAAACCGTGAAAAAAATCAGTTTTATAAATATAGGTATTTTGAAGAGTTTAAAGGATATTAAAATTTTGTGTTTTCCCAATTATGAATATGCCCTTTATGAAAAAAATGTAGTTATATATTTTGTCATACCAGCATCTTAAAAAATATGCATTTTAATAAAAATTCCTAGAAACATTTAGAGAATAAAAGCGAAACTTTTTATTTATTTTTACATGTAAAGCTTCTGATTTAAGTAGGGAGTTTGTAATCTATCCCAGTTTTTGTTTTGAGTCCGTTTAAGACCAGTCAGCCAGCTGGACAGACAGACAGACAGACAGACAAACAGAACACAGGCAAGTATCTGGCTATCATAATCACACAATTTATTTTAAGAATTTTTATTCAGAAGATATCAAAATGTGTATCTCCAGTTATATTTACATCTATTGGTTAGGTCAAATGCAGCTTCCTCCCTTAGGAACCTAAGCGACAGAAAAAAACTTCCTTTAGTGATATGAGAAAAGATACTTAATATTTATTTTAACTACCCAATTATAATCCCTTCAAGATTTTGGAAATAAAAGCTGTTAGAAAATACCTGAAAATTAACCCACGGCTTCGCTTGTGTTATTGCTTTATTACACAGGTACTCTCTCTTCTCCTTTCTCAGTTTCTCTCTCCTTGTCTCTCCGTATTTCTGCTCCTCTCGCCCCGTTACTATATTTTAGTCTTGTCTTCCCTCCGTCTCTCAATGACTCTCTCCTTCTCTTCTTCCCTCTCTCTCTCTCTCTCTCTCTCTCTCTGTCGCTCTCTACTTCTCTTATCACCCACTTTTCGTCTCCTTCTCTCATAGTGGACGCTTATTTTATGCGATTTTTGAAAATCGACAATAAAACGGTATTTTCTCTACTATCTAATTTTAGTAGATTCGATATGAGATTTCAGCGTAAATACACGTTGTGAGGTATACTGAGTCCAAAAATAAATTTTTAGAAAAAGGTCTGCAAGTGCGGTTATGTGTTTGTGTGTCTGTCTGTGAAGAGCATAACTGACATTTGTATGACATTGTTTAAGCATACCAGGCAAAGAAATTAAATTTTCTCACCTCAAGCTAACTTTTTACATGGAGAATACTCGTTATATTTACGTTGATGAATGTTACAATTTTAATTCAAATACCACATGCTCAAAACTCATCAACGGTACCCGTATTCGAAATGTTCGTTTTTACATTTTTAGGTTTTTAAGTTGTATTGTCATACGGGATCTGCAAAGCATTTTAAGCAATTCTTCCTTCCCCCCCCCCGTACAAGTTCATTGGGGAAAAAAACTGACTTACGATATGCGAACAGTTATATTTTGTTTTCCCTACCGTAGATACATGTAACGGAGTCATGTTACTTCACTTGAGATTCTTACTAGTCATTTTTAATGAGTAGCAAAACGCAAATAAAAGTACCTTTTGTGTGAATACTGTGAAATGTATGATATTATGTAGAGTAAATCATTGTGCCAATATGACGCATTAGTTATTTCTGGAAGGTAATTAAAATTAATGTATAAATCGTAGATTTAGTATTATACAAATTTGTGATTTTTCCAGAAAACGACAATAATAAACGTAATAATGTAATGCTATCAAACAATAGTAAAACATTCAACAATAAACACTAATGCAGAAAATTAAATATCACCTTAACTAGTGAAATATCATTAATAATAAATCTTATTAGAAAATGAATTATTCTAAACATTTTTTGTTTCACTAATAACAGGGAGATATAGTTTACTGTCAACTCCTTGCAGTTTCCTCTTTTAGGGAGAGTAATTATGATGTAATATGGGCTATTCTCTTGTGGAGACTGACGTATGTTATATTTCCCCAAGTTTTTAATCATTTTTCACCTATTCTTGAGTGTCAAACCAACAATACTCATATATACCCACAGGATACAAATAAAATTTTTAAAATGCGACAGTACTCCATTATACATGTTAGCATAGGTTATTTATAAAAAATAAAATATTATCAGAAGATTTTCGGTTGCTATTGTATTGTAGAGATAAACAGAAAACGTGCACAGTTTTTATGAACCGCGGTTTCATTTCCTGTGATGTTCTTCTGTTTACTATTATGTTATACGCTCTTCACCTGTTTGAAATACGTTTTCCTGTTGCTGGAGCGTGTATTCAGTTTGTTCGTGAGTACACCGAAGTTGTTTATTCTGTTTGTGACGTAATGTGTGTTATAAAAAGCAAAGCGAGGGAAAAAAAAGAAGAGCGAAGGGAGCGATCGATAGGAAGCGAGTGTTTTTTCTTGCCAGAAGTTCCCAGGCGGATTTTTTTATTGGTCGGCGCAGGAGTGTTTTTCTGCGTGTTGGGAGGGAGAGGCAAAGGAAAAAAAATAGCGACTTTTTATTGGTTGCTTCCGCTACTGCAGATATAGTAGAACCGTGAGAAGATTGGCTGGCGCTTTTCTGTGGAAAATGACATTTTTTTATTTGACCATACGCAACACGAGGATCCAAAGGAAGGGGAAAAAGAGGATCGGTCTAGTGAAAAAGGACCATTCACGATTGCCAAAATCAGCCAAGGAAAAACAGAAAAAAAGGCTAACGTTTCGAGCAAGCGCATTTGTCTTAATTTTTAATCAGAAGTTTTTAAACGACAGTTTCCTATATAAGTTTCAGATGGATGCTCTCCCCTAATTCTGGGTATGTTTAGAAACAAACTGTTAATAAGAGATCACGAGTGTTTGCTAAAGTTCCTGTAGCGCGTGAATCCTTTAAGTCCACCGCCATGAATATAAAACGAGAGGTGGTATAGAGCGATTTTTTCATTGGAATAACGCTCAGACAAGGGCTCTTATATAAATTAACTCGATGCTGCATTTTCGATAAAAACTTCGCAAAACAGGAACTTCTTTTAAACTTTTCAGAAAAATCCCCAAAGATTGTAGAATCAGGATGCAATTGCGGTTTCGATGTTCTGTGTATTTAAACGTTCAAATGCGATATTTAACTTGACGTGCATATGTGTGTGTGTGTGTGTGTGTGTGTGTGAACAGCATGACTGAAAAGCGAAAAGTCAGTTAAACACCAAACTTGTTATTTCAGCATCTTCCAAAAATGCAACAGAAAGATTTTCAACAAAATCCGTCCCACCACAAACTACTTTTACATGGAAAACTTTTCATTATTTTTGGTTTTCTCACAAATGGTTCTAACGATTTGGATTGAAATGCCCTATTTTTAAGATATTTACGACAAATAAAACTATATCCCAAATTTTCTGGGAACAGACTGTGAAGTCTTCTTTATTCTGAATGACTATTTTACAATTGGTAAACCGTAAGAGGCAGACAAAATCTTACTACTCCAAAAAGAAATGTATCTTGTTAAAACACGCAATTTATGTAAAATAAAAATTGTTGTGACTTTGACCAATTTTCGAGATATTCTATACTATTGTGTTGAATTTTCAAGTGGCAAGCCGCTCGCTTTTCGTTTTTTCTCGTGGTCATTGGAAAGAGCATACAATTTCAAAGCCCTTTCAAGACGATCCGTTTATTACTTCCTCTACCACATGCATAAGCAGGTAGGGAAGATATTGCATTCCACCCAAAAAATCGATACCGAAATTTTACTGGAAATACTGTTTTGAGAGGCCCTTACTCCAAAACAAGACATTTTTAGACAAAAAGTCCGTGTGTGTGTGTCTATGTGCTTGTCGGTGAGCAGCATAAGTCAAAACGAAAAGTCGGATAAATACCAAACTTGGTATTTGAGTTCCGTATCTTCCAAGGATGCAACACGAAGATTTTAAAGAAATTCCGCACCCACAACTACTGTTTACATGGAACTTTTTTCGAAAATATTTGTTTTCTAAAAATGACTCAAACGATTAGGATTAAAATACCATATATGAAAGATATTTACATGATAAATAAAATGATTATCTTGAATTTTCCGAGATAGCCTTTGAAGTTCTCCTCATTCGGAAGAATTTTGTAGAAATTTGTATCACTGGTAAACGTTAAGCGATAGATGAAAACGTACCACACAAAAAATGTGAATCTCTTTAAAACACAATTTATTTAAAATAGGTTTTTTTTTACATAAGCCGTTTCTGAGATATCTATTATTAATGGTTCGAATTGTTCATTACTTGTCATTATTTTCGCTTTTCAGTTGTTTCTCACGATTGTATGGAAACAGTATGGAATTTTAAGGTCAGCATATACCGTCCAATTGTTAAACATTTGACTATCGCTGCTTCCTTTGCATGTATAGGGACTTTCAACAAGAGTGTCCTAATTTTTAACTTAAATAAAACACATTCTATAAATGATAGAGGTTTATTTCTTTTTTATTTTGGAACATAATTAATGTCATTACGTGTGGAAGAGAACATCAGTTAAGTGACCGCCGCGACTTCGTTGGGTTGCGCGTATATGGTTGACCCAATTTTCAATTATAGAAGAACGTAAATTAGGTCCAACTTCACGAATAACACGCGTGATGTTATTCATAAGATCATTTACTGTTTCTGGCTTGTTGACATAAACTCGAGATTTAACATAACCCCACAAGAAGTAGATAATTCAACGGCGTTAAATCACATGACCTCGGGGGCCAGTTAACATCACCTCTGAACTTCTCCTTCAATAGACCGATTGTTTCGAGAGCAATATGACATGTGGCACCATCTTGCTGAAATGAGATGTTTCTGAGATCCATACCATCCAATTGAGGCCAAAAATAGTCCCTTATAAGAGCCCGGTATCTTTCTCCATTGACAGCTAGAGATTCTCATCTTCATCTTGGAAAAAATATGGATCAATGATTCTATCATACCAAAATCCACACCACACAATAACCTTTTGGGGATGAAGTGGTCGTTGTTGAATCTGCATTGGATTGCGATTGCCAATAGCGGCAATTTTGTTTGTTAACACAACCATCCATCCAAAAGTGGGCTTCGTCGCTGAAGATGATTTTTCGACAAAAATCCGGATCAGCTTCCAATTGCTCCATAGCCCAGTCAGCGAATACACGGCACAATCTATGGTCGTTGGGCTTTAGTTCATACCATTTTGTGAGCGTGAAACGTGAAGTCCAGATGCAGAATTCGCCAAGTTGTGGTCGGCGAAATTCCCAATTCTTGCGCTCGACGAGCAATTGATTTGTTTCCGTTCTCGCGTACACTCTCACGAACGCCGCCTAGGTTTTCGTTGGAGTGCTTACGTCGATTACGTACAGGCGTTCTTTGATCGCTGACAGAACCACTTCTTTCAAAGTTATCAATTAAACGTCGAATCGTTCTCTCGCAGGGACGATTATGCGCACCGTAAACTTCACGCAATACACAGAAAGATGATCCATTTTGATAATAAATTTTCACAATTTCTACGCATTGCTGAATGCTGTAACGTTCTATGGCTATTTGTCAATAACAACTGTAACCACATGAAAAAATGACTACTGTAACTCAATAACAACGGCAGCTATCACATGTCAAAGATAGGACACACTTGTTGAAAGACCCAACGAAATGTATAATGTTGCTATTTCTGAAAAGGTCTATTTAGATTAAAATGAAGTAGATATAAAAAAGCTTTAGTAAGAATAGATTGTATACCCACTAATAAACGATAGAAGGTATAGAAAATCATGTGAATGTATCACATCAGGTTTTTTTTTAAAATCTGACTTTAGCCTTTATCCTCCTTATACCTACAACGAAATATGTGGAAGTGTGTTGTGTTGAAAGCTTACTCGCGTAAAAAGAATAGACAGAAGAATAACATTTTGTATGAATAGTTTGTAAAAGAGTGAGTAGAGGTCATGTGAATTCTACACATCAGAAATTTTGGGGGGGGGATTTTGGGACGAAACGCGTTGCTGTACATTATGTTACATGTTTGCTGTTGACAATAACTAATCCTACAGTGAAGATAAAATGTTGCTACTGAACAAGTGGTACAATTGGTGTCGGGCTGTTATCTTTGGAGATAAGATTAAGACCTTCATTAGTGGGTCACTTTTGAGATATAATTAATAATACATGATGACTGGCGTAAGGAGCATGTGCCCCTACGTGTTACTGATATATGAAGTCAAGCTTCAACGAATTTAATTGCATTTGAACTAGATAAAGCGACGCCTATGTCAATTTAATGTCTTCTCCGTTCTGATAAATCTTGAAGCAAAGGTCCAACCGCAGTACCTTCAAGAAATTGTAGCGGAAAATCGTTGGTCCTCTTGTTGATGCCCTCTGCTACAGTGTTCTTGTCTCCGGCTACCTCTGCTCAGCGGGTGATGATTTCTCCATTCCTAATAATTACACTGCATTCCCATAAAATGTGGGTTATTATTAAATAAATACTTACAGGCGACTAGCTTTTCCCATCTGCAACAATTCCCACCATAATAATAAATTAGGGGCCTAATCTAACTGTACACTCTTCCACCCATATGGACATATCTGCATCCGTCATCCAGAGAGCATCATTGTGTGTCGAAGAGATCCTATAAGAGAGTGAAAAGCCGGGGCTTTCTTCCCCCTTTTATATTCAAACCTAATGACGCTCACCTTCGCGCCTTAGAATGTAACGACATTTCTAATTGGTCCTCATACCGCGTTATCTTATGTATGAAGATATTCTGCTCCAAAGCTTTTCGCACACGCGCCCCAGTGACGCGTACAGAAGCTCCAATATCTCTCTCTGTTTCCTTTCTATATCTGTCTCTTTCTAGTTCTTGTTATTGGTTCAAGTTCCTTGCTCATTAGCTTGGTGAAAGGTGCTGGGCTCTACCTAGAATTAGCTAGCTCGCCCGTCCCTTACTTATCTAAAATACAATCTGCTTTGTACATTTCTTTGCTGCTAAATATTCTAACATCTTTCTTGCTGAATTATATTATTATGTACAATTATTGTTTGATATTGGTTTATATGTCTATATGTGTATACATATATATATATGTCTATATGTGTATACATATATATATATACACACATGTGTGAATGGTATATCCCCTTTCAAAATACTTCTGCATATATGATTTCAAAAGCGTGTGAGATGCCTCTGTGGTAACGTGAGAGATTCGCATTCGGAAGGCCCACTCTGACACTGGGACTTCCCTGGTCGGTAGGCGAGTGCTGGGTTGGTTTCTCATCCACCATGCTTTCGTTTCCATCATTTTGCTTTCATTCCGTTTCCTTCTCATGCTTCAGGCGTGCTTCTAGGTTTCGTGGCGCATGGTGGTGCAGGAGAGATGGCGCGGATACTTATTTAAAGGAAAGAGTTCTCCACATGGATACTGGAGTGTTGCCTGGTCGACGGGTTGTTCATCGCCCTCTCTAGGCAGCTCCAGCAGTGAAAGGGTCTGCGAGCTTGGAACTGTTAGGGACTACCGCGCGTCTCTGTGTCTTTCTGCCTGCGTCCTGTAGCCTCCTGTGGTTCCTTCACTTCATCCCTTCCTCCTGGCGGGTGGTAGCCACAATAGATCTATGTAGGTCGCAGTGTGCGGTGTGTCCAGTTCCGTTGTTTAACCTAACCTATGAGATTTCAGGCACACTTGCAGAGCCCACAGCTTAACTCTCGTTACTCCTTCTCTCAGGTATGTTATTGAATAACTCCCCCAAGGAAAAAATTAACTGCCTTTTTTGAAGCACTCGTAGAAATCAAGCTTCTCGTAACTGGCTTAATACTCGTACTACATCCAGTCTCATCAGATATATAGTACGAAACCAAGAAAGTTGAAGGCAATATTCATGAAACACGCAGAGTATTACGTTTACTGCGCAGTGTGTAGACGAAATTGCATATAGGGTGTTACAGAATCCAACCGGTAAACCTTCAGGCGCTACTGTACTATGGTACAGGAACAGGATAATGACTCTTGCTTGGAAGAGCTAAAAATAGGACGACCGAAAATGTTTAAAAGTATTTAATAAAAATTCAGAAATCTAAGCAGACTGCAAACTTTTTAACGCTATATTGCTTGAGTTCGATAATCAGAAGTCATAAAACTAATTATGATTACGACTGGTTTTTAAGAATCTGCTCTAGGGAATACAAGTGGTGATTGAGAGAGTATATCGCATATTAATGTATATCAAACCCCAATAATATGAAAACAGGAATACATAACTATTGAATCATAGCAGCATCAATAGTAGGCGAAGGCAACAGAATCATTGGATATAATAGTAAGGTATACATCACAGTACGGTAAATTATAAGAAGAATTATATACTTATATGTTTAATAATGAAGGAATATTATCAGGTTTAAGTATGAAGAAGATATTGTAAAGATAGTATGTACAGGAAATTTTATAACAAATACTTGGAGTTTGTTCAACCGCTGAACATATCTACCAAACCTTTTGTTAGCAAGGCACATTTCTGAGGAATAGCAAAGAAGATATACATATATTTCTAATTATCGTAGCAGTGAACGTCAAACAATTCTTACTTCAAGGACAAAACTCACCAAGCGAGGTGTGCGACTCGCATTCGGGAGGTCTCTGGTTCGATCCCCGGCGACAGACCACTCATGGGTTTTTCGTGTTCTCCGGGTCGGCAGATGAATGCTGTATTAGTTTCTTCTCTACCACGATTTCCTGTACACAATTTCCCTTTCATTCCGTTTCCTTCTATCTTTCAGGTGTGCTTCTAGATTTCGTGGCGTATGGCGGTGCTGGACAGATGACACAGATGCCTGCTTAATGGAAAGAGTACTCCCCGTGGACACCAGAGGGCTGCTTGATTGATGGGTCGTTCATCGCCGTCGCTCTGCGGCTCTAGAAGTGGTACGGGTCTTGAGATTGGAAATCTTAGGGACTACCCCGCGTCTCTGTGGCCTATCTACCTACGGCCTGTAACCTCCCGTGATTCCTTCACTTCATCCCTTCCTCCTGGGGATGGTAGCCGCAATTGAATCTGTGCAGGTCGCAGCGCGCTGTGTCCCTCTCCGTTTAAATACCTATTACCTAAGGACAAAACTCAGCAGATGTTATTTTGCAGGCCGGAACATTCTAGAACGAAGAAAACCTCACTCGCTTAAGCCCATGAAAAGGTAAGGAAATTTGAAAGGTTTCGGCAAACGAACTCATTAAGTAATTGTTCACAGTACGGATAACATGTAATACGGTAAACTCACTGGTTTCTCAACAAGAAAAACACACTCCACATAGCCTGTTGTGAATAGGATTAAATCAAAACATAATTGTGACACCAGGGAGAAGAGTGTTGGCGATATCAAAAGATATACTACTTTTAACTTTAACAGACAGGTGAATTGTCATAGTACCCGTGAGATACAAACACAGCTCCATGCTACCGTTGAGTTTCAAGAGATGAATCACAGTTAGGAACCCGTACGCATCAACCAAGAGTTCCTCTTTCCAACCAACTCTCCCACCTTACCAATCCATCGTAGGATGAATTAAATTAATGAACCTTATTTGAAAAAAGGTTAATTTTATGTTCTCTTCTCTTAATTTTTTAACAGTATCGGCTTAGGAAATCACAGGTCAGGGAGGTTGCCTCTATTATTACTCTTTTTCTAAATGTTGGCATTTCAAATCTGAAAATTCACCAATAAAACTACGAGCAAGGCATACTGAAAAACGCTTCTACTATAGCCACAGTTATAACAAGTGTTTATCGAAACTCTTTCATTAAGAACAGGTTTTGCTCAGTTGAGTGAACGTGGACGGATCCGGTGACCGGCGATTGCGTCCCGCGGTCAGTTTTATACATCAGTTGCGTCCCTGAATTTCTTGGTTGATACGTCAGTTGCGTCTCTGAAAGATTTAAATTGTTAGTCCTAGGATTTTCAATTCCTGGCACAAACAGCATTTCCCTTCCCATTTTTCAGACTTAGGATTGTCTGTAACATTTTTAATTTAAACCCTTTTGTTAGATTACATTGTGATATGCATAAAAATCTAAGAACTGAACACAAGTTAAAAAAGAAGGAGTTTTTATGGTTGAAACAGTAAGTAGGTTAAAAATGTTAGTTAAAATAAAGGCTTCCCCTTCTCATTTCTCATCGACTGCATGGCTTGTGCACAATTGAGAATGAGAACTATTATGTATGTCCAGTTTGGCGTTTATGCTGTTAAATGACGTGCAGAAAACGTTCTAAACAGTGCTTTCTTGTGTCTCGTCACAGGACACGTTTTATAGTGTTTGGCTGTGTCTTATCGAAGAACCTAAAGCTACCTAAGCAGGTAGCTGTGGACGCAACTGACGTATATACTTTGAAAACCCCAGATACAACTGACGTACTGATTTTTCGTAAACATGTTTACGTGGACGCAACTGACATAACCCCGGCAGATCTAGGGAAGAAAAAATTCCTTATCATCGTAAATCCAAAAGTCAGGAAAGTAGCCAGTGGTATGTGAAAGTCTCCTTGGATTAAACTGTTCCAGCATAAGCGGTAAGTTTGATTACATGTAGAAGAACATAACTAGAGTTACAGGATGAGTTCGGACCGAGTCTGGATGATTAAGTTCGATGCTCTCATTTCCATTGCACAAAACCAGTGCGCATGCGAGAATGCAATCATTACGTGGAGATTTCTTGTCACGTCTCAGATATGCAGAAGAAACCTAAATAACTTATCGGCAGGCTATATGATTAAGTAATGTATTTCATTCAAGCTCTAACCGGTAACACTTTCGTTCTAGTTCAAAAAGAACAAACGGAAAATAGACAGATCTTATCACAACGGCAAAATAACTTAGCACTAATGCACTTATCTGATATAAACAACCTACGTACAGTCAGAACGTTATATATCTACTTGTGAAAGTCTCCGAAAGAAGCCATCGCTTTGCTTACTTTATAGAATAATTCATTTCTATAAAAGTTAAAATTAAAACACCTGCTCTTAGAACACACCTACAGTAGCTGGTGTTTCTGGAGAAAGAATATTAAGTTGAATAATTGTTTTAATTCTGCAGTTAGACCACTAATTTAGGGACATGAAAAAGCTGATGAACTTGCAAGACCAGGAGCAACTTTACAATTGATTGGGCCAGAACATCTCCATGTTTAGTAAGTGAGGCTATTAAGAACTTACAGTCCAAAGTGAAACATCGTAAAACCTGGCTTAAAACTGCAGGAAACGAACATGGTAAACTATTTATTAGAAAACCATGTAAGAAAAAAGCTGAAAGCTTACCTAATAAGTTACATTTCTCAAAGGAATGGTCCTATTTAAATGCACCTTAACAGATAGGAGCGTTTCAGGGTGACTTAGATTGCAGATAGTGCAAGAAGGAAACTGAAACAGCCCAGCACATTATATGCGGCCTTGACTCACAGGAGATGTACCTATCGTTTTTGAGAAAATATTTTTAGAACCAGAAGAATTTGAAACCATATGTGTTATGAGACTGTATTCCTTGGTAAAGAGATGGCATAATGAATTGGTTTTAAAACTATACAAGCAGCACAATAAGGTCAAGGTAAAGTGCCACCGAAGCAATGACGGAACTCTGTATCGAACAAGACAAGACCAGACTACCAATTTACAGGGTACATTACCGAAAAATGGCTCCGCGGTAACGTGAGAGGCTTGCATTCAGGAGGTCTCGGGTTGGTTCAATTTCCGCCCATTCGGACCTTGGATTTTCGTGGTTTTCCTTGATCAGTAGGAGTGGTCAGTAGAATGCTAGGGTGGTTTCTCATTTACCGCGATTTCTTTTCCCTAATTTCCCTTTCATTATGTTTCCTTTTCATTTTTCAGGTGTGCTCCTAGCTTTCGTGGCGTGAGGCGGTGCTGGACAGATGGCGCGGATGCTGGCTCCAAGGAAAGTAAAACACAGAAGCGATGGTTTTTACTTTCTCTGCCGCTTACCTGTAGTAAGTAGGGGAAGTATTGTATTCCACCCAAAATACAGGTTTTGAGACTCCCTGAATAAAAAAAAACCATTTTTTCGAAAATATGGATCGGTGTGATTATGTGTGTGTGCGCGCGTGTGTGTGTGTGTTTATCGTTTGTCTGTTAACAGCAAATTAAAAAACGAATAGTCGGTCAAATACCAAACTTAGTATTTAAGTGTAGCATCTTCCAAGGATGCGACACAAACATTTTCAAGAAAATCTGTCACCCCAAATCATCCTTGCATGAAAAGCTTTACTTTATTGGCCATTTTCTCAAAAACAGCTCCAATGATTTTGATTAAAATACCACATGGTTAAGTTACATGAAAAAGAAAACATACATTGTGAATTTTTTGGGATTAACTTGATTCTGAATGACTTTTTCATAATTGGTAAACCCTAAGAAGGAGACAAAAGTTTACTATACAAAACATGTAGATCGGTTAAAGCACACAATTTATGACAATTTTTTGTGGAATTAACATCTCCAAGATATTCCTTGTTAATGGTTTGAATTTTTCAAATATACTTTTCTTAAATGAGAAGTCGTTATTCTTTTGTTTTTTACCCCCGTGATCATGGAATATTAAAGCCATCACACAGCGACACGCTGTTTAAAAATCTAACTATCGCTTTACCTACTGTATCCTACAACGAAAAGTGTAAATGTGAATTGATAGTTCATCTGCATCAACAATAAGTAGTTGGAAGAATAAGTTTTTGTAAGAATAGTTTGTTGAGGAATGAGCAGGGAAAGTCATGGGAGTGCAACACATGTAGGTGCCCAATTTATTCTCGCATTAATCCAGTAGACACCCCACTTCTATACATTACATACGTGCTATAGTCTTGGCTTTCGTTTCCAAGAACCAGTGGTTAATACGGTTCCCTGTGTACCAAATGTTGATGTGACAAAGAGCCACACCCGGAGGTTGAGCAATGGACTGAAAAGTGATTGACCCCGTGACGTCACAAGGATGGTGTGTCATGGTCAGAAAGTAGCGGGAGGAGGGATAGTCAAGCAAGCTATATATACAAAACTGGGACAGACCGCATGCCAACTGAAAACGAGTTCAGGTTTTGGTCCTACCCCAATCTACCAGCACTTGAGGCTGTTATACGTCTGCGAGTCATATGACCTCACGTATGTGCGCAGTTGCCGCAACAACGATCTAAGACAAGATGGTACTGCATTAGTAGATCTTCCTTTGTTCTTGCATCTCCAGGCTCAAAAACGATATTCTATCCTTCATATAAGACTTACTCAAATTTAGAATGTTGCATTATCTTTTTAATGCATACTTTGCGTCTGTATTAACTTTACGTGATATTGATCCAAAAGAATAGCATTTTTACAAATATTTTATTTCAGTTTCGAAACAATCACATCCTAATAACTAGAAGTTTTGTTAGTATTATTCTGTTATTTAGGTTGTCTTTATTTATTTCTGTTTCTATCCCTCTCTTCCATACGCTCTTCCCCTCCAACTGCAAACCCATTTTCCTCTTTTCTTCTGTTTTCATTTATCCTTTTTGTCTCAGCACATGGAACATTTGTGTTGATACTATCATTCTATTTCTATATGTTCTTCCTCTCACATCTTTATATTTATTATTCCTTCCAGTTCATTTTCATTTAATCCCCAATGCAATTTATTTTCCTCTTCCTCATCACTATCGCATTGCTCTTCCTTCACCCATTGCTTATAAATCAGTTTCATTTCAGTTTTTTTTCTTTTTCATCTTCACATTTCAAAATTGTTTCCATCTTTCTTTGCATCCTCACGTTTCCGCACTATACAGCCCCATATTTCTTTAATTTCTTCCTGGTTCTTTCTTCTTCGGTAATAATGAATGAATTCTTCGGTAATTCATTCATTTTCTGTCAAAACCTTTACTTGCCATCGTTAACCTCTGACTTTATGACAGTGACTCTTGTTACATCACACGCGCTTAAAATTGTCCATTTCCTCCGCTACCTCGTCTTGAATTCCCCAAGAGTAACTTCTTTGATTTTAATCTTAATCTTAATCGTATGATCACTTTCTTCACTCCACGCCGTCCTTGTTTTGGCAGCGATTCTTAAATAAATCAACCAAATTTTAAATATTTAATTGTTTTTCAAACCCGCATATTTATGTATTTGCAACTGTTAGATTTTCACAATGGGCGGACATAATAAAGAACGCACATAAAAAGCAGTTCAAAGTTTATCTCTGCAATGCAATCAGAACTACGCTGTCCTCTATGGTGATTAGAAAAATAGCTTATATGTGTGGTGTTTTAAGCATGTTTAGACGAAAATTAATGACAAATGGTTAACTCCTTAAAAATTCATCTCATTGTAATTCCGTAAATAACAAAGCTTTTAAGGATTAGTCGATTAACTTTGGTTACTTCATATCTTCTAGGAACTTAAGATAAACCAGATATTTCTATTATATATTAATACTATCATATATAACACACATTTTTACTTTCTATACCACTTAAGTATGGTAGGTAGAGAAAATATTGCATTAGAACGAAAAATTCGATATGAAGATTTGACAGTAAAACTACGTTTTTAGATACACAAGTAAGTTTTAGAAAAACACCATGTGCGTGTATACAATATAAATAAAAAACAAATAATAGGATACATACCACACTTAGTATTTAAATTCGGCATCTTCCAAGAACGTAACACAAAGATTTTCAAGAAAATCTCTCTGGCCAAAGTATGCTTTACTTGGAAAATGTTTGTCAGTTTTCGTTTTCTCAAGAATGACCAGCGATTTTAATTGCAATATAATATATTCCAGACATTGTGATCAATTAAATGTATTAACTTGAATTTTCTGTGAATAGCCCGTGAAGTCCTCTCCATTCAGAATCAACGTTGTATAATTTATAAAAGAGATAAAGTTAATTGCACAAACAATGTATATCTCATTGAAATATACAATTTATGTCAAAAACGTTTTTGTAGAATTAGTCTTTTCCAAATTTTTGTTGCTACTTCTTTTAAGGTTTTCCATCTAAGAAGGCATCTGTAAAACATCTTACGCGATTATTTTCCTGCATGGGTTCATTAATAACAACAAATCAAGGAAAAAAATGGTGGCTACGACGTGAGAACAGTGCTGCACTTATTTTCTGTATTGTGCATACCGCGAGGTGTGTAGTGCTTAATTGTAGATTATTTCTAGTCAAACATTTTCGCAATGTAACGTGAATAGAAAAATAATTTTTATGCGCATACTATATTATGTAAGGTATTATGTGATTATTGTAATGATTAAGAAAGTGGTGCGAGTGTGACACATTAGAATTCTTGTCCCATTAATCAAGACTGTAGCCTAAGTGGGCCTAAACTATGTTACATATCAGGTTTCATGTGTTATCAGCACTTTGTGGTTTTAAATGTACAAAGGAAATGAATGCAAATGTTAAACACATACTCCATTCAGAAAGTGCAATTAAGTAGGAATTGTTTGGTGGTGAGGTCCTAACAAGTCTGGCCGGGGTTTGGAGATATTTTGCTCATTCTTGCATTTGTTCCCATTTGATGGTTAAAAAGAAGTCTTTTTGACGGTTTTAACTAAGATATCTACCAGCTGCTGTTGGGTAATGGATGATATATATAAAACAAGATTTAGGCTTGGTATCCCTAAACTTCATTCATCCATTACCTAACAGCAGCTAGTAAATATCTTAGGCAACACCCATTCTGTGACCTAAGTGACGGACCGACAAGTCATGTTTGTTGAGGTAGGTTAGGAAGTGACGTAACCGTTAAGTGGACCATGTACGACCAGCGGACACATTACATGCAGTATCTAGGTGCTGCGTTATACCTACTTGTTTGCAGGACCCGATTTTGACGGCTTAAAATGTACATTGAAAAATGACCTACAAAATGACTAACTTTTTAAAAAATGACATAATAATTACAAAAAAGTTACCTAAAACTGAGATTTATTGAATTTATTAAAATTAGTACATAGTAAATTGTAAATTAATTTATACATGTATATAACAACCATACAAGCAGAAAAGAGTAGGTATAAGAATGGGATAAGTTAGAAATTAATTTAAAACATATGTATTTGTTCCATATGGGACATGAATTCATAACTACAATTATACCTGCTCCCCTGACAATAGCCACCCCTCCATCCACAAGCAATGCTTTCCAGACTAACCACTAAATAGGAACGACATTTCCCTACCTCCCTAGAATACGAGTATAGAATGTGCTAATTACTCTTTTTTCTCAGTTGAATAATGCAACTTCTAATGTTTTGAAAAATTATCCTAATGTGAAATGCCAATAATATAAAAATGTTCATATACACAATGTAAATTCAAGAAAATCATTAAATAAAGACGCAAAGAGCAAGAAAATCACAAAATAATGAAATAAAATAAAAAGAATAGCGTAACTTAGAAATGGTATAAAATGACAAAAAACTGACCTAATAAATGTGCATTTTCATAATCTGGTACCCATGATAAGGATTCATGTACACGTTAGCAATGCCTATGTTGTAACAATTAAAATATTTCGTCATCAGAATTCGTGCCCTGCTTGTAAGCTAATGCTTAAATACATACATCTCATGGTTTGATATCGGTGAAAGTTATATAGACATAACTGCATAGTAAGGAATCCCATGTGGTCGCTAACATATATAAATCATTACTGCAAGCGCTTGATCGACATGAAACGTACCAACAATGATGCTTTAACACTATCCTGCTTGAAAAATGCCCACACCACCATGTTTCATGCCCTGCATTAATAATATATGCTTTCAATTTTCCGGCTTGAGTTAATTTATTCCATAAAATATAGCAAAATATATGGGAAATTCATTAGACCACGATTTTTTACGTCGGCTGAACTTGGAACAATGAAGTAAGCGCGAACTATTACAGAAACTTATTGACATCGCTGCTCTGTTTTGTTTAGGGAGGTTTGTTTACTTCGTGCGCGCTGACATAGGCTGTTGTTACACTTTGCATACGCGTACACACACACACACACACACACACACACACAACACACACACACATTGGCATGTGGAGAGGCGGCGACAGAGCTACCAGAAGCATGCGAGGGGTGCGGAAAGGGGGGTTAGAGAGGCTGTAGACGGAGAGGAAGGGTAACTGACCTCCCCCAATACCTCTTTTTATGTTCTCGCCACCATCAACCACTTAAAAATGCACGCAAACAGCGGTCTGTTATGCACAGCTCTCAAGACACCCAGTATTTATGCCTTCTCCCATAATAGCATCCATCGCTTTAAGTGTTTTGTTTTTATTTTTTCAAGTGCAGTGACACCACAAAGAAAAGAGCGACGGAGTGGGGAGGCCATATGGTATAGGTCGGGGATCTTATGTAAAAACAAGCGACATATTTTGTGCGCTACTGCTGTTCACCAGACACTAACATAATTAGATAAGCTGTAATAGTTATACAACTATAAATCTCAGTTTTAAACAGTAAACATGCGGTAAAAATGTGTATTCAAATCTCTCACGTGACCGAAAAACTGTTAGAAATTTATTTCTTAATAAAGTATTACGATATTAGGCCGGAAAGTGAGTTTCATCGTTTTAACAAATTTACATTTAATTATAGGCGCACTGCCCTGCGTTGATCGAAAAGTTTTCGATTATCGTTAGACGTAAATAATTAGAGTAAATACATGACATTTTCTTTATTACACCAACACGGAACTTTCTCTGTCTCATACTTAGCAGCATTCACTCTGCAGCAAACTGGCGTTGTCTGAAAACTTCAAAACCTGATATAAGACAAGTCTGCGTTTTTATGTTAACTAGGCATTGAGTTCATAGCATTTTTCGATGATAGTGTTCTTTTATTCACTTCTCACTCACTGTAACAAACGTGGAATTTGATAACCCTGCACTTTTTGCATTCATTTTTACAGCGAACGTTAACAAAATGTATTTACTCCTCCAACTAGTGATAGGTATATGCATTGTTGCAGACATGCATTGCAATCATATTTGTAGTTGAATTTTACCATTTAAATCTTACTCTCTATATTTCCCTTTATTTGTTAATAATTTACGTACGATTTAATTCATAGAGCATTTAAATATAACTCTTTCGGCACAAGCAGCCATCTCACCTTCAGTTATTGACTTGGGCCAATACTACCAGGCGTGACTAACGATCACCAGTTCACAGAGGCTAGAGCTAAGAGTAATTAATTTTATTTTCGACTTCGTCTCGTATTTTTTAACTTCCTCCTCGTTCTGCAAATATGCACTTACCGCACTTGTATTGCAATATACTATTTGTATGGTCCTATGTTTTGTAACTATAAAATATTTGAATACTAAAACTAACCTGGCTTAATGGTAACAGCTAAGATACTGTAATTATCGACGAAAAGATATAAAAAATTAAATAGAGGAATGATAGTAGGATAAAGAGATAACTGCAATAAACAATTTCCGTAAATTACATCAATGTATAATTTAACAGGTTCAGTTGAAACATTTGTCCGGAAAGAAAAAGGTAATAAGCGAGCCATGTTAAGCAAAGTTGTTAGCGACAGCCGAAGGAGGAAAGCATTAGCTTAAAGATTCTTAGAAGACAGTTTAGAGTTAAGTTCAGTACGGTTGAAAGTCACGGAGGCAGAAATTCTGAAAAAGAGAAGTGAAACGTATTTCTGAGAGTTGTAGCCAGGCCTCCATAGTAGAAAGGAGACACACACGTAGGATTTCAAAGTATTGGCCCTGCGTATGAAATAACGTTGGTGGGAGTAGTGCCAAAGTAGGCGGAGCTTAGGTAATAAGAAGGCGTGTAATCTAATCCAGAGGCACATTCGTTCGCGCATACATTCGTTTGTGCACACATTCGTGTATACATTCGTCACCCTGGATATCTGTAACGACTCGTGTCTTATTTTAAGCGCTCAGTGATGCGCTTGTGTGAGTAAGATTTATGCGCTTGTGTGAGTAAGATTTATCGGCCATAGCGAGGAGTTTTGCCGGTAAGCATTTTAGCAACTCACGGCAAGTTATGCTGCTAGTTTCCTTTATTGAGGAAACAGTTATTTTAAACCATAAAATTAATACTGCAGAAGTTAGCCGGCATAGTAGTTCAATTGTTATAGATTAGAGTGCTACGATTCATAATCAGTCGGCAACTCAAGTATTAGATCACATTAAATGTCTTAGTTAGTTAACACTGGTGTTATCCTTTCACACCCCCCACCCTGAGAAAAAAGATCTCATAGCATACCACTAGAGCAGCTGGCGACAACGACAGAACGAGCTACGAAATAACACCACCATCAGAAGCAGGTAAAGATCTCTACTTAAACATTGTAGCACTATCGCGCGGATTTAAGAATTCAGATAACGTAGTTCGTTATAAGAAATGTCGCATAATCGTGTGGTGACGACCATATTCTACTTCAGTCGTGACAATATAATGTTGCCAACGTAAATTGATACTGTGGTGGATTCAAGATCTTGGACGGATTGTGACATACAGAATGTAGGGTTTCACTTACAACTAATGACAAAAATCTGATGTGGACAAACAAGATTTTCTCTACCCATATCAAACTCACATGTGTCCTTAATATCCTATATAGTATTCATATATACAGTTATTCTATCAACATTACGTTATTCACAATATATTTATACCTAGAAAATACTTAAAATTAAACACAAAATGCTTAGTTACATTAACGTGCAGAAACAACATTCAAATGCTTAGTCGTGATATAATAAACTCTTGCAATGGAAAAAAAGAAGAGTTTTAAATTTTCATGCAAGTCCGTGAGGTAACATGCATCGGAAAGTGTAAACATGCAGCTTGAAATATTTGGAATACGGCCAACGCCGCGAAAGAAAAGAAAAATTACACACATTGTACATTAGCCATACATTTTTTCAGTAGTAAGCTTTTGTCAAATGCTTATGGACTCCTAATTATACACAAAACTGTACAAAATTCAATCAATAGAAATAGACCATTCACAAAACTAAGAGACATGCATTTAATTTGTGAATACAATATTTCAAGTATGCTATATTTTAATCAAAATTGTTAAAGACTTTTACCTTGGAAAAGTTTGTTGAAAATCTTGGCTTGGCAAGCCTGATTCATGTATAAAATTTGGTATTCATTCGACTCTTCGTTTTATTTTGCTGTTTTCTCTCTCTCTCTCTCTCTCTCTCTCTCTCTCACACACACACACACACACACACACACGCACACGCCCATACACTAATATTTTCACAAAATTGCTTTTTTGGAGTTTAGGGTCTATTAACACCTTTTTTACAATGAAATCCCAGTATTGGATCTTTTGGGTGGAATACAATACTTCCTCTACTTACTACTATATGTAGACAGTAAATAAACTAAAAATCTGATATGATACATTCACATTACTTTCTCTACTCTTTATCGTTTATTAGTGGGTATACAAACTACTATTACTAAGTTTATTTTTCTATCTATTACGTTTTAATCCGAATAAACCTTTGCAGAAATAGCTACATCACATATTTCGTTATAAATACAAAGAGAACAGCAATAGTCAAATGTTTCAGAACTGGATGCTGTATGCTGGCCTTAAAATTCCATACTGTTTTCATGCAATCCCGAGAAACAACTAAATGCTGAAAGGAGAGAATGGCGAAGAAATGAACAGTTCAAACCATTAATAACGGATATCTAAAGAATGACTTATACTACAAAAAAGCTTATTTTAAATAAATCGTGGGTTTTAAAGAGTTCTGCATTTTTTGCATAGTGCGTTTTCCTCTATCGCTTAACGTTACCAGTTATACAAGATTGTACAAAATTTATTCCAAATAAAGTGGACTTCGCAGGCTACCCCCAGAAAATTCAACATATACATTTCATTTGTCATGTAAATATCTAATATATCTAAATATATATAATTATCTAATATATGGTATTTTAATGAAGATCGTTAAGAGCCATTTTTTAGGAAATCATAAGTTTCGAAACATCTTCCATGAAAAGGGTAGTCTGGAATGGGGGGAGGGATTTTCTTGAAAATCTACGTGTCGCATTTTTAGAAGGTACTGAACTTAAATACCAAGTTTGGTGTTGATCCGACTTTTCGTTTTTGAGTTATGTTATTCACTGACAGACAGACACATGCACGCACACACACGCATAAATGCACGTCATGCACGGGCCTTTTTCCAAAAATGCTTTTTTTTATTCAGGGGCATAAAAACATGTATTTCCTGTGAAATTTCGATATCGAATTTTTGGCACAATACCTAATTCCCTAATTACTATATGAGGTAGAGAAAGTAAGCAACGCAGCTTATGTGAAAAATAATGTTGTAAAAAGTGCTGTCTATTTCAGAAATGTGAGTTAGAAGTAGTTATACAAGTAGTTTTGGTGTACAAATACCATAACAAAAACTGCAATAGCTGTATCATAGATTGGAAGGGAAATTAAAGGCATAATTTTAGACATATTTTACATATATTTCATAATTTTTTTTGCATGATCATATTCTAAACAACTGTAATTACTTATCTGTCATTTTGTAGTTATACAGACTTGCTCTATATTTCTGGGACATCTTGAAATTCTTATCCCAACAGGAAGCCTAAAATAAGCCCAGCAAGAGGCTGAATAGAAATTTTTGCTCGTGCCTGGCAACCAGGTTTGCATGCAACCTCTTTGTGTTGGCTTCACCTTTAAACTTCAGCACAGCTGTGAAAGTTTTTGGCCGAAATGCAGAACGCTTATAAAAATACACGAGCGGCAACAGAAAAACACTTGGGATAGGCAATTAACAACATGGAATTATCGTAAATAGACCGTTAAGATGCCTTCTTGACAGTTTGGGACTAATTGGTTAAACCAATTGCGAAGCTGTCTTCGAAATAGATTGAAAAGTAATTTTTTGAAATATTCATCTCAGAGAACAGTGTGTTTGCTTCTTTTTAGCAACTGCCGAAGTATTAATTTAAATCATTAGCAGCTCTGGACAATATTTGTTAGAAAATTAATATTTTAATTACCGTCTTTGGGTGAGAAACTGATCAAAAGTTTGAAGAAAATGTCCATTTGCACATCTATGATTATGTATTTAAGCCAAAAGTTTTTATTTTATCACTGAACTGTGAAAACTCAGTTCATTGGTTATTAAAAACAAAGCAGAAGATGATTCATTCTAATATACAGGTTGATTACAAAATAGTTTACAAAGTTTGGGGACGGGTTCCTTACACCAAAACGAGAAAAAAAGTGCATATAAACATATGTATGTCCCAAAATCCTGATTTAGCTTTAGAATTAATTTTTGAATACCAAACGGATATTACATCAACGATCCATAACTTCTACATCTTGAATCAAAAGTTAAGAACTAAACTTTTAAATTTTTTTGAACTTTTCGAAACTAAATTTTGAACTAAACGTCTTGGATTAGTAGAGCTATTTTTAGATGCTGCCCACTAGCAAATTTGATAGCAGCGTTCAACTTTGATCTTTATAATTATTGACCAGCGAAATAATTTACAGCGTCCAAAGTGGGCCTGCTGGCGATCTTACTCGCTAGACACTAGCGATTTATTCGATCATTAGCAGTTCCATTAATGAGATAAGATTAAGACGCTAGTCGCTACCTCTAATTTCAAAGCGCAGTCATTACGTAATTCGGAATAACTTAACAATATGAGAATTCTAGCACTTTCTACAACCTTAAGAAACATAATAACCTATAGCGGAAAAGCACTAAAGGAAATAAATTGCATGCCATAAGTCGTGGACTGGAAGCAGAGATATTATAGTACGTTGCAATACGAAAAGCCACATTTGCTTGCTTACCCCCTCATGTCTAATCATGCCAGAGAATTTAAATGTTATTTGCTCCTTCCTAACGCCTAAAAACATTCTACCAGAGTGAACAAAGTTACCCAATGTAATTGAGGTTAAAGAATTCTCTATATCCAGTTAAAGTATTTCGGTTTTATTCATTAATATCCTAGAGAGTTGGAAAATTATAAGATACAGTCTTTTAAAAGTACATTTCACTTCTCTATTTATAACGTTTTCAAATTCCAATGTTTTAACACAATGAAAAAAACCTATAATAGCATAAAACTGGGAAAAGTAAGTATTATAGTATAATATATGTAGTATTGTAATGTAGTAGTTTAGTGATATATTGATATAGTAAGTTAATGATATAATAATATAGTATTATAGTATACAGTATCATGTATCTTATATTTGAGTAGATATAAAGTTATGCAACTCTTTTCGTAGCAGATGTAATATTTAGCACATATTCACCTCTTTAATAAACAATTAAACTTTATATGTTGTTAATACTTAATAGAACCCATGTAAACTAAGGGTAGAGCCATTCCTGTGACTGCTAGACTTGGGACTTGGATGCACGGTATGTTTCTTCTTATTATTATCCGGACTTGATCACCGCTGGCGCTGGGCAACTCAAGACGCCTACGCGTTCCCCCACCCTACGTCTCCTGCTCCTGAAAGATGAAGGTCGATGGAGCAAGTTCACAGACTGCATCACAGATGGCATTAGATGGAGCCCAGATCAAAAGCAAAGGAGGAGAAAAAAGGAAATCTATACTCTTAGCACTCACCTTGAACTACCTTTACATGACTCAGATATTGGATACAGATACTGAACTAATAAATGGCTCTGGATTTAAGAAGAAACATTATAAGGCGAGCAAATGCACAGTAAACTGCTGAAACTTTATTGGGGGAAAAAAGAAGAAACGAAAAACATGCTGACCACATTCAGAGAAACCGCTTAAAGAATTTGAATGTGCTCTTAACAGCCCAAAACATATTAATTCAGTCTGGGATAATTTAAACTGCAATAACGAATAATCTAGAAATTATTAATTCCACAACATCGAGAAAAACGCTATATTTTACCTACAGTTTTCATATAATAAATATTGTTTGGCTCATGTGATTTTCCACTATGGGAAAAAATTAAATCTTTAACTACCATGGTTCTTAGTAGTGATAGGACGATACCAGTATTTCTCAGTACTCGATATCGATATTGATTTTTGAGCACCGATACGATACTTTATACTCACTTTAAAAACAACTATAAAGGGGATAGTGTTCACCGAATTAGTTTTCTTGTATAAACGCATGTAACCAATTTTGTGCTGTATGCTAATTCCGAAACTGTTCCTTCTTCAATTGGCAGAAATGTCTTCATCTTGATAATTCCACAGGTTATATATCCCCTATTGCTAGTGAAGTATAATAATAATAATAATAATAATAATAATAATAATAATAATAATAATAATAATAATAATAATTTCTTTGTTTCCCTTTTTATGTAACTATATTTTGTGCTAAAAGCTTTCTTTTTAAAGGATTTTCTACCCTTAGAAATACAAATAGTAGCAATTGTTTATTCTGCAATCTTGAAAATATAAACTAATATATATTTTCTTGAAATTCAAACAACTAAACATAACAAATATTTCCAGCGCTGTATTATCTCACGTCTTAGGTTCTGATTTGTTTGTGCTGGATTCATAGATTTTGGTCACCGGAGTAGGTAAATGTAATGGCTAAGAGTGGGCCACCAAGCCAGGCTATTGCAGAAACGCGATTTAGTGCGTCCGCTAAATCAGTTTCATTCACAACTCAGTTAACGCTGCATTTTATAGAGTACCTCTATTCCATCCCCAATTGTTTTTGCGTGTTTTCATTTAGTCACTAGAGTATGGAATGTTGCATTCATTCACCCACAGGAAACGCAGTAAAGATCTATCAAGAACTACAGTCCAGCTACTTTTGAAGATGCAGTAACGTGAAGTCTGACTCCTTCGATTCCTTTTCTACCTTAAAGTTAAGCGTAACAACTTTTAGTAATGCAAAACTTAAAACATTTAAAAGTATAAAAAAGTAATCGAATAGTTATTTCAAAGTATTAGGACATATTTTAATACCACCGAGTATCGAGGTCCCATCCCTAGTTCTTAGCGCCCCTTCTATATTGGGCGAGTCCATTGCATAATTAGCATACCTACGAGGTCTCAGACTGCTACTATAATTATAATCCATGGTGTCCCACGCTAAACCCCGCCACTTCAATTATTACCACCCGGTATTTATTTGCTGCAATATTCAATGACTGGTGTTCTATTTACATGTGGGGGGATTATATGACTGATTTAGAAATAAATCACCATGGAATATATTTTTAGGTATAAGCTTATTTATAGCTGGTGTTGGAAAAGGAAAGAATTGAGTGAGAAGATATACGCCATAGATTTTAAAGAGATCAAATACACAGAACTTTTAAAGGTTTTTAAAAATTTCAACAATTTAATAAGTCCTAAAAGCTTTTGAAATATGTGATCCTCAAAGAGATATCCCAGACCTCAAATATTTAAGTACTACAATGCATTAATTCTGAATTAAATTAATGCTTAAGAAAACTAGGTAGAGACAGACGGTTGAAAAGCTCTACAGTGTTAAAAACATACTTTTATAACTCGGTGTGTGAGTAATATATGCTGTTCCATTGTATTTCTAAGAGCCGAAACTGAAAACTGAAAATAGGAAAATACGAGCTAAGATACACAGGTTACCATGGGAAAGAAAGCTCAAGAATGGAATACATCATACAGTGGCTTGCCAAATGTCACCGTGGCTAGGTGGGGAGTGTATTTAACATGGGGAGAGATCATTAAAAGTGAGTACCTAGCAAACCACAATCTGGAACTGATAATGTGCATTTGGATGCTGTAACAGAGTGGGGTAATTCAACTGGTGTTGAACTAACGTGGAAAGTTGGAATCGCTCCTTCCGCAACAATTTTTCATATATTTAAGGTGAAGTTAAATTTGAGAAGAAAAGTATATAATATATAAATTCTCATTACTTTCTTGACTCGCTCTTCTACAAAATGTTTTTACAAAATCTTATTCTCCTATCTACTTCTTGTTAATCGGGCTAAACATCCATTACCCATTTGCACGTCATTTTGTAGAATGCAGCAGGTTAAACCGATAGTCAGGTTTTTAAAAAGTGGACCATCGTATTATGGCTCTAAAATTCCATGCTACTTGCATTGCAATGAGAAAAAACGAATAGGGACTTACTGCTTGAAAAAGTACAAGTATTTTAAAATTAAGATCAATAAAAAAGAATATCTCGAATACCTTTAACCTTACAAAACTTTTTATTCAGCAGAGACTGTGTATTTTAAGGAGATGTGAATAAATTGAATATTCTTCCACACTAGTCATGTGTATAGGACAAGGTTGGAAAGGTAGAATCAGACGACTGAAAAATTCAATGCTTTAGCCGGGGACTTGAACCACGGTTCTCCTGGTTTCAGTCCGGTGGTTCTAAACACTGGGCTACCATGGCAATATGCCTTCGTACATTACATTCTCGCTGAGTCGCATTTTTCCCGGTAAACCACAAAGAGATCTCAAATTGTTTTGAGATGAACGTACCCCAAAGGCGACTTACAATGCCATAAGTACTTTAACTCCCGGACTTGATAGCTTAGCTTCTATTAGGTCAATTAAAGAAGTACTTGTTCTTCTACACTAGGCATATGTGTAGGACAAGGTTGGAAAGGTAGGATCAGACGGTTGAAAAATTCAATGCCATGCCGGGATTTGAACCATGGACTTCCCGGATTTTGTCCGGTTCCTCTAACCACTGAACTACCGTGGCAACATGCCGGTAGGACATTAAATTATTCAGCTAACTCGCATTTTTTCCGGTAAACCACAAGGAGATCTGAAATTGTTTTGAGATATGTATGTTTTGCGCAGTAAGACTTTGTCTATCTCTTACGGTTTAACAAATATAGAAAAGTCATTCAGAGTGAAGAGGTCTTCACAGGCTATTCACAGAAAATTCAAGATGTACATTTTATTTGTTATGCAAATGTCTTAAACAGCATCATCTCATTCACTACCGGGATTAACCCCTTGACCTGTTCCGAGCAAGAGAAGTTATCTATCCATCACCGAAGAGGTCTGACAATATTTCTTTGTCTTTTTTTATGGACGCTCTCTAACTACTGTGGTCCTTAGCGTTCCATTCAATATTGGGCGTGAAAGACCGGAAATTTTGCTCACATGCCTCTTTATCAGGCTTGAGGTTCTTTTACGTGCCGTAAATCTACGACACGGACCACCGACTTTACTTCCCTTCCGTAAGAAACCATGCTAAGGATTTTTACGCCCGCAAAAATCCACGGCCCTCCGCCGGGTTTGAACTCGCGAGCTCGGGAACTAGAGGCTAGCATGGTAACCACTACACCACGGAGGACGACATTTGTTTGTCTTTGAGGTTGGTAGTTCAACTGAACCTTTGGGAATCGGTGATCTTCTATTCTTTGTATATGCTCCAGCCACTCTCTCTTGGGTGAATCGATTTCTTCTCTTAAATTGTACATTTACAGCTCTTTATTATTCTTCATTTCTGCGGTGGTCCATCAGAGTGTAGCCAGCAAGCGATCAGAGGAATCTCAATTCTGCAGATTCAGCTTTCTCCTCTTAAACATGTGATATTTTAATCAAAATCGTTAGATTTATTTTTGAGAAATAACCAAAAATGTAAAGGGTAGTTTGGGGTGGGGAGATTTTTTTGAAACTGTTCATGTCATATTATTGAAAGAGTTGAAATTAAATGCCTAGTTTGGTATTCAACCGCCGGCCTTTTTCTAAGAATGCTGTTTTTTTATTCGGTAGGCTCAAAAGATGTATGCAATCTCGGTATGGAATTTTTGGGTGGAATGCAATACTTCCTTTACTTACTATGGGTAAGTAAAGTACAGAAAGTAAAAACGAACCTCTCAATCAAAGACCTGTGCCCAATCTACTCCAAAACATTTCCTGGGACTGAGCTAGTCCATGTCACCCGCATATCACCTCAAGTAGTAAAATAGTGATTTTTGTGTGAACTTTTCCGGCTGGTATATAGAATGGAGATAAGGACATAACGGGTTTAGCTCTGCCACACCATAAACCATTTTAAGACATGAAATAACGGAATGTGTAGAGTTTCGAAGACAGCGCTGAAAAAAGTGAAACAATCACGTTAAAGTGAAGGTAATATTATTAGGCAGAGTAAGTGCAGCTGCAAGTGTGGACCACGTGTAAACCTACTGCCCCAGTGCCTCCCCTCCCTAACTACCCCCGACATGCGCGCTATACTGGACAAACACATGCCCCGTCATCGCCAGTCTTGAGTGATTACAGTCCTGAGGGAGAGTGACGTCATATGATGGCCGCACCCCCACATGTGTTGCTTCAAGTCGTCATGTCACGGCAGAAACGTGCACTGCTTGATAAATACTTCTATCATATTTTTCACAATATGTTTCTTTAGAACGGGAGTTAATAGGCCTCACTTAGTTATTATCGACGTGCTCAAAGGTTAACATAAAAATAAAATAAAATACAATCTGCGATTACGTGCCATGGCTCCTAGAAGCTACACCAGGACGCATGATACCAAAATTTATATATTTATTTCTTAAAAATATCTACTTACACTTCACGATTTCTTTACGTGTCATGTTGAAGTGTTAACTAAAAGTAACTTACTCCTAAACTACTTAATTTTTAACAAAACTAACTTATATACTGGCATAAATTCTACTTTTCTACTGGAACACGCAGTGTCTTATTAATTATTGGTGCTCAGCAATACTTCTAACTTCTTCTAAAATTCCCTATCAAAATCACTAATTATATTACTTTCTCACTATCTATCCCCCACCGGGCGAGATGGCTTCACGTTTGACTCGCATTCAGGAGGTCTCGTGTCAAGTGCCCATCCTGACCTTGGGTTTTTCATGGTTTTCTCCGGTCGGTAGGTGAATGCTGGAGCGATTTCTTATCTACCACAATTTCCTTTACATTCCGTTTCCTTCTCCATCTTTAAGGTGTGCTTCTAGCTTTCGTGGCGTATGGTGGTGCCGGACAAATGTCGGATGCTTGCTCAAAGAAAAGCGTACTCTCCGTGAACACCAGAGGGCTGCTTGGTCGACGGGTTGTTCATAGTCCTCTCTAAGCAGTTCCACCAGTGGGACGGGTCTTCGAGCCTGGAACTGTGGACTTCCGCGCGTCTCTGTGGCCTGTCTGTCTCCGGCTTCTAGGCTCTTGTGGTTCCTTCACTTCATCTCTTCCTCTTGTACGTAGGTGTCGCATATAGCTCCATGTAATATGCGAGGTGTTCCACTCCGATGTGTAACTTAATCTAACCTATCTATCCCCTTTCTTAATCTATGTATGCTTTTCTTACTTTAAATATAGTTACTTATTCTTTAACACTTACCGCTACTGCAGCCTATTTATTTACGATATCTACCTTATTTCACATTCTACTTTCTTTTTAATTCTACCTAAACACATCCATATTTTATTTAAATGTTCAATGCAATTTAAATTTAAATAAACTTTTCTCATGTTACAGTTAATTACACTTTTACTCATTTAAATAACACCTTAAAGTCCATAAATCTTCTTACACTAATTATTACTATTCCACAATCAATTTTCGTATATGAAAACCATAGTTCCCTTCACCCATCCATATCACTTCACAACCCATTTTATTCTTATTTCCTTCTGTCTGTCCACTGTCCACTTCACCTTTTTCTTTCTTCTCATTCTTCATCAATGCCTCCTTTCCTTTCCCTATGGATCCTTAATAAGGTTAACATGAGACATGTCTGTTTTCTAGCCGGTTACATTGCTTTTATCTAGGATCACTGAATATAACACTCCCACAAAATTTTGCACTTATCCAAGAGCTACACATCTTTGTATTTACAGTAACACGTAACCCCAAATGGTGTCGCAGTAAATCATTGCAACTTTTTTCTCCTTCTTTCTTTTTCTTTCTTCCATTTCTGACAACATAACGAAACGTGCAACTCATCATCCAGATTTAAATGTGAAGAGATAAGCTGCACTTCAGACACCAACATTAACGTAATGAGTGCGGTGATAATGATACAGGACGACACTTTATTATCTGTATCGTAGACCTATAGTAAAGGAAATATTTCATTCAGCCCAAAACGCGATAATGATATTTGAGGGGAAATATACGCCGAATTAAAAGGATATAAAAATAGAGAAAAGCCCGGATAAATACCAAATTTCGTGTTTACGCCAAGCACCTTCTAAGGATGCTAGGGAAATATTTTAAAGAAATCGCCTCTCCTTTTATTTCATTTTTATAAGCAACATTCTTCGCTATAACTAATTGTTTTAAAATTAATAATGTATAAAGTATAAATTTGAAATACTACATCACAAAATGCATGTCTTGAAATTTCTACAAATAGGTTGTGAATTTTTACTGAGTATTCTGTACCTGGAAGAACAAAGGAAATTGACAAAAACTTAGCACATTAAAGGACAGCTCTCCCTTACATGCCATTTTAGTTAAATCACAGTTTTCTCGTATTAATTCCTTTAAACAAATTTCAACTTATATGTTTAAACTTTTCCAGGCTTAGCTATAGTATTGTACATTATTTATGTAATTTTATATGTGAAAATGAGTTATTCTGTTATTTCACAGGAGCTGAGAAATAAAATCTTTGGTGCAATATCTATAAATAATTATGCTACATATTAGCATTTCTCGATAGTTGTTCAGCAAAGTCTTATTGTGCTATCTGTATCTGCTAATCATGAAAAATATACCAGAAATCGTAATATACATCTTCGTGTACCTATAGAGGAGGATGAGACAAGGGTCATCTGTTTAAAAAGCAGATCAACTTGTTGATTGAAATAATCCACAGTGTTTTAAGAACTCGTGACAGTGAAGACAGAAAGAGGGAGAGAGAGAGAGAATAATTCTTATCATATTAAAATTCACTTCTTAAAATATGGGTGAAATTAAAGCAACCCTAGTCATAACTTAAAACAGTAGTTAACTTCACAACTGTTCACATTTTTCTACAGCAAACTTTTGTTGCTCTAGAGTTTCACAGTTATACCTACTCATTGAAAAGAAAAGTAAGGATTTGAGAGGCTTGTACATATGGCATTTTAATCAAAACCGTTTGTTAAATGCAATTTGGAGGAAAATAAAAACCACAGAAAATAGTCCATGTAAATAGTTTTTGGGATGTGAACCATCACATGAAAGCTCTTGAAAATGACTAATTTAGATACGAAATTAGGAATTTATCCTTGTTATTTCTGAGTTATGCTGTTCATTCACACACACGCGCGGACATTTCCATATTGTTTTATTCAGGAGAGCTCAAAACGCACGTTTCCGTTGAACTCAATATCGTATTTTTGGGTGGTAAGCCATAGTTCCGATTAAGAAAACCAGGATCGACCCACGAATTAAAAAGTTGGGTGTTGCCCCTGCATCCTGCACATACAAAGTTGTTTTGATAATTCATAATTCTTTCACACATACCATGTGTAGGCAATAGTTGCAAAAGTAGAATCAAACTGATAATTTAAAGCCATAGCCGGGATTTGAACCGCCGATCTTCGGCAACTGAGCTACCATGGCAAGATGCTGGCATGACATTAAATTCCGCAATTGGCTCACATTCTGATTCCACCTTTTCAACTTTAGCCCACTCACGGCATGGTGGAAAAACAATAAATTAGCATTGAATGAGCTAATAGTGGTTGACTATGTAGCCTTACTATGACATACGAGATTGTAAGTCATCATTGAGGATTTTATCTAAAAATTAATATGAAAATGTTTTGTTGTTTACCAGAACAAATTTAAGTAAATTGGGGAATTTAATATCGTGGCAAGATGTTTCCATGATAGCTCAGTTGATTAGAGCTACGGCACGGTAAGCTGAAGATCCGTGGTTCAAATCCAGCTGCGGCATTGAAGTTTTTAGACCGGACTTTCCAAAGTCCGTATTATCTAGTTTTACACCATTTTTATACTGACATTTATCATGATTAACGCATACTGCACAGAGCATTGAGCTTTGTACACACATAATATATTTGTGAATTGGTAACGATTAGAGGAAGTCGTGTGAAGCTACTCTCAAACTTTCATTACAGAGGTGTGAACATTATTAGATTCGAGTACATTTTTACAATAAAACTGACTAAGTTCTGAGTTTGAAGATAATTTACAAATGTCTAAAATCAAATAAACACCTTATTTGAATGTCTATCAGATGTTTTTTTATTGTGAATACTTATTTTCCCTTAATATACCAACTACTTTAGTAACTTCTTGGTAAAACAACAAATCACGGCCTCAAAAATCTACACAGGAGAAAAAGTGCCCATCACAAACAGACATCTACTATTTAATTTCCAAGTAGAGTCTATAATTATACAGATATACTGAGAAGAAGAATAATTGAAAATCCCCATCTAAGACGGTTGGCAAACTTATTTCAATGAAGAAAACTATCTGTACCTGTCGAATGGTAAAAGATAAACATTGAACGCTACTTTTATTCTGTTTTTTCATATAGACAGTCATCTAATTCTGACTGATGGAAAATTATATAAACATTTATCATATTAAAGCTTCAATATCTTGGAGACATAGCATCGGACAGTAAATGAGTCTGATACTTTCACATCTCTGTAGTTTCTCGCTGGTAGAGTTGGCATCTCGAGTTTTATACTACCGGTACAGAAGCGTTTTGGTGCTAGGTTAAGGGATTGCTGAAACCTAAAGATGAACGAGAAAGAAGTGAAAATATTGTACATGCCTTTTGTTGGTGCCATAGGGAAAGTCTTTTTTCACCACGTGAACACACGAAACGCTACACTTGAGCTACAAAATTCGATAATTAATTGTTCCTGCTTTTGATTGCTTGTTCGGCTTTTTTTTTAGCCATGACACAGTTCCCAAAGCGATAATCTGGCGTCACCATTAGGAAATTGCATTCAGCTGAAATAAAGGGATTGCGCACCATGGAAAATCCAAATAGGTTAAAAAATACCAGTACAGGATTGATCGTAACAACAAAACGTGAGGTCCTTGTAGCGTAGTGGTTAGCGCAACCGTTCAGATGCAAGAAAAGTTTTCCTCCTGATTGTTTTATGTGTTCTTTACAGAAGATTAAGTACAAACTGGAAAGAGAGGAAGTTCATACTCTCTATATGAATTAACTAATCAGAGTCAGAATAGGAGCAGATACACCAGAGGGATGTAGGGGAAGCACACACCCCATATCAGATATAAAGGAAATTATATAAAATAAAAATGTTAGAGTAAATAAGAAAAACTGTATGAAGAAACACATCAAAGTACGAAATAATGATAGAATATCTATAAACTAATTAAGAAAGAATAGAGAATCAGAAAACATACAGGAACGTTATATAAGTATGTAAATAATTAATATAATATAAGAATATTATATATGCATACAGAACTAAATATTATAAAGGGTAAAATTTGTGCAGGATGCTGGCTATCAGAGAAGCGTAATTAGCACAGGGTATCTGAAAAAAATCAAAGGGATTAGCATAAGTAAGTGATCGAAGAACACGAGGGATAGGGTAAATAGTGACTGGAGTAAGTAAGCTAGGTAATATTAGAAAGAGACAGAGATAGCTGAGAATTTCCAAAGTAATCAAGCTTTTCAGAGAAAAATACACGAATGAAAATAGTAGTCAATAGGATAACACATTATATATTACTGCGGGAAAATTAGCGTCTGTATGGCAGTGTATAAAAGGCGTACTTTCCGATAAACATTGTTCCAATTCTGATCTTCAAGAAGACCAGTTCGCGTTGGTATGTGCGAATGGGAAGCGTGTGAACTCAGATGTGGACTCAACTTAGATCTTGACACTATAGCGGAGAATTAACGGGAAATAATATGTAATTCGGAAACTGCAAAGTGGTCCGAACAAATGCAATACGCAAGTGGCTAGAATCTTCATTATTGCTGATTCTTTAACTGGAATAAATCCAACAAGCTGTTACACCTGAATTTATTCAACTCGATCCAAGATACTAGCAAAAGATTGTTTCCGAAACAAAAGAGGCATAGTAATTGGAGGAAGAGGAACGATTGGTAAGGTTTGTCAATGGTATGACTTTGATATTTGTCTAACTTTCGCAGCGTGTGTTTCTCATGAAATCTGTTTGTCTAAGTTTTGGGTGGAATGCAATGCTCAGCTAAGTGATAAAATCAAAACTAGTCGCGCATTTGTCTCAATACCTGCTTTATAGTTACAGGTGTTGATGGATTTCGGTTATTTATAGAGACTTCGCTGCTTTTGACTCACGTGGTGAGTGAGTGTGTGTGTGAATGTGCGTGTGTGTGTGTGTGTGTGTGTGTGTGAGGACAGCTGCAAGATCATTCCCTCCCCCTATACTGCCCGCCAGATGACCAAGCGTTTGATGGCCGTATTCTTCGTCACGTCCAGTCATCTAGAACAGATCTCTGGAGAATTATAGGAAAGGTTTAATGTCTCTCATAATACCCGAGATCTAAGGGGGCGATTAATGAGGTTTGATAAAATGAATGTGTAAATGGCCACAGCTCTTAACTTGGTTGCGTGAATTTTACTTTCTCTACTACTTCCTTATATTAAGTAGAGGTTGTATTTCATTTCTCCCAAAAATTTAATAACCAGATTTCACCGGAAATATACGCTTTGAAGTTCCCCGAACAAACAAAGCCATTTTTAGAAAAACTTCCGCGAATCACTGGCGAGTTAGTGTGTGCGCGCATATGTGTGTGTGTGTGTGTGTTTCTGCCTGTAAGTCAAAAACAAAACATGTTCAGAACCTTCCAAGCATGACATAAGTAGGTTTTCAACAAAATACTTCCACCCTAACTACCCTTTACATAGAAAATGTTACATTTTTTTCTTAAAAAATGAGAAACGATTTTAATTGAAATATCATATATTTAAGATACTCACATGACAAACAAAACTGTATATATTGAACTTTGTGGGAATAGCCTAAGAAGACTTCATTTTTAGTTACTTTTGTATACCTCAGAAACCGTAAGAAATAGAAAAAATCTTACGACACAAAACAGTGTAGATCTCGTTAAAGCACAGATTTATGACAAATACAATTTTTTGTGACGCGAAATATTTCCGAGATATTCTTTGTTATTAGTTTGAACTTTCAAATACTTATATCATTTTCAAGTAGTAAGTCGCTTTTCGTTTTTCTCGTAGTCTTGCAAAAAGCATGGTATTTCAAAGCCATCACATAGCGACCTGCTGTTTAAAAGATGTAACTATCGTATAAGTCTACTGTATTCTTCTTCTACCTCAACGAAATGTGTAGATGAAAGTTTATCTCATTTAATAAGAAGTAGATAGAATGAGCTTTTGTAACAACAGTCTATAGGAGAGTGAGTAGGGGAAATTACGTGAACGCAACACATCCGATTTTTTTCAGTTAAGGAGAAATTGGAAGAATTCTCTCCTTGCAAACTTTGACGACTTTCAGATTGTGAGGCAGGCACACCCGCAAACTCCTCCTTGAGTGTGACTCAGGCGTGGTGAAGGAAAGGCAACCTGCATGACGTGAAGTACAAATGGTCATCAGGGAAGCGACAGATATACTTGAAATGTAATCGCAAAGCACTTTCGCCATCCCTGTAAATCAATGGCACTCAACAGAAACGAAAATTTGGGAAAGGAATGGTGTTCATCTTCTTGTGAAATTCAGGTAAAGAGAAGTCCATCTCCGAGATGTGGTAGCAATGTGTCTGCTCTTTATTCAAGAACTCTCGAGTTCGATTCTTGGCACTGGCGTGCCATCTGGTTAAGATTTTGTCCAAGATTTCCTGCATCCACAGAAGATGAATGACGGGTCACACCAAGCTCTATAGACCCGGGTCATCTTTTAATATAACTGCACCTATTTGATTCATTCACGGTGCGATATGACCTACCCTGTTAAAGCATGTTAAACTCCTAAAAAGTAAATACATAAAAGAAGACGGCATCTATATAAAAGAAAATGAAGAGAAAAAATGATGGCAAAAGACATAGAAAATCGAAAACCAAAAGATAAAAGGGAAAACAGATAAATTAATAAACCAGAAGAGCAATGTGGACATGAAAGAATAAAGAGATGCAAAAGAGGTGAGGAAAATAAGAACAGAAGAAAAACTAAGAGACCAAAACTCATGAAGAAAGAAGAAATCAAATGGAAATAGAGCCGTAAAGAATATCTGTTTTAGAAGAATGAATAGATTCCAGGAGAGAAAGAAGACAAGAAGAGAGACACGGAAAAAGATAAGAGAAAAGAGAAGAAGATAGTACAAACGGAAGAGAAGAAGATTATAATATGAAAAGAGAGAAAGTAAGACAGGTAGAAGACAAAGGCACGAAGAGATGGGGAGAAGAGAAGAAAAGTCGACCTATAGAAACACGCTAGAAATAAGAAATGAATAAAACGAACAAATGGATCAAATAGTAGAGAGAGGAGAAAATATTAAAGAAAGAAGAGAAATGAGAAGCGGAAAGCGCTAGAGAGCAGAAGAGACAGAGAAAACAGGGGAAGAGGAACTAGAGAACAGCAGGAAATCATACAAATGAGCATAAAAGGGATGACAAGCAGCAAAAAACAGAAGAGAAGAGAAAAGAAGGGAAGAGAAGAGGAGGGTTTTATGGAATTACGAAAAACAAGAAAGACACCAATTCGGTGAACATCTACGCAACAGTTAGTTGCCGGTACGTGCGCAGAAAACTCAGGCCAATTAATGGCATTAATTCCACTTGCAGGATCAATCAAGCCTTTTAAGGAAAATACTTACAAAAAAGTAAGTGTTAATAGGCGAGGGAATGTTGCTTCATACTTCTCTGATCACTCAGTTCGAGGAATACAGAAAAGCGATTCTCAATGAAGAAATGAATCCACTGTAGTAGTGCAGGTAAGAAATGCGTACGTTATGCACACTACATAACATAAAAGAGTTCATTAGCAACATATGCCGAGAGCTGACCCCACATCCGCTGGCGGAGAGATATAACACTGAATGATGGTAACAAGTAACCCTTCCCTTAGAGATCGTTTGCATGAGTCCGTCCGTCTGCTCCTTTGCCTCCACGTGTGTGTTTCTGTCTGCATCCTGTACGAGACAACCGAGGGGTCTCAACGCCACTGCAAGAGTGGCACAGGACTTCTTGACCACGAGTGTAAAATTCTTATAAAAACTTACACATTGAGTGATCATGTATCCTCGACGATCAACCGCCGTCTGAGTCCAGTATCCAGTCTGGGTCCTAATATTTGCACAGTTGTTCACAGGGACACTGGCTGGTAACTAATGACCTGCTGTTCTGCAGGACCATCATTGCGGTTACAATGAAGGTGCTCAAAAGCATATAATTACATTACATTCTCAGCACTTCGTGGATATCTTAGAAAGTTTGGGAAAAGATTGCAAAGATGCATAACTATCATGCATCATTCAATCGAAGTTTTCTGTCCAGGGTAGGTACTTCACTGCAAATCCAACATCCCATTCCAATTCTGTTCTTTCTGCTTTTCTTTTCTGCACACAAGGCGTTTATTCTTAACTGTAATAATCTGGTATTTTGTTCTGGTCCTAGCATTTTTTGTTTACAATTTCTTCCAGAGCATCTCTCATTTAACAATTTCTTCTCATCCAGTGACTCAGCTCATTTCTTGATCAGTTTCAACATTTTGCTCCTCCATGTACGGCGGTCACTCTATTCAAAGGACTTGACTACAGAACCTTTCAAATAGGAAGAGTTTAGCTCCCCAACTCACATTTCCCTCTCACTCACACAGTTTCTAGCGCAAGGTTATGCAAGTTCCTCGCGAGACACACTTGCTTTGCCTACACCTCACGCTTTATCAGTAAGCTACTGAGATTTTTTTAAAATGGAATTGATTTCTCTCTTCCTCATTGTTGCATCTTTTAAAATGTGTATACTCTAAAAATGATATTTTGAGCCTGGTTTTGCAACACCTGCCTCTTTGCCTCATCACTGATTTCACCACATGCATTAATTCAGGTTTATTCTATTGTTAATTAAAGCAACAACTGATTACTGATGTGAAGTATTTAAACTCTGAAGGGTAAACATAAAACACATACGCATAAACATATCACAGCGAACGTTCAGATGCAGAATTCTGTCTATCAAGCTGGCTCTCATCTTGAATTAATAAATTCTTGGTGCTTATTCAAAGTAATTCCTTTAGTACCATCCTGGCAACAATTTGTATTACAGTACTATTCAATTAAAAATATATGTCTATATGCAAATAACGGCGATTCCCTTGCCTACGTAGCAATGATTGTATATATGAGTGTATTTATTCGTTTGTATTATGAAAACTACTTGAGCAGAAAGTTTGTGGTTTTCACGATTATGTTGCAAGTATTGCCCTATAACTTCCTCGTGGATTAATCTTTGCGAAATTAGAACATTTGGACTTAGCATAAGTGGCATATTAGAGACGATTCACTTGACGCGCGACACTTCCTACTAGCGGGAACACAATACGACAACACTGTAAGACTCCCATTGGTTGACGATCTCTTGGCCGTCAAGCAGACATAATCTCATTTGAAAACAACCTGAGTCGCTTCCTTAATCTTTCTTTCGAGAGTCTACAATAGATGATTCTCGTAAGTTTCGTTAGCCATTATTATCCGTTGTTTGACCTCTTGACAACTCCTCATACAAGTATTTTTGGTAAATTCCAAGTATCCAAAGCTATCCTCTTGTTTTTTGCTTATCATCCAATAATAATAATAATAATAATAATAATAATAATAATAATAATAATAGTAGTAGTATAAGTCTTCGACTTTATCTACATCCTGTCTCCTCAGCATTGTCGTTATCTTTAGCAGAATGTTCCTTAATTTACTCTTCTGCAAAGTGCAAATCTTAAGCACGTTTTCCTTCTTCCCCTGTTCTGGAAATAATTCTTCACCAAATCCTCAAAGCAGATGAATTGAATTGAGTTTTATTTATGGACGCTCTTTAACCGCTGTGGTCCTAAGCGTGCCATTCTATATTGGGCGTGAAAGACCGGTAATTTTGCTCAGAGCCTCTTCATCAGGATGAGGTTCTTTTACGTGCCGTAAATCTGCTGTACAGGGTGAGTGGGCAATGCCATCCCTGTCCTACACCTCTCCATATTCTGCTTCCCTGTGACATGCCTTCCTTTCTGACTCGATTAGTTTCTTCATACAGAGATTAGTTACAAGAGGCTCCTACGTTTCCAGGTTACAATTGGTCCAAGAGCAGCAGTAATCCCCACCTGGGGTTAGTCTCATTTAGCATGAAACATTTACTCCAAGCGCAGACGTGGTGGAAAAGCGCTTCCTATTACATTTGGGCTCTCTACCGTTTCCTGGGGCTATGCAATCTTTCACTATATTGAAATTGTATGGCCTATTTATGATCCAAAAAAATACATAGGCACCTTTGGTGTTGTGTTACCTATATTGTTTGCAGTTAATAAATTTGTTATGGATTTTTATTTATAAAATATTATAAGCGCGACATTTCAATTTCCAGACTTCGTGACCTATTATGGTCCCCGCTAAGAGAAGAATAAGTAAAATGCTCTTCTTAAAACAGCACAATAATAAATAATAACAACAATAATAATAACAAAAACAACATTCGTGGCACGACAGCCCATGAAGAACTAATGCCTACCAACCCGACTGCCTGTCTCAGAAATGACAGTTGGGTAATCATTCAACGTCGCCCTCCGTAGTGTAGTGGTTGCCATGCTAGCCTCTAGTTCCCGAGGTCACGGTTTCAAATCCGGCCGAAGGGGATGGATTTTTTCGGGCCTAAAAATCCTTAGGAAGGGAAGGGAAGTAAAGCCGGTGGTCCCGTGTCGTAAATTTACGGCACCTAAAAGAACCTCAAGCCTGATAAAGAGGCCTCTGAGCAAAATTGCCGGTCTTTCACGCCCAATTAGAATATGACGCTAAAGACCACAGAAATTAAAGAGCGTCCATAAATAAAACTCAATTTTTAATCATTCAACGTATCTATCTAGCTCATGATATTCTTCACGATGCTGTGAAGCCATGGGTCAAAAATCCTCACCATTATAGATAGGTTCGAATCCAAGCGCATTTCATGGCCGGAAACCGCGCTCCAATTCACTGCGCTATGCTGCAGGACAACAAATGTGGACACGAACTATAGCATAAGGATAGCCTACTGTAAATGTTAGTTAACTAGCTATTTGTCTAAAATACAAAATCATTGTAAAAGTGTTAGAAGTTGGGTTCTGCCCGATGGCTTTAGGTGGTAACCTTGGTTCTCCAAGTGCGCTTTAGACAAAATAATGTTCTGGTGGTCTGTCATTGCCTTCCGTAGTGTTGGAATGAAGTGACATCACATATACGTAATCTTGAACCTAGAACGCAAGCTTTTCACTGTTAAAAAATCCTCTGCTTTTACCGCGAATTTAACCAGAAACCAGAAGCGCTGACAATCCACCACAAGGACAGACATTTTGCTTGTGTAAAAATATGTTTACTAATTTACACGACACAGTAAGTAAAACGATAGTTTGATTTTTAAAAAGCGGATTGCAGTGTGATGGCATTAAAATTCCCTGCAGAGAGTTATGACTTGAAAAAGGATGTTTGCTTGAAATTACAAACCAATAAAAAAAAAACATAATATCTCGGAAATGGCTAACGCTACAAAAGTTTCTATTTTATTTAAATTGTTTTCTTTAACGGGATCTAGACCTTCTTTATGCTTTTTTACCAATGATACAATTTCCCAGTTTTCTGTGAATAGGCTTACTTCATGGACTATTTCTAGAAAATTCAAGACATACATTTTATTTGACATGCATTAATCTTAAACATATGGAATTTTAATCACAATCGTCAAAGCCATTTTTGAAAATAGGTATTTTGGGCTGGGGGATTTTGTGGAAGACACAGAACCTAAATACCAAGTGTGGTATTTATGGTATTAAACCACTGTTTGTTTTGAAGTTATGCTATTTATAGACAGATACACACAGACACACACACTCCCACCCACCCACCCACCCACACAATCGAATCTTATTTAAAAATTCTTTTTTTGGGATACAGGGAGTCTCAAAACGTGTAATTCCGGTGAAATCTTGATATCAAATTTTTGGGTGAAATATAGTATTTCCTCTACTTACTAGGTAAGCAGTAGAGGAATAAAAATGCGTATTGTTATGAACTTTGAAACCCGCGCCGTTGTCCATTCAGGTCGATGAGCCGATGTTGCGCTGAAGCCAAGGATGCGCCGGTCAGTCGAAGTGTGCACCATTGCAGACTCCCTCATGGCCTTCTTTATCCACTGGTCAGACCTCCCCTCCCCCTCTATTTTAAAACTGTTGTTTTGTATTTGTTGTATTACTGTACCTACCTTACTTGCACAGTGCAGCTGCTCTCAAGACAAAGTACAGGGGCATCCAAAACAAATCACACACTATTAACATACAATTACCCGAGTCGAGCGTGGGGTGAGGTCGTCGTGTACAGATAAGCCCTAGCAACCTGCTGCTTCTTGTTGCCAAGTGGATGGATGAATAAAGACAGCATAAAACATGTCGCCTGCTCGTCTCCTTTTAGATGCGTTCGTTACTGCCGAGCACCTGTTAACTTCGAACAATTCTGCGTCAGTGCGCATGAAACTACTCACGAACCGCTGCATATACAGCGTCTAAGATTGTAAATTAATGTTAATTTACAGAAACCCGACTGAAAATTCATTATTTGAAGAATAAGCAGAAAATAAAGCTAAGGAATGATAATTAATTGTTATCCAAATATGCATAAAGTCGGAAAGGCAAACTCAGATAGAAAAGCTCTATGCTATATCCAGGATTTGGGTCTTCAATCTTCGGATTTCCGTATCGTTGCTCTAGTCAACCTAGCTAGTATGACAACGTGCAGGTACAACATTAAATTCCCCAACTGAATCACATTTTTTACGTACTTCACCGAAAATACATGTTTTGAGGCACTCTGAATCCAAAAAAGGGCATTTTTAGAAAAGATTCATGTATGTATCTGTGAACAGCATAACTCAAAAACTAAAAGTCCGACAAGTACCAAACTTGTTATTTAAGTGCATCCCAAGGATGTGACACGAAGATTTTCAAGAAAATCCCCTACTCCCAAATATCCTTTACATGGAACATTTTTCGAAAGTTTTGATTTTATAGAATATAGCTCTAACGATTTTGATTAAAATACCATATATTATTAAAGATATTTTAATAAATAAAATGTATAACTTGAATTTTCTGCGAATAGCCTGTGAAGTACTCTTCATTCTTAATGGCTTCTGTATAATTGGTAAACCGTAGGAGGTAAACAAAATCTTACTACACAAAAAATATGGATCTCGTTAAAGCACCATTTATGACAAATGCAATTTTTGGTAATGTTTAACATTTGGAGATATTCCAAATTTCAGTATAATTGTATTTTTGTAAGCTAATCCTTTTTAAACTAAAGAGCGACTTTTAATTTCAGCTTTACATTTTTTAACTTTTCTATTTGAGATTAAAGATTTTCTTTCACAGGTTTTGTTGAGTAAATATAAAATGAATACATTATTGTAACAATTTTATAAAATAATATAAATTCACCCACAAATTACATTGTTATTGCTTTGAATTTCTATACTTATAATTTTTTCAATTAGTGAGTCGCTATTTGCATTTTCTCGTGGTTATGCAAAGAGCATGGAATTTCAAAGTCATCACAGAGCGAGCTGCTTTTTTACAAGATTTATCTATCGCCTAAGCTTACTCTATTCCTCATACCTATAACGAAATGTGTAAGGAAAGTTTATCTCGATTAACCAGAGGTAGATAAGAAAATAAGCTTTTATAAGAATGGTTTGCAGAAGAGTGAGTAGTGAAAATAATGTGAATACAACACAGCAGATTTTTGTAAGTTATCATGCGCAAATATAATTGAAATATTTTCAATTGAATTTATTGTAGTCGTTTAAATTCTAAGCAGTCTTCTTTCATCCTTCAGCCACGAAAGGAACGGACCTGAAATTTAACGCTTTCTTACATTTAAACGACACAGCGTCATCCAGGTGCAAAGTAAGTGTTTAAGAAGGTTGCCTCCCTTTCCTAGTACGGCGACGGGGTAACGATCTGCAAACCAGCCTTATATGTATGTATGTGACAGCGCTAATTAGATGAAAGCGCTCTGGAAAATTCGAAGGGGACACATACTACACCATCTGTCCGCACTAAACATGCAATTTTCAACTTAATGGAAAGCTTACATTGGTTTGATTATGTTCTTTCGTACTGACGTAGTAAGCTAATACGCTTAAAGAAGAAAGTAATGGGGTGCTTGAAATCTCCAGGATACTGACCATGCTCAGGTGTCAGGAGGCTCTTAAGAAGACAGTGCTCAGTTCCTTGTGGAAGTCTCTCCAATTACGAGTACCATTGTAACTAATACTGAAAGAATTGACTGCACCTCGACAGGATGAACTAAACAGGATATTTCTCTACCAGGTACCTATTGCATTCCACCCAAAAATTCGACATCAAGAAATACACATTCAGACCCCTTGAATAACCCCAAAAAAGCACTTTCAGAAGAAAGGCTCATGTGGGTGCGTGTGTGTATGAACAGCATAATCTAAAAACATATCCCATAAATAACAAATTTCGTTCAGCATCTTCCAAGGATGCGATACGAAGGTTTTGTAAAAAGCATCCCCACCTCAAACTACCCTATACATGGATATCTTTTGGAAATTTTTGCATTTTCTCAAAAATGGGTGTAACGATTTTGATTAAAATACCGATATTTACGGCATATAAAATGTATTATTTTGAATTTTCTCGGAATAAACTCTTGAAGAACCCTTTATTCGTAAGGATTTTTTTATAACCGGTAAACCATAAGAGAAGCAAATGTACCGCACAAAAATGTACATATCTTTAAAACAAGCCATTTATTTTAAATAACTTTTTATGGTGGCAGCCATTTCCGAAACGTTGTTATTGGTATGAATTGTTAATACTTTGTAATTCTTTTAAATGCGCGTATTTTGTTATTTCTCGTAAAGTGATGGAAAGGGTAAACAATTTCTAGGCCAGCATACAGCGACCCGTTTTTAAACAGCCTCTATTCCTCTATCCTCCATTGTACTGTTTCTCTAAAGGTTTATCTCGATTAACATGAAGTAGACAAAGAAGTAAGCTTTCGTGAGAGTTGTTTGTAGAAGCTGTATAAAAATGAAGGATAATAGGTAGAGAAAGTCTTGTGAATGTAAGACATAAAATAGTTTTATCATTATTTAACCATGCTACCAACATTGGGCTACTGCACTGGATTGTTTATGGAATAGGTACTTTAGATAGCAGAGAGGCGACATCGAGTAGTGTGTTAGCATGTTTAAAAAAAACATGTTACGAAAAGTTAGCTTACTTTATTTCTTCACACAAAATCTCTGTTATTTAAGCTGTTGTAATATCTGTCCATGGGCTATAGAATCCTCATACTGCAGTTGGCTGTGTCAGTCCATTAAACCAAGATGTTCAGACTCAATATTATCAGCTAGAACGAGAAATGTTTGGGAAAGAAATTTCTAACTCGCTGAGGTTATGGCTTTTTCTAGCACAATTTTGTTGTTTACTCGATTCTTAACTTCATCTGTTGTGAGTGACGGACGTTCGGGTCGAGTTTCGTCATGTACATTTGTTCGTCCACTGTTGAGAATTTCACACCAATTTCTCTCATTTCTTTAGTTCATTACTGCATCAAAGTTCACCTTCTTTAGTTGACGGTAGATTCCTGCAGGTTTAAACTTTCAAGCATTCAAAAATTGAACATCTTTCATCTCTGAGTCTACTGGACTTTGTATCCCACAGTTCAATTTAAACAACCACAGAATGCACAATAACATTTTGTTTCGACTGGCACTCACACAACGCTGAGAAAAGATGTCTTTGAAGCCATTCGACCTTAGATAGATGCCCAACGGCGATCTGCACAGCGAGAATACGCAATTACTTTTTGGGTCACCCTCGTATGCCAATGGTAATACAATTGTTTATATTTATCTGCCAAGTGTCTACGAGGTGAGATTTTGGATTCAGAAGCTTTTGCTATGCCTTTGACAACTGTGGTTTTCTCTAGTGCTGTTAAGAGCGGTATAATCATCTTTTCCCAGTATTTTCGATAGCTTCCATTTGATTAGAGCGTTTCTCACAAACGCTAAGTTACATTCTCGTGAATGTCAGTTTTAAAATACCCTGGGATTTGAACGCTGGGATCTGAATTAACAAAACCAGATAGGAAAGGCTATAAAGTTGACATTATGAGACATGTATAGGTTGTTGTGATCATGAAGCTATCGGATAGTGTACATCACCACCCTTTCACATGGAGGTGTATTAGCGTAATTAAAGAAAAATTACATTACCCCCTCGAACTAATCCCATAGAGAAAAGTGGAGCGAAGGGGATTTTTGTAATTAAAAGAAAATCGAATACGTGTACGGTGTTTGGCTGCGCGACCCCGCCCAGTAACCTGTTCGAAATTGGAACATTTCGCAAATTGAATTGTAGACGGAGAGATTAGAGCTTTCTACCTCGTTTTTACCCCATTTTTGAAATCCCTCGTTTCACTTCGCACAGGGGAATGATCTGGGTGGATCATTCTTATATGTAGAGATTATTTCATCCCCATTCCCTTTTTTCCTGGCTGACTGCTGCTCGGCCAGTAACACGCACCTTCCTCTCTGTATAGTTACTAAAATTTGCAAATTGTCATATTTTCCGTCTAGTTAAGCGTTTAGATTTTATCTAGCTCTTGCGATGATATTAAACTGCACGTGTCTGCTTCGCAGTATTATCTAAATTGTAAACGCATTTTTAGTAACATCTGCTATTGCTTGGAAACCAATCCAGCGCACGTATACCTCGAATGTAACAGTCGCACGACTTTCTCTATTGTTGTCATTTCATAGTTGTTAATCTGTATATTGTTCATGCATTTTTATATGTTAAGTAGACGAAGTAATGTATGCCACAAAAAATTCTGCATTGATATTCCACTAGAAACACTCATTTTGAGGTTCCTGAACCCACAAAGAGCGATTATTAGAAAAAGGCTTCCTTTGTGTATATGTATGTTCCTCTCTCTCTCTCTCTCCTTCTCCCATTCCTCTCTCTGGTGTGTGACTAACAATTCTAAAACGAAGCTTCGTATTTAATTCCAGCATTTTTCAAGGATGCACACAAAGATTTTCATAAAATTCTGCCCTGCCCAAAGCCTTCTTTTCATCGAAACAACTTCGCTATTTTGTACTCTCTCATAAAAGCTCGACATGACTTTTCATTGAAACATTGTATTTATTAGATATTAGCAAGAAGAAAAACATGTATCTCATTAATTTTCTGAAAATAGCCTGTAAGGTCCTTATTCTGGTTCAATTTTGTCTAACTGGGAAAGCGTAAGTGGTAGTTAAAAATGAATATAGGAAAATCCAGATCTCCTTAATACAAAAGTTCGTGGCGTTAACCACTTCCGAGATATTCACTCACTTTTTTTAATACTAATTCAGGATGTTTTTGTTTCTCGTGAAGTCATGTCAAGAGAGTGCAAAATAAAAGTCAGCACAGAGTGAACTGATTTTTAAAATTTTGATTATCGTTTCAAGTTCCTATATGCTCCCGTCCACCCATAACAAAATGTGTAATGAAACCATTTCTGCAAATTCTTTTCTTGATTATTATGAAACAGAGAGAAAAAGATCTTTTGTATGAATAATTTGTAGAATAGGCATGAAAATAAACCACAGTAATGGATGAGGCGATCATGTGACTACACCATAAGATTTTTTACTTTCTCATTATTATCATCATATACCACAAACTGTAGAATAGAGCCTATTTCGGCCTTAAGAATACTTTCATTGGTCGTTCCATTTCTAGGTCTTCCTTGGTCTCGATGTCCCTCTGGTTTATACTTTAAAACAATTTTAGCTGTATTGTTATTTCGTTATCTCTTTACATGTTCCTTCATTTTTCTCTATATTTTCTATTTGATTTCATGTTTGGTTCTTTCCTTGTGTATGTATTTATTTTTATTTTCCCTATTGCTTACATAGCTATAGTAAATAGAGGAAGTACAGCAGTCCATATAAAAATGTAATAGCGAGATTTCACTGGAAATATGCGTTTTGAGATTTCTGAATTTTAAAAAAGTCTGTTTTAGAAAAAGGTTCGTGTGTGTGTGTGTGTGTGTGTGTGTGTGTGTGTGTGTGTGTGGTTTCTGTGAATAGCATAACTCAAAAATGAAAAGTCGGTTAAATACCAAACTTGGTATTTAAGTTCTCCATCTTCCAAGGATGAGACACGAGGATTTTAAAGAAAATATCTCCCCATCCCTAACTACCATTTACATGTAGCATTTTTCGGAAGTTTAGTTTTCTTAAAAAACGGTTCTAACGATTTTAATTACAATTGAGGCAGTATTTTTAACACTTAAAAAGATTTCAGTCTAATTATATAATATATAAATTCAATAACAGCCCGCCTTAAAGCAATAAGCGTATGTAACAATATATAAAAATGCATGTAACAGTCATTGTATTAATGTTTATATTATTATGTACATGTTCAATAATGCTATGTGAATGTATTACGTAATTTAATAATGTAGGAGCTGAGAGAATAATAGGTTAAAAGTTGCTAACCATGATGTAACAATGAGGTAGCCTTGAGGCAATAATAAATTAGAAAGTTTATAATGCTACTGGTAATTCTTGGAATCAATAACGTAATTTTTGAGACAGTTTAATAAATAGCTAATCAACCCCCCCAAAAAGCTTAAGTTAAGTAAAAGTATACTATTGGAGTAGGAATAGCCAATCAGAAACTGAAATACGGCAAATTGTACAAATTCAGAAGTCAGTTGCTAGCAGACAGCGTTCCTAATCAGACGCGAGATGCGTCCTCGAGAAGTTTAATACGTATTCAGTGTGAGACAAAAATAGTTTACGAGTTATAAAGCGAAAGTAATTAATAAATAATCTCACAGCTCTCTATTATGAGTGAAGTGTATTTAAATCGTGTCAAGGATTAATAAAAGGAGTGAAGTAAAAATTATAATCTGTGCAAGCCTACATTCTTCAGCCGCACTACACCCTGTTAAGAAATTCATGTCTCTAACAATAATACTGACGCAGCCGAGGCAAACATAAATATATACTATTTAAAGAAACAGTAAAAATACAAAGTTACTATTTTTAAACTTGGGGCGATGGCCACCGGGTACCATACGTGCGGTTGCAACTACTTCAAGTTCGGCTCCCCAACATAAGAACTACAATACAACAACCTACCGCAAAATACTATATGTAAGTTATTTTCATGAAAAATGGTATGCATATCTTGAACTTTCTGGGATTATTTTTTGTTGAGTTAACCATTTCGAAGATATTCCTTGTTATCGGATTGAATTTTCTCAAATGGTAAGTCGTTTTTTCTTCTTCTGGTTCTTCAAAGAGAACGGAATTTCAAAGCCATTACATAGCGACTAGTTCTTGTAATTTTGTCGGAGGATTTGTCGTCCTCCGTGATGTAGTGGTTACCATGCTAGTTCTCGAGGTTGCGGCTTCAAACTCGGCGGAGGTCAATTGATATTTTCGGGCGCGAAAATCTTTAGCATGGATTCCTTCAGAAGGGAAGTAAAGCTGGTGGCCCATGTCGTATATTTACGGCATGTAAAATAACTTCAAGCTTGATTACAGGCCTCTGAGAAAAATTGTTGGTCTTTCACGCCCAATAGAATGGGACGCTAAGGGCCGCAGCAGTTAAAGTGCATCTATAAATTGAGGCAATATTTTATATCATAACATGCTGTGAATGTCAGAGTGATTGTAGTGTAAATTAATGTTATTGTAAGTACAGGATTTTAGATGTTTGTTAGCCATAAGTATTGTTAGGAAATAATTACACGGCCTAACTGAAACTGACAATGGAAGTGGGTAACAATAAACCGAGGGGGTGAGTTGTTTATAACTAAGAAGAGATAAACAAATGACGTCAGGGTAGCGTGCTTTTTTTTTTAGAAATGGAGGGAATATCTTCCCTAGAGTATATATGTTAGTAATAGGGATTGGCTGATCAATACAGACGCTAAAGTGGGCGCGATTTGGTAACCAATAGGATCTATATTATAATGTTTAGGCAATTCGAGGTGAAGGAGTATATATTCTCGAGCCATAAGCAAGTGTCGCGCAGTTATGAAGAATCATTCACGAGGTGCACGTCACGCAGTCCTGAAGAATCTCTCACGAGGTACACGTTGCAGAGTTAGTTACAAAAATGTAACGTACGCGAAGTAATTGGTGCGCGGCAACTAAAACGACTGTAGTTACATTCGTAAATATCACAGTTTCAGTCAGGCGTGTAAAAAGATTAAATATGTGAATTATTAATTAAGTGCGATGGCAATAAAAGTGTAGAAACAACTTTTTTTATCAATGTTATGTTTTAGCAACAACTGCTTTACGTTTGCACACCCTGCTTAGAGATACTTGCCCGACTGAGTTATAATAGCTAGCCGGAGGACAAAGAACCCAAATTTAAAAATAATTAAACAATAAGTGCCCAACAAATAAGATAACACAAGCCATTGAGAACTGCGACAAATGGTGCCCAACGTAGGGCGAGACAACTAGAAATGGGCGAGACAACTAGGAATGGACCGGTGCAATTAACTACAAGACTTTAGGACGGCGCAGATTCCAGAAACAACCACCAGGACGACCGACGACGCGGATGAGAGGACATCAGCGACTACGAGAACAAAAGACAACAGGGGAATTCGACACCAAGACAGCGAGACGACGTAGATCCATGGTACTACGACGCAGAGTTGACATATACATCTAGGAGAGAGGAGCAGGAAGCTGGACATCTAAAAAAGGTCATCAGATAGCATCATAAAAGGTTAGAAAACTGTAAATTTTATATGTATCCTAAAACAAAACAAACAAAAATTGTGAAAGATTAAATGTAGTTGAGAAGTGGAAGGATTGAGAAAACAATGCCCACTAATAATACTGAAGAAATAATTATGGAAGGGGATGATGTAACAGTTGGTCGTAATTCAATGCAGGTTACGGCAAATAGCTCAAACAATGTAGGATTTGAGGGAGGAAATATCAGTGAACATAGTCAGAATAGAATGGCAGTTCAGTCAACTCAAACATCTCGGATTGTTGTAAACATTTCAGGGCAGGTAGCCGACGACAGCGATAGATATATTAGGCCTGTGGGTCAGAGTATTGTACCAAACAGGGGTGAAGAAACTGTAACGGGTGGTGGAAATGAAGGTTCACAAAGGAATGTAAATGCAGTAGGAAATGTATGGAAATGTATGATGATGGAAATGCTGAGAAATTTTGATAAAACATTAAATAAGAGTTTTACAGACCAATTAGAAAAGAATATGGAAAAGAGTACTAGGGAATTAAGAGAAGATATTAGCAAGAGCTTAGAACGAAAACTAACTCAGAGTAATGAGAAATTAGGGCAAAGATTAGATCGAAACAGGGAAGAAATTGAAAATAAATTTATGGAGCTAGATAGTAGTATAACAACAATCAGAAATGAAAATCAGGAAATAATAGCAAGTGAGATAGAAAAATTTTCAAAGAAAATGTCAGACATGAGCAGGGAAATATCTAACCAAAGAAGTGAGGTTAATACTAAAATTGAACATGTTGATGTAAGATGTACAGAATTAGGAAGCCGAATGAATAGCATTTCAAGTGAGATAAGAGAGATTATGGAGGCTACGAATGCAGATTTAATTCAGGTGCAAGTTAATTTCAGAGGGGAGATATCTGAAATTCAGAAGGAATCGCAAACACAAAGAAATAAGTTGTCCGAAGAAGTCAAAGTTTTGTCTATAAATTTGAATCAAAAACTAACTTCTGAAATTAACAATCACCAAGCTGTTCAAAATGAAAACAGTATAAAATTGGAACAGACAATAGACAATAGGTTGGCATTGAGTTCAAGGGTCAATATATGTGATGTCAATGTATCTGATGCACAGAATAATGATAGAGGTATTTCCTCAGGTATGACTAATAATGTGAGTGACGCGGCGGGTTTATCCACAGCCCACGTCGAAACTCAAGAGTGCACAAGTAACGGTAGATAATTTAAATATGGGAGTAAGGGACATACAAAACTATAATTATATCTTAAGTGATTTGCCACTTCCAAAATTTAATGAAAACTCCAATCCAGTACAGTTTATTGCAGACTTATCATAGTACTTTCAAATTAAAAAGATACCGGAAGCATTGAAAATGATAGTTGTTAAAAGATGTTTGGACCAGAAGACTTTAGATTGGCTACAAATGGTATCAGGGGGCGAAAATTTATACGAATCCTTTAAGAGGCTATTCATGAACAGATTTTGGAACTTTACGATACAGCATAGAATACGAGCAATGCTTAGCCATGGAAAAATTGATCCACGAGAGGGAATATCAATGACCGATTATTTACTAAGACATGCAAGTCACCTTCGATGAATGAGGAAGATTTTGTGAGTTGCTCACAAGGCATTATCCTTTAACGATACAAAGTTATTTATTAATTGCAAAACCACGTAGTATATTCGAGGTGACAGAATTAATATCAGCTTTGGAACAACAGGAAGAAGAAATATCTCGAGAGTGGGAGCATAGATTCGTAGACGTGCGAGATAGACGAAATTACCAAATTAGTGATTATCATCAAAGCAGAAGACAAGAAAGATATAATAATGAATAATACCAGACAACGTTACCAATCATACGTTCCAAATTTTGAAAGACCAGGTCGGCAGGAACAAATAAATTACGCCAGGACAGAAATATTGCCGGAAAGAGGGCAAGATCAAGGAAGGCGTTACGTCAGGCAAAGGGGAAATTTCACTCATTGGAGGGAAAACACAAACCGGGAAAGATTCGAGGAACAGAAAGAAAATTACGTGCCAAGAGGACATCATTTCAGAAATCGAGGATTTCGGACTCGAAGAAGGGGACCTAAAATGGTAGGAGCGGAAATGAGATAACTTTAGCACCGGTTAGGAACGGCAGTCCCGTAAATGAACATGGAAGTAACCAGGAAAACTGTCAATAGACTCCTGTGCAGTAGGTTCTCAGGACGTCTTTAATAATTCAGTATCCATTACCAAAATAAACAATATGCCTACACACACACACACACACTGTAAGAGGATTGCAGCAAAGAAAGATAAGGAGGAAAATTTCGAGTCACCTCATATTAAGATAGATATCCCGAAGAAAGAGATTATTGCGATTATAGATTCCGGTTCATCAGCTTCAATTTGTTCGTAGAAATTTTATATAAATTTGATAATTGAAGGTAACAAAATTATGGCTCTTCCAACTAGTAATTTAGTTTGTCGTGTTGCAATCGAAAGAACGACAAAGGTCATAAAAGCACAAGCTCTACTAAACATACGTATCGCCGGAGAAAATTTCGAGGTTATGTTTCTAATTGTAAAACATTTGATTTGTGACATAATTTTAGGATGTGACTTCCTACATGAATATGAAGCACGTATAGTTTTTAAATATGAGGAGTTAAACATGACAAAAGACAATACTGATATAAAGGTACATTTATAAAAGAGAAAATCTCCGTGAGTGAGAGGACAAAAGAAGAAGAGGATCTTTGTGATCAAGAATTTTTTGTGCAAGTAATGGAAGCACATGGAAAAGGGCAAATAAAGCAAGTAGTCACAGGATATGAAGGGAACACCACGCCATATTTTCGACAGCTAGTAGAAAGGCCAGAGGAAGTAGAGAAATTTACGACCCGAACAAAAGACGACAGTGTGAGCGAGACAGACAATAACTGGGAAGAGAGAAGAGGTGAAGAAATACTACAAAAGTGTGAAGAGGCTTACAACATTACGAATATACAAAAACAAATCCTTCATGATGATTTGATGAACAATAATTCAGTATTTAGTAATGTTCCAGACAGATGTAACGTATATCAGCATACATTTCAGGTAGAAGATATGCCACCATATAGGCATAAGTATGATAATTTGCCTATAACTCTTCGGAACAAAGCTATAAAACTAATAAATAGCATGTTAGAAAATGGGATTATTGAGCAAAGTAATTCTCAGCATATAAATTCGATCTGTTGGAGTATTAAACGAGATGATAGATTGAGATTAATATTAGATGGTATGGATACGTGAATTTCGTTCAGAATCTACTCAACGAAACAGTAAACAATGTAACAGGATACAAACACGTGAATTATGTAACCCAGCAACCCGAAAAACCATTGGAAACTTCCATATTGAGATGCTGAAACAATACAACATCGAGGATAAAGATGAAATAGAAGACCAAGAAGATGAAAAGCAAATCCAGGATAAGTAAAGATAAACTGCAGAACAAAGTATTGGAATGTAAGAGGATTAACTATGTATATATGTCATAAGGAAGGATAAATAAATGCAGGACAGAAATAAATGTTTAAAGGGGAAAAAGAACATTTTCTCAGTAACCTGTAGCCACATTTGAAATGAAGTATGTAAGAAAGATAAATTAATATCACATAAAAGTAAAGGTATGTAGATATAATTCAAAGGGTATTGTGAATATAAAATACAAAGCAATAAAAAAGGTAGTAAGGATAATTAAAGCCAAACATTTATGTAGCACACAGATAATGTGAAATTATGTCTTAGAATTAAGAGATGTAAATAAGTTTGTGTAGGGGATGAATACTTTGTTAAATATGTTCAAGAATTACAAAATGAACCAGGGTAAAAAGCTTGAGTGTATAAATTCTTATGTCAATACCCTAAGAGGGTATAACTATTTTGCAACAGTGACCAAAATAGTTCAGAGTACAGTATTTGCTGTATGAAAGAAAACTTGTAACGTCAGACGCAGGTATATGAACACATTAGACCCGAGCCAGTGAATAGTGGCGAGATAAAGGCAAGAAGTATAACGTGTGTAAAATGCGTGTGCAGTGTTTTCGTACAAGTGATAGATACCGTGTGTTACAATATTCAGGAGACTAGAAAACCAATTATAAAGTTTCAAAAAAAAGGTTGTAAATATTTATAATTATATTTCTAATGGGGCATATGAGGCAATATTTTATATCATAACATGCTGTAAATGCCAGAGTGATTGCAGTGTAAATTAATATTATTGTATGTACAGGATTTTAGATGTTTGTTAGTCATAAGTATTGTTAGGAAATAAGTTTACACGGCCTAACTGAAATGACAATAGAAGTGGGTATCAATAAACCGAAGGGGTGAGTTGTTTATCACTAGGAAGAGATAAACAAATGACGCCAGGGTAGCGTGCCCTTTTTTTAGAAATGGAGGGAGTAGTGATTGGCTGATCAATACAGACGCTAAAGTGGGCGCGATTTGGTAACCTATAGGAGCTATATTATAATGTTTAGGCAATTCGAGGTGAAGGAGTATATATTCTCGAGCCATAAGCAAGTGTCGCGCAGTCCTGAAGAATCTCTCACGAGGTACACGTTGCAGAGTTAGTTATAAAAATGTAACGTACGCGAAGTAATTGGTGCGCGGCAACTAAAACGACTGTAGTTACATTCGTAAATATCACAGTTTCAGTCAGGCGTGTATAAAGATTAAATATGTGAATTATTAATTAAGTGCGACGGCAATAAAAGTGTAGACACAACTTTTTTACTTTCTCTACTACGTATACTAAGTAGGGGAAGTATTGTATTCCAGCCAAAAATTCGATACCGAGATTTTACCGGATATACATGTTTTGAGACCCCCTGAATCCAAAAAAAGCATTTTTGGAAACATGTCCGTGTGTGTGTCTGTGTGTGTGTCTGTGAACAGCATAACTCGGAAACGAACAGTCGGATAAACACCAAACTTGGTATTTAGGTTCAATATTTTCCAGAGACGCGACACGAAGGTTTTCAAGAAGATCCCCCCACCACAGACTACCCTTTACATGGAAGATTTTTCGAAAATTTTAATTTTCTCGAAAATGGCTCTAACGAGTTTGATTAAAATATCATATGTTTAAGACATTGTCATTAGAAATGAAATGTATATCTCGAATTTTCTGGGAATGTCTCTAAAAGTGTTCTTCATTGTGAACGACTTTTGCATAACTGGTAAACCATAAGAGATAGACAAAAGTTTACTACACAAAAAATGTAGATCGCGTTAAAATACACAATTTATGTCATATACATTTTTTTGTTGAGTGAACCGTTTTCGAGATATTGCTTGTTATTCCCTTAAATTTTCCAATACTTATACTTTTTCTCAAATTCGTTATTCATTTTTTTTATGTCCTGGACTTGCAAAGAGAATGGAATGCGCCACATAGCAACCAGCGCTTGAAATATTTGACTATCGCTTAAAATCTACCATATTCCCCTTGCATCTACAAGAAAATTAGCAATAAGATTAACATCTCGATTAACATGAAGCATATGGGGAATAAGCGTTTGTAAAAATAGTTTGTACAAGAGTAGAGAAAGTCATGTGAGTGTAACACATCAGATTTTTTATCAGTGTTATGTTTTAGCAACAACTGCTTTACGTTTACACACCCTGCTTAGAGATACTTGCTCGACTGAGTTATAATAGCTAGCCGAGGACAAAGAACCCAAATTTAAAAATAATTAAACAATAAGTGCCCAACAAATAAGATAACACAAGCCATTGAAACTGTGACAAAATAATAATAAAAAAAAACTCTTAAAGGATTTGACCATCGGTTAAGCCTACTGTATTTCTCTATTCCCATTGTACCTAGAAGGGAATGTGTCGTAAAGCCATTTATATAAATATTTATCTGGATTATCATGAAGTAGATCGAATAATATGCTTGTGTAAGAATTGTTTGTAGAATTGTGTGTAGGGAAGTCATATAAATGTAAAACATGGGATATTTTGTTCTTATAACTCGTATGTACATTTCCAGCAAAATCTATGTTAAATTTTTTAGTTCATTGCAGTACTGCCTCTGCCTTAGATATAGCTAAAGGAAGTGAGTGGGTGGGATTAACGTTTTTGGAATGACTCGTTTAAAACATAAAATAAACACTGGAATCGTCGTTTTCCTTTTCAGAAAGCTGAAAAAGCTCATATTTTATGAGAAAATAAGCATTAAAAATAAGCAACACGAATTCTGTTGAATGAATTATTTTATTTCCTGCAAAATACTGCAGATTTTAATGTCTAAATGCGCGTCCTGTCCTTTTGTTGCCGCATATATTCCTCTCTACTCAATGGTCATTATTTTTATACAATACAGAGGAAAACTGTAACCCGTGCAGGAGTTTGGAGCAAGATAAACATGCGTTGTTTTTTGCCTTAGGAAATGGAACGCACGTACCGCTCTAACATGCAGTTATTATACATAAAAATTCAGGCTTTGCGGCAACACAAAACCACAATGGAGATAGCCACTATATTATTCTATATACAGCCACATTTTAATACAATAACCACTGTTTGTTAAGGCATGTATTGTTTTCCAAAAACAGAATCTTCCGTATTTAGTTTTAATTACATTGTGAATCAAAATATCCTCTGCGTTTTGTGTACACAATGTGCCCTTTTGCTGTGTTTTGAAACAAAGAACACAAAACAGTCGATTCTTTTAACAGCGCTGGCTAGCCCGTGACTCGGAAGTGTTTTGTTTTTAAGAATGATCAATACGGGGCAGCGTTTATATCTACAGAACGGAAACTGGAAATGTTTTATTTTATTACGGAGAGAAATTCTATTCTCAACCTAATACAAAAGCATAAAATATAAAAAAACTATTTCAATACCACAGACAATGTCCATTTGCGTTTGTATTGTATGTAAAGAAATTAATGTGCATCTTTTTCCTGTTTCAGCAATAGTACGTAACTAATAAAAGCAGTTATTACGAGGTTTGCATAGATTTGTGTGTTAAAGTCTGGAATATCAATTGTATTGCACTCTTTGTCCTTGTATACAACTTATACAACTAATATATTTGGAAACATATACACATTTAATACGATGCGATAGTGACATTGACTTCACTTTCCCTTCTGAATTTTTCCCAACAAAACTACACAGAAAATAAAAGAGACCGATGCCTCGGATTTCGATTATATAGGATGAAGTTTGTCCGCAAAAAAATTATAAAGTTAATAGGAACACTGCAAAATGCTGATGTCTAAGAAATATACAGTTACCGCACCCATTATTGTTTGTTTTAAATATTATTCAACAAAATAATGATTTTCTATCTATTTTTACGATAAATATTCACCCTCAATTTTTTTGACTTAAGTAATTAAAATATAGACATTTTAAAGGATAATACATACAATACTCATCTCGAATGAAACATGTATATTTCGTAAATGATTACTGCTGAGAAAAATGTTATACATAAAATATGCATATAGTGGAATCTTCATATGTTTACTCAATTATATAAATGCCGCTGAGAATGATGATAATTTGATTATTGAAGGTGTGCATTTTGGTCAACTTTCCTATATCATAAAACATGTGGCATTTTAATCAAAATAGTTTACAAAAGGTTATAGAATAGTCATTGTCTTACTCATATATTGTGTAGCGAAACTTGCTCTAGGCCAACGGTTACAATTTAGATCCCAAAAATATCCCATTATTCTTCAAACTAATGTAAGCAACTTTTAGCAATCTTTTCATGCCACTATAGAAAATCATGGGCACTAGTCCTATGTTTCTAAATTTTCCTTAGGAGCATCATCATCATCATCTTCATCATCTTCTTCTTCTCCTTCTTCCAAGATCCATCAATTGGTCTTACCATTTTTTGTCGATCTTCGAATTGATCCTCTTGCTTTTGGGTTGTAGCTACTTGTGACTAGCATTCTGTTTACCTGATCTTTCCAATTATATTGTTATTCTTTCATTATTTCAGAATATTTCAGTTCGTTCCTAAGAATCTTCACTTCTTTTTATCCAATCGAGTATATCCGGCTATGAATCTCAGAAATGTTATTTATTCTGTCTCATTTTTTTGTTACCCTGGTTCGCAGCCGTATAACAAAATAGACTAGTGCTATAATTTTATAAAACTTTGGTAAGCTTCTCTTTCTCATTCTTTTTCCTAATGTTATTCGTACTGCTCCACAAAACTGGTTAAGTTTTATTAAGTTTGCTATCAATTTCACTTTTTGTATATTACTGAATAATCCAAATATTTATAGTCGTCCTCCATGGTCTAGTGGAACCATGCGAGTCTCTAGTCCCCGAGATCATTGGTTTAAATCCGGCGGAGGCCTATGGATTTTTTTTCGGACGTAAAAATCCTTAGCATGTCTTCCTTCGGAAGGGAAGTAAAGGCCGTGGTCCTGTGTCGTAGATTTAAGGCACGTAAAAGAAACTCAAGCCTAATAAAGAGGCGTCTGAGAAAATTTCCGGATGTAAAAATCGTCGCTTCCGTAAATGGCTTCCTTCGGAAGGGAGGTAAAACCGGTGGTCTCGTGTACGGCACGTAAAAGAACCTCAAGCCTGATATACACGCCTCTGAACAAAATTTCCGGCCTTGCACGCCTAATATAGAATGAGACTTGAGAACGTTAGTAGTTAAGGAGCGTCTATAAATAAAACTCAACTCGTTTATTACCAAATATTTAAATATATGTACAATTACTCAAAGTATTTGTCTGCACTTTAAAAAATTCTAGCATACAAATTAATGAAGGGAAAAATCTAATTTTTTTGGAAACAAAGATCAAATAACAATACAGTTTACGTGTTTTGACAGTTTTTCAAATCATTAATCTCCTCAGTTATATACATTGCTACTTTTTTGTACGTGGAGTTTTCAAAATTATCTTTAATGCAGTGGGTAGAGCATTTTTGGTGTATATTTATACCCTTTCATCGACACGTGATTCAGACTGGTGGAGAAGTAAATTCCCGAAGTCATAAAAAGTGAGCGGAAAATGAGTAATCAAGGCAAAAACGTTGAAAATCCCCAACTTTGACACTTTATTCCTCCGTAAAATAATATCCTATTTTCACTGCAAAATCAAGTAATACAAAAAAGTGCTCTATTTAATGGATGTTAAGATCATTTTGAAAACACCATATACAAATGAGTTGCAATTTTGGCATATTTTTAAAAAAGTTATAAAACTGATAAAATGAATAATCTGAAAAACCGTCAAAACACCTAAACTGTATTACTATTTGACCTTTATGTCCAAAACAAATTGGATTTGTCCTTTTATTAATTTGGCTGCTAGAATTTTTTAAAGTGCAGACGAATACTCTATTGAATAACTGTAAGTATTATCTTCTTCACTATTTTATTATCTATCATTAACTTAACCGTAATTGGTTAGTGGCCAATGAATGCCATTGGTCTTTGGTCGGAAGGTAGAAGCTGTCTGATGTAATTTAAAAAAAGCTTGTTGTAAGGAATTTTCGCTTTCACTTATTATATGACGATCTTATTATGCATATCAATTAATGCTGCAATCCGTTGAAGATCATTTAAGATTGTATGAGATGTATAGCTTCAAATAAACGCTGCAAAGGTGACAAGTGAAGTAGTTCTCTAAGACATGTATGCAGTTGATGATAATAAGCATTAATTGCGTTAGGCAATTTATTTGCCTCGCTGCAGAGCTTATGACCACAAATTTTGAAGAGACGGCTTAATCTAGCTGTCACGCTATTTGGGGTCTTCCCGAATCTTGGGTGTTAGAGCTAAAACCGCACTTGACTATCTATTACAAATGCCATTCCTCCAGTGTTGGACGCTGTAATAGAACTCTCCTCATCCCTTTCTATAGCGGAAATCCAAAATGGCCGAACAGTCATCAATGACTGTTGCAGCCAATGATGACGATCCTGATGACTGAACCAATCCGAATCATTTAATTTCGTATTCTATCTCGCTCTTCCCCGCCCCACCCCTTGTCATTCTCTTTGCCATTACTGCTGCATCACCCCCTCCCTGCATTGAACCCAGGACTCTCGTTCCTGCTAAGCTCCTCCCATTTCATACGCCACTATGTTCCCACCCCCGAAAAGCCCTCTACATCACAATATCCTTTCAATTTAAATAATTAAATATTTTAAAAGCTGAAAATATGTGAAAAAATATTTGGAAATATTAATGGGATGTAGAAAAAGAAACTCAAAAAACACTTTTTTTTTACCCCTTAGCGGATACGGAAAAAACACATGAGCCATTACATAAATTTAATTTAATGTATTGGCTCAGTTTTGTAATTTTTATTTTTCGACATTGTTTAACCCTATTTTATTTTTTCAGTTTTTCTGTTTGACTACTGATGTCGAGCTAAGAGATTTTAACTTTTGTTTACTTTATCTGCTACGTATAGTAAGTAGGGAAAGTGTTGAATTCTACCCAAAAATTTGATACCGAGATTTCACCGGCAATACATGTTTTGAGGCGCCCTGAATCCAAATAAAGCATTTTTTAAACATGTCCGTGTGTGTATCTGTGAACAGCACAAATCAAAAACGAAAAGTTAAAGGATAAATACCAAACTTAGTATTTGAGTTTAGTATATTCCAAGGATGTGACACAAAGATTTTCAAGAAAATCCCCACTCCCAACTACCCTTTACATGGAACATTTTTCAAAATTTTGATTTTCTAAAAAAAAAGGCTCTAACGGTTTTGAATAAAACACTGTATATGAAAGATATTTACGCGACAAATAAAATGTATATCTTGATTTTTCTGGAAATAACCTAGGAAGCCCCCTTCATTCGGAAGGAATTTTGTATAATCTTGTATAACTTGTAAACGTTAAGCGATAAACGAAAACGTAATTAGTGAAAAATGTAGATCTCTTTAAAACACACAGTTTACTTCAAATAAGTTTTTTGTGGCATAAGTCGTTTTATTAAATGTTCGAATTCTTCAATTAGTCCCATCGATTTTCAGTTGTTTCTCGCGATTGCATGGAAACAGTATGAAATTATAAGGCCAGCATATGGCGTTCAGTTTTTAAACATTTGACTATCGCTGTTCCCTTTGTATCTATAACGAGATGTGTAATGTAATTATTTTTGCAAGCGTTATTTGGATTAAAAGTAGTAGATGGAAATAGTTTAATAAGAATAGTTTATATACTCACTAATAATGATAGAGGGCAGAGAAAGTGTAAATGTACCACATCAGGTCCTTTCACTAGTAATCTGGAAGCAGCTAGACTATGCGAGATAGATGACTTTAGAGTTTTCATCTGCACTTCTCACCTTAGTTTTATTGCCTTTTTACTGTCACTTGGATGTGAAAATCGTACACCGAACCGAAATTTACCTGTGCAGCTAGGGAACAGTACAAGAAACCCTAATCAGATTGATCTGAAAAATAATGTCACTCTTAATTCCTATTGCCACTGAGTCATTTCTCTTGGCATTGTTAAGACCATTATACCAGCTAACTTACCATTACAGTAGTGTCTTAAAGCAAGTGTGTTACACCGGGGACGCTAGAGATTCGTTACTCTAGTTTTTTTAGCTACTGCACCAAAATTTCCTGCTCAGTGCAGATGCACACCTATGAATATATAGACTGTTATTACTGGTGCGGTATGCTTGGTAACGGCGGTCTCCTTTACTATCAGATTTATTGCAGGAATCCATTCATAGTCTTTTGTTCCGTTTCGTGAACAAAAGACGCCTATACCCACTTGATAAAAACACAGAATACCATGCTTCTACCATATCTTGTATTCGGTTCAATTGTGAGGTTTGTGGTCGAATACAAAGCTGTTTAGTTATTAGCCGGTTCGTTAAACCGTCTTAAAACATTAGGCTCCATGGTCAATAAAGGTCCATTCCAAATTAATGGGTATAGGTATAAAACTCTAACACAGCCCAAGGACAAAAGCTTGCGGTCCATAACAATGACAATTTTATTACGCAGAACAATTATTTTTTATCTAATACACTCTTAATGTTTCAATTGTTTTATAATTCGCTGATAACAATGCAGTTGTTTGTAATCTTTCTTTTCTTGGATTGTAAGTTTGATTTATAATGCATGCGTTTTTCTTAACTTAATTTCTGCTTACCTATCGCCACCTCTACCAAAGTTCCTACTGATGCGGTCCAATCTTTAAACTCTACGTATGCGTAGCTGACACTGTTTCCATGCGGTGCCTTGCTCGAATCTCAGAATTTTATTCTCTTTCTATTTTACAGAATTCCTATCTACGTGACTTTTGTAACGTACTGAACTCACCCTTACTGCGTTCCAGGAATCTTTATGCTAACGCGTTCGCTACTCGTCTGTTACTAATGACCATCCCTAACATATCTCGCTAATGACCTATTTCTCCGGACAAATCTTTTAACTCAGGCTTATTACATTATACATTGATTTCAATACAGAAATTATTTATTGCAATTATTTCTCTATATTGCTATCATTTCTGTATTTAATTATCTATATCTTCCTGTCAATAATTACAGTAGCAGGTGTAAAAGAAAAGCGCAATACTGTTGTTCTATGAGAATATTCATATTGTAATAAATTAATTCAATCACTCATATATTTCCTATCCATTCTAAAAACACAAAACTCTTCTGTGCTTCTTGACTAAAATGAAATTAATGTTAAAAGGTGGAGTAATTTAGATAAGCTTGGTAGGAATATTTTCGGCAAAATTGTGTTTGTGAAAGCATAGAATGCTGTCCTTTCAGCGGGTGTAGAGGTGCTGCAGGCATAACGGGAAGGGCTTTCAAAATGCGACATGCAACTAACTTGCCGCCTTAAGTGGTCATTAATGACTACAAAATTATGAAAGATACAACTAAATGTGTAACAGAACTTTATCCCTTTGGTTTGTCTCTTAAAATGAGTGTATTCCAATTCATATTCAATAATAAGTATTCCATCCATCATGTAAATGCATACGATTGCAACTACCACAAATTACAGTTGTCATTTTTTGTTTTTTTAAGGCATACCTTATTTCCTGAGTTGTAGGACCTTTTACTCTAAAAGCTTGAAAGGGAAGTATAAGAGTTCTTCCATAGATAAATATCTGAAGGAAACAGCTATATAATCTGATATGTACACAGCACGATTTTGCAGAAATATGGTGTTGGAAGAAGAACTTACGGTCTAGCGGTTTTTGCAGCTGTACGGGGTGTTTCCTCGGTTTGTGGTTGATATCGCCGATCACTACTGTAATAGACCGCACCCTTACCAAGAAGAGACTCAGCACGGCCTGCTCGGGGTCATTGTTCGTTCATAGGCAGGTGTCGTCCTCGAAGAGCCTCCAGTTACTTGTGATTTACGGCCACCAGCCTTCGGTGAAAAAGATTTACTCCCACAATGTGCATCACGGCACTCCATTGCATCTTTCTTGCCACCAATACCGTTGTGATATTACATACTTGGTTGCTTGTAAAAGGTCCATCTTCTCCGACGTAGCAATTCACATAGTGGTGAAGGGTTTTATGGTTTTGATAATTAATTGTTACTCCATACATGCCGTATGTAGGCTAAAGTTGGAAAGGTACTCGTAGAATCGGACGGAAAATTATAATGCTATAGCCGGGATTTGAGCCATGAGTCGTCAGCTTTCTATGTCAGTTAGGGAATTTAATGCCTTCCCGGCATTTTGCTACGGTAGCTCAGTTGGTTAGAGCAACGGCACGGATAGCCAAAGATTCATGGTTCAAATCGCAACTACGGCATTGAATTTTTCAGTCGGGTTCTACCTTTCTATTATAGTTTTTCTCATTTTAAGCACAGAAGAAAATATTTCCAAAAAAATGTTGCTTTCCACAATTATTCTTAGAACTTGTGCGTTGGTTCGAAATTTGCCTTATTTTATCCTATTATACGCTCCTTTTGTTAGGATTTGCGTTTTCATGTCAATGCTAAATTTATGTCTTTATCATTAATCTAACTTTTCCTTTAATTAAGAACCAATTTTACCAATTAACCAATAAAGATAAATCTTGACAGTAATAGAGAAGAGGACTAATAAAATTCAGTAATAAATAAAGAAATAAAAACAGAAGAAACAGAGAGAGATGTATAATATATTTTAGAAAGAGTCATTTATATACATTTGCCAAAATTGCATCTGAGACTTTTATTACTGCTGGCGCTATTTGCCGAATAAAATTCTTTTTATTGAAAATCGTAGAAAGCACTAGCAAAGAAAGAGGAGCTTTTTCCTTTTATTCTGTTCTTGAAATTTCATGCGTTATAAGATATGCCAACTTAATAAGTGAGCAATACCTTAATAGAATTTTAATGTAATTTTTGCATAATTTAATCCTATATCACAATCTCAAAAACTTTTTACCATCAAACGTAATCAATGATGCGTTTTAAAAAGAATTCAATGTAATAAACCTGTACTTATTCCTATAGCCAATCTTAAGAGTAATCTTTTGGGCTGTTCCGGTTCCATGTAATCCATATGAATCACCAACTTAACGTCTAAAGCAGGTAACGAATATATGAAATTCAAGTCGCCATAATTGTCCTCTTTTTTCTATTTCAATATCCTCAATATATGTTCTGTGCTATTTTTGTCAAAAACATACACAAATATTTAGTTTAGAGCGGTGCCTGTTATCCTCAGACCATAAAGAAAGATAAAGGATTAAATTGAGATAATCCAAAAATTGGCATTAAGATTTCTTTCTTTTATTCGCTGATAAATATGTTATCTTAAACATTTATAAATACATTTTTCATATTGTTTATAGCTTTACATTTTTGAAACAAAATATTTTAAGCTTCTATTACATTAAACAATTTCATCAAATCTGTGCCTGTTACTTATTAGTTTTGCTTTTAATCACTAGATGGTGGTAAGATTTGGTTGGAAATTTGCATTGTATATAAAATATTTAAACATTTTTCTTGTTCCAGTATGTATTTTTTTCTGTAAAACTACTACAGATTTTACAATAAATAATCTTAACGAAGTGCAGCAAAATCGACATATGCTAGACAAACTGAATATAATATATAGTGTTATTAATTGTATAGTTAAGCTCCCCCCAACATGGTAAATTATTTATTAGAAAAAACATATAAAGAAAGAGCTGAAAGCTTACTTAAATGTAATAGAATTCAGCTGGGAACAATTATTGCATTTCTCTCAGGACATGCTCTGTAAAAAAGCATCTTAACACGATGGGAGTGTTTCAGGGTAACTTAGATTGCAGATTGTGCAAGATGGAAACTGGAACAGCCTAGCAAATTATATGCCCCTGTGAGGTCTTGGCTTACAGGAGATATATTGCTTTGAGAAAATGTTTTTAGAAGTAGAAGAATTTGAAACCATCTCTCTTATAAGACTGTATTCCTTGTTAAAGATGCAGACATAATGCATTGGCTTTAAAACGATGTAGGTAGCACAATAAGCCTAAAGCTGAAGTGCGTCCGGAGCAATGACAGATATCTGTGTCGAAAAAGACAAGGCAAGACAAGTAACACCCCCTCAAAAAAAAACGGAATTCAATATATTATGAAATTTCTTATGAACCCAAAATAAATTTCTCTTAAAAGCCAAGTGTAATGTTTCTTTCGCAGTACTGGGAAAACTGCTGACATAAGCAAGAAGTTTCGAGAACCCTCACAAGTACATTGTCCTGTTTAAAATACTACAGATGTTCATTAAACTTATTAAAATTAAGAAGTCGGTAGGTCTGTTACAGTAATCCATTGGCAAACTTGAAAAAATGCACCACTGGAGAGATTTGCGATTTGTTACACCGACTTCTGTTGTCTTGATAAGTAGACAACGGACATGAGAGGGCGTAGATCACATTGGCAAGTTTATGTGCGTCACCACACCCAATCCCCAGGATAATAAATCCTTCACAACCTTATTTAAAGGTTGGCAAGTGTGTCAGTGGAAAGAATTAAAAGAAAAACCCATTAAAATGCGAACACATCTTACAAATTACTCCACTTATATGCTAATGCTTTCATTAAGGCAGCTTACAGTAAAAATCAAGAATGCAGTTCGTTGCTAGTGATGAACAGTTTTATTATGCAACATGTGGTCCGCTAGTCATTTGAAACCATCAGATGTTTCTCTTAAGCTAGCAATATTAAAACTGCAGTCTTTTTAATACGAAGAAATACACTCAGAAATAAACAAACAATTAAACGTGTACTGAGTGTTTGAACATTTTGCAAGTTTTTCTTTCACAAGAGTAAGGTAAGGAAATTTCAGATAAAGAAGGTACAAGTGGTTTTAGATACGAATATTGGTAAAAATCACGGAGAGTTTATTTACTACGTTGCCAACTTCCTCAATTCTTCCCTCTTTGTCTATCTCTTAGCAGTAGGTATTATCTGTTATCTGGTATGTTCTTTCCAAAGCTTTTTAACCATTTATTTACAAGCAATTTCAGTAGTTTCTTTTACACTTCCGGATCAATTTCTATCACCATTCTCCAGACCATTCTTTTTTAAATAGTTGCATTTTGTCTATTCGTTTTACATACTTCATTTGTCCTTATATCGGCACTTCAAATATAACTGCGGGACTTATGATTGGCATTATCGTCTATAACAAGAACTCTACATAATAAAAAAGGAATGAAACAAAATTGAAGTTCTGCAGGACCTGGTGGTCCCTGTGCTCATATATGGCAGAGAATCGTGGATAATAAAAGAAAAGGACAAAAACAAAATTCAAAGAACGGATATGAGATTTTTACGGAACACTAAAGGGTGCACTAGACTGGATTTAATAAGAAATGGAACAACTAGAGAAGAAATAAATGTGTAATAAAATTGAAGTAAATAAATGTAAGTGGATGAGTGAAGAAAGGTACCACTCTTAGTTAACAATTATTACCCTTAGGGAAAAGAGACATCGGACGCCCCAGAAAAAGATGAAATAAAGTGAGGAACGCGAAGACGGAACAGGAAAATGCTAAACCTTGAAATGAAGAACAATTATCGTCCATTGATTTTATAAAAATTCAGAAACTAGTTTCATATGATACCAATGCGAAATTGAACAAATTGTTTCTTGGTTTTTCAAAATTGTATTAAAACAATTCTTAACTCAGAAAATTAGATAAATGATCTAGTGAAATGTTAGATAATCACTTTGGTAATTTTTTCATCAATCAGTTTATTTATTTTCTGTTATTTTTTTCAAGTGTATTACAATACGTAATCTTTTCCTGAAAACACGTTTTTTATCTAATAATCACATAACACTGCGCTAAAAACTCGCATTTCATGCCTTTGTATTAATCACGAGATAGCTTTGTTATTTTTATTCATATTTAAGATTCCTGCATTTTGAGACCTATTTGCTTATGCTTGGTACTATAACTAGTTTGTTTCCTTCGTGCTACTTCATAAAACGTTTTATTTGTGGACACGCTTTAAAGTCCTCAGTTCAAAGAGTATACGTGCCCTTCTTTCACACCATTGGAGGTAATAAGTTAGGAAAGTTATCGCTCGATTCCTATTAATGAAAGCATGATGTCTATTGTCAAGTGCAACAGCAAATCCTTACAGACATAGAGAGCGAAATACACAATGTTGTTAATCACGACCGTTAACTTTCCACTCAAACAGCAGTGGAATGTGATAGGTCCATAAGTGTTCACTGATATTTTCAACCTTCAACCGATTCTTACTTTTATTAAGATAAGTTTTCCTTGACTGCGTTCCATTAATGCGTTCATAAAAATCGCATTCAATAGCTCACTTGAATTTTCAATCAAAACTATTTTCCGAAATAGATTATTTTCAATTTCTCTAGAGCCTACCTACTTATTTAACTATTACTTGTCTAGGCTTTCTGAATACAAAAATTAATTTTTAGGAAAAGGTTTGTCTATGTTTATGTGTGTCTGTGAACAGCATAACTCAAGAACTAAATATCGGATAAATTCTAAAGATCCGACACTCAGATTTTCAAAACATTTTATTACCCTAAACTACCTTTTCCATGGACAAAATTTCCTTAACTTTTCATTTTGTCAAAAATATGTATCTAACCATTTTCTTGACAATACCATATGTTTAAGATATTTGCATGACCAATAAAATGTATATCCTGAATTTTCTGCGAATAGCCTATGAAGTCATCTTCATTCAGAATTAAAAGGGTTGAACTTACCACACAAAAAATGTGGATCTCAATAAAACATATAAATTGATGTTATACACACTTTTTGATGCATTAAACACTTCTGGCATATTTTTAGCATCAATGTTTCTCGTGGTCATTAGTGGAATTTCAGAACCAGCATACAGCGATCCGCTTTTTAAATATTTGACTATCGCATCAGTCGCCCATATTCCTCTTGTAGCTATGCTACAGCGAAATGTATAACGAAACCATTTATGTAAAAGTTTATCTCGATTAACGTGGAGTAGATGAAAAATGAAGTTCGTAATGCTTTTAGTAGTGTTCTTGCTGCATAGACACCACAGACGGTGGAGACTGATGATACACGAAGTGAAAGAATAATATTGTGAAAGGATTCCTCCCTGGCATTTGCCAGTTATGAAGACTGAGGAAATTCTGGAGAAAACCGGTCAGGGAGGATGATCCTGGCAGGATTTCAACCGCGAATTTTCCCTTTACGAGTCCGTGTCTTAACCACTCGGCCACCAGCTTCGATAAATTTTTGTAAGAATATTTTATAGAAGAGATATAAAAGTTAATTATAGTGAGTATAGGAAGTAATGTGAACATAACACACCAGTTTTTTTTACCTAAAGTGAATTCAAACCAAAATAAGAGCAGCAACGAATTGCTGGCAATATAAAACAAAAAAAGTATAACACTCGCTCTTCAGAGTAAATTATTCTGAAGACTAGGCTTTTTATTTTCTCTACCAAGCACCTAGTAGGTAGAGAAAGTATTGCATTCCACCTAAAAATTCGATACCGAGATTTAACCCACATACTAATTTTAAGTTCCCCTGAATCCGAAAACAATTTTTAGAAAAAGCTGCGTGTGTGTGTCTGTGACAGCGTAATTAAAAAACGAAAACTTGGGTAAATGCTAAACTTTGTATTTAAGTTCAGTACCTTCCAAAGACGCGACATGAAGATTTTCAGGAATATTCTCCATCCCAAACTACCGTTTACCTGGAAGATTCGTTTTTTTTTATTTTCTAAAAATGCCTCTAACCATTTTAATTAAAATACAATATATTAAAGATATTTACATGACAAGTAAAATACATATCTTGAATTTTCTGGAAGTAGCCTATAAAGTCTTCATTCGGAAGGAATTTTGTATAATGTTGTGTAGCTGGTATACGTTAAACGATAGGTGAAAACGTACTACACGTTATTTCATATAACGTTTTTTGCAGCGTCAGCCATTTCCGAGATAACCGTTATTAATGGTTCGAATTGTTCAATACTTAGCCATTCTTTTAGTCCTGTGGATTTTCAGTTGTCTGTCGCGATTGCATGGAAAGAGTATGGAATTTTAAGGTCAGCGTATAGTGTCCATTTATAAAACATTTGAATATCGCCGTTCCCTTTGCATCTATAAGGAAATGTGTAATGCGGCTATTTTTAGAAATGCCTATCTTGATTAAAATGAAGTAAATAGGAAAATAAACTTTCGTAAGAATAATTTGTATACCCACTAATAAGCTGCAGAGGGTAGTGAGTGTAACACTCAGATTTTTTACCACCAACTGTAAGATATACTTGTAGCTCAAATTTGTTATGAGATACTGGGAGTAATCTTATACTGAAGGTCTACCGCACAGTAGAGGGGAACCTCCCAAGAAGAAGAACTGGTGTGAAGGTACGCTATTTTTTTCGGTGTCGTTTATAGCTTGAGGGTGTATCTAGGATCCAGGTATAAATTATTGGGGGTAATTTAAGACCGGTAGCCGATCTCTATCAACACTACCCACGTCATTTCTTGTCTAAGAGACCACACATACACAGCAGCCGTCCGTTTCATTCGGCTTGATAAACTTTCTCAACAGACTGCGCTTCTGCTTGCACACTGTAAGTTGGCTTTCACATTGCGGGGTCCTCTATATCTGAATCTAAGAATCACATAAGAAGGATTTAGATATTACTTTCTCTACTACAAACCTACCTAAGTGGACAAAGTATTATATTCCATCCGAAATATTCGATACTGAAATTCCAGCAAAAATATACGTTTTGATATTCCTTGAAACCCCCCCCCCCAAAGAAGAAGAATTTTTAGTAAAAGGTCCATGTATATGCCTGTGTATTTGTACTGTCTGTAAACAGCATAACCCATTTTATTAAGGAAGGGTTGCAGGTTTTAGTTTAGTTTTTAGTGTTATATACTGACAAGAAAGAAAAAATAACAAAAGACGTGAGTATAATGTCAATCATGCTCCTAGTGTAGTATGCTTTTTAAAGGCATCTAAAGTCATCAGTAACAAAAATATGTTGAACAAAATTAGTATGCATTCCCATTTGTTTTCTCTGTATTCACTTATTTTTTCCAGACCATTTAGTTTTAGTAATTAATTTATTTGTAGAAATGTTTATTAAAACGCAAAAGACTTGACAAGTAGAGGTCTAAATACATACACATCTGAATATTTTTCCCAAGAAATGTTTTTGAAATTAGAAAATTTGTAAACTTTCGGCTTGCATTGGCTAACTCTCTTTACGTGAAACAAGATTGAAATGTCTAAAATTAAACGAAGATACACTTACAGAATTACTATGAGAGCACGCTTGCATCGTCGCTCGCTGACAATATCAGAAAAGCACCGCTTCGAAGCCAGTCACTCCCGGGGAATCGAGCCGGCACCCTCCGCTAGACAATACCCAGTACATTCCCTTCCTATAGCTTAGGCAATGCGCTTTTTAAAGCACTTTTAGGCCTATGAAGCATTGAACTTAAATTTTTGTGGACTAACCATGCACCGGAATAGCTTTATTTCGGCACACATGGCCTTGAATAAGAAAAACATGTATAGTATTTCTATCGTTATTTCTACGTTATCGAGTAACTTTTCATGATATATGAAGTACATAAAAATCACCTGCCCACAGGTAAAAACAATTCCAGCACAAATGTATCTGACAATAGACCAACAACCTGTTCTAACCGGGTAGTTATGCAGTTTTAGAATTTCTTCCTCTTTCACAACCTAACTGCTTTCTTGATGAGCTGATGGGTATTCATTGAGTAATCATCTTTCAACTCTGAAATGGCATTAAGAATGACTCAGAAATGATGGGAACTTAGAAGCAAATAAGTAGGTACGTAAAACCAAACGAGATAGAAGTATTTTTACAACTATTTGCTGTATTTCTTTTGAATCTCGATAATTAAATACGAGGTTTTTTTATTGTGCAAAGTATTATTCAGTAAAAATGGATACAATCACTTGTACTGGAGTGCTGGATATAAAAAAGCTACTAAACCTCAGATTTACTATTTCAATGAATATTTTACTGTAAACCCTACACACACTTCAATAATGTAGTATATTTTCATGGTTATATATTTTTAGGTTCTGGAATAAAAATAACTTGTTCTTGAAAATTATTTCAGAAAATACTTCAAAATGAACTTGTAAAAGTTATAATTTCTATTATTATTATTATTATTATTATTATTATAGCAATCAATAAATCTCTACTTTAACATACTCTTGACAAACTGTGCAATGATTCTGTTATAGAAATTAGGTAAACTCCATTTTTTTTCTTGCTGAAAATATTTATTAGTTTTTTATATTACTTCTTAAGATATAAGCTTTAAAATGTAATTGCATGAACCCATAGATAATGGAGGTATAATATTATAAATATGGAAAATCTGTTTTCTAAACTTTAACAGAGTTTTTAGACAGCAAGGCCTAACAGTAGAACTTCTAACACAGTGCACACGAGCCTAAAGCCTTAGATTATCGCACTAACTAGCTTTGGTTTCAAGTCAAATCACATGGCAATTACCCTTTGTATTTGCAAATGTTAAATAACTCGACTTGGATTGATTAAGTTTTACTTTTCATAGTTTTTTTAGATGATTTAATTTCTCATGACGCTCGCATTACATGTTACAGCACAAATCGTCATACTTCAATTTATTGCACTTCATTATACAGCTAACCTATAGGTTATATTGACAGTCTTCTGTTTTCTTTGATCTAAAACTTTATTCTTTTATCTAGAATAACCAACATAAAATTAAATGGCGGAAATTATGAATTCAGAAAAAAACTGAAATGGAAGAGCCAGTAGAAATTACAGAAGCAGCAAAAAGAATAATACTATAAGTACTTACCCAAAAAAATCCAGAAAGCAATATGATATAGCATTTAATCGCTTCATTGCCTGGTATAAGGTAAAACTCACGTTGAAAATAATTTCATTGAAAATGACTGCTAGGAATCAACAAAACAACAAAACATCTGACATCTGTTTTTTGTACATCATTTCTCTTGTTTCAAGAACCGCGTTCTAAAGGTGATTTTTCTTAGTTTCGGGAATCAATATAATATTCTTTATTTTTACAAATTTGAGCACAGTCTAAAAATAGCATATGCCATTGCGTTAAAAGTGGTTTTATTTTCCTAAGATTGCAAACATTCTTACTCGCAAAATAAAACCCTACTTTTACCCCTCTTATCATAATCTACTGTTTCTTTATTTTAGAAATCCCTCCTGGGGTGAAAAATGTAGTTTTAGATTTTACTTTCTCTGGCAGTTCTTGTATCTGAGAACATTTTAAAATTGATATTGTTGCTAATTTTACAGTTTAAATTATATAAGCTTGCATTTTTTATACAAAAAAAAATTCGAAACCTTCTGATGCGGTGGTATATAAAATATATCATACTATTTTTCTGCATATAGTAACCCTGTTAAGCACTTTCAAATAATTGCCTTTCCTCCAATGCTGTTTTCATCGTTGACCTCTGCTAGCGATATTTTTACTTATACGAGTATGAAGTACGTTGTTAGTGACATAACATGCATGTGGCTACGCCGATTTATTAATTTATATTGAATTTCTTCTTCGCAATATTCCTATAAAACTAATTAGTAAATGACAACAATGAACTTCTTTTCAGACAGGAAAAACTATGAATGAGGAAGCTGCTAGTCTTCTGTAGGAACCATATGATATATCTGATTTTAATGACGGAGAATTTATTCATAAAACCGGTAACAACTATGACAACTACCTACATATAAAAAAAGAAGAGAAGTTATTTTGACAAGGACATGCCCTCAGAAGAAAATAGGAAACTTATTTTCGTTATATTGAAGATGAAATTAAAATATTTGCGTTTTACTTAGAGCTCATTTCATGATATATAAGCACAAATATCACCGAAAAACTTAAACAGATTGAAATTTTGACTATTAGATAACAATGAAAGCATACAATGAAGAAATATATTTATGGCTTAAAATGAATCTAAAGGATATTAACAGAATTACCGAAAGTTTATTGGCGTTTATTTTAATTATTATAAAATTTCTTATAAAACTGTTTTGTTTTAATAATTAAAATTAAATAATAATATCATTAATATAAACCTAATTTTTACAAAATGAGAACACTAGAAACAACACGTTAATTTGTGGACAAAAGTTATAAAATAATAAGAGGGTTGGCTTCCATTTATTTTTTGAATAACGTTTAACGCCCGTTCTTGCTACATACGACATCACAAGAGGTCAGCAATGAGGGTACCTTAAATGGAATCATAATTGAGAAAGAATTTATGTTGCGAAGGAAAGGTTCCAGGACTAAATTTAGGGCACTTGCTAGTTGTGAGGACTGAGGAACATCTAGAAGATGCTTAATTCAGGGAAGACTGTCGTGTTAGGAGCAGCTTCTAATGACAAGGAATTCCTCGTATCTTTTTAACAGCTAAATGGTGTTATAATTGATTTGAAGAAAATTTCCGAGGTGATTCTTACAAAAGTGCTAATTTATAAACTTATTTATAAGAACATCTGCCAAAAATAAAATTAAAAGTAAATAACAGTAAGAAAGTAAACATTAAAACTAATGCACTAATTTCGAACTAAGTTTATATGTTTATTACTGTAATTTATATTGTGTCTTTCGATTTTTACCTACTCTCCTTGCATTTTCTTTGTTCAACAATTACAGTTATAGAGACCTTGCAGCTACATAGCATGCATTGTGTCCCAAATAGTCCCATTTTCCAAGAAGGAAGTTATTAACTTAAACGCTTGCCCCCGGGACGTTTTTGACTTCAATATGTAATTTTAGAATTCCGGTTGACAGACTGAAGAAAGAAAGAAAAAAAAAAAAGTCAGGAAGTCTGAACAAAAACCGCAGGGTTGCATTTCTTTCAATTAGTGGTTCATTCAGCAAAACAAGGAGGTTCTGTCAACAGCCGTAACTTTCTTTTGATAGCATCGTAAACTGGAACCAGTTACTGCTCGCGATTAGCCAGATCGCTGAGAGTTTGCGGTCGAAGGAAAAGTACTTTGCGGTCGGTGCTATAGCTTGTTGAAGCAGGTGTCCGGCGGTGTGAACAAGGCAGCGCCTGTCTTCTTATACCGCCCCCTTCCTCTACCGACAACAGTGTCTTACGTTCCACAAGCCAGCTGAAACTCCTCCATATAATGCGCTAGCTGCAAATTTAAACACAACTAGTGTCGCCCCTCAAAACGCTAACAACAACAAATCTTTCAATTATAATTGTTGTGTATTACAAAAATTGTGTATGTCATAATTTGCTGCTTTCAAAGGTCTTTGTTACTGTGCGCTTCTGTTAATTTATTACTTTAACTTCTACCCCAAAACCCTGCTTAACGGAACTGCGCTTAACCGAAACGGCGGAGATGGAAAGAAGAAATGAAAAAAAAAAGAACGTAAGAAAGCATGAGCGAAAAAAATACGAGAGTTCAAATTCGCGCTTGCAACATTGCTGCGAAAACTGCCAGCGTTCTTTTGCCCCCAAACCTAAATTCCAATACAGGTACTTGGTGCTGTATGCAGTCAATCCTCGCCCTTTACCCCACTTTCTAAGAAATATTGTGGCATTATAACAAGTGTCAGCTGCTTGCACAAGCGGAGGATCGCTGTTATTTTACTATTGGTATTGGTCAGTGTGGTTTATTTGATTTAAAATGTCAGGGAAAAGAAAGCAAGCATGCTGTAATAAGCATTGAACAGAAACTCGAAGCCCACAGCGGATGCGGGATTCAAAGCATTAGAGCTAAGAAAGACTACAGATTCCTATTCAAGTCTTAAGAAATTTGAATTATGGCACTATCAAAAACACAAGACGTTTTATTTTTAGACTGCCTTGCGTTTTGTAAAACAAATCATTCAACCAACATCAACAGATATAATGCTTATTAAAAGGTGGTGTGATGTAGCCGCTTGTAACATTGCGAGAGAAAAATTCAGAATTTTTTTTATGAAGTAGCCTTTGTAAGTACTAAATGCATATTTTAATACTGCTATAGTAGCATTTTTTATTAAAATTATTACAAGCATTTGGAATACAATTATTTTCTTCCTTTCACTTCATAAAATCGTTGCCATCGATTATCCGAAAAATTGCGTTATCCGAAATCGGTTAAGCGGGGTTCTAGTGCATTTACCCATAGTAAGTAGAGGAAGAAAGTGTATATCGCACAAAAATTCTATAGTGAGAGTTTATTGGATATGTGCTTTTCGAGGTCCCCGGAGTCGAATAATGACATTTTAAAAAAAAAGATCCAGGACGAAAATTCGCTTAAATACCAAGCTTTGTATTTAAGATTCAAGGGTGCAACACAAAGTTCTTGAAGAAAATCTCCCTATCCCAAACTACACTATACATGAGATATTTTCGTTATTGTTTATTTTCTCAAAAATGGCTCTAGCATTTTGATTAATATACCATAATATTGCGTGGCAAATAGAATATAGAATAATATACCATAATATTAAGATATTGCGTGGCAAATAAAATGTGTATCTTGAATTTTTGGGAATAGCTTGTGAATTCTCTTCATTCTGAATGAATTTTGCATAACCTGTAAACAGATAAAAATTTATTACACATTCTTGAGCTCTCGAAATTAAAAAGAGAAAGAATTAATGAGAAGATTTTAGGAAGTTTCCCGCCACCAAAAAGGTTTTACGTGTAAACTGTTCGTTATGTTTTATTTTCCCAAATAAGCTTTCAACGACTTTGATTAAAATGCCATACATTGAGATTTCAGTATGACAGATATTATGCACACTTTTAATGTTTTATGAATTGGCAGTGAAGTCTTAATTTCAAATGATTTTTACATATGACAAGCAATAAAAGGTAAAATTTAGTACAGAAAAAGAATGTGAACATTATCAAATATAAAGCCTATATTAAATATAAGTTTTTCTTCATTTTTCCTTTTCAAAACATTTGTTGCTGTTGATTTAAAATTTTCCAGTATTTTAGGCAGTGAATTTTATAGCTTTTTTCTGGTTCTTTTGTTTCTCACAAAATCATGCAAAGAGTAGGCAAATCATGCATATATAATTTTTAAGCAGATTAATTTTTGTCTCAGCCCACAAAATTTATAGGATCACCGGATTACCTAGCTGAAATCATTCATGACGAATATCTATAATGATTTACAAGAAGCCGATAGAAAACAAGCCTTTATATGTATAATTTGTAGAACAGATATGGAAGTAAATGATAAGTATAAAAGATCGTGCGACTGATACATAACCGTCTTTTTTAATTTTCTCTTCTTCAGATTATAGGACTGCATGGCCAGCATTTATTTGCTTCTTTCAATGAAGAGCTATCATTCATTTGGCACCGACACAGTTGAATGTGCTGAGGTTTATTATGAACTGCAGTGCTGCGCTCTACCGCCAAGACGTGGTATTCAATATACGATCAAACTCCTGTACATTGTTTCTCCACTTTCTAACCTGAAAACATTTTTATATGGTAGTGCCCATATATCACTTATGGATTTTGCTTGCCTGAGTAACATTCGTTTAGTCAAAGTATAAAATATATATTGCTTTTCTGATTTTACATATTGTGCACATTCAAATGGCATGAAAAACAGTAAATGTGAATATTATTTATATTCCAATTCCGCAGTCCCAAAAATTTTACTTTTTACGATTACCTGATGTGAAACATTTTTTTTTTCAGTTTTTTTATTTTTATAGGTTACAAAACTTCTGATAGAGGGAAATTTAATAAAAATTTTCAACGTGATTATAAAGCTTTTAGATACCTTAACATATTCCATAAAACGGAAGTTAGTGCATTTGTGCGATCGAATTACAGATTTCGAAAAGTTGGACTGAAAATGTAAGTTGTGTTGGAAATCTTCCCTATTACCTATAATTTTGTTTGTTAATTTATATAGTTTTGGAGGCTTGGATTTATATAAAATCAACTTATTTTGGAATAATGTGTATGCTATTATAAATGCGTTAAATTATTCTGCTCGTTCTCTAAAATATGGAATGATGCTTTTAATAAATGTTCACTGGAATTAACTTCTTCTTCTTTAAACCCTTTGGCTGTCAGACATATTTTACCTCTTTCCGTCCATTTCTTTCACACTACTCTATCCATACATATTATTTTTATTTCAACCACTGTTTTTCCTACTTTTTGGGACTTTTTATATTATGTTCTCCCATTTAATTCCTGATCTTCCTATTTCTCCTTATACTCTCAGCTCTGTTGCTTGTTTAACTTTCCTTTCCTTCTTCTTTCTATAGACATGTCCAAACCTTCAGTTATTGGTTTCTTTAATTTTACCTCTTCTCTTATGCTTTCATTTCTAATCCCCTCTCTTAAAGCATTTTCCACAATTCTTCTTAACTAGGTATTTCATATCTACTACTGATATTTTGCTTTTATGTTTGTTTAATAGTGCCAAGATTTCAGCTGTATATTGTAATATTTGTTTTAGTATTAAGTTATATTCTGTATTCCGTGGAATTAACAAATTTGGAATATGTCAACTGCTCCTGCTTTAATCTTCTTGAAATTAGTGTTTTCTGTCTGTATAATAATGTGCCATCTCTTCCAAAGAAATAAAAAAGTAAATAATGTACCTAATTTTTGTTAATTTTGGAAGCAAGTTAAAGTGGAGGAAAAGTAACGTGGACGTCACAAAACATAGAAGTTAATTCCGATTAGGTATTCTTAGAATTATAAAGTGGGAATTATAATGCAAAATAAAAATTGCCAAATTCTAATAAAATATAGCTTGCTGGAAACATATATTTCTTTTACTTCAGGTATATTGTATTACTAGAAGGATCTCTTAGTCTGGCTATACGAATCCTTGGCTCTTAGGCCAGTTTATCACGAACCACTGTTCGTGCAGTTCATGTTCCACACTATAACAGCACAACAACGGCAGCTACAACATGGGCAAGTGTCAAATCAAAAACCGATTTGCCTTATTGCTTGTTTGGAATGAGTTTTATGGCTTCGTCTTTTTGTTTACATTTTATATTACGTCGTGTTAGGGAACAAAAAATGACGTGATTTAAAGCCGTGAACATCATTAGTCTCGTTGGAGAGAACGAAGAAAAGGTTTTTCGTAACTGGAAATGCATGTAGAAGTTGTCTGCTTCACAGCTGCCTTACAAGTCACATGTTCAAGCATAAAAGGTATTTTACCATTTTTGTGTTTTGTTACAAGCTGTGGACACATGCTTACATTTTTCTATGAGTGAGAGAATACTGAACTATGTTTATTACCAATTCAGTAGAAAAGAACAAACCTGACGAATGATAGTAGAGAAACAAATGGCTTGAAAAGTCTGAGGAGAAATACAAAAGAAGAAATGGTGTATTGTGATCAACCATAAGATCCCCTTCCAGCACAGTTTAAAATGTGGTATAAAAAAAACTTCTAACGAGAAAGTGGTCCATTTAGCAGGACAAAATTAGCAATTTTTTAAATGCAAAGATAATTTTTATGTTTTCTAGAACATAGAAGAAGCTGGGGAAGAAAATGAAGATTTGGGTTTTACAAAATGCATCAAGGATACCGACACTTACTCGTAAAAGTATTAATATTTCTTGAATTTTCATTTTAATTAATGGTATGAGAAATACCCAAATCATCTGAATTTTTACAATGATCTAAATAGATTCAATAAGATTATTAAGAACCAGTTCAGGCTTTCCAAACCTCGTTGTATATTAGGATAAGGTAAGAAAACCATAAGCAATACAAAATGTTGATGTAACATTTGAAGATTTCAGAATGCCCACAATCATATGAAAGTACTTCTTGGGTGCATCAGAAGAGGTCACGGTAGCTGTTAAGGCGTCATCAGCTAAGATCTCTGATTACAGTTCTGAACGAAATTTAGAATTTTTGGGTACCACTATGTCTTCCATATCGAAGCAATAATTTAATTCAACATACTATCATTTTGACTTTATAATTATAGAAGGGAGAAATGGTATTCTTCCAATAAAACTGAGCGTAATAAATTAAATGAGAAAGTAAACTAAAAAAGACAACATTCCGAAATACAAATGTATTGAATAATGGATGGAATGTAGGTTCTACTAACTTCATGTATTTGTAGAAAAATATAAAAAAGAATATGAAATGCAGTTCAATAAAACATTAAACGTCCTACTTTATGACAGGAACAATCCTAAAGGGATAATAATTAATACTCTTTTAAATATGCTTTCTTTTTACAGTAGCTCGGGGAAAAAGGACAACTCCAATAAATATTTCAAGTGTTTTTATAATTTATTCAATGAAGCAATCCCGAAAAACAACGATAATGAATGTTAAGCACGATAAAATGTTTTTGTGCTGAAGCAGATATTTCTTTCCTTCCTTTATCTTTTTTTTCGAAATTATAACTGGGGATGTCATCAATGGCAGGAACTATTTTTTGTACAGTGATATTAAAAAAATTCTGCACTTAGCGCATGTGTGCGAGGGAGAACGCAGAAGAGGGAGTGTGACGGGTGGAAGAGATGGGGTGGAGTGACGAGTTTAGTGTCGCTGCCATACAGGGACAGGGTTCGAATCCCGCCCATGGACATGTATTTGCCGCATGCTAAGAGCAAAGGGGAGGTGCTAATGTGTGGCAACTGGGTGGAGTTTAGACCTACAATATCAAAGTATCTTGTTCCACCCCCGCCTCTACAGATGCAGACTCCCCTGTTTCAGAAATCCAAAATGGCCGAACGATCCTCAATGACTGTTCCAGCCAATGATGATGACGATCGACCAATCCGAATCATGCAATTATTTTATCTTCTCTCTCACTCTATGCGTCCCACCCCTAGCCTGTTCGTCCCCTCCGCCATCGAACCCAGGACCCTGCAGCCACTCCCTGTTCCACCCTCTCTCACCCCTTCTAACAGTCTCCCAAACGTAATTTAAATAATCAAACATAAAAAAAAAACTGCTCGTGCAGATAGTACGAATTCATGTATGAGTCATGAAGCAGATCCCCCTGGATATTTTTTCCCCCTTCAGAGATTCGAAGCAGGGTTATAGTGCTAAAGTTTGCCGCTTGGAGCATGTGTGTGCACGCACAATATCCGGTATGCCATGTTCAAACTTCCTTTTCACATTTCCTTTGCTATGTTCAAATAAGTCGATAAGAAAACCCATGTATGGTAAGGCATTTCTGCCTGGTCAAGTAATTAATTAATAAGTCAATTCAAGATAAACGTGATTTCATTTCCGCTTTTACCATGCAATAAAAGCGGTATCTTACCCAATCAAGGCCTATGCTAAGAAGTAATTTCATGTAAAAGTGACAAACATAGGACGTCCTTCAGCCAAGATTAAAACCAAATTGTAAATTATCATATAATTTCAAGTGTGTTCACTTTGTGGCAGGAATAATACCACACCCCTTGTAATATTCTCATTTTGTACATTTTGGAAACAGTTTACTGAAAATTATAAACGATTAGAGGCTCTCTGTATAAACTACCCCGATAGTATACCTTTTCCAACAGAATTTGTAATGTGTTGAAAACACTTTTTTTTTCAAACTCCTATTTATAAAATTTCGGCTACGAATCTGCTTCAGGTGTGCCTAGAGACACAAAGCAACGCATCTAAAAGGGATTTGATTGCTGGATGTTCCCGGAAGAGACAGTTTCGGTATGTACACAAACCCAAATGTTTATTTCGCTACTTCGTTACTCTCGGCGCTAAAGACTCTTCAACGTTCACGATAAAACATTACAAACCTAACATATTGTTACCCACTCAGCCGTATCCTAACCAAACTTAACAACAGTTCGCCAAGGGTGTTCTTTTTGTTTCTATTTATATGCCACCTTTAACATCTAAGGCAATGCTGGGGGATTTTTGCTTTTGGAACGATTGCTCATGCCGATTATTTAGTGTTGTTAATTTTTGGGTTCTTTTTAAATTCACGCAGACATTCAACTATTTTTCATACTTCCAGACTATAGGAAGGATAGGGAACAATCCCAGCCAAAGAAAAATTCCCACTCTCCAGCCTGGAATCGAACCCGAGACCTCTGTGTTTGGAGGCACTACCAGACCACAGGGGCAGTCAAGGGGCTTAGAACTGCAAGCGCTGAGTACATTTTTTAATGTGCATAGTTTCTATCGAGTTCTTTTGCGTTTGTTTGTCCGTCTCACCTGCCTGCATACAAATCTATATCCACAATAGAAGGCCTACTTACTTTTTATTTCTAAGTTTCGGTTTTGGTATATAGCTAATGTTAATGTTTATAATAAGCTATATAGGTTATCAAAATGTTTTGTTTTCATGTGTTCATGTACTTAAGCTACGTTTTCATTCAAAAAAGGGCAGAGCTGCTTTCAACGAAACTTAGTATGAAATCATACTTAAAAAAAACCATACTTAAAAAAAACCATACTTAATGTTTTTGAAACGTTTTGCTGTTTACAAAATCTCAGTAGGAAGAACGTTTAAGGCATTATGTAAATTAGTATTATGATTGTTGTTCGTGCACGTAAACAACTTAACATCAGAAACACCATGATACCACAGAAAAAAGTTTTATTGTAAGTTTGCATAACATTACAGGAGAGGAAGAATGCGTGGGAGAGAAACGTTAAACCAATAACAGAATAGATGTTAACGTTAATAAAATAACGTTAGTGGAGTTGCGGGATATTCTATCTTTATAATGATAAGATTGTTGACCTATTTAAAATTTAGTTTTAATTGATGCAAAATTAGGGATAGTTAATTTGGAGATCATTCTAACATTTAGAATTTTTATAATTTACTTCCCATAATTACCCGTAATGATAAATATTACAAACGCTACCGCATTGTTTTAAGAATAAGACGAATGCACCTAAAAGCTAATGTACATTTTTAAGATCATATGCTAATACTGTTGTTCTTTCACTTAGATTCACCCGAAATGGTTTATATATAGGGGTGCATAAAACTAGATCTGAAACCAATGGGTTTAACTACAGTTGTAACGCTAAGATTAACAGATGAGGAATTCTTTTTTTTAATTGTTTCGCTTACATATCCTTCGTTAACTATGCTTAGCTTTTAGAAACACTTGTATTATCGTATTGCATTTTTGACAATGGGATTTTAGCTTTAGGTTATACAATTTAGAACTATGAATTACAGTGAAACTTATTCCCACATCCACACCATACTCTACTGCGGTAAGGAAAAATTCTGATCAACGAAAAATTCTACAACCTAGCCAAGAATCAACTGCAAGACCACTGGGATGAGAAGTCAGCACGCTGAACGCTTAACCACAGAGGCATTCAAGGAACACTTTTTTCTAACCCCTATGACAGGCAACGTCTTACCAACTTGACAAATGTTTCGAGATTAATTTATTTTCTGCTTGATACAGAATAATACATTTGAACTTTTTTCACTTTGGTGGCTGCCCTTTCAACCTTTTTAAACCAAAATTCTATCAGATAGTTTGAGTGCAGTGCTGGACCGTAGTCATTTTTGAGAAATCTCAAAACGTATTTACTAAACTATTTCAATCATATAACTAAGAAAAATCGTTTAAGAAATAGAAGAGGAATAAGGAAACATTTGAAACTCGATATTTCACACAAAAAGTACCTAAATACAAGAATTTTCAAGGCATTTTGTGAGGATGTCAGTGTTTCGTTGCGAATCTGAAAACAGCTTACTGTAATTAAAATTATTGTTTATTCTGAGTCCTTTTGTTGGCATTACTACATGCTATATAAGTTAGTGCCATATCTTTACAAATACTTATTAAAACTATGCCTTAAAATTAATGCATTAGAGGCGTTTAATTATTAAGCAAAAGAAACAAGCTAACATGCAGAAAACAACACACAACTTATGAGAAAGTGAAACCATGCTCTGTCAGAGTATCTGACTTACTGTAAAACTCAAATCAACTATGCATGGACACATAAGTCAGCGGAACTGTGCCTGGTTTAGAACCAGGGAAATCCCTTTCGCACTAGAGATTTTTTATCTAATCGCTTCATACTGGTCCAATCCGGGACATTGATTTAGAGAACAACTCTCAAAATCAAAATTGCAGACTCTGCTGAGGGTACGGAATTATTCTAGTTGAAAAAACATTCCGCCGCTCCAGTCAGGAGTAGAAACCGAGACTTCTGGGTGGAGAAACCAAAACGCTGACCATTCGGCCAGTCACAGTCGCTATTCTTCTAGTTTTTCAGATTTTCTCACTTCAAACACGCTTTGAAGTATGCGAGAAAAGGGTATTTTAATATCTATCCCATAGAACATTGCAATAGGCCTTGCTGTTGTTTTATTCAGAACTATCATAAAAGCACAGCAATATTGCATTCTTGTGGTGCCGCGTTCGAACCTTTTCACCAACAACGCCCCTCAAGCGCGTTCCGCGTGACTTTTTTCTGGTGACATCAAAGGTACAAAAAATCAATTTTGATTATGCGTTCAATGAGGACGGTATATATTATTTTTTATATACTTCAGGTGATGTGATCAATATATTCATTCAAAAATTTACACGCTTTGCATAGGTTTTAGTGTTTGTACATGAAAATACCTATAACATTTTATCGATTGATACTGGCATGTCAACATTGAGAAAACTTGATTTAGGACGTTTGAAGCTATTTTTGTATTTAGAAAACCAAATTTCACCCTTTAAACTTAAAACGTTAAAGAAGTTTGTAACAATTCACATGAAAATTAAGGTTTTGTGAATAAGAATATTGTTCTAAATTAACGAAACATTTCTTATGTTTACTTCTCCAGTGGTCTGAAAAAGTGACATAAATGACAAATTTGATATTAAAAATAATAAGTAAGATTGTAAGTCATAGTATTTTAACTTCTCTAAAGAATAAATACCATTTCAGTTTTCTCGCATCGGGTGACTATAACAATAAGTTAATTTTCAACGAGTGTCTGCTAAGGCGAGTGGGAAAATAAGTTTCACTTGTTTTTACAGATGACACATCACTGTTTCATTGCTGTACTGCTTCATTATTTTTTTATTATATCACTAAAGACAATCAAAGTTTTTGTCACAGCGTATATAGGTTTTCCATTCTCTGACAGCGGAAAGCGGCGTTGTGCTGACAGAACCGTTTTACCACTTCGTCGGCACTGGCAAATCGTCTGCCTCGTAGATGCCTTCTTTCTTAGTCTCTTTTCAAATTTTTAAACAAATGAAAATCCAAAAGGTCGATTACGGACTATATTGTGGATGAGTGCTTTTAATTGTGGTGAAACATCTCGTGGATCAAGAGAGCTGTCAGATGTCACTCCCAAGCTATCATAAAACTGTAGCCTAGGTTGCGGCGAGCTTTTGTTCTTCATTCCCGAATAATAAAACACAGAATATTATTTCAATACGTGTGTGGAAGTACAAAGTTTCGTCAAAGGGTGAACTACAAGGCACTCCTTTATTGCACGGAATTGAAGACTGCACCGATCAGAACGCAAGTTCCTGTTTTATAACTACTTCAATGTTATGTTGTTGCATTTGAACTCTATAACAGTTATTAAGTCTCGTAACTGAGTTTGGTGGCAAGGAAAGTTGTAATTAAAAGGTCTTGCCTGACACTTCGTTTGGAATCTTCCTCCATCTATCTGACATGCGCAAACTTATGTAATTAATGTTTTTTTTTCACTGTTTGTTTGTTTTGCATGAGAAGTAGTAACAGTGAAAAATGATCGTTTTTTGTCGTTTCACATTTACTACAGGGGTGTTATTTTGTTTTATATTTATCGAGAACGCGATATTGGTGCGGGATGGATGTGTTGGAGCAATAGACAGAGATGGAGAAGGGATAGGGGCAGATTAAGCCGTGCTTGTTGTTATTATTGTGGCAGAGCAGAGCTGCATCGCTCCCCCTTCTCTCCAACCCCCGCTTTTTTTTCCCGACCAATTCGACATAACTCATCATTGAGGGGATATACGACGAGCAAGTGTAAAAAACTGGACACATCAACAACGCTGTTCAAGTATTGAAGAAATTCATAAATCAATCTTGTGTCAGAAAGTTTGAAGACCATAAAGATATTTTAATCCCTTCGACCCTGCTCATAAAGGCGAAAAAGGTCGTGGGTTCCAGCCTCTCTGATACATATTCACCCATGTTTCTTCACATTTTAATGACTTGCAAATTCAACTAATATTTTTGTGGCTGTAGATTGAACGTCCTCAGGAAGATAAAACGCAGAACATCCTTTTCTGAAACTAGAAACACTACTTCTCTGACGCACACATATCAAGCATTATAGCGCCGGTTTTACCACTCTGTGGAGTGGCACAAACTGAAGAATCCAAGAATGAGTTATTTCGAAACTGATTTCCAGGAAACATACCCAAAATCTCGGGAACAATATTAGACTCGTTTTGAAAATATACCTTTATTATGATACTTCCATTTGCGTTTAAGTCCAATGAGACCTGATGAAGGAGGAAAGGAATGAAGAAAAGAACGACTAAATGACACAGATCATGAAAGCAATGTCAGAAGAAAACAGGTGTGATAAATGATAGAAAAGAAATTAAAACTTGCCTTTTTTATAGTATTCATAGCTTTAGAAATCCTCCAAAAATTTTATAAGTCTGGAACTAGATTAGAACATAAAGATATTATCTTATTGTTATTAAAAGTAAGCTATGATTTATGAAGTGAAAATCTATTAAAATATACCGAACAGTCATAAGTTTCGTATAATACAATATCAGAAATAAAACCGTAGAACAATACTCTCGAAAACAAAAATGGAAATTTGCAATCAACTTCTCAGATAATAGAAAAAGCCCTGTGTCTGTGGCTATTTTAGCTTCTAATAAAGTTGTTCGAATACGCTTTGAACTCATCTTGAAGTAAATGTTTCCAGAAACAAATACTGAAGGGTTTCTTTTTGTGGATTGAACCATTGACAGGTTAAGACATTATTTGATGAGCAAGAAAGAGGAAAATTAAACGTCTTCCGTTATCCCAAACTCAACTTCGTATTTCTAAAGGTATGAAAAATTATCAGAAGGTTAAAATATATGAAAGTGCAGTGTGTAGAGTTAAAATTGAATTGCAGTATGATTCTTAAAATTTTTTAATTGATCATCCGTTTTCTCAAAAGGAAATGTAATTAGTCAAAGAACGTCCGTTTTTATAAGATACCAATAATTAGATAGTAGAACGATGAAAATCTCTTAAAAATGTTGTAAAAGGTTTAGAAATGTTCCAAAATTACTATTTGATACTTTTGAAACAACGCGGAAAGTTAGGAATATTTTCAGCACATTCACTGTGGCCACTCACCGGGCAATACTGAATCTCTCGTTGAGGATTCAAATACCGTAACGACGGTTAGGATATACAGTAAATACCCTCATTATGTCAGATATGGTGAAAATTTAAACTACAATTTTCACTTTGTGGTTTTAAATTACGTCTAGAATGACGTGGGTATGGATTTTAAGGAAGCGTATGATCTAAAGTTAAGAAAGAAAAATATCTAAAATATATGAAAATCAGTTCGAAATGAGCTTCATTCCAACATTTATGCCATAGTGAGGTATTAATTCAAATATTTTAATGATCAAATTACCATTTCAACGATGAATATACGTTATGAAATCACTAGAAGGTCTGTAGTTTGAGACGTAAGAGAATATGAAGATCACCCCCTTTACAAAGCGATGTATGATTCACAGTTATTCAGGTCATTCAACTCTTGTGAAGAAGCTCACGTTGCAACCTGACTGAACGAGGTAAAGGCTCACCCTTGGTAGTAAGTGGAGGTGCTAAAACAGGTTCTGGATGGCATACAACCACACCCCGATCGAACTCCAAGGGATGCTGGAGAGAATTAGAATCAGTGCAAAGATACATCATAATATGTTAACCATACAGTAAGAAACTTAGCTGCATGTTATGAGCTTAAACTAATGCTTGTGTATCAAGTATGCGAGTATGGATACCAGATCCTCTTTGCAGTGCGATTGACATTTTCTAACCACGCATTGAAGTCTCCGATGTTATTCCGTACTTTGCTACAGCCTATTATCGGCAAGGATATACCTAAACTCTTGATATTTTTTGAAGATCCTAAAATCCCTAGTGAGCTTCTTAATATATATCATAATAGCTGCTGCGCTACATGTTAGCAATGCTGTGAATTAAATGCCTTGATAAACATAATGTTGCAGTTAGGGATGAAATTGTCTAAAAATTAAGACTAAGTCATATTTGCGGAAAGTTTATAGCTGTATTGGTGAGATATGTTTAATCGTTGAAAATTTCTAAGTTACCTATTTAAGTTTTGGGAACTTCAAAATTAATTAATCGAAAAATTTTAAACATGAAGTTGTGCTTTTAGGGAGTAAAATTTTATCCGTGATAAGAAGACGAGAAAATAATTAAGTAAAAATTATGTATATTCACAAGTATTCCATGACCATTCATGATTACCTTTAGCTTAGAGTTTTTTTTGTTCTTTTGTTATTTGGAATGGGAGAGTTTTCAAAGCTTATATGATATAATTCTTACGACGTCAACTTCGTGTTACTGAGGAAACGTTTCCCAGAAGTAATCCTAACTCATTTATTGTCGACCACTTTCAATAACGAAAGTCCCATCAAAATGCGTTGCAGCTCTTAGTGGACGATCAACAACACCAGCGCTATAAGCAAGCGCTTCGTTTGTAGTAGAAGCTTCAAAAACAGGCTAATCTAGAACGAGTCTAATAATGGCGTGTCCGATTACAAAAAGTGTTTCCTATTTCTGCACAGATAAAGTCGTTATTACAATCATTGCTACGTAACATGCGTGCATAAAAAATTACTTTAGCCTTACATGCAAAGAATAGAAGTTACTGGTGCGGAATAATCACTGGAATAATCTACAACTTGCTGCTAAAAAATTACTACCATTTTGTCGGTGTTCTGATCAGGTAGCCTTGAAGCCTGGCGGTTATGCAAATACGGTAATATTTTCGACATCTTCTGAGTACATAGGGTCAGTGTAAAACCAAGGAAAGTTTACTTGCGCGATACTAGCGACCCAGAATTTCCTGAAAGTGTGCTCAGAAGTTCTAAGGTTTACATGGCTGAGTGATCCTAAAATATGTTTGCTTTCCATACGAATTTAAAGCGAAGAATAAATACTAGTTTTCGGCTGCAAAATATAAACATGATGTGAAGCTCTAATTAGGGATACTGCTGGAATAGACAATGTTGCAGTTACCAAACAAAATAAAGAAACGTGAGATAAAAGTCACGCCAAATGGAGTTAATGGAAGTATATTTTCTTCTGGTATGAGAAAATTAGACCAATATTAGATAACCTTCCAGTAGTCATTACTTTCATATCCGTAACAATTTTTAGGACAATTCCAGATATTACCTCATCTGGTATGAATGGTTAGGTTCCATCAGAGCTATTATTAATTGAAGAAACATTGAAATATCCTTATCACCTTGTACGTAAGTTAGAAAGTAGGTTACTGTTTTCTATAAATTAATAATTTCGAAGAATTTGCCTACACTGACTAAAATGCAATTTTTTCTCTTTGATAACCCGTTATTGTGATGATGATGATGATGATGATGACTTGTATTCTAATAACATAATTTCTGTTTGAAAACAAATACAAATATTTTATTATTGTATTCGATAATAATAGTATGTATATAATTTAATTCAATTCGTGAAAATAACTTAATAGATGGAACTTCCCTGGAAAAAATCACTATTGGCACTACTTATGATAATTTTATGATTATTAGAAGATTAGAAACTTTTAAGAGGATTAAATGAGAAGCTGACCCAGAAAACCTAACTGTTGGTATTTTCTATGATAAGTTTATGAAATTGGAAGATTTTAAGAGGATTTACATGAGAAGCTGATCTAGAAAGAATGACTATCGGCATTACGTATGATGATGTCCTCTGTGGTGTAGTGGTTACCATGCTAGCCTCTAGTTTCAGAGGTTACGGGTTCAAACCCGGCGGAGGACGATGGATCTTTTAGGGCGTAAAAATCCTTAACGTGGCTTCCTTCGGAAAGTAAGTAAAGCCAGTGGTCCCGTGTCATAGATTTACGGTACATGAAAGAACCTCAAGTCTGATAAACAGGCCCCTATGCAAAATTACCGGTCTTTCACGCCCAATATAGAATGGGACGCTAAGAACCACAGCAGTTTAAAAAGAGTTCATAAATAAAACCTCAGTTATTATTACCTATGGTAGCTTTATGATAATTGGAAGATTAAAAACTTCTAACATAATTTATATGAGAAGTTGACCTAGAAACACTAACTATTGGCATTTCCTATGATAATTTTATGAAACTGGAAGATTAGAAATTTTTAAGAGAATTTATATCAGAAGCTGACCTAGAAAAAATGACTATTGGCATTACCTATGTTAATTTTATGATACTTGGAAGATTAAAAGCTTCCAAGGAATTTATATGAGGAGTTGACCTAGAAACACTAAATGTTGGCATTTTCTATGATAAATTTATGATAGTTGGAAGATTAGAAATTCGTAAGACAAGTTGTATAAGAAGGGTTTAGAAAGATTAACTACTGACATTACCTATGACAATTTTATGATAATAGGAAGATTATAAGCTTTTAAGAATATTTATATGAGAAGCTGTTCTGAAGGTGTTTTCTTCAGATATAGAAATGCATTGGAGTTGTTTTGATTATGGTCGCAATAATACTGGATCACTGATTTCGACTTGAATAAATTTCCTGCTTAACAAAAGCAATAAAATAATAATAAATTTATATTTATTAACTCCAATCATGATGAAGGTATGGGTAACTTAGCGATGCTAACTTGAAGAAGGGAACCAATTGTCACGTGTTGAGACTAAGGTGAATATTATGACATTATCTTGCATGCAGGGTGCCAAGGTGCCAAAATTGCCGCAAGGATGTCTTAACAGCGGAAGGAGTCAACAAAGAAACAAGTACAAAGAACAGATGTGAAGTGCCTCAATTTTTGCAGAATGTTGCTGCCTTCCATCAGGTGTCTGTCGCGGGAAGCGAAGCGTTGTACGACGGTTGGGGGCGGACTGGACGTTTGGGGAGGGGGCGAGCTGCAGGGAGAAGTGGCAACTCCCCACTCTCTGCCAAACGCTCACGTGGGAGGCTACATGTGCATGCCCTGTTTTCGCGCCAAAGTTCCCTCACTGTTAACTACAAAGCTGGTAATACAGTGATATTTAATGTCCCTGTGAGAACCATGTCTTTGAAATAACACTGAACTTAGGTTTCCTAGCCTTAGGCCTCTATGCGTTTTTCTTAGAGGAAATTATATGTTTCTTCCACTATTCAGAAAGGCAAATGAGTGAAAAGCACGCCACACAGTTTTTTTTGTAACCCCTTTGTCCATTCACTCTACCAAACAACTCCACTAGTAAGATGTAACTGATGAATGCCAATAGAAAAAGTCAAAAAGAAATTATTTAAAAACGAAAGAAATGAGCAGTGTTTTGATTTAATCACCCAGGCCTACTTGAATAGAAAAGTGGTGACCATAAAATACAATAAAATGCTTAATTAAAATATAGTATATAATATTTTATGATATTTATCGTGATAAAACACAACATATCTAGATATCAACACTGCTGAGAATATCAACTACCTAAGGCCATTGAAAATAATTTGAATTTGAAAATTGTGGGATATAATTCAGCATTACGCTAAATTCAACTAATTAATTCTGAGGTCTATGCATCTTGGATGAAGTGAAAATATACTCCATTTCTCTGTCAAGGAGAATGAAGGTTGTAAGAGGATAGCTGCTTCTTGCTTCCAAAACGTTGCCAGTGAAGAGCAACCTGAGTGATGAATCTAATGCGATATAATTTCATAACGTATTATACAAAATATTAATATACGGCAGTCCACACCAAAATCCATTTATTTTTCTTAAAAATACCATTTCAATTATGTACAATATGTTGGAGTGATCATCTCATTTAAGAAATTTATATTTTTCTGTGCTGAATTATTAATGTAGAAACTACAAAACAGCATATAGTAAAGGTTTGAAAGATAGCACCAGAACAGCGACAAGCATGCTTTTGGATCTTTTCTGGAAAGAAATAGGAAAGTGCTGTAAAATATTTTCTGAGAATTCAACCGCAGAATCTAAGGACAACGTAAGTAATAGAAGATGCGGCATGATGACAAACAGAGAAGATAATTTTGGTTACACCGCATTCTAAAATTTACGGCAAGAGACTATGTATTTTGTTATAGGTATCTTTCAAATTTGTTGAATTCATCTTAACTGGAAATTCAGTTAAGCTATGGTAGAAACAATATTTTATGACCGAGATAGCTGAATAGAATGAGCTATTAAAGAGGCTCAAATGAAAACCTTAAAACATCTGAGGGAGATATGGAACTACATGAAGATAAGATGATCGAGTACTTAAGTGCATAAAACGTAGGAATTACTACTCGATGAAGGTCCTTCTTGATCCAATTCGCAAGAATTTCGCATCTTGTAAACCAAATTAACCAAAGCTGAGTTTGAGGATGAGAGCTTACACATTCACTCTCATCTCACTCAGAAGAGGGACTGAAGACTGTGAAAGAGTGCAATTCTTCCAAGAATGAGCAGAAATATTTTGAATAAAAGAACAGAGAATGACAGTTGTAACCGATATCATTTCGTAATGAATTATACGTATTATTAAATGAATTTACTTAGTTGAGACGCTAATATGGAAGTCATTCCTCATGACGAAGTATATCGTTAACCCGGACACTCCCCATGTACAGCAGCTTAAGTGGTTCTATCCTGCTTCAGAAATTACACACATTTCCAGAGTTTCAAGTTCTTTGAAGGCTCATGTTAAAAGTGTTAAATACAGAGTAAATATTATAAGGAGTTGAATACATTTATCTCGAAGTGTCTCATCCTTGTCCAAAAGTGTCAACAGTGACAGTAACAACCAAGTTGCTACATTGAGATTTAGCAACTTGGTTCTTGATAAAAACTAACAATTTATTATATTTAAAAAAATAAGAAAAAGCCAAATGCGGCAGTACAATTTAGGTTGATTGCTCGTCCATAGAGGCCAACACCTGGCGGAAGATTTCTTCATCAGTCTAAGAACTGATCAGAAACTAGAAAAATCTACGCGAAATCTATGCCAGAATTATAAATTGAAATACTGATGATACACTTCCAAAATTGGAATACAGTTTAAAATTGAAAATTTGGTAAAGCTTGATTATTTACACATCCTTCAATTACATTTGCCAGCGCATAGCAATCTCTAATTTTCTGTAGCTATTGTTCAATCTAGCACATATATTTATAAAATACTGAAAAGGATATCAAAGTGTTATTGAGGGAAGTGTTGAAATAACTTCTCAGTAACAATAATATATTCTTGATTCATATAGAGAAAAACTATTTTTTGAAAGCTTGAGTTGTTTTGGACATTTAAAAGACTGCTTGCTACTATTATGTTACTAAATTTTGGCCTAACAATTGTTGAGCTGTGACGCTAATATTTTCCTCATGTTATCTTATGTATAATTGACTCAAGAGATTCATTAACGTTCCGGAATGTACCGATGAACTAGATCCGGATAACAGGCGAGCCCATTGCATGGATTTAAAGTTGGCTAAACTTTTTGGGACGTAGTTTTATGGAGAAATTTGTTAAACAGTATTTCTTGCAACACAACACATTACTAAGCGTGGCTATTTCTCTTCAGGAACTACATACAAATTATTAAACATCTGAAGAGATGAAAATGCGCTGTAAAGACTGTACTTAGATGGCACTTGTGCGGGAGCACAGGATTCATATCCGTGTATCTGGTTGTGCAGTTGCTGTGAAAAATAGCCACGCTCAATGACAACTATATTTCTTACATGCAAATGCAGTCAGTGTTAAGGAAATATAAAATAAAGAGGTGTGAGCATGCATGGTAACCAACCCACCTGGATAATGTTTGCGACGGGAGTATTGCAGTAAAGTTCCGTTATTAAGCCCACTTGCTGAGGCACACTGTATGTTTATCTCCACTCGATAGCAAGAAGCAACAAAATAAATCCAATGCGAGGAATATCTTCACTGAGTTAGTTCTCGATATTACAGCCGTTGCACTTTGAGGTCAGCGTTCGTTAAAGTTTGTGGCCGTAACTTCGTAAAATTCACTTGTAGGCACAGTATGTTTTCTTCTTATAACTATAATTATTATTGTAAAATAGCCAAGGATCTAATTATAAATAATAGGAACTTTAGGTTGAATTTTTTCTTGGGACGGTCGTTTTGTGACTCAGAAGAGACTAGGAATAAAAATGATGCTGAACAGCACCTACAGCCGAAAGTCGCACAACACGAAACTGGATCTTTTTTGTATATATATATGATTTAGATAAGGATCGTTTTTGTATATATAATGTCGCTCAATAAGAAACTTAGGATGGCTTTGGAAAGGATAATAAATCCAGACAGGTGTCAAAACATGGGCTGATAATGGAAAGTAAAATATTCGGAACACTTGCTCGTGTTGGAGATTTGTACTGTGAACAAATATTCAAGGTATCTTTGAACTCAATCGAATGTATTTTAACGTGAGGTCGAACTCAGGTAAAAAACGAGGAATCCTTGGGGGGCTTACCGAATGTGAGGTTTGTGGTAGGCCAGTTCAAGGAAAAATGTACCGGACTCTTAAGGATTAGGTTACGTTTTGTTGCTTAAGAAGTCATGAGAGGATGGTTTCTACGTTGTGGAAGAAAAACTTACAGTGCTAATGCATTTGTTGTTGCCTTGTCAAGTGATTGTATCGGCCTTAGTGATAATGATGAGGTAAAAGGGGATTTGGGAAGGGGAGTGGATTTGCTTCTGGGCTATATTACCATGTGGAATGATGGTTGATCGGGGGTAGCGAAGGTTTCAGGAGGCTGTTGCTGATGCTTGGTGGCGGGTTGGCGAGGTTGGAGGTGGATGGGCAGGTTCTATCTGGGGAAGGTGATGGCGATGACTCGTCTATATCGTGAACGTTGAACGGCTTTGTTTCTGTCCTGGTCCAGTCATCATACACGATCCTGGCACAAGAATTCATCAAAGAGTGGCAATCCAGATTTTCAGCAGTTGCGTCAAACACTGAAAGGCCACTTCACTGTTTTTAAGTGTTTCCAGAATGCACAACACCAAACACTGAATTTTCTTGAGAAACACTCAATAATCCACTGGTTGAAGACAATGTCACTGGGATTCAGTTTTGGTTATATCGCTTGAGTCCATAACAGTGTATTTGTATAACGGATTGCACTGTTGAATAAGAGAATATTCCATAATAGCCACAGTATATTATTGAAGTCTAAAGTTTGGTGATAATCCAGTAAGAGCGTGCACACAGTAAGGGTAATCCTGAGTATCCAAGGATGCACCCGATGTTGCACAGAAATGTTAGTTATAGCACGATATTGTTTAACAATAGCCACTTGTCATTAAGTCCTTTGGAAATTGGAACTAATTCACACACAAAACGTCAATAAAAGTTGCATTTTCCTTCCAACGGCCTGCATCATTAGCCCACATGTTGTTGCGAAACGCAGTTATCCATCTCATCAAGAAAGACACTGTAACAATTGAAATAAAACAACTTCATTATTGTTGAGTTGCACTGTTGGTGGTATTATAACAATCAGCAAGTGCTCAGCGGAGGCAAAGTAAATGAAAAATTGATGTGAAATCAAACAACTCAAATTATGAAGAAACGGAAAGAAAATAAAATAAAAGTATCACCAACCGTTAGTAACGAAACTTCCCAACGTAAACGAAAGTAGAAAAAAAAAGGTTAAGAACTGCCATTGCAGAATTTTTTCGCAGAAAAAAATGAAAAGAATCGGAAGAATATTTTTGCCCCTTTGTCCATGGTAGGCCTCCTGCTAACCTGCCTCGCACTGCCTAACTAAAAGCCAACAAGAAGCGTACTGGCCACCTAAATCCACATGATGCCACTGCGTTGCGCGCACGTACGTGCAAGATCATTCGAGGAGGGGAAGCTACGAGCACCGCATCGCTATGCAGCTAAATGCAACTGCACTTCCAGTGCCATGCTTGCACTACTCTCTCTCACATTCCCCTCCCTCCAACCACCTCTCTTTTCCGTGCGATCATCATCAGCATCATCGCTGCAATATGAGTGACTACATTTCACATGTGTGTGCTCCTAGTATTGGTCAATCCGAACCATCATATCCTACATGCACTCTGTGTCGTGCGTGGTGGGGGCTGTATGTGCAGAAAAGGGTGCCCCGAAGGGGTGAAAAGGGAGGGATGTGAGCGGGAGGGCGTATAAAACCGAACCAAAATATAAACCTTGCCTCCCCCGCCACGGCCGTAATATGTGCCACACCACCTCGCCTCCCTCGGCGATACACGTATACAAAACAACAGGGGAAGGGATGGATGAGCGGCATGGGATGCCAAATATTTTTAATTTTTTTCCTAACAATCGCGAAAACCGCGCCTGACTGTCTCCATCGCATGCGTTTTCGCCAATTGCGATTCTCCCCACCATAACCCATATCGACACTCGTTCTATATGCGATACTAACTGTATTGATAACTATAGGGAGGCCACTTTTCCTTCTGTGGTAAGTCGAGTGGGGCATTCTTACATCACTTAACCACACTTGCTGCTACAGGGTGACCCATCATCCTTGTACACCATCATCATACGTCTCTTAGGCTTTTAAAAAGGAAAAAATTACTTTTAATTAATGAAATTCTGCTGAATTTTGCTAAAATTGAAATTAACGGAAAAAAAGTTCAATTACGTATAAAAATATACTAAAAATAATTTATCAAAGACGAGTTTAAAAACTGTAAACAAATTCGATAATACAGAAGTGTAAATTACTTATCGTGCATTCAAAATAGGATATTTATGAAGTTTCTTAAATAGATAAAGCAGTTTTTAGATATTTTGAAAATTTTACCTTCTAAGATTGTCAAAAAGTACCCAGAACATTTAATGCAGAGAGTTTTCCTTATACATAGCCTCTCAAGAATATACGTAGACTTAAATGTTGTTATAATGCAGTCAAAACAACAATAAATACATTATTTGTTGGTTTTAATTTTTACTCTATATAAGGCAGTATGTTTCATGCACGGTCATCTGGATTACACAGTACAGAGTATGATACGCCAAGAGCAACGGTAATATTCTGAAGGGGAAAAGAAGAAGAAGCTTTGAGTATATTTGAAATAGCAGTGAATGACAAAGGTAATCAAAAGTATATAAGGACAGATTTCTTTCAATGTGTTAAAATAGAAAATAAATAGACGAATTTTATGTGGCAACTGTTTTTAAATTCTCACAGAATTTTACCACAGCAAAATACAAGATAAGCACTGAAAAATATGCCACATTCTTAGAATGCTTTACATGTTGCAGAAGGTTTATGGTTTAATTAATTATATATTTTTATGAATGTTTTACAAGCATACTTAAAGCTCTCTTAACCAAACTTTATCAGAGAAAAGGAAGAGACAAATAATACAATGAAGAATATAGCATACCTTTAGTAAATCTAAAACTGGAGCAAGAAAACTTACATACCTTAAATAGGTTTTCGAGAAATCAACCGGACAGTCCATTATGAAGGTCTGTAAAACATACAGGAATGAATTCGTTAATACTAAGGACCGACTCCGGCACTGCTCGCAAAAAGGTGTAGTCGTTGGAAAAGCAGTTTTTGTTTTACAACTCCGCGATTGTCAGAGACATAAAATGCTACTGGTTCAAAATGGGCCAACTTCCCGCACGACAGCTGCAGATGCACCTTGCACGCATTTCCGATGTAATAGAGATAAAGGTCTAAAATAGACCCAGTAGCCAATGACAATGTCTTGGGGAAGAGTATAAGCTTACTGAGGCATAGGTTCTTACTTGATGACGTTTCCTAATTGGTAAGGACCTTTAATACGGAATCCTGTTAATGGCCTTAACCTACCTGCTGACATTATGGAGTATGTTCAGAACAAGTTAAATAGATTCTTTATGTCAAGCAATTTTAATGGTATTAACGTTAATAATTATTTGTTGCTGTGGATGTAAATTTTCCCACATTTTCAGCAGTATACATTTCGAAATGTTAAACGTCCTATATGATGCATTCTTCACTTATGGTACCAATTTTTCAACAATCACGATTTTAATTCTATTATATATACAAATATTCGAATATTTATTAAAAAATAAGCATATACGAAGTTGGTATTAAAAATAAGAAATAACCAATTATAGAAATTATTACAATTGTAAGACATAATCGAATATTATAATGAATTCTTAAACTTCGAAATATATGTTAATGTGGTGTAGAGTTGACTTATCAGAAATTTTATACTTAAGTGTCAAATAAAATGACGTTTTAGATATTTTTGATGTAATTTTTTTGTGTGAACCTAAAAGTGACTTTTTTGGAGCATAAAACAGTTAACTATTATTTTAACTCATTGCATATAGTTAGGGGAGATATCGACAAATTGTGTCAAAAATTTGATTTTTTTAAACATTTTTATTTGATAGATTAGGCACTTGAGAACATATTCCAGCTATCATTTTTGTTTTCTCCTCTAAGTGCATTAAACAAATTAACCACTCTACACTTTTTAGTTAACAAACTAGTAGTTTAATCCAAATTTTTCTGCACATGATTTGTCTTCACTGCATAGAGAACTTGACCACAAAATTTGGCTTAATTCTCAGAAAAGGCATAATAACGAAGTTTTGATTTTTTAATTTAATTTTTATAATGATAATCTTAATATGGCAGGAAAAAGTTTCAAACTTTCAGCATTAGTACACAGTTGTATTTCAAATGCTGGTATCAAGTTTAATTGATTTAGCTTAAAAACATTGGAACTTACAGCTAATTGTTTGTAACCATGTATTTTCACCTATGCCCTCTTAACGTTTTGAAAGTGTATCTATTCAGTTGTTTTTCGCGATTATCAGGAAATAGATAGAAAAATCCAACATGTAAGATATATAATGAAATATATATTTTGAAAAGCTCTGCACTATTTGCAATGTATGCCTGAGCGCAGTATGTCGCGAAAAGAAATTGCAATTTTATTCGCATCTAAGCGAGGAAAGAAAGAAAAAAAAACTGTCAATTTGTTTTGAAATGAATGCTAGCGATATGCAATTAAAACAGTGGGCAAAAATACAAAGGGAGGGAAGAGCGCGAGTGTGGAAACAAGGACTGTAGGTTATTGAGGGTTAAGTGGTGGGGGAATCGAAAACGACAGAGAGGGTACCCCCCTTGTTTTGCGTATACATAACTGCATTTGGGCACGCGAAGTAAAAAAATAATATATATTCGCAAGAGGAGACATCGCGCCGCGCGCACATGCAGTTTCTGCATAACACTTCCCCTCCCTTTGCCTACGTTCGGAAACTGCATCACATTCCCCTCTCCGGTTTACCACCCCCTAACCCGCCGTCAATATCCAACCCCTACTTTTTCAGTTATATATGCTTTCTCTCCCCCCACCTGCATGCACCACCCCCTCTCTAAGTACAGTCTGGTTAGCAGAATTGCAGAGTGCGTGACTGGCAATCATAGATACGTATTGCCGCTGCGCAGAAGTTCTAAAAAATATTTCCCCATTTATATTGATGCGCCCACCACTTCCACTACTGCAGTATGTTTTTATTGGCATTTCATCCAACGAAAAATAATTCATCCAGAGATAAAAAAGTGAAAAAAAGCAAAAGTGCAATTCCCAATGTTCTAATAACAGTCAACACTGCACATAAAAAACTAAAATATTTTTCAAAAAGTAGCAGTTATTGGAATACCTGAACCAATAAAGCCCCTCGCTATTAAATAACGTTAATGGTCATTAGTAAACGCTTTTGAAAATATTAATAAGTTTTACTGAAAACGATTAGTCAAATGTTTTTGCTTGCAATCGACCCAAATTTGATGTGAATTTCATGTGCCTTCCCAGAGCGCAAGGTGAAAATTACCATGTTACATTTGATTCCTAAAAATAGTACAAATGATCTGAAATATTAGCATGCCAACTGGAATTTGGTTTTGTAAGAATCTTAAGCCTTTTTCAATTTTATTTTGAATTTTACTTATTTGTTTCTTCATAATTTTCCAAATTCCCTGCTCCATCTATATGCTTAACGAGTTTCGGCATGGGGTGTTGCAGGCGACTTATTGTATTTGGGCCCCCTTTAAGACGCGACTAACTCAATCCGGTGGAGTTGAGGGTGGGGTGATTTAGTAATGATGAATCAGAAAAAGCCTTAAACCCAAGCTGACCTAACCTAACCATGTCATGGAAATCATAGGAATCCTCTTAATTAAATGCAAATTTTCGTGGTAGAATTGGACGTCAAAGTGAGTCGGTAAGCACTGACTACTCAACATATGTCTGGCTTTCTTGAACTCTATATGAGTGAGAAATCACAAACTATATGCATATCTCGTTAAAATATATAAAATATAATGACTTGTTTTATTGACTCTTATTTCAGCATTCTATGTGGGACAAAATAATGTATTGTCCAATTAAAATTACTTAATTCCAACATTATTGTGACTAACATGAGAAATAAGAAACTACTATAAAATAACAACAAGGATAGAAAGTGGTGTGACTGTCACGCATTAGAATGCATTTTCCCCTTTAGTAATATTTTTATTGGTTTATTAATACGATATAGTTATTGTCATGCATGTATATAATGACTTTATGTCATGAATGCATAAATCTGATGCGAGATAATTTAGCACAACATAGTAATATTATCACTAGCTGTTCATGCAATTACCCATATAAAATATGCTGAAAAGCTTTCGTTTTTACTTCGTTGTGGTGTTTATATTTTAACTGGAAAATTGGAATACATCGAAAAAATGTATTACCCTGGTTTTGGGCACTTCAAAATTAATCACCAAATAGACCGTAAATGAGGGGCAAAAGATTAGATTAGGCAAGTTAGGCCTCGATTTGGAAGTATTCTTAAAATGAAAATAATATTAATCACTCAGTCCACAAAATTAAAGCATTCTATAAAAGCAAAGAGAGAATATTTAATTACTAAAGAAGGAGGATAAGTTTAGTTAACTGGGGAATAAATAATTAAATGTATTGTTATAATTTAAATTTCTTTGGAGAGATGAGTCTGCATTCAAATTAGCAATGGTCTGCTTTCATATTTGCTAACAAACATACGTATATTTGATTTAGTTAGGACTTAAAAAATGTGCATAAAATCCCGCGCTTGTTCATGTATGTCAGTCACCGATTATTTTGCGTGGATCCTCCCCTTCATTAATTGCAAGCCTGAATAGCACTGCACTGGTAGACTTTGTAGCACATTATTTCCAGTGTTGAAAGACTAGCTATTTGTATATAACGCCTCAACTAAGGTAGAACCGGTTTTCCTTGCCCTAAATTGTGAGCGTTGTCGTGCAAAATGCTTCATGATTAAGGTCATATTTAAAAAAGCTTTGACACAGGTGTTAACTTCTTCAAAGATTATTTATTATTACTGAAATATTAAAGAACTGAGGCATAAATTAAAGGTTTAATACTCGGAAAGTTTAACACTGTTTCTGCTGATTATAAATTAAGAATTTTCCAAGGCAAATAATTTTAGATATTTAGTTATAAGTTATGGAAAATATATTATAATTCATTTACGATGACCTATTATATTTTGAATTAAATATTTTATTCATTATTAAATCAGCTCTCTAAAATAATTTGTGTGAACACAGAGTAAATTGGAAAAGTTTAATACAGCCATTCATCTCAAATAAATGTAAAATACCTGTGTAAATAATGAAAAATAATTCATTCCTTTTTCATACATAATTGTTAGAGTAATATAGTGAGATATTTCACCTTCATTAATAATTAAATTATCTATAGACTGTTTTAATTTTATATAAAGCTTGCACTACTCTGTGTATATTGAATCTGAAAATGACGAAAGAAAAAACTACCTTTGGAGTAAATATAAAGAACTAGTTATGAGCAGTATATTATTCTGATTTATTCACAACTACTAGCATTGTTCACCAAAGTCTGAATTAAGGCAAGTATATTATAAGTGTACTGTTTGATGAGGACAAGTGTATAATACGAAGACCGTTTGCAATTCAGTGTGTGTATGCTATAGAAAGTGCTATGAGGAGTGACAGTCCATACGCAACTAATGGTTTCCAATCCTGACGCAGAGTGGCGCATGCGCAGCATACATCTATCCCCTCTTTACTGTTTAAAACTAGTTTCAATTATAATATTTCCCTGCTCAGTCGTATTAGTTTATTTTATTTCCTGAAGATGTCATCTTATGTCGACAAGCTCCAAAGGAACAAATTTGGCACGTCTTTCAAATGTTGATATCATATAAAAAGAAGAAAAACAAGAAAGAAAAAAAAGAAGGAATTCCTCCGTTTGGAACTGCAGTGTAGAGCTAAGCAGGCACATAGAAATAAAGAATTAATTGTTGATATAAGTATTTAAATATTTGCAACAAGCATTCATATTTATCACATTACATAAATAAGTGGATTGAAAATATGATAATTTATTCTCAAAACACACCTAAAAGAAAAGTAAATGTTTCTTCTGATTTGTGTTAAAATATTTTAAAATTTAAATATCCAAAGAGATGTTTGAACTTACATAGGCGTTAACTGAAGAGTGTTTTAACAAAACAGTCAAGTTTTTCCAGAAAACAATTTTACATTCCCCTTAAAGAGAATCCCAAGTAATTTAGGTGTTTTAGGAAAAAAAAGGTTTATATGCTTAAATAATTTAAAAAATTAAAAAGTATTGTCATGCTGTTATTTGTTCATATTATTTAATTAGTCAACTGGGTGAACATATTAAAAGTGTTAAAATTACCTGTTCACTTGATTAATCAGATAGTTTTAGATTTTTTTTCTAGGACTTTTTTCCTTTCTTGTTCACACTAAGTAATAAAACGCAGTAAACTTAAAGTTAAACCTCTCAGTATATATATAAATAGCAACAAAGCAACAAAGAACTGATATGAAATATATGAACACACAGAGGGAAAAAGGCCCAAAATTTCCTTTCAGGATTTAAACACATATTGCCTTAGGATGCTTTCAATTATTGTTTTGCCAAGCTACATGGTCTATCCAATTTATTGTGAAACATTGATTCTTTACTCTTATGCTTAATTTACTGAATTAATTTCTTAATAATTAAAGGTATGTAATATAAACAAATGTCAATGTTATGGTTTCTATTATGAAGTTAATAATTAATACTTGATTGAAGTAAATATGGATAAACCCCCAATCAGGCTTTCTTGGAAAAAGAGTTGGATATTCCATATTGTTAAAACTCACAAATAGAAATTACTTGCTCGTGTGTCAGCGTACATATAACATTTTGAGTTTGTGATGTATATAACATAAAAGAATCCAAACTACTAAAATTCTATTTATGTTGCCAGAGATATAAAGAGAGACAGAAAAAATTATTTAAATATCTAAATGACAATATATAACATGGCTTATAGGACTTTAAATATAGTCATTTAAACATATATTTAAAACAACGAACTGGACTGATTGTGTATTCTACTGCTATGACCATCATTAATTTTAAAGTGAGATTAAACGGCCAAAATTGCCAAAAAATGACATTTTTTGTGGTTCTACAAATTGGCATTTATTCTTTAATTTGATATGTATTTTATCGCTTTAGGCACAATGCTATATTTTAAATGTATTTTTTTAAAATGGTACTGCATCTGCTTTTTTGTACTCTAAATGCTACATCACTTCCCAGAAAAAAAAATCATAACTCTTATACTCTTTGGAGCACAGCAGTAGGCTTTAGTTCATCTTTTAGAGAGATTTGTATACAAGTTGGTATCACTTTTAAATATGGCAATGTCTATATTTGTAAGAAAAGGTTTGTTTCCGGTAAATATTATGCGTTTTCTCTCCATTTTTAGTTTATACTTTTTTCCTTTAATGCCATTTTATTATAGAAATGACAGTTTTCACAGGAACTATTGACATGCCTAAATGAATTTTTATATGATAAAAACAGTAACTCAATTGTTACCTATTTACTTTTAAGTTAATAAGATGTTTAGTTTTGTTTTATAAAAATAAATGCTGATAAATGTTAATAAAATTTTTTATTACAACATCCTATTTTTCCTAATAAACCACTTTGTTTTTAGATCAGAGAATTTAGAAGTCTGGATCTATATCCTGTAATATTTCAGTCTGCTATCTTAAATAATTTCTGAGATAAGGATTAAGAAGTTAGCAAACTTAACATTGGCAGGATAGGGTTTTTAAACTCTTCCTTAAGTAATTTTGATTCATAACATAGATCTAGAACCTTCTTGTGGTTGACTTTAAAAAATAAATGAATAATTTCATATTTCTCTTCTTAGAGATGTAGGCTAACAATGAGGGTGTGATATCTGCGTGTACTCTTCGCATTTAACTCTACGAAAACATTTCACTTAGTCCCAGTTTCAAAGCGACAGTCTTTTTGATCCAGCATGCCAGGCAATTGCCACTTCAATCATAAAACAGTTGATACTCTTGACAGACAAACGTCCTGCCAGCTTTAAAAGCCTAGTAGAACTATAAAAAGCATATCTGGGTATTTATGTTTTTATAGATAGCCTATATAGGTATTTTAAAATAACAAGACGATTTTACAAAATATGTTACTCATATCCTTATTGACTTTGTGTATTTATTTTTTAATGTTAACATTCTTTTTTATTGTTTTAGAGGCACATAATTACAAAATTCTGATTAAGAAGGTATAAGATTTTTTTTACCTTATAATTTTTTCTAATTTATCATTACTTTCTGCACAAAATTCTGCACAACGGCAGAGATACCTCAGCATAATAACGTTTTTAAATAATTGTATGCCTTAAAATTAATGGACATTAGGGAACATTTTATTTGGACAAGTTTTAATTTGAAAATAATTGTTGGGATATTTTATCAGTATTCCAGCAAATTACATAGTAACCAAGCATTCTTTGAGTGTATTCTGTGTATTTTTGTAATTCTTTATTATTTTTACTTATAAACTACTTATTAACATTTTTTATTACAGTGCTTTTCCTTCACACCCTGGCCACTGCACGGCTACTCTTGCTCCGGACGCCGCAGCTTGGACTCCCACCGAAACTGTTATAATATCCTCTCAATCGTTTCATATAGTCACAGTTACAATTACAATGTTAATAATCACATACGTGATCATAAGAGCTATTGGAAATGTTCTTGTCTACCACACACTTCTGATATCTGAAATTGTGTGAATTCAGAGGAACTTGGTGTGTTCTTTTAGTTCTTCCAATGTATAGGAGTTTGTTGCATACAGTTTATTTTTCATGCGATCATCAGATTTGGGTAAATTTCTGTAATTGGATTTTACGAAATGATAGAGCAATTGACCCACGCTTAATATTCTTCTCTGAAGAAGCATGGTTCCATGGCTATGTTTCGTCGCAAAATAACAGATATGAAGTACAGAGAAACCCGATTTTACACACGAGATTCTCTTGCATGAGGCAAAAACTGTTGTGCAGTAAATAATAGTCAACGTTGAATGTCAGTCAGAAGTTTTCCAGCAAGACATTGCTACCGCGCATACAACTGATAAGACATAATTCAGGAACACTTTTTAAACAGGGTAATTAGTAATGAACTACAGCCTTCATGGTTTATCTGTATGTGATTTTTATTTATGGGGAAACCTGAAAAATAAGGTGTATGCAACAAACCCCCATGCATTGGAAGAACTAAAAGAACACATCAGGTGAGAAATTCACTCAATTTCGGATTCTGACTCTCAAATGTGAAAAAGTTCCTGGGAAGATGCCAGAAATGTGTGGATAGAGGATAACATTTCCAACATCTCTTATGAGCGTGTGCTTTTTCTCATTGCAATTGTAATTGTAGACATATGAACGTGAGGAGGTTGCGGGGGATATTATAACAGTTTCGGCGGGAGTCCAAGCTGCAGTGGCTGGCGTGCGAGTGATCACTGTGTGAAAAAATCACTGTATGTTCTAATGAATAATTTATTATTTTTATAGTTTATAAAGCTCTGTTACACAACTACAAGAAAACATCACCACCCCAAAAACCACTAAGCAACTGATGATTTGTCCCATTCATAACATAATAAATTTTCTGCTAAATATTATTTTCCCTTAATAATTTTAATTCTTTTTTGAACAAAGTTTAAATTTTAGTTTTAAAGATTGGTGACCTGTCTTCATAAAAAAATCGGAAAAAGGTGAAATAGTGTTTTATAGCATGTTAAAATTTTGTCGTGCATTTAATATTTATTTTGGTTAAAATTAATTGGAGACTTTTTAACAATAAAATATTATTATTTCACACTGAGTTGTAGAACTTACAAGGAGAACAAATATTGGTGGCATTTTTGTAATCAAAACTCTGGAGTAACTAGGATTCAAAGATTGTTTTCTACGTGATAAAACAGCAAACTATACTTCTCAAGGTCTTCTCAGGGTCTTTAGATTTATTCGGCCTTTACCGCCAGTCGGTTTAAACGAATGACGTCATTATTAGTTCAGGGAACCCCTTGTCTCAAAGGAAAGGTGCGGAATTGAAACTCAAACTGCATGCGTTTCCGACTTCGTAAACAGGTTGATGTGCTACGGCGGTGCAGAATTGTTTTTCACTAGAACATTTTGTGATTTCTTTGTACGCGAGATGGAAGTGATCACTGATCACAGAATATGCATGGTTGAGTGCTATTTCCAAAATGGAAGAATACGAGGGGGAGTATATCGTTACAATATTGACAGCTGTGTGAATGTTTTTCTCCTTTTTGTCCAGAATTTTGTGGCAGTATTTTATATCACAACAATGTAAATGCCAGAGTGATTGTAGTGTAAATAAGCATTATTGTATGACAATGATTTGAGATGTTTGTTAATTATAAGCATTGTTAGGAAATAAGTTTACACGGCCTCACTGAAACTAACAATAAGAGCGGGCAACAATGTAGCGAGGGGGTGAGTTGTTTATCAATTAGAAGAGACAAACAAATGACGTCAGAGTAGCGCGCGTTTCTTTAGAAATGGAGGGAATTTCTTCCCTAGAGTATATGTGTTCGTAATTTTTATTGGATATAAAAATAGACGCTAATGTTGGCGCGTTTTATTAACCAATAGTAGCTCGATTATAATCTTTAGGCATATCGGGTGAGGGAGTATAAATTATGAAGCCGAGAGACGGGTAACGTTCAGTCCAACAGAAGCATTCGCGGGTAATACGTCGTGCAGTCCAACAGAATCATACAAAGGTTATACGTCGCTCAGTTCATCAGAATCATTCGCGGGTTACACGTCGCGCAGTTCTACAGAATCTCTCGCGTCGTAAAGTTAGTTATAAATGTGAAATACGCGAATTAATAATGTGCAGCAAATAAGTGATTATAGTAACATAAAAAATATAACAGTTTCAGTCGGACGTGTTTCAAGAGTAATATATATATATATATATATATATGAAATTAATAAAGTGTGACGGCAATAAAAGTGTAAAAACAAATTCTTTTATCAGTGTTATCTTTTAGTAACAACTCCTTTCCGTATACACACCCTGTTCAAGACATTTGCTCGACTGGGTAATAATAGCTAGCCGGAGGACAAAGAACCCAAAATTCAAACTAGTAATACAATAACAGGCGCTCAGCAAATAAGATAACACGAAAGTTACCGCGACAATTTAAGTCCCGAGAAAAACATGATAAAACCAAAATACGTTGGTTTTATTAGCAAAAACGAAAGGAGAAATAACAAAAATATTTTAAAATATTTGAAATGTTTATAAAGGTTACTTCAATTGCTTTTTATTAAAATGTTAAAGTTGTGCCATTAAAGCCGAGACACCCTACGCTACAAAAACTGTCCAATTATTTAAGTTACCTATAAACATACTTACATGCTGAGATTACGAGTTTACGAAAGCAAACGAAAGAAGTTCCAAATGTAAATACTGGAAAGGTATAATACAAGTCCCATTTCATTAAGCTGACTATGAAACTGTTGACATCCATCCCTTCCACTCATCTTTCGCTAGTCCTCTGCGAGAGGCACTAGTGATAAACTCGCTTCAAAATACTGACATCATGCTCAGACAACCGATTGGGGCAACGACCGAATAAATCTGAAGACCTGTATATTGTGATGCACCTACTGTCATATTGATTCTACAATGCGGATTTTCATAAATTTACACATTTATGAAGTATTACTTACTATAGATTTCAGAATCAGTTTTTTCACATTGGCTATTTCACATGGTTTCCGAAATTATTATTTGTGATCTTATTTTAAAATGAAAATAAGCATTCTTCTAAAGGTACATATCTTGTATGTAACTCATTGACTTGATAGCTCCATTATAAACAAACAGTTGACATAAACTCATTTGTTTTTATTTCAGATGAAATGACTTCAATTTTCTCTATAGTTCTGCTTATTAACAATGGAAAAACGACCCTGAATATACATCTAAGTGAGTAACTACCAAGTCGTTTCATATAGGTTTTTAAGTACATATGAGTTCATCTGCTTGATGGTCTCACAAATGTTGAAAATTCTATTGAATTCTGTTGACAATAGGGCTTTTGGTATAGTTAATTATTCAGGATCTGTACATGAAATGTGTGTTTCACGATGAAACAGTTCCCATCTCGCAGTACGTTATTATGTTACCGAAAACATTGAAGGAATATGAAGAAGAGTTACTTGAGAACGGTGAATGGCTTAAAGATGATCTTTCCAATACTGAAAAAGAAACCAATGTAAAGGAATACAAAGATTCGAGAACTGTCAGTTTGATATATTATTCCAGAAATGTTCTACTGAGATAGAAAGATGAACAAAAATCCAATTGGGCTTCAGGAATGGAAAGGCTCAAGCAATTGCTAGGAAGAATAAACGAGTTACTTATGGAAACAAAGTAATTGAATATCCGGAAAAAGCACTTGACAAAGTACGTTGGAAGAAAATTATATAGATTGTAAAGAAAATTAATGTGGATAGGAAAGGGGGAAGATTCCCAAGTAATATCTACAGACTAATAAGAGTCAGGAAAGTAGATTTGTTATAGGGAAGTGGACTAGAAAGACACTTACGATGGGTAAACCTCTCATCAACCAACTTTTGAGGATTTACTTGGTAAAAAGGTGTTTCCATAACAAGAAGTGAATAGAAGAAAGAATATAGTGCACAAGATTTGCTGATGATTTAAGAGAGATAAGGATGATATTTGCTGATAATATGAAAAAAGGAAAACATCCTAGTGAGGAGGATAGGAAGGTGAGAAGTACGGTATGAGATACATGCAAGAAAAGGACAAACACCATATTTATGATAGAAAAGCAAAGAAGTTATGGTTACAAATTTTATATGAGATACTGGAGCAAATGGGCAGCTTCAGATACTTGGGACATAGGTACTATAAGTAGTGGTACAAACTTGTCAAAAGACTAATGGAAAAGGAATCTTTTAGTAGAAAAAGAAGCATCTTCTATGGACTTCGGAAGAAAAGCGAAAATAGTGCATAATCTGGAGTGTAAAATTGTATAGTGGGGAAACTTTAACTTTAGAACGAGCCGGGTAAAAGTAATTTAGAGCATTAGAAATGTGCTTGTGAAGAAGAATAGATGTTAAAGGTGTGGAGAAAATAAACAATGAATAAATTTTAGAAAGATTAAAGTAAGGAAGAATAATATTGAAATATATCAGGAAGATGAAACGAAATTGGCTGGGACATTTGATGTGAAGAAACTGCTTGCTAACAGATGCACAAGAAGGAATGGTCAATAGTAAAACGCTCGGGACAGAAGGCAGGCATTAGTATATATGGGTAAAAATAGAGTTTTATTAAAAAACGCTCTTTAACTCTTATGGTCCTTAGCGTCCCAGTCTATATTGGGCATGAAAGACCGGAAATTTTACTCAGAGATCTATTTATCAGGCTTGAGTTTCTCTCACGTGCTAAAAATCTACGACATGGGACCACCGGCTTTACTTCCCTTCCAAAGGAATGCCAAGGATTTTTATGCCTGAAAAAATCCATCACCCCTCGCCGAGTTTGAACCCGCGACCTCGGGAAGTAGAGACTATTATGGTAACCACTAGACCATGGATGGCGACAGAAGATGGACAGAAGAAAACATTGATTATTAAAATAATTTATTGTTTTAGTGAATGCTTCCAAAAATAATTTAATATTCTCTAGGATGTCCTCAATAAACCTAAGCAAAATTTAACATTTAAAGTTCAAACCAATTAGCATTGTCTACTCCGGAGATGTTTCTATCACTAAATCTTAAGTTGGGATGGTGAGAAGAGATCTCAAGCAGCTCTATTAGCACAAAGTAAGTTAAAATATGTCAACATCCTAACGATGCTGAACAGAAGAAACTTTGGATCTCTTCATACTGAAGTAATTCACCATCTGGTTTGCTATGCATTCGCAATCGATTTGGTTGAAGAAATATGTTCCTCTTTGTTGAGAAGAGAGCGGGCAGTTATTATCTCTTAGGTATCACCTCATTCGTGCTGATGATTTCCTAGTAATTCTAAAAAGTGGTGCCTTGAAGAATCACATCTAAGACATTATAAACTATTTTATCTGCCTTATGTTCTGTTTATTAAATGACCTGCATCTTATGTTAAGTCAAAACTATTAGTTTAAAATAGCTTAAAATAGGCACGAAGACTTGAATGATATATCTTCAAAATTAAAAGCAGCTAGCAGGAAAATCTTGTGAAAAATAAACACTATGGTAGTAAAATATTCTAATGTTGTCCAAAAATTATATGTCAGCGATTACTAGTGTTTGCAAAATATTATCACAGTACAACACTATATATTTAAAACAAAACAGATTCATCAAAAACGTTGTATTCTTCTATTACATCAGTATACTCGATTACTGTAAAACCTATTCTACAAATTTAAAAAGAAAATATCCTGTCCAGCCATATTACCATTTATATTTTGTAAGTCCTTCTACAACACATCATATCAAGTAATAAATAGGAACATTTAATGCATAAGTGACTTTGGGAACCTAAAACACCAAACGTACCTTATACTCATCTTAACGGCGGAAGAAAAAACCCAAATAAAAATCTCAGCCAAGAAACTTGAATAAACTGTGATTGGAACTTGGGCCCATCGTGAAAAACAGAAACAATTTTTCTTTTATTTTCCTGCAGGAAAATATTTACAACTTCTTGACCTTTTAGAATCTGAATGCATATACTGAAGTGGATTTTTTACATTCTAGAGGAAATGCAGTGCTGCCAATTTGCGCAATAATACTGTAAAAGTCCTTTTTCATGGATTGTAAAGTTTCCGCCTTCTTTGCATGCTAGTTGCATTTGGCTTCGAAATGACTCTACTCATTTGATTCAATTATGAAATCCAAATATGACGACAATGGGGTATTTTAATTATCCTTATGTTCCCATTAAACAAGCTTCGCTTTAGTACTTAACCCTTCTGTTCTCCTTAAAAACAGTTTACACTCTTTGTGGGTCATAATGACCCGATGAAGAAAATCCTAATATATCTGTTAAGGAAATATCTTTTATGTCTTTTAATTGCATTTAATTCTTTCTTAATACAGATTAAGAACTATTATGCAATGTAATGTTGGTAACTGATTTGGAGGAAATACAGGCAGAGAAACTGAGTATAATTATATTTGTTCCTTCCTTTTAATTAGCACGTTTAAATATATAATAAAAATGGATACATTTTCAGAAAAAATATCAAAATATAAATAAATGAAAAGTATTCATTTCTTTTGAAGTAAAACCTTTATAATGTTTACAACATTCTTATTCTTCTTTGGAACATAAAATACACAGTTGTATCTTTTGTGAAATAGAATTTTAAACTGTGGACCTCTTCTTTGCTTGATAAATTAGGGAGCTCTGTCTTGTTTTTTCTCATTGTCCCCAAAATTTTAAGTTTTCTTTTGAGAAGTGCTTGACTCAATACATAGGATGTAAAAAGAATATTACATGTAACATTCTGTCCTCTTAGCTCATAAGTCAGATCCATGACAACACGCATACCTTGGTTTTCTCACGTGCTATGCCTGGAGTTTTCCTGTGTAAATTTGTGCTTTCAGAGCTTATGAAGTAGCACTGTCGCAAAGTGTCCAAATTTTTATTCCATATTTGGAGGGTTTACTTGGAATATATTGTTTGAAGGGACAGCGACTTCTGAAACCCACCAGTTGCTCATCAACCGTTACGTTTGACCCAGGAGTGTATAATTTTGCAAGCGTTTCCACCCACTGTTCCAACAAGTCCCTTATAGGTGCTAGTTTGTCATTTGCTCTCCGTGCCCGTCGATCAGACTTGTCATCAAAACGTAACACTCGAGAAATGCAAAAGAAACTTTGAAAAATGGCTCTACCTGATTCTGGATCCCACAAGCTTCTTGTTGATTCACCATATGATTTATAAACACCAGCTAGCAATAGCATACCAATGTATGCTTCTAAGGTAATTTATCTAAATCTTCCCATTTATCCCCGTACACTCTTCGGCCCTCAATATTAGTCATTTTCAGCACAATCCTGCAAAGTGTTTTGTTCATAATTACCTGAAAAGAAGATTTTGTATCACTAACTCTGGATCTAGCATACCTGGTTGGACCAGGTGTTTGATTGTGTTAGTACTGCATGCTCTTCCATGTTGTGGAAAGGGTGCTAAACTCCAATTGATGTTTTTATCTTTCGATTGAACCACTTCCACAGTTTGAAAATTGTCACTTCTATCATCATTGTGTGAAGAACAATATTCTGCTACCTTCACTAGTATGGATTTCTTCTTCGGAAATATCCTCGGAACTATCAGATACATTGCCTAAAGCTTCCAATTCACTTTGGTAGGGCAACGATTTGCTATGATCAAAGTATTTCACCATTCACTGTGATAAGTAAAATTATATCCTCCTTCAACAGTCAATCAGATGTAACTGATTTGTATTCTCCTGCATTTACTTCATCAACAATGTATTGTCCATTGCAAGTGGCTGCTATATTGTTGTATGCATTGACATATATATGGATTTAGATACAGTGAGACATGTAACAGTGAAACTTAATGGAAAAAATGTAGAAATTCATTATAAAAGCAATCGGGTCATTATGACCCAAAAAACACAAGTGTAACAGTTTCAATTATAAAAAAAACAAATGTATGTTTTATTAAATTCAGGTTTTATGAGTAGTACATACGAAGAGAAACAAATGCATAAAGTTACAAGTATCAGCAATAAAATTTAAACTAGTAATAGAAAGATACGTTTCTTGTCGGGTTATATTGACTCAGAGATAACAGCAGGGTTAAATAGTTTATATTTTCAAAGGAATATTGTATAACGTACAAAGAATATTTATAACGTACTTTTACAGAATCCTGGATAAGCCGTTCGTAGTTAACAGCCATTAATTCATTACTGCAGTTCTTATTATTGGCTATAAAACAATGATACTAATCAGTCGAAAATTAGATTTAAAAAGGTTATCCTGTAACTGCCTGAAACATTACATAGGATTCTGATAAATTTATTTAACAATTATTTGTTACGTTATAGCTTTAATTATATTTGAGGTTATAAAGTTTCAAACTTAGGTTATCAAGTGAAATATTTTTCTTTATACAAGACAAATGATGTTATTTTCATAAATTATCTTCGCACAACCCACATATTGTATAGACATTATGCGAAAAATAAGGCGAGTTCTAAATTTTTTAGAGGCAAAGAAGTTTAGGTTTGGTGTTTTGCGTTAAATTGCAAGATTTGACATCTGGTTTGATTAATCAAAATCCCTTCATGAGGTATGGTTTCTTGTTTGTTTCTTTTTCCTATCGTTTTTTGTTTCTTTTTTCTTTCGTTTTTTGTTTGAAAAATATTTAAGTATTATGTGTGAAAACTTTTCGCAAAATGTTCTTCTTTGACAGATCTTTCTTTTACTTTCTTTTGCTAAATTGATGTTTTCTAACTATAAACTCGCGGTAAAATATGTCTCGACTTGAACATACCATGATAATGAGAATGAAGAATACTGTTTTGAAAGTATTTTCTTAGCTCTCTGAAATGGGAATTTGACATTGTTTGCACAAGTGAAGAAGAGCATACTGCAAGAGAGTGAATTTCATACTTAGCTCAACTTTTTCTCCCACGTATTTAGTAGGTATTGCATTCCACCCAAAAATTCGATATCGTGATTTCGCCGGAAATATATGTTTTGAGACCCTTCGAGTAAAACGGAGGTGTAAGCGTGTGTCTGAATGTTCGTGAACAACATAATTCAATAACGAAATATTTCATAAATAATAAACCTGCTATCTATGTTCAGGATCTTCCACAGATGCGAAACGAAGATTTTGAAGAGCTCTCTACCACCCCAATGTACTCTTTACATGAAAACATTTTTCGAAATTCTTGATTTTATAAAAAAATGCTCTAAATATTTTGAGTAATAACAGTAGCATCTATTTCAGATATTTATATGATAAAATTACATATCTTGAATTTTCTGAGAAGTCTTGTTCATTCCGAAGGAATTTTTCGTGATCGTGTATAACTGGTAAACGTTAACAGATAGACAAAAATGTCTCTTAAAAACACACAATTTATTTTAAATAATTATTTGTAGCATCACACATTTCTGAGATGTCTTACTCTTACTACTCTTACTAAGGCTTGTTTTTCTATCTACTACATTTAATCCATACAAACCATTGCAGAAATAGGTGTATTACACATTTCGCTATAAATACAGAGAGCACAGAGATAGTTGAATGTTTAAGAAGTGGACGCTATATGCTAGCCTTAAAATTCCATACTGTTTACATCAAATCGTGAGAAGCAGCGGAAAATCTATGGGACTTTAAAAGAATAACAAGTATTGAACAAATCGAACCTTTAATAATGGACTTAAGCCACGACAAGCTTATTTTAAGTAAATTGTGTGTTGTAAAGAAATCTACATTTTTTTTGTGTGGTACATTTTCGTCTATCACTTAACGTTTACTAGTAATACAAAATTATAGAGAATCTCTTCCGAATTAGGACGATTTCCTAGACTGTTCCCAGAAAATTCAGAAAATTATTTGTCTTGTAAAAATTTTTGATATATGGTATTTTAACCAAAATCGTTAGAGGCATTTTTTATAAAATCAAAATTTTCGAAAAATGTTCCATGTAAACGGTAGTCAGGGGTGGAGGGAATTTCTTGAAAATCTTCGTGTCGCATTCCTGTAAGATAGTGAATTCCAATACAAGGTTTTGGTATTTATCCAACTTTTGGTTTTTGAGTTATACTGGGATAGGTACACAGACACACACAAGGACATGCTTCTAAAAATGCTTTATTTAGATTCAGGGGCCTCAAAACATGTATTTACAGCAAAATCTCGCTGTCGAATTTTTGGTTGGAATGCAATACTTCCCCTGTTTACTATACACAATAGATAAAGCAATAAACTTTCGTAAAAATATTTAGAAGCTACATAAAAACAAATGATAAGAGTAGAAAATCTCATGTGAATATAATACATCCGAATGTGTTTCTTTTAATCTTAAATTAGGCGATTTTAAAGCTAAAAATCCTTTTATTACATAAGCAATTATTCAACACCATTACATAGTTTAAATGAATCAATTTATAAACAAAGTAGATATAAATATATGTTTCACAATCTCTGTGGCCTTTATTGAAAAAAGAGACGAGTGAAAAGCTATAAATCCTATTGGCCTAACTTTCGCTACGCATTGCCGTTTACTATGTCTATGGGAATATTATGTGCCTGACACGGAATTCGTGACGTATCAAGATAAGAGCAGCTTTGTGGTGGTGGACACTGCGGACTGATCATAGCACTTACTAGTGGAAAAGAGAAAAATCTAGTGAAATCTCTCTCTCATCTTTAGGGCAGTAATTGAAAAGCATGCCTACATAAATCTCCCCAATAAACTTATAGAGATATTCATAGGTTATGTCTGGGTTTCACGTCTTGATAGTGTTGGACAAAATTTACATAGTACGTTTAGACAATACTAGTTGCAGGTTCTACCAAAAGCATATAAAAGGACATCTTTCATAAAGTAATATTTCGGTACCACCTTTATGTGTTTGACAGTTTCTATGATCCATCAATTAATGATTGGTGTGCATCAAATTTGCTGCCTGAGTCAGAAAAAGACTCAAATTTTGATGATAAATTTAGATATGAAAAATCGGACTATACTGTGAAATAGGTGAACATTTATACAATACAATTTAAAATGGAATACGCATCTAGATCAAACCTGAAAAAATAGCTAAAGAAATATTCATGTTAGGTTAGGTTATACAACGAGGGGGAGACCTCGCGCACTATGACCTTATAAATCTATTGTGACTTCATTATCTATCTCCCAGGAGGAAGGGATGAAGTGAAAAAAACACAGGAGGCTATCGACCGCAGGCAGACAGTCCAGAGATGCGCAAAAGTCCCTAAAAGTTCCAGGTTCGAAGATCCGTCCCTCTACTGCAGCTGCCCAGAGAGGGCGATGAACGACGCATCGACCAAGCAGCCCTGTATTGTACACGGGGAGTACTCTTTTCTTTGAGCAGCATCCGCACCAACTGTCCGGCACCGTTATACGCTACGAAACCTAGAAGTATACCTGAAAGATGAGGAGGAAACGGAATGAAAGGGAAATGATGGAAAGGAAATGTGATAGATGAGAAACCACCCCAACATTCGCCAGGGTACACCACGAAAATTCCAAGGTCAGAGTGGCGGTCGAGGGAATCGACCCGGGACCTCCCGAATACGAACCACATACGTTACTGCGGAGTCATCTCGCTCGGTAATAATCATGTTAAGAAAGTTAGTGTATTAATAGCATATGATTGTTGTTTGCGATAATGAAATGTTAAAAAGCCTGTAAGACTGATCTGCAATGTAAAACCCATTATAAACATTTACAAGCTAAGCATTTCAACAGTTGTATTATTATATGTTATGGTATGCTTTATGCATGCATGTAGTACTTCTGATTTCTGGTTAATACTTCAATTTATAGTTATAATTCCGAACATTATAATGATCTTAAAATGAATTTTTGTAGAAATACATCTAAAATAAGCTTCAATGAAACAGAAAGGAAACTGTACAATGTCTTACCAGATGAAATCAAAGATCTGAAGCACAACACATTTAAAGCAACTGTAAATGAATAATTATTATTATTATTAAAGCTTACCCTGTATGATACTGCAGTATATTTTGAAATATTAAGGAGGTAAGTATGAAAGCCGAGAATTCATAGGTGATCATAATTTTATTATTCAATCGCATTAACAGTATTATAATGTAATTGTCTTTGACAGTCTTAAACATTGTTATGATGCAATGACTGATAGTAAATTAAACTGATTTGAAAGTGGTTAATACACAAATTAAATTATATGTACTTGTGAGAAAATGAGCCTCCGAGGTTAAACTGCTAAAATCGCCTTGTTTCTTAACAGTATTCATTTCCACACTTAAGACTCTTAAGGTTGGGTAACCTAGTTTTATTTTGACCTAGGTTACATTAGCTCTTATTGGAAAGGCATGTAACTAGTATACCCTACGTTACTTTCTATAGCACCCACCTACCTCCACCCATAAATTCGATATTGAGATTTAACCGGAAATACACGTTTTGAGTTCCACCATACTAAAAATACTCAGGAAAAGTTCAGCAACTTGAACATGGGTATATGTCTGTGAATAGCACGAGCCAACAACAAAACTTATGTGTTGTACTCACATGATTTTCTCTACTCACTCTTGTACAGCTATTCTTACAAATGCTAGTTCTATATACTTCATATTAATCGAGATAAAATTTGCAAAAATAATTAGTCTGAATTTCTTTGTACACAATGGAAATTTGGAAATACAGTAGGCTTTAAACAAAGTCAAATATTTTAAAAACGAATCGCTATATAATAACTATGAAATTCCCTTCTCTTTGCTTAGCCAGAGAGAGAGAGAGAGAGGGAGAGGAGGAGAGAGAGAAGGATAACAACTTCTCATTTGAGAAAAGTATAAATATTTTATAATGCAAATAAATAACAAGGAATATGTCGGAAATAGTTTACTCCCCCTCCAAGACATAAATTGTGTGCTTTAACGAGATCTACATTTTTGTGCAATAAGATTTTGTCTATATCTTACGGCTTACTAGCTATGCAAGTCATTCAGAATACAGAGGACTTCAGAGACTATTCCTAGAAAATTCAAGATCTACGTGTCATTTGTTACAACAATATCTCAAATATAAGGTATTTTAATAAAAATCGTTAGAGCCATTTTGAGAAAATAAAAACTTTCGAAAAATTTTCCATGTGAAGGGTAGCTTATGACGGGAGAATTTTCTTGAAAAGCTTCGTGTAGCATCCTTGGAAGAAGTTGAACTTAAAAACCAAGTTTGGCTTTTAAACGAATCTCTCTCTCTCTCTCTCTCTCTCTCTCTCTCTCTCTCTCTCTCACACACACACACACACACACACACACACACAAACAGACCTTTTTATAATTATGTTGGAGATCCGGGTGCCTCAATACATACATTTTAGGTGAAATATCGACATCAATTTTTTTGTTGAAATACAATACTTCCCCTACTTACTGTACACAGTAGAGACACTAAAAGGGGTAAAAATAACAAATTTCATATTTGGGTCCGGTATTGTTTAAGCATGCCAGGCAAAGATTTTGAGGAAAGCTCGCTCACCACAAACTACTCTTTACATGGAAGATTTTTCGTAATTATTCATTTTCTAAAAAGTGCTTCTCTGTAAATATGGCAGATTAAACTGTACTTATAGCTGAAATTCTCTCTCTATGCCTGAGAAGTACTCTTCATACAGTTGGAAATTGTACATTTGTGTATATATAGGAAATCAAGGTAATAGATAACAAGTTTCTGCAAAAATATAAAAAGCCTCTTAAAATACACAATTGGGGCAAACTTTTCTTAGCATTAGCCATTTCGAAATAACTTATATTGTATATGTACGCTTTCTCTAGTACCTATCTTTTCTGATGGAAACAGACATGCTTGAAAATTTGTGATTCTTCTTTTTCTTTTTTTATATTATTGCAAAAGCGTGCTATTACGTCTAACATTTTAATTCTGTTTCCAAATGTCATAACTATCATCATAATCATCATCATTGTCGTCCTCTGTGTTTGTGGTTTCATGATAGCCTCTAGTTCCAAAGATCAAGGGTTTAATCCCGGCGGAGGGCGATGGATTTTTTCGGACGTAAACATCCTTAGCAAGGCTTCCTTCGGAAGGAAAGTAATCACTTGTTCCTGTGTCGTAGATTTACGGCACGTAAAGGAACCTCAAGCCATAAAGAGGCCTCTGAGAAAACTTTCCGGTATTTCACGCCCAATATGGAATGGGATGCTAAGAACTATAGTAGTCAAAACAGCGTCCATAAATAAAACCCAATTTAATTCAATCACCAACAATATATACCACAAGGTAATTCTATAGCCTATTCCAACCATCAGAGTACTGTCATTTGTGTGTATCTCTTCATGGGACTTCCTTTGTCTTGTTGTCCCTCTAATTTATGATTTAAAGCAATTTTAGCTATATTGTTATTTGGTTGTCTAATTATATGTTATTTCCATCTTTCTCTATATACTAGCTTTTCATTCAATTAAAACATGTTTAGTTCTTCCCTTCTGTCTGTAATTCTTACCGTTTGGAGTGTATCCTGCCATGATTTCCGAATGTAATATAATTAAATATTTATGTATTAATTTGAAGTCATTAATAGGCAAAACTATATAGTGAAAAGCGTAACGTGGATAAAAGAATAACTTTTTATAAGAATACAATATTATATAACAGATAATTTGTAATCAGTAGAAAAAGTCGTGCGAGTGTTCAATCAGATTTTTAAATAAATGGCCGGAAACTGAAGAGAGTTATATAAAAGTCAAACACATATTTGTAATTAAATACAGTGCCAAAACTCAATTGTGGTGTCAATTTTTCGATGTTTATGAATATTGCTGTTTCTGTAAATTTCACATCCTCGGTATTTTTCCATTCATACCAAACAAATTTGAGCAATTATATTTAATACTGCGATTTATTTTGAATGTAAAATAGGATCCTTGTATTAAAGCTCAAAATACTGTAACAATAACATATTTTAAGCTACAATACATATTTTTTCCATCAAGGGATATGTTTATTGCTCTTTTAAGAATTTAACAAATGAGAGAAAAATATTTAATTGTTGGTAATTAATGCTAGGTAATGCAGTCGAATCCGGCTCCACAAGAACAAACAATGTCTGAAACTTAAGTATATTCTCTATGAGATAGAAGGCAGTGAAAAATGTAGCATGACTTTAATTTACTGTGGTGAAATGAACAATTATAACTTTAACGCACATAAACAAAAATTGTTCATCTGTCCTTTTTAATTATTAATATACACTGTTCCAAAGAGTTTATAAATTAAAATCAATTTTACACACTATACTTGGATCCACCGTGCGGGATGGTTCAGGCGGTAATCTCTGTGGCTCGCATTCGGGAGGTCCCGGGTACAAAACTCCGAGAACGATCAAACTGTCTGAAGGTTTCCTCACGGTTTTCCTGGTCGCTAGGCGAATGCTAGGTTGGATAATTAGATCTGCAAATTTTCATATCCCCCCTTTTATCACTACATTTCATTTCCTTCTTCACCGCCATACCAGTACTGGGCTGATCACCCATCCTGGATATACTATGATCCAGAGTTTGCTTTCTCCTCGACAGCCTACTGACCCAAGGCATTGACTTGCAAGTCCTTGGGGGTGTAAGTCCTACAACGAGAAGGGTACTCTTTTAAAGAAGAAATACTTGGATTCATTATTACGTAGAAATTAAATATCTGCAGTTATGACATCAGGTCTTTGTTACGGTAAAAGAGGTTTACCAATTTATTATCCTCAGAAAGTTTATGAGTTAATGAGAACACACACGGCTGGTAGAATCAATGAAAAAATCACCAGGAAATGTTTTTGGTCTCTAAAACGTTTCCCAAATTTGAAAATTGAGATATTTGAAATTCAAATTGCTGAAGCATCTAGTATCATATCCAAATTGATTTCTCATTTCCTCCCTGTGTACCCAGAATTCAAAAGCTTCTTCATTAGAGTTAGAAGCAATTATAAGCTGAATGGGATATTTTGGAAATGTTTAAGAAAATAGCATAAAAATAACTTGAATATGATTAGATCATGACTGGAATAAATACACCGATTTTAAGGCAATAAATCCTTTGTTCAAGAGAATAAGCTTTTCACATTTATCTGTTTTGTACCGGTTAAAATTTTGACCGAGAGAGCAAACATTTAATTTATTTGTTTGGTACCTGTTAAAAATTTGCCCACAGATTAGACATTTCACAACTATTTATTTTATTCCTGCTAAAATTTTGCCCAAAAATTAAATATTTTACATTTATTGTTTTGTACCTGCTAACATTTTGACTAAGAAATTAAGAAATTCACAATCATTTTGTATGTTAAAATGTTACCCTAGTGATTAAGCATTTCACATTTACTTTGTACCAGCTAAAAGTTTGACCCAGAAATTAAACATTGCAAGTTTAATTGTTTATGACTTTTTTCCCAGCTTAAAGCCCTTAGGCATTAGGTGTGGCATTTTTACTTTATCTGCCACTTAGCTAAGCATTGCATTAGGTCTAAAAATCTTACCTTCACCGCAAATGAATGTTTTAAGGCTCTCTGAGACCACAAAATACATGTTTAGAAAAAGGGCCACGCGCGTCTTTGTGTCTGTAGGCAACACAACTCAAAATACGAGAAACTGACAAATACCAAATTTCATACTTAATTCAGATGCATTTATGAATACAGGAAGAAAATTTTCTTGTAGTTTCCCCGTCTCATGCAATCATGTTTCCGAAAAAATTTCAATAATGTTAATTAAAATATTCCATGTTTGAAATACTGGTATGACGAATAAAAAGTATAAATTGAATTTTCCGTAACTCTTGTAGGCCTCATCACTATAATTGAATTTTGTATAATTAGGAAACAAAGATAGGTAAAAGTTAGAGTATAAATATGTGCATCTGGCTAAAATATACAAGTTTCATATAAATAAACATTTCATTCGCTGTTATTTATTTGAAATCTCCAAATGTTACAGAATGTTACTGCAGTAAGTCTTCGTTATTTATTTTTTTCTCACGAGCTCATGTAAAATGTATGTACTATCAAGGCTAACATATACAAAATAGCTGATTGTCTTCTATATACTATTACAGTGAAGTAAAATTTGAAAATACTCTGGGAATATTCATCAGGATTTACATTAAACTGAAACTAATTTATGGAATAGCGCTGAAAATAAATCATAGTAATATACTCAAAAGGTGGTGCGACTGTTACGTATCAGATATTTTGTATTTAGTGCTATTTAGGTCGGTATTGTGGTTCAAGATATCCGTGTTGCATTCATGTGGTGATATTGTTTACATTCTTTACAAGGATGTAAGCACACTAAGTGAATGTTGAGTAAAATATCCTCCTTGCTTACTGAAAGTGTACTAAAATTCAATAGATATAAAATAAACTCAATAATTGGGCCATTAATGGGACATTAGACTAAGAAAACATCTACATATCATAGGAATCTTTAAACAGGAACTAGTATGTAGGATATTCAATGAAGAAGAGAAATTGCTTCTCATATAATCTTTAAATGTAAAGCCTTATGTACGAAAATATACTGTAAACCCAGAGGAACATATCCCTAAAAATAATTTAGTTAGTAATCTACTGCTTCTTATTAAAGTAACCGATCTACTTATCTAAATAAGCTTCAAAGATTTCAGTCGGGAAGGTTTAACTCGCCTCTATCTTTATACAAATCAAATCAAAACGCTACATTCTATTTCTATTTTCTGAAGAGATAATTTTATACACTTTATGGTAACTAAAATCTTCATATGTTGCATTTGATGTAAAGTGCTGTAATTGTATGATTAATAGTAAGTGACTCTTTTCTTACATATATAAATGGATGGTTACGATCCAAAAACTAAACTAATGTACATTTTTGAATGACTTCGAATGACTTTGTAATTAAGAAAAAAATTATGATAGGAGCTCGAATATGAATCGCTTTAAAGTTACATCCCGAGGTTATTTATAGTATAATATAACGATAAGCAGGACTTCAACTATTTGCAATATGAATGTCAGTACAATTATGAAATAAGTTTTCTAGCAAGCCATTAAGTTTCAAAACACTTGGTTAAGAATTAAGAAAATAGTAATTTTAAGTATAGCTTTTCGTTTAAGCAGCAATTTGTTTAAAATGAGAATTCAGGGCGAAAATGAATCACTTCGCTTTCATATCCATAATTTTCAGGCTGCCCTCATATTCTTCCGAAGGGCAGAGATTTATCTATGTGAATCTGTACCCAGTGGCGCACTTCTCATTTCTCTGCTAGGCTTAAACAATGAAAGTAATTATAATAATGGCCGAAGTGACCAAAGCATATATAGAACAATTTTTGAAAGGGAGGACGCAAAGAGTAAGAGTAGGTAGAGAACTGTCAGAAGGGGGGACCGTAAGTTCGGGCGTGCCCCAAGGCTCGGTACTGGGCCCGTTACTGTTTCTTATCTTTGTTAATGATATCCATATAAACATTAAATGCCAGATAAGACTGTTCGCAGACGATTGTATTATTTACAATAAGATTAGGAATTCCATGCATGAGACTGCTCTTCAGGACGACCTAAATGAAATCAGGTGGTGGGCCGAAGCAAACAAAATGACAATTAATGCTGGGAAAAGTAAGTCCATTGTTTTTAGCAGAACTAAGGGGAAGATTATACATAACTATCAAATGGGCGGGGAACCAATTCCACAGGTGGACAGCTGCAAATATTTGGGAGTGTGCTTGTCAAGTAATGCTGGATGGGGGGAACAGATAAATAGTACATCTAGGAAAGCGTGGAAAGCATTGCATTTCGTAATGAGAATACTGAAAAAGGGGAGCGCAAAGACCAGGGAACTAGCCTACAAATCTTTAGTGCGGCCGGTTATGGAATATGGAGTAGCATGTTGGGACCCATACAGAGTCAATCAGATTGATTCCTTAGAAAAAGTGCAGAGAAGGGCTATAAAATTCATAAGGAGAGGTAAAGATTTTGGGTTTACAAAAGGTGAAGAGAATGAATGGGAACCGCTAAAAGTTAGGCGTAAAAAACATAGATTAGTTGCGTTATTTAAAGCTTATACTGGTTCAAATGCTTGGGCGGATGTTAGAGAAAGGTTAGAGAATCCAGCACACTACGGTCGAAACGATCATCTGTTTAAAATTAGGGGTAGAAAGTGCAGAACCGACGTGGGAAAATTTTCTTTTGTTAATAGAACCATTGAGGAATGGAATGAATTGCCTGTAGCAGCCTTTCAGGGCTGTCCTCTGACCTTAAAGCAGTTCAGAAATAATATTAGCAGAATAAATGTTGGTTAATTAACTAGTGTACTCATTTCACAAACTATACTATTAAAGTTGACACTACCAGGTTGAAAATACTGGTAACTAAATATAAGGACCAATTGTAAATAGTTAAGTACCTCGAAAATAGTTACGTACTTTGTAAATTGTTAAGTACTTTGTAGATAGTTAAGTAAATTGAGAATAGTTAAGTAAATTGTGAATAGTTAAGTAAATTGTGAATAGTTAAGTAAATTGTGAATAGTGAAGTAAATGGTGAATAGTTAAGTAATTGTGAATAGTTAAGTAAATTATAAATGGTTCAGTAATTAGGGATTTTAAAAGCTTTGTTAATATTTACAATTAATCATTTTGTATTGTTAGTCTTGTTTATTATTATTATTATTATTATTATTATTATTATTATTATTATTATTATTATTATTATTGTAAGCTAGTCATGGTGATGTAAATTTTGTACGGTTTAATTCTGCCACCGGGAAGTACCCAATTGCAGAATAAATAAATACATACATACATATAGAATTTATCCGCGTTTACGAAAATTATTTAGTTTACTTTTTCTATTTCTGTAATGGCTACTCAATGCACTTGTCGCTATCTTCACATTACGGATAAGGGAGAAGTTTAACAAAACCGTAATGATGAAAATCCTCAACTGTACAGTAATTAATGAGTCTGAAGACGTTTATGTTTCCACAGCTTGCAAGAGAAAGAGAAACTTATGACAGTAAGAATATAAATTTCTACCGAAGTGTTGCATTTGCATTCTGTCAGAGAAGTAGTGTGTGTGTGTGTGTGTGTGTGTGTGTGTGATGCTTATTTGAATATGCCTTAGAGTCAAAGTATTCATATTTCTGTGTATAGTGCGCTGATAAAAGTATGATGTACATTCACATGACTTTCTCTGCCCCTATCATTTATTTCTGTATAGATTCCACAAATTATCGTATCTCATGTTAATCGAGATAAACCGTTACACAAATCGTTTCATTGCAACTTTCGTTGTAAGTTGAGGAAACCGATCAGGCAGTCAGATGTTTAAAAATCTGAAGTGATATATTCACATGACATTCTCCCCTATAACATTATTAGTGGGTAGACATGCTTTTCTTACTAAAGTTTATTTTTCTGCCTACTACATTTTAATCCAAATAAATACTTGTAGAAATAGGTGTATTGCACATTTCATTACACATACAAAGGGACCGAATGTTTAAGAACTGGATGCTATATGCTGGCCTTAAAATTTCATACTCTTTCCATGCAATCGCGAGAAACAACTGAATGTTGATAGGAATTCAACAGAATGGCCAAGTATTGGATGATGAACCATTAATAACGATATCTTAGAAATGGCTTATTTCATAAAAAACCTATTTTAAATTTTTATGTAGTAGTTTTCGTATATCGTTTAACGTTTACCAGTTACAGAAGATTATACAAAATTCCTTTCAAATAAACAGGATTTTATAGCCTATTACCATATACATTTTATTTGTCATGTAGATATATTTAATATATGCTATTTTCATAAAATCCTTTTTTAGAAAGTCAAAAATTTCGAAAAATGTTCCATGTAAAGGGTAGTTTGGGGTGCGGGATTTTCTTGAAAATCTTCCTGATATATCTTCAAAGGGCACTGATTCTAAAAACCAAGTCTAGTATTTATCCGAGTTTTCGGTTTTGAGCTATGCTGTTCAAGACACACAAACGGCCATTTTTCTAAAAAAAATGCCTTTTTAATATTCAGGGGACCTAAAACACGTATTTCCGGTAAAATATCGATATCGAATTTTTGGGAGGAATGTAATACCTTCTCAATCTACTAATACATGGCAGAGAAAGTAAAATGAGTGGCTATATATTTAGTCTTGAAATTCCATACTGTTTCCATGACATCGCGAAAAACAACTGAATAACTACAGTAATTTAAAAATGAAAAATTTTGCAAAATTCAAACCAATAATAACGGATATCTCAGAAATGACTGATGCTACAATAAAAGATATTTGAAATAAATTGTGTATTTATTGAAAACTATAATTTTGTAATAGTAAGCTTTTGTCTATCTCGTATGGCTTACCTGTTATACAAAATTATAAAAAAAATCCCCCGTATGAAGAGAACTTTAGAGGATATTCCCAGAAAATTCAAGACAAATTTTATTTGTCATGGAAATATCTTAGATTTATAGCATTTTAATCCAATCGTTATAGGGGCATTTTTGAAAAACCTATAATGTTAAAAAAAACTTTCCTTGTAAAGGGTAGTTTGTGTTGGAGGGATATTTTCCCCGCATCTTTATGTCGCATCTTTGGAAGATACTGCACTTAAATACCAAGTTTGGTATTTATCCGACATTTCTTTCTTGATTTATGCTGATCAAAGACGCACACACAGCACACGAACGCTTTTCTAAACAAAAAAATGCCTTTTTGGTGTTCAAGGGGCCTAGAGACATGTATTTCTGGTGAAATATCGACAGCGATTTTTTGGGCGGATTACAATAATTCCCCTACTTTCTTTAAGTATGTAGTAGAGAAAGAAATATTATACAACGTAAGAAGAAACCATAACATTTCTAAAGATACTTCTTGGGGATTAAAATTATTGAGTTCATAGAGTAAATTATTATGTGATTCATTAAGGTAATGCGTCCCTTCAAAATAATTGGTTACCATGAGAAGGATATTTAAGACATGTAGGAGTCATTTATAAATAAAACCTTTTCGCGCTAGCATGTGTCCTTGTGGTTCTGGGCCCGAGATATCGAGGCGTTTTGCTATGGCGCTTCGTGGCTACTCAAGCTGTGCGAATGGTGAATTTTGGTCGCTTCTCCCATTCATGAGTTGGAAGTAATAAACGCCTCCGAAGGATGTGTACAACTCGCGTAAACATCTTCATTTTCTTCAAATTTACATACATTAAATTTCAACTCCATAGGAGTGATTGCAGAAGATCATAAATCATCACCGCTTGTGTTAACGCAGTTTTCTCACCATCTAATCTCTAACTTCTGGCATATCAACTAGTAAGACTTTTTATTCTCAGTTCAATACTGCTTTTAACAATCAACGATACAAAGTTATAAAATGATTCCGAAAACAAATATGCATAGATATTCGAAACTTTGAGTGCCTCAAAATAACATCAAGAAGTAAAGTACAGTATTTTGACACATTAAGTGTTTATGCAATGCATAAAAGAGCTATAAAATCAAAAATGTTTTTGGAAGATTACATTACATTTACTTTTAATTTTGGATTATTTTTCAGCTTATTCATATAAAAATAATGACAATCTACGAGTGTCTAAAAATATATATTTTACACAAAACTGCCATTCTTAAGTCTGAAAGTTCTAATCAAATCGTTCTGCAAGAACTTCTACCTGAAGTAACTGAGTAGAAAAATTGCTTGTTCTCATTTCCTGTGCTCACTGATATTCGTAAACACTTCGCTCAGTTCACGAGCACATTTACAATTTAGCGTAAGCAGTACCGCATTAGCTGCACTGTTTCGTGCAGATTCTGAATACAACGTACAACTATGTAAACAAAACATAAAACTCTCAGAAACTAAACAGAAAAATATAAGAGCTTTAATTTAAAAAGTAGGAATTGTGAAAAATTTTAAGGTAATGTATTTGTGAAATTTGAAAAATCCGCAGCATATGTGTAAGTTACCTTAGCAATAAGTGTGAGAGAAAATATATTGAAGTATAACAATCACGTATGTTTTGGGTCAGTGCGAGGATATTCAGCTATAAAGAGAAAGAGCGGACTAGTTGGCCAAACAAGCTTGTAATTCCAACTTGTTAGAAAGTTATACTAAATGCCCAATTTCTTTTGTCAAAAGAACCTTAAATCATGACATGCTCTCTCGCTGGACTGATTTATGGTTAGGAAGCAAAAATGGATCATTAACCAAAGACTTCCCTTTTATCGAATGTATGTAGCAGACTGAGATGCAAATATATAACGGAAACTTTTATTTAACTTAAGTGTTTTCACGTCATGGTAAATTCAGTGCCTGCTTTGAAAGATTAAAAATTCCAACACTAAACGACTCACAGTGCTTCTGCTCTGAAGGCTTTCAAACCGTAGAACACATTCTATTCAACTGTTCAGCTTTTGAGAGAGCAGGCTTTGAACTCAAGTCACATTTGTTAACCTGTAATAGGGCGTTTTGAGAAACCATTATGTTTCATATTGTATAAAAAATGCTGCTCTATTCAGTTTTAAAAATCTATTAATTACATATTTAAACATTTATAATTTGATATATACTTTTTTAGCTATTTTAACGTATACGTATATTATTAAGCTCACAAAGGATCATTTTATTTTACTTTATTGTTTATGTATTGATTTTTATCAGCAACAATATTATATTTTGTATCAACTAAAACCCTAAAATGTCTCATGATAAAGAAGATACCTTATTGGAAGTTTTACCAGGAGTTACAAACAAATAATAACAGCAATGTCTTTGCCATGTTTCAAAATTTTAGCTTACATGGGTATTTAAGTATTAACTTTTTACTGTGTAAATTCATTGCTTAGTCAAACAGTTCTACACGATTCATTTTTCAAATATTCCCATATAAAACTGGGTTTTACAGTTAAATAAGTTTGCAAAAATGGCTATCATATTTGATTGTTGTATTACCAACTAATTATTGTAAAAAGGTTTTACTTTATATCCTTTCAAATTCCAATATTGTTTCTGAAAATTGCGGCATTATTTAAAACAGATATAAAGTCCTTTTCTTTAAATTAATTTTCTTTTGTTCAGATGTTTTGATATTTTGTTGATTCCCTAGCAGTCATTTTCAGTGACATTATTTTCAACGTATTTCGCTTTATCCAGACAATGAAGCGATTAAACGCTATATCATATTGCCTTCTGGATATTTTGGGTAACAATTCTAGTTTTATTTTTTCCGCTGCTTCTATAATTTCACTGGCTCTTCCGTTTCAGTTTCTTATAAATTAATAGATTCCGCCAATTAAAATTTATGCAGGTTAGATAAAAGAACAACATTTTAGATCAAAGCATAAGGCTGTTAATATAGGTTAACTCCATAACGAATTGCGATAAATTGAAGTATGGTGATTTGTATTGCAACAGATAATGCCAGTGTCATAAGAAATTAATCATGTAAAAAGACATAATGAAAAGTAATGCATATTCAAACGAAGTCGAGTTATTAAATATGTGCAAATACAAAGGGCAATTGTCACGTGATTAGACTTGAAACCAAGTTCTTCACAATGAAGATTATCCCATTAGTGCATTAATCTAAAACTTTTGGCTCGTGTGCGCTGTGTTAGAGGTTTTGCTTTTAGGCCATGATTACGAAAAATTATTTTTTAAATGTTTTATAATTTGTGAACAAATTTCCCAGATGCATTACACAAGTTAGGTTCAAGACGAAGCATAATTTTGGGTAAGCTGTAGAATACCTCATATCCTGACCTCATCGTTTCCAAAAATTCTCAGCAGGAATCAAAATTAAGCAAAAGTGCTTTGCTACTATACATTTTTGCAATTTGCAGGTTAATAGAAATTTGAATGATGTGGAATGTAAGTAGCCTTATTGTGTGTATTTATGACGTTTTCAGCCATATATGTATTTATAGAAATCCTACGTTCGATCTTCAGCGTAACATAGCTGAAACACATTAACATTAGTGCGAAAGCCTTTTGCGAAAGAATTTTGCAATTTGGAATACGGCAATTTGTCTCCTATGTAAAGATGTTCTCTCCTATAGTGAGTTCTATTTTGAAATAAGACTCGCTCTCATGAGATGTCAACTCTTCCACTAAATATATACAGAAGGATGTCAAATTAAAGCTCACACTGATGTCTTCCTTTGATTTACTAAATACAGAAAGCAAATTAAGACATTTATTGTACTGCAACGTAGACTAAAAATTTATTTTTGGAGAATATGAATCTCGGATGGTATTTATTTTGACTGTTTAACGAGTAAGCATGAGGTTTAACACCAAACGTAATAGGACTAAATATAAAGCAAACGCATTTGGATCATGTCAGGCCTTCATTAATTGTGTCAGTGTAACTGGAATAAATCTGCCTGTAACCTATTCAGCCAACAAAATGTTCAGCATGGAAATATATTGTTTTACATTTCCATTAAATCCTTTAGTAAAATATGCATTATTGAAGACGATTAAGGTACGGTAGCCTACAACTCCAATTAAATGCATGATGCGCTGTTTGACGAGTCTACTTGGAAACACGTATAATGGTGCGGAAAGATGAAACTATTAAAATCATAAAGTGATAACAATAAAATTGTGGTGATATGCAGGTGTGATATATTGAAATTTGTGATATTCTTATACTCGATTGGTCACTGAGAAATGAGCTTGGTAGTCAAAGTAATTTTCAACTATGTAGGAAGAGCATCATATTACATTCCAGTTTTCGTATTGTGAGGGCTTCTTGCTAAAGATCATTAAAATATACAGTCTCTAACATTCTATGTTAGCACATTCCAGAGGCGGAAAAAGCTTTCGATAAAGGATGATATGAGTTAGGCGATTTTTGGTGCGAAAGAACTGAATAATATGCCAGTTTAAGAACCACTGTTAAGGCTATTAAAAGAAGATAAGAAAGTGAGAAAATTGATTTGAGCTGGAGAGGCGGGGAATGTACGTATTACTGAAAATAAATCGACGGGAAATACACTAACGTGCTTAACAAACTGGAAACAAAACACACAAATAATGTCAAAATTGTGAACGTGAAACAAATGCTTAAGGACTGTGTTTCTCCCAAAGGAATCCCGCTGCTTATTACTCATACACTAATATGGCAACGGAATATTCCAATGTTTATGCATTATAAATATACTGATACTATCGTGGTATTAATCAAATTCCGTGGTGTAGTGGTTACCATGCTGGCCTCTAGTTCGCGAGGTCGCGGGTTCAAATCCGGTGGAGGACGATGGAGTTTTTCGGGCATAAAAACTGTTATTATGGCTTATTTTGAAGGGGAAGTAAGGCCAATGGTCCCATGCCGTAGATTTACGTCACGTAAAAGAACCTCAAACCTGATAAAGGATCCTCTGAGCAAAATTACCGGTCTTTCGCGCCCAATGTAGAATGTGACGCTAAGGACCGCAGCAGTTAAAGAGCGCCCATAAATAAAACTGAATTTAATTTTTAATTTAAAGAAGAATTCATTCCCTTCATTTCTGTGTTAATGAGAAGTCACCAAGCTGCATTGCAACATAATCAAAACACTTTTAAAAAGTCTTAGAACATCAAGTTTTCATTTGACCAACTTAAAATTTTGATTACAGTATAAAGGTATAATGTGAAGGTAGCATAGCAATTTCAACGAGTTATGTCAGCGTATTTATGAGATATCACCGCTTTTGCTCTTAATTTAATCACGTTTTACCTAAATACTAATTAAAATGTCCGGTCGGAGTGTCAAAAAGTTTCTTACATTATGTTAAATATTTTATTTTGGCTTTAAAAGACAATCTTAAACACTCCTTTGCAAGTTTCTTAAGATTCTAAGGAGACTATGAGTGAAAAAATAAATGTATATGTTTCTTTCAATTCGGGTATCAAACCTAACAAAAATTAAATAAATTAACAATTTCAAGTACGCATGCGGCATTTTATTAATGCAAATTTTCATAATTTTACTTAACAGTTTAAAATTAATTAGCAAAGTGCGGTATTTTAAGTAAAATTTGATAGAAAAATGGAGCTTAAAATTCAAATGTACACTACAGTACTCTGTGCCGAGGTATTTAATCTGCTGGTCGGAGGTTTAAATTAATAAATCAAAGCGCTACATTAAGCTATAAACGTAATACACTAGAAAACCAAGAAACGTTAAGTATTTTCCTGATTTTTCATCATATTAGTTTGTCTTAAATCTTTAGCTGTTCAGGTAGTACACAATATTTGAGATAAATAATTGCTTTCTTTCAGAAGTAATTCCAATAAAATCAAATACAGATGCAGAGTTTAAATGACTCGTGGTTTAATATCACGTTAAACACTGTTACCTTGCAGTGGTTCATTACGTCGGTGGGAATAATTAGATAGAATTTGCTTTTGTAACTTTCACACTTATAAAGTTCTTCCAGGAAGATTAAATCATGTGTAAAACAGTAATACGAGGCACAAGCAAGCCGAACAATTAAAATTTAAAAAAAGTTGTAAAAACTACCTACCGAAACAACGATAACGTTAAAAACGTTAAGGCTTTTTTATCTGGATACCCAAATGGATTACGAACAGGGTGGGTATGCAGTGACTATAATGTGTAATTGCTACAACAGCTAGAAGAGAAAAGACGACAGATAATACAACTTGAAAAAAACATTTATTGTTTGTAGACTATGAGAAAGCCTTGACTGTGTCGAGTGGATTTTGCAAAGAAGGAACACACTCAAAAATATTGGGTACCAATGCATACAGAAACATTTAAAAGCACCTTTATAAGAATTGGATAAGCCTGGCCATCATAAATAGATGTATTGGAAAGCAAACAATGAATCAAAAAGGATCCTCATTGTCATATGTTTATTTATTACTTGTACGGGTTAATCCATTCTTAACTGGCAGACAATTTTACAAAGACTCGCTACAGTTAATGATAATCAATGAAACATAACTTTCTTTAAAGAAGACTAAGTATTGGCTTTAGAAACACAAGATGATTTACAAGTGAATATCCAGAAACCGAGTATTATTATAAAAGACTAATCAAACTATTCCACAGTAAAATAAATTACTTAATATTCAGAGGAGAACATTGTCTCAGAAGTTAAGCATTATTTGATGAAAAGATAACGGAGTAATCCTTTGCATTTGATTTCTTAGAATATAAAATAACGTTATCCTACAAGATTTCGACATTATTAATAAAATTCATAAACTCGAATATATGTGTGAAACTATGCTACAAAATAAAATAAATAAACAAATAACATTTGGTAAAATCAGAATAATACCTTTACCTCTCTATGCAGTTAATCTGAACACCGAAAAGAAACCGCAAAAGTAATTATCAGAAACTAAGTTTCTGTATTTATAAGCTACATACTCGCTGTTAGGCCAGGCAAAAGTGAAGCTCTAAGAAATGTACTTCAAATATTTAAACTCACAGAAAAAAGTCCAAGAGAATAAAGTAAAAATGGGAGGAAATAGATACGAAAAGTGAATATTTCTAGGCTGCCGAAAATTATGATGGAATACCAGCCAATTGGATTCAGGTAAACAGAAAGACACGGAAGACATTGTTAGAGGACTTTGAGGGATGGAGTCGGAACGAACTGGGGAGGTTGAAACTTTGAATTATGGTGATATGATGATGACAACGATGATGAGAAAATACTTTTGTGTAATGTCTTCCGTCTTTAGTCGGCTTAATGTAAGAGATTCGAACAACTGGAGGCAATTACTGCGAAATTACACTGCGATATTCCAGAAACTTCACACAGGAGAAAAAAGTTATTTACAATACCCTTAATGCTTGCCAGAAGACACCATATTTGTCCATTAATGGTTTATAATGCATTATCTAAGCTTTGAGTCTATTCCATAAAACAACAAACATTCAGCACAAATATTTAGAAAAGTTTAAACGTCACAATCTTGCTGGCCTGTGATAATTAGCTGTATGAGCGTTTTACCTTTTCGATCCGGAAGAAGGGCATAAAAATCCTTATATACAGTTCTTCTTTTTAGTCTTCTTTCTAGCAGTTATTGGCCTTTCAGCACGTCACGTTCTCGTTACCATCTTTTTCTGGATTATTTCTTGCTTCTTCTGCACATATGGCGGTTCTTTAAGGCGAAACTCTGTATACGACTATCTTTCTGTTGTCCCAAGTTCTGCATATTTGGTAAGATATATTAATTTGGACAATGTATTAAACACATAATTCCTATCATAGTTGGTATTTAGTGATATGACACTCCTAGTACAACAACCCTAGAGGCTCATTTCTCTAACTTTAATACAGTTTTCTTCCTTACACACGTTTCATTTCTGTAGGATAAAGCGGGAAAAATATATTATGACGTTTTAATTGTGTGTCTTCCTTGTGCAGTGTTGTTTTATCATTTGATACACTTAGAGTTTTTTTTCTCTGGAACTTTACCTAATAGTTTGGTTCTAAATCAGTGGTCGAAGAAATCTTCATATTTTTTGTGCCACAACACAGAAGTTCTCCTATTGAATTAGCTATATACAAATTTAATATAAACATTGAAATTCAATACAAAGATATCATTACAAACGAAACTAAAACTAAGTGTGAAACGATTATTAATAAGTACAATACTGCGTCAACAAATACAATACTATTTATATAACCACATAACATATAATTTTAACCTTAATATGAAACATTAATAATTATTTAATGGTATTATAATCCAATAACAAGGTATCTATGTTTTATTAAAACAGGCTTTAGGAACTTTACCTACAATAACATATAAATAAGGAACATTAAAGATACCAGCAGTATTCACCATCTTTGTGGACTTGAGTTGTGAAAATGGACGATAAATATTTAAGATATTGAATTAAATAAAGATAACGCTCTTTATTTATTTAATTCCATAACCACTGAAAAGGAGGACCCTGTGTTTAATGTAAAACACAATACGTAAATTATTTATTTACTTTGGAACTAATAATAGAAGGCCAAAATGTAACTTTCTTTCCCTGAAAATCTTAGATCTACACCAAAGCTTTCACAGATAAAAACGTTGGATTTTCATGTTGAAATGAACATTTTTTTCGCAACAATATGCTGAAGGACTATCAATATTGTAACTAGAAGGATATTAGGAAATATGAAAACATCCTTCTAACATTTATTTTTTCAAGCAATCAAACTGTGCACTTTTCTTGAGCTAATGAAGCTAATTTTTAACAAATAGCTACATAATGCAATTATATAACTTGCAGTACCGATGCATTTAATGTTGTACTGAATGAAAAGGTTTCTGAAAGAACGATTTACTTTCATTCATTAATGAATGGTTTGACCGTTCGTTATTTTTCGTTTTTAAAAATCCTTATACATTAAAAAATGTTATTGGCAGTGAGTATATTATTTTCCTGAATCTTACAGCAAATAAACTTTTAACTTCGCATAATGAGCTAAACAGTAAAACTAATGCATTACGGTGCCTTAGTATTCTGTGTACGAAAGTTTAAAATATGAGAATTGATTCGTAACTCATGGTGAAGGTTTTTGTTCTATTCGTTATCGACATTTAGTTGTTTCAACTCTGAAAATAAATAGGGAAAACGTAACTGTATACTTCCGAAGTCATTATATACTGTTTGTTTATTAATAGGATTTGTAATATCGAAATATTTCAGAATAATACTTCACAGGAATACAAAAATACAAATTATAGTGTAATATTTGTCTTATGCTACATTGCACTTGAATCCTACTCTTTTAGGCATTTATTTCATAGCAAAGAAGCCATTTACAAAGTAGTTTTTGTTTAGTTTTTGTTCTGTTTAGTCAGTGCCTTCGAAATCCAATTACTAGTACACTATCAGATGTTTATATTAACGTTTAATGAATTGTACATATACCTTCATCGTACATTGCAAACAAATTAATGTATATCCTGGGGCATAGTTATTAACACTTACGAGGACAAAATAGTTCCAAATTCCAGGATATCCATCTTCTGTTACTAAAACTATCCTTAAAGCGTTAAGGATTTCTTCACATTAATTAACTTGTATTACCAGTGAAAACTCCTAAATTATAACCAGAATTTTTGGCATAAAGTTGCAGGTTTAATAATAATCATAAATAAATACCTAGATAATAAACTCTCGAACAAAATCGTTGTTTAGAAGAGCAGTATCTAATAAAACAAAATTGTTTAAGCGTTTATACTTAGAGAACTGAACAGACGCGTATAAAGATCTATGCAGACACTTTGATAATATAAAACTAAATACTGCCGATTATTAACAGTATCAAAGTAATTGGTATTTTCGCTTTTGTTACATTAACGTTCTGAAAATACCACTGTACGGTATGTATTGAGGCTTATGTTGTGAAAGCACCTTAAAGCAAAAGATTACGGTATTTGTGAAAAGCGTATCCCGACTGGAGAATAACTTTAAAGAAATAGGGTTTTTCTCAGCGAGCTTACTAAATCAGAATGAATTTACGGTTAAGTATCAGCTAAGAAAGTGCTTTATATTGTTTATTGAAATTAAATAAATTATACGGTATCTACTTTTTGAAGTAAATGCTTAATAATTTTCTTTACTCTGTTGAAAGTGCTTATACAGCACCTTTTTATTACGAAATCTACATCTGTTTTATTGGAGTGCTACATATTTTAATTATTAAATTGCAGAGAATAACCATAGGTATTATTTAGACGGAAGGAAACAAACCCCGAGTTTATAGCGAAACATCATTGAATGTTTTAAATCAAGTGCCAGGTTATTTTAAATTGTGAGAAATCTGTATGAAATTATAATTCTGCAATATTAATTGGGTTGTAGCTAGTATCGGTCTTAGTAAATCTGCATATAAAACAATTATCTAAAGGCAACACTGTTTGAAAAGTCCAAATTTCCATTTGGAAAACAGAGTATCACTCCAAAATCACCGACAAGTTGTGCGGCAACGAATAAATGAGTGAACTAATTGATCAGCAAATACATACCATTTAATATACAAAAGACAGATTCAAATGTAGATTCACGCTTCGTCCGTTTTCTATTACATTTAAAACCGCTGTGATACACGGATATATAATTTATCATGAATAATAAATTCATGGTTAATTCTAAGGTTAATTAGCTATTTCATTACATATATCGCGCAGTTTTAACTTTTGTTAGTAATCTAATGAAATCTACACATATCTCTTATCAATTTTGTCTCCCTTTACCCTAATGGCACCCTATAATTTTATGTGCATTTCTTATCTTACATTGAAAAAATTCAGTTCGTGGCTTATCACATACTTGTAATAAAATTCTTATCTACAAATTGTAGTTTCTTCACCTTATCTAAAACCTTGCTAAATGTTAGCTAATTCTCGGCATACTGGACAGCAGATATCCTGGTATATTCTTTATACATAAAGGAATACTAACATATTTGGCATCGTTTTGGTAGTGTAGGTGAGTTAAGTATTCTAATACCCATGTTTCGTTCTATGATATTTTATAATCAAAGTAAAAGTTCTTGGAATGACGTTTAGCTTATGTCTTAAGAGTCTTGAAATTAGCTGATATGCTTTTTTCTTTCCTTAAGAATCTAGTTGTTCCTGAGGTTTACAAGTATTTTTGTTTAACTTACAAATTATATTTTTTATATTAATTAAATCTACTGCACAAGATTTGCGCTATTTCAACGAAAGCATATAAATGTGGTCTTAAACTAAACTTTTAGGTTTTATTCTAGAAAATGGCTGAGATAAAATGATCTTTCCTAAAACTAAGTGCATTATGCTTTCAAAAGTCACATATAAAGTTTAGTGTACCTTTTAGGTTTTAAGAGATTTTAAAGTGCCTGTTCCTTTTAATGGCTAGTAATGTTGAATACTTATATTCAGCAAACAAGATAAACGACATTAACTAAGATAACTATTTCTTAACAAAACTGTCACAAGCTTGTGCAACAAACTATTACGAATTATGGAATGTCATTCCACAAAATACATTAACTTGAAGTAAAGAGAAATCAAGCATATAGGAAATAACTGAAGGTCTGTAATAACGTTCGTATAGGTTCAATATTCTCAAAAGGATTCATATAATGGATTTCAAAGTTTTAAAAAGAAGTATCTCTTACAAATTAGTGGCGATTTTGTACGTCTTGAAAAATTGTGCACAATTTTAGGCCCATTTCAGTTCCAAGAAATTCTTCACCAATTTAATGGTGTAGTTAATTGTACTTCTTAAATTTAAAACCTCTGCTTTTGTTCTTCTAAACAAAGTTTTAATGAACCTCATCGTTTTTTACATAAAACATCTGAAATGTCTTGTTTAAAATATGTATAAATAGGGATAATCCACTTTAAAGTGGTTAAATAGATGTGTAGCTTACTGTAAGCCTGAAGTTTAAAGAAGTTTTGTCATAATTGTATTTTTTAACATTTAGACAATTCTTTTTTCAGAATAAAGAGATGCTTTAAGCAAGTTTAATCAGTACGTTCCAAGTACAGACAACATTTTTCTCCATTGATACGGAATAATAAAATTACAGTGTATTTTTATTGCTAATTATTTCTGAGCAAAGCTTATCTTAAGTCACTGATCTTTAAAAATGAATGAACATACTGCATATACAAACTAAAAAGAAAAATTCTTCTTGGTACATGTATTACTTCTCGTAAAAACTCTACACAGACCTGGTCAAATTACTAAAACAGAGTTCGCCTGATTCTTGAATTTCAGTTCTGTTAAAGTATTATCGGTATATACGAACATTTTTTTCTACTCAGCACCCGTTTTTTAATCCTCTTGATATATTGCGAATGTGCTATTTTCAATTTTTAAACTGAGGAATCTTACTATATATTTGCAAGCGTTTACTTATTCTTCTATGAGGGCAGTATTTGCGAAAATGTTGCACTTTAAACTGTAATTGATATAAAAGTCCAATTACATTAACATTTATATAATTTTTTTAGCATCAAATGTTGAAATAATCACGCAAAAATTAGGAAACTTCATTCCTCAATAGCATGGCCGACTACATTCTCGTTGTTCTGCGTTCACAAAATTAAAAGTAATAAGAGTAAAACTTTTTAAAAACATTAATACGGCAAGCACAACTGCTTTCTTTTAATATTATACGTAATGAAAAGTATATAAATTTAACACGTTTTGTTAATAATTTGACCACGTGCTTCCTTATGAGAGAGAACACCTAATGTCAAGTATAAAAACAATGTTTGACTCACCAGTCATGCAGATATTTACGTTTTCACCAGTTGTGGTAGGAATATGGATCTGTAACGTGAACAAAGTTGAATTAGAAATACAAAATCTTTAAGTGTAAAATAGATATTGTAGAGTTATACACTACCTCGTGACAGTGAACTCGCAACAATGGCTGCGCAAGAGAGCGGCCCCTCCGAACCGTCCAATCCCAGCGTGAGTCTAGTGCTAAAGAAGGACCGAAAACCGGCTGGAGTCGAACAGCGACACTTCACACAGCGAAGCGGGCACAACAGCGCCTCTATGGAGCACTAATGTCTTTGAAATAGCGCCGCATGGAAGATATTGAATTTTTTTGGTGACTAAAACTCCTCCCTTTAAATCTTTTTTAAACTTTCTGCCAAACCGGATGGTTTCTTAAATTTTAACTTAGCACTGTAATAATACTTTTTGAATAGCTTTTTTCAGTATGTGAATTTATTAAACTTATACCACCCAAAATTGTTATAAACTATCAAAGGGAATGTTTACTAAATTATCGGTAATGTACATACCGTTTTGAACTTAGCATTTTTTTAGTATTTTAATTAATTACGGGCTAATTGGGATATGCAAAACATTTTTATACTTGGATAACTTTTCTCAGAAAATACTTGAAGTACAAAACTGGAGACTTTTAGATCTTAAAACTTCTACTCCATCCATTGCACCACAGCTGTTAATATTATTTCGGCTTTTACATTTTTTCTCTCTGACGAAATTTAATTGTCATTTTTTACAACTTTAATACAAATCTTCAATATTTTTAAATCGACCTCTAGAAGTATAATTGTAGTTCGATATGTTTAACATATCATCTTAACATGGAAGCATATATTTTCCAGGATTACTTATGTGCTGTTATTGAACTAATGTCCTTTTAGCTGCTCTGGTTTTTCGAAACCACATAGTTATTCTTGATTAATACATATGCCCCTCCAATGATTAAGATAAAGTTCAGTTTTTTATTATCAATCTGTGTTTTATTTCTCTTTTTGGGGGGAATTGAATAAGTTTTGGATATTTCAAGGACAGGCTTCTTCAGGAAATGTTAAAAATACGTGCGGTAAAATATATATTTGGCTTATCAGCCCTCAAAGGATGAGAGAGTTGTAAAAACAACGATAATGGTATAAATTTACAAAGAACAGCCTAAGATGATAAGCAATCTTATTATAATTCATTAACTATTTATCCTATTGAATTTTTATAAATAAAAAAGTTTCAAAAATCTATATTGATACATTTAGTTTAGCCAAGAATAAACGAAATATTTTAACTGTTACATTTACACCCCTTCCTTTGAGGAGAATAATTAGGGTAAAATGTATTTATAAAGCTTACTTTACTTGGTATATTCCAAATATACTACATAAAGCTAGGATAGAAGAGTATACAGCTAAATATTGTCCTTTGCGCTGTGCGTAAAAACAAGAAACATCGTTTAAATTCGCAAAAGTCAGACCAACCTTCATTGTACATATTCACAATAAAGATAATGCTAATATATAAATTTCGTTTATGTAATTATAATATTCAGTGAAAACTAGCATATAGAAATTGAGAATGGTCTTAGTGGATAATTCACAATACATTTATTAAACGGATGCATTTTCTCTTTTTATTGTAAACTACTTGGTTTATATGACATTGCTGGGGTGGATTTTAAACATCCAATAACAAATAAATGAATTTATTTTACCTTATACTCGTATTTCTTATGGAATAATTATAAAATTATGTAGAAGATCATTGTAGTGAACCCTTTAGTCCTTATAACTGTAATTTCTTAAAGCTCCCTGATAATCTAATAACTAACGAAGAATCCCCTTATGTGAATAGAAATGGATAAGAAACATCGACGAATGTTGCATCTCTAATTTCCTTAACACGCCCCCTCTCGAAGTCTTCCAAATTCTATAAATGCTGTATCGAAGCAACTACCGGAACGGTCGAGTGATTCTAGATTAATCATACTAGAAGACATTTTAAACCATTGTGCCTTCTCTTTAGTCTCGTAATTATTTAATAAGATTCACAGAATCCTCTGATTTCAAATCCAATTAAATACAGACAAAAACATGAGAATGAGGACACCACCCCAAACAAGCAGTTAAATCATTTTGGAAATTATACGTAGTATGTAACAAATGAGAAAAATAATCCTCTGAATTATTAATTTTAAATATCGGTTGATAGTTTCTTGTGCTAGACTAGATGTAATTGAAGCGGTTAGTAGAAGAATATTTTGAAAAATAACTTTTTTTTTCCATTTTCTTTTACTTCGCCATGCGGCAAGTGGAATAGAGGCCCAATATTTATATAATTTATATAGAAAACATGAGTTAAAGGACAAGATGGGTAGAAAAGGGCCCATATTCCACTTGGGACTTTTTAACTCCACTGTGTATGGTTTGTAGAAGAGCGGTCCAAGAATTTATAGTTGGACCCTAGTTGCTGGTGCCAATGGTACTGGATTATTCTAATGAAGTATTTGAATTATTTTAATACTATAGGTATTTATGTATTTCATGTTATAATCTATTCCCATAGATATAGGTTAGAATCTTGGTTAGTTATTAGATTGTATTCCATGAAAAAGGAGGGAAATGCTATAATCTATTCCCATAGATGTGAGGTTAGAATCGTGATTAGCTGTTAGATGGTAGTCCATGAAGAAGAAGTAGGGAAATATTATAACCTGACACAACGTCTTTCAGCTAGTGTTTTATGTATTGCTTTTAAGTATTTGTCTTCTTAACATAATCTCTCATGTGCATGACTTTATTAATTTCACTGATTTGAAATGCGTTTAAAATATATTGAAAATAGAGTGCCTAAAATTTGTTTTATTTTTTTACAAAAGTTGGATTGTAGATAAAGGACCCAAAATGATTTTTCAAGATGTAATTACCTCAATTTAAAACACTAATAAATATCTAAACAATATTACAGCTTCATGAAAATGCTATTTATTATAATTTTAGTAAACCATTTCTGAATCGGTGTACGATAACAATACATATAGTTTTTTCTCTCGCTTGTAAAATTCAAAATTCAGTAGTTCGGCCTTTCTTCGACTAACCGCTTCCATTATCTCTCGCTCTATGCCATGATTCAGCGTACACTGGCACAGTATACCCTTCATTACAACATACAGAAGGAATACAGCATAATTATCTTGCATAAGGGCTGTTGAAAGATTTCAGCATTCAGATACACTAATACTACATCCCGCACACATTCGCAGTATTTGAATAAAATGTAAATCAAAGAAATGAATATCGCATGCAAATATCACAAAATCATGAGCAGAATCAGATTATCTTTTGTTTTGCTGCGGCTTCTTATTCTCGGTTGCTAAATCAACAGCCGTATGTGGATTTCTTGGATTGCAATATCCACGCTTTTGTCTTATTTTATACGAATTTCTACGGAATAACAACAGTTTTCTGCACCATGGGATTCTCAATGAAAAGATATACCAAGATTGTACCAGAAATACATGTTTTGAGTTCCCTCGAGTTCAAAAAATCATATTTAGAAAAAGGTCCGGTGTGTGTCCGAGTGTGTGTGTGAACAGCGTAACTCAAAAATGAATAGTTGGATCAACACCAAGCTTGGTATTTAAGTTCAGTACCTTCCAAAGATGTGACATGAGGATTTTAAAGAAAATTCTCCTCCCCAAACTACCCTTTACATGCAGTATTTTTCGAAATTCTCGAAATTTTTTCGAAAAATTTTACTTTTTTTAAAAAATGGCTGTAACGGTTTTGATTAAAATACCATGTATTAAAGATATTTACAAGACAAATAAAGTGTATGTTTTGAATTTTCTGGGAGTAGCTATAAAGTTCTCTTCATTTGGAAGGAATTTTGCATAATCTTATATAACTGGTAAATGTTAAGCGATAGACGAAAACGTACTACACAAAAAAGATCTTTTTAAACACAATTTATTTCGAATAAGTTTTTGTGGCATAAACCATTTCTGAGATATCCGTTATTAATGGTTCGAATTGTTAATTGGTCTTTCTCTTAAAGTCCTGTAAACAGGACTCGCGATTGCATGGAAACAGTATGGAATTTTAAGGCCAGCATATAGCGTCCAGTTCTTAAACATTTGACTGTTCACTGTTTCCTTTGTATCTATAACTAAATGCGTAATTTAGCTATTTTTGCCAAGGTTTATTTGGATTAAAACGCAGTAGACAGAAAAATAAACTTAGTAAGAATAGTTTGTATACCCACTAATAAACTATGGAGGATAGAGAAAGTTTGTGAATGTATCATATCAGATTTTTCTTCCATAGCATGTTTAATATGCTTCCCAGGTCAGCAATGAACGTCCTCTTTTACGTCTTGTATTGGGACTCCATTTCAGCATCTTCTTAGGCCATCCTATTCGTTTTATAAGTCCATACACTGAAGTGCCCTGTTTTCTAGTCTTTTAGTTACTGAATATTCTACTCCTGCCCTCTTCCATACTTCATTTCGCACGCTGTCGAGCCTTGTGAATTGTTAGCTTCTTCTCATCACATCTAACCCCACAATTCTTATTTTTTCCAGTCGTTTCATTGTTAATACCCATATCTCTGTCCCATATAATTCTATATTCTCTACTACACAGTGGAAGATTCTTTTGTTTCCTGTCTCAGTGAATTATTCCAAATGAGGCCCTTTTACAGTTTTACCCATAGCCTTTGCAGCATCTGGTTTATCATCTCTACCGATGATAGTCCCCAAATATTTAAATTGTGTGCAGTACTTAACCACTTCATTTCCCGCTTGAATATCGGCTTGTCTTCCTCCTAAGAAAATAAATCTAATTTTATTAAAGTTGATTTTGAGACCCCATTTCTCATATTCTTGTTTTAGATTCCAAGCATGTATTCTATATCTTCCTGGATCTGGTGCAAAAATTACCTGCTCGTCAGAGAATAGTAGCGAATGTAAGTTAAAATTAACTGTTGGCACACGTACTCTTAAGCACTTATTGTACCACATCTTAAACACCTGTTCCATGTAAATATCAAATAGAAGAGGCGACAAGCTGCATCCTTGTTTTAAATGTTTGATAACTTCTATGCTTTTTGTTGTATTATTTCCCATTTTAATACGCACTTCTGTATCCTGGTACAGTTTTTGAACTAAATACTCGTATATACCTTTGTTTGGAATATTACATCTTTGCATAGCTGTCCATATTTTAATTCTAGGAATAGTATCGTAGGCCTTTATTAGGTTCACGAACGTCATGTGTTATACACCTTATTTTTCTCTATTAACATTCTCACACAATGGATATTGACCAAACAAGACCTCCCTCTTTTGAAACCACTTTCCTCTTATCCAAAATTCACCTCGTTTTCAATTGTTTGTATCAGAATACTAGAGAAAAGCCTCGTCATTGATAGGATATCACTGATTCCGCTGTAATTTTGTTTCTTTTGTCCCCTCCCTTATATATGGAACTAACATATCGCATGTTCCATTCCTTTGGAATATCTTCGCCCACTTCAATTTTATTAAAAATGTTTTCTGAGTATTTCTCCAAAGCATAAACTCCACATTTAAGTAGCTCCACTCTGATCCTGCAGCTTTGTTGTTATTTGCTTTCTTAACATCTGCTTTTGTAATTTGCCGATGCCGAACAATACTATTCTTCCTAACCTTGGCCTGGAATTCCAATCTATCTTCTTGTAATAATTATTTATAATACTCCACCTATTGCATTGGTGTGATTAATTGCAATTTACTTTTACTGCTTTGATTACTTCACTTGTTCTTCATAACTTTCCATGCTTCTGTTGATCTATTATACCCTATTGTATTGTCAATATCCCTACATAAACGTTTCCAATGCTCGTTTCTCTTGCTTCCAACTAACCATTTCATTTCTCTTTGCTTTATTACTTCGTACTTTGGTTGCGAAATAGTAATATATATGTAAATTGCATCCTTTATATAATTTTACATGCATTTATGCAGAGTAACAATATTTTTCTACACCATCGTAGTATGTTCTTTCACGGTTCCACCGAGTTCTTATTCTGGTATACAGACCTTGTTTTAATCATTTACGAATCGAAATTAGGTGTCCTAAATCCGTTGAGAAGGACAGTGCATTTCAATGGAGAAAGAATTATCAAAATCCCTATAGTGATTTCGGATATTACCCTACATACACACCCACACAATGTTTTTCTCTCTTTATAATAGTGGTGTAGGTGTAGCAACACAATCTAAACTGTGAAGGGGCTGTTGCCCCACGTATGGGAGCCAAATTTGCGGGAGATTGTTTCTTGGAGTGTTCGCCCCACGTACGATACAAACTCTCTGGTGGCCTTCGCACCCACGTTTAAAAATCAACTTTGTATTTTAATGTTTATTTAAATATTATATATGTATGCCTCGGCTGCGTCAGTATTAATTTTCAGAATACTTACCTCTTAGCAGGGCTGATGTGGCTAAAGAATGAAGGCTGAAACAAATTATAATTGTATTGTACTTTGTTTATTAATCCTTCACACGATTAAATAACACTTCATTGATGCATCCTACTGTAGAGCTGTGAGATTATTGCTATTTGCACTTTTTAACACGTAAACTTTATACTATTCTCACTGCAATGAATTTTTTGTCTCATATTGAACCTGTATCGTACCGCTCGGGTACGCAATCTTGTAGCGTCTGCCGCTTGAATTTGTATATTTCCTCTATTTCAAGTCTCTGATTGGCTAATCCTACTTCAATAGAATAATTTTATTTAACATAAGCTTTTTTCTAGTTTTTTGATTGTCTATTTATAAACTGTTTTAAATATTACATTATTGTTCCAAGAATTATTAGTAGCATTATTAAACTTTCTAATTTATTGTTGTCTCAAGGTTACGTCATTGTTATCAACTTTCGGCTTCTACTTTATAATTCCGTTTGCTACGGAAAGCAGCTTGCTTCTATTCTTACAGCTCCTACATTGTTAAACTACGTAATACATTCACATAACATTATTATATATGTACATAATAATATAAACATAATACAATGACTCATACACTTTATATATTATATTATATACATATTGCTTTAAGGCGGGCTGTTATTATATTTTATATTATATAATTAGACCGATATCATTTAAGTGTTAAAATACTGCCTCAAATGCCGACAAAACCCTATATCAGCAGTTTCAAAAGATAATTTGCAATAAACTGTATATAAACTAAATTACATAGTTGGAGAATATGACTTAAGGGTATCGTAAACGCACATATTGCGTTACGTTACAGATGCATTCGTAAAATTTTGTTTCTTGTATTTTTGATGATATTGGGCATTTGAAACAATCCCACAAAATCTATATCTATTACTTTCTTTACCACCTACCTATACTAGGCGAGGATAAGCATTGTATTCCACCCAAAAATGCGATATCGAATTTGCACCTGAAATACATGTGTTGATGCACCCAGAATACAAAAGGAACATTTCTAGGAAAAAGTTCGTTTATGTGTGTCAGTATATCTGTGAATAGCATAAATCAAGAACGAGAAGTCACACAAATGCCAAGCCTTGTATTTAAGTTTATATCTTCCAAACATCCGACATGAAGGTTTTGCAAAAAATACCTCATCCCATACTACTCTATACATGGACAGGTTTCTTGAAAATTTTGAATTTCCCAAAAATGGCTAACGATTTTGATTAAAATACCGCATATTTAACATACGGAATTACACGACAAATCAAATGATATCTTTGAATTTTCTAAAAATAGCCTCTGAAGTGCTCTGCATTCGTAAGGAATATTGTGCAATTTTGTGTAACGGCTAAACTATAACAAATAGACTAAGAAGCACTACACAAAAAAGTAGGTGCTTTTAAATCACATTATTTATTTCAAATGCATTTTTATATAGTATCAGCAATTTCCGAGATATCCATTATTATTGGTTTGAATTTCTCAATACTTGTTATTTTTTTAAAGTGCTGTAGGTATTCAGTAGTTTTCTTTCTATAGCGACGCGCTATTAAACACTAGATACCGTAGTAATTTAATAAGATAAGGACTACACACCCTTAATGTCGTACAGAAATCCCCAGCATCAATATACAACGAAATAAGGACAAAACTGCTGAATATGAATATATTCCATTCCCAGGCCACCAAATTAAATTTTTGGGAATTGTCAAACAGTCGCTAATTACCGAGAAAAGTAATCTCAGTGTTAATTATAAAATATTAGTTGAGTAATTTCTGATGTTACACTGGATAGGATTTTCTATCTTCATACGATTATTCCCCATGAACAGGTGATGAATTCGATTTTAGCATACAGATGAAATATAGCAACAATTTCTTAAAGGTTTGTTTTAAAATTGTTTGTCATAAACATCGTACACACATCCGCTTGTCCCTTGTTTCGCTTTCTAATATATTGCAGGAATGACATATTCGGGTGCGTTGTCTTATTTTTACAAGGATTTTCTGTGGAGCAACTGCAAATATTTTCTACTCCATGTAATTCTAAAACAAAAGTCAAATCCTTCTTCGCAAACATGTTCTTTTATGACTCCACCGATTTCGTATTATAGCACAATGGCCTTTTAAATCAGGTTTAGTCTTTTAGTAACTTATGAACTGCAATTAGAAGGATAATTTCCTTCTGGAAGAACAGCGCTTTTCAACAGTGAAACAACTGTCAAAATCTATTATGGTTTCCGAGATTACCCAATATGCGTATACACACATTTTTATACTGGTATAGATTATTCCATCATTCAGATAATTCTTTTACGTTGAAATACATTTAATTACAGGCTATAATTTTTCAGAATTTGGAAGACTGTCAGGAGGTGGGAGGTTAACACTAGAACGTCGGGAGGGGTTAATATGATCCCTAAGTAGAATCTTCTCCCCACTTTTGGTAGAAAAAACTAACTCAACACAAAAACTAATTCTGCGACTTCTTTTTCAATTCATGTGCTCACTACATTTACCAAAAATGAATTGTCTCCTGACATTCAGTTATGACCTATAATATCTTAGGTGCCTGGAGGTTTCATTTAAACCCTTTATGCAGTACTTGACAAAAATAGACATGTTTTATTTTATATCAATAGGAAGTATATTTATATAAACAGTTAAAAATATAACAAGAATGCCTGTGTTTAAAATTATAGGCCCTTTCGCCAGACATTCCATTCAACAAAGTTGTAAGTAAGAAGTTGTATTAAAAGGAAGTAAGATATTGTAAGATGAAAAATAATGATACGAGAAGATAGAAATCGCTTTGAATAAATGATTATAGTTAACGGAATCAGGTGTTCTAGTGCTAAACATCGGAAATAACAATATTCCCATACATTTTATACCAATTTCGGTGATATTCCTTCCTTTTTAATAGCTTACAAGCAAATATGAAGTTGTATTGCATTTGTCTACAACTTCCTCTATAATAGGCTTAATAATTGGGGCCAGAGACACTTATCAAAGGAGATCTGCGTTAAAAACCGTATTTCCCAGGATCCGTTTTGAGTGTGATGCTATTTTTAATATAGCAATAAACAATATATTACATCGTGCCTTAAGACTCCCGTGAAAGCTTGCCTATTTTCGGATGATCTTTGTCACATTTTTTTTGGCAGAGAAAGGGACACATACGAACTGAATTGCTCCAAACTACACTGAGCACCTTATTGGAATGGAGTCATTCTAGTAACCCGAATTTCTATATTTTGCAGGCGGAGGAACGCATTTTCGTGATGCTAAACTTCTTATAGGAAATCATAGTGGTTGTCTCCTCAGTACGAATTTCTGGACTCTATTTTTATAAACGATTAACTTGGCTCACACATTTCAAGTTGCTTAAATGAGAACGCACTCGACGATTTAATGTTCTTAAAATCCTAGCAGGAAAGAGTTGGGGAGCTAATTTCAATGTCCTAATTCAAACTTACCGAACCACTATTTGCTCCAAGATAGATTACAGCTCTAATGCATACAGCTCGGCCAGTTCCTCATCTCTCTCAAAATTGTTGAAAACATACAATCTTCAGTTCTAAGAATAGCTCTAAGTGCCTTTCATACAAACCCTATCTGCAGTTTGCAGGTCGAAGCTAATCAGCCTCCGCTATATTATAAACCGATATTCATAAAACTGACTTACGCTGCGAAAATTACTGCAGTGCCCAGAACTGAGATACATCGGTACGTGGTCTATTACAACAATTGCTTATCTCAACCGTATCTGTACACCCCTTCTATCGCCGAGTTTCTAATTACCTCAAAAAGTTCAATCTACTTCTACCCAAAATGATTCACGTTCCGAACCAGATGATATTCTGTCATGGTCACTAAAACGTCCCTCTTTTTTATCCGAATGTCGCCAATCACAAGAAAAACGAAGTTGACCGAGCTGCTTTCAACAAAATGATCTCAGAAGTATGTAAGGCACATCCTGGCACTCAGCATATTATTTACACTGATGGATTCGGGTTGAATGGCAACAATGGATGTTCTGTAGTTTGTCCCAACCACATGATGCTTTGTAGACTCTCTGATCACCTTTCAACCTCGGCTTGCGAACTTTTCGCTATTAAGTATGTATTAAAATGCATTATAGATCAAAACCAAATGACACCGTATATCATATTCACTGACTCCATCAGCTCATTGTAAGCGCTTCAACAGTTCCAAACGTCTAACTTCCTTGTTCAAGAATTACGCACACAGCTGCTACAGAGCAGCCACCACTGGGAAAGTAATCACATTCAGTTGGATTCCATCACATACATGCTTTATGCTTTCCGGCATAAATAACGCCGATGCTACCAATACAGCAATTCATTTGGTAAATATATTAAACTTATCTGAACTCCGTCTCAGGTCGGCATACAAATGAACGAGAAAGTTGACGTTGCAACTAAGCAAGCATCCTTCAAAGAACTGACTTACTGAAATACATCCAGCAGAAGACCACTCAGATATGGAAGCAGCATTGGAACAGTTCAGCTGCAAGTAAACTGCCTGACATCAACTCTCCTCCCTCGCCTAAATACTCGGTGATTTCCCTTCCTCGCAAGGACCAAGTTGCTCTCACACGATTACGCATAGAACACCCAGTCATCACTCTCTCCTATCTTATATTTCATAATCCTCCTCCATTTGGTAACTTCTGCAATTTCCCACTTACCGGACAATTACAATATTACATGATTCTGGACTGTCATCACCACAAGAGTGCAAGACGAGATTATGAAGTTCCGGACATCTGTGACGCCATCAGCAATTCAGTGTTTAAAGAAACGATACTTAGTATAGTAAGCAAATTAAGATATACGCCAAATCATAATGTTGTCCGACTAAAATACACTTTCAGTGCAATTTAAATGGTGGTTTGTATCCTTATGGAGTTATGGTATGACCAGGAGTTCAATCGACTTAAAAGCGACACGACACCCTCTGGTAAATGGCATCAAAACTCCACATCAAAATTTCCTTATCCATATAAAACGAGTCATAACACATCAGTGGCAAGGCAAGTGGCAGTCTACTCCAAACAGTGTGTATTAACAACAATTTCAAAATTTCCTATTTCACATTTCAAGCGTAAAGACCAAGTTGTTACTACGCATACAACATACAACCTTGACTAAATCTCATCGTCTGTTTCGTGAACACTGTCAAACCGTGCTCACCGTTCAAAATATCATCATAGACTGTCTACAATTTCTAAAACAAAAACAACAGTGCTCCATTTCAAACAGAATTGAAATACTTAGTAATGTAACTTCATGTAAAAACATTATCAGTTATCGACGTATACAAATCTATGTAAAAGCTTAATGTATGTACTCGCGTTATGACTGTAAAGTTTGCGTCTTAAATAAAATAAAGAAATAAGGAATACGCCAACGCAAGAAGACAATACAACATTCCTTCAGAAATATCCGAGGCTCTTTAACAATCACTGCCCACTACACCAGGTAACATCCACTGAACTGGACAAACTTGTATAATTCTTCAAATACACTGAACTGCATAAACTCACTTATGCTGTGCTTAATTTGGGAATATTTTGTTTTAATGAATTTCAATTTCTTGATACGCGCTACTGTTGTTTTATTGATATTCATACTATTGTTTGATTTATAAGTACTTTGTTATAACAATGTATTTCCAAGGCCATGCTGTCAAAGTGACAATAAAAAAGCAATAAAAATTTGCTGTTTAGGTTATAACAGACGTAAATAAAAGTGCACGATAGTTGACTAGCCTTTTCTTTATTAGTGCATAATAATAGTTTTGCTATTCACTAGTTGAGTATGACAATAAAGGAGAAGGCTATGATATGAGTACATTAAAGTATAGAAACCAATTACTCAGAAATCTGTAGTAGCATACTCCCAGAAGATAATAAAATCCAGGAAGACCAGGAAGAAGAAATGATACGTATTTCCCTGAATACGTAAAAAGTTCAAGTGCTTAAACTGCTGCATACGGTGATGGTTATGATGAAAACGATAAGAATGAAAGCATACAAGTACAGGGGAATTCAAATCTTGGTTAATTACCCATTACGCTAAACCAGAGATGTTGAACCTTCTCCAACTAGCGTGCCAGTTAAGTCAGATATACTTCTGATTCTAAGTTATATGTGACTATCTATTGCTTTTAAGGCATTCATGAAACCCTATCTTCTTTCTTCATTTGACAACACAAACTTATATGATTCTTCTAGACAACGCAACGTTTTGTTGTTTTCCCTCTTAGCTTGTCTTTTCTTCTTTCATATCAGTCCAAATTCAGGCTTCCACTGTTGTTTAGGTGATGTTTTTCGCATCAAAATCCTTTTCTGGAAGAAATGCGGTGTATTAGAATCACATAACTTCCTCATATGCTAGCCTTGATATTATGTACTGCACTTTGGATTATCTCAAATGAAGGAAAAGAACGGCATTTCAAAAGTGAATTGCTTAAAATACTGGACAATCAGAAATTACATATTTTGAGGAGCTTACTTTTCGCTATAGAAAATGTTTGTCTATATGTCATAGCCCAGTTATACTACGTTCTCTAAAAGTCAATCACAATGAAAATATCTCAAGGCTATTTATAGAAAATGAGACAATATTTTCCATTTTCCATGGCAATATCTCAATTATATAACATCCTAATCAATTCCGTTAGAGCTTTTTAAGAAAATAAAAAAGAAAAAAAAAATGGTTCCACATAAAACCGAGTTAGGTGAGGTGAAAATCTTTGTGCTGCATCGCACGAAGACGTTGGTTGACCTTTAAATAGGGAAATAAGGACCATCACATTTTCATCTGGCTTTTCATTTTTATGTTGTTTTTCATGCACCCACACACACACAGGTGAAGGATCTACTTCTTTTTTATTCCTTTGCTTTACTGTACATTGCACTATTTTGATTTATGCTGTACGTTTTAAAAATATTTTAGTCAAAAGTTTTGTTGGTTAAATTATAAATTTACTTGTATTACTAATACTTTATTTTACACCTCAAGTCAACGTTTTTGCTAAGGAATGACACATTATAACAACATTAAGACATTTTTTGATTGTATTTTTGTCAATTTAGATTTGAAAAGGCTTTCACACGCACTCTAGAGTATAAAATTTTCCCTGCCGAACACACGCTTCCGAGATTTACAAATTCTGTTAACAATTATGGAACGAATTCATAACCGTAACACCAGAGAAAATTTAAGCATCTTTTCTAGAATAATAATACATGTTATTCAACAAAATATTTCGCTACCTGAAGACAACAGCCTTCGGTATTAGTTCTAGAACGTAAATTATATAAAATGCAATTAATGTTCTTTGAGTGGTATGGCTATCTTTATATCGGCATATTTCTAAAGAGAAAAATCATCCAGAGAACAGGAAGATGAAAAGATGATTTTCCTGAAGACGGAAAGGGTAAAAGATCTAAGTCCTAAAGCTACTGCTGCTGATTGTAGTTCGTTTTGTTTAAGGACGCTCAACTGCTAGGTCATTAGCGCCCTTGTAAAACGGATCATGGCAAAGGCCAGAGATAAAGATCAGTAGAAAATATCATGACAAAGGCCAGAGATAAAATTGAATAAAGAAATCAAAGCAAAAGCCAGAGATAAATATCAGTATAAAACCATAGCAAAAGCCAGAGATAAATATCAATATAAAACACAGTACAAGTCAAACATAAATATAAATATATAAAACTAAACGGAACTTTATGAAACATCTGCTATTAAGATGACTAAAACCTCATTTGGAAATTTACTCTTGACACAAAATTAAAAATTCTATCAACCGCTAAGAGTCTGCAAGACTGGCCGGCAGTTTCAGAGAGTCCCGATGATGTGCTAGAGCAATACACTCTAGCAACACGTGACGGACCGAAAGACCTTCGCCACAAAGCCGATATATAGGAGCAGGGTCACCCTTAAAAAGATAACTGCATAAAATTGCAGTGACAATGCGAAACGGAACCAAAATTACCTCCTCACGACGAGATACGCGAGAGGAAGTTATCCAGTTTATCGGAAGGTCCTTTACCGCTCTAAGCTTATTTCCGCGGAGAGTTCACCATTCCTCGTGCCAGCACAAGAGAACTGCCCTCCCCACAAGCCTAAAGTCTTCCGATGTTACCCGGGGTATTGTAACACTGGGTTCTGTGGTTGCCGCCTTAGTTGCCAAATCCGCAAGTTCGTTCCCCGGCAAGCAAACGTGGTCAGGTATCCAAGTACACTACACATTAACTCCAGAAGCGTGTAAACATGGAGGCATCCTGGATTCCCTGAACAACTGCTGCTGATGATGTCGATGATGATGATGATGATGATGGATTTTTTCAACCTTTCAGGAACTACAAAAAGTATGCGTAAAGAAAGCAGAATTCAGGGATTGATAAATTATATATATATATATATATATATATATATATATATATATATATTATCACATCGCTCATTCGTTAACATCGGCAGCTCAAACTCTGCTTCTCTTTTGGCACCTCAAGCTATCAGTGGTGTGATTCAGAGTGGTGGTCTGTTGCCACGATCCTTTCTACTCTGTCAGTGGAAATGGCCCGGGATGTTAAATATGTGCGAAGGGGGGGGGGGTTACAATGGGTACTTAAGCTCTTTCAGCTGCAAACGCAAGCGACGATTGGCTATAGGACTAATTTTGCTAGGGCGACCTTACGTAATAATTGGCCGTGGAAACAATGTCATTCCACAAGATTCCTTAAATAAAGTGGCGATAGTAACGACTCTGTAGTACATCTTGGTCCCATTAATTCCATGTCCTGTCTTGTTTTCATATCTTGACTTTCGTATACATGATTGATGTAGAAATCTAACAATGCATTAAACCCATAATCCTAAGGGTTATGTCTTGCAATAAGGAATTAGAAAGTTGTTCGATGCGCTCACATTGTGTACGGCCTAGAATGAAAAGGCAATTGTCTTAGTTGTGGTAAATGTCATAAACTTGGTAATTAAATGCAAGGAGTAGTTTACTGCTATTCTCATTACCTATCAGGCACATACCCGTCAGATATAACTTTACGTTCTTACGGTCGAGAGTATAGTTACTGGACACTCCTCTCTGCCATTGGGAATGCAATTTACTTCAGCGGAATTAGATTTTACTTTTATTACTAGGGTGTATGACCAACAGATAAAACCATAGAATACTTATTACCTCCATTAGGTATCACAATAAATGTAATTGTTCATCTGATCTAGGACAGTCCAGATTCTGTGCCCCAGTTACTGGGGTTTTCAACCTTCTGTAAGACTTTCTGTTTTTACTGGAAATGCTTGTATCTTTAGGAATATGAAAACCTACTATAGTACCAAACTCACACTAATAAGTGATAAATATGTACAGAAACTATTTCACTTATGTAATACTGCGGTGATCAGTATGTTTACGCAACATCCCGAACAAGCATTGTGATACTAGTGTGGGAAGTGCATTATCACAGAAACGAGGAATGGTTTAAAAAAAACCTGATGTGATACATTCACATGACTGTCTCTAACCCCCATCGTTTATTAGTGCACATACAAATTATTCTTGCACAAGCTCATTTTTCTATCTACTACATGTTAATCCAAATAAACCTTTGCAGAAATAGCTACATTACACATTTCGTTATATATACAAAGAGAACAGGGATAGTAAAATGTTTAAGAACTGGACGCTGAATGCTGGCTTTCAAATTCCAATTGTCTCCGCAATCGCGAGAAACAACTGAATGTTGAAAGAATTTTAACAGAATTGCAAAGAAATGACGAATTCAAACCTTAAATAATGGATATCTCAGAAACGGCTTATGCCACAAAAACTTATTTGAATTAAATTGTGTGTCTTAAAAGGATCTACTTTTGGTGTAGTACGTTTTCGTCTTTTATTATGGACGCTCTTTAACTGCTGTGGTCCTTAACGTCCCAATTCTATAGTGGACGTGAAAGACCGGTAATTTTGCTCAGAAGCCTCTCTATTAGGCTTGAGGTTCGTTTACGTACCGAAAATCTACGACACGGGACCACCGGCTTTACTTCCCTTCCGAAGGAAGCCACGCTAAGCATTTTTACCACGAAAAAATCTATCGCTCTCCACCGGGTTTGACCCCGTGACCTCGGGAACTAGAGGCTAGCACGGTAAACACTACACCACGGAGGATGACTTTCGTCTGTCGCTTAACGTATACCAGTTATATAAGTATATACAACATGTCTTCCAAATGAAGTGGGCTTCACGGGGTATTCCTAGAAAATTCAAGATATACATTTTATTTGTCATGTCAAAACCGTTTGAGCCATTTTATTAGAAAATAAAAATGTTCTAATAATCTTCCATGTAAGCGGTAGTATGGAGTGTAGGGAGTTTCTTGAAAGTCTTCATGTCCCATTTTTGGAAGGTACTGAACTTAAATACCAAGTTTGGTGTTGATTCGACTTTTCGTATTTGAGTTATGTTGTTCAAAGACACAGAGTCTCACAGACAAGATAGACACACACACACACACACACATACACACACACACACACCACACAGAGATCTTTTTCTAAAAATGACTTTTTTATTCAGGGAGCTCAAAACATGTATTTAACATGTAAAGCCGAACCTTTTCTTAAATCCGAGGTTATGTTGTGCATTTTACATACATATATCCACGCTATGTATTCCATGATGGTATTTTTTATTATTTTGAATGAATTATTAATAATAAAATTTCTAATGAAGTTAACCAAGGTCGCCTCGAATTTTAGGTAACACATGCTGCCAATTCAAAAGCTATAACTGATGCGAAGGCTTAGTAAGATACTATACTTTAGGAAGCTTTGAATCAATCGTTTGATGGTTGATGCCGTGACCCAAAGCGGGTTGTTTGAAAATAGTAATAAGGAGAATAACGGAGGTTCAGAATTTCAAGAAGAATTTGACTTCGGAAACGTGGATTATAAATAGCAGACTTGAAGAGGCATGGAAAATTAGGTTATAATTTACTTCCCGCTGTAGTGTGTATGTTACGTTATTACAGCCTCCAAACGTATGTTATCAGAAACGAATTCATGTGTAGGAATTAAAAAATCCCTTCTGTCTAAATATAATCGTAGAAAACGCAAGATGGCATTCGTTACACATTTTGCAGCGCAGAGTGGTTGACACAAAAGCCAGCTGCCAATAAAAAGTTGAGGTTGGACTTAGAAGATCGTAAAATATAAATATATGCCCTTTATTAACAATCGGTATATTAAAATAATAGAGAAATATACATAAATTTCTCTAGGACATACGGTTAAAGTTATTAGAACAGTGCATTTAACTTACGAGTGTGTTGAGAGAACAAATAACAACTGCCAGTCAAGCCTACAACGCCTTATTAGGTAGTGTAGTGTTATCTGTACGTGCAAGGTTTTACGACCTAGTCTAGGAATAAATAAGCAGTTGCGTTACAGATTACAGCAGGACATTCACATTAACCTAGCCATAAGGTTTCTTGTGCCGCATAAGATTCGCGCATGCAGCATAAAGTCCTACAAATGGGAAGCTAAATTATTTGTTTTCCAGAAGGGGTTTTATGCTCCTTCACGGATTTATCCATCAATTTTAGCATAATTGGTTATTATTGTATGTATGCTTTTAGAATTATAGGGAACGAACCAAACGGTAACTTAATTTACCAGTAATGCATATGTACTTTTCAAGTTTACGATTTTCATAAGCTTAACATGGCAAGGCAAATCACTACAACATCGAAGGAGGTTACCGAGAATATTAATTAAAGAATCTTGGATTAAATTAATAGTAATTTTATGTTCACTAAAACAGTAGGATACTTTAATGGAGCGATAAAATATAGGCTTGCCGTAAAAATAATAAAAATTCAACTCTCATTTCGAATTTATTAGTGGTGAAGTCGGAAATGACATCAAGATTGTAGTACCTATATTTTTTATACTACCGACATAGAGAACTTTAGAATAGCAAAGGCGTATGCGCCAAAGTATGCTTTTTTGTTTTTTCTTGCAACATATAGTATGAAGAGTACTCTTTCATGCCTGTTAGTGTTAATGGTCGATACGTCTTGGAAATGAATAAACTCTCCATTTGAATACAGCATGGTGTTCGACCATACGTAATGCAGCCGAATCTCGACAATAGCAAAGGCGTATGAGTCGGCCGGCCGCTATGCTGCGACAGCAGCACTTTAACAGAACGTAGTAATAAATCACTTAATAGAAGGTGCTGCTTATTTTCAGTCCTTTTAGGCCTCATAAATTGTTATTCCTTAACCATTTTAAACGATTTTGTGGTTTTGTAAATAGTTTTTGTCTGAATGTATCCCTTCCTGTACGGGGTATCTGTTCAGTTTAGTCTGTTGCTCTTAAAGAAAGTTGTTAACGTGCCTTCTAGAGGCTTGCGTCTCTCGGATTAAGTTTTATTTAGTACATTTAGAAATTAAATTGAGTTTTATTTATGGACGCTCTTTAACTGCTATGGTCCTTAGCGTCCCATTCTATATTGAGCGTGAAAGATCGGAAATTTTGCTCCGAGGCCTCTTTATCAGGTTTGAGGTTCTTTTACGTGCTGTAAATCTACGGCACGGGACCAACGGCTTTACTTCCCTTCCGAAGGGAACCATGCTAAGAATTTTTACCCCCGAAAAAATCCATCGCACTCCGCCGGGTTTGAACCCGCGAACTCGGGAACTAGAGGCTTGCATGGTATTAGTACATTCAGTGTTGTGTATTTAAAGAATGTTTGTTTATTAACGACCATTAAACAAGCCTTTAGTGCATTTAGCGTGATTTACTTTTATTAAGCACAATAAGTGATACAGACAGTGACACTACTTCTTGTCACGTAGGTCGTGCTAGAAAATGCTGCGTGCAGAAAAACCAATGGAAAATGAACGTGGCCAAGAAAAAGAGAAATACAGGTGAAGAATATGTAAGTTTGAAATAAAAAATGTTGTAAAGACCAAAGAAGTAGGGAATCTGAACGCTTCTTTATGTCTTTATCAATTATTCTAATATATAATGCTTAGTAAGATTTAATCACAGTTTCCTCAAAACAAGCTTTTGGTTGCATACAGCTTTGCTATTCTAAGCACCTTGGTTGCAAGTCTTCTTGTCTATGTAGGTTTAGCCAGGATTCTAATCAAATGTTGTATTAATATGTTAGTAAACATAAAAACTCTGCAATTATAATAATCTCGGTATCTGTTAGAGAAGGTATTTGAAAATATGATGGAGGGTCCCAAGGCCTAGGGATGATCAATGAATTTTTTTGGATTTTTTTAATTCTCGCTTCGACTTTTCCCCAAAATTCTTGATATAAATAGGGAGGAATAAAGAAACATTTCCAACAAGATGTAAAGTATACAGAAAGGAGATAAATAGTTTGTGGAGCCTTAATATATCGGAGACTTCTGCTGGATGCCACACTTGCATTCTAAAAACCTCGCAAAAGCAAAATTCACAGCTTTAGCATCCAGAGGAATAGGCAGTACAAAAAGTTAGATTTAGTAAGAGTTGGTAGATCTGATGACTGACTATTATTTGTATTAAGTACAAAACTACCACCCGTTTTAATTCTAAAGATTGGAGAAACAGTTACTTTTAGTGGGATGCTATACAAGTTTAGGGCAAAGTGGTACATAGTAAACTTTTGTATTTAATTTTTACTTTCTGTACTACGTATAGTAAGTAGGAGAAGTATTGTATTCCACCCAATAATTCGATACCAACATTTCACCGGAAATATATGTTTTGAGGCCACCTGAATCCAAAAAAGCATTTGGAAACATGTCCGTATGTGTGTCTGTGTGTCTGTCTATGAACAGCATAACTCAGAAACGAACAGTCGGATAAACACCAAACTTGGTATTTAGGTTCAGTATCTTCCAGAGATGCGACACGAAGGTTTTCAAGAAAATCCTCCACCCCAGATTAGCCTTTATATGGAACATTTTTCGAAAATTTTAATTTTCTCAGAAATGGCTCTAACGATTTTGATTAAAATATCATATATTTAGGATACTTTCATTACAAATAAAATGTATATCTTTAATTTTCTGGGAATGTCTCCAAAAGTATTCTTCATTGTGAACGACTTTTGCATAACTGGTAAACCATAAGAGATAGACAAAATTTTATTACACAAAAATGTAGATCCCGTTAAAATACACAATTTATATCATATACATTTTTTTATTGAGTGAACCATTTTTGAGATGTTGCTTGTTATTCCCTTAAATTTTCCAATACTTTTTCTCAAATGGGAATTCGTTATTCATTTTTTTTGTCTTGGATATGCAAACAGAATGGAATGCCCCACATAACAACCAGCTCTTAAAATATTTGACTATCACTTAAAGCCTACCATATTCCCCTTAGCACCTACAAGAAAATTAGTAATAAGATTAACATCTCGGTTAACATGCAGCATATGGAGAATAAGCGTTTGTAAAAATAGTTTGTACAAGAGTAGAGAAAGTCATGTGAGTGTAACACATCAGATTTTTTATTGCAAGATCTTTGCTTCTTTTACTTTTTGGATTAGATACGTTCTTATTTTTTCTCTTGGCATCAACACTTTTGTCATGATAACTGTCTTTAAATTACAGAATCTATATATAAGCATGTGTTTTATAACTGTATTTGATAATAATCTTATGTATTATTTACAATCTTTGTGGAATAACTGTGATTTTGAACTTTCCTGGATATACTCAAAATCACCTTCCATTACGTAATAATAATTAGGTGTTAGTTTACGTTGAATAAAAATCTTAAATTTAATTATGAAATTGTGATTAATTATGAGGCTATTTCGCATAAAAAGCCATAACTTCGTCATTATCGCGTGCAAAAACAAAACTTTACAGCCTTTATGATGGGTTATTTTTTAATTTTCAATAACAAAACAGATTTATGAAATACACCAATTCAAGTTTCACAGATTAATGATAATATTATCGTTTTCGTACAGAATTGTGGAAAAGACAAATCAGCCTAAATTCTATACATCGACCAAAACATTGGCAATTATTACTTCTGAAGGGAAGATAAAGGTAAGGTCTAAACAATTTAGCTGGATTACTGTTCAGTGACAATGAGCCAAGGTACTATAAGCAAACGCAGTTTCCGGCCTGGTTAAGTTTCGTCTCTATCCGGGGTTACTACCTGCCGCGCCTTTGGAGTAGTTCGCCGAAACCTTTCAACGCTGTTCTGTAGGGTCCTAACTAAGGAAATCGCTTATGTAGCACTATAACAGGCGGTTAACACCGTAACAAACCTTGTCATTCTAGTTAGGCTAATCGTAGTGAGCTGTACAAGGACTCGCTATGCAGTGATTCCAATTCTCAGTCCAGAAACGTCTGAAGTCTGGAATGTTTAACGTTCGAGAACCTATCCTCGAGCAGTAGAATGGGTGGTCTACCGTTTAGGAGACTATGTTTTGAGAAGGACAGATTTTGCAACAGGTTTTCCGGACCGTTAAACTGAAGGTACTGCTCTCTTCAGTGTGTTTTAAAACCCAACATATCAATATTGCTATAAAGCATATGAACTTTTTGGTGCTTAGATTTAGAAACAATGAGATTTATCTTATTCTTTCTTACCTGTCACTTTTCAAAAATCCTAGGTATACTCGCTATTTCTTATACCTATTTGTTCCGCCCCTTAAATTTAAAAGGTTTTCGGTATTGAAACTGATAATATTTACAAATTTCGACATTTATAGTTGAAATTTTATCACAATATGTTCAACAGAACCTTTCGTAAATACATAAATCTAGCTTCATATAAAATGCACCGCGTGATTAACATTTAGAACGTTTAAAATTTAACATTTAGCATATTATTCCTCAACATAGTTCTTTGCATTCAAAGATTAAATTTTGAGCAACATTATTACTTTACTGCAGGAGAAGGTTAAACTACCGTGTGATATTTTTAACCTTCTAAACATCAACCATGTAATAAGTTATTAAATTCAAAACTATGCTTAATGTTAAGAAAATGCTTCTTAGATATCTTCATGAACATGTAAAGAACATACATCGAAAATGTGAAAGAAATTGAACAAGATTACATTATGGAAAGCATTTTAAATTGGCAACGACGTAAGAAAACAATATTACTAGAAAATCATGGTTCAAAATTTCACGCGCTATTTGCAAATACCTACGCATTTCCGTATAAAAGTTAAGTTTTGAGATTAAAATGATAAAAAATAAATGAGCGCGATTAGATCTTGATTTTACAACGCTCGAGGAATTCTTCCATTAACATTTTTTAAAAAATTATTTCTTTTCAACATTTTGTAAATAACGCAGTACCGAGTACCCTTAAAGACTCGTTTAAGTATTTTCGTTTGCTTATACTGGCAATTGCATACTTGATAACTTCCTTAAATTGAACCGGTAAAACTTTCTCTCGTACAGCAAAGCGTAATAGTTTTGCGGCCGCATGAAGTTTAGAAAGCGTAAAATGTTCAGTGCGGTAAATCTATAAAAATTAAGTGTAAAAGAAATGGGAATTTCGATTTATAAGAATCTTTGAAGACCCGGTAGTACTGCTTCTTTCTGTCACCATGCTGAAAGTCTCCCTGGTACTACAATACACGTAGTAAAGTAACGAATACCACTTCCTAGGCTATACACAGATTCCTTGTCTCTATTTTTCGTTTCATAACAAGAAGTACAAACAACTGTCGCAAAAAGGAGAAGCATATCCCATAACCATAAATTGCAAATAAGATAAATGATTTATGTGAGGGAGGGAGATGTCCTTACAATATACGTCGTCCATTGCAAAATGTTCGCGCCCATTTGCTGCTGGTTACTAGAGGTTACTAGTGGTGCAATAAAATTTTAAATCCTCCCGCTATGCATTTTGTTGCACCCCAGTCAAGTGACTATGATCATGATGAATGATACATACACCGATTTCTGATCTATCATAGTACTGTACATGAATTAGCGCGGTACATTCAATTTCCAATCTTAAGTTACAATACAATGCAATTTAATGCTTTGTCATGTCCATAGTGAAAATCTGTAACAACTTAAATCGACTTATAAAGACGTAAAATGCCTCTTTTGCCGTAAAGTAGTATGTATACTCTCCCGTGCATTTTACAGGGAAATCATAAAAAATGCCAAGTAAAAAAATTGACAAAGTGCAGAGAAAGTCACATTATATTCATTGAACAAACGGCCAAATTACTCATTAATAATAAGGAATAATGTTTTGGAACAGATCGGACATTAAATTCGTATGTACCTCTTGGTATTGTATCTATTTGTGACTAATTTCCGAGGTATTGCATACAAGATGGCGTTAAGCACAAATTAACTTCTGAAAGAAATGATCTGATACGCTGAATTTAGTCATCTAGTACAACTATGAACCTACAGTATTGCAAGTGTTTGGGAAGGTGAAAGCAGCATTGGATGCAGATAAGGGCATAGATTATTTTGAACATGTTATTTAAGCTTCCAGCAAGTCGCAAATGCAGCCCCTGCATTAGTAGGCCACACGTTCTACCTCAGTCTATCCGAAGCAGCCTCCTGCACATTCAAGCATGTAACACTGTTCGCTACGTCATACGGAATTTGAAACTGTATATTGTTTGCTTTTATTTAGATAACTATGAATGTTTTCACTTACAATAAGCAGGGAAGTACGATACTCCATCCAAAAATCCTATATCGATATACATATAATAAGTATATATATTTATATATGTATATACACATATACATATTTTGAAGCACCTGAACCCAAAAAAAGCATTTTTAGAAAAATATTTGTATGTGTGTGTGAACAGAATAACTGTAAATGTTTTAAAAACAGAACTTGGAATTTAACTTTTCCATGAATGAGAAATGACGATTTTCAAGAAAATCTCTCACCCAAAGCTACCCTTTATATGCAAGATTGTTAAAAAATTTTGATTTTCTCAAAAATTACTGAATCGTTTTTTATTAAAAAACCACGTGTTTAAGGTATTTTCATGACAAATGAAATGTATATCAGGAATTTTCTGGGGCTAGCCTATGAGTCCTCTTCATTCTGAATTACTTTTTTATAATTGGTAAACCGTAAGAGATAGACAAAAACTACTGCATAAAGGTGTAGATCTCGTTAAAGCACAAAATTCTTCAAATAATATTTTTGTAGCACTAACAATTTCCAAGATATTCTATGTTACTGGTTTGAATTTCTCAAATAGGTTATATATTTCTCGACTAGGAAGTCGTTATTTGTTAGGTTTTTTTCTCGTGGTCATGCAAAGAGCATAGAATTTCAAGGCTATGACATAGGGCCCCGTCTTAAAAGATGTGACTGTCGCTTAAACCCCAAAATTCCGTTGTACTTACAAGAGGTTATGCAGTAACACAATTCTGCAATGAAGTGGATAGAAGAATAACTTTTGTAGTATAGTTTGTTGAACAATGGGTAGAGAATGAATGAATTAATTTGTTGTACAATCTTTTCTACAATTTGGTTTGCAATATATACAATGTATATTCATATCACTGTACCCCTACATATTTTGTAAAATTTGTATGGTGCCTGTTTTCTTATTGAGACACTCAGATTGCTTGGCTCCCTGGCCTTATCGCTCACTGAGTGGCCCTTGTCTCTTACTTTTCTAGACCATTTTTCCTTTACCTTCCTTAAAAATTCTCCTGCCCTTGATTTTGTTTCTTAGAGGTAGAGGGTAGAGAAAGTCATGTGAATGTAACATATCAGCCTTTTTATATCTTTCGCATTTACTTTAATCCCGTACACTTCACCGATGTTATTAAGCTCCATTTGCTTGCTTTATATTGGTAGTGCCATGTCATTAGAAAATTGTATACACTTTATTCCTTCGCCTCCTATCACTATTTCTATCAATGAGAACCATTGAGTGATTACAATAGGTGTAAGACAAAGTCGCCCTTTATCACCATATTAACGTATACATGAATGACAGGATTATGTCATGGGAAGAACCAACAATGGGGGAATATTAAGTTAGGAATATTAGTGGCACGAACACTGGTTTACGCTGACGATTAAGTAATAAGAGTAAAGAAAGAAGATAATATGCAGTATTAAATATACTAACGGAGCTATACACTATGAAAATCTCTATAGAGAAAATTAAAGTAATGGCTTTCAAAGTCCCATGCACAATTCAATCTAAAGTAGTCATAGAAAATAGTATTACTAAACAGAATTATCAGAATAACTTCCTAGGGTGAAATAGCAGTGGATAAAGAAACGGATATAAACAAATGGATAATTAAATGTAATTATATAAACGGTAAAATAAATAAAAAAACTATAAAAGTCGTCCTCCGTGGTCTCCGAATAGCATGTTAGCTTCTAGTTCGCGAGGTCGCGGGTTCAAACCAGACGGAGGGCAAAAACTCCTTAGCATGTGGCTTCATTCGAAGGGAAGCAAAGCCGGTGGTCCCGTGTCGTATATTTACGACACGTAAAAAAACCTCAAGCCTGATAAAGAAGCCCCTGAGCAAAATTTCCGGTCTTTCACGCCCAATATAGAATGAGACACTAAAAACCATAGCAGTTAAAGAGCGTCCATAAATCAAAAAACCTATTCAACATCTAAAACTATAAATTAAGGCTAGAATCGAATCAATAATGAAATTACACATATAAACAAATGACTGTTCATATTATTATCTTTGGTAAAAAACTAGGGCAACAACCACTTATAAAACTAAAATACAATCACGAGAAATGAAATTCTTAGATCAATAGCAGGACACACTAGAAGTGATAGGAAACAAAATAGTGAAATAACAACTCAATGTTGAACTAAAAACTACTATAAAAATACAGGAACAACGAAAAAACATAATTAAAGACTAATAACACTACGACAAAAGCATTTTTTCACTACAGACCTCGAGAAAAACGCAAACCATGAAGACCGAGAAATACATACGAGACCCAGAACAAGTATTTGGAGTCGGAATGGATTGATAGACTAAAGCTTGATGGAGATGAAGAAGAAGACTACTATTTCTCCCCCTGGTTCGGGAAGAAAATTCTCCAAGTAAGTGTTGAACAACTTTGCTGAACGAGGACACATTATCGTAGGACTGTCCCTATTCTGGTTTCCTCTGACCCTCATATTTTGACTCTGATTAGTTGATTCACACGGAGGGTACTTTCAAAGTAACGCAATTGTTTAAAAGACTTTCCGTAATACATCAACCGTTTCCCTAGATTCACAAAAACTATATATATATATATATATATGTATATAATTGTTATTCACCCGTTTATAATTGTTTAAAAGACTTTCCGTAATACATTAACCGTTTCCCTAGATTCACAAAAACTATATATAGCGGATTGATAAGTTCATGACTTTGACGAGAGATAGCGTTCCAATCACAGATTTCTTGTTTGCACCCAAGTCTTACATCTATTCTGGGTATAATCGTAGAAAGTCGTCATTTGTTTCTTAGAACATTGTTGAGAACGTCTAAAATAAGCACATGTGGTTGCTTCGTAGAAAACGGAGAAAAGCGAATTTCGTGTTCTGATAAAGCACTACTTTTTGCATTGTAAGACGGTAAAGGAAGCGGAAAAAAACTGAACAAGTATTATGGGGACTCCGCTTCCTCACATGGAATGGTTCACAAGTGGTTCACAGAATTTCGATGTGACCATTCGAGTACAAGAGATGTCGTGTGCACAGGACGGCCAGTTGAGGTCACAACAGAAGAAATGGTGAACGAAGATCACGATATTGTGTTGGAAGATCGCCGAATGAAAATCCGTGAGATTGTCAAGACCGTAAGCATCTCGACTGAATGGGTGAATAACATTCTGCACGAATTTTTAGGTATGGGAAAGCTGTCAGCAAGATGGGTGCCGCGATTGCTCACAGTTGAGAACAAGCGGAATCGTGGTGCCATTTCACAGGGATGTTTGAACATGTTCCAGCGCAACCCAAACAGTTTTTGCGGCGTTATACCACGGTTGATGAAACTTGGATCGATTACTATCAACCTGAAACCAAACAACAATCAAAGCAGTGGATTTCCTTCGGCGAACCTGCGCCAAAGAAAGCGAAAACCACTCCATCGGCAGGAAAAACCATGGCAGCTGTCTTTTGAGATTCACAAGGGGTGGTAGATATTCACTACCTGGAAAAGGGTAAAACGATCACAGGTTCATGTTGTGCCGCAATGCTGGATCAGTTTTACAAGGAATTGTTAAAGAAAATACCTCATTTGGTGAAGAAAAAGGTTCTCTTTCACCAGGATAATGCACCAGCACACAAGTCAGCCAATACTATCGCAAAATTTGTGGAATTAGGCTAAGAACTACCATATTCTCCAGATTTAGCTCCGAACAACTTATTCCTCTTCGCAAACCTGAAAAATTGGCTCGCTGGGAAGAAATTCATTTCCAGTGAACACATCATGGCAGAAACAACCTCATATTTTGCAGACTTCGAAAAATCACATTTTTGAAAGGGTTAAAGAATTGGAGAAACTTGTACAAAGTTTATTGAATTGAAAGGAGACTATGTTGAAAAATAAAATTGATTTTTTGGAAAAAATTGTTTTCTTTAAAAAGTCACTGATTTATCAATCCACCTTTGTATTTATCTAGTGTTGAGGAACCTTCGTTCATTGTATTAAGTCTCTTTTCCATTCCTGAAGCCAACCTTCTTCTTCGAATTCGCCTTCAATCTTAGAATGTAGACGTCAGTTCAGTTTTCTCAGTAGTATTTTTGGAATAAAATACTGGACTACCAGTCCTGCAACTATTGCATTTCCGGACGTTCGATAAAATCTTAGGGCGCAAACTAAACAAATGCAAAACAAATTATAATACCAGGCTGGAAGCTATTGTGACTGGACGCCACTACTAGTTTGAATAATTGCTGTTATCAGATTGCGGGGACCGAATTTTTGTTTTTAATTTTTTAATGTCCTTGTTTTCTAGGTTATTGCAAGGTTTTTTATTGGTAATTTTTGTTTAAACAATATTTCATGATTCGTATTGATTTTGCGTATGATATAAAAATTATTTCTTTATCAACGTTAAAACAACTAGGGCTAATAATAATAGGTTTTTCAGGTTTTTTTAGGGACTTCAGCATTTCAGGACCAATGCATTTTATAAGGAAAGATTACCAAGTTCTTAATGAAGCGGATTGTTCATAAACCAAGGACATTATTGTGCTACTGGAATAAACTTATTTTTAGAATCCGTAGTATCTAAATATGTCATATCGTGTATTTCTAGTTGTCTCTCATTCATGAGCAGTATATATGATGAATGGATAGGTTTTGCATAAACCAACAAGCGAAATACGTCGGTTATGTTGAATCTTGAGCTTTTTAAAATGGTAACTGGTAATATAGACTTGAAGTATTAAGGGGATTTTCCGATCGAATAAAGCGATATAACTGATAAAAAATCTAATATAGTGTTTTTGGCTGCTCGCCAGCTAGATGTATAAAAGGGCCATGATAATCGGATGTTTCAACAATTTATGCATAGGTGAAGAAGATAATGATGGAATATCTATATCTGTTATGTAGTATATTTAATTGTGTTATGATGCATCTCATAACGTGTGTCAAGTTTTATTCTCTCCATAAATTTATAAAGACTATCAATAACAATTTATGTCTTGTTTATTTTACAATTAGCCATAACTCTCCAGGTTCAAGAACAGTAAGGAAAGGTTCTCATCCAACATTTAAAATCTTCTGCACTACTTTTAACCATTTAATAATCAGATACCTCAACAGCAAATAACGGTCTAAAAATTATTTTATTTTAAACCTATGAAAACTAGTAGAATTCCAAAACTCTTTTCTTATACACAATAGAGATTTTTATTGATTAATAATTATTATTAATAATTTAAACGTACTCCCGAGTAAAAATGACTTGCTATCCATCAGTTAACAACAGCAGGAGTATGATTGGATTTCATTATGAAGTTTTAGAAGCAGAAATGTCAAACAGTGGAGCTAAATAAGGGAACGAATATTTATATGTTAAATATTTATTACTCAGAAACTCAAAATGTTAGTCTAGGAACTTTACTAAAACAATATATTCCTTTCTCTACTACGTAAAGTAAGTAGGGGAAGTATTGTATTCCACCCAAAAATTCGATACCGAGATTTCACCGGAAATACATGTTTTGAGACTCACTGAATCCAAAAAAAGCATTTTTGGAAACATGTCCGTGTGTGTGTCTGTCTGTGTGTCTGAACAGCATAACTCAGAAACGAACAGTCGTATAAACACCAAACTTGGTATTTAGGTTCAGTATCTTCCAGAGATGCGACACGAAGGTTTTCAAGAAAATCCCCCCCACCCAGACTACCCTTTACATGGAACATTTTTCAAAAATTTTAATTTTCTCAAAAATGGCTCTAACGATTTTGATTAAAATATCATATGTTTAAGATATTGTCATGAGAAATAAAATGTATATCTCGAATTTTCTGGGAATGTCTCCAAAAGTATTCTTCATTGTGAACGACTTTTGCATAACTGGTTAACCATAAGAGGTAGACAAAATTTTTTTACTACACAAAAAATGTAGATCGCGTTAAAATACACAATTTATGTCATACACATTTCTTTTGTTGAGTGAACCATTTTCGAGATATTGCTTGTTATTTCCTTAAATTTTCCAATACTTATACTTTTTCTCAAATTCGTTATTCATTTTTTTATGTCCTGGACATGCAAAGAGAATGGAATGCGCCACATAGCAACCAGCGTTAAAATATTTGACTATCGCTTAAAACCTACCATATTCCCCTTGCATCTACAAGAAAATTAGCAATAAGATTGACATCTCGATTAGCATGAAGCATATGGAGAATAAGCGTTTGTAAAAATAGTTTGTACAAGAGTAGAGAAAGTCATGTGAGTGTAAAACATCAGATTTCTTTGTCCTGGTAATGCAAACAGAATGGAATACTCCACATAGCAACCAGCTCTTAAATGCTTAAAGCCTAGCAATTCCCCTTGCATCTACAAGAAATTTAGCAATCAGATTGACATGTCGATATTTCGATTAACATGAAGCATATGGAGAATAAGCATTTGTAAAAATAGATTGTACAAGAGTAGAGAAAGTCATGTGAGTGTAACACATCAGATTTTTTATAATGTATTAAAATTTATTCGTATAACAGTCTTGTGTTTTTACTCATATCATGGGTTCATCACTGGTGGTAGCAATTATAATAATCATAAACATATTGAAGAAAGAACTTCATATTCACTCTAAATATACGGAACAATAAATTTCATTCATTCATTCGCTGTTTACCCTCATCTTATGTAGGACTTACAAGCGGGTGCCTGGGGTCAGAGGCCCCTTCGAGGAGCAGACACTCGTGGAGCAGACAGAATATCCAGAATGGGTGATCAGCCCGATGCCTGGTATGGGATGAAGGAAGTAGATGAAACGAAATGACGGCGAAATGGATGATAGGAAAGGTGACGATGGAGCAGTTGGTGGAATGAATGGCGGGGGAAACCGGAGAACCCGGAGAAAACCCACACAGACGCCGATTTGTCCACCACAAATCCCACATGCGGGTCCCTGGGATTGAACCCGGGCCGCCTCGGTGAGAGGCTAGCGGTCTAACCACTCGGCCACGGCGCCGCCCCGAACAATAAATTTAATCAATTGAATGAAAGATATGAGTGAGAAAATCCAGTTATACTTGCAAGATATATAGTTAGAAGTTATTATTATCAGGGTTAATAATTATTATGTCTGAGCTATGAGTGTATTCGTCCAGTTGCAAAATAATTCAGCAGTATTAGTAACATTTGTTATTATTAATATTTTGGAAAATAATCCTAAAATTCCCTAACTTTGGATATTCATAACAAATACCTCTAATACGGTAATTATTTCAAACAGATTTCAAACGCTTTTAAAAATACAACATAGGCGCGTTCAACATCATAAGGCAAATGTGACACGAGAAGGTATTCCACAGTAACAAACACAACTAAAAAGCACTTCCAAGTAGTTCCCGAGGTAGCGGGTTCAAACCCAGCGTAGGGCGATGAATTTTTTCGGGCGTAAAAATCCTTAGCATGGCTTCCTTCGGAAGGGAAGTAAAGCCGGTGGTCCCGTGTCGTAGATTTACGGCACGTAAAAGAACCTCAAGCTTGATAAAGAGACCTCTAAGCAAAACTTCCTGTCTTTCACGCCCAATATAGAATGGACGCTAAGAACCATAGTAGTTAAAGAGCGTCCATAAATAAAACTCAATTTGTTTATTTTCACTTCCAAGTAGGAGGGCTAGGTTACGAGCACAACAGTTTATTCTAGATTTTCAAGTAGGCTAAGTAATTCGAACTCTTCTACCAAATTGAAGGATGGTTTTCTTCTAACTAGTTCCGAATTCAAAGGATTTTTATGAATTTGTTCAACCCATATTTTCTTTGGTCGTCTCACATCTCGTCTTCCCTTAGGACAATAAACTGATGCTTGCTACGGCAGGAGGTCATGAGGCATCCTTCCAACATTTCTTCTGATATGTTTTAATCTCTTCACCATAGCCTAGTTATGTTGTGATTCTCGACTTATAACCTGGCTCCTTACCCTGTCCTTCCGGCCCAACAGGGAGCTTAAGAATAGCATTTCCGATGTTTCTATTCTTCCTATATCTGCTTCTTTTAAAATACAGGTTTTCCTTCCATAAGCAGCATTGTCTTTGATACGAGGGCAGTCCCAGAAGTACCCAACCTGACGTATATACAGGGTTGTTGTTTCAAACAAATGACTATGATAGAAAGCTAAGTTGAAGTTATAAAGCTTAAGTTTGAAGTTTGATGATGTAACGTTGTTTAGTAATTGTTTGGCAGCCATTAATAGTGAACTCTCTCAACGAATTTGTAAATATGGATAAAACTGGCCGTCGTTATGTGAATACTTTCATTTGAAAGGTCTTAGTCCAAATAATATTTAATCTGAGCTAGATTCTACTCTGAGGGAGTCTGCTCCTTCGTTGACAACAGTAAAATATTAGGTGGCAGAGTTTAAGCGAGGCCATACGAGCTGCCAAGACGAACATTGGTGGTCGACCAAGTGAGATGATCATGCCAGAAATTGTGAAGAAAATCCACAAAATGGTATTGGATGACCGTCGACTGAAAGTGTGCGAGGTAGCAGACACCGTAGCTACTAGGAATTTCAAAAAGTGCTGTACATCGCATACTAACTGAAAATTTAGACATGAGAAAGTTGTGCGCAGGATGGGTGCCGCGTTTACTCATAATGGAACAAAAGCAGCGTCGTGAGAATGTTTCAGTCGAGTGTTTGGCGATGATTCGCTGCAATAAAACCGAGTTTTTGCGTCAATTCATAACCATGGATAAAACATGGATGAGTCCATCACTTCACACCTGAGACGAAGAAACAGTCAAAAACAGTGGATTGAAAGAGAAGAATCGGTTCCAAAGAAGGCGAAGACAGTTCCATCTGCAGGCAAGGTCATGGCGTCAATTTTTTGGGATGCGCGTGGGATAATTGTCATTGATTATCTTCAAAAAGGAGAAGCAATCAACGGCGAGTATTATGCAAACTTATTGCAGCGTTTGAATATGAAATCAAGCAAAAACGGCCGCATTTAGCGAAAAAGAAAGTTCTGTTTCATCATGACGCACCAGTTCACACATCCGTTATCGCCATGGCCAAAATCAATGAGTTAAAGTTCGAATTGCTTCCACATGCAGACTTAGCCCCCTCTGATTATTTTATGTTTCAAAAGTTGAAGAAATGGCTTGGTGGTGAAAGATTTGCCAACAATGAAGAGTTGGAGTTTGTAGTTGATGGATATTTTGCAGAACTCGACGCTTCTCACTATAAACAGGGCATTGAAGCTATTGAACATCGTTGGGAAAAGTGTATCCAGCTGATAGGAGACTATGTAGGGAAATAAAAATGCTTTTTCCCAACATTTTTGTGCTTTCCTTGTTAGGTCGGGTACTTCTGGGACAGCCCTCGTATGTTTTAATTTAGCCATTGATTGCATTGTATTTCGTAATATTTCTTTTCGTTCCTTGATTTTTATTGTACAACGAGATGTCACTTCGCAAATATTAACTTGCTCTACTATAGTACCATTTATAACTGTTTTGGATCTTATGTTATATTTTCCTTTCATTGCTATAATTATGGTTTTATTAATAGATATTTTATATTGTATTAAGTAATTGGACGGTGTAGTAAATTCTTCTTTATTTACAAATATGGATAGGAGTCATCTATAATGTGACTAATCAGAACAGAGTACTGTACTGGACACATAGGATTAAAAAACTTCAGAGAGCGGCTCAATCCGTTGACATGTCAGTTTTCCCTGAAATTGTACTCTTAAAATGATAAATGTGTGTTGGAGCCACCTACTCGTGGCTGGTGGAATAGATTACAGCGGATATTAAAATCACATGATAATAATAGTACAAAACTGGCTAAAGTGCATTAATATAACTTCATTTTTACTTTCTCTATTAGGTATAGTAAGTGGGGAAAATTGTATTCCATTCAAACATTAGATGTTAAGATGATGGACATGAAAGCATTAATTGCCTACTCGTCTGTAGCTCATATGGGTTTAATTGTTGGGGCTTGATAACATTAAATGTTTGAGGATTTTATATGACTTTTGTAATGATAATTGCCCACATATTAACATTCTCATAAATAAAATTCTTGAATATTCTCCTAAAAATATTAAAGCAAAACCTCCTCGATTTCACCGGAAATATATATTTTGAGGCCACCTGAACCTAAAAACATTTTTAGAAAAAGGACCGTGTGTGTGAACAGCATAGCTCAAAAACGAAATGTCGGATAAATAGCAAATTTAATATTTAAGTTCAGTATTTTACGAAGATGCGACACGAAGAGTTTCAAGAAAATCCCCACTCCAACTACCCTTTACACGGAACGTTTTTTCAAAATTTTAATTTTTTAAAAAATGCTCTAACGATTTTAAATAAAATACTATACATTAAAGATATTCTACATGACAAATAAATTGTATTCTTGAATTTTCTGGGAATAAACCTATGAAGTCCTTTTCATTCGGAAGGAATTTTGTATAATCTTGTATGACTGGTAAACGTTAAGCGGTAGACTAAAACGTACTATACACAATTTATTTCAAAAAAATGTTTGTGTGGCATAAGCCATTTCCGAGATATCTGTTATTAATGGTTATATCTGTTATTAAGTCCTGCCAATATAAAGTTGTTTCTCGCGATGTCACGGATACAGTGTGGAATTTTATGACCAGCATATAGCGTCCAATATAGCATTTGACTATCGCTGTTCTCTTTGCATCTATAACGAAATTTATAAGTTAACCGTTTCTACAAAGGTTTATTTGGATTAAAATGTAGTAGATAGAAAAATACACTTTAGTAAGAATAGTTTGTATACCGACTAATAAACGACAGACAGGGTAGAGGGTAGAGAAGGTCATGTGAATACATCGCATCAGATTATACCCCCATGAATTTAATATTAACATGTTTTTCTAACTTAACAGGAGAGTAAACGCTCAGAATTTTATTAAAACTACCTTATCTATTTCTCTTTTCCACTGGCAAGACAAGTTTATCGCTGCAGGGGTTATTCTCCAGAACTAAGTGCTGTGGTCAAACATAGAGGTGAGATGTACCAGGCCAGTAAAAAGAGCTCGTTTGTAGCCATGAAAACCATAAACTGGGTCCAAGACCTTTATTTCTCACTTTTATGCCGCAGTAGAACTGGAAAAAGAGCTTATTTATATAAAATATCATTATAGAATATTTTAATAATTTACCACATTCAGAGGGAACAGTAGGTATATTGCGATATGAATGTGAGAAGTGCATTATTGCATAATCGTGGAATAAATAGTTCGAAAAGACAATGCGAAGTCTCTTCTAATTCCGAGTTTCTGTTATACGTTTCACACACGTGTAATGTAAATAATAGTAATAGTGTGCTTTATTATTTTGAGTGAATTACTGATAAAAAGAACATATTTATCAATATTGCACAACGTCACCTCAGATTTCTGGTAATGCAATGCTGCTAATTACAGAGCTATAACTAACACGATGGCTTATAAGATACTTTATCTTAATTATTTGTTGGTTGATGCCGGTTGTTTGAAAATAAATTATATGGGCGGTAATAGAAATTTCGTATTTCAAGCCGAATCTGAAGTCGGATGTATTATTTGTATTACTGATTATTAAAAGGATGTAAATGAAGACATCAAGAATGCTTTACTTGCCACCCTTCTGTATATTGTATGTTATTGTAGCCATCAAATTTATGTTTGCAAGTATAGGTTTACTTGGAAACGAAATGTGTTTATGTTAGCCTCTAGTTCTCGTGGTCACGGGTTCAAACGCGGAGGAGGGCGTGGGCGTAAAAACCCTTAGCATGGCTTTCTTTGCAAGGGAAGTAAAGCCGGTGGTCCCGTGTCGTAGATTTACGGCACGTAGCAAAACCTCGAGCCTGATAAAGAGACCTCTGAGCAAAATTTCCGGTCTTTCACTACCAATATAGAATGGGACGCTAAGGATCACAGCAATTAAAGAAAGTCCAGAAATAAAAAAACTCAATTTAAAGTCAAAGAATTAATGTATTGCAAATATAAATTTCCTTTTGTGTAAATTTCGGAAAGACGTAGAAACACACGATCCTCAAAAAGTATTAAATATTCCTATAAGCTATGCTGCGAAAAAACAAAAGAATGAAATGCAACACGTTCTACGCTATATTGTCTCAGTTTAAAACAGCAATACTTTTTACAGATTCCATTTTGCTTTAATTTCGTTCTACGGTATACACAAGCATGTTTATGATGTGTCAACAGTGAAAGTATTGGTGTAATATTTATTTAAAAAGAGTAATTTTCAGATAAGGTGTCTAGAGGAAATTAAGGTTATAGCATGTAAACAAAATTATATACAAAAACATCCAATTAAAGGGTTTTTCCGCACGCAAGTGGCGATATAATCGTTACATGCTATTGCGTTTCTCGCTACTTGAAATAACGGTCATGGAATCTGGATCTAAGAACAACTTTAACGTATGAATTTACGAGGGCTACTTGTCAAGAAGTTGTATTTCTTATGTGGTTGTTTCCTGAACATGATACAGAGAGTGTTAAAGTACTCATTACGTTACTTCAGATACACACACCCAAAGGAAGATAAAAGCTATGCAAAATATAAAGAAGTTTAAAGACTTTAAAATGCTCAACTTTATGTAATATCTTTGTCTTTACATGGAAAGAAATTTAATGTCCAACAACCTAATGGCTTTCCCTACCCTTTAAAAATTGACAGGTTTCCCTTATGTTCTATTGTATAAAAGGAGACTTTTTCAGTTCGCCTGACGTTAATCACGATAAACATTCTCTAAAATGTTTCAAATCACTGAAAAATAGAACAATCCTTCGTTTTCAAGCACATTAAGTAGTTGCCGCAACCAAGTTAACTTCAAGCCCCCAAAAGTTAATTATTCTGGTGGAGTTAAGGCCATCAGAGCTTCCCTTACATACCACTTGAGCTACAAATAATACAAAGAGAGTAGAATAAAAAGCAATACAATACAATAATACATTCTTGAAAAAGAAAAAAAGTACCACAATAAAATCAAATAATGTTCGAAACTAAATGAAAACAAGTAGATAATAAAAATAATGTTATTAAAATCCTTGGCTACAAATCCTTTTCAATATTAGAAAAAATGCTTATGTACATTGAACACACACAAACACACACACACACACACAGAGAGAGAGAGAGAGAAAGAGAGAGAGAGAGGAGGAGGAGGCGGAAGTAAAGATTATTTACAATGTTTCTCTAGAAAGGTATTATACGCTCATCAAAATAACATAATCCATTTGTTAATATACAACACATACACATACATAAACCAATATCAAACCTTTTTCTTTCATTTTTTGCCTTAGAGTTTCTGGAAACCTATTTGTTTGCTGCGGAATCTCGTTATCGAATGCAGGACTTTCTCTACCATAATACAGCGACAGAGAAAGTAAACGTTGGTACTCGTACTGATTAATCGGAATGTACCACAGAAACAATACATGGTATTATTTGCAGCTCATATAGTTTTTAAGCGTTTCAATTTTATGAATTAAGATTTAAATTATCAAGATTAAATTAAATTATTAATTATTTTAAACAGTCCAAAAAAGATAAGTTGTACTCAAAAGGTTGAATTATCGAATGTCATCCTGTAAGTATTTTAAACTGCAATATACATGTGTGTGTGTGTATGTTTAGTGTCCATTATCCCGATAGGTCCTATATAAAACTGGCTGAATGCAATCGGTAAAATGAGGCTCAAATGATTTCACGGTCCTTACAGCTCACAGTTACCGAGTAATCATCACTTAAGGATAATATAGAAAGCAGGGGGAAAAAACGTATCCAGTTAACTCATCCCAACGAGTCTGTGGTCCGCATTCAGGAGATCGTCGGTGCGATTCCCGTGGCCGACCTTCCTGACCCATTGGTTTCTTTTCGGGTGTTTTCCCGGGAAGCATCATTAAGTCTCCCGAATTTCCTGTCCCTCCATTTCACCTCCATTCTCATTTCACTTCACCTTTCATCTGCTTGGTCTCCTTCAGGATTGTACGTGTCAGCGGGACGTCACGGCGTGTGCAGTGCAGGGGAAATGCATGCTCTTTGGAAACCTTAGTCCCCCGGAATGGGAGCGGTCTACGGGTTTCGGGACCCCAGGGGATGTGTAAGCCCACAAAGGGGGGAGGGGAGCCGACTGCACCAGTGCCCATCCGGGGAGTTTAAATCTGTAAATGGTAGGGACTCTGTCCTCTACCTGTCGTGCAGAGGTCCGGCCGCCCTCTGTCTCCTCTCACCCTATCCCTCTCTTCCTCTCGGGGCGCCCCGTCCGGGGCATAGGTACGAATGATCTATGTAAGTCGGCGTGTTAACTCCCCCTTGGTGTTGAATCCTATCCTAATATATCTCAAAGAGAATCGAACTCGGAAAGATGTCACAGAGACACACTATCCCCAATCCACGGAGGTGGTGAGTAGTATTGCTTTTATAGTAATGGCAGCATGAAGAGGCCCAAGAAAATTACACATAATAATGACATAATAATAATAATAATAATAATAATAATAATAATAATAATAGGGGTGTGTAGTAGTAGTAATAATAATAATAATAATAATAACAATAATAATAATAATAATAATAATAATAATAATAATAATAGGGGTGTGTAGTAGTAATAGTAGCTGTGGTAGTAGTAGTGGTGGTGGTGGTGGTGGTGGTAGTAGTAGTAGTAGTATGTTACATAAGATTTTTAAATGAAATATGCTCTTAGAAAAACCTAAAATCCAAGAACTGTTATTAATGATTAAATGTTATGTTGTTCTGTGGCATTTTGTTACCGAATTTCGTAAAGTAAACTTTTGAGGCACAGAATTCTTTTTAAATAATCTCGTATAAAACCTTTGTTTTAAATAATGGCATGACAAAATAATATAGTGCATGTGTTGAACTTTCAGTAAATGTTCTACATATTAAAATTTGTATAAATGGGAAATCTCAAGAAACAAGAATATAGTTTTGTCGCCAGCCCTTTCTAAACTATCTACTGTTATTCGTGCTAGTATTGCCAGAACTTAAAACATCACACTTTGAGAAGTTATGTGGTTATTCTTTGGCTTCTCATGAGTTCATGAAGAAGGTTTATTTACAGTTAGCATATAAAATCGAACGGCCTCTTAACCACATCCAGAAAAAGGAATATTTATGAAATACGCAATTCTAGTTTAGTATGCGATTATGTTCCCGAAATCCATTTCACCTCTTTCAAACGATTAAAATAAATAAAAAAACAAATATAGACGCCTTTTGTTCTGAATGCGATTGGTATCATGTTGTTTGTTAGGCACAATAGCACTCATTTAATAGTGGAAGGTATTATGAAAGGTGTTTATTCCTTGCAGAATGCCACCGTTTTTAATTCACATCGGAAAAAGCACAGTGTTCCAAGTAACATGAATTAGATATTAGAATGCCTACCCAGCATATACATTACTTCTTGAAATTTGCTAACAACTACTGCTCACCAGCAGAACGAATCTTGACACTCCAAAATGACTGCTCGCCATAACACAATGACCAATGTAATCGTAATATCCTGGCTAGCAGAATTACTTTTTAAGCAGTTGGCTGCTGCCTCGGCCTACAACGTGTGTGTTTTGGTGGTATCACTGCGTCTAAATAATTTTTTGTGAAGATTTATTAAGATTAACTGGAATTAGATAGTAAATACAGTGTTTTTGTGAAATATTTGTGGAACAACTATGATGATAAATGATAATTATTGTGATTATTACTCATATATTTGTTAAATTGTTCTTTCTTCTAAACCTCTTATGTATCATTCTAAATCAACTTAATCTTTATGATTTAAGTTATGATGATTCGGTTTTTACCCGCTATCGTCTGTCTTTATATCTCTTGTACAAGGTATTCTTACAAAAGCTTATTGTTTTTACTTGATGTTAATGAAGATAAATGTTTGCTGAAAATTGTTTCATTACACATTTCAATGTAGGTAAAAGAGGGGATACATAAAGCTGAAGCATAGCTCAAATCTATAAATCTAGAAACTTGATTGAAAACTCCATATTATTTTTATGGTATCTCGAGAAACAAAAGAAGTTACCAAGCACTTTAAAAAGATCAGCATACTTGTTAATTTCCTGAAATTAAAACAAGTAAAACCTCTTTTCGTCCAGCAAAGCGCAATGATCTTTCGAAGACATGAAATTTAGAATGCGTAAAATATTCAGTGCAGTATATATACATAAACTACATTTATAATAAATGGGAATTCCGTTTTATAAGAATCTTTAAAGATCTGGTAGTACTGCTTCTTTCTGCCATACATGCTTAATTCTTCCTTGTGCAAAAGATAAACACGTATTCAAGCAAAGAGTACCCTCCTAGGTTATCATACATAGATTTCTAGTTCATACTTTTACGCTTCATAACATGAACTATAATAAAAAACTGTCACAAAAATGGGTAACTTATATACCGTAGTTCATATATAAATTGAATAAGATAAACAATTTACGTGAGGAAGTTGACTTTACAATTCACTCGTCCATTACTGAATGTTCGCGCCCATTTACTGCTTACTATTAGATGCCACTAGAGGTGTAATAGCATTTGAAATCCGTATGCTATATAGTTTGTTGCAGCTCACTAAGGGAGAACTATGATCGTGATGAAGAATGGACACACGCATAAGCACTATATACCAATATACCGGCACCATTCAGTCTGCGATCTTAAGTTACAATACAATGCAATAGAATTTAATGCTTTTTATGTCCGTGGTGAAAATCTAACACTCAGAATCTGCACACAGAGCCGTAAAAACATTTCCTCTGTCGTAAAGTCGTAAAAAGTTCTCCTCTCCCGTACATTTTACGGGCAGGCCGTAAAGACTGACAAGTATATATCAGGTATTGGAAAGTTAAAATCAATAGCAATGAACACCTTGGAAATGGGTTGTGCCACGACATTTATTTGACGTAAGCTGTGTATTTTAAATAGGACTACCTTTTTGCGTTGTAAGCTTTTGTCTATTGTTTATGGCTTATCAATTTTACAAAATTGCACAAAATTCATTCAGAATGAAGCGGACTTCATCAGCTATTCATGGAAAATTCAGAGTGTACTTTTTATTAGTCAAGAAAATACATTAAATACAAATCAGTTTAATGAAAATCATTAGAGTCATTTCTGAGGAAAAGAAGTAAGGAACAATTTTCCATATAAGCACTAGTTTGGGATGGAGAAATTTTCTTTAAAATCCTTGTGTAGCATCCTTTGAATTTGCTAAACTTAAATATCAGGTGGGATTTTTCATTTTTGAGTTATGTTGTTCACTCGAACACACGCGTGCGGGCATACTTAAGTAAATAATACTTCAAACCGAAAAAATACTGTATCTCCAAAAATATTATTTGACATAAACTGTATATTAAATGAGCTCTATACTTAATTTTGCTGAATAACCGTGTATATCCTATAGTTTTCTAGCAATAATGTCGATGGGAATGAAGGGAACTTCACATGCTCTTTATGGAAAATTCAAGATATATATTTAAAATATTTTATATTTTAATCCATACCGTTATAGCAGAGAGAATAATAAATAATGGTATGCGTGGGGGAATTTCAAGTCCCTCGGCTTGCATCCTTAAAAGGAGATGCACCTATAAATTTTGATACCTATACAACATTCGTATTTTTTTTTTAATTTGGCATTTCTGTTTGTGTGCCTCTCTGTTTCACGCAGTTTTTAAATGTGATTTTGTGGGGTTCAGGGCACCTCAAAAATGAAATTCCAGGGAAATCTTATAGAGAATCGGATACAAAAGTTAAATAGTAGAGAAAAAGAAAAAATATTTTTTAAATAAAGGCATTATTAAGCGGATTTATTGCTTCGCATTTCATGGCGTCAATTGTTCATGTAAAAATCATACTTATATGTTTCTCAAAATTCTTATGATTTTAGCACCTTTACGTCTTCAACTTTGTATTTGTACATATTACTAGAACTTTTGAGCATTGAATTTGTGCAATTGGAATTGTAAATATAAGAACATTAAAAAATTTTACAATTATAAATTAATTTTACTGTGGAAAAATTAGTCATTCGAATAAAAAGCCTTATTAATGAGCCAGCTAGTGATAACCCTTTTAAATACTGATTTTTTTAACCGAAAAATATTTAGTGGAATTGAATACTTAACTTAATAGACATAAGTGGATATGATTCTTCATGGTTATGCAAACTTGTTTAAAGGAACATTGACATTGTCTTGCTGACTGGCGTTATAAGAACGCAATCAAACCTATTATACTTTTTTTTTTACAAAATTTAGCGCTTCAAGTATGTACAGGAATATAGCGTTTATTATTATTATTATTATTATTATTATTATTATTATTATTATTATTATTATTATTATTATTATTATTATTATTATTATGTACTAACTAGTGATATACGGTCATCTACAGTTGTTAAAATTCTGAATGCTTTCTTCTGAGTTAGTAATACTTTATTAATGTGTGTACTTTTGTCCATACTGCATTAAAAATTGAGTTTTATTTATGGACGCTCTTTAACTGCTGTGGTCCTTTGCGTCCCTTCTATATTGGGCGTGAAAGACCGGTAACTTTTCTCAGAGGCCTCTTTATCAGGCTTGAGGTTCTTTTACGTGCCGTAAATCTACGACACGGGGCCACCGCTTTACTTCCCTTCAGAAGGAAGCCATGCTAAGGATTTTTACGGCGGGTTTGAACCCACGACCTCGGGAACTAGAGGCCAGCTTGGTAACCTCTACACCACTACCTGTGATACCTAAATAGGAATAATAAGCAAAATTACCATATTCAGTAGGAAGAATAGTTATTAAACTTTTTAGGCAGTCATTGACAAACATATTGGACATGACTAGTCCAGGATATAGTTGTTTCCAAAAAGATACCAAGCAGATTTACACTTTTGTTTGTTCAATTCTAACACATCAGTTTTAATATAATTCATTAAATACCCATTAGCAATAAACAATTTTTTACTTTTAGAAAAAATGTGCTCAGCATATAATTTTGTAAGTCTCCGATATCAGCATGGCTATTAAGAAAAGTAGCTTTTGCGCTTGTATCATATACAACTGCAGATCACACTAACTGTAGAGATATTCTGTTTTTTCCGAGAATTATTTCGCAGCACTCTTCAACAGCACTTACTTCGGTAAAAACGGGTAGGTACTGTATAAATTTAGGTTGTGTCACATTTTATATTTAATAATCCTATGTGCCAAACAATCCCACATTAAAAGTTATTTTTATAATAGATTTAGGTGATATGCGACTACTAAATAAGCCAATACAGAGCTCCAAAATCCTATAATAAGAATTTTCTACAAAGAAAATAATAGTATTAACATTTTATGCAGTAACTTGGAAGGTTACAGAAGTAGAGAGTTGTTTATTTTATGTGTGAATCAGTTTTAACAGCTCAGGCCTATAGGAACATTGTGGAAAAGCTCAATGCTAAATAAGCCCGGAGTTCACGACCAGAGAGTTACCCGATATTCTTTTACGAGAATAAAAGAACCGCGGAATAAATCGGGTAACCCAGTTACATTTCTCGACTTCCGGGTTAAAAGACTTTTGAATTTTTTAGTTTCATTCTAGCCTTCCAACTTTAGCCTACTCACTGCAGCTGAGAAAGAACAATAAATTAGCAATATAATAATTAACAGATATGCGTTGAAGTGACGCGTAATGTAGCTACTTCTACGGTAATCGCTTTACTCCAGGCGCCAAAATGTTACACGACATACAATGTAAAAAAATTCACATGAGTTTCTCCACCCTTTATCATTTATTAGTGGGCATACAAATTATTCTTACTCAAGTTTATTTTTCTACCTATTACATTTTAATCCAAATAAACCTTTGCAGATATAGCTGCATTACACATTTCGTTATAGATACAAAGGGAATAGCACGTTAAATGTTTAAGAACTGGACACTATACGCTGCCTTAAAATTCCATACTGTTTCCATGCAATCGCGAGACACAACTGAATGTTGACAGGACTTTAAGGGGACCTAGGACAGATTTTTTAGTAAAAATGGCCAATTTTCAGTTTTTTGATTTCTGAAAAATTAACTCTTTATAATGATAGTCAAACATTTAAATGCGTTTGATGGTGATAAAAACCTTTTTAAAGGGTTTGGCAAGCGTTTTTAAAAACTATGCCGGAAAATTTAAATCCTTGCCACGCCTATTTTTGTTCTCGCTTGCAAAATAGTTACTTTCTTTCCCAAAAATCATTCAAATTTGCGCCATAGTCAGTGTGCCAAGAGAATGGATACAGGATTAAGGACACCGGGAAGTGAACTTCCGCGAAAATATTGATTTTTTATTTTCTATGCTATAAATAAGCACAACTCCTTAGCTTTAAAATAATATATATAACATGGTATGTTACACGATTAGTAAGCCCTTTAAATATGGCGGCGCAAGGTCACGCCCCCCATCTTCCACAACCTCGTGCACAATGAGTTAGAAGATTTTTCTCGCTTAGAATTTCTGAACGAACACAGATTCGATTGACATGGGGTAAATTTTAGCTCATGCATTGAACATTCTGCTATACGCTGCAATGTGCTTTCATCTGCAACTTGACTTCGACATCGGGATTTATGGCCATGCGGTCTAAGGCACGATAGGAGTAGCTAACCTATCAAAACCAAGGTTCGTAGGATCGAAACCCGGTAAAATGCATATTCTGCATTCAATTAAAAATGTGGTAAAGGATGGGGAGTGCCCAACTAAAGCAAGCGATGTGACGCTGTGACGTTAGCCTGTATAAAGGTTTTCAATATAATATTTAAGTTTTCTCAGAACGACATTTTTGAATATGTCAAATGTCCCATGCGGGACAGTTTACCTTAGTTTTGCATGAAACTTGGAATAATAGTTCTACCGTTCTATCTAAAGAAGTTGTAGTATAATTTTTGGGCTACTACGTAAACCTTGGACACAGTGGGCTATTAATCCTAAAAAGGTTTACGTTTTAGGCTGTAATATCTGCATTAATGATTATAATTAGTAATTTGTTACTCAAAGCACAAAGTGAAAAAATAATACTAGAATAATTTTTAGGAGTTCAAATATTAATGTCATAAAGTGGTACTGGTGAAAAATAAAATTTGTCTCGCAAGGAGTATTTCATAATTTTCAAATATCGTGATATGAAAAACAGAAAATAACTCATATTTGAAAAACCACTTCATTATTTTATTGAAATTTACGCATAGTGCTATTTAGAATAAGGAAACAAGCATACAAAATTTTAAAAAGATTGAAAAAAGATTGTAGAAAATCATATAATCTGTTCTAGGTCCCCTTAAGAGAATAACCAAAAAATGAACAAATTGAAACTGTAATAACGAATATATTACAAACGGTTTATGCCACAAAAATTATTAGAAATAAATTGTGTATTTTAAAGAGATCTACATGTTTTGTGTAGTACGTTTTCGTCTTTCGCTTAACGTTTAACACTTATACAAGATTATTCAAAACTATTCCTGAATGAAGAATAATTCATAGGATATGAGGGCAGTCCCAGAAGTACCCGACCTAACGTATACATAGCGGTTGTTGTTTCAAAAACAATTACTGTGGTGGAAATTACCACCCTTATAAAGCTTAACTCTGAAGTTTGATGATGTTACGTTGTTTAGTAATTGTTTGACAGCCATCAATAGTGAACGCTCTCAGCAAATTTGTAAAAACTGGTCATCGTTATGCGATACAATACTTTCATTTGAAAGGTCTTAGTCCAAGTAATATTAAAGCTGAGCTAGCTTCTACTCTGGGAGAGTCCGCTACTTCATTTACAACAGTAAAATATTGGGTGGCAGAGTTTAAGCGAGGCCGTACGAGCTGCCAAGGCGAACATGCAGTGGTCGACCAAATGAGGTGACCACGCCAGCAATTGTGAAGAAAATCCACAAAATGATATTGGATGACCGTCGACTGAAAGTGCGCGAGCTAGTAGACATCGTAAGTATTTCAAAAAGTGCTATACATCGCATACTTACTGAAAATTTTGGCATGACAAAGCTGTGGACAAGTTGAGTGCCGGGTTACTCACAATGGAACAAAAGCAGGGTCGTGAGGATGTTTCAGTCGAGTGTTTGGCGATGTTTCTCTGCGACAAAACCGAGTTTTGTGTCGATTCATAACCATGGATGCAACATGGTCCATCACTTCACACCTGACACGAAGAAACAGTCAAAACAGTGGATAATCGGCTCCAAAGAAGACGAAGATAGGCAAGGTCATGGCGTCAGTTTTTTGGATTGCGCGTGGGATAATTTTCATTGGTTATCTCCAAAAATGAAAAGCAATCAATGGTGAGTACTATGCAAACTTATTGCAGCGTTTGAATGATGAAATCAAGCAAAAAGGCCGCAGTTAGCGAAAAAGAATATTCTGTTTCATCAAGACAATGCACCAGTTCACACATCCATTATCTTCATGGCCAAAATCAACGAGTTAAAGTTCGAATTGCTTCCTCATGCAGTCTATTTGCCAGACTTAGTCCCCTCTGATTATTTTCTGTTTCTAAAGTTGAAGAAATGGCTTGGTGGTAAAATATTTGCCAACAATGAAGAGGTAGAGTTTGCAGTTGATGACTATTTTGCAGAACTCGACGGTTCTCACTATAAACAGGTATCAAAGCTATTGAACATTGCTAGGAAAAGTGTATCGAGTTGAAAGGGGACTATGTAGAGAAATAAAGATTTTTTTTTCCAAAATGTTTGCGTTTTCTTTGCTGGGTCGGGTACTTCTGGGTCAGCCTTCGTATTTCCAGAAAATTCAAGATGTACATTTTATTTGTCATGTAAATAACTTTTATATATTTCAAACAATCGCTAGAGCCATTTATTAAAAAAATCAAACATTTCTAAAAATGTTCCATGTAATGGATAGTTTGGGGTGAGGGGGTTTGTTGAAAATCTTTGTGTCGCTCTTTGGAAGATGTTAAACCTAAATAGCAAGTTTGGTACTTATCCAGCTTTTCGTTTTTGAGTTATGGTGTTCACAAACACACAGACAAACACATGGGCATGTTTCCAAAAATGTTTTATTTGGATTCAGGGGACTCAAAATATGCATTTCCGGTAATTCACTATCGAATTTTTGGGTGGAATGCAATAACTTCTCTACCTACTGTGTACGTGGTAGAGAAAGTAAAAAAGACATTTTCATGATAGTTTAGATTATTTTATGAGAAAAGTTTCTTAATGTGAAATATATACAAACAAATAAACTAAGCTTGGACGTTTGGCAACTTTAGTAAATTAAAGAAAATTAAATAATAAAAAAACTCAATATCACCAACATTAAACAATTCACCGCTGTTATAAAATAGGAATCGTGGTTACAGCCCTGTGCAAAAACAAGTGCAAAAGGTACACTTGGCCATATTTTGATGTAAGGTATCTTATAGGGATAGATTAGAAAACTATTTGAAAAAAGTAATTGTATAATGGTTACCTTCAATATGAAAAACGAAGATTAAGAGGTATTTAAATCAATTTGAATTTATACTTTTTTGTAGAAATGTTCAGAGTTTTCTTTGCAATGAAACATCTTGCAATGATAGTTAAAAGTTATAATTATTGCAGTGCAGATATATCGGAATAAACAAATCTCATTTTCATCTTATATAGAACAAACACCTAGCCGTTGGGACGGTATATTAGCAGTCTCAATAAGAAAGAATCAAAAGGGCATTGTTACAGATTATTTTAGAATTTTGTAGGTTTAGAGTAAGATTATTATTACGTCATTGTTTGCAGTCAAACTTTACGGCATCTGAGCTATAAATATTATTAGCATGCTTTTCTCCAAAATAATCCTTTGTAAGCTAAGATTGTATAAAATATACTTTGATATGTATTATGCTCTATTTAAAGTTGGGAGCTTGGGGTTACAGACTATGAAATTGACACTTTTCTCTTCGCTTATGATTTAATATTTTCATATATTAGTTTCAAAGAAATCTGTGTTTAATAAGTGTAGCTGGCTTATTGTCAAAGCTTATATTTTTGGAAACATCTTTAAGAGTACTCCATAAGAAACAAGGTATTACATTTGAAATGCATTGGGGTTACTTTCTGGAAAACCAGACGTGATATAAAATGTTAAATTCCTGCTAATCTGTTACCATCACATACCAACGTGAACTAAGCCAATTATGAGTGACTTTTCAATAAACCTATACAATAAACTCTCGGCTATTTATGAATTATTCCTTGAAGCTCACATCTTAATATAAGCAATCCTAATGTCTAAACGGTTTGAGTCAAACATACCCCACTAAAATGTTCCGGAATCGACGTTGAAAAGAAGGTTAAAAAGATTATTCAGAAATTCTGTCTGGAAGTACCTCTACTGCATTATTTAATGGAAGCCTGCACCGTGTAACCCGTAACCACTCGTTACATATACTTGAGTTCAATTATTCGCTCATTTTGTTTTTTGAAATATTTACTCACTTCTAATCATATATCTTTTAGGCTATTTCTATAAATACATTAAAATTTCCTCAGTACTTCAGAATATCTTAAAATAAGGAACTCTGCATCAAGTTCACCCTGCTTAAGGAAATAAGTTTCAAAAACAGTTTTTATTTCATATTATAGATAAAAATAATAATTAAAACTACATTTTATTTACACCTCAACATTAAAGCTTCCCTAAAACCAGTTCACAGCTGTATGGAGTCGATTTTTGGCTAAATCCTGAGATATAAACATTTGAATTTTTCATGGTTTTGAGCTAGTAATTTGACTTTTCACTAATGTCTGATATTTTAAAGATATAAGCAAGTTCAATTTAGCAACCATGTAATACAAGATGTCATAATAAATGTAAAACAAAAATAAATTAAATTCTTAATCCAACTATAAGATTAGAAATATCAAATACCTAGATTAAGGACGTTGACAAAAAAAAACATGTGAGCTCGTTACCTTATTTTAAACAACTATCACCTAAATCACATTTAATTGACTAATCTTTTTTGAAGATAACGTGGTACAATTTCAAATGTTTTTGTTACACGGAGAAATTCTTACAAAATTGGTAAGCAATTACAGACTAACATTCTAATCTGAATTACAAAACATTCTATGTCATTCGAAATAATTATATGGTATTAGAGGTTTTTAAACGTGCTCTTATTTACTGCATTTATTTTCATATTTAAATTATATTGAATATATACTTATTTTAAGAAGGAACAAGTGTTACATATGTTTTATATTCTGCTTTATCAGTCTATTTTAACTTATTTTTTGTGTTAAGAGGTTTTGTGTATGTATTGTGTATCTTTTGGGTTACATTCTTAAATAAATTGGAAATTTTAGAAGCAGGTAACTTATAATCCTGATGAAGATCATGATATTTTAAGTAAAGGTAACAGAGAGTTACGTAAAATTTTATGACAGCAATAAAAGCTCCAGTGGTTTTATAACCTAAAACCTGCGGTTTATGTTTAAAAATAATGGTAAGAATAATAATAACACATAGTAATAGTTATAGTATTGCAGCATGCTTCCTCTCAGGTGGAAGCCAACTGCTGCTATTACACGCTGACGGGAAAACTCGATATAACGCAATTATCACAATTTCAGCTAATGACCTTTTAAAACGCGCTCTTAATGTTTTTGCTAATGGTAAAATCTATGTTCGAAAGCTGATGGGCGCCTTGATATAATTTAATGCGCTGTGATAAAAAGGCTTTAAATCTCTGCTATAGATTACCACTTGTTATGTGATTTCACAGCACGTGCACTGTAGGGATAATACCACGCGAACTTCACTCGACCAGTGAAACTGCTCATTGATACTAGATTGACCAATTGGCAATAAAGGGCATGTACTGGAAAATTTAATGTATATGCGAAATCTAGCCAAAAACTCTCAAAACTCCTACTTTTTGTATCATAAAAGGCAACAATTTTCTCTAAAAGAAAATTATTTTACACTATCTGATTTATTCGGCGCTTAACGGGTGCTTTGTTAAACTTCGCATGATAATTTAATTCATCATTATCTAGTACTATAAAGAGACGCAATTTGCATGTTTCCGTATGTGTGTATGTCTATGTAGTGCAATTTCATAAATCCCTCAACCGATTTTGATTATGTTTCGCCATTAAAAATCCCCATTCTTCCTCAGGACATGGGATATAAAATACGTTCTGATTTCAACTCCTAAACCACTAAATACTAAACCGAATTTACAATAGCCTATATATAGAGTACGGACACGTTGGAGTTATAAAAGAACATACTTGCTAATCATACCTTGATTATTCGATGATAATGCCTTGGAGTAGAAAGCAGTTATTACTCCATCAAAGTACTCCACCAAAAATGAATGTAAAATAAGACAAATGCCGCGGAAATATGTATTGTCAGATTTTAGTAACTAAAATATAAAAATACAAAAGAGGGTCAAATTTGCGAATAAAGATACCACAGTATGCGAATACCAATGCCAAAATATTTTAATAACCTACATGTAATAAAGATTTGCTTTATTTCCTTTGTAATTTATAATCAAGTTTGTTATTACGGTATGCTAAATAATTGTATAACGAGAGAAAATTATGCCCATCTAACATTAGAAATCAATCTACAGTCATTTTATAACTAACAACTGAGAACTTTATTTGGCGATTAGGAATGTTTGCAAAGCGAAGGCCGTAGGTATATACTTATCTTTTAGACAGCGCTCGAATTTTACAAACAGAGATCACGCTTAGAATGCGGTTCTTAAAACAAGAGAAATTACGTTAAAAAAGCGAGATGTCATGTTTTGTTGATTCCCTAGCAGTCATTTTCAGTGAAATTATTTTCAACGTGTTTTGCCTTACACGAGCTAATGAGGCAATTGAATCACATATCACATGGGTGGCGAAAACGCCTTCCTTCCGCGAGTAACCAAATATGCAACACGCACTGCATCACTCAGCAGCATGTGAAAAACAAAGGGACAGTGACAGAGAGGGAACGGCGTTTACGAGTCAAAATGACTCGCGAGTCCCGTTTTCGCCACCTCAGCTATATCATTGCTTTCTGGATGTTTGGATAAGTCGTCCTGGGGTTATTCTTTCTGCTTCTTCTGTAATTTCACTTGACTCTTCAGTTTCAGTTTAATTCATAGTTCCCACTATTTAATCATTCTATGGGTTAGATAAAAGAATGATATTTTAGATAAAATAAAGGTCCCAATATAACGTATAGGTTAACCCTAAAACGAATTGCAATAAACTGAAGTATGACAATTTATATTGTGAACAGATAATGCGAGCGCCATGAGAAATTAATCATGTAAAAAGACATAATGAAAAGTGAAAACTTAATAAAACTTAATCGAGTTATTAAACACATGCAAATACAAAGGATAATTACACATGATTGGACTTGAAACCAAAGTTGGTCATAATGAAGATTAACGCACTAGTGCGATGATATAGGATGACTGAAAACTAATACGTGATTCTGACTCACTTTGTTATGCTGATTTCAGAACTGATTTTTGTTTTTTTCTATCACGTACAGTCTTTTCACAATTTCACTTCAAAAATTTAGAGATATAGAGATATAAAAATATTGCTTCCGCCACTACACATAAAATTGCGCTTGATGGAGCAATTTGTAAGGGCTCTACCACAGGATGGACCGTGCTTCAAGTACCTTTCCAAGAAATTTCCCTTCATTACACAAGACAAATTAAAGGCTGGAATTTTTGTTGGTCCTCAAATAAAGAAATTGATGAAGGATGAAGATTTTTAAGAAGACAACGGATGAGAGAGAGAGAGAAATAGAAGCATGAACCGCCTTCCGACCAGTTAATAAAAACAAAGATCCTAATTACAAGGCCATTGTCAAAACAATGTTGGAAAATTTCAAGAAGATGGGTTGTAACATGAGTGTAAAGGTGCATTTTCTGCATTCACATATCAACTACATTCCAGAAAATCTGGGACATTATGGTGAAGATCAGGGTGAACTTTTTCACCAAGATATTAGATAGATAGATAGATAAGGTATCTTTATTGGTTTCAAATTATTGAAGTTATTACACAAGTATTTAGTGCATGGGTCATTGACCGTACATGCATATTTAAGATACAATAGGGTGACAAAATAAACAACAGATAAAGAAAACACAACAAAAGGAACAAGAAAAAGGGAAATAGAAATAAATTACCTTTGTCTAACTGAACAAATTTGACCTAGCTTCGCGCACTTTAGCCAGAAAATTGCCCATGTTTTGCCAGTTCCTCTGGTCAACCAGTAGATCCCAACATGCCAATCTCTTTCTTAAGGGACTTAAGAATTTTTCTTTGAGTTTAATCGTTCGCTGGTTCTCCCACTGTGCACATTCCGCCAAAATATGTACCCAGTCCTCATCCAATTCACAGAATGGGCAGATTCTCCTGCCAGAATCGTCGGTCATTTTCTGTGCTCTCCAGCCCCCCAGTCTAAACCATGCCATTCCTGATCTTTCCTTTCTTCCTAAATTAAGTATATATGCCTCTTTACCCCAGTTCAATTTTATTTCATTTGCTAGACTTAGAGAAGGTTTAATTTTACAGTCCGATTCTATTTCCTGTTGGTTGATGTCTCTTAGTCTTCTTTTAACACCTTTCCATATGTTTTTGTCATTTGTTTCAGCTCTTAGTCATACTGATCCCATTCCTATTCTCCTCAAACCCCTTTCCAAATCAGCTGCCCAAAACTTAGGAGACAGGTTTTCTCGCTGGTATTTATAACATTTGGATCGTAGTGTGGAGTTATCCCCATGCATCAGCCTTAGCCAGTACTTCACTGCTCTTATTTTGCAGTGTATTGTGTCTTCATAGCATCCTACCTCCCTCAATACCCCCGAATTTGCTGTGCCTTGTGAAACTCCAAGAACTCTTTTCCAAAATGCTACCTGTGTTTTATTTACATGCTCTGCTCTTTCCCATCCCCAGATTTCACTGCCGTATAACAGAACAGGCCTTATCATGGAGTTATACATCTTTTCTAATGTATCTACAGGTACATCCGGTATCCGCGAGAGGGTACGTAATAATTCATTTAACTGCCCTCGTGCTTTGTAGTTAGTTACAGATAGATGTTTGTTCCATTTTCCTCTCATATTAAACATTACTCCTAAATAGGAGAAATGTTTAACGTTTTGTAGTTCTAGCCCCTTGTAATACCATTTCTCATCCCTGCCATACACATAGCCATTTTTGAAAGCCATTGTTTTTGTTTTGTTAATGTTTACCACCAGACCCCATTGTTTACAATATTGTTCCAACCTATTAATACCTTTCTGTAAGCCTTCTGTCGTCACTGACAAAATTGTCATGTCATCCCCGTATAAGAGTACAGGAATGCAGACATCGTCTACTTTTGGGCCATTCATTTCCTCTGCTATTAACACGTCTGTTATATCGTCTATGAATAAATTGAACAATAGGGGCGATAAAATACATCCTTGACGAACTCCTCTACTGGCCGATTTAGATTCAGTTGTTGTGTTTTGGTCTATTTTGATGCTGAAATTCACACTGTTGTAAATTTGCATTAGAGCTTTCATCATTTTACCAGAGAGTCCTTTGTGGTGAAGTTTCGCCCAAAGGGCATTCCTCTGCACACTATCAAAAGCCATTTTAAAATCAACAAAAGCACAATAAAGTTTCCCCCTCTTTCTATTCAAATTTGAATCAATTAATGTTTTTAATATGAAAATATTATCTGCAGTAGAGAACCCTTCCCTGAAACCCGCCTGAAATTTAGAAATCATATCGAACTCTTTTACCCAACCCCTTAACCGGTCATAGATAATTTTGCAATATACCTTACCCAGTATAGATAACAACGCAATTCCTCTATAATTTTCTGGTTGCTGACTGCTGCCCTTACCCTTAAATATTGGCTGAATAATTGCTGTTGTCCAAGCTTCAGGATACTTCTCCCCGTTAAATAATTTGTTAAATGCCACCCGCAGAAGGTATAATATTTTAGGGACTTCTATGGAGCATTTAACAAATTCACTCGGAATTCCTTCTATTCCCGGTGCTTTGTGATTCTTTAGGCTTTTTATTGCCCGAACAATTTCCCCGTCAGTTAATCCCCATCTAGAATTGGTACTGTAGAATTTAAGCATAGTTCAGCGAAAGACATCCGGGGTCCCTCCCACTCATCCCTACCAACTTCAGCGTACACACTATTAAAATACGCTAACCATGTTCCTGGTTTGATGCTTACGCTATCCCGTCTTCGCACTTTAATTTTCTTAATTGCCTTCCACATGTATATCGAATCTCTCCGTTCTGTCGCTATTCTTAAATCTGTCGCCATTTTGTTTTGCCATTCCGTCTTTACACTTACTAATACATCTTTATACTGCTTTCTAATTTGGGTATACGAAAGACGCTTTTCCTCGGAACCTTCTCTTCTATACACCTTAAGGGCTGTTTCAGCTTTTTTCTTCGCTTCTTTACATCTACCGTTGTACCAGCCTGTAGCTTTCGAGATTCTTTTGTTATTTCGTATTCTCATGCTTCTACCAGCTATTTGTAAATTATTTGTTATTGTTTTAATAACATATTCCCCGCTTCTTTCCCCCACTTCAGTTTTACCTGTCCGATCACGCAAAACGGCAAGAAATTCCTCGCTTCCCCCTGGGGTCCATCGATATCTCACCATAGATGACAAAGCAATTTTTTAATGGAGAGGAGATACCAGGGGAGATGGAATGAAACTATGATGGCCGACTACTGTTGGTTGTTGAGGAGGGATAATCATCTTCAAGGATCTGCAAGGAAGTCAAAGAAGAGAAAGTTGGAATAAATAAAATGAAACACTTTGGATTCTCGTTTTGTTAAAATGTAGTCATGAAATAAATTAAGGGAGTTCTTGAGAGTATTCTTAAGTGTTTCTTGAATAAAAACTTACGTTGTGTGAAATGGTATTTGAACACTTTTCTAAGCTCATTAGTAAAATTGTCAAAACATTACTTATTTTGTGTAAAAACCTGACGTAATAGAAAAAACCGAAGTTATTTCTGGAATCAGCATAAAAACTTGATTCAAGAACACCTACTTTTAAGAAATCATCTGACAAAAAGTTTGAAAATGCAGACTAGTGTTATTTTTGTCGATTGTTGCATACTGCGTGTGTTTTCCAAAGAGGTTAAATGGTGGCCTGGGAGTGCACAGCCATCATATTTATCAGATTAACCTCTATTTTGTTAATATGCGGCAACTGTGTACCTTTTATGTTGTTAAATAACGATGAGAGAAAGCACAAAGGTTTAAAATTTCATCCACGATCTACTCGACCATTCCGACCGATGATATGGTTGTTCCACGGCTAAAGTGTTGATAGGCTATGCAGCTTGGAAGACTGTCGGAGGCAGGTTAAGGAATTCAGACGTTCTGACGAGGTTTCATATCCTTTGCGTGAATATCAGGATGTTTCATCCGTTATTGGGAATAGCCGCGGCACTACGAAACTACGGTTGTAACGGCTAAGTGCAATGACTCACAATAAAAATCTTCCAGATCATTATAAAATAATTTCATAAAGAACGGGAAGTTAATTACATCACCATTCGAATTTAACAAGCTACCCATGCACATCGCGTAAGACAGCTAGTATAATATAATTCCCCGTGCTCTTTACGAAATTATTGAACAATGAATAAGACGACTTTAACCCTTATAATTGTAACTTCGTAAACTCCCGTGATATTTAAAGTTTTTTGAGTCGGAAAATGTAAATTCACATCACATATGTGCGCTAGTGTTATGGCACCGTGATATTCCCAATAAGGTGTGGAAAATATCCTAATTTGGGTATGAAGTATCAATGGAGGTGCATCTCTCTTTCTTAACCTCTCCCCGACAGTCTTCCAAATTCTGTATAGTCTGTACGAGACAGATTGATAAGTCAGTGACTTTTTAAAGAAAATAACAATTTTTTCCAAAAACTCAACTTTGTTTCTCAACATAGTCGCCTTTCAATTCAACATACGTTGTACAAAGTTTCTCCATGTTTTTTTAACCCTTCCAAAAATACGATTTTACGAAGTCTGCAAAATATCAGGTTGTTTCTGCATATGTTCACTGGACTTGAATTTCTTCCCAGCGAGCCAATTGTTCAGGTTTTTGAAGAGGAAGAAGTCGTTCGGAGCCAAAACTGGAGAATATTGTGGGTTAGGTAGCATTTAGTGGCCCAATTGCACAAATTTTGCAATGCCAATGGCTGACTTCTGTGCGGGTGCATTATCTTGGTGAAAGAGAACCTTTTTCTTCACCATTTGGAGTCGTTTCTTTAACAATTCCTTTTGAGACTGATCCAGAATACGGCATAATATGAACCTGTGATCGTTTTACCCTTTTCCAGGTAGTGGATGTCTATCAACCCTTGTGAATCCCAAAAGACCGCTGCTATGATTTTTCCTGCTGATGTAATGGTTTTCACTTTCTTTGGAGCAGGTTAGCCGAAGGAAATCCACTACTTTGATTGTTATTTGGTTTCAGGTTGGTAGTAATGGATCCAAGTTTCATCAACTGTGATGTAACGCTGGAAAAACTCATTTGGGTTGCGCTGGAACGTATTGACACATCCCTGTGAAATGGTCGCGCGATTCCGCTTGTTCCTCAACTGTGAGCAGTCGCGGCACCCATCTTGCTGACAGCTGTCTCATACCCAAAAATTCGTGCAGAATGTTATACGCCCGTTCAATTGAGATGTTTGCGGTCTTGGCTATCTCTCAGATTTTCACTCGGCGGTGTTCCAACACAATATCGTGAACTTGTTCCAATTTCTTGTGTTGTGTCCTCAACCGGCCGTCCTATGCGCACGGAATCTCTTGTGTTCGAACGGTCACATCGAAATTCTGTGAACCACTTGTGAACCATGCCATGTGATGGAGCAGAGTTCCCATAATACTTGTTCAGCTTTTCTTCCGTTTCCTTCACCATCTTATCACGCAAAAAGTAGTGCTTTATCAGAACACGAAATTCACTTTTCTCCATTTTCTGCAAAGCAACACATATATGCTTATTTTAGACGCCCTCAACAATGTTTTAAGAAACAAATGACGACGAATTTCTGAGATTATACCCATAATAGATGTTAGAGTTGGATGCAAACAAGAAACCTGTGATTAGAACGCTATCTCTCGTCAAAGTCATGGACATATGAATCCACCCTCGTAAATAGCCTTTGCTAGTGAAACAACTATCAGAATGATCGAGTAGCTTTCTAGATAATAACAATAGATGGTATATTAAGCCTATGTGGCTTCTCTTTGGCCCATAGTTTTTTAATAACGCAATCGGTATAACGTTTTCAGTAATATCAAAACCCCGAATAATAATATACAACAAAATAGGGCGCAACTGGTAAATATGAAGGTTCTCCAATCCTAGGCTACCACGTTTTGGAAATGACACATCGTCTGCAACAACCGATTATTATTAATTATAAAATACAGGTTCACTAATTTCTGATGTTACACTGGACATAATTTTATCTCTTTATATAATTTTCAGCACACCTATACTGGTAATTAACTTGATTGCAACATTACAGCAAAACATTCTTGCATAAGGGTTATTAAGAGATTTTTCCATAAGTATCGTATACATGGGTACCATTATAAGCAGAACTTATTGCCTCTGATTTGCGATTTTTTGTTTTCTCAGTTGCTAAATTGCCACTTAATTAAGCAAACTTTACAAGTACCAAGCTAATGGAAAGACGCCCAAATTTGTCCAGTTTTTCAAAAAAGGAAAATGGAAAGGAATGTAATAACTATCCAGGCATAACTGCTATAAACACTGCATATAAAATCTATGCTAAAATAATAACAAAACGATTACATATACTATCTGAGATACTAATTAACAAAACTTAAAATGGATTCAGAACAGGAAGATCTTGTTCCGATTCTGTGTTTATTTTGAAGCAGATTATACAAAAAAGAACAAAATATAATTTGGAAACACATATTATTTGTTGACTTTATAAAGGCCTTCTATAGCGCATCAAGAGAAAAACCCATTTTTCGAGCGTAAAAATTCTTAGCAAGGCTTTCTTTGGAAGAGAAGTAGAGCCGATGGTCCCGTGTTGTATATTCACGGCACGTAGGAGAACCTCAAGCCTGATAGAAGCTTCTGAGCAAAATTTCCGGTCTTTCAGGCCCGATATAGAATGGGACGCTAAGAACCATAGCAGTTAAAGAGCGTCCATAAATAAAACTCAATTTAATTTAATTTAAGAGAAACATAATGGAGAATAATGAGGGAAACAGGATACGCACAGCAACTAGTAAATACAATTGAAGAACTATACATAAATACCAGAATATGTATTAGGGCTAATGGGAGGGAAGAAATGACTAATCTTGGAGTACGCAAGGATGCCCGTTGTCTCCTGAATTCACGCACACGCACACGCACACGCACACACACACACATATATATCGACGCTTCTGTCGAGGAATAGCAAAGACAAACAAGACCTTATATTAAACTAGGTGACATGTTTTTAAATACAACCTTATTTGTGGACGACCAGATCATACTTTCCACCTCTAAAGATGAACTTCAAAGAGCAACCATAAGTTACAACAGATACTCAGGACCTATAATCTAGAAATATCCATCAACAAATCCAAAAGTAAGGCATTTAAAGAAAAGTTCCCAATAAGATAAAAAATATTCATAAACAGTGAAACAGAACAAGTTAACAGCTTTAATTACTTGGGACGCTGGATTTCCTATTAAAAAGAAAATAATACAAACATAAAATTTAATAAGTTTCAGCATATGTGTGGAACTACACACAAAACGCTAAAGAATAAAGCTAGAATAGCTGCAATTATGAGATTTGTACAAGGTACTGGCAGTTCCCTTACTTTTATATAGCTGTGAAAATTGGATCCTCAATAGATCATCTTAAAGAAGATTAGAAACGTCTAAGATGCAATTTCTTCGCATAAAGGATATACGAATACTCTTAGCACATACATGCAAAGATCACATAACCAAACACGGGAAGTATTTATATATATATATATATATATTATATATGTGTGTGTGTGTCCTTTCTATGCTGGACGTAGAAGTCCGGAAATTTTGCTCAGAGGTCTCTTTATCAGGCTTGAGGATCTCTTTTACGTGCCGTAAATCTATGACACGGTACCACCGGCTTTACTTATCTTTCGAAGGAAGCCATGCTAAGGATTTTTACCTCGGGAACTTCAGGCTAGCATGGTAAACACTACACCATGGAGGACGACCAAATTAGAGGAGAAAATGCATATCAAATGGCAGTGGTTTCAACACATGGAAAGATGACAGAATAACAAAACAAGCTCTTAAATGTTCAATAGGGCGAGCCAAATGGGAAGATGTCTGCGTCGGAATGGGCTTCATAGCCTATCCTTGAAGAGGAAGAATATGAATTAAACATACGCTGCTTTAGTATTATTTTAGTTCTATTTCTGTGGAGTAACAACAACTATTTTCTCTTCCACAGCATTCTCAAGAAAAAGTAAATCCTTCTTCGCAAGCATGTGCTTTAATGACTCCAGCGTATTCATATTCTAATATACAGGTTCTGCAAATCTTTTTAGTGTTTGTCATTTACAAATTGAAATTAGTGACTGCTTATTCTTTATGTCCGTCGGAAACAGCAATACCTTCTAATGGTGAAATTACGATCAAAATCGGTTCAATATATGCATATATTATTTTTTGTCATTGCAATATTAGAGTGTTTTAGCACTTTTCAGAATACTTAGGTATCAAATGATTACTCCAATATTCCAGTCTGTTTCTAATTTTAATTTGAGAACTATATATGTGTCACATTTATACCTAATCGGAGAGTTAAAACGTTCATACTTCAAAAAGTAACACAACAAAGACCTTGAATATTTTGTACCTAAAGCTTTATAAAGTTAGGCACATATTGTTTTCAAAATATATCGAATCTGGTTGTAAACAATTCTAGATTTTGAAAGTGGGACAAATTCTACAAATAAAGTCTTACATTAAATTTATATTAAGAAGTTTATAGTCTTGTAAAATTGCTCTAATAAGCAGTTTGTTATTGGCCAACTTTGTTGCAATACACAGCTGTTACTTTCTCTACCAGCGTAGCTAGTAGGTAGAGGAAGTACTGAACTGAACCCAAAAATTTGATATCGATATTTTAGCGGTAATGCAGGTTTGGAGCCCCTTGAAAAGAAAAATTCTTAGAAAGAGGCCCATGTGTATGTGTATTTCTGTCTGTGAGCAGCATAACATTAAAGTGAAATGTTGGATAAATACTTGGTGTTTGAGTTAACTATCTTCCAAAGAGCGACACGAGGATTAGAAAATCTCCCACCCCAAGCTATTCTCTACACGAGCATTTTACGTCATTTCAACTTCTCAAAAAATATATAAATATAAATATCATATAGTTAAGATATTTTACATGACAAATAAAATTTACATCTTGAACTTTCCGAGAATAGCCTGCGAATCACTTTTCATTCTGAATGAAGTTTTATAATTTTTTACTACTGGTGAACCATAATAAATAGTATAAATATTACTATACAAAACTGCAATCACCTTAAAATACAACATTTATTTAAAATATTTTTGTGACATCAACATTTTCCGAGAAATCGTAATTCGTGTGAATTTTTCAACACTTTGTCATTTTTTTGAAATGCTTATCATTCAGTTGTTTATCGCAATGTCATGGAAAGAGTATGGAACTTCAAGACCTGCATATAGCGACCCGCATTTAACTACCTAACTATAGATTCGGTTTCCTGCATCCCTCTTGTATCTATAACGAAATATGTAATGAAGCTGTAGGCTCAGGGGAACGTACACCCGACAGGGCATGCAATGTAAATAACGAGAACTCATAAATCAATAATCGAGGTAGAAATATGTAATAACATAACACTGTAAGATAACTTGTACTATAAAATGTAGAGAGATGTAAGGAACGTAATTAGCAAGGAGGCGAGCTATCAGCAGGGTTACAGGTCACTAACATACATACACACAGCACAGGATTAGGCAGAATTGTGTCGAGCTGAGAGAGAGGTCCGAGGAGAAACAAGGACGGAGATAGGGGAACAATTCCTGGAAAGTCAGGGATTTGGATAAGAAGTCAGCAATTAGAAAGAGAAACAGTAGTTTTGAGTGCTACAGATATAGTGGGTTTTATCAAAAGAGTCAGATAGAAGCTTGACTTCTAAAAGTGAACCATTTCTTTCTCATAGCACGCCAAGCAAACAACTAGTCCAAATAAAGATTAGATGAAAAGGCGCGAAAGTTAGCATCATAGCAATAAGGTATAAAAGAAAGGTTCGCTTCAGATTTCAACACTTTTAAATATTCTCTCATGTGAGCTATTTGGCGACAGGTTTGCCGTAACGCGTGTGCGTATGGGTGGGGGAGATAGCATGTGACATAGATAGCCACTGCAACATTCAAAGTAGTGGGAAGATGTATAAAACAGCTAGTAGCTGTATTAAAACAGTCACTAGTAGCTTCGATAATTTTTTATGTTAAAATAAATGAAATCGTTAAAGAAATTCACCTTATTAATTACCATCATCCACAATATCCTGAGATACAGATAGCTAGGAATAGGAATTAATCCACCAATCACGACTGGCAGCCGAGGCAGTGAACTTCTGAGAACTTCAACCTGGAACTCATCATGAAGGTGAGATTTCACATGTATATGTGAAGCGCTACACCCTGCCCGCCACAAAACTATTTCTGTCAGCGCTTATCTGGATCAGTAGATAGAAAAGCCCACTTTTGTAACAACAATTTGTAGAGGCTATATAAAAACAGTGCATAGAGAAATTCATGTGAATGTACGCATAAGATTTGTTTTCCATATATCTTAATTATTACATTGCATCACTAAATGTTAAACATAAAGTGTTAATATACGATACTATAAAATAAATTTTAAATGAGTTTTATTTATGGACACTCTTTAACTGCTATGGTCCTTCGCTTCCCATTCCATATTGGGTGTGAAAGGCAGGAAAGTTTGCTCAGAGGCACTTTATCAGGCTTGAGGTACTTTTACGTGCCATAAATTTACGACGGGGGCTCACAGGCTTTACTTCCCGAAGGAAGCCATAAGGAGTTTTACGCTCGAAAAAATCCATCACCCTCCGCTGGGTTTGAACCCGCGACCTCGGGAAATAGAGAAACCATAAGGACATGTTTGAAAGAACATTTACATATATGTACTCGTCTTATACAACGGCAGACAAATATTAATATTTGCATTAATCGTTAATTTACAGAGAAAAATTGTGCTCGTAAAAGTACAAAAGTCTTTATTAACTCCCTTAAAACTCATTTTGAATTGCAACTCCTGCATTATTTTGTCGTTTAGCTCCAAGGCTTCCAAGCTCAAATCCTAGACTTTTATTTAAAAAAGTTGAAGAGTTGAAGGAGTTTATTTATTTATTCCACACTTGGGAAACCAATTTGAAGAAGTAGTTATTGTTCTTGGAGTTTACGTTGTTTAAGGAGTTTGCACCACGCTTTGGTAGGCCTATTTGAAGAAGATATTTTTCTGCTGTTGTTATCCCCAAGTTTGGGAAGCCAACCTGAAGTAGTTATTTACGTAATATGCTGCTACGTATGAGAAGCCGATTTGAAGATGTCTTTATGTTGGAGTTTACGTTGTTTATTCAACTCCAAGTTTAAAAATATTATATTAACTTTGTTATTAAACTGCTTCTATAGATAGTATTTATGTTTATGTTTGCCTCGGCTGCGTCAGTATTACTTTAGAGACACGTTTCTCTTAATCGGGGCGTGGTGCGACAAGAATGTAGGCTTACACAGATTTTAAGTTTAAATTCACTTCTTTTTATTAATCCTTGACACAAATTAAATAGCACTACACTGATATTAAGAGCTGTGAGATTCTTTTAATTTAATACTTGCACTTTGTTAACGTGTATTTATAATTTTAGTTTCACACGAATATGTAATATTTCTTTATAGAACACATCTTTCATCCGGTCACTACCAAGGTCTGCAGGCAACTGAACATATTTCAACCGTCCAAACTCGTAAACTTCTATATTTCAAGTCTCTGATTGGCTAATCCTAGTCCAATAGAATACCTGCATTTAATTAAAGCTTTTTCTGACTGTTAATTGGCTATTTTTAAACTGTCACAGAATTTACATTATCGTTGCTCTAATAATGACTAGTAGCATTCAAACTCTCAAACTAATTATTGCCTCAAGGTTACCTCATTGTTATCTTATTATTAGCAACTTTAAACTTACTATTCTTACGGCTTTTACATTATTAAATTACCTAATGCATTCACATACAATTATTGGACATGTTTACAATAATATAAGCATTTGCAATGACTGTTACATACATTTTATAAATTATTACATACATATTGCTTCAAGGCGGGCTGTTATTGAATTTACATATTATATAACTTAATTGAAATTATTCAAGTGTTAAAAATACTGCCTCAAAGTCTAAGTGTAAATAATAATAATTATCTGTAATTAAGGGTTTAGGTGTTATATGTTTGTTAATTTTATTATATTTGTTAATAGCGCAAGGGTCCTATCAGCGCCACTGTCCTGCAGTAGTTTTAAATGTAATTAAATCTATCAGCATGAAGCATATTAAATGTTATTGTTTTCTGATATTTCTTGTGATGTGTATTAACAACCAACGCACATATTTACATAAACAGCCCCGTACGAGACAGGTCTTGAACCTGTAATCCGCCATGCCATGAAGCACTAGGGTGGTAGTCCTAGCGATCGTGACTAGGGGAACCGGCTAGCGTCAAACCTGCAGCTCTGGGCCCAGAAAGGCATTCAGTTAACTGCGCAACCTGGGCGGCTAAATCACAAAAAATGACATATTGCACCTTATTTTAAAATGGACTGTGAATCTACATAAGAATAATAATATGACATTAACAGTTTTATATTGCTTTGGTTTTTAATGTAACTTGTAATGGATATAGCTCAAGCATTTAATAAAATGTAAAACGGGTAATAATCTTAAAGTAAACAGTATTATCTCTCAGGATAGAAATCGAATTTTTAATTTATTTTTTACCTTCTCTTGTGGTTTAGAAGCCCGCAACATTGTATAAGGCAAAAAGCCCAGATATTTAAAAAAAAATCTGATGTGTTACACTCACATGACTTTCTCTACTCTTGTACAAACTATTTTTACAAACGCTTATTCTCCATCTACTTCATGTTAATCGAGATAAACATTTTCAGACTCTATCTTATTGCTAATTTTCTTGTAGGTGTAAGGGTAAGGGTGTAAGGTGTATCGCTTTAAGCGATAGTCAAATGTTTTAAAAGCTGGTTGCTATGTGGAGCATTGCATTCTCTTTGCATGTCCAGAACATAAAAACATGAAGCATTTTTGGAAACATGTTCGTGTATATTCTTGTGTGTCTTTGTGTATGTCTGTCTGTGAACAGCATTTCCGGTGAAATCTCCGTATGGAATTTTTGGGTGGAATGCAATACTTCTCCTACTTACTATACGTAGTAGAGAAAGTAAAAATACATCACTTCTCAATTATGTATAGCTTGTGAATATCTGAAAACAATCGAATATTACTCAAAATTAACCCTAGAAATTAATGGTATAAGCAACATTCGGGTAGTCTATACCAGCGGTCCGAAAAAGATTTCACCTTGATCATAGATAGCTTTGCAGGTAGTAAGATTATTTTGCCGAATAATTTTTCTAAATTTACTTGTCCTAATTGTTTTCAAACTAAACAGCACGAAAAATAGAAATTTTAGCTTCAGTAGTTGTTTTCTAAATGCACGTTTACCATTTTGCACAACAAAAAATCTAATATTGGAGTACCTCAAAATAAAATAACCTAATACTTAACAATAATAAAAAAAGCTCAAATTACTGAACGATATTAGTGTCAAGCTAAGCAGCTTAGATTATTTTACGTTTTCTGAATTATTGCGCAGTATAGAAATGTCCATTTAGCGCACCTAAGCTAATTCTGAAAGGCTACAAAAACGCAGCTCCCAGAAAAACAAACAGCGCAACATTCAGATGCCTGTAATATACCGTAAAAAACGATATGTCTATCTATATTTTCGACATAATGTCCAATATTTCGTCAGAACAATATAATTGCAACATCATGCATAGCCCTATATAATATGCAGTTGTCAAGAAATGAGCACTTCCCTACTCGTATCGGCATTTTAAATAAACTTTTATTTTTCTGTCTAAGGGCTGGTACTAGAACTAGAGACACTTCTATTCCTTAGTTAGCTACTCTGCTGTTAGCAGATTAAAACTAATGTTGGCTATGTTGCGAGTCATTCAAGACTAGCTTGATATATAATCACAGCTTTATTTTTTCTGAAACTTGAATAGAATTTTGCACTGTGTTCACAATCAGGTGTTCCTAAATTTATTTCTTATTTGAAATGTTTGCTGTACTTTCCAAGCGGGTTCAGGCGCAAAATTATAATTATGCAAGTATATTATTCAAAAATACAAGCACGTAATAGAGAATACAAACAGAGACGCTGTGACTTCTTGCGTTAGGGTGAGAGTATGGGAGTGAATAAGTATATTATTTAACACTCAGGCGACTGCCAACATAAACAATGAGGAGCTTCAGCAGAAGTACGATTCTATGAAGAAGCAGCTAATCAATGGGCAACACTTATGATTTCTGTAGAAGAAAACAAAAAGATTTTGCCTTACTTTCTGTGATAAGTTGTGTCCCGTACTGATATTTACTTTATAACTATTATATGTTTTGTCGATAATAACTTAACCTCACTCTTTACACCGCTATGCATTGTACTAATGAATTCCTATACAGTATTTTGGGCTTATCTTGTATTATTTAACTTCAATGTTTTCATAAAGCTATATACTGTGTTGATAATACTGTAAGCACCTCATTCTGTTTCATCTCATTTTTTGTCTATCTGCTTGTTATGTTCTAAATAACCATCAAATCAACTCAGCGTGCTATGCTTTCTCAACTTGAATCTCATCGCTCGTCGTGTTCATTTATCGAATCACCTCTACTGTTTTATGCTTGTTGGTTCTCAAAAACATAATATAAAGAAATTCATCGTTTATATTAGGCAAACTTGTGTTCAATGTCCAAGCAGCCGTTTTTGTTTTTATACTCGGAATAACCAGTTATCGCCACACGAAAGCATGAATAACTTTTACCATGGCTTCCATATAGTTTCTATTCGGCTTTATATAACATCGCCTAACCACGGAATAACGTCTAACACGGGTTTATTTCGAGTTTGTACAACCGGACCTAAAGCGTTAACTTCAAACATCAGTTCTTTCTTTAAAATTATTCAATACAATTTTCTAAAGCAGGCGTGTTATATGTAATCCACAAAGCGAATAAAGCTGATTGTAATGTAGTGGTAGGGGTTATTGTAACACGGGAAGAATTCATATGGATTAAACAAATTTTATAGAGATATTAGATCTTTAGTCCCAAAATTGGGATGCTGCTTTATATGTAGCTTGAAAAAGTGCCATGTAAATATGTCCAAAAAGTACAACTATAGCAAAATTACTTGAATGAAGTACAGATGTCACTGAGGAGGCTATAAGCACTTTCGAAAAACTTGTAGGAATTTTTCAGATGAAGAATTGCCTTGACAAGATGAGTACTTCACTTGCTAACAGCAGATAAAGAACATAAGTATCTGGGCTATTTTAATTCGATAAGAACTGACTTGTACGTCGATGTAGAAATATGAACGAGACTTGGATCCATCGTATCGCATCTGAATCGAAAAAAATCTGATGTGTTACACTCACATGACTTTCTCTACTCTTGTACAATCTATTTTTACAAACGCCTATTCTCCATATGCTTCATGTTAATCGAGATATCGAGATGTCAATCTTATTGGTAATTTTCTTGTAGATGCAAGGGGAATATGGTAGCTTTTAAGCCATAGTCAAATATTTTAACGCTGGTTGCTATGTGGCGCATTCCATTCTCTTTGCATGTCCAGGACATAAAAAAATCTGATGTGTTACACTCACATAACTTTCTCTACTCTTGTACAACCTAATTTTACAAACGCCTATTCTCCATATGCTTCATGTTAATCGAGACATCGAGATGTCAATCTTATTGGTAATTTTCTTGTAGATGCAAGGAAAATATGGTAGCTTTTAAGCGATAGTCAAATATTTTAACGCTGGTTGCTATGTGACGCATTCCATTCTCTTTGCATGTCCAGGACATAAAAAAAATGAATAACGAATTTGAGAAAAAGTATAAGTATTGGAAATTTAAGGAAATAACAAGCAATATCTCGAAAACGGTTCACTCAACAAAAGAAATGTATATGACATAAGTTGTGTATTTTAACGCGATCTACATTTTTTGTGTAGTAAAATTTTGTCTATCTCTTATGGTTTACCAGTTATGCAAAAGTCGTTCACAATGAAGAATACTTTTGGAGACATTCCCAGAAAATTCGAGATATACATTTCATTTGTCATGACATTACCCTAAACATATGATATTTTCATCAAAATCGTTAGAGCCATTTTTGAGAAAATTAAAATTTTCGAAAAATCTTCCATGTAAAGGGTAGTCTGGGGTGGGGGGATTTTCTTGAAAACCTTCGTGTCGCATCTCTGGAAGATACTGAACCTAAATACCAAGTTTGGTGCTTATCCGATTGTTCGTTTTTGAGTTATGCTGTTCACAGACACACACACAGACACACACACACACACACACAGACACACACACACACACACACACACACACGGACATGTTTCCAAAAATGCTTTTTTTGGATTCAGGAGGTCTCAAAACGTGTATTTCCGGTGAAATCTCGGTATCAAATTTTTGGGTGGAATGCAATACTTCCCCTACTTACTATACGTAGTAGAGAAAGTAAAAATGAATAACGAATTTGAGAAAAAGTATTGGACAATTTAAGGAAATAACAAGCAATATCTCGAAAACGGTTCACTCAACAAAAGAAATGTATATGATATAAGTTGTGTATTTTAACGCGATCTACATTTTTTGTGTAGTAACATTTTGTCTATCTCTTATGGTTTACCAGTTATGCAAAAGTCGTTCACAATGAAAAATACTTTTGGAGACATTCTCAGAAAATTCGAGATATACATTTCACTTCTCATGACATTATCTTAAACATATGATATTTTCATCAAAATCGTTAGAGCCATTTTTGAGAAAATTAAAATTTTCGAAAAATGTTCCATGTAAAGGGTAATCTGGGGTGGGGGGATTTTCTTGAAAACCTTCGTGTCGCATCTCTGGAAGATACTGAACCTAAATACCAAATTTGGTGTTTATCCGACTGTTCGTTTTTTAGTTATGCTATTCACAGACACATACACACACACACACACACACACACACACACAGACGCACACACGGACATGTTTCCAAAAATGCTTCTTTTGGATTCAGTAGGTCTCAAAACATGTATTTCCGGCGAAATCTCGGTATCGAATTTTTGGGTGGAATGCAATACTTCCCCTACTTACTATACGTAGTAGAAAAAGTAAAAACAGTGAAAATAGTGAAGAGAGCCGCTGTTTACAGTTACATTAGATAACATCTATTTCTTCTACGCCTGGTCTTTGAGATGCTAAAGAAATGCTGTTATTAATTTACTTTCAGAACGGAAAAGCTCTAACCGAAAAGTAGTGTTCCAGTTTTTAAGGATACCTGCGAATTTTAGAGATATTTGATAATCTGAAAAAATATTGTTTAATATTGTAACATATTAATGCATTTCAGAGCTTAAAATGTACCTTTGGCCGCAATCTCCATTTTAAAGCTCCTATTAAGCTAATAGATTTTAGCGTGAACAATGTATACCTAGCTACAGATATTTTAATTGCTCTTTATTCCCTCCTCTTTAATTTGATATATAAATTTACAGATATCAAGAATAAAATCTTTATTGTAACATGCTTCTGTCCTCCTTGTTATTTTTGAGCATAAATAATGCAAAACTTTATATGAAAAAATATACGTTAATTTGAAAATTATTACAGCTTAGAAAATGAAAGAGAGAAAAATTTATGAGGAAATAATATATATTGATATTTACCTATAATTTCTACCATATGACGCTAAGTAGACTATGGAGCAGTAGTCTACAATTTAGCTAAGTATACAGCGCTTAGAATGCTATACACAGTGTAAAATTCAGGCGGCTTTGCGAATGCAGTTTCTAAAGCCAGCCTCAACTCTGAATTCAGGAATCTATCGATATGTGTTTTCAAAAAAATCATATAAAGAAAGACGTTCATCATCAGCTCATATAAATTTCAGGGTACAGTTAGTAGGGCATAAAACATTTTTAAATAATGTTGGTTGATTCAACTCTTGTGATATAATCACAAAGAGATTCTCAACTAATAGCTGCATTTTCATGTGTTCAAAAGCATATGTTTTTACCAGAGACCTATTTGCCATAAAAGTACGTTTCAAAAATCGGAGCTTATTGTAAAATCAAGCTTTAAACGCAATATCGCCATAAAACATTGCTAAAATTTAAACATTGAAAAATCTTAATATAAAAAAAAATATATTATGACTAAAATTGAAGGTCATCATGATCAAATTAAAAATATTCTCAGGAGACAAGAGTATCTTTAACAGCAAAGTAATTCTTTTACACTCAAATACAGCACAGTAGGATTACTTTACTTTTTTCTTGGTAACTTACTTAATACCTTTTATCTCCAAAGTAACATTTCAAACTGAATTAAAAATTGGTGCATTTTTTATTTTTAACAACTTTAAACATTGTGAACATTAAAACAGTAGGAAAAATTGTAGACGTTTCAAAATTCACTCCAAGTGTCCTATAGAAATTTTGGAAATAAAATAATTATTTCTGAAAACTGAGATGAACAATCAAGTTTAAATGTTAAGTTTAAATTACCGGGTTAATATCAAGTTTAAACAAACTTGCAGTATTTGGTAATCAGGCCATTAACATACTTATTAAAACATCATTTTAGTTTATTTTGAGGAAAGCCTCTTTCACCATTAACACATATCCTTAATAATTCCATTGTGATAAACTGAATTGTGTTTAAAGGCATTCCATTAATTTTAATAGAATATGGAGTATAGCTTATAATTATAATTTGAATGGTTTTAAAATTAAATTCTGCGTTCGTTGGATGTACCTATACCACTTTTATTTTTTATAGAATTTAGAATCCTGAATTACATGGATATATATAATTTCCTTTCATATTTTTGTTTTAATAATTCTTAAGTCGTAATTTAAGTCATAAAGTATTTTAATTACGGAAAGAATGAAAATTATAGGATCAACGAACTTAATAATTGCGAAGAATATAATAAAACTCCTGTGCGATAACAGTTAGAAATTTAGATATAATCACCCCATAGTTTATTAATGATTCTAAAATTATGCTTAAAAATGTTTGTATTTTTCTGTTTTATTTTTAGTAGAGTGTAACGCACGTTCTTAATACAAACGACACCGCAGGCGGTGGACACTGATGATAGATGAAATTATATGATAATTGGGAAGGGAAATTTTGGAAGGAAACATTTCAGACCTTGGTTTAGGTTGCCACTCCGGCATTTGCCAGTTATGGGGATTGAGGAAAATCTGGAGAAAGCTCAGTCAGTAAGGACGGTCCTGGCGGGATTTGTATCGCAGACCGCCCGTTCACGAGTCAGTGCCTTAAACACCTCGGCTACTTGTGACGATCATTCTAATTTGCTATATTTGTAAATATATGTGAGCACATTATATGATAAATAGTTTTAAATTATCAGCATGTTAAGAAAAGCAAATTAAAAAATTTAAGTTAAGACTTTACTAGATAATATTTAACATTACATACAGTGTTAATTAATCGATTCGTGGGCAAATTACACGCCTCTTATGCAGAATACAAATCAGTGAAAAAACCAAGATGTTTTTATTTTTCCTTAGTTTCATCTTGCATTAAAATGTAATTATCAGTTATAATTCCAAGTATTTAATAAAATAATCATTATTAATTTCAGTTTTGAGTTTAAAATCTGAAGTAGTATACATTACATAACTTTATCTACCCATTAATAATTCCAGTACATAGTTGGTATATCACAATATTCATTAAAACGTGATTCTTCTATCCTCGTTACGTTATCCTCAATATATTGCTATCTAGAAATGTTTTTAGGTTATTTTTTTGAGTTTTATTTATGGACGCTCTTTAACTGCTGTGGTCCTTAGCGTCCCATTTTATATTGGGCGTGAAAGATCAGTAATTTTGCACAGAGGCTTCTTTATCAGGATTGAGGTTCTTTTACGTGCCGTAAATCTACGACACGGGACCACCGGCTTTACTTTCCTTCCAAAGGAAGTCATGCTAAGGATTTGTACACCCGAAAAAATCCATCGCCCTCCACCGGGTTTGAACCCACGATCTCGGGAACTAGAGGCTAGCATGGTAATCACTACACCACGAAGGACGAGGTTTTCAGGTTAAGCAACGAATACGTAGATATATACAACGTGAGAAATAAGCTATAGAAATATTTATTGCAAACATGGAGGAATAAATTCAAAAGTCAGCCATTGAGAAATAAATTACTGCTTTATGAACGTAGTAGGGAGCTGTGAAGGAAAAGAAGAAGAAGGAATTGGAAATTATGAAGCATCTTGGGTCAGATGACGCAGTTGGATTTCCAAAAATATTATCATACAGCATGGAATATTTCGAAAACGGCTAAGCTACTAAAAAGATAAACGAATTGGATACAATTATGTAATATAAAATTATACAAATTTAAATCTGAACCATAGAGACTTCATAAGCTATTGCATGCAGAAAATACAGGATATATATTTTAGTCTTGAAGTGAATATTGTTAAACATATGATATTATAATCAAAATCATTAAAGCCGTTTTTAAGAAAATGAAACTAACAAAAATGTTTCCATATTGTGGCCAAACCCGCGTGATACAGATGGTCAATCTTTGAGCACGGGGAGATTCAAGAAAGCAAACTCATAAGGTACAGTCGGACAAGCAATGGAAGAGCCTTTGATTAGCTACTCTTCGAGAAAGTTCGCCATCTGCATTCTAGTAAATTCTGGAATGTTGATTAATGTATTTCCCTAGCAACAGGGGACTATAAAAGGACGGCCGAAAAAAAATGTGAGTGATTTAACAGGTAGCTGGGAGCGAGTTGCAAGCGGTTAGCAAGTCAGAGATGCAAAAGCGGGGCTTGTAATGCATTTTGAGTATTAAATAAAGTTTGTTAAGAGTTAACCGGTGTTTTTGTCACAAAATATATAGGGTATTTGGGGTTGGGGGATTTTCGTGAAAATTTTCATGTCGTATCCTTGGAATCTTCTACCAAGTTTGGTATTAACCGACTTATGGTTACCGATTTTTTGATTATGCGTTTACAGTCAGACGGATCTTTTTCCAAAGATTTGCTTGTTTGCTTCTTTTTGCTTCAGGAGATGCAAAGAACGCGTATTTGTGATGAAAACCCTAAATCTAACTTTTGGCTGGAATACAACACTACCTCAACCTCACCTAAGCAGTAGAGAAAATAAAAATATTGAGGCGCCTGTATGGAAAGCCCCAGTTTTTATCAGCGAATCTAAGCGCGTAATATTTTTCATGCATTGTGCAAAGAGCTTCAAGATCACCATATTCGGTTAAAAAGCTGGAAGTGTAATAAATACCCGGAAAGATAAACATAAAAATGTAGACCGGATGTTTCCAATTGTGTAACATAGACTGGCATCGGGCTGGTTTATAAATGACAGAGGCTTTCATAGTTCCCTGATATATTTGATAATTTTGCGCTGAAGTTTTATATTATGCGGATTTATCTAGGAAAAAAATCAGAGATTTTCCTCCTGCACGGCATTTCCGGCTTGATGACACGCGTTTCGCACACGATGTTATGCCCTTCACCAGTGGCTGGCTGTATGTCGACCTTCAACCTAAGGCGGATGCCACATTGTGTCTGCAACCGCCATACAGCACGCGCAAAACGCAGTCCCCACGTTTATAAAGCATAGTCACCAAGGGTTCCGTGTCAAAAAATATTAGGTGTAACTTTGCAGACTTTCTCTAACCATTAACATCACTTATTTTCTTAACTATTTCACAAATTATTCAAACAAATTCTTATTTTTCTTTTCACTTCTGCTAATCGTTAAATATTTAGCAGAGATGGTTTACCACACCTAAAAGTAGGTGTACTTTTTGCGTATACAGAGAGGGCTGAGAAAACACTCAACTGTTTAAAAAGCAGTCACGTATTCTGGTTATGTGTTAGCCGATACATACGAGTACTTGATGTGCGAATTCTCGAGACTACAAAACATTTAAGGTATGTACTTAGAAATGCGTGAAAATGCTTGCGAATAACAGTGAATAGTTTGCAAATTTTTAATGCCACAAACTTGTATTTGAAGTAAATGATATACTTTTGAAGAGATACATCTTGTTTGTAGTGAATTTTTGCATATATTTTTCATGGTTATATTAAATTAAATAAAAGAAGATTTCATAATCCACCTATAGGAAATTCGAAATGCATATCTTGTTTTGTGATGAATCTTTCTCAAATATCCAGTGCATGGTTACTGTATTTTGAGACAAAAATAAGAAATATTTTCATGTAGTTTGTTTACAGTAGTAATTCTATGAAAGCGTTCGTGTTGCATTCTTATAAAGTAGAGAAATTAAATACAGAAAATTTAGTTTTACCTGAATGCAGTATTGCTTCTCTCTTTCACAGACACAAACATACACATGTCTTTGTATTCAAGAAATCTCAAAAAGAACATTTCCTCTGCAATTTGGGTACAGAACGTTTGGATGGAATGTAATAATTTATATAAAGTAAGAGGTAGGCAACATAACTGCTTTTATAGCTTATTAGAAGTCGTTTATTAAAATAAACTTCTTGTATATAACTAATATATACAGAGACTTTCAGGTTAATGGTTAAAATTCGACGCAAATACTTCCATAACGTAAAAGTCGCGTAAAATATGAAAATTTCTTCATTGCCATCTTCGCTATTACAATGCACTATGGAGTATACTGGACATTAGCTTTTTTGTGCGTTAAGTTGTCGGCACGCATTATTCCGTATGATTGTTGCCAAATGTTATGGTATTAGCTATAACTAAGGGCGATAGAGCTTTGTCACACTTAGGTAAGAGTTTACCTACTTTGTTACACAATGCGAAACCTTACCACTCTAATAAACATTAAAAACGCAACTATTTAGTAATGATACTTCGTTTACGCAATTAGTTAGGTTATGTAGCGGTGTTAGTCTTTTGAAACATACTAGATTTTAACGACTGGTAGCCTCTTATCTTCCGTCTCAAAAACATGTAAAACTGGTTGCACTTACCTTGTTCACCCTCTTCTTCAAAAGTAATCTACATCGTAATTTAGAAATGTGCCACATGAACTTCATTTTTCGCATGCAACTTTCTCACTAAAGTACCTACCCCAGCTTTACTTTCTCCGACACACATTCTTCATTTTTCTTGGAACGCCAATCTTAAAACTTTAATACACAACTTCACATCTTACACAGGATTTCGATTATGCACTATTTGCAGCATCCTCAATAGTTGAATCCCCGTTTGAACTCATTTTGTTTGTTTATTCCACTTGGTTACCACAGTACATCTGTTCTTCGGTTACAAACAAAAACCTATCATGTTCAAAACTAATAAAAAGAAACATAAGGCAATCGCCTCTCACAAGGAAGAAGCTACCATAATCAGACGTAATAAAACAAATACAATACACATTTCATAACCTTTTATTAGAATCCTGACTTGGTATGAAACTCGCCTTTGGTTTCATTAGACAATGTTGTAGAACGATAAATTAGAATAGCAATCGTATTCTGCTACTATCTGTACAAACCTGTGCATTTGGCGAAAAGTGTATAATTAGAAAGCTTTAGATAAATTGCAAGGAATTCTAGTAGCTGCAGAGAGAGAGAGAGACTCTAAAATAAATTTTGATGAAGCTATATGGAAACAATATATCGTATAATAGTATAACACAGAGAAAGCTCACAACAATATCAGTGAAGATGCGAAAAAGCTGCAAGATTAACGCTTGAGTTTATTATATTGCTTTTGTAAGATCTGATAGCAAAACCATTTAAGTTAAGGACAATTCAGAGCTTTAAGCTACAACCGTAAGGATTTAACGTGTGTGTCTTCTTCATGTCCGAAGTGTTTTTCTATATGCGGTTTAATAAAAGGAACGAAATTGAAAAGCAAAGGCTTGCAGTCTACATCAGGTCGAGTACTTCTGGGACTGCCCTCGTATACAAACTTAACAAAGACAAGTTTCAACTATATCATAAGACACAATGAATCATAGAAATTTTGTTTATTTCTTGGAAAGAATCTCACAAGAAGTGGTGAGCATGTCTCATTTACGTTCATTTTGATTGGTCTTTAATCTTTGGAAGTCTTACTGCAATTCTGCGCCCCAATTTAACATTTATAATATAAAACAAAATAAAATTATGGAACACTAACTGAGAAATCTCTATGCAGTACTCTGTAAATTATTATGTTCAATCTAGTCTACTTAAAAAGCAAAAGCAATGTGACCAAATCACCATGACTGGACAACGAAATAGATACAGCAGTTACACGTTACACTAACCTATCCAACTAGTTTCTGAATTCCAGCGGACCTTGACCGTTAATAACATTATTGCCACGATGATTTGCAACAAAACCTTAAAAAATACCCATTTGTTACTATAACTTCTAAGCGCTTTTTCACATTAATGTAAACTGTAGAAATAATAATTATGTTGAGAGGTAATTTTGAAATATATTCATGATCATTTCCGTCCACCAAATGTAAACTAATGAAGGGTCTTTTGTTTTTACGTTTATGAGTGTGATTCGGAAAAGTTTTAGAATGCCATTTTTCTAAAAACAAATGAAAATTTGCGTATTTGACAGCTACTTTATAATATTTCGTGAGTTGATTGCCATATACTTGTTCAATTTGCTCTAAGAGTTTGTTAATTATCACCAATTAAATATTTTGTGTTACCCAAAAATGAATTTAACTAGAGAACACTTCTGGGCTATGATTTTAAAGATCGGCTTAGAAATGCAATTGTTGAAGAAGCCCCATCTAAGGCAACAATTTATAATTGGTACAGCGAATTAAAAAAAGCTCGTGTTTTTTCTTAGTGAAGAATTTAGTAAAGGACGCCTAAGAACTGCTGTTACTGATGAAAATATTGCCGCTGTTTGAGCACTGCTTGAAGAAGATGAAGGACATGCTATGAATTTATTTGGGCCACATTGGGCATTGGTATGAGTCAAATCTGAAATCCATAAATTTACATCAACATTTTTTCTGCACTATCAATGCGTTATTGTTTTCAATGGATTCTACATAAACTGATTCCCGATCAAAAATAATAACGCATTGATAGCTGCAGAAAAACTCTGGAAAAATTCCAAGGCGGAGCTTCAAATTTGGACTGGAATATTGCTACTGGTGATAAATCTTGGATTTATTGTTGTGATCTTTAAAAGAAAGGACAGTCGACTCAATGGGTCTTTCGAACAAAATATAAGCCTATAGAGTCCGATGAATTCCCAGTGCTGGTAAGAAGATGGCTGCTAGCTTTTTTTTGTTTCCTAAAACGTTCTATATTGCTACTACAGCATTAGAAGATAGACGCACCGTTACTGTCGATTGTTACTCAAATGTCTGTTTATCGCATTTTTTTAAAAAAAAGTTCTTCAAAAACGCCTAAAAGGAAAAATAATGTTACATCATGACAACGCGTCGTCGCATACAGCAAAACCGACTATCTGGATGCCCTAAAGATCAGCACCATACATCACTGACCTACTACTTTTTTATTTATTTTTGTTTCCAAAAATTAAAGATAAAATGCGTATAATCTCTTTTTCGTCATCAGATGAAGCAGTGGAGGATTATAAAAACCTGGTTTCCATAATTTCTCGGGAGAGTGGCATCATTGCTTTAAGGACTGGTTTCATCGAATGCAAAAAATGTATTGATGTTAAAGGAGAATACTTTGAATAAATAAATTATTTAAATTTTTTAAAACTGATCCTTGTTTGATTTTCTAAAAATGTTCAGTGTCATCACGTGTGTGAGACCTTTATATTGAAACTAATGTTTACCATGCGTTTGGAGTGAATAACGTTAATATTTTTATCGTTAGTATCTTAATATGTTGGTGTTGCTTCTTTTATAGATTTTGGTGATATTATTAAGCATCAAGCTAATTATCATTATTTCGGCATAGCTACTTAGTAGAATATTCTACAAAATACCAATATCATCATCAACAACAACATCTACAAGGAACAGTCTTTTTAGCCAGTTCCAGCTTCTAGAAATTGTTCACTCCATCTTCTTAGTAGTCTCCCCAAAGTACGTTCTTCCTTTTGGGTGATAGCTAAAAATTATTTTGGTTATTCTCCCTCGCACGTTCTTAATATATGATTTTTCCATTTTTCTCTATATTGTTTAGTAATTTCCTTTATGCTAAAACTTATATCTCCTAATTTTTTAATTTCTAGTGTCGTCTAGAAGTGTGTATCTAGCTATGGTGCTAAGAAATTTAGTTTATGTTGACTCTATTCTTCTCATTTGATCTTTGATTAATGTCCAGCATTAATGTCCAAACCATTGTTTTATACTGCTTAATTATAGTTTCTTTCTTAACTTTATTTTTCAATGCACATGCTACTGTACCACAGAGGTGCCCATATAGGCTTAGTTTTATTTTCAGATCATTCTTTGCTGACGTCGTCTTCACCTCCGTTCGGAAATTTATTTGAAGCTTGCGAGCAAGTTCTACAGAATATATGTGTATAAATACCACAATTTATAACGGCTGGCTTGCACGACGTTTCGCGGATGGCTTTTTAAGTGTGCAATGCCCTCGATTTACCTCGCTCTGTATTCTTTGTGAAATTATTGTACAACATTTGGAGATTGTAAAATAAACTTTCCAACTCTAACTATAGGATATCTCCGCTGTATTCGCATGTATGAGGACTGAAAAAAAACCTCGAAAGCACCTCAGCCGGGGAGAAAGGGTGAAATGCGTCACCAGGCTGTACCTTAATGACCTCGAACGCGTGTAGATGAAATCTGTTGTAAAATGTATAAGCTATACAGGTATTCTCAGCGTAAGATACGTCACTTTATTTGGAGCTCTAGGTTATTCAATAAAAATATCTGTCAAGGTAATACAGCTTAAACTTGTTTCACCAGCACAAAAGATAGCTTACACATATAATAAAGGCATAAATTATACAACGCAGGGGAACACTTCGCGCAGTGCAAATTACAAAGCTCTATTGTGGCTAACACCCTTCTAGGAGAAAGGGATGAGCTGAAGGATCCACAGGAGGCTACATGCCGTAGGCAGACAGGCCACAGACGTGCGGAAGTCCCTAACAGTTCTAGGCTCGAAAATCCATCCCAATACTGGAGCTGCCTAGAGTGTGCGATGAATGACCCTTCGACCAAGCAGCCCTCTAGTGTCCACCGGGAGTACTCTTCCTTTGAGCAAGCATCCGCGCCATTTGTCTGGAACCACTGTACGCCACGAAACCTAGAACATCTTAAAGATGAGAAGGAAAATGATGGAAAGGAAATCGTAGCATATGGGTAACCACCCCAGCAGGACAGGGAAAGCCCAAGGCCAGAGAGGGCGGTCAACGGGAATCGAACGCGGTACCTCACGAATTCGAGGCTCACATGTTATCGCGGAGCCATTTCACTCGGTAGCTCATACATATAGTAAAGGTAGGGCGGGAACATACATGTTCTAGCAGCAGGAAGTTATCTAATTGCGCACTTCATGTATTATAAGCTTCCAAACTGTATGCTAAGCGAGGAATTAACAAACACTTTAGAAGCCTATTGAAGTAAATTTCTTAATAACTTATATAGTCATGTTACATTACTTTAGTTGCTGGAAAAATTGTAGAAAATTTTCTATTTTCGTTGTTTGCTTGTAATTATTACGCTTTTATACGATGCAAATATCTTAAGAGGCATTATCAGAAGCCTCAGATATTTGTTACAATAATTTCAACATATGTAAATTGTAGTTATAGTTTTATTTTGAATTGGGAAGTTCTGTTTTTCAATATTGTCTTTATAACTTGTTCTACTTCTACTGCTTCCGCGATTATGTGAATTCACCTGTTCCCACGTCCTGGAGTATTTTATGGTCAATGCTCAGAAATCTGTGGAGCAAATCACAGATTTATACCCATTGTAATTGAAAGAACTTTAACTAATAATTTTCTTAATTGAATTTCAAATTATATCGAATCGTTAGATGACTGAAAAACAAGTAATGGTCTCTTAAACCAAAATCAGTAATTTTACACAAATATCTCCTTCCGTTTGGTTAATAGTTCTTTATCTTTTGGGCTAACCTGTTATATGAAGTTCAATTAATGCATTCTTTCCATTTTATTAGACTTGTTTTTAGTTTTTAACGCCCGTTCTTACTATACACGGCACCAAAGGGAGTGGATACTGATGATGCATGAAATGATAACTGGCTGCGACAGGAAATTTTGAAGGAAACGCTCCAACGGCGTGGTTTAGGGTACCTCGGGAATTTTCTAGTTATGACTTAGGAAAACCCGGAAAAAAAGGCCTCAGTCAAACAGGACGGTCCTTAATGGGTGTGAACCGCGGACCTCCCGTCCGCGACTCCATGTCCTACCGACCGCGGCCACCCGTGTCCGTATGCTATTCTTCCATCTTTTTGTTAATATAAAATATATTAAAATCTGATCTTATATTTTCATTTCTTAGTTTATCAATTGTCATACATCCTCTTAAATAACCCATGAATTTTATCTCTGTATAGTGACTACACGTTCTATTCTTTTTTGTTATTACTTATTATCAATTATTCGGAACCACGTGTAAGTGAAGCCACAGCCGTCGCCTTGTAGAAATTAATTTCCTTTTTCTAGTCTTTTTTTCACCTAAAGTTATTCCGTGTTCCATAAGTGGCTTGGAACTTATTAACCTTCATCTCAATATTTCTGTGAAATTCAAAACTAATATCACATCCTGCCACCAATATCACATATTGGGAGTTAGAAAGATATTCTAATTTATCTTCCATTTAGTAATATTTTCATTCTAACAGGATATTTCGCTTCAAAGGCCACAATGCTTTATTCGAAAATATGTTTAAGTAGCACTGAATTACACTTTGGCTTAAAACACACATTGAGTTTTGTAGTTCATCATCAATTTACTGGATAATTGTTTGATTATCAGCGTATATATTAAGGTATTTTAAGATGTATTTAAGTCTAATTTAATAAAAAATTGTATTTATTTCTTCCGCTTGCTAACGTCTTCTTAATAGGCCTTACATCTTCATTCGCCGAATGTTCTGGCCTTGTCTACAATATTTCTGTACTTTATGTGTTCTCTGATCAGTTCACTACAACAATTCAACAGTCAACAATTCAACTACAATCTACGAGGGAGCACCAGAAAAAAAAGAAAGGGTTTACTAACAGCCAGAACTAAAGGTCAGAAAATTCCATTATACATTTATATAATTGACAAAATAGTTTAGAAAATATATGGTTATTAAGATAATTTCATGCTGTTAAGAAGCGGTAAATTAAAACTGAGCAATTCCAAACCAAATATAACAAAAGAAAATATACAAAACAAAATGGAAACAGAAAACAATGAGAATATGGAAGTAGTAGAGGATAGGTCAGCCATTACAGAGTACAATGTAAATTTACAATCAGAGCTAGATGAAACAAATAGGTTAAATGTAGAGGAACAATCATTTGTAAATTCACAAGTAGGCATAGAAAGAGATAGAAGTAGTATGCAAGGTCAATCACCTTTATATATGTTAGTGCAGGGAACAACAAATGAAAGAAACCCTCTCACATCTAGCCAACAAGAGCATCTAAACTTATCACAACAGAATTTTATGTGCCTTCTAAAAGCAATAACTGAACAAAGTAATAGGCTAACTGAATTTAGTACACAGTTAAATAATAAGATAACTGAAACTAATACAGAGCTGAGAAAAGACTCCAATAAGCTAAATGAAACTAGTACAGAGTGAAGTAATAAGTTAACCGAAACTAATAATAAGATAACTAATGCAGAGCTGAGTGTAGAGTTAAATACTAAGTTAACTGAAACTAATACAGAGCTATCTAGTATCGCAAATGATCTAGCTAAGCAAATAGAAAATTGTATGAAAGAAAGCAAAGCTGAAAGCAAGAGGTTAGAAAACAAAATAGAACAATCTTCTAAAGCACTTCAAAAAGTTATAGATTTAAAAGTAAATAAAGGTTGCCATCAGCTAGAACAGAAATTATCAAGTCATATTGATAAAAATATAACTGAAATGGAGTTGAAACTTACTAATACTAAACAGGGTATTTGTAATAATTTAGATAAACAGGGTGAAGAATTGAAAACAATGGTAGAAAATACAAATGCAGATCTTGTACAGGTACAAACAGATTTAACAGGGGAAATAAATAAAATGCATGAAATGGCAAAAACAAATGCAGATGGAATTAAAGAAGCACACAAGTCAATGATAGATGAAATTAAATATAAAGTACAAGAAAGTAGCAAAGAAATAGATAAACTTAGAAATGTTGTGAACTCTTAAGTACAAGTGTATCAAAGGTAAATACAAATGTAACTAATTCTGTAAATGCTAATCAAATGCATGACAATAATACAAGTGCAGAAAGAAGTGTATCACCTTTGTTAGCTAATAATACAAGAGACGCTACTGCTTTTTCCATAGCATCAGCCTCTCAAACACAAAACAATAATGATGACACACATGTGCATGTAACAAATCACATGTCAAACTATTATTCTGTGCTAAAAGAATTACCTTTTAAGATTTTTTGAGTTGGAAAATCTTAAATGTTACATAACATCACTATAAATAATACTTCTGGTTTATCATAAAAGAATTACCTTTACCTTATTTTAATGCTTTCTCAAGTCCAGTACAATTTATACATAATCTAGTAGAATATTTTAAATTGAAAAATGTGCCTGAAACATTAAAAATGATATTGTTAGAAAATGCTTGGATAACAAAACCTTAGAATGGTTACATATACTAGCAGAGAGTGAAATGAGTTTTGAAACATTTAAAGTTTTGTTTATGAATAAGTTTTGGAATACCACTGTGCAACATAAGATTCTTGCAAGCCTAAGTTATTCACAGTATAATAGAGATAACAACTTATCAATGACAGATTATCTTATGAAATATGCAGGATATGTCAGATATTTAACTCCAGCCATGCATGAGGAAGACTTTATTCTCAACACATGCAAAACTACATTCTTATTGCAAGACCCAAAACTATGTATGAGATGACAGAGCTAATATCATCATTAGAACAGCAAGGAAATGGTAATAGAAACGAAATTTGGAGTCCACACAGACGAAACAGACAAATCAGACTTGATAGGCCTAATGATATGCCTTACAATACACGCTATCACCATGAAAATAGGAGAAATAATGAATTTCAGGGCCAAAACAAATTTAATTACAACAAAAAAAATATCAGAGATTCAAGACAACAAGGGAGACAAGAACACATAAATTATGTAAAAATGGAAAGGATGAATCAGCAGAATTCTACTTCCCTTAGAGGTAATAATCGATTTCAGCATATAGGAAATATGCAAAACAGAGGGAACTATAGTCAAACAAGCAACACACATAAGAAGAATATATACGTGGAGGACATAGCAATTACAGTGGAAGAGCAAGATCTAGGGGGCGTGGCTCATACACAAACGTTAATGGTAATGAAATAATAGTAACTGCGGTACAAAATGGCAATTCTGTAAATACTGAAATACTCACCAGGAAAACTAAATTATGTATTGCCTGACATAGATTCTGGTAATACATTACCTTCTGCTATAAGTGGCAAGAATAAAATATCTACACACTTTGATTGTTACCGTCTAAATACAAACACAGGGAATTGTAAAAACAAATATGAATCACCGTATATACAAACTATTATAGCAAGAAGGGAAGTAAATGTTGTAATAGATTCAGGATCATCAAGCTCTATCTGCTCAAAGAAATTTTATGAACAACTGTTAAATGAAGGGATAAAACTCATGTAGCCCCAATAAGCAATGTAGTATGTAGGGTAGCCATAGGTACAATGACCCAAACTATTAAATCTCAAGCATTGATACCTATACAAATAGCAGATATTACATTGGAAGTCATGTTTTTAATAGTTCCAAACTTAATATGCGAAGTTATAATTGGGTTGTGATGTATTAATAGAGTTCTCTGCGATAGTTGATTTTAAGAAGGACAGACTTGTATTAAATAAAGAAGAAAAGAATTTATACGTGCCTTTTTATAAAAGATAAAGTATGTAGAGTGCAAAGAATGGAACCAGAAAATGCAGCATATAAAGAAGAATGCTTCATACAAATAGTAAATGTCCAAGTAACAATGAAAGGTTATTGACCCTTAACTTCGAAGAACAGAAAACTGACCTTACCAAAGGGAACCCTTATACAAAGAAACCTATGGCAGAAGAAAATATACTAGAGCAGGTAGAAAATAGTTATACAACAGAGATAGAAGACAGGAAAATACACACAGATATACTAATGACAAATGCAATACTGACTGACCGTGAAAAGATAGTAATGAAAAAGGTATTAGAAGACAATAAGCATGTATTCAATGAAATTCAAGGACGGTGTACATCATATATTCAAACATTCACAGTAGAAAATGTATCAACATTTAGAAGAAAATGTAATACAATTCTTTCAATACAACCTACTTCAAAATTGACGCCCAAAGCGTGGTGCAAATAACGTAAAGATATTATCTACTTCAAAATTGGCTTTCCATACGCAGGACAGAAACTTTCTACTTCATTTTGCACTTGCTGATTTTAATTTGTTCTTAAATATATCATTGTATAAGAAATACTTAGTAACTAGGTCATCAAAATATACATTAAACCAAGTGGCTGGTAAACTATATCCTTGTCAAACAACCTGATTTATTAGGATTTCATCCGACGTTTTAACATTTGTACTGATAACTATCTTGGCATTAACATAGAGATTCTAAATTAAATTAATGAGGTGCTATGGAAAACCCCTTGTTTGTAATATCTTTCATAGAGAGGACCTATTTATTTTGTCAAAAGCTTTCTTATATATTCATAAACTATTTTGTATTATCTATACATGTAATTTTGGGTCTTCGAGTCTCGTAGGAGCCAGATTAGAAGAATAAGAAAATGCAAGGTTCTGTACATTAATACCGTGATTATAACGCATTATTTATTAAGTGTTGCATCTTCTCTTTAATCTAGTTATGTGTGAAGATTCTCATAATTATGTTAGATCCAGCAGCGATATTGCTGAGTTACTGTAACAAGTGACTAATCTGAGATCGAAATTCTTTGAATCTGAAAGGAATCTTGCTGTCTATCCAGCAAGACATCTCGGTTTAATTTTATTACTAAGATGTGAGTTGTTTTTTCTTTCTCTTTATGTCGCTGTGCTATCCCGCAAATCATTTTAATTTCGGCCTGCTTCTGCTCGAGTATTGGTGAATATTAGAATACCGAAATGGGCATGTTTGATTGTCAATTTATTTTTACAATTGTTAAAATTTTAAAGGTGTATTTTAAGGATATGCTATTTAATTTTATCATTCACTCCGTAAAATACTCAAAATGTAGTTGGTTAGTTCAGAGACAGTATCGTCATTTTCATTGTACACATAGTTTTACACTTATTATCTTCTTCTTCTTCGGCATTTCCTTCGGAGTTAGCCGTTATGGACCTCCACAAGCCCTTTCATTCCAGTCACAAAATCTTAAATTTCTATCTTCCATTGCATTTGGATGTATTTTTCCCAACTTAGCGCCGGATCACCTCTTGTTTTTCTTCCTTGTGGTTGCCATTTCAAGATTTTCTTCGGCCATCTTTAGTTGGTCATTCTCTGTACGTGACCATACGTCCATTCTCAAATGTTTTTATTATGGAGCATGTTATTTTCATTCATCTCCATAATTCCTCATTTCGCACCTCATCCTGCCTTGTAAACTGTAAACATCGTCTCAGATAGTCCATCTCCACTGTATCTATGATATTTCCTGTTTGAGACCACATCTCAGCTCCGTATAAAACTACATTTTCCTCCACGCTATAGAGTATTCTTTTGTTAATGTCTTGTTGAATGTAACTGTTACACATTTTCCTATGTAATGCTTTAATAGTTATCTTTCCCATCGCTATTCTGGAGTTAATATCTACGCCACATGTACCGGAACTATTTATTATTGTTCGTATTTAAAATTGATTCAGGCTTTTATTTTCCCTTCAGGTGTGTGTATATTCACCGAATTCTGCCCCCATACGCATATTCAAATTTATTACCAACCTCCATTTTCTATATTTCCCTTGAAGCTTTCTCAATATATATTACATGTCCTCTTCATATTGAGAAAGGATACCGCGACCATCCGGGAATAAAAGAATGTGGAGAATATTGCCACCATTCCTTATCCCCATGCCTGAACGTTTCCTGTACCACATACTCAATGCCTGTCCCAAATAATGTTCGACGAAACGGGTGACTTTCCACAACCTTATTTTAAACTTCTTTAACTGAAATTCTTCGGGTTAACTTATTTCCTAATTTTATTCTTGCTTCTGTATAAGTTTTTAGTCACATTCATCCATTTTTCTTTTACATTAATACTTTGTGTTGCTCCCATAGCATATATTATTGTTAGCTTAGGTTACATATTTTTTCAATTAACTTAGGTTTATTATTCTTTTAATAGTTGTGCAATTCTTTGTATGTGTTTATTTGAATATGATTTAATGTCTCATCGCTATATTCAGGATTTTTCTATGCGGTTGAGAGGAAGAGAAAGCCAAATGGCCATATCTCTGCAACATGAATAAATAAATAAATAAATAAACAGGACAAAATATATTTTCCGCTCAAGCTCCAGATTTTTTCAAGATAAATTCAGGAAGTCTCAACATATTACATCAAATAATTTAGCTTAAAACATAAATTCTGAAGGTTACAGTGCAAAGAAGAATATTAGCTTTTGTATACCTATGTACGCCATTGAAATTTGAAACAATTAGAAAGTATTTTAATAGCGTATCTAACACAACTGAGAAAATTTTACAAAGAGCTACGTAAATTTAATGCATAATTATCTGCATCTGACAACTACAATTAAGTGAATGTAGGATTATTCATTTTAGTAAAACATGTGATATTTGCTAAATTAGTAAATGCAGATTTTATAATCCTGCCCAGTTCCTTTGCTTCTTCTTATTCCATCGGCTCATTTATGATTATACTGCGTGTTAATGAAATTTATTGACTATATCAATACTCTCAAAATATAAAATACAGAATATTCATATGACTTTCGAAAAATAAAATAAATACTGCAACTTTGCGACGAATTTAAAATAACCAGCGATATGTCTACAGAACGCTTTTTCGACGCATAACGTAGTGCTAAATAACCCGCCAACAAAAATGGCCCTGCCTAACATTAGTCTTCGTATCTTGACGATGTAGAGTGCTACACACAATACATGAAGTGGTCATGCTTTATACTTCCGTAATAATCTTCCTAAAATAAAAGCAAGGTTGCAACTAACATGAACTTGTGACAAGAGCAGCCAAATTACGCCGAAATGGAGAATATAGTTCAAAAAATATTTTCTACTCAGCATTTGGCAGAAGGAATAAATGATTTAGTGGCTTATGAAACTTATTTTCATAATATCGGCCAATGTGTACAAATTTCCACGCGGGGAACCACGGATGAAAGCTGGTTCTGCTCTAAAACGCTTTAGAATTTACCATTTATTTTACTTGATATTGGTCTCGCATATTGTAAATTGATAAGGTATAAGTATTGAAAGTAAGCAACTTCGTAATTTGTCTGTTAATCTATGAGCACAAATGGTAATTCAGAAAGAAATATCTTTAAACATACAGAGAAAAATCGCTAAACGAAATTTTGGACACACAGATAAAAACCTTTTTGTAAATGAAAATGTATTCATCATTGGTATTATAAAAATGTAATAACTCCTCGTCATTTGCTCAATTTTCTGTTGGTTATAAGCTATATGTGGAAAATAACCTTATTTTTATTTTTTAAGAGGCAGATACTTGGATATATTTCATATTTGTTGCATGTTAAAAATTTCCCGCCATCTCATGGTGAAGTCTGTGTCACAGATTCAGTAACAGCGCATAGAAAGCGGTTTCAATCTGCGTTAGTTCTGAGAGCCTCAAACATAGAGAATTACTTTGGAGGTGTGCAGAATTATTACTCAAAGCAATAATATCCCTTTTTAGATAATCCTGCAATGAGCCACTAGTTATAACATACTATTTTCTTAGCTGCGCAAAATATGTTCTCTGAAAATATAAAAATGCTTCATTCTGAATTATTTCATACTGATGGATTCAAAGAAAAATTATCAAAGTTGCTCACTTTCAATACCTACTTAATACTTTGTCAATTCGCCATATGTAAGGACAATAATAAAGTAAAACAAAACAAATGCAACCTATAAGCTGAAGTACATCCTAACTGTGTAAATAACTTCGCTAGAAATACTATTTTGTAGTCTTCCTATAAGTAATGTGAAGCCTAGATAACATATATTTTTAAGCAAAGCAATAAAATCTAAAACAATGTTATTTGCTTTTGCGAAAAATGATTTAAAAGTCATGAATAAAGGTTTAATAGAGTAGATCAGAGAACTTATTAAGGAAACATTGCTGTTCAATGGATACGCATCCATAGAATGCCTATCTTTCATAGTTAATTACAACTTTCTTTAGGGGAGTACTGAAGTCTATTTTGACCGCTTTGATTAAAACCATAGTTTTTTATTTTTGGTGCAAACATGCACCAGATTTTAATGCACATTTCTGAGTAACTTATTCAGCGTGGATATAACTCATACTTTGGACATGATTTTAAAGCGCTATGTCATTTGCATGACTAACATTAGGTCATTTTTCTCACGTTCAATTTCCTTGCTGTTTTTCTATTTCCATAATCTATCTTCTCCCACAAAAATAGAAATAAAATTTCTAAATCTTTCCACAATACCTTAAAAATGTAAGTGATAAAATGTCTGATTCCAATTTCTATGTCTTGGTTTTGCATGGTCGTGAATTTGCATGATCATGCATAGTTTTAGTTGCATTTTTTCCATTTCGCAAGAAAAATTTTGTATTTTAGAAACTGCTTATCCCCTATATTAAACTTTTAATTCGAAATTTTGTTGCAGATGTATCAGAAAATATTTTAAACGATAGGTGTTCATTGTTTATGGGAGGAGATATATTTTGGTTTTAGTTAACAAAGCCGATATAAATTAATTAGCTCCTCAAAGATTTAATTACTTTGCATACACAAATCTTTAATTGCTAGCAATATCACTGCAGAATCTTAAATTCCTGGGCTTAATACTTCGTAAAATTACTTTTTCCATATCTGTCTCCAATTGAAATTACAACTCCACATAGTTTTTTCCACATAGTGAGAGGATATAATAACTTTATCTTAGGCTTTTATGCAAAACATCTAGTTATTACGTTGCCAAAACGCAAACAATGCCCGACTCAGACTGTTCACATAGGGTATATGTGTATTCCGAGTTTGAATGTTACGAACCAATTGAAACAATACTATTAATCATTCATTACAAAAACTAGATGTGAATCTGTTAGATGTAGAGATATCTGATGCTCATCTATTTATTTTCTAAGAGAGGAAATAATAGTAAAACCAAAGGATCAAAGCACTTTTAAGATAATCAAAAATATTATTTTTATACATATACAAGCATTTTAATCAGACGCTGCATTATTTCACGTCGGTTTTTTTGACACTGCTAATGGGAAATGTAGCAATAGAGTAAATAAACTGAAATGTGAAATTTACTATCTCGATTGAAGGTGCTTTCAGTTATTTTTGAACCATTCTGAAATGAAAGATGTATTACTAGATTTTATATTTTAGAGGGAAAAATATTTTACGGAACATCATTATTTACGTGCACAACCATTTTTAAGAATAACAGGTTAATGGAATGGCATTTAATTTTTCAGATTTCTGATTCTACGTTTCCAATAATAAGTTAGTACGAGGGCGATACTCAAAAGTTTTATAATTCCATGCTTCTAAAAACAAATGAAATTTATTTATATTTGACAGCACTTTCTAATATTTTGCGACTTGATTGCCATGTACTTTGTTTGATTTGCTCTAATAGCTTCTTAATTATCATTATTTAAAGATTATGTTTTAACCCAAAATGAATTTGACTATAGAACATTTCCGGGCTATGCATTTTTGCAACTATAAATATTCATTAACGCCTAAACGATATGAACATCGGCTTAGAAATGCATTTGGCAGAAGTCCCATATAAGACAACAATTTATAATTGGCGAATTAAAATTAGATCGGTTTTTCTTAGTGATGAATTTCGTGTAGGACGCCCAAGAACTGCTGTTACTGATGAAAATATTGTCGCTGTTCTAGCAAAGATTGAAGAAGATCGAAGGACATCTTATAAACTTATTCGGGAGGTATTGGTATGTGTCAAATCCAAAACAAATTACATCAACTGTTAGGCAAGAAAAAACTTTGTTGTCCATGGATGCTTTCGATCAAAAACAACAACGCATTGATTGGTGCAGAAAACTCTGGAGAAAATCCAAGAACTTCGCATTTGTTTGGAATATCGTTATTGGTGATGAATCTTGGATTTGTTGTTATGATCCTTCCGAAAAGAAAAGTCATTCAGATCAATGGGCCCTTCGAACAGAACCTAAGTCTACAGAAGTCCGACGGATTGGCAGTGCCGGTAAGAAGATGGTTGCTAGTTCTTTTTTCTAAAACGGGCCATGTTGTTGCTATAACATTAGAAGACAGACGTAACGTTACTGCAGATGGGTACACAAATGTCTGTTTACCGCAAATGTTTTTAAAAGTTCGTGAAAAAAACCCAAAACGAAAAATAATGTAACATCATGACAACGCATCATCGCATACAGCAAAACTAACAACTGAGTATCTGGATGCCCTAAAGGTCGACACCACGGATCTTCCACCATACAGGCCTGACCTAGCACCTTATAATTTCTTTTTGTTTCCAAAAATAAAAAAATACTTAGAATCACTTTTTCATCATCAGATGAAGCCGTGTAATTTTATAAAAATCTGATTTCAGTGCCTCTGAAAGAGTGGTATCATAGCTTTAAAGAGGGGGTTCCTCGAGTGCCTAAATGTATTTATGTTAAAGGAGAGTATTTAGAAAAACAGTAAAATAATTTAAACCTTTTACTTTCTCTGTCACGTAATATTACAGATAGAGACTGATACGATATTTCACCGGAAAAATAAATGTTTTGAGACCCCTGAATAAAAAAAATGGAAAAAGGCCCATGTGTGTGTCTGTATGTGTGAACATCATAACTCATAAGTGAAAAGTCGGATAAGTACCAAACTTGGTATTTAAGTTCAGTATCTTACAAAAATGCGACACGAAGATTTTGAAAAAATCCCGCACCTCTAAATAGCTTTTACGAGGGCGGAATGATAAGTCCATGACTTTGACGAGAGATAGCATTACAGGTTTCTTGTTTGCACACAAGTCTTACATCTGTTCTGGGTGTAATCCAGAAATTTGTCCTCATTTGTTCCTCAGAAGATTGTTAAAAGCGTCTAAAATAAACGGATGTGTGTTACTTCGTAGAAAATGGAGAAAAGTGAATTTCATGCTCGATAAAGTACTTCTTTTTGCGTGGTAAGACGGTGAAGAAAACGGAAGAAAAGTTGAACAAGTGTTATGGAGACTTTGCTCATCACATGGCATGGTTCACGTTGGTTCACAGAATTTCGATGTGGCCGTTCGAGCACAAGAGATGCCGTGCGTACAGGACGGCTGGTTGAGGTCACAACAGAAGAAATGGTGATCAAATTTCACGATATTGTGTTGTGCCGTGTGAAAATCTGTAAGGTAGCCAAGACCGTAAACATCTCTAGTGAATCGGTGTATAACATTCTGCACGAATTTTTGGGTATGCGAATGCTGTCAGTAAGATGGGTGCCGCGACTACTCACAGTTGAGAACAAGGGGAATCGTTGACCATTTTACAGGGCTGTTTGAACATGTTCCAGCGCAAGTCAAATGCGTTTTTGCGGCGTTATATCACGGTTGATGAAACTTGGGTCCATTACTATCAACCTGAAACCAAACAACAATCAAAGCAGTGGATTTCTTTCGGCGAACCTGCTACGAAGCAAGCGAAAACCATTCCGTCGGCAGGAAAAATCATGGCAGCTGTCTTTTGGGATTCACAAGTGATAGACATCCACTACCTGGAAAAGAGTAAAACGATCACAGGTTCATATTATATCGCAATGCTGGATCAAGGAATTCACCCCATTTGGTGAAGAAAAAGATTCTCTTTCACCAGGATAATGCACCCGCGCAAAAGTCAGGCATTGCCATAGAATATTTGTGGAATTAGGTTACGAACTGCTACCTCACCCACCATATTCCCCATATTTGGCTCCGAACGACTTCTTCCTCTACGCAAAACTGAAAAATTGGCTCGCTGGGAAGAAATTCACGTCAGTGAACCATCACGGCAGAAACTTCATATTTTGCAGATTTCAAACTAATATTTTTTGGAAAGGTTTAAAGAATTGGAGAAACGTTGTACATCATGTATTGAACTGAAAGGAGACTATGTTGAGAAATAAAATTGATTTTTTGGAAAAAAAATCATTATTTTCTTTAAAAAGTCTTTGACTTATCAATCCGCCCTCGTATATGCAACTTTTTTCGAAAATGTGATTTTCTAAAATTGGATCTAACAATTTTGATTAAAATACCATATATTAAAGATATATTACATGACAAATAGAATGTTAATCTTTAATTTTCTGACAATAGCTGTTGAAGTCCTCTTCATTTAGAAGGAAGTTTGTGTAACCTTATATAAATGGTAAACGTTAAGCGATAGACGAAAACGCACTACACATAAAATGTAGATCTGTTTAAAACTCACAATGTATTACAAATAAGCTTTTTATGGCATAAGCCATTGCTGAGATATCCGTTATTAATGGTTCGAATTGTTCTCTTAAGAGTCCTGTCAACATTGAGTTGTTTCTCGCGATTACACGGAAAAGTATGGGATTTTAAGACCAGTATAAAGTGTCCATCGCCGCTATCACGGTTCCTTTTGTATCTTTAACTAAATGTGTAATGTAACTATTTCTCCAAATTTATTTGGATTAAAACGTAGTAGATAGAAAAATAAGCTTTACAAAGAATAGTTTTTATACTCATTAATAAAATAGATGGCAGAGAAAGTCATTTGAATATATAAAATCAGATTTTTTTTAAAACTAATCCTTGTTTGACTTTCTAAAACTTCTACAGTGTCTCCCTCGTAAATATTTATACAGGCCAATGTATCTTATAATATCATGTCAGAGCCAGTCGGAATGGTATGTCAGTAGCAAGTGGAGGCCGAAGAGGTTTTTGAGGGGGATGTCCCTTATGACTCATTTTGTTCAACATCGACTTGGAGAATTTTTTGAATAAATTTTTCCAGAAAATGCCGAAATGGTAATAACAAAAATAAGGTGGATAACGCTTTCTCATAATATGGCACTGGGTAGTGTCCTAAAATACACGTTATGGAGATAAAAGACAGCGGTTAAGAGTATGAGATTAAGATAAACGCAAAAAGACAAAAGCTGTGACTATCGAAGAAGGAAAATACAACGTACTCAAAACGAAGTAGTGGAGCAAGCGGATCGCTTTATATATTTAGGATGTACCATAACTATTGTCAAGAAATCAAAAGCAGTATAGCAATAAGGAAACTTTTACGTACGTGGCGCGGTTCTTGAAGAAATAACTACAGAAGAAATGAGTGAAGTAGTTTGTGTAATGTGAGGCGTTATTGCATCAATGTTGACATCACAAAAACGTGCAGAAAAATGCTACAAACAATTGAAAGGAAAGGAATGTGTAAAACACAAAATATATAAACGAAGTTTGTTTTAGAAAGAGAATGCGAAAGGAAGAATAATGTTGAAAATAATATAAAATAGCAAAAGAGATTAGCTAATGCGTTGGATAATTGCTAGGAATACACTGCTGGGGATGATGAATGAGGAAAATGGTTCGGGTCAGAAATTATGCCAGATAATTCACAATATTAAGATAAATGGTTAATAGGTAGAGACGAGGAGGAACGCGGTAAAGAGGAAAGAATGGCCGTTGGGCAGGAAATGATATGTCTGATTATCACATGTTTCCAACTGTGAATCCTGTAAGTAATTAATATAGATGAATTATTCCAATTCTATGGTACAGATTTCGTGTTTATACCTTACAAATAATATGCATGTTCTACAACTTAAAACTTCGGAGAGCGTATGTCCAAAATATTAGATTCACATTTCACGACATGTATTAACTTAATGAAGCAGCTTCACGACTTTGCTACCTACTTATTTATACCTACAATATTTGAAAAACTAGATTCAGCGTTCTATGGAAGAAAATCAATCAAATTGCTCTCCATTGTATAGACTATGTGAATATAAATGTATTTTATTCCGCAGTAAAACAACGAGAAAGACAAAATTAATACCTTAATACTTTAAAACCTATTTCCAAATCATGTTGTTTGTAACATATATCGGGAGTAATTTAGTAGTGGATTATCTATTTAATATTACAATGGGTTAATAACTAATAATAATATAAAATATTAGTACAGAATAACATTGTTTTCGTATAAGTCATACTTGAATATTTAATTTTATTTTGAAATCACTGCCCAAGAAATCATTTAGTTATAGAAGTCTAGCTTATTAGAATTCTCAGGAAACAAACTGTTTACATAACCGTATAGGGAACTATACCTCTGCCCACATCTTGAGCATGCAGTAAAATATTTAATCAAAGTAATTCAGTGTATACATGACAAGGAATATTAAAAAATTTTACGCAATATTATAGAAGAACTTACAAGGTGTTTACGATCGAAGCATGAGTGAGGTGCTTACTCCTTTACTACAAAGAAAATGCTTCAGTTTCTGAGTATAGGCGTGGTATATGTCGAAATTACGTTATTCTTATTAAACATTGCCAATTAAGCTGAATAAATAGACAGACATGCCGTTCATTACACGACAATATCGACAATATTAGTTTCGCGTTTAGGGTTTAGAAGGCTTTGAGAGTTAGGTTAGGTATTCTAAATGAACATTTCTATCATAAACTTATTCTTTCATTAGTGATTTAAGAAACGTGAAATACTGCAATGTGATGTAGTAATTGTACCCCGTAATTTAAATTTTTATAGCATAATGAGGTTTGAATCTCTTTTAATCATAAATGTCTCAAAATTACCTTTTGATTGCATATTTGATAAATATGGAGTATGGAAAATAGTTAATGAAGTGTAACGTTGAAGGTTTTACATTTTTAGGTTTGCAAATCATCAAATTTTGGATAATCATATTATTTTTCTATTACCAGCATTCAGCTAATTGACCTCGAGACTCCATTGCTCAATTCATCTTCTATTTGGATTCCTTACATCTCTCTAACCTTATGGTCTGTAATTTAGATCTTCTTGGACACATTTCTATTGACATTTGTATTTTAGCCATGACATTCGCTTCTAACATGCTTTACCTTTTCATCTATGCTGTACATACCCAATTCTCCTGTTATCCAGTCTTGTAGTTTCCATGATTGACCTTAAAAATGTCTCTTCCCGGTTACTTGTATTACGGTTAAAATATCTTGTTTAAACCCTTGCGCTACCATAGAAACATAAAGCTGTGGTATCGTTTTGTAAAATTTTGTTATTTTATCTATTTTTGTATTTCTAAGTATTTTATGTTGCCATTTATCTGGTTTAATCGTTCTATTTTGTGCTGGACAACTACTTCTCCTTGATAGGGTATCTATAATGGAGGTAATTAAAAGTCTATCTGTTCCACTGTTTATTTCTCAACGATTATTTTTTATTTTACTGCCTATGAAAGCCATTATTTTAGTTTTATTTACGGCTATTGACATACTTATACGGAGATGACTTGTAATTTATCTTCATTATTCAGAGGTTAACACAAGATCAGTTGTGTACAGTGATTATTAAATCATTTTGTTCCAATTGTCCTTGATATATAAAATCTGCAATTGTTTCTTTCGCTGTCGGATAGCCTGTAAGTATATGAATTAAACAACAGTAAAACTCCAAATTTTATCTTATACACATGTTAATATTTTATTTTAAAATTGTACCAGATTGTCTTACATATATTTTGGTTTCGTTATGTATCTGTTTTAGTATTTTATATAGGTGTAGGAAATTGCATCTTCCCTCAAATAAATTCCTCAGTTTTCTTCTAATATCTCTGTCAAATGCTTTAGAATACGAAACAAATAGGATTTGTGATTCTTCTTTTTTTCTACCAGTTGCTTCAACGTGAACATGTCCACTGCGCATGCTTCTTTCTGAAATAGCATATGCTTCTCTAAAATATCTTCTTTTCTGCTTCTGAGAAGTTTTGTTAACTCTTTAGTATATATTTTATAAGCATTGCATAATAAACTAAATCCATAATTTTTCCTGGCTTTAAAAATCTGCATGATAAATGCTTTCTTCCACTCTTCAAATACTTTGGAATGGCTTCGGAAAAATATGGAACAAAATATAATATGCAATTTCTTTATTCATTTATAAATTCTATCCTGCCTAAGGCTCATAAAATGTGTCATTTGTTTAGAATTTGCGTAAAATCACTATTTTCACTTCTAACTTCCACTTGTTAATTACAATGTGGCTCTATTATAGAGATAAGTACTACTACTGTAGCAAATTCTCTATTAAAATTCTTGCAAATTACTGCTGGGTTTGTGTAAATTCTACCTGTGAAGCGGAAGTTAAATATTTCTAGACTATCTACCACAAAAACCAACCAATCTAGAGTATAATCGCATGCTAGTGGTAAAACTCCAGAATGTTTGAATAGTGGATTACAGGCTATGCATCTATGTGATATAATTTTGATTTTTCTCAGTGGTAATGCATGCCAATTAGTAAGCTTATAGATTTTGGAATATGAAAAAAAAGAACATACGATAGTAGCAATTAAAACATAAGCATTCATTCAATGGATATTTCAGTACGGAAATAAATAAATATGTAAAGAAATAAGTGAACATAAGTAATTTTAAAGCCACGATCCATACCTCCTTAAAATATATTTCTGCAGCGCAGCATTACCCTTATGTACGCTAGAGCCGGCTGCGAGAGTGCCGGGAATCGAACTGCGGATTCTAGGCAGGGAGTAGCGGTTCTCCTACAGTCCCCTGCTCGCAAGATGATCATTCACGCACGCGTTGTTCATTCAAAGCCTTCCTCGATCGCCGTCCTGATTTCCGCTTGTTTGTTTATTTCTTTAAGATCGTGTTGAGATACAAATGTAGCTTCTTTTAATGTTCGGTGTTTCCGCTGTCTGGATGGAGATGTCGATGCTTTAACGAAAAGAAATGCTGATAAATATATCCTTAAATATTGATGTGTTAAAAATTAAAATATATTTTTGGGCTGCGTTACTGAGTTTTATTTTGTCATCACAGCATCATTTTAAATAACATTTACTTTTAATTCGTTATTTTGTTACGCATAAAACTATTTTCTTCTTAAACTATATTCTAATATGAAAATTGTAATACAAAATTATTGTAAAATAAGTCGTATATAGGACAATATTTGCATATTTTTACACTTGTACATTTACATTTAAAGTATGCCCAACTATGTTTCCAAATTAACCTATCAGGACATTCAAACCTATGCCTTGCTTGTAGCAAAACTCAGTTCTTTTACAATATGTTATACATTTATTATAAGAGAACTTGAGAACACAATGCAAAATAGCATTTACGTCACTTTTTATTGTCTACAAACATACCGTACCGTGTAAAGAGCACAAAGAAAAATCAAACACAATGTAAAATAACTACACTCAGTTCATATAATCACTATCATCACTGTTCTTGCACTCAAAAAATATACCTTTAATTTCTTTATTGCAATTGCCGCATACCCAAAGAAGATATTTTAAATATGAACCGAGTCTGGACCTTTGTAGGTTTTCCACTCACGAACACAATATACATTCATTAATTTCATCTTTCTTCTTACAGCTACCGGTAAGCTTGATGCTCTTAATTCTAGGCGTGGAAGGCGCTGGTACTACTTCGATGGCAATAGTATTGTTGGGCCATCCATTTCACTATCAGATCCGTTCATGCTCAATACTTCATCGGGAAATATTTTTCTAGCACTTTTATTTGTGCCTGCTTCCTTCTGCCCTCTCATTTCTTGAAGCATCTCCACACTGTCTAACGCGTTACCAATGTTTTCTTCGCTCCCTACATCAGGAGTCTTTGCTAAACTGTTGGATAAATGGAAGGAGCCCTAACCAATGTTCCCTAGTTTATACCAAAATTCCCCCAAGTGCCAATGTTCCCCCATTTTTCGGAACATTCAACTTCATATCTCAAATACCGTATGCTAAATATCTATTGCATTTTAAGCCTACAACGTTTTGAGAATTCGTGTACAACGCAGGAATAGGTAATGCCAAGAGTGAAACCCTATAGTAGTTTATTTTTCAAATTTACGGATATAGTGTCGACACAAAACATTGGTTGCTCCCGGAATAAATACACCTTCTGTTCGGTTTGCTGGTCTGTCCAATCTAGATAGCTATAATGAAACACACTTGAGCGTTCCTTTATGTCAGTATTATGAAACCTGTTAACTAATTATGGGGTAAACATAGATCTAACAGCAAGAATTGGCAATAGTTTTGCTGTTTAATCTAGTTAAAAGCTTCTACATTTTTAAATATTCGGAATAATATGTGAAAATTTCAGAAATAGAAATATCATCACTTTGTAAGCCACTCGAAACAATTTCCCTTACAAAATCATACCGTTAGACTAATGTATCTTTATTTGACTGGAAACTGCAGAAACACTTTCATATATGCTATATATGAAGCACATACATCCAGCAATTATTTACACAAAGACTATACCTATATAAAGCCATAATAGTTGTTCTTAATTAAACTTCGCTAAATAGAGAAAGTCTATTATAGTTTAGTTTCAATCGGGAGAATATCTTTCCACCATTAGATTTATGAACAATTTCATATTGACTTCATATCTAATGTAACTAATTACTAACTATGAATATAGTAATTTTCAAAAGCGTTTGTTTAATAACTTCTGCTAAACTTACTGGCTTACACAGGGTGGATCAATTAAATTGAAACTGTACAGTATCTCCACAACTAAGCTTTGCAGAAATAAATGTCCTTAATAAAAATTGCTTGATATTATGGGAGGTGGGAATAAATGCAATCAGTCGTGTTTTATTTGAAGGACGTTGTGATGGTCATTTTAGTGTCATTATTCTTACATCAACGTAAATAACAACGAAAATTCTAAAAGGCTACGTACGAAGAGCATAATGAATGGTTGGAACATCCATGGATAGTCCTTTGAGGGTCAAGTTACGTTTCTTAATTGGGAACCAACATATTTTATTTTGTTTCCCTATTCTTCATCAGAAAAAAAAGTTTTTTTATAATCTTGTATGTTGTTTTCTCATTCAAAAAATTAAGTGGACCCTAAAATGACCATCATAACATCCTCCAAACAAATACGACTGAGGACATTTACTTTCTCCTGTAATATGAAGCAACTTTTATTCAAGATATATCATATATTCAAGAAATATACGCTTAGTTTTGGAGATATTGTATAGTCTCAACTTAAATGGTCCACTGTGTACATCTTTTCGATTCTGTTTATAAATCTCGTATTACTTGATCATTAGAATTAACTGCTATTCTTTATATTTGCTATAATCTCCGCACAATTCATAACTTTGAATTATAACTCCCTGAATTAATTAAACCAAACCATTTAAACGTTTATTTATTTAGTTATATGTTAAATCTTAGTATTACTGCATCATTTTTCATTGTTTAGGAAACAAAATAAGCTTTTTTATACAATAGGCGACGTTGCCCACAAAATTAGATTTATAAGTAGGATAACTACATTAAAAGAAAACAACTTATATATTTGTAACTTTTTTGACCACTCTCTTCATAAGTAGATACCGTAAATAAGGGTTTTCAGTATTCTATTAAAATATTTGTGTACAGATTTTGTGTTTAAATATAAAATTTTAGGTGATTATCAACGGATGTTTCCTACAGTAAGTACTCTACAAAGAAATTAATTGCATACTGTTTACGTCACACAATTATTTTAAACCAATAAAACGAAAGGAAAGTTTAATTTCAACCACTCACAGGTATCTATTGTTACAAATTTATTGTTTTTCTTTCATTCAGTACTGTAACTTTGGTTTTATAAACCTTTCCAAAGAATGAGTGACTTGCAATGGCTGGTCGAGCTCCGCTTAGAGGTTCGAGGTTGGGCATTCAAAATTAATTAACGCTTATTCCATCACCTTTATTCAAAACTAAGTTTCATTTAAAATTCTGTTTTTATTTCTGTAGAGCGTATAGGTATCATTAGCTCCTTTTACGTTCCCCTATTTGAATGTGTTCAGATGATGATTTGCTTTTAAACAGCAACTGTATTTCAATTTGAGCAAAGGTTTAATTTATGTTATATAATAACCCTTGTTTATATAATTTTACACATTTTATTTGTGAAATAGTCTGATTAAATCCCACTCAAAATTTCATTTTGTGTTGATTTACCTTAAAGGATAGCAATAGTCCTCATAACAAGGACTGGTCATATGCTGTTTAACATTCTGTATAATATGTATGTAGTTTTGTGTAAAAAATTAAATTACATTAAGTAGGAAAGTTTACTGCAGTAAAGTTTAGAATATACTTCTTCCTGTGGCAGTGAAAACTTATTGTATATGTTTCTAAATGCTTTGAATTAATTGGAAAATTACGAGCACACCGCAAACCAAACTGCTATATACTTGATATATACCAATGCAAATAGATTAACTGTCAGAAATAGTGTAAAATAATTTTCTCATAAGCTAAAAGTTGCTTCAGATAATGAGAAATTTAAAAAAAAAATTAATAATGGAAAAATAATCACATATATTATTTATTTCAACAAAAGCTATTGATTTATTAGTCTATCTCACTCAAGTAAGAAGCAAATTAATTGTAATCTTTCGCGTACATTTTCCAACGAAACATTGTATATTTTTTGTTTTAGCTGAATTGCACTATTTATGCGATTGTAAAAGTGAAACAAGTTTTATAAAACTAATTGAAGGTAATTGACTTGATCATTTGGCACAGAATTTGAGACGATACCTGTCGTCCTCCGTAGTGTGGTGGTTACCATGCTAACCACTAGTTCCTGAGGTCGCGGGTTCAAACATCTTCGGAAGGGAATTAGTCCGTGGTCCCGTGTCGTAGATTTACGGTACGTAAAAGAACCTCAAGCCTGATAAAGAGGCCTCTGAGCAAAATTTAACGCACAATACAGAATGGGACGCTAAGGACCATAGCAGTTAATGAGCGTCCATAAATAAAACTCAATTTATTTAATTTTGAGACGACACTCAAGAAAATGAGGCGTGGCGCATTGTGCGCAAAACAAAAGGTAAATTCACTAACTTGAACAGCACGAAGCTGTTGCAATTTTCCTATGTAAATCCAGAAAACAGAATTTTTGGGATGTGTTGTCGAATTTATCCAAAATTTTGTTTTGAGATTAAATCTAGACTAGTAATACACGAGTTAAATTTTGATCTAGGGATTGTTTGCCGAGAACAAGTGGGAGTAAAATGTTTCTGGTAGATTAATGTACTGTCTCAAAAATTGCCAGGTCAACTGAAATATAATATGGATATTTCATAGTATATAAAATAAACGAGATAAATATGTGAATTCTGGCTGACATATGTAATTTTCAGGAGCTTTGTTACTCATTTGCTAGAGTTACGCAGCATCGCATAGTGGGTTGGTTAATCTGGGCTGAAATAGCAAATAGCAGTGTCAATAAAGAGCGTTTTACTGGACTTTAGTACCATTTTCGTGCAGACGAAATGGTGCTGTTGTTATTTTACACTACCATGAATGAGTTGTGCTAAAACAATATACTGGCTGGAAGAATTTATAGTTACGGGCATTCCTGGAGATGGCGGAAGGTGTCTCGCTTATGGTTACTAGGCAGGGAGAGAGCTTTCGGATTAATACCCTAGGACAATCACGGCGCAGCTATTGCAAATAATGTCAGCATATTTTGGAGCAGTCGTGATGTACATTGAAAGCAATATTCTTACTGTTTTTTAATAGAGAAACGTTCAGCCCACCCGTGAAGAATTCCAGAAGTTGCCAGTGCTGTGATAATTACAGCTTATAACAAGTTCAATCCATAACTGCACTCAACAACAAGTATCCAGGGTGTATGGCGTATCGACAACTCTTACAGGGAAGTTTTCTGTTTCTAAACTTACCAGAAAACCTGTATTGCGCGAGCAAAATGAGGAAAAGTTAACCAGATCATTTACTTACATCTGGAATGGGAATTTCATCAGATCAGGGTAAACTACACCTAATGCTTTAGGTTATTTAAAATATCAGGGTAGCTTGATAAGAAAAAAAGACAGTTGCTATTAGTGTACTCATTCTTATAGCTCCATCCAAGAATCGTCATATGCATTTCAATGAACAGAAGCAATGGGAGGAAGTATTTGATAACAAATGTATCAACTGAATTTAGCATTACTAAAACAAAATATTTAATATAGATGAATCAGTTCTGCAAATGAAAACCAGAACTTCGTTACGCTCTTACGCTCTTTGGAGTAGGGAAAGCAAGAAACATGTGCCCTCATTCACCCCAAAAGGAAAACAGCTTAGGATTTTCATGCCACCAACAATATCATAGCTGTATCATTTTGTTAAGTGTTAAAAATTCCTTCCTTGCTTTCTCTAGCACGTAAATACCACATACATGCACTCCACGCAACATTTTGACACCGAGATTTCACCGGAAGCACATGCTTTGAGGCCCCTGAATTAAAAAAAAAAGCATTTTTAAAAAAAGGTGGGCGCGCGTGTCTGAAAAGAGTACTCAAAATCGAGAAGTCGGAGCAACACCAAACTTTGTATTTAGATTAAGTAGCTTCCAAAGATGTGATACGAAGATTGCCATGAAAAACTCCCCCCCACCTGCAACTACTCTTTATAGTGAACAGTTTTCGAAAATGTCGCACATTTTCTAACGATTTGTATTAAAATATCATATATTAAAGATATTTACATTACAAATAAAATGTATGTCTCGAATTTTCTAGAAATATCCTATTAAGCCCTCTTAATTTGGCAGGAATAACTGATAAACGTTAAGCGATAGACGAAAACGTACTACACAAAAATGTAGATCACTTTAAAAGAACAATTTATTTCAAATAAGCATTTTTGGTGGATAAGCTATTTCTGCAATATCCGTTATTAAAGGTTCGAATTGTGCATTACTTGGTTATTCTCTTAAAATCCTGTCAACATTCAGTTATTTCTCGTGATTGTGTGGAAACAGTATGGAATTTTAAGGCAAGTATGTAGCGTCCAGGTCTTAAACATTTGACTATGCCTGTTCTCTTTGTATCTATAACGAAATGTGTAATGTAGCTGTTTCTGCAAAGATTTATTTGGATTAAAATGTAGTAGATAGAAAAATAAGCTTTACCCATTAAAATGATAGAGGGTAGAGAATGTAATGCGAATGTATCACATCAGATTTTTATATCTGATAGTCTATAAATTTCATGTGCGGGAAGAATTAAAATCCCACAGTTATATATGTTTAATACAAGTATCAGTATGTGAATTTTATTTCAACTTTGTCTTACCATTATCTTTATAAGCAACATATGCGTATGGACATAATGCAATAATACAAATAAATAAAAACTGCTTAAAATGGTAAGCAGAAATAATTATTCAACATTTTTATGCGGTAAAATGTTTAAGTATGTCCATATAAACCTGACCCATCACATTTACTTCCATTATAAGCGATTAACACTGACTAGAGTGCTATATATTACTGGAATGTGTAACACAAACACACTATCCTTTTCCTAAAAGCCAACATGTGGGATATATTTTTAAAATTATTATATTACTTAAAGTGGAATTGTAATAACATTTATCATTTAAATATCCTAAATACAATAAAGATAATGCATTATCTGAAGATGGGTCGCATGATTCAATCACACGTTTAAATTATGATAACCTACTCTGGCTACAAAAGTAATTAATTAAATTCAGTATTATCACGCATACTTTGTATTCATTCTTTATACTTTGTAAAATATTCGGATAACATGCAACCGAAATGGTTTAAAACCAGGCATGTTGTTTAATAAACCTAATGTGTGTTTCAAAAATCTATAAAATTATCACGATTAAGCATAGATAAGTATACGAATTCATTAACAGGTCTGAAGGTAAAAGTATCATTGGTTAGTAACTACAATTACCCACAAATTCACATAGAGGTGAGAGAATTTATCTAGCAAAGTTCAAAATCGTGAGCTGCCTTCATTAAAATATAAAGGGCGTCGCAGATAAAGTTGCCCATCTCCCGTTTGAATGCAAATACAATATTTCCGTTGTGTATTAATATAAATTAATATAATATAAATTTGTCGTTCAAATTTAATTGAGCTACAGTACAACAATGGACAATTTTATGCATAGTTGGCGCAGATAAAAGTGGCTCGTGTAAGTATAGAGTAAATGCAGACAAACGAATGACAAACGAATTGCTGAAATGGATCTACCAGTTATTGAAGATATTGAAAGTAAAACCTGCAGATCATACACAGCTGTGCACCTCTACCATACTCAGATGCACCCGGAATAAGGTTCCGATATCGATGGCGGCAGCTTCACGGCTGATGTTGTCTTTCAGTTCTTGTATTGTGTGCAAAAAAAAAGCTTAAGATCTGATTCATGGACTTGGGTCTTCAAGTATCCCCACAGGAAAAAAATCGCACGTTATTAGATTTGGGAAACTGGTGGATACAAATTTTAGCTAACAGTTTGTTCCGCAGATAAGACGTTATGTACTCGTTTGTCAATCGAACCTTTTTTTACATATCCTTCCAAAATTTGAATTATTTCTTTTATCGAGAAAGTCATTTTACAGAAGGCGAACAGCAAAGTGTATATGAAGTGATGAAATAAACTGAATTTATTTATTTATTTATTGTAGTAGAGCTAAGACCATTTGGCCTCCTCTTCCGCTCAACCAAATAGAAAAATCCTGAATACAATTTCCAGAAGGAAAACAGCAACGTGTATATGAACTGATGAAATAAACTGAATTTATGTATTTATTTATTTATTTTTTTATTGTTGCAGAGCTGAGGCCATTTGACCTTCTCTTCCGCTCAACCAAATAGAAAAATCCTGAATACAATATTCTAAACACATTAATGGTACACATAAACGACAAATAAAGGAAACAAAACAGAAATAATACAAATATTAGAAGAACAAGAAACTAAGTTAACAGCAATGAATATCTTAAAAATATGTGTATACACTATATATACTGAACTGAAATGATGACATAAGAATGCCAGCTATTGATTATTCATATTGAATAAAATTGCCTATTGCTGTACTGTAGCTCGATTGTTTTATCGACCAATTTTAGCTGAAATTCATATTAATTCACAACTGAAATATCGCATTTGCATTCAAAAGGGAGACAGGCCACTTTTATCTCCGCCACCCTGTATTATAATAAATTACATAGAAATATGTCTTATTGTTTGTTGTGCATATACATAAAATATTCACGCTTCACTAGGAATTCTGCGGCTTAAAATTCAACGGGAAATTTTATATTAAAATACAAAACTATTAAACAAAGACATTAATGCCACCATAAATAAACGAGAATATATCAAACATGTTTTCTACGAATTATACTTAAGTTTGTTCTAAACATTTAGTACGACCACCGTAAAAGAGATTCTTGATTAACTTGATCAGAGTTAAAGAAAGGAGCTTGGTACTATCGTGAACTTTTTGCTTCTGAGGAAGCGATAATATTTCAGTGAACCATGGCTTTTAAATGTTCGATTCCTTTGTCGTCCTCCGTAGACTAGTGGTAACGTGCTAGCCTCTAGTTTCCAAGGTCGCGGGTTCAAACCCGGCGGAGGGCGATGGATTTTTTCGGGGTAAAAATCCTTAGCAAGGCTTCCTTTGGAAGGGAAGTAAAGCCGGTGGTCCCGTGTCGTAGATTTACGGCACGTAAAAGAACCTCAAGCCTGATAAAGAGGCCTCTGAGCAAAATTACCGGTCTTTCACGCCCAATATGGAATGGGACGCTAAGAACCATAGTAGTTAAAGAGCGTCCATAAATAAAACTCAATTTTAATTTTTTTCGATTCCTAACACATTCTTATACATGATTGATCAAATGGGATGATATAGTAGTATATGGAATAGTCCAAACGCATAATATCTGGGGCTCCAAGTATTAAAGGTACTAATAAATTTACCAAATCCGCCAATTATAATTGGTATAAATAAGATATTTTTAATTCATTCTATTAATAATAAATATTTATGAACTGATTATGTATGAATATTGATTTGTGCAATGTCACGTTGTTAAGAGTGAAAATGTCATATGGTTGCTTTAAATTTAAAACTAAGCCTTTTAATTGGGCTATATTCTGTAGAGCCAAGTAGTCAGTGAAAACACTAAGTAAAGTGGTGCACACTACAAAGGATATTACGTGTTAATGAAAAATTCAGAATATTCCTGCTGCAGCAGTTGGCTTATTTTCCACAAAACAAAAATGCCTATAAATGAGGCTTTAACGAAAGTCTTTCTTTTTTTCTTTAACGAAAAATCCTTAGCAATATAGGAATCTATGGCAGACGCCATTTTCTTTATTTTCTTCCAACCTTAGTTTATTGCTCGTCGATTCATTCTTGCGGTATATGTCATGCTCACATTTGTAAATAAAATGACTCAAATTATATTCAGGGCCTATAAAAAATTAGAAACTCTTTGAAATCGAAGTTTGTGTTTAACGGAATTTTTAAAAATGTATGACTATCTGTTTCAGCACTAAGTAAAAGGGGTGCAAAAATCCTTTGCATGCAGTTAAAGAGCGTCCATAAATAAATCTCAATTTAATTTTTGGCTGTTTAATTGCTGTGGTCCTTAGCGTCCCATTCATATTGGGCGTGAAAGACCGGAAAGTTTGCTCAGAGGCCCCTTTATCAGGCTTGAGGTTCTTTTACGTGCCTTAAATCTATGACACGGGACTACCGGCTTTACTTCCCTTCCGAAGGAAGCCATGCTAAGGATTTTTACGCCCGAAAAATCCATCGCTCTCCGCCGGAAAACAGTGTCCATAAATAAAAAGCTCAATTTAATTAAATTTTTTAGCATTAATTTCTTTAATATGCAATTCAGTTAATGATGCCTTGAGAGTAGTTTAATACCTTATTGTGACCATCAAATGTTTTAAAATTGCAGAACAGTTTACCTAGAAACATAAGTAAAATGAATTCTGATGAATAGACAGCGCGTAAAAGAAAGTAATTCTAGGATTGCCGGAGGGATAGGATCATTAATATTTTGTTTTTATGGACTAGATATTCTTTTTTTTGCAGTATGTATTTTATATCAAATATACATCTTATTTATTGTGAGCAAACTCAGGGTTATTATTAAGGTATATAATTAATTAAGGTAATATTAGCACAGGGAATTAATTTGACGTGACACAAGTCTCTTTCTCTTTCAAACTATGTCTACTTTTGAATTACTCACAAGTTGGGGAAACTGTTTACAAACGAGGTTTACTTTGCTCTTATAAAATGAAATGTTAGGTAAAATATAGTAAAGACAACAATGCTTTTAGAAACTATGAAAGTAGAAAAATGCATATAATGAATCCATACAATACTTGGGTAGTATGCAATTAGTTGAAACACTTCGACAGAAACATCTACAGTAATTTTCAAAATAAATTGCTTTGAAGTAAGAACTCTCCCTATAGTTAATTAATTTCAGTATATAGGATTATTTGTAACAAAAGTTCTCAGAAATTACTAGACAAATTAAATTATTTACTTTTCATTACTTCAAGAATTGTAACAGCAATACCAACGATATTTCTTCATGGAGATTTATTTTTACACACTTTACAGGCTTACTCCAGATAAGTATAACCATTATCGCTTTTGGGACAAACGAAATCATAAATTACTATACTAACAAACATTTTCAGGCTGAAAAAGTCATGAATATTTTAATCGAAAATTAACTTTACGAGCTGTGAAGGAATTATTGAAAAAAGCAAAGGTGCTCTCCAGGAAGCGTTGAAAGTATGTGATCCACGACAGTGAGCTATCGAAGTTTAGTTCTTGAAGTAAATTAGTTGCGTGTTTAAACACGTCCTATTTAATAAAATACACATCAAAGTTTTCTTACTTTTGTTTCCAGGAAGGAAAATGCCATCGCTTTTATTTTACACTAGAACAAAAGTTTCTTTCAGAGTGGAAGCTGTATGGAAAATGTAAGTTTTTTCAGTACATGCTACCTGAACACATTAGAAGAAATCTAATGCGCAATACGTATTTCAGATTACTTTGTAATAATGCAAAAATACGAAAAGGATAAAAGTAATTATTTCCCAGTACTCAGATTTGACTAATTAAATTCTTAAATCATTGTGCAAGGAGAAATTTATGGGAGAAACTTTCACTCGGGTAATTAATTCTCAAATCCTTCTAAGCCCAACACCATTAAACAAAAACAGTGAAACATGTAGTTATTTACCATTAGATATAAAGCACGAGAACAGATAAATGAACTATTATGTACTCTACGCGTATATCTGATGTGCCGGTAGATATATTAGAAAAGATGTATAACTTGTTATACGGAAGTAAAATTTGGGGATGAGAAAGAGCAGAGTATGTAAATAAAACGCAGGTGGCATTTTGGAAAAGAGTTCTTGGAGTTTCACAAGGCACTTCAAATTCTGGGTAATGAGGGAGGTGAGATGTTATGAAGACATAGTACACTGTAAAAAAGAGCAGTGAAGTACTGGCTGAGGCTGATGCAGAGAGATAATTCCACACTACTATCCAAATGTTACAAACATCAGCGAGAAAATCTGCCTCCTAAGTTTTGGGCAGCTGATTTGGAAAGAGGTTTGATGGGTGGGATCCTTATGGCAAAGAGGTGAAATAAATGATACAAATATATGGAAAGGTATCAAAAGAAGACCAATAGACATAAGCTAACAGAAAATAAAATCGGATTGTAAAATTAAACCTTCTCTAAGGATAGCAAATGGAATAAAATTGAATTGGGGAAAAGAGACACATATTAACTTAGGAAGGAAGGAAAGATCAGGAATCGCATGGTTTAGACTGGGAGGATAGAGAGCACAGAAAATTACTGACCATTCTGGCAGAAGAATCTGCCCATTCTGTGGTTTGGATGAATACTGGGTACACATTTTGGCAGACTGGTAACAGAATGCTCACGGCGAACAATTAAATTCACAGAAAAATCCTTAATTCCTGCTAGAAGGAGACAAGCATGTTGGGATCTACTGGCTGACCAGTGGAACTGAAAAAACATCGGTAATTTCCTGGTTAAAGTGCGCGAAGCCAGATTAAATTTGTTCAGTTAGTCACAGGCATTTTATCTATACTTTTTTTCTTTGCTTTAACTTTAATTTTTTTATTTATGTCACCTTTAGCTTGTATCTTAGCTATGCATGTACGGCCAATGAACCATTCACTAAGTATTTGTGTAATAACTTTAAAATTTGACACCAATAAAAATACCGCATCTATCTATTTAGTTATTTACATTACACAGCAATAAACGTATGCCTATCTCTATCTTCAATATTCATCTCAATTCTTAAAGACAATAATGTAATTTCTACATAATATAGAAGAAAATGTTTTTTGTAGAATTAAGAAAGAGCTGTCTCCTTATCGCAACGAAATTGAATACTCGCCTTTGATTCGGTTATAACCATCTCATATTATTTCCTTTATCATTTCAATAAATATTTTATTCTTCCTTTGAGGTCTATATTCATAATTTACAAACATTCAGGGGTAAGTACTAAGTAATTCTACCATTTCTAGTTAAAATACCTATATATTTAATGCATATATGGATACAAAATCTGGCCAAATTTTTCTCAGAAAAATTTAAATATAATTAAAGTGTGACTTTTTCTATTTGAAACATTTGGTATAATGCACAATAAACGTTTTGATAACTGAAATTAAAAAGGTTTAGATGCAATAAAGTTAATATTGATTAGAAACCAATACATTTCCAAAGATTGGTGATGGATTTAAGAACTTTAAGCTTGTTATTTTATTACTGAGTTTATATACACAGCCAAAACGATAAGTACTCCCTTGTGTTTATTAGTTTACGTGTTTAATGAAATTTGCGACATTTTCCTAATGGTAATACAGATAGGTTTTAAATATACACTCGGAACTCGCAAGCAACATATATGAACTCAAAATTGAATATTTAACGTAGAATCATTTGATTATCTTGATAGATAATGTTATATTATTATTATTATTATTATTATTATTATTATCATCATCATCATCATCATTTCGACATTTATCTCAGTTTAAACAAAAAAAATGACTTCGGTACAAATGAAACTGAACAAATAAAAGCTTACATTTTATAACTTCAGCTTTGATTATACTGAAGTAACACATATTTAAAAGCAGATTAACAGCTAAACAGGCTATACCGTTAAATAAGTTAAGTAGTTAGTTAATAAGTTTATGACACACCGAAAATACGGAAAATAATTCACAGATGGACAGATATCCAGCCAAGTATTATCATGCATACTGCAAAAGGTACAATTATACAAGACCCAAAAATTGAACTAAATGAACTGGAAAATATCTATATGACTGAAAAATTAATGTTTGCTATCCAATAGAAAATAACAATTTCGCTATTATCTGTAGTAATAAGATGAGAGCTCAAGGTTTTAATAATAAATTTAGTTGTTCGAGATATTTGGAGCTGAGTTTCATTTATTTATTAAAATATATCCATAATATGCACTTGTTAAACGTAAATAATAATAATAATAATAATAATAATAATAATAATAATAATAATAATAATAATAATAATAATAATAATACACTTAAAGATGTTAATGTCCAGCCTGGTATTTTAATTCTCGATTACAGTCTTTCGGATGAAAATCAAAGTTAAAAACATAACACATGGCGAAAACTAAGGCGAAACTCAGTTGCAAGTCGAGCTGATAAATTGAAAACGATAAACTTAAATGGATAAAATCGGCAGGATAGAAAACCACGGCTAGTCAAATTTCAAATGTTTATCCAGAATTAATTCACTTAATACATGGCCAAATAATGTTAAACCTGTTGTTAAAAGTAATATTGAGATGAGATTCAACTGACAGAACTGGAAGTTTACATTACAGCATTTATTATTCATTGTAGCAGGGGCCATTGAGCCCCCTCTTCCGCTATACCATTGGAAAATAAATATAGTAAACGCTGTACGTAAATATAATAATAATAAAAACCATAATCCTGATACAACATATACTCTGGGTATTTAAGGGTTCCCATAGCTGAAATTAGCTCAAAATTTTCAAAACAATTACAAAAATAGCTTCTTTGTCTATGCTTTGAGCCTTTAGCTTCAATTCATACTTCAAACGTTTGCTCTCAGAGCTTCAACATAAAAATCCCAAGAGCACATGGTCTAATGGGCTATATTTACCTCCAATGCCTTTTATTTGACTTTGATTTTTCTTACACTTTTGCACATTGAAAATGTTCTATACGATGTAGTTTGTCACATCTTTCAAATTTTTAGCAGAAAGTCGGAGAGAACGAACTTAAAAAACGAATATATGGTTTTTGCTACACTTTTAAAGTGCTCAAGGTGTGACATAATTCGAGCACTGTTTGTTACAACCATTGTATTTAAAAACTTTAAAAATTATTCTAAAACAACCAGAACAGTGAAAATAATCCTATATGTCAAAATTATATATTAAGTATTTAAATAATATGCTAAAATTTTTTTTTCTCAAAATTACAATTTCTGCATCGTTTAGGTAACCTAATTAATTAGCACAATAAAAATAAAATAAAACAATTTCCCAAACACATATAAAAGATTTATATATGAAATTCAAAACGCACTTGTACTTGTTCTATAGCAGCATGTGACAAAATTTTGAAAAAGTAGGTATAACTGCAAGATTTAGAAATTTCATCTATGGTACCTTCAGAGCCCAATGTTGATATGGTAATGCTGTTTATAAATGTAATAGGTTACGTATGCTTTACGAGATAAGGATATACGATTTGTTTTGGAGAACAGGTATGTTTACATCTTCTAATAATTTCAAAGCTGTTTATAAGATTTTAATTTTTCAAGAAATTGACTTATCAACAGTAATATATTTTCCAACTCCTGCCACCGAATGGTATATCTCATAAGAAACAATACACTTTTGAGATTTTCCTCTATAATCTTTAAAATTATATTTCAATTACTACAAAATTAGTAATTATGGAACACATACTAAAATATCTGGTATATTAGAGCTCAAACTATGTATCAGTCAAAGACGCTTTTAGAATACAAATAAGATATAACATCATTAAAATTATAAAGATTTTTCTAAATTGAAAGCACATTTTCCCACACACTATTTAAAGTGTGGAACGGCAACAAAATGAATTTCTATATTCGGCCTGAAGAACCGGAAGTTTTACTCAGAGGTCTCTTTATCAGGCTTGCGGTTCTTTTACGTGCTGTAAATCTACGACACGGGAGCACCGGCTTTACTTCCCTTCCGAAGGAAGCCATGCTAAGGATTTTTACGCCCGAAAAGATCCATCGCCCTCCGCCGGGTTTGAACCGTGACCTCGGGATATCAAGGTACCCCTAGATCACGAAGGACGACAAACATGTTAGGGGAACACTGACACTGATATTACTATATTTGCTGGTTTTTGTTGTTAATTTAAAATTAATCGTATTTACCTCTTGAGTGTGTAAGCATTCCTATTATTTTGATTCTAGTTCGGATTGGAGATTATATAAGTTTGACATTATTCAAAGATTTACACTGAAAAATATAATTGTATATCAAATTTTAAGCGTGTTTTCCGACAAACTCTAAAATTATTACTTCAGATTTATAAAATGAAATGTAATAGGAGTAAAGTGAAATTATTTTCACATAGTAAGGAATATCAATTTTCTTTTACACAAGTGATTAGTCAAAATACAAACAATTAACAAGTTTCAATTTCTTACAAAACTAAGCTCTATGCTGTGGATCAAATGTTTGCTCACGAGTATTGGAGAACAAGAATGTATTTTAATGGTGAATTACGAGACTTAATCTTAAGTATAACATTCAATGCATACTTCATTAATAAAATTTTGGTTTTCTCACATCTATATTCGAACAAATTTTCTTCCTGCTTAGGAGAAAAGAGCACAGATATTCTCCACACCAACTAAAGTAAGTTACAGTATACATTTGTACTAAGTTATTATCAAGAGTACAGTCGATTAATAATTCTATAAAGTTAATAGTAGTTGTGGTAACAGTTATATTCAATTCCATTTGTTTCAGCGAATAAAATGCAACACGTTTTAAGAAGTGTTTCATAATATTTAAATAACAAACAGGTGATTATAGATATTAAAAGATCCTCCAGGAGTATCCCAAAATTTACATACACTGCTGTCTAAACGGTAAATATTTAACATATAATAAACTATTTTATTTTTAGTGAGTTTTCAAACAACATTATTGGGAATTTATTGCTAAATTTGAAGAAAACTAAATCTGCAGGACTTTAATTTCGAAAACAGTATTTCTGACTTAATAGTAAGGGTGCAAAGTTAGGCAATTACTTTTTCCAGGAGATTTAAATTTTAATATCTTATTGCAGACATATAACTTCCTTAATATTGCTAAAACAGAAGCCAAATATTAAAAAAGGAACGTCCATTTGCTACCTCTGTAAATTGTTATGCGTTTTACTGTTAAAGAAAATTAAATTTATGCTATCTCTTGATATTTTCAAAAATTAAACAGCGGGCTTAAACCATTCTATTTCGCGTATTATTTGTGGAGTGATTAAATAAATTTCAGCTGCACTTCAGGATGTGATTTATGAGCAAATAAAGTGGTGTAGAAACTGATTCATTTTAGAAATTGTAACCCGTCTCGTTTTTCTAACTGTATAGACAATAAAAATGTTTAAAGATATGGTAACCTTGAGGAAAATGTGACAAGTTTCCAGGAATTTTTTCTTCTGGTCAGCAGTAGGGATGCACTTCAAACTGTGCACCTTAACACACCTGGTAGAACCTTGCAGTAGACGTTAAAGGTTCTACAGCCTAAAAGTATTCATTTTTATCTGGTAATTCTATTACAACCAAAAAGGGAGGGGGTTGAATGTTTTACTATAGGGTAACTCAAATAGCAGAGTTTCCAAGGAAAAAACTCCCCTTCAGCAATAACCGGCTGCAGGTTTTTCCAAAGAATTCTTCAACCATTACCGTCAAGATTAAAAGCTGTAACGTTCATCCCAGACTCCCTATAGTGTGACATAAAAGGGACGGGACATGAGTTCGAGCCTCGGACGAGCTACCCATCCATACAACAGTAATTATTTAGATATACCATCTCCGGAACGTGTTCTAGCAACGGGTTCAGCTGCAGTAGCTGTTAGGATTAATAAAAAATCCACCAGCTTTGTGTCAGCGTAATCGGAGTTCGAGTCCAGACGAGGGCAGAAAAGGAGGAGGCGTGTCGTGCTCTATTCGTCATCCCCTTTAACCAGGGTTCGATTCTAGACCGGTTCTTCCTATTGGACCGAAAGGGAACATGGCGGCGTCGCATCACAATTTCTTGATTGGTACATAATTGGCAATGCAAAGAGGATTTGCTCACTGAATATTTCATTCGGGACCTCGCGACGTATTCAAAGGTTAAGAAAAAACGTGTCAGGAAGAAATTTAATACTATATTGTAATTGTGAACCGCAGGATGATTCCGTTAAGAAAACTTTTCTAAGGAAGCACCTTGGGGCAAAGTTAAACAAAAACTTAGACATGCTGAAGGTGTCGTCTTTACCTCCTACATTTTACTGGATCTGAATACGCACCGTCCCAGTGAGGAACAATAGTTTCTCTTGCCATGCACAACTTACGTTCTCAGAACCTGCTTTTATAGTCATGTCAGATTACAGAATACCATTTGATGTAGTACATAAATATAAACTGTAAAATATTACGGAAATAAACGGTAACCTAGCAGATATTGTAAACCATATTCCTGAATTGAGTGTAAATTAATTAATACAAATCTAATATATGCCTTTCTAACGATATTTGCGTTCTGTACCTCTTACTCGTGTTAGATAGAGGTAGCGTTGTAATCCAACACAAAACCTGGTATAGAAATTTCTATGAAAATGCACATCTGGGGTGGGGCCTGAACCCCACACCCCGTCTGTCTGTCCGTGAATACCATAGATATAAAACAAAACTTCTCGTTTCTGTCCAGCACTTAACATGGCAACACCTAACCAATTTAAGTTTTTTACGAAGTTAAATCCACCACAAACGACATTTACATAGGAAAATTGGTTGTTATATTATTTTTTCTCAAACTATACTCTTAGTTTTAAATAAAATGTCATTTGTTTGAGATATTATCATGGAAAAACAATGTATATCTGTAGATGGCCTATGAAGTTTCTTTCATTCTTATTGAATTTTATATAACTATGAAGCAGTAAGAGAAAGTCGAGATTTACTTTAGAAACGAAAGCAGAGTTCATTAAAATATATAAGTTATACCAAATTTTTTCTTATAGCATTAGGTATTAACGAAATATTTAATGCCATTAGTTCCGCTCTTTTCTTTCTCGTCAGCTCATGTAACGAGTACATAGTATAAAGGCTAGCTTATTCGAGTTAATTTTAACAGAAAATTTATCTATGTGCCTGTTCAACTGTAACAATGCACCCAATCGTTTCTGTCATATATTTCTCTTTTAATAGTATCAAGAGAAATAAGCTTTTATGTAAATAATATGCAGAGTGTTTATAAAACTAAATAACGGTTGTCATGTGAATTTAAACATACCTTTTCATATGTAGCATTCATATAATAGGCTTATTTATAATTGGTTTACACTAATTATGATAAAATTCCAAAGCAAATGTCATAAGTATTTTTATCTACAGTATATAAAGACAACATACAGTACATTTTTTGTCAGTAATTCGTTCTGAGAAAGATGTGATTACTGTCTTAAAGTACTTCAGACATACGGAGTAGACTTCAGTGTAGAAAATAACAAAATAAAAGCAAAAATATAACAGCAAACATGTATGAAATGGATAGCACCACAAAAATGTTTGAGATGAATAGTTATTTAGAATTAAGACTGTATTTTAGAACACTTTTATTTGCAAATGACCAGGTTCTAACATGTAACTCAAAGAATAATTTAAAGCTATTTAGCAACTAAATAATTTATGTAACAAGTACGCACCAATTAAAGCAAAAGGCTTCATATTTGAAGGATCTTATGTAATTTCACCAAAAATAATTTTAGAAGAAAAAATTATAGAGCAAGTAAACAATTTCACAACTCCTATCTAGGTTGCAATGTTTCGATATTAAAAATTAATAAGTTACAAATAAGATATGCAAATTAAATCGTATATGCGGTAGAATAAAAAGATATCTTGAAACTCACAGGAAAGAAAATAAACTAAATTTTTATAAAGTAATGGCGGTGCCCATGTTGTTATATGGTTCAGCATGTTGGGCACTTCATAAAAAATTAATAAAGAAAAATATAAGCCGCACAAAAGAGATTCCTAAAGGGTGTTTGAGGCTATACTCTATTATAAAAAAGGAGAAATAACGACATCAAAAAGGAATTTGGAATTTTTAAGTTAATTGAGAAGATAAACCGATATAATAAAGGAAAAAATTGTGGATAGAGTGGAATATTATCTCTTCCCAAAATTTATACTAAATTATAAAGCTATAGTCAGGAGAAACATCGGCAGACCAAAGTAAAGATGGATACAGCAAGCATTTAATTCATGAGATCAGAAAAAGCCTTTCGAGGCTTAATCTCTGATGATAATGGTGATTATGCAATTTGCAAATGCTATATATAGCTCAATGAGAATGGAGTAGTTTCCGCAGCTAAACATAGAAAGACCAAGATAAGCAGTTTATTCATCTTAAATATATAGTATTTAATGAGCATCGTAGAATCAGTTTTAAAAATACAAAATAAGGAATAAATATTCCTGAAAAATATTTGCCATTCGATCACTGGTGCTTATTATATTTTGGGTTCTGTGTTATGCTCTTCACGAACACACACGTGGATCCTTCTTTTGAACTTTTTTCTTTGTGGCAACATTCAGGTGATACCAAAGTGTATTTCTGGAGGAAATGTCAATATGGGATTTTTTGTTATAATGCAATGCTTCCTCTATCTTATCAGACAAAAATCAGTTCGCCTTGCTTACTGTTCATTTGAACAACATAAGGAAGTTTTAATAATAACAAAATTTCATTTGAGTAAGAAAAACATTGTAAATACACCTGATCTATGCAGATGACCAATATATAATAAAAGGTGGTTAAGGTAAACCACAAAATTCTGCATACTAATTCAAAATTTTAAGCTTTAATATACACACATAAGATATAACTTTAGTACACCAGAGAATAAAATAAAAAATGTATTTCGGTGAAGAGAAACAATAAAATAAGCATTCAAATACTCTCCTAGACACCCGTTGCAGAGATCCTAGCTGCTATTATGAAGAAAGATAGTCTAACAAAATATCATAGTTTCGGGACACAGAACACTGAAAATAATTAAAGATAGATAAATTCAGATGATGTTTTAGATGTTTTACTTTTGTGATCTGCAATAGAGAGAAACACATATTTAAGTAACAGAAATGATGTAGGTGAGAGGAATGAAGCAATATTAACCTAGGATCAGAAGCAAACAAGAAACGATGCAGACATAATTTCAGCTAATGAGGATATTGAACAATATAGAAACAGATGGAAACTGGATTTAAGCCGTACTAAGGAGAATAGATGGTTTAGACTGTCTACAGTGACTCCAGGCCGTCTGTGTGTTAAACAATTCTAGCATGCAAAATAGTGCACAGAAAATTATAATTTGGCCATTTAACCATTAAATAAACAATACATAGGCTATTAGCACAAAATCACAGCAAATACTAGGCTAATCAAAACAAAAAGTTCATTAACACCATACGTATGATTATTAACACCCATATTTTCAATTTGTTCTTGGACGTTATTTTATAAAGCACTAGCATGTTGAGGCAAACGGTTACAAGGCTTAGAATCAGTATTTATAAAGTGTGTGCTGTCTTATACAATCTGGCCTGATATATCTGTAGTAAATTGTGTGATCGAGGAAATGTTACACTCCTATCGAATAAGAAATAGCAAATTTAGTTTATATATAATGCATGAAATTAACTTAAAATTATAAATGAATAACATTTTTATATACAAATGCTTGAAACGCTATCTACACCTAGCAATCAATTGGAATTATTATTATTATTATTATTATTATTATTATTATTATTATTATTATAATTGCACTATTTCCTGCAAAATATAAACCTTAGTCACTTGGCAGCAGTGCAGAAAGATCAAACGATATTACAGTTTTTAAAATGTTGCGTTTTGTTAGTTTTATAATTTGTTGAAAAACCTTTTTATCGTTTTTGTGTGGGTGTTTAAAAATTACTTTACATGCATTTAGTAGAGCAAGCCTTTGGAATAATACCTAAAATAGCGGCGAAATGGACTTTGATCTAAACGGAGGAAAACAATAATTTAAGTCCGAAATTTTTAACATTTATATTGAACTTCCTCATTAACGCCTCAGATTTTTGGACTGTAGAAATTTATTTATCAGCAGATTAAATTATATGTCGGTGACATTGTCAGGTATTAAACAGAAAAACTGACATGCTAAATAAATATAAAATGACTTGTAAACACCACATATGCAGAAGCTGAAGAATCGGAGAGTTTAAAAAAATTAAAACTAATAAAATGAGAAATATAGAAAACCTGTTATCATGTTTGTTTTTTATGACAAGAAAGAAAAAATGAGGCTCTATTAGTCTGGCTGCCAGAATTTTTTAATTGGAGATAAATATTTCTGGATTCAGTATACATAAATATTAACCACAAGGTCATCGTCACAAAGAAGTACTAGGGAAAAGAGTAGACGACCTGCGACGTCAAACAGGCAGTAATGCCTGCCTACACTCTGTAGTGGTGGCGGCGGCCACAAGAACCTGTTTTGGCCTCATTTCTCTCTTACTTTAGTACTTCATTCTTGTGGCTTGCAATTTGCAGCTGTTACATTGAATTCGTTCCGTCTCTCAAAATGAACTATACAGGCGGAAGGAGTTAGAAATACTTTCACAGTTTTGGAGGTGTTAATCATCTTGTATAATACTATGTGGCTATTGCAAGTCGCGTGTTTGAAAATTCGGAACATGTAACCTGCAACATATGTACAGTGCAACGACAAGATTCCTATGCAATGCATAATATCGTTAAGAGTATTTCGAAAATATTCCATTCTTACGTTCTATAATAACTACTTATAGTAAGTAGAGGAGATATTGCATTCTATAAAAAAATAGATACGGAAATTTCATCGTAAATACACGTTTTGAGGCCCCCGAATAGAAAATAAGTTTTAGAAAAATATCCAGGTATGCATATGCGTTTCTGTTTGTCTATCTGCCTGTGAACAGCATAACTGAAAAATATAAGTCATTTAAATATTAAACTTGGTATTTAAGGATGCGACACGAAGATTTCCAAGAAAATCCCACCCCAAACTACCGTTTACTACAATTTTTTTCGCTTTCTCAAAAATGGCTTAAACGATTTTGATTAAAATACCATGTTTAAGGCATTTTCATGACATACCTTAATGCATAGATATGTGCATAACTTAATTCTTCTGGGAAGTCTCTGAAGTCCTTTTATTCTGAAAGACTTGTTTAATTAATGGAATCAATTGTTCTTTCACACAAGCCGTGTGTTAGACAGGGTTGGAAAGGTAGAATCAGATGACTGAAAAATTCAATGCCATAGTCGTGGTTCAAATCCCAGCTATAGCATTGAATTTTTCAGTCATCTGATTCTACCTTTTCAACTTGTATAATTGTTAAACCGCAAGAGATAGACAAAATCCTACTACACAAAAACTTAAAACTCGTTAAAGCACACAATTGACGTCAAATAAAGTTATTTGTTGCGTTAACCATTTCCTAGATATTCGCTGTTATTGATTTGAATTTTAAAAAAGTTATACTTCTTTCAAGTGGAATGTCGGTATCCATTTTTCTCGTGGTCATGTACATAACATAGAATTTGAAAGCCATTAGTTAGCGATGCGATTTTTAAAAATCTGACCATCTATTTAGTCTACTCCTTTCTTCTTATACCTATAATGAAATGTGGAAGTGTGTAATGCACTTTTATCTCGATAAACAACACTAGATAGAAAAATAAGCTTTTGTAAGAATAGTAGGTAGAAGAGATTTATATAAGTGCAAAACAAGCGTTTTTTCAAACTTAATTTCTAAGGAACAGCGTTAGTAAAACAGTGATAATAGATCAATCCTGGATGGTGAAGGATAGATGAGGAAAGGGGTCAACATCCAACAAAAACTATTATATGATGAATAATTGGATTATTAGTAGAAAGAATGGTTTCCGGGCGTGTGGGTCGGGTCTACTGGAACAACTATTCTTTCCAGATGTTTCGTTCGAGCTGCGACGAACATCTTCAGTAGCGTTTCCGAAAGCCTTCGTTGTTTAATTGGAGTTACTCATTACCATAGTGAGTAAAGGTGGAGATGGACGTTAATCGATGAAATAATCCACTTTTAAGGACGGTTAACGTTAAAAATAAGGTGATTTCATTCTTATTAAGAGGAAAAGGTAAACATATGGCCTTAACATCACAAAAAACACATTTTAGTGCTTTTTTAGATTTGTTTTCAATATACCGAACAGTTTATTTTTATACAAAAGCGCTTACAAACTTTTATTTTAATGCTTCTAATATAATATGTATGTGGTTGAAAATAGTACTTTTCGAGTAAATGTAGTGGATTTTACTTAAAGATTTATGATTTGACAAATATATTACTCATACTCGATCTTAATATTTAAATTTACTATAAACAGACATATTTATACGTTGTTCCTATAATTTGCAAGAAGTCGTGAATTACTTTGTCTATATGGTCCTTAAAACACAGTTTTTGTGAATATTAAATTATTTTACGCCTATAAAGAAATGAAACTATCATTTTAAAATGAATGTAATTCAAGATTTACAGATTTTTATGACCATTTTATTAAAATGTTGTTTCCTTTCCCAATTTTGTTGTAGATTTTACTCAAACTAATTATCTTGTTTATGGTATTTACGAATTTATTTAGGAGAGTCCAAAATGACAAGTTGCATTTGGGGAAACTATTCCAGGAATAAAATTTAATATTATGTTAATAATCTTTATTATTATTTAACAGGTAGTAAAATCTTTAAAGTGTACAAGAGTTAGCAATTTAGTAACCAGATATTTCTTACTTGTTGTACCTATACTTCCATTATCCTGAAAATATTGTGGAAATACAAATTTTAGGGAGGTTTCAAGATTTTCTTCCGTCATATAGATTATATGTTATACACCGGAGGGGAACACCTCGCATAATGTGATCTACATAGGTTTATTGTAGCCACATCCCCCAGCATGAAGGAATGAAGTGAAGGAATTACAGGAGGGTACAGGCCACAGAAACGCGCAAAAGTCCCTAATCGCTTCAGGCTCGAAGAGAATTTAGTGCTAGAGCTGTCTACAGAGGGCGATGAACAAACCGTCAACCAAGCAGCCAGGGGGAGTACTCTTTCCTTTGAACAAGATCCGCGCCATCTATGCGGTACCGTCACACGCCACGAAACCTAGAAGTGCACCTGAAAATTGAGAAGGAAACGGAATAAAAGGGAAATGATGGAAAGGAAATTGAAGTAGATTAGAATCAACTCCAGCATTCACCTATTAAGCGGGAAAAACCACGAAAAACCCAAGGTGAAAGTGGGAGGTCGATGGGAATCCAGCCCGAGACATGTCAAATGCGAGTTCTTCCGTCATACACGATTTATTATAATTAAAAATCCAGAGGAACTGTCTCATATTTTCTCTCATATTAGGCAGAAGGTAGATAATGGGGAACTATAAAAGCCTTCCCTCCCATTATACTCGGTGAACGTTTGTTTCAACCAGGAGCATACAACAAAAGACGTTAAGAAAAGACTAATTTTCTTCACTTAACATTACTACCTATGGTGATGCAGTGGAGAAAGTCTCAGCTTATCTAAAGTAACAATAGAAGAAATCGCTTCAGGCAAGGTTGATGATGCATTAGATTCTCAACTTCCAGAACTTCACAACTAATCTAGCTCAGAGTGTGCACTAATCTTCAGTAATTCCTTTAATGAATATGAAGTTTTTGTTTCTTTAAACACATTGACAAAGTTTGTGGAACACTAGCTGAGTTTCTGCAGCTGTTGAAAATTTCTATTGCCTAAGAGATATACACGAAATTTTACCAACGATTATAGAGACAACTGTATTTTATATTTTGTTCTTATAATTATACTTTTTAGAAGCTGTGACTACAATGTGAAATCTCTAAACTAATTTATTTTTTCTGATTGATTGTCCTATTTTGAACGTCTCAGCCAGTTAATTTTGTCAGAAGCACGAAGAAATACATTTATAGGTCATAGTAACGACTTTGAGAAGGAAAATAAAGTCTGAAAAATCTGAAACTTTGAAACATGTTCTATAAGGTGACGCCCTAACAAATATTATTAAACTATTATCCGATTTTGAAAGGCTAGCTTTTTAAACTGATGGCTTCAATTAATTTAATATATCTCATACTGTTCTTTATCGCTTTACCGCTTATAATTTGTAATTTGGTAGAGCCGGCTATTTGTAATAGCGTATTGTTGTTCGTAAAAAGGAATGTGAAACATTTGCGCATCGTCTGATTTTCTTAGCATTCTCCCGACAATCTTTGAAGTTCTGGAAGTGCTGCATAGTCTATAAGTGCCCTTTGGTGGTGAAACAGTCATCAGTCGGAATGAGCGAGTAATTTATAGATAAAATTTACAGTATGAAAAATTCCATATCTTTGTACCTTCTCTTGTCATCTTCCTTGGTGAAGGGGTACCATGCTAGCTTCATTTCCGAGGTTGTCGGTTCAAACCTGATGGAGGATGGTGGATTTTTTCGGGTGTAAAAATAAATCCTTAGCATTCTTCCTTCGGAAGGGAAGTAAAGCCGATTGTCCCATGTCGTAGATTTACGACACGTAAAAGAAACTCAAGTTGATAAAGCGGCCTCGAGAAAAATTACCAGTCTTTCACGCCCAATACATAATGGGACACTAAGAACCACAGTAGTTAAAGAGCGTCCATGAATAAAACTCACTTTAATTGTTGTACCTTCTCTTTAGTCCCATAGTTATTTAAGAACATAAAAGCTACAAAGTTTTTAATTATTGCAAAAACCATTAATATATAAAATATTGCTGAAGCTGGTGAATATGAAGATTCCGCACTCCCACACCTCCAAATTACTCCCTTTTGAAAAGACGCACAGTATGCGACCAATGAGAAAACTAATCTTTTCAGTTGGCTTCCAGAAGCCGAAGTCCCGTGGTTGAAATCCCGGCTATGGGATTGAATTTTTCAGTCTTCTGATTCTAATTTCAACCCTGTCCTACACAAGGCTTTTGTGGAAGAACAATTAATTATTACGATTAATTTTCTCAGTTGCTAATTATAAAATATTGGTTGACTGATTTCTGGACGCATTGTCTCTCCTACGATAATTTAGCATCCATAACCATATGCAAACATATGCTTGTAATGAAATACACACATTTTCTGTAGAATAATAATTACTTTCTACTTCATGACATTTTCAATGAAAAATCAAAGCATTCTTTGCAAGTATGCTCCTTTATAACTGTAATGTGTTTGTTTTATAGTACGTAAGCTATGTAAATTCTTTTTAGTATTTTAGAAATTTATGAATTGAAATTAGGTGTTGTATAGTCCATGTCCGTCAAAAAGAATAGGCATTTCAGTTATGAAAGAATAATCAAAATCGGTTGAGTGATTTCTGAGAATACCCTACACACACTCCACATACACGCACACATAATATCCTATATTTCATTTATAATATTAGCATAAAGAACACGTGACAATGTAGTCATTATATTAATGCATTGTAATAGCCCATGAGCAATATGAATCTCATTTTCAAAATTAAGTATTTTGCTACTCAAAGTATTTGTTGTTATTTCTAAAACAAAATTTCAATAAAAATAAGTTTACTGTGCAGCTGCATTCTTACATTAGGTGGATAAAATTTCAAGGTAATGCTGCGATAGCTTTGGTAAAACGGAAGACAAACAATGAGGACATAGCTTCCATTTGAAGTCAGCTTTATTTAGACCACTTGATAATGAAAATCATGCTCAAGATACTAACCACATGCCTAAAGTACTGTTATGGCTTTTATGCTTTTGGTTTTCTTCAACTATCTGTCTGTAGAAAAAAATACGTCCGAAAGCAACGCTAGGTTTATTTTAAAAGCGTTATTGCTGCATCCAGTAGTATTTATTTCTATACCAGGTTCTAAACAAATATGATATGGTTTACTTTAACATATCAGTGTAAGCTGATGTTGGTCATTTCCGAGGTATTATTTCTTATTGGTTTGAATTTTCAAATAATTGTACTGTTTAGAAATGTTAAGTTGATATTCTTTCATTTCTCGTGGTCAAGCAAAGAGAATTTCAAAGCCATCACATAGCGATACGATTTTTAAACATCTCAATAGCATTCTTATACCTACAGTGAAATATGTAACGGTGCAATGCAAATTTATCTCAACAAGAACTAGATAGAATACCTTCTGTAAGAATAGTTTGTAGAAGAGTAAGTAAAGATGTCCTGTGAATACAACATATCGTTTTTTTCAGCAGAAATTATAAACGCTTATATAATATATCCACTACAAACGTTTAGAAATGAACATCTACTGTAGAAAGTTGGAGTGTCACTCATTAAACTTGGCTGTTTTGGAGAAGAAACCTCGCTTTGAGCCATTGCATCAGCTGGAAGTGGAGGCTAATGTGGGCCAGGATGGGAACGGAATTCGCATTTAGTCATAAAGCAAACAGGACGTCTTAAAATAGCAGGATATGACGTGCCGTTAGGGGATGAAGTCCTGGACAGACATTGAACAGCCCATCTTCCGATCGTTTGTTTCTTGTTTCTTACATACAAGCTGTATGTTTCATTTCTGCACCAGAGAGAAACTTTTAAAATACTGAGGAGTCCATGACATCTATATCAATTAATTTCATATATCTTACCTAATGTAATAACGTCATACTGAATATGTATATGTATACTGAATATGTGAGAATTATTGTAGCGTACTATATAAATTATTTTATATGCAGCATGGCCTAAAAAAATAACTTGTAACATAGTGCACACGAACTAACAGCTTTACATTATTGCACTAGTGCGATACAATTTTATACCACTTTGGTTTGAAGTCCATTGCATTTGTACATGTTTAATAATTCGACTTGGTTTGATTAGGTTTTACTTTTCATCATTTCCTTTTACACGATTAATTTCTCATGGCAGTCGCATAGCATGTTAATATAAATCGTCATACTTAAATTATTCCAATTCGTTATATTGGAAGCCTTGCGCTTTCTTTGGTCTAAAACGTTATTCTTTAATCTAGTATAATCTACATAAATATTAAATGACGGCAATTATGAGTTCAGAAGAAACTGAAATGGAAGAAACAGGTGAAATTGCAGAAGCATCAGAAAGAATAACACTAGAGCTACTTACCCTAAAAATTCAGGAAGCATTATGATATAGCATTTAGTCGCTATCACTTTAATTTCACTGACAATGACTGCTAGCGAATCAACAAAACATCAAAACATCTGACATCTCAACGCACACGAAAGTTGATCTCGTTTCTAGCGTCATTTATCTTGTTTCAAGAATCTCGCTACACACGCGAGTAGACCTTGATCTAAACATGATTTCTCTTAGTTTCGGACTCAATATAGTAATATTATTGATATTTTACAAATTCAAGCGCTGTCGAAAAAATAGTGTATGCCACAAGTGTTAAAAGTGGTTTTATTTTGCTCGTAGGGTTGTGAAACTCTGCCTACGGCCTTCGTTTCGCAAACATTCCACTCGTAAAATAAAACCTTGGTTTTAAAACTTGTACCATAATCTATTATCCGTTACTGCCATATAAACTGCGTTTGTTATTTTAATCAACGTATTCAATTAAAAGGTTTTAATCCATTGTTACAATATTTTAATATCTGAAATAGAACTCTACAGCTCTAGTCAAAATCTCAGCCTTCCGAAGATGAAGAAAAGTCTTCACCTTCGCAAAATTGTTAAAAGCAAATACAGCATAATAGAAATTGTATCGCTAACTCAAAAAATAGGTTAATATTTTTGACTCAATATTTTATGTCCCACTCACGAACTAATTTTCACGTTTTTATTTACGATTAATGTATTCATTAGCTTAGAATGATATAACCACAATGACGATGGTCTGCTTTCACTTATCCTTTTCACGTACTAAATTTTCTTCGTTTTCTCCACTCACAAAATGGTTTGTACTCTTTATCATGCAGAAAACCAGACATTTGGGGACCAATTCACTGCCCTCTTAGAAACCATTAGAACGTCTTCAGGAATAAGCATTTCGCCGTTACTCCGTACAGATTTCTCCGTTTTTCCGTACACGTTTCAATTTACCAGCATAACTATCTACTACAAATTTCAGTTTATTTATATCCATTATTTCCAAGACATCCAGCATTGGTGCCACAATGTTTCCATGCATGTGCAATGATAACTCTTCGTATTTTATTAATAATTACTCGGATAAAGCATCACATGTCACCCGAGATTAAAACATATTTACAGTTTCAGGAAAATTACAACTACCGGCAAACTTCGGCGTTATTAATATGTTTTTTATCTCTTATACCGTATATATTACCATTACCTATGAAATTCAGTATTATTGATACAATAATAGTAAACAATAGTGAATAGTGAACAATAATAGGTAACGAAAACTAATCATTATATCGCTTGTCTCCAAAGCGTCTTTTACGTTTTATAAAGGTGTGTTTTGAGTTTTATCCATGTTTTGCGTTTTATAAGAGTATACCATTAGTTTTTGTTCCCCGAATACTATAAATAAATAAATAAATTGAAATAAAGCTTTGTAGATTGTTTACGAAGTATATGCATGTTTGGTTGTTTCTATGACTGCAACTGGTGGACTGTCAAATTCATCTTCTTTCCTCATATTTACTTTTTCAAGCGAGATTTAAAATGAAGACTACAGTAACGATGCGTGTTGATTTCTCTTGTTACCAGCAAACTATTCTCAATATATAAATGTAAATTGATTTATATTGTTACGAGCAACCTATTCTCAATCACATAAATGTAAATTGATTTATATTGTTACGAGCAAACTATTCTCAGTCACATAAATGTAAATTGATTTATCTTGTTACGAGCAAACTATTCTCAATCACATAAATGTAAATTGATGTACCTTGTTAGCATCAAACTATTCTCAATCATGTAAATATAAATTGATTTCTCTTGTTACCAGCAAATTATTCGTCAATCACACGAAGGTGAAGGATTAAGTAAGCTTTGGCCGAGTTGAATAAACTGTCACTTATAATTAATTTGTTTTTTGAAGTTTGAAAATAAACATCGTTAGATATACGAAAATTAGCAACTTATTGTAATAAACACGTTACAAAATAATGTTCAGTAACTCTTGAGTCTTAAAAGACGACCGAAACACATAATCATTTTGGTAGTATCTTACCGCACTTGTTACGTAAGCTTTACTTTTGTTACTTGTATCCTGAGTAACTATTGTTTTGTCAAATAACATAGTAATTAACCGCAAATACGTTTAACTGTTTCACTCTTTAGAAGTGTAAATCTTTTTTACTTCCTCTGTATGAAATGGAGGAAGCATTGTATTCTACATATAAATTAAATGTTAAGATTTTACCCAAAATGCACGTTTTTAAGTCCACAGAATTCAAAGAATACTTTTAGGAAAAGGTCCGTGTGCAAGGAAGTAGTGAATAAGTGAAGAGCATTTCCCAAAAATGAAAAGCCTAATAAATACCAAAATTCACACTTGAGTCAGACACTGTTTAAGCATGCTCAGCGAGGACTTTAAAAAAATTGTCCTACTCCAAGACTACTGTAATGTTTTCCAGTATTGATCACTTGAGTATAAAAATGAGATTAAAATTCTACATTGTAACCCTACTAAAGGCAGTAAAATCACTATGACCGTCCCATGCAGCTTAAAAATTGTAAAATATTTAGATATTCTTCATTTTCCCAAAAATGGCCCTAGCAAACGTAGTTGAATGTATTTGAGATAATAATATGGCAGATTAAGTCTATATTTTGAACATTATGTAAATAACCTGTGAAGTCCTCTTGATATTGACTGAATTTTGAATTATGTTGTACAGCTGAGAAATCATAAGTAATATACAAAAATTTTCTTCAGGAAAAACGTACAGCTCCTTAAAATACATAATTTGGTCAAACACATGTTCTCATAGTGTGAGCTGTTTTCGAAATATTCAGTGTTACATGTTTACATTTTTCCACGTAAGTTTGCGATTTCTCTATGTCTTTTCATCCCAAGAACTGGTTAATAAGATTAAAAACGTTGATTGCTGTTTCCACATGCAAGTAGTCAAGACTGTAGTACTTAATTTTAAATTATTCCTAGGTAAAAATGCATCACAAATAACGTAACGTGGTAGAAGAATTATTTGTAATATGAATTGTATAACATATAACGGATACAAATGTGAATCTATCATGGGTAGAGAAAGTCGTGTTTAAATTTAAACCAATTGCGAGACATTTGAAATAAAAATACACTGTACTTTGGTTTTTAATTCATAAGTAATAGTATTTCAATCTTCCAGTTTGCTATTGGGCTTTAGAAATAGCAGTCAAAACTCATTTTCTAGATTCTGATAACAAATAACATGTTTATTCAATATGACTGGCTCCAACCCCTTTGGTATTGCACATTTTCATAGAATTCTGAAATGTAAGGTAGATCACTAATCATATTTAATATTGTTGTCATTACAAATTATGGCAAAAACAAAGAAACATTGAATAATTTAACTCCACCATCAGTAACTAGTATATTCTGATATTCTGTATATCAATCCGATTGTATGTTTTAAAGAAAATTGTCATTAGAGATTTTTACTTTAACCCTTAAACTATGATGCGAGGTCTTTCATGCACCTTCTGATAAGCACAAATATTTTTGCATCCACTTTAGGTATAGGTATAGGTTATACAATGGACACTGCGACCTACAAAGATCTATTGTGGTTACTACCCCCAGGAGCAAGAGATGAAGTGAAAGAACCACAGGAGGCTACATACCTCAGGCATACAGGACAAAGAGACGCGCGTACGTCCCTAACAGTTCCAGGCTGAAACATCGTCCCACAGATGGAGCTACAGAGAGGGCGATGAACGACCCGTTGACCAAGCAGCCCTCTAGTGTCCACGGAAAGTAGGGGGGGTAGGTTGGCTACAGGGCCATGTGGCACATGGCTCCTCTTTCCGCCCTTAGTTAACAGTTTGCAGCAGAATACAGACATACTATTCCTTGTGTCCAAATACATGTCCCACGGAAGCGACAATCCTTTATGAGAAGTTATGGTGGAAGGAAGCCGTTAAGTTGTGTTTTACGGGAAGTTAGTAAATATTAGCTCCATGGGGAATTTTTTTTCTGAGTATACATATGCAATATGAAATGGTTTCTAAATATTTTGTTAGAAAGGGCATTTAAAATGCTTTATTCATTGATAGTTTAAGTACTTTAGTTTCTTATTCTTAATCGCCATATCGAGCTTCCATTAAAACAATAAACCAGGTGCAAGTTGACACAACAAAAAGGGGTCAGGTAGGCAGAATGTGCAACCTAGCCCATTACCCAAGTAGCGTTGTTTATTAGATTATAATATGAATTACATCACTTAGGTGTTCATATAATATGCATATAATTAAAGTTAGCTAATTAATAAATAATGCTAATTAATGTTCACTCATACTTTAATTAATCTTGTTGCTACTCCTGCCAACATAAAGTCAGTATTCCAGGTAGCAAGGATCTGGGCATTCAACAAAAGCATTTTCGGGATATTGAGTCATGTCTGCATTTCAACGGATAGGTCTATTGTGGACAATACCGGGAACTCCACTCTAACGACAGAAACTGAAAATGCGCCCGTGGCTCTCAACTCCCTGTTCATGCTGGTAAATATTGTACATCGTATTTTAGAAGAGGAACTTCCTTCTAATGCAGTCTGCAACGAGATGGAAATCGGTCTGTTTCTAGGCCCTCTACTAGTAGTATCACGGTTTCCTCTGAAGTGTTGAGGCCACTGCAAAAGGCGGATATTTGAAAATAAACACCAGAAGAAACTGTCGACTGCAATTCCCACAGAATCTCCTGTGAAAAATACCCTGAAAGGAAAGCAAAGAAGGACAATGATCAAGGACATCAGAAGTAGTGGCCTCTTCTGCGAAAGGAATAGAAATTCAACAAGCAGAGACAAAGAAGAAGGAGGGGATGTGAAGACGACGACGAAACCTTCTGCTTATATTGCACGAGTTCCTACTGTACAAGCATATCAGGTAAGGCTTAGATTCAATGTCTTGATTGTAGATTGTAGGCATACGAGAGGTACACTGATGGCAACAGGCAGTTTGTGTGTTTAAATTGTTTTTTGGACATTTCTGATTAATTTATGCACGGTATTTCGTGTCATTATTGCCATTTTAGTGTTTAATTAACTTTGGACGTTACATATTACTTTAAGGACCTGATGATATGTTTCAAAACCTTTACTCTCTCCTATGTGTTTTACTATGATAAGTAATTATATTTCTGAAGTGTTCTTAATACATGATCATGATATTTGTTTTAATAAATTATTTAAAACGCACATTTTCCATTTAAATAACATGTAGCCAACTTATCCCACATCCTGTGTGAATCTGCCTCCCAGGTGGGGCAAGTTCACTTACTACATTTTGTTTTGAAAAGTTAAAACATGAAAGTTTAAGTGGCCGTAAAATAATGACGCAATTATTAACAAATACAGTAAAAGAAATTTATGGAACAATAACATGTCAGGATTAGCTGAAATGCTGCAGTAAAAAATTAAAATAAAACTTTAAATTTGTGCCAACTTGTCCCCTACCCTTTCCTAAGCATCTGCACCATCTTTGTGGCATCGCCATACGCCACAAAACCTATAATAACAGTAAAATATGAAAAGGAAACGGAATTAAAGGTAAATGATGTAATGGAAATCGTGGTAGGAGAGTAACCATCACAGTATTCGCGTAACAACCATGGAAAACCAGAAAAACCCAACGTCAAAATGGGCTGTGGACGAAAATCGAACCCAGAATCTCCCAAATGTGAACCTCACACATAACTTTATATTAACTCAACTTGACCTTTAGAATAAAACTTTTAGTCCCAAACCGCGGAGCCATGTTGTTCAGCTGCATTGACTTTGGTAATACCAAATGTTTCACTGCATTTATATTAGCATGCTAGTTCAGCATTACCTCGAGCTGGTGTTCATAAACGTGTCGTCGTTACTGGGGCATAAATAATATTACCTCACAGTTTATGTTACAGTTTGCTTTAAGGCGTTGACTCATCCAACCAATATGGCTTTTCAAGAACACCAGCGGGCTCTTTATAAACACAAATACTATAAACGACATTAATTTTTAAATACTTTCTGTCTTGATGAATAAGGCGTTCATGATTACCATCCTAATAATTCAAAAAAGTTTTCAATCATAAACATGATGTAACAACTAAACCAGAAAAGGAAGATAACATTAGAATTTAAGGTTTTAGTCGTGAAAAACATCGTTCTATGTTTTAGTGGGTACGGAGGGTTTCAGAGGTTCTGCGTGCAAGTCATGGTATTACATTAACAGTTCCAAAATTCATTGAAATAGCCAGCATGTTGGAACATTCATATTCCTTGCTTCAACCAAAGCTATGTTTATATACAAAGGTTGTGAAGCACACAGAAATGTCAAGTCATTCAGTTTTCTAAATCATTCAACTCGGCAATGAATCGACTAAGAGATACAAAATATTTTATAATAAGAGCATTCATTGGACCGCTTATCTATATTTCCGTAATCCTGAAAAAATAAATACACAGAACTATCTATGTCAGTACATGTAAGGTTACTTATCACTACAAACTAATCTACTCTTTCATATGTAAAAATAAGTGTAAATCCTTCCACTTTCCCAATAATCCGTTGCTTAATAGCAAAGCATTCGTAACAACACATAAACTGAATAGAAAAAATAACAGTTACAAACAAGAAACAGTATTAGAGTAGAGATATCTAATCTAGTAATCTACAGAGATTAAAGAAAGCTATAAGAATGTTAGAACATATAAAAAGAAAACTATTTTACTCATAAGTAAATATAAGAAAGACAAAAACTTCTTTGCAGATTTGTTGTACATAAAGATATGCAGGTGTAAAAGAAATAATTCCTAAACTGTTAATATTTATATTTTTTTCTTGTAACGGACCATACAGTAATATACTCTATTTTTTCATACACAATATTTTATCTTTCCTATGCAGAAGCAAAGAAAACATCAAATATAATGATAATTTACTAATAAGCTGAATTTTTCGACTAGTGTTTGTGTAGTTGTTTTATAATGTAAATTAAATCTGTTTGTAAAAATATATGTACATAATTTTTAAATAAAGATAAATTCAGATACTGAAGTATGCGTTGGTAGTATTAATTCTTGACGGATATTGTGTGTTAATAAATAAGCGATTGCACATACAGCTTACATAGAAGACTCCACATCACGGTAGTGTTATGCAGAACTATCCTACATCATTTTCGGAATCTGTTCAACAAGTCGAAGTTTAGGAAGTTGATATTTTTCTAGGGCAAGTTGTGGTTATGCCACATATTCCATCAGTACAAATCACAGTAATCTAGAACGTTATATTTCTTATTAAAGACAAATTATAATCAAATTCCTATCAGATTTGATCCAAGCATGCAGTTTTTTGTGAGAAAATGTTTCTATAAACACATTTTCCACATATAATACTTAACATTTCATTTACGAACGGGAAAGTTTCATTTGAGCATTGGCTGTCCGCCCAAATGGTCCAAAAAACAAAGTTTCTATGTAACTGTAACAGCATCTAAAAATTGTCAAAAATTGTAGTATTACATACTTTACCTGTTACATACTAACATTTGCAAATAACTGCAACATTACGCAGCATAATAACAAGAAGAAAATGTTATTATTACAAATGAAATTCAAGATTAAGAAAAATAATATCCAACACAGAAAGGAAAAATCTTGTGTTACATTCACATGACTTTCTCTAGCCTCTTTCGTTCATTAGTGGGTATACAAACTATTCTTATTAAAGCTTATTTTTATATCTAATACATTTTAATACAAGTAAGCCCTTGCACATTTCGTTATAGATACAAAGGCAGCAGCAATAGTCAAATGTTTAAGAACTCGGCACTATATGTTGGCCTTAAAATTGAATGTTGACAGGACTTTAAGAGAATGATCAAGAAATGAACAATTAGAACCTTTAATAACGAATATTTCAGAAATACTTATGCCACAAAAAAACTTATTTGAAATAAATTGTGCTTTAAAGAGATCCACGTATTTGTGCTGTATTTTTTCGTCTATCGCTTAATGTTTATCCATTAAACCATATTGTATAAAAATCCTTCCGAATGAAGATTTTACGGACTGTTCCCAGAAAATTGAAGATATACATTTAACTTTCCATGTATTTAAATATCTTTAATGTGCCATATTATCAAAATCGTTAGAACCGTGTTTTAGAAAATAAAACATTTCAAAAAATGTCCCATGTAAGGGGTAGTTTGGGGTAGCGGTTTTCTTGAAAAACTTTGCGTTCGCAGCTTTGAGGCTACTGAACCTAAATACCAAGTTTTCTATATATCCAACTTTTGGTTTTAGAATTATGCTGTTCACAGACACACACACGGACTATTTTAAAAATGCTATTATTTATTCAGGGTTCCTCATAACATGTATTTCCGGTTAAATACCATTATCAAATTTTTGGTTGAAATGTAATATCTTCTCTACATACTATCTACAGGGAAGAGAAAGTAAAAAGGTTTGCCTTATAAAAGACAAACCCATAACACTCTTTTTAATGCTATATTGAGTTTATAAACTTTGTTGTGAATTTGCATGTGGATGATTTGAAGTAAGCAAACTATCAGCATATAAGCATGATGTAACAAATTGCACTTTTTTCTTTACTTATTAACATTCAAAGTACCGCAAGGCATTGGCCGAAATTTCTTTTTCAAATACCATACCTGTTTGCAAAAGGTACTACAAAGTTATCACATCACTTGAAAATTTCACTCCCCTCCCTGAGCTGACACAACTTTGTGGAGCCTTTACAGATAGGCGGAAGATTTAAAACTAATATTTTTTCCCCAAAGTCACCCCTTATTATCGTAGTCGTAGCATGCTCATTATTCATATAAAACGTATTTTTATCCCAACATAAACACGATAAATGTTTAGCTAAATTGGGACTTCAAATGTAGCAATATGGACTGGAATAGTTCGGCTATTTATATCCTAAGTTTTGTTGCTGATGATAAGCATTTGTGGAAAAATAAAAATCGCACATCCTGAAACACGTAATTTCAGATGATGCACCAAAGTGAACTTCCAATATCTGTCAAATGCTGGGGAACCTGAACATAGACCTAGAACGTTTCCTTCCAAAATTTCCTTTCCCCAATTATTATTTCATGTGTCAGCAGTACCCACCGCCTGCAGTGCCGTACTCAGTAAGAACGTGTGTTAAAAGAGTACAAAAAACAACAACAACAAATTCAATTTGAGTACATGTAAAGATACAATAATGAATTGTTCGCAAACGTTTAATGCAAAGATAAGGCAAAAGTTAAAATAATTGATGAAGATATACACCATAGCAATACTATAGTATGTGTGAACAGATTTTGCTCCATGTTGTGCAATTTAATTGCATACAGACAAGTGTTCGCCTAAACTCATTGCTTTTTTAGATAAGTGTCCATATAAAGAGCCACTCTTAATTTTAAACGTAAGTATTAGTAACCTCGTCAAGATATGGTGCTAAAATATTAAAAAATGTGCAACTGTATAAACCCTTTTTGTTTTGAAAACGAACAGTGGTAATTTCGAAAAACATATTATCCAGAAATAAGCATGAATACTTATGAATCCCGTTTTATAAAACATCAAATCACCACTATTTTCTTTTAGCTATCCTATAATGATAAAAGAGTGTCCAGATCACTGATGTTCATCCACATGAAGCGGCAGACATCACTAATGTAATATCTCCGCGTGCATGACATCTTCTATACTTCTATGAAGAGGCCCACAAAAATAACTTGTGGCTGCGATGAATTTTGGCCTTTGCATGGCAGGGGAAAAGGATGCTCTAAGGAAACCTTAGTCCTCCGGACTGCGAGCGGTCTCCGGGTCCCGGACCCCCCAGGGGATGGTAAACCTGAGGGGATAGGGGGTCGGCTGCACCAGCCAGCACCCCGGGAGTTCAAATCTGTAAATGGTAGGGACCCTGCCCTCTGCATGTCGTGTCTCCTGGTCCGGCTGCCCACAGTCTCCTCTCACCTCATCCCTCCCTCCCTCCCGGGGGCGCCCGGGGTATAGCTACAAAAGATCTGCGTAGTTCGAAGTGTTAAGCCCCCCTCCATTTCTAGTCCTACCCTATCCTACATCAAATATTTCTTTGCAGATACAAAGGAATAGAGGAAACCGGATCGATTATTAGATATTTAAAAGGGGACTGCTATAGGCTGGGCTCGAAATTCCATGCTTTTTCCATGACATCGCGAGAAATGCAATTCGATAATAACGGATATTTGGGAATGGCCGATGCCACAGAAAACTAGTTTGAAATAAATAGTATGCATTAAAGAGTTCTACAGTTCTTGTGTAGAATGCTTTTGTCTAGTTCTTAAGGTTTAAATCCTAAGCAAAATTATAAAGAGGACTTCGTATTCTATTCCCAGAAAATTCAAGATATACATTTTATTTTGTATGAACTTAGCTTAAACATACGGCACTTTAATGAAAATCTAAGACTGGTTTTAAGAAAATACAAAAATTTCAAAAAATGTTCTTGTAAAGGGTAGTTTGAGATCGAGGAATTATCTTGAAAATCTTCGTGTCGCATCTTTGGAAGATAGTGAACTTAAATACCAATTTTGGTATTTATCCGACATTTCGTTGTTCACACACACCTACTCCACAGATGGACAATACATGGGCCATTTCTGAAAATGATTTTTCTAATGGGGTCTGAAAATATGTATTTTCGCTGAAATCTCGATATACACTTTTTGGTTGGAATACTGGATCTACTAAGTACGTGGTAAAAATTAATGTGTTAATTAAGGGCAATTAGTAATTATTTGTAAACTACACCTTTAAAAATTATGCCTCACCACGTCAACATTTTTTCGCATAGTGCTCAAAATGTAAGAGTCATTACATTAATATCCTGTAAGCGTAGAGGTATTTAATAACCAACAAGTGCCATTCTAATTCACACCCTAAAAAATTTCTATTTCCTATTAGAGTAACAGATAAAGGACCATAAATATTCTTCAGTGCTATGGTTCAAAGCCTAATGCGCTATTCGGCATTCTAGATTTTACTGTGTTAGATTATGCTGTAACTCATATCCATATTTACTTAATATAGTTATGCCATATAGTTTAAAATAGTTCTTTAAATACAATTTTAATCTGTTTAATTTGTGTTTGTTAAACTGTAGTAGAAATAGTTTGCTTATATTTGGTTTAAAAGGAAGAGGAGTTATATCCTAAAGTAATATATTACGAGTTTTAAAAGTAAAATGCATTTAAATGAAAAAGACTTTAGATCCATTGTTACGGTAACGGAGCTACAATGTTTCACACCCTAAATAAATAGAAACTCAAATCCGACTTGAAAAGTTCAAGTGGTCAAGACTCGAAAACATGGAAAGCAGAAAAAATTCAATTTATCTACCACTTAGCTATAATAAGTACAGGACGCTTACTCCACTCAAACATTCAATATTCAGATAATGTATGTATCTTTTAAGGTACCCTGAATCGAAAAAATTGCAGTTTTAGAAAAGTGTAAGTGTAAACAGCATAATTAAAAAACGAGATGTCTGATAACATAAAACTTGGCATTTAAGTTCATTAGAGTTGTTTTGGAGAAAATAAAAACATAAAATATATTCTCCATGTAAAGTAGTTTTGGGTGGGAGGAAATCTTTCTGAAAATTAGTAAGTTTGGTACTATGCGAGGATTATCTCACTCACTCAATACAGGTGCGCGCAACTTTTTCTAATTGTATTTTGTTGAGATACTTAAAAACATGCACTTCCCATGAAACGTCGATACAAAATATTTTGGTGAACTGCAATATTTTCTCTACCTATGAGAAGTAGGAAGTAAAAATACATGCGACCTGATGTAATTATATTTTTTCAATTATAAGCTAACACTACGGTAGTTTTCCAAGCAGATAAACCGTGATGTCTTCAATTGAGGCAGTATTTTTAACACTGATTTCAGTCAAATTATATAATATAAAATATAATAACAGCCCGCCTTAAAGCAATATGTGTATAATATATAAAATGCATGTAACAGTCATTATATTAATGTTTATATTATTATGTACATGTTCAATAATGTTATGTGAATGTATTATGTAATTTAATAATGTAGGAGCTGTGAGGATAATAGGTTAAAAGTTGCTAACAATAAGGTAGCAATGAGGTACTCTTGATCCAATAATGAATTGGAAAGTTTAGTAATGCTACTGGTAATTCTTGGAGCAACAATGATGTAATTTTTGAAACAGTTTATAAATAGCCAATCAACAATCAGAAACAAGCTTAAGTTAAGTAAAAGTATTCTATTGGAGTAGGATTAGCCAATCAGAAACTGAAATGGAGCAAAATTTACAATTTCAGAAGTCAGTAGCTAGCAGACAGCGTTCCTAGCCGGACACGAGACGCGTCCTCGAGAAGTTTAATACGTATTCAGTGAGAGACAAAAATAGTTTACATGTTAAAAAGTGCAAGTAATTAACAAAATAATCTCACAGCTCTCTATATCAGTGAAGTGTTATTTAAATCGTGTCAAGAATTAATAAAAGGAGTGAAGTAAAAATTATAATTTGTGTAAGTCTACATTCTTAGCCGCACCACTCTCTGCAAAATAAAATCCTGTCTCTAACAATAATACTGATGCAGCATAGGCAAACCTAAATATGTAATATTTAAACAAACAGTCAAATTACAAAGTTAATATTTTTAAACTTGGGGCGAAGGCTGCCGGAAGCTTTTTACCATACGTGCGGTTGCAACTACTTCAAGTTCGGCTCCCCAACAATCGAACTACAATACAACTCCTTTCTCACAATATGGATTACTTTTATCAGATTATTGCCAATCTCATTTTATTTTACTTTATTAAGGGCCTCGCTTGAGGAGTAGCAGCATAGAAAGTTTGGTTTAATACTTACAGATTGCTCATAGCATATCCGATCTCTGGTGTGGAAGAGTAACCATACTGTAGCTTTCCATTCCGACAAAGAGTTCATTTACCTGAAATAAAAGAAATCCACTATTTATACTTATTTTGTATTTGTAAAGTTATTAGCTGTTATTACAAGTTACGTGTAGAATATCTAAATCAACCTCTCACTTATTAATAACAATACCGAAGGCCACATTGAAAGATCTCGCTCCTCTAAGTCTAAGAGAAATTAAAATATATACTGTCGAACAATGACATGTAATGAAATGTTGTATTTGTTGAAATGTTTAAATTACTTCTCTACTTCATTCATATTACATAATTCCATTGTCCAACAACGAAATGTAATGAAATGTTGAATTTCAACCATTTACAGCCTACTTCTGGATCATCTTTCAGGAATATTGTTTTCTTTTAAGATTACTGGTAGCTTCCTTCTTTCCGATATATGCAGACCAAGAATATCATACGGAAGTACCAAATAGATTATTATATTCCCCTTCCACATCTTCAACTTCTAATTACGATATGACCGTTATATCAAAACACACCGAAACTTCTTCATTCACTTTTGATATCTGCACTTTTAATACTTGTACATTTAAGGAAGCAGTGCAGGTACTCTGAAATGGTCAAAAACACTTTTTTTGCTTAGGTCTTAAACATTTCTCAAAATTTCCTGAAAAAAATGATATACACATTTATGGTGTTTGGACACTTATTGCCAGTGTTAAAGGGATTTTAAGTATGCCATGCTGTCCTTTAAATCCAGACATGTCATCTGCCTGCATATTATCACCAAATTTCAAACACGCTTTTCGTAACTATGTAAACTTTACGTGCAAAGACACATTTTTCTCAGAAAAGACTTATAAAAAATATTCTACACTTCTTTTACGTATATAAATGTACTCAATGAGGCAGAGCTTTTGAAGTTCAGTACTTGTTAATCATTTATAGAAGTTGAAAACCCTTTGTAAAATTGGTTTAAAGCATCATAAATCTTTTCATGTCAGTAATTTGTTTTAGACTTTGCACATTTTAATGATTCTGCTTCCCAGAGCAATTAAGTATCTTCAAAATATGCAACAATATTTGAAGTTCTGCATTGCAGTGATTTTTGGAAAATATTTGCTTTGTATTTTTATAAACTATGAATTATAATATAACCATGAAGCATACACCAAAATAATTCCCAATTCGTTTTGATTGTGTAGTAAAAATTTCAATCATTTCGATTATATATTTGTAAGAATTTTATGTTTTGTTAAATAGTTAAAAATTGATACATGCACAGAGTACGTTTTTCGCTTAATTAATTTCTATTACAACGTGAGATAAAGGTTTGATTTCAGGTTATGTAAATGCATAAATGCATGTAAATAACAAAAGAAAAGCACAATGCTTGCAATTACCGCATTTCGATTTTCTCTAGACATTCGTTTACTGCCTCAGGATGACTGAATCATCCATAAATATGCAATTATTAACATTTTATCAGGGAATTTTAGAGAAATTTATTTAAATTTCTATTTCATTTAATAGTCATAATAAAATATCACTCAAACATATGAGTCTTCCAGAAGAATCATAAACCTAGTAATTTAATTTATTGACAATCTCAGACTCTCTTGTGACATTACTTGTAATATTATTCTCTTACACCTTTTCTTTTACCTTCATAGGTATGCATTTTGGAATTAGGAAGAAATACAGCGAAAAAAAATACAAAATGTGGAGTTTTTATCTCTCATGGCGGATTTTGCGCATACTCGTATAAAAGGCTAAAGCTCTGCCATAGACAGTGTTTACAAACCTTACGTCACTGTTTAGTTAAGGCAATATTAAGTTGTCTAATTCACCAATTATCATTTTCTCTACAACTAATGCAGATATCATAATGATCTTTTCTGTGGATAAATACAGAGGTTTTATGCATCTATTGTTTATTTTTGTAGGTGCACTTGAGGACTGAGACATAATTTTTTTAAAAGAAAATATTGAATGTTTTAATCTTTGCTTACATTAAAATAATTTATAAAATTAACGCGAGGCCTTTCTTAAACAATATAGATCAACTTCATCAGTATAAATACGTTAACAAAATCGAAATCCTAGAATTGAAGACTAAGAAACGGGGCCATTAATTTTCAAACCATTTTTTTAATTTATTTATTTATGGTCGCTAAAACATCTTAGGTGTCAGATAAATTTTTACAAGGTTACATAATACAGTAAGTAGCACGCTATACACTTCTCATTAATTATGTTAGGAATACATTAAGAATAACATTGAGTGATGTACATAGTAATACTGTGGTGAGTGACAATACAATTGATAAATGAGACAGTAAATATTATGGCATAATAATTTCATTGTTATTACCAGAAGCACTGTTGTACAGTATTGTTGCTGCCAGACGTAGCATTGTGGGTCTCCTTAGTTATATTTCTGTTTGACGGTCTTTCCTTTTTAGCGCGGACCACGCCAAAGGGGAGGATCCGTTTGAAATTGTCTGCTATGACTTCAGCCCTGTCTGGCTCTAGCTACACACTGTTGGTGGGGGCAAGTTAGCGTCACTCGAGAGCAAGTGGTTGTTGGAACCAGTCGTGTGTGGCCGGCCTACGGTCCGTGGCATCTACCTTCATCCTGTTTCCTTTGTTAAGTATGTAGAGAAGCCAAACGTTTTTGTGAATAAATCCCAGGTAATGTGTGTTATGTAATCTTTCAATGTAATATAAAACCCGCGCCTTCCTCTTAATTCTACACACCAAGGTCCTGGACGTTTGCCCATGCGGTGTTGGGGTAACCTAAATTAATCAATTTTTGGTAACCTTTTCGGCCTTCAACCCAACATGTAACAATATATCAAGTGGTATTAATGGTTAGTATTGCATATGATAAGAGAGATTTGCAGTTATTTAGTGTTTCAATGTCAACGGGAAGACTTTCAACTTGAAATAAGCTGAGAAGTTTTCAATTGCTCTATGAAGTTGGACGGGGATTCCGTATCTTTTCCTCTTGGGGTAGATTTGTTGGCATTTTTTACTATTTTAAAACATTATTTGCCTTAAAAACTAGTTTAAGTAGTAAGTGAAATTAGCTATATAAACGTTTATAAAAATATAACTAAAGCGGGCATAAATTAAAACTCGAAACATCTTAACTCCAATTTTTCGAAAATAAACTGTTTAACGTGAAAGGATTTATTTGCGAATTACATCCCAGCAGAGAGGCATAAGAAACTCCAACTTTAGCAACAGCAAAAAGCCAGTACAGTTTTTCTTAAGCACCAAATTAGTATCCAACAGAACAGTTTAAAAGGCACTCAGTTCCCGCAATTTTATCTTAAGTACTGTTCCAAAATGGTGAATAAGGTAAAAATTGTGGCTCTTAAGATAACTTCGGGACTTAATGTGCATACTTTAATTAACATGCGCGGTCTTTAGGACTGCAACGTCGATTATTTTGAATTACATGTTTTCCTGCGATTGATGTTTTCAATGATCAAGAGCTTCCTGTTTAGAAGAGAACTTACTAACGGAAGGTTCTCGTTGTATCTCTTCCGGCACGTAAATAAGAACATTATAAAAGCGTACTACCGTCATCCTGATCGCACTGCATTATCTGTATAAATGTTTTCTTACATGATTCTGTTTTAATTTACTAATCGTTTTAGTTATTTATTTTGAAAACAAAATACATGGCATGGACAGGTAATTTGGTGTAAAAATGTGTGTCTAAAAATACTGTTGACTCAAACTGAAGACAATGGATGAATGTTTTAGGTATGTTTGGCGAAATTGTAAATGCGTGGTAAGAATTCGGGTTATGGTGATTGGAACGAAAATGAAGGGCTCATTTATTTTGTTTGAAATGAACGTTGCACATATTAGGGAACAATTGCTCTAGAAAGTGATTCTGTCCATTAAAATTCAGTAGATCCAAGTTATGTGGGTCTCAAGGATTCTGCTGATGAAGATGTGCTCCGAGAAGTTGTGATTTGTATGCTTATTTCCCTTTTTTCTGTGCTATTATTGTTTCACATTACCCCGATGATATAACTATATTTTCAATTCAATGTTCATACAAATGCAGTTTTAAAGATTTCGTATACTTTTTTGTTCGGTGTTTTTGAAATATGATCTGTATACGAATGGCAAATATAAATTTTAGCTCTAATATTTCCTATTTTGTATATCAAGAACTGTAATAACTCTAAAACATTACACCGCATCACTACGGTTATACTGTCCCGAACATGCCACCAGTTTGATTAAAGGTTAAAATAAGTTATTGCTTTTATAAATTTTGTGGCTACGCATGTAAAAATCGGTATAATGCCTCTTATTTGTGTTTAAGGAGTCGTTTTAGTTTTACCTATTGTAAGTAATTATAAAACATTGTTAAAATACCAGAGAGTGCTTTGATTGTTTTGAAGACGGCTTTTGTGCAATACCGTTTGTACAAATGTTACATTTAGGTAGTGTCATGTTGATTTTCGTTCATAGATGTTAATTTATCACATTAAAATTTACAGTGTTTCGAAAAAGTGGTGGTTAACATGTTTTGTCTGCCAACCATCGACATAGTAATCTTTGGCCCCCCCCAAAAAATTTGATTTCTTAATTTTTTTATCATGCTTGTACCCTGTACTTACATGTTAAATAATCATTTTCATAATATTATACGGCCAATTAAATAGCCATGGAATTAATGTAGAGTACTAAACTTCAAATATATTTTTCGCTTCTTTTCCAAAATTTTCATTATTCAAAATGCTCTGCGTACCACAGTTTTAAATTTACATGCTTGAAATGTTTCGGGGAGCTTCAGATATTAAGAAGCTAATAATTGATTGAAAATGTTTTATAAATATATAATACTTAATCTATAAAACAGCTATTTTCCTTCTACACTAATTAAACTTGACTATGCAACGATTTTATATAGCTAATTTAAGCTCAAAATACAACTTTGGAACATATAATTATAACGAACCCTTTGGTACAAACAGCAGTTTGTATTAGAGTATCTTAGGAGGTTAATTCAAAATATATAAGGATAATTAATGTCTCAAAATCTGTTTGACATAATTTGTTAAGATTTTATATGCTCCACTTGTTTCACTCTGCAAGCATGGTATAAAACGTTATTCCAAAGAAAATTGTGTATTTTTAGTTTCTCACAAAGACATGATTAATTGTATGAGAAAAAGCACGTGAAACTATGGTCTATTCGACAGAATAAAAATGCAAGATTATAAAATTAAATGAACAGAAAAGAGGGAGAAAAATAAGAATAGTTATTGGTTGTGTTTAAGATAATCTTGCTTTCAACCATCGATATATACAATGGAGTTGCTTATAAATTTTAAACAAAACCACTACTTTCGTAATTACTGTTCTGTGTCCTGTTGGCAACTCAAAATATGAGACACTTAAATAAGTGCACTCCAGGGATTAGCAATGCTGCCTATTCCGGCTTTAAAATGTGTCTGGCCTTCTTGAATGTAGTTTTCCTCAAGACGTGCAGTACAGCACTTTTCTTAGGATCCTCTCTTTCGACGTTGTCGAATGTTGTCTACATTCATTTGTATAACTTAGAAATAAATTCTTTAGGAGAAAAAATTGCAACTCTTCCCTTATTTTTTCGTTTGAGATTTTGTCCAAAAGGGTATATTCCTTTAATGTTCTCAGTAATCTCCTCTCGGCAGTATCTTATTTTTGCCATCTTTCTTCAACGTCCATGTTTCAGACCAATAAACAAAAGCAGGCATGGTCATTACTTTCTAAAACTTCATTTGCGTTTCATTCCTGGTTTTAGTTTTTAAATTTCCATTTATTGTGCTGCACATTCGTTAAAACATAGGTAATTCATTTTACTTTCTCTACTACGTATAGTAAGTAGGGGAAGTATGGTATTCCACCCAAAAATTCGATACCGAGATTTCACCGGAAATACATGTTTTGAGACCCCCTGAATCCAAAACAAAATGTTTTTGGAAACATGTCCGTGTGTGTGTCTGTGTGTGTGTGTGTGTGTGTGTATCTGTCTGTGAACAGCATAACTCAGAAACGAACATTCGGATAAACACCAAAGTTGGTATTTAGGTTCAGTATCTTCCAGAAATGCGACACGAAGGTTTTCAAGAAAATCCCCCCACCCCAGAGTACGCTTTACATGTAACATTTTTCGAAAATTTTAATTTTCTCAAAAATGGCTCTAACGATTTTGATTAAAATATCATATGTTTAAGATATTTTCATAACAAATAAAATGTATATCTCGAATTTTCTGGGAATGTCTCCATAAGTATTCTTCATTGTGAACGACTTTTGCATAACTGGTAAACCATAAGAGATTTAATTAGACAAAATTTTACTACAGAAAAATGTAGATCGCGTTAAAATACACAATTTATGTCATATACATTTTTTTTGAGTGAACCATTTTCGAGATATTGCTTGTTATTCCCTTAAATTTTTCAATACTTATTTTCTCAAATGGGAATTCGTTATTCATTTTTTTGTCTTGGATATGCAAAGAGTATTAATCTGTGGGAAAGGGAATGGTGCTGCACCTAGCAACCAGCTATTAAGATATATGTATGTGCTTAAAGGCTACTGTATTTCCAAATTGCCCTTGTAAATATATATTCCCCTTACATCTACAAGAAAATTAGCAATAAGATAGACTGCAAATGTTTATCTCGATTAACATGAAGTAGATGGAGAATAAGCGTTTGTATAAATAGTTTGTACAAGAGTAGGAAAAGTCATGTGAGTGTAACACATCAGATTTTTTAAAATAGTTTTAATATTTATAGCTGACGTATGTTCCTAAGCATTTAAAACCCGTCACTTGCTCTAATATAGTATATTAATTACAATTTTGCTTCTAATAGTGTATTTACCTTTGAAGGCCAATGTTCTGGATTTACTTGTCGAAAGTTTAAAATTATAATTCTTACATAACTTCTGTAATATATACACTGCTCTTTGCAGCTCGTTTTCAGCTTTGCTTATAATTATCTGGTCATCCACAAATAGCATCGTCTTAAGCTTTAAACCTAATCGGATCGCCTATATAAATTAAAAGCAAAGTAGGGTACAAACTACAACCCTGCCTTACACCTTGATTTATATATATATATATATATATATATATATATATATATATCCGTTTACTATATCTTCCATTTCCAACATGTACGCTGATTGTTGTATTCTTGTATATACATTTTTGTCATGACTGCCCATCGTTTTCAGCTGCTTACATATAAAATATATAACTATATTCTATGTCTATAATAAGAAAATCATTGCAAGCTTATAGTTGTATTATGAGTAGCACCTCTATGCTGCAAAACAGCAAAAGTGTTGGATAAGTAACTTTGGTTACACCGTATGCGGGAAAACCGACTTCCTAGGCATATGATGATATTTAAAGTTTTAGGGAAATCCAATAACCTCCACACTCATGCAGTAGAAGTGACAATGATATAAAATACACCGTCAGAAACTTCGAGTATATGCTGTATACTATGTATAGTATACAAAGTACTAAACGTCATAATTCAATAAACTGTGTTTTCAAACCGGAATCAAGGCGGAAGCGAAGATAAATATTTTCACGTCTAATCACGCCATCTGTCCCTTAAAACGTCGTTAATAATGGGGCATAATTAATATAAAAGCATGTTGAAGTTATTGCACATTATATTATTATCACGTATTAACGCTTCCTAATTTAGAACTGTAATACACTAACGTAAAAATAATGGCGCTAAAACAAGTCTCCTGGCTATTAGTGAAAAGAAAAATGTGCGAAGCTGAGTATGCAGTTAATAAGACCGGACATGTTTAAGGAAATTGCAATGCAATTACCCAGTAGGTACATTTGCACCTGCATGAAGGCTTTTATGCCGTGTTATATACAAGAACATTTATTATTATTATTATTATTATTATTATTATTATTATTATTATTATTATGTAATGTAACTTAGAAACAACACAAAATGCTTGAACGTGCTTAATCATTAACGGCTACTGTATGCATGTGCTAAGTCCACTTCTTTTTCTTATAGCCATTGAAGCTTGTTTTCTCTACAGAATAACCAAATATACCAAATGCTGTATATTATTTCAGGCAGCATTGTTTGAGCATAAATAATTTACCATATTACGCTATCAAAACTTAACGGAAATACATAATTAGAAGTCCCCTGAACCCCCCTCCCCCCCACAAAGATATTTTTCGAAAAAGGTCCGTGTGTGTGCGTATGTGCATATGTCTGTGAACAGCATGGCTCAAAAACATAAAGTCAGATAAGTAGTAAACTTGGTATTTAAGTTCAGTGTCTTCCAAGGACGTGAAACGATTTTCAAGAAAATCCTCCCATCCCAAATTACATTTTCATGGAAAAAGTTTCGTTATTTTTAATTTTCTTAAAAATGTCTCTGACAATTTTGATTATAATATAACAAATTTCGCACATTGACACGAGAATTAAAATGTATATCTTAAATTTTCTGCGAATAGACTGTGAATCCCTCTTCATTTAGAATGACTTATGTATAACTGTAAACCAAAATCTTTCTAAAAATTGCAAAAACAAATTTAGATCTTGTTAAAGCACATAACGTATGTCAAATACAATTTTTATGCATTAACTATTTCCGGGATATTCTTTTTCATTAAGTCGCTATTCGTTTTTTCTCGTTGTGCAAAAAAAGGGGATGAAATTAAAAAGCCATCACTTAGCAACCCGCTTATAAAAAATCTGACGATAACTTTGGCCTTCTATATTTATACCTACAACGAAAGCATAAATTTATGTTTAACTGGATTAACAATATGTATAATAGCTTTTGTTAGAATAGTTTGTAGAAGAGTCAGTAGAGAAAGCCATGTGATTCCACCACATACTATTTTTTGCTTCATATTCAACGAATATCTGCGTTGAAGTTTGAACTGCGGTTTTCTTATTGTCATTAACTTATTTTAAAATTTCTGTCATTTGGTGAATTCTGATGTAATTATTTACTTCGGCGTTACAATCCTTTTGAATTTCTAGTTGTTCTTCGTCATACTCGGATATTACCAATATGCCATTTTGAAGACGCAATGCAACTTCAAATATGTGGAAGCCACAGATAAAAAATTCCGAAGCTTGTATCATTGTTTGGTGGGGAAAAATTCAAATAATGCCATTTTTGAAACTAATTTCTGTTTTTAAATAGAAGATATAGAAAAGCACGGTCGGTCGATTTGTCTTACTTGCAAAATATCCTTTACATCCGGTTAGAATAAAGACGCAAAACTTATAGACGTGTTCCAGTATATTTTGAACGAAAATACGTATGCACTTTTACTTTCTCTACCGCGTACCTAGTAGGCAGAGAAGGTATTGCATTCCACCTAAAAATTCGATACCGAGATTTCACCCGAAACAATTGTTTTGAGACCCCTGTATACAAAAAAAAGCATGTTTAGAAAGAGATCCGTCTGTCTGTGAACAGCATAACTCAAAACGAAAAGTCGGATCAACACCAAACTTGGTATTCAAGTTTAGTGTCTTCTAAAGATGGGACAGCAAGATTTTCAAGAAAATCCCCCTACCCCAAACTACACCTTACATGGAGCATTTTTCGAATTTTTTTATTTTCTAAAAATGGCTCGAAGATTAAAATATACATTAAAGATCTTTACATGACAAATAAAATGTAGATATGGAATTTTCCAGGAATAGCCTTTGAAATCCTCTTCATTCGAGAGGAACTTTGTATAATCATGTATAACTGATAAACGTTAAACGATAGACGAAAAGGTACCACACAAGAAATTTAGATCTCTTTAAAACACACAATTTATTTCGAATATACCTTTTTGTGGCATTAGCCATTTCCGAGATATCCGTTATTAATGGTACGAATTTAGCCATTCTTTTAAAGTCCGTTGACATTCGTTGTTGTGGAATATTAAGGCCAGCGTATAGCTACAGTTCTTAAACATTTGACCATCGCTATTCCTTTTGAATCTATAACAAAATGTGTAATTTAACTATTTTTGCTAAGGTTTATTTGAATTAAAATGAAATGGATATAAAAATAAGCTTCATTAAGACTAGTTTATCTACAACTAAATGATAGTATCAAATTCTCCCACGAAGTGCTCAAACTAATTGCATACTAACCAAGTAAAGAATGCGTTCATTATGCTAGTTTTTCAATTTTCAAATTCGCATATCTTTTATACTCTGTTTCTAAATTTTCATTTGACCTTAACTCTAAGTTCTGCAACACAAACAATACTCTTTTGCTATTAAGTCAGACCCCAAGCTACATTAGAATAAGTAATTAAGCTATTACAGAAAGCGTGGGCAAGGGAAGAACAGAAGCAACAAAAGAAATTGGTTAGGACAATGTACGAGAACTATTGAACTCATGACTCTGCTGGTAGAGCTTGCTGCTGTTCAAAGCAGGCTGGGTTCGAAAAATGTTTCTCTGGTGAACAAGGTTCCTCGATATTTCCGAGTCAGGAGTATGAATTTCAGTGAGTTTGTGTGTATGTTTTAGTTCTTTATAAACAGTTACACAGTATCAGGACTGTGTTGGGCAGATGCCTGAATGCATGTTCCACAGTCATTATGGATGAACATTTAGCATGATAATCTGCAAAACTACATGTCACTAAATTAATGTATGCCAAAAAGTTAAATGTAAACTTAAAAGAATGTATTTGCAAGGTAATGCACTTGAAGGAATGCCGAATAGGAGAAAGGATAGATGCAGAAGAGAGTTCCAGATGATATACAACAGCATAAACAGATGAAGTAAACATAAAAGAGAGAAGCATGAAGGAGGCTGGATATCTTGGCAGGTTGTTATTGACTGGTTGTTCTCCATTTATTGGAAGAAAGAAATCCATAAACTGTTTTGAATCTTAATAAAATGTAATACATGGGAAACGCCTGAATACTGCAAAACGATCAGAGCATATTTCGGAATATACAGTTAATGTTTATTTTATTCGAAAAATTGACATGCGTTATGTTCATATGACTTTCTCTACTCGCTCTTCTACAAGCTATTCTTATAAAAGCTTATTCTAACTAAATATAATTAATTCTGATAATCTATGAATTATCATTTACACATTTCGTACCGAGCAATATGGTTCTGCGGTAACGTGCGAGGCTCTCATTGGGCAGGTCCCAGGTTCGATTCCCGTTGATCGCCCAATCTGACCATGTGTTTTTCGTGGTTTTCTCTAGTCGGTAGGCGAATGCTGGGGTGATTTTCCTTTCCATTATTTCTCTTTCATTCTGTTTCCTTCTCATTTTTCAGGTGTGCTTCTAAGTTTCGTGGCGTATGGCGGTGCCGGACAGATGGCGCGGATGCTTGCTCAAAGAAAAGAGTACCCGTGGACACTGGAAGGCTGCTTGGTCGATGGATTGTTCATCATCCTCTATGGGCAGCTCCAACGGGAGGGTCTTCGTGCCTGGAAAGTGTTAGAGTCTTCCGCGCATCTCTGTGGCCTGTCTACTTACGGCCTGTAGCTTCCTGTTATCTTCTTCCCTTTCTCCTGGGAGGTGGTAGCCACAATATATCTAAGTGGGTTGCAGTGCTCGAAGTCCCCCTCCGTTGTATAACCTCTACCCATACATATTTCTTGGTATGATAAGCGGGTAAAGGGATAGTAGATGGCTTTGAAATTCCAAGGTCTTTGAATGACCACGAAAAAAAAACGAATAGCGACTTTCCGTTTGAGAAAAACATAAGCACCTGAAAATTCAAACCAATAACAAGAAATATTTTGGAAATGGTTAACTCCACAACAAAATTTGACATAACTAATTGTGCGCTTTAACGAAATATACATTTTTAATAAGATTTTGTCACTCCCTTTCGGGTTACCAGTTATGCAAGTGGTTTAGAATGAAGAGGACTTCAGAGAATATTTCCAGGAAATTCAAGATATCTATTTAATTTGTCGTGAAAATATGTTAAACTCGTGGCACTTTCTGCAACACTTAAAACCATTTTTGTGAAGCTGAACTGTAATACCAGCTTTTGTATTTAACCCAGCTTTTTACTTTTGAGTTATGCTCCTTACACACTCACACGGTCCTTTGTCTAAAAACTTTTGGATTCAAGGAGTCTCAAAATGTGTATTTCTGGTGGAATTTTTGGGTGTAATACAATACTTGCTCTACTTATTATAGGCAAGTAGTAGAAAGCGTAAAAATTCTTTTTTGGATTTATTCAAACCGCTGATTCAAATAAAACTATTATAACAGCTGTTTCTTTATGGGATGGAAGGTGTTTTCCATAATCTATTAAAAAGTTGTAAATTTTAAATTTAATTTGAAATGTGTTAAACGCCAGTTTATGATGCAGAAAGATGAGTACATTCACATAAATGGATTGCTACAGGTCTAATAAGGTAAACATTAAGCCATTATAGCAGGAAGTAGTATTTTAGTATAAATGAGCGAACTTGTTCACAAATTTCTGAACTAGTGCTCGAGGCCAAATTGTACATGACAAGACGCAGTTGGTGGTCCGAAATGTGCGCCTTTTAAGGACTGTATAAGAGAGTGAAAGAGGAAGAAATAAAAGAGCAAGAAAACTTGTTTTGCCAAGGGCATGATTAGCTTTCCGTTACTCCGCTATTATCGTCAATGTAACTAGGATATTAATGACTTAGTGTTTATTCGCATTTGATATGTTGGACAGGGGCGATACCAAATGCTCACGTCTTTGGCTTTAATCCTCGTCTTCATCAAGGCTTAAACAGCTGCAGTCCAAATATGATGTCTTTCACTGTTGCTCCATTCATCTTATGCTTAGACAACCCACAGTTATTTTCTCGCACACTTTAGTCAAATTACTGGTTATGCTTTTTAGGCTTTTAATTTCTTTTCTTGGTTTTTTTGCACATGTTGGTCATTTTATACCCAGAGAAGAAGAGTTAGAAATTAGAATTAGGTACAAAGTTTCGCAGTCATACCTGGGGGGTAATTAAAAGCTAATAACATTTTGCACGTTCTTACAAGTACGGTTTCCATTCTCAATTTGTACTTTGGAGTTTCGTGCAATATTGACAATAAACTACCACGTCCCTAAGGCGATTTGTTCTGGTATTTCTTGGCATACTGGTCTACTCCTCGGTCTGTGCATCCGGAGAGAGAGACAAGAAAGAAAGATAAGAAAAGAAAATTACTAACGGAAATGTCAGCATAGGCTACAAGTAATTACAATTATTATGATAATAATCTGATGTGTTATTTTCACATCACTTTCTCAAATTCATTGTGCAATTTACTCTATAATGGCTTGTTTTCTGTCTATTTTCATGATAAATGTTTTCTCGAAATGGTATAAACACTATTTTTGCAGCTAGGTACTACAAGCATATACAGAGATGGTCAAATTATAGAGTAAACCTGGTAAATTACTACAGCATTTACTAATTAGAATATTTTAAAGTATGACATACTCTTTGTTGTTACATTTAGGTGTTTAAACATTTAATCTTAGAGACTCTGGGTAAAATTAATGCAACAGCAAGAATGAAATAGCTTTTTTTGAAGGACATATTATAATTTTCCGGATTTTTGTGTGATTCTTCCACCAGCATCTTAAAGACTAGCCAACAATTACTACGCTAATATAACTGGACTATTATATCAAGAAATTTAAAAAAATCGACGCTTCTGCAAACACTGCTGTCATAGAAACAACATTAAATGTTTAACGAAGATGTACTGCAGATTAGTAATTCTGCAAAATGTTTATCCAAAAATATACGAAAAAGCTAAAAATTCTTAATAGGTTAAAAGCAATGTCTGCTAAGCACCGAGACATAATATATTTACTCGTATTTCATAATTTTAACTATAATAGTTAACTTCTTATGTTGCCTGAACATATTTTCAAGAATTAGGCGAATGAGAATGTTCACTCTAATAATTTGGTCACGCTTTTACATGCCAGGACGTTAGATAAATGTTGAATAAATAGCTTGCTGTATGCTAGCTCTGATGCTGCATACCCTTTGCTTGGGCTGATGCGAAATAAAAGAAGCAGCATAACATCTTACAAGTGTACAGCTTGAAATGCAAAAGGATTCAAACCAGCAACAGGAAATTTCTACTAAGTTGCAGAAAACGTATTTAATGGAATTTGCAGGTTTTAAAGAATTCTGCAATTTTTCTGTCTATCTCTTATAGTTTTCCAGGTATACTCGTTTGAGAAAGCAGACAGAAGAGATCTTCACGGGGTATTCATAGAAAATTCAAGACAGGCACTTTATCTATATCAGTATCTCAAATATATTTTAATCAAAATAGGTAGCAGGAATTCTTTAAGAAATAAAAAATATCCAACCTTTTTGGAGGTTTAGATAGGTTTTGGTTTGGGTTAGATAGAATTTAGGATTACATTCTTGAACGCTGCTGGACTTAAATACGAAGTTTGGTAATAATCTCAGTTTTCATTGTTGAGTTATGTATTGACAGACTTTGCACAATACTTTATTTGGGAATCTTATGGGACTTCAAAACGTATATTTACTATGACGTCTCAATATAAAGTATGCTTTTTACCTACAATAGAAAAGCGGCACAGAAAGCAAAAAACGTATAATGAATTCAAAAAAGATATAAAACAGTAAAAACAAATTTTACTGAGGAACAAATGTTTGATAGATATCAGCCATATTCCTTCTTCACGAATATAGATGATAATCATCCCTTAAGCGGCTTAATATTAAATTTAATTACTCGATTCGATTACCAAATATTTACAGGTGGCCAAATCTTACTAAATAAGTATATCCTCAAACTATATTATCTTCTACATCAGCATTTAATACTGAGATAAATATTTCAGTAAAGTACATAATTGTTACTGATAAATGCAAATTTTCTAATGAATTTGATGATTTTAACATAGAATCTCTTCATTACGATTATTCTTGTAAGTACAACTTATTCAACTTAACGCATTTAAGAGTTAAAATCAAATATATTTGGATTCCTGAACACAAGAACAGGGTATCGGGAGATAAACTAGGAAAATTACGCAGCAAAACACAATTTTGACTTTATCTTCATAATTTTACTTCAGGATATTAAACATTTAATACTGAGAAAGCGAGAGAAATGGAGCAAAATAGCTGTTACAAAACTGATAAATTATTTTAATTTCTATAAAATTACCCAAATGCTCCCTGGGTTTTCTAGAATAATTTGAGACTATAGACGCTCTTCTAAGACTCCGATGTATTCCTCCTAACGCGAAAAATTAATTAAAAGCAACTTTGTGTTCCTTATATATATATTTCTTTTTTAAGCATTGTTTCTACCTCCAAAATTTATAATATAGTACTGTGTTCTCTGATAATTTTAGTTAAATATTAAGTAAAATATGTAGCAATTCACATCATTTGAAACGTGGACTATCTGTACAACATACGGATTAGGAATGGAGCTCTGTGTATATTTGGAGGGTCCTAACACGCGTTTCTTAATTCATTTATATAACAGTTTAATGTAAGTAAAATGTATCCTAGTGTCTGTTTCATTATTGTATCTGTGCAAAATAACCTTCATGTAGAAATATATCATGGAATTTTATTCCTATGTACAATTGAACTTGAAAATGAATAGCTATTTCAGGAATGTGACTGCAATTAACGGAAAACAAAACATTTAATGTAATATTGAATTTTGAAACATTTTCTATGAAATTACCTTTAAGTTTCAATTAATTGAAATTTTGGAATATAAATAAAGCCATTATAACAGCACTATCTGCAAAACGCGTACGATATTTTATTTTGAAGTGACCTGGCAGTAACCGGCATTTCAGTTTAAATACCTACAATGAATATTTCAGCGTTTGGTCTTGAACCCACACCCATACTAAGGAATGTATATTCCTAATGGAAAATATTTATGTTAACGGCAATTATGTTCTGGAAACATTTATTGTTTTACTTCTGCTTATCGTCTTAAGAATTCGCTTTTGTTCCCGTTAGGAAAAAATATACATGCAGCTAATGCGAAACATTCAATTCGTCATTGCGAAAGAAACACAAAATATATCTCTTGTTTTCATTACTCAATAAAATAAAAAGCTGCTATTTTTACCAGCACCACTAATAAGCCCTTATTAGAGGCAAGAGTAGCGCTCTATGGACTGCAACACGCTAAGCAAATGAGAAATCCTGAAATGTTGCTAAGAATCAGAAAATACATAAGAGATGTATCCTCAGAAATGCCGTCAAACTATACAAATTCAATTACAAACTTTATAAAAAGTTTAAGAGTTATTATAGATCCTGAACGTTGGACGAACAAAACTCTGGAAACGCTTGAGAAAACTTTGATGTGATTTACATATGGCTCAAAAGATAACTCAGGATTAGGATCTGCAGTGCACGGCATAAGACCAAGGTGCAAAAAGTTTTTCTCTTGGATGAATATGCTACTGTTTGAAACAGAAATTTGTGCTATTATTTAATGAATACACGAAAACATAAGGAGAGCTTACACTGTTAAAGAGATCCTTATCTTCTCAGATAGTCAGGCTACTTTTAAGGCTCTAAGTAGTCATAAGCTAACGTCAAGATTGGTTTTACCGCCTAAACATGCCAACAAGATTAGTAGAATAGAATGAAGTTCAACGCATCTGGGTGCAGGGTCATAGCGGCATAGCGGGAAATGAAACAGTGATGAACTTGCGAGACAAGCAGCAGCTTCACAATTTATTGGGCCAGAGCCGGCTCTAGGAATATCTCGAGGTTTAGTAACAGAGGCTATTAAAAGCTGGTAAAACCTGCCTTAAGACTCCAGAAAACAAACATGATAAGCTATTTATTAGAAAACTATATAAGAAAAGGATGAAAGCTTACTTAAATGTAACAGACTTCAGTTAAGAACAATTATTGCATTCCTCAAAGAGAGGCACCTAAAAACATCTTAACACAATGAGAGTGTTTCATGGTAACTTAGATTACAGACTGCGCAAGAAAGAAACTAAAACAGACCAGCACATTATATGCTCTTGTGAAGCCTTGGCTCACAGGAGATATATTGCTTTTGGGAAAATGGTTTTAGAACCAGAACAATTTGAAACCATATCTGTTATATTTCTTGTTAAACGGTGCAAGCATAATTATTTGCCTTTAAAACCATACACTTAGCCCAATAAGCCCAAGACTAAAGGGCATCCAGAGCAATGACTGAAATCTTTATCGAGCAGGACAAGCTCTTCTTAGCGACATATTCAGATAAATAAGGTATATTTATTAGTGTCAAATTATTAAAGTTATTAAAGAAAATAACTGATGCATGAGTCATTGACCGTCCATGCATACTTAGATACAAGTTTAAGATGACAAAAGGAAACAAAATAAAAGAAAGAAAAAGAAAGGAACTAATTGAACAAATTTGATCCGCCTTCGTGCATTTTGGCCAGAAAATTTTTTCATGTTTTGCCAGTTCCTCTGATCAACCAGTAGATCCCAACATGTTAATCTCCTTCTAGCTGGAATTAAGAACTTTTCTGTGAATTTAATCGTTCGCTAGTTGTTTCAAAGTGAACATTCCGCTAAAATGTGTATCCAGTCTTCATTCAAACCGCAGAATGGGCAGATTCTCCTGCCAGAATTAGCGATATAATAGCTAATTGGCGTCGCACTATAGCGTTTTACACTTCGAATGACGATTTAGCTCATTAGTTTAACTCCCCGATATTCCTTATAAAATAACTTTACAATGATGTACAAGATCATTATGGTGAGTACTTCCCTTTTCTTCTCATAAAAGTAATTTCCTAAGTTACCATAACCTAATAGCGAATGAAAATCCCCGATATACACGGAAGTTGACATGAAACATTGATGGGTGTGGTATTTCTTATTTTCTTAACCTCGTTCAAGACTTCAAAATTCTGGAAATGTTGTAAAATCTGTAAGTAATGCTGAAGTAATGTAAGTAATGCCTGTATTTAATGCTGAAAGAACTGTTAAATGAGACGATAACTCATAGGAAATTAAATTAAATGATTGCACGCTCACTTTGGTGCTGTAGTCATGATTATCACACTCGCATTAGATTAAATCTATATCTTAATATGCAAAATACCTCACAACGATGAAAAATGTGTGTATCTTTCCTTAGGTTGTCGAATTGCTTAGCAAATAAGATTAGAAATTTACTTTTGATTTCGTTCAACAGAGCAGTGAAAGCAATTTTATGGTTTTGATGAAATCTTTAATACTAAATGTTGATTGTTTAACTTTATTCTATGCAATGCTGTCGAGGCATGTTTTTAAACTAAGTACCGATAATTTTTAATATTATCATTCATTACCTTACATTACTTCTCTACTTAGTCTCGTTATTCAGGCACTTGCAGTAATGAGAAACCAGTATTTTATATGACTTCGTGAAAGTAATATGCCGCCAGTGATGAAAGCCAAGTCTATACTTCTTGTTTCGCATCGTTGTTGAAAGTTTTCCGCCAATAAATTTCTTCAGGCAAAGAAACAAATGAAATAACTCGGTGCCAAATCCGGACTGTAGGAAGAGTGGTCGAATTCTTCCCAACCAAATGGTGCGATCAGATCTTGAGTTGTTTGGCTTTGTGCGGCCCGGGTATTGTCACCCATTATTGTTTCCCCATAAACCCCACACAATTGGTGATGAATGTTTGCTGGCGTAACATTTCTTGCATTCAAAAAACGAATCACAGATGTGAGTTCACAGTCAACGGGTCGTTCGATTGTTTTGAACATTTCGAAACGCTCTAACAACAGGAAAACACAAAGTGAAGATCTTTCACAGGTAGGTCTGGTTTCCTAATGAACGAAGTGATCGCGCATGCTCAAAATCGCTACCGTAATGCTGCAGCGGCAAAATATTAAAACGGTATCTACTTTTAAAACACGCCTCATATACTAATTTATGGCTACGATACAATACATATCACATCATATATACCACAACGCTCTGCGGTGTTTTCACACACAGTACAGCAACTCCTCAACAAAGTTGAGATAAATGTTGAATTCCCATTCTCAGGCTGCCGACTTAAACATTTTTGAAATGTAACACAGCCTAATTTATCGAGGAAAATCATTATTTAATTATTAATTATGAATTCGGTTGAGTGGTTTCTAATTTTAATGATAGGTTATATTTTTCTCTATTTGTATAACTATTTAGCACGAGTTTGATTATAATGTAAAGATGGAATACAGTGGAACCTTCTTACATAAAGTAATTGAAGAATCTCCACTAGATAATCCTTATGTAGCTTTAGAATAAATTTTATTCAGAGGTTTTAATGTTAAATTCTACACGCAGTTTCTAATAAAATGTCAATTGAATATACCAGATGGCCTAACATAGCCGTATTTCACGTGTGCATATATACTTTCGCGCGTTAAAAGAGTTGGAGAATGAAACGGGGCAATTCCAAATAAAACACAGGTCAATGGGAAACTAGAGCATTAGCATGAGCGACCTATTCCACTTGTTTAACAATGAAGACGATCTGTTTCAAACAGATCCCCTCGATGTAAAGGTCTTACGTCAAAGGACCATTGAAGCATGTGCATCGGTCACAGTAGCGGTTCTCAGAAACATCCATATAGATATGTTTGGAACATTATCAACAAGAGCAAAATTTCGAACATCTATTCTATGAGTAAAGTCAGCCTAACAGCACCGTTAGATCACAATAATGATGATGATGATGATGATAATACAACAATAATCACCATCACCATAGCAAGTTAAGAAAGTGGCAGTGGAGCGCTATGTGCTCTTATGTTTGCTTGGTTTTCGTTGCGGCGATCTAAAATTTTGATTTAGCCCTAGAATGTTATAGACAGTAATGCTAGACAAGAACAGATAAACCCAATTTAAAAAGTAGCTGTGGGCGGATACTGATTGCTCAAATAAAGACATTTTTATTATTTATTTATCAATCTAAAAAGTGAGTTTACTGCCTCGAAAATAAAGACTTTGTAACTGAAGTGTAAAACATTTTCAAACCGTTTTGGTTTATTTTCACTGTTATTGTCTGTCATGAGGACTACACTCTAGTATAAGCCGAGGAACTGTCTCTCAAGAGGGCGATCCGTCCATTATCTGCGCTGATAAGCAAGAGGAGTAGTGCGCTAGTACCCCACTGATCCCTGTTTACTTGGAATGGCCCCGTTGAGTTCTGCAACTCTTTTAACGCACGAAGGGATATCTGCGCACGTGAAATACGGCGCTGTTGAACTATCTGGTATTAGTATTGCATTCAAAAGCCTATCCTATTATTCAAGCACATACGATTATCTTTTGTTATGCTATGTCTTCTACTTTCTCGGTTACTAATTCGTTACCATTCATGTCTATCGCTTGGAATGGAATATGTGGGTCTTTATCTTATTTTTATCGTATTTTATGTGGAATGACAAACACCGCTATTTTAAACTTCATGGTATTCTCAGCGAAAAGTACGTAATAATGTGCTTTTACGACTCCAACGTGCTCGTATTCTAGTATACAGCTTTAAATTATTTTTTAGTCCTTGTCATTTAGCAGTTGAAATCAGGTGTCTTATAGCCTGTATTCCTTGGAAAGAACAGAAATTTTCAATGGTGAAGTAATCATCTCATACACACAATACATACATACATACATAAATTCATTCTCTCTCTCTCTCTCCCTCTCTCTCTCTGTAATATAGGTACAGACGTCACTTGGGGTATTTGAATGTAACCTAGGCAAGGACAAATAAATAATTATTGTTCGATTAAACCAATTCACACTCTACTTCCTTCGAAAGAAACAATACAGGAGTGACAAATTAGAAATAAAATATGGGTATTCACCAATGAAACTTTAGGTTATTTAGATTTTATAAGTTTAAATTATCTTATCAGTCAAATTGAGTTTTTATTCATTATGGACGCTGTTTAACTACTATGGTCCTTAGCGTCCCATTATATATTGAGCGTGAAAGACCGGAAATATTTTTCAGAGGGCTCTACCAGGCTTGAAATTCTTTTAATTTCTGTAAATCTACGACACGGGACCACCAGCTTTACTTCCCTTCCGAAGGAAGCCATGCTAAGGATTTTTACGCCCGAAAAGAATCCATCGCCCACTGACGAGTTTGAATCCACGACCTCGGAAATCAGAGGCTAACGTGGTACCTCTAGACTACGGTGGACGACTTAAATATCTGGACTTAACATTTTTGCATCTTAGGAAATTACTCTTTTTGCCAAATTTGTGAGTGAAAAATGATTGTATTGGTGTATAAAATAAACCGGGGATTTAATGGGTTCTCTACATTTTCCAGAACTTACACTATATGTATATGCTGTAGACAGAGCATCACAGAGTTCCAACAGTAATGGCTTTCAGTTGTTACTTGATAAAAGTTTTGACAATTTTTTTTAGATTTGCTTTTTTTTTTCCTGTTGCAAGAAAGTTGCATTACACTTTTGATTACACTGAAAAACCACACAACATGAAATTTGTGTAGAGGACGTCTACCAGAGAAGTTTCTATGAGGAGACCAGTGGGTAGCTTCCGTTTTAATCTCCTTTCTTCTCCAGGGCGAGGCATCTGTGTTCAATTTCATTAAGCAATGATGTGTCGTATTGATAATTTGGGTGTTCCATTGTCATTACCAGACATATTGTTGTTTTCGTCTCTCAGTCAGTTTCGGTCCCAAACACCCCTTCCTCCTGGCGACTCATCACGCCAGCCGAAAGGCAGTTTCATTTTGACTGGGATGATGTCACTCCTGGCTGGTAGATTTGCTAGCCACAAGTAGTGGGGATATAGAGTCTGTCTTATTGAGTATTCCATAAGGAGCGGATCGCGCGTGCAAGCCGAACTTTAGATCGGTGAACATCTCCCCTCACCTTTCTTATTTAATAATGTAGGAACTCCAAACGGTTGAGAAATAAAGGAATGTGTAAGTAGATTTGTGTTATGGATTTTTATACAGTGAAAACCTACGCCTTCCTCTTAAACTCCACACCACGTTTTGGTCCTCCGTAGCCAAGTGAGTATACGTCCCCTCAATGTATGTGCTGGGCACTAAAAATTAATTTAATTTTTCATTTGAACTTTTAGGTCTCTACCTAGCATGTGCCAATATGTTAGAATGATCAATGAAAGTCAGATGAAGTTCTGCGTAGTGCTTCTTAAGAACTTCGTAGACTTCAGGAACTTAAATATCTCTGTGGATAGTAGCTTAATTAACGAACCAAGATGCATAAACTTATATTTTTAAGATCCGATTTTGGATTGTTTCTATTTTCTCGGCGTTTGCATTTGGGCACAACACCATATACCACATCAATAGGTATAAATTATGGCATAGTACATTAGTTTTTTGAATTTTAGAGGTAGCCGAGACTTTTCTTGTATTAAGAATTTTAACTGGTGAATTCCGTTTACTAGCTTTTGGACTAAATAGCTAATGTGTGCACTCCACGTTAATCGCGTGTCTAGGATCAGACATAGATAGCCTATTGTTCGTATTTCTAGTACTATTTATGTTCCACAGAATCCAGTATGTGACAATGCACTTCTATTACTAAATATTACTAATTTATACTTCTGGAAGTTCATTTTGACTTTACAAATCTTAGCCTAGTCATAGATCAGATTAATATATTTTAGTCCATTTATTGAAGTTTCGAAGGCTCCTTTGCTTAAAATATAAAGGGAGATATCATCTGCAAACTGTGTCAATGAAATGCTGTTGAAATTGGTGTGGAGAAATCGTGAGTAAATAGATATCAGGTATAAAAGGGGACCAAGAACACCAGATGGGGAGCACTAGGTTCTATTTTACGAGATCAGATGAAGAATTTTCAATGTTAACAGCAAAGCTTCTGTTAGTGAAATAGGACTGCAAAACCTGTCTGAAAGTTGAGTTTTCATTTTATAGAGCAAACCTAGGCCTAAACGCCGCAACTATCCAAAACTAAACTCGAACTAAGAATCAAGACAAAAGCTGCTGCCACTTTACCCTCTTACTCTTGGACATATCGGTCTCAATCATTTTTTCATTTGTAAACCTGTTTTCCTAATTGCATCGCCATCCATCATCTTGTCAGTATGATTTAAATTCCCTTTCATCTGAAAATCGGTCACTAAAACTATGTTAGCTTCTTTGTTTGAGATACTCCGGCGAATTGGGAGGCAAATCAAGATAGAATTTATTGTCATAGTGAAGGTAACGCAGAATTTACACATGTCAAGTCAGTTATATTAGCTGACAGATGTCGCAATTAAAAGGAATAGAGTAGCACATCGTATTGTTTATACAGGGGTGCACAAAAGTAGGTATACGGTATATACCGGAAATAATTGCAATGTTATGGGTGGGCAACGCAATTTTTTATAGCAAGTTGGTGCTCCTCGCATGAAATGTGCAAAGGAGCCCTTTTAGTCGTAGAATTTCCAAATAAGTGAATAAGATGAAGAGAATAAACTAATGGTCACCTTGACCTCCGCTTCTTACACCTATGGATTTCTTTCTTGGAGATGCTGTTTTGTAAGAAGGCAACTTACTGTTGATATGATTCAGTTCATTAGAGAGGCATGCTAACAAATTAATAGAAGTAAAGAAATGAGTGGTAAGATGTATTAAATATAGGCCACAGAAGTGTAAATGTTGAAGAGCAAGATTTAATATTCACAAGAGTGATCTAATGCTATACTACTCCATAAATCTATAGCACATTGTATTAGGGTTTCTTGACATACTTCGGATTTCATTACCGTATACCTTCTTTTGCCTCCCCTGTACACTTAAATTTATATACAGCCGACAATAAATTATTCATTAATATATTCAATGTATACAGGAATCTAAGACGACTTCCACCAGTGAAATATAATTAAGCACAATCAAATTATAGGGCTGACGACTTAAACAAGTGGAAGAATTCTAAGTTTCTTAGTCAATTTCTCGGGCATTTCAGGTCCAAGAACGGTTTTATAGGACATTTTGTGTAATTTATTAGTGGACACAGTTTGTAATTATCTGTTTACGTATTTGCTTTACTTGTTCAAATGTATTTACTTGCTTATATTATAATTATGCCAAGTGCACTTACTCTATATGGAAAGGTCTAAATTGAGAAAGCTAAAAATGTTTCCTATATGCGTATGTGTGTCTAAGAGTCAAAAAAGGAAACGTTGGATAAATACCCGGCTTCTTTCATATTTGAGACAGATACAGTATAAGTACGCTAGACGGAAATTTTCAAGAAAATTCGGCCACCCCAAGTCACTCTTTACATGGAGAAATTGTCGATATTTTCTCATATTCTAAAAACTGTTTCTAAGGATTTTGCGTAAAATAAACTATCTTTATAATATTTTTATGCCTTAATAAAATGTGTATTTTGGTTTATATGTGAAAGGCCTGTAAAATTCTCTTTATTCTGAATTACTTATGCAAAACTTTATATAACTGCTAAAACAAGAGAGAGATGAAAACTTACACAAAATGTGTAGCTCATTGAAATGTGTAATTAGTGTTAAATAATTTGTTTGCGACGTTAATAAATATTTCAAAATAATCGTTGCTACATCCTTATTTTTTATTGGGCTGAACTGTCACGTTGGACCTAATAAATCATCTTAGATTCTTACTTTTTTCTCATAAATTCATTACTAACATGAACTATTCATTAATTAATAACTACTAACTAAAATTTATGATTCGCTAGGAGCTTTTTCCGTATACTGCATGCAACCAAACTCATGTTGCCTATTTTGAGATTATTTATAGTAAAAATCTATCGTGAGAAATGTACTGTGAATAGATGAAACACTGATTATATGAGTACTGTAAAACATTAGAGAATTTTGTAAAGTTACAATGTATTTTTATGACTACATGAATATATTAATGGTCTAAATTTACTTTTTCTAAATCAATATTTTACAGAACATCTTTATGAAACTGGATTTAGGAATAAAAGTATAAGAATTTGAAATAATATGTAAATAAAGGGATTTTTTACTACAGAAAAGAAATAGAGTAAAGTATAAACGAAGATAAATACCTGGCTGTTTTATAATGTGCCGGTAATGCAGTAATACGAAATAAAAGCACGATTTACAATTATTTATTCTTTTCAACCCATAACATACTAGTATCTAAAGAAAATGGGGGCGGAATAAAGACTTTCTTTTGAAGTAAGGCTGGTTCGATTACAATTATTCCAGATGGACGTTACAAAAGGAAGTTATGCAATGAAAAATATTTTCTCATATGAGTAACATGATTTAATAGTTTTGTTGGATTGAACTAGACACCTGAGTAAAAAGTACCTAATATTTTGGGCCATCTCATTGTAACAATTTGCAGAGCTGAGTGGAACTGTTTCCCAAACATCGGCCAAATTCAGCAGTCTGGGCTAAAACATATTGCGGCATTAGCGTTATTTAATAATAATAACAATAACAATAATAATAATAATAATAACAGGTTTTCCTGCTCCAGTTAAGATTCGTTGGACCATCTCATACTTAGTATGAGATGGATATTTAATATTATCTATAGTTAATTTTACTTTACACGTCGTTCATTATTCATTCTTCTGATGTGGAAGATACAGTTGTTTCTATTTTCAAGTATTTCATTTAGAATGTATATTTACAAATAATCTCTTATTTTATACTACTGATTCCAACAGATAATTTGGCTACTGATCTTAAAAACCTCAGCTCTGAAGCCTGCATTCCTTTTCTTTCTATCTTTCTCACAGTGCAAAATTCGATCTATATGTTCCTATCGGTGTTGCTAAAGACATAAAATATTAATTTTTAGCTTATTCCACTTTATTCTGTAATATTGTATTTATAGTTCTACATTAAAATTTAGCTTCCTTTATTTGTACATCACTGCCTTTTAATAGGGCATATTTTATAATGCAAGCACGTACGTTAAAGCCTTTAACTTTTCTATTATTGTCTCTAATTATGGTGATTTATGTAACCGTTTGATTTTAACGCCATTTTGTCTTTTTTGTTCAGATATAACGAATCATGTCTTTAGTAGGCATATTTTAATAATAATAATAATAATAATAATAATAATAATAATAATAATAATAAATGTATGTGCTTAATAACTGTTCTTTTGCATCAGCTGTATTCAGAAAAATTGGAAAGTTGATTTTTCAAGCCTAATTCAACTTTTAAATCAGTATTGGCTTTATGTCGCTTTGAATTAACAGCAACCTGCGATTTAAAACAAAAATTAAAACGTTTAACTTTTCTTTGTATGTTTATATAATCTGAAAATGAAAGTGACGTACAAATTTCCTTATCGTATTTTACATAACTTTATGATATTCACAACCCATTCTCGAATGTCAAATTATTGTATTAATCTTTCAGTGAACATATCAGCTATAAAAACCATCAAGGAGCTTAAAAAGGACCTTAAAATGGCCCAGATGTAAGAAGAATTATATAATATGAGGATTTCTTTAATTTGATGATTTATATTAAAGAGAAACACGTATTACTTTCAGTGGTTTGATAATTAAGTTCCTGGGAGACAAAGTAATGTCATTGAAAAGATTCTGAAGGGAATTAAAGCCTTTGGGTCTCGGTGGCTTTAAAATTTAAATATTTTTATCTGAAAATCTTCGGATACTAAGCGAAGAGAAAGAGGAACGGTTTCACCACAGATAAAGGTCCTGGAAAGAGCATACACAGGCGAGTAAAGGGTTAGTAACTGGGGAACTTCCAGGCGCTACTTCGTGATGTTTTAGAAACCTCGCACAGGAAGAAAAATAATATTCACAGCTTCACAAACAACCATAAAAGCAATACAACGCATTTTACTAGGTTAAGTTACTGATTATAAAAATATAGCAATTTATGTAAAACATATATTTAATATTTGGCGCAGGAAGCATTTTCTACTCCTTTAATCATTTACCGGTTTCAACCAAAAGCTATCTGATAGCCTATGTCAATCAAAAATACAATAACATTTATCTGGTAAAATAGTATATAGCGATATGAGTGTGTGAAGTGCAGTATTGTGGAATCGAGAATACTTTGAAAAGACAGACGAAGTACACTTTTCCATTTTCGAGATTCTTTTATGTATTTCACACACATGTATTTCTTACTATTTTTTGTAGTACGATCGTGTTTCATTATTTTGAATGATTTATTAACAATACAATTTCTAATGAGGTTACGTATCATCACCTCGGATTTCCGGTAACGCAATGCTGCCGATTTCAGAGCTATAACTAATACAATGGCATAGTAAGATACTACAGTTTAGGAGACTTTGAGACAAAGTGGATTGTTTGCCATGGCTCAAAACGGATTGTTTGAAAATAATAGTACGAGGGCGACACTGAAAACTTTGGGAAAATCAAACAAGGATTAGTTTTTAAAAATTAAACTGTTTTATTGTTTTTCAAAATATTCCTCTTTAACATCAATGCATTCTTGCATTCGATGAAATCAGTCCTTAAAGCAATGCTGCCACTCTTCCTGAGGCACTTCAGAAACCAGGTTTTTATAATGTTCCACTGCTGCATCTGGCGAAGAAAAAGTGACTCCACGCATTTTATATTTAATTTTTAAAAACAAAAAGAAATCACAAGGTGCTAGGTCACGGGCGTGTGGTGGACGTCCAGGGTTCTGACCTTTAGAGCATCCAGATACCCATCTGTTAGTTTTGCTGTATGCGATGATGCGTTGTTATAATGTGATATTATTTTTCCTTTGGGGGGTTATTCACGAACTGTTTCAAAACTTTGCGGTAAACAAACATTTGTGTATCAATCAGCAGTACCTAGCAACCATTTTCTTACCAGAACTGCGAATTCGTCGGACTTTTGTAGGCTTAGGTTCTGTTCAAAGGCACATTGAGCCGATTGAGTTTTGTTTTCAGGATCATAATAATAAATCCAAGATTCATAACCAGTAACATTAATCCAAACTAAATTTGTAGCGCGGCCAAGATTTTTCCATCGACAACAAAGTTTTCTCACCTCTAACGGTTGATGTAAAATGTTTTGGATTTGACTCATACCAATGCCCAATGTCGCCCGAATAGTCATAAGATTTCCGTCGATCTTCTTCAAGCAGTGCTCGAACAGCAATATTTTCATCAGTAAGAGCAGTTCTTGGGCGTCCTTCGAAATTCATTAATGAGAAAAAAAAATTGTATCTATTTTGAATTCGCTGTACCAATGAGATAGATTTTTGCCTTTGGTGGGCAGTTCTAAGTTGATCTTCACATTGTTTAGGCGCTAATAGCGATTTAAGATCGTAGCCTATCGTAACCCGGAAATTTTCTTTAGCCAAAATCATTTTTGGGCAAACACAAAACCTTGAAATAATGATAATTAATAAACTATTAGAGCAAATCGAACAAACTACACGGAAATCAACTCGCAAAACATTGGAAAGTAGCTGTCAAATATGAACAAATTTTATTCATTATTAGACCCATGACATTCTAAAAATTTTCAATATCGCCCACGTATGAGTAAGAGATTCATATTTCAAGGAGAATTTGAAGTCAGAGACGTGGATTATGAAGACGTAGATACCAAGGAGGCATGGGAAGTTGGGTTTTATTTTACTTCTCGCCCTAGAGTATATTGTATGTTATCAGAGGCACTAAATTTATGTTATAGATATGCGTTTTCTCAAAAAAGAATTCATGTGTTAAATTCTAAATTTCCTTTTGTATAAATACCATCGGAAGACATTGCAAACACAATATCATGCAGAAAATAATTATTAGAATCCGTTGAGTGATTTATAAACTTACCTCTACACACACAGTCACCCTCACAATTTATTACATTGAGAACCTACATCGCTTCCCGTTGATGGAATTGTCAGGAAGGTTTTCAGAGCATAAAAATCGGATGCTGGAAGAGGAGATGGCAACTCATAGATTATAGCTTCGGTATGTCAAGAGAAGCGCTGCAGTTCGCATCTCTTGCTGTTTTAACTGTTATATATATTATGTTCAAACAGATAAAATACCGCTTTCATGTATTATAAACGAAGATACTGAAGGCATTTTTTGAGGATTGTAATTTAAACTTGATAGTATTTGACGCGATTATTGTTAACTTCAAATACGTTCTAGAGAATATATATGCTAGATATAACACTGAAGTGTTTTTAAGCACTTTCATTATTGGACAAATCTATGAGAAATATAGATACAACAATATCAGTGATTTTAAAATTGCAATAAGTAAACTGTTGCTAAAACATTTATTTTTAGGTAATTAAAAATAAGGTTGTGATTCAGAGTTATGAATTATGCAGTAATTGGTATATAAATGTGTCATAATAAAATAAGTAAAACTTTCAATTATTTCGGATGTAACATTTCATACACAGAAGGAGAAGCAGATAAAAAGATAATAAAATATGGTCACAAGAACGCCAAAATATGAAAATAGTAAAGATACCTACCACCACAACATTTTATAAAACAATATCGATCACAATGGCATCATATAGGAGCGAGATATAAACAACGATAGAAACAAAGAAATATTACAGCATGCATAAATGAAATTTATGAGCATGGAAGGAGTAACGCAAACACTTAAGCATGATTACGTAAATGAAATAACAGAAAATATCGGAATTAATGGACACAGTATCCCCATCACATGGAAAAATATTATACTGCATTCTAACGTGCACAGAGACACAGGAAGAAGTGCAGGTTTCCCTAAAATAGTTGCGGAACACGCATTCGAGGCCTAATCAAACATTATGACGGTGATGATACTGACGAGTAAATGGATGCGTATGTAAATAAGAAAGAAATATCTTCATAAGCGCAGTTTTTGTTAGCAGAAATAATTATTGCATTATTATTAATTAATTACATATTAAATATTTTGAAAATCATAGTCCAGACAATGAGGTTTCCTGACGTTCTTTTCTTGATGTGGTTTGTCATTTTTGGGGTGCAGCAAGCGCTCTATAAACACGCATTTGTTATACTATACATATATTATTTTCTTCTTTCTATTTTTAGCTTAAGACGCAATTAATGATTAACTAACTGATTTATACACTCTCCCTTATCAAACAAATTTAAATGTAGAATGCAAAACTCATTTCGATTAAAACATATGGACACGATGCCATTCACGGATTTAAGTAGACCGGAAAGCTTAAAACTATGAAACCATGTGTAGGTCTAAGCCTACGCTATGAGATTGAACCAAAAGTTCTGAAAATCTATGTAACTTAGCTGTTGTTTGGACTTTAATGAGCGAAAAGGAAAATAATTTTGTGAAAAAATAATTGCCTGATTGTAGAAACAATAAGAAACTTGGTTGAGAATTTGCAAAGAAGTTGGGACATTGCTTAAGATAATTCTTTTTGCGTAGGCTTTCGTGGTTGTTGTGCATGTTTAAAACGGATTTCTGCTAGTGCCACCTCAATTTCATTTAAAATTCTACGTTTCAGGATCATTGCAGTCCTCTTCTTCAGCGAGTTTTGTGTTTCACCCAAGAAGGGACCTGAAATGGTGCTGAAACGTAGGATGTTAGATAAAATTGACGTGGAACTAGGAGAAGCAGCTTTAGTCATATTAGGTAGGCCTACTATTTTTCAAAAAAGTAACCCTGGATAAATACACTACTCCACTACTTTTTTTCTGTCAGAGTTCCAGAATCATCATGAACCGGAAGGTACGTGCATCCAACAACCATTTTGGAAAGATCCTAATGCGGAGAATTGGAATATGCGGACACAGTTAATTTTCGGCTGAGATACCTAAAGAAAATTCGCAGGGAAGCGGAAACAATAAAGAACGAAATCTAATTTGCTTGTTTGCGACAAATTCGATTAAATAATCAAATGCATCAGCAGATGATTAACACAAACTTTAAAACCTTAAATAATTCTTTCTTAAAAGATACCGTTATGTTTATAAGCTATTTTATTATATGTAATATAATAAAAAGACTAAGTTGTGTTTCAACAACTGACTTTAACACCCAGAATGCCAAATATAGCTGTGCCTTTTACTCTGGGAACTATTAGGATTTATATACCCAATAATCTGCTACAGGATCAAAGCAGAAAAAACACCATCGCATTAACTAAAGACAAATATAATGCTAATATGTCTTGGAATAGTTTGTTTTGTCAGATCTTTCTTTTATTATTTTCGTAACACGTCCACGCTGATGCGTTACGTACCTGCAACGCGTTACCTGCATTTAATAGGGCGATTTGCCTTTTGCTCGGCTCATAAATTATGACGGCAAAAACTGCTCGAGGCTATTCAACAGAAAAGTGTGATGCACCTGTCAGAGACCAGCACTTCCTCAAGATAATATACTTTCCTATGTTACACCATGCTCTGTATATTCACAGCCACGAATTATGTTCATCATTCCAGAAAGGAAAGAGTAGCTGGCGTGCGAAAAATAGGTTGATTTTAAGTAGAACATTTATGTTGCATGCAAACCACTTCAGTTCAGTTTTACGACTTTCTTCTTTCCCTCAAGATTAAATTAGACAAAAAGGTTTGTACTTTATTACTCGAGCTAAAGAAATTATAATAGCTTATGTTAAGTTGTCCTCGCTTTTATACTTCCGTGGTCAGAACTACAACTGTGACTACTTTACTTCTGGGTCAGGCATTTAGTACTGACCAATCCAATTCACAGCCCGTGCTCAGTTTGAACCAATCACATAGCCTATCTTCAGTATTACGAGTGCTGATAGTTTTTTGAGGTTAACAAATGTTTGTTATCAGGATAATTACTTCGAAACCAAAACCGGAAAAAGACGCTTATCTAATGATAATAAGCATGACTTTGAAAGCTCAACTAAATTACCTAAGAAAACTATAAGATTCGGGGGGGATTCGGTAAGAGAAATAAAAGACGAGAACGATGTCATTGTTAGCATTTGTAGTATAATCACAGCAGTGATTACAATGTGAGAACTAAATAGTGTTTTATTTATAGACGCTCTTTTACTACTATGGTCCTTAGCGTCCCATTTTATGTTGGGCGTAAAAGACAGTAAATTTTGCTCACAGGGCTCTTTAACAGGCTTGAGGTTCTTTTACGTGCCGTAAATCTACGACACGGGATCACCAGCTTTACTTCCCTTACAAAGGAAGCCATGCTAAGGATAAAATCCATCGCCCTTCGCTGGGTTTGACCCCGCGACCTTGGAAACAAGAGGCTAGCATGGTATCACAATGCGAGAACGATGCCATTTCTTGTATTTAATCACGAATTGGAAAGGTGGAATCAGACGACTGAAAAATTTAATGTCATTGCCGGGATTTGAACCACGGATCTCAGGTTCCCGTCCGGTTAGAGCAACCGGACGGGAACTACCATGGCAACATGCCGGTGTGACATTCAGTTCCCCAAATAATTCGCCTTTTTCACGGTAAACCATACAAGGAAATCTCAAATTATACTGAGATGACATACACCAATGGCGACTTACATTGCTGTAAGTCTAAAGTCCCGGGTTTCATTATTTCGACTACTATTAGGTCAATGGCAATGGCATTGAGTTTTTCAATCGTCTGCCTCCACCTTTCCAACCTTGACCAATACACGGCTTGTGTGGGAGAACAATTAATTCCAATCATTAAATTGATTACAATGCGAGAACAATGCCATTCTTTGTACTTTATAATATAATCACTGAAGAGATTATAATGCGAGAACGGTTCCATTCATTTTACTTCTATGTGATCATTGAAGTGTTGATAATGCGAGAACGGTGCAATTTTTATACTTTTAGTATTGTGACTCAGCGGCTCTGGCCCAAGCTCCCGGAGGCCGGCATTGGGCAGTTGGAGAAATAATACAGACAAGCAGCGTTCTCACCCAGCGTAAACAATTATTATTCTAATATGGCAGAATAGTGCAATGGGTTTAAGTTCCATAAATAAAGCCCAGAAGCGATATCGTCATATTACCAGAATCTTCTGGACGTTTCCCTTCTTCTCGCTTCCAGAACACTCTAGAATGATATGCGGTAATTTCCTACGGCTATATAAACGAGCGCTTTCGTGAGTTAGTAAGATAGTGGATTCGTTTCTGATGCGACAAACAGTATTTTTCTCCCATCAAGTTTCTGAGACCATTGTGAGGTGCAGTAAATGCTTCAGAGCAAAATATTGAAAAGATGTTCTGTTCGATTCCCCCGTAAGGGATTAAATTGTAGAAAATCCTGCTTCGTGCTATTTATTTACGCTGCTACATCACGAAGAAGTAAAGTGACAAAGAAAATTGAACTAAATCACATTTGTGAATCAACACTGTACTAAGTGAAGTGGCAGCGAAAACTCGACAAAGTCATTGTAATATTCACTGAAGTAGTTACAGTGCTAGAATGATGACATTATTTGTACTTCAAACACAATCACGAAAATGGCTTATCTGGTACTATGCGGCGTTAGATCGTATAAGCCTTTTTCATATTTTGAATCTCTCCATTTTTACATTTTGTACCAACCGCCAATAGTAACCAGGTAAATGCACGACAATAGGTTTTCTAGATCCCTGGTTGAGGGCAAGCAGGGTTTATAGGAATAAAAATCTGATGTGATACATTCACATGACTTTCTTTACCCTGTATATTTATTAGTGGGTATACAAAATATCGTTACTCAAGCTTATTACTTTCTCTATTACGTATAGTAAGCAGGGGAAGTATGGCATTTCACCCAAAAATTCGATACCGATATTTCACAGGAAATACATGTTTCAGATGCATTGAATGCAAATAAAGAATTTTTGGAAACATGTCCGCATGTCTGTCTGTCTGTCTGTCTGTGTGTTGTCTGTGAACAGCATAACTTTAGAAACGAAAAGTTGGATAAATACCAAACTTGGTATTTCAGTTTAGTATCTTCCAAGGAAGCGACACGAAGATTTTCAAGAAAATTCCAGACTACCCTTTACATGGAACATTTTTCGAAAATAATGATTTTCTCAAAAACGACTAACGTTTAAAATAGCCTACATTAAAGATATTCTCATGGCAAATGAAATGTATATTTTGAATTTTTTGGGAATGTCCCTAAAATTCCTCTTCATTCTGAATGACTTTTGCATAACTAGTAAACCGTATGAGATATTAAATTTTGTTGCATAAAAGGTAGATCTCGTTAAAACACACAATTTATGTCATATGCATCTTTTATCGAGTGAACCTGTCCAAGATACTCCTTGTTATTTGTTTGAACTTTGCAATACTTATACCTTTTCTCAAATTGGAATTTGTTATTCATTTTCTTATATCCTGGAGATGCAAAGAGAATGGAATGCTGCACATAGCAAACAGCTGTTAAAAGATTTAACTATATCTTAAAGTCTACTGTTTCGCTTGCACCTACAAGAAAATAAGCAATAAGATAATTTCTGCCAATGTTTATCTCGATTAACATAAAGTAGATGGAGAATAAGCGTTTGTAAAAATAGTATGTAAAAGAGTAGAGAAAGTTATGCGAGTACAACACATTAGATGTTTTTCTATCTACTACATTTTAGTTCAAATAGCCTTTGCAGAAATAGCTACATTACACATTTCCTTATAGACACAAAAGGAACAGCGATATTAAAATTTTAAGTGGACGCTGTGCACTGCCTTAAAATCCCATAAATAATTCTTCATGTCCATGATGAAGGGACTTGAAGAGAATGACCGAAAAATTTTCGAAGAATAAAAAATTTATTTGAAACAAATTGCTTACCGCACATATTTTTGTGTAGTACGTTTTCGTCTATCACTTAACGTTTAACAATTATACAAAATTCTTTGAATGAAGAAGACTTCAAAGACTATTCCCAGAGAATTTAACATATACATTTTATTTATCATATATCATATTTCATCTTTGATCAAAAATGTTAATGGTATTTTAATCAAAATCGTTATAGCCATTTTTTAGAAAATCAATTTTTTTGGAAAGTGTTCCATGTAAAGGGTAGTTTGGAGTAGGAGGATTTTGTTAAAAATCGTTCGTGTTGCATCTTTGGAGGCTACTGAACTTAAATACCAACTTTGGTGTTGATCCGACATGTCCTTTTGAGTTATGCTATTCACAGACAAACACACACGCAGATACACACCTACATTTTTCTAAAAATACTTTTCTTTTGTATTCAGGGAACCTCAAAACATTTATTACCGGTGAAGTCTCGATATCGGATTTTTGGGTGGAATACATACCTTCTCTACGTACTAGCTACCTGGTGGGGAAAGTAAAAATGTGTTTTGTAAATTCTTTAATAATGAAATATAAAATGAAATACAGCAAATTACATTGAGTTTATAGTTTTAATCACTGTAAAACCATTAAACTTAGAAAATTAATAAAACAAAGTTATTGTTTGCTTAATTGCTAATTACAATATGCCACTGAAGGCACCGGTTCCCTAAAAAAGAATCTTTTCAATAATAAAGTGCGTTTAATTTCGCGTGACGTCACGTAAAGGAATACCACATTTTTACAACTGAACCTGACTTGTTGGAATGGGGTGCAGATTTTCCCAAAACATTTATTGGAAAGAGTGGCTTAGGTTTGCAAAATGTGTTTCACATAGAACTGTCCGAATAGGATTTCTGGAAAATCCGGTTCATTGCTAAGATAAATTATTTTAAACATAAAACTTCATAAATCTTACAAATTTGAATAAATGTGAAGAATTTTACCAAAATATTATGAAATATGAGCACTTCTGTTACGTGCAGTGAATTTTACGCACTGAAAAATGTAAAAAATACTTGTTCCCTGATGATACAAAGCTTGATTTGGAATATTTAATGTCATATTTTGCCTGTTTTTACCTATGACAAATTTTAGTATTTATCTGTAACATTATTATCCTAAATAGTTATTCACCTGCCGTAAAAATATACTTAATTAATCAAATAAATCTATTTAATAATAACTAACGAAATGACGAGCTTAAGTGGTGGACTGGAGTTGTATACGAGGATGTCGGGTGCAGTGTTAAACGCAGAAAAATCGGAGATACTGGTAATAGCAAATTGGACGGGGCCAAAGGGACCAATTAGGAATGCAAGGTGTCGCCACTACACGGATACTTGGTATCTCCTTCATGGAAAATGTGGAAGACACCATTGTTCTTAACTGGCGAGAGAGGATCAACCACTTACGACATTACTTGTCGTTATGAGGACACAGAATTTGAATTTGCTGCAGCGCATTTGATACATACATACCTACGGCCCCAGTAAATTTGATACTTAGTACAGATTCTGCCGACAATGAAACATGGCACACAGAAACTTGAGCAACTCATCGGTTACTTTTTGTGGACTGGTAAAGTGTAGAGGGTGCAGACTTCAACTACGCTTGCTACCTTCCAAAGGTGGATGTGGGTTAATTGACATCGTAAAGTAAAGTATGTCATAATTGGGAAAACTGCCGTTCAGTTTTGTATGGGAATGGGTCTTCCATTGATAAAGGGTTCTAAGCTTCAAGGATTCAAACTCATCTTAAGCACACGCGACGAAATCTCAACATTCGAGTGTACCCGGAACTAATGTTGCCTGTTAACTCTGCTTACTCTTACATCAGGATTGAAGAGAGACGGGGATGGAAATTGTTTGGCAGAATTGTTCTACAAACATGTTCCAACCGATTGGCAGGACACGATCTATGAAGTATTAAATGAGACCATACCGACAGCAGAAAAACTGGCGACATGGACGAGCACAATCTAAACAATGTGCACTCTGCTCAGAAATTGATACATTGGAACACCGAATTGCATCCTGTCGGTACGTTCATGCATCTGGATGGTTCCCAGGAACTACATAGCAAAACAGTGCCAGTCGGAGACTCCGCCATGCCTTCAGAAACTCCAACGCCTGTAGTTTCGCTTCCAGAATTGGTCTTCCAAAACTGTGATTTGGTTGGTAACGAGACGTTACACTGGATATTTAAAATGAATGTCGGTAATGCGACAAAGAGGGAGGACTGGTTCGGTTTTCTGAGACAGGCAATGAAAGCTGGAGGTCCGGATTCAACCGCTCAATGCAGCCCTTTATCTCTCGTTTTGAGGTTACTAATATTGTTGTACCGAAATTCTAGCATAAAAAAGTTGTGTAACTTACCAATTGATGACCTACACAAACCTTACTATATATGATGAAGTTTTTTGTTTTATATATATATATATATAGGTATATATAAAACAAAAAACTTCATCATGTTTAAAAGTTGAGCGCTTTTTCTTTTAATAAATGTATACACATTAAAAAATGAGAATCTAGTGCTAATTTAAAACAAGAAATAAATAAAATAAAAAGTCTTGGAAAAATGGTATGTAACGTATTACCCCATGTTTAAGCAAACAGGATACAGCGAAACAAACGACAATCGGATCGCTTATAACAAGTAAATAAATAAAAATAAATTTAAAAAGGGAGATAAAATCTCAAAATTCTTCTAAAAATATGTTCCTTTATATATCCTCTACAGTTTATCTAGTGTAAAGGAAATACTGCATTACACCCAAAATTTCAGTAAAGAAATTTCACCATACATTTCGGTTTTGATATACTATGAATCCAAACAAAAATAAGCAATCGCCGTGTGTCCGCCTGTCGTCTGGAAACAGTATAATTCAAAAAATGAAAAACCAGATAAATACCAAACTTCACATCTAAGTTAGGCAGATATATTTTAAGAAAACAAGATAATCCCCAAATAAGGGGACTACTTTAATAATTTCTTTATTTTTCAAAAGTAGCTGAACAATTTTGTTAAACTACTGTATTGTATTTTGAGATACTGGGGTAACAAAATTCATACTTTAAATTCTCTGTAAGCAGCCCACGAAATCCTGATCATTCTCCTGAATTTTGTTAAATGTGAGCCCATAAGGAATATACAACCTACTATGGGTAAAAGTGTATAACTCGTTAAAACATAAAATTCGTTAATAAAGCTTTTATAGCCTTAAGTATAATTGAAATATGTCATAGTTCTCGGGTGAACTTTTCAATAATTTAAGCGGTACGTTTTGAAAAATTCAAAAACTTTTGGTTTTTTTATGCTTTCAGGCAAAGAACACGGAATAGCAAGGCTATTGTCACGCTCTTCTAAATGTAAACCTATAGAAGCAATTTACTGACGATCAAAACAAGGTTTGGGGGGGGGATTATGTTTTAATATGAATAATATCTAGAAAATCCCGAAAAAAATGATTATGTTTACAGATAGTCAAATGGTTGTTATATATAGGGTGTTTCAACAAGAGTGTCCTATCCTTGAACTTAAATAAAACACGTTCTATAAATGATGGAGGTTTATTTTTTTTTTATTTTGAAACATAATTAATGTCATTACGTGTGGAAGAGAACATCAGTTATGTTAATGACAGAAGAACGTAAATTAAGTCCAACTTCACGAATAACATGCGTGATGCTATTCATAAGATCATTCACTGTTTCTGGCTTGTTGACATAAACTCGACGTTTAGCATAATCCCACAAGAAGTAATCCAACAGCGTTAAATCACATGTCCTCGGGGGGCTGGTTAACATCACCACCACGGAAAATGATGAAACCTCTGAACTTCTCCTTCAAAAGATCGATTGTTTCGAGAGCAGTATGCCATGTGGCACCATCTTGATGGAACCAGATGTTTCTGAGATCCATATCATCCAATTGAGGCAAAAAAGTCCAGATGCAGAATTCGCCAAGTTGTGGTCGGCGAAAGCTCCAATTCTTGCGCTCGACGAGCAATTGATTTGTTTTCGTTCTCGCGTACACTCTCACGAACGGCGCCTAGCGCTTACGTCGATTACGTACAGGCGTTCTTTGATCGCTGACAGAACCACTTCTTTCAAATTTATCGATCAAACGCCGAATCGTTCTCTCGCAGGGAGATTATGCACACCGTAAACTTCACGCAATACACGGAAGGTTGGCGAACAGATGATCCATTTTGATAATATTCATTCATTATCTGTTTACCCTCCTCTTACACCCCCAGGACTTACAAGCGGGTGCCTGGGGTCAGAGGCCCGTCGAGGAGCAGATACTCATGGATCAGACAGAGCATCCAGGATGGGTGATCAGCCCGATGCCTGGTATGGGATGAAGGAAGTAGATGAAACGAAATGTTGGTGAAATGGATGAAAGGAAAGGTAATGATGGAGCAGTTGGGGAAACCGGAGAACCCGGAGAAAACCCGCCCAGACGCCACAATCCCCCCACATATCCCACATGCAGGTCCCTGGGATTGAACCCGGGCCGCCTAGATGGGAGGCGAGCGGTCTAACCACTCAGCCACGGCGCCGCCTTCCATTTTGATAATACATTTTTACAACTTCTACGCGTTGCTGAATGCTGTAAAGTCCTATGACTATTTGTGAATAACAGCTGCAACTACCTGAAAAAATGACTGCTGTAGCTCAATAACAACGGCAGCTATCACACGTTAAAGATAGGACACTCTTGTTGAAAGACCCTTTATTACGTGTTATGTGTATTTTCCTATGATAGTAATGTTATTTTCTGTTTTATTAATATTAAATTTAATTAATTAGTTTTTACTTACAAGATTTTAACATGCGTTTAATTACAAGTTGTGTTATGTACTTTTTCATGAAATAATTATATCTTGATAGTAATATACATTAGGCGGTTGTAATATTATACTGATAGCATTTCGGTTTCTCCACGAGACTGGTTGTCATTTTTAATTTCTCTGCTACTTATCTGTAGTAGGTAGAGGAAGTATTGCATTCCACGTAAAATTTCATTACCAAAATGTCATCGGAAATACACATTTTGAGGCTCCTTGGATAAAAAAAAAACAATAATTTTTTTAGAAAGAAGTCCGTGTGTGTACTCGTGTTTAACGCCATTTCTTACTGCTTACGACACCATAGGCGCTGGCACTGGTGATATATGAAATGAAATAATAAAATGGGAAAGGAAATTTGGGATGCAAACGTTCCGGGGCAAGGTTTAGGGTATCTTCCCGTAATTTGCCAGTTATAAAGACTGAGGAAAAAACTGGAAAAAACCTTAATCAAGATGGACGGCGAGATTTGATGGACGGCGAGATTTGAACCGCAGAACACCCATTTACAAAGCCGTGTCGGTGTGTGTCTGTGTGTGTGTAGAGCATAACTCAAAAATGAAAAATCAGTTAAGTACCAAACTTGATATTTAAGTTCAGCGTCTTCCAAGGATGGACATGAGGATTTTCAAAAAAATGACCCATCCCAAACTCCCTTTACATGACAATTTTTCGATTATTTTTTTATATGGTGTTTCAGATTAATACTTAATGTATTTGCATGCCAAATAAAACATATATACCTATTACATTTTCTGCAAATAGCCTCTTCGTTCTGAATGAAATTTATACTATAACTTATCAAGCGTAAAATATAGATAAAGGCTTACTGCACAAAAACGTATATCGTCTTATAACACTCAATAATTTTTGTGGCATTAAGCACTTCCAAGATAGTCCTTATTACTGGTTTGAATTTTCAAATACTTCTTACTTTTCAAACTGCGTGTCGCTATTCGTTTTTTCCGTCGTGATTATGCAAAGAGAATGGAATTAGGCCATCATATAGCGATTTACTATCCCTTAAGCCTACGGCATTAGTCTTGTATTCGCAACGAAATTGTAATAAAACTTTTCTGCAAATGCTTATCTCCATTAACATTAATCAGATAGAATAAAAAGCTCTTGTAAAAATAGTTTGTAGAAGAGTGCACAGAGAAAGTCGTGTGACTGTAAAACATTCAAAGCGTAGTAAAGAGTAGTGGTGGGGTAGGGTGGGATGAGGTGGGGTCATTTTCTTGAAAATCTTTCCGTCGCATTATTAATAGGTGCTGAAATTAAAACCAAGTTTGGCATGTACACACACATAGACAATGTTTTATAAAAACCTGATGTGTTACACTCACATGACTTTCTCTACTCTTGTAAAACGATTTTTCCAAAACTTTATTCTCCATTTACTTCATGTCAGAATCATGCAATCTTATTGCTCATTTTCTTGTAGGTGCAAGGGGGATATGGTAGGCTTTAAGGCATAGTCAAATCTTTTAAGAGCTGGTTGCTATGTGGAGCATTTCATTCTCTTGCATGTCCAGGACATAAAGAAGCGAATAACGAATTCCCATTTGAGAAAAAGTATAAGTATTGGAAAATTCAAACAAATAACAAGGAACATCTCAGAAATGGTTCACCCATAAAAAATGTATATGACATAAATTTTATGTTTTAACAAGATCTACATGTTTTGTGTAGTAAAACTTTGCCTATCTCTTACTAGTTATGCGAATGAAGAGGGCTTTTGAGGAAATTCCCAGAAAATTTAAGATATACATTTAATTTGCAATGAAAATATCTTAAACATATGACATTTTAATAACAATCCATAGAGCTACTTTTAGGAAACTCAAATATTTCGAAAAAATGTTCCATGTAAAGGATAATCTGGAGTGGAGGATTTTCTTGAAAATTTTGTGTCGTATCTTTGGAAGATAGTAAACTGAAGTACCAAGTTTGGTATTTATCCGACTTTTCGTTTTTGAGTTATGCTGCTCACAGACTGACTGACGGACACAGACACACACACAGAAACACAAGGGCAATGCTTTATTCGGATTCGGGAACCTCAAAACATGTGTTTCCGGTGAAATGTCGATATCGAATTTTTGGATGGAATGCAATACTTCCCCTATTTACTATGCGTGGTAGAGAAAGTAAAAATGTTTGTTTGGATGTAACGTGAAATGTCAGTATCACATTTTTTTGGGTGAAAAATATTATTCCCTCTACTCAGTATATGTAACTAGAAAAGAAAGTAAAAATAACTTAGAATAACTTAGAGTTTTTGAAAATAAAGTTCATGGTTACTTCGTTTTTATATCAGATGCGTGATCTAGAGCATCTGCACAGTATAAGAAATCGAATTTACAATTCTAGATGCTAAAAAGGGATGATAGGTGAGAATGAAAACGTAAATTATGTTTCTGCAGGATATTTTATGGCGACAGTGGAAAAAGTGCTATTGCATTTATTACATACGTGCTGGCGATGTATTGCGTTCAGCCAAGCAAAGAAACGGATGCACTATTGTTGAGTTTATGTCGGTCGTATATCTTCCAGGCAAAAAACATCCTCTTTCATTTTCTCCTCCATTGTTTTGTTTGCTGGTTATGCTCTAGGACACTGCATGGAAAAACAATAATGCCTTTCTAATACTAATTTGTGCAATGACGTATTTGGGCAAGAAGAGGAAAGCTACAAAGTCTGGTTATTCGTTATATCATGTTACATTGTCTGTACATGAAATAATATATACATTCTGAGTGTTTATGTATTTTTCTGACCTTGTAGAGTATACAAATTAGGACAAAAATGTGTATTTTATAAACTTACAAAATCAGGGCTCCAGCTTACATGAAAATTTTATGAGTTTATTTGACAATGATTGTTTTAAAATTACTGATTTCTGAGCGTACTAATTTTCACGGTGTTTGGAATGACTGAACTTACTTGACTTCATCATAGTATCCATTTACTTTTAAAATAATGGCCTCATTTTGTTACTCATCTCTGTTTATAAATTCAGATTAGCTGCAGTTTTTGTGTGTGTTATGTATCCTAGTATTACGAACAGATTTGAATATTTCTTTCCCTAAAATTCTAGTCTTCTCGACAGACTTCGCTATAATACACCTAATTTCAATTCCTAATTGTCTAATATACTAAAAAGTTTTAATGCCTAAATATTACAATATAGTGTCGCTGGAACTTTAAAAAAATGCTTGCCGCGGTGTCTGACTTTTCGTTGAGATTGCCATGGATTCAAAACAACTTTTGTTGTTACTCCAAAGAAAAAGCATGTAAAAATGTGTGTTGTGTACATTCACATGGCTTTCTCTGCCTTCTATCGTTTATGGTGGGTATACAAAAAATTCTTACAAAAGTTTATTTTTCTATCTACTTCATTTTAAACCAGATAAACCTTTGTGGAAATAGTTATATTGCACATATAGTTATAGACACAAAGGGAACAGCAATAGTTAAATGGTAAAGGACTGGACGATATATCGAGGCCTTAAATCTCCATACTGTTTCCATGCAATCGCGAGAAACAACTGAAAATCGATAGGACACGAAAAGTATTGAACAATTTAAACCAATATAACTAGTATATCTGAAATGGCTTATGCCACAGATAAAGTATTGAAATAAAGTGTGTATTTTAAAGATATCTACATTTTTGTGCTGTACCTATTCGTCTACCGTTTAACGTTTATCAGTTATACAAGATTATGTAAAATTCCTGCAAAATGAAGAGGACTTCGCAAACTATTCTCAGAAAAGTCAAGTTGTACATTTTATTTGTCGTATAATTTCAAAACATTTTCCATATGAACGGTAGTTGGGATGGCGGATTATTTTCTTGAAAACTTTCGTGTTGCAACTAAATGACCAGGATGGCAAGCAAGGGAAATATAATGGAAAGAGCATTCAAATATTGGTATAGGATCTTAAATTTGGATAAAGGAAATGTGTTAAGACAATGCTTAGAATACCAAGAAAAAATTTAAGGAATAGCGGATGGAGAAATAATGTGAGGTGCAATTTGGAGAGCAACGGGTTAGGAGAGATACGAAGAAATAAGAAAAATAATGTGAATAATTTTTGGAAACGGTAAGCAAGAGATTAGATAATATAGAAATACAAAACATATTTAGCATGGCACCCGAAAAGAGATCCTTAGTTTTTTACATACCTATAAAAACACATGGGGAAGAGAAAAATATGTAGATAATGCAAATAAGGACGAGCGAGAAAGCACTGCATGGGTAAGAACAGGAGTATGGGGATTTAGAGGTTTAAGGAAGGGTATAACTCAAAACCAATGACCCATATGTGGTAGAAATGAAGATATCTAGCATATAATATTTAAGTGCAAAGGTAAAGAGGTTTGGAGAAAAGAGTTTATTAAAAAGAAATGGTTTAAGGTAGATAGAAATATTGCTATAATTGAAATTATTAAAAAAGATAGAGTATAGGGCAATACTTGAGTAAAGTTAAAAACAAATGGTTTTGGTTAGTGAACAGATCATCAAATATGGTTAAACAGGATTAAGGAAATGGGAATTAAAGTAAGTAGATAAAAGTAAGTATTGTAATATCAATATGTCTGGTAAAGAGCCAGGGCTGAATGCCGGTCATATTATTTGTATAAGTACAATACTATTTTAGTATTAAAGTACAAGATTATAGTAATTATAGTAACTTTGGAAGATACTGAAGTTAAACACCATGTTAGATATTTAAAACTTTTATGTAGATTATCTTTACGTTATTAGCACCACGCTTTGGGCACAAAACTTGAAGTAGTTTTATTTTTGTGGTTTCACCACGTATTGCGGGAGATATGTGGCCTTCGCCTCACGTTCAAAAAATCAACTTTGTATTTTAATGTTTATTTAAATTTTATATCTGTATGCCTAAGCTGCGTCAGTAGTAATTTCCAGAACACGTATCTCTTAGCAGGGCTGGTGTGACTAAAGAACAAGGCTTACACAAATTATAATTGTATTGTACTTTGTTTATTAATCCTTCACACGATTAAATAACACTTCACTGATGTATCCTACTCTATAGCTGTGAAATGTTTTGTTAATTATACCTTTTAACACATAAACTTTATATTATTCTCACCACAATAACTTTTCATGTCTCACATTGAACACGTATGGTACCGATCGGGTACGCAATCTTGTAGCATCTGCTTGGGAGCGCTGTCTTGTAGCGTCTGGCGCTTGAATTTGTAAATTTCCTCTATTTCAAGTCTTTGATTGGCTAATGCTACTCCAAAAGAATACTTTTATTCAACCTTTAGCTTTACTAGTTGTTGATTGGCTATTTATAAACTGTTTTAAATATTACATTATTGTTCCAAGAATTATTAGTACCATTATTAAACTTTCTAATTTATTGATGTCTCAAGGTTACCTCATTGTTAGCAACTTTCGGCTTCTACATTGTAATTCTGTTTGCTACGGAAGGTATTTTGCTTCTATTCTCACGGCTCCTATATTGTTAAATTACGAATACATTCACATAACATTATACAATGACTGTTACAAACATTTTATATATTATTACATACACATATTACTTTAAGGTGGGCTGTTATTATATTTTATATTATATAATTAGACTGATGTCATATAAGTGCTAAAAATTGAGAAAATTAGTTTCTTCCCCACGTATGGAAGCCAATTTGAGAAAGGTTATTGTTTTACGTATGGAAAAGCCTATTTGAAGTAGTTTGTTTGTTACGTTATTTTATTAGCTCCACGTGTGGATGCCAATTTGAGAAAGGTTTGTTGCTGCTACGTATGGAAACCAATTTGAAATAGATGGTTTGTTACGTTTGGAAAGTCAGTTTGAAGATGATGTATTATATTTCAACTGTTGGGGAGCCGAACTTATAGTAGTTGCAACCACACGTATGGTAAACAGTTTCCGTAGCCTTCGCCGCAAATGTACTTTCAGGTGGCCTTTGCCTCAAGTTTAAAAACAATATTAACTTTGTAATTAAACTGTTTCTTTAAATATTTAATACTTATGTTTGCCTCGGCTGCGTCAGTATTTATTTTAGAGACATGGATATCTTGGCAGGGTTGTGATGCAACAAGAATGTAGGCTTACACAGATTATAATTTTACTTCACTCCTTTTATTAAATAACACTTCACTGATATAGAGAGCTGTGAGATTCTTTTTATTAGTTAATTACACTTTTTTAACACGTAAACTTATTTTTCGTCCCACACGAATACATATTATATTTCTTGAGGACACTTTTTGCGTCTGGTCAGTAACTCTGTCTGCAGGCAACTGAATAGATTTCTAGCGTCTAAAATTTGTAAATTTCTGTATATGCAGTCTCTGATTGCCATTCCTAATCCAATAGAATACCTTCACTAAAGCTTTTTCTGGTTGTTGATTGGCTATTTTATAAACTGTCACTAAAATTACATTATTGTTACTCCAAGAATCACAAGTAGTACTGTTAAACTTTCTTACTCATTATTGACTCAAGGTTTCCTCATTGTTAGCAACTTTTAACTTATTATTCTCACAGCTCCTACATTATTAAATTACGTAATATATTTACATAACATTATAACACATTGATACAATAATATAAGCATATGCAATGACTGTCACATTTTACAAATTATTACATCACATATTGGTTCAATGCGGGCTGTTATTGAATTTACATATTATATAATTTGACTGAAATCATTTAAGTGTTAAAAACACTGCCTGAAAATGCTGCCTCAACTTTCCATTTCTAAGTTATGCTTTTCACATACACACAGACAGACAGATACATACGCACACTCTTGTGAACGTTTTTCTAAAATACTTTTTATTATGAGGGCCTCAGAGCATTTATTTCGGTTGAAATCTCGATATCAAATATTTGGATGACATGCAATACTTCCTCTACTTACTATACTGGTACAAAAATGAAAATAAGGGAATAACGTACTATATAAAGAACAGTGTGCAGAATATTATGTTGCATACAAGGTTGGAACAAAGGGTAGTAGAGTCGAGGAAAGTTTTCCAGGATTCTGTAAAATATCACATAAACATGCATTGTACAATATTATTGTATAGATATGTTATTTATGAAATATCCTGCTTATACAGATGACCATTTAAACCTAGAAGAGCAATTTAATTAAGTAACCTCGTACTCTTTATGAAATAATTGTATAATGATCTACAGTATTCATATCCTGAATAATAAATTCAGTATTTTCCTAAAATATTAGAAAATTTCCCTAATGTTCATCCAAGTTGGTATAAACATCGACTTAATTTGTTTATGATTTTCTTAACCTCCCCGACAATCTTCCAAATTCTGGAAATTTTTTATAGCCTTAAGCAAATATTTTCTAGCGAGGAAGGGATAGTCTAAATGGTCGAATAATTTTATGTAATCACATTATATGAAGTTTTAAGGCTTTGCACTTCCTCTTTGGTAAGGTCACACAGATTTCACATATGAATATTCCCACTTTCAGAGCAGAAATTCAAACATTTTAGAAATGGTATATAGTGTGTGACCATCGAGAATAATAACTTTTTCTGTTGTTGATTACAGATTATGTAATATTAAATCGACACAATTTCCCCTCTTTATATAATTATTTATCATTCACTTGTAAGGAACTCAACTAAAACGTAGAAGTTAAATGCAGCAAAATACATAATTATATTATTAATTAATTAATTATATTATTACATAATAATTATTAAAAGATTTTAGCATCAAGAAACTCCACTACATACATGCGTGAAATTACGTTTCTGAGGGGTGATCGGAAACTAAGGTTACAAGGGCGATATCTTTGGAGTTTCGTTCGTTATAGAGAAATTAGTAGTATGCAGTAATTCTAATACATACGGTTGGAAAATGTGCAGATTTTCAGCCACCCGCCACCTACAGCGCTAGCTGTAGGTAAACACAAATCACGACTCGCTTAGAAAACTGATCTCACGAAGAAATCGCTCCGTTATTCCATTTCTGTGGGCAAAATACGTAACGCGGCTGAAATTCACCGGCGGCTGGTAGAGGTTTACGGTTAGGCTGTAATGTCTCGTCAGCATGTCGCAGAACGGTGTCGAAAGTTTGCGGCCGGTCCAGAAAACGTCACCGACGAGAATCGGCGTGGCCGACCCAGCACGGTATCAACAGATTTGAACACGCCTCGCGTAGAGGAGCTGATTTAGGACAACAGGAGGATCACGCTATGGCATATGACGGTAGAATTGGAAATATCATTCTGAAGCCTTCGTCACATTGTTCACGATATTCTGCAGTACGGAACGTTTGTTTCCGATGGGTTGCACGAAATCTGTCGAACAAACACAAGGAGGAGTGCATGGGGTAAATAATCTGCAACTTTTGCAACGGTTCTCCACGGAAGGGAATAGTTTTCTTCACCAAGTTGTCATGGGTGACGAAACATGCATCCACTACCACACTCCAAGCAGCAAGCGGTTGTCAATAGAGTAGAAACCCCCCTTCTCTCCAAAAACAAAGAAGTTTAAGGTGACTCAGCTGCCGGGAAGTGAAGACCATAGTGTCTTGGGACAGCGCGGGTGTCATACTCGTGGAAGGTTTTGGAAAGAGGGCACAAAGTGACCGCTGACCATTGAGTGCGAGGCCTTGACACGATTGCGAGAAGCAGTCAGGAGGAAACGGCCAGGACTTATTACTGAGGGCGTCATCTTCCTTCAGACAACGTGCGACCTCATACAGCTCAGAAAACCACCACGTTGTTGTAACAGTTTCGCTGGGACAACATCAACCACCCTTCTTACAGTCCGAACCTCGCTTCAAGCGACTTTCACCTTTTTCCTCACTTAAAGGTGCACCTAGCAGGCCGACGATTTGCTTCAGACGAGGAAGTGAAACACTTCGCGACAACATGGCTGAACACGCAACGACAGGAGTTTTATCAGGAGGGAATATTCAAACTCATCCCGCGAAGCGACAATGCCTAAACCGACATGGGGACTATGTCGAAAAATAACCTATCGTACGTAATATCCGCTCTCTGATTGACACGTTTCACTGCAGACTTTGTAATCTTAGTTTCTGATCACCCCTCGTAGAACAAAAGTTTCTCAGATATTTCAATATTAAATCCTGCACATATCTGAATCGCTGAATAAAACAAAAATTAAATAAATAAGTATTGCATACAATCCTAATCCTACCGGTATAAACGGGATGCGATTGTCTTTTGTTTTGCTTGTTTTTTTTTATCTGTTGCTAATCATGGCTATCTGGGTATTGCTTGGAAAGAAATATCAACAGCTTTTGCATAATTACTTTCTCTTCTACGCATACATACGGTAAATAGAGAAAGTATTGTGTTCCATCCAAATATTCGATGTTGAAAATACATGTTTTGAGGCCCTTGAACCCATCAAAAGCATTTTGAAAAGTGTGTGTGTGTGTGTGTGTGTGTGTGTGTGTGTTTGTCCGTGAGCGTGTGAACAGCGTAACTCAAACACGAAATGCCGGGTAAATAACCAATTTGGTATTTAAGAGAAGCGCCTTCTGAGGATGCAACATGTAGGATTTCAAGAAAATCCAGGACCTCAAACTACCCTTAAATGGAAACTTTTTGTATTGGGGGGGTTTAAAATTGCTATAGAGATTTGGATTAAAATACCGGTTATATGTTGAATTTTCTGGAATAGTCTATGAAGTGGCATTATTTGAATGGATTTGGTATTATTTTGATACTAAAAAATTACGACACCAAAAATGTAAAAACAAACATTCTATGTGAAATCATTTTTTGTGACCTTAACTATTTCCGAGGTATATACTTTTTGGTTTGACTTTTGAAATACATCATAATTTTTCCAACTGCCAATTCCTTGTTTTTCTTGGTTACATAAAGAGTAGAATTTAAACGATTTAGCGATCGGATTTTTAAAGATTTGGATATCGTTTCAGCTTACTCTAATCCCTTGCAAGTTACAAGGAAACTATTTCTGCAAAAATTTATCTAGATTAGCAAAAACTATAAAATAAATATAAGGTTTTGTAAAAACAAATTGTAGAAGAATGTGTAGAAGAAGCATATCTGATAACATCAGATTTTTTTTATACTAGCTATTGGAAAAATATTATGTCTTTATTTACTCTCCTTTTATTACGTGTTAGCAACACCACAGCGAGCCTAGCTTTCGTGCTGCAGTTCTTTAACACGCCAGTAAATTTACCGACATGTGGCTGTCACCGCATTCTTGGCAGGGAACGAACTAACAGCTTGGACACAGAAAGGTAGCATTCAGTAAGCCGTACCATCCAGTATGACTTTCTGAAATGCTCTATATAACCGTGAACGTTTTTGTATGTTATCCTTTATCTATTTTAATTTCATTTCATTTTGAAACACGGATTCATTTTTGGAGTAGTTTTGTAGAGAACAAACTGTTTTCCAGCTGCTGAATAGAAGTAATTAGATTAATTTTCAAAGCTCATCGAGAGAATCAAGCAGACGTTTGTTTTTAGTCTAGGAGCTTTAGCTCTCGCTTACAGAATAAAACCAGAATGAATTTATTAGGAACGTACAAATACACAACCTCGAAAACAAAAAATAACAGGATTATTTATGCACAACCACAAACTTAATAAAAAAATCCAGTGTATTACATTCACTTGGCTCTCTCTACCATCTATCGCTTATTAATGGGAATACAAATTATTATCAAATATTATTTTCCTATCTAGTTAATTCTAACCGAGATAACACTTTCCGGAAATACCTGAATTACACATTTCGTTATAAATATAAAGGGAATAGCGATAGTCAAATGCTTAAGAACATGACGCTATATGCTTACTTTGCGTGTAATCGCGAGAAACAACTGAATATTGAAAGGACTTAAAAGAATGACAAACATAGTGAACAATTCGAACCATTAATAACGGATATCTTGAAAATGGCGTATGCCAAAAAAACTTCATTTGAAAAAAAAATTGTGTGTTTTAAAGAGTTCTGTAATTTTTGTGTAGTACGTTTTCATCTATCATGACTACTACTGGTAGTCCCAGAAAATTCAAGACATATATTTTATTTGTCATGTAAATATTTTTAATACGTGGCATTTTAATCAAAATCGATAGAGCCATTTAGAAAATCAAGAATTTCGAAAAATGTTCCATGTAAATGGTATTTTGGTGTGGGGGATTTTCTTGAAAATCTTCATGTCGCATCTTTGGAAGGTATTTATCCGACTTTTCGTTTTTGAGTTATGCTTTTCACAGACACACACAAAGAGATCATTTTCTAAAAGTGCGTTTTTTATATTCACGGGGCCTCAAAACGTGTATATCCGGTGAAATCTCGGTATAGAATTTTTCGGAGGAATGGAATACCTTCTCCGCCTAATATGTACGTGGTAGAAAAAGTACAAAATTTGCCATGAGTTTTTTTAAACATTTAGCCTTGTAGAGCAGTCTTAACTATTGTCAGACACTAAATTCTTAATTATTCTTAAACATATATAAGAAAAAGGGCTTAATACCCTGTACAAGAGTATTTTCTGCAATATTGATTATCTTAACGTAAACTTAGAATCTTATTCTAATTGCATATAAATACTGAATGTGCTTGTGCAATTGTCTCAATGGTTGATACATGTACATAGATGTGAATCTGTATGATTCATATTCTATAAATTATTAACATGGTTTAAGCATTTGACAACTCAGGTCCAAAACATGGTGGCACTCAAATCAGCCTGGTGAGGGTTACTTGACATTTGTCTTGCAGAATAAAGAAACAGCGGAGAAAACCCTATGCATACAATTCAGTTCAACCGAGATTGAATTCGCGACTTCTAGTTTGCAAGACAATTTTTTTTGAAAGTTCATATTGAAAGGAAAGATTATGACCTCGATGTTGGATTAAGATTAGTTTTGAATGTAAAATTATGTCTTTTGAATAAAATCCCAGATACGTTACCAGGGAGATAAAGTATTCATCCTTGTTAAAACACGCTTTACTACAAATGATGTCCCGTTTTTGTAGTCATATTACTAGCAAACTATTGGACCTAGGGCAATGAAAGTAAGGGTGCTAGAAAGTAAAATTTATGAGGTTTGCTTCTAACTATAGCAGCAGGACTGCAGTACGCTGACTATGTAACGTTTAGTAAAATAGCGGTACGGAAGAGTAGTGTGTATCCTAATTTCGTTTGTTAATATATGTATTATTTATATTATTGTTTTTACCATTATTTATGTTGTTAGTTCCATGTCGCTTTATAAAGTCATTTATTAACCATCAATTACTTTGAAGGTGTAGTTTTATCTATGTAATATTTTATTTCAAAATTAAGTAGGCAAATTAAAATAGACGTAAAATGTCTTTAACGAAGCTACGAACTGAATGAGTAAAAGGTTTATTAGAACTTATTAACAATTAACATATTTTATAACACTATGTTGCGTTTACTCTAATTTTCCCGTTCATTTTACACATTTTACAACAACAATAATTCATGTTTTAACTTCCGGGATCTAATTATAGGAAGACGATTGTTAAAATACACAGATATTCTCGTCTGTAAGATAACTATCGTTAAGGTTAAGCCTTATTGTATAATCTTAAAAAATAGCACGATGCAATGTCTACTACAGCATATGGTGATGTGATGTTCAAACAGAATTACGTCATACGAAACGAAATTTACTTTTTGAACCGGAAATCTGTAACGGAGTAAAATATCAATAAGAAATGTTCAATTAATTAAAATGTAAATTTTCTTTGGTTTTCCGAATTTTAGACATGTTTTAGATATTACTAGGGATCCCTATTCTGAAAAAAATATATATTGGCTTGACCTCAGCAACTCTGGGTTTGGAGACATGATCCTCAAGAAAAGATTCTTCTGAATAATCATTGAATCTTAGCAGAATGTCTACTTTGGAAAGTTATATGTAAAATTTTATATGTAAAATGGACTTTATTTCGGAATTTCTGATTTAGTTACTTCATGATAAATTTACTTATAATTAAACTATTATTACCAATAACATTTTGATAAACAATAACTATACTCGTATGTGCATTGTAAAACTATCCAATAATGTCAAGTAAAACTACAGAATTGAATCATAGCGAAATAAAAATAAATTAATAGTAAAAATTATTTCGCTTTTAAGTATAGCTTTTGTGTGAATATTAGATTTAGATTTAATGAAATAAAAGGTCATATAATGACTTGAAAAACAACTTATTTACCCTCTGGAATAAAATCTTTTGCCTTACCTTTATATTGTTTTCTGAATAAAATTATTCGTGGCAACAAGATGTAAATAACTGCACTTCAATTACCACCAATAGAAAAAACAAACAGAAGACAACAAAATAAGTAGATTATGCACATGGAAAGAATAGATGAAAATCGTATATCTAAGCAAACCTTTTAGTAAAACCTAAAGGGTGCAATGATCGAGGAAGACACTAGAAGTGGTGGAATTAAGCGAAGTGCGGAACAAGTTGTAGTCTATTCTTTTAAGGATCAGAAATTAAAAGTTACTCAAGCTTAAAAAAAAAAATCAACCCTCTGATGTTAAAATGGACATAGGCTGGATTGCACGCTGTTGAGTTGTACAGAGGGCTCAATGGGGGATCATGTAGTCTTCTCAGAAACTTCCCATCTTTCAATGCTGTGTACAGCAAGTTTCAAAATTTAAAGTTGAGTAGTAAGTGTTTTACAGTGTTTTCATTTTATCCATACCAAACGGATCACCCTGTAGTGCTGGATTATTAATTTTAATGTTGTTAACTATGACGATAATATACAGAATAATATCTATAAGTCAAAGCATGTGTGGAACTATAAGAATAATTTTAAAAAATAGAGAAAGGAACCACAACTTAAAGTTTATAAGTCATGGCCGCATCAGTAATACTTTATGGGAAAGAAATTTGGGTTTCAAAACAGAAAGTTAAGAATTATATTCAGGCAGCAGAGATGAGATTTTTTAGAGCTGTAAAGGGTGTTTGAAGATGGGATAGACTAACTAATGAAAAACAAGAGAAGATTTGAGGGTTAGTCCTATAGAAGAAGTTATATAAGATCATAAACAGAACTGGAAAGACCATCTTAACAGAATTGATACAAGCAGCCTGCCACGTTGTGTTAAATTATAAACCAAAAGGGAGAAGATCGATAAGAAGATCCGAGATGGGAGTGAGACCGAAAAGGTCAACGACCTAAACCATAAAAGGAAGAAGAAGAAGAATAAGCTGCACAATGACAGGTTTTTCTTTTTTCCCCCTCTCTAGGACTGATTATGAATTCTAAATATCTACGTTTAGCAACAATACTCAGCTCACTCTATGAAGGATACAATTTAAAATTCTATGGTTTAAGTCCTCTAAAGGTGCAAACTTTAAAACAATACATATGAAGTACTACATTTACATAACTTTCCATATCTACCTTTGACCAATTATTCTTCTATCTACTTTATGTCAGTCCAGATAAACATTTTCAAATGGCCCTATTATATATACATCCTTGTGGATACAAGGGGAATAAGGGAATACAGTAGGCTTAAGCGATAGCCAAACTTTTTAAGAACGCTATTCTAAGTGATGAGTTTAAAATTTTTATTGTATATAAATTATATATTTTTATATAGCTTATATTTGTATATAAAAATTAAGAGGTAAAATTCCAATTACTTCAATTTTTAGCAATTTTCATTATTTAGTGTCCCCTTAAGACTTTCTTGATAGATTAATAAATATATATTTACATCTCCATTTATCAAAGTATATATATGTATATATAAAGGTATAGGTTCTATTTCTATGTTCGTATTAGTTTTGGCCAAATCAGGGGGGATTATGGCATGCATAATACAATAAATATATTTTCGTCAGAAAGAGGGTATATCGTAAGTGAACACTTCATACCTTACACAAAAATATTTTATCTGTGTTATAAGTTTATGGATATTAGTGTGGTTCGTATAACGGTTTAATTATGCAACAGTTTATGCAATTATTAGCAACTGAAAATTTACTTTTCCTAAAGTTCGACAATCTTAGGTGGAAACATAAAATCCCGATCAGAATTATCAAGCAGAGTAAGACCAGTTAGAGATGAGGAAACAGTAATTGCCTAGTCTGGACCCTGTACATCAGAGCAAAGTTAAATGTTTGCTCAGCCAACTCGTGAGGGCTGCGACATCTGGACCCAATAGAATCAGCCAATGTGAGCCGAGAGACACACAACCTCTCTTAAGCGGCTGTTACCATTCAGCTAAATCTGGTGCGGGTCCGGAAATTGCAAAAGTATTGACCGTTCTCTTAAACATGTCACACATGCAAATATTCTTATAACAATTCATTGTGAGAAAACATAAAGCTTCATTTAAAAGACAGCAACTTTGTTTTATAAAACACATTCTTTTCCAGCCTATGATATACCTATGTACGTATACTTACTTTACTTTAATTTACGTGCATAATCAACTTAAAATTCGGTGTGAAATTATTATTATTATTATTATTATTATTATTATTATGCCTAAATAAACCAGGCTTTATACTATACTGTTCTTGCTTTTAGTAAACATCTACTTGGTTAGCACTAGTTCTAATTTCTGTGTACCTACATTTAAAGCAACGTTTTTAAATACTTACTTCAAAAATCTGATCCGTCACATTCACAAAACTTTCTCTACCTTCTATCGTTTATTACGGGCATGCAAATTATTCTTACGGGAGTTTATTTTTCTACTTCATTTTAATCCAGATAAAACTTTGCAGAAATAGCCATATTACACATTTTTTTAGGGCACTAAGAGAATAGCGACAGCCAAATTTTAGGAACTGGGTGCTATATGCTGACCAAATTCCATACTGTTTCCATGCAACGCGAGAAACAACTGAAAATCGACGGGACTTACAAGGAATGACAAAGTATTGAACAAATCGAAGCAATAATAACTGATATCTCGGAAATGGCTGATGCTACAAAGAAGTTATTCGAAATAAATTGTGTGCTTTAAATAATCTATGTTTTCTGTGTAGTACGTTTTCGTCGCTTAAGCGTTACATGATACAAAATTTCTTCCAAATGAAGAGGACGTCACAGGATATTCCCAGAAATTTCAAGATATACATTGTATTTTTCATATAAATATCTTAAATATATTGCATTTTAGTTCAAATCGTTGGAGCCACCTTTTATAAAATCAAAGATTTTGAAAAATATTCCATATAAAGGGGTAGGGGAATTTTCTTGGAAATCTTCGTGTCGCATCTTAGGAAGGTACTTAAACTAAACTTAAACTAAATACCAAGTTCGGTATTTATCAGACTTTTCGTTTTTGAGTTATGCTGTTCACACACACACACACACATATACATGGACCTTTTTCTAAAAATGCCTTTTTTTATTCAAGAGACCTCAAAACATATTTCCAGTGAAATTACGGTATCGTTTTGGGTGGAATCAATACCTTCTCTACCTACTATGTACGTAGTAGAGAAAGCAAAAATGTAATACAACTTTTGGGTTTAAGTTAGTAACCTCTTAACAGAGCCCTTTAAACCAGATAATACTGAATCAAAATTAAGTGAAAATTGTGATGTGTTATATCCACATGACCTTCTCTACCTATTATCGTTTATTTTTATATAGTTTCTATAATATGTTCTTATATGTGTTACTCGAGATAAATGTTTGCACAAATAGTTTCATTACACATTTCGTTGTAGATACAAGGGTGATAGAGGAAAACGAATCGAGTGACTACATATGGGCCTTGAAATTTCATGCTGTTTCCATGACATTCCGAGAAACAAGTGAATGATGACACTTAAAATCTGATAAAGTGTTTATAAATCCAAACCAATAATAACGAACGCGTCGGAAATAGTTGATGCCACAAAAAGTTTATTTTGAAATAAATTTTATGCTTTAAAGAGATCTACATTTTCTGGTCTTGAGTATTTGTCTATCTTTATGGCTTTCCAGTTATGTAAAACTGCACAAAATTCTTTCCGAATGAAGATGCTTTCATAGGCTATTACCAGAAAATTCAAGATGTATATTTTACTTGTCATGTAAATATACTAAGCATGTGGTATTTTAATGAAACCGTTTTTAAGAAAACATAAAATTTTGAAGAGTTTTCCATATAAAGGGTAGTTTGTGTTAGGGAGGCTTTCTTGAAAATATTCGTGTTGCATCTTTTGAAGATGTTGTAATACGATTTTTCATTTTTGAGCCATGTGGTTCAAAGACACATACACACAGATTTGAACCTTTTTTCTAAAAATACTTCATTTGGTTGCAGGGGGATTCAAAACATGTAATTTGGTACCTGGGTACCAGGTTTTGGGTGAAATGCAAATACTTCCTCTACCTACTACCTAGGTATGTGGTAGAAAAAAATAAAAAACCTCATAAATCTGTCATAATGTTATAATTCATTTCGCTAGGCGTTTCAATTTTTTAAAATTTATTTATTGCCGCTTAACTACAAGCGCTATTATTGCGACATACAAATTATAGAACCATAAAATAATGTGAATGCAATGCAAAACTGTCATTACAGTGCAGATATGCATAATGACAAATTCAACAGAATACAACATACAACATTTTACAAAATAAATCCTATAGAGTGAAGAAATTTAAGGGTGGCTTATATAGTTGGAAGATGAGCTGTTATATTCTACTGTTTTTTTCTCTCTCTCTCTCGTAAACTGGGCATTCTGTGAAGATGTGCTTGATGGTTAAGGTTTGATGACAGTATTGACATTCAGATGGCGGTCCCTTGCGTAAAATGACAGCAAGTGTAAGTCTTGTGTGGCCAAGTCTTGTTACTTTTATTTCATCACGGCGTCTTAAACTTATTAATATAGCAGGAGATGTAAACTTAGCAAATATTGTGTCATGTGATATGGTTTTGCAATTACTAAGTCATCTGTTGGTCCAGTTATGTTTTATTTTATTTTTCACTGAGATATGACATCCTGGTAGTGGCAGCTATATTAGGGCCATTTTGGGATGTCTGCTTCCTTGTTGCCATAATACCTACATGAGAAGTATCTATGCAATTGTGATTTGTTTCAATTTCAATGTATTTACGAGTCATAAATATATTCAACTAGAATAAATTAAATTGCAGTTCGATTTAATTGTACTATTTTACGATTGCAACAAATTACGTGAAGACTAGAACAAATAAACTATTTCAAGATAGCAAACATAATACAAATTGAAATTTACTTAGTAAACAGGGCTACGATCAGGCACTGCAATTCCATTCCTTTCACTGTCTACTGTAAATATTTATAAAGCAATATAATCCCTTGAAACAGCAGTGAAGTTTCGTTGTCAAAACAGGTTATAATATGTCCAAGGCATTTTAGCATTGTTAAAAGCATTACAGGTACTATAACGCTTTGCAGGAGGACGATTTGGCACAGGCAAACGCTAAGAAAATGATGACAAAGATATAGTTTCTCGTAGATAGAAAATGAATAGTTGAAATTCAGTTCGTTCTCTTTTATGGTACAAAGTAGTGTGGCGGCTTAAAAGTGGAAATTTCAATAAAGATATAATTAAATTCCAGCTCTTTTTACCATAAAAGCTATGGCTTTAAGTCAAAACAAATAAAATCAGAATACTTTTAAATACAGAATTGGAGGCTTTACGTGTTTTTATTTTTAAATTAATAAACTTTGTGGCTTCGAAATTTTCATATAGATATTTTCAACTTAAATGTGTGAATAGCTACTAATAATTTGGAGCCGTGTTGGTTATGTAACTTTCTTTCTTTAAGTTGGTTGGTTCTTCCCAATTTATTCCTATGTTGTGTGTATATGTATGAAGAATACATGCATTTTGTATATACGTACATCTCTTTCCATATTGGTTTAGACTATAAATTGTTATAAATGGATATATGTGTATCGAGCAAAGGAATGGATTGTGTTTCTATTTTGTCTCTGTTTGCATTCTGATACCCCAATTATTGAGAGGAAGATATAAACAAATAAATAAAGGAGTAATTATATAGAGAAACAATTGTAATAAATAGTTTCCGTACATTAAATTAATGTATAATATAATAAGCCCGAGTTAAAAGATTTGTCGGAGAAAAAGATCATCAGCGAGTCATGTTAAGGAAAGTCATTAGTAATAGCCGATTAGCCGTAATAGCGAAGACGTTTACACAAATGTTCCGAAATGCAGTTAAAGGGTAAGTTCAGTACGTTTGTGAAGTGACGTAGGCAGGAATTTTGTAAATTAGAAAGGAAATTAAATTTTTAGATTCGAGCGAGGTGCCGCACGGAAACAGTGTGAGATAAGCATACGTAGAGTTTTAAGATTGGACGGCGTGAGTAGAAGCGTTGGTAGGGGAAGCGAAGATAGGCGCAGCTTAAGTTGAGAAAAGAACATGCATTTTAAATCAACTTACTTACTTAGGTCATATGACGTACTCGTGTAACGACGCTTGTGGTTACTCGTGTAGTATTTAGTTTCGGTTTTAAGTCGTGTCGCGCCCAGTGAGGTGCTTTTGTTAGAAATATTTAGTAGTAACTGCGAGGAATCTTTCCAAGTAACATTTCTGCACCTTACGGCAACTGACACTTCGCTTCATTATTATTACTATTATTATTATTATTATTATTATTATTATTATGGAAATAATTTAATTCTTTAATTTAAGAATCGGCGACTCTTTTCAAACAGAATATTTGATTCAACAGTAAATTTTATGGGGTTCTCCTTTCACAGTACACTCATGTATACCCTGAGACAAAGAATACATAGCTATACCACTGAAGCAGCTGGCGGATCAGACAAAGCAGATCGAGATAGGAGATGACGACATCGTAGAACTCAACAACAAATCAGATAACATTAAACGTATCTAAATTGATGCAACTTTGAGAAAGAGCATCAAAATTTGATGCAAAGGGTACGGCTTCTAAATTGTCGCACCACGAATGGCTACAATTCTCTAACTACGATACGTGTCAGTTTATCGTTGATACCAGTAATTTCGAGTAGATATTGTTAAAGAAGTTTCTAATTTTAAAGCAATCGTTTTGTGATTACGGGCCATATTAAGCGAACCAATACAATCACTAAAATCTGATATGTAACTTATAACATTACCTTCTTTATCTCTTATGGCATTAGGCTTCTATTAAGCTTCTCAAGATACATTTTTACTTTCTCTACTACTTACCTATGTAAGTAGAGGAGGTGTGGCATCTCACCCAAAAATTAGCTATAGAGATTTCACTAGAAATAAACGTTTTGCGGTCTCCTGAATCGAATGAAGCATTTTTGTGAAAACGTCCATTAGTGTGTCTGTGTCTATCTATGAAAAGCATAACTAAACAACGAGAAATCGGTTAAATACCAAACCTGATATATAACCTCGTAATATTCCAAGGATGCGATACCAAGATTTTCAAGAAAATTCCCATACCCCAAGCTACCCTTGACTTACAAAGTATTTCGTTATTCTTCATTTTATCAAAAATGAATTTGGAATAAAGTAGCACATGTTTAAGATATGTATATGATACATGAAATGCACATATTAAATTTTCTGCAAATAGCCTGTGAAGTCCTCTTGGTTCTGAATGAATTTCGCATAACCTGTAAACCGTAAGAGATAGAAACCTATTACACAAAATGTAGTTATAAGCACAATTTACGTCCAATAAAACACCATAAGATTCCTTTCTGGCTTTAATCATTTCCAGATATTCTTTATTATGTATTGGTATGAATTCGTTTTGTTAGTTTGTTTGTTTGTGTTTTTTTCTTCTCGTGTGGTTATGCAAGAGAACGGAATTTGAAAGCCATCACATAGCAACCTGCGTTTAAAAGATTTGATTATCACTCAAGATGCTGTATTCCTTGTCCCTACAGCGATCTGTATAATGGAACGATTCTATAAATGTTTATCCCGATTAATATGAAGCCGAGAGAAGAATAGAGTTTGTAAAATAGTTTGTAGCTGAATGAATACAGAAATTCATCTGAATGTAACACATCAGATTTCTTTTAATAGAAGCAATATTGACTGGTCGCACATTAGTACGAAAAACAAAACAGCAGTTCGCATACCCTAAGTCAGTTATTTGTTATCAATGAGTGCATGCGGGGGAAAAAGAGAAATCGTGTAAGAGGTTTTATACGAGTAGATTCCGCGTGAAAGTTCCTTCTGAGAAAACTTAAAGATGTAACAACAAACTTTTCCAGATCAGTTAGTCATGAATTATATATTTCAATGAGCTCTACATTTTTCGCCCATTACGTTTTCGCCTATCATAAATTATTTACCAGTTATATAAAATTACACACAAATATTTCAGAATGAAAAGAACTTCAAGAGGTATTTCACAGAAGGGTAATCCGTTGAAGAATATACTTTATTCAAAATCGTTTGTGCGGCTTTTTTATAGAAAATAGAAATAACGAGACAAATAAGATAAGATAATAATAAATCAAGCTGTCAGATAGAGACTAACATGTCACCAACTCTCTTGTTGAAAACCTCATAGGAAATTGAAAGAAGGAGGTCTATGAAGGTATATGGCCAAAAAGGAACTATTATTTAAATGTTATGCTGTGTGGAGATGATGTAATACAAAATACAGAGGCAGACGTAAAGAGATTATATGAATTGGAAAGAAAACATTATGATTTAAAAATCTCAGCTACTAAAACAAAGTTATGGCTGATTACGGAAAGTTCCCAATTTGATCTAAGATTGTTATCTAAAACAAGGTACTTAGAAAGGCACAAAATTAAAATAATAAAAACAATGAAAGTGCTTGTAATACTTTATGGCAGTGAATCTTGGATTGAGAAAAAAAAGAGATAAGAATAATATAGAGCCAGGAGAAATGAGATTTTAAACATGGTTAAAGGCTGTTCAGGAGAGACCACATAAAACACGATGACATTTGGCATAATTGGGAATTTATAATTTAAATGAGAAGATTGAAGAACACAGGGAAAATGGAGTCAACAACTCAGACAGATAGATACATGAAAAAAAATGGGGTTAATTCTGTGAGGTCGGAACGGGCATATTACCTAGACTTTGAAGAGAGGAAAAATAGGAGGAAATAACCAGGAGTTTTATATGTAAAGGGTATTAATGCCGTGGGAGATATTCTTGAAATTTTGGCCTGGCATGCTTAAACACTGTCTGTCTCAAATTTGAAATTTGGTATTATTCTCAATTTTAATTTTTGAGTTACACTCTTTTGCAGAAAGACAAACATATAGGCACACGTACATACAGACACGACGATTCTTTGAACAATCTATTTTTGTTTCAGGAGACCTCTGATACTGAACTTTTGGGTGAAACACAATCCTTTCTGTACCTACCACAGCTACAATTGATGCTAACATTGGTGAGTACGGTTGTTTTCTTCTTAAGGTTATTTTTAAAATGAAATAAATGTTTTATCAATCTCATGGTCCTGTTTCAACATATTAGTGTGTAACATACTAGAGATTTAATTCCAGTATTTAAATTCAGTAAACAATTAACCAATATATTAAGCAAAATATTACCCTAAAATACCTTAAAAGGTTACCAGAGTTGTTAAAATTTAAGGATAAGTTAAGTTTTAAACTTTGGGGCTAAATCCGTACAGCATTTGAGAAATTCGCCTGTTCATTCCATGTGAATATTTTCCTTCCTATATTCCAGTTTACTCTCATGAATGATCAATCAGAACAAAAAACTTTAAAACAAAATTAACGCGTGATTGTTTATATTATAATTATATTACAATTTAGAGTTTTAACAGGAGGCAAAAGGGCAGTATCGATATTTAAGACACATAAGAGCTGGGAATATTTTATTTGTTTAAACTATATGATAATGAGTAAACATTATCACAAGAGTATTCCTTCAGGAATTCTTTGTAATCAAACTTTTCTCGCTTAGTTAGGCATAAAATGAAAATGTACATACTTCTAATAGGCTTCTAATCAACAAAAGCATACAGTTTGCGTTGTTTCACACTGGATTACTGAGTGTGATAGAGTTTTACAAACAGTGTATGGTGTGTGTCGCGCTTTTTTGTGTGTAGTCTATCCTCTTAATTAAATTTCTCCAATATGTTTTCTAGCATCTTCTGTGTGTGGGGTCACCAGCCAAGCTGTATAAAAATATGCATGATTAGCGATGCAGTACAATAAAATTTAATGCTTTAACAAGCTTTATCACACATTTTTAGGACTATATGTTAGATTTTTTTAGTCCACTATCCTTCCGTAAGATGCATATGTGGTGCTAGTAAACAACCCCAAAATATATTTACTGTACAGCAGCAGAACCCATTGCTATGCTGGCGTAATTCCGTTTCTCCTGAGCTCTGTTATTTTCCCATTTCTCTCCCTCTCTTTATAACCTTTGCACCCGGAGGATTAAATCGTATTTAAAATCCCTGATGTGTTACATTTCCATGACTTTCTCTACTCTCTATCGCTTATTAGTGGGTATACAACTTATTATTACGAATACTTCACATTTTCTCGGGCTATGTGATGAAAGTTATTTTTCTATCTACTTCAGTTTAATGGAGATAAATTTCCAGAAATAGGAATTACACATTTCGTCATAAATATAAAGGGAATACCGATGGTCAAATATTTAACTAGACAAGTACTACTCGTATATACTGGCCTTAAAATTCCAAGCTCTTTGTGCAATCACGAGAAACAACTGAATATAGAAAAAACATGAAAAGAATGCCATAAATATTGAACAATTCGAAGCATTACTAAACGTATATCTCAGAAATAGCTTAGGCCACAAAAATATTATTTCAAATAAATTGTGTGTTTTAAAGAGATCTACATTTTTGTGTAGTACGCTTTTGTCTATCACTTAAGTTTATCAGTTATACAAGATTATATAAAATTTCTTTCTAATGAAGTGGACATTTCAGGCTATTCCAGAAATTTCAAGATATACATTTTATTTGTAATATAAAGATCTTTAACATATGATTTTATTAAAAATCATTACAGCCATTTTTATAAAATAAAAAATTTCGAAAAAACTTCCATATATAGCTTAGTTTGGGGTGGGAGGATTTTCTAGAAAATCTTGGTGTTCATCTTTGGAAGGTTATGAGCCCAAATACAAAGTTTGGTATTTATCCTACTTCTTGTTTTGAGTTCTGATATCAGAAACATACACGCGGTTGAAACAAGGGGGCCTCAAAACATGTATTTCCGGAACATCTCGGTATCAAAGTTTTGGGTGGAATACAGTACCTTCGCTACCTACTATGTGGTAGAAAAATTAAAAATCAACTTATTTTTTTCCGTGATTCGATAACATTTAAAATATAATATATAGAACTGAAAACTAATAAAACGTTCTATTCATTTTCGATTTTGGATGAATACTTGCTACTAGGGTATCAACTGAGGGGATAACTCGCGCACTCTGACCTATGGGAGATCTATTGGGGCTATCACCCTCCCAGGAGGAAGAGTCGAAGTGAAGGACCCACAAAAGGCGAGGCCATAGTCACACGGGTCAGAGAGAAGCGCAGAAGGTTCTAACAGCTCCTAGCTCGAAGTCCCGTTCCACAACTTGAGCTGCCCAGAGGGAGCGATGGACATCCCTTTCAACCAGTCCTCTAATGTTCACGGGGAATACTCTTTCTTAGGAACAAGCATCCACGCCATCCTTCCGCTTCTTTTGTCACCGACATACACCACGAAACCTAGAAGCCCAACTGCAGCAAGATTAGGAAACGAATGAAAGGAAAATGAGGAAAATTAAATCGCAGTAAATGAGAAACCACCCCAGCGTACGCCTATCGACCAGGGAGAACCACGAAAAGCAAAGGTCAAAATGGGCGATCGACGGAAATCAAATCCGTTATCTCTCGAATAGGAGCCTTACATTTTACTGTAGAGCCAACTCGCTTGTTACATTTTTAACTAATGTGTAACAATGAAGCAAAAAATGGCATTTTTAAGGTTTTGTTTATATGTGTGTTACCAATCGATTGTTATGAAAATTGCTAAATAACTTAAATAGATGGCAGGCTATATGGCACATTAATTACTTTGCTTAAAGAGGGCAATTCTTACAGGTTGCACAAAAGAAAGTTTTATTATTACTAAGTTTTTACTTTCTCTGCCACGTACCTAGTAGGTAGAGAAGATATTGTATTGCACCCAAAAATTCGGTATCCGAGATTTTACCGATAATAGATGTTTTGAGGCACTCTGAATAAAAAAAAAAAACATTCTTAGAAAATGGTCCGTGCGTGTGTCAATATGTGCAGCTGAGAACAGCATAACTCAAAAACAAAAAGTCAGATAGATGCCAAACTTGGTATTTGAGTTGAGTATCTTCCAAGAATGCGACACGAAGATATTCAAGAAAATCCCCTCACCCTAACTAGCTTTTAAATGGAACATTTTTTAAAAATTTGAATTTTCTAAAAATTCGACCTAAAGATTTTTATTAAAATACCAATAATGAAAGATCGTTACATGACAAATAAAATGCAAATCTTGAATTTAATATAAATAGCCTAGGAAGTCCTCTTCATTCAGAAGGAATGAAGTTATAATCTTGTATAACTTGCAAACGTTCAGCGATAGTCGAAAACGTACCACACAAAAAAAATGTAAATCCCTTTAAAATACATAAACACATATATCCGTTATTAAAGGTTAGAAATGCTCAATATTTGTCATTCTTTTTAACTCAAATCTATTTCCAGTTATTTCTCGCGATTGCATGGAAACAGTATATGGTGTCCAGTGTTTAAACATTTAACTCGCTATTCTCCTTGTATCTAAACGAAACGTGTAATGTAGCTAACTAGCCATTTTTGCAAAGTTTTATTTGGAATAAATGTAGTAGACAGCAAAATAAGCTGAATAGTATATATAGAATAGTTTATATACACACTGATAAAGATAGAGGGTAGAGAAAGTTATGGGAATGTATCACATCAGATTTTTGGAAAAAGGTTTGCGCGTGTTATTTTGAACAACTTTTTTTGTAGCCTCAGCCATTTCCGAGATATCTGTTATTAACGGTTCGAATTGTTCAATATTTAGCCATCCTTTTAAAGTCATTCAGTTGTTTCACGTGATTGCATGGAAACAGTATGGAACTTTAAGGCAGCATATAGCGTCCAATTCTTGAACACTTTGCTATCGCTGTTCTTTTTTGGCTATAACGAATGTAGCTATTTTTGCAAAAGTTTATTTGGATTACAATGTAGTGGATATAAAATAAGCTTTAGTAAGACTAGTTTGTATGACCATTAATAAGTGACAGAAGCTAGAGACAGTCATGTGAATGTATCACATCAAACTTTTTAAAAGTATTAACAACTAAAGTTAGTAAGCACAATGTTTCCAGAAACTTATTATCAGGGCATTTCGGTAGAATGAATATTTTAGAAGCTGTATCAATATTTCATTACTCTAATTGTGTACGCAAATCGGTTGCCACGAGAAACACTACTGCACCGATTATATTGCAAGCATTAGGAAGAGGTACAAGTTTGTGATCTGTTATCACCTGACATGCAAGTTGCAAAGAGAAGCAGAGGGACAGGACGATACATGAGGAGAGGGTAGGGGAGAGTAGAGAGGGAGAGAAGGAGATAGATGGAGGGAAATAATGGGAAAGGTAAGTAAGGCAGAGGAAGAAGGTGAGAATGAGGGGAAGAGGAAAATACAGCGAGAAAGAGAGAAAATAGTTTAACGACGTGAACAGAGCTATGGATTCTACTAGCAATTAAATAAATATATGGGGTTTCAAAACCCGCTTTTAAAGATAACTAACTAGCGCTTCACGTTAATGCTCTTTGAGAATATCTAGTTACTCTTAGTTAACATAAAGTAGATAGAACAATCAGGTTTGGCAAGAAACGTTTGTAGAAGATATACAAACAATAACGATTTGGGAAGAGAAAGCCTGTGACGCAATAGTTTTGAATATCGATTATAGGAGTTCAGAAATCACTATTGGTATCGAGTATCGAGAAGTAATGGTATTGTCCCATTCGTACCTAAAGTGTTAAGTCTATGTAAGATAAATTAATTTTTGAACTATTTTTATTCTCTCTCTGCTTACCTACAATAAGTATAGTAGTATTGTATTCCATCCAAACCTTTGATAACGAGTTCACAGAAGAGACCCGCTGAACCCAAAATACGCATTTTTTACTTTATACAAGACTTACATGTAGTAAGTAGAGGAATTATTGCATTTCACCCAAACATTTCATTCCAAAATGTAATCGGAAATACACGTTTTGAAGCTTTCTGAACCCCAAAAAAGCATTTTAGGAAAAAAGGTACCTTTGTGTGTTTATTGTGTGAACAGCGAACTTAAAAAGGATAAAATAGCTTAAATACCAAACTTGATGTTTAAGGTTCAGCATCCCCCCCCCACGCCTTACATGAAAACATTTCGTTATTTTTTATTTTCTCAAAAATATCATATGTTTAAGATATTTTCATGACAAATAAAATGTATATGTTGAATTTTCTGGGAATATTCTGTGAAGTCCTCTTAATTCTGAATAGTATTTGTATATCTGGTAAACCGTAAGAGGTGTTACTACACAAAAACAATGGATCTCGTTAAAATATACAATTTATGGTAAATAATTTTTGTGGAGTTAACCACTTCAGGCATACTCCTTGTTATTGGTTTGAATATTGCAATTCTTATACTCTTTCCAAGTGAAAAATTGCTATTAGTTTTTCTCGTGATCATTGATAAATAGGGAATGATTTGACTATCGTTAAGGGGGGATTCTTTTTTAAGTGGTGGCTTGAAAAGAACCCCTTAAATACGTGCGTATGCATAGCAATAAAAAATATTATTATTTTCAAAATATAAAAAAACCGCTGCATAGAATTAGTGTATTAGAATGGGGTGGGTCCAGGTTAAATAATCGGTGGTACGGCATGCCTGGTTGATGAATATAGAAGCACCCAGTGTAATACCTGTTATAGTAATATTTTTCGAAAATTTACATATCACTTTTTTAAGAAATATTATATTTTGGGGTTACTTGTAAAAACCACTTACGGTATTTAAAAGAATTTACAGTTTTATTGGAATAAATTACAGTATAAACTCAAATTAACAAACATAAAAATTTAGCCTGTTAGAAAAAAGGGGCGTGGCATAGTTGCACTGCTAAGGGGTTTAAATTTTTGAACGAATTTAGAGGTGAAAAAATGTACAAAATATCCTTGGAACCTTGCTCAAAATGTCTAATCTATCAACTAAACATTAGAAGGAATAGTTTTTTGACAAAACTTGCCTACATCTCCCCTTAAACCTCCTCACTGTATTCCCATCGTACATGCAACGAAGTGTATAATAAAACCATTTCTGAAATGTTTATCTCGATTAATATGAAACATATGGAAGAATAGGATTTTTAAGGTTAGTCTGTAGAAGAATGAGTAGAGAAAATCTTGTGAATATAACACATCAGATTTTTATAATGTTTGAGGCACTACCGTCGTTTAAAACGAAAATACATAAATTATTAACTCAATTTTTGTACCACTTTCCCAGATATGCCAAAAAAGCATTAAATAATCAGTTTTACTTTCTCTACCACAGTTGGTAGAGATGGTATTGCACTTCAACCAAAAACTCGATAACGAGATTACACCGCAAATAATATTTTGAGGTCTCCTAAATCCTAAAAAGACATTATTAGAAGAAGTTCCGTTAGTGGGTCTGTGTGTGTTTTGTATGTTTTTTTTGACTATGTGAACAGCACAACTCAAAAACGAAAAGTCGGATAAACACTAAACTTGTATTTAGATTCAGCAGCGTCCAAAGATGCCACACAAAGGTTTTACAGAAAACCTCTCACCCCAAACTACCCTTTGCTTGAACATTTTTCGAAATTTTCGTTTTCTTAAAAATTGACTAATTGATTTGGATTAAAATACTAATATTAAAGATACTGCATAACAAATAAAGTGTACATCTTGAATTTTCTGCGAATAGCCTGTAAATTGCTCTTCATTCTGAAGTAATTTGGTATCATCTTGTGTTACTGGTAAACGTAAGTACTAGACGAAAACGTACTACAGAAAAAAATGTAATTTCTTTAAAACATACATTTTTTTCAAATAGTCTTTTCTGTGTCATCGGATTGTTTCTCGTGATGTCATGGAAATAGTATGGAATTTTAAGGCTAGCCTATAGCGTCCAACTCTAAAACATTTGACTGTAGCTATTCCCTTTGTGTCTATAACGAAATAAAAAAGAAAATGTGTATTGCAGCTAAGTTTTTCCGAAAAGATTTATCTCGATCAAAATGAAGTAGATAGAACAATAGGCTTTCGTGGGAATATTTTGTACAACCACTAATAAACGATAGAGGGTGGAGAAGGTCATGTGAATGTAACGTATCAGAATATTTTATAAATTTTGAGGCACTTCCTTCACCTAAAACGAAAATAGATAAATGATTAACTTTGAATTTTTGTAGCAGTTTCCCAAACAAATGAACTTTTTAGCTGAAACAGCATCTGGTCAGTTTTTCCCTCAGTTTTGCACAAAGAGAGGATTCGGTCCGCAGCTGTACACAACGGGTTGTAGCCTCGCTCTCACGGTGATAAATTCGTCATGTCAGCTTGGACACGGGCTACATGTGCCTCTCATCCGGCGGACCCCCTGTTCGAATCCCCGATCCGTCTGTGTTAGAGAGAGAGAGAGAGAGAGAGAGAGAGGGAGACGTGAAAGGGAGCGAGCGAGCCTGCCTCTGTACGTGACACGGTACCATTTTATAACTCCCTCCAGCATAGTCATTACACATTTATGTTACCCTCGGGATCATGCTGCATTACTATCTGCTTCCAACATGCACCTCATTATTTCATAAACTTTCCCGATTTTTTATGAACTTCACATCATAAATTGCGTATAATGATTCGTTTAAGTGCTTCTTCGTTTTCAACACTAAGCCTTTGGGGGCGGAATTTAACGAGGTGTTTTCCAAATAGGTTAATTCGTCATGTATTAACATTACATGACGAACTATCATGTATTTTATTATAAAATGCTTACAGGAAAAATATTACACTCTAAAAGTTTGTGAAATATAATGCAAATATGAACTGACAGTCTATTTATAGTTTTGTTTTCACTTATCTATGTTAGGTAGGAATAATAATAATAATTCCAACCAAAAAATTCATGTTGCCATTTTACTGGATTTACGCTCTTGAGCTAAATTAAATGAAAAGAAAATCTGATATGTTGTATGGATTTCTCTACTCAATCTTCTACAAGCTATTCTTATAAAAGCTTATTATTTTATCTAGTTCTTGTTAATCCAGATAAACTTTCTACTCACTTTACAAATTTCATTGTACAATAGGTAAACCGATAGACAGATTTTTAAACATAGTGTCTCCATGATATGGTTTTGAAACTAAATGCTCTTTGCATTACCGAAAGAGAAAAACGAATAGTGACTTCAGTTGAGAAAAGTTTAAGCATTTGTAAATTAAAACCAATAACAAGGAATATCTCGGAAACAGTTAATCAACAAAAAAAGTATGAAAAATTGCATGCTTTAACAAGATATACGTTTTTGTCTAGTAAGATTTGTCCATCTATGCAATTACACAAAAGTCATTCAAAATGAAAAGAACTCCCGAGTCTATGCCCAGAAAATTAACATATAAATTTCATTCGTCATGAAAATTCTTAAATATACGATATTTTAATCAAAAACGTCTGAGCGTTTTTGAAAAAGTAAAACGTTTCGAAAAATTTTCCATGTAAAGGGTAGTTTGGGATGGGAAATTTTCTTGAAAACCTTCGTGTCGGCTTGGAAGATGGAGAACTTAAACAAGTAGTTTGGCATTTAAGCGACTTTTCGATTTTGAGTTAATTGAATTATGCTGTTCACAGACACAGGAGACGCACGCAAACACACACACATACACACAAACCTTTTTTCTAAAAATGCTTTTTTGGATTCCGTGAGTCTCAAAACGTGTATTTCCGTGAAATCTCGGAATCAAACTTCTGGATGGATGCAATACTTCCTCTACTTACTATAGGTAAGTGGTAAAGAAAGTAAAAAGAAATCAGAAAACGTTGATAAATACCAACTTCATATTTAAATTCAGCATCCTTCGTGGCGTGGGCAGCGCACGAAGATTTTCACATCGATACGGGTAGCCGAGGTTGTTCTGACACGGTCTCGTGAACTGGAGGTCTGCGGTTCAAATCCCGCCAGGACCGTCCTCCCTGACCGAGGCTATTTCCAGGTTTTCCTCACTCCTCATAACTGGTAAATGTCGGGAAAGGTAGGTACCCTATAGTTAAGCCTGGAAGATTTCCTTCCCGCATTTCCTTTCCCAATTATACTTCTTTTCATATGTTATCAGTGCCTACTGGCTGCAGTGCCTACTGGCTGCAGTGTCGTATGCAGTAAGAACACGCATTATCCATAGACAATTAATTCTTTTTTTCACGCGTTTTATCACTTCTTAAATGTGGAGTGTTTGTTATTTTTATTTAAAAAAGTTACTCATACCTTTTATTCAAATATCTGTTTGAGATATTGCAATGACAAATAAAATGTACATCCATAATTGTTTTTGGATTGTCTGTGACATATTTGCTTCATTCTTATTGGTACGTACAATTTGGAAATCATAGAATATAGTCAAAACCTGTTGTAACAAACTGAGATCTTCTTAAAATACTCAATTTATATCACATATATATTTAGTCGTGTACGAAATATTTGGCATAACATGCTTGAAAAGTGGATTTTCTTTTATTTTCCTTTCTATGATCTGTATGTAAACTGCTGAATGTTTATTAAAGAGTAACCAAATAAGCCCGCCTTCCAAAGAACTGAGAATCACTGATATTGAATCACATGTATAGCGGAAATCCAGGAAAAAGATTTATAAAATTATCAATTAAACTCCGGAATGCTAGGCAGATAAGTAATTTATTCCAGCAATGGGAAGTAAAAAATATCGTGCTGAAAGGTTTCTTCATGAAGTTACGATGCCGTGCAAATCCTTATGGATAATTTGTTTTTACTTTAGCACCCAGTAAACGATTGGTTTCATGAATAACCACTTGCTCATAATTTTAACATCTAGTTGACATTCGCTGTCTCAAAGAACTGTACGTATCTCAACTCAGTTTCGCCTGAAATTTCTAGCAGAAAATGAAAAAGATACTGTCGATGTTCTTTAGTTTTTCAATTGCGCGTGCAGTTTGCATTTACTTTATGAATTATTATATGTCCTATAATTAATTTTATCTCACAAAATGAAAATATAGAATAACAAACGTATTTTTTAATGATTTACTTAAAAGAACTAAGAACTATACACCTTGCACAAAAAAGACAGGGTGTATTCTTGAACGGATTTGAACATGAAAGGTAAGTATAAAAACCCAATTGGAAGCACAAGTCCAAATGTGAAGAAACTGCCGAAAAAGCTAGAGGAAGATCATTGACAATCCTCGTATCTCTCCTGATGTCACTAAAGTGGCTAGAAGAAGACGTACAGAGTACAAAGAGCAGAGTTAATATGTGGTGCAAGGAGTTCAGTAACTAAGGATCCATCATCATTATCATCATAAACCTTCAAGATAGGCCACAGGCCTGTTTTGGCTCAGAAGGGATCTCCCAGCGTCTAGGTGATCTTCCAGCATCTCTGGTGCCAACTGCTCTATATTGCAAGGCTGCTGAATGGGGGAAAACTAGGTTGAAGGTATAATTAGATGTAAGGAGAAGGTAGGCTGGTGTAACATTTTTTAAATTTTTTAAAATTACTTAGAAATTACGTTTTAGTCCGAAAACTGACGTCCCAAGACATAATTAGGGTTATTTAGTACATATTACTCATGTTTTAGAACAAATCGGTGACGGGGTAGTAAGTAAATAATTGGCCTCTTGTCTTTTGAACCTAAAACTCTATCCTGTTTTAAATATAAATGCTGCAGATTATTATTTCTGCCGTCATATTGAAATGAGAGAGTTTCCTCTTTATGAAAGAGTTTGTCACTTAGATGATACAAGACCACTGCATGTGACTTACTGATCAGCGTTCTGGCTTCTCAAACAAGAGGCTCCGACTAGGTTGGGGGAATTGTTTTATTAGAATCATTACCTATTCTCCGCAGATTCTGTAAGTATAAACTTGAGAGTGAATGTGAATTTTACTCTTAATAAAACGAATAAAATCGAGGTTAAAAACTATAACTTAACCAGTAATGATATAATAAGTTGTTTCGCATGTCAAAGTCTCCCACATGGCCATAGAAATTAAAATAAAATGAAAGAAACACAAACAACAAAACTACAGCAATACTGTAGTTATTTTTAAAAATAAACCGCTTCTCAATGACTATTCCCCCATGTAAAATATATACATTATGTTTTAAATAGTGCATATCAGTGGTATAGATCCAGGCCTCAAAATGACAGTACAGAAATGTGATAATACCACAGAACTCATAACTGTAATAAGTAAACATTTCTGTATTAAAGAAAAATTCAGAAAAATATATGTATGAACAGTGCAAGGATTTTGTAAGATAAGCTCAGTAGTTGCAACAAAAATTAAAATTTGCAAAAACCAGTTTCCTGGAGTAAATATCGTTTTAATATCAACGAAATCAAAGCATAATAAACTACATCTTTTAATTCTACATAAATTGCGGCATACATATTACAATAATACGCCACAGTTTTATATATCCGATTACAGAATGAAGCAATTTGATTACTTGAATCTTGTTGTAATTTTTCTTACTTTCGCTAGCACTTACTATAGCATTTCGATATCGAAACTTCACCGAATTGCACCTCGTTTTGAGGACCGTGAATCAAAAAGGCATTTTTAGGAAAATATCCGGTTGTGCGTGTGCATGTGTCTGTGTGTGTCTGTAAAGAGAATGATTAAAAATGACATGTTGGATGGATACCAAATTTGGTATTGGTACTTAAGTTCAACAACTTCTAAGGATGTGTCTTGGGCTTTTCATGAAAATTGCCCCACTCCAAGCTACCGTTTATATGGAACATTTTTCGTAATTTTTTATTTTGTCTAAAAGCAGCATTAATTTTACTTTAACTAAACTACCATAAGTTTAAGATATTTGTATGACAAATAAAATGTATCTTGAATTTTCTGGAAGAGTCTCTGACGTCTCCTACATTACAAATTAATTTTACATAATTTTATATAACGAATAAACCATAAGATAATGGCAGAAGAAGTTATTGCTCAAAAATGTACATCTCTTTAAAACAATTTATTTTCAAACCTTTTTTGGCATCGGGTATTTCTGATATATTCATTATTATTGGTTTAAATTTATGAGTAATTTTTACTTTCTCTACTACGTATAGTAAGTAGGGGAAGTATTGCATTCCACCCAAAAATTCGATACCGAGATTTCACCGGAAATACATGTTTTGAGACTCCCTGAATCCAAAAAAAGCATTTTTGGAAACATGTCCGTGTGTGTATGTCTGTGTGTCTGTGTGTGTCTGTGTGTCTGTGAACAGCATAACTCAAAAAACGAACAGTCGGATAAGCACCAAACTTGGGATTTAGGTTCAGTATCTTCCAGAGATGCGACACGAAGGTTTTCAAGAAAATCCCCCCACCCCAGACTACCCTTTACATGGAATATTTTTCGAAAATTTTAATTTTCTCAAAAATGGCTCTAACGATTTTGATGAAAATATCATATGTGTAAGATAATGTCATTAAAAATGAAATGTATATCTCGAATTTTCTGGGAATGTCTCCAAAAGTATTCTTCATTGTGAACGACTTTTGCATAACTGGTAAACCATAAGAGATAGACAAAATGTTACTACACAAAAAATGTAGATCGCGTTAAAATACACAACTTATGTCATATATATTTCTTTTGTTGAGTGAACCGTTTTCGAGATATTGCTTGTTATTTCCTTAAATTTTCCAATACTTATACTTTTTCTCAAATGCGTTATTCATTTTTTTTATGTCCTGGACATGCAAAGAGAATGGAATGCGCCACATAGCAACTAGCGTTAAAATATTTGACTATCGCTTAAAAGCTACCATATTTCCCTTGCATCTACAATAAAATTACCAATAAGATTGACATCTCGATATCTCGATTAACATGAAGCATATGGAGAATAGGCGTTTGTAAAATTAGATTGTACAAGAGTAGAGAAAGTCATGTGAGTGTAACACATCAGATTTTTTATGTCATATTATGAAGTTCTATCAGGGTTCAGTGTTTCTTGCGATGACATGGAAAGAGTATGGTGTTTCAAAACCAAAATAAAGCAAGTTTCTTTTTAAAGATTTAAACTACTGCTTCAGCTCCCTGTCCCTTTTGTAGCAGTGGAGCTATTTCTGCAAACATCTACCTCGATTAACATTAAGTGGATAGAAAAAAGTTATTGCAGCAATATTTATAAAGGCTATGTAAGAGAAAACGATAGTAGCTGGAGAAAGTCGGTAAACGTAACACTTCAAACTGTTTCTTTTCTTTCGCAAGGGCCACAGAGAAGTAATTTATACCACCATGACTGCTAATTCTGCATTTGTTTCTCCGTGGTTCCAATAAACACATGCACGTTGTTTTCCGATGATGTATATAATCAGGCTAAGGATCAGGGACAAGTTAGCAACCATGCATATGCAACTTTACTATCGAGTTCCGTAAACACATTACTGTTGATGTAAATAAAGACGCCAATGCACGGCTTTACCACTGCAAACAGTACAATCTAATGAAGGTGGGAAATGAAATAGGAACACATACAATGAGGCACAAAGTGTGTTGTACCTCTAGTCACAAAGTGGATTGTACATGGCCTCACAAGTAAACATAGCCTCAATGTGCCACCTCACTTCACTTTACTCGATGCGCAGTAAACTTCACTTCACTTTTAAGTTGTCCGGAATCCTTAGCCTGCTTGAAACTGAGTGGTCCTCCTTTCGTAGCCTAAAGGCTACCATGCTAGCCTCTGGCTTTTGAGGTTGGGAAGAGCGATGGATTTTTCTGGAAATAAAATCCTTAGCGTTGCTTCCTTTGTTAGGCAAGTAAAGCCGGAGGTCCTGCGTCATATTTATTTGCACATAAACGAACCTCATACCTTGAAAGCGAAGATGCCTGAGTATAATTGTTGGTCATTTTACGCCCACAACATTCTGCTTCTCCCCTGTGACACTTCTATGTGTGGTGGGCCTTCACCTGTTACCACGTTCGCCAAGTGCAGGAGAGTAACTTTATAAATATACCTGGGTACCTTGCAATGTTACGTTTGTGTCGAATTCAAAAGGTCCTTTCCCTTTCATACCTAAGAGGTAGATGAAGTAAACGTCAAATATACTTTCTGCTTCATGAATAGGAGGAAAATGTTGATGCAATTCTATCGACTTGTTTGTTTGAACTGGTATATATTTTACATTTTAACTACGTGGGGAAGACGTTTTATATTTATAAACAAAGTGTTTTTTCATTTATTCACTCCAAAATTCTTATGCTTTCACCGCTCTGGTGGCTGTATTTTAACCATATATTGTAGAACATTTGGTCGTCAAAGTCTTTGTTGTAGCAACTGTACTTTTTAGATAAATTCTGTTACCACCGTACTGGAAAGAAATTGACTGCGCGATTCTGATATTTATGATTTTATAGCGTTATAAACGCCAGGTGAGGTCAGGTTTGAACAAAATCTGAGAGAGGTCTAAGTTAAATAAATTAAACATTATTGATTAGCCTACTAAATAAAATGTCAGTCTTTAGCACTTGCTTTACTTGACTTTCTGAATCTCGTAGATGCCTGTTTAACTCGCATTAAGTGCGGTGAGTCATGATCTGAGGCTAAACGATTTATTGGATTCTCCTGTACGTTTTCCTTGGCAGAACATCTGACAATTTACTGGCTAACAATCCCTCGGTGAATTTTGCAATGCCATCCATCATTTCATCAATATCCTAGGCTGCTCTCGGGGACATCCATGGATGGCTTTACAAGCTCTATGGTCCAGCAAGACCAAACGCATAATGCAGGAATACTAGAAGGGGTGAGGATGAAGGGGGGAAAAGACAACTTCGATCTAACGCATCTTCGAACAAAAACATTTCAAGTGTTACTCTACCATCTATCGTTTATTAGTGAGTATACAAACTATTTATACTAAAGTTTATTTTTCTAATTAATTCATTTAAATCTGGATACGCTTTTGCATAAATACCTACATTAGAGATTTCGTTACAGATACAAAGGGAATAGCGATAGTTAGATGTTCAAGAACTGTATACTATATGCTGACCTTAAAATTTCATACTATTTGCATGCAATCACAGGAAATATCTGAATATCCACAGCACTTTAAAGGCACGGTCAAGCATTGAACAACTCGAACTATTAATAACGGATATCTCAGAAAGTGCTACAAAAATAATTTGAAATAATTGTGTGTTTCCAAAAATCTACGTTGTTTGTGTAGTACGTCTTCGTCCATTACTTAATGTTTACCAGTTATACAAAATTACTTCACAAGATATTCCCAGAAAATTCAAGATATACATTTTATTTGTCATGTAAGTAACATATGGTATTTTAACCATAATCGTTAGCCATTCTTTTACAAAATAAAAGTTTTCAAAACATGTAAATGGTAGTTGAGGATGAAGGGGATTTTGTTAAAAATATTTGTATTCGCATCTTTGGGAAAATATTGAACTCAAATACCAAGTACAATGCTTATCCGATTCTTTTTAGTTATTTTGCTCAAAGACACACATACACACACTTATATACGGACCATTTTCTTCAAGGGCTTTTTGGGGGTTTAAAAGGCCTCAAAACATATTTCTGGTAACATTTGGACATCGAAATTTTGGAAAATTTCAGCTTCAATATAAGTATTTTTGTAGAGTTGGCAATGAAGTTCATTGTACATAATTCACTTGTGAAGGTGTACATTTTAGCGTTTATTCTAAATCCAGATACAAATAGGACACATAGACAATTGGAAGAATGGCGGACATACAAGCTTAAAATCGTCTGGTATCTTACCTTGAAGAAAGAATGAAAAGTTTAAAAGAATATTAATTATTTTAACTCTGACCTATGGTAAAAAGATGAAGAATTGCATTACACCAAAAACTCGATATCAACATTTCACAGGAAATACATATTTTGTGATTCCTGAACTCCAACCCAACAAAATTGTCTGCAAATCGTTTATTTCAAAAAAGAGACCGAAAATTTGGATAAATATCAAACTTTTAGATTTAGGCTTTGAATCTTCCAGAGATGACAAATGAAGATTTGAAATACAATCCTCTCATTCAAAACTACCCTTTAGACCGAAATATTTTAGTTATTTGTGATTTTCTAAAACAATGATTAAAATCGCATGTTATACTGACTTGAGGCATAAAGTGTATATATAGAAATTTCTCTTTATTGGGAATGATTTTGTATAACCGGAAATCATAAGGAATGACAAAAACAAACAATTACTTTAAAATATGTTTGGATGCATCGTTGTTATTGATTTGGATTTTTCATTTCTTTTTATTTATTTTTTTAAGTGGTCGTCATTCATTTATTTCTCGTGATGTTATGGGAAGAACACTTTTTTCCACGCCAGCATGTACATGATCTAAATGTTGCTTCAGATAGTGGCTAAAGCAAGTCATCTGAATGTAAGATATCTAATTTATAAACATAGAGTCTTCATACTAGCGTTCTGTGTGCTTTTATATACCTAAACAAAATGTGTATCAAAACCATTTTGGAAAACATTTATTGTGAATAGTAAGAATATAGAAATACAAGTAATTTTAGAAATACATTGTAAAATATATAATAATAAAGTAAACCATAGCGTGTAGAGAAAGTCGTGCGTTTGTAACATATTAGAGTTCTTTTACAGTCGACTTTTATCTGAGATCTGTGTACCCAGAGGAGCAAAATACCGACCGACATATTTTCCATTGTCCCTGCATTTCTGTGGAACAATTTAATTAAAGAAAACTTCTGTTGTTATTGATTTAATAAAGAACTTGCAAAGAGTAGCCAAAATTGATACACCAGATGCATAAAAATAGGTCATATTGGAAAGATACACAATATTTCTTTCCTAGTTTGAAAATCTACTGTACGAACACTCATAGCTGATTTAAAATAAAATATAAATAGCTTTTCATAAAAACTATATGATTCATTACCATATAAAGCTGTCTCTGGAAGGAGAGACATTTGATGTCTTAAAAACGTTCTAAGACAAGAAGTTTAGTAACGTAAAGGAATAAAATATAACTGTATTTCTGATCCCTCCAAAACAGCCTCTAGAAATAGGCCTCCCTGAGAGGAGAGGGAGAAGGAGGGAGCAGAGTATGTCTTAAAATATTTATAGAATTTCGTAATCTGTTTTTTAAAATGACACTATCGATTTTATTCGAAATAACCTACCTTTGAAATAGTTATATGGCAATTAAAATGCATTTATTAAATGATTGTTAATAGCCTATTAAATCTCTTAAATCTACATGCATGTTATGTACCTAATTGATAAACAATTAGAGATAGACAAACACTTAACACAGTAAACAAAATTGAACTTATTAAAATGTATCTTTGTTTAGAAAAATCCATTTTTCGTATCATTAGCTCCCTTAGGTTTAAGTTTTATCACATTTTACTTTTTAAAATTACCTATTTCGTTTCACTTTGAAAGAGCTCATAACCAAAGAAATTTGTGATGTAAAGAGCTGAGTATTGTTTCCATTTCTTTTGTGGTGTGTAATAAAACCAAGCACTTATTGTTTTAACCATTTCTATATAAGCATTTATCATGTTTTACGTAACATGTAAACAGCAATTAATGTTTATGTAAACAATAAAATACACAAGGAATACATATGAAATTTTAATGGGTAACGAAAAGTGTGTGAGTGTTATACATACGATTTTTCAATGCCGGAAACAGAAACATAAAATTCCTTTTCAATTCGCATTAAATCACTATTAAAAAACTGACTGTTATATAAAAACTTTTGTTGCTCCTGTAACTTGTATTTAACCAAGTGCATTATATTGTCCAGTGCAGAACAATTTTAGGCAAACATTTATTTGTTTGGATGGAAGAATCGTTTTTATATAAGCAGAATCTTCACGCTGCAGTTTTGACATTTCACTGAAACATTTAAATCTAAGTTTCAGCAGAAACACACGTTTTAAGAAGCATTATACCTTAAAAAAGCTTTTTTAGAAAACGTTCCATGCGTGTGTGTGAACAGGATAACTCGAATAGGAAAAATCGGATCAATACAAAATTTAATTCTTGAGTCACTCAGTGTTAAGCATGTCAGGTGAAGGTTTTCAAGAAATTTCTCCTATCCTTTACTGGAAATATTTTCATTACTTTTCATTTTTCCAAATGTGGATCTAAACATTTTCACTAAGTATACCTAGGTTATGTATACAGATATTAATGTCCACATTAAGTATATACCAGTATATTTTGAATTTTGTCGGAAAAATCAACGAAGTTCTCTTCGTAGTGATGGCATTAGAAGATAAACAATATCTTACTACAGCAAAAATGTAGGGTTCCTTAAAATACACAGTTTGTATCAAATAAATATTTTCGTAGCGTTAGTCATTTCTGAAATATTCCTGTTGTACGACTGCAAGTCACCTGACAGAACAGGTTTGAAAGTTCCGTTATATTTCTCCCACAAGAGCTCGTTACCAGGCTTAAATGTCTGAATGCTGAAAAGTTGAATCAGACTTGAAAAAATTCATTGCTATGACTGGGACTCGAACCGCGTATCTTTGGCTCTCTGTGCCGATGTGTTTACCGCTTGAGTTTCCATGGCGAAATACCCAAATTCACATTAAAATCTTCTCATCCGAATCAAGTATCCCGTTGAACCTTCAAATCCATCTCAAACACTAGATACCATAGCTGAAATGCTACTTGCAACTTTGCAAGTGACTTTAATTTCCAGCCATAGTAGTTAAACTCTAATAGGGTTATTCTATGTTCAAAATTGTACTTTCACACCAGCCATGTGTAGACAGTAAGTTTGAAATGTTCTGAAAGGTACTTCACCATGCTGTACGAGGCATGTTTTTAAAATAAGGATCGTTTTAATATTTTGCCGCTGCAGCACTGCAGTCGCGATTTTGTGTATGGGCGATCACTTCCTCCGTTCATTAGGAAGCCAGAAGCAGCCGTTAATATCGTCAGTTTGTTTTCCTGTTGTTAGAGCGTTTTTAAATGTTCAAAACAATGAAACGAACCGCTGACTGTGAAATCAGATCAGTGATTCTTCTTTGGATATGAGAAATGTTAGGCCAGTAAACATTCATCAGTGTGAGGCTCTTCGGAAACAACAATAAGTGACAATGTCCGGCCACACACAGCCAAACAAACTCTAGAGCTGATAGAATCATTTAACTGGAAAAAAATCGACCACCCTCCCTACAGTCCGGATTTAGCACAAAAAAATTTTCACCTGTTTTTTCATCTGAAGAAATTCCTTTGTGGAAAACACTTCAACGACGATGATATTGTGAAACAAGAAGTGTAGACTCGCTTTCATCACAGGAGGATCATTCTTTGACGAACGCATACAAAAACTGGTTTCCCGTTTACGACAGGTGCCTGAATAACGGCGATGACTACGTAGAGATGTAGTGTAATGAATGATGATAAATGTATTTGGAAAATAATGCTGTATTATTTTTCACTAAAATTATCGGTACTTATCTTAAAAACACATCTCGTACACTTATTACTTATTTTGAAACATTTTCTAAATAAAAGTAGGACTTAAGTAAATAATATGCACAGACCAACCAGCTTTTATTTGATTACTGTAATTTGTAACGGATATATGTGGACTTTTCATGGGCAAAACATCACATGCTAGTGTTCACATCAGATTTTTTGTACATTATAATCTAGTTTCTTTAGCATTTTGTGTTTTTGAAATCCTTCTCAACAACTTTCATAAAATCCTTACATCCGTTTTGACATCCGAAAGAGAGAAACAAAGGAGAGTGCGTGAATTTTGGGGCGTAATGCATTACGAGAGATACAGATTACGAATATGTTATCAGAAAATGCAGTAGGATTTCGGCACTTGAACGTACAAACGCATATTGTGCTTCTGGAAACTTGCAGGAGGAAGAGGTGAAGCAACAGAGCGAGGTTGAGTGGTAATGCGTGTAACTCACATTCGAGAGGTCTCGGGTTTGATCCCCGGAAACCCCCACTCCTACCTATGGGTCAGATCGCCGGGGTGGTTTCTCTCTACCAGATATCTTTTCCATCATTTCCCTTTATTTCCGTTTCCTTCTCATCTTTTAGGTGTGCTTCTAGGTTCCATAATGTATGGCAGAGCCGGACAGCTGGCGCGAATGAATGCTCAATGGAAATAGCAGAGGGCTGCTTGACTGATGGGTCATCGCCCTCTCTGGGCAGCTCCAGCAATGGAATGAGTCTGCGAGCTTGGAAATGGTAGAGACTTCCGCAGTCTCTGTGGTCTGTCTGCCTATGGCTTGTAGCCTCCTCTGGTTCCTTCACCTCATCCCTTGCCCCTGGGGGAGTGATAGCTCCAATAAATTTGTGCAGATCGCAGTGCGCGAAGTGCCCCCTACGTTGAATCACGTATAAGAGGTGAAGCGAAGAATGCAGCGAGACACAGGTGGATTCACTAACGTCTGCCGGGTTACATCCTGACGGGTCCCATCAAGGCGTTCCTCTCCCCACGGAGAGGGCCCGAGGGTCACACCAGACAGTTCCTTAAAGCAAGCTCCATTGCCATACGCCTTGCCTGATACATGACAAGGAAATTAAATTACAGGAAAGGGGGAACAGGAAAATTCGATGCAATATATAATCCTCGTAAGCATTCGCCTAACAACCACAGAAAACCGCGAGAAAGCCTAAGGTCAAAATGACTAGTCCAGCGGTAATCGAACCTGGGACCTCCCTCACATGTTACGTGTGCCGGCTAACTCGGCGAGAGGCAAGTAAGTGAAACTCATAAATTAATAAATAGAAGGGCTAATTGTCGATTGGTTTGCTCTTGATTAGAAGAAAAGGATAATGCGGAGAACACTGCGACGACTACTTCACGCACTGGACCCTTGTACACATAAATGTGCCGTCGAGTGAATCATTTGTTCCACAAACCGTCTATGTTGACAATCGTATATTAGACGCAGGGGGACCCCTATCACTGGAACTCAGCGCCACACGTAGGCCACTAGTAGGCCCTTTGTAACTTACCTGATCCCTGGGAGGAAGGGATGTAGGGGAGACCTGGAGGACGAAAGATGCGGACGACGAATGCGCACAAGCAAGAATGGGGTTCTTAAAGATTCCAGAATGACAAAAATACTAACGCCAGCGATCCTGACTGCACCATCATCAACTTGGGGGTCCAGACACCAGCCGGCTAGCCAAGCGCAAACTCCATCGTTCCGCCGCAAAGCACCATTCCCCGTCGCCTGGTTCTATAGCCCTGAAGCATATAAAGGGTGAAACAGATCAAAGGAAGCGACGAGGAAAGGACATCCGTGGTAAAGGATGAACCACTCCAGCATTTGCCTACTGACTCGGGAAAAACCACGGGATTCCCAATGGGAATCAAACCCGGGACCTACTGAAGCGAGCCTGGTACGAGGGCCATATGGAAAATGTTTAGAATGCCATTTTTCTAAAAACAAATTAAATTTCTTTATGCTTGACAGTTACTTTCTAATGTTTTTGCAAGTTGATTACCGTGTAGTTTCTTCGATTTGCTAATATAGAGTGAGTCTAAAGACTCCGACCGCTTGCGCTGTGTTTTTTCTGTCCGCCTCCTCGGCGCTCGTTGCCGTCTGCCGCTATCAAAGAATGGCGCGGATGAAACCATACAACATTTTTAAAACTACTTTTAAAGGCTTTACTTACCAACTTTAAGAAAGGAGATGCTGAAACTGGCCACCGCCGTTGTCCATACATTTTTGGCACCTCTTTAGGAAACTATACATCACTCACCGTAGTTCACGTTGAGAAATTTCCTGGCGGATATTTTGTTTTAATTCTTACAGGGTGTGTGGGTTTGTCTTGCACACTTTATGGTTTAAGTTACCCTGGAGGGGCATTTTATGAACATAATTACCGGCTGTGCGGTGTATTTCCACTGGGCATGTGAAATATGATAAAATGATAACGCACTGTTGCTATAAACAAAGTCACGTTGTTGTGGTTTTGCTTTGCAGTGTGAATTGCAGTTCTGAGTTGACGGTGATGTGATGTAGTTCAGTTATTACGAGTTATTTATTATTTTGTCCTGTACTTAGTCACAAAGTATATTATGGCTCAGTATATGTTTTATACTACATAGCGTGTATTTATTTATGATTCGTATGTGTTAACTCGGTCAGCTCGCCAAGTGAAAGTACAATTTGCAGATAAGTTTCCAGGTGTAAAAGTTGAAGGGCGTACAAAAATCCATGAACTTTGCAGTAAATTTCAGGCCACAGGAAGTGTTCAGGCTAAGAAATCTAAAAGATTCGGTTCTTACCGAAGAAACATCAGACGACGTCAATCATCGTTTGGAATATTCCCCCCAAAAATTCGATGATGGATAGTTTCCTAAAGAGGTGCCAAAATGTATGGACAACGAGGTGGTGAGTTTCAGCATTTCCTTTCATAAAGTTGGTAAGTAAAGCCTTTAAAAGTAATTTTAAAAAGGTTCTATGGTTTCATTCGCGCCGTTCTGTGATAGCAGCAGACGGCAACTAGAGCCGAGGACGCGGACAGAAAAAACACCGCGCAGGATGTTCGGAGTCTTTTGGCTCACTCTGTAGTTTATCATCGTTTAAAGGTTTTCGTGTTCACCCAAAAATGATTTTGACTAGAGAACATTTCCGGGCTGTGATGTTTTACGACTTTAAATTGTCATTAACCCCATAACAATGTGAAGATCGGCTTAGAAATGCATTTGGAAGAAGTCCCATGTAAGACAATTGGTACTCGAAATCAAGAGAGATCTTATTTTTTTGTGATAAATTTCGTGAAGGACGCCTGTTACTGATGAAAATATTGCCGCTGTTCGAGCAATGCATGAAGAAGATCGACATACATCTTATTAATTTATTCGGGCGACATTGGACAAATCCAAAGCATGTCACATCAACAGTTAGAGGCGAGAAACCTTTGTTGTCGATGGATTCCACATAAACTGACTCCCCATCAAAAACTACAACACATTGTTGGTGCAGAAAAACTCTGGAAAAATTCCAAGTCGACACTTCATGTTCGGTTTGGAATATCCTTGCTTGATATTCCAGTAAGGAATATTGTTCCTTGGATTTACTGTTATGATCCCGAAAGGAGAAGTCAATTGGCTCAATGGGTGTTTCGAACAGAACCTAAGCTCCGACGAATTCGCAGTGGTTGCTAGTTCTTTTATGAGACGAGCCATAATGCTACTATAGCAGAGATAGAGGTACCCTTACTACCGAATGGTATACAAATGCGTTTACAGCAAATTTTTGAAAAGTTCGTGAAAAGCGGCCTAAATTAAAATAATGTTGCAACATGAAAACGCATCGTCACATGCAGAAAAACTAAGAACCGAGTATCTGGATACCCAAAGTTCAGCACCATGGACCCTTCCCATACAGCACTGACATAGCACATTGTGATTTCTTTTTGTTTCCAAAAATCAAAGACAAATCCGTGGAATCACTTTTTCGGCATCAGATGAAGCAGCGGAACATTATAAGTGCCTCAGGAAGAGTGGACTTTAAGGACTAGTTTCATCGAATGCAACAATTTATTGATGTTAAAGGGGAATATTTTGAAAAGCAATAAAATACTTTTAAAGTAATCTTTATTTGATTTTCTAAAATGTTTCAGTGTCCTCCCGCACGTAGATGTTAATGAACTCAAATGTTACTGTTTTAAAATTCCCTTAATCACTATCTCGTTTTTTTATTGTTTTTGGGAGGGGGGGTTCGGCCTGCTGCTAACAAAGATCCGGTTATGCATATTGGGATGGCTTATAAATTAATATCCTTTATTAGGAAGCACAGCCTTTAATTCCATTTTTCCACCTTTGTTTCCTTATTGCACCGGATCTAGAACTTGAGAGTTTAATCGCCTGTCGACTGCGAGCTACACCTGTTATGCTATGCTGATATTGTTATAGCTAAGAGCGAGCACTCTTCTGAATTATAGGGTAATTGGAAAGTTAATAGTGAGGCTCATTAGTTAGGGCCATAATGACGTTCTATGAAGGACGTAGGACGTGTTAGGATACAATTAGATACTTTTTTTTCTCTCTTCTATATTAATCTTCCTCACATCTCCAAAATATTTTACCAGATGTTCAAAGATATGCTACTAGATAGAATAAAAAACCAAACACAATTTACTGTAACATACATGGAGCAGTTCCAGATAATTAAAATAATAAATATTAAGTAAGCAAAACGCCTTAAACTTGTACGCTTCCTTGTTATGGTTCTATTTAATTAGGAGGCAAATACTTGTGTGCGTTCATGGATGAAAACGGGAAGTAAATAATAATAAAACGAGAGAGATGGCTTAGAGATAACGCATTCTGGAGAATTGTAAGGTTAAAATCATTATTCTGACCATCTTGATTAGGATTTCTCCTCCTATATGATTTCTCACTTGCCAACAAAATGGTAAACAAACCAGCATTAGCTAGTTTGGTTAATATAAAGAAAACTGATGTATTGCATTCACACAGTTTTCCCTACTCACTCTTCTAAAGACTGTTCTTACAAAAGCTTGTTGTTCAGCTTACTTCTGGTTAATTTAGATAAACTTTCATTATGCATTTACACATAAGTTGTACGTATAAAAAGAATACAGTAGGCTAAAGCCATAGTCAGGTTTTTAAAAAGCCGGTCGCTATGTGATGGTTTTGAAATTCCATGGTTCTTGCATAGCTACGAGAAAAAGCGAATAGCGACCTACCACTTAAAAAAAGACAAATGTTTGAAAATTTAAAGTAGTGGCAACGAATATCTGGGTAATGGTTGACACAAAAGTTTTTATTGAAGATAAATTGTGTTCCTTAGCAATATCTACATTTTTTTGTACAGAGGATTTTGTCTTGCGTCTCTTACGTTTAACCAACTATTCAAAAGTCATTCAGATAAAGAGAACTCGTAGACTATTCCCAGAAAACTCAAGATATATTGTTATGCAAATATCTTTAACATGTGGTATTTTAATAAAAGAATAAGTTAGAGCCATTTTTGTGGAAATCTAAAATACATATATTTTTCCATGTAAAGGGTTGTATTTTCTTGAAAATCTTCGTGTCGCATCTTTGGAAGATATTAACTCAAATACCAAGCTTGGTGTTGATCCGACTATCTGTTTTTGAGCTATACTATTCACAGTCACACACACATTTTTCTATATCTTTTATTCAGTGGAGCTCTAAACATGTATTTCCGGTGAAATCTCGGTGTAAAGCTACATTCTCTATCTACTACGTGGTAGAGAAAGTAATAAGACATATTGCATACAACATGAAACGAAGGAGGGATAACTTTATAATTATGTATACAGAAACAAAATCAAATACTTCCCCGTAGTTATAAGACAAATACAATTTAGCTGTATATAAATTGCAATACTCTGGCTTTATTTTAAACTTTCACTAGCCTTTTGCAGCCTGTACGTCTTATCATTTTGTTATAGTAGATTTGCAATGCATAGAATCTATACAGTATCTAATCAGTATACCTTTAAATAGCTTTCATTAATTCTAGAGTAACCATAAAACGTAATTGGCAATGATTTGTCATTAAAACAGCTTCTACAGAGCTACATAAGTGTTATCATTAAGATAAATTGTCATTCAGATAATCCTGTACAGAACAAAATGCTTTTGAACAAAGGTACTGCTTAACAACAATTTTGAAAGCATTAAAATTAAAAAACTTGTTTCACTTTTATTTTTTGTTTTACAAATAACAAGTCCAAAGGTTTCAATTAAAATGTCATATTTTTTATATACTGGCACGAAGAATACAATGATCCAGTATCTTGAATTTTGTATTAATTGTCTGTGAAATCCTCTACACTTTCACTGAATTTTAAACAATTTTATGTTTCTACGAAAATAAAAATATGCATCAAAATTTCCCACAGAAAAACGTAGAACTTGTTTAAATCAGTTTTACACCCTTGGTCATTTAAGACTTAGTGTATGTTGTTTATCTGAATTATTCAGCAATTTAATGCGAAGTACATTCACTTCTGTTGTTTTATTTCTCGCGGGAACATGAAAAGGATATAACAACAATAATGCCAACATATAGTTATCTTGATTTTCCAACATTTGACTCTGGTTCTTAGTCTCTTACTTCCCAGCTACAATTTTAAAATTTGCTATTACTCGTACGTGTAGTAGAGAAAGTCGACTAAAATCTCGATATCGAGATTCTACTGCGAAAACATATTTTTAGGACACCTGAAGCCCAAAAAGCAGTTCTGGGAAAAGATACCTGTGTATCTGTATGTCTATGTGTGTCTGTAAACAGCGTAACTTAAAAAGAAACCAATTAAGATTTTTAAAGAAAGCATCTTTAAATGATGCAAGGCACCCAGCTAAACCGTTATTTTATGAGTTTTATTGCTTAGACAGTCATAATTGTTATTTTTATTAAAATGATGTGAAGGTGGATTAATCACTTGATAAATTAAACATCTATTTTAAATTATCTTTAAAATTCACAATACATGGATTCTTGTAAAGTTTCGTTAACCAGAAAGCTAGAAGAAAGAAATCCCGATCCATTATAGTTTATTTCCATGGATATGTTACAAACTATTCATAAAATACTTGCTTTTCTTTCTAATGTTGGCATATTCATAAAGTATTTCTTATTCGTATACAAATATCTATCTCTGAAGAAATGTTGTTGTCAAATTAATAAGTTAAATGAAACGACTCCACTAACTAATAATAAGAAACGATAATAAAATGAATGTAATTGAAGTAATGTTATACGAAACAAAAATGAAATTTCTGTATTCCCCATTTGGAAAGTATGTATATTTTAAAACAAAATGGCCTTTTTGTTTCTTTTGGATTCCAAAGAGACAATTTTTATTCAAAATATCCACATGGGAACAGATTATATTGCTAATAAAGAGTGCTGATCCAGAAAGAAAGCTGATGATAAATGACAATTTTTGCTTTCAATATCACTTAATTATGGAATGTAGAGAAAGCACTCTCATTCAAAATTTCGATATCTAGATTTCACCGAAATTACATGTTTTGTGTATCTATCAGTGTGTATATGAAGAGTATAACTCAAAATAAAATGCAGGGTAAATATACAATGTCATAGCTGAGTAGGCGCTGTTCAGGATGCCAGGCGAAGATAGTCATGAACACTTTCTAGCCCCAAACAACTCTTTACGTGGAAAAGTTTTAGTCATTTAGTAATTTATTTATTTACAAAAATAATATCGATTTGTGATTAAAATTTCATATATTTGAGATGTATGTAATGCGAATGAAAATGTATATTTTAAATTTTCCGTGATTAGTCCATAAATTCCTTTTATTCTTCACATACCATGGAAGACCTTAGAGATAGACAACAAATTTCTACAAAACCCATTAAGATATACCGTTTATTCAAACAATATTTCGTGGTTTTAAAGTTTGGAGATACTCGTTATATATTAAAAATTGTCCCAGGTGGAACTGTGTTGCGGTATCTATGAAGTAATTCTGAGAATCAGCAACTTTGTTTTCCTTCACATGCAGGAAAACGATGTTTTTATATCCTACGTACAAGCAAGTCAACATTGCTTAATTTTAGTTCATTTCTCGGCAGGAATTTACTGTAAATAACCTGAGGTAAATAGGAAGTAGGCTTTTAATCATGAAAGGTATAATTTATAGGAGTTTTATTGTGTGAACTTGTAACGGATAGTGAAAGTCATGTAACTGCTGCATATCAATTTTTTTCTTTTTCACGCATCTAGTACGTAGAGAAGGTACTGTTATATTCATCCAAAAATTCGAATCTAAGGCCCCCTGAATAAAAAGGTTCCTTTTTATAAAAGGGTACTTGTGTGTGTGTGTGTGTGTGTGTGTGTGTGCGCGCGCGCGCGCGCACGCGTGACCATGAGTTTTAGCCTTTGAAGAGCATACCTCCAAAATGAAAACATACCGAATTTGGTATTTAAGCTCAGTATCTTTCAAAGATACGACACAAAAATTTTCAAGAAAATTTCCTACCCCTAACTACCCTGTACTTGAAAACTTGTTTTAATTTTTTTATTTTTTGTAAAAATTTTGATTTTGAAAAAACACCATTTATTCAAAGCATTTGTATGACAAATAAAATGCATATCTTGAATTTTATGAGAATAGCATGTAAGGTATTCTTAATTCAGGATGAATTTTGGACAATTTTGTGTAACAGGTAAACCATAAAAGACAGACAAAAACGTAGATACTGCACCAGAAGTATAGATCTCTTATTTATTCAAATAATCGTTTTGATGTTTCAGCCATTTCCAAAATATCCGTTATTATTGGCTTAAATTTATCAATGATTTGTCATTTTTTCAAGTGCTATTGCTATTCAGATGTTTCTTGCGATGTCATGCAAAAAAGTATAGAATATCAAGACAAGCATGTAACGACTCGCTTTTAAATATGTTATTTCGATTCAGTTTCGTTTATTCCCCTTGGACCTACAATGAAATGTGTAACTATTTCTGTAAAGATTTATCTAAATTAATATGAAGTAGATAGAAAAAAATCTGATGTGTTACACTCACATAACTTTCTCTACTCTTGTACAAACTATTTTTACAAACGCTTATTCTCCATATGCTTCATGTTAATCAAGATGTTAATCTTATTGCTAATTTTCTTGTAGATGCAAGGGGAATTGGTAGGCTTTAAGCGATAGTCAGATATTTTAAGAGCTGGTTGCTATGTGTATTATGCTATTCTCTTTCCATTACCAGGACAAAAAAAGAAATGAATAACGAATTCCCATTTGAGTAAAAGTATAAGTATTGGAAAATTTAAGCGAATAACAAGCAATTTCTCGAAAATGGTTCACTCAACAAAAAGGTTTTATATGACATAAATTGTGTATTTTAACGCGGTCTACATTTTTTTAAATAACATTTTGTCCATCTCTTATGGTTTACCGGTTATGAAAAAGTCGTTCATAATGAAGAATACTTTTAGAGACATTCCCAGAAAATTCAAGATATACATTTTATTTGTGATGAAAGTATCTTAAAATATGATATTTTAATCAATATCGTTAGAGCCATTTTTGAGAAAACAAAAATTTCGAAAAATGTTCCATGTAAAGGGGAATCTGAGGTCGGGGGATTTTCTTAGAAACTTTTGTGTCGCATCTCTGGAAGATACTGAACCTAATTACCAAGTTTGGTGTTTATCCGACTGTTCGTTTCTGAGCTACGCTGTTCACAGACAGACACACACACACGGAAATGTTTCCAAAAATGCTTTATCTGCATTCAGTGCACCTCAAAACATGTATTTTCGGTGAAATCTAGGTATCGAATTTTTGGGTGGTATACAAATCTTCCCCTCCTTACTCTACGTAGTAGAGAAAGTAGTAAGTTTTAGTAAGAATAGTTTGTAGAAGAAATATATAAATCAAGGATAATGGGTAGAGCAAGTCATGTGAATATAACATATTAGATATAACATATCACCAATTGGGCAAATTAAACAACAGAAACATCACAGCCACCCTCACATTTTGGATATCTTACTGAAAATTGACGAACTTTGAAACCGGCTATTAAACACTAAGTATATTGCAACATATGAGGATATACAGGAGGTGGTCATATGCTATGGGTGAAGTGTGCATTTTTATTATTAAAATGTATTGGATTATACACACTACCGTTTGTGAAAATTGCAACACCAAGAAGGAAACGCATGAATTCAATGAATTTAATACCACAGGTTAGGTGCATGACAAGTAACAAATGATGAAATTTTCAAATCTATACATGACCTTTGAGCCTTATATATATTCAGTATTTGGTGTGGTCTCCATGCGCTGCAATTAGAGCTGCTATACGCCATGGCAATGAATCAAAAAGGTTCTGAATAAGTTTCTGGGGATTTCCCTCTATGCAGTTTGTATTCGAGCCCAAAAATCCGTGAAATTGGTTACTGGAGGACCGTGACGCACCAGGTACCGACCAACCATATCCCAGACATGTTCGATGGGCGACATGTCAGGGGAATGTGCAGGCCAGGGAAGCAATGGTACCCGTCGCTCTTCGAAGAAGGCTTGTACATTCCTCGCAATATGTGGCCGGGCATTGTCCTGTGGAAATGCCTGAAGCAGGGAAGTACCTCAGGCTCTACAACCACCGTTAGGTACCGGTTGCTGTTCAAAGTGTCCTCAATTCGTAGGAGGCCAGATCAGTTGTTGTAACCAATGGCGCCCCACACCATCACACCTGGTGTTTGTCCGCTACGCCGCTCAACAATGCAGCCCTCCAGGTTGCGCTCACCACGGTACCACCGGACACGTATGCGGCCATCACTATAGGACACGTGAAGCGGGACTCGTCCGAAAATACTACATGTTGCCAGTCAGCACCCCTGTGACGTGTTCACGTGCCCATTGCAATCGGAGGAGGTTGTGGTTTCTGGACAATGGAAGCCGACGTAATGGCATGCATGCAACCAGTCCAACCTACAGTAGACGGCGACGAGCCGTTAATGCAGACAAGTTCACAGCTGTTGCAGTGCTCCAGTGTCCAGCCAACACTGTGGATGAAGTTGTACGGTCCGTTATGACCATGCGGACAAGATGACGGTCATCCCGTGCTGTGGTCATGTTCCGTGGATCAGTACCCGCTCTTCGCTGCGTACGACCTTCATCTGTCCACTGCTTCCACACACGCATCACTGTCGTAGCAGCATGCCCTGTACGAGCCGAAATGTCAGCTTTCCGGAGACAGATCATTCTGCCCCGTTCGAACTCACTCACATACCGATATGGCTCCCTTTGACGTCGTCGAGGCATACTGGCACTCTCTTTATTGTTTTCACCTTGTTTGACAGCTTTGCACTGACTACACTGGGCGCAACACTGACCTTGCCGGACTGACACGAGGGGGCTCTGTTCGGCCTACGTTATCCCATACTTCTACAAACCTAGTCACTTAGTGCTTGCACACTCTTCTACACTTCCACCGAGTTTGGAGTTATTCGGGAAATTCTTTCTTGGTGTTACAGTTTTCACAAACGACAGTGTAGAAGTACTGACTGTAATTTATATATAGTCCACATTTTCTTTACTATAATGCATATCTGTTGAGCAATTTTCATTCTTGTGGTATTTTATTAATAACTGTAGCTAAAATAAAAACTAACTGCATAGGAAGTGTGGAGTATAGTGAATTGAATCAATTTATACCCATCTTTGTAGAATAATTACTATAGTCACTGTTGTAAGCTTGTACTTCTTACTGTACTGTATGATGTAGTATGTACACTGTCAAATTATAGAAATTAAAAACAGCGAAGTATAAATCATGTTAAAAATATTGTTTGTAAAACACTTCACCTGGTTATGTTGTACTTATTAAGGTCATGTTTCGGAAGACGTTTCTCCTATCTTCAGCTGATTGTCAATTAGAGAAACGCCTCCGAGCCATGTCCTTCATGTAGAGGCAATCTGCTGAAAATGGAACATCTTCCGAAACATGTCCTTCATAAGAACAATCTAACAGGTGAAATGTTTAGCAGGCCGTCCTACAAGGTTTGTAACACACTTGAAAAGTGTCTATTCTTTTGTTTCTCATGACTGCTTCCCCACAGTACTTTAGTTGAATATATACCGATAAGGATTATCCATAAAATTCCTATCTAGAGAACATCGAGAATACTATGTTTGTCATTATTGTCCTATTATCTTACAATCATTGTCGCAGCTGTAGTGCTTTTGCAACAATCTACGGGGAAAGATAAAGGGATAATTATTTCTCAATTAGTAAGCTTTAACATACATAATTGAGGATTTGGATAGTTATTAAAATATTGTGCTCAGTTTCAAACTAATATCGGTTGTAATTTTCGAAGGGCACTAACCTTCCAAAATAATATTAGGAATAAAAATTAATACCCCAGCGGGTGGAACTGTTCAAAGAATTTCTAAATATTGTCCATCTATTACATATCGATCCGTCAATTTGTTCATTATTAATTATACGTAAATATATAATTAAGTAAGATCCTCGTTCAAAGTATAATAAGAATATATAATTGAATATATAACCTCATATAAATTTTATTATACATGAATAATTAGAGTTATAATTTTATTTTTAGTAATATCAACAGCATTTATGGATAGATTGTAATATATATAATAATTAATGACGTTAAAATAAGTGAATTTATTGTTATGAAGTATATTTAATTGGGGTGATTGTAATGCTAAGTTTGCATATGTAGCCATAAACATTCTAAAAAGTTAATAATTTACATGATTTATCCTATCAAGATACTCCTTTTGAATCGAGCATTTCACTTTTTCATTTAAAGCAATTTTTGATTCATTGGATAAATATTAATTTTTATGGACTAATTATACGTGAATATATAATTAAGTAAGATCCTCGTTCAAAGTATAATATTATGTTTTATTAGATTTTTTATTTATGTTATTCTCTTTATTAATATATATATATATATATACTTGGAGGATTTATATATTATTTACAAAATAATTTTACAGCATTAGTTAAACAAATAAAAGATAATAAAATTAACGATGCTTTTGATATTTACAGAAATAATGTGACAAGTGTTATGAAGAATATTTATTTTGTAATCATTGAATTTAGAACAGAAAGATAAACTGTTTGCCTCCATGCGGTCCATTAAAAGCCACCATACTTTCGTCCACTGTATAATTTTACTCCTGTAATGTATAATTTATGAGGCGAGCATTTAGAGTAGCCAGACCTTCGCAAACGACCATTTTTATCTGAATCATCATTATTGTAAATGTGAAAACATGAGAAAAAGGAACAGATTTCTCTTGAAACTTAGCATTCGGTGTCTTTTCACTTTGCCGATATGTTATATATGACTTTCTTAGAGGGAGTATTGTAATTAAAGTTTGGTCTGGAATAATATTCCCTGCTTGATTATTTTTGTCGCATACTTAAATGATTATTTCAACATTTTCTTTCTTAACAAATGTGACATGTATGAATGAATGCTTTATAGTCTTGATGGAATAGGATACATTAGACCGTTGTACTGCAAATTTATTTGAGACTTTTGCATATGAATAGGGGAACAGAAGCGTGCAATGACGACCTCGGTAATGATAATGCAATAATATTTCCCGCAGTATTTGCTGCAGATTTAATATCATAATTACTATAGTACACCTTTTCTTTGGCTGGTGGAAAAAAATCATTTCCACTATCTTTGGTGATAGAATACTTGTAAGTTATATCTTCACTAGCATTTGAAGCGCACATTAATTCAAGATATATTTCACATATTTTGTTATGTGTATAGCATTCCAATATTTCAAACGCAAGATGTTATCCTTTTCCTGAAATGAAAAATAAGAAATGGAACTGAAGTTATTATCCTAACATCCTTCTTGAAGGAGACTAAAAATGATCGCCATGACTTGGCCACATGGTAAAGTTAGGCATTGGTTTCAAATGTAATTTAATTGTTTTAAATGTGAACATACCATTAGGGTCAATTAATTGACGCCTAAATGACCTTCACAACGTCCTCCAAATAAAACGCGACTAATGGCATTTATTTTCTCCCATAATATCACGCAACTTTTATCAAAGACATTTCTTTCTACAACGCTTAGTTTTGGAGATATTGTATAGTCTCAGCTTACATGGTCCACCCTATATAATTGTTCCCAGGCCACAGCAATGGGAATTATTACAAGTCGTAGTAGGAGATGCATACTATTGGTTTATTTATATACTGATTCGCCGCAATCATAGACAGTTAAATTCAGCCTACTAAAACAGGTTGCATTAGATATATATATATATATATATATATATATATATATATATAAATGTCACAAAGTTTCCTACCGGCACCTACACTTGGCATCAAATTTCATGTACCATCTTCATTTTTATTGTGATTAAATACATTTGAAAACAGATGCCTAAACACAAGGAAAAGATTCAATTGCGTTACATTCACATGAATTTCTCTAACCTCCACCCTTTACTAGTGTGTAGATATATAAATTATTTTTATCACCGTTTATTTTTCTATTTACTCCATATTAATCAGATAAACCTTTCCAGAAATAGCTGCATTACACATTTCGTTATAGTTACAAACAAAATAGCAATTGTCAAATGTTTAAAAACTGGAGTTAAAATTTCCCACTCATTCCATGACATCGCGAAAAAACAACTGAAAATCGATAGGACCTTAAAAGAATGACTAAATATTGAACAATACGAATCAATACTAACAGATCTCTCAGAGATGGCTTATGCCACAAAAAAGATTATTTGAAATAAATTGCTTTGTGTGATTTTAAGGGATCTACATACTTTTGTGTAGTACGTTTTCGTCTAATGCTTAACGTTTACCAGTTATGCAACATTATATAAAATTCCTTCTGAATGAAGGGGACTTAACGGGATATTCCCAGATAATGTAAGATGTATATATTATTTGCCGTGTAAATACCTTTAATATACTGCAGTTTAGTCAAAATCGTTAGAGCCATTTTAGAAAATAAAGAAATTTTAAAAAAATGTTCCGTGTAAACTATAGTTTGGGGTGGGGCGGATTTTCTTGAAACTTTTCATATCCCATATTTGAAAGATACTGAACCTAAATGCCAAGTTTGGTATTTATCCAAGTTTTCGTTTTTGAGTTGTGTTGTTCACACACACACACACACATCCGGAACTTTTCTAAAATTTCTTTTTGATTCAGGGGTCCACAAAAACATGTATTTCCGGTGAAATCTCGCTATCGAATTTTTGGTTGGAATGATACCTTCTGTACCCACTATGTACGTGAATTAAGAAAAATCAACAATGACAAAATAAAGTATTATAATATAAATGAATACACAAATGCTTGGGTTTCATACCTGGTCCCTCCTGGTTTCGAGGAAGAACAAATAACAGTGCCAATTTTTGAAACTGCACTCCTGTAGCTTGTCCTCTGAACTGCTTTTATTTGTTTTTGTCAGCTGTGCAAGTGTGGGACTTGAAATATATGGGTTAGTGTACCTATGTACGGTGCCTGTTGATAGCATTCTAAATTGATGAACACTAAATTAAGTCTTAGTCACATTTGTGGTCGTTTCTCAGAGTTGAACAATTGCTAATTTTGAATGTATATGCATGCTAACTATTCGTTTAAGAATACAATCCAATACGGAAAAGAAGAGTAGGACTCCCATATCGGAGAGGTTCAGGATTTTCTTCATCAGCCGTGAGGGCGAAACTGTTCAGGGATGAACTAAACCGTGTAGATGATGATTAGTTCTGACTCATAGAAAATGTCAGCACAAAGATTTTGTTCCGTTAATGTTTAATGGGAACTAGAAGCAATGTTTGTTGGCTGTGTAGCAATAAAACTAAGGGGTTGGTGTAAAGCCTGCCCCAATAATGGCTTACTTTACAAACAGTACATTGCCCTCAAATTACTCAGTGTCGCTTCGAAAAAGGGCGACAACCTCTAGGTAGAGGTTGCACAGATGACTTTCTAAACCTTCATTTCATTTACCTCCATGTATTTCTTAAAATTATTGTCCCAGGGCTGATTGATATGTCCATGACTTTGACGAGAGATAACGTTCTAATCACAGATTTTGTGTTTGCACCCAAGTCTTACATATATTCTGGGTATAATCGCAGAAATTCGTCGTCATCTGTTTCTTGGAACATTGTTTCTAAAATAAGCAGATGTGTGTTGCTTCGTAGAAAATGGAGAAAAGGGGATTTCGTGTTGTGATAAAGCACTACTTTTTGCGAGGCAAGACTTTGAAGGAAGCGGAAGAAATGCTGACTCTGCTCCATCATATGACATGGTTCACAAGTGCTTCATAGAATTTCGATGTGGCCGTTCGAGCACAAGAGATGCCGTGCGCAAAGGACGGCCGGGTGAGGTCACAACAGAAGAAATGGTGAACAAAGTCCACGATATTGTGTTGGAAGACCGCCGAGTGAAAATCCTTAAAATAGCCAAGACCGGAAACATCTCGAGTTAACGGGTGTATAACATTCTGCACGAATTTTTGGGTATGAGAAAGCTGTCAGCAAGATAGGTGCTGCGACTGCTCACAGTTCAGAACAAGCGGAATCGTGTGACCATTTCACAGGGATGTTTGAACATGTTCCAGTGCAACCTAGATGAGTTTTTGTGGCGTTATATCACGGTTTATATAACTTGGATCCATTACTATCAACCTGAAACCAAACAACAATCAAAACAGTGGACTTCCTTCGGCGAGCCTGCTCCAAAGAAAGCGAAAACCATTCCCTGGGCAGGAAAAATCATGGCAGCTGTATTTTGGGTTTTACAAATGGTGATATATATCCACTACCTGGAAAAGGGTAAAGCCATCACAGGTTATATTATGCCGCAATGCTGGAGCAGTTTCACAAGAAATTGTTAAAGAAACGACTCCATTTTGTGAAGAAAAAGGTTCTCTTTCACCAGGATAATGCACCCGCACACAATTCAGCCATTGCTATTGCAAAATTTGTGGAATTGGGCTAAGAACTGCCATCTCACCCACCATATTCTCCAGATTTGTCTCCGAGCGACTTCTTCTCTTCGCAAACCTGAAAAATTGGCTCGCTGAGAACAAATTCACTTCATGGCAAAAACAACATCAAATTTTGCAGACTTCGAAAATTCATATTTTTTAAAGGATTAAAATTGGAGAAACGTTGGACAACGTGTATTGAATTGAAAGGAGACTATGTTGATAAATAAAATTGATTTTTTGGAAAACGTTGTTATTTTCTTTAAAAAGTCACTGACTTATCAATCCACCTTCGTATAACGGTCTAGAAATTGTTTATCATATCTGTAATTTTGTAACTTTTCGTGATAACTTATTCATGGATGAAAAATACGCTGATATTCACGGAAACGTATAGGAAATTTAGGTGGATGTTGCATTTCCGATTTTCTTAACCTCTCTCTGACAGAATTCCAATTTCTGGAAATGATAGTACGTTTTGCCGATGAAACAATACCCAAATTCTCAGGTAATTTTGAACTTTTGTACCACTTCTTTACTTCCATAATTACACAGAATTCTCATAGTACAGAAACCCTAATATGAATATACAACGAAATTGGCGTATGATGATTTTGTCCATTCCTCACTTCCAGGCCATTAGTTTATTAGACTTTGGAAGTGACAAATAATCGCATTCGAGAAAAATAATAGCCTCGCTTATTAATAACAAGATATCGGCAGACTGATGCTAAACTGGATACAATTTCTTTCTCCTTATTTACTTGGCATACATGACAACGAATTTAATTACAACATATGGAGAAAATGCGAAACCTACCAATGGGAATTCTTATATAGGTGCTATTAACTGTTTTTGGTATAACTATCACCCAGATAGCGTAAAGTTATAGTCAGATCCGATTGTCTTTTGTATTACCTGCTAAACCGTGACTATCTAATGCATATTGCATGGGATTAAATACCCGCGACTTTTATCTTAGTTTTACACGCATTTTCTTTGGAGTAACAACAACTATTTCTACCTCCGTCGAATTCTTAAACGAAAAGTCAAAGTTAAATTTGCAAGTATGCTCTTTTATAGTGTACTATCAAACGTTGTAAATCTCTTTTAGTCTTTAAAACATTTAAGAATCGAATCCCAAAGCTTTTGAAAACCTATGACGTCGGAGAAAAGCAGGGCTTTTCAATGGCAAATAATTATCAAATTTCGTGATTTTCAACATTACCAACACACACACGCGCGCAAATGTAATTTTAGTATGTATTAAGTCTATAAATGTGCTTTTGCTGCTTAATACTAAATGGATACAAATTAAGCATTATATGAATTGTCTGTAGAATCTATAAAATAGTATGGGTTAGGTTCGGATATAATTGAGGGCATATTTCGAGTTTGTTTAAACAAACCTATCTTCGTTGGCACAACTGCATATTTGCGTCATATTGTAAGAAACTTTACGAACCTAGAATGGTGATATTGTGTTTTACTTAACTGCAGTTAAAGAAAATAGCAAGGCAACTTAAAATAATGGTAAAGTGCACTCAACAAATGACATGCAAACTCTGTTTTTTACAGCCTAGATAGCTTCGTGACATTAATGGCTTCTCAGAAATAAAAAAACCCGTAATGGGTTCATATGAAGATACACAGCTGATATATCTTATGTACGAAGAGCATTGCAGTAGTATGGACGTTTGGTATTAATCCTTTTTTTTAATTAATCGTCTTTTCTAATCATAAGGTGACGTGGCATTCGACAACATTCTACTCATTTTTATAAACATATTGCTAAGGAATTTTGTTACAACCAACGATGGCAAAAGCACACAAAATAAAATAATTCGTATGGATTACAGTTACACAAGAAAATTTTACTCGTGGTGAAATAAGCGCCGGATTAGAGTGACCTTTTATTACATTGACTTACCTTGTAACACATACGTACTCCGTTTGCGAAGCAAAACATCATGCCTACTACGCTCTATTTCTTCAGCCACCATCTGTACCCAGGGGACACGTGCCAAGACATTATGCTCTTTGCATCGGTAACTTGAAATCACGGACCAGGTCACTCAAATCCGCCTACTAGTGATTAAAATGATAAGGGGGTTATTAAGTATTTACAGATTTAAGTATAGTAAAAGAAATTTTATTTAACTTCAAATGAATATAAAACCACATTTGTTTCTGTAAGAAAATTGTGGCGTTTTAAGTACCTTAATTCAGAGAGAGCCAAAAAACTATGAACCGGCTGCGCAGTGTTTTTCCTGTCTGCGTCCTCGGCAATCGTTTCCGTCTGCCGCTATCATAGAAAGGCGCGGATGAAATCACACAACATTTTTAAAACTACTTTTACAGGCTTTACTTACTAACTTTATGAAAGGAGATGCTGAAACTGGCCACCGTCGTTGTCCATACATTTTTGGCACCTCTTTAGGAAACTATCCATCACTCGCTGTAGTTCACGTTGAAAATGCTGGCAATTTCCTGGTGGATATTTTGTTTTAATTATTCCAGGGTGTGTGGGTTTGTCTTGTACACTTTATGTCTTAAGTTACCCCAGAGATGGAAATCGCAAAGGTTAGGTCGGGGGATCGAGGGGGCCATAAATCTCTACTAATAATTCTGTTCTTAAACACTCTTTCATAAAGTTATTAAGTAAAGCCTTTAAAAGTAGTTTTAAAAAAGTTTTATAGTTTCATCCGCGCCTTCCTATGATAGCCGCAAGGAGCGCCGAGGATGCGGACAGCAAAATCACCGCGCAGCCGGTTCGTAGTCTTTTGGCTCTCCCTGTAGATATGAAATGCATAGCATAATTACGATACGTTGCGGGTGTTGTATCACTGGTGTGCGTTGAGAGTGCTAGGGCTTAAACGTTACCAAACTATCGTTGTAATGCACGTAGAAAAATAAAATATAATATTAATACAAGACGAAGATTACAGTTTTATTCCAAGAGAGAAGTTATGAGTAAAGATTAAATTTTGTAAAAAAAAAACGAATATATTGTAACAATGACTAAAACAGTAATCGTTACAGTTACTGATTCATTACCTTCTCTGGATTATTTGCCATCTCTGTTTACAACAATTAATAAAAACAATACCGTTTAATGCTTAAGTATCCGGTAATTACAGCCCTTTTAGAGCGTTCATTTGACCACATCAAAAGTATGAAGTAAAAGTTTTATTATTATTATTATTATTATTTTTATTATTATTATTATTAAGAAAGTCCAGATTCACAAACCGTAATTCCTAATGCAGTACCAATGGGAATAATTGTTTTAGGGCGCACGATAGTAGCGTACCCCTGCACTTTAGACAACCATTTAAACTTGAATGCTTCGCAGGGGTAGACGTGCTCCAGCTTCCAGTCTTCTCTCCTTCGTAACCTTTGGCTTAACTGATAATCTTTAAATAGTGTTTAAAACCCGTTCTTACTACATAGGCACCACAGGCGGTGGATGAAATGAAACGATAACTGGGAAAGAAAATTTGGGAAGGAAACGTTCCAGAACTAAGTTTAGGGCACTTCCCCAGCATTTGTAAATTATAACTGAGGAAATTATGGAAAATGCTTCAGTCGGGGGGATAGTTCTGGCGGAATTTGAACCGCAGATCTCCCATTCGCAAGTCCATGGCTTTAGATTTCGGCCACCCGACTTCGCCGAGATTGTGTGCAACCAATTATAACTGACAGAGTAACCAGCTGGTATAGTGACTAATATTAAATTTCGACATTTCATCGCTAGCTTAGGCTTCTGTATCTTGCAAACTATCATCAATTTAAAACTATCACTATTCCGATGTTTATTGTAATTAACTTAAATAGATAAGAAAGAAGGAGAACCATCTACAGAATAACTATAACATATAAATAGATAGAAAAGAAACTGATAAGTATCAATCTTACCCTATCCAAATATTAATTCTATAGAATCAAATCTTCACTGAGATTATAAATGATTATAGATGATAAATTCTGAGTAAATAAATCAGAATTCATTAGCAGATGCACATTAATATTATACTGCATACAACTTCATAACCTAAGGTGGTGTTTGTTTTCTTTTTCTTTCTGAGCTACTCAGTTACAATAGGTAGAGGAAGTATTGTATTCCACCCAAAATTTCGATACCGATATTTCACCGGAAATACGTTTTTAGGCCCCTGAACAAAACAATTAGTTTTAGAGAAAGCTCCGCGCGTGTGGTGTGTCTATGTATCTTACTTAGTTCCTGTATTTGCGTGGGTGTCTGTAAACAGCATAACTAAAAAATGAAATGTCGGATAAATACCAAAGATAGGCCACGAAGATTTTCACGAATATCCCACCCCAAACGACACTTTATATTTAAACTTTTCTGAAACTCTTTATTTTCTCAAAATTTGTTCTAATGATTTTTATTAAAATACCGCATATTTAATATATTTACATGATAAATAAAATTTATATCTTGAATTTTATGGGAATAGTCAGAAGGCTAATTCAGAAGAAACGTTTGCACAATTATAACTGGTAAACGTTAGGCGATAGACGAAAGCATTGTGGATCTCTTTAATGCACGGAGTTTATTTAATATAATTTTTTTGTGGCATAAGTCATTTCCGAGACTTCAGTTATTAATGTTTCGGTATGATCACTTCGTTATTCCTTTAAAAATATGTCGATATTAAATTGTTTCTCGCAATGTCAGGAAACAGTGCATGTAACGCCTAGTTTTTAAACATTTAACTATCGCTATTCCCCTTATATCTATAACTAAATGTGTAATGTAGCTTTGTCTGCAAAGGTTTGTCTCATTAAAATAACTAGATCAAAAATAATCTTTTGTAAGAATAGTTTGTATACCCACTAATAAAAGCAGCAGAGTAGAGAAAGTCAGTGAATGTACCACATCAGTGTTTTAATAATGTTTTTTAGGGAGCATGGCCTAAAAGTAGAATTCCTACCACAGTGCACACGAGCTAAAATCTTTAGATTATCGCACTAGTGCACATGTTTAATAACTCGACTTGGTTTGATTAGGTTTTACTTTTCATTATGGCTTGTTTAATGATTAATTACTCATAACGCTTGCATTATCTGTTCACAATACAAATTTCCATACTTCAATTTATCACAATTCGTTGTAGAGTCAACCTATAGGTTATACTGACAAGATTCTGCTTTCTTTGATATAAAACGTTCTTCTTTTACCTAGGATAACCTACATAGATTAAATGCTGGAAGTTATGAATTCTGGAAAAAAATTGGAAATGGAAGACCCAGGTGAAATTTCAGGAGCTGCAGAAAGAATAGCAGTAGAAGTACTTACCCAAAAACTTCAGAAAGCAATATGATATAGCATTTACTCACTTCATTGCCTGGTGTAAGGCAAAACATGGCGAAAATAATTTCACTGAAAATGACTGCTAGCGAATCAAAAAAACAACAAAACTTCTGTCATCTCGCTTTTTTAACTAATTTCTCTCGTTTCAAGAACCGCATTCTAAACGTGTTTTTTCTTAGTTGCAAGAATCAACATAATAATATTGATATTTTACAAATTCGAGCGCTGTCTCAAAATAGTATATGGCACAGTATTAAAAAGTGGTTTTATTTTGCTCGTAAGATTGCGAAACGAAGGCCGTAGTCCTTCCTGCATGCCTACTTGCAAACTAAAACTACGTTTACCCCTTGATTCATATAATGCCGTTTTTTACGACAGGCGGTGCAGACTTATATAGAAAAACTTTTCAGGCTTAAGTTTAGGGCAGGTACCTCCCTGACTTTTGCCAGCTATACGGACTGAGGAAAATTACCAATTATAATGGGTATAACTATGAAAAAAGATTATAATAAAAGCGTGAGCAATAACAATAACATTATAAATTTGATCATCTCCAATTAAAGATCCTGGTTGACCTAGTTCAGTTCGAATTAAAAGTCTTAAAGATGTTCCTAATACCCCTGCTCATATACCAAAAATAAAATATAAACCAGAAGTGAGGATGGCCCCGGCTGGATTTCAACCGCGGACCTCCCGTTCACAATTTCCTACTTTAGTGACCTCAGCCGTCAGTAAGGATGGAAATAGTGTGTCTGGCTTGGAGATAAAGAAAATAACATAGCAACTTAAAGTAATGACAAAATGTACTCCACAAACGACGCGCAAGTTCTCTTTTTTATGGCCCAGATAACTTGCTGAAATTAATGGCTTTTAGGATAAAAAAACAGCTGATAGGTGCATATGAGGATATCTTTTGTTTCCTTGCAACGGTTACTCAAGAAAGGCCTTAGATAAAATGCATTTTTTGCAGAGCATGTGCTTAGGGTACGGTATGTCCTTCGTACATTGGTGAATATTACAAATATAAATGTTCTAAATTCATGAATGTTTTCATTGCCACTTCCTTCATTCACCAAAAGCAATAAAAACATTTTGGCTTCATGCCAGCTTTGCGTTTAAGTTAAAAGTCAAGTTATATCAATATAAATATATTTCTATTGCACATACTATTTTAAATTTTACGGTATTTATACTTATACTTGTGTTGTATATTTTAAAGAGAGACTCAATGCATATTCTATATGATCTGATGTTCATTATTATAGTACAAGATGCAATGGATTTCTCAACACGATGTATTGTCTGATATCGAAAGTTCTGAACAGTTTTGAAAGTTTTGGTATAAAGCTATATAATGTTTTAACTACAAAGAACATTACATAAATGCTTCACTTTCAAGGCTTTTTATACTATTGACGAAATACTTGAAGATGGTTTTAGTGATACACATTTTGGTTAAATTTATTTGCAATATTTACATGATATGATTTATATGTACTATTATGTAGCCTATTGAACGAAATTGTATTTAATGGGCAGATAAACATTATTATTATTATTATTATTATTATTATTATCCCCATATAGAATGATCCTTGAAATCGACACCGTAAAATATCTATCTCTAGTTCCCGAGGTCGCAGGTTCAAACCCGGCGGAGGACGATGGATTTTTTCGGGCGTAAAACCCCTTAGCATGGCTTCCTACGGAAGGGAAGTAAAGCCGGTGGTCCCATGTGTAGATTTACGGCACGTAAAAGAACCTCAAGCCTGATAAAGAGGCCTCTGAGAAAAATTACCGGTCTTTCACGCCAAATATAGAGTGGTACGCAAAGGACCACAGCAGTTCAAGAGCGTTCATAAATAAAAAAGCTCAGTAAAATATCTATGATAAAAGGAAAAATCCTGTTTAGAAAGGAGCAAAACCTGGAAATGGCAACCTATAGGTTTGGTACAGTTGGTTAATATCATAGGAGTCGAAATATTCATAACAGTTATGTATTCTTTGGGGGACTTATATGGTTTAGTAAAAAAGTTAATAATTCTATCCAAAACGGGATGAAGCACATATTCCTATTCTGCAAAAACAATCTTTGTTTCATAACTTTCTTAAGGAGAGACAAAATGCGAAGGTTGCCAACAAATGTCATTTTCAGATTTTTAGGTAGTTTTATAAATTAAAATTTTGTCTTTAATTTGATATATAACTAGGTACAATATTTTTGTTTTAAATATTATTTTAAAGTGGTACTGCATCTGCCATTTCGTTCTCTGAATTCTACATCACTTCGCAGATTAAAATTAATAACTGTTATAGTCTTTGGGGTAGAGTGATAAATATTCGTACATTTTTAGGGGAAGTGTTTCTCTACGAATTGGTATTTTCGTTAAATATGGCAGCTTCCGGATGTCCAAATAATTGATTTGTAAATATATGTGAGTATTCCCTCCCCTATTTTTACTTCAAACAGCTCTTTCTGTGAATGGCGTTTTCTGCTATAAATTAACAGTATTTTCGTGAACTGTTGAAGATAATTAACTGAAATTTTTCTATGAAACAGGAGACACCGCAATAATATTACTGGTATAATTTGGTATTATTAAGTTGGTTGGTTATATTCTAAACAATTAATTGCTGATAAACTTTAATAAAAAGCTTGTGTAGTTAAGAAAACAGTATGTCTTCTTTAATAAACTACATTATTGTACATAAATAGATTAATGAACTTAAAAGTTTACATTCTGTGAAATTTTAAGTCTGAAATCTGTTTCTGCGAAAATGGATCATGAAGTTAGCAGATTTAACATTGGCGAGACAGAACTTTTATGAATTACGAACGACTGGGATAGGATTGCGTTTATTGCATGAACAGCTACACTACTACATATTATGCAATATAAAAGAACGGATCTTATATTTCAATTTTCTCAGAATCTTAGAAGCGTGGCTTACCCTTTGCACCAAGCCGACGCATAGACTACCGGTGGTACTCCGATATAATTGCAGATAAAAATATCTTAGTGTTACATTCACATTAGTTTCTCAAGATCCCATCCTTTATTTTAATACTATTTCTTCTACAAACAATTCTAACATGCCCTTGCTTTAATATTTCCTTTATGTCAATTGAAGTAAGCGTTTACAGAAATAGTTTCATCAAACATTTCGTTGTAGGTGCAGGAGGTTGAAGCGATGCTCAAACCTTTAAAAAGTGAATCGTTAAATACTGGATTTGAAATTCCATTGCATCGAAAGAAACAACAGCGCTTTAAAAATTACAAGCTATTAAAGAATTCAAACCAAAACAATGAACATCTTGGATCTGGTTGATGTTGATTTAAAATAAAACGTATTTTAAATAAATACTGTATGTTTTAAAGATATCTGTATTGTCTATCTCTTGTGGTTTACAAAATTCATTTAAAATGAAGACTTAATACACTATTCCCAGAAAATTCAAGTTTTGTGTTTTATTATAGTATTTCAATGACACTCGTTAAGGAAATTTTTTGATAAAATAAAAAAAAACAAAAAAAACAACGAAACCTTTTCCATGTAAAAGGTAGCTTGGGGTAGGAGAATTTTCGTGTCACATCCTTGGAAAATGTTGAACTTGAATATCAAGTTTGTGATTTAACCAACTTTTCGTTTTTGAGTTATGCTCAACAGACATGCTTCTGTTTTATTCTGAATTCACAACACGTGTTTTCGGTGAAATCTCAATATGGAAGTTTTGAGTGGAATGCAATACTTTCTATAGGTAATTTAGAATGCAACAATTATATTACAAATGAAAAACGTGGCATTAACAGTTTGGTAATTACTATTTATTTGAAAGTATATAACTTTGTCAAATTCTCATGTAGCTGCTTTGGGAAGAGTATTATTGTGTACTGCAAGATTTAACATGATGTTTAGAATGACACGAATGTGAAATTGCGCTACATTTGTCTACGCAGCTAAAATAAACACATTTCACGTGTTAACAATAAACAAAATTATTTTATTATTCCGAAGAACACGAGTATTCTGTAGTTCTTGTTTGCAATTTAGCCAGTAACTGCAGCTTAAGGACACATAATGAGCAAAATGAACCTCCTAAGTTTGGAAACAATAAAAATCTTATATAATATGGCACAAAAAAAAGGTTCACATTTTAATTAGCATCACGTCATTTGAAAAAGAAGTAAGAAAATGTCGTTGTTTCTTATTGATCCTTATTCTCTTAGAGAATTGGTCGTTTCGTAATCATAAAGAAATGTGAAATCTAACAAGTAAAAATTATACTACTTTTTTATTCACAAATTATTGCTTAGACATAAGATGTCTTACAGAATTGCTAATATCCACATAAGCATTTGAGATATTTTACGCCTATGCGAAAAAACCTAATTTTAATGTATTCTATTTATACAATTTTACGCAAACACTGAATAGGAAAATTAAACCTTTAATTATTTACAAACATTAACACCGTGATTCACGGCATAAATACATTTATTAAGCCTTTAATATTTAATTAACTATAGTTAGTTACAGATGAGATAAAAATTACATTAATGAAACGAAACCCTGATAAACGGCGATGTTTCATCGTATTAGTTACACCACAAGATGATTCTATACATCTTAATAGAAGTAGCTATAGAAGGAACTCCATTTAAATTCTGAAAACACCATTTTTCGATAACATACTGTCCTTTAAATATCTTTCAGCAACGGCATACCTTTCCATCTTCCTTAACGCACCAAAGCTTTCATATTTGCCCCTGCTTCCGCTAGTAGAGTTGCTGAAGTTCGTTTGTAGTGACCTGTATATTTGCCTGCCAAGTCAAGATTAAGGCTATGGTGCTGTATTCATGATCAAGAGATGTTTTAGGGTGTACCTAGATAGCGTGTCCCAATGCGTTAGACCACAATTTAAACTGGAATGATTTAAAGTTTGGAAGAAGTTGACATTTCAACTTGCACTCCATCAATGCAATACATAGCCAGTTACTTCGCTATTACCTAAACGATAATTAGAATTCTCTTGAAATGACACGTGGATATGTCACAGAGCAAAATAAGTATTTTATGATATATTAGAAGTCATCAAACGTATTTGCAATCTATCACAAAGTAGTATTTAAGCTTTATAATCCACTTTTTAGATTACGCCTACCCTACATTTGTATATTTTCTCCATAGTGCATGTACATTTTAGGGATGAGTCATATGATTTTTCGTCTCTGTACTTCTTTCCTTAATTAATTGCTTTTGTGACGTCCGATGTCCCTTTTTCTACAAGGTTCAGGAATCCAGAAGCACCGAAACACTATGGAGCTGGTTTGGAAGCCACTCGCATTCCGAAGCATATTTTATCTCGCCTAACTTCGAATTTCTCAGATCTTTGGAAAGGAAAACATAAGCTGCTTCCGTTTTAGCCGGCACAGCCAACTTTAATATTACTTGTAGACTTTCAGAAACTTAATACTAAAATGAACTTTTACTCATTGTGATATAACTACATGCTTGTTTATTCAGTGCTGTTTTAATTTCTAAACCGAACCGTATCTCCACAAATATTTCGAATAATTCTTCATCAAATCAGTTTAGTCAACTTTTAAACAATTAACCGGTCGTTAGCATTTATGATTTTTTTACTGATTATTTATCGGTTGCCTAAACTCCAATTTTCATATTAAGTCACATATATTTTAATAATGGCAGACGAACCCTTTATAGAAATTCCCACCATTTATTTCTAATAGAACGATCATAAGTTTCCGATATTGGCGTGACCAATTATACCTTGAATTTTAAGGAAATAACGGGTGAAGCCCTCATCAACCTCATTGAATTTTGTGGATATAGCTAGTAAACTAAGTTTCGTTGCCAAAACATACAATTTTGACAATTAACTTTTTGTAGCATCAGTCATTTTCGAAAAATTTTCCCACTCCCTATCAGGGTAACTTTTATACGATGTTTTTTTTTAAAGTGAAACACGCGAAAAGGGGAATAGAGGTTGAAAGAAACAAAAACATTTGTTAAACCTAGTTGTCTTTTTTTGTCCTGGGGGTTAAAAAATCCCACATTTTTAAAACAATAAAAATGAGATTAGATAAATTCTGTGTAGGAAATAATATGATAATTTAATAGTTATTTTACAGGTTGAAGGGTTAAATTTTTCGGGTTTTAACTAACAACCGGTACCCATTCATTTATTTCGGATTATCTCAAGTTGACATAATATTAACCCTGGACTGCTATCTCAGGTGTTTGTTGCAATTAACATAAAGTGGACTGAAATCTCACGTTTTAAATGAATCGTTTGTGGAATTGATACGAAATGTTAATGGACTGAAATGTTAATGCTCAGACGGTGGGACATGTGGCTCGCGTTTGGGAAGTCGTGGGCTCAAATACCATTTATCGCCCAATCTGACTGAGCATTTTCGAGGTTAACCTTCAATATATCGGATTGTATTGTTTTCTCGTACCACCAACATCCAAAGTTCCACATATAGAATAAAAGATATAGGAATAAAAGTAGATGCTAAAGAAAGGCAACTACGCAACCGAGGTCGTAAATTACCTAAGCAGATGTACAGAAAGGCGACTAATGTCCTTTGTCCAGCATCATAATAAATACGTGCGCACCCAAGAACGGGGGTTCAACGACCCTAAGTCCACATTCAGGAAAATAAATAAAAAAAGATGGCACGGAAAGGCGACTATTAAACCAATTGGACTATTAGAAAGTTCCTCAAGCAGATGGCGCAATAAGGTGAAAACGCAACTAAATCCATCTAGCAAACGGTACAACTAGGTGACTCTTCAACTAATCACATCTATCAGCAAGTTCTTCAGGCAGGTGATACAACTAGTGACTACTTAACCAATTCTTTCTATTTGAATTTCATCAAGCAAATGGTACAATTACGCAACTACTCAACTAATCCCATCTATCAGCAAGTTCCTCAAGCAAATGGTACAGAAAGGCAACTATCAACTAGTCTCATCTATCAGCAATTTCCTCAAGCAGGTGGTACTGTAAGGTGACAACGTAACTAAACTCATCTAACAGCAAGATCCTCAAGCAGATGGTACAACTAGGTGGCTACTCAATAATCCTATCAGCAAGTTCCTCAAGCAGGTGGTACAACAAGGTGACTACTCAACTAATCCCATCTGTCAGCAAGTTCCTCAAGCAAATGGTACAGGAAGGCAACTACTCAACTTTTCCCATCTATCAGCAAGGGTACAGTAAGGCGATTACTCAAGTAAATCCATTTAACAACAAGTTCTTCAAGCAGATGGTACAGGAAGGCGACTTCTCAACTAAACCCATCTATCAACAAGTTCCTCAAACAAATGTTACAGGAAGGAGTCTACGAAACTAAACCCATCTACCAGCAAGTTTATCAAGCAGATACTACGTGAAGGTGACATCGCAAATATGGCCAGTAACTTTCATGATGACCAAGAAGTTCAAGCGACGATAAACGCTTCAAAAATGTTATATTCGCAAGGCTTTATCTACATACTCTTCTAAAAACTCCAGTTAGAATAGCTCATTCTTCTTTTTTACTTCACGTTAATCGAGAGAAACGTTGGCAGAAATTCTTGTATTAAACATTTCTTATAGGTAGCAGTGGAAGAGAGAGAGAGAGAGAGAGAGAGAGAGGAGGTTAAGTAGGTCTTTAAAAATCCGGTCACTATGTAATAGTTTTGAAATTCCCCTTGCATGGCCAATAGAAAGAAGCCCAAGCATCACTTGATAAAGTATAAATAATTGTATAATTCAAATCGATAACAAAGAATGTCCTGGAAATGTAAATGCCGCAAAATCTCATTAGCTGTGTGCTTTAACGAGATTTATATTTTTGTATAGTAAGTATTTATCTATCTTTTACGGTTTACGAGTAAAAGAAAAATCATTCAGAACGAAGATAAATACTCAGGATATTCACAGGAAATTCCAGATATATATCTTTTTGTCATAGAAATGTTTTAAACTTATGCTATTTTATTCAAAATAGGTTATGCCTTTTTTTGTAAAACCGAAATAAGGAACATTTTTCCATATAAAAGATAGTTTGGGGCAGAGAGTTTCTTGAAAATCTTCGTGTCACATCTTTAGAAGGCGCTTAAGATGCACCAAGTTTGGTATTTAATGGAATTTTCCTATTTATATTGGTTTTACGCTTTCCTTTTGGGTTTACAGAAGACATACGAACGGAACTTTTTTATACATTTCTTTTTATTCACGGAACCTCAAAATGTTATTTTAGTTGAAATCTCGATACGAAACTTTTATCTCGATATCAAATTTTTGGCATGAAATACAATGCTTACTAGAGGTACTTCCTATAGGTAAGCAGTAGGCAGTACAATGTTAAGAGGTGAGAAAATCTTTTTCAGTTGTGCATTATTTCCAGTTTTAAATAATTCTTTAGTTTTATAATAGGAATGAAAGCCTTAAATGAATCAGTAATTTGAATCCGTAGTTAGAAAGGTATTTTCTTTAACTAATTAGGGCGGAATGTGCTATGTACAGCTGAGACTGGAAAGAAATTTGACATGGACTTCAAAATTAAGAAAAGGTTTGGAAACCATAGGGATTTGGATGGCGGGTCAGAGAAATAGACGGAGTGTGTGGAGAAAGATCAAGAACCGCCTATGCGATATTGATAGGCAACAAGCAATACATGGAGAAAGTTCGTTGGAAGTACAATCTGGGCTAAAATTTGAGAGAGGTGTAGAGCAATACATCAAAACATGCACCAAACTCAGACAGGGTTTCGCGTGGCTTGGAGCATAGTCAATGATAAATATTTCTAATGAAAATGATATGAAAACGTCATCCATTTACAAAGAAGAGGAGTAATGGGTGTATATCTTGGCAAGGTGTAACGATAACGAGGAATGAAGGGAAAAATCTTTAACGGGATCCTTTACCACTTCGAATGTAAAGTTAAGGGCATGCTGGACTCTACTAGTAAGCAGGGAAGATGTGGAGGAGATAGGCAAATTTATATTTAAGGTGAAATTTGAGATGGCTGATATTAGGGAAGGAGGGTTAAGAAGAGCTAAACGTACCGACTCGGTGTCAGTGTTTCATTTTGTTATGCTCTTTCATGTCAATTTTCAGTTATTTGTCTTAACTATTCTTTGTTTAAAATAATAGGGCATAATAATGCATCATAATAGGTTTATCGTTATTTTATGGGTTGTTTTGTATTTAAATTGCTATATTTGAATATGCTTATCTTAGTTTTTCCGTGCAATGGTGTTTTCTTGTGTTTTTTCTTTTCCTTCTATTTTTGTCATATTTAATCTAGCTTATTATTCTGCGTACGGTTTATGAACCCGTGTGCATTTGATTAGTAATTAGTGTATGTATGTAAACTTTTATTTAAATAAGTACATTCATTCATTCATACTTCCTTTACAGTACACGCTTCGTTAATGTTTTCAGTTGGGGCATTGATATGCATGGAGGCGAAGTCTCACATACAAACAAGAGCCAGAGCTAGGCGAGTGTTGGTGCAAGCTTCGAGTGCCACACACATTATATTGACCGCGGCTGTCGTATGTTTAACTCCGTCCGTAAATTTCTCTTCTCCTGAAATTCGATAACGTATTTTGCATCGTCCCGTGCGACAGTCACATACACAGGCAAATGAAGCTCTAACCAAGGGACTCTTGGTTTGTCTCTGTGCTAGTACATAGCGCTTACACTACACATGATCAGAATGCAAAGTTCTCTCGCACTGCAAAACAAGAAATGCAAAGACTCTGATTAGTAAATGGGAGAAAACGCACAGGAGTAACACTCACACGACTTTCTCTACCCATTTCACAGTCTCGATGCATACTTTTCACATTTACTTTCTCTGCCGTCAGGTAGATTAAGTACTGTATTCCACCCAAAAATCTGATATGGAGATTTCATTTAAAACACATTTTGATGTCCATTGAACATAAAAAACAACATTTGTAGAAAAATACTTGTGAACAACATAAGTCAAAAACAAAGCCAGGAAAAAACCATATTTAGTATTTACGTCTTTAAGTTCAGCATCTTTCAAGGATGCAGCATGGAGATTTTTGGGATATCCCTTCACCATATTTACGTGGAAAGTTTCTAATTATTCTTCATTTTCTCAAAATTGCACTAACAACTTTGATTAAAATAGTAAAATGTATACCTTAGATTTTTTATGAATATTATTTCTTTATACTGATTGAATTTGGTATAGTTGTGTACAGCTGGAAAATCGTAAAAGACTTACTATAAGAAGAATGTAGAGTTCATTAAAATACAACATTTGTGTCAAATGAATATTTTCGTTTGGTTGGTTGTTTTCGAAATATTCTATGTTACATGTTTATACTTTATGAATTATGTAATACAAAGACAAGTCTCAGAGTTTGAGATTCATCCTTATATTTTCCATCCCAAGAGCTCATCCTGTTAACATTGGCGCAGCCACGTTACGTCCTCCAACAATGAAGCATTACCTTTGCCTCACGATTGCTGCTATTCTCCTCCTAGTTGTTTTTTTATACTTTGCCACGGCTGCTCGAGCATGAGATTCTAATCACCGGGTATGCGTGAGTGTATGTACATAGAAACACGAACGCTTTCTTGGAACCCTTTTATTCACCATTAAAATAAGACTTAAGATTTGCCAATCACTTTTAAATTCTTACGATGTTACTGTGTCTTTTCCAAGACCGAAGATTATCAATTACAGCTGAACGTTCTATCCTCTTGCAAGTTCACACCCAGAGAATGTTGTTCCGCACCCCAAGAGGGCCCCAGCGAGAGTATGTCCTCACCACACGAGCGTCCCAGCGAGAATGTTCTCACGATACAAGGAAAAACCCCCTAACTTCCCCTCTCTCCCCTTAAAACGTTTCGCACCAAAACTGAGCGTCATGAAGCTTCTAGTAACCTTCTCATCCTGGCCAGTGCAACTGCACCCATTAATTCCAAGAGAAACTGGCTTCATCGAATTTACCCTTTATACCTGGGGCTGGTCCCTAATTAGCTAAACTGTGCCTGTCTGGCCTTTCTGTCGCTTTTAACAGTCAACAATTTTCCCAATGCTTCTCCTTTTAATACATTCAGTGATTTTAAATATTTTATTATTTATTTTATTTCGCTATCCTTCCCAGATTATTATGATAATTATTGATTTTATAATTTCGGCTTCAACATGGCTAAACATTTTAATGATGTCCCGCAAATTTTATGGAACTAAAAATTTATTGCTTAATTTGAAAACATGCTAAGTAAAAATGTATGGTAAATAACCTAACATGGATGGAACAGTCACATTATGTGTGAATGCTATAACATATAATTTGAAATTTCCAAGCGTAGAGAAAGTCGTGTTAGTGTTAGCATTTAAGGTTTATAATTAGTTTTATTTTTTATTCAATTAATGAAAAGGTAGAATCCGACTGAAAATGTCAGTTTGATCCACAGATCTTAAGCTTATCTTCCGGATGCTCTAAGAAAGCCACCATGGTAATACGCAGGCACGTCTAATTTCCCCAAGTGATTCACGTTTTTTCCGGCAAAACAGAAGGCGTTTTCAAATTCATTTTGAGATAACATACTCCAATAGAGGTTTACAATCTCGTAAGCTAAATCTCGGGCTTCATAGATTTCCACAATAAGGTTATAAACGATAATTAACTGTTCTTCCAAACATGCCATGTGTAGACTAAAGGAAAGGTAGAATCAGACGGTCGTGTTTAAGGTTCACAAACGAGCAGCCAAAATGGTTCCAGCAAGATGTGCAACAGCACTATGGGAGCTGTGTTACGGCTCTTTGGGAATCAAGTCAGCTCGAAAAATAAAGACGTTGTACCTCCTCCTCCTTCTCCTCCTCCTCCAACATCCCCAGATTTCCCTGTCTTTCACTGGGGTACATGAAGAGCAAAGTTTAATCAAATCATCTAGAAACTCTCGTAGATCTTAAACGCAATATTCATAGGGAAATTAATTCTATTTAAGTCGAAATGTTAAAAAGTCGTTTGATGATTTGAACCGCAGTTTGGCAGATTATCATCCCAGAAATTGACCCCATTTCTGGAGCATAAATTTTAAGAAATGGAATTTTTCCGTGTTTCGTCAAATCCCATATTATTGGTATGAATCTAGTATATTTATTAAATTATATAAATAATGCTTACTACACAACCGTAAAAATTTGCTTATTCTGAATCACCCTGTATAGTTTGGAAATGATAAAAGAGTGACAAAAATGTTTTACAAAAAATGGTAGGAATTTATGTCTGAAACGCTCTTTTTACAGCTAAGATTGTTTAAGATACTTTTCCTGTGCTGTTCGTTTAAATTTTTCATATTTTAAGCAATGAACGTTTGAAATACTATAGCCGTTCTTGTGTTTCTCAATAGCCTACGCAAAGAGTATGGAATATCAAGGTAAAGTATAGAAATCTGCTTTTCAAATATTTAGCCTCCTGTGTACTCTTGTGTAAATGCAATTAAATGCATATTGAAATTTATTACGGTTCGCTAGAAGTAGACAGAAACAAACTTTTTATGAATGTGTAAATGAGACATGAAAATAAATGAAAGTAGGTAAAATCGTGTGATTACAACGTATCATATTTGTATTTTCTCTTCCAATAGCTTTATATAAGGGCTTTATATGCATAACAAATATGTAAAGATTTGAACTGAAAATGAAGGTACAAGGGCATCCTTTAGGAGAATTAAATACACAATAACCTTAACAAATGAAACGATTTATGGAAATAAAACTTTGAATTTCATGAGTTTATAACAGTAGTTCTGTAGCGCTGATGCTTGTCTTCTTAAATCCTAGTATTACTCAAGTTGAAAAAGCAGGTTTTTATAGAAGTTGCAGTGCTAACAAAATGTTTGCGTGAATATAACGTTTTCTGATCATTATCATCATAGGATCCTACCAAAGCATGTTTGCATTTATAGTTTTCAAACTGACGAGAGTGTAGATAGAGATATCATTTAAAAACTACTTTCCATATACTTCACACCATCATATTTCAATCCCATTTCGTTCATAATGAATATAAAATGATACTTCTGGCGCATTATTGTGAACATGAAATACAACTAAAAGTGGGGGGTTTCAACATGTTTAAAATTGGATTATTGACGGTGGGAATCGGGGTATATGGTGTACAAGGGAAGGGATACCTCGTGCAGTACACCTACATAGATATCTCCAATCCCCAGGAGGAAGGGATGAAGTGAAGGAACCATAGGAGGCTAGAGTCCGTAGGCAGACAGGCCACAGAGACGCGCTAAGTCTCTTAACTGTTTCAGTGTAGAAGATCCGTCCCTGCTGGAGCGGCCCAGAGAGGGCGATGGACGACTCGTCGATCAAGCAGCCCTCTAGCGTCCACAGAGAAAACTCTTTCCTTTGAGCAAGCATCCGCGCATCTGTCCTGCGCCACCATATGCCTAGAAGCACACCTGAAATATGAGAAGGAAACGAAATGAAAGGGATATAATGTAAAGGAAATCATGGTAGATGAGAAACAACGATGGGGTAAAAACACGAAAAACGCAGCCAGAGCGGTGGTCGAAGGAAATCGAACCCTCGTCCTCTCGAATGCGAGTCTCACACTTTACCATGGATCCATGTCGCTCGGTGGGAAAGGGGAAAAAGTTTGAGTTTTATTTATGGACGCTCTATGGTTCTTAGCATCCTATTCTATTGGACGTAAAAGACCGGAACTCGAACTCCGGTCTGGTAGGCTTGTGTGAGCCTAAATGATTTTTGCTATGTACCTACCCTTGGAAGGGCTTAGCCATAGGGATGATGGATCTATTGTAAGGTGGCGGTTTGTGTTGATTTTATGGATGTGAAGGGAAGCAGGCTATGTTTTTATAGGCTCCTCTGTGGCTGCCTTTTCAGGAGCAGCACCAGTACCGGAAAGTTTGTTCAGAGGCCTATATATCAGGCTTAAGGTTCTTTTACGTGCCGTAAGTCTACGATATGAGATCACCAACTTTACTTCGCTTCCGAAGGAAGCCATGCTAACGATTTTTACGCCCGAAAAAATCCATCGCCCTCCGTCGGGTTTGACCCGCTACCTCGGAAACTAGAGGCTAGCATGGTACCCTTAGACCACGAAGGACGATAGGGAAGATGGAGAGTTGCATATCATGTTAATATCACTAAATTTCTCTCTGAGCATTGTTATCAGGGAGAGCTTTTAGTATGGAACTGTCTAAATGGTATGCTTGGATTTTCAGAATCTCTTTATCAGACTTGAGGTTCTTTTAAGTGCAGTAAATCTACGACACGGAGGCACCGGCTTTACTTCCGTTCCGAAGGAAGCTATGTTAGAATATTTTACGCCCGAAAAAATCCATTGCCCTCCGCCGGGTTTGAACGCGCAACCTCGGGAACTAGAGGCTAACATGGTAACCACTACACCACGTAGGACGACATATATATTCTCTAAAATGAATACAAAAAATCAAAGGCCAAGAATTGAGAATCCTATTAGAGCAAAAGGCCTACCAAATTATTATATGGAAAATATTTCCACAGGGCCCCTTATTGGGCACTGAGGGACAAATCTTAGAATTTTCGATGACACACCTGTAACACTTTTGAAGGACACCTGTTCAGTACATTGATTGCTTTTCTTTTTAATTTAACATGATTTTAAGTAAATATATGTTGTGGTTACGTTGCAGATTGCAATCATACAAATTATAGTCTTCTGGAATATATGGGAAAACTTATATCTGAAACATTCATATCACACTTCACTCGAATTGACGATTATTTGTAAAGAATAAACTTGACTTTCCGTAGAAAAATGTTTTAATCCAATTTTGTTCTGGACAAACAATCCTCATATAAAATTCACTTGAAAATTCCTTATCTTAAGCAAATTTATGCATGCAATAAAACTATAATCGAAAATGTTCCGGTCATTTTCGATGTCGGATGAATAATTACTGTCAACAATGTTGATAGATAGGCTATGTTCAAACATTCTTAATTTTTTATAATGAATCTTTCTATATAGTATACTTTAGGTCCCACTAAAGATAGTCCATATACTATCTCTATTACTTTCCCGAAAGGGCAGAGGTACCGACACCGGAAGCCGAGGTCGTTAAGGACCGTCCTCCCTGATAGGTTTTTCCAGGTTTACCGGAGTCTTCATAACTAGCAAATACCGGGGAAATACCCTGAACTTAGGTCTGGATCGTTATCTTCCCTAATTTCTTTCCCAATTGCAATTGCAATTTCATTGTATTTCATGTATCTATCATCAGTGTCCAACGTCTGAGGTGCCGTATGCATTAAGAACGGGCGCTAAACACTCTCAAAAGGAGAGGGGTGGTTTCTAATTGGGCTTAAAATGAAAAATAATATGTCTTATTATTGATTAGTTTCAAAAATGTTACATAAAAAGTTCAGAATTATGTACAGAATTTCATCATATGAACATTTAAGAAGTTTTAAACGTTTTTGTTAGTGTAAATAAAGCGTTAACCACGAAATGCTGTATAGTTATGAACACATAAGTATAGTGAAGAAGCGTAAGTATGTGTACTGTTAACAGTTTTACTCACTTTTAACGTTTACTAATACCATAGAAAAGGTGGTTTTATTACAGAAGGGAGAGAGTGAGGACATGGGAGAGAGAAAAAAGAAGAAAGCAAGAGATGATAGATGTGGAACGAGAAGAACAGACTGAAGATATAATAAAGGAGAGAGATAAACTGAGTCTTTGAGAAAGTGAGAGAAGAAACGTCACAAAGTAGAATCTCGTAAGTTAACAATAACGTGAGAAGAGCTGTAAGTTCTTCAAATTGCTAAATAAAAGCTTCTATGGAATCGTCAAGGCATTTTGATTTGATAAATCGGCTATAGAATGTGGTTTCTACGATTATTCTGCCTTACTTTTGTTCTGTATGGCAGCTATAATATTTGTTCATATATACCTGGATGACCTTCACTTAACCTTGAAAAACTGCTAAACGCAACATAAATTCTCATTCACCATACTTACTGCTGGACTCGCCTAGCTGGCAGTAGTGACAGAGTATAATACAGTCATATACAGGTTGAACCAGAACTCCACCTACAAAATTTCAGATGTTGCTCAGGAATACCTTCCGAGTATTTTGTCATAAGGGACCCACAGACTCCGGCGGCTCGTTACAGAGTAATTGCTTTTGTTTGGTTTCTTGCCCCCCAGTTAGCTTTATATCTATATTGCACTGAAAATAGTACACAACAGCGCAAATGTCGACAATAAGCACTATGTGTTGTTTGTAAACAAATTGTTAAATTTGAGTTTTATTTATGGACGCCATTTAACTGCTATGGACCTTAGCGTCTCATTCTATACTGGGCGTGAAAGATCGGGAACTTTGCTCGGGTTCTCTTTATCAGGTTTGAGGTTCCTTTACGTGCCGTATATCTACGACACGAGATCACCGCTTTACTTCCCTGCCGAAGGAAGCCGAAAAAAATCCATCCCCCTCAGCCGGGTTTGAAAACTAATTGTTTCCATTCGCTCACGGTAGCCCGTTGACAACACTAATGCCCTCTTTAACTCGTTGTCCTCAGGGTTTGCATTCAGTATTGCTCGGTTCTGTCTAGGGTTTTGTTTTTCCGGCAGTGTTAGTTGTGTATTAACAATGATACACAGCAGTATGAATAGTTTACTGATGAAGAGTTAACCGATATGCTACTCGTGTATGGATTCACTGAATATAATGGAAGAGCGGCACAACGATGCTATGCTGAGCTGTTCTCCCAACGACAGCAACCACATCACATAGTTTTGCGTCTGTATATAGGCACCTACGAGAAACTGGATCCTTCCATTTAGAATGTAAGACTGGCAGTGCGAGGTATGCCAGAACACCCGATCGAAGAGAAAGTGTTACACGCGATTGGTGACAATCCTGCCGCTAGTAGTCGGCGCGTTGCACGATCTCTAAATATAAGTCAATCGTGCATGAACAATTTCATCCGTATCATTCACAGAAGGTGCATTAATTGCAGCCAGTGGACTTCCCATTTCGTGTGAAGTTTGCAAAAGTTCCTACGGCAACGTGCAGAAAACACAATTTTCCTGCTTTGTTGTTGTTTGCAGACGAGGCCAAGTTTACAAGAGAGGGTATGTTCAACAGTAGTAATAGCCATGTATGGGATTACGAAAATTCACACGCACTGGTGTGTCGATCCTATAACTGGCAGTTTGCTGTGAATGTATGGGCTGGTATTGTCAACGATTTTGTAATTGGACCTTACGTACTTCCTGATTCATTGAGCGGAGTTGTGTATAAAAAGTTCCTTCAATATGTCCTCCCACAGTTCCGAGAATATGTGCCGCTGAGAATTCATCATCCATGAAGGGGCGCCGGCACACTTTGCATTCAATGTTAGGAATCACATTGATGAATAGTTTGGACGACAATTGATGGTCGCGTTGAACCTGTTCCATGGCAGCTGGGTCACCAGACATTACATCAATGGACTTCTTGTCCTGGTTGCATGTGAAGAGTCTAGTTTACGAGACTCCGGTCGATACTCGCATGGCCCTGGTTGCTAAGATTATCGCAGCCGCAGAAATAGTACGCCAAACTCCTGGAATAATTGAGGGTGTAAGACAATCGGTGGTGCGTCGCTTTACACTCTAACGTGATCATGATAGTCCTTACATATCTGTAAGGAAACAGTCCTGCATTTGTTACGCACTGCACTGTACATTGATAGGTCAGATTGAACACACTGTGTACGTAATTCCGCTGCGGGATGTTGCATTACACTGTGCTGTGCGTTGTACGTTTTGATTATTGCATATTATTCAGGCTTCTTCACTGTTGTGAAAGTATTTTCACAGAAACAAGGGTGATTGGGGTAACAAACCAATAAATCATAATTACATTATTACTCTATAACAAGCATCCGAAGACCACGGGTCCCTTTACTTAAATACTCAGAAGATATCCTTGAACAGCCTGTGAAAGTTTGTAGGTGGAGTATTGTTCCCTCTGTATGCAGTTTTGATTTTATTGTGGTGTATTTCTTCCTAAAATTGCAGGCTATATTTAATAAATAATAAATAAATAAATTACTAAATTTTTATATACACATGGGAAAATAAAATTCACACAATTACATTTCATGCCAACATTTGTGTTGTAGGTTGCTGTGATATGTATTGGCAAGATAAGACCCATGGTGTGTATGCTACATCCTTGAGAGTAAATTAGTTTCAATGGTGTTACCATGAAGCGATTAGTAGCTTTTTATTTTGTTCTTTCTTCATCGAATATTTATTCACGTTACCCTCTTATTAAAATTAAATTCTTTAAATGCGAATCATTTATAAGCTATAAATATATTCAAACTGACAGACACCACATATACTTATACGAACTCGTGTATGCACACAACTAGGAAGGCGATCAACCGAGATTCATTCTGGGTCCTCTGCCAGTACAACCCAAGCCTCGGTTAACTTATGTTTCTATGTGTATTTAGCAAGCGTATCTATCCATATGGAAGTTTTAAGGCTAGGTTGTGTGATAGATGGTTTTCATTTCTATGAGATTCCATAGTATTTTACACACTCCTGACATACTTGTTTTAGTGAACCCCGGTCATTCATGAGACAAATGTCATTACACTATGGAAACACATTCAAGTTATACTGCTTTAAAAACAGACCATATAGTGGATAACGTAGTGACTCCACTGGTAGATGAATGTTTGGAAATTTATTGTAATTCGGCTTTATTATTACTCGGAGTGATGGAGAGTTGATTTGATACATTTGTCATACGCTCTCTGTTCAAACGTTTCTAATAAATGCTCATTTATGTGATTCCATTTTCTACTTTCTCTAATATTTGTTCCAAACAGTTTGCAATCCTTAGTGAAGTAATGCACATGAGTTTCTCATTTTTATTTGTGAAGGCGAATGATTGGCTTTATTTAACATACTATATGTTACAGTTGCATGCCCTCGCAATCACTGTCAGCACTGTAAAGTAATTCCAAATACAAATATATATTCGTCATATTTGTTTCACCTACTAAGCACGAACATGTACCTCTTATTTAACTTTTTCAGTTTCTCTACCACGTAGGTACGCAAAAACTACAGGAAGTATAGCATTTCAACCATAAATTCGATATCGAGTTTTCCTACAGACCTGTTTGAGGTCCGCTGAATCCAAAAATCACTTTTTAAAACAGGTCCTTTTGTGATTGGTATGAATGCGTTGGATGAATACTAGGTACGAGGGTAGTCCCAGAAGTACCCCCCTGACGTATAGATAGCGGTTTTTATTTCAAACAAATGACTATGGTAGAAAGTACCAACCTTATAAAGCTTAAGTTTGAAGTTTGACGATGCTACGTTCTTTAGTAATTGTTTGTCAGCCATTAATGGTGAACGCTATCAAGGAATTTGTAAACATGGATAAAACTGACCATCGTTATGCGATACAACACTTTAACTTGAAAGGTCTTAGTCCAACTAATATGAAAGGTGAGCTAGATTATACTCTGGGGGAGTCTGCTCCTTCATTTACAACAGTAAAATATTGGGTGGTAGAGTGGTCGAACATAGCAATGGTCGACCAAATGAGATGACCACTCCAGAAATTGTGAAGAAAATCCTCAAATTGATATTGGATGACCGTCACTGAAGGTGCGCAAGCTATCAGACATCGTAGTGCTGTATATTACATGCTGACTGAAAATTTGGAGAAAGATAAGCACTAGATGGGTGCCACGTTTACTCACAATGGAAAAAAAACAGCGTCTTGAGGATGTTTCAGTCGAGTGTTGGGCGATGTTTCGCTGCAATAAAGCAGAATTTTTGCGTCGATTCATAAACATGGAAGAAACATGGGTCCATCACTTCACACCCGAGACGAAGGAACAGTCAAAACAATGGATTGAAAGGGGAGAATCAGCTACAAAGAAGGTGAAGACGGTTTCATCTGCAGGCAAGATCATGGGATGTTTTTTGGGATGCGCGTGGGATAATTTTCATTTATTATTTTCAAAGAGGAAATAATGAGTATTATGTGAACTTACTGCAACGTTTGAATGATGAAATCAAGCAAAAACGGTCGCATTTAGGGGGAAAAAGTTTTTTTTTATCAAGACAATGTACCACTTCACACATTCATTATCGCTATGGCCAAAATCAATTAGTTAAAAGTTCAAATTGCTTCCTCATGCACCCTATTCTCCAGATTTAGCCCCCTCTGATTATTTTCTGTTTCCAAAGTTCAAGGAATGGCTTGGTAGTGAAAGATTTTCCAGCAATGAAGACATTTTGCAGAGCTCGACGGTTCTCACTATAAGCAGGGTATCGAAGCTATTGAACATCGCTGGGAAAAGTGTATCGAGCTGAAAGGAGACTATGTAGAGAAATAAAGATGTTTTTTCCCAAAATGTATGTGTTTTCTTTGTTAGGTCGGGTATTTCTGGGATAGCCCTCGTATAACTCAAAAACAAGTGATACGAAGGTTTGCAAGAAACGCCTCTCACCAATCTACCATTTTCATGGAACAATTTCGATATTTTTTATTTTCCCCAACGGCTCTAACGATTTTTATTAAAATATCATATATTTAGGATATTTATATGACAAATTAAAAGTATATCTTGCATTTTCTGAGAACAATCTGCGGAGTCCTCTTCATTCGGATGTAATTCTCTATCATTTTATTAAGTATAAACTATTAGAGTTAGACAAAAATGCATTACAAAAATATGTAGAGCTGTTTAAAACACAGGATATATTTCACATAACTTTTTTTGTTTCATCAGCTATTTCCAAGATGTCGGTTATTATTGATTTGAGTTTGACATTACTTTATCATTATGTTACAGTGCTGGTTATTCAGCTTTTTCTAGCGATGTCATGGAATGGAATTTCAAGGCTAATAGATAGCGACCTCTTTTAAAAATTTGACTTTCGCTATTACCTTTGTCCCTATAACAAAATCTGTAATGAAGTACTTATGCAAACATTTATCTCATTTAAGTTTAATAGAATAAAATAATACGCTTTTGTGAGTTTATAGACGCTATATAAAATAAACGACATTGGTAGAGAAAGTCACGTGAGTATCGTCATTTCTAACGAGCCTATGTGGCCGATGACCTTCGGGAGTTACTTCATTCCACCAAACGATGAAGACCCATTTCTGAGGTGGAGGCACCCAGCGGGCGGAACCGTTGCTCCGATGGTAGGGTGGTGATGAGGATGGCGATGGAATGAGGGGACCTACAGCTTTTATCCTGGGCTCTGAAGCACGTTGGCTTTGCAGATATTTTATATGAGCTAGTGTGGATATGACCGACCTAAAATCTCCACCCCCACAGCCGGGAATCGAACCCCGGATTCTCACTACGAGAGTTGGAAATGAAACCACTGCCTACCCCGGCGGCCGTTCTGTTAATGTAACATATCAGAATTTATTTTCTTTCATGCGTTTATTTTATTACGCTTGGTAGTTTACACATAATGATTATGATGCTCTTGTGCAAAACTGTTAGATAGCTGCAGAATATTGCACAGGTGCAGTAAACTGAAACAGAAGCCTATATATCATCGGTAAATTGTTGATGTGAACGCAACATAGTATTCTTGCAAATTTACAACTTTGTTTCAAACCCACGCAGTTAAAATGTCTTCAGAAACTGTCTGAGCAATAAAAATGGAGTTTAAGCGTAAGAAAGCTCTGAGGTAATAAAATTCAACGGAAGTGACAACGCCTACCTTGGGATATATAATTTTTGTGGGATTGCGGTGTCAAAGAAACACCATCTGTAGTTCCACGGATAATATTGCCAAGCATTTCCGCAGGTATATCTAATCTCTAATGCTGATTAGCCTAAAGTTCGATTCCTTGCCATTCGCAATGTTCAAATAGCAAATATGCAGTTTTTAACACTTTCCGCAGGTATATCTAATATCTAATGCCAGCTATCCTGGAGTTTGAATCCTTGGCAATTCAAGGTTCAGGTAGCAAATACGCAGTTTTTAAGACTTTCCGCAGATATATCTAATCTCTAATGCCAGCTATCCTGGAGTTTGAACCCAGCAATGTTCAGTAGCAATGTTCAGATAGCAAATATGCAGTTTTTAACACTTTCCGCAGGAATATCTAATCTCTAATGACGGGTATCCTGGAATTTGAACCCTTGGCAATTCAAGGTTCAGATAGCAAATATCCAGTTTTTAACACTTCCCGCAGGTATATCTAATCTCTAATGCCAGCTACCCTGGAGTTTTAACCCTTACCAGTCGCAATGTTCAGATAGCAAATGTGCAGTTTTCAACACTTTCCGCAGGTATACTTAATATCTAATGCCGGCTAGTTTGAATTTCGAATCGTACCATTCGCATTGTTCCAAAAGCAAATATACCTTCCACAGTTATATCTAACATATAAAGCCAGCTAAATTAAAGTTAGAATCCTTGGCAACCACAAGGATCAGGTAGCAAATATGAGGTTTTTAACACTTTCCGCAAGAATATTATATATAATGCCACTTTCCACAAGTATATTATATCTAATGCCAGCTAACCTCAAGTTCGAATCCTTGGCACTTGCAATCCTCAGATAGCAAATATGCAGTTTTTAACACTTTCGACAAGTATATTATATCTAATGCCACTTTCCGTATGTATATTATATCTAATGTCAACTAACCTGAAGTTTGAATCCCTGCCATTCGCAATGCTCAGATAGCAAATTTGCACTTTTAATACATTTCACCTTCTCTTCTTTAACATTAAGCTGAGGAGGAATTGCAAATGGCCTTAAAATTCGATATATATTGTTCACTGGAACAGTAATAGTGCTATCCCTATTTGCTATCCCTATGTGCTATTGTTCATAGCTCAAAAACTGAAAAATCGGATATACGCCAAATTGCATACCTTAAAGTGGTAAATGAAGATGTTCAGGGAACTCTCCCTAAGAAAAACAAATTTTCATGAGTACTGCTAGTATTTCAAAACTATTAACTATCTTATTGAAATGTCACAAGAAAATTCTGGTATGGCAATTTTCGAATTTTTTGTAAACAATCGTTCTTTATTCTAAATGCTGTAACAATGGGAAGCAGCAAATGAGATACAACGGTTTACTCGGGTTAACGTATGGCTTATTAATCTTAAATGCATTTTTTTCGTGGCATATATAATTTCCAAATATTCGTTATTATTTGTTTAAATTTCTTCAGACTGGAGGATATTTCAATGTGCCATCTACAAACACTTGAAAATAGCAATTCCATTATTCGCACACGCTCATGCCAAACTTTAACAAATTAAACTTCAACGAATTCCAGCAGGTGTGGTAACCCCTATTGTTATCTAATTAGGATGCTTCTAGATCCATGCTCATCTAGAAAAAATTATAACATTATCAAGAGTAATATATCCACTGAGAAGTGTTTTCATAAAGTTCCTGGATTGTTTTAGAGTGTTTTACATATAAATGATTATGAACAAACTGAATAAAACTCTGCTTCTACAGAAAAAGTTCATTCGCATTGTAAGGAATGTACGTGTATCTATCAGAAAACAGCATAATCCTCATTTTGAACAGCAGGGGATGTTAAGTGTATGTGTGTAAATGTTTTATATTTGAGCTTTTACTAATGTAAATACCATTTTTAATGAATTCCTTATGATAGATGAGGCAGCACGTTCCGGGAGGTTAATAATAATAATAATAATAATAATAATAATAAACATAATAATAACAATAACAATATGAATGTGCATAAATATTATGGAGAGCATATTCAGGAAAATATGTATGTAAATTTAGAATTCTTACACCATATAAAACCACAATAAGAGGAAAAGGAAGGTCCAAAGGTCAATGAACGTACTGCTTTTATTAATAACGTCCAGTTATGGGGTGTTTCCGGTTACCATTATAGTCCAAGGCTGAATACGCTGTTGAAAATTACAACAAAACTAATTTAAAAGCTTCTTTAAGTTGATTGTTTACGAGATGAACAATATGAATTTCGATTTGGTAGGTCTGTACTGATACTATTTTTATAAATAAACAGGTAAGGAAAATACTTTCAAATATAATAAACCTGCATTTTTATGCTTTATTGACCTAGAGAAGGCCTTTAACGGGATACAACTGAAGTAGTTTTAAAAATTGTAGCAGAAAATATATTTTATTCAATGGGTTCCTGTTACTAATTATAGATATTTTACTTCTACTTGTAATAGAATAAAAGTGAATGGAAAATTATCTTAAAGAATTCCAATTAAAAAGGTGTCTGTCAGGGAAGTTCTATAAGCCCACTGTTGTTTAATTTAATAATGAATGAGATAATAAACGATGGTATATAAAATGGATGAAAAACAGAGAATAGTGAAGCAAAGATTCTTTGTTATACTGAAAATGCCGTCATAATGGAAAATATTAAGGATGAGTTGCAAAGTTACTATATAAATTTCATCTCAGCTGTCCAAGGTTTAATAAGAAAATATAAGCTACTAAAGAAAAATCATGGCCAAAAGTAAATTTTCATCAACATGCAAATTGGAACTATAGGGAAAGAGGTGAGGTATTATTTTTAACACTTAAATGATTTTAGTCTAATTATATAAATAAAATATAATAACAGCCCGCCTTAAAGCAATGTTACACTACAATATATTAAAAGTGTATATTACAGTCATTGTATATGTTTATATTATTGTGTACATGTATAATAATACTATGTGGATGTATTAGATAACTTGATAATATCGGAGCTGTGAGAATAGAAGCTGAAAGTTGCTAACAATGAGGTAACAATAAGGTAACCTTGAGGCAATAATGAATTGGAAAGTTTAATAATGCTACTAGTAATTCTTGGAAACAATAATGTAATATTTAAAACAGTTTATAAATAGCCACTCAAAAACCAGAAAAGCTGAAATTTGGATAAAAGTATTCTATTGGAGTAAAATTAGCCAATCAGATACTTGAAATAGAGAAATTTACAAATTTAAGCGGTAAACGCCAACGCTAGACGGCAGGGTAATTGAACAGTTCATTCGCTCGGTACGTATCCATTGTGAGACGAAAAATCATTACGGCGAGAATATTATAAAGTTTATGTGATAAAAAGTGCAAGTAATTAATAAATAATCTCACAGCTCTCTATATAAGTGAAGTGTTATTTAATCGTGCGAAGGATTAATAAAAGGAGTGAAGTAAAAATTATAATTTGTGTTAAGCCTACATTCTTTAGCCACATCACCCCCTGCTAAGAGATACTTGTTTCTACAAATTAATACTGACGCAGCCGAGGCAAACCTAAATATATATAATATTTAAAGAAACATAAAAATACAAAGTTGATTCCTAAACTTTGGAACGATGGCCACCGGAAAGTGAACGTTGGGGCGAAGGCCACCGGAACATTTGTACCATATGTGGGGCAGTTACTTCATCAAGTTTGGCTCCCCAACAGTGGAAATACAATACAACCTTCAAATTAGCACTTAAACGTGGTACTAATAACGTAAAGATAATCTGTCTCAGAGGATTAAGCAATTCGTGGTTTTTAAGCCTCTAAAAATTGAGGATCACTACCAAAGAAGGTAATACGTCAAGCTAATAACGTACTCAAAATAGCAGGCTGCATATCTGGAAGCATGAAAAGTATATTTACGGAAAATCTGACTTATGCCTCAGAGTCTAGAGCTGATACAACAGAAATGAAACAAACCTTAGAAATACATGAGGAAAATCCTACACAAAGAGGGATAAAATTAAAAGTGAGGAAATAAATATACATTTGGGTACTCGAGCAATAAATGAATGGCTGAATAGGAGAAGATATGAATGGAACCTGCACGTATCTTGAAAGGCACCAAATAGAATGGTTCGCATATCAAGAGATAACTTACTGGTGGATGGAAGGAGGTCACTTGGAAGGACAAAGAAATGTTGGAAAGATTCAATTTATGAATTGAACAGGTTGTAAGCCTAGCATATGGCCATGCATAGAAGAAGGTGGTGATGATGACGACGACGAATTGGGGACCAGAAAGTCCCTCACCTGCTAATGGACGGTCGTTAAAAATGAAGAGTTCAGTGCTCCTTTGCTACTATGAAGCCTACGTTAGGAATATAAATTTAAGAATTAATACATAGCAAATAAAAGAGGTTCGCTGTCGAAATAACGGGACTATAGGTCGCTTGTTATGCCAGAGGGCGTCTTCAAAATATAGGTTTTGAAGAGAAAATCATTTTTGGGGTTCAGTATGAGACATAATTACGATAGCTGTTTCTGGTTCTTGAGAGTAAGCAGGAATATAGTTCATCGGACACTCCATAAGAGTGCGATGAGCGACAAGTTACGCGTCGAAAGTTTTTATTGGGTATGCCGAATCAGAGGGTGTGAGTTTGGGGATGCTTCGTGCGATGCGTGTGGTTTAGACAGAAAAAATAAAAAAACAGTGTGGTTAAGTAAACAACAGTGAACTTTTCCTTTACCACCCCTGAGAAATGTTCATACTTACATATACAACAAATCTAATGTGTTACACTCATATGACTTTCTGTACCAACTATAGTTTATTAGTGGGTAAACAGATTATTCTTACGAAAGTTTCTTTACCTGATTACTTCATTTCAATCGAGATAAACGTTTGCAGAAACAGCTACATTACACATTTCGTTAGGATGCAAAGGAAACAGAGGTAGTTAAATGACTTTAAAAGTCCATACTCTTCCCATGCAATTGCAAAAAACAATAACAATCCATAATAATTAAAAAGAACGATAAAGTATTGAACAAATCGAACCATTAATAATAGATATCTTGGAAATGGCTTAAGCCACAAAAAGGTATTTGCAATAAACTGTGTGTGCTGAAGACATCTAAACTTTTTTTGAAGTACGTTTTCGTCTATCACATACCGTTTACCAGTTATGCAAGATTATATAAAATTTCTTCCGAAAGAATATTTGGTATTTTAATCAAAACTGTTAGAAACATTTTTGCGAAAACAAATTTTTTTAAAAGTTTTCTATCTAAAGAATAGTCAGGTGTGGGGGAGGTTTTCTTGAAAATCTTCGTATTGCATCTTTGGAAGATACTGAAACTAAATACTAACTTTGGTGTTTATCCTACTTTTCGTTTTTGAGTTATGCTGTTTACAGACAGACAGACACACACACACACGCGGAACTTTTTCTAAGCATTCTTTTTGCGGGGCGGATCCACGCGGCCTCAAAACTTGTATTTCCAGTGAAATCTCGATATCAAATTTTTGGGTGGAATGCAATACCTTCTATACCTACTTTACGTGGTAGAGAAAGTAAGAATAAACCATCCTATCAAATACCTGAACCCAGTGACCCTCCACAACTTTTCCTAGAACTGAGCTAGTCCACGTCACCCCCTTAACTTCCGTCACACCACCCGCATACCACCTTACAGATGATGTACATGCTTACAATACTAGAAGCAATGATAAACTGCCAAGTACCCCATACAAGATTAGGCAAGTACATTCTACCCATCTCATTTCTAGCATTATATTTTATAGTAAACACTATTTATCTTAAAGAATTAATCTATTGCGGTTTTAAAATCACTGCAACAACCAACCTTATAATTTAATTGAATATATGGATTGTGGTTTTATTGCAAAACATTTTATTTCCCGAAGGTATTGTAATATCTATGCCCATAATTTTATGTCCAACAAATACCTAATGCTATATAAATAATAGAGTGTTGTCTCTACATCTGCATGCAAGCTGGATTCTATATACCAAATCTGCATTCTATATACCAAAAATATATATATGCTCATATTGCCTAAGCCATTGTATGTAACAACAATTTCGTTTAATAGTTGTTTTGAAAGCACAGGAAACTGTCTCATAGATGAAACAAAACTATAGTCCAAATAAATAACACGGAATAATATAAAATCAAGAAATCCTATTACTTACACTTTCTGTCTTTTAGGAACTTGTACCTTACCTGGAACAAAACAAACAAAATAAAAGTCAGAGACATGTAAAAGGCATAGTTCGACATATAAAATAATTCTCACTCAAAAAGGCAATTACATGAGAACTTTTGAGGTAGTGCAGAGGTGGTCAAATTATTGGACTAAACCTGGTAAATTACTACAAATTTCGTTTATCTAGTGCATTTTAAAATTGAATATACTTATTGCTGCTGCAATTAAGTATTTAAACATTTAATTTTGATCACTTTCCATACCGTGGATGCAGTAGGAATAATGAAATAGCTGTGTTTTGAGAGTACAATATAGTGGATGATTTTCTAAATCTTTGTATAATACTTTCATTACATCCTTAATGGACAAACAAGTACACTGGTGTGCAAAACCTAAGGACGAGATGAGTTAAGTAACATAACAAATGAACTACTTGGTGGATGTAGATGAAGGTGTGGTTGTATGTTGCCAGAGGTCTCTCAAAGTTCCCAGAAAACTGGACGTCACATGGCGTGAGTGTAGCGAGCTTATAGTTTCAAATGGGTCTGGTCTCGCAACACGGGGCAGTTGACGAAACAGGACAAGACGATGTGTGGCAATTAGCGAGCTGTTACGGTGCACTGAAGTGTGTTTTTAATTGCAACATGGCCCGTAGACACCATTTGGATGACTTCACACGGGAAAGAATCATCGGGAAACTGAAAGAAGGTCGAAGTGTGACGAGTGTTACTCAGGAGTTTGGAATTCCTCACAGCATTGTTTCACTGCATGGGGAGCCTTCCAAACCAAAGGCACTGCTGTCCCAAGGAGAGGTGGTGGTCGACCACGCTCAACTACAGCAGCAGATGACCGCTACATTGTGCAACAGGCAAGCGGGTGCAATTGCAACCACATTTAGCAGGGCAGCTAGGCACACAATCTCACGATACACAGTGGTACGGCAACTACACAGAGGTGGTTTCTTTGCCCGACGGCCAGTACGTTGTGTTCCATTGACATCCGCATATTGATGGCACCGTTTGCGATGGCCCCAAGAGCATCAAAATTGGACCAGCGAGGAGGGGTCGCGTGCTCTTCTCGGATAAGAGCAGATTCAGTCTAAGTAGTGATTCTCGACGTACCCTCATCTGGCGAGGGGTGAGAACACGTAATGAACCCAGGAACATCCTTGAACATGATCGTTTTGGTGGACGGGTGTCATGGTTTGGGGAGGCATAATGTTGCTTGGGCGCACCGACCTCCAAATCTTTGAACACGGTAGGTTCACTGGACAACGCTATTGTGATGCTGTACTCCTTCCCCATGTGCGTCTTTTCAGTGCAGTCGGTCCTGACTTCATTTTTATGGATGACAATGCGCGACCGCATCGAGGATCTCTTGGAACGAGAGAATATTCGGCGAATGGACTGGCCTGCCCGTTCCCCCGATTTAAATCCCATCGAACACGTGTGGGATGCTTTGGGGAGACGCATTGCAGCACATCCACGTGCACCAACGACCATCCAACATTTATCAACAACGCTGCTAGAGGACTGGAACACCCTACCATAAGAACTGCTTACCAACATTGTGGCCAGCATGGGAGCACGATGCAGAGCATGCATTGGTGTCCGTGGTGATCATAAACCCTTTTAAGCACCAAGTATCTGTTTCTGTAAATCTAGAGAGCCAGCATATGTCGTATTGACTTTAGTGTGGCTTATGGTCTACGAATAAAAGTGGCATTTCTGTTCGTCTCATTGCATATTTCGTTTAGTTGCCTACTGTAGCATACCATAGCAGTTCCCTCTATGTATGATTCAAGTTTCATCGAGCTATGTTACTTGGCAGTGTCGCAGCATGCGAAGATTACTTTCGTCCTTAGGTTTTGCACACCAATGTATAACTATGGTTAAACTATTATATAAAATTCCTATAAATCGACCTTTCATTAAACATTACAATCATAAAAAACCAGTAAACGTTTAATAAAGATAGGTGCAGCTTAGTAACTTAAGAAAATATTTACTCAAAATAAACCAAAACGCTAAACATTCTTATCAGGCTAAAGCAATGACTCCTAGGCACTAAGAGTTTATATTAGATTCTCAATATAATAATGTTTTAATGTAACAACTAATTACTTATGTTAGAAGAATATATTTTCAAGGATTAGGCAAATACGAATGTTTAGTCTAATAATCTAACCACGTCTGTATAGTGAAACCCAGAAATTTGCAATGTAGCTCATTATTCAACAAAGGTCATTCCTCTTCTTTTTCTTAATAACGGCTTACCAAGCTGATTGCCGGTATATAAGCTCGTTAATTTGTATACATTTCTATAACATTTGAATATACACATCTCAAATATGAAATTTTTATCTTTAATTTTATTTTAGATTTTAACACACAAGTTTTCTCCCAGAAGTTATAAGAGGAAATAGTGTTGTATTCATATTCACGATATTTTACTAACGTTTAACTGAAAAGTATAGGAAAATAGTGTTAAGTAGCTAATAAACTTATCGGCTTGATAATCAATCCATGATCTAGCAAGGCATGATGTACATTAGCAAATTTGTGCCACAATGAAGAATTATTAAAAACACTAGATCTGCGGATAGATTAGCGTTTTTGAAATGCTGATTTCATTATTTAAAATAAATTAGATATTGTTAAACCTGCAAGTTTCAGTGAAAGAATTTCAATGATCAAATTTTCGTTTTTACCCAGAATGTGGAGATTGCTAGGTTTGATTCTAAGCTTGTCATTTACAGGGCGGATCATTTAAATTGAGACTGTACAATATCTGCAAAACTAACAAATTAAACAACTTTTGTATAAAGCACCTTGCAATTGTTCTTACCAACGTAAATAACAACGAAAATTCTGAATGACTGTGTACGAAGAGCGAAATGAATGGTTGGACCCATTCAACACTGTGCAGGATAATAAGAGTATGTGAGGAGGCAATGAGACATTGTGTGCGTTTTTAATTTACTTTCCTTATATCTGTCATTAGTGTGCTTGCATGACTCGAAGGCGGATCCACGGGTAGTACGTACCTACAATTAGTGATCAGGTCCATTCAAGTCGTTTAACATTCAGTAAAGTGTGAAATGGAACAACTTTTGAACCAGAAAAAAGTGAAAATGGCTCTTATTTTCGGGGAATCTAGAATAGATGTGGAACAAGCGCGGAGAGGTTTCCTGATAGAAGAACTCCATCAAGAGCTTCATTTTGTGTGTGATAGAAAAGTCTCCGAAGAAGACAGTGTCCAGCCAAAGAAAAGGAGGCGCAGAAGAACAGCTACAAACGAAGATACGGAAAGTGCAGTGAATTACAACTCCCATGTCAGTTCTCACGAATTAGTAACCCATGCTGGAATATCCAAAAACAGTGTCCTCAGAATATTGAAACGGCATAAATTCCATCCCTACCATGTGTCATTACATCAATGGTGACACAAGACAGACTGCGAATTAATAACTTTTTTCGTTCGTATTGTTTAGTGACGAGGGTACTTTCACAAATCATTGTAAGGTAATTCGACACAATATGCAATACTGTGCTGTGGAAAATCCACATTGGTTACAAGAAGTGGAACATCAGAGACCCTAGTCTGTGTGGTGTGGGATTTTAAGTGACAATAATTGGACCGTACTTCATTGATTGCATCTTGACGGCTACAAAGTACAGAAACCTTTTAACGGAGGAGTTGCCGTTGTTGTTAGAAGATATGGCATTACAAACCAGGTCGGAAATGTGGTACCAGCACGACGGATGCCCTGCGCACTATGCAGTACTGCTAGGGATGTTAAAATAACAATTACCATGTTCGTTGAATAGGACCGCAGGTCGCATTAGTTGGCCAACTCGATGTCCTGACTTTACGTGACCAGCCTTTTTTTAATAGGGTTACCGTAAGGAAAAGGTGTATTGTGAAACACCAACGTCTATGGACAACATGAAGGCGCGCATACGAAATGCTTGTGCCAGTATTAAAAGAGACATGCCTTTACGGACACATCAATCGTTCATTTAGAGTTGGAAAATTAACTGAGGTAGAAGGACATCATTTTAAACATTTGCTACCCTAAGGTAGGTGGTGATACTGACGCAGGTAACTCTTTCAGCCCCACGTTTAGGCGCAATATGACGCAGCCACACTACGTCCTCCAACAATGAAGCAATACCTTTGCCTCACGGTTGCTGCTTGTCTCCTCCGAGTAGGTTCTTCTTTTGCCACGGCTGCTCCAGCATGAAACCTTAACCTCAGGGTATGCGTGGGTGTGTACAGAGAAACACACAAACGCTGTCTTGGAACACTTTTATTCACTATTTAAAATAATACTTTAGGTTTGCCGATCACTATTAAATGCATACTAAGTTACTTTGTCTTTACCAAGACCGAAGAATATTAACTACAGCTAAGCGTTCTACCCTGTAGCATGTTCGCCGCCAATGTTCACAACTCGACGAGAACGTCGTCCCGTCCTCGCCAGGCACTCAGGACAGACTGATCTACCCACGCTACTACAAGGAAAACCAACGCCTCAACTTCCCCTCTCTCCCCTCAAACTTAGATTATGATGCTTAGAGAGTGGCCTTCACCAGGTTAAGTGCAGCTGCACTCGGCTGGCACCAGGAAAAACTTGCTTCAATGGTATTTACCCTTTCTACCTGAGGCTGGTCCCTAATTAACAAAACTGTGCCTGTCTTGTCTTTCTGTCGCTTTTACAGTCAACAATTTTCACAATGCTTCTCCTTTTTATACATACACTGATTTTAAATATATTATTACTTATTTTATATCGCTATCCTTCTTAGAATATTATGATAATTATTGCCTTTATAATTCCGGCTTTAATACTCTATGTATCTACTTTTCATCAATGTTTAATTGTCTACAGCAGTGAAAGCACCATTTACAATGTAAAAAATGGTTTATAAAAAGCTGTTTATTTTGTCATGAGGAATAAGGAAACAAAATAAAAAAGTGTTGGTTTCCAATTACGAAACATAACATGACCCTCAAATAACCATACTTGGATGGTCCGACCATTAATTGTGTTCTTCGTATACAGCAATTAAACATTTTCTTTGTTATTTACGTTGGTGTAAGAACATTTGCAAAGTGCTTTATTAAAATATTGTTTAGTTTTTTTAGGAGGAGTGAGAAGAGAACATAAAAAGGTAGGTTTCCGTTTATAAAAAATTAAATTAGCACTAAAATAACCATCACAACCTCCTTCAAATAAAACATGATTAATGGCATTAATTTCCCCCATAATATCAAGCAGCGTTTATTCAAGAAATTTCTTTCTACAACGCTTACTTTTGGAGATACTGTACAGTCTCAACTTAAATGATCCGCCCTGTATACAGTCTCAGAGTCAGATCTTGCTGGAGCACGGGCTCCGAGGGCACCAAATCCTCAGTTGAAATCCAAACACACACCTCATGCATTCCAAGACACGCACCTGGGTCTAAGCAGTTCCGTTTTGGGATTATCAATATAAATCTACTAGAATAGATTAACGAGACGCTACAGTAAATCTTCTAAAGCTATGTTGGTGCATTTACCAAATTTTAGCAAATGAAATCAGCAAATGTATGGCGTTAATGAAGCCAAGTAACATGCATATTTCTAGGTATAATTTGTAAGCAATGCGTAAGAAATTCCTGTAAGTTCTGTTCATATCCAATTATCTCCCTGTGTAATTTAATATTTAATTTTGTGGAAAGGTTTTTGAAGAGATAATGAATGAAAAACTATCAAAAATGGTGTTTTATAGTGTTTATTTTTCTCGGAAATTACTTGAAGAAATACACATGGAAGTTTTATTATACCCATGTTCTTTACTACAGATGGACAACGCTTTCTTAGTATGGAAGTGCAATACAATGGAAAAAATCTCATGTGTTATACTCAAATGACTTCTTCCATACACTATTGCTTGTAAAGTAAATACTCTTTTACAGAAATAGCTTCATTACAGTTCATTGTTGGTAAAAGGGGGATAGAGGAATCGAATCGTTAGTCAGATCTATAAAAGCTGATCCATACTCTAGCTGAAATGCCATACTCTCTCCAAGACATCGGGAGAAACAATTGAATAGTGAAGGCACATTAAGTAACTGACACGTTGAAAAATTCAAACCTACAATAACAGATATCTCCGAAATGGCTTATGCCACAGAAAAAAATATTTTAAATAAATTCTGTGTTTTAAATAGATGTATACTGGCGTGCATAAAATGTGGCCCATAATGGAACGGAGTTGTTTATTTTGGTACTGACAAAATTTAGCCCGCCCCGCGTGACCACCTCTTTTTTTGGACACATTTCAGGCAGGTACTTTACCTCCCCCACAGTATGGGCAAACTGCAGAAGGGTAACATTAAAACTTAGATCATATATTTCGTTTAGTAACGACAACAACCTTCGCCTCCATGTTGCTTATGAAAGTTCTCATATATGCAAATGTCGTAGCTTCGTTCAGATTAACCACACATACAAATAATTCTTCATCCCTTCCTCTAGAAGTCCGAATTATATTGTTTTGGTTCAGCCTTTCCTTGTGTGCCAATCATAGCGAAACTCTTTCATAGAGCTTGTTTCCTAACCACCCCTTCATTCCACATAGATTATAAATATAATTCATTGGTTAATTTGTATGTTTAGTATTTTTTTCAGGCCATTCACAGAGAATTATATCTGTTGGGTGGAATTAAAAGTTGGTTACCTGAAGGTGGAAATTTTACAGAAGGAAAAACACTATGACAATAATGGAGTGAGCCACTTTTTATGCACGACATTGTAAATTATTTGTGAAGTATGTTTTTGTCGTTTCTTATGGTTTATCTATGGGCTATTCCCAAAATATACACTCTGTCATGCACATATCTTAAATATAGGAGATTTGGTCAAAATTATTAGACCCATTTTTGAGCAACTCTAGAATATCGAAAAAATGTCTATGTGAAGAGTAGTTTAGAGTGAGAGGATTTTCTTAAATACCTTTTTTCTAAAAATACATTTTTTTTGGTTCAGGTGGATTCAAAGTATTTCCGGTGCAATCTAAACACCAAAATGTTAAATTCAGTGAGTATGTAGGTAATAGAAAAAGTAAAAATCTTATGTGAACACACATGTCTATTTCTACTCATACTTAATTCACACACATCCGTTATATATTATAATATGCATTAAACTCTTGTATCTATTTTACCCTATTTGGAATAGAGCTTTACCTAGAAATGATGTAAAGTAAATAGATAAATGCATAGTTCTATACAACAGTCAAAAATACCATTAACATTTTAACTTTGGTGTGAGTGAGTGAGTGAGTGAGCGAGTGGGTGGGTGGGTGGGTGGGTGGGATTTAAGGGCTAGTCGACAACTAGGTCATTAGGGCCTGAGGTCAAAACTTAAAAACCATAAAAACCTAAAAGTCATATGTCAAAAAAGGTAAAACGAAGCTAAAAACTATACACCACAGGTCTAGAAGTTTAAAAACAGAAGATAAAAAAGATAAAAGCAACTTACACCTGCTTATGAAATCCAATAATTAAAACAAACCGAAGTACCTGATCGACAGCAACGGGGTCATCGCTTAAAACAAAATGCAGGGTAGGACCTAGGCCAAAGGACCGGCGCTCACGCTTTGGGAAGAGCTTTTGTGATGGAAAGAAGAAAGAAAAGTCGCTAACTTTCAAGCATGTCCATTCGATGATATACAGAACGTGTAAACATGCAACACAGAATATTTAGAAAGCATCTAAAGTTTAAACATATATTTCACAAGAATTGGTACTGTAATGTGCTCTTCCTTTATCGAAGGTGGATTTTGCCTATCTTCTTTGTTTTGTCATTACATAAGATTGGACAACGTTTAATTATTATGAAGAAGATTTCCCTGGCTATTCAAAAAATTCAAACTGTACATTAATTTGTCATGTTCTGATCTCAAATATATCACATGTAATCGGAATTGTTACAGCCATTTGAAAAATGAAAACAAATGTAGTAGGAAAATGTTGAAATTCTTCGCTTGGAATGCTTACAATTGTGTTGTGTGAATGATATTTGATATTTATCTGACTCGTTATTTTTTATCTATGCTGCTTTCACACATACACAACTATTTAAAATGCTTAGCACTCCGAATAACTAATATGTTTTGACTCTTATCTCCCTCAATCCTTCTTTTGTTAATTAGGGTTTGGTATGTGTATTTACGGTGAAATCTCGATACTGAATTCCTGGGAGGAATACAATATTTCTCCTACCTACTACACAAAGATGTCAGAGAAATTAATAGCAGCATTTATATTTATATTTTTTTCAGTTTAATTAGACTCAGGCATCCATAATAGCTGCATATTTTTCGTATCATCAGGCTTTAAGCATACCATCGGCATCAAAGCTAGTGGCCGACGGGTGAAGATCACCACACGGGATGTATTTAGCACATTGGTTTGCTTCTTGCTGAGTTAGTATTTCCAACCGAGTGGGATGCTTTAGGTGGCAACATCCGTGGCCCGCAATCGGGAGGTCCCGGGTTCTATTCACAGCGACTGCCCACTTTGATCCATGGGTTTTTTCAGATGTTTTCCCGGGCCATCAACGAATGCTGGAGCGACTTCTTTCAGCCCCCGAATTTTATATCCTTCATTTTGTTCCATTCATTATTTCTTTCATCCTTCACTCCGTTGGACTCTATCAGGTTCAAAATGTCGGTGAAGGTGTTTCGGTGCAGCATGACTGGGGAAAAGGATGCTCTCTGTTAACTCTCGTCCCTCGGCTTTCGGCTGGTTGCCTGTATATCCAAACCCCCTTGAAAAACGTTGGATCCCCTCTGTATGGGAGTACCGGTTTGCTTGTCTGGGGTGTCTCCTTTTGGAAACTTAGGAACCTGTCATTGCTGTACCGACGCTTTGGATCTGGCCGCCCGGTGTCTCCATTGACCTTATCTTTCTTTCCGGGGACGCCCCGTAGGCGTAGGGCATAGGTACAACGTCCCCTGTGAATCGGTGCCGAGTTCCTCCGTTCAGGAAGATAAGATGGTATTTCTAAATAATATATCTTAAAATGTGGTACATATTTAGAAATGGTTGTGCCACGAGCAAGAATATTTAAGGCATTTTGTTGTATTCAATTGAATTAGATAAACTGAACCGCTAAAAGTCTCTCAGTTTTTATTTCGAAAGAGAAATAATTGAAATTTTCAGGCTAAAGTTTATAAACGCTTAATGTATGGAAAGTAAAATATGCTTAAAAATCTAGTTCTAAAAATATACTACATTTATCAGATGTAAAGATCTCTAAAAGCATCCAAAGCACAGCTCTTCATTGTTTGAAACAGTTACAGAAATTGTTGTTTTTTTGTTGATGATGATAATTCTGCAGAAATAATTTTTCAAATGCAATCAAATTAATGCCCTTATGATTATTTAAATGCTAGGAATCCTGAAATCATTTCACATTAGTAAGAGCACGGATACATGTTGTTTTTAGCTGTTCAAAATAGCTGTTTATGATACAAGTTCATAAATTAGCGACTGCTTTCTCAAATAAAAGACACAAAATAAAAAAAAGGGCTTTAACTTTGTGCCACGGAAACCTCTTTTTGTACGCACGAGGGCAGTCCCAGAAGTACCCGACCTGACGTATATATAGGGTAGTTGTTTCAAACAAATGACTGCGGTAGAAAGTACCAACCTTATAAAGCTTAAGTTTGAAGTTTGACGATGCTATGTTGTTTAATAATGTTTGGCAGCCATTAATAGTGAACTCTCTCAGCGAATTTGTAAACATGGATAAAACTGGCCATCGTCATGTGATGCAATACTTTCATTTTAAAAGTCTTAGTCCAACTAATATTAAAACTGAACTAGATTCTACTCTGGGGGAGTCTGCTCCTTTGTTTACAACAGTAAAATATTCGGTGGCAGAGTTTAAGCAAGGCCGTACAAGCTGCCAAGGTGAATATCACAGTGGTTGACCGAATGAGGTGACCACGCTAGAAATTATGAAGAAAATCCACAAAATGGTATTGGATGACTGTCAACTGAAAGTACACGAGCTAGCAGACATGATAGGCATTTCAAAAAGTGCTGTACATGGCATACTAACTGAAAATTTAGACATGAGAAAGCTGTGCGCAAGATGGGTGCCACGTTTACTCACAGTGGAACAAAGTCATGAGGATATTTCAGTCAAGTGTTTGGCGATGTTACACTGCAATAAAGCCGGGTTTTTGCGTCGATTCATAACTATGTATGAAATATGGGTCCATCACTTCACACCTGAGACGAAGGAACAGTCAAAGTAGTGGATTCAAACGGGAGAATCGGCTCCAAAAAGCCGAAGACTGTGTCATCTGCAGGCAAGGTCGTAGCGTCAGGTTTTTAGGATTTGCATAGGATAATTTTCATTATCTTCAAAAAGGAAAAGCAATCAATGGCGAGCATTATGTAAACTTATTGCAGCATTTGAATGATGAAATAAAGAAAAAACGGAAGCATTTAGCGGAAAATAAAGTTCTGCTTCATCACCGGTTTATACATCCATTATCACCACGGCCAAAATTAATGAGTTAAAAGTTCGAATTGAGAGAAATAAATATGTTTTTTCCCAAACATTTTTGTGTTTTCTTTGTTAGGTTGGGAACTTCAGGGACAGCCCTCGTAACACATAATTTACATGAAATACTTCAATGTGGAGAGATAAAATCACGGCTTCATAGAAGTATAAATTTGCCATCATCAATCGCGTTTATTTTAAGCCCACTTTTTTACTTCATTGGTGTTGAAAAAGATGAAGTTGGAATTCACGCACTGTCATAAAAGGTATGCTTAAGTGGACTTTAAGAATTCTTGAAATTCACTACTCAAATGGAAGAATTCACTCTAGAGGTAGTTTCTGAATTTCTCTACCACGTACATACTAAGTAGAGAAGATATTCCGTTCCACCCAAAAATTCGATATCGAGATTTGACCGGAAATACATGTTTTGTGGACCCCTGAATAAAAAATTAAAAATTTAGACAAAATTCCGTGTGTTTGTCTGTGTGAGTGACTAGGAACAACACAACTGAAAAACAAAACGTCGGATGAACGCCAAACTTAGTATTTTAGTTCAGTATCTACAAAAGATGCAACACAAAGATTTTCAATACAATACCCCCCGAACTACTCTTTGCATGCAACATTTTTCGAAAATTTCGATTTTCAAATAAATGGCTCAAATAATTTTGATGAATACCATATATTAATGATATTTACATGCCAAATAAGATGTATGTCTTGCATTTTCTGGGAATAGCCATTTGAAGTCTTCTTCATTCGAAAGGCATTTTGTATAATCTTATATAACTGTAAACCTTAAACGATAGACAAAAACGTAGTGAACAAAATATATAGAACTCTTTAAAAACACAATTTATTTAAAATAGGTGTTTTTGTGGAATAAGCCGTTTCTGAGGTATCCGTTTCTAGGTCGTTCTTTCCAAGTCCTGTAAACATTGAGTTGTTTCTCGCGATTGCATGGAAGCAGTGTGGAGTTTTAAGGCCAGCATGTAGCGCCCAGTTCTTAAACATTTGAGTACACTGTTTTGCGAAACTATTAATATATGTTTATGTAAGATAGGTCTGAGGTTTTCACAGTTTTGAAGTATTTAATTGTTTCTAGTTGTTTTGCAATTTCACTTTTACAATTAGGAAAAATATTAACTATTATTAAAATAAATATTTATAAGCATGTATTTTAAAAACCCAATTTTCATACATTGGCCTGGTTAAGGGGAACCGTGAGAGAAATAGTGCCAATTCCTCTCATGAGCAGAAAACTCATTTTTCTTTAATTTTTTTTGCAGAATGATAATTTGTAATATTACATCTACGTAATTAGTAATTCTTCTTTCATATTAACCATGTCTAGTAGGTTTTAGAGTTCTACTACATTAAGAAAAGCCTTAATTACATCACATTTAAATACCTGGGGACGTTAAACGTCTATTGAAATCATTTTCAAGTAATTTCTCTCCGCTCCCATTTTTACTGTTTACTCACGTTCAAATGCTATAGGATGCTACATTTTGATACTATAAAAATAACAGCATTGAAAAAAGGATTACAAAGTCCAGTTGAAGAAAAAGTAAATGTTTTCAAAATTTTAAAAATACAATTTGCCATCTAGATGCTAAAATTTAATACCTTTTTTCAGACTGCTTTCGTTGTAAAAAAATATTATCGCATATTTCATGCATTTAAAATTAGAATTTTGCCTCCGCTGTTGAATTACGTGCACGTAAAAGATAATATTATATTTTTGCAGGCCTGTCGCACATATTTTCTTCCAAAAATATTTCAATGATGCAAACACTACTAAACACATAACAGTAAAACTGAGGGTGCTACTCCCAGTAAAAGCAGGTTACTGTACGCAAAAGAAATTAAACCTCTAACCTAAAAAGTGAGAAAAATAGCAGTTTCATCCATACTTTACTGAATTTAAGTATTCCTTGAGATACAGCACTTCGTTTTCTTCCCATTATTTTTGCATTTTCGTCCTTGATATCGCGTCAATATTTGCTTTAGCTCCTCTTTTCCAATTACGGTCGCCTTCAGGCATTGGGTTACGGTTGTTTGCTGGGAAATTCAGTTTGAGTTGGCTGAGAAAGTTTAATTTTTAAGCAAGCATTCAAACGAAGAACAGGGATATTTAGTGAAATGTTAGAACTGTATTTTTGTAGTCAGTTTCTACCGTATCTACCATGATAGTTAAGAAAATCTTTATGGGGAGAATCTAATAGGGATTTCTGCAAAATTGCTACACAGCTTTTGCAATGTGGCTGCATGAATAAAGTAGTATTCCATAAAACTGAAAAACTGTTATCGGTTGATGCCACTGTTGAAGCCACTTGAATGCAAACGCATTGTTATGACCACCGTATTTAGACCAAGTGCCTTCCAAGTATGCAAGGTGAACATTTTCAGGACATTCTGCATACAGCCTGTCCCTTTATTTGAAAAAAAAGTTGGTTAATTTTTATAAAATTACATGTTAATGTTTATGCTTCCTTGAAATACATGGATTACCGTTATGTGACATTAACAATTTTTATCATAATCAGCGTTCACTTTGGTACTCAGCAGTATATTTCAAAATAGTAAGTGTTCGTTCTGTTTTCTCTTTTTCTTTCATAAGCGCATTATCATAGTAGCGTACAATTGTTTTTATAAATAGTGAATACTTCCTCGGCACTTTGCGTTATCATAAAGTATACCATATCGATAGTATTATATACCCACGTAACACAAAATTGCTTGAAAATGCAATTTTATGGAAATTAATTTCAGAATCGTTATTGAATTGTAAGATAAGAGAAATCCCTGAGACTTTTACACACCGTATTCTTATTCTCCATATGCGAGGTGGCCAGCGGTTGAACATTTTACCGGAAATATGTGGTATAGGGTCCCAAATCACAAGCAAATTCAGCACTTAAAAACAGGTTTATAGACTTAAAAAATCTGATGTGTTACACCCAAATTACTTTCTCTACTCTTAAACAAACTATTTTTACAAACGCTTATTCCCCATATTCTTCATTTTAATCGAGATACTAATTTTATTGCTAATTTTCTTGTAGGTGCAAGGGGAATATTGTAGGCTTTGGGCGATAGTCAAATGTTTTAAAAACTGGTTGCTATTAGAAAATTTAAGGGAATAACAAGCAATATCTCGAAAATGGTTCACTCAACAAAAAACAAATGTATATGACATAAATTGTGTATTTTAACGCTCTGTCTGCTCCATGAGTGTGTCTGCTCCTCGACGGGCCTCCAATCCCAGGCACCCACCTGTAAGTCCTGGGGGGTGTCAGTCCTACATACGAGGAGGTTAAACAGTGAATGAATGATGATGAGTTATGTTGTTCACAGACACAAGATTCATTCATTCATTATCTGTTTACCCTCCTCTTATGTAGGATTACACCCCCCAGGACTTACAAGCGGGTGCCTGGGGTCAGAGGCCCGTCGAGGAGCAGACACTCATGGATCAGACAGAGCATCCAGGATGGGTAATCAGCCCGATGCCTGATACAGGATGAAGGAAGTAGATGAAACGAAATGTTGGTGAAATGGATGAAAGGAAAGGTGATGGATGGAATGGAGCAGTTGGTGGAATGAATGGCGGGGGAAACCGGAGAACCCGGAGAAAACCCGCCCGACGCCGCTTCGTCCACCACAAATCCCACATGCAGGTCCCTGGGATTGAACCCGGGCCGCCTCGGTGGGAGGCGAGCGGTCTAACCACTCGGCCACGGCGCCGCCTACACACACAAGAACTTTTTCTAAAAATGTTTTTTTACTCAGGAGTCTAAAAGCATGTATTTCCGGGAAGTCTCGATAACAAAATTTTGGCAGAATGCATTACCTTCTCTACCTATACATGATAGAGAAAGTGTCAACTTAATGTAAGAATATGATGTGGAATAGATACGAAAATAAATGGTATAACAATACGTGCAGACAGCCATTTAATCCGATATTAAAATTTCACCGAAAATGTTCATTTACAGAAAAATCTGCTTTGTTTGTGTGTAGATGTACAAGTCAGAGAGAGAGAGAAATCTTAGCATAGCTTCACACAACGTTACTTTTAAGGGGCGTTGCAACATTTTCTTTCTTGTGTCCCTATATTTAATAGCATTTTAAGAAACAATCTCAGAAATACACATGCTTATCAGATTATGCATATAAAGTACTCCAATTTCGTATCGATTTCAAAGAAATCATATCAATGCATATTCATTTGGAATTTCTTAATGTTGTTTAATTCATTCAGTTGTTCTCTCGCATTTAAATAAAACTATAATAACTATTATGTGTAGTTTCACTGAATTATAAGTGTGAAGTTTGCTTTTTACAAGCCTACCTACGTTAGCTTATGTTTTATTTCAATTTGTAAATATATCTTAAGGAGGGCCTGACAACCCCGCGTTTTCGGGACGCAGACGATGGACCTGAAATGCTTTAAAAAGGTTTTAAATTCATGACAATAAATTTAATTTAAAAGACGTAGTTATGACTAAATTGAATCTCTACGTAACAAAGTATTACATGGATTCGAGAAGGAAGGTCTTGTGCTGATTGTGTCTTAATAATAAGACAAATAATAAAAAGAAATAATATGATTTAGTGATCCATAAACTGTTTGTTGATTATATAAAAGCTTCAATAAAGTTCTACGGCGAAAGCCTATAAATATAACGGATATCCTTCACATATAATTTTAATGTTGAAGAAAACGATGGATAACGGTTTTAAGAGAGGAAATATCAATCTGGGTTATATACAGGGCTGTGGAATGACACATGCAACCGTCTTAAATACTGGCCTTACAGTCCTTAAATACAGTCCTATTTGCAGATGATAAGGTCGTTCTGGCAGGTACTGAAGACAGCTACAACTAACTCGATAAAACAGAGTCAAAGTGTAAATTAATTATTTCTTAAGAGAAAAAAAACGATGGCCTTTATTGGTCACTTCAATCAAAAATACTCCTAAGAAATGAAGCACGTGGATAAGTGAAATAATTCGACTGCCTCGAATGTGATATTTCATGTGAATATGAAAAGAATTTAAAACAAAAATTATACACAGTTCAATACACATGTAGTACTATAAAAAGAACATTGAAAAATAAAAAAAGAAACTACGGTATTAAAATTCTACGATGGCTGATTAACAAAGACTGAGACTGATTCTTTTTACAGATGTTTACAACTCCAATTCAATGTTTACATGATCTTTTTCAAAGCAGTCCCCTCCTACTTCAATGCACTTTTTATTGCGTCTCTGCCAGACCTTGAACACGTGCTGCAGACCATTCTTTGTCAGGTCCTTGAGAATCGCCTCACGTTTCTTGAGCACTGCTTCAGAGTTCTCAAATCGAATATCCCTAAGCTTTGCCTTTAGTGATGGGAATAAAAAAAGTCACAGGGTGCAAGATCGGGGCTATAAGGTGGATGTGGTACACAGGTAATGTTGAATCGAACCAGAAACTGCATGACTTGATTTGCGACGTGAGGCCGTGCATTGTCATGATGAAGTCGCCACCCAGTCCGAGAAGGCTCTGGTCGTTTCTTTGCAATGTGCTTCCTCAGTGTAGCCAATACTGTCGTGTAGTATGCTGCTGTAACAGTAGTGTGAGGGGGAACTGCATGCTGGTAAATCATTCCATTACAGTCAAAAAATGTGATCACCATCACTTTCCCTGCAGATGGAACAACTTTTGCCTTTTTGGTGTTGGAGAACCTGGCGATTTCCACACTGTGCTGGCTTGTTTTCCTTCAGGATCATAATGATGCAGCCATAACACATCACCTTGCTTAACACTGACAAGTCGGCCTTATTTGAAGTCCTTGAACCACCTAAACTGTTGCACGAGGTAGTGCATCTTCACTGTACGCTTGCTTTAGCTTTTCATAAGTTTCGGTGGCTGTATGGTTTAAACGAAAACAGAATTTGATTGCGCTGTACTGCTCCTCTCGCGTCACCTCCATTGTCTGGTATGCGAAATGCACGTAGGGTCTACAAAATAGAGCATTACTACCAACCTACCAATACGAGAGTGCTGCCGCCTACCAACATTATACATAAAAACTCTCTCTTTTCAAATATTTATGTTACAGATACGAAACTATCACGGAAGCTACAGGAAAAATCAGTCCCAGTCTTTGTTGATCAGCCCTCGTATAAAATATGCAGTGTCCATTATAACTTATAGACCCGAGACCTGGGCCATGAATATGAATGATAGAGGAAATGGCCAAACTGAAATGTTTGAAGTACGTAGCTTCCAATTGTCTTAGAGATTAGATTAAAAGTGAAACAATAAGAGAAGGATTAAAAATGTTTAATTTAAATGACAAAATCAGGGAATATAAAATGAATTGGAAAGCTCATATCTCTCGAATGCCAGAGGAAAGACTGACAAAACAGGCCTAGCAATACAACTTTCTGAGCAAAAGAGACCTACGACCTATCTTGAAGGATAATAATGATGACTTAGTTATCTCCTTCAGTCGAGCTGCATATAGTTTAACAAACACTAAACTCGTTTAAGGCTTGGAAGTTAGATGAAATTTTAAAATCCGGTTAGAACCTCAGTCTCCCGCGTTACATTACAAGAGCACAAACCATTATACCACAAACCAAATGTCTGGAATAAAATGCTGTGGCGCTACGGCCTGGGCCCACAACCAGACTGCCGGCTTTCATCATCCAACCCATATTGGAAGGTGAGGCTCATTCCCTATTCGAAAATTGGCTCACGAGGTCAGGACCCCTGCCTATCGCAGCTCCTCACTGACCCCACGATGCTGAAAAGTTTGAAGTAGTAAACTACAAACATGTTAACAGCATTTCGGCCACTGCTCTGTATTCAAATATTCTCATATTCCGATTCTAATGCAAATTACATTAAATTAAAATAAATAATATTTTTTTCTTCCACATTTGTAAAAAACCGCCGGTTTTTATTTGTGGACGCTCTTTAATTACTGAGGTTCTTAACGTCCCATTTTACAATGGGGTTGAAATATGCTCAGAGGCTTCTTTATCAGGCTTGAGGTTCTTTTGCGTGCCCTAAATCCGTGACAGGGGATCACTGGATTTACTTCTCTTCCGAAGGAAGCGGTGCAGAGGATTTTACATTTAGCAAAATTAAGCTTAGTTTTTAAGCTTAGTTTTACACGATGTTAACCAAATTTGAAAAGTATAGACACATTTTGTTCAAACTCTTGTACACAAAATATCAAGTCCGCACACTCCAAAATTTATAGAAAGCTTTCCATCTAAACTATACTAAATTTTGAATGCATCTCAACCGAATTTGAAATGTGTCAATAACTTTTATTAAAACCACTGTAAATAACTCTTTACTTGCAGCCTTTAGCTTATTCTTTCATGCGTACGGATGGACAACCGGAAGTGACCTATTACCTATAAAGATCTAAAAACGAAAAGTCGGATAAGCACCATTTTTCATACATCAATCAAAAACTGTTTAAGGATGCTCTGCAAAGATTTTCAACTAAATCCCATTATTGGCAACAAGGCTTTATGTGGTATCACTGTATTTTATTTTTACAGAAAACGTTCTAATGGTTATGTTTAAATACCATAAATGTTAGAAATCGGTAGGAAAAATAAAATCTATATCTATATTTAGACTTCTTCAATCTCATTGTATTTTACATAAACGGAAAACTATAAGGCAAAACTCCAGTATAGAAAAAATCTGATGTGCTACACTCACATGACTTTCTCTACTCTTGTACGAACTATTTTTACAAACGTTTATTCTCCATATGCTTCATGTTAATCGAGATATCGAGATGTCAATCTTATTGCTAATTTTCTTGTAGATGCAAGGGGAACATGGTAGGTTATAAGCGATAGTCAAATCTTTTAAGCGCTGGTTGCTATGTGGCGCATTCTATTCTGTTTGCATATCCAGGACATAAAAAATTGAATAACGAAAATTGGAAAATTTAAGGAAATAACAAGCAATATCTCGAAAATGGTTCACTCAACTAAAAAAATGTATATGACATAAATTGTGTATTTTAACGCGATCTACATTTTTTGTGTAGTAACATTTTGTCTATCTCTTATGGTTTACCAGTTATGCAAAATTCGTTCACAATAAAGAATACTTTTGGAGACATTCCCAGGAAATTCAAGATATACATTTTATTTGTCATAAAAATATCTTAAACATATGATATTTTAATCAAAATCGTTAGAGCCATTTTTGAGAGAATTAAAATTTTCGAAAAATGTTCCATGTAAAGGGTACTCTGGGGTGGGGGGATTTTCTTGAAAACCTTCGTGTCGCATCCTTGGAAGATACTGAACCCAAATACCAAGTTTGGTGTTTATCCGACTGTTCGTTTCTGAGTTATGCTGTTCACAGACACACACACAGACACACAGACAGACAGACAGACAGATACACAGACACACACACGGACATGTTTCCAAAAATGCTTTTTTTGGATTCAGGGGGTCTGAAAACATGTATTTCCGGTGAAATCTCGGTATTGAAATTTTGGGTGGAATACAATACTTCCCCTACTTACTATACGTAGTAGAGAAAGTAAAAACGCAACATTTAAATTTGTGTAAAATAACTTTTATTTTGGCATTGGCGTTTCGGAAGTATTTGATGTATTTTTAAGTTCAACCAAATAAGCCTAATTCCTCAAAATGTATACACGTTTGAAAATCGCGATCCTCTCGTGAATTTTTTTTCCGCAAGAGCTCATACTATACAACAAACGACTTGTATAAACACTTTAATGTTGATCTCCCGACTTGCATGTAATTTCGTATTGCCTGTTTTGGTATAATTTATAGACAACAATTCTTATGTGATTAAGGTAAAGGGATAGAAGAATCGTCTTCTGTATGCATAGTATAATTCGTAAAATACATATATGGAATTGTAATGAGTTAGTGGCTCTAAGCATGTATAAATTGCGCACTATTTTTACCGATTGTCGTCTTATTATTTTAAATAAACTATTAACAAAACTAAGTTTTTAATGAGCTTAGCTCTCGTCACTTCATATTTCCTATATTGCAATGCTGGGAATGCAACAGCTGTAACTGACGCTGTGACTTAGAAAGATACTACAATTTAGAAGCTTTGAGTCAATTGTTTGGTGGTTGATGCCGTGACTCAAAGCGAGTTGTTTGAGAATAACAACGTGGATGATAATAGATATTCTATATTTCAAGAAGAACCTGAAATCGGAGATGTGTATTATGAAGATGCAGATACTGAAGAGACAGGAAAACTCGTATGCGTCATTTGTTCGTGAAAAAGCTAGAATGAAATATGAAATATCAATTCACCTTTAATTAGTTTTCAATAATGTTTGAAATAACAAAAGTTATTTTGCTAAATGTATGTCATTCACTGCAATGTGTAAGCTTTATCATTAAAGATATAAAAATTAAAGCTTAAAGCTTATTTTACTTCCCACTCTAATGTATAGTGTGTGTTATTACAGCGACCAAATTTATGTTGCGGGAATGAATTAATGTTCAGAAAGTATTCCTTCTACAAAAAATGGAATGTTAAGAAAAAGTTTTAACTTAAAACCAAGTGATTCTCTTAGATATATGTTTAGTAAAAACTTAACGTTCACATCTATTTTTATTTATAAATCTGCTCTAATTATAAGAAAGAGCCTAAATTGTGTGTTTTAAGTAAAGTAGATTGGTATTGAAATTATTTCCATTACATCTTTTAATACGTTTTGAAATGCTCTAAAATTATCTTTTTAAAAATGTTCTTATTTCCTTCATGAAATTTTTTATTGACATAACTTGTCTATTTTCTTTGTGACGTGTTAATCTGCGCCATACTGCAGCTGGAATTACGTTTATTATTACTATTATTATTATTTATTTATTTATTTCCTTAGAAACGATTGTGTGTTGGAATTTTAAACTTTCTCATGTGTAAATATAATCGAAAAGACCAAGTAAACACAAGGATCGTGCAGAAACATTTATTTGGTGGGGACATTTAACTCGTGCATAACTAAGGAGCGAATAGCTTAATGGGAAAGTGTAGCATTTTCATGAAATGACCCAATGTAAGGAACAGATACTGGTAGTTTTCGAATCGTCGTAAGAGACTACGAGATGAGCATGTACCTAGAGGAGAGCCAGGATATTCCATATGCTGGAGAAGGATCTTGCCTCATTATATGTGTATACGCCATATTGCGATGCAGTATGCATTTGCTTGTCATTATGGGCGACCTGGTCCTCTCTTGGGCTCAGGAACCGAGCGAGTACAAGCACCTAGGGAGGGAGCGTGTGCCTGCCTGCATGCTCACAACACAGGCTACGAGTGACGCCATTATGTTACCACTAAAAATCAACACCTCCAACGTTAATCAATGTGCCTCCCGCAGGCTAAGTCCTCTAAGGTCCAAGACAATAGCGATAATTGGATAGATAATTTAGCGATCTACTCGCCTCAAATTTAAAAAAAATAATATTTGCACAATATTTTCAAAGCATTCTGCATATTCCTGAGTAAAAATAACAAGAAAAAATTAATCTTATTACCTTTAATATATAACTCTCTGCGTTAATTATATACATTGTGTACTTTAGCTATGCTTTTGTGACTAACTATTTGAAGTCTGTGTAGAAAATTTCCTTCAAATTTATTCAACCTAAAATTTAAATGAATAGCCTTCTCTTCCAGAAGTTATGGAGTCTACATTAAACTATACAACTATGAAAAAAAATTACCTAATGTACAACCAACAAACCTCTGCTCCTATTACTATTACCAATTGTTTCTAAACAAGATAAGAGTTAAAGCATTATTTTGCTATCCACTTCATGGTAATTATGATAAGCAGAAAATTCCTCGGTGGCACACACTGTGTGGTGCGCAGGACCTATGAAAATATCCAGCGTTAACCCAAGAGTAAAGTTATTACTTAAATCTAATTTTCACCACTCACACAACTTTCTCTACCAAGTAGCAACTCCTTTATTTGTTATATTATTCATTTAAAAATACATGCAGTTACTGTTATTTGGAATAGTTAATTATCTAGAATTGATTTCAAAGTAAGCAATACGGACATAGTTACATACAATACGCTGAAACAACATTCAAATGTTAACATCGTAAACGTTAATAACGAAACATTAAAGAAGGACTGAAAAAAGAAAAAGTAAAACGAAGAAGAGCTAAATTTCAAACATACTCCGTGAAACAACTTTTTTTCTTGATAAAATGTAAACATACAACTTGGAAAACCAGTAGAAATAATTTGTATATTTAAATAAGGTTTGTATTTTTAGTATAATGGGTTGTAGTCTATCCCTTATGGGGTTTTATTTATAAAATTATATAAAATTGAACGAGAATTGAGAGAACTTCTTACGTTGTTTATAAATAATTGAATATTTGATGCCAATATATTTTAATCAAAACCATTGGGGCACCGTGTTTAGAAAATAAAACATTTTTTCAAATAAAAAGCTTCTTAGAGGGATTGGGTAGTTCTGAAAGTGTTTCTCTTACATCCTATAAAGCCGCTATATTTGAACACCAAGATTGGTTTTTATCCGATGTTTCATGTTTTAATTATGCTATTCAGACGTATATAAGTAACAAAGTGTCACACGCTCACAGACCTCCTTTATAAAATTAATTTGGGTTCAGGGTTTCTGAAAAATAAATCTCCATATCGCATTTTTTAAGGAATACAATATTTCCTCTGACTATTATAGGTAATTGCTAGAGAAAGTAATAAGAGTACTTTCAGTTAAATATATAGAAATAATTATGTTGCTGATGATGTGTATTTAAGGACATTCAACTACAAGGTCATCAGTGCCCTCATAAAACAGTTCATGGCGAGATATATGAGGTGGAGTTTTAAAGCAAATAATGATAATTTTTCTAAAAATACAGGAAATCATTTTCCAAATACTTTATTATCATTCATTACCTTACACGTTACACTACTTATCCACATAGTAATCGCCATTATTCAGGCATTTGTCGTACCGGGAAACCAGTTTTTGTATACCTTCGTCAAATAATGATGCCACCTGTGATGAAAACCAAATCTACACTTCTTGTTTCACAACAGTCCGGATTTGGCACAAAGTCATTTTATCTGTTTCTTCATCTGAAGAAATTCCTTGGTGGAAAATATTTCAACGACGATGATGTTGTGAAACAAGAAGTTCAGACTTGGCTTTTATTACAGACGGCATCATTCTTTGACGAAGTCATGTAAAAGTGGTTTCTCGTTCCAACAAGTGCCTGAATAACGGCAGTGACTATGTGGAGAAGTAGGTAAGGTGTAAGGTAATGGATGATAATAAATTATTTGGAAAATAATGTTCTGTTATTTTTAAAAAAATTATCGGTGCTTTAAAAATACGCCGCATAGAAATAAAAATACTATACAAACAGACAATGCAGCAAAAGAAATCTGTAAAATATCAATTACAGTGGAGAAAACATGTGTTAAGAACGAACCCCTCCTTATGTACAAACAAAAGTTTATTCTATATGTTGAAAGGGAGAAGAAATGTTGGATTTAATGATAACTGTAATTGCCTAGGTACAAACAAATGGCCTAAACCCTATGTGAAGTCACACGGCTTTCTCTACCAATGTCAAACTTACATATTTCTATCCGCCATATGTATTTATAGACAGACGTAAATTCGTACTTAAATATAACACGTAGAAATTCCATCAGATACTTAGTCATATAATTGGATCTTGCAATGGGAAGAAAAATGAAGAGTCGCAAAGTTTCAAACATGTCCATCAAATTATGTAATTGGAAAAGTGTAAATATGCAACATGGGATTCAAATGATGAGGTGAAGCTAAGAGAAATGATTCTTTTGTACACTTGGACAAGTCTTATTTTACTGAGGGTATTAAAAAGTTGGAAAGTTTTTGGACTAAATGTTTTCATTTTCAGGATGACCATGCTGGAAAAAAGAAAATTTTTCTTCAATTTTGAGTTATTGTTTATTATGTCGAGAACTTTTAGGACGTCCCTGGATTATTTCATCCCAGTGCTTAACCAAGTAATTTTCTTACTACCGCATAAGCAAGTAAACTTATGGAAATACATTGCATGTCAATAGTGACTCAGCAGGTTATAGAGAGGTCGGCGCCAAGAAGTCGCAGATAAAGATGAGTGGCGCTATCGCTCGGCGTAAACACCAGACTCTTCTGGAAGTCTCCTTCTGCACGTCTGCAGAACGTGTCCAGAAAGTTCTAGAATGTTCTTGGAAGATTCCACTGGCTATATAAGCGAGCGTTCTCGCGAGTGAGAGCCAGTCAGTAAGTAGTTTAGCGAGTGCGTTTTCGATGTGACAAAGAGTGCTGTTCTCCGAGGGATTTGTGATGACTGCTGGGCTGGAGTTTATTTATTAATTCGGTTTTGTAAGGTTTTTCCAGATTGATTATTAAAGCTTTTGCTAGTAGTTTCTGTTTTAACAATATTTATATCAGGGTTAATTTTAGTTATTTTTGTTATAGTTGGGGTTGCTTTTTTACTTTATTAGAACGTAGGGTTTTAGGTTATATTCATATCTCGTGCTGGTTCCACGAGATACAGAATCTCCAGGGAGTGAACCGCTCGGAATAAAAAACTACGTTGGACGTATTTAGTTGCACAGCTATGTCACGCAGAAAGCGAAGTGATAGTGAAAACTAAGTGAAGTGACAGTGAAAAGTTGAACTAGATCACATTAACAAAGAGACAGTAATAACTAAGTAAAGTCACAGTGAAAATCTGGACAAAGCCAGTCGAAGGACCTTTCTAAAATACCCCTTTTTTACCCGGAGCAATGGAATTTTACAGATTCTTTTAAGTATGTTTGAATAGTCGGCGGATATGAAACAGATACGCCATACTTCCGTGTAATCTTTCAATTGCTCGTTCTCTGTTTTGCCCCTTAGAAGAGGACTATCGAAATAATTCATTACTATCGGAATAAGGTATCTAAATAATCTCGTGATTTGTAGCAGTAAAACAGTTTTAAACATTTTCAACCATTAATATACCTTTGGGACCTTTGCTTTTGATGTTAATATTTTAGAATAATGAACGCGGGGATTTATTGCAAAATTAGTTAGTCTCGTGTGTTTACATGATTAGATACTGTTGATGTATTTTGAAGCACAAAATAGTGCATTATAAAAACTTTCACGGAGAAACAGTGGTAATATGTTAATTCTACTTGTAACAGTTGTATTGTTTATATTTTCTTTTTATACGCTTTTTTACAAAGATTTTCACTGGTATATTTCTAATAAAAGCCAAATAATCTCTTAGGGACGAATTTCAAGTAATACAAACCGATTATTCTAAAATGTTTAAAAATGTTACTTAGTCTATAACTGTAGGGAGTAAACTACAAATTACGTTGCCCAAACAATTATCATAATCATTTGGGTGGTTACTTAGATTACCATCAGTCCGTAAAAAATTAATAATAATAGCAGAGTAATAGATAAACAGGCACATGCTTAATGCTGCTTCTTCTTTTCCTTCAAAGGATTATCCTCCTCTCTGTAAGACTTACACTCCCAAACTTACAAGCCACTGCCTTGGGCCAGGAGCAAGCAAACTCTGGATTATAGCATATCCAGGATGGGTGATCAGCCCAAAGACTGGTATGGTGGTGAAGAAGACGGAAATTTAATGTGGTGATGAAAGGGAGGATGAGAAAATTCCCGGATCAAATTATCCAATCCAGCATCGCCTAGCGACCGAGGAAAACTGCGAAAAAATCTTTGGTCAGATTTATCGGCTCCAGGGGTTTGAACCCGGGACCTAAAGAATGCAGGCCATAAACATTACCGCCTGAGGCATTCTGCTCGGTACATGCTTAACACGAAAGATATAATTGCAATAACGTAGCAGTTTGTAATTAAATGTAAATAGTCATCTAAATGACGTTGAGAAACATTAATATGACAATGAAAATAACGTTCAGAAATTCCAAAATAGATCTGAGACAACGTGGCCCACTATAAGTGGGAAAAATAATTAAAGCTTTTTGCAGCATCTCCCATAGTTGTAACCCTGGGATATAGGCAACACATTTGACTGAGACGACGGCAATAGGCAGCAGGATTTATCTGAAGGGGAATGGATATTTCGATGGAGTGCAGTGAATAACATGAAGTTAATGTTTTCTGGCATATTAACAATTGCAGTTATTATGTTCAGTAGATTTAAACGTGCCTGCAATTGTAAGACCTCAAGCCTGTTGTCAAACGTTATCCGGATATTCGTCAGCAGAGCAATAGTGATATTTTTAATCTCAAGTTGAATTTTTAAAGTCAAAACTTTCTAGTCCAGTCACTCATGTTCTGCGCACTAGTTCTATATTAGAAATGAAACCGAGAGGTATTAAAATGTTTGACCTTGGCGAGAAAGTTATGTCTCACATCCTCTTCCAATCTGTTGTTTCAGAAAGTTGTCATTAAGAAAATTGCATACCTACATGGGAAAAGTGGACTAGTGTCATTTTGCTGAAAAGTGAGTCAACAGGCAGTACTTTATAACACAGACTCAAGCTTGTCCTGACAGGTTGTATGATAAGCGTTGTCGGTTGAGCAAGAATGGACTTTTCAAACATCTTTCATTAAGCCACAGGATAATTGAATTTTCTCCTCCCTAGACTTTGCAATTGTATCTGCTGAATTTCCTGATATGTGATAGGGTGACTCGGTAGAGAAATATGAACTAAGTACTGATTATACTTAGGTTAAAATATTAGCATATGACAATTTCTGTTTTCTTAGAATGCCTACCAGTTTTTGGCAACGAGCTTCCGTTTGCTTGAACTTTGTATCTTGTGCCATTATTTTCTTAAAGTCAGGAATTAGATGTTTTGTAGCTTGTATCTGGACGAAATCGAGGTTTTACATGCTTCAAGGATTTTTTTATTTGGCCACCAAGGAACAAATGAGATTTTCTGCTGAATCACTGACATCGACTTGTTATTATTTATTCATTTCGAAATTTAAATCCTCATAACATAATTTTATTGCATTCTCTGACCTACCTCCATGATGGGGTAGCGTATCTGCCTCACATTCAAGATGCCCCGAGTTTGAATTTTGAATGGGATAACTTACAGGGCTAATATTTTGTTCTGAATTTGCCTTAAGCTTCAATACGAAATGTAGAGATTAATTTTTATAAGAACATTGGATCACATAAATAACGAAATAGACGTGTGTAAATGGTCAAATTATTTAGACAGAATGGACAATATAAGACTTCCAAAAAAATTTATTATTACTAATCTTCTGGTAAAAAAAGATGCAGGCAGATCATGTAGAAGATGGAAGGATTACTGTGAGCAAAGATGTCTAAACCATGGAATGAAGAAGAAAGATGAAGATGCACTACCAAATATGAGAATTTTTATTTACTTTGACAAATATATTTAAATTATTATTACTTCTTTAATTAATATTTTAAGAGGTATACTCTGTATTTTGTATTTCTAACTTTAAAATAATGCTATAGAGGAAAACGCGTGTTTTTTATTTTTAGACTAATCTCGAAAAACATTCAACGGAATTTGAAACTCTTTCATCGTTGAAAAAGCTGTGTTATTTTCTTCGGATATAGAGTAAAACATACTTCCAAAAATCTTAATTTGGCTGGAGGGCAGTTCATATTCATGTCATCCTGTTTCGTTGAACATGAATATCATAGGATCAGAGGATTATTTTCCCCTTTATTGACAACATTGCGGAGTTTTTAACGACTTTAATGACTTCCAGGATAAAAGGAGAGGCCCAAAATCTTTAAAATTAGGTTATTGGAGTGGGGTTTGTATATAGTGTTAATGTCATTGAATTTCTCTCTGATTTCTTTGAACAGTGTTATCAGGGAATACTTTTGGTTTGAATCTTGGTATTTAAAATCTGGAAAAATAATAAGCCACTCTACGACTTTAAAAGGCTTCCTCTATCCTCACTTTGAACCCTATAAATACAAATGAGCACTCTTAGACCTAGTTAGATAAAATCTGTACACTTTCTCTGCAAGACACGACGGAAACTATCGACTAGTACACAACTTTCGAAAAATATCTCTGCAGTTTTTTAAACCCCATATGTAGAATTCTAACTTGTTTACCAATCTGAATAAAATATTCTACTACTATACTATAGGATCTGGAAAAATTATACGTATGTAAAATTAACCTCAAATAATTATTTTTAATAACAGAGAACATTTAAATCACTAAAAACGAATGTGCTTTAATTTTCCGCCTTACATACAAGACTATGCACTTTCTGCATTTGCGCTGTAATATTCGGCGAAAATGTAAGCTTGTTCACAACATTCAGAAACTACCCCTACTCATATTTTCAACCCCTAAGTAAAAATCTACACAATTTGACCAATCTGGACAAAACTTTGGATATTTACGCTTTAGATACCTGCGGCAATTGTAGGCTACTCACGACTTTCAAAAACTACCCCGTCCTCCTTACTTCAATCCCTTATATTTAATCTATATGGGTATAAATTTATACACTTACGCAGTGGACAATCTGAAGATTATAAACAACTTTAAAATTTTCAAAAATTATTTAAATCAACATTTTTAACCCCTTATGTGCAATGTTGTATCATTTAGCTGATGTAAAGCTTACATACAAATTTACATTGTTATTGTATTGTTACATATAACTGTATTATACCACTTAAATCTTTATTGCATTATTTAAAACTCTTTACATTGCACTATATTGTTCAGAAAATTGTTAATTTAAGCTGGTACAGAATTTTTATACTGTTACACATCTTAATTATTGTTAATTGAATTTAATACTATTTAAGAAGTGTTTAAAATGTTCACTTAGGCAACTACAAATAAAGCAATTAATCTAAAATTAATATTGCATGATCTGAATAAATATGGAACTTATACATTAGAATCTAGATAAAGCTAGCCGTATTTTTATTTTAACCAGTTATGAACGGATTTGGACGAAACGTTGGATATTTATGCTTTAAGGTACGATAAATATTATAAGCAACATGTGATATTGAAAAAAAGTTTTGTAACACTAGTATCATATACTTTATAGCTTATAACTTTCTGTGTCATTAAAATGCTGAACCTCCTGTTAAAAGTGAATAAGGTTGCGACTAGAAAACGTGTAATGTAACTTAGGAAGCCAGTTGATAGTATTACGCCTTTTACGCCCATTCTGTATGTGAGAAATATATTAACTATAAATGCAACATTGTAGCTGTTTTCGGTGATATAATATAAAATAAATACACTAGGTACTAGACTTCTAGCCCAGTTCCTACTACAAACTTAACGCCTTTACTTTAATTGTGGTGGAATTGTCATAAGACTGAAAACTTCATCGCACAGGGAAATTAAAATACTGAACAATCACCTTTAAAGATTTCACTTCCCTTGAAATGTTATCCACATGGTCATTAAGTTATCACGTGAATACATTTAAACACCAGGGCCTAAAATCAACTAAGGAGATCAAAAACGAGTTAAAATGTTAATGTTTTTCAAATCTATAACTATAGATTCCTAACTATAACTTCACGGATGTTTGTCCTTAGAATGTTGAGACAGTTAATGTTCTTAAGTGATAAAGATATACATTTTATTTTTCATGTAAATATCTTTAATGTGTTGTATTTTAAGAAAAATCGCTAGAGCCATTTTTCAGAAAATCAACATTATTGAAAAATGTTTCATGTAAAGGGTAGTTTGGGTGGGAGATTTTATTGAAAATCTTTATGTAGCATTCTTGGAAGATACTGAATAGAATACGAAGTTTGATTCTTATCCGAATTTTCGTTTTTGAGTTATGCTTTTCACAGACACATACATGGACATGTTAACAAAAATGTTTTATTTGGATTCAGAGGGCTTCAAAGCAGCATTTCCTGTCGTCCTCCGTGGACTAGTGGTACCGTGCTAGCCTCTAGTTCACAAGATCGCGGGTTCAAACTCGGCGGAGGGCGATGGATTTTTTCGGGCGTAAAAACCTTTAGATGGTTTCCTTCGGAAGGGAAGTAAAGCCGGTGGTCCGGTGTCGTAGATTTATGGCACGATAAAGAACCTCAAGCCTGATAAAGAGGCCTCTGAGCAAAATTACCGGTCTTTCACGCCCAATATAGAATGGGACGCTAAGGACCACAGCAGTTCAAGAGCGTCCATAAATAAAACTCAATTTAATTTAATCTAAGCAGCATTTCTGGTGAAATCTCAGTACAGAATTTTTGGGTGAATGCAATACTTTCTCTATCTGCTATGTACGTGGTAGAGAAAGTAAAACTGCACCGACACATTTTAAGCTAAGTATGTTCTTTGTGTCAAAAGAAAATAATGTTAACCGACATTCAAATTCTCACTTAAACAAATGTGAATATCCAGTGATATAATAATTTATTAAATTAATGAACTGTGCGCTGCTACATCTAAATAACCAATAATCGTGCGTCCCTGGTACCCAAATAAGTATTTTGAGAAAGTATTGCCAACGCCTAACTCGATCGTTCAAATAACCTTATTCACAGCACACAATAAATACCTACATCTGAGGACAAGCTACGTATTCATTACTCTTTCTTACCAGAAGAAATGCATGTGGCACTTTGAATTAACAAACAAATCGAGTTAAAAGTCAGGGCTCTATAGGCTGTCTGGATGAACACGTGTAAATAATAACAACCTAAATTCAAAACCACGGTAAGGTAAGGTGAATTTACCATTAGCAATAAACTCTCATGTCCACATTATGTTACTATTAAACATTTTAATGCACTGAAATGAAACATGAATCAAAAGTTGTTATAAGCACATTATTTGGAGAATCTTTAACGTTTACGTACCTAAACTTTATTTTACAAAACATAGCTGTAACAATTATTTGTGTCGTTACATCTCGACCTCACTGCTGACCTCTATCTGTAAACCTAGAAATATTTACCATATGAAGGGTACTAGATTGAATCTATATCTTAATATTACAAAATATAGCACGATGATGAACAATTTTTATACAAGTTATTTAATTCGTTACCAACCAAGATTAAAAACTTACCTTTGATTACATTCAATAGATTAGTCAGCTCAAATTGGTTAAATAATGTACTTTTTACATTGGATTTTTTACATTGGATTTTAATTGTTTAATTTTATTCTATGTAAACCTGTATAGCAATCTACACTATGTATGGAAACGATACTATAAATATCAATATCAATATTACCACTGTAAATACTATAAGATCAAATTTTCGCCTGCTCATTTTAGTTATGTTTGCTGATACTCCTATAAAGCTATGATGCTAACATATACGATTTAGCACTAATCATATAAATTAGTAAATCTGACGTCAAAACTCCGGCTAACCTAAACACAGAAGTAAGTACATGCCTATTTAGTGCTCACCGCCCCCAAAACGTATCCGATTTGAGCTTTCCAAAGAGTTTAAACGTGCTAACAAGTGGCTCAGAAACCATTAAAGTCCTTTCCTGTAGAATGTTTCTGCAGTAAGATCCTTGCTGTACAGGTCTCACAAAGATAACCTCTGTGGCAGAGAGAGAGAGAAAGAAACGTCTTGGGATAAAGTCTCCATGGAAATGTTCTATGCAACTCACGTCATCATAAAATAAACAGCTGATCCATCGGTGAACATGCGAACAGCGTAGGCGTAAGCGTCTGTTAATGTACTTCAACATGTGTTTGAGAATAAATGCACATGTCTGAGGTTTTGCAACATAACAAAGTTGGATATCAAGAACTGGGTGTTGAAGATACCATGGAGCTCTATCAGCCATACAGGGATCTACAGGATAATCCACAGTAGGGATTTTAAAGTCAGTTTCCTTACAACAATAGCAGTTGCGATAATAAAGGGGACCACATCTGTTATCTGTATTTACCGCTTTGAGAAAACCTACCGATATATAATTTAGACCGCATAATCCCTGTATATCAGAATCAGACTGTAAAACTATTCTACTGGATTGTCATTTCTGAGACAACAAGCTGGAATTACGATCCACCTAACGCCTTGTATAGTTATAAGCTCACTCCGTTACCTATACAAAACAACTGTACTGGACTTCTTGGAAAGTTTGGCTTGGGTTTTATAAATGTGTTTCACAGAAAACTGCCCGAATAAAATATATGGAATAGCTGATTAATTGCTAAAGGAAGTTATTTTAAAAGCAAAAAATCATTAAGGTTATAAAATGTGAAGAAATATGAAGATTTTCATAAAATATGAAGATTGTACCAAATATTAAGGAATGTTATTTTTGTGACGTCAATTGAATTCTACATACTATAAAATGTAAAAATATTTGTAGAAAGATTGTAATTATAGAAAGCGTGTTTTAGAATATGAAAGCTCATATTTTGCCTGTCTATGTTTATAAAATTTATCAAACGAGGCTTACTGAGAAATGCTAGAAAGAATGGCTGACATTAAACAGTAATGTATGACTTCGACGAAGTCATCCCATCCGGGTATACGACGAAGAAACTAAGAGTTATTTCTCGCTTAGAACTGGTCACTGTAAACTAACTTATTCTTATTTCCTGCTCTGTACCATCTGCATGATATTACTTACTGTAAAACCTATTCTACTGGATTGTCATTTCTGAGACAACAAGCTGGAATTACGATCCACCTAACGCCTTGTGTAGTTATAAGCTCACTTCGTTACCTATACAAAACAAACTTATACAACAAAATATAATGAGGTCTTAACTTGTTCATACCCAATTTTATATTCATCCACTTATAATGTACATGTCTTATGACATACTGTATTGTAATTTAATGTTGTTATGATGTCCTTAAGTTTATACGGTCGTGATAAGACTTCATTGTTACAGTGGCCTAACATGAATCAATAAAAATTTCTAGATACAATAAAAGACCATCGGAATAATGATGGACGCTTGCGAAAGAATTGCTAAATTTTTCATTAGGAGATTGCAAAACGTTGCTCTGTCTGTAACATACAAGTGATACAACAAAGGATCAGTAATTTAAGAATTCACCTATATAGCAGTTGAAAGCTGCTTACGTTATATTGATTTATATTCCCTTAGTTTGTGTTTTTTACACAAAAATTCTGTTTTACATTTTTTACTTTCACCTCCGTGGCAGTTTGCAAATAAATTTATCAAATTATTGAATTCAAGTATACATAGAAAACGCAAGATGTATATTTTTCATTCCAATATATCAAGCATGCAGTTGTAGAACGATTTTTGAGAAAATAAAACAACAGGGAACGTTTTTGCAAGTAAAGGGCTGGCTGAAATGGAGAACATTGTTGGAGCATCGTTTGATATCCTTAAGCGGTGTATATCTCAAATATGAAATCGAATGTGCTATTCACAAAAAGACCGATAGACAGAAGTACAGGCAGACAGACAGACCGACAGGCTACTCGCTACTCTCTTCCCACAAACATACACGCACTAACTGACAATTGTTTTCAAGCAAAATATTACCTACTTGTTTGGAATCAAGAACTTCAAAACGTTTATTTCGGGTAAAATATCGATATACAATTTTTTGGTGGAATGTAATACATATTTACCCTACCTTAGATAACTAAGCAACAGGGATAGAAAAGGGTTTATGCTCATCTGAATTAAAGTTTCGAAGTTAGCGTCGTTTAACACTAAGTGTCATGAAGTTGTCTAATTGCCTTTTGTACAATAATTTCGTTACAGTTAAGCACATGTTCTCTCATGCTGTGTTATTTAATCCACTTGGGATGAATAATATCAAGAGAACTCAAAATAAGGATACCTAATATAAAATAATATGCAAACATTTATCAATATAAAAGGTGAGAGCTCTTATGGGAAACTATTTAGAAAATTTATTTTTAACACATCTTGTATTCTATAGGATGAACTACTTAAATTGTTTGCAACATTTTAAGGGTTTTGTAAATGTTTTGAGCTAACGTGTTCACATTTCGTGAGCAGTCTAGAATAGTGCCTAAAAATACTCTGTAGATATTTATCAGAATTCAATAAATTGTAACTGGGAAATGAAAATGTTATACCTTTAAGAATTGCGATTCGTACAAATTTGGAAATGTTCCATATGCCATCTTTGTCATTGTTATTATTTCTACCCATGATCATTTGATATGCTTTGAATTTATGGTAGTCTAAAATCTATTTAATCAAACAAAATATAAAATGGAATAATATTGCTACTTCTAACCTAGTATGATATTTATTTTTTTGATTAACTAATTCACTATTTCCAAGAATTTCAAAAAAATCTGATGTATTGCACTCACATGAATTTCTCTGCTCTTGTACAAACCTTTTTACAAACGCTTATTCTCCATCTACTTCATGTTAATCGAGATAAACATTTGCATAATCTATCTTATTGCTAATTTTCTTGTAGGTACAAGGGGAATATGGTAGGATTTAAACGATAATCAAATCTTTTAAGAGCTGGTTGCTGGGTGGAGTATTCCATTCTCTTTGCACGTCCAGGACAAAAAAACGAATAACGAATTCCTATTTGTGAAAAAGTGTAAGCATTGGAAAATTCAAACAAATAACAAGGAATATCTCGCAAATGGTTCACTAGACATAAATGTATATGACATAAATTATGTGTTTTAACGAGATCTACATTTCTTGTGTAGAAGAATGTTATCTATCTCTTATGGTTTACCAGTTATGGAAAAGCCATTCAGGGAGAAAAGAACTTTTGGGGACATTCTCAGAAAACTCACGATATACATTTTATTTGTCATGAAAATATCTTAAATATATAATACTTTTATCAAAATCGTTAGAGCCATTTTTGAGAAAATAAAAAATTTGAAAAATCTTCCATGTAAAGGGTAGATTGGGGTGGGATTTTTTTGAGTTATGCTGTCCTCACAGACAAACCTTTTAGTAGAAGTGCTTTTTTTAATTTGGGAGGCCTCAAAACACGTATTTTCGGTGCAATCTCGGTATCGAATTTTTGGGTGGAATGCAATACCTCTCTTACTTAACTACGAAGTAGAGAAAGTATTAAAAAGTGAACATCCTACAGATTATTTGCAATGACGTCTAAAAGTCTTGTGTCCAAGTCCTCCCAAAATGGTTGACAAAGTATCCTAGAAATCTACCTTCGAAAAAAAATAGATTGTAATAAAAAAGTATATATTATATGGGTTTTTAATAATGGACACTGACATGGATTTTTCACAATCGTGGCTATAGGTTTGACTTACATTAGAGAGAGTTCATTGTTGAGAAATTGAAAAACCAAAAATTTAACAAATTTTGGTTTAAAAATCTCATGCTTCACACTTAACATTACTTTCTCTAGCCATGACTTCACATTAGCTCCTTATATATTATAGTATTCTCATAAAACGCAATGCTTCTATTAGTGTTACGTTACCATATAGTTATTACTAGAAATAGTCTCAAACTAAGCAGCATGGACTAGTTTGGGTGTACGAGGCGCATCCAGAAAGTAAGCTTCCCGATTTTGTTTCGTTTAAGGTAAACGTATTTAGCCAGGTAACAGATGTGTAACAGATCTATGACGTATCAGTCATATTCCGGCCGGACAGGTCCCGCCTGGTGCCAGTAGCGCGGCAGCAATGGCCCGAAATGGCTGCTGTTATCCGTTCTCCCGCCGTCTACGAGGTTCGGTCAGTGATAAAGTTCCTTACTGTGCAAAACAATGCGCCGATCGAAATTCATCGTCAGCTCTGTCAGGTCTACGGTTCGAGCATCATGAGCAAACAGATGGTGCGTCGCTAGTGTAGGCAGTTTTCCGAAGGTCGTCAAAGTGTCCATGATGAAGAGTGCAGTGGGCAACCGTCCCTCATCATTGATGACCTTGTTGAGCTGGTGTGGCAGCGCATCGTGGAGAACCGTCGCTTCACGATTACGGTGCTCAGCAGCTATTTTCTGTAGATATCGCGATCCTTGATGAAATTGTCACTAAGCACCTGCTGTTCAGGAAATTGAGTGCCACGTGGGTGCCAAAAAATCTGACAACCAAACACAAAACGAAACGCTTAGCAGCAGCACTGACATTTCTGCAGCGATATCACGATGACGGCGACGAGTTCCTCGACAGGATCGTCACGGGCAATGAGACGTGGATTTCGCACTTTACCCCGGTAACCAAGCAGCAGTCAATGCACTGGCGTCACAGTGGATCTCCGGTCAAAACGAAATTCAAAATGATTCTGTCGGTGCAGAAAATGATGTGTATGTGTTCTGAACAGGAAGGGCATTCTGCTCATTGACTTCCTGCCCAGAGGTGAAACAGTGAACGCTGATCTTACTGTGAAACATTGCGGAAATTGCGAGAGCCATTCAAAATAAGAGGCGTAGAAAACTTACTGCAGGTGTTGTGCTGCTCCATGACAAGGCTCGTCCACATACGGCTGGGTGCACAGCAACAGTTCTGCAGGAGTTCGGCTGGGAGCTGTTTGAACATCCACCATACCGTCGTGATCTTGCTTCCAGCGATTTCTTTCTTTTCTTGTACCTCAAGCAATTCCTGTCCTCCGGTCAGCGTTTTGACAACGGCACGGAGCTGAAGACAACTGTCACACGCTGGTTCCATTCACAGACGGCAGACTTATACGACACAGGAATACAAAGGTTGTTTCCACGATACGACAAGTGTCGAAAAATAGCTCAAACATTGCTGTACCTGTTACCAATAAACGTTTCGTGTAACTATGTATTCTTTGGTTTTAAAAAATAGGAAAATTTAGCTTCCGGATGCGCCTTGTACAATATGAAAGACAAGAAATAAATGCTCGCATATGCTCCTTATATATCATAACATTCACATAAACCCGATTTTTCTATTAGTGTTACGTTACCATACAGTTATTACTAGAAATAGCCTCAAACTAAGCGGCATGGATTAGTTTGGGTGTACAATATGAAGAGCCAAAAATAAAATGCTCGGGTAATGTAAGTTAGGTAGTTTGTTTCTAATTAGGTAACACACGAGGGAAAAGCAAGATTCGCCTGTATTCTAGGAGGTTTGTAGACGCCGCCTGACAGTAGACCCTGGGGATTCTTAGATACATATGATACATAGCAAATCAATAAATACGATAAATCTCGTACAGAGCAACGAAAGTTTCAAAAAAAGTTAATGTTACGGAAAATGTATAGTTGAACAAGCTTTACACTTATTGTGCCGCAAGTTCATGGTTTGCCAGCTAAATAAATTTCCTACGGAATCAATAGCACTTCAGCCGCTAAATTTTAAGAAATACATGCTTTTAGTCACGCAAATATCTTAAACATTGCACTTTAATTAAGATCGTTATAACAGTTTATGAAAAAAATAAAAATTAGGAATCAAAGGGGAACGTAAAGTGTAATTTGAGTTGGGAAATTTTTTGAGGGGGGCAAATCTTGTCTTACTTTGGAAGACGCTGAAATTCAATACTAAGTTTGTATTTATCTGACTTGTATTTTAGGTTCGATCTTAACATACATACACATACACACGGAATAGATTTGTTAAAAATGCTGCTTTTTGGTTCCCAGGATCCTAAAAAGCGCATTCTCAAAGAAACCTCGATATTGAATTTTGGAGGGATTGCAATATTACCCCTATCCACGATAAGTGACAAAGAAAGCAAAAACGGTACCCACGTACCCCTTAGTGATAAACATTTCATATCGTATCATTTCCTTGGAAGATGCTGAAATTAAATACACATATACGAATCGGGCATTTTGCTCTTGAGTTTATTCACACACACACGTACACGCACAAACGATAGTGACTGTTGTTAAACATGTTCTGGTTCAGGAGGCAACAAAACGCGTATTTAGGAATGGAATTTTTTGGAATGCTATACTTCCTTGATCACCATGGACAAGTGGCATAGAAAGTAAAAGTAGATCGTAAGCACTCTCAAGTATATTCATCCAACAAATTGGGTATTTAACATTCAAATTTTAAATTATAAACACTGTTGCATCTAATGTAACGATTACTGTATAAATATTAAGCAGTTTAATTACAATAGGATGAGTCATGTGACAAGAAATTCCCGAACAGTATCAAAAATATATAACAGAATTTCAAAAACTTTTTTTTTATATCCTAAAATTATGTATATTTCTAACAGTGGAAGCTTGTTGAAGAGTTTACAACTCAATACCACATGACTATATCAAGTTTTGGATATTAGATTATTATGGCTATTTCGAGCTTCGGGTAGATGTACGAGGGCGAATTGATAAGTCAGGGACTTTTTAAAGAAAATAATATTCCTAAAAAAATAATTTTTTTTCTCAACATAGTATCCTTTTAATTCAATACACGTTGTCCATCGTTTCTTAAATTTTTTATCCCTTCCAAAATATATGATTGTTTTTGAAGTCTGCAAAATATGAGATTTTTTCTGCCATGGCGTGTTCACCGGACGTGAGTTTCTTCCCAGCGCGAATTTTTCAGGTTTACGAAGAGGAAAAAGTCGCTCGGAGCCAAATTTGGAGAATATTGTGGGTGAGGTAGCATATCGTAGCCAATTTCCACAAATTTTGCGATGGCAATGGTTGACTTGTGTGTGGGTGCATTATCCTGGTGAAAGAGAACCTTTTTCCTCACCAAATGGGGTCGTTTCTTTAACAATTCCTTGTGAAACTGGTCCAGCATTGCGGCATAATATAAACGGGTGATAATTTCGCCCTTTTACAGGTAGTGGATGTCTATCAATCCTTGTGAATCCCAAAAGACAGCTACCATGATTTTTCCTGCCGACAGAATGGTTTTCGCTTTCTTTGGTGCAGGTTCGCCGAACGAAATCCACTGCTTTGATTGTTGTTTGGTTTCACGTTGATGGTAATGGATCCAAGTTTCATCAAGGGTTATATAACACGCCGCAAAAACTCATTTGGGTTCATCCCTGTGAAATAGTCACCACACGATTCCAGTTGTTTTCAACTTTAGCAGTCGCGGCACACATCTTGCTGACAGTTTTCTCAAAATTCGTGCAGAATGTTCTACACCCGTTCACTCGAGATGTTTACGGTCTTGGTTATCTCACGGATTTTCACTTGGCGGTCTTACAACACAATATCGTGAACTTTGTTCGCCATTTCTTCTGTGTGACCTCAACCGGCCGTCCTGTTGGTACGTCACCTCTTGTGCTCTAATGGCCACATCGAAATTCTGTGAACCACTTCATCACATGACATGGTTCAGGAGTGGAGTCCCCATAATACTTGTTCAGCTTTTCTTTCTTTTCCTTCACGTCTTACCACGCAAAAAGTAGTGCTTTATCAGAACACGAAATTCGCTTTTCTCCATTTTCTACCAAGCAACACACATCTGCCCATTTTAGACGCTCTCAACAATGTTCTAAGAAACAAATGTCGACGAATTTCTACGATTATACCCAGAACAGATATAAGACTTAGGTGCAAACAAGAAACCTGTGATTAGAACGCTATCTCTCATCAAAGTCATAGACTTATCAATCGCCCTCGTATGCTGATAACAGATACAAAATCATATAAATGATTGAAAGTATATAACATATTAGAGTATACATATAGCAAGGGAACTGTAATATTTAACCATTATACAATTTCATATTCAGATGAAACTGAAAAAATCACAATAGGCAATTAAAATTGTATTATACTTTGGATATTTTTAAATCCTCTGGAAAATACCTACAGTATAAACATTGGATTATGAGGGCGTCACTGTAAATTTTTAGAATATCAAACAACGATTAGTTTTAAAAATTTAAATTATTTTATTCTTTTTAAGAATATTCCCCTTTAACATCATTTTTGCATTCGATAAAACCAGTCTTTAAAGCAATGATGCCTCTCCTCCTGAGATACTTCAGGAACCAGGTTTTTATAATGTTCTACTGCTTCATCTGATCACAAAAAAGTGATTCCAGACATTTTATCTTTAATGTTTGGAATCAAAAAGACATGGCTGTATGCTGGAGCACCATGGTCAGCACCATGGACACATATATTCAGTTGTTAGTATGCGGCGATGCGTTATCATGTAATATTATTTTTCATTTTGGGCGTTTTTCCGAACTTTTTCAAAAATTTGCGGTAAAGAGACATTTGCGTACAAATCGGCAGTGAAGGTACGTGTATATTCTAATGATATAGTAGCAATATGGCCAGTTTTAAAACAAAAAACTATCAATCATCTTCTTATCAGCACTACGATTTCGTCGGATTTTTGTATGCTTAAGTTCTGTTCGAAAGACCATTGAACCGATTGACTTTTCTTTTAAGGATCATAACAATAAATCGAAATTTCATCACCAGTAACGATATTCCAAACCAAATTTGAAGTGCCTCCTTGGAATTTTTCCATAGTTTTTCTGCGCCAATCAATGCGTTGATGTTTTTGATTGGGAGTCAGTTTATGTGGAATCCATCGAAAAGTTTTCTCATATCTAACTGCTAATGTAAACGTTTTTGGATTTGACTCATACCAATGGCCAATATTGCCCAGATAAATTCATAAGATGTTCGGCGAACTCCAAGCATTGCTCGAACACAGCGGTAAAAAATATTTTTATCAGTAACAGCAGTTTTCTTGGCCGTCCTTCACGAAACTCATCACTAAAGACAGGACAAAACTGTATTAGTTATAAATTGTTGCCTTAGATGAGGGTTCTTCGCCAAATGCATTTCTAAGCAATTTTCATATCGTTTAGACATTAATGACGATTTAAATCGCCAAAATCATAGCCTGAAAATGTTCTCTAGTCAAATTAATTTTTAGATGTACACAAAATCTTTAAATGGTGATAATTAACAAACTATTGGATCAAATCGAAAAAACTATACGGCAATCAACCCGCAGAACTTTACAAAGTAGCCGTCAAATATAAACAACCTTAATTTTTTTTTAGAAATATGACATTCTAAAAATGTTCAGTATCGCCTCGTATAATAACATTAATAACTTTTTCGTAGTAGTTTTCTTCCTTTTTTGTTGCAGTAAATTAAAATTATTCGTGCAATATAAAAGAGATGGGTTTTTCTGTTTAATATCAGATCTAAATAAAACTAGACATACTATTAGTTTGTTCAGGAATTGGACATAAATTGGCCTCATCAAGTGAAGTAGTTGTTACTGGAAACAGACGATGAAGGACTATGCTTGCGGCGTGTTGAGAACAGTAGTTTGCCATATATAATTCCATTCTATTCTAATTAGCTCGCTGGTTGGCCGTTCCGCTCCAAAAAGAGATCCTAGTGCTGCTCTATAATTTTGCCTGATGGATAGATTCGTGAATACGCAGTCGCCGCCGCACGTCTGCACAGCCCTAATATGATCGAGTTAATGTTTCAATTACACTTAACAGGCAAGGAAATGTGACACAATCTGTGATATGATTACAAGTTAGGACCGCCGGTGTGTTTGTTCACTTATTCATACACAATAGGGTACTATACTGTACTGTAATGCCCTCCGCAACGCGCCTAAATGCTACATGAATATGAAAAACGCAAAGCTATATCAAAATAGATTTTAAATGCCTCGTGAGTTTGTTACTATTTAATTAATTCCCTTTGATTTTCTTTATCTTTCAAATGTGAACTAATGTCATCTATCCTACTTTATGTGTGTTATGGATAAACGATGAAACTACCGCTTCAATTAAGACAGAGAAAGTGTTGCATTCCATCTAAAATATTTCGATATGTCACATTCACATGGTTTTCCCTACCCAATCTTCATCAAAATATTCTTAAAAATGCTTATTTGTAGAAATTGTTTTATTATACACTTCCTTGTAGGTACAATCGGAATAGGAGAGTACAGTAGGCTTAAGCGATAATCAAATATTTTAAGAGCTGGTTGCTATGTAATGGCTTTGAAATTCCGTTCTCCTTGCATAAGAAAAAAATGAATAACGACTTCCCATTTGAGAAAATTACAATTCAAACCAATAACAAGGAATATATAGGAAATGGTTAACTACACAAAAAATTATTTGAAATAACTTGTGTGCTTTAACGAGATCTACATTTTTGTGTAATATCTCTTACGGTTTACTAGTTATACAAAAGCAATCCAGAATATAGAGAACTTCGGGGACTACTCGCAGAAAATTCAAGATATACATTATTTGTCATGAAAATATCTTAAACATATAGTATTTTAATTGAAGTCATTAGAGCCATTCTTGGAAAAACATAACTTTCAAAAACTTTCCCATATAAAGCGTAATTTTGGGAAGGGAGATTATTCTTGAAAATTCTCGTATCGTATCCTTGAAAGATAGAAAACTTAAATACCAAGTTTGGTATTTAACCGAATTTTCGTTTTTGAGTTATGGTTTTCACAAACACTTACACAGACAGACACAAACACGGAACGTTCTCTAAAAATGCTTTTTTGGGTTCAGGGAGCCGCAAAACATAGGTATATCTCCCTACATCGAATTTTTGGGAGTAATAAAAAACTTCCCCTACTTACTATATGTAGTAGAGAAAATAATAGGTGGTGTGTTATATCCATTCCACTTTCACTATCCTCTCTTCTATGAACCATTCTTAAAAAAGAATCAGAAGTGAACCAAAAGTCGGGTCCTCTGCTCTTAACCAGCTGTTCACTTCTGATTGATCTTCGTCATGGTGTTAAAGTGCTTACCTCCATGATGACCTTTGAGTCAGGGGAACATGCGAAAATAACTTGGTAAAAGATGAATATGGAGGATGCGAGAAAACTTCCCAGTTGTTTCTTCTGAGTTCCGCCTGGTTCAAGATTCAACTTGGAAGTTATCTGTATCCTCCGTATTCACCGGAGCTTGTCCCAAGTGATTTTCACATGTTCCTCCAACTCAAAGCTAAGCACTCTTAACACCGATGATGAAGTCAAATCAGTGAACAGCTGGTTGCGAGCACAGGATCCGACCTGGTACAACATTGGCTTGGAAAAACTTGTGTCACGTCCCCAAAAATGCTTGGAAAAACATGTTGACTGTGTAGAAAAGTAACAGAAGGATTTTAATATATAAATAAAACTAATTTAATATGATCAATTGTGTGTAATGTTTTTACTTTCTCTACTACGTATAGTAAGTAGGGGAAGTATTGCATTCCACCCAAAAATTCGATACCGAGATTTCACCGGAAGTACATATTTTGAGACCTCCTGAATCCAAAAAAAGCATTTTTGGAAACATGTCCGTGTGTGTGTCTGTGTGTGTGTGTGTCTGTGTGTGTGTGTGTGTGTCTGTGTGTGTGTCTGTGTGTGTGTCTGTGAACAGCATAACTCAAAAACGAACAGTCGGATAAACACCAAACTTGGTATTTAGGTTCAGTATCTTCCAGAGATGCGACACGAAGGTTTTCAAGAAAATCCCCCCACCCCAGACTACCCTTTACATGGAACATTTTTCGAAAATTTTAATTTTCTCAAAAATGGCTCTAACGATTTTGATTAAAATATCATATGTTTAAGATAATCTTATGAGAAATGAAATGTATATCTCGAATTTTCTGGGAATGTCTCCAAAAGTATTCTTCATTGTGAACGACTTTTGCATAACTGGTAAACCATAAGAGATAGACAAAATTTTACTACACAAAAAATGTAGATCTCGTTAAAATACACAACTTATGTCATATACATTTCTTTTGTTGAGTGAACCGTTTTCGAGATATTGCTTGTTATTCCCTTAAATTTTCCAATACTTATACTTTTTCTCAAATTCGTTATTCATTTTTGTATGTCCTGGACTTGCAAAGAGAATGGAATGCGCCGCATAGCAACCAGCGTTAAAATATTTGACCATCGCTTAAAAGCTACCATATTCCCCTTGCATCTACAAGAAAATTAGCAATAAGATTGACATCTCGATATCTCGATTAACATAAAGCATATGGGGAATAGGCGTTTGTAAAAATAGTTTGTACAAGAGTAGAGAAAGTCATGTGAGTGTAACACATCAGATTTTTTTTTATAAAATAGGGAAACTTACTTATTGGACGCCCCTCGTAGCTTTGAGTTTTGGTATTCACAGTCAGACACACGGACACACACGCACACGCACATGTACATACACGCATACACATGGAAGTTTTTCTAGAAATGCTTTTTTAGACTCAGGGGCCTCAAAACGTGTATTCCCAGTGAAATCTCGGAATTGAATTTTTGAGTGGAATACAGCATTTTCTCTACTTACTATTAACTCAATATCCAGATTTCATCGTAATTACAGGTTTAAAAGTTCCCTGAAATAGAAAAGTGTGTGAGTGAGTGTGCCTGTGTGTTTCACAACTTTTAAGACTTCTGTTTGAGCACTGCTTCTTACAGTTTAAATGTATCTGATCTAGCACGGCAACATGCCGGTACGACGTTTAAACTTCCCAAAATGCGAATCCGTTGGGGAATTTAATGTCGTACCAGCATGTAGCTATGGTAGCTCAGTAGTTAGAGTAACCGCACGGAAACGGGGAGATCCGTGGTTCAAATCCCGGCGATGGCAATGAATTTTTCAATCGTCTGATTCTATTTTTCAAAAATTTAATCGTTTTAAACACTACGTCTAGCAAAATCACAATATAAATTCTAAGCAAGACGGTGAAAAACTATTATAACTCTTGTAAAAAAAATAAATCTAATCCCAACCCAATAAAATTGCTAGCGATACACGGCACTGAAAACGGAACAGTACAATATATTTATTTTCTCCGCATAGAAGGTAGGGGCAGTGCTGTCTTCCATACAAAAAGTCTATCGAGATTTCACCATAGATGCATACTTCGAGGCTCCCTAATCCCAAAAAAAAAGCGCTTTTGGAGAAACGTCCATGTGTATGTGTGTGGTTTTGTGCGCGCGTGAGTGGGTGGGTATGTAGATTTTTATGTATGGATTTAAACAACAAAGAGTCAAATAAATATCAAACTTCATACTTAAGTTCAACACCTTTTCAATATTTACCAGAAAATTTCTACACCCTAAACTGCCCTTTACATGAAAAACGTTTTGTAATTTTTGATCTTCTCAAAACTGACTAACGATTTTGATTAAAATACCATATGTTTATTTGCATGACTAATCAAACATATATCTTGAATTTTCTGTGAATATTCCGTGAATCCTCTTCATAATATTTAAAATTATTAATTAAATTTTTCAAATTCAAGAAAAAAATATTATAATTAAGTTTAATATACTTTGCAGGTCGAAACTGATTACAATTAATTTGTTTCTTACTTATATTAATAATGACATTAATATACCTCTAATGTGGTTAAATTATTGCATAATTTTCTAAAAATTCCCTTTTTCCTCTTTCATGTTCATTCTGAATGAATTTTTCATACTTCTGCAATACTGGTAAACCATAAAGATAGAAAACAACTTCGAGCCATAGGGTTTTAAACCTGTTGCGGCTTCTTTATTTGTTATATGCATCTTTTTTGCTGGTATGTCAATATTTCGCTTTCCAGTTGGTACATATTCAGCAATTATTTTTGGAACTCTATCTTGGGTAATGCATTTTATGTGTTTCCAAAAATTTTGTTGAATATGCAGATATCATTAAAACACGCAATCTCTATCAAATACATTTTCTGCGCCATTAGCCATTTCCGAGATACTCGTCGCTATTGGTATGAAACTTCCAATACCTCTACAATTCTTGAAGCGCTAAGGTACAATACTTCTGTTTCTAGTGAATCCATACCTTTCTCTATAACCGAATATGTAATGAAGCTATTTATAAAAACGCTTATTTTGATTAATAAGAAGTGGATAGAAAAATAAGCTTTTGTAAGAAAAGCTTGCAGGTGAGATATGAAGCTAAACGATAGTGTGTAGAAAAAGTTGTCAATGTAACTCACCGTAAGATATAATTTTTTTACCATACTGTAGGCATGGTTTACAGCATGAATATATTTTTTTGGAATAATGTCATACATTTAGCAAGCCACGTGTCATCTCATCAGATGCCTTATCTATTTGATACATTTAAAATAGAAACCCACCACATATGGAAGGAGTAGAAAACATGGGATTATTTTAAGAGTTTACTTTCACTGGGAGAATTGAGAGAATATATCTAACGCTTTTCCTCTGAAAGTTCACTTAACTTCACAAACAATGTAGGTCGAAACTTTCTCTTTGCATTTTGCGAGCTTTGAATAGTTCTTCACCGCAGAGTGAAAGCTATGTTTTAATGAATGGAACATCGCTGAGTGGTTCTGTAACCGGAGATTGAACAATATCGAATCAAAATTAACTACTTTAAATGAAAAACGAATTCCATTCCAACCATTTCAGAGCTACTTTTATAGTTTTGTAATTCCACAAGCATTCACGCGTAACACCAAACTTCTGATGAAGATAATATGATACGTTTAAATTTGTGGTGATTAATATGGTGATTGCGGTGATTGTTAAAATCTTATTTATATATCTTACCTATCATAATATCTTATTCATATTGGATGATATACTAGTTTTCTACATTTCTCTACTAGTACTTGCACTACGTAGATGAATTACTGTATTCCACGAAACGTTTATGTCGAGATTTCACCGGTAATATGTTTTGAGGCCCCCTGAACCCAGAAAAGCATTTATAGAAAAAGCTCCGTGTGCATATGTGCGTGTCTTTGAGCAGAATAACTCAAAAACGAGAAGTCCGATAAATACCAAGCATTGTATTTAAGTTCATTATCTTCCAAAAATGCGACACAATTTTTCTCCACACCAAACTACCCTCTACAAGGAACGTTTTTTAAAGTGTTTAATTTTTTAAAAAATGTCTAAGAATTTTGATTAAATTATATCGTACGTTCAAATTATTTACATGACAAATAAAATGTATATCTTGAATTTTCTGAAAACAGCCTGTGAAGCCCTCTTCATAACTGGTACTGGTAAACCGTAAGAAATGTACAAAAGTTTACTAAACAAAAAGTGTAGATTGTATCAAAACATATTTTTGTTTTGGAGTTAACTACTTCCGAGCATTTTCTTGTTAATAGTTTGAATTTTCAAACACACATACTTTGCTCAGCTTCATGTAAGATGCTATTTTGTTTTCTCGTGGCCATGCAAAAATGGAATTTCAAAGCCATCACATAGGGACTCTCTCTTTAAAAAACTGACAATGACTTTATCTATTGTACACTACAATAAAATGTGTAAATGTTTTTGGATATCAAAAAGAAGTTAACAGTATAATAAGCTTTTATAAGAATAGTTTGTAGAAGAGTGAGAAGAGAAAGTCATATGAGAGCAACGCATCGTAATTTTGTTTTTGCATTGAGCAGTAAATATCATTAAATTATCAATATATGTATTTTAACACTGATTGGTTATTTGTTTTTTGATTTTTTTAGCAGATAATTTTACATCTGGGATAATTTAAATACTACCGCCTTAGATATTTGTTAAACAATAGAATTCAATCGCGTTTTCGTTACATTTCTTAGACATGAATCCAGTACTTCAAAGTATAAGATCTTTTTACACCGAAGAATTGTTTTGTGCTGAGATATGTTATTTTGTAGTCATCATGCCTATAAATTATTTTAAGGGACCAACAGTCCCCTTAAACCACGCCTTATATGCAAACGGTAGAAAAATCGGCAACTATGCCTTCTTCTTCTTCCTCCTCTCTGCATAATTATATACTAGACTTTGCGGCGGTACCATGGGAGGTGCTGTGCGTCAATTTGGTGGCACGGGATTTGCAGGAATGGTCCCGGCTTCGATGTTAGCTCAGGGACTTGCATGGATCTTGAATCTAGGGTTGGTGGATTCATTTTCCTGTCCGTTTATTTCCCGCGACCGTTTTAAAATCTGACTTCTGCTATTATCTCGCCACAAACACGCGCATTTATTTATTGCTGTGCTTCATACCATCGCGCCTATCCGCCGACACATTCGTTTTCAGAACAACCTCCAAGGAGATGCCACGGAGAAGAAGTGTTTTCTAAACTCTCCTGTATCTTTATTTCAAATTTCTTATCTCCCAATTTCACTATCACATGATTTCTACTTTCTTTCTTATTGAATGCCTGAGGCTTTGAGAACATTGACCTTTTTCTATACATCTGCTTTTCAGGCGACCTAACGGTACACTAACAACGCGTATTCTCTTCTCACTCGGTTAGAATAAGGGAAAAACCAACCCCCGTTTCTTGCCTGCTGCTGACACTGTCTTTTCAACCCATTTTCACCTTTACATGTAATGCTCACTTCCCAGTCTTATTTAATAATACTATTCCTACTGCTATTAATACTTATATTCTCTATGGGTATAATTTTATATTTAGCTACTCAGAACATACTGCTTCAACTTTCAGAACATTCATTCCTCAACCAAAAGTCTTTCCAACGTTTCTTTGGCCTTCGAGATGGCCTCCTTCCACTTCTGGTAAGTTATCTCGTGATATGCAAAGCGTCCTATTTGGTGACATTCGAGATACCTGCAGGTTCCATTCGTATCTTATAATATTTACCCATTCATTTTGTAGCTCGAATGTCCAAATAGCTAATTATTTCATTTTTAATTGTATCTCTCCTTTTTATATAGGATTATGTTTCTAAGATCTGCATCGGTTTTGATATATCAGCTCTAGTCTCTGAGCCATATGTCAGTAGTGGCCTTTTTACTATTTTGTAAGTTATAGTTCTTATTTCCTCACCGGCTGCGTGCTCGGTGTTCTACGCATAGCCTTTTAATTTCGAACAATGGTTGAATTATTTCATATACCCCTAGCCGTTTTTATTAACCCTTAAGTAGTCGCGTGGGGTCATTAGTGACCCCATGAATTTATAACTAATATTCTCTAATCATTTTCGATACTTTATCCAGGTATTCACATATATTTACATTATTATACAATTGTTAAATAAAATTCAGGTAGCAATCTTAATTCTTGAATAATAATTATAATTTACATCCAAAACAAATTACATAACAAAATTGCTGTGAATGATATGTGTACATGCTAACAGATGCATGGATACTGCTTCTAAAATAAACAAAAAATAAGAATGAAATTGTATATTGTAAATTTCTTTTAATAATTTATTTTAATTCTAAACTTGATTCTTGTTATTATTTTGATATAACATTTTTCATTTCTCCAATGCACTTTACACAGTGATTTTTAAGTTACACTACTAGTAGCGTGGGGTACCAATTGAACCGAAGACAAACAAAGACTTTGTACTCGGAAACGAGGGCAGCCACAATGTCAGCAATAATAATTGCAGCAGAACGACAACACAATTCAGGGAAGGTACTGGCAGGGAGATGCTGTTGTGTTGTCAACGACATTAAATAAATATCACTAGAAATATTAATGGGGTCATTTTGACCTCCATGCGGCTACTTAAGGGTTAATCTAGAAGATTTTTTATGGTAAATCCCCTTCTTTATCACTATTAATTGCAATTTTGCACAGCCCTGGCTACTTCCAAAAACGGATGAAAAATCCTCTGGTATTCACACAAAACGTGTGAAACATCGGCAAATCTCCGACTTCCTTAGCTCATCCCGAGAGCCTTTCAAGTTCTGGAAATGCTGCAATAGCATTGGTCAGAATCGCCGAGTAACTAACTTCTTAGATAATTATAGTAGACTAAATTTAAACTTTTATACCCTCTCTTGTGTCCCGTAGTTAAGTAATAACTTAAAAGCTACATAGTTTTTACATAATACACAGACGCTTAACATATACAACGAAACAGAGGTGAAGCTGGTGAATATGAAGATTCCCAATCCCAGGGCACCAAGTTAACCGCTTTAGAAAAGCTACTTGGCCCAGATAACCTTTGACACAAAACAAAAAACTGAAGTCTGTCTTAGCATTCGAAATTCCGCCCCATTTCACAAGATTAGTTATTTAACTTTATGTGACGTCTACAAAAGCTCGCAAGATCTCTATCGTTCTCAACGACCATCGTAGTACTAAAATACTGTCAACATAATAATTACTTGGGTTTTATGGCCTTACAAAATAACAAATGAAAAGCGAGTTCACATATTATTCTTTGATCTTCTCTCTGACATTGACCACGGAGTAATAACATATTCAAATAAATATATAAATTACAACAGCTATGCCACCTATGGCTATGATTGTGCAAATGCAAAGGCTACAATCCACTGGTAAAAATTTAGCATTTAGAAGTTATTATATTGTACATACTTAAACTTTCACGGCCGGCGTCAATGTTATAAACCTACTATTAAAATTCTTAAAACAAACCGGGCTTTTTGGCCGTGGTTTAAAAGATAAAACATCGCCGGACGCTTCGCTCAAAATTCCGGCGGGCATCTTCAGAGGACACACTGAACGACTTCTATCACCACACTGCCCTGCAAACCTCTGAAGATACCCGCCGAAATGTCGGGTGAAAGTACCATTATTCTAGTATGTAGTACTAGAATTTTACATTACAATTCTGAATGGGCTCAACAATAAATGCTGATTGTTTTCCCCGTATTTTAAATAGTGCTTAACGCCCTTCTTATTACATGCGGCACCACAGGCGACGGATACCAGTGATTCATGAAAATGAAATGATAATTTGGAAAGTAAATTGGGAAGGAAATGTTCCAGGCAAAGTTTAGGGCACCTCCCCGATGGAGTAGTTATGAGGATTGAGAAAACCCTGGAAAAAAGCTCAGTAAAAAGGATGGTTCTAGCGGAGTTTGAACCGCAGACCTCCCAATCAAGACTGTATATGATAATGGCTTCGGCTACCGGTGCCGAGGTACATTTTTTCCCTGGTACTATTTATTTCCCTCTATTATTAGCGATTTTATATCTCAGAATAACATCTTTTTCTGTTTTTGAATTGTCTGTAGTAGCGTACTGGCTAACCGCGTTCGAATCGGAGTCATTTTTCTGTAACGCGTAATAAATGTGAGGAATATGACGTAAAAGCGAATCCCCATTACTCGGGAGTAGATAAAAGCAATGCGAAGTCAAAGATAATCGCTAAGTGCGGGGCGAAGTACTACTTTAACTAAATATATGCGACTTTACTCAAGTAATACAATGTATACAACGGAGTTGCTTATTATTTCTCTTCCCTTTTTATTTAACATTCTGTTGTATATATAATGAGGAAGTACAATGTATCCACTATTTTTACTTTTATCCCTTGTTACCATTTTCCGTATTTTCTCCAATATACTTCACATTTCTTTTAACTATATTGACCTTCTAAAGGTCGAGAAAAACTTGATTGGCGAACCAAGGTCAAAATCGCATCTTTTTCCACAGATTTCAAACTAGAACCTTAATAAAATTTCACAACTACAAAATTTATATAAAAGATGTGAATCTTGTGTGAAGACTTTTGATTCAACACGTACGTAGTCGTTTCGGAAATAATATCAATGCTATCATTTAGGTTTTTAAGGAATTCTCTCCAATATTCATAATTTACTCACTTTCACAGAAAAAAATAGAAGTGACAACATTGCGGAACTTTTAAGTGCAAAGCTCATAATAATTCAAACTTACTTCTGTAACTGAGAGCTTCACATAAGTATGTTAAGACAAAAATTTCAAAAATAATTGATGAAATTATATTATAGCTTTTTTCTAGATTAAGGGAGCTCCAAAAGTGTATTTCTGAGGAAATCGCAGCATTGAAATCTTGAGTTACATTAGAATAAATCTTCTAAACTTAAAATAGTATAAGCTAATGAGCAGTGATTTGGTGTATTACTCAGTGAATTCTGCATTAAAATGTGATGGAGGTATTCCAGACTTCATGCGTTAATAGAATAACGGATTTTTATTATCGATGATAATTGTTCCTTCACAATGCCGTGTACAGGCTATAACAGGTAGAATCAGGTAGAATCAGACTGGAAAACTCAATGACTCATATCCGGGATTTGAGCTGCTCTATCCAACCGAGTTACCATGGCAACTTGCCGATACGATACTAAATTCCCCAACCGGCACGCATTTTTCCCAGTAAACCACAAGATATTCCCAAATTCATTTAGATAACATTTTCAATTTATAAAAGATTGCTACTGTATTCAATATCCTGCATAATTGGCTCATTATAGCACGCATGCCAATACAGGCAATGTCATATGTTCTATAGCAATAACGCACTACCGATATTTCAGTTGCCCTGGCTTATTAGAGGGAAGATTAAACATTGTGATATTTTCTCTGAGCAAAGATTATACACAAACCTCTGTAAATAATTAAATACGAAATAACTAATGTCTGAATTTACAATTACTTACCATACTTGGTAATAACAGAGTACATCACAATCCGTAACACCTGCTCACTTCTCTCCCAGGAAGGAAGTGCGTGCAAGTGGCTGTTTATCTTTTTTTTTGTAGAGTTTTATTTATGGACGCTCTTTAACTAGATTTTAGCGTCCCATTCTATATTGGGCGTGAAAGACCGGAAATTTTACTCAGAGGCCTCTTTATCAGGCTTGAGGTTCTTTTACGTACCGTAAATCTACGACACAGTATCCCGGCTTTACTTTCCTTCTGAAGGAAGCCATGCTAAGGCCTTCGCGCCCGAAAATATCTTTCTACCCTCCGCCGGTTTGAACCCGCGATCTCGGGAACTAGAGGATAGCATGGTACCCTAGACCACGAAGACATCTTTTTATCGGTTCAACACGCCGGGTAATAAATAAAATGCAGTGAGAGAGGCTAACTTCTCATAACATATGAAGACACTCTCATTTATATCAGCTATGTATGCCGAATTATTTTATGATTTGTTTCCTACAATTTATAATACTACGACTGTTGTATCCAAATCGTGGATAATCTTAATATTATAATAGTGGTCATTCACTTGTGCCCTAACCATGAATATTATACACTTTCTGCGTAAATTACTATTAAGTCCCAGGCTTCACACGTGGGTGAATCGTATACACAAGACTTTTTGTTCTGACGCATAATTTTAAACAGAGCGCACAGCGACTTCTGCATGGTTTGGGTAGGGATGTCAGGAGTGCGGATGAGTCATTGTTGACCTCCGCAGACCCCATTGTTAGTTCTGCTCAAGATGTGAGCAAGAGCTACATGCTTCCACTGCACAACGCATCATCATCGTTGCTCTTGAAGGCGTGAAACCGGCAGAAATTTTGTAGGGACTGGCAGCCTAGTTCGGTGATCAGACACTTTCAAGGGCTCATGTTTTTCCTTGGCATAAGGTGTTAAAGGTAGGCCGTGAACGAGTTGAAAATGAGAGGCATGATTGTGATTGTCGTCCAAGGACAAGCATTACGGAGGAGCACATTCAAGTCATTTGTCATCTTCTTGAAGACAATATTTACCATCGCACCATCAATGCGATACATTACTGTGACCGTTTGAGTGAGGTTATACTTGCTTATGGCAGCAAACGACGTGGCCAGCCAAATAGAGAAGTCACTCTTTTCCATGACAAAGCCAGGTCCCACACTGCATAGCTCACTGGCCGTAAATTGGAAGAAATGAAATGGACACCACTCGACAACCTTCCCTACAGACCAGAGTTATTGCCCTGTAATTTTCATCATCTTTGCGCCACTCAAGGAGAAACTAGGAGGCAAACTATTTGAAGATGATGCAGATGAGGAAGGCTTCAAGAAGCTGCCAATACGCTCGGCTAAGTCATTTCTAAAGCAGGAGGCTATGTAGAAAAGTGATATGTACTATGTTATTTTGTTACATCAAATACAAAACTTACAAAAAAGTCTCGTTTGTATTTGATTTGTCTAATAGTTAACCGCTATTAGGTCAAACGATGTTATTTGTTCTCTCAGACATGTCATGTGTACTTCGTTGAAGATTTTGGACAAGTGGTCAGGAGCGTGTTGATGAATCCAATAAGCATTGAATTTCCGACATCAAAAACCTTATTACGCTAATTATATTCTAATGCGAGAAACCTGCTGTAAATTAATTCTCGGCCGTCTTTACCATTATTCACTTCTTTACGAGAGGTTAATAACAGTCTTTCCCGTCTATCCACCACGCCTTATGTATGCTCCTTTTTTATACCTCGTATTTGTCTTGCAGGGCAAGCTAACTAAAGGTCACCTTACTTTTATAGTGTCTGTAGCCCAAAGTTAATAGCGGTTATCCCATACACGGGCTCTCTTTCCGGGCATTGTATGTGACGATTTTTAACGAAATATTAAAAGTCCTATCCCACCAATGTTAATTCTGCTAAATTCATGATGCATTACCTCAGTAACTAGTTAAGATAACATACTGAAATTTGTAAAAGATGTGGATGCATGCCTTCTAAGATCACTGATATACTTTTACACAAGTCTGTTAATTGATCAAGACAGATTCATTTTCTTAATTATATCATCTTTTGGTTAAATTGATTAACATTTATTCTTTTTTAAATAACAAAAAATATGATGAACGCCAAAGTAGAACCACAACACACTTAGAGGTTTTTTTATCATCCTAAAATTTAGTTTAGCTATTTATACCAGGTAATTTATATCAGAAAATGCCATTCACAGAAAAGGCTGTTCAAAGTAAAAAAGAGAAAACAAACTCACATATATTCGCAAAGAAAGAAACTATATGGCTTAAGCAAGCAGAACCTGTCATACTTAACAGTAGTGCCAATTTATAGAGCAAACCTTCCGCTAAAAGATGTACTTAAGTTTACCTCTGTACTCCAAAGTGAAGGAGTTATAATTTTTACGAACTCTGCTACACATAGTAAGTATTGCATTAATTGCGTAACACAATCGCATGGGTCACAAGACTGTACATGCTCTCTAGAAAAATACCTGGTCTGTAAACTTGACTTGCAGAATTGACCAGAAAATAACTATTTTATAATAACAACACTATAAACATAGACATAAAGTGAAAAGTACTCTGAATCACACACACTCTCTCTCTTACTCTTGCACATAAATGCTCAAGTACCACATATGTTTAAAGAAAATTTACATAAACGCCTTATCTCTTAGTGCACATACTTCCATTAAGTATGTGCCCAAGTTTGTACAGTTTTGGCTGTTTAGAATCAAGTCCCATCTGTTGGAAGCCAAAAATACTTCCGGTAATAATTTTTTCGTCTGCACGCATGCTGCCAAAATATGTGTCCAGTCTTCTTGTTCCCCGCAAATCCTCCTGCCATCAACGTCAACAATCTTGCAAGCTTTCCACCCTCCCAACCTAACTCATGATACTCTCGTCCTCTTTTATAATCAATTCCAAAATATGTTTCCTTACCGCACCCAATTTTTATTTTATTTTGTAGCTCCAATGGTGATCTTTGTCTACATTCAGATTCTATTTCCTGCCTGTTGATATCACATAGTCGTCCTGTTGTGACCCCGCCGCCCACTATTTTGGATACTCTGTCTTATTCATTTGATGATAACATATTGCTCTCAGAGTTGTTTGGTCACCTTTAATTATTCGCAGTTAATTATTATTTTAGAAACAGAGCATCTTCGCAACATCCTACATTGTATTTTATTTAAATTACCACCCTCTGCCATGCTCCATCACTGTCATATAGCAATGATGACCTAACAATTGCTTCATGTTTTACTAGCATATCTGGTACTCGGTCAATATTCTTCTCAGTACTTCAGAAAGTTGTCTAATTCCTTTGTGTTTTATAAAATCCGCGTTCTTGCTCAATTTTTAACCCATATCAAACCTTACTCCTAGGTAATCGAAATTTTTAACATTTTGAATTTCTTAATCCCAGTATGTCCGCTTTTTATGTTGGCCGTAGTACACACATCCATGTTTAAAGGGGAGTGTTTTAATTTTAAGAATATTTGCCTACAATATCGTCGAGGAGCGTTTAAACCAGAATGCAAATCTTTTGTCGTTGAGATTAAGAATTAGAATGCCATAGCGTACAAAATACTTAGTATGTTTCGGTCTTCGACTATTGGTGCATCTATGTCTGAGAAAGTATTGTATTCCACTCAAACTTTTTCTACGTCGATATTTCACTGAAAATATATGTTTTGAGGCCATCTGAACCCCCAAAAAGCATTTTTAGAAAAAGGTTCGTGTTTGTGTGAACAGCAACGGAAAGTCGGATAAATACCAAATATGGTATTTAAGTTCAGTATCTCCCGAAAATGCGACACGAAGCTTTACAAGAAAATTTTCCCAGCCCAAAAATGTTCCATACTTGTAACAGTTTCCGAATTATTTTATTTTCTTTAAAATGACACGATTTTAATTCAAATATCAAAGATATTTCATACAAACAAAATATATATCTTGCATTTTCTGGGAATAGCCTGCGAAATCCTTAAGTTTTGTATAAAATTATATAACTGGTAAATATTAAACGACAGATGAAAACGTACTACGCAAAATATGTAGATCTCTTTAAATCACATAATTTCACTATTTTGTGGCAACAGCGGTTTCCGAGAATACGTTATTAATGATTCGAATTATTTAATACTTGGCCATTCTTTTAAAACCTGTCGATCTCCAGTTGTTTCTCGCAGTTTACTGCAGGAAAAATGCAGAGATCATATCATTTTCCATTTTATCTTCGGAAACTTTATGGGCAGCATTAATGACTTCCGAGATATTTACTCTTGTCGGTATGGCATTTTCAGCGCTTTAAGTAGTAAACATTTAAATGATAAGTGGTCTTTGCTTTCTTTTTCATGAGTTCATGTAAATAGTCTTTCGTATAATAGACTAACAACCGGTATTGTCTTAGCTTATAAAACATAATACGCGGTATTATCTGGTGCAAATAATTTGCGATGAATATTTATCGTGTTTAACAAAATGTAGGTACAAAAAGAAACATTTATATGAATAATAAGTAGAATAGTGAAAATAACTGCTATGAGAAAGAAAATTCATGCGAAAACCTAAACTTCAGTCATATTTGTAACAACACTACCTAATATCTGTTTCAACTAATTTAACTCAGCACAGAAACTCTAGATCTCACTGATATTGTATGTGCATGCCTTCATTTCTCTAACTGTATGCCAGCGACTGCTTTCCAACTATGATTATAAGCTATACCACCTGTGTTACTATTGGTTTAAATTCCAGAATGCTTTCACGTTTTTTAAAAATACTAAGGCTGATTCATTTATTTCTCGTGGTCATGCAAAAAGTGGAACTTCATCAGCATATACCGACCCACTTTTTAAAGATTTGCCTTTGTTTACCCATCTTGCACCTACATCGAAATTTGTAGTGAAACCATTTCTGCAAACGTCTGTCTTGATTGACATTAGATAGATAGAAAAATAAACTTTTGTGAGAATACTTTGCAGAGAGACATAGAAACAAACGATAGTGAGTAGCGAGAATCATATAAATGTAACAACAAAACTTTTCTTAAATTTTTCTGACAAATGGCAGGTTACAAAAAGTATGAAAATAAATATTTGAGGCTATTAAAAGAACATATTTTTAAATCATTACACCTAAAACTGGAGATTCTCCCTCTGCAGGTCATAAATACTTGGAATCGTTTAGATTTGATTAGAATAAGCTACCGAAGGAAACTAAACTTTGTGCCAAAAACCGAATTCTACAACATAAACGTAATAAAATAATGGTATACTGAAGTATAAACGCCACGTAGTATCTCAGAATATATAGAGCGGTCACTGTATGATGGGACAGCAGATCGCGTGTATGCATGCTCCGCCTGCACTGCAGTGACCTCAGTATTTTTCCGCTGCGCACTAGTGGTGAATAATCCGCTCAAGGCTACGTTTAACAGCTGTGTTATACTCGCACCGCGTCAGTTGCTACCTTCTGCTCGTGCTGTATGTATTAGAGTTTGGGCATTGTGCATCTCAAAGGTGAAAGTTTATTCAAGAAATCTGAGTGTTATTGTTATTGTTGCTGTGCTTTACTTGTTATTAGTATACTAAAATGTCTATCGACAAATTTACGCTTTAGCAATGAATTTTTATATACGAAAGATTGTATTAAAATCCCCACACAATAGACGAACATAAGGACAAGATAAGAACAGAAATTATTATAATTACCCAAGAAGGACTTATGTGTGTGAATGGGGATTTTATCCGAAGATGCCAGGAATACCTCAATGTAATGGACATCACTTTCAACACCACTTATAACGACGTTAGTACTCATAGTGTGTTTTACTATCACTCGTGAGTAAGTAATGTTGAAGATTCAGGATGGAAATCTCCCCCACCCAGTGTAATAGACAATGCGGAGCACGCATACGCGCGATCCGCGGCCCCGCAATATCACAAACGCTCTGTACAATCCAACTATCAGCACAACTGCTGGTTTAACTTTCTTTAACATCTTACTAGAGTACAACTACTGGGTAAATGAGTATTGTCGCATAACGCCTGTCAACTTCTGCACTCCCTTTTTCATACTATAGTCGGCATGGTCGCATTACAGAATCCTTTTGATTCATGCTACTTCCAGGTTCCCAGAGGCCTGGATATATTTAGGAACGTTCTCAGTGGCAACTTCTCGAAGATTCCCTAAATTTGGAAGGAGGATGTAGCGATAATTAACCAGCCCGGCTCCGGAAACAGTATAAGTAATGTCACAGGGAACACGGAAGATGATATTTGAATAGCAAAATTATTGCAAAAGGATGTTTTGTTGATTAAGTGAAATAAAGCGGAGAAAATTTTAATTTGATTTTATTTATTGACCAACTTTGTCAGGAAAGCAAAGCAATGGAGCAAATATTCGGTAGACGTATGAAAGAAACGAAGATGAATTAGAGTATTAAAGACAAAATGAAACAGCACACAAATGTTGATTTGTTTTGCAACTGCTGAAACCCCTGCAAAATGCAACCACTACGACACGACAGCCATGTGTCGGTATGAGAATAGAATTGCAAAGCAAACTGCGAATTCGGGACACCGTGTTTGTTTGTTACGTATCCTGAGTATACTTTGAAATAAAACTGATGCATTAAATTAGTTATATGTTTATTGGTGTTTAAGACCTTTGTGCTAAACCAAGAGAATTTGTACTTGTACTGAATGACTCCTTAGGTGTTCTGTGGATACGTAGATATGGACTTAAATGATCCATGATTACTACTAATTCCTGACAAAGCGGTTAATTTTCAGCTTTGTGTCCTTCAAATTATTGTTGTATATTGTTAGTTCCTTTATATATTGCCTTAAGTTACGGCATTCTTTGTCGCAACGCAATTAAAAATATACTAAGTAAAATAAGCATTGCATACACGTTTTATAAATAAAAATGTTGTATATTTCCCCAAACCAAATTTTTAATAAATCATAAATCAGTATTCATAACAAGGATGCTTTTTAAATCATTTAGCAAAACGAAAGTGGGTACTTCTAGAATCTTTATAATGAAGGAATATGAAATCGTAATAAATCAAAAGTCTTGGTCTAAATTTAGCAGAGGCTTCGATGTAGTTAATTACGGCACGCTTATTAAACAAATAAAATTGTTTAGGAATAATGGAAATGCGCAAAAGTTTACTCGAACTTTGAGTGACAGAACACAGCAAACTAAAGTTTAATAGATTTAGCGATGTTCCATGCTTTAATATTACCGTTGCGTAGAATGCAGTACGTGGTTATATTTTATTTGTGATTTATATAAATTTATTAAAAAAATGTAGAAATTTATGGGTCTTTATTCTCGTATGCAAACCAAAAAATTTTATTATTTGAAGACAAATATTTGGCAATACTAACGCAAACACCGGAATGAAAAGATTTAAAAGATAGTTTGACTCAAATTTTCTCTCGTTGTTTAAAAACAGCTATTCCCTTTTCTTTATCATATAATTCTTATTCCTGTATTAATAACTGCAAAATATATCCTGTTATATACGAATCACTGAAAGAAAATGCTGAGGAATCGTCATATATATGCCAGTTTATTTAAAATACTAAAATTTGATGCTAATTTTACTTAGTACATTTTTTATATTTTTTATTGCATCGCATCAAAGAATACTATAACTAACGACAATGTATATTAATTAAATAACAATACAAAACAACAATTTGAAGATCACAAAATTGAAAATTAACTTTTCAGTTGGAAAATATTTATAGTAATACTAATGAAATGCCTTTCCACAAAATAGTGAATAGTCCTTCAATCCAGGAACAAATACTCTTAGCTATGTCAATAAATTAATGCATTAGTTTTCTTCAAAAGTTAATCAGGATGTATAACAGCAGAACACAGCGATCCGAAATCTCAACTCAAGATTTTCAGTTCTATTCCCAAACTAATACATGACTATCGTGTGATTGTGGTTGCATCTTGCAGGCGTTTCAGCAGTTGTAAATGAAATCAAAACTTGCGTGCTGTTTCATTAATTCACCTTTAATATCCTCGTTCATCTTCTTCATTCCCTTATAAGCCTACCGAATATTTTCTCAATTGCTGTGTACTCTTGATAAACGTTGCTCAATAAATAAATTAAAATTAAAATTTTCTCCGCTTTATTTCGTTTAATCAAATGAACAAGTATATAACATACCCATGCAATAGACTTTAACTACTACACATTTTTGTCATATTTGCCTATCAGTGTTTGCGTATATTTATATATTTGGTATATTTATCGTTCGTTCAATCCGTTCTTAAATGCTGTTCTTATAGAATGATAGAATAGAGCGGTTCGTTTATCACTGTCATTATGTCCTTAATGTTATTACAAAGAAGACTAAGTAAAATATTCCTAAAAAACAATTATACAACAGAGAGTTTGTTCTCTAAATTTAAAGTGCTCAAAATACATCCGATTTAAGGGTATTTTTCTAATGAATTATATACAAAAATATAAATAAATAAATAAACAGGCGTAGTATTGCATTAAATACAAAAATAAACGCCTGACTGTGTGCCGATCTAAATTTTAACGAATGTAGTCTTCAACTACACTAAAAATCTGGGTCCAAGGCTATACAACGTAACGAAAAGAATATCCAGATTTGCAGCTTTAATGTACCTTTAAATTAAAAAAACATATATAAAAGCATTTTCAGAAAAACAATTTCCATAACAAAAATTATTTTGCATACTTCAAATCAATTGCATTAGCATTTTTGTTTTATTATTATAATTATTACTTTAGTATAACATTCTTTCTTCTCTTTTAAATTTGAACGATAGCTGCTAAAGTTTTTGGAAAAATAAGTTTTATAACTTAAAAACTATATTTTGTTACTTTTATCGTAACAAATACTATTTTAGCTCATTACTGTTTAGTAATATTACCTTTTCTATAAATTTGTATGCTATATGCACCCCCACTTTGTAAACGTGAAATTTAGGAATGTCGGTACAAATTAGGCAATAAAACTTGTATTTTAGTTGTGTTTATCTAGCATTAAATGCGAAATTAAATGACAATAATATTTTATTGGAACAAACATAAACATACATTTGATAATTTATGGGAAAATATATCCTCAGAGATATTCTGTAACAAAATGTCCAAAATAATTCTTTAGATTCATTCTAACTAAAAGCAATACCTATATGCTTAAATTTAACATAGACCAAATGTTTTGCATTTAAAAGATTCCAAATGTATTAAATACGTACTTTGCATTTCTTTTTATGTTACACGTTTCGTGCATTTATGTATTTAAAGTTTAAACCACCAACGTTTTATCTTTTATATGTAATAAATTTTAAAGCTATAAAGCATCTGCTAATGATCCAGCAATATCTACATATTGATACAGCAGTCTATTTTTCTCTAATTGGGAAAACTGCTGATCGTAATCGCAAACAAATACATTTTTCCAAAAAATGGTGTGTAGCAAGCACGCCGTTCCTCTACTAATTCACTAGTACGCAATATACATTATTCATAAAAAAATTATTCATCTATATAATTTACGTTAATCACGAAACATGTTTGCCTAAAAGTTTGAAATTAAGCAACACAAATTTGTTTGGGTCATGACGCGAAAAAATCATCCAGTTATTTACTAAGTTGAGTTTGGTTGATTATTAGCTCATTAGAAAGAAAATGAGACTCGCATTTTCAGACAGGTTAAGCGAACAGCGAACAGCGAACCAACGAGTTCTGTATTTTTCCTGCGGTAAGCTTTATCTGTCCCTTAATGATTTCTAAGCTGCATAAAATTCGAAGAGACTTCACAGGTAAGTTGTATGAACTTAAACCTATACATGTTATTTCTCATGCAAATGGCTAAAGCATATGGCATTTTCGTCAATGTACTTACAGGCATTGTATGTTCACTTTACAGCGACATAAAGTGGCAGGGCTTAAATATTTAGTTTGGTAAGCTGGCTATTGAGTTATAGTGTTCGCGAATACACGAACACAAATATGCACACTTACACATGCAAACATTAAAGCATTGGTCGTATGCAGTATACTTTCTCTACTCTTAGAAAAGCAATCAAACAAGAAATGTTTTCTCAATTCCATAACATTTTCCTAATTAGACGTGGACATTTAGCAGCCTCTGACAACCTGTGACATCGGGTTCCATAGGCGGTTATTTAATATAAAATTCTTTTCTTTCTTTCCACAGATGAACAATGTTGTTTTCGCATCGCAAGTAATTATGTTCCAAATATACCAAGACACCTACCAAATGCTTACGGTATCCAGTATTAATACTTGGAAAATATATCTGGTGCTAAGTTTCTTTGTAATGTATTACGCTAGTATTTACTAGTTTGTAATATTTACATGAATCCTATATGGCATTTAGCCGTTCAGTTGTTCTAGGCTGTTTTGTCAGACGGGAATGTCACCTAAGCTGGTAGGATTTTGAAAAGAGTTCTTGGAGTTTCACATGACACGTCAAACTCTGCGATACTGAGGGAGGTGGGATGTTATTAAAGCACAATAAACTGTAAAATAAGACTAGTGAAGTATTGGCTGAGGCTGATGCAGGAAAATCATTTAATAATGCGCTCCAAAGGTTACGAATATCAGTGAAACCTTGTCTTCCAAGTTTTGGGCTCCTGAACTGAGAATATGGATGGGGTCAGTATTTCAAACATCATACGAATTCGTGCCAAAAGAAAACTTGAATTGAGTTTTATTTATGGACGCTCTTTAACTGCTGTGGTCCTTAGCGTCCCATTCAATATTGAGCGTGAATTTTGATCAAAGGCGTTTTTATCAGGCTTGAGGTTCTTTTACGTGCCGTAAATCTACGACACGGGACCATCGGATTTACTTCCCTTCCGAAGGAAGCCATGCTAAGTATTTCTACACCCGAAAAAATACATCGCCCTCCTCCGGGTTTGAACCCGCGACCTCGAGAACTAGAGGCTAGCGTGGTAACCACTACACTACGGAGGACGACGTGCCAAAAAGGACTAATAGACATCAGGCGATCGAAAATCGAATCGAATTGTAAAATTAAGGCCTTCTCTAAAATGAAATAAAACTGAATTGGGGTAAAGTATCATCTATACTTGCCTTAGGAAGAAAGGAAATTTTAGGAATGGCAAGCTTTAGACTGGGAGGCCAGAGAACAAAGAAAATGACTGACGATCAGGAGAATATTCCATTTTGTTGTCAGATAAGACAGGTTACATATTTTGGCAGAATGTGCACAATGGGAGAAGTAGTGAAAAATTAAAATTCGCTGTCAAATTCTTAAGTCCAGCTACAAGGAGGTTTACACGTTGTGATCTACTGGCTTTGTAGAGGAACTGGCAAAACGTGGGCTATTTCCTGGATAAAGTGCGCAAAGTCAGATCTAATTTGTTCATTTATCAGATGCAATTTATATCTACTTTTCTTTCTGTTTTACTTTCTTTTCTTTCTTTTCCTCATACTTAACCGTATATTAATATGCAAGTGTAGTCAATGATCTATGCACTAAATGTCTGTATAATAACTTTCATAATTTTACACCAATAAAGATACCTTAACCATTTACAAAAATAGGGACCTGGTACTCCGGGGAGATGGGTTTGTTTTTATATTACGATCGCCGACCAAATAGAACTGGGCGTAATTTTGGAATTGACCTTAAGAAAATCATCAGTATATGCAATAGAAGTAGTCGGTCAAAATACCCAAAAAAGGTAAAGTTAGAATAATGCTTTATACATAATAATAACAACAACGCAAGATCGTGTGTTTTCTATACCTTCCCGATGATATTTACACAGGAGGAAATTTAGAACTCTAACACGTGAATTAGTTTCCGAATTCAACCCATGCTCACCAACTAAAATTTGGTAACAATATACACTTGGATGCCACATCTCAAAACTCAAATTCTTCATATCTATTATTATTATTATTATTATTATTTTCAAACAACCCTCTTTTGAGTCACTACATCAATCATCAAATAATTGACTAAAATCCGCATAAATTATAGTACCTTACTAAGCCATCGTATTAGTTATAGCTGGTAGTATTGAGGTGAAAATGAATAAGTTAGTATTGAGGTGAAAATGAATAAGTTCATTAGAACTGATTTGTCTATTTATAATTCATTCAAAATAATAGAACACACGATAGTTCAAAAGATAGTGTGCTATACTTGTGTGAAATGCATAACAGAATCTCGACTTCTTCTTGTCTCTTCAAAGTATACCTTGATTCCGTAATAATGCACTTTCCACACTCATATTACAATATACTATTGGGTACATTTTCAAACTGAACAGCGCTACATGGACTTGGTAGGGTAAATAGCAAAGGTAAAATGTTTGAAAGCTCTTAGCATCCTTAATTAGGAATTTTTATATTCAGAAGCTCTGTAAGACGTATATTTACAACAGTTTTTGAAAAATAGTAAGTTAACAGAAGACGTATACAAGTTGTATCTGTTTCTAGAGGTAAAAATATTTGCGGCTATATGGAAGTTTGAAATACGGCTCGGTTGTCGGCTGGAGCAAAGAATGGGTAGGGAGGATTTGTACTAGTGAGATCTGCAGTGACAAACCCAAAGGATTTTAGGAAAGATAAAAGACTAGTAGTCGTACATGTGCGATGTGAGAAGGAAGAAGGATTAGATAATTTATATCATAGATTGTAAGAAACCAAGCAAATGAGTAAATACGTTTCCAGAAGGAATGGAATAGCTTATAATTGTATACGTTTGTTGGTAAAATTTTGAGACAAAAAGGCAAAGGTAGCATTATAGAGATAGGCATATTATAAGAAAAAGTAAGAGATAAATGATGGCTAAGGAAAACTGAACAAATCGAAGCGTGGGATAGAATTCAGGAATAATTAGGTAAATGAGTATCAGAGAAATTCCAGTGTACCAACATAATCACCTAACACACCTCTAAAGAAAAATAGGAGGATCATCATCATCATCATCATCATCATCATCATCTACCACAACGTGTATGCTACAGCCTGTTTCGACTTCAGAATGCTTTCGTCTCTTCATTGGTCTTCCATGATTTTGGTGCCCCTCTGATTTATATTTTAAAGCAATTTTAGGTATACTATTATTTGGTTATATCATTACAGATCTTTCCGCTTTTCTTTATATGTATATTCTTTTCTTTTCATACAACTCATATGTTATGTTTACTTCTTCCATTATGTCTGTATTCCTTTTTTATCATCTAGTGTGTATCCTTCCATTGATCTTAAAATCTTCATTCCTTCTGCTTGTAATCTTTATTTCTCTGATTGCAATGTATACATCTCAATACCATATAATAAATGCAGGAGTTTCAATAATATTATATAAATTTAATTGTATATCTTAACATGTATTCTTCTTTAATGTTCATATGATCGTTTCTACATTTGTTAGAAATGAGATATCTAATAGGATATTTATTTGATATACAGTATTTCCTGTTTGTACCACATAGATACGAACCTTAGTTAAGTAGTCGCCTTTCTGCACCATCTGCTTAGATAAGTTATTGGAAGATGGCCTAAATGTCCACCATCTCAGTTGTCCTGGACCTTTTCGTGAGCCTAGACTCACACGTAGCCAGCGTGAGTATCAGAACAGACGCTTTCATCTGCACAGTCGCCTTCCTGTATTTTATTTCTATCCCTCTTTATCTAATCGTGGATCTCTGGATTTTTGTATTGAATACTCAATGTGGTTTTTATCTGCCAACTAAGGAAACCATGAAAAACCCGACCAGCAACACCGACACGCGTAGTCGAGGTCGTTAAGGCACCTCCCGTGAACGGGAGGTTTGCGGTTTAAATTCCACCAGGTCCGTCTTACTCGTTTTCGAAGTTTTCCTCAGTCCTCATAACTGAAAAATGCCGGGGAGGTATCCTAAACTTGGGCTTGGAACGTTTCCTTCCCAAATTTCCTTTCCAATTTATTCTTTCATTTCATGAGTAGGACCCGGCATTAAATATTACTCAAAAAACAACATCAGTAACCTCTCGAATGCGAGTCGCAGCGCTACGGCCTAAACCAATAAGTTTGGTATAAATGTGTATATTTATGTATCATTATAATTGTAGAGAATGTCCTATGTATACATATGGAATTACACCATACATTTACTCAATCATACTTAAACCCTTGTGCAAAAACACACTATAGTTCTCGAGTTTAGTGTTTCTAAACATACAAACATTCTTTCTCTGGCTTTAAACAAACGTTGCCAATCACAGTATTTACTGTTTGCTATAAAAGCTCTGATTTAAAGAAGCTTCTGAACTATTGTTACAAATGATGGGCGAAGGATTTGTGAGTTAAGTATTTAATTTCATTATTATTCATTTTCGATAAGAACACAGGAAGAAGCTTTAAAGAGGAGGAGCTAAATCTACCTATCAACACAATTCACAAGCACGCAGTATTTCTGACGTAACGTTATCACAACGTTTAGGTCAAGCTGACGAATTTCCACATGTATCCTGTGAATGTACAGATGACTGATATTAGAGCAATCTGCCGAGTAATCTTGACTGCTCGATGTTTCCAATATCACGCCAAATTTAACTTGGCTTGGAGTTCACAGTCGGGATCACAGCTAGGAATTTGTTTCTAGGGTTATAACGACATGCGCTTACGTGGAGGAAAAAAGTATTTGTGATGTAATACATTCACATTACTTTCCCTACCCTCTATCGTTTATTGGTGAGTGTACAAACTATTCTTACTACAGCTTATTTTTCTATCTACTACATTTTAATCCAAATAAACTTTTGTAGAAATTGTTACATTACCGTTTCGTTATAGCTTCAAATGGAACAGCGACAGTCAAGTATTTAAGAACTGGACGCAATATTCTGGCCTTAAAATTCTACAGTGTTTCAATGCAATCGCAAGAAACAATTGAATTTGACAGATCTTAAAGAGAATGATGAACAATTTCAACCTTTAATAACGGATAACTCAGAAATGGCTTATGCCACAAAAACTTATTTGAAATAAATTGTGCGTTTTAAAGAGATCTACATTTCTTCTGCAATACATTTTCGGCTATCGCTTACCACTTATACAACATTATACACAATTCCTTCCCAATGAAGAGCACTTCAAGAAAATTCAAGATATACATTTTATTTGTGATGTAAATGTATTTAATATATGGTATTTTAATAAAAATATTTTAGCGCCATTTTTTAGGAAATCAAACATTTCGAAAAATGCTTTATGTAAAGGGTGGTTTGGAGTGGAAGGATTTTCTTGAACATTTTCGTGTCGCAACTTCGAAAGGTACTGAACTTAAATGTTCACTTTGGTGTTTATTGAACTTTTCGTTTTTGAGTTATGCTGTTCATACATAACGTTTTTCTAATTTTGTTTGTATTTAGGGGCCTCAAAACATGTATTTCGGTGAAATATTGGAATGAAATTTTTGAATGGAATGCAATACCTTCTCTGCCTACTATGTACGTGGTAGAGAAGCTAAAAATTTACAATTTTAAAAATAGCAGCAGAATTTTGTTTTTCTCTGCAGACTTCGATATTAGTAGCTACGGCAGGGGCTTCGGTTTACAAAAATATTATGTTACATTTATGTGCTTTTCTCTGCCCAGGACTTATTGCTTCCTCTTAAACGTTTGAAGAAATCGTTTTTTTTACACATTTTGTTGTAGGTAGGCACAAGGAGAATAGCTTAAGCGATGTTTCAAATTTTTTAAAGCGGGTCGTTATGTGATGATTTCGAAATTCCGTTCTCTTTGCATGACCACGTGAAAAAAATGAAAGCGTCTTAGCAGTTGAAAAAAGTTAAGGTATATGGAAATTCAAACCAACAATAAAGAATATCTCCAAAGTGCAAAATGCCCCAGATATTCTTTGATATAAATTTTGTGTTATAAGTTTTTTCTATCTCTTATGCTTTACAAGCTATAAAAAAGTCATTCAGAATGAATGTTGTTTGTCTTGCAAATATCTTAAACATATGGCATTTTAATAAAAGTGATTACAGCCGTTTTTTTGAGAAAATGAATCCACACAAAGGGTAGTTTCTGGATGCAGGGATTTTCTTGAAAACCTTCGTTTCGCATTCCGGGAATTCTCTGAACCTAAATAGCAAATTTGATGTTTAACTGTCTTTTCGTTTTTGAGTAACATACATCATTTTCCAAAAATGTTTTCTTTGAATTCAGGAAGCCTCAAAACTTCTATTTCCGGAAAAATTTCGGCATGGAATTTTTGGGTAGAATGCAATACTTCCTCTACTTACTATATGTAAGCAGTTAAGGATGTAAAAAAGGAAAAAAGAGATGTTTTACAATTCATTTTCCAGTTGTGTTATAACTAAGAGTTTGGTGCATACATTAGCTCATGGACAGAGTAATTATTGCAATGTTACTCACTTCTACAAACTATAGCTGTGAATACCGAGGTATGATCATAATAAAGGATATTAAATAAACCAAATGTAATATTCCAATTTGAGCCTCCACATCAATACACTTAGGGTGTATTTTTATTACGCTTATATCGTGCATTTTTCTTAATACTGGCAAGCTTCATATTACCGTTTAAATGCCCCTTCCATTTAAGTAGAGCACAGTGTCGAATTTCAAGTACATTTTTCCAATCCTGCTTTTTTTACTGGTATGTTTCAGTACTTAAAATATTCTGCCTACCATTAGTTTTAGTTTAAAAACTTGAAATTTTCTGGAGAGTTTCAGATAATAAGGATTTAAAACTGCTGTGTAAGTATTGCAAAATACTATTACGAATTTTATTTACAGTTTAATATTTTCCATAAGTTCGTAAAATTAAAAGTTTAAATAATACATGCGCTTAATACAGTGCATTAATTAAAATTAATCATAAACAGTTTCTTATGCCGTGTTTTAAATAAAATTTTAAGTCAGATATAATAAACCGTATTGTGCATTAGCATATAAAAAGTGATTTATTATTATAAGTATAAAATTAAAATCCCAAAGTCATATGACATAACTTGTTAAAAAGTTATACATTCCATTGGTTTTTAAAGTTAATCAATGGAGAATTGTGGATTTTTAGCTATTCACAGATACACCGTTTAATCGTAATGCAGCAGCAAATTTCATGCTTTTAAATTCCTAAACATCCCCTGAAGCTATGAAAATCCAAGGAAAGATAATTCAAAAGAATTGCTACCCGAAAAGGCTTATATTTTATATTAGTCAAAGTTTGGTAAACGGTTTGGTGCCTCTACCTCAGGTACATTGATCACAAAAGGAACCGATATTAATTTGAATTTAAGTATTAACTGAGAAAACGACGCAGTAAGATAACAGAAATGATCAAGGGAAAATTTCTCTAGCTAGATGTCCCTAAACGAACTGGTATGAAAACATAATGATTATTAAACATTTGATTGTATTACTTATTACGAAGTTACTTATGGAATACAATAAACTGTGAAATTTGGGCGCTGCGAAGATATCGTTCATCGTAGAGTGGTCCAAATGTGACTAAATTTGATGAAATTGTATTCCAAATGTTCAAAGCTGCATGCTCTCAACACCAAGTTAGAAATTAGGAACCCAAGACGGCGGTAATTGAAATACGCAGAGAATACACAGGAGTACAATGGGCTTGGGGAGAGGAAAATAATTGTAACAATTTCTGAATAATTTACTGTTAAATAAGGCAGAAAGTGGAATTTAAATGAAGAAAATTAATATCGTTGAGTGAATCTCAGAATTAGCAGAGGTAAAGGAATATAGATTCAAATGTATATTCGATTAATCGTGGCTACGAAAGGGGTTTGAAGGGTCCAAAAGGTAACAAATGATGCTGGATGAGAATCTGTTTCTTATTCGTAGAACATAAAACTGTCTTTATAATGTATTAATAAAATATGAGCGATGGACACTGTTGGATTTTGTTTGCAAGGAAGATAGCGGAGCGCGTTTCTTTTGAAAGTGTGTGCAATAAAAATAAGTGTGTCTGAGTCATTTGTGAGGAAAATTTGATTAAGAAGTGGAAGAGAGAGAGACAGAGAGACAGAGAGAAAAATCTCTAAAATATATTTCGTTCGTATTTAGTATATATTAATTTTTGTTTATTTTTATCTTTAAACAAATAGGGTCCTATGAAAAGGATAACTTGAAAATATATTGTTCAGAGATTGTAGTATGTGTATACAATTACTGCTTTTACAAGACAGGATGAACATTTCCGAACAATCCTATTTTTTGTATTTAGAGGCTGTAGAACTTAATATTTTTCAGTTGCCTTTGCTGCTTTTTTAGTCTATTAAAATGTAATTTTAATTCTAAGTGAGAATTTATTGTACACCATTTAAAGAAAAAGAATATAAATCATTATAAACTTTTGAAATTTTAATAATGGACAAACTGAAAATGAATGTCGTAAGGCCTATGGAAATCATCACTTTATTTTCTAGAAAAAATATGATTCTTTCTTTACTTCAATGTCATAAGCTCATGCAGATAATGTTCATTATACCGAAAACAACGTAATAGTGTAAATCTCATTCCGCATTTATTTTCGATTTTGCGGTATGAACTCAGGAAAGTTGCACATAATTCCAGTTGAAGACGCCGAAAGGAAAGGGGTGGTTGCGGTGCAGTTATTAGGTTAGTGTAAGGCGACCGCGAAGGGACGGCGTCGTCGTGGTCCCGAAAGACGCTGAAGGAAACGCCCGTGGTTGGTGCGGTAACCCACCGGCAAAACCATCATCTTAACACCCTCCCACCCTCCAACTTGACTCAAGACTTGCGACTCTCCTCAACTTCTCCCAAACTGTGTTAAACTCTGTATAAGATCATCGGGGAAGTGACATGCAAACAGATGTTATGCAACCCTCAAAACACGGAGTATATGAGGACTACAAAACCGATTTTCACATTTTTCCTTTTACCTAAATTGACTCTTTCTTCTTATACTTCCTCTTCTACATAAAAATGGGTATACAGAAATATTTTACAACTTTAACTTCTGTCATGTTATACCAATATGTCTTTTGTTTGCTGAAGTGTATAAGAACGTTCATTTTCTTTAGGAACTTTTCAGGTCCATTTTCTTACTATGGATATTTTTTCAGTTATATGTGTAATCATGAAGGTCCAGTTTCTGACAAAATGTCATCCTTTAATTGTTTCATCTAAGACATTGCTAACATATACATTAATCGTGATCGTGAATCCCACATTACAAAATGCATATTTTGGTCATTATATGTAATTTTAAATGTTAGGGTATTTTTACTTTCTCTACCAAGTATCTAATAGCTGTAAAAGGTATTGCATTCCACCAAAATTCGATACCGAGATTTTATCAGAAATATGCGTTTTGTGGACACATAATTCCAAAAAAAAAGAGGAATTTTTAGAAAAAGTGCGAGTGTGTAACTGTGAACAACATAACTCAAAAACGAAAATATAGTATTTAGGTTCAATAAATTCCAAAGATATGCCACAAAGATTTTCAAGAAAGTCTCTCCACCCTAAACTACCCTTTACATGCAACAATATCCGAAATATTTTTTCTAAAAATTGCTCCAACGATTTTGATTCAAATACATACATATTAAAGATGTTTAAATGACGAATAAAACTTATATTTTAAATTTTCTAAGGATAGCCTTTGAAGTTCTCTGCATTCGAAAGGAACTTTGTGTAACTGATAAACGTTAAGCGATAGACGTAAACGTACTACACAAGAAATGTAGATCTCTTTAAAAACACAATTTATCGAATGACTTTTTTGTGCGATAAGCCATTTCTGAGATATCCGTATTAATGGTTCAAATTGTTCAATACTTTGTCATCGTTTTCAAGTCCTGTCGATTTTCAGTTGTTTCTCCCGATAGCATGGAAACAGTATGGAACTTTAAGACCAGCATATAGCATCCAGTTCTTAAACATTTCATTTCGCTGTTCTCTTTGTATCTATAACGAAATGTGTAATGTAGCTATCTCTGCAAAGATTTATCCCGATCATAGTGAAGTATATGGAAAAATAAGTTTTAGCAAGTATAAGCATGCGCAATAATAAACGATAGAGGGTAGAGAAAGTCATGTGAATGTAATATATAAGATTTGTTCGATTGCGCCGGTGGTCCCGTGTTGTAGATTTACGGCACGTAAAAGAACCTCAAGCCTGATAAAGAGGCCTCTAAGCAAAATTACCGGTCTTTCATGCCCAATATGGAAGATACACTAAGGACCACAGCAGTTAAAGAGCGTACATAAATAAAACTCAATTAATTGATTTATTTGTTCGATGGCACTTCATAATTTTTTTTTCCTCTTCGTCTTTATTAAGTAATTTTCTTGCATTTACATTGAGTATGCGTGGTATGCATTATTGACATTTTACATAGAATAACGTTTCAAATACAGACAATATTCAATTAAGAAATAAGAGTAACTTTGTATATCCTTTACTCGCATTCTTGCGTGAAAAAAATCACATTCCTATTTCATGATTAAGTCTGGAAAGGGTTGCTTTTGGATGGAGGGTGACTATTAGCAGGGGAGTAGGTATGATTACAGTTGAATTCATGTACAAAACTAAGAATGAGATAGATCAGATTTCCATTTTTTTCTTTGATAAGTGCGTACAGTCAGATTGCACCTGTGTCGTGTCATAGGCTGTCAAGTCCTCTGCATTAGCAATAAATTTTGTATAATTTGAGAATTTGAAAGCGTTAATGGAGAAGTTTTGGGTGATATTTAAAAAGAAGAACAATTGCCTTTTGAGATTCGTTCAAAAAGAACTTGGAACAAATATATTTTTTAAAATTAATTTCTAAATCATATCATCACTATTCTAATCCTTGTTTTTATGTCTGTATAGCGGTTATGTCTAAGTATAAATTCATTTATACCTTTATGTACAATAATTCTTATAAATCAAATAAATAAAGTCATTTTAAAAACAATTTTAGATCACCAAAATCCAGGCTCTGATAATCACGTATTTTATCTTTGTTGAAAATAGCTTTAAATTTTTTACCATGGCTCATTCGAAAGTTATTGGTAAGAAAAAGTAAACATTTAGCCCTCTTATCGTTAAGATGTAATAAAGTGTAAAACAAAATGACAAGGCATTGTTCAAAGTAGTATTTGAACTGAATGTATTATTAATTGTGTGGTACTTGTGAATAATATCAAGAGTATAAGGTTATGGAAATTTGACATTATATTACGTAGTAAGTGCTATTCCTAGAATTTGGTACTATATTAATTGTGTGTTATCCACGAATTGGAAGTAAATACTGTAAATTAAAAGATATATTCTGTGCGTTTAAATTTGGTTACGACACAGTAGACCATGGGAACACTTTCAAATTTGATAAACTCAACAAAATCGCGTAGAATAAAACCAAAATTAAGTTTCAGGATGGGAAAGGAAGTTACAGATTTCAATGAGGATTTTAGAAAGGGTTGTGGATTATCACCCATATTGTTTGATCTTTACTTAAATAAAATAGAGAAAGGAGAAGAAAAAATATGGTAAAAGAAATAGCAGAAAATAATAAAAGTATTGATATGGATTATTTGCAGACAACCAGATATTGTTGGCAGATAACGAATATGAATTACAGAAATCAGTTAATAATTTAAATAAGATTGTTCAAGGTTATAATATGGGAATATCTTGTAAAACGAATACAGCCATGAGCATAGAAAGGAAAGACCATCTGAGAAAAAAGATAATTATTGAAAATTAAATAATTTAATAAATATGTACCTTCAAATATCTGGGCTTCACAATATCAATAAATAACACAAATGACTATATGGAAGAAAACATTGAAATATTTAATAAAATAAATGGATGCATTAAAATAAATTTTGGGTAAAGTGTGAGAACAGCTATTTGAAGAACATGTAGTCACATGTAGAATATGTAGAAGAATACCAAAAGAAATGGAAAGAACGTGTTTTAAGAATGGCCCCTTTAAGGGCTCCTAGGCATTGTTTTATAGGCCATGTGGTAACAGAGAAATTGGACGAAGAAGATGGAGGGATCAGTTTGAAAATTAACCTCAGAACATGTCATCTGGGCTAAACCGTGGTTTAGAAGAAGAAGAAGAAAATTAAACGCAGATGTTTATCTGTAGTGTTCTTAAGTCACTATGCTTAGCAAGTACGACCAAAGATACTTCATTAAAATTCAATTTTCTGGAGGCATAATCTCATACAATATCACTGACAGCTTGTGGTAGGATGACGTTCAAAAATTATATCCTGGCTAGGTAGACGAAGGCATTTCGCATGGGTACGGAAGATTTTCATAAAAATGGAACCTGATAGATCAAATATAAAAGAGAGCATTGTACATGAACGCTGTAACAAATTTAATGAAAGAATACCTTTCTTGGATAGTGTTGAACTATCGAGGGAAGTTGAACTGCGTCTTCTACAATAATTCTTCACATACTTAAGATCAACCGAGAAAAATATCATGTCAAAATGTAATTTACAATCTGAAACTTTTATTTTATCTGCGTTTCATGATGCAGGATTTCAAATCAGATAATACAGTTGGCATTTATTTATTACTATGTCGACATGGGTGGCGCTGTTTCTGCTCAAGACTGCAAGTACGGTTACAGGCCAGGACGATATGATGCCATTAAATTTATTGGCATGTAACTGTAGGATTTATGGTCCGCTGATTTATAACCCTGAAAGTTGCAGCACCTTTAAAATAACTTAACTGATATTAGAGTTAATTATAGGTTTAAATTGTAAGGTCATAACGTTTTTAGTTCATTAGGAAGCAGTTCGCTTAGATTAAAAAGTTAAGCTCATATTTTCCATTTCTCTCGCTGATGACTATCGTAATTTTCGCCTTGGTTTTATTGCATTTCTGACGCCTTATAGAATTGTAATATCGTAAAAACTATATACTAACATGCATTCACCCGTCCGGCTAAGGAAAACTATGAGAAATTTTAAATGCCAACGAGACCTCTCTGTGGGTATAGAACTACTTCATTTTGGAATATTAGATCAATTATCTGGAATTTTATTATTTAACAGTAATTATAACGTTCCCAATATACCTTTAAATTAATTTGTTTCCTTTTTATTTGTATCTGAATCTAATCACGAGAACGATTAAGTATTATCTTCTAATGTTGTAGTTTAATCTAATTTGTCATTCTTTCTAGAATGGCGTTTTGCTTATTTTATAAGCTATATTGTTCACAATTTTGATTTAACTGTTCCTTGTTTGAAATAACCATCAGTGGCTCAGATAGAGACGAACAAGCATTTAGTAAAGGACTCATCGTGGAAAAAAATCGTTAAAATATTGGTACAGAATCCTGAAATTATAAAGGGTGAAAGTGGTAAAAGAGAGTTTAAAATATACAGAGAAATACTTTAAAATGAGGAATGGTTAAGAATATTACAGTAACATATGGACAGTAAGGGAGAAAGAAATTAAGGCTATTTGGAGAGAAACAAGGGGGCATTGAGGTTGTATAGAAGTACAGCAGCTAATGGGTGAATCAAAATCGAGAGTGGGAGACGTATACACACTAGATAAAGTTAGTAAAGAAGAAAGAGAAGGATTGATATGAATAAGGATGTTGTATAGTAACTGAAGGGATTAAATAATGGCTTTGGGGTTTCTCCATTATATGAAGAGAAGTAAAGTGTAAAATTTATAATATTGTATTGTAGTGGAACGAAGGACTGGAGAGATAATTACGAGAATATTGATATAAAATGGAGAAATACATAAAGAACTGCCAAAAATTTACTAAACCTGGACAATTTTTATATAAAGTTTAAGCAAATATGGATGGTTAAAAGGAAAAGTAAGGAAATAAACAAAAATCTGGAGCCAATGTTAAAACAGTGTTTGAACTGGCTGGCATTATAAGCTGTGTGTGTGTGTGTGTGTGTGTGTGTGTGTGTGTGTGTGTGTGTGTGAAGGGTTTGAAATATTTTTGTTTTCAACGTTTCACGTATCATCAACAACCTACGGGAGAATCTTATTCCACCAAGAGATGACGTATTTATTATACAATGACAATGAGAATGACGATGGATCGAGGGGGGTACAGCTTCTACTGTAGACTCCGAACAACGTCACCCATATTCGGGAATCCAACCAGAGATCCGTGAAAGAAACCACCGAGCCATCCGGGGAGTTTAAAATATATACTTGAAATAAGCATAATGTTAGATTACATAATAAGTAAGTTAAATGTTCTATTGAGAAGCTCATACTCTATGAATCAGTTTAGGAAATTCTGAAGTAGTCATTTGTGTGGTTCAGAAGCCCTATGTAACAAAAAATAATTGTGTCCGGAGAACTTCGCCCATCAGCCATAAAACTCTTAACAGAAGACGCGTTTTTGTAAGATGAAAAAAATTCAAATTATAACAAAATCAATGCAATCTATGTGAGAAGTTCTCCCTGGCCGGGAAAATAAAGTCTTGTTTATATTATTTCCATATAGTTTGAAGCATGGTGGTATGACAAATAGCATGCTAGCTGCTTTTGGATTACTGGAGTTACTGCGAAGTTTTATAAACTTTTACGCCGAACTGCAGTATTATACTAAAAGAGTTCCTTCTATGGTATTTTCTTAGTGCATATCCTGATAAGGAAAGGTAAAATTTGTGTTCTTGACGCTATAATTGTGCTTTGATGAAATGCAAATTCTGAATATTCTAATTGTCATTCAGATAAGCTTATGATTTTTGAACACTTTGTATGGTAACATTTTGAAAATATTCCTAAAACTTCAGTGTTAACAGGTGTTTCTATTGCTTTTGTAGATGGTCGGACGGATGGACGAAGAGGCGAGCGGATGGATAAAGTACCTTTATTGGTATCAAGTGTCATGTTATTATACAAATATTTACTGCACGGGTCATTGGTAGTAATTGCACATTTTAGATCCAAGATAAATATGAAGAAATGCCAAAAAAAAAAGAAACGAAAATAAAATATAAATTGTCCCCCATGAGATGAAAAATTTGATCTTCCATTATTCAAGAAATTCCCATGTTTTGCCAGTTCCTGTGGTCAGACAGTAGATACAAACATGCCAATCTTTCTTTGGTTGGACTTAATTATTTTTATACTCCATGTAAAAATCTGACGTGTTGCATTCACATGAATTTATCTGTTTACTCTTTTACAAACTATTCTTCCGCTTACTTATTATTAACCGAGATAAACTTTCACTACACATTTACAAATTCGATGTCTAAGAATAAGTAGCAATAATCAGATTTTCAAAAAGCGGACCGCTTTGCCATGTCTTTGAAATTCCATGTCCTTTACATGACAAGACTTGCTATTTCAAAGGTATAAGTATTTGAAATTCAAACCAATAACAAAATATACCTCGGAAATCGTTAACGCCACAACAATACTATTTTATGTAAATTGCGTGCTTTAACGAGATTTGCCTTTGTAGCTAGTAAGATTTTGTCTATCTCATATAGTTTATAAATTATTATACAACAGTTATTCAGAATAAAGAGGACTTTATAGCTATTCCCATAAAATTCAAGATATACATTTTGTTTGACATGCAAATATCTTAAACATGTGGTATATATATTTATTGCTGAAATAGTAGTAACAGCTCCCCGTAATTATGAACTGCCACATTGGACAGATCACACTAAATAACGACACAGTAATTATTGAGGGAATATATAAATACTTAAATAAAGATATAACAATAAAATAGAGAAATAATTGCAATAAATAATTTCCGTATATTAAATAAGTGTATAATGTAAGAAGTTTGAATTGAAGAGATTTGCCAAGAGAGAATGGGGGTAATTAAGAGTCAGAATATACAGAGTCATTAGTGAGCCGAGAAGGAGCGAGCACACAAGCTTAAGAATTTCTGGGAACGCAGTTTAGAGTTACGTTCCGTACGTTACATAGGCACGTAGGCCAATTCTGGAAATTAAAGAGGCAACGGAAATTCTGAGAATTTTTGCTAAGCTCATAGTAACAGTGTCACATTCAGATACTTAAGAGTTTTGAGATTTTGCAACGTATAAGATAAAATGTTCGTGGGGGAATAATATGTAGACGGAGCTAAAATTAATAAATGTTAGTCTCTATTCTCGTACCTTCATTGGTACGGATAGATGTTCGTGCACACAGTTGTGCACACATTAGTTATTCTCTTCTCTGGTACCGGCTCCGGTACTTACATTCGCGCATACACTTGTGCACACTAATTACTTTCTCGCTGGTACAGGCCACGGTATTAACGTGTGTTATTTTAAGTATCCAGCGACGCGCTTGTGTTATTAAGATTTCGCGGCTACCGTGAGGGATGCCTTCGAACAACAATTTAGCGACTCATAGCGAGTTATTTTATTGCAGAAACAGGTATTTCAAGTCGTAAAATTCATCCTACTGAAGTTAGCAGGTATAAGAATCAATTGTGATAATATCGAGTGCTACAATTCAGAGTGAGATATTTCTTCATTTCAAACGGTCGGTATCTCAATTCAAGAACTCGAATATTAGTTGATAGTAAAGTTCGCAGCCAACTTAAATTGTTGTTGTCCTTCACAATATGTGGCAGTTACATTATTATACATATATTAAGTATAGCACGTTCTTGCAGTAACATTGAACATTACACAAATAAGTTAGGTAATAAAGAATGCTGTCACCTTTCTCTTAGAAAATGGGAAAGTTCTCATGTAATCGGTAGGAAAATTATTTAAATCTTATAGGCTTGTTCAAATTATCTATGGTAGCATGGAGTGGGGCTAAGCTGTGGAACGGGTAGCGCGTCTGTTAGCAAGCAGGGTTGACTATGGAACTGAGCTTACTACATGTAGTTTCCACACTCTCCGGCAGTTAATACAAAAAGTTATGTCTTCATTCTCAGGTATGTAAAACTATTATAACTTGTAATGTTTGATAATGTTAATAAAATTTAGTTGAATCAAAGTTAAACTTTGAGTGTGGTACCATGTAGATCCTTTGCTCATATTTTCCCATATCCTTGAGTTTTACTCCTAGTCATGCCCACTAGGATGAGTCAAATGAAGCTAAAACTAACTAAAATATAGTGAGAATCATGACAATACGCCCACGTTTATCCAGAGGGAAAATACTCATAGCTCTACCATTGTAGCAGCCTGCAGCAGAATCAGCAGCAGATATTGCAGACAACGGAAAAAGGTGGCATCTATATTTCAGCTTCAGTCTGTCCCATAATCGCGGAACCACATTCAGCTTCAACAGGTAAAAAGAAAATTATGTGAAATTATGCAACTAAGGTGGTATATGAAGCTGATTATTAAATTTATAGTTTTAGGTAAAGTGCAACATGTTTGAGCCAATTCATTATTGGAAGCTGTAGAGGTGATGACGATAGAGAGCGATTGAACCACAAGAGTGCAACAGCTACATATTTTACTTTGTCTTTAGGCAAGCCCAATTGTTTCCATGTATGATAAAGTGCGGGCTGCCACTACTTTTCTGATCACTCATATGATTTCCAGAATTTGAAGTAAGAGGCTGTGCCTGGAAATAAAGGAATTTCAGGCAATGAAAAAGCAGATTCCTGGCAAGGAAAGGGTCTGCTTAAAATTTTACTGGGCCTGGACTAGTACTTGGTATTTTGTTCGAAGAACCACTGCTGAATGGATTAATTAACGCAATTAACGCAATTAACCCAATTAACGGGACACTATAAATTGCGAAAATACCTACCTAAAATGGGAATCTTCAAAGACCAGTATGTACCTTATGTAGTGAAGAGAATGAAACTGCATATCACATAATCTTCAAAGGGAAGTGCTGTGTCGGAAAATATTTGGATTACTGGAGTTGATAAACTCAGATGATCATCTTCCTAAGAAAAATGTAGTTAGTAACCTATTGTCCCTCATTAAAGGGACAGGGTATTTAACTAAAATGATGGAGATAGGAGGCAAGCCTTATAAGTATCAGTGTTAAGGGCACTCATAACCCAATCCCATCTTCGTATAAGTCAAGTCAAGAGGCTGTTGGCATATCTCAGGAGTTTTTGAGAAAATAAAAAATAACGAAATACTTTTTCCCATGTAAGGGGTAATTCGAGGTGTGGGTATTTTCTTGAAAATCTTATTGTTGCATCCTTAAGAGATGCTGAATTTGAATACCAGTTTGGTACTTAACCGACTTTTGGTTTTTTACTTATGGGTTCACACGCACGCACGCACATACGTTTTTCTAAAAATGCTTTGTTATTCAGGAAGACTCCAAAATTGTATGTGCGGTGAAATTTGGGTATCGAATTTTTGGGTGGAGTGCAATACTTCCTCTCCTTAATGTAGACTGGCTGACAGCCAGAAGTTGCACGGGTAGCTTTTTAAACTCGAATGACCAATTCATTTCATTTACCTCCCGTCCTTTGTGAAATTGTTGTACAATGATTTATAATATTTTTAAATGAATCCTCCCATTTACCTACTAACACACCCGGCTATTCCTAATAACGGATGAAAAATCTCCTGATATTCACGCAAAACGATATGTAATATCGGCGGAACGTCTGACTTCCATTATTTCTCCCGACAGTTCTGGAAATACTGCATCCGTATAGGATAGGAATAGGGCTAAGTTAACGGAGGGGATACGCAGCACCTCGACCCCAATGTACACTCCCGGGAGGAAAGGATGGGATGAGGTAACTGCAAGAGACATTTGGGTTGCAGAGCGAGATCGGCGCAAGTCGATAGAGACGCGCAGAGTTCCCTAATAGTTCCAGGCCACGGGGAGGTAGCTCGGAGACGTCCCTCTAGTGGGACCGGGGAAACACCACTTGATAGACTTCCCTCTAGCAGGGTCGAGAAGAAGATGCAGATCGCAAGACTTTGTGCCATCTGCCCCACACCGACCAAACCACAGCCCTGGAGTCAACCTGAAGCATGAAAGGGAAATGAAATGGGAGGAAACAGCGAAGATAGAAATCCGTGGTAGAATACCCGACTCTAGCATTCGCCTTGTCAACCAGGGAAAACCACGAAAAATCCATTGTTAGAGTGGGCGGCTAACGGGAAATGAACCAGAAACCTCCAGAATGCGAGCCTCAAACGTTACCGGGAGCCATCTCGCCATAGCATATAAGTACCCCTCGACGGTGGAAGAATCCTCGGTCGGAATGTCGAGCAACATGTTAGATAATTATAGTGGATTAAATTTTAAAGGTCTGGACCTTCTTTTTAGTCCCATAGTTACTTAATAACAAAAGCTACACAATACAGAAACCCTTAACATATAAAACGAAATGAGATTCCGCACTCACCAAGTTAACCTCTTTGGAAAACACACATAGTCTACGATCACCGAGAAAAATAATCATCTCAGTTGTTGATTATAAAATATCGGCTCACTGATTTCGAATGTTAGACATTTTCTCTCTTTATACAATTATTTAGGGTGCCCAGCTAAATAACTTGATTACAATATAAATACAAAGCACATAAAGCAAACATTTCTTGCATGAGGGTTATTAGAAAGTTTTGGCATCCAGAAACTTCAGGACATACATCTGCACAATGAAGATTATTTAGAGGCTCTGAGACTGTGTCAGTACACACACATACACACGCACGCACACATCTGCAGTATTTAAGAAATGGTAATTAAACAAATGTAACACAGGCACGATTGTCGCTTTTTAAACTCTTGTCTTCTGTTTGCTAAAGTGTTACATAATGGCCATCTATGCATATTCCTTGCTCTATGAAGTATATTTATTTATTGAAACAATAACAACTCCCCGTACTTACGGGCTGCCATCAAGGACAGAATAAAACAGACAAATTATAAATAAATCAAAAACACTAGTGAAATTGAAATACTAATGTAAAGAGAACAATGTGATATCGAAAGTTCAATCTTTTTAATTTAATATGATACTTAAAAAGAAAACTAAAAGCTGCAAAAGGACTGCTAAATGTGATAACAGTAAATGGCATGTAGTAAATAATTAATAACAATGGAATTTAACCGTAAAATGCCAAAAATTATTATTATACAAATGATTTCTAACAAGGGCAATGGAATCTCTTATTGGAGGTAAAGCAATTTCTTTTATTTTGTTCTTCTTCAATCTAAACTTTTGCCAGGTGTTGAACAAATGTGCAGGTATGGTATCCCAAGCTCCGAAGATCAGGCCGATTACCTCGATGTTACCCAGATCATAGTCTGCCTTGAAGTATGAGACCGTGGGTGTATAGGTATCCATTTTCTCTATGTCAATTTCTTCTGCTTTATCCTTTAACTATTCGTAATTAAGGTAAAGGTATCTATACGGAGGGACCCCGGAATCGGGGCAGAGCACACCATGCAGGCCAGTCGGCCCATTATGCTTCCAATGTGACCTCTGGGATTTATGGTTGAATGAGGGGAGAGACCCGAAGGGCGGCCAGGGCGCAAGCATGGATGCGGTCCCTAATGTTTCCAGATAAACTGCATCCGACGCCGCACGGTCCCTGCCCACAAGCCACCAACCTCCAGGGTTCCCCGAAGCGGAGCCCCACACTGAGGAGCGATCTAATTGGGGGGTACCGCAGAGACGCCAGGAAAGAAACCCTTACAGAGCGCAAGCCACCGTCCAGCCGCAACCCACCGAACACCGTCGCTGGTCCTACAACCCTGAAGCAGATGACAAGGAAGATGATGGATACAGGAAATGGAAGGAAGGAAAGTTGTGGTAGAAGACCAACCACTCCAGCATTGCCTGGCGACGGGGAAAAGCACGAAAAACCTATGGGCCAGAGTGGGCGGTCCCCGGGAATCGACCCCGGGACCACTCGAATTGCGGGCCAGAGACGTAACCGCCTGCCATCCCGCTCGGTATGCTTGACTATATTCTGTGGGGTAACAACTATTTTTTCTACCCCATGGCATTCTCAACTAAAAGTGATGGCCTGCTTCGAAAGCATGTTGTTTTATAACTCCAATATGTTCGTATTCAAGTACAAGGGCTTTATAATTCCTTTTTAATCTTTTAGTAATTTGTGAAATGAAATTAGAAGATGCTTTATAGCTCCATGTGCCTAAGAATGAATAAGGGTATTCAATGGTGAAGATATCAAAACCCGTTGAGTGGTTTTGAGATTATTGTAATCACAAACACACACACACACAGACACACACCCATATAATTGTTTCTCTTTATAATAACATTAGGGTTTTTTAAATCCTTTTTATTCTTTAGAAATTTATTAAGTGAAATTAGGAGGTGATTTATAGCCCCATGTCCGTCAGAACGAATGGGCTTTTCAATGGTGAAAAAATTATCAAGCCGTTTGAGCGGGTTTTGAAATTACCCTAGAAATAAACACTCACATAGATTTTCTCTCTTTGTAATATTAGAATATAACTAGTAGAGAAAGTAAAAATGAAGTCTTCTTTTGCCAGAATTGCTCTATAGAACAGTAGCACGGAAACGAACTTCAGCTTAACTCGAAACATTGATTGTTTGCTTAATTTAGTTTCCGGTATAGACAGCGTCGTTACTTTGGAAGTACACTCGCTGCAACCTATGTTGAGCTTCTTCCCTGAGCTACTTTACTGCATGCGCTACCGTGCCGGCGTGTATACACTGACGCATGCAGTACCTACCAGTAGCCCAGGAAAGAAGCACAACATAGGTTGCAGCGAAACGCCGGCAGAATGTACTTCCAAAGTAACGACACCGGAAGCCTACACCGGAAGCTAAAGGAACACACTATGGACAATGGCCCTGGAAGCCTGCATAAATATTTAATTTAGAAATAAACCTTTCAATTTATCTTCTTTCCCATTTTAAATTTCTCAGAATACCCATCTATCCCTTGAAATTGTGTTCTCATATTCTCTAAAGTAGTATGTAGTATGAGACTTAAAAGAGCCTCAGGGGTGTATCTGTACAACGTAACTGTAGCAAGTATTCAGCTGTCAGATGTTAAATATGCTAGACAAGAAGCTTCTGTATTCACTCCTTACAATGCAAGTTGGGTTGCCTATTCCAAGAACTGCAGCGATTCTAGGATGTAAAGTACACCAGCTGAATCATTAGCCGCTAGGAATTCGTATCCATTGAGGCAGTATTTTTACACTTAAATGATTTTAGTCAAATTATATAATAAAAAAATTTAATAACAGCCCGCCTTAAATCAATATGTATATGTAACAATATATAAAAAGTGTATATTACAGTCATTGTATATGTTTATATTATTGTATACATGTGTAACGTTATGCGAATGTATTACTTAATTTAATAATGTAGGAGCTGTGAGAATAATAGGTTAAAAGTTGCTAACAATGAGGTAACCTTGAGGCAATAATAAGTAAAAAGTGTAATAATGCTACTAGTCATTCTTGAAGCAACAATACCGTCATTTTGTGACAGTTTATAAAATAGCCAATCAACAACCAGAAAAAGCATTAGTTAAATGAAGGTATTATATTGGACTAGGATTAGCCAATCAGAGACTTGAAATACAGAAATTTACAAATTTAGGCGGTTGAAATCAAGTCAGTTGCTTCTATACAGCGCTCATAACTGGACGTATTAGTTGTTGACAGTGTTTCTAACCGGACGCTAGATACGTCCTCAAGAAATTTATTACGTATTTTGTGTGAGACAAAAATAGTTTACGTGTTAAAAAGTGCAAGTAATTAAATAAAAAAAATCTCACAGCTCTCTCTATATCAGTGAAGTGTTATTAAAATCGTGTCAAGAATTAATAAAAAGGAGTGAATTAAAAATTCTTCAGTCGCACCACCTCCCTGCTAAGAAATCCATGTCTTTAACAATAATACTGACGCAGCTGAGGCAACATAAATATATAATATTTAAAGAAACAATCAAATTACAAAGTTAATATTTTTTTAAAATTTTGGATGAAGGCTACCGGGTACCATACGTGCGATTGCAGCTACTGCAAGTTCGGCTCCCCAAAAGTTGAACTACAATACAACTCCTACAACAAAATAACTACGTCAAATTGGCTTCCATACGTGGGGCAGAAACTAACTACTTCACTATGCAACCGTTATATAACATAGTGAATATATAGCTCATACTGCAAACAATACTTTTTCTACAGCTAATGTTATTGTTGTATATTTATTGGTCCTTGTACCTGACCTTGATCGTTTACAAACCCGCGGAAACTACAATTACCCTATGGTATATACGTATTTGAAAATTTCTACACATGTTTCTCTGGTCACTTAGGATAACAGTTGTAAAACCGTGATGGTGATTCGAATATGAATTACTGCTACCTTATATTGTGGCATGTGCACAGATAATATTGATAAGACGCTCTCTGGGCACCGAAGCACGGCAGTTTGTCTGTGAGTAGGGGCGAGTCAGGGGAAACAGTGTCAAGGAGGGGATAGCGTTACTGACGCCCGAGTTGGCGTGGCTTCTTGTAACAGTCAGTAAGCAAGCTTCGAGTGAGACAGACGGGAAACTGCTAAAACACGATGTCCTCGTCGGCAGGCAATGGGCAAAGGTATGTGAGTATTTAATTTCATTTAATAAACGGTGTTCCATCCACGCTTGGAAGTCTTAATTATGGTAGAATAGAATCTTTCCTCTCTCTTAAGCCAGGCATTGTATTGGTATAGCAATTATTTTGGGATTTAACTTAGCTGCGTCCTCGTCGTTGCCTCGTAATTTGAAGTTCTTTGTTTGATTTAACGATCCCTCTCGCAAGCGAGTAGCTCCCATTTGCAGTTGTAAAATAAATTATAGAGAGGCATACGACAATTGGTGGAGGCGCCAGGTATAATTGAATTTGTTGTGAGATTTTCAAGTGTAAAATTTTTTTTCCCTCTGAAATGTAACGGTTTGTGGTCCTCCAAGTGGTCGCGAAAAATCTAAATTTGTTTCTGGCTTAAGGGTAAGGATTTTTATGCTTTAATTTGTGATTCTCTTATTCTAAATTTTGTTACTATGATATCTGAAAGTCTGGTTTCTAAATTTTAATTTTGAGCTCATTTTTGCATTTTTCATTGTCTGCCGGCGTGACGCTAAAACTTCTGACTTCATTTTCCCCTTGTTTTGGCTTCATTTCCTTTAAATTGTATTGCTGTGCTAAGTGGTTCGTGCTGGTTATTTTCAAAAATGTTTTTGTGAAAGTTGAGTTGTGAAACGAGTGAGATAACGAGTGAGATATTTGTAGCTTTGAAAATGTGCTCGTCACGTGTTGGCCATCTCGGTGAAAATCTTGTTTTCTGTGCTTATTGGCAGTGGTTCTGGAAACTTATAACTTTATATTTCCAGTGATTGTGATTTCTAGCTGTTTACTATACTTTTCTGGGACATTTCTCGTGTAACTTTTATGTACGCACGTGTGTTATGTAATTCCCGCGTGGTCATGCATTTCAGCAATAATTCTAGCTTGTGAAACCAGTCTTCATCAGCACGGGTTTTGGCGCGTTTATTTGCGTGTGTATATCAGGTCAGATACATTTGTTTTAAGAAAAAAAAAGAGAAGGAATTTTTTTGTGCTACGTATAAATTGCAAGTCTGTATTCTGCTCCTTTTGAGATAATGTTAGCGGTGGTCACAGTAGGTGTGACGTGGTTTTTTTTAACTTCCAGTTCGAGGTTTCTCACGGAAGACATTTTGCTTTTCTTCCATGTGTTCATTCTGATTAAAAATCTTGGTATTGTGTCCAAGTGGCTTGCGTGTCATGCTTGTGTAGACGTGTGTTAGTATAATTTTCTGATATTTCGCCGCGGGCGCTTAATTGTATTCTTTCTGTAACTGTTTTGTTTGGCTGTGTTCTGATGTTGCTACTTACATTCATGTGATGCTATAAGTGTTTAGTTTGGTGTAATTTGTATCGCTTTGTCATACTGTTTATTTACTGGTTATTTTTTGTGCTGCAATCATGCCTAAGCGACGTACTACGCAGAAATTTGATATGGCAATTGCTCCAGTTAGCGAGCACAGTGAAGTAGAATCTATGTCCAGTGTTAGTACGCCTGTTGTTACTCAGTTACCAGCGATGTCTAATCCGCCTGTCGTGGCCAGTGCAACGCAGTCAGCTGTCTGTCGCTCGGTCATTGACCCCTCTCACGTTGAGAATTCCAGCAAGTTGTCGGCGTATGAATTACTTTAGAATTTTGAAATGTTCGCCACTACTGCTAATGGCCGCTCTGAGAAAATGATAATGATGATAATTTTGCTTCACCGTTGCCAAGTTTGGTTTATTTAATTACGCAATGCATATTTTTAGGGGAAAATCTTTCGCAGTTACTCATGTAAGTAAAAGTTTCAGGAACTACTACCAGCCTTGCTAGTGTCTTCACCTAATTAGGTTTGATGTGCCTTCTAATATGGACCGGTACGATGTGGATGTTGATGAACCAGCTGTACGTGTGTTACCAGATTTTGGAAAATTGCACTGGAATTTTTGTGGTAAAAAGAATAAGAAAAAAAATCACCTGTAGGTATGTAAACATTGTGAGTGCTAAAGTTTGGACGAATGAAACAGTTTTACAACTCACACAGGTATGCTAAATTTATTGTTTCACTGACTGATGCTTAATTAAGCTTTGCTTTTCAGGAATATGTGCTATGAATGTCTCTGCTAAATTAAAAGTGTATTATTATTGTGGGTGTAACTTAAATTTTAAATTATGTGTTGGGAACTGCAAATCATTTGTTTTGTTGTGTTATGCTGCAGGAATGTGTTTCATGTGTACTATGTGCTTAATTGAGCTTTCATTTTCAGGAATGTTATGTGACAGTATTGTTTTGAGTAATGATGTGATGTTGTTTTGTTGCATTCGATTTGATTTGATTTTGACTCGATTTGATTTTGGGTTTCATAATGATGCTGTGGCGGAGCTCGAGAGACTCCAGGAGCATCCCCGTGGCACACCAGAAGTCAAGAAACACCACAGGGAAGCTGTCGGGCAGCCACTACACTGCCGTGGCATAAGGAGCCACCATGTCGGGGGGCAGTCCAAGCCAGCGACTGCCCACCCTGTTGTCATCACCAGAGACCTGCAGTGATAATTCTACACCAGGACAAATCGTCGTTGTGGGCACTGTATAAAATCACCCACAAACAGTTCCAGCAGACCATCGATATCTTGCGCAGTGTGGTGTGCCTATGAACTGAGGCAGCGTGGTGTGTGCGGGGTGCTCAAGTATAAGTGCAGTAACAATATTAGTCGATAGCACTTAAGTTTCTCGAGACTCCACATCGCCCAGTAACATTGTGTCGTCGTCTGGGTGCTTATCACACATGTATATTATTCTGTTATATTTTGCTTATCACACATGTGCATTTCATTTTTGTATGCCATTTTGTTTTGTTATTTTCATGTTTCTTATTATATTTATTTTCCTTGTGTCGACGAGGGCGTCGACTTCAGTGGCCAGGGGGAGATGTGGCATGTGCACAGATAATATTGATAAGACGCTCTCTGGGCACCGAAGCACGGCAGTTTGTCTGTGAGTAGGGGCGAGTCAGGGGAAACAGTGTCAAGGAGGGGATAGCGTTACTGACGCCCGAGTTGGCATGGCTTCTTGTAACAGTCAGTAAGTAAGCTTCGAGTGAGACAGACGGGAAACTGCCAAAACACGATGTCCTCGTCGGCAGGCAATGGGCAAAGGTATGTGAGTATTTAATTTCATTTAATAAACGGTGTTCCATCCACGCTTGGAAGTCTTAATTATGATAGAATAGAATCTTTCCTCTCTCTTAAGCCAGGCATTGTATTGGTATAGCAATTATTTTGGGATTTAACTTAGCTGCGTCCTCGTCGTTGCCTCGTAATTTGAAGTTCTTTGTTTGATTTAACGATCCCTCTCGCAAGCGAGTAGCTCCCATTTGCAGTTGTAAAATAAATTATAGAGAGGCATACGACAATATTAAACCAAGCAGTTGGGAAGTAATTTTTGCCTAATCCATGACTTTTGTTTCTCCACTTCTCTACACTAAATAGAAGAAGTATTGCACTCCATCCCAAAAACTCGATACCGAGATTTCACCGGAAATACAACTCCAACATTTTTAGAAAAAGTGTCGTGGGATATGTGTGTGTGTGTGTGTGAATCACGTAACTCAAACACCAAACATCGGTTAAGTACCAAACTTATATTTAAATACAGCATCTTCCAAGGATGCTACACGAATAATTTTCAAGAAACTACTTGTTCCCAAACTACATTTACATGGAACGATTTTCGTTATTTTTGATTTCCTCAAAAATGGCTCCAATGATTTTTGTTAAAATACTATATGTTTAAAATATTTGCATGGCAATATATATATATATATATATATATCTTGAATTGTCTGAGAATAGCTGTGGAGTGAACTTCTGATCGTCACTCAGAATGAAGTTTGTATAATTAGTAAACCGTAAGAGAGACAAAATTTCTACATAAAAATGTAGATCTCGTTAAAGTACACTCCTTATATCAAATGCAATTCCTTCGGCGTTAACCTCTTCTGAGGTATTATTTGTTATTATTCCGAATTTTTAAATGCTTATATTTTTTCAAGTGGCAAGTCTTCATGCAAGAGTATGGAATATTAAAGACCCGGTTTTTAAAAGTTTGACTTTCGCTCTAGCCAATTGTATCTTTCTTATACCTAAAAAATATGTAAATGTGTATTGAAAGTTTATCTTGATTAACAAAACGTTGACAGAAAAATAAGATTTCTAACAATAGTTCGTAGAAGAGTGAGTAGAGAAAGTCACGAGAATGTAACACATCCTATACTTTTTTAAGAGAGCAAAGGGATGGAGATTCTGTAACACATTTCACAACTCTTGCTCAATATGGAATTTTGAATATTAACCGTAGAAAAACAAAATCTAACCTGGCTTGATACAAGAAACTGAGTCACGTAAAGGTGAGAGTTGGCAACATATTTTGACGAGTGTATTCAAGTAGCGTAGTCATCACAAAGACCATGACAATTAGCACACGACAGGCGTGGTAAAAGTGACTTCGTTTCCGAGTCTCAAGATATGCAATGTGTGAAACGTCAGCTAACAGCAGGTAAAACATAAATGGAGTTCGAGCCGACGGTCGCTCAGAAGGAAGCTGCAGACCAATCCAAATGCAATCGCAAGATACACTACGTGATCAAAAGTATTAGGACACCTGGCTGAAAACGACGCACAAGTTCCTAGCGTCCTCCATCGGTAATGCTGGAAGTCAATATCGTGATGGCCCACCCTTAACCTTGATGACAGCGTTCACTCTCACAGGAAAACTTTCAATCAGGTCCTGGAAAGTTTCTTGGGGAATGGCAGCCCATTCTTCACGGACTGCGGAACTGAGCAGAGGTATCGATGTATGTCGGTGAGGCCTGGCACGAAGTTGGCGTTCCAAAACATTCCAAAGGTGTTCTATAATATTCAAGTTAGGACTCTATGCAGGTCAGTCCATTACAGGGATGTTATTGTCGTGTAACCACTGCGCCACAGCCCGTACAGTATGAGCAGGTGCTCGATCGTGAAAGATGCAATCGCCATCCCCGAATTGCTCTTCAACAGTGGGAAGCAAGAAGGTGCTTAAAATATCAATGTAGGTCTGCGCTGTGATCGAGCCACACAAAACAACAAGGGGTGCAAGCCCCCTCCAGGAAAAACACGACCGCACCATAAACCGCCACCTCCGAATTTCACTGTTGGCACTACACACGCTGGCAGATGACGTTCACCGGGCATTCGCCATATCCATACCCTGTCATCGGATCGCCACATTATGTACCGTGATTCGTCACTCCACGCAACGTTTTGTCACTTTTCAATCGTGTAATGTTGACGCTCCTTACACCAAGCGAGACGTCGTTTGGCATTTTCCTGCGTGATGTGAGGCTTATGAGCAGCCGCTGGACCATGGAATCCAAGGTTTCTCACCTCACGCCTGTCATAGTGCTTGGAGTGGATCCTGATGCAGTTTGGAATTCTTGTGTGATAGACTGGATCGATGTCTGCCTATTACTCTTTACGACCCTCTTCAAATGTCGGCGGTCTCTGTCAGCCAGCAGAAGAGGTCGGCCTATACGCTTTTGTGCTGTACATGTCCCTTCACATTTCCACTTCATTGTCACATCAGAAACAGTGGACCTAGGGATATTTAGGAGAGTGGAAATCTCGCGTCCAGACTTCTGACACAAGTGACACGCAATCACCTGACCACGTCGAAGTCCTGAGTTCCACGGAGCGTCCCATTCTGCTATTTCACGATGTCTAATGCTACTGAGGTCGCGGATAATGAGTACCAGGCAGTAGGTGGCAGCACAATGCACCTAAGATGGAAAACGTATGTTTGTGGGGGTGTCCGGAAACTTTTGATCACATAGTTTATCTTTTCACTACACTGGTATAGTAAGAGGTAACGATTAAATTAAAATATTTTCTATAGTGTTTTCGCAATCTCCGGTAGCCCGCAAATACAAGAAAATCCACGCTTATGCATCTGAATTCTAAATATGCCTTTTAAGAGATGCATTGTTTTTGCTTTTAGCTTAGTTCATATGATATAAATTCACTCACTGAGTGCTCATAAAGGAGCTATATAAGAAGATGTAGTTATTGTCGTTTCTAATGCTCTCCATATGGTCTATGATCTTCGGGGCATACCACATTTCACCAAGCTATAACTGGACCCATTTCTAAGGTGGAAGCACCTAGTGGGCGGAATCCGTTGCCTCCGTTGGCAGGGTGATAATGAGGATGGCGGTGGAATGAGAGGACATACAGCTTTTACTGCGATTCCGAACCACGTTGGACCTTGGGGATGCTTCACATGAGCAAGTTAGAGGTGAAGACATGGATAGACCCGATTTAAAATCGCCACCCTAGAGCAATAGGAACACTGCGCTAACTCGGTGCCCTCTGCATTTGTTTGTTATAACTACAAACCATTAGGCACAGAAATATCTAGTATGCATTTTTTGTTTCATATTATAAAATACTGTTTCCACTGTTATGTTTATAAACTATTTCGTATTGTCGTAATATCTAATACAATCTTCGATTGGCAACACTGAAGTCCTCCTTATTCGGAAGGAATTTTGTATAATCTTGTGTAACTGGTAATCGTTAAACGATAGATGAAAACGTACTACACAAATAAGAATGTACACTGCTTAAATCGCTGAGTGATTAATGCAGGTATTGGCCAATATCATGGGATTGCAACCTTTATTATGGATAATTACAACTGTGGGTAAGCTATATAAATACTGTATAAATAAATTACATATGTTCTTCTCAACTAGTTAGTAGGTAACCTTAAATGGCAAAACCGGTAATAATACTTGGTTTAAAATGCTTGGTCTCTATTTAAAACACACAATTTATATCAAATAAACCTTTTTGTGGTATAAACCATTTCTGAAATATATCTTATTAATGGTTCAAATTGCTCAATACTTGGCGATTCTCTTAAAGTCCTGTCAACATTCGGTTGTTCTTGTTTCTCACAATTGCATGGAAAGAGTATGGAATTTTAAGGCCAGCATATAGCGTCCAGTTCTTAAACATTTGACTATCGCTGTTCCCTTTGTATACATAACGAAATGTGTAATGCAGATATTACTGAAAATGTTTATTTCGATTTAAATGTAGTAGACTGAAACATAAGTTTTAGTAATAATAGTATATACCCACTAATAATGATAGGAGATAGAGAAAGTCATGAGAATGTATCACTTCAGATAATTTTTTTCTTTCTCTACTACGTATAGTAAGTAGGGGAAGTATTGTATTCCACCCAAAAATTCGATGTTGAGATTTCACCGTAAATACATGTCTTGAGACCCCCTGAATCCAAAAAAAGAATTTTTGGAAACATGTCCGTGTGTGTGTCTGTGTGTCTGTGTGTCTGTCTGTTTGTCTGTCTATGAACAGCATAACTCAGAAACGAACAGTCGAATAAACACCAAACTTGGTATTTACGTTCAGTATCTTCTAGAGATGCGACACGAAGGTTTTCAAGAAACTCACCCACCCCAGATTAGCCTTTACATGGAAAATTTTTCGAAAATTTTAATTTTCTCAGAAATTGCTCTAACGATTTTGATTAAAATATCACATATTTAAGATACTTTCGTGACAAATAAAATGTATATCTTGAATTTTCTGGGAATGTCTCCAAAAGTATTCTTCATTGTAAACGACTTTTGCATAACTGGTAAACCATAAGAGATAGACAAAATTTTACTACACAAAAAATGTAGATGGCGATAAAATACACAATTTATGTCATATACACTGTTTTTGTTGTTGAGTGAACTATTTTAAAGATATTGCTTGTTATTCCCTTAGGTTTTCCAATATTTATACTTTTTCTCAAATTCGTTATTCATTTTTTATGTCCTGGATATACAAAGAGAATGGAATGCGCCACATAGCAACCAACACTTAAAGGATTTGACTATCACTTAAAACCTACCATATTCCCGTTGCATCTATAAGATAACTAGCAATTAGATTAACATCTCAATTATCATGAAGCATATGGAGAATAAGCGTTTGTAAAAATAGTTTGTACAAGAGTAGAGAAAGTCATGTGAGTGTAACACAGATTTTTTTTTTAGTTTGCATTGATGATCTACACAGGTTTAGCATTTTCCCGTCCTGTTTGCATGCACATAGATTGATCAATAAAATTAACGGCTGTTCATTACCAGTTTCAAATTTCTTAAGTTAAATACTTGGAAAATTTAAATTTGAGTTTTATTTATGGGCACTCCTTAACTGCTATGGCCCTTAGCGTGCCATTCTATATTGGGCGTGAAAGACCGGAAATTTTGCTCAGAGGCCCCTTTATACGGATTGAGGTTATTTTACGTGCCGTAAATCTATGACACGGGACTAGCGGCTTTGCTTCCCTTCCGAAGGAAGCCATGCTAAGGATTTTTACGCTCGAAAAGTTGTATTTCGAAAGGGCTTGGCTTCTACGTGGTCTAAAATGTCCCCGACATCTATATCTTTCACAGTTAATGGACTTCTAGAAGAAACACTGCGTTTCTAATTTTGTATTATAAGCCACAGATCAATTTTAAAAGTCTTCCGTTTAAATGATTATGAATAACTGGAAGTAACTATGAAGCCTGCGTGGCTTACAGTAAGTATAATGAACAATAAAGCTACAAGTTATTAATCGAACGTAAAGAGAATAACACTTCGCGACCTCATTTCATCAGGAATAAATATCGTTTTAAGACCTATGTAATGAAAGTAATAATACAAGGGTTCTACCAATAATACAGTTATTAACAGCATTAGGATGTTGCAACGCAATAATAAGAATACTGCATTATAGGCTGCGAATTTGATAATGACCAGTAGCGTTTGGAAATACCTTGGATATAAAACAATAACGGTCGTTTATCTATAATCGCTTGCAAGAATGCGATTTTGTCAGATAAAACGTGAATTCGTTACCAAACAGCAATCAGTATGCAGTGATTAATAGCCTACGCCATACATACATTTCGATTGTTGGCGTTAAGGAAAACTACGAAATCCTACTACAACATCCACTTCAGTCTAATTTATTTCCGTTTAAATAAAACAAGTAAGAAAATAATTGTTATCCTTATATAAAATGTTATAGTTTTCCATGGAATAGTCTTAATAAATCCCAATAGAGGTAGCGAGTTACATCAAATAATTTCGTAACCTCTCTTGTTATTATCTATGATAAAACAGAAACAAAAGAGTATAGGAATTCCATTATTTATCGATGTTATAATAAACATTAAGGTTTCTTACACAATCACTTTGATTCCTCTACTTACAGTAGGTAGAGGAAGGATTATTTTCAATCCAAAAATTTTGCATCGAAATGTTACCTTAAATACACATTTCTAGGTTCGCTGAATAAATAAGAAAATAAAGCATTTTTAGTCAAAGACGAACGCGAGCATAACTCAAAAACAAAAATTCGGATCAGTATAAACATGCATTGAAATCCAACATCTTAAGCACAATTCATAATCATTTATTACACAGTCTAAATAAAAAATATAACTTCATGCAAGGCGAGCATTTACTCCAAATTCCTTTATTATACATTGTAGGTAAAAATAACATTTCATAAGCATGCAAGGTGAGGATTTACTCGAACTTTCCACAGCATAAGCAATGCTTAACATTGAAGAAATTTTATTTCTTTTATTTTCTCAGAAACAAATTTAAAGATTTTGCTTAAAATGTCATACGGTTGAGATACTGACATAAACAATTCAATACAGATATATTATGGGGCACCCAATAAGTAAGTGTCCCCGTTTTATAAAACATTACACACACTTTATCACGCTGAAATAATTTTATTTACATTGTTTAATCCTTCTGTTATTTTATACATAGTCGCCATGTTTTCTACAAGCACATTTGGTAACGTGACAGGTTTTTCCAAACCAGTGTTGTACCAAGTAGGGTCCTGTGATCGTAACCAACTGTTCAACTTGTGATTTGCTTTATCATCGGTGTTAAAGTGTTTATCTCCAAGAAGACCTTTAAGTACAAATGCTGTGAATAGAAGTTTTACGATATGTTGGCTCACGCAGAGTCTATTTTAGTCCTTGGTTTCTTGGAATTCAAACTTTCAGTCTGCGTTATTCTAAATTCTGTTAAGTTTTGGATCAATTAACTTTAAACTTGCTTCTGGCCTATTTGAAAGTGTAATTACAAAGATGGTATGCGCTTTTTGCCCGCTTTTTGAAAATCTTTCACAATCATAAATTGAATCACTTGAACTATGATTAAAAATTCGAAAATATGTGTAAAGGCATGAGCACACAGAATTTAAAAATCATTTACGAGTTTGTAAACCCTAGATAAATAAAGCGTTTCACAATTATTTATCTACTTATTTTGTCGAAAACTTATGTTAAACAATTTTATTGAACATAACATTAATTAAATAATTTGAATTTAATCGAAAACTGTTTACGATAGAAATTTCAAATTTATTCCAATGTTTAATCATATCATTTAGAGGATGTAGCCAAATTTACAGAAATGTTAGATAAAAACTTTAGAAATAGAACTTTCAGTGACCCCTTGCCTTAAACACATCTTTGAAACTTAGGGAATCTCCCTGAGAATGTTGCAGAAGCTTATTTCCTCTGCATAAGCTGTTTAAGAGTCATTTTAATTATCTGTGTAACTTAAAAACCATTTCACAGAATCTGTATTCATTTATCTCGCTTTTATCTTTTTTAACATTTTCCTATAACTCAAAATCCTGCACTCTTGCATCTTCTAGCAAAACGTTTAAGAAGTGAGTGCTGTCTGCAAATACCAACAGACTGCATGACAGATGGGGGTGGTTAGTTACCTGCGACATTACTGCATAAAGTCCAGTAATAGTTAAACTTTATTTTCTTTCATCCTGATTTTAACACTTTTAAGAAGAAGCATAAAAAAGTTTTGAGTAATTCTGAGGGCTTAGTTGCAAAATGATTGGGATGTATTTCTTTAAAGTTAGAAATAGATTAAGAAAGTTATATGCAGTCAGTGAACTAACCTTTGGAGGGAAGGGATTCGGTATTTAAGTGCACAGTTATTTTAAGTGATCAACAGCCATAACAATATCTACTCACAAAATTTGGGAAGGTTATTTAGTACCTACAGAGTTGTAAATAAAAAATGAAATTATAACCAATCAAGTGTATTGTCTTTAGACAGTTATACAATCGAGAAAGTCAACAGATACAAAAAATACAACGGGAGAAGATACGTTTTTAGTATTATCATTAAAATGCTAAAACCTGAATAAATGTTTAATACAATAGCACAAACCGGAATAATTAAACTGAAATTGTTCACTGCTAGTGCAAAATTTGAGGTATCTAGTTCCAACACTCAAATAACACTGTTCCAATGAAAAGTACTGTTGCAACTGATATAATCAATACACTCAACCTGTTTTAAATATATATTTTCTAAATTAATTTTTAATTCGCTGAATGTTTCCCTGGAATGCCATGATCATAGTTTTGGAAGAGGAAATTCCTAAAATATAATCTCTGCCAAACTATTCAATTTAAACTTGATCACGGTGCAATACTGTCAGCTTAGTATTCTTAAATTGAAGTCCTTAATTCTTGCCTTAAATTTGTTTTGCGCCATATTAGTAGATTATTTATAATCTACTAATGAATCAAAACGATCCCAAATTACTACATTATATTCCCTTTGGTATTGCTTATTTTCATCCGATTTTCAGCTGTTGATTTAAAGGCAATACTAAGATGTTCAATTAGCATCACTCGAAGCAGAATGGCAGATTCTGTAAACAGAAACAAGATACGATCATAAAGCGGTTCTCGAAGCTCTGACTGGCAATAATATTGGAGCACCTCTACAGCTTCAGTCTACTACTTCTGTTTCCGAGTGGAGTTCCGAATTTTCTTTTTATTCCTCATTGTTCACACAATTATTATTTCCAGACTTTAAAACAATTCTCGCCCTAATGATTCCTCCTTTTAAGACGTCCTTTCTTTAACGAATTTCGAATGAATGGGTGCCAGTGTTTTTCATCGGTCGCCAAGAGAAGAGGGAGGAGGTCCTCGTGCTTGGCGAAGGACTGCGGCAATTGGTACTAATAACTTTTCGAAGACCTCGCCAAAAAGGGTTGTACTGTCGGGGAAGGGGTTATCATAAAAATTATAGTGATAAAAACGTTGAAGGGATGTGAAGAAGTTAGTTAAAAGTTATGAAGAAGGTAGGAGGGGTGCTTGAAAAGAAGGAAGATGGCTGGATAATGGATTTACGTGGATCTGTAAGACTTGCCCCTTCCTTTTTTGTTTCTTTCTGCGCCCCTCTCTTTTGCTTCTCTTTGTGACATTATGGGGTCCCCTCCTACATTTTCCGGGCATATTCAGAAGCAAAAGATGGCCAGCTCTTTCTTTTATTTTTATGAAATTTTAAAGAATTAATCAACTCTTGTTTCTGTAAGCAGAATTTGCTTAATTGAAATCCTCCGAGATGATGGGATGAGAAATTGCAGGATGAGAATAATGAAAAATGTTGTCTATAGATTCTCAAGCTAAGAAAAATTCTTAAGCGTAACAGTCACATGACTGTCGCCACCTATTTTCATTGTATTGTTATTCTATTTACTCATATAAATTTTAAATTGTTACCTAATTTCGTGATAAACCTGATAAATACCTAGGGAGAAATTTTTTGCTTAAACAATACTAAGATGCATAGAAGATAAACATATCAGTCAGCTATAAATAATTACAAAAACGGGCACTAACCTTTTCGAAATACACTGCACTTGAAGTATGAGAAAATCTTTTAGGAAATTATTAATGATATGGAAAAATTACACAGTGTAGCAGCAAGTTATTGTCTATCTCTTACGGTTTTGTACATTCTGTCCTGGCAATATCTCAAGTCTACACTATTTTAATCAAAATAGTTATCCATGTTTGAGCAAACAGATCGTAGGAACACCTATTTGGAGTTTATTGGACTTCTGGATTTTAGGATTTTAAATTTTCTTTCACTTATTCTGTTATCTCTCTCTCTCTCTCTCACATACACGTACATTTATTCGGAGATATTCAAAATCATTTCGGTGAAGTTACTCTAATGATAATTTCTAATCTACCTTTGCTCTACCTTAAATAAACGAGACAGAGCTAAGTTAGTATACTTTCAAGAGTACACAGTTTCACAAGCTAAGATAAAAAGCATTTAAAAGTATTAGTTCACATTTTCTTGTAAGCTGAAGTCATAAATGACATTTTAACGCATTCTATTCTTAAAGCGTTAAACTACCGATGATTTTGCCACATTTAAAATACAGTGATCAAACTCAAATTCGTTTAATAATCTATTGGTGTACATCAGAAACACGTTTTAGAAGGATGTGGGTGTAAACCATTATATCCATATCAAATTGACTAAAGATTTCATTGGAACTAATATAAATTGATCGATATTACATTATGAAGATATCCTTAGTGATTGAAATTGAAAGAAGAACATGGAGTGGCTTAAACGTTTACTAAATTACTAAATATATAACGATCATGAAAAGTATGATAGGGTGAATCAAGGTATTACGACGTTTGATGAGTTTGAACTTTCTTTTCTGATTCCTCAATATGATAATTTTACTAAAAGCACTGATGCAGTGAATAAGGATCAAGAGGAAAGCGTTCGCCAAGGAATTCAGTATATGGAAAGAAAAAACCAAGATCGGAGGAAATAGATACAATGAAGACTACTACTGGATACCAGACTATGACATTCTAGTAACCTCAATATGCAACATGATTTCAAATGTTTTCAACAAGAAATATTTTATCCCATCAATTTTCTGTATTATATGCAATAACTCCTCATTTCCACTACGGTAGGTTTAAACGAATACGTAAGTAAAGAGAACAGAGAATAGAACTGCGAATTCAACGCAAGTAGCATGAACTTTTATATACATTTTTGTACCCTTAAATTTCCAGGCCTGCAGTATCGAAATTACTGTATATCCTATAAACTGTAATTGAACGTCTGTAGAGACTGTGTCTATAGAGCAACTTATATTTGAATTTGTTTTAGACAATTTAAGATATGCAAATATATCTGATGTACGAATTGATCATGAAATGTGGGCAGATCTAACTATAATTCTATTTCTAAGGACAGTTATTAAATCAACTGCCGAATGAGAGCACCATGAGACTTGAAAAAGTGACACATCAACAACACATGTCAAAATAATCTAAGTAAGGTATATTTGAGGTTCTTTAAGCAGCAGTTCTTTTTAACAATACTATTGGTAATAAAATTCATAATAAAATATATATGAAAACGTTTATCTTCACGAATGATGGAATAGTTATTTATGGAACTGCTCCAGTGGTTTCGATCTAAGAATAGGGAAAGTCAGAATTTCGAGATGAGTAAGGCAGTAGCACTATAGGGACTTTGAAAAGGCAATTGAAAAATTAAAGCTTTAAAAACATTGCAATACTTCGGATAGGAGAGATGTGCTTTGCATAATCATTGAGAGATTGTTAGAATTGCTTTTATTCTTTATAAACCATTCCTTCTGACACCAAAATATTTTGGACTGGGTTTCTTGCTGGAGGAAGTATTCGGTTACTGTAGAATTGTTGGGAAAGCCAAGTAACCCAGGCATCAAGTAACTTGCATGCAAAAGTTCTTCTCTGTGGTGTAGTGGTTACCATGCTAACATTCAGTTCCCGAGGTCGCGGGTTCAAATACCGTGGAGGATGACGGATTGTTTCAAGCGTAAAAATCCTTAGCATGGCTACCTTCGGAAGGGATGTAAAGCCGGTGGTCCCGTGTCGTAGATTAACGTCACGTAAAACACCTCAAGCCAGATAAAGAGGGCTGTGAGCAAAATTACCGATCTTTCACGCCCAATATCGAATGGGAGGCTAAGGGTCACAGCAGTTAATGAGCGTCCATAAATAAAACTAAATTTAATTTAATTTTGAAATGCAAAAATCGGGTAGATTGAAATCCATAAGTTGTGAAGCTCAGTTTAATAGAATGAACCTTTTGATAACATAATAGATAATTATTGGTTTTCAAAATTGAGAATTGCTAAGGGAATAAGTGTCTTTTGGAACATTAAATACATTTTCTCCATGATATATTACAATAATTAATGTTTGTGTTTTTTATCTCTTAGATTATTAAAGTACAAAATTAAGTTTTAATTAAAACAATTATAAACATGAAAAACAATATGCAAAAATAGATAGATTTAATTAGTAGTTTATATGGTTCAAAGCTTTTCTTGATTTTCAAAAGAAGACGTAATTTCTTCCACAATATATCAAAATTATTAATAAGTATTCTAACCGATGTTGAAGATATAGGCTGAGATATCGCAATGTTAATAAGAGAATATTTTTTATCTTTATTATTTATACCACATAACTTCACACAACTACAATGTGACCACATTAAACACAAACGGAACTGAATATGGCGTTTTTATTTCGAAATTTTAGAAAGTTTTGGAACTTATAAAACGATAAACTAATATTCTATTTATACGGTAACTTATATATAAAATTGGGATAATGAAGAGTGCTGCCATTTTGTATCACCTAAATTTCCTTTGGTTTCGTTAACGTTTTTATATTCATGGAATATTTTCGGCAGTATTAGAAACTAACTATGGGCACTGCAGTTTTGGAAGCGGCAAAATTTAAAGCGTAATTCTGAAACTTCCAACAGTTCCCCCAATCTTCTTTGAAACACCTTGCATACTGCTCCATTTCACCTACCTTGACAAACATTTGGGATTGAAAAGTTGAAAGCATTTACTAAATTTTACAAAAACTTCCCATAGTTTTATTTTAAACCTCTTACATGCACATTACATTCATTTTATGTATCTGCACACAAAAAGTGTACGAAAATTATAGAGCTTTTCAATGTTTAAAACACATTCTGACAGTCAAAATGTAAATCATTTACGACTTGGACAAACGTTTGGAAACCTGTACTTAAACTCAAAAAAATTATATTTTTTACCTTATTTTGTAACACAGAACCGAGTATGTGGCATAGGGAGCGTAATAAAATATTAAGTTTGAAAATAAAGTTTCTGTAATATAATCGTGTATTTTTGTATTTAATTCTAAACTCATTCTAACAAAACTTCACCCCTCGGGTTAGTATATCTTTTATAATGCCTGATCTATACAGTTAAAATATAAAAACATCCCTGTAACACCGTCAGTGTGTTATAATTAACATCGTTATTTCCAATGCATATTTTACGCAATGTTTAAGTAAAGAAAACTGCACCTAAGTGAAGCGATTTATGAAACAAATGATGTTCTGTAATTTAAATTTATACCTTCGTTATGTCTAAGGGACAATAAGTATCGCATTCAACTGAAAAATTCTATATCGATATTTCAACATAAATATCTGTTATGAGTTCCAATGAAGACCTCCCTCACCTTCATTTATTTGTCTGAGAACAGCTAAATACAAAATCGAAAGTCGAAAAGTATGAAGCCTCATACTTAAAGATATGTACTGCCGATATCGGTAATATTGAATGTTTAAATTTTAGTGCACCTTTCTCAGAGGTGGTATGACATTTAAACTAAAGATTTCCAATGTTTATTGGAGTATTAGTTACAAAATAGGATAATAACATTTATAATATTCTAATACGAGTACTGCCCTTTTTAAAAATAGGAAATATGAAGCAATTTTTACTGAATATAAACAATTTTTAAATTAATTTTCTTTAATGAGTTGAAATGCGTTTTTGACTGTTGTGCAGAACAGAATAATGATTATCTTTTATAAGGAAATTCGGCCTCACAGCTTTCTTAGTTACTTAGAAAGGTATATCAATGAGAAAAATGCATTAAAACTTTCTGGTAAATTTATTTACCAATGCAAAGACTCAGAAGTTTCCTGTCAAATCTGAAAGAAAACTTTTACAGGCAGCCATGATTTAGTGGTACCGTTAGAAATGTCTTGAAAACATAGAGGTGCTTTCATAATATGCATATACTTTCCAATAGGATATTTTGGTGACCACAAGAATGCAGAATAAATAAGACATTATAGAAGAAAATTACAAAGTTATGAACAAGGTTCACAAAAGTTTAAGAATAATATGACAAAAATTAACAAGTTCACGAAGGTTATTGACCGGATTGTTAATTATATTTTATAGTTCATAGCGAAGATAATTTTTGTAATTATTGAAGTATATAAATGTTTATGCAAAATGGACAAAGGATCACTCAAAATAAATATACAAATCTTTTTATATATTCCCTTGTAAATTTTAGGGTAAGACGCATTTTTTTAATTTAAATAATGATCCTCTTGCTCCAATCTCTTGAGAAATCTCTACATAAACCAGAGGTTGCATAATTGGTAAGGAGTTAACCAAAGCCTGCAGAACTGTAATCAATATTATTTTAATGCGGACCTACAAGGTGAAATTAAAAAAAATACTATTTTAATGTTGTTTTACTTATGTTGTAATAAAAGTTTTGTGATAAGATAGAAACTATTTTTTAACTTTTTGACCTAGTTGGGTATATAGATTCCCCATAAGGCAGGCTCTATTTAGAGAAATACGGCGAAGATTTTTAGGAAATCCCCCTACACTAAATAACCCTATAGGTGGAAAATGTTTCGTCATTACATTTTATCAAGCAATGGTTCTAATGATTCTGATAAAATGATCGTACATTAGAAATGTTTAAAGCTAAACATCAAATGTATACATTGATTTAGTAAGAACTTGCCTCCACTTTAAAAATTCTGTCATCGTTAATAAAGGAGAGAAAATTCCTGATTTATAATTTTCAGAAAGAATATACAATATTATTGTTCGTTTTGTTAGCTTCATAACGTTTTGAAAATTGGAACGATTTCCAAGTTTTTATTCGCCATTATATTATTTTATACGCACTTTATATGATCATTTTCATATTGTACCTACAAAGGTCACCGATATTTAAACCGATTTAAACCGATGGAAATTACAATAGAAAAGTTGTAAAATGCGAGGTCTAATAAGTTAGTTCAGTAAAAGTATTAATGTTTCGTGGCCTTGATATTGTACCTCGTCAGATTTAAATCGGTTTTACTTCATTTTCGGCACTATTTCAAAAACTTTCCCTCTACTAAATACAAATGCATTGGAAACCCATACACGAAAAAGGTTAAAAATCAGTGAAATTTATAAAAAGGTTATAAACCCAATAAAATGAAAAGCATAGAAAATTTTCAGAACGCATAAGCGGAAATATGTTTTATTTCTGCATATTAAAAATTATACTTTTCTCTCTGTTAATTTGGTCGCTTTCTGGAGCTACTGTATATATGGAATTTTCTGAAATTATCCATTGGAATCCTTTTCATTTCTGTTGCGTTTCAATAAAATGAGAACCATAGGAGACCGACAAAAACTACTGCAGGGAAAAGGTAGTGTTAAAATAAACTATTTTGTTAAATACATTACTTCGTAGAGTTAACTCTTTCGAAGACATTGGCTGTTACATGCTTAAGGTTTACCTGGCTGAAGCTGATGCGTCATTCTGTTGCATGTTTGAAAATGTGCGCTTCTTAATTATTTCGAAATAGCTCATTACTGGTCAACACCGAACTGTGTTGTAAAACGCTGAATGTTGTTACTATAGTGGATAGAGGACATTTGGATATCGGCATTATAATATTTAATAGAGGATATCTTATCCTTTACAAAGGAATACGTTTAAAATGCCAAATAACATCTCCTTAGCTCTCGCGAGTATGAAGTCTATTCATATATTATTGTACCTAAAATAAGTCTCTATATATGATAACATATAACTTTCAATACTTCTTTAACTGATTTCGCTCTTCTTTGTAGAAATTACACCCCCATGGACTTAGAAGCCAATACCTTGGGACAGCAGCCTGTTGAGGAGCGAGCAAGCAAGCTTGAATCATAGCATATCTAGGATGGGTGATCCCTGGTATGGCAGTGAAGAAGAAGTAAATGAAATGTGGTGATCAAAGGGATGAGGAAAATTCCCGGATCAAATTATCCAACCCCACATTTGCCTAGCGATCGGGGGAACCTCGAAAATACCTTCAGTCAGGTTGGTTGTCCCAGTGGTTTGAACCCGGGACCTTTCGAATACGGAACGCACAGTTACCATAGCGCCACCTCGCTCAGTAACTTTCTGTACAGTTAATTAAAATTAAAATTTCAGACATACATTATAAATTTGTTATGTTCGTTTTCAATGCAAAGATATTTAATTACTCGTACATAAGTGTATTGTAATTTTCAGTGTGCTCAATGCATTGTAAATGTTCTTCAGTATTATTTAAATGTATATTCTAATGTTTATGTGAGGTAATGTTAACTCATTAACTTCTTAGGTACAATGTTTATGGATACTGTTTTTTTCTGTATATCCTAATGTAGCGGTAATGCACTTCTGTATTAAGTATGATCGTATCATGTAATATGAGATTGCTATAAGGCCTAGAAGTTCTGCGACTTGAAATAAGTTGCTGATAAAAATAAATGATGTCTAAAACTTAGGGTAAAGAGTATGGAAAGCCGTGGAGTTTTATGTTATAATGAGGTATATAATGTATTTGAAATATTCTAATACTGGATATTTACATTAATCATATAGTTTGGAAAATAGCTAATGAAGTGTCAAGTTCATCTTCCGTACTCAACGTGTGGAAACGTTATTTACGTAACTGAATAGCAAAGTGATTTGTTTACGGGACGAGTAAAATGTTATAAATATCGAAACGAGTCCTGAAAAAAAACCTTTGCTACTGTTACGTATAATTATTTTGTTTCGTACCAAGTCGAAATACTTTATATATTGGTTAAATATTCTACTACATATTATGCTGGACATGGACGCAGTCATGTGTTTCATATGCTCATTACAAAGCCAAAGTTAAATTTATTGATTAAATAGTTGAAGGGAATACATGGAGGGCGTTTCAAAACAAATATATCTAAATAAATTAATTAAGGTGAGTGATTAAGTAATATTAAAATTTTAAAATTAATATAGAAACGTGCAATAATGAAACACGAAAGAAAAATGCCGATTAAAAGTATTTCTCATAGTAGATTTAGTATTATGTATTCATATGTTAATACTGAAGTACGGAAAGTTCTATTTCATGTACTGTTTTGCAGGCGCAAACATCATATTCCATATAGTAGGTATGTAAAAAAGGTTTTCATTAGAGAAGTTTAGGAAATTTTGTTTTTATTAATATAAAAGGTGGAATTTATGTTAAGCTGTGCATTTCAAAAACATTCACTTTTGTAAAGCAAGGAGCCGGAGTTCGTAACCGTGCTGTGACTGTCACAAGGGACAGGACCAACATAATGGGGTATTGCATTAGTTTGCTTGTCTTCTCATTGCGCATCCTCGGCCGGCTGCATATGGCGTTTAGGTTCAACATCTGTCCCGGGAAACTCCATATGCACTACACGCTTGCCTTTACAATTAGCATTACTAACCAAAACCAAAATAACATCGTGAGCCCCGCCCTTACCCTGCTACTCAAATTATTATTTATATTACGTCTTCTACCACATACTTTATAGGCTTTTGTAACCCTATCACAATATTATATATTTATTTAAGTTCCACAATTAGGGTTATTTATTTACGTTACTAAAAAAAGTAACTTATTCATTAGATGTTTACGAACGAGACAAAGGAGAACTTGGAATTTCCATTACTAAGGGAATGGCGCTTTCTTAGATGTTGCATTCTGTTTTACATTATTAAGAGGAGAATAAATGTCAAAAATTGCCACAAAAATACATTTTTATTTTTTTGAGCAGAGAAACTTTCTTCTGTTGTTTGATATATATTTTATCACTCCAGGCACAATATTTATATCTTAAATTATATTCCTTCAACAGATTGCCCTACTCGATGTAGGACTTATACACCCAAAAACTTACAGGCCAATGCCTTGGGTCAGTAGCCTGTCGAGAAGTTTGGATCATAGCATAACCAGTATGGGTGACCAGCCTAACGCCTCATATGGCGATGAAGAAGTAAATGAAACATAGTGATGAAAGGAATGATATGAAAATTTGCGAATCAAATTATTCAACCCAGCATTCAACCCAAAACTGGGAAAAAGATTCTTCGTTCAGGTTGGTCGACCCCGGAGGTTTGAACCCTGAACCTCCTGAATATGAGTCACACACATTACCGAGGCGCCACCTCGCTCGGTTTACGAGTTTTAAATACTTTTTTAAAATCTTACTGCATCTGGCTTTTTGTACTGTGAAATCTTCATCACTTGACAGAAGAATCATAGCTCCTACCCTTTTTGAAGTAGGGAGGAAAACTTTAACCAAGCGTTTAGGGGAAGTTTTGTTCTAAAATTGGTAGTACTGCTAAATATGGAAGTTCTAAGTGCTCAAGTCATTCTTTGCAAATATATGTGAGTTTATTTTCTACAGTTTTTCAGAAAACAGCTTTTGTGTGAACTACATTTTCGGGCATAATAGAATAATCTCAAAAACTATTAAAGATAACTAAATTAAATATTATGATGATAAAAACGACCTCTAAGAATTTATGTGGATCTACGTGATGCTAGTATGAGGGTTGGTTATTTAAAAAATAAATAATTGCTGGAAAATATTTTAATGTAAAGATGGTATAATTCATAAAAGTTATCTTCCTTAATGAACAAAGTTAGTGTATAAGTAGATCAGTGAACTTAGAAGACATGCATCTACATCCTTTTAGTCTGATGTGTTCAATAGTTTCAGAACTAGTTGGTCGTGAATTTAGCTCATTTAACATTGGCAGGATATGTCTTTTCATATTATTTATTTTCATATTAGTTTAATTACAGATTAATATATTAAGAAATTTATATTGCGCTGTTTTGTAGCTCGGGAATTAGCTAAATGGAAATTTCTATCGTGCATTTCTTATGTGATCTTTTTATAATACAAAATACTCAAATGGGAGGTAACGAGGAACAATAAACGGAAATATATAAGTACTAATTAAAAATAATTTAAGTTCCTGAAATGGTAATAGCATATTACATATGACCCAATTACACATCTATCTATTCCCATTGTAAATTTGTTGTTATTGCTAGTTCTCAAACCTCTCAATTATAACAAGTTCGTGCATGCAGGTACCATATTACAAAAATAAAGTAATTAGCCTCTTATAATTCTTGAGACAAGAACCAGCAACCGTTTAGGTCGACGTTGCTGTGCATGCCCACTGCATTTAGCCAGGTGAATACAGATTTCTGTTTAAATTAAAACAGATCTTATCAACAGTAGCTACATTCATTAATAACTTATGCCAACAAAAGATAATTATCCAATGTCAAAACGCTTGTGACTGGACTTTGTCGTCTAAATAAATTCATAAATAACTTTACTTGATTTTATTTAAACAAGAAAAAGAAAGTACGTCAGTTCAAAAATGAAGGAGAAGTTTAAAACCAGGCTTAACTTCACCTTCAATCTCAAACACATCACTTTGGAACTTCAAATCATATTTCTAGGTTATTATTATTATTATTATTATTATTATTGAAATGGCATTCTCATTGTTTTGTTCTAATCTTTTACTTCTATTGTCTTAACAACCTGGATTACTGTTACAGCTGAATAGAATATAACCACAAAAACATTCATTAAAATATTTGTGTTTGGTTGTTGCATTATTTTAAAAAGGTGAATACTTGAGACACTCATTCCATAAGCAAACTTCACATGAACATTTTTTCGATATTTTTATTTTCTCATACGTATATCCTATGATTGTAATTCAATTATCAATTCTCTTTCTGCTTCTGTATAGGTCTGTCGATCTTTTCTGTCCTCAATTAAAAATGTTGCTCCATTTATTTGAGGAAACTCAGCTGTAATAATAATGTCCCATGACTGCGTTACGAGCACTGTGCAGGGTTAAGTTTGTGGTTCTCACCTTTAAGTTATTATTCAATTATTTTGGATGTATATAATATATATTATAATTAAAATTGCCTTTAAAATGTTTTCTAAATACACTGTCTAGTCATTTTCCTAAGTTTTGTCCGAGCAGGAAACCAAAAGTAATAGACAATTTACACGAAATAGCTACTTTTCATAGCAAGGGCCAATTGCAAATAATTGCTATTTTTTTACTTGAGGTGTATGATAATATACAACACTGCTTCTTCTTCTTCTTCTCCTCCTCACGAGATCGTTACCAACAAATATCGCATTGTGGTATAAGCCGCTGAGTGATGTTTTCACATCTTGCTTTGCTCGTTTTGCTTAATTTGAAAACATATAATGTAAAAAGTTTAGGATTTTTAATGCAAATGAAGAGAAGAATCACTTTTTAAAGAGTATATAATATTTAACGGATACTAATTGATAGGAAGTTACCTGTAATTGCACAATAAGATTTTTAATACCACAACGGCTCATCCAAAAAAAGTTGTCCTATTACTAAAAGGTGGGCGCTCTTTATTCATGAAAGGTATGCCCCTTGTTTAATTTTATTTTCAAGCAATATGCTAGAGTTTTTTATAAGTTATTTACGAACTATTTCTGTATTTCTGTCAATATTCACAAGAATGTCTGCAATGCTTCTGTGCTACTTACTCTTAAGGAAATAAACACAGAGCCATTAAGAAAGTGACGTGGATCCATTTTCTTTAGTCTTCCGCTCCATTTTACAATACGATTTATCTTAATTAAGGCGGGTTGTGATTCCCAAGGAAAACAAATAAGGTCTGGCGGTCATCTAGAAGTGTTTAACCTTTGGCTCATCTTTCTGGCCGCCCCCACTGCACTTATAATGCCTTCAAGAAGAGTGCAAACACAAGATGGCAGCCAGTACAATTACACCGTAATGAGCTCGCCGACCAACCTTCTCAGATTTCCATCTTCCTCACTTCCGAGAATTCTTTACATTAAACAACCGAGCGTTTATTGCCTTCTGGTAAAAGTGCAGGCTGCCCCAATACACGTACTTCCTGTATAAAGGACATTCACCTTTCATTAATAGCATAAGCTTCCCTTTGGATGAGCATAGCAACAGTTGTATTAAAACTTTGTTTACAGATAACCTATTTATTTATTTATTTATTCTGTCTTGAAGACAATTCTTGTTTGATAGAAACATCTGGTGTATTGCATTCACATGACATCCTCCACTCACTTTTACAAAATCGTATTCTTCTATCTATTATTAATCCAGAAAAATTTCAATACACATTTACACATTTCGTTGTAAACATAAATTAGGTAAAGCTATTTTTAAAGGGCGTGTCGCTATGTGAAAGTAAAAATTTCAAAATCTCTTTCATATATAAGGTTGCCTGAGATGGGGGAACCTTCTTAAAATATGAAAGATGCTAAACCAAAATTTCAAGCTTGGTATTCACCGAACATTTCGTTTTTTGGATTTTGATGTTCATAGAAACACACACATACATGGCCTTTTTTAACAAATGCTTTCTTTTTTATTCAGATGGCGTCAATACATAAATTTTCAGTGATATCTCGATATGGAATTTTTGTGTGGAACGCAATACCTTCTCTACCTACTACGTCATGTTAGCGAAAGTAACAAGGCAGTACGAATACAGCCTTTGACAATTAAAAGTTACATATTAACATTACAAGGTTTAAAACTTAAAAATTCTTGTATGGATTTATCATCAACCATGTATATGCTCTGGACTTAACAATACTTCTTACACAGATGTATAACATGATCAGGCAGCTTGTTGTATAATTCAGATCCTACGAAGCCGTACACTTCATCCCAAATTTTTTGCATTGCTATCTCGAAGATGCATCAATTTAGATAACATTTAATGTTACATGCTTTGTTCTACAATGTCGTTATCTGCTAGCTACTTCTGCGCTGTGTGATCCGCCAGCTGCTTCAGTGGTATAGCTACAAATTCTTTGTCTCAGAGTATGCGCGAGTGTAGTGTGAAAGGATAATGCAAGTTTAGTTATCTGATACATTTTAATGCTTTCTCAAAAATTCTATTTAAAAAGAGTCGCCGACTCTTAAATTAAAGAATTAAATTATTTCTGGAACAATAATTATGCGAAGCATCAGTTGCCATAAGTCGCAGGAATGTTACTCGGAAAGGTCCCTCAGAATAACCGCTAAATCTTTCTAACTCAAGCGCGTCACTGGACGCTACACAACTAAATTTGACAACAGTCTTCACATGATTAAGTCACAGTATTAAGTAAGCAAGATTAAGTAAGTAATTCTGATTTAGAATACATGCCCTTTTCTTAACATAAGCTCCGGCTACACATCGCTATCCCTACCAACGTTTCTACATGTGCGTCCAATCTTAAAACTCCACGTATGGGTATTTCGAACTTTTACTATGCGGTGTCTCGCTCGAATCTTAGAATTTCATTCCTTTTCTAATTTACAAAATTTCTGGCCCACGTGAATTTTCAAACCTATTTACTTCAACTCTAACTGCATTCCAGGAACCTTTATACTGATGCGTTCGCTACACGGCTGTTACTAATGACTTTTCTTAACATGATTCACTAATGATCTGTTTTCTCCAACTCAGTCTTAATACATTATACATTGATTTACATAGTAATTATTTATTCCAATTATTTCTCTATCTTACTATCATCTCTTAATTTAATTATTTATATCTTTCTGTCAAGAATTACGGTATCATTTTTGAGAATCTAAAATAAGGAATATTTACATTTGGATTTAACAACTGCTCTAATCATGTGAACCATTTCTTAGTTGTTGTCGTCCGTGGTGTAGTGGTTACCATGCTAGCCACTGGTTCCCAAGAACGCGGGTTAAAACCCGGCAGAGGCCGATATACTTCTTGGGGCATAAAAATCCTTAGCATGGCTTCCTTCGGAAGGGAAGTAAATCCGGTGGTCCCGTGCCGTACATTTACGGCACGTAAAAGAACCTCAAGTCTTCATAAAGAGTCCTCTGAGCAAAATTACCGGTCTTTCATGCCAAAAATAGAATGGAACGCTAAGTAATTAGAATGGATAACTCATTAAAGAGAGATCTGAAAAAGGAGTTAAATAACAACATTTTTAATTGTCCTTACAATTTTATTTTGCGGAAGAAATATTTCATTCATCTTGTTAGTACCACCCCAAAGAGTTAATGTTTTATGATACACTGAAAAATGGAAAATACATACTTCGCACATACTCAGGAGGAATACATTCTCTCAGATTTTGTATTAAGAATATTTTACTAGACATCCTATCTTCAGATTTTCAGTGTGTAAAGTCTGAGTTAATTGGCTATCAACACAAACTCCCAAAATGCTATATCAGTGTGATAGAAAAATGCTGGATCAGTCGATAATTGTTTCTAAGTAAATAAGACAGCAAATAGTAGGTGAGAAGGCATTGCATTCCACATAAAATTTCGATACTGAGATTTCACCGGAAATGCATGTTTTGAGGCCTCCTGAAACCGAAAAAAGCATTTTAAGAAAAAGGTCCGTGTTTGTATCTGTGAACAGCATAACTCAAAAACGAAAAGTCGTATAAATACAAAACTTGGTATATAGGTTCAGCATCTTCCAAAGATGCGACAAGAAGATTTTCAAGAAAATCCCTTACCCGAAACTACATTTTATATGGAACATTTTTCGAAATTTTTTATTTTCTAAAAGTAACGCTTTTGATTAAATTGCCATATATTTAAGATACTTACATGACAAATAAAATTTATATCTTGAATTTTCTGGGAATAGTTCACTTCATTCGCAAGGGATTATTACATCTTGTATAACTGGTTAAGCGATAGACGAAAACGCACAGCATAAAAAACGTTTATCTCTTGAAACACACAGTATATTTCAAATAAGTTTTTTTGTGGCTTAAATCATTTCTGAGATTTCTTTTATTAAAAGTTCGAATTGTTCATTTCTTGGTTATTCTCTTACTGTCCGGTCAATATTGAGTTGTTTCTCGCGATTGCATGGAAACAGTATGGAATTTTAAAACAGCATATAGCGTCCAATTCTTTAACATTTTACTATCGCTGTTCGCTTTGTATCTATAACCAAATTGTAATGTAGCTATTTCTGCAAAAGTTTATTTGAATTAAAATGTAGTAGATAGAAAAATAAGCTTTAGTAATAATAGTGTATCTGTACTAATAAACGGTAGAGGGTGGAGAAAGTCATGTGAACGTACACATCAGATGTTTTTATTGTATACCCGGCCTTTAATCACAATGATCATATTAGCGGTCTTGTCTTTATTCAATAATGTACTACTGGCTACGAACCAGTCTTTTTAGACGTTTTGGTTATGATAGTTTCACACTGATTGTTCAAGATTTAGATCATTTCTACTAGTAACAAAGGGCCTTTTCTACCACAGTATCCTTATAATTTGCACCTTAGCATAAAAAAGTGTCTTTATCATTTGCATTAAAAAAGTTAAGTGCATGCCCTGAAATTATTTCAAATTAAGCAAACTGGCTTAAGTATGATCTGAAAACAACACTCAGCAACTTCTACCACAATTCGACGTTTGTTGGTAACGGTTTCAACAGAAGAAGGAGAGGAGAACAAGAAGAAGAAGAAGTAGGCACATTATCAATATTTTGAATCAAAGAGAATTCATCCGGGTAAACTCGGAAACACACATCAGCACATGGTTCACAAACGGCAAATACTACAAAAATGGTTATTTTGAATAAATTGTGCACTTAGTAAGTTACGGTTGACTCAGATAATATTCAGTAAAAGGATTTCACAGGTTTTGCATAATGTGTGGTTTGCATAAAAACCACTTGAATATAATTTTAATTATTATGCCAATATTCAAAACTTTGATATATTTTTTAAAATCGCACAAGACATTTCGGAGAAATTAAAAATAACGAGGAAATTTTATGTGAAGCTTGCTTCGAAGATCGAGAGAATTTCTTGAAATTTTTCGCCTTGAATTTTTGAAAAATACCTGATTGAAGTACAAAGTTTACTATTTATTCAATTCTTTGCTTGTGACTTATACTTTTATTTCCCGCCTTATAAACGCAGAAAATATCTTTTCTTTTTTTCCTAAAAAGGGTTATTTAGACTCAGGTGTACCAAAAGCATCTATTTACGCTGAAATCTTGACGTCGTATTTTTCCGGAAGAATACAACGTTATCTAATCCAGGTATGCAGGAGAGAAGGTAAGCATTTGTTTCGGTAAATTATCATAATTCTATTAACATATATGAAATATTGACCTTAATGAGAAATGCTAATGACGAAGTTTCTGTTATCTTAGGTACCCATGAATAATATTTAACTGCATTATTCAGTTTATAAATGAAAATAAGTTTTATTTACACGCTGTTGAAAGAGATATTTGACTGCCGCTGTGGTCTTGTGGTTTGCATGCTAGCTTCCAAATCCAGAGGTCGCGCTTCAACACTCTGCTGAAGGATGGGACTTTTTCTTTAGACAAGATTATTCCCTACTCTCCTTAGCATTTGAAAGCGTGTGTGAGCGAGTAAATGTGTGTGTGAATTTAACACAAAGATGACGTCCTGGTGGCTAATTTGTCCTTGACTACCAAACAGCCCTCCCCTTAAAGAAAAGTTCGAATTATCATAGATGATTAATGGAATTATATAGTGCCGATAGAATTAAGAGGAATTAAAAACTCTGTTATCAATTTTGTTGCACTTTTTCAGTTTTGGTTTAAGATATCCCATGATCTGGTTGTAACACCAATTTATAGGGTCACGCAAGCACAACGGAACTTAGGTATGAGAGACTTGCTGCACGTCTACGCGTTTCAGGGAATGCGTTTCACCCCGTTCTACGCAAATGTGCCGAGAGTATTCTTATGCACAGCAAAGATATTCCTGCATATTTTAACATAATTTGCTATATCCATTAAACAGATGAAAGTAGTAGGTATTGTTTAACTATTGCGCGTTTTTACAATATAAACAAAAAATATGCATGGTTAAACTTTAATTTAACATTATACAGACTTTCAAAATGTAAAATAGTGTTAGACTTTATGTCCTCTCTAACATGAAGGTGCAATCTTTTATGGAGTAATGTTCTGTATAAATGGAAACTAATTTTAAAGCTTTTATACTCTTATCTTCAATACACTGCAATTTTGGAACTGTCTGAACTCATTTATTCCATTTATAATGACGAATAGGCACATAGCAATAAATAATGTGACCAGACATCCTTCATACCTTCAGAATTTTCGAAGGTATGTAAAGCATTATAAATCATTGGGTTCATAATAGCAGATATGGTGCTAAGGCCATATCTGAACCGTAATTTTAGATGCTTAAAAGCAATAAACGAAAATCAGTGAGCATTGCATATTCCCTGTGCTCTGTATTTGAATTTTAAGTAGGCTTCAGGCACAGTTTGAGAGCAGAACTTTCCATAAGCCACTTCAAAAATCAGGATAAAATACAGAGAACAGTACAAGCGAAACATTTCCCGTAGTGAATGAAATCTATGGTTCATTTATCTCAGGTGTGTAAAAGAAGTAACACGTTTTATGAAAATAAACTATTACTTTAATTTAGATATTTAGGTAGTCTAATTAAAGACTAATGAACAGTTATTTTAAATTGCGATGATTAACTCTAAATAAAATCACAATGGTTTATCGTAAATATGCCTCAGGTATGTCTCATCTTTTACGTACATAAAAATAACAATATAACTCAGTTATGACACATGTCTACTTATTCCACTTTTGAGAGAGATAGAAAATAAATGTGTGCTGTTGGTCTCTACATAATTATTACAGCTCAGATGAAGGTATTAAACAGTTGTATTAACATACCATAGAGTATGGACTGAGCACGTCTAAGAATATGTTGGGAATATAGCTCAAAGCCATTATTCAATGCAAAATCACTGCTTCCTCAGAGGCGACAACTTTATGAAAGTACCAACCTCCTTTCTTTAACTCTGATCATCATCATTAACTTTATCTTTCATGGTTTAAGCCTTTTAGCGTGTTCCGGTCTCATCATTTAAACTGGACCCATCTTCTTTTGGGTCGGCCGATGTTTCTTTGGCCTTTTGGTGTGTATCTTAAAACCAACTTCGTATAACAGTTATATCCATCCTCTCCACATGTTGTTTCCAGTTGTTTTGATTTTCTTTGATTTTTTCTAGTAATTTGAAAATTCTTAATTCTTTAGTATATCTTCACTTCTCCTTCTGTCTTTTAATGTATATACTGCTACATGTCTTAAAAAACCATCTCTGCTGCTTCTTCTAGCTCTGATAATTTTTTAAATTATAATTTGGAGTTACCTTTAGTTGCTCGCCATAGAGTACTAGAGAAAACTTGAATACAGTATTGGAAACCTTGTATTTTCTTATTGTATGATTTTATTCTCTTACCTTTGAGGTTAGATATGCTTTCGTTTCTTTCTGTTAGCGTCAACTCCTTGGCATCTGATTTTTATAGTCCTTAACGCTCATTCCTGCTACATATGACACCACAGGTGGTGGATTTTTACCGTATTCGGCACCACCGTTTAAGGCTTGATCCGGTCTCATAGACTTTTAATCAAAAGTTGAATCCATCGCTTCTTTACTATACCAACATTTCTGTTACCTTTCAGTTTATAATCCTATATGATCTTCGTTATGCGATGTTCTTTCATTCTTTGGACATGTTCTTTCCAATTATTTCTAAACAGATTTATTGTATCAATCAGTTTAAAAATGTTTAATTCATTTCTAATATATTTATGTTTCTTCTAACCAAGAGGGTACAACCGGCACACTTCCCAAATATCTCATTTCAACCGCATCTATGATCTTTTCTTCCTTTTAGTTAAAACCCAAAACTCGCAACCATACAGTAATATGGGAATTGCCATCACCTTATAAAACTTTAGCTTAATTTCTTTTCTAGTACGTTTTAACGCTATCTGAATTGACCCACACGTATAGTTATGTTTGCCAAGTTTATTAAAATATCTTCTTTTTTTAAATAGAAGATATCGTAAACCAAGTAATTAAAACTATTCACCTGTTCAATGGGTTTTCCATTGAGATCTATTTTGGCTCTTAAGGGATCTAAACCTTTAAATGCTAAAACGTTGATGGATATATTAAATTAAATTATAGTTGGGAAAAGAAATCTGGGAAGGAAACGTCCCAGGCCTAAGTTTAATGTACCTCTGCGGCATTTGCCAGTTATGAAGACTGAAGAAAATCTTGAGAAACGTCAGTCAGGGAGGAAGGCCCTGACAGCGTTCGAACCATGGGCCTCCCGTTTACGAGTACGTGTCTTAATGACCTCGATATTCCATCTGATACTCCTTTATTGTGATACTACTCTTTTCTACTACGTATAAAAGTAGAGAAGGTACTGTATTGTACCCAAAAATTCAATGTCAAAATTTCACTGAAAGTATGTGTTTTGAAGCCCACTGAACCCAAAAAAGCATTTTCAGAAACGTTCCGTGTGCGTGTGCGTGAATGTGTGTGCGCGATCGCGGAATTTTGTCTGTGAAAAGCATAAATAATAAACGAAAATTCGGATAAGTATCAAACTTGGTATTTAAGTTCAGTATTTACAAAGATGCAACATGACGATTTTGAAGACAATTCCTGCACCCCGAACGTGGAATATTTTTATGGCTTTAACGATTTTGATTAAAATACCACATATTAAAGATATTTACATGACGAATAAAAGGTATATCTTGAATTTTTTTGGGGGGGAATAGACTATGAAGTCCTCTTCATTCGGAAGAAGTCTTGTATAACTGGTAAACAGTAAGCGACAGACGAAATCGGCATACATAAAGAATAGAGCTTTATAAAACACACACTTTATGAACTTCTTTGTGGCATAAGCCATTTCTAAGATATCGTGTTATTAGTGATTCCAATTCATTACTTCGTCATTCTTTCGAAGTCCTGTCAACATTCAGTTGTTTCTCGTAATTGCACGGAAACAGTATGGAATTTTTCCACTATCGCTGTTCCCTTTTGTAATTATAACGAAATTGTAATTAGCTATTTGTGCAAGAGTTTATTTGGATTAAAATTTAGTAGACAGAAATATAAGCTTTAATGAGAATAGTTTGTATACCCATTAATAAAGATAGTTGATAGAGAAAGCCCGTGAATGTATCACATCAGAGTTTTTCAGAAACATATGTTCTCTGTAAAACATTAAGCAACAGAATAACGGAATATGTTTAATAATAATATTTGGAAATTATACGTATTACTTATGAAATCTAATACGCTATATTCTTGGAATAATTTCAATAATTATTGCAACTGTGATTTTTAACTTCACTCTTAGCTCTACTTATGCAATTAAATTTGTAACTGCCCTGTCCATCACAGTAGAATAATGATCAACTAACTAAATTGTAAACATAACCCTAATACTGATTTTTCTTTCACGTTCCACTTGGATATGTAGTAGAAGGTTTTTCAAGTATATCTTTCGTCACATTGCCCAATACCGTCTTTTATTACGATAGATGGTTTGCTCTTATTGCTGAATATGGTGTTGTCAACATAATACATAAAATGGAGAACGTACTTGGAATCGCCGCATTTGAAGACGTGATTACCCATGATCCGAAACCAAGTTTTTGAATTGAGATTGGATTCAAACAATTTCATCGCGCAGGTCTATCGACTGTATTTCTGTTTCAAAAAGATGGATCTACAGAAATTAATGCTTTTGAGGTTATAGTCCAACGTACTCTTATATCCTTGTAAGGGTTTACGCAAATAACTTCTGATATATGCGAAACGAAGTCCCTCTTGTTTCTCTTGCGCCTTGATATTTACCGTAAACCTTCATGCTAAATTGGTCAGAATATCGTAGAAATACGTTATTGGTGTTTAAGTTACCGTAAGTGACGTGGTTTTAGCACTTTATTCAGAGTAGGTTGTGCAAAAACTCTGTAATAGCTTAGCATCGTTGCAATAGAGGCATTCCAGAACAAATATTTTCTTTAAAACTAAAGTAAATGCAGAAAAATATATTCATACTTTTATCTCCTACTTATAACTCAAGCTATCATTATGGTTTATAAGAGTCACTTTCCCACCACTCTGTATAAAATGTAGCCACATTTGTAATCTTTTGTCTGTCTCCCTAACCGTTTTTACCCTGTTATGAACAGCATATGAGAAAGGCGTTCCAGACATCAATTATATTGTAGTTGCTGGCTCAGTATTTAAATCAGCGCTTCAGGATGATCATTACTTTAGTGATATACAGCTGGAGTAATTAACCCAGAGGTAGGTCAAATGCAACCCATCTGTTTCAGGCTTGGTATAGTAATAATTAATAAAAAGAAATGAATACAAGTCAAAAGTATAGCATTATAGGTAGTGCCTGCTACAACAATCTTAAGTCAGTAAAATAACTGCGTAAATTTTCATCTGCTTAAATAAAATAGAGAAAGTATCGCATTGCGTTACAATGGTTCAAATAAATTACACATTTTGAGTTTCCTGAATCTAAAAAAGAAATATTTTTAAAATATAGGTTTTGTATGCATGTGTGTGTGTGAAATGTACAAATTAAGAACTAAAAATCAATTACACGCCGAAGTTCATAATTAAAACTGAGAACTTGCAGAATAACTATAAAAATAATAAATAATGAGTGGAGAAATTAATCTGACTGCTGGAAACAGATTCTTATATAATGAACAACTAAAAAAACTTCTGATGTTATACATTCACATAACTTTCTCTACCCTCTATCGTCTATTAGTGGGTATACAAACTACTCTTACTAAGTTTATTACTATCTCTAATACGTATAGCAAGTAGGGGAACTATTGCATTCCACTCAAAAATCTGATACCGAGATTTCAACGCAAATACAGGTTTTGAGGCACCTTGAATCCAAAAAAGTCAGTTTTAGAAAAAGGTCCGTGTGTGTATGTCTGTGTGTCTTTGTACAGCATAACCCAAAAACGAAAACGGATAAATACCAAACTTGATATTAGGTTCAGTATCTTCCAAAGACGCGACACGAAGACTTTCAAGAAAATCCCCCATTCCAACTACCCTTTACATGGACATTTTTCGAAATTTTTGAGTTACTAAAATGGCTGAAACGATTTTTATTAAAATACCATATATTAAAGATATTTACATGACAAACACAACGCATATCTTGAATTTTCTGGGAATAGTCTTTGAAGTTCACTTCTTTCGGCAGCAATTTTTGTATAACCTTGTATAACTGGTAAACATTAAGCGAAAGACGAAAACGTACTACACAAAAAATGTATCTCTCTTGAAACACACAATTTATTTTCTTGTGGTATAAACCATTTCTTAGATATCCGTTATTAATGGCTCGAATAGTTCATTTCTTGGTCATGCCTCAAAGTCCTTTTAACATTCAGTTGTTTCTCGCGATTGCATGGAAACAGTATGGAATTTTAAGTCCAGCATACAGCGTCCAATTCCTAAACATGTGACTGTCGCTGTTCTCTTTGTATCTATAAGGAAATGTGTAATGTAGCTATTTCTGCAAAGATTTATTGGAATAAAAATGTTGTAGATAGAAAAAGAAGCTTTAGTAAAAACAGTTTGCATACCCACTAATAAACGATAGAGGGTAGAGTAAGTCATGTGCATGTGTCACATCAGATATATTTTGTTCTATCTTTTTCGTCTACTGCTTAACGTTTACCAGTTATGCAAGATTATACAACATTTTTTTTCTGAACCAAGTGAACTTTACAGGCTATAGAAATTTCAAGATGTATATATTTTATTTGTAATGTAAATATCTTTAATATGTGATACTTTAATCAAAATTGCCTGAGCCATTTTAGATAATAAAAATGTTCAAAAAATCTTCCATATAAAGGGAGTATAGGGAGGAAGGATTTTCATGAAAATCTTAGTGTCGCATCTTTGGAACTATACCTAAATACCAAGTTTGGTATTTATACAACTTTTCATTTTTGAGTTATGCTATTCACACACATACACAAACCTTTTTCTAAAAATACATTTTTAATTCAGGGGTCTAAAACGTGTATTTCCGGCAAAATCTCGGTTTAGAATTTTTGGGTGCAATGCAGTACGTTCTCTACCTCCTTGTACGTGTTAGAGAAAGTATAAATCAATTAAATACGACATTTTACACTTAAAGCTCTGAAGTATTTTAATAGAAATCATCTTCTCATAAATAAGCTTCGGTATGAATAATTTGCAGAATAGCTATAAAATGAATAATGAGTGGAGAAATTGTATGATTGTTGTGAACAGATTTTTATACACTGAACAACTAATATAATAATGGCTTTATTTCTTACATTAGTTTCTTTACACGTTCTACCAACACGGGTAGTAGAGTCGGTTAAACTTGTGAACGGGAGGTATGCGGTTCAAATCCCGCCAGGACCTTCCTCCTTGACTGAAGTCTCTTCCAGTCCTCATAACTGGCATATCTGAGAAGGTACCCTAAACTTGTGACTGGAATGTTCCCTTCCTAATTTTCCTTTTCCAATTATCATCTCATGTACCACCAGGGTCCATCGCCTGTGGTGCCGTGCGAAGTGAAAGTAACAGTGGGCGTTAAACATCATTCTGTAATATATGTATATAAACGATAAAGACTGCATAAGGATATGTTTGTGGAAGGATATTCTCCCAGAATATAAATCACAAAGTATTAGAACGTTATGCAGGGAAATCCCTCATTCACATGGCTTTCTCTGCTCACCCTTCTACAAGCTATTCTTACAAAGCCATATTCCTCTAATTACTTTTTGTCAATACAGATAACCTTCAGTTACTCATTTCATTATAAGTATAAGAAGATTACAATTAGCTAAAGCGATAGTCAATCTTTTCAAAGGCGGTCGCCATGTGATGGTTTTGAAAATATTCTGTTCTCTGGGCATGAAAAATAGCCATTTTCAGCAGAGAAATCATAAAGCAAATGAAAATTCAAACAATAAGAAAGACTATCTCGGATGTTTTTTCACATAAGTTGTGTGATTTAATGAGATCTAAATTTTTTGTGTAGTAAGATTCTATCTATTACCAACTATATCAAAGTTGTTCAGAATAAACAGCACTTCAGAGGCTATTCCCAGAAAATTTAAGGTATGCAGATTTTAATTTTCATGTAAATAGCTTAAACATATGGTAATTTAATCGAAATCGCATTAGCACCATTCTTGATAAAATAAAAAATTGCAAAACATTTTTATACGTAAAGTATAGTATTTTTTGGGGGGGGGGGTTCTCAAAATCTTCGTGTCGCATCCTTGGAAGGTACTGAACTTAAATACGAAGTTTCCTTATTTAACATAATTTTCGTTTTCTTCCGAACCACCCCTTCATTTCATAGATTATAAACATCCTTCATTAATTAGTTTAAATACCCCTGAATTGTTTTCCAGGCCAGTCACATAGAGATCTGTTACCGGGAGTCAAAGGTTGGTTACCTGAAGGTGGGAACCTTACGGAAGTACAAACACTGTGGCGATCTGGGGAATGGGCCACTTTTATACAGATAGTGTACATTGTAATACAGTGTTATAAGTAAAATCACTGCCTTCTATGTATGCAATAATGCATGTAAAATTCATACGCAAAGGCAATCTTTATTAATATAGGAAACAAACTGTTGTATTTGAAATCTACTGAACCCTATTTAAACACTTAAAGGCTCACTTATTAAAAATAAATGGTATTATTCCAACTGAGTAGGAAATTTTAAAAATACCTGAATCATTTTTACTTTCTCTATTACATATTCACTTACAGTAAGTAGAAGTAGTATTGTGTTTCATTCAAATGTTCGATGTCGATATTTCACCGGAAATACATGTCTGAGATCCCCTGAGACCACAAAAAAAAAAGATTTTTTAGAAAAAGATCCACGGGTGTGTGTGTGTGTGTGTGTGTGTGTGTGTGTGTGTGTGTGTGTGTGTGTGTGTGTGTGGTTACCATGTGAAGTAGGTTTTTGCTTCACGTTTGGAAAGCCCATTTTAAGTAGGTGTTGTACTGTATTTCGACTGTTGGGGAGCCGATCTTGATGTAGTTGTAACCACGTAAGGTACCCGGTGGCCTTCGCCCCAATGTTTAAAAATATTAACTTTGTAATTTGTATGTTTCTTTAAATATTATATTTATGTTTGCCTCGGCTGCGTCAGTATTTATTTCTAGAGACATGAATCTCTTAACAAGGTGTGGTGTGGCTGAAGAATAATGGCAGATTATAATGTTTACTTCACTCCATTTATCAATCCTTGACACGATTTAAATAACACTTCACTGATATAAGAGCTGTGAGATTATTTATTAATTACTTGCACTTTTTAACACGTAAACTAGCTTTGTCTCACACTGAATACGTATTAAACTTCTCGAGGACGCGTCTCGCGTCCGGTTAGGAACTGAATTCTGAATTTGCACAATTTGCCCTATTTCAGTTTCTGATTGGCTATTCGTGCTCCAATAGTATACTTTTATTTAACTTAAGCTTTTTTCTGGTTGTTGATTGGTTATTTTATAAACTTCTCAACAATTACATTGTTGTTCCAAGAATTACCAGTAGCATTATTAAACTTTCTAATTCATTATTGTTCAAGTTTACCTTATTGTTACCTCATTGTTAGCAACATTTAACCTATTATTTTCACAGCTCCTACATTATTAAGTTACGTAATACATTCAAATACCATTATTAAACATGTCCATAATAATATAAACATTAATACAATGACTGTTACATACATTTTTATATGTTATTTTATACACACATTGCTTTAAGGCGGGCTGTTATTGAATTTTATATTACATAATTTGACTGAAATCATTTAAATGTTAAAAATACTGCCTCACATGTTAGCCTCTAGTTCCTGAGGTCGCGGGTTCAAACCCGGCAGAGGGCAATGAATTTTTTCGGGGGTAAAAATCGTTAGCATGGTTTTCCTTCGGAAGGGAAGTAAAGTCGGAGGTTTCATGTCTAGATTTACGGCGCGTAAAAGAACCTCAAGCCCAATAAAGAGGCCTCTGAGAAAAATTACCAATCCTTCACTCCCAATATAGAATTGGACGCTAAGGATCACAGCAGTTAAAGAACGTCCATAACTAAAGCTCTATTGTGTGTGTTTGCGCGAACAGTATAATTCAAAAGCGAAAAGACCGTAAAATACGAAAATTAGTATTTAAGTTTAGTACCTTCTAAGGATGTGACACGAAGATTTTGAAGAAAATACCCTCACCCCAAACTACCCTTTATATGAAAAGTCTTCGTTTCTATAGGTTTTCTAAAAATAGGTCTAATGATTTTGATTAAAAACCTTATGCTTGAGCTATTTTCATGAAAAATAAAATCTATATCTTGAATTTTCTGTGAATAGCCCCTGAAGTCCTCTTTATTCTAAATACTGTTTGTATATCTAGTAAACCGTAAGCGAGACGCAAAATCGTACTACAAAAAAATGTATACCTCGTCCAAGTACACGTTTACGTCAAATACCATTTTTTGTGACGTTAAACATTTCCAAGATATTCTTTGTAATTGGTTTGAATTTACAAATACTTTATAAATTTCTCATCTAAAAATAGCTATTATTTTCTTCATTTTCATTCTTTCGTTTTCGTGTCCATGCAATTTTCGTGCAATTTTCCTGTGAATCTACTGTTAAAATGCAACAAGTCACTTCTATAGTGTGCTTAAAAAACAGTCACTCTCGTCATAAGCACATATACACGTGGATAACAAGTCTGATAACCACGAACCAACTGATTCGCATGTGGTAAGACATGGAGTACTGTTTTGATGTTTTTTGTATTGTATGCGGTTTTAGAAGTACATATAGGCTCAAGGGCACTTAATCTTTATTCTTTCCTCTGTCTAGCGACATGTCAAATGTTTTACTGTCCTTCACAGTTTCTTTGATATAAAAGATTAATTCGATTCTTTATGAATAATCTTGTTAGGGGAGTAGGGGAGTTAGGGGAGTAATTATCCCCAAATAGTGATGTGTCTTTGTAAAATTTTTCTGGTGGCCATTTGAGTATCATTGAAATTTTCTATGTTCGATTTGAGATAGATAAATATCGAGGAGTTTTTATTGGAGTTTTGGCGACCTCCCACACGTCAGCCTAAAAGGGCTTATTGTGCAGCCCCATTGGAAAACATGCCTTCATTGCTTCCCAAACTCTGTTCTCTGAACAAGTTGCAGTATCTTAGTTCCAGTGTGAGTATCCTTTCCTAGATCTTCACTAGTTATAGAAACAGTAAGGAATGGGCCAGGAATGAGCAGACAAAGAGGGTATGCGAGGCAGCTTCCTCAGCCTCTTTACACATTCTACAGAGATCTACTTGCTTGCAGAGACCTACTTTACGTAGATGTTTCCTGAAGTGACCATGTTCAGAAATTAATGTAATACTTTCTTTATTCTTGTTCTATCCAATCTCAGGAGAGACGAAGAAAAAGTGTTGCATGGTCAGTTTCCTCACTTGTCTTTGTCCACGATAGATTTGCCACCTGAGTCGGTATTCTTCTGTAATGCATGTGTTTAACATGGTTTTGGCAGTACGTGTACTGATTCCAACCAGGGGTTCAGGCCAACATAGGGTTTCTACTATTCCTTTTAGGCAGCTGATCAGCCTCTTCATTTCCATGGATGCTGTGGTGCCTAGGCACTCACCGGAATTTCGAGTCTGTTGCTAGGTGACAAGGCAATCAGGATATTTGGGCATTCCCAAGCCAGAGCTGATTTCACCTGGTCTGAGGAGAGTGCTCAAGTTGAAGTATTTGCAGTTATGAATGCAGCGATGTGGCCTAAATTCCTTTAACTCTTGCATTTTATAGAATCATGTTTAAACCCTATATAAAAAAATTTCAAATCTTCAGTAGAAGGAATTATAAAGAACTTAGTGACACTCGGGTGTACACAGAAAGAGGAAAATGGACGAATTATAACGCACAGATGGGCAGGGCAAAGTGCTACAAAAATATATATAACATGGACAGCATTCCTCTAATTAACCGTGAGCTTACATCCGATTTCATATAATTTATTCTATTCTATCAGGTGATGGAGTATTGGGATCCCACTTTGAAAGCTTTAAAGTACTCGAGGGGAATAACAATACATGTGTAATTAAACACAAACTGCTGATCTTTAATTTCTCCCCATTTTTTTAAAGAAAAGAATATATATCTTTTTATCAGAAACCAATGTTTATTATAAGCATTAGTAAACCAAATTGCTACAACCAGTTTTACAGTTCGGCAGATTTTTGCTCAGTGATGTATAAAGGTGTTTGAGGATTTAATAAGAGAGGTTTTGTTTCATTAAGTCAAAAGCATTACCTAATAGTTGCCAAGGATGGGAACGGATAAATATATGTCGCTGCCATTACGATTTCAAAATTCAGCGCAGAATAGCTTAGATGCTCCTTTTTAATCAATATGTACAAGCATTAAATTTAAAAATAGGCACAAAAGCCTGTGGGTAATTATAATTAGATGTTTATCATTAACTAAAACAAATTAAGCTGTTACCCTTCACTGACGGGACATTGAAATGAAATTAGCTCATTAAGATCATTAGTGCAATAACATCTTTCTCACAGTAGAGTAAACAATTCCGAGCGTGATAGCTGAGAACGTTTTACTTTCAAGACCCCTGTATGCAAAATATTGTTGATGAATGGAGTAAAATATTTTTTGTCACTAAAATGCAACAATATATTAATTTAGAGACCCTTTGCTGTGTATGTAAAACCTGTAATTTATATGGCTGGAAACGCCTTGAATTAGAGTTGGTTACTTTTCAGGAACGATTTCGATTTTATAGGTGCAGTCCCATAAATAATGTCGCTGCTAATAAATACATTTTATTCACATTAACTATGAAACACAGTTAGTCCTGAAAGTAAAGATCCTTTGATGCAGTGGTCTTGAGCTATCTTTGGGCCAGTGCATGATTCCATGACGGTACCAGTCTCCATATATTGATGCGAAGAATTCCGGATACTGCCTTCTACTTCTGCACTGTTTTGGAAGTTACTTCCCTGCAGAAACTGAACCACCGATCTGATCAAATGGAATCAGATGGTGCAAGTTAGACGTGGTAGTAGTTTTTTTCCATTCAATTCTTGGATTTTATTTGTGGTGTGGTCTTGGGTAGTCCTGTCGCAACTCTTGCGATTTATCAATGCTGGGTATCTTTCAGCTAAAACAATATAAACTGGTTGAAGTTTGTTCAGAACATAACTGAAGATTGATTTATTGTTCCTGTGAAACACAAGATTGTCGCTTCGTTTTACAATGACTTTTGAAGACTGGCCAGTGTCAGGCCACTGTTTCCAGGTACCAGGATTACGGAAATAAACCCATTTTCATCACATATAACTGCTCTCTTAATAAATCTCGCACCCATAGAGTTACGAGAAGTTAGTGGCTAATATCCACTTGCGCTGAATGGATAGTTTATGGTGATAATTTATGAAGTACAGTTCGGTAACTTTTATGTCAATTTTTTGGGATATTTCATGTGACGGTGTGCTATACCTTTTTGAAGGATCAAGTTCTTCTGACAATCTTCTTGTGCTGCTAGATGAACTTTCCTTCAACTCAGCGGTTATTCTCAATGCCCTACACAACAGGTCTTTTGGGACCTACAAATCTGTAAAGTTCATATCCCCTTATTGAATCGTTAGAACCATTGTTGGGCTATCCGTGACCACTTCACCTTCAATTTCACATATTTTTTCGGGCCGTATCGGCTGTTTTATAGTTTTGTTTCCTGTAGTATCCCCAAAAAACAGGAATTTCTTTTTTGATTGCCGTCATTTTGTAATCTTTTTACAACACATCCGTTGCCTTTGTCATAGCAACTTATACTACGCCTATAGGGGTCATTACAATGATTTCCCCTTAAACATGCTTATTGGAAAAAAAGTTGCGAATGCTGAAATCGCAATAACAAAAAAAATTATGCGTTGCATTCACATGACTTTCTCTACTCACTCTTCTGCAAACTATTCTTTGAAAAGCTTTTTATTGTAACTACTTCTTGATAAACCAGATAAACCTCAATTCAAATTAACACATTTCGTTGTAGATATAAGGATACAGGAGATAAAGCAAAAGTCACAATTTTAAGGAACCTGTAGTCCCACCTTTGTGGTGTGGGGGATAGCGTGTCTGTCTTAAATTCAAGAGGTCCTGAGTTAGAATCTCGGTTAAGGTGTATCACCTGGAATAGGGGTTTTCCGGAGTTTCCCTTATCCTTAAAAGACGAACATTAGGTAACTATAAGATCTAGGGACCCAGGGACCATCTGATCATCATTTCAAACATTTATTTCATTCTCCGTCCGATATGACTACTCATTAAAGGACGTTAATTATTAATCATCAAAGCAACCAAGAAATATGGCATCTTGATGACCTAATTGCTCTGTGACCAAGATCCCCCCAAAAAGAAGCTTATCACTATGATAACAGAAATTCTATGCTCTTTGCATGACCACAAAAGAGAGAGAGAGAGAGAGAATAGCAACTAGCCAGACGAGAAAATTATAAATATTCGAAAATTCAAACCAATAAGAACGAATAACTCGGAAATGGTTAATTCCATAATTTTTTACATAAATCGTGCACTTCAACGAGATCTACATGTTTTGTATAGTAAGACTTTGTCTATTCTTTGTCTATTGATATTTACCAATTATCCAAAACTTATTCAAAAGGAATAGGACTTCACGGGCTATTCCCAGAAAATTCAAGATATATATTTTATTTGTCATGAAAATATCTTAAATGCGAATATTTTAATTATAATACTTGGAGCCATTTTTGAGAAAATCAAAAATAACAAAAACTTTTCCATGTAAATATAGTTTGAGGTATGGGGATTTTCTTGAAAATCTTCGTGTCGCGTTCTTGGAAGATGCTGAATGCCGAACTTAAATCCCAAGTTTGAAGTTTAACCGACTTATCGTTTTACAGTTATGCTGTTCAGAGACAACAGATAGACAGACAGACACAACACACAAGATGCTGTAGCTCGCTACCAATGCTCCCTGGTTCCTGCGCAACCATCAGCTACACCAAGACTTGGCCTTCTCCCTATGCAGCAGTTCATCCGCCAAACCGCACGCCGTTTCTTCTTCGGACTACAGAAGGTTCCTGAAGCTGTGGAGTATCCTACTTAGTTCTAGGTACCTCAAGCTCCGAAGACTCCGACCTTTAGTTTCTTACAGACTGTTCCGTTGTGTGTGCAGTTGTGTTGTATCTGTGATCTATTGTGCTACTTCCTCTACTGTGAGACATACTGTTGTTACGTTCGAGGGCTTCTATACTTCTATAGGCGTTCTTTCCTTTCTATATACTGTTCTCCCAAGTCTGTAAAGCATTGTTGGTGGTCGATCTTTTTAAATAATAATAAAAAAACCACACACACGCTTACAAAAAGAAAACCCTGTTTCTAATTTATTTGTTTATGTTTTTATTATTAAGAGAATCTCATAATGTGTATTTCAGATGAAATCTCGATATCGAATTGTTGAGTAGAATGCAACACTTCCTCTACTTTCTTAGGTTAGCAGTAGAGAGAATAAAAAGGATATTATTTATGGGACAACCTAATAGAGAAGCAGAAACTTCTACCTGTTTTCTTTATTCATTCACTTAAAACCTCATATCTATTTCCAGCAAGTAGGCTGGCAATATACTAAGTCCGTTACGTATACGCTGCTTTATGGTTCTGTGGGCATGTGAGGCGAAGTTTTATGTTTAGATTTCACCAGCTGGTGAATTACGTGGTGCGCGTAATCGGCACAATTATTCATTTTGTTGTGAATTAACAGCTGACGGTACATTGACAGTAACAGTGTTTTCTACATAGCTGTTGGTGTTGATTAGTGTGAGCGTTCATGTCTTAGTTTATCGTATCCATTTGATAAAAAACCCATGCATTTGCTGTTCATAGAAATAGCCAACTTATTTCAGCAACCAAAGATTGAATTCCGGGAAGTGAAATGTATTAAAACTAACTTGGACTCACAATATCACACCACAACCATATTATAAATATTATGAAGTCAATTACTCATAATAAACTAAATTTTAACAGATCATCTTAAAGCTGAATCAAGGATTGACATATCCTTATTCATGTCCCTAGGCTGTTTAAATTGTTAAGTAGTAAAGGATAAACATTATTCCATGGATTATGTATCTTAAGGTTAAACTGGCCTCTGTGTGTGTGTGTGTGTGTGTGTGTGTGTGTGTGTGTGTGTGTGTAGAGTAATCTCAAAAACCATCAACCGATTTTGATAATCCGTTCACCATTAATAATGCCAATGTTTTGACGGGAATGGGGCTATAAAACACATTATAATTCAATTTCAAAATTACTAAAGGATTAAAAAGGAATGGCAAAGCCCTTGTACTTCAATACGCACATATTGGGCCATTAAAGAACATGCCTGCAAAGAAGGCTTTGACGTTTAGCTGAGAATGACATGGAGTAAAAAATATTTGTTGTTACTCCACAGAATATACATGTAACGAAAGACAAATGCAGCGGATATTTTATTACAAACAATGTATATGCAGATGGTCACGCTTTAGAAATCAAGACACAGAAAAAGAAAAGAGGATCGAATCTGTTTTAACGTTACGATACATATACAAAAATATTTTGATATCTATTACGTAAAGGAGTTTTGCTTTATTTCTTTTCTACTTATGGTGCAATAAATTGGTGATATCAATCCGGGAAGCTAAATAAGAAGCTACACTGAGAGAAAACAGCCAATATCAGCGATGTTCTACTTAGTAATTATAGGAACAAATTTTAGGCTAACAATTTCCATAGTCATAATATAATAAGTAAGATTAACTTAATTATTACTAAGCACAGGTTTACTCGTAAAGTAAAAGTTATATTGCTTTAAGTGTTAAATTATTGCCTTATGAATAAATTGCATTAATGTTACTAAAATTTTTAAACGAAGAATAAGAAATACTTTTAATAAATGATTTATATTCTGTAAATATATATTGATAATGATTTTAATGACAGTTTGGGACACAAACCTACTACCCAATGGTCGAAAATAAATCATTAAATCACCGAGTCCATATTTTTAATTAACAACTGAGAAGATTATTTTTCTCGATGGTCGCTGACCAAGGAGATTAACTTGGTGGCCTGGGAGTGGGGAATCTTTGCATTCACCAGCTTCACCTCTATTTCGTTGCATATTTTAAGGATTTCTGTATTATTTGAAAAGTACTTAGCCTTTGTATTATTAAATAACTACGAAATCAAGGAGAAGGTGCAAAGTTTTAAAATTTCACGTAGTGTAATTATCCTAAACATTACTCGACCATTCCGACCGATAATTTTTCCACCGCTAAAGTGTACTTTTAGACTGCAACATTTCCAGCACTTGAAAGACTGTCGGGGAGAGGTTGAAAAAGCCAGACGTTTCACCGGTTTCACACCTTTCTACGTCAATATCAGGGGATTTTTCCATGGAATGTATGGCTCTGTACGAAATTAGAATTATAAGGGGTAAAGTGGAGATTTAACCATACAATAATTTCATAAATAAAGTGAGGGGATAAATGAAATGAATTCAATCGTAATTCGAATTCCAAAAAGTTACCCTAAAACATCGGGCAGATAGATAGTCATATATTAGGTATTTAAGTCGTTTAGCTTAGGATAAATAGTTTAGCTTTGTCTCATAATACCGTATATTTTTAAACTTAAAATATCCATAAGTTATCAATCTCTTAATGTCATTGCTTTTATTAACAGCACGTAAACTTTTTTCAGGATAAATGTTTATGCCTGTGCCAAGTAGAATCAATATTATATTTCAGCTCTAAACCTACCGAAGTTAGGAAGGAGAGTAAAATAAAATTATTAATAACATAAATAAGCATTTATCTCAAATAAATACATAACTTGAGCCTTCACCAGGATAACTTTAGAAATATTTGCTTCCACTGCTTAAGGGGAGAACAAATGGCAAACATTTCCAAAAAATTACTTTTCAGTTTTTTGTGTAATCTTATTAAACAGAATGTCCCGTTTAATTTTTTATACTGTGCTTTTTCCTTCGAAATGCTACTCGCGCGCCGGCCGCCGCAGCTCCGACTCCCGCCTCAATTTCGGATACTGAACTCTCCAGTTTGGGTGAAAATTTCCTGCGAAGATGCCAGAAATATGTGGATAGAGAAGGATAATATTTCCAACATCTCTTATGATAAGGTATGTAATATTATCATTGTAATTGCAACTGTAAATGTGAGAACGTGAGGCGGTTACGGGGAAATTATAATTTTTTCTGCAGAAGATTAAGCTGCGGCGTCCGACGCGCGAGCTGACGTGCTTGGCCGCAGTGTGGAAGAAAAGCAATGCATATTTTATCATTATATGGGCACAATACTTATATATTTTAAATATATTTTCAAAAAGTACTCCATCCACCATTCTGTACTGTGAATTCTGTAGCACTTCTGAAAAGACCACATCTCCTACACAATTAGGAGTGCAGAAATAAACTTTAGACCATCTTTTAGGAAATGTTTTGCTCTCAACGTTGGTACTACTGTTAAGTAGATAGATAGATAGATAAGGTATCTTTATTGGTTTCAAATTATTGAAGTTATTACACAAGTATTTAGTGCATGGGTCATTGACCGTACATGCATATTTAAGATACAATAGGGTGACAAAATAAACAACAGATAAAGAAAACACAACAAAAGGAACAAGAAAAAGGGAAATAGAAATAAATTACCTTTGTCTAACTGAACAAATTTGACCTAGCTTCGCGCACTTCAGCCAGAAAATTGCCCATGTTTTGCCAGTTCCTCTGGTCAGCCAGTAGATCCCAACATGCCAATCTCTTTCTTAAGGGACTTAAGAATTTTTCTTTGAGTTTAATCGTTCGCTGGTTCTTCCACTGTGCACATTCCGCCAAAATATGTACCCAGTCCTCATCCAATTCACAGAATGGGCAGATTCTCCTGCCAGAATCGTCGGTCATTTTCTGTGCTCTCCAGTCCCCCAGTCTAAACCATGCCATTCCTGATCTTTCCTTTCTTCCTAAATTAAGTATATATGCCTCTTTACCCCTGTTCAATTTTATTTCATTTGCTAGACTTAGAGAAGGTTTAATTTTACAGTCCGATTCTATTTCCTGTTGGTTGATGTCTCTTAGTCTTCTTTTAACACCTTTCCATATGTTTTTGTCATTTGTTTCAGCTCTTAGCCATACTGATCCCATTCCTATTCTCCTCAAACCCCTTTCCAAATCAGCTGCCCAGAACTTAGGAGACAGGTTTTCTCGCTGGTATTTATAACATTTGGATCGTAGTGTGGAGTTATCCCCATGCATCAGCCTTAGCCAGTACTTCACTGCTCTTATTTTGCAGTGTATTGTGTCTTCATAGCATCCTACCTCCCTCAATACCCCAGAATTTGATGTGCCTTGTGAAACTCCAAGAACTCTTTTCCAAAATGCTACCTGTGTTTTATTTACATGCTCTGCTCTTTCCCATCCCCAGATTTCACTGCCGTATAACAGAACAGGCCTTATCATGGAGTTATACATCTTTTCTAATGTATCTACAGGTACATCCGGTATCCGCGAGAGGGTACGTAATAATTCATTTAACTGCCCTCGTGCTTTGTAGTTAGTTACAGATAGATGTTTGTTCCATTTTCCTCTCATATTAAACATTACTCCTAAATAGGAGAAATGTTTAACGTTTTGTAGTTCTAGCCCCTTGTAATACCATTTCTCATCCCTGCCATACACATAGCCATTTTTGAAAGCCATTGTTTTTGTTTTGTTAATGTTTACCACCAGACCCCATTGTTTACAATATTGTTCCAACCTATTAATACCTTTCTGTAAGCCTTCTGTCGTCACTGACAAAATTGTCATGTCATCCGCGTATAAAAGTACAGGAATACAGACATCGTCTACTTTTGGGCCATTCATTTCCTCTGCTATTAACACGTCTGTTATATCGTCTATGAATAAATTGAACAATAGGGGCGATAAAATACATCCTTGACGAACTCCTCTACTGGCCGATTTAGATTCAGTTATTGTGTTTTGGTCTATTTTGATGCTGAAATTCACACTGTTGTAAATTTGCATTAGAGCTTTCATCATTTTACCAGAGAGTCCTTTGTGGTGAAGTTTCGCCCAAAGAAGTATGGCAGCATCTGTATGCTCAAGGCATGTTTTACTTCCTTTGCAAACATATACAGTTTGTTTTCTGCACTGTGGCTCTGCACAGTTTTTTCTGTGAATGAACAACTTCTGATATAAGCTGCTCTTTTTCACAAAAACTATTTGAAATAACTAAATTATATTTTAGATGATAAAAAAATCTCTAAGTGCTCTTGTGAATTTACTTTGGTATTAATAACATGGATGATTATGTTTTAAAAAATAATTGCTGATAAATTTTAATCAAAAGTTTATATAATTAAAAAAATACCCTATCTTGTCTAATAAACAAATTTATTGTATAAAAGTAGATCAATGAATTTGGAAGGCATTCATCTGAATTCTGTAAACATTTTAGTCTGATATTTTAAACGGTTTCTGAGATAATAGATCATGAATTTAGCAGATTTAGAATTGCGGGGGGGGGGAGGGTTAGGGCTTTTAATCTCCACTTAAAGATTTATTTACTTTGAAGAATATTTAAGCCTTATGCTTGATGTACCTACATAGCACGAAGTCTCCAGACATGATCGTTGTAACACTTTGGGCTGTTCCTTTTTAAACTTTCTTTCTTGAAGCACATCCTGGTTCTCCCTTCCCTTTTCAGGCGTTTTATCAGTAGAAATTACAGTGTCAAGAGGAGAGCCTCTTTTCTTTTTTTCCCCGCTATTCGCTTGAAGACGAATTGCGCGGTTTCCCTTAGGGGTCATAAACTCATTCTTCAACTTGAATATATTGTAAAGATACGTCCGTTACCCCATTCTCGTTCTAAAAACTTTTATTACGTCCCTACTGCGCTGGCAAAACTTTTAAAATTAAATTTTCGCTCGCAGTATAATTTATTATCAGTTTGTTTCAGGAGGAAAAAAGAGCAAAAATGTTGTTATGACTTCATTTTTAAACTCTTTCGTTGTTCTTGGCCAGGATAGCGTGTAATGACCTGGCGTGGAGAAGGAAAAAGGAGCACAACATGCAAGTTTGTTATGAGAACAGAGATCGGAACAGATTATCTCCGCAGATTAGGGCAAACCCTTGTTTAAGTCGTTTGTTAAAATTAAACCACGGAAATTATTTAGCCGCCTTTTTTATTTACGACACAGAAATAAAAAAAAACCTGGTACAAGGATTTAGAAATTGAGTGTGCACTTTTGCCTAACACATTAATGACAACTAATACCAATGGTTTTCCAAACACATGCATATTTTTAAATGTAACATTTCAGAAATAATTCTGGTACAATTTGACTTTAAATTTAATTTCCTGCAATTAAATTAACTTCTGTAAAAATATACTCTTTTTAGAATGTCAAATGTACCAGGCAAGATAATTTTATTCCTATTAAGTTGTAAATTCGTAAATTGTTAAAGTGACTATAAACTTTAAAAAAAAATCCCACAAAAAACTTACAATTTATACCTATTTCTGTCAGTAAGTTTTCTAATTCATGAATTACTTTATCCATATTAATGAAGTTTACACACAAGTCAGTCCAGAATATCACGACCATCTGAAAATGATGAAGTTTATTGAAATTTATAGAAATGTTTCAGCTCTTCCAGGCTCGGAATGGGCTGATATTTGTAAAAATGTTGCTCCTTTGCGTGTAAATTTTCATTTCCTTACTTTTACTCTCTTTTTCTGTGTCGAAGATCAGTGTTAAACATTTTGAAAAAAAAAATATTAAGCGCCCAAATTTCTTTCAGATTTTATGAAATTTAAACATTTCAGGCATTTTAAACGCAAACAAAACTGTTTGATGCATTTTACTTTCCAAAACGTGTTCTCCGGAATGTATGAAATAGAATTTCATACTTTCCCTTAGAGGTTAAAGACATCAAATTGAACATTTAAAACAAGTTTGATTTTTGTTTCAAAGTGACGCACCTGCTCAACTATCAACTGTTTCTCCTAGAGAAATGTTTTCCGGCAGTCGAAAGGCCTAGATTCAAACTTCTATCTGTGTAACATTAAGAGTTTAGAGGATATCTTATTTTAAATGCTATCTGGCAGAGCAGAAAAAATAAATTTGTGGGCAACCACAGCCTAAATTTGTATGCAATGTAAAGCCCATTTTTCCCTACTACAACCTATAATTGGACAAATATGCACAAAATATCTTACAATGGATCCTATGACAAATCTTCAAGGTTTATTATATTGAAAAGCATTATTTTAAAAACTGTCTAAGGTATCCCATTAGTGAACAAAAGAAACGGTTTAAAAGAGCCCAAACAATCGCACTTGTTCTAAAGTGCAAATTAAAATACATTAGAGTGAATGAACAAAAATTAACTTGAAGTAGTAACATTTTGATGTTGGAAAAAGGATTAATGACGGGAACTCCTTCAGCAACATATACAGTATGTATATATTTAGTGCTTTTTACATCTTTATGTACGTGTTTGTATTAGTAAATAAAAAAAATTAATTGCTAGTAATCGGTTTCCTACGTGCACCAATTTTAAGGGAAACCAATTTAATGCTGTAAAATATTTAGGTGAGACGAGGCTTTTAAGTGCTGAATATAAATTTATTGTTCTTTCTTATAAAAGTATGAACACAGAAAGCACATTTTTTTGAAATCGCAAATCATACTTGCCGCCTTATACAGCAACAGCCTTATGTGCAGCCTTATATTGTCAATTGACAATACTGAAAATAAAATCTCATTTGTGTTTTAATATCACTTGGTGGGATATTTTCACTCGTGTCTTTGAACATGTGTATACAATGTGATCTCTGCACGATAAAATACTCTAGCATTTCCACAATGATACAGTGACTCTGTTGAAACAAAATGCAAGCATATTATTATTTAAACTAATAACTTGTTTAATAAAAGTATATTTGGACACCAACTTCACTTCAAAGTAACTGCCCGAAGTTTTCTATAAAGAATATTTTTCCCAAGTTCTCATTTTACTTTGACTTTCTCTACAAACTGCACATAACACCCTAGATAGAGGAAGTATTGGATTTCACCCAAAAATTTACTGTCGAAATTTCATCGGATATATATGTTTGAATTCCTCTGAATCTAAATAATGCATTTTTTTAGAGAAAGGCGCGTCGTATAAATACCAAACTTAGTACACGAGTTCACCATCTTCCAAGGATGCGATACGAAGATTTTCAAGAAATTACTTTCACCCAAAACTACGCTTCACATGGGACCTTTTTCCTTAATTTTGATTATCTCAAAATGGCTCTAACGGTTTTGGTTTTAATATCACATGTTTGACTTACTGACAAGAGAAAGAAATCTTATTGAATTTGCTGTAAATAGCATGCGAGACCCGTTCATTCGGATTGAAATTTATATAACATAAGCTACAGGAGACAAACAAAAATTATCTCACAAGGTATGTAACATGCATATTGTGTTAGATCACTTTGCTTATGAAATACATGTATTTCTTGTTTTTATTTAGAATTTCTAGTATTGCAAGCTATGCATTTCTATTATTATGTCCGTTTTTTACTTTCTCTACTACGTATAGTAAGTAGGGGAAGTATTGCATTCCACCCAAAAATTCGATACCGAGATTTCACCGGAAATACATGTTTTGAGACCCCCTGAATCCAAAAAAAGCATTTTTGGAAACATGTCCGTGTGTGTGTCTGTGTGTGTGTGTGTGTGTGTGTGTGTGTGTGTGTGTCTGTGTGTCTGTGAACAGCATAACTCAAAAACGAACAGTCGCACCAAACTTAGTATTTAGATTCAGTATCTTCCAGAGATGCGACACGAAGGTTTTCAAGAAAATCCCCCCACCCCAGACTACCCTTTACATGGAAGATTTTTCGAAAATTTTAATTTTCTCAAAAATGGCTCTAACGATTTTGATTAAAATATCATATGTTTAAGATAATGTCATGAGAAATGAAATGTATATCTTGAATTTTCTGGGAATGTCTCCAAAAGTATTCTTCATTGTGAACGACTTTTGCATAACTGGTAAACCATAAGACATAGACAAAATTTTACTACACAAAAAATGTAGATTGCGTTAAAATACACAATTTATGTCATATACATTTCTTTTGTTGAGTGAACCGTTTTCGAGATATTGCTTGTTATTCCCTTAAATTTTCCAATACTTATACTTTTTCTCAAATTCGTTATTCATTCGTTTTATGTCCTGGACTTGCAAAGAGAATGGAATGCGCCAATAGCAACCAGCGTTAAAATATTTGACTATCGCTTAAAACCTACCATATTCCCCTTGCATCTACAAGAAAATTACCAATAAGATTGACATCTCGATATCTCAATTAACATGAAGCATATGGAGAATAGGCGTTTGTAAAAATAGATTGTACAAGAGTAGAAAAAGTCATGTGAGTGTAACACATCAGATTTTTTCTATTTGCTTTACACCGTTTTAACTAGTGCTCATATCGCGACAGATCTGTTACGAGGTATACTTCGTGGATCGCTATTTGGCGGACAGTTAGCCTACTAGTTTTCATCCCTGTACCATACCATTTTGCTTCGCCACGTATCTACAGAAGCCTTAATGCAGACAGCTGCATCTCTGCTTCTACGGCAGATAGATGGCATTAGGATGCGTTTAGTCTACCTGCTTTCATTATCTGTGGACTTATGGTAGAGTATTCGCTCTTACCATTTATTTTTCATCGTTACTATTGTTTTACATTTAAGATGGAGCTTTGGGTCGTGATATGAAATAATCCAATCCAAACCAACCACGAAAAAAATCGAGTCAGACTGGTCGGCACACAGAATTTGAAGCCAGACCTCCTGAATGCGGACCACAGACGTTACCGCTTGAGCCAACCCCTTTTCTTTCCTTCTTTTTACTTTCTCTACTACGTATAGTAAGTTGGGGAAGTATTGCATTCCACCCAAAAATTCGATACCGAGATTTCACCGGAAATACATGTTTTGAGACCTCCTGAATCCAAAAAAAGTATTTTTGGAAACATGTCCGTGTGTGTGTCTGTGTGTGTGTCTGTGTGTCTGTGTGTGTGTGTGTCTGTGTGTGTGTCTGTGAACAGCATAACTCAAAAACGAACAGTCGGATAAGCACCAAACTTGGTATTTAGGTTCAGTATCTTCCAGAGATGCGACACGAAGGTTTTCAAGAAAATCCCCCCACCCCAGACTACCCTTTACATGGAACATTTTTCGAAAATTTTAATTTTCTCAAAAATGGCTCTAACGATTTTGATTAAAATATCATATGTTTAAGATAATGTCATGAGAAATGAAATGTATATCTCGAATTTTCTGGGAATGTCTCCAAAAGTATTCTTCATTGTGAACGACTTTTGCATAACTGGTAAACCATAAGAGATAGACAAAATTTTACTGCACAAAAAATGTAGATCGCGTTAAAATACACAACTTATGTCATATACATTTCTTTTGTTGAGTGAACCGTTTTCGAGATATTGCTTGTTATTTCCTTAAATTTTCCAATACTTATACTTTTTCTCAAATTCGTTATTCATTTTTTTATGTCCTGGACATGCAAAGAGAATGGAATGCGCCACATAGCAACCAGCGTTAAAATATTTGACTATCGCTTAAAAGCTACCATATTTCCCTTGCATCTACAAGAAAATTACCAATAAGATTGACATCTCGATATCTCGATTAACATGAACCATATGGAGAATAAGCGTTTGTAAAATTAGATTGTACAAGAGTAGAGAAAGTCATGTGAGTGTAACACATCAGATTTTTCTCATTTAGCGAGCTTCCTTTCAAACATTTGACTGTCACTCTAGTACCCTGTATGCTTGTATGTAACTATAACAAAATGTGTGGTAAACTATTTCGGAAAACATTTTTCTTTATTAACAATATACAGAAAAGCAAGCTTTGTAATGAATAATTTGCAGAATACGTATGGGGGTATATTGTATTGTGTGAGCTAACATATCAGATTTTTTTGTAAATGAACTATCACGATGTTTTCTTAGAGCAGGTGTATTCCGTTTCCAGAACATGCAGAACACACATTTTCTGACTGTATTTTACTGAAATAATGTGAATGTATATTACGGTTTGCTTATAAAGTATAATATATATGAAACACTGAAGGGACAAAAAATAAAATGTGCATCTTACCTGAGTAAATTATCTACAGGGATGTTACTCCAAATATTCAAATATTACTCTCACCTGAAACAAAGAAACACGTAATAAGTGTTAAGCTCAAATAAAAAGTTTGACATGTAGGCATCTAATTTTATAAATTAATAAATATTTTAAACGCGGCAGAAACAATAGTGCTGTGCTAGCCACTGTATTTTACAGCAGCTTACTTCTTTTTTAATATATTTTAAGATTACACCCATAAACACGAATTATAGCATTCTAAATAACTGAGGGGAAAGTAAACTAGAAATTATTAATAACAAAAGTCTGGCCAAACTCATTTAAAATGCTATAATAGCACTGTTATTTTAAATGGAGATGAAGAACTTTATTTATGGCAAAGAAGTAAAATGATTCAATTTTCAGATGTTTATAAAAAGCTTAGGCTTTTAGAAGTAAAAACGTTTATGTTCAATGCAGTTATTTGTAATTAAAAGTAGCATCTCATGGATATTCTCTAGATAAAAGGCTGAGTAGTTTCTATTACTAGGCAAACATGTCGCGAAAGACGCGGTAAAACCAATGCTCTCAAACTAGTAGGTATTAAAGAAAAGGACTTTAAAGCGCTTCTATTTAAATGCTTACTGATAACATAGATGGAAATATAAATAAGAGCTATGAGTTGTGCGTAATTATGCAGTAAGTATAATGTACAGAAATTTATCCTAATGACTAACTAATATATACGTATGTAACATAATGGAAAGGATATCTAACCTCAGGTACTCCACAATTTCAGAACCCAGTGTTAGTTAATACAAATCCAAAGCACTAGCATAAAATATTTTTGAATTTAGCATAATTACACGTTACACAGTAATACAGAAACTACTGAATGTCCCGGAATTCAAGGATATTGGATAGTGATAATTCCTCAAGCTTCATACGCAATACTTGTAATACACAGGGTGAGCCAACCATCCATAACAATAATTTACTTCCGAAAATATACACTAAAACGTATGTATTAATTTTCAGTTTTCCAAGGAAAAAATCAACAAGGTAGCACACCAGAACCTCAGGTAAGCAGACAGCAATGTCATTAATGCTGAGAAATGTTTAAAACAAATTAAAATTAATGTGGGCAAAGGAAGTAATTTTACAATACAATGGCAAGCGAGTATGTCTTTTTTATTTGGGTGGCTAATGAAGTTCTAAGTATAAAAGTTAACAGCAATCACAAATACATCACTTCTACTATAAATAGTGATGGTTTAGATATGTTGCTTGTATTGGACGTATGTCTAGCTGCCGAACGTAGGTGTGCTGAGAGATATCCTCAACGTGCTTGTCCATCTTGCGGTGTTTTCAGGTCTCTTACTATTTGTGTACAAACTGGTGGACAACTGCAGCCCACCCACAGTAAAAATAAACACGTGCTTCTTCTCCTTGGATTAATTTGAATGAATAAAAGTGTTCCCTACGAAAGTTATTTGTTTTGAAGAACTCAACTAATGGTTACCTAATTGACCCCATTCTATTTGGAATTTTAATGTAATACGCCATGTTCTCACTTCCGGTTCACTTCAATCTCAAGGAAGGTTCACGTGTTTCATTTTATTTATCATCAATTGATATTCCTTCACTGATTAACAACTTTTACATTCCATTAGGATTTCCTCCAGATAAATATTAAACAAAATATGTGAAAGTGAACACCCTTATTGAAGTACTTGGTTTATTAGGGAAATTTCTGATTATTTATAGTTAATTGAAGGTCTCCATACAAATATGTGCTTTAGTTAAACATATTTTTGTCTGGGATATTTTAATTCAGTGTTTCCCGAAATAAACGGTGGTCTTGTTCACTCTGTATGTGTGCATAGTGATTCCAGGAAACTATGACATAGAAATCGTTCTACTATTTTACAGCGAGTAAAGCTGTTATGTATTATGATACAAGTTATAAGGACAACCTAACTTTTTGCAGCTCTTGTTCAATGCACTTTTGCTTTACCTACTACTCATCCTAAAACTCCATATGATTCTGTTTTTCCATCAAGTGACGAGTCTGTCCACTGGGATGTAGCTGGAGGATCCTTCTTTCTCCACACAGAAGTATCAGATCCTAGTAACTGGTCACATCAGACGGCAGCAGAAACATTTTCCACTTCTTACACAAGTGACGGGAGGAACGAGCCTTGCAGTCAAATTTTAGTGAAGAGGGAATAAAATCACATTCCAAAAATGTTTCTTATACACCACCTTAATATCGCAGTGATGCAGTTTCAAGCGTGTCGGCACAGCAACATGAAAATGGCATCGCCTTGGGCATTGCTTCTTTTAATTATGAAATACATTAAATATTACTTTTCCACTTTGTGAGCGTATGAATTCGGGTGGTGGTTGCATTTAACTTGTTTACGAACCCGTCCACTGACTAACAGTTCCCAAGGTCGCGGGTTCAAACCCGGCGGAGGGCAATGGATTTTTTTGGGCGTAAACATCCTTAGCATGGTTTCCTTCGGAAGGGAAGTAAAGCCGGTGGTCCCGTGTCGTAGTTTTACGGCACGTAAATGAACTTCAAGCCTGATAGAGGCCTCTGAGCAAAATTACCGGTCTTTCACGCCCAATATAGAATGGGACGCTAAGAATCATGACAGTTAAAGAGCGTCCATAAATAAAACTCAATTTAAATTTAAATCACTGACTAACAGACTCAACTACTGGAATTCCTTACTGCAGACCCGCACATGCTATGCACCGGCAATGGTGACGTAATACGGCCTGTCTATTATGTTTCTGCAAGAGCTTCTTCTGTCTTCCGTCTGCACTTATTCCTCAGACAGGTAATGACGTAACATGAATAATATAACACATAACGGATCTACTACATAGTTTGTCATTGGTAGAGAAAGCCGTGTGAGTGTATCACTTTCACCACATCTTGCATTGAGATCGCAGATATAGCAAGAAAATACGTAGATTTTAGAACGAGTTTCGTTACTAAGCCTAGCAAGCACTTTATAATATTAGTAGACAAAATGCCTGCCCAATATAGCCATCTGTTTTGTACACGCCAAAGCGTCAAATAGAGAGGACATTTTACGCAGGAACAACCAGTACCATTTAAATTGTAAATGCTCTTAGAGCATGCCAATTACCCTAAAGTTTGGACTTCGCAGTCGTTCTCTCCCCCTTAGTCGAAATCATCTAGCTACCTTCTTGGTCTTTCCACTTCTCTCTTCTCAATTGACTAAAACATTTTGGGCAGCCTGGTACTCTCTGTTTTTCTCTCCATGGTTTTTCTAAGTACCTTTATCACCCTGTATTTTTGTACGTCTTTAATGCGTTTCTCTCTAGCAAGGAGTATAAATATAGTCAAAGAACGGATTACTTATTACAGTTTATATCAAGAATCAGTTATCAACTTTATCAATTTATATTTAAGAATTCTAAATGTTTTATTGGGTAGCAAAGTTCATCCTGGTAAATGTTAAAATATTCATTAACGAATATTTAGGAAATAACTACTACTACAACAAAAATATGTTGCTTATAATTACAAACATTAATAAGTTCCGAACTCTCTCTCTCCTACGGTTTTCCAAAATTCGGTTAGAATGAAGATTTATCCACACATTTTCTGAAAATCCAGGATTTAATCGTTATGTAAATATCTCAGATTGCTACATTTTAATGAAATAAACATAATGAAATGTTTTTCTAATTTTGGAATGGATGGAGTTTGGTGAAAAAACTTAAAAGGTGCTGGGCTTAAATACGAAATTTAGTTTATCCGATTTTTCGTTTCTGAATTGCGATCTTCCTATCTCCTCTCTCATACACATACACTCCTCGAACAATGACCATAAAAACTCCCCGTATTTAGGGCTCCTACCAAGGACAGAGTAGCGACATAAGTGATCGAAGTCGTTAAGGCATGGACTCAGGAAGGGATCCGTGGTTCAAATCTCACTAGGGTCTCTCTGGCAGAAGTGTTTTCCAGGTTTTCCTCAGTCCTCATAACTATCAAATGCCGGGGAGGTACCCTTAACTTAGGGTTGAAACCCTTTCTTCCCAAGCTTCTTTCCCAAATGTAATTTAATGTTATACATCATCAATGTCCACAGCTTATAGTGTAGTTTACAGTAAGAACAGACGTTAAACACTACTAAACAGAAAATATAGAATAAAACAAATTATAAACGAATTTTCAACAGTAAAAGTCTTAGTAAAATGGAAACTTTAACATAAAGGATAACAATGTAATGTCGACAGTTGATTTTTTATTTAATATGATAGTCAAAAACAAACTAAAAGGTGTAAAAGGACTATTAAACGTGATAATAGAAAATTATACATAGTAAATGACGGTAAAATGCTAAAAATAAAATGATTTCGGAGAAGGGCAATTGATTATCTTATTGCAGATATAACTATTTCTTTTATTTTGTCCTTCTTCAATCCAAAGTTTTCCAGGTAGAAATATGGTGGCAAGAACTCCGACTATCAGACCGATTATATCGGTGTTATTGAGATCACATTTGCCTTTAAGCATTGTACTGTGGATGAATATTTAGGTGAAGTAGGAATACACATATGGAGGAGCGTTCAGAAACCTAGAGCAGAGCACCGCAAGTAGGTTGTGTGGCCCTTTTTGCTTTTAACGTAGGAAGGATGACGGGGAGACCCAAAGGGCGACCAGATCCGATAACGATGTGCACTAGCAAGGACAGGGTCCCTATCCAGACAGAGCACAAGCTAGTGCCGGCTAGCCACGCGTTAGTCCCGTTCCGTCCGGAGAGGGATCCTAGGTACCCGAGCCACCCCCAGGAAGACCCGCCAAACGCCAGGGAGAAATCTCTTTAAGAGCACAACCTGATGTGTGCCGCAACACACCGAATGGTGCCTGGTCCTTCAACCCTTGGCGACGAATGCCCGGAGATGGGGTCAAGTTTGGCGAGGAATTGACGGTGTAAGATTTTGTTGTCGTCTCCAGTATCTGATGTTAATTCTGTTGCCAGCTGCTACAGTGGTTGGCTATGAGAACTTTCTCTCAGGGAATGGCTGAGCGTAGTGTGAAAGGATAACACCAGCTTAAATCGACTGAGAAATTTAATGTGGTCTAATACTTGAACTATTGAAGCCAGTTGCCGACTGTTTGAAGATAAAGAATGAAACTCATTATGAATCGTTGACTCGAAACTATAACAATTGACTTATTATACCTGCATATTTCTGCAGCATCAATTGAAATAACCGTTACCGCAATAAAACAAACTAGAAGCGTAAGTTTCTAAAGTGCTTACCGTAGCTTAGGCGCTACGAACTGCCGATCATCATAAAAGACTAAGCCTTTAAGGCTGTACACGAAAGAAAAGTAAGACGCTAACTTTAGCAATACACGCTCTTTTATTAACTTTAGTGCCGCCTACTTTAGGACTACACCACCAAAGTTCCTACATTGTACGTTGCTAAATCTTACGCATTTCAAACCCACCAAATTCTAAGAATTCTTCCTGTTTCTCATTTTTCCGAACTGGCCTACGTGGAGCTTCATACATCTTAAAAGGAACACTTAATTACCTTAGCTGCTCTACACTTTAACTAATTACTTTCTTCTGAACCCGTAATCTGCCTGGTAGTGACTGCCTTATTCACTTACAAAGGTGTAACCCTTTCTTATTTCATTATGCATATGCATACACTGAAATTATTTATTGCGATTATTTTTCTACCTTATTATAATTTCTTTATTTAATTATTTATATCTTCTTGTCAATAATTACGATATTACTCTGAAATATTTGAAAGGAAATGATAAGGATGCGCAGGAAATTTATGGTAGAAGAGGAACCACACTATCATTCGCCGAGCTACCGGAGAAACCACGAAAAAACGCATGGTCAAAGTGACCGTCATGACGGAAACTGAACCCATGTTTAGGTATTCAAATCATAATAGCTATATATATTCAGTAAAAACTCATTTAGTCTCCTCCAGAGTAGCTCACATTTATCGAGATATTTATATATAGATAGATATAAGGTGTCTTTATTGGTTTCAAATTATTGAAGTTATTACACAACTATTTAGTGCATGCATATTTAAGATACAGGACAACAGAAAAAGAAACAAAGCCAAAAAACAAGAAAAAGAAAAATAGAGATAAGTTACCTTTGACTAACTGAACAAATTTGACCTAGCTTCGCGCACTTTAGCCAAGAAATTCCCCATGTTTTGCCAGTTCCTCTGGTCTGCCAATAGATCTCAACATGTCAATCTCATTCTTGACGAACTTAAGAATTTTTCTTTGAGTTTAATTATTTGCTGGTTCTCCCACTGAGTGCATTCCGCCAAAATATGTACCCAGTCCTCATCCAAATCACAGAAAGGGCAGATTCTCCTGCCGGAATCGTCAATCAGTCTAAAGCCCCCAGTCTAAACCATTCCATTCCTGATTTTTCCTTTCATCCTAAGTTAAGTATATATGCCTCTATACCCCAATTCAATTTTATTTCATTTGCTAGACTTAGAGAAGGTTTCATTTTACATTCCGATTCTATTTCCTGTTGGTTCATCTCTCTTAGTCTTCTTTCGACACCTTTCCATATGCTTTTTGTCATTTGTTTCAGCTCTTTGCCATACTGATCCCGTTTCCATTCTTCTCAAACCCCTTTCCAAATCAGCTGCCCAAAACTTAGGAGACAGGTTTTCTCGCTGGTATTTATAACATTTGGATCGTAGTGTGGAGTTCTCTCTCTGCATCAATTACAGGTGAATTTTACGTAATTTGTTTGCCAAATACGCTTGTATATTCTTTATTTATGTTCATTTACTTGGAACCTCTTAAGTGTGTGTCTCGCAGTTATCGCGGAGCTCGGTTATTTTAGGCGAAATAAAGTATTTCTAGCTCACTGAAGTTAATAAACTATACAACAAAGAACTATCCAACATGAAATACGAAAGTATCACTGAACATGTCCTTGAGATAATGTAAAGGATCTTGAATGACTATATCCGAACTGTTTGTTAGTTGCTGTAACTAGAGAGGAGGACCGCTTGAAAGCAAGTATCAAGGCTATGAATATTCATAACAGTTTTTTGTCTGTTCTTATGCAACGAATCTCCTTTACCTCTTTCAAAGCCTCAGCCAAAGCCCTTTTGTCCTTGTAGTCTCCGTGAGGAGAAGCCGTTATTGTCACAGAGTAATCAAAGACATCCTCTACTTCCTTACGTCTCAACTGTTGCTCTGTGAACCTCATTCAATAAACCGATTGTTATCTTTATTGTTTTAATGAAAACAAATTTCCTTGGGAACGCCTTCTCACCTCACGTTACACTTCAAGGGTTGCTTCATGAAAGGGTTCCGCTTAGAAACAAAAAGCCTACCCTTTTTTGCGCCAAAAGGTAAAGAGCTATCCTTGATAATTTTATTAAACAATAACAAAGAAGGAGAAGCTTTAATTTTTACCTGGCTTAACACTTCCGCTTAGTTAAGGGTTAGAAAAGACGTAGACCTTAATTACTTTTACCGCTTATGGAACAACCTAATCTTTTCACAGAAACCAATAACTTTAACAATTCCTACGACTTTTCCAACTACTATGTAATAATTTAAATTGTACAAATAGTGCCGTATTTAAGGGAAGAATAAAAGTCCTATCCGACCAATGTTGAATCTGTTAAATTCAAGACCCATTTATCTGAAATTATTTAAGATATCAGACTGGAAATTTACAGGATATAGATGCATGCCTCCAAAGTTCATTGTATATACAACAATGTATTTTATCCAGAAAGAACGAATTTTTGTTAGCTACCCATTTTATGATTAAATTTTATCAGCAATTAGTGTTATATAATAACTAACCAACTTATTAACACCAAAGTAGACCAGTAATAGATGAGATGTTTTTCATACAACAATGTAATTTGCCTATCTTCAACAGTTCCTGATTAAAGGATAATTTATATCATAAAATGTTTTTCAGGGAATAAACACTTTTCAAAGTAAAACTGCAGAGAAAAAGTAATATATTTACAAAGCAAAAGAACATATTTCTTTGACATACTCAGGCTACCTTATTTACAATTGGTACCAGTTTGTAGAACAAACCTTCTCCTAAAAGATGAGCTTAAATCTACGTGTCTGTTCTAAACAATATAGGAGTTATGATTATATGGCGAGGGAGTGGTGCAGAAACCAACAGCAGAGAATATCAGATGCAGTGTCATAAACACAGTGTCAGAAACATTTGAAATTTATAAGGTTACACAAAGGCTTGCAAAGATGTAACTTTTTTGACAACTTTCACCATTTAATCTCCTCTTAAAAGTGTCTGTTTTTTCTTTCTGCTATACTGAATTAACTAATTTCACATTCCAGAGTAAACCTTCTATCCTCAAGACTTCTTATGGTATTTATTCGTAAGTCTTTCATAAATAAAATATTTTATCAAAAATGCTTGCTGGATACCATTTGGATCACCTAACTTACTGCAGTTTTTAAGTCATCAAGTGCCACAAAATGAAAAAAAGAAACCTACATAAGTAGTCTCACTCCTCGATATGCTTGAAACTATCAATCAATCATACTTTTCTACCATTCTTCCTTCTATTTCGCTCTCATCACCATAGTCTTCTTACTTTATGCTTTAGAAATTTATGCCTGTTGCAATCTACATATCTTGTTCATGTCATCTTTTAATAGATCTTTCTATGCTTCTCTTTCCTCTTGGTTTATGATTCATAAAATAATGTGGTAGTCTTTCAGGTGTTATTCGCATTATCCACTTTTCTCAATTCTTCCCTTATTTCATTTCATTATGGTCGATATTTCTATATCCTGCAATTCTATTTAGGGATTTAATTTCACTTACTTGAAATCTTTGTTTCGTTCTTTATGTTTTGTTTATTATCCAAATTAATCAGTTAATATAGCTTCATTAGTGCGTCTCTTTCTAGTTATTTTTTTAACGAATTCTTTAAAATACCACTCAGACAATTAGATATTTCTGTTTTCTTAGCATGATCAGTGCTATTTTTATACCACACCCTAAAAATTAATATTCTTCTATTTAATCTATTATATTATTTTCTATAACAATTCTCGATATTTTACTTTCTTTCCGCGTTTATTATGCTTTTAAATTAATCATATGTTACCTATTGTGTGATTACCTACCATTTTTCTCTTCACTGAACCTTCAAAAGGGTCCCTTGGCAAGCTTCTCACACAAACTCCCAGCAATTTCTTTTCCTCTACCTGCTCAATTTCAATATTTTTCTTCCTTTATCCACAGTTTCCAGACAGCTTGATTAATTTTGTATTGTTCGTTTCACATGCTCCATTCTTACTTGTTTAAAGAATCACTGAAGTAAGTAGGTGTGCTAAAGCAATTATAGTTAACAACTGCCGATTTGGATTGGCATGAGATTTTAATAGTTATACATTGTGAACGTTGTTCTATCATAGAAAAGCTGGTCACTCTTTCTCAAATTAATACCATGAATCATAACTTTATGAGTAAAAGTAATAAATAGACATAGGATTTATATGCACTAAAACTATCTAAAATATGCATTTCAAAATATGCACTAAGGCTTTAAGGTTACATGTTCTGGTACTTAAAAATACATCCTTTTCATCCTTGGAAACCACTCCGATCATTTTAATCTGATTTGCAATGATCACTTTCTCTAAATCCTCATGTGTAAGTGTATGACGTTTATTGGTTAACAACTTTGTATCTTTCCACGTCTACAGATGTTACTGGCCAAAATTTGGAAACATTTGCTATATCTGGAGAAATTTCTTTAGAAATCACCACGTTTTCACTTTGAAGACATTTATCCAAAGAACACAAACAGCACTGCACAATTTACCGCTTAGCTTTCCGTATACTTTAAAACATTCTCAAGTTTACTATTAAACGTATTGAGAAATTACAAGGGTGTCAATAGTAAAGCCTTCATTATTTTGTCACTAAGCATTCAAATATTGATTTTAAAATTTAAAATTAAAAAATACGTGTATTAAATATTGTAGATATGCAATTATATGCATAGAAGAACATAAAGCACATTACAAATTTAATTCCATATCGCAAATTAAACCAAAATAAATATACTTTGCGTACAAATCCGAAGACTGGTAATAATTATTATTGTTGCCTTACTATTTCGTCACGATAGTACCTCCCACTTAATACCTACCCAATTTCTAAAAATCTGTGACATTTTCTAGTCAAAATCTTTACCCGTATGATACACCATCACTAACACAAATAAGACGAAAGCTTTGACAAATAAATGGCAAAGACAACAACATATATGTTATCAACTAAAATATGTTTAAAATGTACAGTATATTCCAATATGATAAAAATTGCAGTTTCACAAGATTTTCTCTACCCACTCTTCTACGAACAATTGTTACAAAGGTTTATTCTTCTATCTACCTTTTCTTAATTGAGATAAACGTTTCTAGAAATGATTGTACTCTACATTCCATTGTACGTACAAGAGGAATACAGAACTGATAGTCGAATCTTTAAAAACCGAATCTTTAAATACCCGCCTTAAAATTTCGTACCGACACGGGTAGCCGAAATCGTTAAGGCACGAATCGTGAACGAGAGTTCTGCGGTTCAAATCTCACCAGAACTGAGTTTTCTCGAGGTTTTAATCAGTTCTCATAACTGCAAATGCCGAAATGTTTCCTTCCCAAATTATGATTTCATTTCATGTATTAGCAATGTGGCCGCCTATGGCGCGGTATGAAGTAAGAGCGGACGATTAGCCCTAAACAAATTACGTAATCTTTGCACTGCACAAGAAATGAAATGAAGTAATGGCGAGTTGGCAATTAAAAATGTAAAAACGTATTGTAAAATTCAAGGAATACACCTAAAATCATTAATGAACAAACTACTATTAGAAATAAATATCAGATTTGCATTTTTGTGAAGGTTTTGCCTATATGTTACGGTTTACCAGTTATAAAAATGGTATATAAAGTTAATTCAATATGAAAAGGATTTTAGAGATACACCTTTCATTTGTTAGGTAAATGTCTTATAAATTGTATTTCAACCAAAATATTTAGAGCAAGGTAGTTTGGCAGTGGGAGAACTTTCTTGAAAATATTGGTGTTTGAAGTCTTGAAAGCTGCTGGTGCTTTCAAGAATGCTGTTCACACACACACACACACACACACACACACACACACACACAAACAAACACACGGGCCTTTTTCTAAAATGTTTCTTTTTTATCCAGGGGCTTTAAAACGTGTATTTCCGCTGAAATATCGGTGTCAACATTTAAATGGCGTGCAATACTTCCTCTATTTACCACGAGTAAGTGGTAAAGAAAGTAAAACGAATGGAATGTAAGCAATTGAGGCTAAATTTAAGGAAACGAAAGATTATCCCCAGTATAACTTAGAACCTAAGATGTATTTTTACTTTCTCCACTACCTATACGTAGTAAGTAAGGATAAGTATTGTATTCCACCAAAAATTGTGTCGAGATTTCACCGGAAATATACGTTCTGAGGCCCCCTGATTCCCAAAGCACTACTTTAGATAAAACGCCTGTGTGTGCCAGTCTGTGCGTGTGTGTGATCCGCTTTATTCAAAAACGAAAAGTCGGATAAACACCGAGCTTGATATTTAGGTTCAGCACCTTTCAAAAATGCGACACGGTGGTTTTCAACAAATCCCCCCACTCCAAACTGCCCTTTACATGGAACTTTTTCAAAAAGTTATTTTCTAAAAATAGACCTACGATTTTGATTAAAATATCATATATTGAAGATATTTATATGAAAAATAAACTGTACACCTTGAATTTTCTGAGAATAGCGTGTGAAGAAATTTTGTATAATCTTGTATAACTGGTAAATTGTAAGCATTAGACGAAAATGTACTACACATATATGTAGATCTCTTTAAAACACACAATTTATTTCAAATAACTTTTTGTGGCATAAGCTATTTCTGGGATAACCGTTATTAATTGTTCACTAGAATTAGTCATTATTTTAAAGTCCTGTCAACATTCAGTTGTTTCTCGCTATTGGATGGAAACAGTATGGAATTTTAATGCTAGCATATAGCGCCCAGTTCTTAAACATTTGACTATCGCTGTTTCCTTTGTATGTATAACGAAATATGTAATGCAGCTTATTTTGCAATGGTTTTTTTGCATTAAAATGAAGTACGTACAAAAATGAGCTTTACTAAGAGTAGTTTAATATAGGGTAGGTAAAATCATGTGAATGTATGATGTCGAATTTTTTGAAAAAAAGAACACATTAGAATTTTTAAATTAGGATTCTCATCCTTACACTAATAAAATCAAATAATTCATAGATATAACTTATTGTAATTACCAGTTTACCTGAAGTGGCTGTATTACAAGGTTTGGTGCCCATCTGTTACAGAAATTTGAATTTCACCATCAAATAGATTGTTACCTACTATCAGGGCATATTCCCGATCCGAAATGGATACAAATTATGTTGGATGAAGTTTGTAATAATAGATATCTATAGCTTTATGCAGTCGGGCCTAAGAGCTGCACCAGCTGCGGTATTATAGGAGTGGATACGGAAGATGACAAGGTCCGGCCTGATGGAGGGGATACTCTGATGTCCCATAACATGGCGTGCCCAAGGCATTGACTTTCACCGCATGTGCCCCACACAAGGGATTCCAGTTACATACAGCATCACTTGTGGCCACACACCCTACCAAGAACAGACCTTGTCCAACCATATTATTATTAATATCTAATATAATTATCTAATTTAATACTAGGTTCGTGAATGTTTGCACAGCTTTATTCACATTTTCTGGATATTCTTTTCCACATCCTACACACTAAATCATTGCCCAATAGGAATACTATACTATATTGAAGTTTATTGAAAAGCATAAAGACAATGTTAAAAGTCGTAAAGACAATTGATAAATACTTATCTAAGCTCAAAAAGGGTAGGGTATACATGATTTTTATTGGTTTAAAAATGTATTCTACACTATCAATAGGGTTGCACTATGGTGAAAACTAATTTAGAATGGGGCGAATGAATCATCTATAAAGAATATAAAGCATTTATATGCAAATAATGGGTGCTGTACGAAAATCGCAAGGGAAGAATTACTGAAGAGAACGGAATAATTCAGGGCTTAGACAAGGTTCCAAACTTAGTCCAGTGTTATTTAACTATTTATAGATGAAGAGATAACATTTGATAAAAATTCTCCAGTTATTAATAATAAGGAAATACCAGGATTATCGTTTGCAGATGATCTAGAGCCAGGTTCCATTTCAGTTGTGGGGTTAAGTAAAGCTACTGAAGCAATTGGCAACTGCTGTAAAGATTGGGGGTTGAGAATAAACAAAAAAAATCGAAAACCATAATCTTTAAGAAAGGATATGAACTAAGAAAGACCGAAAATTGGTATTGGGAAGGAACGGAGTAGGAAATAGTAAGGAAAATTGACTATCTAAGAGTAAGGCTCCATAGTCCAGGGATTGGGGAGAACAGAAGAAAAGAATACTAGCATAGGGGAAACACGCAATACAGAAAATTATAGAATGTGTGAACAAAATATCACAAATGCAAATGACGCGGCTAGAAAGGATAATATATAGCACAGTGGTGGAAGCAAGGATGTTATACGCAGCAGCGATATGGGGCTGGATTAATGATGGGAAGATGTAGAAGCTATACAAAGGAATTTTTGCAAAATAACTTTGGGTTCCCAAGGAGTTCACCGAATGGAGTACCACAAACAGAACTACGGAGGGTGGGAGCAAAAGGCAAAGTGGTAGAAAGGGCAATAAAATACTGGTTCAGAATAAAGCTGCTAGAGAAAAATTATATATTAAAGCAATGCTTGGTTGTACAGGAGAAAATGGGAAAAAAAGAAACTTGAAACAAATAAGAATGAGGGAAACATGAGGCAATAAGAAAAAACAAAAGTAGGGGTTTCTGGTAACAAATTAGAACAAGAGTGGAGGATATTGAAAAACCAGAAATTATAAGTAGTTTCAAGGAAAAAAGGTTTTTAATAGATTATAAATGCTTTAAAATGTAATGGGGAAAAGAAAGATACATCGAAGTATGCAACAAAGAGGCAGAAAGGGGTGTGCATGGACGAGGACAGGTGTAATGAATTTAAGTGGTTTAACAGGGGGATGAAGGGAGGATATGTGCTAAATATAATGGATTACATGACAATTGACATTTCATTCTGGAATGCGAAGATACGGATAAAGGAAGAGAGAATTTAATACTAGAGAAATGGAAAAAAATTGGCAAAAGAGCTAAAAGTCAGGAAGATTTTAATACAAGATCAAATGAGTAGAAAAGCAGGAAAATATTTAGAAAAGAGAAGGTTAAAGTGGTTAAAAGAAATGTGAAGGAAATTGGAGAAAATACTGCAAAAAGGGTAATAAGGCAAAAAATAAATAAATACTGGATACATTATATTCCTAATTATATATATATAATATATAATTATTCCTAATTATATACATAAAGGGGAAGGAAAATAATAGGCAACTCTATTATATTGCATATATTGTATACATGGTATGTAAAGTTTAAAGCAGATAATGCATTCTTCATTCATAATTATTACTTTAAATTAGTTCCTGTAAGTTTCCGTCCCCAATGTTAAAAATCTTATATGTTACATTCAGGTGCTTTTTTATGCCCACTGTCCTAAAAACTATTTTTAGGGCTGGGTTCTAGAATCTGCTGATAAGTTGCGGGTAAACCCATGTATCAGATTTCGCGTTCTATAATCTCTGGATAACATTACTGGAAGATATCTTTGCCGATAAGTTTTCGGCTAGTTGGAGTAGCCGCTATGCCCATTATCCGACAAATAAGTTTGCAGGTTCAGGACTCACACATGGCGGAATTGTATTCATCAGGTGACGACGAGAAAATAATGTCACTGCATAACCGGAGAAAAGGTCATACAGGGAGACAAAATTATTTACAAAAATTGACGAAGGTGAAATTTATAGGCTTGCTTTTATAAAATAAACAGCTGCTTACACAAGTTTCACAAGTATCTTTCTAAATTCAATGACGGTTTAATTAATTTCATATGCCTCCCGCCATTCTTTATGAAATCATTGTGCAATACTCTGGAAGATTTTATGGATAATCCTCCGCATTTCCCTTATGTAATTTCGTACATCACTGGCTAATTCTAATAATAGTTGAAAAATCCCGATATTTACGCAAGTGGAACGTCTGACTTTCTTAACCTCTCCCCCAACAGTTCTCGCGAGTAGGTATGTTATTTTATAACTCCAATGTGTTGGTATTCTAATACACAGGATTTTCAAACCTTATTAGTATTTTATAATTTATGAATTTAAATTTTAAGGTGTTTTATAGTCTATGTTCGTCACAAAGACTTGTATTTTCCAATGGTGGAAGAAGTATCAACATCGCTGGAGTGGTTTTCAAGATTAATCCGAATACGCATATACACAAATATTCACTCTTAATAATAATAATAATAATAATAATAATAATAATAATAATAATAATAATATAGTATCGATTTCGAATTAGCATAAGGAGCATAAGCAAACAAGAAATGCAACAGCAAATAGTCACCAACACACATGTAAGTTTATGAAAAATCTGACGCGATTGTCTCCCAGGATTTTTCCCCCTCCAGGTTACCGCATCAGACTTTTTGTTCTGATTATACGTTTATATGAAAGCATATTTTTCTACGAGGTTTAACAGCTATTTGCAGCCGTCATAGTGAAGTTTTGAGTCCTGCTTCGCTTCCTCACTTCCAATGATAAAACAAAACACGTGATAAGCGCAAACTTTCATTTTGTTCATTATTGTCTGCTTCGCAAAGCAATTCTCTTTCGTTTTCTAGTGCTACAAGTTCCTTATTGGTGGCGTTTCCGTCGAATTCAGAATGACAAAATTAACACATCATACAGGATGTATGGTTATCACTTTTGAAGCCGTTTACTTCACCCGCTTCGTTGTTGATTCTGATGCCGTGATATCGTAGCTCGTTCTGTCTCGTGCGCCAGCTGCTCCAGTGGTAAGCTATGAGATCTTTCTCTTGGGTATGCGTAGATGTATTGTGATGCATAACACCAGTTTAAAATGACCGAAAAATTTTATTGTTAACTAATATTTGAGTTACTGGAGTTGCCGATCGCTTGAGATGAAGAAATAGATTGGCTTTGCTAACTTCTGTAGTATTAATTTTATGATTTGAAATTACTGTTTCCGCAATACAAGAAACTAGTTGCGTAACCTGCCCTAAGTCGATAAAATGCTTATCTGCAAGACTTTTGTAACGTTGTAGAACCGGCATTAGAAAAGATTATTCTTTTATCTGCTTCATACTAATCGAGATAAACAGAAATGTCTTATTACATATTTCGTTATAGTTGCAAGGGGAATACAGTAGGCGCAAGGGAGTCAAATCTTTTAAAAGAGGTTTCCTATGTGATAGCTTTGAAATTCCGTTCTCTTTGGAGAGAGAGAGAGAGACAGAGAGAGAGAGAACGAAATGGACTTAGCAATAGAAAAATGTATGTACTTAACAAGTCAAACCAATAGAAGGGATATCCATAAAATAGTTAACGCTACAAAAAATATTAACAAAATTAACGAGATCGAAATCTTTTGGGAGTAAGACTTTGTATATCTCTTACGGTTTACTACTTATACAAAAATAATTCAGAATGAAGAGGATTTCACACATTATTCCCAGATATTTTAAGGAATACATTTTATTTTTTATGCAAATATATAAAACATAAGGTATTCTAATCAAAATCGTTAGAGCCGTTATTGAGAAAATTAAAACTAATGAAAATTTTTCCATATAAAGGGTAGTTTGTGGTGGAGGGATTTTCTTGAAAATCTTGTATGGCACCTTTGGAAGATGAAGTTAAATACCAAGTTAGATTTTAACCGCCTATTCGTTTCTGACATGTTATTGACAGACAGATATCACAGATTCGCGCGCGCGCACACACACACACACACACACACACACACACACACACACACACTCCGCCCTTTTTCTAAAAAGCATTTTTTTAAATTCACGGAGTTCCAGTTATGAAATGTCGTTATCGAATTTTGAATAGATTTTAGCACTGCTTCTGCATAAGCAGTAGAAAAGGTAAAAAATTAGATATCACTTGTTTGTAAGAAAATACGGTGAACTTCAGCTGCATGTTTTTGTCTTCTGAATGAAGTAATTAAATATGGATAATTTTGGGCAGGAAGAAGAGTAGCTATTGTTTAAACAAACGAAGGGTAGGTTGCTACACAATTAATTTTAACAGCTAAACTTGGAGTATAGAGATTGTATAGAGACCAGCGGTTATCTTTCTTTAGTTCCATTGCTGTGTGCCGGACAGCTGCACCATTAATGATAGCGCGGCTGAAAATTAAACCTTATTATGACCATTCATTTGGCTACCGCCGCTCGGTCTAACACCGGGCCAACGCTTTCGTTTTTTTGGGAGGGACCTTTGCCTTTTCATTATAATATTCAAATATAGGGGTACAACGGGCAAGGGGTTAGGGAAGCTACATGTGGCCCATTTTGACTGTCCATCAGTCCAGCTTAGATGCGTGCACTAGAATGTAATGCAGAATATGTGAGTGCAGAAATAGTAGAATGTATTGTATTTCGCCAAAAAGTGCGATATTGAGATTTCATAGGAAATACATGCTTTCTGTTCTCCTGAAACCAAAAGGCATTTTTAAAAAAAAGTTTTTGCGTATGTGTGTACCTTGTCTTCTGTGAATTGTATAAATCATAAAGTAAAAACTGAAAATCTTTGCATTTAAATACAGCATCTTCTAAGGTTATGGTACAATTTTCAAGAAAATCTCCCACCCCATTCTACCCCTGCTTTCATACAACACTTTGCGTTATCTTTTATTTTCTCAAGATGAATCTAATGATTTTTATTGAAGTGTCTCATGTTTAATATATTGACATGAGAAATAAAATGAATATCTTGAATTTTCTACAAATAGTCAAGTGAACTTTCTTTATTTTATTGAATTTTGTATAATTCTGTATAACAGGGAATCTTAAAATATAGACCAAAGCTTAATATAGAAAAACGTAAAGCTTATTACGATATACAACTTGTATCAAGTATTTCTTATAGTATTAGTATAGTATTTTATATATCGTCAGTTTAGACCTTTTCTAAGCGTCACTTAACAGACGTGCTTGAATGTTTGCGATTCTACTTCTCCCCCCCTTTTCTTTTCCTTGCAAGAGTTTGTTACTACAAATAAACGTTTGAATATTATTTCTGCATGTTGAAACAGTCTTGCTTAATTTGAAACAATTTCTAGGTAAATGTACATCGTGACTAACGTAACGGGACTAGAAGACTCAAGTTTGTATATGAATAGCATAATACATAATGAATATCTAATGTGAGGTTGTCAATGATAAAGGAAGCCAGATGAGTATATCACAAAAGATTTTTAAATATTAACAGATATCTTATCAGGCACAATGTTATAAAGTTCACAGTATCTGATTAAATTAGCTGATAATGTTACATTTTACAGTGCAAACAATTTATTTATAAAACAAGTGCAGTGAGTGCAATAAACGTATATTATACACCAGTTTCATCAGGCGCTCTTGTATAAGAATTACTATTAAATAATATTAATGAATTAAATTAATATTGGTAGATAGTTTACAGTATAAAGTTAATGCAAATCGTTATTGAACTTATAAGTCGTACATTATTTACTTTAATAGCATTCTGCTATTAAAATGTTTTATTTCACTTAACTTTGCGGACACAGCTCAATGCTCATTTTCGTGTAGGATGACTAAGGAGTATGTATTCAGGCATCTGCCTAGCAACAGTCCTGGTATAGTCTATTTGGTTATTAAATAATTGGAACAAACTCAAGATCCTCACACTCCAGACTCTGGGCATATCGAGGCATCTTCTCTAACAAAGCAGAATTTCTCGACCCCAGACGAGAATAGAAACGTGATCTTGGAACAACAAGCCATGATGTCAGTCAAATACGAAAGAATGGCTTTACTTCCAAGAATACATAAATAATATTACCATAACATATCATCTAGACAATTACAGCACTTTTATACAATGTGTGATTGACTAAAACTAGTTTTATTGCCAGTAAGAGGAGTTGTATATTTAATAACTCTTATAATAATACGAAATAGTATTAGTGATAGTATAGTATGACCTACTTGTGTCTTTATCAGTTATATGTAAAACTTGTCATAGAGGAGTATATTCTAAAAGATTATTACTACAAACAAATTGTGTTTATAATTTTTACGTTACACAAAAAATAACCTGATATCTGCTCTTTACATATTGGCTAAAGTAGTAGGATTGACTGAAACTGAAGAAAGTAAAAAAGGGGGATTCTCACTATGAAACTTCTCACTTAATTTTTACTTCGTTACCATTACAAAGTAGGTAGAGAGCAGGTCATTGCATTACACCAAAAAATTGGATACTGACATATCACCGGAAATACATGTTTAGAGAAAGGTCCATGCATGTTGTGTGTTTGTGTATCTGTGAACAGCATAACTGCAAAACGAAAAGTCGGATAAATACCGTACTTGGTACTTAGATCCATAGCTTCCAAAGTTTCCAAGATTTTCAAGAAAATTTCCCACCCGAAACTACCTTTACATGGGAAATTTTTCGAAATATTTTATTTTCTAAAAAATGCTCTAACAATTTTGATTAAAATAGCATGTATTAAAGATATACGCATGGCAAAGTTTGAAGTTGTTTTATATAATCTTGTATAACAGGTACGTAAACGTTAAGCGATAGGCAAAAGAATACTACACGAAAAAACGTAGATCTATCTAAAACACACAATTTATTTCAAATAACTGTTTTTTGTGGAATCTCCATTTCCGAGACAATAATTTTGTCCTTCTTTTCAAGTCGTTTTGATATTCAGTTGTTTCTTGCGATCCTATGCAAAGAGCACGGGATTTTAAGGAGAGTACCAGCGTACAGTTCTGGAACATTTAAGTCGCTATTCCCTTTATATCTATAACGAAAGTTTAATGAAGTTATTTCTGGAAAGTGTTATCTCGATTTGAATGAAGTAGATAGGCAAATAAACGTTTATAAGAATAACTTGTATGCCCAATAATAAGCAATAGAAGGTAGAGAAAGTCATGTGAATGTAACATATCATATCAGATTATTACTTAACATTCAGGTGATCGACGAAACATTCTATACAATTTAAGAAACATTAAACATGTGGGAATACATTACAGAAGAAGGAAGTCAAATTTGACTACTCAGTAAGAATGTGGCCACACAAAATTTAGTTTTAGCTAATTAATAAATACTTAGGTACAGATAGTTTAAGCTAAGCAGGAAAATGAATTCCTCTCCTAAGTCCAAAATAAATCTCACGAAAACCAGGCTGTAGCTTAAATCGGATACAAGTAATTCTGTTCATTGTTGAGCTGATTATTCCTGAGGCGTTATTATGAAATATTAGGAGATGGTTAATTATATCTGAATGCACCACCACAGATAAAAACCGAGCGGGATGGTTCAGGCGATTTCGTCTGTGGCCCGCATTCCGGAGGTCTCCGGTTCCGGGGGTGCTTCCGTGATACATACCTTTACCTACCCCATATAAAACAGGCTTACAAAATCAGCAATTGAGAATGCATTTATATAAGAGCATATCACTTCGACGGGATGATTTGCATTTTACTACGAGAGAGAATTTCACGAGTCTTGTGTAGTTGCTAATGCGAGTATGGCAGGTTAATCAGAGACACAGGTAACAAACGGCTCTGTCAGAAGGAATCCAAAGCACTGCTGTGTTTAATTTAGCAGGAGGATCAAGTGGCCTTTGCAGAGTGAACTGGTATTTGTCTTAATTAAGTTCCAACTTCTGATTCTTGTATCTCGATATATCAAATCGTACTTCAAATGCGAGTTGCAATATTGCAAATGCTTTTTATTTCCGTAATTTTTAGTTAACCACAACTATATTAATGCATTTCAGGCATCTCCAAATTGTAGCCAGTATTATGGCGTCACAGAATAGCCAATGTCTGTAATTCGAGTCCCTCTGCATAATTGAACTTTTCGAGTTTGATTCACCTTTTTCAAAAATCATTAAATTCAATTAATTAAATTTTAACTCACATATTTTTTAATTATGAAATTGAAGTCACATGGACCAAAGAAACTATGCATAACTTTTACAGCGTTATCCTCTATTAAAAATGTTTCAAATTCCTAACGTCAGTCTTCCTGTTATTACTCCTTTAAATTTTACAGTTTTTATAGATTTGCGCAAATTCTCAATTTAAAGCTATTTTACAAAACTTACATCTCCTTTTTGGATTATTAACAAAGTAATACCCAGAAATTAATGTTTCCCAAGGAATTTTTGAGTTCATTTACAAAGTCATGTATTATCCCCAAATGTCGTATACAAGTCTCGAAATATTTATAATATAGGCATTTTATTATAATTAAAAGAAGTCATCAGTCATTTGAGCGCTTTATCATAGATAATACTACGAGTGATTTCCAAATCATTTATAAGTTACCGAGTTTACGAAGTGACGAGAGAATTTATATAGAAAATATCAAAATTAAGAGTCGTGTTTGCTAATACTATTTCACGAAAAAAGGAATTGCTTTATCCAAAGGTCATGATTATCAAATACAGTCATAAAATAATTATATTTATCTGCAACGTAAATAATTTTTGTGGTCGTACTTCCATTGTTTGATCAGTCCAAAATGATAATTTAATATGATTTACTGCCGTCTGGCGCGGGAAACTAGAAGTAGGCATGCAATATTATAAGGATGTAATAACCAAACATTATAGGCTATACTTTTGTTTATTGAAAGAGACATTATTTAATATTAATTATCGAAAACACAATTATCAAACCTGAGGAATTGCGAGGAATTTATTCATTGTTCGTTACGTTTAATGTAGATGATAAAGTACTGGGTATAATGTTTCTAGTTCCCAAAGTCGTGGGTTCAAACCCGACTGAGAGCGATGGATCCATAATATGGCTTCCTTCGGAAGTGAAGTAAAGCCGGTGGTCCATTGTCAAGATTTACGGGACGTAAAAGAACCTCGAGCCGGATAAAGAGGCCTCTGAACAAAATTTTCCTTCTTTACGTCCAATATAGAATGAGACGCTAAGGAACATAGTAGTTAAAGAGCGTCTATAAATAAAACTCAATTTAATTTAAATTTTTTAATTTCTGTACAATGTCGGAAGGTCTTCTTCATTTAGGTAAGTGCAAGATAATTCAGATAGTAAAACAGGAAGGAGTTTATGTTCATCACATAAGCAGGAGGTGGTAAAGTGCTTTCATAGAGTTTGAGTGAATCAAGCTGTTGGTTAAAAGCAACATTCTTTCAAACACGATTGGTCGTTATTCTCCATTTGGGGCCATGGGTGAAATAGTCAATATAAATTTTACATTTTCTAATCAGTAATGCTTTAGAATACAATTCACAAGCTACAGAGTTATAGCTCACTTAAACTGTGCAGCCTGCGACATATTCATTTTAGAAAGTATATGTTACATTGGTGCCAGCAACATCTCGACCAAGTGAAATGGCTCTGCAGTGACGTGTGAGGCTAGCATTCGAAAGGTCCCGTTGGGCCAGACACCCTGATCCTATTTTTTGGTGCTTTTTCCAGGTCGGTAGGCAAATGCTGGGATGGTTCCTCTTCTACCACGATTTATTATCTCCATCATTCCTTTCATCTATTTCAACTTTATATGTTTAGGGTTGTAGAACCAGGTGACTCGATGCGACGGTGGACTTTGTGCAGTGTAAAGAATTTCTCCCCGACTTAGATGGCTGGCTGGAGCCCATTCCTGGGGGGCTCGTTCCAGGGATCCCCGGGTTCATGATGGTGAAGAAAGGCTCTCAGGATGGGTGTCCCTCTGGAATCGTTAGGGATCCCACTATTGCTAGTACGTATTGTCGTCCAGATCTGGTCGCCCTTCGGATATCGGCTTCATCTCTTCCTTCCGGGGGTCACGCAAGACACAGTAGACCTGCTAAGGTGGCCTACATCACGTGCTGAGCTCCAGGCTGGGGACTCTTCATCTGACTATCCTTGTAATATCTCAGAGGCTTAACGGTGAAGTGGTATTTAGAGCTAAGTGTATTAATAATAGAAGATAGCATATCATGTAACAGCCACGACTTTCTTTACTTAGCACTAATGTTAATAGATATTTTGTCAATTTTCATACCAAGCTTATTACCTCTCCCTGATAAGTAATTGCCAGGGCTGTTATAATTTAAAACAAATCTAAAGATATATTTTTGACTAGTAATAATAACCACTATAGGTAACTTTTAATTATAGGTATTAAATCAGCTGATGGGAACAAAGCATAAAACTGTTTGAGGGTGTTCATTAAAGTTCAAAGTATTAAATTTTGATAAAACTAATCCGAAACTGTTGCCTAAATAAATTTTTTATCCTCATAAATGACATACAAGAATAGGATTCGCGATAGAAAAATATGCTACATGATAGAAAATATTAACATTAATTACTTATGCACAGATGAAGAGGACAACAAAAAAGAGTAAAGATTGGAAAAGTCTGGGCTTTAATAATTTTCCTTTTTCGAGTAAACAAACACAATTGATTGTTTGGGATAATTGTTGCATACAGACTAGATGATCCTGTATTACACTCCTCTATCCTCTCTAACCATGTCCTCAGATTATTATCAAGGAGCTGGAGTGGTTTGTTTGCGCCTAATGAGCACCACGTCAACCATGTTAATCCCTACTTTGGCCACTATGTAGAAGAGAAGTATTTGGAACACATATCCCAAAAGCTTCCATATAAATTGCTGCAACAGAGGCATTCTGCAGTATAAATCTCTGAACGTGCTGTTTTTTCCTAGCACCCCAAAAATGTTGATCTATGCTGCATACACGGAAGGGTCCAGTGTGCACAATCTAAAGAGAAAAATCTTGTCCAGGACGAATATACCTACCTGTAAACAAATACGCTGGGACCATGACCCTTCCAACTGCAACCCTTTTGATTGTTTTGTCTTTCTGTTTCTCCCCCCGATCCACACTTCTTTTGTTCCTCGTGACCACTGTAGCCGCATGTGGAAGCGCATAACCTACCCCTATGTTCTTTCTGTATTTCCCTCTGGCTACATGATGGACCGCTCTCAAAATGCCAAGTCAGTATTTCCTATCTATGTCAGGGTCTGTGGCTCTATATTTTAAAAAATTGCTTAGGTATTACAATTAATGGTGTATCTCTTTGAAGAAAATGACATTTTATTTCCCTTACTCTTAAACTTGGTTTGTGGATTTCATAATAAATAATCGACTAGCTTTATTAGAGAAAATTTTATGTCGACGGTGAATATATTTGCACTTAATAAAAATTCAAGCTCCAACATTAGACATAACGCTCTCTATGCAGGTCTCGTATGATATCCGTTACCAGGCAATACCAGGAGACTGTATCATTCTTTGAAGTTGTTGCTGTTCTCATATTGCTGTATGGATCAGTGTCAAGGTGCAATCATAAGACATTCTCTTCCCACCACAAGTTCATATATCTCCATAGTATGGTATCCATATATCCATAATATTACATAGTATAGTAGTCATATGAAATGTTATTCTTCCATCCATGTTACATTATTCAGGTATATTTTCGCAAAGGAATGATTTCAAATTGAATTTTAAGTGCTTAGTTACATAGAACATGCAGTAACAACATTTATGTGCTTAATCGTGTAAATCAGTTGCCGCGATACAAAAACAAACAAAAAAACCCTGAGATGACGCACTTATACTTGGAAAGTAAAAAAAACTACTTGAAATATTTTGAAAACACCTAAGGTTATGAAAAAAATACACACATATTGTGTATTATAGTGAACTCTACATAGTTCTTGAATAAGTTTTTATTTCCTCTTACGATTTTCTAGTTATGCTGCCATTGTTTTACCCATATCGAAACTCCCATCTGGCCTATTGCTCAGTCATAAATATGCAGCCCTTATGGAAGCACTTACTTCCTTTCATAGTAACGTTGAGCATCTGCACCTTAATGAAACTAATGCAACAATAAAATAACAAACATTGAACACACCTGATACCGCAATTATTGACAGGAAGACATAAATAATTAAATTAATAAATCATAGATAAAAAGTAATTGAAATAAATAATTTCCACATATTAAATAAACGTACAATACAATAATCTTCAGTTGAAAGATTTATCCAGAAAGAAAAAAAAAACAATTAGCTAGTCATGTTAAGGAAATATATTAGTATAAAAGGTCCTGGAATGTAGATAGAGATTGGGTTCGGTATGTTTGTAAAGTCACACAGGCAAGAATTCTGTAAATTAGAAATTTTGAGATTCAGGGAGGTTCCGCAAGGCAAGGTAAGAGGCGCATACGTAGAAATTTTAAGAGTGGACCACGCGAGAAGTAACATAGTGGCTAACATAGTTGGGCGGAGCTTAAGTTAAGGAAAGGACGTGCATTCGAATCAGAGACGCATACAATCGTACATTCGTGCATACTTTCATGCGCGCATACGTGACATATTTGTGATTCTCCTGTTATTCTTGACTCTCATGTGACTTACATAGTAGTCGCACATAGTTTTAGTACATACTTGCTCGTACTCTCTTGTGTAACTTTTAAGTTGTGTAGTGCAAATGAACGCTATTAGAGTAGTACGAGATTTAGCGCCTATTGAGAGGGATGTTCCGAGCAATATTTCTGCGACTTAAGGCAAGTGAAACTTCGGTTTATTAATGCTATAAGAGTAATTAATTCGTAAATTCAAGAGTCGGCGACTCTTCTCAAACTGAACATTTTAGTAAACATTAAAATGTACCAGTTACGTAAACTGGTGTTATCCTTTCACAACACGCTCAAGCATACCATGAAACAAAGAACTCATAGCTATATCACTGAAGCAGCTGGTAAACGAGAGAACGCAGGACGAGCTACGAGATGACGACGTCGTAGAACCCATCAGCAGAGCAGATAACACTGAATGCTATTAAAAACAATTGAAGCACGGAGCGGCATCAAAGTTGTCGCTGGAAAATGCCTTCACACTGAATAGAGTTCCCGTCTCAAGTAGACGTCTGTCCAATTACTGCTCTTCCGTACGGCCAGTAGCGCTCAACATGACCATTTTCCTCAATTTGATGAGGATAAAGATGGTGGGAAATATTTTATCCGCCACTCTTTCTGTTCCAACAGTTTCCCAGGAAATATCCTAACGATTCCTAACCCTCACAAGCTGGACAGATTCTCGAGCCATTTCCATTGGCGATTTTTACCATCGGACATGTGCCAAGTCTAAGCCATCTGAGTCATAGTTAATAAGTTTGCACTCTATTAGGTTGTATTGCTCCTACACACGTTTTACCTTACTGTAAACGTAGGAACGAAACCCCTTATCATTATGGAATTCTTAGCCTTCCTCTATCAATTCTTCTATTTCTCCAAAAACATAGCCCAGTCAAACGTTTCCTTCACTTTGGTTGCCCGTGTCGAAATTACTTCAACTCTCAACTGTTAATGATAGAAAAGTGCCCCTTAGAAATAAGTGCTTTGAATATTTTGCTACAAGCATCAATGTGCGTCTTGGGTTCTTTCATAATTCCATTTTTGGCCTCCCTAATCCAAGCATTGATTTGAAGAAGCTCCATCTCCAGATCCAAGCTTGACTACTAGAGACGATAGCTGTTAAATGAATGGAAGGTTAAATGACATGAGCTATTTGTTACTTCTTTCAACACAAAGATGATCTCCAGTGACCAGCCTTTCAGAAGACGAATTCTAGACTTCGAATTTAAAATCAAATACACCTGCAGTGCCACGAAACGAATATATGTAGTATCAAATGCCAATAAGAAAATAACAATTGAACTTTTTTGTTGTTATACATGTCCGGATAGGTAGCTATATGCATACCCGGAAGAAAGTATTTGTATATGGCCAAGTACCCTCATCGGAATTTGAATGAGAAGTCTGGGACATCACGCTTGAGTTTAGCCAACAAGGCAGCTGAAGAAGTTTTCGGCAAGTCCACTTCCCCTACCATCTGCCTTGGGATGACCCAACACATAACGCACGTGGTTTATCCCCTAATTTCTGCACACCCTTCGCTTCCTTTATGCGACCCTTAAATTCCACCAAACCCTTTCACCACAATAAGCCCCCTTGCCGAAATTTTCGACGGCATGTGCGGCAGGAAGCTTCCGATACATACAAAGGAACCACGGTGCGTCATGGGTCAGGGGAAAGGACTGTCCAGCTGGCTTGTAAATTAACTTGACGAATCTGTTTAAAAAGAGTGCTCGGGCCCACGTGCGCAGGACTAAGTGAGAGGCTGTTTGCATAATTTGATCTCTTCTACCTTTACTCGCGCTCTATTCACACAATAGAGGCAAATGATTAATTCATTTTCCTAGTGCTGCGCTTTGTAAAGTTATTTGGCATATCGACACACGAAAAGACACAAAAATCTCCGTTATATATATTGGAATATATGGGGTGATGCCATTTATTGCTAAGACAAAAGCATAGTCAAAAATATTGCTTGCAAGTTAGCTTTATATGTGAAGCCTGCTCATTTAAAGGAGGAAGGGAGTTCAATGACCGCATAGTTAATTACAAATCGTTCGCTTGAGATTTTGTAAACTAGTCGCGGGCATCCTTTCCCCAACCGGCTTCAAAGCGAACGGAAAGCTTTGAAGCCTGACCATAAACCCATCAGTAAACGATTAGTAGGGTCTTCCCATCCCTTAAACACAACACGTGGTCCTTTCTCCAGCTCCACCAAAGCAAAGCGTTGTTAAGATTTTATGGTGCTTGCGGTTAGGGAGGGTAGGGAACAAGTGTTTGGCTACTGCACAAAGGTCGCCGCTTGGGGATCCGAAGGCTGCGATGACCATATTAATGACCTTCTAAAATACTTTGGACTCTAAAATCTCAGAACAGTGCAATACTTACTCGTGCTGTGTTCACGTTAACGTCTGCATATTTATATTATAATCTCTGTAATATTCAGAAGTATGTTTACACATTCATCTGTATATTCGTTTTTGGAAGAAATAGAACAAGTCACATGCTTTGTTGAAATATATGTCTATCACCAGAAGTACTCCATCTGTATATTTATTCATAGCTACTATTTTTCATGGGTCTGGAGGTCGTTCTGACATTTACCTCACTAAAGTAGCGAAGAGTTCACCCTGCAGTTGCACGCCTCTATGAGTATACTTACAACCCCTTAAGAAAGTATACTGGCAGCCTAATTAATGGAGCGAAAAATCTATTTTTTTAACATAAAGATCAAATGATAATACAGTTTCCGTGCTTTGGTGGTTTTTCAGATTGTTCATTTTATCAGTTTTATAAATGTTTGAAAAGTATGCCAAAATTTCAACTCTATTTGTACTTGGTGATTTCAAAATTACCTTACATGCATTGAATAGAGTAATTTTTTGTGTATTACTTGATTTTACGATGCAAACAGGATTTTATTTGACGGAGGAATAAAATATTAACGTTGGGAATTTTCAACGTTTTTGCCTTAATCCCTCATCTTCGGTTCACTTTTTAGAACTTTACGAATTTATTTCTCCGGCAGTTTAGGTAAATCACCTGTAGATGAAGGTGTTGGATGTATGCACAAAAAATGCTCTACCCAATGCATGAAAGTTAATTTTGTAAACCTAGGTACAAAAAGTTGCAATTTTGAATATTTTTAAAAAGTTATAAAATTAATAAAATATAGATCTGAAAGACCACCACTTAAAAAATTCGATTTTCCCCTACATTATTTTGGCTGCTAGAAGTTTTTAAAATGCAGACGAATTGTTTCTTGGGGGGGGTGTATTTGACCTCTTCTGAATCTTGAACACTGTAAAGATCGTTTACATTTGCAATCTATGATGTGTGCACCACTAACTTCATTAATATATATGTGTATTTCCCGGTCTTATAAAGTGATGCATGCTTTCTCAATAAACAAGTATTTAAAGAGAAAACAGATCCACTGGTTTGCCACAACGTTCTCCACTTCTATCGGGAGTTACAGGACGGGTTACCTATACGAAGGCAAAATCACCGGTGACCAAACAGTGGAGAGAATTAGACAGAGTTCTATTCACGTATCCATCTCTATCTCCAGAGTTTTTTTGTGGAGGGGGGCATATATGTTAAGGACACTGCTTGTGTGTTCCCATTGCTAGGAGCTTAGAACTCCGGGAGCTTATTATCACCATCATAGCAAATATGCTATAAACGGGCTCTCATCTGCACTATCTTCTCAACTCTTTGTCATTCAACAAGCAGTCGATTGGTGTATACATCAAACGACAAAGTCTTACGTGTATTCAGGTTTCCAAGTTGCCTTACTCTCAAGAAGATAAATATAATTTACGTCCACTAGGCACAGGAATTAGATCAAAACTCGTAACAGATGATAAACATATCTTCATTGCATTGTTAGAGGATATGTTGGTAATGTCGGGAATGAAGGAGCGGATATTCTAGCAAAGAAGCAGTTTCCAGTAATGACAATTATACCTACAACAAATATTCAATAAAGTCCGAGTAATGTGGACGATATATTCATTAAATTCACAGTGAATAAACAGCAATAATGACTCAATAACAAGAAATACATTTTTCCCTGTTTACGGAGTGTATCGCATTCTTCCCTGATTTTATACTGATTTTATATTGTTTCTCGTCACGACAAATTTGGTACATACTTCCGAAGATTTCATATTATCTAGGAAAGCATCTCGACTTCCTTGTGGAAATGAAGAAATAATAACACATTTACCCTTTAATTGTCCTCGGTTCATGTACAGAATGAAGCGTTTGAAACTTAATTTAAAACAAATATTTTATAGAATTTATAAAACCACCGCATAAAAATATTAGTAGAATATGTTACATATATTTTGTAAATTGTAAATTGTAAATAATGATGCTATTTTAAACTTTTTTAAATTATAAAACTAGAATCCCAATACACAAGTTGTAAAATAGGGAATCTGTGGAATAAACAAATAAAAACGATACTGCAAAACTTATGTTTCCAAATTGGAAAATTACCATTAGATGTGTGTCGTGCCACAAATGATATGCACAGTGAACACTTGTAATGTAATGGAAACTAGTAGATATGTTGTTTCTTTCGATGTATCAAACATGATATAGGTGCAATTATTTGGGAAATATAGAGGTTTAAATCTGGACTAATGATTTGTACTACCCTTATAAAAGGAAGCAAGTATTACTTTCTCCATCACTTACAGTAGCAAATAGAGTAAATATTGTCTGCCACCGAAAACTTTTGATAGAGATTTCACCGGAAATACATATTTCGAGGTTTCCTTAGTCCTAAAGCTGCCTTTTTAGAAGAAAAGACGCGCGCGCCCATATGCGAACTTCATAACTCACAAACGAAATGTCACTTAAATACTAAATTTGATGTTTAGTGGAGTTAAGAGGCGCAACAAACATTTACAATAAAATATCCCACCTAAACGTGACTCTTTGTTTCTTAATTTTTTATTTTCCATAAAATGGTACAAAAGAGTTTGATTTAAATACCACAAGTTGAAGACTTGCATATTTGAATAATAAAATGCATATTTGAATTTTATGAGAATGGCTTGTGAAGTCACCTTTACTTTGAATGAATTTGCTATACTTTTGTATAATTGGTAAACAATAAGAGATAGACAAAGTATCGATGTTTGCTTCACAAGCTCACAGGCATAAGAAATGTAGATTTCGTTAAATAAAATTTATATAAAACAATTTCCGAGATAGTGGTTCTTATTGGTCTTAATTTTTATATGTCTATACCTTTTTGAACTGTTAAGTCGCCATGCATTTATTTTAGTGGGTATGCAAAGCCTGGAATTTCAAATACACCATACAGTGACTCGATTTTTAAAGATTTTGACTAACGCTTCAGGCTCCTATATCCTTTTATGTCCACAGGAAAAACGTAATGAAGCTATTTCTGCAAACGTTTATTTATTTTAATATGAAGTAAATAGAAGGATAGACTTTTGTAGTAGAGGGGATACAGAAAGTCACGTGAATGTAATATATTATATAATTTTTTTGTTATTCGTGCAGTTCATACTATCTACCGTAATGCTGCAGATGTTTCTCAATATTCAGAAATCCTTTGTTGTTGCAAATTAACATTCTACACATTGAATGAAATTTCTGGCGTTGACACTTCCCCGTTGCAGAGCTTATGTTATATATATATATATATATATATGTAATAGTATATAAATAGATATATGTATATATTTACGATTGCATGAAATCATAAATCTTCTTAGCTTCTCACATTTCAAGTATTTTTTTAGATTTGCTCCTTTGCTGACACTTAAGGTAGAGAAAGTTCTACAATCAACCTAAACATCTAACTAGAGATAAGTATTTTGAGGTCCTCTTAATTCCAGAATAAAACATATTATATATTGGGACGTATACACGAGGCTGCAATGCGGCTAGCGCAGTTCTGTGGTTGTGGTCAGAAGAAGTCCCCCTCAATATAGTATGGGCGAAACATTGGCAAACAATAAAAAACGCGGTCTTTCCCGGAAGACTTATAGATAGGTATATTATAGACACCAGTCACCGAATCCTACGTATTGTAACACACTAAACTGTTTGTTTACGATTTCCAAGCTGGGAATTTAAGAAATGCATCTTCCAAATAGCAATTACTCACTCGTATTGAAATGTCTTGTCTTATTATCTCTCTGGCTCTCTCTCCTGTTTTTCTTACTCAAAGATTAAACGTAATGCATGAAAATAAATTGCCAGAAGGAGAATACGACTCAGTTTGGAAATTTACATTTTAGAAAATGGCACAAAAGCACGTGAATTAAACCTACAAGCTTTTACTGTATTTAATGACTATCACAAGGTGTTTGATAGAGTTAGGCGAAACACTCTATGAGCAATAATGACAAATAAAGGTTCCTAATCATATCATAAATGTAGCTCAAAGTATGTATTGTAATACCTTAATAAACATTGACAATGGCGGACAAAGAAGCGATAAAATGGTGCAGACAATCAGGGTTCAACAGGGCCGTTCTCTGTCTCCGCCATTACTTAATATTTACACAAGAGGAACTCATCAAGGAATGGTGAAGAGTTTTAATAATATTTAAATATATTTAATTGTATTTGCTGACGGCTAAGTTATTTTCGGTATTTCAAAGCTTAATTTGCAAATATCCCCTTGCTTGCTAGATAAAATTACCAGAGCACATACATGACATTAATCAGCGAATAAAACCAAGCACACGCAAAATTGTGTTGAGTTAAAATTGTTTAACAAATAAAAATTTTTATCCATTTAGTTTTCAGGATTTCTTGAAAAGAAATTCTTACCAGAAAAAGGAGTATAGAAATCTCAAAGTAAATCCACTATAAAGACTGTCCAAAAGAATATACCGGACATCAAGAGGAAAAAAACTGGAAAAACAAAACTAAATTTTTCTAAGATAATGGCAGTACTAGCATACGGCTATGGAAACGGGCTTGATAAATAAGAAACAAAACACAATAAAATAGAAGGAAATTAGAGACCACATAAATGAAATTCTTACATTCTGCAGCGGGTCTAACACTTCAATATAAAACACGAAACGACAATATCAGAAAAGAGCTAAACATTTATAGCCAAGATAGAATAAGGTATTTAAAAGTATATTGATATTATTTGAAGCCGTTATATTCAACAACTTTGATACCACTCCCTGCTTCAAATCTTTTATAATATTCAATGTTACCTGCTCTGTTAATGAGTTTTATGATGTCATCTCGTAACTCGTTCTGGGTTGTCTCGTGCGCCAGCTGCTCTAGTGGTATAGATATAAGTTCTTTATCTCAGGGTATGCGTGAGTGCATTTTGAAAGGATAACATAGTTTATTTAATTGATTCATTTTGATGTTGACTGAAATGTTCAGTTTGAGAATAGTCGCGGACTGTTGAATTTGCGAATTAGTTACTTCTATAACAATAATTAAGCGAAGCGCCAATTGCCATAACTTGCAGAAAAGTTTTCCGGAAAGATCCCTCTTAATAGCCGCTAAATCTTACTAACATCTGTGCACTACACAACTTAAAAACTACGCACGAGAGAAGCCATACGAGAGTCGTGAGTATGTCAAGAATGTATGTACGACAGTGTTTCGATTAGAATGCAAGCCCATTTCCTTAACTTAAGTTCCGCCCATATACTAATACCCCTACTAACGTTACTATTTACATGGATTAATCTTAAAACCTACGTATGCGTCTCTTAGCTTGTTGCTAAGCCGTACCTTTCACTTTTTTAATTTGCAGAATTGCTGCCTACGTGAGTTTGCCAACGTACAGAACTTAACTCTCTAGCTGCATTCCAGGAACTTCTATACTAACGCTGTCGCTAGTGAGCTGTTATTAATGACTTTGTTTAACATGACTCGCTAGTGACCTTTCTCTCCGGCTAAATCTTTCAACTCAGGCTTGTTACATTATACATTGATTTAATTTACAGAAACTGATTATTGCCAATATTTCTCTGTCCTACTCTATCAGTTTTTTATTTAATTATTTAGATCTTCCTTTAAATAATTATGCTACAACATTACATTCAACGTATATATACATATTGATAAACTAGCGTATAAAATGCTTAACTACCATCCTTAGGGCTCAGTAACGTTGGAGCCAGATGGAGCAACCAATGCTCTTGGGTGTGAAAGCAGGTCTGAGGACCTATGTGTTTGAAGCTGTTAACGAAGATACAAAGCGATAATTTTCAGGAGACTGGCACTTCGGGTAGAAACATTTACGTATGTTTTATATCTAAAAGAGTTTGAGGCTTTTATCAAAATATCACGAGATTGAAGAAGATAATTTTTGGCACATGAAACGTTTAACTTGAATTGTTTATAAAATACGGATTACGGTTCTCAAACCTGTGAAATTTTATACAAAGTACATAACAAAATGATTCGAAGAAAATCTTCTTTGCCAAAATCATAGCTTTGTTTGAGTCATTAACCATTTGTGAAACCCTTAAATTTTATCGAATAACGGTAGTATACAAACTGAAAATCCAGTGTTCCTTTCGTTTCTCTGGCTTTGGCTCATATTAGTTATCCTACAATTTATTTCTGTCCCAGCCTCCTACACATACGTGACAAATATGCAGTTGACAGAAAATTAAATGCATATGTGGAGAGTCTATAAATTGAAATTGTTTAGATAATTTAATATCGTTATTAGATATACCAATGTTTTCTTTTATGATTTCAGTATCTAATAGATATAAACACGAGGGACTTATACGTTAGAGCTAGAAAAATGAAGTTACTAAAATTCCAAATTATGGGACAATTCATAAAACATTAAAATATGAAGAGAAGGATTTGGGATTAGAACGTTTAAAACAGTGCTGTTTAAATAAGTGAATTTTAGATAATAAATAAACATTGTAAAGCTAAACAATAGTAGAAACGATGTAGCAGTTGTTTGTACCTGCCCATTAGAAAATAATATCAAATCAATATCAGTATAAGACGTAACCAATCGAAAGAAGGAATTTAGTAAGATCGATGAAGTGCGAAAAATAAGAACAAAGTTAGTAATATTTTGTTAATTGAATGTTTAATTTAAAATGAGGATAGTTTATACTCTAACATTTATGTTGTTTAGAGAAAATTAATCTTATAAGGTCATTATGGAAAACATTAGTATATAAAATAATCCCACATTATTTTAAGGAAATTATAAAATCACTGTCTGTATAAAATACTATCATAATTAGAAATAAAGGAAAATGTATCAAAGTAGAAGGCAAGGTCAAAGGAGTCGCTTATTAAGAATAAACAGGAGAGAGCAAGTTAAAAGACGTACCTTTCTAGGGTGCTCTTTGAATGAGGCATAGATAATAACGTTTTTGCACAATCGTGTGTCATCGTGTGTCCATCTAAGTCATCCCGATGTTTACACTGAAGAAAATTTAGAATCCGAACACATAACTTGGTTCCAAGGAAACCCCTATATATAAACTTAAATTTGGTGGCTGTAATAACGTACAATATACCTATACTAGGACTATAGGTAAAATACAACCCAATTTCCCACCTCTATTCAATATCTGCGTCTTCATAAGGCAGGTTAATACTTCAAATTCATCTTGAAATACTGAATATCTAATATCGTCCATATTTTTATTTGCAAATAAGCTGATTTGAGTTATAGTATCAAACATCAAACAACTGACCTAAAGCTCCTAAATTATAGTGTCACTAATCCATTGTATTAGTTATAGCTGTTAAATTGGAACATTGCGTTACCGGAAATACCAGATGACGAAGAATAAGTTCATTAGGCTTTTTTAATTAATAATTTCTTCGAAATAATAAAACGCATGATCATTCAAATAATACTGTGTAATACATATGTGTGGAATGTGTAACAGAATCACGGAAATAGAAAAGACTTGACTTCGTCTCGTCTATTATACTATAATGTACTCCCACATTCATATCGCAATATACTATTTAAAGATTCATATTTTAGTGGTAAAGTCAATTGAACTTTGGACATACTCTGGAAAGACTCGGTAGGTGATACAAATAAACAACATAATTGTCAAAATTATTAGAAATATGTAAAATTACAAATATAAAAACCGATACATAGAGGGAAGATACCTTTCTTACGTACATATGTTTGCTGTAAACTAATGGTCAGGTAAAGAAACCTTGAAACTCAGTTTATCCTGTAATTAACAAAATATTAAAGAATTAAATAGAACGCTTTCTGAATTCACTAGTAGACTCACGCAAGCATTCAAGGCCTGGATGAAGATGACGATTACAAATTTATAACATTACTTTTGTCCTCTAAATGTGTTATTTTCTCTACCACGTACCTAGTAAGTAGAGAAGCCATTGCATTACACCCAAAAAGTCGATACCGAGGTTTCACCGGAAATACCTGTTTTGAAGCCTCTGAATCCAAAAAAAAAACTCTTTTAGATAAGGTCTGTGAACAGTATAACTCAAAAGCAAAATCTCGGATAAATCCCAAACTTGTTCAGTACTTTCCAAAGATGCAACACGAAGGTTTTCAAGAAAATTCCCTGTCTTCAAACTACGGTTTACATGAAACATTTTTCAAAATTGTTGATTTTCTATAAAAATGACTTTAGCGATTTTGATCAAAATACCGTGTATTAAAGATATTTACATGACAAAAAATTCCTCTTCATTCTTTTCTCTGTGAAGTCCTTAGTGGAATCTTGTATAACTGGATAATTTGAAGGATGTGCTACACGAAAAAATTGTATCTCTTTAAAACACACAATTTATTTGAAATTAATTTTTTGTGGCATAAACCATCTCCGAGATATCCGTTATTAATGGTTCGATTTGTTCAATACATTATCATTCTTTTAAGTCCTGTCGATTTTCGGTTGTTTCTCGCAGTTGCATGGAAACAGTGCTTAAACATTTGACTATCGCTGTTCCCTTTGTATACTAACGAAATGTATAATGTAGCTATTTCGGCAAAGGTTTATCTCTATTACAATGAAGTAGATAGAAATCTATACTTTCGTAAGAATAATTTGTATAATTAGTAATAAACGATACAGGGTAGAAAAAGTCATGTGAATGCAACACATAAAATTTTTATAGAAAAGATGCAGGAGACTTGCAAACTTTCCCAACTTAACCATTAATAACATTCTGCTGTCATATCTCGTTGATGAATATAATTATAAATAATTTAAAATATAATGTGCAATGAACTTGCTACGTTGTAATTTAGGCCTAAGGATATTTCTCTACATTAATCAAAACAGACATTTCCAACAATTTGTTTTCTGATTATAGAAGCGCAGAGTTAACATTTAGGGAACAAAGAGTGCAAAGCGCATGCAAAATGTAATGTTGAGGAAATACTCCTTGGTGAACGGTTTTGTGAGCACGAAGGGGAAGCAATTACTGGAGGGTGGAGATTCTTTTCCCATCAACGATGGAAAAGAAAGGGGAGAAAAAACTCTGAAGAGAAATCGCCTACGAAGAGCCGGAAAAGAGATTCCTAAGTGTGGGGAAAGAAAAGATGCATGAATGGGTGATAGGTGAAGCGTAGAGAAAACGGATGGACGTTTTGAAAGAGGTCAGTGTAATCGGCTGCTACAGTTCTAAAACGGCTCAACACAATGGAAGAAGAAGAAAAAAAATAAATAGAAGTACCATCAAGCAGCATAGTTTTTTCTTGTCTGTTTATGTTGCCCACGGAGAAATAAGATGAAGGAAATGGAAACAGAGATAAAGAAAATCGTAGATCTACAAGATATCAACAAATGACAGGCAAGTAACTATATAACAATGCGAAGAAAAGTGTAGGGCAGAAAGGCAGTTCCAAACTAAGCTTTTTGAGGTTAGGAACATAGGGTCGCAGGTGCAGTGTAACAGGAAAGTTGCATGAACATAATTAAAAATCTGACTTTATGAAACATCTTCTTTTGCCAATCAAAATATGTAACTTACACGATAAGTCTGTATGTCCCGTCTTAACTAATGAATACTGACAGACAGTGAGGAATTAACCATTGCATGCGCGCGCTGTACTGTTTGTACTGAGCAAGGCGAGCGGTGTTACGAACCATTTAGTAGGCTTTACACCAGACACACTTAGCGACAGTGACTAGTAATGTACAAGAATACGTTTTGTTTACACGTGGCAGTCAGAAAATAAGTTTCACAATCGCAGACTTTAAAACGAATGATTTAATACTGAGTGTACAGTACAGTAAAAACGTTTCTGCGACCCCTTGTTCGTATCCTCAAAATGCTTATTTTGGTTACTGCCTTAGCACTCAACTATTCTGTGTACATTTGTTTTCCGCACACATTGTAATTTTGAGAAATAGGATACTATTTGGTCAGAATGTTTAAACTTCAAAGAGTGTATAAATTAAGAGTCTAAGGTTGGAAGAATTAATTTCCTTCATTTATGCACTTCACTGCCAAGAGCAGATGAATACAATGTAGCTAAGAGAATTTAAAGAAACCTGACTGCTGTAAATTAAATATGGAAGCTTTGTCGTATTTTATTCTCAGCATAAGATTTTAAGATTTAACAACGTGGAAAAAACAACGGAATTTTAATGGATTAGCATAAATACACACCATAATTATCTGTCAATTTAAAACAAACTTGCTATATCTTAATCACAGAAATGGTGGCAAATTTTAAAAACACATTTATTTCTAAGCACATTAATTCCGAATCATATTATTCGTTCATAAATACGAAACGTCTTAATAAAGCAGATAACAATCGGCGGAGACCTGCGACAGTCATACGACGTTTTCAATTAATATTTATATATTTTCATAGCTGTTCTGGAAATTAGTAAAACAAAAGCTTTCTTCTATTTAATTACTGTAATTAATGGCATGATATTTTTATTTTCTGTATCACGTACCGAGTAGGTAGAGAAGGTATTGCATTTCACTAAAAATTCTATACCGATATTTCACCGGAAATGCATGTTTTGAATTCCCCTCAATACAAAAAGGCAGTTTTAGAAAAAAAAGTTCCGTCTGTGTGTCTGTGTGTGTTTGTATCTATGAACAGCATAACTCAAAAACGAAAAGTCGGATTAACACCAAATTTAGCAGTTAAGCTCAGTGCCTTTAAAAGATGCGACATGAAGGTTTTCAAGAAAATCCCCACCCCAAAGTACTCTTTATATCGAACATTTATTGAAATGTTTGATTTTCTAAAAAATGAATCTAGCGATTTTTATTAAAATACTATATATTAAATATCTTTTCATAACAAATAAAATCTTTATCTTTAAATTTCTGGACATAGTCCCTGAAGGAATTTTGTAGAATCCTGTATAATTGATAAACGTTAAGCGGATAGACGAAGGTGTACTACACAAATGTACTCTTTAAAACACATAATTTATTTCAAATAACTTTTTTTGGTATCAGCCACTTCCAAGATATGGCTATTAATGGTTGGAGTTAATCAATACCATTCTTTTAAAGTCCTGTCAGCATCCAGTTGTTTCTCCGATTCCATTGAATTGTGGCATTTTAAGGCCAGCGTATAGCGCCCAGTTCTAAAGATTTGACTATCCTTGTTCCCTCTGTATCCTAACGTAATGTAGCTATTTCTGCAAAGATTTAATTGGATTAAAATTAGTATAAAGAAAAACGTAGTAAGAATAGTTTGTATATATACACACTAATAAACGCTAGGGGAAGAGAACGTCATGTGAAAATATCACATAAACATTTTTATTTACGCAACACCATGTTAAAATACATGTTATTGGCTAAGAATACAATCTCTTGCTTAAAAAGCATGCTATAATCATGTGCTAGACATTAAATTACGCAGTATTTGCACGAATGCATGAGAAATAAATGAATGCCGCTTAGTATTTCAAAGTGTACTACTTAAAAGGTGGAAACATTGAAGCAAACAGTTAATATCGGAAATGGCTAACGCCACAAGTTTTACCTGTCACACATCCCATGTCTTTATATCTGCATTTTCCCAGTGAAGCTCCACCTGGGCCTAAAGATTTATGGTATAACATTAACGGGAATTAAGGAAACTTTAAAGCCTATTTGTCACTATCTGGCCACGGGCCCTTCAATTGTAAAATATTTACTTTCTCTACAACCTATTTATAGTAGGTAGAGGAAGTATTGTTCGAGGCGGTTCTTAAACTAAGTGCAATTTTAATATTTTGCCGTTGCAGTCGAGATTTTGAGCATGCGCGATCACTTCGACATTTCATTAGAATGGCCAGACGCATCTGTGAGCGATTGTCATTTTGTGTTTTTCTCTTGTTAAAGCGTTTCAAAATGTTCAAAACAATGGAACAACCAGCCGATTTGAGTCAGATCAGTGATTCACTTTTTGAATGCGAGAAATGTCACGCTAGCAAACATCCACCGCCAAATGTGTGAAGTTTAAGGGGAAACAATAATGTGTGACAATGCCTGGCCATACACAGTCAAACAAACTCCAGAACTGCTCGCACCATTTATTTGGAAACAATTCGACCACCCTCCCTACAGTCCGGGTTTTATACGAAGCGATTTTCATCTATTTCTTTATCTGAAGAAATTCATTGGTGGAAAACATTTCACAAAAACTGGTTTCCCGTTATAACAAATGCCTGAATAATGGCAGTGACTATGTGAAGAAGTGGTGTAAGGTAAGGAATTATGATAAACTATTCAGAAAATATTGAGGTTATTCTTTAAAATATCCTATTTAAGTCAATATTTGTATACTGGGATTTCACCAGCACTACATGTTTTTAAGTGTATTCATGGAGTATGTTCATCATTACAATATTTCAAACATATGATATTCTGATCAAAACAGTCATTTTTGAAAGAATTAGATGTAACATATTTTCCGTGCAAAGAACATTTTGATTCAGAGAAGTTTTCTGAAAATCTTTGCATCGTATCTTAAAAGGGTGCATGATTAGGTTTGAGTTTGCTTTTTATCCAAATTTTCGTCTTTGAATGCTGCTGTTCACACACTTAAGGACTGATTACAAAGCAGTAGACGTTCCTTATTTTCAAAAACAAGAGAAATTCAAAAAGTACTCCAACATCCTCATTGCTGCGACTTGAAAGGGAACGGCACGAATGTAGTTACAGAAAATAAGATAAAATAAAGCAACACTCACAAGAACTTCTCCATCCAATACAACTTCATATGTATTCCTTGTGTACTACTCATTCATATAAAAATTCTCTCTTCACGTTAAGCTATTCGCAATAATCGTTTCACTAGAAATGATTTCAAATTAAGCAGCGTGGATTTATTTCAATGTGCGCGAAGCAAACTAAAATGCTAAGTCGTAGCAAGAAGCTGTTGTGAAGGAAATAAATTAGGGATTACAAACTTTCCAATTTGTTCTCTTAGGATACACTATTTGGCGTAACACCAGCATTTCGAAAAGAATAATTTTTCACAAAATGTGTCTTTTAGTGAGCTTTAAATGTTTTACTCTAGTAAGTTCTTGTTCATATTTTATGTGTTGCAGTTATACAAAACAATAACAATAATAATAATAATAATAATAATAATAATAATAATAATAAATACACCATTAAAATGAAAAGTGTTATCAAAGAGGTTTTTAGAAGCCATTTACAGAAAATTCAATATTTACATTTTACTCCTATGTTAATACCTCAAAGATATTCCATTTTAATAAAGCCCGCTAGAGGCGTTTTTGAGAAAACATTTTTGAATACAAAGGTTAAATGCTTATCGTGTTGCAAGACTGAAAGTTGAGTACGAAGTTTGGTGTTCATAAGTTTTTTCATTTATGAATTACGCTGTTCATCTCGCGTTTTTAAAAATAATCACGTAAAGTATCAATGCCGAAATTTTTATTAGAAAACCGTAGGTACTTTCTGTACCTACCAGAGGTATATGTGTGGTAGAGAATGTAAATATGCTAAAAAGCGATCCTTTTGCTTCTCCTTCATAGTGAACCTCAATAATTTCCCTAGCAAGAAAAAGATGAAAAGCAAAGGGAGCTGTACAAACTTCAGGGGGTAATTTTTAAATGTGTTCGCTACTGTGGTAATCTATTAGCGTCATTTTACCTATCCGTCTCTACATATGAAAACAGTTCACTATATAAGTGCAAATGTGGAGAGTTCATAGAAGGTTTGTTGTAACACTTCAAATTTGGTTAAAATGCATAAAAATTTAACAATAATTTAAATGAATATTTTCCTAAAGATGTTCTACTTTATTTTAAACCGCAGCATGGCAACGTTAAATATACAAGTATAAATTTTAATAAGTATAAATACTGCAATTTTGTATATAAAAGCCCGAATATGTTAATAGGTTTTAAATTCTGCAGTTGGCAAAATTAATGATAGTTTATATAGAAAACACAGTAAAATTTAAAAAATATGAATCATTAATTCCAAGAATATGCCTAATGAAATCTGTTATGCTACAGGGTTGTTTCCGTTACAAAAAAGTACCCAACTCAAGTTTAACGCTACGCACACATTATTTTGAGATCTCTTAACAGTTGGCTTATAGTACAGGGATAAACCTATGTAGGTAGCGGAGATAAGACTGATTAATAAGGATTAACATTTTTGAAAATAGAATCTGTATGCGTATTTGACAAGGCCTGCTAACCAACAAGTCAGAAAACGTGAAAATAGTTTCCTGATATAGTATATAAGGGAATTATACAGAAGTTGTCAAGAAAAATATCATTGAGAAAACCTATACAATTTATGAAAGGATCAACAGGTAACAGTACAAAAGGAAGAAAGAACAGATGGAAACAATGACAGAGAACCTAGAGATAAGTAATACAGTAACATTTGTATTAAATTAAATTTGAAGGTTATTAAAAATCATTTGCTGTGTAGTAACGCATGCATTTTCACAGACTGAAGCAATCTGATATGAAATGGCAACTTTTATATCGACTTGAATTAAAAATAGTTTACGTTCTCCTAAATACTGGACTTTTCTTGATGTTTTCGTCCATTTTACGACAGTTGATCGGCAGTCAGATCAGTAACTCCCGGCGGGTCTAAAGTAACATTCACGCAGATGATGTCAATTCTCGCAATTAGATTGAAGTCAAAATTAGATTGAAAATTAGATTGAAGACAAGATGATAGGATATTTTGGACATGTTCTTCTTCTTGTAAACATTTCTGGTATCCTTCTAGAGAAATCTCAGTCATACGCATCTATTCATTTTCAGAAATTGATTCAGTTTATCACATATTTTCTTTCAGGTCTTACAAATGAGTCAAGGTTTGTTCCACTATTCGTCTATCTTCCCGTTTCGTCGGTAATTATTGACGTCTTACCTTTAGTTTTATATAGAACAGATGCTGTAAATCCTATTTTATAGCCAAGTTTTGCTCGGTAACTCTATATGGATAATCCTGAAAAACTTCTTTAATCTTGCCTTCAACACTCCTGGCAAGACTTAGTTTTCACTTACGAATTGCATTAAAAACTCGTGTTTGAGTGGAGACATTATAAAAATCCAGTAAAGAACTAAAACCACTTGTAAGTACTAATAACACGTGTAACACTTTATAACGCAACAAATACAATTAAAAAATTGAATGTGTTACATTCACTTTACCTTCTCTACCCAAACTCCTACAAATTATTGTTACAAGGGCTTAATTTTCTATCTTTTTCACATTATTTGAGATAAACATTTCCAGAAATTGTTTTATTACACGTTTCATTGCAGGTACAACTGGAATGCAGCATGCTTAATGGATTGTCAAATCTTATAACAGGCAGACACTATGTATTACCTTTGCAATTAGGTTCTCTTTGCATGACCACGAGAAAAACTGAATAGATAAATAACACTTAAAAATGTCTGATGTGATACATTCAATGAGTTTCTCTACCCTCTATCGCTTATTAGTGGGTATACAAACTATTCTTACTAAAACTTATTTTTCTGTCTAGTACATTTTCATCCAATAAACCTTTGCAGAATTAGCTACATTATACGTTTCGTTACAAATACCAAGAGAACAGAGATAATCAAATGTTTAAGAACTGGACGCTTTATGCAAGTCTTAAAATTCCATACTCTTTCTATGTTATCACGAGAAACAACTCAATATTGATAGGATTTAAGAGAATGACCAAAAAATGAAAAATAATTCGAATCATTAATAACGGTATCTCAGAAATGCCTGATGCCGCAAAAGTTATTTGGAATAATCTGTGTGTTTGAAAGAGATCTACATTTTTGTGTAGTAGACTTTCGTCTATCGCTTAAAGTTTACAACTTATAAAAGATTATACAAAATGTCTTCCAAATGAAGTGGACTCCAGAGGCTATTCCCAGGAAATTCAAGATATACGTACATTTTATTTGTAACGTATATATCTTTAATATATGGTATTTTAATCATAATGGTTGTAGCCATTTCTTAGAACACTAAACATTTCGAAAAATATTCCATGTGTAGGGTAGTCTGGGGTAAGGGATTTTCTTGAAAACCTTATATCGCATCTTTGGACAGAGTGACATGTAGTTGTATGCTAGCCTTTAGATATATCCCTGATAGTCGCAATCTTTAAAATATCTCCACTACCAGAAGTGACCTGGTTAACAGTTGCTCGCAGAATATCTGGTGAAATCAGAGTGACATGTCATTCTATGCTTGCATTTAGCTATATCTACATACCACGTTTTGTGTTTACCCGATTTTTCGTTTTTGAGTTATGCGGTTCACAGACACACCACACACACATATACAGACTTTTTTCTAAAAAAAATTTCTTTTGGATTCAGGGGCCGCAAACATGTATATCCGTGAAATCTCGAAATCGAATTTTTGGGTGGAATACAATACTTCCCATACTTACTATACGTAGTAGATAAAGTAAAAATATAAAGTATTTTAAGGTTTAAACCAATAAGAAAAAAATGTGTATTGTGTTCACATGACTTTCTCTACACACTCTTCTACAAAATATTCTTACAAAAGCTTATTATTCTATCGACTTTGTTAATCCAGATAAAAGTTTAATTCGCATACACATTTCGTTGTCGGGTACAGTAGGTAGAATGAGTGTCGCTATGATGGCTTTAAAATTCTATATTCTTCTCATGACCATTAGAAAAAAAAACAATAAAAGTTTCCCACTTGAGGAAAGTATTAGTATTTCAAAATTCAAATCAATAAGCAAAAAATATCTCGGAAATAGTTAACTCTAAAAAAATTAATAAATACATCGCGTGCTTTAACGAGATCTACATTTTTCATGTAGTGAGATTTTGTCTCTCTCTTACAGTTTACCAATTATACAAAAGTTATTCAGAATAAAATGCATATCTTGACTGAAGAAAATTCAAAATATGTATTTTGTTTGCCATGTATATATCTTTAATATATGGCATTTTAATCAAAATCTTAGACGGCGTTTTTGAGCAAATAAAACACTTCCAAAAATTTGCATGTAAAGGGTTGTTGAGGGTGGGGTGATTTTCCTGAAAACCTTTGTACCGCATCTGTGGAAGAACTATGGATCTGCGAAACTCAAACATCAAGTCTAGTGTTTATCTGGCTAGTTATCTTAGAAAATTCATAGGCATACATCTCATCTCTCATATAAATATCTTAGGCATACCATATTTTAATCAAAATTGTTGGAGCCATATTTGGGAAAACATACATTATCGAAATATATTCAATGCAAAAGGTAATTTGGGTATGTGGGATTTTCTTGAGAAACTTTGTGTGGCATCCATGGAAGATGCTGTGCTTAAATATGCCAAGTTTGGTGTTTAACCGACTTTTCTTTTTGAGTTATGTTATTCACTTACACAGGGCACACACATACATACACAAAGACCTTTTCCTAAACGCGCTTTTCTTCTTCTTCTTTTTTTGTTCAGTGTGTCTCAAAACGCATATTTCCGGTGATATCTTGGTATCGAATTTATGGGTGGAATACCATAAATACTTCTACTTGCTTAGTAGAGGAAGTAAAATAAATATATTCTTCTTTCTACTTGAACATTTATCCTGGTAACCGATTACCTAGAAATGTTCCCAGAATCAAATCTGCATATGCAATATATGGAACTATCTGAAAACATCAGCCGTTGCATTTGATAGCCCTAATAATGCTCGAGCATAAATCCGGAAATTAAAATCACTTGGAACATTACAAGTCGCCTGATAACACCAGTATTCGTGATCTGTTGAACATTTGTCGGTACACTTGAATCGGATCAGGTTTAATGCAACTATGGACATCTCGACGTGGTAGCTCAAGCGGTAAACAGCCAGTACGAAGAGCAGATTGTTCATAGATCGAGTACCGGCCTGGAGTTGAGATTTTCAAGTATAGCTCGTAATGTACTTGTGCGAGGAAAGAATGCTCATTTTCAAACGTGCTACAGAAATGCCATATCGAAGTAAACTTCAACCTGGGAAAACTAAAAACACGAAATAATACTTAGGAAAGGGTTAGTGCTATGAAACCGGTAATTTCAAATAAATATTAGATTTGCGTGAGCTTTACGTTTTTACTGTCATAGATCTTTTTGCATCTCTTAGTTTCCAGTGGCAATGGGGGCCGCCTTATATGTGATGTGAAGAAAATTACAGATACCTATCTTGTTTGTGATTATAATGTCTATACATACATTTAAAGGGTTGGTTGGAGTGAGATAATTTTCTGAAGATTTTCGCGTTGCATCCTTAAAAGATGTTGAACTTAAATATGAAGTTTGGTATCCATGGGAATTATCATTTTAGTTATGCTTTACACATACACACACACCCAAGCTAATATACGTATTTATAATTCGTTGTTACAGGAAACCTGAAAACGTGGTTCTGGTGCTATCTTAAACCGAATTTTTGCATGATAGATTTTTAAGTGAGTAGCTTTTAGAATATTATTAAGGCACACGAGACTAAATTTTCTAACTTACTTTCATTTTAAAGCACTGCACTTGAAAATTGGCACAGCTAATTGAGTAAGTAATAAAATGACTGCAAAACCTCAAAGCTATACTTAAAATAGAATAGAATTAATTATCTTTAATTAGCGAAAAAATGCAAATTTTCTAAAACTGTCTTGTGCATTAAAATTTGTCAGAGAAGTTGGTAGTGACATTTTCTAATACGTTAGCACAGGGAAATAAATCTTAGGATTTGGTTGAAGATCATGTTTTTAGTTGTAAATAGTACATTTTTGTTTTTATGAAGTTGTTGGTGTTAAAATTATACTTGTTTTTCAGCATAAATTATTTTGTTGTAAGCCAATGAATGAAGCAATCATAACAAACACGTTTCAATTTTTAAATAGTTCATTTTAGTTTATGGATACAAATTTGCATACGAACCAGAGGAAAACTTAAATGCAAGAAATAAATTTCATGCTCAAAATGTGAAACTGAGATAAAACACAAACAGAAAAAGTTGAGGGGATTACAAGATAGCACAAGGGTGATTTAAACATGTCGATGGGCTTGGTAAATGGTGAAAAATGTTAGGCCAAAATGATTTACCGTGCCCATAGAATATTTATATGTTAAATTCAAAAAACGAAATGCAGGCACTTTTACTTCAGGACTTAGTCACGGTGTCCCACGGAAATGGTTAGAATAAAACATGTGACTGTTATACATCAGATTTTCAGTTAATTTGTCTTACCCAACATTACATCAGTGGCGATGAAGGTGTGTATGCCGTCACGATGGGCGAGAAGGGAGGGCCAGATAATATTCAGTTTTACGGCAGAATGCCGCTTGTACTTTACGGCCAGTCATTACGTGCATTCTACGGGGTACTATAGCCGGGATGACCATTTGATTTGGATTAGTTTGTTTAATGATGCGAAGTTTTCAAATCGATACCGTAGATTGGATGTAGTGACGAATGGTGCATACCTCGATTCCACCCATCACTCTCATTACCGAGTATGCACGCATGCAAGGTCTGCGCTTCGATGTTCACTGCAGTAACTTATCGGCCAGTTTTAGATATTTCATCAACTGATGCTTTCCATCTACATGTAGGCAGTACATCAAAACTAAACCCAAACTCTTCCATTAAATTTCAATCTTGCATATTATATTAGTATTCAGATGACTTTTTCTACTTACTATCGTTTATTACTTTGACTACTATGTATAGTAAGTAGGGAAAGCATTGTATACGACCCAAAAATTCGATGTAAAGATTTCACCGGAAATATATGTTTAGTGGCCCGCTGAACTCATAAAAAGAATTTGTAGAAACAGATCCGTGTGTGTGTATGTGTGTGTGTGTGTGTGTGTGTGTGTGGACACCATAACTAAGAACGAAACCTTGGATAACTACCAAATTTGGTTTTCAAGTTCAGTATCTTCCAACTCGACACCAGGAATTACAAGAAAATCCCCACCCCAACTGCCCTTTACATGGAACAACCTTCGAAATCTTTTTATTTTATAAAAATGGGTAACGATTTTGTTTAAAATATTCTATATTAAAGATATTCATATTAAAAAAGAATGTATATCTTGAATTTTATGAGAATAGCCTGTGAAATCCTCTTCATTTGGAAAGAATTTTGTATAATCTTGTATAACTCGTAAACGTTAAGCGATAGACGAAAAGATATTACAGAAAAGGTGTAGATCTCAATTTATTTCAAATAACTTTTTTGTGGCTTTAGCCTTTTCTAAGATATGCATTATTAATGGTTCGAATTGCGCATTACTTGGTCATTATTTTAAAATTCTGTCAACATTCAGCTGTTTCTCGCGATGTCATGGGTATGGTATGGAATTTTATGGCCAGCAGATAGCTTCCAGCTCTTAATCATTTTATTATCGCTATTCCCTTTGTATCTATAACAAAATGTACAATGTAGCTATTTCCGCAAAGATTTATCTCGATTAAAATGAAGTAGATAGAAAAATAAGCTTTAGTAAGAATAGTTGCATACCCCCTAATAAATAATAGAGAGTAGAAAATGTCATTGAATGATCTTATCATATACTTTTTTATATAGCTTCTGCAAACTACTCTTATGAAAACTTATTTTTGTATCTAATTCATGTTAATTGAGATAAAGGTTTGCAGAAATGGTTTAATTATACGTTTCATTGTATATATGTACTAGGGAATAGGGGACACCGAATCGAAAATCAAATAGGGATAGCTTTGGGACGCTATACGTTAACCTATTTTTATGACATCACGGGAAACAACTAAATAGCGTTAGCACTTTAAAAAATCACAAAGTATTGAAACATTCAAACCAATAATAACGGATATCTCGGAATGGCTGATGCCACAGAAAAATTTCTTCTTTTCTTCTCCGCCTCTTAAATTAGACTACTAGCCTGTTTCTTCTAGTGCATGAATCGTTCCAACTTTTCCTTGGTCTTACTGGGCTTATACCCCTTCATTATTATTATTATTATTATTATTATTATTATTATTATTAATAATAATAATATTATTATCATCATTATCATCATGGCATAAGCTTTGTGGCTTACTCCGTCTTCTAGAAAACTACCTTATTCATTGTATGCCAGCACACCTTCTACTTGTTGGTTTATATTGTATTATTTGTGGTGTTCGATCTTCATCCAATTCTGTTTACATGATCCTGCTATTTCATCTGTATTCAATTAATTCTTCATTTAAACTCTAGATCTCAACTTTCCTCTAATGTATACTTTTTTTATTCAAGAGACTGTAACTTGCCACACCACAGAAATCCCACCTCGACAGCCTCTGTCTTTTTCTGTTGTAAGGCGGTCAGCACCCAAATATCACATCCATAGGCCAATGTTGGAATAGTAACCACTTTATAAAGTTTCAAAATTAATTCCTTTAGTAGAATTAAATAAAAGTTCTTTTGTTGCACCACATATTATTTGGAATTTAGTTTCTTTTACACTTCCAAAATATATAACAATATAACCAAAATAATTAAAATCACTCTCTTGTGGGATGATTTAATTCTTTATACAGATATTCGTTTTCATAAGGTTTATTCCTCTAAAAACCATTAATTTTGTTTTCTAACATGAAATGTGAAGGTTATATTCACCTGAGATATTATATAATGTTTAGAACGTTGTAAATTGTCTTCCAATTTTGCAATCAAAATCTGTTCATCAGCAAATAGCAGTGTATAGATATTTTTTTCTTTTTGCTGTAAAATGTTTTTTCAGATTTTCTTGCTATCGTACATAATTTATATACATTATTAAACAATGTAGGTGACCTACTTCCCTTTTACTTTTGATTTCCCCAATGTAAATTTTGTTTTCGTATACATGCATATTCTCCCCCCTTCTGGAAGTTTATCTCTAGATATCCTTACAATTCTATCACGGGCCACTCTGGAGGTGAAGATAAAATTCATATTATTAACCCTAGTTGTCTTAAAGTTGATAAAGCAACAATCTCTTTTAAATCATATTCAAAATTCATTCTATTGTTCTCTTCCCACCTCTGACCACTCCACAATTTTCTTTATTCTGCATTTGTCCCTAATATTTTCGTTTGTGGTTCTATCAAGTTTCGTTACCCCACTATTTTTGTTTGGGTTTTTCTTTTTGTTACCTCCATTAATTTCTTTGTCTTTACAGTATGTGCTCTAGTTTTGGATAAGTATTGGTCTAATGAGGCTATTATAAATCGTTATCTTATATTCGGTATACAGAAATTTATTTTTCCATAAGACATCGTTCAGGAAACCTGGTTTGCTCCTACTGTTTGTGAAAGTACTTCGTTCTGCAGTATACCAGTGCTGGTCGTTTTCACTCCTAAATATTTAAAAGCTATTAGTTGTTGTATTATACTATTCAAAGGTATTTGGAATAAATTCCGTGTTTTAATTATTTATACAGTTTTTGTCTGTCACTTAAGGTTTATCAGATAAACAGAGCGACAAAAAATTCTTCCAAATGAACTTCATTGATTACTTCCCAAAAAATTCAAAATATGTATTTTATTTGCCATATAAATATATTAAACATATGGTATTTTAGTATATTTAGAGCCACTTGTTAGAAAATAAAATATTTCTAAAAATACTCGTGTAGAGGATAGTTTGAGGTGGTGACATTTTCTTGAAAATCTTCGTATGCATCTTTGGAAGATGCTTAAATGTTAAGTTTGCTATGTATCCCCGTATTTTTTTTGAGTTATGCTGTTCATAAACACACACACAATACAGGCCTTTTTCTAAATATGCTTTTGTTTGGACAAAGGGCCTCAAAATATTTATTTCGGGTGAAATCTCGATATCAAAGACTGTACAGAGAACATAAAATTGTATTGTTTTTTTAAAATATTGCCGACTCTTACGAAACTTGGCATAAAAATAATTAGTTCTGGCTTACCAATAACATACTGTGATTGGATATGGTATAAACAAATCTGATGCGCAACAGTCACATGACTTTCTCTACCCATTTCAAAAGCTATCTGTCTAACCGACACACCGCAAAAGGGGTTAAAGGGGTTAAAATAAGGATTGGGAGCTTTTTGAAAGTCGCGAGTAGGGGTAGGTTTTTGAAGTTGTAAGATATTTTGTAATTTTTGTCTGTTGTATAGTCAAATGTATAAATTATGTCGGAAAAACTATTGGATAAACGGTATAGCTATAAGAGTTTGAAAATAAAGGTAAAGTGCTTCTTAAAGATTTGAAGGTACTATAAGATTGAAAATATGGCCTGTTTTGTTTTCGGAATGTATAAGATAACCTGTGATTTTTGTCAGATCCTATGATATAACTGTATAATATTTTGAGAAGATGGATTAAACATTTCAGATTTCCACATAAGGGGTTGAAAATATGGTAAGGGTAGCTTTTGAGACATACAACGTAGCCTATAATTCTCTTTAGGTCGTATAGTGTGAGTGTACACATTCCATTTTTCTTGTATAGGCCAGTGAGTGCTGATTTGAATGTTAGGGGCTGAGAATAAGGGTACAATGTACGCTTCTGCTAATTATGGAAGTATACAACTCTCTCCTTCAATAACTCAGTTTAACTCTCCCCTATTGACCCTTTGAATTGCAGCAAAGTGCAAAAAGTATCCTGCGATACCCATAATCAACGAAACGAAATTGAAATTGAGTGACATGAATATGCAAACATCCGTAAGCTTCCCTAGTTTTCAAATTTTGGAAATATTTTATAGTGCTGGTAAAGATTATTCACGTGAAAAGTAACTGTAGTGCATTAACGTAAACCACGATAAGAATTCTCATGTAAATTATTTAAAATTATCCTATAGGGATTTAGCACTTGAAATATGCATAAACTGCATTCAGCAGGTAATACTATATGTCAAAGTTTTAGTTATGCACTTGTGTGAAAAAGAGAACAATTCTTCTTTTTCATAAATGAAAACCCCAACCTGAAAATAAATAAAAACAAGCAAACAAATATTTCGGAAATTATTATACCTTGAAAACATTATTTAAAATAAATTATCTATTTTAATGAGAAATACTATACTATTGTATATCTTTGTATCTCGTGGTTTTCCGAATATAGAAAATTCAGTATTAAGGCTTTGTACGGCTAATTCAGGATATTAGATCTGCGGTTGTGTTATGACGAAAATAAAACTGTAATCCTTAATATGCAGAAAGAACAAACTATGGTACGTGTTCGAACGTTTTTCCAGATTTTTCATTTTGTTAGCTTCATAATTTCTCGAAAATTGTACAGAGTTTTTTCATGTGTGATGTTTAAAAAAAAGTATTTCATATCATCAGTAAATCATACTTATATTATACTTGGCAATTTCACCGACATTTACAGAGAAATAAATTTAGTAAGTCGTAAAAACGAGGTGTTCAGTAAAAGCGTTGTTAATTCTTGGTTTTAACATGTTTTTCCCCATCAGATCAAAACCTCTTTTCACCTCAATTTCAGACTTTATTAGAGCAAACCTTTCGCCATAAAGTGTGTTTAGAAAATTAATTTTGTAAACTACACATACCAAACTGTTGAAAATTGAGTAGAACTTTCAAAAGGATTATAAATCTAATATAGAGAACAATCTTCAAAAAACGGCAGAACATGTAAACTGTAACACCGTTTCTAACTTGTGCGCATGAAAAGTGAGAATTTTACTGCAAGAAGTTTTTAAATGGAGACAGAATATGATTTCTAGAGCTACTGTAGACAATTTATTAAAATTGCAATTTAGCATTTTATCGCTTCTAGCGTTATTTCCCGAATTAACATTTTGCTTAATTTAAAATCGCGTCACAACTTAACAAACAAGGAGGAGATTGTTTTTCCTATTCCGCTCATAACGGTCCCTGTGAGACTAGATCATATTTTTCTATATACATAGAATTTACATACTATGTACATAGTACTGAATGGTGTTTGCAGTCATTTTCTCCAGATTGACCTCAAGATTCCATTAGAATCGTTGGTTCTCTATGGTGACCCCTGAACGTCTTTGTGTACTGTGAGATTTCCTTCCGCAGTTCATCAGCCATCGCAGATCCAATTTTATGGATCCTGGAATGCCACAACAGTTCGCCGTGCGGACAGAGTTCCAAACGTGTCCAAGAGTTTCGTGCCTATAATGGTTACTGTTTGGAGATCTGACGGCCAAATGAGAGTCATCTTCCATTCATCACTAAACCTTCAGATTTACTGAAGCAGCGGGGGTATATTCCATGTAAAAGATGACGTCTTTGCCCTTCTGAGACAAAGACCACCGACTTTGGAACTACTCACAGAAATGCTTTCTCGCCCGAGGTACTTGTTGCGGCTTGAAGACATTCAATTACATTTTCATACTAAATTTAGCTTCCTAACGTGAAGATTTGGCTACGAGTTCTCTAGCAGCTTGAATATGTATGATAGAGGAAAAAATTAATTTCTGAAAATAGTTTATGACGCAAGAAGGTTTCACTTCCAAAAAACAAAAGTGAATGGATGGATGGATGGATGGACATACTGACAAATAGATAAATAGATAGATATATAGATAGATAGAAAAAGTATCTTTATTTAAACTATTGAAGTTATTACACAAGTATTTAGTGCAAGGGTTATTGACCGTACATCCACATTCGAGATACAAGGTATGGTGACAAAATAAACAACAGAAAAAGAAACAAAACAAAAAAAAAAGCAAAAAAAGGAAAATTCAAGACATACTTACGTGAATAAGTTCATTGAAGTTGTAACGACGTGATGTGATTAATTTTATATTTACTAATAACCAGAGACTTAAATGAAGATGGGCAAATATTTCATTCAACCTGAGTCTTTCAATGTCGTAATTAGAGGAGAAATTCAAATTCTGTCCCTTGAATTCAAAAAGCACTTACAAAAGGTCAGCATGCGAGTATGCTTAAGTGATACATCTTTTAGGGACGCAAATCATATACTATAAGGCACCCGAATCCCAATTAACCCATTTGTAATACAACTTTAATGAGATTTTATTTTATCAAACATCGATGCACCATACGGTTTGAGATATTAGCATGATAAATAACATTTATACGTGAAATGTCTGTGTAAAAACAACTTATTTATTTTTGATGGATTTTATATAACTGAATAAGTATAAAATATACAGCTCACTAAAATATATAATTTGTCTAGTAACAGTTTTCGTAGTATTAACCGCTTTCAAAATTTTCGCTAGTGTGCGTTAAAATTTTTCCCATATTTGTAATATTTGCCATAGCTAATATAATTAAAATTTGATATGAATAATTAAGTGATATCTTCTCACCCTCATATAGGATAATCTGAATTACTCAACATGAAAGTGCATTTTTATCGTTCCATATAATACCCGTCTTGAACGTCATTGCTCTTATCGGCGGTTTTCACCTTTCAAAGTGTTTTGATATTTACTCCTGAAGGATGGATTTATTCGATTTTAATCTCTGAAGTACACATTCAAGCTTTCCAGACTCTGGAATAAAATGTCCTCTTAAATAGGGAATGCAACTCAATACATCAGATTTTTGAAAGCCGGCAAGCTGATTACTAGACCCCAGTGTCAGCCTTAAAGCTTTTACACGTGTATCATTGCTAAAATAGGGCGGATAGGTACAAGAATTAATTTTTAATATTGATAGACATTATTTTATAAGGGGTGCCCATGAACTGTTTGATGTTGGAGAGGAAAAATTCATGCAAATGTTACATATTGTACTTTCCATTTTGAAGGTCCAAAAGAAAGTAAAAAGATAGACAAATAAATTAAATCTTTACTGGTGAAGAATTTTAAATGACACAAAAATAATACCTATATAATCCTGTTACGCGCAATGAAGCACTGCAAAGGCGTTTTAGATTTTCAATCCAGAGGTCTCGGGTTCAATTTGGGAGGGAGAATGTTTCTTTAATTAGAAAGTTTGTTTCCTAATGAAAATCCTAAAGTCAAACGAGTTAATTGTTTCTAAAGTAAAACCCACAAAATTATCGCAGAAGAGGTAGTTTTTAAATTGCCGTATATACAATCTCAGCTTGGAAAGCTTATCCTTAAAACAATTTGAAGAGTATTTAAATTATGAAATAAATAGAAAAATAATATTTTATAAAATAGCTCTATAGAATATCTCCATTTAGTTAATAGTTTTAATTCAGACAGGGATCTCTGAGGCGAGATACAGTTGTAAAACGTTTCAAATATATTGCGTATTTTTTATTATATACCCATGATCATTCCGGATTTGGTCGAGAAACGCATCTACACCCTTCCTAAAGCTCAGAGCTTTTCCAATGTAATTTTCTTACACATTAGTGGAATTGGTTTAAACCGAGGAATGATCTAATGGTGAGATTATGAATCCATTAGTATCCTAAGAGCTTCTATAGGACTAACCAACCGTCTTAACCCCTGGTGGGAGTAAACGTATAAAGCGTTTTAGGAAACAAATGGTTTTGATATTGTAACAGCTGATGTATTATAATTTAACAACCCTTCATCTATACTATTATTATAAAGAGAGAAAATGTGTGTGAGTATGTGTGTATGAATTATCCCGGAAACCACTTAACCTTTTCACCGTTGAAAAATCCTGCTCTTCCAGGCGACAAAGGCTATAAAATATATCCAACATTTTAAAAACTGGGGTTTAAGGATGTTTCATATTTATGTTAGCCAATTTCAATTCCGTTTGTTGAATATAAATATTACAGGATATTTGTTGCACCTTTATTTCAAACATTGCATATTTTTAACGATTTCCAAATCAAAGGGGGAAATGAGAAGTTTTAGAATCTTTTAAAGTTGAATTCTTAGCAGGGAAATTTCATACCGTGTTCATATCCGCAGATTACCGGCTAATTTCGCTGACCTTTGTTATAAAGGAGTATTCTTTGTGTGATTTTGACAAAATTTGCTACACTTGGGTTTCAAAATCTGCATAAAATGATCAGTCTTCTACAACTTTCAAAAAGTTTCGCTACCATTATTTTGAATCCCCATTACGAAGTTTCTAATATACAAAAATTGGGGAAGAATATTAACTTGAACAATTCTTCCAACTGATTTTATTTGTTTACCTTGACACTTTTTGGAATATTAGACAAAAATTTGTACACTTAAGCTACCCAAAGAAAATTATGGGTTATCCTACGAATCTATAAAACTATCATCCACTTATATAGAATTATGCAATGCTTAACCCAGCTGATCCAATTAATGTACAAAAAGCATGGGTTACCTTACGAATTTCAAAATCAGCCAAACAAGGTTTTAAATCATATATTTACGGAGTTTTTAAGAATTACCCTTTGTATATCACGTCAAAATGTGTGTATTTCAGTATAGAACTTCGTGAAATATATGAATTAATGAATGAAGCTTGTTGTGTCCCTTTTAAGAGCAAAGGCCTAGAGACATTAAAATTAAAAATAACTGCTCCTTCTCTTATTTTCACCTGCTTACGTAAAAATTTTCTTCATTGGGAAAATGTGGACATAACTTGAGGTACGCTGAAATTGGAGGCTGCTTACGATTTTACTTATTTTAAACACCTTACTTACAGAATTAATCCGTACAAATCGGGAGGGATAGTCAGCAAAAACACCTACGAATTTCTCGCAAGGAGTTTACAAGTAAACTGCAGCTTTGTGAAGGGCTTAAGAACACAAAATCTATTCGCTGCAGTAATTTCTGCACTCACTCAAAAGAGGTTACATACTAAACTCAAGGAAGCATTAATGGTACACATAGCTATATCCTCAAAAACACAACTTATCGTATTTTGCGCGTTCAAAATGGAACTATGATTCAATTCCAACACTTTAGAGTTTTTGTTCAATTTTCTTAATATTTATAGAGAAACACCAAAACTATTTATAACTGTAAAATCTGGAATTAATTTCTTTATGGGTTTATAATTGGAGGAATATTAATTAGAATATGTAATTAACACACTAAATGAGTGAAAATTATAAGTAAGTTTATAATTAAAAATTGTAATTATAAACTTCAATAAAAATCTCTTTCCAAAAAGTTTTCATAAATACTTCTTAGAGTCAAAATATATATATTTATATTTGTAAAATTTTAATTTTTCATCGTATGGACGTTTTTTTTACCATTAAAGTGATTAATTAAACAACTAATAACTTGAAAACTACTGGAGATGTTGCAATGAAGGTTTGTATACATGCTAATGATTTAGTGTGCTATTTGCAGAATAAATTTTAAAAACAATGTTTAAAAATGTAAAATTTAGAAATTTTACCTATGTGTACCCATAAGGGTGAATCAATAGTATTAGCACTTGTTCCCATATTAAATTTGCTGATTTCGTAATAAGATTAAATTGATAGAATAAGTATAATGAACGAGGATTGGTTTTTTAAAATTTGTTTGCAAGGAAGCCTAAGGAGTATTTACACTTTAATCCCGTTGAACTGATAAGGATACCCATCGATATTTATAAAACCCATAATTTCGTTGATTTATTTTAAAATTGAATATAGTAATCAGGGTTTAACGTAGAGCATGCAGACAAGTGTTATTTTTAATTACTTACCAAGATACGAACTTTTTATTAATATCTGCTGCTTTGAAAAGTCTCTCTACAAGATTCAATCATTTTTAAAACATTAATATTTTATGACTTAATTCGTTAATAGCACATTAATAAATTGCATAGATGAATTTTTAATTACCCGAATAGTTTTGCAGAAAATAAATGTTAAATATCAGACAAATGTTGTGTATAAAATTTACACAATATGGGTATTATTGTTTAATAACATCACAACCAATCATGTTAACTAAAAATCATCTCATAAATTCTATCCTGTTATTTAAAAGCTGGTATAAAAATTTCGTTCATTTATACGAAAAGTACATCGAGTGGAACAATCTGAAAGTGAGAATGTCTTGACAAACGAAAACCGGAGAAAAGCGGGTTCAAAAATTATAAGGTTAGAAATAACACAGCTTTGACTTTATGATATTTGGTTCATATTCAGGCCCTCCTTCACCTTTTTCTGCTCCTCTGGAGATAATTTAGTATTAAAGATTCCTGAAGCCTCTCTTAAATGCTTTGTTCACTTTTATAGGAAGCTAGGATTACAGACAGGCATTTAAATTGCTACATGACATGCTTAAAGTAGAAGTTTTGAGGTTTATGATTTATGTTTATAAATTTTGGCAGGTTTTGGCTAGATGGGTATCTATAATAGCAAAATTACAAATAATATTGTAATAAACACTGTTCAATACGAAAAGTTAACAGGAAAGTTCTATAGCTAGACAATGCCAAATAACTTGTTTCCAAAAGGAATAGTTTGATTTATTTTACACACCCTATGGAAACAGAGAGATCAGATGTTTGATAATAACTTATAATAAATATGAGACAATAAAATGTTTATATGTTACTTTCGTGATTTTCTATCGTAAACGTATTTCGCTGATTGATCATCCTATGTATAAACTATGTTCACAGTTACCTGTGTACTGAAAATACTACGACCAACTTTATACCACATGTCGTGGATCACGTGCATTAGATTTATTATTATTATTATTATTATTATTATTCTTATTATTATTATTATTATTATTATCATTATCATCATCATCATCATAAAATGTTTACGTTAAGACTTCTAGCCAAAAAGATGGGCTTCAGTAAGCAAGGCAAGCTTTTTAGGCATTTTTACACCCAAAAATGTATCCACGCAAATTGGCCAAATTTCGTTGATTACCGCTAACGTCACAATGCTATATACAGAACTTAGCGTTGAAAACATTATTATTTAGTAAAACATGATCTCTCTACCGCGCATGTTTAAGCAGAGATGGAGATTTTATACGTATTGTTAGTTTTGTAGCGTCAAGCTGAAATCGAACTTCCTAATGAAATTCTGTTTTCTAGGAGTTCTCTTAATTTTAAGTTCAGATATAAAACACCTAACTCAATATTCATTAGTATAGCTTTTCAATAAATTGATACCTCTGTGCCATATTTTTTTGCTGTAAACAGAAAATAACTGCTCTTAAAATTCAGAGAGCCACTTATTTCTAATTTTATTTTGAAAGAATCCTTTACAACAATATTTATCATCAGATATTCTACTCCAGCCTCACAGATTAAACAGAGCTGCTAATATTTAAAATGAAAGTTTTTTTGAAAACTTTGGTATTAAACAACCAACCTAATAGGCATTAAGAACTTACATAGCCTGTGGAGTGGAAGGTTTTATTCACTTCTTAATCATTTGGAACACATGGAAGTTTCAGAAAAGTAGAAAGAACAGCAATGTGAGATATATCTCTGTACTTCAGGGATATTTGGCCTCGAGAGAAGGGGCATTGAAATGAAAACCATTTCTCTGCAATATTGAAACATAAAAAGTGAAATTATGAAACTAATGGGCACCTGCTTGATTACTGGTGCAAAGGAATTAGTGTTTTGAGGAATATTTACCCAATTTTCATCTATATGGCCCTAAGATTGTGTGACAGGCTAATTTATGAATTCGAAGAGCTTTTGGAGTCCTGTGTATGTTATTTTAACTACTATGTTTTAGAATGTGTTTACTGTAGCGGAGTACCACTAACATAAGTTTATGTACAGGATTGAAATTTTGCATGCAGCGTCTTAAAGAAAATTTCTACACGTGCTTTAATTTTGGTTGAAATCGCTACAAAATAAAGCCTATTTTCCAAAAAGTACATCCTAAGAATTTACAATTTCATTTCTTAGGCTATCTCTGTAAATTAGAGCTGAAATTTAATTATAGATGTATTAAATTTGTAAATTTGTTTGACTCCAGTAAGAATGAAAGTTAATATTATGCCACTAAGTGTGAAATTTTGGATTATTTTCCAAATATCCACAATAATAAAATTTACTAATCCTATGTCATTTTCCACAAAACAAAGGCACTTGGTAATTAAGCTATGGCGTTGAGTCATAAAATTAATATAAATACAAATAAATTATTATAGTAATTATTAATATTAACTGTTGTTTCATAATTTGAACACAAAGTGTTTGTATACACTCATCTGGTGAATAATTAGCTCCTAGATATTTAAATCTATGCACCCGCAGATTACAGTCTAAAATGCGTTGTGTAGTGGCGAACCTGCTTGTAGCATATTAGTTCTATCTTTGGTTATTCCGCATTATTGCACCATTCTAAAGAGACTACATAAATCTCTGAAATTAGAATTTGGCTGAAGTCTGAAAGTCTGAAAACACAATGGTACTGAAAGATCTGATAATAGAATTTCTGCAAGGGTTCCTTGTGATCCAGTTGACTGGCGGTCCGAAAAAAATATGACTTCGAGGATTTTTTTTATTAGGAATGCAATAGTTTTCCTACAACCCGTTCATAATTTTATTTATCTATAATTCCCTATCCTCTGCATCTTCATCTGCTAGTCCTCTAGACGCCATGCTTCTTCGGACTCCATCCATCACTTGCTCTCTTTATCTTCCTCGTCCTCTGTTTCCATCAGCTTTCCATTCTAGCACCATTCTTACTGTTATGTTATTTCCCACTCTTTTCACAATGTCGAATCATTTTAATCTTCTCTCTTCTATTATTTTCATTACATTCTTTCTTAGTCCATTATTTCCAGAATTTTGGCATTTCTAATTTTATCCCTTTTTGAGCTTCGAGAAGCCCTCGGCCAAAATTCCATCTTGTTGTTAATAATTTTCTTTTTGATGCCTTTTCATTGACAACGTTTGTGATCAAAGGAGGAATATAATTTGTTGTGCTACTGAATTATAAACAAGCTTTATAGTTTTATTGAAAATGTATCTGCTCCATGATAGCCAGTTCAACATTGCAATTAGTTTTCTTCTTTCACTTATTCTTTTTCTGTTTCTGATCTACTAGTTCTATCTGATTCTATGATTGATCCCAAATATTTAAATGTATTGACTGTTCTGATTTTATTTCTGATAAACTTTAACTTTTTACCCTGTTCATAATAAATATCCTGTTTTGTTAAAGTTAATATTAAAACACTACATCTTATATTCAATTAATTTTCCCATCATGTATGAAGCGTCCTCAATATCTTGTGTTATTATTACTTGGTCGTCTGCAAAAAGTAATTGATGTAAGTTGTAATCTTGATTCGTACCATCAAATTGCATTTTGGACCATTTGAATAAACAAGCATCTAAATATATATATATATATATATATATATATTTTCTAAAGCGTACTGGTGATAGACAAAATCCTTGTAACAGTCCCTTAGTGAGGTAAAGTTCCCAGAATAAATAATTTCGCAATTGTACATTGCATTTATTTCTCAAATATTATAACTTTTTGTATTTCTATCACATCCTCACTTATAAAACGCTGTTGTAATGCTTGCCATAGCAACGTTGTAGGAACACTGTATTAGGCTTTCTCTAAGTCAAGTAATACCAATATTACAACATTTTTCAAGGAGGATTCTTAAACAAAAATCTGATGTGTTACACTCACATGAACTTCTCTACTCTTGTACAAACTATTTTTACAAACGCTTATTCTCCATATGCTTCATGTTAATCGAGATATCAAGATGTTAATCTTATTGCTAATTTTCTTGTAAATGCAAGGGAAATTGGTATGTTTTAAGCGATAGTCAAATATTTTAAGAGTTGGTTGCTATATGGAGTATTCCATTCTCTTTGCATTACCAGGACAAAAAAAATCTGATGTGTTACACTCACATGACTTTCTCCACTCTTGTACAAACTATTTTAACAAACGCTTATTCTCCATATATTTCATGTTAATCGAGATGTTAATCTTATTGCTAATTTTCTTGTAGGTGCAAGGGGAATATGGTAGGCTTTAAGCGATAGTCAAATCTTTTAAGAGCTGGTTGCTATGTGGCGCATTCCATTCTCTTTGTATGTCCAGGACATAAAAAAATGAATAACGAATTCCCATTTGAGAAAAAGAATTGGAAAATTTAAGGTAATAACAAGCAGTATCTCGAAAATGGTTCACTCAAAAAAAATGTATATGACATAAATTGTGTATTTTAACGTGATATACATTTTTGGGTAGTAAAATTATGTCCATCTCTTATGGTTTACCAGTTATGCAAAAGTCGTTCACAATGAAGAAACTTTTGGAGACATTCCCAGAAAATTCGAGATATACATTTCATTTGTCATGAAAATATCTTAAACATATGATATTTTAATCATAATCGTTAAGAGCCATTTTTGAGAAAATTAAAGTTTTCGAAAAATGTTCCATGCAAAGGGTAATCTGGGGTGGGGGAATTTTCTTGAAAACCTTCGTGTCACATCTCTGGAAGATACTGAAACTAAATACCAAGTTTGGTGTTTATCCGACTGTTCGTTTCTGAATTATGATGCTGTTCAGAGACACACACGCACACACAGACACACACACGGACATGTTTCCAAAAATGCTTCTTTTTGGATTCAGGGGGTCTCAAAACATATATTTCCGGTGAAATCTCGGTATCGAACTTTTGGGTGAAATACAATACTTCCCCTACTTACTATGCGCAGTAGGGAAAGTAAAAATCTGTTGTGCTACACTCACATGACTTTCTCTACTCTGGTACAAACTATTTTTACAAACGCTTATTCTCCATATGCTTCATGTTAATCGAGATAATTGAGATGTTAATCTTATTGCTAATCTTCTTGTAGGTGCAAGGGGAATATGGCAGGCTTTAAGCGATAGTCAAATCTTTTAAGAGGTGGTTGCTATGTGGCACATCCCATTTTCTTTCCATGTCCAGGACAAAGAAATGAATAAAGTATTTGAGAAAAAGTGTAAGTATTGGAAAATTTAAGAGAATAACAAGCAATATCCTTTGAGTGGTTCACTCAAAAAAAAATGTATATGACAAATTATGTATTTTAAAGCGATCTACATTTTTTGTGTAGTAAAATTTTATCCATCCCTTATGGTTTACCAGTTATACAAAAGTCGTTCACAATGAAGAATACTTTTGGAGACATTCCCAGAAAATTCGAGATATACATTTCATTTGTCATTAAAATATCTTAAACATATGATATCTTAATCAAAATCGTTAAGAGCCATTTTTGAGAAAATTTTCGAAATATGTTCCATGTAAATGGTAATCTGGGGTGGGGGGATTTTCTTGAAAACCTTTTGTGTCGCATCTCTGGAAGATACTGAACTTAAATACCAAGTTTGGTGCTCATCTGACTGTTCGTTTCTGAGTTATGCTGTTCACAGACACACACACACACGGACATGTTTACAAAAGTGCTTTTTTTGGATTCGGGAGGCCTCAAAACATGTATTTCCGGTGAAATCTCTGTATGGAATTTTTGGGTGGAATGCAATACTTCCCCTACTTACTATACGTAGTAGAGAAAGTAAAAATTTGATTAACAGTCGATCTTGCTATCGAAAATCCGTACTGTTCTTGCATACTATGGTATCGGTTTGACTTCAAAGAATGAGGCACAAAGCTGGTACCGGTATGTCTTAATTGAATTTTAATTTTTGTCACTTGGGCGGAGGAGTTTAATCCCAGTACTAATTAGTATTACCAAAAATGCGCTTTATTATATCCGGTGCGGATGATAAGTTGTATTTATTTAATGTTACATCTTCTTCAAGTGCTAGAGAACAACAAAATCTTGTTTTTACTCCTCAGGACCGACTTTAAACATCCTAGATGGCACAGTCTATTTCACATAGAAATATATCAACTCTAAACTCAAACCAGTATAAAGAGAAGAAAATATAGGCCACTATATTAATTAATTAAGATTAGAAATTGTGTTCCTTCATAACAGTGAATGAATGCCTTACCATTCAACCACTTTGAAGCCTGGCGCACATTGAAAATTTAATTTTATACCAGATGAACTAGGTCATCTCGGAAATTGGTTTATGCCTCCTAGCACGGTTTTGAGGTTCTGTTAGGCAATTCAAAAGTAGTAATTAAAAAACAAGTTGTTTTACATATATACAGGGGGGACCATTTAAGTTGTAACTCTACAATATCTCCAAAACTAAGCGTTGTAGAAAAAATGCTTAATATTATGTGAGAAAATGAATGCCGTGTTTTATTCAGAGGAACTTGTGATGGTCATTTTACGGTCAATTTAATTTTTTAAACATGAACCTAGGTTTTTACGTTGTTTTCTCACTCCTCATAAAAACTAAACAATATTTGTATAAAGCAATTTGCTATTTTTCTTGCACCAACGTAAATAACAATGGAAATTCTGAATGGCTATGTACGAAGAGCGCAAGAATGATTTGACCTCTATGGACGGCCATCTGAGTGTCAAGTTACTTTTCGTAATTTAGAACCAAAATTTTTTATTTCGTTTTCTTATTCCTCATCACAGAATAAGGAGCTTTTTATAAACCATTTTCTACATTGTACATGGTTCTTTCACTGGTGTAGGCAATTAAACATTGATGAAAGATAGGTACACAGAGTATCCCACATACCTTAGGGTAACAAATGTTCAAATGATGCCCTTCTACCTCAATGCATTTTCCAACTCTGTGAATGAACGATTGGTGTGTCCGTAAAAGTATGTCTCAATACTGGCACAAGCATTTCGTATGCGAATTTTCATCTTGTTCGTAGTCGTTAGTGTTTCAGAATACACCTTTTCCTTACAGTAACCCCATAAGAAAAATTCTGGTGATTTAAGGTCAGGATATCGAGCTGGCCAATTAATGGGACCTGCGCGTCCTATCCAACAATCATGGTAATTGTAACTTGACCCTCAAATGACCATCCATGAATGGGCCAATCATTTATTGCGCTCCTCGCACACAGTCATTCAGAATTTTGTTGGTTTAAGAACAATTGCAAAGTGCTTTATACAAACATTGTTTAGTGAGTAGTAAGAAGACAACATAAAAAAGGTAGGTTCCCATTTAAAAAAATTAAATTGACTCTAAAATGGCAATCACAACGTCCTCCAAATAAAACACGGCTAATGAAGTTTACTTTCCCCCATAATATCAAGCAACTTTTATTCAACACACTTCTTTCTACAACGCTTAGTTTTGGATATATCGTACGGTCTCAACTTAAATGGCCCACCTATATATATTGTACAGTGTACAGCTCCCCCATTTTTTAATATATTCACGTCTTTTACTAAGTTGTCCTCCGTGGTGTTGCCTCTAGTTCCCGAGGTCGTGGGTTCTAATCCAGCAGAGGGCGATGGATTTTTTTTCGGGCGTAAAAATCCTTAACATAGCTTCCTTCGGAAAGGAAGTAAAGCCGGTGGTCCTGTGTCATAGATTTGCGATACATAAACCAACCTCAAGCCTGATAGAGAGGCCTCCGAGCAAAATTACCGGTCTTTCACGCCCAATACAGAATGGGACCCTCGGTACCACAGCAGTTAAAGAGCGTCTATAAATACATAAATAAAGTCTTTCACTGCACCTAGCCTGTCTGTCTAGCTGTAGAGAAGCTGCTTTATTTTGGACTGATTTTGACACTGGATCTATGGATCATTCTACGAAAAACGTGATTTATTACTGCATGGTACTTGTTTACACAAGAGGCCTAAGAATTAAGGCTTTCATAACTCAAAATTACAAAGGCAAACCATAGACCATTTGCAACGTTAGCATTTCGATTTTATTTGTATATATGTAATTTTCCAACTAGAATGAATATTTTATACACCAATTTCCATATTACAAGACTTTACTCAGAACCTTTGTTAATTACTGACTGAAATTACTCAAATACTTTGATTTATTTTCATTATATCTACATGAAACATAGAAATACAGTTTGATATTACGATATATGGGGAAATGTCAATTCCAGTGTAGGTACCTGGCACTCAAAACTTGCCAGAAATCTCTCTACATTCTCCCTTTTAAACATGTACTTCCAGAAATTTCTATGAGAGGCAGGTCCATTCAAGCACATTTAAATAGCAGAAAAGCAATTCATTATACATATTTCTTGTTTTTTCAAAAGAAAAACAGTACGAGGTCTACTGTAATCTGTATGTATCCAGATTCTTAATTAAGAAAGGAAAATAACATTGAAAATTACAAATCATCTCATAAGTGCAGTTTAAGAACATTTCAGTCTACATTTTAACGAAATATAATCCCAAAAACAATCATACACGAAATTTGTCTATAATGTACCTCCATTATATTATTTGTGTTTCGAAACATTAATTTACTGTATTTATGGGCTACCATTAAGGACAAATTATACACGAATTCCATGCAGCAAAAATATTAATAAAATTGAAACATTCGTATAAAGAGTAACAATATAATGTAGACGATTCATACCTTTTGCTTCATATGATCTAGTCAAAAGGAAAACTAGTGTCATAGGATTGATAAACGTGGTAATAGAAAATGATAATATAGTAAATAATTTATAGCAATGGAATATAAATCATAAAAATACTAAAAATGATTATTACACAAATTATTTCGGATAAGGGCAATTAATCCTTTTAGTGCAGGTATAACAATTTATTTTATTTTGTCCTCCATCAATCCAAAAATTTCCAGGTGTTAAAAATGTAGAGGTATAGTGCTCCAAGCTACGACAATCAGGTCCATAACTTTGATGTTATGAAGGATGCATAGTTGGAAGAAGCAGGAAATAAATAATATTTAATGTAGTTAATAAATCAGAGCACGTTTATTAACTTGTAACATTTCATTTTACAATAATTATCAGCAACTATATGTAAATCCAAACATAGGATTATTTAATTTATGCATATTTAACCTAAAAAAATTAAATTGAGTTTTATTTATGGACGCTCTTTAACTACTATGGTTAGCGTTCCATTCTATATTGGGGTGAAAGGCCGGAAATTTTGCTCAGAGGTCTCTTTATTAGGCTTGAGGTTCCATTTACGTGTCATAAATCTACGACATGGGACCACCGGATTTGCTTCCCTTCCGAACGAAGTCATGCTAAGGATTTTTGCGCCCGACAGAAAAAAAATCCAACGCCCTCCCCCGGGTTTGAACCCGCGACCATGGTAACACATGAGGTCCTGCTTTAGGAATATGGTAATTGTAACTTTCTGCATAACTGCAATGTAGTGTTGCCTAACTAATATTTCAGAGAATATTTATCAACATTAACAGAAGGAGATCCTATTATGCAATATTCACACTAATTTCTCTCTCCATTAAAATCAAATGTATTCCTTACATATTATTCGGTTCTGTTTAAATCTTATAACATCAAACTAAATTATACAATATTCAATCACATTCAAAAGACTTTCACAGGATATTAAGAAAAAGTTAAAATTAAAACATTTTATTTGCCATAACAGCACGTGAAACACAACATTTTAACAACGATTTTGCAGTCATTTTAGAGGCCATTACAGAGAAACATCTTTGCATATAAAGGGTTATTTGGGTCCGATGATTTTCATAAAGATATTTCCATTGAAGTATAGAAAAACGATGGGCTTCGCTAGATTTGATTTAGTATTTATCTGTCTTGACCTGTTTACTTTTGCCATACCCATACACACACACACATGACAAATGCACTTTTTGAATTCAAGAGACCTGATATGAATTTTTGGGTGGGATACAATACCTACTTCCTCTACTACTAGAATTAAGGGCAGAGAAATCTGTAATATCAATAAACTATGCAATAAGTATGAGCATAAATGAGTACAGATAGAAAAAATCATTAGATATACAGCACATTTTTTTTCCTCCTTTACTTTCCTGTAGTAAATACAGGAGGTATTGCATTCCACCCAAAAATTTGATACTGATATTTCATACGAAGTACACGCGTTGAGAATCTAAGAATGTGACACGAAGATTTTCAAGAAAATCTCCCAACTCAAACTACCTTTATATGGAAAGACGCTCGTTAGTTTTCATTTTCTTAACAATGCCTCTGACGATTTTAACTACAATAACATATATTTAACATATTTGCAAAATGTATATCCTGAATTTTTTAGGAATAGCCGTAAAATCCTCTTCATTCGGAAGACGTTAAGAGACAGAAAAATAATTACGGCTAAAAATATAGATCTCTTTAAAACACTGAATTTATTTCAAATAACTTTTTATAGTATCAGCCATTTCCGAGATATCTTAATATTTGGTTCCAGTGTCTCTATTCTCCTGTTTCTTGCGATGTCATGGAAAGAGTATGGACTTTTAAAGGATTTTAAACACCTGACTATGAATTCAGTTTCCTCTTGTAACTAAAACGAAATGTGTAATGAAACTATATCTGCAAACATTCAACATGAAGCAGATAGAAAAAATAAGCTTGCGTAAGCAAGGGATGTAAAAGCAATATAAAAATAAATGGTAGTGAGTAGAAAACCATGTAAATGTACCATATTAGGCTTTTCCCAAGTGCTTATCGTTATTTTTTTCTCATGGTCATGCAAAGAGCCTAGAATTTCAGAAGCATTGCATAATGCCCCGCTTTTTAAGAAATCCGACTATCGCTTTAGCATTTTATCTTATGCCTAAAACGAAATGTGTAGTGATCTTGAAGTTAAATGTGATCTTGTTAATTTTTTGTGACATTATTATTAATCTTTTGTGATCTTGTACTTATATTTTGTAATTTTCTTCTATGAAGTGTTTTGTATTCTGGGTACCTGCGGTCAGCCGAAAATGTCGGCCAGTTGTTCCTACAGGGAAATATATATCTTAAGAAGATAGAAGAATAAGCTTTTGTAAGAATATTTTGTAGTGGGTAGAGTAAGTCATGTAAATGCAACACATAAGATTTTTTTTAAAATAGTCTGTGCTATTGTGGATAAAGGGATAATTAATTTTGATAAGCAATAGGCATTTATCAAGAAGGAAGTTTTGATTATTTACGGTAAGGATAAAGATGATTATCCGGGCTAGGGATGTAAGCTGATAATGCTAAACTCAACACGACCGGTTCATGTCCGGACCTCCCTTAGGCTAGTCGCACAAACGCTCAAGAAGTTTTTCTCTTTTTCCAAAAGCTGCAACATGCAGCTAGGGTAGATGGAGAGCGGTACGGTGGAAGGGGTGTGGAGAGAAAACCGCTTTAGAGATACGAACCCCGGCCATTGCTGTGTGCAAACGAAACGGTTCGAACCCTAGCGACAGCAGAAATTAACTCTGCACGCATGCGTCCTGTGCCATTTCCCCCACCAACGTCACCACATCGCTTCTCTCGACACGTTCCCGTAATTACTTAATTTTCTATTTGCTTTTGTTTTCGTCAAGATATTTTTCATTTTTTAAAAATATTGTTGTTACTATACGCGACCCTTAAAGTTTGTATATTTGGTTTCAATTAATTTTACGATTTTTGTTTTATTTGGAGTGTAACATTGGTGATTGGCATGAGTTCTGACCGGCATGTAATTTATTGCTAATATTTAATGAAAACTATTGATTGAACGTGCTGCGATGTCCTGCAGCAGCGTACAGGGGTCAAACCAGCGAGCTTCAGCTCGACATTCTATAGCAGTGTTTTTTTAAACTACCTTTGTTAATTAAAGCAACGGCGTACAAATTTACAAGTTGTTACGTAAAAGAGACGAAATTTATGTAATGAACAAATGACTAAATTACTAAATTGGAATGCTTAATTATAAGAATTACGAGTTTATAATCAAATATTATATAAATTATAAATTTATAATTTGTAACGTAAAAATGAAATAACGAATTTCATTCTGTGAAATTAACAAATTATTAAATTGGAATGCTAAATTATAATAATTAAGAGTTTATAATGGAATATAACCTTCTTAACTTCCTCTACTATTTACCTTTGATGGTAGAGGAAGTACTTTACGTGTATTACATCCAACAATTCAGTACCAAGACTGAACTAAAAAAATACTTAATTTCGTATATCAAGCCGGCTTCCTTAAAGTATACAACGGTCGAAATTTTCATTACGTTTTCATAACAATCATAACACCTTTTATATATTAACATTTTCATCCTATTTTAGTTGATCAAAACAACTGTAACTATTTGGATTAAAATGGCATGTTTGAGATATGGACTCGACAAATAAAAGCAAACGTTGAATCTCCTGTGAATGTGACTGCACTTATCATTTAGTATCCGCAAACCTAGGTCTTCAACTCTGCAACCTCTTCTGTCTAATTTCCAGATTTTCAAAACGTTCCACATGACTTAATTTTACGTTGTTCAACGCAGAGCTTCATAAAAATAAATTATCACATTAGTTTTAATGATTTTTATTGAAATAAAATTCTATTCAAATTAGAATTTTAATTACCTACATTATATTTTTAGGTTAGAAGACGAATAACAATACAGAATACTAGAAGAGTCTTCCCACTATTGGTGGGGCATCCGGAGCTGCTTGTGTGAATGTCTAAGGAATACAATACGTTAAGCTGCTTAAAATCCATTTTTCCAAAAATAAAATAGATGTTAGAAGTCTAAATTGTTTTTCTTCTAGTTTTGAAGTAGCTTCAGCTGGAGCGACTATTTCATGTTAACAAATAGAAATTTTCCATGATTTTGCAAACTGAAAATATATAAGGTGCTCATAACAAAAATTTGTTCCAAGTATTTTAATAGTTGATATCACTATGGAACGATAAAAATTGCCCATATTTTATGGAATAATATATATAGCTTCTGGACTACTACAGGCAGAAAAATCTTTCTCCATAAGCAGATTTTTTAAAACTTCCGTGCAATCCTTTAGATTTTTCGAGCGTTTTTCGATATATTTTTTATTTTTGATTATGATTTTGTTTTTGCCTTGATGTTATACTTTAATACTTATTTTTTTAAAATAATTATCTTTCAAATGTAAGCAAAATTGTACCTGGTGTCAAAATTAAAGTGTGATTCCGCTTCTAGATTTCACTAATATAACTCAGCATTTCTTTTTTCGTTTTAAACATCAGCCCATCACAGTGGCACAAGGATGCTTGCGTTATTTTTTTTCATTAAAATACTTGAGATACTTCTTCATTTTGAACTCTGTCAAGTTGGTGCTATTGCCGGAGGGGAGAGAACAGATGCATCTTGAGAAAACCTTCTTGAATTTTCTTAATTTCTTTTCGGGGGGAGTGCGTGGTAAGTAAAGAAAATTAAATTGGATATTTTCTTTTTAAATTGATTTCATTATCTTTCGGTCCCTCGCTCTCCTCGAGGTTTAGTTTTCTTGATTGCTTCCATGATAAATTTCCTGTAGAGAGAAAACTGGAGGAGACGCTGTGCGTCGACCGAGGTTGTTCGAGGCATTATGGTAAACACATTTCTTACTTTTACAAAATGCAAAATAAAATTAAAATATCGAAATTGGTATTACGTTGTTGGAAAAGTATTTATTAATAAATCTTAGTATTATTTTCTCCAATTTTCACAACTTTTTCCCTTATTTTCCTTATAATATGTTTCATTCTAGCTTTATACCGTAGTTAGTTACTTGCCTCTCTATGTAATAATTCAGAAAGAAATAAGTTTGAAATTGGAATGCAAAGACTCACAGAACTTAGTTCATACAATGTGGAATTTACTTAATTCTTAACCCAAATTAACACAAAGAATATAGTATGTACTCAACGTATACTTACTAAACCCATTTCCTAGAAAACATGGAGCACAATAATGAATTATTTATAGTAGCGCATATCGAACAATGTCTTCCGAAATCTTCCGCATAAATTCCAATATAAATATAATAACATATATTTCAACATAAATTAAATAAAATTATAGCGCTTGTATACATGTGTGTGTAGGTTAATCCCGGAAACCATTCATCTAATTTTGATAATCCATCTTTGACAAACACTGTTCTTTCAGAGGGTAGTAAGCTACATATATATAGCAATTCCAAAACTTTATAAATTAGGTGTCATGGGGCAATTTTCAAATTTATGTCGGCCAGCTTCAATTCCACTTCGTTGAATACATTCAAGGATTTATTTCGCACTTTAGCAGCATCTAAACATCATAGTAATTTTTTAAAATTGTGCAATTATAGGTGTTGCATATATGTCCATATCACCGGTTTACCCTTACATTTAGCCGAACTTCATTATCAAGAAGTATTTTTGTTTTGGTTTTGGCAAAACTTGATTCTCTTGGATTTTAGAATCTGGCAACAATTATAAACTACCTTATAGCTTCTAATGCTCTTAATTTCAATTCCCAACACACAAAGGAACACTCTTTGTTCTATCTAGAGGAAACTTTGTAACAAAAGCTATCTGAAACCTCTCAAAGACTACCCCTACTACATTTTCAACCACTTATGTAGAAATTATATAGTATCTAGACATAAAATTTTTAAATTTAGCCTTACGTTTATTTTAAACCCCTTAAAGTCAAACATATATCACTTGGCCAGTAAGGACACAATTGTCTGCGATATAGCTGTAAGATTTGACGAGAATTAAGGACATTTTACAGCTTCAATACACCTATTCATATTTTAAACACATTTGCATAATTTGACCTACTGATAAATCTTTGAAGACTTACACTTTAGGTATGAGTAAAAATTGTGAATAGTCACGACTATAAAATACTACCCTATTCTTATATTCAACCCCTTAAAGAATGCATCCAGGCAACACCGTGTAAGACAACTACTAATGCACCTTCTACATAGCGTGGAATGAATTTTAAATCTGTGCTGGATCTTAAAGCAAATGTCGTATTCCCTTTCTTAAGCAGTTGCGTAAATAACTATCCATTTCTGTTAGTTTATTTCCAGTAACTAATAGAACTGCATTGTGCATGGAGTCAGCATTAAATATGATTTTTAAGTTTTTTTATTGAAAGTTATTGCTATGAAATAAAGATCCATTCCCAAAATAAGGCCACTAATACAAGTAAACAAGAAACATTATAGTACTCTACCCAAGCTACCATAGCTTTAAGGTTTCCTTTGCTTTAATCGGGTATAATGCTCTATATTTGGAAGGAAACGCTGCAGATTTCAATTCAAGGTAAATATGGACAAAAAAAGACATATTTATGTTTTCGGTTTTTAAGTAAAGCACTTGTTTGGATCTTCAGAAATGTATAATTGACTTATTTTTATTCGATATTCTCTTTCCACATAGTTACATTAGTATATAATTTCTTAATATTACATTTTCAACTACTCAAAATATTTCGGTTCGGTAAGCTCAAGAGAATGTGTCATCCCTAAATGACAGATACAAATTTAGTGCTGATCAATAAATAAATTAATAAAAATTGTTTACTTAAGTATATAACATTTTTAAGAATAAGATATTAGGTACCTATTTTAAAAATATTACTTGCAAAATTTACAATTTTGGACTATAACTCTGTAGGAGCCTTTATAGTTGTCTTTAGAAAATTATCAACCTTTTGTCTTATTATGTACTGCGCGAGAAACTAACTAGTAGTAAAGTATCATATTAATTATTGGAAATATTTAATAACTTATAGAAAAAAGAGGTATAAAATTCCTTGGCATTGGCTTTTTCTTACTACTGTACTTTGCATATTTAAAATATAAAAGGCGGTAGCTGTGATTACTTCATGTGTTAATTATATTTGCTATAAAACATAAGCATTTAACATAAAATTTACACTCCACTCAATAACTATTATAAATAATTTTTCATGTATGTATATGTATAGAGATTGATACAAAATCCAAGTGCTTCAGTGCCCCAATTGCATGTGATTCAAAGTTACCCCCAAAAAGTATTCAACACTGTGCGAAAAAAAATATGATACGCTATATTCATACGTCTTTCCCTACTCTTCCATAAACTATTCTATCAAAATCTTATTCTTATGTTAATCGAGATAAACTGTCATTCTCTTAATCGAGATGTAGGTATAAGGAGGATACAGCTGGCTAAAGTTTCTTAAAAAGCGGATCGTTACATAGTGGCATTGAAATTCTATATTGTTTGCATGACCAATAAAAATGCCGAATAGGGACCTACAACTAGAAAAAGGCATATCTCAGTAAATTATTAGCGTTAAAAAATTGACATAAATTGTGTGTTCAAGCCTGCATTTTTTGTGCAGCAAGATTTTGTCTTATCTTTTACGGTTTACTAATTATACGAAAGTCATTCAGAATGACGAGAACTTCACGGGATATTCCCAGACAATTCAAGATACACATTTTGTTTTTCATACAAATATATTGAACATGGTATTTTGATGGAAATCGTTGTAGCCATTTTTGAGAAAATAAAAATAACAAAATAATTTCCATGTAAAGAGTAGTTTGAGATGATGGGATTTGCATGAAAAATCTTTTGTCACATCCTCTCGTTTTTTAATTGTGCTGTTCAAAGATAGACAAATACACAGAGAGCTTTTACTAAAAATGCTTTTTATTAAGTGGGCATCGAAATCTCGATATGCAATTATTGTATAGAATACAATAATTCCCCTACTTATTGTAGGTAAGCAGTATAGAAACTAATAACACGATTGTATTAAAGTAGATAATTAGGTGTTCTCAATTATGCACACTTAAGCAATGTATCAGCAGCAGTTACAAACATATTTTATTTAATTTGGTAATTTCTTCATAACATAAAATCCTGTAGAATTTCGGGTTTTCTGATGCAAAAACTAAACTAAATCTTGTGATAGCAAGATATGAAATGTTCAGATATCATTTGTTTTTTGAAAAGTCCTTGCTTGGAAAGTTATGAATTTTAAAACATTTCATCTTGTGTATAACTTCCAAATAAAAGATTCATATAACGTTTATAACAATAAATTCTAACTATGCACCATTGAGTGCCCTCTCAAATTTATTTAAAATATCTGTATATTAGATGGTTTTAAGTTACCAAGGTAAAACATAATTCACTGAAACAGTACAAGCTGCTTGTTTGTAAAATAAACTACCGAGAAGCGCAAAGACAAGTTAAAACTTAAAACAAACTTATGGATATTCCTCAATGGAGCACGCCTGATAATATTTCAGCAGTCGTTTTTACCTTTTAGAAAATTATTTTTACTTCTCCCTAATTCCTAAGAACATTTTTATAAATGTACTTAGTTTTATTTTAAAGATATGTTAGGTACTTTTAAATAAGCAAATGCTACATAATTTATAATACCATTCAAATTCGACTTTGAACAATTGCTCCAGTCCTTATGCTCACGTCTTCACTTCTCCGAATACGTGATTACATCCATTTAATTTTTTATTTGCGTAGCAATTACTACAGTTCTTGGGTCAATATTTCTCCGTGTTATCTCACAGTGATGTAACCTTCCAGCCTTTCGTTACAAATGTACCATTAACCGGGCGTTTCATTATCAGTCGAAAGGAAGACTAGATGTAGAAAGACCTTGTCACTGCTGAGAAGACTACTACTACAGGTCATGTTGACCTAACCTGATGGTTTAGGATGATTGTTATGATGACAATATTGTGAGCTTCTGGGATAAGCCACAAAAATACATTCTTTAATATAACCCATATAAGCCGAAAGAATTGAGATCTATAGTTTATGAAGAGCAAGTTGAAAGAATAAAGCTGGTGTTATTACTGACCATTCTTGTATTCCTTCAAAGCTGTAAACATTCAACATTCTTTCAATCAATGAGAAATGCACCTTTCACTTTATGATAGGTTTGGAGTACAAGTCTCCCAAAACACGAGGGCTGTTTTTAAAGTAGGGTCCACTATGCAATAAAATAAGAGCTGCTGAATAGTTGAGCTTACCTAATTTTTTATTCCATTCTATACAACTTAACCTTTCTTTTCACATAGTTTTCACAATGAATTAAATTCCCTTTCTGGTGTAGAATAAATTTTAGTGACTTCTCCTAATAGAAGTTAGTCCATAAAGCATCCTACAGTTTCTAAAATTCATTTTTTCTGTGTCTAAGATTCCATAGTAGAATAGATTACATTTGGTATCGTTGGTTTAAAGGAACAGATTGAAACTAGTGGTTCGGAAGTTAATTATTTATCAAAGAGTTGCTGAAAGGAAACAATTGTGAATCTACAAGTTAATATGAAGTTAATTAAAACAGGAGACTCATTATTTATGTCCTTTAAGAACCTTTTGAGCATGTGCAGCATATATCCCCTAAGAGGTTGTTGCAGTTCACTTTCACTATAGAAACATTTAACTCCAGAAACAGCTACACATTTCCTAGATGTACTGGCGGCGGAAGTCAGTGATGAGGACCAAAAAACTTATGCTACGCTAAGAAAACGTAAAAACATTGCTAATTGGTAGAAAAGTAGTGTAAGGTTTGCAGATTTGGCTAAAAAATATTCAGTAGTTGGTACTTTATTGCAAAACAACCTTACTTTTAAGGCATCCCTCATATATTGCCCAAACCTCGGCGTTCACCTTAAAAACCTCTGTTACAATACCAGTTACATCATGTTTTAACTGAATGGTAATTATACTATACGAAAATATCTCCTTTAGCGTTGAATAAAACGGTATTTATATGTTTATCTTAAGTAGAATATTATTGGATTTGCTGTGGTTAAAGTATTGAAGTGATCTTTGAAAAACTTCACACAAAACGTCTCTTGTTCAGTAGGTATGTGGTTTTGAAACATTTAAAATCCTCAAGATTTCTAGAGATGTAACGACTACATTAAAAAAACCATAACTAAAATGTGAGTGTTAAGACAAGGCTTCGCCATGAAAATAAATCACAGTATGACGACTTTGCAACGGGTTCAAGACCATTTATTTTCTACATCAATAAGTTCAAATGTGGCTATTCGAATACTCAAGTATTACAGTCAACAATATTATCATTGAAAAAAATCCACGGTATGATCAACTAAAAGCGTATAGAATACACAATTTTAAAAGGCAAATTCACAGTATCCTGCAAAAACTTACACTTTAAAATCAGAATGCAAAAGAAACACATGTAAAGAAACTTTACATTTGTGAAACATCTCAGATAAAATATGGAGATGTTGAAGAATATCCAGTGTTAAAATGAGGGAATCAAATTAAAATATACACAAATATCGCCAACCTCCTCTGCATAGGATAAATTCGTGCTAAAATGAGAGCCACATTTGTATTGTTTTCACAGCTATATTGTTGAGACAAACAGTTAAGTATAGAACAAAACAAATATTGCAACGCACATCAGAAATTGTATTTTAACTGCATTTTTTTCAAATGAAACATGTCCGTTCACTTCAGGAAAATGTCATTAGAGAAAATTATAGTTTCGGTTTTTTTTAACAAGAGTTCATGGTAAATACTTATTGATATGTCGTGATGTTATAGAAACATTTAAATAATTTTTAAATATATTTATTTTAGGTCGTACAACAAGTGCATAATGAAATCCCTTTTAATAATATTATACACTCTACTCCAGATGTACAGCAAATCTTTGTCTATCACTACCAAATGTACTTTTAAACATTCTGAGGAAATATCCTTAATACATTTTCCATCGACCTGCAACTTAAGTTTTACCTGTAGCGCAAACTTACACTAAGGCTGCAAAGTGAAGCAGTATTTCATAATAAATAAGGAATGTTATAAGTTTTTGTTTATTTTCTAGTCTTACATTTCTATTGGATAACACAACATATTATTTGAAGGTTTCAACTTAACTACTTGGGCAACTAAATCTAATATTCTTAAATAATACACAAATTACATTTTAGAGATTTCACAATGGAAAAATGCCTACAGGTAGCAAATACGCAAGAAAATATCCAGTACGTGAATAATTCTTAAAGAGCGTTGTAATTTTCCTAAACTAATTAATAGTAATTTATAATTTATCTTGAACGCCAAGCACATTATAGCTGTGGAGAAATTCATTTCTTACGATTGCTTTCTTTAAGCTTACCTGGCATTGCTAAAATTTTCAAAATCAAATCGAACAGCACACAATAAAGATAATGTGGCAATACATGCATCCTGAGATCAAAACTTTGTATACCAAGACAAGGCAATGTTTTTTTTATTCCCGAAAACTAGTAACAACGGTATCTTAGAATGCTCGCCTGTTTCTTCAGATCCGCAGGGCTCATATTTTGTTTTGGGTACATTATGTAGATGTTTTAATGATATAATGCTGACAGTATTTCTACACTGTCCTTATATTTGTGATTTTCTGCCACCTGTTATTCGTTAAATAACGAGGAGCACTGTCCCCTGGGAAGAAAATTAGTTTCCTCTTCTCTCTTTCTTGGATTAAACTTACTTGCTCGTTCCGGCTTCATAGATACATCCAGAGAATCTTAATCCCCTCTTTTTCTTCTCGGTTCTTAGATAGGGGCTGCTTTAGGATATCAGTTTTTTTCATTCTTATTAAATGCTTAAAGTTTGAGGCAGTATTTTAACACTTAAATGATTTCAGTTTAATTATATAATGCTTATATTATTATGTACATGTTAATAATGTTATGTGAATGTATTAGGTAATTTAACAATATAGCAGCTGTGATAATAATGTGTAAAAAGTTGTTAACAATGAGGTAACAATGAGGTAAACTTGAGGCAATAATGAATTTTAGTAATTCTCGGAGCAACAATAATGTAATTTTTGAGACAGTTTATAAATAGCCAATCAACAATCGGAAAAAAGCTTAAGTTAAATAAAAGTATTCTATTGGAGTAAGGTTAGCCAATCAGAAACCGAAATAGAGCAAAGTGTACAAATTCAGAAGTCAGTTGCTAGTAGACAGCGTTCCCAACTGGACGCGAGACGCGTCCTCGAGAAGTTTAATACGTATCCAGTGTGAGACAAAAAGAGTTTACATGTTAAAAAGTACAAGTAGTTAATAAAAGAATCTCACAGCTCTCTATATAAGTGAATTGTTATTTAATCGTGTCAAGGATTAATAAAAGAAGTGAAGTAAAAATTATAATTTGTGTAAGTCCACATTCTTAGCCGCACCAAGCCCTGTTAAGAAATTCATGTCTCTATAAATTAATACTGACGCACTCGAGGTAAACATAAATATATAATATTTAAAGTAACAGTCAAATTACAAAGTTAATATTTTTAAACTTGGGGCGAAGGCTACCGGAACTTTGTACCATACGTGCGGTTGCAACTACTTCAAGTTCGGCCCCCCAACAGTCGAAATACAATACAACTCCTCCTTCAAGACAACCTACATAAAATTGGCTTTTCATAAGTGAAGCAACAATCTTCCTCAAGGTGTTTCCGCTGTTTACCATTTATTTTATCATCTAATGATTCTGTTTTTAGTTCTGTTTTTACACCTTAACATTTTATTATTGTTACTAATGTGGTGCAGCCACCTGAGGGATTTCGTTTCCGGGACTATATGCTGTTTGTATTTTATTTCGAACATTTCCTTGTATTGTGCCACAAACTGCTCGAACTTTGTTACCGTAAGTAAAAGGTAAGTCACGGCCTACATACTTAAAATGTGTCGTTTGTTCTAAAACTGTATTTTTCTAGAACAAGTTGAATCTGGTTCTGTTCCCTTAAACTACATTATTTTTCTTTTCAGCGGAAATTTTAAAGATTTAGGACTTTATGTAATATATAGAGTGATTTCTGCTAATTATCTTCAACTAGTGTGTCAGTACATGATCGTCTGCAGTTGGACAATTATAGAGGTAGTTTTATCGTGATATTATTATAGGATATACTAATAATTTCTGTATTTTTAAAAAATATGGTCAACGCGTATGTCAAATCAGTTTATAGACTACATTCTTGTGTAGTTAAAATCTTAAGAGCTTTTTAGGTTAAAAAGGGAAGATTGTTACAGCCTAAAATCTTGATGTATGTGCTAAGAGGATTCCATTAAATTATATAACAATAATCAACCATAGTAATTAGCATTTGTTGTAATCAATTATTCAACTTAATGAAAAGAATTTCACATTTAACACTCTGGGAATCGGTCCAAGGATGTATACGATTAGATATAGTTACATTAGGATCTTTCTGGAAAGTTAAATATGTAGAACTGGTACCAATATTTATATAGAGGGTTAGGTTATACATATGTTTCTACACAGAAGAAAAGAAGCTCCATTTAAATTTTGTTTAAATAAGGGGTAAAAGCCCAAATTGCTAAATTAGATACTTAGGCATTATAAATTGGTATTTGTACTTATTTACCTAATATTTTGAAATTAACTTTTTTACTACTACATTAGTGTTGCCATTACGCACCTATAACTTGTAGCACTACTTGACCACAGTTTTTGCTGCTCTCGTTTGTAAGTTCAACGAGAAACAGCAGTATTTATCTTACATGAGTTTGGAGAATCTTTTATTTCTGTAAATCTAACAGAAAGCGCCTTCTTATGACTCTTATCCTCAGTTAGCTTTCCTGTAAGTTTAGCATTCTTCGTAACCATACAAACATGTTTCAGTCTATTCAAGAAGTATATTCTAGTTTAATACAGAATTACCAGAAATGTAATTAGTATTTGATTTTATTTTTATGGTTATAAAAAATATGCCTTTTGAGTGTAATAAGAGAAAAAAATAGTATGAAGAGCACATGTAGAAAAACCCACTGTAAACCTTCCGTGATACGCAACGCCCGGTTGCACTCGGATGTGCAGTGCATTGTTCTAGTTAAATATACTATTAAATACTGGTCATTCCACATGAAGATTTGTGAATATGAACCAAGCCTTTCTTTAAACTAACATTCACAGTATTTAACAACGCCTGACTTCGAATATGTACTTGGTAAGCATAGAATGCCTCTCAAATGTAGGATAATGACGTTTCTCCTGTACAGATATGGAATTAAATTTTTCGGCCTTCCTCATTTGGCAACCTTGCTTAAAACTGCGAGGAAAATTGTATGTTTTGATACAAATGAACAAAAATCTGAAACGAGTAGCCGAGGTTTTAAGACACGGACTCGTGAACGAAAGGTCCGCGGTTCAAATCCTACCAGAACTGTCCCTGATAGTTCTTTCCCAGGTTTTTCTCACTCCTCATAACTGACAAAGGCTGGGGACATTTCCTTCCTAAATTTCCTTTCCAAATATCATTTCATTTCATGTATCATCATGGTCCATCACATGTGATGCCGTATGCAGTAAGGACGTCAAACACTAGCAAAATATGAACAAAAATCAACATGATACTGTCTAAAATTTTAAGTTTTAATACATATGGAAAGACACTATTTTGGGGGGGAAATATTTAACAAAAGAAGAATAAAACTGAAATAACATGGACAGACGAGAGAAAGAAAGTCACAGACAATGACTGAGAGAACTACGGATTCAAAGGAAAACAAAGAAACGTCTCTAAGTACTTTACGTATTCTTAAATAGGCGCTTTAGCAATTTAACAATAATAATAGTAATAATGATAATAATGGTTTTCCTACATGGAATAATAGGACTGCATATTTGTATTAACTTATATTACAGTGAATTACATATATGTGCGTGGGGACCTACAAAAGCCAAACGATACTACATTCTTGGTAACATTTAAGATGGTTTTAACTAATCCATCGTCTAGATATACAAGCACGTATATTGGGGAATTATCAACTTTTAAGGAAAATACGCGCCAATGCTTTAAAGAAATGAGCAAAAAAGTTGAACTGCCGATAACACTGGGTCAGAGAAAAAAAAGAAGGCTAAATGGCTAAAATTGGAACCGAGGCTGTGATTTTGGCATTTTGCAGCTTAATTAGAAGCAAAAGCCGAGAACGAGTAAGAAGTGGATGGAGGAAATGAAGAAAGACAATGGAGGAAGAGTGAGGGTGAGCTTTTGTACGCAAGAGTCGGTGTTGCGCCAAACTCTACCTTTAATCCATTCGCAATTAGGCAGATCGAAAATTCCTTCAATAATATATTTAGCTTCTATCGTCTTTTTAGTTAATTTATAAAATAATATCATTGTTTAACTTTAGAAAATGACACAAATGTAACATATGCCGAATTAATACAATATTATCGAGTTGTATATCCAATGCGATGAAATAAACATTAGTGAAATACATAAAGAATGTTATGGTAACACAAATGTGACGTTAATTACTTCTTAAGAGTACCTATATTAGTGCTATCCATATTTAAAAAGGTTAACCTTGATTTGAATTCTCAATACCTGTTATACAGTAGAAACACTCCTGATAGAGGAAAATAATAATTTTAGAAGAGAATGTACATGTACGAACAAAACGTTCGTAACTAACAAATAGTTATTCGTAAAACGAGGGAAATAGATTTCCAACTTTAGCACTTGTAGACTTGAGAAAACTGTAAAATAGCTAATTAACAACATTTATTTTTTGTACCATAAGGCAAAAATTGTAATTAAAGAAAATAATTTTACAAGTTACACCTTTTAATAAAGGGAGGTGTAAAGCAACGCTTCACTTTTTTATCTACTCCTTTTAGTGTATATTACGACGACATGCATGATATTTTTTAAATTGAGTTTTGTTTCTGGACGCTCTTTAACTGCTGCAGTCCTTAGCGTCCCATTCTATATTGGGCGTGAAAGACCGGTAATTTTGCTCACAGGGCCCTTTATCACGCTTGGGGTTCTTTTACGTGCTGTAAATCTACGATACGGCTTTACTTCCCTTCCGAAGAAAGCCATGCTAAGAATTTTTACGCCCGAAAAAATTCATCGCCCTCCGCCGGGTTTGAACCCGCAACCTCGGGAACTAGAAGCTGGCATGGTAACCACTATCACGGAGAACGACTGTAATGTTTTTGATGCTATGCATATGTATAAAAATAAAGTAACAGAATAAACAAAGAAGTCGTTCAGAATACAGATCTCAATATGCTATTATACGCAACTCTTAAAAAGTTCAGATAATCGTAAACGATCTCCAAATACACATTAAGTAAATCGAAGAAAACTACAAAAGAAAATTTCTTTAATAAGACAAATTATGATTTGCATAAATACAGCGTATAAGAACAAAAATATTAGCATATGGCAATAATTGAATGTTTATTAACTAGGATGCAAAATAAGCAACAAATACAACCTTTATATAAACAGAAACCATAAGAATGTCAGTAGATATATGGCACTGTAATAAGCTTTAAAATAACGAGAACCACAAATTGAAATTATATAAAATCATGGGCATACAAGTAAATTTATGGATTTTGGAACAGAAAAATAAAAGCCACGTTCAAGGAGAAGTTTTGAGATTTCTAGGAGCTGTTAGGGGTGATATAAACCACGACAGAATGTATAACGAAAAAAATTCATGATTTGTTACATAGAAGAAATATCGCAAACGGAAATATGTAATTTAATTAAAATGGACACTAAAAGTCTGTCAAGAAAGTAATTAAATTACAAACCAAAAAAGGGGTGGATCTGCAGGATGACTTTTGGAGAGATAGAGGGAAGAAGTGGAAGAAGAGTATATCCAATAACCAATTTCGACTATCAATTACAATGATAATCGGTAGAGACTTCAAATTTTGCTCATGTTATTTTCACCAATCTTCCTCAGTTTACAAAGAGGTTCTGTGACTTCCTTAATCAAGTTACTAAATAAGGTATACATATATATATATAAATATATATATATATATATATCAACATATGTGGATGATTTCCTATAACTTGAAATACCAAATAAGTAATTAGGAAATATTTATTATTTTATATTTTTGTAAGATTATATATCTTGCAGAAAAACATTACAAATAGAGTCAATTTAAATTTTTTAAATGGGAACCTACAATTAGGGTGAATTTATATTGACCCTAAAATGACCATCACAAGGTCCTCCAAATAAAATGGCTAATGGAATTTACTTTACCCCATAATATGAAGCAACTTTTATTAAGGACATTTCTTTCTGCAACGCTTAGTTTTTTAGATATTGTACATCTCAACTTAAATGGTTCCACCCTGTGTGTAGCGCAGCTTTTGAGATGGTGAAATTTCTATAAGAGGCGCCTTGTTTTTCCCAACCAAAGCTAATATTTTAGGGATACTTTATTTAAACGTTTGTTTTATGCTATTAAGCTTAAACGCTAGGGTAAAACTTGTTCAAAAAAGTTCATGAATAGAGGACTATTTGCTTCAAGAAACAAGAGTCATTCTTGCGTCGAAATAAATAGAAATTGGAAAAATTCTTAAAGAATCTTATTGATGCTGTGATGACAGAAAAGTAATTTTATAGAAGCATAGAAACCAAAGACTAATCAGATATGGTTTAATTTCTGGAGGGCACTCATTCTACAAAGGCAAACAATGTGAAAAAAAATGCGGGGTTTAAACGTATAACCTTCGTTTATTTCTTACAATGTATTTATGTTTAAGTGTTTAATAATACAGTTGAAAGTTATTTATACCGCAATTTATGGCATTTAAATGCTGTTACTGGTAAACGCTACAGGTGAACTAATATGAGTCAAATAAAAATATAAGGTTAAGTCTCTCAAATGTACAAGGACTGTGCAAGAAGTACCGACCTACCAAAACACACAAAAATGTTGGGAAAAAGCATCTTTGTTTCTCTACATAGTCTCCTTTCAGCTCGACACACTTTTTCCAGCAATGTTCAAAAGCCTATTTATATTGAGAACCGTCGAGTTCTGCAAAATAGTCATCAACTGCAAACTCCACGTCTTCATTGTTGGCAAATCTTTTACCACCAAGCCATTTCTTCAACTTTGGAAACAGAAAATAATCAGAGGGGACTAGGTCTGTTGAATAGGGTGCATGAGGAAGCTATTTTAACTTTAACTCAATGATTTTGCCATAGTGATAAGGGATGTGTGAACTGGTGCATTGTCTTCATAAAACAGAACTTCCCTTCCACTAAATGCAGCCGTTTTTGCTTGATTTCTCATTCAAACGCTGCAATAAGTTTGCATAATACTGTCATTGATTGATTTTCCTTTTTGAAGATAATCAATGAAAATTATCCTAAGCGCATCCCTAAAAACTGACGGCGTGATATTGCCTGCAAATGGAACTGTCTTCGCCTTCTTTGGAGTCGATTCTCACCTTTCAATCCACTGTTTTGACTGTTCCTTCGTCTCAGGTGTGAAGTGATGGAGCTATATGTTTCATCCATGGTTATGAATCGACGCAAAAACTCGGCTTTATTGCAGCGAAACATCACCAAACACTCGACTGAAACATCTTAACGACGCTGCTTTTGTTCCATTGTGAGTATACGCGGCACCCATCTTGCACACAGCTTTCACGTGTCTAAATGTCAGTTAAAATGCAATGTACAGCACTTTTTGAAATGCCTACGATGTCTGCTAGCTCGCGCACTTACAGTCGATGGTCATCCAATACCATTTTGTGGATTTTTCTCACCTCGTTTGGTCGACCACTGCTATGTTCGTCTTGGCAGCTCGTACGACCTCGCTTAAACTCTGCCATCCAATATTTTACTGTTTTAAAGAACGAGCAGACTCCTCCAGGGTAGAATCTAGCTCAGCTTTAATATTAGTTCAACTAAGACCTTTCAAATGAAAGCATTGTATCACATAACGATGGCCACTTTTATCCATGTTCACAAATTCGCTATAGTTCACTATTAATGGCTGCCAAACAATTACTAAACAACGTAGCAACGTCAAATTTCAAACTTAAGCTTCATAACGGTTGTACTTTCTACCATAGTCATTTGATTGAAGCAACAACCGCTATATATACGTCAGTCAGTTACTTCTTGGACTGTCCTCGTATTTGAACACTTACAAGATTTTAACATTAAAATACTAAAACGCGATTGTGTTAAAATCTAACTTAGTACTAAATGCATAAGCAATACTTAGATGTCCGTTTTCTCTACACATAATTATGGAAAATAAAACATAACAAATGCTACTATAACTTTCTTACTTTCCTGAAGGGATTACTTCCTGCCCTGCCCAATATCTTTGTCAGATAATGTTAAGTGACAAAGTATTATCAGTTTTAAGAGCTGTGGAGCATTTACATTAGCTGCAACAGTGCGTTATCTATACCTATATTAATATTACAAAGAGAGAAAATATGTGTGGTATGTATGTATTTATGTGTGTGTGTGTGTATCGGATAATCTCAAAAACCACTCAACTGATTCTGAAAAATCCAATTTGTTCCAAAGACGTGGGGCTATAAAGCACCTTTTATTTTCATAAATTACTAAAAGATTAGAAAGAATTTTTAAAGCCTTTGAGCTTGAGTACAAACACAATGGAGTTATAAAACAATATGCTCACGCAGAGGTCTTGAATTTTAGTTGAGAGTGCCATGGAGTAGAAAAACAGCTGTTGTTATTCCACAGAATATAAATAGTAGCTGTACTTCGCAGAGTATAAAACAACCAGGGTATAAACAAAAGTTAGTTACTTTTTATTGCAAAGAAAATACAGAGATGACCAGTTTGTAACACTTCAACAAACTGAAGGCAAGAGTTTAAAAAGCGACAACCGATCCTATGTTATATATGTTTCTTTTAATTGTCATTTATCAATTGCTGCAGGTGTGTATGTAATGAAATAGCGTCATACCCTGAATAATATTTATTTTAATTTCTTAGATTTATGCATTGAAGTTTTTGGATGCGAAAACTTTCTAATAACCCTTATGTTTGAAGGTTGTGTTTTACTTCCTTTGTATTTGTGTTATGATCAAGTTAGTTAGCAAGGCGTGCTCAGTAATTATATAAAGAGAGAAAGCATTAGAAATCAGTGACGCGATATTTTATATTAACTGAGAGGATTATTTCCACTATGATCGCAGATTACCTACATATGTATGTTTCTTTTCCAGAGAGGTTAACTTGGTGGAATAAAAGTGCGGAATCTTATTTCGTTGTATATATTAAAGATTTCTGCATTATGTGAAAATGATCTATCTTTTATGTTATTAAATAACTATGGGACCAAAGAGAAGCAAAAACGTTTAACCTACTGTAATTAACTAACAAATTACTCGATTATTCCGATCAATGATTGTTCCATAGTCAAAGGGTACATACTTATACGCAGTGCAGAATTTTCAGAACTTAAGAAGACTGTCGGGGAGAGGTTAAGGAAGTCAGCTGTTCCACCGATGTTTCACTGTTTATGCGTGAATATCAGGGTAGTTATTCATTCGTTATTAGGAACAGCCGGAATTTTATGGGGTAAAAGAGAGGACTCACTATAAACATCCTGTAGATATTTACAACAATTTTATAAAGAATGTGGGAGAGAAATGAAATTAATTAAATCGCCATTCGAGTTTAAAAATATACCCGTGCATATAAACAGAGAAAATTTGTATGCCTGTGTGCGTTTGTTTGCGAGTGTGTCTATATAAGGTATTGTCGAGAACCTAAAAGACCAAATCCGATGGCGCTACGGCCCGTGCAGGGTCTTGGCCTGCCAACCCTACTGCCGACCTCACACCCACATACGCAGGTAGATGCGGGCGATCATTCAACCGATACGGGGAGAAAATATGGCTAGCATCACGCATCCCACAGCATTATATTAGCTCTCAAGGCCGGAGTCGCTACCCATCGCATCTCCCGCACTTTCCTCATGGTGCTGAGAGGGAAACCGATCCTATACCTGGGACTTAAAATCCGCACCCCCGAAGTGTGGGATCGAACCCAGGTATATTCCGTGGCCGGGAACCGGAGCATCACGCTCCAACCCACTGCGCCATGTGCTCCAGCCCACTAATTATTTCACCAATGGAAGCACCACTTCGTTCTGACGAACATGGGGCTATTGGCAACTTATAATTTCAGTTCATAAATTATTAAAAGACTAAAAAGGATTTATAAAGTCTATATACTGGAAAACGAACACATGGGATTTATAAAATAACAAACTTGCGAAGAAGGCTTTGGTTTTCATTGAGATTGCCATGGGGTGGACAATAGTCGTTACTCCACAAAAAATACATGTAAAATAAGACAAATGCCGACGGCATTTAATTCAGAACAATACATATATAGGTGGTCACGATTTAACAATTAATAAAATGATGGGTGAGCAATGCTTGACGCAACCGCGGGACTGGCTGGCAGCGCTGGCTGCAATGTCGGCGGCGGCGGGGAAGTTTTTTCCCTTCCTCTGCACGAGGCTTCAGTGTCAGTTGAAACCTTGCGCAAGTAGCACATACAGCCAACTTTTCATTACAGGAAATCCATGATGTGTTTTAAGAGAGAGTTACCACTAACAACATAATTATTGTCTCCTCGTTTCCCCGATTTAACCCCATGCGATTTTTATCTCTGGGATACATTAAGAAAGGAAGTGTACAAAAAATCCACACACTTTGGATGAACTTAAAACTAACATTCATCAAGAAATTGCAGCCATTTATCAGAGATAACTTCAGAGTGTAACGAGCAATTTCCTAAGCAGGTTTCAGAAATGCTTGAACAATGAAGAGTTCAAGTATCTCCTTTCTTAGTATATATGATGATTTACTTTAATTTTTAAGTGTTTATGTTATTTATGTTAGAAATAACTTATGTGGCAAACTGTACTGTATTTACTGCGGACTTCCTGTCACCGCGTCTTTTAAATTAAATTAAACTGAGTTTTATTTATAGACACTCAAACTACTTATGGTTCTTAGCGTCCAATTCTATATTGGAGTGAAAGATCGGAAATTTTGCTCAGAGGCCTTTTTTATCAGGATTGAGGTTCTTTCACGTGCCGTAAATCTACGACACGGGAGCAGCTGCTTTACTTCCCTTCCGAAGGAAGCCATGCTAAGGATTTTTACGTCCAAAAGAAAAAATTCATCGCCCTCCGCCGGGTTTGAACCGGCGACGTCGAGAACTAGAGGATAGCATATTAAACACTACACCACGGAGGACGACACCCGCATCACCAGCACGTAAGTTGTATTTATTTATGTATTGCAGTTTATTGCTGAATAAACTGCACTATTCCGACACAGAAAATTGAGATGCTCATTCACTATTTAAGAGCCCAGTTGCAAGTAGATCCAACAATCGGTTTGAACAGACAACTACTCTGCCTAGAGAATTTGATGCAGAAAAGATTATATATGAACCGATACTCAATATATTTTATAGTTAAATACCTATTCAGAAAATTGTTGTGAGTGAACTTTTTACTGCAGGTGAAGTATTACAAGCGTTTGCATTTCATGGCGGGGATATAAATTAGGAATCAACAATAGAGTCCCAGGTTGTCACGAATAGCAACATATTCTGTAGCTATTTTGAAAATAATCTTTATGGAAACACATTGTTTATTGTGTACTATGTCTAAACTTGAGTTTGTATAATTATATATTATTATTGTTTCTGTCATTGTCATCGTCATGATTGCTTTGCAACATCATGTGATGTTTATGTGATTAAGTCATACTTTAAGTATTCTGTATCATTAGGTAAACCTTAAATAGGGTCAAATGATTAAATAAAAAAATACAGGGGCATTTTCCTTGGCGGCAGGCCGTCGCCTTTGATTTCAGATTTATAGCATCTACTTTCTTAATTTTCAACAATAAAATGAGGCTCGTTTCGTGAACAATCAGGATGGTTAAAATCAACTAATAGGCTTGTCGTAATGCTTTGAGTACAGTTCAATTGGGAGCTTTCTGGTCAAATAAAAAGCTGTATAGTTATTAGTGTGAAAACCAAAATTGGCACATTTATTGCGGTATACTTTTAGCATTGTCTTTGGGTCCAAAAGATAACTTTTTTGTATGCCTATCCTTGTGCAACCTCACAAAAGCATAAACGAAGCACTAACTCTCTTGCCTTAACTTTATTATAAAATAATTTACTTGACATTACTGCAAAGGAGCAAAAGTGTAACTCACCGAATTCAACTAAAACAAGACACTCAGTGCTGTCATAGTTTAGCAAGTTAATGAGAGCCTAATGTATGGACGTATAAACGACTCCGATTAAAATGTTCGGTTTTTAAATAAATTAGAAGTATTTTTTTGGCAGAAAGGCCTAAAAGTAGAACTTCTAACACGGTGCACACGAGCTTAAAAGCTTTAGGTTATCGTAATCATATTGTGACCAACTTTGGTTTCAAGTCCAATAACATGGCAAATACCTTTTGTATTTACACATGTTTAATAACTCGATTTGTTTTGTTGTTTTACTTTTCATTATATCGTTTCATATGAGTAATTTTTCATGGCGCTTACATTAGCTGTTCACAATACAAGTTGTCATACTTCAATTTATCGCAATTTGTTGTGAAGTTAACCTATATGTTATATTGGTAGCTTTTTTATCTAAAATGTACTCTTTTATCTAACCCAAATAAAGATTAAATGGCGGAAATTGTGAATTCATAAAGAAGTAAAATTACAGAAACATCAGAAAGAATAACACTAGAAGTATTTACCCAAAAAATCCAGAAAGCAGTATGATATAGCGTTTAATGGCTTCATTACCGGTTGTAAGGCAAAACATGGCGAAAATAATTTCACTAAAAGTGACTGCTAGCGAATCAACGAGTTACACGAGTTAACACCATTGCCAATTGGCAATACGTTCCAAAGGAAAGTCCGTTGATAAGACCCATGTAGTTAAAGGAACTAAAATGGAACTAAAAAAAGATCATAACATCCTACATCTCTTGTTTCAAGCACGCGTTCTAAATGTGATCCCTGTTAATTTCAGGAATCAATATAATGTTATTAATATTTTACAAATTCTAGCGCTGTCTAAAAATAGTATGTACCACACGTGGTAAAAGTGGTTTTATTTTACTCGTAGTATTGCCCTACTTATAACCCTTGTATCATAATCTACTATTAAATGTTCAGAAAATCATTACGTTTTCGGTGTAAGTTGTGAATGAAGTTTCACACAATCCTAAGGAAGTGCAGTTTTCTGACAAAATTCAGACTGTAGTCCAGATAAATAGTAGCATCACCTAAGTATATTTCAATGTGAGGGTTTCAATTACTTTTAAATATAAATATGGCGTTAACCAAAAATAGAAATTAAAACACATCTTAAATTTTAAGCAGTGTTCGGTTTTACTGTCCTGATTTAAATGAGAGACCTTAAATTTCTTTGCCTAAAGAGCTTTTTAAAAATACAAGGACTGTCAAAAGTTTGGCATGATATGCTTGTCTTCGGTAGTATATTGGGATCACAGAAACACTATAACACTTTCAATATCACTTTTATTTTTATTCTGCTTAAGGTGCGAGGATACATTGAGTTGCACCCTAAAGTTCTATATCAAAATTTTATTGAACATTCTCATTTTAAGAACTACAATCAGAAAATAAATGTTTATAAAAAGGTATGTATGTCTGTATGTGAACACCAAAGTTCAAAAGCCGAAAGTCGGATAAACACCAATTTTTAAAGAATATCCCTGAAGGCTTTCAAACAAAACACCTACTCTCCAAAACAAACTTTATATGTAACTTATTATGGTTACTTGTTAATTTCACAAAAAATGAATGGAATAACTTCAGTTTAAACATCATACATTTGCGATACCTACTTGTATGACGAATAAAACCTATATCTTAAACCGTCTGTAAACGTTTCTGCAGTTCTCGTTTACACTGAATTTTTTATAATCAAGAAACCTCAATATCTGTAGCTGGCATTAACATATGATTTAAATCCAATAATTTTCTTCATATTATTAACAATTTCCAAAATATATTAGATAATACAATAGTCAACAAACTTCACTGATGAAACATTCAATGCTATTTCCGCATCCTTGTAGTTTTAAAAAGATGCAATTCATAGCCATGTAGTTATATTTCTTAACGTGTAGAAAACAAGATATTTATATTAGTAGCACAACTATTTGAGACAGTTTGTATCGATAATGGTAGGTGTGAATGTTACACGTAAACGTTTTCTCCAAGTATTTAAAGTACTTCAATATGTTTCTTACAATAAATCACTAATATAAGTAATGTTAGCTAGTTTATAATGTTAATTTATAAAACATTTTAATGGCTTAAATACGTTTTCTATTTTCAGCACTAGTGTTAAAACTCAAGAAAAATTCTAATAAAAACAGTAAGCGTTTAGTAGTTGAAGTTCGTTCATTTGTTAAATATGGAATAATAGGATGTATTATGTAATGGGACGATGTACTATTTCTCGATACTAGAAACCGACATTGATTTTTGAACATTCATATTCGATATTACCTTATAAAATTTGTAAAGGCGAGAGCTTGTTCACTAAATTATGATTTTATAAGTAGTTCTCTGTGTATAAATGCATGTAACCAATTTTGTATTGCATGCTAATTTCGAAATTGTTGCTGTTTGGCATTCTCCAATTGGCAGCAACTTTTTTGTGATAATGCCACAGGTTATAGATACCCTATTGTTAGTCAATAACAACAACAACAATAATAATAATAATAATAATAATAATAATAATAATAATAGTTTCTTTGTTTCCCTTTATATGCAAGTATATTTTGTGGTGAAAACTTTCTTTTAAAACATTTTCTATCCTTATATCCCGAGTTTGACTTACGTAAACGCATACTAACAGATGGAAGGAAAGAACAAGTATTTGCATGTGCTGTATTATCTCAAGTCTTACATTTCGATTTGCTTCTGCTAGATTTTGATTACTGGAATAGCTATATGCTGTGGCTGAGATTAAGTCATCAAACCAGACTATTGTACAAACATGATTTAATGCGTCAGCTAAATCCACTTTATTCACATCTCAGTTAACATTGCATGTTATTTGAGTACCTCTACTACTTTCCCCAATGTTTTGCATGGTTTCATATAGACACAGAAATCTATGGAATGTTACATTGATTCACCCACAGGAAACGCAGTCAGGGTCTATCATGAACTACAGTCCAGGAACTTAAAGTGTGAGGCAATAACGTGAAGTCTCGACTACTTTCATTTCTTATCTAGAAGCGGTCCCATCTCTACGTTGTATAATATAATAATAACAATAATGATAATAATAATAGGTTAACAATGCTTCAGCATCTTATTTGTACCAAATTTTTGTTTTCCATTCTTTTCTATCCTACCTGCCAGTGATTTAGGTTTCATAGTTTCTTCCACCCATGTTCTCCAGGTCTTCCTGTATTCTGTCTTCTTTCAGGGATCCATTCAAAAAAATGTTTTGGTTGTCCATTCTCCCCATTGTTTGGACGTGATTACATTTGGTAAGCTATTTATTACGGATGTAATCCACTATCGGAAAATAAATGTTACCTCAGAAAATTTAAAAGAAAACGTCCGTTTATCTACATTACATAAAAAAACAGAAAATTGCGTTATACAGTTGGTATTATTAAACACATAATAATACATGCTTATTTCATTGTTAACCAAGCCAAAGAACAGGAAATTTCAGCTGAGCACAAAATGTGCAGTTGATCTTCACTTTAACAGCTACAGAAGAATAAACAAAATGAAGCTACTGGAAACAAAAGGTTACTTCAAAAGTTTCCCTTTCTATCTTCTTCCCCGTCTTTGGAAGTAATTTATTTTATTGCTAGAGACTTCTAATTTTTTAGTTTTTTAAAACTCCGTTCGTCTATCATCCATTTCTTTCTTTTGTTCATCTTTCTGAGAAACACAACCCTTTTTCTTCTCCGCTGCAGAACTCCCCAGACTTTTCTTTCCACCCTTCTGATTCTTCATCCATTTTTCCCTTCTTTTTTAATTTTTTTGGTGGTACGTGCCATTAAGTTCAAGACTTCTTCATCTCCAGCGAAAATTATTTTCCTCATTCATTTTTCACCCTTCCGCTGCGGCCATTTCCCCCCTTCCAATTTTTTATCCCCTTCTTTTTCCTCATTACTAATCCCTTCACTTCTTTCTGGAATAGCGTCCTTCTTCAATCTTGCATCACGAAGTTCTCACTGCTCGTATTACTTTATCGGTTTTTAATTACTGTTGTATAAAGTGCACATCTTTTGTAAAGGTGATGCTACTTGCACTTCTTTGATACTTATTAGACGAGGTAATAGTAATAAAACAGAAAAATGAGAAAACAAATCCTGTGATGTGAGGCACTGACATGCCATTTCTACACACTCTTCTACAAACTATGCTTAAAAGACATTGATGCAGATAAACTTTCATTATATATTTACACATTTTGTTGTGTATTAGGCTAAAAGGTTTTTAATAAAGAGGGTCGCTATATGGGGGCTTTGAAATTCATTTTATTGCATTTTCGAGAAAAAACGAACGACTTACGACTTGAAAAACCTTTTAAGTATTTGAAAATTCATACCAGTAAGAAAGAATGGCTCGTAAACGGTTGAGGCCATAAAAAAATGCATTTGACATAAATTTTGAACTTTAATGATATCTACATTTTGTTGTGTAGTAAGACTTTGGCCGTCTCTTACAGTTAACCAATTATACAGGGTGGACCATTTAAGTTGAGATTGTACAATATCTCCAAAACTAAGCTTGTAGAAAGAAGTATCTAATAAAGGTTTCTTGATATTATGAGGCAAAGTATATGCCATTATTACAATTTTGTATAGAGGACGTTCTGATGGTCATTTTATGGTCAGTTTAATTCTTTTAAATGAGAACCTACAATTTGGATTAATTTAAATTGACCCAAAAATAGACCATCACAACGTGCTTTAAATAAAACACGACTAATGGCATTTACTTTGCCCCATAATATCAAGCAACTTCTATTCAAGACATTTCTTTCTACAACGTTTAGTTTTGGAGATATTGTACAGCCTCGACTTAAATGATCCACCCTGTATAAAATTCACTCAGAATGAAAAGGACTTCACAAGATATTCACAGAAAATTCAAGATATATAAATTTTATCTTGAAAATGTCTTAAACGTATGGTATTGTAATCAAAATCGTTAGAGCTATTCTTGAGAAAATAAAAATAAGGAACATTTTTCCAGTTAAAGGTTGGGGAATTTTTCCAAGATCTTTGTGTCGCATGAAGAACTAAACACCAAGTTCAGTATTACACTATTATTCGTTTTTGAGTTATGCTACAATAGACACACAGATCTTTTTTCTAAAAATGATTTCGGGATTCAGGTGGGCCTCAAAAACATGTCTCTCCGGTGAAATCTCAATATCGAACTTTTGGATGGAATGTGACATTTCATTTTCCTACTGGGAACGTGGTAAAGAAACTCAACAACATATTTCTCAGTCTTACTTTTAAAATCAATTACAGTTTTTAACTCTTGTAAAATGCTTAAGGGACACGGGCTGCATTTTCTAAGTTCTTTAATTTTAATGTTCTTCATTTGAAAATTGGAACACCTAATATGAGTAAAAAAGAAATAACTGCAAAAGCTTAAAATTCCAGTTTCTAATATAATGCACAAATTATTTTTAATTAGTGAAAAAATACAAATTTTCTAAAAATGCCTTGCGCAATTCAAATTTGTCGGAGAAGTATGGTTGTAATACTTTTTGATACTTTAATGCAGTGAAAATAAATATAAGGACTTTACTGAAGTTGATGTTATTAGTTGTAGAGAAATAACCTTTTGTTATTATGAAGTTCTTTGCGTTAAAGTTTTCCTTGTTTTACAGTATAAATTATTATTTATTTTCCGAGTCAAGAACAAAATGTATGATTGAATCTTTATATAGCACATTTTAGATTGTATATGCAAATTGTCATATTTATAAGAACAAAACTGAAATGTTAGAAACGAGTTTCATACCTAAGAATGTAAAACTGAGGAAAAACGCATACAAAAAGGTCTAGTGCGGTTAAAAGGTAGCGCAAGGGTGTTTTAAACATGTTACTGGTCTTCTAAAAATGGTGGATAGGAAAGCATGTTTAGCCAAAATGATTCCGTGTCTATACAATATTTATGATGTAATTAAAGAATACAAATTTTTGTCGTGTTCACCTAAAAACTCCCAGCATACCTTGAGGTTATTTTATCGTTCAGCCTAATTAAAGGTTTGTGGCTGGTCATTTAAGTGTCCAGGTGCACGTAGGAAAACCGACATTATACTGGCATTGAAAGCGTCCAACGTTTGTCATTAATTCTACCGAAAGCAATAACAGAAGATGCAGGGCAACTGACTTAAAATTTTCTACAAATGTTCTTAATTGTCCAATAAAATAGTGACATATAACCTTTAAGTATTCATTGTAAATTTTAACAGTCATCTATTGAAAACTAATATGGATAATTGTTTTTTAAAAAGCATACAGTCTAATTATGTTTTCTTTTTTCAAAAGATACAAGGGAAATAATGCACTATAAATAATTTTAGGCAATTTTCAAGAAAAATCTTGCATATTAACATTTGCTCTTTAATAGCTTATTATTAATAAATATATTTTTATAAAATAGAATTAGTTAAGGTAGTAATTAATTTCAAACGTTGACACAAAACATTCAATGCCACCACCGCAACTTGAACCAAAATTTTCAGATTTTTTTCGGGTTTTGGTCCTCAGTTGAGCTATTATGGCCACATTCTCAAAGGTGCATTAAACTTTCTGGGACGATTTAAGTATTCTGGTAAAGCTTCAAGGCAATTTTAAATATTCGAGACATCATGGCATATATGTCCTTTAACGTTTCAATGGTTTTTATTTCTGGTTTTATAGATAACCAATATTGCGTACGTAATGCTCAGTTATCTAAAGCTATTTGAAGTGAAACGCTGAAAAAAATTAGTGAGGTTGTTAATTAAACAATGTGGAGCATATGCCAAATTGTTCAACGAAGTTTGATAGGAATGTGGAAGATAAGAATATAACTTTTTCTTTTTTAGAGGAGCTAAAGTGCAATATTTTAGTATTGTTAAATATACACTATGTGATCAAAAGTATCTGGACACCCCACAAACATACGTTTTTCATCTTAAGTGCATTGTGCTGCCACCTACTGCCTGGTACTCATTATCCGCGAACTCCGTAGTCATTAGACATCGTGAAACAGCAGAATGGGACGCTCCCTGGAACTCACGGACTTCGAACGTGATCAAGTGATTGGGTGTCACTTGTGTCAGAAGGCTGTACGCGAGATTTCCACTCTCCTAAACATCCCTAGGTCCACTGTTTCTGATGTGATAGTGAAGTGGAAACGTGAAGGGACATGTACAGCACAAAAGCGTAAGGCCGACCTCTTCTGCTGAGTGACAGAGACCGCCGACATTTGAAGAGGGTCGTAAAGAGTAATAGGCAGACATCTATCTAGAGCATCACACAGGAATTCCAAACTGCATCAGGATCCACTCCAAGTACTATGACAGTTGAGGTGAGAAACCTTGGATTCCATAGTCGAGCGGCTGCTCATAAGCCACACATCACGCAGGAAAATGCCAAACGACGCCTCGCTTGGTGTAAGGAGCGTCAACATTACACGATTGAACAGTAGCAAAACATTATGTGGAGTGACGAATCACGGTACACATTGTGGCGATCCAATGGCTGGGTATGGCGAATGCCCGGTGAACGTCATCTCCAGCGTGTGTAGTGCCAACAGTGAAATTCGGAGGTGGTGGTGTTATGGTGTGGTCGTGTTTTTCCTGGAGGGGGCTTGCACCCTAGTTGTTTTGCGTGACACGATCACAGCGCAGACCTACATTGATATTTTAAGCACCTTCTTGCTTCCCACTGTTGAAGAGCAATCCGGAGATGGCGATTGCATCTTTCAACACTCGAGTACCTCTTTCTACTGCATGGGCTGTGGCGGAGTGGTTAGACGACATTAACATCCCTGTAATGGAGTGGCCTGCACAGAGTCCTGACTTGAATCCTATAGATCCTTTGGGATGTTTTGGAACGCCGACTTCGTGCCAGGCCTCGCTGACCTACATCGATACCTCTCCTCAGTTCCGCACTCGGAACTGCCATTCCCCAAGAAACCTTCCAGGCCCTGACTGAAAGTATGCCTTCGAGAGTGAACGCTGTTATCAAGGTTAAGGGTGGGCCAACACCATATTGACTTCCAGCATTACCGACGGAGGGCGCCACGAACTTGCACGTCATTTTCAGCCAGGTGTCCGGATACTTTTGATCACGTAGTGTACCTCCTTCATGACCCAATTTCTCTTAGAGTTATTCCAGACGTCAACACAAAACGACACGGTAAATTTGTTCTGTCAGTTAAGTGTCAGGTAACGTTTTCTAAGCTCTAGCGTCGAAATGGATCTTTGGTTTCAATTTTTTCAGAAATGCCAATTTCAACAATACGTGCAGAGAGCTAAAAGGAACTTTTATAACAACAGGAACTGCGATTACAGAAAATGCAGCCAATATCCGCATTTGATGTTTCTTTAATTTTAAGGTCAAATCACCCATTTTTAAAGTAAACAGTTTACTAATTATAAAGTTCAAATTGAAAAATTGCACTGGGGAATCTATATTATAAAACGTGCAGTAAGATACTTTAAATGTATTAAAGTACTTAGTGAACTGAAGCTATAAAACTCTACACCAAATAATTTACTAAATATTAAGAGGACATAAACCAGAAAGATATCCGTTTTAAAACATTTTATGTTTTTGTCAATTTATCTCCCCTTAGCTTGCGGCAGTTTTCCGCACTTTATTACGATACGTTTATAGTCAGCTGAACATTTTTGGAAAGAATTTCAGCACTCGAAAAAGTAGCTTCATTTCTTAAGAATCTGCTATAAACTAGTAAATTAGTAATCACACTTCACGACCTTTCCTTTCTGTCACAAATTGATGACTTTATTGAAATAAAGTTTCCATTTTCATCTAAAGAAAAGGATTATATAGCATGTAACTCAAGACTCGTCATCTCATTTACGCCATCCACCGTCTTGATATATGCTTATGGGACATTAATTTGATAAAAAAAATGTTTCTGGAAGCGGACAAGAAGGCAGCTAAGAAATTCATAACAATGCAATATAATTCTCTCATGTTTTCGAAGATTGTACTAAAATGATAATAACAGACAAATCGAAAATAAGTATACGGTCGCAAAAGCCATCCAGGCGAAAAAGTTTATAGCAATGTACACATAAACTTCCAGAAATTTACGAGAGTTGGATTTAGAATTTCATGAGCTAGAAGAGAAAAAGGGACATTTGGTTTTATGGCACGTAAATCACAAAGATGTTACAGAATATTTCGATTTTGCATTGCTTCTTGCTTTCAGCTTATATGTACATTGTTTCCAGTAACGTCTACAGCGACCTAAAACTAGGCGATAAAACTAAGACTATTAATCTCCCTACAAAATAATGTAATAAACAATGAATACATGTAAAACAGGATTAATTAGTCAAGACGCCGCAACAAGAAGTCCTATTTGGCCAAAATCCTGTCCACAAATGTCCATCAAAAGATGACCTGCTGATAGTTTTACGATATATGAATGTGTTTTATGTGCAAGGCTCCTTTCTATGTTAGGGTAGAGAAAGTATTACATGTGTGTTTGTGTGTGTGTGTGTGTGTGTGTGTGTGTGAACAGCTCAGTATCCTCCGAGGATACGATACGAAGATTGTCAGGAAAATTCCCCTCACATCAAGCTACCCTTTACACCGAAACTATTTTCGCAGTTTTTGTTTTCTCACTTGCTCCAATGATTTTGATTAAAATTCCATATGTTTGGCATATAAACTTGTATGTGTAACTTCATTTTGATGAGCCATGAAACCAAACACAATACATAAAATCTTACTCAACAAAAATGTAAGCGTTTCCAAGTATACAATTTGGTTAAACCAGTTTCTGTAGTTTAGCAGTTTACGAGTCATTTCATAAACATTTGACTCTCTTGCTAGCAACCTGAATGTTTCTATGTGCATTGAAAATGTTTCGGAAAGTTTATCGTCATTAACAAGCAGTAAAATACTTTTGTCTAATTTGTAGAATGGAAAGTAAATTGCAGTGGGTAGACTGTCGTGTGAATGTAACAATCAGATACTTGCTATTTATTTATCAAATATTTGTCACAGAGAAATATAAACTTATTTTTCAGACTTAGCATAGATAACAAAGCAATAAAGCAGCTTCACACTACCATAGCAGAATCCAACTACACGACACTATCATTAGAAAGAAGAGATACAGTTAAAATTACTCGTCTAAAAATTGGTCAAACAAAATTAATACATTGCTGCAATACTTTCAACAGAGGAACCTCCTACATGTGATACCTACAGTTAAATATCTTCTAACAGTGAAACATATACTCATGGATTGTTCACAATACAATTCAGTTAGAAAGAAAAATTGCGTACCAAATGACCTATCCACAGCACTAAATGAAAAACAGTGTATTTCAGTAGTGAAGAACTACCTTACAAACATTTATGATTTATTCTAATTCCCAATTTATATAAACTTCTAATTGTTATATGCCTAAATAGTTTCTAATATTAACCCCTCAACCAATGTACTCTAAAATGTTAAGATGAAATATTGTTTGGTTCTCTGTATTGTAACTTGTGTGTTTAATGTGGTCACAATACCTGGAAGTTATGCGAATTTAAATAAAGAAAAAAAGCAAAGCAATAATTGTAGTTTATTTGTGGTTAATATGCACAAAGTAACAAAAATAAAAAATTTGATGTGTTGCATTTACGCGAGTCTCTCTACTCATTCTTCTACAGGCTGTTATTAAGGAAGTTTATTCTTACATTTATTTCTTCTTAATCGAAATAAACTTCCTTAAACATTTATATATTTCCTTTTAGGTGCAAGGATATAGCAGCTAAAGCGATAGTCAGGTTTTTAAAACGCTTGTCGCTATGTAATGCCTTTGAAATACCAACCTGTTTGCAAGGCACGAGAAAAACAAATAGCGACTTGCCACTAGCAAAAACTGTTAAGTATTTAAAAATTCAAATTAACAAGAAAAATATTTCGGAAATGGCTTACGCCGCAAAAGGTTTATTTGACATAAATTGTGCACTTGAATGAAATCTGTAGTTTTGGCTAATAAGATTTTCTGTATCTCTTACGGTTTACCAGTTATAAGAAAGTCATTCAGAATGAAGAAGAATGCACAGCCTATTTCAAGAAAATTAAATCTTGCAGTGATCGCACAATGTTTTGTAGCGTTAGTAGCCGCTGCGGACTGCGAGTCCGCATGGTGCAAAATATGAATTTATAACTAAATAACAACGAAGAAACACAGAATATTGTGGCGTATGAATAATTTGGGGGTTTCATTGTCATTATCATACATATTGTTGTTCTGTATTGTCTTTTTCAGACATATTGTTGTTGATTTTGATTGGGATGACGTCACTCCTGGCTGGTAGTTTTTGCTAGCCACGAGTGGTGGGGATATAGCCTCGGTCTTGCTGATATTCAGAGAGAAGCGGATCGCGCTTGCAAGCCGGTTTTTGGATCGGTGGACATCTCACATCGCCTTTCATATTTAATAATGCAGGAACCCCAAACTATTGAGAAATAAATCTAGAAATTTGTAGGCAGATTTGTGCTATGAATTTTGTACAGTGAAAACCCACGCCTTTCCCTTAACCTCCACATCACATTTCAACCGCTCTGGGTACTAAAAATTAATTTAATGTTTCATGTGAACCTTTAGGCCTCTACCCAGCATGTAATAATATACAGTTTACTATGTTCGAATTTTAATTTCTAAGTACATGCGCTTTATAAAACAATAAATTCTGTCCAATTCTACTGAAATTGTAGGTTTTATAATACGTTAGGTGTGCTTCAAATTTACAAACAAATACTGTATAATAACAGCACGAAATACGTACTGCTTACTGCAGTGCTTCAGAGAATACATTTCAGTCACAGTATTCAATTCTCATGGTAACTCCCTGCGAAATCTCAACAACAATATTCCTCACTCTTTCAGACTCTGTTTCATAAGGATCCATTCTTTAAAAAACTTACTCTCCTGAATATAAAACGACGTGATTAATAGAAAGTGAAGCTTTAATAAGAAGAAAGCCCTTGAAGAATAATCTACTATATGATTACAATAACTCACTGTTCCTGCTAAGGCCTACAATGCAGATAATTTCCAACGTTGTTGTCAGGGGGGATCGTCACTCGCAGTTGCCTACCATAACCACTGCACAAAATGAAGTGAAACAAAGGAATAAAGTAATACTACCGACTACAGGAATGTACTCGTGTCACGTGATTGCTAATTTTAAACAGCTTAAAGGGAACGGAAAAAATACACTGCAGCTACTGCAGGGATAACATATACATTTCATTTATCATGCCAATAACTTAAGCGTATGGAATTTTAATAAAAAAACATCAGACAATTTTTTGAAAAAATCAAATAAAATGAAATTTTTTCCAAAAGTGTAGTTTGGTATGGTAAAAGCTTTTTTTGAAACTCTTGTATCCTGGAAAGATAATGTAAACAAATGCCAAGTTCGGTATTCAACCGACTTTTTGTTTTTGAGTTACGCTGTTCAAAGACAGACAGAAACACACACACACACACACACACACACACACACACACACAGAGGCATAGAGTGAGACATACTGACAAGGTACACAAACAGACGTTTTACTAAAATGGCTTTGGTTTGTTTGTTTGCTTTTTTGATTCAGGGAGTCTCAAAACTGTATTTCGGGGGACGTATAGAAGTTTTATGTCGAACGCAAAACATTGTCTACTTATTATAGGTAAGTAAAAGAGAAATTAAAAAGGGTTCCTTAATTTGTGGATTTAAAATCACAAAACAGTCACTGGGGTGCAAAATATCCCGCGTGTTTTACAAGGTTATGAAACTACGCGCGCTTGCTTAATAGGTAATGATCCTATATTTTAGAGAATTTTTAATTTACCTGCATAACAACATACAGACATTGTTTGCCAGTAAGGGAAAAAAAAGAACGAAACATCTTTAAATGTCTTAATTTTTGGGTTATCGCGTAGGCTGTATTTATATATTTTGTTATTGCGGAGTTTTGACCGGTGTGGGTTTCAACAGCTTTGGTATAGCTACAGAACGTATTCTTATAAACCTATAATAGGCTAAATTCCTAACAGGAGACATATCATTGTGGTAATTATTTAAATATTCCTGCGCTACCGTAGTAGCACGACTAATCATCCTATAATTTCCCAACGTACAGAAGCGGAAATGTCGCTGTATAAGCTCTGTAGTATGTGATAAAATACTATCACAATTAACAAATTGTTCTTTGACACCTGTCGTGTGGGGTTAAGGTTGGAAAAGTAGAATCAAACTAAAAAATTCAGTTACCATGGTAGCTCAGTTGGTTAGAGTAGCGGCACGGTAAGCCGAAGATCCGTGGTTCAAATCCCGGCCATGGTATTGATTCTAACTTTAGTCTATACACGGCATGTATGAAAGAACAATTAATTATCATTGAATAACCTTAAAGTGGTCAACTATGCAGCCTAGGACTTAAAGTTCTTATGGCATTTAAGTTGCTATTGGAGTTTGTTATCTCAAAATGAATTTGAAAACTGAAAAAATATGAGTCAGTTATAACATTCAATGTCCGTCCTCATGTTGTCATGTAACTTAAATGGTTAAAGAAACGGCATAAGTTGAAGATGCGTGGTTCAAATCTCGTCTATGGTATTCAACTTTTCAGTCCAATTCTATCAGAGTATTAATAAGAATGATGAAATTTAAAGAGAGATTAAAAATTTATCTCGCTAGTGTTAAACATGCTAAATTCTTGATCCATTGGCTCAGAAACTATTTTGGATATCAGACTGAAATTTTTATCGATGTCGAACGATTTCTAAGTACATTTATACAAGAAGTTTGTGTATTAAGGAGTACAGTCTTATATTCTTAATTATACCACATGTTGATTAAAAGTTATTAGAAATTATTTAAAAAAACAAATATATTAACATCAAAGAGAATTTCAAATATCAGTTAGAAGTTTTAATCATCTAAAATTTAATTTAGCTATTATTGATAGTTTATAAGAAAACAGGATACTTATAACAAAAAATGTCATCCATAGAACAGGCTGTTCACAGCAAAAGCGGAGAAAAACAAACTTCCATAAATTTACAAAGAAAGAAACCACTTGCCTGAGCGCACAGAACCTGCCCTGCTTAACAGTGGTGCCAATTTGTAGAGCTAAAACTCCCCTAAAAGATGTACTAAAGTTTACCTCTCTACTTCAAGGTGTGTAACTCTCTACTTCAACAGTAACATCAGTGTTAAAACTGCTAAAATGATAAATGATTTTAATTGTTCATTTTTCAAGCAGGGAGATAACAAATAAAGCCCTTCAATAAATTTGGGGTAAACATCAATGACATAAGTCATATTAATTTGCTACATCCTTAAGTTTTTGCAAAACATAATTAATCATCCTATAATTTTTTGAGGTTTTTGGCTCAATTTGATTATAAATGTAAAATGACTGATACATACTCAAATAAAGTACTATGCATCATAATGAATGACAGTATCAGTTGGTGTGTGTTCAGAAATATGTAGTAAGGTAGTGGAAATAAAATTAAAGATTTCGGCCATATTAGTCAGATACAAATACAGTCAAACCCCGCTAATCGGAAGGAGAAGCAAGGTGAGAAAGCAAGGAAAAATGAACAAAAAGATACGAGAAGCTGAAATTTGCGCTGGCGATGTTGCTGCAACAATTGGCAATCTTCTTTTGCTCCATTCCTAAATTTCAATTCAGGTACTTGTTAGCGACAGATTGACAGCGGACGATGGATTCAAAACATTAAAGGTAAGAAAGATGCAAATCTTAACGAGAAATATTCAGTTACGCACTATCAATTAAACAAAACTTTTTGTTTTTAGTTGCCTTGCGTTTTATGGAACAAAGCAGTAAATAAACGACAATAGATTTAATGCTTATCAAATGGTGACGTGATATAGCTGCTACCAAGCAAGTACACACAAACTTTCTGATTTTATGAAATAACCTTGTAAATGGTCTTTTAATACTGTACACAGAAACCGAGCGGGCTAGCGGTAACGTCTGTGGCCTATATTCGGGAGGTCTTGGATTCGATCTCGTGGCCGACCTTCCTGACCCATGGGTTTTTTGGGGGTTTTAACCGGATCGCCAGGCGGATGCTGGGAAGGATCATCACATCCCCCGAATTTTCTGTCCCTCCATTTCATCTCCATTCCCATTTCGCATCAGCTTCCGTCTGCTTGCTTTGCTTCAGGGTTGCAAATGTCACGGGATGTCTCTGCGTGTGCATGGCAGCGGAAAAGGATGCTCTGTGGAAACCGTTTCCCAACTGCGAACGGTCTCCGGGTCCCGAACCCTCCAAGGTATGTGTAAACCCACAGGGGGAGAGGGCTGGCTGCACCAGCCAGCACCCGGGAGTTCAAACCTTTAAATTTTAGGAACCTACCCTCTGTCTGTCGTGCCTCCCAGTCCGACCGCCCTCTGTCTCCTATCACCTCATCCCTCCCTCTCGGGGGCTTAAGGTACAAATGATCTGCGTAGGTTGAGATGCTAAGTCCTGCGCTTCTAACCCTATGCTATTCCACTGTATACAGAAGTAGTGTTTTTATTAAGCATTATTAGACGCATTCAAAATACAATTATTTTCTTCCTTTCGCTGTTTAAAATCCTTACCATCACTTCCCTCCCAAAAAGAGCGCTTTATCCGAAATGATTCTGCACCTTTAGTTTGGTTAAGCCTGATTCTATTGTAATTAATAGTAAGTTTTAATAAATTTGATCATGAATGGCCTTAAAATCTTATTTGTAGATACTTCCTTATGTTATTAAGCTTGCAAATTATGTATTTTGGTTTATTATAAGTTACAGCGAACTACTATTTAACCTTCCCCGATGTGTGGTGAGCAGAAGTTACTTATAAGTTTCATATGATAATATTTCGGTAGCTAGTTGACCAGAATCTTGAAAAGGAATGACATTGGTATTGTAATTTTATCTAGTTTAAAATCAATATGCATTGTTCCATTTGAATAAGATTACTTATAATAAAATGTTACTTCATACAATATATGCATTTTCTTAATAATGTTAAAATGTTTGTATAGGCTACATTTGTGAGATCTTGTCTCAACTGCAACACAAAAATCGGCGCAACGAAAGCAACCCTCATTTCAGAAAAAAAGAATATGCAATGTTAGTTATAAATTACATCCTTTATATCACGCTATTAGTTTAATTTCAAGTACGCATAATGAGAGAATATGGTACATGAATGTTACCAAAATTATCTGAACTTTTAAGCCAAACCTCAATTATTTTCCTCACTAATGAGAAGGTGTGACAAATATTTAGCCAAACAAGGTATGTAAGTGTGTATCGAACTGCTTTTACAAATATCTTTCTAAGTGACATTCGTTGTAGGAGGGTCTGTCCACTTTACTTCTTCACGACGGCCCTATCACGCCAAGTGTCGAAACAAATCGGAAATGTCAGCTGGAAAGGGAGTGGCGGAACAAAAACTAGCAGAAATGTCGCCTGCCAAGATGAATGGCGCCCCCATTTCGTTTTATTACTGCAATTTTTCCCCCTCGCGCCTGTCTTCCCTCTTCCGTTATATTTTCTTAGCATTTCGATCACTTTGAAATGAATTATTCCGCCTCATGTCTTCCACCAATATCAGACGCTGTTATCTAATTCACGTCAATCACACACCAACGTCTTCTTTTTACTTTTACATGCATATCGTTCTTTTGAAATTACAGTCCAAACTAGAGCACTGTTTGACACTTGGTAAATGTTTAATGAAAACTTCATCTCCGCTTGACATGCTTTGTTGTTAGTCGAGGAATACAAATCGGCGAACAAAAGCTTCTAAAAGACATATGAACCCATAAGTGGACGAAAATGTTCCGAATAAATACTAGCCAAAAAGGGAATATACTTTGTCACAATGTAAAACTTTCTTGCTTCCAGAAATGTTCCCCCTATGAAACATTCATAGCATGTTGTAACATAAGTGTGGTAAGCGGATTATAACAGAATCGAGAAAAATTTACAAGGAAAATACTCGATAAGTACAGATTGTTGTACTTAAAATACATATATTCTATGTTTATTTTATGCGATGTATGATAATTATGTTAACTGTGGTGTAATTGTTGGTTAACAGCTGCTTGAAGTATCCGAAGTATACGAGAGCGGATTGATAAGTCAGTGGCTTTTTAAAGAAAATAACAATTTTTTCCAAAATATCAATTTTATTTCTCAACATAATCCTTTCAATTCAATTCATGTGCAACATTTCTCCAATTTTTTTAACCCTTGCAAAAATATAATTTTTCTAAGTCTGCAAAATATGAGGTTGTATCTGCCATGATGTGTTCACTGGACGTGAATTTCTTACCAGCGAGCCAATTTTTCTGTTTTGCGAAGAGGAAGAAGTCGTTTGGGGCCAAATATGGAGAATATGGTGGATGAGGTAGCAGTTCGTAGCTCAATTCCACAAATTTTGCGATGGAAATGAATTTCTTCTGTGCGGGTGCATTACCCTGGTGAAAAATAACAATTTTCTTCACCAAATGAGGTCGTTTCTTTAACAATTCCATGTGAACCGGATCATAATTGCGGCATAATATGAACCTGTGATCGTTTTACCCTTTTCCACGTAGTGGATGTCTATCACCTCTTGTGAATTTCAAAACACAGCTCCCATGATTTTTCCTGACGACGGAATGGTTTTCGCTTACTTTGGAGTATGTTCACCGAAGGTAATCCACTGCTTTAATTGATGTTTTATTCAGGCTGATAGTAAGGGATCAAAGTTTCATAAACCGTGATATAACGCCACAAAAACTCATTTGGGTTGCGCTGGAACATGTTCAAACATCCCTGTGAAATGGTCACACGATTCCGTTTGTTCTCAACTGTGAACAGTCGCGGCACCATATTGCTGACAGCTTTCTGTCACCCAAAAATTTGTGGAGAATGTATACACTTATTCACTCGAGATATTTACGGTCTTGGCTATCTTACAGATATTCACTCGGCGGTCTTTCAACACAATATCCTGAACTTTGTTCACCATTTCTTCTGTTGTGACCTCAAGCGGCCGTCCTGTGCGCACGGCATCTCTTGTGCCCGAACGGCCACATCGAAATTCTGTGAACCACTTGTGAACCATGTCATGTGATGGAGCACAGTTCCCATAACTTGTTCAGCTTTTCTTACGTTTCCTTCACCGTCTTTGCACGCAAAAATTAGTGCTTTATCAGAATACGAAATTCACTTTTCTCCAGTTTCTAAGAAGCAACATACATCTGCTTATTTTAGATGCTCTCAACAATGTTCTAAGAAACTAATGACAACGAATTTCTGTGATTATACCCAAAATAGATGTAAGACTTGGGTGCAAAAAAGAAAACTGTGATTAGAACGCTATCTCTCGTGAAAGTCATAGATTTATCAATCCGCCATCTTATGACTCTATTCTAGTAAATAAACTACAGAAGTCATTGGTAAAATGGAATATTCCCAAACCTCTTATCCTTTTTATAAAACGAACATATGACTGTAAAGTATCTGTAAAGATTGAAAAGCGGGCATCATCGGAGACTTCTGCAACGACAGAATTAAGAAAAGGATTAGGGATATCCCCAATATTGTTCAAGATATCTTTAGAAGACATTAGAAAATTGGAGTAAGGCATGCCGAGGAATGGGAATGAATATAAGCATTTCATGCACAGTCTTCTATTTGCTGATGACCAGATCATAATGGAACAAGAGAAGGTTGATTAGAATTTATACTTACAAAAGCTGTAAGTACATTTGAAATAGATGGGTTTGAATGTAAATCCAAATAAGAAGAGTATTATGACGTTTGGCGGGAAGGAAAAAGATTTAAAAGTAGAGTGGTGTAGAGCGAAATGACATGGCAATTAAATGTGTAGACAAATTTAAATATCTTGATTCCTTTATTGACTAATCTGGTATCTGCATAAATCTATTAATCACAGAGTGAATCAGCCTAGGAAAGCATTAAGATCGTTGAATAGTGTCTTATGGACTAAGGATCTGAAAGAACTACAAAACAAAGACTTTTCAAAACTATAGCAGAGAGTATCCTTACATATGGTGGAGAAAACTGGATCATAAATGAAAAAATCTGATGTAATACATTCACATGACTTTCTCTACCTCTATCGTTTATTAGTGGGTATAGAAACTATTCTTACTCAAGCTTATTTTTCTACTTCATTATAATCCAAATAAACCTTTGCGGAAATAGATACACTACACATTTCGTAATAGATACAAAGAAAACAACGATAGCCAAATGTTTATGAGCTGGACGCTATACGCTGGCCTTAATATTCCATATTGTTTCCATGTAATCGCGAGAAATAACTGAATGTTGAAAGGACTTTAAAGAATAACCAAGTAATGAACATTCAAACCATTATTAACGGATATCTCAGAAATTGCTTATGCCACAAAAAGCTTATTTGAAATAAATTGTGTGTTTTAAAGAGATCTACATTTTTTTGTGAAGAACTTAAATACCAAGTTTGATGCTTATCCGCTTTTCGTTTTGAGTTATGCCGTTCACAGATAGACACACGCACGCGCGCGCGCACACGCGGACATGTTTCCAAAAATGCTTTATTTGCATTCAGGGGCCTCAAAACATGTATTTCCGGTTAAATCTCGATATCGAGTTTTTGGGTGATATGCAATATATTCTCTACCTACTATGAACGTGTAGGGAAAGTAAAAATGCGGAAATGAATAATAGACACGGAAATGGATGGACTATAAAGAAACATAAGAATGGAAGAACAATTAATTCCATTAATGGACCTAATAGTGGTCGAAACTATGAAGCCTGGGACTTAAAGTACTTGCAGCACTGTAAGTCGCCATTGGGGTATGTCATCTCAATATGAAAAAATGCAAATCAGTTGGGGGATTTAATGTCGTACCGGCATGTTGCCATGGTAGCTCAGTGATTAGAGCAACCGGACGGAAACCTGGAGATCCTTAGTTTAAATCCCGGCGATAGTATTGAATTTTTCAGTCGTCTGATTCTATCTTTCCAAACATAAGAATGTTTAGAAAACAGCATATAAGAAATACATAAGAAGTGAAATGGATGCCGATAAAACGTTCTTGATAGAACATAACAAATATCTTTGCAATGGTATCGACATGTACAAAGAATCTGGAGGAGAGGTAGCCCACACGTAATATCAATTGCACTGCACCTAGTAGAAATAAACCTGGAAGAAGGATAATGGGGGAATAGGAGAACCTGCAAAAGTAAGTATTAAAATGACTGAGCAATATCAGCGTAACAAATAGTGCATATTAACGCTGTTCCTTGACCAAATTTATTTTCGCATAAACATCAGATCCACTGAAGTTGAGCTACGAAAGTTCAATGCAATCGATTACTTTCGCCTGTTGTTACGAAAACATTTAGAACTTATTATCAATGCGGAAAAATTGAAGAGACATGGCAAATAGCATGTGCTTCTTTGATTTCTTATGCATCCAAATCAAGGAAGTTAGAATATGCTGTGTTCAAAAATGGTCGGATCAGAAGTAAGATATGAAGTAAGAGGAGGTCATTTGGCTAATTTCGCCTGGTATACTAACGTGAAAATCAACATGATACATGAATTAAGTGCATACTAAGAAATTAAGACATAAATAATGACAGAGGAAAGACGGACATGGTAAAACGTAACTAAAACATCACTATATTCCTTTCTGTAATAATTAAAACATTAAAGCTTATATATGCGATATGATCAGCATATAGGTTGCAAAATCAGCAAGAGGTGAATAGTTGAGGTTGGGTGCAACGAATGCGGAAAAGCCGATTTCCCCGCCATATCATGGGGGATGGCAAGTCGATGAAAAGCGCACGATCACCTAAAAAGTATTTAATGCTCTTCCTAATAATCTTAAGCAAATAATTGACAATTTTAATGTTTTCAGTAAGCTGTAAAAGAGAGCATATTGTAATAAGTTATTTTATATTGTAGAAGATTATCTGAACGACAAACCATCCTGATGATACGATGAAATGATGATTGATAACTAATGATAGAAAACTAATGAAAGCTATAAAATGTAAATGTACATTTTACGTATTGCAGTTATTCAATATAAGTAAACTGACAAACAATGCTATGCATTACAAATAAAATATGAAATTTATGAGGAGACATACAGGACATAAAATGCTCGTGAATGTGTAAAGTAAACTAGGCGTTATTTGCAAGTAGTAAAATTGTGTTTATATGTACATTTGTAAGTGCTGTAACTGCAGGAAAGTATTAGCACATTTTGATGTTTTCTATAACTTAAAATATATAGCAGCATGCTTGTTTTCATTTTATTTATTTTTATTTATTGGTTTCAATACATTCTTTGTTCATATATAATGTTTATGTATACGCGTAGGTCAATTGTAAATATGCTTGACATGTTCTATGTTCACAGGTCAACAGGCATTAGTGAACTCATAGAACGTAATCTAATATATTCTAAACTGTTTAACCTACAGCATAGTGCACTCATTTTAACTGTAAGCTTACAAGGTTATGTTGATCAGTGAAATTTCAGAAAGACAATGTAAATTTAAACATTTAAATTTTTTGCAATAAAAAGTATGGAAAAATAAATCTTATATTCTCGCAATTTCTTCGTTTCTCTCAGAATTTTGGTATATGTTCAAGGCAATTGAATGTTTGCTTGTTTATTTTAAAATTATGTATTGCTTATTTATTTCTGATAAAATTATTAAACGATACAATAGAATTATTTTTGAAAAGGTGCTTCTTATTTTTAGAAGAATGCACCATTTTTTTTAAAACTAATGAGTGCTAGCAATTTTTTTCACAGAGTGCATGGACTATTGTGTCATTTTAAAAAAAAACATTATTTTTTTTGCTTTTGTTTTTTACAGAATAGTGATTTGCATTCTTACATTGTATCTGTCAGCCAAATTTTATAGCTTTATAACGCTTGGAAATACCCTTTCACTTATTAAATGGTACTTATAGTAATTTTGCAGCACTTTTATTTTTTGTGCACATTCAAATTCAATGGGGTGTTACAAATATCAAGTTAGAAATCTGTCAGGTTTACTGTATATTCTGAAACCTATTCTTAAAATATTGCTGGTTCCTATTTTGCATAAACCATATATATAGCTTTTACTACAATATATTAAAATTTCTTAAATTTTTTAAAGATATTCTGCAAGAAAACGTATTTTTATTTCAAATAAACAATATATACAAACACACACATATGTATATAAGTATAAATAATATCTCTATAAAGAATTTTTAAAATGTGATGTTTAACATACATAAAACAATGAAGTTGTTAAACTTCATATATGTAATACGAGGGTCGCCCAATAAGTATGTTTCCCTATTTTATACAAAACATAACACACAATTGATCATGTTGAATTAATTTTATTTATATTGTACAATCCTTCTGTTATTTTCTTAAATAGTCAACATGAATCAGAAGTGAACTAGAAGTCGAATCCTGTGCTCGTAACCAGCTGCTCACATCTGATTCATCTTCGTCACAGTGTTAAAGTACTTACCTCCATGATGACCTTTGAGTCCGGGGAATATGTGAAAATCGCTTGGGAAGAGATCTGGTGAATATGGGGGATGCGAAAAAATTTCTCAGTTGAATATTCTGAGCTTCGCCTGGGACAAGATTCAACTTGGAAGTTTTCTCGTATCCTCTGTATTCGACCGGGGCTTGCCCGAATGATTTTCATACGTTCCTCTAACTCAAAGGTAAGCACTTTTAACACCGATGATGAAGTCAAATCAGTGAAAAGCTGGTTGCGAACACAGGACCCAAACTGATACAACACTGGCTTGGAAAAACTTGTGTTAGATCCCCAAAAATGCTTGGAAAAACTTGTGTCACATTAGCAAAAATGCTTGGAAATAATTAATATAATACATAATATAAGTAATATCTCAATGAAGAATTCTTAAAATGTGATGTTTAACATACGTAAAACAATGAAGTTGTTAAACCAGCTCTACGGAAATGGTTTAAAGAAAATGGATTTATTTACAAGTAAATGTATTTAAAAATTGGGCCACTTAAATGTTGTAGAGTAACAAATTATTTGAAATAAGTTGCACAGGTATATTACAAATATTACAGTTATACAAGAAATGAGAAAATAAAGGTATTAATTTTATATATTATGAATTTTAAGCTAATCCCTTTCCTTATGGATAGGAATGTTTCTGATTTAGTACAAGCAGAGGCCGCAACTCCACCTGCGTTATTAGATTAATCGCGGCAACTTTTCCCTTCCTTTTCAACCCCCTCTATCTATGTAGAACACTTAAAATATGTCCATAAGTATATTTACAATAAACGTACCTTAGTTTTGTTCCTGTCTAAAAGGTTCACGGAAAGCAGCTCGAATATCGACTAAGAAATAAATCAACTGTCTCACAGTACAGCGTGGACTTCTTAAATATTCATATTATCAGAACGTCATAGATGTACTCTGAAGAGCAATAAAACCGTCACATAGAAAGCAAAAAAGGTCCCCTTCTACATTTGTTTACCTCAGAACTGGCTCGCAAGGCTGAGTTCGGGAAACATTTAAATAAATAAATGGAAATAGCGGAATAAATTCACAGCAGGTATATGAACAGTAGTCTAAATTGATTATGTTTTAAATGTATTTTCTAGTAAGAAACTTTAATGTTTAATATAACTTACATAAGATAAATTAGTATTCTTTGTTGTTTAATCCGTTTATGCCTAACTATGCAAACATATATTATACTAATTCAATTTAATTCTTTATGCAAAAGTATGTATTTTGGGATCCCGAAGACAACTAATCCACGTTTTGCACAAGAAAGATAAATTTAAATCCTGACTTCTAAGAGGTCTCTGTAGGGCTAAAAAAGAGATAAGAGAGGAGGTAGAACCGAAAAACGAATAATGTTTTTTTTCCTTCTAGGAATGATAAAATAAATACAGATGGAGAAATGCTGTATACATTACTTTATGATGATAATGAAATAGTAGCAGGATAAGAGTTTGATTAAAACAAACGTTAGGAAAAGTATTGAAATGTAATACAGGGTAAGACTGAAAGGATATACCAAAATATTTAAATGTGGTGAACCAGAGTAAATATTTATTTGTGACTGTTGTAAGTGAATGCTCTAGTAGAAAAAATGCATTTCGGAAAAATCAAAACAAAACCAGAAATAAAATTAAGTGAAATCCAATATCCTTGTAGGATATATTAAGAGAGACTACATAGAATCATAACAAAAACACATTATTATTGTTATTATTATACGAGGTTATTCAAAAAGAAGGAACATATTTTACATATTTATTTCTAATGAACGACAACAGATAGCGACACATAAGACAAATTCTTGAATAGAGGAAAGTTCAATGTTTTAAGCCCCATCTATTAGTTCCATGCAGTGCCGCTGTGTTTGTTTACGAGAAAATGGCGACGCCACAGGAAATGTCATTTTGTGTGCTGCATTATGCAAACTCTGAATCCATTATTTCATTGCAGCGTGCAAGTTCAACAAGGAGCCGTCTCGTCATAAAAAATTTACAATTGATACAATAAATACGTAGAAGATGGTTGCGTACGCAAACGGTAAAGCATTGGTCGTCCTCGCATAAAAAATGGCGCAGGACACATAAAATAAAACTTTGAAATTTTCCCTATTCAGTGGTGTATTGCATGTGTCGCCATCTATTGTCGTTCATTAGAAATAAATATGTAAAATCTGTTATTCTTTTTGAATAACTCTGTATAAGAAATAAATTTGGGTATTGACCCAGAAGGAAACATAGAAACTGCATACATCAGAATATAATTTAACAGAAGAAACTATAGGACTCAAGATAGAATTAAATAGAGAGACCTATAGTACATAAAGCTAAAAAAGAATATTGAGCTATGCTCAATATTTAGCTTGGGATGATCAGTAGATCGAGAGAGTTTTGGAATTCAGGATCCTATTAGAAAAAACGACAAGCAAGTCGTTGGATTAAAGCAAGTTCTAGAGGACAATTTGGAATAAGACTTGAGAAAAAATAAAGAGGCACGGAAGAGGGGCTGAGAGATGTCATGTATATAAAACTCACTAAAATGCATAACAAGTATCTAATACTTATGCTTATTCGACTACAACAATTAAATTGCCTGATCAGCGCTCTGAGCTAAACTAGATCTAAATTACTTTTATCATGGACGTATTGCTGTAGGTAGATTTCGATACAATAAAACTGAAATGTGTTCCAGTAATTGTTCCTTAAACTTGTGGAGTCAATTCCTACCTCCAGAATAATCCTAGAATAGCATAAACAGATCACTATTATTTCATATGTATTGTCAGTTAATTAGTAAACTTAGGAATTTTATACTAGAAAATAACCGGAAACATAGTGGCAGCCATATTCACTATTTAACTTGGAAACTATCCAGCTTGAAATAGCCATACATTTCGTGTCGTTTCCTTCACTGAATATTTCAAAATGCTTCATACTCAATAACTGTTAGAAATAATGCATACACTGAACTTGCCTTAGCATTGTTATGAAACCAAAGGGATGCAGTATTACGAGGTCACGCTTCGTTTACATGGGTATATTCTGAAGATAATCTGGAGGCCATTAGTTCACTTAAATTCGCTGTATTTTCTAATAAATCTATTTAGTTTTATGTAACTGAAAATATTAATCAAATAAAACAAATCCAAGATTTTGAAATGTTAAGCGATGACAAATAAGAATGCCACTTGTGTTTATTAATCTGTATTTTTATATAAGAATTATACATAAAATACGTTTGCTATAAAGACAACAAATATTTTAACAGAAAAGATGAATTTAAATAGGTTCATAAAGAAGAATATAAAAAGCATACAATTTTTGTTGCTCCTTGAAATACGCTATAAAGACAATAAAACTTTTACCAGAAAAGATCAATTCATAAAGAGGAATATAACAAGTATACAATTGTTGTTGCTCCTTGAAATACGTTATAAACTGAAGATAATTTAATATGAAAATATATTCTGTCTCATGACCATACAGTTATTGAATGTATGGTGTTAGAAGACTTGCGAGATGTGACAATGACTGTAGAGAGGGGAGTGAGGTTAGGGTATACTAACAACTATACACAGTAAGCTACAGTATTAATCTTCATCGCTTTACCTTCTTTACGGATCTTATATCTAATTGATGAAAATACAAATCCAACATTAACCTTAAAAACATTAGTAAATAGGCGTAGATTTAAGAACCTCTAATACCATATAAATGACTTCAAAGACTGCCAGCTTAATACTTTATAATGCAAATTACACTGTTAGTCTGTAATCACTTACAAATTTTGTAGGAATGTTTCCATTTAAAAAAAGAGTTGAAATGGTACCATGTGATCCGAAAAAAGTCACTTTAGTGTCATTTAGGTTGTATTTTTTAAAATAATATGTTATTGTAGGCTCATATAAGGAAATTTGATATTTAGAAAATTATAGTTCATCAACAATTTCAGCTTGAGTTTTTGCGATGAACTCAATTCGACGACTACCACTGTCAGAAAGCAGTGTCGTCCTTCGTGGTGTAGTGGTTACCATACTAGCCTCTTATTCCCGAAGTCGCGGGTTCAAACCCGGCTGAGGGCGATGGATTTTTTTCGGGCGTAAAAATCCTTAGCATGGCTTCCTTCGGAAGGGAAGTAAAGCCGGTGGTCCCGTGTCGTAGATTTATGGCACGTAAAGAACCTCAAGCCTGATGAAGAGGTTCCGGTCTTTCACGTTCAATATAGAATGGGACGTTAAGGACTACAGCAGTTGAAGAGCGTCCATAAGTAATACTCAATTTAATTTAATTTATAAGGCACTGAACTTCTTCATAAACCTCCAGACCTTTAATTCCAAGAATATTGGTCAGCGTCATGCATCTGCATTTAGCTTTTGAATTTTAAACTATATTAGATAATCGTTCGGGATTACAAAATGTTGCTCATCTTACAGCATTTTTGGTGAAAACTCTTTCAAATGTAAAACATACACATAGATTTGCTCTTTTAAGATTTGTCCGCAATACTGCGGAGAACTTCTATTTAGTGTGCATAGATGGCCAAATTGTATGTTTATTTGTTATACTTTAATTATTATTTTGAAAAAAAACATGAAATTATCTCATGATATCGAACATATTTTGTAAATTACATGTACAGTTGAAACGAAAGTTGTGTCGAAATGTTAACTTACAATTGAGAAGAAAAATATTGAACTATTTATTTATCCTGAAATATTCAACAAATATAAGGCCGCTTTATTTACTGAAGGAAACAAATTCTATTCTTCTCAAAGATATACCAACTCCATTTGATTTTGGAGGAAATTAATAAATTTGTCTCCAATGTCTAAAATTACTTGGAGCTAAATTATCTGGCGTCCTACTGAAGGTCAAAGAAATACCGAAATGCGAATCAGTTGGGGAATTTAATGTCGTATTGGCATTTTAAGATGGTAGCTCACGGTTAGAGCAACCGGACGGAAACCGGGAGATTTGTAGTTCAAATCCCGGCGATGGCAGAGAATTTTTTCAATCGTCTGATTCTACCTTTCCAACCTTGTCCAACACATCTTAGATGAAAAACGCCAACCTTACATCAGGGCATTAGATGTTAGGGTAGAGCGAGGGTAGAGCGCCTTTCGTATGACCGGTTGGTCCGCGCTTCGATCTTGAGTAGCGGTACGCTTCTCCACATCCGTATCAGTTCAAGTTAACTCAACTTGGTGTAAAATCTTAATATTTCTTTTAAGGGACCTAGAGACTGAAGTTTCGGCCAAAAATAACAAAATCGTCGAATTCTAAAACTTTACACATAAATAATGTTAAGATAATGCACTCATATAGCGGTGTAGCTTTTCCTATTCTGCCGTACCTAAAGGCGTATCAACTATGATGAGATCATCAGTGAATAGGCATTTAAGGTTTATATCATGTATTATTTTGCGTTTTTCTCCAGGCTATATTTTTCAAGGCATAAATCGTTCCTTGCGCAATAGCTGTGATCCAAATTTGATGAAAAATGCTATGTTTGATAAGTACATTCACAATTCTGATTGTGAGTTTTACTGTAATGCTACTTGGTTTGGATCTACACAATGCTTAATAATAAAGATTTATGAATTTTTATTCAAAATATCTTAAAATAAAGCAAAAATAATACGACCAATTCTTAAAAGTGTAAAAAGCAATAAAAGCGTTGTTTTAGGTATACTTCAAATGCAAGGGGTCTTCAAAGCTCTATCAGTAGTTTATATTAAACTTTTATAAAATTGTAAATATCTGGGAAAGAAATTATCATATAAAAATTAAATTTTTCACAAGAGTTATCTAAATAATAAGAAACATGTGTATAGAATACTATACTAAATAGCTTCAAAATTAAAGAAATTGTTACACGCAGTCGTAGGGTCTCTTAAGAATTTTCTGAGGAGGATGACGAGGTACATCTATTTATATCACGTAATCATCATCAGTTTACTCAAGCATGTCCTTTAACATTTTTGTGACAATATAGTTAAGAAAGAATAACAGTATAATCCTCGAATTTTGATGTTGCGAACTTATTCTGTATTTGGGTTGTACCCAATCTTAGCTATCAAATGACTAAATTCACATTTATTTATGCAGATATGGCTAACGTTGCTCAGACAATATTTTTCAATAGCCCAAAACAGAGCATAAAACTGCTCTTAAAATAAAAACAAAGAGACTTATTAAATTCCGTTTGGGAATGGCTATTCAACTGTCTCTGTGGTCGAGTGATCAGTGTTCCGGTTACTGGAACCCGAGATACCGGGTTCGGTTTCCTGCTGGGGCGGAATATTTTTCATTACTATAATCATCCCTTGTTCTCCACAGAGTCTGAAAGTATGAATGTGAGTGAGTACCCTTTATCATGAAAGTATTATAACCCAACGTTAAGAAATCTACAGTTCAGCGAGTGAAAAACCAACACCATTATGCTTCTAATGCATAATTGATGAGAAAATTGTTAAAATGTAAGAAGAAATTGGTGAGAAAATCTGATGTGATATATTCCTATGATTTTTTCTACCCTCTATTGCTTATTAACGGGTATACAAAAACTAACCTTATTAAGCTTATTTTTCTATCTACTAAGTTTTAATCCGAATAAACCTTTGCAGAAATATTTACATTAGACATTTCGTTATAGATACAAAGAGAACGGGATAGTCAAATGTTTTAGAACTGGACCTGTACTCTGGCCTTAAAATTCCATACTCTTTCAATCCAATAGCCAGAAACAATTGAATATTGACAGAACTTGAAGACAATAACCAAGTAATGAAAAATTCGAAACTTTAATAACACATAGCACAGAAATGGCTTATGCCACAAAAAACTTATTTCAGATAAATTGTGTGTTTTATAGAGATCTACATCTTTTCTGTAGTACATTTTCGTTTATCGCTCAACATTTACCAGTTATACAAGATTATACAAAATTCTCCTCCCGAATGAAAAGGATTTTACTGGCTATTCTCAGAAAATTCAAGATAAAAATTTTATTTGTCACGTAAATATCTTTAACATGCCGTATTTTAATCAAACTACTTAGCCATTTTTTAGAAAATTAAAATTTTCCAAAATGTTCCATGTAAAGTGTTATTTGGGGTGAGGTTATATTTTGAAAATCTTCGTGTGGCATCTTTGGAAGATACTGAACTTATAGCAAGTTTGCTGTTTATCCCACTTTTCGTTTGTGAGTTATGGTGTTCACAGACACACACAGACCTTTTGCTATTTTTTTATTTCAGGGGGCCTCAAAACATGTATTTCGGTGAAATCTTGATACAGAATTTTTGGGTGGAATGCAATACCTTCTCTACCATATACGTGGTAGAGAAAGTAGAGTAGAGTGGTGTACTCATTGGTCTTAACAGTTTACATGTTCAAACTTGTACATCGCACGGGTCAGTGTGCGTGCTTATATAATACACTGTAGTTCATATCACTGAGCTTTAAAGTTAATAATATTTACAAAATCTTTCCTGCTCTAATAGACGAACTAGAATATAAACTTTAGGTGCCAAATAGGGGAAGGTTAAGAAGCACAAAAACTGGTTACCGCAGATTATTATAAGTGACTGCCTCTCTGATGAACTGATCAAGGGTCTGGCTTTTCAACCCACAGGTCCCGGGTTGAATTCCCGGCTGGGGCTTTGAAGTTTTATTTAATTAGAATCATTCTCTACCCTCTAGAATTTACAAGTACGAATGTGAGAATTAATGTGTGTGTTTCCTAACGATAATTATTAAAATAAAAGTTAAAAGCCTACAGCCAACATATTACCAACGTTGTTCCTAAACTCAAAGACCCCAATATGAACATACAAGTTATTGGGGCTATGCAAATGAAACAGTAAATAGAAAAAAAATACAAATCAGATTATTGGTCTACTCTACACCATTTTGAGCATAAGAAATCTGAAGCTGAATTACAATCTTGGATTGTTCAGGAGTATGAGATAGTGTAATGTTGTAGTTCAAGTAAAACAGAAATAATTTTGGTCTTGGATGTGATTACAACGTGTTACAGGATTATTTTAGCCTTCTGTTATGTTAGAGAATAGGTACGTTCTCTTAAATTTGCAAAATTTGTTGGAAGATAGCCATCACGGGAGTATTTTCACGAGTTTTCCCATACTGCAGTAATCCTTATATCCAAGAATTTCCATTAGGTTTTAGAATTTCAACATTTATTTTACAATTTTGATATCATGATTTGAGCTATTTGCATGACCAATAACATGTTATATCCTGAAACGTTTATAAATGAAACTATTGAATTCCTTTTAATTTGACCTTTGAATTCCTTATTATAAAGTTCTAACACATTAAGTTTAGACAAGAACGTACTCAGCAGAAATAAAACTCCAGTAACATTTAAGTTACAACAACATTAGTCATTTTCAAAATACACGCAACCGTGCGTTCAACTTTACCCTAATTTTAGATTCAGCTTATTTTTTAAACGATAAACGGCTGTTGTTTTATTTCCAAATTATCTCAGGAATAGACTGCTTTAGCAATTATTTCCTCAACCTTCTGTGCGCTAATAGTGATATTGCCTATTTGAATCCATTCCTATGCGGATATTCATTGCGCTTGCCTTGAAGTGGAAAGAAAAAATAACTTTTTATTGTAAATGTTTTAGAATGCTGAAACGCTAATAAATGGTAGTGACATTTCTTCTTTAAGAAACTGCTGATACAGTAGTATCTTGATACTTAGGCTCAGTTGCAAAAGTGCTAATCAGAATCCTAATTAGAATGAATTAGACCACGTTCTGCTTATTTGTGTTATTTCACTGTTGTTTCTTCGATCGAAAACAGCGAGGTTAATAACGATGATAATGATGATAACAATAGTATATATTATAATCTGTGTTCTTTGTACTCTGCACTTATAAATAAATCTTTAGCCCAGACTGCATCATTTTTCTGGTTTATACTTATATACATGATATTTAAAATGAGATAGATACATGTCAACGATGATGAACTTGTCCCTATACGAGGAGGAAGAGTCGTGGGAACATATCTGGGCAAGCTGTAAAGCTACGAAGGAATGGAGGGAAAAGTACTTACCGCGATTCTTTACCGGTTTAAATGGAGCGTTACGGGCATGCTGGACGCTACTGGCAGGCAAGTCATGGAAGACATGGAGGGAATAGGTAGGTTTCTACTTAAGGCGAGACTGCTGAGATCTGAGATGACTGCTAGTAGTGAAGCGGGGATGTAAGGAGAGCTAGTAGTTTATTTATTTGTATGTAATTTATTCATTTATTTTTGTGTTTATTTATTTTCTTATCTGCTATTTGTTTACTATATAATACATAATTTACATAACTATAGTATACTATATAAATTACATAATACATTGGAATACGATTTACTGTTGTTCTTTGGTTGTTTATATTCAGGATGCTATATTTGAATATGTTTTTCTTTCTTGGTGCAACTGTGTCTGCTTGTAGTGGTATTTTCTTTTTGTCGTGTCCCTCTAACTTTTTGTCATTTTTTATTTTGCATATTTATTTTTTAATGCTGCTTATGATTCTACGACCTGCAGACCTGTGCGATTGATAAGGATCTGGGTGGTAATAATAATAATAATAATAATAATAATAATAATAATAATAATAATAAAGACACGTTTATTCTTCTTTCAGCTTCTCCAAATTCAGTGAAATAATTTATTTTAAATAAAGACATTCACTCATCCATTCATACTTTGTTTAGGGCCACAAAATTTCCGCTGTTTGCTCTCTTGATGATTTCATAGATATTACACCGGACTTTGTTCAACATTCAAAACTAATGCAAAATAACGATGGAGTACAGGTAAGGCATGATTTTGGTCTTCGCAATATGATTTTGGTAGCCCACAAAATGCGATCGTCCATTAAAAAGTTTGACTGTGTATTAAACAGGTGTATCTCGACAGAAATGTAATTAGTGTTAAAATAATTGTACGTTTACAATAAAAATATTGTACTCTTACCTGCAATAGGTGGAAATACTATAATCCACCCAAAAAGTCAATATCGATATTGCATTAAAATTCCCTTGAATAAATAAAAAGAACTAGGAAAAGGTAACCTATCTATGAAAGGGCGGCACATGTTTGCTTATCTATGAGCAGCATATATTAATAACCAAAAATCGGATAAACATCCATTTTCATGGTGAGTCATACGCTGTTTAAGGATTTCAAGCGAAGATTTTCAGGAAACTTTCCTCAACATAAATAATTCTACATGGAAAATCCTTCGTTTTTTTCTGCAAAATAATGAAACAATATTTATTAAAATACCCTCTTTTTCCGCGTCATGAAATTAGGTCTTAGATCTGTTTCCGTATGAAGTATTTATTGAATCCTTCCATCTGACCAATGGTCGGCCAAAGTTTCTTATGCCTATAGGTCCATAGCTTAAAACTATATGAGGTATTCTGTCAGGGACCATTCGTAATAAATGCTCATATCAGTGTGTTCGTGAACTTTGTACCCTTTCAAATAAATTATATTCATGTAGGTGCTTTCTTATGGAATATTAATTGTTTTATTTATTAAACAAGTAAAACATTTTAATTATTTGGGTTTTAATAGATCCTATTTAAACAAAATTGAATATACAGTAAACTTAGAATAAAACTTAAAAACCACTTAGCTGAAATACCTATATAAAGTAATCGGTTCCCACATTAATGTGCGGAAGAGAGAGTAAATATGTTAGCAAAACACAAGATAGAAACATCTAAAATGAAATTTTTCAGTTATACTGCAATGATTAAAATATGTATGAGAGTAAATGTGTCGGTAAAACACAAGATAGAAACATCTAAAATGAAATTTTTCAGTTATACTCCAAAGAATAAAATAGCATATATCAGAAACATAGGCATGACTAAATATATAATACAAATAAAAAATATAGCAGTACCACTGGCATGTAAAGCACGCAAGAGTCTAGTTCTGATTTAAATTCATTTTCATTTTATTTAAAATTGATTTTTATTGCTTTTTTATATATTGAGTTCAAGGAACTTCCAAATGAAAAATATAGAAGCACCATTGACATGTAAAGTACGTAAGAGTCATCCTTAATTTATATCTGGGCAAATGTTTGTCACAGGAAATACAATTCTGGTTGAATATGAACTGGAGTTACGAGTGGATTAGCCGGAAAAATTATCAGGATTTTCTGCAAATCTTCTATGATAAATATTTAAACTTCTCTGAATCCCTTTCGAAGGCTTCTTCATAATCGTTGAATTTTATGTATCTGGGAAACCAGAGGAAAAGTAAATTGTGACAAAAACGGGTGAATGTTGTTAATCTCTATAGCCGAGATCATTAATTCTAACCAAACAATGTTTATGCTACTAACGTAAAATGGATAGAAGAATCACATTTTATAGGAAAAGTACAATATATCTGTTAGTAAAGTAGAGAGTCGTTAATTTTTATATTTACATAGCCCCATGAAATATTCATTTTTCAAATGTTTCATTAAAGGTTTTGTTTTGAGATATTATTGGGATTCTTCTTATTCTACAGTCATACTTTCACTCTCCAGTATTTTGGCGAAAATAGCATGTCCTACAGAAGCCGAAGAACAAAGAGTAAGTCACGCTGGGTAGAAGCAATATTTAGCTCATAATTTAACTGAGATGCTGTCATTTTTTGCACACTTCCTTTCGGAACACACGACTTTTACTGGCAAAATCTTTCAAACAAATTATAAAATTACCGCAACTGAAAGAAAGCAAAAGCACCTAAAACTTGGTTTTTATCCTTCTCTACGATGCGCAAGTTTACAGAATCTTTTCATCCAAGACGTATCCGAACCATCAACGTCCAGAGGGCGATGTATGGTACATGTTCCGCCAATATTTTTATACGCCCGTCGCTATTCGTTTGTTATTGCACATATACTTGCAGCAGGCCATATTCCTGGCCTCAGGAAGATTCATTACTCGGCCAGCTATTTTTAAATTCGTTATTTGTGATGCCACGAGTGGAGGAAGAAATACCGAAAGAAATTCTCTCGTTCTTCAAGTGCTCTAAAACGGAGAGAGTGACAACTGCTTATTAAACAGTCAAACAATGAAAAACAAACCACACTCGTTTAACATTCTTTTTTATGTCTAGTGAAAACGTTTCACAAGAAATGAAGAAAAATAATTCAAGGCAAGTGGACGCGTAGAAAGAAGAGCACAAAACGAATTTGTTAAATGAAGCAGCTGCTCATCGTTTTCTGGGTTTGTTTTTCCTTGCTAAAACATAGTGAGAGATTTTAGCATGGAATACATTGCATTATTTCATGTTTCTAGCACCTTTTCTTTCGTTTCTAAGTTTTAGTCTTCTTTAAACAATGAATAAACAAACACTTTTGTTACATTTATTACAGTCTTAATGTAGAAGAAAGTTTTACACAACTTAGCGATATGGTGGACGCAGTAGTTTCGTTTCTGGCTCTCGTATTGAGGATCCAGTTCGATTCCCGGTTTTGGGTGACGATTTTATGTCGATTCTATCCATGCCTTCACCTCTTACTTGCTCATGTGAAGTATTCCCGTGGTTCTGAGTCCACGGTAAAAGCTCTAGGTCCTCTCATTCCACCCCATACTCATCATCATCATCATCATCATCACGCTAGCATTGAAGGCAACGGATTCCGCCCGCTGGATGCCTCTACCTTAGAAATGGTCCAGTCATCGTGGTGGAATAGGGTAATCCCCGAAAGCCATTTGGGAAGCATTAGTAACGACGACGATTTGGTATAAGAATTAAAAAAACATTGCTGACTACCGCTTGCATTTAAATATCAATAAAATACTCCAGTGTTGATCACTGCATTATATTTCTTCAGTTTCCCCGATTTTCAAAATTTGTTTGGGTGTTTACCTCTTTCTGCGCCTACTCAGAAACTAGACACCCGATTCCAAAATACGTATTTATAAATGAAAATCGTATGTGTATGCGCGCGCGTGTGTTCCATAAAATTAAGCAGAATCAACAATAAATTGCCTAGTTAACGCAGGCATTCCAAGGCAACGATTTTCAACTATTTTTCTTCGGCCAAAGTAAATGTTGATTTTGTGAAGCGCGCAGCCGTCTATTTTCACTATGAGATTACCTGGTCTGCTATTGAGAGGTTTAGTGATATGGCGAGAAGTCTAAAATCTGTTTTTGATAAGGCTTCATTCTGCTATGCGGCGCATCTTTGGGTTAGTTTGGAGAGGTATCCCTCGAAGTAAAGAGGGATTTACTGCAGTTATTTGCGGAGGGGCGTTAGCATTCTGATTCTATACTTTTAGTGTTCAGAAGCAGTTTTATTTCAGGCTTGCTTCAATCTTAAGTATTCTTAGTACCACCCTCCTCCTTGTGGAAATTACACATCCAAGGATTTACGTAGGGTGGGTGATCAGCCCAATGCCTTGTATGGCGGTGAAGAAGGAAATAAAAAGTAATGCAACGTGAAAGAGATGCCAGCATTTGCCTAGCGATTGCGAAAAAAAACTGAAGAAACCTTCGGTCAGATTGGTCGACCCCGGGGTTTGAACCCCGCAGTACGGAATTCGAGCCACAATATTTCCACCTGAGCCATCCCGCTCCGTCATGTAGAAAGAGCTGAGTAAACGTTTAGATAATACGATATATGTGATCCTTGGATGTTACTTTGTAATTTTCCTAATCCTTATTTGCTAAACACTGAAATTTAAAAAAGTTTACTCTAAAGAACGTGTGTTGAATTACCTTAGAATATCCTGAGGGCTTTCGAGTGCGTTTTAATTTATTTTTTGGTAGCCTTTGGAATAATGGAGCGGAAGAAATTAATGCGACAAATTAAATTCAAAGTAAAAGTTAACATTTTCTCAAAATTGGCTAAAACTACTTCTTCTTTTGTGGTTTACTATCCCGTTTGGAGGACTTATACTCCCCCCCCAGGACTTACAAGCCAATGCCTGGAGTCAGATGCCTGTCGGTGAGGAGACAGATTGTTGGGTCGGATAGAAGAACCAGAATAAGTGATCAGCCCGAAGCCTGGTGTGAGAGCGACGAAGGAGATGATATGAAATGACGGATATATGGATGAAACGGAAGGTGATGATGGAGCAGTTGGTGGAATGAATGGCGGGGGAAACGGAGAAAACCCGCCCAGAAGTCGCTTCGTCCACCACAAATCCCACAAGGCTCACTGGGATCGAACTCGGTCCGCCTTTGTGGGAGACGAGCGGTCTAACCAGTACGCCACGGCACCGTCCAAAATCGACTAAAACGATTTTGATTAAAATTATGAAACAATACGTACAACAAAGCATATTCAGAATTTAATGTGATTAAATAGCAAACACAGAAGCAGGTACGTATTTGTTGCAAATTCTGAACAATTACTTTTGCAAATTATAATTTCCATTTATCTTATTCAAATACGCGTATTATTTATTCCAGCTCTACAAAGAAACTAAGATGCCTCTGACGGTAGCGTCTGTGGTCCGAATTCGGGAGGTCCCGGGATCAAATCCCACGGGCCGACCAATCCGACAGGGCTTTATCGTGGCTTCTCTCAGTCGCAAGGTAAATGCCGTTTTGGATATTTAATACCACTATCCAGACCTTAAGTCTAAAACAATAATAAAAATGATAAAATATATGGTAATAGAAAATGCTATGCCATCTATCCACAGTAAATGAAAGCAGGTAGACTGAACGCCGCCTTAAAGCCATTTGTCCGGCACGTGAACAAGCAGAGGTATAGTTATGTACATGCCTCTGTGGACACGTGTCGAAGCTGCCATCTACCGTCAAAGCAGCAGAGGTACATGCCTCTGTGGACAACTGTGGCGAAATAAGATGGTATAGTACAGGGATGAGATATAGAAGCCTAATTGTCTACAACACACCAGTCCAGAAGCAACTCTAGATTCAAGAAGTTCTCGGAATTCTTTATTGTTTAGGAAGGTAAAGGATATTTTTTATCATGTGTTGGTAACGTTCATGGCAACATTTGAATTTCCGTAATAAAGACGATTGTTGTCCCTGCGTGGCAAATACCTTTGCTGCTTGTACATGCTCGTTTTTCGTATTTCATAAAGTCGGCAATAGGGCAGCATTTAATGATGAACTGTGAGGTTTGATCTGCAGAGGTCGCACACAGGAGGAGGGTTACGGTTGAGGAGAAGTTTGTGCGTTATAGGAGTATATCCAATACGTAGTCGAGTTAATACAGTTTGGTATTTGTAGTTGAAATAATAGTGTTGAAGTTTGGACTCGGAAATGTAGACATCTGTAACTTGCTTCTAGATGTGAATTTCCATGTTTGTTTCCATTGATTAATGCAAGTCTTTTTGATGAAGTTGATGAAGTTCGTGTGTGGGATCTTGATGTCCTGAGGGGGATGTTTGGTTGCTTCTTTGGCTGCCTGACTAGCTGATTCTTTCTAAGAATTCCGACGTGAGACGGAGTGTAGGAATGATACTGATTTGCCAGAGATTAGCATTCGTTGTACAGTTTCTGAAGTTCCTTAACACTATTTTGGAAGGTTGAGATTTGTTAAAAGAATATTAAAGCACTCAACGAATTCTATGGTATGGTGTAATCAGGGAACACCGCTGCACATCCATTATGGCCAAGTCTTGATCCATCAGTGAAGATATGAGCGTGTCTTGAATAAAGTGTACACAAATCGTTAAACAGACGTTTATAAGAAACACTATATGTTGAAGGTTTTCCTTGTCTAGTCAGTGATGTGTCAATAAAGGGGTATGTGAGTCTCCATGGTACATAATCTGAATCTGAAAATTGCTTCCAGGAGTATTTCCAAGTCTCTTTACACGTGGTGGCAGAAGTGTCACTGCGGAAGGGAACTATATTGATGGAAATGCTGTGTAAATTCCTTTAAGGTAACTTGTTTCTGTGTTATTAAGAAATTCCGGAAGGTTTTCAATCTTAATATGTATCTCTTAACAGATCCGTTGCCATGTGACCACGTAGATAAAGCGACGTAAAATAAATGGGGAGAGAGAAACAAAAGGCGTCCACATTTGAGTTTCCGTGTAAACAAGCCCCAACATGCTCTCTGTTCGAATTTACAATTTTTATCCCAACAAATTCTTTCTTCAATGCTCGGTACTTAAGTATGAAGGCACCTTTGTGCTTCTTTGCGTTGAAGACAAATATTCTGCCATTTGCCTTCTAAGTTCCAATCGCAGCCCCCTAGATCCGACTATGTATGTCTATAAATGCATCCTCCTTGGAACAGCTAAGTTTGAACTCTTCTCCCTATATAAAACTTCTGTCCGCTATTTGACTTTCTGCTGAAGACATTTTTAGGTATAGTTACAGGATATCTCGTAAAACAGAGGGTGACACTTCGTCCTTCACGACCTACACAGACATACACCGGATCACTGCTGGAGCTGCCCAAAATGGACCATGAACGACCCATACAACCAGATAGGTCTCTGGTGTCTACGGGGAATAGTTTTGAGGTAACAGTGTACTTTCTTTCTCCTCTCCACCAAATCCACTCCAAACCAATATTTTTAAATCCTGTTAAATGCTAATGTTTGTGTTGACAACATCCAGCTTTTAACGTTGTATTAAAAATAATGCCGAAAATATTTAGTTTTTTGTGTAGCCTTACTAATTGGAATTTATTCTTAATATATATATTAATATTTATTATTAATATATATATTCTATATATATATTAATGTAAGCACGATACTGAAGTTTTAAATATATTTTTAAAAATCTTACCGCATTTGCCATTGTTTACGTGAATTCTGGACCACTTTTCGGAAAAGAATCATAACTGCTACACAATTTGGAGTAGTGTGGAAAAATTTAGTCCACCTTTTAGGGGAAGTTTTGTGTTACAAATTCTTAATACTGTTAAGTATGGCAGAGTTTGTGTGTACAAGCCAAGTGGTTTCTTTCTTTGCAAATGTATACTACTTGGTTGTCTCCAGAAGAGGTTTTTCTGAGAATGACATTTTCTGATGTAAATTTTACCATCTTCTCAGAAATTACTAAAGATAGCTAAATAAAATTTTAATATAATAAGCATCACCTCTAAATGCCAATGTACTCTACTTTGGTGTTAATAACAGGATTGATTATTTTAAAAAACAATAATTGCTGATAAATTTTAATCAAAATACGGCATAATTAAGAAACTATTTAATACTACCTTCCTCAATAAACAAAGTAATTGAATAAAAAGTAAACCAGTGTACTTTAGAAGGTATGTATCCACATTTCAACCGGTGTCTTAAATGTATCCGAGATAAATGGGTCGTAAATTCAGTATATTTAACATTGGTGGAATAGGCCTTTAAATATCCACTTAAATAATACTCGTATATACAATACTCATAAAAAATCTGATGTGTCACATTCACCTCTTCTTCTACCCTGTATTACCCTCTGTAGTTTATTTGAGTGTATACAAACTTACGAAAGTTCTTTTCTGTTTATTTAATTTTAATTGAGATGAGTATTTGCAGAAATGGCTACATCACACCTTTCGTTATAAATACAAAAGGAATAGCGCTAGTCAAATGTTTAAGAAGTGGACACTATACGCTGACCTTAAAAAGCTACGCAATCGCGAGAAACAACTTCATATTGAAAGGGCTTAAAGAGAATGACGAAGTACACGGTTATTCAAAAAGAAGGAACGGATTTTAAATATTCAATTTTAGTTAACGACAATAGATAGCGACACATACGACACATCCTTGAATAGAGGAAGCTTCAAAATTTTAAGCCCCACCTATTAGTTCCATTCAGTGTCTACAGGGGCGCTGTATTTGTTTACGAGAAAATGGCGACCTCACAGCAAAAGTCGTTTTGTGTGCTGCATTATACAAAGAGTGAATCCATTGTTTCATTGCACCGTGCAATTTCGTTGTAATTTCAACAACGAGCCGCCTCGTCATAAAAATGTACAATAATTCTTAGAAGATGGCTGCATATGCAAACACTGGCCGTCCTCGCATAACAAATGGTGAACATAAAATAACATTTTGAACTTTTCTATTCAGTGATGTATCGCATGTGTCGCCATCTATTGTCGTTCATTAGAAGTAAATATTTAAGGTCTGTTCCTTCTTTTTGAATAACCCTGTATAAGGAATTCGAATAGGGAATATCTCGGAAATGATTTATAGCGCTAAAAAGTTTTCATTCCGTATGTTTTAAAAATATGTACATTATTTGCGTGGTATGTTTTCGTCTATCGGTTAACGTTTACCAACTATACAAGATTATATAGAATTCCTTCCGAATGAAGAGGACTTTATAGGCTATTCCCAGAAAATTCAATAATTTTGTCAACAAAACATGTTTAATATGTACTATTTTAATCAAAGATACTACACTTTGAGAAAATCAAACAGTTCCAAAAATGTTTCATGTAAGGAGTTGATTGAGGTAAGGTATTTTCTTTAAAATGTTCGTGTCGCATCTTTGAAAGAGACCAAAGATGATATTTAACCGACATAAGCTTTCGAGCTATTCTTTTCACACACACACATAAAAACCTTTTTCTAAAAATGAGTTTTTGGGGGAATTCAGGGGGTCTAAAATCGCATATTTCCCTTGAAATCTTGGTATCGAATTTTTGGGTGAAATGCAATACTTCCCCTACCTACTGTAGGTAATCAGTAGAGGAATAACAAAGTAATGGTAAACAAATTAGATGTTAAAATCAAGATTTATCCATCATTTGCCACGTAGCGTTGAAATATGACTTTTATTATTCTAGAAAACATCGACCGCGTTTAATACGAGTTTTCTAAAAGGAATTTCTACTTGAATTTACTTCCTCTCCCATTTCCACCAGTTTTAAAGAAAGTAACGAAAAGTATTTTAGTGATCGTGAACCAATCGTCAGGTAGAACGTAAATAAAACGAGAAATGCTTGAGCGGGGAGACCAGATGAAGCCATACATTCAGGGGGTCCGCCTTCACAAGCACAGCCATACCTGACGTGACAGAAGCTAGGCGTGACGCCGTTACAGTAATTCACTATCCACCATCGAGTGATGGGTGCCACTGTATGTGAGCGTGCAATGCTTTGACAGAGGGTGATCATGATTTGTTGCGGATATCAAGATACTTTCGGACGTGCCAAATCTATCACGTAGGCATCCGGTGGTAATACAGCGTTTGACGGCCAAAATTGAGCATAAGCCTGGGATTTTTTAAATGTTACCTCAGCATCTCTGAACACAGGTGCACTGGCTACTAATGGAATATCTATTAGAGTTACTTCGTCCATCTGCCGTCTAGACGTACGAAATAAGGAAATTCTGCACGATAAGAGATGACGTTAAGAGCTTGATAAAAATTTGTCAACAAATTTGTAATTTCATTTTATCAATGAAAAATTAAGGTCTATTTACGAACCACCTGAAATATACCATTTTTAACCGAACCACTGCGCATACGAAATATAAAATTTATTTGTAACAGATTGTCCATGAATTTAAAAATTGGTTAAAATCAGTGCAATATTAAGTATTATTAAGAAAAGGCCTAAGGTTATTAAACGGTTATTACTATGAAAAACAGTTATGTATCATAAAATTCATGTTTTAATGAGCTCTACACCTTTTCTTTTAAACTTTCGTCTACCTCTAGTAGCTTTTGCATTACAAATGAAGAAAACTCGAAAGGGTATGAGCATAAATGTCGAAAGATACAATTTTTTTGCTTTAACAAACCTCAGGTATGTCATATTTTAAAATTTTAGAGCTAGCTTTTGGAGAATAAAAATAAGGATTATTTTTTCATGTAAAGTATTACTTAGCGCGAAAGGGATTTCCAACATATATTCTTAGAAGACGCTTAACTTAAGCTTGAAATTTGGTGTACATTCCAGTTCTCGTTTTTTGGGGGGATTTAAGCTGTACATAAACACATGAGTGCACACGCGTATTTCTAACCATGTGAACATGTTTTCTTTTTTTAATGACGTGATACGATATCTGTAATCCATCAAAGGTTTGGATGGATTACTTCCTATATGTTTAGGTAGCTGCAGTACTTGCAAAAGTAGTCTAAAACAGAAATAAAATGATGTTCGCACTTAAAAGGAGTTAAGAAACTCCAACTTCCAAAATGAAAATGATAAGTTGATCACCAGTAGAACGAAGAAGTGATGAATGAGGACGGACCAATGATCACGGTGACAAATACTGGAGACGCAACAGATAGAATGGTTCAGGCCGTGAAGAAGAAAATGAGGAAAAAGAGTAAAAAGGAGGAAGAACCTCAAGAAATGAATGTTCAAAGTTACTCGACTAAATCTGGCCAGAAGGAAGTATATAACATTTTTACGGGCTCCCGAAAGTCTCTTTTAAGATGACGTATGTAAGAGCACGTGGCTTCGAAGTATTTCAAGACCTACGTTAACTTGTTTTCAGTTCTCCATGATATATATTGCTCTCCCAAGCCGTATACATCACCATAAGCAAAAATAGCATGGCTTCAAGTACCCTAAAAACCTTCGAGACGAAAAACATGGGGTCGTCGACACCGTAGCTCTTGCCAGATGCAGTGCTAAGAGTTTTTATTTATAATACTTAAGAGCAACGGCTCCTCTACTTTAAGAGTTGCTGGAAAGTCTGATGCAACGACCTTTCCATGGCCTACCTTAACCGCACATGTGTGAACCCGTAACCCCGACAAAACACGATCTCTGCCTTGTCGGAAAGGCGAGAATAGTTTTACACCAACAGGCGGTGCTAAACTGCCTCTGGCACTTTGAGACTGACTGCAAGAAGTCATAAAGAAGACGGCGAGAACCCTCACGTGTGTGGCGCGCCCAAAGAAAAAGAAAACAACAGGTCTTCAGCTTTCAAAGACTCGTTTAACTTAGTTCCTCCGAAATTCTCCAAAATGAAAAAACATTGGTTGGTTCTTCAGAGAGAGAGAGAGAGAGAGAGAGAGAGAGAGAGAGAGAGAGAGAGAGAGTGAATACGCTAAATTTGAGCCCTACTTTATTTAACCCTAAATAATCACAGAAGTAAGAGTTACCTACGCAGGTAGCAAAACAATAAACAAAATCTTTCAGTTAATTTTCAATTTTGGATGAATAATTGATAAGTGCATGGTGGAGTGTCTGGAATCCAGAAATGGCATTATTAAAATGTTTGTTTATGAGTATTATATTACCTTCTCACGCAAGAACAGCCAAACTTCTTCTTCTTTAACGGATTACCCTTCTCTTTGTAGGACTTACACCCCCCAAGGAGTTACATGCCAATGGGTTGTGTCAGTATCCTGTCCAGGAGCAATAAAAATTTGGATTATTGCAAATCCAGGATGGGTGATCAATCCACTGCATGGTATGGGTGAAGAAGATGGAAATAAATGTAGTGATGAAAGGGATGATAATTTTGGGAAATTTTTATGCAACAAGAGGACTACTACCCCAACACACTATTGGGCCTGTACTGGCGAGGGACACAAGGCTAGTATGAAGTGATAACAATCATTACAGGGTTAGCACAAGGCTGCAGCGTAACCGGAGCTTTTGGAGACGGGTCCAAGTCCTCAAATAAAAAATAAAGATAAAAACGAATGATAGGAAAATTCGTGGATCAAATTATCCAACCCAGCATTCACCTAGACAAAAAAAGCCATCGGCTATATAGGTCGACCCGGGGATTTGAACCTGAGACATCCCGAATGCGAGTCTCACACGTTACGCGGCGTCACTTCTATTCAAACTGATTCTTATGAAACTATACATACTCGTTGCGGAAAAACAATGTACAGAAAATTGAAGAGGCAAAAGGCAGAACCGAAATAAGTATTTTGAGCATAGAAACAAGGGGTCACAGAGATTTTTTCTGCACTCATGCGTAAACATTAAATCCGTCATGTAAACAGTCTCCGATTGTGAAACCTATTTGTGCTTATCAGATGTAAACAAAACGCACTCTTGTAAAACAGCAGTCACTGTCGCTAGGTGTGTCTGATGTTCAATGTGACATTTGTATTGTAAAGCCTACTGGATGGTGCGGCAATACCGAACACTCTTCTTGTTTAGTAAAAAGAGTGCAGTGCAGTACATATATGTAATGGCTGGTTGTCCATGTGCACAAGTACTCTTAGTTTATACAGTATAGTTTATACATTTAATTTTGTCTGGTAAATGAATATGCTTCATAAAGTGAGAAATTATGCTCATGCAGCTCCCCTGTTGTTATACTACTCCTGTGACCCCAAAATACTTAGTTTTGGTACCGCCTTTCTACTCTACAATCTTCTGCACGTTCTTTTTTTGCACCTGTATAATATAAAACAAATTAGAATACAGGCTATATGCTATTTTAAGTACTAGACCCAAGGGGGCGTTATTGGATGCAAAGAAAACTGATGTGATACATTCACTCAATTTTGTCTACCAGTAACAAACTCACAAATAATCTGTTTTAATTATAGTATTCATATAACAATTTGTTTTTTTAACCACGTAACGTTACTGAAGACATATTTTACTTATGAAGAATTTCAAATTAAGCAATAAATGGGTACTGGAACAGCATTAAGATGTTTGTTCTTGGTAATAATCTTTTGCGATGGAAAGAGAGAAAGGAAGAAAAAGAATAAACGCAAGCGTTCAAAATGACATTATATGCACTCACACTTAAAAAAAGTGTAAATTTTTAACTTGGAATAGTACGAAACCTCACAACACTACGAAAAAAAAAACGTATTTGGTATAAATTGTATATTTTCAAGGATTCTATGTTTTTCCTACAATAAGCTTTTGTCTATCTCCTAGGACTTACCAGTTATACCAATATATACAAAATTCATTGAAATGGATAGAACTTCACAGAAAATTCAAGATATACATTTTATTAGTAATGCAAAGGTGGAAAACATACGATACTTTATTAAAATGGCAGATACTTAATTTTGAGGAAATAAACAAGAAAATGTTTTCATTTAAGTGCACTTTTGAGCGGAAGATTTTCTTGAATAACTTCGCTCTTGGAAAATACTAGATTTAAATTCCAAACATAGTAATTATCTGACTTTTCGCATTTCATTTAAGCTGTTTACAGAACGACACGCATAAATTGTAACTTTTTCTAAAAATACTATTTTTGGATCCATGAACTTCGAAGGTTATATTTATAATCAAATAGTGATTTTGAAATTTTGGGTGGAATGCAAATCTTGCTAAGCTTACTATAGATATGTGGTAGAGAAAGTAAAAATCGAAATATTTTGCCTTGTGTTCAGGTTTCTGAAAAAAATGTACATGAATAATGCTTCTAAAAATGTTATTTAGAAAATTACGACAATTTTCATTACTATTCGTAAACCTGTAACGAGAAACATTACATATATGATCGAATTGCAAACATGATTAAACAGTTAGCACACTTCCTTAAATTTAATTTAAAATTCCAGAAGAAAGAAACTTTCATGTTTTCAAAATATCAGATGATAAGTAAGCTGCACAGAGAGGAGAGAAAGTTAGCGGCCGGATAAGGTTAAAAGGGAGGGCGAAAGAAACAAAGAGGAGGGATAATGAGAACAGTAAGAAGCCGAAAGACTGAGACAGAGAAGAAATTCCACATTTAACGCAAATAAGATCAGAACTGCGGTTTCCACCAATAATAATGTGGACCACTTCCTGTAAGATTATGAAATGCAGCAACACGCAGTAAACACGTAGAAGGAAGAAATCCACAAAGATGGAGGAACATGGCCAGTACCACAGAAAGACTTTATACAAAAATATTTTAGCCATTTTAAGAAGTATATAAGAACAGCCATATACGATAAGGTCGAAACGACAAGTGAACAAGTTATTAATATGTACATTATTATATAATATATACCATGTAAATAGGTTATGTGAGGCATGTGATATTACCATGGTAATGGAGCATGCTGACAAAGGAAAGAACAAACAAATAATAATCATAATAGCCTCTTTAAAACTAGAATTTTAATGTTCTTTATATTATTCAGTTTAAAATGACATTAAAGTTTTAAAAGTAATATGAATAGTAATACTTTAAAGGTCTGTTGGGTGAAATTTGATACGATTTTGTTTTCATATTTATTTTTCTCCTGTTTTATTTCAAGTCGCTTTAACTTCATGGCCATATTGCAACGGATCTCTTAGAAGATATCTTGTGGATCGGTGTGAGGCGGACAGTTAGCCTTCTAGGTCTCATCCCCTGTACCTTACCATCTTACTTCGTCACATGTCCACAGAGCAACTGCACTCTGCTCTTGTGACGAATAGATGTCAGCTTCGATACATGTCCACAGAGGCAGTGTATAGCAACTGTGTCTCTCCTTTTACACGTGCTAGGCAGATGCCACACAGTCTATCCGCTTTCATTATCTGTGTTTAGATGGTACAGCATTCACTGTTACCACCTATGTTTCATTTTGCTATTGTCTTAGACTAAGGGTACCCATAGCTGAAATTTGATCATTTTAAAACATTTAAAAACTTAGTTTTTATATCCAAAAATGGATTGAACCATTCTATTTAATTAAATACCATGGCTTTTGCTACAAGAGCACTTTAAAGCTGCAACACGTTAAATTTAAATGCTTAAGAGCACATGACCGTATGACCTGAATTTACTTTCAATGTCTGTTATTTCACTTTGATTCTCTTGCACTTTTACACATTCAAATGTTCCATGTGATGTAGTTAGTATCCAATGTTAATCAAATTTTCAGTACAAACTCGGGAAAAATGAACTTTAAAAATATGTTTTTCGCTACACTTTTAAATTGCTCAAGACAGAACATAATTAATTTGACCTCCGAGGCTAAACTATTAAAAAGTAATACTATATGGTTTAAACTTGTTTCTGAGACAGAGGCGTGAATAATGCTATTATCTACATTAATATTTGAATAATATGCCAGTATTTTTTTTTGCAAAATTCTGATTTTTGCATCATGTGGAACACCTAATTAATTAGCACAAATGAAGTAAGATATACTTTTTCTCAAAAAATATCAAAATGCCTGCGTGAAATTTAAAATATGCTTATAATTCAGTAGACCAGCATGTGACAAAATTTTGAAAACTTTTGGATAAGAATTGCAAGATTTAGAAATTTAACCTATGGGTAGCCTTAAGGTGGAAATTTGGGTCGTGTATTAAATATATTTACCTTGGGGACTGTGGAAAATCACGAAAACACCCAGTCAGATTTGAACCCGGGATCTCCCGACGTTACCACCTGAGTCATCCCGCTAGGTGTTTTCACCTTGGTAAGTTTGAAACTTAGCATAAAAGATTGCCCTTTCACATACGCTTCCATCTTCTCAATCTATATACTGTGATAGTTCAGGATGTTTCCACTGATGTTGGTTGTGTCATTGGTGTCTAGTGTGTTTGCAATCTGATCTTACACAGCGTATTGTTTTATAGCATTTTAATGTAGATGATCAAAGCATCTATGACAGTGAACAGCACGTTACTACCAGGGTACGAAATTAAGCTCCGATCATCTGGTAGAGATATTTTGAGCACTGAAACCGAAGATTATACTTCGAATAGCAGCGCATCAGCGAAAGATGATTTGTGCGATGGATTCACGCAACGTCTGATAACCAGAAATTACATTCTACTTTTAGGCTGCAAAACAAGAAAGAACAAAATACTAAGACTCTTTAAAATGAATTCAAAAATGCGCTTAAATTATCATAATAACAAGGCAGAGGCTTCGGGCGAAAACAGGAAAACTGCAAGATATGCTGGTAAAGTGAAGTGCTTCTCTTTTCCAAATACGATGGACCTTCGCAGCATTATTGTGCTGGAAGGACCGTAATAAGTATTGAATGTGATTTTACAAATTTATGACAATTTTAAAAGCTTTTATTTTTGTTTGTAAATAAAATAAAATGCTGGCAATTAATTATTCTTTCATGCAAGCTGTGTGTAGTACAAGGTTGGAAAGGTAGAATCGGACTGAAAAATTCAATGCCATAACCGGGCTTTAAACCGCGGATCTTCCGGTTGTTAACCATCTGATCTCCATATCAACATGCCGGCACGAATATAAATTCTCCAACTGACTCGCAGAGAGCTCCTTGTGGAAAAAATGCGAGCCAGTTGGGGAATTTAATGTCGTACCAGCGTGTTCCATGGTAGCTCAGTTGGTTAGAGCACCCGGACAAAAACCGGAAGATCCGTGGTCCGAATTCTGACTATGGCATTGAATTTTCTAGTCCGATTCTACCTTTCCAACCTTTCCCACACACAGCTTGTGTGGAAGAACAATTAATTATCATTGATTAACCTGATAGTTGATTAAACTACCTGGGTCTTAAGGTAACTTACTACATTGTAAGTTATATGTCATTTCAGAAATTAATATTTTGAGATCTCCTATGATTTACCGAGAAAAATATGAGTCAGTTGGAGAATTTAATGTCATTACCATGGTAGCTCATTTGGTTAGAGAAACCGAACTAAAACCGGAAGATCCGTGGATCAAATTCCGACTACGACATTGAATTTTTGTGTCTGACTCTACCTTTCCAAAATAAAATATTAGTATTAATTTACAATATTCTCAGCAAATATATAAAATGACACATAAAACATGTAAAGAAAATATTTCGCAGCTGAAATTTGAGAGTTGCATTGGGGCGAACTCGAATAAGAGTTGCTTTAAAGTGTTAATGTCCAAATCTGGTTCCTAATGCGATATCCTTCACTGCTCTCTCTTGTTTATGCACTGTGAACACACAAATATTTTCCCAGCAGCATGAACACAGTGATAACAAACAAGAATACTGCTCACGTGTACATCTGCTGAAAATACACTACCCAAAATAAACTCAAAGAATAAGAGTATCTTAGGCCAGATTATCTTCGTTGGATTCTTCTGTTCACTTATCATATTTTTGTTCTACGAGTCAATCTTTTAGACCTAAAGTTTTCTTTTTCATTTATAGCTTCTATTTTTTTGTCTTCTTTCTTTGCATGAATTTCCAACACAGGAGCGTTTTTGGAAAGGAGTTATTCGTACTTGAAGGACCTCCTCTACTCGAAGAATGCATGGTAGAGAACTTATGTCAGATGGAAATATTCTAGATTCACTGTGGGTTGCTGAATTAAGTGTGCTTATTAAAAGAAACTGTCATCTATTTGGCTGTAAAGCACCGAATGATGATCCTTTTGATATTTAGAAACCATTAAAATCTCACAATTAGGAAATACAGCAGGCATTTATCACTCCCGCTTCAGACAGAGTACGTGGAAAATCATTATGTTTTCAGCGATTGTTGTTATATTAGGAACAAGACCGAGAGAGATGATTCTGCAGTAACGCTTGCAATCGGAAGGTCCCGGGTTGCATTGGATTTTTTTTAGATTTTTCCAGGTCAGTAGCGATGCTGGGATTGTTTCTGTAATGCCGCCAGTTTTCCGACCCCCTGTCAATTCATTTCCTTTCTTGTTTCAGGATCGGAGGATCAGGCGAGAGGATGGCTTGGTGAGGCTTGTGGAGGGGAACTTGCTTTCTATAATATCTGCCCTGGCATTCGGCGGTAATGCAACCCCCGAGGCCTCTTTTGGGGAGGGAGGCTTGTATGGGTGGTCCCGCCGGCGTTAGGATCTTACGTCTGGAGCCGTTAGTGATCCCGCCTGTGTCCGAACCTGCCCGGGTTTGTTCGATCTCTGTGTCCTTTGCTTCTCACCTTCCTCCAGGTTTAGTAGGTATGCGCTTCCGTGCTGAAATCTTCCTCCGCACTTAATCTGCTCTAATCCCTACCGTATAAGAGCCAAGAAGTAAGTATGTATTTTCTTCAAATAATATCTTGCTATTTAATATTTGAGTTACAATAACGTCACTAAACATGTTATAAAATCGATAACGCAATGGCGGTAGGTACAGCTATTTATTTGTACGAAGTACATTTATTTCCACCAGCTTTCGCTTCTTGATATACTAGATAATAAAATAAAGGGGCAGATCTCATTATGGTATCTTTTCCCTATCTTAATTTCCTCTCTTGGGGTAATCAGGAACAATATAACCAAGATTTGGGTGGTAATTTTCGATTGAGATACATAAGGATTACCCTGAAAGCAAAATTCGTAGTTTTGTAAACAATGTATGTCTATGCTGACGCGTACTTACTTTACCTTGTAACATAGGTTAGGTCCACTTATGTAACGGGCCGTTTGGCATTTTAATTACACTAAGAGGACATTAGGTCAGAAACATTAAATCTGTATGTTTTGCAAATAATTGAAAAAGAGGAGTTTATATACATAATTCTCTAAGAACTTTTGATATTAACAAAATCTTCACAGGAAGAATATTCCAAAATTTGTTATAATTTATCAATTTATACCTAAACTCACTACAATCTTATTGCTTCTTCTAGTGTTCGGATAAAATAAAAACTTTAATAAGTTCATGAAGTCTACTTTGAGTGAATTCTGTATAATTTTATATAAATAGGAAACCTTATAGGATAAGAAAAAAACGTAGAGCTTACTAAAACACACAGTTTGTGTAAAATGGTTTTTTCGTGGTGTTACAATTTTTCGAAATGTTATCAATGTTACAAGTTTAGGGCTTTACTAAAAGCCACTGCTTGAAATGTTGCTATTCTTGCTGGCCATCCTCCCTTTTCTTTTCTTCCTATCGCAAAAGTTTTCTACCACGAATAAACACTCGAATGCTGATTCAAATGTTGTAACTAAGCACTTCTTACTTAATTTTAGATAATTCCTAGGTAAAAGTAACTAATTAACCTAACCTGGATAGAAGAATCACTTTTTTATGAATAATATATTATATAACGAACCGGTATGAATTTATCATTGGTGAAGAAAATCGTGTGAATTTTAGTTATTGCAAAATTGTTTTGTCTTCTAAATGGTATAAAAATAAAAATCTGATGTGTTACACTCACATGACTTTCTCTACTCTTGTACAATCTATTTTTACAAACGCCTATTCTCCATATGCTTTATGTTAATCGAGATATCGAGATGTCAATCTTATTGCTAATTTTCTTGTAGATGCAAGGGGAATATGGTAGCTTTTAAGCGATGGTCAAATATTTTAACGCTGGTTGCTATGCGGCGCATTCCATTCTCTTTGCAAGTCCAGGACATAAAAAAATGAATAACGAATTTGAGAAAAAGTATAAGTATTGGAAAATTTAAGGAAATAACAAGCAATATCTCGAAAACGGTTCACTCAACAAAAGAAATGTATATGACATAAGTTGTGTATTTTAACGAGATCTACATTTTTTGTGTAGTAAAATTTTGTCTATCTCTTATGGTTTACCAGTTATGCAAAAGTCGTTCACAATGAATACTTTTGGAGACATTCCCAGAAAATTCGAGATATACATTTCATTTCTCATGACATTATCTTAAACATATCATATTTTAATCAAAATCGTTAGAGCCATTTTTGAGAAAATTAAAATTTTCGAAAAATGTTCCATGTAAAGGGTAGTCTGGGGTGGGGGGATTTTCTTGAAAATCTTCGTGTCGCATCTCTGAAAGATACTGAACCTAAATACCAAGTTTGGTGTTTATCCGACTGTTCGTTTTTGAGTTATGCTGTTCACAGACACATACACACACACAGACACACACACACACACACAGACACAGACACACACACACACACACACACACACACACACATAGAGACACACACACGGACATGTTTCCAAAAATGCTTTTTCTGGATTCAGGAGGTCTCAAAACATGTATTTCCGGTGAAATCTCGGTATCGAATTTTTGGGTGGAATGCAATACTTCCCCTACTTACTATACGTAGTAGAGAAAGTAAAAAATCACAAAACGTTATGTTAACTGTCATTAAACTGACAGTTATACTAAATATAGCGTAGTAAAAGTTGAATAGCATCCAAATACAAATTACTCTGAATCAGGACTAAAAGGATAACCGAAAGGATTTTAAACATTTGATAGCATGAATTGTTAACAGCTATCTTAATATCCAATAAATTTATCAAACATCTGTAAGTAAAGCGATTCCGCCATCTAACTTCAGGTGACGCTATGATTTTTTTCAGGCCTAGCCTATGAAGTAGATGTTGTATTGTTATTTGCCCCACGTTTTGGGAGCCAATTTGAAGAAGTTTTGTTGCTGCTACGTATGGAAAGTCAGTTTGAAGATGATGTATTATATTTCGACTGTTGGGGAGCCGAACTTGAAGTAGTTGCAACCGCACGTATGGTAAAACGTTTTCGTTAGCCTTCGCCCCAAATGTACTTTCCGATGGTCTTTACCCCCCAAAAAATGTTTAAAAAATATTAACTTTGTATTTTTACTGTTTTTTTAAATATTATATATTTATGTTTGCCTCGTATGTGTCATTATTTATATTTTTAGAGACATGAATGTCTTACCAAGGAGTGGTGCGACTGAAGAATGTAGGCTTACACAGATTTTAATTTGTACTTCACTCCATTTATTAATTCTTTAAACGATTAAAATAACACTTCACTGATATTCACTCATTTTTATTAACTCTGGACACGATTTAAATAACACTTCACTGATATACAGAGCTGTGCGATTCTTTATTAATTACTTGCACTTTTTAACACGTAAATTGTTTTCGTCTCACACGAATACGTATTAAAATTCTCGAAGACGCATCTCGCGTCCGGTTAGGAACACTGTCTGTAAGCAACGCGTCAGTTATGAGCGCTGTCTACAAGCAACTGACTTGATTTCTACCGCCTAAATTTGTAAATTTCTGTATTTAAAGTCTCTGATTGGCTATTCCTACTCCAATAGAATATTTTCATTTAACTTAAGCTTTTTCTGGTTGTTGATTGACTATTTTTTTTAAACTATCTAAAAATGTACATTATTGTTGCTCCAATAATGACCAGTAGCATTATTAAACATTCTTACTTATTATTGCCTCAAGGTTACCTCATTGTTAGCAACTTTTAACCTATTATTCTCACAGCTCCTACATTATTAAATTACGTACTAGCTTTATATAACATTATTACACATGTATACAATAATATAAACATATACAATGACTGTAATATAAACTTTTTATATATTGTTACATACACATTTTGCTTTAAGGCGGGCTGTTATTGAATTATACGTATTATATAATTAGACTGCAATCATTAAAGTGTTAAAAATACTGCCTCACCTAAGAGCTAACTTATCGTATGGGAGCATTCAATAAGCCACCTAAAATGCAGCTGAGCGATATCCCGGTTGAGTGAGGCTGCACAGCTTAGATTTGTGAATGTCAGGATGGTAATTTACTAAAGATAATTAACACTAGAACACTATGTCTACAAGAAGTGGGTTTTGGCCGAGTCAGATAATGTAGAAATGACCAAAGAGTCGTTTTCTAGGAACCAGAAAATTGTGCTTTTATGATTTAAACTATATGTATTCTCTTAGGCTCCCCGGCCAGTGCCGTTCATGTAACTATTTTCTGGTTTACGCCGCGTCATGTTTACTCACACCAACATTTCGAACGTTTTGTTGAAGCCATCTTCAGGACTGCACCTCAACAAGAGGTCGAAACGTTGGTGTGAGAAAACATGATCCGGCGTAAACCAGAAAACAGCTACATGAAACTTACTTGTAATCCAATAAATGTAAAGATTCGCTTTTGGTTCTGGAAACATAGAACCAACTGTCCACATTTGTAACAAATGCTCACCAGTACAATATATTGTAAAATACTCAAATTTTATTTTGTACTGCATCTGTGCCAATAAGTAAAAGTAAAATCGAACTCCTTTTCAGGAGAGAGATGTAATTAGCATTTTGCAATGGGTGCGATAAAACCATCGCTATTGAGGAAATAAGTTAAACTTATAAACTGTGAAGATAATTTCTTATTTTTGTATCCGTATAAACTGTAGGTGTCTGGAAACTCCAAACCTTTCCTCTGAAAAATACTTATTTTTACTTTCTGTATCACATATCTAGTACCCAACAGCTAGAGAAACTTACAACAAAAAATTTGATATCCGAGATTTCACCGGTAATATATGTTTAAAACCGATTGAATAAAGTAAACATCTTTAGACGAAGGTCCCCGTGTGCGGTGCATGCGGTGCGTGTGTTTTTGTGTGTATGTGGTGGTGGTGGTGGTGTGTGTGTGCCTGTGGAGATCAGAACTCTAAAACGAAACGTCCGTTAAACACTAAACCTCAAACTACCCTTTACTTCGAGAAATGTTCCATGCCTTGTATTTTCTCAAAAGTGGCTCTAGCAATTTTGATTAAAATACCATATAAGCATTTCAGATATTTACATCACAAATAAAGTGTACATTTTAATTTTTCTGGGACTAGCCTAAGCCTCTTCATTTTGAAGGAGCTTTGTGTAATTTTGTGTAACGGAAAAACTTATTAGACAAAAATGTAGATATCTCTAAAGCAATTTATTTAAAATAGCTTTCTTTGCGACAAAAACTATTTCCGAGATATCCCTCATTATTGATCTGAATTTCGGAATACTTTTATGATCTTTTAAAGACGAATTGTTTCTCACATGTCATGGAAAAAGCATGGAAGTTCAGGCGATCATTGTAGAGATGGACTTTAAAACATTTGACTATCACTATTCCCTTTGTACCTATAACAAAATGTGTAAAGAAAAGATTTAAAATAATATGCTTTTGGAGGGATAGCTGGTAGAAGCTACACAAAAATAAATTATAGTGGTTATAAAAAGTCATGTGCATGTAACACGTCACAGTTTTTACGTTTACTCTCTGGTCAGTCAGTCAGCTAAGTCCGGTGTTTAAATATGCCAATGAATGTCAATTTACGGTCTTGTTATTCAGATTGTGCACTTTTTTACACGGACCATCCAGTATTAATTCACATATCATTCACAATAAAACATCTGCATACAAAAGCAGAAAAAACATGGTCAATAGTTGTCAATTTAAATAACTGAAGAGAACATACTGATATGTTTTGATTAACTTAACGAGCTTTGATTACCGAATAGACTTTTCGTGTAACAAATCTACAAATTAATTTCATTTCGTAACCAAGAGGTGTAAAAATGCAGATGAAGTATTTTTCAGTAGGTGTTTCAGATGAATTAACTACTGTATAAAAGAGCTCAAAATCATCGAGGACACGAAAATTCAATAACATAAACGTACGCATATTACCGATGATATTGACATTTCAATAGTGCCTTGATTTTTGTGCTTTTAAAATTTAATTCCTCATAATGCGATCAAGTGTCAATAAAATGATATTAATTAAGGCTGTAATGGGTATTTATAATAAACGTGACTTTAAAGGAGACAGATAAACTTGTTGATTCTAAAACCATGAGTATTGAAAACATTTTAGCATAAAGCTTCTAGTTCCATTGCATCTAGTGCAGTCATAACATTCTAATTAAGAGGATTTGTAAATGTAATGTTTTATATCTATCGCAAATCACGAGGTGAAAGTAGGGTTTTATTTTGTGAGTAGGAGTGTTTGCGAAAAGGCCTTCGTTTCGCAATCCTACGAGCAAAATAAAACTACTTTTAAACGTATAGCATATACTATTTTTAGACAGTGCTCGAATTTGTAAAATATCAATAATACTATTTTTATCCCAGAAACTAACAGAGATCACGTTTAGAACGCGTTTCTGAAACAAGAGAACTTACGCTGAAAAGTTAGATGTCAGATGTTTTGATGTTTTGATGTTTGTGTTTTCGCTAACAGTCATTTTAGTGAAGTTATTGCCAACATGTTTTACCTTACATCAGGCAATGAAGGAATTAAATGCTATATCATTTTGCTTTCTGGATTTTTTCGGTTAAGTCCTTCTAGTGTTATTATTTCTGCTGCTTCTGTAATTTCACCTGACTCTTCCATTTAAGTTTCTTCTGAATTCATAATTTCCGACATTTAATTTTTATGTAGGTAAACTACATAAAAATTAATGTTTTAAATAAAAGAAAGCAGAAGGTTGCCAATATAAGGTATAAGTTAACCCTACAACGAGTTGTGATAAATTGAAGTATGACGGTTTGTTATTATTTGTAAACAGTTAATGCGAGCGCCATGAGAAATTAATCATGTAAAAAGACGTAAAGAAAATTAAACCCTAATCAAAATAAGATGAGCGCAAATACAAATGGTAATTGTCATGTAATAACTTGAAACCAATGTTGGTCACAATGAAGATTATCCCACCAGTGCGATAGTATAAAGCTTTTAGCTCGTGAGCTTTGTGTTAGAAGCTCTACCTTTAGGTCATGCTGTCTAAAAAATATGTTTTATATAATCATGTGTTTTAAACTTCTTCCTGATTATATTTACAGAGAAGTAAATTTAGAATTCCAACATATAAATTCGTTCCCAAGGAAACTCGTGTCTACCAACATAAATTTGGTGGCTGTAATAACCAGGTTCGCGGGTTCAAACCCGGCAGAGGACGATGGATTTTTTTGGGGGTACATGTCCTTAGCATGGCTTCCTTCAGAAGGGAAGTAAAGCCGGTGGTCCCGTGTCATAAATTTACGGCACGTAAAAGAACCTCAAGCCTGATAAAGAGGCTCTGAGCAAAATTACCGGTCTTTCACGCCCAATATAGAATGGGACGCTAAGGACCTTTGTAGTTAAGGAGCGTCCATAAATAAAACTCAACTTAATTTAGTGGCTGTAATAAAGTATAATATACCTACACTAGGGCAGGAAGTAAAATGAGACCAAATTTTCCATATATGCATATTAATAAGCTGTCCCCGACTTCAAAAACTTTTTGAAATGCTGAATTTCTACTATCGTCCATATTATTATTTTCATTATTTTTAAACAACACGCTGTGAGTCACAGTATTAACCGTCAAACAATTGACTCAGAGCGTCCTAAATTATAGTATTACATTAAACCATCGTATTAGTTATAGCTGTTGAATTGACAGCAATCCGAGCTGACGTAAGGAAGTTTATTAGAAATTATTTTCTCATTAATGATTGTTCAAAATAATAAAACACAGGGTCGTGCGAAGCATAGTCTACAAAATGTGTCTGTGAAATGCATAACGGAATCTCGGAAATAAAAAAAGACTCAATTTACTTCGTTTCACCTTTTCTAACCATTCCTCGATTCTGTAATAATGTACTTTCCACACTAAGATCTCAATATGGTCACAATATTTAACACTTTAAAAGAATAAATGTATTCGAGTTGTAAATCTGAGCCTTAAAAAACAAGTGATCATATCAGAAGGTACATCCCATCAACCTGAGATTCACAATCTATAGAGAGCAATCCACCGGTTGTCGCATTTCTTAAATAACGAGTTTTATTAGCTTAATCTAGAGTAATCGAATATTTCCCAAAGCAATAAAAAAAAGAGAATTATAAAACCCTGAAAACTGAACAGCTCAAAGCTACAGAGCAAATATAATTATAACGTATTTTCTCAGGTTTCCATCCAGCAATTCTTTCACAAAATGAATTTAACGTTTCGGAAGCGTGCATCATCCTCATCAGGAAATATTTAGTTCTTATTTGTAACTCCCATATATTTTTAATGCATTCAAAAAATCAATTCCCAGTACTTGGTCAAATGTTGGACTTCTGTTTCTTCTCTATCATTTGCAGACTATCCAGCTGAGAAACTTCCAGAAAATTCAATGACAGTAAATGAAAGAGGCAGTCTTAAGAGACCCGGGGCTAAGATTTTGGGCAAAAAGACAAAATTATAAAATACAGTTTAGGTCAAAGCATTTCATGTGGTATTATAGTTATTAATTTCTCTACTTGTTATAGGTGACCAGTAGGGGAAAAAGTGTTGCATTCCACCCAAAAATTCGATATGGATATTTCACTGGAAATACTTGCTTTGAGGTCTCCTGAAACCATAAAAGTGTTTTTAGAGAAAGGTCCTATGTTTGTGTGTCCGTGTACAGCATAATAAAAATGACGAAAAGTTTTAACTTCAACATTTTTCAAGGATGTGAAACGACGATTTTCGACAAAATCCCCCATTCAAATTAGTCTTCACATGGGCAATTTGACGTTATTTTTTATTTTTCCAATAATCCCTCTAGCGAGTTTGATTAAAATACTATATGTTTAGATGTGTATAGCAACTAAGTATACAACTTAAATTTTCTGGGATTAGACGGTAAGGTCTCCTCATTCTGAATGACTTTTATATAACTGGTAAACCGTAAGAGATATGAAAATCTTACTACGCAAAAATGTAGATCTCGTTAAAATGCACAATTTATATAGAATAACAATTCTTGTGGCATTAACCATTTCTGACGTATTTATTGTTATTGGTTTCGATTTTCAAATATTTGTAGTTTTTCAAGTGTTAAGTCGCTATTTAGTTTTTCTCGTGGTTACGCAAGGAGCATGGAATTTCAAAGCCACCATATAGGATCCGCTTTTTAAAAATATTTTGCCTACTGTATCCTTCTTATATTTGCGAGGGAATGTGCAAATGTGTTGAATATATATCTCCATCTCAGGGAATCGTTTGTAGAAGTGAGTAGAGAAAGTAATGTGAATGCAAAATATCAGAATTTTTTGTTATGTCATATTTAAATGTATATTAATAATATTTAAATGTTTATTGAGTAGACATTTAAAGGTTTATATCATAACTACTGCGTTTTTCTCCAGGGTGTGTTTTTGAAGAAATTAATTGCTCCTTGCACATCGAGCTAATCTTCATAGGTATATATACAACTCTAATTTTAATTTATTCTGTAATGTCATTGTTTTAGACAATAATCAGAAATAATTGAGGAATATTTATATTGAAAAAATTTAAAAAGCACAAAAGTAATACTTCAATAAATAAAAGTATGATTTAAAATCTGATAATAGCTCCGTTGCTTTGAGCCTAAAAATTAAAGACATTTTTATTTTTAATTGTATTTCAAATTTTGTGTTACAACGAGTCCTCAAAGTTCTATCAACATTTTATATTAAACTGTTATAACAGATAAAATGCACTGGAAAGTAGCTAATTTATTAAATTAACATTTTTTCAAATAGTTTATCTTATGCACAAGAAATATGTGTACAAACTTTAAGTTTTAGTGCCAGGGTATCCTAAAGTTTCGATACTGTAGAGAATTCACACTGACAATGAAAGTTTGCAGTAGGTTGCTTTGTGACAACACTTCCATCTTTAACAACTCTGGTGTCTTCAATACACATAATTGTCGCATACGGGAGATGTAAGAAAGCATTCGATCTAGAGAAATTCATTCCCAGGATTTGTATCGGAGGATATAGATGTTTCTGCTGGAGAACACGTGGAGAGGAGATGAATATTTCCTGTATTTCTGTTGTGCTACAAAAAGTGTATAGACATAGAAGTTTATTTTGGCTGCATCGCGCTTTATTACGCACTTATTCCATACTAGTCGTGTACAGCACTAGGATTGAAAAATTCAACGCCTGGCCTCGAACCACGGATCGTCCGTGTCAATGCTCTTACCACTTGAGCAACCATAGAAACATATCCCTAGGCGCTTTAAATCTCCTCGTCTGATTAAAGTTTGCCGGTAAACCTTCAGGATCTCAAATATTAAATATATCTTTGTACCTACTTCAAAGGCGACTTACAGTGTTGCAAGTGTTTCATAGTTAACCACTATTAGACTCCCTTCACAATGAAAATTAAGCATAAGCATACGGTAAACTTAAAACCTAAATGATATGTAACGTACGAAGCGTTTAAACCAAGTACCGATAGTTGTTTTAAAAAATAACAGAACATTATTTTCCAAATACTTTATTATCATTCATTACCATACACCTTTTACTATTTCGACACATATTCACCGCTTTTATCCAGGCACTTGTCATAACAGGAAACCGGTTTTTGTATGCGTTCGTCAAAGAATGATGCCGCCTGTGATGAAAGCCAAGTCTGCTCTTCTTGTTTCACAATGTCATCGTCGTTGAAATGTCTTAGACCAAGGAATTTGTTTAGATAAAAAATCAGATGAAAATCGCGTGGTGCGGACTATAGGGAGGGTGGTCGAGTTGTTTCCAACTAAATGATGCGATCAGATCTTGAGTTTGTTTGGTATGCGTGACAGGACATTGTCACTCATTATTGTTTCCCTATAAACCTCTCTCAACTTCTTCACTTGGCGATGAAGGATTGCTGGCCTAAATCACTGATCTACTTAACAATCGAAGGGTCATTTAATTGTTTTGGACATTTCGAAATGCTCTAACAAGAGGAAAACACAAAGTGACGATCGCTCACAGCTTCTTCTGACATATACATGAATGGAGGAAGTAATCGCGCATGCTCAAATCGCGACTGCCGCGCTACAGCGGCAAAATGTTAAAATGGTACTTACTATAAAACCACGCTTCGTAATGGAACCGTTCACAATGAATCAAGCAAACACTAAATTAAATATAAACGGAGATGATCGTAAGGTTCAAGCTTTTAAGTTTATATCTATGTCAAACATAAGAAACTGGTAATGAGAGAGCGATTCTCATCACGTGATTATTCTGCATCTTACATCAGATTTTCCATCACCATGGGTTAACTCACTGACTGCCTGTCTGGTAATATTACGGGTCAGGAATCTCGGGTATATATAAATAGCAGTAAAACGAATTGTGATGCTAGGTGGTGCTGGTGTGTTTAACGTACTCTAGTCTTAGCTAGCTCTGGTCCATTTTAGTAGAGGTACACAACTGCATATGTCGTTTGGACTGTATGTAGTCGCTTCGCTTCATCAACGACAATAATGACCAAAATCATTATTTTTCTGCGCTTCAAACAATGTTACCTACTTTTACCTGATTCACCACAATAATAATAACAATAATAATAAAATATAGAATCTATATACCTTTTATAAACTGCAACTTATATACTACAACTTTGGGTTTTATTTCAGAATCCTGCTCAAGCTACAAGGTGGAGGGTAAAAGAAGATTTTTCACGCACATTATTACTACTTACATAAAATAATTTGTGTTTAGTTCTATATACATGTACCATGATTTAATATTAAAATGAGTATTCTTAAGTGTAATTAAACAATATTTTTAAAGAGAAACTTTGTATTTAGTCTCCTTAAACTTTTTGATGAATGGACTGAAAGCGTTTTTCCTCCGACCCTTCATTTTCCATTCTACAGAGCCATGCATTGGAACTAACATGGAATATTGAATCAGATGAGAAGGTTTAATGGCATATGGATATCTCACAGTGGTAGCACAAGCGGTAAGGGCATCGGAATGAAGAGCCGAAGATCTATGCTTCGAGTCCCCAGCTTTAGCATTTAGCTTGTAAGTCTGATTCAACACTCTGCATTTATTAGGATATAAGGGGTATATTTTGTCCCAGTGAATTTGGCGATAAGACTGGGGGCTCACATATGGGAGGTACTGGTTGAAATTCCTTGGGATCGTAAGATTTTCACAGTTTTCCTGTGTTCTTAGGCGAATGTGGTTAGTTAACTTACTTCCACAAGTTTTCCTGTCAAACTTTTTCATTTCATTTTCTTCTTTAGCGGCTTCCCTGTTCACGAATGTTCACCCAATTAGGTTGCTGAGATCCATAGCTCTTAGTCCTTTACAAGCATTTGGTCCAATACATTGGCTAGAGGATGTAAAGTGGTATACAGTAGGTGCAACAAGAGAAATTATTTTTACTCAGACATATAGTATCTGAAATGTTTTAAAGTTCTAAGCGACCTTTGAAGGCCACTATGCAATATTTGCAGACCTGAAAAATTTTACCTTTTTAAACAATAAGCTTAACCGTAACAAAATACAAAGGAATGCTTTATCGTTTCCATAGTCAAGTTGTTTTTTATTATTTCGTGGGTAAGTATAGTTTCAGCAGCGTACTTATCTTACAAATAGAAGTTAAGAGGAGCCTACTTTTTGATGCGGAAATGAATTACTGAAGCCACGGAAATAAGATCTCTTCGCTCTGTTTAAGGAGTGTGCCAGATCGAGGACAATAAGAATTGAATCACTCTGTTTGCATTTTCAAAATAAATGAAGAGACCTCGAACATTAGCATCGAAAATTAAACGAGAATTCAGAATAACCATGTTAATGATTGTACAGACTCGAAACTCTAGCATAGCAATGCACGGGATCTAGGTAGAGGCAGTGCTGATGTCAAACGTCTATGCAAGAGCTTTCGCCACTGGCAATGAGTGACACAGGTCAGCTTCACCCTCTCCGTTCTTTATATCAACGTTCAGTGACGTGGGAATCAACAGAAATGCTTGGCCGGGACATGAACTGCACTGCATGTCTAGTTAGAGGTCTTCAGAAAGATTTCGAGATAATCAGGAGAAAATTAAAGAAATAAGGTTAACCATTTCAACTAAAATGGTATTTTTTTTGAGAAAAAAAAGAAAAGAAAATAAGGCCCCATATGAAGGAAAGCTGAAAAAACTCTTTTGTTTTCGATATGCACCTTGTTGGAAAAAATACCCAAAAGAAAGAGGAACATCGATGTCACCATCTTTCCTTAAAGGTATGACATTTTAGCTTCTGAGAAGTCTGGATATTATTACTTGTTTAAACTACATGACAGTTATTCGCTTGCTGTGTCTTCGTTAAATATTTTCGGTAAATTTATCTTGAGCAATATGAGTGCTCAAGAATTTATATTGAGACAAATGGGATAAATTTATCTTGAGATAAATTTGGAGCTGGAGTTCTGTTCATTAAATTAAAAATAGACATATTTAAAGTTCAATGTGACGTAATTTTCGCTTAACAGTCGAACAGATTAAAGTGGTAAGTTTTGCAATTCGTTTATCCATTACTGTCACACTAAACAAAAAACAAAAATAAAACAAACAAATACATCTAAGTGATAAAATGAAAAGGACACAGCCAGCAGGGTACTTTGATACTTGGATGAAATAGTCTCACGTATAAATAGTGAAGCAGCATTTTATTTGTAACATCATTTTAATTATATTTTGCAAACACAGACAAATTCACGTGTAAAGAGAAAAAGAAAACCATGCTAAATATCTGTTAGCTGTATTTATATGACAAAAGTCATTTAGTCGCTGGTTCACACCCGAACAGAGATGGTTGGATCCATTAGAGGCTGATGGATCTTTTCGGGCGTAAAAAATCATTAGCATGGCGTCCTTCGGAAGGGAAGTAAAGGTGGTGGTCCCGCGTCGTAGATTTACGGCATATAAAAGAACCTCAAGTCTGATAAAGAGGTCTCTGAGCAAAGTTGCCGGTCTTTTACACCCAATATAGAATGGGACACTAAGGACCACTGTAGTTAAAGAGCGTCCATAAATAAAACTCAACCTAATTTTTAAAACTCATTTGTGTAATCTTCATTCAATTTACCCGATTCTATTTTAAGCTTGCATGTGGTTGAACACCAAATTCATCCAAATTTGTCTCCTCTGGAGAGGCAAACTAACTTTGATGAACCACTCCAAATTTTGCATGGAAACACCACCGCTGCTAATACCAACGAATATATTTTGAATTCTTTCCTTTTAAAAATCATAAATATAATTAAATTGTTAAAAGTGACTAAATATGAACTGACAGCAATGAAGAACGTTCAGTTAAATATTATTTAGGTTGAGAGAAATATCTCTAAAATGTAACCCTTGTATCAGTTAAACACATCTCCAGATATAAAATCAGTCTAAGCATACTGTGTGTGCGCGCTTTTATTTTCTTTGCTCACTAAACCCTAGTAACCAAATTTGGTACACATATTTTTTATAACAAGAGTAAAATTACTGTAGAGGCAGTAATACAAGACATAATCCTTACCCGGAAAGGCAGTTGAAAATATTTGAGAGCGCTATCGTTTTACAAAATAAAAACACAAAATGCTGCCCTCTTATTCTATTTCGTGGTAGTAACGCAGAAATATCTTCTAGTCCCATCCATTTCCGAGGTATTTCAGGTTTTTCAGTATTTTAAATAACACTCTAATTTTGTTTGTTTGCGTTCATGAAAAGAATATGTAATATCAAGGCCGCCATTAAAGTATGACTGTCGTATTGGCCTTCTGTATGTTCTTGAGTGGCTACTACAAAATATGTAATGGAACCATTTTGCAAATACTTAACTTTATTAGTATGAACTAGATAGTAAATTAAGCTTTCGTATGAATGTTTCGTGAAGCAAGTTTGAAAGTAAATGCTAGTGGATAGAGAAAGTCCAAAAATATTAGACGTTTTGTTTTTCTTCATGCCGCAGCTAAAGCTTCCGTATCAGAAGCTGTGCGTTAGCATGGAATTTATTACTTATAAGTTATGAAAAATATTTGATTTTGTCTCATGAGTACCCTGAGTTACCTTATCCAACAAGAAGAACAAGAATAAGAAGGAGGAGGAGAAGGTCTTCCGTAGTGCTTCTGTTTTTGACTGCTGCACATACTGTTATTTTCTCGATTTTGATTTCGTATGCAATTTAAGCTTAATGATATTACCGGCAAAGTCTTGAAGCAACAGGCGGTTAATACGGAAATGTGACTTGCGTTTAATTCCCAATCTAAGTACCAGTAAAACCTTAATCACAGAAGAACGCATTTAAGAAGTAACTCCAGTAACTCCCAAGATTTTATGGCCGTAATTAAAGAACCCGATGGTTTCTGTGACTAAAAGGGCATCGGAAATGGGTATTTTCTTTCGCAGAAATGATGCTTTATGTGAGTTTTATAACTGATAACAAGAAGCTTCTTCATAAAGAAGCTACTTAACAAGGAAGCGAAACAAACACTACAAACAACAAGCTAATGTCTGCCTGTTCTCAAGTTCACCGATATGAATCTTCTCATTAGACACTTTTTTGTGGCTGCTATGGTAGGGTTTGTGGGTTTATCACTGGAAATCCTGCATAAACCTTCGGGTGAAAAACAAATAATAGATTATCTGAATATTCAAATTCTTGCAAGTTGCATTTATTCTGAGAAGCTATTGTTTCAGTATACTTGAGGGCATTAATTGTTTAGGAGATGCATTTGACTCTTCAATATTGTTCTTTTGATTTTAAACGTCTGCATTGAAATGATATTTTTTTCAAAGGTATTAAAGACAGAACAATGCATTTTTGTATCATGATGCAAAATAATTCTTGGAATCTGGGTCATTATCAATAATAAAACTCTAACTACTTTTTAAAATATTAATATTTTCATCAATACCAGAAAACGAAGTAAGAAGAGATATTCCTATGCTTGATAATCATTTTGTCATAATAAGTAAAGATGCTAAAATTATAATTAAGCAGAGTAGAGACAACGGCTTTCGTGGCCCTTTCGTTTATAATTGAAAGTTTTTAGCTTATTGCTGCAACAATATTATTTAAGCACCAAAGTTTCGAATACATAGCAATCGTTCTTATCTACAAAGCAGCAGCACCCTGATGAGAAGGGCTGCAAACACCTTTGAAACATTCCGACTTAAATAATATTGACAGTAACCAAAAAGGATTTAATTAGGAAAGCATTCTGAATTAAATTATAAAACAGAATTAAAACCTCCTAATTTTAATTAAAATATTTAAGATCTAACTACAAGGACTTTTGTGTCCATAGCCTAAATTTTGTTTGACCAGATGAACATTGAAGTGGGAAACTGTATGAAATTTACCAGCTGAAAAAACAAGATCCAAAACTCTACAAGAGAGACTACTTAAGCACAACTTTCAAACATCTGTGGGTAGGATTGCATTCATTTAATGTCTCTAAGAAGTTGGATAAAACTTAATAGAACTTTAGCTTAGCAAAAATAAAAAATATCTAAAACTTTCATTAAAATGACCTGTTTATTTCAATATAGCATTTTACGATGTCATTTACAGTTTTTATATATTACTTAAACCTTTAATTACAAACATTTGTTCATACAATATAAGTATCTTCCAAGGATTACAATTTTTATACAGTATTGAAACTTTTAATTACAAAAATTTATTCATACAATATTAGTACATATTACAAAATTTTACCTCGAAAGATTAACTGATTTCGTAATTATTCATTTCAGCCGTTGTTTACTCTATGAATCTGTTTTACATGTTGCAAATTTGTAAATATAATGTGAAAAATAATCCTTGAATGTAATGAAAGAAAACAGTTAGTTTTTCTCGTATACTTGTCATCTCTGAGAAATAAACTAATCATTAAATTATTAACTCTTAAACTATGCTTCTAGTAGCTCATTTTCAGAAGGTTTTGGGTCCTCTTCGCGGGGAACAAATTAAAGGAAATTCTTATAATTGTATCAAATGGAGTATGTTAAGACATCATTGCACATAAAATAATTAGTGGGGAAAGCAATTTTAAAATGCAGTGATACAATTCGTTTAATCTGTTTTGGGTCATTTAAACGTTATATATGTAAACATTGTTACAGGTTTTGAAATAAAAGTTTGCAAGTGGAGTTGTGAGCCTTATTTGATAAAAATACTTTTTCTTTTAATTTCTACTTTTTAAAAATTCTATTTCATTCCAAGTTTGGAAATATATGCAGTAGTGCGTTTCTATAGTCTTTGTTATATATCATATCATTTACTGTGTCATTAGGTATACATTGTATAAATAAACAATAACAAATAATATCAATAAATATACACAAATATTATGTTTGTAAAATGTCTTAGAAACTGTAAAAGGTTTTCTCATAAAATAATATCTAATCTTAGATTTAAAACACCTAACATTAATATATTGGTTGGTAAATTATTAATAACTTCGATAAACGTATAAACCGATAATTTAGTATATATCAAATTTCGATATTTAAAAAGTGTGTATATCATGTGTTGTAATAATGTAATTCTGAGTTACAAATAATATCTCTTTTTTATTAAAAATAAAATAGTGCAGAGTGCACAAAAGTCAGTTTCCCCTTACGTAGTACTACATAAACACATAATGAGGAGACAAGACAGGAACACTTTTAGATTTAATTTGATTTAATTTTGATTTGTTGTCAACACATAAACACATTCATTTTTGTTCAAATTGTACACCGCCTTGCTCAATACGCCTTACAACTGATTTACAAATACGGGATAATAAAGGCTTATCTTCATTGATGGTATGAAATGCATTTTGAATGGAAATTCTCAGTTCATCTAAATTTCTTGGCGATACGGAAAAATAGCGTCAACTCACAAGAAGGTGGTGGCCAAACAAAGGTTCCACGGCGTCCAATCCACTCTCTGAACGTGCTATTCAAAAAATTGCGAACGTTCAATCCAAAGTGGGGAGGAGCTCCATCTTATTGGCAGTGAAATTCTGAATGTGATTGTTTTCCAGCTCAGGTACTGCAAATTTTTGTAGCGTTTCTAAATAACATGCTGAAGTAACTGTACCTTCAAAAAATAAGGTCCTATTAATCCAATAGTTGAAAGTCCTCCCCAGAGGTAATATCTGGAACATTGAGCTCTGTTTCTCTATTATCTCACGGGAGTTTGTGCTGGACCAATAAACACAATTGTGACAATTACCACGTGCAATTAGTTGAAACATGCCTTATCTGTTCATAAATTTGTTCCAAAACTAGGATCTACTTCGTTGAGGACTAAAACAAATTCACAATTTTGGACGAAAATGCTTGAATTTTAGGATTCTCTGAAGGCCCTTCGAGATATGTCCAACTGAGCAGACTCCTTCCTATTTGACTTTGAGGACTTAGTACAAATGCCTGAGCAATTAACTGAGCATTTTCTTCATATCAGACATTACCTAGTCGACCAGATCTCAAAGTATCTGCAACGTTCCCTGTTCTTTCAAATTTCATGTCGAGTTTCCGCAAATTGCCGCACCTTTGATAACGGTGCATCAGGAAATTTTGTACAAAAATCATCAGGAATCCTGGCAGTCACTTTGTCACACACTTCCACCATAATTGAAGCATGCAAATGCATCGTTCATTAGTAAATCTAGGTGTCATTGCAAAGAATGTTGCACAACACATTAACAACATAAAAAATGCTGACTGACAAAGAAATGAATGTGTATAACGTGTGGCCAACGCTATTCCGTAATTAATGTTATATTCCCACTGGACCTCAAGATTTATAGACAAAAAAGAAGAATTTCGTTCATCTTATAATCTTATAATTTAAAATGCATTCTTAAGGACTCGTCTTAAAATCTTATTGTTTTTAAAATACAGTGTTAAACGCTCTCATGATCCCAAATTTAAAAATAAACCTTACAATTTTCCTTTGATCACTGAATATCCAATGTAAATACGTTGCCCATGCCAGATTCAAATATTATAAGAAATAATACTATGTCCAACAGAAAAATATATATTAAGGAGACCGTTTCTATGTATAGAATATTTTGAAACCCTAAAAGCAGAGCAAAGTTTATGGAGTGGTCCATAAATATCTCTGTGATTCCCAGTTAATACAGAGGCCTCATAAACATGCAACATTAAAATTTGTCTTGTTAACCTAGGACATATGCAAGACTTGACATCCATTAGAAAAGTAGTTTTATCCATGTTAACTAATAAATGTTATCAAGATATCACTTCTTAAATTTATCATCAGTAATACAAACGGTCTTACATAATTCAACAGTCTCAGCAGGGAAAAGAAATTATATGTCATCAGCATATATTATTAGACCTATAACATTTACTTTGTATTCAGGACCACTGTTAAGGTAAATATTGAATTCAAGAATGCCGAAAACGATTAGCAATTTCCACCTATATATTTTAACTCTATTTTCTCTATCTTTTAAAGTAGCTATTTAGTGCGGTGTTTCTCTGGTCAAATAAGAGGGGTGATCAGAAACAGGTTACAAAGCCTGCAGTGAAACGTGTACATTTTATTTCATACAACCAATACGGCCAACTGATAGCACATACATTAGATTATTTTTCGACATAGTCTACACATCGGTTTAGGCACTTGTCGCTTCATGGGATGAGTTTGAATACTCCCTCCTGGTAAAAATCCTGTCCTTGAGTGTTCAGCCACGTTGTCCGAAGTGTTTCACCTCCTTGTCTGAAGCGAATCGTCGGTCTCCAGGTGCTCTCCTTCAAGTGAGGAAAAAGGTGAAAGTCGCTTGGAGCAGTCCAGGCTGTAGAGAGGGTGGTCGTTGTCCCAGCGAGACTCCTTCAACAGCATAGTAGTCTTTAGAGCTGTATGAGATCGCGCGTTGTCGTGAAAGAAGATAACGCCCTCGGTGAGAAATCCTGGCCGTCTCCTGATTGCTTGGCATAATCGTGTCAACCTCTCGCACTCTCGGTCAGTGGTCACTGGTGTCCTCTGTCCAAAACCTCCACGAGTATGACACCCTCGCTGTCCAAAACACGCGGCCATCATTTTCCCGGCCGATGACGGGAAACTTCTTTGCCTTTGGGGAGGACGGGTGTCTCCACTTCATTACTGCTTACTGCTGTTTGTGTAGTGGTGGATCCATGTTTCATCAAACGTGACCATGTGGTGAAGAAAATTGTTCCCTTCCGTGGAGAACCGTTGCAAAAGTTGCAGACTTACCCCCATGCGTTTCGCTTGTGTTTATTGAACAATTTCATGGAACCACGGAAATAAACTTTCCGATACTGCAGAATATCTGAACAATGTGACGAACGGTTCCGAACGACATTCCCAATTCTACCGTCATATGCCAATGTAATCCTCCTGTTGTTCTGAATCTGCCCCTCCGTGCGAGCTGTGTTTCAAATCTGTCGATGCCGTGTTGGGTCGGCCACATCAATCCTCGTCAATGACGTTTTCTCTACTGGCCGTATAGTTTTGACACCATTCCGCGACATTCTGACGAGACATTATAGTTTCTACGTAAACCTCTTAACAGCTGCCGATGAATTTCATCCCCGGTTTCATGTTTCACTCACAGAAATCGAATAACGAAGTGGATTCTTTGCGAGACCAGTTTTCCAAACGAATCGCCATTTGTGTATACCTACAACTAGCGCTGTAGGTGGCGGGTGGCTGAAACTCTGCACATTTGCCAACCGAACGCATTAGACTATTTTCTCTATAACGGACGAAACTGCAGGAATATCGGCCTTGTAACCTAGTTTCTGATCACCCCTCGTAGATTAACATGTTGCTCAAAAGTTTTTAATTAACTAAAGTTAAATACTGCCTAATTCTTGGTTTATAAAAGGTAAGTGTTTGATCTTAACCCTTTATCGGTAATGTTGCTCACAAGCAAAATCATTTTATCATGTACTTTATGTAAGAACTGCGTTTTGTTCCTAAGAGGAATTGTTTTAGGTCATTTCACACAAAGTAATAATACATTTTAAAACATTCTGGCTGAACTTTGTATGGGCAATGCTGTTTTTAAGCAACATACTGCATTATTACAGTGATAATTGAAATATTTGAAAACCATATACAAGCGCCCAGGAGACCTTATTTACTTCATTCCCTATCCCAAAATCTTTCTGCTTAATTTTTTTCGCGAGTGCGAGATAAAGGGTTAAAATAAGTGTACCTCTTTTATATGTTTTGATATAAGAAGATTTTAGTATACACTATTCAGAAGCTTTATAAAAGCTTACGCACTTTATGAAACTAAATAACATGCTTATATATATTATGTTCATTGATTCTATAGGTTCTGATTTTTAAGCTAGGATGAAAATTGTCTCAAAACAATACTTTTGGAAACATCGTAGTCTGATTAATTGTAATTAAGTGCGTCTGATGTGCATAGAACTTTAGCTAAGGAAATATTTTAATGACGCTGTTTCACGTATATATGTTTAAAGTTACCCAAATTAGTACAAGTGACAAGAGACTTAAATGGCAACATAAACCACCTACGAATGGTAAATATAAATCGATATTAAACAGACTTGGAGATCAATAAACCTCTACAATTACGTGGCAGTTGCTATTTTATTGCAACAACAATATTTCTCATTTAAAAATTGTTGAAGTTACATTTTTCTATGCCATTACCTCGTATTTTTGTAACATTTTCAAAGTTTATAGTCGGGTTGGACAATATACGTATTGTCAGTTATAATTTGTATTCTTCCAACTTTTGGGTAAATATTTAACTTTCAATTTTAAAAATACAGCAATGAACTTTTAGAAAGTTTTGTGCTTAGAGCGAGGGATTCCGAAATTTCCAAGCCATTCAGTATCACACACAATTGCAGAATAACTGCACAAATTGGTGCAATAGAAAGGGATGAATGGCATCAATTGTGTGATGTAATAATTTTCCCACAAATATCGCTAAATGTATGCATTGATAGTTTTCATTTCGGAAGGGCAGACTTGCCGCCTTGTATTATACAATTCATGAAAGCGATTCAAACCCACCAATCAATATTGTGAACCTCCCCACTTCACCCCGCTATACCCCGCTGTTTAGTGTCACTGTGCGCACCAATAGCTGTCTCCAAGGGGAGGAAAAAAGGAATGAAACTTTTTTATACTTTCCTTGGTAGGAAATTATGGCTGGCAGCCATAACCGGAACATCCGAGATACAACACGAGCTCTAGCCTGCTTTTGTCCCCGCTTCCCTTCTCTGTAATTGTGGGCAGATGTAGCGCTGCGGTTTTGTTTCAACACCACGCAAAGCCCTCAAGTATTCCCTCACACTTTTTAATTACCCCTTTAATATCGCACAGTGAAAAAACAATGAGATAAATGGCATACTAAACATTTTTAGTTCCGTTTTATACTTTTTAAAAACAGTCTATCCGGCTCGTAGAAACTTCAATTACCGCTTTGGATAACTTGCCTGGACAGGTTTCTTTGGGGAATTTTTCTAAAAATAAACAGAGGAAGGGAGAGCAAGAAAATAAATAGGAGGAGCTAGTAATATCTTAGGCACAGGACACATAGGGGTCATTCACATTTGTATTTTAGAATATGAATTTTATTCACGTGGTAGTTTAGCTAAAGCAACGTACCTATAAAAATATTTCTATAATTTTGGATAGCGAAATGTTGAGAGCTAAGTTAAAAAAATTAGTGCACTACTCTCATCATAATTTCAATGTTATTTATTATTCCTACAGATAATATGTTCCTAAGAGAAGAGTAAATCCTACTCTTTGATTTCCCCAAAATAAAATAGATGTAGATCTCTTAACAGCAGTTTTTTTATCTGAAAACGTATCCGCCCAAAAATACCCGATGCATCATAATTTTTAATCAAATAAAACACATAGAAATTTATCATAATGTAAATTACCTCTCCGCACACGATAGGTACGGGATGATAAACTTTTCTGTACGTCCTGTTAATACTACAGCAATAAATAGGGAATTTAAAATCCTGTTGAGGGCCCATTTTCTTAATTTCTAACCTTTAATGATAAACCATTTAAAACCAGAATCCATCCGCATACCATTTTAATTAAAGCAAGATTAGCGCACATATATGATTAGCTATATTACTGCTCAGCGTTATATATATTTAAGGGAATGCGCAGCTGAAATTTGGTGAAAATCCTCAAAAATGGTCTTAAGGTTTGCGCGTCCAAAAATATTCCAAAACTATATCTTTAAAATTGATTTTCACTTTAGATATTACGGGTATTTACCTATATATGCAACAAGGTAACGATCTGGAATTAAAATGATTCTCATTTTAAAATTCCAGCATTTGAAAAATCTTTCACACGATGAAGTTTTCATCCAATTCTTAAGAAAATTTTCACTTACATTCCAAAAATTCAAATAAAGAAAACTGTCATATAAATTTTTATATTTTTGAGTTATTTATTTTTAAAGCAAAGATGGGCTGGTAAAACTTGGAAATTTAGAGGTTATTTTCTTTTGAACAAAAACCTGCACAAAAATTACAAATCAATACGCATAAAAACACAAATTCCATGGTATTTAAAAGAATATTTAGCGGGACATTAAAATTTTTTAAACTCAATAACTTAAAAAATAAAACAGTATCGAAACGACATTTAAAGCTGTTCAGCATTTTTTTGGGATGAACCTCATAAAATTTAGAGCCAAATTGACTGAAAGCTTTACATAATGACATTTTCAGTGCTGCATTGCCGTAAGTTTAACTAGCATTTTCGCATAGTCCAACATCTTCATTGAATTCAATGCCTAGTGATGAATATGATCATTACAAATTCGTTACCATATGAACCGGTTTTCCTAAGATGAGTTTTATATTATTTTCCTATGAGATAAGAAATAACTGAGATCTTTTGGAGCAAAATTGAGGGAGAATGTTTTGGAGATTTTTAAGAAGGAAAAACTCGTGTCCATCAATCTTTTTAGCAGTGCTTCACACCCGTTTTACTGCATAGGACCCACAGGCGGTGGACGCTGATGATACATGAAATGGAATGGTAATTTGGAAAGGAAATTTAGGGAACGTTCCAGGGTTTAAGTTTAAGGTATCTCTCCGGCATTTGCATGTTATGAGGACTGAAGAAAACCTGGAAAAGCCTCAACCAGGAAGGACGGACATGGCGGAATTTGAACCGCAGACTTCCCGTTCACGAGTTCTTGCTTTAACCTCGGCTACCCGTGTACAAATAAACATGAATAGTTTTACCTATGAAATAAAACTTATTTAAAGACCTTACCGAGCGAGATGACTCCGCGGTAATGTGTGAAACCCGCATTAAGAAGGTCCATGGTTCGATTCCTGGAGTCGGTCACTCTGACCATGGGTTTATCGTGGTTCTTCATAGTTGACAAGGCGAATGCTGGAACGGCTTCTGTTCTACAAAGAATTTCCTTTTCCCCATTTCCTCTTTCATGTTTCAGGTGGGCTTAGGGGCTGTGCAGTGTCGGTCGGTGTCGAATAAATGGCGCAGATGCTTGTTCATAGGAAGGTTCTTCTCCAGATAGTGCCTTCTCTGAGCCGCCGAGTTCTCCCCAGTTCCGCCAGAGGGAAACCTTCTCTGAGTAGCCCGCAGGTTGATCGGATCTTGAGCATGGAATCTTTAGGGACCTCTGCGAGTCTCTGTAGACCGGCCTCGCTTAGGTGCTTAGCCTCCTACGGTTCCTTTACATCATTCCTTCCTCCCGGGAGTGGTATTCACAAAATGTTGCGTGAGTTGAGTTGAGAGGTGTCCCCTCATTCCCTGGTCATTCATTATTCATATTTAAAGATATTTTAAACCAGCTGTAGAAAATCTCTCTAACACCAGAAGTTCATGGGCAGAAGCAATAAAAATGTTTGAAAATGTGTGTTTTTATATACATAATTTGGTAGATATATTCTCAGAACAAAGTTTTTGGAGACCCGTAAGATCACTAGGAGTTGTAGCAGGAAAACGTTGACGTTGGGCGTTATTTGTAGCGGGAAATCGTTGGTCCTCTTGGTTGATGGCCTCTGCTGCAGTGTTCTGGTCTCCGGCTACCTCTGATCAGCGGCTGATGATTTCTCCATTCCTAATAAATTACCTATCTAACTAATTTCACTGATCTCAGGGTTTTCGTAGGTGAGGCAAATTAAAATACACTGCATTTCCCTTAAAAATGTCTTCTATCATAAAATGAATACTTATGGGCGGCTAGCTTTTCCTATCTGTAACACAATTCCCACCATAATAATAAATAATAAGACTAATCAAATTGCACAAGCTTCCCCACCCATATGCACACACGTGCATTCGTCGTCCAGAGAGTATCACTGAGTGTCGAAGAGATTCTATAAGAGAGCGAAAATCTGGGGCCTGCTTCCCTTATTTATGCCCAAACCTAGTGACGCTCACCTTCACGCTTTAAATTCTAACGACATCTATAATTGGTCCTCATGCCGCGTTACCTCATTATGTATGAAAATATTCTGCTCCAAAACTTTTCGCACACTCGACCCAGTGACGCGTACGGAAGCAAATTCAATATCTCTGTCTCTTTACTTTCTATGTCTGTGTCTTTCGATTTCATCTTATTCCTTCAAGCTCCTTGCTCATTAACTTGCTGAAAGGTGGTGGGCTCTACCTAGAATTAGCTAGCTCGCCCGGCCCTTACTTATCTAAGTTACAATCTGCTTTGTACATTTCTTGGCTGCTAAATATTCTAACATCTTTCTTGCTGAATTATATTATTATGCACAATTCTTGTTTGATATTGATTTATACGTCTATATGTAGGGTGTGTGTTGTATATCCCCTTTCAGAGTGTACACCAAACTGGCTGCTTTATTTTATTCCATATTGCATCATGGAAATCTGAATATTTATCTGTAGACTGAGAGGAAAACAAACACGTTTATGGACTTATTGGTGCCTAGGTGTACACCAGCCTTAGTATAAACCATGTCTTGGTATACTAACATATTCAATGTTTGGTGAAGGTTAGTCAAATAATTTTGTAAGATTCGTAGAAGATTAGTGGGATTGGAAAGACAGAAGAATACTAAGTGGTCTTTGTAACTAATTGCAACTAGGACAGAAGACAGGTCAGATAGAAGTAACATAGGAAGAAATGTAAAACAGCGACGCCGTTTTAAAGTCATTCTCTTCAACATTCACTTTGAGAGTTTGATGTAGAATTGTTTCCAGTAAATGGGAGAAATGGTATTAAGAAGAAAAGAATAAAATACAGATTTACATGTAGATCAGTACTGTCAAAGGAAACAAACGTTGTAAGGAATATTCCAATTGGAATTAAAAACAACGGTGAGAAATGCGGTGAGGATAAATAAAAATTAGTTTTTGAAGAAAAGCAAAGAATATGCAGTCGAGATAACGGAGTAGGCGGGCAGTAATAGAAATTTTAAATGTACTATAAGTAGCAACATGACGTAAGATGTAAAACAAAGAATAGTAATGGCAAAGGGAGATGCTGGACAACTGTTGCGGAGCTTGAAGAAAGAACTAATGAGAAATATGAAGCTATTTCTATGGAATATGGCTATGTAGTGCGGAAACGTTGAAACTGTTTCGAAGAGGACAAGAATGGAGAATGAGAAATGATCTTATAGATGTTTTAGAAAGAATGTGCGGAAGGAATAATTTAAATTCATGAAAACCTAACAGAACTGTGAAAGACTAGATGGGAAGAAACTGCTACGAGATGATAAATGGGATAAAAAGCCATGGACGAAAATATCTAAATCAAACTATTTCCTGTGCAGACTGTGAAGAAACTGGAAAGAAGGAAAGATTGGAGAAGGCAGAATTTTCATTGAAGAACCTGCCTTTGTGCAGAAAACTGAGTAGTGGATGCAACATAAGACAAAGAGAGTACTGGTACCTTATTCAACTCCTTTTTACATAAAATACTATCATAAAGAAATTATGTTTTGTCTATATGAAAAAACAGGGTAACACTCCAGGTTAGACTGCTTAGTTGAGATTATCATTCCTAGCTTTTCCTCGGTCTTTAAGTGAAACTGTGTAGTTTTAGTACTTTGGATCTCCAGATAATAATAATAATAATAATAATAATAATAATAATATGTATAAACCTATTGACCATGGATACTCGTTGAAAAGTATGAGCAACACATTGTAACATTACCTACTATAACTTGTATATGTATTTTAATTTATATAATGTAGTCTAGAGTATTGTTTATTTACCTTCAGTTTGTAATAATTAGAACTGTTTGCTTGAAATTGTTACTAGGTATGTTTTTCTCTCTTTACTGTTTTGGAGCAACATTATCTAGCTCCAATTCCTAACTTTCTCTTGCAACAAAAGGAAAAAGTCACAAATTATTTTTAAGTTGCAATTGTAGTGAATACTTAATCCGTACTTCTTTCCTTTAAATTTATTTTAATTAATACAGAAATGTTTCAAGGAATTTTAAAACTACATACTAAACTCTTTGAAAGTGTTTAAACAAATCTGTAGAAAATGTTCTGGTATTTTATTCTAAATACGAGGAAACATGACCATAAAATTTAGATCATTTAGGTTGATAAAGTGTGTAAACAGATAGCTTTAACATATACTCAATTCCAGATCAGTTGGAGAAAGTTTTCAATAAGTTAATATTAAAAGAATAACAGTTTATATTTAGAATACTTTTAAAAACGTATGAATAATTTAACACGCTTTCATGACCTCTTCTTACCACACCACATAACACAGATTTACATTAACCCTTGAACATCACACAGGGTGTTGTCAACATTCCAGTAATTATATATATATATATATATATATATATATATATATATATATAAAAAAGTCGAATGTAAATGTCAATGAATGTATAATCCGAGTATGTGTGTATTTGTGTGTTTCTTATAGATTCCTAAACACTTGCACCGATTTCGACCAAATTTGGCGCATGTATTCTTTAGGACAAGAGTAGGAAGCAGATTGTTACATTCTCAAGACTTTCTCTAACCACTATCATTTATATAATTCTACAAGCCATTCATACGAATGTTTATTTTACTATCTAATTTATATTAATCGAGATATACTTTTGCAGAAATGGTTTCATTACAAATTTTGCTGTAGTTACAAATGGATAGAGGAAAACAAATCGATAGTCAGAGGTGTAAAAGCGGGTCGCTGTATGCTGGTCTTGAAATTAAATACTCTTTCATGGCATTGCGATAAGCAACCTAATAGCGACAGCATATTAAAAATGACAAGAGTATAGAGTCATTCAAACCAATAATAATGGATATATTGAAAAGAGCTAACGTCACAAAGAATTATTTGAAATAAATTGTGAGCTTAAAGAGACCTGGATTTTTTCTGTAGTACGTTTCTTTCCATCTCTTAACGTTAACCAGTTATACAAATAATAGAAAATTAGTTCTGAATAAAGTGGTTTTTAAAGGCTATTCCCATAAAATGCAAAGACACATCTTGTTTGACATGTAAATATCCTAAATATGTGACCTTTGAATCAAAATTGTTAGAGTCATTCAAAAATTTCAAAAAATGTTTCAAAAGTGTAGTTTGGGATGGGAGAATTTTCTTGAAAATCTCAGTATCGCATCTCTCAAATGTACCAAATTTAAATAACAAGTTTGGTACTTATCCGCCTTTTGGTTTTTGGGTGAAATGCATATCATATATATATATATATATATATATATATATATATATATATATGGCAGAGCAAGTAAAAATACTGCAGTGGTAATATCACAAAAAAACACCCCCAATGAAAGAGAGGGTGGAAAATGTTCAAGGAGGAACAATTTTATGAATTCTCAGAACGAATGGGCCAGTTTTCTCAATACTGTTGCTAAATGTAAAAAGCATGTATTGATCCATTCATTGTTTTAGGAGTGGTAATTAAAAAGTCGCTCCTAATGGCAGATTTGGAGGCATTCTGGAAGATTTTCAGTATGAATGGATTAGTTAATATGGTATTCTTTAAGACATGAGGGCTATCACAAAAATACAACCACCATTCTAACGAAAGTGGTTGCGAAAGTGTTCAGCGGGAATCAATTTTGAGATTTTTGAATGCGAATGGGTCCTAATTTCAATAATTTTGTGAAATAAAAATATAAGTTATGTTGTCTTCATTCTTTTAGGTTTGGTGTAATGAAAACCTGCCAATGTGCGAGGGGGTGAAAATATTCAGCGTGGGTTGAGTTAAGAGGATATTTAGCACGATAATTAAAGGGTAAATGTTAGTCTGTTTCATTCTTTTAGGGTTGGTCATTGGTAAACCACCCATAAAGGGGGATGGGATTGAAAAATGTTGGCTGGCAAGAAATTTGAGGATCTTAAATACGAATGCCAAATTTGTCACACTGAAGGTGAGGTGATCAAAATTAAACAATTGTTACCAGTAATTGTATAATTGTTTTAACTCATTTAATCGTAAATAAACACATACTTGTAAAATTGCTGCTTTTAGCAAAACCGTCAAAGGACCGGGGAACTCCAAATACTGAAACTATATCATAAGTATCTTTTTTGTTCTGTTCAGTGCTCTCCCTTACTACATAGGCACCACAGGGCGGTGGGTACTGATGATACGTGAAATGAGCTGATAATTGAGAAAGTAAATTTGGGAAAGACATGTTCCAGACCTCAGTTTAGGGTACCTCTCCTGATTTGTCAGTTATGAGGATGAGAAAAACTTGGAAGATACCTCAATAAGGAAGGATGATCCTGGCGATATTTGAACTGCCGACCTTTCCCCACGAGTCCTTGTCTTAACGACCTCGGCTATCTGTGTCGGTACTGCTCCTGATAGCATTGCAGTGAGCAGAAAAGAAACAGACAAATGCCCCAGATTTTACTGTTAGAAGTTTCAGAGAGGGAGTTATGTATAATGTTAATAGCATTTTGTGTTTTGTTTCTACTGCTAAATAGCTTCAGAAACGCATCCTTTAAAAGCATTAGTCTGTCACTTAACTATTTCCAGAAAATTCAAGACATTTTATCTACAATATAAATATCCTTAATATATGGTATTTTAATCAAAATCGTAGAGCCATTTTCTAGAGAATAAATTTCGAAAAATATTCCATGTAAAGGTAATATGACGTGAGGGCATTTTGCTGAAAATCTTCGTGTTCCATCTTTAGAAGACACTGAACCCAAATACTAAGTTATCCTATTTTTCGTTTGAGTTATGCTGTTAACAGAAACACAGATAAATGGACAGACTGACCTTACAATTTTTTTATTTGGAAGTCTCAAAACGTGTATTTCTGTTGAAACCTCGGTATCGAATTTTTGTGTGGAATGCAATTCCTTTTCTACCTATATATAGGTCCGTGGTAGAGAGACTAATAAGTAATCATTTTAAAACATCTTATTTATTTCATTCGCATAACTTTCTCTACTCACTCTTCTACAAACAATTCTTACAAAAGCTTATTCTTCCATTTATTTCTTGTTAATCGAAGTTACACATTATACATTTCCATGTTGGTATAAGGATACACTAGTCTAAATCGATAGTCCGTTTTTTAAAAAGTGGGTCGCTGTATCATGACTTTGAAATTCTATGCTCTTTGCATGGCCACGAGAAAAAATGCAATTAATAGTTTGGGGTGGAGGAATTTTCTTGAAAATCTTCGTGTAGCATCCTTGGAAGATGCTGAATATAAATACCAAGTTTGACATTAAACCGGTTTTAAGTTATCTGTTTACAGACAGACACACACAGATAAAACACGGAACTCTTTTCTAAAAATGATTTTATTTTTACTCAGGGAGCCTCAAAATATATATCTCAGAGAAATTTCGGAAAGCAGAGAAAGTAAAAATTATTTTTTGAAGTATTCAAAGACTAAACAGCATTAAATATACAGCAAACGCTGTTTTTGAACATTTTAAGCACATAAAGGGCTTCAGTAGGTTTGATTTTGATCTTGGAAAACATCAACTTGTCAGGTAGTCTTTGGATGTTAAGAACTCAATACTTTCCCACTCCTATTACTTCTTACTTCACAATTCGGGCTTTTGCAGATGATTTTGTATTCATGATAGCGTCTAACGTAATCTTCTGCCTCACCTCCTATAGACATGAATAGGCATGCACAGCTACAGCATGTGTCTATGGCTACCCACGATAGGAGTTCCAGTGAAACGTCTCATCAAAGTACTCGGAATGAAAGCTTTTCCTGAAATATTTACTATGACACTCATGAATTGGTCATGGCTTTGTATACGGCGCGCTTTCAACTGCCTTTCAGCACGGTAGATATATCAAACTCATCCAAAAAGTCTGGCACATTAACCTCATAGTTTTAGTCAAACTTATGGTACTTCAGCCAAATACTACCACTTCCTGAAGATCTTGCTCAACGATTTGAGCTGACCGGCAATATACGGTCATTTGTATAAGGTGGCCAAATTGCAACTACTCAGATCTGTTAAGGTAAGTGGCTTGAACGTAATTGCTGTTGGTAATAAATGCAAAGCATAACTCATTAAAACTTTAATACTAAGAGATAATCTCAGTCCGATAGTGACCGCTTGCTGTCCAAATTACTTCAACACCGGAAGGTTTTTCCGCTTCTGCCAATGCATGACAGTCTTACCTGATCAGCTTCTAACTCGATATGATCCGTAACAAAGATGTTTATCGCTATCTGCTCTCCAAGACGATTCACTCCCACACATTTAGACTAAATCTCCTGATATGAAGTGGAACACTATCCGCATATTCAAGTATCTTCACAGATTGATAAACCAGAGACATAGTGACTAGGAAGGAAAAGGAGTTTCGTCACAAATAACCACTTCCCGCAACTGTAAGCGTTGTGCCGATGTTAATACTCTACACTATAGGGTAACTGAAAGTTCACGGGTACTGTGGATCTGGATCAGGCTCCGAATTGGCAACATCAGCTGTGACAAACAATGTAAAACAATCCTGTTTTACTTGGAAATTCGGCATAGACTTTGTTTCTTTTCGCAGATTTGAATAACAATGGACCACATGTATTATGTACATGGCTATTCGAGTAATAGCCAACAATTGAAATCTTCTACAACTCTGGGAAGAAGAGTATGAATATCATCTTGCTTTGTTGCAATTATATATACAAACTTTATTTCCTGTGAAAACTAAGACATTTATGAAATCTTCGTGGCAACTGTTGCATGCAGTAGTTGCTGTTATTTTCTTTTTGTAACTATAATGGGACATGGAATCCAAATTATGTTTATGTAACGTATACATTTTATAATAAATATTTATTTTTTAAAAAGGAAACTGATAAGCGAAAATCTTTTATTTTTGCACAATAATACATTTTTGTGCAGTTTTAAAGGCTGAAGTCACTCCTCCAGTGCTGAAAGCAATGTCTTTCCTTATTATTTTTCAGTGTTTCTTTTCAATCAAATTGCTCCTTGTGCAGATCTTAAGCCAATTACTTTTAGGTGGCAAAAGATAATAAGTAAAAAGGAAATAAAAGTATACCTGAAGGTTTTCAGAAAAAATTAAATGACAATTTACTTTTTCTTAGTAATAATTTAGTAATTATAATAAGAAAAACATGTAGGTATCTTGTGTATTTTTTTCCAAATTAATTCTTATTTTATTTGCAAAGTATGCGATACATTTTTTTTAATGAGTTATGTTTTGAAACCAAATTTAGATTTTTGTTCATGATCGTTAAAGCACGAATAGATTAGGTGCATGTATAACTAGAGGATATGTCAAATATCGGATAAAAATTATAACGAGTTTTCCTTATAAACATCTAATTTTCATATTTTAATGCTTGCTGCAATATTAAACTTTTTATATTCACACTGCAGATTCATTTATAATAATTAATTATTACGTGAAGGATATTTCTTTCGTGTTAACCGAAATTGATATCAATCTGTGCATAAATTGGGAGCATGCTCCGTTTCCAGGTTATTTCCTTTCTTGTGGCTCTCTCTCTCTCTCCCTAATGATTAAATCTCGCTAAGCGTAAATGAATTTCCACAAATACTAACAATAATTTAGCAGTTACATGCGCTGTGCTCCAATCCGTTGCAGTCACAACAAAGGTCACACTGGAAGTAATAGAAAACAGTGAAAATCGCGTATTTCATCATTGGTATAGAAATAGGTTATACAACGGAGGGGGACACCTCGTGCACTGCGACCTACATAGATTAACTATTGTGGCGACCACCCTGCAGAAGGAATGGATGAAGTGAAGGAACCACAGGAGGCTACAGACGGCAGGCAGACCACAGAGAAACGCGGAACTCCGTAGAGTTCCAGACTCGAAGACACCTCCCACTGCTGGAGTTGCCTTGAGAGGACGATGAACATCCCGTCGACAAAGCAGCCCTCTAGTACCCGCGGGGAGTACTATTTCCTTCGAGCCAGCATCCGCGCCATCTGTCCGGCACCAACATACGCCACGTAACTTAGAAGCTCACATGAAAGATGAGAGGGAAACGGAATGAAAGGGAAATTATGGAATGGAAACCGTGGTTAATGAAAAACTACACCAGCATTTATCTACCGACCAGAAAAAACACAAAAAGCCCAAGTTGCGGATGGGCGATCGACGAAAATCGAACACGGGATCTCCCGAATGCGAGCCTCTCGCTTGGTTTTTGTTATTTGTAACTATGCTGATTTCATGCATATTTCTTTATTTTTAAAAATATGTTGGTTTTAAAAGTGGTAGACCTTCCTTAATCTCGATCAATATCCGAGCATTGAAACCATCTTCTCACTGGGGCTGTTCCTCAATTTCTCAAGAAGAGATTACATATGGTTTGTTTAAACTTGTTCTTTAAGGGTGTTAATGGTCTCTGAACATTTTAAGAATTACAGAACGCAGGAGTTTATAGGGTAGAATTCATATAAAACAATGAATGGCAGGGAAAGTCGTGAAATCAGTGATAATAATGGAAGGCTAACCTAAACTCCCGGTACAGCAGTCCTCTTGGGCCAAAGCCTACCACATGGCCGCTGCATCCTGTTCCTCCGACCATGCAGGAAATCATGGGGACGATATACAGCCAGCATAATGCTTCTGGCTGTTTCGAGCGTTTTGGGAGCTGCTAATTTTCGATCGGGTAGCTCCTTAACTGCTTCCCAAGGATCCCAAGAGACTGAATTCACCACAACCAGATCTTCTAAAATGAGGAAAAACCCTGATGACTGTTCTTTTGGTAGTCTTTAACACCCGTTCTTACTATATAGGGCAGCACAGGTGGTAATCCATAAAATGAAATGGTAGTTGAGAAAGGACATTTGGGAAGGAAACTTTCCGTCCCAAAGTTTAGGTTTCCTCCTGGCATTTGCCAGTTGTGAGGACTGAGGAAAACCTGTCATGCAGGACTGAAGAATTTGAACCGCGGACCTCTTGTTCCCAAGACCGTGTCTTAAGAATTTGGATCACCCATGTATCCCCATGACAGTACCGGTACTGGCGCGGTGGAAATAAATCCACGACAGTGCTACGGGGAGGGCGAACCATTTGGCTTTAAAAAGACTGTTACTTGTACAAATGATTCTAGGCAAGGGCAAAGCCTACCTTTCAACATTATACAAAGAAGGGGCTGTGTAATTACATTTTGGAACAAGAAAAATGCTAAAGATTTTACAACTTGGGCAGCATTTTTGTATGATAGTGAAACTTCTGGCTACAAAACTATGATTGTTCACTCGGGAATCTCGATTATCTGCAGAATGTTTTGATTGGCAATTTTGGAACTTGGATACTGTTTGGACTCGGTATTCAGCTGCAATTTTTTTAAAAATATCAATAGTATAAATTAACTGTTCTTTCAGAAGCTGTTTCTATAACATGGTTCTTTTCAGTGAAGTGAAACTCCTGGAACCGCTCCGCAAAAAGTACTAATAACGCGTCTTGCTTGGCCGAACCTTTACTCATGTAATTTTAGCGCTTAACGTGCTTGCGAATGGTAGTGCAACGACTCTCTGATTAATAAATTAACCACGAGTTGTAGTGCTTGCGTTTAATTGTCGTTGTGATTGGTCCTTAAACGTTGGAAATAATCTAATAATACATATGATTACAGCGGAGTAAAATCTGCCATGAATCAAGCTCTAACCGGCCAGCTGCACCAGTGTTTACATCTTCCTAATTCTTTCAGCCGCCTCCGGAACAACTTTCATCACCGCCAACTCGAACTCCAACCTGCGGAAGGTGCCTAACTGACCCAGTTTGGGAGTGACCTTGCGTTGTGAAAATAAGCAGCCTGAGACTTGCCGGCTTGTGCTCAAAAGATACTTGACATTTCCGTGATTTCCCGTCTCCCTTGCGAACTAAAATAAACTCCAGGTGGAGAGTCGCAAGCGGACGCGACGAGGATAAAGAAATTATGCACCAACATTTCTGCTTAACGTCTTTTCCGCTATTGATTTCCACGTTAAAGATTCCAATAGGAGTACAGCTTATCTTTATCATTACAAATAGTGATAATTGTACTTCTAGTACAATGGAAGTGAAATGTTTTTAATGGAATGAAATTAAAACAATAAACCTAAATTACTCAAAATCATGAAGCGATTGTATTGTAACTTAATTGTACTAGACGGAGTATGAAACCATACAATTAAAAATTAAAGACATTAAAAGAAACAGGGGAGACTCTAATTAAGAGGAGACTAAATGGCGAAAATTGCCCATAAGTGAGATTTTTAGTTTCTTTGTGCAGTCTTATTATTTGGAATTTCCTCTAATTTTATTTATATATTTTAGGCACAATCCTTATATTTCAGATTTATTTTTGAAAATTATATTGTATCTGTTATTTTGCACAGTGAATTCTGCAATCAATCATAATTTCTACACACTTTGAAGTAGAGTGGTAAATTTTAGCCCATCTTTTAAGGGAAGCTACACATTAGTAATAATAAACCCCGTGGCTCTATAGCCCATGAAGGGTCTACGCTGCCATCCCGACTGCCGGCCTCATGCCCAAGTACACACGAAAGAGGTGGGCGATCATCCAACCGATACGGGGAGCATCGCGCAATCAGATATATAGCCGTGATCGCTGCCTATTGCAACTCCTGACTTTCCTCACGATGGGCAGCGGTCCTATACCCCATAGATGGGATCGAACCCGGGCGCATTTCGTGACCGGGAACCAGAGCTCCACGCTCTAGCCTACAGCGCAAACGGTACAGGACTACACATTGGTGCTACTGTTAAATGCTGCGGTCTCTGCGCGCTCAAGCTACATGTGAGTTTGTTTTCTACACTTTTGCTTTAAACAGCTTCTTCTGAGAATGACATTTTCTGGTATAAATGACTAATTTTTCATAACCTATTGAAACAGCTAAATTAAATTTTAGGATGGCAAGAACAACTCTTAAGTGCCGTTGTTGCTCTTTTGCTGTTAATAACATGATTGGTGAATTTTTCAAAAAATAATTCCTGGCAAATTTTAATCAAAATATGGTATTATTAGAAAAACAGTTCTATCTTCTTTAATAAACAAGTTTATAGGATAAAAGTAGATGAATGTGGTAATAGATTTACATCCTGTAAGATTTTCAGTGATATATAAAGTAGTTTCCGATATAAAGGGTCATGAATTTAGCATATTTAACATGGCGAGATAGAGCTTTTAATATTCCCTTGAGTTCCTGTTATTCTCGGTGGTTTTAAAGAATGTGAACAATACACATTTCTTCAACACTTTTGGTTGCTCTATAAGCGTGTGCTGAGATCCAAAGTGCTTCTACATGCCGGATTCGTGAGGCTTGTGGCTTGATAAGGTCTTTGTTTTGGTCTGGAGGAAGTAAACATAAAGCGAAGCCCAGGGTACTTGATGACACTGAGACAACTGATACGGTCCAAACTTGAATAGATGTGCTTTTATCAAGGCAAAAATCTTCGATAAAATATGTGCAGAATGGGTTCTAGCTTCATCAGCCTAAAGAAGGTAACATAATTTTGGTCACAAAAATCTTTGAAAGTTTATAGGAAAGTAAAAAAGAAATGGGGTAGAGAAAGGTACACACAGCAGTGTAATAAAAATAAAGAAAAAGGTTAGCTTGATGAGAACGGGAACGATATTCTTAAGTGCTTTAAGAGGTAATGATAAATAAATATGTGAATTTTTGATGATGAGGACAGAGTAGAGTATTATGCATTCAAATCGGAAGATTTAAAAAAATGGAGAGAGATAATATAGGACAAGAAGTGAAACATCATTGTATGTAATTTAGTTGCTTTTAAAATGTTAACGAGTAAGCAGGAAGTAAGCAATAGGAAATTAGGGGATTTCTTAATAAAAGCGAAAGAAAAATGGATGAAAAAAGGAGAAGAGGAAGGGGAGATAAAATAAAATGGATTGCACTGAAGTTTCAGCAAAGGGAAGTAAATGTTGCGCAGCAGTGCTGAAGGCCAGGGAGCCATACTGACTGCAACACAGATAAAGTTAACAGGCATTACATAGGAATATGATGTATAAATGTATCGAAATATTGAAAATTATTCCTAGAATGTGTACAAATAACTAGTAAACCAACCAATACAGAGAACCACTCAAAGTTCGATATGAGATAGCCAGCCAATTTTCGTGAGCTTAATTAATTAGTACACATAATTATGTTGTCATAACACAAAAATATTGTGTAAGGAAACTGACTTTAGACCATTACGGGAATTTATGAACATTATATGGACATGCAGCTAACCCAAGAATCTTTAATACCTCTGGCTGTTATTAATAAATCAAGTAAAAATGTTACTATATTGTTAGTATACATGCCCATAAAGCTCTCTTTAAATTTTTTGAATTACGTGTTTTAAAGTTTACCTTCTAAAAACGTTTGCTGGATAATGGCCAAACATTTTATATCCTAAGTTCCCTTTTCTCAGATACCAAACCAAATGGATGAATATCGTGCTGTTTTGAACACGGAGTAATCAGACTTCCTCTACGTTTACTAACATATATGAGGCTGTGAAAGGCTTTCGCGATTTCTGTCACTTTATTAATTTTGGTTCATTAACATCCGCTTAATCAACGTTTCATATAATAGTCTAAATAAGTCTCTAGTCTTTGATTCCTTTCAAATACGCATGAGAATAGAGTTCCTTAGGGAACATTGTTTATTACACATGGTATTTATATAAACTCTTTCTGCTTCTTAATGCCAATTTAAGTACATAAAGGTAATTAAAGAGGGTCTTAAAGTTTGTAATGCCTATTAACGCAGATTTTTGCTAGATTGAAAGAGATATGCGGGCTCGCAAATGTAATCCAGAAAGGAGCTAAATTACTGACAGGTACTATCATAATAAAGTTAAGAGGTTTTACATACAATGTTAGAATACAGAGGAATTCAAACATTAATAGTGGATTACTAATCTTCTAGATATACACATACTTTCTTCTTTCCCATAAACAAGAAAATTGAGGAAAGGTGGAATTGTTCTGAAAAATTCAATTCCATAGTCGGGATTTCAACCACGGATCTTCGGCCTACCGTGCCACTGCTCTAACCAACTGGACTACCATGACAACATGCCGTTACAGTATTAAATTTTCCAACTGACTGATATTTGTTCCTGTGATCACAAATCGTTATCAACTTCATTCTGAGATAATACACCCCAATGGCGGCTTACAATCTCGTAAATACAGAGAGAGCCAAAAAACTACAAACCGGCTGCGCGGTGTTTTTCCTGTCCGCGTCCTCGACGCTCATTGCCGTCTGCCGCTATCATAGAAAGGCACGGATGAAACCATACATTTTTAAAACTACTTTTAAAGGCTTTACTTACCAACTTTATGAAAAGAGATGCTGAAACTGGCCACCGTGGTTGTCCATACATTTTTGACACTTCTTTAGGAACTATCCTGGCAATTTCCTGGCGATATTTTGTTTTAATTCTTCCAAGGTGTGTGGGTTGTCTTGTACACTTTATGTTTTAAGTTACCCCTGAGATAGAAACCGCAGGGGGTTAGATCGGGGGACCAAGACGGCCACAAATTTCTACTAATAATAATTCTGTCCTCAAACGCACTTTCAATTGCTCTCATCGAAATATTGCCGTATAAGTTGTTGTAGAGTCTTGTTGAAAAAAGGCAAAATACCCTCCCTGGTTGTTAATTCTCTAAAAAAAAAAGAGGGGGCAAAATTGCATTCACATATGTACGGGCGTCAACTTTTGACTCGAAAAAAATTGACCCTATAAGTCTTAGTAAGTAAACACTGGTAATTAAAGCCTCTAAAAGTAGTTTCAAAACTGTTGTATGGTTTCATCCGCGACTTTCAATGATAGCAGCAGACGGCAACAAGCGCCGAGGACGCGGACAGGAAAAACACCGCGCAGCCGGTTCGTAGTTTTTGACTTTCCCTGTATTTAAGCCAAGAATAACTTTCCTAAATTGTTTAACATATTTTGGCATTCGGACCTTATTTTGAGGTCGTATGGAACTCGCAGCACTACAGAAAAAGATCTTTGATCACTGAAGTCCCTGAAGAGGAAAGTTCTGCGTTTAGGAAGAGGTACATGCTGAAGGCGAATTGAAGCAATAACTTTCATAGTTTACATAGAATCAAACTCATTGTCAGATTTGAGTGTCACAAAATTGTTCTGAGGAAACAAATATCGAAAAGCTATTGTCTGCAAAACAACCGTCAATGTAGAAGCCAAAAAAGCGCCTAGAAGATTGAAATCATCGGTCTAAAATTTGGAACTTGTGACACAATACCATCCACTTTTACACTTTAGAAATATTTTCAACTTCTAAGTAAAGATAAACTCCCCATTTGGGTTACATAGTTTTCCCGTTTCGATTTCCAAAGCAATTTTATAATTTCTGATATTAATTATTGTGTAACACTAGTCTTTATCTGCACATGTTTATAGCAGTCTTCCATTCCCTTAGAAAATGTTGTCGGAAAGTTTTAGCATCACTGAATGAATGTCAACTGCTCAACATTGTTGTAAATATGGAGACGTAGTCAGCATCTTAACGTAAGATCCTACTGTGCAAGAGAGCAGAATATAATAATCGGTGTGAAATACTTGATACATTTCTCATCTCGGAACTTGCAAGATTTTTTGTTTGAGAAGTCAACATGATTCTAGAAAGAAGTCATATCATATATCACTGGAGTCTCTTAGGTAGCTGTATATATTCTCCTCGGGATTCACGTTATCTCTCAAGTAAAAGGATAACCTTGACCTCCAGGATACCCAGATTTGTCTGTGCGCGTCTGGGCATATCTGAAGTGCAGCTATGTTTAAGTGTTTCATAAAGCCTTGCATAATGAAAGATAGGATCAGTAGAAAAATTGCTGCTAGTCAGCTGAAATGCTACAAATAATTTCACTATCCGCATAGAAACCTGATAAAATCATAGCAGAAATAGAGGACAGTTGCAAAATATAATTTTCAAAATATGGAATAACATTTAAAGCATAAAATGATATATATATTAATACAAACTATACTTATTATTTTTATTTCAGGTATCCTAAATATGTTTTACTGTTAAAAATTGTCATTTCATTTTGTTAACGATATACAATGCGGTACCCTACTACGTGCAGAGAGTGATGGATTACTCAAATAAATGCATAGAATTTAGTAAATCACTGGAAAAAATATGTCTTTATCTTTCTTTGGTAAGCATTTTATTTATGGCTAAACTCTTTAATGATACCTGTATAACCACGTGATTCTTATTTAAGCGTTATGATTGCCGTTTTTCTCACAATTATGCTGTTATTTGAACCGTTTATTGCAAGATTTCAAACATCTACCAAATTAAAAGCAAAGAAACATACACGCAATATGTAAAATACGTGATCAAAGCAAGTAGGCGCCGCTCAGAGCATATAGCTGAACATAATATGTGCAATAAAAGTAATCAAGTTTGAAGAAGATGATTCCAACTTCTAACAAGAATTTATGTGTTTCGCGATTTCAGTTAATAAGTACTTATAATAAGAGTCTGTAGGTGAAGGAAGAAGAAATCCACAAATGTTAGACTACATAAATACATTTAGTTATTCGTTTAGTTAGTCTAATTCTGCATTTTACTTCCATAAACTTTTAGAATCAAACACAAAACAATATGGTACAGCGATAAAATTTGAATTTCTATCTCTCAACATAGAAGCTCTATGCTATACATTAATTATTCTCATTAAACTTATGACTGCTAAAATAATTAAAAATTAAAAAAGTATAGAAACCTTTCACGAAAGAATAAACACATGTTGCATACTCACTGTTACCTTTAAGGTTCTTTTGCAAAGAAGTAGGGCGTTTTTCATTACAAGCTATGTTAACTTCTCTATAGATATAATGCAATACTTTATGATTTTAAGTTCTTTATAAATAAGATATCGATTTCTTAAAGCGTAAATTGTCTTTTAAAAATGTTAGTTGGTAGGTATGTTGCCTTTTAACTGAATAACAGCCGAGTTCATTCCTACTATGAAACTTGCTGGAGTTATATCGTTGGTGTTATTTAGAGAATAGTCTATAGGATATTTTAATTATTTACTCCAAAACAGGGCTAAAATGGGATCCGTTGTCAAAGTTTCTAAACATCTCACTCATTACAGAGAGACATTACATAAAAAAGATACATAATAGAAATTTATTAGCATATTTAAAAACTGAATTTTTGTTATTTTAAGATTAAGCAAGTTTCATCACCGATAACGATGGGGACCAGATAGGCTCCAATACATCTCATCTCGTACCTGTCCATAGAACATTATTCCATTGCAAGATTTTTAGCCTGGGAAAGTTCTGTTTTGCAATAATTTAACCCTTCAAAGGTTACATACGCATAAAAAGACTGATATATGCCATCTGGTTGATGCTTGCAAAACATTAAGAGAAATGAAGAACGACATTTCTAATTAACATATAAATTATCGAACAATGCTTAGTCAAATAGCATTTTTTACAGGTAATCTAGAAGAATTTATTGCATTCTACGTGTATTATTTATTTATTTATTTATTCATTTATTGTGGCCGAGCTAAGGCCAAATGGCCTTCTATTCCGCTCAACCACATAGTACAATGTTGAATACAATATTCCGATTCTTGTATTAAATGTCAAATTGCAGTCTAACAAACAGAATCAAACATATAAGAAAGTTGGCTCATTATTTGACCTTTACGAAACACACTCTCTATGTTCGAAGTACATCAATTTTAGTTGTAAATATTAGCAAAAATTGATAAAATACGTAAAAAGTAAACAAGTAATTGGGGAATATAAACGCTGGGGGAAATGGACATACGGAAGAAGAAGAAGTAAAGGAGAATTTTCGATATCGAGATTTCAGAAAAAATAAAGCTTCTAAGGCTACTGGAAGTGTAAAAATGTACTGCAAATAAATACGGAACTTGCAAGATAAAATCATTAGTGGTTATCGTAAGTTCCGAAATATTCGCTCATGATGATTACCTGTTTGAATATTTTAAGTAGTTCACTCTAAAATGTTAAGTGGTTTTTCCTTTGTTTCTCATAAGCTCATGCAAAGGGTATGTATTATTAAGCCTAGTATATTATCCAATTGCCTCTTAAGACGTTGATTATCGTCTCAGGCTCCTCTGCGCTCCTATGTACCTATAGCCAAATGTGTATTTCAGACATTCCTGCCGAAATTGTAACATTTGCATGTTTAACATACAGAAAAAATACGTATTTTTGTGAATATTTTGCAGATTAGCTATCAAATAATGGATCATAATTAGATAAATTCGTTTGCTTGTTACGTTGATGTTCTCTTTGGGAGGAAGGCTTTGTAAGTTTCGAAGGAAGACTTTTATTGTTACCTTCTTTAACCTCAAGCATGTAGAAAAAGTATTTCGATCCATAAAACTACAATTACGAGATTAGTGGAAATGCACTTTTTGGGATGTCTTGAATCCAAAAAGGATATTTTCAGAAAAAGCTCCAACTTCAATAAACGAATTTCAACCCATAACTACTTATTACTATAGCATGTTGCGCTACATCCAACAAGAGCCGGAATTCATCCACCAAATTCTGTGTTCAGACGAAAATACCTTCAGTACTGACAGTGTAAATCACTACAACATAGTGTAGTGAACAAATCTAAATCCTGGATGATTCCGTAGGAATCCTGCTCAGATTCGGTGGAAGCTGAATGTTTGTTGTGGTTTTTACATCATTTTTTGGAGCAGTTTTCCTAGAAGGCGATCTCAATGGGGGTTTCGTGAACTTCCTGCAGAATCATCTAATGCAAGGTGAAATTTTAGACGATGTCTCGTTGGCAACACGTTACTTGCCTCAGCATCGGCACATCGTGCCTTTATGGTGCAAGCTTTTCTCCATTTGGCTAACCGCGGAGGTGGATAGGCCGCAATAGGCGTTTATCCTGGACCCCTCGTTCGCATGACCTCATTCCTTTAGATTTTTTCTATGGGGACATCTAAAAGCACAGGATCTGACGCAAGTAGCATTGCGTATGCATTCTAGCATACGCATAGATGGATTGCGAACCGAAATCGAGGGATAACGGGAAAACGACAATACTACTGTTTATTAACCTAAATTTCAAATGAAAACAAATTGGAAGATGCAGCGAAGACTGTATTACTTCAGCAGTAATAGAGTATTACTGTGTTAATTTTGTAAACCATGTTAAAGTTTAAAGTTTGTATAATGTTTTTAGTTTCCTTATTAATGTATTAACAATCATGTATCAGCACTAGTACATTAAGAATGAAATAAAATAGGATTTTCCTTTTTTTTTAATTATCAATGCTGTTTCAGTAAACCCCTCCTTTAATTTTTATCGCATAGCAAATGATTTGTACGACCTTTAACATCACATTTATTAATTCGACAGAAGTGTTTTCATTAGAACTTCTAAGCATTATCACAAACTGTTTTGATGAACACATTGACCACTTCACTTAAAGATTTACATTGCGCAACTGATTTGTTTGTACCACCCCTGAAACTCTTGTAATATTACCGGCACACCTGCACCACGAGATAACTTCAAGAAGTGAATGCGGATTGGGGAGAGCTGTGTATATGGCTTGAGTTTTCTGCAAATATTCTTTAAAGTGCTACCTGTTCCTATTACATTCGTGTGACTCAGAAAGCAAAAGACGCATGAGCTTATTATAGCAAAAAGGTAAATTTTGAGTTAATGTCAATATGACTGCTGCAATGACCATTCAGGAAATTCTTATAGTTACATGCTTGAAAGTGTGCAATCCTTTCTTTTTACTTTCTCTACTAGTAACCTATAGTTAAGTATAGGGAGGCATTCCACCCAAAAATTCGCTACCGAGATTTCACGGGAAGTACGCATTTTGGGCTCTCTGAATAAAAAGTATTAGAAAAGGTTGCATATGTATATGCGTCTGTCTGTGCACATAACTCAAGTCTGTTAAATACCAAACTTACCAGAGTCTTTCAAGGATACAACATGAAGATTTTCACTAGTTCCCGAGGTCGCGGCGGAGGGCGATGGATTTTGTCGGGCGTAAAATCCTTCGGAAGTGAAGTAAAGCCGGTGGTCCCGTGTCGTAGATTTACGGCACGTAAAAGAACTTAAAGAGGTCTCTGAGTAAAATTTCCTGTCTTTCACGCCCAATATAGATTGGGCGGTCGAAACCATAGTAGTTAAAAAGCGTCCATAAATACAATTCGGTTTCACGAAGATTTTCGAGCAAATCACTCCAACACAAGCTACCTTTACAAGGAAAAATATCAATCTCTTTTGCTTTATAAAAAATGGATATTACGGATTTTATTAAAATATCATATGTTTAAGATATTTGCATAACAAATAAAATATGTCTCAAATTTTCTACGAATAGCCCGTGAAATCCTCTTTATTCGGAATTAATTTCGTATAACTTGTGAGCCGTAGATCTCGTTAAGACACACGATTTAAGCAAAATAAAAGCGTGTAGCGTTAATCATTTCCTAAATATTCTTTATTATTTTTGTAATAATTACACTTTTTGAAGTAGCAGGTCGTTATTTGTTTCTTCTCGTGGTCATGCAAGGAACTTTTAATTTCAAAGCCATGCATAGAGACACGTTTTCTATAAATCTTACTATTATTTTTCACTTATCCTTTTATTATTATACCTTCAAAGAAATGTGTAAATGTATAATGAAAGCTTCTCTCTTTTAACAAGAAATAGAAAAATAAGTAAACATAGATTGTATGACAGAAGAGAAAGTCATATGTATACCCCATATAAGATGTTTCGACATGAGCTTATTAGAAATAAAAATCAGCTTGTGATATAAACAGCGAAGTATTGCTTCGGCATCTTGCGCGTAACAGTAAAGTGAGATGAATCTAATGCATCGGCTTGATTTTTATTTCCTTCTTCCTCTTAAGGGTTGCTTGTATAGACAGGCGGACACAACAAAGAGCCTGATAAAGAACGTTTTTATTCTTCACGCTGTGGCTTTCTGACGTTACTGACCATGTCGCATATTCTCGATTTTATATGCTCGTGTGCTGACAGAAGAATTTTCTCATTAGATTGCATAAGCAGAGAGAAGTAAAAGAAATAATAAATAAGCGTGTCTGAAAAAACATGAGTTCTCCCCAGACTGGAACGAGTTGCTGGAGTATGATTTTTACACTTTCATTGTTTCGAACGTGTTTGCTGCCGTGTTGTTGCAGTCTTTGCGTAGCATTTCTTCAAAAGCACCATCGTGAGTTTCAATCGTTAGAGGGGAATAAATAAGCCGGTGTTTTCCTTTATTGTTTTTAAATACAAGGACAAAGTAAGTCCAATTTTACTTTCCCTACAACTTAGCTGTAGGAAGTAATTATTACATTCCTTCCAAAAAAAACACATATCTTGAGGCAATCTTAATAAAACAAAAAGAATTTTCAGAAAAAGATCCCTGTGTGTGTACCTATGTATCGAACACTGTAATGAAATGATAAGTTAGATTTTAACTTTGGTATCTTCCAAGGATGCAACATGAAGATGTTAAAGAAAAATCCCTCCACCCCATATTTCATACTTGGAACAATTTTCGTAGGTGTTGATATTAATGCTGTTGAAGAGTAAAATACAACAATACGTGTAAAAGAACTTATAGACCAAGTAATATGAATTTCAAAATGCTTAAACCTCTTTTACCCCCAATTTAGGTATCTGCCATGAATCCTCAACCTTTAACTACAAACAATTATACACATGTGAGAACATACCAAGGTATTCTCTTTAAATATTTATTTTAAATTGTTGTAAAATGACATAATGCTAACCCACAATATTACCTAATATTTAATGCATTTGCAAAAAATACTATCTAGTTTTCGTAACAATGATTGGTATAACAGGAGTTCACATTTACACACAAAATCAGATTTCCTTAATTCCCTTTTCCTAAAACAAAACGCACTCTGGTGGCTTGTGCTCATTTTCCACTGGTCCCGTCAATTAGTTGTTACTTTTTGCAAACATGTTCATTTTCACTCATACATAGGTACATACGTCCAGACTATTTGAGGTTAGGGAAAGAAGCCTCTTCTTCGCGGATTAGAAAAATCAGATCTATCTCTCCCTTAATTTGCCAGAATTTCACTATTTTGTTTGGCAAGATGTTAGATTATATTTTATGTTGTTATAATATTGATAGTACAGTAAAACCTATCTAATGTACCTGCCTATTACACCGGAAACCGGGACAAACGGAAAATAAACCTCGGAACGGATCTATTTCTTATAGTAAACAATACTCTAAACCAGAAAATGTCCAACGCGGAAATGAAATAACTTTCTAGATCCGTTTGGGGAAATAACCCAAGACGCGTTATTATATGCGTAATAAATAGCTCCGTGCTAAATTTTTAAAGTGATAGTCATTAATTTTGAGTGCGCCTGTACTTGCGCCAAAGTTTTAAGAACCGTGTATGTGAGATTTAACTTGGCACAAGTTATGTTTAGACAGAGGCATACTAGCACAGAAACTGCAATTATTATATTTAAGTTGAAAATGTATAAAGCATACATTTGTACCTATTTTAATTTACAGACTCTTATTCTAACTATGAAATATGTCTTCGTTTATGTGCTCGGATCACTGTAAATAATTTTCTTCCCTTCAAATTTTTCCCATAACCAAAAGACCTTTAGTGTTTTTCATTATTGGCAGTTGCATGTAACACCTTGTGGCGTCGTAGTACTCCATTGTCGATCTGTTGTGCTTTCTCTACCGCTTACCAATCGAGATTTGGAGTGAGGTCTACTAAATCTAAAAGAGCACATTTAGAAAAATATCTGTATATATGTGTGAAGTTTAACTCAAAATCAAACTTATTAAAATCCAACGTCTTCCAAAGATGCGACACGTACATTTTTCAACAAATTCACCCCACCCCGAACTACCGTTTACGTGGAAAGTATTTGCTATTTTTAACATCTCAAAAACATTTATAATGATTTTGATTAAAAGATCATACGTTTCACTCGCTGACATGAGAAATAAAATATATATCTTAAGTTTTCGGTGAACAGCCTGTGAAGTCCCTTAATTCCCACTGAATGTTGCGTACCTTTACGTGACCATAGCTAGTACACAAATACTTTCACTAGAAAATGTAGAACTTATGAAAATATACTTGTGACAAATAATATTATTCGTAATATTAGCCGTTTTAAAATATTCAGTGCTGTATGTCTTCACAAGAAGTCGTCACATGACTTCTGAATTTATTCCTCCCTTACAATAAGTATTTGACGGCTATTCTCACGTTGTACATAACTAGTTTATGATTGGCAGAAGTGTTATTAATTGTGATCCTATGTCATTATGTAATACGATGATTCGGTTCGCTTTTAACTCGCATCACATCTGCACTTAGGTTTTTACTAAGAAGCGCTTTCGGATAGCACTTTCTCCCATCCTCAGCTGAAGAAGAACTCAAGTATTCGTTCTTTTAACTTTACTCAAGTCGTTCTTCAGCTGAGGATGGGAGAAAGTCTTCTTCCGAAAGCGCTTCTTAGTAAAAGCCTAAGCGCAGATGTGATGTGAGTTAAAAACTAACCGACTCATTGTATTACATAACTTATTGCTTAATTCTAAATCATTTCTATACAAAAACGTATCAGAATAACGTTGATAGAAGATAACCTTTTAATGAAGCCTATAATAGGCATATAGAGCAAATGGATAGAGAAGCTTAGTGACCATATCACACAAGATTTTTTTCTCATAATTTTAAGCGCTCAAACTGATTTAGGTGTAGGAGATAAGGGACGTTTGATACACCGAGTTAACGTACAGAGTGCAGCAATAACAACCGTCATACTCTACAATTTGGAGGACACTACATAACTCCGGGAGCCGTTTCTTGTATCCTACACTTCAACCTATAAGCACTTAAAACTAGATTGCAGCTTGTTACTGAAAGAATGCCGAATGTACCAAATAGATGTGTTGAGGAGGGAGGAAGAGAGAGAGAGACAGAAAGACAGACACAGGCAACAGTTAGCTTGGTTAGATGGGGAAACTGTCACAAGATATGGGAATGTGGGATGTTTGGCAGGTATGTGAAAGCAATGCCAATGAAATTAAACTGAGTTTTATTTTTATTTATAGATGCTCTTTAATACTATGGTTCTTAGCGTCCCATTCTATATTGAGCGTGAAAGACCAGACATTTTGCTCAGAGCCTCTTTATCAGGCTTGAGGTTCTTTTCGTGTCGTAAATCTACGACAGGGAACCATCGGCTTATCTTTCCTTCCAAAGGAAGCCATGCTAAGGATTTTTACGTCCGAAAAAAAAATCCATCGCCCTCCCCCAGCTTTGAAACCGCAACCTCGGCAACTTGAGGATAGCATGGCACCCCTAGACCACGCAAGACGACGCAATGCTAATGCATTGAGAAGAGGAAAATATAAAGAGTTGAGCTAGTTTCGAGAACTGAAGTTGTGTAACTTGTACCTAATAGTACAACTGAAATATTTTTAGGTATTATTGTGTTCGGGTTCAAAGATTTAATTAATTCATTTAAAACTATCAAGAAAAATAATTACAGAAATGTGTATAATGCGGGGAAATTAGGCGAAATCTTCAATTGTCTAATAAAGGCTGGAATCAAGGAAACATGAAGGGATAGCTTTCGAATAAAAACTAGGATAAATTATTTATTACAGGAGTAATAGGAATGTAGGCGGAAACAGAAGTACAGATAATTAATACCATAGGGGCATTTTTAGGGAGATAAAGCCATGATTTTAAGAAAGCAACAATAAAGGGTGCGACAATTATTTCATTAAAATCTGGGCGTTTTAGTTGTACTAGATTCTTAAGTGTACCATTTATATGTTTCAAGGTTAATATTTATGGAGTTTTAAATAAATTAAATTCTATTATATCAAAGATGTACAATCCGATCTTGAAACCTGTGCTAGTTCCGTTGAAATTTATTTGAAAGGTAGCTTTGGTGATCATGAGCCATACAAATACGAGGCGTGTTTTTAGAGTAAGTGCCGATAACTTTTTAAAAAATAACAGAACATTATTTTCCAAATAGTTTATCATCATTCATCACCTTACACTACTTCTCCACATAGTCCGTCCGTTATCCAGGCACTTGTCGTAACGGACACCGGTTTTTGTTTGCCTTCGTCAAAGATGATGCCGCCTGTGATGAAAGCCGAATCTGCACTTCTTGTTTGACATCACCGTCGTTGAAATGTTTTCCACCAAGTAATTTCCTAAGAAGAGGAAACGGGTGAAAATCGCTTGGTGCCGAATCCTGACTGTAGGGAGGGTGGTCGAATTGTTCGCAACCAAATGTTGGGATCAGATCTTGAGTCTATTTGGCTGTGTGTGGCCGGGCATTGTCACTCATTATTGCCTCCCCATAAACCTCATACAAATGGTGATGAATGTTTGCTAACCTAACATTTCTCGCATTCAGAAAACGAAACACTGATCTGACCTCACAGTCGGCGGGTTGTTAGTTTTGAACATTTCGAAACACTTTAACAACAGGAAAACACAAAGTGACGTTTGCTCACGGGCTTTCTAATGAATGGAGGAAGTGATCGCGCTTGCTCAAAATCGCGTCTGCACCGCTGCAATGGCATAATATTAAAGGGGTACTTACTTTAAAATCAGCCTCGTATATGTATTTTAATGCTTTCAATAATAGTTATTATGAAATTAATATAAACAATAGTCATTACAATAGTTATGTACAAAACATTTCCCAGCTTTTATTTGAGGGATGAAGCAAACTATAACCTTCATTAGAATGTGTTATTTATGCACCGTTTAAGGAAACTATTTTACGTAGTGGTTTCTGGTCGATTCTGCAAGTCACGTATTCAGACAGGTATGTTTCTTAAGACCCATGGGACTGTGTTATGCAATTAATGTAATACTAAGTACTTAATAAATACTACTACTACTACTACTACTACTACTACTACTACTACTACTACCACCACCATTTTATAAATTCTTGATTATGTGAAAGTTTAATTTAACCTCAAGGCAGGTAATCCGAAATACAGTATTCCGCTATGAATACTGACAGACAGACAAAATATGAAGACCTACTAACACTTTGAAAACAAGAATTTTTAGATGTGGAATTATCTACGTGTTAAAGGTTTCTATGTCTTAATATTTTGATAAATTGTCCATATTACGTGAAAATATTCACACCAATAGCTATTTTGTAAAATGTACAATTTCGGGTTTAAAATACATTTTGAATAAATATTTTGCTTCCGTTAGCTATGCACTAACTTTCCAGATATCGTCTCGAGACAATGGGTACACCGCTCTTTTGTGTAGAAGCAGCTGAAGCTCTAGGGATATTTGGAAAAGCTGTTTTCTACCAAATGATATTTGCTGCTAGAAAAATTCTATCCCACCCTGCTCTACTGAGTTTAGCAAGCTCCTTGCGGGTGAAATACCAGCAACTATTACGCTACTCGTATCTAAAGAAGGACGATGGTCTTATTTCATCACGAGGTGCCGGGCGATCTTTTATGAGATAAAACTGAACCAGACAGTGACTGTTAACTTTTGCCAGTGTATACTCAAACTAGTGGGTACTTCAGCCAAAGTAACTAGTGACTTATTTATACTCTCAGTTACATGATTTTGAAAGATTATTAAATAATTTGATTATTTTATGTTTCTATAACACAATCTAAATAAAAAAAGTAGCTTTTTAATAAAAGCAATGATTTGTACCTACCATATGTTACTTAGGGATACTATTTTGACCATTAAAATGATATTTATTTCATATTTTGGATTTTACTTTCACGTTTTCATATTTTTGAAAATTTTTCTTATACTGTGTTTGACTCTAGTTATAAATTAAGCTTGGTAAAAACAAGATCAGGAGAACACTGTCAAAAATCTCGAACTTTGCAACACAATCAAGCTGAGGAAAGTCTGAACTTTCAGGCGGAGATTTCGAAATAAATTCTGCGGAAATTGTTGGTAATATTAGTGTCACATATTGTTAAACCGAAAATGATTTAGAATCACACCCTTAAATCAAGAAAGATTCTGATGATGTTTACTCGATCAGTCCACGGAAATAAAGTGCTCACAAGAACGTCTTAGTATATGTTAAGGATTCAAAGTAAGTGCTAGAGTAATTTGCGAAGGGAGAAACGCTTGGAAGGTCTATGAAATTATATATAATTAGCTGTTGACTTTTTTGATAACTGATAATAATTTTGAGTATTAACAGTACAAAAATATATTTTACAAGTTAATGGATTATGGATTTCTTTTCCCAATTTAGAGTACTTGAATATAATATACTGCAATGTATATATGTACATAAATGTTTATAAATGAAGTATTTTATCCTGTCTAAAACGGCAGCCTGTAATCACAGGAGGTTTGTTTGACACTAAAATACATACTATAGTAACATTTTACTCCTTCAGGCTGAGCAAAGTCCTAGCGGATAGGAGTGAACATGTAACTATTTTTTTAGACAAGCAAGGTCTAACAGTAGAACTTCTAACACAGTGCACACGGGATAAAAGCTTTAAGTAAAAACATTGTTACCAACTTTGGTTTCAGTCCAATAACCTGGCAATTACCCTTTGTATTTGCACATGTTTAATAACTTTACTTGGTTTGATTAGGTTTTGCTTTTCATTATGTCGTTTCACAATTCGTTGTAGAGTTAACCTATGCGTTATATTGCAGCTTTTTTTATCTGAATCGTTACCCTTTTATATAACTTATATAAAGATTTAATGGCGGAAATTATGAATTCAGAAGAAACTGAAATTGAGGTAACATTACAGAAGCAGCAGAAAGAATAACACTGGAAGTACTTACCAAGTCCATAAATCATATGATATAGCATTTAATCGATTCATTTCCGTTGTAAGGCAAAACATGTTAAAATAATTTCACTGAAAATAAGTGCTACCGAATCATCAAAACATCCAACACCTTGGTTTTTAACGTCATTTCTCTTGTTTCAAGATTGAGAAGGTTGTATTTTAGGAGGAGTTGTATTGCAGTTCTACTGTTGGTGAGACAAACTTGATGAAGTAACTGCCCCACGTATGGTACAAAGTTTCCGGTGGCCTTCGCCCCAATTTTACTTTCCGGTGGCTTTCACCCCAACGTTTAAAAATATTTTTTTTGTTTTGTTTTAATGTTTATTTAAACATTATATTTGTATTTATGTTTGCCTCGGCTGCGTCAGTATTAATTTGTAGAAACATGTATGTCCTTGCAGGGGGTGATGCGGCTAAAGAATGTAGGCTTACACAAATTATAATTTTTACTTCACTCCTTTTATTAATCCTTCACACAATTAAATAAAACTTCACTGATATAGAGAGGTGTGAGATTGTTTATTAATTACTTGCACTTTTTAACACGTAAACTTTATAATATTCTCGCCGTAATGAATTTTATATTTCTCACACTGAATACGTACAGAGCGAACGAACTGTTCAGGTACGTTGCCTTCTAGCAAACTGGCGTTTACCGCTTAAATTTGTAAATTCTTTTATTTCGCGTCTCTGATTGGCTAATTTTACTCCAATAGAGCACTTTTATTTAACTTTCAGCTTTTCTAGTATTTGATTGGCTATTTATAAACTGTTTTAAATATTACATTATTGTTTCCAAGAATTACTAGTAGTATTATTAAACTTTCCAATTCATTATTGCCTCAAGGTTACCTCATTGTTAGTAACTTTCGGCCTCTATTCTCACAGCTCCAACATTATTAAATTACTTAATACATTCACATAACATTATTAAACATGTACAGAATAATATAAACATAAATACAATGACTGTTACATACATTTTATATATTATATTATACACATATTGCTTTTAAGGCGGGCTGTTATTATATTTTATATTATATAATCAGACTTTAACCATTTTAGTGTTAAAATACTGCCTCAAGATCGCGTTCTAAACGTGATTTCTATTAGTTTCAAAAATCAGTATAATATTACTGATATTTTACAAACTTGAGTGCTGTCTAAAATGGCATATTCCACAGGTGTTAAAAGTAGTTTTATTTTGCTCGTAGAATTACGAAATAAAATCCTACATTTATTCTTAGTATCATAATCTACTATTCAAACATGGAGAATGCTCTTAAGGATGTTAATGGTATCAACGGTCTTTAAATCTCTGAAATCAAAAGTGACGGAGTACGAAACTCTCATAAGTGTTCAAATAAAATTTGAACAAAATGTTGCTATTCATAATGAATAATTGACATCCAAATTATTTAGTGATAATATAGCAGTCACGTGTCCACAACGTCAAGAAAACATATACTGAAAGTTTTCATCTCTATTTATACCTTATAAACACTTTGAAACAAGAAAAATGTGGTACAAAATTAACGTTTTGAGAAAAACAGTTAATAATTTAATGCTTAATATTAAATATTTTGTAATAAACTACTTGGTGTGACCAGAATTGTACACCTAGTGGTACAGTTTCGTAAAATGTATACATTTATGCTTGATAAATGTTTCAAATGAAATCTTTCTACAAAAGTATTGTTCATGTATTTTGTCTAAGGCTAATGCTTAATTATTTGGTTAAAATTTCATTCCTACGTTACAAAATGAACTTTTATTATATTTTGAGTGCGTTGTATTAACTTACCTCTATTTAATGTTCAAAAAGTCACGCAGTGGGGAATCACATTAATCTCTTTTTTCTTTTCCAGATCTTGAGTAACTGAGAAACCCTGGTGTGCATGTTGTAACAACGTATATGTATTGCAACGAAGTACATCCGTTTCAGTAGTTATCATCGGACGAAGAAGGCCTACGAATACAAGTACGGAATAAGTGCTCCAAACAAATCCTCCGTCAAGCGGCTATACGAAAACTGCTATATTCCAGAGGACAGGAGATGTGGCGAATGCAACCAGATGTGCTCGAAGGTCAGAAAAAATTACTAACGTGTGGAATACATAATATGTTCTCTGGATTCTTCTTTGGCAGAGCCCACAGTGCGTTGGAACAGAATCTAAAATTGCAATCTAGAGACCTGGAATTTTGACAAACCTGCTGCCTCTGTTTCAAGGAAACTTTACGCCAAATGGGAAGAATTAGATGAAACGTGACTATATCTCGAGAATACTTAAATGCCCAAATTAGGAATTGCTGAGAGGCCTCTGAGCAAATGTTATTGTCTTCCACGCCCAATATAGATTGTGGCGCTAAGAACCATAGTAGTTAAACAGTGTCCATAAAAAAGAACAAACGGAAAACCAACATGAGCTGCGGTAGATGTCTCTGCATTCACCAAATTAGTGTTTGATGTTTCATGTCACGTAGTCTAATCGTAAGAACATTCTTTGAACAGACAGTGAACAGTGACCGTAGCAAAGGGTAAGAGAATTTATCAAAATGTTGCCAGCTGAGAGGTAAGAGGACAAACAGTTTCAACAGGATAATGCCACAGCCCATACGGCCAACAACACAATGCGTTACTTTAAACAGCGTTTTTCAGGACGGATATTCTCAAGGGGTCTCGCAATCTTTCAAATATAAAAACTCCTGACTTTTTCTATGGAATATATAAAGGATGTAGTCTACCTTAATAATCTGCATTCGGTACCGGAACTGCGAGCGAATATTCAGAACAGCGCTGATGTCATCTCGCAACAAGATTGAACACTTGTTTAGCCACTTGTTTAAGCGTATCAAATTATTTATAAGGACATAACGGCTGCCACTTTCAGGAATCGGTGGGTGAGTTTTTCAACATTCTGTATTTACGTTAGCGTGTATTTTTTTAAATTACCTATTTACGTAAGTATACATAACCTAAACTACTTTCCAACTTGTTCCTGTAGTCCTGTAGTTCCTATTTCAAACCCTCAAGTAGGTCTCTGTCACCTTTTAACAATCGTGTAGCCGTTTCTGGTATAAATATTTTGTGTACTGAAAATAAGCTGCGAGAATCTTGAGAATAGATCTCGAAAATTTCATGAATCTCATTGACAATGACCACCAGTTATAGTAAATATCAAAACATTAATTCTGCTATGAAGACAGGCGAAGGTCCAGATCTTAGTTGTCCATCCTCATGAAACAAGACGGCACCGCCTCATGTCTTCTGTATTATGCCACAAACAGTTATATATACTTCAGCGAATATTTGTGAGATGCAAATGTTGAAGGGGATCGGGTTCTCCTTTTCTATCAAGCTCTAAATTTTTGCTAATTTAGTAATTTTAATACAACTTTTATTCAGAAAACGTTTTAAGTAAACAATTTAAAATTTCTAAAGTTAATGTTTCGTGTTCACATTCATATTCTTCGTGTTCTTCGTTCTCTGATTACCCTTCTCTGCTTAGGACATATCCCAAATCACAAAAGCACCTTAATATGTTATTTAAGTTATCAATCCGACACATAGAAGATGTAAGGAAGAAAAATAAATGAAGTGGATGACAGAAAAATTTAGGGTAAAAGTCAATGAATCCATCATTTGCCCAGCAATTTAAAAAATAATCGAGAACAATTCTTTGGCCAAACATTGTAGATTTAAACCCTGAAACTTGGATTGGGAGTGACAATCTTTACAGCCTGCGCCTTCTTAGCTTGATATAACTCATAATCACGTTATTAATTTTGTCTTTCTAAGCAACGTTACCCATCTTCTTCTGTAGCACAGTTTAAGCTTTTTCAACCTGTTCTGACTACAAATTGTTTTCCTATGCATCTTTGCTCGGTTATCTTTGCTTTACTATTTCTTGGAGTCTATAAGAGATTCCTTTGGTTATTCTTATTTGTCATTCTATTAAAGTGTTACCTTCATTTTCTCTGTATCTATGGCTATTGTTCTAATTAGATCTTCAAGTTTTGTTTTCTCATTTATGTACGTTGTTTTCTTTCTATTCATGTATATTGGTCTAAGAAATCCACTTTTACTGACTGTATTGGGAAGTCATTGTCCACTTTTAGCACTATACATAAATAATGATAAGTATTATATTTTTTGTATAGCTTCATTGTTGATTAATTTCTATTTTTAATATGCGTTTAGGTATTCTCGTATAACGGAATTTATTTATTTTATTAATTATATGTTTTGGTTATGTTTGCCATCTCAAACCCAAAAAAGTTGTAATTTATAACATGTTATATATTGATTTACTTTCCATAATTATTTTAGATTGAACTTGTTTATTATCGTTAGCGGCCAAAGTTTGTTTTCTCATTGAAATTTTCACATCATGTTAGCATTATTAATTTATGTGTCAGTTTTGGAATTCATCTTCATTTTTTTAATAACACTTGGTCATCTGCAAAATCCACCAATGCTCCTAGTTGTATTCTACCTTTTGTTTGCTCTTTCCATGATGTTATCATGTTATCCATACATTACTGCATATAATATTTTACTACGTGTTGAGACTTTGTTTTGGTAAATTTAAATTTTCAGAAATCTCTCTGTTATGTTTCCATTTGAAGCTTACGCCGAAAAATAGAACTCTGTCCGATAGAAGCCGAGAACAGTGCAATTACCATTTTAAAATACAAACTTGCGGAATATACCGTCCAAAGTTTTCAATACACATTGGCCATATCCATGTAGTATTAAAAATCTATTTTGAGCAGTTGATCATCCATGAAAATAAATAATTTCGCAGAATATAATGAAATACTAAATGAAATAGAAACATTTTATTCCATTTTAGAGGTCTGTGTCGTCTTAAACATTACGCAGAAAGGTAGCTTAAGGCTTCGGGTGTGAAACAGTCACATAACATTCTCTAACCGTTTATTTGAATTTTGATACCTATTTTGAAAATTGCATTTATACATAAAAGCTTATTTTTCTAACGCCTTTCTGTTAACGAAAAGTGTTATCCAAAATTAACTTCACTTAGGGAATTTTCCAATAATAAACGTTTCTTGCACGAGCTTGCATTTTCTTGGGAAAGTGGATACTCATATCACCATGACAATGGATTTGTTTACTCAGCTGTTCCTGCTAAGCTCAGTTAGCTTTTTAAACTCAAATGACGATATAATTTATTTCATTTACCTCCCACCTCGTTCTATATGAAACTACAAGACACTTAAACAAAGAGTAGTTAGATCTCTCAGGACACTTTAAAGAACAAAATAAATGTACTGAGAAAACATTATGCAAAAGCAATGTTGAACAGTCAGAAATACCAGAGTTTGTAATGATTCCGTGTTGTCACATTTGGGCTGTCTATTTGAGAAAATCTCAGTTTGTAAGGAATAATAACCCGCCGGAGGGCGATGGATTTTTTTCGGGCGTAAAAATCCTTAGCAGCTTCTTCCGGAAGGGAAGTAAAGCCAGTGGTCCAGCGTAGTATATTTACGGCACGTAAAAGAACAACAAGCCTAATGAAAGAGACATCTGATGCAAAATTACCGATCTTTCATGTCCAATATAGAATAGGACGCTAAGGACCATAGCAGTTAAACAGCGTCCATAAATAAAATTCAATTTCAATTTAAACTTTATCACAATATAATATAATACAATTGCAAATTTTATTTAATTTATCCAATAAGCAATTGCAGCGGTTTTACACTTCAACAAGCATGGACACAGGTGACAGTTGTAGTAATTTATTTATTTGACTGTGTTATTACTCCATGATCAATGCCAGAGAGGAGATCAACGAATAATATGTGAACATGCAGTTGTTTTTTATTTTGCGAGGCCGTGAAAGCGTTAAGTAACTATTATCCTTATGTTAGCAATGTTCAACCTTCTACGATCATAGTTGAGAAAGATATAGATGATCATGTAAGCTTTTGCAGGTTATCAGAGAAAATTAAATATATAATCTTGTGAAATGCGGTGGATTTTCGGATTCTAAACTAGACAGTAATTTTTGCCTGGTGTCAAAGGTGATCTGTGGCAAATGTGGTCGAAAGTGGTGCAACGGTTTAGACGGATCTACTGGCAAACTAGCAAAGCATGGGCAATTTCTTGGCTAAAGTGCGCGAAGCTAGGTCAAATTTTTTCAGTTGTCAACGGTAATTTATCTCTATTTTCCTTTTTTCTTGCTTTTTTGTTTTGTTTCTTTTTTTGTTGTTTATTTTGTCACCATACCCTGTGTTTTAAATATGCACGTACGGTGAATGACCCATACATTAAATACTTGTGTAATAACTTCAATAATTTCAAAACTAATAAAGATACCTTATCTATCTATAAATATACACTAACTTTTATATAGTATATGAATATGTTGTAGATCACACGCTTGTAAAGTGAACCACAGAATCGTGATTATAAAAAATTAATTCATTCATTCATTATCTGTTTACCCTCCTCTTATGTAGGACTTACACCCTCTAGGACTTACAAGCGGGTGCCTGGGGTCAGAGGCCCGTCGAGGAGCAGACACTCATGGATCAGACAGAGCATCCAGGATGGGTGATCAGCCCGATGCCTGGTATGGGATGAAGGAAGTAGATGAATCGAAATGTTGGTGAAATGGATGAAAGGAAAGGTGATGATGGAGCAGTTGGTGGAATGAATGGCGGGGGAAACCGGAGAACCCGGAGAAAACCCGCCCAGACGCCGCTTCGTCCACCACAAATCCCACATGCAGGCCCCTGGGATTGAACTCGGGCCGCCTCGGTGGGAGGCGAGCGGTCTAACCACTCGGCCACGGCGCCGCCGATTCCAAAAAACTTGTTCCCAAATCTCATTATGTAATGTAGCATTTTTAAGACAGTCTCTTGATTAAAAAAATATTCTACCAGTATTAAATTTGCCAACTTCATGATCCATTATCTCAGAAACTACTTATGATATCAAACCAATTTTCACAGGATTGTAGATGCATACCTTCTAAGTTCACGTATCTATTTTTATACAATAAAGCTGTTTATTAAAATTATCGAATGCTTTTCAAGTATCTATTTAAGGTCGCAGAACTCAATGGTTTTTTGCCACCACATCTTGCACAAAATACATTAGACATACAAATCAGTTTTCTTACTTACATACTTTTGGATTAAAAGTGATCAACAATTACATTTCTTTAAAAACAATATTATTAACACCAAAGTAAATTCATCAATCAACATGATATTCATCCTAAAATTTCATGTAACTATCTTCAGTGGTTTCTGAGAAAACAGGTCATTTACTTCAGAAAAAGTCATAGATCCAAAGTCCAAAAGTCATAGCTAAAGCGGTTCCATACTAAAAATAAAGAAATAAATAAAAAAGCTCGCATATATTTGCAGAGTAAAATACTACATGGCTCGTACACTCTACAATGTGTAGAGCAAAGCTTTTTCTAAAGGATGAACAAAAAATTACCTCTCTGCCACAAAGGGTATAGGAGTAATTTTCTCCGTGGTGCAGAGTTACAGATGCACTACACGTTTTAAAATAGTAGATTATGATACAAGGGGTAAAAGTGGGGTTTTATTTTGCAAGTAATGATGTCATACGAGCAAAATAAAACCACTTTTAACGTGTGGCATATACTAATTTTTAGACAGCGCTCGAATTTGTAAAATATCAGTAATAGTATGCTGATTCCTGAAAATATGAGATATCAGGTTTAGAACGCGGTTCTTGAAACAAGAGAAATTACATTAAAAAGCGAGATGTCAGATGTTTTGATGTTTTGTTGATTCGCTAGCAATCATTTTAAGTGAAATTGTTTTTAACATTTTTTGCCTTACACCAGCTAATGAACCGATTAACTGCTGTATCATATTGCTTTCTGGATTTTTTGGATAAGTTTTTGTAGTGTTATTCATTCTGATGCTTCTGTAATTTCACTTCCATTTCAGTTTCTTCTGAATTCATAATTTTCACCATTTAATCTGTATATAGGTTCGATAAGCGAGTGACGTTTTAGATAAAAGAAAGCTGCCAATATAACGTACCATATAGGTTAACTCTAAAACGAATTGCGATAAATTGAAGTATGACGATTTGTATTGTGAACAGATAATGCGAGAACCATGAGAAATTAATCATGTAAAAAGACACAAAGAAAAGAAAAACCTAATGAAACCAAATCGAGTTATCAAACATTGGAAATACATGGTAATTGCCATGTGATTGGACTTGAAACCGAAGTTGGTCACATTGAAGATTATTGCACTATTGCGATAATCTAAGGCCTTTTAGCTCGTGTGCTCTGTGTTAGAAGTTCTAGTTTTAGACCATGCTGTCTAAAAAAGGATTAAAATATAAGCATTGTGTCTACAATAATAAAATATGCATCAAATTAAGGAGGCAATTTCAATTTATTAAGACTACACAGAAAATTTAAAATGTCATTTTTTGGCAGTTTTTGCCATTTATGTCCCCTTAATCATAAAATCGTTAATAACATGCTAGCCAAAATATCAGACACTTTCTGCATGAGATCATGCAAAACAAACGAACGGCTACTTAACATTTCAAGTATAATACTTAAAACATAGAAGTATTCTAATGAACGGGAGCAAATATTTCGGAAGTTTTTAATTCCACAACAAATATTATTTGACATAATGAGATATATATGAACTTACAAGTTCCGGGTATGATTTCAAACTGAGTTTGGGGACGTTTTGCTTAACTACAATCATTCCCTTTCCTCCTGGAAGTGTGGATGTGAGTGTGTTTCGTGCTAAAACGAATAACAATAAGGTCATATGAATCCAGTGGTGCCGAGTTCGATTTCCGGCTGTGGCAGGGGAATTTTTCTTTAACTACAATCATTCCCTATTAGCTAAGGATGCTGGAGGTGTAAATGTTAGTGTATCTCGTGGAAAAACGAAGAAACGAAGTTAATAGCTATAGTTCAACAACTAATATTACCATTAGTTTTTTCTCAAAACAAAGCCTCCGATATGAATCGTAGAAATTAAAATAGGTTACAAATTAAACTATTAAACAAAACAAATACAGGATGTTTCCAAAAGTAAGTTTTCGTATATTTCAAGGTTTCGCGGTAAGTTATATATCGCCGAATGAAGAGAAGTTAAAAAAATATTTAATATTGTAATATCTCGAACTATTATTTAAATCAAAAAGTTCTGCAATTATATTGGACACTAACATAATGAAACTGCAGGTATTATTTTTTGGACCTCAAGAGGACATTTCTAGTGAAATGTGCTTACCGAAATTATAGCTGCAATATATTAGATATCTAAACTGTAGCGGGAATAAAACTAATCTCTGAAAACAATCGGTGGCTCGAAATGAGTATTGATTAAAATTTTCCTTAGTGTTTCCCAAATTATGCGGTACAAATCCGTCGCGAAACTCAGTGAGCACTGATAGAAAACTAATATTGTCATTAGTGGTGTGTCCAATACAAGTCATTGTCCTGAAATTTGGGAGACGCCGTTCTTAATGGACTATGGGTTCAATATTAGTGGAGAGATAAGCAGTTTTAGGGATAACAGTTGTTAGGTTCCAGGAGGTGGCATAGTCAAAGGACTGCCGCATACCATGCTGGAGACAGGAACCGGAAAACGGATGTTGGTTACAGAGGGGTGTGTCGCCCTGCTCTAACTGACCAACCAGAGTAACATGGGCGGGGGTGAACTTAGCAAATGCGAAACGTAAACCTGAGTAATATACCGTCCACTTCAAAGGGCCTCATAACCAGAGAGGCCTCTTATCAGTCCACTACAAAGTAAAATATATTCTATCATGTACCTCCCTACACAGACCTAATTAGTAATCTTTGAAATTGCTTAGCTCTTGCAAAAAATTAGGATTTTAGAATAACTGTTCGCAAAACAGGGCATTCGTTTGAATCACGATAAATATCTACACAGAAATGGTTTCAATTAGGTAATACAAACTTTGATATACACAAGAGGTTGGCGTAACAGTCAACTGTTTACCAAACAAGACGATTGTGTTGGTCATGAGCCTATGCGAATAGGCGCTTAACATTTCAAAACGTATTAATGCACTCTAGAAAACATAAACAAACAAACATACAATAAGAAATGTTTTAGAAATCGTTTATTCTATAAGGCAGAGGTGAGCGAAATGGGAACTGACTTGTAATCAGCTATTCCCTTGTACCGAAGAGTTTTACACAGAGATTCTCAACCGTTACACAATAGTTACACAAATAAACGGGGTTAAGATTTACAGAATCGAGAAATATGTTTAAAAGTGAGTTAAGCGAGTTCTTTATTTAGAATTTCTTACAAATATAAGGTACACAAATGCCAAACCAACGCGTCTTAATGGGAAATGCTGAGTAACGAAAACACTGCATTGTCAATATAAATTGATACTATGCTGCTTCTTGTGATAAGAGTCATTCGGGTGGGCGTAATATATTTTATTATAGATTGCAATTTCAAAAATCTGATGTGATACATTCACATAATTTTCTCTACCCTGTATTGCTTGTTAGTGGGTATACAATATATTCTTACTAAAGCTTATTTTTCTATCTACTTCGTGTTAATCCAAATAAACCTTTGCAGAAATAGCTACGTTACACAATTCGTTATTCATATAAAGGAAATAGTGATAGTAAAATGTTTAGGATCTAGACGCTATATGCTGGTCTTAAAATTCCATACTGTTACCATGCAATTGCGAGAAGCAACTGAATGTTGAAAGGAGTAAGAGAATGACCATGAAATGGACAACTGGAACCTTTAATAAGGGATATCTCAGAAACGGCTTATACAACAAAAATGTATTTGAAATAAATTTTAAATAATCTATATTTTTTGTGTAGTAGTTTTCGTCTTTTGCTTAACGTTTGTCAGTTATACAAAATTATACAAAATTTCTTCCAAATGAAGTGGACTTCACAAGCTATTTCCAAAAAATTCAAGATATACATTTTGTTTGTAATGTAAATAGCTTTAATACATGGTATTTGAATCAAAATCGTTATATCCATTTTTTAGAAAGTAAAAATGTTCTAAAACTCTTCCATGTAAAGGGTAGTCTGAGATAGGGGGATTTTCTTGATTTTTTTTCGCATCTTTGGAAAGTACTTAACTTAAATACCAAGTTTGGTGTTGATTAGACTTTTCGTTTTTCAGTTATACTGTTTACAGATACAGGTATACACAGACAGAACAAACCCACGGTCATTTATCTAAAAAATAATTTTTTTGGGATTCGGGAACTCAAAACATGTATTTGCGATGAAATCTTTTGGGTGGAATTCAATACTTCCCTTATTTAGTACGTTTTTTCGCAAGTTGTAACCCTCGTTCTTCTACAGAATTTGTAAGATCCAATTCCAATGTGTGCGTGCAGATACTTTCAAGCCAAGACAATGCACGATTATTCAAAATAAAAGAATAATGTTGTAATCAGTCAGCACAGTTTGGTAATTAGATAAATAAAATGACCTTGAAAGTATTCGCTTTACGTTTAGGATTATAAACTGTAAGGTTTATACGAGACTTTATAAACTAAACGAATATTGAGAACAAATAATTTATAAAATCGTATTTTTGAAATCTTTTATGACTTACAACACCCATATGTAGAAGCATCACCATCGAGTATCAAGATAATATGTCTAATTTTGCATTTGCACCATATGAAATAAACTATTATTCACCTGGTGGATCGAAATATTGCTCTCCGTACCACAAACAAACAGCTTCATGTTCCTTGAATTTGCACTTTAGTAACAATACTGCCTAAGTGAAGCCATCGTTTCCGCTTTGCCATCCATTTCAGTTGTAGTTTCGATTGCATAACCTGTTTTTATTTTCTTTCTTTATTCTTGCTTACAACTCCTGCAAATATAGTTAAAACCTTATTGACGGATCGTGAACTTGATATAAAATATTTCCAAAGTAACGCGTGATGCAAATAAAAATTAGGTGATCAACGTTGTAAAATCCATAAACGTTTCAAAACATGTAACTTTAAAGGATTCTTTAAGATTTAAATTTCCGTATATTATTTTTATTTCAAGCGTGATATTGTCGATTTAAATTCAGAGTAAGGAATTAATGTGAGGTGTTCAAAAGAAGTTTGTACTGAGATATGCATTGCCAGGTTCTATTTGGATTTATAATTAAATTGCGTTTAAATCTTAATCAACGAAAATACTTTGTGGTATTGCAATTATTTTATTCCTCCTTCTCTCACTATTTTACATTTACTTTCTCTACTACGTATAGTAAGTAGGAGAAGTATTGTATTCCACCAAAAAATTCGATACGGATATTTCATCGAAAATACATGTTTTGAGACCCCCTGAATCCAAAAGAAGCATTTTTGGAAACATGTCCGTGTGTGTGTGTGTGTGTGTGTGTGTGTGTGTGTGTGTTGGTCTGTGAACAGCATAACTCAGAAACGAACAGTCGGATAAACACCCAACTTGGCATTTAGGTTCAGTATCTTCCAGACATGCGACACGAAGGTTTTCAAGAAAGTCCCTCAACCACAGATTACCCTTTACTTGGAACATTTTTCGAAAATTTTTATTTTCTCAAAAATGGCCCTAACGATTTTGATTAAAATATCATATATGTAAGATAATTTCATGAAAATAAAATGTATATTTTGAATTTTCTGGGAATGCCACCAAAAGTATTCTTCATTGTGAACGACTTTTGCATAACTGGTAAACCATAAGAGATAGGCAAAACTTTACTACACAAAAAATGTAGATCGCGTTAAAATACACAATTTATGTCATATACATTTTTTTTAGTTGAGTGAACCATTTTCGAGATATTGCTTGTTATTCCCTTAAATTTTCCAATTCTTATACTTTTTCTCAAATTCGTTATTCATTTTGTTATGTCCTGGACATACAAAGAGAATGGAATGCGCCACATAGCAACCAGCTCTTAAAATATTTGACTATCGCTTAAAGCCTACCATATTCCCCTTGCATCTACAAGAAAATTAGCAATAAGATTAACATCTCGATTAACATGAAGCATATGGAGAATAAGCGTTTGTAAAAATAGTTTGTACAATAGTAGAGAAAGTCATGTGAGTGTAACACATCAGATTTTTTAAGCATGTGTTGCAGTTTAAAAATTTCTTCAGAGAGATTTGGCACAGTTGACAGTGTTTGCATAAAACATAAATTATTAAACTATACGATGCTGCTATTTGTCAGCCTAAGGGCATAACAACCATTTACCACCTTCCTCTCCTTTTCCACTTCGCCAAACTTTCCCCTAATATTAGTCTAATGGTAAGTGGGGCAAGCAGAAATTGGGGACAAGGTGTATGTTTTAGTGTTTGTTCCGACTACTTGCAAACGTAGACCTCGTTTACGCCTAAAGCTTATGGCACGAGAATTTTTATTGTTGTCTCAACTACTTCAAGAATCCCAAAAAAAAAAAAAAAAAAAAAAAAAAAAAAAAATCTGATGTGTTACACTCGCATGTCTTTCTCTGCTCTTGTACGAAATATTCTTACAAACGCTTATTCTCCATATGCTTCATGTTAATCGAGTTATCGAGATGTTAATCTTATTGGTAATTTTCTTCTAGATGCAAGGGGAATATGGTACGCTTTAAGCGATATTTAAATATTTTAAGAGCTGGTTGCTATGTGGCGCATTCCATTGTCTTTGCATGTCCAGGACATAAAAATATGAATAACGAATTCCCATTTGAGAAAAAGTGTAAGTATTGGAAAATTTAAGAAAATAACAACCAATATCTCGAAAATGGTTCACTCAACAACAAGAAAATGTATATGACATAAATTGTGTATTTAAACGCGAACTACATTTTTTGTTTATTAAAATTTTGTCTATCTCTTATGGTTTACCAGTTATGCAAAAGTAGGTCACAATGAAGAATACTTTTGGAGACATTCCCAGAAAATACAATATATACATTTCTTTTGTCATGAAAATATCTTAAACATGTGATATTTTTTTAAAATAGTTGAGCCATTTTTGAGAAAATTAAAATTTTCTAAAAATGTTCCATGTAAAGGGTAATCTGGGGTGGGGGTATTTTCTTGATAACCTTCGTGTTGCATCTCTGGAAGATATGAAGCTAAATACCAAGTTTGGTGTTTATCCAACTGTTCGTTTTTGAGTTATGCTGTTCACAGACACACACGAACATGTTTCCAAAAATACATTTTTGGATTCAGGGGGCCTCAAAATATATATTTCCGGTGAAATCTCGGTATCGAATTTTTGGGTGAAATACAATACTTTCCCTAATTACTATAGGTGGTAGAGAAAGTAAGAATGCGATATTGATATTTCTCCAAAAATAGAAGTTTTGAGATCTCGTGAGTTAAAAATTAGGCACTTAAATATTATGTGTTATATTCTCATGGCATTCTCTAGCCACTCTTCTATAAACTATCTACGAAATCGATATTTGTGTGAAGCAAGGTTTGTCCTGTTTCAGTTTAACAGTACACGCAGTATACGAAATTCATGAGACTGAGAAGAAATTCACAGGCATTTGCAAAAGAAATAAGGCATACTTTATTTATGATGCAAGTATCTTAAACATATGGTGTTTTAATTAAAATTTTAGAGCCATTTCTGAGAAAATCAGAAATAACCAATATTTTTCTATAGAAAAGGTAGCTTATTGTAGGGGTATGCGCGTATACACACGGACATTTTCCTAAAAATGATTTCTTTCATTGGACGTCAAAACGTGTATTTCCATTGAAATATCGGTATGGAATTTGGACGGTTTGCCGTATTTTTTTACTTAATATAGGCAATAATAGAGAAAGTAATAAAAAGGCCTTTGTATGTGTATGTAAGTGTGAGATAAAAATGAAGTTTTATACTTAACTCAAGTATCTTTTAAGGACAGAAGGTGAAAGTTTTAAAAACGTTGACCGATTTAAACAACTGTTTACATAGGAAAGTATTTCGTTATTTTTTCTTAAAATTGCTCTAACAAATTAATTACAATATTCTACATTTGTTTGATATATGGACTGATGAAAAAGTATACTTCAAATACGAGCGTACATGACCTTCGAAGTTATATTCATTGCTATTAAACTACATACACCTTCCTACGAAAGCCTAAGAGACCAAAGCTTAGGTACCTACTTCAGGAGAATCTAGCACAGGGATGTCCAACCTTACAAAGAGAGGGAATGAAGGGAGTTTCCCTTCCCACTTATTTCCACTCGTGTTGCCAAGGACTAAAACTTGATTTGTTTAGCTTGTCTTCAAATATAGTAGGTGGGGTAAACTATGGACTTTGAACCTTACCTCTTTAACAGAAGAGGTTGTGCATCACTGATCTAGCATAAATTACAATTATGGTGCAAACAATATTTGTGTATTTAACTACTTCAGAAATATTCACTGATGCCGATTCGAAGTTTTCCAATATAGCTTTAAAATACGTAAAATGAGCTTTCTTAGGAACCATGTGAGGTAATATAAACACTGCTTAATATTACCATCAATATATAATGCATGATTTATAAGTGTAACAATGTTGTGGAATATATATTGCCAGAATATTGCAGCTGAAATAATTTCCTGGAATATTTGTCATGATTAGCACACATTAAATAAAAAAACAAAAATTTTTGTGAGTAAAAACAAATAAATAGATATGTACACTGCCTGACAAGTAAAGTTAAGCACCTGGAGGAAATAGTCCAATGTCAACGCAACGTCGTACACGTGTATGCCATCGGTGGGCATGTAGATGATTAGAGTTGCAATGCTCTGGGACAGCTAGAATGCCCAACAGAGTTAGTATTGTCATGTGACCTGTTAACAGGCCTGATAAGATATATAGGGAGCGTGCGGACGTTACTGATTACTGTGAAGGATACGGAGAATGCCGCGTACTCGTGTTAGACGACGTTACCTGCATCTGACGGAGTTTGAACCGGGCCCCATTGTGGGTTTCCATATGGCCAGTTGGTCGAATCGGGAAATACCCATGTCGGGCATTCGGATGTGACAGTAGCCCAATGTTGGATTGGATGGGGACGTGAGGGCAACCACGCATGTCGTGGAGGTTCTAGTTGACCATGTCTAACCACCAATAGGGAGGAACGCCGTATTCTGTTACAGGCCTAACGCAACCCCTTCAGACCTGCTCCTGCCATCTGGGAACATGTAATCGGCTCACTGCAACACCCCGTGTCTTCCCACACCGTTAGTCGGAGACTAGTAGCAGCCGGACTACGGAATTACCGTCCCATGCGTAAGCTGCCGTTAACATCACGACAGTAACAACTACGTTTGGTGCCAGCCCGCGAAGGATGGACTGCTTATGAGTGGCGTCGTGATGAATCCCGGTTCTGCATTTCTTCGGATGACCATCTTGTGCGAGTACGGTGGGACCTGGGCAGATGTGCCATTCTGCCTGTTTTGGAGAGGCACAGTAGTGTTACTCTGGGCCGTGCTGTGGGAAGCCATCGGATATGATTTTAGGTTACAGCTGGTAGTGATTCGGGGAACTCTGACGGCACAATGATACGTCACAGAAATCCCGCGTCCTCATGTGTTACCTCTCATGCAACAGTAACCTGGTACCATCTATCAGCAGGACAATGCTCGTCCACACACGACACATGTGTCTATGAACTGCTACATGGGGCTGAGGTACTTCCATGGCCAGCAAGATCCCCAGATTTGTCCCCAATAGAACATGTGTGGGACCAGCTCGAATGTCAACTCCGTCCCAGTACTCGTATCCAGGACATCGAGGACTAGTTACAACAGTTGTAGGCCAACTGGCCTCGGGAGAGTATACGCCGCTTATATGACACCCTCCCCAACCGATTTGTGCATGCATCCAGGCCAGAGGAGGTGCAACATCATACTAATAAGTGGGTTTGCACTGACAACATTGTTGAATGTATGACTATTTTGTAATCATTGAAATATAGTCACATAACCCTCCAACACGAGAAGTTTCATTTCATTTCACCCACTCCTTCTAGGTGTTTAACTTTTTGTCAGGCAGTGTACATATACTCGTATGAAAAAATGGTGATATTTGAAGAAAGTTTTGTAACAATTACACAGAATATATTTTCATTTAATAAAATAACTTCATTTTCAGTAGTATTTGGCTGTATGAAACCCATAAAAGTATTTTGCAGGAAATCCAAGTTATTTGTCCTGCCTGATCTCAAATTAAATATTGTAATCCTTCTTCTGCTGTAAACTTCTATTGTAAACTTCTATGAAATGGTGATTAACTTAGCTTCTCGGAAATTGCTTGACTTTAGTACAAAATTTAGTACATACGGATTACTATATGGATCGTAAACGTTTCCTTCGCTTATTGCAGCAGGTGCAGCTATTTCCTATATTACCTGAAGTCACCCCGAATTTATATACAAAAAAACTTTGTGATTCATTCACATGTCTTTCTCTACTCTCTATTCGTGCTTTAGTTTGTATACAAATTAGTCTTACTAAAGATTATTTTATATCTACTATATTTTAATCTAAATAAGATTTCAGAAATAGTTACATTACACATTTCGTTATAGATACAACAGAACAGCAATAGTCAAATGTTTAAGAACTGAACGCTATGTGCTGACCTTAAAATTCGATACTGTTTCCATGCAATCGGGAGAAGCAACTGAATGTTGACAGGACTATAAACAAATGGCTAGGTATTGAAAATTCGTACATAACGGATATCTCGGAAATGGCTGATTCCACAAAAACATTATTTGAAATAAATTGTGTGTTTTAAAAGAAATATACGTTTCTTGTGTAGTACGTTTACGTCTATCGCTTAACGTTTACCGGCTATACAACCGAGAAGAATGGCTCAGATGGCAACGTCTGACCATGAAGTTTTTGGTAGTTTTCTTTTGGTCGTCTAAGAAAATGCTGGGGTGGTGTATTCTACCACAATTACTGCTTTTCCTCATTTCCTTAATTTCATCTCTCTCTTTCATCTATCAGGAATTGTCTTCGCGTTTCTAGTGCGCCTAGTGTCGGGCAGACGGCATGGTTGCTGTACTATGTAAAGGATTTCTACCGTAAAACGCCAGGGTGCGTTGGCCCACCTACTGCGGTCGCGGGATTCTTCGCCTCTGCTGGTGACGGCGGGTGTTTCAATTTGGAAATATTAGGAACTTCCATTCTTCTCTGTGAACCTGTCTGCCTGCGGTCCTGCAACTTCCTGCGGCTCCTTCGCTTCATTCCTGCCTCCCGAGAGTGTAGCCACAATGTGTCTAGTTGGTCGCAGTGGCGAGGTGTCTCCCTCCGGTAAATACCTCAATACCTTGGGGTAGGGAGGTTTTCTAGAAAATCTTCGTGTCGCCTCTTTTGAAGGTACTGAACTTACCACCAGGTGGTGTTGATCCGACTTTTCGTTTTTGAGTTATGCTGTTCGCAAACACACACACGTACAGACCGTTTTCTAAACATGTTTTCTTTTCTTTTTGTATTCAGGGGCCTCAAAGCGTATATTTCCAGTGAAATCTCGGTATAGAATTTTTTAGGTGAATGCAATACATTCTCTGCTACTAGGTACGTGGCAGAGAAAGTAAAAATCGGATACTGCATTCACATGAACTTCTCCACCCTCTATTAGTGGCTATACAAACTATTCTTACTAAAGCTTATATTTTTATGTACTTCATTTAACTAAACAAACATTTCGTTATAGATACAAAGAACAGCAATAGTCAAATGTTTAAGAACTGGACACTAAACGTTGCCTTAAAATTACGTACTGTTTCCATGCAATTGCGAGAAACAACTGAATGTTTAAAGACTAAAGAATGGCCAAGTTATGAACAACTCGAACCATTAATAACGGATATCTCAGAAGTGGCTAATGCCAAAAATATGTCATTTGAAATAAATTGTGTGTTTTATAGAGATCTACAATTCTTATAGAGATACGTTCTCGTCTATCGCTTAACGTTTATCAGTTACACAAGATTATACAAAATTCCTTCAGAATGAGACGACTTCAAAGGCTATTCCCAGAAAATTAAAATTGCATACATTTTATTTCACTTGTAAATATCTTTAATACATGGTATTTTAGTCAAAATCGTTAGCACTCCTTTTATAAAATAAAACATCTCGAAAAAGTTCCATTTAAATGGTAGTTTGGGGTAGGGAGATTATTTTGAAAATCTGTGTCGCATCTTTGGAAGATGTTGAACTTAAATACAAGTTTGGTGGTGGTTCAGCTTTTCGATTTGGGGTTATGCTGTTCACAGACACACACGTGAACATTTTACTAAAAATTCACTTTTTGTGTTCAGGGGCCTCAAAACATGTATTTCACGTGAAATATCGATATAGAATTTTTGGGTGGAATGCAATACCTTCTCTACCTACTAGGTACGTGGTAGAAAAAGTAAAAATATATCTATTACTACAGATAGCTTAGAATGTGTCGTACTTAGCTATCTATTTACTAAATATGGGGTCTCTTAATACTGCGGATTTATACTTAACGTTTTATTGTTTGGTGTAATTATTTTAAGACATTCATTTTTACACCAAATTTTATGCATTTACTTAACAGTATTATCATTCTATGAATCGTTGTGCTTGAGTGCTTTGAGAAATTGAAAATGGAACCAACAATTTTCAAGATTAGCACAGCATGACAATGGGTACTAGGGTTATATGTACTGCCTCCTTTGGAGAACTGATAATGCGATTTATGCTCATACAAATGTACATGCAGTAAACATTTCATATTAATTTCGATCCTTTGACTTCGGAATTACATTCTTGACTATCTCTCATACAGAGGGGTAGTTCATGGGACCTTCCCAAATAAACACCATGCGTCCTCACTTCACGGAGATATATGGCTATTAAATTTGAATCAATGACAGTACCGAAAATTAAGTTAAGTGTTTCCTCTCATTCTTGACAGATTTTAGTAGGTAGTTTTTCATGCATTTTATTTCCGATGGACAGCATGCCTATATAACTTGTTTAAGTTATGTTGCATTATAAAAGTTAAGAAGCAAAAATTTCACGTTTCTACTCATCTACACAAATCCAACAATAGTTTAGTCTTTTTTAAACCGTATAGTGCGTTACATTTTGTAGCCTTAAACGATGATACTGAAAGCTCACACCAAGGCTAATCTTTTGGGAATTTGTTATGTGGTTTTCGAAAGCAAAGCATATACCTTTTGATGAATTATGCCTTTCTAAATATAGCTCCAAAAGTATTGTCTATCCACTTGGATGCCAAAATTTGCTGGTAGCAGCAAAATGCCTAAACCTTCTTCACATAATGTGATTATTTTTCAGAGAAACATCTCTCACTGCTCTTACATTGGAAATCAGAAACACGAAACTAGCAGGAAATGTTAGAATTAAAATTCTCTATAAGATAATTTAAATTTAGATATTGTTTAAGAGTTTGTAAATAAAATGACTGTTAATGGAAAACAGTAGGTAATCCTAACGTAGTTTGAGCTTTCAGTGAAAATTCGGGAATGGTTTGCGTTATGAAGACGAATTGAAATAAAATTCTTTGATAATTGCAAATAAGATCGTATTAAAACTCCACAACTCATGCTATATCTTTTAAATGGTCATTTCGATGATTAGTATTTACCAAGTTCTATTTGAACAGATGAATATATTTCTAGATGTTTAGGACTTTGCGTCCATATGGTCCAAAATACTAAATATATACATGATTCACATTAAGTAGCTATTTTGAATTATAAATAACTTCTCATGCACGTCGACTTCATAATACACCTTTATGTGCACTAAGTAATTGGTATTCCTATTTGGAAATGGTACAATACACATATGATATTGCCAAATGTATAAAAATGCAAATAATAAGAGGTATTTTAAAATCCCTGTCAATAAAGTTTGTGGAGGTTGTATTAAGTATATACCTAACGTGTAACGGTTAATTATAATGGTCAAGAAATGTACGTAAGCAAACAGAATTGAAAGATGCGTAAGCACAGGTAGTTAAAATTAGCAGAAATAAACACCGCTTTAGTATAAGTGCATTCAAAGTAAGATTAATAAAAATATACTGAGCTTTAACAATATCAGAATAGAAAATAATTAATGCACAGTAGATTTCATACCTATTAATAAACAGTGAACTAAACTAGGACTACATAAAATATTTTGCGACTGATAATTCCAATAGAATAACTTTTATACACACTTCAGAATTTTAAAATAGGTATATTATAAGTCACCTTTAAAGCTCAACATGTCTTTGAATTAACAAATCAGGACACTCAAGAAGAAGGTGAGAGGTAGATACATGTCCCTTTTTTTAGCAGATAACCATGGCTCAGGTTGAAGTGACAATCCATAACCTGACAAGTAAGACTTGTTGCCTTCTTGTTGTCCTCCGTGGTCTAGGGGTACCGTGCTAGCGTTTGCTTCCCGAGGTCGCGGGCTCAAACCCGACGGAGGGCGATGGATTTCTTCGGACGTAAAAACCCGTAGCATGGCTTCCTTCCGAAAAAGTAAAGCCGGTGGTCCTGTGTCGTAGATTTACACCACGTAAAAGAACCTCAAGCCTGATATAGAGGTCTCTGAGCAAAATTTCCGATCTTTCACGTACAATATAGAATGGGACGCTAAGAACCGTAGCAGTTAAAGAGCACCCACAAATAAAATCAATTGTTTTTGTTTTATTGCCTTCCTTGGAAGAGAATGTTCGGGAGTGCTGACTCTGCAACGAATTTCCTCACAATCTGCAGTTTTAAAGGATTGGATTACTATTTTTCATCCCAGTGCTTGGTAATATTAGGTCTGAACTTTGTTTTAATATTCTCCAATGTATTATTTATTCTTTTTTCAATTTGTGGGAAAGATATAGCTGATTTAGCTGCCTTATCTGTATTTTCATTGCCAATAACACCTTTATGTGACGAGAGCCATGCTAACGATATTTGGATACCATTTTTAGAATGGCAAAATAAATGTTCCTAATGATTTGGATGCTTGGGTTCCTAGTAGTCTATTTCTAATACCTCAGAGTGTCACCGCGGGTTCTGAAAAGAAACAGTTTGTGAATATTTATCTCTTCGATTGATTATTTCGATTGCTTTGAGGATAACCCAGGATTCACATAGAAAGATTAAGTAATCTGGTGAACCTATTAACAATCACTGAAACATTTGAGCTTCATGTTTATATGGACCAAAAAACCTGAATACATTCTATTTCTATTAAATAAAGTAATGTTAATCCTCAGCCAAGCTGTGAGTCGGCTTCACTATGAATTGCCATCCAGGATTAAGTCACCAAAAATCGGCTCTTTGAATAGTTTGTGCTATTTAATATAAAGCTTTTAAGGGCAGAATAAATGGCGAAAATTGTCAAAACAAAAACAAAAAAAATATATTACTAGATTCTTGCAAATATTGCAATTTTCTCCTTAATTTGATATGTATTTTATTATTTAAGTCACAATTCTTACAATTTTTATCTTTTTAAAATTGCTACTGTATCTGTCATTTTGTACTTTGAATTCTGCACCTCTTCACAGAAGAAGTCATTACTCCTTTATTCTTTGAAGTTGTAATGGACGTTTTAGGCATCTTTTAGGGGAAAGTTTGCTCTACAAATTTACATCATTTTTAAGTATAACAATTTCCATGTATAAGTATATTTTACTTTATATAAATTATTACTATTATTATTTGCAAATAAATATGAGGATTTTTTCGCAATTTTTATTTTGAACGTTTTTTTTTCTGAATGAATTTTATAGGTATAAATGAACCGCTTTCTCGGGAACTTTTGAAGATAGTTTAACGAAATTTTATATGATTAAAAACAATACCTCCCTGCTATTACTGATCCACTTTGGTGTTAATAAGTTGGTTAGCTATATTTAAAAAAAGAAAACGTTATTGCTGAGAAATGTTAAAAACAAGGATATGCAAATAAGAAAAAATCCTGTCTTGCTTAATAAACCATATTATTGCATAAACTATATAAGTAAACATAAAAGGTTAGTATTTACATCCAGTAAAATTTCAGTCTGATACGTTACATACTTTCTGAGATAATCAGCCATGAAGTTGGTAAATTTAACATTGTTGGGTAGGGCATTTAATCTCCCCGTAATTAAGCAAGACTTTATGTCCTGTAATGCATTAAATACCACAAGTACACGGAAACTGCCGATTTTCATGCACAAAATACATATGGAGAAACTTATACCTCAAGATATGCGTGTGCCGAGTTAACAACACGATATTCTGCGGTTGAAGGCATGAAATGGAAGCTTTTTGACCGCATAATATAAAATATACAGGGTGATTTATGAAGAACTGACACATTTCTTTTTTTAATTATTCTGTTCGAAATTCACTCAATGCCCCATTTTAGCACCGAATTAAGCAGATGTTCTGGAGTTTCGATTGCCAGTCACTAGATGCGCAGATGTTCATGTTTTATTCGTAATTGTTAGTTTTATTTTCGGCAACTGCTTTTGAGATTTTTTTCTAGTCAACGTGAAAATGGAGTACACATTAAATGAACAACTCTTCCTTGTAAAGCAATACTGGATTACGATTTCAATTACAGCTGCTCAAAGGGCATACCAGAGAGAATTTGGTGTTCGGAATCCTTCCCAAAGAAACACAATACTGGATTGGTAAACAAATTGGAATCAAACTGGATCTCCGGTGAGTGAAAAAGGCAAACATCGTTCATATAGACTTCCCACGATTGTTGTATGTAAAAGCACGATGATCAGAAACCCAAAAAATTATTAAGACGTTTGCCGCAGGAGGCAGGGTACAGCTACTCAATGTGTGAGAGCTATGAAAAGTGCAGGCCTAAAGCCGTATAGGATTACGCTTGTCGTCAGTTACAGGAACCAGATAAGGATTGACGACTGAATTGTAGTTGGTTTCAGGCGTTCATTGTGCAAAATCCTGCCATATTGTCCATCACATGGTTGGCAGATGAAGCATGGTTCCATTTATCTGGCTATTGGGCCAGCGAACACCTACATGTTTCTCATGAAGCACCTATACACCCGGTTAAAATCGGAGTTTGGTGCGCAATATCCGCACAGAGAATCGTCCGACCAAATTTTGTTTTTAAACAATGTGAATACAGAGTACTGCAGAGCTGAGTCAAGGATATTTCAGTAGGACGGCGCTACATGCCATACATCAAATGAATCCATGGTACTAATTGCAAGTTTCTTTGACGACCGGATAATTTCCAAGAACCTGTGGACACCGAGATCTCTGGATTTGACATCGCCGGACTTCTTGGGGTTACTTAAAAGACAGGGTTTATGCCACACGTCCCCAGACATTGGATAATCTAAAGCACAACATTACACAGGAGATTCCAGCTACTGACAACAGAGCCCTCCATCGAGTGGCCAGTAACATGAAACGACGTGTTGAGTTATGCCTTATGCAGGATGGAGGACATTTTCAACATTTGCTATAGAGGTAAACAATCTCCCAAAATTCCTCTGCATTTCAGGTATAATAAGTTGTCGCTAGCCTAATTGGTTTTGAAACAATTAAAGAAATAAGTGTATCAGTAACTCATAAATCACCCTTTACAAGAGAACGTGAAGTGTGAAACCCACAGCGACTTTCCATGTAAAAATGTTGGTAGCGTCTCCTGTCCACTTAAACAAAGTGAAGACAACACCACCACTGAGGAAAGTTTGTCGTTAGTTAATGACACATAAGATTAAATTATCTCGTGTAACTTCTAGAATTAGTACATTACGTTTATTTTCGATATAAAATGCGTTTACATTTTCTGAAACGATTCGTAAAAGGCATAAATAATGAGAAGAAACAGCAAAACCTTTGCTAAATCTTTGTATACTATTTATTACAGAAAACATACGCATTTTCAGAACAGTCCGTTATGTGCAAAAATACTATAAAGGGAGATCATTTGTTTGTGTATCTCTATACAGAGGAATCTCGTAAACCACTTAACATATCTGATAACGTTTCGTCATCAAAATGCAGTTTGCCTGTAATTTCGACTCATATAACATTAAAAAGAATTTACAAGACTTATACTCTGGAATATAAACATGTTGGAGTCATTAAAGAACATATTTGCGAAGATGGATCTGACTTTTCGTTAAGGATTCCATGGAGTAGAAAATATATTAGCATCTCTTAGTAGGAAAGCAAAAGAAAATTGAGTTTTATTTATGGACGCTCTTTAACTGTTGTGGTCCTTAGCGTCGCATTCTATATTGGCCGTGAACCGGTAATTTTGCTCAGAGACCTCTTTATCAGGCTTGAGGTTCTTTTACTTGCCGTAAATCTACAACACAGTACCACCGGCTTTACTTACCTTCCGAAGGAAGCCATACTAAGGATTTTTACGCCCGAAAAAATCCATTGCCTCTACCGGATTTGAAACCGCGACCTCAGAAACTAGAGACTAGCAGGTACAGGCACTACACCACGGAGGACGACAGGAAAGCAAAAGAGAGTCGTATCCTCGTTATAAGGTAAATTATTCGTATGTGATATTTTGTATTGCCATCTTATTAAATACTGCAGATAAGTTCAAGATTTAGCTGTTAGGTAACCTTTATTTTAATTCTACAGAAGATGTAATGAAAGTTCTGTTATTATGTATGAAAGTATTGCTTAACTTTCCTCTGTGTTTTTGTGACCAATTTCGTTTACAGAGAATATGAAGAGAGACAATTGTGACCAGCATTACATAGACCCTACTCAACCGGCATTTTAGACAATTTACAATTTCTTTTCTAAATGGATACATATTACCTGTGATTTTCAGAATATTGGAATTGCTAGCCTGTCATTTTCCCTCCTATTTTGTTAAATATTGATGGCAACGATTTCTATGTTATATTATTAAATAAACAACAATTAAATATACAACAAAAAGAGTATACCAACAAAATTTTAAAACTTCTTCCTGTATGTTTATCTGAAATTTAGTCGATATTTCGACAATTCTTTCAGCGAGATAATTACAAACTGTACAACTCTTCCACAATTTGAAGTTATCTGGGAGAGTTTAAACAAATCAGAAATACATCCGCCGATATTTCATATCGATTTTCATGAATATCAAGAGATTTATGGTTCACTATTAGGAATATCATGGTGACCATGGTAAGGATTCACCATAAAATATTCTAGATAATTATACATTAGTTTAGTTAAAGAAAATGCGAATGCAAATGAAACGAATTACCTAAACCGCCATTGAAGGTATAAAAACATATTTGTGCAAAGCAGTAGCCATCTCTATAAGTCACTTTATTACTTCACCATAATAAAACATTCGTTAGGCGCGATTACACAGCCTAGAACTCCAAACCAGCATTTGCTGGGAGGAACTAATTTTTTCCTTTAAGCTGAAATAGAATAAAGCGGAGTGAGTGTATGAAAAGCTTTCAGTGTCTGCAGTCAATACTTATTTACAGAATCCACCCTTTAGTGAAAAATTATCCGTGTTAACGCCCTGCATATAAGACGACCTTTAAATTCTCAATAATGAGACAGGTTACTTGTAAAGGCCAGAAGAAGTGACTCGTTGAAAATGTCAGAACTTTCTAGCTTCGCCCCAAGAGGAGAGAAGTAAGAAACAAACTTCTTAATAAATTTATAATAAAATGCCAAGTGAAACACAGTTTATTTAATGTACAAATAATAGTTAATACTCATCAAAACCTTACTTTATGAAATTACCTTTCTACATTCAAATTAGACACACTAGCCAGTTGATTTAAACTTCCAAACTCATTATTGTGGTCCACAAAATAATTATCCAGGTACGAACATATTCATTAAGTGGATAACCATGTACTATCTGCTAGCACCTGCCGTTTTTGTGAGCGTCTATTGCTTTCGTTTTGCTATCCTTGCTTCCTACGGCATACTGCTGATTTTGCCAACCTTGTGACATGGAGAATTAATGAATTCGCCTAACCAGCTTAATTTAATCTCAGAGGTTTTCAAAACCACTCTGTTTCCTTTACAAATAACAAAAGTTCCATTTTCCAGAAGGAAATTTTGTATTCTACCTAAAAATTCGATATCGAGATTCACCGGAAATACTTGTTTTGAGGTCCGTCTAACCCCAAAAACCTTATGCGTGTTTGTGCATATGTGCGCATCTTTTGTATCTCCCTATCTTTCTCTGTATGCGTCTAAATAGCACAATCTAATGAAAAATCTAAATAATACGAAAATTCCCATTTGATCAGACAGTCTTTAAGCATACCGTCGATGATTTTCAAGAAAATCCTCCCATACCTTTACATGGAAAAGTGTTTGTTATTTTTCATTTTCTCCAACAATGTCTAACAGTTCTGATAAAAATAACACAAGCTTAAGTTATTTGCATGCCTATAAAAGCGTACATATATCTTAAAGCTCTCTGAATAGCTTCTTCATTCAGAATGAACTTAATGAATGAAAAATACAGAGCTCATTCAAATATACAATTCAGTCATATAACTTTCTTTTATAGCTATAAATGTTTCCGAAATATTCTTCCTTGTATAGACCCTTTAGTCTTTCGTAACATGTATGATTAATTTGAGATTACATCTGGTCAAACATTTATGGTGAGTAATCTAAGATGAATAGAAGAACCACTTTTTAATGAATACTATAATGTATTAGGAATTATATGCAAGTTTAATTGGCACAGTGTCATATGAATGAGACACATGGATGCTACTATTCTAAAGCTCTACATATTCATAACTAATTATATTTTGTAGAACTTTGTTACTGGTATCAATACAGACATTTCTGAAAAAAAAAATGTATTTTTGAGACACTGGCATGAAGAACCACAATCAGTTTTCAGTAAATAGCTTCTGCAGGCCTCTTCATTCTTATTTCATTTTATATAATTATGTATATTTGGGAAATCATATGAGATAGGATAAAAAGTACTGAAAAGAGCGCATCTGTGATCTGATAGCATACTAGATTCCGAGTCCAGAAGTCCGGGTTTCGATTCGTGGATGGAGAGTGGGAATTGTTCTGTAGCCAGGATAATTGCCCCATCCTCCCTAGAGTCTGGAAGTATGAGTGTAAATGTGTCTGTGAAATTAATGTTTAAATAGAAAATCCAGTAAATAAACCTAAAGATTAACACGAAAGTAAACGAGTGCACATCATTACCGATGAGCAATTGTTCCAAAAGGCAAAGCCGCCGATGCGACCTTAGATGTTAAAGGTGGCATATGAATGGGTGGAAAAAAATACTAAACAATTTATAGTTACTCGAAATTCATGATTTCAGTAAAAGTTTTTCCTAGTATTATCAGTTTTCGAAATATTCATTGTACGTTTATAATTTCCCAGATGCCAGTACGTCATCTGGCGGAATGTTTCAAAGTTTGAGATTCTTTTTTATTTTCTTTCTTTCTTGCACTTTGCAACAGTTCGTTGTTATTTTATTGGGTGGAATTAAATGACAACTTTCCCAATTAGGTACTGCCAAAAGGGCAACCTTACCAATATAATTAAAATATGAACGATTAAATAATGTACTTAAACGAATAAATTTAAATAAGAAAGAGGACATGATAAAAAGCATTTTACTACCATACAGATATAATAGCCCATACAGATGACTATATAGAAGATTTATCAAAATTTAAATTGAGCCTTTCAATGCCATAAAGGCTATTTGTTTAATAAAATGTTTTCTAATTCAAAATCACGACACAACTTAACGATATCACTTCTTTCTTCCTTTCCTACTGCCTACTAGCACCTGAATATGTTTGCGCATGTCGCTCGTAGCTAAGCACTTACTGTTTAGTTTGATATAATTCGTAAGAAATAAATATATCGTGAGTAACGCAGCGTGGCTAAAAGAGTCACCTTTAAATGAATACCATAATATATAAGGCATTTATGTAAGTTTATAATGGATACGAAAAGTCACGTGAGTATGCCATATAAGAACTATACGTTATTAATTATTTTGCCACGAATATTACAACGTTTGTGAGGCAATTGCATACTTCTGTTAGTACAACATATGAAACATTTTAGGCAAAGAGCTTTAGATTCGTAGTTTCTGACTGAAGCTATACAAGCCTATAAATAACCAGAGCATAAGCATCCCAGTTTACAAAACCGCGTTGAACTATAAATATTTTAAAGCTGCTTTGTGGTGTCATAAATATTACACCTTACTTAATATACATTATTTTTACCATTTTTAAAGTAACAGTGACATTTCCAAGTTAAAGTTCTCATTTGAACTGTAAGAAGGATTATTAACCCAACTAACGTTGCAAATAAATGGCGGAAGAAATAGACTTATCTAAAATAACTTCGAAAATGTACAGTATGAGATAAAATGCATTATTAAGAAATCAAAAATAAACAGCCGCCACCAACTTTAGGGAAAGGAAATATTACCTACTACCCAGCCAAAATCCTTTACAGGCAGAAAGCTTGTAAAATATTTTCTTTGAAAATAGACTAAGAGGAGATTTAATTTTAGAGTCCTAACCATCCATTAAATTAGCAAAATAAATCTGAAAGAAAGCTTAAAAGCAATTGATTAAATATTCTGGGCTATTGAAGAACCTATGCAAATTAAATGCGTTAAGTATTATGTTGTATAGAAAATGTCTTTATTTTAATCCTTAAATGTAATAGTTTTTTATTTTAGTTACAAAATACTAACTGATCCTTTTGTCTATAGGGAAATAAAAATAACAGAAAAATCAATTGAACAGCTTTTGATAAATAAAATCATTTTAAATACCTTAGCTACTTATTAAAATGCATCATTTTAGTGACACGGTTTTTATGTTACGTAAAAACGAATTAAATTACCCTAAATATCTTACTTTATATGTATCCACTAAATTATGTTCACAAATTATTCCAAAAATATAGAAAAAGAGATTCAAATAAATCAATAGCAAATAAATCTAAAAGTTTTCACGGTATTTTACTGTTTTTAGTGATAAAGAATAAACGAAATATAATTACATATTAGTTATTCTTTAATTTCATCAGATTATGGCCAAAACAATATTCCTTATTCGATCTGAATCTTTAATTCTTGGAAGATTAATCCCCCTTAAAATATTTGGGCATTGCATTGAGATATTATTTGGATAACTGCCTTTCAAAAACATCTTTGAGTAATAATTGGAAAATAGAGGTATCTAAGCGCATTAACTTTTTTATTAATTTACAGTTTGATTGATGATTTGGCATGTACAGTATTCAGCAAGATAAAAATTAATTTTCGCAAGCAACCTACTCCAATTTTAATGTGTATTAACCCAACCTCCACGCTTTTTAGAAAAAAAGAATACAGTGCAAAGGTTCTTTGTGTAGTGCAATGCAGAGTTTTCAATACATTTAGTCACACAGCCATATGACTAAACTTTATCCATCTGCCTAAGTATATGCAGTTTCTCCCTCTTATTAAATACCTGATATAAATAATGCAGTTTAATACGAATATAATAAACATTATAAACGGTTTATTTTCATTTTATGCCGAAGGTAAATGTGACTACTTTCACTCATGGGTGCATTTAATGTTAACACTACCGGAATGACCACACACATTTCATACGTACAAATACTAGAAATTACAACATAACATTTCACGACAGAAAAGTATTGATACACACAATAACACACAATAAGTTCAGTTTTAACTATTTGCGATTCCATATGAGCTGGAAAAAGCTTCTAAATTTAAACAAGACAGGAAATATGTTTGAACTATTTTTTAGAGTACAATAAATAGTTTTAACCCCAAAAACGTTACATAAATATCTTTATATGTGTATGGTTCTAAAACTTAACGAGCAAAATCGCACAAATCATGGACAAAAAACTTCAAGGATTGGATTTTTAAGACTGTATAAAGTACAGAGGACAAGTTCAAAGCCAAGCTATAGCAGAACGCTAATATGTCTATGCTGTTACACATTCAGTTGTTTGTTATTTTTCTAAACATGGCTAAGTTTTTCATTAAAATAATACGTGTTTGAGATGTTGGAATTCAGGATAAAGGTGTATGCTTTTACGTATTGCAGTCTACGAAATCCTTTTCAGTCTTATTGAATGCCATATAACGGAAAAGCAGAACAGACAGGAAAGGATTAATACAGAAAAATGCAGAGCCCATTAAAACACAGAAGTTTTATTTAAATAGAAATAAACCGTAAATAGAAACGGTAGAAACCGTTTCCGAAATATTCATTGTTATAAATTTATCTTTTCCCAAGTTAGTTTGTTCTGAGTTATCTAATGGCAAGTGTTGAAGAATTTGCAGTTCTCCTGCTACTAACAATAACTAACTTGTGGTATAAACACTTGAGTTTTGTTTTCGTACGCTGCATATTAGAAAATCCGTATTGCCTAATCTTAAAGTAATTCTAAGCAAGCATTTATCATAATTAAGGTCAAGTAGATAGAAAAATGATTTTTATGTGCAGTTTAATACAAAAAGAATACCTGGGTATTCGTACTGGATAGACACAGGTCGTACTATTGTTACAGAACTTATTTTTTGCTTTAGTTGCCTCTTAACACTTACAAATATAGAACTGATAGAATACATGGAAATAAGACTTATTGCCAAAAGTGACCATCATAGCTTTCGGATCATAAATTGCATTCTTTTATACCTTTCTTCTCTCTTCCTCTCTCTCTCTCTCTCTCTCTTTCTCAAACGCATTAGCTTCAGTGGCACTAAGTCCATAAAAATTAACATCTATAACTTCTGTGTTTAAAAACACCGAACCAATTTTAGGTGCACTGGAAATAATGCAGGAAGTATTTTTGCAACATACTTTCATGCCGAAAGAGAAGGCAGATTTATCATCTTCTTCACTTTAATGTCTTTGAATTCCTCGTGGGGAACTGTAGCTGTAAACGAAAAACCATTCATTGATTTTTCAATCACACTACTAACACACGCTTTGGCAAAGTTGATTTACTTGATATCGAAAAAGGAAGTTTATTTCGGTAATTTTTGTTGAAGTTTGTGTAATAAAAGTCTTTCTGGCATACTTGTTTAAGGATAATCTCCAGCAAATGTTGGGAAATAGGAATCCTGGCCAACAAAACGAAATTTATGAAATTACTAAGTCTAGTGTGCTTAAGATGAGCTCTGAAAGGCATATTATGTTCGTAGATCACAATTGTGGTGGTTTTTAATAAATACGCCAATTTTTTCATCCTAAAGAAAAATTTGAAATATCTATAATTTAAGAACATAGTGCTTTTTTTATTCGTGTGGAGTTAACTAATTTTGAGAAAATTCGAGGATTACGTAGTAATACATCGTTGAACTTTTTTAAAACTAGAAAAGATGTACCAAGATTATATGTTCTCTAACGTTTACCAGTTTGCACGTCTCAGTTAATGAAATTCACCAATACTCTCCCTCTCTGAGTTTAAAATAAATTAATCAATGAAATTGTTAATAAACTTGCTCAAAAATTTAAACTAAAATACGAATTAAACTACCTTCAAAGAAAATTCAAAATTAAAATTTTAAAGCATGCACGTTTCATGGTTGTGCAAATATAAGCCGTTTTTATAGCTTTCATTATTAGATGCACCTTCTATGAGTATTTATATTTACTATACTCTCCTTCAAGGTTTTCAAACACGAAAAATTAGATGTAGAATTTTTATAATGCTTATAAATTCTAAAGAAAAAGGCCTTGAAATGGGAGGAGATTAAAAATCTACACATAATACATAAGAGTAAATACACCATCTTTTAAACATGTAAGTTAACTTGAATCCACTTGAACAAAGTAAATGTAGACACTACACTTTTCTGCTATTAACAGTGAAGTTTTGGAAAATTTTCATTCGCAGAAGATTAATACTATTGTGAATAAGATTACAAGTATGACATAAGTTAGGGCACGTTTAAAGGCAAGGAAATTCCGCTTTTTCCTGTACGTATAACGCCTAAAAGGAGTTAGTTATGTGTAATAACATTTAAAAGGAATGTGAATACTTTTATAATTATATTTTTTAAGCAAAAACTTCCTCGCAACTTTACTATCCTTTTTTATTTTCCGTAGAAGTTTTTCTTGTGGGATTAATTGAAAATAAACAAATTTTTGTTGAATATATAGGTGTAAATGAAATATACACTACATGAAATTAAGCAGTGAAAACTGATATTTTTCAATTACAGTGTAGTCATAACAACGTTAAACATTTGGGTTGTATGCTTGAACATTTACAACTCATTGCTTATATGTAAAGCTTCTAGAAAGTCATAATAAAAAAAACAGAAATTGTGATTCTGTTGAAAAGTAAGCGAGGAAACGAACATAGTGTGTTCAGATGTTTATAAAGTTCTACTGCGATGGCCCATTGATTTAAACTATTTGTAGATAAAAAATAACGAATTATTATGTAGCAATAGTAATAAGAGTCTACATACTATTAAAATGGTACGCGATATGTGAACGCACAATTATTATGCAAACCAATCTATAAATTCAAATGTTGGAAATACAATTTTAAATTCCTAATTTTCTTATTTCACAGCACATCTATAATTATATAAATACTACAAAAGAAAAAGCTTCGATACGTATTGAAATAAATTCTTTGAAAGTTAAATATTTATTTTCTTCTTGTTGCTTATATAATGAAATATGTATATTTTTCTTTGTTTTCCTTTACTTTAGCTTATCAATTCAACGAAGCATACTTAACATAAATTTCAACGGAAAATACTATGTGTGTTGTAAAATGATCCGGAATAATAAGTATAATACGACACAGGTATAGAGATTTAATTAGAAGGGAAGATAGGTTCAATTATATGTAATTAAAATGAAAATATGACTTTAGAGGGAATCATCAAGTAAGTAAAATGTGTAAAATGTTTGATTTCTTTTATTTTTTCTATGTCTCTCTTAACTTGCGAATAATTTTAGTCCGTTATTTTTATTTTTCTTGTTAAGATTTGCTTTTATCATTTGCTTATAGTTTTTGATAATTATTTAAATTACAATAAGTGTTTGTTGTGCTTTTGACACATGGAAAATTGAACGAGAATCTGTAGAATTACGGTTAAAGGTGCACGACAATTTTCCTTTCGTGTTCAATTAAGTGCCTGAACTATTGATTTTCACATGCAGTAAGGTTTTGCTTCTCCGTTTTCGGATTATATCACTGTTAATGATATTTATTATAATTATAATCAGTAGAAATATAATTTTTTCACATCTAAGGATTTTACCAGTTTTCGCATTTAGAAGTTTCAGTAAAACAATTGAAAAATGTTACATAGCTAAATTAAATATATTCAACAATTATTCATTGCAGTTTTCCGGAAAATCTATTATTTTTAGATTAATAATTTTAATTGTGTAATCTGAGCTATACAAAGAGAGAAAAAGTTATAACAAGCCTAAGTCAATCTCTATAGTAAAATGCTCTTAATTCTGAAAGAAAGGTCCAGAAAATTATATTAATAGGAAAAGAAAAAAGAGCTATTGTACAGAATGAGTATGTTTCGCATGTATTCTCCTGCATTTTGCATTGCATTTTCGCAAAAGTTCGCAAAAAAGAGCTTTAAGTTTGCAAAACTTACATATTGCACCAGTATTGCAATCACGTTTTCAGAATTTTATGAATTTTGTTAACTTGACATTGATTAAGCAGAAAAATATACATCAATAATTGGAAGTGATCGCGAAAACGGCGAATGTTAATGGTCGCAAACAGCAGTTTACAATACTGCAAGTGATGAGAATAAAAAGGGAAAACAATCCATTTATGTTTTAATTAATATTTATAGGAAGCCTTCATGAAAATCGCAAAGCGAAATTTGAGTTAAGAAGGCTTTCTTGACCGTCAGCATATTGTTTAGTTTAACTTATGCAGACAGGTTTTTGTTCGAATCTTCAAATGTCAACGCCTCCTGCAGTTAAAACAGATCAAGCTTGTTTGAGAAACAGCTGACTACGTTTAAACCAAATTTACTACCGATGCTGCAAGAAAACAATAATTTAGGCTAGGTGCCTTAGGAGGGGATGTCCATGTCATTCTCCGTCTCTTTCTCGTGGTCCAAAACCAGTTTGGTGTATGCGCCCGCTTAGTAAATTCGTCATCCTAAAATAGCCTGATTAAGATGCCTTAACATCACATTCCACTTAAATGGTCCTACCTTTGGTTATTGATGTTCTCGCGGACCTGGAACCGCAGACCATCGGCAAGGCGAGGATGACGTTGCTAAAATCCAGGAGGTCTTGTCGAACGTGCCGAAAATTCACGCGACGAGTTAAAGGAGGCGTCCAGAACGTCTTTCTTCCCTCGAGAATCTTTGCTGTTCGACTGATCCCGCCACCGACCGCCACTCCAGCACGCGGCCCGCCATCTTGGAGGAGAGAAAAAACAAAACAAGGTGGAGATGGAAAAGTAGACTAAAAAATGTAGTATATACACCCACGCGGCTGTATCGATGAATAATCGCTGTTTAGGAATGGTTTTAATGTGTTACGGCGCACTGAGCACTACCAATGGCATCGAGATTGTTAATAAGATAATGGATACACGTAATTATGGTTTGAAATACGTCCAAGGTGAGTCTAGCAGAAAGAGGAATTCCACACTGGGAAGATGAGCGCTTTCAGTGATGAAACAGGTTTTCAAAACAAAAGAAAGGGCGGGGGAAATTGTTGAAATGCAAATAAAGAGGCGGAGTGAAAGAAAGTGATGTCAGTGATATCAACACAACAATTTTTTCGATCTAATATCTGCACTTCTACGTACCAATTTTAGCAACAAAACTTTGGGGTGCTTGCAAAGCGTTTAAAGGAAGTGCATAGATTTCCCCCCTAGAATTATAATGAAGCATGAACTTACCAAATAAACAATTCAAAGTGGCAGAGTGTTTCTTAAAAAAAATATTCATCCTGCTGTGTAGAGGATAGGCAACAATTTATGTTTTACAAGAAGCAACTAAATATTCCTATTATATATTAGATATTATGAAACATTACAAGCTAAAAAGGATTCTGTAACTTTTTAGCCTGCGTGAAACTTGTGTAACAACAATAAAGAAACTTTACAGTTATATAAGTTTTCACTACTGCATGTATGAATGCAGCTTTTGTTAGTTCGTGTTATAGTTTATATACACTGCATAACACAGTGTTATATTTTCAATAATTATATGCTATGTTTTTTTTTTCTAAACTCTTTTCTAAATTCAAAGGCATAAAATTGTTATTTGTGGAGGGAAAAACTCCAAAATTTAATTGCTTTATATCATAGAATCTAAATGTATAATCTAATACATACCCTTAAAAAATCATTTCCAGCAATAAATCATACAAACGAATACAAGTAAATAAGCTGCAATGGAAACCGATATTTTCTAAATCCTTAGAATCCAGTAATAAATTTGTACGGAATCAGTGTTTTATTTGCATTTAATATACGCGAGTTGTTTATTCCTTAAATACGTACCATAAATTATACTGAGAACTTCACTCACAGTAATAGTCTCATTCCTATGTTATACAACATAAAATAAATGTATCCAAATTTGTGGCTTTACAGAATTTTTAAATTTAAAAAAACAAATTTAAATGCATTGTGCAAATGAATTTTCACAACGAAAAGTATTTTAGCTTACGTAAGGTTAATTTTATTAGCGTTATTTGTTTTTATTATCCCACTAAGTATTATTTTTAGTGCTGTATTTGTTCTTTAATTTTAAAATTGTGTTTTATTAATAAAGAATTTGAATACAAGATTAGATTTTATAATTTAAACTTAACATCGTGTGCTATTTCTTCACAAATTCTAATTTGGATCATTCTAAACATTTTATGCTAAGCATGCATATTTGTGCATTTATTATTTAAGGATGGAGCTAACAGTAAGTCATTATTGTCTATACTTTATGTAGTGTAATTAAATTAAACTAGGAACCCCAAATAAAGTAGGCTTTTAACAAAGAAGAGTTATTTTAAAATAAAAAAATGTTTAACGTATCCTATTAGGATTCTGCGCAGTTTCACTGGTAGAAGAATTTTCTAGAGGCCATTAGTGAACTACATGAAACTTGTAATTAGGTCTATGCATACATATCAGCTAAATTTAAATATCCATAAAACAAATTTCATCCTAGTTTCTAACACTGCATTCTGTGCCAAGTGTAAACTGTATGGGAAAACTCCCTTAGAGATGGAAATCCATGCATATTCTTGAATTAAAAATAATTATTTAATACCTGTAATCTGCGAAAAACTTCAAACCCCGCGTTAAAGTGCTGAAGAACAACAAGAACCATTTCCTGTGGCCACTAGCACTAACACTGACGGACCCATGCTGCTGGCTCCCAGGCCGAAGTAGGGATTGTTTTTGCTGTCATTCAATTGTTTATGGAAGAAAGGAAGTATGGGCTGGGACAAATGTTGAGAGAAAGGAAAACAAAAAAACTGAAATACAGCTATATGCAGAGGGTAAGAGAGGGTAAAAGGGATGAGGAAATGAAGTAGGGTCCTTATTAATTGGTGAATGACGAAATGAAACGGACCATGTATTCAAAGATGAGGTTGAGGTAAGTTAGTGATTTTTTATTTCTTGTCACAATTACTTAGGAAACATCTGGTGGAGTTTTACTACCTAAGAGATCAGACCAAAGTAATCCACTTAATAAAATACATTGGCAACTATGACAACCCATGGATGAATTGGTGAAAATATCAAGCTTAATAAGCTTCAGTTCAACAAAGAACTTTGAGTGATTCAAAAACTATTATTTAAATGCTATTAGAAAGTCAGAACAGGTCTATATCTTAAAACTATAAAACCCTCAAAAGTTAATTTATTTACTTCAGATTTCTACTTAATTTTATTTATAAGGATATAGACAACATATATAGCAAACTTTAATTCATTAAAATTGTTAAATTGTAAGTTTAAACGGCTAATTAGAATATGTACTTAAAAAACTGTGAACTTCTAGGTGAAAACAAAAGAAGAAGAATATGCTTTTTGTACATAACTACAACTCCATTAACCTAATCGTTTAACCCAGGCAAGAATGAAATTAATGATTAGATGAGTACCTAAAAAAACTCAATGCCACCTGCTTATGATTCTTAGAAATGAAGAGCTCCAAAAAACAAACAAAATCTCATGACCCAAAGTAACAAAGTTAGCTTCAGCTACCACTGAAACGAATATTTTTTGTTTTGAAAAATAATTCAGGAATGAAAGAAAACCAGGCTTGACTTGCACAGAGCGGTTTTTTGCTAAAAACGAAATTAAGTGTTATAAATTCATTATTTTCAGAACTACAAAAGAAAAGAACACAGAATTCAAGTTATGTTCACTTTAAGCTAAGGGACCCCAAGGAAAAAAATTAGAAATGCCGAGCATATTACAGATTTTGAAAAGTTCATCCATGGGCTGTCTTGAAAACTTTTGTTTCTAAAGAGTTAAAATTTAACAACATTCACACGCGATACTAGTACTTATTCAAAACTTTATCAGTCGAATGCTTGAATTTAATTGAAACGGTTGCATATTGCTTTTGAGGGCTAAGTTGATGTGTCAAATAAAAGGTTCAGCTTGAAATGAAAATGTTTGTAAACAACTACCTCATAAAAGCATCATATATATATAGGCAATGCACATAAAATATGCATAAACATAAATCATATTTCGAAAAGCCTGTCAGACACAAACAAAAGTGGACTTCCTCTGATCGAAGAAGGATTAAATATGACAAGAAAAAGGCCACTGCGCACGCAATTCGGTGACACACAAAACTAACCAATAAAAACCTTGGCCGGAAGAAAAAAACCGCGCCGAAAGAGGAGAAGAAATGCAACACGTTCTGCGCACGCGCTACTACACGGCAAGTTTTCCCGCCATGTAAAACTTCGACGCCACTACGTCTCCTCTCAGAAGAAAGTGTAAATCAATACAGCAACATTCGTAAAAAGCTCATATAAAATTATTACACCAAAACGAAAACCGCGGAGACACTGCCGCAAGCAAGCCCTTAGCTGCACTAGGGCAAACTTCAGTACGGTGGACTATGCCACAGTCTTAGAAGTGCAACAACGAAAAGAGAAGGAGTAAAGAAAGGCGACCGGCAAGAATTAGACAGAGAAGGTAAGTAGGAAAATGGAGGGGGCGATGGTGGGGCAGACGAGGGGCAATAGCCGCCGAGCGTATGAATAAGGAAGCTAGAAGAAGAAGAATAAACAAAAAATTGAAACTAGACTCACTTTGCTTTACCCTCAGCTGTTCAAGTCCATCATCTTATGCATTTTATGCTAAGGAGCACTGATGACGATTAATAATAATAATAATAATAATAATAATAATAAACAACTTAAATCAAGCAGTTCAAGCTACCCATTGTGACCACTATTGATTAATTTATACTTGTACGATGTCATCAGTGAACCCCAAGAACTATTTTATAAACATAAATATAAAACTGCATTGACAACAATGCTCTTTGCAGATGATAAGAATACTAGCTTTTAAAGGGAAAACTGCATTAAGAGCAAACACAATAATAAATAATGCCAGAATAGAACAGGTACAAAATCTAATTACTTAGTATATGCAACTGGAAACAAAAAACTAAGTTGTACAAAATACTCGTAAAATTCAATGATTGAATTATTTATGTGGACAGTCTAAAGAACTTTGCTAAACAGAGTCAGAAAGGAAACAATCCTAAAATGCTATATGACTAGCTGTCCTATCTTTCTTGTACAGATGTGAAGAAAGACATCAACAAATATTGTTGAAAACGGTGGCAGGCTACCAAAGAATATAGAGGAAGAAAAATGAAGACATCAGCAAAGAGTTAAGGATACTCAGCCTTAATGAGAAAATAAAACAATATTACTTATGGTATTATGAACACCTTTTAAGAATGGAAGACCATCAACTAAAAAAAACTTATTTGTACAAACCTACAAGCAAGAAGAGGCTATGAGGACTTCCATCAAAGAGATGGATGAATAATTCGATATACTCCGAGGATATTTCGAAAATGGCTAATACCACAAAAAACTTACTTCAAATAAATTGTATTTTTAAAGGGATCTAAGTCTTTTACTATTAAGCTTTTGTCTGCTTCTTATGATTTAGCATTTAATACACAGTTATAAAATTATGCATTAAATGGTTGGAGAGGTATAAGGGTTGTTCCCAGAAAATTCAAGGTATAGAATTTATTTGTGATGTAAATATCTTAAATACCTATCTGGCATTTTAATCAAAATCGTTTGAGCCGTTTTTGAGAAACTGAAACAAAGCGAATATGCAAGGAGTAGTTTAGGGTGAGGAGTTTTCTTGAAAACCTTTGTTTCGCATCCATGGAAAATGCTGAACTTAAATACCAAGTTTGATGCTTATCCAAAATTTCGGTTTAGAGTTATGTTGTTCACAGGCAGGCAAGCAGGCAGGCAGGCAGTCAGTCAGTCAGTTAGGCAGGCAGATAGACAGACAGGAACTTTTTCTAATTTTGTTTTATTCAGGGAGCCCAAAAATGTCATTTCAGTTGAAACCTCGGAATCAAATTTTTGGTGGAATGCAGTACTTCTACTACTTACTATAGGTAAGCAGTAGAGAAGGTAAACATAGTGAAAAACACATGTTCATAGATATACGATGAGAAAACTGAACCTTAAAAAAGTTGGCTAAATAGTAAGTAAATTCAGCAGAAATGAGACTTTTTAAGAAGTGTAAGCTATGCTCATTTAATATCATTAAAACAGGTATAAGAAGTATGGTGTAATTAAAATTGTAATAAAATCCTTAAAAACAATAAGGAAAAATGGGATGACCTACAATGAATCACTCAGATATGGGTTACTGCCCACTGTTTCCTTCTTTCACCTTTCCACTCTTTCTTGATATATGAAACAGTTAATTTTATATCATTTGGTATTTTCTCCCGAAACCTTTCTCCCAGTCAATATTCCTTCAAGTGAATCCTTCAGAAAGCATTTTCTTCGTACTCAATATCCAAGCCAAATCCTTTTTCTACCCAATAGTCCACAAAAAAGGATTCTTTTCCTTCTCTTTTAAACGTTTCCTAGAGGATAATCAGACAGAAAACAGAATTTGGAAATATAAATCAAAAGAATAAATAAATAGCTAGTATCCGGAGTAGCAACGGACATAACAACACCTACAAGGACGAAAAGCAATGAACAGAATCGAAAGGATCATTTGAAACAAAATGAAAAACAACTCAGCTTTTCAAACTTGTCCAGAAAGTCACCTTAAAGTGACACATATTTTTCGTTTTGGGTTATACTATTTACAAGAGGATACAACAGAAATACATTTTGTCCCTCTGCAAAATTCCTTTACTATGATTAAAGACCTCTAAACATGTTTTCGATGATACCTAAATGTTGAATTTACGGATCTAGTCAAGTATATAGAAAACACGAATACGAGGGCGATACTGAAAATGTTTAGAATCCCATGTTTCTAAAAACAAATGAAATTGATTTATATTTGACAGCTTATTTCTAGTGTTTCACAAATTTTTTTGCCGTTTAGTTTCTTGAATTTGCTATAATAGTTTGTTAATTTTCATTATTTAAAGATTTTGTGTTCACCCAAAAATGAATTTGACCAGAGAACATGTCCGGGCTGTGATTCTTTAGGATTTTATTTTGTCATTAACCCCTAAACAAAGTGGAGATCGGCTTAGAAATGCATTTGGCGAAGAAGCCCCATCTAAGGCAGCAATTTATACCTAATTGGTACAGCGAATTCAAAAGTGATTGGTTTTTCTTAGAGATGAATTTCGTGAAGGACGCCCAAGAACTACTGTTACTGATGAAAATATTGTTGCTGTTCGAGGATTGCTCGAAGAAACATTGTATGAAGCAAGTATGAAGAAGATCGACAGAAGATCGGACATCTTATGAATTTATTCGGGCAACATTGGGCATTGGTATAAGTCAAATCCAAAACATTTTACATCAACAGTTAGTTGTCAGTAAACTTTGTTGTCGACTGACTCCCGATCAAAGACAATAACGCATTGATTTGTGCAGAAAAACTCTGTAAAAATTTCAAGGCGGCACTTCAAGTTTGGTTTGGAATATGGTGCTGGTATGAAAATTGGATTTATTATTATGGTCCTAAAAAGATGTCATTCGGCTGAATGGGTCCTTCGAACTGAACCTAAGCTTACAAAAGCCCGATCCCAGCGCTGGTAAGATGATAATTGATAGTTTTTTTTCTAAAAACCACATTGCTACTATAGCATTAGAAGATAGATGTAACGTTACTGCCAATGGTACACAAATGTCTGTTTACTATACATTTTTTAAAAAATGCACAAAAGGAAACGTCATCGCATACAGTAAAACTAATAACTGGATATCTGGGTGCCCTAAAGGTCAGCACCATGACCCTCCTTGGCCTAGCACCTTGTGATTTACTATTTGTTTCAAAAATTAACGATAAAATGCGTGGAATCACTTTTTCGACATCAGATGAAGCAGTTGAACATTACAAAAACCTGTTTTCTGATGTGCCTCAGGAAAAGTGGCATCATTGCTTTAAGGATTGGTTTTATCGAATGCAAAAACGTGTTGATGTTAAAGGGGAATATTTTGAAAAAAAAAACAATAAAATCATTAATTTTTTCAAACTAATCCTTGTTTGGTTTTCTAAATATTTTCAGTATTGCCTCGTATGTGACGTTCCTAACGTTAAAACTTCATCTGTTTGAAGGGTTGTGTAATGTCATACACAACGTTAAAAGTGTATCATTGGAAGTTCATAACATAGGAAGCAGCCGTACCTAGGTACCGTTTACGCAAAGTATAATTTATGTTCTTATGTGAAAATGTCACCTCTTTAGCTAAACAGGTAAAATACCAATTAGTTTATAATTGTTTACTTACTTTGCGGATAGATGTCAGGAAAGCTTGTTAAACTTATTTTCTAATTATCACAGTGTAATATTTATATTAACATTATAAACGATTTTCATGTGCTATTTCTGTATAATAGAGGTATAACCGGATATTAATAAATTAAAACTAATGAGATTTTCTGCTAACGGTCTATTGGATATTTAGTGCTTTGTTTTCTCTACGTACTTGTTATGGTTTAATAACGTATTCGTTTTCGTGGAACTAAAGCCGTAATTCTACTATATGTTTTGAACGTTTTACAAAATTTGATACTTTTTCCAATTTGTAAGTCTGCAAGGGTTTTGTAGGATTAGTTTCCTTTCTTTTGTATGCCAATGATTCACCTTAAATTTATAAAAAGGGCCTCTGTGTATGTCAGCTGATACACGTGCTTTTCTTTCTCACTGTGGCCACCACATGGCTGCTCGCCTGCTGGTCGTCGCAGCTCGGACTCCCACCGAAACAGTTATAATGTCTCCTCACGTTCTCCTAGTTAAAATTATAATTACAATGCTATTTTCATACGCACTCGAGAGTTTAATATCCGAAATTGAGTTAATTTCTCGCCTGATGTTTATGTTTCAGTTCCTATCATGTGTGAGAGTTTGTTGCACACACCATATTTTTCACTTGTCATCAAAGTCGGGTAAATTTCTGTAATTGGATTTTGTGAAATCATTGAGTAACTGACCCACGCTTAATATTATCTTCGAAGAAGCATGTCATCTTCCGCGGTATAGTAGTTACCATGCTAGTCCCTCGTTCCCGAGGTCACGGGTTCAAACCCAGCAGAAGCCGATGGATTTTTTCGGGCGTAAGAATCCTCAGCATGGCTTCCTTCGGAAGGGTATAAAGCCAATGGTAACGGGTCTTAGATTTACGGCACGTAAAATAATCTCAAGCCTGATAAAGAGGCCTCTGAGCAAGTTTTCCGGTCTTTCGCCCTCAATATAGAATGGGACCTAAGGACCACAGCGGTTAAAGAATGTCCATAAATTAAATTAAAAAAAAACTTTACGAAGCGTGCTTGACTTTATATGGCAATGTTTTGTCACAAAATAACAGATATCAGAGTACAGAGAAACCAGATTTTACACAAGAGATTCCCTTCCATGACACCAAATTTGGTATGCAATAAATGCTTACGAAATAATAGGACATTATTTTTTTGAATAAACAATAAATGCAGGCAGGCACAGGAATCATACCATTTTTGAGCAGCTGACTAACGTTGAATGTCAGTCTGGATTTTTTCAACAAAACTTTTCTACCGCGCATACAGCTGATGAGTTGTTAAATCCAGTTCAGGAAATGTTTGGAGATAGTATAATTAGCAAGGAACTATGGTCCTAAAGACCCCCGATTTAACGGTATATGGTTTTTATGTATGGGAAATTTGTGTCTACAACAAACCCCATGCATGGGAAAACTAAAAAGAAAATATCAGGCAAGAAATTCACTCAATTTAGAATATTGAAACTTCAGTGTGAAAGAAAATTTCCTGAGAAGATACCAGAAATACACGGATAGAGAACAGCATTTCTAATATTCTTTATGATACATATGTGCGTGTTATTATTGTAATTATAAATGTAAAATTGAGAACGTGATGTGGTTGCGAGGATATAATAACTGTTTTGGCGGAAGTCCAAGCTGCAGTTGCCGGGATGCATGCTGCCTTGTAATGGCCACAGTGTGAAACAAAATCACTGTATTACGTCACTAAAACTTACTATCTTTTAATTATATTAAGGTTAAGATATGTTATGGTATCTTTCTTTTTCGGATTTGAGGCAGTATTTTATATCACAACACTGTGAATGCCAGAGTGATTGTAGTGTAAAGTAGCATTATTGTATGACAATGATTTGTATAAGTTTACACGGCTTCACTGAAACTGACAATAGGAGCGGGTAACAATGAGCGAGGGGGTGAGTTGTTTATTAATTAGAAGAGACAAGCAAATGACGTCAGAGTAGCGCGCTTTTCTTCAGAAATGGAGGGAATATCTTCCCTAGAGCATATGTGTTCGTAATTTTGATTGGATATAAAAATATACGCTAATGTTGGCGCGCTTTATTAACCAATAGCAGCTCTGTTATAATGTTTAGGCATATCGGGGTGAGGGAGTATAAAAAGCTAAAGCCGGAGACAAGTATTGCCCAGTTTAAGAGAATCATTCGCGGGTTACACGTCACACAGTTTAAGAGAATCATTCACGGGTTACATATCACACAGTTTAAGAGAATCATTCACGCGTTACACGTCGCATAGTTCAACAGAATCATTCACGCGTTACACGTCGCCCAGTTTAAGAGAATCATCCACGGGTTACACGTCGCACAGTTCAACAGAATCATCCACGGGTTACACGTCGCGCAATTCTACAGAATCTCTTGCGTCGTAAAGCTAGTTATAAAATGTGAAATGCGCGAATTAATAATATGCGGCAAATGAGTGATTATAGTTACATTTGAAAATATAACAGTTTCAGTCGGGCGTGTATCAAGAGTAAATATGTGAAATTAATGAAGTGTGACGGCAATAAAGGTGTAAAAACAAATTCTTTTATCGGTGTTATCTTTTGGTAACAACTCCTTTCCGTTTACACACCCTGAGTAATAATAGCTAGCCGGAGGACAAAGAACCCAAAATTCAAAATAGTAAAACAATAACAGGCGATCAGCAAATAAGATAACACGAAAGTTACCGCGACAGATTCCATGTCCTCATATACGAAATACTTGTATTTTATATTGTATTTATAAACAGCATCTCGAAAAAATTGTACACACATTTTTAGAAGTTTTGAAAAACTAAGATACACATTTTTTAAGTTCGACTGAATATGGTTTCAATAACAAGGAGAAGTTAACTACATCTGTGACAGGCAGGATTATAATAGCAAAAGCAGTAAAACGTATACAATATACGTAATCACAACTTATTCAACTGTTGTAAATCATTAATAATATTAGGCTTAAAATCCTGTAATACAGGATTACTCAAAAAGAAGGAACAGGCTTTAAGTATTTATTTCTAAAGAACGTCAACAGATGGAGACATATGCGATACATCACTAAATACAGAAAAGTTGAAAATTATATTTTACGTGTTCAAAATGAGCACCATTTGTTATGCGAGGACGACCAGTGCTTTTCCGTTTGCATACGCAACCATCTTCTACAAATTTACTGTATCAATTGTAAATTTTTTATAACGAGGCGGCTCGTTGTTAGGCTTACGCTGCGATGAAACAATGAATTCACTCTTTGCATAATGTAGCACACAAAACGACTTTTCCTGTGGCGTCGTCATTTTCTCGTAAACAAACACAGCGTCGCTGTAGACACTAAAGGGAGCTAATAGGTTAGGCTTAGAACTTTCCCCTGTTTAGTGATGTGTGGCATTGTCACTATCTATTGTCGTTCGTTAAAAATGAATATTTAAAATCTGTTCTTTGTTTTTTAATATCCCTGTACTTTGCCTATAAAAGTTCAGAAAGGTTTTTGATTATTTATTTATGAACAGTCAGATGCCCAATTACAATGTTCTTCTACAAATATAGTTCAATACAACTTAAGGAGAAAAAGACATATGGTAAATAAAGGATAAAATTGCTAAGTTTCAATAACATTTATTTGAGTTCACTAACAACTGAAGTCTGCATTTTTAAATTACATTCCAGAAATGTTGTATACGTCAATCTAAGTAATACATTTTGTTATAATTCTGTGTTAAAGATTCTGTTTATTGTGAATTTTTATGAACATTAGTGTTTACTCTAGGAGCGAAAGAAACAATTTTGAAATACAATTATTTACTCTATTTGGTATATAAAAGGCAAGCCTTTGATTAATATAGATATCAACGACAATCAAACGCTGAACCTTTAGTGAAACATTAGTACCTTACTCTCTCCTATGGATCATTAAGTTTTAATATCAAATACTTTCAAAATAATTTCGTAATTTAAACACTGATATAGTATAGATATTGCTATGTTTTTGTTAAATCTGCATGTTTTATGCTGAATTACAAATGGCAAATATATATTCAAGATTTTGTGTGATACAGGCACTTTAATAGTATAATTTCCTTACAAATGTTCCAGAGTGACGCATTATTTTCTTTTTCTTTTCCTTTTCCTTTTTGTTGATATTGTTCACTTTTGCTGAAGTACTAAGTGATATTTGAATTGTATCGCGTGATGTGAGAAAATTATATCATATTGAAAAGTATTCTGAAGGATGCCACATTACAAAATCACTTAATATTATCCACAGGAATTATCAACATGAGATTCTAAAAAAATTACAATATTTTAATTATATTCATGCAAAATCTTGTAGAATCTTCTTCTCTCCCCCGAAAAATTTGCAAAAAGTTTTGAAGCAACTGATTTAGTTGTGAGGGTTGAGGTTTCGCTTTTTCTTTATTTCAGTAATACGATGGGTAATACTTATGCTACAAATATTGACCTTCCTTTTCCTACTTTGTAGCATAGAATAGGAGTAGGATTATGTACAGAGGGGGCCTAGCATCTCGACCTATCAGATATTTTGTACCTAAGCCCGTGACGGGGTGCCCGCGGGAGGGAAGGGTGAGGTGAGAAGAGAAGGGGGCGGCCGGACCAGGAAGCATGACAGAGTAGAGGGCAGGGTCCCTACCTTTTACAGGTTGAAACTCCCTGGATGGCAGCTGGTGGAACCGGTTCCCCTCCCCCTGCAGGCTTGCACGTCCCAATAGGGCCCCGAGACTCGGAGAACTCCCATTTCGAGGGACGAAGAGCTATATAGAGCATACTTTTCATCTGCCATGCAACGCCGAGAATCCCGCCGACACTTCAACCCTGAAAGTAAATGAAAGGTGAAGTGAAATGAGAACGAAGGTTCTCAAGGCTCTCCAAGACAGGAAACTCGGGGGATGTAATGAACTTTTGCAGCCTTAGCCCAAAAAAACCTATGGGCCAGGAAAGTAGGCCGGGGAATCGAACACACGATCTCCCGATCGAGCTACAGACGTTACCGCCTGAGCCATCCCACTCAGAAAAGAAGTGAATCAAAAGCCAAAAGTTTGATAACAGATACAATGCATCATTACGCTGTGGATGATACAGCCATGGCCATCAAGAATTAGTGGAATGCTATAAATTTCCGATTCACATCCTGCTGGAATATTTGGCCATATTCCATTCTGTGGCAGTACCCCATTAATGGATGACCTTTCTATAATCAAGCATGTCGCTTATACACTGTTCATAAGGCCGTATGTTCCATTATGCCGCGAAAATACCCTTAATAACACTTAAGGATATAAATACATACTTATGATATAGGTTTTTAAGCGTCGTCTTTTCGTTGCTCAAGTGAAGCTTCTTAAAAACATGAACTTTTAAGGAATATATATTATTTATATATATTAAGGAGTTATATTCCTATAACTTTAGGAATATATTTAATACAATACTTTTTCTTTGACGCACAAAGATTACGCTAAAAATTATGGGTTACATTCACATATCCATCTCTATCCTCTATCGCCTTAGGGGGTATACAAATTATTCTCACAAAAGCTTCTTTTCTCTTTCTTTTTTAATCTACTTCATTGGAATCGAGACAAACCTTTCCAGAAATAGCTGAATTATACATTTCATTATAGATACAAAGGGAATAGCGGTAGTCAAATGTTTAAGAACAGGATGCTATTGCTGGCCTTAAAATTCCATACTTTTTCCATGCAGTCGTGAGAAGCAGCTGCAACTCGACAGGACTTAAAAAGAATGACAAAGTATTGAACAATTCTAACCATTAATAACGGATCTCGGAAATGGCTGATGTCACAAAAAACGTTATTGGAAATAAATGGTGTGTTTTAAAGCGATCTACATTTTGAGTGTGTTTTTTCGTCTATCGCTTAACGTTTACGACTTATACAAGCTTATACAACATTCCTTCCGAATAAAGAGAACTTCACAGATTGTTTCTAGAAATTTAAAAATATACATTTTATTTGTCATGCAAGTATCTTTTATACATGGTAGCTTAATCAAAATCGTTAGAGCCATGTTTTAGAAAACCAAGAATTTCGAACTATGTTCCATGTAAAGGGTCATTTGGGGTGGAGAGATTTTATTGAAAATCTTAGTGCCGCATCTTTGGAAGGTACTAAAACTAATTACCAAGTTTGGTATTTACGCTACTTTTTGAGCTTTGAGTTATACTTCACGGTCACAGCGACACATACACATGACTTTCTCTACCCTGTGTTGTTTATTAGTGGGTATACAAACTAATCTTAGTAAAGCTTATTTTACTAACTACTTCATTTAATCCAAACAAACCTTTGCAGAAATAGCTACATTGCACACTTCGTTATAGAAGAAAAAGGAATAGGGATAGTCAAACGTTTAGGAGCTGGACGGTATACGCTGACCTTAAAATTGCACACTTTATCCATGTAAATGTGATAAACAAGTAAATGTTGGCATGACTTTAAAATAATAACCAAGTAATGAACAATTGGAACCATTAATAATGTATATCTCAGAAATGGCCTATACCACAAAAATGTTAAGACATAAATTGTGTGTTTTAAAGAGAACTACGATTATAGTATGTTTCCGTCTATCGCTTGACGTCTAGCAATTTTACAAGATTATACAAACTTCCTTCCGAATGAAGAGGACTTCGTAGGCTATTCAAGATATACATTTCATTTTTATATAAATATCTTTGATATGGTATTTTAATTCAAATCGTTAGAGCCATTTTTTCAGAAAATAAAAAATTTCGAAAAGTGTTCCATGTAATGGGTGGTTTGGGGTGGGGTACTTACTTGAAAATCTTCGTATTGCATCTTCGTTAGGTATTAACCTAAACACCAAGTTTGGTGTTTATCCGTCTTTTCGTTTTTAAGACATACACAGAGCTTTTTCTAAAAATGGTTTTTTTTATTCAATTTAGATTTGTCTCAAAACATGTATTTCTGGTGAAATATTGGTATCGAACTTTTGGGTAGAATGCAATACTTTTTGTTTAATTTATTTAGCCCGCTTTAACTTCTATGGTGATATCGGGGGCTTTGCATTAAAAAAATGAGGTTGTTATTCTCGAACCTTAGGTTATGTTAATGTTGATTTTTTAGTACGTTTTACTACATTTACTACGACATTTATACTTCCAGACTCTCCGGAGGATAAGGAATCATTCTGGTTCAACGAAAATCCCGCCCCAGTCGGGAATCGAGCCCGGGACCGCTAGGTTAACAAATAAATACTTCAAGAGAGAGAAGTTTTAAGATAAGGATTTCGTGGCCGCAAAAACCATTTTATCAGCAATTTATAAATCTTCTACTTTATAAAAATTTGCAGTAAAGTGCTTTTCATATCTCAAAGTTATACACGATATCTTGCTGACGAAAAAGCTCGTAATACATTGACTTTAGCTTAATGAAAAAAATTATACGATTGAACCAATATCAACTCTGAAAACTGCTCTGTTACATCAGCTTAACCTTCTCTATCCACTATCTTTGTTTTATCTTCTACAAACCATTCTTTCAAAAATGTATTGTTCTATTTATTTCAATTAATTGAGATAGAAGCTTGCATAAATATTTGTATTACAATTACAACTACTAGATATACACTAAACAGAATATCCAACTAGTATTAATTTATTAATATCCTTTTATTATTGTATTAAAAAAACAGTACCTTATAATGCTCTCTAGATGGCATTCGTGAAAATTAAAAAATGAGTGGCTTGAATTTTCCCAAAATATACTCGCACAGAGACGAGTAGAATTATAAGCTGATTAAATAGTATTGTTATAGTGTGTAATTCTCTAAATGCAATGTGATCATCAAAGTAATATCTTGAAACATATGCTGGCAACAATCATAATAAATATGACATATTAATGCAAGTAGTGTGAAAATCAGATAATGCAAGGTTTTTAATCAAATTTAAAACATTACTTCAATCTTAAAAATATCTTATAACCTATAAAAATGGGGTATAAATAGGATCTGCGACGCAATAAGTAATATACCTTCAGAACTAGTTAAAATACTTATTCTTAATAAATTACAAAACTCTCACTAGTACTAAAAACAGGAGTAATAGAATGATACTTTCAAATGTCCTTATTGTTTACCTAGGGTGGACGAAGTATTGTCTGGGCATAAAAACGTATAGTCGTCATATCCCCAGAAAGAAACTTAAAACCGAAAATATCTGAGATGCCAAACCTTGTATTTAAGGACAGAAATTCAGGGTCAAAACTTTCATGGAACTTCACCTTAATCTATGCTTTGCATGTAAAGTATTCCGTTATTTTCTTTTTCTCCAAAACAGTTATAGATATCAATTTTGGCAAAAATATAAGGGTTAGGAGTAAAAACTCTACGAAAAATTGAAATCGATGTTTTCATACTTTTCTATAGCTCAGTACCGTAAGTTTCAACCACGAGACACACCATGGGCAAAAAAAAGTGGAAAAACGTCATCAACAAGAGAAGAACATACTGAAAGTTTTGTACGAGGCCCCATCCTATTGTCTCGTATGAAATACAAAGATCTACGATCTATAACAGGGTTTCTCATTGCGGATAAAAGCTTTTACAACAATGGTTATGAGAACATCGAGCAGCATGATCTATGCCTGGACTTCATCAACGACAGCGATGATGATTAAAGGCGATAATTTTCTGTACTGCAACCAATGTTACATACTTTTACCTGATTTCACAAAAACAACGACAATAATAATAATAATAATAATAATAATAATAATAGTACTAGTAGTAATAAATATGATACATTTTATACACTACAACTGTGGGTTTTATTTCAGATTCCTGCTCAAACGACTTGATGTAGACCAACAGAATTTTTTGTTAAATTTATGATGGAAACTTTGCTGTATAAAGACACATTATAGTTTTGCTAATAGAGTACATAGTAGTTTACATGATACGTACATTCGGGACATTATCCACTGATAGGATAATACCTTAGTGGTCATGCTTAGGTGCCTATGCATAGGTCTGTGTAGCTTTTTCTCTTCATCTTCTTATTTGCCGGTCAGGTGAGGTATTCTCGGCAGCAGAGGATTCATATGCTGGAGTAAGCGTCGGTAGAGCCTATTGTAGTTGATGCGAAGGACAGAAGTCACTTCAGAAATGCCTAAGTCGCTGTGCAGAGACATGTTTCGCATGTGCCATGGAGCACAGTTATGAGTCTAAGAATTCTGTTTTGTTGAACCTGGATTCTTTTCATTTGTGAGGATGAAGCAGACCCACATGCAGCACAACCATATTGCCAGATTAGTTTTATTAGCAAAAGATAAAATAGACGTTTATTATGAAGAGAGAGTGGTGATGACCTGATATTGGATGCTTCAGCGGATTTTACTAACTGTTGATGTAATGTGTTTTGACCATGTGAGTTTGCTGATCAAGGCGGGACCCAGATTCTCAACTGACTCAGATGTAGAAATTGGGACATTATGTAGCGTTACTGGATCTGTAATTTTCTTCTTATAGATGAATTTAACCAGATGTGATTATGTGGATTCATTTGAACCATCCATTGCATTCACCAAGTATGAATGTCATTACAGAATTCCTGAAGTTGTCTATCAGTGCCTTTGCTTTCATTACTACTTATACAAGGTTTTTTAGTTCTACACTAACTTACCATGATATAATATTAAAACCAGGATTCTGACAGTATAATTAAACCGCATTTTAAAATAGAATCCTTGTTTTTAGTCTCCTGTAACTTTTTGATGAAGGACTGAAAACGTTTCCTCCCCTGACCCTTCATATGTTTGAAATATTGGCATTGCAACCAAAATGCATATCTGGAGTTTACTGTGCAGAAGCTGTGAATTTCTCTTCAATCTCATTAAATTCTGTAGAGATAGTCTTGATAAAATCTAGAGATTATTAAAATAAATACTTCATATTAAACTTTTTTTCTGGAATCAGCCATTCCGAAATACTTATTGCAATTTTGTGTTTCCTCAGGTTGAATTTTGCTTCGAAGCGCCATTGAATTACGTAAGGGATTGAAATTTTGCATCCGTCCTTTTTGTTCATTAGTAATAAAATCGATCAAAACAGTTGAGCACCATTTCCGTGTTTACCTGTCTCAAACCATTTCTGGGCAAACATTTATCGTGATTAAAAGTATATGGGATGGAAGAATTGCTTTTAATTTTATGAGTGATACAATATATCTGGGGTATCTGCGGGTCGTGCAACGCTTTTAAATGCTATAGCTTTCTACAATAATAACAAACAGGGTGTTCAATGTTGAAAGCATTATCCACTTGTTGTGTAAATTGATTACTACAATCCACTAATTTATGAAATGCCGAAACCCCGGTTTTTTACCTTAGCAATCGATGTCATAAGTGCTTGTAACAGTTTTGAGATGAAACCTAAATTTATATAGATGGAGGAGATACTATGAATTAAAATCATGCCGACACACTTCTCGTTTTAAAAACTTAAAAGTGTTTAAGTATGTATCCTAAAACCATTGCGAAGGCATACTGATTTCAGCGATGAGGAATACTTCATACAAAATAACTGGCTTCTAAATAAACCTCACATCCGCTTCTTGAGTTCCAATATTATAAAATCCTTAAAATATTCCAAATAATAGATTACAAGTTTTAGGATTAATATACCTTACTGTAAATATTCTTTAACGTAAACAGTATGATTTAAATTTTATTAGTGTTTGTTTAAAACAATTTACAAGGGATCATTCAACGGCTTAACTGAAAGTGTTTTCGATTTTAAATATCAAATTCATAATATTTCTATTAGTAACTGTTGTATATTTAAGTATACACCCTAAACTAGCATTAGAAATTCAAGTGGACCCAAAACAGAACCCTGTAGTGCACTACAAGCAACACAGGTTGCGTCAGGATAATTCATTTTGAAGCCAATGCATTGTAAAGTTGAATAAAAGCTTATAAAATACAATGTCAATGCCGGGGGTCGAAACATGGATCTTTGGCTTTCCGTGCCTATGCTTGATCTATTAGATGAAAGTGCGAATATTAAAACTTCTCGTAATATTAAGTATTCCGTAAATTCTGAACACTTTTAAACATTCGAGATACCATATCTCAAAGTCCACTTGTAAAGCTGTAAGTGCTTTATAATTAATTCGACTCCCGGCCATGCCAGGGAGCTTTTAAAGCCTGGTTCAATTTTCTAACTTAGTGCTTACACACGCCTAGTGTATCAGTCAAGTTTTCAACACTTTAGGACGATTTAACAAACAAGTTCTGAACTAAATAGGTTCTTTGCCACAGTTTAAAACTTGCTGCTTCACGTGCAAGATAGTAGGAGGCCTCTTAAACCAAATTGCTAGAAAACAAAAACTTGCTCAGCTTTCAGTTGCTTATATGTAATGAGTGGTATGTCTAATTTACTCATTCAGTACAGGTCCAGTATTTAATAACAATAATGTAATTTCAACAAATGTAGACTAAAGAATAGACCCTGGAACTGCTAAGACTATCATTTCTTTACTGGCTCGAAATTCCAATTTATTTTTCGAAATAGAGCTGCTTTTAAACTTAATATTCCCAAATCAATAAAGCCTCGAGTTTATTTCGAATAACACTACAAACAACAGCTACAGTGTACATAGACACACAATATCTCTTCCATAAATATATATGGAAGCCAAGATCAATTATTTCTAATTCAAAAAAGCCGAAATATGACAAGCATTGCTCCTTCCGCGGAGTGGAACTTAATAGAAAATATGAGTTGTTGGAAACTATAATATACACACATTATTGCGCTTACCAGGACCCGATCCCCAAGCCGATCTGTCAATGAGATTGTAGAATATTTTGAGTCCATTACCAGAAAAACGTCAGGGATTTTACCATTCGAGGAGTAACAAAGAGTGTTAAGCATAAACTATTCCACATGTGTGCACTTAGATTTCATGATTCGGAGTCATGAAAGTAGTAGAAACACTTGAAAGTTACAATTAGAAAATCCATCCACACAAGACAATGTAAACATAGCAAAATATTTGTGATATTCCAACAAAGGAATACAATTACAATAATGTTAAACTTTCATACTTATAAATATATTCATGGTCTTAATCGTTCAAGTTGATAACCTCATTCAAAAACTAAAAACCAAGTAGGAGTTAAACTTTCTTAAATTATATTACTTGAATAATGGATTACAATAAATTATATTTATAATAGATAGTTGTAGTATTATCTGAAGTTGTATTTACATAGTGTAAATCAGCAAGTCCCTCGCCATACGGATGATTTTGCTGATTTAATATCCTATACGAAGAGTTAAATATAAAGCATGTGGATATGTAAAATTAACTTTTTTCTCTGTGTAAATTTACACCTAGGACAATACCAATGATCTATACTTAAGTCACGAATTATACTACTGCTAAAATTTAATTGTGCCATTTTAAGACAGCTAGGATAAAGTATATAAAAGCTATTAGATAATTTCGAAATTGATAAGAATTTTCTACACTAAGAGACTGGAATGATATCTTTATTACGTTTTTCTTCACAAAATCAGTTTCATTTTAAACCGATATTTTTAAATATAAGGAAATTTCTCTTCAAGCTTATGATATAAATAGCCTACTCTAATCTTAAGTGGTTAGTAGTTCACTACAACTGTTTTACTAACAATAACTTTTAAACTGCGACGTTCTTTAATCTGAAGAAAATTATATCCATTATTTGGGTGATTATTTCAAACAATGCCAATCTTTAATTTAACCAGGAACGCTGGTGATAGTATTTTGCCCTAAAAGAAATATTATGTGTGACACGAGTTTCTCTACTCACTCTTCTGCATCCATGCATACAAATTTTATTATTCTAGGTAGTTTTTGTTAATCCATACAAACTTTCAATTCACATTTACTCATTTCCTTGTTCCGTATAGTAGGTAAAGCGATAGTCAGATTTTTAGAGAACTGTTGATATGTGATGGCTTTTAAATTCCATGCTCTTTGTATGACCACGAAAAAAAACAATGACGACTTCTTATTTGAGAAAATTATAAATATTTGAAAATTTAAAGCAATAATAAGGGATTACTGGGAAATAACTGAAGTCAAAAAAATATTTGGCATACATTGTGTGCTTTAACGAGATCTGCACTTTTTGTGTACTAAAATTTTGTCTATCTCTTGCGGTTTACCAATTATGTAAAAGTCCTCAGAATGAGGAGAGCTTCAAAAGCTCTTCCCAGAAAATTAAAAAATATACATTTTATTTGTCATCAAAATATCTTAAACATTCGAAATATTTTCCAAGCATTGGGGTGGGAGGATTTTCTTGTAAATCCTACTGTCGATTGTTGGAAGATTTTAAAATTAAATAAAAGTTTTTTTAGTTGACTAATTATTTATTTTTGAAGATGTGCTGTTCAAAGACACACACATACACAGAATTTTTTTATTCTATAAATTCTTTTTTTGATTCAGGGAGCCTCAAAACGCGTATTTCCGTTAAAATCTCGGTATCAAAGTTTTGTGTGGAATTCAGTATTTATACTTTAGTAGAAAAGGTTAAAAGGAAAAGAACTGAAAAAAACATCAGAACACGTAAATTGTAATATCGTTTGTTCTTTCTGCATATTTTAAAATCAGGATTTTCTCTATGTTAATTTGGCTACTAGAATTTTATTTTTAATTGGAGACGAATACTTTCTTAAGTCACTGAATGCAGTTGTATTTATCCCTTACATCTTTGCTTTTTGAAGTAATATATTGCTATAAAAGCTTATTTGCACCGTTTGACGCCGAAGTAAGACGGCCGCGCCTTACGTATCACACGCTTCCAGCTCTCCAAGGCGGCTGACGGGTGGCGACCTCCAGGTTAGCGGGCACTAACTAAACGCTGCGTGAATTCTTTTGATATAACCACCAGCTGCCACAATTCGTTCACAACGAGTCACTTCCTCCACGATCGGGATACTCCATGAGAACAACTGCAAGCTTCCGGCTCATGGAAACTATAAATTCTACAGCACACTTGCTTCGTTATGCGAATTAAAATCCGTACATAAGTGTATCAAGATTTTCTATAGGAAAGATAAATTATTAGTTAATTCTTCTAATAATAAGCATCTCCATGTGTGTTTGTTTTGTAAAATATTCTATTGTAATTTAGAATTAAGCAAAGGAATTCCAAAGTTATTTTACGATCTGTAGTTCTTAAATTCGCAAGGTAGATGTGGAAGGGTATACTTTTGTTTTCCACACATACCATTATGTAGTTATTAAAACGATTCCTCCTGAGACTTCATACTAAATAGTTTGAAGACGTCTTGAAAAGTCTCACACCAACTGACAAATCAACCAACCAAACATTTATTTACTTTGAAACGTTTACTCATAAAATTCTCCTAACGATTTGATCAACACTTCAAGCTTATGCTATTAAATGCGATGTATGCCATGCTGTAATCTAATCTAATCTAATTTAATCTTTACTAATTTTCTTTGGTTCAAAATATGGGTTAATCAAATATGGTAATTGGATGGAAGTGCTAAAGGAATTATTTTACATTCTCTATAATTTACCTATGACTGTTAGATACTTTTTGAACATCTACTTTATTAGACATAAATTGTGTGTTTTAATGAGATCTACATTTTTTGTGGAGTATGATTTTGTCTAAATATTATGGTTTACCAATTATAAAAAGTCATTAAAAAGGTTATTCCCAGAAAATTTAAGATAATATTGTGTTTGTCATACAAATATCTGAAAAGCAATATGGTGTCTTAATCAAAATCGTTACATCTATTTTTGAAAAAGTAAATCATAATAAAATTTTTCCATTTGAGGGCAGTTTGGGGTAAGGTATCGCATCCTCGGAAGAGCAAGGCGCAAGTTTGGTATTTAACCGACGTTTCGTTTTTTAGTTATGTTTACAGAGCTTTTTCTTAAAATACTTTTTTGGATTCAGGGAGCCTCAAAACGTGTATTTTCGGTGATATCTCAGTATCGAATTTCTGAATGAAATGCAATACTTCCTCTAGTTAAAATAGCTAAGTAGTAGAGAATGTAAAAAAGGACTATGGTTACTTTTCAGCAAATTACGGCACTTACTGGTTTACATCCAACACATCCATGCTAACCTTTTGGTATGACATTATTGATATCAACTCTATACAGACTCTTATGGTGTTTAAAATGAATACTCTAGAACTGCTAAAAAGGAAAGTTTATAACTGTTAGAGGAAGTTGAATGATAATTATACATAATATTTTAGAGCTGATCGAATTTCAAAACTATATTTTTCTGCACAACATATAGCACAAATTTCTTGAAGAATGACTTCATTCGCGATTGTCTTCAGCTACTTTATTAGAATTCCGTTTCGCTTGCAGCCGTCCCTAGATTGAACGTAATTAAAGTTATATAGAGCCCAGAAAACCTTCAGCCTATAAAATGCTGGACGTGCGAACTGTATGGGTTATTTTTAACACAGACTCTCACGCGAGCTTAAGTAAACATTGTTCTGCAAGACTGCAAAGGAAAAAAAATTGTACTGGCAACACAAAACCGGTTGCAAACGAAAAAAGCAAAAGAACCATCAAGCGAATCAAAGGCAGGGATGTTAGGCTTGAGATATTCTGAGCTGCCAGCAATCCATCAAACACAGTCGTTACAATGATGAGAACTTGCCCGTGTAAAACTGGCTTGCAAAATGCTCTAGAGGGTGGGGAGAAGGTTTCGTAAGGAGGAAGAGGAAATGGGAGGGGAATGCTTATTACATTCCCTTTTTAATCACTATTTAGTATTTACATGTGTATAGCAAACAAAGGAATGGTGATGTAGGTGTATAAATTACATTCGCAGTTTGCTTTGGTCAGCAGATGTTGCAAGATCTTCAATATTTAACTGTGCTAATGAGTTATGTCAGTAAACAATAAATGTTTTGATGTTAATGATCTTGTTTTAATTAAAATAATTTATTCTTACATTTCGTTTGTGACTGGGATTCGTATATTAGGGCAGTGAAATGTAGGGTTGGCTAATTAATTGTGAAGGAGCACAAACATTCTACCATTACGGATATTTTACATTAATTAGTTTAGCCAAGTTGACTACCAGGAGAAAATACGTCCTCCTTGTTGGCTCCAAAATATTTCTGTGATTTATCTCAAAAAAAAAAAAAAGAAATCAAACAGCATTCATATGTCTTTCATATGTCATGAAATATTTTGTCTAATACGCTACAAAAATTAAATATATATGAGAAATTGTAGCAAAGTGTTTCTATAGCTCAATTTATCCATGTTTGCGAAAGCTATGTAATTAACTCTCAATTTAGCATGCCCTCTGCAGAGAATATAGGCCCTAGTCAGGGCTGCATCTCGCTTTAGATTGTCCAATTCAGCTATAAAAATCCAAATCCAATTATCTGCCAAACAAATAATAATTTTAAATTGAAACACCTGCAGAACGAGTTACAACTTAAATGTTGCTGAAATTTCAGACTTACGGCAATGATCATTCATTTCATTCACCGAACTTCAGTCTTTTGTCGTATTTGAATCTGTATAAAGCTATGAAGTTTACTGTTTTAAATATGTATGTGATTTATTTCTCAACTTATCTATAATTGTGAAATATTAGTGGGTTATTTTAATTAGTTTCTCCCTTCTAAATATTTTTATCTCACAAAATAACATTAGTTTATCTTTGTTTATTAGTAAACAAATTGTATTTGGTATAAATTCCCAAAAGATGCCTGAACACTTACGAAAAGTTTCAGAGTATTCTATACAGCATTATTTTAAGAAAAAGAACTTAGAAAAAATATCTTATTGTAATTCTTAATTTTTTTTAAACATTTGGGAAATAATTATTGTTTTCTTGTTGAAGTTAAGAATATAGAACTTTAAAAATTTACATCAATATTGAAGATAGTTTGTAACACCTGCATTAAAGAAAAAGAACACTGAAATCATTGGCAGCTTTTTGTGATATTTATGTTCGTAATAAAATTTTAACTGAATAAGCCATATCCCTCCTTATACCTTAAATCGCAACACAGATTTACCACATTTTTATAATACACCCTTTTGCTTTCATAGTTACATGTCGGATTACCCACAACAGTTATTGGTTTCGCATATGAAGTATTTATGAAAAGGAGAACTTTACTGCTTATGAATAGGGATCAAGAAATGTTAAATCCATAATGAACTTGGATAATAAACAATAATTTTACTTGTGAAGCCACACTATGTTATGGAATGCTTTGTAATCAATGATAACAGATTTGAAGAATGAAATCCTTCATTAAATTCGTCAAGTTCATTTTTCTGTCACAGAATATGGAAATTTTAATACTAATTTGAAATATTCAAAGGTGAACAAATCCATCGTCGTTAAAGGAAATACTTTCTTTATTGTTTTGCGGAATCCTACAAGGAAATTCACACAGTCTGTCTTGAAACATTAGCAAATTCATTTAATGGTTTTTGGGTTATAGAGTGGTTTCAGCATATTTCTGGAACATTTAGAAGATCATTAGCAAAGGAAGTCCGCAGAAAAATCCTCCCTAATTTTATAAACTTTTGCTATCCTGTTTTGTTGTATGGTTTGGAATTTTACTCTCACATAAAAATATATTAAGAAGATTGGAGGCAGAAGAAATGAAATTTCTACGACACATGGCAGGACGAACCCTTTTTTGACAAGAAAAGCGGTTTAAAGTATTCAGTGTAATAGCTAAAGTACAATATTATAAAGAAAATGGTTTAATCATTTTAGCAAAATCAATGAAGAAAAACTGCCTCCTATAATCCTAAATTGTAATCCAATAGGACATAGAAGCTGAGGACGACCAGGTGGAGACAGAAACTGTAATGAGACGAAACATATTAGAAATGGTTTTAACCATCATAGTTGACGAGATGATTATGGCTGATGGCTCTTGGATATGCGAATAATTCTTCAGCTCTTAAATACGAGTAGTTTTATGAAATTTTGTGCCCCTAAAGTTGATGCCACTTATCTATGTTCAGCAAACACTCTTCTTTATTGAAACATTTCAGAATATATATAAATCCTGCTGAAGCCTTTGAGTGTATATAATGATGAATATTACTGATCAGTACATAAATACACATAATTGCACATCATAAGACATTTGCGATTTAACCAGCAGTTCAAATCATAAATAACTTACTTCTAACTTGTGTGTCAGTCATTCAGGAAATCATCCAGGAAACCCAAAAACCATATGACCACTAACAGCCCAAATCTGAGTAAAAATCCTGGGGTGGTGGATCCAAATTACTTATTTTATCGTACTATATATATTCTCATTAATACAAAATAATATCTGCAGCTCTCTTCCTATATACTCATTTCTTACTTTATCTAATAATATAAATCCTTTTGTCTTCCTTAGAAATTTCGTCTCTGCAGTTCATATTATACTCTACTGTTCCCTTGTTAAAGTCCCTGTTTCACTTTCATAGGTTAAAATAGGAGAGATGGTTGTTTTATAAGAATATAGCTTTGTCAGTTGTCTTGTTTTACTAGTATTTATTAAGGTTCGCTGTATTCTACCATGTAATACCATTTGGAATCTGGAGAGTTTGTTATCTATGTAGCAACTTCACACAGAATTAAAATGAACACTTGTTTTATATTTCCATCAATGAATATGCTGGAACGTACTGGATCTCTTCATTTAAATTTCATAGACTAGCATTTTATAGGTCGAAATAACACTCAACTATTTAAGAATCATGCATTAGCAGTGTTAGCCATTGTATGCCATAATCCTGGTAGGAGCTCATAAAAAAAGGAATGAACTCTTAAAATTTAAAAATATACTGCTTAAAATATGGCACAATTTACAACAAATGTTTCGTAAATGGTTAATGAAAAAAAAAGTTTGAGATAAATTCCATATATTAACAAGATGTATATATTACTTTAGTAATTTTTTGTCTATCTACCCGTATTTAGATTTCGCAGACGAGCACAAAGACGATTTCAGAAAATTGAAGATACTCATTTTATTCGTTATTCCCGTATCTCAAATTTATGAATACCCGCATCAAAATCAGTAGAGCCGTGTTTGACACATTGTTATAAATTTATTAGAGATTTCAGATAAGTATTTCAGTTTCTAAAATGCCGGTTAAGTCCCACTAATTCCTGTTGAATTTTATATAGTTGGAAAGTCATAAAGCCTATAATACGACATCTAGACTATAAATTGCACATTAAAATTATAAACAAGTTCGTACATGTACCCACACCGTTATGTTTTAATGCTTTAATTTTGTCTTTGAAATAATGTGGCAGTAATGCTAAAATTATACATTATGGACGTTTTGAAGCAACAATAATAAGAATCGTTAACTTTTAGGAGCCTAGTCTCATACATTACTCTTTATTGAAATAAAATTCGGTAAAACCTTTCTGAATTTTCGAAAAATCTGTAAACAAGATATAATTTTTGGACTCAGACCAGGATAAAATTTTAAACGTTCTTAAACAGTGATCAGATTGTAATTTTGTCCTTTTAGGGCAAACATAACGTGTGGCTTTGTCCGTTAAACCTTCATTTTCTCGTACCCTTGATATCTTACTTTTTTGCAATTTTAAAATATTCCCATGATATATAATGTTTCAGCTTCTTTCAGCTTTTGCATATGCAGATTTTTCTTGTTTGAAGGAGAATGAAAGATTTAGAAAACCTTATCTAATTCTGATATCAAGCACAATTTTGGATTTAGGATTTTATTATCTTAATACGTGATTTATTTATAAAAAGTAAAGTATTATAATACTATATTTTTAAGTAAGGTTAAATATAGTACAACGGTAAAGAACTATAATACTCAAGAAATATGTGGCAAGGTTTTAAATCAACAGTTTAAAATTTATAAAAATTAGCAATTGTATTAATGAGCATATTTAAACATTTATACGTAGGTATAACGTCCTGTTCGTATATGCAGCGATTCGCCTAAAAGACCTAAACTTTAATTTTGTAAGAGTTTCCTCCAGATTTGAAGGGTTCTTCGTTCTTTGATGATTAAGGAAAGGGAAATCGATGCTAAAAGACTCTACTATTGGCATTTCTACATTTATTATATTTTATTGATTACTAAATTTAAACGCGTATAACAAACTTTGCCAAAAATTTGCAGATAGTTTTAATTGAAGCTGCAGAAGGACTGCGATATGGAGATGCATTGCCATTGTGACAGGTTCATACATTTTCAGGATATATTTTTCAACGCTTGTACATGAAAAAAATATAGAAAACGCCTTGCTTGTTGTTTAATATGAAGGTATACAAAAGTTGCACTAAAATATAATACTTATAAAACCTCATATGCTTTTAATGAATAATTTGTGGGAAAAAACACTTCTCATTTTAGGTTACTGCATATATTTCAAACATAAATTATGTATCTTGAGGTTACAGGTACTTCATTTTTGTATTACCTTTTATAAACGCAAAAATATTTTAAATACTGTTGTGATAAATCCATGTGTTTACATTTGTTGAATAAAATAATATTTCTTTACTACCAAACTTCAAAATCAACATTAATCGGTTATGTAGACAGTAATAGTGAATATCTTAGATATACTTGCTTTTAAAGAACAAGCATTTCTGTTTGTGTTACAAATAACTTTTGATATAGGTGTACCCAAATAAGCAAAAAAGAAAAAAAAAAATACGTTTCCGAATATGTTGGACTTATCTCGGCCTTTAATGAAATTAAAACATAACTATAACCCAATTATTATGAATTTATACACACCAACAGTTTAAAGCATTAAAATATAGTGAGCTTCTTTCACAGTGTGGCCACCGCACGGCTTCTCGCACCCGGCCACCGCAGCTTGGACTCCCGCCGAAACAGTTATAATATCTCCGCAACCACCTCACGTTCTCTAGTTACAATTACAGTTTACAAAGATAATAAGCACATACCTTATTAGTATAAGATATGTTGAAAATGGGTCGTTTCTCTACCCACATTTTTCTGACATCTTTTCAGGAAATTTTCATTCAAACTGGAAAGTTCAACATCCAAAATTGGGTGAATTTTTCAACTGATGTCTTCTTTTAGTTCTTCCAATGTATGAGGTTTGTTGAATACACTTTATTTTTCAGAATCGGGTAAATTTCTATAATTGGATTTTGCGAAGTCTTTGATGAAGCATGTTTTGCCGCAAAGTCACAGACACTGGCGTGCAGAGAAACCTGATTTTATACTCGAGATTCCCTTGCCCGACGCAAACATTGGTATGCAGTAAATGCATACAGAATAATAGGAACTATAGTTTTTTTTAAAAAAAAACAATAAATGCAGGGAGGTACAGGAATGACTTATCTCCACATTATTGAACAGCTGACCGACGATGAATGTCAGTCTGCCTTTTTACTTTCTCTAGTACGTATAGTAAGTAGGTGAAGTATTGTATTCCACCCAAAAATTCGATACCGAGAAATATATGTTTTGAGGCCCCCTGAATCGAAAAACAGCAATTTTGGAAACATGTTCGTGTGTGTGTTTGTGTGTTTGTGAACAGCATTACTCAGAAAAGAACAGTCGGATAAACACCAAACTTGGTATTTAGGTTCAGTATCTTCCAGAGATCTTCCAGATTATCCTTTACATGGAACATTTTTCAAAATTTTTTATTTTCTCAAAAATGACTCTAATTTTGATTAAAATATCATATGTTTAATATATTTTCACGACAAATGAAATGTATATCTCGAATTTTCTGGGAATGTCTCCAAAAGTATTCTTCATTGTGAACGACTTTTGCATAACTGGTAAACCATAAGAGATAGACAAAATTTTACTACACCAAAAATGTAGATCGCGTTAAGATACACAATTTATGTCATATACATTTTTTTTCGTTGAGTGAACCATTTTCGGGATATTGCTTGTTATTCCCTTAAATTTTTCAATACTTATTTTCTCAAATGGGAATTTGTTATTCATTTTTTGTCTTGGATATGCAAAGAGTATTAATCTGTGGGAAAGGGAATGGTGCTGCACCTAGCAACCAGCTATTAAGAGATATGTATGTGCTTAAAGGCTAATGTATTTTCAAATTGCCCTTGTAAATATATATTCCCCTTACATTTACGAGAAAATTAGCAATAAGATAGAGTCTGCAAATGTTTATCTCGATTAACATGAAGTAGATGGAGAATAAGCGTTTGTATAAATAGTTTGTACAAGGGTAGAGAAAGTCATGTGAGTGTAACACATCAGATTTTTTTGTCTTGGTAATGCAAAGAGAATGGAATACTCCTCATAGCAACCAGCTCTTAAAACATTTGACTATTGCTTAAAGCCTACAAGTTCCCCTTGCATCTACAAAAAAATTAGCAATAAGATTAACATCTCGATTAACATGAAGCATATGTTGAATAAGCGTTTTAAAAATACTTTGTACAAGAGTAGAGAAAGTCATGCGAGTGTAACACATCAAATTTCTTCAACAAGACTTGCTACCGCACATACAGCTAATGAGTGATTAGATTTAATCCATCAAAGTTTTATTAAGATAGGATGATTAATAAATGATTGTAGCCCTCAAGATTCCCTGATTTAACTGTGTTGATTTTTGTCTATGGGGAACCTGAAAATAAGGTGTATACAATAAGCCGTGTGCATACATTGATAGAACTAAAAGAAAATAGGCGAGAAATTCACTCAATTGAATTGTCCAATGTGAATGAAAATTGCCTGAAAAAAGATGCCGGAATTTGCGGATAGAGAAGAACAACATTTTCAAAATCTCTTATGATAAGGCGTGTGTTTATTATCATTATTTGTAATTGTAACTATGAGAGCTTGAGGCATTTGCGGGGTTATAACTGTTTCGGGGGGAATCCAAGCTGCGGCGGCCGGCGCTCAAGTAGCCGTACGGTAGCCACAGTGTGAATGAAAAGCACTGCAATTATTTGGACGCTTCTATTTACTCACGTATTCTTAAAAGACTTAAACTACATATTGGCAAGATTTTGACATATCTGTAAGGGTAGGTTTATAGCATGCAATAACATAAAAAATTTGACTTGGGATGTATAACTCTACAAAATAATGTTTTTCTTTAATTTATTTTTAAAAAAATTACACAAAAAAGAGGAAATACAAGCACTGCACAAAAGGATTTAACTTGTAAGAATATTTTAAGGACATTAAAATAGGAACAGAATCCAAAACCAGCGAGTTTATTTATTGTTTATTTCAGAAAAAATAATTATATGGCAGATTTTATTACTTCTTTACAACATCAATTTTGATTCATTATCGTGACTATGACTCATTAACGCCTGTAATAAATGGAAATCAGAATATGAGAGACAGATTATGGGAGATTAGAATTGACATAAAGAGTATTTAAAGCTGTTGTCATTGGAATGAATCATTGTTGACAGAAACGTTCAGTAAACATACTGTTTTTAATAATGTATTTTAATTCTCTATAGAATATACTTCTCTATACAGTAGATTTCTAACATTTTTCTTTTAAATTAAAGGAAGAGAGTACTAGAGCAACACTCATTTCATATTTAAACTCGTATACCCAGCGTCATGATTTCCACCCTGTATAAACTGTGTCCAAAGTTACCAGTATAGATCCGCATTATTTTGTAACTGATGACATTATCAGGAACTGTGACGAATAATGGTGGTAAAATATCCTTTGTTTGATCACACTTTTGTCCATTTTTCCTCACAGACTTTAAGAACGATGGTTTTGTTTAACAATTATGTAGCTTACATTACTCCGAAATCGCCCAAAAGATGCACGAAATCTCACTGCAGGCATATTGCAGATTTTATTAAAATACCATTTATATCAAATTATTGTTATTACCCATTTATAAGCTTTGAATTATAGCAACATAGTGGCATAGCCATAGAGCGCTAAAATAATTTTATAGCCTAAACGCTCTGAATTGCAGTTATTAGATTTTATTTTAATTGAAAAATGTAAATTTTAGAATCAAATAAACGTCTATAAAAATTGTTTATTACATCAGTTTGTGAACAATACGGTTTCTTGCACTTAGAGTAAACATCTCTTCATGCACCATTGCAGAGTTTCATTATAGGTTTTCACACAGATTGCTTTCAATTTAGAGAGACAAACTAGTTCAACACCTGACATAGAAGCCTCTATGTCAGATTGAGTGAAGGAACTTCTTTTAACCTTCTCATTATCTTTATGCGTTCTCTTTATTCAACAATTAATTAAAAATCTGAAAAAATAAACGTTGCAATATCAGAAAAAAATATTAAGATTATATATTTGCAATGTTGCTTAAGTATTTGATCTTACAGTTGCCTAAATCTACATTACTTCTCTTTAAACCTCGAGTTGAATCTATAAACTATGTGTGTTATTTTCATCCCTTCCTTTATTTTTAAAATGAAAACGACCTTGTTGCACGTACATAGAATTTTGTGCATATTAAAACTGTAACTTTCATTTTTGGCCAATTAGTGTACTAGTATTGTAGTTCCTATTCCTTGCGATGAAAACAAAAATACTTTAACAATGCGTTTTCTGAAATATTATTAAGGTTTAGATTTTCTCTAACAGAAGAAAGTGTGTGTTAAATGTCCTTTAAATGACACAGGAACGTGTTTAAAGGTATGGTTTCAAACACCCTGCTTTAATATTTTATTATTCAATGAAAATGCGTTTTAAATGATAGTGACAAATACCCGTATATCATGACAACAAATATGTTTGTGATTCCTTGTCACGATGCGACTATTGAAATGGGCGAGTTAGCAAGAAGGAAAAGTTTCCTCAGATCGTAATTTAGGAAAAAAAGGCTTTTGGAGAGTAGACTAGTAACCTATTAGTAATTATACTACAGTTTTACTATATTATAATATGTTATAGCGTAAAGTTATACTATAGAACGTTTAACTTTGACAACGCTTACGAAAAATATTTTCCATAAATATTTAATAACTAGCCAAAGTAAATTCTATAAGGCTTTATGGAATGTTTTCCTTTTGGATCTCAGATGGATTTATGTAAAAGTAAGTTTATAAAAATACAATTCAAATATTGTTTAGCTTAACAATATTATTGTTAATAATCACTTAGTTGTGAGATGTTTCTTTTCATTAATAGTAAACCTGAGAACAAATAATTTGAAACAAGTGTTTGTTATTCTTATTCATCAATGTATATGTTTACAATCATCTCACTTAAATAAATAAGAAGATGTTTACGTGTAGAAGAGAATTGTTAAATTAACTGCAGGACCTAAAAGAATATTTCATTTGAGGCTAATCTAGTAACATATATAAATAAATTTAATATTCCTGAGAATAGGTAATAAATTGTAAATTTATTAAGAGGATTAAAATTCCTTTTTATCAAAGGTTTTATATTCAAATATGATATTAGAATGCAATTCTACTTTAATACTTGGAGCCCCAGATACAGCTTTTCCCCGAATAAATAATATAAGCTTATGATTATTGCCTCCTCCTATTTTATTTCTTATTACTAGAAGAACTGTAGAAAGAGGTGCTGGTACAATAAGCAGCTCTAAAAGGCTTTATTAAACAAAGCAAATGTCTATCTAAGTTTGATTTCGTCAAATTATAAAATATTTGCCTTCTCATGCTCACCCATTCAATTGCTTTCAGCAGTTACTTTTCCCCAATCGCAATAAAACTAAGGTAAACGATAGAGAATGCTGTAGAAACAACTCTTACGGTTGATAAAAGAGGAATACTAGAGTTGTGCTTAATACCAGAGCACTAACGTTTTATAAATTGCCTTAATGAAATTGTGAACCAACTCTTTACAAGCTCAAGGACCCAATTAACCTAGATCACTTTCATATAATTACTGAAGTATCCGATTAGAAATTAATGCATTAATTTTACAGGTGTGACAATAATTAGTTTGACAGTGGCACAGGACACTTAGGATAAAAAGTATGCACTGTATATCATAATAACTTTTTATGCCTACAGTTAAAAGTTTGAATAAACTCTTGAAGAATTTTACTTTGGCAGCATTCATTGTGATCTGAATATTATGATGTAAGTTACTAGAGGAGCATAGGTTTGATTTACATCATAAAAGAATGCTTTGGTGATTCTTTACACCTATTACGTTATTTAACGCAGTGCACACAATAATATATATTTATGCATTAGTTGGAATATTCAATTTTATTCTTCTTTTCTTCAATATTTTACTTTCACGTATCCTGGGTATTTTTGTTTTTACTCTCTTATGGGGTACTCACATATTTGTTACCTCCATAGCACTTTAACCGTTTATTTCAACCACTGATTGTTTCAATGCAAATTGTAAATGGCATTAATGTATTTACCATCAATACCGTCGCCAATATGAACCAGATCTTTAAAGCAGTAACTCGTGAACGGAAGGCAAGCGTTTCAAATCCCCGCAGGACTGTCCTCCCTGACTGAGGTCTTTTCTTCAGTCCTCACCACCGGCAAATGCCGAGGTATACTCTCAATATAGGCCTGCAAAGATTCCTTATCAAATTTAATTTTATGTATCATCAGTGTCCACAGCCTGTGGCACCGTATATAGTAAGAACGGGAGTTTAATACTGGGTATAAGAAAACAAAACAAAACAAAAAATTAGCCATTAACCCCCTTTACATTTCCTCTTTCTAAAAGTTTTTTTATTTGTATTTTTACCCAGCAAAGTTAATTTACAGCATCCTATCTAGAAATTTAGTTTATTGTTATATATATTTCATTGCTTATTTCATTATCTAAATACCATGTATCTTTCAACTGTTGTTTAAATATATTTTTAATTTCTCTTTAAGGTCTACTGAAACAAAAAATCTTATGTGTTACATTCACATGACTTTTGCTATCTCTATCGCTTTTTGGTGGGTATACAAAATATTCTTACTAAAGCTAATTTTTCTATTTACTACATTTTAATCCAGAAAATACCTCTACAGAAATAGCTGCATTACACATTTCGTTACAGTGATATTCAAATGTTTAAGAACTGGACGCTGTACGCTGCTTTAAAATTTCACACTTTTTTCCATTCAATTGCGAGAAACAACTGAACTTTGAAAGGTCTTTAAAGAATGTCCAAGTAATGAACAATTCCAACCATTAATAATGGATTTCTCAGAAATGGCCGATGACAAAAAAAACACTTTTTTGAATATTTTGTATGTTTTAAGGAGATCTACATTTCTTGTGTAGCACGTTTTGGTTTATCCTTAATGTTTACTAGTTATACAAAATTACACAAAATTCCTTACGAATGAAGAGAACTTCAAAGGTGTTCCCATAAAATTCAATATATATATGTATATATATATATATATATGTGTGTGTGTGTGTGTTATTTGTCATATAAATATTATTAATATATGGTATTTAATCCAAATCGTTAGACCAGTTTTAAGAACATAAACAATTTCGAAACATCTTCTGTGTAAAGTGTAGTTTGGTTTGGGTGGATTTTCTTTAAAATCTTCATGTTACATCTTTATAAGGTACTGAACCTAAATACTAAGCTGGTGTTTATCGACCTTTCGTTTTTAAGTCATGCTTTTTTACACACATTCACACACACACACAAACGGACTTTTTTTAAAACGCTTTTTTTAATTCAGTGGACCTGAAAACATATACTTCTGGTGAAATTTTGGTATCGAATTTTTGGGTGGAATGAAATATTTTCTCTATCTACTATGTACACAGAGCGCCAAAGAAAACCTTCGGCAGATTTTGTATTGTTTTCTGGGGTCTTTTCAGGCGTGTTCTTCACGTTACCTATCGCAGAGTGTGGTAGCTTGATAACACAGCAATAAGGGGGAAGAGAGGGGAGGTTGATGTCTTTGCTTTTTCTGGTGTTATTGAAACCAAAACGTGTTTATTGTCTCAGAACCAATCATGCCGTATAGTAGTAAATTACTAGTGGACGTATTGTGGATGTGTGGGAGGCTGGTCCCACTGTTACAGCAATTGCAACGGCAGTGCATTAAAGTGTTTTTGTAGCAAATTACTGGATAAAAATATTCCAGGAAAGTGAATATACTCGTCAGAAAGTGAGTACACGATATATATCTTATGGCCATAAAATTGGTTTTTTTTCTATAATCCTATTTTATTCTTATGATCAGAAATATGTTAGTAAATATTATATTAACCAATTATAGTTTGAATTAGAGGGAAAACATGTCGTTTTATTTATTTATTATTTAGTTATGTTTGCTTCTATGCAGCAACAAGCATTGATATCACTGTGAGAATACAGTTCTGTTTATTTTTTGTTATAAAGTGTTGCCTTGCTATGTATTTAATGAACACCATTCAGCTGTAATTTGCACCCCCTGTAAATCTTCTCACACTACACATTCTTCATTTTGTTAATCTGGACTCTCATCAAGTTTTCCCCCTAGCTTTAACTCCCTCAAAGACGTGTCGTGCACTAGCCGATAAGGTATGGGCTACCAATCACGCTAAGAGCTCTGTATGACAAACTGAATGCACTCACTCTACCTCTTACGATCGAGAGCGTAAACATGTATTTAGTTTCTACGCCATTTTGTAACATTTGTTGTGGTTATTGGTTATTTGTGTAACTATTTAGCAGGAGGACTGGCGCACCTTTTCACCGTGGCCTGAAGCAACCAATGAAATTTCCATGGCTTCGCAAGGCCGCGCACAACGATAAATAATGTGACATAGACGCAAGAGGCAGTGAGATTTTCTTTGGCGCTCTTTGTACGTAGTAGAGAAAGTAAAAATAAATTGCATTTATAGAAAAGTCCTGAGCATGTCTCTATGTTTGTCTGAATGAAAGTGAATAACATAACGCAAAAATAAAAAGTCGGTATTAAATTTCATAATTGAATCATTGCTGAAGTAGGCGATATTTTTCAGAAGGATTGCCTTTCCTCAAACTACCCTTTTTCAAGGAAATAGAACAACGCTTTTTTTTTAAAAAAAAGTATTTAAAGATTCTATTGAGGTATACTGTATTTGAAATATTAATGTGAAAAAATAAATGTATATTTTAAATTTTGGAGGATATCTTATGAAATCCTCTTCATACCCATTGAACTTTGCATCATTTTGTATTAGAGGAAAACAATTGACAATAGAGAAAATTTTAGTACAAGAGATATGAAGAACTTTGTGTTAAAATGCATAATTTACATCAAATTTTTTCTTAGCCATTTTTTACATATTCCGTGCTGCATATTTATACTTTCCCCAGTGCAAGTTCATCTGACACACATGCTTGGAAGTTTGTTATTTTTATTTTTTTCTTTCAATCGTAAGAGTTTGTCATTATGACTGAACATTTGAATATTTCAACTAAACAACTCTTGCTGAATTTGAAATTATTATTAGTAAAATATATAGTCATAACGTAACGTGTACAGAAGAATCCCATTTTGTTTTAATTTGAAAAATATGTGGTTATGATATTACCTTTATTAATTAAGCAAATTGGTTAGGTTAGGACCTTTTTATAAATGAACTCAGTATATAATCGAACTTCATACAATCCAGAAAGCTTATGTATAAATATTATTATTACTATTATTATTATTATTATTATTATTATTATTATTATTATAGCTAAACATTTTCAAGTGTTTATAACATTTCAAACTTCACATATGATTTGTAAGTTCTATTTAGTTGCGAAAATGTTAATAGCATTTATGGTAACCAAAATTTGAATCTTGTTATTTTAGAGGTAATTGCTTTTCGTATATAAGGGCATCGTATTAATGGAACTAAAGCGAACGATATAAACATTTTAAGGTGTAAGGGTTTTGAAGAGTTACTCCCATATTGCTTTCGTATTTTAAAAAATAAATCCTGATATGCTTCATACACATTTACTTCTCTACTTGCTATTGTTTATTAGTGGGTATATAAATTATTCTTACAATAGCTTATTTTTCATCTACTTCGTTTTAATCCAGATAAACCATTGCAGAAATAGCTAAATTACACATTTAGTTAGGATAGTGATAATCAAATTGAGCTGGACGCTATACACTGGCTTAAAGTTGCATACTGTTTCCATGTAATCGCTAGAAAAAGCTGAAAATCTATGGGGCTTAAAAAGAATAACAATGTAGAACAAATCGAATCATTCATAACGGATATCTCGGAAGTGGCTGATTTCACAAAAAATGCTTATATTGAAAATAAATTGCTTGAAATAAATTCTATATTTAAAACAGATCTGCATTTTTATGTAGTGCGTTTTCGTATATCGCTTAACCTTTTTATACAAGATTATACAAAATTCCTTCCGAATAAAGAGGACCTCACAGGCTATTCCCGGAAAATTTCAAACAAACATTTTATTCGTCATATAAGTATACAATTGTATTTTAATCAAAATGTTTATTTTCTAAAAATATTCCGTGTAAAGAGTAGTTTGAGACGGAGGATTTTCTTGAAAAGTCTTGCGTTGTATCTTTGCAAGATCATGAACCTAAATAGCAAGTTTGGTACCTATCCGACTTTTGCTTTTTGAGTTATGCTCTTCACACACACAGACCATTTTCTATTTTTTTTATTCAGGTATCTTCAAATCTTGTATATTGATGATATCTCGGTATCGAATTTTTCGATAAATGCAATACGTGGTGTAAAAATGTAACGAATTGAGTGTAGTGCAGAATCAGAAGCGAAAAACTATACACTGTAACAAAATTAACTTCACTAGGCATAACCCCCCCTAAAATTACATTGATTGACATTAATTTGTAATTCAGGAAATTCACGGCGATTACGCTTAATTGGGAGTCTTAACCATTAAAATTGGGATAAAATTAAAAATTTTAATTACTTTCATTTTTTTGGCTGTGTCCTTAAAACCTGATTGTTACTTTTATTTATATATATATATATATATATATATATATATATATATTCAATTAGGATCTCATACATCGTAATTCACAGCGTGGTGTATTTCGGATAAAGAGGTCCGGATACGCACAGGCTCAGATATGCACTAGGTACCTCAGGATTTGCGGCAGGACAAGCCGTATATCACGCTGGTTAACTCACGGTAGTGAGCTAATAGACACAAAACTTATTTGCATGGGAACTGTATATTTGTACAAACCTTGCAGGGACTATACAAATAATAATGTCTCATACAAACCTTCCCACTATTGAACCTAATTGTAATTGTAATGCTTTTAACATGTTTCAAGGAAAATACTTTTAATTACTACTGTATAAACGATAATTATATATACATTACGATATATCATGTATCGTCCCCACCCAAAATATAAAAATGAAGCTAAATATTTCATCCTAAGTAAAACAAAATGAACATAAGGAAAACTTTAATGCACCAGCTGTAAATAACTGTAAAGAACCTGTAAGTCTTTCCATAAATGGTAAGAAGCTTATGAAAAATCTGAAAATTGTTTTATAGTAATTATCACAAATCAGGAACATATGTTCCTAAAACATCTTTTAAGGACACTTGGTGTAGATCGCGGCATATTTTTACGATTTTTCGCAATTGAAAGAAACCCAGTTTTCTCTAGAATTACACCATCTATGACATTGATGTTCTGACTGTTTATTAAAGAAGGTTTTCTGAGTATGGTGTCAAGAATTTTAGCTATCTTAAAATAATTCCGAAATAAAATTTACTTTAATTTAAGGTACACTTTTCTCCGAAAATAAAGATGAGAACTCCGCAATTTTTTTATTATGGGTTTTTATTAGTAGCCTAATGAATCCGGTTACTTTTGTCCATTTGAGGGATTAATTTAATTTTAAAACAATAGTAACAAGAAAATAATTCTTGGTGTAATTTTTTTTATATTTATACTTTTGTCGTGGAAACCCTGTAATTTAAGATAACAATTTTTAATCTACCAAATGCAGTTAAATATTTTGAAAAACCATAAAGGTTTTCAAACTTCCAAGTTAAATATATTTTGTGAAAAGTGAACCTGAAGTTTAAAAAATAAAACTTACAGGAAATGGCAAAAAACAAGCTGAGCACAATGTTACATACCAATATACTATAACATCTCTGGATCATAAGAGCCCTTTAAAGATCTAGGTAACAAAACCATTGCATAGGTATATTCCTATACCATTAATAATCCATTACAACAACAGCAGCAAAAGAACAATTTTTTAACCCAAATCTCTACCAACTGTCTTTAAACGTTTTCTGATGTGTATTTTCTCAGCAATTCCCAGCTCCGATTTTATTATAAACGAACCAGTTTTCTAGTTTTTGCGCAGTAACATTTTATCATCAACACTTTAATTAATTGCGGAACTTCCGTTACATTTAAAGTTGTTGGACTAGTAATTATGCACTGAAGGAAACCGTTACAACATGCATATTAAATTATTTTCCTTGGTTGCAAGACATTCAAATATTTGCTTTTGATCCGATCCTGAAATTAAGTCAGATAGCTGGTCTTCCTCGTTTAAACAAATAGTTTTGCTCCAGCCTTTTATTGTTTACATGCAATAAACTGATTTTCACAGAAATATCTTATTTGTAGACCAGACCTCCAATTTTTTCCCTTTCCTTTCAGTAAACTACACTAAACTACAATTCCGTTCGTATAAAACTTCCTTTGTTGTATTGAATGCTGTGTTTAACGCGTTTACTTTCTGGTATTTCGCACATTTCGGTGAAATTATTAGGATGTTGACGTCATAAAGCATTATAAATTTCCTGAAGAACAAACAGTAGAAAACACCGCAAAGAATGGATTTAAAGCTTATTAAATTATTGTGGCAACAACTATAATCTGTATTCAGTCTGAATGATCCCAACATAACTGTATGAACTATGTATATTAATTTACGAAAATGGCTTAAAATGTTGTTTTGCAACAGGTCAGTATTAGAGATGGAAGTTTAGAAAATTTGAACTTCCAATAGCATATAAGCTACCCACTAAAAGCTATTAATATCATCATAAAATCTAAATACAAACTTTATGTTTGTGATTTGTAAAGTGTTTAAAGGTGCTTTTAAGACATTTGTTGAACAAATATGGTAAAAGTAGCATTGAAGCTGGAGAAGTAAGAATTAAAATTTTGTAATGAATATGCAATCTAAAGCTACGATAAGTAGAAAAGAAGATGAATTCAATTTTGATTTTCCAAAAATTTACAATTTTAGTTCTAGTTTGTTCCTCTTCTAAAAATCATTCAATTTAGGAAGTTAAAACGTTGGGGAACATAATTTTAAATCATATTAACAATTAGAATTGAAAATATATGAGTAACTTTTAACATTTAATCAATAAATACTCAAAATAACGCAACTGTGTTATCTAAAATTCAGAAGACAAGTATAATCATACACTTAAAATAAATGCTTTACTATAGATATATTTTAAGAAAAACAGTCCTAAGCTTACAAATTTAACATTGCAAAGACTGTTCAGTTTCCTCCCGAACGATACATCACTGGAGTACGGCCATTATAAATAGACATTCCATAACACCAATTCTGAAATGCTATATAGGTAAACTCAATTCCAAAATAAGCTTTTATCCAAGGTTCATAGGAGGAATGAAAACTGTTACAGTTAACTGTAGCAGTAAAGACTATCAATGAAAATTTGAAGCTATTCCGGATAAGGGAGTTTAATACCAATAGCTTATAGAGCAAAATGTTTTAATATGTTATTGAAATATCATTTAATTTGTGCTTCTATCAAGTTTCGTACTACTTTGGTCTATAAATTTATAACATAATGTAAATAATGTAAGAACACTAATTTCCTTCATTTAGTGGCTCCCTCTAATTGGTAAAACTGAATTGAATTTAACTGCTGAAACTATATGAATGATTTTTACCTGAAGTTTTGGGACGTTTACTGAAAATGGAGAATTAAAAGCCTGACTCGCTGTAACTTACAATTAACTTCACACAACCAATTATGAAAACAAAGGTGATGACGATAGGAGTCAAAGCCATTAGAAGCGCCAAAATAATAGTAAACAACAGAATTACAGAATAGGTAAGCCACTTTAAAAAAAACACCGACAACGCTTAGTATTTTGAGCGGGAGATTAAAGTGAATATTTTTCAAGAGGTAACCCATTTCTAGAAATGCATGATTTGGACGTTGTGGAGCGTCAAGTTTTGCGAATGGTTCGGATATGTTGATGCATACCACATTTCGTTAGGAAACCCAACTATAACATCACACCGTGCTGTATTTTTTCAAAAGGGGTTCAAACTCTTGACATCCTACTTGAATATAGAGCATACATCGGCGTAGAGACATGCGCACATGATTAAATATGTGCGGTTGTGTGCTCAGGATTTCAGTTGCAGCGTGGATTCGTGCGATAAAGTCCTCCTCCGATGATACAGGGGTAGCATAGTACACCATAGTCTTCATGGTATCCCACAGAAAATTGTCAAGGAGTATAAGATCAGGTGACTGCGGTGGCCAAGGCACAGGCCCCCTCTACCAATCCATCGATTGGGGTATGTGGCGTCCAGATTAATATGAAAGTGAGCTGAAGCTCCGTCGTGTTGCAGCCACAATATTCCGATGAACCTGAAGTGGCACCACATCAATTAGAATAGCACAAAAGAGAGGTATGTCAGTCCTGTTACTGATTAGCAGTAGATAGGGCCTAAGGATCTGGTCAGCAGTTATCCAGCCCATACGTTCACATTGAACTTGTATTGGTTAACTACTTCTTACCACTTGTGCACTCAGATTTTCGCCTGCCCAAACATGAATGTTGTGCAAACGTCGACGCACCACAACGTCCAAACCATGTATTTCCAGACATGAGCTTTAATCTCTCGACCAACATACCAAGCACTGTCGGTGATTTTCCTATATATGTACACTTTATAGGATACGGAATCTCAATAAACAAGATGTACGAAGACTTATAAAGTAATATACAGAAATATGAATATATAATGGGCTGTATATAAAAACATTTCAGGAAATCAATGAAAATTTAAACAAAGACACGACTACATAGTGTTATTTTCAATCCAACTCTACTTAACGGAAGTGAAATGTGAGTTCCAAAAGCAAAATTGTAACATCAGAAATTAGATTTTTAAGATCAACTCTGGGAGTAACGCTAAGAGGCGGGATAGGGAATAAAGATATAACACTTAAAATTATAACCAGTATTATTGAGGACATTCAAAAATATCGGAATAAATGATTAGACCACGTATGCAGAATGGCCTCTGATCGCCTCTCTGACAATTGTTCATTTATAGACCAGATGACCAGATGACATTGGGAAGAACAGTTTTAATAATTTCTTAGCTTAGGAACCAGATTTTAAGTATTCACGCTTATGTGATGGGGGAGGAAGAAGAAGAAGACTCACACAAATAGAAATAGAAGAAGTAAAAGAAGTTGTCTGGATTTCTAAATGAGAGCTATAGCTCGGCTATTCTAGCAATTCATATAAACTTGGTGAATTTTTTATAAACATTCACATAATAAGAGTCCAATATTCTGAACGATATATTTAAAATAGGCAAAATAATATAGCTGTAATTAATAAAAATACAATGCAAAGTAAAACCCAGGTTTTAAAGTTTATACCTAATAAAATTATTGGAAAGCTGCTCCAGAAATAAGCATCTTAAATATAATTCACTGAAATCATGGAAATAATTTTCAGCCCAACAACATCGTTGCTGTTGACTGGAATTTGGTATTACTTTTACCTGAAAATCTTATTTTCTCTGCCTACAAGCATTTATTTCAGTAAATCTAGGAAACCAAAATGACTCAGTTCATCTATCGTGAAATTTGGAGCAGAAAGATTAAAGTTGGAAAGGTAGAATCAGACGACTGAAAAATTCAATGCCATAGCCGGTGGTTAGAGCAACCGGACGGAGACCGGGAGATCCGTGGTTCACATCCCGGCTATGGCATTGAATTTTTCAGTCGTCTGATTCTACCTTTCCAACCGTGTCCAACACACGGCTTGTGTGGAATTAATTCCAGAAAGATTAAGCTTTCATTTAAAGATCCCCTTATGATCTCTGTAAAATCAAATTAACAACAAATTACATAATATATCAGAATATTGACTATTGACTATTCTGTAAATGTATATTCTCTAAATCGGTGATTTAGAGAGTTAATCTGGAAGTTTTTCTTCTAGTCTATAAATTTTCAATGATATAATTTCGTTGTTAGATCAGGTAGCGGCTATATAATCTACCGAATAGCTGAATTTAAATGTGCATTTACCTTCACTTGTGGAAATAAAACACGATGAGGAAGACAGACTTGGAAACCAATGTAGCAGTGATCAGCTTCATTCCTTCTGGACAACAGGATCATACCTGAGGGAACAGTGGTTTCATTATTATTAGAACATCATATAGAAACAACGTATATATTTCTTCAAAACATCAGAAACGTACATAAAACACCGTATCAGAATTTTAATCAAGGATTCCTTGGACCCATATTTTAGTTAAAACTAAAACATTTATGCGAAAACGAATTCTTTATAGCATAAAACCCCATTTTTATTCTAAATTTTGAAGCTTAATTCCAAGAATAATTTAAAACACATCTTTAATATAAATTGAGTGCAAAATGTCCCTTACAGAGCAGTTTTTTTCTTACTTATAAGAAAGCTGACATACTAGTAATTTTGTATTTCTTTCCACAACGTTAAAATCATGAGCACAATGGAATTGTTAATCCTAAAATCTTATGAAACTCTAGCTCTGAAAACTGCAGTAACGTTTATAACTGTTTCAAAAATAACCTAAAATCAAATTAAATGCTTAAAATATTGAATTGGCGAATGGTAGAATTCCCATTATGAGGTAAAGAATCCCCACCACTATATATGTGTGTGTACTTGCTTATAAAATGACATTTTAAGACATGAATGAACTTAAAAAATCGGAAGGAAATTGATTTATAGATATTTGTTCCCAAAAAAGCATACTTCATGGCTATAGGGGGACTACTTTTCTTTTTACAGATTTTTAGCTGTACACAGTAACGTGTTGTTATTAGTTTTAACACTCTTAAGGCTTACTCGTATTGGTTTCATAGCTTTTGAGTTGTTGGAGGCATTTGGAAAATAAAGTTAATTTTTTCTAAGTATATCTATTCCCATAAAATATAAGCTACAGACATGAAAAATGTATACCATACTTAACAACAAATAAATTAAAATCACAGGCATCTTTAAATACATGAACGACCTACAAAAATGATTCGCTCAGCAGGGTTTAAAATATGATTTTTAATTTATAAATCACAAATCTTATTTCTTAATTATTAAAATATCGCATTTTATTCATAACAGGATTTTGCAGTAAAGATTTCCGATTCTAGTATGGGAATTGTAGCATGCTATAACATTTTAAATTAGGATACATTTTAAAATGTATGTCTCAAAAATTAAAATTTGGAAATATAGATGACTGTTTATAATGTTTAATAGCATAGCATATTTTCAACATAACAAGAGAATATCAGTATATTCTCTTACTGAAATAATACGATAAACGTTATTATGGTTTCTGGTATTATTAACTATAAGAATTGAAGAATTGTAGTTGCTTTCTTCTATGGGTGTATTTTATATTCCAGCGCACCGGAATGAAATTATTTAAAAACCCATAAGAAGAATACTGAATTCGGCGTTCAATGGAATTATCGCTGAAGTTCAGACTAAGGAAATAAACCTTCAGCAGGATATTCGATTTTCTGTTTATCCTTATAACACTTAACAAAACGTATAAAACCGCTATGTCATTTCATACCTACACGTGCGAGCATCACGATTCATTAAAAGCTAAAGCTTTCTAACTTACAGAACAGCATTATGACGTATATGGTAATCAAGAGAACATTGCCTAATTACATAACATTGAAAGTAAAGACATCGACTTCTCAACCTCTTTCTCTCTCTCTCGCTCGCTCCATTAGTCCTTGCTGCTATCTGATCATCACTCTTGAAGGATGAAACATTGTTTTTTAATTTTTATACGATAATAATGCAATAATTGTTGCTGTTATAATAGCAATTTGCTTCTTAAGCTAGATCCCAAATTCGTAGAGCAACAGAATTTTGGAGAAATTAGGAGGACGTCTAATTTTTATTAACAAACGGAGAAATAAGTGTACAACATGGGATATAATACAGGAGAATACCAAGACTCATTGAAGAGCAGTGATTCAAAATACAACTCCCTTAAGTTAGTATAGCGTACGAGAAGTAGTCCATAATGTGAAACTTGAACATAGAACACAATAAAATTCATTTTGCAATTTACAGTTTTTATGTGAGAAGATTGAAATGGGAAAGTTGTTTCAAATAGAGAGTGATTTGTAAGACCGCTAATCAAGACATTTCCCGAAGGGTGAACACGTTGCTAGTTGCCGATATACTCACCGGTCAGAAGCGGTGGGACCGTATTCCTGTATTTCTCGCGGTTCCAGTACATATAGTTGAAGTAGTTATTTGCAAAGTCATGAAATGAATTTTACTTCGAAAAGGGTGTTCATAAACTCGAGATCTGATATTTATAATACCCTTGTATACGTCCCTATATTCGCTATTAAAAAACATGAAAGAATGAATCCTCTTGTGTTTTTTTGAGAAGAAATATCTTAAGCGTAATCTCCAGATAATTATCTTTGTTTATATATTACCATTTCAAAGGTACTCGAAATATACTATTCATTCTAAGAAGTTCAGTCTTCTATTCAATATCCGTTGATCCCGATAAATATCTGCCTAGAAATGTTTCAAACTTAGAAGCATACATTTTTCAATGTGTAGGTTAGAGTAGCTACACTAAACTGTTATAATGTTATATATATATATATATATATATATATATATATATATATATATATATATATGTGTGTGTGTGTGTGTGTGTGTGTGTGTGTTTTTAAGGGGTATGGAAGTAAGTTTTGAAAAGTATGCAATTTTATCCAATTATTTATATACTTCATTTACTAAATAAACATTTTGACTATAAGCAGAATACAAATCGAACCACGATTTTAGAAATTAAAATTATTTCCAAATCTTAATGTATAAATTAATCATTTAATGCACATTAAGTTTGAGTGCAGAAAACTTATATTTTTAAAACATTTATTTTTTGAGAATAAATTAAGAAAAACATATTCACAACGAGCAACTTATTTTGGACACGCAAAAATACATTTTTCAGAGTTCTATATTTTTGTACACTAAGAAATCGCGTTCTAAATGTTACCGTTAAAGGTTCCTCAGATATTGTTGGTGACACAATAATTTTTATCATGTGTGAGGATGGGCTCTAAATGTGATTATTTTTAAATGCACGGAACAGTTTAAACATTTAATACAATAATGTAAAGAAACTTTACCTTTTCTAAAATGATTTTCTATTGTAAATGCATCTCTGGCCTAATATCTAAACCATCCTTAATGGCCTAAGGATTAATATTATTGAAAAAATTAATATCTTAGCTCCACTAAACTCAGTCCAAGTGTACGATAGTTTTTTGATTATAAAGAAGATAATTTTCAAACTTTATGTGTATATCGAAGTTCAAATACACCAGAAGCAGTTAATGTCTAAAAAGAAGCTCATTGGTCATGAACTATATATTTTAATAAAACTACTTTTTTATTGTGGTTGGCTTCTATATTTTGTAGTTAACTAGCTACATAAATGCAGTGTGAATGTATACGTTGGATTTCTGATCCTAGTATGTGAAGCATAATACTTTAATGAAAACCGTTTGAGGCATTTTAAAAAGAATAAAATACATCGAAATATTTCTATGTAAAATGTTAATTGAGCTTGAGAATTCGTCGAAAATGTTGAACTTACATCCTTAAAACTTACAACTTATTATGAAATCTACTATGTACATTATTCTCTTCCCATCTTTAGACATGCAACACATATGCTTCTTACGATTCAGGAGCCTCAAAATGATGTATTTCCTGTGTTATTCATATCCAATTTTTGGGTCAGAACAATCTTTTCTCTTCCTAAGTTAAGTGGTAGAGGAAATAGGCACCCATAAGATTCTGTTTGGGAAAACGTGGGTGAATAAATATTTCAGGTAACGCGTTTTCCAAGATTTTATAATGTGCTGTACATCTGAAGTGATTCTAAATGGCCTGAGGTATTAAATGAGGTTTCATTAACTGTTAAAGCGGGTGCCTTAGCCAACAGAGAGCACATGATGTGCAAGGAAACAATGCCTCTGACTAGCAAATACATCTAACCCAGCTAGAATTTCAAGATGATTAGAAGAAAATGAGTAAACCTGTCATCCAGTAAGCAAGGAATTGTAACTTTCGATTATGCATTTGTTCTGATCGTAGAAGTGTTTTTCTAAGAAGAGGATGATACAGTCTTTAGGGTGTTTAACACACTTGAGAATAATTCTTTGACTCCATCTATTTTAATGCCTGTTGTGTCATTTTTAGTTTCTCTACTACGTGTAGTAAGTAGGGGAAGTACTGTATTCCACCCAAACATCCACCGGAAAAAATTTGTTTTGAGGCCCACTGGAGTCAAAAAAGCATTATTAGAAAAATACCCATATATTTGTTTGTGTCTAAGAAAAGCATAACTCAAAAACCAATAGGCAGTTAAAAACCAAACTTATTTAGGTTCAACATCTAACACAGATGTGACACGAAGGTTTTCAAGAAAATCACACGGCCCAAAACTACCCTTTACATGGAAAATGTTTAGAAAATTTGAATTTACTCAAAAATGCCTGCAACAATTTTGATTAAAATACCATATGTTTAAGATATACTCATGACATATAAATGCATGTATTAAATTTTCTGTAAATAGCCTCTCTGAATGCCTTTTGCATTAAGTAGTAAGAGATAATACCTAGTACACAAAAATGTAGATCTCGTTAAAGCATGCAATTTATATCAAATATATTTTTGTGCCTTTAACCATTTCTGAAATATTCCTTGTTATTTGTTTTCATTTTAAAATATTTATATTTTCTCAATACGAAGTTATTTGTCTTCTTTTTTCCCTTGACCATGCAAAGAGAACGAAAATTCAAAGTTTTCACATAGCGACCAGATCTAATCCCTTGCACTTACTAGGAAATATAAAACAATTTCTGCAAATGTTTATCTCAACATGAAGTATACAGAAGAATAAACGTTTGCAAGAATATTTTGTACAAGAGTGAGTACAAAAAGTCATGGGAGCGCAACGCATCAGATTTTTATTGTCTATGTTCTTAAAACAACGTAATGATTCTATGCTAACAAGAGCTTCATTGGAAAATTGTATGCAACTACAATTGCTGGTGAATTGGTGGGATGTAGATTTTGAGGATAATTCCCCTACTTCCCGTAATGGATGCATCGTTTGCTACCGTTTATCGGAAGTAAACCAAATGTTCCTTTAGAGCAGTGAGCAAAATGTTAGCGATCCCTTATTACGTTTATTATTACGCAAATTTTTCAGACTGTAATGAAACACATCTGTGCAAAAAGGCCAAAATTGCCAAAATTCATAAATATGGAATTTAGGGTTATTAAGCACTACAAACTTTCTACTTTAGCTCTAAGTACATTTATAGCATTACTACCTTCAAAAAAGCCGTACAATGACTTAAACGTATGCCTGTAGGCCAGTTTCCTATAATTAAAGAAAACTATAAGCTTTGCACATAAAGTGAACAGGCCATTCAAGAGAGGTATCAGGAATATTCAAATACTAAATTAGCTACAGAGGAGCAGAAAAATAATGAGGGTCTCTATATGCGCAAAATTCTTTTTAAACAGCATTAAGTCAGAGTAGGGTTGGTAAAGCGTTATAAGTTTTTAACTCATTTTTCGAGTTTTCATTTGTCGATACATTTTCATTTTCATATTGTTTCACACGATGTACTTTTCAGTATAAATCAATGAAATTGTGTATACCTCCTTATATATAACGAATATAAAAATGATGAGGTGAAGATTTTGTGAATATGCTTAGTTGTGGCCTATTTAAACGATAACATTTATATTGAGTAAATTAAAAAACTTGAAGTCTCATATTTAACATTTATGTTTTCCCAAACTAGTATGTGAATTAAAAATGCATCTCTGCAGTTTATTGATATAGCATCAAAGAGTTTAATTATTTCATGTTACTTTTTAAAGAAATAATTGCATAGTGTAGAGCAATTTTTCAAAACGGTAACAATTAGTGAATTTAAAACATATAGAACTAAATTAAAATAATATTCGAAAATTTATGCACAAATTATGCATTAAAATTTGATTACTGTATTAAAATTTCAAACTAATCTACTTGTAACTGTGGGTTTTAGAAATATAATGCATGGATATTCCTTAAAAGAGTTTAAAATAGGAAATTAGTAGTTTTCTGAACTACTTCACTTTTGTGAAAGCAGAGCATTAATAGAATCACCTGAGAGTATGTTTTTGGTTAATCGTCCCAATTAAATTGCGGTGTTAAGAAGGTTTCATTGAAATACAGGTAACTACTATATCTGAGAACATACGTTCTGTTGTATTAAATCATATTTTATTTGTCAAATTGACATTTTAATTTCACATATAGTTCGACTGAAAAAGTAATACGAAAGTTTGATGGATAAATTCGCGAGCAACAAAATTACGGTGTAGCTATCTTCAGATAATCTAGAGCCAGATTTACATTATTTTAACTATTTATCAAGTGACTACAATATTAAATTATGATAATACAAGTAAAAATGTATAAAAAATCAATACATAAGTATATCAATTAGTTATATCATGACTCCACTCATTGCATCATTGAAAATGAATTTATTCTCTATGAAACCTATTCAAGCCTTTAGTTTCAGCACTATAAATTTACAGTTTTATAATCACCACTGAAAGTGTTTGGTAACAATTAATGCATTGCTGAAGACAACTCATGGCTTACAGTACAATTAAATACACAATTAGTCAAAAAAGGCCCAAGAAGTTATTTAGATGTTTCGGTGTTTACTTTTAACAGTTCACACTAAATAAATAGCGGTAAACGCGAAAAAATGAAAGTGATAAAACGAAAACGATAAAACTGTGGTGTGGAGAGTTGCAATTACTTGAAATTGTTGATATTCTTATACCAAAGGGTATATTCATGAGCTAATTAGCCAGAATTACTTACTTGTTCTAATCTATTTTGATATTCAGAACCTTTGCTTCTTTACATGATATTGGATTGCGGCGTAGTTTTGCTGCCCTCAGCATTATTTGAGGTGAATGTGTATTTTTAGAACTCCAGCTACTGAAAAAAAGAATATTAATGATACTTAATATCTTAGTTTATTATATAACTTACTTTGTATTTATTTTATAACTTTTCCATTCATATTAATTCCATTAAGAAATAATTTATTCAGGAATAATTAAGTATGTCAAAACAAATTTTGCAAGAGATGCAATTTTTGTCTGTATGCAATCCAAATGATAACAAAATATTCTTAATACTAGTATAAAGTATTTAGTAATAGCGATCCGATTTTACACACTTAAAAATTATTTAGCTAGTTTGCATCGTGGATAAACTTTATTAAAGCATGATGATCTTTGTTGATTGTGGAATTCAACTACTGTGTATTTGCTGTTTTTCAGCTACATTACTTGATGTTGATATAATATATTTAATTTACAAGGGTATTACATAAACTATGTTATCCATAACAATTTGAGAATTTAAAACTGCATTACAAAAATAACAAAGAGGCATCGTTAACAAGCAACAGTAAGTGTCATCAGTTTGAGGCCCGAGGGAAAGCCACAGACAGTAAGGAATAACTGCGTTTATCTGGTTCCTATCAAGGCTAATTTTTATTTATGGCTACATAATTTCTCTATTGCTTTAACGTATACCATAAATAACTCAAAGTTGGTTAAAATGATGAAGAGCATGGGATTAGCAGAAAATTACATAAACTATAAAATTGGAAAGATGGCCTACCTGATGTTTCTTGAGATGAGAGGTTTATTATTCTATGTTTCTTTTATACATATATTAGTTAAAATATTCCTGAATTTTCTGTTGGTTTTAAATTAAAAACTTTAAATCACTGTGTTTGCATCAGGAGCTTTTATTGAAACTTAAAGAAACAAGTATTACTCTGATTTCGTTTATGTGAAATACGAGAAAGAATTTAGGAAATAAATGAATTAGTATTAGCAAGATAAATAATGAGTTGGATAGGGTTTAATCACTTACCAATATATAAATAAATGAAAAGCAGAAACATGTCAAATACATTATAGTGAAGATATAAACAACAAACTCTTAAATTACATAGTATTCATTTTTTGTATATTTGAATATTTTGGAACATTTTTGTAAAAAATGAAATGCAATTGTTACATTTTTATGTGTAAATTAAAATTTCTCAAGGCTTCCATTAGGCTGGGATTTTCTATGACTATAAAAATTGTGGAAGTTAATGATAAGTATATTTCAAAATATCCGACGTTTACTATTGGGCATGTTTAATTTGATTTAATGTAATATAATTGCGCCCAGCTTAAAAGAGAGAGAAAGAGGAAGCAAAGAAATAATAGTAAGTTTTGTATAGTGTTTTAGTCATAAAAGTTTACTGCCAGAATTGTGAATACATGCGAACGGGATTGTTTGTCTTGCAACTAATGCTTTAGAAGGGTCAAAGTTGTGGGTTCCGAAATATTTTTACTACGAGAAATTCTGTAGGTATTTACAATAACATAAGCAGCAGCTAGTACTTGTATAATGTAAAATATAGTGTGTTATGTTTATTACGGTGCTCTATTCTCAGATACAGATGACAAAATTTTATTATTTGATAGAAAATCTTGGGGTTACACTTGTAATAACGCAGATATAGGAATAAAAATAATAAAAAAAAGCTTGATTCGATTTTATTCCATTAAATACCAAAAACACAATAGCCATATCCTTCTATCCTTCACCTGTTGTCCTCAAACCCCTTGACTCCCTACTTAACATTAAAATACATAATTATGACTGCGACCTTAATATTTTTAAATATGGTGTTACAAACGAATCATCTAAATTGTTGTCTAAATCGTCGAATTGTTGTGACAGTCCCGGAAAGGTAAGTTTAGGCTTGAATATATAATCAGAGTATGTCATTGTGAGCGCATCTTTTGCTATCCATAATCGAAAATTATCCCAAAAAATTATGGTTAATGTTTCATTGAACGAAGAGAAGATAAATAAAAATATTTAGAAATCATAATGGACCAGGACATACAAGGCGACAAGGACATAACATATACATGCAATAGATTTCGTCAAACCATTATCTGTATCACACTTCGGACATATTTGCCTATTAATATTATGTTACTGATATAGTTATCTCCAGTTAAACCTCCATCATTATATCTTTCTTATTATTGCAAAAAACTTTAATTAAAATAATAAGTCTGAAAAGAGTTCATTAGCCAACAGAGGTTCTGTTCTCTGTATTCGGCGTACTCAAAATCTACTACATCCATCTTGGTTTATTAAATTATATATGTAAAACACACATAAATGTCTGTTGTCGCTTTATTTACAAAAGTAAAGAATCCAAATATGTGTGCTTGTTTGAATCCAAGTCTTTAATGAATTGAAGCCTTGAATTACAAATATATTTTGGTCTATAGTTATACGAAGCAATGGTATATACGTACAGGGAGGACCATTTAAGATGAGACTGTACAATATCTCCATAATTAAGCGTTGTAGAAAGAAAATTTTAATAAAGTTTGCTTGATATTATGGAGGAAAGTAAATGCCATTGGTCGTGTTTTACTTACATGACATAGTGGTGGTCATTTTAGGGTGAATTTAAATTTTTTAAATATTAAGTTTAATACCGGGATTAACATTGTGATGATTTTTATTTCTTGTAAATATAGCAACCACACCTTGGTTATATTAAGATTTTGAATTTGTGTTTTAATAATTTTAGCAAGTTATTCTGTGATTCGCCTCAAATGAAATACCTTTTTATTCAAATAAAATGTTCCTGACAATTATTTTTTACCGCACAACCGAACGGGATGGCTCAGGAGGTAAAGTCTGTGACCCGCAAGGACCAGAGTTCAAATCGCCGGAGCCGACCAACCAGACCGAAGGTTTTTTCATGGTTTTCCTCGGTCGCTAGGCGAATGCTGGGTTGGATAATTTGATTCGCGAATTTTCCTGGAATTCCTGTCATCACTACATTTCATTTTCTTCTTCTTTACGCTATACCAGGCATTGGGCTGATCACTCTTCCTGGATATGCTATGATCCGGTGTTTGCTTGCTCTTCTACAGGCTACTGACCCAGTGTATTGGCATGCAAGTCCTTGGTGATGTAAATTTTAAAGAGGAGGGTAATCCGTTAAAGGAGAAGTTCATTTTAGTTCATTATTTAATAAATTTATGTTTTTACACACTTTTAGCTATGGCTTACTTTTGGCGAGGAATCCCCGTGAAAATCTTCTCCTTCAGGGGTTGTGCAAATACTTAGTCTTTAGTGTTTCTATATTTTTCTATTTATGCGGTAATTTTCTAGCAACATATTAAAGTAAATATGCGGAATTACCGAAGGTATGGAATGTTTGCAAAATAAACTCATATTCTTAATTTTGGGAGCTGTGCATAGAATTTGTTTTCAATATATTCATTGATGAAGTAAAAATATGTATTTCATATCCTAATTGTAGAATGAAATTTTAAATTTATGAAAACTGTTTGCTAAGATTTCAGCTTACAATTGTTAATTCAGCGGGAACTAATGTTACAATTAATACCCTAAACCTTTGATTGTTATTGCAAAATATTTTCTTTATAGAATAACCTCGAGTTTGCAGTGTACACTTAGATAACACTATTAGGGTATCTTTATAGGTAGATTGCGAATGCAGTATGCTGGATCTATTTAAATACTACGTTGTTATTTGCATATTTGTGATCGCTTCACAAGTGAAGGGATGAAGGATAATGTTTCTAACTCGATAATGATTGTTATTGCAAAATATTTTCTTTACAGAATAACCTCGAGTTTGCAGTGTACATTTAGATAGCAGTATTAGGGTATCTTTATAGGTAGATTGCGAATGCAGTATGTTGGATCTATTTAAACACTACGTTATCTGCATATTTATGATCGCTTCACAGGTGAAGGAAGAAGATAATTTTTGGAACTCGATAAATGGGATAGAAATATGCCGGCTTGAAATTTATATTCCCGGTATAATTTTCAGAAGCTTAAAGCAGTAATCCAATTTTCTGTAGCCTCGCTAAAAGGACATACTCGTATATTATACAAGATCATAGTCGATAAGATAATACTGTAATTGTGAACCACTGCAGGAGTATTAAACAAGCATGATGAGAGCATAATATTATACTTACAGATTCTATATTTAGTTGGTCTCTATAGGCTTTTAATAGCATAATTATTAATTAAAATAAATTTGATGTGTTACACTCAAGAAAGTCTTTCTCCTCTCAAATTATTTGATTTTCATATATATTCTTATGTGTAAGAAGGTCATTCTCGTCTACTAATCTGTTGATTAAAATAAGTGTTTCCTGAATGGTTTCAATATACAGTTTGTAGAAGCTATAGATACAAAAGCATACAGTACGCCAAGATAACAGTCAAATGTTTAAAAGGTAGGTCGCTAAAAGCTGGACTATAATAGTAATAAGACAAATGTTTGAAATGGCAAATCAACAACACAGAATATCTCGTTATTTGCAAAAGATACAAAGCAGTTAATAAACATAAGTTGAAAATGTTAGCAACTATAAACTTTCTGTAGAAAACTTTTGCATATTAAAGGCTCGTAGTTAAATAAAATTCTTTAAAATGTAACAAACATGAAGAAACTAACGATATTTATCGAAAACTAACGACATACATTTTATACTTTATATCGATATTCTGTTCATAATAATTAGAGTTGCTTTTAAAACACTAAACTAGAGGCACTTTTCTAAGTAAATAGTAGATTAGGGAGGAGAAATCTTGTAAAAACCTTAGTGTCCACTTTTTCAAAAATGTCGAGCTGATATAGCTAGATATTTATCCGGATTTTTATTTTGAGTTATCCACAGACACACATACACATAGAAGCTTAAAAAAGCGTTTTTGGGTTCAGAGAGTTTACGCAAAATCTCGCTGGCAAATGTTTGGTTGGAACATGGTACTTCCTCTACCTTCTATAGGTAAACCGTAGAGAAACTAAAAAGGAAGGCTCACTAAATTAGATACATACGCATGAAAAGTGTCTTAAATTTTAAAATGCTTGAAATTACTTGTATTGACATATTTTTAAAATAATTTTAGAAATCTAGTTGTTAAAAGTCTACGCCAAAAATGGTGAAGCCGGTTAAATCTTCATATTTTAAGCAGTTTAAAAAACTTTGAGTAAAAAAGCATAGATACGTAGCTGAAGATTTTTCCAAAACAATTCCCATTACATATAGCTACGCCTCGTTTTTTTGTTAAAAAAAAATCATATGACTCGGAGTTGAAAAGAGAAAATTGCAGTTGGTTCGGGAATATACGCGAGAATATGGCCAAAATGTGCATTAATTATCACTCAAAAATTTTCGTTTTAAATGTACGGGGACTCAAAGAATAGGAACCGGAATTTAAAAGTTACTTCAACAGTTATTCAACTAATCTGATTAATACCTTTACCGCGGAAGGATTCCTGTTTAGGGATGCATGACATATGCAAAATTTGTAGATTATATAGGGAGGAAGATCAGAAAGACTACATTTCTCTCCATGATCGTAAATGGGAAACTTTTGACCCAATACTACGAATATCATGGGAATTTTGTGAAATAATTCTAAGAGGAAAAAAGGAAGATTGTAAGCAAGTAAAAGCTATTCTTGACACTGCTTAAAATATACAAGGTGGAAAGGAACAAAATTAATCATTCCAGTTTAAAATCAGTTCGTGAAACGTCGGTAAACACCAGAAAATGTGTAAACGTTGACGTGTTAACTTCAATATTTCTATTAATTCTATTGTATTATTTTAGTTTTATAGCATTATTGCATTTATTTTACATTTTAAAAACCACTCCCGTGGCATAGAGTATGCGTTTACTAAAACAGTGACCGAAATGCTTCTAATAATTTTCGATTTTGGATTAAGAATTAACATTAACGTATATACCAAAAATCATATTGAAATTGTTTTTTTTTGTTTTGTTTTTGTTTGTTACTGTGTGTGAGTTTAGGTATCGTGTGTGACGTTTATATAGGAATAATTAAATCGAATTTTAAGGAGCTTGGTATATTTCATATCTTATTTACAATTAGGTTATATGGAATCGTATTTAATTTTCCCAAAGAGGCGGGATTTTAATGGGAAGTAAATTAAAACTAAAAATAAATATTACGCTTAGTATTCAATTCTGAAATCTCCTATATAAAATTCTTGTAAGCACAACTAAGATATACACTACTATTGAAATCAAATGCATCTTCGCAACTCACCTGTAAGATATATCTCAGAATCGCTTTGAAGGTGTACAGGATACCTGAACCAGATGAAAGGTTCACACATGGCTTAAACGGCAGGAGCGTCGGGATCCGAATTTCGAGTACCGTATAATTAAATTTTCTAAGAGTGACGTTTCTCTTTGGGATATAGAACGTGAACTAAACCAGGGCTCTCATATAATATTTTATTTTATAAATAAATATCTTGTCGGCTTGATAACCATGTAAGTGATACAACGCACTATCTCTCTAACAGAATAAAATAAGTGAGGGGAAAGTGCGAATTTTCTGCGTGAATCCTCTCATATTTATTAAGCAAATTTCAAATACTTTAGTGGATGGAATTTTGAGGATGTGGAACCAAAATATTGAATTCATTTATTATTTTCTCTGTCTGTATCTCGTAGTTAGTGGAAATATTATTTGTTGAGGATCCCTGAATAAGAAAAGCATTTTAGAAAAAGATCCGCGTATGTCTGTGTGTGTCTATGAAAGCATACTAAAAGACGTTTAAGTTTAGCACTTTCTAGATTTTTAAGTAAATCACCTTTACATGGAAAATTCTTCGTTATCTATAATTATCGTAATTATAGAGAACATTTGCTTATAATATTTTGACTAAAATAATATAAGAATTAGCATTACAAAGAATATATACATAAAAATCTTATTGGAAAAATAAGTAATTATTCCGAAATTAACATCATACTCTCCAATAATTTTTCTATCCATTTTACAATATGTTAAAAATAATAAAAATTAGCCATTCATTTGGGTGCATGTAATTATAATATAATCATTGGGGTATAAAGCATCCCAAGCGCCTTCTAATGTTGAGAAATCTGGCGCACCTGTTTTGGGTTTAAAGTATGGTGTATTGCTATTGGGTTCGACTTGAAAGTATCCTAGGTTTATACAACAGATGATAAGGTATCAATATGTGTTCGAGTTTCTCATGGAAGTTCAGGGTAGAGTGCCGGCAAGGAAGGTTCGTCGCTCGAGTCCCAGTTATCACAATGAATCTTGCGAAAGAAATTAAGTTTGCAGGAAAAACTGTACCAAAGAAGTCTTTACACAAAAATATGAAGAGTTCTTGATATAGATTTACGAATACTTGAATTATGAATCCGTTACGTGTAACATCAGTGCGAGTGGCAAGGTGAGGCAACCTTGATGCTTGGAATCTACATCGCTTTAGAGGTGTAAAAACAAAGGACTACGCTTGTGCAAGAAACCAGTTCACTTACCCTAAACCTGGCAGACTAAATACAAAACATGCACCCACGCAACAACGTCTGGAACATACAAGAAGAGATTCTTAACGTAGCCAAGGTCAGCAACTGGCCTACAGACCTACTTCGGCATCCAAACTGCTCCAGCAAGATGCTGCATCTCTTCTCACACCAAGTATCTGTGAACACATATAGTACCTTAAGCATTTAAATTTATGTGGCCTTGTCTTAGCGAGATAGCAAAGGACTAAAACTGGAAGAGGGAAAGAAACAAAAACACATTCTCTACCAGTTATTATCCACAAATATTTCTGATACAATATGTCAGCCATATAAAATTACTGTATCTACTTTACTTAATTATGATAAACGTATGCCATATTAGGCAACATGAACTTGTCTAAAAAATATGCGAAATCAGCATTTAATTGTTGTATTTTTTTTCTCGGCGTAAACCGCGCCACTCTGGTGTCCTGGGTTGGACACTCCAGTTGAATGAAACAGAAACACACCTTGGGTCTATAACTATAATAATAGAAATATTCGAGAAAATACGGGAGTTTTCTATGATGCATGCCGTCTCGTGAATAAGAGCGCAAAAATTGCAGTTTAATTTGATAATCTCCTTAACGCTAATAGTTATTATCATTTAATTAACATTTTAGAAGGCGCAAACCAGTTTTTCTCATAAATAAATGCAATTATTTATTTTATAAGTAATACGAAATAGGTTCTCTTTGTAATTTACAACTGTATTGTTTATTTGCCGTTACCTATAACCCCTGGATCCACATGAGTTGTAAACACACCAGTGGTTAAGAATAAAATGGTCAGACGAGAAGACAAGGATTTATACAATTCAATTTGATAACTGCTAAGTTTAAAGAAGAAAGAAAATCCGGATTGCAAAATATGTTTAGATTATTAAGTTTATTAACTATTTCACCTTATCGTCAGATCTAATGTTGCTAATTATTGCATATAAGAATTGTTTATTTTTAGAGACTTTTTTCATGACTGTCTTGACTGTGTACGAGAGCTGTCTCAGAGTACCCGACCTCACAAAGAAAACACAAAAGTTTGGGAAAAAACATCCTTATTTCTCTACATAGTCTCCCTTCAGCTCGATATACTTTTCCCAGCGATGTTCAATAGCTTCGATACCCGTCGAGTTCTGCAAAATAAGCCACCAAATGCAAACTCTACCTCCTCATTGTTCACACATCTTTTACCACCAAGCCACATCTTCAACTTTGGAAACAGAAGGTAATCAAAGGGGGCTAAGTCTGGCGAATAGGGTGCATGAGGAAGCAATTCGAGCTTGAACTCATTGATTTTGGCCATGGTGATAATGGATGTGTGAACTGGTGCATTGTCTTGATGAAACAGAACTTCTTTTTTGCTAAATGCGGCCGTTTTTGCTTTATTTCATCATTCAAACGCTGTAATAAGTTTGCAAAATAGTCGCCATTGATTGCTTTTACTTTTTGAAGATAATCAATGAAAATTACTCCACACACATTCCATAAAAGCTGACGCCATGACCTTGCCTGCAAATGGAACTGTCTCACCTTCTTTGGAGCCGATTCTCCCCTTTCAATCCACTGTTTTGACTGTTCCTTCGTCTCAGGTGTGAAGTGATGTACCCATGTTTCATCCATGGTTATGAATCGACACAAAAACTCGGCTTTATTGCAGCGAAACATCGCCAAACACTCGAGTGAAACATCTTCACGGTGCTGCTTTTGTTCCATTGTGAGTAAACGCGGCACCCTTTTTGCGCATAGCCTTCTCATGTCTAAATTTTCAGTCAAAATGCGACGTACAGCACTTTTTGAAATGCCTACAATGTCTGCTAGCTCGCGCACTTTCAGTCGATGGTCATCCAATAGCATTTTGTAGATTTTGATCACAATTTCTGGCGTGGTCACCTCATTTGGTCGATTACTGCGATGTTCGTCTTTGCAACTCATATAGCTTCACTTAAACTCTGCCACCCAATATTTTACTGTTGCAAACAAAGGAGCAGACTCCCCCAGAGCAGAATCTAGTTCAGCTTTAATATTAGTTGGACTAACGCCTTTCAAATGAAAGTATTGTAGCACACAACGATGGCCAGTTTTATCCATGTTTACAAATTTGCTGAAAGCGTTCACTATTGATGACTGCCAAGCAATTACAAAACGACGTAACATCATCAAACTTCAGACTTAAGCTTTTTAAGGTTGGGACTTTCTACCATAATCATTTGTTTGAAACAAACCCTATCTATACATCAGGTCGGGTACTCCTGGGACTACCCTCGTATATATTAAAGCTATGTGCCTTTGAGTTAATGTGAGCTACTTTCACCGATGTCATATACTTGATTCTTCTTACTTGCATACTCATTGATATATATATATATATAATTAATATTGTTGATTATACTTTCCGTCCTCATGACTTCCGACTCTAAATTAATAATTCCCGTTGAGCTATAACTAATAATTTACAAAGATCTCTTTAAATCCGTTTGCTTCCGTTTTGACTGCCAGCATCTGTATCTAGCAATATGAGTTGATAAGAAACACCTAAGTTCTTTATTTTGAAATCCTTAGCAGAGGACCTGTTTAATTGAAAGCATTTACATTAATTATGAATATTTATGGGTATTGGGATGTACTGACAACCAAAACTTTTAGAAATATTTAAATACTTTTCATCTATTTAAGTGTAATTCACAAATAATGAGCATTTAGGATTCACGATTGAAGTACACGTAGTGTTTGACTTATAAATATAGAACAGAACAGAGCACTAATTTAAACTGATAAGTTTACAACGTCGGACAATCGGAGGGAACTGACAAAAAAAATTGCCAAAATAAGGAAGAAAATTTCATAATGGAAGGAAAAGAACACCCCGAATTTGATAAACAATAATAGCTGATTTAGACACAAACAGCTCGAGATTTTTTTGCTGATCCTTGCTTACTAGGCAACCAACAATACAGAGATCAGTTATTTCTTTCCCCGCCATCACGAGTCTAAGCGAGTCAGCCCTCTGCTCCATAGCGCACAACTGGCATAGCAGTTTTGTTAGTTGAGAGGCCTTAAGATTTAAATGATTTGGTTTGCCTTTACAGAACTTTCATGTTATTCAGTAAACGGTATTCTAATTGGCGTATTAGCATTTAATATTCCCATGTCATTTGCTAAAATGCATTTATAATAACAGAACAGTTATGTTATACCAAAACCATGTTATATTGAACTGAAATGTTTATATATATATATATATATATATATATATATATATATTATTGAAACAAATATTACGTTTAAATATTTCCAAAGAAATGTGTACCTTTAGATCTCTTTTAGAAAATGAACCTTTAGCATATTATTTCTGTTAAGGTAGTGCCTTATTTACTCAATTGTTTTCATACAGTAGTAACAGTGATTATTTTGCAACAAACATTATTTTTGACCCAAAATATAAACTAAACGTTTTATAAGTATATTCATCTAAGATGTCTGTTTTGTAAGAATGAATTCAAGTACTATAAGTTTCTTTTCATATTTTAAAGCAATATGTATGTGCTTTTCATCCTCTTTAGCTGTTTTTATTACAAATAATTTAGCTACTCTACATAAAATTTAATAACACACTGCTTTCTAGAATTTATTTTGACATATTTAATAAAAAGCTATTAAAATAAAAACAGTTACATATGTACATTGTATATAATCTTACACGAAGTACATTATGTACATGATTGGGAAAACAATTTGAATATTCTCTGTTGTTCTCTGTTTGATAGTTTCCATTCAAGGACTAAGTTCAGCGTATTGCAAGTAACTATCAAGAATAATACGACCTGCTGCTAAGCTTCACACTAAACACAAAGCTCCAGAAAGAGAGGAACTGGGCTTCTGGAATGAGATTAAGAAGCAGCAACAATAACTGTTTTCTCATCTCTAGCCCAAATATACACTACGTTTGTTTTTTAAATAGTGATTATGGTCAATTCTTGAGGTAAAAATTACAGGGAATCAGAATCTGTGAACGGCAGCCATGCACATTCGACTTACCATTTTAATGTACGTATCCTAACCTTTTCTGCTCTCTACAGTTTCAAATTGGAAAAGGTGACCCAAATAGTCTGCACAACATTTTAAGACAGTTTTAACTTCTTATTACTGATTTTGGTGGTATGGAAACTCAATGAACTAATTCGTCCTTCACTGATCTATAATTTTCCACAATGCCGAAACATATTGTTAATAAAATTGGTCACCTATACATTGGCCGCCATTGAGATTCAGTTCAGTGAAATCACCGCTATCATAGAAATCAAATTCATAATTTTAAATAGACAAGTCAACTATAAATTGTACTAACAATATTTTTCAGTTTTTAATTACATCGAATGAGTAAAAGCTAAAATTTCGACAAGCCAAAATGTTTCTAATATCAGATAAAGTTGTTGAAGCTACAAGACATTAAGACTTCATTCAGAGGCATTATGGAGATGACTTGAATGAACTGCAAATCTGAAATTGTTTCCAAGGATTGTAGACGAAAACAGTACAAAACAGGAAATACCTGCAAGTGGTGATGTAGTTGTTGCTTCAGTGAAAAAAGAGTGAAGGTGAAATTTTGAAACTGTTACAGTGATTTGTAAACCTGAAAAGGGCCCACATCTGTACAATAAAATTCATAAAGTTCTCAGTATCTTGAGTTTTTTCCATTAACAGTTTTTATGTTTTATGTTTATTAATTTAGAGTTAGTTTTATGAACTGCATGTCATATACCTAGGAATACTAAGAGTTATACTTTAACAAAATTAACCCAGCACACCACGTGCTATTCAGTTACAAGTACAAAGACAAGTTGCATTCCTTTCTGAACATAATATCCACACTGTGATGATATCGCACCATTGTGCTAACGTGATGAGATATCTCAACATACTTAAATTTCTCTCATCTGATTGAGGGAAAATCTCTATGATGATCTGAATACCTGTGAGGTATCATAACTTAAATGCGACTTTCAAAGTTGGAAGAACTTTTTGTTTAGTTAACCAAATCTGCGGTTCCAGTACCGACAGTAGATTTTAATTTTTCAAATCCTATTCAGCATTATAATCTAACCATAGAAAAAACAACAATAAAACAGTTTAAAAACAGGATTTTGAAATAAGCTATATTATTTTCAATTTAGTAAAGCAGAGAATCCAACAGAGAGTGGTCTGATTACTCGGGATTTTATCGTAAGATGCAGAAGGATCTGGTAATAAATACTTCCTCACTCATATTTTTAGAGTACGAAGCAGCTACATACCATTAATTAAACAGAAGATTCTACTTACTTATAGCTAGAAAAATGCGCAGTTTAATAATTCGCAGTTTTGGAGACATCAGCATTCGTTATTTATAACGAAAACGTTATTGATGATAATAAAAAGAAGTTGCATTCTGTTGTGTGGTATCCCTGTTAGTTAAAACTATATATCCAAATTCTAAAGTTATTATAAACTTAGGCACATCAAAGCCAAAGCGATAATAACAACCAAGGAGTAAGACAAGGATACAGCCTCTCACTCACTTTATACAATATATGTATATGAACTTATAAAGACATGGAACACAACTGAAAAAGAAATCACATTTAACCATAGTGTTATACGCAGTTGATGTAATATGCAGAATAGCGAAGAAAATCTATAGCGCTCTGTTTATAAACTGTGCCAACTGGGCAATAAATATAATTTATATTTCCCTAGAAAAAGACAAAGGTAAGGCCACATATGAAAATACCTAGTGAGAACAAAAATGTGTATTGAAAATAATATTCTGGAACAAATCGTACATTTTAATTAGTTGTGTTGTGAGGTAAGTTTTGATGCGATAGGGATGTAGAAAATAGGATAAATAAATTTCAACAAATATGTGGAACATAACAAGAACTAAGTCCTAAAAGAACATGGTGGTCTCTCTGCTCATTTATGGCAGAGAATTGTGGATAAAAAAATCTGATGTGATACACTCACATGACTTACTCTATCCTCTATTCTTTATTAATGGGTATACAAACTATTCTTACTAAACTTATTTTTCAAACTAGTAAATTTCAATCCAAATAAATATTTGCAGAAATATCTTGATTAACAATTGCGTTAGGATATAAATAGAATAGAGACAGCCAAATGTTTAGGAACTGGATCGTATATGCTGGGCTTAAAATTTTATATTGTTTTCATGCAGTCGTGAAAATCGACGGAATTAAAAACAATGACAAAGTATTGAACAAATCGAAACATTAATGACGGATATCTCAGAAACGGCTGATGCTACATAAAAGTTTATTTGGAATAAATTGTGTGTTTTAAAGAGATCTACATTTCTATGTAGTACGTTTTCGCTTAACGTTTACCAAATTCTTCGAATGAAGAAGACTTCATATATAACTTTAATATATGGTATTTTAATCAAACATATTACAGGAATTTTTGAGAAAATAAAAAATTTCGAAAAATATTCATGTAAAGCGTAGTTTGGGGTGGGGAATTTTCTTGAAAAACTTCGTGTCGCAAAATCAATAACAAATTTAGTATTTTTGCAATTTTTCGTTTTTGAGTTGTTCTGCTCTCTCTCTCTCACACACATACACACACAGAGAACTTTCTCTAGATTCAAGGTGCCTCAAAACACGTATTTTAGGTGAAATCTCGGTATCAAATTTTTTAGTGGAATTTAATACCTTCTCTACCTAATATATCTGTATTAGAGAAAGTAAAAAAAAATAAAAGGATAAAAGTAAATTAACTAAAGCATACACCTGCCTAGACTTAATGAAATAATTATAGAAGAATTGAATATTTACAATTTATATGATAAAATGAAGGAAGTAAACATAATTGGAAAGAGTGTGTGAACAGCATGAGTGTAAAAAGAACACTGTTTTTAATTAATAAGTATAAAATTTTAGGAAAAAGAGACATCGGATGCCCAGAAAAGATGGGAGTAAAGTGAAGAAGCGAAGGCGGAACAGGTGGAATGTCTAATCCTTGAAGCAAAAAGAAGAAATTTCGGTGTAAATTATCCGCCATATACTTTTAAATCAGAAGTTTAACTACGCTCTAGAATATAAAACAAACGTATTATTGTGATGCCCAATAAATTAATATAATGTTAATATTGGGAAACATGATCAGTGTATGAAACTCACAAGACCTTTTCTAAACACTATTCTCTATTTTTGCATATCGTCTACAAATTATTCTTCCAAAAGCTGATTTTTCTATTCATGTCAGTTAATAAAGATAAACGTTTGCAGAAATGGTTTCAATACACATTTCCTTGTGGGTAAAACACGAACACGGAAGGCTAAAGTGATAGGTAAACCATTAAAAGACGAATCACTACTACTTTTGAAGTTGCACTCTTCTTGCACGACATCGCGAGAAACACAAGAATTGTGACCTATCACTTAATAGATATAAACAATTGCAAAATTCAAACTAAGATTAATGAATATGTACGAAAAGTGTTTTACATAAATTATGTGTTTTAACGAATTCTACTTTTTGCGTGGTAAGCTTTTGGCCCTCATTCAATGTACTAGTTATACAAAATTATACAAAATTAATTCAGAATGAAGACAACCTTGAAAGCTATTCGCAGAAAATTGCAGACATGAATATTAACCATAAATCCTACTGTTAGACGTAAGAGATGTTTTTGGGTGGGGAGATTTCCTTTAAAATCTACGTGTCCCAATTTTTTTGCAAGAAGCTGAGTATAAAAACCACCGCGCGCGAGGATACGTTTAACATGCTTTTGGGGGAGGGGGTTCGGAAGACCTCATTATAATGTATTTTCACTGAAATCTTGCTATAGAGTTTTTGAATGGAACACCTTTATCTACCATACCATGTGGTCGAGAATGTAAAACAAGATTAAAATTTTGAATACCGTGTAACAAAGATTTATAGAATTTTTTTTTATTTAAAATCATGCGTACTTTTATAAGTTAAGAAACCTTATGTGTTACATTCACATAACTACTTCTACCTCTAATCGCTTGCTTTTATGTACCTTCTACAAACTTTTCTTAAGAAACCTTACTTTACTATTTAATTCATGTTAATCCAGATTTACGCTTGCAGAAATATTTTCATTGCACATTTCATTGTAGCTATAAGGGAAAGTCAGGAAACCAAAGCGATAGTGAAATTTTTAAAAAGCGGGTCACTATACGCTGGCTTTGAAATTCCATACTCTATCTATTACAAAGTGTTGATAGCACTTCAAAAGATGACAAAAGTTTGAAAAATTCAAACCAATAAATACATATATCTCAAAAATGGCTGAAGCCACAAAAAAGTTAAAAATGTGTGCTTTAAAGACACCTGCATTTTTTGTGTAGATGGTCAGGATTTACGCGTTATACTAAATTATATAAAATTCCTTTCGAATAAAGAGGGCTTAATGAATGACATATTTCCAGAAAATTCAAGATGTACATTTCATTTTTCATGCAAATATGATAAATATAAGGCACTTTAATAAACATTTAGAGCCATCTTTGATAAAATAAAATATTTTGAAAAATGTTTCACGTAAAAGTAAATTTGGGATGGTGTATTTTCTTAAGAATCTTCGTATCCCATTTTAGAAGATTCTGAGCCTAAATACCAAGTTTGGTATTTATCGAATGTTTCGTTTTTGAACTGTGCTGTTTACATGCACATTCACTACAAACACGGACCTTTTTTCTAAAAATTATTTCTAGATGTCTCAAAACAAGTATTTTCAATGAAATCAGAAATTCAATTTTTGGTTAAAAGTCTATACTTCCTCTAAGTTTCGGATACGTGGTAGAGAATGTAAAAACAACAAGATCAAGGTAGAAATTTGCAACATATCCTTACGTAAATTCTGCAACAAAGAGGAGAGAATGCACATGGACTGAAAATTTCGCAGTTCAACAGAAGGGGTCTATTATCTATTTCCGAATGAAGGTCCAATTGTCTACATATCGCTCTACCTCACAAAGATGTCAAACACACCGCAAAACTGCAACTGACGTTACAGGAGTTATCTAACAAAACATTGCAGCCCGCGTAATCCGGAACTTTCCCGAGTAAAACATACTGACAACATTCGTCATAATTCGCTTTGACTCAGCATTGCTACTAACTTACGTACATTTTGCTTTCTTTTATACTTACCTATAGTAAATAGAGGAATAATTTGTATTCCACCCAAAAATCTGATACCAGAATTCAACGAAAATACACGATTTGATACACTTTGAATTCGTGAATCCGTGAGTGCGAACAGCAAATACCAAAAAGGGAATGTCCGATAAATACCTTATGAGGTATTTAGGTTGATCATCTTCCAAATACGCGACACTAAGTGATTCAGAAAATACTCCCACACTATCCTTTATATGGAAGATTTTTGAAATTTCAGATTTTCTCAAAATGCCTCTAGCGATTTTGATTAAAGAACTATACATTTAAGACATTTGAATAAAAAATGAAAAGCATATCTTTAATTTTCTGGGAATACCCTATGAATTTCTCTTCATTCTAAAGGAATTTTGTATAATTTAATATAAGATGTAAAGTGTAACGAATACATATAAATGTACTATACAAGAAAATTAGATCTCCTTAAAACACAATTTAATAGAACTAATACTTTTTTGTTTCATCCATTTCTTATATAACAGTTTTTATTGGCTTTAAAATTAAAACAATTGCAATTTTAAGTGTTGTCACTATTCAGTCGTTTCTCGCTGTCATGATTAGGTTATGGAATTTCTAGGCCAGCATATAGTGACTCAGTTTTTAGATAGCTGACTATTGAATCAATTGCCGCTCTTCTCCTTTTACTTTCAACGAAATGTGCAATTATGTTATTTCTGCAGAGGTTTATCTCGATTAAAACGATATAGAAACGAAATAAAAATGTTCTTAAGAATAGTTTGTGGAAGTTATATAAAAATAAACGATAGCGAGTAGAGAAAGTCGTGTGAATTTAACACATCAGCTTTTTCAAATGATAAGTCGCGATTCTGAGGTCATCGAATTTCAAAGCCATTACACAGCAATCCGCTTTTTAAAAATATGACTGTCAATCATCTTCAATATCCTTCTTGTGCCTACAATGAAATGTGTAACAGTGTAATGAAAGTATATCTTAAATAACAAGTAGTAGAGAAAAGGATAAGGTTTTGTAAGAATAGTTTGTAGAAGAGTGAAAAGAGGAAGTCATGCGAGTGCAACACATAATATCTTTCATCTAAAGACTAAAGGTTAATCGCCCGTAATGAAACCATGAAGCATTAAATAATCTATCACAATATCTGTTTTTTTATGAAAATAAACTACTAAATCCCTTGCGATTCAGAAGCTTTTTATTTATCGGAAGCAAGAAAAAATTAGCAAGGAAGATACTGGATTATGATACAAGGGGTAAAAGTAGGACTTTATTTTGCGTTTTCGCAATCCTACGAGAAAAATAAAACCACTTATAACACGTGTGACATATACCATTTTTATACAGAGCTTGAATTGGTAAAATATCAATAATATTATATTGATTCCTAAAACCTAGATCACGGTTAGAACATGGTCCTTGAAACAAGAGAAATGACGTTAAAAAGCGAGATGTCAAAAACGCTAACAGTCATTTTCAGTGAAATTACTCGTACTTTCAACATATTTGGCCTTACACCAGTCAATGAAGTAATTAAATGCTATAGGATATTGCTTTCTGGGTTATTTTGGCAAGTACTTCCAGTGTTATTCTTTCCGCTGCTTCTGTAATCTTCTATGTCAGTTGCTTCTAAATTCACAATTTACGCCATTTAATCCTTATGTAAGTTATGCTAGATAAAAGAATAATGTTTTAGATCAAAGAAAGCCAAAGGCTGGCAATACAACGTATAGGTTAATTCTACTACGAACTGAGATGAATTGAAGTATGACGATCTGTATTGTGAAGAGAGGATGCAAGTGCCATGAGAAATTAATCATGCAAGAAAAACAAATGAAAGGTAAAACCTAATCAAACCAAGTCGAGTTATTAAGCGTGTACAAATACAAAGGGTAAATGCTGTATGATTCGAACTGAAACCATAGTACGATAATCTAAAGCTTTTAGCTCGTTCGCACTGTGTTAGAAGTTCGAGTTTTAGGCCATGCTGTCTAAAAACGTATTTAAGCATAATTTAAGTACTATTGCAGCAAAGTGCCTACCCTCATTGAAAGCAAACTCTTTCAAAAGTTACTTCAGATCGCAACAAAGTACCACTGTGGTAATTTAGAAAATAGTTTTGTTTTAATTTTTGACTCACTCTACAACTTACCTATGGAAGATGGCGCATTCTATTCAGATCAAAAATTGATTGTGAGATTTTACCGGAAATACGTGTTTTGAAGCCCCCTGGTCCTATATATTCGTAATATAGAAAAAGGTTCGTGTGTGTATCGTTTAATACTCAGCCTATCTATTTATTCTATTGTGTGTGTGTGTGTGTGTGTGTGTGTGTAACTCAAACACGAAGAGTCGAATAAATAGCAAACTTGAGGTTTAAGTTCAAGTACGTTCCAAGGATATTAAACGAAGATTTTTAAGAAATACTTCACTCTAAAATTCCTTTTACATGAAAGATAGTTCTTATCTTATCTTCCTTAACGAGGGGACTCGGTACCGATGCAGAGGGGATATTGTACCTATGTCCCATGATGGGGTGTTCCCGGGGGAAAGGATGAGGCGGGAAGAGATATTGGGCGGCCGGATCCCGGAGCGACGATACAGCAATTACAGGGTTCCTAAGTTTCCAGAAATAGACACCGCGGCTGCCGAACAGGCAGACCGGAGACTCCATCCCACACAGAAGCGGTCCATCGCCCCACAAGGGGTTTCGGATTCACCGGTAGCCAACCGAAAGCAGAACGACGGAGAGAATTCACAGAGAACATCATTTTCCCCTGCCATGGCTGCAACAAAACACTATCGCCGACACTTCCGACCCTGAAAGAGACCAAAGGGATGAAAGATGAATGAAATGATGAATAAACGAAATTGGGATATAGGAAATACGGCTGATGAAACAAACCACTCAAGCATACGCCTGACGATACGGGCAAACCCCGAAAAAAAACCTGAGTCATAGTGAGCGGTCGCCGGGGATCGAATCCGAGACTTCCCGAATGCGAGCCAAGACTTAGTCATCCCGCTGGGTTGAAAGTTAGTTATTTTTTATTTTCTCATAAATATCTGTAAGGATTTGGATTAAAATACCACTTTTTAAGATATCTGCATGACTAATAAAATATGCAACATTTTCTGTGAATAATTTGCGAAGACCTCTTCACAATGATTAAATTTTGTAAAATTTTGCAGAGCCGGAAACCAAAAGGGATTTTCATAGCTTTAGCTTCACATTTTAACTTTTCCAAGGTCATCTCATGGACATGCTTGGATGATTGCGATTCTTCTTTTGGCATGCTATCCCTTTAGCTCGGCTAAACATTTGAATGATATTTATGCATGTTTTATGCAACTAAGCACTTATTGCTTAATTTTAAATCATTCCTAAGCAAACAGTTATAATGAATATGGTAAAATGGATAGTATAATCATGTTTTCTACGTACATTATAATATAAGGTTATAAATTAATGAGTTTGTCCTGGGTAAGAAAATTGTGCAATTGATTGCATAAGGTTTTTTGTTTTAACTACAATACGCTAGCTGAAAAACCTGGCGCTGACCGAGGCTATGAATGTTTTGGAAAAGTAAAGATTAAAATGATTAATTTTCCATATATTTGTTTATTTACAATCAAACGTATCAGACTAGCTCCAATATTGCTGATATTCAATTTGTTTTAATTTGATCACCTCACTTTCATGAAGGAAATACGCGTTGAAGTCGGTGAAGTCCATTCGGTCTCAAAGGCACTAAATTGTCTCCTTCAAACATTCATTTCAAAATGTTGCATTATCATTTTGCAAAAGAATGAAGAGTACACTGTATTTTATTTTTATCATGCTGAAAAACCACTAAATTGACTCCTGTCAAACATTTTCAATTCCTTCTCCTATTAGGGTGGTGGCTTTTTGTCCTAAATAATATATGTACCAAATGTGGTCGAAATCTGAGCAATATAATACATCTATCAATTTGGTTAATACATAATTTAGACAGAATTCCTATATTATGCCGCTGTTCTAACATCAAATGTTAGGATACCTCTAGTCCAAAACCACCATAAAGTAAACTAGAGCATTTAATACTAGGGATTACTGCTCTTATCCCATTTGTAAACATCATCTTTGTAAAACAACAGGCAAATATGTGATCATCAACATGATCCATAAATTTCAAACCATCTCATTTGCTGAGTTATTTTATAGATGAACATTCTTGGCTTTCCTTCAATCTTATAGAAACTGAAAATTTCCTGCAGAAATAAAATGGAACCGAGGGAGGTGGCGCCGCGGTAATGTGAGCGACTCGCATTCGGGAGGTCCCAGTTTCAAATACAGGGCTGAACAATCTGAACCGAAGGTTTTTTCGTGGGTTTTCTCTGTTACTCGGCGAATTGGATAATAGGCCGGGTTGGATAATTTGATCCGCGAATTTTTCTATAAAACCTTTTATCGCTGCGTTTCATTTCCTTCTTCTTCTTTTCACTGCCATACCAGGCATTGCGCTGGTCACCTATGATGGATATGCTATGATTTAAAGTTTGCTTGCTTCTAGACAGGCTACTGATCAACAGTTATTGGCTTGTAAGTCCTTGGAGGTGTATGTCCTACAAAGAGGAGGGTAATTTGTTGAAGAAGAAGAAGAAATAAAATGAAAATTACAAGGTTTTAGCAGAAGATTGCTCTACACGGCGTTAACGAAAGCATGACAGACCATTGATATCAAGGTATGTTTTTGTTATGATTCCGATCGGTTTTAGGATCCGGAGGGAAAATTATCCTTATTATTTACAGTCCCTTACATAGAGTTCGACTTATCTGGAAGAAACACTGCACACTGAACACTACAGCCAAAAATTATAGATTGTCTTAAATGTTACGTTGGTTCTTACAGTAGACGCATTGATGACACATAACATAAAATGATAATTTGGAAATAAATTCAGGCCAGGCATGTTCAGGCTTAAATTTAGAGTACTTCCTCGGCATTTTGCAGTTGGAAGACTGAGGAAAAGCCGAAAAAAAGCTTAGTCCTGACGGACTTGGAATCGCAGTCCTCCCGTTCACGATCTGGCCACAGGTGTCGCTCTTCAAGGCATTGCAGTGTTTTGAAGTGTTTAAGTTACCATCATTGCTTCTCGTGGTTATGCAAGTTGTGCAATTTCAGAATTAGGGTAATCGTTTTAATGATTTGACTATCGCTTCAGCCCCGTGCATCCCCCTTGTACCTACAACCAAATGTGCAACAAAACCATTTATTAAAACTTTTATCTCGACCAACAAGAAACAGAAAGAACAATGAGCTTTTATAAAAATAGTTAGTAGAATCTTTGTTAGAGGAAGTCATCCGAATGCAAAACATAAAGGAAAATATGCCGTATTTCTTTATTCAGGTGTATTTCCTGTGAAAGTTTGATATTATACTCTTAGATTGAATACAATACTTCCTCTACCTTGGCTTCCTAAGCTGTAGAGGAAATAAGAATAAAACTACGAGAGCAGCCTTCCCATGTATAGTTTTCAGAATAGAAAACCTAACACATTTCTTTCAATAGACTGTAGAGAGTCAGTTAGATATTCAAACATCTGCATTTAATAAATCATTTATGTTTTTAGGTGTAGAGCTTTAGAGATGTTTATTAAAGTGTTGCTAGAATGGAAAGTACCGTAATTTTGTTACAAGCGGAAGAGTACAACTAGCCAAAGATTAGCATACACTCACTCCATGACCCGGGCCATAGTTTGCAAATAAAAGAGAAGGAAACGCAAGCTGCAAGTGATGATGATTCTTACAAACGTTGTACTGGAGATAAGATAACGGCCGCTAATCCTTGTTGTGCTGCAGGAAATGCGGTGTTAGCAAGGTGGGGGAGGTGCCAAGCAATTTGTGCTTCGGGATAAAAACCAAACAACTTACAGAGGTCTCTAATCCTACCTTCTTTTGTTACCAAGAGAGCGGGTGCTTAAAACAGTATAACTGTAGTGCTACAGACAGCGTGCGCAATATATGGTAAATCATTGCTTTTATTCTTTGATGTTTAGACTTTCTCTGCTACATAGCTATAACAAGTAGAGGAAATATTACATTCTACCAAAAAAATCGGTAGATACGGAGATTTCCCAGAAATACGCGCTTTGAGAATCCCCGAATCTCTCCCTCAAAAAAAAAACACTTTTTTTGTTAAAGGTCTATGAACAGCATAACTCAAAAACGAAAAATTGATTAAATAAGAAACTTAATATTTAAGTTTAGCATCTTGAAGGATGTGGCACGAAATTTTGAAAAAATATGATATGTATAAGATATTTGCAAGACAAATGAAATCTGTATCTTGAATTTCCTGTGAGTACCTATACATTCTGAATGAGTTTTATATAATTGGCAAACCGTAAGATATAGACAATATCTAAATAGACAAAAATATATATATCTCGTTAAAGTACACAGAAGGGAAAGCTTTTTGTGGCGCTAAACATTTCTAAGATATTCTTTGTTATTGGTCTGAATTTTCAAATACTTATAATTCAAGTGGTAGGTCGCACAGCGGCCCGCTTTTAAGATCTGACCATCGCTTTAATCTATTGTTTCCTTCTTATACCTATAACGAACGTGTAAATGTGTAATCAAAGCTTATCTCGATTAACATAAGCTTTTGTAGGAATAGTGTGTAGAAGAGTGAGTAGAAATAGTCATGTAAATGCAATAAATATTATTTTTCTGGTAATCCCTAAACAGAAAGTACACCAATTTTTCGAGGGTACCGTAAATTTGGAATACTTGTTCTAACACATCATTTAACGGGGTACCATAAAAGATGGCTGCAGAAACCTAACGATTTTGAATACTAATTCTATGATAGAAAATACCAGATCATAAGTATTCGCGTTACTAAAGCATAGAATGTAACTTGCCATTTAATATATCATTGCTTACTTTTTAAGCAGTACATTTGTAATATGTATTACTTCGTTTACCATAAACAATATAATAGGGTTATAAAGCCTGATTTATCATTCACGACTCCGTTCCAAGGTGTGTCCATCTTCTGATGTCCTTCAAAAGGACTCTGTAGACACAGATGTTCGAAACCTGAATATCCATAACTTTATTGTATTCCTCCTAGGAGCCGTTCAATATGTCATGAATTATTGGAATTGCAATAGTAATAGCTGCATAATAGCAACGGAGTCATAATTAAAACATATCCATTACAAAAGCACGTAGTATATTGTTTAATTGTTGTCAAATACTTAAATATTTTATCAACATGATACCAAACTACCGCGTATAAAAGCTTCGGATTTTGGAGATCAATCCTATACAAAGTGAAACATAAAATATTTGACAAGTATAATACAGTAACTTTTGTGATACCTTGCCACTACGAGATCCAATACTAAATTTAGATAAAAAATCGGAAATATTCATATTTACAATTTCGACACTAGATATTCCATGTGAAATTTAATGTTTCACAACTCAAAGTACCTTTAATCTCATTTATTTTAAATGACTAAAAAGAATGCAAATGTCCAGAGAAAGTAGCAGCAAATAATATAGGTAACCTCTAGAGTTAGCTGTTTATATTCTATTTAGAAATAGATTTGTTTCTAATGTGTAACAACAGACTCTTACTGGAAAACAAAAGCTGGAAGTAAACATTAAACACAAACATAATAAAGGAAGGCTTGAGACTCACTTGCTAAAAATTTTTAATTCTGAATGGAATTTCTCCTAAATTTTGTTTTTCATATTTTATGGGAAATATAAATAATTATTTTTAGAAAACATCGGATGTTAACACTATATTTCATCAGTTGTTAGTAGTATAATGTTTAGAACTGTGTATTAGTATAGCTTTAGCTCAAATGCTGCAACAGAAAAATTTTACTAGTATAACATATCACTATTATGTGAAAGGGATGTTAAAATTAACACATTTTTGTAATTTAAACACTCCGCTAAATATTAATGTAAACATAATTTAAAGTAATCATTCACAGTTTCAAAAAGTGACTTGCTAGTGATATCAGCACATTCTTCCTTTAGATTCCAAAAATTAGAAGCTACTTTGAGTATTATCTTGTATTTTTGTTAAGAATAAGTGCTAATAATGTGATTGTAATCGTAAGCAATTATAGATGTTTTAAAAGCAGCTAATAATGTCCAAAATGGGGTGGCTGATGACCAGTTGAAAATTATAGAATGTATAAAAATATACAGTGCACAATAAGAAATCGGATAGAATAATATTAGAAAGATAGGATGAATTCAATTTGAACAGAACGAACTAATACCAATGGGAATAGTTTCTACAATTTCTGTTTTAAAAAAGTGAAAACAAATTATAATTCATTCAGTGTCGACACGTAACAGCAGGTTATTTCTTTCACTCACATATTACATCAAAAAGAGAGTGAGGGCTAGAGACTGGAAGTTCAGGCATTTATTTTGGTTAAAATAGACAGACAAAAAGGCAATTAAACAACGAAAATGGGAGTAATATTATTAAAACAGGCTTTTATTAAACGTGAAAACAGTAATTAATCCCACTCTTTATTAACGAAATAGCTTCTAGCATAATTAATAATTTATTTGTCACATAAAGTACTTACTTTACTTAATTAAAAATAACAACTTTATGTTCTTTCAAGGTTCCAACTGACATAATCAGCCTCCTTTCAGAGAGAATATTTTTCGTCATTGAAAAAGAAGGCACTACCGCCACTGAAGTGACTGGAGCATATTTAAAACAAGCTATTTCAGAAGGACTCATCAGTTACAACAGACCTTTCATTTTCAGGACATCACAAATGTTCAAGTTTTTTTTAGGTTCACATTAGCACTCGTAACACGTTTATTTCACATTTTTTTCCTTTCTCCCCTGGTTCTTGCAGCAGTGGATTTATTGCATCTTCAAAGATCGCCATGGGTGACACTGGAGTATCACCTTTTTTCTCCAACTTCAGGATTGGTTCCGGTAGAACACTATAATGTGCTGTTATAGCGCCAGATCATTGTCGAGTTCTTCATTTTATTCCACCTCGCGAACTAAAGCAGCTTCGTCTTCTGAAAGAGCATCAACTATCTCACATATATTAATCAAATTGTTGCTGTAATGTATGGCTGCAGAGATACAGGTTATCCATCTGGTGCGAACTGGCTGTGGTGGTAAAGCGATCTCTGGTGCCACGTCCTTAACATCCTGGATTCGGGAAGGTGATTTTAGGAAGACCTTATTGATGTTAGCAACCAATTTTCCACAAGAGAATATAACCTTCTTACTTCTTCGGCGATTCTGTGCAACCCATGGGCTAGACATGTGATATAAAACATTTCGGGAAGAGAATATTCAAGGCTTTATTTGCCTTTTTCATGCAAGGAGTCTGCATTCCTTTCATGGGCTGTATTGTTTAAAGAGCTTACTTCGACTGTCTGAAAACAAATAAAGGCATTTATAGGGAACACATCCTCAATAAGTATTTTTGTGGTGTTAAAGTATCATTTCATTATTTGTATAACTTTTTTTTACTTTTAATTATCGAAATTGTTTATGTGATTTTTAAAATTGTAAATAATCACAGAAAAAAATCATAGCAATCCAAATCAGACAAAAAAACCTTAAAATAGGTAACAGAAATTAAAACAAGTAAAAAAAGGCGAAAAACACTGGCCTATCCCTAAATGTACGAAAACATTTTTATTTCTATTTAACTCTTTATTATATCCATCTAAATAGAAAAGGCATTTTGCTTAACTTCCAGGTTTTAGTGATGACGATAAAGGCAACATACGCTACGCAGCTCGTTCAGTCACATCAAGGCTAAAGCAAACCCTAGAACTTTTCGAGCTACCGGAAACTTTAAAGCCATCCAAGAGTAGAGATTGCAAAGAGATCAGAGCAAAGAGAGCAACGAACTAATATTGAGCAATGTTTTGAAAGTGAAAAGAGATAACTAATTGCTATAATTTATAATATGTCCTATATTTTCCTGCAAACAAAGACTACGAAACCTAAAACTTATATCTACTTATTTTGCTACAACAGATCGGAATAACTAAATGCGAATTTGCGAATATCAGAAAGAGGATATTATATATATATATACATATAAACGAGAGAATTAGAATTAAGCATCTGAAATCTTAACATTAAAACGAATTTTAGAGATAAAAATATCGCAATAAAACAACGCCTACATGCCTAATTATTTAAAGCGCAATAGTATTATATGAACCGGAGACGTAATAGTTGAACGAAGACAAATAAACTCTTTTGTACAAAGCTATTCCTGGCACCGATTAACAAGGATTTCCAGATGTACTAAAATCAGAAATAAATTTACATTTAGAAGCAGAAATTCAAAGTTCAAGCGTCACTAATAGAGCATACAAAATCAGCATGGTTAGAATGACCTGATCATATGATGATGACAAACACAAATGGACTTTAACAGGAAGGTGGAATTGGGAAACAACTAACACGGACAAAGGAGTCGTAGTTATGGAATAGAGAAGAACGGAGATTGGCTACAGAATCCTGAAATGTTTTGGAGAAAACTTGCTGACAAATAACTTCAACATTAAATGCTATAACTGTGAATTGAAAATAAATAACGAGGGAGACTTAAGAACTCATAATCTTCTACGAGATACTTCCGCATTTAACCTTTAATTTCATTTTCACTACACGTGAAACCCTCAAGAAACTCTCTAGTTTTCATCACTTCTTTACAATGAGTCATTTATTGACATACTACATGTATCGCATTTAAATTTTCTTGCACAAGAAAAATTATATTTAAGCTGAAAATCTACTTGTTTTAAAAGAAATATCAAATACAATATCGAACGGTATGACATATGTTTATTTTTTTATTAATGGCATAGCCATTTATCTTTTGAATTTTCTTCAGAAACAGTTTTAAAGTAAAAATTAAGCTTTCACTGTGTTCTTGAGAAAAAAAGCTCTATTGCAGTGTAAAAAAGAACTAGCGAATTTAAGGTTTGGATTCATTGTAAAAAAAACAGCAGCTATAGACGGAAACTAAAATAACGAGGATTATTCATACATAAGGAGCTTGCATTAGATAAAACGCAAGTCTTCTAGAGGCTTAAAGTGCTGACATAAACGTTTCAAGTGACTCCGGAATGTCAAAATTCAGGAAAGTGGTAAAAAGGCATTTTTTGTAAAGAGAAAATATTCTAAAGGGTGATTTATGAAGAACTGCCACAGTTATTTCTTTAATTGTTTCAACACGAGTTATGCTAGCGACAAGTTATTATACCTAAAATGCAGAAGAATTTTGGGAGATTAATTACCTCTATAGAAAATGTTGAAAATGTCCTGCATCCTGTATACGGCATAACTCAACACGTCGTTCCATGTTACTGGCCACTCGTTGGAGGACTCTGTTGTCAATAGTTTGAATCTCCTGTGTAATGTTGTGCTTTAGACTGTCCAATGTCTGACGACGTGTGGCATAAACCCTGTCTTTTAAGCAACCCCATAGAAAGAAGTCCGACGATGTCAAATCCGGAGATCTCGGTGGCTACAAGTTCTTGGAAATTATCCAGTCGTCAAAGAAACTTGCAATTAGTGCCATGGATTCATTTGATGTATGGCATGTAGCGCCGTCCTGCGGAAAATATCCTTGACTCAGTTCTACTCGTCTAGTTGCTCAGCAAACTCCATGAAAATCCATCGGTACTCTGCAGTGTTCACATTATTTAAAACAAAATTGGTCCCACTATTCTCTGTGCGGATATTGCAAACCAAACTCGGATTTTAACCGGATGCATAGGTGCTTCATGAATAACATGTGGATTTTTGTTGGCCCAATAGTGTGAGTTATTTGAGTTCACATAGCCGGATAAATGGAACCATGCTTCATCTGTGAACCATGTGATGGACAATAAGGCAGGATTTTGCACAATGAATACCTGAAACCAACGACAATAATTCAGTCGTCTACCCTTATTTAGTTCCTGTAACTGATGGACAACTGTAATCCTATACGACTTTAGGCCTGCACTTTTCACAGCTCTCTTACACATTGAGTAGCTGTACCCTGCTTCCTGCGACAAACGTCTTAATGATTGTTTGGGTGACTGATCCAGTCGTAATCTTACGTAACAAGAACCGTGGGAAGCCCAGATGAACGGGTTTTGCCTTTTTCACTCACCAGAGTGTTTCCAATTTGTTTACCAGTCCCAGTATTGTGTTTCTTTGGGAGGATTCCGAACATCAAATTCTCTCTAGTATCCCTTGGAGTAGCTGTAATTGAATTCGTAATCCAGTAGTGCTTTACAAGAAAGAGTCGTTCATTTAATGTGTACTCCATTTTCACGTTGACTAGAAGAAAATCTCAAAAACGGTTGCCGACAATAAAACTAATAATTACGAATAAAACATGAACATCTGCAATCTAGTGACAGGCAATCGAAGCTCCAGAACATTGTGCTTAATTTTATGCTAAAATTGGGGCATTGGGTGAATTTCGAACAGAATAATTAAAGAAATAAATGTGCCAGTTCATCATAACTCACCCTGTGTATGTTAACACTGAACAATCAAGCGTTATCATAATGTACTGTTAGGGATAAAAGATATAAAACTTATAGGTAAATGACCACTATGGGAAAGATGCTACACTTTGACAATCCACACAATCATTTTGTATTATTATATGCTAATAACTGTTGTCTATTCAAGGTGTTTCAGGCAAGCAAAGAGAGTGCAAGAATGGGTGGCACGTACTGCCATCAGTGAAAAATAGCTGCAATTCAAAATGTAATTTGAGGTCAGGCCCCACTGCCTTATTCCAAATACCTTCCACCTTACGGATTTTCTCTCCTTCCGGAGATTGTGGAGCTACCTTTAGCCATTTTGAAAATTATAAGGAACTAAACGATTTTGTCAGGCGTATTCTGAGCATCGTCTCCAAAAGTGACTTCAGTAAACGAAGGGCTTAACCAGCAAAAGTTGCTAAAACAATATGTGCTTAAAGGGAAACAGTTTTGGTTTGAAAGTATCCATAAAAATTTGAAGAAGTTATTGTTCTTGGAGTTTATTTATTTAGCTCCACTCTTGTGAAGCCAACTTGAAGTAGTTAGGTATTGTCTTTACGTTGTAGTAACTGTTGTTGGAGTTTTTTTTTTGTTTAAGGAGTTTATTTATTTATTTTCACACTTGGAAAACCAATTTGAGAAAGTGTCCTGTTGTTGAAGTTGTTTGCACTACGCTTTGGGCATTAATTTGAAGACGATTGTTTGTTACGTAATATGGTGCCACGTATGAGAAGCCGATTTGAAGGTGTATTTTTGTTGTTACGCTCCAAGTTTAAAATATATTATTTAACATTGTTATTAAACTGCTTCTATAGATAGTATTTATGTCTATGTTTGCCTCGGCTGCGCCAGTCTTACTTTAGAGACACATTTCTCCTAATTAGGGCGTGGTGCGACAAGAATGTAGGCTTACACAGATTTTAAGTTTTAAATCACTTCTTTTTATTAATTCTTGACACACATTAAATAGCACTACACTGATATTAAGAGCTGTGAGATTCTTTAATTTAATACTTGCACTTTGTTGACCCGTATACATAATTTTCGTTTCACAGAATACGTAACATTTCTTTAGAGAACAATCTTCCATCCGGTCACTACTAAGGTCTGCAGGCAACTGAACAGATTTCAACCGTCCAAACCCGTAAACTTCTGTATTTCAAGTCTCTGATTGGCTAATCCTAGTCCAATAGAATACCTGCATTTAATTAAAGCTTTTTCTGGCTGTTGATTGGCTATTTTTAAACTGTCACAAAATTTACATTATTGCTGCCCTAATCATGACTAGTAGCATTTAAACTCTCAAACTCATTATTGCCTCCAGGTTACCTCATTGTTACCTTATTGTTAGCAACTTTAAACTTATTATTCTCACAGCTCTTACACTATTAAATTACGTAATGCATTCACATAACATTATTAAACATGTTTACAATAATATAAGCATTTGCAATGTCTGTTACATACATTTTTATAAATTATTACATACATATTGCTTCAAGGCGGGCTGTTATTGAATTTACATCTTATATAATTTAACTGAAATTATTCAAGTTGTAACAAATACTGCCTCAAATTACGTCCTCATTTTTAACATTAATTTACCTGTCATACGTCTTAAAAGACCTATATAGAGAGGCCCCTATAATAAGGTCTCTCTCTGCATTGAATTCTTCTCTCCCCAGCATTCCTCAACTAGACGAAAGTTAGCGGAAACAAGTGTGATGCATATGATAGAGTAGTTGCCAATATACTGACTGTATTTCAGCTAGTGCAAAGATTTACAGAACAGTCGTGCAAAATAAGGAATTATCACAAGTGCTCATAGTTTTTCTGTAATTTAATTGACGTAAACAAGTGTTTGTTGTTATAATTGTGTCAGAACACCGTATAACCTGCATGATTAAATGACCTAAGAAATATTATAAACAAGACTGTAATTTGTTAATATGTTTAAGAGTGAGAAAATGATGAAGTGATTGCAATGCGAGAACAATGCCTTTTTTAACTTTTAATATAATTACCAAAGTGGCTTACCCGTTTCATCTGGTATTATACGGCGTTAAATATTGCATTGCTTCTTTTATATTTTGAATTCGCAGATCACCAAATCACGCCATGTTTACAGTTTGTACCAATCGCTAATAATGAACAGAAAAATGCATGATAATAGGCGTCCTAGATACCTAGTAAAATCGAAGCAGAAATTCTAGGAACAAAAAATGAACGCAGGAAAAACAACACCAGTTCTGATTTTTGAGCACCATGTTTAAAACTATCAATTAAGTTCGAGTCCGATTAGTAAGACCTCAACGAGACCGTACATTGGTTGCAAGGAGCTCGCACATAATCATTATCTAACTGAACAAATATTTTATTTGAATATTGATTATTTATTCAATAAGCGATCAGTCAGTAATTAAACTTCCCCATAGGAGGATTAATGATTCTTAGGTTCACTTATTGCGAGATACCAGAAGATATGAGTCCGTTTATTTGTTTCTATTTTCAGGAAAACAGATCATATCCTGGTAATATACACATTTTTACTATCTATACCCGAAAATTCGATACCGATATTTCACCGAAAATACAGGTTTTGAGGACCCATGAATCCAAAAAAACCATTTTAATGGTATTTAGTTTTCAAGAAAATCCCCTCAGTCCACTACCCTTTACATGGAACATTTCAGATTTTTGTTATTTTCTAAAAAAGTTCTCTAATGATTTTGACTAAAATACCATATATTAAAGCTATTTACGTGACAAATAAAATGTATATTTTGAATTTTCTAGAGATACCTGTGAAATCTTCATTCGGAAAGCATTTTGTATAATCTTGTATAAGTAATAAACCTTAAGCGATAGACGAAAACGTACTACACAAAAAAGTACATATCTTTAAAACATACAATTTATTTTCAATAACCTTTGGTGACATAAGCAATTTTTAGATCTCCTTCATTAAAGGTTCAAATATTAATTTCCTGGTCATTCTCTTAAAGCCCTGTCAACATTCAGTTGTTTCTCGCAATTGCATGGAAACAGTATGGAATTTTAAGGCCAGCGTTTAGCGTCCAGTTCTTAAACATTTGACTACCGCTGTTCCCTTTGTATCCTTAACGAAATGCGTAATGCAGCTTTTACTGCAAGGCTTTATTTGGATTAGAGAGAAGTAGAGAATGAAGTAGAGAGAAAAAGAAGTTTTAGTAAGAACAGTTTGCATACCCACTAATAAGCGATAGGGGGTAGAGAAATTCCTGTGAAAGAATGGCATACGATTTTTTCCTTAGTATAGAGATGACAACAACGTTACATCATTTGGTACAAATGATGGTACAGTGTATTCCATCTGGGATGACTCCGTCTGACAATCAGACCTCTAACGTGTATCCAGTCGCAGGTTTTTATAGTGTGATGCCTCATATTCATGCAAACTGCTCTGGTGGAAAACAGCAGACGACATAGGAAATTAGATATCAAGAGTATCAGTTTTATTTTTTAATAAGGGGAAGTTGGTCTTAAAACACAATAGCAATGATGCAGAGGAGGATTAAACACACTGACTCTTCTGCTGATTAAGACAATAACACAAAAGTTAATTTTGTGGCAACACGTCAGCTGATTGATGTACATGGTGAATATCAACTGATCGACTGGGTTCTTGAATATTGCGGGACTACTGAAAACGCGTGTCCACAGTACGCAAAAAAGAAAAGCGAAGGATCTCATGTTCAGGGTCACATTTAATAAATTGGTATTTACACTGAATAATAAACGTTTGTATTGTTTTTAACTGAACTGTATGAAAAAAGAATAAATTGGAAGTTGTAAACAGAGTTGTTTTGTTATTCATAACTGTTTGTTCCAGTTATTTGGGAGAATAATCAGGTTGTCTTCCTTAACTTGCACTTATATCTTCTTACAAGCAAAATAGTATTGTTTGCATTTTGTGATATGGTGTTATCATATATTCAGGTAGCACCGCTTGCTGGTGGTATCTTCCGTTTTGAACAGCAGATCAGTCTTTAGAATATCTATCATTTAATTCCGTAGAGAGGGAATTATTGAAAGTTGTAACAGAATTTTAATCAACTACGATTATGCAATGCTTAAAATGAATAGTTACATTTAAACATCTCCCTTAGTGTATCTAACATTCGGCAAGTATATAGTAATCTACAGGATGGAACTAATGGATAGTTTATGGAAGATTGTTTAAGGTACATGCACCAAAAGGCATGATACCTTTTTCCTCTCCGATTTATGAGTTAATAGTTTGATGTTTGAAACCCATTTGTGTATACAAGTCTTTGGTTACTTTTAAGTTACTATAACCCAACATTCAAGAGAATAACGAACAAAACAATCTCTCATTGAATAGTTTAATTCTTATCTACATTTTATGAATCATCGTTTCTTTAAACTATTCGAGCATCAAATAGATTTTGATTTTTCTAAAGTCTTATTCGGAGACAAAAGTTTATAGAACTGTTATTACCTACTCCTTAAGATGAATTTAGCAGGACTCGTTACACCTAGCATACCTACATCCATAAAGTTCGAAACAAATATTTTGGAAATAACTGATGTAATGTGAAAAGTTCCTTGTTGCAAACTGTTTAATTTAATAAACTCAGTATTTTTGGTACTTCTGTTTTATTCTATCTTACACTTCCAGATTACATTAAATACACAAAGAACAAACAGCAATTCACAGGCTATTCCAAAGAAATTAAAAATACACAGTTTATCCTCTTATAGCTAAAAAATGGTATCTCAATCAAGTTCTTTAAAGCTATTTTTAAAAATAAAATATAGCAGTATCTTTCCATGCAATGTTAGTTTAGGGTAGGGTACATTTCTAAATATGATTGCCCTGCTTCTTTTGGCCCTAGGGTATGAAGTGGTACTTATCCGACTTTTCGTTTTTGAGTTTGCATGGGCTTAAATTAGAACAGGTACAGCAAAACTACTATTCCTCACCAAGCAAAATCTACAGCTGTAAACCGCACTAGTTTTATTTTACATTACTTGAAAAGGATGCAAAGCAAATCAAACATTTATTAAGAAAAAACACATTTAACAACTCTTTAACTATTGCTGCAAGTATACTGATAACGCGGTAACATTTTAACCGGATCTTGACAGCAAATATTGAATCTTTAGACTTCCATTCCTGTGTCATGTGTTGTTCTTGTTTAAAGTAGCTTGGGGATATATAATCTAAGAGACTGTGGTTTTCAATTGGATATACAATTTCTCACGCCTAAGTGCCTAGGCTAGGGGAAATATACCACATTTCATCTAAAGAGTCATTATGGATAAATATATGTTTTGAGATATCTGATTATTCAAAGTCATTTTCAGGAAAAGCAAAGCGCGAACGAGCTACTGGATTTGCCAAGTTTTCATGTTTAACTCAGGCAATTTCTTCGCAATGCGAAGATTTAAACAAACTTGTAGTAACCACAAACAACCATATACAAGAAAACTTTTGCGTTGTTTCCATTTTTCATATACTGCTATGATGATTTCGATTAAATATAATATTTTTGAGTAATTAAAATGACGCATAAAAGTGTATTTTACATTTCTGTATGAATCCTTTGAGGGCCTCTTCATTCATTTCATTTTATACATGTGAAACCTTATAAGTTAGGCAAAACTCATACAGGAAACATTTTGTTATGGTGAAGTTAATATACAAAATAATTTATATCAAATAAAAATTTAACTACATTAACCGCTTCTGATATTATCTATTATTTGTTTGAGCTGTTCCATGTTTTAAACACCACATTTTGAAATATGCAGTGATTGATCTTCTGCTTCTTGTGCAAAAATTAAGCGAAATCAGGGATGCAAACAATTGCAAACCATATGCAAAAATATAGGATTATTCAAAAAGAAGGAACAAATTTTAAATATTCATTTTTAATGAACGACAATAGATAGCGACACATATTAAACATCATTGAATAGAGGAAAGTTCAAAGATGTAAGCCACTCCTATTAGTTTCGTTCAGTGCCTACAGCGGCGCTGTGTTTGTTTACACAAAAAACGGCGACGCCACAGCAAAAGTCGTTTTGTGTGCTGCATTATGCAAAGAGTGAATCCTTTTTATTGCAGCGTGCATTTTGTTGTTAAGTTCAACAACGAGCCGCCTCGTCATAAAAAAAATGTACAATTCATGCAATAAATTCGTAGAAAATGGAAAAGCACTGGTGGTCCTTGCATAACAAATGGTGCTCATTTTGAACAAATAAAACAACATTTTGAACTTTTCTCTATTCAGTGATGTATCGTATGTGTTGCCATCTATTGTCATTCATTAGAAATAAATATTTAAAGTCTGTTTCATCTTTTTTAATAAACTGTACTAAGATTACATTTTTATTTTATGGTCTATTTGGCGAAAGGCTTCTTATTCCTATGTGTTTTATGTTCCAAAACCAGCCATAAATTCTTTAAACATTAAGATAAACATATGGTGAGCTTTTGGTTAAAACTTAAAAATTTCTAATGTTTTATTTTATAATTTTTAGAAGATAAAGAAACACATTCCATACATTTTGGCCATTTACGGCTATTATGAAGAAAAATGTCAATCCATATCAATTTAAAAACATAAAACGATGGCATGTGCATCTTTTCTTTATTAAGAAAAAAATTGTCCACATCTTTCAGTACACAAAATATATCACGCGATATAATTTTTCACCAACCTTGCTGAAAATTGCAAGCTAGGAACATAACATATAATTAGAGAGCTTCAAATAGCTTATTATCAAAATATGCGAATTGTTAAAAATAATACTACATAAAATACAGATTAAATAACAATTTCGTGACTTTATTTGGTAGAAAAGAAGAACAAAATTTGATGTATTTAACGCTAAGCGCATACGGAACGAAAGGCCAATTTGAGTGCCTTAGCAAACCGTTTTACTGATGTAATTTTATTGCAAAAGCTTAAATAATTTGAGGCGTGGAACATTTTATATAGTACCAATATTTACGTAAATAATAGTAACAATAATACATGGCTTCTTTAATATCTGTAGGTACTAGAGACATGAAACCTTTTATACATGTATAAGATACATTTCCTGGCATGTGGTTAAATTTTCAAAGCAATTGGTTAAGAATTAAGAAATTAATAAGTAGAAACAAGCTATGTTGCAAAAACTTCAGTGCGCATGCATTTTAAAACTAGCATATATAAAAATTCCTAAAATATTTTGGAAAGCGATTTTTAGAGGAATAAGGCTTTGCAGGAAAAGTTTGTAGAAAATTGAGAAGAGAAAGTCAATGAATGCAATACATAATTTTGTTATAAATTACACAAATTATCAAAATAATTTATCACCGAGTTTAATATGTAAACCAATGATTATTTAATATGTACAAAAACTTAAAGTACAGGGGTTAAAGTCGAGACAAGAAAAACATTTATCTAGAATTGCTCTAAAGCCCTCCAACTACATTCTGAGTCCTCCCTAGTCTTTATTTTCTTTTATAGCTCTCTTTTCCCTTCTTACTTGTTTATTGTGACATCTCAGCCATGTAATTTTCTGCTTGTACTATCTGTTCAAAGAGTTTAGAAATTATTACTAAAGGAAGCAAGAGGGAGCAACTAAGGGTGTAAAGTGGGCAGAACTCTTTAATTATCGGTCGCTTGAGACCTTTAAACACAGTTATGAGACAAAGTAATACCGAAATGGCATTATGCACATATTAGAACACATTATTCCAACAAAGAAATTCTTTGTTTTAATCTTGACCCAAAACCAACCTCCTTATGTCCTTTAAATTTATTAGTACGTATGTTACTATAGTTCTGATGAAGGTGGTCGGGAATGCCTAGGTGGTATGATAGCTAGCCTACAAATTCAGAGATCACGAGTTCGAGGATAGGAATTTTTCTTTGCCAAGAATAATTCCGTATCTTCTCTAGAGTCTAGAGGTATGATAGAAAGAGTGAATGTATGCATGAATTCTAATACAACCCAAAGATTTACACCAACCATCCAGAATGTAATTCTTTTTCTTAATTTAATTAATATACATCAATACATTTAACCAAATTGTAACCTGTACGTATACATAATGTGTATTACACTGTAATAAATAATGTAAATAACTGTACATGGAAGGTCGTGATAAAGCCTAGGAAGGTTAAAACGACCCTAAATGAAAATTAAAAAAATAAAATAAATGAGTAAACACCATTGCCCATTGCTATGACCGATTGTTCCAAAGGCAGAACCATCGGTATGACCTAGATATTAAAGGAGGCATATAAAGGGGGGGGAAAGGCCATGAAAAGAAAAAAACACAAGGATTATTAATTCGTAAGATCTAATAAAGTATTCAAGAAAAAAGTGTATAGAATCTAATAACTATAAATGCATTACTGAAGAACATTGAGGAAAAGACGCAGCGTATTAGAATATTTTGAAGACTGGAGTATAGAGTTCCTAAGCTGCTAAGTCATGTATAAATGCGCCGAAGTATAATAACTGCATTTTACAAATTAATCTATAGTTATTTTAATGTCAGTTCTGTAAGAGTTTTATTTACAGAAAACTTTTTTTTTAATTATCTAATTTCTTCAAAATTGCAAGGAGTGCAAGAGGTGTCATTACTTTACGCACAATTGCTAACTTCACGCACTAGTGTTCAAAAGGTTCACTTAACGCACTACCAACGGTGCACGGAAAAGGAAGTCATTGCGTTTACTGGGCCAGGCAGATCAAAGAAGAAAGTAAGGTGATAATGATAATGAAACAAAGGAAGAACTGCATGACACGTCTATCTTTGCCAAAGAGGAATTATCTTTCTCGACCTTCTTTCTTTTTTCCCCCGACCACCTGCCACGTATATAGTAGGTAGGGAATGTTTTGCATTCCACCCAAAAATTTGATACCGAGATTTCACGGTAAATACATGTCATTGCTCCTCTAAATCCAAACATACATTTTTGAAAAAGGTTCCTGTCTGTGTGTGTCTATGTTTGTAAACAGCGTAACTCAAAAAGAAAACTCGGATAAATACCAAACTTTGTATTTAAGTTCAGCATCTTCCAAGCTGCGAGACGAAGATTTTCAAGAAAATTGCCCATCCCAAACTACCCTTTACATGGACAATTCTTTTAAATTTCTTTATTTTCTTAAAAATGTTTCAAACGATTTTTATTAAAACACCATATATTAAAGATATTTACAGGACAAATAAAATGCATGTCCTGAACTTTCTGGAAATAACCTGTGAAGTCTTCTTCATTCGGAAGGAATTTTGTATAATCTTGTATAACCGGTAAACGTTAAGCGATAGACGAAAACGTTCTACACAAAAAATTAGATCTCTTTAAAATACACCACTTATTTCAATGTTGTGGCATCAGCACTTCCGAGATATCCGTTATTAATGGTTCGATGTTCAGTATACTTGGTCATTATTTTTAACTCCCATAGATTTTCAGTTGTTTCTCGCGATTGCATGGAAACAGTATGGAATTTTAAGGCCAGTATAGAGCGTCCAGTTCTTAAACATTTGACTTATTACTGTTCCCTTTATATCCTAACTAAATGTGTAACCAGCTAACGTTTTATGGCTTAAATTAAGTAGATAGAAATATAAGCTTTCGTAAAAATAATTTGTATACCCACTAATAAACGATAGAGTGAAGAAAGTCAAGTAGATGTATCACATCAGATGTTTTTTGTGTACTACGCGTTCATGCCGTCGCGATGAAAAGTTGAATTTCCTGGATTCACTGTGGTAACATAAGCTACTTGCGTGTTTTATCCATTTTACTGCAGGTATGTGCATGCACTACATTAAATACGTTATGTTGCTAGCTGACTACCGACATTGCACGCGTAGCTTTCTAAACTCGAATGCTAATTAATTAACTTAATTTAGCGTCACCGTTTTTATTACATACACAATAGAAATTTTCTCTCTTTATAATATTAATATAGATTATTGAAGACATGTGTGTGTGGGTGGTTGGGTATGTGTATGAAGGGTACTCTCAAAGACCATTCATACGTTCTGTATAATTCTTTTGCAATTGAAAAGCAAATTTCTTTCTGGCTGACATGATCTATAAAAACCCTGTAAATAATTTCATAAATTACTAAAAGAATAAAAATGATTTAAAATACACCTGTACTTGAATATGAATGCATTGGAGGATATGCCCGAAGAAGCTTTCTTTAGTTGAGAAAGCTATAGAGTAGATAGTAGTAGTTGTTACTCCACAGAAGAGGAATGTAAATAAGAAATATTTCGCGGATATTTCATTACAAGCAATATATATAGACCCATGATTTAACAATAGAGATACAGCAAAACAGAATCGAATATCCTTATAACGGTACGATAAGCATGCCAAAACATTTTAATCACCCTCGAGTAAAAAAGTTGTGCTTTATTTTCTTTGTGTTTATAATCAAGATCGTTAGGATATATTAAATAGGTAATTTTTTAAAGAGAGAAAATTATGTCCAGCTAGCATTAGAAACAGTCCACCGATATTTTATAATTCACTGCGAAGATCATTTTTCTCGATCGTCGCAAACTACATATTTTCCAAAGATGTTAACTTGGTTGCCTGGGAGTAAGGAATCTTCATATGCACCAGCTTCACCTCTGTTTCGTTGTATATGTTAAGGATCCGTGTATTATGTGAAAACTATGTATATTTTTGATGTTATTAAATAGCTATGGAACCAAAGAGAAGGTAAACAAGTTTTTAATGTTAGCTACTGTAATTATAAAGCTACTCGAGCATTCCGCCGCCAAAGGACTGTTAGGGAAGGTTAAGAAAGTCAGACGTTCTGCGGATATTCGCAACTATCAGGGAATTTTATCCGTTATTAGGAATAGATGGGGATGGTAAAAATCTTCTACACACTATACATTAATTTAACGGATGTCTTCTTCCTTTTTATTTGTTAATATTACTTAGGATTTAGTTAATTCAACAACCAAGTATGAGCTGGAAGTGATTACTCTTTAAGGTGGATAATGTTGCTGATTTTGCTACTGGAACCACCATGTGCAACAGCTGGTAATAATTAATTTTATTTTCGCACAAGTACTATATCTATTATTCATTATTTTCAAAAAAATAGAATGTAATACGTATGCGTTAAGTGCTATTTTATGATGTTTTGGTAGGTTACTCCATGCTTCTTTAAAAAAAGCTTATTCAGATTTGTAAATAGTGACTAGGCTTAATGCTGTCTCTGCAAAAGTTATATTACCGTAGTGTCATATGTAAGACATTTAAAGCGACAATTTACGTTAACAGGGAGTGGAAAGAAAAAAATAACGTTGGATGAATAATTAGTAGAATAGGTATAAAAGTCATGTGCATTTTACATATTAGATTTCTAAAATATATCATTTACCATCCATTACGGTAGTTGCAGAGTAAATACAAAGTATTTCCGTGCATTATAAACCAAGATACACTTTCTCGGAAGAAATGAGGGTATCTCATCTCATTGAATAGCCCAAAAGAAAAGTGCTCCAACAGATACCTTTTTGTTTTAACCATATGTATGTACGGCAAGCAAAGGGCGTCCGAGTTTAATGTATGTCTGTCGTCACATGTCAAGCAGATGTATACGTTATTCTTAGGGTTTGCAGGGTGGATATATATTCAAACCAACAAGGAATTGGGCAGGATCGTGTTTCGAATCCATCAGGACCCGTCAACTTGTAGCGCGGCCATCATCCCTCATGTCCGTTAATATCAACACTGCCCTTCACCCCCAACAAACGACAGGCGATCATATCACCAAGCTCTACCCTACGATTAGAACTAAAAAGGTTGACGTTCATGTGCAACAGTGGAAGAAATTATGTTTTAAGTTCAGGACGTTGCTGAACATACTAAGTTAAAGTTCTACAACTAAGGGTAATTAAAATGACATGTCTCATAAATGTTAAATATTCCAAACTCTTTCTTTCTTCACCTAATCAAAATATTATAAAGAAATTTTCTCTGTGTATACTTTAATGCATTATGCGCCTATTTGTTTACTTTCATTAGTGTGCTTATTTTAGAAATGAAAATATAAACTTTAGTAGCTTCGAATATAATATATTTGCTTAATGCGGTCCTAATTAAAATAGCAGAAGCATGTTATAAGAAAAGCATAAGGAAGTCCACTTTTCAGAATTTAAACTTCCTGAAAAATGCATTATCTCTTTAAATAAGATGAATATCATAGATATTTCAATTTAAAGAACAGCTGCACCAAACTTTGTACAAGAGAACTCAAGGCGGCAAGAAATAGGAAATGCTGAAAACATACAATGGAGTTTCTTGTAAAGTTTGTTTTTTCTAACCCACCTCCGTGAAAAGTTTCCCAGATAGAAACATTCAAGTCAACGAGAGTACAAGAAAATGCTTGCGGTAAACTAATTAAAAGTAAATTAATACATTTGTAAGTAATCATAACCAAAATAAATCTATAAATTAATCAGAAAGCTCCAAAATTTAATCATCTTCGGCTTCCTCATTTTTCTTTTCTTTCTATATACACCATCACCATATTTCTCCAGAAAATGAATAGACAGACCCCCAAGATTTTGTCTTCCTTTAGGTATTTAATCTCTTACCTTATTTATATGTATTCATATCTAATTTGTTTCTAATCTGTTAAGTTTAATTCCCTTAACATTGTCATTAGAGGTTGTATTCCACATATTTCTCTTATTTCTGTGTGAGAAATCCAGTTTTCTCCTGTATTTGTCTTAATGCATTCATTAAAGTTAAATTTACCATTTCTTTTGTTTTGGTTGCCTTAAATATCGTTTCTGGAGCTTAAATCATTTTTCGTCTTATGATTGTGCTATATATCCACCTCAAGCCTGATAAAGAGGCCTCTAAGCAAAAGTATCGGTCTTTCACGCCCAATATAGAAAGGGACGGTAAATACAACAGCAGCTAAAGAGCGTCTATAAATTTAAAAAAAAAAACCTCAATTTTTATTTCGTTTCTTAAATGTTTATTTTTACAAATATAAAGGATAAGACATTCTGAAATAGCTGTAGACTCATCTTTCAATTTCATCACCTTAGTAAAATTCAATACCTTTTCACTAAATTTTTATTCATTGTAACTCATATCTTACTGGCCGTTTATTTAATTTAAAATTTGTGTTGCTAATAGCTTAAAATTCATTTTGTATTTTCCAGAGTTATGAAAAATGGTATGATTACCTTCGTAAGTAATTCTTCTAATTCAACTTGTAAATTACTAATTAAATTAACATTATCTGCATAATCGCATAGGTTTATTTCCCATGTGTTTCCAATTTAATTAAAAATATAAATATAAAAACGCATTTACATAGTTTTATTACTTTGCTTCTCTTAAGGAGATGCAAGCAAATTTTAAATTGTCAAATTTAGAGATTTCAGATTCACATCAGTCGTTCCAGAATAATGACCGTTTTTACAGATTATCCCATTTAATTTTCTTGAATTCCCACAACTTCATACAACAGTTATTCTTCAGTGTAAAATAATCAAGATGTAGTTTAAAAAATTTCTGTTTGCTTTTCCTACCAAGTATATAATTCAATAATTTCTAATCGTGAAATGTATCGTTTTCAAGGTGTATGTCTTAAATTGGATGAGATAATATGTAATTGTTTAAATCCTTTTGATTTAAATTGTTTTAAGTACAGGGTATTCGGTATAAAATCTGACCGGTCTCATGGTGTTTTGCGTCAGAGCCAATGGCTTCCCCACTCCCCACATCTCACACTCGCGACAGGCTTTCCGTCTTGTTTAGAGATTGGCGTCAGTAGTCCACTTTCATTTGCGAAGTTGGGAAGACAATTATCTTTAGAACAACATATATTGTATGTAAATGTTATTTTAAATACGAATCCGCTCGTCGCGTTCGTGAAGAATTCATCCTTAAGTTTCCTGTCTCATTCCAGAACTTCAATTCACGATCTTGTGAATAAATTTAAGACTACTGGTTCCGTGCAAAACAAGAAACATATCAGAAGATTTACAGTGTTAACAGAAGAAAATTTTGAATGTGTGCCACGTAAATCACAATAAGTTAGCACAAGTTGGGGTTTCATTGACTTCTGCACATACAGCAGTAAAATTTTTAAAACTCATAACTTACAAATACATGTTTGTTTATAATTTAAAACCATTATAATTATTATTATTATTATTATTATTATTATTATTATTATTATTATTATTGCATTATTACAAATGGTTTCTGTCATCATGACTGAAGGATTGATTGATCTTCATTTCCAGTATTTGTTACGTGGTAAGAGTTGATTTTGTTATATTTTATGAACAGGTTTACAGGAATACAGATTTAAGCAGCTAAGACAGAATACTGGTTCAAAACCCCGTGGGAGCGGTCAGGTTTTATACCGAAGACACTGTATACATTCCTATACTGTGAATCACAAGGTTAATTCGTTTTAACACGAGCTGTTCTTTGGTTAATCTTCAATATATCATCAAATAACGAAATGCATAAGAAAAATATATTACAATATGCACTTAAATGTAGTTTTAGCTTAAGAAATTAAAAAAGTTTTGAGAAGCTCACGTAACACACAGATCCCAAAGACAGTAAGGATTTGTGAAATATTGAAACTAAATTAAAGTATATACATTTAATTAATTTTTGCTTAAAATTCTTCTTTTGCTCTTCTTTAATTCAAATAAACTCGAAAAATTTCTATGCTCTCATCTCATTGGTACTTTTCATGGAAACCACTTTTTTGCTTAAAATGTAATTATAAATATTAATTAATTTTAATGATATGACAGCTTCCTAACAAAAATTTGCCATTTTATAATGTAATTTTATCCTTTTTAATTTGGATTGACTATGTTTTATTCAGTTTTTTATTATTACTTCACGGAGTTCCAACATTACTGGTCAGTTTTCAATATGCTTTTAAGCATTTATTTCTTATGAGAATTCAAGCTTCAATATTAAAGGCTTATCGCACATACTAAACCATGGAATACTCTGAACAGCATTGTAAATGCGTTAAAATATTGTTTTATTAAGATAAGATGAATATTTAATAATGTTTTAATATAACAGAAAAATATGTATGCTTAAATGGGAAATTAGGGGCCACCTATATTTTACCTGAGGTAAAATTTCAAAGTAAAAAGAAGGGGGATGCTCCTCTACGGGCCATATAAGCTTGTGGATACTTCATGCGGCAATATTTCCATAATACTGCGAAAAAGTGTCATGCATGATGCATAAAATCTTTGGTTTTTGAATGCAGCAGTCGTATACAATGGGGTAAAATGAATTACAGGGTGTATGTTTACTGAAATCATTTTGTACATCTAATTTAAACCCGAAAAAGATATTTCATAATATTCGAATATATTAAAATAAAACTTAATGTATATTTAAATACTATATGACTTAATCAAAAACGTAACAGTCTTGACAGAATTGGGATAACATTTATAATAAATGGTAAACAAATAAAAACAGGAGTGGAAATATTATTCAATTTAACATTCTTCCCTCGAATGAGAAGAATTGAAAATCTAAAATCCGCTCGAAACACACTTTGCATAAAGGAAATTATTAGATCATGTTCCTAAGACTCTTTCGAATTCGCTTTGATTTGTGAGGCGATGAACTATAATGAAAAATGGGAAATAATTTGCCAAACCTTATCAGGTAACTTCGCGCACATGTCCGAAATCTTGAGGCAACAAATCTCGGTTAGGGAGGATGGAGCCGGCAGGAGTCGAATCGGATATATGCCGCTCAGGAAACCAGCTTCTTGGCCTACTATGCACTACGTTCTATAAAATTTCCTCAAGTTCCGCGATTATTATGTTCTCAAGTATTTAACTTCGAATTCTCAAAAATATATTAATTTATTTGTATGTTGCAAAAACGTATCGGTTCGCTGAAAAGTTATTGACTGCAAACATACATCACTTTAATAAGAAATACCGTTATGCTCACAAAACATTGTTTTAATTTTATATTTTCAAGTTATTCCTAATGGGATAGCAGGTAAGGACTCTCTACTGAGATAACCTTACTCAGGGAGTAGTGATCCTGCACATGTGAGCTCGAGGGCCTTCTGACCCGGAAGGTAGTACGTGGTAAGGGTCCCATCCACAGGGTAACATGGGGATGGACTAAGTTCCTAAGCCGTAGTGAAGGTAATCAGCCTAGGAGAAATCAAACTCCTTGTCCCCCAGGTTGGGGGTTGTGCAGTAGGGCGGTACCCTACTCAAGTAAACAAAAATTATTCATAAAATCCAAATTAATAGCCGGACGGATCCAACTGAAAATAAACAAACCTTGGCTGTGAATAAGGACAAACGATTTGGGATTGCTGAAAGATTTCGACTTGCTACATGGAATGTAAGGAGTTTATCCCACAACGAGGATATACTAGAAGAAGCATTACATACTAGAGAAATTGATATAGCCAATGTATCAGAAACAAGAGGAAACTTAAAGGATCAAAAGAATTAAATCATTAATTGATGTATTATAATGGTGTACCACAAGAAAACAAAGTTGCAACAGAAGTAACTATGTTTATAAAGAAAAAGTGGAAGAGTAGGATCCACAGATATTGCTTAATTAATGAAAGAATTTTAACGTTAAGAATAAGAGTCAGTAGAAGTTATATGACCATTGTTGCATTGTATGTCCCAGAAGCAGGGGGAGAAAATTATTATTTTATCAGAACTTACAGGAGTTTATAGATAGCATAAATTTAAATAAAAATGATATTATAGCATTAGCTGGGGACTTCAATGGAAAGGTTGACAATATTCCTATCCAGAACACGATTGGCTCTAATGGAGAAAGTGTTAATAATAGAAATGGAAATCGTTTAATAGATTTTATCCTCTTACAATGAATTAAAAGTCTTAAACACAATTTATAAACACAAAAATATTCACAAGTACACCTGTTGTGAAGGAGGGTCACAATTGATATTGGATTATGTAGTAGGAAATAAGAAATTGTCAAATTTAACCAGGGATGTAAGTATATTTAGAGGTAGTGATATAGATTCAGATCATTATCTGGTTGTTGCAAAAATGGTATTATACACACGATGGTAATCATATAAAATAAAATAAAAAGTAGATGATAGATTCAAAGTTCACTTGCTGAGAGAAAATAGTATAAGGAATCTGCAACAGATGAGAATAAATCAGCATACAACTGAACTACCGAGCAGTAATAATATTAATATTGAATGGATGAACATAAGAGGGGTTTTACTTAAGGCCGCAAATGAAGCTTTAGGTAAGCGAAAAGTGAGTTACAGGAAGAGAGGTTTAAGTTTCTGGAAGAAGAGTTGGCAATATTAATTAAACAAAAAAAGGAAGCATATTTAAGGTTTCTGAAAGAACGAAATGGAAAAAATAGAATTGAGCACAGTAGACAGAGCTATAGTAAAGAAAGAAACTAGGAAAACCAATAGACAGAAATTGGACAGATATGTATCAACCCTAGAGTACGATGTATATGGAAAACAGGAAAAAGAATTCAAGGTATTGAAAGATCAGAATAGAGTTCAAATAAACCCCATAATAATTAGGGAATGGGAAACATTATATAGAGACTTATGGACTACACCTAACGAAGAACCGTTCATACTAATGGAAAATCACCTAACACTGATCTTATAGCTAAAGAGGAATTAGAAATTGCACTGAATAGTTTTAAGAACAGAAAATCAGCTGGTTTAGACCAAATAAACATGGAATTAATTAGATACAGTCCTGACTGTTTTCATGATAGAATTTTACGTCCTTTAAATGAATGTTGGAGGTCAGGGACTATACCTGATAATTGGAAAGAAGCCGTGATAATCCCAATGTTTAAAAGAGGGAGTAAAAATGACTGTAGCAACTATAGGGGTATCAGTCTGTTAAATACATGTTATAAGATTTATGCGAAGATTGTGGCAAATAGAATAAATAATATAATGGAAGTAATTCTTCTGCAAAACCAACATGGTTTTAGAAACGGTAGATCTTGCTTAGACTGCACTTTTACAATGGCACAACTGCTAGATAAAAGAAAGGAGTACAATCTTCCACTTTCTATAGCTTTTATAGATTATGTCAAAGCATTTGACAAGGTAAATAGAAATAAAATGTGGGAAATAATGAAAGATAGAGGATTTCCTTTCCTTATAATACGTGCTATATAAAGTTTATATTTGGGGACAAAGATAAGAATTAAAAGTGGAGGAAGGCTCTCAGAGAATGACATTGAAATAAATCAAGGTGTCCGACAAGGGTGTCCGCTTTCACCCGCATCATTTAATATTTATTTAGACGTCATTCGTAAATGGCAAACTATTTAACTACTAATTTTAAAATCGATAGTATAAATATGGAACACTTTAGCTTTTGCAGATGACCAAGCAGTTATAATACCTACTAAAGCTAATTTACAAAGAGCGATTTATAATTTAAGTATAGTGGCTACTGAACATAATCTGGAAATTTCAGCTGATAAAACAAAAATAATGGTATTTTATGGAAAAGATCCTTTCAGAGCCAAAATTGTGATTGTTAACACCCCTGTTGAACAAGTTATAGACTTTAACTATTAGGAGTTTTCATTGGAAAAGGTAGAACAAAAGATATGAATAGAAAACTAAATTTATTCCAACATATATGCAGAACAATTATAAGAATATTATCAAAGAAGGTTTGCAAAGAAACTCTACTGAGATTTTATAAGATTTTAGCAGTTCCTGCACTATTATGGGGGTCTGAATGTTGGATCTCTAAATAAAGATTCTTTGAGACGGATAGAACTTGCGGAAATGAAATTCTTAAGGTTTGTAGCAGGTTATACTTTAATGGACAAGCAGAGAATTGAAGATATTAGAGAACACCTGGGAATATTTAAACTAACGGACAAAATAGCAGAATACAGGAAAAACTGGTACAACCATGTCTGCAGAATGGAATATGATAGGATTCCCCAAAGAGCACTAAATTATAAACCAAGAGGACAACGAAGCCTGGGAAGACCTGCTAGAAGATGGATGGAACAGCTTTAGTTTGGAGTCGGAACAGATCAGCAGTGGTCTAATCCCTGTTTGGACGATTATGATGATGATGATCCATGAACAGTGATTACTCGGTGAGCTACTGCAGATAATTTAAGTTATATCACGGAGACAGTTATTTTTGGAGCTATGATTAAAGAACGTGAACTTAATTCAATGTGGCTAACAGAAGACGAGAACTGAAATTACATCAATGACAGACAGCCTGAAGAAAGAATAGAAGAACTGTGCAGAAAAATTATGTGAAAATGATTTACCAAATAGAAACAAGTGTGTCAGAGACTATAAATAGCTTCCAATTTTGATGGAGAAATGAAGAACGTTTCTATTCTATTTAGTTGGTCAAATCTGTAAGTGAAAGAAAGACGATTCTTTCTATTTTATGCATAGACATGCGAGAGTGAAGAATGGTCCGATGACTTCACAAATACAGAGATACATGTACATTGTTTCAAAACGTAATTAGTTTAGGATACTGGCCTAACTTCTTATTCGCAAAGATTCTAGTACGAGTATTAAATGGAAACCTACTTTCTAAGTTGGAAGGCGAATAGCTGGCTTCAGCACGGATGCATTTGGGCTGCAATGAATAATTCCCAAATATTACGTGAGCTAGCGTGCCCACTACTGCGATTTGAACGTAGCATATCTGCATGTGAACTCAAAGGACCCGAGTTCGAATCATGGTTGTGATGACTTACCTGTATAAAGGTTTTTGTAGAATTTTTGCTAATTCTATCAAGAGAAATTGTTGGGTAACTCTTAGCTCAGTGGATCCACAACATGAATACGATTTACTATCTCTGTAGACCAGAGATGAGAAAAAGAGATGTTAAATATTTGCAAAACTGTTAACTGTCGTCTCTATTTCCTGCATGAAACACTCAAACGTTTACGTATTCCTGTGGGCATTCTGGCGATTCTTAGTAGATAAGAAAACAATACATAATATAAATAAAGTTTAGAGTAAGACACAAATTACTAGATATATTTTTACACTGACACAAATATTAAATGCTTTTAGTGTAACCAAGAGGATTACTTATCCTAAAGAATGTAAAAATTAAATAATCAGTAATAGCACAGAAACTCATAACCTAGAAATTCAAACCATTGCTGACAAACAAACTCAGAATCTTATGAAACAGAATTTTCAGCACTCAATAAGCCACTAAAAGTTGACATTCTCCCTATACGCCACACAAAAACCCTCCAGCTCGACTCTAGAATTAATTAAGGAGGTCCAGAGCCCAAAGCATAGGAATTACAATCAAAACTTAAAAGATACCACCCAACTAACAGCAGTTTAGCTTAAAGCAAAGGAAATCTGTCCTCAGGTGACATAGTAAATCAGCAATCAAACAAAGTGAAAAATAAGAAAACACGTAAAAAATCCCCAAAAGAAGCCTGAACCCATTGACAAACTGTCTCAAATTCTGGAAGCTCTTCCCCATATTCAGGTAGTTATTGAAAAGAAACCAGTGGACTATGCCCTGGATTTTATCTATCTCACAGACATCAAGTTTCATTATAAATACATTTGGTATACATGGCACATATTAGAATACATTTAGGAAACTGCATGTTTACATAAATGATAGAGGATTAAAAAAACAGAATAACTCTGATTCAGCAGCAGCAGCACTTTTATTGTGAACAGTTTCAGTCTACTCTTGAACACTGCAACAATCGCATGGGCCTCATTGCCGTAATCTAACACTGTGTGTATAATACTAAATATATATTCATATAAGTATATACTATAATGTGCAAGTACATAAGTATGTATTTACTAACACAATGAAGGAAGAAAAAACATAACAATAATAATAATAATAAGCAAGAATTACAATTACATTACAAATATATAGTGCTTCCACCCTTAAGAACTCAACCCCCCCTCTTGCGTTCTCCAGTGCAATTAATCTCCTTTGCCGAATATTAAACAAAAAGGACTTATTTTATGACACCCCGCGTCCAACATTACATCCAAGCAGGCCTCCATTCCCCTATTGGTCTCCAGAAACTGTGGTGGTAAATACTGTTTTCTTAGAAATTCCGTTTCTCTAACACTCAGCCAGAATATGATTCCATGTTTTCCTTTCACAACAGAATGGACATATTCTCAGTCCGGTGTCATCACTTAATTTGTTGCCTTTTCAGGCGCCCAATCTTAGGCACACCAACCACTTCTTTCCTCTCGCTATTTGACACTGTAAGTTAAGTGAAATTTTAGCCTTACATTGTAATTCTAAATTATGTCTGTCAGTATCACGTTGTCGTCTCTGAAATATCTTCCATCCGCTACGTCCCATGTCCCTCCCCTGTAGCCAAATTCCAATTTCTTCTAAGCCCCTGCGCAATTTCGTTGGCAACACGTACCCCACACTCCTCGCACTTGATCCCTGAAACACACCGAGCGTAGAAGTGCCTGATCTCCCCGTACTATGCGTAACCAGATTTAACAGCCCTTATTTTTAGATGTAAGGTTTCATTATAAAGCCGAATTCTTTAAGAACTCCTCAGTTTGCAGTACCCCTCCCCACCTGTAGAATTCACTTCAGAAAATGCGTCTCGATTTGTTAAGTTTTCTATATTTTTCCCAATTTCAAATTTCTACACCATAAAACAAACCAGAGCTAATACATCTCTGTATACTATCTCTATTGTCCTCGATAGTGTATCAGGAACTTTCATAACAAACTTTAATAATTCCATATTTTTCACCCTGCATTTACGTTTCGTGATGTCTATGAGCTTCCCCCACCTTCTGTCCTTAGACAATGTGACGCCCAGATACGTAAATACTTTAACATTCTCTAATGTCTGTCCTGCGTATGTCTAGATCTCCTTGCTGATACATATCGCTCCATTCTTGAACGTTAGCAATCTAGTTCTCTTTGCAGCCCGGAAATTGATGTGGACATTAAAATTAAACTATTCACGTATAGTAGAGTGGGTATGGGGATATATTCTAAACTAGGAGCTTCAGGTTCAACTGAATTCAACCTTTCGGTGTATCGTGTACGAACGAATTAAAAACTGTCGGTGAAAGAATACACCCCTGTCTTACTCCCCTTCGAGTTATAAAATTCTTCGATACTGTTTTGGAATCGCTTTTTACGCAAAACTCTACTTTTTTGTATATTGCCTGAAGTGCCCCAATAATTTTTCCTGATACACACTTCGCCCGTAATTTCACCCAGAGTGCTTGCCTTTCAATATAGTCGAATGCTTTACTAAAATCTTTAAAAGCACAGTGTGGTTTTCTTCTCTTTTTCCGCGTTTGCTTTCCTCTGATACTATCTATTATAATTACATTGGCCTACCTGAACTCCGCTTGAAATACCGATAATTTGTTGGTTTCGTTGAGCCATTATCTCAGTCGCTGATATATAATCTTACAGTAAATGTTACTCACTACTGAAAGAAGCGCAACCCCCTCAATTGTTGTGGAGAATTTTTGTGTTTCCGTTTTTATATACTAGACATACAATTGCCGTCGTCCATTCCTGTGGAAATGTGCCCCCCTTAAAAAGTTTTGTTCAATACCTTTAGTGCCAAATTACTAATGATCTGGATTTTCATCCCCTTCTTAAATAGTTCAGCTGGTGTTCCGTTTAGTCCCGGTACATTGTAATTTTTTAAACTGTTCGTTGGCTGAATTACTTCTCGCATAGTTATACCCTTATCTAAGCTTACGATTTTTGGCGCTCCTATTAGCTGGATTTCAGTCAGTATTGCCCTTCCCAATTCCCCCCACCGACCAAACATTTCCTGAAAATGGCTCTTTCATTGGTCTGGTATTTATAGCTATGCACAAAAAGACTCTTTATAACCTTTTTCATAGTCCTCCACACGCTAGGTTCTTGACCCTATGACACCGCCTCCGAAATGTCCCCTACTATTTTCTGCCTCTATTCCTCCTCCATACTGACGAATAGCTCCTTGGTGCTTTTCTTAACAAAACGAAACTTTTTCGTCTTTCTTCTCCCCCTTTCCTCCTACAGGCTTTGAGAGCCCGGTCCATTGCCCTTTCTTTCCTTGCATTCTCTGCTGTGCCACCACCGCAGGTGGAAAAGTGTTGCTCTCACTTTTTATTTTCATATTATTTCCAGCCTACCATATTGCAGAGATCAATTGGTGCACAGTGTTTCTGGAATCTCCAGTGTTAACCGAATTTCTCCCAATTTTTTATGTGCTTCCCGTTCTCCTTCGCTCCATTGATAAACATTAAGCATTTATCCTATTTAGGAGTAATGTTTAATATGAGAGGAAAATGGAACAAACATCTATCAGTAACTAACTATAAAGCACGAGCGCAGTTAAATGAATTATTATGTTCCCCCTCGCGGATGCCTGATGTACCGGTAGATACATTAGAGAATATGTAGAACTCTATGATGAGGCCGATTTTATTATATGGAAGTGAAATCTGGGGATGGCAAAGAGTGGAACATGTAAATAAAACGCAGGTAGCATTTTGGAAAAGAGTTCTTGGAGTTTCACAAGGCACATCAAATTCGGGGGTATTGAGGGAGGTGGTATGTTATAAAGACACAATACACTGCAAAATAAGAGCAGTGAAGTAGTGGCTGAGGCTGATGCTGGGGAATAACTCCACATTACGATCCAAATGTTGTAAATACCAGCGAGAAAACCTGTCTCCTAAGTTTTGGGCAGCTGATTTGGAAAGGGGTTTGACGAGAATAGGCATGGAATCAGTATGACAAAGAGCTCAAAGAAATGGCAAAAACACGTGGAAAGGTGCCAAAAGAAGACTAATAGACAGCAACCAACAGTAAATAGAATCGGATTGTGAAATTAAACCTTCTCATAGTCTAGCAAATGAAATAAAATTGAATTGGGGTAAAGAGGCATATATACTTAACTTAGGAAGAAAGGAAAGATCAGGGATGGATCTCTCTTTCTTTTTCTACTGCGATACGTAAACCTAAAGGGAATGACAAGAGCGCTTAAATTATCATTATCTTCAGTAAAACCACTAGGAAATACGTCATCAGATAACTAAGCCAGTCAAGTATGACATGCTATTTACAAGTTCACTGAAACAATAGCTGTAACAATACTTTAATGGAATACGAGTAGCTTTAGCACAATTTTAATACTTATAGATGCTTATTTATAATAATGCATCAAATATTCTGTGCATACAAGAGATAAATTTTAAAAATAATGGTATTTCTAGCCTTAAACATTATAATGGCTACAAAAAACAGAAATAGATGTATTTGTTCTAAGGAGGAATAGTTACATACATTAAAAATCAATTCCTAACCAAAACGTTAACTTACATAATGCCTAATAGGCAGTAGTAGTTTTTGTCTTATATTTTTTGGAATTATTATCGGCAGTGTTTACATAACAAATAAGGATATAAACATATTGAAGGGCTTGTTAGACCAATTGCCAAAGCCATTTATACTTGTTGGTCAATAGTCACAATACTCATTGGGGTAGCAGAGCAACTTATTTAAGAGGCCATATTATTAACAAACCAATCAAACAACACAAACTTATGTTACTAAATTCTGTAGGCCCAACTTATTTCAGCATGGCTTATCAAAAATTTATTGAAATAAATTTAACTTTATGTAGTCCATGAATAGCACACAATTATGAGTGGAGAGCTCTTAGGAATCTCCATGGTAACGAACACTTCCCATTTGTTATAATTTCATATGTTTCTGAAACAAGATATTATACTACCCAATATGGAGCTACATAAAGGATGATTGGGAAAAATTCCATTTTTAAATGTTGAAAAAAGATTCTTAACATCCCCTAGGGAATTTCATAAACAATTCATTGATACTACAGTAGAAGAATTTACAAAATTTATTAAGGAAGCTGTAGATAAATACATTCCTAAGAACACATTCAGTTCAAACAAAGTATCTGTACCATGGTGGAATGAAGAATGCAAGATTGCAATTAAAAAGAAAAATTCGGCATTTAACAAATACAAAGGACACCTTACTAATAACGTGAATGTTTAAGGATTAGAGCTGAAGCTCTAAAACAAATTAAATCTAGTTAACGAGAGTAGTAGATTAATTTTGTGTCAGCGTTAAAACACCCTTAAATATATTTAGAAACAATCTTAGAAAAATAACAGATACCAACTTCTGCACAACATCATTTCTATTTCACATTCTTCACTTATTACCATCCTAACAAGTCCAAAAAGTATAGCTGATGTGATGGTAGATACCTTCTCAGCAACCCCTAGTGATGAACATTAATCAAATGAACTCTTGGCAATTAAATATAACAAAACGCTGGATCAAAATGAGATATTCGCAGACAGCAACTAACCCTACAATGAGCTATTAGCTATGGATGAACTTGTAGATTCACTAAGTAAATGCAACAGTCATAGCCTTGACCAGATAATATATCATATGAGACGTTAAAGAATCAGCTCCAAAAAGTGTCATATCATATTCTGCATATACAATAACATCTGGATTAATAAAGTGTTTCCAAGTCAATGGCAATGGTATTTCCATACTAAACCTAATAAAAACCATATAATCCCCTAAGCTATCACCAATAGCACTAACGTATACACTATGCAGATAACCTAAAATGGCAGTGAATAAGGATGAAATTTCTGTAAAATTCAAAATGGATTCCGCCAGTTTCACTCAACAACTTACAGCCTCGTTCTACTTGAACCTGAAATCTGGGGTGCATTCTGCAATTCTCAACATTTTACAGCAATTAGTCTAGATGTTGAAAAGCGTATGACACTGTAATAAGAGAAAATATAATACAGAACCTGCTGAATAACAACCTCATTGGGCAAGAACAAGAAAGAACAGTTCAAGTCAGCTAATGGCTTTTTATATAAGTCAGTTTCTATTACTTACAGACTACTTCAAGCGGCACTTATAAACGTCACTCCCTTCTACTCGCCGTAAAAGATACCGGTAATAGTAATAGCCCCCGTGAAGGCAAACTTTTTGGTGACAATATTGCAGAGTTAAAAATCAAATATAATAAATGATCAAATTCTCCATGCATCTTTTGATTGAGCCAAAATTAGGTTTCCCAAACCGGATTTAAAATCTCCAAACCTAAAAGAAAATGTATTTCCTTCAATAACATTAAACAACTAAGTTACTTTATCCATTTATATACTCAGGGGTGAGGGACTACAAACAATAGAAACAATTAAATTTGGCATAACACTAAGGTATTTTTTTGAAGATCCAAAATGTGAAGGCTGCAGAAGTCTTAACATCTTGAGATCACTCACATCGAATAATGAGGAGCTGATCAGATTCTGTTAAGAACTTATGTCAGTAATATCGTTCTAAGATAGACTGTGTGCGATTGCTTACAATTCAGCTTCACAAACTACTCCTAAAATGCTAGATTCTACACAAACCTGAGCTCTGGAGTCTGTGACACTAACCTAGCCAATAGTCTGCTGATGTAGTCAAGTGAGATGCCACTACTAGTTCCTCGTTATGCTATAAAGACAGCTTCCACTGGTTGTTCACCTACCTATTCTGGCCTTTTTTCAACAAATATTTGAACAAGCATCCAGAGAAGAAAATGAACCGAATACCACCAAATTTACGAATCTACAAATATTACGGAAAGTATAAATGATTACTCCCTCGGTGGTGACAACGGGCATTCACAACTTGCCACCCTGGAAGTTTCAAAGCCCAGTATCAACCTATAGGTAGCTAAACATAAAGCTGAAGCTACTGCAACTTAATACCTACCGTTGTTTATACAATTAAGAGCACACATAATAATCATACAGAAATTTATAAAGATGGCTCAAAATCTACAGAAGGTAGTGTATGTGCCATAGTAATAAGCAATGAGAGAAAATGCTTCAAACTACGTGATTATTTAACTATACTTTCCTTTGAGCTACACGCATTGAAACAGACTCTGTTACACATCAAAACAAAGAATGCAATTTCATCATTTTCTCCGACTCCATGAGTTCCATAATAGCAATTACAAACTTGGACAGACAAACTAAAACCGAATATTCAGTTGCCAGTTCTTTATGACGCACTCCAAAGGAAAGAAAAAGAAGTATTCATCACCTGGGTACCTTTACACCGTGGTTTAGGAGGCAACGAAGAAGCTGATACTGCAGTCAAGAAAAGTATTCCGGATCTATTACCAGCCCACTCCCAATTCCTCAAGGAAATCTCATTTCAGCAACAAGCAAGAAAGTAAAAGACCATTATTTCAACAATCTCTGGGCCGCCGACGGCCTGCCAAGTAAACTGCACGCAATCATAAAAAAAACAATCTCCCAAAACTATTTGACACTCTAGATGGGAAAAGCAGGTTAAATGAACATGATTAAGGATTGGACATACAAAGATAATCATTGCTACCTACTTTCAAGAAAGAAATCACCTAAGTGAGAAATACGCAACTGTCTTCTAACAATAAAACATACGAGGGGCACTATTTATATTTTGAGCCTTGGCAACCCTGAATGTTGTGGTGCCATCTGACGTTTCCAATGGAAAGTTTGGCATTTTTTTCCATAATCTACTTCAAACATTTTATCAATAGAGCGTTATTTGTTTTGTTTACACTAACTTGAAAATTGTGTGTCAACCAAAACATGGAATTACCTCGTGAAAATGTTCGTGCAATGATTTATTACGACGTTCGAAGTGGATTATCAAGACAAGAGTGCATCGATCAACTAACTTCCACATTTGGCGACGAAGCTACCTCCTTTGCCACTGTGAAACGCTGGTATAACGAACTTAATCGTGACCGCGTTTCGCTCAATGATGAAGTCGTGAAGGTCGTCCAAAATCAGTTGTGCCAGAAAACATTGGTGCTGTGCAAAAACTAATAATGAAAGATCATTATGCGACATATTGTGATATTGAGGCAACCATAAGCATTAGTTCCACCAGCATATATAAAATATTGCATGATTATTTAGCCGTGAAAAAGATTTGCTCTCTTTGGATCTCACATAATTTGACGCAATCTCAAAAAAATACTCGTGTCGATTGGTGTACAAAAATGCTCAAAAATACAATGGCGGTGCCTCAAAAGATGTATATTAGATTGTAACAGGTGACGAATCATGGATGTATGCGTATGAGCCGGAACTAAACAGCAGTCGACTGTATGGGTGTTTCAAGATGAAACAAATCCAACAAAAGTTGTTCGTACTCGAAGCACTTCGAAGCAAATGTCGCCTGCTTTTTCAGCAAAACTGGCATGTGGCACAAGTGCCTTTAGAGGAACGGAAAGCGATTAATGCCGAATGGTACACCACCATTTGTTTGCCGGAAGTCTTCGGTGAAGTAAGGAAAACCAACAAGAACCGTAGGATCGTTCTTCATCAAGACAATGCGAGCGCACACACATCTCGTCTAACAACAGAGTATTTGAAGGCTCAAAAAATCGAATTCATGGGTCATCTGCCATCCAGTCCTGATTTGGCACCCAATGACTTCTTTTTGTTCCCGAACATCAAGAATAAATTGCGTGGACAACGATCTTCGTTGGCAGAAGAAGCCGTGATGCCTTGAAAAACCATGTTTTGGAGGTGTCTCAGGAAGACTGGAATAAATGATTTGACAAATGGTTCAAAAGGGATGCAAAAGTGTATTGGTCATAAAGGAAAATATTTTGAAAATCAATAAAGCAGTTTTCAATCAGAAATTACTTTGTTTTAATTATTTGGCTCGAAATATAAATAGTGTCCCTCGTATTATGGCAAAATGTCCTTAGTATACACCAGAAAGGAACAATTGCTAAGTACTAAATGACAATTCCATAGCCCTAAACAACAAAGGATGTATAACTGCATTTAAGAACTACCTAATAAGCTTTTAATTACAAGACCTATTGTGAATTTAACTTCTACATCTAGAGTTTTCACATGTTATTTAATTTCCATTGCTATGTACTGAGCATAATTGACTTTTATAATGTTGTGTGCACAAGTTTTAAGTAAGCATTGTAATTACATTTCCTTTGTATATTTAACAAGGTAGCGTTATATCCACACAGTTGCGCAGCCTAAAATAAATATATTTAAAAAAAGAAAAATGTTGCTGGGTAGGGTAACCACTATGAGTTTACGCATCAGATTTTTTTAAATTAGTACTGCACGAAGATGAGGAAGGTTTTAAGTCTCGTACTTTCATCTTAAATTATGACATTTGTCTTCCAAACACAAATAATCTGAACTCATTATTTCGGGGAGGATCTGATGTATTACAATTACAAGACGATTGTCAAATTGTCGATCAAAAGAATTTACAATGGCTAATACTACGGTTTAATTTTATAGCGTTTCGACAATTTATTCATACAGCAGCTTATTTGTTTACTTCCTATTATTCATTATAAACATTAGTAAAAACATAGCTCAGGAGAAACAAAAGAAGAATAATGGCTTTAACATTCAGACAAACAACAGCTAATATTTCCCAAACAATTAATAAGACGAAAAATGTTGTTCGACAATAACGAGCTCTACCTATTCTGTTGTAAATTTTTGTACATCTCTTCGGATTTCCAGCTGTAAACAATTCATTAAGTTTGAACAGGTCTTCACAGGCTGTTAACTTATAATTCAAGTTACATTATGTTTTGTTTGCCTTGGCAGGCATATCTTATATGCAGGCACAGGAACTGTTAAGCAGTTGGCTTCAAGTTATCTACACCCAAATCTAAGTACTACAAAGAATGCCAAACAAAAGAGACCAAGGGTCACTGACAGGCAGCTTAAAATCGGCCCGAGTGCTGTCTCTGAAAGCCAAAAATATGTACGAGGAATGGGGTGGTTTGTTCTCTACGACGTCCTTAGTGCAGAGACAGTTCAGCCTTATTTTCTTCCGTCCTGGCTTTAGTGCTTAGGAATTTTTATGCCTGCTTATATTACTATACGATATTTTAATTGAAATCCTTAGTCATTTTTGAGAAAATAATACAATTTTTTATTCATGTCAAGGGTTGCACAGATTGGCGACTTCAAAATCCTTTACACCATTAATAAACGATGTCTATCAACTATAAAATTTAGTGTTTATCCTATTTTTCGTATTTTTTGTTTTCGTATTCCATCTTTCTCTCTCTCCTCCTCTCTCTCTCTCTCTCATACACACACACGCGAACACAATCGGGAACCTTTTCTGTAAAAATGTTTCTTTCTGGGTTCAAGTGATCTCAAAACGTAATTTCAGTTTAAACCTCTATGTCAATTTTTGGGCAGAATACAAAACATCCTCTAAATACAAAAAAAAAACGTAAAAGGAATGAAATTAACATATTTTTTATTAGGGCAACATGAGTGCAAAACATTGAAATAAATGAAGTTTGAGTAATAATATAACTGAAATTAAGCGAACTAATTATGTATTTTTTTGTTTCAGTAGTTTTGCTAAGTTATATTCATCTTATATAGAAACTATGTCATTTTTAAGAATTGTTAAAACATTTCGGAATTTTCACTTATTATTGCGGTATAATAATACGTTTTTGTGACTAATATTAACTATTTACAAGTTATACTTGATGACACTTGTCTTTCAACCTAATGAATTTTACATTTATTGCGAGGAATTCCCGAGGAGCTGTCGCCATATCACGTGAGATCTTCAGCGAGATGAGGTATGTACACTTCATTGCTTATGAAGTTCTCCTTGGATAAAAGGAGTTCAAGCAACAAAGTTATAAGTAATGTACCCTCATTCCTACAGTTCCTATGCAACATCTTACAGATTAACATGAAGAAAGCAAAGAAAGGCAGACCATACACGAAATACTATAAAGGAAGTCGAGATAACGGACCTTTGCGAACATCAGAGACACTCTGTGTTTTCCACAGAAACTGAACTATCCATTGTGTCATTGACAAAATTGGTCATTCATAATAAGGACTTAGTTAACATCTTTGTAATACTTAGTAAATAAAGATGAACCAACTTGATCACTGGATGATTCGGGTCAGTTTGAAAATTTGTCTTTATACACCAGAGCGGGATTAATAAAATATTGCCTAAACATAAAGGAGGCAAGAGAGTAAAACAATATCATTTCTGGTGGTACTTTTGTGGAGAACTTTCTGCTCATTTGGATCAATTAATTATGAATGTGAATTATGATTAATTTTAACACAGAGATCATCGTGGACCAGAAAGTGCTGAATTCAAATTATCGTACACCAAACCTCTCTTGCTAAGTCACATAAATGCTTCAAAACAGCAAAACTCTGATGTAATATACTCATATAACTTTCGCTACCCTCTATTGTTTATTAGTGATCATACAAAGTATTCTTACTAAAGCTTAATTTTCTCCCTACTACATTTTTATCCAAATAAACCTTTGCAGAAATAGCTACATTACACATTTCGTTATAGATACAAAGGGAACAGCGGTACTAAAATGTTTAAGAACTGGACGCTATACGCTGCCTTAAAATTCCAGCCTGTTTCCATGCAATCGCGAGAAAGAACTATAAAGAATGACCAAGTAATGAACAATGCGAACCCCAATAACTCAGAAAAGGCTTAAGCCACAAAAAACTTATTGGAAATAAATTGTATGTTTTAAAGGATCTACATGTTTTGAGTAGTACGTTTCATCTAACGTTTACCAGTTATATTATAACATTATACAAAATTCCTTCCAGATGAAGAGGGCTTCTCGAGCTATTCCCAGAAAATGCAAGATAAACATTTTATTTGTCATGAAAATATGTTTAATATATAGTCTTTTAAACGAAATCGTTAGAGCCATTTTGTAGAGAACCAAACATTTTGAAAAATGTTCCATGTAAAGGATAGTTTGGGGCGTGGGTATTATCTTGAAAATCTTCATGTGGCATTTTTGGAAGGTACTGAAGCTAAATAACAAGTTTGGTATTTATCCGACTTCTTTTAGTTATGCTGTTTACAGACACATAGACCTTTTTCTAAAAATCTCCCTTTTGGATTCAGGGGATCTCAGGACATGTATTTCCGGGAAAAACACGGTATCGAATGTTTGGGTGGAATGCAATACCTTCTCTACCTACCAGCACGTGGTAGAGAAAGTAAAAAGAATTAAAAGTTGAAAAAAACAATAAATCGAATAGGTAAAATAATTAAATACTTCTAAAATCGCCCACAAATATATTTTATATATATATATATATATATACATATAAAACAAACCGGTTTAAGAAAAGAAATCTTGTTGATAAACATCCCTCAGTTTATCATAGTTACCAAAAGATGTGTCATTTAATTGTAATATTGTAACATATGCACATGTCATAGTTCTCACTATTTCCGAAATATTTTCTACTATATTTATGCTGTATATTGAAGCCTATTGTGTAATACACTTCTCTTTTGTGGAACATTTGGCAACAGGATACAGGTACATGACAAGCGTAGCAATGATAGTTTTAAAAGATGCATCAGTGTGAGTTAAACGAGAATAAATAACGCCTAATATTTGGTGCTTAGGATGGATTAAAAAGTCTCATGTTAAATAATCACATCACCTTCCTTAAGTATTTTCATAGCTATTCGATTTTAGTGGTACGCAAGCTTATTTTTCTATGTACTTTCTACTTCCTCTTAATAATGACAAGTATTTTCCCGAAAATAAAAATAAATAAATAAATAAAATATTAGCGCTATGTAATTTTCTTAGTAGGATAATAAAGTATTACATATGAAGTAATGGCCATAGGTTCTTTACTCTTATACGAACTCATTAGGAGCAGAAAAGCGACCATCTAATATTTCAAACTGTGATGCTTAAAATAAGAAAAGAGTTCAAGTTACAAAGATAAATACTTTTGGATATGATTAATATCACAGAAAATTATTTGGCTTAAGTTGTATACCTATCTTAATGAGAATTACAAGTTAATGTATGTTTAGGATATGGGAATTCTTTGTAAACCCTTAAAAGTTCACTGAAACAATTATTGCGTTTTGTATATATGAATGCTACCTCGTATTTAGGTTCAGCATCTTTCAAAGATGTAATAAGAAGATTTATAAAATCCCAAACTTTAATTAGTTTTAATTTTCTCATAAATGGCTCTGAAAGTTGTTGTTAAAACATTATTATGTTTGAGATATCGACATGAAGAATAATATATATGTATTGTTATTACCGGGAATGTAATTGAGAAACAAAGGCGTACAGCAAGAAAAATGTAAAGCTCGTTAAAATACATAATTTGTTTTGATACTCTTTAGCATTAGCCGTTTCGATGTATTCTACGCTATATGTTTACGTTCACCAAGTGTGTATAGAGTCCGTTAATACGAACGGATGTTAACATCTGAATGTTGTTTCCGCATCTTGTATATAAAGTAATTACTGCTTATTTTGAAATCATTTATAGGGAAAAATGTATCATCAGTAGAGAAAAGTTAAGAGTACAACTACTACCTATATGAATACGACAACCTAAATAACTAAATATGAAATGTTAACGGGTAGAGAAAGTGGTATGAGTGTACCACTCTGGACCCTTTAAAAGCATTTTCAGGTTAACTTCGTAATAAACATTAAACGCTCTGGTTAAAAGAATGATATTTTTGATTATAAATATATTACTTGACACTGGTGTCTAAAACGCTGCCAATCTTTTAACATCTAAATCAGTCTCTCGAAGTGACTATTAATACATTTCTGCTCTCAGTGCTAATAAAGATGTGGGGTGATATGCATCTGTTATGTGTAAAGAGGTGCAGGTATTACTTAAGAGAAGACTCTCATAGGAGGAAGCTTATATACACTGATCTAAGCTCTAAACGAAAACCGGTTCAGAAACAGGCCACACGTTAATTTTATGAGTGTGGAGATGTGATATATTATCATCATCATCATCATCAGAGTAATCCAAAAACACTTCTTTATACACAGAAAGTAGTTTGTACTGTTTCATGTAGATTTTCTGGTAGTATTACAATTTTTACCCTTTACTTTCTACATACGTACCTAGTAGGTAAACCCAGTGGGATAGCTCAGGCGGTTACGACTGTGACCCGCATTCGGGAGGTCTCGGGATCGATCCCTGGTGACCGCCCATTCTGGCCATGGGTTTTTCCTAGTTTCCCCGGTTCGCCAGGCGAATGCTGGGGTGGTTCATCTTCTATCACAACTCTCCTTCCTCTCGTTTCCTGTACCCATTATATTCCTTGTCATCTGTTTCCGGGTTGTAGGACCAGGTGACGGTGTTCGGCGGGTTGCGGTTGGGCGGTGGCTTGCGCTCTGTAGCGGTATCTTCCCTGGCGTCGCTGCGGTAACTAGGTGTTCCTCACGTGTAGCTCCACTCCGGGGGATTCTGAAGGTTGGTGACCTGTGGGCAGGGATCTTGCGGCATCGGACGTTCTGTTTGGAAACGTTAGGGATCCAGTCTATACTTGCGCCCGTCGGTACCCGGATCTGGTCGCCCTTTGGGTCTCTCCCCTTATCCTTCCTTTACAGGGGTCACGTTGGAAGCACAATGGGGCTCTAGCCCGTTTCTAGGGACCCCTCCGTGATACCTATCTTTACCTTCTAGGTAAAGAAAGTATTGCATCCCTTCAAAAAATTTCATATTCATATTTCACCGAAAATACGAGTTTTTTGGCCCCGAATCCAAAATAAGAATTCTTAGAAAAGTTCTCTGTGTGTGTGTGTGTGTGTGTGTGTGTGTGTGTGTGTGTGTGTAACACAAAAACGAAATGTCGGATAAATATCTAACTTGGTATTTAAGTTCAGTACCTTCCAAATGTGACAGGAAGGTTTTAAGCAAAACCACCCGCCCCAAAATACGTTACATGGAAAATGTTTTGAAACTTTTGATCTCAAAAATTGCTCTAACAATTTAATTAAAATACCATATGTTTAAGATATTCACATGACAAATATAATACATATCTTGAATTTTAAGGGAATTGTCTGGGACACATTATTCATTCGAAAGGAATTTTGTAGAAGTAGGAAAGCATAAGATATAAATAAAAACGTAGATGTCTTTAAAACACGCAATTGATTTTTTGGCGTCAGCCTTTTTCAGAATATCCTTTATTATTACTTTGACTTCTTCAAAACTTTTGTCTTTTTATTGATGTGCTGTCAACTTTCAGTTATTCTCGCAATTGTCATGAAAAGAGCATGGAATTTTAAGGTCATTATATAGCCATCAGTGTTTAAAACATTTGACTATCGATATTCCTTTTGCACCTATAATGAAATGTTATGCAAAGGTTTATATTAATTAACTTGAAGTAGATAAAGGAAAAGCTTCCACACGAATAGTTAGTAGAAGGCTTATAAAACTAAACGACAGTGCATAGACAAATTCATAAGTAAAAGCATAAGACTTTTCATGTTTTAGTGTAGCATTGTTTTAATAAATATATATATTATAAGCTTCATACCTTATATTAACCCTAAGTGGTTAGCTCCATTGGCTTTATTTGACGTAATTAATACGCCAGTGTTTAAACCTCTGTACATACTCTTGCCGGAGCTGAATTTACCTACTGCTTGCACTATCCCACAGTAAATTGCTAGCTTAGGGGAGATGCACAAATATTTTATCTATTCTGCATCTAGCGACATTATACGTATCGATCAGGTAGCCATTGGAACCTAATCAGTCCGAATTCGCAATTCTTGGCCAGGAAAAAAATACGTGGAGAGACGCCGTTTACAAGAACATTCGCCAAACACGTGTCTAGATTGGTTCGTATCCCGGACTTGATTGAATGTATTCAAATTCACCCTGAGATTTCGTTTGCCCTGTGGTTTGTGGGTAAATTCAGTAACACGGTACATACGCGAGCGGGGTGCTTTCATGAATAGGCAATTGGGAGCACAGCTATTTCACCAAGAGTGGGGAAGACTGTCACCTTGCAAATTTAACCCCGCCCCGAGTAAAATTATTATGAACAAGTTTATCCTCACTAATTGCATGATAAGTAATATAGTAAGCTTATCAAGCAACACTCGCCGCCAATATTGCAAATGGCATTCGTACCCCCATTTGAATGCAACACACTCAGCGTTTCAAACAGGATTCTGCTTTTCATGTCCAGGTACCTCTAAAAATTACAAGTGATATGAAATGAAGATGGTAATCCATACAAGATTACCCAGAAGGTGACATGTTTTACTTTAAGGATATCCATAATTTAAAATTGGGAAAAAATTTAAAATATTAGCTTTTATGCCCAAAAATACTTTCGTCTTTTAGCTTTAATTCCATATTATAGCTTTTGCTCTCAGAACCTTTTAAAGTTCACCATGTGACCATTTAAACGCCCAAGAGCACATGGTCTTCACAATCTCTTAAACAGGACTTCGATTTTTCTTACACTTTTGACATTTAAAAGTGGCAACGTAGTTTGTAACCAATGTTATTAAATTTTTCAGCAAAACCTTTGAGAGAATGAAGTTAAAAAGGCCATATCGTTTTACACCTTTAAATAACTCAAGATATTACCTAATATGGGAAACAATTATTACAAAATTTATATTTAAAGGTTTGGCTTATTCCTGAAATACCCGAAGACTGAAAAATATTGTATATACCAGTTTTGTGAATTATTTAAAAAATTTGAAGTACTTAAATTTTTTCCAGAATTACGATTTCTGGATCTTGTGTAGCATTTGGTTATTTAGCATAATAAAAGTAAAACACAATTTTGTTTCAATAAATATTCAAGACATATGCATAAAATTTAAAATACCCTTAGTTGTTAGAGCAGCATGTGACAAAATTTTGAGAGCATTAGATAAAAGTGCGAGATTTAGAAATCTCACCTGTGCATACTCTCAAGTATTTTGGTATAAAATAAGCTAAAAAAACAAACAAACAATCTCTACCACAAAGACAAAAAAAATAACATCTACCTAACGTGAAGGCTCAGGCAGTAGATCTGTGCCCCGCTTTCGGGAGGTTGTGGGTTCAAATCCGATGTAGCGGTCAGCCCGTTTATTTTCGTGGTTTCCCTCAATTTCCAGGTAAATACTGGATTGTAGATTCACTATTTTGACCAAAACTTCCGACTATATAACAAATGAATTAAAATAATATGTAGGAAGGTGACTACACAACTAACACTTCACAATTACGTGCACATTTAAAGAACAGTCAGCAGTTCCATGATCTCAAAGCCCACATATTACCAATTATCAATAGCAACAAAAGATAGATGGCAGGAATGTGACTATACAACAAAGGTCATCTGTCTGATATACACAGACATACCTACAATAATCGTCGCGATATGACTAAGAAGTTAAAGCAATGTTAACAAAAATAACATCGTGATATAGAGCACTTCTTCTGTCTTCCACAGCTTAGAAATTTTAATTCAATTTATTCTGTAATGTATCTTTTCTAAGAGAATATACGACCAAAATTGAAAGATTCTTTCATCTTTTGAAAATTAAAAATTAATAAGGATTTTTTTCATAATAATGGTATCCGAAGGAAAATTTCGTGATAATATTCAGTTTGCACCCTTAAAATATGAAGTGTGGTAGACATAATGTTTCATAGCCATAATAGACATAAGACATAATGTCTATGTTTCATAGACATAACGTGAATTCTTTATATCTGCTTTTTTTCTGTTTTGTTTTGTTTCATGACTGAATTTTTTGTGAAATCTCTACGTCAATTTTTTGTTTGAATACAGTATTTGTAATCACCATTAATCACCAGTAGAAATATCCTGAAATTATTTAATTGATAAATAATTTTCTTACGCATTCATACACGATTCGGAGATAAACATTGTACAAATTCCAGGTGCTTAAACTTAAAAAAATATAGAGAAAGGATGAAGTAATTATGATCAATAACTGCTAAAATGAGTCAAGGCTCCTAATATGGAGTGATACCCAACATTTCTTCTTTCAGGATAATGGAAAATACTACAAAATAAGCTTTAGAAGTAGAAGCTGTTATCTCAAGAATTAATAGATATAGAACAAGATGGTTAGAGCATGTTAGGAGAATGGAAGATTACCAGACAGCCAAAAATAGTTTTCCAATATGATCCTAAAGGAAAGAGAGACGTAGGAAGGTCGAGATGGAGATGGAAGGAGAGATTGTGAGGACGGAACAGGCGGTAGCCTAATCCATGAAGTGGAGAAAAAGAAGAAGAGAAGCTTATTGAATCAACACAAACTAAAATCGAGCCCATCGAATCACAATGTAGCCACATTTTTATTGTATCACGGAGGATGTCATAAAGCAACAAACATATTATATAACATTTGGATCATTAGAATATTTATTTACCGCATTGGTACAAAAATAAAGCTCGTTGAACTTCAGGAAATAAAAATCTGATGACTTTCTACACACACTATAATTTATTTCTAATAATTTATCCTTACGAAAGTTTATTTTTCTATACGGTTTATATCCATCGCAATAAACCTCTGCAGAAATATTTTCATTACATATCTCCTTTTTAAGTACAAGCAGGATAGAGGAACCCCGGCTGATAGTCAGATTTTAAAAGCGAATGACTATATGTTGGCCTTTAAATTCCATACTCTTTCTGTGATATCGCGTGAATTAACTGAGTAGCGAGAGCAGTTCAGATGACAACATACTGAAAGCTTCAAACTAATAATAACGGATACCTCGGAAATGGCTAATGACACAAAAAGAGTTGGAAATAGCCTTTTTGCGTAGTACATCTTTGTGCATCTCTTATCATGTGCATGTTTATCATGTAAATTTTAAATATGTGGTACTTTAATAAACATCCTTACAGACATTTTTGAGAAAAATAAAAATTTCGAAACATTTTCCATGTAGAGGATAGCTTGGGGTGGGAGATTTTATTGAAAATCTGTGGCGTATGTTTTGGAAGATACGAAATTTAAATAACAAGTTTGGTAGATCCGGGAGATCCGTGGTTCAAATCCCGGCTATGGTATTGAATTTTTCAGTCATCTGATTCTACCTTTCCAACCCTGTCCAACACACGGCTTGTCTGAAAGAACAATTAATTCCATTAATTGACCTAATAGTGGTTGAAACTAAAAGCCCGGGACTTCAGTACTTACAAAGAATGTAAGTCACCATTGGGGTATGACATCTCAATACATTTGAGATCTCCTTGTGGTTTACCGGGAAAAATTCGAATCAGCTGGGGAATTTAATGGCGTGCCGGCATGTTGCCATGGTAGCTCAGTGGTTAGAGCATCCGGACGGAGACCGGGAGATCCGTGGTTCAAATTCCGGCTATGGGATTAAATTTATCAGTCATCTGATTCTACCTTTCCAACCCTGTCCAACACACGGCTTGTGTGAAAGAACAATTAATTCCAAGTTTGGTTTTAATTCGTTTTTAGATATGTTGTCCACACACAAGCGTACCATTATCTAATTTTTATGTGTCCTCAAAACATGTATTTCTGGTGAAATCTCGGTATTGAACTTTTGGGTGGAATGCAAATTCTTCTCCACCTACTAAGTACGTGATAGAAAAAGTTAAAACCAATAATATTGCTATAAATAAAATCAAGTTAGTTTAATTGTGAACCAGAGTTGTTCTTGTTATTTTCCTTTATTTATATTCGCTTTGACTACTAGGTCACATCGCGACTTATATCCATACATACGAGTACAATAATTATAATACATTGTTATAAAATATTTTACATTATTAAGTCATGAACACAGCTAGAACAGCATAACCTATTACCTCTTATACATTTTTATTTGATGTGTTATATTTAAATCTTGTTATACAGTTTGATGTCTTTGAAGAAAAAAATAATGTTTTTGTAAAGAGTAGGGTTGTTTAAAGCTAGAAATACATCTTCAGGGATTATATGTTTTCTTCTCTCCATGGTATAACTTCTGCATTTAGTGATTAGGTGCTCGATGGTTCTGTTCTTTGAACAAATATGTATTATGTTCATAATACACATTTCATACGGGTACTTGCTTCTTTTAATCCAATTAGAAACAGAATACTCTCTAAATAAATCAGCACGTATTATGGAAAATCATAATATAAAACAGTAAAACATTTACGGTATTTAACGCCGAGAAGCAAAGTATGAATGAAATAAATTGCTAAAAACCTCCCACAGCGTACATTTATACCAGTTTTATTTTCCTCACGGCGCCGTTTAACCAGTGTGTTTATGCAGGGTAGTTTTTTTCCTCCCCTTTGCAGTGTTAATGGGTTGTCACCGAGTGAATTTTCGCGCGGTCAAACCTTTTAACCCTTTTCTATCTTCTCCTCTTTCAGAGGGTAATTTTTTCGTGTAAAAAATCCCTCTCGGTATGTTTTCTCTCACCTCTCATCCCCTCGTCACACACGCCCCCGTACGGTGTCCGACAAATTAACAACCCCAAAGTGAGAGACTCCATCCCTATAGCTCATCGCAGGCTTTGTAAAAGCAAACGACACGAAATTACAGAGGGAAGAGAGAAAAAGAGAGAGGAAAAAAACAACAGTGGGGCAGAGAAAAATCCAACGCGAGAGAGAAAAATCCCGTTGGTTAAACGCTTCCTGAAAAAGAGCCAAAGGCTCCTGAACACGATAATCACCTTCGAACAAATTTCTCTGACAAGAAATGTATGCAATTCTGTGGTTTGGGGATAGCATGTCCGCTTCACAGTCAAGAGGTTCAGAGTTCGAATTTCGGTTAGGGTGAATTAAAGATAGAATCTTCTTATCTTAAGAAGAAGAATGTTGGGTAACCCTAATCTCTAAGAACCCCGGACTCATTTGAGCATAATTTCACCCATTTCTTTCATTCCTGATCCAATATGAGCTACCGATTAAAGACGTTAAACTTCATGGCTCCCCTCCAAAAAAAAAAAAAAAGGTTTGAGCATTTTTCGCTTTCGATTTTTCTAGTGAATTTACACTTAAAACTGTAGCGCCGGCTGCAGCTCGGACTCTCGCCGAAACAGTTACAATATCCACGTAATAGCCCCACATTCTCGGGCGAGAAGTTCACTCAGTTTCAGATATTGAACCCTAGGGGGGATAAATGAAAATTTCCTGAGAAATGAAATGTGGATACAGAAGGATGATATTTGCAATATCTTATGTGATAAAGTATGTGCTTATCATCATTCTAATTGTAACTAAGCTATGAGAATTTGAGGTGGTTGCGCGGAAATTATAACTGTTTCGGCGGAAGTCCCAGCTGCGGCACTGCGACCACAGTGTGAGAGAAAACCACTGTGTAACTGCTCATTCTAAGACAATAGTATGCTAATATGCACTGTATGAATATGTAGGTCTGATAAGACGTATTTATACCAGGTATTAAATTAACAGTTTCTTAGCATATATTGGCTATTTTTTTATTATCTTCTAAAGGCCCAACCACCTGAGGATTTTTCTAAAGTTAGAATCAGGCCGAGCTAGGCCTTAAAATAACAACAATAATAATAATAATAATAATAATAATAATAATAATAATAATAAAACAATATACAGGGGGACCATTTAAGTTGAGGCTGTACAATATCCCCAAAACTAAGGGTTGTAGAAAGAAATGTCTTGAATAAAAGTTGCTTCATATTATGGGTGAAAGTAAATGCCATTAGTCGTGTTTTATTTGGAGGACGTTGTGATGGTCATTTTAAGGTCAATTTAAATTGAACCCATTAAAAAAATTAAATTGACTCTAAAATGAACATTATAACGTCCTCCAAACAAAACACGACTAATGGCGTTTACTTTCTCCCATAATATCAAGCAACTTTTATTCAAGACATTTCTTTCTACAACGCTTAGTTTTGGAGATACTATACAGTCTCAACTTAAGTGTATTAACTTGAACCTGTAGTTAATATTAAATATCTACTGATGTACCCGGGAATAAGTACATACTAATTGTAAGTCGCTATTGAGGTTTATCTCTGAAGTGATACGCCTGGTAGTCTACCGGGAAAAAAACTTGAGTCATAGTCAGGGCAACCGCACGAAAGTGGGAGACCCGTGTTCAAATCCTGGCTGTGGCATTGAATGTTTCAGCTGATTCAGCTTTAATGAAAATTTCTTGCTACATTGCTACTTTTGCTGCTCAGAAAGCATTACTTTTTTGACATTGTTTCTCGTGACACCTATACACTTACTCGTATACAATGTTGAGTCCCTGCCTTCGTGTTCCTAATGTACTATAAGGACTACAAAGGCAATGATTGTGCGATGCTAGGTCTTCTAAGTTATTGTGAGATACTATACAACCAAAAACAAGGAAAGCAGAGGCAGATTATGAATAGCAGCACCCAATGGTGTGAAAAGTAAATGAGCATTAATTATTCCTGTTGGAGGTTTCTTTGTTGCAGTATAACGTTCTGAAATATGTTCTGAAATAATGTCTAATGAAGCTGCGATCCCTGTGTTATGTTGCTGTAACCATTGAACAGTTTCAGAGAAGGGAATATTAGCTGAATTTTTAGCTTCAAAAATGTTCACTAGATTTGTTTTTGGGCAAACAATGTGATTACTCAATAGATTATGACTGTTTTATTCAGCTAGTTTATTTTTCGGAAGAAAGTTATTACTCTAACCGAATGATATTTGGCAGGTAGGTATTATAAAAGACTGCAGGTCGCAAAACAGTAGTCAGAATTGATTGTCATTATATTAATTAGCCATAATAATTAGTCATAATTAACAAACTTCTTTTCGTGCTGAGCTTCAAGGTAATAAGTTTAATTGTTCTTAATTTATTTGTCAATACGCACAGATACATGTTTGTTATTCTAATAAAAATGCTGCTCTTCAAAAACTATTCTAATGTAAGATTCTGTCGGGCAATATATCTAAGACGCAGCCCACAAATATCATAAAACTGCTATGGGAACCATAGAGTGTTTGCAGTGTGGGGCGCCCTCACACTTTATAATCTGATGTCAGAACCATGCCGCTATGCCCTGCGATAACGGATCTGATGCTGCTGCTTGCAGTTTCCTCTGTGAGATCATTGCTAACGCTTGACATTAGAGAACCAATAGTCCGAACAATATTGCCTGTGACAGAATATCGGCAAATTTAGAACGCGAGGGGTGCGTTCAGATCCTGCAAGCCTAGCTGGCAGCATTTAATCTTTGCTTTGTATACACTGGAGAACCATTTTGTCGTCTTAAAGGACACGGAATATTTTATAATCGGTGCAAAGAGTAGCAATTTTCATTAACCTTTGAAGAGAAAATGTGATATGTAATATTTACACGGCTTTCTCTACCACTACCGTTTATTTTTACATCTCCTCTATGAAACATTCTTAAAAACCTTACTATACTATCTACTTAATTAATCGAGATATACTTTTACATAAATAGTTTCATTACACATTTTATTGCAGCTAAAAGGGAATGCAGAAGGCTCAAGCAATAGTCAAATATTTAGAACTATATTCCGGCTTTGAAACTCGATACTCTGTGCACGACATCCTGAGAAATAAATGAAGGGAGTCTTAGAACTTAAAATATTTATTACGAGGTTTGAAAAATTAAACAAATAGCAACGGATTTCTCGAAAATTGTTAAAGCTACAAATATATTATTACAGACAAATTGTAGGTTTTAACAATATCTACAATTTTGTTGCAGTAAGCTTTTGTCTATCTCTTATGCTTTACCAGTAATACAAAATGAAAGCTATTCAGAATGAAACGAACTTTAACGTGTTATTGACAGAATATTCTAGTTATACGGTCTATTAGTCACGCAAATATGGTAATATATAGTATTTTAATCAAAATATTAAGGTATTTTTGAGAAAATAAGAAGTAACGAAAAATGCATCATCTAAAGGGAAATCGGCTGCGGGGATTTTCTTGGAAATCCTTGTAACTTCTCCATGGAAGCAACTAAAGTTAAATGATTTTATCTGACGTTTCGTTTTTTGGGATATTCTGCTTTCTCTCTCTCTCACTCGTACAGAAACTCATATTTTTGTTAAAAAGGTTTTTAGGGCATTAGGGTGTAGTGCAAGGTTTATCCTACCTTGCCAAAAAAGTAAAAAACAAAAAAATAAATGAAACAACTAAGTAATATGAAAGTATCATTACTGACCCTTTTCGATCTGCTTATTCACCCTTCAATCTCTTATAAAAATAAGCCAGTACAGTGTTTTCATTCACTGAAATTCCGAATCTTCTGTTGACGCACCAGTGTCTGAACTTCGGGTAACTTTCTCCACTTTACTTGTAGAATACTCAACATTGCATTCTCAACTGCTTCTTAAAAGCTTTCTTCGTAATACATTTTAGGTTCTTTTCTCTATCCTTTTATTTTACGTCGCTTTAAATACTTGGTTCATATCGCGACGGATCCATTAAGAGACAGTTCGTGGCTTGGTGTGTGGCGGACAGTTAACCTTCTAGGTCTCAACCCTGTACCTTACCATCTTACTTCGTTAAATGTCCACAAAGGGCCTTAGAGCCAGATGCGCTTCTACAATATGTGACGGGCAGATGGCAGCTTCGACACATGTCCAGAGCCCTTAGTGCCAGGCAACTGTAGTTATGTTTTTACACCTGCCTGGTAGATGGCATTAGAGTACCATTCAGTCTACCTGCTTTCATTATCTGCGCATAGATGGCAGAGTTTCGCTATTACCATCTGCTTTCAGTTATACTACTTTTTTAGACTTAAGGCGGAACTTAGTTTCGTCTTAAATAACCCATTCGGTGTTTACCTATGCGACAGAGGGAAACCACGAAATAACCCCTGTCAGATTGACCAGCCCACGGGATTTGAACCCACGGACCTTCTCCTGAATGCGGCCCACAGACGTTACCGTCCTGAGCCGTCCAACTTGTTTTTAGGTATCTACAAAGTAACTGGTAAAATATACATTGAAGCTCACTTCGTAGTGTGGGGATAGCGTAGGTTAGGTTGAGTTGCCCGGATAAGGCTTTTCCGGGATTTCTCTTATCCTGGAAAAATGAATGTTGGGTAACCTTGCATCTCTATGCATCACGGGTGCATTTGTGCATTATTTCACCCATTTCATTCATTCATCTTCCGATTTGACCTAACCGGTTAAGGGACGCTAAATAAGTACCTATATTGAACAAATAGCACAAACTTGCTTCGAATAATTGTCTACTGTTCATAACTCGTTAAAATGTGAAAGATAGACAAAATATTGTAGGAAGCATGCTATAATCTCAACTTTAATAACTATTAGTGTAAATAATTATATAATGTTTGATACATTATAGTTCTGGATATTTTATTAAGTTTTCTGGTTAGCGTAGGATCGTGTAGTTTAGAATCTAAACACGCACCAGGAATAGACACAAACTTGTATAACGCTAGCATTTATTTCTTTATTTTTAATTTTTTGAGGGTGTGATTTATCGCGCATTAACCAAATAGGTCGTAGAAAACGTTAAGTATAATGGATGAGATTATCCTTAAATCAGTATTGATTCCAGAGCTTAGAGGTCCACAATATTTACCTTCTCAAAATAAGGGAAAATTCGGAAGACAAACTAGGCGACTCACTATAATCGAGATTCGAACGGGCATTTCTGGAATATAAGGCAGACAGGCTACGTCTACACCACGGGGATGAGCCCTCTAATTTTTATCACTAACTCCAAACCACTTTACTACACGATTTTGAAAACCATCGAAAGAGAGAGAGAGAGAGAGAGAGAGAGAAATGGAGAGGAGGAGGAAATTTCCGCAGGTAAGTAACGCTAGTACTGTGTTAATATTCAAGCTTAACTTGTTTTACCTCAAGAATGCTTACTGGACTTTCATTTAATTAAAATAAACCTTCAAATATGCCAAAGATTAAACCTAAAATTAAATCCTGCACTTTAAGACAAGCACGATGTGTGAATTTACTTAAGGCTGACGCCTATAGATGTCAGAACTATAAGCAGACACACCCTTTTCCTTCAACGCCATCTAGTGGGGAACTTGTTGCAACATGGAAGTAGAATAGACAGAAGCATTACTTTCCATTATTGACCTATTTTAACATGAATATTTAAAACTGGATGCATATTTAATTATTTGTCCTTCTGTAATCTTTTTGACTTCAAATGTTTCTTTATTCATTGTGATATTAACTTTTTTACCTCCTAAAATGTTAATATTGTATTTTTTGTTTTTGTTTTATTATTTCATTTTTCTTGAACACTAGTTTTTGCAAATTTTCCTCTCAACAATGTCTGATCATGTGTAAATATAACTGTATCTCCATTGGTTTTATATTTTAAACTAAATATTGTTTATAATAGAGTTACTACATACTTCTATTTTTTTATATGTAGCAAACTTTAAACCCTTTATCTCCGAAATTGCTATGAGTAACGACAACAAAATAATGATGTATTTCACTATTATTTCGATTATAAAACTTTAAAGCTAATATTTATTACATGTTTGAGATAATTGGACCATCCGAAGCAAGCGCTTTTGGAATAAATAGAGCGTTATCATTTATTTCTTAAGACAAACCTATTTACAAACACTTTCAAAAGCTAGATTTTTCATTCTAAATAAATGATAGACGCTGACTTACCCGGCATAGCATGAGTGAATATTTAATATCTTTCATTTGCATGCTTCCGAAATCTTTATGAAATTATTACACAATGATCTAAACTCTTTTAATAATGAATTCCGCTTTTGCAAATTATAACTATAATTTCATATGGCCCCTGCTGTAGCCTAATAACGAAATAGAAAAATCCCGATATTTGAAAATGATATGGAGTATTGGCGGATGTCTTGTTTTTATTTTAGAAATGTTGCTTCACGGAGTTGTATTGTAGTTCAACTGTTGGGGAGCCGAACTTGAAGTAGCTGCAACCGCACGTATGGTACCCAGTTTCCGGTAGCCTTCGCCCCAAATGTACTTTCAGGTGGCTTTTGCCCCAAGTTTAAAAAATATTAACTTTGTAATTTGACTGTTTCTTTAAATATTATATATTTATGTTTGCCTCGGCTGCATCAGTATCATTGTTAGAGACATGGATGTCTTGGCAGGGTTGTGGTGCGACTAAGAATGTAGGCTTACACAGATTATAATTTTAGTTCACTTTTATTAATGCTTGACACGAAGTTAAATAACACTTCACTGATATAGAGAGCTGTGAGATTATTTTATTAAATTACATGCACTTTTTAACACGTAAATTATTTTTGTCTCACACGAATACTTATTATACTTCTCGAGGACATGTCTCGCGTCCGGCTAGGAACACTGTTTGCAATCAACTGAACTATAAATTTGTAAATTTTGCTATATTTCAGTTTCTGATTGGCTAATCCTAGTCCAATAGAATACCTTCATTTAACTAAAGTTTTTCTGGTTGTTGATTGGCTATTTTATAAACTGTCACAAAAATTACATTATTGCTTCCAAGAATCACAAGTAGTATTATTAAACTTTCAAATTTATTATTGCCTCAAGGTTACTTCATTGTTACCTCATTGTTAGCAACTTTTGACCTATTTCTCACAGCTCCTACATTAATAAATTACGTAATGCATTCACATAACATTATTGAAAATGTGCATATAATATAAACATTTACACTGACTGTAATATACACTTTTTATATATTGTTACATGCACATACTGCTTTAAAGCGGGCTGTTATTGAATGTACATATTATATAATTAGACTGAAATTATTTACGTGTTAAAAATACTGCCTCAACATAAGCTCGTTTTAGTAGTGAAAAATGATTAACTAATGTTATATTATTCACGGTAGATTAAATTTTAAACTTTTAAAATTTTAAATTTTTAAACAACAACAACACCACCACCACCACCACCACCACCACCACCACCACCACCACCACCACCACCACCACCACCACCACCACCACCACCACCACCACCACCACCACCACCACCACCACCACCACCACCACCACCACCACCACCACCACCACCACCACCACCACCACCACCACCACCACCACCACCACCACCACCACCACCACCACCACCACCACCACCACCACCACCACCACCACCACCACCACCACCACCACCACCACCACCACCACCACCACCACCACCACCACCACCACCACCACCACCACCACCACCACCACCACCACCACCACCACCACCACCACCACCACCACCACCACCACCACCACCACCACCACCACCACCACCACCACCACCACCACCACCACCACCACCACCACCACCACCACCACCACCACCACCACCACCACCACCACCACCACCACCACCACCACCACCACCACCACCACCACCACCACCACCACCACCACCACCACCACCACCACGCACCTAAAATATTCTACGCGCATCAAGAAAAATAATTTCAGTTGTTAATTATAACTTTTTTGAATAGTTTCTGATATTACGCTGGACAAAATGTTCACTCGTTATAGAAATATAAATATATAATGATAATGTACTTGAGTACAACACACAGAGGCGATACAGAATAGAGAATTTTTAAAAACAAATGTTTGGAAAATCGTAAGTTAGTGTATAACATCAAATATTAAAATAAAATTTACTTACATTTTTAACACAAAATGCTTCACACATAAAGACGGTTACTACATTGTTCCATGATTGTGAGGCTTTAACATTAACATAGAAAGATAAACAAAGAAAAATTCAAGCAGTAAAAATGAACTTTATAAATTCTGTGGTAGGATACCTTCCTTCTAAATAAGGTAAAAATAAACATATTTGAATTAAATGAAAATATAACAGTATATAGAGAAGAACAGAAATAGCATGCAATAACACAAACAAATAGCAACATAGCAGCTAAAATTGCTTTAACATATAAACCAGAGGAACACTGAAACCAAGGAACACCAATGAAGAGATGGGCCGACTATGAAAGTATTGTGGAATCTGCACTATACCGCATGGTAGTAGATAATAATGAGATTCAGCACACATCTGTAGTATTTTAATAAAACGTCACTTAAAGAAATAACTTTAGAACCACAATCCAGTTGTTTTTTTCTGCGTCCTTTGTTCTCTTAGTTGCTAAATCGTGACCATTAATATTTGTTGTTTCGAATTAAGAAATTTGGCAGTGAATTTTGAAGAAACAACTATGGTTTTACATCCTATTTTTACTTTCTCTGCTATGTGTAGTAAGTAGGTGAAGTATTGCATTTCACCCAAAAATTCAATTTCAAGATTTCACCGGAAAAACATGTTTTGAGATCCCTTGATAAGAAACATTTTTAGAACATGGTCCGTATGTGTGTGTTTGTGAACAGCATAAAACGAAAATCTGGATATATAGCAAACATGGTATTTAGGTTCAGTACCTTCCAAAGATGCGATACGAAAATTTTCAAGAAAATCCCACCTACCCCAGACTACACTTTGCACGAAACATTTTTTGAAATTTTTTATTCTATGAAAATGGCTCTAACAATTTTGATTAAAATGCTATATATTAAAATATTTATATGAGAAATAAAAAATATATCTTGAGTTTTATGGGAATAGCCTTGAAGTCCACTTTATTTGGAAGGAATTTTGTATAATTTTGTATAATGGTAAACATTCAGTGATAGAAAAAAATACTGCACAATAATTATAATTCTATTTAAAGCATACAATTTATTTCAAATAAGTTTTTCTGTGCCATAAGTCATTTCTAAGATATCCGTTATTAAAGCTTCGGATTGTTCACATCTTGGTCATTGTCTTGAAGCCCTGTCAACATGAAGTTGTTTCTCGAGATTGCATAGAAACAGCATGGAATCTAAAGGCCAGAATATAGTGTCCACTTCCTAAACATTTGACTTTCGCTGTTACCTTTGTATCTATAACGAAATTTGTAATGCAGCTATTTCTGGAAATGTTTATTTGGGTAAAAATGTACTAGATAAGCTTTAGTAAGAATAGTTTGTGTACACACTAACAAACGATAGAGGGTGGAGAAAGTCATGTGAATCTATTACATCAGATTCTTCACATATGTGAGCTAATAATTAAGTACATGATCTATAAACAGAGTGAAAACTTAGAATTAGGACCAATGGTTTGAGACATAAAAATCTTTTATAAAATATTATGTGCAAAATGCTCCACTCCCGTTTGGTTCGAGTGTTATAAAGATAATTGACATTTTTGTAATGCATACTCTTGTCCATGGAGGTTCAAATATGAAGGGGTACCCTTCAAGTTACCGGGACATATCGGGGACAAAATCGTTGCCGCGAATAAGACCACAATGGTGTTCCTCATCTCAGGCCCTCTCTTTCAGCATCTCAATGTCACTATTAAAGTTAAAAATCGCCTCAGTGGCGTCATACGCAATTGAGGTAATATGGCCACACCTAAGTCACAAATACTGAAAACTTTAGACAGAGAAAAGGCCAGATATGTAAGAAGAATTCTCCGAATCTCGAAGTTCGCTTAACCGGACTTGCTTACCAGCTGACAGGAACATTGTCGTTCATTAAAGATCTGATGGGCACCAACCCCGGCCTTCACAAGGTTTTTAGAAAACCCAACTCAGAAAAAGGCAGCAATAAATCCAGAATTATATCAAACCCCAACCATGAACAACGGGGAATGGAAAGCAGCGAATTTCGACTTACTCACATCTACACGAGGGATGCAATACACGGGTTGCACTACCTCATTTGTAATAGGAAAGGCTTTAACAAATATCCATTGTACGTGTGAAATTTGTAGTCTAATTTGTTTGAGTGACACACACTAAGAACACTGTCACTTTTGCCTATGCAAAAGACAATCAGTCTGCACCCATTGGTTTTAATAAAATGTATTATTATCCATGGAGAAAAAACTGACAGAGATCATGAGCTGCTTATTTCGGACATACAAAATAACACGGTTTGTAATGAATTTTATTCAGTTTTGAATATTTACGTTTTCATTTTTTTAAAGTTACGTTTAAGGATACATCAGATATTGCGTTGTAACTTCATAGTTTTTAAAATACATGAAAGTACTTGTTAAACTGTATGAACATTTTTTAAACATTGAGCTGTTTTAACATTTAAATCTGTAGTTTTGAGAAAAATGAACTTTTATAAAATTATATAGTACCAGGCAAAATACTATTTAGAAATTACTCTAGGACGTAATATTGAACCTTGGAACGGAAAAGTTAGTTGCAAATTCTTTACAATGACCTAAGAAATATTATTGCTTGAAAAAGATGATTATTTAGCATATTTCCCCAAAAATTCAGCCCTAACGTCTCTTAAAGATCTACGACTTTTATCTTTTTTATTTTCAAATATATTTTCCATAGAGTAAAAAAAAAACTGTTTCCTACTCCATGGCTTTCTCAACGAAAAGTCTGAGCTTTCTTCGTAAGTATGTTATTTCATAATTCCTAAGTGTTTATATTTTAGCAATATAGGGAGGACTGAAATTAGGTTTCGTACAGCAATGTCCGTCTGAAAGAAACGTGCCTTTGAATGGTTAAAGTATTAAAAATTCAGCTTAGTGGTGTCCAATTGTTCAACACATGCGCGCGCAACTTTTCTCTTTATAATATTGGTATGAATTTTTGGAATAAATAATCGTACCGAGATTTCACCAGAAATATTACCTTCAATCCAAAAAAGACATTTTTAGAAAAAGGTCCGTGTATGTGTGCGCGCGCGCAGTATACCTCAAAAACGAAAAGTCGAATAAATAACTAAACTGGTATTTAGTTTAGCTTTTGAGGTACAGTACCTTCCAAAGATGTTACACGAATATTTTCAAGAAAATGTCCGCACAGAAAATAACACTTTATATGGAACATTTTTCGAAATCTTTTATTTTTGAAAATATGTCTAACGATTTTGATTAAAACATCATATATTAAATATTTTTACATGACGAATAAAATGCAAATCTTGAATTTTCTGGGAATAACCTCATTCGGAAGAAATGTTATATTATCTTGTATAACTGGTAAACGTTAAGCGAAAGAGAAAACGTACTACACAAAGATGTAGACCTGTTTAAGACACACGATTTATTCCAAAAAAAAATTTCGCCATTCCGAGATATCCGTTAGTAACGGTTCGAATTGTTCAGTACTCTGTTATTTAAGTCCTGTCGATTTTTAGCTCTTTCTCGGGATTGCATGTAAGGAGTATAAAATTTTAAGGCCAGCTTATAGCGTCCATTGTAATGTAGTTATTTCCGGAAAGTTTTATCTCGATTAAAATGAAGCACAGAGGAAAATAAAGTTTCGTAAGAATAATTTGTATACCCAAAAATCAACAAATAAATGCTAGAGGGTAGAGAAAGTCATGTGATTGTAACACACCAAAGTTCTGTTTTATCCGTCATTCATGTCATGGTGGAAAGTTGAATTTCCTGCATTCAGTGCTAACACAACCTGCCTGCATGTTTTGCCTCTCTTTCATGTATGTGCATGAACTATATGAAATCCTCAAACTTTGAATATATTTATTATTACAAATATGGAATATCATATTTGAAAGTTGAATTTTACCACTTAAATCTTACCTCGGTTTTTACTTTATTTCGATTTGTTAATATTTTCTTACTATTGAATGCTTGCAGCAGGTAAGCATGATTCTTTCAAGATCAACACCAGGCGATGACCTATTGTCGAAAAAAGTAGTATGCAATGCGCATACGTTAAGTGAATTGGGAAATCTCGGCTTCCTCTCTATTTTCAAACCCTTCCTCAATCTCTAGTGATGCAGTTACCGCACTTATTGCAATACACTATTTTTAATGGTTAATTAAGAAACTCCCGTCATTAAATTTACCAATCAACATGGAATTACTCGCTAAATTAAACATAAGTGTTATAAAAGGAGTAATCTCAGACCGTGGCCGTTTTTTATGACTGGGATCGTGTGTAGGGGGTCTCACAAAAAACGCACACACACTCCGAGGATCATGGGCAGGAAGCACAGGGGGAGAAAAAAAAGCAGGGGAAGATGATAGATGTGATATAAAAAAGAGCCACAGAAGCGACCAATTAAATCTAAACGGATTTACATTACATAAGCCTCAGAGAGGTTAAAAAAAGGATAACGGTACCGTGTTAAAAAGTGAGAAGTTAAAAGGTTTGAGAGGGGATGTTCACGCGCAATTTTCCATGTCAAAATGTCATGACACGGCCACTTGCCCTTACACAGAAGCCTTTTTTGTCCCTCTTTTTTATATTCCTGGTGCGAGAGATAAAAAATTTATTTCCAGAGAATTAAGAACTTGACTACAGAGTACTAAAAAGGGTATTCTGCGCTTGCTTATTAATATATACGTTAATTTTCAATTATGGAAACCTTTATGTTTGATTATTAACGACTGATACTACGTAGTACTACCCATTTATGTCCGAATTAAAACGCGGCAAATAAACAATCGAATGCCATGCAATATAATACGATTTAGGTCCGATTTATAAAAAAGCATGTAGTTACAGATAATCCTAATTATTTTCTTCAAAGAGTGATTAATGATTGAGAATACAATGAAATGATTGTATTATATGCTTATGATGTCGCACAAATAATAAGCCTAAACTAATTTTGTGTGTTAATGTGTGTATTTATGTGTGTGAAATACCCGATTTCAAAAACCACTCAATCAATTTTGATACTTCCTTCACCTATGAAAAACCCTGTTAATCTCGACGGACATAGGGCATAAGACAGTTTCTAAATATAACTCTTAAATGAGTAAAAGATTAAAAGTATTTATAAGGTCAATACATTATAATATTAATATTTTGTAGCTTATAATAAAAGATACAAGCATGACCATCCTCTTGTTGTTACTAGAGAGAGAATGCCTGTAAAAATTATGTTTTCTTCTAAGCAATATATACAAATGACCACGATGTAATAGCCAAGACTTAGAGGAATGCAAAGCAAACGGAAGACAGGGCGAAACAAAGGACAATCGACTGCTTATAAGGGTACAGTTCCCATGTTATGCTTATTTTAGTTGCGTTTTATCAAATTTTGTTGAAGTTCGCAGAAGTTATTATCAAAACCACTGATTAAACCTTATTGTAATCTATATAGGTAATATATTGTGGTGAAGTTTCACTATGGCAAACCACTTTAATCATTTTTTCCCATTTCCTCCTTAAGTTATAATCAACTTCATTAACAACATGTAACAAATATATAAACGGAGAAAATTGTGTCTAGGGTAATATTAAAAATTACTAAACCAATATATTTTACAATTAACAACTGCGAAGATTATTTTTCGAGGGTTATTAATTACCTATAAATTCCAAAATATTAAATTGTTAGTCTGGTAAACAAGGGTTGAGCATTTTATTTTTCTCCAGTTTCAAGATTATTTCATAGAATATTGATATCACTGGATTATATGCTTCCTTAGCTTGCATATCACAGAACCTTTACGTTATTAAATAACTGTGGAACAAAAGAGAAGTTACGAAATTTGAAAATTTATTCTACTGTGTTTATATACCAAGTAAGCTCGTAGACTTTAACGGTCAGTGTTATCAGATAAGTCCAACATGCCTTTCGGACTAGCATGCCATGGTCGAAGATTAAAAAGCATGTAAACTTGACGTTTCTTCCGGTACTGTGGTGAACTGTTCCTGAGGCTGTCAGTTGCTTACAGCCTTCTGAAGATGTTCGCCTTATATCCAAATGGACCATTTGGATAATTCTCTAAAAGATACTTATAGCCTAAAGAAACTCACAAAATTTGGAATATTATAGTGGGAGGTTAAGACGTACTGAAGTACAACATCCTCTAATACTCCACTCCCATTTTCGTGAATATCATGGGATTCTTTGCTTACTATTACCAACATCATAGGGCAATAAATTTATGCTTCTATGAGATAAAAGTATTTCTAAATCATTGTAAAGTATTTAAATAGGTTAGGGATGCGGTAAATGAGATTAACTAAGTCGTAGTTCGTGATTTATAAAGTCACCAATGAAACATTATCTTATCTGAAGAAAGTTAAGGGTATGAATACGAGAATGTTTACACATATCCATCAAAATATAAATTTTTACTTTCTCTAACACTTAGTTTTAGTGGGTAGATGAAATAAAAATAGAGATGTCACTGGAAATATAGGTTTTGAGTTCCCCAACATACATGAAATCTCAGTTTTGTGATAAAGGTGTGTGTGTGTATAAACACATAAATGAAAAACGTAAATTCCTTAAATATCAAACTTATACTTTAAGATCGGTGCCTTTCAAGAATGTGACAGGAAGGTTTTCAAGAAAATCCCTAACTTAAAACTACCCCTTATATAAATTTTTCTAATTCATTTTTTATTATTATTAATCTTTATTCAAGGTCATATCCAGACCAGTGTAAAACAATAACAGTAATATGGTACAAATTCTGGAAGTCGTACTTACAACATTGGTGAACATAGTTTCAACGTATTAGAACACATTTTGTAACATAATTATAGCATTAGTGACCATGATTATAAATGTTTAAAGATAATTACGGAAGTAGAAAACAATTAGGACATTTATAAAAACGTTACATCTTTGCGATATTACAATTCTGTGTTACAATTTGCTTATATTTGCTTACAGAGTTCATCAGTGTTACGAAATTCAATAATTTTTTTATAATAGGTATGGTTTCCAAGAGCTTGTTACATCACGGGGAACGCTGGCATGTATGCGCAGATGATATTTATTACATTCTTCTATGATGTGTTTGGCAGTTATGACTACGTTACAGGCGCTAGCAGATAGGAGGAGAAGTTTTATTAAGTAGTTGTGGGCAAGTTTTGTGTGTCCGATACGAAGACGGGTGATGAGAACTTGCTGTTGAGTAAGATTAGTTATTGGATATGGTGGTAATTTCTTGAAGTTTGCTGGTGGATGATTCTAGCCAGGTGGTATGCCAGTTGAGGTATATTCTTCTCTTGAGATGCATGGTTACATCGATATGCGGAGAACCGATGTCTGTTTCTTTTATAGGCAGATCAGTTGCTTATTTTGCTGCTATATCGGCTTGTTCATTTTCAGCTATACCTTGATGCGAAGGGATCCAGGTTAAGGTAACTTGTTTTGATTCAATCAGTATTTTGGTGTTTTAGGTTTCTTCTACTATAATTATTGGATTTTTGCTTATGGGTTTTGTACTGCCATTATAGAGAGCTGGAATCAATTAGGACTAGAAAATGCGAATCTTTTGGTTCTTTTTAATGCTTTCAGACGCCTGTTTCATAGCATAAAGTTCAGCGAAGAAAATGTATAGAATGTAGGTAAGGTACATAGCATAGTGTGTATAGGATAAATAATACTGCACAGGCATAGCCAGCTTCATTTTTGGAGCCTTCGGTGTAGATATTTTGAGTATTTAGCACGCATTTCATTGAAGAATAGTTGATATGTAGTTCCAGGAGTTCAACTCTTTGGATATTAGCTTAATTCGTTGTCAATTGGCGGAATACTCCCTTCCACAGTGGTACGTCACTTGGCAATGTTTTAGGTTGCGACAGTATTATTAACACTTAAATGATTTCAGTCAAATTATATAATATGTAATATGAAGCTATATGTGTATGTGATAATCTGTAAAATGTATGTAACAGTCATTGCATATGCTTATATTATTGCATCCATGTGTAATAATGTTATGTGAATATATTTCGTAATTTAATAATGTAGGAGCTGTGAGAATAATAAGTTAAAAGTTGCTAACAATGAGGTAACCTTGAGTCAATAATGAGTAACGAAGTTTAACAGTTGTGATTCTTGGAGTAATAATAATGTAATTTTAGTGACAGTTTAAAAATAGACAATCAACAACCAGAAAAATCTTTAGTTAAATGCAGGTATTCTATTGGAGTAGGATTAGCCAATCAGAGACTTGAAATACAGAAATTTATAAGTTTAGACGATTGAAATCAATTTAGTTGCCTGTAGACAGAGTTACTAATCAGACGCAAAAAGATGTCTTCAAGAAATATAATATGTATTCGTGTGAGACGAAAAATAAGTTTACGTGTTAAAAAAAGTGCAATTAATTAATAAAAAGAATCTCACAGCTCTCTATATCAGTGAAGTGTTATTTAAATCGTATCAAGTATTAATAAAAGGAGTGAAGTAAAAATTATAATCTGTGTAAGCCTACATTCTTGTCGTATCACAACCCTGCCAAGACATCCGTGTCTCTAACAATAATACTGACGCAGCCGAGGCAAACATAAATATTAAATATTTAAAGAAACATTTTAATTACAAAGTTAATATTTTTTAAGCTTGGGGCACCTGAAAGTACATTTGGGGCGAAGGCTACCGGAAACTGTTTACTATACGTGCGGTTGCAGCTACTACAAGTTCAGCTCCCCAACATTTGAAATATAATACAACTCCTTTAATACAAATTACTACAATTGACGCCCAAAGCGTGGTGCAAACAACGTAAAGTCAACTCCAACTTCAAATTGACGTCCAAAACGTGGGGCTAATAAAACCTACTTCAAGGTTAAAACTTGGGAAGATATATGTTATATTCATTAAGGTATTTATTTAATCTTATGGAAAAGGGTATTTTAAATGTTGATGAAAGAAGCTTATGTTCCTGGTGATATTCTGAGAAGACATATGGATAGGGTCTTCAGTTCGGAGTTGCGGCTCCTTCGAATCTGCAGTGGAAGTTCATCGGCCTCTATTTGTAAGGTGGAGATGGAATGATTCTATAAGCTTCCAAAACTATTCATATACCTGAATTTTGGATTGTGTCTAGCATTCCAGGCGCTGGGTCTAGCTGAAGCTTAGACTATCGCTCCATAATTCAATTTGGCCCGTATGATAAGTTTATAGGTACACATTAATATGTTTATCTGCTCCCCAGTTGTTTGCGGATAATACTTTGATGATATTGTTTCTACGTAAGCATTCGTCTTTTACAGCCTTAAGTTGTGGTAAACAAGTAAATTTTTATCGAATATTATTCCTGGTATTTTCGTTTTATTTACATTTGCTATTATGCTTTCTTCAATTAGAAGATTGATGGGAGAGTACGATGTTTTGTTTCTTGAAAATAATATGTTCTTGCACTTCATTGTTGATAACTTAAAACCAGTTTGTTTGCACCAGATTCAAATTGTATCAAGGGTGCCTTGTAACATTTCCTTTGTTGTGTATGTATATTTTCCTTTACGGTATATGACAATTTGGCACTCCAAACTAACGTAATGTTATGTTCTCACTAAAGACCAACCTCCAAACTGTACCAGCTGTAACATTCCTCTAACCATTCTGCATATCCTTATAGATTGCCGACAGTACAGTAGATGTAGACAACCGTAGGTATTTCCAATCTTCCCAGTACAGTTAACAGACCCAATATCCTCAAGAAGACGCTATAATTTCTAATGGATACAAAACTCTCTGATTTACGGCAATTTTTACCTAATTACATGTTTATGAAATTGTAAATTAATATATATCATTATGTATTAAATATGTGTATAATAATGTATTTTTATGATAACAGGTCGTGATAAGACCAAGTAGTAAAACGTCCTTAAATAAACATTTAATAAGAATTGTACTATCACTTTAACTATCAGACTATTTAACTATCAGCTAAAAAGAAAATTATTGGCAACAGAAATGGATTACTGGAGGAGATCTGCTAGGATAGCTAAAAAAGAAAAAGATAGAAATGAGATCATGAAATAAAATATGGATTTTCAAAATTCAGTTTTGGAATTTATTTAACAGACACAATTAGAATGGTATGGGCATGCTAAATGAATGGAAGATGAAAGATTACCCAAAATAATAATGGAGTGGACGCCACCAGGAAGGAGAAATGGAAGCATAGCTCGTGGATTCAAGGAATTAAAGGGGCAATTATAAATTAAGAAATTGAGGAAGATTTGTGGTCCAAAGGCAAGAATGGAAAAAAGTAATAAGGAGATGTTAAAAAATGTAGTCTTTGATGCCGGAAAAATGTTTGTAAATTGTATATATATCACACACACAAGTACTCCCGTGACGTCTAATACTGCTATTCGAGTACTTATCTTTTTAAAACTGTGTTAAAACACGTAATCCTGAGAAGATACATATTAAAGTGAAATTTATATTTGCTAATGTCGCTTACTTTTCGTTCTCATCTACTATTTTCTTCTCATGTAAGTGCATGAGCATTGAAAATGAACAACTAATTGCGTGTCCAAAAACAGAGGCTATAACTTCATAATGGATGCTTGCTCCAAGGAAAGAGTGGACACCAGAGGGCTGTCTGTTTGTAAGGGTCGTTCGCCCTCTCTGGGCAGCTCCAGTAAGTGGGTCGGGACTTCTGCGCGTCTCTGTGACCTGTTTGCCTGAGGTCTGTAGCCTCCTTCACTTTATCTCATTCATTCTTCCTAGGGAGGTAGCAACAATAGAGCTAAAAGGTTAAGGTTCGCGAGGAGTCCCCCTCCATTATATAAGCTAACGTAACCCACACCATACTGAAAGTCTTAGTTGCATGATCGGTTTCCTGTATCATATAAGTGAATAAATTGTTGGTAATTACAGCCTTCTTCCTATCATGATCAGCATCGTCCTTACTGCCAAGGACCAATGTGGTCTGCTTCAACTACATCACATTTGGAGCTCCTTAGATTTCTCCTTCCATCCCTTGGAATGTGGTACGTGATAATACGTGTAAGGTGGCTGTTCATTCATAAACCATGGTTACTAGTATTCTTCTCTCTTAGATGGATATGTTTTTATATATTTTAATGCGCTATCTAATTTCCTCATTTAGAATTTTATGTAAAGATTTTCCAAACACTACTAATCGTAATATTTCATTTATGCATATTATGTTCCTTGCTGATACTTCTGTGTTAAACTGGAGTACTGGGTACACCGTTAGTATATAAAAATTCCATGAATTTATCTTTCTTGTTTTACTTAAAGCCGAAAATTTAGCAGCTCCACATTTTCTTTGAAATAGTAATTTTATTCCTATACCCTATGTTTATTAAAACTAAACAATTACAATGGAAAGTACGTTCTAAAGTGGATCACTTAAATCTTTGTCATAAATTTTATATGGCGAGTATTTCTAGCATTACCATTGATTTAATCGGAATTGTGAACGCGAACCTACAAACAGTATGTGGATATTCACATAATCAGTTGTTATTTTTCTTTATTTATAGTCGCTTTGACTACTAAGTCATATCGCGACTTATATACATACATACTAGTACAATAATAATAACACATTGTATTCTTTACATTGATTAAATAATACAATAATTGTATACATTGTTATAAACATATTTTAATTATTAAGTCATGAACATAGCTAGAACACTATAACCATTACCTATTATGCATTTTTATTTGATGTGTTATATTTAAATCGTGTTATTCGGTTTGATGTCTTTGAAGAAAAAAATAATGTTTTTGAAATGAGTAGGGTTGTTTAAAGCTAAAAACATATCTTCAGGGAAGTTGTGTTTTCTTCTCTCCACGGTATAACTTCTGCATTTAGTGATGAGGTCTTCGACGGTGATAGGCAATTGCAGGTCTCGCAGTGAGGAGCATTTTCTTTGGTGAGTAAAAAGGAATGGGTTAGGCGTGAATGGTCTATTCGTAAACGTGATATAATCAGTTGATTTTTTTTTAGAGTCTGCAATGTGCAGGGTTTTATGGAGCCTTTCCTAACTATGCGGAGTTTGCTTCATGTTTTAATGGCCCAGTCTTGCTTCCGTTTGACATTTGGCCTGCTAAAAAAATTACTTTGAGCGTCTTTGTAGGGCACTGGCAATTCTTCCACTGGAGATAGCAAAATTGCTTTTACGGCTTCCCTATCTGCTTCCTCATTTCCTGATATTTCACAGTGGGACGGAATCCAGAAGAATATAACTTCTTGATTATTTGTAGTAATTTGGTTGTAAAGACTTTGGATATCTCGGACTAATGTTACGTCAGTAGAGCGGTCTCGGATACTCTAAAGAGTGCTTAGTGTATTGCAACACAGATGGCTCTGGTTATGAAGACACCTGCCTGTATAATCTACTTCAGTAACTTGTTCATAGATGGACGTAATTTAAAAATATCTTATCATTTATTTCGTTTATTTTACTCCGTTACTAAAGTATAAGTAATAATGCTGAACTATCCAATTGAATAATTATCTGGCTACTGAGAGAAACCACAACAAACTACGATGAGATTGCCTAGCATCGTTATTTTAACCCAGATTATCCCGAACGTGAGCCACAAATTCTAGCTTCTGAATTAACTTCCTGTGTGAACCAAATCTTACCCTTCAATTATATTCGCATATTCATCCGTCTTAACTAGGTTTTGAATTTACCTGTACTGAATTCTAAGTACAGTATAAGTATTAATGATATTAAGCAGAACAAGCAAATCTGTCAAGACAGCAGAAGACCACAGTATGCAATGCTGTACTAAAGCAGAGATAGCGGTAGTGGTTCAAACCACAGAATGTTAAAAGATATAACAACAGTATTATAAAATAAGTTTAATGCCAGCAAGTGTATGTACCATAACTGCAATTAATAGGACATTCACAAGAACTTTTAAACACGATTAACATTTTACAACATTACAGCAATCTCCATATTAATATGCGCCAATGAAAATTGGGACTTAAATAGATAAGATTAGAAATAATATAGATTTGGCCGAATGAAATTGCTCCGTTTTGTGTCGGGATGTAATGGTGTAACAAAATATAATAACACCAGTTAGTTCGAAAAGCACTTTATCTAAGCGCTCAGCGTAGCAGAAATGTTATACTTTTGGCACACACTCGGCACACAACACAATTGAACTGCACTGGCAGTGTCTACTTTTCACCTGCAATTTAGATGAGCTGAACGGTCCGGGACCTGCTTACAAAGCGGATGTTCTAAAAAGGGAGGTTACTAGAAACCGCCCAAAGGAATATTCTGGAACAGTAATTACCTAAACTGCGGGGAAGTGGCACATAAAGAAGTCGTGTTATTATATATATAAGCAGTGTGGACCGTTTAAGTTGAGACTGTACAATATCTTCAAAGCTAAGTGTTGTAGAAAGAAATCTTGAATAAAGGTTGCTTGATATTATGGGGGAAAGTAAATTTCATTAGTCGTGTTTTATTTGGAGGACGTTGTGTTGGTCATTTTAGGATCAATTTAATTTGACTCCAATTATATGTAGATTCCCGTTTAAAAATTTTAAATTGACCTAAAATGGCTATCACAACGTCCTCCAAATAAAACACGACTAATGGCATTTATTTTCCCCCAAAATATCAAGCAACTTTTATTCAAGACATTTCTTTCTAAATGCTTAGTTTTGAAGACATTGTACAGTCTCTACTTAAGTGGTCTAACCTGGAATTTATATATATATATATATATATATATATATATATATAAATTCCACTGACATAAAATAAATATTTGAGGTTTTCTGCTCATTTTTAGGTATATTTCATGTATAAATATTTGTTCCAAGCACTTCATATATTGTTTTAAATCTTCTATTGCACATGCCATTTTCATTAAACTTTAGTTTTACTTTACTTTTTTTATTTTCTCTACTGCTATAGGAAGTATTGCATTCCATGCAAAAATTTGATAAGCAGATTTCACCGGAAATACGTTTTTTGACCCCCTGAATAAAAAAAAATTGGAAAAAGGTTCTTGTATGTGTTTGTGTGTGTGTGTGTGCGCGAGCGCGCTTGTGTCTATCTCTGTGAAAAGTCACTTACAAAGGAAATGTGGGATTAATAGCAAAATTGGTATTTAAGTTCAGTGTCTTCCGAGCATGCGACACAAAGATTTTCAAGAAGAAATCATAAACTATCCTTTACATGGAAAAATTTTCCTTATTTCCTATTTTTCAAACACGGCTCTTACGATCTTATGTCATCTTCATTATTCTTCTTCTTCTTTAACGGATTACCATCCTCGTAGTAGCACTTACTCCCAAGGACGTACAAGTCACTGCCTCGAGTCAGTAGCCAATCGAGGAAAAGCAAACTTTGGGTCACGGCATTCAGCATGGGTGATCAGCATTGTATGGCAGTGAAGAAGGAAATTAAATGAAATGTAGTAACGAAAGGAATGATAGAAAAATTCGCAGATCAAATTATCCAACCCAGTATTCGCGTAGTGACCGAGGAAAACCCGAAAAAACTTTGGTCAGATTGATCGGGTTTTAAACCCAGCAAAATCCCAAATGCAGACCGCAGACGTTACCATCTGAGGCATCCCACTAGGTCTTCATTCTGAGTGGCTTTTGTATAGTTTGTAAACCGTAAGACATGGACAAAATCTTGCCAAGCAAAAAATGTAGATATCATTAAAACGCAATACTTTTGCAAATAAAATTTGAGGTGGAGTCAACCATTTCTGAGATATTCCTTGTTACTGGTTTTAATTTAAAATACTTATACTTTTCTCAACTGGGAATTCGATGTACTCTTACCTATTCTACAACGAAATGTGTAAATGTGTGTTGATTTAATTTATTAACAAGAAGTAGACAGAAGAACAAGTTTTTATATGAATAGTTTGTAGACGAGTTATTAGAAAAGGCCATGTGAATGCAACATGTCAGGTTCATTGGTGAAAATTCTAAATTTTCTCTGAACTATAAATGATAGGAGAATTGTTTTTATAAACATGAGGATAATATGAAACTTATTAAAAATTACACCTAAAATAGAATTTATATTTCATTTAGAAATGTTATAGTTTTGTAGTACTTATTTACATACATAGGTATTCTTTTAATAAAAACTGAAAATTTTTCAAATGGTATCTTAATATTTCTTAGAAGTCACAATTTTGGAAATTTAGCGTTGCGAAATAGGACTTTTAACCTCCCCTTAATCCCTTGTACCCAGTAGATATCACTGTGTACAATGATACAAAAACTTCCTCTTTTTATGTTGAGTCCAACTTTTCCCCTCAGAACATTAATTTTATGAACAGCGACGGTTAAACAATAGCTTTTGTGTAGGGGTTTTATGTGAAATATTACAGGTTTTTATCCTTCCCTTTAGTTTGGAGTTATTTCATAAGGTAGAAGTCCCAAAATATTGAGATCAATGGAGAAATGAACCAATAACGTCAACATTTCAATAAATTGTGGGGAACATTGTGAATATGAAGAATTAGCAACCCATTTGTATTTATAGGCCATGCCCAACAGATAAAAATGAATTCTCAATCCTGAAAAATAATGACTGAACCGTTTCTGAAATTACCCAGGACAAAAATTTCCTTCTTTACGCATTTGTTATAGATTATTCATTTGTAATGTACAATAAAGCACAATTACTTGCCTACACAAGCTATTAAGGAATTCCAGAAACTTCACTACCCAATCTTTAGCATTAGAATAGAAGTTATTGTTTTGGTGTTAATGTAAACTTTCTGCACATATCTGCTGTTTGCCTAGTTGTAACTTCCTGACAATTCGAATTGCTTATTACAGTATATGAAGGACCTTTCTGTTAAGTTTATACGCATTGCTAATGGAAAAACAAACCTTGATAAGTATCTTCGTGATCTTCTGATAAACAAAGAGAAAATGTAATAGGAGCTTTTCTGTAGAGATGTCTTGGAAATTACCTCACCAATTTGAATCAGTTGTTCAGTGCTGGATAGCTTAACATTTTGTGTGGGCATTCGTAATAATGTGTTTTGGTGGATAAGTACATCATATATTAAAAAATGTATGCCCATGCAGATGGTCTTTATTTCTCTATGACATTTCAGCAACCTTCTACGAAGGTTCAGCATTTCAGCTAGAAGGCTTTTAAGACAAACTGAACCTACCATGCTCTTCATATACCCCACGAGAAAGTAGACGTACACAGACAAATCCGAGGATTTCGGAGGCCTAGCCATATCTCTATACTTGGAATTGACATGCTTCCCAAAGAGCTGACGCACTTTGAGCTAACGCCTTTGGAATTCTAATGGAATGTAATCTGGTACAATTTTACAAAAAAAAGAATAATTGATATGCAGGTTTCCTGTTCCCCGGACCCCACAAAACAGAGCTTGTAGAAAAAAGTTCTCTCTGTTTGTGTGTGTATGTGTGTGCGCGCCCACGCGTATTCTGAATCAGACGTTATTTAAGGATAGCTGACTGAAATTTAGAGGAAAAATACTCCATTCCAAATAATCTTATGCATGAAAAAATCTTCGTTATTTATAATTTTCTAAAAAATAAAGCAAAAGATTCTGATAAAACTACCATTCCTTTGATAGATTTTATTATTATTATTATTATTATTATTATTATTATTATTATTATTATTATTATTATTATTATTATTATTATTATTAGTGGTGGTGGTAGTCGTAGTCGTAGTCGTAGTCGTAGTCGTAGTCGTAGTCGTAGTAGTAGTAGTAGTAGTATAGCCGAATAAGTCCTCTTCATTCTCATTGAAACAACAACAGTTCCACAAAAACCTACCTCAAAAAAGTTCATTAAAATTAGAATTTATGTAAAATAACTCTTTATAGACATATTTTCCAAGCTATTTTGTGTTGTTTGGTCGACTTTCCTTTATTTCAAGCAGTAAAATACATTCTGAGATGTTAACTGTCCGATCGTTTCTTTCTCACTAGCCCAGGTAAAGAGTATGCAAGATCAAGGCTGGCATATTCGACATTCCCTGTAACAGTGGAATGTCGTCCCAGCCTGCTTTCTGTGCCTGCGTAGTCTTGGTAGCTTTATTTATTGAAGCAAGTTTTGTGAATATTTACACCACTATGTCACTCATGACGCAAATGGGAGATAATGATCTATCACGTTTAGAGAAATATTGTTTTTTAATCAATCATGGCCATGATAGTACTTAATGTTTATCGAAATGCCTTTATCACTTCCTCCTTTGGGCTCCTCTTTTTTTAATACTGTGAAGAGTTGGAGTATTATTTTTCGGTGAATCAGCTACCAATATCACTGCCGCGTGTTGAAGCATAAAAATAGTAGAAACGAGATTTGATAACGGTACAAATGAAGATATAGATGAGATTATTAATTAGGCATGCCAATTCTAGCGCAGTGATGAGGAAGAACTTGCAATCCTTCAGGGGTATTCTAATAACATAAATTGGGCATTGTTTCATATTCTTCGGACTTTCGTTTTTCCGGTAAATTTTGGAGCAGTTTTCTTTTCGCGTTCCTTGCATTGTTTGCCTCTTGAAACTCCTGGTCTTCAAATGGACTGAACTGTATATGATATTCCTTAAAACATTTCTTTAGCACGTGAGCGGAGACATTCCACATTGTTTTATAGCATCAATATGAGAAGAGTACAAGGAATACACTATAAAATGAACCATATAATTGTGTTTTAAATAATACTGGTAGCAAACCAATGAATTCAAACAAGTTAACATTTATCAGTCCTTTTTTCCGAAGAAAGTTATACAGTGTTGATAATATAGGTTCCATTTGTTTCATATCTTTTCTACTAAGAGCATTCTTACAATCATACATAAAAGGATAGCGAATTCCTACTGCAAGTTCCGCAGGCCAGATGGCAGAAGACAATACCTATATGATCAAATTACACTGACCAAACAAACAAAACGTAACCATACGATTCTAACTTGTTTTCAAAAACAACGCCACTTATATTGCAAATAAATATAACTGTTTTATGATTTTATTATAATAATGATTTTTGGGTAAATCATTTAATTTTATTCGTAAAATAGTCTTAGCAAATGCCATTCATGATTTCCAACTCCCTAGATAAATGTATCGGTGATTTGGAAACCACTCGTGGCATTACCACAGATAAAGAAATCCGGCCCTCTCAAAGGTAAATCTAGGAAGTCTTGGAAATCTAAAGCATCTGGACATGAAGATTATCATCTGCTTTTCCTCAGAGCGGTTATGGTGTCCTTTTTCTTAAAACACAATTTTATGGCTGTATAACTCTGAAATATTGATCACATCTCCATAATCACAATAATGCTAAAAAAACAGAGCTGTTTATGTTACCATTTTTGGTTCATTTCGTTTGATTGCGTCATCACGTAAATGCAGCCTCTTTTTATATACTCGTACTAAAAAGCGGCCGCCTTTTAAAATAAAACCAAGAGAGAAAAACGGTTCTTCAGTTCCCTCCCTTTTGTTACACCATTAACCCACTAGAGCAGAGAGAATTAAGTTTGCTTTTATTCCAGGTACAATTAAAAAGGGGTAAAGAACCTTGGTTTACCATATTAATTAAAACAAACAATTTTAAAGACAGTTGGTTGAAAAGGGTTAGCGCCCGGGAGTAGATTGCTGCTCTTTAGCTCCCAGTAACATTTCCATATGCAGTAAAAGGTTTCCACAGAATATATGTATTCCATTTTAAAGAAGGAACAGCTGATTTACTTATGTTTAGAAAACGAAAACCTTTGGTTTACTTAACGACAACGAGAAACACTGAAACACCATAAAGAACTGTTGTGCTGTTTTGTTTTAAAAATTATGATTTATATATCAAATATTGTCTATCATAAATAGGTTTCGTGAAATTTAAGTTAAAAAAGGAAAGAATATAATATATACTAACTACCTATGTACCTTTATTCGGATTTTGTTGGCGAGTTTAAGCAAGGTAAAAAACGCATACAATTAAGAGGACTTTACAGGCTATTCGTTCAATATTCAAGATATACGTTTTATTTGTTATGAAAATATCTTAAACCGTTGGTATTTTAATAAACACCTTCAGAACCATTTTTGAAAGAATCACAGCGAAACTTTTTCCATGTAAAGGGTAGTATTTGTGGGGAGGGTTCTTAAAAACCTGTGTCGCATCCCCAAGCTTGATATTTAACAGATATTATAATTTTGGGTTGCGCTGTTTCTAAAGTTTTTTTTTATTCAAAGTCTCTAAACGTGTATTTCCAGCAAAATCTTGTTATAGAATTCTTGGGTTAAATGCACTATTTACTCTATACTATAGTAAGAAGTACGGAACGTAAAATGAATGTTTTACATCAATGTTGGCATTTTAATGCATCGTATTATGAAAGAAATCCATTAAATTTACGCCAGAAATCTAATTAGGAAATACATTCTCTACTTTGGTCATCATTATTTTAAATACGAGCAGAAACGTACTCATACAAAAGCAGAATAACAATGCATATCTCCTCAACAGTGACCTTCCTCATGTGTGCGACATCTGCAGATCCAACGTGACAGTTCATCTCGTTACAGCCTGCCGTCGCTATGTGCAACACAGAGAAAGATGTGACATCCCCAACAGCCTACCAGACGCCCTAAATTCAGCACAACAAAGAATTTTAAACTTTATGAAAGCGACAAAATTGTATAACAATGTGTAACACGCTATAATAAAACAGAAGCACTTCCTAATGTGATGTTATCATATGATAATTTAAACTTGAGTCGTTATATGTTAATTCCCAACACATAGGCCTATGTGATGGGAATTAACATGTAACGACTCAAGTTTAAATTATCATAATGTGTAACACACCTATCCAGAGAATTTAATGTTGCATGTACTATTACTGTTTCAAATATTGTATTGTTTTATTTAGGGTCGTTTTAACCTTCCTAGGTTTTATCACGACCTTCCATGTACAGTTGTTTACATTATGGGATTACAATGATAATATTTATACATTAATGTATACATATACACGTTAAAATATGTACTCATGTTCTGTATTCTAAAGTAGCCGCGATATGACTTCAAAGCTAAAGCGAAAATAAAGAATATATAATAATAAACAATGCAGAGTCGGTTAAGAGCCTGCGTAACCATTGTTGAGTAATGAAAAATAAATAGGGATTGTCAGCTCAAAGCGAAGCGCCTTGTACACGGTGAAGGGCACTCAAAGTTAGTCCTTGGTTCACTCATACCTGATGCACAAACAGGGTTGAGTCCCTGTCGATGGATAGACAGATACATGCTATCCAGCATTACCGTTGCCAAAGACAAGCTAATGCTCCCTTCATTCTCAGCCCTACGTGAATGGAATGAATAAATAACTTACACTGGTTGTACGCAACCGTATTACTATGTGTAGCATTCATTATTTCTTTATCACATTACGAGGGACTGTTCTTGGGCCTTAAAGGAATTTCAAGAATGAGGATTTAAATACTTAATTACTAGTTTGAGGTCTCAGATGATTTATAAGGTACCAAAAGGTTACCTAAAGGTTTCAGATTTAGTTTGCGACTTTGTATTTTTGTATGCTGAATCCAGAAACGATAAAAATACGAGTATCTGATGCGCAATACTCCTATTACAAATTCACACATGCCTGTATTAATGCCACAAAGAGAGAAAATGTATGTGTATGTGTATGTGTGTGTGTGTGTGTGTGTGTGTGTGTGAGTATGTATATGCAGGGTAATCTCAAAAACCACAGAACCAATTTTGACAGTTATTTCGACATTAAAAATCCCAATTATTTTTGACGGACATGAAGTATAAAACGTCATCTAATTTCCTTTTATAAACTACTAAAACATTAAAAATGATTTACAAGGTCCTAGTACTTGAATACGAGCACATTAGAGTTATAAAAGAATGCACATGAACTAGAAAATAGTTGTTACTCCACGGAATATGCATATAAAACAACACAAATGCTGGAGTAATTCATTCCAAACAATATATATATATGTGTGTGTGTGTGTGTATGCGTGTGCGTACATCAAGGCTTCCGGAAAAAGTGTTCCAATATATACAGAAGAGGAAGTATGCAACAAATGAAGACAAACAGTTCTAATAGACATTCATCGTAAACTTGATATATGCCGAGTTGTGGTCTAATACACTGAATACCATTTATTTTATCTACTTATCACAATAGGGGCTGTCGTCCTCCGTGAACGAACTGGTGGTACCGTGCTAGCCCCAAGGTCGTGGGTTAAATCCGGCGGAAGGCGATGGATTTTTTCGGGCGTAAAAATCCTTAGCACGGCTTCCTTCGGAAGGGAAGTAAAGCCGGTGGTCCCGTGTCGTAGATTTACGGCACGTAAAAGAACCCCAAGCCTGATATAAGCCTCTGAGGAAAATTGCCGGTCTTTCACGCCCATTATAATGGGACGCTAAGGACCATAGTAGTTAAAGAGCGTCCATAAATAACACTCAATTTAATATAAGAATAGGGGCTCGATATGGCCGCCATCCATTGCAATGCAACCTTCCACTTTGCGTCTCATAGAATCAGTCATTCTTTGAAACACATTTGGTTGTTGCCGGATTACGTCACAAGCAATGAAGACGCTTTCCGGTTGTGTCTGCACATCATTTATGGGGGCTACATACACTATGGTTTATAAATGTCCTCAAAGTCCAGAATCTAAAGGATTAAGTTAGAAGAACGGGGAGGCCAAGGTATTGGTCCTCCCCAATCAATCCATTGCTCCTGAAACAGTCGTATTAGCTGTCGTCTAACCTTATGATGAAAATGGGCCGGTGTCGCGCTTCAAAGAAGGACAAGAAAATACATTAAATACAAAAGTTTCACAACAAAACATATGTGCCAATTGAGTACTGTCTTACACCAAACGTAAATAACATACCTGACTGATAGAAGAATACGTATGTAGCACACAGTGGAATATTGTAGGTTGACTAGTCTTGTGTTCTGTTCTTGCTTGATACATCATATGCAAACACGACATAGTAACAAATGTGTAATATGTTCTTCGTTTTGTGCCAAAGTGCTCGGAGTGCAAGATATGCCCCTTGTATATACAAAATAAGACCATAACTCAGAAGATATCAGGTTTGCAACCAATGTTTACTGGAACTGTTTTCTTCCTTTGTATACCTAGTATACTACCAACTCTGTAAATATTGCAACTTTTTTCCGGACACCTTATATATATGTGTGTGTGTGCAGATGGTCACGGTTTAGCAAGTAAGATACAGCAAAACCAAACAGAATTGAATCTTTTAATAACGCTACGATACTCATACGATACCAATGTACAAATATTTTAATAACTCTCGTGTAAGAAACTTTTGCTTTATTTTCTTTGTACTTATATTCCAATCAACTTTGCTAGAAGGATGTGCTAAATAATTGCATAAAAAGAGAAAATTGCTAACGTTAAAAATCAGTGGATCTATACTTAATTAACAACTGAAAAGGTTATTTTTCTCCATGGTCGCATATTATGTCTTTTCCAAAGAAATTAACTTAGTGGCCCGGGAGTGCGGAATATTTATATTCGACCATTCTGATCCATGATTGTTCCGCAGCCAGAAGGTAATTACAGGATATACAGAATTTTCAGAACTTCGAAGACTTTTGGGGGGAGACTAAGGAAGTCAGACTTTCCGCCGATGTTTCACATACTTTTGTGTGAATATCAGAGGAGATTTTTTATTCGTTTTTAGGAATAGGCGGGCTTTTAGGAAATTACAATTATAAGGTGTAGGTGGGTATAAAACCTCATTGATCATTGTGCAATAGTTTCATAAAACGGGGAAAATACATTAAATTAATTCGATATTCGAGTTTAAACAGCTAATTGCTAAATGCATACTTTGGGGATGCATTTCTAACAACAAAGCAATTCAGGCCTCTTATCGCAGTCATATATAAATGTAAATACGTTATGTTGTATAGTACTACCGTGTATAGTATAACTTAATGAACTGACGAGCGGCAATATTAAAATTTCCATTGCAGTATGCTGTGGGATTATTCGACAAACTACAAAGATTTTGTGCAGTGATAAATATTAAACAACGATTTACATAACCCCGCCCTGATTCGTGTAAGAAAAAGCTTTCACCATTTAATGTAAGTGCATACTGTGCAATTATCTCTACATCTGCAAGCTGCACAGGATTCAGCGATCTGCCTTGGTTTTGAATTATGTTGACTTGCCGTTATAAGGTCTTTTTTGTGATAGCATCGTAATAATTTCCTCCTCGATAACTTGAAATACAGTATGAGTACCATATCGTGCTTGAAGATTAATTTACTTGATCTGTTGCAAGTGCTTTATAGCATAGTGTATTCTACGCATAATAGCGTTCACGCCTGCAAGATGACTGTTGGTCAGTACCATCTACTAAGATCTCGTAAGTTTGTAAGGCCCTCCCCACTTGCGCCTGGTTGTACATGTTTTTCTATCCTCACATATCCAATAAGGATGTGTTCTAGGATTGTTAAACTTTATGAATATTGTAGAAAATTGAATTCGAGACAAGCAATGGCTTGCTTTTAGTGGAGTAGATTATTCAGCCGTGTTAAATCACTCTTAATTTTCTTATATCACACACGAAGTTTTTTTATGATGTCCAAATTGCGTTTACTTCGTTGCGATTACTTCGATGCAAATTATTTATAACTTAATTTATAACGCTATAACTTCATCATACAATTAATATATGCTATATTCAATTGAAGTAATGAAAAGAGTTACACATATCACACAAGCATATAACGTTTGGACATTCCGCAGAGATCGAAAAGGACCAAAAAATGAAGTTGTGGGACCGAAAATATTGAGAATCGAAAGGGGCAGATCAAACAAAATGCGGGGCTGAAATGACCTCGTATCAAACCTAAAACCTGAAACGAACAAAACATTGCAAAAAATTTCACATGGACATGGGTCAGGAAACTCTTTTTACGTGACTTTTCATTGCACACGGTACAAGTGATAATAGATATAACGAAAAGTTCTTCCTGAATTCCATAAGTATATTTAGGTCTACTCTGTTTGAAGGCTATTGAAAGTTTCTGAAATTTTTGTATTTGGCCAAATGCTGTTTGGATTTTATCTCTTAGGCCAGGTACAAACCAGTTCCATTAAATGGTGCAACTCATTTCTGAGAAATTTTAGGTACGTTTGTACAGTTAAGTGCGGAGGGCAGTAAGTGAACCAATAAGATCCGATCTCAAGTCTTTTATTAGAGTCCAAATTTATCTAGACTTCATCGGGGTTATCAAAGGCAGTTATGAACAATTGTACATCTAAAGTGGGATACATTTTCCTCAGGTTCTTACAACAAACAAAGAGCAAATAAGCACACACCTACTGTAAAGAAGAAAGTTAACAACATAAAAGTTTGAGTTGAATTCATATTTTCGTCAATTCTGGGATAAATAATTCCCTAGCGAATGACTTGCATATGCAGTGAAGAATTTTTTACCTATCTTTGTGAAAATATGAATGATAATCCCAAGTATATTTCAGTCCGAGTCAGAAACATTGAATGTGAACGGCGCTAGGTTATTCTGTTTAAAACTCCATTAAAGATAGCCAAGATGACTTGAGCGTCCTGGGCCCTCAAAGTAATATTCTTCCGCTCGTTAACAGTCATGTTGTTTTATATATCTATTACAAATATTAAAACTGAGCCTTTAATACTTTGAAAAACTCTTGTTGAATATGCGACATGCTCAGCATGTTGCATTTATACTTGATAATAGTTTCATTGATGATTAGCCGAGGAGTTCTGCGAATTGAGGACAGTAAAGGATATACATAATTATGAATTTTATGGATTGTTGATTGCTGTGCATTATTTATTTAAGAAATTGGGGAGTAGATTTTTATTACGCCCCACGTATGGACGCTAATTTTGAGGAGATGGTTTGTTACGTTATTTGCCCCACGCTGGGTGACAATTTGAGGAAGGAGTATTTTATTAGCCCCACGTATGGACGCCAATTTGAGAAAATAGTTTGTTACGTTATTTGCACCACGCCTTGGGCGTCAATTTGAAGTAGTTTGTATTGAAGGAGTTGTATTATATTTCAAATGTTGGGGGCCGAACTTGTAGCAGTTGCAACCGCACGTATAGTAAACAGTTTCCGGTACCCTTCGCCCCCCAAAAATGTATTTTTACTGTTTCTTTAAATATTATATTTATGTTTGCCTCGGCTGCGTCAGTATTTGTTAGAGACACGTTTCTCTTGGCAGGGTTGTGATACGACTAAGAATGTAGGCTTACACAGATTATAATTTTTACTTCACTCCTTTTATTAATACTTGATACGATTTAAATAACACTTCACTGATATAGACAGCTGTGAGATTCTTTAATTAATTAATTGCACTTTTTAACACGTAAGTTTATTTTTCGTCTCACACGAATACATATTATATTTCTTGAGGACACTTTTTGCGTCTGGTTAGTAACTCTGTCTGTAGGCAACTGAATTGATTTCAACCGTCTAAACTGTAAATTTCTGTATTTCAAGTTTCTGATTGGCTAATCCTACTCCAATAGAATACCTGCATTTAACTAAAGCTTTTTCTGGTTGTTGATGGGCTATTTTTAAACTGTCTCAAAATTACAGTATTGCTTCCAAGAATCACAAGTAACATTTAAGTTCTCAAACTCATTATTGCCTCAAGGTTACCTCATTGTTACCTCATAGTTAGCAACTTTTAACTTATTATTCTCAAAGCTCCTACATTATTAAATTACGTAATATATTCACATAACATGATTATAATAAACATTGAACATCTTTACAATAATATAAACATATGCAATGACTGTTAAATACATTTTACAAATTATTACATACACATATTACTTCAAGGAGGGCTGTTATTGAATTTACATATTATATAATTTGACTGAAAACATTTAAGTGTTAAAAATACTGCCTCAAAATTGTGTTAATTCAAGTCTGGCATTAATTTATGTGCATTTAGATTGAAATTATTGTTAAAATAACCTTGATTTGTAGAAAGATCTATGGGTCGTCCACATTCAAAATTTTAAGTTCTAACTCTTCTTCCAAATACTGATAGCACAAGCAAGTAAAAAGGAAATTGTATATTAGAAATCAAACATAATACCTAAACTTTAGGTATTCGTTTTAGGTTGTCTCATAAGTACTGTCGGTTTTTAAGTTTGGTGTATTATAAAACACAATTGGTTTTCTTTAGTTCACCAATGCTATTTACAGGATGCATGGGTAGTATTGCTATATTGCGATAATGTATCAGTCGTCAGTTGTTAATACACAATCACAAAATGGAAGTTATAAAGTTTAAAATTAGAGTGCTTCTAAAGCACACTGGAAACAAGATTATAAAGCTGCTGCCGTGGCTCGAAAAATATGTGAAGTGGAAGGAGAAGGTGTCATTGTGAGCGTGTGGCACAACGATAGTTCCAACGTTTCAAGACTGGAGAAGAAAACCCTAAAGATTTACCATGTTTTGGAAGACCTAAATTATGGGATATTGAGAATACACGTAGAGTTTTGGAAGAAAATCACCAAAAAGCTACTCGTAGGCTGTCAGAAGAATTTGGCCTATCAAAAGATACTAAACATCGTAGGATTAAGATTTATCAGGAGAATTGTCACAGGTGATGAGAAAATGGGCTTATTACCGCAATCCTGACGCCTTGAAACAGTGGCGCCAATCTGCCAAACTTATTGTTAAAAAAAATCGCTTTGGCCCCAAAGTAATGTGTTTCTGGTGGAGTTTCACTGGGAGTTTGTTCCAAACGTGCAGTCAATGCGGATCTTTATTCTCAACAACTGGAACGAGTTTATGAAATGTTAAGACGGAGAATCCCAGCATTAGTTAAGCGAAATAGAGTTCTCTTGCATCAGGACAATGCAAAATCCCATAGTGCACGATCCACTATGACAAAAGTTCAGAAATTGGAAGGAGTCGAACTGCTACCGCACCCATCATACAGTACTGATCTTGGGCCTTCAGATTACCATCTGCTTCAATCCATGGTCCATTACTTCCGTGAAAGAAATTTGTAAAACACTGAACCTATGGAGGTGGATCTCACCGAATTCTTCGCATCAAAAACAAGAGACTGGTATGTCGCGGGATAATAAACCTCGCTGAAATATGGCTAAGGACCATCGCATCTGATGGCCTCTACTTTGAAGAGTAGTTTAATTTCTTGTCAGAAAGCGTTCCAAATAAACTTTTGCTTAGAAACCGACAATACTTATGAAACACCATCTATATAAAGGCATTTCAAAAGCTTGGCGACGATAACCTTCCGCTTTATATTCTTTCAAACATCTAAAACTATTATGAACAATTCAAAGTCTAGCGTTAGAATATCAATAGGATAGTTTTGTCAGATTAACTTCTTACTTACGTCTTTGCTGCAATTTTGTTGCCATGGCGAATTACATGCTGGAACAAAAAATAAATAACTGTGAACGTATTTAACAAGTATTCAGTTATCAATATACCTTCTTTAAGTAAGCAAAAAATTAATTGTAATCCGTTTTGACCGAAGATGCTTAATTCTAATGCGAAATACTACTGAAAGGTAAAGTGCGAAGCTATGGGCTTCTGCGATGTATCAAATATTTAACATGCAACGGCTGTTTCCGGGGTAAAGTACGCCACACTTTTTGGCTCTCTGGCCTGTACAATGAAACACTTAAAAAGAAAACCGCGTAAGTGGTGCAATTATAAACATAACGTTAACTCTCCGGAAAAACATATACTTAAAAGTCAGTAGCATGTCTACATCAAAATTTCTGATGTGATACATTTACATGACCCTATGTCGTTTAGCAGTGAGCATACGAACTATTCTTACGAAAGCTTATTTTCCTATCCACAACATTTTAATCCAAATAAACCTTTAGTTACATTACACATTTCGCACGGAGCAGCGATAGTAAAATGTTTCAGAACCAGACGCTATATGCTTCCCTTAAAATTCCATACCGTTTCCATGCAAACCCAAGAAAACATTGAATGTTGACAGGACTTTAAGAGAATAACCAAGAAATGAATAGTTCAACCTTTAATTAAGGATATTTCAGAAATAGAAATGGCTTATGCCACAAAAGCTTATATAAAACAGAAATGGTGTTTTAAAGAGATCTACATTTTTTATGAAGTACGCTTTCGTCTATCGCCTAACGTTGCCAGTTATACAAGCGTCTACAAAATTACTTCCGAATGAAGAGGACTTCATAGGCTATTCCCAGAAAATTCAATATATATATATATATATATATATATATATATTTGTCATGTAAATATGCTTTATATAGGTATTTAATGCAATTTTATTAATTGGTCGGCTTTTACACCTCTATCACAGCTTATACCAATATTGATTCAAAATAAGAAGTTCTAAAGCCATCTAAACATGAAAATATCCAAATATGAAAAATATGAAATATGAAAAATGCTTTATTTTTATAAATCCAGCTGAAATTTCCTAGTAAGCAGTGAATAATGGCATAAATTCCACAATGAAATATGGTGGTATGTTTTTTTAGATTTGTTACAATATTAATGATTGGTCTAACATCAGTGAATCACACTAAGACTTCTGTACTTATTTTACAATCCTCGATATTCCATTCTTGGGTTTACCTAAAATATGAACATTTCATAAAAAGAAACTCCTTTATCTTCGCAATAAGTGCAATATGCCAAACAGATTGGTTTACTTTTAATCTGCAAGCTATATTTAAAATAAGGTTGGAAATGTAGGATCACACGGTTTGTGTGAAACAACAATTAATGCTATATTTAAAATATTTTACTTTTATGAAAGTGCAGAAAGATTTTCATTTCGGTTGTTGCGGGTATACATTATGTCCGTATATGGTTTAAATGTCCTTTGGGAATCATTGCTTTTAGAAAGGCTGTATGGGATATTTTCACGGTTTTTTCATGCAAATATTTAGTTTGAACTGTGCTTCACTATAAAAAAGGCATGAATAATAAATTAATAGAATAATTTTAAACCAAGTAAGAAATTCTCAAAAATCAAAATGGCATTAGGTAAATGCTTCTAGGTATACTACGTATATGAAATGTGGCCCAATATGGAACGCAGATGCTTATGTTGGTACTGAATAACCTGGACACTACCTCACAGCATGACCTGCTCTTTCTTTCGAGCATAATTCTAGCTTCTGATTGGGCAGGATGCTTTACCCCCATAAAATGGCCAAATTGCCGAAGGGTAACATTACAACTTAAACCTTATATTTTCATACTATGGTATCGTTTTCTTAATGTCGGCTTGCTTATTGCGGTTCGAATGCAGCAATAACTTTAACCTTCCTGTCGCTGATGAAATCTCTGATATAAATGTCGTAGCCATCGTCCAGTTTAAGATTCTTCGCACTCCACTCTATACGATCGAATTATGTTGAAAATGGTTCAGTCTTTCCTTGTATACCAATCGTAGCGAAACTCTTTCATAGAGATGGTATCCGAACCAACCTTTCCATTTCACATCGATAATAACATATTTCATTTTGTGTGTCTGAATTATTTTCAGCCCATTCACGTAGAGAACTCATACCAAATGGGTGGAGTCAAAGGTCGGTTGTCTGAAGGTGGAAACCTTACAGAGGAAAAACTATTGCGATCTAGGGGAATGGGTCACTTGTTATGCACATGAGGTATATCTTCTTCTTCTTCCATTCAGGGTTTAGGCACCTCCGAAGCTAACTGAACTGGTCACTCCATCTCCTCCGCTGTCGTCCAACACTTCTTCTTCCTGAAGTTCTATAAAATAAAGCTTGCCGTGAATACCTTGAAGGGGACATTCGTAAGACACGTTCTTTCCAACGTTTTTGGTACCTCTGTATTTCTTCATTAATGTTTTGTTTCATTAGCTGTTTTCTTATTACAGTTATTCTTAATCATATCTCTTATACTAATTCCCTACAATGATCGTAAAGTCTCATTTGGGCTGCTTCCAATCTTGTCTTTTCCCTAGGTACATGAGGTATGTGAAAACCTAAAACATTCCTACCAAGAGGCATGCATAAGTCAATGAAAGATCAAATCCCCAATACGCAACTGATTTATTAGCATATTATGTTTTCTTAGGAATAGACATTTTTTTCAGCAAAATAACTTGTTAAGTAATGAAATGCCACCCAGTTCACGATTCTTCATCGAATACCTTATTTTATAACTTTTACAAAATGGCATAGGGGGAAATATTAAACCGTATGTTAAGAAATAATTCTTACGAAAATTTGAACGCTAGAGCCTTACGCACCAACCACTGCTATAATAAATCTGATGTGTTACATTCATATGACCGTCCTTACCCAAAAATATAAAACTAATTTTATTATTTTTAATTGTAAATAATCCGAGATCAATAAATACACGAATAAATTGCTGGCGTGCATTGTGGTTTATGGTTGACGTTCAGTTCAGGGAGACCCAGTTCAGTCAGTTATCATTCGTGGAACCTGTACGCAGTTTGTGCGTACAGGTTGTTCAGGTAAGGTGTAGAGCAGCGACGCTCTTTAAGGGTGAAACGCAGCAACGTAAAAATATGAAATTCTGATTCAAACTTAAGAAAACGCTAAAGGAATGTCATGACATGCTGTGTCGCGTTTGTGGAAACAGTACTTTATCCAGAAAGTGTGAATACGAGTGGTACAAGCGCTTTCGTGAAGGTTGGGACAACATAAAACGTGCAAACAACAGGTAGGCCCGTAATGTCGTGCACCGATGAAAACATCGAAACCATGTCCGAAGATCGTCGCCTGGCAGTTCGAATGTTGGCAAATTTTACAGGAGTGTCGTATAGAAGTGATTGCTCGATAATAACAGAAAAGGTGGATAGGGTAAACTGTGTACGGGGTTAGTGCCTCGCAACTTGAATTCTGATCAGAAACAAGACAGACGTACGGATACTTTGTCGACATGGTTGATAGTGGCCCCAACATTCCTGAATGGATCGTTACAGGCGAAGAAACGTGGTCCTGAAGTACGACCCAAAATCCAAGAGGCAAATCATGGAATTGCGCCTCAAAGGGTTACCAAAAGCCAAATGGTCAGGTGCAAGAAATCACACATTAAGATAATACTGATTGCGTTCTTTGATGTTGAAGGGATAATTCTAAAAAATATCTACACCACGTTAAATACGACCACTTGCGTGAAAATTTTGGATCGCCCTCTTGAAGAGGATCGGACGTGTATGTCCCCAGTATACCAAAAATGGATCCTGTGTCTGCTGCACGATTTTGCACGCCCCCATACCGCCATTACCATCCTGACACGCAACGGGGTGGTTGTGCTCCATAACCCCCTTATTCATCAGATTTGCCCCTGCCGACTATTTCCCATTTCCTCGCTTGAAGAAGCAGTTAAAAGGACAACGGTTTTCGGACATTACCGACATCCAAGGCAATGTGAACTCTGAACTCAACCGCATCCCTCAGCCTGCTTTCGTCCAAAGGTATGCGAGACCTCCACGCGTTGTCAGGAGTGCAGAACCAAGGGAGGTGATTATTTTGAAGAACAATACAGTTATACCTATATGAATGTATAGCTTGTCTTGCAAATAAATCGTGAAATCAATCATTCACTACATTCATTGAGCACAGGTTGTAGTTTTAAATTAGCAGTATGGGTTTATTTACATGCAACATGTAGTCGGAGTACTCACAGGTCAGCTTTGCTTAGTAATGAGCTCATACGAATAAAGAAAATGCATCTCATGTGTTACATTTACCATCACTTTCTCTCCCACTACTTCATGTTCATTAAAACAAACTTTTGTAATATAATTTCATCATACATTTCATTGTTGGTATAAGAGGGCTACAGGAAACTGAAGTGATAATCAAACCTTTAAACAATGGGAAAATAAAGGCTAAGTTTATGGATAGTGCCTCAAAGGTGACCCACATCAACATTTTTGTGTGCTAAGCTTGCATATACCTCTTATGGAATACTGGTAATAAAAAGTAAATAAAATTGATTCTGAATGAACTACGAGCTGCTATTCGTAGAAAATGCAAGATATATGTTACCTAATATCTTATAGATTTGGCATTTTAACAATATTCCGTTAGAGTATTTTTAAAAAATAAAAAACAAATAGATATTTTCCATTGAAAGGGAAGTTTGTGGCGAGAGATTTTCGTGAAAAGCCGCGTGCCGCATATTTGGAAGATGTTTATACCAAGTGTGGTATTTATCTGATTTTTCGTTTCTGGGTTATGTCGTTTTACACACACATGTACACTCAAACGAGTTGTCGAGTTCATTAAATCATAGACTCGTGAACAGTAGGTCCGACATTCAAATCCCACCAGGACCGTCCTATCTGGTTGAGGTATTTTTTCAGGTTTTTCTCAGTTCTCTTAAGTGGCAAATGCTGGGGAGATACTCTAATCTTACACCTAATACCTTTCCTTCCCAAATTTCCTTTCGCAATTATAATTTATAAATCATCAGTGGCCACCGCCTGTGGTGACATATGTAGTAAAAACGGACGTTAAACACTACTAAAATGCGCGAACGCACACGCAAATACATAGGACCATTGTTTAGATATACTTAGTCTTTTTTTGTTTTTTTTTGTTCAAGGTAACTAAAAACATGTATTTCGGGTGAAAACCCAATATCGAATTTTTGAGTGGAGGTGCTTGGGAAAACGTAAAAGCGTCATAGCGTGGGGTAAGCTTAAAATCTAAACATACAAGACATATTTCGGAGATCAGTTATTTGAGATAAACTGCATGATATAAGAACCTATACCTATTTCCTTACTAGGATTCTTGTTTACAGCTTATGGTTTCATTATAATAGAATGCTCAATAGAATTCACAAATTGTTTAGAAAATTCGAGATACACATATAGATTTTAAAGGCAATATATGAAATATGTGGTATTTTTATATTGATTTGAGAAAATAACAAATAAAGAAAAAATCCTGTAAAACATTGATTGATGGGAAACATTTATAAAACTGTTTGATGGTATCTGAAAATGTGAAATATTAATAGCGAAATTTTGGTGGAATAATTTGCTTCTAGCTACTAGAGAGCGGCAGAGAAAACAAAAAGTTATGGATGTAGATACAAGCGTGTTAATTGTATTGATGATAGTGGATATCTCTATCGTAACTTTATACAAATTTATCCTAGGTTATGAAATATGTTTAAGTTAAGACCAACTGGAAAAGCAAACTAAGATACGTGGAACTGGTTAAAAATCTTATGTATTACATTCAATATGGCTTTATTTACTTACTCTTCAATAAACTACTCTCACAGGTAATTTGGTGAGGAGTAGCTTACCTTTTATTAATTGAGATAAACTTTCTTTACTCATTTATGTACGTATAAGAAGAATATCGTAGGCTAAACCGATAGTAAGATTTTTAAAAATCGGATCGGTATATGATGGTTTTGAAATTTCATGCTCTTCGTATGATCAGGAAAGAAAACTAATAGTGACCCTCCACTCGAAAGAATCTTTCTGATGTGTTACATTCGCACGCCTTTCTCTCCCTCTATCGCCAATAATGTAGATATATTTTAACCGAGTTAGAGATTTCCGTAAATTACTGCACTATAAATTTCATTATGTACAACAGGAAAAGCCGTATTCAAATGTTTTAGAACTGGACGCTATACGCTGGCCTTAAAATTCCATGATGTTTCCATGACATCGCGAGAAACAACTGAAAATCAACAGGGCTTCAAAACATTAAAAGTAATATTAATTCAAACAATTAGTAATCATATATCTCAGAAACGGGATAGCACACAAAAGTTATTTGAAATAAATTATGTGTTTTACAGAGCACTCTTCATATGGAAGTTGTAGGCTATTCAGAAAAAAATTAAGATATACATTTTATTTATCACATACACTATGTGATCAAAAGTATCCTGACACCTGGCTGAAAATGACGTACAAGTTCGTGGCGCCCTCCATAGATAATGCTGGAAGTCAATATGGTGTTGACCCACCCTTAGCCTGGATAACAACGTTCACTCTCGCAGGCATACTTTCAATCAGGTGCTGGGAGATTTCTTGGGGAATGGTAGACCATTCTTCACTGAGTGCGGAACTGCGGAGAGATATCGATGTAGGTCGGTGAGGCCTGGCACGAAGTCGGCGTTCCAAAGCACCCCAAAGGTATTCTATCTTCGTGTCCATTACAGGGATGTTATTGTCGTGTAACCACTCCGCCACAGCCCGTGCAGTATGAACAGGTGCTCGATCGTGTTGAAAGATGCAATCGCCATCCCCGAATTGCTCTTCAACAGTGGGAAGCAAGAAGGGGCTTAAAATATCAATATAGGTCTGCGCTGTGATCATGCCACGCAAAACAACAAGGGGTGCAAGCCCCCTCCAGGAAAAACACGACCACACCATAACACCACCACCTCCGAATTTGACTGTTGGCACTACACACGCTGGCAGATGACGTTCACCGGGCATTCGCCATAACCACACTCTGCCATCGGATCGCCATATTGTGTACCGTGATTCGTCACTCCACAGAACGTTTTGCCACTGTTCAATCGTATAATTTTGGCGCTCCTTACCCCAAGCGAGGCGTCGTTTGGCATTTTCCTGCATGAGGTGTGGCTTATGGGCAATCGCTCGACAATGGAATCCAAGGTTTCTCACCTCACGCCTAAATGTCATAGTACTTGGAGTGGATTCTGATGCAGTTTGGAATTCCTGTGTGATGGTCTGGATAGATGTCTGCCTGTTATTCTTTACGACCCTCTTCAAAATTCGGCCGTCTCTGTCAGTCAACAGACGAGGTCGGCCGGTACGCTTTTGTGCTGTACATGTCCCTTCACGTTTCCACTTCACTATCACATCAGAAACAGTGGACCTAGGGATGTTTAGGAGTGCGGAAATCTCGCTTACAGACTTCTGACACAAGTGACACCCAATCACCTGACCACGTTCGAAGTCCGTGAGTTCCACGGAGCGTCCCATTCTGCTGTTTCACGATGTCTAATTACTGAGGTCGCGGATAATGAGTACCACGCAGTAGGTGGCAGCACAATGCACCTATGTTTGTGGGGGTGTCCGGATACTTTTGATCATATAGTATAAATACCTTTAGTGTATGGTGATTTAATTAAAATCGTTAGTTGCTATTTAAAACATAAAATATTTCGCAAAATATTCCACGTAAAGGGTAGTTGCGGGCGGAGGGATGTTCTTGAAAATCTTCGTATCGGATCTTTAGAAGGTACTGAACTTAAATACTAAGTTGGGTATTTATTTAATTTCTGAATTATGTTGTTCACACACATACATACACACACAGATTTTTATAAACATATTTTTGTGGGTTCAGGGATTTTCGTTAAAACTCCTCATCAAACTTTTGGGTCGAATACATATTATCATTAAAGCAATTGAATTATAACGATATTTAATCAAAAGAATTAAGAATGTTTTTTAAAATCATGAATAATTGTCATTCTAAAATTACTGTAACATGTATTGTGTATTAATTGTTATTGTAAACCATTATTGTGTTCAATGTGTAATAATTCTAATTGTATGGCTATTGTTATTTTCAATGTGAAATGCTATGTTTTTGTAAAATTATTTAAGAAATGTTTGTAAAGTTGTCTACTGAACCTAAATCGGTCGCGATTAGACCAAAATGGTTAAAGCGACCTTAAACAAATAATTTTTTTTAAAAAAATCTCAAATACTTACCGTAAGCACGTAGCAGAAAAAGTTAAAATGTGTTTCTTTTTAATTCATGGAACCAAATATGTACTCCCCGTGAAATATTGACATGAAATTTTAAGGAGGAATGAAATTCTTCCTCTGCTTACTATAGGTAAAGAAATAGTAGAGAAATTCAAAATGACCGTAAACTATGGAGTAGTTCTCACATAAATCAAAACGGATCCTAATTAAATATATTCCTCCTGTATGTTGAAAGTACTCCCAAATGCTCTGATTTTCTTTCCGGATACATTCATCCTATTTAGCAAGTAGAAACTCCGGTAGAAGGCTGTTTGTACAGGTAGATAAAGGAAGTAAAGGTGTTTTGGCGGAGTTTCAAAACAAGCCTTTCAGAAAAGGTGACCAAAAGACTTTATAGAGTTTGGAGTGAAAGAGTTTGTGCAAACAGAGCGAGAGAGGTAAGAGCTTCATTTTCCAGCACACTCTTTCAACACGAAAATACTCTTTCAGTTCCCACCCCCTCAATTCCATCTCAAAGCTGAGCTGAGGATGGGTGGGGGAGGATCTACTAACGAAATATATCGAGACCGTGCACAACTAGGAAAAAGGAAGCAAAACGTAAATAAAATTAATTGCAAACTTTGTGAAACACTTCTCATTGGTGAAAAATTATATACTCGCTGAAATAGGAGTGGAAGAGACGAGAAAACGCCTACAGTGAGGCAAAAGAGCGGTTATATATTTGTGGTGAGTTTGAGAAGAGGGTGGGTGGGCAGAACTTCAGAAACGAAAGAGTATCTGCATGGAAATCTGGCTCCCAATAATTTCCGCCATGGAGCTCGACAATTTTATTAAAACAACAATAAATTTGATGTTATATTCTCAAAATACCGTAGCTCTGACAAATATTATGAATATTTAAGAACAAAAACACAAATCTTCATTACCGATGTTCCATTATGACATCAGATAGTAAAGCAGGATTTCGTCATGGCAATAAGAGCTGGAAATGTGCTGCTTCATGATTTTTCAGTTTTTATTGTTATCCTTCAAAAAGCGTATAAAATGTGACATATTTGCACGACTTTCTCTGCACGTTACAACTTGTAAGCATTGTTCCAGAATCCCTATCCACAACTTGATACAACTACAATTTCATATCTTGTAGTTCTGTACGGTGCATTGTTAATGTTGGTTGTATGGTTTAGGGACTTCAGTTGGTACAAACTGCAATCAATTACGAGTTATGGCTCTTTAAGTTTAGTGATGTGAGTGTTCGTTAAAATAGGTTGTGATCAAGGACTTATGCAAAATACTTCCGTCATGTTCAGTAAAAGAGGTACTAAAGGCAAGGAAAATACTTTACTATACGATAAAAATTAAAGCCGGTAGTAAACTGTGATAACTCATGTAGTTTCCACCTTTTCTCGTACTCTCCAATATCTGCTGTTAATTCTGCTACCGGCTACTCCAATGGCAGAACTACGAGTACTTTCCTACAGGATATACGTGGGCGTATTATTAAAGGATAAAACCAGCTTAAATTGACTGAAACATTTAATATGATCTAATACTTGAGCTATTGAAGTGAGTTGCCGACCGTTTGAAGATAAACAATGAAACTGATTATGAAGTGTAGCACTCGAAATTGTAACAACTGAATTACTATATCTGCTAAGTTCTCGGTATTAATTTTAGGATTTGGAATAACTGTTTCCGCAACAAAAGAAACTAGCAGCATAATTTGCCGTGAATCACTAAAATGCTAATCGGCGAGACCTCTCGCAATAGCCGCGTAATCTTACTCATATAAGCGAGTCACTAGGTGCTTAAAATATCACACGAGCAGTATATATCAGTGAGGTACCAGAATAACTCTTATTTCGATTGCACGAACATTTATTAATTTTAGCTCCGCCTAAACTTTATTCCTCTTTCCAACTTTACATCTTACCTGGGCCAATAAAAACTCTCTTTATGCACCTCTCTTACTTTGTGCTAACTGAACCTTTCACTTAATGAATAAATTAAAAATTAATAATATAAATGATGCTGGTAAAACCACTTATCTAGGATATAGAAAACTCAAAAATGAAAATTATATCGATTTTATAGACACAAGGAAGAAGTCAAATTGGAGACCACAGAAATGGTATGGTGACCAGTTTAGAACGGAGATGGTACGAGTCAAATTAGGTTGAGAACTTGTAATGTGTCACTGGTGATAAATTTCACAGCTTACTTAGGTAATTACTCTATGTTCATGAGATACATTCTTGCATACACTGACTCTCCTAAATTTGTTTCAGTTATGCCCTTTTTTCTGAATACGTTACACCTTAATTGCGTCACAATTTACTCATCAAGGGCAGATTCGTTATTGCAAAGTCAGCTTCCTCCATTCTTTCTCCTTTTTCGCTTTACTCTCCGTCTCTGCGTATGAACCAGATAATTTATTCTAATCCAATATCACAGCCAATTTGTTTTCCTCTTCCTATTGAGATGAGATATTTTAATTCTTCCAACTAATCTTTACAAACAGTTTATTACATACTCCTATTTTGTGAGCCCACTTTACACGTTCCATTATTTTTCATATATAAATTGTTACTTCCAATAATTTTAGCATTGCATGTAGCAACAACACCCGGTTTTCCGCACTTCAAAATGCAAATTCCACACAAAAAATTTCCTTAACTCTTTCCTTAGTGCTCCAGAGATGTAGTTTGCTCTATTAAAAACTTCCTTACCCATAGATATATCCTGACTCCAATATTACTTTAGTTCATGTTACCTACTAATAAACATACACTTAAAATATTTGAAGTTATCGATACCTCTTCTCAAATTCGTATCTTTTTGAATTTTATTTAGTTCTTCTTCCATCATGGGCTTCGTTCACTTTTTACTTTGTCTACCACGTACATAGTAAGTAGAAAAGTATTACATTCCAACCAAAAATTCTATCGAGATTTCCCCGGAAATACATATTTGGGTACCCCTGAATAAAAAGCATTTTTTTATAAAGTGTGTGCCTGTGAACAGCATAAGTCAAAAACGGAAAGTCGAATAAATACCAGACCTGGTATTTAGGTTCATTACTTTCCAAAGATGTGGCATGATTTTTAAGAAAATGTCTAACATCAAACTACCCTGTACATGGAACATTTTTCGAATTTCTTTTCTGAAAAGTCTTAACGATTTCGTTCAAAATACCATATATGAAAGATATTTATATGACAAATAAAATGTATATCTTCAATTTACTGGAAATAGCCTGTAAAGTTCTCATCATTCGGGAGGAATTTTGATAATTCTTTTTAATGTAGCTTAACGTACTTGACCTGGTAGGTCATATCGGACGACAAATGAAATGATTGGAATGACGCTCAAATGAGCTCGGGATCCATAGAGTTTAAGTTACCCGACATTTGCCTTCTCAGGATAAAGGAAAACTCCGGAAAAGAAAACCTTATTCGAGTAACTCGCCCTAAATGAGATTCGAACTCGGGATCTCTTGAACGTGAGGCAGACACGCTACCCCCACACCACAAAGACGGACTGTATAACTTTGTTTATAGTTTAAACGTTAAGTAACGGACGAAAGCGTAGCATCCAAAAACTGTAGATCTTTTTAAAAGACAGTTTATTTAAAATAAGTTTTTTTGTGGCATAAGCCGTTTATGAAATATCCAATATTAAAAGTTCGAATTGTTCATATCTTGGTCATTCTCTTTAAGTTTTGTCAACATTCAGTTATTTCTCGCAATTCCCCGTAAGGGGGAGGGGTTCCGACCGCTTCAGCTGCCGTGGTGCGGGCGCTGCAGACTCTTGAGCACTTTACGTACTTGTGACGTTACTAGAAGTACGCGGACTAAACATCGAGCCCTATTCGTGAGGGTATTGTTTGGATTGGACTCATCGGGCAGTGGTTCCCGATACCAGTGGGAGACTGGGTGCGTCTGCGGTGTCCACGTCCAGGTGAGGCTTTGATACGCCTTAAGGTCCTCCTGGAGAGCGGTAGACAGTCCGCTAGCGTGCTGTGGGCCCCACCGAGGTTGTTCGGTAGTCTTGTCCTTCGGGGGTTGACGCGCGTAAATGGCGTATTCACTCCTGATGGTAATGGTGGTGTCAGTTTAAAATTTGCAGGTGCCAATCTACAGGAAAAGCTCTCGGGCCACCCGGTTGGCGTCTTTCTCCCTGGGTCTAATGGGGACAGTGCAGCCCCTGGTGTTGTATGTCTCTCGCGATTGCATGGGAACAGTGTGGCATTTTAAGGCCAGTATAGCGTTCACTACTTAAACATTTGACTATCGCTGTTCTCTTTGTATCTATAACTAATGTATAATTCAGATATTTTTGCAAAGGTTTATTTGAATTAAAATGTAGTAGATAGAAAAATAAGCTTGAGTAGGAATAGTTTGTATATCCACTAATAAAAATAGAGAGTAAAGAAAGTATGTGAATGTAGTACATAAAATTGTTTAAGCTCTAGCTTCAGAGGTGATATAAAATAAGTTTCTGGGTTAATGGATGAATAAAGAAATTCTGGAAAGATAACAAAATAAGTCAGTTACATAACAAAGTAGAAGAATACACTTACGATTGGAAAGAGCGTTTAGAATTTGACTAAACTCAATACATATGAGCATATTAGTAGCAATATAGTGGAACCAATGTGCTGTGAATGATCCAGTAACGGAATATGATGATATTCCTACTATACGGCTCATCGTTGTCATTTTAGTATTTTGTCTAGAACATTTCTCTACTCTGCGCACTGTTGTATTATCAAAAGACCTTATGCATTCTATTTCTGCCTAATTTTGTCATGTCTCCTTATTCGCGAAACAATTCTTCACCAAATGCTCCAAGACGGTTTTGAATAGGGAGTATCATAGTTTGACGCCTCGTTCTATCCCTTTTCCCTATGAAATAGCTCTCCTAGCTTGAATCGCAATACCTATTTCAAGAAGATTAGTTAGGAGCCTTGCAATCCATGCTAAATTGTTTCAGAATGTCTATCATCTTCTAACAGTTTACTATGTCAATCGCCTTTCTGAGATCCACAATTGCATAAATGCCACACTTACCTCTTTACCTATTATCAAAGTAACGTATTTAATTATCTGATATGACAACACCTGCATGCCAAGATCAGCTTTAGGAACTTAGTGCTTACCTATTACAACACAGTCATTGGAAACGATTTCATTGCTTCGAAGAAATGAAACACACTGAAAAGAGCACTTCTGAATAAGCCATTGTATTACAAAGGAAAAACCCCAAAAATAAAAGATATGCTTATAATAAAGCTGATAGTAAATTGCGGGCCAAAAACGGAAATATTACTATCTAAGGAGCTTCTTCATTAAAATTCCTAACCAGCAATTGTAAACTTACAAAAACCAGCTAGTTCACCACATAAAAATCATCTGTGGTAGGGCGCATCACTGTTCTGGCTTCACAGACCAGATCTCTTGGGTTTGAATCCCGGTTTTCACGGTGGAAACTTTCTTTGATCAAAAGCATTCCTTTCCGTCCACATAGTCTGGAAGTATGATCTACACTCCACCAGTTACAAACAGCAACTTGTTTTTAAAGTCAAAGTCCACGCTATACAAATGAATCAAAAAGCAAAATTAGTATCAAGTAATTAGTATTTTGATCTTGGACCACTTAAAGCATTGATGGAACCGACATTTAACCCTTGGGAGAATTTCCTGAACAAGGGCATGGAATAGGAAGTTTCATTAGCACATTTTGCGTGGTGCTAGACAGAAGGTGAGTCTAGTTTTGGGGCTCAGTATAAAGTCCTATTGTGTTTCTAGCTCAAAGTTATGCATAACGTTTTAGAAATTCACGTACCTGAATTCAGTCCCTAAAATGTACTTGCAGATCTTAGAAGCAATTGTATTTTGAAAACATGTTTTTTCGTAGCAACTTAACATGTAATTTGAAAGTTTTATTACGCATTTGTAATGCATATAATTTGTGTTGTTTCTGTTACTTCGCTCTAGGAGCATCACAGGTAAAAGTTGAAGAAACAACATGGTATTATCATGGTATTGCACTCATTAGGTTAAAATGCGGTATGGTTTTGTTCCTTTGGTCAGTATTCATCCTCCAGCAAAATTCTTTCCTCAGTCAACCATTGCTCACGTTTATAGGCGTCAATTACAAAGGGAGTTGCAGTATGGTTCATTGCATTGAGAGCAGAACAGGCCCTCTCAGTTTTTCACAGAAAGATTTAGGCGCGAAGACATACCTATCTGGTACCTACATAATGATAAAGGGATGCAAATACTGGGATATTGAATATTATTATGAATAATAATACGCTATTTCTACATGTAATTTCAAGCTTATTTCCGTCGTAACGAGGCGACGCCAAAGGGTCAGTTCTTCCGGACAAAGTGCTTCGAAATAGGTATCGCCGCTGTTGCTGCTTCTTTTTTCTTTCCTGCAGATGCTGGAGAAGACCGATTATCAATCTAAATAGTAAAAATTTGGAAGAGGATTGGATAGCTACTGGTTGGTATGTCTTTTAATAGCCTTTTTAATAGAATTTTATCTTTGAATCCACTTCCTGAAGCACCTATACTAATGTCAAAGTTAGTTTGCGTTTCGACTGAACCGCACAAAATAATATTGAAAGTTTTAGAGAATTTACAAAAGTATACATTTTAAACTAAGACGTGTGATTCAAATTAAAGGAAGTGGACGGGATCCTATAGCATCATCTGTAAGGCCTCCAAATTATTTCATCACATAGATTATAGATTATAAATGTCATAAAAGACGGCAATTATTAACATTCAAGGTGCTTATTAATTGAATAGCAACTTGAATCCTTTAAAACGTCACAGATAATATTTTAAGACGGAGTGCATTCCTTTGATATATCAAGAAAATGCTTCGGGTTCTGTATGATTAATAAAGAGGGAATGGGAGCCATTGAAAATTCGGAGAAACTGTCAAGCAAACTCCGCCCACATTCAATTTTAACCAGCCACGTCTGAGATTTTGAGCAACAAAAGTATGGTCGTAGGAAAAGAGAAGAAGAATGAAGGAGATCTGTATGAAAGTACACACACACATTTTCCAGCTTCCTCTTTCTTCCCTTTCGTTTCCTTTTTCCTACGTCCAACCCCCCCCCCCCTTTACGCAACTCAAGCCTCAACCCCCATTCCTTTTCCTTTCCAGAGATGATGCCTTCTTTGTCCAACCCTCCCTTTTATTTTGCACCGCATTTTCTAGGGGCAAAAACGACTTAAAGTACTTTTTATAAAGTTCTGCATAAAATATATAATAGGATTCGAATTACCCATGTGTACAATACAAAATTTCAAATACTTTACTAAAAATAATATAATTATAGTGTGTGGAAGTGATTCAGCTGTCTTCTCCGTATATACAGAACAGTCACAAAAATAAACATTTAGAATACAAGAAACAATGCAAGAATATTAACTTGCACTATGAAAAAATTAAGTATTTTATCATTTAAAAGTCCATGCCCTGTGGGAGTAAAAAACTAGTGATATACTTAGATTGCAACATTGCCTATGATAAAATAAGAGATAAAACTCATATTTGTTTAAATTATCACTGCTAATAGGAATAATAAAAGAACAATAATAAGAAGGTTTTGGAAATAATTTAACTAAATTACATTAAACTGTTATTCGTTTTATTGTATCATTCCGAAACTTGAATGTTAGGTAGAAAGACAGAGTAAAAACAAAGGAAAATATAATGCTGAGACCACAACCAAGACATATTTTATAGTAGCCTACAGAAAACAGCAAGAAAATATTCAGGATTGTAGATCCAAAAGTATTAAATCCTACAGAAGCATACATTTCCTAATAATGGAAGATGACTAAAAATCCGTAAAAACATCAACTGTAGAGGTACTGGATGAGAAAATCTAGACTGGCTTATTGTTACAAGCGCAACAAAAATAAAAAGGGTATATTTGTATTACAGCTCTTACTTTTGATATATAAATACTCGCTATGAAGCATGCCTTGCATAATATGAAAACTATGTCCTAGTTTTACCTTCCAGTTAGCCAACTCAAGTTACAACACAAGGGAGAGTGAAGCTGCAGGTGAAACATAGTTAGACGTATACCACTACATTGATACTTTAACCCCTTCAAGATGCATCCAACATGACACATGAGCTATGCGGCAGAAGGGGTTGTTGTTTAACCTGAGTTTTATTTATGGACGCTTTTTAACTGCTGTGGTCCTTAGCGTCCCATTCTACATTGAGTGTGAAAGGCCGGTAATTTTGCTCAGGGATTTCTCTATCAGGCTTGAGGTTCTTTTACGCGCCGGCTTTACTTTCCTTGCGAAGGAAGCCATGCTAAGGATTTTTACGTCCGAAAAAATCCATCCCCTCCACCAGGTTTGAACCCGCGACCTTGGGAATTAGAGGTTAGCATGGTAACCACTACACCACGGAGGACGACAGGGGTGAAGGGGTGATTTTGAAAGATTCTGTAGAGTAATGATTTCTGAATCCGATAATTCCACAAGGTCGTGCTTTTTATCCATCCTTGAATTTTATATAAAACCAGTTTCTAGGTATAGATAATGTAGATAATATTAAAGGATAGTTCTATTCGTTAACACGGATACTCGAGACGGAATGTTCTTGACTGTACGAAGAACTTGAATTGTCCCTGTGACTGAATTTATCAATTTATGGAATTTTAAATTATTTAGCTCACAACTTGTACATTTATTCTTAATGATAGAGAGAGTTTCCGTGAAAAACATCAATTTAATATGAAAAATAATTTCCGTATTAAACATTTTAAAAAGAGTAAATAAAAACTACTGACAGACCTTTGAAAGCTCCTTGCGGCATAAGAACTGAATTAGGAAATAACTCAATTTTGTTCTTCTATTTTAAGCTACTAGGAATATGACTAGTTTACTTTTGAAATCATAATTTGCTTATGAAGATATTGATTCGTTTCCTTTGAAATTTTTCAATGTATTTTCTATAATGGCCCTTGTTAAAACATGCTGCATTACAGAAAATATAATCACTGAATTTATAAACAAGCTCATGAAAATCAAGCCTAACATTTTTGGTTAGAATTTGACTACGAATGATCCACAAGGAACAGTCTATTTTGAAAAATGCATATTGAAGAAAAACGCAAAAGAACACATAATAAAAGCTTTAAATTCCTACATACTGATCATTAGAACATTTTAATACGCTTCTGAACTTACAGAATGCATAAATTATAATACGGTATGATGTTCCAAGTTTAGTCATATGTAAAAAATCCTTCGTCAGTATTCGCCAAAATCGCAGTCCCTTTATTTGTGGTTTCAATATAATAAAGAATGTTATTAATAATAATAGCAATAATAATATTAATAATAATAATCATCCCAGATAAGGCACTTTCCTGCCGGGACTTCAGTCTTACTGCAGCCTTTTGACAGTTCTACCATCGATGAGTTGGTAATTGTAGGCAAACTTTGGAAAGCGACATTTATTCATCCGTTGCATATACAGGATAACTATTTAAGTTGAGACTGTATAATATCTCCAAAACTAAGAGTTGTAGAAAGAGATGTATTTAATAAAAGTTGCTTGATTTTAAGGGGGAAAATAAATAACATTAGTCGTGTTTTGTTTAGAGGACGTTATGATGGTCATTTTAGGGTCAATTTAATTCGTTCTTAATGGTAACCTAGATTTTATATTCTTTCTTATTATAAAATGGTTTATAAAAAGCTGTTCATTTTGTGAGTGGTCGAGTGGTTAGACCGCTCGCCTCCCACCGAGGTGGCCCGGGTTCAATCCCAGGGACCTGCATGTGGGATTTGTGGTGGACGAAGCGGCGTCTGGGCGGGTTTTCTCCGGGTTCTCCGGGTTCTCCGGTTTCCCCGGCCATTCATTCCACCAACTGCTCCATCATCACCTTTCCTGTCATCCATTTCACCAACATTTCGTTTCATCTACTTCCTTCATCCCATACCAGGCATCGGGCTGATCCCCCATCCTGGATGCTCTGTCTGATCCATGAGTGTCTGCTCCTTGACGGGCCTCTGACCCCAGGCACCCGCCTGTAAGTCCTGGGGGGTGTAAGTCCTACATAAGAGGAGGGTAAACGGGTAATGAATGAATGAATGAATGAATGAATGAATGAATGAATGAATGAATGTTCATTTTGTGATGAAGAATAAGGAAATAAAATAAAAAATGTTGTTTCCCAATTACGAAACATAACTTGCCCCTTAAATCACCATCCATGAATGGTCCAACCATTCATTGCTCTCTTCGTACACAGTCATACAGAATTTTCATTGTCATTTTCGTTGGTGTAAGAACAATTGCTAAGTGCTTTATACAAATGTTTATTTTTTATGAGGAGTGAGAAAACAACATAAAAACGAAAGGTTCCCATTTAAAAAAAATAAATTGACCCTATAACGACCATCATAACGTCCTCCAAATAAAACACGACTAATGGCGTTTACTTTCCCCCATACTATCAAGCAACTTTTACTAAAGACATTTCTTTCTACAACGCTTAGTTTTGGAGATATTGTACACTCTCAACTTAAATGGTCCACCTGTATTTTCTCCATCCTACAGTTGGTCTAAATACCTTATTTCGGCAACATTGATTCTACTACAATTTATTTTTCTCTTATAGTCTATGCTTTGTACCAGTCATAACTTTGTTGCAATGATAGGTAATGTTAGATCGTAAATAATTAAAATGATTAGTTGCTTTTAACATATACGATTATCGATAACTATGTATAACATATAAGATATTTTCCATCTACCTGAAAAGTGCATAATAACTGATACAAATGCAATGAAATAGAAATGCACTGTGTTACGAAACAGAATTAGATGGAAACGTTTATGTGAATAATATGATTTTAGTCTGTAAACAAATGCAAAGGCTGTTACGTAAATGTACTAATTTACAAATGCAAATAGTATTACTTTGAGTTTACAAATGCACATATAAACATTTTCTGAATTAGGAAACAGAACTATAATCCCTAATTTATAAAAACGTTTACTCGTTTAAGCATCTTAGGATGAGAAATGGTTCAGACACTAGAAATATTTTGCAAATCGCCTATAGCATTCACTTCAATTTAGAAGCAATGCTTATTGTCACAATCTGGAACAAATATTGTACAGCTTAACATGCAACGCATAATCTCGGGTGGCCGAAATCGTTAAGACAAAAACTCGTGAACTCGCGGTTCAAATCCCACCAGGGTCCATCCCTGACATGTTTTTTTTCCAGATTTTTCTTGAATTGGCTAATTAGGGAACTCGTCGCCGATCCACATAGGGGATATTGTGTCTACGCCCTACAACGGGGCGTCCCCGGGAGGGAGGATGAGGCGAAAGGAGACACCGGGTGGCCGGAACCAGGAGTGACGACACAGAAACAGCAGGGTCCCTAAGTTTTCCAGATAGAGACTCCCCGGAAGACGGGCAGACAGACAGGCAGACCGTGCACCCCACCCCGCACAGAGGGGGTCCCACGTCCCTCAAGAGGGTTCGGATACCCTCGGCAGCCAACAGAAAGCCGAGGGACGGAAAGATTCACAAAAAGCATTCTTTTCCCCTGCCAACTGCAGCGAAACACCACCGCGGACACTTCCAACCCTAAAAGAGACCAACGGATGAAAGATGAAATGAAATGGAGGGACAGGAAATTCGCGGATGTGAGAATCCTTCTCAGCATTCGCCTGGTGACCTGTGAAATCCCCCGTAAAAAATCACGTGGGTCAGGAAGGTCGGCCACGGGAATCAACCCACGACCTCCCGAATGCGGGCCACAGACCTAACGCCGCCTGGCAAATGCCGGAAGGTACCCTAGGCCTGAAACGTTTCCTTCCCAAACCTTTTTCTCAATTATCATTTCATTTCAGGTATCATCAGTGTCCACCGCCTGTGGTACCCTATGCAGTAAGACCGGTATCAAACTGCAAAGAGGTAACAGTGATAGGTATTCCGCCAGATTGCTAATATGCTTGTTTCCAGAAGATAAATTTGTGTGAAAACTGGTGGGCAGAACTGCAACTTCTTCACTTAATATATATTTTATTGAGATGAGGGAGTTCTGCGTGGTTTCTCACATTTCCAAAAGTGATCCTAAAATTTCGAATTTCGTGACGATTCCTTGTTCCCTTAATTATTCAAAGACTACTTCATCGTCTAACCGTCCACTAACTAACGCACTAACCGTCGAAATGAACAAGGATATAAAGAATAAAATCAGATGTGTTACGTTCATATGACTCTCGAACCACCTTTGTTTATTTTTATACAGCGTCTACCAACTATTCCTAGAAAATCTTATTTATTTAATACTTTATGTTAACGGAAATAAACATTTTCACAAAATAGTTTTATGGCTATAGGTACAAGCAGGTTATAGAAGACCGATTAATAGTAAACTGTTTAAAAGGCATTTGCTGAATGTTCTTTCCTATTAGCCAATAATAACGGATATCTCGGAAACGACCCACGCTAATATATAATATATTTTCTGTGTTTTTAACAGATGAACATTTTTTGTTTGGTAAGCTTTTATCCATCACTTATAGTTTACCCGTTACACAAAATTACACAAGAGGACTTCACAAGCTACTTCGAGAAAATTGGAGATGTGTGTTTATTTATAATGTAAATATGTCAATGTTATTTTGATCTGCCAACATTTTTTTTCATATAAGGGGCACTTTGAGATGACGGAATTTTCTTGAAAATCTTCCTGTCACGTCTTTGGAGGATATTTAACCCAAATCTGGTAAACGCCGGGGATGTACCCTAAACTCAGGCCTGGGGCGTTTCCTTCCCAAATTTCCTTTCCGAATTATCATTTAATTTCAGGTAACATCATTGTCCGCCGTCTGCGCTGTACTAAGAACGAGCATTAAAGACTACCAAAAATATCTAATACGATGCATTAACATGACTTTCTCAACTCTCTATCGTTTCTAGATACCAATTATTCTTACTCAAGATTATTTCTCCATCTACTACTTTTCAATCCATATAAACAATAAAACCTTTGTAGAAATAGCTACATTACACATTTCGTTATATATACAAAGGGAAAAGTCATAGTCAAATGTTTAATAACAGCTCGCTATATCGCTGGCTTTAAAATTTCCATGCAATCATGACAAACAACTGAATGTTGAAAGAATTTCAAGAGAATAGCCAAGAAATGAACAACGAGAAACTTTAATTACGGATATCTCAGAAACGGCTTATGCTACAAAAAACTTATTTTAAATAAATTGGGTGTTATAAAGAGATCTACATTTTTTGTGTAGCACGTTTTTATCTATCGCTTACCGTTTAGCAGTTATACAAGATTATACAAAACTGCTTCCGAATAATGAGGAGGATATATAGAATATTCCCCAAAATTCAAGCTATAAATTTTATTTTTCATGTAAATATCTTTCATATATGGTATTTTAACCAACATTGTTAGAGCCGTTTTTTAGAAAATAAAAACGTTCGAAAAGTTTCCATGTAAAGGGTTTGGAGATTTTGTTGAAAGTGTTCGTGTCGCATCTTTGGAAGATATTGAACCTAAATACCAAGTTTTGTATTTAACCGAATTTTCGTTTTTGAGTTATGCTGTTCAAAGACACACAGACAGACACACGGATACACACACATGGACATTTTTCCCAAAATGCTTTATTTGAATACAGGGGCCATCAAAACATGTATATACGGTGAAATCTCGGTATCGAATTTTTGGGTGGAATGCTATACTTTCCCTAGTTAACATACGTAGTAGAGAAAGTAATAACAACTTAAATATCAAACTTTTTATTTATTCGACATTTCGTTTTGAGTTATGCTGTACACACACAAACGCGCGCGCGCGCGCGCGGATCTTTTCCATAATTCCTTGTTCAGGTAGTCTCAAAACTGCTGGTGAAGTATCGGTATCGAATTTGGGATGGAATGCAATACTTTCTCTTCCTACCAGTTAGAGTGTGTGAAAAATATCCGTTCTTATTTTTGTGCTAAATTACTTTGTTACGGGTCAAAAGAGACGCCAGATTTTAAGCTTCACGGATTGCATCGTTTTATTTTTTCGATCGTTATAAGCATTAAACGAAAAGATTAGAAAAAAAAACAAACGATCGCAGTCAAATTCCACGAGGTCGTTCAGTTATTTGGAAAATCCCTGTGTGATTCCGGATGAACAGTAAAATGTTAATCTTCTCCGAGAAATTTTCTATAGAGTCGTAAAAACTACATCAATATCCCGGTGTAGGTTGGCAGGAAAATAAATACAAACTCTTTGCTTTAGGGGAGGACATTATAGATCAGACATATCCAACTTCAAATAGAGAAGCAGAAGTCGAATTAAACCTTTCATTAATTTATGGAGATAAGAAGGAAATGGCCGAACTTTAGCTAGGCGAAGTACACCTTACTCTTCGAGGTTAGGAGGAGGGGTGAATTGTGACGTAGAAGCTTTATCTCTTGTGAGAGCCTATTGGACACGCTGGTGGAGTAACGATTTGGGATCCCAGTAAGGAAAACGAAGTTCAGATCTTTATATTTTTCTTCAAAAATTACACAAAGATGTAATTCGATAAGAAAAGCCTCTGGCAAACACGTAAAGAATGCCAATTATATGGAGAATGATGTCCTTTTAATTTTCTAAATGTTTTAAAGTTATAACCGGTGAATCAATCACAGTTCAAGGGAAGTGTTTCTTTCAATCCGTCCTCGTTCATCCCTCCCGGTTTCCTCTTCGTCTCTGCATATATACCGACTATCATCTAGCGTCTTTTGCTGCCCATTCACATTTCCTAGCAACTATTTCTTTTCACCCAGTTTCCCAGCTGATTTCTTTTCCACCTCATGATCACTTAGGCATTTCTCTTCTTCTACCCACTGTTTCTAAAAGAGTTTTATTACGCATTTTGTCTGTCCATTTAATATGGCTCATTATTATCCAAACTCATACTCAAATGCTTCAAGTTGATTTTTCCTCACTTCGCCGCAACTTGAAATTTATCGCACCATACAATGTCATGCTTCATACAGCTTATTTATTCCTTCGTTTTTCAATGGTTTTCAGAAAAGGTTTTGCTTCTTCCTATGCTTCCTTGTCATTGTTTGTTTTCCGCTTGAAAAACTGCAGAATTTAATTTATCTCCCTTTAAATAGATGTTTGGAATGAATAATTTCAAAAATAGTATTGTGTTGCCGATTATATAATATTTTATGTCCTTTTCATAAAGAAAATTTACAAAAATTGTTAATAATCGTACCTTAAAAATCCCGTTGTCGCGGGTTGATACCCGACGGAGGGCGTGGATTTTTCGGGAGTAAAAATCTTTAGCATGGCTTTTTTCGGAAGGGAAGTAAAGCCGGTGATCCCGTGTTGTAGATTTACGGCACGTAAAAGAACCTCAAACCTGATAAAGACGCCTCTGAGCAAAATTACCGGTCTTTCACACCCAATGTAGAATGGGATGCTAAGGACCACAGCAATTAAGGAGCGTCCACAAATAAAACTAATTTTAGGAACCTTCAAAATACATGTTGTTTGATGGATTCAGTTGTCAGAAAAATTCAACTATAAAGTTAACTCTTGCTTTAAAATCATACTGTCGGCACTAAGATATAATTTGTATAGTTTGTGTACCCACTGTTTGTGACGTTTTTTAAGAAGAAAACAGGTAATTATTTTAATGTAATGTAGTTAAACGTGCGACTTAGTTTTCTCCTTGGTTTTCTGCTTGCAAGTAAATCAAATATAATAAATTTCTCTGCAAATAATGCAAAAGCGAATTTAATAATAAATTGAATTAATAAAATACATTTCAATACTACTCAGAAGCTTCTACAAATTTGTAAACATTACGTTTATGCGTCGTGATAAAAAAAATCCTTATCGACATTTTGAAGGCCGTATTTTTCCTGTAGAATGGAATTACTATTCTTAACTTATTTGGAAGGCCTGTCTTTAAATATAATGGCGCAGACTTAAATTTTGTATAACTTGAAATTGCTTCGGAAAAGAATAAAATGACGGTGAATGGACCATGTACTATGAAAATGAGTATGCAAGTTATAGTGGTATCACAACGGCATTCACCGTCTTACGGTTGCCTGATGTCATTCTTCTTTATCTCTCCATTCTTCCTCCTTCAATCTTCTGGTTTCCATTATTTTCTCTTTTTTATTTTTAATTATTATAATTTAATTTTAATACACTAGTGCAGCATACTGCTCCCATTATTAAAAAGAGTATAAGAAGATAGATTAAAATATTTTTACCCCAAAGCCTTTTAGCTTCCTAACAGATTCTGAATGGCAAATTTTTGCTTGTGTCTGAATAGAAAATATTCAGATTCCTTATAAATATGTTATTGCAGAATTTATTTTAATATAAATTTCCATAGTATCTTCTACTTCTTTATATAATTGTTCTGATTCCTAAAATTTTAATAAACAGTAGGTGAGCATTACCAATTGCGAACCTAATGACATTTATAAAGTTACAAACAACAGAATACATAATATGTGCTTATTAAAATATGGTTTTATTAAGGTAAATCTTATAGACAAATTCAAATAACCTAGCCCTTGTTTTAGAGCGTTTTAGTTTCTGACGCTTTTCAGAGGCGTAACTGTGAATTACTTTCAGAAATTTTCCGATTGTTCTTCACAGCCCTAAAACGCATTATAACAATGCTTAAAAATCATAATATCTAGAAATCGAATACTCATCACATTTACAAATTCGCGTAGAACCCTACGAATATAGGTAAACCGTTTCCAACTATTAAATTTGATGAAATGAGATTACCTACGTGTAGAAAAAAGTGGTCCAATTCTTAATGAAAAGGAAATTTTTAAATATTTTGTTTTTATTTTTATTCCAGAACGTAAGTCCAAAATACATGCTTATTATATCAAGAAATTATTTGATTCTTGTTGTACCTTGGTCTCTAATTTTACTAGTATTGACTGAAGTTCGAATTTCTTTCACTCCGCAGAAACACAGCTAGAAATAAATCATTTCTTTTGATCTTCTAAGAAGTTAATATAGCTGATCCTGAAAGACAGACAAATTAAGCCGATTTCAGAAAAGAAAGAATATTCCTGTAGGCAAAATTACTGTATAATCGTAATACGAATATTCGCTAGAAATTTGAACCGTTCTTTTAGCAGCTACAAAGCGTGATAGATAATCAGTGTATTTATGGCATACATGCATACCATACAAAAAGCCGACATACATAGCACAAACGCTAAATATCGGACTTTTAAGTCCTTCTTCAAGCTAAGAAAAACCTGGGAATTTTTGGGCTTGTGTTTTAATCGAGGTATACAGAATTCCCCGAAACTACTCGTTCAAGTTAATACAGGTGGTAGAGAACATGGAAACAAATATATTTTGATAACGAACATGCGGTCCCTGACGACAATTTATTCCTGATGCTTGGACGATTTACACAGAAGGTAGTATTGCTAATTACATCAGTGGTATTCACAGGAACTGCTCGAATAGGCGACCATCGGCCTATATGCACGCAGAACATCGTCGGATCATTAATTGCCGTGTCTGTTTGAAGACTCCTGGCATGTCCGCAATGTTACCAGCAGCGACGAGGTCTACTTCCATTTTCACATCGGTTTCATACACCAATTGTTTCATATATCTCCAGAGGAAGAAATCCAGACACGTGAGGTCAGATGACCTGGGTGGCCAGGCCACAGGGCCACCTCGACCGATCCATCGATTCCCGAAGGTGGCTCTCAGATGACTCCTCACAGCAATGCTGAAATGGTACGGAGCCCCTTCGTGCTGGAAGTACATCCTTTGTCTAACATTCAGAGGTACGTACTCCCGCAGTTCCGGCAACACATGTTCCACGAAGATGCGATAGCTCCGTTGAGGCGGAATGGAAGAATGTATGGTCCAATCAACCTCTCACTGACTATGCCGTGTTTCCAAGCAGACCTCGTAGCCAATCGTTCGTACACAGAGCAGGTTCGTACACCTTCCCAGTCAGCGACACAACAGATTACGTCAGCACCATGCACAAACAATTCCCTAACATTGCAAGTTGACTTCGAGACCATATGCTCGTTATCGAAATATATTTGGTTTGATGTTCTCTACCATAGTATGAATTTGAACGAGTAGTTTTGGAGCATCCTGTATATCTGTTGACAAGTGAGTATATTTTTACTGATACGAGGCGTGTTTTTAAAGTAAGCACCGATAATTTTTTTAAAATATAGGGTTATTCAAAAAGAAGGAACATAATTTAAATATTTATTTCTAATGAACGAAATATATAGCAACACATACGACACATCATTGAATAGAGGAAAGTTTAAAGTTTTAAGCTCCCTCCTATTAGCTCTATTCAGTGCCAACACCGGCGCTGGATTTGTTTAAGAGAAAATGGCAACGTCATAGAAAAAGTCGTTTTATGTGATGCAATATGCAAAGAGTGAATCCACTGTTTCATTGCAGCGTGCATTTCGTTGTAAGTTCAACAAAGAGCCACCTCGTCTTAAAAAATGTACAATTGATACAATAAATAAGTAGAAGATGGTTGCGTACGCAAACGAAAAGCACCGGTCGTTCTCGAATAACAAATAGGATTTTTAACTTTCCTCTATTCAGTGATGTGTCGCATGTGTCGCCATATATATTTGTTCATTAGAAATAAATATTTAAAGTCTGTTCCTTCTTTTTAAATAACCCTGTATAATAGAACATTGTTTTCCAAATATTTTATCATCATTCGTTACCTTACACCTTACGCTACATCTCCACATAGTCACCGCCGTTATTCGGGTACTTGTCGTAACGAGAAACCAGCTTTTGTATGCCTTTGTCAAAGAATGCTGCCGCCTTTGATGAAAGCCAAGTCTGCACTTCTTGTTTCACCTCATCGTCGCTGAAATGTTTTTAGAAATTTCTTCAGATGAAGAAACATGAAAATCGCTTGGTGCCAAATCCGTACTGTAGGTAGAGTGGTAGAATTGTTCTCAACCAAATTATGCAATCATATATTGAGTTTGTTTAGCTGCGTGTGGCCGGGCATTGTCGCACATTATTGCTTCCCATAAATCTCACACAACTGGCGATGAATTTTTACTGGTGTAAATCACTGATCTGATTCACAGTCGGCGGGTCGTTCGATTGTTTTGAACTTTTCAAAACGCTCTAACAACAGGAAAACAATGTGACGATCGCTCATAGCTGGTTCTGGCTTCCTAATGAATGGAGGAAGTGATCGCGCTTGCTTAAAATCGCGACTGCAGCGGCAAAACATTAACGCGGTACTTACTTTAAAAACATGCTTCGTATCATCCATTAATGGAACTAGATATGATGCACCATCACGTTTTTCAACAATCCATTAATTCTAGAACAACTAAAAGATCATTTTTTCAATGAGTGGGCTTATTTTGAGCATTTAGCAGCAAATCTTTAACGTATATGTTTTAAAGTGCTCGGTATCCATCTGCAAGTTATACTTTCGTATTCTGCATGACCTATGTGCCTTATTGGATGCATTTTTATGGATTTCATGCCACATTTCAAACATTTAAAATGAAAACGTCTTTAAATCATCAAGCTTTACCTGTCCTTACGGTGTTAGTTGGGTGGCCTAGATGGAAGAATCTAGCACATACCGTGTATGTGCTAAAACGCTGAAACCTTATAGTTACGTTTTAAAGGTTTTCATAGTGGCCATGGAGTGATTAAACAACTGCTATGATATTTTACATGTTATATTGATATAAAACTAAAGGTTAGATAATATTCACATAAATCTTTTTAACGTATAACTCTAAAGAACTACAATACTGTTAGCGTATTTAGAGAACCTAGCAAGAATATAACAGTAGCATTAAGTAATGGAATTTCTTATCATAAAACTCAAACAAACATTTCCAGCATGCGTTGCTCCGGATTCCCAAGTGTAAATCCATTCTTACAAAACCTTATTCTTCTGTTTTCTTCATCTTAATTGAGACAGACGTTTAGACGTATACGTTTAGATAAGAGCGAGGGAAAGAAACAAATGATGCCTCAAGACTTCAGAAACGTATAAAGTATTTGAAAATTAAAATCAAATACAAAAAATATCTTGGAAATGGCTAATGCCGTAATAATTGACAATTGTTTTTAATTTTTTTTAAATTATGTGGTATTATTAGGCGTTTGACTGCAGAAACAATTCGTTCGCTGTCGGTGCTTTAACTCTGAGTTTTAATCAATTCTAACTTGAAAAACACTCACATCCACCACCACATTCGTATTTCCAGACTCGCGGAAGTAGGGAAGGATTCCAGTTAAAGGAAAATTTTCCAACCTAGCCGGAATGGAACCCAGGACCTCTGGGTGGATAAGTCAGAATGCTGACCATTCGAACGCACAGACAGTCATAAATTTTAATGAGATCTGCATTTTTATACTAAGCTTTTATATATTTCTTACGGCTACCAGTTATACAAAAGTACACAAAATTCGTTCAGATATCTTGATTAAAATGAAATAGATAGAAACATAAACTTTATTAAGCATAATTTGTATACCCACCAATAAATGATAGAGGGTAGAGAAAGACCTGTAAATGTAACAAATCCGATTTTTATAAAAAGGTCCTTGTATGTCTGTGTGCCTAGCTGTCTGTCTGTGTGTGTCTGTGAACAGCATAACTCAAAAATGAAAAGTCGAATCTTCCAAAGATGCAACACGAAAATTTTCCAACCTCAAAACTACTCTGTACATTAAATATTTTTCAAAATGTTTGACCTTCTGAAATTGGCTCTAACGATATGATTAAAATTTCACATATTAAAAATATTTGTATGACAAATAAACCGTTCAGTTTATACTGGATTTTCTGGTAGTAGGCCATGAAGTCTGGTTCATTCGGAAATAATTTTATATAATCTTGTATAACTGATGAACGTTAAGGGATAAAAATTGTACTACACAAAAAATTTTGATATTTTTAAAATATAGAATTTATTTTAAACAACCTGTTTGTAGCATTAGCCATTTCCGAGATACACATTATTAATAGTTCTAAATTTTTAAAATATATTTATTTATAGTCGCTAAAACATCTTAAGTCTTATAGCCACTTTCACAATGTAATGCATACTACAATAAGTAGCATGCTATACAGTTCTCATTACATAATTATGTTTTGGATACATTAAGAATAACATTGAGTGAAGTACATAGTAATACTGTGGTAAGTGAAATTACAGTTGATCAATGAGACAGTAACTGCATCAAGTGATGTTTAATGGTTAGTTTGTTTGTTCCATTTATACCCCGCCTTTAGCTACAATGGTCATATCGGTGGCCTTTTTTGGAATATAATACCTATCGGCAATGGTGTCAACTCGTATAACGGTATTGGATTTCTGTCTTTTCGTTTTTATACATTAAATCACATGCACATTCACACTCTCATTCGTAATTCCAGACTCTTGGAAGGATAGGGAGTAATCTTGGCTAGGGAAAAATTCCCACCCCCAGCCCGGAATCGAACCCGAGACCCCCCTGCACAGTACGCAGGTTTTCTACCGACTGAGCTACGGGACCAGCCATAATAGGTAGTATATCACATGATGCGAGTGAATTACAGTTTATTTAGTATTCCATTGTCATCGAGGAAGATTTAAACTTGAAATAAGCTAATGGGCTTTCGATTGCTTTATGGAGATCAAAGGGGATTCCACATCTTTTCCCTCGAGGTCGATTTGTTGACATTTTGTGACTGTGTGTTCTATTGTCAAGATAACAGACCAGTTGAATATGAGTAAGTTGAATGTCCTATCGAATCCTTGTTGCTATGATTTGATCTTGGCGTTTCAAGGTATTGTAAGGAAAAGGCATTTACCGCTTAAATTTGTAAATTTCCCTATTTCAAGTCTCTTTTATTTAACTTTCGGTTTTCCTAGTTTTTAATTGGCTATTTATAAACTGTTTAAAATATTACATTATTATTGCTTCAAGAATTACTAGTAGCATTATTAAACCTTCCAATTCATTATTGCCTCAAGGTTACCTCATTGTTAGCAACTTTCGGCTTCTATTCTCACAGCTCCTAATTATTAAATTACGTAATACATACACATAACATTATTATACATGTACACAATAATATAAACATATACAATGACTGTATTATACACCGTGGCAGAAGCTTTATAATCTTGTTTCCAGTAGTGTTTTAGAAGGACTCTAATCTCAAACTTTGTGAATTTCATTTTGTGATCGTGTATTAACAACTGACGACTGAGAAATTCTCGCAATATACACAATACTAGCCATGGCATCCTGTAAATACCATCCTATCGTATAAAGCAACAAACCAACATTATTTATGAGACAACCTAATAATAACTAGAATTCTTAAAGCAATACACCTGTAAAACCCTTAAAACCCATAATTTCATTTAGAAGAAATAAAAGCTTTATCAGAGAACGTCAATATAACTTACAGACAGTAGAAATTTGCAGTGAGCTATGTGAGATATAAACTGACAATTATAACGAAAACCATGTTGAAACCATTTTTTCCATTTATCATTTTTATTTAATTTTACGGATATCAGGCTATGCAATAGTTTCATAGAAATAAAGTAAATATGCAATTTAAAAAGGACTTCTTTATTAATCAATCCTCAAGTTTTACTGCAAATTAGAAGTTAATAAATTAAAACCGTTGACCTTTGGAACATTTTAAGTAAAGAGAATTCCTGAGAGACAAGTGTAGATAAAACTGCTTTTCAAAGTGGAATATGCATTACAGTACCATATTCAGAGATATCTAAATGGTTGTGGAGAGCGTAAAATATTGTCGATATGAGTTATACCAAATACACCAAATGAAAGTATAGGGTGTAAACATAACAACTCAGAAACAAATACCAATTTTTTCCCCTAGCTTTTTGCTTAGTTTCACAGGATCGTTGCCTTAGAAGCACTGGAGCTTTAAACACTTGACTTTCAAATTTAGTAAGTCATTTTGGTGGCTAGAGTCTTAAATTACGTGTTCTAGTTTAATAGCAATGTCGATATATATTTTGGTAGATGTAAAACGTTTAAGGATATCTAATGGTATAGTTCTACAATTGTAAACTTACTTTGCAATTTACACCCAACTTTGATATTCAAATACCAGAAATTATACACACAAATTTTCGTTGAAAAATGTCTGTCATTTTGAACGTATTAATTATTTAATGAATGTTTTAACAACACACTAAAATGCTCTAAAGGATGAAGTAACAAAATCTGTTACAATGAAATATAAATGGGAAATAAATATTACGGATAACATTGAATAAAGATTTTTATTCTCTTAGTTTTCACGAAAAAAGATTAACTTTGTAATAACATATTTTCAGTCATGTATTACTTATCCCAACTTTGAAAGAAACGGAGCAAAAATTGCGCCTTGTAAGACATTTTAAAGCCTAAAAAATGTAGAAAAAGGAGAAAGCGAGGAAAAAGGCTTGGAAATTCTAAAGGATCACATGATTTAGTAGTGTTTAACACCCATTCTTGCTACACATGGCACCACAGGCGGTAGACGAAGATGGTACATGAATTGAAATAATAATTGGAAAGACAAATTTAGGAAGAAAACATTCTAAGCCTAAGTTTAGGGCACCTCCCTGACATTTACCAGTTATTAGAACTGAAGAAAATCTGAAAAAACTTAGTCAGGAGGACCATTCCTGTGCGGTTTGAACCGCGGAGCTCCCGATCAAGAGCCCGTGCCTTGAAAATGATCATTTGGACTACCTAATATTAAGAGATCTTTACACAGTCACGTAAAATCTATGCATCAATAACCAACTAGTTCATATATAATTATAAGCAAATTAAGGACATTTTGATCTTTGAAAGAGGTTAATCAATCAATGCCGATGCGTGATCATATATTTACTTTATGGAATTTTCAGCACACAAATTTCAGTACGCGATGAAATTTTCAACAAATAACAGGAGTATTTTGTCACAGACACACACACACATCCAAACACACACAAACACACACATGTACCTTTTCTAAAATGCTTTCTTCATTCAGGGAGTCCCAAAACGCTATTTCTGGTGAAATCTCTATATCCTCTACTTACTACACTGTCGTTTGTGAAAATTGCAACACTAAGAAGGAATTTCCCAAATAGCTCCAAACTTGGTGGAAATGTAGAAGAGTGTGCAAGGAGTAAGTGATTATGTTTGCAGAGAGATGGGGTACACGTAGGCCGAGCAGAGCCCTCTCGTGTCGGTCCGACTAGGTCAGTGTTGCGCACAGTGTAGTCAGTGCGGAGCTGTCAAACACGGTGGAATCAATAGAGTGAATGTCAGTATGTCTCGTCGACGGCAAAGGGAGCCATATCGGCATGTGAGAAAGTTCGAACGGGCAGAATGATCGGTCTCCGGGAAGCGGGTTTGCCATACCCTGACATTTCTGCTCTTACAGGGCATGCTGCTACGACAGTGATGTGTGTGTGGAAGCAGTGGATAAATGAAGGTCATACGCAGCGAAGAGTGGGTACTGTACCACAGAACATGACCACAGCATGGGATGGCCGTCATCTTGTCCGCATGACCATAGCGGACCATACAGCTTCATCCACAGTGTTGGCTCGACGCCGGAGCACTGCAACAGGTGTGAACTTATCTGCACCAACGGTTCGTTGCCGTCTGCTGCAGGTTGGACTGGTTGCATGCATGCCATTACATCGCCTTCCATTGCCCAGAAACCATAAGCTCCTCTGATTGCAATGTACACGTGAACACCGTCAGTGGGGTGCTGAGTGGCAAAATGTGGTCTTTTCGGACGAGTCCCGCTTCAACGTGTTCTACAATGATGGCCGCATAAGTGTCCGGCGGCACCTTTGTGAGTGCAATCTGGAGGGCTGCATTGTTGAGCGGCATAGCGGACAAACACCAGGTTGATGGTTTGGGGTGCCATTGGTTACAACAACCGATCTCGCCTCCTACGAATTGAGGGCACTTTGAACAGTGCAACCGGTACCTAACGGTGGTTGTAGAGCTTGAGGTATTCCCCTGCTTCAGGCATCTCCACAGGCCACATTTCAACAGGACAATGCCCGGTCAAATATTGTTAGGGATTTACAAGCCTGCTTCGAAGTGCTTCCCTGGAACTGCACGTTTGCCTAACATGTCGCCCATCGAACATGGGATATGGTTGGTCGGCACCTGGTGGGTCACGGTCCTCCAGTAACCAATGTCACGGATATGTGGGCTCGAATACAAACTGCGTGGAGGAAAATCCCTCAGGAACTTATTCAGAACCTTTTTGATTCAGTGCCACTACGTATAGTAGCTCTAATTGCAGCCCATGAAGCCCACACTAAATACTGAATATTAGAGCTCAAAGTTCATGTATAGATTTGAAAAGTTTATCATTTATTACTGGTCATGTAGCTAACCTGTGGTATTAAATTCATTGAATTCGTGCGTTTCCTTCTTGGTGTTGCAATGTTCACGAACGTGGATAAGTAAATACGGATAAAGTAAACCTACAACAGTCTATCACAAAGTCTCATTCATAGTATTTTGCAGCAGTAGGATTAAATTTGAAAGTTTACACTTTCATAGCTCCCTCCCCTGAAAACTTGAGAGATATCATTTATAACAGACTAATATTTTTGTGCGTTCAGCAGTCTACTCTATAACACAAGAGTAATATTTCAAATAAAGCATACATTGTGAATATTTATAGGATATGCAACCATATATTATGAAAGATCCAAAGAAGCAGTACGCATGTATTTAATTACTTAGACGGACAAAATTGGTTGACCAACGTGTCTTTCATTGTACCGTTTACTAGTGCTGATACAGAGAAACCAACATTTTAATGAATGATTATGTCCTAAGTGTGAGCATGTAAATAGTCTTCTGTAATTTAGAACTCAGCTTGTGAACCTTCTCTGACATATTCCATACCAGAAAAAAATCGCTCCTCTTTATGTGACCGGGAATTGTAATTTCTTGAGAAGTTGCTATGTTTTTTTAAGAATTCCAGTGCATCCTCGTAAAACAGTTCATAAAGTATAGATATTTGGGAAAAGATACGATGAAATTTCGCAAATTATAAACAGAATTTAGAATGATATACTTTAATAGCGTGTATTTATGAGGAGTGTATAGATTTTATTACGCTTGTGATATATATCGTGTCAGCGGGGATAAGTGCCTTTAGCGTGCAGAGAGCAGAAATGCCTAACAGGTAGAATCTGGCGGCATCAGCTAACAGTAGTAACAAGTCTTTACCACGCAAAATAGTCCAAAATCGCATTATTATTTTCGATGATATAATTTAAGGACGAAATCTTTATTATTATTATTATTATTATTATTATTATTATTATTATTATTATTATTATCATTATTATTATTATTATTACTAAGTACGTTTAAAATTTTAGTTTTATCGTAACTACACAAGTGAATTAACTTGTGTGTGGTTATATAATATATATGTAACAATTTTAATACGACTGCCCAAAGTCTAATTCACTTTAAAAGAGATGAATCTGTTGTATTTGCTTTTCAAAATGTTGTCCCTGAAATTAATAGCATCTAAATCTGATTTAACCATCCTAAGGTCACCTGCTGTGGTTGAAAGTTTGTTCAATATGTGCAAACATTATTTTACAGTTAACAATCAATCACTTTCCATATATCTTACTTCCTGATAAAAATTGTTTTTCGGTACCCAAATTGATTTATCTTCCGCGCAATACCCCACTTTGGTTATTTCCTGGAATCAATTCTCAAAATCCATCTAGAAGCTAACAAGTGGATACAAGCGATGTAAACCTATTTTATTTGGGGGAATTGGCGTTCGAAGACTGAGTGACATTTACTTATCTACTTTTCTCAAATTAAATTAAATTGAGTTTTATTTAACTACTATGGTTCTTAACGTCCCTTACTACATTGTGCGTGAAAGACGGGTAATTTTGCTCAGAGGCCTCTTTATCGGACTTGAGGTTCTTTTACGTGCCGTAAATCTACGACACTTGACCACCGGTTTTACTTCCCTTCCGAAGGAAGCCAAGCTAAGGATTTTTATGCCCGAAAAAATCCGTCGCCCTCCGCTGGGTTTGAATCCACAACCTCGGGAACCGAGTTTAGCATTATACCCCTAGACCACGAAGGACGACACCTGCCTTCTTCGCTTATGACTATGGTGTTTCAGATTTCGTCAAGTCTTGGATCACTAATTAAGTGATGGTGAAGTTGAAATAAGTTATATGGCAGAAACTTCAGCGAAGTGGAAAACGTTAATTAACAATTAAGGTATTCCAAACCATCCTGAATTACAAACATTTTGGAATCGAGAAATTACTGTGCTAATTCATCAATCCCTTGTTACAAGTTGCTCTTCACCGGTTGACCGGGCATGTCATCTCGCTTTACAGGATAAAGAAGCAAGATTTTGGATCACAGCTAACTTCATCCAATATCGGCACCGTAATGAACGATATGTATTTCAAGATCGCTATTGCTCTTCGTCTTGGCTATAAATTATGTCATCCTCATGATTGTGTATGCGGAATGAGAGTGAATGCGTATATGAACTCCATGGTTTAAGTTGTAGAAAGAACGTGGGCCGAACAAAAACCTCTATTGAGGGACACAACCTGTACAGACACACTAGCTCCCTCTCATTTGTCAAGAACGTCTGCAATTTCTCTGCTGCGTTGTCATCAGTTCATAAAAAACATAAGTACAGTAGAGGCAATTGCTGTTGCTTTGACGGTGCAAACGGTACTTATTGTGCAGAAGCTAAGACATCAATCGCTGATGATCAAAAGCTGCAGGTCATCACCGGTGATCTCCGAACACCAGGATACCTTAGGCAGCGAATCGGGAGCGCTATCCGTAGAGAAAATGCTTCCGCTGTAATGGGAACATTTTCGGAGTCATTCATGCTTGATGAACATTTTTATTTTACCTAATATACAATAAATCCTGTGGCGCTACAGCCCGCAAAAGGTCTGGGCCTGCCAACCCCACTGCAGGCCTCACACCCACATGCGCAAGGCAGTGGTGGGCAATCATCCAATTGATACGGCAAAGCGATGTGGCCAGCATCACGCATCTCCCACCCAGAAAGTTGGCTCACGAGGCCAGCACCGCTGCCTATCGCAACTCCTTACTTTCCTCACGATGCTGAGTGGGCACCGGTACATACCCGTGACCTAACATGCTCACCCCCATGAGTGGGATTGAGCCCGGACGCATTCCGTGGCCGGGAACCAGAGCATCACGCTCCAGCTCCATGCCCTACGGCGCGGGCTTTGGCTAATATAATTTAATTACATTGTTGAATATATTTCTGGCTCTATTTAAAATTTAAGAATGCTCCAACACTTTACTAATTCACAAACAGGAAAAGTTAAGTGTCGCCGATATAATTTGTTTATACTGTAAAATTGTTGTGATTTGAATAATTTTAGCTAATGAATTCATTTTGACCGAGCAAGGTGGCGCCCTGGCAACGTGTGCGACTTGCATTCCTAAGGTCCCCGAGTTCAAACCTCGGGCCCAATATTTTGACCAAAGGTTTTTTCGTGATATTCCTGGATCACTAGGGGAATGCTGGGTCGGATAATTTTATCCGCGAATTTTTCTAACATCTTCATCACTGCATTTCATTCCCTTCTCTTACCGCCATACCAGGAATTGGGCTGATCATTCATCTTGGATATGCTATAGTCCAGAGTTTGCTTGCTCCTCAATAGGCTACGGGCCCAAGGCATTGACTTGTAACTCCTTGGGAATGCAAGTCTACAAAGAAGAGCGTAATCCGTTAAAGAAGAAAAAAATTTTCTGTACATTGTTTTGGCTTTATAACTTTTATTGTCCTCGATTAAAATTAATAGTTTCTTTAGGAACTGCTCTGTAATTGTAAATTACTGAATATTTTGTTTCTATAATTCTATAATTTTTATTGCTTTAAGCTTTTACAATAAAACTACAAAGTAATCAAGACTTCCGAAGTTGAATTAAATCTTGAAGTTAAATGCATGATGATGTCCAGTAATTTCGGCTTTCTCTTCACACACACACATACACATATATATGCATATATACAGGTATGTATGCATATAAATCGATATCAAACAAGAATTGTAAATAATAATATAATTCAGCAAGAAAGATGTTAGAATATTTAGCACCCAAGATATGTACAAAGCAGATTGTAACTTAGATAAGTAATGAACGGGCGAGCTAGCTAATTCCAGGTAAAAGCACACCACCTTTCACCAAACTAACGAGCACGGAATTTGAAGGAATAACAAGCAATAGAAAGAGACAGAGTTATTGAATTTGCTTCCGGACACGTCACTGGCGTGCGTGTGCGAAAAGATTTGGAACAGAATATTTTCATACATAATAAGGTAACGCGGTCTGAGGACCAATTACAAATGTCGTTACATTTTAAGGGGCGAAGGTGAGCGTCACTAGGCTTGGGTATAAAAGGGGGAAGTAGGCCCCATATTTTCACTCTCTTATAGAATCTCTTCGACACAAGTGGTACTCTCTGCACCACAGATGCACGTGTGCGCATATAGGTGGGAAGCGTGTACAGTTAGATTAGGCTTCTAATTTATTATTATGGTGGGAATTGTTACAGATGGGAAAAGCTAGCCGCCTATAAGTGATTTCTTGATAATAAACCACATTTTAAGGGAAATACAGTATATTTCAATTTTCCTCACCTACGAAAACCCTGAGATCAGTGAAATTAGTTAGATAGTTAGGAATGGAGAAAACATCAGCCGCTGAGCGGAGGTAGCCGGAGACCAGAACACTGCAGCAGAGGTCATCAACCACGAGGACCACGTTTTCCCGCTATATTCTAAAACTATGAGAGTAAGCGTAGGTGAAATATCTGTGGTAGATTCACTTCGCTTTCTCTACCCACTAATGTTTATTTTTGTATCTCTTATACAAACTACTCTAATATTTTTCTATACTCAAGTTAATCGAGACAAACACTAGAAGTAATGATTGAATACACATTTCGTTGTGGGTAAAAGTGAACACAAGGGGCTGAAGCAAAGGTCAAATCTTTGAAGGGAAGATCGCTATGTTATGGCTTTGAAATTTTGTACGTGTCGCATGACATCATGAAAAGAAAAATATGGTGACTTTGCATTCAGAAACGTATGATTCAAAGAATTAGTTAAGAAACTTCTCAAAAGTAGTTCATATCACAAGTATTGGATATAAATTGCATGTATTAACGAGAGCTACATTTTTCTTGTAGTAGGTTTTCCTGTATCTCTTTATACATTCAGACTGAAGAAGACTTCGCAGAAAATTCAAATCGCACATTTCAATAGTCATACAAATATCTAAATATATGATATACTTTTGTTATCAAAAGCGAATTTTAGGAAGAATCCAATACTTCCTTTGTTTAACACACGTTACTGGTAAAGAAAGCCAGGATTTACAAAAATCGTTTTAAAATATTAAACTTTATTCATATCTGCATAATTATAAATGCAGTTTCTAGCTTCATAAGCAGCATTTCTTTTATTTCACCGACGTATAAAAACGGCGCAATGTTAATTTTTAAAGGTAGGTGCACAAGAAAGTTTTTAAATACTTTATAATTTTAAAGCTTCTTTTCTCGCTTTCTTTTCTTTAGTCCCCCCATTTTTGAGCTCCAAATTATTCCAATTTTTGCAAATTTTCTTAGAGATCTTAAAAAATACTAAGAGTAAGATGAAAATTTGTGGAAGCTATTTTCGACATTGTGAATATCTATCAAACCAGTATTAATTGTTATAATAGTATAATAAGCTTATCCAATATAATAATGAACGTTGTTTGCATGTTAAAATAATTAACTTAACCAATTACTTTGAATATATGAAGATAATACAATTAAAATGTATACGCGTATTACCCTTTGCTTGTTTAGAGTTTGTTATGTCATACTGTGACGTATGCAGAGATTATAGGACATACGTCTCTCTGGTCACCGGGATTTGAGATGGCAGTTGGAGTTTGGGTAGGGGGAACTAGGCACTTTAGGAGGGGATGAGTTTGTTTGGCTTCCCTGACGCTTTGAGTAGCGTCACTTGGGACGGTAGTCAGGAGGTGACCTTCGAGCTGTAAGGACGTGCAACTGCCTTCTCCGTGCCATGCGGCCTCGCCCGGCGGACATGTGGGCTAAGAGTGTAAGCACTACGATATCTGTCTTTATCTATTAAATTGTGAGTCATCCATTCTCTTGAACTTCTAATTATGTTAGTGTAGAGTCCTTTCCTAAAATTTAGACACGGGACTTTCAGAAATCAAAGCAACAAAATTTAGAATATAGAAATCACAAATTGTAGTACTGAAATCCTTACCCTTTAAGCCAGAAACAGATTTACATTTTTGCAACCACGTGGAGGACCAAAAACCGTTACATTTTATAGAGAAAAAAAATTTGCACTTGAAGATCTCACAAAAAAATTAAATTATGCCCGGCCCTCCACCAAATGTCGTAGCCTCTTCTTATTAAAACTCAAAAATGATGGGGGAGCTACTCGCTTGCAGAGGTGTACCGGAAAATTAATCAACTTATACACGGCGAGGCTACGACGAGGGACGCAGCTAAAGAAAGTACAGAAAATATTACTAATCAGAGACGTTACATGGCTTAAAGGAAGGAAAGGACTCTACACTAACATAATTAGAAGTTCAAGAGAACGGATGACTCACAATTTAATAGATAAAGACAGATATCGTAGTGCTTACACTCTTAGCCCACATGTCCACCGGGCGAGGCCGCATGGCACGGAGAAGGCAGTTGCACGTCCTTACAGCTCGAAGGTCACCTCCTGACTACCGTCCCAAGTAACGCTACTCAAAGCGTCAGGGAAGTCAAACAAACTCATCCCCTCCTAAAGTGCCTAGTTCCCCCTACCCAAACTCCAACTGCCATCTCAAATCCCGGTGACCAGAGAGACGTATGTCCTATAATCTCTGCATACGTCACAATACTATATGTGCAAAATTGCAGAATTTCGTAATATCACATGGAATTGACGTTAAACGTTTTTCTTCCCAAAATAATCAGAAACCCCAACAAAGTAAACCTCTCAGAGTTTGCAGATACAGTATTAAACGACTTGCAGCCTATCATAACTGCTTACAACGTTACAGGAACTCTGTAAGGGTATTGGCTAATGGTCATACGAGAATGGGATAAAACCGCGAACCTAAGCACAACCAACTTGCACCAATTGCGCTACCCAGTCTCCAACAGCAAGACTTGGCATCGCCGCCTGTACCCTACCTACCTACCTACCTACCTACCTACCTACCTACCTACCTACCTACCTAAGTAAAGAAAGTATTGTGTACTTTCAAAATATCCCATATCGTGATTTCAAGAAAAAAATCTGATGTGCTACACTCACAGGACTTTTTCTACTCTTGTACAAACTATTTTTACAAACTCTTATTCTCCATTTATTTCATATTAATCGAGATAAACATTTGCAGAAACGATCTTTTGACATGCAAAGAGAATTACATTTTACACATAGCGACCACTTCTAAAATATTTGACTATCGCTTAAGGCGTACTGTGGTCTCCTTGTTTTGTATTTACAAGGGCATTATAGAAATACAGTAGCCTTTAAACATAGACATACCTCTTAATAGCTGGTTGCTAGGTGCAGCACCATTCCCTTTACCACAGATTAATACTCTTTGCATATCCAAAACAAAAAAAAAATGAATAACCAATTCCCATTTGAGAAAATAAGTATTGAAAAATTTAAGAGAATAACAAGCAATATCTCGAAAATGGTTCACCCAACAACAAAAATGTATATGACATAAATTGTGTATTTTAACGCGATCTACATTTTTTGTGTAGTAAAATTTTTTCTATCTCTTATGGTTTACCAGTTATGGAAAAGTCGTTCACAATGAAGAATACTTTTGGAGACATTCCCAGAAAATTCAAGATATACATTTAATTTGCCATAAAAACATCTTAAACATATGATATTTTAATCAAAATCGTTAGAGCCGTTTTTGAGAAAATTAAAATTTTCCAAAAATGCTCCATGTAAAGGTTAATCTGGGGTGGGGGGATTTTCTTGAAAACCCTCGTGTCGCATCTCTGGAAGATACTGAACCTAAATACCAAGTATGGTGTTTATCCGACTGTTCGTTTCTGAGTTATGTTGTTCACAGACAGACACACACACACACACAGACAGACAGACACATACGGACATGTTTCCAAAAATGCTTTTTTTTGGATTCAGGGGTCTCAAAACATATATTTCGGTGAAATCTCGGTATCGAATTTTTGCATAGAATACAATACTTCCCCTACTTGCTCTACGTAGTAGAGAAAGTTAAAAAGAAAAACACTTTTGGAGAAAAGGTTTGTGGGCCTGTGAATAACATAATTCAAAGACAAATATTCAAGTAATACCAAGTGTGATATTTAAGTTAATCTTCCAAGAATGCAACACGAAAATTCTATTATTCCATTATTTCTCTTGATGTCATGCAAAAGGTGTAAACTTTCACAGCTAGCATATAGCGCGCCGCTTCAACATTTGATTATTGTTTCACCTCCCGAATGCTCCCTTGCACATACGAAAAAATTAATACTGAAACCAGTTTCTTGATTAGCTAGAAGTAGATGGGAAAATAAACTTTTATAGAAATAGCTTTTAAAAGAGATACAAAAATAAACAATAGTGGATAGGGAAAGTCATGGGAATGTAAACATAAATTTTTGGGCTCATCGAAATACGTATTATAATTAGAGGTAAGCTGATGGCTTCATGTCATACCATCCACCATATGGACAACATGCCCGTTTGTATTTCCATTGCCTTACGCCTAAGGTGCAAAATGTGCCGAGTATATAACTGTATAGAGCAGTCGTTTTATGGACCGGCCCGGATCGCGTATGTGCATGCTCCGCACTGTCTATTACACTGAGAGGTTTACTATTTTAAAAATCTCGCGGTATATACTCATGAGATATAAAACATGAGTACTAACCTTGTTATAAGTGGTATTGAAAGTGGTCCCATTTGCAATGAGAATGTTCCTGTTCGATTTCTCGTTGTTACGAGTTGTAACAGAGCGGAATGGCTCAGGCACTAACAGGGGTGCACATTCGGGATGTTGGGGGTTCGATTACCGCAGCCGAACCCTCCTGATCCATGGGTTTTTTTCGGTTGCTAGACGAATTCTGGGAAGATTCACTACATCCCCCGAATTTCCTGTTCCTCCTTATCACCTACATTCTCATTTCACTTCACCTTTTATCTGCTTGGTCTGTTTCAGGGTTGAAAGTGTCGGCGGGAGTCCCGGCGTTGCATGGCAGAGGAAAAGGATGCTCTATGTAATCCTTCGTCTACCGGAATGGGGCTGTCTCCGAGTTCCGGGCCCCCACGGGATACGTCAGCCCGCAGGTGTGAGGGGAACCGTTTTTACCAGCTGACATCCATGGAGTTTCAATCTGTTAAATGTTGGGACCCTGCCCTCTACCCTGTCGTGCTTCCTGGTCCGGCTGCACTCTGTCTCCTCTCATCTCACTCTCCCCCATCAGGGGCTTCAGACACAAAAGATCTTGTAGGTCCCCCTAGTAGGGGACTTGTGGACTAAGTATCCCTCCGCAATTAGTTGTAGTCCTAAGATGTTGCAATTCATTAACAATAGTCACCCTGTAGGGTTTCAGTTTTAAAATATTAGAAGCTTATGAATAGAGGTTTTCGAAACATCCACTTCCTGTACAACGTGTCTTAGAGGCTTCTTTGGAGAGCGTTCGAATGATGCAACAATTTCGTGAATTTTTTTCCTTCATTGAAATGTCTTTTTCACATTTTGGGCTTAACGTTTACGACCCAAAATATTAAGCACATATTGAACGTATCTCTCTTTGGAACTAGTATACCAGGGAATGTCTCCTGAAATTGCCTGCACGCCTGTCTACATGATTCGTATATATCGTACATGAAAGTTACTTGTACAAGCGTGAATTTTTCGGTAGGCATTTCAGTCGGCTAAAAACAAGACAATAACAGCAGCAATAATACAAGTACTTTAAAGTGATTTACACACAACACAGATATTTCAAACAACTTTCACTTTTGAGATGCACAAAGAATAAACTCTAGACTTTAGAGCATGAACAGAAGGCGGCAACTTACATGTGACTTTCACACGCAATAAAACGTAGACTTTAGCGAGTAATTCACCACTATTGAACTAGCGGAGCATACTGAGGTCACTGCAGTGCAAGTGATTCAGATGTACACGCATTGTGACCGGGTCACAGAACGACCGCTCAGTTCGTTAATCTTGGCCTTTTTTTCAGCTTTTTAGAGTGTTTTATTGAAAGTTTTATCCTTAGGTACATATGTACCTCCCAGCTCTTAAGCATAAACTATAGTTTGGAAAGCGAAAGTTCTTTCAAGGGCAAAGTAACAAAAAAGTTCTAACTGTACATACGAGTGTTAAAATTACTGTTTTTTTCTGTTTGTTTTGTGAATTTCTTCTAATTCCAACCCTGCTAAGTAGATCTGGCCTACCCTCTCGTCCTCCAAAAGTACCTGCATCAGCATCTCTTCCTCTCCGCGCCTGGCCCCTTTATCTTCTTTTCAGCTCGACCTCGGCCTTTTACCAATATCTCTCAGAGGGGTAAAGCTGCTAACATCTTCAGCAACTTTTCGTCTTCTAAATATTTGAAAGAAATATTATATTTTATTTTAAGGTGGTCATTGTTTATTTGTTTCACAGGTTTCGTTTATTTCATGTACAGTCCTCCGTAACTTGTTATATCGCGGGCATAGCAGGTGTCAACACACCAGTCAGCACCCCACATGAGGAGACGTAGGAAGAATCCCGCCACCACCGCCGGCGAAACACCTCCGTTCCGCCATTCCTCGGCACCGTGCCTAGTGCGCAAGGTCCCTCAGGACCTCCCGACCCGGTACATCTCCGCCGCTGCGCAGCAACGCAGGCCTCATATTTTCTGCGACCGGGACCCAACGCCTCTTATGAGGTTGGAGCTACTGGATCGGATGGACTTCGAGACCTCCGAGGTGACGAGGTTCCCCTTGCTAGGGAAGCTCCTGCTCGCCGAGGCCAGCCAGGAATCTAACCGAACATGCCGACGCTGCAGTGCTTTAGGGCATAGCTCAGACCTTTGTTTTTCCTGTCCAGGTGCCATTACTATGGCATCAAGGCGCTCACCGCAGAGTGAACTGGGCAAGATCTCCACCGTCGACGCCGGTAGTGTGCCATATGTGTAGGCACAGACGATACCACTGGACAAGCCCAGTGCTTACACTACCCAGAAGCAGGCTATCTCCGCAGCCGACACCGACAGACCACAAACTCAACCAGACTTCACCACAGACAACATAGCAGCGGGATGGTGATGCAGGAGTTCCTGAACATTGCTGCCCGCGTAGCCGCTTTGGAAGAGATATTCTCCAGCCTCAGTGACCAGAAATTCCAAACACCATTATCACCGCCGACATACTTTTCCAGAACATCGCCACTGATCTGTGAGCCAAAGTTGACGACCCATCTGCGGGCCCTGGGGGAATACAACCGGTACATCACATATACAGCAACACAGCCACAGCTGCAATAGGGCACTACAAAACCACCACCATTCGAGCTCTTCCTAAACACTGCGATTCCTGGTAAAGTTCAGAGCACTAAATCAGGAAAACTAGCGAAACGACGGTCCAGGGATCAAGAATAAGGACATCTTTGCCCTTTCTCATTCTTGTTGTCCCCATTTAACCTGTAGGTTGCAGTCAGGTAGCCTGTCATGGCTGTAGCTAGAAGCTTACCTTTAACCCTCTCTCATCCATTGGACGGCAGTATTTTAACTCTCGCAGACTAATGCGGGTGCTATGCGGGATCGCCCTATCTTCTCCCGTGATTTCCTTTCTTTAATCTTCGCACAGGTTTCAGTGGGTATGGCCATTCCTCATGGCGAGCCCCACACTCTCAACTTCGGCAGGGGTAAATGTAAGTTCATTCGTCCTCACCTCGAATTATATTTATCTGGCTTTGACTTTAGAAATAACTCTTTGGAGGTAAGTTTTCGCTGTTGGATTTTACTGATTGTTTATTGGCTAACGCATTCATATTTCTAGACTCTGCTGAAGGTAGAGAATCCAACCTAGAGCTCTGGGCTAAGAGGCCACTCTAACGAAGAGACATAACTGTAGTATGTTATAAAAGATTACGGTCTTACAAAATGTCGTGCGTTTAAAAATAACGCATATAAAATGTTTGTGCCTTCTCTGCATGAAAATCATACTTAAATAATTGAGGAAACAGTCAAGTAACAAAATTGTGAAATAGTATTTTGTGCCACGTGAAGTTCCTGTATCATCTATGATACTACCTTATTGTTTAATTGCTAAACGGTAATAAAGTAGAATTGGCTATAGATTTAATTTTTGTCAAATTTAGAGCAGCAAAAAAAGTGAATATTTTGAAATGAGTGCTTCTAAAATCCAATGCAAAATACGTCCCTTAGACTAGTGTTTGTGGCTATTCACACAAGTTTTGGATTTCATGAACCTTTTATCAATTCCGTCTCCATATATTTTATATATTTTGTTTCCTTACAGAACGCCCCTTTGGATTTACGATTTTCTCTATGACTCTACTGTCAGAAGTAGATTCTGACCATGAGGACGGAGAACAAACAATTGTTTCGGCTTACTTGGAAGATGGCGTGAAGGAGGCCCTGCGGTATATCAACAAATTTTCTACTCATAAGAGATTTAATGACTATTTCGGAACATGATGCTGTAAAAGTGAAATTCAATCATGAAATAAAATATTTTATTCCAGATTATGATTACTTTTGGAGAAAATAGTATTCTGCTAGCAGTACAAGTCAAAATAACTATACGTGCAGGGTAAAATACACATAATGGGAGATTATATTAGTCACAGAGCATTTACTAGAGTAGCTATGTTTGACCGTACGTATGAAACACTTCACAACTCCTTTTAATGTACGAAAGGAGTTTATGTCAGGTGTCAGTGGAATGGATGCCATCCTCTTAAGAGGTGATGCTATGCACAGAAATGATGAATAATATTAATACTATTTTAGTCTGAAAACGTTTATTTGAATGGAAAATATGAAGGCTTACATCTTTGTTTTTGTTTCTTATAATTGTCACGCAGAATAACAAATACTTATTGAATTATATGGCAAAGCAGAAACCAGCTTACATTTTCTACTTTTTCTACCACTTATCTTCGAATTGTGATTTCACCGGAAATACGCTTTGAGAATCCCTGACTCCAAAAACCTCATTTTTTTAGAAAAAACATCCGTGCGTGCAGCGTGTGTGAAGGGGAGTTTGTGTATGTGTGGTGTGTGTGTGTGTGTGTGTGTGTGTGTGTGTGTGTGTGTGTGTGTGTTAGCATCATAGCTCAAAAACGAAAATTCGGTCTTGGTATTTACGTTCAGCGACTTCCAATGATGCCATACGAAGATATTCAAGAAAATCCCCTATCTCACCTCCAAACCACGCTTTACGTGGAAAAATTTCCTTAACTTTGATGCAGTAATTTGTATCACAAATTATTTAAATGTAAAGAGTGATTATAGTGTGAACATGCATTTTTGTGTGACATTGATTTGAGATGTTTGATGATTGTAAGCATTGTCGAGAAGTAAGTTTATACGGTCTTACTGAAACTGACAATAATAGCGTGCAATAATGTAGCGAGGGGGTGAGCTGTTTATCATTATTAGAGACGAGCAAATGACGTAATATTGGCGCGTTTTTCTTAGGAATTTGCGGGAACATTTTCCCTAGAGCATATGTGTTCATAATTTTCATTGGATATAAATATAGACGCTAATGTTGGCGCGTTTTATTAACCAATAGCAGCTCGGTTATAATCTTTAGGCATATCGGGGTGTGGGAGTATAAAAAGGGTTAAGTCAGAGGTAGATCCCTTCCAGTCCATCGGAAATATTTGTGCATTACACGTCGCTGAATACATCGCACAGTTTATCGCTTCGCAGGTTACGCGTAGCAGAGTTATGAAAATTCTCAAGTGTTGTAAAGTTAATTACACAAAAAGTTGAAGTACGCGAATTAAGAATGAGCAGTAAATAAGTTATTATAACAGTTTCAGTTTGGCGAGTGTCAAGATTAATATGTAGAAGTGCCTAATATGTTACGACAATAAAAGTGTAAAACAAATTCTTCATCAGTGTTATCTTTGGATAAAAACTCCTTTCCGTTTACACACCTTGTATAAGATAAGTGCTCGACCAAAAAGATCATAGCTAGCCGGAGGACAGTGAACCCAAAAATTAAATAAAATAACAGGCGCTCAGTAAAAGATAACACGAAGTGACCGCGACAAATTGTCTTTTATACGTGCGGCAAATAAACAGTAGCATTCTTTCAAACTTAACAAAGAATCACGTCACAAATTGGCTACCACAACGTGGAGCTAACAAATTCAAACAAACACTAATACCGTCACAACTTTTATTTTCTAAAACATGGCTCTTAAGGATTTTTATTAAAGTAACACATATGTTCCAGATTTTTCATAAGAAATAAAATGTACATCATCTTGAATTTTCTGCGAATAGCCACGAAGTCTCCTTCATTCTGAATGAATGTTGTATAATTCATAAACTATAGATAGACAAAATCTTAGTGAATAAAAATGTAGATGTCGTTACCCATTTTTGAGATATTCTTTGTTATTGGTTTAAATTTTCTAATTCTCTTTTTTCTGGTGGTAAATCACTATTTTTTATCGTGATCATGCAACTAGCATGGAATTTCAAATCCATCACACAGCAATCCGCTTTTTAGAAGTCTGGCTATTGATTTAGCCTACTGTATTCTTCTTATGGCTACAACAAAATTTGTAATAAATTTTTATCGTTGTTAATGGAATGTAGACAGAATAATAAATTTCTATGAAATGGTTTGTAGAAGAGTGAGTAGAAAAGTTGTGTGGGTGCAACGCAACAGTTTGTTTATTTTGATAATTTTCTTCCTTAAGCTCCGCAGTTTAGTAATTTTGTGTTGTGTCTTTGTTATTAGAAACAACATTCAATAACCTTTGAGTGTTATTTCACAGAATTCAACATTAATTTTAGATTCAGCATATTAGACACACATTAGGCAATTTATCTATAATTGCCTTATGTGCTTAACGTTTCACATGGATTATACATTTTAGTGTGGATAAATTACAATTTTAAATTACAATACAGCTATAACGATAGCGCCTTAAGATAAAATATGGTTAGACACATTATAAATATGAAATAAATAAATAAAATGTTCCACTGCGTATTCAGTTGAAGCAGAATAATTGTATCTACCACTTTTTATAGACTTGTTCACATCTGAAAAGCGCGTAGCATTACGTATGGCTTTCCTTGCCTGTTAGCCCATCAGTCTGTACACATGGAAAAACTCACGAAGGACTGTACACACGGAGAGAGAATGTATACCTAAGAGTTTGATGAAACTTAACATAACGCAAAATTTGGCTCATGTTGATTAGAAATTAAGTGCAGGCCATATGCAGCATCTCTAATATTTTACGATCATTAGGACTAATACTCAGAATATTCATTATAGTAGCCCTTACCAAGGTCATCACAAAATTTTCGCCCAAAAACCAACGTATATCGAGATAAAAGATATATTTATTGCTATACTAGGTTTATGAACCGTATTTATTTGCTTATAGGCAACTAGTAGATCATGGCCGCAACAGACCACTATTTTGATTTTAAAATAACACGTCTGTGTATAGCCAGAAGATAACATGAATAAATACCATTTAAATAAAATTAACATTAACAAAAGAATATAAAAGTCACAAAACTAAGAACAGAAGTAAGTAAGCGTGGCATCAGTGGAAAGAAAACATAATTACATAAGAGTTAATAGCATTAGAAGGGTCTATTTTTTACAGTTCAAATAATTTATCCTATCTTATTTTCAGTTATAGAGTGAAATCGACACCGGTCCAGAGTGGATATTGTACCTATGCTCCACGAGGAGGCGTCCCCAGGAGGAAGGATGAGACGAGAGGAGACATCAGACGGCCGGATCCAGGAGCAATGTTACAGCAATGACAGGGTTCCTAAGTTTCCAGATATAGACATCCCGGCAGACGAACAGGCAGGCCGGGGACCCCACCTCACACAGAGGGGGTCCAATGCCTCTCAAAAAGGATTCAAATACCCCGGCAACCAGCCGAAAGCCGAGGAACGGAGAGAGTGACAAAGAGCATCCTTTTCCCCTGCCACGCTGCAACGAACGTCACGCCGACACTTCAGGCCCTATAAAGAGACCAACGGGATGAACAATGAAATGAAATGGAGGGACAGGAAATTCGGGGGCTGAAAGAAACCACTCCAGCATTCATCTGACCCGGGAAAATCCCCGAAAAACCCCATGTGTCAGAGTGGGGTTTCCCAGGGGTCAATCCTGGGACCTTCCGAATGCGAGGGCTAGACTTTGCTGCCTGTGGCATCACGCTTGGTTCAAAGAATTTAGACGCAAACATATTTTAGCCATATTGAATGACGGCATCTCGTAAGAACCTCTCCCTTGTTTATTTCTGCATGGTTGTTTCGTAAACTGATTGTTCTTGGTCATTGCTATGTGGTCATGCTGCTACTGCTTCACTTCAAAACCACACAAAGCTACTGTTGACTTCTCCACGTGTTGCTTTACCTCAAACTGTTCAGAGTACGTGACAATAGCTAATGTGACAGTTTTGTAGGAAACAATTTTCATAAATGTATTCAGTCACAAAATAGTTCTCCACATTTCGTAAATTTCGTACCTTATGGATTTTAATAACACAATTTCATTAATGATTCAGTATTGGACAGTTTGATGTACACATCATAACGCAAAATTCGAAGTATAGTTTATTATTTGGAAGCTGGGTTAAGGAAGCATTTTCAAAGGCCTTAACGAATATTTAAGGGTGTATGAGAAATTGGAAATTTTTATGAAGTCTACAAGTAATACAATGAAAACCATAAGGAGTTTTAAAAAATAATGGACGTAAATTTCATTTGCTGTTTTGGATTCGTATTTGTAGAGACCTAAAACATCTCCAATTATGCAGGATATTTTGAAGTTAAATTGAGATTAAAACTTTATAAATTAAATAAAGAATCCATAAGGCTGGTATCATCTTTGTTTTACTCCTAATGTAAATTAAATTGAAGCTCTTACTATCTTAATTTGTGGACTTGAATGTATTCCTAATAGAAACAAATTTTTTCTTCCTAGCGTGGCTCAGACTGGGAGTATGGCAATAACAATTACCGATGAAAATGGTGGGAGAATCTGCTCCATTTGAGAGGAAGAAAAGTGCATATCTTGGCAAGCTGTAGGAGTACGGAGGAATGGAGGGATCCGCGATCCTTTACCACTTCAAATGGAGAGTTAAGGGCATGGTGGACGCTACTGGCAGGCAGGGAAAACATGAAGGCGAGAGAGCTAAGATCTGAGAAAGCTGATAGTATGTAGGGAAGCCGGGGTGTAAGAAGAGCTAAACGTTGGTGGAATTATATCTTTATGTCATTTTTCACGCATTTTCAGTCTATTGTGTTTATTTATTATCTTAACATTTCTTTGTTTAATAAAATAGGCATAATAATGCATAGTAATACGGTTTACCGTTGTTCTGTGAGCTTTTTGTTTTTAAGTGGCTACTTTACTTATTTCGTGCAGTGATAGTGGTACTTTTTACACATTTTGTCGTTTTTTTATATATTTTTATTTACTTTATTAATCTTGCTTTATTATCATGTATATCATAACAACATGATATGGCCTGCGGATCCGTGTAGCTGATAATGACCTATGTATGTATACAATCATTCTAGAGTTATATCGTGTTTCATTTACAGAAGCAGAATGAAACATTAAGCATATTTGGATACATTAGCTTTAGGCTTTATAGGATCTCCCTCTGCAACAATATTTCATTTCTAGTCTAGTGTTCTTACGTCCAGTCAGTTTGCATCATATTTATTTCATTTTTTATTTCAGCCTTATTTTATAGAAGCCTTAACCTAAAGTCACATTGCGACTTTGCAATTATTTTTTCGTGAAATTGGAATTAGTACAAAACATTATACATTTTTATACACCTTTATACTTTTGAAGAACTGAATTAACTTGAAATTAGGAGACAAGTTAAGCACTAATAGAAGTTCACTGAGAATTTGATAGTGCTTCACCATCGGTTGCGAAGTCGGTACTCGGTGATAATGGATGGTCAATTGTACGTTGTACTGTTGGCAGATCCGAGGATAGTCCTGCTTTAGAAAACAGCCGTGGTAATCTTAGAGTGGCTTATTCTTTGTCGAAATATCAAAACGTGGTCCTGTTTAGATAGATTTTTCATAGTTCTATGTTATTCTTGCACATCGAATATACCCTTGCACACAGATGTATACCCTTTATAAAAGAAATCAAATTGGTAGACGCGAATTCACAACGTTCAACATTAAGGAGTTAAATAAATATACAACTGACTTGTATCATACGATCATTCGTTTGTGTCAACCTTCAATAAAGACGATGGCAACACTGAACATTTTTATAAAATCAAACAAGGATCAGTTTTAAGAAAAATTTAAATGATTTCATTATTTTCAAAAATATTTCGCTTTAGCATCAATATATTTTTGCATTCGATGAAACCACTCCATCATTGATGCCACTTTTCCTGAGGCATTCAGAAACCAGTTTTTTATAATGTTCTACAGCTTCATCTGGTGACAGAAAAGTGATTCCATGAATTTTATCTTTAATTTTTGGAAACAAAAATAAATCACAAGGTGCCAGGTCAGGGCTGTATGGTAGAAGGTCCATGATGATGACCTTTGGCATTCAGATACTCAGTTGTTAGTTTTGCTGTGAGAGATGATGCGTTGTCATGATGTAACGTTATTTTTCGTTTTGGGTATTTTTCACGAACCTTCTCAAAAATTTGTGGTAAACAGTCATTTGTGTACCCATCGGCAGTAACGGTACATCTATCATCTAATCCTGTAATAGCAATATGGCCCGTATTAGAAAAAAATAGCATCCATCTTCTTATCAGCACTGCGAATTCGTTGGACTTGAGTAGGCTTAGATTCTGTTCAAAAGACTCGTTGAACCGACTGACTTTTCTTTTCAGGATCATAACAATAAATCCAAAATTAATCACAGTAACGATATTCTAAGCGAAAATTGAAGTTTTTCTACACCAAACAATGCGTTGTTGTTTTTGATCGGGAATCAGTTTATGTGGAATCCATCGACAAAAAGGTTTTCTCACTTCTAACTGATGATGTTTTGGTTTTGACTCACACCAATGCCCACTATCGACCGAATAAATTCATAAACTCTCCGTTAATCCCCTTCAAGCATTGCTCGAACAGCGGCAATATTTTCATCAATAACAGCAATTCTTGGTAATCCTTCGCTAAATGCATCACTACGTAAAAGGCGATTTCTTTTTTAATTCGCTGCCTCAATTATTAATTGTTGTCTTAGATGTTGCCAAATGTCTCAATGACGGTTTAAAATCACAAACAATCATAGCCCAGAAATGTTCTCTAATCAAATTAATTTTTTGGTGAACATAAAAACTTTAAATGATTATTTAACAAACTATGACAGCAAATCCAACAAACTACATGGCAATCAACTCGCAAAACAAAAGTGTCTGTCAGATTTAAACAAATTTCATTCGCTTTAAGAAACATGCCATTAAACAATTTTCACTATCGTCCATTTTAATAGTGCATTTGTTAAATTTAATAGCGCATGCAGCTACTGACATTTTTCTCCTTCTCTTCAACGTCTAGGTATTCCTCTTGTTTCGTCCGCTAATACTTCACTGGGGCGTTTGATGTTTCTTTTTTCTATGGTAAGCGGTTTGTTCTCCACTGATGCGTTCATGTGTTTTTTTTCAATTATGGTCAGTTTCTTCAACATTATCATGTAATTTATAAATATCCAGTTCTTTAATTGTTTCATTTCTTATTAAGTACAGTCTGATTCACGCTTTAGTTCTCCATAAAAACCTCATTTCCGCTGTATGAATTTTATGTTTGTCCTCTTATTCTCCACGAATCGTTGCAATACATGAACACAGGAACGGCCAGGACTGTAGAACTTTCATTTTGCTTCTTTCCGTTTTTATTTTGTAGATTTCTTATTATGGTTGCACACATTTTTTGAAATTTATTTCTGTTTTTCTATGTCTCTATCAACATAGAAGCTTACGTCACAACCTAAGAAATTTAAATTTACGATTTGTTCCAGGGTATATTTTTGTTCCCACTCGGTTTTTCCTTAGTGTGCCATTACTTTTACGTTTTAAAGTTATATTTAACAGCTATTAGTATACAATAAATACAAGAATTTCGTGTAAAATTAAAACATGTTAGTCCTTTTTTTACGAACGGCGTAACAGTTTTACGAGCACGGTAATGCTAAATTAAACCGCCCCATTGATCTCCAGCACTGTTCACTTTAATGCAGAGTACACACTTTGAGCTTGTTATCATTTATCCTCCGTCCTTATCTTGTGCCACTATTTATTTTACTTATTCTAGTCAACGTCTTGTACTTGCAGGAAGTAATTTTAATAAAACTCTCAGGAGACAGGCAAGTATACAGCGCGTGAAGTTGTTTTTTTCTTCTTCCAGGATTACGTGGGGGAGAATGTCATCCTAACGTCGTCGTGAGTGATGTCCTTGCCTGCCAGAGCTGACGCATTCAAGTGAATAATGAACGTAGAGATGGTTAATGAAAACTGGATCGTTCAGACGACGTTCTGGCAAACTGAAAAGATGTTAATGACGAAGCTGAAGAAAGTTCCGCAATGGACCGGCGCCTGGAGATGTTGCTGTATCTTGTACATGGCACCAAGTTTACTAGCTGGCTTACCCTACGATGCTGGGTTAGCTTTTTAAACTCCAATACGAGTTAATGAATATTATTTACCTACCCCGTTCTTTAAGCAATTATTTAAAGTGATGTAAATTATTTTTATGGCGTACGCTCTATGGCTTTACCCCTTATAACTGTAATTTCGCAAGCCCCGGCTATTCTTAATAACAGGATATGACATTGGCTGAACATCTCACTTCCTTAAACACCCCTCGACAGTTTTCCAAGTACTGGTAATGCTGCATAGCCTATAAGCACTCCTTAGCGGTGGAACAATCATCGGTTGGAATGGTTGGGTACTGTTTCAGATAATTACAACAGGTGATAATTACAACAGGTTCAATTTTAAACCTTTGCAACTTCTTTTGATTCCGATGTTGTTTAACAACACAATAACTATATAGTTTTACACAATGCAAAATACATTAACATATATAACGAAATAGAGGCGATTCTGGAGAATATTCTGAACTCCCAGGCCACCAAATTAACTTCTTTTGAAAAGACATGTAGTCTGCGGTAATCGAGAAAAATAATCTTCTCAGTTAATATAAAATACAGCTTCACTTATTTCTAAATTTAGCAATTTTCTCTCTTTATACAATAACTTTGTCATCCAGAAACTTCAGAACTTACGCCTGTATAATCGGAATAAATTTTGCACATACATTACACGCATTACACTCACGTTTGCAGTATTTTTGAATGGAAATTAAAGAAATAAATATAATACGATTCTTACTGTTATAAAAAGATCGATTTTCGCTTTAAGGTGTGTCTTATATTAGCTTAAATGTTACATAACGGCCATCTATCTTAGAATTAAATCCAATCGGCTTTTGTTTTTACTGCGCAGCCTGTAATCAATGGCATTGCCAACTTTCTAAATTCTTTATAGTGTTTTAGTTTCTTAGGTATTGAAATTAGAAGACGTTTTATTACCCATGTCCGTCAGAGAGAATAGGGTTCTCAGTGGTGAAAGCGTTATAAAAATCTGCTGAGTGATTTGTAAGGTTACCCTCCGCAATATTAGTACAGATATAGGTTTAGCATCGCTATACGGACGAGTTTGGCTTTTGTGATGAAGAAAATTATAAAATGTAACTTCACTATGTTTAATAAAATATGCATGAATTCGTTTCTCAAATACTGAAAACTATTCTTATTTTACTACAAGAAAGCAAATTCTACTTAGACTCTATAGGACTCTTGAATAAGTCCTAACAGTGGCTATCAGAGTGGTATCAGAGTCCATGATAAAATATCTTCCTACTTTTAGGACATAGGGAGACACTGCTCACCAAAAGGTTATGCCTCTTTTGAACTGCATGTAAATTTTATACCAAAATATTATACTTCTAGAAGTTTCATAGTGATAGTTTTTGTGTTTTTAATACAAATGGAAACTGTTCAAAAATATTATGCGTGTTTTTGTGTCATACTGAAATATAAAACAAAATTGCACATGGAAGCTGCGGAATAAAGAGTTCCACCTGTTTTTGGTCACGAATAAATACAAACGTGCATGAATTTGGACGATATGTGAATTGTACAGTGAAGTATTCCACACACTTTATGGTCACTTGTAAGCCGTACATGAAGGTGCCTTGGGAATTAACCCTTTATTATGATTTCAAGACGTAACCTTATCTTTAAGTTTATAACTTGTTTTGTTTTGCTACACGTCGTACATTTTCACTTTTACAACAATTTACCCAGTGTTACATGGATGAATTCTTAAATCTCGAAACATTTTCATTACTTTAAGCAAGCCCTCTTTTCCCACATAAGTATTGAGATGGATTATAGATAACTTGGTAATATCAGAAATCTTCACCAAAATAAAGAAAATAGACGGATTCGAGATTTTGTATTTGGTCATACACAAACGCTGATTTTAATACCACGGATTGCCGAAAAACATAACAGACTCGCTCCAGTTGAATGCTTTCACACCTAAGTGTAATTATAGAATAATGAAGTCACATCGTCCTCTAAAATGCATTACAGCTGCATCTTAGTAAGGCACCGCTGATATTGCTTATATATTTAATTTATGATCAATTATTAAAAGTAGTATAGCTCGGTCCCAGCCATTGGCAGTGATCTAACAAATATTAATGGCAGAAATGCATACATGCCTAAACAAGCACATTAGATTTCCTCCCATTACACTGCACCTTTTCGTTTTGTAAATACTGTAGCGTATAAATAACTTGGGGGGGGTTTCATTGTCATTACGACACATTGTTGTTTTGACTTTGATGTTGACTGGGATGACGTCACTCCTGGCTGGTAGTTTTGTTAGCTACGAGTGGAGGGTATATAGCGTCTGTCTTACTTAGCATTCCGAGAGAAGCGGATCGTGCGTGCAAGTCGGCCTTTGGATCGGTGAATATCTTCCCTCTTTCATATTTAATAATTAGGAACCCCAAACGGTTGGGAAATAAATCTAGGAATGTGTAAGTATATTTGTATTGTGGATTTTGTACAGTGAAAAACCCACGCCTTCCTCTTAAACTCCACACCACGTTTCGGTTCCGCGCAGCCAAGTGAGATTACGTCCACTTAATGTACTAAATATTAATTTAATTTTTCATGTGAACATTTAGGCCTCTACCCAGCATTTAACAATACTGAGCATACCCGTTTTATTTAGACCCTTGACAAATATTTCTAATCCGAACATGATCTTCTTATGTGTGTTTACCTTCTATACCACTTACTTAGGGCAGTTAAAGTTAGTATTGCATTCCATCAAAAAAATTGATACGCGCCCACGTGTGAGTGTGTGTGAACAACATAACTCAGAACGAGGTGACGGTTGTATTAAATTTAAATTTAAGCTCAGCACCTTCCAAGGACACGACATGAAGATTTTCAAGAAAATATCTCCACCTCAAACTACCTATTACATCGAAAATGTTTTGTTATTTTAGATTTTCACAAAATGTTCATTAGAACTGACTGAAAGATCACATATTTGATATATTAGCATGAGGAAGTTTCTGAACATAGACTGTGAAGCCTACTTCATACTGAATCAATTTTGTAGCACTATGCAACCATAGGAAGTAAGACAGAAGCTTACTTAGTAAAAAATGTGCACCTTATTAAAGTATACAATTTTAATCAAATCACTTGTTTGCAGCTTTAGCTGTTTACTATATTTTCTTTTGTTGGTCGGAATTTTTCAGAATTTCAAGCTACACACTTTTGAATTGGCATATTCAGTCCTTTGTTTCTCACCAGACCATGCAAAACACCAAGACTTGCATAGATATATTGAGTGTCTGTTTAAAGATTTCACATTTGTGGTGGGTAAGCTTTATGTGGCCACTACATTAACATAATTTGGAAACAAGTAGAAACAAAGTTTTACGAATAATTTGCAGAATAGATATGAAAGTAATTACAATGTGTAGAAAAAACTCGTGTAATTGTAATGCTTGGACTTCTTATAATAGGGATTGTCTTCTATATTTACAGTCATCTTCCAATAGTTTTATTCCAGTCATGATATACGGAAATGTATAAAATATACGTACATTGCCTCTACATTATTCCTGCAGATTCGGCAAATGCCCTTCTAAACCTTCCCTAAGGCATTTGAAATCCAAATTCCCCAAGTCAACCAGGATAACGCTCTATTAATACTTTATTACATTTCTCAATATACCTTTCTCTCTCTCTCAAAAGAATCTTCTATTTGTTTGTAGTAAAGAAATCGTAGACTTCTGCTTGTATCTTCAAATCTACATCTTACTTCACTATGGAATCCATTGCTTAAAATTTTCTTTACCCAGACATAAATATCCCATCCAACTGAATACTCTTTTATCTTGAGTACCCATACTTCAGATTTATTGCTGATGTTCCTAATAGCTTATCAAAAAATCTACTGATTTATATGTTCTTTAAATTCAGGAGAAAATGGACGGTACTGTAATTTAATGTTGAAATCCTTTTACCTCAAAAACAGTTGATGCATTATTTGGCGTATACTACAAGAAGCAAATGACCAGTTTTATGACTGGAATAATAAAAAACCAAGCCACAGTGTGAAATGTCTACAAAAATTACTTAAACGTAATTTTTATTTTGCAGTCTATTTCCAGACATTAGAGTGTGGAATATCCAGGTTTGGACATATGTTCCTCTCAAATAGTATGTTGTTTCCGGTTGGGATTATTACGTGTGCAGTTTCCGGATTAAGGTGCATAGATCCATTATCTAATTGCTCGGACTCTGAGAAAATTTCAGCTGTAATGGTTCTTAGTGCATACTCAAGTCAGATACTGCGATTTATCCAGATTAAAAAATAAAGCAAGCATTTCTACACCTTAGGATTTAAAGTCTTTCAACTGAAATGGCCAAGATAAATATGACACATATTCTCAGTAGTTTTTCCTAAATTTTAATACTCTTATAATATGAAATTAATTCTAACATTTAAAAGTATATAACATTATCTCTATGTTTATATTTAGTACCACCTGATCACATTTACAAATTTTCTGCCAGAATTCAAGAATAGAATAAAAATAACTAATACCATCATTATGTTGAAAACGTTTTGATGAGCTTTCTACTTTACCTACTACTTAGTAAGTAGGGGGAGTATTGTATTCCACCCAAAAATTCGATATCGAGATTTCACCGGAAATACATGTTTTGAGGCTCCCTGAATAAAATAAAGAATTCTTAGAAAAAGGCCCTGTGTGTGTGTGTGTGTGTGTGTGTGTGTGTGTGTGTGTTTGTGCGCGCTTGTGAACAGCATAACTCAAAAACGAAAAGTCGAATAAACACCAAATTTTATATTTAGGTTCAATACTTTCAAAAGATGCGACATATAGATTTTCAAGAAACTCGCTCACTCCAGACTACCTTTTACATGGACGAATTTGGAAAATTTGGATTTTGATTAAAATACCATATATTAAGTATATTTACGTGACAAATAAAATGTATATCTTGAATTTTCTGAGAATAGCCTGTGAAGTTCACCTAATTTGAAATAAAGTTTGTATTACCTTGTATAACTGGTAAACGTTAAGCGACAGACGAAAAACTACTACACAAAAATGAAATGTCTTAAAAACACAATTTACATCCAATAAGCTTTTTTGTGGTATAAGTAGTTTCTGAGATATCCGTTGTTAAAGGTTGGAATTGTTCATTTCAATATTAAGGCTTTTTCCGCGATTGCATGGAAACAGTATGGAATTTTAAGGCCAACATATAGCATCCAGGTCTTAAAAATTTGACCATTGCCGTTCTCTTCGTACTTATAAACGAAATTTTTAATGTAAATATTCCTGCAAAGGTTTATTTGGATTGAAATGTAGTAGATAGAAAAATAAGCTTGCGTAAGAATAATTTTATACCCATTAATAAACGAAAGAAGTTAGATAAAGTTCTGCAAATGTAAAACATCAGAATTTTCTTTTACTAAACAAAATAAGTATAAGTTGAACCTGCACTAGCATACTCTTAAGAGTAACCATAAAAGACAATTTCACAAACTGTTTCCAGAAAAATTAGGATATACATTTTAGTCTTCAGTATCTCAAATAAATATTTAAGTCAAAATGAGTTGAGAGTATAAAAAAGAAAGAAAGCGTTTCCATGTAAACAGTTGTTTGGAGGGGGAGAAGTCAACAAAAACTATCCCTTCGAGTCTTTCTAAATTTAAGAACGAAACTATCCAACTTTATTTTTTTTAACATGATGTTTACAGACCGACAGATAAGACAGGAGATCTTAAAACATATACCAGTCATATTTCCATGTTAAAGTTTTTAGGGAAACGCAACGCGTTGTCATCCTCTACTTTGAGTAAGGGTAGAGAAAGCAAACAGATGAGTGATATATCCGTCAAAACCTTTGTACAATAGTTAATTTTTATCTTCTAGTAACTTAAGAAGCTCCAGTCAACTCTACGAAATACTTCCAGTATGAGAGCGCCTTTGGTGATGCAACTGGCAATACCGACTTGTTATGCAGGATGCCTAGGCTATCTCTCATCATCCTCTTGTAGTCATATTTCTTCAATGTTTTTGTAATTGAAGCCGTTACAATATAACACGAGTTTCTCAGTTTTATTGAAGAAGCATATTTAATGAATAACTGCTTATGAGTACAGTGAATCCAGCACTCACTCACGTCTAATTATGCATTATGCATTCAGGAATTTAATTATTGGGGATGACAAATGGAAACGTAATCTTGATTGTTGGATAGTTCTGCTTATCGTGATTCCATAGTTCTTTTTATTTAAAAGGTATCATAGGACATATGTAAGTAAATATATGTACCTACATTAGATTTTATAATACATTATTGCATTATTATTCAAGATCGTCACTAGCTATACTCTTAAAAATGTGTTCAAACATACGTGAACATGGATGTACAACTATATTCCACTAAATTACACTGAAATATATCTCTCAAATTTATTTTGCACATATTAGAATATATTTGTATTATAACATTCATTTGGAAGCAAAAAATTCCATTGAAACGTGTGTTCGTAATATTGTAAGTTTTTATTAACTTTTTAAAATGCTTTAAATGGCGTTTGAAATTTTATTCGACGATAGTCTGGAAGTTATAAAAAATAAATATTTGTATGCTTCTAGGTGGGTAAAAGGATTTATTAAAGCACTAAAAATCTTTAAAATAAAATGGTCAGCCAACGTAAAATATCATTGCATACGCTGGTAATAACATTATATTCCAACGTTAACTTTACAGATAAACGTGATATATTTCGCAAATGTGATTATTTTTTTCAAAACATATTTTACTTCATACGAATTACATATTTGGTACAATGAATTTAATGTTGACAAAAATCCGTAAGTTAGGGAAAAAGGCTATTGTAATTACTCATTTCTGGCTTCCATATCATTCTGTATCTTTATTTATTGGGACATTTGTAATTATATAATAGAAAGAGGTATATATATATATAAAATTGACACAAATTAAACTGATTTAACTCCATTATGGTTTTATTATGTGTACAATCATGGTACTACGAACACTTTTATGTCATTGCAATCTACTGTAAAATTAAACAAAACAAAACTACATCTCGTAGATACAGGTATTTTAATTAAATAATTACTTATGCCTACCCTTAAGCTAAGTGCCTATAAGGCAATCTTGTGGAGGAACTCACAATGTTTTTAGAATATAGCAGTTAGATAAAAGACAAAGAGTTACATACAATGCAAATTTTTGTCCTGCATAGTCTTATTAGTTTATACTTCATTTTACTTATCTTTCGCATGCACTGAGCACTTCTTGGGTACCTTTTCTTAAAACATTACTGATATCTCGAATATCCTAGGTATTTTTACTCTTGGTTTTCTGCAGTAGTTGCAGTACCAAGTCTCAAGATGTTAACTTATGGTAATTAACTCTAACTCCGTTCAGAATCTGTAGCTGTCTTGTAATTTATCTTTATTTCTTCAAGTATATTGTAGTTGACAAAATTCATTGAGGTATAGAAAAAGAAGAATAAAAGATAAATTGTAATAACGGTAGGTATGTGGTCGTTTACGCGATCACGTGGTTTTCTAGCAAAAGGCTTCACGCAAATCGAGTCCCCTCTATTTATTCGTCTTCCTCACCGCATATGAACTATTTAGCTTAATAGTTCTATCATCAGGTATCTTATTCTATTTCTTTTAGCTCATTCGTCATTCCTTCAGGTGCACCTCTTAGCAAGCAGTTTCATTTCATCCAGCGTCCTAGCTAACTTATTTCTCTCTCCCCAAGAAGTTTCAGCATTGTATTTCCTACATGCTTCTTTTGCCATTCATTTCTCATGATTATTTTTCACCACATTTCTAATCCATTCAATTACTTTGCTTCATCAAGTTTCCCCACTATATAGTGCTGTTCTCCAGAAAAAGTACGTCAGTAATACCTTTTTAAATGAATGTCATCTTAAAATTCTAAGCCTATCTTCTTCGATTTTGCTTCAGTAACCACAGTTGTATAGTTTTCTTTGTCTTTATTCCATAATCCGTACTGATGCCATTTATTATTAGCATTAGAATAAATTCATCTTCTTCTAGAGGTATCATATAGTCAGGTTTTATACGTTTTCCTTCAACTACAATTCCTCCCTCGATCAGTTTTTCAACACCTTTAAATAAATGTTATAAGCGACATCCCTAGAGGAGCTGATCAAATTCTTTACCAACATTTCTTTTGATTCTTTGGTCATCCTGAAATATAGATTTTAATTCTACTAGGATTTGGTATAATTTCCCGTGAAAGAGGGGGAAAAGGAAGCTTTTGTAAACTATGGTATAATTTGGGCTGTATCTGCGATTGGTTTTCTAAGATTATGCCTCTATCTCCGTGGTTCTCACATATTCTTCCGTCTTAACTCTGTTCATTGTTGTCATCTGTAGATTACATAGGAACCTGCCCTCTTTGCAGTTCACGCCAATTGGATTCCGAATTTCTATAATATCTTTCTTTTCCGAACAACTGTGGCATATGTCTTTTCCAGATTCAGAAATCCCAAAAGCACTTTCTAGCCGATTTTTATAGCAAGTCAATTGTAACTCTTGAGATCTAAGGGTTAAGCTTTCATTGTTGCAATCTGCAACACAACTGCAACCTATAGGTTCATACAAAACAATTATTAATCTTTAAAATTAAAAGTGTATATAAAAGTAAATCACATGAATGGACGTAATCCCCATTTTATATAGTCATCTAGACGTTATATAGAGCCATGAACACCTGAACATCCTGAACTTGGTCCTGAAGTTATTAATAAAGTAACGCGAACAGTAATGCAAATCAACACCTCCAAAATGAATAAGAAAGTAGTAGAAAGTTAATAGCCAAGTTGCTATAATAGGTGATTGAAAAAAAGAACATTTTCTCATATATGGTATGAATTTTTAGTTATAAAACCTATAATTTTCCAAGATGGCAGTAAGTACTCATTTTTATCTGTTCTCAAGCAATTATATTTTATTCCTATCTGATAGAAACACTATGAAATTACCAGAGATAATGACATAACTAACAATTGTGGCGTAAATAGAGCTTTAGAATATATTAGAGCTCGTTAGAAAGTTACAACGTAACTGTTTCAATGTCTTAGCATGTGGCAGTAATTTGTATCACAATAATGTAAATGCCAGAGTGATTGTAGTGTAAATAAGCATTATTGTATGACATTGATTTGAGATGTTTGTTAATTATAAGCATTGTTAGGAAATAGGTTTACACGGCCTCACTGAAACTGACAATAGGAGCGGATAATAATGTGCGAGGGGGTGAGTTGCATATTAATTAGAAGAGACAAACAAATGGCGTCAGATTGGCGGGCTTTTCTTAGAAATAGCGGGAATATTTTCCCTAGAGCATATGTTTTCGTAATTTTTTATTGGATATAAAAATAGACGCTAATGTTGGCGCGTTTTATTAACCAATAGCAGCTCGGTTATAATCTTTAGGCATATCGGGGTGTGGGAGTATAAAAAGCTAAAGTCAGAGGCAGATTTCGTCAGTCCAACAGAAGCATTCACGCGTTATACGTCGCACAGTTAGTTCATCAGAATCGTTCGCGGGTTACACGTCGCGTAGTTCAACGGAAGCATACATAAAGTACACGTCGCAATTCTACAGAATCTCTCGCGTCTTACAGTTTGTTATAAATGTGAAACACGCGAATTAATAATGTGCAGTAAATAAGTGATTATAGTGATATTAGAAAATATAACAGTTTCAGTTTGGCGTGTATCACGAATCAATATGTGAACTTAATTGTGACGGTAATAAAAGTGTAAAAAACAAATTATTTTATCAGTGTTATCTTTGAGTAACAAAATCCTATCAGTTTACAAACCCTGTTTAAGAGATTTGCTCGACTGAATAATAATAATACCTAGCCGGAGCACAATGAACCCAAAATGCAAAATAATAAAACAATAACAGGCGCCCAGCAATAAGATAACACGAAGTGACTGCGACAAATTGGCTTCCATACATGGGGCATATAAACATGAAGCATCTTCCAACTTCCAACTGCTAACAAATATAACACTTCAAGCAGTACTACGTTACAAATTCTTGCCCCAATTTGCTATACAACTAGGGATGATTTATTTGTTGCTATTAAACCTAAAAAACGTAAAACTTTCATTAATTCATAACCAGCTTCTTAATGAAACTTCTTTATTTGTGCTTCACTTACCAAGATGCACACAGTATGGGATATGACCAAAATTCAATGTTGTGGTTCCCTCCGAAATACATGTCCTGAGGACTCTTGAATCTCTCAAAAGGGAAATTTGTGAAAAACACTTGCGTGGACCTGTACTTTTTGTGTATTGTGTGCGTGCGATTGTATCTGTAACAGCGGAACCCAAAATTGGAAAACTATGGTGTCTATCAATGATGTCAAGCGAAGATGTTCAATGAACAACAATTTACAGAAAGAATATATAAATAATTTGATTAACATGTCCTAACTGAAATATTTGTATGTGGTGTAATACGAGGGGCACTATTTATATTTTGAGCCTTGGCAACCCTGTATGTTGTAGGTGCCATCTGACGTTTCCAATGGAAACTTTGACATTTTTTACCATAATCTACTTCAAACATTTTGTCAATAAGAGTCATTTGTTTTGTTTACACTAACTTGAAAATTGTGTCAACAAAAACATGGAATTAACTCGTGAAAATGTTCTTGCAATGATTTATTACGAATTTCGACGTGGATTATCAAAACAAGAGTGCATCGATCAACTAACTTCCACATTTGGCAACGAAGTTCCATCCTTTGCGACTGTGAAACGCTGGTATAACGAATTTAATCGTGGCCGCCGTTTGCTCAATGATGAAGTTCGTGAAGGCCGTCCAAAATCAGTTGTTGTGCCAGAAAACATTGGTGCTGTGCAAAACCTAATAATGAAAGATCGTCATGTGAATTATTGTGAGACTGAGGCAACCCTAGGCATTAGTTCCACCAGCATATAGCATATAGCCGTAAAAAAAGTTTGCTCTCGTTGGATCCCACATAATTTGACGCAATCTCAAAAAGCTGCTCGTGTCGATTGGTGTACAAAAATGCTCAAGAAATACAATGGCGGTGCCTCAAAAGACGTATATAAGATTGTAACAGATGACAAATCATGGATCTATGCGTATTAGCCGGAACGTAAACAGCAGTCGACTGTATGGGTGTTTCAAGATGAAGCAAATCCAACAAAAGTTGTTTGCACTCGAAGCACTTCGAAGCAAATGTTCGCCTGCTTTTTCAGCAAAACTGGCCATGTGGCACAGTGCCTTTAGAGGAACGTAAAACGGTCAATGCCGAATGGTACACAACCATTTGTTTGCCGGAAGTCTTCCGTGGAGAAAGGAAACCAACAAGAACCGTAGGATGGTTCATCAAGACAATGCAAGCGCACACACATATCGTCTAACAGCAGAGTATTTGAAGTCTCAAAAAATTGAATTGATGGGTTATCTGCCATACAGTCATGATTTGGCACCCAATGACTTCTTTTTTTCCCCAAATATCAAGAATAAATTGCGTGGACAACTATTTTCGTTGGCAGAAGAAGCCGTTGGTGCCATCAAAAACTATTTTTTGGAAGTGTCTCAAGAAGACTGGAATAAATGGAAATGGTTCAAACGGATGCAAAAGTGTATTGACCATAAAGGAGAATATTTTGAAAAACAATAAAGCAGTTTTCAATCAGAAATTAATTATAAGGCTCACAATATATATAGTACCCCTCGTATGCCCAACTTCAATCTAAAATGTAAGCTATCAGTCAAGTCCCGTCACCTCTCATTGAATTTTATATAACTACGGAACCCAAAAAGATAAGCAAATACATTTTTCACTTTTGATTACTCTCCTTTTTTAGCACTAAGGGCTAACATTCGCTGAATCACTGCACTGCTTGAATGTGCGATCTGTTCAAAGTATGGATGATGGTAAAGAAGAAAATAAAGTGAAATGAAAAATAGGAGATTCGTAGAGATAAATTATCCAACCCAGCAATCCCCTAGAACTGGGAAAAACTATGAAAATTCTTATGTCAGTGAACAGGTAGTCAAACACGTTGTACAGGTTATATTTCACTCTCGTACAAATAGGCCGTTTTTTAAATATTCGCTGTTGTACTTTATATTTTCGCACATTTTAAGTCCTGGGATTTGCACACTGGGTAACAAATATTTGTTTCTTGTGAGTTCATAGGTATTTCGCGTCGACTTCTTTTTTCAGTACAACACTGTGTTATATCATCCTCACATACACTATAAGTATGTATTATAACAGTGCCTGAATGAACGATTTCTTTACAACCTTTTATCGTGATTAAAAGAAATTTGTTGCAACAATAATATTGCATATGAAGCTTTGTAGAATCCCTAATGTATGATAGGGGTAGAAAGAGCCATATAGGGAAAGTTATTCGCTACCTCAATATAAATGGATTTCGCATTTTGAGGTCCCTTGAACATAAAAGAAGGTTGATTTTTAGAAAATAAAGTCGTTCCTGTGAGTGTGTGTATGTGTGTGTGTTTCCTATTTATAAATGGAAATTTGGATAAATGCCAAAAGTTATATTTACTTCAAGCCTCTTTTAATGATTTCCAGAAAGAATTTAAGGAAATTCCCTCCATAAACTGCCCTTTATACGGAAACCCTTGTTTTTTTATTAGTTGTCATAATGCATTAGAAATACACTATGATAATATGGCTTATATAGTACTTTTAGTCCTCCCCATTCTGAATATTGTATACCTGTGAAAGCCTAAGAAGAAGGACGGGATTTATTTCAGGTAAACTATAAATCCATTCTTAGCTTCGTGTCTTCGGTGTCTCACGGTTACACGAAATCAACACCACTCCTTTTAATCTTTAACCAAAGAGCGACAGTGTAATCGTCGTTTACAGTTCTCATCTCTCTCCTCCGGAATTCTCTATGTTCTGATCTGAGGGATTGCTGAGTCATAAGTAAATTTAAGCAGTTAGGGAACTATGTGTTAATATAGAATTTTAGGGCTAATTTTATCAGTGTGTGATACGTTTCTCTATGAGGGATTTAAATAATCTCCCTCTACCTTTCCCTCCATCCCTCTTTGTCACCAGTGCATTGCATTTAGCTTTTGCTGATGTTGTAGAGGTATTTGCAGCTAACGTGTTTGATATTTCTCTTTGGCTTCACTTTAATTGAGAATCATCATTTGGATTTACTATGTATGGTTTCCTTTAAGAAATATTAAATTTTTTAATTATGAATAATTATTATTTTTTGGGTTGTAATATTTTATTGTATTATTGTATTATATTTTCATTGGTTGTATTTCTGAGAAGGCCTGATGGCCAGAAAAAATAAAATAAAGTTTTAATTTATTAAGTGTGTTATACTTGCTGTTGTATGTTTGAATCTTCCAACATGCTTAGCAGGACACATTCAGGTGTATCGTATGAGTTATATTGTTTCTCATGGTTTCATTCAAAGAGCAAATGTCATTAAGAAAATTAAGCATTTCCTGCCAAATATTCATTACTGTGATAAAATACACGTGAAAAATGTTTAAATAATTCATTGATAAAGTGAATTTGAAAATAAATCGTATACGTAAAGAAACTAATGTGAATTTTAAATTTTACACAGAAGACTTTTTTTCCCAGTAACATTGACAGCCCAGGTTTGAAATGGGTAAACATAAGATCATGTGTCACATGATCTCAAAAAGCAACTCTACCCAAGTCGTGTCCACTTGCGCGACTTAAGACACTCTTGCAAGTAAGGGGTTCCTGCCGATGGCGAACTCCTTCTTCCTTTTGCTGCGGTACTGAGGAAAGGAGGGGGGTCCACGGCGACGACGCTGAGTAAGATCAATATTCCGAGACTCCGGCGTCGGATTGGTCGGTCGTAGAATCTCCTTACACCCTCTCTCTTCTCCAGCCCCTTCCTTCTTCAAATGACGTAGAAACAAAATTAATGAGATGGCAAGAAAAAGAAAAATAATCCCTCCTTCCTCCTCTTCTTCCTCCTGCCTGCCTCGCCGACGAATGCGGAAAGAAAAAAGGAAAGCATTCTCCGCCTTTCCTTTCCATCCCCATCTTTTTATATTCCTCCTTGGTACACCCTCCACCTCTTTTCGTCATTCCCAGCACATCTCAACCCCTCCCTTGCTTCTCGAGGTTGTTTCATAGCCAAGTCCAGCAATTTCAACAATATTCTCTTCCCCCTGTACGGAATTAATTACCAGCAACGTGATCTGTAACATCGGTCCCAACTCTTCTTTGTTCTCTCTTCTCTCTTCCTTTTCATTCTGCTACATTTCTCATTTTTGCTTCCTTCAACTTTCATACGTGTCTACTTCAAATTTGACATCGCCTTTATAATAATATGAAAGTTGTGGAGATTCAAAACGAACCACACAATAGTGGTGAATTATCGACACTATGCATAAACAGTACCATTAAGGAAGTTTGTGCAAATAAGGTGTAACTAGCACGTTTGAGCTAAAAGTTGTACAGATTATATAAGATACGAAATGAACATAGCCGGGAAGAACTAGAAGTATACAGTATGAACCAAAAACTAGTACACAGACAAAAGTGGAGCAATCATTTAAGCCGTATAGAGAGGCAAGAAAATAACAGTGATGATAAATATGTATCAGCCAAAGAGAACAAGAAATGTGGGACGTTCTAGGGAATTTTGGGAATGATTATATAGGTATAGTTGTTGAAGATGGAACAGGCTGCCTAATCCCTATAGTAAAGAAGAAGATTTATATACGCTTTTTGAAAGGTTACTCCAAACGCTTACAATAATATTCTAGCTAGGAAGTACAAAAATAGCATTGCGTTGCACAATGAATGGGATTTTGTTTTCAGTTTTCTTCCCATACAGTATTTCGTCAATAAAAATAAAACTTAAAATTGCAACACAAGTATTTAAATTGCCAGGATTGGTACAGTGAAAAGTAACTTTCTCAAAGAAGGTTGCAACAAAAAGGAATTTGTGCACTTTTTGTTATTCCTGCTAAAAGAATGAAAAATTAAATTATATATAATTCATATTTATTTATTTATTTATTTAAATAACAAGTTAGTGATTAATGTAGCACCTCAGAATTATATTTTCCCTCAGGGTAAAACATAACCTACAAAAGCTGTTGCTATTATTAAAAATATTGTAACACATTGTAAAACAATTGACCATTGTCTCACCAATAGGAAAACTGTAAACTGGACTCCACAAATCTCAATACATACGCTTTCGGTTACTGGGTATGGCGACTTATCCAACCACCTTGCAGCAAGTAAAATTTCCCCCAGCAACTAAAAGGGAAAATTCGAAGACCTCGAACGAAAATGGCTGCGCATAATGCTACAGAAATTAGATAACTTATGGATAAGTATAATTCCATCACATTCGGGATGTTTTATGAAAACCAAACCCCATTATTGGCCTAAAATATATTTTACACTGGCTCTTAGTTTTTTTCTATCTCAATTGTATGAGGGGCATAACGCTTAAATCATAAGGTGGCCCTTGAAAAAAGCCTGAGAGTGATAGGTGATCACTATTCAGTGATAGATTACAAATTTATATATAGGAGATTGTAAACAAAAAATATCCAGATTTAATTGCACTTTGAAAACAATCTAGAAAATGTCAAAAGTGAAAAGCAATAACAGATACCTACACACTTCACCCAACAATGGTCACAAGTATCAATACTGAAACTGGGTTTTCGGGGTGGTGGAGGTTAGAGGAAACAAAATTCGTATTTTTAAATGATACATTTGGAAGTGCTTTAAGGATTAAAAAACAAATAAAAAGATTAAACTAAAATTTAAGGTTTTAGTGTCATTGCTAAAAGGAATTGGAAACATGAGAGAAATAGAAGATAAAGAAAGACGAAAAATGATTACGTAGTTAAGAGGAACAACGGCTATATGGGTGTCAAAACAAATAATGCCCTGTAGATGAAGAACAAGATACAACTAACCTAAATTGAAATACGAGGTTCAAGAGGACACGTCTTTTCAAGTGAAAACACTAGCACTGACAAGACGCATCGAAATAGATACAGAAATGGTCAGATTACCTCCAGAAAATCACAGGAGTGTATTAATATTTCATGGCAAAAATTGGATCAAACAGGGAATTCTGCAAAAAGGTCTATCCTACAACAACAAATATACCAGCATGACATTTGGACAGTAAATTAATCCAAAATGATTAAGCAATGCAAATGTTTAACGCTGGTAAACTAAGAAGCTACCATTCTCGACCAGAAGAAGAGAATGACAAGGAAGTACATCAGCCTGTCTTAAATGTAACGTCAATTTTCGGGAGTGTGTAATGTAAGAATTATAAGATCTCAAATTTATGAATTTATCAACACAAAAACAAGGCCATGTTCACTATTGCACCCAGACACAATCAGAAGATTTTCGGTTATATAAGTTGCATTATCTAACGTCACAGAAGAAATAACATAATAATACAACACAATGAGTTGCTTAATTCCTAAACACAAACGTTAAATGTGTGAAAACGAATTAAATATTTCCTGGCTTCATTACTACATCATTCTGTTCTCATAAAAGCAGCATAGATTGGTAAAAGTATGCACTCTATATTCAGATAGACGGGAAGCAGCACGAAGCCACCTTCAGAAATCTAAAGAGCCTGACTTCGAATCGCGTTGCAGTGAATTGCCTTAATAAGGTAACAGGCGTAACAAAGAGTAAGCTGAAGGAAAAATTTGGGATCTTCCTGCAAAATATATGTTCCTGTAGTTCCAAGCTCTCTGGATCTTGAGTTCACATGAACACTGATGCGGTCACTTTATTCGTCGTCTCTAGACATGAGGTGTCATAAGTCAAGGGACATCATGCTCCCTATAAGAATTAGCAACCAGGATGGGGGAATAAAACATACAAACAGTAGACATGCAGTGATACGCAAGCGCATTCTTGTGGATTCCTAAAAAACAACTAATTGTTCTACAAAGACCAGTGAGACTACGTTTAAAATATAAGCCACCCGAAAGACTTTACAAGTAGAAGAAAACAAATTCCTAGACATATAACAGACTGAATGTTTCAACGTAAAAAGTGTGGTTACTAGAAGATAGACATCCTTCTTAGCTTATTCGGCTTGGTTTTTGAGATACATATCCTAAAACCGGATAGAAATTTCTAAAGTCTTCAGGTGGAAGTTAACTCTTTACCTTGAGGCACCATTCTATTCTCCTGTTCAGTGTCCCAGATCTTCCAAGAGAACCATTTCATCTCAAACGGAATCTTTCTTTTTAGTAAAATTTATACCCTATAATATGAACTTATTCAAGCATGTAACACTCCATTTTAAACCTTGTTTGATCTGTAAAGAGAAAAATGAAAAAAGAGGAACTGCTACCGTGATCGAATTGTAGGCATTCTGTCCTTTCAAACTCGAGGTCCCGGCTAGCGCCGAACCACACCCAAAAAGTAACAATACACAATTTGGTATTGCTGATTCAATTTGGTGTATCACTTAAAATAGGAAAATGGAATGAGTGGAGAATATCCACAAAAGAAGATTTTTTAACTAGAATTATTCCCTACCTTCCGCAGAATCTGTGAATGTGATTGTATTTCGTGATAAAATGAACAAAATCAACGTAAAACTATAATTAAACCCATCAGTTGTTTCTCAAAGCCCATGATATAATGATTGAAACTAAAACGTAGTACACAAATAAAAGTAACGGAGTATATCACAGAGAGTACACTGGGAAAAACAAGCATCAGAACTGTATTCAAAAGTCACTTTGCACAGACAAGGTCAATCTCATCTTGAAGTACACTCTTCAGATTGGTAACAAATACGAGAACTGCTTAGGTACCCATACCAAGGAGAGACTTCATAAGTTTCACATGACACTACGAGGGCAGTCCCAGAAGTACCCTGATGTTTAGATAGTGGTGGTTCTTGCAAACAAATGATTGTGGTAGAAAGTACTAATCTTATAAAGCTTAAGTTTGAGGTTTGATGATGCTACGTGGTTTAGTAATTGTTTGGCAGCCATCAATACTGATCTCTCTCAGAAAATTTGTAAACAAAGATAAAACTGGCCATCGTTATGTGATACAATACTTTCATTTGAAAGGTCTTAGTCCAACTAATGTTAAAGCTGAGCTAGATTCTACTCTGGGAGAGTCTGCTCCTTCGTTTACAACAGAAAAATATTGGGTGGCAGAGTTTAAGCGAGGCCGTACGAGCTGCCAAGACGAACATCTCAGTGTTCGACCAAATGAGGTGACCACGCCAGAAATTGTAAGACAAATCCACAAAATGGTATTGGATGACCGTCGACTGAAAGTGCGCAAACTAGCGACATCATAGACATTGCAAAAAGTACTGTGCATTGCATAGTGACTTAAAATTTAGACATGAGAAAGCTATGTGCAGCATGCGTGCCGCGTTTACTCACAATGGAATAAAAGTAGCATCGTAGGGATGTTTCAGTCGAGCGTTTGGCAATATTTCGCTGCAATAAAGCCGAGTTTTGTCGATTCATAACAATGGATGAAATATGGGTCCATCGCTTCACACCTGAGACGAAGAAACAGTCAACGCAGTGGACTGAAAGGGGAGATTCGGCTCCAAAGCAGGTGAGACAGTTCCATTTTCAGAAAAGGTCATGGCGTCGTTTTTTAGAATGTGTGTGGAATAATTTTCATTGATTATCTTTAAAAACGAAAAGCAATCAATGGCGAGTATTATGGAAATTTATTGCAGCATTTGAATGATGAAATCAAGCAAAAAAGGCCGCATTTATTGGAAAAGAAACTTTCGTTTCATCAAGACAATACACCAGTTCACACATCCATTATCGCCATGGCCAAATCAATTATTTTAAGTTCGAATTGCTTCCTCATGCACCCTATTCACCAGACTTAGTATCCTCTGATTATTTTCTATTTCCAAAGTAGAAGAAAGAGCTTGGTGCTAAAAGATTTGCCAACAGTGAAGAGCTAGATTCCGCAGTTGATGGTTATTTTTCAGAACTCGATGGTTCTCAGTACAAACAGAGTATCGAAGCTATTAAACACCGCTGGGAAATGTATCGAGATAAAAGGAGATGTTTTTTCCCAACATTTTTGTGTTTTCTTTGTTAGGTCGAGTACTTCCGGGACAGCCCTCGTATCACCTTTTAGTTTTAGGAATGAATTAATATTGTTTTACATTCTTTCTTTCTTTCTTATTTCCTTCAACTTCCACAAAGTATTATGGGAGTCACCGCGGTGATGTAGGTACAACGTTCTTGTCTATTATGTTCATAATATTAAGGACATGGATTCTATTTCTGGTACGTCAAGATACCTGACGGAGGTGTTTGATCGGAATTTTCCTCAGTCCTTATGATGGATATCAGATACCTTTAGCGCTTTAGTTCACCGAGTTTATTCCATATTAACTTCATATTTTTATTCAACGTTCACGTCAACCACTACAAACCTAGGTATAAATAAAAGCAGAGAGATGAATCAGCATAGAATTCACTGCTACAACCGGCATCCTTAACATGGATTTTCTAATTTTTGTATCGATACTCTTACCGGGGATACATTACATTACCGGGGAGACGAAAAAGGGTAATGCGCTGTCGAAATGTAGAGCATCGTCAAGGAAAGCCGAATATCAAAGGTTCGGGTCCCAGCTGTGGCAATGAATTTTTCAATCCTGTTTCAATTTTGTAACTTTAGCAAGTGTGAAAGAGCAATTATTAACACAAAATAGCTCTAATATAGGTTAAACTTAAGCATGGAAATTAAAACTATTCCCTACTTTGCAAGTGGTCTTTAAGAAAGAGTATCTCGGAGGAATTTAAGGTTTAGCGGAAGACAAGGTAAGATGAGAAAGTTTATTACGCGTTCGGGTATCTCGCCATGGCAGCTGTAGAGAATCGCCAGTAAAAGCTGATGATCCGTGATTCGATCCTAGCAGTGACATTGAATTTATCAAACTTGATGCAGCTCAGGTCACGAACATTCATTGTGAAATAACAATAATCAAACTAATATAATATGAAAAGAGATATATAAATACACATAACTGTCCTGATCGATGGTATAGTGGGATATTGTGAATTTAGTTAGAAAATTTAGTTAGAAAATTTCAAACTTTATTTACGTATTTCATCATTTCTTTGTGGACTTGGACACATCTCCTATTCCAGCCTCATTTCTCCTTAAATCTTCTCATCAGTCTTTCAATATCTCTTTTCCCATATAGTTGGTATTCTTATGACATTTTTGGATATCAGTTGTTGTCCACCCTCAGTAAATATTTTCTCCTTCTTTCTCGATATTGCTTTATTTTGTCATTTATAGGGCCAATATCTAACTCCTCTCTGATTTCTTCATGTTTTATTTTATCCATTATTGTACACCCTTTAATAGCTCTGAGGTCTATAATTCCTGCCGTATTTATTTTATACCATTCTTTTTCCTTTCCACTTATTTCAATTCAATGTACTTGCTTTAGAAACAATTGAAGCTGCATAAATATTGCGGAAATGGTGCTGCTAGCTTGGGAAGATAGGTGGTTGCAAAATTGAGAAAGAAAGTCTGATTTTGTCTTCAATGTTTTATCTTTTGACATCCAAAGAAAAGAAGAAAATTTATTCCTAAGATAATTAAACATTGAAAACTCATCCGTACACACTTTCTTAATAATTATGAACAGATATTCGCAAGATGACAAAGAAAGGGCACACTAATTACCTTGGTTATCATTGTTGTCATAATGGAATAAATTAATACAAACTATGTCCTAGAATGACTCAACAAATATGCGCTCTTGCAACAGATAATATTACAAACCACAAACACACCATTTGTTCTCTACATATTTGCAGCATCTTCTGCGTCTAGCTATGTATGCAAAAATGTCAACTCTGTTTATTGCGTCCATTAGGTAATGGATTATGTACACAGAGTCTTTGTTTACAGCGTAAATTCATTTAAACAATCAAGAAAGATAAACATCCTTTATTATGCTTATCATAATTATGAATGGAGACATTAGCAGGCAAGTCAGCAATGTTTTATAATACCAAAGGGATGCCTGATTTCCACATAACGTCGCTTCATGTACGAGAAAATGTATTGATTAATTATGTATCCCATTAATGAATTAGCGATCACAAAATTTAGTATTATGTCTTAGGTGATATAAAAATTTGCATTTTATATTGATATATTTATTAACTATGGCTAAAGCGGGATTAGAAACCTAGAGTTTCATGTCGCAGTTGGTCCAAAATGATGATTTCAACCACATTATTAAGCAAAACCGTAATGGGCTGAATAGCTATGTGGTTTTGAACACAGGCAAAGGGAAACATTAATAAAGAAATTTTGTACAAGATATGCTAAATCTGCGACTGCATTTGACAGGTTTTGAAGGTGACAAATATTGCTACATGAACAGATATCACACCAAAAGAGAATTCAGTACAGAAACGTATTTATCGTATTTTACATTTTTATAATGTTTTATCTGCTTTTAGGAAGTAAATGACCAATTGTAAATGATAGATGCTGGGGGTTTAGCAAATGTTAAAGTTATTTATTTCGGCTGAACTAAGGCCAGGTAACCTTTACTTCTTCTCCACCACAGAGAAATCCTGAATACATTATCAAAAAGATATACACACATATTAATAAAAAAAGTAATACATTGAAGTTTTTCAAATATAAGAAAGATATAAATACTGGGAAGATATATTCCTGTTCAGAGAAATTAATCTTCATGTTCATCGTTTTCTTCTATATTATAAGAAAAAGGCAATAACTTGTCCGTTTCGTCTTCAAAAGCTCTTTAATAACCTCTTTCTGGGTCTACCTACAGATATTCCCCCGTACCACCTCTTTTGTTATTATTAGGTTTGTTTATAGCAGAGTGTAGGCTTTTGCGTTCCCGGAACTGCTGAATTTCCTTTGTATATGCACTTAGTCATTACCGGACCGATGAATCAGTTGTTTAGTCGCCTTTCTGTACTGTATATTTTTATTTATGTTTTGTATAATAATGGAACTATGGATCGTACCGAATATCCAATCCATTATTTACTTAGCAACTGAGCGAAACCAAGAGAAAATCCCGGTCAGATTAGCCGGAATTGGATTTGAATCCGGGTCCTGCTGAATGCCCGAGCCCTTCCTAGGTTTTGGCTGTATAACTGCTTCTTGTTAATCAGGATAAACGTTAATACAAATATTTTAATTACCCTAGATACAAGAGGATATAGGAGGATGCAACGATAGTCAACTCTTTAAAAAGCGCGTGGCTATATACTAGCTTTGAAATTCCATACTCTTTTTATGACATCACAAGCAACATAATAGTGTTTGACTTAGCAGTTCAAAAAATGTATGATCAGGTTGTGTGAAATGAAATTGAGTTTTATTTATGGACGCTCTTTAACTACTATGGTTCTTAACGTCCCATTCTATATTGGGCGAGAAACACCGGTAATTTTGCTCAGAGGCCTCTTTATCAGGCTTGAGGTTCTTTTACGTGCCATAAATCTATGACACCGGCTTTACTTCCCTTCCGAAGGAAGCCGTGCTAAGGATTTTTACGCCCGAAAAAATCCATCGCCCCCCGCCGGATTTGAACCCGCGACCTTGGGAACTAAGGGCTAGCACGGTACCACTAGTCCGCGGAGGACGACTAAAGAGTAGTGTAACATCTAAACCTATAGCAAATGTATTTTAAGTGTCTAATTTAATTTACAAATTCGATAAATTGTGGTTTTTAAAGATACCTACATGTTTTTAGAAATAAGTTTTTGTTTATCTCTAATGGTTTATCAGACATATAAAAATAGGTGTACACAACTCATTCCAAACGAAGAGTGCTTCGTAAGTTATTCTCCGAAAATTCAACACATACATTTTACTAATCTTGTAAATATCTTAAACATTTGTATGTAACATAAATCATTAGAGCAATTTTTCAGAATATCAAAAATAAAGAAGTATTTTCCATGTAAGGAATATTTTGTAGTGAGGACATTTTCTTGAAGAATATTCGTTGAAAGATGCTGCGTTATGCCGTCTACAGGCACAGAAACTCATACACAGAGAATTAAACTTCACCTTATTTTCGTGTTTACCCAACAAAATGACCTTATGGTTTCATAGCAACAGTTGTTTATTGGGCCAAGCGTGTTCTGCTTTTTGCTTATAAAATGAATGAAAGTAATAATAGCTTGTTTGAAATGCAAGATATTCCTTTATAATTACTGAAGAAGTCTGAGGATGCTGAAGCAAAACCAATTCCACATAACTCTAAACAATCATATGAGAGAAATTCTGACAAATTTTATGAATGGAGAAAAGCACAAAACGATCATGCAGGCATATATGTGAAAGCTTATCATTATTACTTAATGTTTTGTCTACTAATATTGCGCTAAATAATTACAAAAATTAGACAAGTGTTAAACTAATGATTATTCTTTTTAGTCCAAAATTTGCATGCCTTCAGTGGTCTGATGTATACTGTCGTGCATAAAATGTGGCCCAAAATTGAACGGGGCTGTTTATCTAGCCCCACCCCTACCAATGTTTTCGAGCATAATTCTAGCCACTAGATTGACAGGGTACTTTATCTTTATGACAGGGTATGGTAAAAATACCGAAGAATTACATTTCAACCTAAAAGTTATATTTTAATGTTGCTTTGCCGTTTTCTTATTGCCTTTTAACTGCGGAAAAACTTAAATTTTGTCTCCATGTCGCTGATGAAAGCGCAAACGTCGTAGCTGTCGTTTAGTTTAACCACACATGCAAATAACCCCCCCCCCCACCTCTTCCTCTAGAAAGCTGAATTATTTGTAGTTGGTACACAAGGAATGGCTAAACTAATCGTAACTAAACTGCTTAATTCCACATATATCATAAGTATCGTTCGGTGGTTAATTTGTATGTCCCTGCATGCTTTTCAAGCTTAGGGTGATCGAGGGGAAAGAGCCAGTTTTGTGCAGGAAGTGCATATAAAGTAAAGGAGGATGTTGACATTTCGGCATTTGGTAAGCTCATTGATATGGTTATAATATATTGTTTGCTGAGAAGCCTTAAATGTATAGGAAGTTAAAAACTTTCAAAACATATCTCTAATTTTCATTGATTCATACAAGAAAAAAACTAGAGATGAGTGTTAAATTTATAGTAATTCATGTTGGTATATCGATTAATAAAGCCTTTTATTGTTACTTTACAGCTGCATTGTTTTTGATGCAATATTAGGCAAATTTTTGTTCTTTTGAGAGACAAAGTAGTCATTTATACTGCCAACTCAAATAAAAAGTAATCAAGCGGGTGATATTACTTTACTTTAGAGTTTTGCAGGATTAAGCGGGAATTAGAATGAGGGCAGGTATGAGAAGGACCAAGGAAGTAGCCGCCCATGTGACAGTCGGTCTTTGGAATTTTGAAGATCTAAAGAAGAAATTGGCAAATGTTAGGTTTGTAAATAGCCTTTGTAAATAGCATAGATATAAGGACTTCACAGAAACATGGCTTAATTCGGGGGAAAATATAAATATTGTTGATTTTAGTGGTGTTTTCACGGGCAGTGGACCCAGGGGCCAGAGGGGCAGATAACCGGGGGGTTTTGTCGTGTAATCTAAGGGCCAGCATGATATAACGTTTCATCAGATACACATTAAGGTATTTGGAACATTATGTGTGTACTGTAAATTAAGTGAACTTTTGCAGTATATCATCAATCAGCAGCATCCCGATATACCAACCCTAATTTATTTATCGATTTGACCGACATGATTGTAGAAATTCAGGAAATGTGCCCAAAAGTGGACTTAATAATATTGGGAGGAGTTCGATATAATTTCTAAACTTCAGGCGGGTTTCAGGGAAGGGTTCTCTATTGCAGACAATATTTTCGTATTAAAAACACTAATTGATTCAAATTTGAATAGAAAGAGAGGGAAACTTCATTGTGCTTTTGCTGATTTCGAATTGGCTTTTGATTGCGAGCAGAGTCGTTTATAAATGCATAAGGAATATTCGACATTCTGGCTAAGCAAAAATGCTAGACAAATGCAATTATGCACAACTATGTGTTTATAACAACGTATTTGTAATTCTAGGATTGATTGTATGGGGAGCTTAACGTTTACATGTAAACATTTTTTCGGTACTGAGCAATACAGGCAATACAATAATAATCATGATCACGCGTATAGGGATGCGTTATATCCTGGAAGGCGCGAGCTAGCTCAAGGCGCCTATCGCCCCGTGATCCGAGGGGGGGATGCCCGCCCCAAGATGCGGCAGGAGATTGACTGGACCTCAGTCTGCGTCTGAGGCCTCGGTATACTCGCGTGTGGGGTCAGTTTCCGTCGCGACGTGAGTGCCTGAGCTACCGCACAATACCTGCGCGGGATCCTAACAGCTTCTTGGACCTCAGCACTTATCGCCCAGTTACTATTTTGTTGATTCCAAACCTTCGGTGTGATACACTAATATGTCCGTATATATCTTCTCATCTGCTCCCCAGTGCATTCACCGCAATTGATTCCTATAATATAGGTAGCAAGTAAACGTTAAGGAGGCAATGTTGTCGGGAGGTTCTCTCTTATGGAAGTATGATGGACCAATCACAGCGCCGAATTCTACCTCCAAAATGGCGGCAGCAGAAACATCACCTTAGCGACCATTGGTAGACCAAGGCAAAACATGCCATTTCGTATTCTCATTCGTACCTGGGAACGGTATAGGTACAACGACTTTCATATATCACAATGTTAATAATGCAATTGCAACCCGCTTAAATCATACATGAATCAATATTTTTATTGTTTTATTTTTAAGCGTTCGTATATTTTATTTTTAACCCTTAGTTAATATTTACAACTATACCACCAATCCTTAATTAATTTTACGTCCTATAAGTGCATCCATTTTCAAGGCGATTCTTACAGTTCCTGAAATTTATGCAACCCTTACATCAGTGCGATTGATGCATTTTGAGTCAAATAAGTACTAATTACACGCACACTTCTTCTCACTGTTATTTACATTCATGCTTATGCTACGACTTATTCACAACAAGAATTAACGACTTTTGCTTAATATTTGCACATTTTAACCAAATTCGCAGTTTTCTTATACATTTGCAGACGTTTGTAATTCAAAAGTGTAGGTTTAAATACAATATATACATTTTAATTATAATTCCAATACCTCAAAAATTATATTTCAATTCAAATAGTGATACAATTTTTTAAAATAAAAAGTAGAAAATATTCCAATATTTCCTTTCAATGTTTGCCTATTGCCAAAAAATCTTCTCTGCAACCTTGAAAGTTTAGTATGAAATTTGATAGTTGTTCAACCTTCCATCGACGAGTTACGCTGTGCACAAACAAACGTTACTTTTGGATTCGGGAGAACCTACAACGTCCATTTACAGTAAAATCTGTACTTTGTATTTTTGGGTGGAATTTAATACTTCCACCTAAACGTAGAGAAAGAAAAAGATCCGATGTGTTTCATTCACATAGTCTTCTACAATCTATCCTTAGGAAAGCCCATTCTTGTTAATTAAGATAAACCTCCATTACATATTTACGTACTTCGTTTTAGGTATAAGAATAATAAAAAGGGCTAAAGCAATAGCCAGCGGATCACAACGTCATAGCTTTGAAGTTGCATGCTCTTTGCATAACCAGAAGAAAAAACGTATAGCGACCTACCACTTGAATGAAGTATTTGAAAATTCAAACCAACAACAAGAAATATCTCTAAAATAGCTAATTCCAGAAAAAACATTGCATACATAAATTTTGTGTTTTAACAAAACGTTTGTTGTGAAGTAAGATTTTCTCTCTCTTACGGTTTACCAACCATGTAAATGTAATTCAGAATGAAGAAGGTTTTACAGATTACTCGCAGAAATATATATATTATTTGATATACAAATGTTTCAAATATATTATATTTTAATCAAGAATGTTAAAAGTAATTTTTGAGAAAATCAAAATAATGAAAAAATGGTTGTTTAGGGTAGAAGAGTTTTCTTGAAAATCTTGTTGTCGCATCCTTGGAAGATGCTTAACTTAAATATTCTGTTTGATATTTAACCGAATTTTCGTTTTTGAGTTGTGCTGTTCACGATCATATACACACACGCGGATCTTTTTCTAAAACTGCTTTATTTTTGGATTCAGGGAGCCTTAAAATGTGTATTTCCGTGAAATCTTATCAAATTTTTCAATACCTCCTCAGTTTTTTATAGGTAAGTAGTTGAGAAAGTAAACATATATCAGTTAGTGCTAAATATTCTACTGCAACGGTGTTTGCTAATAGCAAAAGTTTAGTGTTACGGATGTCAGTGTTACTGTTGCAACGAATTCCGGGTTTCACTTTTATGAATAAAAGAGTAAATTGCGAACTCTTTGTTTGATGTGGTAGTTGGTTTTTATTTTCTGTGCCACGTACATAGTAGGTACATAAGGTATAGTATACTAAAAAAATAAATATCGAAATTTCACCGGAAGTACATGTTTTGAAACATCTAAATAACAAAAAACTATTTTTATAACAAAGGTACGTGTGTGTATATGTGCGAGTATTTGTGTGTTTGTGACCATTATAACTCAAAAACTAAAAGTCGGATAAATAGCAAACTATGTAGGTATTTAAGTTCAGTTTCTTCCAAGGATACGACACGCAGGTTTTCAAAAAAATCCTCTAATCTCACACATGTAACATTTTTATAAAATTCTAACTTTTTCAAAAAATCTCTAACGATTTGCATTAAAGTACCATATATTACAGATATTTTCATCATAAATAAAACTTATATTTTGAATATAATTTGAGGCCATCTTCAATCGGAAAAAAAATGTCTATAATTTGTGTAACCGGTAAAGTTAAGCGATAGACGAAAATGTAATACACAAAAATGTAGATCTCTTTAAAACATACAATATATTTCATATAATCTTATTTATGGTATTTGAAATTTGCGAGATATCCGTTATTAATGGTTCGAATTGTTCAATACTTTTGTCATTCTTTTAAGTCCTGTCGTTTTGTTTCACGTGATGAAAAGAGTATGGAATTTTAAGGTCAGCGTACGGCGTCCAGTTCTTAAAAATTTGATAATCACTATCTCGTTTGTACCTATAACAAATATGTAATGCAGCTATTTCTGCAAATTTTAATCTCGATTAAAGTGAAGTAAATATAAAAATAAGCAAGAATGACTTGTGTACCCACTAATAAACGGTAGTCGGTAGAAAGTCATGTGAATGTAACCATAAGGTTCTTATATTTGTAATAAAGCCATTCCCGGTACATTTTCTAGAACAAAGAAGCCTTCTACATCACCTCAGTGTTTCGTTTTTCTTCATCTTGCGTGTGTAGCCATTGCAGAATACGTACGCAAGCCGCTGCCATGGGGAAAACGGCGAATGTCCCAGGCGGATCGTCAGCTAGTCCCGTCATAAGGTGCATTAAGCATATATGGACAGGAAACACAAACATAACACACTGGAAAACACCAAGGGACACAGTTCACACCCAGAACGTCATCAACGAGACATCATCTCAGGCTGGATAATGTAGTCATGTTCACCGACATTAGATAAATGACAGACGAATAAATAAACGTCCCGCAGGTTAGAGTAAAATATGGAGTAGTGAGCCTATTATTAAACCTAACAGTTTGATAAACAGTATGATGACTTCTTTGCCCAAATGCCCTCGATTATTTTTATTAAGTTCTATTCTTATTTCTGCTCCACGCTATCGTAAGAGCAGCACTAACCGTTTTCCAATCATTGCTTTCACTAATACTATATATTGAGTACACAGCTAGATATTCAGTATAGCTATATTCAGTACAGGAAGTACCTAGTTTACTACACCCAAAAACTGCATATCAAGATTTCTCCGGGAATACATATTTTAAGGTCCTCCGAATAAAAACAAAGTCTTTTTAGAAGTTCCGTGTGAGTGTTTCTAATAAAAAACTTAATAACCAATTTGGAAAAGCCTTACTAAATAGAATTAATAAATACACTCCTGCTTTAACCAAAGTAACTGTGTCTGTCTATGGAAAACATAACTCCAAAAGGAAAAGTCGGATAAATACCAAATTTGGGGTTTAATTTCAAATCTTCCAAGGGTGCGACACGAGGATTCTCAGGAAAATTTTCAATTCCAAAATACACCTTACAGGGAATTTTTTCGTTATTTTAGATTCTCTCAAGAAACGCCTTTAACGATTTAACATATTTACATGACAAATAAAATGCATATTTTTAATTTTCTGGGAGCAGCATGAAATCCTCTTCATTCAAAATAAAATTTGTATAACTGGTAAAAAGTAAGATACAGACAAGAATTTTCTACAGAAGAAATGTGGATCTCTTTAATATACGTAATTTATTTCAAATGGTTAAGTTGTTTCTCGCAATGTTATAGAAACAGTGTGGCATTTCAAGGTCAGTATATAGCAACCCGCTGTTAAACATTGGGCTATCGTTTCGGTTTCCTCTATCCCCCTTGTAGCTGCAACAAATGTGTAATGAAAGCTTTCCTGCGAAGGTTTATCTCGATTAACGTAAAGTAGATAGATAAATCAACTTTCGCAAGAATAGTTTATAGAAGCTATACAAAAATAGATATTAGTTGCTTAGAGAGTCATGTGAATGTAACACATCAGTTTCTTTTAATGCAATATATCCTGCAAACGATGTTAGTGTATTAATTCCGTGCTCGTATTCCAATAACGTCTATTTGCTGTTTAGATAGATGGAGAAGCGTTTCAATCCGGTTAATCTGTACTGAAATCTATCTTAATAGCTACACCATTTACTAGGAAGTTAAAAATCAGTAAAAATAAAGACAAAAAGAGTATTGGTGCTATATTAGAGAAGGAATAGTCTGTAGCGATTTATAGAAACGACCACATCCAAAAGTGTAGTAAAAATGATACGAAAAGCAGTTAAATTAATCAAAATTTCAATTCTGGGCATACATTACAGCACATACATTTTATGGCGGATAAATAATAACTTGTGTGTAAGTTAAATTGAGTTTTATTTATGGACGCTCTTTAACTACTGTGGTCCTTAGACCCCATTCTAAGTATATTGAGCGTGAAACATCCGAAATTTTGCTAAGAGGCCCCTTTATCAGGCTTGAGGCTCTTTTATATGCCGTAAATCTACGACACGGTATCACCGGCTTTACCTCTCTTCCGAAAGAAGCCATGCTAAGGATTTTTGCGCTCGAAAAAATCCGTCGCTCTCCGCCGAGTTTGAACCCGCGACCTTGGGAACTAGAGACTAACATGGTACCCCTAGAGCATGGAGGACGACAAAAGTTTGTATGTGTTTTGTATGTGGGGTAATCTCAAAAACCACTAAATTCATTTGGATAATTATTTCACCATTGAGAAGCACCTATTCTTTCTGACGGACATGGATTATAAACATGGGCTATAAAACAGCTATTTTGAATTTGTAAATTACTAAAACACTAAAAGATTTACAAAGCCTTCATTGAGAATGCCGTGTATTTAAAAATAGCTGCTGCACTCCACAGAGAATGCATGTAGAAACAAAAGTCGGTTATATTTTATTCCAAGCAATATCATAGATGGCCATGATGCAACATTAAGCTAACAGAAGACAGAGCTTAAAAAGTAACCTGTTTGTATCGTGTTTCCTGTATTATCCTGTTTATAACGGTACGAATCGTACGGTATATTTATTCTTTAGTTGCCATTTAACAAATACTGTAGACATGTGTGCAATAAAACAATGTGAAAACCTCTAAATAACCTTATGCAAGTAAGTTTTGGTTTATTTTCTTGCATTACGCTGCAATCAAGTTCGTTAGTAGGGCGTGCTAAATGATTTCTCGATAGTCGCAGAATGGGCAAAAAGAGGTTAACCTGGTTCCGCAAGAATCTTCGTATTCACCAAGTTCACTTTTGTTTCGCTGTGTATGTTAAAGATTTATGCATTATGTGGGAACAATATAGCTTTTATGTCATTAAATAATTATATGAAAAAAGAGAATGTGCAAAGATTTAACATTTCAGCTGCTATAATTTCGAGACATATTTTTAAAGTAGGGTCCAATGTGCAATGAAGCAAAGTACTACTGAATATTTTTATTAATTAAATTTTTATTACATTTTGTATAACTTAAGCTTTCTTTCCACACAGTTTTCACAATCAATTAAATTCCTTATGGAAGTTCGCCGCCAGTTCATAAAACATTTACACAGTTTCTGAGATGTATTATTCTCCCTACAATTCCAGCACAGAAGAAATTGCGTTCGTTTTAAGCGAGGAATTCAAACTGGTGACCCGGAAGTCACCAGAAGAGTAGTTGAAAGACAACAATTGTGAATCTGAAACTTAATATGATGCTAGCCAAAACAGATGACTCATGTTGACCTTCAAGAAGCTTTCGTACCTACACCGTAAATGCCCTGAAAGATAGTCACAGCTCATTTTCAATAGAGAAAACGTTAATGCCTGAAACAGCTACAGGTTTACTAGATGTATTGGTGGCGGATGTTTGCGACGAGGTGCCAAAAAGGTTAATTCTACTCTAAGACAAATACTCGAAAGACTGGTAGAAAAGTATTTTAAGGTTCGAAGGCTTAGGTAAAACATCTGATGTGATACATTCACACGACTTTCTCTACCTTCTATCCTTATTAGTGGGTATGCAAAGTATCCTTACTAACCTTATTACTTTCACTACTACGTAGAGTAAGTAAGCGAAGAATTGCATTCCACCCAAAAATTCTATAGTGATATTTCTCCGAAACACATGTTTTGAGGTGCCCTGAGTCCAAATAAAGATTACTGGAAACATGTCCGTGAGTGTGTCTGTCTGTGAACAACGTAACTCAAAAACGAAAAGTCAGACAAATACCAAATTTGATATTTGAGTTTAGTATCTTCCAAGGATGCGACACGAAGATTTTCAAGAAAATCCCCAATCCCAGATTATCCTTTATATGGAGCATTTTTAGAAAATTTTGATTTTCTTAAAAATGGCTCTAACGATTTTGATTAAAATATCAAAGCCTTATTTTCGAAAGTTTTTTACTTTTACAAACGCTTATTCTCCATCTCCTTCACATTAAGCGAGATAAACATTTGCAGAAGCTATTTTATTGATAATTTTCTTGTAGGTGCAAGGGAAATATGGTAGGACAGTCAAACCTTTTAAGATCTGGTTACTATGTGAAACATTCCATTCTCTTTTGCATGTGCAGAACATAAAAAAACGAATAACGAATTCCCATTTGAGAAAAAGTGCAAGTATTGGTAAATCCAAAAAAATAACGAGGAATATCTCGGAAATGTTTCACTCGTCAAAAAACAAAGTATATGACACAAATTGTGTGTTTTAACGAGCTCTACATTTTTGTGTTGAAAAAAATTTGTCTTCTCTTACGGTTTACCAGTCATGCAAAAGCCATTCAGAATGAAGAGGAATTTTGGGGACATTCCCAGAAGATTCCAGATATACATTTCATTTGTCATAAAAATATCTTAAAATATATGATATTTTAATCAAAACGTTAGAGCCATTTTTGATAAAACAAAAATTTTCGTCAAATGTTCCATGCAAAGCGCAGTATGGGGTGGGGCATTTTCTTGAAAATCTTGTGTCCATCTTTGAACGATACTGAACCTAAATACCAAGTTTGCTATTTATCCGACTTTTCGGTTTTGAATAGTGCTGTTCACAGACACACACACACACGGACATCTTTCTTAAAAAAGTGCCTTTTTGTCTCAGGGGACCTCAAAACATATATTTCGGGTGAAATCTCGGTATCGAATTTTTGGGTGGAAAGCAATACTTCCCCTCACTTACTATACGTAGTAGGGAAAGCAAAAATGACTCGATCATTCCGACCGATGATTTTTCCAACCCAAAAATGGGAGGGGGGTACTTATAGGCTGTGAAAAATTTCAAAAAATTGAAAGGTTGGAAATCAGATGTTCCGCGAATATTTCACATCCTGTTGCTTGAATATCCATTATTCACAGGGGCTATACAAAATTATAATTACAAGGGGTAAAGAGAAGAATTCACCACAAAAATCGTCTAGATCATTTTCCAATAATTGAATAAAGAGCGGGGGGAGCAAGTAAATGAAATTATCAATTCGTCATTGGAGTTTAAAAAGCTGAACATACAACGTCAGGTAAGCCAGCTAGTGCATCCAAGATGTCAATGGTGCTCTAAGATGCCCTAGTATGTAAATAAAGTTTAGAAGTGATAACCAAGTTCACAAACGTGAGCGATATATGGAGAAAAAATGTAATAATACCTCTGTAATTGTATTCAACCTATTATGTTTATCTTTTATAGCAATCTCGTATACGTATTTATACAGCGACTCATTATTATTGTTGCTGTGATATACTGTTAACTTCATAAGACTTGAATTGTTAAAATGATCGAAAATAATAAATAAATAAATCCGAAATAGGTGCATTACACATTTCATTATAGATACAAAGAGAACAGTGAGAGTCAACTGTTTGAGAACTGCACGCTATATGCTGGCCTAAAATTCCACACTTTTTCTATGACATCACGAGAAACTACTGAAAATCGGTAGCACTTTAAAAGAATGGCTATGTGTGCAACAATTCGAACCATTAATAACGGATATCTCGGAAATGGTTGATGCCATAAAATTTTGTTTGAAGTAATTTGTATGCTTTAAAGAGATCTACATTCTTTGTGTAGTAGGTTTTCGTCTTTCTCTTAACGTTTACCATTTATACAAGATTATACAAAATTGCTTCCGAATAAAGACGACTTCACAGGCTATTCCCAGAAAGTTCTAGATATACATTTCATAATTCATGTAAATATGTTTAATATACAGCATTTTAATCAAAATCGTTAGAGGCATTTTTTATAAAATAAAAACTTTCGAAAAACGCTTCATGTGAAGTGTGGTTTGGGTTAGCGGTTTTTCTTGAAAATCTTCGTGTCGCATCTTTGGAAGCTACTGAACCTAAAGTTTTGTATTTATCCAAATTTTCGTTTTTGAGTTATGCTGTACACTCGCACCCACAACACACCCACCCACCCATCACCCACACACACATACATACATAGACACGGACCTTTCTCTAATACTACTCTTTTAGGTTAAAGGGGCCTTAAAACATGTATTTTCAGTGAAATCTCGGTATTGAATTTTTGGGTGAAATTCAATACCTTCTCTACCTACTATATACGAGGTAAAGAAAGTAATATTGGAAACATGCACACATAAAAAGGAAAAGCGTCAACTCAAAAATTCTGATGCCTTACATTCACATGACCTTCTTCATCCACTCTTCTAGAAACTAATTTTGCAGAACTTTAATTTTTCCTCTCTTTCAAGTTAATCGAGACAAACGTTTGCAGAAAAGGTTTAATTGCACATATGGTATAAGTAGAAGAGGGACTGAAGCAATACAGAGTTGCTATATCACTTTCTCTACTACGTATAGTAAGTAGGGGAAGTATTGCATTCCACCCAAAAATTCGATACCGAGATTTCACCGGAAATACATGTTTTGAGACCTCCTGAATCCAAAAAAAGCATTTTTGGAAACATGTCCGTGTGTGTGTCTGTGTGTGTGTGTGTGTGTGTGTGTGTCTGTGTGTGTGTCTGTGTGTGTGTGTGTGTCTGTGTGTCTGTGAACAGCATAACTCAAAAACGAACAGTCGGATAAACACCAAACTTGGTATTTAGGTTCAGTATCTTCCAGAGATGCGACACGAAGGTTTTCAAGAAAATCCCCCCACCCCAGACTACCCTTTACATGGAAGATTTTTCGAAAATTTTAATTTTCTCCAAAATGGCTCTAACGATTTTGATGAAAATATCATATGTTTAAGATAATGTCATGAGAAATGAAATGTATATCTCGAATTTTCTGGGAATGTCTCCAAAAGTATTCTTCATTGTGAACGACTTTTGCATAACTGGTAAACCATAAGAGATAGACAAAAATTTACTACACAAACAATGTAGATCGCGTTAAAATACACAACTTATGTTATATACATTTCTTTTGTTGAGTGAACCGTTTTCGAGATATTGCTGGTTATTTCCTTAAATTTTTCAATACTTATACTTTTTCTCAAATGCGTTATTCATTTTTTTTATGTCCTGGACATGCAAAGAGAATGGAATGCGCCACATAGCAACCAGCGTTAAAATATTTGACTATCGCTTAAAAGCCACCCTATTCCCCTTGCATCTACAAGAAAATTACCAATAAGATTGACATTTCGATATCTCGATTAACATGAAGCATATGGAGAATAGGCGTTTGTAAAATTAGATTGTACAAGAGTAGAGAAAGTCATGTGAGTGTAACACATCAGATTTTTTTTAAATTCAATTCTCTACACGATCTCGAGAAACAAACCAATGGCGGCTTAGCACTTCAAAATAAATTATGAAGTGTCTGAAAATGCAACACCAATAACAACAAATATCTCATAAATGGTTAGCGCTACAAAATTATTTTACATAAATTGTGCGACTTAATGAGATCTGCATTTTTTGCATAAAAGTTTTGTGTTTATGTCTTATGGATTACCAGTTACGGTAAAAGTCTATAAAATTCCTTCAGAATGGAGATGACACATTATTCGGAGAGAATTCAAGATATAGATTTTATTTTTCATGTAAATGTCCTATACATCGAACATTTTAATCGACCCAGTTTTCACATTATCAAAAATAACGAATGATAGTTTAGGTTGGGGGTGTGTTTGAAAATCTTCGTCTCGCATTTTGGGAAGACGAACATAAATACCAAGTTTGATATTTATCCATTTAATTTTTGAGTTATGCTTTTTAAATGAGAGCGCGCGCGCACGAACGAGCATACACGCAAAAATACGCCTGATTTTAAAAAAATACTTTTTGGATTCAGTGGACCTAAAAGCTTGTATTTCCGATGAAACCTCAATATTGAAATTTTGGGTGAAATACAATAGTACTTACTTTAGATAAGAGGTAGAGATAGTAAAATTGGGATTTCTCGGAGAGCAAGAATGCAAATCACGTAATAGCATTTCTCAGTTCATTAATAGATAGACAAACACTTTAACTATATGAATGGGCATAATTTGTAGGAATACGATAGCATAAAGTTATCCCTAATACCACTAGTTTATACCGCTTTTATTTTTATGATGGTCTTTATTCAAATCACCGCATAACACTAAGGTCGTTTTATTTATAATGAATTGGTACAAATGCAATTAAAATATTAGTTTCTCCATTTCAAAGAACTTCTCGCACTTCGTAACACAACTAAATGAAATTACAAAATATTTAACTGTGTAATTTTTCCATGTCATGAGCAATGTAGGTAAGTTAGTAGCCGGTTTGACATCCTGTGATTTTGTACGTTCCTTTAAATTAGCTTAAATACTAACTAAATATAAATTCATCCACAGGATTATTCAATATGTGTTATTTTAGTTGTCTATGGTGGCCAGATGCACCCAATCGGATCGAGTTCCCTATTAATTTCCTTGGCGTTCAAGGTTTCAGTGTATTGGTGTTATAAACATGAATTTCACTACTAGTTTTGCTTAACCATCTCTTTTTGATATTTGCAATAACTGTAAGGTGCTTGGAAATAGCAGAGCTTATAAAGGCGTGTGCGAAATTGAAAGGTTTGGTAATCACTTCTAGACTTGAATTTAATCCCTTCACTCTCGACTTGTTTTGTCAGAAACGATGTCATTATTTTTTATTCTGACGGGCTATCATAGTCATTGTTGCCTCTGAAGTTATTCTGAGGTCTGTAGTTGAGTTCACTTAACCTCTGAACAGCAGTTGCGACGTTTTACAGCCGGAGGAGGCTAAGTTCGAATTCTTACGTCGAGGCCCACGTACGAGTAAAATCAACGGTGATTTTCATGTGTGGATGTTGACACTACTTCCATAGCACAATAATGAAACGCCAACGATATGTTAACTCTCCGAAATGTGCAGGACTAAAGGTAGAACATTCTACAAGATATAAAGTTTTATATTTTGGAGCACAGTGATTTATAATTGAATATCACTTAAAACAGCCAAGGGGAATAAAAACATTAAAACTCACCGAGTTCTTTTTTCAAACTAGCTCATTTGTTAGCTGTTCTGAACTGTTAAACACGATTTCGAATCTTCCACACAGTTCTTTTGTTGTGCTTTTATTTTCTTCCTTGTTTTGGGCGTAGGATTTCACATAATATTGTCCAGTGTATGTAGGGTAATCTCAAAAACTGTTCAACCGATTTTGATAATTCTTTCAAGGTTGAAAATTCTGTTATTTTCATGGTTACGAGCTCTAAAATATATCTGAATTATAATTAAAATACTAATTTTTTACAAAGCCTATAAACTAGAATACGAACACACTGGGGTTATAAAATAACATATTTAATAATAAGGCTTTCAGTTTTTGGTCCATAAGACACAGCAAAACGAGAATATAATTTTTAATAATACTCAGTATGATAGCCTCTCTTTATTTCCTTAGTATGTTATAATCAAATTGTATAAGGAGAGGGAATTTTTTCGGCTAATATTAAAAAAATTTGTCAACCGATATTTTATAATTAACAATCGAGAAGATTATTTTTCTCGATAGTCGCAGACTATGTGTCTTTTTCAGAAGGGTGGGCTGGTAGTGGGGAATCTTCATATTCACCAGCTTCACCCCTATTTCGTTGTAAAAGTTTGAGTGTTTCTGTGTTATGTAAAACTGTGTAGCGTTTATGTTAATAAACTATTATTGGACCAAAGAGAAGGTGGAGAGGTTTAAAGTTTCACCTACTGCGATTATGTAAATAATTATTTGACAATTCGGACACGTGATTATACCAAAGGTTACTTATGGGCTATGCAGTGTTTCGTAACTTGGAAGACTGTCGGAGGAGGTTAAGGGATTCAGATGTTCGTCCGCAGTTTCACATCCTTTTGGCCAAATATCAGGGAATGTTTCATTCATCGTTAGGAATAGCCGGGGTTGTACGAAAATACACTTATAAGGGATAAAGGGAAGGGTTCACCATAAAAACCTTTTAGATAATTGTACAATTACTTCATAAAGAACGGAGGGGATACAATTAAATTAAACCGTTATTCCAATTTAAGACACTGCCGTGCAACGTCAGGTAAATCAGTTAGTATTAAAAGTTACAAGTAATATGTAATATCTAAGATTTTCAAAGTCACTCTTAAATAATTAACACTGATATCTGTGGTTTTCACGCACATTAAGAAACATTCCACGCAAAACAATAACGTGCATGAACTACTACAGTATAATAATTCTATTAATGTCTTCGGCTTAATGACAAAGAATTAAATGGAATTGTAAAAATGTAGCAGTACCAGATATGAACCATAGATATTCGGGTTCACTGGTCTGTTACGGAGAGCTAGCTAACTCGGCAATCCCGCTGAGATGAAAACTTTCTGCATCACCGCGTTTTCGGATAAACATCAAACTGTAGTTCTTTAAGCTCTCCATAGCTTCTTTGCATGTTTGAAACATCTGTTATTTATTGCTGATTAGCCACAGGAGAGCAAAACTGTATTTCTGTATTGCTACAGAAGAACGTATATTTAAACAAAATTGCCATGATTTCATAAAGGACTATAATCTGCGTGCCATGTGGTTAGGAATACCCTGGAGGCCACTGAAATATTATCGTCACAGAAAGTGTTTCAATTTGTATCTCTTTTTTCACCCATGGAATATAACAGAAAATTGTTAGAAAACACATGTTGACTTTCCTCTTCTTCTTCCTCCTCAAGCGTTGTCCGTTGCATCTCCAAATTGGTCGATCCTTCCTTTACTGCGTCTTCCTATTTGTCACTATCTTGTGTACTATAATGTCGAGTTCTTCTTGGATATCTCCCGCTTGGCATTCATATATGTATTTTAACCAGTTATTTCTAACATTGTTTATATTATAAATGCATAATTCTCGTCTTACTGTTTCATTTCGTCTTGTCACCGACATGATTGACCTTAAAAAGAATCTCATTGCAGTTTCTTGTATTCGACTTATATCCGTTGAATTTTATAATATTTAACTCGGGCAGTTATAATTTGCAAATATTAGCAATTTAAAAAACATTACATTCTATTTTATGACCCCTGTACATCAACCATAATGAAACCCGTATAAAAGTTTTGAAATCAGCATGCATAGATTATGCAAGAATAATAAATTTAAGCTCAATATTTCATAAATTATAGCCAAAAAAAAGACATCGACTAACCTGTAGTTCAGGCATTGTTGCTTTATACTAGGAAGGAATATATCAAGACTGTTACCGCTAAAATATACATTTTTCACTGCTTTTACAAAGCATTTAGCATAATATATTAGAAGTATGTATATAATTTAACTAAAGCCTTTGGGCAAGAGCTGGCAGGGAATTATTTCTGTATGCTGTATTTTCTTGGATTTTAGTGTGCGGACAGACATATTAGAATTAAATATACCAACACTATAGAAAACCCAGGTCTACCAACTACAGAAAAACGCTGTAAGATCTTTAATTATTTGAAATGGGTTGTAAGTAAGATTATTTCCCTCGTCTCCTAAAATGGATGACTTCAATGTTTTGAATCAATCATAGTATCGATTTACCTTGGCAGTGTTCTTTATTTCATTCAGTCTTTCTCATTAAGCCTGTTTTGTGTATAAATATTTTATATTTTTATGTCATACAAATAATGTTGAACAATACTAGTTTCTGAAAAATTCAATGTCATTGCCGGGATTTGAACCACAGATCTCCCGGTTACCATGCGGTTCCTCTATGCACTAAGTTACTAAGGCTAGATACCGATGGCTCCATTAATTCACTTAAAGTACTTAAGGTACTGTAAGTCGCCATTGGGCTATGTTATCTCAATACAATTTGAGATCTCCTTGTGGTTTATCGGAAAAAATGTGAATCATTTGGGGAATTTAACTCATATCGACATGTTGCCATGGTAGCTCAGTGGTTAGAGCAACCGGGAGATTCGTGGTTCAAATCCGGCGATGGCACTGAATTTTTCCAGTCGTGTGATTCTACCTTTCCAACCTTGTCCAACATACGGCTTGTGCTTGTGTGGAAGAACAACTAATTCTAATACTTGCTTCGTTCGTGTTTTTCCTTCCTTTTAATTTTGCATGCTTCTGTAAAACGCATTTTCAAACCTACTATTGTCAACTTCATAAAGTAGATCAACCTTGTCTTGCAAGTTCATAAGCTTCTTCATTTCCCTCTATGCCACTATGATCCGACACCCAGATGAGTTGAATATCACCTGTTTTGTCAAGCTTGTGAACATGTTTAGGCAGTTTAAAACTAGTCGTGGCGTTACCATACAGCCTTGAGTGCAACCTGGCACAGTGTAAGTTTTCCTTATGCTTTCATGTATGCATTGAATAATAGCATACATTTCTGTTTCAAAATAGTAGCATATTCACCCACGGAAAAAAAACTTGTTGAACCTTGGCCTTATGCCATATACTTCAGATCAATTCCTGAGTCATCCTTTGAGCCGTTCTGTAAACCACATCAAGTTTTCTTACGAGTTTTCAGAGTTTTATTCGTCCAACCTTCAGGAACAATAATAATCCTGAAGCTCTTTATAAAGTATTTAATTGGAAGGAAAAAATTTCGATACGTCAATAAGGATATATATTGAATTAATACCTACGGGATCGATGAAATTCAATATGTAGAGGAATCTAGAAGTAATGAGGAGTTAATGTAGTAGGAGGATTCGATGAGCGGGCACGGATCATTCATGTTTTAGACAAGCAGATCCTACAGCTTTGACCTGTTGTCGCTTCGTAGTTGCGGCCTTCGGCCACAACTGCTCCGCTCCTCTACTTCTAAAAAGCATCCCTTGGCTACGCTTTGCGGCTTAGGGCCCTCAACGTTGCGCTACGCTTTGCAGCTTAGGGCCCTCAATAGCGTTTGCAGCCTGGACTCATATATCGAAGGTTATTAAAAATGGTGGGCCTATTGACGGATACGAAACAATATCGAACTGGAATTATATACACTGACTGCACTTCTAAAGGTATATCTACTATGTATATGCTAATTCTTAGCAAACCTGATTCTATTTCAGGAATTCTAAATTGCTTAGTTGCAGTCTATAGTGTGTCATTCTTGCCTCATTAACCAAATGCAATGGAGTCAGGTTCAAGAGTGTTTCCAGTGCTGCAGTAGGAGTTGTTTTCATAACTCTTGTAATCAACCCTACATGCTGTTCTTTGAACTTTATTTGATTGATTTTTGGAGCCCCTGTTTGGAGGATCTTAGAACACCAATTGAATGTTTAAGCGATATTAATAAGACAATCTGATGTGTTACACTTACATGACTTTCTCTACTCTTGTACAAACTATTTTTACAAACGCTTATTCTCCATATGCTTCATGTTAATCGAGATATCGAGATGTTAATCTTATTGCTAATTTTCTTGTAGATGCAAGGGGAATTGCTAGGCTTTAAGCAATAGTCAAATATTTTAAGAGATGTTTGCTATGTGGAGTATGGTTGCATTACCAGGACAAAAAAAATGAATAACGAATTTGAGAAAAAGTAAAAGCATTGAAAAATTTAAGGGAATAACAAGTAATATCTCGAAAATGGTTCACCCAACAAAAAAATGTATATGACATAAATTGTGTATTTTAATGCGATCGACATTTTTGTGTAGTAAAATTTTGTCTATCTCTTATGATTTACCAGTTATGCAAAAGTCGTTCACAATGAAAAATACTTTTGGAGATATTCCCAGAAAATTCGAGATATACATTTTATTTGTCATGAAAATATCTTAAACATATGATATTTTAATCAAAATCGTTAGAGCCATTTTTCAGGAAATTAAAATTTTCCAAAAATGTTAAATGTAAAGGATAATCTGGGGTGGGGGATTTTCTTGTAAACCTTCGTGTCGCATCTCTGGAAGATACTGAACCTAAATACCAAGTTTGGTGTTTATTCGACTGTTCGTTTCTGAGTTATGCTGTTCACAGACACACAGACACACACACAAATACAGACACACAGACACACACACACACGGACATGTTTCCAAAAATGTTTTTTCTTGGATTCAGGGGGTCTCAAAACATGTATTTCCGGTAAAATCTCGGTATCGAATTCTTGGGTGGAATACAATACTTCCCCTACTATGTAGTAGAGAAAGTAAAAATGTTACATTCACACGACTTTCTCTACGTGATATAATTTATTTTTAAACGATTTCTACAAACTATTCCTACAAATACTTATTTCTCTACATTATGGTTATACAGACAAACTTTTGGAGAAACAGTATCATTACACTTACTTGCAGATACAAGGGAGATAAAGGAAACCGAATAAATAGTCAGATGTTTAAAAGTGGGACGCTATGTTGTGGCTTTGAAATTCCATACTCTTTCCATAACATCCATAATAACTGAATAGCGAAGCACTTAAGAAAACTAAGTTTTGAAAAATTCAAAACAATAACAACGGTTATGTTTAAGGTAGCTGATGCCACTAAAAGAAGTTATTTGAAATAAATTCAGTGTAATAAAGAGATCACTATTTTTGTGCAATGCGTCTTTTTTGTCTCATGGTTTACTTGTTATACAAAAGTTGTACAAAGTTCCTTCCGAGAATGAAGAGGAATTTATCGGAGTCTTCCTTTTTGAATTATGCTGTTCACAGACACGGACACATACACGAACCTTTTTCTAAAATATTTTGTATTTGTATTTAGTGTTCTCAAAACATGTATTCCCGGTGAAATATCGATATAGAACTTTTGGATGGAATGCAATGCCTTCTCTACCTGTTAGGGTCCATAGAGATTAAAGTTACTCAACACTCTTCTTTACAGGATAAAGGAAAACCTTATCCGTGTAACTCAACCCCAACCTAGATTCGAACTCGGGACTTCTTAAATGTGAGGCAGATACGCTACCCCATACCAAGAAGCGGGTTTAAAAAGTGTTGTTCTGTGCTTTGTCGGATGGAAAACAATCAAGAGAATTAGAATTTTCTTGTAGGTGGAAGCATGACAGTTTATTTGAAAACACTCTTCACGATGCAAATCTGACAAGTGGTTTGAATTGTAGTATGACAATATTCTTATTTTAAGAATGAGATGGAAGTGAATAATTTGTCAAAGTCTCAAGAACTATAGTACTAGTTTTATTTAGTAAAAAATAGAAATCATTACCACAGCGTCTTCATTAAGACATACACCGGAGCGCGGTCATGTCAATGCCGGCAAACGGCGTGCTTCCAGCCACGGTCGCGCTCTAGTGGAGGAACGTCCTTTTGAAGCCACTGTATAGCTGCTAAGAAATACTTTGAAACACTTCACAAACTAAACTATATTTGAATCCTGATAAAAGTATATACTTATGTTTGTCTTACTTTTGTTATAACTGATAAATAAACTAAATGTTGAAGTGGTATACTTCTGTTATATTTATTTGTTGAGCCCCACGTTTTGGAAGCCAATTTGCGATGGTATTATTAATGTTATTGTTTGTATTTGTGTTTACTCCAAGTGGCGAAGCCATTTTGTGACGTGATTCTTTGTTAGGTTTGTTAGCTCCATCTGGTGTTAGCAATTTGCGGTCGTATCAGTGTTTGTTTGAAAGAATGCTACTGTTATTTTATTTAATTTTTGGTTCTCTGTCCTCCGGCTAGCTATGATCTTTTTGGTCGAGCACTTCTCTTTATACAGGTTGTGTAAACGGAAAGGAGTCTTTTATCCAAAGATAACACTGATGAAGGAATTTGTTTTACACTTTTATTGTCGAACACATTCACTATCACATTTACACATTGATCTTGACACTCGCCAAACTGAAACTGTTATAATAACTTATTTACTGATCATTCTTAATTCACGTACTTCAACTTTTTGTATCATTAACTTCACAATACTTGAGATTTTTCATAACTCTGATACGCGTAACTTGCGAATCGATAGCCGACGTGTACTTTACAAATATTTTCGGTGAACTGACGGGGTCTATCTCTAACCTAGCCCTTTTTATACTCCTACACTCCGATATGCCTAAAGATTATAACTGAGCTGCAATTGGCTAATAAAACGCGCCAACATTAGCGCCTATTTTTTATCCAATGAAAATTATGAATACATATGCTCTAGGGAGAATGTTCCAGCAAATTCTAATAAAAAACGCGCCAACATTACGTAACTTCCTCGTCTCTAATAATGATAAACAGCTCACCCCCTCGCTGCATTATTGCACGCTATTATTGTCAGTTTCAGTAAGGCAGTATAAACTTACTTCCCAACAATAATTACAATCAACAAACATCTCAAATCAATGTCACATAATAATGCATATTCATACTATAATCACTCTTTACATTTAAATAATTTGTACAAATTACTGCATCAATGTTTGGTTTAAAAAAATTATGCAAAAAACCCTACGATCACTATTATAACTGTGCTTCCTTTTAACGTTTCTCAGAAATTTTATTTTATCGTTACTGATGCTGAACAAAAAATGTAATGAAGTCCTGGATTTATTATAAAAAGCTGGATTAAGATTTGTTACATTATCAAGAAAAAATAGCGAAACTCAGCAAAATAGCAGATTTAAATTTCAAAAGTTTTCACAGGAATACCAAAAAAAGAAGAGGGAAAGGAGGAAAGCTAAAATTATCTACAGCTTCGTTCAATTTTCAAAAATCTATGAATTGTGATAGTGTGATTTATATGAACGACAGAGCAATCTTTACAACATAACTCTGCGCACAAATTATACCTTTAGAAAACTATAAAATGCTGATATAATAATAACTAGAGGATAACTACCCTAGTGCTTTTGAGACCTAGAAAACATCGTACCTCTAGCTGGAATAAATAGTACCTAAGAACAACAAATATACTATGTTCTTAATGTTCTGGACGAAAATAAGAATAATGATAAACATCTTTTTAAATTGATATAAAATAGGAATTGGAACATGTCCAAAATGACACATCAATTTATAATTTATATCCTCAGGATTTGTCTTTATGTTACGTAGAAGCACTATATTTCAGGAGTTTCTTTAACATTTTAATTTCAATTTTATTTGTATTCTATAGCACTTTAAATTACCTGTTTCATTGTTGTAAATACTCTTAGAGGTTTCCAAGCCGTACCAACACCTTGAAACTAGAATAGTAATGCCAATTTAAGAAACAAATATAAACTCGCGAAATCAGAGTATTTTAAAAGTTTTAGACAGGTATATTTTTGTAAAACCAATAAAAAATTGGAAAGGTAAAATCAGATGACTAAAACATTCAATGATTCAGTCATCTGATTCTACCTTTCCAACCCTCTGTGAAAGAACAATTAATTCCAACAAAAAATTATGTGTTGGACAGGGTTGGAAAGGTAGAATTAGATGACTGAAAAATTCAATGCCATTGCCGGGATTTGAACCAGCTAGATGTTTTCTAGGCCTCAGAAGCACTAGGGCAAGATATCCTCTAGTTATTATTATATCAACACTTTATAGTTTTCTAAAGGTATAATTTGCGCAGATTTATGTTGTAAAGATTGCTCTGTCGTTCATATAAATCACACTATCACAATTCATAGGTTTTGTAAAAACTGAGTGAAGCTGTAGACAGTTAATTATTTTCCTATCTGCAAATAAGGAATTGATATCATTGGAGCCAAGACATTGGTGAGTGCCGATCTCATTGTGCAATTTTTTTTTCAAGAAAGCTAATAGAGTACTAAATAAGTATTTTCATCAGAATATGCTAACAAATGATTCTACATATACTGACTTCATAGAGCATGAAATGTTTCCTTCAAAGACATTTATGGACTAGTTCTGATTTAATAAATGACAAAAATATCTTCTTGTATTTTATATTGATTGAAACAAGCTTAATAGGTATGGAATTTTAAGAATTCATATACACAGAGGCTTATACATATATCTGCGCATCCGTATTACACTATTATATTATATCCTCGTGATTATTTGAATTACTATAACGAAAGTACAGATAAAATTGTTATATAAAAAATAATCATAGATTAATAAATCCTTAATTTTCCAGGGAAGTCTATGCTTTAAACCGTCTGAAATTTGCACTGATACCCAAGAACGCATACAGTGATTTGGAGACAAAATTATACTCAGAGAACGAGACAATGTAAAATGTTATTTCTATGCCTAAATGTGAAAGGTTGCTACCTATTAGGAAACTACAATGTTATAATTATCTTTCCACAATTCTTCAGAGAATCATATTTTACATGGAAAAATGAGAATATGTTGTAGTTATGCAATACCTAAATGACTGGAAAGCCTCTTCATAAACTATTTGTAATATTTCAATACTGTAATGGTATTTCTACAAACATTACAATCTCCAATACTTAATATTATAAATCACTAAATCTAGTAAACTACTTGATTAAAAGGTTTAGTTTATTCTCTAACTAACCAAATCCAATAATTTTCATAATACTCGAACTTTAATCACATTATTGATTTAACAATATAAATTCCGAAGTCATACCTGGCAGAAAATTATTTTGGAGCAATATAATAGATAAATAGCAATAGTATATGTATGTTACAATCAAATTAAATTTAGGTTATTGTAATACTAGGTGTATCATGCCCGAATTTATATGACTTACTGGTAAATGTGTACACTGTTCAGAAACATATGGAAATTTTGGCAATAGTTTTTGCCTGAAACTTTCTATAGGAAATGTTCATCATTATTATTAATTTTTGTAATTATTATCTTAATTGTTTCGTGTAGGCATTTTCACTGCACTGATATGGAACTACATAAGGCAGGGATCCCCAAAGTATTCAAACCGGTGCCTCCCTTTGTAGGCTTCGCAATATCAACGCCTACAGCATTTGTTTTTTTCTCTAGAAATGCATAATTGAGAATCAAGCAGAAAAAATAGAGGCATATAAAATTCTCAATAGTACAGCAAATAATTTAAACAACAAACTACTGAAACAATGGAAACTTTAACTCCTAAGTTAATTAATCAGTTATGCTCAAGTTTATAGCAAGCATTTGAAAACAATTGGAATCCAAAAGCACGAAAGAACTCTTCATATTATTGGCTGGTGTTTTTGTTATTTAGTTATCCTAATCTATTAAAAGACAATATTGTAATCAAAATTAATAATGAAATTCATACTTCTGATACAAGGGGTGAACTTATTTTCCGTACTGAAACATTTGACAACTAGAGAGTCTATAGTGATCCGCATATTATGGGGCGCATCTGCTTGATAACTAATCTACATAAAATCCAAATAAGGAAAATTTTAAAGATCAATTAAAAGCAATCCTGGGTATTTCATGATGTATTGTATATATAATTCCAATCAATATACATTATAATATATTATAAAGAAATTTCAACATTAGCAATGTTAGAAGGCTAGTATTAGAGCTATTATTTGCTATAACTAAACAGTATTCTTTGTATGCTTTTTAGTATCAATTTCTCTATTTATCAGGCAATTCCATATTACAGTTTTAAGGAACGTTCCTTATTATTTTGTCACATGAAGCTCTATTACTATTATGGTCATATTTTAAATAGCTTTGGAAGTAAAAAGTAATTTATATTATAATACTAATTAGTCAAAAGTTCTTCATGGTGTATAAACTATAATTTTGAAAAATAAACATGTTAAGGTAAATGAAGCAAGCTGGCATACACAATTTCCGTTACTCACCTGGCTGTCCCAGGAAAACTAAAAACTTTTGCATTAGTTTCCGTGTTTGTCTTAAAGGTCGCATAACTGATAATTAATAGGTATTTTTAAAAGTGTAGCAAAAAAGTTACACCAAGTTTTTCATTATTCTTTCTGATTTCCTGCTGACAGTTTGAACAAGAATGGTTTGTGACTATCGCTTGGAACATTGTTAATGTGCAAGTGTGGGTTTTTAGCATTTAAAGGGCATGTTTGACCCTACGTATACAAACATTTAAATATTAACGTGCTGGATTTAAAACGTTGTTTGACAAAATGCATAATATCTAACTGAAGCTCAAAAATAAAATTTTTTTAGATAGACATAAGAACCAACAGTGAATTTTTGAAATTTAATGAACACATTTCACCTGCGGGCATCCGTAATAAATATTTAACCGGCAGTAATTAACAAAATGAACTTAGAAGTATCTTGAGGTAAATTTACAACAAAATGCGATTTAATATTTAAAAAAAATTGTAAGCCAAGATTGTTTATTTAAATTTAAGTGTACAGGCATTAAACGTTAGCAGTCGCACGAAGTCAACATATAAGCGCTTTTTAATGCAAAGGATGCTGAAGAAAGCAGAAGAAGAAGCAAGGAAACAATGCTGCAATAAAAAAGAAATTAACGTGATAGCGTAGAGAAACTTAAATTAGTACACAAAAACTAAGCAACGGTAAACCTGATTGTGATGAATTGTAACATTAAAGAGAGATTAATTTGTGGTATGATTTATAACAAACTACAAAATTTTCAGATAAATTCCTTGAGTAGTTCATAAAAACAAAAGCTTTAATGATGTACAAGAAAATATGCTTAAGGTGCAGTTTTCAAAATTTAGGATGAAAATTTCAATTTTATGTTCCAAACTTGTCTCTCCTACAAAATTATCAAATTGAGTTGCAAGGAAACTATGATTTACTGTATACAGAAGGCACAATCTGTGCTAACGAATGGTGAAAAAAATAATCAAAATATCAAGCATAGAAAGGTGATTTTAGACCTCAAAACAGCATTCCTTTGTTGGCTGACACATTAATGATTTTTTCCAACTCTTCTTAAAGACACTAAATTTGTTACAGCAAAAAGCCTATATTTTTAATTTTCGAGCATTTTCACAGCAAGCAGTAATTTACCTTATGATGAATATGACAAAGAAACATTATTTCGTATGAAAAAACTAAAACCAGCAAACGTTAAATTATTACGAGTGTTAAGTATGCATTTTAAAGGATTTTATTGTGTAAAACGAATGAATAAGTAGTTATGGAATGAAATAATTTGCCAACTGTTACTGCTTAGTGAAATTTCTTCTTAAAGCACAGCATTTTAAGACATTTTCGCTGTTATCTTTATAAACCATCTAATCCAAACACTAACCTCACTTATAAGTAGAAGAAACAGAATTTGAAGGGAACAGCTATTCCACTATTCTGTGTTATCGTGGTAAATTCTAATAACTGCAGGTAAATATATACAGTTTGAGACAAAAGTGGGAAAGTATGCAAAGATGTCTTCCTTTTCTCTGTTTAACTAAGCAATAAGGTAACTGTATAAACAATTGGTAATGGTGAATATTTTCTACGTTACCCACTGTTACAATAATGTACCTACAAATAAGATTACGAATTATCTGGTTTAAATTTATGTAAGTGGTTGAACTTAATAGCTTTAATCTTGCTTAAAGTTATTTATGAGAACAAGAGGGAATCAAACGAATTACATAAATGTTTACAAGCTATGGTTCAAACGCAGTAAACTAACCTAAAGCTGTTTGCATTTTTAACCATCGTACCACGAACACAGTAGGTAGGGAAGGTATTGCATTTCACCCAAAACTTTTATGCTGAGATTTCACCAGAAATACATGTTTTGAGGCCCCATGAAACAAAAAAAAACATTTTTAGAAAATGGATCACGTACGTACATGTGTGAAAGCATAACTCAAAAACGAAAAGTTGAATGAATAATAAACTTGGTGTTTAGATTCATTACCTTCCAAAGAGGCGACATGAAGATTTTCAAGAAAATCTCCTACTCAAATCTATTCTGAACATGTAACATTTTTTTCGAAATTTTTGATTTTCTAAAACATGCCTCTAACGATTTTGATAAAAATACCACATATCAAGGATATTTACTTGATAAATAAAACGTATATGACTATTTTCTGGGAATAGTCTGTGAAGTCCTATTCATTCGGAAGAAATTTTATATAATCTTGTATAACTGGTAAACTTTGCGCAATAGACGAAAACCTATCCGACAAAAAATATAGATATTTTTAAAACATACAATTTATTTTAAATAATATTTTTGTGGTATTAACTAATTCTGAGATATCTCTTATTAACAGTTTGAATATTTCAATACTTAGCCATTCTATCGATTTTCAGCTGTTTCTCGCGATGTCAAGGAGAGAGTATGAAAATGTTAAGGCCAGCATATAGCGTCCAGTTCTAAAACATTTCACTATCGCTGTTTTTGTATATATAACTAAATGTATAATGCAGCTTTTTCCGAAAAGGTTTATCTGGATTAAAACTAAGTAGACATGAAAATATATTTTCGTAAGGATAGTTTGTATATCCACTAATAAGCGATAGAGCGTAGTGGCAATGTGAATGAGCACATACGGTTTTTTTGTTTGTTTAGGACACCGAGTTTCCTCATTTATGCTACAAAATGTTTAATAATTCTCTGTCTTTCCAATAACAATAATTATTTTTTTTAGTTTACAACATTTTGAATTTGTGCTCAATTGATGTACCTCTGTCAAAGACAGAAGATAATTACAATTAAAAAATTGCCTGTTACATGTGAAGCAGTATAAACCAACGAAGCGTTGTTCACATTTTTTGTACAACAGCTTAGAATCTCTAACGCTCGGATCTAAGTAGTGCGGGGCGGGGCTATGTTTGCTGCATTGCTATTGGTCGCATTATGGTAGCGTTAGAATGACGTCGGCGTACACAAAACGCAATCACAATATCACATTCTGCTTCACAATCCCCTTATATGTTTCGCGTCATTTCCTTTTCTTTATATACCTACCATATACACTTTTTTCCATCTGTTTTTTTTTTTCAATTCTAATTACTTCAGATACTACTCTAAACTTCAATGTATTCAAATGTGCGTTTCACATGCGTATGCTTAACGAAACATATACTGCTTCTAAATGTAAATTAGTTTTCTTGTTCCCTAGATTCTATGTGCGTTACAATGTGCTGAAAACGCAAACCATGTTAGAATCAGGCCTATAGGTATTAGTCTGAATTACCAATTACCTTATATTCCTGTGGCAAATTATATCATCAGGATGATCATGTGCTACTGCTGTTCCTCTCTTCTTCTTCCTCCTCCTTCTTCAGGATTTAAAAATTCTGTTTTGTCGGCATACAAATAATTTGACAAAAATTTTAGGTGATATAAAGGCTATTTCGTTCTCCCTGTAGACTATGGTCCCAGGTATTTACTTTATAAAATCTGTTTAGATGGTATTTCCAAATAACTATAGTGCTCGTTGATGCTTGATTACAACTTTTACAACAAAGCCGAAATTTAATACGAAAAATTGTTGCACTTTTAAATAATTTCTACGTTTTCACACTTTTAACAACGGAGAAAGTATTGTATTCGAAACAAAATTTCAATTACACTAGCAAAGTAAATCCTACTGAAGCCAATTATTAAACTTCGTATTCAATTCCATTATTTTTAAAAATTAAAACAGGAAGTAATATATTTAAATAACTCCAGCATGATTGTCTCCATGACAACAAGAATGAGATCAAGAATATTTCCAAAAGTTTTGAATTAAGGTAATAAATTTGAAATCTTTTCAAGATAAGTAGAGCTTATATTGATATTTCTTGTTAAACATTAGTGTAAGTTGTGTATCTGGGAAATTATGCGGTGAAAAATGTGGAGTCACTGAATTATTGGTTGTTGTGTGTTTGAAGTTTCGAAGGTGGAAGTTTATTTTAGTGCATCACCTGTTTAACATACATAAAATGATAGACTACTCTTTATTTTCGCGTAATAACAAAAATAGACATGTGATATAACGATTCTATATTGTTTTAAAATTTCACATATTTAAGTCTATATTTGAAACAATATATTGAGAGATATTTATGAGGTTTAAGCTGTGTAAAGAGGAACCACTCTTTGTACTGTGAATAATAGAGCATATAAAGCAGATCTGTGAATTACTGAAGGACATTGAAAGTGCTGTGTTTCACATCAATATGTTTTCTTTCTCTACTTATTTTACGTCGCTTTAACTACTTGGTTATGTCGCGACGGATCTGTTAGGAGATACCTCGTGGCTTGGTATGTGGCGAACAGTCAACCTTCTAGGTCTCATTTCTGCTACAGCCAACTTGCTTAGTTACGTGTACACAGAAATCTTAGCGCCAGGCAACTGTACCCCTGCTTCTACACGTGCCGGTTAGATGACATTATGGTGCCGTTCAGTCTACGTACCTTCATTGTCTGTGGATAGATAATGGCAGAGCATTCACTATAGCACCTATTTTTATTTTCACTTTTCTCTGCCGTGTACATAGTAGGTAAAGAAGGCATTGCATTCCACCCAAATATCTACATTCAATATCGAGATTTCAACGGAAATACATACAAGTCCTCCCCTCGAATCCAAAAACAGCCTTTTTAGAAAAAGCTTCGTGTGAGTGTTTGTGAGCAGCATAACTCAAAAACGAAAAGTCGGATCAACACCAAAAGTGGTATTTAGGTTCAGTACCTTTCAAAGATGGGACACGAAGATTTTTAAAACATCCTCCATCCCAAATTACCCTTTACATGGAACATATTTTGAAAGCTTTGATTTTCTAAAAAATGGCTCTAACAACTTTGATTAAAATACCACACATTACAGATATTTACATGACAAATAAAATGCATATATTTTGAATTTTCTGGGAATAGTCTGTGAAGTCTTCTTCATTCGGGAGGAATTTTGTATAATCTTATATAAGTGCTTAGTTAAGCGACAGACAAAAACGTTCTACACAAAAAATGTAGATGTATTTAAAACACGCAATTTATTTCAAATCAGTTTTTTTGTGGCATAAGCAATTTCTGTGATATCAGTTATTAAAGTTTCAAAAAGTTCACTACTTGGTCGTTCTTTTAAAGTGTTGTCAACATTCAACTGTTTCTTGCAATTTCATGCAAACAGCACGGAATTTTAAGTCCAGCATATAGCAAGCTGTTCTTAAACATTTGAATATCACTGTTCCCTTTGTGTCTATAACGAAATGTGTAAAATAGATATTTGTGCAAAGGTTTGTTCGGATTAAAATGTAGTAGGAAAATAAGCCTCAGTAACAAAAGTTTGTACACACACTAATAAACACATGGTAGAGAAAGTCATATGAATATATCACATCAGATTTTAATATGGTTTTAGACCTAAGGTGGAACTTTGGCTCATGGTATTAAATATCCTATCCGTATTTATCTTGGTAACTAAAGGGAACCATGAAGAAACCTTAGTCGGATTGATTGGCTCACGGATTAGAATCTGGGACCTCCGGAATGTGGATACAGACCTTATTGTCTGAGCCATCCTAATTGGTTTATTTTATATATAATATTATTGAGCAGAAACTCTAATAAGTGCTTGTTAATCAGAAGAAAAAACAAATTTCTTTCGTTTTTCCACCAATTGTATAATGGTAGGTACACAATCAGAACTAGACTTTGTTTTGTAAATCTATGTTGATTTTAGGATACCAGTGTTTCCATTAATTACCTCAATCTAGTGTAGGCACTTGATATATTTTTAAATATTTAAAGCAAAAGACTGAAGATCCCTGAATCTCCTACACCTATTGTGGTAACCTGGACAAGCACTTAACCCGGAATCATGCATATTTCTGAATATAATTGATACCACTGTAAAGGAACTTACCTTAGTGTCGGCATATGTTATCTGCTCTCTTTTCATGAAGATTCAGGCCCATATGTGGTGACCTGAAAACACATATTAGCTTATATAAATATATCGGGTGAAAATTGTAAAAATACTTATGTTTTAGGTACATTTACTCAGAAATTACTGGAAGCACAGAAATAGAATTTTTACTACACATTAAACTATACTAGTGATACTAGTTAAATATAAGAATTTCTCGTTATCAGCACTATATTTTAAACATTCCTTCTTTTATCAAGAAAAAGAGTTACAATTTTTATTAAGATTTTAATACAAAACGCTAATCATATTAAAAATGACAATATATGAAAATAAAATTTCAGTGTATTTAACGTATTATCTAATGCATTGTTTAACCTCTAGCTCAGAGTTTTAAGAAGTAATTTACATGGCATTTGGAAACTTCAACATAATTTTAGTATATACAAAAAGTATTTATTATTTATAATTTTTGACGGGTATGTGACTATTGTGTTGAAAGTAAATGCAATAGAAAATATTAGCTCCAATGTTTTATTTGAAAAATTAAATATTGGGATCTTCAAAGTTAACATAGCGGCACACTAACCTGAAAAATTCGCAAATTCTATTTGCGTATTTTTTTAAATGTTAAAATATTTCAAGCACCCAATAAATACAAACGCTTTTTTTTAATCACAAAAAGAAAATATCAAGTTAAGCTTCTTAGAACCTAAATTTGTATGACTATCTTAATATCGTTTTTTATCTAAACCAAATGTGATAGCGTGTCAATAGAAGTTTAATTTTTCAATAGCTGCACCTAACGCTGTAATGATATTTTAGCTTCAAACCTAAAAAGCCTTCAAAACAGAAATACATTATTTGTTGTCTTGCACTTTGTTTCCTGAAATCAATAATAATTTGGCCTTATTCAATACTCTTACCTAAGATGTTATTACGGAGTTATTGAACTATGTTAACTGCTGTAAGTTATATTTTAAACAGAAGACTAAACAATTATTTGGTATTTCTTTCCTTAATATGTAAAGACTGAATCAGCCAAATAGATCATTCAACCTTCTAATTTACTGAAAATCTGAGACTACATAGTAACAGATATAGCGTTATTAAAATGTTACTAATGCAGATAGTTTGCACATAGCGCTTAAAACGACAATACGATTGCAAAATTATAAATGAGGCAACAAGCAGCAAAGCAGATCAGCTTCAGATTGGAACATTTTCTGAAAATTTTAACCTATGTTTCTTATGGGGAATAATGTGGAGAAATAACACTTCAAAACTTGACCTTCAGATGACAGAAGCTACCTTTATTACCCGAACTAGTTGACAAGAATGGGATTGTAAAACATTGACACGAAACTCAACAAATACTTTACATTTATTGTCAGTTAGATTTTTTGGATTCACTAAAATATTTGTAATGCTTGAAAATGCCAAGTTTTTAAAAAATTGTAACTTATTTATAGTCTTGGAAGCTGAACGAAGTAATCTATTAGAAACTTTATATCGTATGTTAAAAAGTATTAGATATAGTTTGTTCCCTGCAATTTATTTCCACGTTGAATTTGTCTTAAGGTGGTGAACCATATTTAGTAGACAAAAAACTTGAAATGTAGAGGAAAGGTCACAGACTTCCTCTACATATTTAATTTTGGCTGCTTAATTTCGGAATTACACTTTAGTAAGTAGTGTTGCTAAATGTGTCCAGGAAATTTTTGTAGATATATATACGAGTAGATATATATATATATATATATATACCATGCACTGATACACGAATTAAACCTTTTGAACGAATATTATTTTTGAAGAATAAGCTAGATAAATGCAATTCCATGAAAATAAGAACATTTTCATAGAAATTTGTGTATTTTTCAACAATTATGCTGACTAATGGGAAAAAGGGGAAAAGTTCTTATTTAAATATGTGTAAACATTCTGTCAAAAGAACTGCGTAGAGGCAATATATCTTCTTCTTCATTTTTACTTCCAAGATGATTATTAAATGTTTATATTGAATTAAAACGTACATCTCGTGAATTAAAATGTTTGTTCAAAGTTCTGCCAAACAGTGCAAGAGTGTAACACTCACACGTGTCCTCTAATATTGACATCTATTGCTATCTCTAGTAATATTACAATCTAATATTACCCAATTGTATACACCATACAACAGTCTGCCTGAAATTATTTCAAATTTGGCAGTATGGACTTAGTTACATGGAAAGTAAGGAAGCAATACGGTTTTTGTTTGTTATGAGCTCATGTGAAAAGGGGTGAAAATTACCTTTTCTCAAATATCCATTGATGCCAACAGTTAATGCTACGAAATAAACTTATTTGAGATGAATTAATGAGCTGTAAAGCTTTTCAGAAGAAGGCGTTCGTCTCTATCTCGTTTTAGATTAAGTGTATATATAGAATTCAATGAGAGCAGAAAACTACATGTGATATTTAGAACTGTAAATATTATATTATTTTCCTTAAGGTTTTGTACCTCTCACGGAAAGCTAGGTGTTGAAGCAAATACGGCGTTAATCAAATTTATGAATGGCTATTGAAAAATATCTGATGTGTTACACTCACATGACTTTCTCTACTCTTTTACAAACTATTTTTACAAACTCTTATTCTCCATCTATTTCGTATTAATCGAGATGAACATTTGCAGGAACGATCTTTTGACATGCAAAGAGAATTACATTTTACACATAGCGACTAGTTGTAAAAATATTTGACTATCCCTTCTTTTGTATTTGCAAGGATAATATAGAAATACAGTAGCCTTTAAGCATAGACATCTCTCTTAATTGCTATGTGCAGCACCATTCTCTTTGCCACAGATTAAATCTCTTTGCATATACAAGATAAAATAATGAATAACGAATTCCCATTTGAGAGAATAAGTATTGAAAAATTTAAGGCAATAACAAGCAATATCTCGAAAATGGTTCACTCAACAAAAAAAATGTATATGACATAAATTGTGCATTTTAAGGCGATCTACATTTTTTGTGTAGTAAAATTTTGTCTCTCTCTCTTATGGTTTACCAGTTATGCAAAAGTCGTTCACAATGAAGAATACTTTTGGAGACATTCCCAGAAAATTCAAGATATACATTTTATTTGTCATGAAAATATCTTAAACATATGATATTTTAATCAAAATCGTTAGAGCCATTTTTGAGATAGTTAAAATTTTCGAAAAATGTTCCATGTAAAGGGTAATCTGGGGTGGGGGGATTTTCTTGAAAAACTTTGTGTCGCATCTCTGGAAGATACTGAACCTAAATACCAAGTTTGGTATTTATCCGACTGTTCGTTTCTGATTTGTGCTGTTCACAGACACACATACACACACGGACATGTTTCCAAAAATGCTTTTTTTGGATTTAGGGGGTCTCAAAACATATATTTCTGGTGAAATCTCGGTATCGAATTTTTGGGTGGAATACAATACTTCCCCTACTTACTATACGTAGTAGAGAAAGTAAAAATTAACCAAATACTATGTACTTTGTAAAAAAAAATTGCATTTTTGTTTCGTTTATAAATAATTCCAGAGTTACGGTTTAATCACTAATATCATTCCTTTTATTAATGGAATAGCAGGCATTTTCTATCAAAACGTTAATTTGATACAGATATGCACTTCATTTGATGTAATTTCCTTAAAGGCTTAAATTGTTTTCAAATAAGAACATCATATGATGTGATTACTACAAGAGCAAACTGTTGATTGTGTGTTTTGCAATATTTTACTTTCTTCTCACATTTATAGCTTATTTATATTTTGAATATTAATAATTATTTTCATACTTTAATCTTAAAATGAATTCGAGCACAGCATTTTTAAAATTATAGTACTATAAAAAAGTTGTTTGACATGAATTCTGATCTCCTTTGGTTTACAAGTTATATAACTCATACAAAATACATCCAGAATGAAGAAGATCTCACAGGCCATTCACAGAAAATTCAAGTTGTGCATTTTATTATTAACGAAAAAATGTCGTTAACATTTTTACAATAAAAACACTAAGGTTATCTTTGAGAAAATATTTTTTTTCCTTCATGTAAAGGGTATTTTTCCTGAAAAGGCTTGTCTGGCATGACTTAGCAGCATCTGACTAAAGCATGATATTTCAAATTTTCAAACTTTTTATTTTTTGAGTTCTCTTCACATATAGATGGACAGGCGTAACACGTACACATAGGGAGCCTTTTCTAATAATGATCTTTTGGTTTCAGTGAACCTCAAAAAGTGTTTATTTTGTGAAATATGGGTATGAAACTATGGGTGGAGTACAATACTTTGTCTAACAACTATAGATATGGTGGAGAAACTAATTATAATTCAGTTGAAACGAAACCAACATGGGTAGCCGAGGTAGTTAAGGCACTTACTCGTGGACGGGAGGTCTGCATTTCAAATCTCGCAGGGACCATAATTCTTGACGGAGATTCTTTCCACGTTTTCCTAAAGTCCTCATAATTGAGAAATACCGAGAGTACCCTAACTTAGGACTAGAGCTTTTCCTTTCCAAGTTTCCTTTTCCAATTATTATTTCACTTTATGTATCATCAGTGTCCAGCGTGGTGCCGTGTGTAGCAAGAACGGGCGTTAAACACTACTAAAAAGCCTGGTAAGAAGCACGCCATACATGTTTGCAAAAAATAAACATAAAAAAGGTGACAAATGCAACATTTGTTTAATACTCAATGAACCTGTCCTTAGAAACTTAATGTTTTAATGTAATTTTTAAAGCGATCCGTTTCTATTGTAGTATAACATATAGATGGAAATTTAATGGAGTTTCTCAAATCATTCCAACAGCTCTATATTTGTCACACAGGCTATTTTTACATCAATACCTCAAATTGCCTAAATATTTTACCTCGGGAAGACATGGAACTACTTAAAGTAATGATTGTCTAAAATTTAGAAAACCTACAGTATGTGTTATATCTTGTTGAAATTCTGCCATTTTTACACATGAATGAATTCTTTTGCCATATTTAAAAATTATAGCTTGTAAGATTATTTTAATATTAATTTTTATCGTATAAACTCATTGCTCTAATAAAGGTGCTCCACGCGATTCATTTTTAAAAATATCCACATAAGAATTTCAAGCTTTACAGTAAACGAGTTTACAAAAATGTTTATTATATCAGATATTTTTATATTAATTTCTAATTACTGCACATAAATTATTGCTTTTTGTAATCTCCAAAATTCTTGATTTTTCAAAAGTTAATAATTTGTTTGTCAAAATGGAAGCATTATTTTATAAAGATATGTGGCTATTTTCTTTAATGTACTTTTGATAGAGAGTATAACATTTTTGAAACAAATTGGTAAAACCTGGACCATGTGGAACATTTTGAGTATGGAAGAATGCTGAAAAAGTTGTGGAGGAATCGAGGCTTAAAGTTGTGCAAGTTTATTAATAAACATGCGCCTGTGCATTTTTAGCTTCAGTTAATTGCAGCAAGTGAAAAAACGAACGGACATGTTTCCTTAAGCTTTAGAATTCATATTCTTTTATTACGAAAAATTAATTTTTTTTATAATTACATTTTTGGTCAAATTTTACAGATGCATTGCCTTAATGTTCCACTTATAAAGATGTGGATAATAAAAGAATTTTTTCCCAGAGAATAGAGCAGCGATACGAAAGGTGTAAGGGGTCAGCTGGCCCTAAAGAAATGAAAACAAAGAAGAAAACAAGTGATGGTTAATTGTTTTCCTCAAGACGAGTGACTTTCACTTTCCCATAGCCTTGGGTGCATGAGCATCATATTTTTGTTTACCTCGAGGGTTCATAAAACACTCTTGTTAGACTACGTATGGAGAAGGTGCGTTACACATCACTGGTCTCCTGGGATACAGCTGCAGCGATTGGTAAGCTTAAGTTAAATCTTTCTATTAAGATTCTTTAGTTGTCAAAAGGGGAAAAATGTTTGTACAACTAATAAGCAGGGCCCGGATTCTGATGACATATGTTATCCTTTAATTGCTGCGCAACAGACATTGTTAACAAGTACCTTTTTCCATATCGTGGGTCCCATATTATAAAAAGCTGATGTGATACATTCACATGACTTTCTCTACCCTCTATTATTTTTATATCTACTTCATTTTAATCCAAATAAACTTTTATAGATATAACTACATAACATATTTAGTTATGGATACAAAGGGAACAACGATAATCAAATGTTTAAGAACTGGTGCTCTATACTGGCCTTGAAATTCATTACTGTTTCAATGGAATCACGAAAAGCAACTGAATGTTGATAGGAATAAAAGAAGGCTAAGTATTGAACAATTCGAACCATTAATAACGGATATCTCGGAACTGGCCGATGCCACAAAACGGTCATTTGAAATAAATTGTATATTTTAAAGAGATATACATTTTCTGTGTGATACGTTTCGTTTATCGCTTAATGTTTACCAGTTATACAAGGTTATACAAAATTCCTTCCAAATGAAGAAAACTTCAAAGGCTGTTCCCAGAAAATTCAAGATATACACTTTATTTCTCATGTAAATATCTTTAATATAAGGTATTTTAATTAAAATCGTTAGAGCCGTTTTTTAGAAAATCAAAAGCTTCAAAAAATGTACCATGAAAAGGGTATTTTGAGGTAAGGGGATTTTATTGAAAATCTTCTTATCACATTTTTGAAATATACCGAACTTAAATATCAAGTTTTGTGTAGATCCGAATTTTCGTTTTTAACACATAGACAGACACACACGTACCTTTTTCTGAAAATGCTTTTTTTTTAATTCGGGGACCTCAAAGCATGTATTTACAGTGAAATCTCGGTATCTATTTTTGGGTGGAATTTAGGAGGCCTCAAAACATGTTTAAATCTCGTTATGGAATTTTTGGGTGGAATGCAATACCTTCTCTACCTACTAATGTCTTAAAATAGAAAATGGCATAAAATAACCAAAACATTATCTAATACTGGTGAATTTTTACTTTATCCACCGCATACATAGTTTAATACGTCTTTTTCTTCCATTGTAACTATTAAGCCCTTGCTGTTATGAGGCTTTTGAAACTGTTCTATCCAGCTTCTTCGTGGTCGTCTTATGTCTCCGTTCATGTGGTTTATACAATAATGCTTGCCTAGGAAATAGGTTCATATCCTTTTTAGCCTTACGAGTATTCTGTTTTTTTAGAGACCGGGTAACCAGCCCGATGCTGAACCTCCACCCTGAAGGACAGGGTTTATTACTGAAGTTCGGGCCCTGCTAATAAGTTTTTTATAGGTAATCCCACCAGAGGTAACGAATTTATCTGATGAAACTTGTGACCTCGAATCGGATTTATTAAGTTGTTCCATGACTAAAATATAACAGTTTATATAAATAATAATTCCTTTATTACTTATGTTGTTTGAAAGATACCACTGTATCAGGTGTCAGATCACGGCACGCTAATTGAATAAACAATCGAATGTGTTATGGAATACTAACGAATACTACAAACCGTGGTAAAATGGTTAAAATTAGAACACTATTTAGATACAAGTGTTTCAGGAACATAATTTATTTATAAACTGTCACTACTTGAATGTGAATGATTAAAAACACAATTGTGTAACGTAGAGTATCAACTACTGCATACTAATAGTATTAAGGTTCACAAGCTGACATTTTTCTGATAGAATCCCATTCTTGCAATAATCTTATAAGATAAACAACCGTAATTGGTCGATATCACAGACATTACAAATAAAATTGCATTAGTCAAGAACAAATACACGGTTATGAATGGAATAGTCATTACAAAACGGTACCATGTATGTCTTAAGCAGATTCATTTGTATCTATAACATTTGAAGTGATTTCGGAGCAGGAAACCCACTAATAGTTTCAGCTAAAGAGTCCAGAGTAAAAGTCTGATAAATATAAAACTACAAAGTGCTTGATTCTTATGACATTTACCAGTTAAACCAGCGCAGCTTGAGATGACATCATTGAAATGACCAATAAATAACTTTACAAGTCCAGAAGCATAAACATGCATTTTGGTCAAAAATGCCTAGGGCTAAAGAAATAGAAGAAACTTGCGAAAATACAATGTTGTGACTTACAAGGGACCTCCCTGGAACCATAATGTGTTCGGTTTCATGCTCAATAAAGCCGACCCTCCTTAAAAATGATTTCGTATACTTTACTTTACTGCCATTGTTGATTATAAAACCTGGCATCAAAGTTTGACAGTTATAATTTGGTTCAACATTGCTAAACAAAAGATTGAGTTTTTGTATCTGATTCTATCATTACGCCATAGATAGATTTCATAGACGACGTCTGATGTGGTTTTTTATAAAAGACGATTTTACGTGGCGAATTCGCTTCTACAGATCCGATTTATCATCTGTTTGCTTCAACTGGTTATCATTTGCAACTGTAAATGTCGTTTTGACTTGCCCATGTGTGAGCGTATCGTGTTTCCAAAATAAATTAGGAAGAAAAAATTTGAGGACACTTTGAAACATGAATACCAAAGTATTTTATAGACAACACAAAACGTATACGACACATCTCTCAGTCTTCGTAAGAAAATTTGGTTTTTAAAACAACAGATCACGAAAACCACAACTTCTGCATTACTTCGCTGCATTGTACCCCTCACAACTGTACAGGAATATATTGTGTCAAAGAACATGTGATATTAAAATAAACTTATTGTTTCCGTTTAGGAGCCATATACTTTTTTGATTGATACTTTTTTCTCCAGGTGGAGTTTTTGCTAATGGAGTGAAAAAAAATCTCGTCTATAATTTTTGCCTTTTCTGTTACATCTGGGAACTCTTTGATTTATTTTTAACCACAATTGTCTAGTAATTTTATAGTATTTAATCAAAACCATAAGCATTGTTTGCTTTCATTTTAATTCAAATAGAGAAGTCTGTTACAGTATAAATGCAATTAAAAACAACATGCTTTAGCATATTTCACGAATATAATTTTTTATATATCTTCTAAGCAGTAGAGCTTGCCGTATCCAAACTTTTTCGTAGTAGCCATGTTCTAGTCAAATATAGCAGAATTAACTAATAGCAGACGCTTCCTTGTTTACTTTATAGTATATATGTATATATATATATATATATATATATATATATATATATATAACTAAAACTAGAAAGCTTTGAAAAATTCTTAACATTAAGTTGCATTTTTTTCATCATTTTCAGACTAAATGGAGTGAACTATGGACTGCCAATAGCACTGTATTTAAAGATATATCGTAACACTATTTTAGGAACCATGTATTATTATTAAAGTTTACAATGGACCTTTATGCATCTTCAGGATTTTAACACCGTCTTCAGGCTTATTCAAGTCAAGAGATGTGGTATTTTCCAGATATGTTCGTTTTGTATTATTCGGCAAAGACAATGCCGCGGCACTAAATCAAATTAAAGATAAAGTTTCAATATTAGTTTTACAAAAAATTATTGTTGAGTCATTAATTTATGTTTACCGTTATTGAAAATAACCAGGACAAAATGGAAACACTGGTTATTGGCTCTTCAGAAATAATTGAGAAATGAGTAGAATGTCCCTAAGTTGGCAAAAAGCACATATAATAACAAATTTCTCTGAAGTTTGTATACCACAAACAATAAATTCAATTAATTTATCGTTTTTTTAAATGGGTGTTTACAGTCTGTTCCGATTTATGATCTTTTCTTGCACCTTTATTTTATCATGAATCCATTCCTAAGATGAACATCGAAATTCTGTAGAAAATTAAAAAAGGAGTTGGTTAATTAGGCATTACCGAGCAACTAGAAGATATTAGCAGTTACTTTATCTGCATCACCATTTCATTGCGAAATCGTATTTCCTTCCGTCTTACCGCAGTTCTTTCGGCTTTTCTTCGGCCGATCGGATGGGAATTGTAGGCTAAGTCCAGGAAGCAATAACTTAGGTCACATTAAAATTTAGCGAAGTGAATACTTCTAGCAGCAGACAAATAACACACTAATAGAAAATGATGCATTTTCAAACATTTCACAGGCAACGTATGCCTATATCGCTGCGATATCGTCAGGTAGAATAAGATAAGTATTTTCTTTGTGTAAAGCTTATAGAAATCAGTAGAATACTTTTAGGAAAGTATGGTTGAGGGTGAAATAGCATATTGTGATACGACTGTGCGAGGTGCATTATTACAATATGGAGGAATAGAGTGAAAACCCGAGGCGAAATCGATTCTCTTCTATTTCCGAGATTCTGTCATACATTTCACTCACATGTATTGAACACTTTTTGTACGATCGTGTGTTTTATTATCTTGAATGAGTTATGAATAATAAACAATTTCTAATGAACTTACCATTGTCACCTAGGATTTCCGGTATCGCAATGCTGCCAATTCAAGAAATATAATAATACTTAGTAAGATACTATAGTTTAAAAGGCTCTCAGTCTTTTATTTGACGGTTAATGTCGTGACTTAAAGCGAGTTGTTTGAAAATATCGATAAGAAGGATAATAGAGATTCAGTATTTCAAGAAAATTTGAAGTCAGAGACATGGATTATGAGGACGCAAGTATTGAAGATGCATGGAAAATTGGGTGTGCGTCATTGATTACTGAAAAATCAAAGATGAGGTATGAAATGTTCATTTACTTTGAATTACAGTTAATTAGTTCTCAATAATCTTTAAAATAATATGTTATTCTGTTTTAAGTGTGACACTCACTGTAATGTGTTATTACTGATGACTAAAGATACTTAAATTAAATGCTCAAATGCATGGAGGTTGGTTCCCTTAATAGCTGAAGTAGTTTATCTCTTCAGTTATTTGATTACTGTTTATTTTTGTTCCGACAGGTTCTTTGCCTCAAAATAGCAATTCTTTTGTTTTTCCCTTGTATATTTTCATATTGTGTTGTTCACAGATCTGATTAACCTTAAAGAAGGGTTATAAAGGGTAAAAATTTAAAGTTGAGACTATACAATATCTCCAAAACTAAGCGTTGTAGAAAGAAATGTCTTGAATAAAACTTGCTTGATATTATGGGAGAAAGTAAATGTCATTAGTGCTTTTTATTTGGAGGACGTTGTGATGGTCATTTTAGGGTCAATTTAATTTTTTTTAAATGGGAATGTTCCTTTTATATGATGTTTTATCACTTCTCATAAAAAACCTAAACAACATTTGTATACATTACTTTGCAATTGTTCTTCCACCAACGTAAATAACAACGAAAATTCTGAATGGCTGTATACGAAGAGCGCAATGGATGGTTGGATCATCCATGGATAGTCATTTGAGGATGAAGTTACGTCTCGAATTGAGAACATAATTTTTTATTGTTTCCTTATTCCTTACCACAAAATAAACAGTTTTTTTATATATCATTTTCTAATGAGCAAGCATCATACAAAATGTATGTTCCATTTAAAAAAAATCAAGTGACCCTAAAGTCACGATCAAAACAAAACACGGCTAATGGTATTTACTTTCTGCAATAATATCAAGCAACTTTTATTAAACACACTTCTTTCTACAACTCTAAGCATTGGAGATATTGTACAGTCTCAACTTAAATGGTCCACCCGTATATATAAAACAGTAAATGTAATAAACAATAATGAACTAAATTGGTATTTGTGATGATAAAAAGCAATAAGAGATAGCCTTAAATTTAAGCTATAGAAGCTAATTGTGGTAAACAAATTCAATACAATAGCAGTTAAAAAACGCCAGTACCATTAATTTAAAGTAAACACAACTACGTTCATTATATAATCATACTATCCATAACTAATCACTTATATTTCCTAACCTGAAAGTACATTGAAAATAAGATGTCATAACTATTAATTTGCTCCTGGAATCCCAGAGAAAACAAAAATTAATAGTAGTAATGTTGTTGTGTATTGGGAAAGCATGGAAAGGAAACCCAGGTGGCGTGGCATGGCATTTTCATGTGAATTATCCTCATTTAATTACCCTTAGTACGTCTAGATAGCAAAGAGATGATCATCATATCGTTTCAGACGCCATCTGCTGGAATAAGAGTACTATCTACTTATCCAAGGATATGTTTTCTCAAGCTTATGGTTTCTCAATGACATCTAAATATGGTTTTAATATTATAGTTTTATTATTTATTAAAATGTAGTGATTTATTTAGTTTACAAGTTTAGTGAGCACTGATTTGGTTAGCATTAACATAACTCCCTACTGCAGAAATGGAACAAAATTGTAGCTGATTTAGAGATTAAAATAGCCTTGACGAAATATAAAATATACGTTATATTTTTTTCTATTTATTATACGTCGCTTTAATTACGTGGAAATATCGCGACATTCTGTTAGGAGATAGCTCATCATGTGTCCACAGAAGTCTTAGTGATAGGCAAAAGTAACTTTGCTAAAATACGTGATGGGCACATAGCAGGTCCACAGAGACCTTAGTGTAGGAAACTGTATATCTGCTCCTATACATGCCGGGTAGATGGCAATAGGTGCCGTCCATTCTACGTGCTTTCATTATTTGTAAATAGATGGCAGAGTATTCGCTATTACTCTCCATTTTCATGCTTACTATTATTTTAGATCTAAGGTAAGACTACGTCGTACGGATTTACATTGGCGACTGCTGTAAAACTACGAAAGAAAAGAAAGAAAAAAACACATTGGTCGGAATTTGAACCCGCGGCTACCCGAATGCTGGCCACAGACATTATCGTCTGAGTCCTCCCGCTTGGCATGTTATATTCCTATATTTTTCTCATTATAATAAAACGTACGTCAACCCTCCGCTCAGGTTAAAGTTTTAGATAAATAATTTACGAGTAACCTTTTCTTTTATTTTTGCTTTCTCTACTACATATGGTAAGCAGGGAAAACATTGTATTTCACTAAAAATTCGATGTCGAAATGTATATTTTAAGGCCTCCAGAACCCCAAAAAAGTATTTTTAGAAAAAGATGTGTGTGTGTGTGTGTGTTGTGACTGTGAACAGCATAACTCAAAAATGAAAAGTCAGATAAATACCAAACTTGGTGTTTAGATTCAGTACCTTCCAAAAATACGACACGGAGACTTTCAAGAAAATCCTTCCACCCCAATAATGTTCAGATAGAATCTCTTTCAAACTGTTTAATTTTATAAAAACTGGCTTTAACGACTATGATTAAAATGCCATATATTAAATATATTTATATGAGATATAAAATGTAATTCTTGAATTTCCTGGGAATAGCCCGTAGAGTCATCTTCATTCGGAAGGAGTTTGTATAATCTTTCTGTAACAGTAAGCGTTGAGTGACAGGCGAAAACGCACTTACAAAAAATGCAGATTTTTTAAAAACACGCAATTTATTTCTAATACATGTTTTTGTGTGGAATTAGCCATTTATGAGATATTCATCATTAATGGTTGGAATTGCTTAACACTAGCAATTATTTCCAAGTCCCGCCGATTTTCAATTGTTTCTCGTGATGCGATGGAAACAGTGTATAGCGTTCGCTTCTTAAACATTTGATTATCGCTATTCCCTTTGCATCTATAACGAAATGTGTAATGCAGCTATTTCCGCAAAGATTTATTTTGATTAAAATGAAGTAGATGGCAAAATAAAGTTTCATAAAAATAATTTGTAAACCCACTAAAAGCGATAGAGGGTGGAGAAAGTCATGTGAATGTAGCATCAGATTTTTTCCTTCATCTTCTCGTCCTTTATTTTATATTTCAACGACTTCAGGATTCTTATAGAAATTAGTTTACCAGAACTTTTATACTTAAAAAAGGCGCTGTAATGTTTTGAATAATAAATTTCCAAATATACATATGCCCCAACAGTGAACAAGCAATAAAATAAACACAGATACTAGTTTGCTAATGCTATAGTTTTCTGATCCAAAGTCAATTTAGTGACATGCTTTCGCAATGAAGTAGCATTACAGTTTCGAAATATCAGTGAGTGATGGTAGGAAAAATGCATTTATGTGTAGTATTGAGTAAATATAGACATAATGTAATTATCATAATACTATGGTATATAGAAAATTGGGAAGTTTTACTTAACCAGGTAGCACATTCACTTTTTATGGGGTAATCCAGTTTTACCATGCATGGAAACACGACATAACTTCTCATAAATGTTACTTAGGACTGAGGAAAAATTATTGCACTGTTAAAACTACATGCTCAGGCTATGTTTAAAAAACTTGAAAGTAATGAATAAAGAAATTTTAGAAAGACTTCGTAGTTATTTCTTAGCTTAAGAGAGGGGGAGTTATGGGTGAAATTTCCCTTTTTTACCGTTGTTATTTTATGGAATTTACATATATAGTATAGTAACCTATTGTTATTTTTGTACAAGTTTAATAGTCCTTGAATCATTGAAGTTATTTTTAAAAACGTTTACTTTTCATAATGTATCTTTTCCCACAAAAGTTAAGGCACGGGCTCGAAGTAGTTATTTACGTAAATGTATAAAAGGGCAAGATTTTTCATAACCAGTAAGATGTGAATATTAAGATGTAAATATCGAAAGTAGTCCTGAAAGAGACACTTTCCTGCTCTTGCGTGCAATATTTTGTTTTACTATGCTTTGGAGACGTAAAAAACATGACATTTTAGATAGTATGAAACAAAATATTGTATAGTATCTTTAATGTACATAAAATGTAGCAGTAAAACCATAATTCGAATATTGGGTGTATGACAAGTTTGAGAAAAAGGTAATCCAGTAATTGTAAGAATATCATTTTATGCCTAAACGACATACTTTATTTTTAATTACGAATTAACAAGTTTAATCCAAAATAGGGCTATGTAGCCTTTAAAGTAAGTTTTCAAAGCATGCAGTAAACTTTTCAAGTTTCTGTTTCTGACTTGAAAATTGTAGCATTTGAATATGAGGTCTGCAGTAAAAATTAGAGAATAATTCCTTTAAAGGTAGCTTTCCGTACTTAATACGAAGTACTTAAAATGAGGTAATTGAAGATACTTGCAAGCGTCATTAGGCTCTTAAAGCTTTGCCTAACGTGTAGATTTAAATTACGATTATTATTCGATAAAAACAAACAATGGCATTCTTCATACGTGAACCATGATTTATTTTGCTACTGCATTAAATATTGATTTCAGTTCTTGTTTAATGCACATTGAAATTAAAGATACTTAGAAATATATTATGTTTTAAATGTTAAATTCATAAATATAAATGTGATTACATTTTATTAATATTGTTACTGAACGTTTCGCTTTACCTATTAATTGCACTGATGTTTTTCATAGAATCAAGGAATATGCTATTATTATCTAATAAATGGCAGCAATAAAATTAATTCTTCGTGAAATTAGTGAAGTCATTATTCTCATTTTACTAAGAACACGAAGAAAATAGACTTTCTAACATGAAGTAAAAATAGCGTGACACTGTGTTGTGTGCAATCCAACTAACACAAGTAATTCTAACTCTACATTTTCTCGGGTTTCTAGTCAGATAAGTAGATGGTATGAAACAGACGTTTCGAATGTGTTTAATATCTTCGTCTTCAAGATAAACTGATGATTTCTTATTTTACAAATAGTTCTTTAATTCTTTTGAAAGGAGAAAATGAAGAACAGTTGGAAAGGAAAAGAGTTTGTTTGTCTCGTGATGGAGGGAATGGACAGTTAAGGGGAGAAAGGATTTAGCATGAGAATTAGGTTAGGAGTTCAAGAAGAAGATTGCTGGGGTCCCGCACTAGCACCTCGGATAGTTGCGCAATTATTGAGTAGTGAATACGTAGTTGGGAAAGCGTGGACTATCATTAGTGGCCACTATCATGATAGTGATAGATGATGCTCTGATGCTCTGAGAGTAGCACAAGGGGTTTAGAAATTGGCAATTGAGAATTTGTGTTTTTTTTCCTTTTTTTATTTATTGCCTTTACGGTGTTTAGTTTTGGTATTTGCTGCTGTGAAACTAATGTTGTTTTGTAGGGGTTGTGTGTTGACACAAATAGTAAGGCTATTGATTTAATGATCTTTCAGTCACTTGGTACAAGATGCATCCAACATAACACGGAAGCTATGCGGGAATATACGGAATTCGAAGGGTAATAATTATAGATACTGCGTGCATATCATGTCTGTGCGTTTATTCGCAAGTAAATCATGGATTTGCGTATTAATTGATTCACAACCAATATTCAAGAAGATTGTTAATTTTCTGCAAGAAACATTTCAATTCAATTTCAGCGCTTAAAGCTCCTTAAGTGTAGCAGAAACGTTTTAAAACTGTAGGGTACTTTATTAATTTTGCCGGTTCTCAAACGCAGGTGTATAATGTTTTGTTAAACACCACACCAAAAATACTACATTGAGTCAAGTAAATCAAAAGAAAAATAAGTGACGAGAACAGGATATGCAACCCCTTATTTTAATAAATTTCTAACGCAACGCTTTCGGCTTGAGTGATTAAAATCTATCGCGCAATAAAAATCCAAAAATACATTCTGATATTCATATACAACAGAATGGGATTGAAACCGTGTGACTTACAGATATGAAATCTCGCTATCCCTATCCCAGACAAAATATAATTCTTTTAAAATATAGCTATGTGTGTCGGGAAATATTGGGATTTTTAAAGGTAAAATAATTATAAAAATCGATTGAGCGATTTTAGAAGTCAATCTATGACCACGCACACATTGTCACCCTGTCCATAGTGATTATATTTTTATTTTTAAGTATCTTATTTAATTCAAATATAAATATACAAATAAAACTATCCAAAAGCCAACGCTCATTTAATAGACCTTGATGCTAATTATGTACGTTTATTAAACAAAATGCTAGTTCTAACTGTTTGTGCACGCATTACCTTCTTGCAAATCAAACAAAAAATATTTAAATCGACAAATATTCGTATCAAATTCTTTAAAAGAAACGGCATCTCTCAATTTCATGTTGATAAAAAATCCAAAATAAAATTTCACAAACTCTAGTGATTTGGAAGTGTTCATTTGAGTGTAATTTGCTAAATAAAGGATCTATGAAATTGTCAAAGCATCTTTATTATTATCAGTTCTTTTACTGTACGAAAATAAGGTGGCTTTACGTAGAATAGGGATACTTTTAATCTTATAAGCATATCTAATTAAATTCTTTTTTTTCTCTTGATAAGTTTTGTTTTGACCATTGATTTCTGTGTTAATGATGTTCTTCTAAATTTAAGCTTAAAATGTCTTTAATTATCTTATTTTCTTTTTTTGTAGACAATACTTCAGTGTCAGTAATTAAGTCTTTGCCTTGTTTCATTTTCCTCCTCTTTCGAAGAACCTCCTTTGTTGTCTTTGACAAAAACAGCCTCCCTTTTTCAGCTCTGCTTTGTATTTAAATAACTGGTGATTCTCTTTTGTTCGAGCCTGTAGCCTGGTGCGTTGTCTCTGTTAAAACTGTGAAAATTATGGAAGTGGTAGCGCCAGTACTCGGGTTGCACTTGTACGAAAGGTTTTGAAGAAATACATTTAATTAATATTCTCTTTTAGTTAAAATATATGTTCCTAAACGCTGAGATAATAGTCATGGGCCACGCTGATTCCCAGTTTTCTAGATTATCCTTGGCTCGGTAGAGAAAGTATTAGAACTGAATAACTAAAAACACCAAAACATTTCTTTATCACCACACTTCAAAAATTCACAGCTTATTATTTTGTATTTGATCGGTATTTAGTAATAGTTTTGGAAGGAACGGCAAAAAATGAATATGTTACGAAAAGTCTAGTTGTAGAAAAAACTACTATCTCGCAAAAAATTATTATATTTTCACATACTCTGTCTCTATCCACTTTCTCTATCTCTATATCCAATAATTAATTAGTAAACTTGCTCACTTTTCTGTCTACTTCCTGTCATGACATCTTATTGTAGGCGGACAAAAGCACGAAGAAGTCTGAGCTAATAATCAACTGCTTAAAAAGTATTCATTTATCACAAAGAGCAGCTAAGCTTGGTTTCATAAACTTTGGATGAGCTCATGAGAAACAAAATAACGATCATTTAGAGTTTCAAAGTGCATTGCTTAAAATATTGAATAATTAGTTTAAAAAAAACAGTGTTTATGGAATAAGTATATAATTTTACAAGACAATATATTAGGCATAATTTGTATACTTAAGTGATATATATATTTATTTATGTTATATATTTATATTATGTATGTATATTTTATGGTTTCCTATAAAATTTAGTTAGAATGAAGAGGATTTTTAGATTATTTACAGAAAGTTTAAGATTCATTTTGTTACTCATACTACATCTAAAATATTCCATGTTTTCATCAAAAGCCTTAGAGATATTTTGGAGAAAACAAATGTGAACAAACATTTTTCTCAGCTAAAGAGTTGTTTGGAGTGGAGGTAATTCCTTAAAAAGGTTCACTTCGGTTGCTTGGTATGTGTATGAATGAGTAGGAACTTATGCATTTGTGCGAGATTTTTTTTAGTTAGGCTGTTCACAGACAGCGCGTGCGGACACGTCTCTAAACGAGACTTTTTAGGGGAATGAACTCCTTCCTCTACCAAGAAGAAGTTAATCATAAAGAAGAGAAAAAAGTTCTAGGGATAGTTAGGGATTAGCGGTTGAAAGAAATAAAAGCATTTAGTATGCTAGATAATTTGGATAGGAAACTATAATAATCATAAATACAATATTAAACTACAGTTTCGGTATTGGGACTAGGAAAGTAGCAAGCAACTTAAGAAAGAATTATATTCATATAGAATAAGCAAGTTCCTTTGTCAAGGATTTTATATAGTGTATTATGATTTTTTCCGAAATAAATTATAATATAGTTTATATCGACCATATAAAAACATAATTCTGTGTATCTTTGCAAAAATCGGTATGTCAGTTTCTTTAATAGGACCCGAACAGGAAAGCCTTCTTTTCCAGCTCTATGGAAAACAAAACACGAGTAAGTTGTTTCACAATATTTCTTAGGACCCAAAAATCGTATGCGTGGAACGATGAGATGGATAAGAGCTTTGTCTTGTTTTGTCTGTTTCTTTGTTTGCAGCAGCAGCAACCATAACGGTTTGTAAATTTATTAGCGCATAAACAGCATATAAATGATTCATAAAATCTAAAAACTAGAAATACGAGGGCAGTCCTAGAAGTACCAGGCCTTACGTATAGATAGCGATGGTTGTTTCAAACAAATGACTATGGTATAAAGTACCAACCTTATAAAGCTTAGGTTTGACAATGCTACATTGTTTATTAATTGTTTGGTAGCTATCAATAGTGAACGCTCTCAGCAAATTTGTAAACATGGATAAAATTGTGCATCGTTATGTGATAAAATACTTTCATTTGAAAGGTCTTAGTCCAAGTAATATTAAAGCTGAGCTAGATTCTACTCTGGGGGAGTCTGCTCCTTCGTTTACAGCAGTAAAATATTGGGTGGAAGAGTTTAAGCGAGGCCGTACGAGCTGCCAAGACGAACATGGCAGTGGTCGACCAAATGAGGTGACCACGCCAGAAATTGTGAAGAAAATCTACACAATGGTATTGTATTACCGTCAACTGAATGTGCACGAGCTAGCAGACATCGTAGAAATTTCAAACAGTGCTATACATCGCAAACTGACTGAAATTTGGACATGAGAAAGCTGTACACAAGATGGGTGCCGCGTTTACTCACATGGAACTAAAACAGCATCGTGAGGATGTTTCAGCCGAGTGTTTGGCAATGTTTCGCTGCAATAAAGCCGAGTTTTTGCGTCGATTCATAACCATGGATGCGCTTCACACCTGAGACGAAAGAACAGTCAAAACAGTGGATTGAAAGGGGAGAATCAGCACCAAAGAAGGCAAAGACAATTCCATCTGCAGGCAAGGTCATGGAGTTAGTTTTTTGGGATGCGCGTGGGATAATTTTCATTGATTATCTTCAAAAAGGAAAAGCAATTAATGATGAGTATTATACAAACTTATTGCAGCATTTTAAAGTAGAAATCAAGCAAAAACGCCCGCATTTAGCGAAAAATAAGGTTCTGTTTCATCAAGACAATACACCAGTTCACACATCCATTATCGCCATGGCCAAAATCAATGAGTTAAAGTTCGAATTGCTTCCTCATGCACACTATTCGCCAGATTTAGCCCGGTGTGATTGTTTTCTGTTTTCAAAGTTCAATAAATGGCTTTGTGGTAAAATATTTGCTAACAATGAAGAGGTGGAGTCTGCAGTTGTTGGCTACTTTGCAGAACTCGATGCTTCTCACTATAAGCAGGGGATCGAAGCGATTGTACATCTGGAAAAAGTGTATCGAGCTGAAAGAAGACTATGTAGAGAAATAAAGATTTTTTTTACCAAAAGTATTGTGTTTTCTGTGTTAGGTCGAGCACTTCTGGGATAGCCCTCGTAAGACCACAATAGTTGATGTAATTGAAAAAATACATATCTGTTATGTGATACATATTCTTCAGTTTGTATTTCCCTACATTATGAAAATATTATTAAACAATGGAAATGCAACTCGTATGAAAGCATCTGAATAGAAAATTACGTGAAGCGAAATTCTACACTTCATCTCTCCGTATCTTAAAGTGTCAACCGACATCCTCAGATGTTGCTCTCCAAAGGGAATTGGCCACACCAAATTAATGGACAACCATCATTTTACCAGACAGGATCCTCCAATTTATGAACAATGTAACAAAAGACTGAAGGTCAAACACTTTACAACATATCGCCAATTACATTTCTCCAGGTCCTCGCGGAACTTCAGATGAATCAAGGGAATTGCCATCATTACTTTAATTTTTAATTGTTAACTTTTACCAAATTTTAAATATTTTCTGCAAGTCTTGGTTATCTTTTCATGCATATTAAACTAATATATATCTGTTGTTGCGATATGTTAACTGTTCCATATTAGAGGTTAGGGATATCCATCTCTGAAAAAAGGCTTATAATTGATAACATTCATACGCATGAATTTTAGCGTTATCAAACACTATACAAACGTTCTACTTTAAATCTATGTAACTTTTAAAGCTATACAACCTTTTAAAGCGTGTCATATAGCGATTTAAATGTCTACCTGTAACCCTAGCGTCCTATAAAATTGTAATAAAGAGCAATAATGTTTGCCCATATAAAAGTAAACAAACCATTTAAAAGAGGCCTCACCTATCTTAAAATACTAACGAAAGCTACATAGGAGCTTTCTAAGGATCATAAAGCCAGAAGCAGTGTTATTTTGGCGTTATGAACTTTGTAATATCTTTTTTCGGGTTTTGTTTGTCGGAAAATTTTCATTTTCAAATTCTCATACGATTTACTTTTCGGTATAATCAATTAAATGTTGCATACCACCTTATAAATAGCAGGCTAAAAATGATGAGATCAACTTTTATTAACATGCTTAGTTACAACGCTATTAAACAATAATATTCATATGTGTAAATTTTAAAGCAAAATATTGGTGCTCTACCACAAGAAGAAATTTAAATAAAAAAAGAGACACAATGGAAGTTCTATAAAGTGATGCTGATACCAGCTTTTCTATACGGTTCGAAGTTTGGAAATTAACAAAACAATAAAAAACAAGCAAAAAACAGAAAAATTGATAGAAATCAGATGAAATGAGATTCCTAAGGGCTTTCGGGGAAAATAGTAGAATGGATAAAAGTTAAGCACAAAAACAAGAGAAGAGTTAAATATTTTTAGATTAATGGAAAAATTATAGTAAAGAAAACAACTGGAAATAACACTCTGGCATACCAAGAAAGATTCCAGAATACAATTCAAGGCGAAAAGCAACAGTAGGACGTCTATAACTGAGATGGAGAGACCAAGATTTTCTTCATTGGCCGTGAGGACGAAACGGTTCAGTGATGGACTAAAACGTGTAAAGAATGATTATTGAAGTTTCTTATTTAACACTTATTTTCTCCCAAACTCTTAGAAAATATAACTTCATCTCTAAAGCGTATTAATGTACTATTAAATAGCTAATTGTAAAATGTCACTTTTTCAAAAAAATCTAGTTATACATCGTGAGGAATATTTCTGAAAAAATAAAAAACAATGGAAAAGTAATACGTTTCAAATTAATTTAAAATATAAATAAAATTTGGTCTACATCTTATGCATTAATCCCTGATTTCTGTATTAAAATATGAAATGATTCGACCTGAAATTGTAGTGTTTTTAAATTTCACAGATGGGTATCTTTAAAAAAATTATTTAAGATTATAATAAAATAAATATATAATTTGTTGTCGCTGAGACCTTTGTTATTAAGATAACATTTATATTATGTATAGATGGTGTCTCATAAGCAATGTTGATTTTTAAGCAAAACTTTATTTCGAACGCTTTCTGAGAGTAAATTAAACTACTCTTCAAAGTAGGACCATCGGATCCTAAGGTCTTTAGCCATGTTTCAGCGAGGTTTATTATCCCGCGATGGTACTAATCTCTGGCTTTTGATGCGAAGAATTCGGTGAGACCACTTCCACAGCTTCAAAGTTTTCGACATTTCTTCCACGTGAAAAATGGGCCATGGATCGAAACAGATGTTAATCTGAAGGCGAAGATCAGGGCTTTATGCTGGAGTGGTAGGTTTTACTCCTTGCAACACCTGAATTTTTGCCATGGTTGTTCGTGCAGTATGGGGTTTTGCATTTTCCAGCTGCAAGAGAATTCTGTTTCGGTTAACTAATGCTGAGTATCTCTGTCTCAGATTCGTTCCAGTTGTTGAGAATAAAGATTCGTATTGACTGCACGCCCGTTTGGAACAAACTCCCAGTGAATCACTCTTTCAAAATTCTACCAGACACACAACATTACCTTGGGACGAACTGATTTCCTTTAACGATGACTTTGGCAGGTTGACGGGGACTGAGCCACTGTTTCGAAGCGTTACGGTTGCGGTAATAAACCCATTTTTCGTCACGTATGACGATTCTCCTGATAAATATATCATCCATGAGATTACCAATAAGCCGGCGACAGATTTCACTCCACGTTGAGCCTGTTGAGGTGTCAATTCATGAGGTACAGATATACAGCTTCTGTTTGATTTTCCAAGTTTCTTAAGCTGGCGATGTATAGTATCTTTTGATGGACCAATTTCTTCTAACAGCCTACGAATATCTTTTTCGGATTTTCTTGAAAACGTGGTACATCTTTAGTGTTTTCTTCTCCAGTGTTGAAACATTGGAACCATCGTTGTGCCACACGCTCACTAATGACACCTCCTTCCGCTTCACATATTTTTCGAGCCGCGGCTGCAGCTTTATAATCTTTTTTGCAGTAGTGCTTTAGGAGAACTCTAATTTCAAACTTTGTGACTTCCATTTTTGATTGTGTATTAACAACTCACGACGGACACATTTTCGCAATGTACGTAATACTAGCCATGGCATCCTGTAAATAGCATTGGCGAACCCAAGAATACAAATTCTTATAAAATACCACACTTAAAAACCGATATTACTTCCGAGACAACCTAATATTAATAAAATATCGAAGTACAACAAGTTAAATATACTTTTATTTGGACGATCTTTCTATTATCCAAACTAACGAGTCTGCCCTACAAAAGTCTATTTTCAAACTTAATGAAGTCTGTCAAGAATATAATACGAAAGTTTCCACTACAAAAACAAAAGTAATAGCATTCAAAGAGAAAGAGCCAATTAGAACAAAAATAATCATTAATAATCGCTGTATAAAACAGGTGAGACATTTTAATCAGTGAAATTGGGTATGATAGAGAATAAGGTGTGGACAACAAAATATGAATTCCAGAAATGTGTGGAACAGTTAGTCGAACATTTGGACACAAAATACGCAAAGAAACAAAACTGAAGTTTTATAAAGTTATGGCTAAACCTGTGCTATCATACGGAAGTAAAGCCTGAACATTAACTAAGAAACCAGAAAGTAAAATACAGGCTTCCCAAATGATTTTTTTTAAAAATATAAATGGATGCACAAAAAAGATCCTGTAACAAATGGAAGTATAAGATAAGAACTAGGAATTTTAAATATGAATAACAGTTTAAAGGAGCTTGAACAAGAATGGAAAGGACACGTCGAAAGAGTACCTGACACAAGACTTACAAAACAAATAATGAAATAAAATCCTAAAGGAAGGAGGTATGTAGGTAAACCTAGAAAACAATGGGTGGAGGAACTTGATAAATAAAATATTATTTACCAGCTTGGTAATGTCATTTGGTCCATTTAGTACGCTCCTTATACTGAATATAAAATCCGTGAAAAAATGAAAACTCCTAGAGTAGTTACTCTGCCCTGGTCTTCGTCACAATGAAACACAGTACACGCCGAAGCTAAAACGCCTTAAACATCTTTCTCCCCTAATTATAGAATAGGATGTCCTAACATAAATTATCTGCGCCTGCTGCAGTAGAGTATGAAAATTAAAGTCACTAATGATAATATAAACAGGAAGGAGTTGCCAATACTTCACTCGAGGCCAGGTGAAGCACTGAATTGGCAACTACAAAAACTAATTTCCATACGGATGTGCAGAGAGGGTTATTACAGTCTTGGTCCAGAGCTAAGGCGGCCGGAAGAGAGAGTTACAGCGCCATATGGTCGACGTCCACGTGGCTTACTCGACTTATTAAAAACGACGACGACCTTGATGAAATTTTTCTCACTTGGATTATAACGAACCTTTTCCCCCTCTTGTATTTAGCTATGAGAAATGCAGATGTGTTTTACACGTGCAGCCATTGTATAGCTATTCTTCTGATATGACTCAGTGCATGCTGGGAAATTTAATTTGCCTTCATCCTTTAGACCGATCAACTGCCTGAATGTACTGAACAAACTTCTTCACTGTTACCAAATGGTTTACTTCTGAAACCGACTTTACTTAATGCGTAGAAAAAGTAAAATAGGACAGATATGGCTAGAAGTCTTGGAAAGACTGCTTTGGGGGCAGGGTTAATTTATATTGCCACCTTTAATATATTAGATCATATTGGCAATTTTCTCTTTGGAACAGTAATAATTGGTCATAGCATTTATGTACACTCGTTTACTGTTTGTGTTAATAATTGGATTTTGTATTATTTTGAGATCCTTAAATTCACCCACACAGACACACACACACACACACACACACATACATTCTAGACCTGGTTAGGCTAAGGAATAAACCTGGTAAAAGAAAAATTGACATCCTTCGGGCGGGAATTGAGAGCGAGACCTCTGGATTTGTAGACTAGCATGCTAACCACTAGACCACAGAGGTAGTGCACTGAATTTTATAGTAGGTTTATTTGTAAAAATTTAAAAATCATTCTGTTTATTTCAATAACGTACTTATATCAGATTTTATATTCCTCCAACCTAAGTTAGAAGAATTGTGCCAAAGATGTTATATCGGAATCCACATGATATAGTAGTGCTGATCAACAAAGACAGACTGATTTTTATCACACATGTTAATTACTCCATTTTAATGTTTACATGATCTTTTTCAAACTAATCCGTTCCTACTTCAATGCACTTTTTATAGTCCTCGAACACATGGTGCAGGCAATTCTTTGCGAGGTCCTTGAGGATCGTCTCACTTTTCTTGTGCACTTCTTTAGAGTTCGCAAATCGAATGCCCCGGAGCTTTGCCTTAAATGATGGGAATGAAAAAGATGCAAGATGGGGTGTATAAGGCGTGTGCGATACTCGGCTAATGTTCCATTTAGCCAAAAACTGCATGATTTGATTTGCGATGTGAGGCCGCGCGCTGTCATGGTGAAGTCCCACCCAGTCCGATGAAGTTCTGGTCGTTTCCTTCCTGCAGCTTTTCATAAGTTTCAGACGCATGGTTTAAACGTACACAGAATTTTATTGCGCTGTATGCTCCTCTCGCGTCACCTCCGTTTTGTAGTATGCGAAATGCAAGTATGGTCTACAAAACAGAGCATTACTACCAACCTACCGATACGAGAGTGTTGCCGGCTATAGACATTATGCAAGCTTTTCAAATAGTCATGGTACAGATAGGAAACTGTCAAGGAAGCTACAGGGGGAAAATCAGTCTCAGTCCTTGTTGATCAGCCCTGGTAAAAACTTAAAGAAAATATGCTTGTCAAAGGTGCATTTGCTGTGTGTGTGTCAGAGAGAGAATATCTCAAAAACCAGTATTCAACTACCTATTTTATTTCGTATTTAAGTGTAACATATTTTAAGCATTTAATTTCTACACCGCAAGCCATTATTTTATTCGCTAACTTACTGGATTACTGGGCCTAACGCTTTGATAAAAATAACGTAGCTTTCAGATTGGCATGAGAAATAAAATTTATATTCTTAATTTTCTGTAAATAGTCCGTGAAACCCTGTTTACCCTCGCTAACATTCTATACCTAATTAGAAAGGTATAAGGACAGACAGCATTTATAACACGAAAATTCTAAATCTCTTTGTTCCCTTAATGCTACTATACTTGCTTCTTTGAGCCTTTATGCTGAAACTATAATATTTATAGCAGCAGCGATTTTGGAAGTATTCCCTGTTTATTGTTTAAATGTTCAAAAGCTTAAAAGAGTATACTTAGAATATTTAAGTGATTTTCTGTTGCTTCTCATGAGCTCATGTAAAGGGTATATTAGAATATAAAATATTAAGGCCCGAATTAGTGACCTGCCTTTTAAACCGTTGCCTCCTGCCTCGGCCTGTTTTATACTACAGTGGTCCTGTAGTAAAATGTATTCTGGAAGCATTTTGCAAAATTTCAAAAAACAACAAATGAGCAAGGTTTTTATGAATAACAATGGGCAGAGAAAGGAGTATCAATTGTTACAGATTAAAATTTCATGTTAATTAAACAATGACTGACCCAATCACTGTGAACGTTTCGTAAATAACGTACTAGAGAATATGATATTTTGGCGTTTTAATTGCTTTCTCCAGAATCGAAATTAAGTAAATGTTTTTCTAATGTCCTTTAACCGGACAGGTCATATCGGAACGTGAAGGGAATGAAATAGTTAAAATGATGGTCAAATGAGCCCGGGGTCTACAGAACTTAGAGGTAACTAATATTTGTCTTTATAGGTTAGGAAAAATCCTGCAAAAATCTAGTCCAGGTAATTCAACACAAACAAAATTGCAGCTCAGTGTTTCTGAGGCAGATCTCATCATGGTAAAATAATTTTTTATTAAGTTTTCCAAAGAAGGTTTACATTAAATTTATAAACACAATTATTCCAAAGAGCGTATTTTATTTATAAAACCTTGACAGAATGAAAGTTAAGTAAACCAAATTTTGCATACAGTAGTTTTCTAGATACCATAGGAAACATTAAAAGCGGATACAATTAGTGTAATATTAAACAGATTACTTATCATCATCATCACTGCAGGGGTTAGACAATTTCCCGTTTCCGCTTCACAAAACATCAGTCCAGCGCTTTCCAGGGCGTCCAACATCTCGTCGTCTTCTTGCTTTATACAGGCGTGTATTTTATGTAAGTAACGTTTTAATATTTTACCGCTGCAGTGCTGCAATCGCGATTTTGAACATGCGCGATCACTACCTCCATTCATTAGAAAACCAGATGCATCTGTGGACGATCGTTACTTTGTGTTTCGATTTTGTTAGAGCATTTCCAAATGTTCAGAACAATCGAATGAGCTTGCTACACCAGCAAACATTCATCGCCAATTGTGTGAGGTTTATACGGACACATAATGAGTGACAATGCCCGGACTCAAGATCTGATTCATCATTGGTTGGGAACAATTCGACTACCCTCCCTACAGTCCGTATTTGGCACCAAACGATTTTCATCTGTTTCTTCATCTCAAGAAATTCCTTGGTGAAAAACATTTCAACGACGATGATGTGAAACAAGAAGTGCAGACTTGGCTTTCATCACAGGCGGCACCATTCTTTGACAAAGGCTTACAAAAAATGGTTTCTCGTTACGGCAAGCACCTAAAGAACGACAGTGACTAGTGGAGAAGTAGTGTAAGGTGTAAAGTAATGAATGGTAATCAAGTATTTGGAAAACGATGTTCTGTTATTTTTTAAAAAATTAGCGATACTTACCCTAAAAACACGCCTCGTATTTCTTGGCTAGTATTGAGTATCTCTTCATGCGCTTAATGCATTTTCGTGTACGGTTCATTACTTTATCATATAAAGGTTTTACTTTTAGTTCTTCTCTTATTTCTTCATTTTTAATCTATCAAGCTTGGTATACTCCTTTACTTGCCTAAGTAACCTCATCTCCGGGGTCTCATTTCACTTTTCTGGTTTTTCGTTGGAACCCAAATTTCACTGCCGTAGAGTTTCGCAGATTACTTATGTTTCAGTTTTTGCTAACACCTCAAAAACATATTATGCGTTTTAAAAACATCACAAGAAGAAATTGGTTCCAGAGAAAGAGAAGGCATTAGGAAGTTAATGTTAAAACTGTGAACAGATCTGATGGTTTTATTATGATATCCCTTACCTTTGTACTTTTAGTAAAGTTTTTAGCACATTTAGTTTTGCACAGTTGCTTAAAAAGCAATCTTCAAATGTTTAAAAGTAGTTACTAGAAATAGAGGAATAAACGATGTACATAAATACAAGAAACTATAATTAGATATTTTATGTTACTTTAACAATGAAATATATGTGCCTTTCTCGTCAACGGATTGATCTTCAGCATTTAAATATCTCAGCTGATTATACATACATTCAAGGTAGACAAAAGAATGATATAATACATGGTCTCATTTGCTTTGCCTACGTTTTGATACATAGCCGTAAGGTAAGAGATGAAACAAAGGGGTAAAAAACTGATCTCAATGGAAATTTACTTAAGCCGACATTCAGTCAAGGCAAAAGTAAAACAATAAATGAAACACAAACATAAAATCCTTATGGAAGGGATGATAACGACTTAAAACATATTAAAATGAAGTGGGCATACGTTAATATTAACAAAGACAATGAAACCCTGGAAATACTCCTTTTCGGAAGCACTTTCATTAGACTAAGAGCTAAAGTGATGACATTATTCTCGGAAGGCGATAAGAGAAGCGCATTTAGAAATAGTGAAATAAGATGGTTTGAAACCATGACATTGCAATGTGGATTTACATTAATTTTTTTATCCAAAAATACCACAAAAAGTTGTAACGGCAATGGAATAGTTTTTCTGAACTACGTGATTTGATTGGTGGCTAAATATGGAACATCACAAGAGATCATAATCGCTTCACTTTAAAACTAACTTTTACAAAATTATGGTAAGAATTTTAAAGTAAAGAAGCAAATTGTGCCTTTTTGCTTTGGTTTAATGAGTTTGATATGAATAAGTATTCTAGTTCTAGTTTGAGAAGGGGTGGGTTTTATGCCCAAGCACTGCGACCTTAAGATCTATTGCGCATCCTCCCTTTCATCAGTTAAGTAGTCTGTTGCTCGATATGAACTTAACCAGACTGCTAACTGAGGCTTTCGATAGTTCATCTATTTTTGGAAAGTGACTGCCAAAAGTACTTGCTCTTTGACTCGCAAGAGCAGGGCAATCACATAGTAGATGAGTAACAGTCTCATCTCCTTCTAGACATTTACTACAGATAGGGTTGTTAAACAATCCCATTCTGTATAGATTAAACTTTAGAGCACAGTGTCCTGTAATGAATCCTGTTGCCCATGCAAGTCTTCTTCTACTAAGACCGCGCAAGCATTTTGCCCGGCTGTTATCCAGGTCTGTAATGAACAACTTGGAATGTCTGCAACCCTCAATGGAGTTCCAGTAGTTCTTGTGTTCTGCTTGAGCCCAGCACTTAATACCCTGTTTCACTGGTCTGTAGGACACTCCCAGTACAGGCTCCGAACCAAAAAATGGGGTTTCACTGCCAATCTTGGCTGCTTCATCTGCTTTCTCATTGCCTGGTATACCCATATGTCCTGGCACCCACATAAGTTGAACCTTATTGTGTTCAGCCAGTGTCATTAAGGATTCCCGGCATTCTGAGACGAACTTTGATTCTATTGATGGTGATTCAAGTGCTTTAAGAGCAGCTTGACTGTCTGAGAGTATAAGAACACTTCTATTCTTATATCTCCTTTTAATGCTTTCCATGACACTGGCTAGGATTGCATAAACCTCAGCCTGGAAAACTGTAGCTAAGGTACCAAGACTATAAGAAATCTTGGTACCATTACCGTAAAGCCCAGCCACCGTTCCCGATTTGGTTCTAGAACCATCAGTATACCAGATTGGGCCTTTGTTATTATGAGGTTTTACCAGTTTTTCCCATTCACTCCGCTGTGGATAGGATACCGTAAATTTCAAATCAAACTTGAATCTTGTTTCAAGAATGTCAGTCCCCATGTTGAGTATCTGTTGTACATTCTTATCCCAAGGAAGCTTGAGATGATTAATATGTCCAGTATTAGACACTTTGGTTTGGCGACAAATACGGTGATACGCGATCATGGCTTCTGCCTTCATCCATATGTGGAGAGGTGTGAGCCCAATCAGCATCTCCAAGTTTTGAAGGCTCCCATAATTGAAATGCAGAAGGTCCTCTGTAATTTACAGAGTTCCTTTCTGCACACCTTTAAATTAACTCTAGGCCACCACATCAGTGCGGCATAAGAGAATATAGGTCTCACCATGGCAGTGTATATCCAATACACTATGCTAGGTTTCAGACCCCATGTCTTACCAAGCATACCTCTACATGTCCAAAAGACTCTGTAGGCTTTGGTAATACATAATTTAATGTGATGTTTCCAAGTTAATTTCTTGTCTAAAACAAGCCCAAGATATTTAACTTGTGTTGAAAAGGGCACTACTTCACCAAAGAGAGAGAGAGTCTGGTTAAATCAGGCCCCCTTCTCCTGGTGAAGGGTACCACTACTGTTTGAATAAGTATTTATATGTTTGAAAACTAATCCAATCAGTCCTTCATTTATATTACAGAAACATTACACCCTGTAACCAATCCCTCGCAATTCCTTAGATATGTGGCACTGAAATGTCGCGAAGATGTTTAGGTTGACACATGCGAGTCTACTACAAATCCTCTGCTTAAATTTCTACTCCATAACAATAAGGATTACTACTTGTTTTTGTAATGCATATAATTAGTATAACGAGGATAGCCAACCGGTTTTGTAAAGTAGTTTTGTAAAGTAATACAAATTTAAATAATGTAAGTGAGCGCTTTAAAGCATTAAAATGTGTATAAAATGAAATATTGAGCTTAATGGTTGAGAAAACATTCATTGTTCATACCTTGGGACTTAAACCTGCTCCCTGTGGCTGAGTTTGTACATCCCCTGCTTCCCCAGAAAATGGGACCATCGGTTCGAGTCCAAGGATATGCATACTTATTTACCAATGAATGTTACATAGATATACCCCTAATGGTGGAAAACGTGGTATACGTTACAACCAGCATGAGAATGTTCGTGTTTCTATGTCTGTCTGAATGTCTTGATCCATTATTATGAGATGTTTACGGTTTTCAAGGTCTAGAACAATTTTAGAGAAAAGTTTAACTATATGAACCGTCAATGTGTTACTTAAATAAGTTAAACAGCGATACATTTCATACGAAAAGTGTAAAAGCTTGCAATTCCAAGCGCTTTCCTTGTAATGATGTAAGAGGATATTTAGTAGCAAAAAGGGTTTCTTAAAAAGGAAGAAGAGGAGAAACACGAACTATGTATAAAACATATGAATTTTGAACCATAATTGCAGATCAGTGACTGACTAAGTTTTTAGTGACTGACACTTTTATTTTTCCTCACTCTTAGCATCCTCATTTCCCCATTTGTGGACATGGCATTTTCCATAATCTTATGCAGTAATAAACATGAATCATACTTTATAAGAATATAATTTATAACAGATATTTTCCAACAATTTAAAGGAATGTTCAATCCTCTTAATTAGTTTTCATTGATGTTTTAAATTATTACACAAAGCTAATTAAATGGGGACTGCAAATTTTCCCAATGGATAGATGAGTCATTCGGTGAATGATTTTTTTAAAATAAAATGTTACTTGGTAGAATTTCACGAAACAAAAGCGATTCTTTTATCCATTTAAGTGTTTTGGCAATAATGATGTTTTCTAGTAAAGATTTAAATTCAGGAAATTTTGGTTGAATGTCAGGCACAAATCAACATTTAGCTAATATTATGACAAGTCGGTCATAGATTATGGTGCCCGACGTAGAGTTTAACCTGAGAAAAGTTAAACTTAACACAACAAATAACTCGGAAGGAAATACTACAAAAGAAGTTATTAAAGCTAAATAATGTAGAGGAAACCTGTTCAGGACGGAACTGGCATGATACGTACTAAGTGGTTTTCCTTTTAGCGAGGTCTCCGTATTATTCAGATACTCCGATTTTTTTATGCATAGTTTTAAGTTTAATACTAATACCATGCTAACTAATAGTATTAATATCATTCATTTTATCAAAAAGCACTCTCCTTCGCACATGCGTTCTTTTATGACCTTTGTATTATTAAGTGCATGTCACCATTTTGCCTTCAAATCATTAGCTCATTATATGTTCTTTATTTTTTTAAACTTTAGTAGATTAGCGGAATTTTGCCACATTGAACTGTACCATTAGTTCTGTCATATTGTATTTCTTGGTTTTCCTGAATCTGATCATTTTCACCTTACCTATTGTTTAACGAAAGCACTGCATTTTACACGACATTCTTTATCACAAAATAAATAGCTTTCCTCACTTCAAAGCAACACGCAACATTGAAGGAAAAACAGACATTTCCAACTGCAACCCCTTTTATTCGTCCTTGACGCACTCTCCACTCAGGTATTACGTTAACAAAGAAATCTCATTTACCTTAGTCACCTACGTTTACAGTTTCCTCACAAGTACAGCATATCCAAAAACAAAATCTGTAATATATTAGCAGTTTCCTTGGAAGCACAGCATAACCCAAAGGCAATACGTTTTAATACTGCATATTTCTATTTTGAGTAGTTTCCACATTATTCAGGAACAATAAAGTGCCAGATTTGAGCAGATTTCACTGTAGGTACCTTATCAGGTCTATATTTTTCCTGCTATCAGATTTTGCATTTCTCTTGCCATTACCAAGCTAACTAAAATTCTTTAATACTGAAGTGAATTTCACAGACTATTCCTCATTCCAAGATTTGGAATATATACTTTTTCCAAGAAAAGGCTCTCTCAGCGGCGGGCGTGAAAATTATCGCCTTGCATCCCACAGTCTTGCCCCTATAAAATATGAAATTTCATGTCATCCGATCTCTCTTTGTTGAATTATCCTTTTCACGAAAACCAGACAGCCATGGTTGTACTTGTACAAAGAACATTTTGCAGGATACTTCAAAAGATACATTTCTATAGAAATCTCTAGACCTAATTTTAAGTTGGAATGCATTTTCCCTACTTACTTCTAGCGAGCGATAGGGAAAATGGAAGCATAGAGATTTCAGATTTCTAGACAGATAAGCTAAAGATAAGCTAAATGTGAATGTTTCACTCTTTCAATGTCCGTTTTTAAGAGACAGGTATTTAATTATCCTATAATACAAGAATTTCTTTGCTGAAAATGAGATGTTTTGGGCAGAGTTCACCATTTAACACTGAAAATTTCAAGAATAATAAGTTAAATTTTCAAAATGTAATGCAAAATGACAGCACATAATTACATGAAAACCGTCTGCTGGAAAAATATTGATAAGGGAGTCCTTCTAAGGAGCTACGGCTCTCTTGTAACGTAGCTCTCTGACAGCAGTTCAGTCCTTACTTGCAAATCCTTACGAATCAGAACGAGACCCAACTAAGGTAACATAATTTTCAGAGCAAACTTTTTCTCATCTGTTGTTAAATTTTTAAATGACAATAATTATCTGTATCTGTAGAGCTGGAAGAGAAGGAGAATGAAAGCAGTGAAAAAGGAGAAATACGATGTTCATCTAAGACATTCAGAATTAATGATTTAATATCCATTTTACCAATACAAATCTATTCAAGTGAGAAAAAGTCAGAATGTTAATAAAGTAATGAAACAAACCTAACAGGTTTTATCGTTGTGCTAAATTTTACTTTTGCTATTAAAACTACTCTTTGTACCACCAATAAGGTCAGTATTCATAAGCAATCGTAATTAAACTTACATTTAAAATGTTTAAATTTACATTAAGTGTTTAAATGTCTGTAAATAACGCAGCAATTGAAATGAATACCATACCTACAAAAGCCCACCTAAGCTTTAGTTGAGGTCACAAGTAATTTCAAACTAGATTACTGCACAAACCCAAACGTAAAGACATTAAAACATAAATCCACATTACTATCTGAAAAGGTTTCTGCCATTTTTTCAGCATTGCAGTTGCAACTTATCTTTTTGTAACAAATGCAGTTTATTGAAACAAGCATTAACGATATTTACGCCTCACTGTTAGATTCGTTCACTGCTGAGAGGTCCTATTAGCACCGATTTGTCGGTCTCTCCGTCCATAAAATAAGCTATTGTACCCACAAAGTTCACATTTTATATGCAAGAATTCGGAGAATACTTTTGAAAATCTTCAAACTAGGTAGAAATTTGTAAAAAGTTAAGGGTAGCATATATAGAAGCCTCCTATAACTGCATATGTTATGTACAGCAATTAAAAGAATATCTCTTCACAAATTTAAAGCGTTGTTGTCTCCTTAGTGGAAAACAAAGTAAGGATAGTTTACATTGAGACTGCTAAATATTTAAAATCTGGATTTTTGCTAAAATATACACAAAGATAAGTTTTACCATCGCTACCGCCCCACCAAACGAACGCACGTTTGTTTTTAATCTACCCTCTAATTTTTTATTTCGCTAGCACCTAATTTTAGTAAGTAGAAGAGGTATTGCAATCTACCCAAAGATTCGAAACGAAATTTAACCAGAAATACACAATTTGAGACTCCCTGAATAAAAAATAATCTCTAGAAAATACCGAACTTGGTATTTAAATATAGCGTGTTCCAAGGATGCGATAGAAAGATTTTCAAGAAATTTCTCCCACCCCAAATTACCGTTTAAACGAGAGAAGATTTGTTTTTTATTTTCTCAAAAACAGACTTGACGATTTTGCTTACAATGGTAAGAAATTTTTATAGCAAATAGTATGTATATCTTTAATTTTCTGCGAAAGACCCGTGAAATTCTTCTCATTCTGGACGACTTTTGGATAATTGGAATACATAAGAGGTGGATGAAAATCCTACTCGTTAAATCACACAATTTATGTAAAATAAAATTTTTGTGGGTGAACTATTTCCGAGATATTCTTTATTATTGCGCTGAATTTTCAAGTAGAGTTTTTTCAAGTGGTAAATGCCTACTCGGTTTGGCATAGCTATCCTCTTTATAAAATTGTTAACCTACTACATCATGCTTATACCTACAACAAAATGTGTACCTGTATAATGGATGAAGCAGATAGAATAGGCTTTTATAAGAACGGTTTTTCGAAGAATAAGTAGAGAAAGCCATGTGAATGCAACACAACATATTTTAAGCTCTTTACCAATTTAGACTGTGTAGATCTTGATAGAAAATCACCAGTCACAGCTAAAGATTTCAGTAGACCATCTAAAACTAAAACTAAAAGCAAGGTAAATTCAATTTACTTCATTTTCTTGGAGGTACTTAATTTGAGTTAAGCCAGGATTGAACCAGCCAATGAAAAGGATGAAGAGGTAAGGTGTGGAGAGGCTGATGAAGCTTCTTCAGTAGCTAATTTAAAATCTATGTATCATGACGTGGTGTTAATTATTCCTTAGCTGGAGCGGGATCCATCATAAAATAGCTGGGGTAAAGGCGACTATCTTCAGCACAAAATTCGCCTTCATCAGATAACTTCAAAGAAAACTCCATTTCAGCGAGGCGAGCGAGAAAAGTTTTCTAAGTTTCACAATTTTCCCCGGGAGGAGCTATAGGCTGGGTTAACTTATTTCCAGCGGCGAGGATGTGTTTCGGTAACAGGTTATTAAAATGGAGATTGGCTCGCAGACAGCCAAGTGATGTATCGGGGTCAAAGGTGAATCTTTACTCCCTCGTTGTTTCCCTTCTTGGCGATAGGAAGTGGCGAAGGAGAATAAGAAAGCAACAAAGTAGTTATTGTTGTGGTGGAGACGAGCTTGACAAATGGCTGGCTACAACAATGGAGGAAACTTAGGACAACTTCATTATACTTAAGACCTTTCTCCATAAGCCCACGCATCTGTAAACAAAATTAACATGATTTTGTCCACATATTATTGGCTAATTTCATCTATGCTTCGCAAATTAGTCACGCAAAAGATTATTTCTTTCTCCGCTACTTCCTAGTAATTAGAGTGAGTATAAGAAGAATCAATACTGAGATTTTAATTGAAACACACGTTTTGAGACTCCCCAAATTAAACAATTCTGATGTGATACATTCACATAATTTTTCTGCCCTCTATCTTTATTAAAGGGTATAAAAATATTACTGAAGCTTATTTTTCTATTTACTAATTCTAATCCAAATTAATCTTTGCAGAAATAGCCACATTACACATTTCGTTATAGTTTAAGAACTGGGCCCTATATGCTTAAAACTCCATACAGTTTCCAAGCAATCGCGAGAAACAACTGAATGTTGACAGGACTTCAAGAGAATGACCTGTAAGGAGCAATTCATACCACATAAATAAGATATCTTAGAAATGCCTTAGACCATAAAAAAACTATTCGTAATAAATTGAGTGTTTTAAAGAGATTCTACAATGTTTTGTGTAGTACGTTTTCGTCTATCGCTTAACGTTTACCACTTAAACAAGATTATACGAAATCCTTCCGAATGAAGAGGACTTCCTAGGGCTATTCCCAGAAAATTCAAGATATACATTTTATTTGTAATTTAAATGTCTTCAATATACGACATTTTAATCAAAATCATTAGTCACTTTTTGGAAAGTCAAAATTTCAAAAAGTGTTCCATCTAAAGTTAGTTGGGGTGAAGGGATTTTCTTGATAATCTTCGTGTCGTACCCTTGGAAGATATTCTACTTAAATACCAAGTTTGATACTTATCCGACTTTTCGTTTTTGAGTTATGCTGTTCATAGACACACAGAGAAAGATTCACACACATATGTGTACCTTATAAAAATGCTTTTTGGGGAGGATTTAGGGGCCATCAAAACATGCACTTCCGATGAAATCACAGTATCGAAATTTTGGGTGGAATGCGACAGCTTGACTACCTACTATGCACATGGTAGAGAAAGTTCCATGCATGTTAGTGAACGAAAAGTCCTTTAAATATCAAATTTAGATAAGTAGCTTTCAGGGTGCAACACTAAGATTTTTAAGAAAATCAGTCACCCCAGACTACTCTTTATGTGGAAAATGTTCGTTAGATTTGATTTTCTGAAAAAAAAGTTCTAATGATTTTGATTAAAATACCAAATTGTAAGACGTTTCCATGACATACAAAATGATTACCTTGAATTTTTTGAGAACAGGCTGTTGAATCCCCTTCATTCTGAATAACTTTTATCTAATTGGTAAACCGTAAGAGATCTTACTACATAAACGTGTACATCTTGGTAGAGCACACAGTTTATGTCAAATAAATTTTTGTGTCGTTAAAAACATTTCCGAGATATTCTTTGATATTGATTTGAATGTTCATATACTGAAGTTATAACAAGGAGCACATAGGGATGTGCTTTTTAAAAATCACTATCACTTTAGCCTAGTTCGTAGGTTTTATATCTACAACGAAATCTGTAATGATAGCTTATTTCGATTAACAATAATAAAAGTAGGTTGTAGAAGTGTGAGTAGAGATAATCATATGAATGCAGCAGAGATTTAATTCTGTTTATATAACTGAGACAATAATCGTTGGCTTAAAAACTGTTAGACATTTACATAAATCTTTGTTATATGCTATTTGCATGAGCACATTTGTTAACATGTGGAAAAACTTCATGAAGAACAGTGAATATTTAGGGAACGGTTAATACTAACATTTGTATTATTTAGCAATAAGTTTTATTCTTAATGCAATATAGATTCTTCCCAATGTAAAGGTTTTCTTATTTATCGTGGTTTTGCATGTATTTCCTTTAATTTAACTCATATGCTATTCTGATATAATTCTATTAGTTACGAAAATATCTCACGCTTATGATGATCCATTTTCATATCCGTTGAAGTAATTTTAAGAAAATAAATCATAACTAAGGTATTTCCATATAAAGGTAGTTTGAATGGAGGAATTCATTGAAAATCTTCGCCTTGCATCCGTAAAATTAGACGAATATGAGAATAAAACATAGTGTTTATCAAAAAGGTTTGGTCTGTATAGCTAGGTGCACTTTTGTACATTCTTTCCTCTTTTGTATTTTTTATAGAGGGGATACAGGGAATTTCAAAATTCTCTACAATAACATTTTGGGTCGAATGCAACCTTTGTCCAAGATAGGGTGCACTTAACATTTCCTAAATGTACTATCATGACTTAAGGCAGCATTACACTATTAAAATTTCCATGAATTTTACTTTTACTAAATATTTATGCAAGAATGCTATTGCACGCGAAGCAAGAGACAGTTTGGGGAATTGGGGAAAGCTTTTGGTCAAAATCAACATCCCAGTGTTGACATCAGATGATTTCCATCTATTTGTTCATTTGAAGTAGTTCCTTGCTGAAAAACACTTTCATAAGAAGTAAAGATATATTCATTCATTCATTATCGGTTTACCCTCCTCTTATGTAGGACTTACACCCCCCAGGACTTACAAGCGGGTGCCTGGGGTCAGAGGCCCGTCGAGGAGCAGACACTCATGGATCAGACAGAGCATCCAGGATGGGTGAGGAGCCCAATGCCTGGTATGGGATGAAGGAAGTAGATGAAACGAAATGTTGGTGAAATGGACGAAAGGAAAGGTGATGATGGAGCAGTTGGTGGAATGAATGGCGGGGGAAACCGGAGAACCCGGAGAAAACCCGCCCAGACGCCGCTTCGTCCACCACAAATCCCACATGCAGGTCCCTGGGATTGAACCCGGGCTGCCTCGGTGGGAGGCGAGCGGTCTAACCGCTCGGCCACGGCGCCGCCTAAGAAGTAAAGATATAGAAGTACAAAAATATTTTTATCATAGGCGACTTCGTTCTATGAGAAAAGTTTACAAAATTCGGTTATGGCAAATGCCTCATGTTATGTAGAATATTAGTTTATGGGATGCATAATACATGAAAATAAGGTATATTTTAAAAGAAAAGACTTAAAGAAAAAGAGCTGATAAGTTATTTAAAACTTCATCCGGTATAATTCACCAGAGCCCTTGTTTTTACAAGGTGATATAATTAAATGAGCTTCTAGAATTAGATTTTAAGGGGACTCTCGAATATTAACATTACCAGAAGTTTTATTACTTTCTCTACTACGTATAGTAAGTAGGGGAAGTATTGCATTCCACCCAAAAATTCGATAGCGAGATTTCACCGGAAATGCATGTTTTGAGACCTCCTGAATCCAAAAAAAGCATTTTTGGAAACATGTCCGTGTGTGTGTCTGTGTGTGTGTCTGTGTGTCTGTGTGTGTGTGTGTCTGTGTGTGTGTCTGTGAACAGCATAACTCAAAAACGAACAGTCGGATAAGCACCAAACTTGGTATTTAGGTTCAGTATCTTCCAGAGTTGCGACACGAAGGTTTTCAAGAAAATCCCCCTACCCCAGACTACCCTTTACATGGAAGATTTTTCGAAAATTTTAATTTTCTCAAAAATGGCTCTAACGATTTTGATGAAAATATCATATGTTTAAGATAATGTCATGAGAAATGAAATGTATATCTCGAATTTTCTGGGAATGTCTCCAAAAGTATTCTTCATTGTGAACGACTTTTGCATAACTGGTAAACCATAAGAGATAGACAAAATTTTACTACACAAAAAATGTAGATCGGGTTAAAATACACAACTTATGTCATATACATTTCTTTTGTTGAGTGAACCGTTTTCGAGATATTGCTTGTTACTTCCTTAAATTTTACAATACTTATACTTTTTCTCACATTCGTTATTCATTTTTTTTATGTCCTGGACATGCAAAGAGAATGGAATGCACCACATAGCAACCAGCGTAAAAATATTTGACTATCGCTTAAAAGCTACCATATTTCCCTTGCATCTACAAGAAAATTACCAATAAGATTGACATCTCGATATCTCGATTAACATGAACCATATGGAGAATAAGCGTTTGTAAAATTAGATTGTACAAGAGTAGAGAAAGTCATGTGAGTGTAACACATCAGATTTTTTTTGGTTTACGTTCAAAGTTGAATATCAATGCAAAGGATAAGAGACTCCTGCGCCACCGGGCTCTGATGGCGTAATAGGGCGTCGACGAGATAACACAAACAATAGCCATCTTTAGTAAACAACATTTTCATCGAATGGAAAGCAAGCCCTAAATGATTATCAGTGTTAAAATATACAGGGTGCAAACTTTGTCACCATGAAATGAATATTTTTACCAGTAATATTGAGGAAGTTTAAATAAGTTTGTGATTGCAGCAGTCCTAAACCACAAACGAAAATTCGATGAGTTGGACACATACGAGGGCGGATTCATAAGGCAGTGACTTTTTAAAGAAAATAACAATTTTTTCCAAAGAATCAATTTTATTTTTCAACATAGTCTCCTTTCAATTTAATAAACGTTGTCCAGCGTTTCTCTAATTTTTTTAATCCTTCCAAAAAATATTATTTTTTGAAGTCTACAAAATATTAGGTTGTTTCTGCCATGATTTGTTCACTGGACGTGAATTTCTACACAGCGAGCCAATTTTTCAGATTTGCGTAGAGGAAGAAGTCGTTCGGAGCCACATCTGGAGAATATGGTGGGTGAGGTAGCAGTTCGTAGCTCAGTTCTACAAATTTTGCGATGGCAATGGCTGACTTGTGTGCGGGCGCATTATCCTAGTGAATAGAACCTTTTTCTTCACCAAATGGGGTCGTTTCTTTAACAATTCCTTGTAAAATTGATCCAGCATTGTGGCATAATATGAACCTGTGATAGTTTTATCCTTTTCCAGGTAGTGGATGTCTATCACCCCTTGTGAATCTCAAAAGACGGCTGCCATGATTTTTCCTGCCGACGGAATGTTTTTTGCTTTCTTTGGTGCAGATTCGCTAAAGGAAATCCGCTGCTTTCATTGTTGTTTAGTTTCGGGTTGATAGTAATGGATCCAAGTTTCATCAACTGTGATATAACGCCGCAAAAACTCATTTGGGTTGCGCTGGAACATGTCCAAACATCCCTGTGAAATGCTCACATGATTCCGCTTGTGAGCAGTCGTGGCACCCATCTTGCTGACAGCTTTCTAATACCCAAAAATGCGTGCAGCATGTTATACACCCGTTCACTCGAGATTTTTACGGTCTTGACTTAGACAGAGAGTTTCACTCGGCGATCTTCCAACACAATATCGTGAACTTTATTCACCATTTCTTCTGTTGTGACCTCAACCGGCCGTCCTGTGGGCACGGCATCTCTTGTGCTCGAAATGCATCAAAATTCTGTGAACCTCTAGCAAACCATGCCATGTACTGAATCAGAGTCCCCATAATAGTTGTTCAGCTTTTGTTCCGTTTCCTTCACGGCCTTACCACGCAAAAAGTAGTGCTTTATCAGAACACAAAATTCACTTTACTGCATTTTCTACGAAGCAACACACTGCTTATTTTAGATGCTCTCAACAATGTTCTCAGAACCAAATGACGACGAATTTCTGCGATTATACCCAAAATAGATCCAAGATTTGAGTGCAAACAAGAAACCCGTGATTAGAACGCTATCTCTTGCTAAAGTTATGGACTTATCAATCCACCCTTGTAAGTGCAAAATGTCGCTTAGAATTTTGCAAACATTTCAATAAATTGCTGCAAACATTCGGCAAATATTATCACATTTGATGCAGTTTTGTTAAAAGATCAAATGCTCCCCCTCCCAAAAAAAATCACTTCTATAATTTTTAAGGGTTTTACTGATCGATAGAGCTTTCACATAACAAAGTAGTCAGCTATTATAAGTTTAATTTAAAATTTATTTCAATAAGGTACCTGACGTAATGTTTTTTAAAAAAACTGGTTGTATCTTGAAAATCCAAACCTTCGCCTCTATCTGGAACGCAGTAGGTGAATGCGGTCCAAAAATTCATATTACTGTTTGCATGATCATACGTTTTCATTGCCCTCAAGAATTTGCACGCACACAGTAGAAGTGGATTTTAAAATTCCCATACAGAACCCATGGTTGCCAAATACAGAACAGTACTGAGATATCATTTATTGTCAAGCGTATTAACGAAAATTACTGTCTTCCCTGTGTGCTACAGTGTATAACTCCAGTCACTTGTATTCATTATAGCATCATTGTGTGTTGCTACTATTGCCATAAATACAATATGTTTTTATTTCTAAATGTATACGACGGTACAAAAATGAGCTGTGGAATGCACATTTGTGAAGTATTAACAGATTATTGAAAAAAAACCGCTTGTGTTTTGCTTCTTTCTTTCTATTTCTCAAACTTTTTTTCTTTCTTTCTTTCTTTTTTTTGGAATTGTGCAAAACTCACTTCTTAACCTAAAATTTAACACACTATTATTACATACCAGTGAAGTAGTTAGTGATGTTTACGATGGATACTAAAACCGTTTAATAGCCTCTATGCAAGCAATTTACTTTTATTCGTGCATATTCTTTAAGTAACGCAATGCACTGCCGACAGAATAGACCTGCATCAAAATACTAAAAGGGAAAATTTATGGTTACGTGTGCTTGTGTATGCAGGATGTAAGAAACCAAACAAGCAATACTGATAATTTTTCATTTTATAAGATGTTTCTTCTCGGTAATTACAGACCATCACACACGATTTATTTTAAATAAATAAATAAATGGTAATATGTTTGGGAATTTCCACATTAATATTTATTTTCACTTTTTGGTTATTCCGAAGTTTACATCATAATTCTACCAGGTTTTGTTATAATTTAACATGTTATTTCTCACGAAAGAGGAAAAAAAGAAGCTTTTGGAAATTATGGAATAATTTGAGCTATCATTTCCTATATAATTACTAGTAACTATTTTATTCAAATTATAATTATATTATCTGCATTCTGCATTAGTTACTTTCGCCCTATGTTTTGAATGCAAACTTCAAAAAGTTCTTTGCTGGCATAGTTTTATTAAATATCAAAATATCCTAGAGCTAATGGTGAAGTATAATACTTCAAAACTAACTGTAATACTTTATTTCAAAGTTACTCGACTTGCCTGTTTAAGTTTTTCTAAAACGTACTATTAGGCGTTACAAATTTGTAAGATAATCTGGAGGGGGTTTTGGGATAATAAATATGGTGTATACTGCTTTGTTTCTCTTTTCATAGAATAGCTTTGGTACATTGTTGAAAATATAATGAGAGCTTTGCTGAAGTATAATTATAAGGAGTTAAAAGACGGGATTGAACAAACTTTTCTGAAAATCTGTACACGGATTTCTTTTATAACAGTAAAGATGCCGAAAATAAACTAGTTGTCCAACTTTAAATATTCGTCAATTAGCACTGCATAAATTATATTAAATAATAAACAAATTCATTTAAAAATAAAACCTTAAACGCATCCCGCAAATACCATATGATAAAAGCACACATCCTTAGTTAAGCAACTCTCAAACATGGCCCTGAAAACATAATGTACAGTATCTAAAAATATTACTCTACAATACAGTAAAATATTTTTATAAGAGCAATACTTGGTAAAAATAAATTGAATAAAGCACACAATTTAGTAGTCCAGGAAATACATTTTAAAATCAGCATAGGAAAACTGGAAATATCATGTAGATATGATGGCTAAATTCCCATATCACATGTTTTATAATAAATTCACGTATATCTTTAATACGGACACAATAAATTAACTCGTAATTTCTGCCAAAGAAACGAAAACTATGTCAATAATAAGGAGTGAACAACAAATTATAAAAATAGTTATTTAAGCAGCAATAACTGAACAAGAATCTATATTTAAATACTTAGTTTTTAAAATATTATTTGAAAACACCAACGTGAACATTGAGAAAAGTATAGAAATATATAATAAATTAAATGAATACACAAAAGGACACAGCAAAAGTATGGGAAGACAAGTGAAGCAGAGATTACATAATATTGTGTTCAAACCAGCACTTAAGTATTCTTGCGAAACTTGTTTTTAGAGCTAGAGAAAAATTAAGATTAGAAACACCTCAAATCAGTCTTCTACGGCCAATGTTGCATATAACAAGATTAGACCGCATAAAATCAGAGAAATAAGAACACAGGTGATGGAAGACAATGTAATTGACGAGATTCAAAGATATCAGAGAGAGTGGAATGATCATGTCATAAGAAGGTCTCTCCTTCGAGGAATTTACGGCAAGCCTTTTTCTATAAACCATTTGGACGAAGAAAGGTTGGACAGCAGCGGAGATAGAGTGGTCAGTTCAATTAATTTCGGAACAGGTATAAAGGCATTAATCTCGTTGAAGAATAATAAGATGAATGTAATATAATCCGTACACAGTAGGAAACGGAATATATTTCGTAACTACTACTAGTAGTGGTGGTATTTATTAAGTATTTAGTATTACATTAATTGCATAACACAGTCACATGGGTCATAAGACCGTACATGCTCTCTAGAAAAATACCTGGTCTGTATACGTGACTTGCAGTATCAACCAGAAAACAATTATTTTTTTTTATAATCACCGCACTATATACATACATATAAAATTGAAAAAACACTCTGAATCACACACTCAAACACACACACACACACACACACACACACACATACACACACAGTCGCGCACAAGTACTCAAGCACCACATATGTTTAAAGAAAAATTACATAAACACCTTATCTCTTAGTACACGTACTTCCATTAAGTATGTGCCCAAGCTTGGCCAGTTTTGGCTGTTTAGAATCATGTCCCAGCATGCTGTCCTCCGTCTGTTGGAAGCCAAAAATACTTTCGGTAATAGTTTTTTCCTAATACCCTCCATCTGCACGCATGGTGCCAAAATATGCGTCCAGTCTTCTTGTTCCCCGCATAATGGGCAAATCCTCCTGCCATCGTCATCAACAATCTTGCGAGATTTCCACCCTCCCAACCTAAGCCATGCTATTCCAGTCCTCTGTTTTATACTCAATTCCAAAATATATGTTTCCTTACCCCACATAGTTTTTATTTCATTTTGTAGCTCCAATGTTGATCTTTTTCTACATTCAGATTCTATTTTCTGCCTGTTTATATAGTCGTCTTTTGACCTTTCTCACGGCACTGTGTGTATTTTCATTACCCCTTTGCCAGATATCATTTAAGCCAATTTTTGATAATTCGCGTTGCAACCCCGCCGCCCACCATTTTGGATGCTCTATGTTGTTCATTTGATGACGATAACATATTGCTCTCAGAGTTGTTTGATCACCTTTAATTATTCGCAGCCAGTACCTAACTACGTTTAGTTTAGCAAATACAGCATCTTCCCAGCATCCTACCTCCCGAAGAACTCCGTAGTTTGAAGTACCCCTCCCCAACCCTAGAATGCGCTTCCAGAAATTGCATTGTATTTTATTTACATTATCCACCCTCTCCCATCCCCACACTTCACTGTCGTATAGTAATGAGGACCTAACCATTACTTCATACATGGTCTGTAATGTTTTTACTGGCATATCTGGTACCCGTGTCAGTATCCTTAATACTTCAGAAAGTTGTCCAATCCCTTTGTGTTTTATAAACTCCATGTTCTTGTTCCATTTTCCGCCCATATCAAACCTTACTCCTAAGTAATCGAAGTGTTTAACATTTTGAATTTCTTCCTCCCCATAGGTCCACTTTTCATGTTGGCCGTACACATATCCATTTTTAAAGGTGACTGTTTTAGTTTTAAGAATATTTACCTCCATACCCCATTGCCTACAGTATTGTCGAAGAGCGTTTAAACCAGACTGCAAACCTTTTATCGTTTTAGAAAGAATTACAATGTCATCCGCGTACAAAAGAATTGGTATTTTTTGGTCTGCGATTGTCGGTGCATCTATGTCTTCCTCCGTCATCACGCTAACAACATCATCAATAAACAAATTAAAGAGTAACGGATATGGTATACAACCCTGTTTAACCCCCCTCTGCGCTATGTTACATTCTGATGTATTGTGCTGATCGGTCTTGATAACAAGCTTAACTTCTTTATACATTGCCGTAAGTGCTCTAATCATTTTCCCCGAAAGTCCTTTACGTGTTAATTTCTCCCAGAGAGCACTACGTTCTACAGTATCAAATGCCATTTTAAAATCTAAAAATACAGTATATACCTTACCACCTTTATTTCTCAAATTGTCATCAATTATTGTTTTCAGAACAAAGACATTGTCAATAGTCGAGAAACCTTCCCTAAATCCTGCCTGAAATTTAGAAATCCTATGATGTGTCTTAGCCCAACACTTAATTCTTTCATATAAGGTTCTACTGTAAATTTTTCCAAATATAGAGAGCAGCGAGATACCCCTGTAATTTCCTGGAATGCTGTAACTCCCTTAGAAAGTGACATTTTCTTACTTGCATCAAAATTCCAGCCTCATCTGCGGTTCAGTCAAGAAGAAATTCACTCAAAAAGAAATCCATTACCTTTTTAGTAGCAGCGCAAATATTGTAAATCAATTAAAATACCTCGGGAAAACCAAACAGTATATTACAGAATAACTGCTTACTTAACGTCCGAAAAATAACTCTTCTTTGCTTCACTTTTTGAACTTTTGTAGCCCTTAGTTCAAATATTTAAATGAAATCAAGTATTCCTTGAATGAAACCTATTATTTCAATAATAACTAAAGTTTAATTAATTATAACATTTGATTTAATTCATAATGATTTATTATACAATTCAAATAAAAATATAATTTCATCTCCCAGAAAAAATAAAAATTACATAAATATATCTATCTTGTTTAAGAAGTCAACACAAAAGTAAAGCACAGATGTAACCATGAGGTAGGTTGGACCTATTCATTTGCTACAATTACGATGAAGAGTACTCCCTCTCTTTTTTTGGGGGGGGCATTTTTGCCATTCTATATACTTCTTATTAACTTAATCTCTTTTGTCAAATCAACTTGCGTCATCAACCCGAGAATCATGATTTTCTAGCCTAGTATAAAGTCACTATGTGTCTCTTGCGGTGATGTTTTCCTACCTTAACCACCGTCGACATTTTAATTGTTCATTGTGATTTTCGTTCTCTTTGTATCTACTTTTACCAAACTGGGAAAATCCTTAGGTTCGGTAGCATACACTAATGGGAAATACAAACCTGATATTCTTAATCTAAACATCCCCGGATTTGGTGGTTGCGTTAGAAAGTTCCCTTTTTAAAACTTATCAGCAATGCTCCTTGATGCATTTAAAACTATTGTGGGATAAATTAAGAAGAGATTGTGGAGCTGAAAGGTTGTCTTCAATACATACACTCAGATGGCATTTCATATTGCTTGGTAGCTGTAAATCTAAAATATCTACAGCAATGTACTTTTCATTTTAACCACAGAATGTTTTCATGTTTTGGATATTTCTGCGATAAAATTTAATCATATATTAGTCAAATATAGTTTTTGAATTTAATATATACGCCTTAAAATTTATTTATGCTTAGCAGCAACTTCAGTCAATGTTTTCATTCAATGAGACATTGCTGTGCCTTATCAATGTATTAATGCTCTTCATTGTTTCGTTGACCTCCTGTATAACGAAACCCCACCCAAAAAGGATTTTCATAAGATGAAAAAAGAGAAGTGATTCCATGTTTACGGATAGGAAACAGTTATTTATGTTTTATTCACTTATTTTTGGAATAGTGAGTTCTTTTTTTTGCAAGCTTGTTGTTTATAACAAATATAAAAACCGTTTATTGAGAAGTAGTACAATATTATTACAAAGGCTCGGAAGTTGAAGAAAATATCCTTTCCTTTTCGAGTACCCGTGCACGAAAGCCAACATAGAATAATATTCATTTTGTTTTAAATTGAGTAATTTTTCTCACTCCTTATCTTATTTATTTATCATTTTTTTCACTGTAGGTCAGAAAATTGTTGATATTATTTATCATTGATGCCTTTTTCGGAACTTCTTTTTGTTTTTACTTATTGGTCATTTTTTTAAAGACTTTTTAAGTTTTCACGAATTTTTTTTGAAACTCCATCTTCTTTCGACCACACTTTTACTGCTCTTTCTCAATTCGAACAGACAACAAAGATTTATACACATTAACATAGCAATCTATAAAATATAACTGAGAAAAGAAGTATCTTATTGATAAAATATTTCCAACTGTATGTTTCATACAACCAGAATTTATTTATTTTTGAAGCAAAAATGTTTAACTTATTTCAAAGAATAATAGTTGGATGATACCTGATAAATTAAGTACACCAATCTCTCACTGCATTATTTATGCATTAAAGCATATAAAGAGTACATAAATAACACAATTTAAGGGAATATGACTCATTTTATTTTACGAGGGCGACACTGTAAATTCCTATAAAACCAATAAAGATTAGCTTTAAAAAATTTAAATTATCATATTGTTTTTTAAAATATGCTCCTTTAACATGAATACATTTTTGCATTCGATGAAACCAGTCCTTAAAGCAATGATGCCGGTTTCCTGAGGCACTTCAGAAACCACTGCTTCATCTGATGACGAAAAAGTGATCCCAAGCATTTTATCTTTAACTTTTTGAAACAAAAAGAAATAACAAGGTGCTACGTCATGTCATGGTGCTGATATTTAGAGCATCCAGATACACAGTTGTACGACAATGTGTTGTCATGATATAAACTTATTTTTCCTTTTGGGCGTTTTTTACCTACTTCAAAAATTTGCGGTAAATAGACATTTGTGTTTCAATCAGCAGTATCAGTATGTTTATCTTCTAGTGCTATAGTAGCAATATGGTCCGTTTTAGAAAAAAAAAACAGCAACCATCTTCTTACCAACACTACGAATTAGTCGGACTGTAGGCTTGGGTTGTGTTTGAAAGACAGACTGAAATGATTCACTTTTCTTTTAGAACTATAACAATAAATACAAAATTGATCACCAGTTACCATGCTCCAAACCAAATTTGAAGTGTCGCTTGGAATTTTTCTGAACCAAACACTGCGTTGTTGCTTTTAATGGGGAGTCAGTTTATTTGGAATCCATCGACAACAAAATTTTCTCGCATCTAACTGTTGATGTAAAATGTTTTGGATTTGACTCATACCAGTGCCCAATGTCGCCCGAATAAATTCATAAGATGTCCGTCAATCTTCAAGCATTGCTCGAAAAAGTAGTAATATTTTCATCAGTAACAGCAGTTCTTGGCCGTTCTTCACGAAATTCTTCACTAAGAAATACCGATCTCTATTGAATTTGCTGCAACAACTATAAAGTGTTGGCTTAGATGCGCCTTCTTCGACAAATATATTGCTAAGCCGATTTTCACATTGTTTAGGCATTAATGACGATATAAAATGTAAAAATCATAGTCCGGAAATGTTCTCTAGTCAAATTTATTGTTTGGATACTATATAATTTTAAATTGATTATAGTTAACACACTATTAGAGAAAATTGAATAAACTAAATGGCAATCAACTCGAAGAACATTAGAAAAATATAGAAAGTAAATATAAAAAAGCCATTTTAAAATTCTTCACTATCGTCCTCGTAACAATGGCTGATGTAGTGCCTAATATAAAGCAGTTTATTCAGTATTTAAATATGCAATTCAAACTAAAATTATTAAAAATATTAATTAATTTTCATCGCATTTTAGGTTCTTTTTCTGGTTATTATGTCCTTTTTAGAATATTCTAGGTATTTTATGAGTGTTCTTTATGTAATTTATATATCTTGGTTTTGCCATCCCTTTAGTAAAGATCCAATATAAGGCAACACTAAAGATTATATTGACATGGTAAAAAATATTTTGTATCTTACAATACAGTTTACACTGCTTTGGCTAATGCAAGCAAGTCCAACTGTTTTAAATTAATAGTTAGGTTTTAACTTGGTTTCTTAGAACCAGGAAAAATATTAATTTGATATATTAGCTATATTTTAGAAACTTATTCGCGTGAGAAATTGCTACATGTTTGAAAGCCATGGAGTATCGATTTATGTGCAATTATTTTCTGGACAAAAATTGAATAAACATTATAAATTAAAAAGTATGTATTTAGTAAAACGCTAAAAAACTAATAAATTGCTCAACAAAAGCTCATACTTGGAGTTGATTAGTATGTAATCAGCTGAAATACTTTGACAGAAATATTCTGGCTGTTTTACAAACTAAAACTATCCAGATATGAATTGTTGCCTAATTTATTTTAATTAGCTTTTACAAAACGTCCCACGTATCTGGTACTGGTTGTAGATTTAAGTAAATCAAGGAGAGAGTGGCCATATCCTAAGAGAAAAGCTAAACAATGAAAGAAAAAGAGGGCAATTTAGATGTTTTTATTTATTTATAAGAAACTCTTATGAAATTAATCGTAATTATTTTAGTTAAAATTGAAACTCTAGTCTTCAAATTTTGTATATGTCCAAGAGTAACTTTGACGGAAGGAGTTGAAAATTTCATTCTTTATACAAGTAGCGTTGAAACACATTATTAAACCTTGAAATGTTTGCTAGCTATCTCTGCAATAAGCAGAAATTAGTGATAGCAATTTCTTTTAAAACTGCCTTCAGTTTAATGTTTCAAAGAGCATTAATAAAAGTTCCTCAATGATCAGGCATTTCCTTAAACATGCCGATCAGGCTTTTATAGAATACTATAAAGTCAGAACATGTTTAGCAAATCAGGACTTCTGGTCACTCTAATCAAGAAAACATTGGTAATGTTAATATATTATCCAACAAACTAACTACAATTTTTTCGAAGGGAGTTTAACTACTTGGCTGTGAATTGCGGAAAGAATTAATACGCTTTAAAATGTCTTAAATAAAACTCAGGTGTGTTTCACTCACATGACATTCTCTACTCTTGTACAAACTATTTTTACAAACGCTTATTTTCCATATGCTTCATGTTAATCGAGATATCGAGATGTTAATCTTATTGCTACTTTTCTTGTAGATGCAAGGGAAATTGGTAGGCTTTAAGCTGTAGTCAAATATTTTAAGAGCTGGTTGCTATGTGGAGTATTCCATAGCCTTTGAATTACCAGGACCAAAAAAATGATAAACGAATTTGAGAAGAAGTATAAGTATTGGAAAATTTAAGGGAATAACAAGCAATATGGTTCACTCAAGAAAAAAAAGCATATGACGTAAATTGTGTATTTTAACGCGATCTACATTTTGTGTGTAGTAAAATTTTGTCTCTCTCTTATGGTTTACCAGTTATGCAAAAGTCGTTCACAATGAAGAATACTTTTGGAGACATTCCCAGAAAATTCAAGATATAGATTTCATTTGTCATGAAAATATCTTAAACATATGATATTTTAATCAAAATCGTTAGACCCGTTTTTGAGACAATTAAAATTTTCGAAAAATCTTCCATGTAAAGGGTAATCTGGGGTGGGGGAATTTTCTTGAAAACCTTCGTGTCACATCGCTGGAAGATACTGAACCTAAATACCAAGTTTGGTGTTTATCCGACTGTTCGTTCCTGAGTTATGCTGTTCAGAGACACACACACACACAGACACACACACACACACACACACACACACTGGACATATTTCCAATTTTTTTTGGATTTAGGGGGCCTCAAAACATGTATTTCCGGTGAAATCTCGGTATCGGATTTTTGGGTGAAATACGATGCTTCCCCTACTTACTATACGTAGTAGAGAAAGTAAAAAAATATGAGAGCGATACTGAAAATGTTTAGAATGCCATGCTTCTAAAAACAAATGAAATTTGTTTATATTTGAAACCTACTTTCTACTGTTTTGCGAGTTGATTTCCGTGTAGTTTGTTCGATTTGCTGTAATATTTGTTAATTTTCATTTAAAGATTTTGCGTTCACCCAAAAATGAGTTTGACTAGCGAACATTTCCGGACTATCACACTTTACGATTTTAAATTAACGCCTAAATAATGTGAAGATCGGCTTAGAAATGCATTTGGCAAAGAAGCCCCATTTAAGGCAAAAATGTATAATTGGTACTGCGAAAAAGAGAGCCGTTTTTTCTTAGTGATGAATTTCGTGAACGGTGTCCAAGGACTGCTGTTACTGATGTATATATTGCCGCTGTTCGAGCAAAGCTTGAAGAAGAACGAAGGGCATCTTATGAATTCATTTGGGTGACATTGGACATTGGTTACGAGTCAAATCCAATAGTTTTACATCAACAGTAGACGTGAGAAAACTTTGTTGTCGATGAATTCCGCATAAACTGATAAAAAAACAACGAAATAATTGGTGCAGAAAACCCGGGAAACCCAATGCCGCACTTCAAATTTGGTTTGGAAAATCGTTACTGGAAATGAATCTTGGATTTTTTGTTATGACCTGGAAATAAAAGTCGATCGACTCAGTCGTCTTTCGAACAGAACCCAAGCCTACAAAATCCGATGAATTCGTAGTGTTCGTAAGAAGATGGTTACTAGGTTTGTTTCTAAAACGGACCAATTACTAGTGTAGCATTAGAAAATAAACGTATTGTTATTGCCGATTGGTACAAAAAGTCTGTTAAAAACAAACGTTTGAAAAAGTTGGTGAAAACGCCCAATAGGTAGAATAATATTACATCATGGAACGCATCGTTCCATACAGCAAAAACAAGCGATATCTGGATGTCCTAAAGGTCAACATCATATACCCACTACCATACAGCCCTGATCTTTTTATTTCTTTTTGTTTCAAGAAATTAAAGATAAAATGCGTGGAACTACTTTTTCGTCATCAGATGAACTAGTAGAACAGTATAAAAACCTGGTTTCAGAAGTGCCTCAGGAAGAGTGGCATAATTGCTTTAAGGATGGTGTCATCGAATGCCAAAATGTATTGGTGTTTAAGGGGAATATTTTGAAAAACAATAGAATTATTTAATTTTTTTAAAACTAATCCTTGTGATTTTATAAAAAATTCCAATGTCGTCCTCGTAGTATATTGCGATACCAGTGCGATAAGTGCATCACTGCAGAACAAGGAAGAATTTGACAACACGAGACGAGGTTTAACTATTTTCTACTTCCGATTTTCAAGTGCATTTAACCCATGAGTATTACATACTGTTTCTTCGACGATAGTGAATAATAGAAATAGTACTTGCCAAAAATGAAATTATTAACAGCTGTTGAAAGTTGTGGTAGAAACTAGTGATCGATAATTCTATGCCTCGATGTTCATTTTAAAACTAACAGTAACTTGCAGCTCATGTTTAGCCGACACCCAGATAAGTTTTAAATGTTAAAAATCAGCTCTGAAATATAATTATGTTCCAAATCTGCAATAATAAATATATCGATATTTAGAGGAATTAATATAATTCATGCACATACGTGCAGTAAAAATAGACAAAACACGCAGGTAGATTAGGTTACCAGGTGAATGCAGAAAATATAACTTTCCACCACAATAACATGAATGGGAAGTAGATCAAAAAGTAGCATTATATTAGGATATGCCTAAATACACTTTTATCCCAGTGAAGAGAAAGAAACTCCAATACATTAGTATCATTGCTCAAGTAGGTAAATATTTAAAACCGTCGTTCCTGGAGATAACCCATTCATTGTTTTATAACTCTCTCTTCAAGTCTTCCTTTCACTCCAGCACAGGAATGCTCACTCTTACGGCGATTAAAGCTGTTCCTACAAAAATCCTGGTTACTAACGCAAATATAAAACGCAATAATTAAGAGTTGCCTATTTCCCGAGAAGCTGGAACCATGCTGAAGTGGTAATGATACCAAAACCATGAAAACCTAAGTGAGATCCTATTTCATATCGTCCTATAAGCGTTTTAACAACATTTTCCAAAATATTTAAACGTTTATTCCTTCCTCAACTGATTGACCCTCTACAACCGCTTATACCAGACACACAGTTTGGGTTTAGACCTAACCATTCTTGTTCTCAGCAGCTACATAGAGTTGTAGATGCGATACTAGAACTTATGAAGAGCTGTTTTTTTGGCCTATTCTTGGTCACAGATAAAGCATTTGATAAAGTATGGCACGCTGAGCTCTTGCACAAAATAAAACCTTCCGTCATTGATAATGTATCCTACATAAATTAAATATTATCTATCTGAAAGTACGTTCTCTATAAAATGCAATCATGCACTTTCTTCACCTCAGAAATTACAAGCATGAATCCCCCAAGGTGAAGTACTCGCTTCATTCCTATACTTGGTCTTTAGCTCTGATTTTCCAACACATGACAACCTGGTAATTTCACAGTTGGTAGAGGATGTCGCTATCTTTAGTAAAGGTCCAGAACTATAAGCTTACACAGACAAAGCTGAAGTGTGTTGCAAAAATTGGAGAGTGAAAATGAATCCAATGAAAACAAAACTATGAAAGAAATACTCCCAATATTCAATGAGATTTGATAATAAGACAGTGCAACAATCTAAAGCAGTGAAATATCCTGGATTAACTCTTGATACAAAATTAACCTGGAATGAACATACATCTGATCTCGTCCAGTAGCTTAGAAATGCACAATTTAAAATTCCTGATATGGGATACTTCACCTTTATCATTATCTTCAAAACGGGTGGCCTGCTTCTCAGTAACGAGGCTTGTATGGATATAGAATTGTTCAGTCTGGGGCTCTGCATCCAAAACTGAAGTCAGCAGAATACAAACTATACAGAATCGAGTCCCTCGCCTAATAGCAAATGCACCTTCTTACATTCGCAATTCAATACCTCATAAAAGTCTTCCCACGCCGACAGTAGATACCACCCTCCAGTCCTGCTGTACACGCCTCTTCACTTCCTCAATGAACATGAAAATAAAACACTAACACAGACACCTCAGCATATACTACAGAGGAGCACGAAGAAGACTGAAACAAAAACGACATACAGAGCTTCTGATATGAAATTTTCTTATAATATGTACCTACTGAGGACAGTAGTTGGGCTACAACCTCACCACATCTTTGCGATTCCTTGTGAATAATTGTATATCTATGAGCAAAGCTAACAACCCTACAATCTATAAAAACTTTTCAATAAGTTAAAAAAGTAATCCTTTCTTAAACAGCAGTACAGCGAAAATGTTCTGGAGGTTCTAAATTAAATTTATAAAACAAAAACAAGTGTCGGGTAAAAAGTGCTAAGTTTCATAACAAACGACACAGGGACTATAAAACACCTTAAAACAGCATACGCATAATGCATAATTTCAGACGTTCTTAGTGTTACCAAGAACACTAGAAGATTGCAACAACCTCCTAAGCTGCTTAAAATCTGAAGCATAATTTTAATTATACCTTTCAAAAATAGGTATGCACTAATTTAGTATATTCACTCAAAGTCAAAGCTTTAATCCAATAAAATTGCCATTAAAGTAAAAGGTGAAGTTGTGAGCAGTAGTTTCTTTCAAGAATACGCATTTGCAATAATTGATAATGTGTTTTTTGTGGTTTGTAAATAGGTACCGCTGTTATTGTTGATGGAAAAAGAACTTCATATACAACAAGAGCTACAATCTTCCATTTTGAGTAACTCTGTTTTGTGCCGTTCAGAATGTGGTCTTTCCCATAAATATTCTGTGATTCTTTCTCAGATATTGTACTGCATTTGTTACTATAACTTTTATTAACGCCAATTCATCCTGATTATGCTATATTTGTTTGAATACTGTAAGTAATTCAGTTTTACTAAGCAACAAGATTTAGCTACAAACTAAGGAGCCTCATACAAAGTATGCTCCTTTTGTCAATCTTGAGGCTTGTCAGGAATAAACTTCTAAAGAAAACCTTGAGTACGCTAAACAATTTTTCTAAGCAGTTAATCTCTTACTGATACTATTTTATAAATCTGCTGTTCATAATGGAGTAAATTATACATTTCTTGTGGAAAAGCTATTTTTGTTTTAAAAATGGTAGTTATGCAGAACATTTCACCTTGTGGAATACAACAGACACTCCAGACTTACTCACCAACAAAATATCAAACTTTATATTACCAAAGTGTGAAATCCTACCAAAAGAATCAGAAAGTTAATTTGTATCAAGGGCCTCAATGGCAAATAGTAGCAGATTCCATGAAATTTATTTCAACAGATCATGTTGTCCAAAGCACATAAGAAATGGTGTGCCCAGAAACTATTAGTACAAAATATAATGCTGGATTACAAAATAACTCACTAAGTTTTATCTCCTTTCATTCCTCATTACTGCTAGATACTAAGCATTTTTTATTCATCACGTAAATTAGTTACTCTATAACTAAGTGTGCTTAGTTATATTCTTTACAATGTTTAAATTACTGTGGCTGTTGCGTTTTAAATAAATTCTGCATTCCTCTCTGCAAATATACAGACTTCCTATATTACTTATTCTATGCTTTAACACTGAATATTGAATAATTCTGGTTTATGTTAGTAGTTAATTTTGGACAGTCATAAAATATTAGGTCAAAACAATTTTAACTCCTGTAAGCTCCTTGGACTGACACGAAAACCACAAAGAATTCAAAATTAAAAAGCAAATAATTCTTTTTACATTTTATTCCCTATCCATGTATTGCTTGAGGCATCGTAATGTAAACATTCATATTACTTTCTATACATCCACTTCTACAAACAATTTTATCAAAAGATTATTCTTCTGTCGACTCCTTAAGGCAATGCATCTGTGAAATTTAAATAAAAATTGTGAAAAATTAAAAATTACATATTTTCATAATAAAACAATATGAATTACAATATTTAAGAATACATATTTTTACCATTTGGCGCATTTAAACTACCAATTAACCGAAGCCAGAAATGGACAGATGCATGAACATTATATATATATATATATATATATATATATATATATATATATATATATATATATCCATTATATACGAACATCCAGGTATAAATGTTTTTTTTGTCAAACCATTTTTAGCATATCTCCTTACTGGAAGTTTTAGACACATGCAATAATATTTTTCTAATTTCTTTCGATATGCTTGTACTATCTCTCAAAAGTACATTAAAGAAAATAACCATGTACTTTTTTAAATAATTATCCAGTTTTGAAAAATAAATTATTAAATTTTGGATTCAAGGATTTTTATAGTATAAAAAGTAACAATATTTCTACATTAATTGGAAGTTGATTGTAAACAGATTATTATATCAGAGTTTTTATAACTCATTTACTGTACAATATGCATTTTGGATCTGAATATCTTTAAAAATGCATCGTGTGGAACATCTTAACAAAATAAAAATTAATATTTAAATAATCAAGCAAGCTAGAATTTTGAAACGCGGCAAAAATATTAGGGATATGTGTACTAACTGGCATACAGGTGTCTTACATATTGTGAATTTTCTAAATTTCATAGATACATTGCCGTAGTTGAGATGAACTTGCATTACACATTTACACATTTCGTTGTAGACGATAGCGATAGTTAGATTTTTAAAAAATGGATCGCTATGTGTGGCTTGCATAACCAGGAGAAAGAACTATTGGTTAACACTAAAAATCAATTAATTTTAAATAAATAGTATGCTTTAACATGTTATGTACACTAAGACTTTTGTCTATATATTTGGTTTATTAATTATAAAAAAGTCATTAATAATGAAGGAAACTGCATATGCTATTAGCAGAAAAGTCAAGATAAACATTTTATCATTTACATATCTTAAATCTTTGGCATTTTTAATCGAAATCGATTGGCCATTTTTAAAAAATAAATAAAAAAACGCACACGCCCATGTTTTTCTAAAAATGCATTTCTTGGATTAAAGCAGTCTCAAATCTTGTATTTCGAGAAACATCGGTATCGAATTTTAGGAAAGAAAGCGTTACTCTCTCTAGGTAAGTAATAAATAAAGTTGAAATTAAACATTTCCATACATATAATTCTGGCGCTAATGGTTTAAGAAGCGATTGAAGCAATACCACAGGGTTTGGTATAATCGCTAATGTTTGTATCTTAGTATTACATAGTTTATTAACTCTGCCATAAAATAATGTGCCTCACCCAAAGGATATCCTTTAGGGTGGTGCTTACCTCGAGCTAGAGTTTTTTCTGTTTGCAACTTGTTTTATTGCCATGTTTCACCATACCTCAGAGGGAGACAACACAAATAACAAATGAGCCCATTCTCGCAATGCTATTGGCCGCCACGTCAATGTGTGCCCCAACAACAATAGACTATAACTGCAAATGGCGTCGCTTTTAAAGTTCATCTTGAATGGCTATCAAACATGACGTCAGGTTTAGCGTACAACGCCCTTGTATAGACCTAATGTTTAAAGCCGGGGACAAATCCAGCATTATTTTACCGTTAAGGTAGAAACTGCTATAAAACGGTAATTGTATTTCATTTAAATTACATATTTTAATCAATATTATTTCTTTCCGCTAAAAGGCAAAGAAAGTGGAGCTGGAACAGGAATTCACCCAAATCTATATATCCCCTGGGATTAAAAAACCCATTTCGATGGGAAAATTTTGGCAATAAATATGGCCGAGACACAATTATCATATACAATTAATATGATTAAAAAGCCGTAGTTTTAAGTGATTCAACAGCAAATGTTTCACAAAAGCAGCTCTTAACTTCTAAAAAATAAGATAAATCCCAACAATCATAAAATGCCGTTTAAAAACATACAGTGGGCACCTGCTCATTGTAGCCTTCAGGGTAATGAATGCGGATTCTCTTGCGAAGAATGCACCCAAATTTTATAGAAACCAAACATCATATTAACCTAGCACATTTCCACAATACTAATAATGAAAAATATTATTAGAAACAATTAGGGGACAAATTTAGAGCCAAAAAATGCGGAAAATCTTAGTATCATTTGTTCATCAAAACTGGTAATCTTGAATTATCAAGACAAGGAGCTGTATTAAATTTCCAATAATTGTTGACTGGACAAGATTTCTTGGCTGCTCAACAACACAATATCTTTTACCTAAATGTGTACTTTGTAATGAAGAAAACTCAAACATGGCTATGTATTATCCGCGTAAGTGTTCAGCACTGTCTCAGTTCATCTGGATTCAACATTAAAATTATACTGGGAAGCAAGACTGGAGATCAGCCAAGTGTCTGGGCAGTAGATCATTAGCTACTGGTACTAATTTAATAGTTACCAAGATTTGTTAAAATCTGGAGCGTTTTGTTTTTTCGACACTTAAATAGCTATATGTCATGTTGCAAGAATATTAGAGACTAGTAAATTATTGTAATTTTGGTTCGTTTCGGTTGAGATCCTACTATCCAAGAATTTTTGTCCTCTTTGTCGACACTCACTTGCTGCTTATAGGTTGAAAGATCAGAAGACAAATAATGAAATTAGTGAAGAGTTAAAAATACATAGTCTTCTTGAGACAGGAGCGACATCAGCATCTGATAAGAATGGATACAAAACGCAGTTTAGTACAGACGTTGATCTATCAACCAGGTGCAGAAGAAATTTTAGCAGGCCCAGAAAGAGGTAAGAGAACAGCTGTGATTTCTGGAAGTGGAACAGGCCTAAACGTCTGAACTATGATGATTATGATGATGAATATTATAATCTTAAATTGATTGTATATAAAATAATATACGATCACTGTCGATGAATTGGTTTCAGCGCTCTTTTACCTTTTTTGTCACTACCTTGTTTCCTTTTTTTGTCCTCAATAATTATTATGTGTCCTGAATTTCATTTACGCCGGGAAGAAAAAGATTCACTCTTTGAATTTTTATTTTATATATAAAGTTGCCTAATGTAGGTACAGATAGTATTGTATTCCACCCAAAAATTTGATTTCAAGATTTTATGAACAAACAAAAAACATCTTTAGGAAAAGGTCCACACCTGCGCGTGCGTATATTTGAGGACAGCATTTAGGAAGGCCAGACATTTTGCTGTTTTTTATTTATTTATTTACGTTTTGAAGAAAGCCTCTAACGATTTTGATTGAAATATTACCATGACAAGTGAATAGTACATCTTGAAATTTCTGTGAATAGTACGTGAAGACGTCTTCATTCTTACTGAATTCTATATAACTGCAAACGATTAGAGATAGTCAAAAAGTACTTCAATAAAAATATGCGTCAAATATGCTTTTTTGTATTTTTCTTCTTCTTTTTCTTACACATTTTAAGTTAGAGGCAATAAATTTCCAATTCTGTCCTCAAAACTTCATCATGTGTTTCTGGATCTGCCTACAGAAATTTTCCCTATCGGACTATACATCCATAGTTGTTTTGATAGTCTTGTAGCTGGAATTATACGTGTTTCTTTCACTGTTGCTTAATATTTTTCAATTTTTATTCAGATTACAAATATGCAATTCTCCTTTATAGTATTCACTTATTATGTGATCAAAGTTCGTGCATTTTAACTGCCTTCAACATTTTCATTTCTAACACCTATAATTTACAATCTGCATCTTATTGAATATCCAGTGTTCACTTCTATGGAACAGTACAGGTGCACCATAACTATTACATTTTAATTCTGTTCGTTTCTAAAACCTCTACTAATTGTTCCATATATCTTCTGGAACTTGCATAATTGGTTGTCTGCATCACAGTCATTCCTAAATATCTGACCTATTCTACTATTATATTTAAATATTGTTTTTATTTTTATTTTTGGCCTCTTTTTTAAATAGTTGTTGTCATTCTTTTGAAATTTGCGCTACTTTCAATACAGTATCTCCAAAAGCTCCTTTATTTAACCTGAATTCATGGAAAGGATATTTAATGGCAACGCAAGAGATGCAAAACACTTGACTATTATCGTATCACTCTCCAGTATGCTCTTGTGTAATCGCTATAAAATGTATATTGTAAATAATTTCGCTTACATTTATTATGATTAATAGGAAGTAGAGAAGGTTATCAAACTTTCGTAGTTTTAGAAATGTTAATGAAGATAAACAATATTGGGTAGATAGATTGTGTCTGTAACACACGGGATGTTTTTCAGAAAGTGTTTAGGCAGGAACGCTAGGACTCACACTGTGTTTTTATAGTTATTTAAGGAAATATTAAAAAAACTTTTGCGCTTCCTTAGGACTGAGTATTTTACATTATGCGTAAGAAATTGCTCTTATCATTATCTTAATATTTGGGTGGTATATTCTGTTCTGCACTAAGTGAGAATGATATTACTTTAATTAAAACAAAAATTCTGGAATCTATGCTGAAGCTGTAGGAAGAAAAACCATTCATTACACAATAATGTGGATTTCGTAACGTCCGCAATGTTCTGTTTGGTTTCTGGGTTTCTTTTTAGGAGACTCTGAGAACTGGATTACGCTCTGAAATAATGTATACAGTAACTTTCCTCTTTAGTGTAATCATTAAAAGATTAAATACCCAACGACTCAGTAATTTGTTTTTTTCATATTGTGAATTCTTACCCTGTTATAAAAAGCTTTCTCATAGCTATTTAAATATCTCCATATTTCACGACTTTTCCTATATTTTTGTGTATCATATATCCCAAAAAGTTACTGAACATAACTACTTAACTACTACTTCCTTATTCATAACGACGCATTCGGGTTTTATGACACATCTATCTGAGCTATTTATACCTATTGTTGTGCTTGCCTTCCTAGTTCTTTATCAGCACTTCCGAGAAAGGGTGTTACAAATAAAACTTTGTTGTATCTGAGAAATTAAGTATATATTTTATATACAAACTTGTAGAAGAATAACCGCACCCCTATTTGATCCAAAGAAGACAAACTTACACTATAATTCCATCAGGTACCGCAACGCAGAAAATACGTAGAACAACATAAGGTGTTATGATGTAGGTAATTTTGAATCAACAAAAATATATTTATAAACGATTTGTATTATATTTTACTCTCCTAATTTATTCAGCTATACTAGGTTATTGCGACCTTCAAGCGTTCTATAGCTTACCGTAAATATTTATGCATTCCCTGGCCGCGTTATGAGCGCTACGCAGGTTAACTTGATGATGGGGCTGCCACCTTAATACTTCAAGGTTTCATGATGCTTCGTGTTGTACTTCGGTCTAATTTCACATAAATGTTTGTTTTATTTACAATACAACCATAGTACAATACAAAAACTGACATACTTAAGACGATGTTTAGGACCAGCATGAGGAAACATTTCGCAATTCAGATATTTTTGGTATTTTAAAATATGTGCAACAAATAACTCACACTCGTATATAGTCTTTCTGTACGATTATTAACCCAAAGGTACTATTGGTGCAAAGAGCCTTTCACTCCTGTGGAATTTTATATGGAAAAGAAGTAATTAAAGGTAGAAAACAACAGAGGTATAAGTATAGATTTGGTTCAAATATTCAAGATTTACATACTATAAATCGGGAAGCAAAAGTTGCATTTTCAAAACATTTATTGTTGCAATTTTAAATTTTCTTACACATTTCCGGTATTATTTAATTTAAATAGTGATACTTAAAGATCTTATAACAGATGGGAAGACTTTTTAAATATCTTGAAAATATTTACATACCCTCTAGACAGACCAAATCTTCCAAAATGTGTGTCTGTAGTTATTTTTTCATCAGTGGATTTTCGTGGACAACGCTTGTTTAGGTAACACACTTATGTATATTTACAAAGTTACTATTACTAGACATAGATGTGTAACTTAATATTACAAAAGACATGCGGTAACATAAGTCATTTCGAAATTAATAATTAAAAATGGAACTAAACTGTCCTTAAAGCTTCTATTTAAACGACTACCAACAGCATCAAGTGAATTATGATTTAGGATTTATATATAGTGCGGATGTGAAGAATGATAAACAACAGTTAATTGCACTGCCAAAGAACACATACGTAGAGCCGAAATGACGCACAGGTAGCTCAATTATTGGAGTTTATAGCAATGTAATAAAATCTATAATGAACCTAAATTCTTTAAAAATTCAACTTAAATGAACACATTAACGGCATTATATCTTGCTTTAATACGAAATGTTTATAAATTCGAGAGAGAGAGTGAAACATTTCCTAATACATTCAATGTATCATTTAGGGATGTTAAATAATAAGCTTCTGATACATTAATAGGCATTACTGTGTTATTTATTAATAATCTCTTGGGTATACCTTACCTTATATAGATGTAATGAGGACAAACAATAAGAGAGTTAAATATATCTCTTAGTATGGTTATATAGGATAGACAAGGGCAAAGCGAGTCATATCAGTGAAACCTTGATGGTTTTATTAATTTAAAAGTGCATTGGAATCCAGTATACCATTATTTACATTCATATTTAAGTGATACTTACCCTAAAGAGTTTTGTTTACACTCAACTACTGTCTGTAAATGACGTGAAATTTAGGGACTGCAGATGAACCTTTTTATCCTCTTATGTTAAGGCAAATCGGGTCACGTTTTTCCTCTGTATTCATACAAAGAGCATTATTATTAACAATTAACAACTTAACGTTTAATTTGATAGATTACACTTCCCAAAAAAACCTTTATTTCTTTCTTTTCCGCACCAAAACATCTGGCACGGTACAGCTCTTTTGATTTTCCTTGGCACTGAAACCATGAGGCAGTATTTTTAACACTTTAATTTCAGTCTAATTATATAATATTAAATTCAATAACAGGTCACCTTGAGGCAATATGTGTATGTAATAATTTGCAAAATTATGTAACAGTCATTACATATGCTTGTGTTATTGTATCCATGTGTAATAATGTTATGTGAATATATTACGTAATTTAATAATGTAGGAGCTGTGAAAATAATAGCTTAAAAGTTGCTGGCAATGGGGTAACCTTGAGGCAATAATGAGTTTGAGAGTTTAAAAATGCTCCTTGTGATTCTTGGAAGCAATAATGTAAATTTTAGTGACAGTTTATATAAAATAGCCAATCAACAAACAGAAAAAGCTTTAGTTAAATGACGGTATTCTATTGGATTAGGAATAGCCAAACATAGACTTGAAATATAGAAATTTACAAGTTTAGGCGGTTGAAATCAGTTCAGTTGCCTGCAGACAGTGTTTGTCACCGGATGCGAGATGCGTCCTCGAGAGATTTAATACGTATTCGCGTGAGACAAAAATGGTTTACGTGCTAAAATGTTCAAGTAATTCATAAAAAAATCTCACAGCTCTATATCACTGAAGTGTTATTTAATTCGTATCAAGCATTAAAAAAAGGAGTGAAGTAAAATTATAATCTGTGTAAGCCTACATTCTTAAGCCGCACCACAACCCTGCCAAGACATCCATGTCTCTAAAATAAATACTGACGCAGCCGAGGCAAACATAAATATAATATTTAAAGAAACACTAAAAATACAGAGTTAATATTTTTTTAAGCTTGTGGCAAAGCCACCTGAAAGTAAACTTGGGGCGAAGGCTACCGGAAAGCGGGTAATATTCGTGCGGTTGTAACCAACTTCAAGTTCGGTTCCCCAACATAAGAACTATAATACAACTCCTTCAATACAAACTACTTCAAATTGACGCGCAAAGCGTGATACAAATAACGTAACAAACCACCTACTTCAAATTGACGTCCATACGTGGAGCTAATAAAACAACAACTTCAACCAATAGTCTAATTTTTCAGAGCGAGAATCACTAATCCTAAAATAGCAATAATCAAATCATGCCATTTAATTGTTCTTCAATCTCTTCTTCATTAGAGAACGACAACGTTTGCTGAACAAATGTTTATAAAAGAAGACAGCAAATTGTAGAAAGAAACTTGTAAAGATGCGTTTTGTTCTAGAATTTGGAATGAAATTCACAATACCAGAATCATTTTATACTTCTTTAGAACCAGCTGCAGGGGTGGGTTAGATGATCAGGGTTAGGTCAAGTTTGTTGGGTTTACACCTGGGAAAAATCAAGGAATCTTCATTCAGTGGGAAAATCCCTGTAGATCTGAAGACACTTTCAGCAATTTAACCAGGTTTCTTTAAATATCATACCTACGTGATTTTGTTTATTTTTTCTCTCCTCTTCTGTATTTCTAGGAAATTTATTAAAATCATATGACTTTAGGAACTTTAACATTTTTATTTCTAATGGCTGTAGCCTATAGGTCGCATTACTCCATGTAGATGTTATTTTGTTCGCAAAATGTTAGGGTTTGTAAGCTCTTATAGGATGCATGGCCATCCACAAAAAGCAGATATTTTCCGGGAAGTGACGCACCCACAACATTGATTTATAAAATATTTATCCGGAATCTGATACGTTACCACCGATCCACTTGAAAATATGCCAGAAAATTCATTATGGAAACTTTTCTCTTTAAATATTACCATTTACGGGATTAACTGAACGTTGCATTTGGGCAAACCAACACGGCGACCAATCCCCCCCTCTGCATATGTTCGAGTCTGTACCTCTTGGAATTCTTATCAGAAAGTATCGTTTTCATTTAGTTTCTTGTTCATTTGGCGACCAAGCTCCTCGGCATTATAGATTAAATAAGGTTTGTTCACTAAGACAAGTCTCTCCAATGTATTCATTAGTAGTGAAAATCATTCTGCAACATCATTTTAATTTAAGCTATTGTACGAATTGAACATAAATCCCTCTTATTTTTCTCAAACCTAGCGAGGGATGTCGTTTTCAGAATCCGGCGAACGAACCCAAGGCCTCCCAAGCATCTCTGCAGCATGACGTTGGTCTCTGTCCTAATGAAATGCTTTGATAGCCTTCTGCATGTCGTGTTCAGCCTACAAACATGACGTTTTTCGTTTATATATATACCCATTTGTGGCAAAAGTAAATAAATAGGAATGCTTTATTTCATATCTGTAACAATCTATTGACCCTTTTCGGCCTAAATTACTGACTCTGTTAACCCGTATTCAATGTTTTATATCAGGGGTTGTAATACCGTATACCGGCTGGGTTGATGATGGCCTAACCATAACCGCTTATAAACAGCTTAAACTTAATAATGAAAGTTAATGCCATAAATTCACTGTATTGTAAAATAATAACGGAATCTTAAGATCTCTTTTAAAATGTGTACAATACCTTTCACTTGCCTTGAAAACGTATGCTTTTATTTTCCACACAAATAACATATATGCCTGCTTGAATCTACGCACTTAACAAATAAAGAAAGTTCTCCCTGTGACCGGTTGTTGCTTGAAAAGATTTATTCTTGAGAACGGAGGTAATTTTTTAAAATTGACCCCTTTTAGACTAGGTCACTTAGATTATAAAGACAATCAACTTAAATCAACTTCTAAAGCGAGCATTGCATTTGTAAGAGAAGAGAATTTACATTTTGTAAAATGTTCATGTTTTACATTAAAGTGTAAATATTTAAGATTATAAATTCGTAAAAAGCAGAGTGAACAGTGAACTTTCACAAAATCTTGCTTATGAATCACACAGTATCATAGAAATAAATTTTAAAAAATCAGTTTTGCATAATATCAATGACTGAACTAGCTAAGATATCGCCATTTAAAGGAATTTTAAAATAACTGAATTAATCTTATTGTCTAGTTAAATCTCTTTTACTTTTTATCTTCCAGACAATTTGACTCATTTGAATTTTACCTGAATATAACTACTCGGAAAAAATTCTACTTCAAACACTTTGCATTAAAAAAGTAAAATGCCTGTGCCCCTTTTCGGGAGTACTTCTCTTAGCAGAGGCAAGTCAGATAACTTTCATTATTTTAGTATTGAAAACAATTTGGGCAGCGTACGCTTCAGCTTAGGTATGTGTTAGATTACATTACTGACAAATTGTTTGTTAGAAGTGATTTCTCTTTTGTACCAAACCCCTCTTGGGAGCTTCAAGAGGTGATCTTGAGCGATTTCAAGGTTACGGAGGACGCGATGAAATGCAATGCAATGCAATGCAATGCAACGCAACGCAACGCAACGCGACGCAACCCAACGGCTTATCAAGTGAACTTTAACATGTCTTAGCTCCTATAAGAACGATTTCGATATCTTACACGAAGAGAAGAATTATTGCAAGATACTCCAATGTCCCATGTTGCTGGCATCACCACAATATGCTCTTCATCCACCATATGGACCGATCTTAGTCCACGTGTAATTTCATGCATTTGTGAATTTGACAGAACAGATTATTACCAGTGACAATGAAATCGAACACGAAATACTGAAACGGTTCAACGCGCAATTACCTTCTTAGAATTAAAAACCTGACCTTGCTCTATGGCAGATCCAGAGCGCGGTTTAGTATTTATGTCGAAAAATAAAATAATGGCGTAGCAACAGAACACAGTTCTTTATTTTGAGCTCAGGAAAAGCTGATTTGTTAACTTATCCTCGTACATTCATGATCATAATCAACGAATTTATGATAGACTGATTGGTCTATTTGAACTAGTATAATATGAAACGACTCAAAGTGTTTTATTCTTGGTCGCAAAATGTCTCGTTAACTTAATGGTTTATAGTGAAACATTCGTGATAACAGTCTTTCTGTATCCAATTATAATGTAGGGCATTATCAGCTTTTCCTTCACGTACTAAGATTTTTATTAAGTGGAAAATATATTTTAGCTCTTGCTGCATGTCTATGTTCCACATTCGAGGTTTTAGCGTGTCCAGCCACGCACCTTAAAATATTTATTTCTGTATATTAGTTATTCTCTTATCCCTTCGCTTTATTTCAGAATTTTAATAAGCATTTATTTTTTTATTGCTGCTACGAGTAGCCGTCATAACCGGCGTTATACGGATGGGTTTGAATATTTAAAATAGTTATCTTAGGAATCGTAAAAACTAATACTAGATACATAGATAGAAATAACAGTAAGATATGCAGCTTTGTTGACAGTTTTAATGGCTGAAATAATGTTGAATTTGCAACTTTGGCTACCATGGTATCATACACACACAAATAAAGGCGCTTTCTCTCTATGCATGAATAAGTATAATCTAAGAATCTAAGCAAAATTGCTGCTTTTGCTGTGCAGTCTTTGTAATTTGCTTTCATAAATATCAGTAGCAAATGTATTAGATTGATAGTACTCAGGCTTCAGTGAGAGTTATTCATTTTTGGTGTTCCGCGCGCTTGACACTAGGTGGTACAGGAATCTTTCTTTTTATATGACGATTTAGCAAATATTGGAAATAAACACGATTACAAAGGAAATGGAGAAAAACTTTTTTAAACAAGGTTGATTAAAAGGTTTTGGTTTTTGCTGCATCTTCGATTTTCTTAATTGTTAATTCGTGGCCATCTATGTATCATGGCATATATATCCGCTGGTTTTTGTCTTATTTGGGTGTAATTTTTGTGGAGTAACAACTATTTTTACTTTCTCTACACCGTATGGTAAGTAGGGGAATTATTGTAATCCATCCAAAAATTCTATACCGAGATTTCAATGGAAATACATGTTTTAAGAACCTCTGAATCCAAAAAGCATTTTTAGAAACATGTCCGTGTGTGTCTGCGTGTAGCATAACTCAGAAACGAACAGTCAGATAAACACCAAACTTGGTATTTAGGTTCAGTATCTTTCAGAGATGCAAAACGAAGGTTTTCAAGAAAAATCCCCCAACCCAGGATACCCTTTACAGTGAAAATTTTTCGAAAATTTTAATTTTCTCAAAAACGGCTCTAACGATTTTAATTAAAATATCATATGTTTGAGATATTTTCATGACAAATGAAGTGTATATCTCGAATTTTCTGGGAATGTCTCCAAAAGTATTCTTCATTGTGAACGACTTTTCCATAACTGGTAAACCATAAGAGATAGACAAAATTTTACTGCACAAAAACTGTAGACCGCGTTAAAATACATAATTTATGTCATATACATTTTTGTTGTTGAGTGAACCATTTTCGAGATATTGCTTGTTATTCCCTTAAATTTTCCGATACTTATACTTTTTCTCAAATTCGTTATACAATTTTACTTTCTCTACTACGTTAGTAAGTAGGGGAAGTATTGTATTCCACCCATAATTTCGATACCGAGATTTCACCGGAAATACATGTTTTGAGACCCCCTGAATCAAAAAAATCTGATGTGTTACACTCACATAACTTTCTCTACTCTTGTACAACCTAATTTTACAAACGCCTATTCTCCATATGCTTCATGTTAATCGAGATATCGAGATGTAAATCTTATTGGTAATTTTCTTGTAGATGCAAGGAAAATATGGTAGCTTTTAAGCGATAGTCAAATATTTTAGCGCTGGTTGCTATGTGACGCATTCCATTCTCTTTGGATGTCCAGGACAAAAAAAAATGAATAACGCATTGGAGAAAAAGTATAAGTATTGGAAAATTTAAGGAAATAACAAGCAATATCTCGAAAACGGTTCACTCAACAAAAGAAATGTATATGACATAAGTTGTGTATTTTAACGCGATCTACATTTTTTGTGTAGTAAAATTTTGTTTATCTCTCATGGTTTACCAGTTATGCAAAAGTCGTTCACAATGAAGAATACTTTTGGAGACATTCCCAGAAAATTCGAGATATGCATTTCATTTCTCATGACATTACCCTAAACATATGATATTTTCATCAAAATCGTTAGAGCCATTTTTGAGAAAATTAAAATTTTCGAAAAATGTTCCATGTAAAGGGTAGTCTGGGGTGGGGGGATTTTCTTGAAAACCTTCGTGTCGCATCTCTGGAAGATACTGAACCTAAATGCCAAGTTTGGTGCTTATCCGATTGTTCGTTTTTGAGTTATGCTGTTCACAGACACACACACATACACACAGACACACAGACACACACACACACACACACACACACACACACACAGACACACACACGGACATGTTTCCAAAAATGCTTTTTTTGGATTCAGGAGGTCTCTAAACGTGTATTTCCGGTGAAATCTCGGTATCGAATTTTTGGGTGGAATGCAATACTTCCCCTACTTACTATACGTAGTAGAGAAAGTAAAAAGCATTTTTGGAAACACGTCCGTGTGTGTGTCTGTGAACAGCATAACTCAGAAACGAACAGTCGGATAAACACCAAACTTGGTATTTGGGTTCAGTATCTTCCAAGGATGCGACACGAAGGTTTTCAAGAAAATCGCCCCACCCCAGAGTACCCTTTACATGGAAGATTTTTCGAAAATTTTAATTTTCTCAAAAATGGCTCTAACGATTTTGATGAAAATATCATATGTTTAAGATATTTTTATGACAAATAAAATGTATATCTTGAATTTCCTGGGAATGTCTCCAAAAGTATTCTTTATTGTGAACGACTTTTGCATAACTGGTAAACCATAAGAGATAGACAAAATTGTACTACACAAAAAATGTTAAAATACACAATTTATGACATATACATCTTTTTTTTGTTGAGTGAACCATTTTCGAGGTATTACTTGTTATTCCCTTAAATTTTTCAATACTTATTTTCTCAAATGGGAATTCGTTATTCATTTTTTTTGTCTTGGATATGCAGGGAGTATTAATCTGAGGCAAAGGGAATAGTGCTGCACCTAGCAACCAGCTATTAAGAGATATGTATGTGCTTAAAGGCTACTGTATTTCTATATTGCCCTTGTAAATATATATTCCCTTACATATACAAGAAAATTAGCAATAAGATAGAGTCTGAAAATGTTTATCTCGATTAACATGAAGTAGATTTAGAATAAGCGTTTGCAAAAATAGTTTGTACAAGAGTAGACAAAGTCATGTGAGTGTAACACATCAGATTTTTTACTTTCTCTACTACGTATAGTAAGTAGGGGAAGTATTGTATTCCACCCAAAATTTCGATACCGAGATTTCACCGGAAATATATGTTGTGAGACCCCCTAAATCCATAAAAAGCATTTTTGGAAACATGTTCATGTGTGTGTATGTGTGTGTCTGTGAACAGCATGACTCAGAAACGAACAGTCGGATAAACACCAAACTTGGTATTTAGGTTCAGTATCTTCAGAGATGCGACACGAATGTTTTCAAGAAAATCCCCCACCCCAGATTACTCTTTACATGCAATATTTTTCGAAAATTTTAATTTTCTCAAAAATGGCTCTAAAGATTTTGAGTAAAATATCATATGTTTAAGATATTTTCATGACAAATAAAATATATATGGAATGTCTCCTAAAGTATTCTTCATTGTGAACGACTTTTGCATAACTGGTAAGCCATAAGAGATAGACAAAAGTTTATTAAACAAAAAATGTAGATCGCGTTAAAATACATAATTTATGTCATATACATTTTTGTTGTTGCGTGAACCATTCTAGAAATATTGCTTGTTATTCCCTTAAATTTTCCAATACTTATACTTTTACTCAAATTCGTTATTCATTTTTTTGTCCTGGTAAGGCAAAGAGAATGGAATACTACACATAGTAGCCAGCTCTTAAAATATTTGCTATAGCTTAAAGGCTACCAATTCCCCTTGCACCTACAAGAAAATTAGCAATAAGATTAACATCTCGATATCTCGATTAACATGAAGCATATGGAGAATAAGCGTTTGTAAAACTAGTTTGTACAAGAGTAAAGAAAGTCATGTGAGTGTAACACATCAGATTATTTACTACATGCATTCTCAGTAAAAAGTTAAAGTTTCTTCGTACGCACGCTCTTTTATGAATTCAAACTTTTTGCATTCTAATACCCTGGCATTGCAAATCCTTTTTAGTATTTTAGTCAGTTAGACTTTTAAATTAGAAGCTGCCTTATAGCTAATACAGGTAGAGAAGAAGAGGGCTGTTCAATGATGAAATAATCATCATAATAGCCAGAAGTTCAGGAATTTATGTTGATTAAAATATGCAAACAAAAAGGCACATAATATACCGAAAATAGGCATTCATTAAAAGCAAAAACTCTTTATTAATGAAAACAGCTACTCAAGTTACTTAATAAATAATTTATTTATCACATAAGGTACTGACTCTTCCTTTACTTTATACAAGCAACAACAATGTGGTTTTTCAAGGTGTCAACTGTTATGATAAAATGTTGTTAGAGATAACGTTTTTCATCATAGAAAAAGAACGTTCTACTTCCACTGGACTGACTGGAGCATATTTAAAACAAGCTATTTCGGAAGGACTCATACAGTTACAACAGCACATTCACCTTTCAGGACATCATAAATGATCTTTAAGTTTATCTAGGTCCACATTAGCACTCCCAACACGTTTACACCTTTCACTAACACTTTCTCCTTTCTCTCCGGGTTCTTGCAGTAGTTGTTTATTACATCTTCAAGGATCGCCATAGATTACACTAACGTATCACCTTATTTCTCCAACTTCAAAATTGCTTCCGGTAGCACACTATAATATCCTGCCAAATCGTTGCAGAGTTCATTTTAAAACTAACTTATTTACCTTCGAAATGAAGCAGCTTCGTCTTCTGATAGAGCATCAAATCTCTCACACAGCTTGCCCAAATTGTTTCTGTAATATACGGCTGCAGAAATCCAGGTTCCTCACCTAGTAAGAAGTAGCTGTGGAGGTAAAAAGAGCTCTATTGCCAATAATTCATGCCAAAACCTGTATTCGGAGTCGGATGATGATTTAGGAAAATATTCTTGGTGTTGGAAACCAACTTATCCACAAGAGGATATAAAATTCTTACTTAGTCGGCGGCGATTCTGTGCAACCCGTGGGCTAGTTATATCAGATGAGCATTGTCGGAAAGAGAACTTTAAAGGCTGCCTTTTTCAAGCAAGGTGTCCGCATTCCTTTCGTAGCTTTCTGTTATTTCAAGAGCTTAATGAAATCGTTTGAGGAGGCAAGTTTTCGACTGCTTGAAAGCAAATAAATGCATTTATAAGGTAAAAGATTCTCAACAAATATTTTTGTGACAGGAATGTGTCATTTCATTATTTGTGAAACTTTTTCTTCTTTTTTATTTTAACAAATTGAACTTCTTTATGTGCTTTTCAAATGTGTAATTAATTACAGGAAAAATAAACTACAAAGACCCAAAACAGGAAAAAGGTCTTTAAACCTTAAAATAAGCAACAAAAGCTAAAATAGGCTTAAAAACAAAATAATAACTGGCCATAGGTTTCCCAAATGGACGGAAATATGTTTATCTCTATTATACCCATCCAAATATAAAAGGCACTTTGCCTAACGTCCGGGCTCTAATTATCATCAACTGAATGATTTTCGAAATTACCTACACACATGCACAGGCACACACAGGCAACTATGCTAGGTGGGTGAAGAAAGAGCATCGCTGAAATTGATACAAGAGAGCAAAATTAAATCAGCTGTGATAGTTCCCTAAGAAGTATCAATGCGAAAAAATTCGTGTGATAAGAAGCATGAAATTATGGAAAATATTAAAGTAAATGTTTCATATTTGTAAAGGAAGGGAAAAGCAGAAAGGATTTAAGAATGAAAAAGGTTGGATTTGCGGTGAAGAATTTCTGCTCAGAGAGACAACTATGGTTAATTATAAAAACTAGCATAATGAAACATATGGTGCGTTTCCACTATAACCACTTCATAATATACTACCATATAGATCGTTGTATTTCATGTTGTAAACAACTGATAATTTTTTTAGTTTAACGTCGTTTAACCAGATAGGTCATATAGGAAATTAATAAGGTTTTATTTTATCTGAAGTTTTAAAAACTTATTTTTCGTTAACAGGACCAATATATTAGAATATTAAAGCATTAATGTTATACTAATGCTTATTAATGCTTATTAACGAGCATAGGTCCGTAGGTATCCGACATTCGTCTGTTTAAGATAGGGGGAAAAACCAGAGTGCCTCACACTAACCGAGATTAGAACTCGGGACTTGCATCATGGCGGTGGGTCAATATATTTTTAAAAAGTTAGGTATATATTTTTTAAGTGCATTAAATTGTTATAATGTAAACAAAAATTTTTGAATTAGAAATGATGTAAAAACAATTTTAGCTGCTAGGGCTTTCAGAAAATTGGGAGCTGACAGGAAAGCCGTTTTGTTTGTCGCGCCCACTATAACGTCACCGCAATAGAGAAGATGACCCGTGTCGATACCGTAACAGTGCTACAAAGTGACGTGGTAGAGCCCGTTAATCCTCCGTATACATACAACAGCAATCACCTCTGCTTCAAGGGAGAACGGCAGTAAAGGATCATGTGAAATTTCGAAGTGAACCCGTTAATCCGTAGCCGTGAGTTGTGCGCCATTCTGTTTGCCGGACTTAGTAGTGCCTGCCGTAAACTCTGGCAGTCCATGAAAACGCGTGGCAAAAACACTAGGCATTTTCCCCTCGATAAACAAGATGGCCATAGCTACTGTGACATCCAGAGAGATTAAAAGCCTATTCTAGCAATCGAAAAATATCAAAGTCATGATACAATTTCTCGGAAACAACTTTAGGGTTACTTCCACAAATACGATATTTTGGCAAAAACTTGTTTACCCCAAAATAACTTAAAATCCTATCCAATTAAATTTTCAACTTTACATTTGTCAGGACTGACCATTTTGAATTGTTTCTGCCCGAATATTCCACTCCTAAGCAGCATATATAATATTGACCAATAACATTTAGAACTGTCTCGAATATGACCAATTACGATCATTTGCTTGCAAGAATGCCATTTTATCAGCTTGAACTGAAACAACATCAATATGCAGTGATAAAATTCTACGCCATCCAACTGTGTTTTTAATGAATGCATATTCAAATAGTGTGAATTTCCAAATAAATTATATACAAAAAAAAGTGTTTCTTTATTGTGTTCTAATTTCAACTTACTGTTGATAACATTGGTTGGTATTTAGTAACACATTTGATTGCTCATTTATTTACTAGATATCTGTAATCTTACAGCTGGCACAATGCTAATTGATTTTAAAAAACACAAATAATAAAGTAATTATTATTATTTACACAATTCGTTATATTTTATTCATGGAATAGAATTGATAAATTCTACTCGATTTTAGGAGTTTCCTCAGATAAATTCGTAACCGCTCGTGGAATTACCTATAATAATTATATTTGTTGTAAACGCTTTCTAAACAATTTTTGCAAAAGTCAACCACTTGTAAAAGCTAAAAGGATATCTAAATTTTATTTCTGAATTAAGAACGCTCTCTTTCTCCACAAATTATTTACAGACACTATAGACTCTTCATATAAATGTTAATTTCTCAATTCTCTTCATATTTCTTATATAGTTGTATTAAAAAGTAGATGAAATTGTCAACAAAATCAAACCCATTTGCTAATAATGACTTTTAATTGTATTTGAACAATATTACTAAGCCTAGCTGTTCTTTTGAGTTCATTCATTTCAATGTGAAGCAGGCTTATTCAACCATCGTCTTACACAGCTTCTCTTATTGTATTTATGGAACTAATTCTAATATTTTAAAATCCCTTGTCACTTATAATTGTGAACTTTCTGCCAAATTCTTAATTCCTGCTTGATTTTTTGTACACATCCCGATTCATTCAAGTACACTAAGATTATACCAGTGCACAAAAGGAGATACACTGGATTATAATAATTATAGTCCAATTAGTATTATTCCAGCTTTATCTAATACATTTGAAATTTTAATTAATGATCAAATCACTATAGACTTTGAAAGCAATAATTTAATTTCAAATAAACAGTTTGGCTTTAGGAAGAACATGGTACTGTTGATGCTGTAAAATACTTTGTTAGACTATGAATTAAAAGTCTTGAAAGTAAAAAGGCTGTTTTGAAAAGGTTCTATGATTTTAACCGTAGCCTTTGATAAAGCTTCTCAAAGTACACTATTTCAAGAACTTACAATTTATGATTTCAACGATAATGTTACAGGGTTTTCACTATACTATATTGCTAAGAGATATCAAGCAGTATTTTATAATCGTATATATCACATTACAAATTAGTTAAGTATGGCGTTCTGTTGGAATCTGTGCTTAGACCATTATTTATTTATATATATATATATATATATATATACGATTATAAAATACTGCTTGATATCTCTTAGCAATATAATATTGTGAAAACTGTATAACATTATATATATGTATATATATCAACGATCTTCCTACTGTTATTAATGATGATTGTTCTACAAAAAGCAAACGGAAAAGCACTGGTCGTCCTCGCATAACAAATGAACACATAAAACACAATTTTTAACTTGTCTCTATTCAGTGATGTATCGGTGTATCGCCATTTATTGCCGTTCATTAGAAATAAATAAGTAAAGTCTGCTCCTTCTTTTGAATAGCCCTGTGTATATGTTTATTGTATACGCTCGATGCTTCTTTACGAGAAGAATGATAGTTTATTATATTTTATGCTATTTTCAGTGCGAAACTCGTACATAAGTTCAGGTCTGAATGTTTCCTTTGAATAAATTACTTAAATATGCAATGTTCTACAATCACTAAGGATATTTTATAGTATTCATAGAAACATTTTACCTTTTACTGGGTGATACATATCTTTGTTTAGGAGAGGTACAATTTCTATCAAACTACATGCCGCAATTTCGTGTTTCTACCTGATAATAGACCGAGAAGAAATCAGTTGAATTGTTGTTCATTACGTATTAAGAAATCTGTCAAATATATCAGCATCCGCATTGATATTTAAATACTTATAATCGAAATGAACATTGGGTACCTGAGGCTCCCTCAAGCACTCAAAAGTATTTCCTTAAAATACGAGAGAATACTGAACATCTTAAATCAAAATTATTTAATTACTGTGGATACCAGTTCCTCCTAACTTCTGAAGTTACCTTCTCTGTGTGACTGATAATTTAATAAAAACTTACTATCACATAGGAATTGAAATTGAGTTTTTTATTTATGGACGCTCTTTAACTACTATGGTCCTTATCGCCCCATTCTATATTGGGCGTGAAAGATAGGTAATATTGCTCAAAGGCCTCTTTATCAGGCTTGAGGTTCTTTTACGTGCCGTAAGTCTACGACACGGGACCACCGGCTTTACTTCCCTTCCGAAAGTAGCCATACTAAGGATTTTTACGCCCAAAAATATCCATCGTCCTCCGCCGGGTTTGAACCCGCGACCTCAGGAACTAGAGTTTAGCATATCACATAGGAAAAGTTCCAAGTGCTGAAGATAAGTTTATTTCTGGTGAGTTGTTAAAAACTAAGAATGCCTTAAGAAATTATTACTACTGTAGGAGATAAGATAAATCAGTCAACAGCCTCAGTTTGATAAACCTAAACAGAAGTTTGCAAAAGGCAAGTATCTGAACCTTATCTTTTGGAGCATCATTGCGAAAAGCCTGCACAGAAGAAATCACAACAGTGAAGTCTTGATATTGTGTTTTTTGTGAAAACGTCTGTTCTTTAAAATGCACTATCAGGGATCAGAATTATACCAACTGCGATACAACTTCGAACAAAAACAAGTATTTCCGTTTAATGAACCTTTCATTAGAAAATGATTTCAGGAAAGATTATGCCAGTAATTTATATAATTACTTGATATTAAGGTAAAGTTTAAAATGTCAGTAAGAAGTTATCAAAGTTTGAATCATAATAATTTATCAATTAACCTATTATATTTTGTTCAGGCTTGCCAGTTATCTTTTTTAAAAATATATAACAAATATTTTACAGATAAAAATGTTTAGCTGCGTTGGGGTACATGCAAAATACCATATCCTGTAGGAATATTTCATTTTGAAACGCTGTTAACAGAAACGCTCAAGGAATAAAGCTTACTCTTTGTAACAGCTAGTTTCCTAGACGAAGGACCAACACCAGTCTCAAATTTAGTTTTTCTAAGTTATGAGATTTCGTGCCTCTTAATCAGCACTTCAGGAAAACTCCGCTGTTTTGTGTTTTGTGAATGTTCTCTTCCGCTTATAATTATATATAATATGCATGAAACATAATGTTTTCTTATAAAGTCTTCGTTTAAGGTCCTGTAAATAGCTTCACGTGATGGCATTTCCGCAATGTTTCTAAAAGAAAATAATTAATAAATATATGTAGATCATATGTCATTAAAACATAGCGTTGTGGAACCTTAGATCAGAGGAAGTGAAGCATTTTTAAACAAATATGAAGCAGCTATGGAATGGAACATTGGAATTATATAGTATTCGTAGTGCATGATATCTTAGATACAAACAGTTAAAAATTTATAGTCGTGTCCATAAATGATTAAAAGACCAATATTAAGCTATAACTTGTTTACGTTTGCTAATAATATATTAATAGTAATTTCTGCTATTATACTATGCGTTTCTTTACAACATATTAATGACATTTATTTGTTTTTGGTCCATATTTCCCGGAAACTATCATTTACCGGCTAGGATGGTTTCTAGCGTGAAAAACTACAGCGATATAACCAAATTGAATTTTATTCAATAGCAAGAAAATCTGTATATTTGTTATAATTTATCCTTGGTGGAGATAACTTCACTTCTATACTTCAGTAAACAAAATTATATGTTCATTTCCATTTCCTAAGTAATTCATAACCACACTTGAGGAAATGCAATTTAAAATGCATACATATGTTCAGAATTCACTTCATTAAGATGCAGCACTTAACCCTTAAATGCGTTGCGTTGTAAAAATGTTCATTAGAATCTCTTAAGCCACTGCACCTGAGAAATTGGGCGATAACCGCTAAAATATGTTTGCATCCGCATACCTTCATTTGACGCTTTAGACTTATCAATTCATGCAATATTTAAAGCTCTGAGTAACAATTTAAAATACCCAGCACAGTACTGTAATGCACCTTCCAATTTAAAACGCCGTTTTCTCAACTTTTTCTAGCCATTTTTCATTGCTTAAAATGCTCCATGTGTCACAAATGTAATCAATTAATGTTTAATGCTCATACTAATGACGAAAAACTAAAATTCCTGTTTTGTAAAGTCCTTAATTTAATTCTTTGCGTTTCATAGACTATATGTACAGGGTTATTTTTCCCTGCTTAGCTTCCTTAGTGTTTAAAAAATCTAATGTGGTTTTGCTTAAAATGATCTAAGGACAAAATAAAATGTTGTGTAAAATGTGTATCATGGAACATTTTGAATTAACATAGAACAATTGATTCAATAAAAAAATAATACCTCTGAAATAAATACGCATAGCATAATGTAATCTCCATTATGGGTTTATATAATCTCTTACATACTGTGATAAAAACGTGGACCCCCTCAAATGAAAACTGTGGATCTTAATATTTTTCACAGGTGCATATGCCAAAAATGTTTAATGCTTCTGTAGGTAGATGTCTGAATTAAACTATGTAGCATATGTCATACCGAATGACTTCAGGTATATATATATAAATAAAGACAAATACTTAAGAGATAACATTAATTAATAACACACCAAATAGTATCATTACATTTAGTAATATTATCGCGGCCTATACAGTGTATAAAAATACTTGTTCCATTAGATAATAGTCAGGCTTTTCTTCACAGATTCTTTCATCACAGAAATATTCACGGGATTCATAAATAACTTCATAAGGAAATCTAAGCCCTCATTTATTTTAGGGATAAAATAAACCAATGCCCAAAAGTACGTTTCAAAATCTCAAAAGCTCGGAAAGAAAAATAAAAACAGTAAGTGGGGAACTAATATTTTTCTTGAGAGCGAGTAATTTGCGGTCAGAAAACACAGCGATACAGTGACCTCGAACTAAAAGATCTGTACCGTTCAGGCTTTTAATGTAATACATTTATGCCTTTACTACAGCAAATAAATTGCAATCGTACAATGCCGCACGCACAGGATCTCTCCATGCGGCTGACCGGCCAGCACTTGCCGTTTACTTGCAATGTTCAACGTCGGTTATGTCATATACAAATATATGCTTCCTCTCAAGAACTTCATTAAAATTGTAATCACATGTCAAACATTGCCGATGGTAACGTCAAGTTCAAATTAAATTCACAACTTCTCATTTTGCTATCTGCTCCCACGTTTCTGTTGAAAGAAACAGCACACCGCGCGTATTGTTTTAGTTGAATTATATTTTACTTGCGCAAAATAGCCTGAATCGTGCTACTTATCGCATATGAAGCAAAATGGGTGTACTATAGTGAACAAGAGAAAACAAAGATTTTCTAAGTGACATAGGGAGAAGGTGAATAAGATAAAATAGGCTAAATTCATAACTGACAATTAATTATAAATGCTTTTCATTTGTTAGCATACATATTACTTTACCACATACCAAGTAGTTAGAGAAGATATTGAATTCTATCTAAAAGTATTATGCTGAGATTTCTCCGGAAATACATGTTTTGAGGCCCGTGAATCTAAACAAAAAGTATTAGAAAGGTCCAAGTGTGCGTGTTTATGTGTATAAACCAAAACTTGGATAAATACCAAACATCGTATTTAAGTTCAGTATCTTCCAGAGATGCTACAAGAAGATTTTCAATAAAATCTTCGCACCCTGAATTAGCATTTAAATGGAAGTAGATGACAAATAAAATTTGAAATTTGACTTTTTTGGGAATACCCTGTGAGGTTTTCTTCATTCGGAAGGAATTTTGCATAATTCTGTATAACTGGAATATGTTAAAAACATATTGTACAAAAAGCAAATCTCTTTAAAAATAAATAATTTATTTAAAATAACTTGTTTCATTATCAGCTATTTTCAAAATATCCGTAATTATCCGTTTAAAGTTTTCAATACTTTATATTTTAAAGTGATGTCACTATTCAGTTGTTTTTCGCGATGTCATGACAAGAGTAAGGAATTTCAACGTGAGCATATACTGACCATCTTTTAAAGATCTAATTACCGTTTCGGTTTCCTGTACACCTCTTGCACCCACAACAAAATGTGTAATGAAATTATTTTTGCGAAGGTTTATCCCGATCAACATCAACTGGATAGAAAAATAAGCTTTCCTAAGAATATTGTGCAGATATGATAGAGAAAATCCTATGACTGCAACTGATTAGATTTTTACGGCAAATATTGCTTTTTTTGTTTTATCTGCATTCGCTTTCATGTTTATAAGACGCTGAAATGAATGGATAAATAATACGCAGAGGTAAGAAAACGCTATTAAGCGAGTTTGAGAAGACGCTCACCAGGCGAAAGTGTTGTGCACTTAGCTTAATTTAAACCCATGAGCTTAACGAGATGAAGCTTTAATTGAAATAATAACCGTGGCCTCATTTAACGAAATTTTCAAACAATAGCTAGTTAGGTGTCTGGTAAGTCAAATTCTGAAAAAGAATTTCAAATAGTGTTGTTTGTTTCGTTTTCTGTTAGTCATATTAAGGTGGGTCCCTAATTCTTCAAGATACAGGAGAAAAGTTGTAAATATGTTCCAAATTTGTTGCCTTTTGAATATTACACACAATTTTAGGGTTTAGCTGTGTCCATATTTTACAATTATTTTACATTCGGCCGGGGTAGATACATAAAAATGAAGAGAAGTGAATTTATGAAAATTAAAAATATTGAAACTAAGGTAAATTTCAACTGTTTGTTTAGAAGTCAAGTTTAAATAATTAATATTAAGCAGATGAACAAAATATGTTAGCAAGTCTATTTAAAGAGAGCTACATCCTTTTATGTTTAAAACGTAACTTAGCAAACAAATATAATTTCTAAAGTAAATTGTATATTATCAACTCCTATTGGAATGCATTACATTTATGAGAGCAGATTTTCATATACTAAGTAATTAAGCTTTTTCAAAACCGAGTGTGACGGGCTTCTCGAAAAATCCGATGTGCAACGTAGAAACTATGCATTATAGACTCGCATGTATTCTTTGATTACTGTCTTTCAAATGCCATTAGAACTTTAATACATTAGAACTATATTGTGCTAAAGAATATATCTCTATGTCCGGATTTGGTTTTCATTTGTGTTTTTTGCATTCCGTAATCACCATTAGCTACAATTTTTTTTTTTGAATAAAGCATTTACGATTTGTAAGTTGTTGCAAGCCATGGCTCTGTCACAAAATTCGAATTCAGCTGGTGGAGTGCTCCTATGAAAGGAACAGGAATCTTTCTAAGGTCTGATCATATCATGGAATATATTATATTATTCTGGGGCAATTCAGTAGAAAGTATATTCCTTGTGCAAAAGAATTATATGAGAATTTCCAATACCCATAGTAGACACTACTGCAAATATCTGTTTAGAAGATTAAAGATATTAACCATTACCCTGCATAATATATATTTTTTTAATCTTAAAATATGTATACAATCGAGAGGTATTTATAAAAAACGTGAACCTATTTGGCAAACACTAGACAAAAGGAAAATATTCATCGTTCCATTGCAAAACTTTCTTGGTTTGAGAAAGGCGTGTATTATGAAGCCCTTAAAGTATTTAATATTCTTCATACTGGTCTACAGGAAACAACTGACAATTTCAATGTTTTCATAACTGCTGTAAGGGGAAGATAATGAAAAGAGCTTTGAAATTTTGGTTTGGAATTGTAAATTTAGGAAAAAGTAATGTTTTAAGACAACGTATAGAGTACCAAGAGAATAGTTTAAGAATGGTGGATTGGAAGTAATTTAAAGAACATTTTGGAGCAAAATGGGTTAGGAGACATGTGGAGAAGGAGAGAAAATAATGTGAAACATTTTTGGAAAAAGGCAAATAAAAGACTGGAAGATATAGAAATACAAAACATATTTAGCGAGATTGCCGAATAGAGCTCATTAGTTTGTTATATGCCAATGTAAAATACATAAGGTAGGGAAAATATATAGATATAGTAAATAAAGAAGAGAGAGAATCTATTGCATGGGTAAGAACCGGAGCATGGAGGCTAAGAGGGTTAAGACAGGGTATTCCTCAGAACCAATGTCCGATATGTGGTGGTAATGAAGACATTGAACACATAATATTTAAGTGCCAAGGAACAGAAAATTGCAGAAGAGAATTTATTAAATAGAAGTGGTTGAAGGGGGATAGAAATACAGTTGCGAAATGATGTGCAAAGATGCTAGGAGCATTGGACAATTATTGTGAAAAGTCAAAAATAAATGGCTTTGGACAGTGGATAGAGATACGTAAGAGGTAGTGTAGATTACAAAATAAACGATGGAGAGAGGTAGAGAGAAATCATTAATTCAATGAAATTGTGGTGAATTTTTGATATAATTAAAAAGTGACAATTAAAAACAAGTGGAAATGGGACATGAAAAACTGGAGCAAGATAATTTATTGACGGGAAATTGTTAAACGTAGATAAACTGTAGTGGATGTCTACAGAATGAGTGGCAGGACCAAATTTCAGTAGACAATCAAATTGTAAGTTTCTTAGCACAATAAATACAAATACAAAAATATTAGTGTCCTTGCCATTTTATTCCGTTGAATGACAAATTATCCCGTGTTAATACTGTAAAACGTATTTTACTGTCTTAAATGACTAGCATTCGGATTTTAAGCTAAATGCCTAATTTTTAAGTCTAGGAATAAACTAAAATTGGTTAACACGTTATATTGAAAATATAAATGTATGGAAGAGGTCTTCTGGTGCCTAAAATACCTATTTTAAGAGCCTAAAGTGCCAGTTTTACAATTTGTGTTGTTTCATTAATTCTTGTCATGCAGCAATGAAAGATAGCATGATAGCTTGGTAGCATGGGTTTGATTTGATTCAAATATTTTGTAATAGGAATGTTGTTGGAATGAGATATTCCTGGAAAATTACTTGTTTATTTTAGCACTTAAGTAAATATATTCAATCGTTTTGGTTAAAGAGAAACAACACTTGCCCCCTCTAGATCTCAGTCATCCTTCGGTGATTGCAGTACGGCAGAAATCCCTTTCAAAGTGCAAGCAGGGTCAGTATTTACCATCGTCTCGTGACTCACATATCCGTCTTTTTTATTATCAAATGCTTGAATTTTATGTCACTTAGAGAATTTACCAAGCTAATCCCATTTCTTAAACAATCTAATCAAATAAAACTGTTGATGTGCACAGGTTAGTAAGATTTCTCCATGTTTTCTCTGTCGCATTTTCAAATGTGTTTCAAGCAATTATTTTACATTTCTGCCCTTAACGATATATTGTGTTTTGTGAACATTATTTTGGATAGTGGTCCCATATCTGCGTTAGAGTGTTTAGTTCACAACGATAGTACGAAGTGTATGGTAAGTTTCTTCTGTGATCTATGTAATAAGTTTTAGAATGTTTCTTTTCAACTTTATAAGCCCATATTTATGTATTAGCGACCTTAATTAGAAATTTAAGACATAATAAGAATGTTTGTCATAATTTAGTAATTTTAATGTTCAGTAGTTAATTGCATTTTTAAACCTACGGTTAGTGAATTTAGAATGTGGAAGAATCATTTCAGATACATAAAATAATAGGTATCTTGTGCAAACTGTATTTATAGATGCCTAAAACTGTATCTTAGTGCCTATTTTGAACACTTAGAGAGGTCTAAAAATCCGAATCTATTAATGACAATCGTCTGGTATACCACGTCTGCCTGCCTTAGAATTAATGTAAGCTATTATGTGTATATGTGTGTGCGTGTGTGCGTGTGTGCGTGTGTGCGTGTGTGCGTGTTTTGCCTGTCCGCGTCCGGCGCTCGTTGCCCTCTGCCGCTATCATAGAAAGCCGCGGATGAAACCATACATTTTAAAAACTACCTTTAAAGGCTTTACTTACCAACTTTATGAAAGGAGATGCTGAAACTGGCCACCATCGTTGTCCATACATTTTGGCACCTCTTTAGGAAACTATTCATCACTCGCCGTAGTTCACGTTGAGAAATGCTGGCAATTTCCTGGCACATATTTTATTTCAATTCTTCCAAGGTGTGTGGATTTGTCTTGTACAATTTGTTTTATGTTACCCCAGGGATAGAAATCGCAGGGGGTTAGGCCGGAGACCGAGGGGCCACAAATCTCTACTAATAATTCTGTCCTCAAACACACATTCAATTGTTCTCTCGAAGTATTGGCCGTATGAGCTGTTGCAGAATCTTGTTGGAAAAAGGCAAAATCACGCTCCTCCCTGTCTGTCAATTCTCTAAAAAAACAAGGGGCAAAAATGCATTCACGTATGCACGTGCTTCAACTATTGACTCGAAAAAAAATTGACACTATAGCTCTTTCGGCGTCTATTAGATTTTTTAGCCCAAACACTTCCTGTGGCCTGAAATTTATTGCAAAGTTCATGAATTGTTGTACGGTCTAGAACTTTTACACCTGGAAATGTTTCTGCAAATCGTGCTTTCACTTGACTGAATTAACACATATAATTCATAAATAAATACACGCTGTGCAGTGGAAAACATATGTTGAGCTATAATATACTTTGTAACTGAGTACAGGACAAAATAATAAATAACTCGTAATAACTGAACTACATCACAACACCGTCAACTCAATATTGCACTTCACACTGAAGAGCAAAACCACGTCAACAGCATGACCTTGTTTATAGCAGCAGTGCGTTTTCATGGTTCCACACGAGTGGAAAATAACCACGCAGCCGGCAATATTGTTCATGAAGTACCCGTTCACCAATTTTTTCGTCATGAATGGTGCGCCATGAGCAGAGAAACAGTTATAGGGCCAATTTTTTTTTCGAGTCAACAGTTGACGCCCGTATATATGTGAATACAATTTTCCCCCTTTTATTAGAGAATTAACAGACAGGGAGCGTGATTTTTCCTTTTTCAACAAGACTCTGCAACAGCTCATAGGCTAATCTTTCGATGAGAACAGTTAAAAGTGCGATTGACGACAGAATTATTAGTAGAGATTTGTGGCCCTCCTCGGTCTCCTGACATAACCCCCTGCGATTTTTATATCTGCAACATAAAACAAAGTGTACAAGACAAACCTACACACTTTGGAAGAATTACAATAAAACATCCGCCAGGAAATTGTCAACATTTCTCAACGTGAATTACGTCGAGTGATGAATAGTTTCCTAAAGAGGTGCCAAAAATGTATGGACAACGACGGTGGCCAGTTTCAGGATCTCTTTTCATAAAGTTGGTAAGTAAAGCCTATAAAAGGAGTTTTAAAAGTGTTGTATAGTTTCATCTGCGTCTTTCTATGAGAGCGACAGAGGGCAACGATCGCCGAGGACGCGGACAGGAAAACACCGCGAAGTCGGTTCGTAGTTTTTGGCTCTCTCTGAATGCGTATATATATACACATATATATAAAGTATATAGTTATGGATACTAAAAACTAAAGGGACAAACAAAACGTGGTTTGGAAATTAATTATAAAGTAATAAGACGGACATGCTCTAACAGCCCAGTGATAGTGCAAAAACTAAGTATTCTATTTAGTGTAAAGTATATTTATACCCATATACGCAAGCAGTGTAACTACAGGGAAATATTTATACATTTTGTTGTTTCTTTAACTGAACATATTGTACAAACTTCCTTTCTTTGTGTTAATTATTTTAATATAATTCCACATGTTTAATCCTTATTTATATATGTGACCAAATTGTTATTTCTTAGACGTTTTCTATGTACACGGGTCTCTATGGCCACCAGGAACGCAATCCAATCCAAATCGAATTCAAAGAAAATCTATACCTTAAGAATTTGAAAGCAGGCAGACGTTCAATTCATAATTTCGGGATTTAATCAGAAAAGTCGTGGAATAGATCTTTGGCCATTGTGTCATCAGCACGCACTTTCTAACAATTTGGTATCCGTGAATCTTCACATTTCCAAAACTTATGGGTCTAACCTAAAAGAACGAGTTTTCCTGATACATCCAACAGCTCTACTGTAACTAAAAGATATTATCCCACATGAAATTACAATACTTTAAATTATCTGCAACAACCATTTCCGAAAAACTTGTTAATATTGAGGCAGTATTTTTAATACTTAATGATTTCAGTCTAATTATATAATATATAATTCAATAACAGGCCACCTTAAAGCAATATGTGTATGTAACAATATATAAAAAGTGTATATTACAGTCATTGTAAATGTTTATATTATTGTATACATGTTCAATAATGTTATGTGAATGCATTACGTTATTTAATATTGTAGGAGCTGTGAGAATAACAGGTTAAAAGTTGCTAACAATGAGGTAACCTTGAGGCAATAATGAATTTGAAAGTTTAAATGCTACTAGTCATTATTGGAGCAACAATAATGTAAATTTTGAGACAATTTAATAAATAGCTAATCAACAACCAGAAAAAAGCTTAAGTTAAATAAAAGTTCTCTATTGGATTAGGATTAGCCAATCAGAGACTTTAAATACAGAGATTTACAAATTTAGGCGGTAGAAATCAATTCAGTTGTTTGCAGACGCAGACGCAGAGAAACTTAATACGTATTTTGTGTGAGACAGAAATAGTTTACGTGTTAAAAAGTGCAAGTAATTAATAAAAAAAGATCTCACAGCTCTCTCTGTATCAGTGAAGCATTAATCGTGTCAAGCATTAATAAAAGGAGTGAAGTAAAATTATAATCTGTGTAAGCCTACATTCTTCAGTCGCACCACAACCCTGCAAAGAGAAACATGTCTCTAACAATAATACTGACGCAGCCGAGGCAAACATACATATATAATATTTAAAGAAACAGTCAAATTACAAAATTAATATTTTTAAACATTTTTTGGGGGGCAAAGCCCACCGGGAAGTACATTTGGGGCGAAGATAACCGAAAAGCTAGTATTATATGTGCGGTTGCACCGAACTTCAAGTTCGGTCCCCAACAGTCGAAATATAATACAACCAACTTCAGATTGGCTTTCCATATGTAGCAGGAACTAACTACTTCAATACTGGTTTTTATTTTTCAATATTTTCTCGTAATGTCGCGAGATACAAAGATTATGAACTTCAAAGCAATCATATAGCGACCCACTTTTTAAAAACCGGATGTGTTGCGCTAAAATGACTTTCTCTACTAATTCTTCTGCAAACTATTCTTACAAAAGCTTATTCTTACATTCCTTTGTGTTAATCGAGATAAGCATTTGCAAAAATGTTCTATAAATTACATTCTCTTTGTATGACAGAGAGAAAATGTCGAACAGCGACTGAGCACTTGAAAAAAGTACAAGTATTTGAAAACTGTAACCAATAAAGAAGAGGAAATAGTTAACGCTAAAAAACTATATTTTATATAAACTGCAGGTATTAATGAGATCTACATTTTTTGTGAAGTAAGTTTTTGTCTATCTCTTAGAATGAAGGGAACTTCACATGAAAATATGCAAATAACTTAAACATATACTATCTTAAGCAAAATCGTTACAGCTATTGTTTTCTTCTTCTTTCTCGGATTATCCTCCCCGTTTGGAGGCCTTACACCTCCCCAGGGCTTACAAGCCAATGCCTGGAGTCAGAGCGTGTCAGGGAGCAGATAAACTATTGGATAGAATATAAGAAGAACCACGATGGAGGATCAGTCCGAAGTCTTGTATGAGAATGAGGAAGGAGATGATATATAATGACGCTGAAATGAATGAAAGGAATGGTGACAATGGGGCATTTGTTGAAATGAATGGCAGGATAAACCGGAGAACTTGGAGAAAACCCGCCCAGACACCGCATCGTCCACCACGAATCGCACAAACGGTACCCTGAGATCGAACTCACAGTCTAAACACTCGGCCACTGCGCGGCCTAGAGCTCTTGTCTGAGAAAATAAAAACCTATGAAAATTTATCCATGCAAAAGGTACTTTGGTATGGAGAAATTTTCAAGAAAATCCTTGTACCATGTCCTTGTAAGATACTAAACTTACATACAAAGTTTGGCATTTAACCTACCTCGTTTTTTAATTCTGTTGTTTACAAACACACACACACATACACGAATGTTATTCTTAAAAGCTTTTATTATTCAGAGGACTTCAAAAATGTATTTCCAGTGAAATCTCTATATCAAACTTTTCGATGGACTTGATCTACTTATTATAGGTAAAAATCTGAGTATCCCTTCGGCCTCCTGTATGTATTTCTTTTGTTTTGTTATAGGGGACTTCAAACTCTGTATTTCAGACAAAAACGCAATTTGAAATGTTTGTTTGGAATATAATGCGCGTAGGTGATAGAGAAAGTATTGTAGGGTGATTGGTGGTGATGCTGATGATAGAATTGAAAGCTCTGTTTTTAGTCTATTACAGTAAGTAGCCAGAACTCTGAACTATATTGATGGCTATTAACAAATGGAGAAGAGCAGCGAACCCAGGACGGAACGCTATCTCAGCTGAACTCTCTTATCGCGGGTCTTGCCTTGAGCAATTCATTGCGCAATTTGATTCGTCATAGTTGGTAAGGTTTATCCATGCATGAAATTACGATGCAAATCCCGTGGCAGGTTATTGGAAGTTATTCTCATATTCCTTATTGGTATCTGTCAACCAGGCACGGTGGTCTGTGCAACCATTAAACAGGTAATCTATTACCATGGCTGCCTCCAGTGTAAACATACGTACACATTGTTGTAGATTACTTGTAATTACCGAGCTCCTAGTGCCATCACAATATTAACATATCTGTCATATAGCAAATTGGAAAGATGCTCAATTATCCGGCAAATGTGTGAGTAACGTTATGCACATGTGTTTACGGCGGGAGACAACCCTTCTGTTTACAGTGTTCTTCATCCACGTCTTTCAGCAACCACTACATTGCTTGTAACATGTAGGGAAGGTGCTTGAGGGTATACTCACTACTGAAACTGCTAATTTCTGCACACCTCAACCAACTTACTTGAAAGTTTGTAACCGATTTGTTGAAAAATTAATTTTCATGTCTTTATTTACCCGCTCTTCTAAGAAAATAATTTTCAAAACAATCTTATGTGTTACATTCATAAGACTGTCCAACCTCTATCGTTTATTTTTATATAGCTTCAACAAACTATTCTTATGAAAGCATATTTTCGGTTTACTTCATTTTAGTCGAATTAACGTTTGCAGAAATGGGCGCCGGGGTTGCGCAGTGGTTTCGTTTGACGATCTGGGGTTGGCCCTATCTACGCCTTCACCTCTGACTTGGTAATGTGAAGTATCCCCAAGACCCAACGTTGTTCGGAGTCCGCGAGAAAAGCTGTAGGTCCTCTCGTTCCAGCGCCATCCTCATCATCGCCCTACGATCGGAGGCAATGGATTTCGCCCATTGGGTTCCTTCACCTCAGAAATGGGTCCAGTCATCACTTAGTGGAATCAGGTAATCCACGAAGGTTGTAAAGTATATGGGGAGCGTTAGAAACAGCATTTGCAGAAATAAATTCATTACACATTTCGTGGTACGTGCAAGGGGAATAGGAAACCAGAACCAATAGTCAGATATTTAGAAGCAATTGACCTAGAAATTACTTACTTTAGAAATAACTTAATAGCGACAACACATTTAAAAATCACAAGAAATGGATATATCTGAAATGATTTATGCCATTTAAATGTTATTGAAAATAAATTGTGTGCTTTAAAGACATCTACATTTTCTGTACAGCATGTTTTTGCCTATCTCTAACATTATCACTTAAGCAAAATTATATAAATTCCTTTCAAATGAAGAGGAATTCACACGCTATTCGCATTTAATTCAAGATATGTGTTTTATATATCACGTAAATATCTTAAATATATGATATGTTAATCACAAACGTTAGAGCCCTTATTAAAATACAAATAATTTAGAAACTGCAATGGGAGATTTCTTGAAAATCCTTGTGTTACAAGTTTGAAACATACTGAACTTCAATACCAAGTTTGGTATTTATCCGAGTTTTCGTGTTTTAATTATACTGCTCAAGCCTACACACATGGAGTGACCTTTTTCTAAAAAAAACTCTTTTAGAATTAGGGTGCTTCAAAACCTGTATTTGCAGTGAAATCTCGATATCGACTTTTTGGGTGGAATGCAATATTTTCCCTACTACTAGATGCGTAGAGTAAAACTGAAAATCGTGTGGTATGTAAAATGTCCTTCATTGTGAAAATTTAAACTTTAAAAACTTTAAATTTGACATATTATTTATTGAATGTAGTTGTTTGTAATTAAAGATTATTGCAACATTACAAATATTCCTGGAAAAAAGTATGTATGCATGCAACAATTTCATTTTCCAAAACTCAACAAATGAAACTATGACAAACATTTTTGAAACTAACAATCCATAGTTATGTTTTACAGTAAAAAGAACACTCTTTAGATTGATCCTCCACCTTCAAAGAGGTATATTTAACATTTGAAACGATTTGAATAAGTGTAAAGTGAGGAAGAGATCAGAGTGGCAAGAATGTAAATAAACAAGATTAAGAGAGATCGAGCAATATAACTCTGGTAGCAGCGTTTGTGTCTTGCATTCGGGAGGCCATGGGTTCTGTCTGAATGCTCTATTTTTTTGCTTTATTTTCTAAGTTATCAGGCAAATATACCGGATTGGATATTCAGAACCACAACCCAAAATTCTACTTACAGAATGAAATAAATAGATGGTATACAGGAAGGTGACTGAACAACTAAGGTCATATGGCCAAGACCATAGTTAAATAGATGGTAGAGGAAGATGCTTGCGCATCTAAGGTCATCTATCAGCACGCTCCTCAAGCAGATGGTACAGGAAATCGGCATACTCAATTAAACCAACAAAACTACAGTTTACCGTCGCGATATGATCTCGCAGTTAAAGCGACGTTAAACAAAGATATTGAGAAAAAATTCAGGTTTTAAAACTTAGCGTGCTAAAATGTTACCTATTTGCGCAAGTCTAATTAAACGTCCCATTTAGGGGTTAAAATGGCCAAAAGCGTGCCTCGCAATCTGATGCAATACTTGATTTTTTTCTGTAAATATGTAATTTTTTTTTCTCAGAAATAGTGTTGAACATTCAGCATGTTAAAGAAACCTTAATCATTCAAAACGCTCATATGACTTCTATTAATCATTTTCAATACATTTAATACCTTGATGAAATCTATAATTTTCTATGGTAATTTTTCGTCTCTCTCTTAAGGTCTCATTCTACAAGAACGAAGAGGACTTAAAAATCTGTTTATGGAAACTTTAAGATTATCACACGTGTCTTAATAAACATTCTTAAAGCTATTTTTAAGAAAATAACAAAACAACAAAATAACTACTTATTACAGGCATCAGATTCTTTGATGCCTGACTTTGAGTATAAAATGTGGTACTTAGAGTTAAGCTATTCATTATCGCTCTTTTCTTATTCAGATACCTCAAAGTCTCGATGCTGTCTATTGTATCCCTGATAAATTATAAAAAAATCCTAGTTCCAGGTATAGTTGAGCATATTTGCTACAAAAATGATTAAATTGCGTCTTACGCGTTCAGAAATTACAAGAGTTCAGTTACTTTTCACGTATAACTGTACAACAATCCCACACTATTATGTTTTTGTGTATTTGCTGAAGTTATAATTTTATTTTGAGTTATAAACGTATGTGTACCATAATACCGATAAAATTAAAATTAGCTCAGTCTTTAAATAGTACTTTGAGGGGGTTTATATTTTTAAAGGTATTCAAATACTTTATATTTTGAAAAACATTTTACAAAAAAAAAAGAAATAATTTACCCTTATTCTACAGGATGTAATGGCATTTAAACATTTTCAAAAAAGGTAATCTAGCTTTTCTTATTTTATTTTTTGAAAACTAGCCAATACCTTTAGTTGCATAACAATTTTCATTTGTTTTATATACAAGGTTCGATTGCTGAGGGAAGAGTTTAATTTTGGTCTATCAGATTTTGTGAAGAAGATTATTTTATTCCTAATATTAAGTCTAAAATAATTTTTTTTACAGAAACTGTAGGGATTGAAATGTTGGTAATGATAGGAGTTAGTGGCAGAAGACATACACAACAAGAAGTAGAATACTTTTCAATGAAACTCATAAACATGGGCAAACTATTTCACAGTCGTCCGTGAGTAGAACAGAACTACTTTGAAAAACAACAGGCTTTTTAAGAGATCTAGACAATTAAGTTTAGTTTTATTGGAATTATGAGTTACGTATGAATTATTGTTCCTTAGTACTAAAATTAATTTGTACTTTTCAAAGGACCTTTTATTACAACCGTCTGGACAGTGACTTTAAAAATGCGTTGAGACTTTTAATTTTTTCAGGGAGGTTATTAAATAAATGTTCATGGCTGCTCGTAGTTTTAATAAGTACGCATTCATTTATACAAGATAGTTTCTATTCTTTGTAAAATGGCGATAAATATGTGTGAATGAAGTCGATTATCGTGTTCTCCCTGAAAAAAATATTACAGCACAAAACAAATGTAGAGGTAGATGAGTATTTCAAGTTCAATAAAAGGTAGCTTATTAAAGGCTTACAGTGAGTTCTTGGTGATGTTCCACAAACAATATTGCTTTTTTAAACAAAAATCTAACACAAAGGATCATTTCATGCTTAAAGTTGCTTGACAACCTGGAAAAATCGCGAAAAACACATGTTCAGAGTGGTCCGCTTCAGGAATCGTACCAAGGCTTCCTGAATGCAATCCTCGCACTTTATCACGGAGCCATATCCCTCGGACTTGTAACACAAGTCATAACTACCTCACTTGTGGCATGCTCTTATGCGAAAGCTTTTATAATAATAGATTTTTTTAAGAAAAAAAGTCACAATTTTTGGCTTCACTTCTGTCTCATGCAAACCACCTTGGTTTGCATGAGACTTGGTATTCTTACTTTGTCATTACTCTATCATTGCCATGTGATTGGGGAGAGAAGTGAAAAATGCAAGTGTGTAGTTACTGAACCTGCAGATCATTTAGCTTTCATGCTTGTTGCTAAAGATATAAGTATTATGGATCCTGATTTCATCTCATCCCTTTCAGCCCGTTTACTAAACTTATGGACATAAATCTGGTTTGTGCGAAATAAAAAAATTCTTTCTATTTCATGTTTCAGTTTAAAAAAAAAATGTGTCCATAATCACGCGCGCCAATCACCGTTTATTTTACGTTAGACCAGTCCATCATTTACCTGCTATGTACCTCATAGGTTCTAATTCTCAGAGAGGATTAGAGTATAACATCGAGAACTTGACCAGTGCTTTAGCCAACTGGGCTAAAAACTCGAGAACAGACGGTAATAATTCTTAATAACGCAAACAGTTGCGATTTGCTGCCAAATGGAAAACTGGGTTTCGTATAAAAATTAATTAGGTATGAGTAATATTTCACAGCCCTTTGTGCATTTGACTTGTTTTCGGTTTTATGGTTTATTTAAAGAACTCTGCTGCTTCCCAACATTTAAAAAAATTGCAATGAAACTCTGTTATCGGTTTTCAGAACATTAATGTTTCGTTGCACAGAGAGAGGAAGAAAGAAGGGGGAGAGTGAGAGAAAGAGAGAGTGAAAGAGGATGGATGATAGATTGCCTATTTTTATGGATGACCTATTTTTATGGATACAAAGCTACTTTAGACTTCAAGCTGCACTTCTGTGTTGGCCGGATATTTAATGGTTTTGGTGTCTGCACATTATCTATACTCATCCCTCCTTTAATATTAACATTTCTTATTGCATAAAATCTGCACTTTTCAGAATTTTCGATAATTCTTACAGATTGATCCCCTTAACCGGGTAGGTAACATTGGACGGTCAATGAATGACATGATGCTCCGATGAATCCGGGGCCAAAAGATTTTTGAGGATAAATGAAACCACCGGTAAGAACTCTATCCACGCAACTCACCCCATCCGAATTCGAACTTGGGTTATCTTGATACTAGGCATAGAAGACACTCCCGCACCACGAAGATGGACTTAAAATAGTTTCTCCTTTAATAGAATAGAAGAACTCATTTACAAATTGCTGCATCGGTAATAGGTTTATTTTAATTGTTGACATAGTTTCCTGCTTTTATTTTAGTAATCAAAAGACCTTAATGAATTTAAACATTAATATTGGTGGCATTATTTTAAAACCTCCTAATAAGATCATGTTCATAGATATTGTTTATTTCAAAACCTTACCTGGAAATATCATATTGATTATATTATGTAATAGTTTAAACAAAGAGTGCTTTGCTATCAGATGGCTGAAAATGAGCATAGATATAAAGATTTTTCTTACAATTTATTATGCCACTGTGCAAGCAATTTTATCATATAATATTTTAATAAGTGGATCTTCAACTGAAGTTAATTTGAGTATTTCTAATCCAGAAGAGAGCGTTCAGAGTTAAATTTTAATATGGAACCTATATTCACTAAGGCATAAGGATTTTAATATTTGTTACTGTGGTTGATTTATTAATATATAATTCTGCATTATTCTATGAACATAACTCATATTTATTGAGTCTAAATCTTCATGTTCATAAGAATTTTACTAGAGGCATGACTGGCATCTATATAGAAAAATACAAAACAACTAAATATACAAAATCACCAGCTTGTCTCACTAATAACTCTCTGTCATGAAATGAAAAATATAGATGATATTTGTAAAACTAAAATAGCATTGGGGCCATTGTTTTTACGTGAGAAACCATCTTATAATCTATGTAAATTTTCTAATTAGTGTGTATGCTAAGGACGAGTCTAGGTGCACAGTGTATGGTAATATAACAAATTATCTATCTGTATTTTAATGATATTTTATAAACTATATTTAAAAACGTTAACTTTAAAACATATTTTTCGACTAAATAAAACGTTATATACATATAAAATGCCTTTGAGAACCGGAAACATGGAACACTGCAATTTTTAAAAGTCTGAACGAGAAAATAAAACTCCGTGGCAGGTAACAAAGAAATACTTAAATATTAAAATGGTGCTCACTCTAAGGACCTTAAAACATATTTATACCACTTCACAGCCTTGATTTAAAGTAGTAAACGGTCCCAACCCTAGACGCCAACGCAATTAATTACTTTACCATATGCCCGCATGAAGTACAAAACTACAGCGCCGTGCATCTAGTGATGAGCTGCTATCGAGCATATTTGTGTACAAGCTGCAAGTAACCGACACGTTTCATTACCTCATTTCCGTTGAGGCTGAACTTGTTACCAGCACATTTCATACTACACAACGCCAATGGGCTTAATGCAACCTGCAGATGCAAACCATGGCGTCTCTCGAGTACACAGCGCAGTATCAAACTCGACTGTTTTACTCAAAGGAAGGCAAATGTACACAGTTCAAAGAAATGGAACAAGAATCGCATTACGTAAATTGTGTTTTTTTCGATCGTGTGTTTTCCTAGCCTTACAGAATACACTCATCAATGAATTATAAGAATACAGATGCAATAAAAAAACCTAGGGTTGACAACTACGCATAAAAAAAACCCGTTATTATTTTCTCAACAACTTACCTATAGGAAGTATTGCATTTCACCCATAAATTCCTTGTGGATATATCACCGAAAATACATGTTTTGAGCTCCCCTAAAACCATAAAGGAACATTTTCAGAAAGAGGTCCGTATGATTGTCTAGGAACAGTATAACCCAAGAACGAAACATTCGATAAATACCAAACTTTGTATTTAAGTGCAGCTCTTCGAAAAATGTGACACAAAGGTTTTCAAGAAAATTCCCCTCATCCTAAGAAACCTTTACTGGTAAAATTTTTAGAAATCTTTGATTTTCTCAAATACACATGTTTAAGATATTTTAATGACAAATAAAATGTTATATCATACATTTTCTGAGAATAGCCTGTGAAGCCCTGTTCATTCTGAATGACTTTTGCTTAATTGGTAAACCGCAAGAGATTGCCAAAGTCTGTATGTAGATCTCGTTAAAGCACACAGTTTATGTCAAATATACTTTTTGTGGCTGTAAACATTTTCATGAATTTCTGTGTTATGGTTTGAATTTTCAAACACTTTATAGTTTTCTCAACTGAAAATAGCTATCCTTTTTTCTTCGTGTTTATGCAAAGCAAACGGAATTTCAAAGCCGTCACATAGCGATCGGCTCTTAAAAGATTTGAACTATTGCTTTAGCCCAGTGGTGGCGAAAACGGGACTCGGAGATAGTGTGACTTGCAGGCGCCACTCCTTTTCTAGCTGTCTATTCATTTGTTTTCCATGTGCTGCTGAGTGGTGTAGTGTGTGTTGCATACTTGATGACTCAGGAAGAAAGGCATTTTCACCACCCTAGCTTTAGCCTAGTGTATTCTTCTACTAACAATGGACGAGTTATGAAAGTTTATCTCGGTTAAGAAGAAGCACATAGAAGAATAAGCTTTTGTCCAATTTTTAAACTTTCATTCAGTTCTCACTCTCAATGTTTCGTTGTTATGTAGTCTTCAGTAATGTCACTTCACTTGTCAATGTCACTTAAGGTGAACTAGTTCAATTCTATTACTCCACTCTCCTTCGTGACGTAACCTCTTCACACTAGACGATTCACTTCGCTCGAGAGTCAAACACAAGACCTCCACAAACCATCGTTCCACCGTAGCACTCGCTGCACGTCACCATAGTTGTCACAACTCGCTCGGAGAATCGCCCTTGTCGTTAACTCGCTCGCACACTGACTCAACTCCACTCTGTCGCACTCGACTCGTAACTCGACACGCACCGCCTGACTGCCCACGAGAGCGTTCGCTTATATAGGTAGCGGAATTTTCCACAGAGGTTTCGCGAATGTTCTATGACTATTTTGGCACATTTTCTGGAAGAGAGAGGAAGAAAACTTTCAGAAAGTTCTAGTTATCTCCTGGCAGCCCACCCGGTGTTTGCGCTGACGCAAAGCGGCGTTATCGTTGTTTGCTCGGACAGCTCGGCGCCAACCGCCCGATAACCTTGGGCCATAGCCGCTGCGTCAAAATAGTTTGTTGAGGAATGAGTAGAGAAAGTCACATGAAGGTTAAAAAATTTTATGCTTCACGTCTCGACTTATTAGTGTAATTATTTTTATATTTTCTATCCTCTACTCTTTTGTTGCATGCTACCTAATCAATATTCAACATCCCTCATACATGATTACCTTCCTCGAATAATGTCGCAGGCGCCAATCATATTCTGGAGTGGTGTTACACACCCACGAGTCGGTACCGTATTACAGTCTCGTAGAGGTATAGAAATACAAGTCAAATTTGATATAGAATAATGTATGTGCTGTCGGGGTGGCTGACATTGGGGAAATACCTGTGTCTCCAGCTTAAACAAGGTAAAAGTTTAAAAGTTGAATGACGATGATTAAAATAAGATAAACAGTTCGTTAAAACGTTTAGAAGTATCAATAGTTTTTTCTTCTTTTTTTACTTTCTCTGCCACTTACGTATAGTAGAAGTAAGATATACCAGCCAAAAAGTCAAAGCGCAGATTTCATCGGAATTACATATTTTGAGGCGCCCTGTATAAAAACGCATTTTTAGAAAAAAAAACGTCCATGTGTGTGTGCCTGTAATCAGCGCAACTAAAAAACGACAATTCGGATAAATACCAAACATAGTATTTAAGTTTAGTGTCCTCCAAGGATAGGACACAAAGATTTTCGAGAGAATATCCTCTACCCCCTACAAGTAAAGGTACTGGGAATTTTTTTCGCAATTTTCGATTTTCTCAAAAGTAGTCTAACGGTTTTCATTAGAACACTATATGGTAAAAGACTTTACATGATAAATGAGATTTAAATATTGAATTCACTGGGATAGCCTATGAAGTCCTCTTCATTTTGAATATTTTTTATAACTTATAGACCGTGAGAGATAGATAAAAACTTGCTACACAAAGAAATGTAGAAGTCTTTAAATCACGCAATATATGACAATTTTTTGTGACATTAACCATTGCTGATATATTCTTTATTTTTTGTTTGAACTGTCAAACATTTCATACTTTTCAGCTTCAAAATCACTATTTAATATTTTTCTGTGGTCATGCAAAGGGAATGGAATTTAAAACCATCGCATATCGTCCCGTTGTCTTGAAAGATTTGACTATCGCTTAAGTCTACTATAGATACAATTCCCTTATTCCATTTGTACCTACCAGGAGGTATGTAATAAAACCATTTCTGCAAATACTTATCTCGATTAGCATAAAGTAGAATAAGCTTTTATAGGAATATTGATAACGTATTAAAATTTTCCGGCCTGAAAGGTCGTGGTCTAAGGGTAAAATTATTAGATATTTACATATGTAAATAATTTTACGCTTAGACCACGGCCTTGCAACACGGAAGATTTTAATATTTTATCGATTAACTAAGGCTGTGAAAGCCTTTGCACTTAGGTATTTCGTAGGAACAGTTTGTTGAAGAATGGATAGAGAAAGCCATGTGAATGTAACAAAAACTTTTTTTAATTTTCCGGCTGATTTTTTGAGAGCAACACGTTTTGAAGAAAGAAGTTTATGGTAAATATCCCTTCATTTGAGGAGCGGGAGAGCAATTTTATTAGTTGTATTATATTTAGCTCTATTTTCAAGATCACTTCATGGTCAGCTCAATTTTTTTAAACGAGAACTTTTTTAACAGATTTTGGTTGTACGCACTAAACTAAACCAACTTTGTCTGAAACATTTGTTTTTACTAAACCGAGCATTATTTTATAAAACATTAAATCTTCCGGAAAAAAACCTAATGCCTGCATTTAAACTGCATTTGCGTTTCTTTAAATTAAAATAAACAAAATCTCAGTTATATTTTCAGTATATTAACGTTTATAATTTTTTACAATATTAAAAAAGGATGGGGATTCTGATAAAATAAAATCAGCCGATTATGAAATAACGTTGAAAATATGCAGTAAATAAAATGTAACTAATATTATTTCCCCCCCCCCTCAAATAGAAAAACATTCAGTATAAACTGTTCTTTCAATATCTAGCTCGAAAGTTTAAAAGAAACACCCCGTGTATAGCTTAATTATTTAGGAAATAGAGTTTCATTTGTTCGGGGTAAGAAATAAAAATTTAACGAATTATTGCAAAGTCTATATTGCAAGGTATTTATTTTAATCCAAAAAACCCTTATTTAAAATTGGTTACATAGTGAAATGTATGCAAGCATATATGTGAAACGCTAGTTCATAACACAGCATCATTTCAGGTTCTTCACATATTCACGATGGTTATATCATTCAAGAACTTCAATAACTATTCCTCTGGTACGATTTATGCACTGAATGTGAAACATTATTCCATTAACTTTATTCCTTTATTTTATTTTCCTTTCAGATAGATTAGAATATGCATGTAACTATTATTATTTTGATGACCAATGACCTCATTAAAATATTTAAAGTATCTTTTTTATTAGCCAGTACTATGTATGCAGCGCTTACAGCGTTAATCAAGGGCGGTCGTCAGTTAATAGAATAGAGTAGCGGTTAATATCTGTAATTTTTTAAAAGTATGCCAATGAATATATAACTTATTTCATAAAAAACAACGAAATATTACATTTTATTTCTTATATCTAAAGTCCAAAAACAATTCATATGTTCTTCCCTACATGACCAAAGGTTGAATTTCACCTACAATACCAAAAAATCTGATGCGTCGCATTCATATGACTCTCTACCCTCTAGCGTTTATTTTTATAAAGACTTTACAAACTGGTTTACGAAATTTTATTTTTATTCTATTTTATGTTAATCGAAATAAAATTTTGCAGAAATAGTTTCATTGCATATTTTGTTGTAGGTGCAAGTGGGATAAAAATACCAATCGGCAGTCACATATTTAAAAGCGAGACGCTATAATCTGACCTTAAAATTCCATAGTCTTTCCATGACATCGCGAGAAACTAGTTAATATGGACAGCACATGAAAATGAAAGTACTGAAAAATTCAAACCGATAACTATCTTTGAAATTGTGTATATTTTCTTGTTTATGAATTTTATATTCCTTCCTTTCTTTTAACACATTCATAGATTTCAAATTTTAATACGATGTATTCCATAACAGTTTATGTAATGTTCTACGATCAACCCTATTATTCTGGAGAAAATAAAATAGGCCAGTTATTGTTTCTTTTTGCTGAGCTGAAAAAAATTAAAACGAAAATAAAGTCCGAAATAAAAATATTGTTTGAGACATTTGTCTTATATGTTAAAGCGGGAAAAACAACACTATAACATTAAAACATTTATTTTATAAGATGTTTATACATTGTATCGGATAATACAAAGGTTTACTTCATATGGGTGTTTCATATTATTTTCGAACAAAGGTATTATTTAATTTACTTCATAACAGGTAAAAAATACAGGTAATTCAACTTTTTGTGAACAGTTCAAAGGATCGATGTACTGTATTGATGTGCAATTGCTAATTTCTTTGCTTTGTTTTTAATATGAATAAGCAAAGAAAATGAGTGTATAAAACAGCAAAGGAAAAGTAAATAAAATACTATTTAATAGTGTTAAACTAAAGTTACTTCTGACTTACAATGAATTCAAAAATAAACATTTCACAGTCAGTATTTTAAAATTCTATTTGCGATGGACTATTGAACATTACACACATATTCACTGCAAACTTCACATCTGGAGATATATTGGTGTAAAAGTATTGTATTGCTTTAAATAAGGACGATTATCCAGTTATTGTGTTTTTCCTGTGTTATATTGGGGCTAATAAACAGTTGAATAACAAATAATAAAGTTATTAAGAATTAAAGAATCCTAATTACAATATTACAACTTTCAAATATAAATATAGTGTGATTTTCATTAAGAGAACTGTGTTAAGCAACTTATTTTACGTGTATTAAACATTAATTCACGCAATGAAACATGCAGAAAGTCATAGTTATGAAGATTTGTAATAAAGTAAAGACAATACATTTTCCAGTTTCCTAAGCTGCGTCCTATATATAAGTTATATTACTTGTAAGGGTTAAGTATAACCTCGTAGATAATCCGTATGTTTATCGGTACTGCGGCAGGAGTTGCCGGGAATCTTGAGGGGTGGTAGTGAGGATCTCAAGGTTCGATTTGCCGTCCCTTCGGCTTACACTATCGCGTCAGGCAGTGATGCAAAGCTTCTATCATTTTGATACATACAGGGGTCTTTCATATGTAAGGAAAAAATGCAAATAGTACTAAAATTAACTCATTTTTTAAAAAATGTCGGGAATTTAATACTCTGAAAGGAAAAGTTTACTAATAGAAAACAAAATGTTAAGCCGTTAAAAAATGTGAAATGGTAACTGCTTTTTCTGTTTAGCTGCATGAACTATTTCATTTGTTTCGCACAAAAGGTTTGGTTGCTATGGAAAAAGATCTTTCTCCACTTGATTACTTTTTATAGATATTTGAAACATAGTGTGTTTGTTACAAGACCTGCTAATATGGAAGAGTTAAAAATGAAGAGCAGGAAAGAATTCAGAAATATACCACCAGTGGTGACTGAAAATTTTCAACAAGAATTTACGTTTCGATTTAGCCACGCACTAATTTGTTACAGTAGTTTTGTAAATTATGGAGAGAATTGTTAAAAAAGCCTACAATTAAAGTTGCTCACGCAACTAAATAAGAAAAAATGCGAAAAACAATATGCCGCATTTAAAATTTTTATCGATGAGTTACACTTGTAAAATAATTGCTGAATTATGTTTTGTAACATTTGCTTTAAAAATATTAAATTCGCAAGTGCCAAGCATATTTTAAAAGTAGAGTAATTTTAGCTTTAGTGAATTATTCCTTAGCTATGAAAGGCCTTGCATATGTTAAAATCCACTCCCCTGAAACTTTTCACCGGAATATAAACACTACTGAAACATAACAAGAAATATTGAAAATGTAACGTTCAATGGTAGAAAAGTATGATTATTCTTCATCTGGTTCCTTAATCCGATGTTCATAAGTAAAAATTATTAAATTTATTTATACAAGAATCTGACTAAAATGAGGTACCATATAGACATAGAAAACAACGTATTAGATGAAGCGGTATACTTCTGTTATATTTATTTGTTGAGCCCCACGTTTGGGAGCCAATTTGCGATGGTAAATTTATGTTATTTGTGTATGTGTGTCTACTCAACGTGGTGAAGCCATTTTGTGACGTGATTCTTTGTTAGGTTTGTAGCTCCATCTGGTGTTAGCAATTTGCGGCAGTATTAGTTTTTGTTTGAAAGAATGCTACTGTTATTTTATTTAATTTTGTTTCACTGTCCTCCGGCTAGCTATGATCTTTTCGGTCGAGCACTTCTCTTTATACAGGTTGTGTAAACGGAAAGGAATCTTTTATCCAAAGATAACACTGATGAAGGAATTTGTTTTACACTTTTATTGTCGAACACAGTCACTATCACATTTACACATTGATATTGACACTCGCCAAACTGAAACTGTTATAATAACTTCATTACTGATCACTCTTAATTCGCGTACTTCAACTTTTTGTATAATTAACTTTATAACACTTTAGATTTTTCATAATTCTGCTACGCGTAACTTGTGAATCGATAGCCGACGTGTAATATTTCTGCTGGACTGAAGGCGACGTGTATCATACAAATATTTTCGACGAACTGACGGACCGAAGACGACGTGTAGTGTACAAAGATTTTTGATGAACTGACGGACTGAAGGCGACGTTTAGTGTACAAAGATTTTTGATGAACTGACGGACTGAAGGCGACGTTTAGTGTACAAAGATTTTTGATGAACTGACGGATTTTACCTCTAACCTAGCCCTTTTATACACCTACACCCCGATATGCCTAAAGATTATAACTGAGCTGCAATTGGCTAATAAAACGCGCCAACATTAGCGTCTATTTTTATATCCAATGAAAATTATGAATACATATGCTCAAGGGAAGTGTTCCAGAAGATTCTAAAGGAAAACGCGCCAACATTACGTTACTTCCTCGTTTCCAATAATGATAAACAGCTCACCCCCTCGCTGCATTATTGCACGCTATTATTGTCAGTTTCAGTAAGGCAGTATAAACTTACTTCCCAACAATAATTACAATCAACAAACATCTCAAATCAATGTCACATAATAATGCATATTCATACTATAATCACTCTTTACATTTAAATAATTTGTGATACAAATTACTGCATCATAGAATAAGTCTATGACTAGAAATATAAAATATATACGTTTTACACAGTTACAATTTACCCTGCTGGGTAACTACGGTAAATACGACATCATCTCCATAACTAAATATAATCTCAGTTGTATACAGCATTTAAAACTCATATAAGACTACAATTTTGAAGGAAGGATATAAGCATAAACTTGGCAATGTGCATGTTTCTTATATTCAAAACCCCTGTGACATCACAGAAAACCAAAAGCCGTTTGGGGCTAAGGTGTATATTATTTAAATTCACATTTTGTTCTATAAATATATACAATTTCGACATAAGTTTTTAAAAATCCCATTTGACAAAGATAATTATTACCACTTCCTTTGAACTTAAAAATTCCGAAGTTTTAGCACTGATGCTGTTGTGTTATATTGTCTATATTGCTATACTAGAGACTTAAAGAGGGTTCCTTTTTATAAATATGATTACAATTTCAAGACAGTGTTCCAGCCCTCGATGACACGAATAAAGACAAACGCTTAAAAATATTTAACTGCACGCTATAAGGAATATAAGGTATAAGCTCGATGTCTTTCCAATTCTTTCCTAACCTCCAAAATTCTAAAGTTATTTAGTAAAAGCGCCCTAATTTAAGTTGGCGCTTGTAGAAACGATGACCGATAAAAAATTTTACTTCAGCTTTTATTTAAAGATTGCTTGGTATAAAATATATTTTGTTTATTTTACCCGCATTCTGTGCAGCAGCAGAAACACCAATAATAATAATAATAATAATAATAATAATAATAATAATAATAACGAAAGTCAAAACCATAATAATAAGTATGTACTATTCTGACTTCGAAATATTTATATTACAACATCCAGGCCTTATCAAACCTTTTTAGTCGTTTAGTTATTTAGGAGGCAATAAATTACATGTTTTAGATTTTTTGGAACATCTAAATCACAGATGCTTTCAAACTTTTGTCTTGCTTTATCTTCTGCTTCACTAGAACATAGAATATCGTAACGAAGGGTCTTTACAATCGCCATTTGAAACTGCAGTGCTGAATTTTGCATTTTTAATATAAGATAAGCTTGTGGTTTACTAGTTTGTTACTGAACATTTATTGCTTAGATGTGAGATATTAGAAAATTGTTAATATCCTCCCAAAGTTTTGGTACGTTTTTACTTCTGCATGGTTGTAAGGAATTTACCACAATAATACAACAAAATCATATTATTTAAGTGTATTATAATTCATGTAACTTTCGTATTTTCTACATATATTTGGTTTCAAAGGACTATACTAACAAAACAAAACAAGCTAATTTTAATTTATTAAATGTATATAATATTGCGAAAGCGCTATAAACTAAGTTAGTTTTAAACATTAATTCACATCACTGACTTTGATATAATCTTTTTCATTATGCCCTTAAACATAATTAAATTTAATTAATTATAGCTCAGATAGAAATTACAGAAGTGAAAACAAACTCCTGGTGATTTTGCAGGTCGTAAATCCTGAAGTTCATGTTCATCATTTACTCAAGAGATGACCCCAGCAAATTATAAATAGAAGTAGACATAAAAAAGAATTCCTCTAACTTCCTGACAGTGTCATTTTTTTGACCCCATACTCACTTACAAACAGCAAGATATGAGGTTTTAAAAGCGTCATGATTGCTCCTGCTTCCGCTAACGGAGTTGCTGAAGTTCGTCCTAATACTTGGCTCACGGTGATTACGAGAAAGTGTTTTATGTTTTTCCCGAAATAGGCCAGAATTACTGCCATTTCTTATCAAACAGCTTTCAAATCTAGTATATACATTATTGCACAAATGTCGAAATTTCATTGGCAGTAGTTTATATGCAGCTTCTGTAGCGTTAATTTAAATTTCCGCAGCAATTACTCCAGATTCCTCCATTTTACTATAAATGTACGAGTTTTGTTTATGAAATACAAGTTCTTAGATACCGCTTCCTAGGAAAAATTAAACTTGCGAATTGAACTCTTGATTATTACCCTTCTCTGAATCTTTATTTATTCAGTAACGAACTAGCGCACTATAATTCACATTATGCACCACGGCAATTAATAACTCTGCCCTGGAACAGCTTACAGACCCTCGGTTTTGTAGACCTTCGTTCTCAGGACATAATTATTAATATAATACCTTTGGTGCATAAAACTATTCTAAAAGTACAGGTAGTAAAACTGTGTTTAAGGGCCTCGAATATCATATGAATGATTTCGTGCAATGAATACTAAATTTTCATATTATTAGTCTACCCATACCTTCTTTTACTTCCGAGTCCTTATTTTAAATAAAGTGGATTCTAAAGCCTGGTTACCCTTACATGAGAAATTGATAAGGTGATAGCACATACCTAGTTTTAGACTTAAATCTGTAACGATAGTTTGTAACATTATATAAACACAATTTTCAAACTGAAAGAACTTGTTAGTTCTCATAATGTGAAAAATAGCTCAATGTTTCACATATTTCCATGTGTTCAAGTATTGGATTAATAAACCTTTTTTTTAAAAAACTGTTAATTCGATGAAATATTTAGAAATACTACAGAAATAAAATCACATGAGCTGGAAAACGGCTGCTATTGTTCAATTCAGCTATTAGTTTTCCAAAAACAGCAAGGCGATGGGCATTTTGAACAGACTCTCTCTTAAGGGTTGTGTAAGAGCAAAATATACTGCTTAAACTGTATTAGGCGAAACTGACTTTGGCACCACACTGTACTTAAAGTCTGTAACCTTATATTTAAATTGTATTTTGACAAGAACTTTCATCACTGACTGAACCTGTGTACCTAAAAGTGTTTATATGCTCTATAATATTCTTATCGCGTATTTTTTTCATTGTGAAACCCACTTTTCTTTTAGTGTAGCTTAATATTACGTTTTTACGTACATTTGGTATGTAAATGAATTAAGTGCTAAATACTCTTATCACCGATGCCGTTATATGCACTTGTGTAACAAAGTTCAATTAGGATTAAGACCAACTTATGTAAGCTTGGCCGAAGCAAGTTTTAAATTCAGTAGATAACGACATAATTTCGGGTTTTTGAAACAAGATAAGACCCGATATCCTGAATATTTTTGAAAGTCGTCTTAGTATTGAGAAATGAAATAGGGATAATATACTAAATTCGCGTCCTATTTCACGTGCTTTACTTGTTTGCTACAGCATTATTTCAATATTGGGAATTTTTACTAGAAATAAACGTTTCGAAGGTTCTTGAACCCCAAAAGCTTTTATAACAAGTTTGCACACGAGCGTGTTATTTGGACACCTTAATTAAAACACCAAAATTCGCTTGAATACCAAATTTCTTGCTTAAGTCCAGAATGGAAAATTGTTCAATACTTCTTACTTTAAAAGCGCTTTTAACGATTTTGGCTAAAACAAAATATGCTTAAATATATAATATATAAATATTTTGATTTTTTTGCAAATTGACTATTAGGTCCTGTTCATTCCAAATGAATGTTTAGGAATTAGGAAATTAGCTTGCTTCAGGAAAAAGATAGAGCTGGTTAAAATATGTACTTCCTGTCAATTATTTTCTCTTGAAACATTCTCTGCTGTATGTATACTTTTACCAAGTTTAAGTGCATCATCGTTGGATCATTTGAATGTTTGGGATACTTCTTTCTTCTTTTATTTCGCAAGTGTTTGTCACTACGGCTTCCGACTTTATTGTTCCATACTTCTAACATTGACATTTTGTTGTTTCTATATGTTTATTCAACTAAGACGTTGTTTAATTTTCAATTATTTTAGGCAAATGCGTTACGCATATAACATAATGGTACAAGGTATATACACAGGTGACTCTGTGACGTTTGGGGAAAGTCTTCCGAGTTATCATTTCAGATTATTACTTTCTCTGTACTTACAGCAAGTAAAGTATTATATTCCATACAAACATTCGATGTGGAGGTTTCACTGGAAATACTTGTTTGGAGGCTCCTTAAATTCCAAAAAGAAAACAGTTTAAGAGGAAAATCTTCCAAATCTACCAAAGATGCAAGAATATCCCCCCGTCCCTAACTACCCTTTGCATGGAAGATTTTTGTAAATGTTCGATTTTCACAAAAATGGCTCTAACGATTTTGATTAAAACACCATATGTTTAAGATATTTACAGGATATACATATAATGCATATATTGTATTTTATGTGAATAGCTTGTGTGTTCTCTTCAATCAGAAAGAGTTTTTCATAATTTTGTATAACTGGTAAACGTTAAGAGTTGGACAAAACGTTAGTACACAAAAAATATACACCTCTCTAAAATACACAATTTATTTCAAATAACCTTTTGTGGCAGCAACCAGTTCCGAGATATCCATTATTACATGTATGTTTGAATTTTTCAGTACTTTATTTTTTAAAGTGCCATACCATGGAAATGGTATGGAATATCAAGACCAGCATATAGCAAACAGGTTTTAAAAATTTGACTATCCCATCACCTGTATCCTCGTGGTGCCTATAACCACATGTATAATAAAACCATTTCTGCAAACCTTTATCTCCATTAACGTAAAGTAGACAAAAGAGCTTTTGCAACAATAGATTGCGGAAGAAATATAAAAATAAATTATAGTGGGTATAAAATACCATGTGAAGGTAACACAATGAAACAATGTTTTTTTCTATTCATGTCATCTCGGAACCCTAAAAGAAGCATGAAGGGTTGTGCTAAAAAGATGAAAAATGTGCACACGTAGACATATTCTCTAGAGATGCCCTTCCAGCAGAGCTGAAAGTGACACTACAAAAGATAGAAGCACGAAAAGCGCAAAAAAGTAGCTTCCACACAGCACAACAAAATTATGTTCTTTTTATCCGCAAATGGCCCTGAAAAATGTCCCAAAGGCTTCTAATTCAAATGAGGCATCATGGTCTTGGTCCTCCAGTTTCGAGACGGCCTATACGGCATTGGTATAGGCACGGAACCATCCGCCGCCGACGCAAGCTTGATGTGTCACGGAAAGTCTACCTTTGGGTGATCACTTTACTCACTCGGAAACCAGTGCTACTCTTTGGTCTATCCCATCACACGAAGATATTATGTATCAATAGAGAATCACAAACCTACATTTGATTTGGAAACTTTTGATGTAGTGGCCTACAGTTATACGTCTAGGAACAGAACATTCAATAGAATGAACGTTGGAGTTGTTGACAAAGGAGCAAAGGACGTGTTTGTTAAGTTCTTGCGATAACATGATGGAAGTAATATGATTTTTAGGCTCCACAATATACAAGATGAGGATTCAGTTACTAACTGGACCAACTGAGAAACGAGGAATAGCCTCTTGTGATAAAGACACTCTATAAATGTTTCTCCTGCTAGTAGACTTCATTTAAATGTGAACTGTATTTTGATGTGCAATGTCTTAATAGATTTATCTAACGATTTTTTAATTTATACCATAAATAAAGAAGAGTACTATGTTGTAAACCTCAATACATTAAGTGTTCCAAATGAATAGTGACAATTAGTACTTAGAGTACTATGGTTTTGAAGCATCCAATTATTATTTGGTAATTCCGTGTCCAAAATAACCCCATTTGAACTAACTTCGTAAACCTTCTAAATTTTTTAAAAACAATATTATGAAATACAATATATTTCCCATTTTGCATGTATTCTCTTTCTTGATTGTCAATATTGCTATGTAAAATTAAACAAAGCATAAAGTTTATCATTAGCGGTCTAAAACGAAAAACACAAAAATATATTACATTGTAGTATTTATTTTAACTAGAAAAGTTTCAAAACTTTAGCCTTGGTTAAGAAATATTCAGCTGCAACGATTCAATACTCTTTGTCTTAACTATCCTAATTTAGGACCGATCAAACAAATTTTAAATGTGTCAAACTTGCTTTAAGCTTGTGTTGGCGGGTTGTTTCACGAGTACAGACGGACGGACGGACAGACGGTAATAGGTGCTCTGCAGTAGCATACACCTAAAAATCGCCACTGGGGATTTCTTTCAACTTAATACAAGAAAGACAATAACACAAAGTGCTCACTGATACTGCAGATACTCTGCCATATTTTGAAATACTGAAGCGTTTGATATATGAAACATTTTTCAAACCTATGTGAACTCTATACCACGAAAAGAAGGAACTTTGGGAGTTAAAAGGTGTAGTTAGTGACGTAACGTCCACCCACATTGCTAACAAAGTTTATTGCTCCCTCTCCTAAGGCTGGAAATCCGCGTTCAAAGGATCACAAGAGTTCAGGACAAATCTCATAAGGAAGTCGTCAGGCCTCATTTGAGACGAAGTAAAAGAAAAGAAAATTACGATGATTGTGTGTGGGCAGAAAATGAGCACAAACAAGGGAAGGTGGATGAAGACATAATCATCTGTTGTCATGGGGAGTATGACGTCTTCTGCGAACAGCGGAAGCGGAAGTGCTCACCGAGGGGTAGAGATGACCGCCCAATGGAAATCATTGTTTGTACGAATTAACTTCTGCAGTAACAGTCTTTCCATTTCTATAGAGACACAAATAGTTTGTTGTCCTTTCCAAAAATTAGCTTTAACTTGACTCTTCATCAGACAAGTGCTACTCTTCATTTAATAACTTAAATATATAATATATTTAGGATATATAATAATAAATTTATTGCAGCCAGATAGCCGCACAAGTTAAGAGAAACCAATTACACTGATAAATTACACACTTGCGCTTGTTTTGGTTTGGACATACTGTCCTTGTTCTTTTAGTACAGAGATCCACATGAATGCGATCACATATATGACCACGTTGTTTACACTCACATGTCGTGGTTGTATGATATAATGTGTTGATATATATTATATAGTGGAAGCCATTAACTACCTATCTTGTAAACACGTGTCCCATATCAAAATTTTCCTTGTCCATAGTAGACTCCTAATTTGCTCTTGTTTGGTTAAATTTCGTTAGTCATTTTTAACGCCGATACTGTTCTAAGATTATCAACTTAATTTAGTTTATATATCTGTAAATTAGAGATAGTCTATTAGGAAATAATCCACAATTAGGTGAAGTAGAGCGAGTTGATAAACTTAGGAGCAGTCTCACAAAAAAAGATTAAATCAAGAAACTAGTATCTGAATGACTGTAGATTTCTCTTTATAAAATCTTAACTTTTAACCGTCATAAATCTTATATGACTTTGTAGATTTTGCTTGAAAAATAGTGGAGACATCTTGAATCTACATTGTAATCTTTCTCGTAATACTAGATGAAATGAACATTGTTTAGTGCAGGCTGTCAAAATGGTGACAATCTTTTGCTAAAGGAAAATAAATGTAACGAAAGGATTTCCTTCTGTTACAGGCTCTCTTAGCCTGAAAATATTTCTGAATATACTTGATAGGCATGCATGCAGTTGTTATTCTGTAAAATGTCGTGTTCATATTGGTAGTTAGTTAATAAAAATAGTAACATACTGCGAAAAAATGATACAAATATTGAACATTTTCTCATGAACTACTTGAAGCAGAGAAGTGGGATTTTTGCTACACCCTAACACATTATTTCATTCCACTGAATTAAACGGATTCAGCTGTTAATAATTCAGTTTTTATGTTTCTCTTTCTTTCTAATAAAACCAGTTGAAATCTGAGCTTAAGTTTTAATGCGAAAACAGTTTCTACTCATATTTTCAACACCTTATGCATCACTTCACCAATATGCTCCAGTATTATATAACTGGACAAAGCTTTAGGTACGAGTGGGAAAACGCATTCTACTCACGTTTCAAAAACTATACCCATCTTACTTCAAACCCTTACAGAATGCATCCATGCAATGCCGAGTATGGCAGTTAAGTTTCAACCTCTATTAAAACGACCTGTATTTGAAATGTAGTTTAAGAAGTATAAAACACCTTTATGAATTCACTGGATCACTATTTGTATCCGTGTTGTCTCCTGATTGACTAAGGCGTGTGTGTAAAAGTTTGAAACCAAAGACAAAGAGAATAATTAAACATACCTCAATAAAAGTCGTGTGACAAACCAAACTTAAGAAGGTGTGCATACCATTTAAATATTTTTGTAGGGTTAAATGCTACAGGTACTCATTAATCGTACATTATGAATACAAAGTAATCATAGAATTTATTTTCATGAAGAACAGGTAACTTTAAATTTTAACGATTTTACATCTCCCACTGGCCATGAGTTTAACAAAAATGTTCAATGTTTTAAAATCTGTCATACTCAAAAATATAATTTCAGTCTAGAAAATATGTATGTATGTGCGTAAATAATAGTAACTTTCCCTTGTATTTGCAGTTTACCTTTGCGGAGAGCATAACTGAAGAAATTTAATACTATAGTAAAATAAAAATCTTCACATTCACATGACTTTCTATACCATCTATCGCCTATTAGTGGGTATACAAATTATTCCTACTAAAGATTATTTTCCTTTCCACTTCATTTTAATTGAGATAAAGCTTTCCGAAATTAGGTGCACTACATATTTCGTTATAGATGCAAAGGGAACAGCGATAGCTAAATGTTTTAGAATTGCACGCTATAGACTGGCTTTAAAATTCCATACTCTTTCCATCACATTGCAAGAAACAATTGAAATTTTACAGGACTTAAAAGAATGGATAAGTGTTGAACAATTCGATCATTAAAGGATGATATCTCGGAAACGGCTGATGCTACAAAAAGTCATTTGAAATAAATCGTGTGTTTTAAAGAGATTTGTATTTTCTGGCATGTACGTTTTCGTCTATCGTTTAACGTTTACCAGTTATACAAGATTATACTCAATTCGTTCCGAATGAAGAGAACTTCAAAGGCTATTCCCAGAAAATACAAGATGTGAATTTTATTTTTCATGTAAATATCATTAATTTATGGTATTTTAATCAAAATCATTAGAGCCATTTTTCAGAAAATAAAAAATTTCTAAAAACATTCCATGTAAAGACTAGTTTGGGGTGGGGAGATTTTCTTAAAAATCTTCATGTCGTATGTTTCTTTAGCACGGACTTTTTTATAAAAATAATGTTTCTGACGGCCCTCAAAACGTGTATTTGCGGTGAAATATAAATATCGAACTTTTAGGTGGAATTCAATACCTTCTCTACTTGCTATGTACGTAATGGAGAAAGTAAAAAGTAATATTGTTGAACCAGCTATGTAATAGCTGAAAATAAAGGGTCTTCATTTTAATTCTTTACTATAGAAAATTTGCTGCAGTATGTGAGGATTATAATTTCATTTATAATTATTTTCTCTCTTTCTCCTGTAGACCAAAACCGCTGATGGCTGATTTGATCCCATGCATTCTAATTATAGTAATTTTTGTTTCTCGTAAAGCATACTGTTTATATATTTATATTACTATTTTCCTCATTTACCTCTTTTGAATGACCTTTCCATGTATCAAGCCATATCATGGCATCTTAATGTAGCATTTGTTTTCTGATTACTAAGTTCTCTATTAAATATATTATTCTCAAATTTCCATTATGTTCATGAGATACGACTACTTGATATTAAAGGTTTGGAAAGCGTTCAGTGATCATGAAGCAAATCCTGTGGTGACGTGAATTCCGTATTAATTCCCCTTGTGGAGAAAAACCCACACATGTGCAAGAGTTTCTGAACCTGTGTCCCGGCTGAATGAACTTCAATTATAACAAGTCTTCATAATTATAGTTACGATGCTGTGAATAACTAGTTTAGCGCTCAAAGTGAGGTAGATGAAAGCCTAAAATGCCTATGTATTCTGTAACATACATTTTTTTTATTACAACTAATAAAACCTAAGGGATGTCGGTAGGTATATAGTTTTATTACGCATAGACATTTTCTGATATTCTTAACGTAAGAATCGATAAATGTAGGTGGTAAATTTGACAGTTCTGTTTGTTTCGGGAGAGGTACGAGTAAATGTTATAAAATGAATGATTATACACGGCGTGTTTTTAAAACAAGATCCGTTTTAATATTTTGCTGCTGCAGCGCTGCAGTCGCGATTTTGAGCATACGCAATCACTTTCTGCATTCATTACTAAGCCAGACGCAGCTATGAGCGATCGCCACTTTGTGTTTTCATGTTTTAGAGCATTTCGAAGTGTTCAAAACAATCGAAGGACCCGTCAACTGTGAAGTCAGATCGGTGATTCGTTTTTGTTTTTTTGTTTTTCTTGAATGCAAGAAATGTTACGCCAGCAAGCATTCAGGTTTATGGGAAAAAATAATGAGTCCCTGCCCACACACAGCCAAACAAATTCAAGATCTGGTCGCATCATTTGGTGGGAAACAATTCGACACCCGCCCTACAGTCCGAATTTGGCACCGAGCGATTTGCATCTGTTTCTTCATCTCAAGAAAGTCCTTGGTGGAAAACATTCCAACGACGGCAGTGTTATGAAATATGAAGTATAGACTTGGCTTTCATCGCAGGAGGCATCTTTCTTTGACGATGACATACAGAAACTGGATTATCGTTACAAGTGCCTGAATAACGGCGGTGACCTTGGAGAAGTAGTGTAAGGTGTAAGGTAATCAAGGATAATAAAGTATTTGGAAAATAATTTTCTGTTACTTTTTAAAAAAAATTCGGTACTTACTTTAAAAACACTTCTCGTAGAAAATCAAATATGTTTTCGAAATTGTTTAATTCATGTAAAAGGTATTAAATCAAAGTTGCAAAGAACGCGTAAACGAGAAAGAATTATTTTCTAAACCGAGAGAGCGGGTTTTAGGGGGAAAATGAACGTTAAGAAGCCTTGATTGATAGTATAATTTAGTAGAGTAAACTTCATTCTAGTTTTTTTTAAAATAAATCAGAAAATTGAAAGATAACACAAAATACTTTTTTGCAGGTTTTTCTTCAGCACCTTAGAACGTTTATCAGTATTTCGAAAAAGTTTTGTTTCCATGTGGTTCAACATTCAAATTAACAAACCATTGACATTTAACAGAGTCATTTTAACAGATTATTATATACAAGGCCTCAAGGATAAAATCTTAGTTATATTAAATACATAGTTAGTCACAGGCATGTGATTCTGCCTTATATAAATTATAAAGAATTGCTTTTAAAATGTTCCTTTTAAATTATGGTCAACAACATTACACGAAATTACCAAATCAAGTTTATGAATCGTGTGGAGACTACAAAATTACAATGAACAGCAAGTAATCCTAGTTATTAATGAGTTCCATGTAAATAATATGGAAAAGATGCGTGAGAATACCTAATATTAAAACACATACATATAGGTAAATGTTATTGGGAAACTATACAATAAGCTGTTTTTAAAAACGTTTCTATTAGAGACATTCAAATTTCCATATAATCATTCCGCTCGCTTAGTTTTATTTCAGATCGACCTCTTTCTCTCCGGGCAAGCTGTAACCGTAGCTTTTCCAAGCCCGGTCTTTCTCATGCAGCCATACTAACAGTTAAAACGGGAAATTATTATTTTTTAAACATCCCTTAGGATATTTTGATAAATCGTTTATGAAAGAGAACGTTTTTTTTTCTTTGTATACATATGGAAAGGTAAACATTGGCACAAACGTTCACAAGAGTTTCTCTTTTTGTGTTTACAGTTAGGTTTGAACCTTCCCTTTCACAATCTCTATTTGTTATTTTACAGTGATAAGTGCAGTATCGTTTTAAAAGGTTCTTGCTTTATAGGACAAATTACCATTTGAATGTTCAAAGTAATATTTCTCGCATTCTGCTGTTGTTCTGTGGCTCAAAGCGTCCAAAATAAGTACATGTTGATCACATTCAGTTTTCAAAGCATTAAGAGATAGTTCGGAACAAAACAAATATATATATATATATATATATATCAGAGAAATAAAGTGGAAAGTGGTTCTTCTATAACAGTAGCTAAAATCGTCCCATGTGATCACCACTAAAAACACTTAATCCCTAACGTAACGAATTCGTATCACACCAATTTAATTTCTTTTTGAAAGAGTGAGTATACAACTGAAATCTAGTTTTCCACAAATAACTGGGATTTAAATCCTGAATCGCAGTAGTCCATTGTACACAAGAAAAAGTAGAACAAGAAATGTGATGGGCAAACTATTTGGAAGCAAGAGACCGGTCTAAAGTGTTATTGTAGAGGGGTCTAACAATGCCTAAAACTCATAGTGTATGCAAATATGTTGAATGGGTGATTCACATTTTGTAACTGAAATAAGATGAAGAAAGATGTGTGAAGTAAACGTATTATTATTACTACTTCCAATTCCTAAAATTCCTGATGTTAGTTATAACTAAATCTCCCAAACTAAGTCAGTACTACGGATTTTAGATTTTTTCTTCAAACTGGATTTAATTCAGATACTAAGGGTAGCTACAAGTAAAATTTCTAAATTTTGAAGTTCTTATCCAAATATTTTTAACAATTTGTCACATGTTGATCACTTGTGTTTTGAATTTTGAGGCAGTAATTTTAACACTAAAATGATTTCAGTCAAATTATAAAATATAAAATATAATATCAGCCCGCCTTGAAAGCAATATGTGTATAAAATAACAAAAATTATGTAACAGTCATTGTATTAATTTTTATATTATTATGCACATGTTCATCACCGTTATGTGAATGTATTACGTAATTTAATAATGTAGGAGCTGTGAGAATAATAAGTTAAAAGTTGCTAACAATGAGGTAACCTTGAGGCAATAATGAATTTGAAAGTTTAATAATGCTACTTGTAATTCTTGGAAACAATAATGTAATTTTTTGAGACAGTTTATAAAATAGCCAATCATCAACCAGAAAAAAGCTTAAGTTAAATAAAAGTATTCGATAGGATTAGGGATAGCCAATAAGAGACTTGAAATACAGAAATTTACAAATTTAGGTAGTAGAAATCAGTTCAGTTGCTTGTAGACAGTGTTTCTAACCGGACGCGGCGCGCGTCCTCGAGAAGTTTAATACGTATTCAGTGTGAGACAAAAATAGTTTACGTGTTAAAAAGTGCAAGTAATTAATAAATAATCTCACAGCTCTCTATATAAGTGAAGTGCTATTTAAATCGTATCAAGAATTAATAAATGAATTGAAGTAAAAATTATAATCTGTGTAAGCCTACATTCTTCAGCCGCACCACGCTTTGTTAAGATATTCATATCTCTACAAATTAATACTGACGCAACCGAGGCAAACATAAATATATCATATTTAAAGTAACAGTAAAAATGCAAAGTTAATATTTTTAACATTGGGGCAAAGGCCACCGGAAAGTAAATTTGGGGCGAAGGTTACCGTAAAACTTAGTATAATACGTGGTTGCAACTACTTCAAGTGTTCGGCTCCCCAACAGTCGAAATACAATACAACTCCTCCTAAAATTCTCCTTCAAATTGGCTTCCATACGTGGGGCAGAAACTACCTTCATCAAATTGGCGCCCAGCTGTGTGGGACCAGAACAAGCAGGACAGAAGAAGAGATCAACGAACCTCATAGAACTACCAGAATCGACGAAACTACAAGACTTCACTTCAGAGAACTTCAAAATCATCAACAACATCATCCAAGGACAGCAATAATTCTTTCAGGAGTACGGGGCACGCAGTCAACAATTCAACAACAATCTACGTGGGAACACTGAGTATAAAGGTTTACTAACAGCCAGAACAAAAGGTCGGAAAATTCCAGTATTATATGTATATAATTGTCAAGATAGTTAAGAAAATATAATGTTAATTTCATGCTGTTAAGAAGTGGTAAATTTAAATTGAGCAATTCCAAACCAAATATAACAAAAGAAAATATACAAAATAAAATGGAAACAGAAAACAATGAAAATATGGAAGTAGGAGAGGATAGGTCAGCCATTACAGATTACAATGTAAATTTACAATAGGAGCTAGATGAAACAAATACGTTAGATGTAGAAGAACAGTTATCTGTAAATTCACAGGTAGGCATAGAAAGAGATAGCAGTAGTATGCAAGGTCAATCACGTTTACATATATTAATGCAGGGAACAACAATAGAAAGAAATACTATCCCTCAGACATCTAGCCAATAAGAGCAAGAAAACTTATCACACCAAAATATTATGTGGCTTCTAAAAGCAATAACTGAAAGGATAACTGAAAGTAATGCAGAGTTAAGTAATAAGATAACTGAAACTAATACAGAGCTGAGAGTAGAGTTAAGTAATAAGATAACTGAAACTAATAATAAGTTAACTGAAACTAATATAGAGCTATCTAGTATCCAAAATGATCTAGCTAAGCATATAGAAAATTTTATGAAAGAAAGCAAAGCTGAAAGCAAGAGATTAGAAATGAAAATAGAACAATCTTCTAAAGCACTTCAACAGGATATAGATTTAAAGTAAATAAAGGTTGCAATCAACTAGAACAGAAATTGTCAAGTCATATTAATAAAAATATAACTGAAATGGAGCTGAAACTTAATAATACTAAACAGGGTATTTGTAACAAGTTAGATAAACAGGGTGAAGAATTAAAAACAATGGTTGAAAATACAAATGCAGATATTTTACAAGTACAAATAGATTAACAGGGGAAATAAATAAAGTGCATAAAATGGCAAAAACAAATGTAGATGCAATTAAAGAAGCACATAAGTCAATGATAGATGAAATTAAACATAAAGTACAAGAAAGTAGCAAAGAAATTGTTAAACATAGAAATAGTTTTGAAAATTTAAGTACCAGTATACCAAAGGTAAATGCAAATGCAAATAGTTCTGTAAATGCTAATCAAATACATGACAATAATACAAGTGCAGAAAGAAGTGTATCACCTTTGTTAACTAATAATACAAGAGACGCTACTGCTTTTTCCTTAGCATCAGCCTCTCAAACACAAAACAATAATGATGACACACATGTGCATGTAACAAATCACATGTTAAACTATTATTCTGTACTTAATGACTTACCATTACCTCATTTTAATGCTTCCTCAAGTCCAGTACAATTTGGACATGATCTAGTAAAATATATGAAGTTGAAAAATGTGCCTGAAGCATTAAAATGATACTTTTTAGAAAATGTTTGGATAACAAAACCTTAGAATGGTTACATATGCTAGCAGACAGTGAAATGAATTTTGAAACATTTAGAGTTTTATTTATGAATAAGCTTTTGAAACACCACTGTGCAACATAAGATTAGGGCAAGCCTAAGTTATTCACAGCATAGCAGAGATGACAAATTATTAATGGCAGATTATCTTATAAAATATGAAGGATATGTAAGATATTTAACTCCAGCCATGCATGAGGAAATTTTATTAGTTTGACTACCAGATACTACCCTCTCCACATATAAAACTATATTCTTATTGCAAGACCTAAAACTGTTTATGAGATGACAGAGATAATATCATCATTAGAACAGGAACGAAATAGTAATAACAAAATTTGGAGTCCACACAGACGAGACAGACAAATCAGACGCAATAGGCGTAATGATATGCCTTACAATACACGTTATCACCAGGAAAATAGGAGAACTAATGAATTTCAGGGCTAAAATAGTTTCAATTACAATACAACAAATATCAGAGATTCAATACAACAAGGGAGACAAGAACACATAAATTATATAAGAATGGAAAGGATGAATCAGCAAAATTTTACTTCACCTAGGGGTAGTAATCGATTTCAGCATAGAGGAAGTATGAAAAACAGGGGAAACTTCCACAACTATAACCATACAGACAATACAAATACAGAAATATATACACGTGGAGGAGATAGTAATTACAGTGGGAGAACAAGAGCTAGGGGGCGTGGCTCATACACAAATGTTAATGATAATGAAATAATAGTAACTGCGGTACAAAATGGCAATCCTGTAAATACTGAAAATACTCACCAGGAAAACTAAATGATGTATTGCCTGACGTAGATTCTGGCAATACAGTACATTCTACTCTAAGTGACAAGAATAAAATATCTACACACTTTGATTGTCACCGTCTAAATACAAACACAGGGAATTGTGAAAACAAATACGAATCACCGTATATACAAACTATTATAGCAGGAAGGGAAATAAACGTTGCAATAGATTGATCATCAAGGTCTATCTGCTCAAAGAAATTTTATGAACAACTGTTAAATGAAGGGATAAAACTTATGTCAGCCCCAATAAGTAATATTGTATGTAGGGTAGCTATAGGCACAATGACACAAATTATTGAATCTCAAGCATTGATACCTATACAGATAGAGGATATTACATTTGAGGTCACGTTATTAATAGTTCCAAATTTAATATGCGAAGTTATAATTGGGTGTGATGTACTAATAGAGTTCTCTGCGAAAGTTGATTTTAAGAAGGAGACTTATATTAAATAAAGAAGAAAAGAATATATACGTGCCTTTTATAAAAGATAAAGTATGTAGATTGCAAAAACTGGAAAAAGAAAATGCAGTATGTGAAGAAGAATGCTTCATACAAGTAGTAAAAGTACAAACAAGCAGGGAAAACAATGAAAGGTTATTGACCCTTAACTTCGAAGAACAGACAACTGACCATACCTAAGGGAACCCTTATACAAAGAAACCGATGCCACAAGAAAATATATTAGCAGGTAGAAAACAGCTATGCAACAGAGATAGAAGACAGGAAAATACACACAGATACACTAATGACAAATACAATACTGACTGACCAATAATAAAAAAGGTATTAGAAAACAATAAGCATATATTCAATGAAATTCCAGGACGGTGTACATCATATTTTCACACTTTTACCGTAGCAAATATACAAGAATTTAGAAGAAAATATAATAACCTACCAGTAAACCTAAGAAACGAAGCTAAAAAATTAATAGTTAGTATGCTAGAAAATAACATTATTGAGCTTAGCAATTCACAACATATAAATAGTGTTTGTTGGACGGAAAAGAAAGATAATAGTTTAAGAATCATTATAGGTGGAAGATATTTAAATAAATTCATGCTACCAGACCACTTTCAAAATGAAAGTATAGAACAAACAATTGCAAAGTTATCACGTGGCAAATATATTTTTTCTATAGATCTTACAGCTTCATTTTGGCAAGTCGAACTAGATCCTAAATGAGGTGATTACACAGCCTTTCAAGTTTTTGGATTACAATATAGGTATTGTGTAAACCCATTTGATTAAAGAATAGTGCTAGTGGATTCGTGAGAGCAATACATAGTAATATTAGTGACACAGCAGATGATTTCTTAATCAGACACACTGATGATTTTCTAATAATAAGTCAAACATTTGAGGAAGATTTAGGGAATGTAAATTATGTATTAAATAAATTACATGAACATGGCCTGACCGTAAATCTTAAAAAGTCAAAATTCTGTGTACCTGAAATCAAATGCCTAGGATATGTAATAAATGAAGTAGGCATTCGACCAGATGAAGAAAGAATAGAAGCTATATTAAAAATACCACCACTTAAAAGTATTCGACAGCTACGACGCTTATTTGGAATTTGGAATTATGAAAGTAAATTTTTACCAACATATGCTATATAAGTAGAACCTTATAAGTAGAACAACTTTTATAGAAAACAAAGAAATGGAAGTGGGCAGCAGAGCTACAAAAATGTTTTGAAAATGTAGGAAAGCTGTTTGCAAATGCAATATTGCTGGAACGTCCAAGAGATGAGTTAGATTATGAAGTGTGTGTGGATGCATCTTGTCAAGGATATGCAGGAATACTAGGGCAAAGAGAACATGACAACACGCTTCATGTAATAAGTACTGTTTCACGCGGCTTAACCAATAGTGAAAGAGATGCACCAGTAACAATGTTAGAAATTAGAGCAATATAATTTTCATTACTTAAATCTAAGACATATATATTTCAGAAAAAAGTGAAAATATATACAGATCTTATTAGCTTGACTTTCATTCAGAAATATAAGTTATATAGTGGCAAGTTAGCTAGAATGATTCTCCCTATAATGGAATTATTCATATTCCAGGCAAACAAAATACATTCAGTGATTTAATATCAAAAATTAGTCACAACAAACAATTTCCTGAAAGCTGTTCTAGACAACAATATGAAATTAAAGTGCTTACGATAGACATTCCAATGAAGAAAGAATTAAAGAAGAGCAAGACAAAGACATTAAATTAGCAAGTTTGAAAGACAAAGCTCCGAAGATAGAAGAGGCAAGGAATAGTACAATCGCTATTGAAAATGGTGTTATATAAGAAACATGGAAATGAGATAAAGAGGTGGAAAATATATATTCCAACAAGTATGGCATTAGAAGTAATAGAACAATTTCATTTAGGATTAATACATGCAGGTACAGAGAAGACAACCCTAACTATTTTGGAAAATTTATACACCTCTAAATTAAGACATAAAGTAAGAAAATACATATCATGTTGCAATCTTTGTCAGAAAGCAAAACAAATTAATCTAGCTTATGAATATACAACAAACTCAGTACTTAGAGATAAACCAAGATGTTTATTAAGTTTAGATTTGCATGGTCCAATGCCTGTAAGTACATTTGGGTACAAATTTTTATTTGTATGCTATGACGTATTTAGCAAATATGTACGAATATATTCACTCAAGAATGCAATCAGCACAACATGTTTAAACAAATTAACAAAATCATATTTCCCAGAGGAAGGAATAGTTCAGGTCGTACTTTTTGATAATGTATCTGTGTTTACCAGTTCTAAATTTATGAATGGAATCAAAGATTTGGGAGTTAAACAGCATTTCTCATCAAGATACACACCTAATGCCAATCCAGTAGAAAGAGAGATAAAAGAAAATTCAAATTATATACTTGTAGTGTGTCATAACAAGCAGAGCAGTTGCTACTCATACCTCAATATTATTCAAAATCTGCTAAATCAGTCCATAAATACTGTAACAGGATTTAAACCAATAGAACTTCATCATGGAAAACTATACAATACTTTGAGCCATAATGTACCAGAAGTTATTGAGGACCAATCAGTTAAATTGACAGAAAAAGAGGAAATCTTTAAATTAGCATTTTCAAAAATACAAGCAAAGGCCCTGAAGAGAAAACAAAAACATGAAAAAAGAAAAAGAAGAGTTTGTAAAGAAAAGATAGGAGATCAAGTGTTAGTGAAGAACAAGAGATTGTCAAATAAGCTTCGTAAAGAATATTGGAGATTGTTTCTGAGCTATCATGGTGCTTATGAAATAATAAATATATTTGGAACAGAGACATACGAACTTAGGAACAATAAAACGAATCAAATAATTGGAATATTCAACAAACAAACGTTAAAGCCGTATAAATGTAAACAGTCTGTGGCACAAGAAGAAAAAGAAAATAAAGTATCTGGAACAGAAAAGGGGAAAGCAATGTAATTTAAAAATGTAAAGCACTGCTTAAAAATAATATCTTTACTAAATGTAACACATTGCCAATATAACAAAAGAGAATTTAGATAAAAAGATCTAAAGAAAGAAAATCCATTGTTAGTAATAAAACATAATAAATCTAAATAGCAACTGCATTGATATTGTATATGGTATAAATAGTTAGAAATTGTAAGAAATATAAAAATGCTTAAGAAATAATTTGTAAAGAAAGGGTAACAAGTGTTAATATGACTAATTAAGTGTTAAAAGTAGCAAATAAAATGCTTAATAGTGGCTGTGATAGTGAATAAGCAACCTTCACTCAGGTCATTGAACACAAGATCATTGACCTTACACCTGGTCGTTGACCTTAAAGTGTAGAACAAGTGGAAGAATAAAATATGAAGTATTCTGCTATATACGAGTGTAGTGAAAAACCACGGAGTGTTAAATAAAAGGACACTGAGAAATAGAAAGTGTTAAAATAATAAAAATATGTTATGTTTCTTTCCTTCAGGAGACTTTCAGAAAATATTTTTAAAAATTTTTAAAAAAGACAAAACAAAAAGAACATAATTTTTAAATATTTCTAAAAAGAGACAATTTGAGGCAGTATTTTTAACAGTAAAATTATTTAAATCAAATTATATAATATAAAATAATAACAGCCTGCCTTAAAAGCAACATGTGTATAAAATAACATATAAAAATTATGTAACAGTCATTGTATTAATGTTTGTATTATTATGTGCATGTTCAAATAACGTTATGTGAATGTATTACGTAATTTAATAATGTAGGAGCTGTGAGAATAATAGGTTAAAAGTTGCTAACAATGAGGTAACAATGAGGTAACCTTGAGGCAATAATGAATTTGAAAGTTTTAATAATGCTACTTGTAATTCTTGGAAACAATAATATAACTTTTGAGACAGTTTGGTTATTTTATAATAATCAACCAGAAAAAAACTTAAGTTAAATAAAAGTATTCTATTGTATTAGGAATAGGCAATAAGAGACTTGAAATACAGAAATTTACAATTTTAGGTAGTAGAAATCAGTTCAATTGCTTGTAGACAGTGTTCCTAACCGGAAGCGAGATGCGTCCTCGAGAAGTTTAATACGTATTCAGTGTGAGACAAAAATAGTTTACGTGTTAAAAAGTGCAAGTAATTAATAAATAATCTCACAGCTCTCTATATAAGTGAAGTGTTATTTAAATCGTGTCAAGAATTAATAAATGGAGTGAAGTAAAAATTATAATCTGTGTAAGCCTACATTCTTCAGCCGCACAACGCCTTGTTAAGATATTCATTTCTCTACGAATTAATACTGACGCAGCCGAGGCAAACATAAATATATAATATTTAAAGAAACAGTAAAAGTACAAAATTAATATTTTTAACATTGGTGCAAAGGCCACCGGAAAGTAAATTTGGGGCGAAGTCTACCGTAAAACTTTGCATCATACGTGGTTGCAACTACTTCAAGTGTTCGGCTCCCCAACAGTCAGATACAATACAACTCCTCCTAAAATTAAACTTCTTCAATTTCATGCACATATCTTTAACAGTTTTGTGAGAAAGCATTTTAAATTCTTTTATTATATAATTTATCAATTGTTGCACACGATGCTGAAATCGTAATTTTGAAAAAATAAAAATACTGGCACATTATTAAAATACTAATCGACAAAGCTGGCGTACAGAAACTTTTCCCCTAATTTTGCAATTTCAGAAAAGATTTTTAAATATAATTTTATATCCTCGGTGGTCGAATTACTTATGTCATATCTTGAGCAATTTAAAAGTGTAGCAAGAACCATACGCCAGTTTTTTTTAAGCTCGTTCTCTCCGAGTCTCAACTCCAAGGCTTGAACAAGATTGCTCACAAACTACATGGTATGGAATATTCTTAATTCTGAAGCATTAAAAGGCTCTGAGAGCAAAAGCCATTGCATGTAATTGAAGCTAAGCGTCAAAGTATTTTTGGACATAAAACAATTTTTCAATTTTTTTAAAATACTGACAAAATTTCAGGTATGTGTAAGGGTTTTCAGCAAAGGGGTTAACAACAGGCAGAGTAGGTTGCGGGTTCAAACCCAGTGGAGGGCGTAAAAATCCTTAGCATGGCTTCCTTCGGAACAAAAGTAAAGTCGGCAGCCTCGTGTGGTAGATTTACGTCACATAAAAGAACCTCAAGCCTGATAAAAACGCCTCTGATTATAATTTGTTTTTCACGCCCAATATGGAACCATAGCAGTTAAAGAGCGTCCATAAATAAAAACTCATGTTTTAAGACAGAGCTAACTTCGGAATGGTACCTGAGGGAAAGCCCACGTTAGTGTTCAAGCTCGCAAGAATGTGGATGTAGTGCTGTTGGAAAACTTAGAGGGTGCACGGAATCACCGTGAAGCAAGCGTGCTCAAAGACATTTTTCCCCAACTCTGGTTCCTATAAATTTGTGATACTTAGCACGCATTAGTATTAAAGTACCACAAAATAGTTAATACATTTAACACAGGACCAAAACTGTCATGAAAAAACAAGGAATTTTGAAGAAATACCGCAAACGTTAATGCAGACGTTTTATTAGCACCTTTACAGCCATGTAATGATTAGAATCTATAGTCTTACTAGCAAATAAAACAATGTATATCGGCATTGGTTATAAGGAAAGACTATTTTTTGTAATCTATAAAATAATATTTTACACTAATCATTGAAACAAAATTTTTTACATTCCTTGAATGTTTGTATTTTATGGAAGTGTATTAAATCCTAAGGATTTTTAATTGATATTCCATTAATACGCTGCCTATTTTATGTTGACTAATAATGTGACGTATTACTAATTTGGGGGTTTCATTGTCATTACAGATATATTGTTGTTTTCTTCTGGGATGACGTCACTCCTGGCTGGGAGTTTTTGCTAGTCACGAGTGGTGAGGACATAGCGTCTGTCTTGCTGAGTATTCCGTGAGAAGCGGATCGCGTGTGCAAGCCGGCTTTTGGACATCTCCCCTCACCTTTCGTATTTATAATGTAGGAACCCCAAACGATTGGGAAATAAATCTACGAATGTGTAAGTAAATTTGTGTTATGGATTTTGTACAGTGAAAAACCAAGCCTTCCGCTTAACCTCTACACCACGTTTCGGTGCTGCCCAGCGAAGTGAGCATACGTCCCCTCAATGTACGTGCTGGGTGCTAAAAATTAATTTAATTTTTACATGCGAACCTTCAGGCCTCTATCCAGCATGCAACGATAATTTTTTATGCCTCGGCAGTGGTCTTTTTCTACCATATCAAGGATTGGGCATTTCTCCCGTTCCGCATCAAAGGTTATCCTGCCCTTGGCCGTCCTATATTCTGTCGTCTACATGTTGCTTGTACAAAAGGACTTCCTTTGGTAAACTATCAGGGAGCAGGGAGCATTCTTCCAACATGGTTGTACCACGGTGGTTATCGGATAAAATGTCAGTGATCAGGATGCATCCATCCCGACAGCAGTATGATTTAGATTGGAACACGGAAGCAAGAATTAATAAAAGTAATAGCACACCAATGCATCTTCATTGAAGGCATATCTGCAGATGAATCAACAGCATCATTGATCACTTCTGGAGAAATTAAGAAATCCTACTACCTCAACATTTACTTCAGATTCAACTACCAAAAACTAACAACCTTCAATCTTTAACTTGTGTTTTTAATCAACGAACATTCAGATAATTATAATTTCTAAATAAATTAGTTCTTGAAAAAAATGTATGTTTAGTGTGTGTTAATTTTGCTTATCTTCATTTTGAACTTTACTATTTTCTCACTCCCTCTGTTGGTAGCACTGGTTAGTAATATGTAACACATACGAAGGTTCATCAATTTGTATGTCATGATCTGAGAGTTAATACAATGACGATCAGTTTGTGAACGGTGCAAGCAAGAAAATAATTATTATTTGTGCGATGTTACATTTTATTCATGGAATAGTATTAATAAATATAATTCGAGTTTACGAGTTTCATCAGATAGGTGCGTAACCTCTGGTGGGATTACCCACGATAAAACTCATAACGAAGTGTAACACCTTCACCAACTGTTGCTTCTGGATGTATGTAATAGAATACATAAATTTCGTCGAGGGATTTGTTTACTACGCTTGTAAACCTCTTAATAATACTAATTAATATAGAGCAGATGTGCTTTGTGTTTTTGTTACGCCCATCAGATTGCACAACCAGAAGAGAGAAGAGAGCGGCGTTTTTACACACCAGACGACTAGCTTTAATCCTCGACAATTTCGGTTCACTTTTGGAAATACATGAAAATGTTTCTAGGTGAATTAAATTTCAACTCATTACCACTAGAGAACACATTGTTTAGGTTGCCAAGGACAATGAAACAAAACAAACAGATATTATCAAATGGTTTATAAAAGTTAAAAGAGTAAACTCTCCCGAGAGTGCATTGTTTACTGTGAAACAAACCATCTAGCGGTAGGAGTCGGTAATCGTATTTCGGTTTATTGTGTTAATTCTCTTTCAGTAAATGTAAACATCCTTTATCGCAGAAATAACGCAATATCCTCATAGATTGCAATCTATATTGTCATGCTTTCTATTGCGTCATTCTTTCCAAACCTATAGACAGATTTTGAGTTTCATTGTTGCTTGTTATGTTATTACATCAACATAGGTCTCATATAAACTTATTGAGTGGAATAATATTTTAAAATATCTCTGTTATATGATGCTACAATTAGCAAGATAGATCGTCGACCCTTTTAAGAACGTGTATTTTCACACTCAAATAAAATAATCACACTTCTGCATAAAGTGCCGAAACTCGCATTTATGCTCGATTATCTCTTTAATCGTCATGTTACTTTCTCAATTACATACCTGGTTAATAGCAAATAGAGAAAGTATTATATTCCACCGAGAGTTTACCAGAATTAAATGTTTTGGAACCCGTTAGCCTCAAACTATCAATTTTAGAAAAAGGTCCGTAAGTGTGTAACTGTGCCTGAGAACAACATAACTCAAAAGCAAAAATTCCGGCAAATATCTAATTGGCATTTAAGTTCAATACCTTCTAGAATGACCACACAAAGAGCTTCAAGAACCCCCCCCTCCCCAAACTATTTTTTAGGTGCACACTTATTAGTTATTTTTTCTCAAAAAAGGCTCCAAAGATTTTGAATAAAATACTATATGTTTAAGATATTTGCACCCGAATGAACTGTATAACTTGAATTTCTTGGGAGTAGCTTCTTCCTCTATATTCTGAATGACTTTTGTGTAATCGGTAAACTGTTAGAAATAGACAAAATCTCACAACAGAAAAGACGTAGACCTCAAGTAAACAATGTTCGAATGAAAGTTTTCTTTGGAGTTGACCATTTCCGAGATATTCCTTGTCTAAATTTTCAAGTACTTATAATTATCTAAACTGGAAAGCCAGAATTTGTTTTTTACGTTTTTTACCACTTAGCTAGACAGTAGAGTAGAGGAAGTATTGTATTCCATCCAAAAATTCGAAACGGAGATTTCACCGGAAATACACGTTTTGAGACACCTGTGGTTCCAAAATATTTTCATAAAAATCTCCGTATGTGTGTAAACAGCATAACTCTCAAACAAAAAGTTGTTTAAATACCAATTTCTACCTGATTTATAATTAAAATTTAATGCAGATATTTTTAATGTTTTTGAGAAAAAAAATTACACATGAATTGTGCTAAATAATAAGTGTTCCACATGATGCATAAATCGGGGTTTTTAAGAACATACATTTAAATACTAATGCACAGTGTATTGTCAGTAGACAAATTAATTATTACTAGAGCAATTTAAAAGTATATGGAAATCCATATGCCATTTTTTAAGTTGATTCTCTCTGAATTTTTGCTGAGATTTGAATAAGATTGCTTATAAACTACACAATGTGCAACATTTTCAATGCACAAAAGTGTAACAAAAAGAAAGTCGAGTAAAAGGCATTGGAAGTAAATACAGGCTGTTAGGACGTGTGATCTTGGGCATTTAAATGGTCACGTGTCGCAGCTTTAAAGGGCTCTGAGAGCAAAAGTCATAGTATATTGTTGAAGCTAATGGTTGAAAGCATTTTTAAATATACATTTTAATTTCTGTACTACGTATTGTTAGTAGGGGAAGTATTCCATTCCAACCAAAAATTCTGTACCGAGATTTCATCGGAAATGCATATTTTGAGGTGCCATGAATAAAAAAGCACTTTTAGAAAAAATCCGTGTGTGTGTCTGAAAAGCATAACTCAAAAACGAAAAGTTAGATACACACTTGGTATTTATATTCAGTATCTTTCAAAGATATGACACAAGATTTTCAGGAAAGTCCCCCAACCCAGACTACCCTTTCCATGGAACATTTTTCGATACTTTTGATTTTCTCAAAAATGGCTGTAACGAATATTTATTAAAATATCATATGTTCAAGTTATTTTAATGACAAATAAAATGTGTATTTTGAGTTTTCTGGGAATGTACGCAAAATTGCTCTTCTTTCTGAAAGACTTTCGCATAGCTGGCAAACCGTAAGAAATAGAAAAAAAAATTTACCCAAACAATTAAGAGCTTGTTAAAACACACAATTTATCTCATATACATTTTTTGTGGAGTGAACCATTTCCGAGATATTCCTGCTTATTTGTTTGAATTTTCCAATACTTATACTCTTTCTCAAATGGGAATTCCTTATTCCTTTTTTTATGTCCTGGACGTGCAAACATGCTCCATATAGCAACCAGCTCTTAGAAGATTTGACTATCGCTAAAGCCTACCATATTCCCCTTGTACCTACAAGAAAATTAACATAAGTTTATCTGCAAATTTTTATCTTGATTAAACATGAAGTAGATGGAGAATAAGTGTTTGTAAACATAGTTTGTACAAGAGCAGAGAGAGAGAGTCATGTGAGTGTAACACTTTTTTTTTACATTTTGACCAAATTTCGGTTATGGGTGCCCTTAATTATCGACGATGCCTTTAAGCGCGATCCCTTTGCAAGCTTTACTACACTTACAATACAACAAGAACCATTCTTCTTGCTATAGCATGCACTTGTTTGAAAGCGGTTTAAGCCATCTGTAATTCCACTCTGTAAATAAATACGCTAATGGATTTTGTGATTTAAGTGATATTAATTAAAATAAAAATAACTATAATTATATGCAAAATTAAATATGATTGCATCTATACGATTGCATCTATACGATGTTAACAAATAAACTACTATTAAAATTAGTTTCCCAAAGGTAGAAGTTGCGTAAGATCTAATTAGTTATTTACGTAATTCTATTGGAATAGCGCGATTTCAGGACAAGTAAGACGTTAATGCACAGTGGACCATTTAAGTTGAGACTGTGCAATATCCCCAAAACCAGGAAATGTCTTGAATGTAAGTTGCTTGATATTATAGAGGAAAGTAAATGCCATTTGTTATGTTTTATTTGGAGGACGTTATGAATGTCATTTTAGGATAAATTTAATTTTTATAAATGGGAACCTACCTTATTTATGTTTCACTCCTCATAAAAAACTACACAACTTTAGCATAAAGTACTTTACGTAAATGAAAAGAAAATTTTGAATGGCTGTGTACGAAGAGCGCAATGAATGGTTGGACCATCCATGGAAGATCACTTGAGGGTCAAGTTAAGTTTCGTAATTGGGAACTAACATTGATTTTTGCTTATTCCTTATCACAAAATAAACAGCTTTTTATGAACTATTTTCTAATGAAAAAACAACATACAAATGCATTTACTTTTCGCCATAATATCAGGCAGATCTTATTCAAGATATTTATTTCTACAACACTTAGATTTGGAAATAACATACAGTCTCAGCTTAAATGGTCCACCTTGTGTATGTTTATATCGAAGTTAATTCTGAAAAAAAACAGTTTCTTGCAGTTGTGTACAATATTTTGTTTTGTACTGTGTCAAAATACTGTACATATTGATTAAATAGTGTACTGTATATTACGATGACAGACCAAGAAGTACCCGATCTGACGTACATATATATATATATATATATATATATATATATATATATAGATAGATAGATAGATAGATAGATAGATAGATAGATAGATAGATAGATAAGGTATCTTTATTGGTTTCAAATTATTGAAGTTATTACACAAGTATTTAGTGCATGGGTCATTGACCGTACATGCATATTTAAGATACAATAGGGTGACAAAATAAACAACAGATAAAGAAAACACAACAAAAGGAACAAGAAAAAGGGAAATAGAAATAAATTACCTTTGTCTAACTGAACAAATTTGACCTAGCTTCGCGCACTTTAGCCAGAAAATTGCCCATGTTTTGCCAGTTCCTCTGGTCAGCCAGTAGATCCCAACATGCCAATCTCTTTCTTAAGGGACTTAAGAATTTTTCTTTGGATTTAATCGTTCGCTGGTTCTCCCACTGTGCACATTCCGCCAAAATATGTACCCAGTCCTCATCCAATTCACAGAATGGGCAGATTCTCCTGCCAGAATCGTCGGTCATTTTCTGTGCTCTCCAGCCCCCCAGTCTAAACCATGCCATTCCTGATCTTTCCTTTCTTCCTAAATTAAGTATATATGCCTCTTTACCCCAGTTCAATTTTATTTCATTTGCTAGACTTAGAGAAGGTTTAATTTTACAGTCCGATTCTATTTCCTGTTGGTTGATGTCTCTTAGTCTTCTTTTAACACCTTTCCATATGTTTTTGTCATTTGTTTCAGCTCTTAGCCATACTGATCCCATTCCTATTCTCCTCAAACCCCTTTCCAAATCAGCTGCCCAAAACTTAGGAGACAGGTTTTCTCGCTGGTATTTATAACATTTGGATCGTAGTGTGGAGTTATCCCCATGCATCAGCCTTAGCCAGTACTTCACTGCTCTTATTTTGCAGTGTATTGTGTCTTCATAGCATCCTACCTCCCTCAATACCCCCGAATTTGATGTGCCTTGTGAAACTCCAAGAACTCTTTTCCAAAATGCTACCTGTGTTTTATTTACATGCTCTGCTCTTTCCCATCCCCAGATTTCACTGCCGTATAACAGAACAGGCCTTATCATGGAGTTATACATCTTTTCTAATGTATCTACAGGTACATCCGGTATCCACGAGAGGGTACGTAATAATTCATTTAACTGCCCTCGTGCTTTGTAGTTAGTTACAGATAGATGTTTGTTCCATTTTCCTCTCATATTAAACATTACTCCTAAATAGGAGAAATGTTTAACGTTTTGTAGTTCTAGCCCCTTGTAATACCATTTCTCATCCCTGCCATACACATAGCCATTTTTGAAAGCCATTGTTTTTGTTTTGTTAATGTTTACCACCAGACCCCATTGTTTACAATATTGTTCCAACCTATTAATACCTTTCTGTAAGCCTTCTGTCGTCACTGACAAAATTGTCATGTCATCCGCGTATAAAAGTACAGGAATACAGACATCGTCTACTTTTGGGCCATTCATTTCCTCTGCTATTAACACGTCTGTTATATCGTCTATGAATAAATTGAACAATAGGGGCGATAAAATACATCCTTGACGAACTCCTCTACTGGCCGATTTAGATTCAGTTATTGTGTTTTGGTCTATTTTGATGCTGAAATTCACACTGTTGTAAATTTGCATTAGAGCTTTCATCATTTTACCAGAGAGTCCTTTGTGGTGAAGTTTCGCCCAAAGGGCATTCCTCTGCACACTATCAAAAGCCATTTTAAAATCAACAAAAGCACAATAAAGTTTCCCCCTCTTTCTATTCAAATTTGAATCAATTAATGTTTTTAATATGAAAATATTATCTGCAGTAGAGAACCCTTCCCTGAAACCCGCCTGAAATTTAGAAATCATATCGAACTCTTTTACCCAACCCCTTAACCGGTCATAGATAATTTTGCAATATACCTTACCCAGTATAGATAACAACGCAATTCCTCTATAATTTTCTGGTTGCTGACTGCTGCCCTTACCCTTAAATATTGGCTGAATAATTGCTGTTGTCCAAGCTTCAGGATACTTCTCTCCGTTAAATAATTTGTTAAATGCCACCCGCAGAAGGTATAATATTTTAGGGACTTCTATGGAGCATTTAACAAATTCACTCGGAATTCCTTCTATTCCCGGTGCTTTGTGATTCTTTAGGCTTTTTATTGCCCGAACAATTTCCCCGTCAGTTATTTCCCCATCTAGAATTGGTATATATATATATATATATATATATATATATATATATATATATATATATATGTATATATGGCAGCCATTAATAGTAAACTCTCTCAGCGAATTTGTAAGCATGGATAAAACTGGCCATCGTTATGTGATACAATACTTTCATTTAAAAGGTCTTCTTAGACCAACTAATATTAAAGCTGAGCTAGATTCTACTATGAGGGAGTCTGCTCCTTGGTTTACAACAGTAAAATATAGGGTGGGAGAGTTTAAGCGAGGCTGTACGAGCTGCCAAGGCGAACATAGCAGTGATCGACCAAATGAAGTGACCACACCAGAAATTGTGAAGAAAATTCACAAAATGGTATTCGATGACCATCGACTGAAAGTGCGCGATCTAGCCGACATCGTAGGTATTTAAAAAGTGTTGTAAATCGCATACAGCATTTGGACATGAGAAACTTGTGCACAAGATGGGTGTCGCGTTTACTCACAATGGAACAAACACAACGTCATGAGGATGCTTCAGTCGAGTGTTTGGTGATGTTTCGCTGCAATAAAGCAGAGTTTTTTCGTCGATTCATAACCTGGATGAAACATGGATCCATCACTTCAAACCTGAGACAAAGGAACAGTCAAAACATGGATTTAAAGGACATAATCGGCTCCAAAGAAGGCAAAGACAGTTTCATATGCAGGCAAGGCCATAACGTCAGCTTTTTGGGATGCGCACGGGATAATTTTGATTGATTATCTTCAAAAAGAAAAAGCAATCAATGGCGAGTATTATGCGAACTTATTGCAGCATTTGGATGATGAAATCAAGCAAAAACGGCCGCATTTAGCGAAAAAGAAAGCTTTGTTTCATCAAGACAATGCACCAGTTCACACATCCATTATCGCCATGGCCAAAACCAATGAGCTAAAGTTCGAATTGATTCTTCATGCTCCCTATTCACCATATTTAGCCTGCTCTTGATTATTTTCTGTTTACAAATTTCAAGAAAGGGCCTGGTGGTAAAAGATTTTCCAACAATGAAGAGGTGGAGTTTGCAGTTGATGGCTATTTTGCAGAACTCGAAGGTTCTCACTATAAGCAGGTTATGGAGCGATTTGAGCATCACTGGGAAAAGTGCATCGAGCTGAAAGGAGACTATGTAGAGAAATAAAGATGTTTTTTCCCAAAATATTCTTTTTTCTTTGTTAGGTCGGGTACTTCTGGTACAGCCCTCGTATGTTCGTCATGGAGGCAGTTATATGAGTTAATGTAGTACATGTTGGTAACCTTGGAGTTTGTGCAGTGGTGCCATTGTCGCAGTATAAACCATTTCAACGTATTGTTGAGTATGGAACTGCAGAATTTTAGTAGCATTATTTAAATCAATTAAGGCAAGTTAATAAGAAAAATTCAGTAAAAAGTATTCTATTTAAATAATCCGTACATAGATGTTTTGTTTTCTATCAGTTTTTCTTATATATTATAGATAAAGTTAGAATGGGAAAAGGAGACATATGTGGAAAAAAGAGATAAAGTCGCCAGGGAAGGAATTGCATGGGCGAGAACAGGGGTAGCAAAATTGAAAGCTATAGGGCAGAGAAGGGAGGTAGACAAATGTCCAATGTGTGGAAAGATGGACAATTATTGGCATGCAACTTTGGAATGTGAAGAAACTGAAGAAATGAGGGATAAATAAATACTGAGGAAATGGGCTAACATACCAATAGAAATAATAGGAAAAAAGGTATTGAAAATAAAATCAGATGAGGGTGTTAAAGAAATTGGTAATTATTTAGGTAGGTCAAAACAAAATGGATGAGAAAATTATATATGGAAGAGATATAGGCACAACAGAGGTAGATAGTAGCCAAAGAATTGTAGATATAATGGTTTTAGCAGCGATATAACCGCTGTGTTGAAGCTTGCTGGAACCAAGGATAGGCAGCAACTCACAGGTTGGGAGTTATTGCATTCAGGATAAAAGAATCTGTAGTGTTAACAAGTAGGTTAAGGGTTAGTAGTAGAGCTGACTGAATGTAATTATACTATATATATATATGTATTTTGATAGATATGGTGAAATAAATTGTCTTATTGCATATATTATAGATGCTCAATTCTTTCCTTATGTTGTATTTTTTATGTTTTATATAATTTTTCATTTTATGTTATTGAGCTCAAAATTCTAATTGCGGCAGCTTATAATTTATTGCTTATTTGTTTCTTTGTTACTATCAATAACTCGCTTCCATGCAATAAAGTCGATCCTGCTAATACTTTATAAAGTTTTATTATTGTTTCTTGGTTATTTATTTGTTATGTCTGTGTCAATGTATTACTGCCTAAGTATAGTCAAAATGAGCTTCCACTTCTAAGATAGTTTCATTTACTGTTATTATCCTTATTCTCTGATTCTTCCCTTTCCTTTCTTTAATTTTCTTTTTGGTGTCTTAATGTTGTACTGTTTCACTAATTTATGTCATATATACACTTGTCTTTACAAATAATTTTCTCTTTGAAATAATACAATCAAAATAATACAATCATGTCATCTGTATATATGATTAAGTATAATTGATTTTTATGCATACACTTTGTAATCTTGTTTACCATTTCGTCATTATCCCATTTGCATGTACGTTAAACGGTTTTTCTGTCTTATTTTATTTCTAAATACAGTATTAGATTATCACCTTCAAGAGTGTTTTATTGCATTTATTAGATGCCAGCATTTTTGCACCTCTAATATATGCTTATGATATGAACAACATGAAGTGAAACATTTGACCCAACACCAGTAAGGTGTGTTATATTTCAATTCAAGTACATGATTTTTAATTATATTTGCGTAGTTTTAATAGTATAACTTAGTTTCTAGAATATCCTGCACAAGCATATAATTTTAGGACTTTGTTTTGATTTTATGAGGAAACCACGCTGCTGTCGATTTACATGCTACAATAATAGAAAACACTTCTTGTAACTGGAAAACGCTTATACATATAAATACCTATTTATATTACATTTTAGTGAAGCCGACAATATTTTGACTCTTACATAGTAGCTTTTTATTCTAATTTGCTATCGACACACTAGGTTGACCAAAGAGTCACAATATGCTTCTGGGGAGTTTTGAAATATCTCCTTAACATCGTTCTCTCTTCTGGTTATAAGAATGATAGTTGAGAAAGTATTTCTGTTGTTTATTCATTTATCTCCATGTAGGGTCGTCAATTTGAAGATTTGAAGTAGTATTGTTCTTTACGTAATATGCAGCTACGTATGAGAAGCCAATTTTTGAAGATGTATTTTTGTTGTTACGCTCCAAGTTTTTAAAAAAATACTATTATTAAACTGCTTCTTTAACTATTTATGTTTATGTTTGCCTCGGCTGCGTCATTATTGTTTTTGAGACACGTTTCTCTTAATCAGGGCGTGGTGAGACAAGAATGTATACTTACACAGATTTTAATTTTTAAATTCACTTCTTTTTATTAATCCTTGACACAAATTAAACAGCAATACACTGATATCAACAGCTGTAAGATTTTTTTATTTAATACTTGCACTTTGTTAACGCGTATACATAATTTTCGTTTCACACGAATACGTAGTATTTCTCTAGAGAACATGTCTTCCATCCGGTTACTGCTAAGGTCTGCAGGCAACTGAACATATTTCAATCTCGCAAACCCGTAAACTTCTGTATTTCAAGTCTCTGATTGCTAATCCTAGTCCAATAGAATACCTGCATTTTACTAAAGCTTTTTCTGGCTGTTGATTGGCTAATTTTAAACTGTCACAAAATTTACGTTACTGCTGCCCTAATCATGACTAGTAGCATTCAAACTCTCACTCTCATTATTGCCTCAAGATTACCTCATTTTTACCTCATTGTTAGCAACTTTAAACTTATTATTCTCACAACTCTTACATTATTAAATTATGTAATGCATACGTAACATTATTAAACATGTTTACAATAATATAAGCATTTGCAATGACTGTTCATACATTTTACAAATTATTACATACATATTGCTTCAAGGCGGGCTGTTATTAAATTTACATATTATATAATTTAATTGAAATTATTCAAGTGTTAAAAATACTGCCTCAAATTGCCCCTTTTAGAAATATTTAAAAATTGTTCTTTATTTTAAATTTATAAATATTTTCTGAAAGTCTCCTTAAATAAATAAATAAACATAACTTTTTTTTATTGCACTTCCTATTTTTCACTGTCACTTTTTTTTACTTTTTTTCAACACTAACTGGTTTTTCACTACACTCGTATATTGCAGAATACTTCATATTTTGTATTTCCTGCTACATGTGAGACACTTTTTAAGGTCAATGACCTGGTGTAAAATCAATGATCTGAGTGAAGTTTGTTTATTCACTATCACTGCCACTATTAAGCATTTTATTTGCTATACATTTTACATATAGTTAGACATATTAACACTTGTTACCCTTTTTTACCATTTATTTCTTAAACATTTTTATATTTTTTACAATTTCTAACTTATACAATATAAATGTAGTTGCTATTCAGATTTCATTTTCTCACTAACAATGGATTTTTTATTATTACTTCTCTTTTTCTGAACTCACCTTTGTTATTGATAATTTCCTACACTTAGTAAAACAATTATTTTAAATGGTACTTTACATTTTTAAATTACATTTCTTTCCCCTTTTATGTTCCAGATACTTTATTTTGTTTTTTTTCTTGTGCCACACATAACCTGCATACTTTATTTTCTTTTTCTTTTTGTTCCACAGACTGTATACATTTATTTTCTTTTTCTTTTTGTTCTTATGCCACAGACCTTTTATCCTTGCCCTAATCTTATGTTGCAAAATGGTATTACAAACTTATTCATGAACAAAGTTCTGAATGTTTCAAAATTCACTATCTTCTACCATATGTAACCATTCTAAGGTTTTGTTATCCAAGCATTTTCTAACAAGGATTACTTTTAATGCTTCAGGCACATTTTTCAATTTAAAATATTGTACTAAATCATCTATAAATTGTACTGGACTTGAGGAAGCATTAAAATTAGGTAATGGTAAATCATTAAGCACAGAATAATAGTTTGACATTTGATTTGGTACATGCACATGTGTGTCATTATTGTTTTGTGTTTGAGAGGCTGGTGCTATGGAAAAAGCAGTAGCGTCTCTTGTGTTGTTAGTTAAGAAAGGTGATACACTACTTTCTGTACTTGCATTATTGTCATGCATTTGATTAGCATTTACAGAAATAGTTACATTTGCATTTACTCTTGGTACTGCTACATCTATTTGTATTTGCACAATATCCGCATTTGTGTTTTCTATTTCTTCAGTTTCCTGACTAGTTTCTTGTAGTTTATTTAACTGTTTTCAGCTCTGTACTATTTTAATTTAATTTGTTACTAGTTTCCTTTCTCAGCTCTGTACTATTTTTAGTTAATTTATTACATGTGTCTGTAGTAGTTTCGGTTACCTTATTACTTAACCCTACTCTCATTTCTTTTATCTCTCTTTTTAGCTCTGCAGTACGTTCAGTTATCTTATTATTTAACTGTGTACTATATTCTGTTAACCTATTACTTTGTTCAGTTATTGCTTTTGGAAGGCACATAATATTTAGTTGTGATAAGGTTTCTTGCTCTTGTTGGCTGGATGCCTGAGGATTTCTTTCTTTTGTTGTTTCCTGCACTGACATATGTGAAGGTGATTGACCTTTCTATGCCTACCTGTGAATTTACAGATAACTGTTCTTCTACATCTAACCTATTTGTTTCCTCTAGCTCTGATTGTAAATTTACATTGTAATCTGTAATGGCTAACCTATCCTCTCCTACTTCCATATTTTCATTGTTTTCGATTCAATTTTATTTTGTATATTTGTTTTTGAATTGCTTAATTTTAATTTTCCACTTAATAACATGAAATGATCTTAACAACTATATATTTTCTTATATAACTGACAATTATTTTAATGTATATTGAATTTTCTGACCTTTTGTTCTGGCTGTTAGTAAAACTTTATACTCAGTGTTCCCACGTAGATTGTTGTTGAATTGTTGACTGTGTGACCCGTACCCCTGAAAGAATTGTTGCTGTCCTTGGATGCTGTTGATGATTTTGAAGTTCTGAGATGTAGTCTTGTAGTGTCGTCGATTGTGGTAGTTCTACGTTGTTCGTTGATCTATTCTTTTCAGATGTTGTCGCCTTTTAATTCTTGTCTCTTCTTGCTCCACGCAGTTGGGCGCCAACTTGAAGTTGATATATTGTTTACGTAGGAGTTACTGTTGTTGGAGTTAGCCCACGTTGAGCGCCAATTTTAGTGGGTGTTTCTGTTGTTTGTTTGTTTTTTTATTTATTTATTTCCACGTAAGGACGTCAATTTGAAGATTTGAAGTAATATTGTTATATACGTAATAATTATTTACGTACTATGCTGCTCCGTATGAGAAGCCGATTTTTGAAGATGTGTTTTTGTTGTTACACTCCAAGTTTTTAAAAAATATCAACTATTATTAAACTGCTTCTCTAACTATTTATGTTTACATTTGCCTCGGCTGCGTCAGTATTGTTTTTAGAAACACATTTCTCTTAATCAGGGCGTAGTGCGACAAGAATGTGGGCTTACACAGATTTTAAGTTTTAAATTCACTTTTTTTTATTAATCCTTGACACAAATTAATAAGCACTACACTGATATCAAGAGCTGTGAGATTCTTTTATTTAATACTTACACTTTGTTAACGCGTATACATAATTTTCGTTTCACACGAATACGTAATATTTCTCCAAAGAACATATCTTCCATCCGGTTACTACCAAGGTCTGCAGGCAACTGAACATATTTCAGCTGTCCAAACCCGTAAACTTCTGTATTTCAAGTCTCTGATTGGCTAATCCTAGTCCAATAGAATACCTGCATTTTACTAAAGCTTTTTCTGGCTGTTGATTGGCTAATTTTAAACTGTCACAAAATTTATGTCGTCCTCCGTGGACTAGTGGTACCGTGCTAGCCTCTAGTTCCCAAAGACGCGGGTTCAAACCCGGTGGAGGGCGATGGATTTTTTCGGGTGTGAAAATCCTTAGAATGGCATCCTTTGGAAGGTAAGTAAAGCCGGTGGTCCCGTGTCATGGATTTACGGCACGTAAAAGAACCTCAAGCCTGATAAAGAGGCCTCTGAGCAAAATTACCGATCTTTCACGCCCAATATAGAATGGGACGCTAAGGACCATAGCAGTTAAAGAGCGTCCATAAATAAAACTCAATTTAATTTAAAAACAAAATTTACGTTATTGCTGCCCTAATTATGACTAGTAGCATTCAAACTCTCAAACTCATTATTGTCTCAAGGTTACCTCATTTAACCTCATTGTTAGCAACTTTAAACTTATTATTCTCACAGCTCTTACATCATTAAATTGCGTAATGCATTCACATAACATTATTACACATGTTTACAATAATATAGGCATTTGCAATGACTGTTACATACATTTTACAAATTATTACATACATATTGCTTCTAGGCGGGCTGTTATTGAATTTACATACTATATAATTTAATTGAAATTATTCAGGTATTAAAAATACTGCCTCATAGTGAAATCAAGTGTGTAAACTGTAAGTGATCCTAACACTGCATACGTTAAATAACAATTGCAGGAAGAAAGGTAAATGTGACGTTGATTCTCATTGAAATTAAATGACGCTTAGAGGCAACTCATTGTAAAATAATTGTTTGCATTTGAACACCTGCCGCTTGAATTTTGTGTTGTTATCTTGGCCTGTCAGAATCCATTGTGCCAAATACAGTTTACATTCCATGGCGTAACGGTATCCGGTTCACTGTTACAAAGACGAAAATCGACTTTAATCGGCCTAAGCAAAGCATTTTCTTTCCACGCTATGCGGAAACTGATTCTTGTTAAACTAAACACAATATGGAAAATTTGAATTCAAATTCTTTCCCAGTGTGTTTACCAATATAAATAAAAATATCAAATCCTGGAATATTTCAGAATGCAGCAGGATAACACTTCAGAGTAGTAAACAAAATACAAATCATTATTTGTATCATCATATGTCGTACTGGAGTATTTTATAGGCCATACCTTTTACTGTAACTTTTCTTTCCATAGGACTTTGAATTTAATTTGAGCTTTAATCTCAAAGTCAGAAGTATTGCAATACATAATTGTGTTATGTACAACACAACTGGTACATTGTTCATGCAATAACGCATTTAGTTTTAAAACACAGTATGCACCCAGTACATCAGAGGGAACAGCCAAACCAGTGCTGTCAAACCGAACGCGCGTCCTGTACAGAATTCTCTATAGTATTCGCTAGTTATCCAAGAGTTAGTAACGCAAGGTAAAGTATGCTAAGATAGAAAAGAGAAAGCCGGGACAAATTAATAAGAGTAGCAAGGAGCAGAACATTGAACAAACGGTGTTGTAAAAATTGCTTCTTTACATCTTAAAAACACGAATGTTACTGCCGCGTATCTCTCGATATGTTGCAATGCTGTTGCCATAAGGGATGTGCCATTTTCTCAACGTTGGTTAAGTGAAAGTTTTAACTATGTAAATGCCGAACATTCAAATATTTATATAACGCATTAATTTTAAACGGCTTGTCAAGATCGTTTAAACTCGCACATAATTGGCTCATTATAGCATATGTAGCATAAAAATTGATTAGAAACAATTAGATAATTAATACATTGAAACGAAATAATTTAAACTCGATACCATTCTAATTTCTTACTAATATAAGAAATTTTAAAGCAATTCACTTTTGATGGTTTATGATTTGGGTTCCCAATAGAAACAATGAAGTAATGTTTTAATGTCCACAACTTGCCTCTAGGTGATTTCAAAATGTACTTACAGTTCTGTCCTATTCTTTCTTTGCTGAATCATTGAAAACTATTGGAAAGCTCTTAAAATTGTAAAATGAGATGCAAATTTCAGATTAATTTGAACCCATCAGTTTTATGATATAGCGACTTCACGTATTTATACTGTATATATCTGTATACTGTACGGAAAACTGCATACAACCCAGGTATAGACTTTGTTATATTACTTGTGCCATAGTCTAAATAATTATAAACCTGTTACATAAATAATAATGTATGTATTGAAAGGTAGGTTTACCAGCATATTTAATATAAATTCCAGTATTGGATAAAAATAATGTATAACTAGTTAGTTATACAAGCAAGGAAAGTTAGATGTTAAAAATCGAGCCTTAGTTCAAGTTTGATATTTCTATACTTGTAAGAAAACGGCTCTCTCATATTATTTTCAGTTAATTATTTATAAAACCTCTTTTGGGCAATAAACCAGTAATTGGCGACATATTTCTGCCAAATTTTCGAGCTCCCTGTCCTTGTCAGGATGATGAGTTAAAAGCGGTAGGCGCATTCACCAGTAGCTTATTTCCAATTATTTACTTAATGAGCTGAAATTCTGTTTGTGTTTGTCATGTTTTCCGATATTGCTTCTTCTTCTTTACGTCTATTTTTTACATTTTATTAAGCTAATATTTTTATACTTCTAAGAAGTTTTTTATTTCTTTCTCTATTTTGCTCTTCCTTTAAAACAGCATGTCAGAAACTGACGTTTATAAATTAATGATGTAAAAAAGCTTTATTTTGTAATTAAACTTTAAAATACAACTCTACTGTCAATTTAACATAGATACTCGATATAAGATATTCTAAAAATATCTTTGAACATTTACTATATTATGTAGAAACAAGGCTCTCAGGGTTGTCTCAGCAATTATGTTGCACCGAAACCAAAGAGTGCTATGTTAATAACAGCATCATTAATAGATTATGAAACTTAGTTAAACATTGTAAACTATCTAATACTTTGATGAAAGTGTCTTTGAGAACATGTTCATGCTACTTATAAAAAGAAGGCCTACATGTATTCATATAAACCTATATTGAATCTGATAACTTAGCTCATAAATACCTTTAGTTTACCTTAAAATTTAAGTCAGCCTAAAAACAAAATCTATACCTATGATTCCGAAAGACTAAAATAATATTTTAAGCATTTATACGGCACACGTATTACAAATTTTATGGTATTATGTTCTAGATTTGAGTTTTGAACGTAAATAATATCTTATTCAATTTATGGATTAAAGGGAGCTATTCAGTACAATTTCATAAAAGTAGTAGTTTAGATAATTAAGATCAGACATTTTCATATGATAACTAAATAAACAGAATTATCACAAACAAAACTGAAAGTCTTGTTATAAACACATTGCTGTTCAATCATACATTAAGTGTCAAAGGCACTCTATGAACTAGCAATAAATCTCTTAGAAACCTAAATGCCTCTCTAGTGACTGTGCAATCACAAACAATTCGCTAGGGTGCAGCACATACTTCGATATCCTGCAAATGTGTACATGCAGTCTTAAATATCAAACAGTGCTTCTAAGAATAATATAGGTAGAACGTTTAATGTATAGGTTTGTTTCCATGGGACTGAATAGTAAAGAGAAAATAATATCACTTTACTTCTCCTAAGAATAGTGATTGGGGAACTTGATACCTTAATTATTGACAGAAGGATATAAAAAATTAAGTAAAGAAATAATAGTAAGATAAAGATTTAGTTGCAATAAATAATTCCATGTAAAATGTAATAAACTTGAGCTGATAAAAATTGTCCGGAGAAAAAACTAATCAGCGAGCAAAGCCTTTAGTAATAGCTGAATAGCGAACGCGTTAGTATAAAGATTCCTGGAATGGTCGCGTAGACAGAATTCTGTAAATGAGAATAAAATGAAATTCTGAGATTTGGGGGAGGTACCGCCTAGTAAGTGTGTCTCGTACGCATACTTATTATTTTGAGATTGGAACGCATATGAAGATTGTAGAGGTAGTGATAGGCGGAACTTATTGTAATAAAAGAGGTGTATTGCTAAAATTAGCGCCCTTTCTTTTTTCGTGTGCAGCCTTAGGACTTGCAGTCTTTTGCGGTGTTCGACAAGTCGCACCGCATGGTTATCAATTTCTTAGCAGTAACCCAGAGGGGTTTTGCCGGTAAGCATTTTAGCTATTTGCGGCAAGTTACGTTTCTAGTTTATTTTATTGCGGAAACAGTATTTCAAACAGTAAAATTGATACTGCAGACATTAGCAGGTATAATAAGTCAATTGTTATAGTTTTGAGTGATACGATTAATAATCGGTTTCATTCTTCATCTTCAAACGGCCGGCAACTCGCTTCAAAAGTTCAAGTATTAGATCACATTAAATTTCTCAGTCAATTTAAACTGATGTTATCCTTTCAAATACGCCTACGTTTACTCTGATAGAAATATCTCATATCCAACCACTGGTGCAGCCAGCAGCAGAATAAACAGTAGATATTGAAGCATAGGGTACGGCTTAAAAACGTGACGATTATCGCCCGGCTTCAAACTCTTAGATATAATAGAAGTTGTAACGTGTTACTATAGTAATATTGAAAAACAAAAAGGCGGATTCATTGCAAAGGTGCATCGAAATTTATAACGAGCTGCCACGTTAATATTTCTCAGCTCAGTCGATAAATAGCAAATTTACACAAACGAAGTTTTGTTAAATAACGTTTTCCAACCAAAATGCGAAAAATAGTTTTAGGAGGGCCGGCTACGAGGACCGGCTGTCTTCGACTTATGTGCCGCTGCACTAACCACTTCAGCTAACACGGTAAAATATAGGTCCGGCACACCAGTACAACTCCCCAACTCATTCACACCTTTATCCAGTAAGCCTCAAAAATGAATTGAGGACACCTACCGAAAAAATGTTAAGAAGAATTCAATGTCCTAAAGAATATGCCATTGTAGCTCAGTTGCTTAGAGCAGAAGTACGATAAGCTGAAGATCTGTTGTTCAAATGCCAGCTATGGCATTAAATTTTTCAGTTTAATTCTACTTTTTCAATTTTAGCGTTCATACGTCATGTGTGAAAGCAAATTAATTATTCATTAATTACAAGTACTATTTATATAATTTATGAGATATTGTATGGAAATATACTAAATAATTACCACCTGTTATGCTGCAGTCCGGATACGAATGGGCGACAGAACGCTAGCGGCCTGAGCTGGAAATTTACATTCCAATGTTTAACGATATTAAATTTTATAACTACTTTTTGTTAAAATCCCTGGAAGAATTTTCGTTCTATGTAAGTAATTAAATGTATGTTAGTTTAATCTTAAAAAATCACTCAGAGGACTTTGATAATGACTTCAACATTACTATTACGACGGACATAAGCCGCTAATACTTCCAAAATTTAAAATTTATAAAGGTACCCTTTTATATTCATATCATCCAATTTCAAACTATTTCGAAGAATTTCAATAGCAGAGCTAGGCTATGAGTATAGAGGATTTTTAAAGACATCTGGTCCAAAGGGATAAAACGCAGGTTTAAGATTTTTAAAACTGAGTTATTGGAGGGAAGAGTTGTATAATATCGTGTTTATATGCATCTCTTCATTTAAAATTGTTATCAGGGCATAGTTTTGATATCGTTAGAATAAACTTGGGTTTTAGAATCTAGAGAGAAAAACTATAAGCTACCCTATGACTTTAAAAAAATTCTGCTACCTGATTCTCAAATCCTTGTACCTAAATTAACACTCCTTCACCTATCTATGCGTTATATGCATATTACAGAACCCAAAGAGAACTATAGACTATCTTCCAGCTCTCAAATACTAAGCATATTGTATGGCTATCCGCATAGTTTAATCCATCTGATCAAAATATGACACAATTCTACTGCAGTACCTACAAACATCATTGTTAACTTAAAACTTTCAAAGACTACCTAAACCTTATTTTCAATTACACAGTATCTTGATATTTTTAAAAGCTACTTTAAGCTGTATTTTGAACACCTTAGATACAAAGTTACATTGCTTGGTCAATCGGGACATACAATGGTGCACTTGAGCAATACTGTCCGTCATAATCCAGGTATGTCGTACCACCAATTATTTAACGTGGGTCCACCCCATCAAAATACACAGGCGGATAGCCATACTCTACCAACAGCATATTTCCGGCCGTAAAATAAAGGCTACCTTATGGCAGAAAACCCGGACTTGTAACATAACACTTGCAGTTTTACGCCAATATATGTCAGACTGGGCTATACATAGCAAAAATGGCCCTTGAGTGTTGCCAGTTATACTCAAATTAAAAATCTAATGTTGCCTTCAGAGAGTAAATAAACTTTAAGTTAGCACATAATAATAAAATAAGAACGTCCAACAGGTTCAGCCATATTCCACTAACAGCATATTTCCGGCCGAGAAAGAGAGACTGCCTTATGATAGAGAGTGGACTTTTAACATGTATTTGCAGTTTTTCGCCAGTATATACCCCTCAGACTCGGCTATCTCCAAAATGGTCCTTGAGGTTGCCAGCTAAAATCGAATTAAAAAGCTGCTGTTGTTTTAGAGAGTACATAAACAAGTAAGCTAGCATATAATAATGAAATTAAAAATTTTAATAAGAGAAAATTAGGTATCAAAATAATAATTGTGATATCCAACAAAACTACAACTAAAGGCGTAGCTCCGAATTTATTTCATAGAATAAAACCATTGGAGGAAAATAAAAACAATGACGTAACGTGCTAATTGAATGTCAATGTATGATATATCTTAGTGCAAATACTTGAAGGCTAAGGTTAAAGGCACTATTTTGTGTTGCGCGTATTGCTTTCAGTGCTATTTAATATGAACTAGACTTGAAAAAGTAATCTTGTGCACCGTTTTTACAAGATTACATTTTTCCACAAATGGTTTACCCTTTCTTTGAAGCTAGTCAACTCAGAGCAGAAAAATCTTGTACTAAATTGTAAAAATGTAGAGTAAACACCCCTGCAGCAGTTTTTATAATTCTACAATTATAATTGTACTATAGCATCTGGCAAAAATGATGGGCTAACCTAAAAATTCCAATATCTTCCGCGATCGGAATTTTCAATCACGCAGTGCCTTGAAAGTTTAAAAACTACCTTAAGCTTTATTCTCAACCACTTATATACACAATCGTTTTGTCAATAGAACAATAGGACTGAGAAAACATTATGGTGCACCTTACATTTATCAAAAACTACTCCCACTCACAGTTTCAACTCCTTGCCACAAATCTGCATCATTTGACTAACCTGAACAAATAAACAGATCCTCATCCTTTCAAATAGCCAGTCTGCACTTGGGCTCTAATTAGTCATAAGGTAACGTTAGCACTGGTTTTAAAGTGACTAAAACATGTTCACTAATCTGGCAGAACAGAATGAAGTTCAACTCATCAGAGTGCGTGTCATAGTGGCATTGAGGGAAATGAAAAAGCTGATGAACTTGCAAGACAAGGAGCAGCTTCATAAATTTATTGGGCCAGAGCCGGCTCTAGGTACATCTCAATGTTTAGTAAGAGAGGCTATAAAGAGCTGGTCCAAAGTAGAACATTATAAAACCTGGCTTAAATCTCTAGGAAACTAACATGGTAAATTATTTATCAGAAAACCATGTAAGAAGAGACTGAAAGCTTACTTAAATGCAACAGACTTCAGCTTAGAACAATTATACTCCTGTGAAAAAGCATATTAACACGATGGGGGTGTTTAAGAGTAATTTAGATTGCAGATTGTGTAAGAAAGAAACTGAAATAGCACAGCACATTATTTACTCCTGTTAGACCTTGCCTTTCAGGGGATATATTGCTTTTGGGAAACCAAACCGGAACCGGAATAATTTGAAACTATATCTGTTATGAGACTGTATTCCTTGGTAAAGGGTGCAGCATAATGAATTGGCTTTAAAACGATACAGTAAGCCCAAAGCTTAAGTGCATCCGGAGCGAGGATGGAAACCTGCATTGTATAAGACAAGACAAGAACCTGAACATAACTTTGGTCGCTGCTTATGATTTTCTCCTTATTTTCAACCGCATATTTACGAATCCCGGTTACCTACTAGGTAGTAATTTATATAGCTGTAGTTTAGCTTATACTTTAGCAGAACTCTCGAATGTTTGACATCTATTTCCCTTAAGTAATTAGACCATAGCTGCTGCTATCATTATACATTTCTTATACTTCAATACGTAATTACCTCCTCAGTTTTGTTTTGAAACTTTGTTTCTTGCTAAACTCACCTTTCAAACAGTTTATGCATTCCACTATTTTCTTTCATATCTTGATAAGTGACCTGCATGCTCACTGCCTTCTGTAAAATGGAAAATTATTTTAAATTAACTTCTATATATGAAATATAAGCAGAAAAATTCTAATTTGCACTAAAATTGTGTCTTAAAATACAACTACCAAGGCTGATCTTACACTGTAGATGATCAGTGTGTTTAGAAGTAGAATTTATCGCCGTACAAATAATCTTATTTAAAATTGGCTTGATAACTCTAGACTGAATTTTCAGATATTCATCCGCTTAACACTTCACAAAGGTACGTTTCAGAATGTATTCCTTTTGAAAATTATAGCAAGGTCACAATTAGCTAATTGCTACTGTGCCAACGGTATTATATAAAGAGATTCATATTCAGTTTACCTCTGGCAAATTGCAGTTAGATGATAACTGCAGCTTGTGAACATCCAATTCAATTTGTTCATGTTTGGAACATTTTATACATAATTATGTATATGACTTCAGGCGGTGTTTGTTTCAGAGTCGTATATAGGACTAGCTGTGACTAATTCGCTTGCAGCTTCCTGCCCGGAAAGAAAAAGTACTTCCGTTTAATTAACTGACCTATTTGGGCAATAATTTCTACATTTATTACCAAAGAAATAAAATACTTTTGTATATACGCGTAGTAATGATAGCATTAATTTATTATTATTATTATTATTATTATTATTATTATTGTTGTTGTTGTTATTTAATTCATGTGTTATAAGCATGAGAACAAACAATGTTTATGAACACTACGGATAAAAACCAATCACAGTATGATAATCATCGATAACACATAAATATGCCTCTGCTATATTTAAACGCATCTTTAGTAGTGACTAATTTGTTTTAGATTGAATGAGGTTAAAAATAAAATTGCAATTTTAAGGTTCGTCAAGTGTTCTAAGTTTAGTTTTAAAAATGCATGTTACTGCATAGGATATGCATGTTCATTCTGTTAATGTAATATTTTACTTCTGTTTTTTGAGGCAAGATATTGCTTCATGATTCAGGAGTTATTACTATTGGTATAGTGCACGGGATGCAGCCATTTGTTATTAAGCAGAACATAATGTGAATGACTTTTACTGTGTGAATTTTATAAACACGAAGAAGACATTATTTATATCGTTATTACCTGTGATAACAGCTAAATTATTTAATTACGCTAGCAACCTCGATGGTCATGTCTGCATTGCAAATGTGACAGAATTTTGTTGTAGCAGCAGAGGTCGCTAGGGCACGAACTTGTGAACGGGACGTCTGCGATTCAAGTACCGCCAGAGCCATTCTTTATAACATGTTTTTTCGGCCGATTGTACTGGAAATACCAGGGTGATGCCCTAAACTTAGGTTTAGAACGTTTTCTTTCCAAATTTCCTTTCCGAAATATTACGTCATTTCAGCATCACATGTATCATCGCCTGTGGTGAGGTATGAAGTAAGAGTGGACCTTAAACACTATTTAAAAAAAAATTGCCCCGCTGTTATTTCATACGCCATTAAGTTTACTGACATGAGCCTATTGTATTTAAGAAGAACCTGGTCCGGAATCGAAACCGTATCGTTGCGAGAGCTCTCAACCATCTACGACATCCAAACCTAGCATAAGAACTTTCAGTTTTGTTATGTTACTTTTCAGTTTTATTTCATGAAATTGTTTTAATTGCCTTTAATGTTTGTTTGGAGAGGAGAAACTGACATTTCATATAAGACTCACTCTGGGTCTCTAATATTTATTTCGAAATGCTTTGTTAATTAAATTTTTTATAATATTTTTATACTCTAAATTTGTTGCACTTTATCTGTTTTTATACAAATTCTTAATACAAAATATTATTAATTCAAACGTTTTAAACTTCTAATAGGACTACAGCTACAATTAGACTATTCTTCAAATAAGGAAGTTTTGAAATCAAATACTACATACTAATTTCCATGAAGAATATAAAGATACATTTCATATCCTAAGTGCCAAATTATGACACAATTTATAATCCATAAGAAAAAAAAACACTTTGTTGTATAACATATTATGTTAGCACTTAGTTACTCCTTGCACAGGAAGCCCAAGATAGAAAATAAGTTAATGACAAAGTAAGTATACGTCTTGTTCAATAAAAGTGGCTTGCAGTAGGTTCTATGGAGTAACCCACATATGTCTTTCATTTTAAGTATGAATAATTGGTAGCTAAATCGTGGTTATTTAATAAGAAAGCATCACAGTTTCAGTGACAATATACTCGTATTTGCTCATAACATAGCTATAATGATTTTATTAAAGGAATAATTACTCACTTTTTCCCTAAAAATTCTAATTATATAAGTATCCTTAGTAAGTTTGTTAGCAATGTAACCAATGTGAGCACTCCAGTCTAAACTAGCTTCAAGATATATGTCAAAAAACTTGTGACGTTAATATTGAGTTTGTTACAATTACATCACTTGTGTATCTTAGAGAATATCTTATTAAGTTTAAAATCCAAGGAGTGTTTCAACGAGTACTAAGTGTAAGTGTTAACCATAAGCAAACAAGCAATTCACCACGGTATTATCAGCAATTCTGGCTGAGAAGCGAAATTGGTCCAAGACCAGAGCCTTGTGGTACACTATGTGAAACGTACTTCAAGTGAGAAATATTCAATGTAATCAACTTAGTTTTATTTTCATTTAAGGTAATGTTATAGAAATCGAACTCTTGTTATTCAAACTACAAAACTCTAGTCTTTCAAAGTTAATGGGGGAATATGTAGTGTCAAATGATTTAATAAAAGCTTTAAAAAACACCAAGAAATTGGATTACATTTTCTAAATGAATAAACCACTTCTCAATGAAATTAATAACAGCTTCAACGGTCGTATGTGAAGAGCTGAAAACATTCTTAGAAACAGTTACGTTCAAGGTAACTGTAATTCGCTTACTAAAATGCTTATAATATTCTGGATACCACACGTATATTGATTGTTCAACATTTAGCATCAAAAAATAAAAATTGAGTTTTTATTTATGGATGTTCTTTAACTGCCTTTGGTCCTTAGCATTCCATTCTATGTTGGACGTGAAAGACCGGTAATTTTGCTGGCGTAAATATACGATACAGAACCAGCCGCTTTACTTACCTTCCGAAGGAAGCCATGCTAAGGATTTTTACCCCTCATCGAATCTTTCTGTTTATACACAATAATTCACGAAATATTTTCACTGCATATAGAGGCAGTTTGCAAATGTAATATGAGTTGGAGTACATAGTACAAAATGTTGAAGTTGTCAGATATTAAGCTAATCGCAAATTGGTATTCTAAAATTCATACTAAGGCAGGAAATGATGTCTTGGCAATAATCGATATAAATTTGATTGTTAACAACCAATGAATTTTTGCTTTCTCTACTACGTATAGTAAGTAGGGGAAATATTGCATTCCGCCCAAAAATTCGATACCGTGATTTCACCGGAAATACATGTTTTGATACCCACTGAATCCAAAAAAAGCATTTTTGGAAACATGTCATTGTGTGTGTCTGTGTGTCTGTGAACAGCATAACTCAGAAACGAATAGTCGGATAAACACCAAACTTGGTATTTAGGTTCAGTATCTTCCAGAGATGCGACACGAATGGTTTCAAGAAAATCCCCCCACCCCAGATTACCCTTTACATGGAACATTCTTCGAAAATTTTAGTTTTCTCAAAAATGGCTCTAACAATTTTGATTAAAATATCATATATTTAAGATACTTTCATGACAAATAAAATTTATATCTTAAATTTTCTGGAAATGTCTCCAAAAGTATTCTTCATTGTGAACGACTTTTGCATAACTGGTAAACCATAAGAGATAGACAAAAGCTTACTACACACAAAATGCAGATCGCGATAAAATACACAATTTATGTCATATACATTTTTTTCGCTGAGTGAAACATTTTCGAGATATTGCTCGTTATTCCCTTAAATTTTTCAATACTTATTTTCTCAAATGGGAATTCGTTATTTGTTTTTTTGTCTTGGATATGCAAAGAGTATTAATCTGTGGTAAAGAGAATGGTGCTGCACATAGCAACCAGCTATTAAGAGATATATCTGTGCTTATATTGCCCTTGTAAATATAAAACAAGGGGAACATAGTAAGCCATAAGCAATAGTCAAATATATTTAGAACTGAGTAAAATGTAATTCTCTTTGCATGTCAAAAGATCGTTTCTGCAAATGTTTATCTCGATTAATATGAATAACAGAACGAGAATAAGAGTTTGTAAAAACAGTTTGTACAAGAGTAGAGAAAGTCATGTTAGTGTAACATATGGGATTTTTTATAATGGAGAGATAAAAAGACACCAAGTTTAAGCTGAGTACATGATTGCACTTACTATTAGGGAAGGACGGAATTTCAGGTTTTCCCGATTTTGCAAGATTTTCAGGATAGCTTCTGGTGAAGCTTTAAGCCGTGACATTTAAGTTTGAAACCCATTATCCAGGCATTCTGCCTGAAACTGTATAAATCCCTGCTAATATTTTCGGTGTTGTTCGTTAAAACCTTACTAAGTTTTAAGGTGTATACAGTGTATTATGGAGCCCGGAAAAATTAAGAGTATTTATATAAAGAAAATACACAGAAATGCACTTCAGACTTTTCTCTTTTTAGTTTGGATTAATAAAAATATGTTACATGCACTTGATTTTCTCTACCGCTTATCATTTATTAGTGGGTGTAGAAATTATTTTTAGAAAAGTTTGTTTTTATATCTATTTCATTTTAATCAGATAAACATTTCCAGAAATACCTGCATTACACATTTCGTTATAGGTACAAAGGGAACAGCGATAGTTCAAATGTTTAAGAACTGTGCGCTATATGTTGGTCTTAATCCATAGTATTTGGAGACAATCGCGAAAAACAACTAAATGTCGACAGGAATTTAAAAGAATTCAACAATGCGAACCATTAATAAAGAATATCTCGAAAATGGCTTATGCCACAAAAAAGCTTATTTGAAATATATCGTGTGCTTTAAAGAGATTTGCATTTTTGTGTAGTACGTTTTCGTCTATCAAGCAACATTTACCAGTTATATAGAATTCCTTCCGAATGAAGAGGATTTTACAGGCTATTCCCAGAAAATTCACGTATATGATATGGGTACGTTTTATTTCTCATGTAAACATCTTTAGTACATGGTATTATAATCAAAATCGTAGGAACCATTTTTCAGGAAATGAAACATTTCAAAAAAAATTTCCGTATAGAGAGTAGTTTGGGGTTGGGGATTTTCCAATGAAAGCCTTCGTGTAGTTGTAAAGTGTATAAAACGTATTCAAGATAAGCACGTAATTAAAATGTAGTTCCAATAATTACGTGTAAACCATGAAATCCAATACATTAACACGAATTTTAATTACATCAGAGGGTGTAATTCATTTTTGAACAATTCCTTACATCTTTGGAAGATACTGAACTTTAATACCAAGCTTGATATTTATTCGACTTTTCACTTTTGTGTGACAACAGACAGACACACGGACACACGACACACAAGGACCTTTTTTCTAAAATTGCTTTTTTGTATATAGGGTGCTTCAAAACATGTGTTTCCAGTAAAATATCGATATCAAATATTTAGGTGAAAGCAATATCTTCTGTACCTACTATGTACATTGTAGAGATAGTAAAAATTACTATATTAAAAAAAGGAATATAAAGAATAACATAATTTTAAATAAAATACCTATTAAATATAAATATTTAGGTGTTACAACCGTTGATGATAGCAGAAATTATACAGAAATTAAAGAACGTTTAAGAAAAGAAAATATGGTGTCTACTAATTCTGAAATCTAAATTATGTAATAACAATATTACGAAATAAATCAAACTAAATCAGTTGTTAAAACCACGGCTTAGAGCAGTGAAGAAATCTGGCAAATTAAAATACTTTTAAAAATACAGTTTTCAAAATGAAATGGGACTACTGGAGGATAACAACAAGAATAACAAGAATATCAAGGATATAAATTAAAAACAATATTATAATAGAGGTTGTGTCAACAGAACAACTAATGAGAATGGGTGAAGAAGGTTTGGCAAGAATGGTATGAGAGTGGTTTCAATCACAATAGAGGTAGAAATAGAAGTAGGCAAGGCTTGACAAAGGATAATATACACTAGGAGAAGTTTATGAATTTATCTCGAATTTGGCTATCAGAAGATGTATGCACATCATAAAATGGCGGAATGAATAAAAGAAGTTGCATCATTTTTATCATCATCTAAAGTACGTAAATAATTGAAACAAATGATGAATAAAATGAAGAAAGCTCATTACTTGTTGTCACGGGCACAAAGGTAAATGCAGAACCTAAAATATCTTTTCTTGCCTGTATGGAAATAACGTTAAGGCCTTGACTTTTAGTGATTCGTAAGCCGCAAGTGGAAAAACTGAAATTGAAATAAAAAAACCTCCTAAACTCTGGAGCGTATGAAAGCAGGAGAACAGGTTGATAATATTCCTTGCCAGAGGCAATGTAATATGCCAAAGCTCCCTTTTCCTAATTCCATGACAATCGATTTAGCGTTTGGCTTTTGGTTTAGAGATGACACTCGTGATGTTCCGTTAGATGGCGACTCTTTATGAACTGCTATCGACTGCTTCCGATCATCAAAGCTATAGGATTGGGTCTCAATATTCTCCCTAACACGGTGCTGCTGGTATTAAAGGAATATTAAATGTATATCTACGAAAGTTAGGTCGCGTGTATTAACCGCCGCTGCCACAAACATAATAAAAGATAGTATTAGAGGAAAGTAAATATTCAGTATATGCGTTGTATAATTTCTGTGTACGCATTTACCTCCAAATCAAAATTCTATTTTCAATGTCATAAATACCAACTCTAAATTAAAACAGAAATAGAGTTATTCTGATGATAGATCGTAAAGTATGACATACAATAATAATAATAATAATAATAATAATAATAATAATAATAATAATAATAATAATAATAATACACCATATCAGTGTCGCCATTTTGCTGGAATATTGTCCCATAAATGTGCATAAGTCTGCACATTTTCTGATTGAGGCTCTCGCATTTAAGGGTACTTAGCAATTAAATTGCTAAATACTATAAATTTCAACCAATTTATGTAAAACTTCATCACAGATTTAGGATTAGCATTATTGAAAACTAATTTTCGTGGTGCAATGTACCTAACTTTCTAATAAAATCGTTTTCGAAAAACTGAAAATTGACTCTTACATAAAACATTCCACCTGAAGAAGGTTTGAAAAATAAATTCTTAAAAATGCTTCGTATTGTTTTTACATTAAACGTTCTGTAAAATTAAAACTTTTCCTGAGATAATAATGAAATACATCAAACTTATAACACTCTAACCGAGCGAGATGGCTCAGCGGTAACTCTGTGGTGCGCTTTCCGGTAGATTGTGGGTTCAATTTCCGTGGCCGACCTTCGTGACTAATGGGTTTTTTGGGGGTTTTCCCCGAGTCGCAGGATCATCACATACCCGAATTTCCTGTCCCTCTATTCCATCTCCATTCTCATTTTACTTCACATTTCATCTGCTTGGATTCTTTCAGGGTTGCAAGTGTCGGTGGGAGGTCTCGGCATACCAATGAAAGGGGAAAATGATGCCTTCGTCCTCTGGGTTGCAAGCGGTCTCCGGATTCCGGGCCCACAGTAGATGTGTAAGCTTACAGGGGGGAGGGGAACCGGCTGTACCAGCCACCACCCGGGGAGTTCAAATCTGTAAATTGTAGGGACCCTGCCCTCTTCCTGTCATGCGTCCTGGTCCGGGTGCCCTCTGTCTTCTCTCACCCCTTGCTTCCCTCCCAGGGGCGCCACATCCGGATCCTAGGTACAAAAGATATGTGAGGTCGAATTGCTAAGTCCCCCTCTGCTTCTAGTCCTATACTATCCCATAATGTCTAAAACATAAAAAACCCAATTCCAAAGCTGCTCTGGATATCAAAAACCGGTTTTTAGGTCGTATCTACCTGAATATGCGAAAAAAATTCAACAAGTTCTGCATTACGATGAACATTTTAATGGGATAACCATACATGAAAACAAGATAACCAAAAATCCAGGTTATAAAACTTTCACATGCTATTTGCAGACTTGCGTACGTGCCCTTAAATATGGCGTTTGGGCATTTAAATAGAATGACAACTCACAATCGCTTATTGATTCTACAGCATTCAAGGATTTTTATTAGAACATTTTTAAAATAAATTTTTGTCTCGGGTTTTTAAAACAATTTGTACTGAGTACCCTGAGAAGACATTATCTTGGCGAGATCGAAACCGCAAAACTGGACACAGAAGAGGCAGAAGAGTTGTAATGAGTTTTCAAAATGTTCTTCTTTAACGATTACCCTCCTTACTGTAGAAGTTACACCCCCAGGGACTTACAAGCCAATGCCTGGTGCCAGTAGCTTGCCGAAGAGCAAGCAAACTCTGGACAATAGCATATCCAGGGTGATGAATGATGGGTGATTATCCCAAGTGCCTGATATGACGATGAGGAAGAGGGAAATAAAATGTAGTGGTGTAAGGGATAATAGGAAAATCGCGGATAAAATTATCCAATCCAGCATTTGCCTAGCGACCGTTTTTCCTCATCAACCCACCTTTTTCATCACAAAATAAGCAGCTTTTTACTAATCATTTTATAATGAGGAAACAACAGTCAAAAGTAGGTTCCCATTTAAAAAAATTAATTGAGCCTAAAATAACCACCATAACGTCCTCCAAACAAAACACGACCAATGGCATTTACCTTCCCCATAATATCAAGCAACTTTTATTAAAGACTTTCCTTCTACAACGCTTAGTTTTGGACTTATTATGCAGTCTCAACTTAGATGGTCCACCCTGTATTTTTCGTTGTTTTTGCATGCTCTATGATACAGGCATTCTGCAAATAAACTAAAAGAATGCATAGTTTGGTTTATGATATACTGCAATGCGTATTTTGGCATCATTTTCGTATTATCTTTCGCCTCTTTTATTCTGACTTGGGTTTGCTATAATACTTTACTGTTTAGACAAGGTTGTTCCTATGTAGTAGTTTTTTAAAAATATATTTTTAAGCAAACTGTCCCTTCTTCAGGAATGTTCATTGGTATAGCTTAAGATTTTTTACGCTTTATACTTTCCCTACTAAGTAAGTAATAAGTAATTAATAAGTAACTAGTTGAGTAAGTACAGGAAGTAATTGCATTCCATCCGAAAAGTCATATCAAGAATTTACCGTAAACACAGGTTTTGAGGCTCCCTGAATAAAAACATTAAGCATTATGGGGGAATGTCCGTGTGTGTGTCTGTCTGCCTGTGAACAACACAATTCAAAAACGAAAATTTGCTTAATATCAAACTTGGTATTTACGTTTAGAGTCTTTCAAGGATATCACACGAAGATTTTCAAGAAAGCACATATACCCCAAACTATCCTTTACATGGAAACAATTTCGTTATTTTTGGTTTTCTAAAAAGTTGCCCCAATAATTTTGATCAAACTACCATACATTTAAAATATTTGCATGATAATTAGAATGTACATCTTAAATTTTCTGCAAACAGCCTGTGAAGACCTTTCGTTCTGAATGACTTTTGTATGATGGGTAGGAATAGGAGTTGAATAGGAGTTTACAAATATTTGTTTTCTTCAAGCTGTAAGTCGCTATTCGTTTTTTCTCATGGTCATGCAAAGGGCACGGCATTTCAAGGCCATCACGAAAAGCCATCCGCTTTTTAAAAATCTGACTATCGCTTTGGCTGACTGTATTCTTAAACCTACAACGAGATGTGTAAATGTAATGAAAGTTTATCTCCATTAACAAGAGGTAGATAGAATAATAGGCTTTTGTGAGAATATTTTGTAGAATAGTGAATAGAGAAAGTCATGTAAAAGCAACACATCAGAATATTTTTTTATATTCCAATAGTATAACATGCATTTAAAATCCAAGGTCCGATGGGGCCTTTGGCTTCGGAACAGTGTCCTATCGTCAGTGATCAATGTTAAAATAAGCTTGAGCTAATACCTAGGGTTTTCTTGTATTTTAGGAGTCTTTAAAATTAAATTACATGGAAGTTGACACTCACATCACCATTCCAGTCTCCAAAGAGTATAGGGAGCACTTACATATAAGAAAAATCCCCCCTCGAGAGGAAATCGAACCAGGTTACACACAACTTTTTACACATATTAAAACTATTCTGGATTTACATCTGTTGAAATACATCTTATTTACTTGTTATAAAACGTTAATATGAGCAAAAACTGTGTTTATTGCACTAAGTGTTTATTGCATCTAAATTGTAAAAGAAATGCACTAGCAGAAGAATATCAGTAGACTCATTTAAGCATACAGGTAAATCTAGAAAAAATCTCATTCTGATATATTCATACATTTCAGAGAAAATGGGCCACAACTTGAAAAGTTTAGCGTTCCTGAAATATGCTGTTTTAAATAACAATAACAACAGTATGTACCTATGTCATCAATACAATTTCAGATCTCCTTGTGGTTTACCGGAAAAAATTCCAATCAGTTGGGGAATTTAATATCGTACCGGCATGTTGCCATGGTAGATCAGTGGTTAGAGCAACTGGACGGAAACCGGGAGAACCGTGGTTCAAATCCCGGAAATACTACCAGATTCCAATGATTTACACACAGCACTCAACTATTCGATGTACCTTAAGATAGTTGAATTTTTCGAAAGCATAAATTTATATAAAAGTGTATAACGTTCAATGTCTTTGATTAATTATAGAGTCACAATTTTATACTAGTTCATTAAATTGCTCAAAACTGCCAGTGTGTTAAATAACCTCATTATTTAATTGTTAAATACTTATTTTAAAAGCTGCAAGTCACGATATTACTATGTTAAAGCGGCTATAAAATTTAAAAATAAATAAAATCCCGCCAATGGTATTGAATTTTTCAGTCGTCTGATTTCCAATAACAATTGCGTTTCGGTTATATCTTAGTTTCAGGTTCTAGGATTTAATCTATAAGGCGTATTGGAAAAGGAGTTTTTATCAAATTCCGAAATACGCGTCATGCGAGTGGAATGCATTGCGAGAGTTACTTTAGTCATATTTTTCATCTGGAAAAATAATCCTGACAAGATACGATGCCAGGTTGGATATCTATAGGAGCATTCTGAATGAAATTTGAGATTACAGAAAGAGAAAGCTTGAAGTAAAGGATCTCTGTAACATACTTAAAGAAGATTAGCATCTTTGTTTCAGGAAATACAAATTTCAGGTACACAAAATGGTTTTAAAATTCTCGCACCAATAATGTTATTTTATTAGAGTTAGTAATGACATAACTGATGAAAACAATGTTTTAATAATACCTTTGTTTTGATATTGACGATAAAGTGTATGGTGCTCAGAAGAGGGAGCGTTAGGAACAGTATTTAGTCACATCTACGAGAGTATTATGCTTGTGATTTCTTCATTTTAGAGAATTTTTATGCATACCACTTAACAAGCAACAGTAGTTATAGTTACTTTTCAGTATAATAATTATTTCAGAAGCTACTTCTAACTATGATACGTCATGTTATAATTTCTAATGAATTTCAATATTCAAGAAATACAACATTAAATCCCTATTTCAAGAGTTTTTTAACTTACATATCTAACTTAATTTATATGTTTTTAAAGCACTGTGCAAAATTAATACATTTTCTTCTGCACTAGCGGATGAACGCATTAATTGCAACTGAGTAGTAGACTCAGTTAATGAATCTGTAATTGAACTAAAGTGCAAGTAATTCTATCGCACAGCCTTAATCATAAGATCTTGTATATTTTCAACAGACTAATATGGAATATATCCAGATATTCAGCCCTCAGTCTCGAGGGAACATCCGCCTATCCAAAGAACAAACCTCTGATTACTAGAAAAGTAGACACAGCATTACTGTATATTTGTACACACATTTAGTGCCAGGTACCACGTATCTGATGCTTCAAAGTATTTTGAAATTAGTAAATAAAATATAAAACATTTGCATAAAGCACACACACATTTGTCTGAACCTTGTACTGGGTATTACCTTAAAATTTCTGCAGAGAGATTTTACTGTCTGATTTGGAGTTTAAAGAAAGAGGAAGAACACTTCAGTGTTATTATAGGACGTCAGAAAGACATTTCGATAATTTGTCAATGAATATGGTTATTATCGTTTGGTAACTAGCACATTCTTATATATGATTGTTTCATATCAGATGACTTATCTTTGCGTGGAATAATCATTAAAACAATTAATATATTCGTTACTAAAAATGAAAGTTAAATTTCCTATATAACAGCATTGTGTGTACTTCTGGGAAAGTATCGCATAAACAAAGACAAACATGATGAATTTCCACTACATGACGAGATGTATGAATTAATAAATGTCACCACATCTAATTGTTTCTTGGAAGCATAAGTTATTACATACACTTCGTAAATCATGGAGAACAATTTAAAGCAATCCAATTCATTTACACAGAGGTTACAAAACGTAACCCTTCTAAGATATGGTAAGGTTAATAGTGTAGTTAATGAGGTCATTATAATTCTAAGCGGAAATTTCCTGTGTTTCTTGCTAATGCTGGAAGAAACATTTTTCAGTTATATTTGTAAATACAGATGTTAAACATCTTTGTTAGCAACTTCTTCATACTTCCTCCTTTTCTGTGTTTCACTTAACAAAACTTTCTTTCATACCACTAGGATAAAATTTGTTTTCGCATTAAACATTAATTTCCTCTCTTCACCAAATCTTTAGCACCTTCATGTGCTGTGTGTGCGTTAATAAACGTACCTTAGACGATGACTACTTTATTTCCATAAGATTAATGATTATAGAACTGCATTTAGTGTAAACAACCGTAGAGCTCGAAATATTTTTCTTTTTTTCAATTGAAGTACGCCAAAGCAACTACAAAGAGGTAGTTCATTTTACATAACACTACAATTCAGGTTGCTCGCATTTAGATATTACTTGTCTTATTACAATTTAAATCTTGCTATTACATCATTGTAAAGTAATTGTTTGTTTGTAAAGCAATAAATTTCCAAACGTAGCATAAAGCCAATTTTAACCTTTTTTAAGATTTCTTAACCAAATTGTTTCTACTAATATGTTTATTACTTTCACTACCTATACATAGTAAGTGGAGAAGATACCGAATTACACCTAAAAATTGGATGTCAATATTTCACCGAAAGTATATGTTTTGAGGCCCCCTGAATCCAAAAGAAGCATTTTAAGTAAGATGTCCACACGCGTATATCTGTGTGTGTTTTTCTGTGTTTCCGTGTTTCTGTGAACAGCATAACCCAAAAACGAAAAGTTAGATAAGTACCAAACTTGGTATTTAAGTTTAGTATCTTGCAAAGATGCGATACGAAGACTTTCAAGAAAATCGCCTCACCCCAACATACTCTTTACATTGAACATTTTTGAACGTTTTTATTTTCTCAGAAATGGCTGTAACAATTTTGATCGAAGGACCATGTATTAAATATATTTACAAGACAAATAAACTTTTTATCCCGAATTTTGTAAGAAAAACCTCTGTAGTCCTTTTCATTCGGGAGGAATTTTGTATAATATTGCATACCTAGTTAACGTTAAGTGAAAGGCGAAAAAGTGCTGCACAAAAAATGTAAATCTTTTTAAAATATAGAATCTACTTCAAATAATTTTTTATGGCATAAGCTATTTCCAAGAGATCCGTTTGATGAGATCCTGTTGAATACTTTATTATTATTTTCAAGTCCTGTAGATTTTCAGGAATTTCTCATGATTTGTTGGAAGAGTATAGCATTTTAAGGCCAGCATATAGCGTCCAGTTCTTAAACATTTCGCTATAGCGGTTCCCGTTGTATCTATAACGAATGTAATGTAGCTATTTCAGGAAAGGTTATCTCGATTAAAATTAAATGGATAGAAAAATAAGCTTTCGTAAGAATGCTTTCCATACCAACTAATAAACGATAGGGGTAGAGAAGGTCATGTGAATGTAACACATGATTTTAAATGTGTATAATCATTAACGTGCTTTCTGATTTTCGCACTTTAACTGTAGTCTATACAATCAAATATTTTTGTCGCACAAACATTTATTTCATCCATTCTGCTTCACGTATGTTGGTTTATATGACCAATTTACCATGGAAATGAAGTTTCTATATTCATTTTTATAATATTGTTTTTGTGTAATATTACAAAATGAAGATTAGAATTAAACGTTACTACATACAATATTACTGGTCCATGCGAAAATAGAAGGAAGCTGCTATTACATGGCGTTAAAAAGCAATGCAAAATTAAACATTACTCCAAAAAACTTTTTGAAACCTACACCTTAGGTGATTAGGAAATGTTGTAAATATATTTTTGTCTTTCCTCAGCAAGAACTTCTTACAACACTCATCGATTCTATTAAATCTGTATGCTACAATTTGCATCTCATATCCTGATAGATTTTTGCGACAGGCTGTTTTTGGTCCATAATGGTTCTCGTTGCGGTATCTGCTATAAGAGCAGCGGTTCCAGGAACAGAGTTCTCCGAATTTCATTAGCAGCCTATTTAAATAAATGGAATTATGTACCAAAATGCCTGAAATACAATTTCGTAATTTTTTACACTTGTAAAACATAGTTTTGACAAATATGTCCTGAAAAACTGAAAACAATTAAAACAGATGCACAACATTTCCATTTGAATTTTCTAACAGTAACATAAGTGCAAACTGAATACCACCAAGGCCTACATAAATTGCAAATACATGGACGTTTACTTCTTGAATGCATTTAAATAATGAAAAACTTTAAAGGGAACATTAAAAGCCCAATGCCGTCCATCTACTTAATGTATGACCCGTTGTGTCAGAAATTGTTTAAATATCCGACTGAAATTTTTACAGGATCGCGTGCCTTTAAGTTTACCGATATACTATTATCCAACAAGTTTGTTTATTAAGGAAGATAGGATTATTCCCTGAATTGTACCATCCTTTGATCAAAATTTATCAGCAATTACTTTTATAAAAAATAGGCATGTTATTAACACCTAAGTAAATCCACAATAGCCCTTAGATGTTGTTTTTATAATCTTAAGTTTAATTTAGCAATCTTCAATTGTTTCTGAGAAAACGAGTCATTTATATATAAAATGCCATAGTCGCTTAAAGAAAAATTGCAGAAAAACGTGTATACATTTGCAATGAAAGAAACCAAATGATTTGAGCGCACAAGCTGCCATGCTTAACATATCACTAGTTTGTGGAGCAAAAGGTTTTCGCCATTTAGTCTCCCTTACGGTATGTGCAAGAGGAAGAGCCTATAGCTCTTGAAATAATTTCCAGTGAGGGTGGCGGTGTAACTCCCGAAAAAAAGAAATTTCCGTCATTGCCTACCATTCGCATGCTAGCAGAGGTAATAAGAACAAATGGGACAGTGCATTCACCGAGAGAGGCACTCCTAGTTCTTCCCGTGAAGCCAAAGAATCCATTCCAAACTAACCACTTTTACTGCTGTAAAATAACTTGTTTACTTAAGTATAAATAACACAAAATGCGCAGTGAGTTTTATAACCCATAAGGAAATGTGGTGGTGAGCAAAGTTGAAGTATTGTAGAATGATTTTGAAATGATGTTTTAAAATACCGTAGAATAATTACGAAGTAGATATCCTACTTTTAGCATTCTTTTGTATTCCTTTGTTCTAAACTGAAATAGTTTTACTTCAACCTAAACCAAACTTTGGAAGCAGTCAAATCAGCCTCAAGTAAACGCTCGAGAGTACATTAAAACGTTGTCTAACTCGAAATGGAGGATTCGATGTGATCAAAAAATACCAGACATCTTCGTCAACTTCTCAAAGAAAGAGAATTGTACAATGGTGCTCCTGCCCTACAAGGATAAGGAAATTGCACTCTTTTCCCAAGTATCTTCAGCAGTTAAATGGAGCCTTACCAAACATTATCTATCAAATAGTGAATTGCATGATATGATCAAAATGAATGCCATAGTATTATCCATTTGGTCAATCCCAGGACGTTCTTCTGGCACTAGCAGTTGACATTGACATTGTGACGAGTTTGAAACCCTTTCTCGTGTGCTAGGGAACTGTCCTCGAGGACAACTACTCCGCATCAAGAGGCATTACAATGTAAGAACTTTGCTGGCAAATGGTCTCTGATCTAAGGGCTTGGAAGTTCATGAGGTGCACTGATCGCTAATAACGACAGCAACAGCGTATAGACATCATCTGCATCAACAAAAAGAAGAACGAGGTAGAAATTGTAGATCCAATAATCCGATTGAACATAGTCTGAAGAGGTTGATGCAGAAAAACACAGTATATATGAACCAACAATCCATTATTTTATACCATTATACCATATCCAGAAAAGTGTTACGAGTGGTCTCTTTTTTGGCACACGGGGAACTATTACAAAGCATTTTGTTTCTTGGCGGGAGAAATACAAACTAGAAAAAACAAGAGTACCAGATTGTCACAAAAATAATAAAAGTTATTATACTTTTTACTACAGCCATTGTTATGTTTGCTTTCCATCACAGTGTTATGTTTATGTGATTGATTCATACCTTAAGTGTCATTAGGTAAACATTAACCAGGATCAGATGATTAAATAGAGTACTAAACAAGCATTAGTTTTTATGGCAACAAGAATTTTATAACTTCTGGAAAGTGATTAATTTGAGAAATTACGCGCGATCTTTATCGTAACCGTTGGGGGAAAAGAGCATGATACCGGTTAAACAAAACGTCCATGTTGCCTTATGCTTCATTCTGAAAACTAACGGAACCACATGTGTGCGTTATAATATTCATGATAATTAATTGTTCTTCCACAAATGTCATGTGCGAGTTAAAGTTGGAAAGGTAGAATCAGACTGAAAAACTCAATTCCATAACCGGATCTTCGGCTTTCCACGTGCTCTAACCAACAGAGCTATAGTGCAACATGTCAACACAATATTAAATTTCTCATTCAGACCAACCGTTATCAGAAATTAATATGTCGGGCTGACGTTTGTAACTATATGTCTATTTTTATAATTATTCATATTTTAAAAGCCAATTTTGTAGTATACCTTTATATTCTTATAATTTAAAATTAAAAGCACTCGAGTTCAAGCTTTCTCACGTCAATTCTGGGGCTCTTCTTATACTGATATAGAACATGTTTGTTTTTATTTACATTACTGCACAACTGCGTATTTTATGAAAAATATGCATTGGACTGGCAATCTTTGTTTTTTTTAACTGAAAGTGTGTGTTTTTATTGGAAACAAGTCACATTCTTATGCTGTAAGTGGTATATCTTTTGATTACTACATCTGATCTATTAACCGTAGCTAAAGCAATAAGCAGGAATGTCAAAAAATCTGATGTGCTACACTCACATGCCTTTCTCTACTCTTGTACAAACTATTTTTACAAACGCTTATTCTCCATATCGTCATGTTAATCGAGATATTAAGATGTTAATCTTATTGCTAATTTTCTTGTAGATGCAAGGGGAATTGGTAGGCTTTAAGCTATAGTCAAATATTTTAAGAGCTGGTTGCTCTGCGGAGTATTCCATTCTCTTTGCATTACCAGGACAAAAAAAATGAATAACGAATTTCCATTTGAGAAAAAGTATAAGCATTGGAAAATTTAAGAGAATAACAAGCAATACCTCGAAAATGGTTCACTCAATAACAAAAATGTATATGACATAAATTGTGTATTTTAATGCGATCTACATGTTTTGTGTAGTAAAAGTTTGTCTATCTCTTATGGTTTACCAGTTATGCAAAAGTCGTTCACAGTGAAGAATACTTTTGGAGACATTCCCAGAAAATTCGAGATATACATTTCATTTCTCATGAAACTATCTTAAACATATGATATTTTAGTCAAAATCGTTAGAGGCATTTTGAGAAAATTAAAATTTTCGAAAAATGTTCCATGTAAAGGGTAATCCGAAGTGGAGAGATTTTCTTTAAAACCTTTGCGTCGCACATCTGAAAGATACTGAACCTAAATACCAAGTTTGGTGTTTATCCGACTGTTCGTTTCATAGTTATGCTGTTCAAAGACAGACACACACAGTCACGCACACGGACATGTTTCCAAAAATGTTTTTTTTTATTCAGGGGTCTCAAAACATGTATTTCCGGTGAAATCTCGGTATGGAATTTTTGGGTGGAATACAATACATCCATACTTACTATACGTAGTAGAGAAAGTAAAAATATAACACATATTGGGTTTTAGAAGTAAGATTCACTAACTATCTTTCATTTTGGATAAATAAAAAATCATCCTTTGATTGGTCAGCAAAATCAGAAGCTATATGAGATGAAAACGTATATAAAAATTCTAGGCCTGCTGTTTGTAACTGTAGGGCCTAAATTAAGATAAAAACATCTGATGTGTTACACTCACATGACTTTCTCTACTCTTGTACAAACTATTTTTACAAACGGTTATTCTCCATATGCTTCATGTTAATCGAGATATCCGGATGTTAACCTTATTGCTAATTTTCTTGTAGATGCAAGGGGAATTGGTAGGCTTTAAGCGATAGTCAAGTATTTTAAGAGGTGGTTGCTATGTGGAGTATTCTATTCTCTTTACATTACCAGTACAAGAAAAATCTGATGTGTTACACTCACATGACTTTCTCTACTCTTGTACAAATTACTTTTACAAACTCTTATTCTCCATATATTTCATATTAATCGAAATAAGCATTTGCAGAAACGATCTTTTGACATGCAAAGAGAATTACATTTTACACATAGCGACCAGTTCTAAAAATATTTGACTATTGCTTAAGGAGTACTATGTTCCCCTTGTTTTGTATTTGCAAGGGCAACATAGAAACACAGTAGTCTTTAAGCATAGACATATCTCTTAATAGCTGGTTGCTATGTGCAGCACCATTCTCTTTGCCACACATTAATACTCTTTGCATATCCAAGACAAAAAAATGAATAACGAATTCGCATTTGAGAAAATAAGTATTGAAAAATTTAAGGGAATAACAAGCAATATCTCGAAAATGGTTCACTCAACAAAAAAAATGTATATGACATAAATTGTGTATTTTAATTCGATCTACATTTTGTGTGTAGTAGAATTTTGTCTATCTCTTATGGTTTACCAGTTATGCAAAAGTCGTTCACAATGAAGAATACTTTTGGTGACATTCCCAGAAAATTCAAGATATACATTTCATTTGTCATAAAAATATCTTAAACATATGATATTTTAATCAAAATCGTTATAGCAATTTTTGAGAAAGTTAAAATTTTCGAGAATGTTCCATGTAAAGTGTAATCTGGGGTGGGGGATTTTCTTGAAAACCTTCGTGTCGCATTTCTGGAAGATACTGAATCTAAATACCAAGTTTGGTGTTTATCCAACTGTTCGTTTCTGAGTTATGCTGTTCACAGACACACAGACAGACACACACACGGACATGTTTCCAAAAACATATAGTTTTGGTGAAATCTCGGTATCGAAGTTTTGGGTGGAATACAATACTTCCCCTACTTACTATACGTAGTAGAGAAAGTAAAAATAAATTACTGAAAAAATTAAATACTGGCAATAAGTTAGGCTTTATAATAACTTTCTTTGTAAGATACGTGGTAGATGTGTATTTATTAACAAATAATCGTATTTAACATGTACGTAAATTAACAAATAATCATATTTAACATGTACGTAAATATTAACCGAATTTAACAAATAACGTGTCATAACTACAGTTGAAACGCATACATATTTTAAAGCCTGGAGTTTATTGTTTTGCTTTACGATAGTCAAATGACTTGTGCAGTCAAAGGGTTACAAACGTGTGAAATTAACGTACCTTGTAAGTAATATAATAAAATGAGTATAGAAGTTTAAACATATTTATGTATAGAACTCTGTTATTTATTTTTATAGACACTGAAATAGTGAAATAAAAAAACAACTTAAGTTTCATCCTTAAGTATTGAAAGAGAAATCCTATAAACGTTAAAATCTTAAAACGAATTAAAAGTAATTTTTAAAGCACCTAATCTATTTTGTCATGAAAGAAAGCGACTCAATACCAATGTATATTATAGTAACATTCAAATTATGATTTATTTCATTTCAGGTAATTTTCAAGTAATATCAGTATTATCGATAACATTGTATATTTGTCCTACCCGAAAAATATATAAGAACGTACCATGGGTTTAATGTCCAAATAAGCATAGTTTTTGTTGCATTTCGTACTGCAATTGACGGAGTTTACTTCCTAGTTCTTATTCTTTTCTATGCTGTATTCCGGTAATTTATATCCGCTTTATAATCGTCTCCCTTTAAGCTACATAAAAAATATTAATGCTAATTAAAATAAATTAAGTAAATATTTTAATGTTATATTGTAAAACACTTGTAAGATGAGATGTTATTTCAAAGGCATAGATTGAAAAACAGATACTGTACATGAACATACAGTCAAAAATTTATGTCTCAATGTGCGAGGGTTGAATAACTGTCCAGATGAGATTAATCCAGAAAGATTAAATTCCGAGTATTATAGAATACTTAACTATCGAACAACAGCAAAAGAGTTAAATTATATTAGGAGCGTGACAGTATCGCAAAATTTAAAACATCTAAAGCAAACGGAAGATCTTCCACAGAAGCCATATGTTGGACAAGGTTGGAAAGGTAGAATCGGACGACTGAAAAATGCAATGTCATTGCCAGAATTTGAACCACGGATATCCCAGCTTTGGTCCGGTTGCTCTAACCACTGAGCTACCGTGGCAACGTACGACATTCAATTCCCGAACTAACTCGCATTTTTCCCGGTAAACCACAAAGAGATCTCAAATTTTATGGATGACATATCTCATTGGTGACTTACAATGTTTATGTGCTTTTATTTATCAGTCGTCTGATTCTATCTTCCAACCTTGTCCAACACACGGTTGGAAGAAGAATTAATTCCATTAATTGACCTAATAGGGGTTGAAACTATGAAATTCGGACTTAAAAGTACTTACAACATTGTAAGTCGGCATTGAGGTACATCATCTCAATCAAATTTGAGATCCTCTTGTGGTTTACAGGGTAAAATGCGAATGAGTTGGGGATTTTAATGTAGTACTGGCATGTTGCCATGACAGCTCAGTGGTTAGAGCAACTGGACGAACACCGAGAGTCCGTGGTTCAAATCACGGTATGGTACTGAATTTTTCAGCAATCTGAATCTAAAGCAAAATTTTGTCCAGTAGCATTTATTAAAAGAAAATCTGATGTGTTGCATTCATGACCTTTTCTTCTCACTCGTCTAAAACAACCTTATTTTTCTGCTTCAATAAACTTTAATTGCACATTTACTATTTCTTGTAGGTATAAGTAAGACAATAGTTACAGCGATAGTCAGATTTTTAAAAGGTAGTCGCTATGTGATGGATTTGAAATTCCATGCTCTTTGCATGACCACAAGAAAAAAAGTAACTAGTAGCGTCTTACCCCTTGAGAAAAGCGCAAGTATTTTAAAATTGAAACCAATAACAAAAATATCTCAGAAATGGCTAACTCAACGTGTTGACATAGACTGTGTGCTTCAGCAAGATCTACAATTTTTATGTTGTAGTAAGAGCTTGTCTCTTACTGTGTGCCAATTATATAAAAATAATTCGGAATGAAGAGGACTTCACACAGGCTATTCACAGAAAATTCAAAATGTACATTTCATTATTAATGAAAATGTCTTAAACATATATCATTTTAATTAAAATCTTTTTTTTTAGAAAATACCATAATTACGAAAAATATTCCATGTAAAGGATAGTTAGGATTGTGAGAATTTACTTGAAAATTTTAATGTCGCATCCTTGGAAGATATCGAGCTTAAATGCCAAGTTTGGCATTTATCCGATTTTTCGTTTTTGAGTTGCAGACAGACTCACGGATATATACAAACACGTGTGCGAAAGCACGAACATTTTTCTAAAATGCTTTTTGTTTTGGATCCAGGGGACATCAAAACGTTTATTTCGGTGAAATCTCGGTATCAAATTTTTGAATCGATTGCAATGCTTCCTTGACTTACTTTAGGTAAGCAGTAGAGAAGGTAACAACTGCTGGCAGAATCTGCAGAAACTTTCTTTTCGGAACAAGGAAGGATTAGAATTAGAATTATAAACAATAAGAAGAAGAAGGGGAAAAGGAAAAAAAAAAGGAACTCCAAATATATTCTGATAATATGCTAGCAAAAGAGGATAGATTTAAGGAACTAATGTATAATAAACCATAAGGAGTACAGGATGAAGATGGGGGGAATAAACAATATGATTACCAGAAGAAAGATAAAAAGGGTATGCTTATGAATTCTAGATATGGTAGTGCAGCAAACAGAGAACTTTAGAAATTTGAGATGTCTTATAAGTTATAACAAGAGCTGTTATCGGTCTAACAGAGGACAGCAATGGCTTGTTAATCGAAAAGGTACTTTCTACGGTCTCTTGAAAAAGATTAGTGACGTGCTACTTCGAATGTGGTATTGTATAATAAAGAAACATAAATGTCACGAGGTAAGCAAGAACAATCTGAAAATTTTGAAAAATATTATGGAGAAGAATGGAAGCTGAAAAAGTTTCAAATAGGACGAGCAATGAAACTATTTTAGAAAGGGCAGGCAAAGGAAGAAGAAATCTGAATCTGATCACAAAAAGCACAAACAAACAAAAAACAGCTGGGACAGTGAGTGAAAAGACGTTTCTTGCTAAGATATATGTATTGTAATAAATGGTAAAAAGGAAGTTTGGAGTTAAAGAAGAAATAAAATCTGAATATACAAAAGTCAGTATATGTATGTATGTTCCTTATAGGCTTCTACCATATTACCAGTTCGACCAAATTTGGGACAGATAACCTTTGATACAGACGAAAATTGTCTAGCTTAGAATTCTAAATTCCGCCACATTTCACAAGATTGATTATTTAATTTTATATGATACCTACAAAAGCTCGAGGACCATTTGTATCTTTCTCAACGATAATCACAGTAGCTCGAACACTGCCATCATAAGAATAAATACTTACATTTTCACGACCTCACAAAATAACAGAAGAACAGCGTATTCACATATTATTCGTCGATTTCCTCTCTGACATTGTTCTTTGAGTAACAACGCAGTCAAATACATAATAATTTAGAACAGTTATGTCACGTGTGGCTATTTGCAGTAAAGGTGCTAAAGCCACTTGGTTGAAAAATTAACAAAATGTCGAACCTTACTATATTAACTGTAAGAACAGTAACAGCATCAAACTAAACTAAATATCACTTATTATTGTTTATCTTTATATGACTATTTATTGTGTATCCATATGATATAACAAAAAAGGATTCAACATAATCGCATTGACTACAAAGGTATCTATGGAACTCAATCGTTGCTAACATAAGAGTAATAAATAAGTCGAAGTTAATATCCATATATTCTGCAATCATACTTCGGTGTTCGTATTCTCACTTATTATAATTTGAAGTTTCTCACTCTTCTTCTTCTTCTCCTTTGAATGTTAATTTGGGTCTTTCCTTTGTTTTAACTTTCTTGTGTTTTCTTAGCAGTTTTTTGTATGTTGGTTACTGAGAATGAACAAGGTTATATTGGCTTTATTTAAACTGTTATTATTTCTTCCCAAATGCGATTTTCTTTATAAATAGCAACGAGGCAGCCCAAACGTGAAAGTCAGATGTATTCACGAGAAATCATTATTACAAATTGTGGTATTTGTGATTGGTCAACAGTGCTTTTGCATACTGTCTTCTCAATATTTTTATTTTGTTCTTTACAGCGTCCTGAGATTCTAATTAACTCTTTGTTTAAGTGTATTGTAATATGTTAAAGAACGGGAGCAAAGGTACGCGAAATTCATTATACCACCATTCGAGATTAAACAGCTATCTATGTAACGTCGGGGTACACCAGCTAGTAATAGATAATATTGAGACAAGCGCTGAAGAAGAGAAAAATGAAAACGCTGGAAGAATTACTTCATTTGGTTTGCAGTGAGCAACTAGCTAGGCATAAAACTATAATTGTCTGCAAAAAATTATATAGTGTATTAATTAAGAATTAAACTTTTTGAGCTGTACTGCGTTATAAGAAACCTCCATTCAGGATTAGGTGTAGGATTCAAAACTCATTGCAGATCTTTATTACAGACTAACAAAATATGAAATTTCATATTCCAAAATACTCAACATGTAGTACGGGAACAATAACTTATTTTTATGTTTTACAATATATATTTCTTCGAATACATTGTTTGCGTTTTCGCTTCATTAATACTTCTTGACTTAGACATAACATCGAATACACTTTCTAGTCATGAAATCTAACATTTCGCGAAAAATATTATACTTCTTGAAAAATAAGTTTTAATTCCAGCGGATTTTAAATTTTCATTTTCCATTGGGAATTCTAAATCAAATGTTTCTATGTAACTTTCTCCTAGATACAATGTGCTTTCAGAAACCCTGAAAGAATTATTGCTAGTGTACTAATAACAGTCTGTTGAATGCAGCGTTTTTGTAGCCTAAATGGTGCAAGCAGGTGAAAAATGAAAATTTAGCTCTATAGGAAATTATTTTAAGGTGTGGGAGCTTATTAAAAACCTAATTTTTATATATTGTACACTTTATTATTATTATTAATTATTATTATTATCATTATTATTATGTTTCCTATAGCTACACTTTACTGCACTGTGAGTATAGAGTAAATTATTAAATCATTGTTATGTCTTCTTGAAAAAATACATTTATGCCATCGAACTACACATTGATTTTGTTATTTAATGTAAACAATTAATTTACAAAAATATGAAATTTTCTTTTACTTTTAATTATATAAATACAGCCTGGTCATGTAAATGTATTTTATGTTAAAACCACAAGTATTCTCGAACTATTTGTATTATAAACTTTGCCTTTTAAAACCCGCCCAAGTGGTCTAAGGATGAATATATTTTAGTAGTGAGTTAATTATTCAGTTTCTTTACGTTCTGTAAAAATCAGTTTCATAAATTTCATGTTTTTCGAAATTATTCTCGTACTGTGGCAAATTTTTCTTTAAAGCGTTATGTTACTGTATAGGCATTACCTTTATACTGGAAACAGTGATAACTATGCTAGAAACAGCTATCTTCACATTATATTCTGGAATTCGTGAATAATAATATTTGAAAAATCAATGAATTAAAATACAAGGAGAGGGCAAAACTGCGTTAAATCAAGTATCAGAAATTTGTCGAAATTATATTCGGAAATAGTGCAATATTGCTCTAAAATTAAAATGGAGAGGTTAAAGAATTATAATACACTGTATATGCCATTAGCATACGATTTTCTGGAGACCGTAACTTATCATGAAGATCTCCAGAGTGTTAGATGATCCCATAAAGTGCTGCTGCCACACTGAAGAAATCTGAACTCGAAGAAACAGGCAACAAGACCAGGACATGTCAAACCAGTTCACTCCCCCTTCTAGTAGCAACATTAAGAACATGATCTATTCATTTCCTCGTGTAAGAGAGTATGGAAAAGGATTAAAGAAGGAGAAAATGGCGGTCTTATCATGTGCTGCAACATCGAAAGGAATCTAAGAACGTTGCTATAATACTGCGTCCTATCTTCATGTAAAATAATTAAGCATGCCGCAGGTTTATACCAGATAAAAATATGATGCAGATAAATAATATTGTTGCAATGAATGTCGAATATTACTTGGCATTAAACCAACATAACTAAAAATCTCCATTTATATGTATTTTAAGTACAAAACGTGTTTAATGTTAAAGACTTCCAAAAAGTCAAATTCTTTATCGTTGAGAGGAAGGGTAGAATCAGTAGTTCATTTTGTATATTATTGCTCACCTGGTTACTGACACACAGAATGAATTTTAAATAAACATCATCTTCGTTACAGTTAAAGTTCATCTACCATTATTGTTCTTTGTTTAGTGATCTCCTCGATTCATTTTCCACTGAAAAACTGTTCTTCCAGATGAACATGGGCTACAACAAAGCTTCTGATTTAAATATCCATGGGACTAAAAGAACTAAAAAGGGTTAAAAGCATGCATACTGTATATGAAAAGGTTGGAATCTTAATGTATATACTTGCAGAGGCGTTTATGACTTTTGGTTGACTTTTGGTTTTTAATTCCACAAAAATACGTGTAAAAATAAGACAACAAATACGGATATTTCATTTCAAGCAATATACATAGGTATCGCGATTTAGCCAATAAAACAGAAGACATCACAAAATTTATAAACGACGTATATAGTTGTATTGGGATTCATTAGCAGTGTATGCTAAGCAATTATACAAAGTGAGAAAATTTATATTTATAACCACAACTGAGAAAACTCTGTTTTGTTTCTCAGTGTCGGTGCGCCGATTACAAATTGTGTTTACATTGGTGGCCTGGGAGTGGGGATTCTACGTATTCACCAGTTTCACCCTATTAATGTTGGAATTTCTGCGTTATGTGGAAACTGTGTAACATTTATGTTATTAAATAATTAATAGACCAATATATAGCACACAAGTTTAAAATTTCATCTACTATGATTATCCAAAAAAAATTACTCTACCACTCCAATAATTTTTCCACTGGTAAAATATAATTTTCAGAATCTGAAGTCGGACGACAGAATTTAGGAATAACAACATTCGCCAATGTTTCATTGTATCCGTAAGTATCAGGGGATTTTTTCATTTGTTGTCGAGAAGGCTTTACGAAATTTCAGTTTTAAGGGCTAATTCATCATACAAATCTTCTAGGTCACGTACAGTAAGTTAAAAACGTACGAGGGGAGATATTTGGAGTTAATTAAATCGTTATTCCAAGTTTTAAAAGCCGCCCATGGAATGTAGGGTAAGGCAACTAATTAATAAAGTCTGTGATTTGCAACTTTGTAAGTCACATTTCCGTCTCTTTTGCGTTTTGGTATTATTCTAACCATATAGTATTATCATAACTGCTTATTTGTTTTAATTAATTTTGAGCAATTAAGCGTCGATATTTTTAACATTTCATATGTTTTCTATTGTGTGCACAATCTTTCATATTTGCTCGAAAGAAATTGATATCCATAAAATTATGACTGAAATAAGTAAAATTCGACTCTTAAATGTTCCGTTAATTGTGCAGAGAAATGAATCGATTATGGGAACGGAAAAATACTGCCTTATCTGGACATGCACTGAACAAAATAAATAATAGCAATTGGTACTGAACTATATTTCTAGATGTTTCATGCCACCGTGTTTCATAATTAATCTGAACAAATTAGCTCCTAAAAGAGAGAAAAGTTCAAACTCCCATGTTTATTTTCAACTCCGTGTTTATAGAATGTAGCAATGCGATGCCGGTAATAATACCCTAAAAAGAGAGCATTAGAAATTACTCCAGCTATTATTAAAATCAGCCAACCTATATTTTATAATTAACAACTCAGCATATTATTTTTCTCGGTGGTCACAGACTATACGTCTTTTCCAAAGGGGTTAACTTGTTGGTCTGAGAGTGCAAACTTATATTCACCAACTTCACCTCTTTTTCGTTGTATATGTTACGACTCTATGTATTGTGTGAAAACGATGTAGCTTTTGTGTTAACAAATAACTATGGAACCAAAGGAAAGTATGAAGTTTTTTAAAAATCACCTATAGTGAATATAAAAATATATTCGACCATTCCGACCGAGGATCTTTTCCCACCAAAGGATACTTGTAGCCTATGCAGCATTTCTAGAATTGGTACGGCTATCGGCAGGAGGTTAAGGAATTCAGACGTTCCACCGGGTATCAGTGGGTCGTCCTCCGTCGTCTAGGGGGTACCATGCTAGTTTTTTTTCGGACTTAGAAATCCTTGGCGTGGCTTCCTTCGGAAGGGAAATAAAGCGGTGGTCCCGTATCGTATATTCACGGCAAATAAAAGAAGCTCCAGCATGATAAAGAGGCCTAAATTTTCGGTCTTTCACGCCCAATATAAATGGAGCGCTAAGAACCATAGTAGTCAAAGAACGTCCAAAAATATAACTGAATTTAATTTAATTTCGGGATCAGCGGATTTTTCATAGCTGAGGAAGTACGAAATTAAACTTATAAGGGGCAAAGGATTGATCACACTAATCTTCTAGATCATTCTGCCATAACTTAAAAAAATAACTTAGGGACGTAAATTAAATTAATTAAATCTTCAGTTAAATTTAAAAGGCTATCGTACAACGTGGGGTAGCCAGCTAGTACTAAAAATAATAACTACTCAAGAAATTCCTTTTACGCGGAAACATTCACGCGGAAACAATATAGTTTATAAATAAGATATTTCAACATATTTTTTTGAACAGAAAAAACTATTTAGTATAATTGAGACAAAAAGTAAAATACTTATAGAAAAACTCGTACAATCCTATAATTCTACAAGTTTGAGCAATTTTCTATCACTCTATTTTCCCACGAAAAGGAAGATGTATACAGAGATAAACGGGTACTTCTTATTAAACTCTTATTGCGCACCACCAGAAGTCTGTAGAACTGTGAAAACAGACAAAAATGAAGTCTAACGATCAAAATTAAAATTAAATTGAGTTTTATTTATGGACGCTCTCTAGCTAGCATGGTCCCATTCTATATTGGGCGTAAAAGACCGGTAATTTTGCTCAGAGGCCTCTTTAAGGCTTGAAGTTCTTTTACGTGCCATGCTAAGGATTTTTACGATCGAAAAAATCCATCACCCTCCGCCGGATTTAAACCCGTGACCTCGGGAACTAGAGGCTAGCATGGTAACCACTACATCACGGAGGACGACGCTGACGAACACACGTCCTTTTGTATTTTCATAACTAATCTACAAAATATTTATAAAACGCTTATTTTTCTACATACTTCTTTAGATCATGGTAAATGGTTCTAATTTTAGGCTCAGGTGCATTGCTTAAAATGTGACAAAAACACAGTACTTCGTAAATGGTTAAAGGCTTCAAAAAGAAGATTACACACGATTATGATATTCCAATGTATTTTTATTGAATGAAGCACTAATACAAAGTGACACAAATACAGCACACTTTTTAAAATATTTACCAAGCCTATTCAGGGTCTGAAAGTTCTGCCGATTTCTCAGTTCCTTGGCGATAAAAATCCGCTCCTTAATGAAGGAGGCATTGGAAAATCTCTGTTTGATCACCTTTATCATAGGAAAATCCCTTTCCACCCAGATACTCCTTCGTGCTGCTGATCATTTCGTCGATTTTTGGATATTGTCTATAGCGAATGTTGATCACCTTATTTCTCGATCAGCAGTAATCTTATCTGTGCGGCCCTGTTCATATTGTCGGCAACGGTTTCAATGGATGAACGCGACATTGCATTTGGTCCATACACCGTCAGAGCTTCATGGTGACTTTCTGTGCAATTTGGATGTTTTGCCCACAAGTATCATGATGTTCCGCGTACTGCAACTTTGGAGTATGCTTCACACTGGCAACGAGCCATTTCCTGTCGCTCTATGTTGCACTTCTCATCAGTACCGTAGCAGAACTGGCTCTGGAGGATGCCCACGAACACTATTCTGACAGTGCGCCACTCTTGTTGCGCAATGGTCTGTGTCGGACAACTTGTGTAGCTTACTTTATAGAGTCTCCTTGCATTTTCATGAAATCTGTGTCTACATTTTACCTTCAATATGTTTTTTTCTATATCTTGAGTTTCTGAATTAGTACAAAATTGTAAAAATATAATAAAAATTTCAGAAAATTCAATACAAGTACATTTGTCATTTCAATAACTTAAACTTATCATATTTTAAACATAATGGCAGTATCACTTTTTTAAAATACAAAACAATAAAACGTTTTCTTTATAAAGGACTGTTTTGTGTGAAAAGAATGCCCTGATAATTTTGCACTTAGAATCTAAAACGTTTTTTGATGTAAGACAATGATGTAAAATTTTGTGAAAGCCTCGAAAAAATTAAAAGTTACTGTTTTGGATCTTCAGTAAATCTATAACCTCAACTTTATTTGGAACTCTTCAATAACTATTTCGGAAATATTTAAAATTTTATGTGACCCTATAACTACTTCTAAATATAATGCTGTAACCCATATTGCAATTTTGAATATAATTTTTCTCAAAGTTTCGCTCTGGACATTTTCCATTTTTTAAGATGCTCCATGCAAAATTTAGGATAATTGAGAAAAGGAGTGTTAAAGTTGCTAACCAAATTTTCTTAGGAAAGATTCTTTCACTTTCACCACAAAAATAAAATATATTTAACATTAAATGTTTTAATTCTGATCTTGTTGACCAAAAATAAGTGAAACTTTTAAATCATAATTTTTAATAGTTGTTGCAATTTTCAATACAACCTCAGGAATGGTAATCAAAAACGGACTCAGAAGCACGTTTTCGAAAGTACCTAATTAATATTATTGTTTTGTTAAATATTTTGAACTCCAACATAGTTTCTCTACAATGGTCTTTATAATAATTTTGAATAGGAAATTTTATTTATTTATTGCTCTGAACATAACAGGCATAAGCCCAATTACAATTTCATTACAAATATATAGTAACTACAATCGTTTATAAATCTAGCTTATACAGAAGAAACAAAAAAAGCTATAAATAACAAAAACGTTTCGGAGAAGGGGAATGAAAGAAGAAAAAATAACAAGGAATAAAAGGGATTAGAGAAGAAAAGAAAACAGAAGGTTGCGTGGTAATTATACAGTTATATTAAACATTTGTGTTAATCTACGAAAAAATAATTACTGACTATTGCATTTTCTAACTGAGTTTCAGACATTTTGAAAGTATACAAATCGAAATAATGAAGTTTGTTATATAAATATACAATTCTGTTTAATGGTGAATTTTTATGGATTTCTGTGTTTGCTTTTGGGGTGAAAAAGCTTCTTAAATCTGCTTTTTTTGGTGCATGAAATAATATATTTGCGATAATATTAATATCATCAATAATAGAATGCAACACTTTATACAGAAATATTACTACCGCAAGGTTTCTTCTGAAATTTAAAGCTTTAAATTTAAATATATCTAAGAGGTTTTCGGAATTTGTGTACGTAGGATAACATCCAATTTTGTTTAAATAGTACACATTTTAAAAATTTTGATTTTACTTAATCTATTAAGTTGACATACTTTGTGGTCTTAGGATTCCAAATAATAGATGCTTATTCGATATTTCTTCTAACAAAGTAGTTATAACGCCGAATTAATATTTTTCTTTAAACATATACGAATACACAAATTATAATATACAATTTAGCCCTTGGTGTAATTTAATTTACATATAAAACTGATTACCTCAAAGGGAACAAGAAATAAATAAAAGTCGTTGAAATGAACACTGTACATCCAGCTTTGGGAAGTAAATATTTTGACCAAAGAGGTATTAGACTTTATGAATTTTCATGTTGTTATAACTTCTAGATTCTTAACATCCGCACTACTCCAGCTTACTAACATAATGACAGCACCAATCCTAGCTTTGTTGATGTTAGCTTACGCAGCCACCAGCTCCTTTCCCTTATCTCTCTAAATTGAGTTTTTTATTTAAGGACCTGTGAACTACTATGGTCCTTAGCATCCCATTCTATATTGGGCGTGAAAGGCCCGGAATATTGCTTAGTTACCTCTTTATCAGGCTTGAGGTTCTTTTATGTGCCGTAAATCTACGACACGCGGCCACTGGCTTTACTTCCCTTCGAAGGTAGTCATGCTAAGGATTTTTACGCCCGAAAAAACCAATCGCCTTCCGCCGAGGTTGAACCCGTGACCTCGGGAACTGGAGGCTAGCATGGTTACCCCTAGACCACGGAGGACGACTTTCCCGTATCTCAGGTTGGTATTAAGTGACAATGAAACTCTCTCTGATCACAGTTTAATAGCCATGAAACTTAATGTCTTATCAAATACGAGATCAAACACTAGAATGTATTTTGAGGCAGTATTTTATATCACAACATTGTGAATTCCAGAGTGATTATAGTGTAAATTAGCATTATTGTATGACAATGATTTGAGATGTTTGTTAATTATAGGCATTGTTAGGAAATAAGTTTACACGGCCTAACTGAAACTGACCATAGGAGGGGATAACAATGAGCGAGGGGGTGAGTTGTTTATTAATTAGAAGAGACAAGCAAATGACGTCAGAGTAGCGCACTTTTCTTTAGAAATGGAGGGAATATCTTCCCTAGAGAATATGTGCTCGTAATTTTGATTGGATATAAAAATAGACGCTAACGTTGGCGCGCTTTATTAACCAATAGCAGCTCTGTTATAATGTTTAGGCATATCGGGGTGAGGGAGTATAAATATATGAAGCCAGAGACAAGTATCGCTCAGTTCTACAGAATCATTCACAAGGCAAACGTCGCGCAGTTCAACAGAATCATTCACGCGTTACACATCGCAGAGTTTAAGAGAATCATTCACGGGTTACACGTCGCACAGTTCTACAAAATCTCTCGCGTCGTAAAGTTAGTTAAAAAATGTGAAATACGCGAATTAATAATGTGCGGCAAATAAGTGATTATAGTTACAATCGAAAATATAACGGTTTCAGTCGGGCGTGTATTAAGAGTAATTATGTGAAATTAGTTAATTGTGACGGCAATAAAAGTGTAAAAACAAATTCTTTTATCAGTGTTATCTTTTAGTAACAACTCCTTTCCGTTTACACACCCTGTTCAAGAGATTTGCTCGTCTGAGTAGTAATAATAGCTAGCCGGAGGACAAAGAACTCAAAATTCAAAATAGTAAAACAATAACAGGCGCTCAGCAAATAAGATAACACGAAAGATACCGCGACAATTTAACCAGAAAATACAAAACTAGCAAAGTGAAATGGAAACACTTTGAATTATCTTAAACATGAACTACATTACACCATCGAGAAGACGCATGTTTGCAATTCACAACATGAATTAAACAAGTTTATTTATAAATTTTCGGATAAGACTGTGAGATACATTAGTGAAACGCATTTGTCGAAACTTAAATGCACTACCAATAAGAAGTTAATAAATATTTGGTGGACTCCCGAACTATGATGACGAAACACGCTTTAGCTTGCGCTAGACGGTTGAAAAGTTGTAGATGTGACCTTTTGAAACAAATATATGTATAAAGATATCAAGATCCTAAATACAGGCAGTCTAAAATAGAAGCTAAATTAAAGTACTGGAAATAATTTTGTTCATCACAAAGTCAGACTCCAGGGATATTATATGCAAGTTCTGAAACAAGCCGGAGAACTTCAATCTGCTTCTTAGCACAATTGATATGAAATGGTACGACAATGACGCCCTTTGAGACTTCATTAATATTGAACGAATCAAATTTTTAACCTTCGACAATCAGTGAGTCCACCTGATACTCCTCAAGTTAGTATTCCCTTTTCTGCAATGGAAATTGAGCGTGTAATTCTCAAACAAAATGATAAGAATACACCTGGTTGTGACTTAATTTCAGTGAATATTGTTAAACATGTGCACTTAACGTTACCTACGATCTATCGCAGCATCTACATTAAATGTCTGGAATTTGGTGTGTGATTGTGTTTCCCATGTGTTTGAATGGAAAATACAATTAAAATAATTCATAATCTCATGTTCCCGAAAACCCAACTTCTAGCTCGTTCAGGCTTATAGGTTTTTTGGCAGTAATGATAAAAATATTAGAAAAAGTTTTAATTGACTCAGCAACAATCAGTATGGATTCACAAAAAAACAAAAAAAACAAAAACAGATGAGCCGAAGATGCGGTTCTAACACTAACGGACTAGATCGTCATTTAATTTTTATAATGTACGGAATGCTTGTATCGTTGGACATATCTGGTGTCTTCAACCATGCTGGAAATCTTCTTTTAACTTAAGAACAAAAAATGTCCAAAGAATTTGTTCATTCTCACTCAAAACTTTTTTACATATAGGAAAGCTCAACTTATCCTTTGTGAATGTACAGTAGAGAAAAATAACCAAAGATTGTTCACAAAGTTCTGTGTGCAGCGCTGGGTTCTGGATTATACCGCATGATGACCATTATTGAAGTTGCCAGAAACCTGGGATATTGTTATTTTCGTAGATGATACGACGTTTTAAATCAGAGCCTCAGAAATATAACAGTTAAATCATTAACGATCGAAGAACTAGGTTCTAGGTAATAAGTTAACCTCTACTGCAATGAAGACCACTGCTATGGTAGTCACCGGATTTGAAGAGATTCCTGCTACTAGTAAAGGTTAGTAACAAACTAAGCCAACTTGGAGTTATTCTAGACCCGAAACACACATTCCGAGAACATTTCAGTTCTCTTCAAATTAAAGCCAGTAAGCTTTTGAATGGTTTAGAAATCGCCACGCGCCTCACCTGGGTTCTTAATTCTTCTGCATTAAACATTATTATATCGTGGAACAGCTAATTGCTCTCTTTTATATCCTTTATTTCGGGCAACTATTCATACATTTAATTATTTGTAGTAAGTTAATTTGTTATTTGATTGTTTGAAGGTTTCCCTATTTTATAAAACACTTTAAGCACAATTGATCATATTGAATTAATTTTATTTATAATTGTACAATCTTTCTGTTGCTTTTCTAGATAGTCAACATGTTTTTACAAGCATGTTTGGGGACGTGACAAGTTTTTCCAAGCCAGTGTTATACCAGGTCGGGTCCTGTGCTCGCAACCAGCTATTCATTGATTTGACTTCATCATCGGTGTTAAAAGTGCTCACCTTTGAGTCGGAGGAACATGTGAAAATCGCTTGGGGCAAGCTCCGGTAAATACGGAGGATAGGAGAAAACTTCCAAGTTGAATCTTGACTCAGGTGGAGCTCAGACGATTCAATAGGGAAGATTTCTCGCATCCTCCATATTCACCAGCTCTTTTCCCAAATGATTTTAGCATGTTCCCCTGACTCAAAGGTAAGCACCATGGAGGTAAGCACCGTGACGAAGATCAATCAGAAGTGAACCATAAGTCGGGTTCTGTGCTCGTAACCAGGTGCTTCTAATTGATCTTCGTTCCGATGTTAAAGTGCTTACCTCCATGATGACCTTTTAGTCAGGGGAACATGTGAAAATCACTTAGGAAAATATCTGGTGAATATGGAGGACGCCAGAAAACTTCCAAGTTGAATCTTGACCCAGGTGGAGCTCAAATTGGAAGTTTTCTCGTATCCTCCGTATTCACTGGAGCTTGCCCCAAGTGATTTTTACATGTTCCTCCAACTCAAAGGTAAGCACTTTTAACACCGATGATGAAGTCAAATCAGTGAACAGCTGGTTGCGAGCACAGAACCGACCTGGTACAACACTGGCTTGGAAAAACTTGTGTCACGTCCCCAAAAATGCTTGGAAGAACATGTTGACTATATATAAAAGTAACAGAAGGAGTGTATACAATATAGATAAAATTAATTAAACATGATCAAATGTGTGTAATGTTTTTATAAAATAGGGAAACTTACTTATTGGACGCCCCTCGTATTTATAAACCTAATATACCATTTGAACCAGGGTTCAAATAGTGTTTATGTAATAAATGAAAGCTGTATATTTTAAGGCTAGATGTTTATCCGAGGCTGCATGCGTATCTTTTTAAACTCAAATAAGATTTAATTAATGTAATTTACCTCTCTACTTATTAAGTAAATTATTGTGAAATTATCTAGAAAATTAATGGTAAGGCCACTTCTTTGTCGCCTATAATTGTAATTTCATAAAGCTCCATTACATCCCTAATACATTATGTAAATGGGTATGAAATATCGGCGGATATCATGCTTATGATTCCTTAAGCTCCTCCCGATAGTCTTCAAAGTTCTGGAAATGTTCAGTACCTTTCAGATATGTTTTAGCGAACAAAATTATCCGAATGGTTGATAATCACAGTTTTAAAGCATTGTACGTTTTCTTTGGTCACGTTTTTATTTTATGACAAAAGTTACACAATTGTCGCATAATGAGAAAACCCTGATATCAGTATCCAAAAAATGGGGCGACATTTGTAAACATTAGGGTTACCGGCTTCCAGGCCACCAAGTTGAACATTACAGAAATGACACATTGTCTGAAACCATTGAGAAAAAATAATCTCAGTCGTTGGTTATTTATATTGGTTAAGCGAATGCTGATGTTACTCTGGACGCATTTTCTCTCTTTACATCATTATTTAGCATACACTGGCATCGTTACAAGCAGATCCAATTGTCTTTGGTTTTACTGTGGCTTTTGTTTTCATCTATGCATGAGGCATATTTTTTGAAGTAGGTACCTATATTTTTTGTAACAAATAACAGAAAGTTATTCTCCCAATAATATCATTCATTATCTAATACCTTACATTAATTCCTCCACATAGTCAACGCCGTTATTCAGGACTTGCCATAACGGGAAACCAGTTTTTGTATGTCTTCGTCAAAGAATGATGCCGCCTGTGATGAGCCAAGCCTGCACTTCTTGTTTCACAATATCATTGTCGTTGAAATGTTTTCCACAAAGGAATCTCTTGAGATGAAGAAACAGATGAAAATCTCTTGGCGCCAGATCTGGACTAGGGTTGTCAAATTGTTACCAACCAGATGATGCAATCAGACCTTGAGTTTGTTTGGCTGTGTGTGGCCAGGTATTATCACTTGTTGTTTCCCCATAAACCTCACACTACTGGCGATGAACGTTTCTGACGTAAAATTTCTTGGATTTAAAAAACGAATCATTGATCTGACTTCACAGCCGGTGGGTCGTTCAATTGTTTTGAATATTCTGAAATGCTCTAACAACAGGAAAACACAAAGGGTCTGATTTCCTAATGAATGGAGGAAGTGATCACGATATTCAGAATCGCGACTGCAGCGCTATAACAGCAAACGTTTAAAACGGTACTTAAAAAAGGCACCTCGTATACTTCTTAGAAGAAAACAATACAATTTTGTCTTAATTTTTGCTGCATTTTCTGTGGAGTAACAATTATTTTATACTTCATGATATTCTTAACAAGAAGTAGATAGAAGAATAAGATTTTGTAAGAAAAGTTTGTAGAAGCGTGCGTAGAGAATGTGCAATGTGAATGTAACACATCAGATTTTTAAATTCGGGTTGCATCTCATTTGACACCACTCCCTGTCATTTAATATTCATTACTGCAACATTTTTTCTAGATTAAGGAAAAGAAAAAGCCTTCTTCGCAAGCATGTTCTTTTAGACTCCAAAATGTTCATATTATAATATCAAGCCATTACAATATAATATATTGCGCAACATGGCTATAATGGTAGTAATTAAAAGGCGAGTATATTTATAAATTCAAAAATATCTTCAATTGTTGATTGTTTGTAATTAAATGCTGTTCAGATGGCAGCACTGTTTTGTCCACACCGTATTTATTGATTTTTATGCACGTAACGTGAAAGCAAATCATATTGAATCAAAGGAACTGAACTCAATTTATTAGAATACTAAAATTACAATGAATATAATTTATTTTATTCTAAATATGCATATTTCATTGTTTATCTGGGTAATGGGTCCCAGTGGACTGCACCTTTGAAGGTGTTAAATCGTATGGGCGATAGGAGAGATGCTCGGGGCGTCGAGTAACATCATAATGAATCGAAGTATTATGAATGCCATAACGGTTCAGTTGCGCCACATGTAATCAACATATATTACGGTGTGGTCGACCAAAATCCTTTCTATTCTTTTAGTTGTTTAGAATTTTAATTGGAATCTATCTATAGACTATGTCCGTCGGGAAGAGCAGTACTTTTTAATAGAAAAACTATCAAAATCGTTTGAATGTTCTCTTAAATTTTCTATATACACATACTACACAAAAATGTTCTCTATTTTAATATTAATACAGATTTTTCACAGGTGTATTGTTTTAAATATGAAATTTTGTATTAATCTGACTTTTCCTTTTTGTGCTGCTTCCCCCTTTCTCTACTCACACACACACACACACACACACACACACACACACACACACACACACTCATATTCTTCTAAATCTGCTTTTTATTCTTTTTGTTTCAGAAAGCACGATATCGAAATTACTCAACCTTTGTGACAGAGAAAGTAAAAGTGCGTCCCGTAGTTCTTGAGAAGAGAGCTTTTGTGCAGACAGCAGGGGAACATGTAGGCTATGATTTCACGTTCTCTACTACTTATTTATATAGAGGCAGTATACTTTCTTAGCAGTATCGCACTCCAATTACAAATTCGATATGAAATGTCACTGGAAATACACGTTTTGCGGCTCCTGATTTCAAAAACCCATTTTTTGAAAAAGGTCTATCAGGTGACTGTATGTGTGAACATAATAAGTGTCATTTTCTAAGGATGCAACACAGGCTTTTCAAGAAAATACCCCAAACCAAATTACCCTTTACATGGACCACATTTCGTTATTTTTTATTTTCTCAAAAATTTCTCAACCGGTTTTGATTAAAGTATTACAGTTTTAAGATAAAAACAAAAGTATAGTGCAATTTTGTTCAGTTTTTCAACTGTCACTCTTTAAGTTATCAATGTCAACCATTTAGTAGTTTAATCTAGTTCAACTTCACTGGGAGTTCACTGTTCACTTCTTTAAACTGAACTAGTTCAGTTCTCCATCATTTCAATTCCTTTGCGACATAGTCTCCTCTTCCGGATAGTTCACTTGCAGGGAGTCGACAACAGGTCATCTACAGTCTCTTACTCACAGTAACATTCGCTGCACGTCATAGCAGCCGTCACCAACTCGCTTGGAGAATCGCTCTTGATGTCGCACCAAAATCGCATTCGCTAACTCGCTGCCTCACTGACTGACTCGGCTCAACTCAACTGAGTCTCTTGCGAGAACGCTCACTTATATAGGCAGTGGAACCTTCCACAGAGCAGTGTATAACTATTTCGACACACGTTCTGTAGTAGGGAAAAGAAACTTCCAGAATGGTTATCTGGCGATAGCGCGGTCGTTGTTTACGCTGGTGAGTGGTGCTTTATCATTGTTAATTCCGACTGCCCGCCGTTGACCTCCTGATAGCCTCGGGCTATAGTTGCTGCGTCAAACAATCTTGAATTTTCTGATATCGGTAAACTGTAAGAGACAAAGTCTTATTTAAAATACGTAGATCACGTTAAGGTACACAACTTATGTCAAATATATTTTTGTGGCACTAGCCATTTCCGAGACATTCTTCGTTATTGGTTTGAAATTTCGAATTCTTTCAGGTAGTAAATCGCTATTCGTTTCTTCTCGTGGTATTCATGCAAAGAATTTAAAGCTATCACATAGCGATCCTCTTTTTAAAATGCTGAGTACTGTATCGTTCATAAACCTACAATAAATGAAAGTGTACCTCGAGTAAGAAGAAGTGAATAGAAGAGTATGTTATTGTAAGAATGTTTGTAGAGGAGTGAATAAAGAAATTCATGTGAATGTGACACATATATTTTTATTTTTATCGTGCATCCTGTACCTCATTTTAATGCTAGTAATTTGATTTAGGAAAAGACTAATTCTTAGAAGTAGGCTTCTATCTTCATGTCGTTAAAATAATGGCCTTGTTAAAAGATGCTTTAGTGTGTAATAAAGGCGTATAAAATAAACGAGTTGATCATATATTATATATTCCGGGAAAAGCTTCTTAAATATTCAAACCATTCACATTTTACTTTCAGATCAACTTCCCAGTTGGTACATGTATTCATCTGCTGGAATTTGTGGATACAAATTCGTTCGTGTGTTCGCTTTGTTCTTTTTAACTTCTAATGGACGTGTTTGTACTGCTATCTGATTTCACGTGTGGAAACATTATAGCGGTTATGAAAGAGTAACTAGTTAATATCAAGGCACATAAAAAGCGTCCGAGTTAATAATAGCGATAACTGAAATTAATTCGATATAATGGCATTATCTGAGCATCTTATGTAAAATGCATGAGGCATGATGTAATATTTCCCAATGTCTTCAGCGGCGTTATTGATGGCCCTAACTTGTTTTCAGAGCCTTGGGCCACATAGAAACAACTTCATGCGACCCGTAGAGAGCGCTAAAGGAAGCAATCGCTGCAATTTCTGGTGTTTTCCTTTCCTTTGGGCCTAATAACAGTGCAGAAAGGCAGATGTACGGTTCTGGTGCCTGGCAGTAATGGGCCACTCCGGAAAGATGCACGCGCAAAAGGATGCTGGGGTGGGTTGTAAAATTTGCATACGGGCAATTCATTGCTCGCTCATACAGCGAAATTTTGCAACTGCAGATATTTCGAACGTAATAACGAACAAAGATGAATTTGCAAGTTTAACTGTTTCCGGTACACGCGAGAATGTTTGAGAAGCATCTAATAATTTCCTTAAACATCGCCGCTTTGAGGATATCCAATTGTTTCCTATTTTTGTTCACTGTCTCCGTCATCATAGAAACTGAGGAGCTGGGCAAGGCAATAAATCGTTCAAAACTGAATATTGGTTTACAGTTAGATGGAGCAAGCTCTTAGAGCCCATGGGCGCCATATTACGCTTTTCTGGTGCCCAGCATATTAAGGGCCTATTGCGCGATTTTTAAATGGAAACTAAATGGTGAAAATTTCCAAAATACATTTTAATACTCTTATTCAGGGGGGATATTCTAAGTTTACTGATTACGTTTGTTAATAAATTTTCTAATTAAGGAATATAAGGTTATCTTCTCAATTATATCATCTTCTGATTAAAATGCAGCACTAATTTTTTAAATAAACATATTATTAACAAAATGCAGATCCAAAACAGAACTTAAAGGACGGTTATGTACTGTAACATTTGATTTAGTTATCTTCAATAGTTTTTAAAAAAACATGCCATTCATAGAGAAAGGTGCTGAAAGCAGAAAATGCAGAAATCAAACTCACATATATTTACAAAGAAAGAAACCACGTGGCGTGATCCCACAGAAGCTAACGTATTTAACAGTATTATCAATTTGTAGAGCATAATGTGCCCTAAAACATGGGCTAAAGTTTACCACTCTGCTCTAATGTGAGTAGTAATTATAATCCTTTTTCTGTGAAGTATGCAGAATTCACACTACAAAATGAAGATGTAATACCATTTTCAAAAATATAAACATTTAACATGAGATATATAGATATTAATATAAAATTAAAAAGGAAATTCTAATTTATAAGACTGTACAAAAGACTGAAAATGTCATTGTTTAGCAATTTTCGCCCCATAATTGGTATTTAAGCTTTAATTTAATATACAGATTATCATTTTAGGCACTACACATACGAATTTAGAAACGGCATTATAACTGCCAAATTCCGCTTGAATTCTGCACCACTTCCCAGAAGAATATCATAAGTCCCACACGCTGGAGTAGGGAGCCCATCTTTTAGGCGAAGTTTTTCTTAACAAGAGCACCAATTTGTAAAGTATGGAAGCTTCTGAAGGCTCAAGCCATATGGCTTCCTTCTGTTGCAAATATGTGCAAGTTTTTTCTTCATTTTTGCTTGAACAGCTTTTTCTGCAAATGTCGTTTTCTCAGAAACCTTTAAAGATGACTTAATTGAATACAAGATACATAACAACAATCTATAATTGCTCTGCGCATTTATCTTTTGTTAATGACATAGTTTGTTATCTTTTAAAAATAGTTTAAGACAAATTTTAATCAAAAGATAGTATAATTAAGAAAAATCATCCCATTCTCCTTAATAAAGAAACGTAATGTATAAAAGTATATCAGTAAAACTTAGACGACATGTATCTACTCCTGTAAATACTACAGTATGACATTTAAAATAATTTCTGAGATAATGGCTTATGAATTTTTCAAATTTAACATTGGGTTATAGGGCTTCTAATTTCTGCTTTAATTTCAAGCCAAAATATTTTGGAAGATCTGAGAACGAGTTGAGTTTTCTGTTACATTTTATAAAATGTCACGAAATTACTAGTAGCTACTAATATGGTAACATATAGCACGTCATATTCTACTTGTCAATGACTGTTCAGAAATATTTGGGATGTATAATATAGGGAGTTCAGCAAGTATCTTTTAAAAGAAATTATAGCTATCCAATTTCACTCTATTACAGACGTCTCACTGCGCGAAAGGGATCTTACACATTTTTTCCAGCATTTTGGAAATCTTGTGGACCTATTCAGTGAGAAATGGAACTAATTTCAATACTTGAGTTGGGTTAACATTTCTCAAGAATCCATTCGCTTCTGTTGAGTTAGTGAACTTGGTGAATATATACGTGAAATCTTCGCAAAATATAAACTTGAGAATCTTTTAAACATTCAATATATATGTATTTCAAATCCTCCTATATACAACAATTCACGGCTCTGGTGGATAGTAATAAGTACTGCACGCTGTGTAGCTTAAATCTGAAAAATTATACTTTTGGTTTCAAATATTTTATCAAAATAGTATTTTCTTCCAAGAGCATCATAAAAACTAAATACTGATTGATTCGTACTTACATAATACCCTTCTTGTTATTATTGTTATTTTTATTGTCTTCATTGGTGGAGGAGGAATTATTACATGGCACAACTTCGTAAAGGTACATAATTTCAGATGTGCCCACTACAGCAGAAAAAATCGGGCAGCACTGCTCTATGCATTTCTTGCCAAAGCAGGACAGTTATTATACGAGGGTGACACTGAACATTTTTGGAAAATCAAACAAGGAATAGCATCTATAGTACCAGGACTAGATCGTTTAAAACAAGGATTTTAAAAATTATAATTATGTGATAGTTTTTCAAAATATTCCCCTTTAACATCAATACATTTTTGCATTCGATGAAACCAGTCCATAAAGCAAAGATGCCACTCTTCCTGAGGCACTTTAGAAACCAGGGTTTTATAATGTTCCTTCAAATGCCACATCTAAGAAGAAAAAGTGACTTCATCCGTTATCAAAGAGCACTAGGTAAGGGTTGTATGGTGGAGGGTCCATGGTGCTGACTTTTAGGGCATCCAGATTTCAGTTGTTAGTTTTACTGTATGCGACGATGTGTTCTGATGATATATTATTATTTTTCCTTTTGGGTGTTTTTCATAAACTTTTTCAAAACTTTACCGTAAATACACATGTGTGTACCAATTGGCAGTAACGGTTCTCTATCGTCAAATGCTGTAGTAGCATGTGGCCCATTTTAGAAAAGAACTAGCAACCATCTTCTTAACAGAACTGCGACTTCGTCGGGTGTTTGTAGGCTTAGGTTCTGTTCGAAAGACCTGTTTATTTTCAGGATCATAACAATAAATCTAAGATTCATCACCAGTAACGATATTCCAAACCGAATTTGAAATGCCTTGAAATGTTTCACATTTTTCTGCACCAACTAATGGATTGTTGCTTTTGATTGGGAGTCAGTTCATGTGGAACCCATCGACAACAAAGTTCTCTCAAATCTGATTGTTGATGTAAAATGTTTTGGATTTGACACATACCAATGCCCAATGTCCCTCAAGTAAATTCATAAGATGTCCACCGAACTTCTTGAAGCATTGCTCGAACAGCGGCAATACTTTCATCAGTAACAGCAGTTCTTGGTCGTCCTTCACAAAATTCATCACTAAAAGGAACAGATCTCTCTTGAATTGGCTATACAAATTTAAGTTATTGCCTTAGTTGGCTCGTTTTTTCCAAATACATTTCTAAGTCGATATTCACATCGTTTAGGCGTTAACGACGATTTAAAAACGTAAACAATCCTGGCCTGTAAATGTTCTCTAATCAAATTCATTTTTGGGTTAACACAACATCTTTAAATGATGATAATTAACAAATTATTAGAGCAAATTGAACAAACTCATGGTAATCAATTCGCAAATCATTAGAAAGTAGCTGTCAAATATAAGGGAATTTAATTTTTTTTAGAAACATGGCATTCTAAAAGTGTTCACTATTTCCCCGTACAATTTTGTCTTCTAGCATCTTGGTTATAGTTAAATACGCTGAGATACTTCTGCTTTTGAAATTTCTAAACATCTAACGGATACCTCATATCTTCATCTCGCATTTTATATTTTTCAGAAGTTGTCTGCTAAGCTGGCTTCAAGACAGCTTGAAGAAATTCTAGTATTAACGTTTGAAGAAGTTTCATGTTTCCGGTTTTATTTACGCGGACAAGACAATCCTTTTTATCCTGTTTATTTTTAGGTTTTGATCATTTTTCTTCCTCCTTGGTGGATTTTAAAACAATTACTTCGTGCAGTTACATTGCAAATCTGGATATTCCAGTTTTTTATTAGATTTGGGGTAAACTGTTCAACCTAAGGCTTCTAGAACATTTGTCAGCCAATGCTTTTTGAGTTAATTATAGCATAATTTATGAAGGCTTCCGTTCTTACACTTTCATAAGTTGTAAATTTATCCCAAATTCTAAGAATTTGGTAATTTGAGTAATGAAAAGAATAATATTACTTTGGTACATTTTCATTTATGATGCCGCACGTAATACATAATAATAAAATACGTAATAATTATACACATTTGGGCAAGTACGAAAGCAATAAAGATATCTTCTTGTATACAGAAATATTGGTAATAGCATATTATCATAGCTTATCCACTCCTCAGTATCTATTAAGGGAAGACATATTGAAATACATGGCTTTTCATGTTTTCAGAATAGTGATCAGCAGAATTCATACAACAGACTAATAGTGTGCGCCTTAAAGGACCATTGGACTGGATTTATCAATATCTGTAATCTTTAAGTATTTAAGTTTAAAGCTTGTGGAAATGTTCCTAATGACAGTTACAATTTATGTGCAACATTTCAGTTTTCTATAATTACATTCCGATATATTAAATATTTTAGTAGGGTAATACATCATTTGTTTTCTTATTTTTCAGCTTAAAATTACTTTTTATTCCTTTTTTTACACAATATGCATCTTTTCCTATAAAGAAAAACACGACTAGAGTTGAAAGACGCTTATAGAGTTCAAGTATTAGATTTTTCACTAAAGGACAAGGGGCTTCAGTTCTTGTTATTTCTTGAAGGGTTCTCGAAAAAACATTATTTTATTTTGTTGCTTTTTTGGCTTTGTTTAACTTTAGCTCTATTTTTAAGAGTATTTAAGAGTATTTTAAGAGTATTCTTGCTGCATATGGCAACGGAATTTTACAGTTATGAAGACTGAGGAAAACCTCAGTCAGGGTGCATAGTCCTTGCAGGATTTGAACCGAGGACCTCCCGTTCACAAGTCCATGTCTTAACGACCTCGGCCACTCGTGTGTTAGCTTTATTAAACAAATAAATAGCGAGCGTAATCCCAGCTTTTCTTCTTCTCAATCCCATTTTTTAAATTTCTATCAACCTTCTAAAATTTGTTTCATTTTATTAACTTTTTAACTTGAATTGTTGTTAATATAGTTATCTTATTGGGATAGAGATATGTTAATAATAATAAGAAGAAGAAGAATAAGAATAAGAATAAACTTTTTATCTGAGTATTCCAGAAACTTATAGCTTCTGAGACATTGTAAAATGAAGATTTGTAAATGTTACGAAATCCGTTTTGGGAGCGTACGATCGTCTGCTCGCACCAAGAGTCTCGCGCAACTGGAGGACTCCGCTAAGATAATCCAATTGTTGCCCACCGGCAACTGGCAATATTTCCGTTATCATCTGACGAGGAGAAACAAGGTAGTAGCTAGTACCTTTTGGATTGGATTAGGTCCTAGCAGGGACGGACATCAAAATTTCCACTGACAGAATTTAATCAGGAACCATTCGCCCGTGAACTACCGACACTAAATTGCACATGCAATCGGAAATCGGAAACGTAACGGGTCGGAGAGCAAAACTTGTGATGACGCCATGCGCGAAATAATGGAAACAAGTGGTGACTGTTGAGGGAGGCAACTGCTGAAGTGCATTGTAAACGTCATAGGAACAGACTCAATTGCATTCCTGCGCTACCTATATGAACTTCGCCTCTTTCTCAAAGTCTAATGCAGTTCGTCATAGACTTACGCTTGTACTGTAACTTGTTCTTCCAAAGCTTCCAAGCTTCAGGAAAGCTTAAGGAAATGGATATAAAGAAATTATTTTCTGCTGAAGTTTGAGTAATTTTTGCTAAAAATTAATCTTTAAATTGTTTATATTAACAATTTTCAATTCATTCTCCGACACAAAATGGCATAGATCAAGGAGGAGCCGACTTAGGGAGTTTCATTTCTTGTTCTTTCTACTCTTAACTATTTTTCAAAATTTCCGCTTGCTTAACAAACTTTCAAACAAATTATATATTTAACAGGGTGTACTGGAAATCGCAAAAATTTCAATTCATATCCGTTTTTCTCATAATGTGTTTTGAGACTTTTTTGCAGTATTAGGTATTTTTTAAGACATTTCTAAAGGCTATAAATTCTTAGAATAAAAATATTCACAGGCTAATAAAACCCACGATCTGTATTTTACATTTACCTGAAGATAATTTCCGCACATTTTCAAGAAACCGGGATTTAAACTTTAATAATAAAAATGAAGGGGAGACTAAATGTCAAATACAGCCAAAAAATGACATTTTTAGCTTTTGTGCAGTCCTATAAATTGGAACTTCCTCTTAAATATTGTATTAAGCATTCTGCACCACTTCAATGAGAAAAGATCATAACTCCTACACACTTTGGAATAGAGAGGTAAACTTTGGCTTACGTTTTAGGGGAGGTTTTGCTCTAAAATTGGTACTAATATTAAATATTCCAGTTCCTGTGCACTGAAACCGTGTGGTTTCTTTCGTTGCAATATATGCGAGTTCGTTTTATTCATTTTTGCGTTGCAGAGTTTTTCTGTAAATGAAATTTCTGATATAAATTACCCATTATCTCAGAAACCATCGAATATATCTGCATTAAATTTTAGGATGATAAAGACACCTCTAGGCACTGTTGTGGGTCTACTTTGGTGTTAATAAGATGATCGGTTATATTTTAAAACTTAATTGCTGATACATTTCAATCAAAATAGAAAAAAGTTCTATCCTCCTTAATGAATAAAGTTATTGGATCAAAATAGATCATTGGACTCCGAAGACATTCATCAAATCTCCTGAAAAAATACGTCTCATATATTAAATAATTTCTGAGATAATGGGTTTTTAATTTAGAACTTTTAACACTGGCGAGATAGGAGTTTTAATCTCCCCTTAACTCCCATCTGTTTGGGTTGTGCAAATTCGTTACAGCCGATTCTTTTAAACATATTAACATACAAATAAATACCAATAGCTATTGTAGCTTTAGATAAATAGAAGTTACCATTTCAATAACACACTCTCTTAAAATATTTTTTTAAACAGCAAGGCCTAAAAGTAGAACACCTAAACAGTGCACACGAGCTAAAAGCTTTAGATTATCGCACTAGTGCGATCATTGTGACCTACTTTGATTTCAAGTCCAATCACATGGCATTTACCCTTTGTATTTGCACACGTTTAATAACTCGACTTGGTTTGATTAGGTTTTACTTTTCATTATATTTTTTACATGATTAGTTTCTTGTTTTGGTGTCATTATCTGTGGTCGCAATATAAATCGCCGCACATCCATTTATCGTTGTGAGTGAACGCATACATTATATTGATTTAAAACGTTATTCGTTTACCTAGTACAACCTACATAACGATTAAATGGCGGAAATTATGAACAGAGGAAAGTGAAATGGTTGTGAAATTACAGAAGTAGCAAAAAGAATAACACTAGAAGTACCTACCCAAAAAATCCAGAAAACAATATGATACAGCATTTAATTGCTTCATTGCCTGGTATAAGGCAAAACATGTTGCAAATAATTTAACTGAAAATGACTTCTAGTGAATCAACAAAACAACAAGGAGTCTCACATCTCACTTTTTAACACCATTTCTCTTGTTTCAACAACGCGTTCTAAACGTGATCTCTATTAGTATCAGGAATCAATATCATATTATTGATATCTTAAAAATTCGAGGGCTGTCTAGAAATACTGGCAGTATATGCAGACGTGTTAAAAGTGGTTTTATTTTGCTCGTAAGATTGCAAAACTTATACTTGCAGACACTCCTACTCGCAAAATAAAACCCTGCTTTTAATACTTGTATCATAGTATACTATTATCGTTTTTAAGTAATGCCTATAAGAAACTTTACATATCTTCTAAGGAAAGGCACTGAGCTTAAGATTTTATGATTTCCTAGCGCTTATTATTAATAATAATACGTTTTCAGAGAATCAGCCAGATAAGTGCTGGACACTATCCAAGCTTTCGACGGCGCACTCTGTTGCTATCTTCATGGAAATTATTTCTTTGGTTGATATCCCGAAAATTTATTATTAATGTTCAGAAGTTGATAATATCTGGCATTTTTAAGGAACATTGTTAAATACCTTTTATCAAAGATTACACTTCTGTTACCATGCTAGCGTTTAAGATTTTACATATATATTTTATAAATTAGCAAAATACAGTGTGTTTCTTTCGCACGACGTCTCACGCGCTGGCCGCCGCAGCTCGTACTACTGCTGAAACTTCTTCACGTTCTCATATTTACAGTTACAATTACAATGATAGTAAGCATATATCTTAACAAAACAGGTGTTGGATTTTTCCGTCTCTATCCACGTAATATTTCTGGAATTTTTTCTCAGGAAATGTTCATTTGCACTCGAGAGTTCAACATCCGAAGTTGATAGCCAGATATTTTCTTTTAATTCTTACAATATATGCGGTTTGTTATATGTCTTGTTTTTCAAGCACTCTATCGATTAGAATAAGTACAGTTAAATCAGGGGAAGGTGAGGTACTAATTACCCAATTTTTAAAATTTACCTAAATTAAATTTAGCGACTCATCAGCTGCATGCAGGTTGCAAAGTCTTGTTGGAAAAATCCAGACTGACATTAAACGTCGATCAGATGTTCAAACAATGGCGTATATCATTCCTGTACCTGTTTGCATTTATTATTTGTTAAAATAATATAGGCCCTATTATGCTGTATGCATTTACTGCACACCAATTTTCGCCTCGTGCAAAGAAAACTTTTGTGTAAAGTCGGGTTTCTCTGTACTCCGTTATCTGTTATTTTGCGACGAAGCATAGCCATATAAATGAAACCACGCTTCGTCAGAGAAGAATGTTAAGCGTGGTCAATTATTATATCATTTCACAAATTCCCATTAAATAAATTTGCCCGATTCTGATGATCACATGAAAAATAAAGTATATGTAACAAACCTCTACATTGGAACAACTAAAACAAAATATCAGATGAGACATTCACTCTATTTCAGACATTAAACCCTGTGTGACAATGGATTTTTCCTTAAAATATGCCAGAAATATGCGGATAGAAAAGGACAACATTTCAACATCTCTAATGATAAACTATCATTGTAACTATAACTCTAATGATGAGGGCATGAGACGGTTGCGGTGATATTATGACTGTTTTGATGGGAGTCTTAGCTGCGACGGCTGGTCCGCGAACCGCCGTGTGAAAGAAAGGCACTCTAGTTATATGCGTCGTCTTCGGGAATGCACAGATAAGATGTTATACACTGCTGCAAAGCAAGAGAAAATGTCCTTAAATAATATTTTCCCATATTTATTGCTATGTGTCTATTCTCTTATAGTAATTTCTTTAATGCGTGATATAAATAATATATTAACCAAGATGTTTAAAGTACGAGCTTCTGTTTTTATTAGTGTTACTTAAAAGCAATTAAATGTCGGATAAAACCAAGTTAACTGCAGCACAGTTGCTACCAATAGAAACTTTGAACAGAATGGAAATAAGCATCGTGTTAAGCACATATTTATATCAGGCTCCCTCATACAACTTGTTCAGGAAAAAGCTAACAGTAATAAAGCTTAATGCATGACAAGGAGATTGGAATGGCTATCAGGACCACTGTGTGTGCACCTCTTATAGCACGACAGACGTCCAGGTTATATTCAGCTTCTCCTCATGTGTTTTCTGACATTTCCAGAGTGACATTAACTGTTACAGAAGCAACGATCTGTCACAGAAGTCCTGCAGAAGATGTCTTTTTCAAATCCTGGATGCGGCAATTATCTGTTGACGAGCTCAGAGGTATCAAAACTGGAATCGTCGCTAGAAGCGATCTTGTGCAGAAATCCATTGTCATCGATCTCGGAGAGTATCGAGACTTCTGGAATTTGCTAAAACGCCTTTTTCATTTTGTATTGTTCAGTGAGTTATTAAAATTACATATATATTGTTTTTGTCCTGGACTCCTCTACTTTTTTGTTGGCGTCTTTTTAATTGGAAATTAAATGATTATTTTTATAGTCTGTCTACTTGAAATATTATTTGGTTATATTTAACATCACCTTAAGAATTTGCTATGACAATTTAAGAGAATTTTACAACTCTCAGGAATAGTTTTTTTTGAGCATGTGCAAAAATTTTAAATATTCCATTTTTTTACAGAAAGTTCTTATAAATCCAGAAATAAAGCATTCTACCACCGGCATACATCATCAGCCTTTTAGAATTAGGTCCTTCGAGCTGTTTCGGCTTCAGTCTATCTTCGTCTTGGTTTTCTATGTGTTATTCATTCTTTATAAATGCTCCTCCAAATACAACTACATTCCTAATTTTTTCCTTATTGAAAATATTTTAATTGATTCCATATATCTTGATACCTTATTCTATCCAAATGTATATATCCCAGAAATGACCCAAGGGATTTCATTTCTGTAGCGTGTATATGGCTGTGGTCCTTCTGTCCCAATATCCAGGGTTCACTGTTCTTAAAGAAGCACCGGCACTGCTATCATCTTATATAACTTCAGCTGTGTGTTAATCCGTGCTCTTTTCAATGCTCTTCGAATATTACTGGAAATTGCTTGGTATCTTCCTAATTGTTATGTACAGAGCTTTTCTTCCACACCGTGGCCAGCCGCCAGCTCGAGCGCCAGCCGCCGCAGCTCGGATTACCGACGAAAGCTGTATGTCATATCCTCGCAAACACCTTACGTTTTCATAGTTACTGTTACAATTACAATTATAATAAGCAATAACTTATCAGAAAAGATATTAGAGATGTTCTCCATCCATACATTTCTGGTATATTCTTAAGAAATTTTCATTCACATCAGAAAGTTCAAAATCCTATGTGACTAAACTTCTCGCCTAATGTTTTCTTGTAGTTCTTCCAATGTATGGGGGGGGGTTATTGTTCAAGCTCTTCCTTAGATAAAAGTCGCATACAGTATATCAGGGGATCACGAGGCTCATAATCCTTTACTAGTTACCCATCTGTAACAATTTCCTGAAGTAAATTGAATTACTCATCAGCAGAGTTTTGTTGGAAAAATCCAGATTTACATTGAAAGTTGGTCAGCTGTTCAAAAAATGCTTTAACTCATTCCTGTATCTCGTTGCACTTATGTTTTTTTCAAACGATGTAAGTCCTATTATTCTATATGCATTTACTGCACAGTACATACAGCCATTTCCACGTCATGCAAGGAAATCTCGTGAATAAAACTGGATATCTTTGTGCTCCAATATCTGCTATTTTGTGACGAAACATAACCATGTAAATGGAACCATGCTTCGTCAGAGAAGAATGTTAAGCGCGTGTCAATTACCCTATCATTGACATTTCGAAAAATATAATTACAAAAATTTAGCCGACTCTGATAATTACGTGAAAAATAAAGCGCATTTAACACCTCGTACGTTGGAAGAACTACAAGAAAACAACAAGCGAGAAATTCATTCAATTTCGGATATTAAACTCTGGAGTGTGAATGAAAGATTCCTGAGAAGATGCCAGAAATATGCGGATAGAGAAGGACAACATTTCCAACTTATGAAGGGGTATGTTTTTATTATCATTGTAAGTATAACTGTAATTATGATAGCGTGATGTGATTGCGGAGATACGTCTGTTTCGTCGGGAGTCCGAGCTGCTGCGGCCGACCTGCGAGCAGTCATGTGCCGGCCGCAGAGTGAAAGAAAACCACTGTATATCTCTATCATAGTTATATGAAATATCACAGCCTAAACGGTTAAAATGTTGAACTTGTGCTAAAAGTTTATCTAAAACAATAATCATTTTGACTGGTTGTTATCCCTGGAAACGTCATGGTAACTAATTTTGATGTGACGGTTTTAAAATTATTTACAAATCTAAATAGGTAGTTATTTGAATATTATCTTTTGTGACTTGCATAACCGTATAGCATCGGCGTATGCTAACACATTAAAGTACCTTCCTAACTTATTTCCAGGTGGTGCATGTTCCTTCCATCTTTGTAAGATATTGTTCACGTAAGTATTAAAAAATGTGGGTGATAATAAACACCCTTGTTTTAGTCTCTGACTACAACTATGTATATCACCAGCATACACGTATAGAATTTTAAATTCCACTTGATCCCCAGATACAGTTTTATAAGGTAAAGTAAAGCTACTACTGCATTTTAATTAGAGTTGTCACATTGAGTCTGTGGTATGAACCATAAATGCGTTGTATTTTAGCTCATCGGTTAATTACGAATACACTCTAACTGTAAGTATTTTTCTTTCCAAACTCTTTGGTTTTCGTGCGACCATGTTCATGTACTAGGTAAATGCATCAAATTTCGGAAAAACTTGATTGTGCAACAAACTACAAATGATTCCCTAGCAATAGACCAAATGATGGACATTTAATCACTGTAGTAAATAAAGAAACCCTTAAACGTGAATATTCAGGTACTATGCAATAGTTGTATTATGGGCGCATTAAGAGAGCATTTTATTATATTTCAAATAATAAAATTGTATTTTAGCAACAGTTATTACGTATACAACTTGCTAGAAGATACTCGAATAAGAACGAAGATATTCTAAAAGAAATCCTAAAATATAAAGCGCATTCTTTAGATGACTTATTTGAAAATCTCTTAAACATGTTATATATTTAAAACTCTTCTTATCCAGTAAAATATACAAAGAGCCAGTATTAACAATTGAGAACAAAAATAGTTCTAGGAAAGATTAAAGCCTATTAAATGTGTTTCGCTTACTGAATATGGCTTATTTGCCGACAGAAAGAACAATGATGTGGCACACTCGCCTTCTCTACCCATTACAAATGCATACACATACCTTATTATCATAGGATTAATACAAATTTTATATTCTATCCACGTCACGTTACTGTCCATACAGTTTTTTCTCCCAAGGATAACTTCGAATCAAGCTACATGGCGAAATTGTATAAAAGTTTAATCAGAAGCATGAAGAAACAAGTCTGAAGTCGTAGTAAGAAGAAAGAAAGTATAAGAATCATAAACCTTTAAGCAAATTTCGTGGGATGACGCACTTATACTTAGGAATGTGCACACACAAGGAATATTTCGGAAATGGCTAATGTTGCCGAAGACATTTCACAAATGATGTATTTAATGAGTCCTGCATTATTTCTGTACCAATTAATTTTTTAAGGCTATTCTAATGGTTTTCAAGTTATATAAAACTCAATAAGAATGTAGAGGATTTCACACAAAATACTGAAGATGTGCATTTTACTTGCCCGCTATTTTATTCAAAGCCCTTATAAGCATTTTGAGAAAATATGAAAAGCATTTTCTGTCTGATAACAGTTATTATCCTTGGAAGGTTCTGGGCTTTAATATAAAGTTTGGTAGTCATCTTTTCTTTTTTGAATTATGCTGTTAATAGATACACAACGCATCTTTCCTAAAGTGTTTTAATTCAGGAACCTCAAAACCATGTATTTCCTGTAAAATCTCAAAATGGAGTATTTAAGCGAAATACAATACTTCGCCTTCCTATCATGGATAAGTGGTAAGGATACTAAAAAAATCTCGTTTGCAGTTATAACAGTTCGCCACATTTTTAGTGTCGATCTTTCGAATCTGGTATTTTTTTGTGGTGGCAAGGATTAAAAACAGCGTCAACAGATGCCTTGATATGTTCTACATATTCGAAAAAGGACGAAATTGGAATCTCGCAATACAGAAGTAACTGTTACTGTAATAGATAGTTTATTAGAGAGAGAGTGTATGAATATAGCATTCTGAAGAAAGTGTTCCATTACGGTGCAAGAGGAAGAATTTTGGGTGCCCTAGCCTTCGGTGGAGTAACACTTCCAAAGGGAACATAACAGGCTTATGGACTCAATTTTCAGGACGGTAATCAGAAATCCTTAGTTTTTCTACTTTTTGGTTTTGCACTCCATTCATTTAGCTAATAAAAATCCCTAAGGTATCCATAAGTGGTCGTCAATCCTAAACTTTGAGCTTTCGGCCTTCATGTCTGGTATATTTGTCGCTAAAGATATAAAGTTCATAATTTGTTAGCGAAATTCCACATTTTCTAGCATTTTATACATTTATCTGAAAATTATTTGGTTGCATGGTTTCTCTAGGAAACCCTATTGCTATTAGAGATTTGTTAAACATTAGATCATTTTTAAAAATAATAAAACATTGGCCCGAGTTTAAAATTTGAGAAAATAACACTCACGATAGAATGTTCTATTTTTCAACAAATCTGTTGTGAGACAGGCAGAAATTCATACAACTTGCAGATCTGTTAACATTGTTTTCATACATTTTTCTGAAGAACTGTGTCAGGAGAAAGACAAACGTTAAAAGATTTAAACTGAGAAAACTGGAGTTGGAAGTTTAGACGCATATACTAACGAGGTCTTTCATATTAGTAACAAACTACAAACTAATAATTTTAATACTGTTCAAGGTTTTAGTTATGTGAGCTTAAAAGGGGGTTCTAAGATTTCAAAACTGCAAGCATATAAACATGGCCACCAAAGTGCTATTACAAGTATGAAGATTAGAAAAGAACTTCTTTAGACTTCAAAGTAATTTTTAAAAGACAGAAAGAAAGAACATTAAAAGTTGACTTTTATTTTAAAAAATTGCTTATTTACACTACAGTCACAGTAAGCTCTTTTAGTTTCATGCACTTTAAGGATGCTGTATAGCCCGTGACAATACATACTTATACATGTATAAGTCTGGTAGTTTCTAATCTAGATGTAAGGACTGATTTTTCAAGTACTTATATTTTTACATCTTAGCATTGACTTTTAATCAATTCTTCTAATACTCACATGGCAAAACCCAATAAATAATTCAAAACATTTTAGGAATATTCAAGAATAAAGAAACATACCTATCTTTATACATATCGAAATTAAACATCTTTATAACGCAGCGTAGCTTCTAATAAATTGAAAAGTGATTTTCTAAGATAAATGTTGTAATCTGCATATATGCAATTTGCAGTTTTTGGAAGAAATGCAGATAAAGCAATAAATTGCTATCTCTTTTTGTTTTGCTGCGCATTAATTTTTTCTGTTTTCTTTTTGTTTTTTGTTGTTTTTTTGTTTGTTTGCAGTATAATGAACCAAACTATAGGTAGAACAGGAATTAAAAGCATTTAGTTTAAGGAATCGCTGACTTTTTCCCTTTTTTAAAAGACTTAGCAATGGTAAATATATGGTAAAAGGTAAGTTTCGTGGCACGCTTCCTAAATGCGCTGCGATTTAATTTGTTACGTCTATTTTGTAGCTTGTTTTACAATGAACATTGCATGTTTTGTTTTCGCTGCATTTGCCTACAGGAAGCTGAAGCAAATTTGTATTTAAATAAATGTAATAGCTAAAATAATAACACAAAAATGTACATTCATAAGTTCGGATGGGTATTCAGCAGCTTAAGCAAAAAACATTGCAAACAAGCAAACATTGCTTGGCAAAGCACTTGCAAAATAAAATTGTGAACCGACATTACAGCACTTGGTGTGGCAACAGATATATATATATATATATATATATATACTAAAATAGTGAACAAAACTCTGAAAAAACTTTATCAGTAGCATACTGTTTTAGGAAATGTTTGTCTAAGCACAGTATTGTTAGCTGATGATCAGACGATGCTGTAAGCTCGGAGAATAACTGACAAGCAGCAATCTATACAATGAGCTGAATACCAGATACATAAATTTAAAAATATTCGTCATGAAAATTTAAGATTTCTCACTTTCCAAGACCGACATGGGTAGCCGAGGTCGTTAAGTCATGAACTCGTGAACGGGAGGTCTAAGGTACAAACCAGGATCGTCTTCTGTGGCTGATTTTTTTCAGTTTTTCCTCAGTTCTTATGACTAGCAAAAGCTTGGGACGTTGCATTTCCAAATTTAATTTTCGAATTATCATTTCACCAATGTCACCGTCTCCGGTGGCCTATTTAATAAGAATGGGCGTAAACATTATTCAAATACGCTTTCCAAGGATGAAATCTTATAAGAGTCAAAAGCATTTCAAATAATGGGATCGTAGGACAGACGGTCTGTGATGTGGGATCGTAGGTTGCTGTTTTGATGTGAGGAAAATTATAAGGACAAGGTGATGTTCTTCGGCTAACTCCTGTAGGGTAAATGGGTTCAAAAGGTATGTGACTCTTCTCTCAGGATGTATGGAAAAAAGATAAATGAGGGCTCCTTCACTACCCTCTTTATATAAAGTTCCATACTGAAAAAATAATTTCGTTTCCTTGTTTCCGTCACACAAGATCTCTTTATCCTACGATCAAATTAAATTATTTTGTTTCTTATTTCCCATATCCTAACCGCGTTCCCTTGCGTTTAGCTTAAATCAACAATGATATACGACACTCACGTCTTCTTTATAAGTTACTACGCCGAAACTGTTGGAGTGGAGCTATGACCTCACATAACCACGATATGAAATGAAGTATCGAAGTTACATACGTTTGAAAATGATCTCCTAATATACAAATTAATTGCTTTTTGTAAGGGGAATTTATAATTAACACACGAGACTTTAATAGATGCAGTTAATATGTGCTTAGCTGCTAGTGTATTAACTACTGCAAAATCTTCAGTGTTATCACTACTTTGAAAATGATCACCTGGATGAAATCCTTAACGCGCGATAAATGGGAGATGAAAAACCTATCCCGCCAATGTTAAGTCTGCTAAATTCATGACTCATTATCTCATATCAGGCTGATTTATAGGATGCAGATGCATGTCCTGTTAGTTCACTGAACTACTTTTATCCAATAAGTTGGTTTATTAAGGAAGATAGTATTATTCACTTAATCGTACGATATTTTGGTTAACGTTTATCACCAATTATTTAAAAAATAATCAATTATATTGGTGACACAAAGTAGATACACAAAACATTTAGAGGTTATTTTTTATCATTTTAATGTTTAAATTAGTCATCCTGAAAAGTTTCTGAGAAAACGGGTCATATTATATCAGAAAATTCCATTCTCAGGAAAAGCAAAAATTTTCAAAGTAATTATGAAGAAAACAAACTCGCATATATTTGAGAAGAAAGAAACGAATTGGCTTGAGCAAACAGCGGATACCATATTTAACAGTGGTATCAATTTTTAGAGCTAAATATGCACTAAAGTTTATCACTCTATTTCGTGGTATCTAGGCGTTATAGAATTCACAGTATAAAGTGACAGGTGCAGTACCGTTTAACAATATATTTAAAATATAAATTTTTGCCTAGAATGATAAAATATATACCAAATTAAAGAGAAAATTCATTTATAAGACTGCATAAAAACATACAAATCTAATGTTTTTTGATAATTTTCGCCATTTAGTCCACCCTAAGGAAGCCAACAGAATCTTATGACTACTATTCATTGAAACAGGAATCAAATGTAGATGTTATGATAATGTTAGACTCATTAGGATGAATGAGATGTCATCTAAATCAATTTTTTAGATTACTCCTTAGAGTATTTTACGAGATGTAACAGAGTTTTCTATTTTTAATACTCCCTCTTTTGTGCTTATTGTAACCTCGCCAACAAATCTGATTTAAGGAACCACAGAACTCCTTTGACAAGCAAATGAACAAAATAGGAACGAGACTGAGGCGTATAAAATCCCACGTTGTTTAACTTCGGAAATAGCCGTAAGTCCAACGGGAAGGGAATATTTTAACTGCTAAAGTAGTATTTTAGACCAATTTTCAATGTATGAGTTAAACTGTGATATTTCAATTTTAGTTCTTCTTTTGGCACCTCACCTTTTATACGCAAACTCGTAAATGGTTTTGGTTTCAGGGACAAGGACCTCATTGGACTACTCGGTTGTAATTATTTAGCAACTTATATCTTTTAAACTGATATGTGAGGTTTATGTGATTTTCTCCAACTTTGCCATTTGTTTTCATGCCTGTTCTACAGATTATTCAGGCAAAAATCTATTTTCCCACCTAATTCTTACCAAGTGCGATAAATATTCGTTGAAAAGGTACTAGAAAATATAATACTACAGTTATACGCGTGTTGTAGGCCAGAAGATATCCAACTGTTTGTGGAGAAATACCAGTTTTATGAGTTCATGAAAAGCAAAGGAACGATCACTTAATATTTCAAGACCTAATCACATAATATACAGAAACATTCAACTGAATAATAGGAAATGTTTTGGAACAGACTAAAGCCGCAGAGTTTTGTTTGGCTTTAATTGCATATTTTACCTGATCTAAATTTTTTCTGAAGTAATTAGCCACTACGTCATAAAGACTCAACCATTAAAAAATTTCAAAAAATGACATTTTTATCCAAATATTTTAACGTTTTTGAGATACTTTGTTACTGTAAATTGTAGTTTGGAGTAGAGAGCATTTTCTTAAAAGATCGCATAAAAGTTGTTTGTTCGATTTCATCGACAGAAGGTCTTATTTCACTGGTGATTGACTGACTAATAGATATATGTGGTATTTTTTTCGTGACTCAAAACAGACATTTCCAATTTAATTTATACATTGAATTTCTTATTTGGAAGTTTTACATTCTTTAACTTAGGTAAGCCATAGAGAAAGTAAAAATTACTGGCTTACGTCAACTTGATGCCGCAAGTGAACATAATACATTCCAAACGATTCCAAAGAAATAAAAGAACTGGTAAAGAAATGAATGTCCTATTTGTTGCTAGTTTCTGGTAATCCAGTTATTGAAGACTTGCTTTCTGTCCCGCCTGGGTTGCGGGTGTTTGCGCGTCAGTAAAACGGAAGAAAAGCCTGGAAAAGCGGAAAATACATGCAGGAAAACTGACATTTTTTCGCTCAAAGTAACAATATTAAGAGTTTTAATATGTTTTTAATCTGTTCCGTATCCATTTTGAATTTCATTGACAACTACAGTAATCTGAAAGAGTATTTTTCAGATACACAATGTGTTTCTCAAACTGTTTCTGTATCTAAAGCATCATTTACTTATTTTTAATCCTGACGCGTTTATTACTAAACGAAACAAGGCTGAAAACGAATATAAAAATTAAACTACTCTTACCTGCTCTAAATCTTTTAGAATTTCTAACACAGAAGACAAAAATACTTTTGAGTTATGAAATATTCAAATATTATCCTGATTATATAAATACACTGATTATACGCGTGAATCATCTAGAACTACTACCGCGAAATTATCAAAAACGAGAGGGACTATGTTACGTTATTTTCTCAGCAAAGAAATCCAGACAAGGACTCGTACAATTCAGCTCATTCTCTTGCTCCATAAACACGTATGTAAGATTATAACGTTGTTTAATATTTGTTTTCCAAAATGTTAACGAGACTTTTTAGTATGAGACTTTCGAGTAACTGCAATTTTAACTGTTGTACAATTTTAGAAACGTGCCGCAAATTCTTGCTTACCACCTCTAACGGCGTTTTTGCACGAATTCAGATATACAAATTTATTTGCCTTTTTGCATATACTTACAGATAAAATTTTCGGTAATAAATAAAGAAGGGAATAATACAAAAACCACAATAGTTAAAATACAACCACTAAAATAAGTATTCTTCCATTCTTACTTCACGGTATAGTCGTCAACCAGTTTCGGTTGCAAATTGCTGATGCCATCGTTTCTTTGGTCTACCTCGTTTTTTTTCCCCTTGTGGGAGATAATTTCAAACTGCCTTGAGTATCCTGTAGTATGGCATTCTGTCCAAGTGTGACTTCAAATCTTATTTATATGTCTTTGTTATGCTATTGAATTCTTCTACATTTAATTCTTTGCAAATGTTTATATTGCTTTTTCTGTCCAGTTTTGTATATCAGCAATCTCATTTTTGCTGTTGGTATCTTTCGGAAATGTTGATTTTTAATGGTCCATGTTTCGAATCCACATGCGACAGTAGGTATTGCCAAAGACTTATACAGTTTTACTATCTAGTCTTGCCTTATTTTTTAATATTCCACCATCAAAATATCTAGTATTTTATAAAATTCTTTGACAGCATATAGTGTATTTGCCAACAATTTTGAACTAGCGCATCTTTTGAATGGAGGCATAGATAAATTTTTATTGTAATGGTCAATATTATAGATGAGGCAAGTATTGTGATCATGTACTTTATGACAGAGTCAAAGTATTCAATATTTAGATTTTGCATACAAAAGATAGTCCAGTATAAACATTGATGGCAGAGCAAGTATTTCTAATTCAACGAAAAGTGGTTTACCGTGACTTCTAGCTTGAACACCACAAATGGTTCTCACAGTTCTTTGAAGATAAGCAATGTGGAGATTTAAGCACGATTTCCCTACAGGGGATTCCCATAACTATGATAAATAGTGTGAATATATGTCCATAATAAACCATAACTTAGCATGTTCTCGATAGCATTAACTTTTAATATTTTAGTTGTAAATATTCCACTGTTTTCTTTTTTGTTTATTTAGCAGTTAATAAGTGCATTCCAATCAAGTCGTAACTCAAGATTAATATCAAGAAATTAAATATAGGTGGAATGGCTGATAGTTCTGTTAAATTAAAATTTAATTTTAGCTGTTTTGTTATTTTTGATACTAGTTTATTGGCATCACACTAAGGGTGCAGCCTGGAAGAAAAATCCTTCAGTTTAATATACACTCACTCAAGTGGTATATTTCTGCACACAGGTATCACAAGTACAAGCAGCAAGGTTATTCATTTAAATAACAAAAATTACTGGTCCAAGTATGGAGCCACACTTTACTGGCCACTAAAATATATATCTGACGTGCATTCACATAACTTTCCCTCCCTCTGCCGTTTTTAGCGGATATACAAATTATTGCTACGAGAGTTTATTTTTCTATTTTTTATTTTAATACAAATAAATCTTTTCAGAAACAGCTAAATTACACATTTCATTATAGATACAAAGAGAACAGTGATAGTCAAATGTTTAGGAACTAGACGTTATACTGCACTTAAAATTTCATATTCTTTCCATGCAATCGCGAGAAACACTGAATATCATCAGGATATTAAAAAATGAGAGTATTAAACAATTCGAACCATTAATTAGGGATATCTCAGAAATGGCTTATGTCACAAAAAGTTATTTGAAATAAATTGTGTGTTTTAAAGAGATCTATACAATTTGTGTGGTATGTTTGCGTCTATCGCTTAACTTTTTCCAGTTATACAAGATTTATACAAAATTCCTTCTGGGTGAAGAGGACTTCACAGGCTATTTCCAGAAAATTCAAAATATACATATTATTTGTCATCTAAATATCTTTAATATATGATATTTTAATAAAAATCGTTACAGCTATTTTTCAGAAAATAAAAAAAAAATTGAAAAATGTTCCATGTAAGGTGTAGTTATGGGTGGGTAATTTTCTTGAAAACCTTTTTGTCGCATCTTTGGAAGATATTAAACTTAATTATATAAAATTTGGTATTTATCCGACATTTCATTTTTAAGTTATGCTGTTCACAAACAGACACATACACACTGACCTTTTTCTGTAAATACTTATTTTTGTGTGTATGTTCATAGGATTTCAAACATACATTTCCGGTAAATCTTTACTTCGAATTTTTTGGGGGGGATAGAATATTTCCCCTACTTACTATACATAGTAGAGAAAGTGAAAAACTAATTATTATGTCTCTGAAATGTAATCCTGGTGTTATAATTTATATAAAAAAATATCAAGCAAAATTGTGCCAAATACTACAAAATCTCAAAAACTTCCACAGATTGCCATGCGATTTTTAATTCGAGCAGTTTACGAAGTATAATCCGGTCGTTTTAAGGTACGGCCACAGACTGGCTGTATGCGTAGCACGCTATACGCGGGTGACCTCGGTACTGGGCATACGCGCGACTAGTGGCCTTACCTTAAAATCCCCGCTCTGTATAATCACTGAAACTTACCATTCCAGTGTAACTGGGGTTTTGCTTATAGTCGCAAATCTACACTATGGGTGAAAAGTGAAGCAGTCTTTGATAAAGGAATTATTAGATTCGAATCAACAATAACATCCACAAAGCCTTATACCTTTGTTTAAAGTACGGTATGTGGGTTAGCATAACGGTTACGTGGAGCAGACAACAGACTAATTAGACGGTTCATATCAATGTATTTCTTTTACTATTTGGAAACTTGAAAAAGATGTCATTGATATTACTCATCTTAATGCAAATAGAAATACAGCCATTTTATAAAAATCTAATATGAAGCAACCACCTGAATTTATCTAGCAATTACTTTTTCCATTTAGATTATGTAACTTTATTCATACAAAATACTATTTTTCTGTCATTCTTATTCAGAATCTCAAATATTCGCCAGGAACGATTTGAAGAAGGTATTTTGTTGTATTATTATTATTATTTGCCCCACGCTTTGGAAGCCAATTTGAAGAAGATAGTTTCTGCCCCCACATGGATGCCAATTTGAAGAAGTTTGTTACTTTACGTATGGAAAGCCGATTTTAAGTAGGAGTTGTATTGTAGTTCAACTGTTGGGGAGCCGAACTTGAAGTAGTTGCAATTGCACGTATGGTAAACAGTTTCTGGTAGCCTTCGTCCCAAATTTAAAAATATAAACTTTGTAATTTGACTGTTTCTTTAAGTATTAAATATTTATGTTTGCCTCGGCTGCGTCAGTATTATTATTAGAGACATGTTTCTCTTTGTAGGGCTATGGTGCGACAAGAATGTAGGCTTACACAGATTATAATTTTACTTCACTCCTTTTATTAATGCTAGACACGATTTAAATAACACTTCACTTATATAGAGAGCTGTGAGATTATTTTTATTAATTAATTACACTTTTTAACACGTAAACTTATTTTTCGTCTCACACGAATACGTATTAAATCTCTCGAGGACACTTTTTGCGTCTGGTTAGTAACGCTGTCTGCAACCAACTGAACTCTAAATTTGTAAATTTTGCTATATATCGGTTTATGATTGCTAATCCTAGTCCAATAGAATACCTTCATCAAACTAAAGCTTTTTCTGGTTGTTGATTGACTATTTTATAAACTGTCACTATAATTACATTATTGCTTCCAAAAATCACACGTAGTATTGCTAAACTCTCACATTCATTATTGCCTCAAGATTACCTCATTGTTACCTCATTGTTAGCAACTTTTAACCTATTATTCTCACAGCTCCTACATTATTAAATTACGTAATATATTCACATAACAGTATTAAACATGGACACAATAATACTAACATTTACAATGACTGTAATATACACTTTTATGTATATCGTTACATACACATATTGCTTTAAAGCGAGCGGTTATTGAATTTATATTTATATAATTTGACTGAAATCATTTAAGTGTTAAAAATACTGCCTCAGCTTTCTGTGTATTGCAGAGGTACGCAGGCATAGAATTTAAGATATGACATTTTAATCAAAACCGTTGGAACCGTTTCTGAGATAATAAAAAATCAGGAGCTTTCTGGTTCTAAAGGCTTGTTTGTAGGATAATTTAATAAATAGCTTCGCCTTGCATCCTTGAAAGCTTCTGGACTTAATTACAAAGTTCCGTGTTCATCCGGCTTTCCACATTTGAGTTATTCTGTTCACAGAGACACAGACATGAATCTTTTTCTACACCTTTTTGTTTTGTTTTCATGTACCTCAAAACCTGTACTTCCGGTGATATTTGGATATCGAATTTTAGGATATAATATAATGTATCCATTACCTACTAAAGACGAATGGTGGAGAACGTGAAAAGGCATATTTATGTTAGATACACTCTTTCTGGCATTTATTAAAATCTTAATCTGGGTTGTTTTCACAGGCCAAGTGTGAACTGCAATTCCGTTAAAACAGCGCATCAATAACACGTCTCGTTTCAGAAGTATTTGCGATGGTAGTTTTAAGAGGTTCACCGTATACATGTTTTATTCTCTAGGTACAGCGTATAGAAATTGGGCGAAAGCACACAAGCAAGGACACAAAGAAGATGGTGATGCAGATTGCCTTATTTCTCTTTCCTTTTTGCACCGTACTTCATCCAACAAAACGTTTTTGACCTTAAGGCCTCGTCCGTACGCTCCTTCTGCAGTGCAACACCTGTCAAAATGGTGCCAGCATGCGCATGATACCGACGCCCTATCACTCTTCTGTCATCTGCAGAACCTATCCTGGCACTGAATATATCGAAAACTTGAAGGCCTTCAGCTGCCACCGTTAAAATATTGTCGCTTTGGAGGCGGCACTTTCAAATTTGAAAATGTGTTAAATTAAGGTAGTTTAGAACCTTATAACTCATTTTATGGGCCATGATTCACATGCAAATGCCACTGTAAAATGCATCTTGTTTTTTTGGTTAGCGCACGGTTACAGGTGTTGCGTTTTATTATCCTGCTGCAATTCCGACCGTTGTATGTTAGAAAACGACATGTTGATGTAATCACAGAATAAGTAAAGTGTAACTTTCAGAAACTATGCAACCGAAATCTTTTTAAACACTGAAAACCTTATTTTACAGGCTATATTATATTTCTATAACATTTAGAGAATTGGAATTTTTGCATATTCCAAAATTTTACTTCTGTCTTATTTCATTTTATTCTGTGGTGATGGTCCAAAATTTCAATGATACGGACATAAAAATCCACAGAATTATATAATTTTATACACGTTCAAAATTAAAATATGGATTAAAACACAATAAACATCACTTTACGCAAGGAAATATTCCTGGTATGTGGCAATTAAATTTCGAGAAAGGTGTGCTTATAAAAGGTAATCAGTTTTTTGTTGCTACAATTTACCGATTCTGAAACCATTCAACCATATTAACAGGTATATCAAATATCCTTTTGGGAATTTAATTGTGATAAATAGATGAATACGTGTACAAAGATTCTTATGTGTTGCACTCATCTTACTTTCGCTACTTAGTCTTTTACAAACTATTAATATTTAGTATTCTGTCTACTTCTCGTTAATCGAGATAAACTTTCATTAACATACCCTATTAGGAAAATATTTATGATACAGTAGGCTAAAAGGATAATCAAATTTTTAAAAACTGGATCCTATTTGATCGCTTTGAAATTCTATGTTCTTTGCATGACCACAAGAAAAAATGAACAGTGAGTTTCCCCCTACAAAAAGTATAAGGATTTAAAACATAACAAAAATTTTGTTTTACATAATTTACATTTTTAATGCAGTAGATTTTGTCCATCTCTTACGTTTACCAGCTATTAATTCTTATTCACAATTAAGAGGACTTCACAGGTTATTCGCAGACAATTCATGCTGTACGTATTATTTGGCATACGAATATTGTGACAAATATTGTGCAAATTAACACTAAGCAAAGAGACTTACTAGGCACGTGGTTGGTCGAGAGGCCGCCGTCCTTAAGTTTAAATACTCGACAAAATGCTGATTAGTGCATAGCTTGTAACTGACGTAATTGTATGTCAGTAGAAATCGTGTCGGACATGAAGTGGTCTTTTACTCTAAATTGCGTATCACCTAATCTCTTGCTTACTACAACATTCGGGAAATGAGGCGTAGAAAAGCTAAATCTAATTTCTTGGAGTTATTTAAACAAGGTTTGTCTTGAATATCTCAAAACTGTGTAAAATCAGATTTATCAAAACCTGTTAAAATAAAATTATAACCATTATGATATCTTAAAACATTTTGGCCTCCTTTCCATGTAAACGGTGCTTTGAATGAGGATATTTATTTAAAAAATCTTCTTGGTATATCCTTTGAAGATGCAGAATTTAAATACCAAGTTTGGTATTCAACCAACTTTTAGTTTTTGGTTGTGCTGTTCACGCACTCACGGAAACACATACATTCAGACTTTTCTTACAAAACAAAAGCTTTTTTTTTGTATTCGGGAGCCTAAAAATTGCATTTTATATACAATCTTGGTATTGAATTTTTCGGTGGAATGCAATACTTCTACTAACTATAGGTAGATAGTAAAAAAAGTAAAACATTTGCGTGTAATATATAAACTTGGCTTAGTTTTCAAGATTTTCCTATCGGATCTCTTTAGAAAAAAAAACGGATGTTCAGCATTTTAGAGCGTTTTAGAGCTCAGCTAACTCTTTCATCACTAAATATCGTATTTGTTCTTGGTGGTTATAATTAGAATGAAATGCTTATAAAATATATTAAGTATATTCGTCAATTTCACCCTTGTTGATACCTGATATCACGCAATTCCTTCGATACCCCGAATATATTCAACTTTACAATACAGACAAATTGATGCAAAAAGGGAAAATGCAGAATTTCATTTTTAATATAATGAAAGTAATGAAAGAATCATTCAAAACATAAAATCAAATAATTAATAGACCTTCTTTATCCATTGTATAATCAATTTTCTGGATTATACCTGTAATCTATAATGCAAAAATCGTTGTTTTATGGATGATCCTTCAATTTATTTGTTATTTTAAAATCCTTCTTCATGCATTATTCAACTCTCTTTTGTCTAATAGAATATAGCCAATTTCCAATCAAGAGGTTCATCTATATTGTCACGATATATTCAGTAACTTCCTGTTTTAGGTCTAAAATCCCACTTATACAAAAATATATTGGTACCTGCAAAACTTTGTAAAATTTTAACGTTTTCTTCTTGACTTTCCTTGCTTTACTTCTGTTTCTGCCACAGATGGGAAAGATGCAGAGTTTATGGTTTATGTCTTTGTCTTTATCTTTGCTTATAGAAACTCTATAATTAACCTTAAAAAGGAAATTATGAATTATTATTTTAGTTTTCACTAGATATTTCTCATACTATGCCATAACTTTTGTTTTTTCGGTGATATTTCTAAATTGCCGCAGCCTAAATACCTAAGTGATTGAATCGCTCCTATAGATTATCTTCCATGGAGGCTAAAACAGCCTGATCTGCGAAAAGAATTGCGCCTTTATATTATTATCTATTTTAAAATTAGTGGCATAATAGTTTTTAGCGTCTAATGACGTCATTAGTATAAACATTAAGAAGGACACTGTTGTTGAAACTTTTGATTTATTACTATATTACGAATTAATTACTCCAATTTTAATTCTTGTAACTGTTCCTTCATAGAGGCTTTTTATAGGCCCTAGGAAAGTATTTTTCTTTCACTATCCCACAGTAATTTTATTTCTTTTATCGAAGGCTTTTACATAGTCAATAAATATTATATAAGGGGGATTTCTTTTTTACTAGTAAAGATCTAATAAAACGTATCTACATTTTTAATAACTCGTTGTGGTTCTATTATTTTGTTTATTCGATTTTCTAAATTGTCTGTAAACATATTCTAAGCCGAGTATTACAAATTTTTATTTTACTATCAAATAATCACGTATTTTCACACATTTTCTTAGCACAAGCTTCAGCCGGACAAAACTGAAACTTAAATAAAAATAATTCCCAAACAGTTAATGCTACGAAGGAAACTATTTAATAGAAATTTCATATTTTATGAACTACATTGTTCTAGATTATCGTTTCCTGTTTTTGTAGAATTCAAAAATAATGAAGAGGCAATCAAACCTCAAACCTATAATACTACTAAGAGCCCTTTTTGTTAAAATAAAAAGCTATATTTCTTTGCTGCGATCAGTTGATATATTGATCGGTGAACTTTAAAATATAAAGTTGGTAACTATCCAACTTTTCGTATTTGAGTTGTGTTGTTGACAGACACCACACACATATACAAAGACATATGTACATCAATGCCGATGTCTTTCTAAAACTGTTTTTAGCGAGATGTAGACGATCTCAGGTCTTCTATTTCCTTCTAATTTCATTAACGAATGCTCGAGTACAACAAGATTGTTGCTGTACCCAACACAGGTAAGTGGTACAGAAAATAAAAACGCAGCATAGTCCAGTACACAAAACGCTCTAACTGTAGCAAATTGAACCCCCCAGCGTCAGCTGGTAGTTTTATGTCATTCATAACTAGAATATGCTGATTAGAACCCAGATATTTAGCAATAGACTTCGCCGGTATCAACTAATGATTTACACAAATCTAATGAAAATATAACTTTCTGCTAGATATACCAACGACTGTTGGTATAGAATTATTTTCTTTTCACCACTCCTGAAGCAAGAGCAGATTTATGATTTTTTCTGCTAACGCTGTTGATTGATTAACTACTATTTGTCGTGATTAACTGCCTTTTAACAAACTGTTCAAAACAAAACTGTTCCATGAGTTGAAAACACGAAATTCAATTGAATAATTGTGAAGTTTACTTTTTATGGTTGAGTGAATTTGATATCTTAAGAAATTATGTGTCTGCTTATACAGAACAGTAACTGATCGACACTATTCCATCAATAATTTAATTGAGTTTTATTTATGGACGCTCTTTAACTGCTGTGGTCCTTAGCTTCCCATTCTATATTGGGCGTGAAAGATAGCTAATTTTGCTCTGAGACCTCTTTATCAGGCTTGAGGTCTTTTACGTGCCGTAAATCTATGACACGGGACCACCGGCTTTACTTACCTTCCGAAGGAAGCCATACTAAGAATTTTTACGCCCGAAAAAATCCATCGCCCTCCGCCGGGTTTGAACCCGTGACTTGAGGAACTAGAGGCTAGCATAGTAACCACTACATCACGGAGGACGACTATTCATCAAGATGTTCCCCCTGCAACACTTCCTGTGATTGGGAAACCCACTTTCAAAGAGAACAAACATTACAAGTTCGTCAGACTCCAACGTAAAGGGTCTCCAAATGGTGTCCATCATCTACAGTTGAAAATAAATTGAAAATGTTAAGTTAATCTTATAAAAATAAACATTGACATTTATAACTCAAATAGGTGGCAAAACAGGGAAAATAAATCCTGATTCTATAGCTTCCAAGTATCTCAAAACCGGAATATATCTACATAGCTATTGATTTATTACCACTCAGTAAAAAGAAATTTTTCCTAAAATCTGAGTTCTAATGATTACGTTTAAGCATTGAAATGAAAGAGCCTAGATACGTATATTATAGTAACATGGAATAATTCTCGCCTGCTGAAAATGTGTTTGTTGGTTAATTTTTTATTCTTTGGGTACGAAAGCATCTAAGCGTCAGGCAATGCTTACATTAGAGCCAAAAGCCCCACTGGAGTTGTATAACTTCCTCTAGGAATGATTGTTCGCGGAAAGTCATTGTCGTGCGAACACAGAAACTCCAAAAATAAAAGGCTTGTTATCTATGGTGCCCTTTGAGTTGCTCGCTGTTGATAAGAAAACAGGGCGGGGCTTAGTCGTGTTATTTGAATCATTCTTACGTTCATGAACCATGAAGTAGCTAACAACAACAAAGACGGTGTCGGGGAGAAGGGAGAGGCATGCATCTACACAGCAAACGAAAACGAAACAAACACAAAATAACTTAAGAGAAACGAAATCGTTTATCTTTGTCGGGGAGACAGTTTGAGAACAATGGGAGAGTCCTCCTGCTACGAAACACAATAATGGAGAGACGGGGACGACAACTGCACTAAACAAAGTATCACAAACCCGGGCCACTTTAGTTTTGTACCGCGAGAAAATGGGATATAATAATTATTGTAGATATTCCTCCTAATGGTTCCTTGTATGAATGTGCATGACGCTACAGCTTCCGTGATAAATTCCCATGTCTTTTCAGGCTCATTGTTTTATTAAATTTGCTCTTCACCTGGCTAGCAATTAACTTAGAAGATTCCATGGCGCTGGAACCTAACTTTGATAAAAGTGGATGTGCTATAGTGTTTTTGTAACGCGTTCTGTGTGTTTATCCAATAAGTTAACACAACGGAAAAGCTCAGAGAATCTCCAGCTTTTTACTTTTTCTAACACATACCTATAGTGAGTAAAGAAAATTTTGCATTCCACCTAACAATTTGACACCGCAGAGTGGGTAGGTGAATTTGTGTAATTGGGTTTTGGAAAATGTCAGTGATAGAGTACTTGACCCATGCTTAATAGTCTTCTATGACGAAGCATGGTTCCATTTATACAGCGTGGACCATTGAAGCTGAGAATGTACAATATCTCCAAAACTAATGTTGTAGGAAGAAATTCCTTTAATACAAGTTGCTTGATATTATGGGGGAAAGTCATTAGTCGTGTTTTACTTAGAGGACGTTGTGATGGTCATTTTAAGCTCAATTTAAATTCACCCTAATTGTAGTTTCCCATTTAAAACATTAAATTGACTCTAAAATGACCATCATAACATCCTCCAAACAAAACACGACTAATGACATTTATTTTCCCGCATAATATTAAACAACTTTTATTAAAGACATTTATTTCTACAACGCTTAGTTTTTGAGATATTGTACACTCTCAACTTAAATGGTCCACCATGTATGGCTATATTTCACCACAAAATAACAGATATTGGAGTATAAGAAACCCGATTTTACACACGAGATTGCCTTGCATAACGCGAAAATTGGTGTGCAGTAAATGCATACAGAATAATAGGACTTATCTATATAGGACCTATATATATTTTTTTGAACAAACTATAAATGTAGAGAGAAACAGGAAGCCATAGCCGCACCATTTTTTGAACAGCTGTCCGAGTCTGGATTTTTCCAACAAGACTCGGCTTTCGCGCATACCGCTGATTAGTCTTAAATTTAATTCAGGAGATTGTTTGAGATAGGATAATTAGTAGGGATGATACCTCGATACTCTCGATACTCGGTGGTATCGAGGTATATCTAATACTTTGAGATAAAGCTACGATACTTTTTCTATACTTTTACATTTTTAAATTGTATATTATTGAAGCTGTTACATTCAACTTTATGCTAGATAAGAAATACAGTAGTCTTGCCTCGCAAGTGTCCACAAAGAGTTGCTGAACTGTAGTTATTGATAGACCTTGACTGTGTTTCCTGCGACTGAATCAAAGCAGCATTCCATTCTTGCGTTCTAAATAAAAACATGCAAAACAATAGAGGAAGAAGTAGAGGTAGCCATGTAACATGCAGGGTTAACTGAGTTGTGAATGAAGCTGATTTAGCTGACGCACTAAATAATGTTTCTGTAATAGCCTGGCTTGGTGACTCACTGTCACTCGCACTTACAATAAACTACTCTGTTGACCAAAATCTATCAGAAACAAACCAAAAATTCAGAACATATTACGGCGCAAGAACATATTTTTTATTTCCTTCCATCCCTTTGTGTTTATGGAAGTCAAAATCGGATCACGAGCATAGCTTCCAGCTAGGTATATAATGCGACTAATTTCCATATTATGGATAGAAAATAGCCTTTAAAAGAAAGTTTTCAGCAAAAAATATAGTTATATAAAAAGGAGGTAAAGAAATTATTATTATTATTATTATTATTATTATTATTATTATTATTAGCAGCCTTGACTAAGAACAGGGGATGTATAACCTGTGGCATTATCAAGATAAAACATTGCTGCCAATTGGAGAATGCCAAAAAGGAACAATTTTGAAACTAGATACAATACAAAATTGGTTACATGCGTTTATACAGAGAAAACTAAAAATAAGAACATAAAATCAATGAGCAAGCTATCTTCTTTACAGTTTCTTTTATAAATTGAGTATCGAGTATCAAGTATCGGTGCTCAAAATCAGTATCGAGTATCGGGAAATAGTGGTATCGTCTCATCAATAGTGGTTAGTAAAGGATTATGACCTCGTGATCCCCTGATTCAACTCTATGCAATTTTTATCTATGGGGAACATGAAAAACAAAGTGTATACAACAAACCCCCATAAATTGGAATAACTAAAGGAAAACATCAGGTGAGAAATTCACTCAATTTCGTATTGAACTCTCGAGTGTGAATGAAAACTTACTGAGATGTCAGAAGTGTATGGACAGAAGAGAACAACTTTTCCAGCATCTCCTATGATAAGGTTTGTGCTTACTAACATTGTAATTGTAACGTGAGGCACTTGCGGAGATGTTATAACTGTTTCGGCGGGAGTCCGAGTTGCGGCGTCGGCAGGTGAGCCACTGATTCACTGATCACTTCGACTAAGGTATTATTACTAAATAATTATGTAGTTACGTGTATAAAATACTATCTTTAAATATATTAAAATATAGGTAATTTGATATTTGATGCCATTAGAAACAAAATGGGTCCCAATACAGAATCTTGTAGTTCTTCGATAAGGTAAACGCCAATTAGCCTTTACGTAGAAAAAAATGTTCCCTTATATTTTATTTTCTAAAAAATAACTAACGATTTTTATTACAGTAACATTTGTGTAATATCTTTGTGTGACTAATCAAGTTGAATTTTTTGTGATTAACTGTGTAGTCCTCTTCATTCATAACGAATTTTGTACAGTTTTGTAAACTAATACGCCATAAGACATAGACAAATACTTACTAAACGATAAATGAGGATCATTAAAACACACAGTTTATGTCAAAATATTTTGGGATATTAATCATTTCCGTTTTATTTGATACTATTCATTTGAATTTTCTAATACTTTATTCTACGCTTCTGGAAGTGCTCTTTTAGTTCCCGATGTCATGGAAGAGAGTATTGCATTTCGAAATCAGTGTATAGCGACCCCCTTTTTAAAGATTTGACTAACGTCAACCTCCGTATCCTCCCTATACGTAAAACGAGATGCATAATACCACCATTTCAGCAAACCTTTGCTTGTATTAAAGTGAAGTAGGTAGAATAATAATCTTTTCTTTAGGAATATTTCGAAGAGGATATATAGTGAGTAGGGAAAGTAATGCCAGTATAACAAAATCATAATTTTATTCCTCTATTTAACTTAAGGTTCCGAAATTCCTATCTACAAAACCTACAAGAATGCCCATAATCGTTGTTTATTAGAAAAGGTAGTAACATTTTAAGAATTTTCTGTCTGAAGCGCTATATATTTCAATTTATTATAGCTCCATTACTGGCTAGGCATTGATTCAGAGATAAACAGTCGTTTATATAAACACATTTATTTTAGTATACAATCTTCATGTGCTGTGATTATCTGTTTTATTAATGTCATTTTCCACTCTGTTCAGTTTACATCAGTTTTCGGCTTAACTGTTTTTTATATTTTACACGTTTATCCTTTTTTGCTTTTTAGCAAAATACCAGTCTACTTCCTTTTGGCTAAGGCCATGATAATATTCCTCTCTCTTAGCACCTTTCTACTATTTTGTGAAAAGGAAGACAGCCGTATTCACCGAACTTAAGCACTAAATAATAGGAATCCTACTTCTGTGTAACAGTGCCATTTATTAAGTTGCCACCAATAATTTTAATGAAAAGAAGTAACAATCTGTATTTGAAATACATAATACATAAATTAATAATAACAATACTGCATAATATGGTATATACAACGTTTGTAATTTTGATATATCAACTGGCTCTAAAAGGCCGAGTAAATGTATGTAGAAAGGTATTTGACATTTTCACATAAAATTTCTTTTCCGAAAAACTCAATTCTACTTGATATTCAAAGAAGTTCAGCCGCAATTATACAACATGTAACTGCAACACTCCAGTATGCGTTTCCCGCATATGGAATGTTTTGACTTCCAATTAAAATATTAAATTTCAAGTAATATGATGTATAAGATCCTACCATATTATTAAGTGGCATTAAATATTATAGATAGATCTCAGATTATATTAGCAATAATCCTGATAATTTTTGTAGTATTCAAATTCAAATGTTTATTTTAAACTACACATATACTCAAAAGTTACGCTATTTTTTACTATTGTTATTATTCGATAGTAAAAATTGTACAAGTCGACCACATAATGAATGCATGTGTGGGAAGAGAAACTAAACAGTTACGGAATAATTGGGCGGGGCATCGGAAGTACAGTCAGGTAAGAAAACATCCGCAATTCCGAGTTACATTTATTAGCGATGCTGAAGACTTAGAAATAAAATGGGTCCCAATACAGAATCTTGTAGTTCTTCGATAAGGTAAACGCCAATTAGCCTTTACGTAGAAAAAAATGTTCCCTTATATTTTATTTTCTAACAAATAGCTCTAACGATTTTTATTACAGTAACATTTGTGTAATATGTTTGTGTGACTAATCAAGTTGATTCGATATAATTCCGTTTTCATTGTGCAACTGTGCATTCTCCTATCGCCTCTCCCCTCATTCCCCTCTAAGCCCTAGCTTGATGACGTTCGTATAGTCAACAAAACCAGAGTGCCCTTGTCCAAGCGCACTCATATCGTGGCCGACTAATGCTTACAAATACTTAATTTTCTAAAAATTTCAGGTTATTCTTATTTTAAGTTTTCCTTTTTGTTATATATTTATCAGTATTACTCAAACACATTTGTATCGTGTTACAATAGACGTTTAAAATCGTTTTAGTAAATTGTTATTACTATAAGTGGTTGGAGTTTTATTAATTACAAATAATCTTCATGAATTATACAACATCACATAGATAGAAGGAATGCACATGCACTTGAAAAATATTTTATTTAATACTTGAAAATAAACTGAGCAAACACTCACTCACTCCCTCTATCTCTGACACCATGCACACACTTATCATTTTTACTCATACATAAATTCTTTGTGTTAAATATGATTATTATAAAAATATCTTATACCTAATGCCAAGTACTTGTTTTAAATACATACCGAGGGTCAGGCAGTTCAGTCTGTTTAAAATCAAGTCCCAGATTGCTGTCCCCCATATGGAAGGACACAAATACCTCTGTCTCTGCCTGCATGGGGCCAGTTTTCTGATTCCACAAGCCTTCTGCCAGCAACATCCACCTTATGAGATTTCCAGCCTATCTTTCCTTTAAAATATAAGCTTCTCTAACTCATCTAATTTTTATTTCATTATGTAGTTCCAGTGAAAACCTCTGTCTTCATTCAGGTGGTTTATATCATGATGTTGTATATGGTTTCATCACTGCTGTGTCAGTTATCCTTTAATCCGATGTTGCTATAATTCAGCTACCCAACAATGTGGGTGTTCTATATTTATTTAATTCATGACAATTCTTAAGCAACATCTAAGCTTAGCATAAAGCGCATTTCTAGCATCCTACTTCACTTAGACCTCCAGAGTTTGATATATCTCAACTCACCCCATGTTTCCAGAAATTATTGTACTATATTTACGTTATCAATTTTCATCCCATCCCCACAGCCAACTTCCAGGCAACAATGGTCTATTTTAAGTCGAGAAAATAATTTATTGAGTCAAAACGAGTAAACAACTTACATATGAAAAGCTTAGTAATATTCGATATACATAAAGCTGTTTTCTCAAAAAGAGATTTCATTTTCTTTTGTAATAGAACCTCTACAGAATATTTCATAAGCAAGGAATAATGAAAATCAAAGTAAAATTAAAATTAACTAATTTTTAAACAATTCTAGAAAGGTCAAATCTAATACTTTGAAAGAAAATTTTTACAAAAGAGAAGCAACATTTTCAGTCATTGTTGTACAGGATGTGACGTCATTGACAAACATTTTATTTAGTTTCATGAACAATTTTGTTTCATACACAAGGTTTGCCTACTATGGGAACGGTTTAATTGTTGGTTTGTTTAACAGTTTTCTCCAAATTTGCACAACTACTTTAACTAATGAAATTTTAAATATTCCTTACTTATGAAAAACGCTATATGATGTTCGGAATTTAAAAATGGATAGAAATGACGTATTCAAATTTCTTCTAAATATGCGACTAAAGTACTGAGCATTTGTTCTGTATGTCTCCATAACGTAGTGAACTAGAAAAGCTGTTGATGCCTTCGAGTTGTTGTAAGATGTTTTTGGGATTACTTATAATGAGTATGAATATGAATTCAAGAATGAAATCTTATAATTCTGTAGTTACAGTACCACTATATTAGTTTGTAATATACCAATAATTATGCGTAGCTTTCAATATAAATGAGTAAAAATATAAAAAAAAATTATTTTGTAAATTGTTGTACGGCGGTGAGAGCACACCACAATCCTTTGTAGCTATATTCAGTTCTCTTTCTTGTTGCTTTATTTTTCAGGCATAAAACGGCGATATAGTACTATTTTCCTTTAGCCCGTTTTGCTTTTCACTTCATTACTCTGTAAGCTCTGTGTTTTAACCTTTTTTAGCATAACAGAGTATGATTTCGAGAATCCTTTTAACAGTTTCCAGCAATCTTTGCTCCAGAAGTTTGTATCGAATTTGGAATTCAAAAAAGCAATATGAAGGAATAATGAGAAATGATACAGAAATGAGAAAACTAACGTTTCAGGACTTGAAAGAAGAAAATATTCAGCCTGAGGCACGAAGAAACGAGTACGGCGGAAGTGAATATTTTATCTCTACTGAAATAAATCGTCTCTTAATAATTCAATACATAGAAAGTTTAAACCTAGAGACGAAAATGGTTCGAGGCTTTCTTTATCATATGGCATGTTAAGCGACTAAAATAGATTTTAAAAAATCCTGGCCTGTTAGGCAACCAGTAATACAGAAGTCAGCTGTTCATTTCCCGCCATCACAAGCCGATGAGCAGGTTCAGTCACCAGTCACCGATTCTGTAATGCAGATTTTAATAAACTTAGTCGAAGACCTTCAAGCTTGTATTCTGATAAAATGCAACGTTTCTGTTCTTAAGGTAACAACAATGTGATTCTTTTATTAGTACTTATTTAATGTTCTGAGATTAATATAATTTGTAGTAATTAATATGCTGACATTATAACCATTACTAAGGGAATCATTAAACTAAAATATTTCCACTGAAATGTGAATTATCAGAGCCTCTTTTACAAATGTTACTTTTGCAAGGTAATACTTTCTGAATATAACGTTTTGAAAGTGCACAATACGTGCAGACGCAAACGATTTTTATAGATAATTGTATTCTTATGTAAGTTTAATATTAATTTTTAGAAGCATTTATAACATAGGAGACAGGCGGAAACATAACGTTCGCTGGGAAAAACAGACCTTTTTGGATAAACAATAGGCAAGCTTTCTCTAAGGCGCCAGAATGTAGATGGTCAGAAGTCTTTGTAGCTGCGGCATACATGACCAGGTCAAAGTCCCTAGGATTTTATGTCAAAGTAAAGATTTTTAGTAAAAAAGTGTTTTATCTTGAGATCGCATAAGTTCTCATGGGAACATTTTATATTTCAAAAACGTGTGAGAAAGTTAAGTGTGGAGGTTTCTGTAAGTGTGAAGGTAAATATTACAATCACCAATAGAAAAACCACACTATTTTAATGGAATTATGTCAACGAATAATATTAAAGGAAGCTATCACGTAACCGGTAAGGAAAAACTAAAATTATATGGCGAGCTCTGAAATACACGAGTAAGATTATTTGCATTTTGTGAACACGTGGAGATAAACACGTAAAACACTTGCGTTTTGGAAGTACGCGGAGACAGACATATAAAGCACTTGTAATTTGAAAGTATACATAAGTGGACCCGTAAAACGTATTACTTGGGAGTGCGTAAAAACGGGCAATGTAATAATAAAGTGGAACTACGCGATGTTATGTAGTGCTGGCAAACGTGAAGTTTTGTGTAAAGGAAGTTGGCAAACAATTCGCGAACTTTCTGACGCGAGGATATAAATATTTGTGTGGCAGGATCGAACCGCGGGAGTGGAGCGAAAGGGAACAAAATAAAGAGCATATGTATAAAGTTATTTAGCTACATACGTCATCTTTATTGGGCATCAGAAAACACGACCTGAGATACGAATCCATCATTACCTCTCAAGTACATCCTGTATCTCTACCTCTCCTTCCCTCCTCTAAGAAGGTAGCTTAACCCAGTTTTCATTCCTGAAGGAATAGGTACGGTAAAACATGTTTATTTGTCTTACTTTGGGAATGTAACAAACATTATTTTAGACTGAAAAATTTAAGTTAAAAGAGCGAATATTTTCCTTCACAAAGAATGAACATTTTATCACTGTATTCATTTGAAAAGTAACACTTTGCCTTTTCCCTTCAAATATTTTCAGAATAGAAGGAATTTCACTATTGTGCACAAAAGTCAATTCTGCTGTTTTATTGTATTTGAAATTTTCCTAAAAAGCTACTGAATATTTAAAATTATTAATAAACATACTATAAATATAATGTAGTCTTACTCATTTGATTCGAAAAAGAGAATTATTTTTCTTCGGCATGTATAAAAATTCTCAATGTTACTTACAGTTATTTAGTGTTTTGCTGCTGAGATAGTTTTACAGCACCAAAGTTATTCTAAGAATGAGCATCTCCAAAAACATAAAGCTCGAGAGGAGTCGGGTCACCGAAAGAAGTCTTATATTCGGGATTCTATGCTTATATTGGAAAGAGAGTCAGGCGACGAGTAAACAGTGTTATTTTTTCATCCCTAATTCAATTTAATACAAGTTTATGCAAAATAAGAAACAGAATATCCTCTAAAGCAAAATGCATGCCTTTAACCGTGAAGTAACTCAGCAGTAATAATGAACTCAGTATCCGCCAAGTAGATCCATGTCTCTGAAGAGTCATTTCAAATGCAGTAAGCAGGCGTTAGCACTTCACGCCGTAGCACGGAATAGAAACAATTTCTATACGTATTTACGTAAATGTCGAAATTATATTTTCTTACCAGCATTACTAAATAGTTTACATACAGAGCGTTTCATCATGGAAAGTAAGAAATTTGTGGATTAAGCTTCTCTCACTCCGTCTTATATACAATATGAATCAGCTCACCCTGTTTGTTTTATCTATGCAACCCCCAGATAATAGTTATACTTGAAAACATTGATCGTTTTTTTAAGCAATAATTCACTTTGTAGCTATAGTTTTCCGAACCATTTAATCGTTTTTGTGCCCATCTAGCATCAATCTTGAGACGTTGCGGTAACTTCTACGTTACCTTTTCGTAGACTTGAAAGCAGTTATTTCGTTCAACAGTGGCTCATAAAATGTTTGCTGAACTTAATTAGTCTATAAACTAATATGGTCAATAGTTATATATACTAATAAAGGCTTGAGACGAGATCTGAATCCATATAAACATTGCTATGTCCATTCGTCTTTGCGCGTAAAACAATTCACTAACTATTACAAGTGTGGGGTTGAAATTTTTATAATGTGAAAATTTGACATATCAGATTGAAATCAGTATAGACTTATGGGAAATTTTTATGGAGAGCCCTCTAAAAATGTAGAACATATAGGCAAACCGTTCCATGTACGGTGTTGAAATTTCTATATGAAATTCTGAAGAAACGTTGTTGAAACTTTTTGGATGCGACTGAAAGTAGTACTAACTAAGGGTATTTTTAAACAGAGGCTTGTGTATTTTATGATTTAGGATTATTTAAAAATATCTACATAAATATGAATAATGCCACTGCATTATTTGCACTGTTAAACTAACTATCTTGAGTTTAAATATATGTTTATTGATACCATAGTAATTTAGCACATAATTTCTTCTCTGAAACTCAAAAGTTCTTGAGGTTTTTCCATGCATGATATTACATGATAGCAATGCAGCATCTGAGCTACACAAACCATGAACATAATCAAATAAATATATTTAGTTAATAACATACAACTAGCTCTAACTCTAGTTCTCTCTCTTCTTACTAATAACATAAATAGACATTTTGCTTAGTTGTAGCAGTACCTATATAGGTAATGATAATGTTTCCGCAGAGTCATACCATCCATTTAACTACATGAAAATGGATTCGCAGAATTTGTGGATTGTCCCGAATACTAGTCGACATATACAGAAATAATATTATTCAGGGAAGGTAATTATTAAATCCTAAAAGTATTAAAATAAGACTGACTTATCAATAATTACTCTGTTATCTGCTGATAATCAGATAATGTTAGCTGACTCCGAAAATGATCTGCAAGAAAATGTAACATAGTTCTGGTAAACTTCAATTTGAAAATCTCGGTCAGTAAAACCAAAGTAATGCCCATGGAAGCAAAACACAACAAAAGAACTAAAATTGTGATAAAAGACCAGATAACAGAACAAGTTTGGGACGTGACATAACAGTTTATAATTTAAATCAAGGTCTAGATAATAATAGACTGAAATATAATTCAATAAATGGATGTATTAATAGATACTTGAAAATCAAAGAGGAAGGAGGTCAAACTCAGACTACATAATGTGGTACCCAAATTAATGTTATATACCTCTGGTAGCGAAACTTGAGTTGTGAAGAAGAAGAAAGGCAAAAATAAAATTGAAAGCGCAGAAACTGGATTCACAAGAAGCTTACTGGGGGTATCTATAAGTGATAGAATGAGAAGTGAAGATATAAGAAAGGAACTAGACATAAAACATAGAATAGTACAAGAGATAATTGAATATCAAAATAACTGGCAAGAGCATGTTAACCGAATGCCCTCTGACAGACTACTGAAGTAAACTTTTATTTATAATCCAAAAGGAAAACGAGATATACGACGGCCGAGGAGCAGATGGAAATATAAATTTAAATTAATCCTTTGGAGCGGAAGCGGATTAAATTCCCAATCCTTGTAGAGGTATGATAATAATGATGATAATATTATAATAATAATAATAATAATAATAATAATAATAATAATAATCTCACAACATACGGTTCCACAGACACGTGCACTTATGTGGATAAGCAATAAATTTGGCTACGTTACAAAAGTGTAGGCTTTAATTTTTTTGAATGACAATTTTCACTTCATGTGATGGTATTCCAGAAAATTGGCCTACAAATACAAGAAGGAACATACTTTACATATTTATTTCTAATGAACGACAATAGATGGCAACACATGCGATACATCACAGAATAGAGAAAGGTTCAAAGTTTTATTTTATGTGTTCAAATTAGCACCATTCCTTATGCGAGGGCGACCAGTGCTTTTCCGTTTGTATACGCCACCATTTTCTACGAATTTATTGTTATAAATTCCAAATTTTTTATGACGAGGTGGCTCGTTGTTGAACTTCGTCAACCAATAAATGATTATTGTATGGATAACCCATTATATTATTATATAATTATATTATATTATTATTATAGCGCGCTGCAATGAAACAGTGGATTCACTCTTTGCGTAATGCAGCACCAAAGACGACTTTTCCTGTGACGTCGCCATTTTCTCGTAAACAAACACAGTGACGCTGTAGACACTTAATGGAACTAATAGGTGGGGCTTAAAACATTGAACTTTCCTCTATTCAATGATGTGTTGTATGTGTCCGCTATCTTTATGGTTTATTAGAAACAAATATGTAAATGCTGTTCCTTCTTTTTATATAACCCTGTATTGTGTAAACTAAACGAAATATTCCAATGTAATAAATGGCAAATGTTACTTTTGCAAGGTAATACTTTCTGAATATAACGTTTTGAAAGTGCACAATACGTGCAGACGCAAACGATTTTTATAGATAATTGTATTCTTATGTAAGTTTAATATTAATTTTTAGAAGCATTTATAACATAGGAGACAGGCGGAAACATAACGTTCGCTGGGAAAAACAGACCTTTTTGGATAAACAATAGGCAAGCTTTCTCTAAGGCGCCAGAATGTAGATGGTCAGAAGTCTTTGTAGCTGCGGCATACATGACCAGGTCAAAGTCCCTAGGATTTTATGTCAAAGTAAAGATTTTTAGTAAAAAAGTGTTTTATCTTGAGATCGCATAAGTTCTCATGGGAACATTTTATATTTCAAAAACGTGTGAGAAAGTTAAGTGTGGAGGTTTCTGTAAGTGTGAAGGTAAATATTACAATCACCAATAGAAAAACCACACTATTTTAATGGAATTATGTCAACGAATAATATTAAAGGAAGCTATCACGTAACCGGTAAGGAAAAACTAAAATTATATGGCGAGCTCTGAAATACACGAGTAAGATTATTTGCATTTTGTGAACACGTGGAGATAAACACGTAAAACACTTGCGTTTTGGAAGTACGCGGAGACAGACATATAAAGCACTTGTAATTTGAAAGTATACATAAGTGGACCCGTAAAACGTATTACTTGGGAGTGCGTAAAAACGGGCAATGTAATAATAAAGTGGAACTACGCGATGTTATGTAGTGCTGGCAAACGTGAAGTTTTGTGTAAAGGAAGTTGGCAAACAATTCGCGAACTTTCTGACGCGAGGATATAAATATTTGTGTGGCAGGATCGAACCGCGGGAGTGGAGCGAAAGGGAACAAAATAAAGAGCATATGTATAAAGTTATTTAGCTACATACGTCATCTTTATTGGGCATCAGAAAACACGACCTGAGATACGAATCCATCATTACCTCTCAAGTACATCCTGTATCTCTACCTCTCCTTCCCTCCTCTAAGAAGGTAGCTTAACCCAGTTTTCATTCCTGAAGGAATAGGTACGGTAAAACATGTTTATTTGTCTTACTTTGGGAATGTAACAAACATTATTTTAGACTGAAAAATTTAAGTTAAAAGAGCGAATATTTTCCTTCACAAAGAATGAACATTTTATCACTGTATTCATTTGAAAAGTAACACTTTGCCTTTTCCCTTCAAATATTTTCAGAATAGAAGGAATTTCACTATTGTGCACAAAAGTCAATTCTGCTGTTTTATTGTATTTGAAATTTTCCTAAAAAGCTACTGAATATTTAAAATTATTAATAAACATACTATAAATATAATGTAGTCTTACTCATTTGATTCGAAAAAGAGAATTATTTTTCTTCGGCATGTATAAAAATTCTCAATGTTACTTACAGTTATTTAGTGTTTTGCTGCTGAGATAGTTTTACAGCACCAAAGTTATTCTAAGAATGAGCATCTCCAAAAACATAAAGCTCGAGAGGAGTCGGGTCACCGAAAGAAGTCTTATATTCGGGATTCTATGCTTATATTGGAAAGAGAGTCAGGCGACGAGTAAACAGTGTTATTTTTTCATCCCTAATTCAATTTAATACAAGTTTATGCAAAATAAGAAACAGAATATCCTCTAAAGCAAAATGCATGCCTTTAACCGTGAAGTAACTCAGCAGTAATAATGAACTCAGTATCCGCCAAGTAGATCCATGTCTCTGAAGAGTCATTTCAAATGCAGTAAGCAGGCGTTAGCACTTCACGCCGTAGCACGGAATAGAAACAATTTCTATACGTATTTACGTAAATGTCGAAATTATATTTTCTTACCAGCATTACTAAATAGTTTACATACAGAGCGTTTCATCATGGAAAGTAAGAAATTTGTGGATTAAGCTTCTCTCACTCCGTCTTATATACAATATGAATCAGCTCACCCTGTTTGTTTTATCTATGCAACCCCCAGATAATAGTTATACTTGAAAACATTGATCGTTTTTTTAAGCAATAATTCACTTTGTAGCTATAGTTTTCCGAACCATTTAATCGTTTTTGTGCCCATCTAGCATCAATCTTGAGACGTTGCGGTAACTTCTACGTTACCTTTTCGTAGACTTGAAAGCAGTTATTTCGTTCAACAGTGGCTCATAAAATGTTTGCTGAACTTAATTAGTCTATAAACTAATATGGTCAATAGTTATATATACTAATAAAGGCTTGAGACGAGATCTGAATCCATATAAACATTGCTATGTCCATTCGTCTTTGCGCGTAAAACAATTCACTAACTATTACAAGTGTGGGGTTGAAATTTTTATAATGTGAAAATTTGACATATCAGATTGAAATCAGTATAGACTTATGGGAAATTTTTATGGAGAGCCCTCTAAAAATGTAGAACATATAGGCAAACCGTTCCATGTACGGTGTTGAAATTTCTATATGAAATTCTGAAGAAACGTTGTTGAAACTTTTTGGATGCGACTGAAAGTAGTACTAACTAAGGGTATTTTTAAACAGAGGCTTGTGTATTTTATGATTTAGGATTATTTAAAAATATCTACATAAATATGAATAATGCCACTGCATTATTTGCACTGTTAAACTAACTATCTTGAGTTTAAATATATGTTTATTGATACCATAGTAATTTAGCACATAATTTCTTCTCTGAAACTCAAAAGTTCTTGAGGTTTTTCCATGCATGATATTACATGATAGCAATGCAGCATCTGAGCTACACAAACCATGAACATAATCAAATAAATATATTTAGTTAATAACATACAACTAGCTCTAACTCTAGTTCTCTCTCTTCTTACTAATAACATAAATAGACATTTTGCTTAGTTGTAGCAGTACCTATATAGGTAATGATAATGTTTCCGCAGAGTCATACCGTCCATTTAACTACATGAAAATGGATTCGCAGCATTTGTGGATTGTCCCGAATACTAGTCGACATATACAGAAATAATATTATTCAGGGAAGGCAATTATTAAATCCTAAAAGTATTAAAATAAGACTGACTTATCAATAATTACTCTGTTATCTGCTGATAATCAGATAATGTTAGCTGACTCCGAAAATGATCTGCAAGAAAATGTAACATAGTTCTGGTAAACTTCAATTTGAAAATCTCGGTCAGTAAAACCAAAGTAATGCCCATGGAAGCAAAACACAACAAAAGAACTAAAATTGTGATAAAAGACCAGATAACAGAACAAGTTTGGGACGTGACATAACAGTTTATAATTTAAATCAAGGTCTAGATAATAATAGACTGAAATATAATTCAATAAATGGATGTATTAATAGATACTTGAAAATCAAAGAGGAAGGAGGTCAAACTCAGACTACATAATGTGGTACCCAAATTAATGTTATATACCTCTGGTAGCGAAACTTGAGTTGTGAAGAAGAAGAAAGGCAAAAATAAAATTGAAAGCGCAGAAACTGGATTCACAAGAAGCTTACTGGGGGTATCTATAAGTGATAGAATGAGAAGTGAAGATATAAGAAAGGAACTAGACATAAAACATAGAATAGTACAAGAGATAATTGAATATCAAAATAACTGGCAAGAGCATGTTAACCGAATGCCCTCTGACAGACTACTGAAGTAAACTTTTATTTATAATCCAAAAGGAAAACGAGATATACGACGGCCGAGGAGCAGATGGAAATATAAATTTAAATTAATCCTTTGGAGCGGAAGCGGATTAAATTCCCAATCCTTGTAGAGGTATGATAATAATGATGATAATATAATAATAATAATAATAATAATAATAATAATAATAATAATAATAATAATAATAATAATAATAATAATAATAATCTCACAACATACGGTTCCACAGACACGTGCACTTATGTGGATAAGCAATAAATTTGGCTACGTTACAAAAGTGTAGGCTTTAATTTTTTTGAATGACAATTTTCACTTCATGTGATGGTATTCCAGAAAATTGGCCTACAAATACAAGAAGGAACATACTTTACATATTTATTTCTAATGAACGACAATAGATGGCAACACATGCGATACATCACAGAATAGAGAAAGGTTCAAAGTTTTATTTTATGTGTTCAAATTAGCACCATTCCTTATGCGAGGGCGACCAGTGCTTTTCCGATTGTATACGCCACCATTTTCTACGAATTTATTGTTATAAATTCCAAATTTTTTATGACGAGGTGGCTCGTTGTTGAACTTCGTCAACCAATAAATGATTATTGTATGGATAACCCATTATATTATTATATAATTATATTATATTATTATTATAGCGCGCTGCAATGAAACAGTGGATTCACTCTTTGCGTAATGCAGCACCAAAGACGACTTTTCCTGTGACGTCGCCATTTTCTCGTAAACAAACACAGTGACGCTGTAGACACTTAATGGAACTAATAGGTGGGGCTTAAAACATTGAACTTTCCTCTATTCAATGATGTGTTGTATGTGTCCGCTATCTTTATGGTTTATTAGAAACAAATATGTAAATGCTGTTCCTTCTTTTTATATAACCCTGTATTGTGTAAACTAAACGAAATATTCCAATGTAATAAATGGCAATCGACAGCAGCGTTTCACACAACCCCAATTTTATAGTGTCATATGCGAGATGTTTTAGCTTTGCCGCTAGTTGGCGCCAAAGTTCAAGATGTTTACTGGTGATTTCAATTTTTTAAGCAGTATAAGGTTTTAAGTCAGTGATGCTCACAGACTAGAAGTGGCTTGTGTTGATGATGTCAATAGTTAAACCTTAAAAATACATAGGACGAGAAGAAAAAGAACAAAATATAATAAGTAGTTGTGAGCTGAAATCCGTTAATTCATTCCTACAAATTAATCGCTTGAAACATTATATTTTACTGTTAGTGCAAAGACAAGTAAAACAAACAGCAAAAAAACCAGGATACTTTAAGTTATCACATCATATTTGGTTTAGAAAAATTCTTGGTGATCAAGCTATACTAAAGAAATGAAAAATCAAAATCACTTGTATAAAATCCATTTTCTTGGTACGAGAAGCTATCTATCGGCTATTCACTGTCATGTCGTGTTTTTTACGAAATATACGGCCTATTATATTATTAATAAATGGTTTTCTATGGTTGTTTAGAGAACTGGTTCTTTCTACACGAGAATTGACTATAAAATCGTTGTGTAGTTACAGGCAGATAAAAAACACAAGTATATTTGTTTATATTTATATTTTCCCCCTAAAATGTGTTAAATATCGTAAGCAGTGGAGTACTGCTTTCAATAAATATATTTATTTTAATATGAAATTAAGCATTTTCGTAAAACAATCCAACCATTTAATATTAATGTATGATGGGCACCTGAATACTATGCTCGGTTATTCTATTTTTTACTTAAAAGCTTTCTAATTAAAAAGAAGCAAATATTGAGCAACGGTTGTTTCCTCTTTTTATTCCACCTCTTTAGACCCTCTTCATAAATGCAGCACAAGTGAATTTTCATTAACGTTCCTCATACACTACCAAAATCCGTCGGTTTTATGGTTAGTGCGAGCATTTCAGAACCACAATTCTACGCTCCCTGTTTAATATAAAAACTCCTAAAGCGTATTCTTCCCTCCCGTTTCTGCAGTCCATTCTTAGTGTTGCACAAAGCTAATATATACAGTACGCATTCAGCACCCTTCCAGAAAGCCTCGCTAATTATGTTTACAAATTCAAAGCAAGCACTAAATCGACCTCTGAAAGAGAACAAAGAGCCCTTAGGGGCCTATACTGGCACTTGTAGAAAAATTAAGTTTGTTCCATATATAGTTTTGTTCATGTTTTCCTTACCGTTGACTGTAATGTTTTATATCTGATTCTGTGTTCTCATTGTGAAGTAAATCGATCTTTGTGCAATCTTTTCCATTAGTAAACTACCTCTTTTATACAAAATAAAGTCTGATCCTACGTTTACAGGAACTCATGTTAAACTTCGGCTTATAAATACTACAGAAATAGATTTTTATTATTATTAAAAACTTATTACAAAGTTATATCAATTATATCATATAATCTTAATATTTAAATAATAGTTCTATAATTTATTTTTTGTTCTCTTGGATACATTTTAGGAAATAGAACGTTCTTCTCCCATATTAAATTGCATTTTGTTATTTATAAGCTCTTTGAAATATCACTTAAAGCTTTAAAGTATACGTATATTCAACAATATTAGTGTTAGTGCATAATACTATAGTGCATAATTAATGTTTCCTGCATACAGTTTAATTAAAACTAATTTAACTAGTCTTACAATAGGAGTTTTAAGACAGATAAACACAACTTGGGTCGCTACTATAATGCAGAAAATTGAGTCTCTCAGTATTTGAATATATAAATAAAGAAAAAAAAAAGGAAAATGTAACCTTTTAAAAGCATATTTCTAAAAAAATGGCAATCACATCACCAACAGACTCACTCCATTAACCTGAACCTCAATCTTTCGGCTATGATTGTTTGGTTACGTTAAAGAACGGGTTTGGTGACTCAACTACCCTACAATTTTTCTTACAACGAATTCGAAGTTCCTGATTGAAAGTGGCTGTAAACAGAGTCAGAAAGAGTATGGTTCACTGCGTATAAAATTAATCCTAACACATTCTCAACTTCTGTGTAAACTGAATCCTACTATTTGGTCAACATAGTGATACGTTTAATTTCTTCATATTTCAATGATTACAAAGTCTTAAATTTTGAAGATGTGTTTGAAGGATGCTGTTTTTCAGGTCTCTGTAATGCTTATTCCTTTATGTACAAGGGTAGTTCCAGAAGTACCCGACCTGACGTATATATAGCGGTTGTTGTTTCAAACAAATAACTACGGTAGAAAGTAACATCCTTATAATGCTTAAGTTCGAAGTTTGACGATGCTACGTTGTTCAGTAATTGTTTGGCAGCCATTAATAGTGAACCTCCCAGCGAATTTGTAAATATGGATAAAACTGGCCATCCTGGTGTGATACAATAGTTTTATTTGAAAAATCTTAGTCCAACAAATATTAAAGTTGAGCTATATTCTACTCTGAGGGAGTGTTCTTCTTCATTTACAACAGTAAAATACTGGGTGGCAGAGTTTAAGCGAGGCTGTACGAGCTGCCAAGGCGAACATAGCAGTGGTCGCCCAAATGAGGTGTCCATGCCAGAAATTGTGAAGAAAATGCACAAAATGGTATTGGATGACCGTCGACTGAAAGTACCTGAGACATCGTAGGCATTTCAAAAAGTGCTGTACATCGCATACTGACTGAAAATTTGGACATGAGATACTTATGCACAAGATGAGTGCCGCGTTTACTCACAATGGAACAAAAGCAGCGTCGTGAGGATGCTTCAGTCGAGTGTTTGGTGATGTTTCGCTGCAATAAAGCCGTGTTTTTGCGTCGATTTATAACCATTGATGAAACATGAGTCCATCACTTCACACCCGAGACAAGGAACAGTCAAAACACTGGATTGAAAGGGGAGAATCGGCTCCAAAGAAGACGAAGAGAGTTCCATCTGCAGGCAAAGGTCATGGCGTCAGTTTTTTGGGATGCGCGAGGGATAATTTTCATTGATTATCTTCAAAAAGGAAAAGCAATCAATGCCGAGTATTTTTCAAATTTAATGCAGCGTTTGAATGACGAAATCAAGCAAAAACGGCAGCATTTAGCAAAAAAGAAAGTTCTGTTTCATCAAGACAATGCACCAGTTCACTCATTCATTATCACCATAGCCAAAATCAATTCGAGTTTCTTCCTCATGCACCCTATTCGCTAGACTCAGCCCCCTCTGGTTATTTTCTGCTTCCAGGTTGAAGAAATGGCTTGGTGGTAAGAGATTTGCCAACAAGGAAGAGGTGGAGTTTGCAGATGATAGCTATTTTTATCAATGTTGAAATAGGACAATATTAACAGTGAAGAGTCAATTGATAAAATAAATGAGTCGAAATTGTAATAAAAGCCTTCACTTACATCATGATGGTAAAAGATGGACGATCGTTTTGAGGCTTCAAGGCCCCATCATCGGCAGGAGACGACTATTTTGCAGAAAACGACGGTTCTCACTATAAACAGTGTTTCGAAGCTATTGAACATCGCTGGGAAAAGTGTATAGAGCTGAAAAGAGACTATGTAGAGAAACAAAGATTTTTCTCCAAAATGTTTGTGTTTTCTTTGTTAGGTCGGGTATTTCTGGGACAGCTCTCGTATAATATGCACCTTAGTATTTATTATAAGAAATAAATTATTATATTTCAAAATACTTCAGAAGTCATCTTAACTCCTTCAGACTGTGAAGCATCTTCGAGTACCACTCATCACAGGTCGGGCAAAAAGAGGAAGCAATAGTATTGAGTTATCTTTCAGAAGACTAAAACCTCTTCTCTGTAACATTATTATGCCAATATCGTACTGATAATGTGTGTGAAAGACTTCACAATGTATTTTAATCCCTGCTAAGGCACTATGTTCCTTCCTTATTCCTGACATCAGAATAAGTAAAAGGACACAGACTGTCATTATTACTTTTAGCTTTGCAGCTTGTATTCAAAATTCTCCTTGCAACGCAATTTGAATCAGAATAGGCTCAGATATAAAGTTTATCTCAACCTTAAAAGACAGATGTAGGTAAGTGGGATATCTTTGTCAATATCTAAAGCATACATGTTGCCAACCATACATGTTGTAAACATTCAGTTGTTATAAATTTTGAGCTTTGAATACATTATACTGTGCAGAATATTTTTCTCTGTCTAATTACATCAGCTCTTATAGATTTTTGTGGACACAAATTTCTAAAGAAAACCAGTTTTTTTAGTAAAACTCCGATATTTGCTGTTGCTATACTTATCACGCAGCAACTAATAAACTAAAGGCTAGAATTTAACAATGTTTTTAGCTAGATTAATCTAGTGTGTTGATACTGCCAAGTTTATCTACCTTTAATAAGATGAGCGTTATAATTTTTTAAATTAAATATTTTCGAAAAATTTGCTAAGTAGTAGAAAATTCAGCCAGCGAGAAACTTTATTGCAATTGGATTTATGACAGGAACCAAGCGAGAGAAAATGTTGAGGAGGATGGAGACAGTTTTTAAAAGAAGTAGGAATCCTATAACTAACTGCATTTATTGTGTATGACCAACAAAGGTAATCCATCTATTCAGCAACAGGCCAGGCGCTACGTAGAATTCAGTAAATGTTAATATCAGTTGAAAACAAGTGAGTACGTTTATAGGTGAAGTATTACGGGTGATATTTTACGTAAATGTTTATGGTTATGGAGAGAGAAACTAGAAAGAGACGAAATGTTGGTAAAACAAGAAGAGTAATAATGAATGTTTCAGGTTGTTATTCATGTAAAATAAATGTTATTAAGGCAGTAAAAGAAAGTCTATCCTGTCAGAAACAGTGGTGTATAGGATAAAAAAGTAACGAATGAAATAACCTCTATGGACCCATCAGAATGAATGCAATAAAGGATGAGGGAAACACAAGCACGCTAGATTAATGCAAAGCGGAGTATGGCACGCCGTTCATTCTTTACTGTTTCAAAACATTCCACTCACGTTTAAGATAATTTTTCAAGGATAAACAGGATAACCTACCAGATTATAACTTTTATCATTTTATTTCTGTATATTTCTTTGATATATATATTCCAAACCCGTAAAATTGTATTTCGAAGAAATAAAAATAAAAACAGACAAAATGCAAATGAAAATTAAATGTCATACAATTGCCTATGATAATAGTGCAAATATTTCACTATTTGGTGATGTATCATTCACAAAATGACATTAAATTGGTAGATGATCGCAGTTGAGCGCCAAATTTGCGAGCGTACGTATAGTACAAGTGGCAAGAGTATTATCCTGTATTGTCTTTTAAGTGTGAGACGCTATATATGTAGCATAATGTATGTTCCCAGATATTCCTTATTTTTTGTTGTATCTGTTGCAGTTACATTACTTATTAATTGCGCTTATACATATATTTTGTTTTGAATTTTGTGTAAAATAAACGATTTCACTTTTAAAAGCTTTTATCGAACAAAAAAAGTAATTGCTGTGAATATAAGTACGTACAGCGTGTTTACAAAACATGAACTAAAAGAAATTATACTGCGTCGAAAGAGTATTTCTGGAACCATATTTTGTAAGTAATGCGTAATAGCCATACAGCCTCCTGTACACAACGCCACTTTAAATTATTTATAGATAAGCGGATGAATGTTGTAAATATTTGCCAGACATGGTTACAAGTATATTTTCCTGCAGGTACATAGCAGTATGCAGTTGGGTGAGACTACAGACAACTGCCTAAAATTCATATAATATATTAGACTTCATATTACGTGCTCTTTGCACGGGTCGTGACAAAAAACAAACCACCACAATGTTTTGAAGTGTACTGCTTAATGTATTAGTAAATGTAAATACACAACAGCCACAACATGTTTGTTTGATACGAATTATAAGTTTTTGTTGCCTACAAAAAATTTAAAAGAATGAAGAAAATCTCATAGTCTAATGACAGAATATTCAATATATGGTTTTAATCATTATGCAGATATGATAATATTTTAAACAGTATCTGTTAAGCCCGTTTTGAGAAAAAATTTAGTGAAAACTTTACATATCAGGAAGGGGAAAATTCTTTTAGTTTTTGTATTATACTGTTCACACACAAATAGTGGGATAGAGAGAGATTTTTCGTATTGAGGGGACCTCAAAACATGTAATTGTGGTGAAATTATAAGTGAAATGCAGTAATTCTTGTCTCTAGATTCCTATTCGACGGAGAGAATAAAAATACTTTAAAAGAAAAAAAAACTACTAGTATTAAAGACTTAAAATTTTGTGATTGCATTTAGCCTTGATATAGGTATTTTGGGTAAATATTTTAAATAAACTATATGGTGAAAATAATATCTATTTAGAAATTCCGCTTCCTTCAATGAAGGCTCCTAAACACAAAGTTTATCAAGATGCAAAGTATTAAAATAGCAATCAAGTGATTGATTCCTACTAAAACAGATTAATATGCCATAGTATATTCATATAGCATATATAAATGATTAGATAATTTCGCAGACACAAAATGGAATTCATAAATAACATATCTAAAATTACGACAGTAATCCTTAGAAGTAAGCCAAATATGGTTTAAAAAGTTCAGGGATTAAATCTCTTAGAATTTCTTGAAATTTTTAAAATGTAATATTCAAATCTCGTCTCTGAATGATTAAGTATTTATCCAGTTTTTGATAACGCTCATTCGTGTTTGTAGTGCTGCATATCACACCGATTCTCCGTTGAAACTAAGAGAAGCGTAGCTAACTAGAAAGAAGTGCAAACTGATCGGAAAGGGAGAAAAAGAAATAGACTACAAGCGACCTGGTTTTCCTCGGTCTGCAAGCTGCCTGGCCGTGCGTCCCCTCACAAGAAAACCTAACGCTGCGGTGTTGCACTGGTATATAATTAATGCCACAGAGAAAACAAAAATCACATCAAACGTACGGGAGATAATGTTGGTGTTTGTGCAGTGCCGGTATAATTAGGAGTACATATCTCATTCTGTTCATTAGTGTCTACTCTCCTAGTTCAATATTTAATGATGGAACATTGTCAGGTATAACAACACACATACATAAATACAACACGCTGCACTACATTCAACTATTTTCTTTCGATTCTCATTAATTTTAATACATTTATTAAACATATAAATGACGCCCAAAACGAAAAGTAATTCTTTTAAATTTCACCATAGAAATTATTACGCAGGCATTTAACATTCTGCGATACTTTTCATATTTAACTGCACAGATTATAATTCAAATTTCCTTAATAAATTACATTAATGAATAAAATGATACTAGTATGCATAATTGAATTAATTAATATTTTTAATACTGCATATTTAAGAATACATGCCCTTCTCTTTCACTCTAAAAATTTGAGAATAACAGAAATTATAGATAGCACAGATAGCGATAAAAATACATTATTTTTGGGTACTAAAGCCAAATATTACATCTAACATATTTATCTGGCATTACGTAAGCTAACAATAAAACTGTGACAAACTTTTTGGGAATTCTGTTTTTATTTAATAAATCGTTGTTTGTACATCCGAGTCTGGGCATGTAATTTTGAAATTTATTGTTTTCAACCATTAATCATATACAGTATGAAATATGCATTGACCACTAACCACAAATAAAACAATACATGGAAGAAATAGATACCTAATAATATTAGAACAAGTTTATATGTCTATTTGTTTAACATAAATTCATGTAGAATATTAAATGCTTAAATATTTAGCCATTTGCACACAAGATTGTTAAAAGTATTTTGGGGTATTTCCTAAATCTTTCAGGCAATAATGGTCAAACGCATTACTATTAAAAGTGGTACATAGTAAACCTTAGATTTCATTAGAAACTATTTTATATGGCGTCCTAATTATCGGCACCAAAGGGAGGGGTTTTAGTGGGGTGCAAATGAAACAATCGAAATATTTCTCTTATTAAAAGTATTCATTTTTTTAAAAAAAACATTATGTAACAACAGTTTATAAGCATTATGTTTCCGACAAGCTTTTTATTACTCGAAAAATGTCCATAGGATAAGTGTTCAAAAAGTTATATTAATGCTTCTTTATTACTTATGTAGGAAACAATTTGTCACGAGAAACAACGTAGATTGGACCGAATTGGAAGTATAAAGAAGAAACACAATTTGTGAACTACAAAGTTTTTTACTTATGTTTTTCTTTGCCGATTTTCAAAACATTATATGACATGCATGTTGCACAAAAAGGAGCTATAGAGGAGATAGTGCGATGATGAGAGTGAGAGAGGGAGTGGAAAGGAAGAGAGAGAAACAAGAGGGTGAGGTGAAAGAGAGTGATATATGAGAACAGTAGGAGGAAGGGAGAGATAGTGAGGGGAGGAGCTACAGAAAGAAGAGTATCCTCATTTAACGCAATAACACAAGCAGACTACGGGTGTTGTTAGTGTTTTACCAGACCTGTGCTTTATTTTCATTTTATTAAAATATCGATTATTTTTTAACCACGCAGCATTTTAATTCCACATCGTTACAACTGCGTATTAATGACAGAAATATAGTCAAGTAGTCTATGTCCGTTAAAATATGGTTGTACAATGAGCGAGATAGCACAGGCGATAGCATTTGCGATTCATATTTTGTAGGTTGCGAGTTGAAACCCCATATACAAGCCAATCTGAGTGCTCCTTTTTTCGTGATATGTCTCAGTTATCAGATAAATACCTGATTGAATATTTAAAAGCACAATCTACACCTCAGCCAATATAAAAAATTAATATCATGCAACATAAGTTCAGAAAGGGTATTTCTCAAATAAGAAGCTTTCTAAGAAGCTATCCAAGCAGATGGATCTGGAAGTTATGCAATTAAGGCAATCTGTCCGGTATCACATTGACTACGTGTACGTATCTGCAGTACGAAATAACATGATCACCGAAGCTCAGCTTCCGATTAATACAGAATATCAGATAGCACAGAAAGGCAACCATGAAACTGAGGCCATCTAGTACAGGAGCTAAGTACGCAGCTAAGCTTATCTGTCCGTCACATAGTGAATTATGTGTATCAAGGAAACCCAAAAAATGCAGAAATATTCAAACCCTTGAGATTCACATTCACTTTAAAACATTATACCATATTGAGGAGCTAGGTCAGAGATCCGTTTCGGTCTTCTCTATAATGCTACTGTTCTCTCTCTTTATCGGTATTTTCAGATCTCTAAGTCCATTTGGTTTATATGTTTATATTTTAACCTATCCTTTTCTAAATTCTCACTTGGATGTTAGCTCCAAAGGGGCAAGAGAAACGTTTTCAGCAAACAATACGGATATTAAAAGAGGTTACCGAAGCCGATGGAACATTCATACAATAGGAAACAACTGCTAGATGCTATAGTATTGCATTCCAGAAACCTCACATAGAAGGAAAAGTACAGTTTCACAATCAAGATAAAAAGACAGTAGAAATCGCTTAAGTAAATCTGAGCTTTTGTTCGGCAATCTGTTTCCATTGTGACATACACCTTTAATATTTTGACAAAGGCATGTTTTCGTTTCTATTTTCTCTGTTAAATTCAACAAAACTACATTAACCAAGTTGAAAGTATAAAGGCACTTTTGAATTGGCATCCCTAAACCTATAAATGTAACATTCGTTTTGGAAATATTCATGCAGTTAATGGCAATATTGGAATATCTGATAAAAAAATAACACGTATACATGGAAAAGAAGAACCATAGGAGGGTATAAATGAATTAAAATTAACACAAAAGCTTATTTCATATATTCATGCTCTATTTATAAAATCATTATGTTTTAAAACGATCAAAACAAAACAATTTGAGTAAAGATGACAATACAAAATACACTAAACTTATAATGAAATAAACATTTATTATTGCTATTCATGCATATAAACTATTATTATGCAGTATTAAAATGTCATAAGAGCCTGGCCGAAAACGTACGCTGATCACATAGTACCCGTTACTGCCCTTTGCTTATGATGTCTTGTGTGAACTGTGTTGAGAGAAAGGATGCAGCGACCATGCGTTAGGTCTTTGCCCTCTAGGGTTATTGCACGAGGAGTTTATTTATCCGAAGAAGAGTGATTTTAGAGAAGGCAGTTCAATATGAGATAAAGAATATGTAAGTGTTACAGACGTCGTTTGACATTATTTCCCTTCGCTGAAATGGAGGTCATTTATGGGACATTTTTCAAGAAATTATATTTTTCCTAAAATAGAACATTACTGACACCAAACTCATATATTTTATTTAATTTGCATATCATATAACCAATAGTGAAAATTTGGTGTTTTTTTAATGACGACGTATGAATCAAATTACTGTTAACATTTAAATCTGGCAAACATAACGTTCCTTTGTTTCTTTCTTTCTAGTGTTAATGTTCTTTAACCGGTCAGGTAATATTGTAAAATAAATTAGAGTCAAAAATAAAGATGCACATCAGCTCGAGGCCCTAAAGCGCTTAATCTCATCTAGAACCCTGAAAGGAAAAAAAGGAATAAATAAAAGCAGTTCTTATAAACCTTCCCCAAGTGATTTCATAAAATCAGCATTAGAACCTCACTCTTTGGAGTGAAACGTTAGCTCCTCGGCACTGTGGTACGCATTTCTTTTTTTCAAACAGTTATCATTGAAGACATAAAACATTATTCACATTAATATTAACGATAACTTTAAAATATCTTCTTATTTGGATAACGTATACCCCCAAGGACTTACAAGCCAATATCTTAGGTCAGTAGTCTGTCGAGGAGCAAGCAAACTCTGGGCCATAGTATGTCCAGGATGGGTGATCAGCCCAATGCCTGGTAAGGTGGTGAATAAGAATGAAATGAAATGTAGTGATGAGGGGGGTGATAGGAAAATTCGGGGATCAAATTATTCAACCCAGCATTCACTTAGCGACCGAGGAAAATCAGGGAAAAATCTTTGGTCAGGTTATTCGGCCAGCGGGGTTTTAACCCAGGACCTCCCGAATGCGGGTCACAGACGTTAGCGGTGACTAAAACACCCACAAAAAATTAGGGTGAACAGTCTAAAGCCATTTCAAAAAGATTATTATTGTTGACAAAACTACAAATAAATGTACATCTTCTTGCTCATAGGTTTTAATTTATATACGAGATAAGCAGCAGTAATAAAATTCTCGCTACATCTCTAAATGTGTACCCAAAGTTTATATTCCACACCTGAAGTTTTAAAACATGCTAACGGTTGTAGGGAAATTAGAAGTGAGGACGAGTGGGAAGATCAAGAGCAATAAGGTTAACACAGACCTGCAAAACCAAAAGTGCCAAAATAGCGTTCTCAAAGTTTCTTATAGTTACGGGGATTTTTCTTGGTTTTCAGTACAAATTGTATTCTCTAGAACTTACTTATAGTAGGCAGAGGAAGTATTGTATTCCGCCAAAATACAATGTCCCGAACGTTTCTGACAAAATTCTCCCTGAGAAGTTAACATATTTCCTTAAATAGCAATCTGTGTTTGAGGCTACAGGTATATAGAACTTCACCAGAAATAGATATCTCTCAAGTCTCTGAATCCCCCAAAATTAATGTGTGTGTCTGTGCACAGTATAACTCGAAAATGAAACGGATAGGTACCAAACATGATACTTAAGTTCAGCATCTTTCAAAAGTGTAACACTAAGATTTTCAGAAAAATATCTCCACTACAATCTATCCTTTACATTGAAAAATGTTTGTTATTTAAAGTTCTCAAAAATAGTTCTAACGATTTTGACTAAGACATCGTATGCTTGAAACACTGCCATGAAAAATAAAATGCAAACATTAATTTTTCTGTGAATATTCATTACACTCGTATACAATTTATTGAATGTTATATAACTAGGAATTCGTACGAGACATACAAAAATGTATAGCTATAAAAATACACCAGCTGGAATATTTTTGGTAGCGTTAACCATTTTCAAAGTATTCCATATTGGAAGTTTAGAACTTTGCGAAGCATCATATAACGATCATGCCTGAAAGTTTACGATTCTTTATTTTGTTTTCATTGCAAGAGCATGTTACCGCAAAAAAAGTTGAATACTGTTTTGCATGGTGCTACCTCGTTATTGCTTATTATATACGTATTAGTATTCCTTGATTCATTTTAAAGCTTCATAGACAAACATGGATGTAAGTAAAGTAACATGGATAAAATGATCACTTTTGTGAATTTATATAATATACCACTGTAGAGAAGGTCATGTGATTGTACCACATCAGATGTCTTTCTATGGTACACCAGTTTTTAGCAGTGTGTCAATGCAGTTTCACAGAATTAACACAGAAAACAGAAAAAAATTGTGTTCTGTGACAAACATTAAAGGCTGTTTTACAGCAACTATTATACTGTCATAACTAACAATTGGTGTTTACTTCAGTGCTTTTTACTGCCGGTTCCTGTTGATGACGCTGTAAATTTTGCTTTTTCGAAGTGGGAGTTTTCTGTAATGTCATGGTGTGGCATCCAGGAGTAGTCTCCCAAACTGTTATGTTTCCGTATCTGCTTAAGAGTTATATTTAAATTTGTCCCCTGTTGTTTAAATTCCACCTGGATTTCCAAATTAAAAATAAATTAAAAATTAAACAAATCTAAATCCGCAGATGTGTACCTCTTGAGAACTAGTGAATGTTGAATCTCATTGCGTTAATTCATTAACACATTATTAAAGTATAGTGCAAATAGTCGCTATATGACAATACCGTTGGGCGATTTTAAATTTTTAAATAAGAGGCTGTTCAGAAAATATTGTCTTAAGTTAATTGAACATGCTATGGGTTCAAATGTCTCCAGCGTATTTTCAATGACCATTATATAGTTGGCCTTGTTTTCTAGAAGGAAGCAGTCCAGCTGTTCTTTTAATTTGGATTATCGCACGAAGAAACTCTTCATGAAACAGAAGTCTCCCTATGCATGAATTAACATAAATACCCTTATAATTTTAGCAATATGACCATAGACACAATCAAATAGATTGTATTCTTTATGTTAATGTATTGGCACAAAAGTTTTATACGAGTACTATGATACCCAAATATGGTTACTGTGATGTTACCTCTATACTATTAAAATAAACATACATTTTAATTTTGTGGAAAATTCTAGCAGTTGTTTCATTTTAAATGATTTTTGTTTTAGTGTACATATATAAATGAGACCTATATTTTAACACAGGTTTGCATTGAAATTCATAAGAATAACGAATTTAAAATATCTGATATGTTGCACTCACTTTATCTACTCTTATACAAACTACTTTTACAAAAGCTTATTCATCTACTTCATATTAATCGAGATAAACATTTGCTAATTGCTAATTTTCTTGTGGATGCGAGATCTACGTTTTTTGTGTAGTTAAATTTTGTCTACCTCTTACGGTTATGCAAAATCCATTTAAAATGAAGAGGACTTTTGGAGACATTCCCAGAAAATTCAATATATACATTTTATTTGCCATGAACATATCTTAAACATATAATATTTTAATCAAAATCGTTAAGTCATTTTTGTGAAAATCAAAATATTCGAAAAATGTTCCATGCAGTCTGGGGCTGGGGAAGTTTCTTGAAAATCTTCGTTTTGCATCCTTGGAAGATACCTCAAATACCAACTTCAACTTTTCGTTTTTGAGTTATGCTGTTCACAGACACAGATACACACACGGATATGTTCCCAAAAATGCTTTATTTGGATTCAGGGCACCGCAAAACATGTACTTCCAGTTAAATCTCGGTATCGAATTTTTTGATGGAATGCAATACCTACTTCCCCTAGTTATTACACGTAATAGAGAAAATAAAAAGGAATAACATCGAAGACCGAGTATACTGAAATTTTCATTTAATTGCATTTCAAAACAAAAAAGAAGTTTGGCTCTTGAAGGCTGGAAAGGTATATTGTAAATCTGGTTTGAGCACATGGCCAAGCAGCGAAGCTTATGCAGTAAAATAATTAGTATAAGTATAAGCAACGTTTACGAAATTCTAAGTTTGTTGTGCAAATCATTTCAAGTTTGTATTCTCACACTCAAAAATGATGCACTTTATGACAGCGGTATTTGTCAAGTGTAATTAACTTATACTTTATTTTCCCATAAAGGTTAACAGAAAGCAACAGTTAGGTAATGTATTGGTAATGTTTTAGAGTAGATATATGTAATTATAAGGTTAGCATACGTTGCTTATTTATTATTATTGTTGTTATTATTACAACAAAACATTTGATATTTATTTTAAGGGAGTATTAAATAACTGCTACACAACAAAGTTTCATGGTATTAATTTTGAGCGAGGGCTTGCACATAAATTTAGTTAATAAATTAGTGGAATATTTAAGCTAAATTCTTAAAATTACATTAACAAGAATATGCTTAGTTATGGTTTACTATGCCTAATATATAGTTGTCTTAGTTATGGGACTTTTCTGTGGGGAAATCTACATCAGTATCTCAAATATTAATACTGTAAACCGTTTTTATGTAGCTTAATACTTACACTGCCGACAGTGTTAATACTGGACTGCCTCCTATATGTTAAAGCTTACTCAAATATTCTTATCACAATCATCTCACTCGAAATTGACTGAATATGTGTATTTCTGTGTGTGTGTTAACAAGCGTTTTGTTTGTATTTCACATTGATTTTATAATAGCCTGCCACTGTTTATCAGAACTCTATCCCATTTTAAGATTCGAGTCAAGATTTGTTATGTTCTTTGGCAACTGTATCTGTAATTTACATGGCAAAGAGGCAATAAATAAATACCTATTATTAATTATTGTTATTATTTTTTGATGGCGTACTTTAGCTCCAGTGCCTTGGATATCCGAAGGGATGCTTAACAGCAGATAATGATTTTAGGAAATTCTCAAAGAAATAACTTTATTGATAATATCTGAAAATCATCCACCACGATTGCTGTGACGAGAGCCTCGAATGAATAGTGAACTCTTACCTTTGAGTCATTTATCCCAGTAAACCACCAAGGTAAATCCCTTGTTACTTGTATCTCAATACTGATTCGAAATGCGGACTTTCTGCAGTTCTGGTCAATCTTCTTGATAGTCATTTAAATTAAAATTAAATACATTTAAGGACACAAATATCATATAAAACCATAAATAGTATAAATATACGGGCGGTTTATTTAGATTTGTGCCGTATTCTCAATGTTAAACCAAGAAATCTTCTGAAGGTGTTTCTCTCTCCTGCTTACGTGAGTCTTTGTTACTGAGATGCAGGCACACCAAATTCCAGTTAACAATATGTCTTACAGCATTGTATAGAAATTGCAAATAGAAACGGTTATTCGGTTTCTTAGCAAATATACGTGCACTAGGCACCTTTATCACAAGGTATGTGTATAGTTATGGAGAACTGAAATATTAGAACGATGGGAAACCGTAAGAGTAGCAACTATGAGGGGATTACAGTTTTGTAAGATATTATTTTCCTGGCACATATGCATTCCACTAAATGTATTACTTCCTTTTTACAGTATCGTTTTAGAGTGAATGTGTAATTTATTACACTGTCAACTCCGCATTTAAATTTCGCTTTCATTACTAGAGTTCCACAGTTTTTGTTTAGATACTGTAATGTATACCATATGGACTTTAGGAAAGTTATTTTAAACAAAAGCATGTAAACAGTATTCATATTTACTTCATCAATATATGTGTGTGGGTGCTGAAATAGTTGTTCATAATTAAAAACCTCAAAGAGATTTAAAATCTTCAAACAGTTTTGTTTTAAATGCATCACAACTTGCGTTGAAATTAAGTCTTTACACCTATATTTGTGTCTCTTGTAAAATGTTACTCGTATACAGAAGTTTAAAACAGTTTGTTTCAGTAATTGAACATGTTCAGCAAGTCGACAAACAAATTCTAAAGGTGAATAGCTGTTCCCGACTTAAATTGCGCCATTTTATTTAATTTCTGGGCTGTACAACCTCGATTATTCATTCTAATGCACGAAATGCCGCTTATCTTCTGCGAGATGAGGATGAACAGTTTCAAATAGTCTTATTCATACATGAAAGTATATTAAAATCAGGCATTTCTCATCATTTATACTAGCTTACATAATTATATGATTTATTAAGTTTAATAATAATTTTAAGGAAAAACACATGGACCTTCTTGTTAGTTGAACCTGAGGAAGAATATATTTATGTTCGGATCAGCATTTCAGAAATAAATTGCGGTACTTAATATATATGTTACGTAATCGTAAGTTAATTATTTACATAGTCATGTAGCTAATCTTGATTCTGGATATTCGTTAATGTTTATGCACATATTATTTGGAAGCTTATGCTACTTGAAAATCGAAACTAGGCAATAATAATTAGAGGTATCCCCAAAGGAAATTATTGAGAACATGAAGTTTAACCATTTGGGCTATTATCGATGACAAAGATACATTATGAAGAGAATATTTTGACGGATATATTAATATTTTACGTAAAATTCAGTTTATGATTTGTATAAGCGCTCAGGTAAATGCTTTTATTTTAAAATATAAATCTGAAGTATAGAATCTTACTTCCTTTTTAGCAGAGAATGTGGCAAATAAAGAAAGAAATTAACATGCCTTTACTTATGAACCGAACAGAAGCAGAATACTATTATTGATTCAATATCTGAAGAACAATTAATATTATGTTATAAAAAGCATTGGCAGGAAATGTCATAACCCCAAAGGAGTTTCACCTTCTAAATCCATTGGGAAATAAAGTATTTCCAAACTAGCATAAGGTATCAACGTATTTAGATACAACTTACCCACTTCTCTTCTTATTCTTCTTCCTCTGCTGTATTAGGGTTCACTATGGCCTAAAACCTAGAGGCCAGTGTTTCGCTACCTTTTCCAGGTCTTTCTCCACTAATGTTTTTCTTGTACCTGTAATTTATTGTGTGTTTAGGACTCTTTTATTATTTAATAGCTTAGCAGTATTAATAGCTGTTTCTTACATCTTGATTCTAACTTTGTCTACTTTAAACTCCAACAGCTCGGAATAGTTATCTTTATTATTCCTTTCTTCTCTCAAGGTTAGTAACTCACTACCAAATAAGCTGCTACAACCATCTGTATATTACGGTAATATATACTACACAAATCTCCTAAGGCGCTTCCTAAGTAGTCTGCATTAGTGAGCAGCTCATTTTACATGACATATTCAGTCATTTCAATACTATGAAATACTGCTGTTTACTAATATTATTGACAGAATAAAATTACAAATTCAGAGAGGGATCCTGAAGATGTTACAGAAGGAATTATGACCAAACTTTTGAGCCTTTATTAACGAATACGCATACAATAAAGATAGAAGGTTCCATGACTGTAAATGACCCACATAATTGGAAATAAATATAACTATAACACCAATGCAGTAAAAGTAATGACAAACAGTTAGGTTTTAAAAAGGTTCTCTCCCAAATGTGGTCATTGTCAGCGTTGAATGTGTAAATAAAACGAAATACTATTTAACTCATGAATCACTCACCAATATCAGGAACTTCAATCAATCGCACCTGTCTACACTTTTATCGCTTTCATTTTATCGCACCTACATGCACTTGTTTCTTACAAATTCATCGAAACAATGCACCTAAATATCTTTATAGCATAATATTATTTAACTGATGATATATTCGTTACTAAAGAGTTTTAAAACCGTATATCTGTGCTGAACGTTTCATTCTGTGAGTGGATGACCGATAAAATTAATTAATTTCACTGAAGAAATTCAGCCATGTCATAACCAATTAAATACTAGTATGTGTGATAACTTTCATATTTGCACACTTGTTAATCACTATTTTTAAATTCTATAGTTATTGCTCAATATTCAAAATCAATGCTGTCTCCCAAATTATTTTGGGATAAATTTATTCACAACTACATTTTTTTACAAATTAATAGTTAAAATATTTTGAGTTCTTGTTATGTTACGCAGTAAGAATTTATACTTTTTAAAATTTTTCTATTTTATACTAATATTTGTAAATCTTGAAGGATAAGCAATTGAAAATAGATAAATAGCGATATTAAGTTTAACGCAAAATCTTCGGAAACGCTTGCTGCCAAATCGCATGTGTCATAAAAAATTGTGCATTTTCAGTAGAGTTTCTGGTGTTGGGTATAGTATAGCTACAATTCCCAACATTATAAACAAAATAAGTGTTTCTGTTACGTTTATATATATTGTACAACCCAGAACACTGAATAAATCGGCGCTTTAAGTCAGAAAGTAATACACATTCTGTGAAACACATTTAGAGGATTAACACAATCGTCTTTTAAATTTATATATACCTAAGAGTAACATTTCAGACGGAGCTTATTGGTGTAGAGGCTTTTAATTTCAAATCCTAAAGGACAGAATTTACTCTACGCAGTAGAGTAACTAGAAAGGATATTAACAAGGAATGCCGCGACTTTTCATTAAAAAACACGTAAAACCACAACCAAAACCAAACAATATAATGTATTCCAAGTATGCATGTGGTCACGATGTTTCTTTTCTTGAGTACTCATACAATGAAAATTTCTTTTTAAGGGAAGATATATTTTTGTTGGATGAAAGTAAAGAGATGAAGGAGATAATTCGAACTCATGGAAATGATTATTTTAATTTGTTTGATTTATTACAATGTTAAGATATATAATATGTTAATTTTTTGGCTCCGTTATGTTTTATAACAAAAATTGGTGATTAATTCAAAATTTATTGTTTGGTCCATTAACGGGAATGACAGAGGTATACTGTAGATCGTCCTCCCCTACGAGGTTTCATCCAGGTTTTGTCCAATCCTCATAAATGGAAAATGCCAAATAGGTATCCTAAATTTAAAATACTGGAACGTTTCCTTCCTAAATTTCCTTTCCTATATGTCATCAGTGTCTAACGCATGCTGCTCAGTGCTGTAAGAAGTATATTAAATGCTATTTAAGAGGGCTTTACCAGTTGCAAAGGGTAAAGTGCGAGGACTAAAACAATATCACTGCACATTCATGTTCCGCGTTTGAATCATACAGGTGTAAATGAAAGTAATAAAAGATTACAAGAAGTTTAAAAATCCAATTAACCTCCAATTATTGCATATAATTTTATTTGGATGTGTTTTATAAATTTATGTTTAACTGTGATTGTTATTCTAAGGGTTTGTTTACATGAGTGCTTGAAAATAATATAACCATCGAATCACTAATTGCAGCCTGTTATGGCTATATTCACAGTCATTTGAATGATTCATTTTTATTATGGGGTACGCATACTTTTGTATCAAGACATTTTATATTGCAAAAGAGGACTTTGAAAATGGTATATGGAGCTTCATTCAGGTCTCATTCTAAACCACTTTTTATTCAATCAGGTGTACTCACCCTGCCCTCGATGTAGGCTCTGGCCTGACACACTTCTTGTGTCTCTATACGTAACTATACCAAATTAAAAATTTCGAATACATTTATACACAGAGTAAATACAGTATAAGTGTAAATAACTTTTATTATACTTCACTCAAGTGAAGTATATAAGAAATCTTACACTTCAGGTATTCAAAAGCAGGTACAAGGTTGATTGAAGGCGAATACTCTATATAGTATTAATGCAAATATGTAAGCTGCCTTGTTCTTTGCTAATATTCACATTTATATCTGAATTTGTACAAGAATATGTAGTTTACTGACGACATTATGAATACTTGTAAAGAGTAGTAAAATTATCTATCTACTCCTACTTAGCACAAAAGCTTTTGTATTCACCTCCTTATGCCTTGGTCATTAAATTTCAACGTTTTGGCGTTCGAAGAAACTTCCTGAACATATGTATATGCAACCTATTGACGTCAAGATTTCTGGACAGATAGTAAAAAACGAATGTACTTTAAATTTCTAGCTATAATTTTGATTTATTTGGGATAGGTATTCCTCAACGCGGGGAAGTGACTTATCATTCATTAAAAATTTACGGAAGTAGTAATTGGTTAATAAATAATCAAGACCTCTATACAACCAATTATCTTAAGATATAAAATAATGAAATTTGCTTGTCTTTTGGAGAAACGTCAGTTGGCTTAACGATAAATGGAGAACCAGGGATTAAGATGTTCTTTTTAATTACAGACAATGCATTGTAAAGCAAAAAAAGCTGTTGCAGACTTGCGGCCAGTCCGATAAACCAGCCCTGTACCATAAACACGTCCGTAACGCATTGTTCAACTGAACAGCTGTCCCAAGTTCTCCATTAGAAATAAAATATTGTTGACTAAGTTACCTGCGACGAAGATATCTTGATTGTCACCAGAAACTGACGCCGCTACAACTTACTATGTCCATGTGCCAAAGAATGCAGTTGAGCGGCATTTGTTCAGTGAAAGAGGATCTATAACTTGTGATTATATCGCCTGCAAAAATGGAAAGCCTGCTGTGTTGAAAGCGAACAACTGTCCATGCAGCTATTGTTGGGAAATGTACAAGTGCATGCAAGACAGACATTGCAATTCTCGCTTGAGTAGGTTTTGGAATTTGGGAATTCATCAGTACGAACCACCGTTGGACTGCTCTGCCCTCGGGAAGAAATTCTTCGTCTTTCCATTTTAAGCCTCTTCCATAGAATTTTCTATTGTGTTTAAAATATACACCCGGAAGGAATGCATTTGTATTCACCGGTTCAAAATCAACTTTTACCAATGCTGTGTCAAGATATATTTGTGTGCCTGGTTTACTACCTAATATGAGATTTAAAAAATTCTGGCAATACCTGTAACCTTCCCAATATAACTTATATTACTGCGTTCATTATAGCATATAGCAATACAATTTAATAAAACAAACAAGTTATCATTTTGAGTCAACAATTCCCAAAACCTATTAAATTTAATTAGATACGTCATGTTGAAGAAAACACCGAACTTCACCTTTTCATTCCTTAAAAACTTCCAAGCTTGTTGCTTCCTCATCAGTGAGTGTTATTTGCTCAAGGACAAGTCTTTCATCACAAATCCCACGTCTATACTTTTATTTCATTTCGCTTTTCTCTTCGTATTTTGATATGCGGCATTTATATTGCTTACTATTTGTATTTTTCCAAACTGCATTCGATTCCTTCCAATGCTTTTCTTAAAGTCTGCTTGCAATAAGCTTCACCTCGTCTTGTCACGCCTTACCTCCGCAGTTCAACACCTCGCTTCACTATGCGAATCTAGTTTCCCAGTGGTTAGTAGTCTGTATGAATCTCGCAAGCAATGACTGGTGAAAAACAAGCAACAGTTGCGCTTGTGTATGGACAGTAAGAGAGGGCTGAATCTCTTGCCGGGACAATGTACTGTTCTGTGCTGACAAGAGCATTTGGTGACCACTAGCATTTTGTGAATCAGATTTAAATGAGGAAAATAGAAATATTGTCTTGCTGGTAACTGTTATATTGCTAATCAACTCAATAAACTTAATTTGAATAAGAAAGATTACAGAGCATTCACAATAAAACAAGCCTCAGCTTAGCTCAACGCTGTGATCAAAATATTCTCTCGAAGAAACTGCGAGACCAAGATCGGTTCCATGTGAGCAGAACTATAAATTACTATACGTAGCAAAATAAGCAGAAAAGGACCCATTACTTCATATGGGAAAGAGTACGAGTACATTTAGATGAGATTGAGTGTGAACTACCTTCAGCAATATCGCAGTAAATTTATTTTTCCCCTTCCTTCGTTATTCGTTCTTCGTTTATAGTTGCCAAAGCATCTTCATAACTCACTATGTCTGTCAATTTCAGATCTCTGTTTTTCTGCATCTTCACATTTCAAATTCCTCCAATCGTTTTCCTTGACTTTGTTGCAAGTGTCTGCACTATAACAGTAATAATAATAATAATAATAATAATAATAATAATAATAATAATAAGAAGAAGAAGAAGAAGAAGAAGAAGAAGAAGAAGAAGAAGAAGAATAGCACATTTCAGCTATATCTTACATGTTTCTTCAACAGTACAGCTGTTAGCATTCGAAATTCTGCCAGCGTTCTAAAAGGTCATTTAAGTCAAAGTAATATTTTCAACTTAAGTGAATCATAGGGTTTTGTGATTTTGTACATTCTATGGAAGCAATCTCGGAATATTTTACTTAAAAATGGTTATTTCGTGGGAAAACGTGTTAATGGTCTAAAAAATTACGAAAATGTCGGTCATCCGCATTTCTCTGAAATAAATGCCAAAATATAACAAGCTCTCCTCGATTTATCTGGCCTTATTAGTTAGCGAGATGCATTCGGAATATCTTATACGCATTTTAAAAAGAATAACTTTCTTCTTAATCCTGTTTTTTTAAATTATCAACATAACTTTATTGTATAAATTGAATAAAGTACAGTTGTGCATATATTTTAATTAACAAATGAATAACATGCAATTTGTGATAGGGTTCTGAGTATGCACTCATAAGAGTTATAGTCTTAAGCAAGTGTGGCATTTTGGTTTTAGTCTTCTGATCGGTGGTGGGGATTATATGCTATTTGCTGAGTCAGAGGATTTCGATGGTATTCGAATGGTTTTTGAAGTCGTGTGTAATTCATGTGGGGGAACGTCGTTACCTCCGGAATTCCTAAGTCATCATGCAGAACTGCGTTGCGCACGTACCATGGTGATCCTGTCATCCATCAGTCGTAGGCTCCTGTTTTGTATGGTCTGAATCCTTTTAGTTTGACTGGCAGAAGTGGATCCCCAGATTGAATAACCATGTTGCCAAATTAGACGAACTACTGAGATATATATGAAGCGCTTATAATGTAGTGCAAATGGTGATCTTTCCTGGAGTATATGTTTCTGTTTCGACATTTAGTCAATATGTCGGTTATATGAAAATTCCACGTGAATTTTCATTCTAATATGACATATAAATGATTTACGTTTAGTGTAAGCCAGAATAATAATCAAATGAGGCAAAACAATGCGCTGTATTGCAGAATAAATGACTGAAACAAGAAAAGCAAATTAATATCTAAATGAAAGCAATCTTGTTAGATAACTTTAGTTTAAGGGATATTAGATTTGAATTTATGTTTCTATTGTTACGTTATATTCAACATTCATATGAAAGTTATTGCTTTTCCACAACATTACCAACTCTTTCACTTAATGTGTAGCTCATATGAGTCTGTTAACTTCAGATTACGTCTTTACTTTTGATCCACTTCGCTCAAACGTTAATTTCCACTTCCTATTTTATCATCCGATCATCTGCAAAACTATACATTTACAGCAACTTTATTTGTCAATTTATTACTCCTAACTTAGAGCTTCATTTAGGGTTTTATTCATAAGAATGCTTGAAAGCATAAGTGATGATTAGTACATACTTGTTAACTTCCATAAAGAATCTGGTTTATAACTATAGTTATTTTGGTGCTTATTTCATAGAATACAGAGGAATTGTACTTTAAGTTGTACTGTAACTACATTACACGACACTACATGCATTGTTACTTCTAAAACTGCTTTGAGAATTTAGTGTAGTGAATGTAAGCGACAATAAAATTGACATCTATTCATATAATCTACTATAACTCCAAACCATTTAAGGACATGTTTGAATCATCTCTTTGAAGCACCACAGAAATAACTAAAAGTCAAAGTAATTGTATAAATGAATTTATTTATTTATTTGTTAAGCAAAAAGAAACTGCTGCTATTTCGTTGTTTTCCTATTTACTGTGAAAAGATTTTCCCTAAAACATATAAATTACTACGAAACCTAACCCTAAATGTTATAAAATGCTCAAGAACAAATAAATGAACAATAATTTACATTTGTATAATTTTCAAACTACTATGGTTAACTTTGGAGCTTTGATTTTTAAAGCAATGTTTTGGTGTTATTTTCTCACTTACCCTGATATTAACATTAGCCTTATATCTCTTTAATGCATCATTTTAATTCTCCTATTCATTCTTTCCGGACTTCGAGTATAAGCAATAATTTTGCTTACATTTAAAGAAAAAGAAAAGAAATATGTATTAAATTTCCATTCAAAAATATTCACAAACATTGTAGCATCATGATCAAATAGTAATTGTGCTCTTCTGGAAATTTAAATGCCTGAACACCATATTTAAATGGACGTGCTGGAGTGTGTTCAATTAGGGCGTGATGTTTTAAAACTTGATTTCTTCCCTCTCTTGTTTGCTTACATTTTGCCACCTTAAAATGTTAATGTCGCAGCTTTGCTTCAGTTCTTCCAGACTTCCAGTACACTTTCTTTAGTTGCATAAAGAGAAAGTTTCAGTTTCTTGAATTCAAACATATTTTTTCATTTAGGGTTTTTAATATGTAATACAGCATGGATTTTTAGAAAATTAAAGGTATTTTATTGTATGTATTTTATTATTTCTTACCAAGAAAGGTATTAATGCTAAAAACATCTAATATTTGACTTTATTAGCTATAGATATTCGAGAAGTAATATGCAAATTTTATAAGTTTAAATGTGTTAAATTTTGATCAGTGGGGAATTTTATATATGTTTACTTATGCAAATTATTTCTTATTGGAAGGTTAGGTACATAGTACCACGAAAGTTAATTTTGTGTTATAATTATGTTGAACAAACCTCTCTTTAAAATGTTCAAATAAATTGATTGACAATTTGAAGAAATTAGAAATTTTGGTACCGAATACCCTTAAGACTAATTTTAGGAAATGATTAATGACAACATACGCAATTCAAGTTATCAGTATCAGGACTATAGATGTACATAACATCATTCTGCGTTTCTCCAATTATTAAAAGAAGGAGACAAAGATTGATAAATACTCCACATTGAGTTAAAGTATTAAAAGCATTCAACAATTCAGAGACCTGTTTTAGGTACAGCACGGACACAGGTAAACGTTAGATATTGATCCATTTCAAGAAGGCGAGAGCAAATTTATAGAGGGATATCGTTTGTCTCTGTGTTTGGATTCAAATTATTCTGTTTTCACTCGCATTTGTATGCAATATAAAAGCAATTAACGATAAAGCAATGATATACTGTTAACGATTAAGAAAGGGCGGCTTAAGGACTATAACGGACGCATGTCGTGAGCGGACGAGGGGCATAACGCAGGGACTCCACGTGGAGTGGGTGGAGATATAGTGGACGGTGGATGGGGTAAGGAACGAGAAAGATGTGGCTGCGACCTTGGATTAAGCTAGACCTCCGCCATTTGCCTGGCATAACCCAGGTTACATGCCCCGCAGGGAATTCAACTCCTGACCCCGGTATGTCAGTCAGAGAAGCGTCGCTCAGTTAGGAGATGACTAAGAACAGCTCCTATTCTGGGTAGTACTGTGTAGCAGGTGGAGCTGGGAATACATATCGGTAAGTCAGATGTAGGTGTTGCGAAAATAATTATTATACGTTTACTTTCACGATTGTTATTAATTTATTATTACTGTCATCCGTTTATTATTGTGATTAATTATTATTATTGGTTATAACTATATTCTATGTTTAAGTATATTTATGTTTAACAGCTTATATCTCAAAAAAACTAGAAAAATCACCAATATTACTCCTGTCGAAAGTCTGTCGAACCTAGACCTATCGAGATTGCTGTAGGTACAGCCTCATTGCATACTTCCATTAGCGATATCGATCCAAACGAAACCTACATTCTCAATATCAAAACATCATTTTTCTACGGAAAGTTTCGATTATTGTAATCTCTTCTCCAAGAACCAATTAAACTAGAATGCCTACTCTCCTGAATAAGGATATTTTCGGGGTTTAATTAAAAATACAAATATAAAATAACTTTCTCTCTCTCTCTCTCTCTCTCTCTCTCTCTCTCTCTCTCTCCACAAAAAGAATTTTCCTCCTCCTTAAAGTACCGGGTAACGCTCAAACTATTAACACAGGGAACTCTAGTTTGAATCTCAGATCTAGATAACCCTGATATTTTCCAGGATTTCCACTTAATGACAACGAAATGTTGGGTAATACTCAATACTTTGATCCCGGAGCTCTTTTGAGCAGTCATTTATTTTCACGTCAGTCACAATCGTTCAAACTCATTAAAATAATAACAAAAGGAACATTTACAAAACAAGTCTACAGCGGTGAATAAGGGAAAAATTAAATGGAGTTTTATTTACGGACGCACTTTAACTACTGTAGTTTGTAGCGTCCCGTTCTATACTGGGCGTGAAAGACCAGAAATTGTACTCAAACACATCTTAATCAGGTTTGAGGTTCCTTTAAGTTGCGTAAATCTACGACGCAGGTCCACCGACTTTACTTTCCTTCTGAAGGAAGCCATGCTAATGATATTTACGCCCGAAAAAAATCCATCGCCCTCCGGCGGTTTGAACTCGCGACCTCGGGAAGGCTAGGATGGTACCCCTATACCACGGAGGACGACAGTGACAGCTAATGTGCTTAGCTTCTTGAGAGGTAAGCAAGTCCTCTGGCTGGGCTATTTTTTCCAGATTTTCCTTGGTATTAGAAAAGGAATATCGGGTAACGAATATCGCCCCAACGACTCCGGGCTCATTGACGATATGCATTTCTAGACCACTGCATCCTAGATTTCCAAACTGCTTTTAATCCTTCTGATCTGTATTTCAAGACTTACACAAGCAATCTGGTACTCTCCATGCGTTCTAGATGTTAAAACAAATAAATCCTTCTCATTTACCATTCTTATAACCTAGCTTTCTCACACTGAGTGGAAGAAGTTAACTACTGAAAAACTAATTCGACACTACTTCCCTTTCGCTTTGTCTTCGTAGTACGAGCGCAAATGATCTCATATTGCAGAACTTAAGGTATTGTGAATGGTTGTAAATTACAATGCCTAGTAAGCAATTACCCGCACGACTTCTGTTCTTGAATAATCCTTGAATTCTGTTATCTTGAATAAGGAAGCAGTGCTGGGGATAAAACAGGCAAGAGGGCAGTCATACTTCTAAAATTTTTATATTTCTGTACATCAACATAACTTTAAAAGAAAACTATTGTAGGTATATTGGTTAATGTTCAGAATATTTATATTTATATTCCTTTCGCTATATATAATAATTTATTTTATTGTTTATTTGCTCGCGTGTGCCTGTTGCAAGTAGTTTATCTAATACCAAACATATAAAATTAGAGTTGTCATTGTTACTTCTGTTTCTATTTCCCCTGATAGTAATATCCTAAAGAGCTTCTTTGTATTGTTCACCAACATTTTATTACCTTTTTTCTGCCATACTAACTTGCGTTTGCAAAAGGTGTATCATAACCTTGGCATTCACGTACGTGAACAGAGAAAACTATGAGAAACCCTAGTCAGGTTGGCGGAACACGGATTCTGTAATTAATTTCGAATTCCATCTTGCTCATTATGTTTCTTTATAATCTTGTCCCCTCGCATAATCAGTTTCATTAATTTTAAAGACAATTTTAATTCATCTAATATACATCTCAAAGTCTAGTTTTACTACTGCATAATTATACAGGTTCATATGTAGCTCTATAAAACTGTATAGTTTATATAGCTGTGCTTCTCAAAATTAAGATTTAAATTAGTGTGTTATGTTTTATTCTTATCTAAGAGTTTCATCTAGTATATTCTCAGAAATGGAAAATTTCACGCATGCCTATTGCAATCTTCTTTTCCCCTTATCGCAAAGTTTTTATGTATTTCCAAAAAATATTTCCACATCAGTTAAACGAGTTACTTAGTGTTCGTCTTGTCAGAGGACTATGAGTGAAATATTAAGCCCATTAACAAGAAAAGCCCTCTCTATATAATGCTGGTGTAGCTGAGAAAAACTAAAGGTGTTGATTCCATTAATACTATATCGAATTATGTCGAACTGTCACACTTAGTAAGTGTATACTTTCTCTCTCTCACCACCGTATACACCTCTGTTCATTATTATTCAAGTATCGTTTTCCCAAACTGTGAATTATCCGCATATCCAAGTTAGAAGACGTCAGACTGTAATCCAATAGAATTTCGTAATAGATTAAAATATTATATATAAACGATAATAAATTCTTTGTTGTATGTATGTTTTCTAATTTCGTTTTACTTTCCCTTCTACATACAGAAAGTAGGGGAAGTATTGCAGTCCACCCAAAAATTATATACAGAGATTTCACCGGAAATACATGCTTTGAGCTGCCCTGAATCAAAATAAAGCATTTTTGGAAACATGTCCGTGTGCGTCTGTGAACAGCATAGCTCAAAAACGAAACATTGAATAAATTCCAAACTTGGTGTTTGAGTTTAGTATATTCCAAGCATGGGATACGAAGATTTTTAAGAAAATCGCCCCCAGACTATCCTTTACATGGAATTTTTTTCGAAAACTTTGATTTTCTCAAAAACGGCTTTAATGGTTTTGATAGCATCATATGTTTAAGATATTTTCATGGAAAATGTAATGTATATCTTGGATTTTCTGGGAATGTATCCATAAGTCCTCTTTATTCTGAATGACTTTTGAAAAACTGGTAAACGGTAAGAGATAGGCAGAATTTTACTACACGAAGAATGTAGATGTCGTTAAAACACATAATTTATGCATCATACATTTCATTTTGTGTGAACCATTTCCGGAAATTCCTTGTTATTTGTTTGAATTTTCCAATACTTATCACTTATTCTTAAGTGGGAATTCGTTATTAGTTTTTTATGTCCTGGACATGCAAAGAGAATGGCAACCAGCTCTTAAAAGCTTTAACTATCGTTTAAAGTCTCCGTATACCACTTGCACCAACAAGCAAATTAGCAATAAGTTTCTGAAAATGTTTATCTTGATTAACATAAGTAGCTGGAGAATAAGCGTTTGTAAGAATGATTTATATAAGAGTAGAGAAAGTCATGTGAGTGCAACACGTCAGTTTCTTTCTGTCATCCTTCATGCTCTAGTGACATTATGGTAGCCTCTAGTTCCAGAGATCACGGCATCAAACCCAGCAGAGGGCGGTGGTTTTCTTTCGGGCGTAAACAATCTTAGCATGGCTTCCTTCGGAAGCGAAATAAAGCCGGTGGTCCTATGTGGTAGATTAACGGCACATAAAAGAACCTCAAACCTGATATAGAGACCTCTGAGCAAAAATGTCCGGCATTTTACGCCCTATATAAGATGGAAAGCTAAGAACCATGCAATTAGACAGCGTCCATAAATAGAACTCAATTTAATTTATTTCATTTCTTTTCTTTTTGAATAAATAGCTTTAGATATAATTTTTAGCATTGTAATCAAAGTCACTGTTGTATTTCTATTATGGTAATGACGTCTATAATGTTTGATTTAGCGATTTTTGTTTTGCTTATAACAAGTGTAGCATTCTTGTATTGCTCTGTTGTATATTTCATTGTATTTTGGAAGAGAAGGTGTGGTCCAAACTTCTGCTATAATAGACAAGTAAACGAATACGCTTCTATTTCATACAGACTTTTTTAGGTTCTAAATATGTATTCTATTAGTAAACAATCACTTTCCTAGAGGGGCACACTTAAGGCAAGAAAACAGAGCACCGAAATTATTATATAAATTATTGTTACTGCCACGGGCTTTTTCCCGAAAATAAACTAATAAGGTGTACGAGCATCAATGGTGGGCTTTAGACCTAATTCAGGACCACATTAATTCATGCGTTATTTTGCTAAGATGTATATTTGTCAACCACAAATACATTTAATTATCTATTTAACTCTTCAGTGCAAGTCTTATTTATTTTAAAAATTATTAGGCGTGTCTATCATGGCAAATTACCTCTTAAAACCTACAATACTGGAAGTATTCACTAGTGAATATACTGTTAGTTTTTATGTATCTAAGAATTCCCAATGTTTTTGTGTTATTCCCCCTTGTTTTGTACTAGGATGATTGTAGGTATATATTATCCTAATGCTCAAAAATAACGAATGAGGTGCTGAAAAACTCATACAGGATGGGTCCAAGAGATACGTTTCGCCCAAGTTAAATAGTGAATACTTTAAGAGATTGTGGAGGCCATAAAATGTTAATTCAAGAATAAAACACTAAAGTTTTATGATTAAGTGCATAAATTTACTCCAAATTTACGTAATACATAGTAACCCTTTTAATGCAATCAAAAATTTAAGATGGAAATTTACATAAATACAACAGACAGGTGCACATAGTTCAAAATTAATATAAATATTTCATTTCGCGACATACTTCCTGAAAGCTTCTAAACTATAAATGGGGTAAAATACGCACTCCTAAATATTTCCTCCAGTATTATATATTTCGGGTAAGGTATGCCCTGGTTCAAATTCCATTAACAGATAAACAGAATACCACAGGCTCATAAAATAATGTAAACAAGTGAAAACGTAACATAAAAATGTTAAAACGGTCATCACTTGACATTTTAATCTTGCAAAGACTTTTACTATATATGAAAGTGTTAATCTCAAGACCACCAGAGAAATGTTTCTTATTTGCATGGATCTCTAGGTTTAGATATTATGGCAGAAGGAAACAGAACACTGAAAATAAATGCCAGAAAATTTAAGACTAACGTGATCAAGGAAATAAAAGAATTGTCTTAAAACAGAAAGAAAGGGTAGATTGCAAAACAACTTATAAAACAAGGAAAATTTAATCAATAAAATGGCCATCGGCCTAAGAAGACCATCTTTAGGCTTCAGTATTTATTGGGAGGGATATGTGTGGTTGCCAAACGTTGCACGGATAGCTTTTTAAACTGGAATGACGAATTAATTCCGTCTTGTATGAAATTATTGTACAATGATATATAAGATTTGTATAGTGAATCCTCTCCTTTACCATTTATAATTGTAATACCGTATAGACCCGGCTATTCCTAATATCGGATGAAAAATCCTCCGATATTCACGCAAAGGGAGTGAAACATCGGCGGAAGTCTGGCTTCCTTAACCTCCCCACCGACAAGATTCCAAGTTCTGGAAATGCTGCATAGCCTATACATACCCTTTGTAGGTGGAAAAATCCTCGGTCGGAATGGTCGAGTAACTTGTTAAGTAATTATATTAGGATAAATATTAAACCTTTATACCTTCTTTTTGGTCGCATAGTTACTTAATAAGAAAAGCTGCACAATTTTCACACAATGCGGAAACCCTTAACATATACAATGAAATAAGATTCCGCACTCCTAGAACGCCAAGTTAACCTCTTTGGAAAACGCACGTAGTCTACGACCATCAAGAAAAATAATCTTTTCTGTTGTTTATTATAATATATCGGTTTACTGACTTCTAATGTGAGCAGTATTATATCTTTATACAATTATTTAGCATGCCCGACTAACGAACTCCAATACAACAGAAATACAAAGAAATTAGAGCAAAACGTTCTTACGTGAGGGTTATTAGAAGGTTCTGGCATCCAGAAAATTCAGTACATACATCCATAAAATTAGATTCAGTGGTTTTGAGACTGTTTCATTGTGGTATTTAAAAATGGCAATTAAAGAAACAAATATAACACAGGCTCGATTGTTGCTTTTTATACTCTTGGATTCTGTTTGCTGTTGTTACATCGTAGACCTCTATGTATACTACTTGCAATAAAATGTAACGGCTTTTGTTTTTATACTCTGTGGAGTCAGCAACTATTTATATGCTGTGGAGTAACAACAAATATTTTTTTTACTCCATAACATTCTTAATTAAAAGTCAAGGCCTTCTTCGTAACATGTGCTTTTATAACTTTTGAAAGAATTTTCAAAATGAGTTGAAAGGTTTTTGAGATTACCCTGCATAAACAAATAAACACACACACACATAAATGTTCCCTCCTTATAATATTATCTATATGATATTATGGGAGAAATATATATGAGCCTATTTTCTTTGTTTATGGCTACAAAACACTGGCACTTTTAAAAAACTTTTCTTCCTTATAGAACTACGGCATTCGTATTTTTAATACTTGTATTCATACTTTTATATACACACTCCTGAAGCTTGACTTACTAAAAGCTGTTTTGCTGAAATGCAGGCTGCTTTACCAGAGACCGTATTGGCCGTGGCTTAGGAATTATGTCGCGTTGAGCCGAACTACTAGATGTGAAGAAACTCTGGAATTACCTGGAAGACGAACAAAAGAAAGGGATTTTCAGTAATTTGCCATTAATTTGCAATTTCCAGAATAATGACACTTATTATAAGTAATGCAACATCAAAAGCTGAAACAGACACTAATGTTATTAGAATTGCAACCAAAAATACCAACATATTCTTGTAGCTAAACTGCATCTAAAGGCAAACTTAATACATTTTTCCCAGAAATGTGCTGCTAACTTAAAGTGATCAGAATAATCGTATCTACAAATTAGTACATGAGTGTTATGTGCCAGAACAGCCAGGATTAAACTCCTACAATTGCCTTAGTTGTATATTTAAAACATTTTATTCTTGGTCGTAGTTCTCTAAAATGCTGTGGGTTTGTAGTAGATATTTGGTGCATTCTGCTATCTTATACATAAGGTATATAGTTCTTGAATTTTGTTACCCAATCTAGTTTATTTAGTACCTCTTTGTGTGCCGTCAACTATCTTACTAATAAAAAGAGTAAAACCATAAAAAGCTGTGCTTTAGATTAAGTTTTAACTTTCTCTGAGTTATCGCAGAAAACATAAAGCTCCATTAAGCTTAAATTGAATTAAATTGAAGGTTATAAAATTCATCACCAAAGATCTCCAAACCTCGAATTATACAGGATGGATCATTTAAGTTGAAACTGTACAGTATCTCCAAAATTAAGCGTTGTAGAAAGAAATATCTTTAATAGAAATTGATATTATGGGGGGAAATAAATGTCATTAGTTGTGTTGTGTTTGGACACTTATCATTTTAGCGTCAATTTAATTTTTACTTTCTCTACTACGTACAGTAAATAGGGGAAGTATTGTATTCCACCCCAGATTTCACCGAAAATATATGTTTTGAGACACCTTGAATCCAAAAAAAGCATTTTTGGAAACATGTCCGTGTGTGTGTGTGGGTCTGTGAGCAGCATAACTCAGAAACGAACAGTCGGATAAACACCAAACTTGGTATTTAGGTTCAGTATCTTCCAGAGATGCGACACGAAGCTTTTCCAGAAAATCCCCCACCCCAGATTACCCTTTACATGGAACATTTTTCGAATGGCTCTAACGATTTTAATTAAAATATCATATGTTTAAGATATTTTTATGAAAAATGAAATGTATATCTCCAATTTTCTAGGAATGTCTCCAAAATTATTCTTCTCTGTGAACGACTTTTGCATAACTGGTAAACCATAAGAGATAGACAAAATTTTACTATACAAAAATGTAGATCGCATTAAAATACACAATTTATGTCATACTTTTTTTGTTGAGTGAACTATTTTCGAGATATTGCTCGTTATTCCCTTAAATTTTCCAATACTTATACTTTATCTCAAATGTAAATTCGTTATTCATTTTTTTTGTCCTGGTAATGCAAACAGAATGGAATACTCCACATAGCAACCAGCTCTTACAATATTTGACTGTAGCTTAAAGCCTACCAATTCCCCTTGCATCTACACAAAAATTAGCAATAAGATTAAAATCTCGATATCTCGATTAACATGAAGCATATGGAGAATAAGCGTTTGTAAAAATAGCTTGTACAAGAGTAGAGAAAGTCATGTGAGTGTAACACATCAGACTTTTAATTTTTTTCCCTTGTAATGCAAAGAGAATGGAATACTCCACATAGCAACCAGCTCTTAAAATATTTGACTATCGCTTAAAGCCTACCAATTCCCCTTGTATCTACAAGGAAATTAGCAATAATATTAACATCTCTATATCTCGATTAAATGAAGCATATGGAGAATAAGCATTTGTAAAAATAGTTTGTACTAGATTAGAGAAAGTCATGTGAATACAACACATCAAACTTTTTAAATGGGAACCTAATTGACCCTAAAATGACTATCATTTGGTCCTCCAAATAAAACAAAACCAACGGCACTTACTTTCCCCCATAAAATCAAGCAACTTTTCTTCAAGATATTTCTTTCTACAACGCTTAGTTCTGCAGATATTGTACAGTCTCAACTTAAATGGCCCACCCTGTATACAGGGAATATTAATGCATTACTACTACATATGCGTGATACTAAAATCCTTACTCCACAAACACATACCTACCTGAACTGAAAATTCCATGATTAAACTTAGCTCTGCCAGTTAAAGCTCGTGCATTAGTAATCTTAATATCACTTAGGACTATAAAGTTAGTAAAACCTTATTTATTATGTCTGTTTTAATTTAATAGGGAACTGCGGTCCCATTTTTGAGGAAACTCAGTTGAAAGCCAGCATGAGTTGCTATTATAGAAAAGAGCGATACTAATAATTTCTGTTACATATATCATTCGTGTGGATATATATTAAGACCCTATAAATACTAACAATGAGATGTGAAATTTATATTATCCCTATGAGCATTTTATATAAGCAGTAAAAAAGGTTCTAAACGTCATTCATGGTAAAAATACTAGACAAAATATCAATCTATAACGAACAGTTGCAGCATTCTCTGTTATTAAAAGGGAGTTTTTGTAAATATATTTCAGTCTGTGTGTAATGTTTATCCTCTTAGTTTTAAGTTCTAACTAGCAATGGTAAATACTACAAAACTGTATTTTAGATTCTTGTGTTTACGAGGCTTAATATTCGATACATAAGTATAAAAATGATAACACACCATTTTCATATATTATACTCATAAGGCAGGTAATACAGTTTATACTCATCGGTCCTTTAAATAGCATGTTCCTTTCATATTGTGCCTCTATTTATGTATTTTCAATTTGAAGATATTGCGGAAAATGACATTTAACACGTCGATTTTCACACTTAATGTTTATAAAAATCTAATATTTGAATATTTCAAATTGCAACAGAATAATTCCTTGCAGTAATTACAAAATAAATATGTTGTGGTATGGACAACGACTTTCTCTACCATTAGCATTTCATTCGAGTTCCTTATGTATTGTTCTGTTCCTTTTGAAACTACTTTTGTAAACTTGGTTACATGCGAGATGCGAATAAAGAAAAGTTTTTATATGAAAGGTAAACTTGTTACTAATGAACCCATGCGGAAAAAGGAAGTTACATATTTTCAAAAATGCTCCAGAGACGCCGAGGAAACATAAAGAACTCTAACAACGAAGAATTTATTTAGAATAAATTGGACTCTTTTTGCAGACATTTAAGCTTATAATTCACTGAATACGGAGCGAGTTAGAAGTATTATATGGAGCTAATGTAATTTATTCAAAGGGATAATTTGATAAATTCTATTGCAACTAATTTATATTTTTTTCGCTGAAATAATTATTACTTGTATGGGAGTGTATTAATATGGTATTAAAACGGCACGCCCTTATAATCTAAAGGGCCAGATAAACCTATTCGTGTAAAAACATTAGGTAAATCTAAACAATTGATAAAGGAGGTAAAACTCTCAAATTTATGAACCATGTACTTTCAGGCTATACCTTTCCTGGTTATCTTGTAGGAAATGAACATTGAGTTTAAGAGAATATCCCTGGGTCTTACTCTTAAGCTTAGAAAATATACAGGTACTGATAAATGAACTTGATAATTTTAGTTTTGAAATATTTGTATAGTAGGAACTTTTTAAAATTTTAATCTTTTTTAAATTTTTTACTCGTGGGGAAACAGTTCCCATTATGTCTGGTGACTTTGTGCTGTAACGCAATACTATTTATATGTAATATTAAAATACACTGAAATATTAAGGTGGATCACTTTATCATTTTGTTAGTATAATATAAGCCTCGTTTTAATACTTTTATACCTGTTTTATTAGGTCATTAATCTACAATATTTAGAGATGTAAAAATCAATAAAGGAATTCCAAATTCATGGTTTGCATTACTATCAACTGGTTCACAGTTCTGTTCAAATCATATTAGGCTCGGTTGACTTTTATATTTTAATTAGCACCTACAGTTATCCGAAACATGATATTCTTATCAAAATCGTTGGTTATTTTTGAGGAAATGAACACAAAGAACATTTATATGTGGAAGGTTTATTTGAGTTGGATAATTTGAAGAAAAGTCTTCGTCTGGAATTCTTAAATAGTACCCGACTCAAGCATGAAGTTTAGTATATTTTCTGAATTTTCGTATTTGGGTTATGCTGTTCCATACATATGTTTGAGTTCCGAGGACCTTAGAATCCGTATTTTCGGTGAATTTTTTACTGAATATTTGGTTGAAAAGAATAAATATTTTATATACGTAAAGATAAGGCGGGAATAAAGGATCCAAAATAACGACATTTATTTCATACTTTTATGTTTTTAAATGAATGTTCAAAGATTAATTTTACCATACATATTTGCGTTTGAAGAAATTTTGCTCTCGAAAGTAAATTGCTATAAATGAAATACTCAGAAGATAAGATCAAAACATTCAAATGCTTGTATTACACTGTAACGACATGTTTGTCTACATGTTCAACACATTTGCCTATAATTAACCAAAATAATAAAATTTCGACGCGGTGTAAACATTAAAAAAGCTTCATCACATTACGCGGTCTCTTAAATTTCAAACTCGCGTAAACCTCTAACTAGAAAGAATATGGAAATGATCGCTTTCTTTGGCAGTTTCCTTAAATAATTAAATTAATAATTATTCTTGTAGAAATATGTAAGTGTATATTTATTTATCTGGACAAAACGCTATCTGGTACCTAAAATAGTCGGGAATGCTGAAACACTGTCTAGAAATAATTAATTATTTGCCTTCTTACAACATAGAATGATAGAGTGCCAGCTACGTTCTGATAACACTAGACAGAAATAAAGCGACATCAGTAAAGGAAGGAGGATCTTTTTGTTTTCTGTTAGACACACAAGAGAAGGTGTGCGAGAGAGCGGTCAGGTTTGCTCTTATCGGCCGGAATAGGCTTCACATCATCTCGCCATGCCATTCAGCTTGTACTCGGCGATTCCTGGCGTCTCTCTGCTCGCAAACTTGAAAATGAACCTTACTACATAAACTGAAACTACAGTGTTGCTTAAGAAAGAAAATAAAAATTTTGCACCATTCACAAGAATGTTTACTTTCTCTACTACATAGAGTAAATAGAAGAATATGGTATTCCTACAAAAAGAATTGATGTCGAGATTTCATCGGAAATATATATATTCTGTGGCCCTCTGAACCGAAAAAGGGTTAATTTGTGTGTATGTGTGAAGAGTATAACTAAAAAAGAAAACTCCAAAAATACCAGACTAGGTAATTAAGTTCGGCATCTTCCAAAAATGCGATACAAAGATTTTAAAAAAAATCCCCTTACTCCAAACTCCCCTTTACATGAAAATTTGTTCATTATTTATTATTTTCTGAAAAATGGCTCTACGATTGTAATTAAAATAGTTTATGTTTACTTTTACATAACAAAATAAAATGCATATCTTGAATTTTCTAGGAATAGCCTGTAAACTATTCATTCGGAAAGAATTTTGCATAATTTTGTATAACGGGTAAACCATAAGAAATATACAAAATGTACTACACAAAAAAGCAGACCTCTAAAGCACACAGTTTATTTCAAATAGCTTTTTCTGTGGCATCAGCCATTTAGAGATATCCGTTATTGTTGGTTTGAGATTTTCAACACCTTGTCTTTTCTTAAAGTGCTGTTGCTATTCAGTTGTTTCTAGCGATCTCATGGAAACTGTTTTTGAACATCTGACTATCGACTTGTACCTGCAACGAAATGTATAATGAAACCATTCTTGCAAAGATTTATTTCAATTAATATGAAGGAAATGCGAAAATAAGCTTTCGTAAAGATAGACTGTACAAGCTACATAGCCATGAAGGACGCCGGTTCAGAATGTCTTGTGAATTTAGTACATTATACTTTTCTTCTAGTTATTTATTACCACAGCTGTTCGAATATTATTCGCAAAACGTGAGGAGAGATTTCGTAACAATATGAGCATGTATGTAAATACCGAGCGAGATGAGTTTGCAATAAATGCGAGTCTCGCATTAGGGAGGTCCTGGGTTCGATTTCACATTGAACGCCCACTATGACCTTGGGTATTTCGTGGTTTTTCCTGGTCGGTAGGCGAATGGTGGGAGTGATTTCTCATCCACCACTATTTCATTTCCATCTTTTCCCTTTCATTCGTTTCCTTCTCATCTAGATTCTGTGGCGCATGGTGGTACTAGGCGGATGGCGCGAATGTGGTCAAAGGAAAGAGTACTCCCTGTGTACATTAGAGGACTGCTTGGTCCACGGGTCATTCATCACTAGGCAGCTCCAGTAGTGGGATGGATCTTCAGACCTGCACCTGTTAGGGTCTTCCGCGTGTCTCTGTGGTCTGTAGCCTCTTGTGGCTGCTTCACTTCATCCTTTTCTTCTGGGAGGTGGCAGATTTATGTAGGTCGCAATGTGCGAGGTGTATCACTCCGTTGTATAATCTATAACCTGTAGTTTGTAAATTACACAGGAATAAAAAAATAATACTGATAAAATGTACTTAAAGCAAACATTAAACACAAGTTTGTTCTATATTACAAATTTCTCTACTTAAAAATCTCTAGGAGTTAGACATATTGATTGAAACCCATCGAGCGAATACATATAAAATCTTTTTTTCTTTTTTAGTTCCACTTGTACCCTGCTTTTAACTACATTGGTCTTATAGACGGCCTTTCCTTTGGAACTTATTATTGGCAATAGTGTTAACTCGTATTCTCTTGTCGTTGGGTTTCTTGCACTTTTTGGGTTTTAATCATTGGATCACACACACACACACACACACACACACACATTTACACTCTCATTCATGATGCCAGAACCTGGGGAGGACAGGGAATAATCTTGGCTACAGAAAAATTCCCACCATCCCACCCGTGAATTCAACACGGGACCCCTAGCTTAGATAGAAGGTAGTATACAAAAAGTGAAAATTGTAACTCGTGTGCTCTTTTCATAGTTTTAAACTGACATTACAAACATTCCAAGTCACTGTTAGAAACGTTTGGGGGCACAGTCTACTGATAAGTTGAATGTTCCGGCCTTGAATCCGAAAATTCTTTGCAGTGGCTGACCGGTAACAAAAAAAAAACGGACATAAGATTTCAAAAGTGTATTCCTTAAAGTATTGAAAAATTCAATCGAACAATAGCTAGCAAACGACTGGAGCTAAAACAAGTATTTAACAAAAATTGCATGTTTAATGAGTTCTGTACTTTTAAATTATAGCTATTTCCCCCAAAAGAGAATGAAGATCATTCATAGGCTATTTACAGACAATTTAAGAAATTAATTTTATTTTTTATTCCAAAATGTTATACCCATGACTTTTAAACAAAACCGTTAGGGCAATTTTTTAGAAATTAATAAATAAATAAATAATTTATCAAGTAAAGGATTCTGCAACTTTCGTGAAAATCTTCAACTTTTTAATCTTTAATTTTAAATCTTAAAAGGTTGAAAGACTGAAATAATTATAGCTTTTACTCTCAAAGTTTTACTCCCAGTCGCCCTCTGGGAATACGTCATGAAATGTGGGATTATTTGCGTATAGGGTCAGTTATATACCAACACCTAAGCGATTCAGTGCCTAGGTGGCTAAATCCAGTATTGGGTAAGAATAGAGAATGGACAGATTATGAAAATAATATCCAGTAAATGTATCCACTTTGAGAGCAAAAAGAATAATTTACTTCAGAGAATAATCATATTGTCATTAAAATACTTTTTCATGGAGAAACTTTGCAAACGGTATTTTATTTAGTTGCAGATACAGATTGGACAGACAATTCCAATAACATCTAGTAAATGTATCTTCTTTGTGAATAAAAAGTAAGATATATTTCAGCTTTACAGTTTGTTGCCGCTAGAAATATTTTTTCGTAGAGATGTTATGTAAAACAGGCTGTTATATTTAAAAACGGTTATAGTAAGTGATGGCGAAAAGCTATTGCTTAAAGCTATATATTCATATGTGAATCGTGTATAATTGTGCACGTAAAACAGGAACACAGTACATGGGCTTAAAGGTAAACAGATATACGCACACCTCCTCCTTGCCATACATACTACACCTTTGAAGGCCAGTAGAATGCCTCTTAAAGCTGCGGTGACGGCATAGTTGGAAACCGAATGTACATCTTCTACCGACTGAAGGCAAGCTATAGAGAAGGCAAAATGCATAAGATTTATAAAAATGTTGCACCTGTTCATAGTTCACAGGGTCCGCTTTATTCGCAATAAAATTTGCCTAGAAACCATTTCAGATTAGTTTGTACGGTCTTACATGCAGTACGCGTGAACAATACTGTTTCTTTTTTAATAATAATCGTTTTTATATAATGGAGCTGATGCGAAAAAGCAAAGAACGCTCATTTTCAGACATGATAATATGTAAATGGTACAGAAAAGTAAACTTCAAATGACAAACTTAAGCGCACAACAACGAAAACTTTAACACAAGCGATGACACAAATTGTATACTTAAATTTAATATTGAGTCACATCTACAGTCTTTCTATAGCAAATTTTTTCTTATTTCATATGATTTCCGAAATATGTATATAGAGTTCGGTAAAATTGAACTTGAACTCAGAAACTATTTCAGAAAGTTTAAAGTAGGCAATCCGAGATATGACATTTTGATCAACACAATAGAGTTATCTTTGAGCAAATAAAATATGATGTTAAACGGTTGTTTGAGATCTAAGAATTCCTTCAAAACTTTGCTTTGTATTCCACAAATGCGCCTGTATTAAGGCCTCGGGCTAATCGTTGTCGAATTCTCCAATTAACTTTTCTGTTTTAATTTAGAGGATTTAAAAAATTGTATTTGCAATAAAGTCTCAACATAGAATTTTCGGGCGAATACAATATTTATTTTGCCTTGAGTATCTATGCACTTCTATGTTAAATTCTTAAGATAGAGTAAACTGTGTTAAAAGTTTTCTACAGATACTATAACACTATTCTTCTGCATTATAATTGAAACCTCTGTTGCATCTTTTGCCAATAATTCCCGCTACATTTATTTCTATATAGAACTTTATGTTGTTTCAGATGGCACAATACAGTGCTGTTTTTACAATCTTATAATTCTTGCCAGTAGGGGACAAACACGATGTGCGACACTTTTGCCATCTTTTAAATTGGTACAACACAGCTATTGCCATCTTATATTATAAAACACTTTGCACCTAAAATTCATGCAAAGAGTAGTTATATCTCTTAAATACATACCTCTTATTAATACTTATTTTTATAACCACTTCGCCGTAGTCGAAATAAAGTCTCCAGAATTTATTTAATTACTATTTCGTTGTAGGTATAAGGGAATATAGGAGGCTGAAGTGATGACCAAATCTTAAAAAAAAAACTGATGTGATATATTCACATGACTTTCTCTACCGTCTATCTTATTAGTGTGTATGCAAACTATTCTTAATAAAGCTTATTTTTCTATTTACAATATTTTAATCTAAATAAACCCTTGCAGAAATTACTAGATTACACATTTTGTTACATATACAAAGGGAACAGTGATATCAATTGTATAAGAACTGGATGCTATATCCTGGCCTTAAAACTCAATACTGTTTCATTGGAATCACAAAAAACAATAATTGAATGTTGACAGGACTTTTAAAGTACTGATAAGTATTGAATAATTCGAACCGTTAATAACGGATATTTCGGAAATGGCCGATGCCACATAAAAACTATTTGAAATAAATTGCGTGTTTTAAAGACATTACATTTTTTGTGTAGTATGTTTTGTCTATCGCTTAACGTTTACCAGTTATACAAGATTATACAAAAGTCCTTGCGAATGAAGAGGACTTGAAAGACTATTCCCCGAATATTCAATATATACACCTTACTTGTCATGTAAATACCTTTAATATGTAATATTGTAATCAAAATCGCTAGAGCGAGTTTTTAGGAAATTAGCAATTTTGAAAAATTTTCCATGTGAAGGGTAGTTTGGGATGTTTGTATCGCATTTTTGGTCGGTCCTGAACTTAATACAAGTTTGGTACTAATCCGACTTTTCATTTTTGAGTTATGCTGTTTACACACAAACGGACCTTTTTATAAAAATTCCTTTTTTCAGGGGTCTCAAAACATGTATTTCCGGTGAAATCGTGCTATCGAATTTTTAGGTTGAATGCAATACTGTCTCTATCTACTAGGTAAGTGGTAGAGAAATTAAAAAGCGGGTCACTACATGCTGGTATGTCTTTGCACGACAACGCGAGAAACAAACTTTAGTACTTCAAAACAATGTAGATATTGGTGAATTCAAAACAACATAAGGGAATATCTCCAAAATGGTTAACGCCACAAGTTAATTTGACATTGATCGCGTGTTTTAAATATGTATAACAAGAATTTGTCTATCTGTTATGATTTAGCAGTTATGTAAATTATACAAAATTCATTCAAATGCAGAGGAATCCACTGCTATTCACAGAAAATTCATAATATAGTATTTCATCTGTTATGCATATATCTTAATCTTATTCGTACGGTATTTTGAAAGAATTAAGCAAAATTCTTCCATGTGTAGGGTAATTTAGGGTGGGAGGATTTTCTTCAAAATGTTTTTAACGTATTGCGAAATAAACCGGCGCAATTATCCCAGACAATTACCGTAAGGACTAGTGAATGGTTGGTCTGCGGTTCAAATCCTGCCAGGACTGTCCTCTGGCGGAGGTATTTCCTTACTCCTCGTAGCTGGAAAATAGCAAAGAGGCACCATAAATGTATGCCTTGTACATTTCCTTTCCCATTTATCGTTTAATTTTATGTATCATCAGTCCCACCACCGCATGCAGTAAGAATAGGCGTTAAGGATACCCATTTGCCAAAATTCATATATATATATACATATATATATATATATATATATATATATATATATATATATATATATATATAACTATTCTAATGTTACCCACTCTGCAAGCTTTATAATTTAGTTCCATGCAGGTTTTGTTGCTGAATGCCCTTTTACAGCATGTCACATAAAGATTTAAATGTCTGCCTGTAGGCGTAGCTTCCTATGAAATTGCAAAAATACGACACGTTATGTAAAAGTGAAGAAACCAGTCCAGAGAAGCCTTAGGAACCTTAAAATATTGAATTATGTGCAGAGAGGCAGAAAAAGATAAAGGAGAGCCCTTACATGAGCTAAATGCTTCTTAAACAATATTTCAGAAACATTGTTATTTTAGGGTTATAATTTTTAAATCTCTTTTCTCGGGTTTTCATTTCTGGGCACATTAAACTTTTGAAATTTGTTTGACACGACGTAGTTTTCTGTATAAATCAATGAACTTTTGTATTAATTCTTGTAAATAACAGGATAAAAACAGTGTTAAAATGAAGTTTTGTTAACCTGCTTAGTTGTGATGTTATTCTATAAATTTTAAACAAAAAAGCTATATAATAGGATAGGTGGAAATTCATCTATACATTGAATTGATATACTGTTAAAGTGTTAACTATAAAATATTAATTTTTTTCAATACTAGGCTCAGTTTCCTCACCTGGACAAACAATTCAAAATAAAACACATCGTGCTGAGCAATTTTTCTAAATAGCAGAAAAATATTTACAACAACTTAATTTCTCTAAAAATAATTTAGAAATATGCATGAAATTTCGTCTACAAATTATATACCCCATTGCAGATTTAAGATTTCAAATGAATCAACTAAAATTGTGGATTTTTTAAATTTCACAGAAGGGTATAATTATTGCTTGTTCAGAGTCTTTGAGACAGTGGAAGGGGGCGATAAGGACATCGCGCAGCCGCACCGCAGCTATTTGTAAAGACCCCAGCAATAGCCGACCTGGGCACGAGCAACCGCTCGTTTTGGATCTTCCCCTACCCACTGTTTCAAATGTCTCTGAACAAAGAATAAAAACTAATTTCTTGAAGTAAGCAGAACTTAATAACATGTTGCGTTTTTTTATGCTGTCTCCCCTTCTCTCTTTCTTTCTCCTTGCTCTGTTTGACCTTCTAAAAGTTTTTTCTTTTTCTGTTTTCGATTCAAAATATTCTTTCTGGTGAAATAGATGCTAGAGAAATTAAAAGACAAGTTATTAAAGCAATATGATAATTAAGATGACAAAAACTGCAAAGAAAGTCAAGTTTAATAAATCATGAGTGAGAAAGCAAAAAATAAATCTTGTTCTGGGAATTTACTGAATAATGTATCGGAATAATAAGATAAGACAAGAATACAATTTAGAAGAAAAAATTAATATTCCTTTTTACAGTTGCTAAAGGTAAAAACTGACTAATCTCCTATGAATTTAAGAACATTATTACTCGTAAAATAGCAAGCGAAGAAAATCGATTAGTTTCATATGAAAATAAATATACAAAATTGAGTAATTGATTTTTTCTGTACATTCTTTCACATAACTGGATTTAACTGAACACTTTTTAGAATAATTATCACCACATTTTTCCAATTCTGCAGGATAATAACTTTTAAACACTTAAGGCATTGAATGGAATTAATGTATTTTTAGAGTTTCACATGGACAGCTGCCTCAATATATTTGTAACCGACTTAAAATTACGTGGAAAAGTTCTGCAGCTAAGATTCTTGCAATATCATTCGTTTCTGTGTCTAACCAGCTTTCACTACTCAAAGTTTAACAAATGCATATAAATTGCGGAAATCTTAAAAATCACAGATATGAAAGCAATCCAGAAAGACTCCGTGACATTGACTGGACTGGCGCTCCAAAAATGGTGATGTGGACTCAAGATTGATGCCGCAAACTCGATATCATCGTTTTCCTATTTATTGGGTTTTGATTATTTTTCACTGAATGGAAGAGGAAAACACAAGCACTAATTATAATCACGTGATTATTAATGATTGTACTACACCTGGTGCTTCAGATCATTATTTTACCTATTTTAATGTTAATTCTCAAAAACACATATTAGTTTTAGTTTTTTTAAAGCGAGTTTAAAGTTGCTATCTGCATTTAACTTTCATGTGACGATAATATAAGCCTAAATGTCCATTTCCAAGTTCCTATTATTTCCCAATATTTAGGACTTGAATATGTGACGTCGCTTCCTCTTAAACCTGAATGAATTACTACATTATTACTCAGCTACTTAGAAACTTGAAGCTCAGGAGCTTTTAATTCAAACCTGGCTTTATAGTTATCACCTTTAAGCTTTACTTGTAAGTTAAAGAATGGCTTTAAACCTCGTCTAACGCTAGTAGCCAAATAGCGCCAACTATTATGTATGTGGTGACAAACAAATGATTCGTTATTTCACACCAGTATGAAACATCAGTTTAACATCTTTCTGACCTGAGGGTAGCATTTGGAATACAATTAGTTTTCTATGTCGCAGTTCTTATAGCATAGATCCTAATTTTCTTTTTAACTTATGTTAGTATTAATTCAAAGAAATTATGTTTCGTCCAGCGAGGAAGAGAAATATAAGAAACATTTGTCGCTTGTATAATAGCTACGTTAGTGCAGCTCTCAGGAGAGAATTAGTGTGGTTTTAAGATTCACTCCAAAGTACTTTGTGACCAACAAACTTTGTTTCTTGTGGATCCTGTTTAATTGTTCAATATTGAGTTGTCTTACTTCACTGTTTTATATTCTATCATATCTAATGTATCCTGCTATTGATCTAAGTAACTTCACTTTTGCTGAGTGTGCTTTAGTTTTGTAATAATTGATTGTTTCCCATGCTTCAGCACCATAGGTAACAATAGCAAGAGCCATTGTTTTGTGTAATTTCATTATTGAATAGATTCTAGCCTTATATGTTAGTTTTCGCTTATCGCTACTTTTTCACTGACTTTGCCAAATATGGTAATAATAATAATAATAATAATAATAATAATAATAATAATAATAATAATAATAATAATAATAATAATAATAATAATAATAATAATATTAATAATAATATATGTATTTTTCTGCCGCCAAATAGCTATGTGTGTTTACAATACTACACTACATTCATGAGTATAGCACTTACACATATTTGCTATTCACTTACTGAACGTGTTCTTTTTGTACACAGTTCTATGTGGTAGCAATCACATGTTTTTACATAGTTTACACTCACACACTATATTTGGCTCATGAAAGCATGCGTTGCTGTAGATAAGGTGGTGGAAGTCATGAACTGTCATTCTTGGGAAGACATGTCTCATCTCGATATTTTCGTTTGTCCATGATCAATCTATCATGGCTCCTGTGCCGTAAAATTCTGGGCATATTTGTTCTATTTTTCCATTCAGTGTTACCAGTAATTTTTCTGATGTGTTGGCGTTGGGTATTAGCGAGTTTGTCCGCAGGTCTTCGATAAGAAGCGTTTTCTTCGCCAGGATATATAGGAGTCTCGATCGCGTAGTCTTTGAAACTCCCATTTATTTCTTTATATAGACTGCTTTTACTCTTTCCCTGCAGATAAGTTCTTAAACGTAAGATGTGGCCGTATGAATTCTATGCCATAAACCAATATCAATAGTATTTTGTCTTTAAATAACATTGCTGTCTCAAGGCTAACGGATTGGATGCGTTTTATTTAATGCATTGCCATTACTGCTTATGCTGCTTTCCTGATTATGTACTTTGTGGAGGAATTTGCACTTGTTTGAACTGCGACAAATTAAATTGAGTTCTATTTATCGACGTTCTTTAACTACTATGCTTCTTAGCGTCCCATTCTGCAGTGGGCATGAAAGATCGGAAATTTTGTTTACGTGCCGTAAATCTCCGACATGGTGAACGACTGTGTGACGCCTAAGTATTTGAAGTCTGATGCGATATTTAGCTTTCTTCCCCGTATGAAGAGTTCGGTTAAGGCTCTCCATTTCTGAGAGCCATCGTTTCTGCTTTTATTACGTAGATATCGAAGTCGTATCTGGAACACCACTTTTTTCATATCGTTTACTGTTTTCTGGAGTTTTGATATATCTTTTGGTTTTGCTTAACTGCATAAATGGACTATAATGGACGGTGAAGAGAAATCTAGTAACATATTTGCCGTTTGGCGGGTTACATAAATTAAAAAAGGAAAATATTTTAGCCGCTATTTCACTTAGTTTATAATAGCTAATGCCGTGAGCAATTTCCAATCACTGATAAATTAGTGAGTCATGAAGTGACGGTAGCATTTGCTAGGGCTATTTGATAAATAAAATGAAATTAATTTATCCAAAAATCATTCCTAAAATATAGTCACAAAATAGATGCATTTACCTGCAATGTAATAGGTGTTGAAAAGTTGTCAGAATCATGTGATCACATTTCGTTGTTTGATCAGTGTACCTAATCATTTAATATTATTTACTGTCATCTGCCGTGAGAAACTAGAAGTAGGCGTGCAGTATTGTAAGAATATAATTATGAAAATTATAGGTAATGCTTTTCGTCGTCATCCCCATAAGCATTATTTAAAAACACATTATTCACTACCCAATATCTAATCTGTAGGATTCAAAGGCATTTTCTCATTGTTTATTACGTTTAATGTAGATGACGAAATAGTAGACATTTGTTTCTTAATTTGTGTATAATGTCGTATGATGTTCATTTAGTTAAAATGTAAGGTAGTATTCCAACCTGTTCAGAATACTAAAAAACGAGGTGGTAAAGAGATTTGAATAAAGTAGAGCGAATCAGGACATTTTTTCAAACATAGTCGGTCGTCATCTCCCATTTGAGGCCATAAGGGAATTAGACTTACTAATATCATTCTTATTAATGGCATAAAGATTCTTCGATTAATGTGAGTATTTTCATACCGCTTATTGCTGGCCCACTTCAGTAATGTGCTCAAAATTTAAAATAAATAAAACTCCCAATAACTCTATCAAATCTCCTTCGACAGTTCTTAGAATACAATATTTTCCGTGTGTTCCGTTTTTTCTGTTTACAACAGCGTCTTATCAGAGGCTTTTAAACAATAATTTATGTCTGAACGTTATTATTTCCGGTAATTAAGCTAATATCATACATTGAATACAAAATACACGATCCTATGCTTTTGAATAGGGATCTTATCAGATTCTACTTAAACAGGTAAAAAAAATTTTAGAATTCGTTCTCCCAAACGTATTAGTGCTGCACATTTAATGCAATTGTTCTTAAATTGTTATAAATGTTGACAGCGACTATTTCATAATGTTTTCTAATTATCGTGTCAGCATACACAGATGTCACGATTCAAGATGACAAAGTAGATGTAGTATTGCTAATCATTTTTAACTGTTTTCAAAACGTTTCTGTTTAAATGGACAACAATAATGCATTCATAGAAGAATCGTGCGGAGTTTACAGTAACTACAATGAACAGCGGTTAAATTATTAATCAATGAATACTGTGCAAATATGTTTGAAAGGGTATGTAGCTTATAACAATACACTTCACTTTAACACCAAAACAATAATGACCAGCAGGTTTTTAAGAGTTCTAATTCAAATGTAGTCATTATCAGCATTGCATTTCGCGATAATACGAAACATTATGAAGATAATTGTGGAACACAGTGTATTTCCTAAGCCGCAGTGAGCATTCCAGCATGAAGCATTTTAAATTAAAGTAAAAACTCATAGCTTATTGCATAACATTTTCATCAATAACTGCTTGAATATATTTGTATGGAAGATGTAATTGTTAAATTAAGCCGAAAATGAAAATATTAATACTATTTATAGCAAATATCAATGGAAGTGTAACAAACTATTCAGTTTACCTAATCTATTACACCTAATCTATATTTATTTCTAAGATAAAATACTTTAACGTTGTCATTGCTGCTTTATGGAAGTATGCAAGATTGGGGTTTTCCAGCAAAAACCTAGGTTTAAATGTAAATCCATTGAGCTTCAAGCTGCCAAGTGGCTGAATGGTATCACGAGATTTCATGGAATATTAGAAAGAGAGAGCATCGAATTTGAAATATTAATGTTAACTTCCCCTAACCCGCTTGTATTTTTTGAATATAGCACAGTGTATGATAGCGCATAAATATCGAGGATTTTATATTCCTAAGAAATAAAAAGGAAAGCAAGTAGGAAATTAACTGAAAAAAATAGTATAACTTTCGCCAACACATTGATTTGCTCTATAGCTTGCATTGTTCTTATGTTAATAAACTCCTTTATGACACTGATATCATAAGCTCCAAATAATTTATGTTCTCTGGTGTTTTGTTAAATGCATCCAAACGCTGAATTAAGTAGCTATACACAAACAACAAAGTTCGACTTCATTTTGTGCATTTGTTGTATTTCCCACAATTTAGAAAACGAACGTTAATGTTTAAATGTATTATAGCAGCCGGATTTATAATCTGTTAATAAAAAGGCAAGTTCTAAAACTGTTTCAAAAGCTCTTCCTTGGAATTACTTGGAATAACTAGGATTAGGAATAACTTGGAATGTAGGATTCTACATTTATCCTAATATATTTCTAAAACGTTCATCAACATCATGCTCCGGGTTTCGTCTGTATTTATTCATTCATTCATTCATTTAGAATGTTACAGTAATTCGTCATTATGCCATTCATACTACAACAGGAATTTTGGAAACATTAGATACCATATCTTAAGCGAATACTGAAGTGTATAGTATAAGTATATAAGCGCAAGATACAAAGTTTTAATGCTACATTTTAAGCTTTATTTACAATAAAATAAACCTGGACCAAAGTTTAAAGCGTAAGCATTAAAATAACTTTCTTTTAAATTGGAAAGCGAAGATGGTAATCAATGATGGAAACAGATTCACTCGTTATTTTTACACCACTTCCTATTAAAGTTCCTGCTTATGCCTGTAATGAAACCTACAGTTCAGAGGAATAATCAACATTAGCAAAATTGGTCGTAACGTTCCATATATGAAAATAATTACTAAAATTATTTAACTTTTTTCCTGGAGGCAACCAGGTGTTTTCTCATATCCCTGCAATTCATCCTAATTTTCTGTACTTTAAGATCACAGAGAAGTGCATAAAGCGGACATCTAAAGGAACAATTTCTTACCTCTGAGTACAAGATGAACTATATCTTTGAATTAATTTTATAACTTACTGGTGGAAAGCTAGAATTTGTTGTGTTAAAATACGGTAATTTTTAGTTTTTTGTATATGGTGGCAGAATTTGATACATCTATTCCAAATGCATAAAAAGTAAATTACGATGATAAGCTATGTAGTAATAGATATTTCAGAATTGCCAAAATACAACCTGGCAAAATAGCTTTGATGTTTATAGTAATATACTTTGTAGTATTAATTCCATTCGGGAAAATTAGCTGTTTATCTTTCTCTTCCCTTGCAAGTATTAGGCCCCTTAGGCCCGTTACAAGGCTCTATCTTCTTCATGGCCGTTATATATCTCGCTGTCCATATTGCTTGTATAATAATGTCTGCCTAGGAAATCTCGAAGGTCGTAACCTTTCATATTATCCTTTCAATGCCACTGATATTGCTGTATTTCCTCTGCCACATGTTTTTCACTCAATCGTTCCCTTTTATCAACATTTCTATGTCGATCTGCTCTTGATACTACCATTGTTGATCTTAAAGATCATAAGTACTAACTCTAGCCTTGACTTCTCACTATTCCAAGGACCCTTGTTTCTCAACCATCTTTCGATGCCGGCTTAGCCACTACCCTATGATCCTTAATTATAATATTCAGGTATACTCAATAATTATTTTATTATTTATAAGAATGATAACATTAAAATGCCTACTTTTCCCTTTGACTAGATTATTTACATATGTAAATTTAATAAAATGTTTTATTATGCTACAAATATGTAAATTTGTTGAGCCTCTGTGACCAACCTCAAGAAAATATATAAATAGGTTCCAGAAATCTCCTGATGCATTTCTTCACCTGAAGTTAAGTTTTAAATTTAATTTTCCTCCCCCTTCCCACCCACAAAAAAGATTAGAGAATTTTAGATGTATATATTTTGGCTTTCCACCACAGTGTGTGATACAACATAGTTATATCGCTATGATTTAAAACACACAAAATAAGTTTAAAGCTTGTAAAACTACAGATATATAATTTCGATTTTGGATAACAGACTAATACTGTTACATGCTGGGCAGATAGCCTAAAAGTTCACATTAAAATTAAATTAATTTCTATTAACCAGCACGCACGCTCAGGGGAGGTATACTCACTTGGCTGCGGAGGACCGAAGCGTAGTGTGGGGGTTAAGAGGAAAGCGTGGGTTTTTCACTGTACAAAAGCCATAACACAAATCTACTTACACATTCCTAGATTTATTTCCCAACCGTTTGGGATTCCTACATTATTAAAATATGAAAGGTGAGGGGAGATGTCCACCGATCCAAAAGTCGGCTTGCACACACGACCCGCTTCTCACGGAATCCTAAGAAATTCTGAGCCAAGTGACGTCTTCCCAGTCAACATGAAAATGCAACAACAATATGTCTGGTAATGACAATGAAACCCCCCAAATTATTAATACGACACATCATCTTTATGGACTACTATGAAGCCATATAACACATTGTATGTATAATAGTGAGCTTTTTAACTAATGTGATTGTTATGAAACTTTGTATATGACTAAAACACCTACTTTGAACGCACAGAAATGAAATTATGACGACTATTCCTGTCATGATATAATCATCTTCAAATGTTATTTTCTTTCATATCCCTTTATGCGTTTTTCTAGACCAAATAAAGTAAAAAACGGGTGTAATTGTTGCTTTCATTTCACTCTCTTTAAATAGGCGAGAGGTTAAGGAGAACATGTTGTTTATATTTCCTTCCTTGTTTTTCAAATGTGTATGATACAATATTTTTATTCCATTACAACTGATGTTTCTGTAGTCCACTGAAGATGTACTATTCGGGAAATTGCAAATATTGCTGTAAACTCCATATAGGTATTAATTGGAAAAAAACAGAATAATCTTATTTTTGAATTTTAGTAAAACAACTACACTCACCTGTGACAAAGAAACGATGAAGGAAAAGAAAACCCTTTTTAGAGGGAATATTGAACCGCATTTCTTTGTAGTTTATGTGAGCAGCCATACAAGGTATGGATACCTCCGTAACAGAGTAACATGTTCAGCCTTAGCAAAAATAAATGAATTCTTACCGAGTGATTGGTATATCTATGCGGATTAAAAGCATGGGATCTAAGTGTTTTAGGTCTTAAAGTGTCATCCTTTTTACAGTCAATGGGATTCACACAGTAGCATCTAATGGGCATGAAACACGAAAATATATTAAAATGTTTGGATAAGCATGCAGTAAAATAGTTTATAAGCTAAATATACTTGCACGCACACACACGCGCAAATATAAGGTCTCAGTTATTCAACAAACTATATTGCAACTTCATTCTTTTTCTCAAATGGAATACTGTAATGTTAAACGAAACAATATCATCTGAGTTTAATAGTCATAAACTCTCTATACCCATTAGTTTTCTCTATTTCCACAACTACTTTACAGTTTAAGTACACCAATTCGCATTTATCTATTTTCCTTTAAAAATGGCAAATATTTTCTAGAGGTGTTTGAGTTTGGGAACCTACAATAAAGAAATCTGATGTGTTACACTCATATGACTTTCTCTATTCTCGTACAAATTATTTTTACAAACGACTATCCTCCATATATGTCATGTTAACTGAGATAAACACTTGCAGAAACTGTCTTATTGCTAATTTTCTTGTAGGTGCAAGGGGAATATGATAGGATTTAAGTGATAGTCAAATATTTTAAGAGCTGGTTGGTATCTGGAGCATTTCATTCTCTTTTCATGCCCAGTACATACAAAAACGAATGACGAATTCCATCAACAAATATGTCGGAAATGGCTCACTCCACAAAAAAATGTATATGACTATTTACATTTTTTGGTGTAGAAAAGTTTTGTCTCTCTCTTACGGTTTACTAGTTATGCAAAACACATGCAAAAGCCATTCAAAAATAAGAGAACTTTTGGAGATATTCCCAGATAATTGAAGATATACATTTCATTTGTCATGAAAATATCTTACATATGTGATATTTTAATCATAATCGTTAGAGCCATATTTGAGAAAATCAAAATTTTTTAAAAATATTCCATGTAATGGGTATTCCAGAGTGGGGAATTTTCTTGAAAATCTACGTGTTGCATATTTGAAAAATACTAAGTTTGGTTTTCATCTGACTTTTCGTTTTTGAGATATGCTATTCACAGTCACAGACACGGGCCTTTTTCCTAAAAGTGCTTTTTTATGGATTCAGGGGGCCTCAAAACACGTATTTCCTGCGAAATCTTGGTATTGAATTTTTGGGTCGAATGCACTACTTTTCCTACTTACTATACGCAGTAGAGAAAGTAAAAGTATTTTTAGACTGATAGAATATTCAGCAGTTTAAGTAGCTAACATGATCATACAGAATATCATGACACACATCTCTCACTTCTCTTTAATGATTATTTGTCCAATTTCTTTTCCTGTTCGCTCAGAGAGTGGATTACATTCACATCGTGATTTAATATTACATCTGAATGTTTGTTATGTATGCCGTAAATGGCCCAAAGCGTACTCTGGCCACAAGTCTATTTCTAATTAATAAATACATATCCAGCCACATATAGAGAGGCATTATCAGAGTTGAAACCGCGAACGTATCTAATGATGGATCCTCCTTATTGGAGAGACGCTATATGCATTCATAAATATCAACATTTCCATGGCGATTTATGCGGGAGTTCAATTATAAGCTTTGTTCATGTTTGTCATTTGTAGCAGTTGCGTACTTTAGCTGGAATGTAACCTCGGGGTTCCGCATGTATCATGTCTACCACTAATGGGATTCCATTAGACCACATTACACTCTTGCTTACCTTAGGATCAACACGCGGTTCAGTCCAAGACAAACATCACACAACGACCGACTTTCTTCCAACATTAAGGAAATCTCTCTGGAACCGCAAAATTGAAAAGTTCTGACTTCCATGTTTCTCAATGAATTTGACTTTCACTCAATCCTGCTACATAGAACTCGTAGTGGAATCTGATGTATTTTCAATTCTTATTTAAGCCATTTCATATTTACACTTTTATTATTTCAAACCCTTATCTAAGTGAACAAAATCCACTACTCGATCCAACAAATCATATCTATATGTATTCCTCCAGAAATATAACCTAAACGTATAAACATTTTAGGTAAAAAAACCTCTTTGTGCATAGCATGTAAGTGTTAGCGTATAGTTTCGATAGAACTCAAAAACAAAAGGTTGAATATATAAACCATTTTTAGGACTTTAATGATTCTAGGAGAAAATAGAACATTTTCTCACCTGAAAATTATATTTTAAAAAGTTTCATTAGTTTTTAGATTATTTTCAAAATCACTTTAACGACTTTAAGCAAATTATCACAGGTATTAGATACTGGAATTATGAATATAAGGTTCCTTGCAATTTCCTTAAATAACTTTCGGTATCCTCTTTATAAATGTGCTACAATAGAATTCAGAGATGTTTACCCAGTACTTTCAAAGATGGAATTCTAGAACAAGTCTCAATATATAAACTTTTTTGGTTGTAAAATACCAAAACTTAATGAAATAGGCATAAATATAATGATTAGCAAATTTAACTATGTAACCCAAACATTATGACATTAAAAATATCAGGGACGATCAGATTCAATAGCTAAACTCTAAAAGACTGTGGCAACACTCACAATCCTCTAGTATCGAAGCATGTATGTAACAATAGAAAAACACCGCATGCAAACACAAACGGCAGAAGTGTGATTTTTTAGATTTATAGCAAGGTCCACATAATAGGACAAAAAGACAAATTTAATAATTCGGAAAACTAGAAGTACAGGAATTAAGTAGTATAATAAAAAAATAAAGATGGAAAGAACACTTACATAGAATGCAAATAATAGATTACCAAAAGCAGCATTGCTATACCCTCAGGGGAAAAAGAAATCAGGAAGACCAAAGAAAAGATGGCATCAGTAATTTGGAGCCGGAATGGACTGAGGCCCAAACCAAAAGTGTCCGTTGGTTTTCATTCTAATTTTGCTGCGTCTTAAGTAGAAAAATTTGAAGTTAAATGGTCATTTCTCTTCATTCGGAGTTCAGAAAAACACACATATCGCCGGCTATTTAAATATTTGAGCGCATTCTCAGCCTGTAAAGTATACACCATCGTAGCGTAATATAGTTAAAATCGCCTTTAGCGAGTATACGTTTTGCAATCCAAATATAATGTACTTCAGATCAAAGACTCGTCATTACATAATAGGCACAATTATCACATCAATTTACCAAATGTAAGATTAAAAAAAGTAAAAAAGCAGAAAATTAGTTTCATAATGCTGCTTTGGATATGTTCAATTGTTTACTTTCGGAGGCATACAGTATTAGTCTTAACAGATTTTATTGTATTTTACGACAATAGCTAACTGACAATACTTTTTATAAAACTGAGGAATATTTTACTAAAATCGTATATGTTTTCAAACAATTTATGTATTCACAACTTTATCCAGCTTTAATTTTATTCTATGCATTTATATACAATTATTATTTTATTTATCGACTATGTCTATAGCGTCACTGATGTTTACGATTGTATAAATGCATTGAAGTTGAAATACTTTAATCACTAAAAGGTAGCACAGAAATCAAAATCATTTCTGCAATACTTGTATGACTCTTACAATCACAAGTTCACAGATATCCCTAATATGTCATATCGTTTGTACAAAACGGTATTTTATTCACTGGGTTGCATGCATGTTATATAAACACAAGGTTTTTATAATATCTAATTTTTGTTAGAAGTGAACCCATATGGAGAAGAAAGAACAGTATTTTAAAAGGTAATCAAATTAACCAAAGGCTGCAAAATAGAACATGTTGAAAACGATAAACATTACGAAAAATAATTTGACATTCTGATGCAAATGTTCCTCTCTCTTGTGGCTTATTATGTAATTAAAATTAAATGATGGGGTAAAGGAATCTCAGGCCACTCTCACACAAAAAGAATACGTACATTGTATTTGAAATGCAATTCAAATATATAAGAGATTAATGGTGGACACGTTTTTTGAGGAAAACAAATTGCATATAGATGATTCTTTAGGATGGAGGATTTTCGCTTGTAATCTTTGAAGAGTGTCTTACTGAAGTATCAGGCATTTTGGGCCTCAAAACGTGTATTTACAATGAAATATCCATATCGAGCTCTTCGCTGGAGTTCAGTACTGTCTCTACCGCCAAGATAGGCAGAGTAAGTAATAAGCTTCGTATGATGATTTTGTAGAATATATATATATATATATATATATATATATATATATAAGTTATGGCTTTGCCTGCTCTTGTATATGGTTCGAATCATCGATAATAACAAAAGAAGAAAGATCATGCATACGGGCAGCAGAGATTAAGTTCATGAGATATGTATAAAATAAGAAACAAAACAATAACATCATATTTAAACATCTTTTCAGTTTATGATAAGTTAGAAGAAACTGCAATGAAATGGAAGGATCGTGTTGATGTGATATAAAATAGATTATCAAAACGTAATGAATTATTGACCGGTGGAAAGAGTGATCTGGTAGACCTAGGTAGAGGTAGATGGATGATAGAGACCGGAACAGGTGATTGTAATACCCAATCCTTGAAAGAAGACATGAAAATAAAGTTCAATGGGTAGATAAAGCTACACTTAATGTGTTTAAAACATATTCGCGCACAAGACTGTCTTAGTGGCTATATTAGTGGGATTAGTGTCTACTTAATGATGAAAAGTTATATTGCAAACCTCGTATTTAAGTCGGCATATTTTAACAATGCAAATCCAAGAATTTGAAGCTTTTTCACCCCAATCAACAGCTTTTCCCAAAAACTGTTCCAAATATTTTTATTAACTTATTCTGAAACCTGACGAATAGAATGTAGGCTTATCTTGATTTTTGTAATTTCCAGTGAAGTCCTCTTCATTCTCATTGGATTTTATACAAATGCACAAATTATTACAAGATACACGCAGAAACTTAATACAGGAAAAACGTTTAGTGTTCCTTAAAATATGCAGCTTATTCCAAATACTACTTTCGTAGCAGTAGCGATTTTCAAAACATAGTTTGATGTACGTTTATATTTTCCTAGATTTTGTTTCTTATTAGTTCTTGGCTGTGATAAATATAAGTACTAACTGCCTAGTGTTTTATGAATTTCTGTAGATTATAAAACGTTTATTTACGTAATTAAAGTCATTTTTGTATGGATTTAATTTAAAATTAAGAAAAAGGCACCTTCTTTACGAATTCTTTGTAGATTAGCTGTGAGTATAGAAAAGCGTGTGGATATTAAACATAAACTTTCGGCTACATTTTCCTCAGAATTCCTTCAGAATGTCTAACAATATTTCTCGACCTCCCCCAACGCTATTACTAAATTATTTCTAAAGTAAAATGCAACTCGTTTGAAAACTTTTGCTGACAATGTAATATATTATGTATTTTTAAATGTAGTCTCAATTTAAGAAGTTACAAAATTCAATTTTGTAACACTTAATTTAATTGAAAAAAAGGATTTAACGTTTGCTATTAACACAATGAGTAGGAAGTGAATTGGCTGGTTACATTAATATAAGGTATGAATATTAATCCCACAAACTCAGATATTAAGTGCTATAACTTGCAACACTGTTCTAAATTACGTTGCGAGCATTTGAGATACTCTAAGGTGGCGCAGCGTTTTAAACATCCAGCAGATATATCATAGTTTGTAGTCCAATGGACTTTTATGTTCTCTACCATGTACATACAGGAAGTAAAGGAAGTACTGTATTCCATCAAAAAATTATATTCTGAAATTTCAAAGAAAATACATTTTTTAATTCAAGTAAAGGCATTTTTAGAAAACGGTCAATGTGTGTCTCTGTACAGCATAACTAGAAATTAATAAGTTCAGCATTCGACGCGATGATGTTTAAGAAAATCGCCTCACCAAGCTACCTTTACATGGACAAGTTTTCGAGAAATGTTGATTTTCTAAAAAATGGCTGTAAACGATTTTGATTAAAATAGCACATATTTCAGGTATTTCCATGAGAAATTAAATGCATATCTTAAATTTTCTGGAATGCCTATGAAGTCCTCTTTCATTCTGAACGTATTTTGCATAATTGGTAAATCTTAAGAGATAGGAAAAATCTTACCATACAAAAATATAGATTTCGGTAAAGAACGCAGTTTATGTAAAATATATTTTGTCGAATTAACCAATTCCATTTTATTTATTGAATTTTCAAATATTATACGCTTTTTAAGTGGTAAATAGGTATTTGTTTTTTTTTCTTGTGGTCATGCAAACAACATGGAACTTCAAAGCCACTACATAGACACCCGTTCTTAAAACGTTTTGACTATCGCTTAAGCTTACACACCTTTGTACCTGCAAGGTAACATGTACTAAAATATTTCTGCAGCTCTCGATTAATGTAAATTAGTTAGTAGAAAAAACATTTGCAAATATGTCTTGTTGAAGAATGGGTATATAAAGTTATGTAAATGTAACATAAGATTTTTCATTACTGTAAAGAATACAACGTGTGTGTGTTCCATCTTGCTGGAAATTTGTATATTTGTGACTATTTTAAACAGAATGGAAAGAACTAGAATATTTTTCTAGTAAGAGTATAAAATATACAAATTAAATATAGGAAAAACTAGTAATTTAACAACACAAAGCTCCAACTTTGCGCAATACAAGTTATGTATACATAGCTTGTACACATTAAAACTTTGACACGTGCCACCTGCAGCACATTTGAACCATGCAAGAAAACGATTCCACTACGTTACACCACATAATGTTGCTAAGCGCAGTAAATCGAAATTTATCTGTATTTTAAGATAAATTTCTGAGAAAATAAAAGCAGAAGAAAATTTTATTATAAGACATTTGTAACCACTAGCCTGGAATAACAGAAACAGCTAGATTCATGTCGAAGTGTTACGCATTTTTATAATAGCCATATAAATATCTATATTTATATATTGGAAAGGTAATAAAATGATCAACCTATTTTAAATTGTAGCAGACCTGTATTCCTTACAAATATTATTATTTTTGAGTGGGTTTGACAACTAGGAACGCATCGTGTGTAAACATAATTTTATCAAGTGATGAACTAGGAAATTTTGTACGGTTTTTATAATGTACTACAGTGTACTTGTTATGTAATATAAATAGTCACGTACTATTCTACGCATATTTATAATATATTGATCTCTAAACATACTGCAGTAGTTCTAGAAGTAGAGAGAATGGCAGATACAGAATACCTAAAGTTCTTAAAACAAGTTCTCAGACCCTTCAAGGAGCCCTTTAAATGCAAATGTATTTCTAAACTGCTGTCAGTACATGTTTACTTTGTCGCTTATCTGTGATAACCAGAGGAAATTTATATTACACCAAAAAATTCGATATCGAAATATTGAACTGTCTGATCAAGTACTAAAATTGGCCTTCATCTGATATTTCGTTTATGAGTACTAACGTTCTCTCTTCCTCTTCCTCGCCCTCCCGCTCTCTCTGTCTCTCTCTCTCTCTCTCTCTCTCTCTTTCTCTCACAGATAGTTTTTCTAAAAATTAGTGGCTTAAATTCCAAGGAATTCAAAACACCTCATTTCCAATGAATTCTTCACATTGAATTTGTAAGTGTGGTGCGATACTTCATCTACCTAGAAAAGCGATAGAGAAGGTAAAAAGGTTACTAGTCTCTTTTTAAATGCCTATCCACTAATTTTATTATATTATTCATTTTTAATCTAATTTATAGAAAAAATATATTACGTCCTATAACACAAGAGTAAGGATAATTTAAATTTACGCATACATTGCCACCTGCGTAATGCACTATTATTCAAAGAAATAAAAGGCAATCACTACTTATTTTCCTTCTGGACCTTTTGCCCTCAATTTCCCTAAGCATAAACATGATAGCCAAACAATTGCAATGAAAAATTTTGTAATTACCAGTTCCAAGAAGTACTCCAAGGTGTTACCCTTTCAGAGAACACAACTGAAGAACTAGTAGCGAGTTCAATGAAATTAATCTTGATTTCTTACTTCTCGTGCTCAGGTACCCCCTCCTCAAGCTGATCTATGGAGGCTGGGTAGCAGCTTGTTCCAAACCCACCCCTTTGGGGACATATTCCTCGGGAGTGGCGGGAAACGAACTAGGAACGCGAAGATTTAAAGTAAAATGTTATGCTTTAATATATATGTTTACTCAAAGCGTAATTGTTTTCAGGTGCCAAACCTATTTTAGTTTTGAAGGTCATAAGAATTTTATTCTCAAGGGGAGTAGCCGTGTAGCTTATTCCGGACGTAGAAACAAACACTTTAATGATTATACTTGATAAAGCAATGTAAACAAAATGCTGTAATATAAGTACAGTATAGCTTATCTCCTTTATAAATTTCTATTCATAAGTATGATAGTCTGAAAAGAATAACTTCAAAAGAAAATATATTTAGAGAAACATTCTGACTTTTTTGGGTTCGTTCTTCTCATAAACTACCAGAGGCAGACAGATGCTATAGTTGATAAAGCAATGTATACAAATACTGTAATATAAGTGCATTATAGCTTATCTCCTTTTCAAATTTTTATTTATAGATATGATACTCAACTTCATACTAATTACTAATAACTTCAAAAGAAAATTTATTCGGGGAAACATTCTGACATATTTTGGTTCATTCTTTTTTCTTTTAGATAGATAGATATTTATTGCTAAAACATTTACCGATGTATAGCAACGTCAAATGTTAAATATTACAGTAATTCAATTTTATAAAATTCCTGGACCTTATAGAGAGGATTTTTCTTCAATAAACATTCAAATCTATCTTTCAAAATGTCGTATGTAAGTGTCTTGATTTTATCCGGTAAACTATTGAATTGATTAATGGATGATACTTCAAAGCTATTTTGAGTTTTGTTATACTTGCATTTACCAAAATAAACATTGCTGCTACTTCTTGTCGGATAATTATGAATATTTTCAGACTGATTATACCGTTATATACACAAGGAAGAGTGAGGATTCTAAGTTCAATAAAATATGGTTTACAATGTGTTTTTGGCGGAACTCCACATACCATTCTTATCGCTCTCTTTTGTAAAATAAAACGCCTATTAGCATAGGTATGTTGCCCCAAAGTAAGACACCATAACTCAAAAATGGAGTATATATTACTGTATTACACTGACAGTAATGACTTCTCAGAAACTACCAGAAGCAGACAGCTTCTATACTTGATAGAGCAATGCAAATAGAATTACTGTAATATACGAGTAAGTATACGTACAGCTTATCCCCCTTTGAAATGTTTATTCATAAGTATGATGGTTTGAAACAAATAGTAACCAGAAGAAATATATTTGGAAAAAAATTCTGAATTTTTGGGGGTCCTTCTTCTCATAAACAACGAATTCAGCGAACAATACTTTTTTTTCTCTGATGAAATTCATTTAGATTTTTGCTTAAACTTTTAAGACATATTTTAAACTCAATCGTAATAAAACGTATAGTTTTGGTTAACAATATTTGTATAATACAAAAAGTTTTATCCTTACAAATTGCAACTTTTATAATTTCTGAAAAGGGGCACTTAACGTTTCGAGATAATCTCAACTGAATTTAGCATAAAATGTTGTATCTAATGTTGAAACATTAATTTCCATAGCTTTCTTATTACAGATATCCTCTATTGTCTCCTATTTGACTTCAGAACCAAGAATTGTTTATAAGCTTCAGACCAGAGAGAATAATTGAATATAACTTCAAATTGTCCTAAGATACACGATAAATACTAAATATTCCAGTAAAATAAATGTATAAAACCAAATTAAAAAAGACAACTTTCCATTTAAATCACTATTAAATATTTAATTGCATTAGTTATGCTTAATTAGGCGATCACAGAATTTATTTTCATCAAAAACAGAATACTTCCAATGAATTATTTTAAACTTACCGGTCCCCTATATTTAAGTAACAAAACAATTCTACAACAACTTGAGGGTTAAAGAATGCAAAAACTACAAAATAGTCATGGCATTATATAGGTATATAGTTGCTTACAAAATGAACTTGCTTTAGAGATAGATATAGGTTCGAAGCATTTATCCAAGTTACTAAACATTTTAATGCCCTAATATACTAATGTATCATGTGCTATATGCCCTCCTTGTTCAGACAGGCTTTCCATTATTCATATGCTTTTTTCTTAAGAGCAGTTTTTCCCTAAAACGGTCGAAGATACACCTATAAAGTTTGTGGCTTTTTAAATGACAAATACCAGAAACTGAATAAAATAATTATTTCAGAGTTTGGAATATAAAATACCTTATATTTTCAATTGCCTTACATTATGTTATAACTTAACTTCATTTCTATAAATTAAATAAGATCCAAATTAATTTTCGAAATTTTATTTACCAGTCTCTTGTGATACATTCAGCATGTTTTTTCATGCTCTTAAGCAAGATTAGGCAAATATAACCTAAATATAATCTAACTTTGGAATTAGGATCGTGTTTGCAGACAATTATTTAAACTATCTGCATTCTTTATAACAACTAAAGAATATCTAGTGAAATGAAACTAATTTTATTCCATTGCGTATACCAATAGTTCAACATTTTGAAACGAGACAAAAGTTTAAAACTTATGGGTTCCAGATTAAAGCGCATAGTTTTCTGGATGATAAAAATTAATCCTTTAAAAGCAACATTTTTGAAACGCGAATTAAAGTAGGCGCCTTTTGGGATACTAATTCATAAATTAGGTTTCTGTCAAAATGCGAGTCGAGAAACATTTGACTTTAGTACTACATGTTTCGATGATTATATTAAATGTATGAGTATTAACTTGCCTTATACTAAATAAAATCAAAATTAAGTTATGATTTATAATTTTATAAATATAAATCTGTTGCTTCATTGCAGAGCTACCGTTATCCCATCAACAATCAGAGATGTCAATAACCATTTACTTTACGTGCGATCACCCGTCCTTTTATAAAGATAAGCAAGAATTACTAATAATATATAGGAAATGCGCACAATGTGCAAAGTGTATAAGTGAGTCACTTGCTAAAAAACTCTGTTAGTGAGATTGTTCTCCGGGAACACCAATATGCATGATAACCGTCGCATCACACATTTTCACACAGTTCACAAACCTAACCTTCTTTTGTTAACCTGCGACATTGAGAATCTAGCCCGTGATTTTCATGCCAGAACCCCAAGATCAGTTAATAACAGGTTTAGACACACAAGTTCTAGATGCGATATGTCGTAATTTTTTTAAAAACGGGGTTTAGTCGAATATGCAGTGGAAATAATATGCATAAAGATGAAAAAATATTTGGGTAGAACCCACTGGGAACGTTAAACTGATATGTAACTGTGAAGTAACTTTTTTAATATTTTACCTGTACCTAAATATTCGCCGTGAAAAAACTTCTATTTCCTTGCAGGTGAAAATCTAGCTGAGTTTTGTTTTACTGGGTTTACTGTGTTCGCAGTATTTAAAAAAACTGAAGAAAAAAGCTTGGCAGATTTTAAAATGATGTATGCTAGGAGTGATGAGTTGCTTGGTGTACCCAAAACTGTATGGCTCATATATCTTGAGTGCCATTTTCTGGAAATTCAGGGACTAAGAATATAATCATTCAGTAATGGTTGCTAAACTGATGGTTTTATCATGTAAGGTGGGTTGCCTAGCGGGCGGCGATTGTGTCTCTCGAGTAATAACATATGATGTATACTTTATTATGCGAAATGCTGCAGAGCTGTACGATTATGGGACCAGTCGGTTGTTTAAATAGACCAATGTACACCAAGGTATTTACCACACTTAGACAAGTTATCTATGAATATTCTATATACATTAGGGTTTCTATATTTATTAACATGAAGAAAAGCAATGTTATTATCTAAAACACAATTAATCATACATAAACACTATACGCTGTCAACATTTTAAAAATCGTATTAACAAATTTTTAATATCTTTCAAGCTGCATTTATAAGGAGGCAACTTAGAATGTGTTTCTGACTAACAAACATCCTTCATGTAAAACAAATACCGAAAACCAACACCATAACCTAATCTAGATTTAACATGAGTAACTTAAAACGAGAATAAGTTTTTTGTACTCTGCCGAACACTATGTTGACTCCAACTCATTCATCAAACATTATATCGAATAACATCACACCACCTTTTATGGGTATCATATTTATTATGTTGTATTGCATTGTATTGCTTGGTAGTGTGGAAGAGAAGGCCCTATGGCCTTAATTCATACCAGGGTAAATAAATAAATTACGTTTTATATACAAATATGAACGCATCCTAACTCGGTATCTACGTGAGTAAAACTTCAACAATCCAATTCAGTCCCCTAGCATATACTGTCAAAACCCCAACTCTGTCGCATAACATATTCTGTCAAAACCCCAACTCAGTCCACTAGCATACACTAGCAAAAACCCAACACAGTCCAGTAGCATACACTGACAAAAACCCAACTCAGTCCAATAGCATACACTGACAAAAATCCAGCACAGTCCAGTAGCATACACTGTCAACAACCCAACCCAGTCCCGCAGCATATGCTGTCAACAACCCAAATCAGTCCCGTAGCATATGCTGTCAACAGTCCAACTCAGTCCCGTAGCATATGCTGTCAACAACCCAACTCAGTCCCGTAGCATATACTGTCAAAAATTCAACTCAGTCCCGTAGCATATACTGTCAAAAATTCAACTCAGTCCCGTAGAATACACTGTCAGCAAGCCAACTCAGTCCTGTAGCATATGCTGTCAACAGTTCAACTCAGTCCCGTAGCATATACTATCAAAAATCCAACTCAGTCCCGTAGAATACATGTCAGCAAGCCAACTCAGTCCTGTAGCATATGCTGTCAACAATCCAACTCAGTCCCGTAGCATATACTGTCAAAAATCCAACTCAGTCCCGTAGAACACACTGTCAGCATGCCAACTCAGTCCTGTAGCATATAGTATAAAACCGTAATAATACTATGAGCATAGTGAAGTGTAAAGTGATGCTGGCAATCCTGTTACCAATAAACGACAGTGGCACCGAGCACAAGTAGTTGGTTGTGAACGCGTCATTGCTGGTAGCTCTTCAAAAAAGAACAAGGATTATTACATATTTTGGCGTTTTTAAATACATTTCATTTGTTTAGAATGATAACTTTTTAAATAATACACCGATTTTCAACTATTTTCTGTGTAAAGTTTACAAAAGTGTTATGCATTTAGTAGAGCAAAGCTGTTTATATAACATCAAATTTTGTGGTTAAAATCGATTTTAGTGAAACATGAAGCTGCAATGTCGTTTTGTAGTCACTATAGGTCTGCTGAAAGTTATAAGGATTTTAAAATTAACTGAATGACTTTAAAAGTTCCAGAAGAAACGATAAGGCTATTTTGTAAAATACTTCTATAGTCTTCAAATCCTATCCTATCATTAAAAGAAGTAAGGTTAATAATCTTGTCTCTTGACATCGTTTGTTATTCTATTGTCCCTATTTTGTTTATATCATTTCACATAGGAAGAGATCATGTCTTACGACTATATGAAAATTATCTGCGGTAATCTCATAAGATGTTTTTATTTACCAATAAATTTTGGAATGACGACAACACGATAAAAATTATCCGAAGAAAAATTTGAATAGGATTTAATTCAACGGTTTCGGGAATAAAACGTAATTAATAATTATAAAATAGCTAAGTACAATTTTTAAATAAAGCAACAAAATATTATGTTTTCAAACGGATGTTTCACTTCAAAAACAAATCACTCTAGCTGCAAAAATTAGTTAAAATGAGAGCATGCCTAATCTTAAACGTCAGAGAAGCTAACAATTTTTAATGCCTTGGGTTAGTAGCCTGTCGATGAGCAAGCAACTTTGGATCATAGCATCTCTAGGGTAAGGATTGTGGAAATATACACATTATTTTAAACGAAAATAAACCCAATTTTAATTAAGAGCTATGACCAGCCACTAACTTTAATTGATTATTACACAAAATCTAGGGAAATGAAAAATAAAGACAACTAATTCGTAGCGATAGCATGATAGGGATCTGTTACAGGTTGAAGTTCAGTTTCCTTTGGTTTTATAGGTTGGAAGGAGTTTGACGTAGTATAAGTGAAATAGTTCCTGAAGATGGAAAATGTGAACTAAAATCATGGAGTTTATGATTTAAAATAAAAAGTAATTAGGTTTTCGATGTTAAAAAAGTTACTTTAGTTGTTAAAGCTACTTTGTGATACTGTCATTCAGTTCAAGATTTAAGTTTTATTTAGGAATTCACTCCAGTTTGCTATAATTTTGAAATGCAATACAAACACTAAGATTTCTATTAGAAACTTTATCAATGCCTTCTTCAAAGATATTTTAGAACACTTATTTGAAGAGCGTTTTAAACAAATTACAGAGGGTGATGTGTTTCTATTTTGTGCTATGCAACTCCATTGTTTCTGATTTTGTTTCATGGGATGTAGATTTGATTTCACTTCCTGTAAATGAGAATGGTGAAAGTTTCTATGCACCCTAGGCATTCTCTTGTGTTTATAAATTACCTCTTTAAATGCAACTGTGCAAGTTCTTTCTACAGGATTTCCGCTGCACAGTCGGGGTGAGTTTCCGGGTATTCTATTCAACTAGCTTGTTTTTATAATATGACGTATTTCAGCTAAATATGCTAATTTGATTGCACAACTTTGTTACCTAGTAGCATTAAGTTGCTATTCCTCTGCAAAGGTTTCATAGTTTTATTATATAGGTGCAACTTTTAATACACGTTTTGAAATACTTATTTACTATTTTAAATGTTTCTCAAAATTCCCAAATAAACAATCTCACTTAATATAACATATACTAAGCCCACATTTTATTCTATGTTACACAATGACATGAAGCGTTTTACTTCGAAGATTCTATGATGAGTTACTGTCCGAATGTGTAGTAAAATATCAAAGGTTTTTAGCAGTAGGAGTAATTACTGTCTTATACGTTGGGTCAAATACATTCCAAAATCCGTCGCGGTAGTCTTTCGTTCTCCATCCGATGAGCATTTCGAAACCAAGCTAATGGATAAAGTTAATTATTGAATTTTGGTAATCCATCCTCCTTATAACTTCATTTTTAACTTTATCTAATTTTAAGCATGAGTACATCTTCTGAGGAAATCAGTTTCTGTAGATTATAATTGATTTGTTACTCTTGATTTCAATTTACAAACTACTACTGCTCCATAAGTGATACGCTTCAAATGCTTTATACAAGGGTCAATCCGAAAGTAATGCCTCCCATTTCATTTTGTACTGCCTTTGAGTGTCCGCGCCAAATTATGGTGGTGTAGTATTAATTGTTGAACTTTCCTGCTAGTGTCCTTTTAGTTTCGTTGTCCTGCGACAGATAGCAGCAGAGAAGGGTTCCAAAATGACTACTGAAATGGAGGTGTATACAAAACAGAGATACGACGTGATTTAATTCCTTACCGCTGAACAAATTGCGCCAATTGAAATCCATCGATGCTTGCTAAAGGTGTATGGTGGTGATATATTAGATGTGAGTAATGTGAGGCGGTGGGTACAGCATTTTAAAAGTGGCGAAAAGGATGTGCAGGATAAGCCCGCCCTGATTGACCCTGCTCGGCTATGACAGTAAATAATTATTTCATTCAGTTCATTATAATGAACAGCGTCTCGATCAGGCATCTGTACTGATTGGCGGATTACAACCAAGGAACTGTGTGTAGTGCTGAATGTCGGCTGTAATGCCTTAGACAAGATGTTATTCAACCTTAATTATCGCAAAGTGTGTGCGAGATGGGTCCGGCAGATGTTTTAACAAGACCAAAAAAAAATAACTCGTCGAATGGAAATTTTCGGGATCTGCTGGAGCAATACGAGGCTGAAGGTAACAATTTTCTGAACTACATCACCGGAGATGAGACGTGGTGTTACCACTACGACCTGGAATCTAAACGACAGTCTACGGAGTGGCGACTTCTCCAACAAAGAAGAAGTACAAGACGCAGCCATCGCAGGCAAAGTATGTGCAGTCTTCTGGGATAGAAAGGGTGTGGTTCTTTTGGATACCTTGGAACCTGGAGCAAATGTCAATTCCGAACGCTACAAGACGACACTGATTAGGCTGAAAGAATTTCCAGAGTCAGGCCAGAGAAGAAGACAAACTTTCGCCTGCAGTATGATAATGCCAGGCCCCATATCAGTTTTGCGACCATGAAGCGCATTACCAAATTTGAATGGACTGTCCTACCACATTCACCGTACACCTTCGGACTTCTATCTCTCTGGGCCTATTAATGCCAACATTTTCCAGACTCAGATGCTGTTGTCATGGCTGTAAGACAGTGGCTAGCCTCAGCTGATTCAGATTTTTATGGGCGTGGCATAACGATTGGTGGTAATTATACGCAAAAATAGCAGTATGCAGCTGAAATCCTGCTCTATTGTATGTGTTATTGCGCTTTCTGTATCTGTTGTTTCCATGAAAATAAATAGGAGGCATTACTTTCGGAATGATGTAATATGTGCTTAATTTTGTTGTTTTAAAGATGTGTTTGTTACATAATACTCCAATTACCTTTTTAAAATTAACAATTAATGATTAACAAATGTTACAATTTAATAATTTATTACTGTTATTCCCTTTATAATTCTCTCCATCATTTTATTCAAGATAACCATTGTTGTATATTTAACATCTAAGTTTTTATACGGGGGGTTTATAAAGTAAGCACCGATCATTATCACAACATTATTTTTTAAATACTTTATAATCATTCATTACCTTCCAACATACAATGCTTCTCCATAGTCACAGTTGTTTCAGGTACTTGTCTAATGGGAAACCAGATATTTTATGCTTACGTTAAAGAATGATGCTGCCTCTGATGAAAGCCAAGTCTGCACTTCCTGTTTCACAATAGCATCGCCGTTCAAAAGTTTTCCACCAAAGATTTTCATATGAAGAAAAGAAACATGAAAATCGCTTGGTGCCAAATCCGGACTTAGGTAGGGTGGTGGAATAGTTCCCAACCAAATGATGCGATCAGATCTTGAGTTTGTTTGGCTGTGTGTGGCCGGGCATTATCACACATTCTGTTTCCCCTAAACCTTATACAATGGTAATTAATATTTTCTGGTGTAAAATTTTTCACATTCAGAAAACGAATCACTCATCTGACTTCACGTCGGCGGGTCTTCGATTGTTTTGAACATTTTGAAACGTTCTAACAACAGGAAAACATAACATGACGATCGTTCACAGTTACGTCTGCCTTCCTAATGAATAATAGCGACTATAGCGCTGCAGTGGCAAAATATTAAAAGGTTACATACTTTAAAAACACGCCTCATATTCATCCCAACCTTCGATCAATTATCCTGTTTATTTCAAAATTATAATACTTATTTTCATATTAATTTTAGTGCCCAATAGTGGTCAATACTTTCGGCTTTCAAAGCATATAATCTAAATCATCATAATCTTCTGCTATTACTAACTAGGCTTCTGCAAATAAAATGTGTATACATTATTTTCTCCTAGCATAGTCAACTGCTGCACTTTCTTTTGTGATTTTTCTTATCTTTTAAACATAAATTTTAAATAAGTTGGTGATAGACACCAACCTTTACTAAACCTCCAGTAATAAAAAGAAAAAAAAAAGTCAGATAACCGCTTCCCGATTTTTAATTTTAGCAGAAGATCCAGATTATACCTTGTGAATAAGTTGGTTTTAGCCACTGTATTGTGTAATATAATAATAAATCTATATAAATTTATTGCTCTTTCATATAATGAATATATTTACATCTTCCACTATTCTACTTCTCCATGTACCGAAGTTTGACGCAATTTGTATTCAAGATCGTAAAAGCAATTATAATATGATATTATACATTATTTAATTTCTATCAAATGTTCCCAGACTTAAGCAAAGGTATTTTTTGAAACAATGTCTTTAACTATTTACTTAATCACCCTAGTAAGAACTCCAGTCGTAACGCATTTTTCTTCCATTCTGCCAGTATATCTTAGCATATATGTTTACACTAACTGGCCCATCCGGCATATCACAATCTCGAATGACTACTTAATGGATTTTATTTACCTCCCCTAATGTTTTATGAAATTTTTATACAATGATTTTAAGTCTTTTATGATGAATTTTATCTAAATTATAAATACCATAATTATAAATGTAATTTAAAGCCCATTGATAACGCAATAACGGACGAAAATTCCCCTGATATTCTGGAAATCAGTGTGAAATATCAACGGATTTAGGTTTCTGATTTCCCTAACTTCTCCCCGATAATCTCCAAATTCTAGAAATATAGAATAGCTTGTAAGTGATTTTAGTACTGAAGGTACTATCGGAATGGTCGAGTAATTTTAGATAAATCACGGTATAAGAAACTTTAAACTTTTGTATCTTCTCTTTGTTAGCGTAGTTATTTAATAACATAAACGCTCTATACTTTTCACAGAGTAAAGAAATCCCTGACATCAGTATTGAATTAAATAGGGGCGAAATTGGTGAATATGAGGACACCCGACCTCCATCCGCCATATTAAATAATTTGTCAACAGTACGCAACCATCGAGAAAAGCAATATTCTCCATTATTAATTGTTAATATCGTTTGAGTAGTTTCTTCATATAATTATTTAATATACATTGTGATTAAGTTCATAACAGCATACAGACGAATACCGCAACACTTTCTCATATAAACAGTATCCAGTAAATTCACTACATACATCTCTAGAATTACAATAAATTCATTCGGATGTTTTAATGCTAAATTCCGTGTGCATCTGCTATATTGGAATAAAACATTAATTAAAGAAATTAGTATCGTATGCCTATATGTTCAGAATCAGATTATCTTGTTTGTTTTGTCGAGTTTTCTGCTTTCTTAGACGCTAAATTACGACCGCATATATCACCCACATATACATTCTCCTCTTTATAATATTGCTATAGATATATGTAATAAATAAAACAAAAAGCTTAAGTTTCATATATACCAGTAGTAAATATGTTGCATTATGTAAAAACGCTATTGTAACAGCTAAAGCTGCAATCAATTTTCATGCAGCAGAATTTTTGGATAGGACAATGTATACGCATATTATATAGAGACTGTTTAAAAACTCAAGCCCATGAATTTTAATTACACAACACCTTAATGTATGTTATTTACATTTCCACTGAATGTGTGCCAGATTTCTGGATTTTAAATTGAAAATTCTCTATGAAAGCTATTTTTGGAGATACTATATTCTGAAAAAAAAATACTACAGAAGTATTCCTATAAAAAGAATAGACGAAAGAAGGAAGATAATTAACTATAAAAATTCAAAACGTACAAAATTTAACAATCATTTTTACAAATATTCATTAAAAGACAAACTTACAGCTTTGACACTCTCTGACCTGGACAGTAAGAGAATTCCATAATTCGGGGAGACATTTTGCAATTTTGCTATTAATAATAACTAGTCTATAAAAATAGTTAAAAAACAATATCACATCCCAGGTTAGCTGCGTTGTTTATTTGCTACCGATTTGGCTACAACATACTACTTCCTTATCAAAACACTTTGCCTAATTTTCAGTGATCGATCTAAACTGTATACAAAGATTATAAAAGTATTCTGTGCCTAATTGTTTTCTGATAGTTACTGTGTTACTAGGATACACCAAAATTTTCCATAATTTTCATTTTGTGCTTTTTTTTTGCTACACTAGTGTTTTATGACCTATCCCATGTACAAATAAATAAAACTCTAAGGAGAGTTGTATAATTAATATAAATAAATATACTACGTTTACTGCTTTTACATACAGCTCAATTTCACCTTAATGTTTCCCCTATCTGCGGTTTATTAAAAAAAGGAAACTCTTGTTACAAAATCTTTAAGTACATTAGAGATATGCAAGAAAAAGTTCGGATGAGTAGCACTTATACTACTAATTCAGGAAGTCCCTTATATATTATACCATTATATAAAAGTTCACTATATTCACTTTGTGTTAGTGGCTTAGAAATTACAGAAAATTAAGTTAGGTACAAGAAGTAGAAACAATACTCAGCGCTTATATTCAAAGTCAGTTTTATTAGTAACGAGCTCATCCGAAAGAAAAACAACTGATGTTTTGCACTCACATGACTTCCTCTACTCTGTACAAACTATTTTCACAAACGCCTATTCTCCATCTACTTCATGTTAATCGAGATAAACATTTGCAGAAACTTTTTAAAAATAATTTTTATATATTTTAAATGGGAACCTCCAATTAGGCTCAAATTAAATTAACCCTAAAATAACCATTATAATGTCTTCCAAATAAATCACGGATAATTGCATTTACTTTCTCACAATATCAAGCAACGTTTATTCAATACATTTATTTCTACAACGCTTAGATTTGGAGATATTGTACACTCTCAGCTTAAATGGTCCACCCTGTATATCTCGACTCTGAAATGTTGGGTGGAAAGCAGTACTTTCTGTACTATAGGTAAGAGGTGGGAAAAGTAAAATAAAATTAATAAATCTTATTTCCTTTAGCATTAGTTGTTTCATATTCTAAGCTGAAATCTCCTTGTCTGCAGAAACAGTTACGGGCATACGTATGGTTTTACTCACGGAAAGCGCGCAAACATTCCCCGCCAATACTTCCCCATTTCAGCGGGGAAATGTTGTGCACATTCCTTATGCTCAAAAACTGTTATAATGAAATTTTTCTGCATGTAAAATTTTTTATATAACAATGTTAACTATAGAAATAAAAATCAAAAATCAAAAATGCAAATAATCTCCAAAAATATTATAAACGTTAATATTTAAAACCTGGTTGTTGTCATGTTTTCGGATGTGGTAAGTAAATATATTTTTCTTTTTATGAGAGGTATTTAATATCCTAAAATAAGATGTGATCTTAACACACAATTTTCCCTACCCATTACAGTTACATAATTTCTTATTTATTATGCATAAAAGCTTCTTCTCTTCACAGCAATCTCCATATGATACATTTTGTAATAGAAATAATTTAAAACTAAGAAATACAGCATTGGTTGTAAGTACAATACGGAAAATAAAACACAATTACTATTGGCACATCTCAAATCAACTGTTTGTTACTAATGAACCCATGTGAGAAAATAAGCATTGCGTATGATGCTTTATAGATGTCGAATGACAGTTGAGCTTGGGAAAACATATGAAAACCGAGCATTTCGGAAACGTCTAATGCTACAAGTTGCACATGTCAATTAACTCTGCTCAGTAAAGAAAGAGACATAAATGCTTGTGGATTTTTTTTGTGCAGTAAGTGTATATATTTGTCATATCGTTTGTAACCGTTAAGAAAAAGGATTCGGAATGAAGACTTCACAGGCTATTTAATGGAAATTCTGGATATATGATTTATCAGTAATACATAAAAATTAAGCATATGGTATTTTAATCAAAATTATTAGTCTCTGAGAAAATAAGAAAAAACGAAAATTTATTCATGTAAATCGCAGTTTGGGGGTGCAGGATTTTCTTGGAAATCTTCGTGACGCGTTCTTGGAAGCTCCCTCTCTCTCTCATACACATACACATGTGCGCGTGGATCTTTTTCTAAAATTATATACACACTTGGGTCCAAGGGATGTCAAAACATATATTTTCGGTAAAATTTCAACTTTTCAATTTTAAGCCTTTGTAAAGCATGCTACATCTCCTTTCTTACCAGAGGTAAACAGTGGAGAGTAAAAATTAATGTTCTAAATATAATTTTAAGAACTATAGTTCTACATTCAAGTATTTGCATAAATTTAAAAAAATTGGATCAATTTCAAGAGGTATAGGACTTAAATCATGGTCGCAAGTATGTTCTCAAGCACTACCTTAATATACTTTCGAATCTTATTTAAATTTTTTCGTTATATAATATACTTAAATTCTTATTTGGAATTCTCTTTTCTTGTAGAAATAGCTCACCGGTCGCAAGAATTGGTCTCTTAAGGTTTTACCGCGTTTAACAAAGTGACAGATAGCTGCTGCGGACGGCTACGGATTCATTTGTCCTATCATCTCTTTAACCAGCGTCTCAGAATATTCGATAAAAGACAAAAACTAATTAAAACCGTTTAATAGGATAACAGAAGAGAATGATTGAATATTTGAGTCTGATATCTTATTTGCGGCCAAAAATTGTGTTTTTAAAGAATTGCCCTAAATCCGACCGAAATGCAAGAAAAGGTGCTTAAATGACATGGGTTGTTTTCTTCATTCTCTGCATGCTTATGATCCATTTCCTGAGACTTCTAGACTTAATATAAATAAAGAAATGATTCTGGGGCAAAATGATAATGAAAGAAAACTTGAACCTTGAATTTCCTATTATTTTATTTGCATGTCCTAATTTACCATTATTACTTAATTTTTTACAACTAAGAACAACTTTTAAAGCTATTTGTTTTTTCATTGCCAAAAAGGAGCTTCTCTCAGGTAATGCTATTTAATTCAAGAACATCACTTTAAAAAAATCAAACAAATATTTAAATTTTCAACACTAAATGACAAAGTTTTTATAAAAGTTTTGTTTGCAAAATTACTTTTAAGCACGTATGAGAGGCGATCAAAAAAGTAATTGATTCGGTTAGTGAATATTCTTCTTGGCTACAAACAATAGCAATTATTATTTAACAAGTTCTAAAATATATCAGTCATAGATTACAAATGTACACTTCATTGCTTATACTGATTTATTTAATATTTTAAACCATAAATATAGTACCTATTTTAGAATTGTTTTGAAAATTCTGGCTGTAGTATATTTATCACTTTTGTACAGTACCAAAATGTTATTTAATAATGTGATTTAATGCAAATGTACTACTTTATAAAGTAATAGTGCAGTATTCGCCTAGCAAATTAGCAAAATTTGTTGTAATGTTTAATAGAGCATAGCTTTAAAAATGTGATGTGTGATATTTATGCGACTTTCCCTACACATTCTTTCAGAAAATATTCATACAAAATTTAATGATTCTGTGGGGGCGGCTTCTCGATACTTTATATTAATGGAGATAAACCTTTGCAGCAATATGTTGCAGAAAAGTCATTACATTATAGGTACAAGGGAGATATGGTAGGCAGAAGCGATAGCCAAATGTTTAAAAAGCGGGTTGGTATGTGCCAGCTTTCAAATTATGTTCTTTGCCTGACCACAAATGGCGACTTAACACTTTAGAAACGTATAAAATATTTGAAAATTCAAACCAATAGCTAAAAAAAGTTTAATGCCACAAATAAGTTGTGTGTTTTAAAGATATCTACATTTTTGTATATTACATTTTGGTCTTTCTCTTACAGTTTATTACCATTGATAAAATTGTAGCAACGGTAATTTTGAATGAAAATAAATTCTCAGGCTCATCGCAGAAAATTCAAAATATACACATTTTATATGCAAATCTCTTAAGCGTATTGCACTCAAATCAAAATCGTTAAAGCTAATGTTTGAGAATTAAAAAAAATATAACGAAGCATGTTGCATGTAAATGGTAGTTTGCGGTCCCATTCTCAGATGTTGAACTTAATACGAAGTTTGGTATTTATTCGGCATTTCGTTTTTGGGTTACAGTTTTCACACACACACAAATAAACAGAGAGAGAGAGAGAGAGAGAGGGGGAGAGACAATCAGACACAGCAATCTTTTTCTGGAAGTGCTTCTTCATTTTGGACTCTTGGGATTCAAGAACAGAGTACTTAACCTACTTATTACTGATAATTTATAGAGGAAGTAAAAATATAGTAGGTGTTGGGCATTTATATAAGAAGCAACATTTACAACTTTGAAGATTGATATGGCCTATCAACATTTAACCTCGCCTTAATGAAGCAAAAAATACGTTGAATATACACACACAGGTATTATTTCACAAATTATAGGGTAAAAGGAATGTCATTTGTTGGGATTACAATTATTTTGTTGTATAAAATATACAGTAGAAGTCATTAGCAACCACTTGCAACATGGGCGATGCATACCCGCAATACAACGCACGAAGATAGTACCTATTTAAAAGTGTAAGTAACAGTCCAAAGTAGAACTGCCATCAATTTAGCCATACACATGCGCATTCAATAACTACGCAAAACTACATTACTACACTCACAAGATTTTCTCTACCCACCGTAAAGTCACATGTTATATATATATATATATATATATATATCACTATTCATATAAAACTGCTTCTCCACCGATTTCAGGTTGTTAATAACAAATAATTGCTTAGAAGCCCCTTCTAAGTATACGAGGAAGAATTAGTTACTTACAACAACATTCATAAATCGTGTTTACATCATGTGAAGAGAAATGGGGGAAAAGTTCTGCGCAACCTCTCAAGTTCTACTCGTTAGGAATTCGCATGTAATTGTTTATATACTCACCAGAAATTAATCATTCTATCCACGTTTAGTAATTCACTGTATATATTTACCTAGATTGTTGTATGTAATCAGCTGTTCCTTTATTATATTGTTTTAATGAGGAGTTTATGAAATCAATAAAACAGAAGAATTTAAAATTTTCACACATGTCATAGATGCCGCAACATAGACTGAAAAAAGTAAGAAAGAAAAAAAAGCGATGGATAACAGCTTAAAAACGGCCAATGCTATAAAAACAGTTGATTTATATGATTATTTAAACGATGCTCGACAGAAAATGTATATTTTAATGATTTCTAAACTTTTTTCTGTAGTAAGTTTTTGCCTCTGTGCTAAGGTTCTCCAGCTGTGCAAAATTATATAAAACGATTTTTGCAGAAAATGTAATATATACGTTTTACCCTTTATTTCAATAACTCAAACATGTAAATGTTAATCAACCTTTAATAGTAGTTTTTTAAACAAATAGCAAACAATAAACATTTTTTGTGAACAATAAAGATTCGGGTGGGAGGAATTTTGTAAAAATCTTCGTGTTTCATTCTTGAAAGATACTGCACTTAAATATGAAGTTTGCTTTTCTCAGAAAGGACTATCGATTGATTAAAATAGCATGTTTAAAATACTGCCATGAATATATACGTATATATGTCCGTTGTTTTATTTAAATAAACTGCGAAACATTATTAATTTTCATTCATTTTTATGTATCCGACAAACCGTAAGAAACAAATGAAACCTTAACAAAACAGAGGTAAGGATGATTAAAATATATTATTTAAGTCAAAAAACGTTTTTTAAAATACTAGCCGGTTCTGGAATAGTCATTGTTGTGTGTTTAAATTTTGTTAGGATTTTATTTGGTATACCATATTGGTAACATGTTCAAAATGCTTAATTACTTTTTCTTGTTTTCTATCAAGTCCACTGATAACAAAAATCAATTTTCTTTGCATCTTTATTAGCTTCTTTATTCCCTTCAATACCTATCTGCATGTGAGAGTACCTAAATGAGGCTTACTTGTTTCCTAGAGTGCTGATGGTAGAATATAAGCAAAGTATATCACTTATTAAGGGCTGCTTGGAACTTAGATTATGAGTAGCAAGAATTTTACTTCGAGAGTAAATGCATAATTTGTTTGATTGACATTTTGAATGATGCACTGCAGTGCTTTCTAATTGCAAAAGCTTCACAGGAGAAAATGGAAAAGTATTGCGGCAATGTGTAGAGCATTGTGTGAGCCGCGTTCTTCGAGTGGTGCTGAGCCATCCGATCAGTGTCAATGGAATAGCTTCAACACACCATGATGTCATTGGCTATATCAAGCAACTATTTATTGAAACATATAAGATATGGTCAGCAAACAACCACACCAAAATGTGAGACCTGCAATACAACGTGCAACACATCCTGCTGCGATGTCCAAAATACACCAACGGAGACTTCATGCTGGCTTCAGTGACCCACCAACTGCTTTAAATAACCACCTTACAATGAAAAAGACTGATGTTTTTAAGAAAATGTAAACTTGATTGTAAAGGATAAATTTTATCATTTACATAATGCTCTCTATCATGTAAAGTAAGAAGGTTGCGTATGACCATGCTGTTAAAGTGACCAAAAGTAAATCAAAATAAAAAATAGAGAGACAACTTGCAATATAAACAGCAGAGTGGTTTTCTGTATCTCGCTCTTTAGCGACCAATTTTAAACAGCTTTAAGTCAAACTTTTATAATGACCCACTGAAGTAGATCTAAAAAAGAGCTTTCTATGAATAGTGTTAACTATAAGGGATACCTGTGAATTTTAAATGTGCACATGATCTCATAATAATAATAATAATAATAATAATAATAATAATAATAATAATAATAATAATAATAATAATAATAATAATCTATTTTTGTCGTGAACAATCGATGTATTCTCAACTTCCTCCATATAAAAAATCCGCAATTATGTCATTGTCCCACATCAGATTTCTTTTCCAAGAACTTCTGAAAAATATTCAAGAACGAATATGTATATGAACAATAATAATTACTTTTAAATAGTAAAATGAAAACAATGTTCAAACATTATGTTCATGTGATTATGTAACCAGGTACAATTCTGAAGTTCACCGAGGTGTACCAGAGAATAGATTAGAACTCATAAAACTGCCAATTAAAATACTTAGTTATTTGTCCATCATTTATGATCGTGTTCATCCATAATGAATTTAAACTCACTCACTCACTCACTCTCCAGTTAATAATACACATTGTAATATATTTTAAATCAAATTAAGAAAACTTCGTATAGATTGAAAATTTCTAGATAAAATATTTTGGAGTTAAATTATTGGATTTCAGCCATTTCAATAGCTTCGGTTTTGCGAGTTTTCATTCTAAGCTGAAGTAAAAAAATTATTTTTTCTTGCTAAAGCTTTATCGTATGTCATACAAAATTTTCAGAAGCAGTAGGATATTTTTATTTTCGTTTATAATTTTCTTATTTAAAATGGCACATAACATTCAGGAAGTTTAATGGAATATTCGTTTTTGGAATTTTGACAGTGAATGGGTAAATAACGTCTAACCAAAGAATACCGAAATACGACTGTGGGATTTTAGAATGCAATTAAATGAGTTTTATGAGTATCTTATAAATGTGATGTAGGAATAACACTAATAAATTAAACAGGGGGTGTATTTTATTAATCATTTCTAAACATGTGTTATTATAGCCTAGAAACAATGTGCAGATTTGGATACGAGAAACGCTACATAAGCAGAGAATTTTATAACTAAATTAGGAAATGGACGACAAATGCGCAATGTGCAGGTAATTAACTGCTTTGCTTACTTCCTATTTATTTAAGCAACGTCATAAAAAAAATTACCGGAAAAGATAATTTTCTACTTAAAATAATTTTCCTGCCTTTTTTAAAGAATCTTTCACTATCAAGTGCGATGTCAAAAGCGTTTATTAAAGCTTGGAGAAAGCACTTATTTTAGCGAGGCATAAAAGCTTAGGCAAGGTAAATTTTAGCAGTTTGAAATGACTACTTTTAAGCTACTTCAGTCATGATTTATAATATACAGTGGTTATCGAGTTCAGTGCAGAACATTCCATATGGACATATTCCCTAGAGTTAGAGCAGAACATAACATACCTCTGTTCAAAAATACTATTAAGCCTGTGTTTAAAATCAAACCATTTTAGAGTGTACAACACACAATAATGCATTTCTATGCAAGCTGGGGAATTAGTATTGAGACTAAGGAAAGGAGGATTTTATAAATATGATGAAAATCATAATGTGAATTTCTTCTTTAGATTGGAAACCTAATTATTTAGTATGGCAGGTTGCAGCCAACCTAAGGGATTGGGCCACCTGAATAAATTTATATTAATAACTATTTTGAATTTTAACCACAATATTGGTAAAGTATTCAGATAAACACAGTTGTAGGCCGATACATAAAACATAATATTTTAAAACTCATTCAATTATTTTCATTATTTACTTTTTATTTTGAACAAAAATTACATACTATTTACAATTATAAAACGGAAAACGAATTATAATAGAAATACTCCTTATTGCACTATTCCATAAGAACATTCCAAGGCATTTTGAAGACCTGTAATGTTACGGTAACTTTTTAACTTGGTTTTCATTAAGCAATTTCTCATTTCTTATATGCACTGAGCAAGTGTATTAGCAAGGTGTAATAGTTGAACGTAATTTATTCTTAATAATATCCATGGCATAAACAGTTACTCACAAATATTTCTGAAGCCAAATCTGCACACGAGCTTTAAAGCAAGATGTGAACTTCAGGAAACCGATCCGAAGGGATATATTTCCAAACTTTAGTCAAATTAGGAGAAGTGGGTGAACTGAATACTCCATAAAGTTAGCACATAGTTCTGAATGTTTTTAGATTTATATTATTTCCATTTGCAAAGATGGGAAGCATTTATGAACTCAGACTCTAAAATACAAAATAGATTTATGAAACAAATCTAACTTTCGGATTCAAAAGAAGAAGAGTTTGTAGTCATAAATAGGTTGATATAGTACCTTGTGCTAACGCGGGCGGGCCATTCAAATTCAAAAGGCTAGCGGGGCTCTCGTATTGGTCTGCGGGCTAGAGTTGGTCATCCCAGTATTATGGTGTGAAAATTGTTTATCCCTTCGGACGAATTATTCAAAGAGTGATTCTAGTGCTCCGATTCCTAGTCTTGATGCGCATGATAATGGTTTCCTTTTCTATGTAACATCTCAAATCGGAGTATATAGTGTGATTTTCATTGATTTAGAAGTAATCCACACTTTATTCCACATAGCAACTAATATACAGGATGGACCATTTAAGTCGAAACAGTACAATATCTCCAAAACTAAGCGTTGTAGAAAGAAATGTTTTGAATAAAAGTTGCTTGATATTATTAGAGATAGTAAATGCCATTAGTCCTCTTTTATTTTAAAAACGTTGTGATGGTCATTTTAGGGTCAAGTTAATTTTTTAAAATGGGAACCTACAATTAGGGTCAAAAATACTTCACAAGTTATTCCCAGAAAATTCAATATATGCAGTTTATTTTTCACGTAAATATTATATATAGTATTTTAATGAAACTCGCTTTAGTCATTTTTAGAAAATAAAAAATTTCCAAAAGTGTTCCATGTAAATGGTACTTTAGTGGGGGATTTTCTTGAAAATCTTGGTATCGCATCCTTGGAAGGTACTAACTTAAATACCAAGTTTGGTGTTTATTCACTTCTTATTTTTTAGTTATGCTGCTCACAGACACACAGACGGACCTTTTTCTAAAAATAATTCTTGAATGCACGGGCTTCAAAACCTATATTTCCGGTGAAATCTCGGTATCGAACTTTGGATGGAATACAATCCCATCTCTACTTACTATGTATGTGGTAGAGAAAGTAAAAAATGAAATTCCTATGATAAGATAAAAATTAAATGCGAGAAAGTATGAAGCGATTAAACAAACAGAGGATTTAAAATCGATATACCAAACAGAGAAATGAAAGGAAGTGTGATCATCCCATAGGACATCATTCTGCTGACTTCCAAAATTTATGATCGAACGTAGATTCTTTGTCGTGTCCAAGGAGTTATGTGTTGATGGGTATGCATTGTATCTTTTTGAATGTCGTCTAACAAAGTGATGATAATTATGATTAGAATGATAAAATAAACATACATACAAGTTATTAAGTAAAAATATTAACCCCTATTTTCATTCATTAAATATGAACGAAAACACTGAGGAGTAAAGTTCCCCTGCTTCATATATATATGAAAGAATTTTATTTTGATTTTGATACGTTACCTTAAACACATCAGAAGATAGATCTTTAGGACCAACAAGGGCCGAAGGTCTAGTTCAAACCTGGATCTTGACATTAAACTTGAGCCTATCGTATGCAATAGAAATATACTTAAACCAGAATACCATACATAAATTTAGGATTTAAAATCAACAATGAACTGGTCTCTTTACGAAATATTTGAAGTATAATGTTTTGCACTTTATCTGGTATAGACGCTTTGTGGTTTTAATTAAACAGTTACTTGTGTCCTGTCTAATGATTGCTCTTGTAATATTATACAGTGTGTTTCAAATATAGAGGGCAATAATTTCAGGCAAGCATTCCTCACATGTTGACAATAAACGAAGTTCATTACAATATATGTTGTAAATGCTTGGCTTCGAGTTAAAAACAATGATATTCATTGGAACGTATTTCTTACCGCAAGTAGTTTCGTTTATAGTTTTGTTTACAGAAGATGTTCAAAGCGACTACCTCCTGCTTGAATCCACCCTCACATCGACTTCTCATGGGCTTGCGAACAGACCCCAAATTCCAGGACTATCGTATTTCCTCACAACCTGCCACAATTCGTTTCTGAAGGGATTCCATGTCAGGCACCGGAGACGAACACATCAACGTTTTTAAATGGCCTCACAAGTAGAAATCGAGAGGGTTCAAATCAGGTGAGCGTGGTATCCAAGCAGTTGGGCCACCTCTACCTATCTATCGATCAGGAAACCTTCGATCTAAGTACCGGCGATCGGTAAGACTGAAGAGTGCAGTAGCGCCATCATGCAAGAAGTGAGCTTTTGACGAATACTCAATGGAGTGTCTTCATATATATGAGGTATGGTGTGTACGCTTGCCCCGAAGTCTGTTTACGAGTACATAGGGTCCAACTAACCGATCACCAATGACACTTATCCACATGTTGAGGGTGAACCACACTTGGTGATGAGATGAAACAATTGCATGCGGTTTTCATGTATCCATACATGCTGATTGTGGAAATGTGTAATGCTATCTCGTGTGACCTGTGCTTCATCTGTAAATAATACAGTTCGGATTTGTAGACATTGCTGCACATAAAACTGGCAGAACATATGAATCGAGCAGGGTAATCTGCTGGTAATAGGGCCTGTACACTCGTAAATGATAAGGATACAACTGTTTCTCTTGCAACGGTCTCAAGACAGGCCTATGAGGAACATTCACTTGCAACGCTAACCTTCGTGTACTAATAGGAGTCGTGTGCATAGAATCTAGAATCTCCTCTTCTACATCTGGAGATGTAGATCGTGGGCGTCTCCTCCCCAAACCAGGAGATGAAAACTTCCCATCAACGCAAAGACGGCGATGGAGACGTTCAAATGTCTTCCGATCTGGACATCTTCGCTGTACCTCTCTTGGTACAAATGAAGAGCCAGCGCAGCATTGCCGTCCACCTTACCGTACATGAAATGCACTTCTGCCAGCTCCTGATTTGAGTACATGTCGTTCAATCGAATGCCAAACACAATACTCAATGTACTCTTCGCCTCGGAATGAACTTCAGAGTGCCCTGTTAATATCATCTTTTACGGGAACTACCTGCGGGAAGAAAAACGTTCCGGTGAATATCACTGTTTTGAAGGCCATAACGCAGAAACCAAGCATTTCCGGACATATATTGTAATGGATATTTTTTCTACATATGGGGAATGTATACCTGAATGTTTTCCCTCTATTTTTGAAACATCCTGTATAAGGAAGGATTTTACTTTGTTTGTTCAACAAATATAGAATAAACATTGCTTTTTTAGCAATATCCGATGTACGCTGCCACTGGATCTGTTTTAAAATGAAAATAGAAAGTGATCATGCGGATGCCATAGTGAGCCGCAGTGAACATTGGATTCTCTGATTTCTACATTCAACCCTAGTGTGTGTGTGTTGTGAGACAGAGCATAGTGATGTAGAATTCAAAATACTAAATGGTAGATGGAGTAACATTTTTAAAATACATTTAAAATACAAGTATTGTGGCCACAATGACAAAATAATTATCAAATTAAATAAAAAATTCCAGTCTATGTGACTATACAGAAAGTTAAAAATGTCATTTTTGGCAATTTTGGATATTTTGTCTCTCTTTAAAAATAAATATATATGTAAAATATTTTGGCTAAATATGCTTATAAACCAATGGAGATAATTCCACTTACTGATGTATGAATGCTCATCACGGTCAAACGCAAAGGCTTGTTAATTTACTTAAGTGACTTGAAATAAAAATTTCTGAGGGGGAAGGGTTTAAAAATTCTCAGGATTAAATAAATAATCATAACACTAGATTAGAAATTACGAAAACATTACTTATGAAAATTACAGTTTTGATCGATTAAACGGGAGGAAACTAGACACGATCGAAATCTCATTTCTCCATTCTGTAACCGGCTATACATTAATATATAGTTTACACGGTAGACAGATAAGATAATAATCGCACACTTAAGCTAAGAGAATCCAAAAACAAATTACAAATTAATTTTACCATTATATACTAGAATATCCAACGTTATAAGTCCATGAGGGCGGAAAGAGACAATTTTGAAAAATAGCATAGAACTAATTTACTGAAGTAAAAGCAAACATGAATAATTAATAAAATGGCACTGCAAGGAATGGATAGAGCATTTAGATTCACACCAAATTTGGCACCCGATATAATCTTCTTGTTCTTTCCATATGATATTTTCTGCCTTTCTATCACAAAATGCTCACGAATATATGGTTATATTAGGAAACAAATGTTTGATGTGTTACATTCACATGACTTTTCAACCCTCTATTGTTTATAAGTGGGGACACAAACTATTTTACTAAAACTTATTTTTCCTTTAGACATTTCTGCTTTTGCAATCTGTATATCTTGTTCATGTCATATTTTGATAGTTTTCCCCTAGTTCTCTTTCTTCTCGCTTTATAATTTCTATACCATTCAGGTTATACATTCCTAATTGTTATTATTTTTTCATTTATTTTATGGTCGGTTTTTTTATAACCTGCAATTGTCCTTAGAGATTTCATTTTACTCACTTGAAGTCTGTTTTTATTCTTTTTTTATAATAATCCAAATTTTACTTCCTTATAATAAATTTGGCACTGACATCACTTTATAGCACATTATTACTGTATCTCTTCTTCCTTTGTTTTTTAATGAATTTTTTAAATATCTCTATTTTGTTAGCTTTATTATGTGTATTCCAAACGTTTATATTCGTCTGCTTGTTCTATCTGATTATTTCCTATAGACGTTTTCGATCTTGTGCTTTCTTTGCCTATAAATGCCATAAATTTACTTTCACTTATTGAAATCATCATTCATTGCTATTTTATTTAATTCATGTACTGTTTTCTGAAAATTGTACCGCGTTGTAATAATTAGGTAGCCATCGATATGATCAATGTTTATTAAGCCACAGAATATTTTCAACTGCCATTCTGACAAACTCATTTTAAGGATGCCTGACTTGATGCTTAAAATACCTACGTCTGAGTCCCTACAAAGCTACTTTCTCCTTCACCACTTTATTTTTATAAGTGTAAATCCTGCCTCTATTACTTATTACTACTGGGCATAAAACCAATTTATAGACTACTTCATCACGCAGCTTCCCTAATAAAATGAGTTAATGGGAAGGCTCAAAATCCCAAGGATTTTCTCAGCTGCACGGTATGGAAATTATGTCCCAAGACTCTATAGTTCTTGTGCCATTCAGTGGATTACCATTTATGGTGTCATTGTAATGATGGAAATAGGGGAATGCAGGATATACCCCAAAACCTGCTTGTGTTATTAATGTATTCGCACATAAACTGCCAATCGGCAATGGTAAAATATACCTAAATGCCTCTTTAAGGTTACGCATCTTTTGACCAATCATATTTTTCCTTATACATTGAAATTTCACCAAGCGGGATGGCTCAGGCGGTAATGTCTGTGGCCTGCATTCGGGAGCTCCCGAGTTCAAATCCCCGGGGCTGATCAGTCTGACCTAAGGTTTAATCGCGGTTTTCCTCGGTCGCTAGGTGAGGGCTGGGTTGCATAGTTTGAATAACAGTGTCTAGAGATCTATAGTATAAATCAAAATGTTCAATATTGATATTTCACCTTAAATACACATTTTAAAATCCCTACATTAGTACTATTATCTGTGTAATTTATTACACATTATCAAAGAAAAGTGTGAACATATGCAATTCACGACCAAAGCTAATGGACATTTTTCGCCAACTTCAAAATTATTTGTGGCATTATTCGGGATAATTTTTCTACGATCTAGGGAAAATAATTGCCTCGGTTCTCACTCAATATTAATAGCTCTTTGTCATATTTTCTTTCATATAGACCTTTATTTTTGTTAATGATCCATGGTTATCCTTTACTTGTTGAGTTTATGCATCTTTTTTGACATAGTAATTATCTTCTCCAATTTTACTTATGTTCAATGTAATTGGAATATTTTAAAATTTTCACACAGAATAAACTCATAAAATGTCGCGTTGATTTGCCATTCACTCTATTCTGTAAACAGTGTGAAAAATCGGGTAAGTTTGTTGGTCGAAAATGAGTTATCGGTACCCACAGATTCTCCACGATTTTTACAGGGTGAAAAAGCAGGAATGCCTAATCCCAATTAGTTGCGCATTTTTTTTATGGACGCTCTTTAACTGCTGTGGTCCTTTGCGTCCCATTCCTTTATTGGGCGTGAAAGGCCGATTAGTTGCGCAATACTGAACTGTTAAAGAGCGTGTGGAACGAAGTTTACAGTGACATTGTAGGACAAATGCTTATTTTGTTTCATGCTATCTGGAATTTCGTTTTTCCGTCTCCAAACCAGTACGTCAAATTGAACTTTTCCATTCAGTTACTTTCCCAACTCCAATATATATGAATGTATCATGATAAATCTACTACGATAATAACTAAGTATTTTTCTTAGTATTGCATTATTTCCTGTTTATATTTTAATTTTAAAATTTGAATATTACTTAATAACTCGCCTTAATTGATTTACTTACACAGGTATTCCTTTTCATAATGCTACTAAACTTCTGCAATGCCATATTCAACAATAAGTTGAAATAGTTATTAATTACTCCGACAATGGCGCCACTGTACAAGCTCCAAGGTATCCAACATATGACTGCGTCCAAGTCCAACATCATATGCAGTACAATATTTAAGCAATATATAAAGTATTTAGACATAGTATGGAACAAAATATTGTGTGTAACTTATAGGAAAGTGTTTTTTTTCGGTAATTTTGTTCAGACGCCTCTTTATCAGGATTGAGGTTCTTTTACGTGCCGTAAATCTATGATACGGGATTACCGGCTTTACTTCCCTTCCGTAGGGAGCCATGCTAAGGATTTTTACGCCCGAAAAAATCCACTGCTCTCCACCGGGTTTGAATTCGTGACCTTGGGAACTAGAATCTAGCATGGTAACCACTACACCACAGCGGTTTCGATATTCCATCTTACTCAATTCCTATACAGTTACGTAAACAACTATTTCACAACAGAACTGGATGGGGAAAAAAACAAAGACACGCAATTTCCGTTATTTGAACATTGCCTCTTTGCTTCTTCATTTTGAAACCGTGAAAAACCGGATAAATCGAATTATCCGGTTACTGCATGAATTTTGCTCTGCCTATTGAAGCAAGGCGAGCAGTTAATTTATTTAGCCGTCCTTCACGTCTCGTTTATTATGCCAGCAGGTTACCGAACATTGTGATCTCATTTTTAAGATGAAATCACTTGTTCGCAGTATTTATATTAAGCTATAATATTTATAAACATATGAGCAACAAAAAGCTCTATGTATTAGAAATAGGCCCGGAAAATAGAAAAGGATATTCTGCTTGTATCATGAAAAACGTTCAGCTTTGGTCAAAAGGAACGTGCTCTGTGCAAAGTATTGGGAAAAAAGCATACTTCCTGGATTTATTATACTTTTTATGTATATTTCTATATTTACACTCTTTTATAAATTATTTGTTAATTTCTACCCTTTGATGATCATTTTTGACAAAGCAAGATTTCTCCTGTGGATCTGCGGTTCTGTTAGCAATTAATATTAAATTGATTTTATTTATGGACGCTCTTTAACTATTATGGTCCTTAGCGTCCCATTCTACATTGGGCGTGAAAGACGAGTAATTTTGCTCAGAGGCCTCTTTATCAGGCTTGAGGTTCTTTTACGTGCCGTAAATCTAAGACACGGGACCACTGGCTTTACTTCCCTTCCGAAGGAAGCCGTGCCAAGGATTTTTACGCACGAAAAAAATCCATCACCCTCTGCCGGGTTTGAACCCGCGACCTTGGGAACTAGAGACTAGCGCGGTACCACTAGTCCACGGAGGACGGCATATATGTTTCATAAGATAATACAGGCCTGCGATGGAAACATTGTTCGAGGAGTAATACCTAGTTGATTCATACGGATTTATATGTGCTGATTTCAGGAAAAAAATACTAAAATTTTCCATCTTTCATCATTTTCCCACAAGTTAATGTTTTAATTTTTATGTCTACTGAAAACTACCAAAATGTTACTGACGTTAAAACTAGAGTCTCTTGTCTTTGTTTTTCCACAACAATGAAATAATTATGTTTAAGATGTATTGTATTGGAATCACAATTCCATTGTTGCTTCTTTTAAATTCAGATTAACTCTGTGGAAGGCGTTTGTTATTTCAGTATAGATTTCTAAATTGGCAAGAATCATGTTTTCTATATTCGTAATGACTTGTTTTCTTTAGTTTATTTAGTTTATTTCTGTGTGTATTCCAAACTCAACCAAACGTCAGTTTTTCAATACTGTAGTTGAGGGTTCATGAATTTAGTACATGATGACTTCAAGGGAAGTGCAATACTTTTTTGTACAATTGTGGAGACTCTATTGTAAAGAAACAGAAAAAAAGCATTAGCTTTTGTAAAGAAAGTGCACCAATTCTGGGTCAACACTTGGTGATTTGAACAAGCTCTGGACTTTACATAAGATGTGCTATAATTGTGGGACATGAATACTGACAACGATCTGAAGGTAAGAAAGAACGCTTTCTATTTTGGAGTTCCAATAACATGGATGGAACTCACAAATCACGTTACTTCTGTCCCTGTAATAAAGCAGGGTATAATCATAAAAACAAATATTTATCTCAATGTTCAGTCAATAAGTAAGACGCCCTGTATCTCATCAACCAACCAGGTACACCTGTACTTTCGCCCCCAGATAAACTGGAAGACATACCTGATAAATTTGATAATGCATCGGAGAAATCGGGAATAAATGCATCGGGAATAAATTGCGGTTACAGGCAGTAAGGGAGCCCCAACTTGTATCTTTCTTTAAGATAATCATGTATTGTTATTTAAAGATGTATATTTTATGAATAGACACACTGAACATAGAAGCTCTAGAGCGAGATGCTAAAATGATTTAGAAAACATTGGAATAGGACAGTGTATGAAAGAGAAATCGCAGCAATATCTATAAAAATGTTCAGGCAATGAAATAAAAATTAAACTAAGTAAAGATATATATGCATAAACCTGAATTTTATGTGAGAGTAATTTGGGATATACATATGCATGCTTATGGAGGGTAGGAGAGAGAAAAGTTTATGGCTTGAATTATATCTCTTAACTGTTTTTCTCGTAATATATAAATGATTATTTATTGTCATGTACAATCTAGTCAGCCTTGCAAAGGATGTTATACAAAATATGATTTTTTACTTTGTTAAATAAATGCATAAATGTTTTGAACAATTTAAAAATATTTACCAGTAGTAACCAACAAATATTATCATTACAAGTACTAGAAAGCAGGACAAGAAGGGACCAAACTAGGCAATAAAAATATGAACCAAGGTAAAATGTTGGATTGTCATTGGGAAAAAAAGTATACTCAATATAGATTTAATCTTTAAACAATTAAATTTATTCTCAATTCTCTGCTCATGCACCTGTTGAACTTCGTTTATTTTATGTTGATGTTCCTGGTAGAATACCCAACGTTGAGCGTTCAACTGTCTGGCCTAAAATATTAGTTGATTTCAACCTACACTGTCTTGTTTCTAAGAACTAATAAACGATTAAAATTGCTATTTTTGTTAACGAAAGTTAAACAAATTATTTTGATAGTAAAGCAAAAGGTTGAATAAAAAACGAAATGACTTCCAATAACTGACTACGGCTCATGAATTTCATTAAAAGACTAAGCTTAAGATAAAATATCCTACGAAACACGTTAAAAATATATAGTATATTACATTCAGATTACTTTTCTACCCACTATCGTTTATTGCATGTAGCTCCACAAACTGTTCTTACGAAAGCTTGTTTTACTATGTACTTCATGTTAATTGAAATAAACCTTTGCAGAAATAGTTTCGTTATACATTTCGTTGTAGATACAAAAGGGATAGAGAAAACCAAATCTACTGTCGGATGTTCAGAAGGTCTTGTTGGCCTTGGAATTCCAGAGACTTTCCACGACATCGCTAGAAACAACCGAATAGCAACAGGAATTTAAAAATGAGGGAGTATTAAAATATCCACACCAACAATAACAGATGTTATTATAAATGGCTGATACCACAAAAGACGTTATCTGAAATAATTTGCGTGTTTGAAAGAGTTGTACTTTCCTATGTTGTAAGATTTTGTCTATCTCTTATGGTTTACCAGTTAAACAAAATTGTGCAACATTCTTTCGCAATGAAGAGGACTTCAAAGGCTATTTGCAGAACATTCAGGATATACATGACATTTTTTATGAAAATCTCTTAAATTTTTTATATTTTAATAAAAATTGCGTGAGGCATTTTGAGAAAGTAAAAAGTAACGAAGCATTTTCTATATAAAGGGTAATTTGGGGTGAAGAGTTTTTTTTCGTTTTTGAGTTATGCTTTTCTCTCTCTCTCTCTCTCTCTCTCTCTCTCTCACACACACACACACACACACACATGTGCCTTTTTCTAAAAACGTTTTGTTTTTGAGGGGAGGAGGATTTGGCGAAATCTTGCTATTAAATTTTTTGGTTGAATACAATTACTTTTCTTCCTAATAGGTATGTGTTAGAGAAAAAAATAGCTTTAATAGGCTGCGAGTCTCAGAAGACTCTTAGGTCGTATTCCAAATAACCCTTTACATTTGTTGCATATTGCAACAAAAACAGGCGTTTTTCATAGGCCACCTCCTCTTAATTTTATTGGAAATATGCCGCAGGATTTACTTCCCCGCACAAATACTGAAAGCTTCAGGTCAAACAGTATTTCCTTGAGCCGCGGATCGTTACGGCGTTATATTTTCTCCTATTAAATTATTCAAACGCATTAATGGCTACGTAAGAGCTGTGCTAGTTAAGCCTGTAGCAGCAAACAAGCAGCAGTCCTGGGTTCGAGTTCGGAGGAGTGGAAATACTGGTTTCGCTAGCGTCCCATCTAGTCTAGTGATGTACTTACTTCTCATGTAACATTGTAAACGGAAATTACATATTGTAGAGTAAGGCTTGGGGAATGTGGCCCCCCCAACTATAGCGCTCACTCAAGCGCGGAGTTAAATGTACCTACCCCTTCCAATTTAACACGCGCTCTTAATCCTTGGTGTTTAGGGTGAGAACAGTTATATTTTGGTTGCGAGAAATAAGCAAAACTGATAAGCGGTCTGTGGTGATATAAACAAGCTTTCGTAGGATTATCCGCCATAAAACAATTGCAAGCTTGAAGTTCAGAAGGTTAGAATATTGTGAGTGAAGGGCGTAATTATGTCTTAGAGAGAGCAATGACCACAGCAGCCTAGTTATGATTATTCTTACCTTCAAAACAATCGCCAACAATATCCTGTATGCAAGAGAGCATATTCCTGCACCCTAAACTTCCAGTTACATAAAACAAATGTTTGTTTTTCTTATTTTCTCATGGGCTGTATTGATTTTGCTTAAAGTATCATCCGTTTAAAATCCAACTAATCCAACTAATAAAATATACCTACATACTACCTGGTGCAAACATATTAAACTAATTAAAAATCCTCCAATTGATTTTACAGACAATAAAAAGACATTAATTAGTCTTCCAATATTTATTAAATATTCAAAAACCCGTAATAAGTCATAACCGATGAAAATAACATTAATCGATTTGAGCTAAATCTATCTCATAAAATGAAAACAAATATGATAACGGCAGGAAAGAAATAGTTATAGGAATAGTCTGTGAAGTCTTCATTTGAAAGGAAGGTAAAGGAAGTATTCCATTCCACCTAAAAATTGGATATAGCGATTTAATCGGAAATCTTGAAACCCACTGAATAAAAAAAATGGATAAATATCCGGGTGTGTGTGTAAACAGCTGACTCAAAAACTAAATCTCTGGTAAATACCAAACTTGGTATTTAAGTTCAGTATCTTCCATATCTTCCAAACATCCAACCAGAACATCTTCAGGAAAATCCACTCACGCCAAACTACGCTTTACATGGAATCTTTAAAATTATTTTTAATTTTCTCAAAAACTGTTGTATTTGTTTAAATTAAAATAACACCAGTAAGAGATAAGTTCTCTTCATTCACCTAGCCAGATAGTCCGCGATAACCTGTGAGGCTCGCATTCGGGAGGCCCTGTGTTCGATTCCTGGAGTAGACCAGGATGGATTTTTCGTGGGTTTCCCTGTTGGCAAAGCCGATCCTGGAGTGGTTTCTTACTACCACAAATTTCGATCTTCTCATTTCCTAGCATTTCGCTTCTGTTTCATGTTTCAGGTAGGTTTAGGGGTTGTGCAACGCCTGTCGGTCGGTCGGTGTTGGACAGATGGCACAGATGCTTGTTGAAAAGTTATGGCATCATTCTCTGAGCCACCTTAGAGTTCTCCCTGGTTCCACAAAAGGCAAGCCTTCCCTGAGCAACCTGCCGGTGCAGGCCGGGTCATCAAGCTTGGAATCGTTAAGCACCTCTGCGTGTGTCTGTCGGCCCGCCTGCCTGCCGTTCCTTCACCTCCTGGAGGTGGTAAGCACAAAAGATCCGTGTTGGGTCGAGGTGCGAGGTGTACTCTCCGTTCCCTGGTCAGAGTCGTTGTCCCTTCATTGTTATAATTTTGTATAACGAGTAAAGCTATTGCAGAAAAAGGATTACTAAACAAAAGACTGTAAATCTCTCAAAAATATACATTGTATTTCAAATGTGTTTCTTGTGACAGTTGCCGTTTCCGAGATATTCGTTGTTATTAAGTTTACAATACTTTTCTCTCCGCACTATCATTGATTTTTATATCTTTTATGTAAACTACTCTCAAAAACGGCTTATTTTATATCTACATTATCTTAATTGAGCTAAGCGTCTGCAGAAATGATTTCATTACCTACTTTGTTAAGGACAACGGTGATAGAGTCAAATCTCTAAACAGCGGGTCGCTATGTATATATGCGGCCTTTCAAATTCAATTTGCATGATACTATAGAAAGTAAAATAGCACGACAGGCACTTAAAAAAGTATAAAGATTTGGAAAATTCTAAACAACAGCAATGAATATGTCAGAAATGGCACAAAGCATATTTGAAATAAATTTCTTTTAACAAGATGTAAATTTTTCGTGTAGTAAGTTTTTGTTTATTTCTTATGGTTTACCAGCTATACAAAATTATACAACATTAATTAAACAGGAATTCGCAGACCATTCGCCAAAAATCAAGATACACATTTTATTAGTCTTAAACATAGAGATATGAAAAATAGCCAAACGGTTCCCATATAATGGGTAGTTTGAGGTTGGGGATTTTCTAGAAAATCGTTTTCCCACCTCTTAGGAAGATGCTGAACTGAAATACCAACTATGGTATTTATCTGACTTTTTTTGTTGAGTTATGCACAAACGCGCGCGTACATACGCCCACGGGCAAATCTTTTTATAAAAGGTGTAGTGAGGTTATTTAACATGAATGAATTAATTAATTAATTAAACAGTAACATAATATTATATGGTATATATATATATATATTTATTCTTGGAGAGCTTCCCAGCAGGTGTCAAAATTATATGAATCTTTAAGGTCCTTCGTTCATTTTTTCTTAGATAAGGAGAGTCGTTAAGTCATTCCTTTGCAATAAACACAAGTCTCAAGCCAAAATTCTACAATGACACTAACAGACGCAATTCTATATTTATGATCCTAGCTCTGAATGCAAAATGCAAAATCTTCGCGTAATCATCCCGAGTAATATCTCATAATACCTCTTCTTCAGGGTGAAGGTCTAACAGTTATTATGGGAAAGTTTTCGGATATATCATATTGCTATAATCCATGAAACGATTACCATCATGTCAGAAAGTCAGCAAAATGCGTTTCAAGTAGGCAATATGGTAGCATTTACGGTTATTTAAAAAAAATTGTTATACATATAGTGATTGATTCTGATATAATCTCTGCATAATATTTGAATGAAAGTCAAATCATTTCAGATATTGTATTTTATTCGGCGTTAATGATTAATAAAATACACGATAATGTGTCTGAATTATTATTTCATTTGCATTAATTATTTAGTTATAGTTTAGGTATTCGCTGCAATAATTGCACTTCTGTAGCGATAATAAGGGTAGCTGCTGGGAGACAGAAAACAGTAATGGAACAGTCTGGTGTTCCCTGCCAGTCTTTGGTGTGACTTCCCTTTGGTGCCCTGTCTTCCCGGTTCCTCAATTTTCATATAGCAATTTTTATGTTACGTTGCCAATTTACACGTAGTTTCCTTGTTTCCTCGTCCTCTTTCAGCAGGATGAAAAAACTGATGTGTTATATTCACATTACTTTCTCTACCCACTGTTCTACAATTTATTTTTGCTTCTTGTAGACATAAAAATTTTAAAAATACTTTTATTAAACATTTCATTTTGTATAAAAGGCGAATGCAATAGCTAGAGTCAAATCCTTTAAGAACGAGTCGCTATTTGATGGTTTTCAGATTTCGTTCCCCTTACATGTCTATAAAGAAATAAAGGGGAAAAAAGCAATTGGGATTTAGAATGTATGATTATAAGAAGTGTTTTAAGTGATGCCACGTTCATTATAAAAATGTACTGAGTCGACTCTTGTTTTTCACATCACAAAGGCACTTGGTGTTGATGGCCGTAACACTTTCGAAAGGACGTACCTTTTGAAAGCGCTACTGCTACGGCCATCAACACCAAGGCCTATGTGATATTAAAAACGAGAGTCAATTCAATAGATTTTTATAGCGACTTAGAATTTTAAAGGTCGATTATAAATAATATCTCAGAAATGAATAATGGTATAAAAATTTATTTGACATAAATTGTGTTTTTAACGATATGTGCCTAACTCTTACAGTTTACAATTTACGTAAGTATACAAAAGCCATTGAGAATGAAGAGGACTTTACAAGCTATTCGCAGACAATTTAAGATACATACTCTATTTTTATGCAACTATTTTAAACATAGGGTATTTTAATCAAATCGCTGGAGGAATTTTAGAGAAAATAAAAAATAACGAAACATTTTCAATGTAAAGGCTTATTTGGGGTGGAAATATTTTCTTGAAAAGCTTCATGTCGTATCCGTGGAAGACGCTGCTGAACTTAAATAATAAGTTTGGTATGTAACCATCTTCTCGTTCTTTGTGTTATGCTATTCACTCACACTGCTGACACTCACACGGCCACGCGCACTCCCATACAAGGACGTTTTTGTAAAAATGGTTGATTTTTGGATTCAGAGTGTCTCAAAACATATATTTTCGGCGAACTACCCATATCGAAGTTTTGGATGGTTTACAATACTTTCTCAATTTACTATACGTAAATACTACGGAAAGTAAAACTATGGCTGACTTCCAGTGATTGCATTATGTGGTCATATCAAAACTATTTTGTCAAAGACGCTTGCTTTCGAACTGAGTAACGAATACTGACATTTGGTGATCCACAGTGATCGCTATAATATACTTTTAATCACTAAAAACCAACCTTATTCAATAACTGAAGACTAGAGTCTTCATATTTCTCAGTCATAGTTTACTTACAGCAACAAAGTCCGGAATTATTACTCTTGTCTCAAAGTCTCACCTGAAACAAAAAAATCAGAGAAAATTTAAACACTCCTGCTTACTACGTTGTGTAATTTAGCCTACGTACAAGTGGGAAACAAAAGTACACAAAATGTTTCATGGAGATACGTACTGTCCTACTTTCAAATATTTTGAACGTAAGATTGTACTAATGTGTATGACTTTTCTAAATTAGCTATTGACTGGTAGTGTGTTGTAGGAATCACTCTTAGTGTGCCTACTTCTCCGCATAACAATAAATCTTTATATCATAAGCTTCGTATCATGAATTATCTTCATACCAACCGCTACAAAGATCTACCTTATGAAAGGCACTTCGTTTAAGCACGAAAAACAATCAAAATAACCCTGTTATGTCTGCAAAGTTCCTCTAAAACAGGTTTATAGGACTTCGGTACGGTTTTAAGGTGTGGTGGTAATATATTTATGGACAGATGGGGTACAATGCATTAAACATCTGATGTGTTACACTCACATGACTTTCTCTACTCTTGTACAAACTATTTATACAAACGCTTATTCTCCATCTACTTCATGTTAATCGAGATAAACATTTGCAGACTCTATCTTATTGCTAATTTTCTTGTAGATGTAAGGGGAATATATATTTACAAGGGCAATTTGGAAATACAGTAGCCTTTAAGCACATACATCTCTCTTAATAGCTGGTTGCTAGGTGCAGCACCATTCCCTTTCGCACAGACTAATACTCTCTGCATATCCAAGACAAAAAAAAATGAATAACGAATTCCCATTTGAGAAAATAAGTATTGAAAAATTTAAGGGAATAACAAGCAATATCTCGAAAACGGTTCACTCAACAAAACAAATATATATGACATAAATTGTGTATTTTAACGCGATCTACATTTTTTGTGTAGTAAAATTTTGTCTATCTCTTATGGTTTAACAGTTATGCAAAAGTCGTTCACAATAAAGAATACTTTTGGAGACATTCCCAGAAAATTCGAGATATACATTTCATTTCTCATGACATTATCTTAAACATATGATATTTTCATCAAAATCGTTAGAGCCATTATAACTATTATGATTTTACGTTAGAGCCATTTTTGAGAAAATTAAAATGTTCGAAAAATGTTCCATGTAAGGGGTAGTCTGGGGTGGGGGGATTTTCTTGAAAACCTTCGTGTCGCATCTCTGGAAGATACTGAACCTAAATACCAAGTTTGGTGTTTATTCGACTGTTCGTTTTTGAGTTATGCTGTTCACAGACACACAGACACACACACACACACACACACACACACACAGACACACACACACGGACATGTTTCCAAAAATGCTTTTTTTGGATTCAGGGAGTCTCAAAACATGTATTTCCGGTGAAATCTCGGTAACGAATTTTTGGGTGGAATGCAATACTTCCCCTACTAACTATACGCAGTAGAGAAACTAAAAATGAATAACGAATTCCCATTTGAGAAAATAAGTATTGAAAAATTTAAGGGAATAACAAGCAATATCTCGAAAATGGTTCACTCACAAAACAAATGTATATGACATAAGTTGTGTATTTTAACGCGATCTACATTTTTGTGTAGTAAAATTTTGTCTATCTCTTATGGTTTACCAGTTATGCAAAAATCGTTCACAACGAAGAATACTTTTGGAGACATTCCCAGGAAATTCAAGATATACATTTTATTTGTCATGAAAATATCTTAAACATATGATATATTAATCAAAATCGTTAGAGCCATTTTTGAGAAAATTAAAATTTTCGAAAAATGTTCCATGTAAAGGGTGATCTGGGGTGGTAGGATTTTCTTTAAAACCTTCGTGTCGCATCCTTGGAAGATACTGAACCTAAATACCAAGTTTGGTGTTTATCCGACTGTTCGTTTCTGAGTTATGCTGTTCACAGACACACACAGACAAACAGACACACACACTCACGGACATGTTTCCAAAAATGCTTTTTTTGGATTCATGGGGTCTCAAAACATGTATTTCCGGTGAAATCTCGGTATCGAATTTTTGGGTGGAATACAATACTTCCCCTACGAGTAGAGAATAGTAGAGATAGTAGTAGAGATAGGCCACAGGCCTGTTTCGGCTCAGAAGGGATCTTCGGAGCGTCTACGTGTCTTCCAACATCTCTAGTTTCAAATGGTTTGTATTGCAAGGCCTGTTTAGTCAGTCTTTCCTCTAGCATTCAACAGTTAATATGATCTCTCCATTTCATTTTATATACCCTGATTCTCTCATTAGTTAAATATTTCAAATTCTTCTCTTCTTGTTCCTCTTTTAATGTAATCTTTAAGACTACAGCCAGCTACGTACCTTAAAAATTTAATTTTGGCCATTTACATTATTTTTTATCCTTCCTATTCGTCACCCAGGTCTCGCCTTCATAAGATATAACATAACACTTATAACATTTTAGTATCTTTCTCTTCTCTTCTCCTTTCTTTGTTTCTCTTCTTTTAACATGTTTGTTTTATAGTGCCATAAATTTATTGCAATTTATATACCCTTTATTTTAAATATCCGCATACGAAATATCATATTCGAAGTAGTTAAAATATTTCACTTGTTCAAGTGGTTCGTTTTTAGGAGTATTTTTATTTGGATTGGATGTTTAGCAACAAGGGCTATTAGTTCTGTTTTCTCTAATGAAATCACTAAATTATACTTTGACACTGTTTTGTCGAATTGGTGCAAAGCTAATTGTCTGTCTTCAGTATCTGCCAGAAACCTGTAAATAGGGACTTTTTTCAAGATGGTTCGTCTTAATTTAAAATCCGTTTTCAACTGCGCTTTCTACTGGGCAACTGCTTCTCTCTCTATTTCTCTCTTTTTCTCTATCTCTCTATCTCCCCCACAAACACTTTCTTCATCATTAAAATTAGATGTTGAAGATATCCATATTCAGCCATTATACCCCATAGCTTTTGCCGTATAACTTTATCGAAAACTTTTATACATATAATAATCAACAAACAGTATGTGGGTCTCTAAAATAAATTCTCTTCTACGGTCATACAACCTTCTCTATCCATTAAAAGTCGCTCACATACCATATATTATAACATTCAATACAAAATATTCTTCTAAACATGTTACGTTATATTATAACTTTCAATACAAAATATTCTTCTAAACATGTTACGTTATTCACAATACATTTTTGTGCAGATATGATTTAAAATTAAGCAATGAGTACTTAATTACACGTAAAATACGAAGAAAGCATTCAAAGATTATCTGAACCACGGCATAGAGAAATAAATAATTTCTCTACAATCATTATAATGAGCCGCTACGAAGGAAAAGAATAAATTAATCCCATCAGACGATGACCTTAACTGTATTTTGGAAGATAAAGCCATAGAGCTTGGGATAACTGAAAAACGATAACGATACGAAAAAGTATTGGCACAAACTGCATATTTTAATGAGCTCTACATTTTTTCTGCAGTAAGCTTTTTCCATATCTTATGATCCCGAGTTATACTAAATTCAATCAGAATGAAAAGGGACGTCATAATCTATTCATAGAAAATTCATATTTTAATATAACCGTTACAGCCCTCTCTGCGAAAATAAAGACAAACATGTTTCATTTAAATAGCAATTTGAGATGTGGGGGTGCGATTGGATGAAAATCTTGTATTCTTGGGAGATGCTGGGCATAAGTGCATAAAAATTCATTCAAATTTTCCTTTTTGAATTATTGCTCTCGCTTTTCAGCTCCCCCGACACACACAATCATCTTTGTCTAAGAATGCATTTTCTTTTATGGAATACAGTACTTCTTTTTTTTTCTTCTGCTGCTGCTGCACGGTATAGGTAATGTCAACCTGTTCTGCCTCTAAATTCCTGTTCTAACCATCTATTCTTGGGTCCTTCGGGGTGTTGTCTACCTTGGGATCGATAATTTAAGGTAGCTTTTGGTATTCCACTCGTAATTCTTTCTACATGTTGTTTCAGTTTCTTCTGTGTTTTGTTATTATAGTGTTAAGTTCTTAAATATCTATATGTTGTCTTATTTTATTGTTCATTTTTGTCCATTCTAGTATATCCTACTATTGATCTGAGGAATTCCAATTTCTGCTGATTGTATTTTACCTTTATGGTTGGAGTTCAAGGTTCACATTTCTGAGCCGTGGGTAAGAGTAGGTGTTGCCATTGTTTTATATAGCTTCATTATTGATTCCTTTCTAGCTTTAGTACTTTCTCTACTACGTATAATAAGTAGGAGAAGTATTGTATTCCAACCATAAATTCAATATCGAGATTGCATCTGGAATACATGTTTTGAGGCTCCCTGAATCCAAATAAAGCATTTTTGGAAACATCTGCACATGTGTGTCTGTGCCTGTCCGTGAACAGCATAACTAAAAAAACGAAAAATGGAATAATTACCAAACTCGGTATTTGAATTCAATATCTTCTGAGGATACGATACAAAATTTTCAAGAAAATTCCCTTACTCCAACTACCTTATACATAGAACATTTTTCGAAAATTTTGATTTTCTAAAAAATGCTAACGATTTGGATTAAAATATTATAAATTTAAGATATTTACATGACAAATAAAATGTGGATCTTGAATTTTCAGGGAATAGCCTAGGAAGTCCTCTTCATTCGAAAAGAATTTTATATAATCTTGTAAAACTTGTAAACGTTAAGTCATGGACGAAAACGTACTACACAAAAATGTAAATCTCTTTAAAAGACACAATTTGTTTAAAATAGATTTTTTGGGGGATAAGCCGTTTCTGAGATATCCATTATTAAAGGTTCGAATTGTCCAATACTAATTCTTTTAAAGTTTCATTGATTTTCAGCTGTTTCTCGGAATTACATGAAAACAGTATGGAATTTTAAGGCCACCATATAGCGTCGAGTTCTTTAACATTTGACTACGCTTTTTTTTGTGTTTATAACAAATTGTGTAATGTAGCCATTTTTTGCAAAGGTTTATTTAGATTAAGTGCAGTAGACAGAAAAATAAGCTTTAAGAATAGTTTGTATACACACTAATAAAGATAGAGAGTAGAGAAATTCACGAGAATGTATCACATCAGAATTTTTTTGTGTTTATTTCATTGTTCTGGTTATGTAATTAAATTTATTTGTTTTGTTGTTGATATCTATTTCACTGTTAATTTTTATCTCACATCCGAGAAAGTTGAATTTTAATGCCTGCTCTATTCGTTTGTTTTCTAGTATTTTTTTGACCGAACTAGATTATTACCCTTACTTCCTTTAGTAACTTCTAGTAGTACAGTACTTCTTCTATCCACTAATAGTAGACTACAGAGAAAGTGAAAATTGAATATATTTCCCTATCTGTATGACTTCTTACACAGTGCTACAGTTTCTGTGATTACCTGTCGCAAGATAACACATTGTTGCCCTTTTACAATGTTTTTACTGGTGCATACCATGGGCACGAAATGATTAATAAAATTTAATGTGTAACAGTCATAATACCTATTTACTCAATATAATTAATTTTCATAGCTGTCTACAAACTAATATTACCAAAAGTTTTTTATGTCCGCTTTCTGTTGGTCATAAAGCGTACAATAATGGCGTCATTTATGCAGTGATATGGAAATACACATTTTCTAGGAAAAGTCAATGAGCAAATGCTTATGGAACAAGGTGCACATAATGCCAGCCGTATTTTGCACGTGTTCATGATAAACAAAAAAAAAGAATACTTAACATTTCAAAGTGCATTGCTTAAAACTTGGGAATAGCAAATTAAAGTGAATATTTCAGGATAGACCAATTTTAAAAAGATTTTTATTTCTTATATTTTTTCCGTAGTAAATTTTCGTGTAACTCTTATGTATTGCTACATACATAAACTTCAATAAGTATCAAAAAGACTTAAATGTCATTTTTAAAAAAAATTATATGTACTCTTAATTCAACATACTAATACCTGATACATTTTAACGAAAATGGTTGGAGGCACATCAATAAAGCACGAAGATGTTTCTATTTAATGACTGTTTGTGACTTGGTATTTTACGAAAATCTTCATTTTGACTTCCTTGTGTAAAAGATTTTAATTTACCCACATTTTCGTTTTTGAGATATACAGTTCACAAACACACATGGAGACTAAAAGCGTTTCATTTGGATTCAAAGGATCTAAGCATATAGTGAAGTGTTAGTATTTAATTTGAAGGTGAGTGCAATACTTTGTCTACTTTAGGTAAGCGGCAGAGAAAGTAAAAGTAATTATTATAGTTGCTCAAAAGGCATCTGTTAATTAGCAATTTTAATAAATAATACGTAAATGCTCTGCTAGAATTTAATTTAAACCTTTGCAATAAAAGTTTACGAGTACACGCATATATTTACAAATGGTTTCTTAGCTACAGAATCTGTACTTTTTGCAGTAAAAGTGATTTATATAGCAATGTATATTCACAGATACTCTAAATCGAACAACGTATACGTTTCTGTGGACGACACTGTATTATTGTATCTGCCATATGTAAACGATATGTGTCTGGTTGCCTTGATGCTTGCGACCAATGGCATGACATAAATCTAATTGCACGTTGTTATCTTCTCCAATTGCTTCATGTTGCAGAAGGAAAATAAATGAATTTGACTGTTACACAGGCAACTTTCATAGAGTAGTCTGATACTTGGTTATGAATATCAAACCAAGATACAACGTGTATGTAACTAACCGACACTTTTTTATCGATACTGCATGGTAGTATCTGAGTGCCAATACTGGAAACTCGGTTACAAAACAAGCATTCTACAAATATGAACCTTAGATCCATAATGTGTGATGATATTAGTCTAATTCAATGGAAAATTTAGTAAGCAGTTAGTCATACAGCTAACATTAAAGTACAAATAAATACATAACGTACCCAGCTTTAACGTTCATAGTTTTCCAATTGAAACACTAAGTGGACGAGTGGCCAGCGTTCTAACTTCTCAACCAGAGGGTCCGGATTCAATTCCCGGGGATGGGAGAATATTTCTTAAATTAGAATCGTTCCCTACCCTCCGCAGATTCTGGTAGTATACATGTGGGGCGGATTGTGAGTGCGTTTCAAATAATAAATAACGAAAAAGAACTAAATGTTAAAGTTTTAACCTACAGTCAACCAGATATTTCTCCAGTCAAAACCCTCTAAATAGAAGTTAAATGGGGCTGGAATGAAACAAAGGAAAAGGCGTTTAGTAAGTTTCATATTTATTCTATATTCAGCTTCAAAAACAAATGTAAATAAATAATTTAGGGTAATAAGTGCTAAGATGCATAATTTCAGCCAATTTACTTAAAAAATTTTATATCAAATCTCCTGCAGTGTAGTCATAATAGAAGACCAAATTTCGTGATTCTATGTGACTAACTTTCCAGGAAAATCATTTTTAAAAAAACTTAAACCCAGCCAATGTCCTATATTTCACACATGGTACGAAATCATGAACATTTTAAACTTTTAAATGTTACACATTACCTTTCGAATATGATTAAATATTGATGTTTAAGTAAAATTAAAACTTTTATTGGGGAAACATTATACACTATTACACGTTTGCTTTAATAAAAGTCGTTCTATGTTAAATTATATAAACCTTAGATCCCAAACTATGCTTGATATCTAAACAGATTTACTATACTTCAAAGAACATGTAGAGAAAATTTGAAACAATTTGCACAAAAGCTGCAGTGTGAGAAGCATTTTAAAATGATAAAAAATAAAAACAGAAGAAGAGACTACAGGAAAATTAAGCTTTAAAATGTCGTGTACTATTTACATTTCTCAATGCACAATTAGCATATTTGCTAATTTTTGCCAGAAGGCAAAACCAAAACTGGGCCGTGATTCTACAATACTTGAGAAGCCTTTCTGTGAAAACGCTAAAAATACATATATTTTCTTTTACATTTTGTCAGGAATTAATTATCGAGTACTATTAAGTGTCCTAAAATAGTCAGCAAAATGTGGTGAAAAAAAAATCGGTCACTTAATGACGTTTTATCACTGACAGATTCATAAAATCCAATATTTCATTCGTAACAAAACTTTGCCACATTTTTAAGGTAATACCTTGGGAAATTAAGATTTGATTTTTAATCCTGGTTACCTTTTTCAGATAATTAAACAACTGCATCATTTATTCGCATACTTCTTTAAACGTTGGAGATTAAATGAAAATAAATGCCAAAAATGACATTTGGAATCTTCTCTTTAATTTAATATCTACTTTATTAATGTAGCTACATTACTTGTATTTTTAAACATATTCTTAATATAACGTATCTGCCACTATATACTTTGAATTCTGCAACACTTTACAGAAAAAAATCATAATTTCTATTCTCTTTGGCGTAGAGAGGTGAATTTTGGCTCATATTTAATTTTGCTACACAAGTTGGCACCTATACTAAATATGGAAGATACCATGTGCCCAAACCATATGGTTTCTTTCTTTACAAACATATGCGAATTTATCCCTCCAATTTCATTTTAAACTTATTTTTCTGTGAGTGACATTTTGTTGGTTTTCTAAACCTACTGATAATAGTTGAATGGAATTTTAGGTTGGTAAAAACAATATCTATATGCCGCCGTAACTTATTTTGGTTAAGATGCTTAGTTTTAACAAATTAGTTGCTGTAAAATTTGATTAAAGTTTTAGAATTAAGAAAAGAATCCCATGTTCCTTAATAAACGATATTATTGCCTAAAAGTAGAGGCAGTATTTTATATCACAACACTGTGAATGCCAGTGTGATTGTAGTGTAAATTAACATTATTGTATGAAAATGATTTTAGATGTTTGTCGGAAATAAGTTTACACGGCCTCACTGAAACTGACAATAGGAGTGGGTAACAATGAACCGATGGGATGAGTTGTTTATCACTTAGAAGAGACAAAGAAATGACGTCAGGGTAGCGTGCCTTTCTTTAGAAATGGAGGGAATATCTTTCCTTGAGCATATGTGTTAGTAATTGTAATTGGCTTACAAAACAGACGCATGTTGGCGCCATTTGGTAACCAATAGCAGCTCTATTATAATGTTTAGGCATTTCGGGGAGGAGTATATATTGTCGAGCTACAAGCATGTTTCACGCAGTTCTAAGAAATCTCTCGCGAGGTACACGTCAGGCAGTTGTAAAGAATCATTCGTGAGGTACGCATCACGCAGTTCTAAGAAATCTATCGCGCGAAACACATCACGCAGTCTTGAGGAATCTTTCGTGGAGTGCACATCACACAGTTTGGAAGAATTCCTCGCGTCGTAAAGTTATTTACAAAATGTGAAGTACGCGGCAACTATTACGACAGTGATTACATTCGGAAATATAACAGTTTCAGTCAGGCGTGTATAAAGATTTAAGATGTGAACTATTAATTAAGTGTGAGCAATAAAAGTGTTAAAATAAATTCTTTTATCTGTGTTATCTTTCAGTAACAACTCCTTTCCGTTTACATGCCCTGCGCAGAGATATTTGCTCGACTGAGTAATAATAGCTAGCCGGAGGACAATAAACCCAAAATAATAAAACAATAACAGGTGCCCAGTAAAAAAGGATAACACGAAGAGATTACCGCGACAAAGTTCAATAGTGAATTAAGAAGACATGCATTTTACATTCTATAACAAAAGAACTCTGATGTGATACATTCACATACATTCATTTCTGTAACTTCTACCTAATATCGTTTATTTGTGGGTATAGAAATTATTCTTACTCTTATTTTTCTAACTACTACATTTTAATCCAAATAATCCTTTTCAGAAATAGGTATATTACACATTTCGTTATAGATATAAAGGGAACAGCGACAGGCAAATGTTTAATAACAGGACGCTGTATGCTGACCTTAAAATTCCATACTGTTTCTCGCAATCGCGAGAAGCAAGTGAATGTTGAAAGGACTTTTAAGAGAATGACCAAGAAATTAACAATTTGAACCTCTAATAACGGCTTATGCCACAAAAAAGTTTATTTGAATAAGTTGTGTGTTTTAAAGAGATCTACATTTTTTGTGTGGTACGTTTTAATCTATCGCTTAACGTTATAAAAGATTATAAAAAATTCCTTACGAAGGAAGAGGATTTCATATGCTTTTCCCCGAATATTGAAGATATGCATTTTATTTGTCACGTAAATATCTCTCATACATGGCATTTTAATCAAAATCGTTAGAACTATTGATTAGAAAGTAAAAAAATGTCTAAAACTGTTCCATGTAAAGTGTAGTTTGAGGTGGGGGATTTTCTTGGAAATCTTCGTGTGGCATCTTTGGAAGATATTGAACCAAAATACCAAGTTCGATATTTATGTGACTTCTCCTTTTTGAGTTATGGCCTTCACGGCCATACACATGTTTCCAAAACTGCTTTATTTAGATTCAAAGTATTACCGATGAAATCTCGGTATTGGATTTTTGAGTGGAATGAAATAATTCCCCTACTTACTATACGCACTAGAGAAAGTAAAACTTCTCAAGTTTAACATAAATGGCTGAAAGAAAAACACGAGCTTTGAATCATAAAAATGAATTAATTTCTATTTCTAACACACATTGCACTTTATTTCTTGGAAAATAATAGATAGTGCATTACCTAATATTACGCCGGATACGATTTTATCCTCTGTTTGTTTAGTATAGAGTAATAAAGATCATGATTAAAAATGGAGAAGAAATAAGATAACTTTATGTATATAAAATTATTAAATATTTTGGTATCCAGAAACATCACTAGTACATCTTCAGTATTAAAATAAAGGCTACTACTTAGAGGTATTCATACTATCCTTAACGTCGTGCACATATCTGCAGTAGGTACTGAATAAAATGTCGCTTAAAGAAATAAATGCATATCTTGGTCGTCTATGTTATTTGGAATAAAGTATAAACGGCACATTATCCATGGAGTAGGTAACCACCTCACTCTCCATGGAGCACATACAGGGTGGACTATTTTAGTTGAGACTGTACAATTTCTCCAAAACTAAGCGTTGTAGAAAGAAGTGTCTTTAATAAAATTTGCTTGATATTACGGGGAGAAGTAAATGCCATTAGCCGTGTTTTATTTGGAGGACATTATGTAAATTATTTTAGGGTCAATTTAATTGTTTAAGTGGAAACCTACAATTAAATCAAGGAACTTTTATTCAAGGCATTTCTTTCTACAGCGCTTGGTTTTGGAGATATTGTATAGTCTCAACTTATATGGTCCACTTGTATATACAGTTTTATACACGACATCTTCTGTGGGGACTTAAAACATGTTCATATTTTAACATACGATCTTGTAATTCCTCAGTCATTTAGTTTGCTAAAAACGCATTGCCAGAAAAAAAATTACGAAAATACTCGCATTATGGGCAGCTTGTTCTTAGAACCTACCCGAAGCAGAAAGTTGGGATTTTACTGCATATTAAAACATTATTAATTTATTTCATTTAACTAAAGTAAGTTAAATGAAAGGGTGCTTCATAATATGCATATAATTCAAGGATAGTAAATTAAATATCTAAAATTAAACATTAACAATTGTGTGAGTTGATTATAATTATTTTCTAGAACCTGTGATGACTCCATGTAATAACTTTAATTGCATATGAAATTTTCATTTTTCTCTCCTTCAAGAAATAGAATTGAAATTATCCAAAGTTTAAGACGAAATGTCCAATGCTTTAAAATCTATTACTTAAAAATATAATTCTAGTTCAGATTGTTCTTTATTTAACTTATCACCTTCGTAACTTTTATGATTTTAAGATAAAGACACATATGCGTGAAAAATAGTTTTAAGATTTAGTTTGAACTACGACCCGCTTTTAGGGTTCCACATAGCATCCATTAACTACATCGTTTGTAGTCTCCTGGTTGGCTAGTTTATGCCTATGAGTCCCGCAAGAATTATTAAATTTATCTTCAATTTCCCCAACATACACATTCAATGCAGAGAATTCCAATAAAGTCCAATGTTAATAAAGATATATTCCATTTAAATACATTTTTACGTGTAAATTTCTAAACAGTCAATTTGGAAAGAAGCACAGAATTCATGTTTATTAAAAATTTAAAATACAGCCGTTATCTTAAGGTTCATTTTCGTGGAGTGAAAATATTCTTTTTTTTTTCATTATCATGCTAACATCAGTTATTTATGTATTCGAAAGCTAAAATTAACGGAAACACTTGAGTAAGATGTTATTAGCTTAGGTTGTTTTAAAATGGGTACAAGAGAACACTGAAGCTTTACTTTAGAAAAGCACAACAGCTGTGGTTCACTTATAAAATTATCGATACGAATATCTGCTCAGATCAGCACAAAACGGATATATCCAGTTGTTTTTGCAAGCAGCATAAGCCGTTGCTACCAAACGCTCTCAAGATGATGCTGGGAGAAAAGAATTATAATTAATGGGTTAGATTCCACGTGAAGCCAAGGCCAACTTCCAGTACTGTACCTACTGTGTTATTAACAATAAACATATGGCATACGCCCATCGCAGCTGGTAACATGTGCTCGATGGGAGGTATTTTGCAAAAAAAATAGCAGCAACCAACAGCGTGTTAACACTTTTCAGAAGATCTTCTGTCAATAATGAAACTCGCATAATTTAGTAAATTTATATGCTTTTCTAATACGTTTACGTCTCGTATAACAGGCTAACAAGCTTTGGAAAATATGCATTTTACAACGGACTTAGTGACTTTGTTTAGAAACTTCAATGGATCGACTGAAAACTAACAAATTAATAAACCTCATCATAAATGTTGGGAATTAACATAGAAATGTTGAAAATGTAGTGTGCGAAAGATAGGGTAAATGTAATATACTGCATCTAGAATCAATCAAAATATTCTATTAGTAAATACCGATATTTTATAAGAGTACTGGAATTCATATTTCTTCTTTGTATTTCTGACGGTTACATAAATATTCACGAAAATGCAGAGATAAGTTTTAATTTAATTTATTGCTCGAAAAATAGATAAAATATAAAAAATAATTTATAGCAGTACTCCGAATAAGAAAATCTCGTATTGCAGGTGGTATTTCTCACAAACAGACTTGCATAACTTACAACTATATTGAAAAGTTACAGTATTATTAAACAGTAAACAAGTAAATTAATCTTGTGATCATAAAAATAATAATTCAATGTTAAATTTAAGCTATAACGACTAATTACGTTATACATATTTAAAAACAAACATTCATTTAAAAACAAGGTACTAATTGTGCTGAAGCATCCAGTTTTTAATCCATAAATAAGTATTTAAATTATTCCTATAACATAGTATTAGCATATTATGTTTTTTATTTCATAACTTAGAAAACATGGTTTACATTTTTAAATCTGTTTTTCTGAGCTAGCATAACTGTAACTCATATGCATCTTAAAAACAAATAGTGTTTGGCAATAAAATAAACTGTGTTAAAAGAAGACGAAGAAAAATATAAAGTTTTCAAAATATTAAGTGGATTAATTTAGTAAATTTTCGAAAGCTTATGGTGAAAAAGACACGGAATGTGATTTTTGGATGAAAAGAAAGAAAATACATTTACTTGAAGGTGAGTTAAATGAGCATTTGGAAAGCTTTGGATACTTGGGAAGTAAAATAAATTGTTTTAAAGAAGCCAAACACATGATAAAATCACAACAGAAGTTTTTAATAAAAAGCGAAATGTTGGACCCTTGCAGAAAGAACTTGGGAAGCGATTACTGAGGTGTTTTGTGAGGAATGGGGCATTATACATAAGTGCGGACTTTTGGAGTTTGCGAAGAAGTACTGGAAGCTTTTGAAATTGTGTACGCAGAAGAATGAAGAGTATCAAATAAATAGAAGAAAAAGTATTACGTTGTTTAAAAAAGAAAGAAAAATGCTTAAATCGATCAGGAAGAAGAAAAGAAATAAGTTTAAAAGTAGGATCAGAAGAAACTGTTTGCTAATAAGATACTCATTTGAAGAAGTGCACCAAAACGTTGTTTAGACGAAAGTAAATATTAAAACAAATGCTTCCTATGCTTAAACAAAGAAGAAAGTAGAAAATATGGAAGGAGCCAGATTTACAATGAGATATCTATCCTTAGGTAGATTTATTAATTATGCAGTTCTTAAAATGATCTATCCAGAACTGACTTTCTTTAATCAGTTAAACACAAGGGTGAACACATTAAAGGGCTTGGTTTATTTCAATGTTACAGTTATAAGCTCGTAACAAGTTTTATAGAAGTTCACGTCAGTCCATTAACAAGCCTGTGAGAGTTCTGGTATAGACCTCCTTCTTATGAATATAAATTTAATAATCTCCTAGAGGACAGGTCGTGAAAATTTCATGAAAATCGTCGACAGTTAATTACATCAATTACTAACCATCAGAGTATCAAGTCACTTCTGTAACGGCAAACGGATGTCCAGATGGTTTTCTTTAATCATGAAACCAAGGACATCACTAAATCAGTTTCTTCTATTTCTCATATTTTGAATACAGAAACCTATTAGAGAAGGTTTCATTACCTAAACCGAAAGACAGCGAACTTATTCAAGAATAATCCACAAAATTTGTCCTACACTGCGAATGTTTAAACGAAGAAGCGTAATTTAAAATGCCTATATGCGTAAAAATAAATATTAGAATCACACGACTTTCTCTACCCATTATAATTTACTTTCATATACATCTAGAAGTCATTTGCAAAGAAAGAATTTATCTCCTAGTTACAGCTAATCTTGATAAATGTTTTCGAAGTAATGTCAATGCACAATTTGATGCCAAATGTTCAAAAAGCAGTTGGCATTTCATACCGTGTGGAAATAAACATGAATAGCTTGAAATGCTGGTTAATACAACTAAACGACCTAAAGTTACAAAGACAAAAGAATATAATTTATCACAAATTGTGTGCTTTAAAGAATTCTAAATTCTTTTAGCGTTGAATTTCTATCTCTTACAGTTTACCAGTTATATAAAGTCCTATAAATTTTGATGAGAACGGTCTTCGCAGGCTATTCACAAAAAATTAAAGATGTGAATTTTTTTCTTCAGATATATTTTAATCAGAATGTTTGGAGTAAACAAATTTATCCGAGAAAAACAGAATGACAGGAATTTCGTGAAAACCTTTGTTTCATCTTGAAAGATGTTGGGCTTAAGCATACATCATTTGTGAAAATAAGGCCAAAAGTTGACAAAATTTATAAATTTGAATTTAGTATTATTAAACATTATAAACCTTCTATGTAGTTTTTATAGTTGTACGACGGTTTGAACCACCTCATACAGAGATTTAAATGTCTACCTGTAAGCTGAGATTTCTGTAACTTTGTGATAAAAACAATACGCTTTGCCTATATAAAAGTGAAAATATTATTCAAGAGAAGCATCAGGAATCGTCAAGTTGCAGAGGAGAATAAAAATATGAAGGAGAGCTGTGTACTAAATGTTTTTTAAACAACGTACAGACAAAAACAGTATTATTTCAGCACTATGGTTTTTAAACTCGCTTTTCTAGGGCTTTCATTTGTCAGCACATTCTCACTTTCAAATTGTCGCACACGACGTACTTTTCAGCATAAAGTGAATAAACTTTATATACCTCCTTGTAAATAACGGGATAAAATTATATGAATGTTTGTTAACATCTTAGTTGTAACGTTATTAATATTAATATTAATTGTTGTAAATTTATGCAAAAAATTGAAGTCCTATATTTAACTTTTTTCCTTAAATTATTAGGATAATTAAACATTCACCACTATAATTTATTAATATATTATTAAAGAGTTTAATTATAAAGTATTAAGTTTTGAATAAGTAATTGCATGGTGTTAAACAATTTTTCAAACAATAACAAAAAGTAATGAAAAAATAGTATATCTGGAACTAATTCAAAAATATACATGGGAAGTTGACGTATATGTCATACATAAAACTCTGATTACTGTAATAAAATTTAAGAGACTGGACATGAAATTCTAGATTTTTTAAATTTCATAAATCGGTATCTGTAAGTACGTAATTTCATATTCATCTGAACTATGTAATAAAAACATGTATTTGGCTAAGGGAATCTCAAACGTGTATTTCCGTGAAATATTGACATAAATTTTTTGGCTGGAGTACGATAATTCCTCCATCTACCATCGGTAAGCGGCAGTGAAAGAAGAAAGAAAGAAAGAAAAAATAGACATACATAAAAACAAAAATATTTTTGAATTACTTTATTACAAAGCGGAGTTTCATTGTTAACACTTTCTGTCGCAATAATGCATGTAGTAAAATGGTGTAATAATGCAATGAAAGTAAATTACTTTATATTAAAATATTCTAACTTCAACTATCAATAAGATAGTTCAAGCAGTAGATAGTACTTCCATCTGAAAAGTAAAAATTGAAATATGAACACATCTCAGAGGTAACAAAAACAGAACATTTTAATGAAATAAGGCCATGAATGTCCGAAATTAGATAATTTATGTTTATAATAGAGCGGACTGTTACATTACCTGAAGCGAAGATGTGATGATAGTCTCAATAACATTCCATGTTTGCTTAACTAGTCTAGAAGTTCGACGTACTCGTAATTTGCTTTTGCTATACTCGCTAGGCATGGCATTTACTAGTTTCAAACTGAAAGACGAACTATAAGAATCAATTGAGGTGTTAAAGAAGGCAGTGTGTAACTGGTTCTATTACTTAGGGGACTGAGAAAAAAAAAGAAAGCTTTCTTACGGAAGCATTAAGGGGAGCAGCGGAACTAAACCGCCTAATAATATTTTATTATTTCTATTTGACTTTGTGGAATTGTAGATAGTAAATCTAATAATTTGCTAAATTCTAACAAATTTCTCAGCTCTCTGATGATCGGATTTGCGTTTATTACTTCATACACTATTTACCTATAATAAGTAGAGGAAATACTGCATTCCATCCAAAAATCTGATATCAAGTTTTCACCGGAAACACATGTTTTGAGACTCTCTTAATTTAAAAATAAGAAAAGATAATTTTACTAAATAGTTTGTGTGTGCGTGTGTCCGTGAAATATTAATTAAAGACGAAATGTCGTTTAAGTATCACACTTGATATTTAAAGTTCAACCTCTACCAAGGAAATGAATACTATGATTTTCAAGAAAATTCTCCTCCCCAAACTACCCTTTAGTAGGAAATGTTTCGTTATGGGTTATATTGTCAAAAATGGCTCTAATGATTTTGATTACAATACTATTTGTTTAAGGTATTTGTATATCGAATAACTTGTGAATTCCTCTAAATTCTCAATGAAGTTTGTATAATTGGTAAACCATAAGAGATAGGCAAAAGTTGCAGATCTCGTTAAAGTACACAATTTATACCAAATAAAGATTGTGGTGTCAACCAATTCCGAGATATTCTTTGTAATTTGTTTGAATTTTTAAGTACGTATACTATTTTCAAGTGTTAAATCGCTTTTGGTTTATTCTCATGGTCATGCAAAACCATGGAATTTCAAAGCCATTTTAAAAATCTGATTATCGCATTGTAATGTACCCTTCTTATAGCTACAATGATGCGTCGATGTTTAATGAAAATTTATCTGAATAACTGTTTATTATTACCAAGAAGTTACAGAAGCATAACCTTGTGTGTGAATAGTTTGTAGAAGAGTGAGCAGGAAAAGCCATGTGAATGCAACATCAGGAATTTTTTTTAAATTGAACTGCACTATTGTAAACGACAGAGTTTACAGTTTCTGTGATATACCATTCTTATTCTTATATTCTTATTTTGTGCACAAAAAATGCTGCATGTATTCAAAATAATTGCGTGATGGCGCTTTTATTTTCAAAGAAACCTTATATCATCATTCTCTTCAAACAAAGGTATCATTGTTATTTCTTACTGTATTACACAGATCTACAATCTGCTGGTTTAAACCTTTTATGTATTTTATATGCTGCGATTGTGATTACAAAGCTCATAATAAGCATTAGAGAACTTAATACCTAACAGAGAACACAATAATTAGTGATGTATAGTCATACTACTATCAACTAATATAAATAGTAAAAATTAATGATTATATGGAAAAAGATAGTCGCAAATCATACAAAAAACAATGTTGTAAATTCAATGAAGTAACATAATAAATAAAATCCTGGAGTCAATAAGAAAGCTTTTTTATTTTGAAATCAGGAAATATAATGAAATCAATTCATAAACCAACACGTAAAGAACTGGATAAATGAAGAGAAATAAGAATAAGAGAAGTTTAAGAAGAGGAAATTCAGAAGTAAAAAAAGGAAAACATACTCATGAATTAAAGAAGATATAGAGCCTAAGAAAATAACAGAAAAGGAGAAATTGGTTTAAGCCTAACAATAGAAGCAGACAAAGAGACATGGGACCTATTCATAAATTAGATGCAGTATAATGGAGGACAGTTAATGTTATACGCACTATTACCGTATTTAAATAAAGCAGAATAATATACAGATTAAGCATTGGTAATAAATTAAAATATAGAGGATTTACGTCACTACAGCTGACAATTTAATTTTCAATAGAAATCTGTTAAAGATGTAAGAAAATCCGCTGCATTTGATCCAACTATGACTTTATGTAATAAATATTGCAAAATAAAATATGCAATGTCATTAGCCGATGATAAATTTATAAAAACAGTGCTTATATATGTAAAACAAAAATGTTGGAGGATTATTAGAGGACAGCTTCAATAATAAAAAATATATTAAAGGAAAAGAGGCTATGATAATTGTGAACACTATTTGGATGTAACCTTAATAAATACAGATTAAGGGATAAATGTTTTAAAACAAGAATAAATAACAGACAAAAAATACCACAGGTTACATGATTACTGAACAGAAATTGAGTCTTAGAAAGGCTGGCCATGTATAGACAAAGTATTCAGCATTAATCCAATTATTTGAAAAAGAAGAGAAAAAAGTTAGGAATTCATACAGCTTTCATTAATTTCATTTATAAAACATCTACGTATTAATCAACACCAATCACAAGAGTAAAATAATCCTGCATAAAAATACATTTCTAAAAGGAATGGGAACTCGATACCGTCGATACATCGTACTCTTGATAATCGGTGGTATCTAAGTATGTTTAATACTTTGAGATAAACCCTCGATATCGTTTCGGTACTTTGAAATTTTGAGTTTTACATTTTTGAAAGTTGTTGGGTTTACCTTTATGGTATATGAAGGAATATAAAGGTGTAGGTACTTCACGATACTGCCTAGTACGTGTTCCCAAAGGGCTGCTGGACTTACAGTTCTTGATAGATCTCGACTACATTTCCTGTGCGTGACCAATGCAACATCCCATAGACCCTTTTGTCAAAATGAAAACATGCAAAACAATGGGGGAAGGTATAGAGGTACTCACATAACATGCAGCGTTAACTGAGTTGTGAATGAAAGTGTTTGGCCAAACCACGTTTCTGCAATAGCCTGTCTTGGTGATTCACTCTCAACCATTATGTCGTCCTCCGTGGTTAAGGAGGAATCCCGAGGTCGTGGGTTCAAGCCCGGCGGAAGGCAATGGATTTTTTTCGGGCGTAAAAATCCTTACCATGGTTTCCTTCGGAACGGAAGTAAAGCGGTGGTCCCGTGTCGTAGATTTACGGCACGTAAAAGAATCTTAAGTCTGACAGAGAGGCCTCTGAGCAAAATTTCTGGTCTTTTACGCCCAATATAGAATGGGACACTATGAACTATAGTAGTTATAGAGCGTCAATAAACAAATCTGAATTTAATTTGTTTTTCAGCCATTACATTTACCTACTTCAGTGATCAAAATTATTAATCCAGCAGAAACACATAGAACTTAAGATGCGAGATAATACAATGCATAGAAGTATTTGTTGCTTTCTTTCATCTATTAGTTTGTGTTTATGCAAGTCAAAACTTTATGTTCAACATGTATATGCTAATTTATGTATGAAGGTGGGTAGTAGAGAGGCTTTATCCACACGCTTAGTATGTTTCCGAGTGTTATACGGCTAATTACTTATTACTATTACTACATCATTAGTGTTACTTATTACTATATTATAATGATATATAACCTGCGGCATTATAAAGAAGATAAAAAAAATGTCTGCCGATTTGAGAATGTCAAACAGAAACAATTTCGGAATTAGCATAGAATACATAATTAGTTACATGCATTTGTACACGAAAACTACCAATAAGAACATAATTCAGTGAACAAGCAGCCTTTACAGTTTTTCATAAAGTGAGCATCGAGTATCAGTGCTCGAAATCAGTATCGGTATCGTGTATCGAAATAGTGGTATCGTCCCATCACTAATTTGTACTATTTTTACTGGGACCTCACAAACACAAGGACTTTAACGAATCCAGGACTGAGGTACGGATGAGTTTCAAAATATTTGAAGAATTTAGTATAATTAAAAATTATTTTTAATACTTTAAGATGACATATACTGGGAACTAACTAAAAATGTGCCTATATTCAAAGTAACATTATCCAACTATGCTTTCAATATAAAAGCGACCAAAACAATAACGGTAGTTTTTAGAGAGAAATCCTATTCTATATAAAATATCAAATTTTACGATTGGCACAGTTACTATCAGCGAGCCTAAAATTTGGCAGACATCACCATAAACAGCATTATAATATTTAGTACATTCTGAACTATTTAACTAACATAGGTAGAGGAAGTTTTGTGTTTCATGCAGAAATTCTACATAAATATTTCTTCGAAAATGCATATTTCTGTCCCAAATAGAGCATTTTTAGAAAAAAGTACCGTATATGCGGGGGAGAATAGCTTAAAAAGGAAAGATCAGGTGAATGCCAAATTTCGTATTTAAATTCAGCAATTTCGAACATAAAGAATGAATGACAGTCCTTCATAACAATCTATCCTTTGCATATAATAGATATACCTATTTTTTATTTCACCAGAAATGGTTCTTGCAACTTTTATTAAATATACATTTCAGATATTGAAATGAATAATAAAATGCATATCATAAATTTTCTGTAAATGGACTCTGAATTCCTCTTCATTCAGTTGGTGTTTGCACAAGTATGGATTAACAGGAACCATAACAGATAAACAAAAAGCTTACTTTAAGAAAAGGGTAGTGCTTTAAAATATAGAGAGCTTTCATCCAGCGTTAGCATTTTTCGAAATATTTCATGCTGTATTTTTATGCTTTCTAAGTGCGTTATCAGATCCCACGTTTGGAAACTTGGGATTCTTCTTCGCAAAAGCACAACTTGTGAATTTATTTCTTCTGCTTCACATTATTGTGTGACTACTATTTTTCGCATATTGAATGCAACTGTGCAATTATTGCCCAATTTGTAGTCCTTTTTAGGAAATAATGACTTGCATGCAGCGTAAAAAGGATAGAATAATTAGCTTTTGAATTCTATAAAATATAATTTGTAATGGGAAGAAAAAGTTATGATCAAATTTGTTACTTGCTCACTTGTAGAGCGTCAAGTCTACAAGTAATATCACCACGAATGCTTAGACCCGACAACTAATTATCTTTTGCTTTCTCTACCACCTTGCCTCAGGAAGGTACAGGAAATACTGAATTTCAACTAAAAATTCGATATCGAAATGTCACCGAAAATATGCTTTGATGTCCACTGAACCCTCTCCTCCTCTAAACTGAAAAAGTATGTGTAGGGGCATGGGTCATGTACGAGAACCGAAAAGAAAGGTTGGTAAATATCAAACTTCGTAATTAGGGCGGAATCTTTCTAGACTGCAAAACAAAGATTGGAATTTCTCTAACTCAACCAGCCCTTTAGTGGGAAAATGTTTGTTATTGTTTATTTTTTCCAAAAATCAAGCTGTCGGGATTTATTATAATATTATATGTTTGATTTACTCATATGACAAATAAGATTCCTGTCCTGAATTTTCTACGAGTAATTTATGAAGTCCTCTTCATTCTGATTGCATTTTGTGTAATTGCGAAGTCATAAATATTAGAACAAAACTTGTCTTTAGAAAGAATAAACATTTGCGTTCTTCTCTGTAGTATTCTTAGTTTTCTATTGCGTCATGATGGAACATTTCGAAGATTATATTATTTTATTCCTTTGCCTGTACCCGCTACTAACATAACTATTTGTGATATATTACCTGAATGCTGTTTCTAAACTTGCATTTAAACCATATTGTATAATTTTAAATAATTTGTAGGAAAGCAGTCAATGTGAATAACACAACTTGAATGGAAAAACGTTTTATTTTAATTGTAAGATACATCGGAATTTGTAATGTTTAGAAAAAGTTGTGTTGAGCGTTGCACATGAGATACTCTTTTTTTTTTACTCTTGAGACTGATTGTTTAATTTTGACTGTACACATAAATGAACTAATTGTTTAGTGAATAGGGAAATAGGCTTCTCTAAACGCGGTTTACCCCTTTCTCCCACATTAATTTTGTTGCAGTATGTTTTCTTCTCGTTTTGCTCCGATTACCAACTTTGACTTTCGTATTTTGGCTCATGTGTTTCTCTATTTTGTATAAAACTTTTTCGAAACACCGACGGGAATTTAGAATTCCAACATTTGAATTATTTTCCAAGGAAAACCATGTCTACGAACATAATTTTTATGGCATTAATAACATACAATGTACTCTACAGAGGAAACTCAAATATAACCCAATTTTTCACGCCTCTTCAATATCTGCGTCGAAATAATCCGCATCTCCGACTTAAAAGTCCTCTTGAAATACAGAATCTGTATTATTGTTGTTATTACTATTATTATCATCGTCATCAAATGACTCAATTGAGTCGCGGCATCAACCATCAAACAATTGACTCAAAGCCTCCTAAATTATAGTATCTTACTAAGTCATCTTATTTGTTATAGCTGTGGTATAGGCAGCACAGCGTTACCGAAAATCCGAGGTGATGATAGGCAGGTTTATTAGAAATTGTTTTTATTACAATTCATTAAAAATAATAATACTCACGATCATGCAAAAAGTAGTGTGCAATACAAGCGTTTGAAATGCCTAACAGATTCTCTGAAATAGAAAAGTTTCTATTTACTTCGTCTCGTCTTTTCAAACTACTCCCCCATTCTGTAATACACCTCTTACACTCATATCACAATATATTGTATTTTTTTGAGCAGCGGCAGTAAATTATGTTCTATCTATACAGATTTCAATATTCATAACATTCTTTTTCTCTATGAAATCAGGGATTTATTTTCTGATATTTAAGGCACAATAAATAATCTAGCAAATGCGTTACAAATGTGTTTCATTTTTGAGTACCACTCGCAAATATTCCTTCCCATTGTTTTTTGTTTGTGCTTTTATATTGCAAGATATCCTGAAACTATCCCGTTGATCAAGTTATTTGTTTAATTTCAATGTAATGAATCATGAAAATTAATCAGAAGATGTTTGGAATATTTAAAAGACTACAACATGAAAACTCTGGTGCGCAAAGCTCATTTAAATATTATTTTTAGGCAACACTGTTAAACATCTGATGTAAACATTTATATAACATTCGCTACGAATGTCAAATTAGAATATATCCGTTGTATGTTATACTATTGGTATAACAATTTATTATTCTGTCCTCATTACGTTATTCACGATATGCTTTTGCTTAGAAATGATTTTAAATTAAGCAAGAAGCAATAAATAGCATTCAAATACTTACAATTTTAAACATATGGTATTTTAATCAAATATCGTAAATGAATTTCTGAGAAAATTAAACAATGCAAATGTTTTCGAGTAAGCCTGGCATCTTCTAAAGTCAGATATTGACTTTAGTACAATGTCTGGTATTTATTCGATTTCATTTTTGAGATATGCTCTTCACAGACCGACTCACGCGGAGCTTGTTATAAAAATCCTTTTGGATTTTGGACCACAAAACGTGCACTTTGAAATACCGATATCGAACTTTTGCTTAGAATACAATAGTTATTCTGACTTCTATAGGCAGGTGGCAGAGAATGTAAGAAGTGCTCTAAAAGCCTTTAACCATTCCCTAAGGTAATACATCATATTTATGTAACAGTTTATTGAAATTGGACAAAATAGTTTATTTACTCATTTATTGATCATAATCTAAATGTGCTCATATTGTCCCATTTACGTAAATGGTGGTTCATAAATTGACCTAGAGCTACCATAATTGTAGTTTTCTCTTCCGAAACTCTTACTTTCAATTCTGTCCAAACAGTTGAATGGCGGACATTGGCAATAAGCCGCTATTTAATTTCAACTTTTAAATAAATAGTGGAGTAAACAGAATTTACAAAACCTAGAAATTAGAATACATGCATGTTAGAATCATAATAATACATACTAAGACGACTTTTACTTTTGTTGTTGGTATTCCAGAGAATAAGTATATCAAAAGCCAAGCCTATATTATTCCAAATAGACAGTTAGCCATAATGTAACAGCTAAGAGGAAGTGTAAGAAGACAGAAGAAAAAAAAAGAGATAATCCTTAAAGTATAATATTTCTGTTTTAATTTTTTTATTCTAATAGAATATTGTAGTTCTACCCAACGACGTCAGTATTAAAATCTATAATTTAATTCTTTTATTGTAATATTAAAGTTGCTTGTAGTGTACTTTCTGGACACTAAAATGTTTTCATATCCCCTTTATAGAAAAGTTGTAATCAAGTTCATGTTGGGTACGTCTAAACATGAGAAACTACCCAAGCAATATTAACAATTAACAATGGGAAGAATATACTTTTTAATTTTTGTAGGCTATATGCGTGCTTAAATTTATAAACTTCTTTAGGGTAGAAGACCTTATTCACCATTTTCATCCAATTTCGTCGAATACCTCTGTCAGAGAATGTATTTCCTCTTTGTCAAAATTGTAAAGCCTTTATGTTATTAAATAACTGTGGAAGGAAAGAGAAGTACAAAAATTTAACATTTCTTTAGTTGCACTTATCTAAAAATTACTTGAACAACTGAAAATTCTTTCACCGCCAAAATGATGCAAGACTACAATATAGCATTACCAGAAGTTTAAAAGATTGCAGGAAGATGTTAAAACTTCATAAACTGAACATATTAAACTTACAATTTTCGTGAATTTTAGGGATTTTGGTTCGAACTAGTAATAACCAATAATCTACTAAAATTTTTGATTCTGCTAAAGCTGGAGGAGCTTTGCAGCCCACCAATTGGTGATCTCTGATGCTTACTTTGAAATTCCCTGTGATTATCTGAACAGCAAGAAACACCCATATTGTCGTCCCGAAATGCCACAAGCAGTGTTTGGCTCAGATTAAATTTGAACAATACATTCTAAGTTTTTAGTTTATGCACTCTAGACTAGAACCTTTGGTTTACTTAGAGGGCCACGCCACACAAAGAGAGCCGAGATTTATTTACGAAACTCATCAAAAAGGCAAATTCGCCGTCAACTACAGAAAAAAGAATAATCTGAAAGCCAAAGAGTTTATTATTTCCACCAGTATAACTTTTGTGATCTGCAACGCCATATTAGGAAGTTATTAGAAAACGACTTCCATTTCTAAATACATCTTTTATTCCCAAGTAATTGCTTGTATTTAAAATACTTATATATTGTTTACTTAACTTCTTTATTTGAGGAGAAGCAATAATCTTTTACCAGCTATTGCACCGAGTATAAGACAGAATTGTTTTTTTTAAAAAAAAATCATTGATTAGTATTTAATGACAGATGTATAATGACACAGAGACCAATATGCATTATTAGATAGCAAATGTGTTAGAAAAAACTCTCCCGTTCGTTACATTTCTCCTTAACAAAATATATTTTATTTTATAACGTAGATGGAGAAGCAATTTTAGCTGTAGTTTAATTCAGATATCGCTTAATTGGGTTTAAAAGATTCCATAAAGGCTGCAGACAAATTTGACTTTAAATTGTAATGAGCATTAAAAAGCACGCATTAAATACTACGCCGTTTTCATTAAAACCACAAGATGGAGGCAAAACTAATTGTTCCTATCCCTTCAGATTTTCAATCTCTTTTAAAAATGTTATTAACGGAATTTTTAAAAAGTGCACCCTGACTATCCTGCCAGTTAGAACTGAATGTATCTAGATAAATGGTGATTAAATGGGAAATATATTTTCGTATTTACGGTTCTTTTAAATTGTAAGGAAAGTCTGGACATCCAGCATGCACGAACATTCTGCAGTTTCCGAATTTTAACAGAAGAATTTTGCAGATGATTCGTTTTCATCGGCTAAAACATTTTGAAGCTTTCGGAAGACAAAATAAGTCTATAGTTTTTGCTGCAAATATTATGTATTTAATAATATTTTACATGTGCAGTCACTGCATAAACGTTTATACACTTATGATAGAAGCTTACTTACAGAAACAGCTCCACGTGTTGAAGGTGTAATGTAAGTTCTAACATGTTTGTATTTTTAGTTGCATATTCCCACCACCTTAGACCAGGGGCGGTGTCTACATCTTTTCTTAAGGTACACTATTGTTGTTATTTTTAAAGGGGAGGGTTGCTCCTCCTGTGAATGGATGAGATGTTGTCTCCGCCCCTCGTGACTTTCAACCCCCTCGTGTTTTATCTAACCCAGAGCTCCTTTTCCTTCACAAAAGACACACAACCCGCCTTTTACACTAACCTTCCGCTTTCCCCACCCTCTTAAAACCCAACGACCTCACTTCCTTGTCCCTTTACTTTATTTTTTCCTTCTTCCTTCCTTCTCTTTTAGCGAAAAACCGGAGAAACACACCCCCTTCTTGCTTGCCTTTCCTGAAAACATTCATGAACCCCTCCCAACGAAATCTTAATCACCACTACGTTGACAACAATGCGCTCGAAGAAAAGGAAGATACAGCAACAACTTCTGTTACATGGAGGGGTTTATGGTACGTATTACATTAATCCCATTGTTGAGAACCATCCATTGTAGCCAACTCACTGGCGCCTCAGACCCTCTTCAGTAGCCAACCCCTACGTAAGAAAATCCCTCGCTTCAACGGAAGGAAACGCCGCAGTGCAAAATAGCGAACACCTAACGCTTTCACTTTTGAAGCAATTTCTTGCAATGTTTCATCCGGTGTACTTGAAACTTGGGGTGGAGCATTCACTGTTTATGTAAAGGATTCACAAGGCAACTAACTACCTCAGAGAGACGCTTCAATTTTATGAAAACAGACAGATAAGCCAATCTAAAGGCATCGAGGTGGTTGCATCAGATACTGGGTTTTCCATGCGTTGTTTATGTTAATGGTGACTACATTGTCGTCCTCCGTTGACTAGTGCTACCGTGCTAGCCTCTAGTTCCCAAGGTCGCGGGTTCAAACCCGGCGGAGGGCAATGGATTTTTTCGGGCGTAAAATCCTTAGCATGGCTTCCTTCGAAAGAGCAGTAAAGCCGGTGGTCCCGTGTCGTAGATTTACGGCATGCAAAAGAACCTCAAGCCTGATAAAGAGGCTCTGAGCAAAATTATCGGTATTTCACGCCCAATATAGAATGGGACGCTAAGAACCACAGCAGTTAAAGAGCGTCCATAAATAAAACTCAATTTCATGGTGACTATATACTTTAGCGTAGAGAGGTCTTGTGATTTTTTCTCTTCAATTTTTGACTGGGGAGAGTGAAAACCTTGTCACGCCAATGCTACATTTGCTAACTTCATAATCTCAGAATCTATTTAAAATATAAGACAAACGTTTACAGAATGTCTACGAGTACTTTCAAGGTTCAGTGATCTACCTTTGTCCAATAAATTTCTTTATGGGGAAATAGGAGTATTGCCTGAATTATACCAGTTATTATTAAACTTTATCAGGAATTATTTATTTAAAGATTTGGTACGTTACATAATCTCCTCTATAGCTTATTAGCGGGTACACAAACTATTCTTACTAAAGCTTATTTCTCTATCTGTCCATTTTAATCCAAATAAACCTTTGCAGAAATAGCTACATTACACGTTTTGTTATAGATAAAAAGGGAACAGCGTTAGTCAAATGTTTAAAAAGGGGACGCTATACGCTGGCCTTAAAATTCGATACTGTTTACATGCAATCGCGAGAAACAACTGAATGTTGAAAGGATTTTAATTAATGACAAAATAATAAACAATTTGAACCATTAGTAACGGATATCTCGGAAACGGCTTATAGCACATTGAGACCATTAGTAATATCATTCGTCCAGGAACGCAAGCAATTCAGCTAGCAGCATATATAATTGCTGGGCACTACTTAATTTCATAGCAAGAAATTTATTTGAAATAACCGTGTGTTTTAAAGAGATCTGCATATCTTGTGTGGTAATTTTTCTCTATTGCTTAACATTTACTAGTTATACAAGACTATACAATCATTATTTATTATTATACAAGATTATTTCTTTCCAAAGAAAAGGACTTCAAAGCCTATTCCTAGAAAATTCATAGGTATATACATTTGACATGAAAATATCATTAATATATGGTATTTTAATCCAAATCGTTATAGCCATTTTTAGAAGATCAACGTTTTTGAAAAATCTTCCATGTAAAGGTTAGTTTGAGGTGGTGAATTTTCCTGAAATCTTTGTGTCGCATATTTAGGCACTGAACCTAAGTACCACATTTCGTATTTATCCAACTTTTCGTTTTTAAGTTATGCTGTTCACACACATACACACACACATAGAAAACACAGATACCCAGACACACGCACGTCACTGAACATGTAGTATTTTCGGTGAAATCTCGGTATCGAATTTTTGGGTGGAGTGCAATACCTTCTCTACTTATCATGGTAGAGAAAGTAAAAATAACCAAGTTAGTAATAAAAAGTAGATCCACACCATTTATAAATCGATTTTATTATCCTAAAATATAATTTAGCGGCATTCAATAGTTTCTGAGAAAATGGATCAGGAAATGTATTCACGACAAAGCTGTTCAAAGCGAAAGTGTATAAAAAGATCACATATATTTGCAAAAAAATAAACCGCATGGTTTGAGCACACTGGAGCTAGGACACTTAATAGCAGTACCAATTTTTAGACCAAAACTCCCCCTAAAATATGGGTTAGAGTTTACCTATAGAGAGGTAAAGTGTATAGAAGTTAAGATTTTTTCTGTGAAGTGGTACACAACACAAAATGGAACATACGTAAGTACCATTTATAAAAATATAAGCATTGTGTCTAAAATTTATGTCTAAAGTTAAGGGAAAAAATTGAAATAAGACTACAGCGAAACTAACAATTTCATTTTTTGGAAATTCTCACCATTTGGTCTCCTCTTAAATGATATTTCTATCTCTCTGAAGAGAGTGGGGCTGCATATCACATACTAATGCATATCACTCGCAAATAATTTATTAACAGAAATAAATATCCAACTATTATATCATACAGGTTTCCAACAGCATATGAATTCAATAGAATTATTGATATAATAGTAAATTACGCGTCACAGTTAAATATGTTTAATTGTGGAGGAATACAGTCAATTTTAATTATGAAGAATTATTGCAGAGACAGGATGTACAGGAACTATTTATAAGAGATGCTTCGAGCTTCTTCAACCTCTGAGCAAATCTACAAACCCGTTTGTTACAACGTGAAAAGCCTTCTTCACTTAAGGCACTGAAAACATAAGGAAATTTAAAAGTTTTTGGTTAAGAAATCAAAATTACGTTATCGAGAGGAAAAGCTCATCACGTGACCGTTCAAAAGTTGAAATTTCTTTGCAAGAAACGATACTTTTCGAAAATACCTCCACACGGTGTGATGTGTACTATCTATTCAGTGACGTTTTTGCTATGGGGAGGGGTGCGTTAGTTTATATATCAGGTAAAGCTTTAGCTGATGGAAGAGGTACACAGTATGCTGAACTCTCGCCGCGCGTTACTTGTACACTGGAAAACATCAACAGTCACAGGTCTTCACCTCTTGCCTCGGATCAAGTAAACACTACTTCCTTCCACTAGCTAAACCCTTAGTTGCTTGGAAGGGCACCCCACCGCATAAATAAAACCTCGCTGAAGAGACAGTAGCTTGATTGCGTAGGATAAGCGAAAACATAAGTGACATCAAGGATCCGAATGGTGTCGAGATTGTTGAGTAAAGTGTCGGTAGTAAACAATAATAAAATAACTAGTGATTTTAACACACAAGTGTGCCAAGTTTATTTAACATACCAACCCTGAGGTAGGAACATAGATCCATGCTATCACTGAGTATTGAGAGGAATCACAGTTTGAAACTGATACGCATAAACCATGTGTTCATTTTTGGAACCAACACTCCCACCTAACGACCCGTCGCAAGGTATTATACTTATACGGTGAACACTTTATCTTGAACTCTCATAATCGCACCAAAACACCCTTAGAATAAAAAAATGGCCATTAGAGAATGGCTGTCATTGAAAAAACATTAAAAACTTTGCAAATTGTCACAAGAGACATTTGAATGATCACATCTCCAAATCATGAGGGGACAGTAACTTTGTTGAGGAAAAGTAAGATATCAGTATAAAAGGAACATAAAACTACTTCAATATGATTACATTCTAACATTGCATCAGCAGTATAATAAAAATTGTGCTTAAAATAATTACGATACCTGAACAATAACTTTCTTGCAGACCTAATGGTGCAGGATTTCAATAAACTGGCAAAAACTAGAGCAATACGCACATGTACAAATAGAACCGAAGTAAATTACCACTTCAAAATGTGCTTGGCAAAACGCAGGCAACGACATTAGTGTAGTTATAATATAGGTTGAATATATTGTGTGCTTTTGATATTGTAATGTGAAAGTATGCAGAAGGACTTTAGTGAGGTGCACATATTGTTATATTTCACTTTATCATCTCATGGAAATTCCACACTGAAACGGCAACTCTAGGCCGAGCCCAAGAACTATAATTACAGATAACTTATTAATTAACTTTTAGTGATGTTAAATCGTATTATGTAAATATCTTTTTCTCATACTGCTTGTATATTTTAAGAAGGGTGATTTAACATTATGTATCTATCTAGGTTATTAATATTAGTAGAGTTATAAATGGTTTAATGTAAATAATTTAAGCGCTATGTTAAAATACTGTCCACGAGGGAAAGTTTTAGCTACAGGAATAGTGCTTTCGAAGGCAGAAAACCTAGTTTTATTACCTCTCTCCGGTCGCTGTGCTATTATTCCTACAGCGAGGGTGTAGAGCCTTTGTCCCATTAGTTGATAATTCGCCGTGACCAAGTGAGTGAGAAAGACAACCTTAACGGTAAATGTAGGAAAAGCCGCGATTTATATTAAAATTGGACCAATGAGATCCCTGAAAGTTTATTCGAAATAGTTAGACGCGTCGAGTCGCGCTAAAAATGGACCAATAGGAAAGGAAGCAGCCTCAGGAGCCTGAGACTATAAATGGATCTGTTTGGGGAAAATTCGAGGCAGTTTATGTCATGTGTGGTCAGGGAGAGATGCTGCAGGATGTGTGAGATATCGCGCCAAAAAGGGAATCAAGTCAAATTTGTCATGTCAGCTTAGTATTGCATTTTATTCGAGAGTTTTCGTAATGTGTGGTCAGGGAGAGATGCTGCAGGATGTGTGAGATATCGCGCCAAAACAGGGAATCAAAATAGTTTTAGCAACACACCTAAGATCCGCTACTCTGAAAGCGACAATAAGAATAGTTATATTTCGTGACATATCCACGCCATAGTCTAACAGCGGTGGACAGTATTTTACAGCGGCAATACCAGTTTTGTATACTACGAGTGTTAAATTAAATAAAAAGAAACGGCAGTGTCATCTTTTCATAAACAAAGCAAGTCTATGTCTTCCTATATCACCACCCGAGATCTACGTTTTCCTTTACCGAGGATAAGTCCATGCTCCCATATAATTTAAGGAAAATTACTGCAGCTAGCCGAGGATAAATTGAAGAACCAACACGCTGAGAACTTCTGGAAGCAACGGGAGAAGCATCAAGGTAAGCTACAGCAACGGATGAGGAGGTGATCGCCGCAAACTGGCTCCCAAACGTGGGGCTAACAAACTTTATGATCGCCGCAAACTGGCTCCCAAAAGTGGGGCTAACAAACGTTAAGATCGCCACAAACTGGCGCCCAACGTGGGGCTCGAAGGGAAGACCAACATAAACGGAGGACTAGAAAACAACGAATAGACGAAGAATCTTCAGAGGAAAGGGGCACAGCAGAACAAAATTACAACGCGAACTTCTAGTCTACCTACGTGGGACAACAAAAACAGCTGAGAGCATCGCTTCTAGAACTTCACCAGGATTCGAACCCGGAACGCATCAGTTAACATTGAAAAAAGTACAGGTTAGAACATTTATTCAAAAACAAACAAAAAGGCATGCAGAGTAGTGACTCAGTTTTGTGAACACATGTTATTGAGAGGGGGTAAAGTCATTACTAGGGAGGTAGAACTGGCTAACGGAACCATGAGTAGGTCAAGGGAAGATTTGAAAGAATTGAATGGGGAGGCTATTGTCAGCATAACAACAGATGGAGAAAATATGGGCGCAGCAGAAGTAGAAGTTAGGCTAGAAAGGCAATCACCGAATAAGCAGGTCATTGACGCAGGTCAAAACCAGCTGCTAATATTGCTTCAACATTTGAGCACAAAGATAGACGAGATGGGTAAGGACATAAAGGAACGGGGTAAGATCTTCAATGAACATAGTAAAAAGTTAGAAAGCATAATAGATGAACGGGGTAAGATCTTAAGTGAATATAGTAAGAACGTAGAAAGAATCGGAAGTCAACTAGATAAGAATTTAGAAGGGGAATCAAATGGGCATAATAAGGACGTAGAAAGAATCGTAAGTAAGCAGAGTAAGGGCTTAGAAAGAATCGTAAGTGGACAAGATAAGAATGTAGAAGGTGAATCAAATGAGCATAATAAGGACTTAGAAAGAGTCGTAAGTAAGCAGAGTAATGACTTAGAAAGAATCGTAAGTGAACCAGATAAGAATCTAGAAGGGAAATCAGATGAGCATAATAAGGACTTAGAAAGAATCGCAAATGAGCAGAGTAGGACCTTAGAAAGAATCGTAAATGAGCAGAGTAAGGACTTAGAAAGAAAACTGAGCGAACAAAAGGATTTCGAAGGGAAATTAAGTAAGCAGGGTCAGGACTTAGAAAGAAACTTAAGTGAACAAGATAAGAATGTAGAGGGGAAATTAGTTGAGCTGATGAAGGGGAAGCTAATAGAAACACTTGAAGGGAAATTACTACAGATACTAGAAACTAAAGAGCCGAAAACACTAACGGGAGAAGAGACGTTAAAGAAAGCTTTTGAAAGAATGTTAAAAAGGGCGCAGAAAAGAAAGCAGGAATTTAAAACAAGGAAGCGAAAGAAAGGGTTGATCGAACTTGGAGAATTAGTATGGGTATAAAAAAAAAATCCAGCATTCAAATTAAAAAAAAAAAAAAAAAGAAAAGAAAGACATAATATCATTGATCCTGACTCTACAGTGCCTGGAAAGGAGAGCTTTCACATGTGAATTAATGAATTATCGTAAGCAGTTGTGCAGAACATTTTTTTTTGCATTACTAAAGAGACTTGAGTATTAAATGCTCATTAGTGATAGTGAAGAAGAACAAGAAACACCTTTGCCATTAATATGTTTCAGTTTCTTTCTGCTTGAATAAGTTTGTCTTAAGGTTGAAACAGCTTTTATTGTCAGAATATTTATTATATTTTTTTTGATATTTAGCAATATTTGTAAATTATTAATTGGTTGGTATGCTAGCAATATGCTGACAGTTTTCTTTAAACATATAAATTAGTTTTATTAATTATAAAAAAAAAAGGGTATCATAGAATGGAAAATTTATTTAAAGGTCCATACAGGGTGATTTACATTTGAGTTACAAGAAATAAAGAATTCCAAGATCGTAGGGAGATACCATAAACAGTTGCTCAAACCGTACAAATGTTTAGAGAATGAGAAGGGTGAAGAATATAATGAAAAGAATCAGGTTAGTTTTACTCGAAATGAGGTAACACCCCTGTGAACAAATAGTAAAGGTAATACACCCGATAAATAAGGATGTAAAGAAATAAATAAAGGCATAATAATTATGTACCAATATGTATGTAAATAGATTTAATTTTAGAACTTAAATTGGGTATTAGAGTATTTGTATGCGTCACAAGTTATTCGTGTGCGGGAAATGTATTGTGCATAAGAATGTCTCTCGGAAACCTGTTTTTAAAGGGAGAGTGTAGAGTGAATGACCCAAATATAAACATCACCGGTTTGTCAGAGCCCTTGTGAAGGAGCAGGTATAGCGAAGGGTCTCTGTCAACAAAACAAACGAACAAAGGCCATAATCAGAGGAATTATTCTGTAAAAGAAAATTGTATCAAGTGTTGAAAAATTTATTCTTTTCCAGAACAGGGCAATTTGAAACGGCAACTCTAGGCCGAGCCCAAGAACTATAATTACAGATAACTTATTAATTAACTTTTAGTGATGTTAAATCGTATTATGTAAATATCTTTTTCTCATACTGCTTGTATATTTTAAGAAGGGTGATTTAACATTATGTATCTATCTAGGTTATTAATATTAGTAGAGTTATAAATGGTTTAATGTAAATAATTTAAGCGCTATGTTAAAATACTGTCCACGAGGGAAAGTTTTAGCTACAGGAATAGTGCTTTCGAAGGCAGAAAACCTAGTTTTATTACCTCTCTCCGGTCGCTGTGCTATTATTCCTACAGCGAGGGTGTAGAGCCTTTGTCCCATTAGTTGATAATTCGCCGTGACCAAGTGAGTGAGAAAGACAACCTTAACGGTAAATGTAGGAAAAGCCGCGATTTATATTAAAATTGGACCAATGAGATCCCTGAAAGTTTATTCGAAATAGTTAGACGCGTCGAGTCGCGCTAAAAATGGACCAATAGGAAAGGAAGCAGCCTCAGGAGCCTGAGACTATAAATGGATCTGTTTGGGGAAAATTCGAGGCAGTTTATGTCATGTGTGGTCAGGGAGAGATGCTGCAGGATGTGTGAGATATCGCGCCAAAAAGGGAATCAAGTCAAATTTGTCATGTCAGCTTAGTATTGCATTTTATTCGAGAGTTTTCGTAATGTGTGGTCAGGGAGAGATGCTGCAGGATGTGTGAGATATCGCGCCAAAACAGGGAATCAAAATAGTTTTAGCAACACACCTAAGATCCGCTACTCTGAAAGCGACAATAAGAATAGTTATATTTCGTGACATATCCACGCCATAGTCTAACAGCGGTGGACAGTATTTTACAGCGGCAATACCAGTTTTGTATACTACGAGTGTTAAATTAAATAAAAAGAAACGGCAGTGTCATCTTTTCATAAACAAAGCAAGTCTATGTCTTCCTATATCACCACCCGAGATCTACGTTTTCCTTTACCGAGGATAAGTCCATGCTCCCATATAATTTAAGGAAAATTACTGCAGCTAGCCGAGGATAAATTGAAGAACCAACACGCTGAGAACTTCTGGAAGCAACGGGAGAAGCATCAAGGTAAGCTACAGCAACGGATGAGGAGGTGATCGCCGCAAACTGGCTCCCAAACGTGGGGCTAACAAACTTTATGATCGCCGCAAACTGGCTCCCAAAAGTGGGGCTAACAAACGTTAATATCGCCACAACACCTGGTATCTGAAGACTGAAGTATGGTAAATACCTTATACAGAGCTTTTGTGAACTCTCTTGCAAGAAAATGTTACAATATAATAATGACACTGGAATAGGAGCATTTTTGTTTTAATATTTGGATATTTTTGTTCTTTGAATTCCCACAATTTGTCTCTTAGGACTAGAATAAATACCCATTCTCTTGTGGTAAGACGCTAAGTTCTCTTTAGAAAAAAGACTTATCAGTGTTTTTATTATGAACGAATTATATTCTATGAATGTCTACTGCGGGTCTGAGTATTCGAGAGCAAGCGTATCTCCCTTGTTTGCATGTATTATGTTAAAAGCAAAAATAATAAGTCTAATTGATTGCGCTACTGCAGTAACGTTTAAATTGCTCTGCTGTAAAATTATGATGTTACAGATACTGCGAGTCCTGATTCGGAGCTTGACTAATTCTTCAAACAGTCAATCAATCATAGGTTTCTGTGCTTCACTACAAATCTAGCTTCCTCCATGTCTCTATCTTTTCTGCTTTTCTCCTTTTCCTTAAATACAAACCATCTGTTTTATTATTTTTTTTATCATCTGCTATCCCTTCCTATTCAGAATGTTTTCCAGTATCTCTTAGAAAGCACTTTCATGTTAGCTAATTTCCCTTCCTCTTCCTAATCATTTCGGTGTTTTTCTTCCTTTGCCTACTCATTCTGAAAGAGCTTTATTACCTGCTTTGTCAGTTGGCTGCACAAATTTTAGTTTTTGGTACCCACGTTTCAAATACTTCAAATAATTGTTTTCCATCACTCATTGCAAGCAAACCAATTGTAGTTGAAAACAAATAATTATTTTAAGCATCCAAAGAAAATAATTCTAAGAAACCTTCCTTTATCATTGTCCTTATTTTACTTCTTGAAAACAGCTTTTGTTACTACTATTAGGATATTCTAAATATCTAAATCGTCCAGTTCTATTTGCGGTTTTTACATGGTGTAGTAAACTTTAACAACATGTACATTGCATTTTCACTAGGGGGGTTGCCTAATTTAAAATATTGACAAACTCATATTGCAATGTATTGAACTTTTATATTGTATGTATGGTAAAATTAGTCTCTAGAAATCCACTGAGTGTAATCACTCTAACCGATGGTTGAATTTTGTTTTGGGATAGACATGTTCATGGATCTAGACTGTAATCCCTTACTACTTCATATTATCTACTTCCGTTTCATATTGAAAACCTCCTCCATTTTCCTTCATGGTTATACAATTATACGCAATATATGAGACAAAAGTTATGTGTGTAGTATGAACAAGGCTGTCGTTTTCATTATATACCAATGATTTTGTTCAAAATTTGGACTCCAATTATGTTTTCAGGATGTATCTTAAGTAACGCATGCTATGCCGCTAATAAAAACCTTGTCCTACCTTGTCCTCATCCCACTAACCACAGATGGACAGGAACCTGTGTAATAAACATTGAGTATTGGCGGTTTTACTGTAAAGCTGTTCGTTTCTCACTCCCTTCCTGTGGCTTGGTGTGGCTCCTTAGTAAAACTGGTAATGCTGTGTTTTGAAGGGCCAGCTTGACCTTCCAGTGTTGCCCCCTTACCTAATTGAGGTCGTGTGCCAGTTAGATTTATGGGCACTTCTTAGTCAGGGGTTTTGGGTTGAGAAACCAAGAATATTTTCACTTGAGTGTGTTGCAAAAGGAAATAGGCTTGATCCGAACTGTTTTTCTGCATCGGCGCGGTTCATCCACTTGCTATCTAGACAGTAAGTACTGACATTTCTTATATGTAATGAAACATGAACATGAAAGAAAGGAAAGCATTAGTAAATCTTAATAATATTTAAAGGTTATAGAACTTCGGTGATACAGATGAAGCGACTTCCCTGGAATTTTAGACATCTGAAGGCCTTAAGCAAAGTTATAGGATTTCTGTTATCTTACGTAAAATATTCGCATATTCAGAGAAATTCCTAAGACGGTGAAACAAACTACGTACATGTACGATGAATGCAATTTGGTAAAGGTTTACATAGTACTCTCACATGCCGATGAAGAAGTGATATTTGCTGAAAACAAATACGATGATGAGAGAACTACATCACCTTAATAAAAAAGTGGATTATCAATTAATTACCATTAATGTACTTGAGTAACTGAGGACAATTTTAGTAATTAAGACGGAATTGAATTATTTAGGATTTACAAAGAGAATTCAGAAAAAAATTGTGAGAGATTGAAAATAATCAGGATTAACGGGCCTGGGAACTATTCGGTAGCGTGTGGTGAAATCCTGATACATATCTTCTTCTTCTTCTTCTTCTTCACTTCAAGGATCAGGTATTACACCTGTTCCGTCTTCGCATTCTTTTTTTATTATTCCCATCTCTTTCTTGGGCGTTCGATGTCTCTCTTTCCTAACGGTTTATATTTGTTAGTTAATTAATAGAATGTATTCTTTCTTCACTTATGCGGTCATGTGTTCTTTCCAACAATGTTTATTTTCTTCCATTTTATCATATAATTCATAAATATTCAATTCTTTTCTAATTGTTGTATTTCTTATTAAGTTTAGTCTAGTGCATCTTTTAGTTCTCAGTAAAAATCTCATTTCCGCCTATTGAATTTTACTTTTGTCCTTTTCTTTTATTATCCAAGATTCGTTGCCATACAATATATACCATGGTCTTGTAGAACTTCAGCTTTGTTTGTTTGCTTGTTTTATTTTGTAGAGTTCTTGCTATTGTTCCACATATTTGTTGAAATTTATTCATCCTATTATCTACATCCCTATCCACATCGAAACTTATGTCACAACCCAAGTAATTAAAATTCATCACTTGTTTCAGGATATTATTTCCAATGTATATTTTTGTTCTCACTGGGTATTCTCCTTGGTGAGCCATTACTTTGGTCTTTTTTAAAGGAATTTTTAAGTTCTATTTGTTTCCCAGTTGGTTCATTTTTAAATAGAGCGCTGTAGGTTATCTTCGCTATTCTGCAGTATTACATCATCTGCATATAAAATTATACTTAAATATGAATTCTGATTTAATTGTATTCACGGATACACTTCCTTCTTCCATGTTTTTATAAGATCATCTTATATATATATGTATATATATATATATATTGAATAAAGTGGGTGAAAGGCTACATCCTTGTCTTACTCCTTGATTTGTTATTGGTTCTGATTTTGTAGTGCCTGAGTTTATAATAAGTTTACTGTTTGTATATATACTTTTAATTACCTCTAAGATGTTACGAGGATATTATCGATTTTTTCCCATAAAATAGTTCTGTCCATTAAGTCAAATGCTTATTCAAAGTCAATAAAAGCAATATGAGTCTCTAAATTGACCTCTCGTATTTTTTCTAAAATACGTTGCATACTAAAAAATATTATCACTGCCTGAGCATCCTTATCTAAAACCGGCCTGTTCTTCTAAAATAACATCTGTTATTGGTTTTAAACGATTATTTATAATTTTAGCATAACGTTTATAAGCGGAATTCAAAAGAATTATCCTCTATGGTTATTTGGATCATTTATCTGACCTTTCTTAGATATTGAAACTATCTCGGCAATGGTCCAGGATTCAGGTATTTTATAATTTCTCCAACACTCATTGAATAAATTTAATACTCTTAGTTGGCACATTAAACCTGAATATTTGAGCAATTCTATGTTTATACCATTTGCTCACAAGCCTTTCTATTTTTCATACCTTTCAAGGCAATTTGTAATTCGCCTAAGCTAATTAAGTCTGGGGTTTTATTGTAGCTACGTAACATGCCTTCAGTATCGGTTGTTACATCATAATTATTCAAAAGACCTTGATGGTATTGTTTCCATTGTTCTTTATTAATTACATTTATTTTTGCAGTGTTGATTAAAATGTTGCATCAGTTTATAGGCAAAGGATTGTGGACCATGTAAATCGTGCTCTATATTAGTTATGAGCTGGTCCCAAGAATCTTGATGTGCTTTCTTTACAAGTAGCTTAGCATAGTTTCGCCTTTTTGATACGTATCTTCATTTTACTTTGTTCTATTCTGTAGGAACTTTATATACGCTATCTTTTTCTCTTTTACTGCTGTATCTATTTGATCATTTCATATGCTTAATTATTTTCTTTTTCTTTCCTCTTGCTTCATTTGCTGCTTTTATGGTGCATACCTGTAAGTTTTCCCACTCTTCTACTATGTCGTTCTTTGTTACTGGATTCATTAAGTATTCTTGCAATCATTTTTGGTTAAGATTTTTAATACTTTGCTGTTGTAGGAGGTAAACTCTGAATACATCTTCTGTGGTACTTGTTACTTTATGTGTTTTTCCACCTGGCCAATAATAAAATGATTCCTATAACTAGGTAATGATCAGAATAAATATCACTTCCTCTGTACACTGTGACATCTTGTACTTGATTCTTTATTTTATCGTTTGTTATTATATAATCTATTAACGATCTTGTCCCTCTTGCACTCCAAGTGTACTTATGGATGTATTTCTTGTTAAAAATGGTGTTTGTTATTTTCAGTTGTTGTCCATTATTATTAATGTGTCGTTCTCCAAAAGTGTCTACTATTTCCTTTACTGGCCGATTTCCAATTCTTGCGTTTAAGTCTCCTCTCTTATGACATGGTCTGTTTTGATTACTTTTGTTACCCCGTTTTGCAGCTCGTCATAAAACGTTTTTGTGTCTTCTTTTCTTCCTTCTTCAGGGGCATAAACCTCTATAAGTGTTAAATGCCCTCTTTCAATCTTGAATTTACATGCGATTATTCTCTCATTTATATAGGTATAACTTACTATTGTATTTCTCCATTTATTGTTAACTAATATTACTACTCCTGAACAGGCACGTTTATTCTGGGGAACTCCACTATAAATAATTATAAAGTCTTTCAATTCCTTTGTACCTTTCAGCTTCTTCTTAGTTTCACTTGTCACTGCTAATCTGCATTTGTCTCTTTTAATTAATTATTAAGTTCCTCCTGTTATTTCCTAATCTCCTCACGTTTCATGTCGCAATTTTTAGTCTTTTCATAATATCAAATCGTTTGTACTTGTCGCGCCTGGTTTGCCGACTAGTTGTTCCATTCGGCTGAATCTGAATGCGAGATTATGAGTAATATTTTTTTACGTGGAGGAGGTACCAGCCCCTCGCACAACCCCCCAACCTGGAGGACCAGGTTTTTTTTTTTTTTTTAACAGGATCTCCTTTCCGTAGACGGTTGTCTTCCGAGACTAACGAGAGACGTCTTCCCGGAGTTTGTTTTTTGGAGTCTTCTTCTCCTAGATGAGTGGTCGTACAGGACTATCGACTCTCATCTACCCGATGTGGAATGTTCTTCTCCTCTGATCAGTTGGTAGCTTGCGCTCACACAACTGGCCGTCTGGAACATTGGGTACTGAGCCCTTCCGCCGCGACAAGGCGACATTCTCTCGCAGTGCAGATATATCTTAAAATATACATTATTTAATTATGATATATATTATATAGCGTGCGCACATCTGTGTGTCTAATAATTTCTCAAAATCGCTCAATTAATTTTGATAATTCTAACACCTCTGAAAAGCAGTGTTCTTCCGGAAGGACAAAGAAGCCATTTATATTTTTCCAAAAACATTAAAACTAAAGGAATTTTCACATCAAGAAATTTCAATCCTGTCTCGTTAAATACCAATATGAGATGCTATTCTTTCAAATATTGCAGATTTTTAATTATGTTTAGCCAAAAAGGATTCATGAGGGATGCTTAAAATGTTTTAAAGTTATGTTACTAGAAGGGAGGGAGTTCATACAAAATTGTCCTCTGATTTTGCTGAAATATATTATCAAGAAATATTTTTGGAAACCTTCCGGCAAAAATTTACACATTTGTTTTTTATTGTGTGGCAAGCATTTTAAAACGAACTCCAAAACCTTCAAAACAATTCACCCACGTTGTTTTCAATCCCTGTTTTCAAGCCTTAACTTACTTTGTACATTTATACTGAGGACCCAACGAAAATCGCAGGGCACCTTACAGCTCTCAAAAGCTACCCCTATCATATTTCAAAACCTTATGTACAAATTTCCACTCTCTAACCCAACTCGTCAAGAAATTGTACATGATACTGTAGGAACCGACAAAAATTATAGACTACCTTACCCAAATCTTTTTAAATGGTAAGTACCTAGAAAGGTTAAAAAATTATATCCTTACCCTGTGTCCTGCTCTATTGCGTAGTAGGATGGATCTTGCTGCCTCGGTTTCCAACCCGAAAAGCGCACGAGTCCAAGCACACCATGTGGGTGCGGATTCTTCTGTCCATATGTAGGACCAGTGTCCACTCAGTATCTTGATGTATTTGAGAAGCAGCGATAGGTAGTGGTATGCAGGTCATGGAAGTTACATTTGGAAGTGTAGAAGAGTGTGCAAGCAATAAGTGATTAGGTTTGCAGAGAGATGGGGTACACGTAGGCCGAGCAGAGCTCTCTCGTGAGGCGAGGTCAGTGTTGCGCCGAGTGTAGCCAGTGCAGAGCTGCCAAACAAGGTGAAAACAATAAAGTAGGTGCCAGTATGCCTCGTCGACGTCAAAAAGAGCCATATCAGTATGTGAGCGAGTTCGAACGGTGCAGAATGATCGGTCTCCGGGAAGCGGGTTTGTCATACCGTGGCATTTCGGCCCGTACACGGCATGCTGCTACGACAGTGATGCGTGTGTGGAAGCAGTGGATAGATAAAGGTCGTACGCAGCGAAGAGCGGGTACTGGTCCACGGAATTTGACCACAGCATGGGATGACCGTCATCTTGTCCGCATGACCATAACGGACCGTACAGCTTCATCCACAGTGTTGGCTCGACGCTGGAGCACTACAACAGGTGTGAACTTGTGTGCATCAACGGTTCGTCACCGTCTGCTGCAAGTTGGACTGGTTGCATGCATGCCTTTATGTCTGCTTCCATAGTTCAGAAACCACAAGCTCCTCCGACTGCAATGAGCTCTGAACACCGTCACTGGGGTGCCGAGTGGCAAAGTGTAATCTTTTCGGACGAGTTCCGCTTCAGTGTGTCCTGCAGTGATGGCCGCATACGTGTCCGGTGGTTCCGTGGTGAGCGCAACCTGGAGGGCTGCACTGTAGAGCGGCATAGCGGACAATCACCAGGTGTGAAGGTTTGGGGCGACATTGGTTACAACAACCGATCTCGCCTCCTGCGAATTGAGGGCACTTTGAACAGCAACCTAACGATGGTTGTAGAGCCTGAGGTACTCCCTCCGCTTCAGGCATCTCCAAGGCCACATTTCAACAGGAATCGGTATATTGCGAGGAATGTACAAGCCTTCTTTGAAGAGCGACGGGTACCGTTGCTTCCCTGGCCTGCAAGTTCGCCTGACATGTCGCCCATCGAACATGTCTGGGATATGGTTGCTTGGCACCGGTGCGTCATGATCCTCTAGTAACCAGTGTCACGGATTTGTGGGCTCAAATGCAAACTGCAGGAAGGGAAATCCTTCAGGAACTTATTGAGAACCTTTTTGATTCAATGCCACGACATATAGCAGCTCTAATTGCAGCTCATGGAGGCCACACCAAATACTGAATATTAGGGCTCAAAGGTCATGCATAGATTTGAAAATTTTATCATTTGTTATATCTGTGCAATGCTAATAGCAGATAAAACCAAATGTTCTCCAGGTTATTTTAACTTGCTATTTAGAAAGTCGAACATTTTACATATAGGCTAAAGAAAGTCTCAGTAGTCAAAAATGAATGTTTGGAGGAGAGGTAGTATGAGAGTATCAAGAGTGGAAAAATTAGAAATGTAGGCATTCGAAAGGAACGCAGGTATAGGTCATTCGAACATTAGTGAAAATAAAGTCTGCATTGAGTGATACTACCAGCAAGTAATATAAGGTAATGAAATGTACATAAAAAGGTAATAATCTCGCATTTTAGATATACGTAGCGAGATTAATTCCAGTCTGTTAGAATTCCTTAAAGATTAGTTTAGCAAATATGAACAACGTCTAAACACAAGTTTAGACTTAACACAAGGTACCTACCACCTTCCACTTACACTAATCTTCTCTAATAGCGTTTAGTTGCAGGTTCCACATTTTTACAAACATTCTACCTATGTGAGATATACTCACACACCTTGTCACATGTTTCATGATGTAGTAGATATGGCAGTTTTGATCATTCTTGCATCTAACAACCTGAATTTTAGTTAAGTAACTTTGCTCGCCTTTGAAGCATCACAAATAGAAGTCCACCAAACTTTCTAAATGAGATTATTCAAAGATAGCAAGCATGAAATGCTGCTCTTTCACATTTTATCAACTTAGTATATGCCGATAGTGGCGCCGCATGCATCCAGTAATCTTCGAAAGACCTACGTATTCTACGCAGAGTAAAGCCAGAGCGTTTTAGAGGTATGTTGCTGCAAGACTTAGAAAAGACACAAACCATATGCCGCTGGAAAGAAATTGTATGACCAAACATATTTATGAAAGTCATTCTGACTACAAATTCCAGTCTATACGGCCGCTTCTAACAAAGAAGCGGCATGACATGTGGCTTGTTTAAAGTTTGGGTTTATAGCCGCTTACAAAGAAGCGATATATCATTTGTACCTTTTATAAATTTTGCGATAAGTATACTCTGTATATCACAAGAAAGATGACCAAAGGGTGCCTTGGAATGGTCTTTTGTTTGGAAAAATGGCTGAAACAATCCTTTAGTCCATATTTTGGAGATCAGGGTTTGGGAAGACGGGACTGGACCAGGATTAAAAGAGAATCTCTGTGTAGAGGAATGATGGTCGTGTGGTCATGCATGCGATTTTTGGAGGTATATTTTTACACCCTGAAATCTGTGTAACCTAAGATGCTTATTTTGCATTAGAGGTCGAATCTGTTCATAAAGAAATAATTAATGTTAATGGATGTACATCTCTTTGAAGCCCTCCACATATTTATCTGGGAAGAATGTTATGAAATTCAAGTAAAAAACTGGTCAATTAGAACATTAATACGTAGCTATATGTGTTTCTCAAACACCTGCTTTGTATAACAATAAAATGTTAACAGAATAATACATTGGGCGCAATAAATCTATGAAGATTACGCTTTTCAGGTCGAGAATGCAGTATGGTTAAACGAGAATCGTAGAGGTTTCCTACGCATTTGAGATCAGAAGATCCATAGAAAGTTCGAGGTAAGTAAATACTTTTTGTAGTATCTGAAATATCGAAGAAATATAAATGAAGTAAAAATTGCATTTACAATCTTCAATAGTTTGATGTCTATTGTTATTTCAATGACATGTGATTTGACTGCAAGATGCCTTGATAGTGACTCAGAATGAAAAATAACACGCTGGAAATTACGTTTTGTGGATATTGTAATAAAACTGCCCTCATTTCCACAAAAGGAGTTAAAATGAGGATAATGATAACCTATACTACATATATACATCTGCTTAACCTGAAAAAATCCAGCATCTGATATATATTTTTTTCCAAAATAGTTTGGCATGAAAACCATGACTACTCATACTCTTGGGACCGTTTTACCAGCATGTTTTCTAGAGTATAATATAGTAATAATTTCTGTAAATATTATGACCAATTGAGATTTTTACATTTCGAAAATAAGAATTATGCTTAAAACGACATCATAAGTATTTAATATTTACATACGGTTCTGTTGCACCGTATGCTTATTACAGCCCTATTATCAATTTAAATAAAAATGTATTATCCAATACTGATTAACTTAAGCTTTAAGTACTGCGAAATTGAATTTCGTTTATATATTTTGAGTGAAACACAACATGTAAGCAAAACTGGAATACTGACGGTTGAACACTATTCACAGAAATAGTTTTCATAACAGGAACCTGGTTTTTTACCTTTGTGGTAAAAAAATATTTCAGAATGCTTATGGAGCATTCTATGCATTACACAAGATAAAACTAGATATTTAGATTTGATTTCGGGAAATGTGGGGAAATAGGAGAATTTCATTAGGAACTAAGTTAAAATGATTAGTTTACGTAATAATATCGCGAAGGTATGGTGAATTAGGTTTTTTTTAAATGTTCTGTACCATACTGCAACAATTATATTCAGCACATGAACTATTGAGCCAGTGTTTTTCTTTAACATAAAGTGGATGCTGCCGTAATGAAACGGTAACAGCGTTTTAGCGCTCTGTTCATTAGGATAATTCATGATGATAAAAGGAAAGTGAAGTTCGAGAGCATACTACTCAAAGTTTGTACAAGATGTTTTGCAACAAACTCGCCTTATAGATTTAATGTAATTGCAGAGCTATATCTCATTCAGTCCTTCAAGTCAGGAAGTTAGTGAAAACACTGAACCATTCTGTTTTTATGGTCAACTAAAATGTAGCAATTTTTTGTTTGTATATATGAATTACAAGGGACAGGCAAAATAATGGATACACCTCTTAAACTGCACAAACGCTTTATTAATATGTATGATGTTGGACCCATTTACTTTCAAAACATCTTCAATCATTCCTGCAACTGATCCATATAATGTATGAATTCTTTCTAGAGGTATTTTATATCGCTCACCATGAAAAACAGTTTCAAGCTCCTTAAGGGATGAAGGAGGAGAAAATATTGCCATCACTCTCTTTTTCAACTCACCCCACAAGGGGTCAAAGATTTTTAGATCTGAATATTGAGCTGACCATGGAAGATGTTTAACTTCTTTATGCTCATGCTCTGCTACACATTCAGCAGTAAGCACAGGGGAATTGTCATCTTGAAACACTGCATTGCCAATGTTTGTACCATTGAGTGAACATGGTCCCCAAAAAATACTCTGTGGACATTAGCAGTCACTTTACCAATGATAATAGGACCTAAGAAAATAAAGATAAAGCAGCTCAAACCATGACTGACTCTCCAACATGCTTAAATATTGGGCATTAAGTAGTCCGAATCATGTTTCTTTAGGTGTTCTCCAAGCATATACACTGCCAGAAGTAGGGAAAAGTGTGTTAAAGATGATTCATCAAATCATATCACACTTTTTGTTATCAGCTGTCCGGTCTTATATTCATGACACCATTGTTTTCTCTTTGTTATATTAGACTGTAAGATTAGTGATTTGCCATTGCTGCTCTGCCAATGTTTTCTAACTTGTGAAGCTCTCTCTTCACAGTTCTGGTATAAACAGGTTGCCTGATACATTCTGCAGTCACTTTAGCTACAGTAGTTTTATGCTTTGATACAATCATCTTTAAGACTCTCCTGTCGCTTTTGTTTAGTTTCTGTTTGTGACCACTGTTTATTTTTGCAGATGTTTTACCTTCTGACAAGTATGCTGATATAACCTTAGAAACTGTACTCCTGAAATCTTAATAAATTGGCAGTTTCAGTAGCTCCTGCTAGCTTAGCACCAACAAATTGACCCCTTTGAAAGCCTGAAAGGTCTTTCATTGTCCCGTTGTTCACACTTTCAGGACAACTAAAAACTAATAATGCTGTTAAACATTTCTACTGTGTATACTTTGTAATAAACAAACAAAAGAATTTCTCATTAGAATTTCAGGAGAATCTCATCTACAAATATGTTTGAAACGGTGGTGTTTACATTGTTTTGTCTACCCTGTATTTATGTACATGAACATAAATATTCAGAATTTTATATATTAGTACGTGAAATACATATGCAATATAATAAATTATTCAAAATGTGTGTTCCTTTGACAAGATTATAGAAATCTAAGGTTTTAAAATTAATTACCTGAACATATCAAATTAATCCCAACAATTTCAGTTTAAGTAAAAGATTGGCTTGTTAAATAATCCACTGTACAACTTTTAGTCTTCTTTTTCTTCTGGCAAACAGCACTTATAGTTTGGCTAGCGCCTCCATAATGATTATTGCCCATGAATATTTTAATATTGAAGTTATTTCATAAATTGTAATTTTAAATGAATATTGTATATCATCAATTTAATGCATTTTATTGCACTGTATTATATTTATCACCATCATTAATTCAAAAGGTTTGTAAAAATACTGAACGTTTCTACTTTTACGTCTATGTGCATTATTTACCAACAAAGAAACAGTAACAGTTTTTATGGGTATATCTATTCAGCAACTGTTTATTTCTGAACTTTTCAGTACTGCATTATTTTTCCTAATATGCTCATTAGTAACAACATTTTAGATGGGATATGAAACAGTGAGTTTTGCAATGAAGCCTGCATTTTAATTTTCTTGGCAAACACTTTTCTGATTGAAATAAAGCGGGTAGAAGGATAACTTTTTATATGAATAGTACAATATATAAAGCACGAATTGGTAATGGGTAAAGAAATTGGTATAAAATACACCGCAACTTTAAATCAGCCTGGTTATTTATAGCGGATTTTAGTTTTAGTTTATTTTAGTGTATATGACATATTTTTGTAATTGATTAGTAGACAAGCAATAAAAGCACATTTTATACAAAAAATGTCAAACATGTGGAAACAATTCATTTTTTGCATAAATGCTCTAAACTATTTAATTTTGAAGGAGAATATGGTGCGTTGGTAAAGCTGATGTAGAGATAGAGAGAATAAATGTAAAAAGAAGAACTAATGCCCTAATAAACGCCAATCCTTAGAAGAAAGGAATGCAGGTGTTTCACGTAACATCCAAAATATTTGTTAATTTACTGTGGATTCGTTTTACGTAGTATAAGCAACCAATAAATCAGTTTTATTGAGTTGAAACCTCGAGTGAAAGGTTATAACATCGTCAACATACAAAGTTTGACGCATAAAAATTAAAAATGTACAATAATATTTTAATCAAAACATTCTCAATGGAATAAAAAGCCAGTTTTGAATAATGGTTTTGAATTCGGATAGATTTATATGTAATGTTATACATTGTGAATGGAACCATTGTTCTGTTTCAGCCAGTCTTACCCTCTGTGGAGGAACTAACTAGATATTCCTAGTTGGATAACTATGTGACTTTGCAGTTGATGGTTTTAATTTTAATTGGGCTATGATATACACACCATTAATTACTGTTAATATACTTAAACAAGGGTTTACAGTGGGAATTATATTGAGACCAGTAATGATTCGCAGCGATTTCTTCTGTAGCTTTGACATCAATTACTTTACCAGAATTGCCCCAAATAATGACACCATAACATATTATACGTTGAAACTATTCAAAAGAAGCTATTTTAAATAGCTTTTGGGAACTTGCTGCTTCGAATTTCACAACAAGTAAATTATTCTAAACAGCCTGCTACTAATGTAATCAATATGTTCAGTCCAGATTAATTTTTCATCCAGCACAATAGCCAATAGTTTTGACACAAGATATAAAATTGCTATTGGAAACACTCCTTAAGTTAAAAAGTATCAACTGAGTCTTGTCTGTATTTAGTTTAAAACCATTATCATTAAACCAAAAACAGCTTCATATGAGGCATCATCCATATGAGATATTAAGCTAGTAACATTTTTATGAGAACCATAAGGGTGATAAGGGTGACAAAACTAAAATTAGCACTTAACCCTTAACAAATTGGGACATATATTTCTTTATATTTAGGTAACATTTAACAGTGTTACCACCTTAGTAAAAGTGACTGACTTTATGATCAATTACTCCCAAACTGGAATTACTTTTATTTATAATTTTCTTTATGTTAATTAATGCACCTTAAAAATGGACGGTTGTGTAAAAAGAAAACTATATATTGGTTTAAGGACACAAAAATTCCATTGGTCTATGGACATAAAACGTGAAACATTCGTTGGAGTAGGAAGAAATTACAACAAATCTGCTTAATGTTAATCCAGATGATAGTTTATTCTTTTATGTAATTGCAACTTTATTCAGACCTTAAGGGGTTAAACAAATAGTCCATCGACTATGAAAGCCGCCCAAGAATTACCAGCTCATGATTTTAAGAAATGGAACTAATTAGCCTAACATAATAAAGCAGTGATACACATGAGTACGGCGACCAATTTATTGTCTCTGTTTGGATGCACTAAGAAAGCAGAGCGGAAGAGATAATTATTGTCCGTTGCAGGAAGGTTTGTTGTTAATGTGTAAATTGGAAGATTAGCAAATACTTCCTGTTGATATTACGAAATGATTTATGATCTGCTTTCCGTTACGAAATTGCACGTTTGAATCCAATAGCTTCCTGTTTATAGATGCACCATCTTTATGCAGATGCAACAAGTAACATCTGCTGTAGCAAGAAATATTACATCGATAACTTGTTACAACGGAGAAGTATCTTTTTCTGCTAATAAGCTCCAAAGTATGCCATTGTTAAACTGCTTTGAATTACTAAAGTTATTGCACGCCGTGCAAAATTGGATTTTTTTTCAGTGTTCAAAGAAGGACATTTGACTAAATATAACATTTGAAGCAATATTATGTCATGTAATATTATTTAATACATCTTTAGCTATATACTACATAGAGATATTGTAAAATGAGATCAATAAATATGCAATTATGTTTGTAAAAATTTCTTAAAGGCTTTCTTAAACAAATAAGTTGAGATTTAAAACACCCGAGATTATCTACATTTAATATATTAGCTGTAAAATTATTACTAACTTGGTTAACAGTATAAACTGGTGATTTATATACCTAAAAGTTCATGTTTAAAATTTTGTACAAAATCTTACAAATTTTCCCGGGAAGCAGTTCTAACATTTTTCGACTCTTTTATATCATTTCGAACATCGAATGTTTTCGCGTCATTGCTTTGGTCATTCATTTTGATTAATATAATCTCTAAACTTCTGTTGGCAAAGACATTAATGGCGGCGAAAAATGTTAGTTTACTGCCGCGTCATAAAAACCCAGTCATGAATACCTCAGTGACTTTTGAATACCAGATATTCAATATAGATTCAATATCAATTCATAATACCAGAATAGCAGTAAGTATGCAACACGTACAGAAAGTTTATTTTTGCACTTGCCTACGATAGTTTTTAAAGTTTCTCACCGCTTACAAAAAATGACGCTTTCTGAAATTATTGCATAAATAACTATTATGTTTCAGTTATATGAAGCTATAAGTCGTTATTCAGCATTTCTGTGGAAACCAGTAAATGCACCTTTTTTGTTTGCATAATGCTTCAATGAATTGTTTATGCTTTTTAATGGAATTATTTGCCAATTAAAGGAATAGAAAGCGAAAGGAACCCCGAGAAAAGATAATAACAGTGATGTATCTATAATTTATTAAGAAAAATAGATTTTTTGCATAAGTTAAACTTCTGTAATTAATTTGAAAAACTAAATAAATAGTAATGGATGAGAAGAAGAGTTGTGACTAAATAAATGGGGAATTAGAAAAGCATTTGGAGCAGAATATATAACATGATAGAAAGTATACACATAAGTGATTCATATGTAGAAATGAACAGAAAAGTAAAAAAGAAGGAAGAACGGGAAGGGAGGACACATATAGTGTAAGACCTGCCAAAATCATGAATGATTACTGAAATATTCACTTCCTCTTCACTTAAAAATTAGACATTTACCATGTTATCAGTGTATCTCTGGAGTTTTATGCATCCGATTTAATTTTACTTTTACACTAACTCACATTCTGTATTAAAATCCCTTCCAATTAACTTCAGCTAAATAGTTACATAGGATATAAACATTCATAATTTCATAAATAACAAAAAGCAATGTATTATGGCAAAATAAATGTTCAAAATGTTTAAAATATCCTGCAATTTTGGCCTTTAGTTACACTTGAAAATACAGATGAACTTTTGATGTTGCACACACGAAAAATATAATTCCTAAATATTAAGGAAAATTAAGTTATTTCACAGTATGAGAGAAACAACTTTCAGGTAATGTAATATTAAAATTGAAACTAATTGAGTGAGGAGGCTAATATGAATAAAAATCTGATGCGTCACACTCGCAGGACTCCCTCCATCCATCCACGGATTACGTTTTCATGCAATCCCTTATATATTCCTATAATAAGCGATTCCTTCTTTTCTTACATTATTCATACGTTTTTATTGAAAATAAATAAAAATGGATTTACAATATGGATTTGGTTGCAAGTATTATACATAAAAAACTACCAATGTTCGTATATTATAACTATTTTTGAGGGGGGGGCTTTTGAACCCAAGTGAATGTAATACCAAGTGAAATGTGGGGAGGAATGGGGGAGAAACGAACATACGAAGACCTCTTGGTTATATCAGCTATTTCACGATTTACTTCCCTATAATTTATAACTATAAGATTGCATAACATTTTGTATCCAACTCTTGAATAACCTTAATGACACTCATGCCATAATCATCAATACTATCCACTTGCATAAATTGCTGTTATAGATGCTGCATGATAGTTCAACTTGAGAAAATTTCAACATGAAACAACGGTATTTCGAAAACGGTAAATGTACAAACATTTATTTTACACAAATCCGATATTGTGCAGAAACATAGAGCCTATTTGCTTAGCATTTATTCTAATTATACAAAATTCGTTTAGTAGAAAGACCTCAAAGGATATTGCTAGAAAATTCAAGATGTAAGTGCTGTTAGTATTACAGTTATCTTATATATAAGGTGCTTTATTCGAAGTGGTTACTGCTATTTCATGAGTAAATAAAACAACGAACATTATTCCACCTAAGGGGTAGTTTTGCATGGATTTTCTTAAAAATCTTTACCTGGCATGCTTAAATAGTAACCACTTCAAATATGAAGTTTGGTATTTATCTTTTCTTTAGCTTTTGCGTTTTGCTGCTCACAGAAAGACGGACAAACACAACTGCAAACGCGTGTTTTTAGGAGGATCAGTGTATCTCATAAAGAATATATCTGATGACATCTAGATATTGAATTTTTTTAGTAGTATAATACAATATTTCCTTTACCTGCTATAAGTAAATGGCGGAGAAGGTAAACAAACAAATCTAATTTTCCCCCAACAAGATAGTGATCAAACAACCTCTTATAGCTTTGAATCCCTGAAATAGTGATAGTTGTTTTCCATTTCATAACAATTAAGCCTCTTCTACTTTTCTGAGAAAGAGTAAGCTATACGTAGTGTTTTATTCTAACAAGAAAACAAATAACAAAATGTTTAAGGTTGGATATATAAAATGTCAGAATTCTCAAAAAATGTGTGACTATCCCATAGACATCCGTGATGCTCAGTACTTCCATGCTGGTGTTTTCGGACAGGAGAAATAAGCACAAAGGACAAAAGGTTTCGAAATAGCCGCTCATGACAGTATTTTTTTAGTTCATGCAAGTATTTACATACATATGTTATACTTATTATTTATTTTAATCCATATTTTCTGTGTTACCACACTACCGATTAATTCTAGACGGTGGAATAAATGTCGAAAGTCTCAGGGCACCGTATTATTTTCAAGGTGGCGCGCATGCTTCTCAAGTACCAATAAACGTACCCCATTAGTACCCTCAGTGAATAACTCAGATATTTAATGACTACTTCCATTTCCAAAATAAGTGTGTTCCTTCGAATTTTGGTCACCCTGTGTATTCAGATAAATAGTTAAATACTGTTATATAAAATCATACAACAGATACCGTAAAACAAACATCCCAACTACAAAAATTAAACTGGAAGAAAGTATGTTTAGGATGCGCATATTTAATAATAATTAGCATATGAATGAAATATCTTGCTAGGTTTTAAAAATAATTTCATGAGCTCATAAAAATAAGTTGCTAAAACTGCTAAACCCGAATGTGAAAACCACACAAAAAGAGGTTGCAACCTAGGAAATATGGGTGAAAAGGAATTCTATCAATATCTCTATTGACTCTAAGAGGATTGTCTCCTTAAGTTGGACAGTGAGTGAATAAAATGGATGAATTGGTGCTCAAATGAGCTTACAACTGCGGAACATGTCTTCTAAGGATAGAGGAAACCCAAAAATATCCATAGAATATTCCATATTGCTCCTTAAACGGATGCAGCATTGGAAACTCCTATTTTCAAAAGTTTAGCTGAAAAGTATTCGTAAGTTTGCCATGCATAAATATTGAACAATTGTAAATTTCATTTCAATATTTTTATGCTCTTTCATGTTATTGTATTTAAAAATACATTTTATAGTTCTATACAAATATTCCAGAGGATTGCGGTTTAAAAACTTTTTCAGTCTGAAACCAAAGAGTAAATCAAGTTTGCATTTCTTTAGTTCAAGAGAAAAGCAAATAAATTCCGGTATGACGCTATTTTTAAGGTTTCTTGCTACTTTAAAAATCAATTACTCAAAAAATCTCTCGCAGTATGAAAACTCAACATTTAGTTTTCTAAACTTTCAAAGAAAATCATTCGAGGCAATTGAATGAACGAAATTACCCAGAGAGCAATTGACAAAGAATTTAAGTTTAAAGTAAAAAACATTTCTGATTTTAGATTGTTACCTTATTGCTTATAAAAATACGGTTCAGAATATAAAAAATAAAAAGAAACCTGAGATTACGAACTTTTAACATGTTTAGGACTTGAAATTATAAATAAGGAGTGAACATTGGAATCGCTATTTGTTAAAAGGACGGAAGTCCAAAACTACAAATTTTACAGGAGAAACAAAAAACTGTTTTTCAGCAAACTATGTATGTTGGACCTTTCTTTTTGGACTCTAAATTTGTTTTGGCATAATACTTTAAATTACAGCTGTTTTTAAAGTTTAACATCAATTTAGGTAAAAACATGGTCTTAGTTTACCTTGGGACTTCTGCCCCTTTAACAAATAATGGGGTTCGTTACAAATATGTTTACTTTAAAAGTTACATAAACCACATTTTATTCATAAAAACTTGATGAAATATAAACACATGTTACTGAATGAAAATACAAACAATAATTGTTAGCTAATTTGTAAATTAATATCTTATTTTCCGTAAGAAAATGATCACACACAGAACTTTGTGAAGATTTACAGAAAACACATTGTGCAATCATAATTGATATAGTTTATGTATGAAAAATGCATGTATGTTATGTTCAAAACCTCGGAAAGTAAATTTATTACTTTTTCATAAATGTACCTATAACTGTCTTGATGTATGGGATGTTTTTTCAATGTCGTTGACTTTTTCCTCCTTCATAGGATAGTTTTTGTTAAAAGGTCAGAAGTCCAGGACATCGCCCTTTTAACACAAAATATTAAACTTTAGTGATGAGTTTAACCATTTGTACTGGAACTCTTAAAGCCATTTTAAGATAAAATGATGCGTCTATGGTAGGGGAACATATATTTAAACAAAAATGGACTTCGAAAAGATGTGACTTTTGCCCTAACAAATAGTGATTCTTTGAGGTAAAGTGAAAAAAGAAAGTGAAATTTAAGCAATAAGAGAGTGAAACTTGGATTAAACGAAGTACACTGAGACTCAACACAGTAAATATTGTGTATGTGTAAATATAAAAATTCTGAAACCATACATTGTTAAAGAAGATGCTAAGAACCATACAATATTAATAGATCTAATGAGAGATGTGATGAATTAAAAAAAGAAATATATTTAGGACACGCAAACCAATATCAATCTTCCCGAGATTTCAGTGATGCATTCCACTATGAACAGAAATCAGAAATAATGCTACTAATAGATTAATGTCTAGAGGCCTGGATGAATAAGGAAGCAAAAACTACTTATGTGGGTATTCTATGATGCTATCAGTGTGTCCAATAAATTTTACATTGTTGAGATTTGTACAAATTATATTAAACTGATCCAGAAGTATTTTGTATAAGTAACTTATGCCATATCATAGTTATGTTTCTTTCAGATTTTCCGAAAAATAATTTAGGTGCACCCGATCAGTTTTGGAATTCGTCTAATCAGTTTCTAGCATTGTAATATCTAAGTGCTATAATTTTAACCCCTTCTCCTCCATAATTTTGTAACATTACTGAAGCCTGTAAACATATCTAAAGCAAATGTAAGCACAGAAATATGCTTCACTGTAAAGTAGTCGCGATGTTAGAGGGAGTGTATATAAACAATAAAACATATTCCTTTGCTCCATAAACACGAGTATTCCTCTGTTGTGATATATGCCTGAAATGTCAGTTCTTTTGTTTCTTGCTTGTTGATTTCTCAACCACAGTTATAATGCACGCCCTTTCTTTGTTAACCTCAAAGTATTTTTGAGGAACAGACACCACCGAAAATCCTATCTTTGATTGAGGCCTCAGGCATTTTGAGAGTTCATCTTTGTTTTAATGGTTTCATTTGTACAATATCCTTTGAGATAGAAAATAACTCGTATTAAAACTCGTTTTCATATTCATGTTATCCATCGCCTTTCACCCATTTTTTCAATGTTTTTCAATTTTGCCATCAATCTGTCCAAGGTAAATCAGTGTTAGCACATGTTTCCTTTGTATATCGGTCACTGATACTATATGCAGAAATAAACATTATTAGTCAATTTAGTGGTCTGTTTTACTTCTACTCAAATATTAAAATGAATTATATTTCGTAACATTTAACTACTATAATCAACACAGGAAGTTAAATATTTTGTTGACATTAATTATATTATATGAAATTGTTCACTCAACGTTTTCGAACTCACTTTGAACAGAGATTGTAAACTCTATTTTCCGGTTTACAGCAAATAATTTAGTATTCGAAACTGAAATATTTGCATCTATTAGCATGCAGTTAGTTGACAAATACACAACCTGTATGTTCATAACAAGGGTGTTACACCTTTAGTTTTACCAATTTCAAAGTAGCTGTGGCATTTATAAATCAAAATATTTACTATAATTGCAAGATGAATTATTATTAACCAAAAAGTAGAAAATTCGCATATTTGTCAATTTATTTACATTTATTTTCCCATGTTTAAACGGAATATGTGGAAACGATATTAAATTGTTTGTCACAAGTATCTAATGAGTTATTCAGCAGCGAGCAAAATCACTAACGATCAAACTTTGTAAATGGCTAACCTTCAGTACAAGAAAACTTAAACATAAAATATACTGCAAATGCTACAAATAAAGTCAGTTGATATAAACTGGTTTCTCAAGTTCTATATTTTGCACAAGTTTCTGTCAATTTCTTATGGTTTCCCAGTTTTAGGAATTTATAAAAAATTCAATCACAACGGAGAGGAATTCATGGCTTATTCTATGCATCTCAAATCTCAAAAAATGATACTTTTATCAAAATCGTTAGAGTTGTTTGGTTTTAAAAAATAAAATATATATATTTTTGGAAAATAAATGGTGTTTGGGGTGGAGGGAATTTAATGAAACAATTCGCTTTATATCCATAAAAGATATTGGACTTAAACTTCAAGTTTGACATTTTTTTAATTTTTAAATTGCGCCTCTCTCCTCTCTCTCTCTCTCTCTCTCTCTCTCTCTCTCTCTAATTCCCCAGACGCTTTCTTATAACAGAAAAATTGCCTTTAAAAGAATGCTCGTATTAAATTTGTAACATTAGGCTTTCAAAACCGTTAGTGATTATATCGCCAGCTGGCATATTCTAAGAACTTGGTCTTTATAAACTATGGATCTCAATCAATCTGTGTTTTGGTTACAGACTTAGATTCAAGAATTAGTTTTGATGAATTATTGAAAAATACAATAGTAACCGAATATTTCCCTCAGCAAGAACTTATTGAAGATTCTTATGAAGAGTGCTGTGCATAACGTCACAGGAAGACTGGTGAACTATCGATAAAAGTAGGGCGTATTTTCTTGGTTTGTTACAGCTGTATGCTGCTGCTAGTTCAAAAAGTGTTGCTTTCGTTTCTTTCCTGCCTCAAACATTACAGAGTTTAAAACAGTTTTAAATCTATAGAAACTTTGAAGAACCCCATATTTAAAAACTTATATTATAATGGTAATTCAAAATAATGAGAAACAGGCGTTAGGTAAACGTTACCAACTTGGAAGAAACGAAAGAGGTATGGTAATCAGATTGATATCACTTAAATTCAGTGCAATAGGTTTTGATTTTTTTTAAATAAATTACTAGAATGTTTGCATTTAAAGCATTATCTTTTATTTCATTAATCAGGAGCAAATAATACTCGCGAATAATGTTTATTTAAATTCCCAACAGTACTTTACTTGTAATGACTGAAGAGAATTCTGAAAATTATTCATTATTAAGCTCGCACAAGAATTTCACGGAAAAGTTATCCATCCTAAACCTAATTGCCGAACAGAAGTATCGCCGATTCGTGGCTCCGGGAACAGTAATTGCCATAAGAAGAAAAACACTCTTCGGGCCGTATATAAATCATTTTTATGCATCTGATTCTTCAACTAACGAAAATTGTATATGGCACCAACTTTAATATTTTAGCATGATGGAATACCTGAGCTTACACTACGGTGACGAATAACTGAGAGAATCTGTAAGATGGAACTACAATTACAACAAATTACAGTCGATATTTTTGGAAAATAAAATATAAATTTAAGAAAAGCGGGTTATATAAAAATGTTGCAGCTCCTTAATAGAGGAAAACTTGCAGTTTTTACTATTTCTGGTTTAATAAGGAAAAGTCTTCATAATAGAACCACGGGAAAACTCCAGTGGCTTTGAGAGGTACCAGAGTTTTAATATGTAATTTTCTTGGTATTCTTGCAGTTTTAAAGAGTTAAATCCTGAGACGTTATAGGGCATTACAATACGTTTTCGGATAAAAGAAATATCTATAAACCTAATGTTTAGTATACATAATTTTCCATATATCTAATCCAAACATTTTACAACTCCTTTTTGAATATATTGTTTAATATTTTCTAAATTGTACGGGTAACAAGCATAAGCTTCCGGTATTCGATAACCCGTAATCATATTAACTCTTTGTCAAACCGAATCCATGATAGCTAAAGTGCTAGCTTTGCGAATTGGTTGTAAATTATTTTAGATAGCTTTGGTTCAGGTAACCACCATAATTTTACGATGGTTTCTTTTCCGAAACGGCATTAAGCTCCGTAATTTCGTTTCAAAACTTCGTCTACGAGAAACTGTTTTAAATAAAAATTTATAAATTCACTAAAACCGTTTAACATTGCATCATCATCCCATTTAAAATTATGAAGTTTCCCTATTATGAAGACCCTTCCTGTAATAAACTTAGAAAATCTAAACATTTGGTTCTATTATCCCATTTACAAGATACTGGCCTGTGTAAATTATTTGTGTGCTTTCATTACCTTGTGAGACGTACGGATGAAAATGTGGTTTTAGATTTGAACGAAATCGGAAAAGTTGGCTGTTATTTTATTCGTGGGCGACCATGCTTAGAAAAATTAAAGTTGAATTAAGGAGCCTTGTTCACGGATTTAATTCAGTCGCTACTATAAATGGTTACAAATCACTTATTTAATATTTAAGACGAAGATAAAGCTTCTCAAGATAAGATATTACTAAATAGAAAGATCTATAATGATTCTCACAATTAAAAGGTCAAGTGCATATCTGAAGTTTCACGATTGCACTATTATAAGCATAAGCTTGGTAATCAAGGAGGAAGAAACTGAGTATGCATCGTACATTCAGGAATGAATAGGAAGAACAAAACATGAATATCTGTGTTACAGATGACTATATTAATGATTATATGAAAAGATTGAAGAATCATTTTGTAAGAACACAGATCTATCGATTTTACAAGATAAGGCTATCTCGCAAGCCAAGAGAAGAAAGAGAAATTGGACAACACAGAAAGTTTCAGAGACATGCTTTTCTTGAAAAGGACAAGTCTAGGAACAACACATGAAGATGCAGTATTTTCAGCTATTTATACACAATAACTGCGATGTATATTTTTCCAGTACATAGTATAAAATTAAATATTCAATGTGTGCGAGCATGGTAATCTCGAGAAAGCACTTTTCATATCTTTGAGCGTGTTCTTCCAGATGATTTTTGTACACAACTATTGCAGACCAAATAAATCTCTAAACGAAAAGAAACGCAGGTACATCGGGAAAAATCCGTACTATGGTCTTCATTAGACGCCGTATAATATGGAATATCCTTTATTTCAAGAGGCAAGATTTTGTCCCGTTTAAAAACGGCACCAAATATCCCTACTGTGTATCTCGACTAAATTCTTCTGAAGGATATTCTTTCAGTTTTCGTTTAATACTTTTCTTTCATTTATTTACGATAAATACCTCCTTAAAACTTATTTCAAGTTCGTTTATATGAGCCATATGTATAGAATTGGAACAGAAAACACAGAAATGTTTATATCTGAAACAGATTTTTCTCAAGTCAAAAATAGTTAATAGCTGGTTTTCAAATATATTTCATTTATGGCATCAAAGTAGGCATATAATATAAAAGAGCGAATATTTTGGAAATAGCTAATTTTCCTATAAGGTTACTTATAAGCTTTGGCTTCATTTTTACTTTCACTCGTTTTTTGTGTATATATAAAGTTTCCCAGTTACATATAAATGTAACAATGAATTATAATACGAAATTCATCATATATTTTGTTATTCAGTTCCGTATCGAAGCTTATTTTACTTAAATTGAATTATCAGAATTATTTTTGAGCAAATAAATAATGAATATTTGTATGTAAAGTGGTGCTTGGAATAGGGGAGTTCGTGCAAATCATTTTTGCATTCTTAAGCGTATTCATCCCAATTTAGGACCCAGTTAATCTGTTCATAGCCGAATGCAAACGTACACCACGAAGGGATCTCAAAATACAATCACCTTCCTTCACCTTAGACAGGCGGCAGAGATACTTAGAACCCCTATCTTCCAGTATATGTTACTAATATGAAATGTTTTCACATTAAATAAAGAATGTAATAGGGGACGGAGGAAAAGTTATCTGAATTTAATTTAAAATTATATTTAAAGTTAATAATTGTGTTGCAAATAATTTCAAGTATGATGGTTCAATCTGATTGCACTGAATTGAAAACATAAGATAAATATAACACTGTATTTACTTCAAGATGTTTTTAATTGTTAAAATTATATTATGAAGTAAGTTTAAGGGAGAAAGAAAGAGAGGCAGAGAGAAATTGGTGCTCCGTCCGTTATTAAAATTCTGAAGATGTAATAAGTGTAGTCTATAACATTTTAAACGTATCCCCTATTCAGAGGTATAGAGTAAACATGATGAGTGGGAGTAAGAATTTCATTAAAGTACATAAAATCAGCAGGGAAGAAACTTCTTATTATAAATAATTAACTGTGCGTTCTTAGAAGAATAAATAATACGAATATACCCCATAGCAATTAAAAGATGCGTTTTAACAAAAAATCAGAGGTTCATACATTGAAGACGAAAGACGTTTTCATTAAACTATAATACAAATGCTCAAACAAAATGGGGCTACGAATACCGTATACCAATAAAAGGTTCTAATTGCGAACAAATGAATGAGTAAATTAATAAAAATACATAAATAAACAAATAACAGTTAAATTATGATTCAAATACAAAGTGTGTAGCGAAAACTATATCTAGCGAACGCGCCCAGTGCCAACACAGTCGTACACTTAACCAGATATACTCTCCTAAGCTTATTGTAACAGTACCTCCAGGCTGTAAGGGTTCTTACTGCATCGCACGAGTATCGAACCCAGATCCGGTCTTGCAGAGCATAGGAAAAAATGTGCTCCCTTTTCATGGGCTGCAAACTCTGGCTTCCGTTACTCATCTACAGCTCTAGGAGGGTGTGAGATTAAACGAGGGGACTGGATCAATTTTTTTCCTTTAGCTTCCTGCTCAAAGATCAAGAGAAGCTACCTGGAATCGATGGACGATCCTTTAAACCAATTTGCACATCAACTCGAAGGTAAATATAGCAAATACATCTAAAATGCCTTTGCACAGCGGAATCAGCCACTTCAACTAAGAGTAGCTATCAGTTATACAGAGTGGGCCATTTAAGTTGAGACGGTACAATATCTCCAAAACTCAACGTTGTAGAAAGAAATGTCTTGTATAAAACATGCTTCATAATATGGGGGAAAGTAAATGTCATTAGTCGTGTTTTATTTGGGGGATGGTGTGATGGTCATTTAGGGTTATTTTAAATTGATATTAATTGTATTGACATTTAAAAAAATTAAATTTACCCTAAAATGACCATCACAACATCCTCCAAATAAAACACGACTAATGGCATTTACCTTCCCCCATAATATCAAGCCACTTTTCTTGAATACACTTCTTTCAACAATGTTTAGTTTTGGAGATATTGTACAGTCCACTCTCTATAACCAGTCTTTTAACACTTTTGTTACCCTATTCTCAGTAATTTTTTTTCCTCCGTTATCTAATTTTTGTTAAAATGTTTTACATTCTAATTTCTCAGATGCTCTAATAATTCACATCCTTTTGCAACATTAAAGTATAATGCCTCGTTATTGTTTCTTCGTTCTTGGGCTTAAGTTATCATAACCTGTTTGGACCATCATTTTCTTTGTCATTCTGATTCTCTTCTTCCACGTTGTTTTTTCGTAATGATTGTTTCTAGTAGTCTTGATTCACTTATTGTTTGTAAAATGTTCTTTCCACCGGTATTTATAGCTATGTTTAGATATCCTTTTCATATATAAATAATATTTTAAAGTACTTTCTTTTTTTCTGGTTATGGGGTTTATCTTCAAATATATTGCTAGAACCTATCCGCGGACATTGGACTAAACGAATGATACCGAAAGTAGATAGTATTAAAATGTTATTTTCTCTTCTCAAGTTATAATCAAACAGGTTTGTATTCGAGCTCACATTTCCCAGTTTAAATGGAAGCAAGCATGATAACGTGCTTTTATCACATGGAATGTCTTCCTTTATGATTTGGGCTCAAGCGTCGAAATACTGGTTGGAAGAACATTTTGCATACAGTAAGTGAAGCAAGACTATCCAAAACACTAATTACGTCTAAACAGCGTGATAGAAGGAAATCAGAACGACCAAGAAAAATATGGCTTGAATCCAATGTATGCAAAAGGTCCTAGCAGGGAGACCGCCTGTCGCCGAGGAAAGGGCATCAGTATGTATCCAATAGCATATCAGAGTCTTGAATATGTGACATGTCCTTCTTGGTTAATACCCATTATTCAGATCCACACTTAAGGACAGGGAATGGTTATCTTCTTATAGAATTTGAGCCGATTTTCTTTTCGAGTTCTTATAGTGCTCCAAGGCATCTGACATCGGCTAATTTTAGTTGTTATATCCAGCTATAGGCATACCTGAGGAAGCTAAAGTGTGTAGTCTGTTATACTATCTCATCATTTATAGTTGCTTTAGCTCTGATAAGCATTATGCCATTTAAAAATCCACCACTTTTGTTCAAAATTACTTTCCTAAATTTTATTTAAAACCCCACGGTTCACGACTATTAAAAGTACATCCTTAAGGAGGTTCATGTCTCAACGATGTGCAGTTCCTCTGATACAGGCTTTGAGAATCACGAACAAGGAACCCGAAACGTAGGATTTTTAATAACATTGTCGTGTTATTAGGAAAAAGCAGTTTAATCATGAACGACGGCCACGAAAACCTATTCTCAAAATCCATCATTTTTGTCATTGAGATTATCATTTTGAAGGTATTTTCGAATTCTGATTGGCTTAACATGCAGGTGGTTATTATTGGATAGACTGTATATATTAAAACATTCATGTGCATTTTATAATCTTATGCCTTTTTGGACAAAATTCCTGCTTTTTCTCATTTCTTGTCAAAATACATATGAATAAAGTAGCGACAACATACATTCTTATCTAATTCCTTGGCTCTTATGAATTTTGTCTCTGGTGATTAACAATAATTAAGGCTGATTTTCATATAATTATGCCTCTTAATACTCTTTTTATTACATTCCACAGCTTTATTTTTATCACACTATCAATGAGGAGGTCTATAGGATAAGCTGATACATGCTTAACTGTTATTTTATTCATATGTGTGTTTTTTCTCTACGATACGCAAGCATGTCTTGGGAACTGCTTTGTTTATCCAATGTGTATTAAAATATTGTTTCTGTTCTCTTACATAAAATCCAAGACTGTTTTATTTTTCTTCTTCTTTCTTCTCTAAATGCTTTTTTAAATTCATTTCAGTTCCGATTTAGTATTACAATATCTTGGTGAGCCTTAGAGCAGCAAATTTATTATTAAATCTCTTAACATATGTATAGAGAGTAAGATAATTTGTTCGTGGGAACTAATCCTGAGCACCAAATGTAGAACTTATTGTAGTTGTGGCTTTCATATATCTAGTTTCTCGGAGGCACTTAAATAATAATAATAATAATAATAATAACAATAACAATAACATATTAGCTGTAAGGGTCCGTTCCATCTCCAATCGAAACTCATCACTAGATCTCTTCTATCATCTTCTTATTGGTCTCTCTCCTTATTTTAAATCAATCTGGCTGGTCTCTTGTCATATGTTGCTATAATTGTATTTTGGTTATAGTTTCTTTGAGTATAATTCTTTCCATTTCAAACCAATTCCTAAAATATGTATCTTGTTTCATATGTATATCCAGGTACTGCTCCTAGCAACCACAATTCAGCAACTTTCATCTTTTTAATGCGATTCTTTTATATTGTTTTTAAATCGTAGATGGGTGCAGGCTAATTTTAAATGATCTTTCTTTAATTTTTCACACTGCACTTTGTTTTAAAGTGTAAAAATCAGTATTTAAATGCACTTATTATTTAAACACGTCCATACTTTTATAAGTGGTTTTACAACCAATCCCTATTTTTGAAAATAAATTGTTCAAAGATTCTAATATGCAGGTAATTTTTCACCAATGGGTTCGACTTTGCTAATCGTATCTTTAAATTCTGTATGTAGTTTCCTCATTAGACGTTATAATTTGACAACAATGAATGCTTAACGTTCGTTTCCTTCTGTTTTACTACTCGAAAGTGGAATGAACTGAAAGCGGAATATTAAAACTGAAGGTCGCTTACATTCTAAATGCTCAAAAAATGTCCGGAGTTTCCTTTGATGAATGCTTTAAGTTAATATATATTCTAAGGTTCGGTTCTGAAATAAAGCTTTATATTGCACACTCTAATAGTTTACAGTTCTTGCACAAAAGGCCACATCAGGCATTGACTACGAGCGTTAATAGAAAGCTGAAAGGAATTATTGAGAAGAATAGTATCTTATACATAAAGTTTGCTTTGAGGTTCTATCGTAGATGTTTGTGGATTATTCTTTTATTTTTGTGAAGAACTGGCATATTCTTCCCCGTACGAATTTAAGAGTATAGTTCATCTAAACAAATGTATTAATGAAAGATCAAGGTTATTAAAACTGATGGCCAGTTTTTATTACTGAAGAGTCTGTGATGAATTTAAAATAGGAGTTAAAACACCTATCAGAATTATTTGCGAAGAATTGCAGTTTCTGTGAAGTGAACTGTTTTTAAACAAATGCAATGTATATCTCTGAAAGCATTGAATTTCTCAAATCGTTATTTAGCTATTCGGCACTTGAAATTAGTTTCTATTTCTTCTTTCCTTTTCTGATTCGACAACTTTATGGATTTTTGTACCAGTGTAAATGTACCAGCAAAAGCTGTCAATGATTTGGAGTAAAACATATCGAATTACTAAAGCGTCAAAAATGCTAAAGAAACAAAAAAACTTTAATTTTCAGTAGAAATGAAAATGAAAATATGTTAGTATACCTTCAAAGTCCAAATAGCAGTAAAGATTGCAGAGGTCATTTTATGGCCACCTGTCTTACATTAGCGAGCTACTTGTAATTATTACATGCGAAAAAGAAGCTAAAGATCTCGTAAGAGGCCTGAGGAATGAAGCGACCACAAATAATAACAAAGTAGTAATGAAAAATCCAGTAGTGACTGTCGTATAAAGTGGGATAAATGGAGCACAGGTTATACTTCTTCTTTTTGTAGCATATGCTTGGAGTGAGTAGAAGAGACATTGAATTCCATAAAAAATTCGATATAGGTATTTCACCGGAAATGCATGTTTTTAGGTAACTGAATCTGAAAATGACATTTTTAGTAAAAAGGTCTTAGATTTCGCAAGTGCGTTGTTTCTGAGAAAAATACAACTCAAAATGAAGAATCCGATGAACACCAAACTTGGTGCTTAAAATCAGCATCTTACAAGGATGCAACAGGAAAATCTGCAAGAAAATCCCCCCTTTTCATGGATAAAGGATATTCTTAGTTTTCTCAAAACGAATTTTATTAAAGTACCACGTTTAAGATATTTATAACAGGCAAAGGTCGTATAGCTTTAACTTTTTTGCGAATAGTCCGTGAACTTCAATCTAAAAGAATTTTACATATAATTCTGTATAACTAGTAAACCATGAGAGATAGAACCTTATTATGTAAAATGTAGATCTGTCGTCAAATATATAAATTTTGTGGTATTCACATTACCGAGATATTTGTTGTTATTGGTTTGAATTTTCAAATTTTGATGTGACTAATTGACCATTCCTTGGTTTCTCGTGGTTATGCAAAGAGTGGAATTTCAAAAGTGATCTACTTTTTAAAGATCTTACTATTGCTTTAGCTTCCTGAATCCCTCTTATACCAAATAAATATGTAATTCAATTAAATTTCTGTAAACGTTTATCTTCGATTAATATTAAGTAGAAGTTCTGTTCACATGAAGTAGATAGAAAAAAGAAAACATAGACATTCTTTTGTAAGAATAGTTTCGGGAATTATATGGGTAAAAGTAGACGAATGTTTATGTCAGATTGTTTTTATATCAACTCCCCGTAGCTGTTCTGCAGTTTAATACATGTTGCAACGTAATATCTGATTTAAAGAAATTATTATTTATTTGTCAGAGAAGATAAGAAATTTGTATTTATTTTGCAGCCGTAGCAAAAACGATCGCGGTGCCTGAAATTACTTGTGAAAGGAGAACGACGGTGAAAAGAAAACTTCCTCAGGTGACTAATAAAGAGCGGCGACTGAACCTAAGCCCGCGGATACGTTACCTGTACGCCACATCGGTGGGCTCTTTACCGGTCCCTCTTTCTAACGCTAATGTTCCCGCAAACCAGGAGGGTTGGTTTGTTCCTTGGCAGGCGACGGATAAGACTGTTCCCAGTGCGTGGAGTGATTACATACTGACTGACCTGGCGCCGTAACCTGCGCATATGAATCTTGTTAATAGATTCTGGAGAAACCACGTGTGTCGAGACACGCCCGTGCACCCATGTTGCCCTACCTAGCGGAACACTGACCAAGTACATGGGGTGCGCACGCTTAGACTGGGTCAGTGTCTGCTTCACTCAAAAATATCACACATACGTACTGAAGTTGAGGAGACGGAATCTCAGACCGGCATGTGATGTCAGGCCGTACAGATGTGCGCGTGCTGTGACATCCAGCGGCCTCTTGGAATATCAAACGAAGAAAATTCTATCTCATATTCTCATGACTTTCTACCCACTCTCGTTTATTTTTGTAACTCTTCTATAAACAATTTTAAGAAGTTTTTTTCTCTATCTACTTCACGTTAATCGATAAATAGTTTCAGTATGCATTTCTTTTAAGGTACAAGATAGCCAAACCTTTAAAAGGAGGGTCCTGTATGTTGACTTTGAAATCCCATACTCACTACATGACATCACAAGAAACAAACAAAAAAGTGACTTAGCACTTCAACCTCATGTGTGATAAAGTATTGGAAATTCAAACAAACAGCAACGAACATTCCGGAAATGATTAATACCATAAAAATTTTATTTGGCACAAATTGTTTTAATGAATCCGTGCATTTTTATTCCTTACAGTTTACCGGCTATAGGTATAAAATACCTTCAAAGTGAAGAGGATCAATTGATATTCCCAGAAAATGCAATATTTTATTCCAAATATCTAATTGCCAAACACACGACACTTTAATCAAAATTCTTAAAGCCCATTTTGAAAAATAAGAACCAAATATTTCTCATATAAGGTCATGAATTTTGTTTAATTCTTCATGTCACATAATTGGAAGATACTGAACTAAACTACCGTGTCTGGTATTTCTCTGACATTTCGTTTCTGAGTTATGTCGAGAAATTTGGAAAGTCTTGAAATTCATATTACGTGTTGATCTAATGAGTTTATAAAGTTATTTTTCTGTCATATAAGCAATGATTTTAGGTTTAAAATTTGCTTGAAATATTTGTCATTCTAAAAAAATTTCTCATTCTAAAAAAGGAGATTCAAAATATAATATTTCAATATATGGACACCTTTTATTACATTGATTATATTATTACATAAAAATCAATAATTAACTACATTCATTTTAGGTGTTAAATTTTATTCGTCTTGTAAGAAATTTTGCTGAGAATGCTGAAAAGTTAGATTTGTATTATATACTTCATATAGGTAATCTTTATTTATTAATTGGGCGCAAGAGAAACCTTTGGAGTAGTTCTTAGCTATGAAACTGAACAATTAATATTTTGACAAAGATAGTAAATTAATAGTCTTATATTCACTTAAAAAAACTAACAATGTGAATTTATTTCAGAAATAAATATTTGGAAACAATAAAAAAAATTCATAAAATTAAAATATATAAATTATGCTTTGTGGTAACTAAGATTTTACTAATCATACATAAGAAAAATACTAAGTTCATTAATTTATGATTAAGAAAAATTAATATTAACTACAATATTCATTACGTGAACTAAGAAACATACTTTGAATCCTTCCATTAGTAAGAAAGTTTTTGAACAACATTGCTTTATGAAAAAAGGTTTCGCATTTGTGTGGTTTATGATAAAAATTATACATTTCCAGAAATTGCTGCATTCGTTTCTTGAAATATTCTGCATTTTCCTTGCTGTTTATTTACAGCTGACGTCATCAATATCTGTACCTTGTAAATATCTGTACCTTGATAATTCTAATAACCTTACTTTTTTGAGTACCTCACATTTTGAATTAATAAAACATAGATAAGACATGCAAAAAGTTCCTAATTTTACCCTTCCTAAAACATGTAATAGAATTAGTTGTTTGTGGCATTTTTAGATATTATAAATATTACCGATTTTTTAAAGGCAGCCTTTCTTCAAGTTTAGTAAAACCTTTAAACAGATTAAACGTTTTCATGTGGGTGCTTATGCACTATGCATTAAATACGAAGCCAGATCACATTCCTGATTTTCCTATGCTTTCCGTTAACGGCTATGCTATAAATGTTGCATGATTTATTATTCCCTCATTTCAAATAAAATATATAATCCTGAACGCGTACGCAGTTCGCATCCCGGTGTTTGCAATACAATTACGTGACAGGACTCTGGGTTTGTTTGGCCCGTGAAAACACCCCGGCGTATAAGATATCCGAGCAATGATTAATCCAAATTGCAACCGCTGGACATAACATGTGTTCATTATGATTGTTGTTGCAATTATTTTAGGTGCAGAGTCCAGCTCGCAATAGTCGAAACGTTTGTGTTTTTCAAGCCCGGATTATTCCAATTTTTTCAACCCCCTCCCCCCTCGCCTTGTGCTTATCTTCCCATGAACAGGTTATGGCAAATGAACTAACTGCACCCTTTCCTAGGCTGTAATGATAATTATCATATCCACACCACGGCACCGATAATAACCCTAGGCCCCGCCCAATGGGCCTGGCTAGCTCCGTCGGCCATTACTATGTACCTCCCCTTTCGGGGTCCGCGGTTCGAAGCCAGGCGAAGTATAATCCCGCCCCGTTCTGAGGACACTGCAATAAAAGCCTCAGAGTGTTGTCGTTGCTATTGATTCTGCAACGGACAATTTTGTAAAAGAGGGTGAGTTTGAAGGGTAAGGGGGTGGATTAGAGTGGTTTGGAGAGGGAGCTAGCGAAAAAACTGGAGATTCAAAACCGCTTTGGCAAACATGTAATTTCAAAATAAGAAGTGAAAGGCATTGTCGATTTCAATGGAAACTGGAAACCGTGCGACTGGATAGATGGATGGACGGAAGTTAGAATAATGCGATGACTGATTGATTTCCCTGCTTCTATCCCCGGACCTTCCAATGGAAAATCACTTCAATAACCCGGCCAACTACCGCTTATGCCTGAAAACGAAGTGAAAGACTAGTGGAGGGGTCGCTTGGTAATGTACGAGGAGTTGGAGTAGTAGCAGCACCGTGTAACATGGGCGGTCAGTAAAGGAAAGAATACGGCCCTAACAGTGCCTTATCACAAGTGTCTAACGCATCCGGACATCAATGCCATTTCCTCCACCTCTGCGGAAATATTGCCAATAATCCGGCACTGAAACGTCAATACAATGCAGCATTCAGTTAAAATATCGGTGTTCACTTTGCGAGGGATTTAAAACCTTCAACCCAAAATTGTAATAGACTAATTCACTTAAAACGTTGAACTGCCTTGGAAACCTATACAGAGAAAAGAAATAATACTTCAATAGCAAAATTGTAGGATATAATTAAAATAAATAATATTAAATTATTGTTAATTACAACAAAATTATTTTAATTAATGCAACGGTGAGTTGAAGTTGTCGATAAATGTATCTAAGGAAGTGATCAGAACGTTATTTCCAAACAAAATCCCAGGGTTTCACCGGTTTAAAGGAATAGTCTCATTTCAATTATATCCTGTGTAATCCTTCCTTGTAAATAAAAACTAAGGCTTCAGAGACATACCATTGTTTATATTTTGAAAGTTTTAAAATATTCAGATATAATATAAATGTTAATAAATTTTATCACTTTCATGGTATACAGCAGCCAGAAATACATTTACAAGTCAGCTGATTTACAGTCACTGCGATTGGAATATACATGTATATTTTATATATGTGTGTTACATTCACATAACTTTCTTTGTCCACTATCGTTTATTTTTTATGGCTTCTACAACTATTCTTACGAAGGCTTATTTTTCTATCTACTTTGTTAATTGGGATGTTTCCCTGCAGAAATGGTTTCATTAGGTATACATTTCGTTGTAGGTACAAGGGAACATAAAATCAAATCGATGGTTAGATTTTTAAAAGCTGGAGGCTATATACTAGCCTTAAAGTTCCACACTACTTCCTTTAATTCGCGAGAAACAACCCAATAGCGACAATAATTTAAAATAAACAAATATTGACAGAATTTAAGAGAATAATAATGGCAGTTCCCAAAAGGATTTTTTTAAGCGTGTGTTTTAAAGAGATCAAGTTTTTTTGTGTAGTTACTCCTTATAGTTAATTTTACAGTTTACTCGTTTTACAAAATTATACAGAATTTATATTGAATGTACCTAGTACCTCGCGGGTTATTCCCAGAAAATTTAACATATAAATTTTATTGTCATTTACATAAATGGTCTTACAATCAAAATCGTTAGAACAATTTTTGAGAAAATAAAAATAGGGAAAATGTTAATATGTAAGGGGAAGTTTGGGATATGGGGATTTTTGTTTATAATCTTCGTGCCCAATTTTCGGAAGATATTGAACTAAAATGCTAGGTTTGGTACTTATCGAACACACACACACACAAACACACACGGAGCTTTTCCTAAACAGGTTTCTTATTCAGAGGACTTCAAAACATACATTTCTGGTGATATCTGTACATGGAATTTTTGTATGAAATACCTAAAATACTTCCTCTTACCTATTATAGGGAGTTGGCAGAGAAAATAATAAGAAACATTGCAATTAGCATAATTTTTAAAACATTAATGTTTTAATCGAATTATATTCTGAATAGCACTATATATACGTATATAAATAATATTGTGAATAACATAAAATATTATATACAGGCATATTTATATATTGCAGTAATAATATCCAATTAGAATTTCTGCAAACATATACAGTGATTCCAGAAATTATTGGTTTCCACTCAAAAAAATTCTAGTACCCAAATTAGAGTAACAAAATTAACTTCTTTACGCAGAAAAATCAAATTATGTTACAGTTTACGTATCCTTGCGTTTTTCTAATGTTTAATCTTATCGGTTCTATAATAGCTTTAATACTGTACCGATGTTTCTACTTTTTCGTGTATGGCGTTTACAAAATGATTTTACATTAGGGCAAATGTTTTGGTAAAATAAATTACGGTGAAAATGGCTTTTGATGTGACATGAGAAAAAGTGAAAATGTAGGAATTAACAAGGTGTTTACAATTTCAGAAATTTATTCCTTCATAAGCTTAAATATGTCGGCACTGTATAATAATCAGTGCTGAACAAAATCAATTAAGTAAAATGATTTTTTAATTAACACATTGAGAATTTGGTGCAATTTTCAAAAAAATTAATAAAATAAGAAAATGGATAAGCACAAGAACAAGAAAATTCCAACGTTGTTTGTCTGTTCTGCATATTAAAAATATTAAGTTTTGTTTTCGTTAATTTGACAGCTGGAAATTTTTCAGGTGGAGATGCATACTTTTAGGAGGTATTGTACATTAAAATTGGATACTAATTAAAAGAATAAAACTATTTCTACATTGATTTTGGGTTTATTTTCCCCCTCCACTTATATTCATTATTTGTTATAAAATATTTTTTCTTTATGCAATAACCTTTCTTGAATATTCGTGAATGTCTGAAGTGTTGTACATTTCTAAGCTGGAAATTCAAACCTTAATTTTATATAAACACTTTAAAATGTTAAAGGTCATTTAAATCCACTTTTGTTAAAACAAAAAGCGCTGGTTAAATAATTTTATTGAATTTAAATATAGACGCTAATGTTGGCGCGTTTTATTAGCCAATAGCAACTCAGTTATAATCTTTAGGCATATCGGGGTGTAGGAGTATAAAAAGGGCTAGGTTAGAGATAGACCCCGTCAGTTCGTCGAAAATATTTGTTTGATACACGTCGCCTTCAGTCCGTCAGTTCAGCAGAAAATATTTGTAAAGTACACGTCGGCTATCGATTCACAAGTTACGCGTAGCAGAGTTAGGAAAATGCTCAAGTGTTGTAAAGTTAATTATACAAAAGGTTGAAGTACGCGAATTAAAAGTGATCAGTAAGAAGTTATTATAACAGTTTCAGTTTGGCGGGTGTCAAGATCAATGTGTAAATTGTGATAGTGAATGTGTTCGACAATGGAAAGTGTAAAACAAATTCTTTCATCAGTGTTATCTTTGGATAATAGACTCCTTTCCGTTTACACAACCTGTATAAAGAGATGTGCTCGACCAAAAAGATCATAGCTAGCCGGAGGACAGTAAACAAAAATTAAATAAAATAACAGTCGCATTCTTTCAAACAAACACTAATACTACCGCAAATTGCTAACACCAGATGGAGCTACAAACCTAACAAAGAATCACATCACAAAATGGCTTCACCACTCGGAGTAAACACACATACACAAACATTATAAGTAATACCGCCGCAAGGTAGCCCTAAATGTGACAAAAATAGAAAATCTACTGGGCTGGATAGAATTAATGCTGGATTAATCAAATCCGGAGCAATCATTTTAGAATTTTGCTTTCTCCAGTTTTTAAATATGTGCTGAAGAACTGTCCCGTACCTAAAGAATGGAACACAACAAGTTATTTCCATGTTTAAAAAAAGGTAATAGGAAAAACAGAAAATTGTAGATGAATAAATGCAGGATAAAAAAGTTCATAGAAAAATTCTTAATCAGAGATGACAAACTATTACTGACGCAATAAGCTAGGAAGATAATTCAGGGTTCAGGAAGGGACATGTTATAATAATTTAAAATAAGAATGGATAATTAATGAATAAATGAATGAGTTTATTAACAGACTTTCCATACATAGATTATTTGGTCATTACTACAGTATTACTATAAACCTATTACCACAATTACGATTATATTTTGTGATTTAAAGTTCTCGAATTTATGAAGTTGCATTAGTTCCATTTCCTCATTATATATAACATTGGGCTTATAATAACACCAATTATTGAAAAACGTCAAGAATTTGGCTCAGAAATTCATTTAGCATTTGTCCATTAAGAGAAAGCCTTTGATGAGGTCGAAAGATCCCTTTTTGAAAAATATTAGCAATGAGAGGTTTCTCTAAACACCTTATTAATACTGCAGAGGGTCTATATATAGCTGCTCTAGAAGAAAATAAACAAAAGAGTGGAAAATATAATTATTAATGAACCAGGTATTAGGATATTATACCAAGAAAGGTTCCATGGACAAATAAGGGGAAGAAGTGGAGATGTTGGAAGGAGGAATTGGAAGAGGAAATTAAAAAGAAGAATAGACTATATAAATGGCTAAGGACTAGAAATGTAGAAGATTATACAATGTATAAAAGACAAAGAGCCGTGGCAAGGAAATTGTCAAGACAGAATAAGAGAGAAAGTTGGAATCAATTTTAAGTAGAATTGAAAGGGATTTTATAGGTGATAAACGCTTTGGTTTTAGAATATTTAAAAGTTTAAGAACAGAAGAAAACGATGGAGCTAGAAAAATTAATAAATGAGAATCAATGGATGCAATATTATACAGAACTATTACACAAAGAGACAAAAGAAAGGGCTACTACACAAAACCTGAATGAACAGAATCAGATAACAAAAGAAGAATTACAAGCTTTGAGGACAGCAGAAAATAGAAAAAAGCCCCAAGAAGTGATAATATTAATATAGAACTATGCAAATATGGAGGAAAGAAGTTAAAAAACGATTGTTACAACTTTTTAATTTAATATGGAGTGAAGGAAGAATTCCAGATGAGTGGGCAATGTTAAAATTATAATTTTGTTTACAAAGGGAAACAAAAATGAATGTGAGTATTATAGAGGATTCTCTCTCCTAAACATATGCTCTCTTTACAGCACATAAATTATACTCAGCGATTTTAAAGAAGAAATTGTGCATTATGATAGAGAACCGATTAGGGGAAGAACAGATTGGTTTCAGAAAAGGTAGGTCATATATTGATGCCATTTTTACTATTAAACAAATTTTAGAAAAGAGAAGTGAATATAGTTTACAAAGCTGTCTCTTGTTTTTAGATTAAAGTAAGCTGTACAACGAGTACAGCTATGGGAAATAATGGTAGAAAAGTATAAAGTACCATACAAGTTAATGAATGCCATTAAGTCTCTATATACCAAAACAATTATAACTATCAAGGATAAAAGCACAGAAGCTAATACAATACTAAGAACGCGATGTGGACTTTCGCCTATTTTCTTTTCAATATATATATATATATATATATATATATATATATATATAAAGTTATAGAAGAATAGAGAGAGATATTTAAACCAAAAGGGATAACCATAAATAATGCCAATATAAACACAATACTTTTTGCAGATGACCAAAAAATATTAGCAGAAAACGAAATGGATCTGCAAAGATCAGTAACTAAATTGAACAAAATAGCAAAAAAATATAAATCTCTTAGTGAGAAAATAAATCCATGGCTATGATAGGGAAAGAACAAAGAAGAGCTACAATAGTTATTGATGGAGAAAATATAAAATAAGTTTTAGCACTTAAATATCTGGGATCAGAAATATCACAGTTATGAACAGCAAGGCAGATGCCAAAGGGAATAGATTAAATGGGTGCTTAAAACGACATTTTAGTAAAAACATGAGGAAGGAAATAAAGCAAGAAAACATTAATGAAGAAATACAGAGGTACCAAAAACGTTGGAAAGAACATGTCCTACGAATGCCCCTTCATGGTATCCAAGACAAGCTTTATTTTACAGGCCTTCTGGAAGAACAAGTGTTGGTCGACAACATGGAGTGATCAGTTTAGTTAGCTTCGGAACAGGTCGAAAGGCCTAAAGCTTGAATGGAAGAAGAAGAAGAGGAGTCTATATATAAACACGAAAAAAGTTAAATTTCAGGTTCAAAAACGTAGGATGAAGTTTTAATAAATCAAGGTGTTCGACAAGAGTGTAGTTTATCACTCACTTTATTTTAACGACAGAGCTATGAAGTGGAAAAATGAAATATAGTTTGGAATTAAAATAGGATTACCACACCATTGCTCTATTATATGCTGATGACCAGAGAGTTATGCAGGAAACAGGTAATTTAAAAAGAGCAGTACATAGATTAAGCCCAAATGCAATACAGTACAATTTAATTATATCTGCAAACAGGGCAAAGATAATGATTTTTAAACGGAAAAATCCAGCCAATCTTATATAATAATAGATGAGAAAATTCTATAACAAGCATCCCCACTTCAATTATCTAGGCTGTGATATTAGTTTTAAATATGACAAAGACATTGAGAAGAAGGTTAATTTAAAGCTAACTGGAAGAATTGAAATAAGTTCAGGAAGACAGACAAGAATTAGAGAAATTAAAAGACAAACGAAATTCTATAAAGTTGTGGATGTGTCTACCCTTGTATATGGTTCCGAAACATGGACAATAAAAAAAGAAAGATTACACATGCAGGCAGCCGAGATGAAGTTCATAAGATATGTAAGGGGATGTACTAAAATGGATAAAGTAAGGAACGAAACAATAAGATCAGATTTAAAAATATTTTAAGTTAATGATAAGATAGAAGAAAATGGAATGAAATGGATGGATCACGTTGACAATGATGAACATAGATCACCAAAGGAATATGAATTATCGGCCGATTGAAAAGAGATTGAGTAGACCTCATAAGAGGTGTATGGATGATAGAGACGGAAACAGGTGATTGTAACACCTAATCCTTGAAAGGAGGAGAAGAAATACAACTATCTGTTTCAGTATTCGTAATTCCGGAGCCTGGCATTCCAGGCATTCTAAAACTCCTTTCATAGTTGTATTGTGTATAGATACTAATACCTCTTTTGGGGCACAATATAAGTCTCTAGCCCAAAACGGTAGCTACTTGTTTTCAATATTCCTTCAAAGTCGGCTTTCCCAGAATCTGCCTTCAGTTTTGCAACTTTTGAGAGAGCCTCTGCATATACGTGGAAGTAAATTATAACAAATTTACATGTTTTTCCTAATCGAAATATTATGGAATTAGCGAGATTATATTGAAAAGTCACTTAACTTGTGACATGTGACTATTTGTTTTGTATATGTATATTTAAGATAAATAAATACTGAAAACAAACCGAACTACAACTACTAAATTAAGTGTGTGTAGTGTAATATAAGAGTTCAAGTATTAACATTTTATAACAGAGGATTAATGCTTTGAGAAGAGACAAAATTAACAAATATGATGTATTACAATCACATGATTTTCTCTATCCACTATAATTTAGTTTCATATATAGCCTGCAAATTATTCATAAAAGAGAATGATTTCCTAGTTTGTTTTATTATTGGAAATGTTTTTCAAACTACTTTCAATAAACAACTTTCTGTAGCTACATAGAAATGTATACGATTCAAGCACAATGTTAAAAAATATCATGTGTTGCACTCACATGACACTCTCTATTCTTGTACAAACTATTTTTACAAGCGCTTATTCTCCATATACTTCATGTTAATCAGGATTAACATTTGCAGAAACTACCTTACTGCTAATTTTCTTGTAGGTGCAAGAGGAATATGGTAGGTTTTAAGGGATAGTAAAAACTTTTATTAACTGGCTATGTGGAGCATTCCTCTCTTTGCATTTACAGGACATAAAAAGAATAACGAATTCCCATTTGAGAAAAAATATATTGAAAAACTCAAATAAATAACAAGGAATATCACGGAAGTGAATCACTAGACAAAAAAATGCGTAGAACACATATTGTGTGTTTTAACGAGATCTACATTTTTCATGTAGTAAAATTTGGCCTATCTCTTACGGTTTACTAGATTGCGAAAGTCATTCAGAATGAAGAGGACTTTTGGGACATTTCCAGAAAATTCAATATACATTTCATTTTCCATGAAAATATCTTACATGTATGATATTTTAATCAAAATCGTTAAAGCCATTTTGGAGAAAATCAACATTTTTGAACAATTCAAAAGTAAAAGGTAATCTGGGGTGGGGAGATCTTCGTGTCATTCTTGGAGGATACTAAACTCAAAAAATACCAAGTTTAGTATTTATTCCGACTTTTCATTTTTGAGGTATGCTGTTCATAGATAGACAGACACACACGCGGACATGTTCCCAAAATGCTTTATTTGGATTCAGGGCACCTCAAAACATGTACTATTGGTGAAATTTCGATATCGAATTTTTAGGTGGAATGCAGTAATTTCTCTACTTACTATACGTAGTAGAGAAAATAAAAAGTGGCCCGCTTTATTGTCATAGCAATATTGAATGTTATAACCACTTTTTGGGTTTCAATATAAGTTTCTATTACTTGAAGACAGGTATGGTTTACAACACTTCTTCAAAGCTAGTTTTTGTAGAAACTATGCTGAGCTTTGTAAATTTCGACAGTCATTGCTTACTCATGGCACTAAGTTATAAAATATTGAATAATCTTTCCATGGCTGATGAAAAACCTAAGAACGGACTTAACATTCCAGAAGTGTGTAGCTTGCAACACTGGGCATTTTAACAAGCGGAAATAACTCGTAAACCGCTAAAACTACAAAAGTGGTTTAACATAAATTATACATTTTAAAATATTCTACAGTAATCTCTTGTCTATATCCTATGGTTTCATATTTATTTAGAATGCATTCAGAAAGTAGGGGTCCTCTTAGACTATTCACAGAAAATTTAGGATATGCATTTTATCCCTCATGTCAAACTCGAATTATCAAACACATGATATTTTAATCAAAATCGTTCTTTAGAACCATTTTTGAGAAAAAAGTAACGACTCAGCCACGATAAGGGTAGTTTGGTGTGGGGGAAGTTCTTCAAAATGTTGTATCCTAAAAGACCTGACGTTTGTAGGGATGCTGATATAAGAGGTTGCAGACAGAGAAGTTAATGTTTATCCAAATATTGAAACATATTTCGAAGATAGGAAATCCATATGGAGTATTATTACACCAATTTGACTCAGGTATTCCAAGAATTCCCCAGTGGTTCCAAAATGAAAGTAATTTGAATTTTCTTAAAATATCGGAAAATACTTTGGCAATTTTGCAAAGTTTTAATGAATTAACATAACTTTAGAAACTAACAAAACGACAAAACAAAGGGTAGAAGGAGCAGATATGGGGCTTTTCAAGAGCATTATGCGATAAAGGCTATTACACTATAAACAAAACCCTCTGAAATAAAGGGAAAATTTGGAATTCATACATATTAGAAGCAGTAGATAAGTACATTATGTATGATAAGAAGGGATTCAGCTCACATAGCTAAAACAGAATACATTAAAAACATACACAAAAACGAGATATACTTGGTGCAAGATTTACAAAAGCTATAAACGTTATGCCGCTGCACTGTAAAAGCCCATAAGCACCTCCTGATGCTTATCATGGCAAAAATGGAAAACGGAATTTCAGTAGAAGCTCTTAACATGGAAGTGGAGCAACCCGTATGTTATAACATATCTGGAAGATCCAAAATGTTGGTGGTAAGCGCTACTAAGTTTCAAGTAGTAGAAGACTTCCCTTGAAAATCTCTGTTGTCTTGATTTCTGTAAACTATAAACGATCGTTTAAACTATGGCGTAAGAGAGAAAAATTTAGTCCACTTAATTTACTCTAAAGCTTTTATATGTTTTATATGTTAAAAGCACATCATGCACAGTGAACGAGACACAGAAATCATCAAGAGTAGTTTAAAAAACCTGACTTAAAATAAAGACCCTACATATTGTTTTAAAGCATTGTAAATGTAAGTAGATAGTAATCTATAACTATACTTCCACTAAATTTTTTCAAACAGTGTAAATGTCAATATATCTTATAATGAAATACTTGTTCTAGTCTTTTCATACAAAGAGCCAAAATTAATTTCAGGATTTAAATAATTTGACAAAATGTTCTTAATTTGTTAAGTTATAAACTAATCTAGTTAAGGTTTGTTGTTTCTATGGTCCAGCTATATAAAACGCAATTATAAACAACTGTTGGTACAATACTTATATTGCTATTATTTATTGAAGCTCCAAAAATTTTAAACACTATTTCGACGGAAGAGCATGTTAGGGTTGTAACTTATACATTAAGTACAGTAAATTGACAAAATTGAAATATTACATATGATTTTGAATGTGTGTTATAAATTAAATAAAGCATTGATAATAATTGGTTCTTGAATATTATTTTACATGTACTACCAAACCATTCAAAAAGTAATCTTAGATGGAGTATTTTTCTTTCAAATATCAGACTATCTAATAAAACATGTTTTACAAATTGTATAGAATCTTGACATTTACAGTAATAACCTCTGTCTGAATTAATATTAAATCTCATGACACCCCGTAATAGTTAGCAAATGGGAAACATTCCTCAGAGAATTATGGACGCTCCGAACGAAGAACCATTCACATTAATGGAAAATGCTCCTAACATTGATCTTATAGCTAAAGGAAATTATAAACGGCATTGAATAGTTTTAAGAACAGAAAATCACCTGATTTAGGCCCCAAAACACGGAATTAATTAGATACAATTTTCATAATAGAAATTCTACATCTTTTAAATGAATGCTGGAGGTCAGGGATATATGCTGATAATTAGAAAGAAGCCGTGATAATTCCAATATTTAAAAGAGGTAGTAAAATGACTATGGGAACTATAGGGTTATATTTATATGTTATACATGTTATAAAATTTATGCAAATATTGTGGCAAACAGAATAAAAAATACAAAGAAAGCAATTCTTCTGCAAAACCAACCTGGTTTTAGAAAAAGATAATCTTGCTTGCACTGCACTTTGCACTTTTACAATGGCCCAACTGCTTGAAGAAAGAAAGGATTACAATATTCCACTTTTTATAGCCTTTATAGGTTATGTCAAAGCATTTGACAAGGTAAATAGAAATAAAATGTGGGAAATAATGAAAGATTTCCCAACCATATAATACTGCTATACAACGTTTATATTTGAGAACAAAGATAAGAATTAAAAGTGGAGGAAGGGTCTCAGAAAACGACATTGGAATAAATCAATGTGTCCGACAAGGGTGTTCACTTTCACCCGCATTATTTAATATTTATTTATACGGCGTCATTCATAAGTGGCAAAACATTTTAACTACTAATTTAAAATGGATGTATAAATATGGACACTTTAGCTTTTCCAATTGACCAAGTAGTTATAGCATCAACTGAAGATAATTTACAAAGAGCTATTTATAATTGTAAGTGTAGTGGCTACTGAATATAAACTGGAAATTTCAGCTGAGAAAACAAAAATAATGGCATTTTATGGAAAACATGCTGTCAGAGCCAAAATTGTGATTGATAATACCCCTGTTGAACAAGTTATGGACTTTAATTATTTAGGAGTTTTCATTGGCAAGGATAGAACCAAATATGTGAATATAAAACTAAATTTATTCGAACAAATGTGGAACAATCAGAAGGAGTTTATCAAGGAAAGTCCGTAAATAAAACTCCACTGAAGTTTTATAAGGTTTTAGAAGTTGTTGTATTATTATATGGGTCTGAATGTTGGACTCAAAAGTTTTTGGAGACGGATAGAAGTTGTGGAAAGGAAATTCTTAAGGTTCGTAGCAGGTTATACACTCATGGATAAACGGAGAAGTGAAGATATCAGAGAACAACTGGGAATATTTAAACTACGGACAAAATAGAACACAGGAAAAGCTGGCGCAACCATGTCTGCAGAATGGAATATGATAAGATTCTCCATAGAGCGCTAAATTATAAAGCAAGAGGACAACGAAAACCGGGAAGACATACTAGAAGATGCATGGAACAGCTTTAGTTTGGAGTCGGAACAGATCACCAGTAGTCTAATTCCTGTTTGTATGATGATGGTGGTGATATGAAATAACTTCAAAATTGCCCATGACCTGTGCTAAATTGAGTTAAAATGTAAATTGGTGTGAAATGTCTTACATTTAGCCTGTATGGTACTATAGCAAAGAAGAGTTCTTCAGTCAAAGACCGTTTGCACTTCTTGTCCGAAGTTCAATCCAACAGCAAAAGATGCAGTTCAAAATTTTGTGTTTAACATAAGATATGGGACACTTTATATATGAATAATGTAAACTAGAGGATGCTGCTGATTTAGCCAATTGGTCCGCAAGTTCACTTCCTACATTTCCCTGGTGCCCTCGTATCCAAAATAGACAAGTACTTTAAGTAGGTTTTAATGCTATTTCTAATTTGAACAGAGTTTGGATTCAAATTGAATTTATGATGACATATAGATAGAACGGCATCTTATGGGTCATTAAATATTCGCGCATCGTATTTGTGTTCATTGCATCACTGCACAGCTTCTTTTATAGCATATAATTCAGCTTAGAACACAGAACAGGTGTGGGATAGTTTGAAGAGCTTAAAGAAAACCTCACTGTCTTCAGGATAAACAACGTAAGTACGTCCAACTTGTGCTTTATTTTCTTGTTCAATAAATCGTGATCTGTATAAATAGTGTATGTATGCATATTTTCACAGTTTTGAATATAAATGTTGTCGTATTGTGTGACAGGGTGTCCAGCAGCCATAAAGGATGTAGTATATTCACAATCAAAATTTAAATACTGAAAATGATTTTTACGATTCCTTTTAGTATTACTTATACCAGGAAAATGAAGCCTGCTGAGATGTAGTGGAGATATACCTGCAATAAGTGTTGTAGTATCGGTGGAAATTGTACTATGCCCTTTACATATACGTAATGCAAATCCTCGTTTAATTTTATATAATTTCTTCTGAACTGTTCTAAATGAGGTTTAAAATTGCACCTAGATAATTGAGTGTGTTAAGAAACAGTATATTTCTACCATCCATTTTTAAGCTTTCATTTACTTCTATATTTCTTCTTGTAGCGAGCATTGCATACAACTTGGAGGGGTTAAAATGTAAATTATTTCCCAACTGAATAAAATATTAAGAGCCGTGTTACCAATTTCAATAATTTTCTGTATATCCTAAGCTCGGATAAGTAAAACAGCATCATCTGCGGCAGCAATAATATTACAGCCATTTGGTAAATCTTGTTGTAAATGATTCATACAGAATGTTCTACAGTCCTAGGCTACAGGCCGATCCTCGAGATACAGTAGAGATAAAGGATTCATTGGATATATTCATCTGTATTTTGCAATTATGTAAGTAGTCTTGAAGGAGTTTATATAATGTTCTAGGATATTTCTTCTGTTTGAGTTGATGTAGTATTTTGGGCCACCAGATATATCCAGAGAAATAAGAACACCAAGTATCTTTTGCTAGAAAGTTTTTCTTATAGAGTTTACCCATAACATAACAGCATCTTCAGTTGACTTCTCTGGGGTAAATCGGAATTGTTTATTGCTAAGCAAGTTGTTATGAAATAAGTGATACATAATTCTAACAATAATTAGTTTTTCGAGGGTTTTTCCAAGAAGAGAAATTAAGCTGATTGTTCTAAAGCAATATGCATGATTTATTAGAAATTGCTTATATATAATTATAATTTTAATCGCTGCTATTTTCCAGCAATCAGAGAAAACTTGTATGTTTAAGCATTTTTTAAAAGTGCTACAAAAGTGTTGGGCCTTTAGCACGAACATACTTTACTATATTGGCAGAGATGGCGTCTAAACCTGGTGCTTTTTTTATCAACTTGTCTTAAAATTTGTCGATCAATTTATTTTTCATGGAGTTCAAAATCGTTTTCAGAATCAGACGGAGTAAGAACGCTTCTAACTTCTTGCTATTTTATATTGTCTTCTGTATCAGCTGGGAAGAAATTTGTGATGAAAAATTGTGGTTTCTTAAGCCGTTTGAGCACAACTATGTTTAGTTTCTATTGTTTGAATTAATGTATTACAATGTTCTGATTTGCGACTAAATTTATATACAACATTCCAAGGATTACGATTAGATTTAATAGAACAGAATACTCTCCAACTATTTTATTAGCCTCATATATATGCTGTTTATACAAATTCTTGGTTTCTTATGTTGTTTCATAAACATCAATAAGAACTCTGCATTTACTTCTTTTAAATATTCCCTGACAAGCACGACAGCACTTTGTTAAAATGTTTGATTCAGTAGGCCGCCAATAGTTCTTAACTTTCTTTTCGATAATTTAGGAGCATACACTGTGCAGACAGAAAATTTGATAATCAAAATCCAATGTACTCCATCACAAATAATAGCTAATTAAAGCATGTTGAAGGTACAGCCAGAAGCACCTCACTGATATCTACAGTTTATTAGGTGACCAATGTATGTTTATGTTTAGACTGTTTCCTGCAATATATTTTAACGCTTAGCAGGACTTGCTGTCTTACTTGGCGGTAATAATTGTTTCTAGTAATTACGCCATATCTTTCGCAGAGTTAATAATTTTCACCTTCTCCTAGTAAATATATTCTTGATATACAGAATATTTACTGTGAGCACTTAAAAGCATTTTACAACACTTTCGTTTCAAATTTTGTAATAAGTGGTAGGTTACAGAACATTTATTGCTGATTTAATCAATCCCTTTTGTACAGGAGTATATCCAAATTTAATTGAGCCATTTCAGAGTAATATCCCAATTTCATGGAGAATAGAAAAAACGAAATTACACGTAACTCATATATGAAGCTGGTGAAGACACAATGTGATAATAACGACCAGTATCTAATTTCCCTAAAATGTGAATTTAATTCAACAAAACGTTTAAGTAGGACTAGAAGACCTTTTTGGACAAAAGGTTGCTGTGTGGTGCACAAATCATAGGAAAATCAGAAAAAGCAGACGTATATTTCATTTTTAAAGTGCCAAGAAGAGTAAAACCAGGAACGTATTACAGTTAGGCAGTTCAGATGCTGTGACATTGTTCGCATTTCCCTGGAAACTTATTTTTTTTAATGAAATTGTCTTTTTTCTCGGCTTTACTTTGACAAATTGGCTTTAAATTTTGCATGCACATAGCAGTGATTATTGAAAACACTATGAATAAGGATTATTTAAACTGAATAAATTTTACATATATAACTGTATTAAATACATTGAAAATCGTTGCTATATTTCTAACACATTTTTGAAGAAACATAATAAACCATAACTAATTTCATACATGAGATGTAAAATTCTTGTAGTTCTCAATTTATAATGAAACTCAAAAAATACTGTGGGGAAAAATAACCTGCAGTTCTATTACTCGGAGAGGAAAAGGAAAAGTATGTATGCATCTTTTAGTATATTTTATGTTTACTTGAAGTTATTATTTTTTTAAATTTAATCCATAAGCTCTATATCAATAAACATTTTAGGACAGCTTAATTGAACTATATTACATTTATCTTAAAGGTTTGAACAATATATGATTAAAATTTTAAAAGTTGGGAAGTGAAATGTGAACATCTGTATTTCACTCTTTCGGGTTACTTTAAATAAATGTTGCGTTCTAAGCGGCTGGCTTATTTAGATATCTCAGCCTTGATTTACATTTCACGAAAATGCATTTTGCTGCAGACGGTGCATTCTTTAAATCTAAGAAAGGTAAGATCAGCACGTATTGCTCAAACTGATCTTTTAGGAACAGTCATTGATTGCCTACGGATACTTCTACGGTTGTTTTCCTGGGCTAACCACTTCGGGGATTATTTTACGTCCCTCCTCTATTCTGAATTGGACACAAAACAATCACAAGCTGTTGGACTTGTAATAAAGAATGAATACGGCCATTATTATTAGTATTTAAAACAGCTTGTCTTAAATGAGTTGAATTTTCCTTTATTTTGGTCATTGCTACAAACAAATAGAAACATTAGAATCACTTAATTTAACATTAACAAAATTGAACTGTTTCTTTAAAAACTACAAAATACTTATAAAATACTAGGGAAGTGAAGTTATCTGATAAATGGCACATTTTCCTGTACTCACACACATAATCGTGGCGAGGTCAAGTAGTTTTCTCTCTGGACTACCCTATTTGATGTGATTCTGCTTATAGGTAACATTCTGCCCGCTTAAACCATTTCTACAAAATATTTTCGAGCGCTAGTATATATAAAGTGAAATACCAATTCCCTGGCGTATTTACTTTCTCTACTCTTACCTATGGTAGAAAACTTCTAGAATAGATCTTACTATATACTCTGAAAAGGTGGGGGACCTTCCTGTAACCAGTACATTTCTGCATTTATGAAGAAAGTAACTCTAAAATGAAAAGCTGAATAAATACTTAGCTTCACCTTGTTTAAGTCAGGATCCTTTGTAGAATGATAAGTGAAGGTAACCAAGGAATACCCTCATACACCCAAACAAGTGTTTATATGTGAAACGTTTCTTTGCTTTACATTTTATAATAAACACTCAAACGATTTCCATAAAAGTAAAATAAAAATAAAGAGTACATTTTATATCGAATCTATCATTACCAACAAACTTTCTAGTGTAACAATATACATGAAAGCCACTGCTAATAATTCCATCAAGCATTTCCGAAATACGACATTCATGGCTTGAATTTTTCAGCATATAAAAGCGGTACACCTTGAAATGCTAAGTGGTCGTTGTTTTGTCCCTCATCTATTTATGCAAGGAGTATGTCCATCGGCCTTCTCCGATTCCTACATATCCTTTTGTATCAACTTCAAAATGCATATTGAAACTAGTGAATTTTTTTTAACTTTTTTGCTTGGAAAGCATGCCTGTGTTGTAGTCCATCTAGCGTTACCCAGGAAACACCACGTGGAGGCGGACTACGTTGTTCCCTAAGATACGATGAGATACCTCTACAAGATACGATGCTTACCTCCCAAAGTGCACTCTCTGTGAAGAAGATGCCATTCTGAACAAACAGCATCTCGCCAAATGTAAAGGCCTTAAAAGTGAGAACTTACTTTATATTGGGAAGCCAGAGGGAAAATGATGCAGATAAATTAATCCCCAGTGCCAATGGTGAACAACAACTAGTGAATATTTATTATGGAAAAGAAGTTTGGATTGAATAATGTTTTGAATAACTAGTAGAGAGTGGCTATTTTAGTACAATGATAGTATTAAAAATAGAGCAGCAAGACAGAGAAGCAATACAACTGTGATTCTTTAAACTGTCCTTATTACTTTTGCTAGCTGTGGAGTTATTTGTCCAATTGTATGACAAATAGCAACTTTAGAGTGAAGTTGAAAATTTTCGTTTTGCATAATTCCTAGAAATACACGACTCTATAATACCCAGTGCTGTAGTTGATTTTATAGCGACCAGATTAAGTGTTATGTCAAACTAACTATAAGGATCATGAGATATCTAATTCCGAGGGATTGACGTTAAAATGGCTGGCCAACATCAACGTTTTTGCATGCAAGTTCAGGTACGTTCACAAACTTTGATGTTAGTTAATTATGATAATAAACTAATGACAGACAGACTGCTACTCCTATCACTAAGCTGGTTGATAACCTGAGGCAACTTAATTTATATCGTGTTAAGTTATGTTAACAGAAAACTATCAATGGTACAGTCCATTTATAAAATAAATAGCCCTAGACTGATATCGTTTCTTCAGTTAATTTATTTTATGTCTTACAACTGTGTAGTTTTATTCTGATCACATGAAATTATATATCCTAACATGATTTAACAAATCTGAGTGAACTTCATTAAATAACATTAGACAGTTAATCTGTAAATAAGGAAAATAATCATTGCATGACTGTACTAATAAGAGTGAAAATTGCCTGCTGACTTTAAAGATATCAAAGTCATTCTCGTACATAAGAAGGGTAAAAGCTTGATTATTCTAATTATGGACCAATAAGCATGATTCATAATATTTTTGATGCATTCCAATATGATCAAATCACTGGCCAGTTTGAGTGCATGCTTTATTTGTTAATCAGTATGGTTTTATCATCACGTAATACCATTTAAATTATTCTTATTACTTTGCTAAGGCATTTAATACCATAACTTGTTGCATTGTCCTTCAATAGATAGAATTTTATGATTTTAATTATAATATTAAGTTTCTAGTACGCTACCTTAAAGGAAGGCATCAGACAGGTCATTACAGTGATATTTTTTAAGCCTACTTTGCATGGTGTTCCTAAAGGTCCTATTTTTGGACCGCTTTTACTTATCATTTGAGAATTATTTTTCAGCCACCATTGTTAAAAGTCTTTGGTGAATTAAAAATAAATGGTTAATGCAAAAATCTTATTCTAATAAAACTGCTGATGCACGATTGATTTGTTTTTCATAGTTTTTTACAAAGTTGTGGAATTTATTCTGAAGACGGATTTCGTTAGATTACTATTTTAATTAAATTGGGAAAAAGGTTACCGAAGTAATACATACGGTTGGAATACTCAGAATATATTGACGCTAAAATTATGAATACTAGCAGGCTGGCAGTGGTGGATTTTTAAAACTCGAATGAAGGTTTAATTATTATTATTTATATCTTCTCATTCTGTATAAAATTATTGTAAAATTATCTATAAGTTTTATAGTGAATTCTCCCCATTACCCTTTATAACTGTAATTTAGTAAGCCCCGAACATGCCTAATAAAGTATAGAAAATCACTGATAGTCATGGATGTGAAGCCTCGGTAGAACCTCTGACTTCTTTAACCTCCCCGCCACGGTCTTCCAAGTTATGAAATGCTGAATATTCTATACTGTTTAGTGAAACAATCTTGGGTCGGAATTGTCGAGTGAGATTAATTTACATAATCACAGTAGGTGAAATCTTAAATCTTTGTGCCGTCTCCTTGGTCCAATAGTATTTTATAACATAAAAGTGATATAATACAGAAATCCTTAATATATACAACAAAATAGTGGTGAGGCTGGCAAATATGAAGATTCTCCATTTCCAGGTCTCCGAGTTAACCAACCCATTTTGAAAATACAAATAGCTTGTCCATCGAAAAGAATAATCTCCTCATTTGTTAATTATTAAATAACGGTTGAGTAGCTTCTAATGCTAGCATCACACAACTTTTTTTTCTCTTTATACGTACGCAAAATCACAAAGATATACACAACTAAACCTGAACTCAACAAACACAACATTTACAGCCAATAATAGATTATTTGGTAGTAAAGCAAAAATGTGAATTAAAATACAAGATGTTCCAGTGTATAGGAGAGTTAGATGTGGAGGTTACCATTATTGCCAAGAGCAAAAATTGTGTTTAATTATATGAAACTAATATCCCAATAAATAATACGGGGTTGCAAAAACTTGAAACAGTCAATTTTAACACTAAAACTTTGGAATTTGACAGCAATAGCAGAAAATACTAGATGAGAAGGTGGAAAAATATTTAAGCAGAAGGAATAACAAATATATAATATATTCATATAAAACAAGAAATACAAGAAGCAGCAAAAGAAGCTTTGGGAGTACTGAAATAGAGAGGGAATCTCAAGACGAAATTAATAGAAAACGATCAGCTTACTTGAAATTGTTAGATATCAATTAAAAAAAAGAAACATGATATAATTTATAAAGAAAAACAAACAGTGAAATGTGGGAAGCAGAATGCCAAGAGAGATACATACCTAGGAGCAGTCAGGACATCGGTGGCACTGAGGTCTGTCAAATGTATTAGTAGAGGCAATAAAATAAACGCAATTTGAAACAATAAATTTATCCAAATGGATTCGCTAATGTAAAACATTGTTAACAGAAAAAGGCAACATTTTTTCATTCAACAATGGAGCTGTATAATATAAAGCAATCAGGAGATATAATTGAGTTTTACTTATAAGAGGTTGTTGGAGGAATCAAAATTATGAAGAATGGCAGAGCCATTTTCTAATTGAATACCTGCTGCTAAAGAATGGAACAGTGAAACTATTTTAAATGTTAAAAGCAATTATTTCAAGTATGTAATAATAGTGATATTGACAACTATTAGACTGGATAGTATCCTATACAACACCTATTTGTAAAAATAGATGACTAAAAATAATGTTGAAAACTACAGAGGATATCTATGACAAATGGAATATATGGAAAAACAATAATAATAGGATCTTATAAGAAGAGATCATATATAACTATAAAAATTAAGAACAATCTGGATCTCGATCAGAACGTTCATGTATAGACAACGTTCTTACTCAACTGATGGAAAAGAAAAGTGCCATCATTGTAAGCTTACATATATTTTTGCAGATTTAAAAAGGCATATGATAGTGTACCCCTGATGAAATTATATGTCCTAGAGCAGACGAGTATCAATGTAATACTAATAAATGTAATAAAACCATTATTCAAACGTTCATCTGCACATATTAGCATTCAGAATAGTATTTTGAAGCCTTTGGAATATCCAAAGGACTGAATCAAGGCTGTTATACAACATATATTTAAGAGAATGTTTAAAAATATGGAAACTAAAATGTGGTGTGGGTCGACAAAGAGAATGGGTCGTCTTTGCAGATGACCGAATAGCTATTGTACAAGATTATGACCAAGATAAAATGTATAGAGATAAAATGTTTAGAGCAAGATAATGCTGAATTGTTAATAGAAAAAGAAGTAATAGAAGCATTCGCGGAATTTAAGTGCTTAGGTGTAAACAAGGAAAACTGAATAATGAAGTAAAAGAAAGAATACTTTAAGGAAAAAATTAATATAAAACTAAATTCAATTTTTTGGAGTAGGAACATTCAAAAGAGTACTACGTTACCAATGAAGTACAGCAGATAATGGAAATAAGAGGTTGGAGGAGGAAGACTGGCCTTGGGCAACCGGATGACGGCGAAAACCGTTGTGAAATCGGTGTGCTACTACTATACGTAAAACTGTTTGGTATATTCTGCTAACAAACTTTATTATAAAAAAAGGAAAAAGGAAATGAAGCAAAACTTTCTCACATGAGGGTTATTTAAATATTTTACATCAGTATTGCATGCGTATAATACCATTATAAGCAGGAGACTCCGTTTATATATCGGTTGGAATGAAATATTGGTGTCATTTGTCTTATTTTACATCCATTTTCTATGAAGTATAATAGTTATTTTCTACTCCTTGGCTTCTCCACCAAAGCCAAAGCCATCTTCACAAGGGTGATTAATAATCCCAATATGTTAGTACCCTAATACATAGTTTTGTAAGTTATTTTTAGCCTTTTAGTAATTTAATAATAGAAATAAAAAAAGTTTTATATACCAGGTCCATCAGAAAGAATAGGGCTTTAGAATTATTAAAATCGGTTGAGTGGTTTCAAACATACACATACATACCAATTTTCACATTTTATAATATTAGTATGTATCACAGACAAGTACATAGTCACTTAAGTTGCTGTAATTTTGTGGGGCAATCACCATTCTGTTAGGAAACTACTAATCCTGCAGAGGAAAAAACAGTCAGAATTATTTGCGAGGTTCCTCATGTAACTCACTGTACGGCAGTTTTTTGTCGAACTGGGCATACTTCTATACCATCAATGTATAGGCATGTACTAACTTGCCTGGTATTTGCATGGACTACTTTCAATAATAACAACATATTTTCACTGCTCAACTTTAAACAATAAAAACATGTAGTAAGACAATGAGTTATTTTATATATTTGAACTATCAAGTTTATAATTTTTTGCCATTTAGGATACGAAACGTATCCTTATAGGCCGCCTAGAAAGCAGTGGTGAGCAGTACACTGTTAAATCCTAAACAAGACATTTATAAATATTATAATACTAATTGTATTTCACATTGTTTAACTTGGAGTCGTGGTAGTAAAGTTATTTATTCATAGCCTTATATAAATGAGAAATAACTGGCAAAAACTAATTTTTCCAAAATGACATTTTTGTCGGTATACCTTTGTAAATCCATATGCTCACACAGTAGTGTTCTTGTTGGTATAAAGTTGACATAACTAGAAAGGTTTCATATGTGATATCAGGCAGCTAACGGAAAAGTATTTACTGTGACTCCGGAATGTATTCGTCTGCACTTTAAAAACTTATAGCTGTCAAACTAAGGAGAGAAAGTTATGATTTTTAATATGCAGAAAGAACAAAAATATTAAATGTTCAATACTTTGGCGTCTTTAAGTCTCATTTTATCAGCTTTATAGTTTTTTGAAAGTTCTAAAACTGCAGTGTGTTGACAAAAATTGTTTTACACACTTAGGAGAGCCAATATTTTGGTATAATGCCTTAAATTGCGGTACAAATTTGATCTGACGGTTAAAAAAACATTCAAGGTAAGGAATAAGAACGTCTTTACTGAACTTCCTCATTAATGCCTCAGTTTTTACGACTTAATAAATTCATTTCTCCGTCAGTTTAAATCATATTAATAAAATTTGTTCTCCTGCCAAATGCATATAAAATAACCTTGTAAATACTTCATAGAAAATACTGATAAATATGACATTTTAAAATAAATATATAAAATTAATAAGAACAAATCTGTAAATATACCAGAATACGTAAATTGCAATGTTAGTTCTTTGTGCTTAATCAAAGTGGTAATTTTCCCTCGTGAATTTGGATGCTAGAATTTTTAGGTGAAGATGATAATTTTGCAAAGTCACTGTATCTTCCCATGTTTGCATACAGAATTAAGCAAGGCTGAAATACGAAAGCAAAGTGTTTCAGTATAAAATATAAGGATATTGAATTGAATCATAAAATAATACTAAGATAAATGAAAATTTTCATAATAAAAAATTAAAACTTCAACCAGCACCGAAGTAGAAAAAAGTTGGTTAACCCTATTTTTGTTGCTTTCAATAGTCCATCGTATTTCAGAAACTGTCTAAAAATATGGTTTTATGCAAGTATATATGTTATTATGAGAAGCTTCTCAATGAATATTCCATTGGAATGACCTTGTGCTAATCAACTCGCTAGTTTTTCTTTACTTCAAGTTTACTTCGGAATGATCAGAGTATGCCTGTATTAAAAATTCATTAGTATTTTGCTAATCAGGAACATTAATTAAAATTGTTTATATTTATTAATGTCGAAATTCTTGATTTCATCCATTGTGCATGTGACATATTGTAGCTCTATTATTGCATATCTTCAACATTAGTAAGATTCTTTTTATTTTATTTTTAGACTTAATGCCATCCATAGGCTAATAAGTCTTTCCAGAAGCTTGAATGAAACGTTGAAATACATTAGAAACTGTTACGGAGTAAATGATATTTCTAAAGTTTCCTATAAATTTGACTCTTCTCATGAACAGCAGCTATATACTGGAAAAATTGGAATATAAATAAAATTTCTATCACATTATTAAGCAGTGCTTGGCTTGGGGAGATGGGTAAAATTTCATTAAATTTAAACCTGTAATTTCATTGGAATAATGTATTAGCTCAGCTCCAAAACATCGTCTGTGGAAGCATTATGTCTTAACAATGTTACATTCTACAGTAAGAGATATTTATATTGGATATAGTGCATTTGTTTTCCTCTAGGAGATGGATACTTTTTTTGCCTAGGTGAAGTACAAATTCGATCAGAAGAAACAAAAACCTTTTCTTCTGCAGATGCTGCTCAAAAGACTACAGAAGAAATTGTCTGTGAAACTGTATGGTTTAAACAGAAAAGCTCTGCCAGAGATGTCAACTAACATTTAAAACTTTGAAATCACAAAGCAAATATTTCATGTAACCATTGACTTAGGACTTGTTTATTTAATGGCATTCTCAGCTTCTGAAGTTGTCAATTTTGTGTCACTTGAAAGCTCATGTTTCAGTACTATTTGAGTATATATAAACTCGAGAAATTTACAACCAATCAGCACTTTGAATGAAAATAGTACATTGCGATGCGAGTGTGAGAAATGCAGTATTATAGAAATCGAGGAATAGTTTGAAAAGACGAGAAGAAGTGCGGTGTTCTTTATTTCCAAGTTTTGTTATATATTTCACACATACGTATTCAATTTAATTAATTTTAATTATTTTTTAATAAAAAGAACAGTTTTTAACTTACCCATCGTCGCCTGTGACTTCTGGAAACGCAATGCTGCCAATTTAACAGCTATAACTAATAATATGCCTAAAATATGATACCGTAATTATTAACGGGAAGATATAAATAATTACATAGGGAAATGATAGTAGATACAGAAATAATAGAATAAATAATTTCCGTATATTAAATCAATGTATAATGTAATAAGCCTGAGTGAAAAGATTTGTTGGGAGAAAGTGGTCAGTAGCGAACTATGCTAAGGAAAGTCATTAGTAACAGCCGAGTACGAACGAGGTTCTTGGAATGGAGTTAGTTTTGAGTTCGGTACGTTTGAAGAGTCATAGACAGGAATTCTATGAATGAAATTCTGATATTCTATAGAGAAATCGCATAGTAACAATTCGTATATGTATATGTAGAGTTTAAGATTGGAATGCATAGGTAGGAACGTTAGTAGGGTGGCGATGGGTAGACGGAACTTAAGTTAACAAAAGAGCATGCATTCTAAATCAAACTGATTTTTACTTAAAACCTACTTTCTAAATAATATGATGTACTCATATGTCGACTCTTGTGATTACTCTTGTGATTTTTAGTTTCATTTTTTAAGTTGTGTAGCGACCAGTGACGTGCTTGAGTTTGAAATATTTAGCAGCTATTGCGTGGAATCTTTCAGAGTAACATTTCCGCGGCAACTGACGCTTATTATTGTTATTATTATTATAGAAATAATTTAATTCTTTAATTTAACAGTCGACGACTTTTTCAAATAGAATATTTGACTCAACATTAAAATTTAGCAGCTAACTAAATTGGTGTTATCTTTTCACACTACACGCACCATACTCTGAGATAAAAAAACTCATAGCTATACCATTGTAGCAGCTGGCAGGCTAGACAATGCTTAACGAGCTAGGATATCAGGTATTGTAAAAATCAACAACAAAACATTACATAACATTAAACATTGATGGCAACTTTGAGATAGCAGCATCAACAACTGAACCAAAGGGTACGGCTTCAAAAGTGCTGCACTACAAACACCTTCAAATACTATAATTAAACAGGTTTTGAGTCAAATGTTTGATGGTTCATGCAGGCTTTTTGAAAATCATAATATGGACAATAATGGAGATGCAGAATTTGAAGTGGGAGACGTAGGTTATGAAGACGCAGATATTAAAGAAGCATTGAAAATTGGTGTGTATATTACATAACGTCCTCGTGTATATTGTATGTTATTATAGCCATAAAATTTATATGGGTAGACATGGATTTACTTGGAAACGAATTCATGTGTTGGAATTCTAAATTTACTTTTATCTAAATATCATTCGGAAGACGAAAAAAACATGATCGGGCAAAAATAATCAAACAAGATTGTCTTATAAGTCGTGGCTTATGCGGAGTTGAAAGCAGTGAACAGACAGCATTTCATAATCCTGGCCGTTTTAAAAATAATTAACGTGGATTTGGGTTTATGAACGACAGCTGTAAAACAATTATTCAAAAGGAATCCTGACTTCAATTTCAACAATATGAAACATGGTATTATTAAATTTTTGCCAAATTTATTTGAAAATATTATTATTAAGGTGCAATAAAGGTGCAATGTTATTCAATTACAAATATTTTATTTCATAATCTGTTAGAAATGTTTTTGCTATTGCATTTTTAGTATTTGTGCAATTATTTAAGAATGATTATTATATAGATAAACCTTATTTTATGGTAAAAAGTACCAATAATGTTACTGGAACTTTTGTTATTGGTTAAATTTACCCTAAGAAATAAAGGCTCTATTAAAGGAATCCAATTAATTTTACTGAGGAGTAATGTAGAAAGTTATAACTTGTTTATTAATGTACAACTGGACAGATAGATGAGGTATTATTAATTTTGTTTTTCGCCGTAAAATACCCTAATGACGAGTCTAATTTCAAAACCAAGTTTTTCATTTTCTGCAGGATGTTTCTTCTCCTTCTCCACGGTTTAGCCTGGCACCCGTTCCGTATTCACAGGATCTCACATTTCAGTAAATAGGTAGATTGTAACCTGCGTTATTTTATATTTAAGTTGTTATATATTTTATAAGTTATAATAGAACAGAAGTACTTCTTATTGTGATGTTATCATATGATAATTTAAACTTGAGTCGTTATATGTTAATTCCCATCACATCGGCGCTAGATGTTAACTAAGGAGCGCTTTCGGGAGCTATGTTTCTCCCATCTTCAGCTGAGTTCGACTAAACGGCTCTTCCTCTCCCCTAACCCCAAGAAATATTTCATTAGACGCTTCTTCTGCTCTCTGTTGTGAAAAATTGGAAACTGGTAGTGTCGTTGCCATCTGTAGTGACGATTGGGAACTCATCTCTCTTCTTTCCTTTGTCTTGTAGTCTGATTGGTCTACATTCTGTTGTGAAGAACTGGAAACTCTTGGTATTGGATTTGTTGCCATCTGTGGTGAAGGTTGGGAACTTCTATTTTCTCTCTTATAGCCTGGTTGGACCAACTGCATTAAATGGTCTGTAGGCGGAATTTAAAAATTCAAAGCATTCTTAATGTTAAGATGAATGAAAATCTTTTCCCAAATTTCTAATTGTGAAGAGATCTGTATGGATTTTAGTAGTTTTATCTCTTGTCCTATTTCATGGTTACAATTCCAAAAATGTTTGGCCACTGCTGATTTATCTATTTGCTTCAAATTTATATTTGTTTGATGTTCACTTAGTCTTATTTTTAAATTCCTTTTAGTCCTCCCTATATATGAGCCTTGGCAGCCATGACATGAAATCTGGTAAATTTATGATTTTTTTAAGTTATCAGTTGTATTAGTCAAAGGTGTATTCAACATATTTCTTAAACTGAAGGTATTCTGTGGTATCAGTTGGATCTGATATTTTATAAATAATTTTTCAAAAATTTTAAACGTTACTGGGTGGTATGTGAACTTCTTATATATCAAATCCTTTTTATTTGGATTTTGTAGGGTACTGATACTATGTAAATTACGTTTCTATTTATATCTAGTAATTAAGTTATTAATAAGTTGAGGTATAAAACCATTTTCAATGGCTATATTCTTTATTTAGTTCAATTCAGTGACATAATCTTCTTTTTCCTACGGTACTCTAATAAATCTATGAATCAAACTTCTAAATGCAGCATGTTGGTGTGACATAGGATTCTAGAAATTATTCTTGATATAGTTATCCACATTTGTCGGTTTTCTATAAATGCCAAATTTAAGATTATTTTCTTTTCTTTTTACAAGTATATCCAAGAAGGGTAATGAATTATTAGTTTATATTTCCATAGTAAATATGTGTATCTTGTTGATTCAAAATATCCAGTTTCCCATTTTTTACAACAGAGAGCAGAAAAAGCGTCTAATGAAATATTTCTTGGGGTTAGGGGAGAGGAAGAGCCGTTTAGTCGGACTCAGCTGAAAATGGGAGAAGCATAGCTTCCGAAAGCGCTCCTTACTTAACATCTAGCGCATATGTGATGGGAATTAACATATAACGACTCAAGTTTAAATTATCAATTGTTATATAACTGTATTGGAAAGTGACATTTTTTTCAGGACGAGTAAAATGTTTACTCGAAGCAAACCTATCGAAACAAGTCCTGAACAAAACTCACTTCCCTATACAGTTATGTACAATATTTTGTTTCTATTAAGTCAAAATACTTTATATATTGGTAAATATTGTAGTGCACATTATGTTGAACATGACACAGTCATGTGTTTTATATGCTCATTGCAGTTGAAATGAGTTGTAATATATGTTGGTAACTTTGGAGCTTGTCATGCAGTGGCGCCGTTGTCGGAGTAAGTATCAAATATTTCAACGTGTTGTTGAGCATGGGACTGCAGAACTTTAGTGACATTATGAAAATAAATATTTCTAAGTAAATAAATTAAGGTAAATTATTATACAATATTCAAAATTTAAAATATGTAAACTTAAATAATGCAATAAATTATTGTATGACAATACGTTATTCTGTAATAGATTTATTATTATGCATTCATATGTTGGTTTTGGAGTACGGAAAGTAACTGAACAGAAAAATGTAATTTGACATACTGGTTTGGATAGTATGAAACAATGATATTCTACTTGCAGACATTTAAAATTGAGTTTTATTTATGGGTACCTTTAACTGTTGTGGTCCTTAGCGTACCATTCTATATTGGTGTGAAAGACCGGTAATTTTGCTCAGAGGCCTCTTTATCAGGCTTGAGGTTCCTTTACATGCCACTATGACACGGGACCACCGACTTTACTTCCCTTCCAAAGGAAGCTATGCTAAGTATTTTTACGCCCGAAAAAATCAATCGCCCTCCGCCGAGTATGAACCCGCGACCTCTTGAGGTTAGCATGGTATCCATTACCGGAGGAAGACTTCTACTAGCAGGTCAGTTTCAAAGCACTGCCTTCACTGCAGTAACTTGCTTTCAAGAAGTGTTCTTTAATTCCACTTCCTGACAGTTTCATTCCATAGTACTGAGTATTTAGAAATATAGAGAAATAGGTACAGAATATGCAAAAAATAAGAAATTCCGTTGAATATAGAGAATTGCTCCCAGTATATAGGAAGGCTATATGGTTAGGAACTGTTTTAGACTGTTATATAAAGATTAAATGCATACTAAAATACACAGGCCAAAAATACTTCAAATTCATCGCTACAGAACATTAATAGCCCACACATTTAGAGGAGAAATGTTGTAAATCGTAACAATGCCACCAAAGTCAATGTCAAAAGTGAGAATTATCCAGTTAATATCACAATGTACCTACAGTTTCTATGAAAAAGGAAAAATACAGGATTTGAAAAAATCTTAGAAGTGATTGGAAAGGAAACGCGGGGTTACTTTTCTACAACACTATACTGGAAGTAACCAAACAAAGAGTACTGCAGGAGGCGAATACCTCAAATAAGTTTTCTGCGAATCTCGAGAAGAGCAATCAGTTCAACTCTACTTATTAAAACCTCAAATTGGTTGTATAAACCCAATGCCAACAAAGCATTAAACTTTTAGTTACTTAAATTTCAGCACAGTTATATGTGACTTCACCTTAAACACTTTGTACAGTAAGCTTCAGCAAGTTTTCCGTGCTGGTTTAAAGTATACATTTGGCCTAATTTACTTATACAAATCTAATGTTTCGAAACTACAACATTAAGGAACCATTTTTATTGCTTTTAAGGCAAACCAGTTAAAGTCACTAGCTTTGTTATCCAAGCCCTCGATCCTGCCTGTTTGGAGAATTGTTCAAGAACTGTCGCAGTCATTAGTTCAATGTTTTATCTCCGAAGAGTTGATGAAAAAATTGTGCACTATTTACAAAGAAGTTCGTTGTAATTGTTATAGGATTGAAATTGATAGACTTCAAGACAAACCTAGTTCCCGAGGTTGCGGGTTCAAATCCGGCGGAGAGTGATGGATTTCTTTTCGGGCGTAAAAACCTTAGCATGGTTTCCTTCGGAAGGTAAGTAAAGCCGGTGGTCCCGTGACGTAGATTTATGGCACGTAAAAGAACCTCAAGCCTGATAAATAGGCCTTTGTGCAAAATCACCGGTCTTTCGCGCCCAATACAGAATGGGACGCTAAGGACCATAGTAATTAAAAGCGTCCATAAATAAAACTCAATTTTATTTTTCCAGACAAACCATTCCAAATGTAAATCGCTATCATTCTCGGTCTTCTCTTACAACAGAAGGTTATAAGTATTTTAAGAAACAAATCAGAACGACATTAAATTTACCAACCGTAATTAATTTGTATATTTGTGATTTAATAACTTTTACCTGCCGGAAAAAGACAGCTTTAAATTAATTTGTGAGAAGCATACTTATTCACAATATAAAAAATAATCAGAACCTTAATATTACAACTTAAGGCTAAATAAGATGGAATATAGTTATTTAATTACGGATCCAAAATCATTTAATAAAGTATCAAAGGACCATAGATTGCCACTTCCTATTATTAAAAATTATTTATGATCGGTTAACTTTAAATCCTTTATGTATTTCAAACCGAATATATAAATACGCCACTGTGTTTTGTTTGCAATCAAGGCTAGGAACAGAGGGAAGTGATGGGCAAGGCGATAGGAAACTGTACAGTCGCACAGTGAAAACAGCACTACATTTGCAGGTCTCAGCCTCGCTAGTAAATGCAACTCGGAATTGCGGATGTTTTCTTTACCTGACTGTCCCGATGCCCAGCCCACTTGTTTCGTGAGCGTTTAGTTCCTCTTTCCATCACAAGCATTCATATCGTGACCCACTAGTATTACTTGAGACGAAGTCATTGTTTATAAAAGGCTAAATAAACCATATTAACTATTATAACTGTTATTTTCATACGAGATTTTACAGAAAAATTATAGGGAGAAATTGTATTGTCATTTTGGCATAATGTATTAAGTTTGCTTTCTAAACTTCTAATTTACATGATTTAAAAGTTTGTGTTATATGATTGCAACCATATCTTGCGAAAATTTGTCAGGAGGTACAACGTTAACTTTTGTAAGAATGATTTGTAAAATAGCTTTGGAAATAAATGATAATGAACAGAAAAATCGAGTTGCAGTTACAGCATTTTTTTGCTTGTTTTTGTTTTTTGGAGCTAGAAACTTATCACTCTAACGTTGTCTACTGTGTCACTATGGAGTGGACACTGTGTATTTTAAGCTGTTGATAAGCATCTTTATCAAACATACAATGCTCAAAGGGTAATTTTCAAAAATAAGAGAAGAGAGTATAAAAATATACCACGGAAAGATAAACTTTATTTTTTAAGACAAGGTTTTAACCTTGCAAATCATTCCGAAGTATAAGAAAGCTGAGCATTTATTAATTACTGAGTATTAAGTTTGTTAAAATATAGGTTTATTCAAAAAGAAGGAACAGATTTTAAATATTCATTTTTAATGAACGACAGTAGCTAGTGACACATACGAAACATCATTCAATAGAGGAAAGTTCAAAGTTTTAAGCCTTTAATTATTAGTTCCATTCAGCGCCTACAGTGGCGCCGGTTTTTCTTTTACGGGGAAATGGCGACACCACAGGAAAGGTCGTTTTGTGTGCTGCAGTATGCAAAGAGTGAATCCATTGTTTCATTGCAGCATGCATTTCGCTGCAAGTTCCACAATGAGCCGCCTCATCATAAAAATTTTACAATTGATACAATAAATTCGAAGAAGATGTTTGTGTATGCAAACTGAAAAGTACTGATCGTCCTCGCATAACAAATGGTGCTCATTTTGAACATATAAAGTAACATTTTGAACTTTTCTCTTTTCAGTGATGTATCGCATGAGTCGCTATTTATTGTCGTTCAATAGAAATAAGTATTTAAAGTCTGCTACTTATTTTTGAATAATCCTATATATTTTAAGCATAAACTTAAATGCCTAAAACCGCTTTGCAGCACTCACAGTTTATTTTCAGTAAGAATAAAACCTGTGTTCATAAACCAACAGCAGCATTTACCTCATAGGTTTTAATATACCTTACCAAACCTAGGAATTGCTCTGTAATCTATTCCATATTACACTTTTGTTTCATTTAGAAACTTTTAAAAAAATAAAAGCTAATTAGCTGATGTCTGAAACAGCTTCATGTTGAGTACTGAAAACCAAATTGTATTATGATAAGTGTATAGTTTATATTTTCGTGTTTTATAATGAATAGGCTACATTATATGTATCTGTTTACAGAAAATAAAACGAATTCCAATTAATCTACTCTAAATTGGAATTCATACGAGCAAAGCTGTACACTCCCACATTTCCATGGGTATTAAATCTGAGGATTAACATTGAATTTCATTCATTTCAGTCGTTCAAGAGTTAATCTCGCATTTAACAGCAGAAGAACGATAACATATGTGATAATTAATCAAGAACAGAAAGTGTGTGTTAAGTGCTAAACCAGCGAGCAATTCGCATTTTTTTTCCAATCTCCTTAGAGCATGCAATTTTAGCATTGAGTTGCACTTGTTTCTGTCAAACAGCGAACAACACACTCAGAACTAGCATCGTAAGTGGTCAACGTTGTATCACTTACACATTTAGGTTATTTCTACACATGTGATGATTCTTCTTGACGCACATGATTTTGACTTCCTTCTGTTGAAGACATACATTTTGATTTTCTGCTGTTTTCCGTTTAATTCAAATTAATTTTATATAGTGTATATAGTGTACATAATTTTTGTTTAATGTATTTCAAACGTTGAGTATGTGCACTTCGAAGGTAGCTGAGGGTACGAATCCTTTTTTGATATCTAGTGTAGTTTTGGATTTTGCGTTTTAATAATTTGACACAAGATTTTCTAAAATTCATATACTTTTTCCTTTTTTGTTTTTTCTTGTTTTTGTTTTTGTACTAGCCTCTGGTTGTCGAGCTCGCGGGCTCAAACCCGGTGGAGGGTGTACAAATCCCTTCGGAAAGGAATTAAAGTCAGTGTTTTCGTGTCGTACATTTACACATAAAGGAACCTCAAGCCTGATAAAGAGGCCTCTGAACAAAATTTCCAATCTTTCACACCTAATATAGAATGCGACGCTGAGGACCATTGTAGTTAGAGGGCGTTCATAAATAAACAATTTTTTTCATCAATTGTTTTCCAGAGAATTTTTAATGTTACACAAAATATAATCTTTGTTTGTAAAGGACTGAGAATAAAGTAAAAAAAATAATTTTCTTTACATGAAACTCGATTTTAATTTTTCGAAAAATATTTTCTTTGAAGTTAGGTGTATGAGAGCAGAAAAATTAGTTTTATGTTATAAACTTGTTTAACAAATCTGTGCCAAATGTCAGCTAAATTGTTTCAATTTGTAGAAATTAGTTATTCCAGTATACCAACTACTCTTAATTGCAGAATATAACACATGAATCTATGAAGAATTTAATAGCGCAGGGCTAATTCAGATATTTATCTGGAAGCAATCCTATCTGTCTCTTTACTGAAAGCTGTACTATCCGAAAACCGCTCAGTACTATCTTTGAGCTCAGTAGTCACAAGCAGGTTTTTAATATTTTCAATTATTTTGAAATCATTTTTGTCCCAAACCATTTTATATAGCTTTATGACATTTTTAACAATCCCTCAGAATATTTATTTTATATCAGATTAGAGAAAAATATTTAACAATTAAAACTTAACATTTTGTTTATATTCGAAATATTAAAATTTTACTAAAAGTAATCCACCATTTTCAAATAATACGGTTTTGATTAAATTGTAAGCTGAAAGGTTCTGTTGTATTTTATTTTAAGCAAGTAATTAGATTTCACAGTAAATTAATATTATAGCTGAATGGAATTTATTACACATGTGTAATAATGTTACACATTGACTACACAGGGAGCTGGAAAATCTATAATAAGAGAAAATAATGCCCCCTTCTAATTTTAAGTATAGCTTTGCAACAATAGATTTGAAATAATAGCAATGGACCAGAAAAGAAGAAGCAGTAGAATATTCAAAACAGCCTTATAGATGAATCCTAGACAGTAATTCCTAGACAGAATCTTAGACAGTCAGACCTTTAGATTAATTTGGATGATATGATGCTAGCTCATCAAGAAGTGACAAAAGATAGACATAAAGTTTGGCACTTGTAAAACAGAAAATATCAATATGGAAGGCTATGTTATAGTAATAACATGAATTAATGAATCGATCCTGGAACAGTTGCAGATAGTCCAAAACAGTGTTATGCTAACTCCATTAAGAAGAAGAGATGGCAAAAATGAAGGATGAATTTTGGTGCGACATTAAAAATTTGCGGAAAGTTATTTCTAAATCGAAACAAATAACTAGTGGTTGATTCCTCCACATACTAAAATTGGTTAAACATTTTTATACTCTGAATGAAAACACCCATGAGGTATTAAAGAATCGTTTGCATAATTTGTGTGTTAAAGCAAAATATTAGTAATAAATACCAGCGATTCAGAATGAAATAGAGCTTTTAAACCTGAATATCAGCTGTGAAGCTTTGCACCAAAACAGACTTTTTGAGTTTATATATTAAACATGTTGTATTGTGCAGAGTTACCTATTCCTGTGTAAAACTAAGCACCATTTTCTAAAACCTTTTTCCTCCATTTCTGAATGTTCCAAATTATTGTACACACCTAGAATAATTTAGATATTTCTGGAAACGATATATCATACTTGCACACGAAAAGCGATGCAGAACTATCCTCTTTACAGCATTGAAGGAACATAAACTTTCTGGAAAATCAAAATGTATAGAATGTACATAGTTTAGCTATGGAAAAACTGTTCATGTTATTTTCTATAATTCGGATAAAATTTTCATGCCACACAAATTTAATTTGTTAGTATTTCAATGAATTTTATTTAAATCTTAAAAACGCTCAAGTGTTTTTCCTTTCTGTTCTACAAATAGTAAGTAGAGGAAGTATTGTATTCCCAAAACAATTCTATATCTAAATGTTACTAGAAATATATGTTTGAGGGCCCCTTAATAAAAACAATTTAATAAAAAGTGTTCCATGAATGTGTGTCTGTGAACTCAGAAACGAAAAGTCGGGTCGAAATAAAATTCAGCATTTATTTTCAGCATTTTCCAAGGATGACACACGAACATTTTCAAGAAAATCTTATCACCCCAACTACCCCATACATAAAAAAATGTTCAAACATTTTGATTTTCTCAAAAGTGGTTCAAATATTATGATTAAGACACTGCATATTCAAGATATTTTCGTTACAAAGGAAATGTGCATCTTAAATCTTAGCCTCTGAATTTCTCTTCATTCTAGATGACGTTTGCATAATTGTAAACCGTAAGAGTAGGTAAAATGTGACTGCACAAAAAATGTAGATCTCGTTAAAGCACACAACTTATGTCAAATCCAATTTTTGTGCCGTAAATCATTTCCGAATATTCCTTGTTATTGGTTTCCATTTTAAAGTACTTATACTGTCTCAATGTAAAGTCGTTATTGTGTGTTTTTTGTTGTTTTTGTTTTTCTTCTCTTGGTCATGCAAAGCGAATGGAATTTCAAAGCCATCACATAGCGACCGTTCTTAAAGGATTTGACTATCGCTTAAAACCTACTTACATTCTCCTAATCACCTAATTACCTACAAGGAAATGTGTAATAAAACAAATTTTGCAAATTTTAATTCTGTCAACGTGAAGTGAATAGAAGAATAATCTGTTTAGGAATAGTTTGTACAAGGGCGAGAAAACGAAGTGAGTGGAACACATCAGAATTTCTAAAAATGCATTGCACGTTTCTTTCGTTATTTATTAGATAGTTTCACTACCAATATTTTTTGTAACAATGTCAAATTGGAAAGGGAATAAAACAAAATAAAAAATACGCTTATCTTGGTAAAATTTACACGCAAACCCATGCTGTTTATTCATAATACTACAACTAAATGAAATCGTTTCATGGTTAAGGGAATGATGTCACAAAAGTAAAATGAAATACGTAACAGACTTACAAGTATAATGAGCAATGCTAATAGGAATATAAGATCACTAGTTGTATAATACTTCAATAAGAGGTTGTATTTTTTAATAGATGTATAAATAAGCGATCGTAAAGAGACAGATGTGCATATAGGGTGACCGCAAGATAAGCCGTTTTAGATAAATTAACTTAAAAGCTAAAATGCTTCTTAAGTGTAACATTTCATTACAGATTTTATGTCCCTTTCATCTATTATGATATGTTAATACAGATTTTTGCCAACACATTAAAAATGTCATTAAAATGTTTTCCAAATCGGTGTTAAAGAACAGAAAATAAGGACCATTTATTAAACTTACGTTGCAGCTTGATCTATATCGCTTGATCCTATAGCTTAACAACATAGGTGTCAAAAAGTTCGATTAAAAGGTTTCAGGAATGATATAGAAGGAATAAAACTGATACTTCTGTGAGAAAACTTCTCAAATTTATCATTTAGACGCTTCTTCTTCGTAGGTGTTATGAATTGGCTTTCGGCCTCCCTTTACTTGAATAACGGTGTGAGAACTAATGTTTGGAAATGCTCTTCAAATGCTTATATTTAACTGAATAAAAACTATTTCCTGCGTACTACTGATGGCCTGATATGCTGAAACAACGCCAGATATTAATGAACCTGTATATATTATTCGACATTCTACTGGAAAAGTACGTAAAACAATGTACACTAAAATATCTAATGTGATATATTCACACATCTTTCTCTATCAATGACAAATATATCCGTTGTATAATATAATATTCATATATAAGTGATTGTTCTATCCATTTACGCTATTCGCGATATGCGCATTTTGCTAGGTATGATTTCAGGTTAAATAAGAAGTGTTTAGTTATAAGCTTCCAAAATTTGGAAACATTTAAATTTTCCTTGCAGTAAGAAGCTCAGGCATTTTAAATATATAAACCACGAAAAATAGGAAAAAAATGGAAAAGCAAAATTTAAAACACGTTCGTTGGGTGACGCTCACTTTTGGGAAAAGGGTAAATTTGCAGCATGAAATAGTTTGAAAACGGCTAACATCATCAAAAAATGTGCCACGCACCACAAATTATGTATTTTAGTAAGCTCCATATATCTTTCATGCAGAAAGACTTTGTATACTTCATGTGGTTTCTTAGTTAAATAAAACTACATAAAATTTAAGAAATAAATAAGGCTTCATAGGTTATCGGCAGAAAATTAAAAATACACCTTTTGTTTGTTACACAAGCGTCCTAAACATACGGCATTTCAATAAAAATCCCTAGCCATTACCGAGAAGATAAAAAATAAGGAAAAAGCCGTGTACAATGAAGATCGGTGATTTTCTTAAACATTTTATGTCAAGTTCTTGAAAGTTCTTGGCTTAAGTACCAAGTTTGGTGTCTATCAGACTTTCGGTTTTTATCTATGTTGTTCTCTCTTCTGCTCTCTCCCTCACACATACATACACCCAACACACACACGCGCGCGCGGAGCTTGTTCTAAAATGCTTTTTGATTCAGTGGACCTCAAAATGTGTATTTACAATGAAATTTACTATTGAACTTTTCAGTGGAATATAACACATTTCTGTTTTTATTCATGCTGTTCACACACACACACACATCCGCACGCCTGCGCGGAACTTGTTCTAAAATACTCTTTTGGGTTCACTAGACCTTAAAACGTGCATTTTCACTGAACTCAGTATTGAATTTTTCGGTGGAATATTTTCTCTCATAGGTATGTGGTAGAGATGGCAATAAAAGTGCATCCAATACCGTTGGCTGTTTTGGAGCAGTTGTAATAACATTGAATATTTGAGGGTTTTATATTGCTTTTGTATTAATAATTGCTCATGGCTTGTGTTTAAGGGATAAAATAGTTAAAAGTATCAATAAATAATAAATCCTAAGATATCTTTAAATGGGTATATATAATACAAAACGTTTCATGTCGCGAAAAGAACTCGTAAAAGGAAAGAAACTAGTTTTTGGAGCCGTATTTATTTAGGCTGGTACAAAAATATTCCTACAAGCTTTTGTGGTTCTATTCTAAGGAGAACTGGGGACATTAGGAAGAATCAAACAAAACTGATGATGCCTATCAGAGAGATATAAAATTTGTACGTGTATAGGTATCAAAACCACGGTGAGAGTAAGCTTAATTGAAGACTATTATAATTGTATATTGTGAGATAAGTTTATAATGTAATAACTATATTTGAAGTTAACATATTTATTTGTAAAACTAAACTTAAAGCCTAAATAAAAACAAAGTTAATATTGTCTATGGAATTATTGTGAAGAGAGTCTAAGTGTTTTGTTTTTATTATATTTTATCTGTGGAGCTTATGGTACCTCATTCCTTTATTGTCATACGAAGGATTTATTAATTGGATGGTGAGTAAAACTATTATGGACATTTCAGAAACAGTGCTTTTGGCATACGTTTCAGAAGAGTTAATATTAGCAAATTTTACTAATTCTCTTTGGTAGTTAATTTCAACTTATTAATTTACTTATTTAACTGTAATAATGTTAATTTTGTTATAGTCTGGTGTACACAAGCTGTCATCATTATGGTATTTGCATCGAGACTACATTATATGATGATAATAAAGAAGGGAGATAACATTGCTAAGCTTTGAGAGGTTGCAGCATTTATTAAACATGCAACATAAGTATTGTTAACCTAATTGTTACTACGGTAATTTTATTAAGTTAATGACATAATTTAGCATAGTTAACGATTTCGACAAACAGTAAAGACTATTTATATTTTTGACATACAACAAATGAAATTATTGCCACAATGCAAGAAATTGCAGCTTATAAAAAGATCATCAGATTCCTCATAGAGACAGCCTACATCCATGGTGTGCCACTGCAAATCTTTGAAAATATCTTTATAACTTTCCAGAACGATAATAGTCATAGACTACAGTTTCGATGAACTTTGCTTTTAATTTGTGTTGTACTCCAAACTTCCATCAGTATCACCAACTAAAATTATAAAATTATAACAAGCTTTCAATGAAGAGTTAGCAGGTATAAAACGTTGTTCCTTGTTGAGCTGATTATTGCCTATGGAGATGAAGCATCATTTTCCGATTATAGTTTCTCCAATATTTTTCTGATGATTGGTGGCAGGCTGATGAGATTAAACGAATTACACAGGACTTCAGGAGGCAGGAACACGATTTAGGCACGCTAACTTCCAGAATATACTTCAACTTGCCCAGTATTTTGTATATGAGAGAATTCTTATCTGAGGCTAATCCATTTCATGTTTGATCTAACAACGCAGGTACAACCCCTCAAAGGCTGTGAAAATCTTTTCTCTAAGATGATTAATATCTACGAGTCGATGTGCCCACATCACATGAGAAATTGGATGTCGAGAAACCTGAAGGGCTTGAAGACCATATAAGATTAATATCAAACGTGTGATTCAGTTATAATGCACGTATAATACTCTACTTTCTCTAACGAACCTTATAGTAGGTATGGGAATCATTGGATTCAAACAACGAGTTTCATATTAAGATTTCACTATAAGTACACGTTTTGGAGTCTCCTGAATAAAAAACATCCCTTTGTGAAGCTCAACATCCTCAAAGGATGCGGCACGAAGATTTCCAAGAAAATCCCCCACCACAAACTCCCTTACATAAAATACTTTTCCTTATTTTTTATTTTCTTAAATTTGCTCTATTTTAATAGAAATAGTATATATTTTAGATATTAAATGACTACTAGAATGGGTACATCGAATTTTCTGAGCATAGCTTGTGAAGTTCACTTCATTCTGAATGAATATTGTACAATTATGTGTAATTGGAAAAGCATAAGAAATAAACAACCTTTACTACTCTTCATCTCAAATACATTTAGTGGCATCAGCTATTTTCAAGGTGTAAGTTGTTATTTGCTTGAATGCTTAATAATTTGTCGTTTTTCAAGAGCTGTGACCGCTCAATTTTTTCTCGTGATATCATGCAGAACGGAATTTCAAAGCCAGTGTATAAAGACCCACCTTTTGCTTCAGTATACAATATCCCTCTTGTACCTAAAGTAAAATGTGTAACGAAATTATTTATGCAAATGCTTATTTCGATTAACAAGAAGCAATAGAAAACACATTTTTGGAAGAATAGTTTGTAGAAGTTAAACACAAATAAACGATAGTAAGTAAGGAAAGTCAAGTGAATTAACACGTAAGAATTTTACTATAACATTATACACTTGTAATTTAGAATACTCCGAATATAAACTGGAGTATAAAATTTATTTTACTAATGTTATAATTTCAAACGTAACAAACTACAATGCAATTATTTTTCTGCGCTTTAATTGGCATGTTGTTTATTTTTAGTTGTTGCTAAGCAATTTCGTTAGGTGAAATCGTTACAAAATTAAGAGTAGTTTAGAAGTGCAGCCTCCTCCAATCACTGTACATGCAGTGTGACATTATAAATGCAATAGCTTGAGCATTTATCCACAAATTTCAAATTTGGTTTAAATATGTACAAAATTAAGGGTTGTTAAATGAAAAGCCTCCTACACATTTTCAGTTCCTAGGGAACCATAGGAATATGGAGTTTAGATTTTATAACAGGTTTTCAACAACATTTGTTCATACATTCCATATTTGGTTGAAAAGGTTACCAAATTAAAGGCAAAGAGCCTTAGAATCAAGGTTGCTGTTGCACATTTCCAAACCAAGGATAAAGGCACTGAAATGTTACAAACTACAGGAAATACTGCAGTGAAATACATATTGACTGCAAACCGGTAGGGGTTGAAGCAGATACACTGTTCATTATTTTTATTTATTTTGTATTACCATTAGAAGTAGAACACAACCATAATGGAACACAAGGGAGTGACCAAAACGCTGTTAATGTTTTAGACTCCTATTCCAAACAGTTGCTGTGTGGTGTATTGTTCTGTGCGTTTGCTTGTCACGTGGGAGACTAGGGTTCGATTTCACACTAACTACTAAGTTTTATGATATTACACATGTTTTTATTGTTTAAATCTCGATTTAGGGCATAACTACGCCTTTTACATTCTCTACCACGTAGATATTAGTTAGAGAGGGTATTTGATACCAACATTTTACCAGAGATAAACGTTATGGACTTCTGTCGATTTTGATTGAAATAGTATATAAAGCAAAGATATTTAAGTTACAAATAAAATGTATATATTTTATTTCTGGATCCTGTGAAGTCCATTTCATTTGGAAGAAATTTTGTATAATCTTGCATAACGTAAATGTTAACGATAGATGAAAACGTACTACACACAAAAAAATGTAAATCTCTTTAAAACATACAATTTATTGCAAATATGTTTTATGTGACATAAACCATTTCTGAGATATCCTTATTAAACATTCGAATTGTCATCATCTTAAGTCCTGTCAACATTCTCTTGTTTCTCGCAATTGTATGGAAACAGCATGAATTTTAAGGCAGCGTATACCGCCCAGTTCTTAAACATTTGATTGTCGCTGTTCCCTTTGTACCTATAATGAAATGTGTAAGTAGCTATTTCTGCAAAGGCTTATTTGGATTAAAATGTAGTAGACAGAATAATAAAGCTTTCGTAAGCATAGTTTGTATACCCACTAATAAACGATAGAGGATAGAGAAAGTCATGTGTAAGCAGCACATCATTTTTTTAATTAATGCCATGAATTCAGAGTTTAAAAACATATCATGTCCCTCGGTATGTGCCTGAAAATGTCAGGGGTATCTAGATAAGCCTTAGAACATCTATCTTTTGAAATAAAACAAAACAAAATCAACCGTTAAAAGTAAATAAAATATTAGGTAATCTCTTATTTTTACAAAACAGCATATCATACAACTGTAATACCCCACACATGCAGGTAGGGCTGCAAATTCAAACTACACATCGGTATATGTAATTACAAAAAGAAATATTGAGTTTTATTTATGGAAGCTGTGGTCGTTAGCATCCCATTCTACATACATTGGGAGTGAAAGGCCGGTAATTTTGCTCAGAGGCCTCTTTATCAGGCTTGAGGTTCTTTTATGTGCCGTAAATCTACGGCACATAAAAGAACCTACGATTTGGAACCTATGTGATGACGCTGCATTATATACTTATGTTGGTATTATTTAAACAACGACATGACAAGTGAAAGTATCTAATAAAGAATGTTAGCAAAGGATGAGCGAATATTCATGGATGTAGTATGTTTAGGTAGACATTTAAAGTAATTTATATGGGGATATTGGTAATAATTTAGGATTTTTTTAATTACTTCCTAAAAATGTACTAAATGCCAAAACGTAAGAGACAAAATATTATGAACGCAACTTAAATGTAACCCTGTGTGTATATTTATGATCTTGTTTAGGAGTTTCTAGCTGGCATATTCGACGTTGCACGGTTAACTTTTAATACTCCAGTGACACATTTCATTTTTCTTACCAGTTCTTTATGAAATTATTGCACGGTGATCTAGAGAGTTTTGATACTGAATCCTCCCCTTATCTCTTATAATTCTAACTTCATACAGTCCCGAAAAATATCGGATGAAAAATCGGGATATTCATGCAAAAGAATGTGAAACTCGGCGTAACATCTGATTTCCGTAATCTACCCCGGACATTCTTCCAAGTTCTGTAAATACTGCTAACGTATAAGTATCCTTTGGTGGTGCAAGAACCCTCGTCGGAATAATCTAACAATTTTTAGATAATTATAGTAGGTTATATGTACCTCTCTACCTTGTTTTTGGTCTCATGGATATTTAGTAAAGTAAGAGTTATATAATATTCACTAATACATAAACCCTTGCGTACTCCCAGGTCACCAAGTTAATTTCTTTACAACAGACACAGTCTGTCTCCTCAGTTAATATAAAATATCGGTTCACTGATTACTGATGTTCACATTTATCTCTCTTTATACAAATATTTAACATGTAGTTCTAACGAACTTGATTACACTTAAAAACAAGTAAATAAACCAAAACTTTCTAATATAAGGTTTATTAGAAGGTTTTGGCATTCAGAAACGTTGATGTATACATCTATAAAATTAGAATAAGAAAGTTTTTCGGAGATTTTGACACTGTTTCGTTACACACACACACACACACACACACACACACACACACACACACACACACACACACACCTACAGTTAGTCGTCCTCCATGGATTGGTGGTGCCGTGCTAGCCTCTAGTTCCCAAGGTCGCGGAGGGCGATGGATTTTTTCGGGCGTAAAAATCCTTAGCGGTGGTCCCGTGTCGTAGATTTAAGGCACGTAAAAGAACCTCAAGCCTGATAAAGAGACCTCTGAAAAAAAGTATCGGTCTTTCACGCCCAATATAGAATGGGACGCTAAGGACAATAGTAGTTAAAGAGCGTCCATAAATAAACCTCAATTTAATTTTTACACACCCGTAGTATTTGATAAATGGCAATTAAAGAAATAAATATAACACAGAATTGATTTTAAACTCTGCATTCTGTTTGTCGAAGTGTTACATCACGGCCATATATACATCTGGCAACAAAATATAACTAGCTTTTTTATACTCTGCGGAGATAGGCCATTATTTATATCCTATGGAGTAACAAGTAACAACTGTTTTTTTCTACTCAATGGCATTCTCTAAAAGTCAAGGCATTCTTCGTAAGTATGTCTTTCATAACCTCAAAATGTTCGTATTCATGTACAAGGGCTTTGTAAATTCATTTTAATCTTTATACAAATTAATAAGTGCTTTGTATCCCGATGTCTGCCATTATAAATTGGAGTTTACAATAATAAGGAATTATCAAAATCGGTTGAGTGAGTTTTGACCCTACATACACAAACATACCCACCCACATCCACACACACACACACACACACACACACACACACACACACACACAGATACCACACATATTTTCTTTTTTAACATTAGTATATATGATTACTTTTATACTAACTTACATTCGTTTTTAGCATTGCTGCGTCTCGTTTTATATGTTATGCATTGTGGATCCTTGTGGTCAGCAAACAATATCGGCTAGATATTGCATTGTGTCGAACAGAAATTTAAACAAACGTTACGGCTAGCTTATTTTTATGTGCTGTCTAAATAGTTGACTTGGATCTCAGCCTCTCCTATATGCACTTGGTATCTACATTAAAGCCGTTTTCTTTTCTTCAAATAGGTACAGGGAGTGTTATATTCAACCCAAAAATTCAATATCGAGATTTCACCTGAAATGCACGTTTTGAGATCCATTCAACCCAGGAAATAGCCTTTAAAAAAGGTCATATCTTAACGTATGTGTGAATAGTAGGGCTAAATATCAAACTTAGTATACAATTTCAGTATTCCAAGAAGACGACATAAAGATTTTAAGAAACCACCCTCACCCAAAAATACCCTCCATAATAAAAATAATCGTTACATTTATGTTCTAAACAAGTTCCTTTGAGCGGGTTTGCTCAAAATAACGTATGCTTAAGATATTTGCTTGTTAAATGCATTTAATATGCATTTCCTGTGAATATTAATCTGTGAAGTCCTCTATGCAAAAAGGTAGATTACGTTAAAGCGCATAATTTACTCAAATATTCCATGTCAATAACCACTTCCGAGACATTCATTGTTATTGGTGTGAATTATCCAACACTTACACATTTGTTTAGTGCTAAGACTGCATTCTTTGTTTCTCATGATCACGCAAAGAGTATGGCACTTCAGAGCCAGCATATAAAGCGTGCCCCTTGCACCTGCACAAAAATCTGTAATTAAACTTTTCTGTAAACCTTTATCTCGATTAAGATGTAAGAGATAAGAGAATAAACTCTACTAAAATAATTTCTAGAAGAGATACCAAAATAAATATTACAGAGTGGAGAAAATGATGTGAATATAAAGTATTTTTGCAATATGAATTAGAAAGCAAATTTTTTTTTATACGATAGATATCGAAATAAACAATAGTCATGTGAGCGATAAAGGCATATTAGGGATGTTTATTTCAGGTTGCACATCACTGATAACGCTATTTTCCTAAACTTCTTAATCAATTTGGCTGAAAATTTTATCTCATGTTTGCCCTACTAAACATTGAACGTTTCGAAATTTCGTTTTGGTATTCTCTTTAATTACAAGTCCATAAAATTCTGCAGACCTATGTCATATGTTCCATACGATGCGAATTTAAAAATAATATTCATTATAAATCACCATGCTGTTTGTCCATTCATAGCACACAAAACCGTCCTATAATATTTCGTCGTCGTTTTAGTTGGAAAGAAAATAATTGTTAAAGGCTTGCTATACTAAATTTGGCTTTCTTTGTTTTAAAAACAATTATAAGAGAATCAAAGGAGCATGCAAAATATATATGGTAATGTTAATCGTTTATATTTCCAGAAGATGCGTGAAAAGAAAACTTTGAATGAAAAATTAATCGTATTGTGTATGAAGTATTTTTAGAAACAAAAATGTTGAGAAATAAACTCAAAATTTGAAATGTTTGAAATTTAAATTCCAGATTGTTACGTGTAAAGGTAAACAATCGAAATAAAAAACAATTGAAATTATTTATTTTGAATATTTTTCGACGCGTAATCCTAATGATCATTTCCCCGAGATTTTCACAAAGTTTCAGTGAAAAGCTTCTGGAGATGGACAACGTCGCGAGGTTACTTAACAACGTTGACTTCCTCGTTATGAATGAATGAAATCCTCGGCTATAGCTGAAGTAATTCTGAATGAGCTAACGAGCTAGCAATTACTCGCCAAGCTTCCCACGTTTATATAAATATATGGTAGAAATGCTGCAGTCCTCAATGAGTAAGTGGCTTGATAGGAGCCGCACTGCTATAGTAGAATAATTTCATTAGCTGGTATTGTGTTTATGACCTCGAAGTATTGAGCGCTGACCCATGTAGCACCAAATGATTTGGAAATGTCCGTATACTTCCTATACGAGGAACATCATTGTCTTTGATTATATAAGCAACCACGAAATACTCCTTTGAATAAGGGATATTGCTCCCAAGCTAAATACTTCTGGGAACCAAGAAATATATGGTTCAACCATTTCACAAGGAATCAATCTTAAGTTAAACGCTTGGAATCAAATGAAAATACGTTATATAACGTCCATTTATAAAAAACATCGGTGTCATTCAATCCCGTGCAAATCTCTGACCAATAAGAGACATTAGATATTCGCATACTCAGCCTAAGCGAGGAACTTTGATTGCATAAAACACAGAGTGTCGATACTGCTGAAAATACACATTTTTCAGTTTTGTGGGCTTGCTGCTTGCTACATTTCCTATTATTAATGTCCAAAAAGCTTGATCGTCGTTAATAAATGTGTCCGGCAGTATCCTGAAGGGTTATGAGTAAGACTCGGAACACGGTGTGCCCTACGATCAAATGAGGCTACAGATATACCGTGAACAAAGATAGCGTACGTGTACTCAGAGACAGTACATCTGTAGTGGTAAGAAGTGTTGTTGAAATTGAACATCGATCCCTTTACTTACGAGTATAACCTTTTTACGTGGAGGAGCTACCAATTGTGGTAACTCCACAACTTCCGATTTAAAAGGTCAGGTTTGATTTTGGAGTCTTCTTCTCCTAAACAATTATCTCCACTACAGCTCAGGAGCTTCATCTGCACCTCACCCTGTGGTCGAGAAACTTATCAGGTATTACCTCTCGGGTCAGGAGGACCTGCAGCTCTGTGGGCAGGAGCGCTACTACCTGAAGTTTAGCTCCTCAAACAGAGGGTCTCTATTACCAAATAACAATCTTCTTCTTCCCTAACATGGCCTTTAGACCTGTTCCGAGGCTAAAACTGCTCTCTCCACCTCGTCCAATATCTCTTCGTCCAAATGGTATATAAAATAGTGCTTGCCATGGTAGTCTCGCAGGTTCCATCCTTAGAACGTGATCTTTCCACTTATTCTGATACCTTTTAGTTTCTCCAGTATGTTTTATTCATCTAATTCATCACTTGCATCTATATTACAGACCTTACAAATCTCCCTTGAGATGCTTCCAATCTTGATTTTTCCTTGTGTTTTGTCACCTATGTCTCACACGCGTATTTCAATGCGGACATAGATGCTATTCTATAGTCTTAATTTAATATCTTTCTTCATATTTCTACCAAAGTGTCGATTGATACATCAGCTAATTATATTATGTTTTATAACATTATAAGCCCTTTTTCTTATAAACTTGCCTCGCTGACATGTATTCTTCCGCGCTATCTTTCCTTCCACTTTCCCCTAATTGGCTAATGTACAACTTTGAATGGGGATGTACAAGCCCAGTGCAATGCAACGTCAGGCGATAAAAGCGATTTAAACATTTTCATTATAGGTGCACGTGATTTCATTATTCTCATAGGCATGTATAAACCTAAGGATCCTATCTATTTGTCAACAAGAATTTACATACATTCCAGGCGCATTAAAGCTGTAACATAATATACCTAATTCATACGATTACGGAAATATAAATTTTACAATTCTCTTGGAAATTAAGATAAATGATTATGTTAAATAAGGAACTACTTTATATCGCACAACAACCTATTCCACGCAGCAGTCAAAGAGCAGCGACTAGTACACGTGACAATTGCGAGATACAGGGCAAAGGTATATGGAACAGTTCTAGCTAAAATTGCTTTAAAATATAAATTAGAGGGACATCGAGATCAAGGAAAACAAATGAAGCATTCTGAAGGCCGTAAAAGGCTGCAACCTCACCTTGTGCAAAATGGTGATAATGTCAAAAAATCCCCCTTAGAATAGTTATCGGTGTCTGATTAGCTTTGAAAACAATATAGATTGTGTTGAAAAAAATAGAACTCAAGAATTCATGTTGAGAGAATTTGGACTTGAGCTTTATCTATTCTATTTAACAAATAACTATAAAGTTTAATAACTGATGAAAGTAAAGGTGAATAAATGTGACTATACACTGGATATAATAATTTCTAGGTTTCATTAATCGCATCAGTGTAAATGGATTATTCTGCTTGTAGCCTACTCGGAGAACAAAAGTTTCATGTTGGAAATATACTATATGTTTTCTATTTAAACCTTTAATCGGCCTCTACTGAAGGTGAGAACGTGTGACGTCTGCGGAGTCAGCCGTATAAAAACAAACAGTTCTAGGGAGGTAGACCTTCTTAGCTTAGGTAGGCAGTTTACCTAGAAGATGGACTACGAAACATAACCCGGTCCTCCAGAGTGGTGGGTGTATGATGTGCTAGTTATCAATTCGCGAATGAAAGAAAAATAAATCTCATAATTTCTCAAGCATTATCGGAACAATTAGAAGTATAAGTATGTATGGAAAAGGACTGCAAAAGAAATATAATAGATGTTATACAAGGTGATGGCTATGACTAAGATTATACACGGTTCACAAGTATGAGAAATAACAAAAAATGTACAGAATATCCTTGCAACATTTTTGTTTCAATCTACTTCATGTTAATATAAATGAATATATACAGAAAGTTTCATTGCATACGGAAAATAGTTTCATTAATTTCGTAGGCCCAAGACTGATAAGTCTTTAAAAAGCAACCTTATTGCGTGTCTCCAGCGTAGTTTTATTACAAATTTTGGTGTAGGTACTGGGGGAGATAAAGGAAACCGAATGTTTCAAAGAGAGTGCTATATGCCGAGCTTAAAATCCCATAGTCTTTTAATAATATCGCGAAAAACAATCGTAAACTGATATTTCGGAAATGGCTGAGACAACAAATAAATTATATGTTTTAAAGTGGTGTACATAATTTGTATTAAGTTTTTACTTACCTCATATGGTTTACCAGTTGTAAGAAATTATAAAAAATTCCTTCCGAATTAAAATTATTTCCTATGCTATTTTCAGAAAAACCAATATATACATTGTATGTTTCTAGTAAATACGAGTATCTCAAATGTATGGTATGTTAATCAAATTAGTTTGGGCCATTTTTTAAACAATCATAAATATTACTATGTGAAGGGTAGTTTAGGTTAAAAAGATTTATTGAAAATGTGCTGTATCGCATCTTTGGAAGATACTAAACTTAAACATGTATCCACATTCATTCTTGAGTTACATTGTAGGCATAGAGGTACGCGGATGTCTTATTATTCGGGCGATGAGCCTCAAAACGTATATTTCCAGTGAAATCTCTATATTTAATTTTTGGGTGAAGTCCAATACTTCCTCTACCTCCTATATTCAGGTACTAAGGAAATTAAAAAAGAATGGACGCGTAGTCAGTCAACGGAGATGAATTTTATGAGATGCTAGATGACTGCCAAGTTGTCCGGGTAGCTTTCCTAAACTCGAATGACGAATTCATTTCATTTACCTCTCCCTGTTCTTCGTAAAATTATTGTACAATGATCTATAAGATTTCTTATGGTGAATCCTTCCCTTTACCCTTATAAGGGTAATTTCGTATAGTCCCGGTTATTCCTAATAACGAATGAAAAATCCCCACATATTCACGCAAAGGGATGTGAAACATAGGTGGAACGTCCGACTTCCTTAAACTCCCCCTACAGTTTTCCAAGTTCTGGAAATGCTGAATGGCCCATAAATACTATTTGGCTGTGTTACAATTACCTACTGGACTAAATTGTTAGATAGTTACAGTTGGTGAAATTTTTAACCTTTTTGCCTTTTCTTGGTCCCGCAGGGGCAAACAATTTCCACATAATACAGAAACGTCATATTCAACGAAATAGAGGTAAAGCTGGTGAATATGTAGATTCCGCACCACCGCCACCAAGTTAATATCTTTAGAAAAGACATATAGTCTGCGACCATCGAGAAAAACAATATTTTCAGTTGCTGATTAAAAACTTTTGGTGCACTGATTTCTAACGTTAGCAATTTTCTCTCTTTAAACAATTATTAACATGACCTGCTACCGAAGTTTAATATAGCCGGTAGTGCCAAGGAAATAGAGCTAAACTTTCTTACATGAGTGTTATTAAAATATTTTGACATTGGAATCGGATGCGCATAGTAGGGTTATAAACAGATTCGATTATCTTTTGTTTTGCTGTTTCTTTATTGCTAAATCGTGGCCATCTACGTATATATTTCTTAAAACGAAGTAACCGCGGTATTTGTCTTACTTAGATATGAGTACACATTCAGTGGAATAACTACAACTATGTTTGTTTTACTTCATGGCATTCTCAACTAAAATTCAAGGTATTGTTTATAGACATATTTTTATAACTGCAAAGTATTTATATTAATGTATAAGATCTTTGTAAACTTTTTAAAATCTTTTAGTAGTTTATGAAATGATATTAAGTGATATTTTATAGCCTCATATCCTCAGAAAGATTTGGGGTTTCCAATGGTGAAAGAATTGCGAAAATTTATCGAATGGTTTTTCAGATTAATACACACCACCCACACACTCAAACTACAAATTTTCTCCGTTTATAATATTAATATATTTGTAAGCGACTGTACGAGAGCTGATAAAATAATAAATAAAGCTATAAGATCAAATTTGAATACATTTTCAATTAACGAAAGGATATGTGATGATAAAATACAATGGAAGCAACAATTGGAAGAATGTCAGATAATGGAATACCAAAGAAAATGGACTATCAGCCAACTGGTAGAAGAGATTTGGGCAAGACCACACATTGATATTAACAGAACGAAACAGGTGAATTCGCCTAATTCCTAAAAGGAGGAGAGAATAATAATGATGATAATAATAATAATAATAATAAGAAGAAGAAGAAGAAGAAGAAGACGAAGAAGACGATGAAGAAGAAGGTTTTAAATACATTTCGATTAATTTTTAATAATTTTAAAATAAATACTGAAATGTATAATGTGAATCTTACTCTAATATGGTTTAAAATGTTTATGGCTTCCATTTTATGTTACTTCCTACTTTAGATGTAATAAAGTAAGGATATTTTAATGGTAAAGGGATTCTTACTTTAACATTACATATTTAAAATTACTTTTTAAAACACCTCTGCCGCTTATATATGATAGGTAGATGAAGTATTGTCTACCAATAGACTCTATATCGAGACACTATATCCAGAATTATACAAGCTTCGTATTCAAGTTTAGCATTTTTTAAGGATGATTTTTTTTTAATTTCCTCCATCCTAAACAATCGTTAACTAAGAATTCCCATTTCTTTTTTCTCCAAAGCGGCTGTAACTAGTGTTTCAAATATCTTATGTCTGAGAAATTCGAATGAAATAAAATGCACATATTGAATTTTCTGAATAGCTTATGAAATACTTTTCATTCTCTTTGAAGTTTTTGTAACTTGTAAGCCATAAAATACAAAATAAGATGTGTGAAATGTATTAAAATATACAATTTTTAGTTTCTGCACTACTATATGTATTTCACTAAAAATTCCATGTGGAGTTTAAACAGAAAATACATATTTTGAAGTCCCCTTAACCCAAAAAGAAAACTTTGAGAAAAATATGTGTTTGTATGGTTGTGCCTGTGTTACAGCCAATTTAAAAAAGCGAAAAAGCAGTTGAGTTAAAAACTTAGTATTTAAGTCAGGACTTTCCAAGAATGCAACACGAATACTTTGTAAACATTTCTCCACCCTAAAGTACCCTTTACATGGAAAATTTTTCATAATTTTATTTTATCCGAAAGGGCTGTAACGATAATGATTAACATAGCGTATGTATATTGAACTTTCTGGGCATAGATCCTGAAGTCTCTTTATTGTAAAACACCTTTGCGTAGTTATTGGTAACCGTAAGAGATGGGCAAAATCTTACTACAAAAATGTTGAGGCAGTATTTTTAACACTTAAATGATATCAGTCTAATTATATAATATAAAAAAATTAATAACAGCCCGCCTTAAAGCAATATGTGTATAAAACAATATATAAAGTGTATATTAAAGTCACTGTATTATGTTTATATTATGTATATTTATAATAATGTTGTGTGAATGTATTACGTAGATTAACAATGTAGGTGCTGTGAGAATAGAAGCAAGCTGCCTTCCGTAGCAAACAGAATTGCAAAGTAGAAGCCGAAAAGTTGCTAACAATAAGGTAACATTGAGGCAATGATGAATTGGAAAGTTTAAAAAGGCTATTGGAGTAGGTTTAGCCAATCAGATACTAGAAACAGAGGAAATATACAAATTCAGGAGGTAGACCTACAAGAAAGCGTAACCAACATTTCGGTATGCTACAGGTTCAGTGTGAGACATAAAAATTCACTACGGCGAGAATAATATAAAGTTTACCTGTTAAAAGTGCTATTAACAATAATCTCACAGCTCTATAATAGGATATATCAGTGAAGTGTTATTTCATCGTGTGAAGGATTAATAAAAGGGAGTGGATTACAATTATACTTTGTGTAAGCCTTGTTCTTTAGTCGTACCAGTCCTACTAAGAGATACATGTTTTGAAAATTACTACTGACGCAACCGAGATATACATATATAATATTTAAATAAATGACATTAAAATGGTTATTACACATAAAACAAACGTGGGGCGAAGGCCACCGGAAAAGTAAACATGGGGCGAAGGTCACCGGAAACTTTGTACCGTACGTGGGGCGAACATTCCAAGAAATAATTTCGCGCAAATTGGCATCCATTACGTCCGTGGTTTTAAACAGCTTCAAATTGACGCCCAAAGTGGCGCAACCGCTACAACAATATAACACCAAGTTTGGGGCCCAACGTGAGGTAAAAAAATACGTAAGCAGAAGAAAAGAAATCAACGAACATCATAGAACTACCAAAATCGACGAAACTACAAGACTTAACTTCAGAGAACTTCAAGAACATCATACAACGTCACCCAAGGACAGCAAAGACAATTCTTTCAGGAGTACGGCGCACGCAGTCAACAAGTTAACTAGAATCTACGAGGGAACACCAGAGTATAAAGGTTTACTTACACAGCCAGAGAAAAGGTCAGAAAGTTTCAATACTATATATTTATATAATTGTCAAGATAGTTACGAAAAATATATTGTTATTTAAATAATTACATGTTGTTAAGAAGTGGAAAATTAAAATTCTGCAATTCTAAACTAAAAGTAATAAGAGAAAATATACAAAATAAAATGGAAACAAAAAACAATGGAAATAAGCAAGTAGGAGAGGATAGGTCAGCCATTACTGATTACAATATAAATTTACAGTCAGAGCTACAGGAAACAAATAGGTTAGATGTAGAAGAACAATCATTTGTAAATTCACAGTTAGGCATAGAAAGAGATAGCAATAGTATGCAAGGTTAATCACCTTTACATATGTTTTACTGCAGCGAACAATAATGAAACAAAAACTATTCCTCACACATCTAGCCAACAAGAGCAGGAAAACTCATCACAACAAAATTTTATGCGCATTTTAAAAGCAATATCTGAAATGAGAGTAGAGTTAAATAATAAGGTAACTGAAACCAGTATAGAATTAAATAATAGCTAACTGAAACTAATACAGAGCTGAGAAAAGGGTTAAGTAATAAATTAACTGAAACTAATACAGAGCAGATAGAAAATTATATGAAAGAAAGCAAAGCTGAAAGTAGAAGGTTAAAAATCACAATCTTCTAAAGCACTTCAAAATGATATAGATTTAAAAGTAAATAAAGGTTGTAAGCAGCTAAAGCAGAAATTGTCAAGTCATATTGATAAAAATCTAACTGAAATACAGTTGAAACTTACTAATACTAAACAGGGTATTTGTAATAAGTTAGATAAACAGGGTGAAGAATTAAAAACAATGTGGGAAACACAAATGCAGATCTTGTACAAATACAAATAGATTTAACAAGGGAAATAAATAAAATGCATGAAATGGCAAAAACAAATGCAGATGCAATTAAAGAAGCACACAAGTAAATGATAGACAAAAGAAATGATACAGTACAAGAAAGTAGCAAAGAAATAGATATACTTAGAAATAGTTTTGAAACTTTAAGTACCAATGTACCAAAAGTAAATGCAAATGTAACTAGTTCTGTAAATGTCAATCAAATGCATGATAATAATACAAGTGCTGAAAGAAGTGTATCACCTTTGTTAACTAATAATACAAGAGATACTACTGCTTTCTCCATAGCATCAGCCTCTCAAACACAAAACAATAATGACATACATGTGCATGTAACAAATCATGTGTAAAGCTATCATTTTGTGCTTAATGAATTACCTTTACCTTATTTTAACGCTTCCTTAAGTCCGGTACAATTTATTCATGATCGTAGAATATTTTAAATTGAAGAATGTGCCTGAAGCATTAAAAATAATACTTTTTAGAAAATGCTTGGATAACAAACCCTTAGAATGGTTACATATGCTAGCAGATAGTGAAATGAATTTTGAGACATTTAAGAGTTTTATTTATGAATACGTTTTGGAATACCACTGTGCACCATAAGATTAGGGCAAGCCTAAGTTATTCACAATATAGTACAGATGGCAACCTGTCAATGACAGATTATCTTATAAAATATGCAGGATATGTCAGATACTTAACTCCAGCCATCTATGAGGAAAATTTTATTAGTTTAATTACCAGACATTACCCTCACCACATACAAAACTATATCCTAATTGCAAGACTCAAAACTATCTATGAGATGACAGAGCTAATATCATCATTAGAACAGAAAGAAAATAGTAATAGTAATGAAATTTGGAGTCCACACAGACGAGAATGACAAATTAGAAGAGATAGGCGTAATGAAATGTCTTATAATACACGATATCACCATGAAAATAGGATAAATAATGAATTTCAGGGTCAAAATAGATTCAATTACACTACCCAAAATATCAGAGATTCAAGACAACAAGGGAGACAGGAACACATAAATTATGTAAGAATGGAAAGGACGAATCAGCATAATTCTAGTTTACCTAGAGGTAATATTCGATTTCAGCATAGAGGAAGTATGCGAAACAGGGGAAAGTCCCACAACTATAATCACACAAACAACACAAATATAGAAGAATATATACGTGGAGCACATTAATATGCGAAGTTATAATTGGATGTAATGTATTAATAGAATTCTCTGCTATAGTTTGATTTTAATTTTTTTAATTTATGAACGCTCTTTAACTACTTCCTTATACTCCCTCTATATTGGGCATGAAAGACCGTAATTTTGCTCAGAGGCCTCTCTATTAGGCTTGAGGTTCTTCTACGTGCCCGAAATCTACAACACGGGACCACCGGCTTTGCTTTACTTCCCTTCCGAAAGAAGCCATGCTAAGGATTTTTACGCCCGAAAAAATCCATCGCCCTCCGCCGGGTAGTTGATTTTAAGAAGGAAAGACTTATACTAAATAAAGAAGAAAAGCATATTTACGTGCCTTTTATAAAATATAAAGTATGTAGAGTGCAAAGAGTGAAACAAGGAAATGCAGTATATGAAGAAGAATGCTTCATACAAATTGTAAATGTTCAAGCAAGTAGGGAAAATAAAGAAAGATTATTGACTCTTAACTTCGATGAACAGAAAACTGATCTTACCAAGGGAAACCGTTATACAGAGAAACCGCTGGTAGAAGAAAATATGTTAAGAGCAGGTATAAAACAGCTATGTAACAGAGATAGAAGATTGGAAAATACACACAATTTCACTAATGACAAATACAATACTGACTGACCGTGGAGAAGGTATTAGAAGCCAATAAGCAAGTATTCAATAAAATTCCAGGACGGTGTACATCATATATTCACACTTTCACTGTAGAAAATGTACCAACATTCAGAAGAAAATAATAACCTACCAGTAAACCTAAGAAACGAGGTTAAAAATTAATAGTCACTATTCTGGAAAATAACATCACTGAGGTTAGCAATTCACAATATATAAATAGTGTTGGTTGGACGGTAAAGAAAGATAATAGTTCAAGAATCACTATAGATGGAACATATTTAAATAAGTTCATGCTACCAGACCACTTTCAAAATGAAAGTATAGAACAAACAAAGGTAATCACATGGTAAATATATTTCTTCTATAGACCTTACAGCTTCATTTTGGCAAGTCGAGCCAGATCCAAAAGTACGTGATTATACAGCCTTTTAAGTTTTTGGATTACAATATAGGTATTGTGTAAACAAGGATGGATTTAAAAAAGCGCTAGTGGATTCCTGAGAGCAATACATAGTATCTTTGGTGACACAGCAGATGATTTTTTAATTAGATACACTGATGACCATCAAATAATAAGTCAAACTTTTGAGGAACATTTAGAGAACGTAAACTAAGTATTAAATAAATTACATGAACCTGGCATATAAAAAAGTCTAAATTCTGTGGCATTCGAGCAGATGAAGAAAGAATAGAAGCCATATTAAAAATACCACCACCTAAAAATATTCGACAGCTACGACGCTTGTTTGGAATTTGGAATTATAAAAGCAAAATCTTTACCAAGATATGCTATAGAAGTAGAACCTTTAAGACAGCTTTTAAAGAAAACAAATAAATGAAAGTGGACAGCAGAGCTACGAAAATGTTTTGAAAATGTAAGAAAGTTGTTTACAAATGCAATACTGTTGGAATGTCCAAGGGATGAATTAGATTGCGAGTTGTACGTGGATGCATCTTGTCAAGGATATGCAGGAATACTAGGGCAAAGAGAAAACATAACACATTTTATGTAATAAGTACTGCTTCACGTGGCCTAACAAATATTGAAAGAAATGCATCAGTAACAATGTTAGAAATATGATCACTTTATTTTTCATTACTTAAATTTAAGACATGTATATTTCAGAAAAGAGTGAAAGTATATACAGATCATATTAGCTTGACTTGCATTCAAAAATGTAGGTTATATAGTGGCAAGTTAGCTAGAATGATTCTCGCTATAATGGAATTTGATGTAGAAATTATACATATTCCAGGGAAAACAAAATAAATTCAATGATTTAATATCAAGAATAAACCACAACAAACAATTTCCTGAAAGATGTTCTAGAAAACAATATGAGATTAAAGTGCTTACGGTAGATATTCCAAATGAAGAAAGAATTGATGAATAAATTTAAAAGTATTAAAGAAGAGCAAGATAAAGACATTAAACTAGCAAGTTTGAAATAACAAGCTGCGAAAATAGAAGAGGCAAAGAGTAGTACAATCGATGTTAAAAATGGTATCTTAAATAAGAAGCATGGAAAGGAGATAAAGAGTTGGAAAACGTATATTCCAACAAGTATGGAATTAGAAGTGATGGAACAATTTAATCTAGGATTAATACATGCAGGTACAGAGAAGACATCCGTAGCTATTTTTGAGAATTTATATACCTCTAAACTAGGGCATAAAGCAAGGAAATACATATCATGTTGTGACCTTTGTCAAAGGGCAAACCAAATTAATGTGGCCTACGAATATACAACAAACTCAGTACTTAGAGATAAACCAAGAGGTTTATTAAGTTTAGATTTGCATGGTCCAATGCCTGTAAGTACATTTGGGTACAAATTCTTATTTTAGGCTATGATGTATTTAGTAAATATGTACGAATACATGCACTCCAGACTGCAACCAGCACAGCATGTTTAAACAAATTAACAAAATTATATTTCCCAGAGGAACGAATAGTTCAGGCTATACTTTGTGATAATGCATCAGTGTTTACCTGTTCTAAATTTATGAATAGAATCAAAGATTTGGGAGTCAAACAGTATCTCTCATCAAGATGTAGACCTAATGCCAGTCCAGTAGAAAGAAAGATAAAAGAAATTTAAAATTATCTACGTGTAGTGTGTCATAACACGCAGAGCAGTTGGTACTCAGACAGAAATATTATTAAAAATCTACTTAATCAATCCGTAAATACAGTAATAGAATTTAAACCAATAGAACTTCACCATGGAAAATTATACAATACTTTGAGCCATAATGTACCAGAAGTCATTGAAGACTAATTAGTTAAATTGCCAGAAAGAGGAAATTTTTTATTTAGCATTTTCAAAGATACAAACAAGGTCCCAAAGAGACAACAAAAACATAAAGAAAGAAAAAGAAGAATTTAGAAAATAAAGATAGGAGATCAAGTGTTAGTAAAGAATAAGAGGTTGTCAAATAAACTGCATAAGGAATATTGGAGGCTTTTTCTTAGTTATCATGGTCCTTATGATATAATACAGGACTTACAAGCGGGTGCCTGGGGTCAGAGGCCCGTCGAGGAGCAGACACTCATGGATCAGACAGAGCATCCAGGATGGGTGATCAGCCCGATGCCTGGTATGGGATGAAGGAAGTAGATGAAACGAAATGTTGGTGAAATGGATGAAAGGAAAGGTGATGATGGAGCAGTTGGTGGAATGAATGGCGGGGGAAACTGGAGAACCCGGAGAAAACCCGCCCAGACGCCGCTTCGTCCACCACAAATCCCACATGCAGGTCCCTGGGATTGAACCCGGGCCGCCTCGGTGGGAGGCGAGCGGTCTAACCACTACAGTATAATATGAACAAAATCACTTAAATAATGCAAGGTACTATTTATAATATCTTTACTAAATGTAACCAATTGTAAATATAACAAAAGGAATTATAGATAAAATGATGCAATAGAAGAAAATCCACTGTTAGTAAAAAACACATTAGAAATCTGAATAGTAACTACATTTATAATGTATAATATATAAATTGTTATAAATTGTTAGAAATATAAATATGTTTAAGAAATAAGTTATAAATGAAAGGCTAACAAGTGTTAATATGCCTAATTAAGTAATAAATATGTAGCAAATAGGATACTTAATAGTGGCTGGGGTAGTAAGTAAACAAACTTTACTCAGGTCATTGAACACCAGATCATTGACCTTAAAAGTGTCAAAAATATAGCAGACCAGAGATAAACTATTCTGCTACGCGAGTGTTGTGAAAAACCAGTGCATGTTATATAAATAGTGACAGTAGAAATAGCAAGTGTTATAATAAAAAGGTTATGTTTCTTTTCAGGAGACTTTCAGAAAATATTTAAAAATTTAAAAGAACATAATTTTTAAATATTTCTAAAAGGGGGCAATTTGAGGCAGTATTTTTACATTTAAATGGTATCAGTCTAATTATACAATATAAAAAAATAATAACAGCCCACCTTAAGGCAATATATGAATAATATAGTATATAAATTGCACATTACAGTCATTGTATTATGCTTATATTGTAAACAACCTAGGAAACACTTGACACCCTAAAGCACCAATTTTAAGAACTTTATTACTTAGGTCATTTTAAAGAAGTTTTATTCAGCGTGACATTACTAATTACTAACTTCTATTTCTGTAGTACTAAGCTTAAAAGCAGTCGCATTGTAGAATGCGCCACAAGTATTAGTAATTTTCTCTACGTTGTCATTTTCTTTCTTAACTGGGCCCTCTTAATAATAATTGAAAATATTAGGCAAACTCTTAAAATCCGCCTTAGTCATCATTGGAAAATTCACTTTAAATGGGGAGCACATGTTGGTACATTCGGAAATTAAATAGCTGATAAATTAGCTAAACAAGCAACAGAATATAATCATATGAAGACCTCTAGAATATAATGTATAGGAAGATACCAAAAAGCAAATAATAGAAACGAAAGAGAAAGAAAATTGTTGAAAAATGGGGAAGGATATGGTAGACACAACAGGAGCGATTACCAAAAGATTCTTACCATCAGTGACAGGTAGAATGAAGATCAACATTCCAATTACAGCAAACTTAACAACGATGTTAACTGGACACGGGAACCTCAGATTGTATTTGTACAGCTTCAGGATATTGGCAAGTCCAGGATGTCCTTGTGATAGCGGAGACCATACAGTTGATCATCTTCTGTGGGAATGCTCGTTATTAAACCGACAACGCAGCATATTCAGGACAGTTAAAAGTGTTAGAAACTGGTCAATTAATGATTATAATGATACAATTCAAAACACTTGACATCATTTATGCGTTTTGTTAGACTATTTTGAACAGTTTTAAGCACAATAATACAACATTCTCAATAATAAACATTATACAGGTGATCTATGAAGAACTGACCATTTCTTTCTTTCTTTAATTATTCTGTTCGAAATTCACTCAGTGCCCCAATTTTAGCACCAAATTAAGCAGCATGTTCTGGAGTTTTGATTGCCTGTCACTAGATGCACAGATGTTCATGTTTTATTTGTAATTGTTAGTTTTATTGTGGCAACTATTTTTCAGATTTTTCTCTAATCAACGTGAAAATGGAGTACACTTTAAATGAACGACTCTTCTTTGTAAAGCAATACTGGATTACGAATTCAAGTACAGCTACTCAAAGGGCATACCAGAGAGAATTTGGTGTTCGGAATCCTCCCTAAAGAAACACAACACTGGAACTGGTAAACAAATTGGAAACAACTCGATTTCTGGTGAGTTAAAAAGGCAAAACTCGTTCATCTAAGCTTACCACGGTTGTTGTTGACGTAAGAGCACGGCTGAATCAGTCACCCAAAAAATCATTAAAACGTTTGTCGCAGGAGACAGGGTACACTATCCAATATGTCAGAGAGCTGTGCAAAGTGCAGGCATAAAGCCGTATAGGATTACGGTTGTTCATCAGTTACAGGAACCAGATAAGGATAGAGGACTGAATTATTGTCGTTGGTTTAAGGCGTTCATTGTGCAAAATTCTGCCATATTGTCGATCACATGGTCCACAGATGAAGCATGTTTACATTTATCCGACTATGCACCTATGCATCCGGTTAAAATCGGAGTTAGCTGCGCAATATCCGCACAGAGAATAGTGGGACCAACTTGTTTTAAAAACAATGTGAACAATGCAGAGTATCGACGGATTTTCAAGGAATTTTCTGAGCAACTAGACGATGCAGAGCTGGGTCAGATATTTTCAGCAGGACGGCGCTACATGCCATCATCAAATGAATCCATGGCACTAATTGCAAGTTTCTTTGACGACTGGACAATTTCCAAGAACCTGTGGCAACCGAGATCTCCGAATTTGACATCCCCGGACTTCTTTCTATGGGGTAACTTAAAAGACAGGTTTATGCCACACGCCCCCAGACATTGGACGATCTGAAGCACAACATTGCACAGGAGATTCAAGCTATTGACAAGAGACCCCTCCAACGAGTGGCCAGTAACATGGAACGACGTGTTGAGTTGTGCCTTATGCAGGATGGAGGACATTTTCAATATTTGCTATAGAGGTAAATAATCTCCCAAAATTCCTTTGCATTTCAGATATAATAAGTTGTCGCTAGCATAACTCGTATTGAAACAATTAGAGATAATTGTGCCAGTTCTTCATAAATCACCCTGTATATTTATTTTAATTTGTTAAAAAAATAAATATTGAAATTTAAACACATTGTTAATAATAATGTCTACACCAAAGTTAATTTTTCATTAAAATAATCTAACTTACGTGTTTCTATAAACCATGTTATTGGACATGGTGTTAGACATAAATAAATTTAAAAACTCCCACGAAAAAATGCTAGTTTCATATTGCATTTAATCCTTGTAATAGACGACATTTGTATCTACAATTACTCCAGTTCATTGCTTCTTTTAGCTGGGTATTGTAATAAGTTAGGTAACCTTGTACAACAGCATTCAAATCTGTGCCTTGCGCAAGTGTAACTGGGTAAGCAGATTTTTTTGTAATTAAGAGTTACGGTGCTAAAATAGTCATTACATATTTCAGATGAAATGAGGAGGTACTGCGCAACACACATACGCACACACACACTGCCCCGCACACCATACATCTATAATTATCTCTTGCAAATATGCAGGGACCAGGTTCCACAACTACACAAGCTCCAATTGCCACCCACATAAATATTAATGATTGCAAAATCCACCAAATTAGTCTCCAAACTTGCTAGAACTGATAGCAAATACATTAAAATGTATTATATTCCTGTTATATTTTGAGGTAAATAAAAAAGAATGCAGTATTAGTACTCAGAACTACACATTCTCTCTCACGAAATGTTAAACATGATTCCGTTTGATGATTTAGAGACAAAATGTTATATCCACATCATTCTGAGCAAATAAATGAAGCGAAAAACTTGTTATCTTCCAAAATGCCTAGAATATTAGATTTTACTTTCTCTGTTACCTATCTGGCAAGTACAGAAAGTATTGCATACCAACTAAAATTATATATGTAGACTTGAGAGGAAATACATGTTTTGAACTTTCCTAACCCTAAAAGGCAAGTTTTAGAAACAGGTATGTATTTAGTAGTTCTCTAAAAAAATTAACCTTATTGTACCAAATGGTATGTTAAGGCTATAAACAATACACAAATTAAGTATTTGCATTTTGTAAAAACAATCGAAAGTTAAATGGAATGAAAATTAACAAAGTTAGAAAAATAAAAATTTCAATGATGCGTGCAAATGTTTAAATACATTACAATGAACATAGAAAACGTCAACGATAAATATTCCTTAACAAAAGGTATTTAAAGGCTTATGAAAATTATTAGAACAATAAATTACGTGTGATTTTAACAAATAACGATTCCTTTCAAAAAAGGGATAATAAAAAAATGTGTTTTACAGTTTGAATATTTCAATCTTGTATATTTCAAAATAAACATTAAATTTCCCATGAGCTGACATTATCTGATTAAGCTGAAAATTGGACATAATGTATTTACATTTTAATTTATCCTGTACAGTGGGAAAGAATAGTTCCTTTGTTAAAGAACCATTTTTGTCTTTGATCCATTTCTCGTTCCAGTGAGTGATCAATCTTCTTCTAATAAAATTTTGACATATTATATCGGACATTTTATTTGATTATCAATTAAGCCGGAATGGGAGGTCTAATTGGCCAACTGGTCAGTTCTTTCGTTGCCCTCAATAACAGAATGTCCTTTTAATCCCCTGAAACATGTATGTTCCTTGCATTTTGAAATATATTCCCAACTCTTACAAAAATTAAATTGAGTTTTATTTATGGACGCTCTTAACTGCTGTGGTCCTTAGCGTGCTATGCTATATTGGGCGTGAACGACTGGTAATTTTGCTCAGAGGCCTCTTTATCAGGCTTGAGGTTCTTTTACGCGCCGACTACGACACGGGACCACCGGCTTTACTTTCCTTCCGAAAGAAGTCATGCTAAGAAGTTTTACGCCCAAAAAAAAAAATCCATCACCCTCCGCCGCGTTTGAACCCGCGACCTCGGGAACTAGAGGCTAGCATGTTAACTACTACACCACGGAGGACGACGCGATCCTTACAGCATTACTCTTCAAGTTGTGTTTATCATTTAGGCAATTCAACCCTGCTGAGTCGCTGAAAATATCTACACTTGTATTATCTGAGCACCATTCCACTGCTTTCAATAAAGCGAAGAGTTTGGCTTGAAAAACTGTGCAATATGATTTTAGTTTTATATGCCGAGTGTACAACTCTCTTCCTGCATATACTACAAAGACACAGCCCACCATCGTGATGTCCTCGACAGTGCCAGATCCGCCAGTGTAGATACAGTGCTTGTATCTTGTGTCTGTGTGTGTCCATGTGTCTGTGAAGAGCATAATTCAAAAGCAATTGTTGAGGACCAAACTGGATATTTAAGTTCAGCATCTTTCAAGGATACGGCGCGAAGATTTTTAAGATAATACCCCTACCTCAAACTACCCTTTATATGGAAAAATTTTCTTTCTTTTTCGATTTTCTCAATTTAAAAATGCTGATAAAGTACAATTTGATTGAGTAAAAATCCAATTTGCTTGAGTAAATAAATTTGTGTTTAAAAGTATATCAGCGAACTAACAAGGCATGCATCTACTTCGTGTAAAAATTTCCGCCTGATTCTTGAATAGGTGCTGAGATAACAGGTCATACATTTGGGATAAGGATTTTAATCTACCATTCTTAGTCACATACAACATTCGGAAACAGCATTCATGCATTTAGGCGTGGTAAAGTGATCTTTTAATGGAAATAAAAAGTGAACAGCAAGCATTAAATCAGTATCTACATCATATGTAGACACGCAACATAGATTATTTCGAAAATGGCCAATGCTGTGAAAAAATTGAATTGATACCATGAAAAGTTTGAACAATTATTTATTTTTAGAATGAAATTGTAATTTTTATTTTAAACTATATAAATAATTAAAATAAAGATATTTTAACTAAAAACGCCAAAATTATTCTAAGATACAAACATATATTCATAAAATTATTTTTGTAAATTAATGAAAAAACCAAATAATTTAAATCATCGTAAATATATATTATTCCTTTTGGTATTTATTGAAGTTTTTGTTCTTGAGTTATGCTAGACCCTATCTTATTCTACTCCTTATTTTTTGGGAGAAGGGATTTAATTGTCCTCAAAAATGTAACTTCGGTGAAACTTAATATCGGATCTTTGAGGGAACGAAATAGTTTTTTTACCTACCATAGGCACATAAAGTAAAAACATAAAATATGTTCGAGATTATGCAGCAGTAGCAACAATTTCTGAAAGCGTAGATTCTGATATCTAGAGCTGGAAGGCAAGAGGGAAGTGTCGATTTTAACTTTTTTCCTCTCTTAAGTAACAAGTTGGCTGTTTTCTTGCTTTCCATAGCAGAATGTTGGATGCTTCCTAAGTGCAGTAAATGATTCAGAGTGGTTTCCAAATGCAGGGAGAAGAGAAGTGGTTTTTAAGTGGGAAGGTCGGTCGTTTGGTGGTGGTTTTCCCCTTTCCTCGCCCGGGAGTTTAAAGAGACGGATTGTGAGAAGATGTGTTCCATCTTGACAAATGCATCTTAAGTGTACGGACATTTTCCATTAGACGAGGTCTTGGGCAGGAGCTTTTTCCTTGCTTCGGATTGGTGAAATGGGATGAGCGGAACTAAAGAAATAGCGAAAACCCTCTCGCGCAAGATGGAGAGTTGGAATCTTCTAATAAGAATGGGGTAGGGGAGGAGACCAACCAGTTTCAGATGGGGTAGATAGAAGAACAAGTCTTGGGGCGACGTCACAGGAAGGAGATTCTTGCTAATTCCAGACTGATAAAAGTTTCTGTTCCAGAATCTAAATAAGAACCATCAGAGGCTAGACTTGCTACTACAAACTTCCAGAAGCTTGAAGGTTTAATGAAGGCTTTCGTATTTGGAAATATTATTTATAAAAAACACATTGCTATGTAACAATCATACAACATTCCTTTTATGCTTTAATAATAATTTCAGAGACTTTTCTGGGTAAGTAATTTCCGTAACGTTAAAATACACCATAGAATTGGAAATAAATTTAAAGAATTGAGAAATGCTTTTAAAAGAAACTTTGGAGACACTTCGTTTTTCAACACTTAAAATCTTTTTTATATAATAGTTCTGCACGATTTATGCTAATAAAATGTAAAATATATAAAAAGTAGAAAAGTTCAGTGACATGGTCGGGGATTCAACCATGGATCTACGGCTTGCCAATGTTGCTCCTCTAAGCTACCGGTCATGAGAGATATTTGATATCTTTGCGGGTATCTCTTCACAATAGATAAAAAAGAGCATTAGCATGGATACTTGGAGATAAGCATTTTCAAGGACGGACACTAAGATTTCCCCCCCCCCTCCTGCATAAAAAAGAATACTCACCCTCAACTACGTTTACGTGGAAAATATTTATTGTATTTTGTTTTTTTAATTACTAACATTTTTACTAAACTACTATATGCTCAAGATATTCGTATGAATAATAAAATGTACATCTTAATAATTTTGGAAATAACTTGTGCTAAACATATAACTAGGAAAGAGGTATTGCTGATCAATTGAAAAAAAAACTGTAAGGAGATACCTAGGATTTTTGAAAGGTTTGTGATCTCTATTTGATAAAATCTAATCACATTTTTAGGTTATGGTTAGATAAACTTGATGACTAACACTATCAGGTTTAATACAATACTCCCGTATAAATATTAGGGGATAAATTTTTATTAAAAGCTATACAAATTTGATCCCTGATTTTAAAATTAGTACATGTTATTTACCTCTAAAGGTATATGTGCTTCGGATGTTAACTACTTAAGCTAAAGAATAATCTCTTTCTATAACACCTACCTACAGTGGGTAGAGGAAGTACTGTATTCGACCCCCGAACAATCAAAAAATACATTTTTAGAAAATATATCCATCTGTGTGGTATGAACAGTACAAGTCATAAACCGAAATGCTTAGAGAACTTTATTTGATTCAATGTCTTACAAAAATGCAATACGAAGAGTTTTAGTAGGCTTATCTCACCACAAACTGCTCTTTACTTGCAAAATTTTTCGTTATTTTTTATTTTCTCAAAATGACTAACGATTATGAATAAAATGCATATCTTAAATATATTTATATGACAAAAAAGTGTATACGTAAATGTTTATAATTGTAATTAATTTTGTATATTTTGGTATAACTGGTAACCGGTAAAGAGTCGACAAAGGCTTGTTACAAAACAGAGATCTCATTAAAACGTCTAAATACGTTTTTTGTGTTAACAATTTTCAGATATTCATTGTTATAGTTTGAAATTTCAAATCCTTTTTTAAGTGCTAAAATCTCATTCATTTGGTTCTCGTGCTCTTGCAAAGAGTGAAATTTCAGAGCCTACATATAGTACCCGCCTTTTAAAGACTATCACTTCAACCTCCTGTATCCCCTTTGTATCTTCAATGACAGGTGTAATGAAACCATTTCTGTGAATGCTTATTTCAATTAACATGAAGTGGACCGAAAAATAAGTTCCGTAAGAATATTTTACAGAAGATATATAAAAATAAACGAAGTGGCTAGAGAAAGTCATGTGAGTGTAACGCATAAGATTTATTGAAGTGTAATGAGCTAAAGTATGATACCTAAGATACTCTATTTCTAACTCGTTTTACTTTCTCTCCTCTATAGTAGGTAGAGGAGGTATTGTATTCCACCCAAAATTCGATTCAGAGCTTTCATTGAAATACACCTTTTGAGACTTTCAAATAGGCTGTGTGTGTATCTGTGAACAGTATAACTCAAAAATGAAAAGTCTGTTAAATACCAGCATCTTCCAAGGATACGACACGAAGATTTTCAATAAAATCCCCTACCCCAAACTACCCTTTACATGGAAAGATTTTCCTACGTTTTGATTTTCTCAAAAGTGGCTCAACCATTTTGATTAAAACACAATACGTTTGAGCTATTTTCATGAAAAATAAAATATATACCTAAATTTTTCTGCAAATAGCCTGTGAAATCCTCTTCATTGGAATGCCTTTTGTATAGTTTTATTGATAAAACTATACAAAATCACACTTGTTAAATCACACAGTTTATATCAAATTAATTCTTTTTCAGGGTTAACAATTTCAGAGATATTCCTTCTTATTGGTTTAAATGTTCAAATAATTACACTTTTCTCAAATATTAAGTCACTATTCTTGGGGAAATGCAAAGATCATATAATTTCAAGGTCGTTTTATCTACTGTATCCTACAACGAAATTTGTAAATGTGAATAAAATACTTAGCATGGCTTTCTTCGTAAGGTAAGTGAAGGCGATGGTCCCGTGTCGTATATTTAAGGCACGTAAAACAATCTCAAGCCTTATAAAGAGGTTTCTGAGAAATACTTCCGGTTTTTTATGTCCAATATAGAATGGCATGCTAAGAACTATAGTAGTTTAAGAACGTCCATAAATAAAATTCATTATTATTATTGATTATTATTACGTAAATGTCAAATGAAAATTTATCTGAATGAACAGGAAGTGGCCAGAATAATAAGCTTTTTAAAGAATAGTTTATAGAACAGTTAGCAAATGCTCATGTCAATTAAACATCAGATTTTCTTGTAAAAAATTATACTGGGAGTTATTCACAACTAAACTGAATATGTTACAAACATTACAGATACACTGAAGAATTACTGAGTAAAATCTGTTGTGATACATTGGCATACTTTCTCTATCCTCTAACGTTTATTAGTGGTATAAAACTATTCCTATTAAAACTCACTACGTTTTAATCTAAATAAACCTTTGCAGAAACAGCTACATTATACATTTCGTTATAAATACAAAGAAAACAGGAATAGCCAAACATTTAAGAACTTTACGCCACATGCTCGCCTTAAAATTCCATACTGTTTCCACAATCGCGAGAAACAACAGAATGTTGACAGAGCTTAAGAGGATAAAGAAGTAATGAACAATTCGAATCATTAATAACGGATATCACGGAAATGACTTATGCCATAAAAAATACTTGTTTTAAATAAATTGTGTGCTTTAAAGAGATCTACAATTATAGTGTAGTACGTTTTCGTCTATTGCTTAACGTTTATTAGTTATACAGAATATAAAAAATTCCTTCCGAATAAGTGTGATTATTCCCAGAAAATTCAAGATATATATTTTATTTTTAATGTAAATATCTTTAGTATATGATATTTTAGTGAAAATCGTTAGAGCCATTTTTTAGAAAATCAAAAATTTTGAAGAATGTTCCATGTAAACCTTATTTCGGGATGCGGGGACTTTCTTGAAAATCTTCGTGTCGCATCTTGGATGATAATGAACTTAAATACCAAGTTTGGTACCTATCCGACTTTCCGTTTTTGAGCTACCTCTGCTGCTCACAGACACACCCGGACCTTTTTTACTTTCTCTACTACGTATAGTAAGTAGGGGAAGTATTGCATTCCACCCAAAAATTCGATACCGAGATTTCACCGGAAATACATGTTTTGAGACCTCCTGAATCCAAAAAAAGCATTTTTGGAAACATGTCCGTGTGTGTGTCTGTGTGTGTGTCTGTGTGTGTGTCTGTGTGTGTGTGTGTGTCTGTGAACAGCATAACTCAAAAACGAACAATCGGATAAGCACCAAACTTGGTATTTAGGTTCAGTATCTTCCAGAGATGCGACACGAAGGTTTTCAAGAAAATCCCCCCACCCCAGACTACCCTTTACATGGAACATTTTTCGAAAATTTTAATTTTCTCAAAAATGGCTCTAACGATTTTGATGAAAATATCATATGTTTAAGATAATGTCATGAGAAATGAAATGTATATCTCGAATTTTCTGGGAATGTCTCCAAAAGTATTCTTCATTGTGAACGACTTTTGCATAACTGGTAAACCATAAGAGATAGACAAAATTTTACTACACAAAAAATGTAGATCTCGTTAAAATACACCACTTATGTCATATACATTTCTTTTGTTGAGTGAACCGTTTTCGAGATATTGCTTGTTATTCCCTTAAATTTTCCAATACTTATACTTTTTCTCAAATTCGTTATTCATTTTTTTATGTCCTGGACTTGCAAAGAGAATGGAATGCGCCGCATAGCAACCAGCGTTAAAATTTTTGACTATCGCTTAAAAGCTACCATATTCCCCTTGCATCTACAAGAAAATTAGCAATAAGATTGACATCTCGATATCTCGATTAACATAAAGCATATGGAGAATAGGCGTTTGTAAAAATAGATTGTACAAGAGTAGAGAAAGTCATGTGAGTGTAACACATCAGATTTTTTAAATATGCTCTTTTTGGATTCGGGGGCCTCAAAACATATATTTCCGGTGAAATTTCGGTATCGAATTTTTGGATGAAAGGCAATATCTTCTCTACTTACTATGTGCGTAGTAGAGAAAGTAATGAAAAATAGATCTAATACTAAAGGAATCAAATTACGGAATGTGTTTCAATGCGTTTAGTTAAGGATATCATTAAGAACATTTACTACTAAAATGAAAATATGCAATGTTAAAATGCTCTTGTTAAAATTATCCATGGATATTTACATATCAACAGAATATATACCATGCTGACCAAATCTAAATTTAAACGCTGACAATATCTTAAAAAATCAAATAAACAAACAATAAAATAAAATGAAAAGTAAAATGCTATATTTAAAATTTAGTATAACTTCTTAAAGTTTCAAACCAATTGGAATATGCCCTAGCTAATGTTAATGCCATTTGTTTTCATCAGTTAGTCTACTGAATATTTAGGGTCATTGTGAACCGAATGTAGTAGCTACAGATGGCGGTAGGATACGTCGCAACCTCAAGCGACATCGGGTGAGAAATCAAGGCATTACTTTGATATGTAGTAGTTAAACATCTTGTGCAGAAAAATTATTTTACTTTTGTCTATCGCTTACCTAAGCTGGAGGAAGCGTTTCATACCTACTTATAATTCTACTCAAGAATTCACTGAAAATGTACCTTTTGAAGTCTGATTTCAAAACAACATTTTTAAAAATCGGTCCATGTTCACACTAAGTAGGTAACCTCCAAGGATGCAAGACACAGATTTTCAATACTTTCCTCTTCTAAATGGAAAAGATGCGTTTTCTTCCTCAGAAATGCTTCAGGGATTTGAATTTAACATCTACGTTTCAGATATTGGTACGATCTAGGTCTTACGTAAAGAACTAATTAACCCTTTGCTCTCACTGAAGTTTATCTAAACGGGAAACAATCATATACAGTAATTTACTACAGGAGAGATATTGATGTCAATAAATTATAGTTTGCATTGAATAACATTTTGAGGAGGATTATTAATTTCGGAAATCTTCCATGTTGCAAAAATACTCTCATATTTTGGCTTACAGTGCAGATTTTAACTAAAGCATCCATTATTCCATTTATCAGCTTGTGGTTTTGCATTTTGAATAGCAGTTGACTGCTGTATCAGCTTGCTTGTGCTAAATTGTGTTTATTGAAGTTAGCATCCTTTAAAATTGAAGTTATGTACATTCTTTCTGGGCTGTGAACTCTTGCTACCCAAATTCTGATTACTGCGGCGTTATTCATGGTATTATTGCGAAGTCACTAGAAAAATACCCCACAAAGAATTGTATTTTGATTACTGTTCCATATTCTGAGACAGTATATATATACTAATTCAGTTAACCAAGACGAATAATCTGCATATATCTGTAAACAAAACCAAACTAAAGGCACTCACATTGACAATGAATATAAAATATCTGAAATAATAAACAATAAACCAACTGAAAAAATAAAAACATTAAGTTATTTACGATATAATATCACGCTCATAGGAATGAGAATTTGGAAATAAAATTAAATAGATTTAAACAAATGTGCTCCACAATAAGAAGAATCTAAACAAAAAGACAAGGAAAAAGAACAGGTGGTGATACCAATCTTTCTTTAGGGCGCCGAGACATGGAAATTGACAAAAAGAATGCTAGAATGAATAAAAAGAGAAACACCAACTTTTGAGCAGAGCTAAATATTTATAGTTTAAAAGAAAATCGTATATAAAATAGAAATAATTAATTGGAAAGAAGACAATTTATTGAGAATGGAAGATTCGAGAATACCAAGCAAATGTTAAGACTTTAACCGAAGAGGAAAAAGAAGATTTGGACGTTCATCTCAGAGATGGAGAGACCAGGTTTTTTCTCAAGAGGACGGACAGCTCAGTGATGAACTAAACCATGAAGTTGTTGATCATGGGTTATAAAGATATGTTTTTTCAGATAAAATGACAGCAAGATTGCTATAACACTGTATTGGATACCGAACTATGAGACTGCTTCTTTTTTCTTGTTTTAGAATCCGGTATCGCACGGATCTAAGACGCAGTTTTTGGCTTTAGGAAACTGCAAACTTTTGGCCTACAGAATACGACGCTCATAGCCCAATCCAAACCCCGTAACCGAATATTGAATTCAACGATTTTAAGGCATTTAATTACTAATGGTTGAAAACCTACCTCGTAAGTTTTGAATAGTTGAACTGAAAAGAAGTTTGAGGAGAATCGCTATGGGGTCATTATAGCAAAGCGGTGAAATAAATGACAAAAAGCATATAGAAAGGTGTCAAAAGAAGAATAGTAGACATCAGATGACAGTAAATTCAATCGGATTGTAAAATTAATCCTTGTATAAGGTTAGCAAATGAAATAAAATTTAATTGGGGTAAAGAGGCATATGTACTTAGAACGAAAAGAAAAGGAAAGGAAAGTTCAGGAATGCAATGGTTTAAACTGGGAGGCTGGAGGGCAAAGAAAGTAACTGATGATTCCGGCAGAAGAGTTTGCCATTCTATGGTTTGGATGAAGACTGGGTATATATTTTGGCGGATTGTTCACAGTGGAGGAACCAGGGAAAAATTAAACTGAAAGAAAAGTTTTGAAGACCTGCTATAAGGAGATTGACATTTTGCGATCTACTGGCTGACCAGAGGAACTAGTAATATTTCGGATATTTCTTGGCTAAAGTGCGCGGAGCAGATCAAATCTTATCATTTTCTTTCCTTTTTCTTTCTTTTCTTCTTTTTCTTTTGTTTCCTTTTGTCACCTTTATCTTTGATCCTAAATATGCATGTACAGTCAGTGACCCATGTGCTATTTGTGTAATAACTTTAATAATTTGACACTATTAAATATGTATCTATTTTCTCTTATATATCTATATATTTATTTTCCCTATTACACATCTAAGTAGGGAAGAGTTGCATCTCATCCTAAAATTTTGTTTCGAAATTTCATTGCAAACATGTAATTTACGATGAGACCTCTTGAAGAAAGAAAATTTTAAGTTACAATAATGTGTATGTGTGTATCAGACACCGTTTAAGAAGCAGGGCAATGATTTTAAAGGAATTTCACCCTACCAAGTGTCCCAATTCATGGAAAATACTTGGTTGTTTCTTATTTTGATAAAATTAGTTATAAACAATTTAAGTATAATAGGTTTGATGTATTGGCATGGCGAACATATACAGTTATGACATTTGTTGAAAACTACCTCGAGAGACATTGCTAATATAGCAAAACAATTTAACGCAAAGCATATATATATATATATATATATATATATATATATGTCATAAATGAAAATCCCAACCCATTTCAAAAGTTGTTATAAATTACCGGAAATATTCACGTTGGCAGAAAAACGTTCGAGGTCCAAACACATAGTCAGAACTAACACTAAGATGAAACAAATTTCTGTCTCGGTTCTGAAAACATGGCATTCCTTCCGGTTAATTTATTGCATGTTTTCAATGCAGAGATTTCAATTGGCTGTTAACTTTAAATTTTTCATTTATCCTAAGCTTATATTACATAGTGCTTAACACTACAATTTTTAAGGATATTCAGTTCTTAATTAGTGATTTACACTTTTCAAGTTTCTTTAAGAAATTATAATGAGCATATAATTGCGATTATAGCGTTCTGACCATTTCAGTGACCAAACGAAACCTAAAAATGGAGGTGCAAGGTATATGAAATAACATGTAAAGTTTTAGAAATTGAGTTTCTTGTATTTTTTATTACATTTTTAAAACTTTAAAATATTTCTCGTAATGAATTTTATTCTATTTTTTTTAAATATTCAGTATACCTATACATTGTTTGATACGCCTTTTATTGACATCCAGCATAGTTTGGAATTTAGGTTATTAATAGTTTGAAATCTGATAGATTTTTTAACAAATTAAAAGCATTCTAAATTAAACATTAAATTTAAAGAATGAGAATTAAAGGTTGATTTTCTATTATAATTTGGTTGAACAAATTTTTAATATAATGTCAATTAAACTAGTTGAAATTTACAGCAATTAGGAATTTCAGTACCCTTAACTTAGCAGTGAATAATATATTTGTTTATAAATTATGAATTCTTACTGATCAAAAGAAATATTTGTAATTGTTGGGTGTTTGTTTTTATTTTCAGCGCAGTGGCAGTTGTGAAGCCTGGAGCAGAGAGAAATTGGAATACTTCTGAAAAATGCACAGAAATGTCATTTACCGCCCAAATTCTATGCCCGTCTTTGACATACAAATTCTGATTTGAAATTCAAACTTAAGGTGAAACGATAGTGCAAAAAAGTTTTTATTTTTGTTGGCTGAGCACAAAGTGGCCAATTATGATGTCTTCTACAGAAATTTAATCTATAATGTTTCACAAGTACTTTGTACGATTAATTTTGTAAATATTCTGTGGTTAAAAAAGAAAATCAAACATTGCAAACGAGGTATTCAGTGTTTCAAGAATTTTTTCCAATCATTGCAAAATTAAAACGTGACTCTGTAGTGTAGCGATTGGTTTTTAAATCCAAAAGTGCTGGTTTCGTTTTCCGGAGGAAGGGGCAGTATTTGATTAGGATTATTCCAAATGTTCCTCAGAATGAATATGAGAGTTAAATATTAAAATCAAAAGTAATAAAGCCGAGAATTGTCCACCTTCATGGCGTGAGGGTAGCGTGTGCGCCTTACATTCAAGTGGTCCTGAGTACGAATCTGCATTGGGCTGGATGACCTGGATGACGCTTTACTGCGGTTTCTCCTTATCCCGAAAACATAGAAGTCAGACATCTCTAAGAATACCGGGCTCATTTCAGCAAACATTTCATACATTGAAAAGGTAGAATCAGACTCAAAAATTCAGAGCCGGGATTTAAACCAGGATCTTACTGTTTCCGTCCGGTTGCTCTAACCAACTAAGCCACCATGGCAATATGCCAATCTGTTGGGGAATTTAATGTCGTGCCGGCATATTGCCATGGTAGTCAGTTGATTAGAGCAACCGGTTCAAATCACGACTTTGACATTCAATTCTTCAGAGTGATTCTACCTTTTCAAGTTTATACTATACACGGTTTGAGTGAAAAAATAATTAGTTACCATTGATAGACCTAATAGTTGGTCAAGTTATTGCACTTAGAACAGTGCAATTTGTCATTGAGGTATGCCATCTCAAAATGAATTTGAGATCTTGTGATTTACAGGGGAAAATGCGAGACATGTCGTGCTATGGTAGCTCAATTGGTTAGAGCAACCGACGGGAAACCGGAAGACCCATGGTTCAAATTCCGTTTATAGTATTGAATTTTTGGTCTGATTCTACCTTTCAAACCTTGTCCTACACACGGCTTATGGAGGAATTAATTATTATTTCATACATTTATTCAACGTCCAATATAATCTGCAATTATACTCAACTTAAAAAAAGATAGAATAAAAGAAAAATGGTCCAACATCCAAAGCTGCGGGCATGACCTCATATATTAAAAGTGAAATATAAATTAAAGTACAAGAATACGATTTTTAAATAGTGGTTTCAAGTAACTAATTAAGCAAACATATATTATGAGAAGGTTGTTATATCTAAGATTTTGTAATTTAAGTTGAGAACAAAAGTAAATTCTTGAAGGAGATTTATGAAGATTTCAATTTTACCAAATACTTTTTATATAAAGTAAACAGCATATGCACAAAAGTGCTTTCAGAAAATTGATTATCCTAAGTGAATTTATTTGTTTATTTTTTAACTTTCGTGGATTAAACTTCAGGCTTCTACAAATTTTATTTCTGTACTCGACGAATAAGTTGACATTTCCTGAACCATTTAATACTTGGTTCAAACCACTTTAATGTGCCAACCTACCTCAATTTTCGTGGAAAAGGTTTTCTCTTCATAAGAAATATAATTATTTATAGTCAGATTATATTTCAGAAACATTTACTATATTGTTATATTTTCAACAAAATTGCTAGGTCAATTTATTTGATGAATACACGCCATATACCTCGATAAAATTGTCAAGTTCATTAATTGAAAAGACTTCATCTTGCATAGAAATTATATAATGAAGGATATGAAAATAAGTACAAAAAATCGGGTTTACATTTTTTACATCTAATGAAATATAACATTTAATTATCTAGACGTCAAAGCTATGCATCGAATATGAAACATAAAAGGGAGAAAATCATAACCTCACAACAAAGACTTAGTGCACGTGTAGTGAAAATTTAATTGAAATCTGAAACACAAGAATTTATTATGCATTTTATCCCGTAAATGTGTTTATCCATTATGGTACATATAAAATTCTTGTGGGACTGTTTTACTACTATATAGATATTAGAGGAAAAATTAGAACACCCTACATTTTCTGTTGAATACATTTCAGTTCTTATTCTCTTAAAGTAATTAAATAACGAATATTCGTCTTTGGTATAAATGAGTGGCATAAATAAAGAAATGAATAAAATTCTAAGTAATTGTGTATTTAACGCCTAGCCTTTGAGTAGATGTATTCAGCTCTAAAGCCTAATTCTATTGGTGCATTTAAGACACATTTTAAGAACATTTCAGGGTGAAATATATCTTTTTCATGAAAGTTCCGAAGTAAAAAACATTCCTCTGATGAAGCTAATTCACTCAAACAACATATTCTCTGTTTAAGAGAGGAAGACAGCGACTTGCATTTCAGAATTGACTTTAAAACAAAATATTCGGAAATGCATCTCCAACAATCACAGACAAATTTATGTAAATTTATACGATATGGCTCCGTGGTAACGTAGAAGCTTGCAATCGGGAGATCCCGGGTACGATTCCCTTCGACCGTCCACTCTAACTTTGGGCTTTCGTGGTTTTCCCTGGTTGGTAAGCGAATATTGGTGTGGTTTCTCAACTATCATGATTTCCTTTCCATCAATTACCTTTCATTCTGTTTGTCTCTCATCTTTCAGGTGTGGGGGACAGTTGGCACGGATGCTTGCTCAAAGGAAAGAGTACTCCCTGTGGACACTACAGGGCTGCTTGGTTGTCGAGTGTTCCTCGCCCTTTCTAGGCAGCTCCAGCAGTGCGAGTGTCTTCGAGTCTAAAACTGTTAGGGACTTCTGCGCCTGCGGCCTGTAGTCTCCTGTGGTTCCTTCACTCCACCCCTTCCTCTTGGGGGCTGTTAGTCGCAATATATTTATGTAGATGCAGTATGCGAGGTGTCCTCCTCCGTTGTATAACCTAGTATAACCTATATTTAACACGAAATGAATCCTTTCGGCCCATTATGACTGGTATGGAAGCCTAAACTGAAACAGGAATTTTGCATAAAGAAGGCGAAGTACATAATCAACATTTTCTATGAATGACATGATTTAGTTAACTACAAGCATACGTAATATTTGTGGATGTGATTTATTTGTGAATGTTAAAACTAACAAATATGGAATGTTTTAGAAATTAATTCAGTTTAATTTCTGAAATAATTTGCACGTTCTTTCCTGCTGTTTACAGCCGAGACTATAACCAAAGGTATCAGAGAAAAAGAAACCAAAAGTGTAAAAGTTCTATAATAAATTTTCTTTTTTAGACAGCAAGGCCTAAATGTAGAACTTCTAACGCGGTGCACACGAGCTAAACGTTTTATATTATTGCACTAGTAATAATTAGATTACACTAGTCTGCATTTTAAAACTTCTTGTCACATGATTTCTTAAAAGTAGGTGTCCTTTAATCAAGTTTTTTATGCTGATTCCAGAAATAACTTCCGGTTTTTTCTATCACGTCAGGTTTTTACACAAAATAAGAAGTAATGTTTTGACAATTCTACTAATGAGCGTAGAAAAAAGTATTCAAATACCATTTCACACAAGGTAAGTTTTCGTTCAAGAAACATTTTAAGAATACTCTCAAGAACTCACCTAACTTATTTCATGACTACATTTTAACAAAACAAGAAGCCAAAGTGATTCATTTAACTTTTTTCAAACTTTCTCTTCTTTGACTTCCTTGCAGATCCTTGAAGATGACTGTCCCTCCTCAACATCCAATAGTAGTCGGCTATCATAGTTTCGTTCCATCTCCCCTGGTACCTCCTCTACATTTCCTAAATATCTTGGTGGAAACGTTCACCCTGCTCTTCACTATAATGTCCCAGATTTTCTGGAAGGTAGTCGATATGTGAATGCAGAAAATGTACCTTTACATTCATGTTACAACCCATCTTCTTGAAATTTCCCAACATTGTTTTGACAATAGCCTTGTAATTAGGATCTTTGTTTTTGCCTAAGATGTTTTCAATAATTGTTCATACTTCAAATTCTCTCTCATTTATTGTCTTCTCAAAATATTCATCCTTCATCAACTTCTTTATTTGAGGACCAACAAAACTTCAAGCCTTTAATTTGTCTTGTGTAATGAAGGGAAATTTCTTGGAAAGGTACTTGAAGCAGGGTCCATCCTGTGGTAGAGCCCTTACAAATTGTTTCAACACAATTTTATGTGTAGTGGCGGAAGCAATATCTTTTGTCTCTCTACAAGGGTTTCGTGCAGGATGTTTATAGTTCCAGGCAACAAGTTTCTCCGCTGTGGCCATACATTCACACTCCAATGTCTTTGCTTTACCCGTCTGTCCCATTCGCACAGAAAACAACACATTTTTGTGAACTCAGCTTGTTGTCCTAATAGTACTCCAATAACTTTGAAATCACCTCAGATACGCCAATTGTGTTCCTCGTATTGGATAATTGTTAAAAGTATCTTCACGTTTTCAACTGTCTCTTTCATTTGAACTGAATATACGACAGGAATGGACCCATACACATTCCCATTAAGCAGTAACACGCCTTTCAGGCTCCTCTTTGATGAATCTATAAAAAGTCTCCACTACGTAGGATCATGTTCAATGTCATAAAAATGCATTAACTCGTTTATGTTATTGCAGTAAACCAAGGACTCGATCTGTGAGAGAGAAAAGGAACTAGCTCTTGTTCTCTGTGTCTGTACCATGAGTAATGTGTTCCTAGTTCCAGAAGATTATTATTTTTAAGACGAGTCCTAGTAACTTTGCAGATTCCTTAGACAAATTAAAATCAGTACTAGATCATTTAGTTCACTCTGAGAGAACAGTTGTGGAGCCACGTTGTATTCAGGGCGGTATACATCATCAGAATCGTCTTCGGTGATTGCATGAGGTTCACTTTCAACACCATCTTCTTCCAAGTTCTCTAAAACAGCTGAAGGAAGAGGAACAGGCAGATCTTCTCCGTGTGGAACTGGCCTGATGGCTGAAGGAGTACTTGGATACATAATGTGTTTCTTATTTTTCGAATTGCACTCTTGAACAGAACTAAACAGAAATAACAGTCTTTAAGGTGGTCTTTAGGCTCCCTCCACACCATAGGAATTGCAAATGGCATGCATGATTTCTTTCCTTTTATCCACAATCTTAACCTCTCCACACAATAGAGGCAAACTATCTTTGGAGCCCAGGTCTTTTCTTGGACACCAAGTTTCATTTTAAAATAAGCATGGTGCACTTTTTTCACAAAGTCTGTTATATCAGTTCTCTACTGAAGCACTGTATAATTTCCACAAATGCAGCAGAAAACATTTGGATTGTTCACACATTTGCGTGTAGATACAATGTATTTATAACTTCAATCACGATATAGCACTGGTAATGCAAGCCTCTGATATTAACAACAATGCCTAAATTACAAATAGCAACCAGCTTTTACAGGTGTAACAACCTAAAGACTTACAAGTCTGTATTGAGAAATTTCCTTCCAAGAAGTGATAAATTTCCCTTCAACAATACGCATCACCTACTAGCTCAACTCTATATTTTTGAAGTGAAATTGTGAAAAAATTGTACGTGATAGAAAAAACCTAAAAACAGCTCTGAAATCAGCATAAAAAAGTGAGTCAGAATCACTTATTAGTTTTCAATCATCCGATATCATGCAGACTAGTGTTATCTAAACTTTGGTTTCAAGTACATTCACATGACAGTTGCCCTTTGTATTTGACAATGTTTAATAATTCGACTTGGTGTGACTAGGTTTCACCTTTCATTGTATCTTTTTATATGATTTCTCGTGATTATCTGTTCACAATGCAAATCGTTGTACTTCAATTTATCGCAATTCGCTGTAGAGCCAACCCATACGTTATATTGCCAACTTTCGTTGATCTAATCTAAACTGCATAAGGATTAAATGGCGAAAATTATGAACTCAGTTGAATCTGAAATGGAAGCATAATTACAGAGGCAGCAGAAAGAATAACACCAGAATACTTACCCAAAAATACAGAAAGTAATATGATATATCATTTAATTGCTTCATTGGCTGGAGTAAGGGAAAACATGTTGAAAATAATTTCTCTGAAAATGATTACTGCGAATCAACAAAACATTAAAACCTCTGACATCTCGCTTTTTAACTCCGTTTCTCCTGTTTCAAGAACCGCGTTCTAAACGTGATCTCTGTTAATTTCAGTAATCAATATAATATTATTGAGACATTCGAGTGCTGTCTAAAATATAATATATACCTACGTGTTAAAAATGGTTTTATTTTACCCTTAATTATTTATTATAACTATTGTTAAATGTTGGATACAGTAAATGAACATTTTTAACGCAAACTTTATAATGCAGTTTCTATGCATTCAAGTTTTTAAAGCAGAATGTATTAAATTTAATCTGATACACTGAACACTAGATGCTGTTTGGGAATACTACCATTTTATTTCCTACGGTACGTCAATAACAAAGGAGAAAAGATGCACTTGTTTCGCAGTAGATAATGCCGCAAGGTAATATATCACCTTTCGGATAATGTTGCAGCATCTTACCTTCATCTCCGTTTCTCTTTCGCTCTGTCTTTCCTGACTAGATGTTACAAAATGGAAAAAACAATAGAATGTAAGAAGATGGAAATGAGAGTACACAACTTGAGGAATAATAGCTTGCCGATTGTGTAGTATTTGAAATAACTTAGTTCTATGACATTAGCTAATTCATTTGATACATAGAAGCGTGAAAAGTAATCTATATACAAAAGAGTAAGTTGGTCGGTTTATTGTCTAAATCACTAACTTTTAAAATTTGTACACATAAGTGACTTTTAATGGTAACCCCATAGGCGTACTATTAAGCTATTAATTTCAACTTCTTAAAGATTAAAAAGCATTATAAATGTCTATATTACCGAAGGAACTACAGGTGGTGCTTATTAAGAATACTTGAAAAGTAAACCCAAAGCCTTGTATATTTTATTCCAAGCAACAAAGATAGTACAACTAAGTGACACAGAAGATAGGGAAAAATAGAAAGGAAATTAAATAATGGATCTCGTTTGTAATAGTATCATCTAGTTCTGTATTTTACTTAATTCGCATCGTCCTCAAATACATGGGAAATTCTGCAATTTGTGACAACATTTGAATAAACAACAAAGAAAATGTTTTTGGAACAGGCACATTGTTGCACTTCTCAAAAGTAATTTCCTCTAACATGAAGAACCCGCCGGCACACCACAGGGGGACGTCGGATGCCATCCACAACGTCTTGTACTAAAATTCGAACAGACTGCTCTAGTGCTGCTATTATTGCCTGTCTGGTTCTAAAGCAAACTCTTCTAAGTGGTAATTTAATTTTCGCGAAAAGGTCAAAACTATATGGGCTCCTATCTGGGAGTATGGAGAATGCTCTGAAATTTCCTAGTTCCATCTGCGAAGTAAATTAACCACAGGGGCAGCTACGTGTGAACGAGCACGACCATGTAGCGCAATAGGATGAGAATCCAGGGACGCACAGCTGGTTGTAAATGGTGTTCCAGAAAGTAACTGTAATATGTAACATTCACAAGATTTCCGGCAGGAATTGAACGAGTGGCAATAATAGATCCTCTTCATGCCGATACTTTTTTGGGGGAATCGTTGTGCCCCTACTCATTTGATTGTCTTTTCAAATTTGGTTGGTATCATCGAACCCAGGTTTCATCTAAAGATACATCAAGGGAAACACTCGTTTTCACGTCCATAACCTTCTAAGTGCAATCTCGTTGTTGTCATTCTCTGCATCGTGTTTTTCTTTGTTAGATCTGTGGAACTCACCTAGCGCAAATGTTTCTTATCTTTAACTTCTTAAACAGTGCCACTCATCAGGGGGTCATGGCACAAATTGTGCCATTAGGAACACTTTTGGGAGCAATTCAAAATTTTAGGGAATACAAAAATATTTAAATAAATTAATACAGGTGTTTAATCGAGCACTGTAATTGTTAACTCAGTTTGAACCCCTCCCCGAAAGTAATGTTACGTACAATTCATACTGTATGCTATGTGGCCTATGCGGCGGTATTTCGCCTCTTTGCGGGGGTACTGGCTATTTGGCGGCACGGGATTTGCAGGAATGGTCCCGGGTTCGGTACTAGCTCAGGGATTCGCATGGATCTTGGATCTCGGGTTAGTGGTGAATACGACTGGATTATTTTCCTACTCGTTTATTTCCCGTCACCGTTTTAAAATATGATTCCTGCCATTGCGTCGACACACATGCGCGCTTTTCCTTATTGCTACGCTTCATATCATCGCTCCTATCCGCCGACACATTTTCTAACAACCATCTCCAAGGAACTACCCCGACGAAATGTGTGTTCTAAACTCTCCTGTTTCTCTATTTTACATTTCCTATCCCCCCATTCTACTATCACCTGATTTCTATCTTCTTTCATTGGATGCTTAAAACTATCGGCGTTTTGCGAACATTGACCCTTTTCTACACGGGACACTTAACAATAGAGGGAAAAACCACCCGTTTCCGGCCGCTGACGGCACTGTCTACGCAACCCTCATTCCCTAACTCGCTTCCCAGTCATTTTTAATAATACTATTCCTCCTGTTATTAGTATTTATTTTCCCTATGATTATAATTTTATTTAGCTACTCAAAATGTACTGCTATCAAATCATAGTTTTAAGAAATGTATAAAAGGAACAATAACATTATAGATAGGTATGTAGTTGTTCAGAACGTATGGCGTTATTACACTTACTGTATTGGTCTATTTAGATAGATACAATAGCATACATTGAAATAGCAAGCAATAAAATGCACCACCTGCCAAATATTTTCGTTTCAAATTTTTTCACTGTATATTACGATTTATTTATTGATTTTAGCTTTCCAATTATTTACTTAAGCTTTTATTGAGTACCAGCATCACAATAGCTAGTATAGCACCTATAATACAGCCCATTTGTGAAGCTTTCCAACAAGAAAAGGAACTGAATAGCTAAAACTGAGCTTTAAAAAAAGGGGGAGGATGATTGCTTTGGGAGGGATGCGCCATAGCCTTTGGGAGTATGGGCATCATTATTCTTAAGTTTATGAAGAATCGTACCGCGAGTAATTAAACTTCCCTTGCTGGTTCAATACAAGTCCCAACAATGGAGTTCTTCCAGCAGTGCTCTTAAAGCGTTCACATACACATCATCACTTACCGATTGTGGTCTGCCAGCTCCATGTTTTTGATGAACATCTCTCCCTCTGCGGAATGCATACACCCACCTAACCACGATACGATATGGAAAAGCCATTCAACCATGGCACTATCTATAATTCTTGCCTATTGCATTTTCAATTTTAATAAAGCATCTTTATTGTACTTCTTAAACATTTTAGAGCACTACAGATAAGAATACCAATTAATCTCATGGCAAATATCTTAAAGATGTGATTATTATTGTTCAAACTCGCAAATAACAAAATCAGACGCTCTTCTTTCTCATTATCAGCTGGCATCATGTACTACTAATAGCGCCAAATATAGAAATTGCTGCCACTAATTATTATGGAATGACCAAAGTATTCCGGATTTCTGTGCACCAAAACGTCTGAATAATGTTTGATTAATTCGTTTCTGGATGTCTGAATGACATTCTTTTATACAATGTAATCAAGACCATTACTAACAAAATAGTCTATAAATAAGAAAGAATGTATTTCCAGAAATTTGGGCTACTCAACTGATATAATTCAGGAGTAAATACAAGCTGTATGACATGTCCAGTGCACCTAACTTGATTGTTTAAGGTGTAGGAATTCATTATGTATGTCAATTTTGTTGGAGCTTGATATCAAGGAGTTCTTTTCTCTCCTAACCCAAAAATGTTGGGGCTTTTACGTTCTCAAATAACCCGCTGGATAAAAGTAAATTTACACTAATTTATAATCTGACTATTAAATACTTATTCAAAAGAAAAATGAAAATAACATTTAGATCAGGGTTGCCTGGAAACGAGGTTTTGTTCTTCGGTTTGCCTACCAACCAAGGGGCTCTCATTCTATTTGCACTGTCTCGCCGTAAAATCCAACACACCCCCAAAATACTAAGTTGAAGGCAGAAAGGAGAAGAATGACACCCAGTATAATAAAATGATATGTTGGATTTAGATCTTTCGCCTCTAAAATATACCTATAGGCTTTGTGACATATAGTCAGAAAATTTAGGAATGCCAGAATCCGTCGACTTCCCTTTTGACTCCTAGAGTACTATTTGTATCTATTGTTAGAATATCACGACGATTTTACACACAACCGTGTCAAGGCACAATAATACTCTTTGTAACGAGGACAGGAGAAAAGAATACTTTTCAACAACAATTTTTAATCTATTGTGGTTTGCCTTAAAACTGTAACTAATCACACTTTACACGAAGCGTAAACGTTAAATCAATAATTTTTCTTATATAAGTATTATTTTACATCGCATAGATGTAAGCACAATTAGTAGAAAGACATTAACTCGTGTTTAAATTCCGATCAGTATAACATTACAAACATCGCACGACTATGTCTGGAAGTTTATATGTACAGTGATGCTTGGCACCCTTGAAAGTAGAAGAAATATGACAGGAAATATTAAGTGCTATATGTGGTAATCCAAGTGGTCGAACTCTGTTCTGTGGTATCTCTAACTACCATTAAGTTGTAGGTTCTGTATTTAAGTTGATACATCCAAGGGAAAAAACAAGCACTCTATAAGGCATTATTCTGTAATCGTTGTAAACGTCTTCAAAGTACATGCCTGTACATGCATGAATTAATGCCACTGTGTTTGAAAAATTAATAAAATGACCATAACTACTCATTCAAATGTTTAAATTCTCGACTGTGCTGGCTTATTATAGTAACATAGAATTCATAGTACAGTGTGTCCATAAAAATACTGTCATACTTTGAACCGGTATTGCGTCGCTTTGGATAGTCGTATTTGGGTGACGTTGGCGACATTCGAAAGAAAAATTTAATATTTTTTTACTGTACCTCATAGACATTGAATGTGGTCCAGACGAGTGACGCTGCAGACATCAAGGCGATATTCTCATTCACGCCACACATGCTCCAACATATCTGATGAAATGGACTAGATGGCAGCAGTGATACGAAGTTGCACTTCCTGCGGGTTTTGAGGCAATGGGGGTACATGGATACAATCCTTTATGTAACCCCATAAAAAGAAGTTACGGACTGTCAAGTCAGGCGACCTCGCAACCACTTGTAGAAGACAGCATCATTTCCGGTACGTCCAATCCATCTTCCTGGAAGCCACTCATTCAGATGTCCTCGAACATGTAAATGCCAGTGAGGAGGTGCTTCATCTTGTTGGAAAATAAATTCGTTGCCTTCTTCTTCCAATTGTGTAAATAACCATTCAGTGAGCATGTCTTGACAATGGCCTCTCGAAAAGAACATGGGCCATAGATTGGACGTTTCTATACGGCACAAAAGACATTCACTTTAGGGGAGTCTCTTTCAACTTCCAAAATGACATGATTCTTGCTCTCCAAAGTCCTAACATTATGCCTGTTCACTTTTACACTAACGTGGAATATTGCCTCATCACTGAAAATTAGTTTTTCTGACAGATTTTCATTATCCTCCATTAGTACCAATAAGTGTTCAGAGAAATCTAATCTTTTGCAGGTTCATCAGGTTTCAACTTATGCAGTAATTGCAGGTGGTAGGGGTGAAACTTCAGTCGCGTAAGCAGGATCTTAGATAGGTGGATTTAGGGACGTTTAACTGCTGACTATTTCTACGAACAGACTTCTTAGGATACGATTGCTCCCGCACTTGTTCCACAATTCCCTGAATGGCCTTTCCTTTAATGATATATACAGTCACGATCCACAAAATCACGGTACCCTTCATAATTGATGTGTGTGTAGGAGCTTGATGTTGAAACCTTCACCTAACAGCATGCTGAACCTGCACGACTCTCCGTCCTATGATATTCCAAAACCTACGTTCTTGTGGGTTCGCCGTAACTCCTTAAAACTTTTTTAATAACAACACAATTTTAAAAACAAACATTCACATTTAACTTGCCTGCTAAATATCCAACAATGAACCCATATCGACTAGTCACAAACGGGAGTGAACTTAGTTTCTGTGTTTGTTTCCCGCCGTCCCATCCATTGTTGTCCATTGTTGACATGCACAAAAATATTTGAGATTTTATTTCGAATGTTATCAATTTTATTTAAATACGACTATCCAAGGCGACGTGGTGCCAGTTTTGAGTAACACAGTATTTTTATGGGCACACTGTATCAAATAAAATTTCGATAGATTTTAGGACACTTTTATCATCCAAGTTTCGCACTTCTTTCTTCCAAAATGTGATAATCCCAAAGGTGCACAATTCACAGTTCATTATTTCCTAGTCCAATAATCCCCTCTCCTTTTTCCCCTCCCCCTCTGATTTCAGAACCTAATTTCCAATACAATATTTTACTCTAACAAGAAATTGGTTATTATATGACTCTAGTTTACACTTGTGCTGGTTTTGTAATTTTTTCTCATTCTCTATAATTCTAAACCAATTGTAGTTTCTTCTTAATGATCTAAGACATAATTAATGTTCCCAACAAAAGGACGGTTGCTTCATGTTTATGGACATTTTTATTATAAAGACTCGGAAAAGAAAGGGAAAACATATTGAAACTGTAAAAGGAAGAGTGAATGTTGTGCAAGAGCCATAACAAACATGAACGATGAAAATATTATAGTTATAAAGCGACCAGAGCAGCCGCAGAATCAACATTCTCCAGATATCGAAGATGTTCGGGCTACTAAAGTACTTGTGAGTTCCTAGAGAGTTGCCACTGAATATGCAAAGTGTGCCTAGTGCAAGTTGGTACTTAGAAATGAATTGGACGTTCCTCTGTATGTTTGCAGATCTAACAAAGCGTAAGAATATAAGAGAAATAATAAACTTCGAGTGGCTTAAGAGGTTTTCCGGTAAATCCTACATCAATGATACAGCTGCAAATGTTACCAAAAAGGTTCCATAAAGCTTTAACATAGGATAAGCTACTTCTGTAAATTAATTTAAAAGATCGAGAAAATGGGAGAATAATAATTTTCGCAACAAGGAAAAATAATAGAATAGATGCCTGTTCACAATTAGGATTATGAACAGGAATATAAATTCTTAAGCAGTTGGTTTCAAGTTAGCTACACTCAAATAATTAACACTACAAAGAACAACAGGGGTCAAGAGTCTCCGACATGCAGGTAAAAACTGGTCAAATAGTGTTTGCAAACGCTAGAAGACTACGAGAAACGGAGGATAGTTTTTTTACTTGCAACGTCCCTGCCTACAGTCCAGAAGCAGCTCAAGGTTATTTACTTCCGTCCTGGATTTAATGCTTGAAACTCTTATGCCTGCTTAGAGAAATAATATTTGGTTTCTCGGCGTTGCATTTAAAATAAGTCCGCCTACACTTTGTCAACATTATCTCTTGGTGCGGTGCGTCAACTTGGACGACTTGGCGAAGAACAAATGCTAGCTTCGCCGCTTATATTTGCTGCTTTAGAATCAAAATAACAGATCTAACACTAAATTTCTGAGTGACACAATTCAGGCTATTAGAAACTTTGGGTTTATGGTGGCAATCCCTCGTCATGTGCTTGTTGATTTTGAATTAACAGTTGTATTGTTGCTATAAGCAGTACTTGAATACAACCCCAGGAGCTGTTTTTTCACTTCAGTCATAGTCCACAGAAGAATCTAGTCTGAAGAATTACAGGAAGAGTACAACGGGTAGGTAAATCGAGTCATTACTCGAGGAACTCAAATGAAATGTACCACTGCAGTCGTGCCACCAGAAGACGTAGAACACAGTTCTGGATGTCCATGGACAACGCCCCTGAAGAACTCTTACCTGTAGCAGAATATTTTTATGTTAATTCTGTTTGAGGTCGGCTACCATGAGGCCGCTGGAGCTACATACCACCTCACTATCCACCTAAAATGTGGAGTTGTATGAGACAGCGCTTCAACAAGTAGCACGCACAATCCTTCTGAAGGTTAGCATTGATGCAGTAATTTGTATCATAAATTATTTAAATGTAAAGGAATGATTATAATATGAATATGCATTTTTGTGTGACATTGATTTAAGATGTTTGTTGTTTGTAATTATTGTTGTGAAGTAAGTTTATACAGCCTTACTGAAACTGACAATAATAGCGTGCAATAATGCAGCGAGGGGGTGAGCTGTTTATCATTATTAGAGACGAGGAAGTTACGTAATGTTGGCGCGTTTTTCTTTAGAATTTGCTGGAACATTTTCCCTAAAGCATATGTATTCATAATTTTCATTGGATGTAAAAATAGACGCTAATGTTGGCGCGTTTTATTAGGCAATAGCAGTTCAGTTATAATCTTTAGGCATATCGGGGTGTAGAAGTATAAAAAGGGCTAGATTAGAGGTAGACCCCGTCAGTTCACCGAAAATATTTGTACGCTACACGTCGCCGTCAGTTCGTCGAAAACATTTGTACGTTACACGTCGCCTTCAGTCCAGCAGAAATATTTGTACAGTACACGTCGGCTATCGATTCGCAAGTTACGCGTAGCAGAGTTATGAAAAATCTAAAGTGTTGTAAAGTTAATTATACAAAAAGTTGAAGTACGCGAATTAAGAATGATCAATAATGAAGTTATTATAACAGTTTCAGTTTGGCGAGTGTCTAGATCAATGTGTAAATGTGATAGTGAATGTGCTCGACAATAAAAGTGTAAAACAAATTCCTTCATCAGTGTTATCTTTGGATAAAATATTCCTTTCCGTTTACACAACCTGTATAAAGAGAAGTGCTCGACCAAAAAGATCATAGCTAGCCGGAGGACAGTGAACCAAAATTAAATAAAATAACATTAGCATTCTTTTAAACAAACACTAATACTGCCGCAAATTGCTAACACCAGATGGAGTTAACAAACCTAACAAAGAATCACGTCACAAAATGGCTTCACCACGTGGAGTAAATACAAATACAAAAACATTATAAATAATACCGTCGCAAATTGGCTCCCAAACGTGGGGCTCAATAAACAAATATAACATCCGAAGTATACCACTTCAGCATAAGAAGATACAAATTATTGTTGAAGGCAATCGTCCCAGTTTTAACCAATCCGTAAGTGAACTACAGAAGGAAGAAGGGAAACCGAGACCATGCTAAATCAATTCCAATAAACTTGAACAAAGGTATGAAAATTTCAAAGTCATAAGCAGAAAATAATCGGGCATATTAACGTGTATCTACATACCAAGAACTCAAGGAAAATTGTGATATATTCACATACTTAAGGCTAAAACCCGTCTTCATAAGCTATAATCATTTTCCAGTTGGAAAATTAATCAATTGGAAAACATTCTTTTTGGAAATCATGTCCTTGAAAAAAATTTTATTCTGGAAAAACTGTCATTGAGAATATTTACTTTGGGAAAAATGCGTACATCTACCCTTTGATATTCATTTTAATGGTACTATTTTATCCTTTCCATGTACAAAACTAATACAAGAGATAATTTTGATTTTAAGTACAATATTGAGACGGACGATTTCAATAACTTATTTGAACAGAGTAACAATATAAAATTACTGAGATCGGCAAAAGATAAAAATAAAAGACAGAGAAATGAAATAAAACCCAACATACTTCCTACAACTAAAGAATGTTAACAAATAAGATAACCTTGAAAATAAAAGGAGAGAGTAGAATATCAAAACTTATTTTAAGTAGCAGCCAAAACAGAGCAAAGAAGGTGGAACAAATGAATTTGTTCAATATTTAATTCCCTTTTCTTTCATTACTTTAAAGTTTACCATCTTTAAATATGTTCATTGTTTCAGATGGGCAGTTTATAATCGGTTTTCACGCTGTTTAACCTCGTGTCGAATGCATACATCTAAGGAAGACTTCGGCGTTTTCATATCCATATCCAAAATTTTAATTCGATTCAAATTGATTAAATGGGAATAATTTGCACGCAAGTGATTTTTTGGGCTATCTAGAAAATGAAAACACCTTCGAAATATGTAAATGGGTAATCAAGTGTTACAGTAGCAGACTGAACGAATTAAGAACTTCGAAATCACCATTTAAAATACAAAGAGTGGGATTTTGAATTTAAATCATGAGAAGCCGCATGGCTCACGTCTTAGGTTTGACACATTTTACATTGTTTTAGTATTTGTACCAGGTAACTGTGGTACGTATTCATTGTTCAGCTATCTTAATATGACACCAGTAGCTTTAGTCATCTCTTTCAGAATCATTTGGTTTGTCTATCAGAAAACTCTGCTGTTTTACATTCACGTGGCTTTCTCTACCCACCATAGTTTATTTTTGTATAGTTTCTACAAACTATTCTTAACAAAGGTTATTTTTATCTATATCACACTAATCAAGGTAAACCTCTGGAAAAAAAAAAGGTTTCATTATTCATTTCGGTGTGGGTGCAAAGGCGATACAGGAAACCGAAAAGACATTCAGACGTTTATCACTATACATTATCCTTGAAATTCATACTTTTTCGATGATATTGTGATAAACAACTTATAGACATGACACTTTGAAAAAATTAAAGTATTGAAACATTCAAAACAATAATAACGTATATCTCGTAAACCGCTGATGCAACAAAAGGTTAGTTGAATGCTTTAAAATAATATACATTTTTTGTGTAGTAAGATTTTCTCTATCTTTTGTGGTTTAAAAATTATACAAAATTTTTTCAATGGATAGGAGTTCGTAGGCTACTCCCAAAAACTCAGAGATACCTATTATTTGTCATTTAAATGTCTAAAATACATGATGTTTTAAATTAAAATCATTAGCCATTTTTGAGAAAATCGAAAATATCAAACATTGTTCTATGTAAATGGTAGATTGAGATCGTGTCGCATCTTTGTAAGACACTGAACTAAAACTTCAATAAGTTTGGTATTTATTCGACTTTTCATTTTTGACTTACAGCACACACACACAGAGAACTTTTTCTAAAAATACCTTTTTTTAATTCAGAGGGCTCAAAGCATATATTTCTGGTAATATCTCTACATCAAATTTTTAGGTGGAATTCAATACTTCCTCTACCTATTCGTGGTAAAATAAATAATAACTGATGTAATTCTATGAACTCGTGGGGCTTAAACACCAGAAACCGAGTTAAGGATTAGACATGAACTCAGTGAGATAAGTTAAGAATTATATTTTACAAAGGAATTGCCAAGTTTCGCGAGTTTCTTAAAGGCTTTCCAAGCATTTGGAGTCAGGAATTTTATACTATGGTAGGTTTATTTTAGGAATAAGCAGATAAAATATATTTGTGGATGTCTATAGCAACAAAAAGCTGAATCCAACTTTAGTGTGTTAATTAATTTAATTCTATTAAAGCGGCCATGAAACTAACATATGGGATGAGAACACCTTTATTACTGTTAGTTTTCAGACATACGAAATGCCCACGAATTTGATTCTCCAGCATTGTATTCTATGGACAGATTGCAAACAAAATTAATAAGGAAAGCAACCACTAAACATAATATTTCTCGTGTTACAACCAGGAAAAGTTAATCAATTAGAATATGAAGTCAGGCACTCCCTGCTTCGTTGACTGATGTTTACAACCAGACCCAGCTAAGAGGATGCAGATCAATTTGTCTTTCCTTCTTCCTCAAGCGAGCAAGCTCAGTGGGAAAGAATTATCTAGTTACTGTTCTCGCTTTCCAATTGGTTAACTTTTAGTTCTATAATATGAGAAATTTTCCACTCAGAAAATAATTTCTGTAACAGTCTTTTCCTGATTATATTTAGAACACAATATCTGCCTAAGTCAAAAACGAAAGTAGTATAAATAGAAACTTGGTATTTAAATTTAGCGTCTCCCTATAATTCAACAGGGAGGTTTTAGACAAAATCCCTTTCCCAAATTACCGTTTACATGGAATACTTTTATATGTCCTTAATGTTTTCCCAAAATGGTTGATAAAATTGTGATTAAAATGCAATATGTTTAAGATGTTTGCATGATTAATCAAATGTATGCCTTGAAATTTTATGTGAATATCATATTAGTCCACTTAATTCTAAACGAATTGTGTAGAATTTTGTATAAGTAAATTATAAATAATAAGAGATGGACAAAACTTGATATACGAAAACTGTATATTCCTTATTTTTTGTGCCCTTAACATTTTTTTAAAATGTTTTTGTTATTGATTTGAGTTTTTCAAAATTTCGTACATTAATTTAAGTCAGTGTTCTTTGTTTCTCGCAATGTCATGGAAACAGAATGGAATTTTAAAGCCAGCATATAGCGACCCGTTTTTAAAAATATGACTATTGCTCACTATACCTACAACGTATCTATAACTACAACGAAATGAGTAATGGAACCAGTTCTGTAAACGCTTGTCCCAATTAACATGAAGTAGATAGAAAAATAAGTTTTTGTAAAAATAGTTTATGGAAGAGAGGGAAAGGATAACGGGTAGAAAGTCATATGCATGTTAATGACAAAACTTAGTGAAGTGAGAAATAATTTCTGCTTTTAAGTTTGAAGAAGGTCCTATAATGCATAACTGAACTTTCAGGTTTACCCATACTTAAGTGTATGTACATATGAGATATGTTTCTAAAGTAAGTACCGATAATATTTTTTAAAAAAATAACAATATTATTTTCCAAATACTTTATTATCATTCCTTATCTTACATTACTTAACCACGTAGTCACAGTGTTATTCAGCCATTTGTTATAACGTGAAACCAGTTTTTGTATGCCTTCGTCAAAGAATGGTGCCGCCTGTTATGAAAGCCGTCAGTACTTTTTGTTTTACTACATCGTCGTTGAAATGTTTTCCACCAAGGAATTTCTTTAGATGAAGAAACAGATGAAAATCGCTTGGTGCCAAATGCGGACTATATGGAGGATAGCGTGTTTCCAACCAAATGAGTTTGTTTGGCCGTGTTTGGAGGGTATTGCCATTCATTTTTCCCCATAAACGTCACACAATTTGAGAAGTTGCGGCATAACACTTCTTGCATTAAAAAAACGAACCACTGATCTGACTTCTAAGTCGGCGGGTCGTTCTAGTGTTTTGAACATTTCTAAATGCTCTAAATAGAGGAAAAAACAAAGTGACGATCGCTCACAGCTGCGTCTGTCTTCCTAATGAACGGTGGAAGTGATCGCACATACTCAAAATATTAAAACGGTACTTACTTTAAAAACACAGTTTAGTGTCTATCAAACACGAACACACAGGCACGCACGCCTTCAGCTGAAGGTCTTTTCTTTCCGTTTATAAACTATTTCTTCTCGATGTCGAACTATAAAAGCTGGCTTTAGTTACACCTCAAACACATTGAATTTATTGAGAAAAGCAGCAGAATTACACAAACTAGAAGAATTTCTGTAGAAATGAAATGGTATTACTCAGTGTTATCCACCTTTTCAGGTATCACACTTTATTATCAATATTAATTTATTTTATTTTCGTGTTCATTAATACAATTCCTAGTTTTAAAGAAAATAAAAGCTAGCTTACTATTAAACGGACAGATTTTTAGTGTTGATCAGTAATAGTGCAATTCAAAGCAAAATTTCTGTCTATAGCAACTGTATTTTAAGTTATTGTTCTGTGAACTGTAAATTATATGCTCATATATTTTGGATTCAATTCATTCAGATATGGCTAATAGACTTTCAGTAAAAATAAAGCATTCAGTAGATACAATGGAAATCTCAACATACGATATGTGTTAATGAAACCCTTAAAACTACTAACAGATTGTCACAAATATCACCCCATTTTCATCTTACGTTGCACAACCCATAGAAACGCGAAGTTTTGGAAATGCCGGCACCTTTATTCTGCTAGTTTATTTCTTTTCTGCGCCATTTACTGTTTAGTTTTAATAGTTATATATTTAAATAATATTTTTATGTCATAGTTTATTGCGTGCAAATATCAGTTATGTTTACATTTGCCGTGTATTATACAAGTAGTCTCAGTAGAGATTTCTCTGTATGTAGTATAACAGTAATATTTTTCGAATGAATGCATAATTAAATATACTTAAAGCTTTCAAATTTAATCTCGTAATTTGAAATTACAGAGTGAATTTTACCCAGAAGATTTGGCCTTCATCCTCCTCTAATTTGCTATAGACCGAAATTAAGCATATTTTAAACGAAGGTCTAGCTTGCGTTTTTGTTTTCTGCTCTCTAGTTCATGTTTGTCAACTATAAGAAACGCTACTTATATTGATAGCATCGTTGGGATATATTCACGAAATACGAGGGCGGATTGATAAGTCGGTGACATTTTAAAGAAAACAACAATTTCTTCCATAAAAACAGTTTTATTTCTCAACAAAGTCTGCTTCCAATTCAATACACGTTGTTCAAAGTTTCTCCAATTTTTTTAACCCGTCCAAAAAATATGATTTTTCGAAGTCTGCAAAGTTGTTTCTGCCATGATGTGCTCACTGGACGTGAATTTCCTCCAGTGAGCCAATTTTTCAGGTTTGCAAAGAAGAAGAAGAAGAAGAAGAAGTCGCTCGGAGCCAAACTTGGAAAATATGGTGGATGAGGTAGCAGTTCGTAGCCCAATTCACAAATTTTGCGATGACAATGGTTGACTTGCGTGCGGGTGCATTATCCTGGTGAAAGAGACCCTTTTTCTTCAAAAAAATGGGGTCATTTCTTTAACAATTCCTTGTGAAACTGATCCAGCATTGCGGCATAATATGAACCTGTGATCGTTTTACCCTTTTCCAGGTAGGTTTTCGCTTTCTTTGTAGTAGGTTTGCCGAAGGAAATCCACTGCTTTGATTGTAGTTTGGTTTCAGGTTGTTAGTAATAGATGGAAGTTTCATCAACCGTGATGTCGCCGCAAAAACTCATTTGGGTCGCGCTGGAACATGTTCACACATCCCTGTGAAATCGTCACACGATTCCACTTGTTTTCAACTGTGAGCAGACGCGGCACCCATCTTGCTGACATCTTTCTTATATCCAAAAATTCGTGCAGAATGTTATACGCCCGTTCACTCGAGGTGTTTAGGTCTTGGCTATCTCACGGATTTTCACTCGGCGGTCTTCCAACAATCTTCGTGAACTTTGTTCACCATTTCTTCTGTTGTGACCTCAACCGGCCGTCCAGTGCGCACGGCATCTCTTGTGCTCGAACGGCCACATCAAAATTCTGTGAACCATTTGTGAACCATGCCATGTGATGAAGCAGAGTCCCCATAATACTTGCTCAGCTTTTCTTCCATTTCCTTTACCGTCTTACCACGCAAAAAGTAGTGCTTTATCAGAACACAAAATTTACTTTTCTTCATTTTCTACGAAGCAACATACATCCGCTTATTTTAGATGCTCTCAACAATGTTCTAAGAAACAAATGACGACGAATTTCTACGATTGTGTAAGACTTGGGTGCAAACAAGAAACCTGTGATTAGAACGCTATCTATCGTCAAAGTCATGGACATATCAATCCACCATCGTATTTATTAAAAAACAGGATAATTTCAACAAATTAATTGACAAATTTGAAATTACTGAAATGCAACAGATAACTTAAACCACAACTTTTGTAATTCTATAAACTGCTTAATTTGCTGCTACCATTATTTTCATTACTGGAAAGTTATTTCTTCCCGTTAGCTATGATATCAGTCATAGTTGTCTGATCAAGTAGGTCTCTTTGACTCTTACCTATCTCTCATTCTTGAATCACCTTTTGCATCGAACTTTGTCTTCTACTCACCACAGCTTCTATGTATCTTTGGCAAAGAGCTCCTGCTCAGTCGATATCTCAGTCATTTTCATTTCCTCTTCCTTAAGTTTCACCATTTTTATTTCTTTTACCGCTGTTTCTAAAAAATCTTTCATGATTATATTGTCTGCTCATTTTACTCCTACCGTTGTTTTCCATATTCACATTTCAAACACTCTCAAGTCGTTGCTATCCCCAAATCCCAGTACTATACAGTACGTATTTAAAACAAGGATATCGCTCGTATCTTTCTTCATTTTCAATTCTGATGCTATCCTGTGATTTCTCGACAACAGCTCTGGTTACTACTAATGGATTATGATACACCTTAAGTCTCTACAGTTGATCTCTTGCTCCATTACCTCGTCTCTAATTTGGAAATCCCGATATTTGGAGTTGCTTACCTTTAATTTACTGATAATAAAGGGATAAATTTGAACGCAAGAGAATGACTTAAATAGGAAACAATGAGGTTTTAAATCAAAGGAAAAGCTTAAAGGGAGTAAAATAGAATGGAGCTTAAATAGAGCTAATCTTTTAGTAGGAGATTGTAGTAAGAATGGAAATTTGTTTACAAAAGTAAAAAGCAAATATTTTGTATAAAAATTGGCTACGACCAGAACAAGGTGATCATATACCTAATGTATTGAGTTCGGTACCAATAAATTTCTATTCTATAGACTACACACCATTCTCAAAATTTTAAATTTGGTAACTGAACTACAAGGTAACGCTTTCACATTCCCCAAGTCGCCCCCCCAAGACCGTTGAAATAAACTTTTACGTCACGGAATGTTTTGCCTTTGAATAGAAGATTATTTATTTTTAATGAGACTTCAGCTCTAAGGGATAAGATACGTTATGAAGAAGTTAAAAATAATGTTACTTTATTTAGCTGAAAAGCTTTCTGTATTAATACTCTTCATTCAGTTCGTTACAGAAGAAAAACAACGACGTCAAATTATAAAAGATTGAACTGAGCTTTTTATAGCTCTTCAGAGGATTCTTCTTATATATGTAATATCTTTATGTATAATTTATCTTTTATCTCCATGCTATACCTGCAAATTATGTCTGACGCCAGATGTGCTGGTTGTATCACCTCGTGATTTATAATTACCTTAGCGTCAACAATATTTTTGGCTTGAACTGGCACCGCTTCTATCTGTGAGGTTAACATTTTAAGACTGTATTCGATTTCTGATCGGCTTAAGATACTAAAATTATAGGCCCGTCTGCATAAAAGAACTATTTATTGGTGGGAAAGTTACGTTTTAGGAAGCAATCTTAAAAACCATTCTCTTTTTAGCAAACTACTGAAATTCTCATTAATTGTTACATTTTTAGATTACATAAATGAACATTCGCTTAGCAACACTTTTGATTTAATACCTTCACTTGTTGTCCCGTCATTTAATTAATTCCAACATAATCGATGTCGTTTCATTAAAAACCTCAGTGTGCAGTTTACATTTTACAGTCTAACTATAGGAGCGGGATTTTACCGTTACGTTATGCGATAGGTTGATTTGTAAATATGTAAGATTCAGCAAAGTTTGATTTATTTTAATTGTAGCTGTTGCGTTATAATTTGTGAAAACGTCACGCATATCTTGCATGCCAATCAAATATTTAAAATAATTTTTAGTAAAATTTTATAAATATAACTATTTTGGCAGAAAAAAAGAGTGCAATGGATTTAGAATCTGTAAAAATGGTAAAATTAGTAATAAAGATTTTTGAATAATAATGATATTCACTCCAACAATAATGTTACAACAATAGAAGAATAATTTAATATAATAATTTCTCATTCAGACTTTAAATGTTTTAAAACATCTCATTACACAGCAATGAGTTCGAATAAAAAAAGATTTTAAAAAACGTGGCAAAAAATTAAACGATACGTTTAACCCATTTAACGCTTAATTAGGTCGATTAACAATTTAATCCACGATGTGAAATCAAATTCCATTCTCCTACGTGACAAGCGAGAGCAAAAACCAGCACACCACACAGACTGTGTCTTATAGGGGTCTATAAATATGTTAATGGCGTTTCGGCATTGCCCTGGATTTCATTATGCCGCTTCTAATGGTAATAGAAACAAAATAAAAATGGAACCTATTTACTCCCGCCGGATTGCAATCAATCGCGTATATACCTCATTGCAGCGTTCCTTTTAGCCAGCAAAGTTCTAAATTCTTTAGCCTTGTTTCGCAAATATTTATCTTAACTTTACTACCATTAATTTTGTACTGATTTCAAGAAAATCTGAATTGTGTGGACATTTTCCTCAAATTCATCTGTATAAAATATCAACTCGTATGTGCAGTGGTTGGCCTAAATTTAAAATGTATAGCAGGCTAATCTATTCTCAATTTTGCACCAATTTCAACAAAGTTTAAATCCGTTGAAAAATATTCTTTAAATTCCAATGTATAAGATCTCAACCCCATGCTTGCAGTGGTTGGGAAGTTTCATACATACGGATTGACGAACATAGATGCTCTGCAGCAGCAAGCACACCTAAAATGAGTAAGTGATAGTGTACAGGTAAAAATGTCATCACCGCTGTGATTCTCTTATTAACGCTGATTTCCTGGCATTATAAACCTTCTGAGTGGGATAGGAGAACCTTTAATTCTCACTTCATCCTTAATTTTTTTATCGCCGTACTGAACGTTTTTTCGATATAATGTACCTATAAATCCACATTAGGAAGCTCAATGGAGACTTCGTGGTTCAGGAACACTAAGAACTCTGGATTACAGTTAAAGTTTGTATGTTTTCTTTTTAAGACAAAGAAAAATAATATTATTGTAAATCAGCAAGTAATTAAAGATTAGGTTTCTACGGTATTGAAACAGAGAGAGGAGAGAACACAATGCTACAATAATCCACACACACTATTCCCTTTTCAATACATACTGAATTAGGAATAAAGGGGACATAAGAGGATTTAGGACGGAAACACAAAAATCGTTATATGTTGCAAACTGTCTCTTTTCTCTTGCGGCCCTTGTCCATATGTGTCGCATTACTCAAGCAGTATCAAGGTATAAATAAACATACTATTGGAATGGGTAATTATACCTCTATTAGGAGGGATGCATTTAGATCTGCGTCCTCGGAAACTAATCGATGCTTGATGTATTGTATATGTTACATAAATTCATTGGTTTATTCTAATATCTACCACATCTATGTGGTCGACCGAAAAGGAAAGAATATGAGCATAGATAATTAAGTAAGCACTTTGATGCCATGATGAATGGCTATATTCCCAAATGAAGTTTATGTCTCGCAGTATTTATCAATGTATTCTTATTAGTCCAAGTATATTTCGTGTAGAATTGCAAATAACTATATTATAGCTATGACAATTTTTTTCTAGTAATCGTGTGCAGGATAAGGTAGTATCTAAGACTTTCCGTGCCGACGCTCTATCTCTGAGCTGCCGTGATAAGACACATTAATTTCTTTACATAACGAAGGAATATAAATTATTCATTAATATCATGCTTTAAAGGTACTTGCAATATCGCAGGTACTAGTTATTTTAAACGCATGCTGTAACAAGCATGCTTTCTTGTGTTAATCAAAATTACTTTTCTTTGCTGGCTTGATTCTTTATGGTTCTTAAGAATACCGATTCAGAATATCGCATTGAATATACTTATTTCATAAATTAGTCTTATACATAGTAGTGAATTGATATAAGTTTTAACAAATTTTCGAAGAAAATCCTATGTAAAACAGATGATGGTAACAAACCTACCTACCTGGTTAATTACGTTGCCAGCATTCTGAATTATCTTTTACCACTTATGATAAAGTTTATGGTAAAGTGAATTTAAACAAAAAATAAAGCTCAAATTACAGAATCTACTCTTAGGCTGTAGAAAAAGACCAGCGTTGGTTTCTCATGGGTTCAGGAACTTCAAAACGCGTGTTTCCAGAAAAATAGCCATATAAACTATTTTGGTAGCATACCATTACCTATCTATTTTATATAACGGTAGAATAAGCAAAATAGAGTACATTATACTGTCATAGATTCGAATCAATAGAGTTATTCCAAAGAACTTGAAGATTAACACACATGAGTGGTAACAGTTTAACCCACAGTATTCGTGAAATGGTAAATACAAAGACAATAATAACAATAATAACAATAATAATAATAATAATAATAACTATGTTCTGAGGGAATAAGCTTCAATTAGTTCGTACCAAAGAGTAGTTAAACTTTCTTAGTATCTGTACGATATAATATAAACATACAACTCCTTGTCGCTACAAGACCTATGCTGTTAGGCGACATTAAATAAAGTTATATATATAAACTAAAGATATGTATATATAAACATATGCTGGCAACTTAAGAAAATATCGGAGGTTTAGTTAACAGCGATAATAGTTCAGTAAATAAGAAAGATCTCCAGCATTCCTGTGAAAATTGCCTGCAGTTATCAGCAGTTCTGTATTTCGAATTATCATCTGCAGTGTTAAAAAAGCAGAGGTTTTATTACCAATAAACACATAGGCTTTAGAAAAGGGCACGCATACTTAGTTTATTTTCAATTCAAAAATAATTGAAAAGCACAGAGAAATAATATAACTACTTCAGGAAAAGTCCTTCGGTAGGACTGATGCAACAATATTACGGAAAATAATTACAAAAAGGGTTTGTTATTTATATCTCATAGAAGCAATTAACGCTTATACCATGGATGAAACGTTAGCGTTTCTAATTTTTTAAGTAAGAACACAATTTTAAATACTCAAGGAGTGGAAAAGATTGAGTGGATACCGCCAATTTAATTTAACATACAAATATCTGGTCAGCGTAGTCAGAAATTGGAAAACAAAGTTGACGGCAGATTTAATCTTAATAAACAAATAATACCTAGTGTTGTTTTATATTTTGTTAATCAAGTCCTGTTATTAGGATTAGAACATGATTTACGAGTAGCAGCCCAAAAATTAAATTAAAACATAAAGACCCATACAACAAAGAGAAACACTTATTATTTGTGGATTATTATAAAGCCTTTGACATCTCCTGAGAAATAAATTAAAGTACATAATGAAAGAAATGGGAATTCCAGCACATCTAATAGGAGTCGTTGGAAGTATGTACAAAAAACAAGTATAAACATTAAAAAAAATTCATTAGACAAGCAGTTCCTAGAAATAAATAAAGGTCTAAGACAAGGTTATCCATTATCAGACTGCCTTTTAATGTGTGTATACCTATAGACAAAGCCATAAAAAAGCGACAGCTCCAGATAAAACGTAATCGATTCACAAATAATTCCATTCTAAATACTATTTTATATGCAGATGACCAAATGATAATTGCAAGATCGGAAGAGGGAATACAAAAATCAGTGAATATGCTGAACCAGCTAATAAATACGTATAATTTGCACATATCTGTAAATAAACCAACCATAGTAGCGTTCACCAGCAATGAATTTATAAGATCTAAAATTGTAATCAATAATAAAATAATCGAACATTAAACACATTTAATTATTTAGAATAATTAATAATGCACTCAGAGAAAACACAGATTCAGACGTAAACCTAAACAGATATAGCAATATGTGCTCTACCATAAGAATAAATTTAAAAGGAAAAGGGAAGGAAAGAGACCAGATGAAGTTTTATAACATGACGGTGATACTAACCTTTCTATACTGCTCCGAAATTTGGACATTGATAAAACAACAGGTAAATACGATAGAAGCAGCTGAAATGGGATTTCTAAGAGCTGTCGGGGGATATAGTAGAAGGGATAAAACGAGAGGCACACAAATTAAGGAAGAGTTAAGTATTTTTAGATTAATTAAATAAAATTGTATAAAACAGAAACAACTGGAAAGAATATTTACAAAGGATTAAACACTCTACGTAGAATACCAGAAATATTTTAGAATATAATCCAGGATGGAGAAGATTAGTACGCCCATATCTGATATGGAGACAAGCATTTTCTTCATTGGCCGTAAGGACGGAACAATTCATTGATGGATTAAACTGTGTAGATAATGATGATCATTATGAAGGCATAATATAAGTATTTCGAAACCAAAGACTAAAGCATTGTTGTTTAAGCAAACACCCTCCCCAGGAGCAAAGTTAGAACGACAAAAGGTGTAAAGGTTGGAGTGAAGGTTTTTAATTAGTTCTGATGTCACATAAAAACGTTTTAAAAATGATTTAGAATGACAAATAATGCATGTCAGCAAATACGACCAAGTGCAATATTAGGAACATGAAACGAAACGAAAGGAGGGAAACTCTTCGGAGTTCTACAGAGTGATTTACATAGAACGAACACATTCCTTTCTTTATTTCAAAACGAGTCATGATAGCTACAACTTATTATACCTCAATTGTTAACCTTTATAGAAAATGCTGAAAATATTTACCCTCCTGCACAAGGCATAACTCAACACCGCTCATTAGAAGACTGTTGTAAATACCCTTAATCTGCTGTGTAATGCTGTGCTTCCGATCGTCCAATGTCTGCGGTGTGTGGTGTAAACTCTATTTTAAATAAACCTATAGGAAGAAGTCGGTATTGTCAAGTCAGAGATCTCAGTGGAGGTTTTTGGATATTATCCAGTCGTCAGAGAAACTTCAATTAGCGCTTTGGATTGGTTTAATCTTACATTAAACGTATATGTAGCGTCATATTGTTGAAAATATCCATTATATCGTCCACTTTCTCAACAAACTCCCTGAAAGTCCTGTGGTACTCTGTATTGTCCACAGTCTGGCCACCTGAAATCGGTCCCACTGTTCTCTGTGCTGATATTGCACAGGAAATCCCGACTTTAACTAGTAGACAGGTGGATTTTCGACGGCCCGATAATGTGCGTTCTGAGTTCACATAACCACATAAAAGCAACCATACTTCATCTCTGAACAATATATGATGGACAGTATGCCAAGATTTTGCACAATGAGCGCCTGAAACTAAACGCAATACTTCACTCTTTTCTCCTCATCTGATTCCTGCAACTGATGGGCAAGAGTAACCTATATGGTTTTAAGTGAGCAGATTTCGCAGCTCTCTCGACAAATTGAGTAGGTGTAACTGGTCTCCGGAGACCAACTTCTTAATGACTTTCGGTGTGACCGCTCCAGTCGTGGCCGGACTTTCACAACAACCGTGAGCAGTCTAGATGAACGAGGTATGCCTTCTTCGCTCATCAGGGATTCATTGTTTTCAATTTGTTTACTAGTGTCAGTGCCTTTGATTTAGCGTGTCCTACTGCATATAACGATCAGAACAAAATCGAAATCAGCTGGCAACCATAAACACGAACTATAAAGAATAAACATCGACGCATCTTATGACAGGGAATCAAAAGTCACAAATATCCCGATTAATTTGACAAACTCGGGTGAATTTTCAGCCGAATAAATAAAAAAGAAAGATTGTATAAAGCGATGGTAGTGTCAGTCCGACTTTATGATAGAGAGACCTGGATCCTAGCAGCAGAGACTAGCATTATAACTGAAAATAACATTAGAGCTTGAATGGCGAACTTTGACACGCGTGTCAGTAATAGCATGCGAACACGACACAGTGAAACGTATAAATAAGGGAATGCATTATTATTATTATTAATTATTATTATTATTATTATTAATGCATTTACTTATGTAATTTTCTTTCTTTAGGATTTGTGCTAGGTTATGCTTAATAGCGCTCTACTGAAAGATGGAAGTAAAACAAGGCGTGTCTTACTTTTCGGAACTATAAAATGACTACGTTTTGCAAATGTACATATCTTCAGCCATCATGTTTTCGATGCGAAAAAGAGAAAATAAGTAATGCTACCAGCTTAAATAAAATAGAACGTTTGTGGAGCTAATTAGTTCATGCACTTAAGCGACAAATCATTATATAAATATTTATTCATTGCCAAATGCAGAAAGAAGGGAGTTCGTTGCAGAAAATTTGGACAATACATAAAACAAGCAAGTTATTTTGTAAATGATTATGATTGATTTTGTTTAAGGGCGCTCAACTTCTAGGTCATTAGCGCCCTTCTAAAAAAGATCATGGCATAGGCCAGAGATAAAAATCAGTAGAAAATTTCATGGCAAAGGCCAGAGATAAAGCTGAATAAAAATAAATAAATAAATAGAATCAAAGCAAAAGCCAGAGATAATATCAATATAGAAATATAGCATAAGTCATACATAAATATAGATATATAATACTAAACCGATCAGTATAAAACACCTTGTATTAAGATGAATAAATCCGCATTTGGAAATTTACTTTCGAAACAAAATTAAAAATCCTATCAGCCGCTTACTTATCATCCGCTAAGACCTCTGCAAGACTGGCCGGCAGTTGCAGAGTGTCCCGTACATGTGCTAGAGCAACACACACTAGCAACACGTGACGAACCGAACGACTTAGGAGTAAGTATCGCACAAATGTGGGAAAATTTATGTTTCATTATTTCTTCACAGGCAATTCTGTTTTATCCCTTATGTTATAAAATAATTAATTACTTTATTGCAATTGATTCCATTGAATTGTCATATTAATGCAAACTTTCAGAGGTTAAAGTAAAAAGTATATTATTCTTAATCCATAAAGCTTTGTAAATATAATATGGTATTAGCACAATAAAACAACGGAATGAACAGTCAGTGAGCGTAAAGTGGTCTATTAATTAACACCTTACATTTCCAAAATCTTAAGGAGATTATAAGTTAAATTAAGATTTCCTCAAATCGTAATTTAACTTAAATTAAAGGAAAAAAAGTGTCATACTACAATATTTTATTAAAGGAAAAAAGTGTCGCACTAGAATATTTTATTAAAAATAATAAACAATAAACCTGGCTTTAACTGACACACTCTTCTAGTTTTTCAAGCCTGTAAGGATCTACAGATTGAAACGATGTTACGTCATGGCGCATATTAATAACGTAATAATAACATTTTATGACAAATATTAAGTAAGTATGGAATTTTAATTGTGCAGGATGTGATGTGTCATTTTACTCCAATGAAGGTTTTGATCACAAAATAAGGAAATTAAAAAATTATGTTGGATAATAGCAAGAACATTAAAAAATTCCGATGTGATACATTCCATGACTTTCCCTACCCTCTGTCATTTATTAGTGGGTATACAATGTATTCTTATTAAAATCTGTTTTTCTATTTACTTCATTTTAAACTAAATAAATTTTTTCAGAAATAGCTACGTTATACATTTCGTTATATTTAAAAGGAATAATATGGTCAAATGTTAAATTTTAAGTTATATGCTGCCCATAAAATTCCACGCTGTTTCCATTCAATTATGAGAAACAACTGAAAATCGATGGGACTTAAGAAGAATGACTAAGTGTTGAGCAAAAACAACAGATATCACGGAAATGGCTGATGCTACAAAGAATTTTTTTGAAATAAACTGCGTGTTTTAAAGATATCATATTTTTTGTATAGTACGTTTTCGTCTATCGCTTAATATTTACCAGTTATATAAGATTGTACAAAATGTCTTTCAAGTGAAGTAAACTTCACAGACTATTCCCATAAAACTCAAGTTATTTTATTTTTAATGTAAGAATCTTTAAGCATGAAATTTTAATCAAAATCATAAGAATAATTTTTAGAAGACAAAGAATTTCGAAAAATCTTACATGTAAAGGGTAGTATGAGATGCGGGATTTTCTTGAAAATCTTCATGTCGCATCGTTGGAAGATATTGAACCTAAATATCAAGTTTGGTATTTATCCTAATTTTCGTTTTTGAATTATGCTGTACACAGAATCACATACACACACACACACACACACACACACACACAAACGGACCCTTTTCTAAAAATGCTTTTGTTGGATTCAGGGGGCCTCAAAAATGTATTTCGGGTGCAATTTCGGTATAGAATTTTTGGGTGAAATGCAATACTTCCCCTACGTAACATACGTAGTAGACAAAGTAATAAAACTAACTAAGACATTATAATGACGTTTTACAAAGTTATGGTACGGATGTACCACTCTGATGTAAGGATCAGATAGCTGGGCAATAAACAGGTCAGATAGAAGAAATATCCGATGTTACATTCAGATAATTTTCTTGAAAATCTTCCTGTCGCATCTTTGGAAGATGCTGAACCTAAAATACAAAGTTTCGTGTTTATCGGACATTTGGTTTTTGGATTATGCTGTTCACAGACACATACAAATACACACAATACACACAATACACACATACACACACACATACATACATACATACATACATACATACATACATACATACATACATACATACATACACGGGCGTTTTTCAAAAATGCTTTCTGGATTCAGGCAGCCTCAAAACATGTATTTCCGGTTGAAACTGGTTATCGAATTTTGGGTGGAATGCAATACCTTCTGTCTTCTAGATACGTGGAAGCGAAAGTAAAAACAGAAACGGCAGAAATTAAATTTTTGAGAACAGTTGCTGGATGTATCCATAAAGACTACATCAGAAATGAAGCCATCAGACAAGAACTAAACATGTTTAACTTAAACCAAAGGATAACTCTAAACAAGACAGAATAACATGAACACATTTTGAGAATGAACTCGACAAGAATAATACTCCAGGCTCTACAATACACCCCAAAAGGAATTCGGTGCATTGGACGACCTCGACGTAGATGACAAGATGACCTCTGAGAAGGAACAGGCCTGGTCACCCACCTTGCAGATATTGTTGTCCTGGTCAAGGGGTACCACGGATTTTTTCGGACGTATAAATCCTTAGCATGGCTTCCTTCGGAAGGGAAGTAAATCCGGTGGTCCCGTGTGGTAAATTTAAGAACCTCAAGCCTGGTGAACAGGCCTCTGAGCAAAATTTCCGTCTTTCATGCTCAATATAGAATGGGAGCTAAGAACCACAGTATTTAAAGAGTATCTATAAATAAAACACAATTTTAATTTTCACCTTGCAGATTTGATAACCAGAACCCAGATCGTATTGATATGTCGTCTTTTAATTCTTGCACAATATTATTGCTAACGCACTCATTATAAATCCCCCAGATTATGAAAATGCATATTCAATGAATAATTTTTGGTCATCTAATCCCATTTTCAATCTTAGGGTATTTTGTTTTCGATTTTAAGTAATTATTTTGTTATTTTCTTGCGCTTTGTGTCTCTATTCAGCCATTTTTCGTATGAAGATGTTTACATTATTAATATTTTACACCAGAATAACTTTTCAAACATCGGAAATTTCACTATTCAGTTGAAAATAAGAGTTTCTGTCAGCCTTTACTCGAATTCTTGGAAAAGAAATCACATTCCTATTTAATGGTTATTCTGGAAAATATTGCTTGTGATAGAGCGATGGCTATTGTCAGGAGAGCAGGTATCATTACAGTTATGAATTCATGTCCTAAACCAGTTTTCCTGTTTCGCGTTAATATTTGCGTACGGCTAGTTTGCTATTGTTCTTGTGTTATAGGCTGCGAAGTCCTCTTCAGTGGCTATGAATTTCGTATAACCTGAGAGCCCAAAAGAGTTAATGCTACAGTTTTGAAAGATCTGCTTCAAAAACAATTTTATTAATTCTCTTCTTAGATTCTTCACACAAGAAAATGGAATAGGTATATATTTTAAATTAATTTCTAATTTATCTCATTCTTATGAATAGCTTTTCTGCTTGTATAGCAGTTGCACCTATGTAAATATAAACTAGTTTGTAACTTTCTGTGCAATCATTTTAATGGTTTAAATAAATATCAGTTAGATCATTTTATTTTCTCTATCTCTTACATAGTAGTTAAGAGTAGGTATTACATTCCACCCAAAAATTCGATATCAAGATTTCACAAGAAATATGTTTATAAAAATGTCCATGTGTGTGCGTGAACAGCATAATTCAAAAACGAAAAAAGTCAGATAAATACCAAACATGGTGTTTAGCTTCAGTATATCCCAAAGATGCAACAAAAATTTTCAAGAAAATCCCCTACTCCAAACTACCATTTACATGAAACATTTCTCGAAATTTTCGATTTTCTAAACAAATGGCACTGACGATTTTGGTTAAAATATCACGTATAAAATATATTAGCATGAAAAAAATGTATATTGTGAATTTTCTGGGAATAGCCTCATTCGCAAGGAATTTTGTATAATCTTGTGTAACTGGTTAATGTTAAGAGATAAACGAAAACGTACTAGAAAAAACGTACATGCCTTTATCAGGCACAATTTATTTAAAATAAGTTTTTCTTGTGGCATAAGTGATCATTTTCTTAAAGAAGTGTTAACATTCTGTTGTTTCCCGGGTTTGCATGGAAAGAATATGGAACTTCAAGGCCAGCATATATTTCCAGTACTAAACATTTGACTATCACTGCTCCCTTTATATCTATAACAAAATGTGCAACATAGCTATTTTTGCAAAGGTTTATTTGAATTAAAATGTAGTAGATAGAAAAATAAGCTTTAGTAAGAATAGTTTGTATACCCACTAATGAACCATATAGGGTAGAGAAAGTCATGTGAATGTATCACACCAGATCTTTTTAAAGAAATTTTAGTTATTTTTGTAGGACGCTTTTAGGTCATCAAAATCCGGACCTTAACTATCGTCGTTTGAGTTGGAAAATTGGATTTTTAACAAATTTGCATAATCCCAATCCAGGATATGCGTCTAGTCTGTAAGACCAAGAAAACGCATGTTCGTGCGAAAATATTGTTTCCTTATATACAAACATAGCATGAGGTTTTACCGCATTATTCCTGCACCCGTTCTTAAAGTCCTCAACTTTAGAGAACTTTTATTATATTTTCCGAAAGCCACTGTAATATCTGTAACCAGCGGAGTGCTTTATGGATTGCCTGCTCACCCCAGAATCTCTTGTGTTTAATTTGTACTCATGGAAAATAATTGTATAATGCAGACGTTAAGAAAAGGGGGGATTCGCTGGGGATATCCATTACGCCTTTCTCGTAATTTATGGGAATATGAGGCCAGAAATATGGAGAGGAATGGTTAATTTCATTCTTGCTATTTTCGTCCTTTTTAGAGCGTTATTTCATTGCTATACTCATTCCCCTTTCCACTTTCTCCCGAGTTCGCAAAAACATAAGCCAGACCACTGAAAACTGTGCAGGGACCTTACACAGAAAACACGTGGCGCCCGAAGGCACAGTGTAATAAGTGTGTTATGTGGTAAGAACCAACTTTTAAATGTAGATTAAGATAGTTCGTTGTATCTCTCGCTAAAAACGTTACCTACAGTGTGGTTCATTCACATGCATAACGAATGGTGAATGACAATGTGCGTTTATTCCGAACAAACTTTAATAGTCAGATTCTCGTTCAATATGTGAGCAAGATGCTCTGTATGCATTTTGACAAAACCGGGTACATTTGGATTCTAGAAACGGACAAAAAGGATAGCTACCCTTACATTCAACCTCTATCTTCAACCCTTAACATACAAATCAACATAATTTGGCCTACCTAGATTAAACGTTCTACGCTTATACTATGGAGCCCATGAAAATAATTATACGTTACAACTCCAAAAGGCTACCCCTACCTTATCTTCCGCCCCTCATGTACAAATATTCACAATTTAAACCGTATGGTGAAAATATTACATAGGTATAGAATAGAAGGTGGTAAAAATCATAGGTTTCGTTATAACTTCCAAAAACTACCTAATCCTTATTTATAATTATATAACACTCGAACTGTTTAAAAGCTACCCTTACTTTATTTTCAACTCCTTATAGATGAAACCTTAGTGCTTGGTCAAACAGGCCAAATTTGGGAACTATAGTGCTTGGCAAAAATTATAGGATACCATATACTCATATTTTTCAACCCTTATGTACAAGTTATCACTATTTGACCAATCTGGAAAAAAGTTTGGAAACTTAGGCTTTAGGTATAAGTACACCATTCAGACTACTTACGGTTTTCAAAAATCACCACTGTATTTATTTTCAACCAATGCAATGTCCGGTAACAGAGTGGCCGTTATATAATTCTTCTTCTTATTATTCTTCAACGGATTACCCTCCTCTGGATGACTTACGCACTCAAGGACTTACAAGCCAATGCCTTGGGTCAGTAGCCTGTCAAGGAGTAAGCAAACTCTGGATCGTAACATATCTAGAATGGGTGATCAGCCCAATGCCTGGTATGGCGGTGAAGGAGGAAATGAAATGTAGTGATGAACGGGATGATAGTAAAATTCGGGATCAAATAATCCAATAATCCAGAATTCACTTAGGGATCTAGGAAAACCGTGAAAAAACCTACGGTTAGGTTGCTCGGCCACGGGGGTTTGAACCCGGGACTCCCGGCTCCACTTCGCTCGGTATTTTAACATTATATGTCCAAAAATTGATTCTTGCATCTATGTTAATCATGATAAATGTTTGGCTAGAAATTCCTAAATTAATATAGACTTAGTTACTGTAACGTAGAAAACAATATTCCCTTCATCACAAGCCTACGAAGGAAAAAAAGGGAGAATTATATATTTTCAAAGTTACGTCATCAAACTTCACTCTGTAAAAGCTTAAACAAGAAACATGAAACATTTGAGAAACCGCTAATAATAAGAAAAACTTATGACTCAACCTACATATTATAAACTGCCTTACACGTCTTTCCGAAGTAAGCATTTCTGTGTTTCTTGGGGTTTCTCTGGAACATCCATTTCAAGCAAAACAAAGAGAAATAAAAAATAGGTAACATTTTATTAAAACCGTAGTTTTTTGTCATGCAAAAAGGTTTATTAAGGAAGGGAATTTGGTGAAGATTTTCACCTTGCAACCTTTTAAAGTAGTGAAATTACATATGTATTTTGGTATGTATGCAACTTTTTTATTTTAGCACTTCACAGGATGGTAGACAGACTTGTATGCGCTTCTTTTTTTAAAAAAAAATGTCTTTTGTCTGGTTTCAGAGTATGTAAAAGCTCTATTTCCGGTAAAATCTCAATATAAAATTCTTGGGTGAAGCATATTAGGCCCTCATCGAACGGGATGGCTCAGGCGCCAATGTGACCCGCCTCCAGGAGTCCCGAGTTCGATCTCCAGCGACCGCCCACTCTGACCCATGGTTTTTGTGGCTTCCCCGTGTCGACAGGCGAATGCTGGGGCAGTTTCTTCTCTACCATGATTTCCTTTCCGCCATTTCCCTTTCATTCCGTTTCCTTCTCATCTTTCTGGTGTGCTTCTAGGTTTCGTGGTGTATGGCGGTGCCGGACAGATAGTACGGATGCATGGTCACTGTAACGTGGACACCAAGGGCTGTTCGACTGGTAGGGCGTTCATCGCCCTCTCTCGGCGGCAACACATGGGTCTGCGAGTTTGGAAACGTTAGGGACTTCCTGCGTCTCTGCTTATGGCCTGTAGCCTCTTGTGTAGTTCCTTCACTTCAACCCTTCCTCCTGCGGTGGTAGACAAAATAGATCTCTGTAGGTCCGTTGAATAACCTATAACCTATAATAGATCCTTCACTTACGATACGTAAACGAGTAAGTAAACAGAAACTTAATTTCAACGCAATGGCAGGGAAACAAATTAAATGCAATGCCTGCATTGTTTTAATTTATTTGGCTGCATTTTATTCCTTTTTCGTACTTTTAATATAAAATTACTGTAATATTCGTAAAGGCCAGGCTTCCCATAACTCGTATACATATTTAAAATGAAACATTTTGTAATATTCTGTATAGGATCACTAAATGTAGTTTGTAAGCATGACAGTTATGAAATGAAATAACGAGTTTTATTGCCGCAACTGTTTATTCTCCATAGCACTTTAAATGACACTCTAAACATGAGAAACCTAACAAGGAAAAATATATAAGAAATAGCTCATGCCAATTGCTTGCTTTTGTTTCGTTGTTTCACTGTGGGGATTTCTAAACTCTTTCAAGTTTTACGGCGAAATATCGAATATATCCCAAAATGTAATCTAAATGCTACCGTAAGCAGCATATAAGTGCTTAGTGAGAAAAAAATCACAGACGCACGTTAAGTCTAATATGTACTTAATTAAAAGCTTAGAAATTAAAAGTACTCGCCGCGTTTTAGTTACCTTAAGACATATATTGGAGTACTTGCGATCACCTTGGAGGTTTATCGGGATACATGAGTCAGTTAAAATAAGTTTAATGCGTGTTCTAGTGGGTCTCAGTGGTAGAGTTTGGCACGGAGCTTATCATATTATTTGTGAATAATATGATAATTACCTATATTCCTAGCAAAATTTGCATATTTTGATAGTCATTATTTGGAAGAAGCATAATAATTCACTAACACTTTTAAGTTTTATTAACAATAGATAGAAACTGCCTAAATATCGTAACAGCTTCAGAATTTATAGTGTTAGAACATAATAGAATAGTTATATTCCTTTTATTCCCTACAAAAGGTATGACGTTTTACACATTTCTTATAATTCATAAAATTTTCTCCCTTGAGCCTCACATGTCACGACTACCCAGGTCGTAGGATGAACTAAGAGCCCTATTTTAATTGCTCAAATCTTTCTTTTTTCTGTTCACTTTCCTAATGCATTTCCCTCTTACTCTTCTAAATATTCACCCATAGCCCTACTTCTTCCTTAACCTCCGACTGTCACATTTGTGTTCTTACGATATTATTTTCTATTTGATTCCATTTTGGATTCTAATAGCTCACTCTCGCTCTCTCGCTCTCTCTCTCTCTCTCTCTCTCTCTCTCTCTCTCTCCCCTAATCTTGAAGCAATGAAGCACTCCACTCATAAAAGATACGGCTGTTTCTAAATCCCTTAAAATACAATAATTAAATTTCACAACATTGCTCTTTGAGAAGGAATTAACCTTTTAGAATTGCTATGTATATTCCTCCCGATCAGCAAATACAATTTTATTTGAAGAAACGCAACACATATTCCTTTAATTTATTTTCTAATACACTAAGTTTTTGAACTTAATTAGTGCCCTTTTCAAAATGCCAATTCAATTAAAAAGAGTGGAGGTCACACTAGAACCTTGTCTGAACTCTTATTAATAATATTTTGAGTCTTTCAGTCAGTACAAATACATTTTAGTAGCTGTTATTAGAGAATTGTTAAATAAAATACAACCCATAGAATCAGGGGCTGTAAATGCTTAGGGGAAAGAAAAAAAATCCCTGCATAAGATGCCTAATTCCCCCCTTGGCATTTACCTACGCGTCTTGAGCAATTTATTAGGTAGATGTTCCTCAGGGAGGGGGATAACGTCTTGAAACGAGGAAAATCTGTAATGAAAAGTTTGGGATTAACTGTGTGAAGGGATGGGGTAAGAAAGTAAAGGATGACGGAAGAAGGATGGAGTAAAGAACTTGATGGAACGAAGGATAAGAAAGAAGACTTCTCAGGAAGAAGAAGACTAACGGATGAAATCCTAGGCTAGACGTTGAAATATGAGTCTGTATAACGCCGAGTTTGTCGAGCGGCAAGCAAAATCTTCCTAACGATTCTCTTCTGCCAACCATTGTTGTTATTTTCACGCCTCCTTTGTATTCGCAATGAGCTTAGCTGATCGATGCCAACAAACATTCTGGAAAGTGTACTAATCTATCTGCAAGCCAACATGCCAGTTACACAGCCAGTACTTCATTACGTAGTAACTTGTTCTTGCTTCAGCTTTGTTCACTGAGGGTTTTCTGCGCCCAAGCGAGAGTTCAATGGGCGCCGGGATACATGAAATACTCAATTATCTATTTCAAACTAGATGACATTTGTACGTATGATAAAACGACAAATACAACTCTTTGTAGCAACCTTTTATTTTAGATTAATAACTGGTGACAACATTCATAATGAGCTAACCTGGAGCTAAGAAGAATATTTTTAAAATGTTGATTTGTATTTGGGAATGTGTATCTGTGTCTGTTTCACCTTTTCATTCAGGAATGCCTGAACCGATTACTCGGAAATTTAGTATATAACGTGCGTTAGGTCCCACTTGGAGGATAGGCTATACAACATCTTGGTTAGTTCCTCAAATGATGGTCTGAAATGGGGCACAAAGTCAAATATTCTTAAATATATCGCTTACTGTTGAATTTTATGAGGAGCATTATAGCGGCTTATACCCATTAGGTTTTTCAAGTTTTGTTATTTACGAAAGTTGAATACGATAATATTTAAGGAGCTACCAATGTTTACGGTTTTGAGGTTGCCTAAATAAAAAAGAAAAAGAAACACATTTAGAAAAAAATGTGTGTGTGTGTGCGCGTGTGTGAACATAACTCAAAAACGAAAAATCGGTTAAATACTAAACTTGGTACCTACTGAAGTTCAGCATATTCTAGAGATGCAACACAAACAAAATCCCCCTACCCCAACCACTCTTTATATGGACAATGTTTCGTTGTTTTAATTTTCCCTGGCGATTTTGATTAACATACCACGAGTTTAAGACATTCTCATCACAAATAAACTGCATACGAGCTTAAATTTTCAGGGAATAGCCTGCGAATCCTCTTCATTTGACTCTTGTATAACTGGTAACCATTAAGAGATAGACAAAATCTTACTACACAAGAAGAAAATGTAGATCCCTTTACAGCACACAATATATGTCAAATTATTTTTTGTGGCGTTAACCTTTTCCGAGATATTCTTATTATTGGTCTGAATTTTCAAATACTTATACTTTTTTAAAGTGGTAACTCGCTATTTTTTTCTCGTGGTCATGCAAGGAGCATAGAATTTCAAAGCTATCACGTACCGATCCGCTGTTTAAAATTCTGACTATAGCTTTAGCGTGCTGTATCCTTCTTACACAAAGAGATGTGTAAATGCGAAATTAAAGTTTATCTCGTTTAACAAATATATAGAATAATAAACTTGTATAAGTATACTTTGTAGAGCTATAAGTAAAGTCATGTGAATGCAGCACATCAAATTCTTTAAATGTTTGTTTGAATTTGTGTACGTACATCTGTGCCTGTCTTACCTTTTCATCAGGAATGCTTGAGCCGATTACTCATAAATTTGGTATATAAAGAGCGTTAGTTACCACTAGATGAACAGGTTATACAATATCTTAATCACTCCAAATGAGGAGTTTGTAATAGAGCTCGATTTTGTCGAGTTTTGTGAAAAGTATTACATAAGTGGTTTATAAGCATAATGTTTTTCAAGTTTTGTTATTTACAATATAATAGGATTAATATTCAAATTAATTACCAACTTATTACTCATTTACTAAACAAGTTAATCTTACATTCTGATTTGTGGTGAAACCAATTGTATAAATGCGTATATTAATAAATTATTTTGCTGAGCTGTATGAATGGCCTTCCAGAACTTCTAGTGGCATTTACTGTGTGTTCAGCAGCTCATGGTCCCTAGAAGAATACAGTCGATAATACAGTAAAAATTCCATCTTCACTGCGGTAGGTGACATTGGACTCGCTTACGTCAGTAGTGCTAAATTTTGGGTTGTATTTTATGCTCTCCCTAAACGATCGTGAAGCTTCAAAGTAATTCAGTTTAATGTATCATATTTAGTTTATAAACAAGATGCACTATATCAAACAAGTGGTGTAGCCAGTTCTTAGAAGCTGGACTTATTTTCGCTGAAGGACGCACAAGAAAATAAAAAAGGACAGCACGGTCAATGTTGTTTTCCACTATACCAATTTTCCACCAGTGACAATTTTCCGTCTTCTCTATATGCTTCCAAAATCCTGCCAGTCTATTTCGATCTCAAGAAGTGTTATATAGTGCAATTTATGCAGCAATAAGTCACCTATTACATCTATTTCCCTAACCATTCGTTTCATCTTGGACCATGGTCTGGAATTGCCAGATTTTCAAATTTATAAAAAAGGAACAGTTGTTAGGGTGTACTAATACAGACTAAAGTAGTTTATTACAGACACTGGAGTCCCATGTGGAATTACTTATATATATATATTATGTATAATATTATATTTATTATTAATATATATAATATTAGATATTATTTATATAAAGGTATATTGAAACCAAAGTAAAGATCTATTACAGGTAAAATAAGTTGTTACACAATCTTTGCAGAATATATTATTTGCCAATTACGCATAAATTTGTACACATGAATTGAAAGCGGTGAGTTTTGCTACTGATGTTTGTAATTTTATGTAACAAAGCAATTCTCTCAAATAGTATTATCACACAATTTTCTGCAGAATTTACTGTAAATTGAATAAGTCAACAACTAAGATTTTATTAAGTGCGCTGAACTCCTAGATTCTACCAGAATAAAATCAGAGATCAATCCACAGCGAAATTCGTGTCAATTAGTTTTAGTTAAGGTTGAGATCTAAGGATGACGGTAAATTCTGAAGAATCAAGTAAAACAATTTGTATTTGATAAGCTGATAAGCCGTATTACCAACTATTTACCTTAACATGATGACTGATATTCGTCGCGCATCACTTCCAAGGAAAACAGGTCACATTATTAACTGAAACAGCAAAATCAAGGATCATTTGCCGTGCGGTACATAAACGAAAGATGCTGTCTGTTCCTTGAAAAACCGTACATCTGTCAATCCTACATGGTTCTATTGGACTTAGATTAAATGTTTATGGGGGGAACCGAATGACTGGTAATGAGGCATAAAGAAAGCATTAATACTTCCACTTAAAACACTTTCTTTTTAGATTTATTTTTTTTCTGGATATCTTTGTTTTTCAACCACATTATAGCAGATTTCACAACCTAAAATGGGGCTCATCCATTTCTACATTATGATAAGAACACAGCAGAGTGAGGGAGCTACATAGGGGATATTTTATTTCCAATTTCCTTCTCAAAGTCTAATGGTTCACTTGTCCATGGTAGTCATCTTTAGTTGTTGAATTATTATCAGACTGAATTTATATCAGTTTGCTCCCTGCATTAGTGTTGATGTGAACGCCAAATTTATCCTTAGTTTGCTTACATTTTTCTACTAGTTGCTCGTTAGAAGTTACAAGAGAAACAAAAATATCAACTATGAGTAGTTGCAGTGAAAAGTACATTAGTGATAAGTTAGCAACATTAAGCAACAACAGCGTCACCACGCCCCTCCCCGGAGAAATTAAACTGGTGAACAGATAGTACTTTCCTAGCTGACAAAGCCATAAGAAGCCCTATATGCCTAAACAATCCATTGAAAAAACTGCGCTCACAACTCATTAAATCCAACCAGAATGTGTACGAAAAATACTGAAGTGGTAACAAAATCGATGTGCTTTGTGTAAAGTTGTTCTCTGTTTGGGGAAGATAAAAGCATGCTTAGAGGACCTGCAGAAGCTTACTAGTATGGAAAATGTACTGCATTTTTTTTAGTCTACCCAATTCAAAAATTGAAAAGTAGTGATCTTTTACGTCATTTACTTATTTATTTTGCATTTTTGTACGTATACATTTTGAACTGACTATTCAATTCATACCCGCGTATTTGATATTGACCAATAACTTTTGTCAACGTCGAGTATATCGACCAATCACTATCGTTTATCTTATAATGAACTCGCAAGGATGCTATTTTATCGGATAAAACGCCAGCTCGTTAATGAAGCATAATGTTATTTATATGTAGTGATTAACAGGCCACGTCATCCATTTGTAAACAATGCGTATGTAGTTAGTGTCAATTTACAAATAAATTACGTTCTTGGAAAAATGTTTCTTTACTGTGTTCTGATTTTAGTTATGTAAAATTAGTTGCTATTTAGAATGCCATGTATCTAAAAACAAATGAAGTTTTTATATATTTGTCAGCTACTTTCTAATTTTCGCGAGTTGATTGCCGTGTAATCTGTTAGATTAGATCTAATAGTTTGTTAATTATCATCATTTAAACATTTTGTGTTCATTCAAAAAGAATTCGACCAGAAAGCATTTCCGGCGTATGCTTGTTTACTATTAAATCGTCATTAATGCCTGAACAATGTGAAGATCGACTTAGAAATTCATTCGGCAAAAAAGCTCCATCTAAGTCAACAATTTATAATTGGGGGAGCGAATTTAAAAGAAATCGATTTTTTCTTAGTTATGAATTTCGTGAAGGATGCCCAAGAACTGCAGTTACTGATGAAAATATTGCCGCTGTTCGAACAATGCTTGCAGAAGATCGACGGACATCTTATGAATTTATTCGGGCGACATGGGCATAGGTGTGAGTCAAAAACAAAACATTTTACAACAGTTAGACTGAAAAAGCTTTTATGCCGCTAGATTCCACATAAACTGACTCCCGATCAAAAACAACACACTGATTGGTGCAGAAAAACTCTGGAAAATTCCAAGGCGTTACTTCAAATTTGGTTTGGAATGTCGTTACGGTGATGAGTTCTGGATTTATTGTTATCTATAATTCTGAAAATAAAAGCCAATCGGCTCAATGGGACTTTCAAACAAAACCTAAACCTACAAAAGACCGAATTAATTCGCAGTGCTGATAAGAAGATGGTTGCTAGTTTCTTTTTGTAAAACGGGCCATATTGCTGCTATAGCATTAGAAGATAGACGTACCTTAATGCCGATTAGTAAAAAATTTCTGCTTACTGCAATTTTTTTGAAAAGTTTATGAAAAACGCCCAAAAGGAAAAATAATGTTCCATCATGACAAGCATCATCGCATACAGCAACTACCACGGAGTATCTGCATGTCATAAAGGTTAGCATCATGGACCCTCTATCATACAGCCCTGACCTAAACCTTATGATTTCCTTTTGTTTCCAGAAATTAAAGATAAAGTGAGTGGAGTCAATTTTTCATCATGAGTTGAAACAGTGGAAGATTATAAATCCCTGGTTACTGAAATGCTCCAGGAAGAGTGGTGTCATTGCTTTAAGGACTGATTTCATGGAATGCAAAATGTATTAATGTTAAAGAGGCATATTTTGAAAAACAACAAAATCATTTAAACTAATTTAAAACTAACCCTTGATTGATTTTCTAAAACAATCAGTCTCGCCCTCTTGTCTCAACTTATAATTCATACATTTTTAGAGATAATTTTCTTCCTATTTGCTTACCCCATGCTCTTTATATGCGACTAAAGCTTCGTTTTTGAGTAAATGTCACGTTTAGCAACTGTGAAGTGGGTTTGGGTTAATTGTTTTTATAATAAGACTAAGGAACAGCAGTATTTAAAATAAAATAGAATTCTAAGAGGCATTTGGTTCTAACAATGACCAAGCATGCAGATTTAATAGAACAGCATGTGTAAAAGTGGATGATGAGGGGTAGGAATGTGGTGCAGGCGCAATAGAACTTTTTTTTACTCTCTCTCTACTATCGAGCGGGATGGCTCAGGCGGCAACGTCTGTGACCCGTATTGGGAGGTCCCGGGTTCGATTCCCGCTGACCGCCCACTCTGACCATGAGGTTTTTCGTGGTTTTCCTGCTGGTCGTCGAGGCGAATGCCGGGATGGTGTATTCTACCACGATATCCCCCATTCCCTCTCATTTCATCTCAATTTCACGTTCCAATGTGCTTTCAGGTCCTGCGGTGAAGGCGGTGCCGGGCAGATGACACGGATACATACGCGTTGGAAAGATTTTTCCCCGTGAACGCCAGAGAGAGCTGTCCCGCCCGTAAGGGTCGCTGCGTCAAGGGTTCCTCGCCACTGGTGTACGGGCGCTCAAACTGGAAATGTTAGGACTTCTACGCGTCCCTGCCTGTCTGCCAACTGGGACCTCCTACGGCTCGTTCATCTCATTCCTGCCTCCCGGGGGATGTAGCCATAATAGATCAAAATGGGTGCAGTGCACGCAGTGTCCCCAAGGTGCCCCCCATCCTACATATTACTACATGGAGAAGTAGGGGAAGTTGGGCATTCCTCCTAAACATTCGAGTCGAGGTTTCAACGGAAATACACATTTTCAAACCCCTGTGTGTTTGTACGCGCACGCGTGTGAACAGCATAATCAAAAACGAAAACTTGGTATTTAATTTCACCATTTTACAGGGATTTACAGGGATTCTCAAGAAAATCCGCCACCGAAAACTACTCTTTACATGGATATGTTTTAAAATTTTCATTTTCTCAAAAATGAAACGATTTTGATTAAAGTACCATTTTTTCAAATATTTTCTTGATAAATGAAATGTATATTTGGCATTTTATGGGAATAGCCTCTGAATGCCTCTTCATTCTGAATTACTTTTGCATAATTGTTAACCTAAGAGACAGAACCTTAGTACACAAGAAATGTAAATGTCATTAAAACAAGAAATTGATTCTTTTATCTCCATTTTCCAGTACACAAAATGATTGCAAAACAAAATGGCAGTCGTAGTATCATTTTTACTTTCTTTACTACATATAGTAAGTAGGGGAAGTATTGCATTCCACCCAAAAATTCAATACCGATAATTCGCCGGAAACACAGGTTTTGAGGCGACCTGAATACAAATAAAGCATTTTTGGAAACATGTTCGTGTGTGGGTAAGTGTGTCTGTGAACAGCATAACTCAAAAACGAAAAGTCGGAAAAACACCAAACTTGGTATTTAGGTTCATATATTCTAAAGATACGACACGAAGATTTTCAAGAAAATTCCTCCATCCAAAACTAACCTTTACACGTAAAATTTTTCGAAATGTTTGATTTTCAAAAAAATGGCTAACGATTTTGATTAAAATACCGTATGTTAAAGATATTTACATGACAAATAACATGTATGTCTTGAATTTTCTTGGCTTTGAAGCCCTCTTCATTCGGAAGGAATTTTGTATAATCTTCTATAACTAGTAAACGTTAAGTGATAGACGAAAACGTACTTCACAAGAAATGTAGATCTCTTTAAATTACACAATTTATTTCAAGTAAATTTTCATGTGGCATCAACCATTTCCGAGGTATACGTTATTAATGGTCCGAATTGTTCATAATTGGCCATTAAAGTCCTTTCAACATTCAGTTATTTCTTGTGATTGCATTGAAGCAATATGTTAATTTAAGCCAGCATATAGCGTGCAGTTCTAAAACATTTTCTAATCGCTGTTCCCTTTTGTATCTATAAAATGAGCAATGCAGCTACTTCTGCAAAGGTTTATTTGGATTAAAATAAAGTAGATAGATAAACGAGCTTTAGTAAGGAAGATTTGTGTACCCACCAATAAATTATAGAGGGTAGAGAAAGTAATGTGAATGTATGTAAAATGTGGCTATATATGCCACATTAAATAGGTAATTATAATTAATAAGACACATTATTTTCAATTTCGCCATTTAGTCTCACCTTAAAATACATACATTGGAAAATTAGCTTAAGTTATGTAGAATCAGATAAGAACTTCAACTACTATTTTACCGCGAAACGGATCTTATTTATAAAATATTTGTAATATAAAAGTAGCAACACAATGAAAACAAATAACATTTAATGCTATGGATCCGGTTAAATTTTGTTTTGTTGTTCATAAAATAATAAATGTTTATACTTTATATTGTGCAACAATATATGACAGGGTTTTAAAGACGCCAAGGCCTATTTCCGGGCTGCTGTACTGCAAAACACACAAATATGCCTCTCAAGTTTACTTTTCTAAGAATAGATGTCGCAACGGTACGAACTCATTCGAAATTACCGATAGATGTCGCGATAATACAAATGCAATAAAAAAGAGAGTACGAATTGACCTCAGGGTAAAAGGCAAGAGCTCATTAATTGTATAAGATAAGCCCAAGAGCTTAATGAATCTTTATTAAAGATAAAATACACAATAATGAAACTTTAAAAAAGAGTACTACAGGATTAGGTGAAAGAATTCCCAACATGTGTGCTCAGTGTACCTACTATTATTTTACTTCCCTTGCCTGCTTGCAAAAATGGACAAATGCGGCATTTTATTTCCTTATTTTCTTTGACATCGTCCAAGTAGAAATCGTAAACTGTTTTAAAAGTTGGTTTATTTTGGAATAGTAATGGAGTACATATGTATAAACCCATGTTTGTGAAATGTGCAAGATATGCAGAGGTTGTAATGAAGAACAGTTATTTGATGATTGTCAAAAGCTTCTATCCTTAACAGTATGCTACGATGTATAGTAAGCATAGAGAAATACAAAAGTAATGAAGTCTTGCTATAAAATTATTTCATCAACATTAAAAATCCCTTTTGTTATAAAAAGCCATACTGATGAACCAAATCTTTTGAACACAGTTTTATTTAAAAGATAATGATGCAGAATATATCAAAATAGATGTCCAATTTAACCATTTCCATGCCGTCTTAGACACTGCTCTTATTAAGAAATGTTTTCATAATGCTGTTTATAGAGAATGCACACCAAAATAGGAGATATTTCACATTAGCAAAACAGCATTGCCACAATAGAAATTAAATACCTCTATAATAACTTCTTCTTCGTCTCCTCCTCCTCCTCCTCCTCCTCCTCCTCCAGGACTGAGTTATATACCGTTCCGAAACCGAAGGTAACAGTTTCCATGATCATTTTAGGCTCAATTTAAATTGACTCTAATTGAAGTTCCATTTAAAAAAATTAAATTTACCGAAAAAGGACCATCATAACGTCCTCCAAACAAAACGCGACTAATAGCATTTACTTTCCCCCATAATATCAAGCAACTTTTATTAAAAACTTTTATCAAAGACATTTCTCTCTACAACGATAGGTTTTGGAGATATTGTACAGTCTCAACTTAAATGGTACACCCTGTATATTAAACACCTCAAAAAATAAAATACATACATTCCGAAACTGAAAAATTGAATTTTCACCGCAGAGAAGATTGATAATGTTCATCAGACGTTACAGGATATATATCAGCAACAAAATTTTTATTTCAGTGCATTTTTAAATTAGGAACAAGCTATATGCCTTTATAAATATAGGCCAAAGGGAAGAAAAATTGGTGGACCACGATGGAAAAACGACCTCTCAATCGGAACGAGCGGTACCGGCCCACTTTGTAGGTGATGATTCAAGTTCGGAACGCTTTATATGCGTCACTTTTGTCATTCTTTACTGCATGTTTCTGTCATACAGCTCCTTTCTCCCTTAACTTGAAAATGTTGGGACTTTAACTTTCCAAAATAACTGCAATAAAGGAAATACAAAAATTCCTCAAAATTCCACATATTATATTTCCTAAAATTATTCCTTGCCCATGGAATGGAATGAGAAGCAGCGAGGATGCGGAACTGATCCAGGGAGTCCGGACATTGTACCGTAGGGAGCGCCCCCGGGAGGCAGGGATGAGGTGAAGGGAGACACCGGGCGGCCGGAATCGAGAGTACCGGCACAGCAATGATAGGGTCCCTAAGTTAACAGATATAAACGCCCGACAGATGGACAGACAAACCAGAGACATGGGAAGCAACAGAGAAGATCCTTTTCCCCTGCCACGCTACTCCGAAAACGCCATCGCCGACACTTCCAACCCTGAGACAGACCAAACGGAGTGATGGAAGAATGAAATGAATAATGGAATGAAATAGAGGGATAGGAAATTCGGGGGAAGTAAGGATACTTCCCAGAATTCGCCTGGAGACCCGGGGAAACCACCGAAAAAAAACTCATGGGTCAGGAAGGTTGGCCACGGAATCAAACCCACGACCTCCCGAATACGGGCCACAGACATAACCACCTAAGCCACCCGCTCGGTTTCCTTACACATTCTTCACCAATAATAGGTACTTATAGGGGGTTAAGGAGATCATAAGTGCAATATTCAAAGATTTTCCTTCTGTTTATTTGAATATTTTTGTTTCATTAATGCAATTATAGACTCCACCACGAAACTGCAGTTCTTAGAGCCAAAGAAGCCGAGATTCAAAAAAGAAAAAATCTAATGTGTTGCATTCACATGACGTTCTCTAATTACACCTATAGTTTTCATATAAAATGTTTACCTCTATCTATTTCTTGTTATTTGAGATAAACTTTCATTACTCATCTACACATTTCTTGCACATATAAGAAGGATTATGTAGGCTACAGCTATTGTAAGAATTTTAAAAAGCATAACGCTCCTAAGTGTGGCTTGGAAATTCTCTGCTCTTTCGATGGACTATGAGGAAAAATCTGATGTGATACATTACATGACTTTCACTACCGTCTATCGTTATTAGTAGGTATACAAACTATTCTTACTAAAGCTTATTTTTCTACATATATTAATCGAAATAAACCTTTTAAGGATTAGCTATATTACACATTCCGTTATAGATACAAAGGGAACAGCGATAGTCAGAAGTTTAAGAACTGGACGCTATATGTTGGCCTTAAAATGCCCTACTTTTCCACACAATCTCGAGAAACAGCTGAAAATCAATGGGACTTAAAAAGAATGTCAAAGTACTGAACACGAACGTTTAATAAGAATGCGTCAGAAACGGCTTATGACACATAAAAAAAGTATTTTAAATACATCCTATGTTTTAAAGAAATCTTCATTTTTTATGTAGTATGGTTTCCTATATCGCTTAACGCTTACCCTCGTTTAATGTTTAATGAAGAGGACTTCATAAGCTATTCCTCGAAAATTCAAGGTATACATTTTATGTGTCATATAAATAACGTCAATATCTTTAATATATAGTATTTTAATAAAAATCGTTAGACATTTTTTGAATATAAAAAGTTTGAAAAGTTTGGGTGGAGGGATTTTCATGAAAATTTTCGTGTTGCATCTTTGGAAGACACCGAACCCAGTTTCCAAGTTAATTATTTATCTGACTTTTCGCTTTTGAGTTAGGCTGCTCACAAGCAGATACACATATACGTTTCTTTTTCTAAAAATACTTTTTTTATTCAGGGGCCCTCAAAATATGTATTTCCAGCGAAATCTGAATAGAATTTCTGGGTGAAGTGCAATACCTACTCTATATACTATGTACGTGGTAGAGTAAATAAAAACGAATAGCAAGTGTAAGTATTTGAAAATTTAGACAAATAACAAAAGAATACTTCGAAAATGATTAACGTCATAAAAAATGTTATTCGTCATAAATTATCTGTCTTAAAGAGATCTACATCGTTTGAAAGATTTCTTCTCTCTTTTAGGTTGGCCAATTATGCAAAAGTCATTCAGAATGAATGTCTATTCGCAGAACATTGAGATATACGTGTTATTTGTCAAGAAAATAACAAATATATTATTTAATCAAAATGGTTAGAGTTTTTTTAGAAAATAAAAACGGAATTAAAAGGGTTAATATGAGGTAGGTCGCATCTTGGAAGCTACTGATCATAAATGCCAAGTTTGGTACTTAACCAACGTTTTGTTTTCGAGTTGTGTTGTCCACAGACACACACGTACCTTTCTATAACATGGCTTTTTTTTATTCAGGAACCTCAAAACGTGCATTTAGAGTGCAAGTATATATAGAATTTTTTTGTAGAATGCAGTACTTCCTCTTTAAGTAGTAAGGAAGGTAAAAAGGATGTTCCATATGTGATTTCCATTGTAATTTCTGAACTCTAGAGGGATTTAAAGAAAGTGGATAAACCTGTAACGTCGCGCAAGATAACTACTTAATTTTTTTAATATTGATGGACTTAAATTTAGCTTAACATTAGCAAGAATAAATTCTCGGCCTAGAGAATGAGAAAATCCCCTCGTTGCAGACTCACCTTGGCGTTACATTAGAAATAATTTGCACTAGGAAATGACCAGCCAAGCGACCTTTCTCTTAATTTCCGTAACGTTTAATTGTCCATAAAATTCGGTGGGCCTTTTACTTGCTTCAGTCATGCTTTAGAGGAGCACAGAAAATCAGCGAAGCGAAGTAGTAAGGAAGAGCTGGTCTAGCAAGACGGGGGATGGGTTCTGCAAAGAATCTTGTGATGGATTATCTTGCCTGCTTGTCTGGAAGAATGGCTGCAGTTAAGATATATTGCTCCAAACTGCCGCCAGGGGGATGCCGTTGCGATAACTTAGTTCGGTATAACTTTATATCGAGGGGCGTTACGGCTACAAAGGGAGGGGACAGCCATGTGAAGATGCCACATTTCTGAGAAGTCGTGCTTAAAGGTGGCTTTTAAGAGCGTCGTGGGTTGTCACTCCACAGTTATGCCGATACCCTCAAAGTTTTACATTCTTCGCCCCAAATTTCTCTTTGCATGAAGCATTTCCCATTATTTTGTGTATAGTTGAATTGAGTTTTATTTATGGACGCTCTTTAACTGCTGTGGTCCTTAGCGTCCCATTCTATATTGCGCGTGAAAGACCGGTAAGTTTGCTCAGAGGCCTCCTTATCAGGCTTGAGGTTCTTTTACGTGCTGTAAATCTACGACATGGAACCACCGGCTTTATTTCCTTTCCGAAGGAAGCCATGCAAAGGATGTTTACGCCCGAAAAAAATCCATCGCCCACCGCCAGGTTGGAACTAGACCTCGGGAACTAGAGGCTAACGAACTAGAGAGGAACGTAGGACGACGCTACGTTTAGTAAATAGGGGAAGTATTGCTCTCCACCCAAAAATTCGATATCTAGATTACATGTTTTGAGGCCCCCTGAATAAAAACATTAGAAAAATGTCCATGTGTGTGTGTCCTGTGTATGTGTCTGTGTATAGCATAACTCAAAAATTAAAAGTAAGATAAATATCTAACTTGCTATTTATATTCAGTATCTTTCAAAGATTCGCCACTAAGATTTTCAAGAAAATCCTCCCACCCCAGACTACCCTTTACATGGAATATTTTTTGATAATTTTGATTTTCTCAAAAATGACTTAAACGATTTTGATTAAAATATCACATGTTTAAGATATTTTCATGGCAAATAAAATGTATATCTTGAATTGTCTGGGAATTTCGCCAAAAGGCATCTTCATTCTGAATGACTTACGCATAAACAATACCGTAGTACACGAAAAACTTAGATATCGTTAAAAGATTCAGTGTATGTCAAAATGGTTGTTATTGGTTTGAATTTTCATATACTTTATTATCAACACAGGGTGTAATTTCAATCTTAAAAATAGAAAGTCGATTTTTAAAAAATTGACTCTCTTCAGCCTTGGTACCTACAAAGAAATATGTAATGAAACCGTTCTTACAAAATGTTTATCTCGATTAACATCAAATAAATAAAAGAATTAGTTCCTTGAGTATGCTTCAAACAATTCTAATTTAAATAGCATATGCATGAGATATTTATTTATTATGAAGATAACATACAAAAGTTAGATGAAAATGGATCTATGAACACAAATAAAATAAGGAATATAAGAAACTAAGAAAGAAAAGAGAAGGTGTCATTGTTTTTAGTTATGAAATTATTTCTGAATTCAATATTTATCCTAATCTACTAATAAATAGTTATTAACTATAGTATTTTTGAACTGAACTTCGGACTTTGAAAATATATACGTCGAAATAATGGACTTGGTTAAAAATATATAATTCTTTTTAATAGTGAAGTTTAATGGATATCTGTACCGTTCCAAAGATGAAGAAAAAGCAGTAAAATGCATATAATTAATAATCGAATGCAGAACCCCATACAAAAATGTTAATCCCACTGTGACTCTTCTGAAATTTGAAGCTCTAAATTTAAATATTTCTAAAAGGACTTCACAATTTGTAAATTAGTGTAATACGTAATTCTGTTATACAGAAAATATTACATAAAGTGGATTTAATTTTTCTATTAAATTGGCATGATTTAAGGTTTTAGAATTGCAATTTATAGGTGTATATTCAAGATTTTGTCTAACGAAGGAGTTGTCAAATCGAATTAATGATTTTCTTTAAATGTATGCGAATTTCGGTTAATAAATTGCAGACATTTTAACGATTTGTTTACGACTAATTCAATGTGACTATTGAATCGGAGATATTCTGGATAATGTGCTCCTAAATCTTGACATGAAAAAAAAATGTAGATATATATTGCTCATTTCCGAAATATCCACTGTTGTTAGTTTGAACTTCTTTATCTACACATTTTGAAGCGCTAAGTTATTCTTTTTTTATTTTCTCGCGAGGTCATGTAAAGAGTATGTAGAGCAAGCTTATAGAGAACTGCCTTCTCAAACAATCCATTAACGCCTCAGCCTATATGCTCCTGTGTAGCTGCAGCGAGATGTGTAATGAAGCACTTTCTGTAAATATTTATCTTGATTAGCTTGAAGTAAGTGAGTATTAGATAAGTTTTTATAGGAATAATTTGTAGAAAGATATGAAAATAAATAACAGTCGATGTCTTACATGACTAACATATAAGACTGTTTTATATCCTTCGCAAGAATGATTCACCTAAGTTTCTTTTGAAAATTGTTTCCATATATATGTAACTTAGCACTTTGCTTGGTCTGAAATTATTTCTAGGCAAAAATGTATAGTAAACAACTTAAGGTTGTTAGAAGAATCACGATTTGCGTGAAAATATGTATGTGAATTTGTAGTCGGTAGAGAATATCATGTTAGTGTATCTTTAAGGGGAAATTCCTAAGAACGGTGTATAGAATGTGTTTATCTATTATGACTACACCCCCTGGAAGACAGGGATGACGCGAAGGTCCCGGAGGTGGTTTCAGGCCCGCAGGCAGACAGGCCTACAGAGACGTGCAAAAATCCTAATATTTCCAGTTTGAACACCCACGCACCGGTGAGCAAGAAATCAAAACAGGCGTCGCAGTGACCCTAGCTGGTGAGACAGCTCACCCTGGTGTACACGGAGAAACTTTTCCAATACGCATGCATCCATGCCATTGTTTGGCACCTCAGCACCGCAGGACCTGAAACGTGAAATAGAGAGGAAATGAGGGAACCGGGAGATTATGGCAGAATACACCACCCGGCATTCGCCTTGGTGACCAGGGGGAAAACCACGTAAAACCTCATGGTCAGAGTGGGCGGTCACCGGGAATCAAACCTGGGACCTCCCGAATGCGGGCCATAGACATTACCAAAGAGCTATGCCGCTCGCTGAGAACGGTGTGTATGCCACACTCTTCTAAATTACATTGTCTCAACTTAAAGGGAAAACTGCTTTAGACAGGATGTTCTGATAGCGCCGCAAATTATAATAACTATGTATTTCTCGACACAAATCAGAATAGTTTTCATTTGTGGTAAATGATAACCATCTGGATTTATTAATTTGTTTATAAACATTTGCTCTTGCCTTTCTAATTATACCAATTGCTGTTTACCTGACATGATGTGTATCTTAAAACAGTGGTTAAACGAATTGCAAAACATCGCGGTTCGAAATACCTCTGACATATCCTAACAAAAATCTTACACTTAGGTCTCTAAGCTAGAGAAAGAATTGCATTTGATCAGAATGTTGATTTCGAGAATTCACCGGAAATATACCTTTTGAGTTTCCCTAACTAAAAAATTAAGATAAGAAAAAAATTATTAAAACAAAGATGGATTTTTGGCAGGGCTGTTAGAATCTCAAGAAGGGATAACATTAGAAATACAAAAATTTGGAAAACAATGAACGTTAAAAAGAATGTATTGGAAATAAGAGAAGATAAAATTAAAATGGTTCGGTCATTGAAAAGAATGGGGAAAGATAGAGTGGTAAGAATGGTGCTAGAATGGAAAGTTAAAAGAAACGGAGGACGGAAGGCCCGAGAGAACAAAAGATAAATGGGATACGAAGAATCATGGCATCTAGAGAATAACAGATGAAGATTCAGGGGATAGGGATTTATGGAAAAATAAAATTATGAATGGGTTGTAGGAAAACTGCTGTATGGTAGATAATTAGATAATTACTAAATAAAAAAATCTGATGTGCTACTCTCACATGACTTTCTCTACTCTTGTATAAACTATTTTTACAGACGCTTATTCTCCACATGCTTCATGTTAATGGAGATGTTAATAATCTTATTGGTAATTTTCTTATAGATGCAAGGGGAATTGCTAGCCTTTAAGCGATAGTCAAATATTTTAAGAGGTGGTTGCTATGTGGAGTATTCCATGCTCTTTGCATTACCAGGACAAAAAATCTGATGTGTTACACTCACATGACTTTCTCTACTCTTGTACAAACTATTTTACAAACGTTTATCCTCCATCTACTTCATGTTAATAGAGATAAACATTTGCAGACTCTATCTTTTGCTAATTTTCTTGTAGATTTAAGGGGAATATATATTTACAAGGTCCATGTAGAAATACAGTAGCCTTTAAGCACATACATATCTCTTAATAGCTGGTTGCTAGGTGCAGCACCATTCCCTTTGCCACAGATTAATACTCTTTGTATATCCAAGACAAAATAATCTGATGGGTTACACTCACATGACTTTCTCTACTCTTGTAAAAACTATTTTTACAAACGCTTATTCTCCATATGCTTCATGTTAATCGAGATATCGAAATGTCAATCTTGTTGCTAATTTTCTTGTAGATGCAAGGGGAATATGGTAGTATTTAAGCGATAGTCAAATCTCTTAAGAGCTGGTTGCTATGTGGCGCAATCCATTCTCTTTGCATGTACAGGACATAAAAAAATAAATAACGTATTTGAGAAAAAGTATAAGTATAGGAAAATCTAAAGGAATAACAAGCAATATCTCGAAAGTGGTTCACTCAACAACAAAAAATGTATATGACATAAATTGTGTATTTTAACGCGATCTACATTTCCTGTGTAGTAAAATTTTGTCTATCTCTTATGGTTTATCAGTTATGCAAAAGTCGTTCACAATGAAGAATACTTTTGGAGACATTCCCAGAAAATTCGAGATATACATTAATTTGTCATGTAAATATCTTAAACATATGATATTTTAATAAAAATCGTTAGAGCCATTTTTGAGAAATATTCGAAAAATGTTCCATGTAAAGGATAGTTTGGGGTGGGGGGGATTTTCTTGTTCACAGACACAGACACAGACACACACACACACACACACACACACACGGAGATGTTTACAAAAATGCTTTTTTTGGATTCAGGCGTTCTCAAAACATATATTTCCGGTGAAATCTCGGTATCGAATTTTTGGGTGGAATACAATACTTCCCCTACTTACTATACGTAGTAGAGAAAGTAAAAATGTTTTATACGGTGATTGAATGCTCTAATTATTGTAAATAATTCATTGCAAATCAACTGCTTAGTATTTTTAAAAAGTGCTTAATAATTTTAAGTCAGTATTTGAAGCTCTTCTGATAATTTCAAGTATGTAAACTAAAAACCGTGGTAAGCAAAGCATATTAAAAATTAAAAATGCTAAAAAATAGAGCTGATTTAAATGGACTTGAAAGTTTAATAATGTGCTCTACCTTAAAGTCATTGTGCCACTTCAGTGCTGTTTAGGTCCTTAAGAATGGCACATATTAATAAAACAATAGTGTAGAATGAAAACATAATAAAACATAAAAAATAGTATTGTTACATTCACATGCTTTCTCGACGCTCTATCGTTTATTAGTGGGTATAAAACTTATTCTCACGAAAGCTTATTTGTTTATCTATTACATTTGTAGAAATAGCTAAATTACAGGCTGTAGATGTAAAAGGAACACCGATAGTCAAATCTTTAAGAACTGGACGCTACACACTAGCCTTAAAATTCAATACTGTTTCCATGCGATCGCGAGAAACAAGTGAATGACGGCAGGACTTTAAAGAATGGCTGAATATTAGCTCAGTCGTTAGTGCAAATGCCTGCTGTGCGAAGGGTTTCGGGTTCGATTATCGGCTGGGGGGTTGGAAATTTTTCTCTAGCCAAGATTAATCCCAATCCTCCCAAGAGCCAGGAAGTAAGAATGAGAGTGTGTTTATTATGATCTAATGATCAAAAACTAAAAGTGCAAGAAACCCAAAGACACGAGTTAACACCATTGCCAATAGGCAATAAGTTCCAAAGGAAAGGCCACCGATAAGACTAATGCAATTACAGGCGGTATGAATGGAGCTATTAAAAAAATCGAGCAATTAATAACAGATACATCGGAAACGGCTGACGCCACGAAGAAGTTATTCGAAATAAATTGTGTGTTTTAAAGAGACATCTACATTTTTTGTGTTTTCGCATATTTACCAGATATGCAAAGTATATAAATTTCCTTCTGAATGAACAGAACTTCATAGGCTATTCTCAGAAAATTCAATGTATATCTTTTATTTCTTATGCTAATATATTAATATGACATTTTAATACAAAATATTAGTCATTTTGAGAAAATAAAATGTATTGGGGTGGGAGAGTTTCTTGGCACAGAACTTAAATATCAAGTTTGGTATTTGTCCGACTTTTAGTTTTTGAGGTAAGTTGTTCACAGACACCCACGAACCTTTATCTAAAAATGATTTTTTATCAAGGGGGTCTCAAAACATGCATTTCCAATGAAATTTCCATATAGAATGTTTAGATGGAATGTAATACTTTCTCAATCTACTATGTACGTGGTAGAGAAAGTAAAAGACAGTGTAATTTTGTTAGATTTCACCAATGCATTGACCTAAGTTATGGTTACCAAACACGAAAATGAAAACACAGTGGGTGGGGATTTCCACACATCCTTTGTTATAATGATAACTACACTATAAGAATTCATATTTTTGGGGGAAAAAATATTTCTCACTGCCTAGAACCTTTCAGAGAAACTCATTTCTACATTTAATACTGTCATAGAACTGAAAACTCACATGGTTATAATTATATAAAATAGTCGGAAAATTTTTTTACAGATTCTGGTAATGACCATTTCTCTCAAGTGACCATGAACGGCTAATAAGGAAAAATCCTTTCCACGGCTGCGTTGTGGGCTGGGATTGTAAAGAAAAACTGAACAATTTTCAGCACTTCGGTGCAATTCCCCTCTGAACGACTGTTCAAAAACTTACACCACCCAACTACAACAGTCTTTCCTAAAAATGTTGCTTTGTTCTTTTTTAATCGTAGTTATTCTCAAACAAACCATTTTAGACAGGTAATTTCATCAAAGAGTGCACTGTTATCTACAATAAACTCTGCATCTCAAGCACAGGATATAGCGTTTAACATTTTTCTACTCGGTTTTTAGTATGAAGTGAATACAACTTATTTTATATCGCTAATATAACACACAATAATTTCTTTATATTTTTTGTTTACATAATCACTACAAGCAGATGACGTACAAGTATGGAAACCGGACACTTGTTTCATTTTCAGAATTATTATCCTGGAGTTGAAAAACTATATTAAAAACCTGGTGGTGCCTGGTTAAATCGGGTGATTTGATAAGTCTAGCTTAAGTCCACATAAAAATTAGTGTAACTAAAAATGAAATAGACTCATCGAAATGTAATAGTGAAAAAATGTTCATATATTCATGTTTTTTAATATATTCCCGTAACAATTGAGTCTTAATTTTATTTTAAGTGTATAACAAGTAAATTCAATAGTTATTTTCCCCCAAGATCAGCTGCTAATACACAAGTTTCCAGTTGGAAGGTTTGAAAATATGTACAGCTACATACTTCCATCCAGGTTTACTGGTGCAAATGTTACAGAATTAATCATAAACAGATTCATAATTCATAAATATACCTCCTTAATAAGGAACAAAATATCATAAATGTATGAGGAGAGCTTCAATATACTATTCTCGTATACGTACTTGTGTGGGCATAGCGTCTGTAAAATGTTCCATATTTAAATTAATGTATTTTGAAATGCGAAATTACCATGCACTTCATGCATCGATTTGTTTTACAAACACTTGACTGTTGTCTCAGTCTCCTGTGTATAACAAACTTGTATCAACAGTGAAAGTCGTGTGGCTGTTACACAACAGATTTTTACACCAATTCTACCCTGCGTCTACCCTTAAAATACTTAACGTAAAATAAGCTGCTCCTAGTTTTAGGCACGAAAAGCGCTAACATGTCCCCCCCTGTACTTTTAATAGAGAAACGCCCCGGGAATGCAGGGGTAGCATTTTGCTAACAGTTTCAGTGAGGGAGTTGATTGGCAGGTTACGAGTTAGATGACTTAGCCGAGACAGCGAACTAAACTAATACACGCTCCTCAGGGATACGAATGAGCCTAAAAAAGGTGGCTAGGTTGACAATTTGCGCTTTGGGGCTAAAGGGAATTGTAGCATGTTTGGCGAGTTCTGAAAGCCCGCCTTCCTTTCCCCCCACCACACTACTGAACGTATCACAACACAGTTACAGTAATATCCTGCACCTCTTCTATACTTGATATTAATTACTGCCGTTAACGTTTCTAATCCTTTTCAATTTACCTGTGTCGTATGTCATTACAACGCTCAATTTACCTCCGGAACAATTCGCACTGATAATAAACAAACAGCAAAGATAATATCCCTATCTAAATTAGTGGGGATTTGTCAAGATTTCATATCAATTTCAGCAGTTGTCAGACGACTCTAAAACATACCATCATGGTCAAAATATTAGCGTAGTTTATATTTTTATTTGAATCCATTAGGATAGAAACACTTTTACTAAACACTCGTGCAAATTAGGCGTAGCAAACGAGAGAGAATATTAAATATCAAACGATTATGCTCCCTGTATATATGGTGCTCGGACTGTACAGCATTTGACAAAAAATTCTATTGTGTAATCGTCATACAACTTTGTTTAAGTGATTCGACGAATGAAATATTTGAGCGTTCACTAACACCTAGACCCAAGAACTGATAAGTGAAAAACCGAGAGAAAAAAATTATGTTACATTCACATAACTTTCTCTATCCTCTATCGTTTATTAGTGGGTATGTAAACTATTATTACGAAATCTTATTTTTCTGTCTACTTCGTTATAACTGAGAAAAACCTTTAAAGAAATAGCTATGTTAAACATTTCCTTATAGATACAAAAGGGACAGCAATATTCAAATGTTTAAGAACTGGACGCTATTGCTGACCTTAAAATTCCATGCTTTTTTCTATGCAATCGCGAGAAGCAACTGAAAATCTGCAATATTTTAAAAGAATGACAAAGTATTGAACAATTCGAACCATTAATAACATATATGATCTTAGAAATGACTTATACCACCAAACATTATTTGAATCAAGTTGTATGTTTTAAAGGGATCTGCATGTTTTGATCATTGCATTTTCGTCTATCGCGTAACGTTTACCAGTTATACCAGTTTATAAAAAAATCCTTCCGAATAAAAACGACTACAGACTTTTCACAGAAAATTCCATACATACATTTTATTTATAATGTAAATATCTTTAATATATGGCATTTTAAGGAAAACCGTTTCGCCATTTTTGAGAAAATAAAAAATTTCGAAAAATACAAAGGGTTATTGAGGGTGGAGAGATTTCCTTGAAAATCTTGTGTTGCATCTTTGGTAGGTACTGAACTTAAATACCACTTTTCGTTTTGAGCTATGCTGTTCTCACACACACACACACACACACACACACACACACACACACACACACACACACAAACACCAGCACACCTTTTTCTAAACTTTATTTGGGATTCAGGGTACGTCAAAACATGCACTTCCAGTGAAAACTGGGTATCGAATTTTTGTGTGCAATGCAATGCTTTCTCTACAATGTACGTGGTAGAGAAATAAACAGAACCTTACGAGTCAATCAGTGAGAAGACATCCCATATGTTAAGATGCTATGGGTTAGCAAACGACTTTCTACTCATTACCATTTCGTAGTGATTCTGCAAAATCACTTATACAAAATTGTATTCTATATCTACGTATTTTAAGGAGATAGTACGCGAATGGATGGAAATAGCAAAATAAATTTTCTTAAACTTTAAGAACTAACCTTGATTTGATGCTGTTTATACCTGGGCATATTACGCTATGAAATCTCAGTTTAAATCTTCATTTAAAGCAATCCAATATTTCAGTTTACGTTTTCTGAAACATAGTATTTTTTTTCTTATTTATCCATAAGTATGTAAAAAAAACACTGCGCTACAAAGGTGACATTTTGATTGTGTTCTTAGAGTAAGCCTGTTTAAATCGAGCGGGATAACTAGGGCAGCAACATCTGTGGCCTGATTCGGGAGGTCCCGGGTTCGATCCCCGGTAACCGTCCACTCTGACTCATGGGTCAGAGGCGAACGCTGGTGCGATTACTTTTCTGCCAGGATTTCCATTCTATCATTTCCTTTCATTCCATTTCCTTCTCATCTTTCAGGTGTGCTAACAGGTTTCGTGGTGTTGACGGTGCCGGACAAATGGCGCGGATGGATGCTAACTGGAAAGTGTATTACCCTTGGACGCCAGAGGGCTACTTGATTGGTAGTGGTTCATCGCCCTCTCTCGGCATGTTAGGGACTTCCGCGTGTCTCTGTGACTGTTTGCCTACGGTCTGTGGCCTCCTGTGGTCTCTTCACCTCATCCCTTTCTTTTGGGGGTGGTAACCGAAACACTTCTCTGCAGGTCGCAGTGCGCGAGATGACCCCCTCCGTTCGAATCACTTTTACCTCTCTACCTTTACCATAAACGCGGTATAAAAAAGGAAAAGCTATGCTAAAACCACGCTATGCATGAAATTTCTGTATTGTTTCTGTGTTCTATTCGTACCAAATACTGCCACAAATGTGTATTTCACGGGAAGTATTATAGTTACAAAGAACATTTTCAATGTTATTATCTCGTTTCCGTTAAAATAAAACATTTGTCCGAAGTTATAAATATATTAGAGCAATTTATACAGTTGTGTGCTTTATACCAGTTCCTTACACAACTTTAGGGCAAATAAATATCAACATATTTATGTTCGCTAATTTTGAATCTATTCAACAGAAATAACTGTTTTTGAAAACAAATTTTGCAGATTGCACACATACGCAAGCACTCGTATCACTGTGTAATAATTTTACGTATATGGGAAATAACTTTCTATACTTTCTTCTAAGTCCTTGGCTTACGTGTTAACTGATATTTGTGTATAACGGCGGGGAGGGGGGTATGTATTCTGGGTTGTCCGGTTTACACCGTGGTGTTTTCTCTCTTTACCAACGTTTCTACCATAATGCGCGTTCCTAAAATCAAGGCTTGCAAAAGCTAAAGACCAGGGATTACTTTAAGGTGTAATGAATTCGGTCCTATTTTCTTTTTTAAACTTACCACCTATATGTAAACACACATAAACCTGTGATCTGAAGTCATAACTTTAAAATCTATCTTTACGAATCGGTAGAAATTTAGGACAGAATTTGGGCAAAATTTGGGCCACAGGTCAAAGACATGACGTCTTGCTATAATTTATCTAATTTCTTATAATTAAATTATAAAATAAAAGGATACTATTCTAAGCATATGTTACTACTTTAAGAATAAATACAACACAAACACAAAATTCTAGGTTTGAACCCAAAATAGATTTCTCAATATTCGTGTCTTATTGAAGGGCCAGTTTTCTATTTTCTGTCAGTTATAACAATAGACAGGTTACATCTGATGAACGAGAAATTATTGAGTTAAATGTACTTTAATTATAGGACAAAATGCAACACCAAATTAAAATAACTGAATATACACTTTAAAACATTTTTCTTTTGCATCATCATGCAAAAATGCAAACGTTAGAATAGAATACAGTTATTGAACAACATTCCAATTTTATTACGGTTTAAAATGGTGTCAGCATTGTAGACTAAATAATTGGGTTTGAAACAGTATCGTTTCAAATGTGTATGAGCAATAAAAGCATGTTTGAACATAATCACTGTCGATTTCGAATGAGTTTCGTTACACAAATATATATTTGGAATATTTATGATAGCACGAAAATTTGTTCTCATATGAGTATATAAAACTTTTTTTTCCTTACAAATAGTTTATGTAACGCAAGGATGATTGTAATTTTCATACACATGAAATCACTTTTAAGCAATTTTTCTTTAAAGCTTCAAAGAAAACGTTAAATTAAACAAGTAAATAAAACGATCTATGGTAATCAAAAGCGTTTCTATTGCTTGATTTTGATTCCATCTACACGCATTTTGCTTTGATTTGCACATCCATTAGATCATTTATAAGCACTTTCATTTAAATTAGACAAGCAATTAAAGTTTATCTTCGTTACACAAATATATATTTGGAATGTTTATGATAGCACGAAAATTTCTCTTATACGAGTATATAAAACTTTTTTTCCCTTACAAATAGTTTATGTAACGCAAGGATGATTGTAATTTTCAATCCATGAAATCACTTTTAAGCGATTTTTCTTTAAAGCTTCCAAGAAAACGTTAAATTAAACAAGTAAATAAAACGATCTATGGCAATCAAACGCGTTTCTATTACATGATTTTGATTCCATTTATATGCATTTTGCTTTGCACAACCATTAGATCAGTTATAAGCACTTTCATTTAAATTAAACAAGCAATTAAAGTTTATCTGTGGCTGTCAAACATATCTTTATTGCTTGCTTTTGATTCCATTTGCCACGTTTCGCTTTGATTTGTACATCTAGTAGACAAGTTATCTAATATTTGCCTTTAAAATTCTAAGATAAATTAGATAAGCAAATAATTCTTTGAATTTGACTTAATTAATTTTGCTTATGAATTAAATAATACATACATAAACGTCAAATAGAACAACATTTAGATAACTACCCCTTTAACTGCATTTGACCTTTATAACGGGGTAAGAAAAGGTCAAATATTCTAGGACCTTCAGGATGCTAAATAGTTATAGTTTTATATATATATATATATATATATACATTGATCAAGAGAAACTGGTCATAAAAATAAAAACAGCTGAGAAGTAATACATTCTTTCAAAGAAATGAAAACAGATAACGATTGCAGTAGTAGCAGTCTGAATTAATTATAGATTAAATTATATTTTTGAAAATGAATCAAAGTAAAGAGGTGTTGTAGACGCTGGCATACTAATATCCTACGTTTTCTTACTAACAAAATCAATTTCGAAAGAATTGCGTTTCAAATACCAGTTTTCGAATACTTGTAGTCTGAAAAACATTAACCCATAATAACGCAACATTTGTTATGAATTAATTAGAATTCCATTAATTTTATATATGCTGGTTTATATCCCTATTACAGGATTTGTGGTTTCAGCAACTACCCTTAATTTTATACAAATTTCAAACCAATTGGAAATTTATGAACACAGTTATTATTAAGTTCTTGTATAAAATAGAATTCTGTTCGCCTGGAGTCGTACATTTTTAGATGCTCCATATGTTCCTTAGCTTTTATCGTGAACCCATTTCAACCAAATCTAGAATATACTGAAGTACTTTCTTCAAACCCTTACAACTTGTACGTATAGCAGTTAGTGTAAAGACGGATAAAATACTCTAATAAGTGGTCAGTAGTTGTTAATGTACCAAAAACTGTTAATCTTTAATCTAAATTAACCTCAAAGACATGTAATTGGTTTTTGCTAATCTCTTCTCTATCCTGAATAACACAACGACAGCAAACGGAATTTATTACGAATTTCATTTAAGTAACACAATACGACACAAATATTATTTACCTGAAGTTATTTGCAGAGATGCTTCCAATTTACTTGACATTGGTTTCCAACACACAATAAATCATTCGCGCGCACTCACGACCTTGCACAAAGTTGACTGACGTTTCAGCTGATAAAAGAACATCAGAGGCGCTCTTGTTTCTTTTTTTTCCCCGGCTTGCGCAGGTAATCCGATAACATTAGCATTCCTTTGTTTCTTAGAAGGTAGACATCGGGACAGTGTGTTTCAAAAGTGATTAGTGAAATGGCAGAACAGAATGTTGGTGAGTTTTTATGAATTTATGCTCAGGAACGATGAAAGTTTGCACAGTCTATCTACTGTTTGATGGGTTTTGATTGATGTAAGTCAAATAATGTATGCATTTCCTCTGAGATGGTGCTTTTTTGAGTGCTGACTCTTTCCAATGTAGCTTTCTTACTTCAGTAAATGTATTTCTGTTCACGAATTTCCTGTATGAAGTTTGTTACAAAAGTATACTTAAGTTTCAGTAACATGAACGCAGTTTTATATCCATTACAGAAAATTTATTCTTAATAATTTCCTCGTGTTTACGTGTGCTGATTATTGTGGTGATATGAATGTCGGCATAACCATTTATATGATGAAACAAACCATTAGCAGCTGTACGTACAAATATGGTGTGTTACATTCACATGACTTTCTCTACCCTATAGTACATTTCTATATGTATAGCTGCTATAAACTATTCCAACAAAAACTATAAACTATTCTAACTTCATGTTAATCGAAATAAATGTACGCAAAAATCGTTTCATTAAAAATTTCGTTATAGGTACAAGACGTGTATGGAAAACAGAATCTATAGTCAATTGTCGCTATATTATAGGCCTTGAAATTCCACTTTTTGATGACATTTACAAGTTTCCACGAGAAGCAACTGAATAACGACGACACTTTTGAAAATGTGACTTTAGCATTGAAAAATCCGTGCTAATAACGGATATCTCCAAAAGGCTGATGCCACAAAAATTTATTCGAAATAAATTTTGTTCATATGTTATAGAAAATTTCTTCCAAAGGAGGAGGACTTAATAGGCTATTTCCAGAAAATTCAAGATAATTTTGTCGTGTAAATATCTAAAACATATGGCATTTTAATAAAAACCGTTAGGCATTTATGGAAATTTAAAATTTTGAGAAAGTTTACATGTAAAGATCAGTTTGGAATGGGGGATTTTTTGAAAATATTAGTGTCGCATCTTTGAAAGATACTTAAGTTAATACCAGATTGGTGATCATCCGGCAGTTCGTTTTTCTAATGTTTTTATTCAGGGGGCCTCAAAACCTATATTTCCGCTGAAATCTCGACATCAAATTTTTGGGTGGAGTACAATACTTCTTAGCTTCTATTAGGTGGATGGCAGAGAACATTTTCAACATACTTCAGTAAATATGTAAAATTATTATATATGTGAAATCGGTAAAAGTTTAGAGTTTACTACTTTAGTATAAAACGAGTGGTCTTGAAAATTTGTTTACTAGTTTGAAAAATCTGATGTGTTACACTCACATGACTTTCTCTACTCTTGTAAAATCTAATTTTACAAACGCCTATTCTCCATATGCTTCATGTTAATCGAGATATCGAGATGTCAATCTTATTTGTAATTTTCTTGTAGATGCAAAGAAATATGGTAGCTTTTAAGCGATAGTCAAATATTTTAACGCTGGTTACCATGTGGCGCATTCCATTCTCTTTGCATGTCCAGGACATAAAAAAATCTGATGTGTTACACTCACATGACTTTCTCTACTCTTGTACAATCTATTTTTACAAACGCCTATTCTCCATATGCTTCATGTTAATCGAGATATCAATCTTATTGGTAACTTTCTTGTAGATGCAAGGGAAATATGGTAGCTTTTAAGCGATAGTCAAATATTTTAACGCTGGTTGCTATGTGGCGAATTCCATTCTCTTTGCATGTCCAGGACATAAAAAAATGAATAACGAATTTGAGAAGAAGTATAAGTATTGGAAAATTTAAGGAAATAACAAGCAATATCTCGAAAACGGTTCACTCAACAAAAGAAATGTATATGACATAAGTTGTGTATTTTAACGGGATCTACATTTTTTGTGTAGTAAAATTTTGTCTATCTCTTATGGTTTACCAGTTATGCAAAAGTCGTTCACAATGAAGAATACTTTTGGAGACATTCCCGGAACATTCGAGATATACATTTCATTTCACATGACATTATCTTAAACATATGATATTTTAATCAAAATCGTTAGAGCCATTTTTGAGAAAATAAAAATTTTTGAAAAATCTTCCATGTAAAGGGTAGTCTGGGGTGGGGGGATTTTCTTGAAAACCTTCGTGTCGCATCACTGGAAGATACTGAACCTAAATACCAAGTTTGGTGTTTATCCGACTGTTCGTTTTTGAGTTATGCTGTTCACAGACACACACACACACACACACACACACACACACAGACACACACACACACACACACACACGGACATGTTTCCAAAAATGCTTTTTTTGGATTCAGGAGGTCTCAAAACATGTATTTCCGGTGAAATCTCGGTATCGAATTTTTGGGTGGAATGCAATACTTCCCCTACTTACTATACGTAGTAGAGAAAGTAAAAAAAGGAAACCTCGCACAACTTTTTCTACCTAAAATGCATTCATATAATTACCTACCTTATGTATTGGGTGTGCAATTCACACAAACCATTCATATTAAGTATTTGCCTCGAAATTATTTCAAGTAAGCAACAGGTTACGCACAATTGAGGAAAACACTACGGATGTTTTTATCATATATTAGTAATGAAGGTTAACCGAATGATGTGCGGCGCAAATAATAATAGCTCCATGTAAAGGTTTAGATTTAGATTATATTTGTTCTTGAGTTCACTGATAGCCATAGAAACCCGTGAACATAGAAAATGTCAGGAAAGTACAATTTAATGATATGTATAAATAAGCATTAAATATTGATATAAAACAAAATAAAATAAATTAAGGCAAAATGACTGAAAGGAAGCATGCGCGATAAACTAAAATATCAAATATTTTCCTGCAGTTAAAAGAGCTTACATAAATCGATATAATTACACATTTTCTAAATATAAAGAAAATATATAGCCTTATTTTGATTATCTCTGGAATTTTACAGGCTGTGCGTCCCATCATTATTTTATAGTGGATGGAGTATTCCTTGTCAGCTTAACTTTCAATATCTGCAATACATTATACATACATTTAACCATTTAAGTGAATTCTAAGGTAGGCATCATATGTCAGATATTTATCATTAAAACACTTTTTAAAGAGTGTTATCTGAATAATTTTATTCAAATAAACTTCTAAAGAATGAAACGTAAGGTATTCTTTAACAACAGTTTTGAAAGCATTAAAATTGTAAATTTGTTCCCCTTAAGATCACTAGGAAGAGAAATAAATATTTTAATGTTTTCATAGTACACACCTTTCTGGAATCAGGAAGGCTTTGCATTGAGACGATGAATATGGCCCGATTGCATACACAGAATTTTAAGATTGAGGATATATGTATGCAAAGTAGAGTTAATATTTTCAATCTTCTAAACATATCTTTGCACGAGTGTCTAATATGGGTATGTAAACATATGGGTATTGGAAATAACTCCTATAACCATGTTTTGCATGAGAAATATACACTCCCTCAAGAAAGTATTCGTCTGTACTTATAAATTTCTAGCAGCCAAATTAACGGAGAAAAAATCTATTATAATTTTTTTGTTTTACATAAAGAGCAAATGTAGTGTAGCGGTTTTTCAGATCGTTCATTTTAAAAAGTTTATAAGCTTTTGAAAAATATGCCAAAATTGCAATTCTTTTGCGTGTAGTGTTTTCAAAATTATCTTACATGCATTGGGTAAGGTAATTATTTGTGGTGAAAATGGGATTTTGTTTGGCGGGGGAATAAATTATTCAAAGTTGGGAATTTTCAACTTTTTGCCTTAATTTATTTTCGGCTCACTTTTTACGAATTTATGAATTTCTTTCTCCATCAGTTTAAGTTAACACGTCGATGAAAGTCCGTGATGTATGCACAAAAAATACTCTACCCAATGCATGAAATACAATGTTGAAAAAACCGCATACAAAAAAGTTGCTATTTTGGAATTTATTTCAAAAATTTATAAAGCTGATAAAATTAACGATATGAAAATCCACCAAAGAACGTAAACTGTATTACCATTTTATCTTTATTTCCAAAAAGCATTAGATTTTTCCCTCCATTAATTTGGCTGCTAGAATTTTTTTAAAGTGCAGACGAATCCTTTCTGGAGGGAGTGAGTATATAGCTACATTCTATTGCATTGCCTCACAATAATATCCCTCTTTCGGTGATATAGTAAAAATATGCATAACATACTCATTTATGTGTACCAGTTGAGCTTACATTTACTAGTATTGGAATGGCATAACCAGAAGAACTAAGCTTGTGTATGGTATACTTGATGTGAGCCTTCCAATCCAAATATCCATCTACTTGAAGATCCATAAATTTAATGTTGTCAAAAGTTTTAAAATCTTATGACTTCCTTTCGAATATATTTATTGCTTATGTACTTTATATGTTAAAAATCAGGAATACTTAGCCAAAAAAATGTGATAATACTCAACATAAATACTGGACAAAATCTGAACTTTCACCTTGTGCTAACTAAACTTGCTATCAAAAAGAAGTTTACTAATTAATATTTAATGCACTCACAATCTAAATTATTATAATCTCGGAGTATAGAAAAATATGTCTGCTCTTACAAAATAGTTGTAAATGCAATAGTTGGACAGGAAAGTCTATTATTCCATATATGAATGAACACTGAATATCTGTTTTGAAAATATGTGAAGTATATGTACTTCTGCGACTGTTTACTTGCAATAGCACGTTTGGAACAGTGATGTTTGCACGAAATTTTACAATTATCCAGATCACTTGGTACTTGAATTTGTAGGTTTGTGATGCTGACGATGTATGAATGGTTTGTATGGGCATATGACCTGTCTTTGATCATATAGTTGCAGAGGAATGTGGGATACATTCAAGCTTTCTTTAGACCAGTCTTAAATTGGTCGACATTTTAAAGGTCACCAATTTGACTTAAATTTGTTACATGTGAATGACTGGTAAGGGTACTGTATATACTGACGTTTTCTATAACCCTGAGCTTTGCTCTTGGTGGGATCTATAGAACGAACAAACAAACGATTTCTTGCGAAAGAAAACAAATAAAACAAAAATCATACTCTCAAGCATATTCCATAAATTGGTGCACTTGCCCTTGAAATAATATAAACACACAACATAGACTATCTCGAAAACTGCCAACCTATGTAAATATTATAAACTGCATACTTTAATAAGCTCCGCATTTTTCCTGAAGTAATACGTTTTTATCTCTCAGTTTCTCAGTTACACAAAAATTGAATCAGAATGATGAGGACTTGGTAACTTATTTTTAAAAAGTTACATTTTATTTTGTCATGTCAAATTCTCAAACCTACGATATATTAATCAAAATTATTACAGCGTTTTGCGAAAATAACAAGCAAATTGTGATTAGAGTAGGGGGTTTTTCATGAAAATCTTGAGTTGCATCCTTGAAAAGTACAACGTTTGGTATTCGTACCGCTGTTTTATTTTCGATTTATGCACTCCACAGAAAACCTCAAAACATATATTATGTTAAAAGCTTAATACTGAAAGTTTTGATGAAAAACATGGTGCCTGCTATCATAGGAATTGCAAGGAAAGTAAAATTATGAGTACGTTCATTTACATTTGGTTTAAAACGGTACAAATTAAAATTATTTTATTCCCTAGCACTTCATGATTTTTTGGTTTACTAAACAATGCATTTAAATGATGTGTCCGCAATACTTCTGCCTCGAAATCAACGCGTCAGAAATATAACACTATGCGTACATTTATGATGTTCTTCCTCCATTCCAAAAGCAGTTGTGTCTAGAAATGTAAAGGAATTTTTTAGAAAAAACATATTTTCCTCATAATCATAATTAAGTTTACAACTTCGTAGCAATAATTGACAAAGAGTATAAAGAAAATGTTTTCTTTTCTCAACTTTCAGGACTGGAAATCCAATTTGTTCTAATTTCAAGCCATAAATAAGAATGTACAAAATAATTCAAAGTAAGAAAAATCGCCATTTGTGTGGTTTTATTATTCAGTTCTACACAGATATATGAATTATTTTTGAACTAGTTATGTCGAACTTTGGTTTAACGATTTTTAAGGAAATATGTGTTTGCACATCTGACATGTAATTTGAAAAGAATGCAATTTATATTGTGTAGTAGGAGTAGATGTATTGCTGTTGTTGGAGAGCCAAACTTGAAGTTGTTTATTACTGCTGTTTGCACCATGTATTGCGGGAGATATGTTTCATGGAGTGTTCGCCCCACGTTCGGCACAAAGTTTCTGGTGGACTTCGCCCCACGTTCATTTTCCGGTGGCCTTCGACCCAACGTTTAAAAAATCAACTTTGTATTTTAATGTTTCTTTAAATATTATATATTTATGTTTGCCTCGGCTATGTCAGTATTAATTTGCGGAAACACGTATCTCTTAGCAGGGGGTGGTGCGGCTAAAGAATGAAGGCTTACACAAATTATAATTGTTTACTTCACTCTTTTATTAAACTTTCACACGATCAAATAACACTTCACTGATATATCCTACTGCAGAGCTGTACTTTTTAACACGTAAACTTTATATTATTCACGCGGTAATGAATTGTTTGTCTCACACTGAATACGTACCGAGCGAACGAAATTCTCAGGTACACTATCTTCTAGCGTCTGGCGTTTACCGCTTAAATTTGTAAATTTCTCTATTTCAAGTTTCTGATTGGCTAATCCTACTACAATAGAATACTTTTATTTAACTTAAGCTTTTTGTAGTTCTTGGTTGGCTATGTATAAATTGTTTTAAATATTACATTGTTCCAAGAATTAGTAGTAGCCTTTATTAAACTTTCTAATTCATTGTTGCCTCAAGGTTACACCATTGCTACCTCATTGTTAGCAACTTTCGGCTCCTATTCTCACAGCTCCTACATTGTTAAATTACTTAATACATTCACATAACATTATTATACATGTGCATAATAATATAAACATAATACAATGACTGTTACATACATTTTACATATCATTAATACACATATTAGTTTTAAGGCGGGCTCTTATTATATTTTATAATAAGACTGATATCATTTAAAATGTTAAAAATACTGCCTCAATTGTGAACTTAACTTTCAGTTCACAATCAGATTTTCCAACAGAACATGAAGATTTGCCATAAATCGTGTGCATTAATAATAAATTGTACTACTTTGCATGTAACATGATATGATAAAAAATCATACTATGATAAAAATCATGGAACTTAAGTTTGTTTTTCAATGATTTCATAAGGGCAAAGAAACAACACCAATGTTGAATAATAGGGTTTTTGTCTTAATTATTTCTAACGAAAAGAAAATGAAATTTCTGGGATAGCCATAATGCTATACTGTTTGTAACCATTAGACTTGTCAACCATTTTTAGGAGAAAGTCTGCTGACAGTCGATAGTAAAAGATATACGTCTGGTTAAACACAATAATGCTCCTTATGCTGAAACAATGATTATTAACGAAATAACAATAAACAAATAGAACTTCATAACCCCCCTCAGCTCCAATAATTCCAGTTAAAAAATTGTATTCTTAGTTAAACTAAAGTGGTGGTGGTTGCTTTACTTTTACTTTTATTGTGAACCGTTTGTCTACTCTTGCACAATACAATAATTGCATGAGCCTCATTGCCGTACATGCTTTTCCTGTCCCTATAAGCGAACATTTTGTGCATAATACTAAATATATACTTACTATGTATACATAAGTATGAACGTACAATTGTATTTTATTATTAAATAGATAAGTGAAATATATGTGCGACATCTACCTTTTTTCGTAATCACCCTATCACAAAACGATCAGTCATATTGACCTTGGTAATTCAACGTATATTTACCTCACGGTTAGCATGGCTAAGAACAGGTGTGTGGAGGTTAAAAGGTCAACAAAATGGCTATCCAGAATACCCATTATGTGGAGGAAAAGATTACAACACGTTCTATATGAATACACGGAAACTTGAGATCTGGAGAAAAGAAACAATATGGTTAGGAATCAATAGGAAAAATGGGATAAATCAAATTTTAAACAAAAGCTAAAAGAACATATGGCAATAATTAGAAACATCAAAACAATAATTTTAAATGGACTGTTAAAAGAGGAGAGGAACAATAATTTATGAGTCTAGTAAATAAGAACGAAAGCGTTAATGTATAATGCAGTTAGTAACACAAGATGACTTTTTCCCACCAGAACAGGGTCAATTTCTGTGGGCAGTCCAATGCATGTTATATCTTAATACTTTTACTTATTATTATTATTATTATTATTATTATTATTATTATTATTATTATTATTTATTATTATTAATTATATTTCCCTCCACGCAAGCCAGGAGTTGCGTAACATCTTCGTTGTTTTTGCCATATTTTAACTGTTCTGCAGTTCCAATGTCGCAGGGGATGTGAATAGGGTTGCAGACCAAGTGTTAGTGTTTATTTTCTATGTTTCTCATATCAAACAAAGCATTTGTGACGCATTTTAGCAGTCTCAGCGGACATACCGTGGTAAAATCATTTTAAAGGTTGTTTTGCGAATGGTTAAGATGAAAAACATGATGTAGATAGAAAAAGATATCTTTTTTGTTGCTTTCACATGACTTTTTCTAACCATTCTAAAGCAAACTATTCTTAGAAGAGTTTGTTATTCTTTCTACTTAATGTTAGTCGAGATAAACATTTGCAGAAATGGTTTTATTATATATTTCCTTGTAGACACAAAAGAATAGAAGAATACAGTAGCCTTAAGCGATAGTAAAATATTATAAGAGCGGGTCGCTATGTGCTGGTTTTGTAATTTCGTTCACTTTGCATGATCACTTGAAAATAACGATTAGCGATTTTTCAGTTAGAAAGGTATAAAGTATTAGATAATTCAAAAGTATAATAAATAATATCTCGGAAATTTTTAACGCCACAACAATTTTTATTTGACATAAATTGCAGTAAGTTTTTGTCTATCTTTTACAGTTTATGATTTATAAAAATTCATTCAGAATGAAGATAACGTTACAGGCTATTCCCGATAATTCAAGATATACATTTTATTTGTCATGCAGGTATCTTAAACATATGATTTTTAAAAAATCGTTTAGAGCCATCTTCATAAAATAAAAATGAACATCCAATGTGATGCATTCACATGACTTTTTCTACCCTCTATCTGAAATGTTTAAGAACTGGACGCTATAAGCTGACCTTAAAATTCCATACTGTTTCCATGCAATGTTGAAAATACTTTAAGGGAATAACCAAGAAATAAACAATTCGAACCTTTAATAATGGATACCTCAGAAACAATTTATACCACAAAAAAGACTTATTTGAAATAAATTGTATGTTTTAAAGCGATCTACATTTTTGGTGTAGTACGTTTTCAAATAGTTGTACTTAATTTAAAGCAAATACATTTGTAGAAAAATATTTACAATTATATGGGACACCTACACATACAAATACTGCATTCTGTAATAATTATTTGCTTAATACCTATTAGGATAAGCAATTTTTTCCTGCTAATGCGTTGCGTAGAAGAAATCCCCTTGAGGGTTCACAGATATAAATTTAAGTTAATTTTATCTGTAGCTTTAGAAGAACGCAAAGTTCCTAAATAAATTGATGTAATTTAAATTATTCTTCTCAGTGTACAATTCTGGGAAACTAGAAGCTTTCAAACTCGGTAGAAGTAAATTTTATGCGAATAAACTAATTATAAGTAAAATCATGAAGTTATAAGTTACCCTTTACCGCTTATATACGTAAGGTGCGTGATTCAGTGAAATTTATACGTTCGTAACATTCTATTGGCTAGTTGGTACATGGATGTGAAAATCTTCTTGTGAATATTGTTATTATAAAAAGAATTGGGGCTACAGTCATATATCATGGTTTCACCTTTCTTCATTTCACAGCCAATATTCCAGAAAGTATTCGTCTTAACTTTAAAAAATTCTAGCAAGCCAAATAAATAATAGACAATTCTAAATTATAATATGCAGAAAGAACAAACTATATTAGAGTTTACGGGTTCTGACGTTTTCTAAGATATTTTTCATTTTATAGTTTTACAATTTCTAGAATATCAAGTGTTAGATTTTTTATGTGTTGTGTTGACAAAATTGTTTTACATGCATTTATTAGACCAAATGTTTTGTTGAAAGTGAATTTTGATCTGACAGAGAAAAAACATGTCATTAACACAAAGTTTTACGACTTTACAAATTAATTTCTCCGTCGCTCTAAATAATATGTCGGTGATCATTTTGAGTAATATGTGTTTTCTTCACTAAAAACATGTAAAATAATTTTGTAAATACCACACACACAAACGTAGAAAAATCAGTGCAAATTTCAAATAGTTACAAAGATAATAATTTTAAAAATCTGAGAAAATGCCAGAACACGTAAACTGTAATAGAATGCTATTTCTGCGAATTAAAAATGAGTAATTTCTCTGCGCTAATTTGACTGCTAAACGATTTTAAATTATATACGAATGATTTCTAGAGCCACTGCATGTCCCTTTCAAATCAAAGCTTGAATGACGGTAATGAGTGATCCTTTTTGTTTTGATTTCTTCTTGTTCTTACTTTTCCTTTTTACATAATACTCTTTCTTGAAGTACTAGCGAGTTTACCGAACCCTAACAAATGGCGAATGTCAACATTCTCTCATATTGGAGATTCGCAAGGAATTCGGACTAGCTATGTAACTAGCAAAGATCAAACGTTCCCTTTCGCTACCGCTTTGTGGATGATTTTCAAAGCTACCGCGATTGTCAACCACAGATTCCTAATTTCTGCTATCGATTCCAACATTAACAAGTAAACTAGTATTAAATACGCGTTTCTGCCTAAAGAAGAGTATGATTAACACTCCATCATATCTTCTGGACCGCTTTTGACTCTGTTAAATGGAAATAATCTGCAATACTCAACACTACCGTTTATTTACCACCAAACGCTACTTCTTACATACTATTCATACGCTTCTTAATGTAACCGAACAAACTTCACACATGCTTGCATTTAAGCTATAATCTGTTGAAAATATTAATATTCTGCAGAGTGTTCGCGTTTTGCAAATAATAAGTTAAATCTGTGGCATGACAGCTCTTGTGTGTCTTGGTCTACCAAACCGGCTACCCGACCTCACTCCCACATGTGCATGGCAGAAGTGGATGATCATCCAGCCGATACAAAGAAATATGGTCGGCACCTGCTTTTTCCAGCCGGAATTTTGGTTCTCGTGGCTCGCAATTGAGAAGTCGCGGATTGAAATCACGTTTACGGGCAAATCGACTAGGTTTTAACATGGGTTTTCTCAGTCGCCAGGTAAATAACCGGATTAGATGTTCAAAAACAAGACCACAATATCATTTCGCCTACGCAATCAAGGTCATCTATCGGCAAGTTACCTATGTAGGTGATTCAGGAAGGTGACATTGCAATTACTAAGTTACACTCAAAGAACTGCCAGAGTTTCATAGACTTAAAGTTCACATACCGCAAAAAAAAAAAAAAAAAAAAAAAATCAAAAAAAAAAAAAAAAAAAAAAACTCGCTAGCAACAAGCAACAACAGGAAGGCGACTTTGGAATTAAGGCTTTTAAAGACATGTGTTTGTCATATACTGGCTCATATGAACCAACGAAGCTACAGTAATCGAAACCAGATAACAAAGAAATTAAAGTGAAGATTATAAAAATTATTATTAAAATTCTTAAAACAAAGCGGGCTTTTTTGACCGTGGCTTAAACGATAAATCATTGCCCGATGTTTCGCTTGCTGCTAGAAGCCGCTGAGTGTGTCAGAGGTGTCGAGAAAGAAACGCTAACTCAGATACTAATATCCAGATAAATCCGACTTTTTTATGGAAGTGAGTTGTCTTCTAAAGATTTGTAGCGACGATTTTTATGAAATTCTTCCATCCTAAATACATTACAGGGAAATAAAAGGTAATGGCTACCAGTTTTATTCAAATAGCATTAATGAGATATTTTCATGAGAAATCCAATGTATACACTCATTTGCCTATAAATATTCTATAATATCCTCTTCGTTCTTACTGAGTTTTATGTATACAGAAAACATGACAGCCAGGCAAAAATACATGTGGAAAAATGTAGAGCTCATTAAAATTACAATTTATATCAAATAATTTTCTTAATATCATTACCAATTTCCGAAATAATTTTGTTAATGTTCAAGTTTTAGCATGCTGATGTTTACTTTAGTGCGCTATCTATAAAACATAGTTAAAATTACGTATTAGAACTTCATTATTAAACTAAGTTACCTTCTGATCACTCAATTTAAAAGCATTCTTGGGTGAATATTTATCGTAACATCCTTTTAGTTGTATTTAAGAACTTCTTGCTCACATTTTTAAAGTGGTTTTGATTTTGCGTCATGAGTAATTATGACAATGTTACTGAGCCAATATACTTTATTAAAAAAGAACATTAGTTTATCTTCATGACAGATCTTTATAGTGCTCAAGATACGTATTACTTACTTTTATATATTCCAGTTGTTTGTGTAATATACAGACCGCCCACAAATTCAAAAGAGAGATATCACCGTAAATAAAAGCTTTGAGGTTCCTGGTGGCATTTTAGAAGAAAGTTTGAGCGCACGCGTAGCCGTAACTGAAAAGGATAAATATCAAACTTTCATCTACCAAGAGTGCGGCAGTAAGGTTTTCTAGAAAATGATCCCACCCCAAAACACCATTTATATAGGAAGGTTTTCGTTAAGTTTTGTTTTTTCAAAAATGGCTCTGATAATTTGATTTTAAGTAGCCTCTTTTTAAGATAATTACGCGTAAAATAAGTATTATATTGAGTTTGCTCTGAATAGTCTTTTCATAGTGAATGAGTTTTTATAATTTTGTGTAGATATGTATAATTTTGCATAAATTTATGCTACAAACAATTTATTTAAAATAATTGTAGCATAAACAATTTACAAAATTGCCATTGTTGTTTTCAATTTTTTGTTTTGAAGTGCTATGTTGTCATTCGTTTCTTTCTGATATTTATGTAAGCAGTGAAATTTCAAAACCAGCATAATGCGACCCGCTTTTTAAACATCTGAATATCGCTTCAGTCTTCAGTTTCCCTCTTGTATCTACAACGAAATATGTAATGAAACTATTTTTGTAAATGTTTATTTCGATTAATCTGAAGTATAAAAAAGAATATAGTTTTTTAAAAGTAGTTTGTACAAATTGTTTTATTTTACTGTACATTGTTATAATATTTACGACAATAAAGATTGCATATGTAGACTCATAGAATTTGGATTCTCCTTTGATTTTTATTTAGAAATATGCTTACAAATGAATGTTAACATTAAAAAATGAAAGTTTATGAAACAAGAATATTAATGCGTTATCATTTCTGTTCCTTAGCCGCAGTGATTTTCCAAACTTTGGTCGTAAACGATATGCACCTACATATACAGTTTTTAAGTTCGTATGCATTTATCTCTTTTATTATTTAGCGTTATTATTTGTACTGTCATTGAATATGCAACTTTGGAGGTTCTTCTGAAACACGCTTCCAGAAAGCGACACTTCTAATATGCCATTAGCACTATACGAATTTTGACATTTTCAGTACAAATCTGTAGAAATATAATCAGGATACATTACTATCCGAAACACGTTGAAATAGCGTTACAAAGTACCCCAACTTGTGCACACTTAATTGAATATCTGCAAAAGAGCAGGTAGAGAAATTCCTTTGTCTGAAGCAGTCAACATATCCTTTAAGCATTGTGTAAAGCGGAATGAATTATAGGGTTGTGAAGTGAACTGGTTCCGTAATAAGCTTTCTTCATGAATCGGTTGATTTATGCTTTTGCGAAGCTCATATTATAACCTTCAAATAACTGAAAAAAACCAACACAGTAAGCTCAGTTAACGTATTTTTGTGGAATGAACATTTTCACTCCAATGTATTTCGAAATTAATTGTACTCTTACTGTAGCTCAGAATGTTGTGGTGAATTAGAACATACCTCAGTTTCCTAAAATCCTTCCTGAAGCATTAGAAACCCCAAATGAAGCTTCATTTAGCGAGAACCGTTCTTTATTTCATATAGAATCAGAAAATAGGCTGACAATGTTTATGGATGAATATAATGCGTTATACGTATTAAATTCACCGCTATATTACAACAGAAACATTGGATATGTTGGGAATGACATTTCCAAAATTATTCCTGAAATGAGACCTGGTATTAATATTTGTAAAGGACAATAGATAATTGTAACTATACTTGATCTTTCTACTATCATTTTAATGTGAGATTTCTTTCAGCTTAACAGATTTTAATACAGCTTTCCCATGGGTTGTTAAAAAAATTAAGCCAGATGAGAATGTTCCTCTATTAAGGCGCACATATTTACAATGGTTTTACTGGTACGTTGCCACTGGTATGCCAAACTATCTCAAAAGTTCATTAATGAAAAATACTTCGTCAAAATCTGCTTTCTTTTAAAATTCCTGAACTGTTGCACAAGATAGGCAAGGTAAGACTATTGCAAAGTCCAATTTCGCAATATATGGCACCAAAAAAGTTATTTTTCACATTATAGGACCCTATACTTCTACAGTTAATCGTCAGACCATAAGTATTCCCCAAGAAGCAAACCGCTGTCTATTCTTCCTTTTGTCTGCGTCAGCAGCGCAGGGGCCTTAAGTATACGACATGTACAATGCTTTCATTCTCATAACGCAATGTCAATTAATCACAAAATTCCGTAGAGTAACAAGGAAGCTGGAGAACATGAGTGTATTTTCTTATATTCTAATCACTTTGAGGAAAGTACCAGGTGTCCCAAACGCGCCGTATTTGACGTGTGCAGATAGACCTTCGTGCGTTAAAAGAGTTGCAGAACTCAACGGGGCAATTGCAAGTAAACGCACGTCAGTGGGGAACTGGCGCATATTCGGGCCCTAAAAACCTCCTACTACTTGTACTACTACTGCTACTACTACTACTACTACTACTACTACTACTACTACTACTACTACTACTACTACTACTACTACTACTACTACTACTACTACATCAGCGATTTTCAGAAACGTCCATATAGATACACGGAAACGGTTGAAACATCGTATCAATCATCAGGGGCATAATAGTAACAGTAACATTTCTAAAAGCAAGCGAAAAAGTGGCAGTGAAACACTTCATGCTTTCATTTTCGTTGCTTATAGTCCGTAATGTTAGACAAGAATAGTGTAAACACAATTTAAAAAATAGCTTCGGTCGGATACGAATAGATCAAATAAAGACATTTTAACTATTTGTCACTCCAAAAAGTGAATTTATTCCCTAACAAATAAAGACTGTTTAATGAAGTAGAGAATATTCTAAGACCTTTTAGGTTTATTTTTGTCCATCATCACGGACAGTACACTCGAATCCAAACCTGGGAAGTGCCTCTCAATGAGCTCGATCCGCTCATCGTCTTTGCTGATAAGCTAGTCGTAGAACGGGTGGCCCCGTAGCTCAGTCAGTAGAGCGCTTGCCTCCCGGGTTCGATGCCCGGCTAGGGTGGGAATTTTTCTCTAGCCAAGATTATTCCCTATTCTCTGCAGAGACTGAAAGTATGACGTGCGTGTGCATGATGTAATGATTAAAACCCAAAGGCAAGCGAATACCAGTTAACACCATTGCCTTTAGACAATAATATATTCCAAAGGAACGGCCGCCGTTAAGACCATTGTAGTTGTAGGCGGGAACTTTAAAGAAAAAAATCTGATGTGTTACACTCACATGACTTTCCCTACTCTTTTACAAACGCTTATTCTCCAGATGCTTCATGTTAATAAAGATATCGAGATGTTAATCTTATTACTAATTTGTTGGCTTTAGCCATAGTCAAATATATTAAGAGCTGGTTGCTATGTGGAGTATTCCATATTATTTGCATTACCAGGACAAAAAATGAATAACGAATTCCCATTTGAGAAAAAGTACAAGTATTGGAAAATTTAAGGGAATAACAAGTAATATCTCGAAAATGGTTCACTCAACAAAAAAATGTATATGACTTAAATTGTGTATTTTAACGCGATCTACATTGTTATTGTAGTAAAATTTTGTCTATCTCTTATGGTTTACCAGTTATGCAAAAGTCGTTCACAATGAAGAATACTTTTGGAGACATTCCCAGAAAATTCGAGATATATATATTTCATTTGACATGAAAATATCTTAAACATATGATATTTTAATCAAAATCGTTAGAACCGTTTTTGTGAAAATTAAAATTCTCGAAAAAATGTTCCATGTAAAGGGTGATCTGGGGTCGGGGGATTTTCTTGAAAACCTTTCTGTCGCATCTCTGGAAGATACTGAACCTAAATACCAAGATTGGTATTTATTTGACTGTTCGTTTCTGAGTTATGCTGTTCACAGACACACATTCACACAGATGCACACACATGGACATGTTTCCAAAAATGCATTTTTTTGGTTTCAGGGGGTCTCAAAACATATATTTCCGGTGAAATCTCGGTATCGAATTTTTGGGTGGAATACAATACTACACTATAGGTAGTAGAGAAAGTAAAAAGACGCTCGCCGCTGACCTGTGTTTACTTGGAATTGCCCCGTTGACAAAAAGTGCACAAATTCCTTTTTCAGCTTTATTGCCCGCAGCAATAGCTGCTCCTACAGATATCTTACTATTGGGCCGAAACTGATTACAATGAATTTGCCTCTTACTTATAATAAGGAAAATTGATAATAAGCAATTAATGCTTTCATATCCATCTGACGTAAGCACATTACACTAACTATAAGCCCGCCAATTTCCCCACACTAAATTTATTGGGGGAAGTTGGATTATTTAATAGAATAGTAGGTTGGGTGTTTTGAAAATCTTTTAATGCACGAAGGGATATCTGCACACTTAAAATACCACTTGGGCCACCTGGTGTAAATACGCGATTTTTTTTATCAAGAAGTGCAATGAATCTCAAAAACATTACGTAAAATTACGGGGTTAATATTAGTTTAAACGAGTTTCTCAGTATTTGAATCAGATTATCTCCAAAGTATTTTACCACGCTTTTGGTATTTTCACTGTTACTTGCTGCTGATGCATTTATAGGTGTACGAGGTTATTAGGAAATCTTTGAAAATAGAACACTTACTAAAAATTTGCGCCAAAAATCATTTTTGTTTTCTTTTATTGTAAATGTAGTGTTCTTTAACGCGCAAGTCATACCGAAATAAGATGCCCAGAAATGATCTTGGGATATATCGTTTAGAGGGAAACAGCATTTGTCTTCTTAGGACAAGGAAAAACTCTGGAAAAAACATTACCAGAGAGCTTATTCGAAACAGATTTAAACCCGCAACATCCGATGTATGAGGCAGATTTTTAAAAAGGAGTGGTCGTGAAAACAAATTAATAGTAACATTAATGTTGGAGTTCGTTAAGGATGCTTTTAAAATACTCAGATATACCTATTCGTATCTCTGGATCAGAGTAATTTTTCACGTTACACATCCCCCTAGTACGTGAATGTGATATCATAGTACAAAAATTGCAGATAAGCCTCAATCAAATAAGAAATCATACCTAAGCCAATACTTGCAAGGTAGAGTTTAGATGTACATGACTAATTAATATGGACACAAATATTAAAGAGAAGAGACAAAAGAGGTACTTTTGTAATGGGCCTTTAATTTATATGATTGCAAGTACTACTCATGACGTTCCGAGTCCGCGGTAGTTTAGTTGGTAAATTCTAGCGAAGGCAAACGCTCATTGCTCCTTTCTAACTTTTGCTTTGAATTTTTCAAATCTGATTAAACATTTCAAAAATATGTTCTGTAATAGATACACAGATACACACCTTTCGTTGACTGATTGTCAGTATGTTTATTGGGAAATGATTAGACCAATCGTTTTTGAGGAACTCTTAATAGGACCTGGGCCAGCTGTTGGCATTTCCTGTGGTTCACTATGGTAGACAATCAAAATGTACACAAGATGGTGCTGCAAATCCCTTGATGGGTCTCTTAGAAGGACCTGGCAAATCCAAAGCTACGTTCCCACACTCTCAACACAATGATTGACTGCTACGAAATTCCTTATTTGAAAGGGCATCTCCACAAGAATCCCATTTGATCACGATCCAAGAAAGTAGCAGAAACTGCCATCCACACTGGTTGCTAATTGCTTGAAAAATTTGAGATGTCTTACTTGGGTGTTATGTTTAAACCTTCATGCTTTCTACTTCCAATTATTTTTTACGTTTTCGTGATATATCGTAAGCCCCATTGATAGACTACGGAACCCTTCGAAGGGGTTTGTACCAACAGAAGGTTGAATTTGGATGAAGCACATCATTTTCCAGAAACCAAAATTTTAGCATATTAATAGGAATCTTCTACTGATGTCATAAAATGCAAAATCGGAAGAATAATTTAACTATAATTGCTCTACAGCTCCTACGGGAGATAAATATCAGTTATATTTATCTGCAACGTCAACAAACACAAGCCAGCCCTTTTGTCTATCCAGCTTCCCTATATCATTTCTTTTTGGCCTTCCCTCTTCGTCCTCGCATATTAACAATTTATCGTTATGTTATCTTTCACCTATTACTTGTGTCTGCCCCGAAGTGTTTTCCATTTATCTCATAGCAAACATTTGTTATTAGCCAATCTGCAAACCAACTTCGTATCCTGTTAGTGGTTATTCCTTGTTAGCCAATTTCCAAAGCAATTTCGTGTTATGTCAGTGGTTAATTTCAACCTTATTATTCCTTCGAATCCTCTTTCTAAACAACTTTAATTCGATATTTTGTCTCTGCATTTCACATTTTTAGTCTTCTGTATATCCAGATTACAAAGAGTCTGTCTTTTTTTGGCAACTTCTTCAGAATTTCTCCTCTACAATGATCTCTCCTTTGGCTCTTCCTGCAAGTCTTAATAGAAAATCTCTATTCATTTATTAAAACATTTTTTTCTCATTTCTATCCACTGTTTGATTTCTACAGCTAATGCTACTAACTTCTATTACATCCCAAGTATGCGAATAAAGCAGTCCGCTTGCTCCACTACTTTATCTCAAATTCGTAAATACATTCTGTGCTGCTTCTCTTCCAAGAGCTCTAACCTTTCTACTGTGGCGTTATCTTTATCGTGTGTTGCTTATTCCATTAGCATGCTCTGCTATAAAAGTCATTCCCGCAGATAATCTTAGACATTTTAGTCTATTAAACCAAATTTTCTTCTGAGCTTCTATAGTTTTCTTCCATTCTACACCGCGAGTGCCTTTTTCAGATCCCCAAATGCTGTATTTATGTCTTAAATTCGTTCTATGAAATGTCTGGCAATTGTTCGTAGCAGTATAAATGCTTACTGCCAGTTTTAGCTTCCTGAATCCGGACTATTCTCTTCATTCGCCTTCCAACTTAAAATGCAACCATCGATTTAATGGTGTGTTCGTTCTATTGCCGGGCCGCGGATCGCGCGTATGCTTGTTCCGCGCACTGCCCATTACACGGGGGTTTCAGTTCTAAAATTCCCGTGTTACATACTCATGAGTGATAGTAACATGCACTTGTTATAAGTTGTGTTGAAAGTGCTGTCCATTTGCATTGATACATTCCTGGCATCTTCGGATGAAATTTCCATTCACACGCATAAGTTATTTCTGCGCAATTTTCATAATTTCTGTTCTTATATTATACTTAAGTTCGTCTGCAGTGTGGAGATTGCTCCTATAAATTTTATATTTAGAATTACCCACAAACAGAAGTCGCATTCAGAAGATCCTGGGAACGGGAGGAGGCATAATCCTTTAGAGATTATTCTGTCACTTATATGTCTTCCGAGAGAGAGACTTTTTAGAGAGGTTTTTCCGACTCAAGATGGGGAAGAGAAAGACACGCCGAACCGCCGCAGTAGAAATCACCGCTGACCCTCCTGCACCCACCGAAGGGACAGCCACCACGCCGATCGCTGCTGGAGCTACACCGGGACTTGCCGCCGCTGAATCACCGGCCGCTCTCCTGGCACCCGCGGGAGCGCCGTCTCTACGCCGCCGGTGGCAACGGTCGCTGCTTCGCAACAGCATCAATCTCATCTCCAGTCAACATCACACCTCACCTCCCACCGCAGCAGTCGACAACACCAGCCATCTCAAATCAACAACCCACGCAGCACCCAACAGCACTACCTTCATCAGCAGCGACGCTGTATCCACGATGCAGCGCCGTGATATCAGGAGTACCCGGCACCTTCCATCAAGATACGTTCTCACCGCACAACACCGGTGGCCTTCAACCTTGACGCCTCTTCCTGCGCCGCACCTCCCAGGTGCCATTACTGCGGTGCTACAACACTAACTGCACACTGCACCAGCCACGACCTCCGCCGACGCCGCAGGTACTGCGCCACCTGTAGTGGCCACGGCCACTTTACAGGTCAGGCGCAGTGCCCGCTCTATCCGAGGGCACAAGCAACTCGTCATCAACGCACCAGCTCAGCCACAAAACCTTCCAGCACCATCAGCGCCAAACCACACCAAGCAGTCAACAACTTCAAGTACTTCAGCTTCACTCCATCAACACGTGCCTTCCTGCGCTTCCACAGCATCAAACTTCCAGAACGCCGTGGAAAGTATTCAACACAGACTGCGGGACCTCGGCCTCCGCCTCGAGGCGTTGCAGCGATCTTCGAATGCACGCCTTGTGGCAATGGACGCCAAACATCGCACAACCATCCGACACCTCTCAACAATTGCCTCCCAGTTCCTGCGACTTCGTCAGAACATCCAGGACAAGCAAAACCCGGTAGTTAATTCGCATCGAGACTCGCCTCATGGAACCAGATGACGCCACAGACAGCAACTGCAACGACCGGCCCACGCGACTGGGAGCCTTAGAGGCCGCCATCGCTGGGCTTAGAGAGCAGCATGTGCAATCAGAAGCCACTGTTCTTCAGAAGCTCCAGCTACTGGAGGAGAACTACCAGAAATTAGACGAAAGCAACGCTATAATAGGCACGTTTATGGAAACACATCTACTTCGACAACAGCTCTCACAACGACGCTACAACCGCTGAAAACGCATACAACAATGCAGATCGTTTATACTCCAAACAAATGTTCACCCCAGACTTCCCAGGTGACAGTCAGGAACTAGTGCCATGGCTGTCCACCTGAACCTATTTAATGCGCATGACCTGCCGGCAGCAACCACATTACGTATAATGACGGAGGTGCTTATGCGGAACTCCACCATTCTTTCCTTCACTTAATAATATTCCTATCTACCACTTAGACTTCCTTACCACACCAGGCGAAATAAGCCAACTCTTTCTTCCCTTCCAACTCTACATCTGCCTCCCCTTTGAAAACAAATAAAAATGTCTTCCAAGGAGTTTTGAGCAGTATGGGCTAGGACATAATCTTTTTGGAAATATCCATTTTCTCTCAAATTATCTGACAAAATTTGAAAACAGTGTAAAAATATGTCTACGGTACCTATAGGAACTTATGGTATCACTGAAAAATACACAGTACTGTCAACGATATTTTGTTAAAAACCAGTTACAGAAATTGACTTGTTTTATGTCGTCACTAGGTTGTAATTTGTCACTTTGTAGGATTTGAATTTTAAAGGTTTAGCAGATGTATGGACAGAGGTTTTTGAAACATCCACTTGCTGTGCAACCCCTCTTAGAGACTTCTTAGGAGAGCTTTCTAATTTCGTTAATTTTTTCCTCCATTAGAACGTGTCTTTTTCGCTTCTTTGCGTTTAGCGATTCCGTTGTGTAAACTTATTAACCAGACAACTAACGGTTTCCCTACTAAAACTGGAATACCAGAAAATTTCTCCTGAAATTGTTTGCACACTTTTCTACACAATTCGGTGTTTACGTATGCATCGTACATAAGAATTCTTTGTACAAGGGTGAATTTTTCGATAGGCATTTCTTTGGATAAATAACAAGACAAGAACAGAAAAAATAATAAGAATACTCTAAAGTAATTCATACACAACTCGGATGTCTTAAATAAACTTTCACCTTTGAGATGTACAAGGAATAAAATCTAGTCTTTACAGCTCGAATTTAAGGTAGAACTGACACAGTGTAATGCACTTGATAAACCCAACCTTGAGTGGGTTATTCACCACTTGTGCACTGGCGGAATCTACCGGAGTCACTACAGTAAAAGCGAGCTACGCATATACGCGATCTGTGGCCTGGCTTTAAATTGAATGCATGATATTATTTTTAGGATCTTTATGAAACGGAACATTGAGCTAATAGATATGAAGTTATCATCACTTTTAGTTTTCCCTAAGAAAAGTTTGGTGATTGTTCATAGCAGTTTAAGTGTTGTTTTTAGTTTTTCCTTTCCGGACTATTCTATTAATTTGCATTCCAATTTTTTTATCGAGTGCCAAAATAATTACAACCATATTGGGAGTGACTGCTTCTGGACCTGGCCATTTTATATTCACCCCCACCCTTTGGTTATAATAGTAGAGAATAATAATAGTATATTAATTTATGAGCATTAAGTTATTACATGTTAGACTGCCGTCTCTATTTGGCCCTAGCCATTAAGATGGGCAGTCATGTAAATTACAATTAAATTTAATACAATTAGTAATTCTTATATGTATTTATATTAGCATTATTTTTCCTCTTTTAACCATCTTTACAGTTTTTGTCTAAAATTGTATATATCTCTTTATTCCTATTCATTCCATATCATAAATTTTCTTTTCTCCTAATCTCTGTTTCTTTGCATTCAAATATAATATGTTGTATATCTTCTCTTCCCCCGCCCTTTTGATCTACATTAGATTTAAGCTCATATTTTTTGTACTTTGATTTTATACCCTTCCATATTTTACTTACATTATTTTCTCTAATAGTTTTAGTTGATTTCTCTGCTTATCACTTTACCCTATTCTTATGTTGAAATCATCCATTATTATAATTTTTATGCTCGAATATTTATCCTTTAACATTTCTATGCCTTTCTCTAAAAGATGGTACAGCCCAGGGTTATGAAATTGTGAAGCAACCGGTTTGGCTTTCACAATTCCAAAGTCCCAATCTCTTTGTTGATCGCTATTGCGATCCAGTTCTGTTACGAAAGGGTGTAAACTTCTCTAAAGTTTTTTTACTTCTCAGTTTTATATCCTCCACTGATTTTTGCACATCTTTCTGGAGCACCAATATACTTCCATGCGGAGATGATATAATGGTTTCTTCCCCGAATACTCCCCGCATTCCAACTTAAAATGCAGCCATTGATTTAATATTTTCTATAGGATGTTTACGGAATGAGAATTTGAGCTAATGGATATGAAAGTATTGCCATTCCTTGGCACTATTTTTCTTCGGCATTGGTAGCATCAAGTATCCGTGAAGCCTCCAGACCATTCATTTCTTTACATATTCGGTATGAGTTGATATGAAAGCGTATGTTTAAGGGCTACAAGAGGGTTTTTATTTTCTCACACGTTCCACCTGTGTGGTCGCGTGTGTCTATATGCCGCTTTGAGGTACATTAAAAATACAATGAGGGTCCTTTTCATCTCGGTAGTCTACGAAAATTATTGGAAGAGTTTTCGGGCAATGAATGGAGTTAGAGGGTCCTTCTCCCCCAATTCTTTTTTAAATAAGCTTCGCTCAGAAGTACAAGGGGCTGGATGCTGTTGGCCCACCCTAACAGGTTGGACCTCGAGAGAGAGGGGGAGAGATTTCTTTTGTACTGCATCGGTATTTCGTGAGTGCAGAAGATCCCCTAGTTTTTGTGTTTGTATTTGCAAGGCACGAGCGTATGATTTTCGCCAAAAGACACGCACCTTTCTCACACGCAAGCGCTTCTTGTCAAACAAAGGGGAAATTGAAGGCGAGTTTACTATGTATTTTTCGTGACATGCTCCCGAGTACCTCCCATGCATTTTCTCTGGTAACTGGTACAATGATGGAGGGTTATTTGAAATTGATTGTTGCAAATGGGCGCAAATAAATTAAGGATTCTTTTATGCGCAGATGTAAGGACTTCCTGAAGCTAAACCTGTAGCAAGTTTCTGGAACTGTTGTAATTTACTTTGCCGTATAGGGGAGGCCAAAAACAGGCAAAACGCCAAATATACTTAGGCGGGTATTCTTTCATAGAGGCTTTTCGAGTGTTATTTTAGTTTTACGTGTATGGAGGAACCAAGGGTGCAGCTTCTGCCGTATTTTGAATATCGGAATTATCTGACACGCTTCGTTTTCCTTAGAATCTTCAGCGCATATTCTGACGGAAAGTCCACCTTCGATAATGTACCGGATATTAACAGCTCATATAGTTCAATCGTTTACAAAGACTCCTTAGCAACCATTAGGATACTTGAAGGTTTGCCAACGTAATCAGGGCTATTCTGTAAAATTTTGTTAAGGTTAACAAATTGTAAAAGCCGCTAACCATTCTTTAACTTCGTAACAAAACAAACTTTTGTTAGAATACAAATTTGGTTGTTGAAAGCAACAAAACCCGAGACCATCTTGCTAACGCGTTTGTTACATAACAGATTCGCATTGACGTCGTTTTAATGTTGTTGTAAGAGAAATAGCATGATAGAAGTTTGACATTTTAATTATCAAATGTTTATTTATTATTTTTAACGTAAAATATAAATGTTACGGATTACGCTTGAATAACCAATGTTCGTGTGATAGCATTGATAAATGATGCTCCAAACATAACTTTTGTGAGACAAATTTTAATAGGAAAATAAATGTTGTATAATCTCGTATAATAATAAAAAATAACAGTTAATTTTAGGTTCAAACACTGATAAATTCCGTGTTTATTTGCATGCTTCATGAGTATATCTGACTCATTTTTAGGTCAAGATTAGGAAGTGAACACTTTTGGGACATGTAGGATACTTCAGCTTTCGTTCCCATAATTATTTTAAGATAATTTAAAATCTGCTAAAAGAAGGGTCTAACAGAAAGCTTTTACCAGTTTCTCGTAACCGTAGAAAATTGTACTTATACTGATACTCCTGGTGGAGAAAGATCATAACAGAAGACAGTCAGTTAGGTTATGAAACTGTAACTAATAAAATTGGGTATGAAAAATAATCCGAAATAAAATTATTGTAGCTTAACATTCCATGATATAACACAAATTGTAAAACTAACCTTTTTTTTCACTACGACCTTTCACTTAACGAATACCTAAAATAATCAGATACCAATTAAGATTTTCATTCCAAGTCTAAGGTGCAAGAACATTTCCATAGAACTGAACTAAAGCTGAACATTGCCAAATCTTGAATAAAAAAGTACCTACTTTTGCTTGATGCTATAATTAAAATTTCGGAAAATTCTGCCTCTTTAAAACGTATAATTAAACGCAAAAACCATAAACAAAGTTAAACAATAGTTGCGGGTTGATATTAATTAATTAAATTTGCATCAAAACAATACGAAGCCGTGTTATTTCTTTTGTATGTCTTCCCTAACCTAAAATTCAAGGGGCCACTGCCACTGCCAAAGCTAATTCTTTGGGTAACAAGAAAGTCTTGCTTTTCTGAGCAATGGGTGCGAATTTTAAAATTGTACATATATTTTATATTTGATCATTTGAAGTTTTTATAACACGGTTTGTCTGTATCTTGGCGAAAAAAAAGTAACAAAAGCACTCGATAGTGAATATTCCGGCGCTGGTGGCACTGTGAAAACAAAATGCTATTGCAGAGCGCATGGATTTTCCATTACTCACTCCAGTGGACTAACAAACAGCAAGAGAACAAATATCGCAATAACAAACAAGTAGTAGTCCTTCGTGCTGTACTATTGGTTACCATTCTAGCTTCTAGTTCCCGAGGTCACGGGTTCAAACTCGGCGGAGGGCGATGGATTCTTTTTCGGGCGTAAGAATCCTTAGCAAGGCTTCCTTCGGAAAGGAAGTAAAGCCGTGGCCCCGTGTCGTAAATTTACGGCACGTAAAAGAACCTCAAGCCTGATAAAGAGGCCTCTGAGCAAAATTACCGGCCTTTCACGCCCAAATACAGAATAGTACGCTAAGGACCACAGTAGTTAAGAGCGTCCATAAATAAATTTAAAAAAGGGGTACAGAATGCACAATAGTGGTACATTTGTTAAGAACACTACTTTAAGCTTAACAAATAATTTTAGTCGCCTTCTTAACAAAGAACTTACAGAATAGCTCTGTAAACTTATTGTATGACAACCAGTCTTTCACTTGGGATATAAATTTGAAACTGTGTCTAAAAGTCTTCTATTGTCAGAAGCTATATTTATGCTGTCCACCTAGCCTCGCATATTATGCTTAAACTGCACACCTTGCTTGTTATGTAACTATTTATTTTGAGCTTATAAGAAGCTTTGAAGTCTTCTTTTAAATTTGTGTTTCAGCTTTCAGCCTGAGCAATTATTAGCGTATTGCATGACGATCTAAATATCCATGTGCAAGGGATGGTAACAATTTATAGACTTTTACATTCCATTTATTAGCATTTTAGAATTTTGGCAGTTTTCAGTACCTATGTAGAGTGAAAGAGTTAGAGTATCCTCCTTTTAAGGTTTACCATGCTGGCCTCTAGTTTATGAGGTCGCGGGTTCAAACCCGGGAAAGACGAAGGATTTTTTTCGGGCGTAAAAATCCCTGGCATGGCTTCCTTCGGAAGGGAAGTAAAGCCGGTGGTCCGTGTCATAGATTTACGGCACGTAAAAGAACCTCAAGCCCGATAAAGAGGCCTATGAGCAAAATTACCGTCTTTCACGCCCAATATAGGAAAGTGACGCTAAGACCACAGCAGTTAAAGAGCGTCCATAAATAAAACTCAATTTAATCTTAATTTCCTTCTAAGAGAGTGTGCAAATCGGGAACAGAAACAATAATTCTGTAATAAGTTTTGTTGTATCCTTCATTGATCTGAAGTTAATGATGGCATATTTTACAACACCATGCAAGGTCACGCAATACAAGTTCTGGTTTTAGAACTTCGGTATATGCGATCTGCAAAGACAGTTTCCAACTCGTTTCGCGGACAGTATGGACAGTATTCCTATGCAGCACGTCGTAATTAAACCACATTTAATATTATTTTCTGAGGATAGAAGATGATTAGAATATGCTTATTAGAAAGGCTTTGTTACAGTCATCCTATACTAACAGACTAGCAAGTGATTATTTTATGGATGCACATTTTTACGATTTTAACGAAACAAATATAAATCATCAACATTTATGAATTACAACAATATAGTATTGCGCTTCTTTGCTCACTTTATTGCGAATAATTACCCGTTGTAACCCACTCTTTGAAAAATAGTTCCGTACGTTGAAGTTTCCAATTGGAGTTTACAAAAATGTTACCATAGGCAAATAAAAGATATTAATGCAATTTATAGCAGCAATATGACTGAAAACTTGCACGAGATATTGCTTGAGAAGAGACATTTAATTTATTACATAGCTTGTGTCTTAGAGATTGTACTAAGTATTACGTTTCAGAAACTTATATTAATTTATTTGTGGCAAGAAGCAGTCTATAAGAGTGAAAAATTAAACCAAAAAAAATTGTTTCCTAAAGTGATTAAACCTTGGATTTCTATTTTTGTCTATATGTTTGTATTTATATCGTATATTTTCACAAAATCCCAAAACAATACCATCTGCTGATGGTGGAGTTTCAATACTAGCGAGACGCAAGATAAGAGATTTTTTTTACATGTATATACGTCATCATCCACGACAAGGTATTCCTCCATGGTTTAATGGTTACTGTGCTAGACTCTGGTCCCCGAGGTCGCGGGTTCAAACCCGGTGGAGGACGATGGATTTTTTCGGGCATAAAAATCCTTAGCATGGCTTCCTTCGGAAGGGAAGTAAAACCGGTGGTCCCGTGTCGTAGATTTACGGCACGCAAAAGAACCTCAAGCCTGATAAAGATACGTGTGAGCAAAATTACCGGTCTTTCACGCCAAATATAGAATGGGACGCTAAGAATCACAGCAGTTAAAAAGCGTCCATAAATAATAATAATAAAAAAAATCCATGACAAGGATTAGACCTATTGACCTGTTGTGGCTTCAGAAGAATTGATCCCTCCATCCAGTAGGTACTTCGAAAATCAACCGGATTATATGAATATATTATTTTGTCATTCGCGCTCTGGTGGCATTCGTCTCCGATGTTCTTGCCAGTTTCTCCTTTTTCCACCTATTTTTACTTTCTCTATAACGTATAATAAATAGAAGTATTTTATTCCACCAAAATATTTGAATTCGAGATTTCATGAAAATCCCCCCACCCCAGACTACCCTGTGCAATGGAACTTCGAAAATTTTGATTTTCTTACAAATGTTTCTAACGATTTTTATTAATATATCATACGTTTAAGATATTTTTATGCCAAATGAAATGTATATCTTGAATTTTCTGTAAATGTTCCCAAAAGTCATTTTTGTTCTGAATCGATTTTGCATAACTGGTAAACCGTAAGAGATAGACAAAGGTTTCAAACACAAAAAATCGTTAAAACACAATTTATGAAATATAATTTTTTTGTCGAGGAAATAATTTCCGAGATATTGCTTGTTGTGTGTTTGAATTTTCCATTACTTATACTTTTTCTAGAATGGAAATTCCTTATTATATATATCCTCGACATGCAAAGCGATTGAATGTTTCACATAGCAGCAAACTCTTAAAAGATTTGATTATCGCTTAAAGCCTGCCATATTCTCCTTGCGCCTAAAGAAAATCAGCAATAAGGTAGCTTCTGCAAATGTTTGTCTCGATTAACATGAAGTACATGGAGAATAATCATTTATAAAAATAGTTTATACAAGAGTAGAAAAATTCCTGTGAGTGCAACACATCAGATATTTTCTGTTAGATAAAATTCGTGTAATTCATCTCTTATTTCTACATTTGTTTTTTATCCAGGATAGAGGGATCTGCCAGTGGCCCAAGAAATCTCATTTCGATAACCATTATTCTTCTCCTATCTGTCCTGTTCAATACCCAATTTTACATCCATATGTTATTAGTAGTACTGCCATTACTTCGTAAAATTTCAATGGTGTTTCCTGTCTTGTTTTGTGCTTTAATGGTCTTATTATCTCACAATTTTTTTTTGAAATTTCTGAATCTTTGTTGATGTAATTATTCTGGTGTATGAAATTTTAAAACCTAGGTAATTTAAGTTGTTTGCTTGCTCTATATTTTTTCCATTGATTACTATTTTACATAGCTCTGAAATTCTAATAGTTATGTCAATAAATGTCCTGTGCACTGCAACCAATTGTTTGATCTATTGTGCTTCCCTTCATTTCATTCTTTAAAATCTTCGCAAAGTCTGAAAATTTCTTTGCAGGAACTTCTTGCAATCCTTGCAATTGCACGATATTCTGATTAAAGCATTTAACATTAAGTAATGTGAGAGCTTCACAGTCATACAACAAATGAGGTACTTTTTCATTTGTTCTCTTGCATCTTCTACATACTTGATCAACTGCATTGCCCTTGCTAAAAACCGCTTGATCATCTGCAAATAGAACGGTATCAAAGAGGGTAATGGCAATTTTAAAATCTAATGTTAGTATATCCTGCCAATTCTTTAATGACATCGTCTATATATACAGGGTGGACCATTTAAGTTGAGACCGTACAATATCTCCAAAACTAAGCGTTGTAGAAAGAAATGTCTAAAAAAAGTTACTTGATATTGACATTAGTCGTGTTTTGTTTGGAGTAGGCTGTGATAGTCATTTTAGGGTCAATTTAATTTTTTTTAAATGGGGACCTACAACTAGGGTTCGATCAAATGTGATATTATATATAACCTATGTTGAAGATAGTAGGAGACGACAGACATCTCTGTTTAACAGCTTCATTTACATATTCTGTAAGGTAACTTTCCACTATTCCCTTGTCAATTTATATGAAAGTGTTAAGATACAAACCTTGAATTTATTTTATAACATGTACTGGGTATCCACTCAATTTAATTATAGTCCATAGTTAACTTATTTTAATCTTATCAAATACTTTTTCAGTCAACAAATAAGATATAAGTCGGGAGGTTATATTCACAGTTTTAATCAATTACTAGAGTATAAATATGCAATCTTAAAAGAGCATTCTTTTCTAAATCCATTTTGTGTTTCACTCAGTAAACATTACTTATTTCATTTAATCTTCTTCTTATAATTTTTGCATATACCTAACATATATGCCGCATTCAGACGCTTATTCCTCTGTAGCCGGCACAATATTATCTCTTCCCTTTTTTGAAGACTGGATGTACTATTCGGTTTTTCCATTCCTTTATATATACTTCAACAGTTGCCGAGTGTAATAGAAATCTCTGTTTTATATATGTGTGCGTCTACCTAACGTAGATATGCATACTAGGCATTATTAACTTTGAAAGCGCTATTACAGCTAAATGAAATTCTATTTGGGGAAAATTGATTTGAAGGAACCATATATTTCTATTTTGGAGGAGAATTGCAGGAGTACTTTCTGACCCAAATATTACGCCAAATATTCATGAAAAAATCTTAAGCACATAGAAATAACGTTCTTACATGTGGATTATACACAATCCCTACCGATCCTTTATATGCAAAACAAAATTTGTTATTGTATATCACAGAAATAACACATAAAAATAAAGTATATAAAAATATTTATAGTACTATATTGCTGCTCAATAAAGTTTATCATGGGCATATTTTAAGACTGTTTCCCTTAACCTAACAGCATCTTCAGAACAACTCTAAAATAACTGGGTAAAACGGTTTATTATTCTGCAGATAATAATACGAATGATATTATACTATGTTGATACATAACCTCTATATTGCAGTTTCCATCACTGTGTAGGTAAGTATAATTATCGATGCATATTGTTTTATGTATACGTAGGAAAATGTTATGCTGTTATAACTTTTGAATTCTATCTTTGTAAGTCCTTGTGAACATTTAACAATCTTAAGGAATCTTTAAAATCTTTATAGTTAATCCTGGCTTCTATAAGTGACAAGCAGTGAACAAATAAGTGGTAAACCTTCAACATTACTATATACGTATATAATATAGTGACAATAAAAGCTATAAGGAATGCGAATAAATGTGGGTATACTAGAACAGAGATAAACTTTTATCTAAAATATCGCGAACCTAAACGCAAAAATCTGTTTTGGAAGCATCTTCCGCAACTTGAAAACGGGTCTTAAAATTGTCTTTTGAAGAATTAAAAGAAACACTAACAAGTTCCATTTTATTTTGCGTTACGATTTGGATAACAAAGGATATCTTTAATGATACCCCACTAACAAAGAGAGTGAAATAATCACGAAATGCAGGAAAGATAGTTCATAACTACCTCATTGTTTCAACTTTATTTTAAATTCAAAGTCTCCCATTGGAGCACCTTTTGAAAACTACACCCTTAGTTTTGTAATCTACGATATATTGTAAAATAAATGTTAAAAGTAGAAAATAAATTTAATCAGAGTTTAGAAGAATGTGTACTCAAGTAATTAATTAAATACCCAAAAAACTTACTTTTATACGTTTTGGAGACTTTGCGGGCTTTAGTATTAAATGTAAACTCAATATCACTGATATTCTTAGAAAATGCCTTTGCAAAATGAGTTAATATTACGCTAATGATAAATGTGTTTATCTGATATTTGCGTGTAGGTTATTATGTGATGGCATTCCCGTTGAACAAAATTTAATGCATAAATTTACACCAGTAAAGCATGTCACCTTATAAACATATTTGGCATGATTTACTGGTATAAAATGTGATATTAATATGAAGGGTCTTCGTAACACATCTACACCTTCGTAGCCACATTAACGAGCCGCTCTTCATAAAAATGTACGAGCTGTGAATGAAGTTTAAAGCCTGATTCGTATTTAATTTTTAGGCTCTTAAATACATCTTTATCAACCAATATCAAAGCATATGCTTGCAAAATGTATAGTATCTTTGAGAATGAGTGGTAGGATTTTATCCGGTTGAAATTGCTTTTAATCAATTCAGCCACTCAAAATACTGCTTTTATGCAATTTAATGTTTCTTTCTTGTTGCCACAATAGTCATTGTTATTAAAATTACATTTATCTTATCATATTCCGAAATAAGTGCATTGAGATTAAATATCAGTACAAATTTATTATTGTTTTATATAAATGCTAATTTCAGAAATGATATTTTAGTATACTACACAATGGGATTGGAAAGAAAGTTTTACAAACTGAGATCATCAAGTTTTAAAACACCTACTGAAGCGAGTTTTTATAGTTTAGAGATTCCGAAAACATAAGATCAATGTAAATGGTACAATATATTTTGCGCGACGATACATTTTGTAAGTGTAAAATATTTTAACTAGTCTGGGAAATATAACAACTAGGTATCGAAAATTTTGAACTATAGATATTTTGAAAACAAGCCTTTAAAGTAACTATGAAGATAAAAATTCGAAAATTTATGGTTTTTATTTGATACCTCCATCTAGCGATAAATATGGTTGTTTACCCTATTAATCACAATACAATAAACTATTTAGCGAATTGAAAACATTAATAATAATTATAACATAATATTAAAATATTATATTATAAAAGTGATGTTTTACTAAATGGAATCCAAAGGACATATTAAAAGCGTTTTTATGAAGCTTCAAAAAACGTGAAAAAGAATATGACGGCGAACAGCTGGGAGTATATTACCCTTTTTTGGTAATTCGAAAAAGGTTTGAGATTTGTTGTTTCTCGTAATTAGTACACATAAGGGTCACCATGAATTCCTTACAAAATCATATCAGGTATAAATCTGTAAGGAATGGGTATATGTGAATTGTTATAATATCAGAGAAATGGAATATGTCAGTTCCTATAATTTTGTAGGTTGGTAAAGCCTGAAGCATTCGGAACAACCTTGGCATCGTTAAAAGTTCTATATTTATTTTTTGTTTAAAACTATATCATTTTCAAACAACTAGGCATTAAGATCTGGTCAAATAAGGCTAAAATAGATATTTTAGGTTGCAATTTTCAGTACCATCTTCATCAAGGTATTTGGGTCAAAATGCTATAATATATCTCATTTTATTAAAAGTAATAACAAATGCGTTTTAAAAACACTTTTTAAGTTGTTATATAAAAAGCCTTTAAATATATTGAATCAGTTTTTAGTTTAAAAGCCCAGTGAAATACTTAATAGTTACGTTGTTGTGTCTTTTTAAGTTAAATGTTTGCTTTTGTAAGAATATATATCTTTTTAAATTGATATCAATCTGTGTTACTGTGCCATAATGATGATAAGCTAAGTGTATAATCTATGGTCATTCTGTGGGGTACCTATTCATTAGACACGTTAATAAACTGAAGTGTTATTTTAAAATGCGGAGCGCATAAGATTTTATATTAGAGTTTTGGTCTCCTACAATAATTTTATGCAACTTTATCTGCAATAACAAACAGAATCATATGAGGTAGAGTCAATATTAACATGACTGTTGTAAACATATCCAAAACTACAGCACACAAGGATATGCTTTACAGAAGTAAAAGGTATGGAGTGATGCAAACCCATGGAAACATAGGAAGTAATTTATAACATGGGTTTTATTTTTGAAATAGGAGGAAAAACTGTATTTTGTGTTCCTGATCTACTTAATCCCAATCCGACAGTCTTAAAAATATTGCAAATATTGCAAATACTCTAATCACTATCAGTTGTTGAATAATGCGTTTGTTATATGAACGTAATCAATGAAATTTGAAACAATTATATATATAAATCAAACAATCCCCTGTAATATTCAACGAAATAAGATTGAAATTAGGGTGTATTATGAATCCTACAACTTTTTGACTGTCATTTAGGCCTCAATCACCGAAAACAATTTCAGTCGAAAATTATAAATATCGGCAGTAGATTTCTCAAATTACCGCAGGAATATATTTTTCTCTGCAGAGATAAACCTAATGCAGATTTTATAATAGTAAAACAGACGTTTATTTATAGTATAAATCAAATAAATAAAATTGCTTACAAAGGTTCTAAACGATTCTGCATCCAGAAACTCCACACAATATGTATCTGTATTATCAGGTTATTTAGGGGTTTCTAACTACATACTTCACTGCGTACACCTGCAGTAATTTCATAAAATGTGAATAGAAAATATAGTAAAAGAAAAAACAGCATCTCAATTGATGCCAAGGTTAAAGGCATAATGTGAACATTTCCTTTGTATTGATTTTTTACTTCCTCTAACACGTAAATAATAGGTAGAGTAGGTATTGCATTCCACCCAAAAATTTGATACCGAGATTTTACCAGTAATACATGTTTTCAAGCCCCCTTAATTAAAAAAAATTTAAAAATGTCCATGCGCGCGCATGAACGGCATAACTTAAAACGAAAAATCGGATCAACATCAAAATTTGTATTTAAATTCACTACCTTCCAAGAATGCGACACAAAGATTTTCAAGAAAATTTCCATATACCAAACTACCCCTTATATGAAAATGGTTGGAAATTTTTGGTTTTCTAAAATAATGACTGCAACGATTATGATTAAAATGTATATATTAAAGGTATTTAATGGCAAATAAAATGCATTTCTTGAATTTTCTGGTAATAGCTTCTGAATTCGGAAGGAATTTTGTATAATCTTGTATAACTGGTAACCATTAATCGATAGACGAAGACGTGGTATACAAGAAATGAGATCTCTTTAAAACACAATTTATTTCATACAACTTTTTTGTAGCAGCAGCCAGTTTCGAGATATCTGTTATTAATGGTTCTAATTGTTGTGCTTAGCCATTCTTTTAAAGTCCTGTAACATTCAGTTGTTCCTCGCGATTCCATTGAACGATTATGGAATTCTAAGGCCAGCATATAGTGTTCAGTTCTTAAACATTTGACTATTCCTGTTTTCTTTGTATCTATCGAAATCTGTAATGTAGCTATTTCTGCAAAGGTTTTTATTTTGGGATTAAAATAAGGTAGCTATAAAAATAAAATTCAGTAAGATAGTTTGTATACGCGCTAATAAACGATAGGGGTTGGAGAAAATCATGTGAAGTATCACTGCAGATTTTTAAATAATGGGGTTGATGATGCGAGGGCTTAAATAAGGAAGCATTTCAGTAGGCTTCTGGTTATTTCATTAATTGACTTTAATGTTTCAGTTTGTATTTTGAAAGGAAATTTTGTATTTATTTAATTATAAAACTTAGTTTAATCCAAAATTAAGATACTTATAATATTTATATAACTGGAGGTGCCAACCACGGATTTATGTCTATACCTTCAAATAATGCTTTCATTAGTTGAATTTCTGATATAAGGGAAGAAACTTATAACGTTATTATAAGGAATAGAGTGTAAAAAAAAAACGTAAAAGGACTCTTTTATTAACTTTTTTTGTATAAAAAATGCTCATTCACATTAAAATTATTTATCCTGTGATTACATATAACCTGAATTTGACGAAATTCTTTTGTTCAATGTGCTATTTTGTCCTGGGTTTTGTTTAGCTTACTTGATATATCGTGCTTGTAGAAGAATTTTGTATTTATGTTGCTGTTATTGCTAATAACCAATCATAACCGCGTTATGAGTACCATCTATAATTACTCCAATATATATATTCTAAATCCCTGCGAACCTTTAGTCATTTAGGAATTGAAATTAAAAACTGTAAAGTATATCAGCAAGTTCTCCACTAAAATTCCAAATGTGATAGATTCACGTGTCTAAATAGGTGATGCGAACCAAACAACTTACTCCATGATAATGGGTGGATATTTCTTTACAGTGTTGTTTATATCCTTTATTTTTATGATTTTCTTTTTAGATTCCCTTTCTATAACTGTTTTACTTGATATATAGGATGCGGCAGTGGGATATGGCGGTATTTAAATACCTGTTTGGGACACCCAGAACGAATTAAAAGAAAACACATATACTGGAAGTAGTCCAGTACAATGCAGCTTATTGATGTCTCATTACGTTTTAAAAACTACGTTTTAAAGGTAGCCTCCATGACAACGAACACATTCCTGCAATCTGCTGTAAAATTTCTGCCTGACTCGCCCCAACAAAACAGGGTCGAGTGAACTAGTATTGTTATGTTTTCCTTCAGCTTGAAGATGGTGCACTTATTGCGATACTCTACTTTTCAAACAATCCCATAGAAAGTAATGAGTTGCAGTCAGATCAGGAGATCTTGGCGACCACGCTATGTCTCGTAATCGTGAGATTATGCTCCTGGAAAAAATATTTAGCAGACAATTCATAGAACCACGGGCAGTGCGCGCTGTGGATTCATCTTGCTGAAACCATAAGTCGTCATCAAAAATAATTTGTCAGGAATTTCCAACATTGTGAGCATTTGTTGATACCGTTCTGAGTTGACGATCACAGCACGACCACCTTTATCCAAAAAGTACGGGCCGATAATTCCAAACGCAGAGACGCAAAACCAGATCGTTACTTTTGGACTGTGCAGTGTTTTTTCCCACATTTGTAGGGGTTGTTCATCACACCAGTAGCGAAACTTCTGTTTATTTACATAACCAAAAAGATGAAAATGTGACCCATCCGACATAATCAGTCTGTTCATAATATCCGGATTAGGATCTAAAATGTCTGTAAACTGTCTACAACAATCATTCGAGGAAGCTTAGTTGGTTTATTTCTCTGCACAAACTGAAATTTGTACGGATGAAATTTCAGGTCACAGTGGAGTATGCGGTGGAGACTTCTGTCCGACAGATTCAAAGCCATTGACTGACGCCTTGCAGAGAGAGCTGAACTTGGCTGTACAACTTTTCTAACTCTCGCAATGTTCTCAGCGTGCAGACTGTTTCTGTACTACCAACAAATTTATCATAAACATGAATTAATATGGTTGTAAGAAGCGGTATTGAATATGATGTCATGTTCATTATAAAAATATACTGAGTAGACAATACTTTTTACATCATAAAGCCACTTGACGTTGGTGTCCGGGACGGAATTCTTTCATGGCGTGCAATATTAAATTCATTTCCAAATCTTTCCTGCACATGAATGATCGATTTCAAATAAAACAAAAAAGGTTCTTATTACGAACGCACGTTCTGCCACAGACCAGTTATCCATATTATCTTTCACAACACTGAGAAAAACAATTACATGGTTTAGGGATCTCATTAGCAATGCTGCTGATTACGTCACTCAAAATCCCTAGAAACGAGCATGTTCTAAAAACCGTTATATCCCATCCCAATGCCGCACCGTGTATATTTGCAGCGGTAGCTTGTAAGAATGCATTTTTATTCAGATTGCTACTTTTGTTTAAGATCTATACTAATATGATAAAAAGAGGACATTTGTGTGTGGGTGTGTATGAGCTTATATGTATATGCAGGGTAATCTCAAAAATCACTCAACCGATTTTGATAATTCTTTCACTACTGAAAATCCCATCCGTGCTGACGGACATGGGCCTATTAAGCATCTAATTTAATTTTATAAATTACTGAAAGGTTAAAATTCTATTTAAGCCATTGCACTTGAATAAAAACACACTGGAGTTATACAATAACATGCTTACGAAAAAAGCCTTGACTTTCAGCTGAGAATGACATGGAGTAGAAAAAATAGCTATTACTTCACAGAATTAAATAATTGCTGCACTTCGCACAGCATAAAAACAAAAGCCGGTTGCACTTTATTGCAAGGAATAGACATAGGTGGCCATGGTGTAACACTTCAGTAAACATAATTTAAAAAGCGATAATCGGCCCTATGTTATATATTCTGTTTCTGTAATTGCCATTTGTCAAATACTCTTTTTCAAAGAGTTTAACTTGGTCATGGCCTGGGGTAGGGAATTTTATTTCGCTGTATATGTTAAGGCTTTCTGCGAAAATTATGTAGTTTTTATGTTATTAAATATATATGGGACCAAAAATAATATACAAAGGCTTAAAGTTTAACCTGTTACACTATCAAACGAATTACTTGAACATTCAGAGTGAAAATTATATCAAATTGAGTTTATTTTATGGACGCTATTTAACTACTATGGTTTTTAGCGTCTCATTACATATTTGGCGTGAAAGACCGGAGATTTTACTCAGGGGCCTCTTTATCAGACTTGAGGTTTTCTTACGTGCCGTAAATATACACGGAACCATCGGTTTTATTTCCCTTCCGAAGGAAGTCATTGCCAAGGATTTTGACGCCCGAAAATATCCATTGTACTCAGCTGGGTTTGAACCTGCTTCCTCGGGAACTAGGTACCCTTAGACCAGGTAGGACGACTTTCCGAGCGAGGATTCTTCCATACCAAAGAGTTCTTATCGCTATACAGCATTTCAGAACCTGGAAGACTGTGTGGAGAGATTAAGAAAGTTAGAAGTTCCGGCGATGTTTCATATCTTTTTGCATGAATATCGAGAGATTTTTCATGTTATTTGGAATAGTCGGAAATGAAAAATTACTGTTATTATGGTTAAAGGGGGAGATTTGGTATAAAAAAAGCTTCTAAATAATTAAATATAATTTCATAAAAAAGGAGAAGGTAAATGAAATTAATTAATTCGTCATTGGAGTTTTAACGTAGGTTAAGCCAGCTAGTTTGTTTTTCTTGGTGTGTAATTGTTGTCACAAACTCTGTAGTTTAAGTTTTCTGGTATTATTGATTTAAACAGAATATATGATATAAAAGCTAATATATCCTTAATTAAAGCTTATAGTACTGCTTTTGATTAATATTTAATGGAGTATTTATTTGATAAAGTTAAATTTCTTCGAAATTTTTCTTGAATAATAACTAACAGTTACTTAATTATATATTAATATATTATATGTAAATGTATATTAATATATTATATGTGAGTGTTTCATAACCACTAAAGTAAAATACATAACAATGAGACTACAATGTCTGTGGTCAGCTTGGTGGCTGATAAACTAAAGGGTTCAGTTTCAGATTGAAGGATATTTTTTTATATTCCTTCAAAAATAATAATAAATGGAACAACTAAATGTGAATGTTTTTGATGTTATAAAGAAATACTCTAAAGTTCCGTAATGTATAACTAAAAGCATCTAAATATTATTTTGCGTCAAGTTACCAATGCATCAATAAAATTTAAATATTGTATGTATAATATACATGAAATAACAAAGATACAATGGAGAAAAACTACGGTAACTATACTAGAAACAAACTCCATAGATAATTTATGTGCATTGATTTTCTCTTACTCTTCGACAAATAAGTTAACTACTATTAATACCTTACTTGCATTAACTTTTAATCTCACATTTTAATTGTTTTCTCACCAGCTACAGAATTTCTACTGTAAATTAAATTTTACTGCTAATTAAATACTAATGGACAAACATGAAAGGTTTATCCCGTCTGTAATACAATATAAAAAAACTATCGCGTCATTTTCAACTGTAAATTGCTTTAATTTAAAATTAATAACCGGATTTCTTCGTTTTCCTAATGGAGGCCATTATAGTTCTAAAAAATAAGGATTTTATAAATCGAATTCCTAGATTGTTCTCTTCTATGAATAATCGTACTACCAAATTTTAGTTTTAAAGGTATACCCCATATTTATAACATGTTTGAAAAAAGTACCTGGACATTTAAAGCTCTAAACATATAGTTTAATACAATTAACTTATAACCTCAAAATATTATCGTATACGCTTAACATAAAAACATTCATAAAATATCATAATACATAAGACACTGAGCTTCTCCAAGTATATTCATTCGTTTTTGTTTGTCATTAATTCTTCTTTCTTGGCGTTTGTGGGGATCGATATATCTTCAGTTGATAAACTTTTTGAATTTGTGCACAATATTTAATTTAGTATTTGGAATATTTGTGCTAAAGTCCATCTTCTAAAAGTCAAAAGTTTAATTTTCACTGAGCTTAAGATTGTAAATTATAGCTCCTATTTTTCATTGTGCCAACTCGCTAATATTGTCTCTTGAATAATTTGTTTTCGACTGAAAGAAAGCAAACATCCTCAGAATTTCTACTTGGATCTGCAGATTCAGCCATAAAAGTTATCATGAAAATTACAAGGTGTCTTTTGAAGCGTAGTAAATGATCAGATGTATAATTGAATATCAAGTAACCAAGAAACAATGCTTTCTTGTTACGTTTTAAGTACACTAATACTGAAAATTGTTTAGGAACTCTACTTTAACACGTTTGTTGGGATTATAGCAAATAATATATTAATTTACTGCTTCTAAATTCAAGTTGCTCAATTGATCAGATACCTACAAGCGAGAAAGCCACCACAAAATGACGCTGGCTCGGAAAATTAGGCTATTACAGTGATAGTTCAACTTTGAGTCAAGATAAATCCATCGTGGAATTTCTAAAAATCTTTTTGGGGCAAAGATGTGAATAAGTAGAAAAATATGTTGAAAAGAAATTAATATTTTGGGACTGGTGCTGGAGGAACATAGCAAGCATTCTCACTCTATTTTTATGTCGCAGGATCTCATTAACGCAACTTTACCCAGAGAATACTAGCAATAAAAAAAAACTTATTTTTAAAATATCTGCTAAATCATACTAAAAAGCTTGTCAAAGCTGTTATTATGATTCAAAAAGCAACAAAATAAATGATTCAAAAGCAAATTGTGAAGTAACACCAGAAAGTTGCAAGCTAATCTCCGGTCTTCATATTCCTGAGAAACGCAGAGATCTCCAGTGGATTTCTATCCAAATGTAACATGCTCCGACAAACGACAGGCTAAACAAAAAAATGTAGCTTCTTTACACTCAAAACACAGGATCAAGAAAGAATTTTCCAGCATGAGAAGCTAAAATATAATTTGGTATAAAGCAGAAAATAGAAGATGGGAATTTTTGATTGAAAGGCGAAACAAATCTTGAACTCCAATCGAGCAACAATTGTTTCCTCAGTATCACCATTGTTTACCGTTATCACGCTGAAACACCACCAAAGACTGAGGATTCTCCCAAGTAGTTGAATTCTGTTAGATAGTGAATATGATACAGTCTAAATCATACATTATCCTGTTCTGCTGTTTCTTCAAAACTTGAAGATGCCTTCATTACTCAGTGCGGTCCATTCATCACTCAATTATCTATTGGGTAGTTACATTACATTTTAATCTGTTTTCAAGTAATATATGAAGTGACAGAGGAAGGAAAGTGAATTAATCAAAAAGAAAGAAGTAACATAACTAGAATATGAACTTAATACAAATATGAGCTGAAGCTTTCCTAGCGTTGTGAATACTCTGATTTTCTCGGGCTTCCAGCCAGGTGTGAGTTGGTTAGAAACCGACGTTTTGGGAAGGTGCATCCACTTTCTGGGTAATTGAACGATGCAGGACTCATGATACGGGACTCCTAATTTGCATATTCAGTTGCCCTTAAGATAGGAACGATGTACGGTCCCGAAACGCCTTCGTCGGTTTCTATCCAACTCTACACTGGCTGGAAACCCAACAAAACCAGCGTATGAACTCAACAGATTGTAATTTCGTGAATATCTTGTAATTTCGTGGATATCTTGTAAATGGATAATGCAAACTCTTTTAAGAATTATAATTTGGGATAGTGCTATATGAATTTATGAGTAGTTTGTTTCAGTCGTTCGCGTGAGTACTAAAACATCTTTTAATGCTAAATATCGCACGGAAAATTGAAGATATGTTTCTGACAGCTACATGGATATCCAGTGGTAATAATAATGATATTGAATGTTTTTAAAACATATGCCAAATTTAGCGAAACGTATGAACAATTGCGTAAAAACAATATTACAGGAAAATCTACTGCATTTGCAGATACTGAAATAAATGAAATAAAACTTACTTTGTCGATACGGTATTAATCCTGTTTAACCGTGTACGTTCTCCATTTGTAAGAATTTTTTTGGTCCTTGCTGATTTGCTTTAAAAAGGAAAAAGAACCTTTCTGGTATACAATATTTTATAGACCATTGTCAAAAGCTGTATTAGTAGAAATGAAATTTAGTTTTATTTAACTATTATGGTTCTTAACGTCCCATTCTAATTGTGTGAAAGGCCGGACCTCTTTCTCAGAGGTCTCTTTATCAGGCTTGAGGTTCTTTTACGTTCCTTAAATCTACGACAAATGACCACCGGTTTTACTTCCCTTCCAAAGGAAGCCATGCTAAGCATGCTGTATTAGATTATTTTTCAGATCAGTACCACGTGAATTTGCGCCCACACCTGGCAGATATGATAGCTCTTCTTCTACATTCCAAGGTATAGGCATACACTGCCTGTTCCGTCGTCCTCGACCAACGGTTACTTAGAAGCCGAAGCAGTCTGCAGGAAGGCTTGCTACCACCTTAGACTAAAAAGCTCCTCAAGATAGACTTTCCTGCCTTGCAGTTAGGTGTTGATTCACAAAAGGCTAAGGAAAGATAGGTATGATAATTATTTAATTAGCCTCCTAATTCCCAAAATCATTGAATAAATGCTTGTTATTCCCTAAAATCTTATAATCTGTAATAGTAGAATCTCAAAATTTGACATATTTTACTGTTAAAGTATTAAAAAATCTGCACAAATTAATATAGTCAGCATGCAAAATTACTTAAACTTTTAACGTATTTCTAAATTAACTGTTTTAGCTCATTTAATTATGTGCGGGTTGATTCCAATACATAGTTATTTAATATTTCAAATGTGGGTAGGTAGTTTAAGAGCAACTTTTAATTTTGAAAGGTTCAATTAATTAAAGGCTGTCAATGGATAAAGTATAACAGTCAGTTACATAAATCTAGATATTTAAAACGTACTGCATAAAAAGAGTAATTAACAAAAAGGGTAAACAACAACTGAAAATATAAGAGATTGGAAAAGGAATAAACTAAATATCGACCTGAAAATAATGCGCCTTTCAACAAAAATTAAATATGAAAATATAAATACTATTAAAATGATGTCGCAAAATAAGGTCTTTTCATATCCAGTTTTGCTGTTTCCTTCAATACTAGTCTCGACATACTATTCAAGATTCGACATACTTCCACATTTATTAGCAAAGGGCCGGGAAATTTCAGTATTTTCCGTGTGAACTTTTCCTTATAAATACCTGAGTTGGTAAATGTTTTTACTTTATCTAGAAGTCATCAATGGTAGATAGAAGAAGCACCCATTCCATCCTAAAATCCAGTACCTAGGTTACAATGTAAATACACATTTTGATGTCCCCTGAACCGTAAAAAGGTCCGTGGGTGTATTTGTGCCTGTGTATCCGTGAACATCGTATCTAAGGAACGAGAAGTTGTATAAATACCTAATGACACTCTTGCGTTAAACATAATTTAAGGATACCGTAAGTATATTCAGAAAGGTTCCCTGGACCCAAAACTATCCTTTGTGCAGAACATTTTTCGTTATTTTACTTTCTTGAATTTTCTGTGAATTCCTTTTAAGTCCTTGGTCGTTATTCAATTTTTAAGGGTTTCAAGACAAATATTTACTACTGAAAAGCACACAATTTTGGTTAAATTATTTTTTATAGTTCGCCAGTATAGAGAGATTTCCTGCCGTTTATTTTAAATGTCTAGTGCTTCAAGCTATACAATTTTAAAACAATATGTATTTTCAGGTCGGCTCAAGCAAACATTATGTAACAAGGCCAGCATAGAGCGAGCTTCTTTTTAATCATCTAACTGTCGTAAAGAGCTGAATTATTCTAGGTACCTACAACAAAATATATATTGCAGAAATTTCGAGAAAAAAAACTTTACCATAATTAACAGAGAGTACCTCTTATAGAATAGTTTGCAGTATATATATGAATATAAACTATAGTGAGTGGAGAACGTCATGTGATTGTACTGAGTTTTTTCATAACATCAGCTTATTGCTGTCATTTACTAAAAGTTTTTATACGAAAGTCTTAGGCACTTGCTATATTGTATACTACATTTTAAATGTTATTAATAAGTGCTTAAACTGCTAAATAATAGCACTCAGGAATAGGGAGCCACTGTAATTTTAACTAAAGTTTATGAATTTAGTACTTTAATTGTTTTATATAACTGTTCGCACAGTTATGCGGACTATTTTAATCTATAAAATGTAAGTCAATAAAATGTTATAGTATGAAGTTTGAATTAACCACCTGAAAATATCAGTAAAACATTGTAGATCATACGTTTGTTGTTATTTTGTTATCTTCCTAGTTCTTTTGAACTTAATATCCATCTCTGATATTTTATATAAAATATATTTTGATAGTAAATTATTAAATTTATTAAACAACATGGTTACAGTCTAAGTGTACAATATTCTACAAAATATGATATGGACCTCTTCGGTATTGAGTATAAATATTATAACGCATTACTTTTACATTACGTTTATGATAAAAATACTTTAAGATCATGCGTCCCTAACACCAACTTGTTTATTCTGTCTCAAGTTTCGCTAACATTAAGGTTTATTTGTTTGTTGTTGTCGTTTATGAATGTTAACAAAGTACTTACTGGCAGGTACTGTCAAGACTAACTAAACATTGTAGAGAGACTAATTAATTATTTTTGTTTGTAAAATTATCCATGGCTGAATCGGAATAAAGCTGGAAATCTGTTCATTAATTTGGAAATGAAAAATTATATCGATATATTTAATTATGACGTAATTTCAATTATACAACAACAAGTAAATTATATTACAAAAATAATAAAGCCGTACTAATGCTAAGAAAGTTAGTGCTCTAATAAGTATAGAAATATTAAAATCGATGTATTATACGCATATCCACTCTCTGTCCCTTGGCATTGTTTTGAAGGTAATATTTTTAATTTGATACAAATATTGATATTACAAAAGTAATATGACAGTAGATTGATCTGTAATTCAAAAACTTAATCAGAAAACTAAACATTTTAATGGTTGTATTAATAATGCTACTGAATGTTTCATGTAAAAATCATTCTTGAGATGTTTCCTGTGAATACTGCTCTTATCTTTATAAAACCATATATGAGCATAAAATTTTGAAAGAAATGCATCTCAAACGCGCTTGAATGAAGAATTGTACAGGGTTGTATCTTAATGCATTTTAGGTTTGTGTAAAGCAATAATTTCTTACGCATGCCTTGTATGATATTACTGAATATTTCGAAATATAAGGAAGATAATTATGAAAGCCATGATTTATATCAGTTATGTTAATTTTATTATATTTCATTAAAACTCCAATAATATTTGACAATTTCAAATACTTTAACACTGTAACGTCAATTATAAATAAATTCAAATACATAAATAAATTCAAAATCAAGCTATATTATAGAAGTTCAATTTGGAACAGTGCAACTGCTGTAAATAATTTTCAAATTTGTTTTAAAATTAGAATTTTAGAAATTGATGCGATTGTGAGAAAATACGTATTATGATTATGGTTTAATTTAAAGTTTTTCAAATTTGATTAACTGAAATTTTCTTAAATTTCTTTCCATTAGTACAAATAGTGTGTGTTGATATGATTATTTTCGAATACTTTTCGATTAATAACAATGGTGGGCTTATGATATAACATAATTTTTGAACGAATTTCAAGCAAAACTTCTGTTTTTCTCAAAAAGTTCTTCTTATATCCAAAATATGTGATGAACTTAATATAGTTCACTCCTTGTTGGTGAAAATAAGCTTAAACTATTAAATAATAGCCGAAAGCAAAATTTATAATGCGGTTAAGTTAAATAATAATTTGTCTATAGTATAATGTATCATTATTGTCCAACACCAAAACATGATCCATAAAATTATGTTTAGTATTTCAGTTAAAAGCCTGAAACGTCAAAATTACAACAATAGCAAATGAATATCCTATGTACAATGTGAAATTAGAGCACATAAAATAAATTCAGCTTCTGCAACCCGTACCAGAACATTCAACCTTATACAGCAATAATTAGTTATCTGCATATAAGGGTTTTTTATGCATGTGATAAATTATGTATGTTTTACATATAAACAATGACTCCAGAAGTAATTCGTCTCCACTTTGTAATATTCTGGCAACCAAGTAATATAGCAAACTTCTCATTTATATTATCCAGGATGAATAAGGTTTAATCGTTTGCGTGTTTTAGAGTATTTGCAGATTTTTTATGTTATTTGTTCTATATTTTTTCTTTGAAAATTGCACTGATTTCTCCCTTTTCATGTGTGATGTTGGACAAATTATTTTATATGCATGTAATAGAGAAATTTGTTTTATATATCACAATGCCACCGAAATGTGATTTAAACACATGGAGAAAGAAATTATGAAGTCCTAAAAACTGAAGTGGTAATCAGGAAGATTAGTAGAAACTTGACGAATCTAGACTTGGGCATTTTATTTTCCGTTAGGTCAAAACCCATTTTATTACAGTTTCCCTTGCTCTACAAATTTTATAAATAACACACAGGAAAAACTGTGGAGCTATTTAAAAAAAAACGTAAAACTAATAAAATTAAAACTTTTGAAAAATCCCAAAGCGTGTAAACTGTAATCTTGGTTGTTCACTCTGGATATTATAAGTTTAATGTTTTCTACGTCATATCATTATAAACAGGGTGTTCTGTATTCAATATCGGACATAATTGGCTCATTATGCCACGTATGTCAATAATAGCAACAACACATTTTCTATAGCAATGACGTAATAGTTGTATTCCAAGTTCCCGTGGTTAATAGCGAGAAGATGGAACCAATTGTAATATTCTTTTCCCTGAACAACGATAGTGCAAGAACCTTGATACATTATTAAACATAGAATAATTAAGATATGATTCTTTTAACTGCTTGGCATTCTGTGCTGGTGATAAGCTACGTAACAGTCCGTAACACTTGCTCACTTCTCCCCCAGGAAGGGAATGCATTCCTTATCGGTTCAATCCACGAGGTAATAAGAAATGAAATGCAGGAAGAGAAGCTAAGGTCTCATTTACAAACATATAAAGACACTCTCAATTATGCCAACTATGGGTGCCAAATTATTTCATTATTTATTTCCTATACTTTATAATACTAAGATTGCATAAAATGTTTTCAACTTGTGGGTAATCCTAAAATGACACCCTGAACATTCACTCCTGCCATAATCATCAGAATTATCCACTTCTTGCGTAAATTACTAAACAGTGACTGCTAGAATTTTTTAAAGTGGAGACTAATGCTTTATGGGGTACTCTGTATTACTCTTAATACAGTGTGCTATTTTGGATTTTTTGTGGTAAGTCTAGTACATGATTTGTGATTTTAAATACAGATTGCTTTCGGATTATATTTGTTCTTTAAGATTTAAGTTTAGAGATAAGATTTGTTTATAGATAAGATTTTATATAAGCAATAACTCTCATAGAAAATAATTCGGGAATAATGCAAGGGTCTTAATATCGATGATTTTTACTTATAGGGTCATTAAATTACAATTTGAAGTTCCCAGATAAGGAACTTCTTGAGAAATTTGCAACTGGATTCATCAACCCTCGCCCGTCCTTGTCTACAGATCCCGTGGGGTGATTCATTGCAGCCTTCTTTTGGGTCTTGCATCTAAATGAAAACACGCAAAACAATGGGTAGGAGGAGAGATGCTGATGAAACAAAGCTGTAGCCTCATGCGAGTGTGAATTAAGTTGATTTAGCTGACGCAACAAAATCGCATCGCATTGCCTGGCTCTCAGCATTTACTTTCCCCAGGCTCCAAAATTGCCGCATCCTAATTCCAGGTGGAGTTATTTTTGTTGCTTTGGCCTATAGTGTTCTTTATGTGTTACGACAGTTATCTCTCTGAAATACTCACACAATTAGTATTTACAATTAGTCTTGTAAATTTAAATCGAAATATAACGTTAGGACAAATTGTGGTGAAAACGCTTATCATTGGCACAATCTCAGGAAGTATTTGGTATAAATTATTCTGTAGGAATGTTTAACAAGATGAAGGTAAAAGATCATCATAGTGATATTCTTGTATTAGGTTCAATAAACCATTATTAATTAATAAACATCGTCTCCCTAAATATTCGATATTAGTCTGTACATACTTTATCAATGACTTAAGAATTTAAGTTATAGTAAAATTGAACTGAAGTTTTCTAATATTGTTATTTAATATATTTGTATTCACATGAATTTACATCATTTACCAAACTTTTGTTTTAAACAAGGAAATATTCTGCAGCGTTTTCTAGAAAATAATATTTTTCCACAAATAGTGCACCTTTTCTCTGAAACTAGTTAACTCGGAGTAGTGAAATTCGGTAGTATCTTATAGAATATGTACAATGAAATATCACATGAAACAGTTTATTAATATTTGGAAAATAAGATGCCTATAGTTGTGCATACCAATGAATTTAAGGGATTTTTAGAATCAAACTCTAAGTCTTTATTTAAAAAACGTGTAGCTTAATCAAAAGTTTGATGAATGGGATTCATCATTTATGCATAAGAAACTTGACCTCGGAGTTTTATTACAATTTACTGGTTGAATTCTTATAAAAGGTACAATAAGAACATTTTTGTTCTAAATTCCTTATCCAATGGAGATCCTAACATGCCAGGAAAAAAAGATTTCAAATCTTTAGCATTAATGAAAATTGCTTTTCGAATATTGATACCAAGGTTCATTACATTATTTTAAAAACTTTGTAAGTTACTGCTTATTGTTCGTAAGCGTGTATTTTTCCTAATTTCCGCATAAGATGATTAAATTTACTTGAGCCTTCGAAATTACTCCAACCAATTTTCAAGAAGAAGCCCATGAATTTTTCAGCAGAATTTATTGCCACTTTTCATCCATACACTATCCTTAATGTGCAAATGTGTTAAAGATTCTACCAAATTATATCTCTTGTTACAAAACGTATATCTAAAATTTCAGTTTAATATCTAATTTCTAGTTTAAAATTGATTTAAGGTGAGAGAGTATTGAAATTTACCTCGTTTACAATCTTTATCTAAAATATCCAAATTTTTTACCTGTCATATGTTTCAACAGTATAAAAGTTTTAAGCTTTTAATAAATTAATTCCTTATGAAATTATAATAATTCTTAAATCTTTATAATATGTACATAAACTAAGGTATAATAGTTCCATAAGTTTGGCTTAAGATAACAAGATACGCCACTTTTTACTTTCTCTGTCGTATTTTTTAGGTAGAGGAAGTATTGCATCCAATACCAAAAATACGAAATCGAGATTTCATAGAAAATAAAGGTTTTGATCAGTGGTGTATGTTTGTGAATAGCAAAACTCAAAACCCTAAATTATAAAAAGTACCAGACTTGGTGTTTAAGTTCAATGTACATCAAACACGAATATTTTCCAGAAAGTTCAACTCCAACCTACGGTTGAGAGAACAAATCGTCGTTATATTTTATATTCTTAAAAATAGATCTAACAATTTTCATTGAAATACTACACATTTAACATATTTGTAAACTGCTCAATTTGCATAGTTGATGAGGTAAATTGGGTAAAATATGCATTGCTGAAAATAAATTTGAGACCAAATGCAGAAAGATATCACTAATATTTTGGTTTTTTATGGAACATTGCATCTCTTCTTGCAAGCCTGTAAGTAATAGAAATGCGAATTAAATCACTTATGTTCTAAAGTGTCAAAAGTGATCGTTGGGCCAAGAAATTGGTATGGCAAAAACAGTTTCTATTTCGCAATAAAATGTTATTGAAAGTCAGTCAAACTGTAATTAATTCATTATTCTTACTATCAAAGAATTGAAAAAACACAAGAAAAAAGAGCTATGACATTATGTGATGCTTTTAAAAACGTATATACTTTTTGGTATGGAGTATTGATTTCTTCTTGAAACTGCGTGGTGGAACCTTGAATAAACAAACTGAAAAAAATATGTGCTTAATATAATACGATATAAAACTTAATAAGGCATTTAGGAATAAAGGAGGGAAAGGCATTATGCATAATGTACTCCTGCAATACCTAAGATTATGTAATTAGTTTCATCAATTTGGGACTACATTCTTCAAAGTAAAAGCTGTTCAGAAAAGAATAATTGCCTCTTCAGTGCCAACTTTTCTAACAATTATTTATAAAAAATAAATACATGTTTATAAAAAATTTTCTTTTCCTGGAATTGTCCTAAAATAAAGTGTATTATGCAGTTACATTTTCATCCATGCATTAGAGAACTATGTACATTAAAAATGTGTTGTGAGCTGGAATATAATAGAATATTTTTTCAGTGAACAAATACATAATTTCCTGAGTAGGTTTATTTTACCAACTTAAAATGTATTCAGTTAGTTAATCACTGAAAATTACCAGACTAATGAAAAAGATAGTATTCACTCATCACCAGAATGTAGTTTATTAACAAAATATTAAAAGGTACAGTTAAATAATGCACTACACTATACACAGTATACATTATATGAATTTGGTTACTTAAATTAATTTACTTTCTAACAATGATGTCTTATGTCAAACTGTTTATTCAGAGGCTTGTGAATGAAATACAAGGCTTTCTTCTTAATTCAGCATTATCAGTGTGTCAAATGCATAACGTACCTAAATCGGGGTAGTTGTATATATTTGTGTGGTCATATCTAAATTTTCACACTACCATTATTGAGTATTTTGTAAATCTACAAAAATGTATATTATAAATCTACAAAGTTCATATATAAGTGCGATATCATATTATTGTTATTATTATTATTATTATTATTAATTTTTATTCAACATTTCCTTATAATCAAGCTTAAACAAAAATAATGATAAGATGATAGTATCGGTAATGTGAGTAAATAAATTTGACCAGCTGAATTGCATTTTTTCTCAAAATATACATGCATAGTATTTTTTCTTTGTTCTAACATGAGAAAGTGACATTTATGACTGGTTTGTAATCCGATGTAGAAGTGCTTATACTAAATAATGTTTCTCGTAACAATGCTTTATACCTATATATTCGTTAATAAAGGCATGTAATTGAGAAATACACACGCCTACTGGAGAGCCACAAAATGTTCTTCTTGAGCTGAGAATTACTGCTTTTACCTAGTTAACATTTTTGTGAGTTCTTTTTTGCAAAAATTAAGCTAATAAAGCGCATTTTAAGATTTAATTATTTTTTTACAGCTTTAAGAACAAAGCCAAAACTCTCTTTAGATACTTTTCAGAGGTCTTTTGGTGGGTTAATGTACAAAAATAGTTGCCATTTGGCTTTAAAACGACTTGCCTAGCTACATCCATTTGTGAATTACATTCTGCAATTTTCCCCTTAATACTTTATCCCAAGTATATCTTTATGGTTAAATTGCAATACCCATAGAATATCTGTGTTTTAAAAAATAATGAATTTGGACCATCTTCTCCATCTAAAAGCATTATTTTTATCTGCGTACGGACACAAACTGAAAAATGGTATATAAATTATCAACGTAACAATGTCACTCATTACTTCCAGTAGAATGTAAGCAGAATCACTGTCTTGTGTATAAATTCTAATCAGCATGACTCCACGTACTTGAATCCATCATTACATCAAATTATATTACCAGCTGTCACCTTGTCAATTGTCCCATTCAGTTAAACTTATTTCAATATCTGAATATCTTAAGTTTTCAGAATAAAAAACCGAAATAACTCATTGAGCCGATTTTGGGAAGCGCAAGGTTTCAGAACTTATGAATTTTGAATTAGAATTCACTATTACTCTCAATTCTTCTGGTAAAATACGCTTAAACATTTGATAGTTTAGAGAATAATTCTAAGCAATATTCATCCTAATTATTTCAATGATAGAATCTATTTTTCTATTAAAATAATTTTCTAACAAAAAGCTAATAAAAAACAATAAAAAGTAATAAAGTTTTGAAACTCCTGTGTTTAGAATAAAAAATATTTTCCTTGTATTTCCTAAATGTTGCTAATTGCATTGAACTTTCATTTTTAATTTAAGTTTACACAGAAGTTTTCTGAATAAAAAGAAAAAAAATATTTAAAGAATAATGTTACATTTCTTAAACTTTTCTAGTCAAAAGCACTAGTCAAAAGCTGCAGCTTTCTTGGAGGTGTGAATGCTCTAGATTTTTTTGGGCTTCCAGCCAAATGTAGAGTATGTTAGAAACAAGCGTTTTGGAAACGTGCATCGTTCTCATCTTCAAGGTAAGTGAATTCAGTCGGCCTCTAACCAACTCTACACCTGCCTGGAAGCCCTAGGTAATCTTAGAGTACTATTTGGGTTACCTCATGAGAACTATTTAAATAGAGGACTAAGCTTTAAAAGTGTTTTAATACTGAGACAATGTACATTTACAGTGGTTCCAGAAAATATTCCTCTGCATTAAAAACAAATCTAGTATTCAAATTCATATAGAGCTACACTACGTGATCTAAAGTATCCAGACACCTGGCTGAAAATGACGTACAAGTTCGCGGCGCCCTCCATCGGTAATGCTGGAAATCAATATGGTGTTCGCCCACCCTTAGCCTTGATGACAGCGTTCACTCTCGCAGGCATACTTTCAATCAGCTGCTGGAAGGTTTCTTGGGGAATGGCAGCCCATTCTTCATGGAGTACGGACTGAGGAGAGGTATCGATGTAGGTCGGTGTAAGCCTGGCACGAAGTTGGCGTTCCAAAACATCCCTATAGGATTCAAGTCAGGACTCTGAGCAGGCTAGTCCATTACAGGGATGTTATTGTCGTGTAACCACTCCGCCGCAGCCCGTGCACTATGAACAGGTGCACGATCGTGTTGAAAGATGCAATCGCCATCCCCGAATTGCTCTTCAACAATGGGAAGCAAGAAGGTGTTTAAAATATCAATGTAGGTCTGCGCTGTGATCGTGCCACGCAAAACCAGGGGTGCAAGCCCCTCCAGGAAAAACACGACCACACCATTACACCACCACCTCCGAATTTCACTGTTGGCACTACACACGCTACACTACACCGGGCATTCGCATTACCCACACCCTGCCATCGGATCGACACATTGTTACCGTGATTCGTCAACTCCACACAACGTTTTGCCACTGTTCAATCGTGTAATGTTGACGCTCCTTACACCAAGGGAGGCGTCGTTTGGCATTTTTCTGCGTGATGTGTGGCTTATGAGCAGCCGTACGACCATGGCATCCAAGGTTTCTTACCTCACGCCTGTCAAAGTGCTTGGAGAGTATCCTGATGCAGTTTGGATTTCCTGTGTGATGGTCTGGATAACTGTCTGCCTATTACTCTTTGACCCTCATCAAATGTTGACGGTGTCTGCCAGTGAACAAACGAGGTCGGCCTGTACGCTTTTGTGCTGTATATGTCCCTTCACGTTTCTACTTCACTATCACATCAGAATCGGTGGACTTAGGAATGTTTAGGAGTGTGGAAATCTCACCTTTAGACTTCTAATACAAGTGACACCCTATCACCTACCACGTTCGACGTCCGTGAGTTCCACGAAGCGTCCCATTCTGCTGTTTCACGATGTCTAATGACTACTGACGCCGCGAATAATAAGTACCAGGCAGTAGGTGGCAGCACAATGCACCTAAGATGGAAAACGTATGTTTGTGGGGGTGCCCGGATACTTTTGATCACATAGTGTATATATTATATTCAATGTCAAGAACAAACAAGATCTTACAATTTGTGATCTGACTTTTACAGATGTTTTCAATTTATTAGTTTCAAATGTTTTGAAAATTCTTCCAATTTACCAACTTTTTCATTTGTGGTGTTTAAAAAATTATTTTGTGTGCGTTTAATGTGGGAATTTTTAATATAATGCCTGATTATATCACTGGTACATGACTTAAACTAACCGATTATAAATTTGTGAAGTCGCAAAAACTGATGTGTTAATAAGCTCAGTAAAACGTTGATAATTACTTGTTGACGGTTTCTGCCTTAGTCAAATTAAAACGCAGTTTCACTGCAATTTGTTCTACTGTTACAAAAATGTTACACTACTAAAAACAGGTAAAATAATGCTGTAAACATCACACGCAAAATTATTAAGGTGAAACATTTATAAAATTTGCCAAAAAAGTATGAAAAATAAAAAAGTGGTTGTAGGTATTTTCAAATAATAAAATAACATTTATTTTAAACCTTGAAGACACATCTTTTTTTGCATCCGGCGCATTTAAACTACTAATAAAGTGAAGCTTCAAATGGACAGGTGCATGCTTATTAATGGCACGCCCAAATTTAAGCTTTGTTGTCTCGAAAAAACGTTTTCAGTATTTTGTCATACTGATAATTCTCCTGACGATGCAATCTTTTACTTACTAAAAATTTTATACTGGATCTCAGAATTATATTAAGGAAAATTACTTTATAATATTTTAAAGCAATGTTATTTTTGAGAAAAAAAAACATTGAATTTGGAAAATACAAAACCTAAAACTTTTTCTGCGATAATTAGGGGTTAATATAAAAAATCTAATATAATAGATATTTTTGTAAATATATTAACTCATAATACCGGAATTTCTATACGAATATTTTGAAAGGTACATCGCGTGGAGCATTTTGATTACACAATAAAAAGTTAATGAATCCTTAAATATCCCAGCAAGCTAAAATTTTGAAATATAGCAAAAACATTTCTTTTAATACCTGGCACAAATATTAACATCATATCTTATATGCTTTACATTAAATTAATAAAATGAAAAATTTTGAAACAAACCAGAATACCAAACAGTAATAATTAAGTAGATTGTTCCTTCTGCATATTGCAATTATACTTTCTTCCGTTAATTTGGCCGCTAGAACTTTTTATAATAGAGACCAGTGGTTTCTGGAGCACTGTATATATATAATATATAGTCGATTCTGTAAACGTTGCTCTCTATTATATTGTAATATATCTACTTTTATTCTTCGTGAAAACAGCATTAGGCCAAAGAACATAAATTGTAAGATAAAAGTTATTATTTTAGAAATTTTTTAGTTTTTATTTAATATCATATTTTAATACTAAATTATATTCTAGAATTATATTATTTCAAAACGCCTGCCCGTAAATAAATGAGCATTTAAAATGAGTTTAAATTATTGTATACCTTTAACTTTTCGCATATATGCATATTAAATTCTCTCCTAATTTTCCGGTTCATTTAGCTCTCTCTGATTTTCAAAGTTTGCACTTTTCTGTATCAGTCAATATTAGACGATTGGAAGTGAATATGATTTTCCAGTGAACGCTCATGTTTCTAGTTAAATAATTATCTATGCTGATGAAAACGGACAATAAGCATTCTTACCAACCGTGAAAATAACTATACCGCAATGGTACAACAGTTTCTGCTGCATAATCGAGAGCCGTTGCTATAAATTATATCTATCAACTAGGAAATTTGGCAACGAAAAAACTCGGCAGTGTCATGTTCGACGTATTTGTGAGCCACTTTGCAAAAGTGCAATTGATCGATTGAGTGAGATCGAGAACAAGGCGTGTACCTAATGGTACTATTTGTCATTTTCAGAGCACATGTATGACCACATCCTAGAGAAGCCCTGCCCCTAGCTCTCAGACCGGAGCCATTGGTTCAAGCCCCGCCCAGTGCCTATTCACTGCGGTCGACGCCATGTTTCTAAACCCTCATAACCCCCTCTCCAGCACTCACGGTGACCGCCACGAATTTGCAATCTGCATAGACATTCGACAACATTTGTAGTTCCGCACAAAAGAACCCTCAAACAAGGTTCGAGGGCCAATATATTAGCATTTTACTATTCCCATGAATATAACACTTTTTTATTCTATATCCTGGTTATTACCAACGTAATTTCGTTATGTCAATGCCGAATGCATTTCCTAAATATAGAAATTGTTACAGATGACCTATCTTATAACTAATTATTGTACTTAAACATAAGGTAATAACTATCCTAAATGTAGATCAGGTGTTAATTATTTACTGACACAAAATTACAAAACGCTTTCCTTGTATTAAATTATGTTTTCTGCCGCAATAACAGTGCGTATAAATAGAGGTTACGCGGTGCCAACTGGCGGACTGGCGCTGAGATCAACCCTACATACCGCTACTGGACCTTCAGTGTCTCCGGGCGATATTAGGCGCAAGAAGTTAAAGAATTTGGTATCTTCATCCACATTAGTGACTAGAAATTAAGCCCTCTTCTTGGATGAAGAATACAAGTTATTTTTAATACAAGTTCTCCTTACATTTTCTATGGGGAGGAAATGCATTTGAGGCAAAAAAGGTGCTGCAATTCGGTCAGACATTTATGTTGACACCACCGGAATAAAATTAATTTTCAGGAACTTTTTCAAAACCACTTAAGCTTTAACATGAAAAATTCTAAAAGTTTTCTCCACTTACTTATCTTAAAATTTAACAATTGTGAGAAATAATGATACATAAAATATGTATATTTAATTTCGTGTAAAACGTTTTGTACTTATTAATTAAACCTTGAATAGCTATAAAACAGGAATGATTTAGAAATAAAAGTCGCTTAAATACCGTATTAGAGTTAAGGAAATAAGTTTTAGGAAAACTTACGCAATGCAACTAACCACTTAATTATAAAAGGTTTCTTTATGTTTAACATTTTTAAAAACCACTCATATGACTTCGAATTGAAAACATTACAACTTTGAGACAAGCCTTTTTTTTAAAGCAATTTTGAAATGTACATTCAGAATTGTCTAAACAATGCAATATTCAGAAGACTGAATTTATCAGTTTTATTTCATTTATCTTTTCAGACACTGTAAAAGTTTAAGCACAACTTAAATATTAGTTAACATATAACTTTTAACAAGCATTTAACCTTTCCATTGTTTTAACTTTCTGCGGTTAATGGTTTTTAGTCCATCTAGGATCTCCAGGCTTATTCTCACCATAACAGAGTAAATAAACATTTTCTGCTATGGTTAACTAGCAATAGTAATTTATGTTCTAAGGATTGAAACTGGGGTATTAAAATAAGTTGAAATATGAAACTAAATATTTTAAATTCTTGCAACGTCAAGTATTTTATTTCATATATCTAGAATATAATTACTTTAATTAACAAATATTAATAACAGCTTGGTAAATTCACTACCCTGTTGTGGATCTATCTATGCAGGAACAGATGATAGATAGAACGTAACAAATTTTAAAGTGTGATAAAATATTTTGCAAGTAAATATTTAATTCCTTACGCATGCCATAAAATATTCTAAATTAAATAAGCACATTTAGATATACATAATTGCTTACTTATTCATATGTGGCGTCCCTTTGGTGTACAGCGCAAACTGTTTGTAATACATTGCAAAGTAACCAAATGCGACATTGTATGAAATAAAACAAATCACTCATATTTTTTCATTTATTTAGATTGTTTAGATATGAGAATATGCTCGTATATGCTGCATACCGTGTGATATTTTGAAATTAAATAATTTTTCAACCATGGGAATTTTGTTTTGTTAACAATAATGCTTTAGAAATGGAGGTATATCCTGATGAAATTTACTTTCTCTACCCCATATAGATGAAATTTTTAGTAATATGTAAAACCGTAAAAGTGCAAAATTTCTTAAATTTTTAAGTTTTATAATTGCAGTGTCGGTATAGACTTACAACTATTTTTCGCCATAGCTTTTTCTTTCACAGATAAATCGTGTAAGTTTTATTTTTATTATACACTTTTAAAATGAAAACAAGTGTATGCGAAACATTTAAAATCCACAACAGTCCCTTGATGAACTATAATTCTGACCTTAGTATGATAGTGTAACACAAAGGTTGCATAAAATACTCAATGAACTGAAATCACTAATTTTGGAATCATTAATATTTATGTTCTCAATTTAACCATTTTCCATACAGCAATTAAGATTGCCTCAGTGTGGAACATATATCGTATTCGGCATTTTATTTTGACTTAAAAATGATGACAAATCAAAATAAAATGATGATTAATATTCTGCTGGGGTTATTAGAAAAAGTAGGATTCTTTACTTATGAATTTATGATATTCAATAAAAATAAATTAACAGCGGTTTAAAAACATTCGTAGAAACATTTATTACATCATTCTATAACAGCTCAAAATTGATAGAATATTCGTCAAAGTAGTAGCATTGTGGTATTTTAAACGTTGAAAACTTCTGAGCATATGATTTGAGAAAAACACATTTCAAGAGTCAGTGAATGCCATGCAAGTAGCACAGGAGTATTTAATAAGTTGTGGGCTTTCAATATAGCCAGTATTTAATATTTGTTAATATATATATTCTAAAGTTTTAAAAGATTCACAATTTTATTTCTTAAAGAGTTTTCTCATCCATGTATGCATTGTTTCTATTTAGAATTAATACAATTATTTGAAAAGAATAATAATAACAATAACACAAGGAATGAAAAAAACAACTGAAATTAGAGTGATCAGAAAAATAGCTCGAAAGAATTGTATGGCCGAATAAGAGATGAAGATATTAGAGAGATATGCAAGATCCAGTCTGTGACAGAGTGGGTTGCGAGAAGGAAGAAAGAATGGAGGAAAGAATTGCAGGAATAGTAAGGGAAAACACCCCAACAGCGAAAAGAAGTCTAGGACGGTCAAAATGAACTTAAAGGTCTTGCTTGATTCACCTATAGAACAGGTGACTATGCCTAATACAAAAAGAAGAATTGTTGCGCTATATATTATTTTCTTATATTAAGACAAAGTGTATTGACAACAGCAATTGAAGAAATTTTCATTCTATTATACAAGGCAATGCAAACATACAGGAAAAAATGATTAGCGAGTAAATTAATTTTTAAATACAGTGACATGATCATTTGTATGTGCACCGATGGTGTTTAAAGATCTCGACAAAGGAAAGTTGCTAAATATTTAAGAAAATATGTTATTTCAATATCATTTTAGTCCATAAAATAAATTAAGCTTTCTTGCCATTTGTATTCAATGATTCCCTTAATTTAAACTTCTTAAAATAAAATACTGTAAGTTTCCGCATTTTTCTCTTTCTAAACCCATTTCAATGCATCAGAAAATATTTTTAAATGAAAATCAAAACAAAAACTATACGCAGGAAACATCTGAAAAAATTAGTTGCCTACTTGACCGGAGACTGAAGGCTTTCAGTGTTGCCTTAGAAGTGGCTTCTACTTTAAAAAATACTAAATAAATGATTCTGCGGAAAACACTGTGCTTGATAAAATTTGAAGAGCATTTTGAATTTTTGCAACCAGTAGCAAAATTTAATGGCATATAAATTCAATACAATACTATTTTAACACGTAATAACACTGTGAAAAACTATTAACTTGCTCAAATATTGGTGGAAGTCTGATTTTGGGGAAAAAGTAAAATCCAAAACATAGATGAAAAGAATACCGCAAGCTTCAAGAACTAAAAGGTCAATTTTAAAATCTGTTTTTTTTCTCTCCTAAAATAACTTGAAATAGTTTTAACGAATTAGTAAAAAAAGAATAGAACTACTATGCCACATATTTAAATTATAAAAATAATACGATTTAAAACCCAGATAAATGTATTTGGTAGCCATGGGGTAAGAGAACAAGTGTATATTTGCGACAATTTTTAGATTTTTAATATCGATTATTGTTTAAGAAAATAATTATTTTCTTCAAAACATGTGTATTGTATATTAAGCTATAAAATCGTTGAAATCTTATAGATTTCGTGATAACGAACTCACAAAATTATGGAAATTGCTAACATTAGAAGTTGAATTTCCAGGAATCTCTTTCAGATTTTTTAAATTTATGACATAATAGATACGTAACTTCGTATCTTAAAAAGTGTGATTTTCAAACCAGTTTACCCTGTTATGGGCCTATATGCTGTGTATCTTTGATTTTCTCCCCAGGAAAGTGGGCTGCACTATAGCACCTTAAACAAACGGTGGACCGGAATAAACAAGAATCACAACTGGGATTCGAACTTAATACGTGTGGTTCCACGCACCAACGGTAGCTAAACTGCCACCACCAGAGACTTTACCAACGAGAGCAGCTCAGTCAGTAAGGCAATGGACCATTAAATTGGAGGCCTTGGTTCAAATTCCAGCCATTGAACTGCTTTATAGATCTGTACACTCTGTAATTGTTAACCACATGGACTCAAATAATTATATTTTGGCAGTGCACAAGTTTCACAATACAGAAAATACACACTGTTCCATATATTTAAAGTATTATAAATACATTTTTCATCTTTGTTTTAAAAGTCATCTATAACTGAATTGTTTAACCTTTACACTTCTATATCATTTACTTTATTCATTGTTTTCCTTCTGTTCTTTTCAAAAATTTTGGGCAAGTACTCCTTTTCTCATATGAAAAATAAAATGCGTTGTCTGTTTTTATTTAATATTTGGAAGTTAGTTAATCAACAATGTTAAACAGGATGTTAACGTCTAAACTAATATAACATTAAACCATTCATTTTATAAAACTCATTTCAGCTATTTTCCTTTTGCAACTAAATCTCATTTTTGAACACGTTCAATAACTTTTTTTAGGACTCGGTTGTTTACATTTTGGAGGCATTACAATCCACTGTTCATTACATCGAGGTAATTTTTATCTAACAATTTTTGTGAAATTGGACGCACCTCTTTTAAGGGTCAGCAAAAAGTTTTGAATAACCCCTAACTAATCTTATTTAACGAATTTTATTATCACAATGTACTCCTTAGTCACACATAAAGTATATGCCTCCAAGAATCTAAAATTGTTTACAATAATTTTTTTAAAAAAACTCATAAATTTCCCTCGTATGTAAGTGAATTGGTTACGCTTATCCAATTAATATCCAAAGTTGTAAAACGCTCTGTATAAAGTTTAAGGATAGGAATCATATAAATATTAGTGTTATCTCATTTTTCCACCGTAATTGGGAAACTGGGTATGCAGTAACTTTCTTCCTCACTAAAAATATATTTTTTAAACTGAGAAAAAAAATTATTAAGATTAGATGGGTATATCGTGAAAATATATCTAAGGTGCAATATGTTTTCTTATGTTCTTGTACAAAATATTGACCTTTTATTTTAAAGTCTGGATTGTTTAAAGATGTTATTCTTAACTTCTGTGTAACTAGTGAGGTAACCTCATAGCTTATGCTTTGCCTTTTTGCACATTTAGCTTTTATTTATAGTTTTTTTATTTTAGTTTATTTTGGCTGTTTTGTAGTTATTTAATGTAACTAAGTAGTAAGTTATATTAAACTTGCGAAATAACGTTCTTATGTTTAATCAGAAGTATGGAGCAATTAATTCCGAAGTCGTAGTAACAACTCATCATAATAATTATAAAGAGAGTGAAAAAATAAGACAAAGAGGAAACAAGAGCTCGCCAAATTACAAACCTATTCTGAGATTGCGATCTTTTAAAAATGCAAATGTACAACGTTGTCTATCTGTTATCGTTTCAAATTATACATAATTCAATATGAAGAGAACTTCATGCGCTATTCAGAAAATTCGAGATATAGGTACATTTTATTTTTCATGTCAATATCCCAAACATATTTGAAACAAAGGTCTTAGAGCCATTCTTAAGAAAACAAAAAATAACCAAAGCTTTCCATATAGGAGTGGTTTTATTGTGTGAAAATTTCATGAAAATATTTAGTCTTGAAAGCTGCTGGACTAAAGGATACCCATCTATGAAAAAAGGCCAACAATATTCGAAATTCACAGATAGGGATTTTAATGTTATTAAACTCTTGTACTTCTATGTAATGTTTATAGGTGCCGGCCTTTTGAAGAATGTCATAAATTGATTTAAATATTTACTTGTAATCCTAGCTTCCTATAAAATTGCAGTTAAAACGAAACGTTTTCCCTGCATTAAACTGAACCAACCATTTAAGAGAGCTTCAGGAATCTTCAAATGCTATATAGGAGCAGAAAAAGAGGAAGGAGGGCCTGTATATGCACTAAATGCTTTTTACACAGCAAAGTCAGAAACAGGTTTATTTTAGAATTATAATTTTTACTCTCCTTCTCTGGATTTCATTTGTCGAACCTTAGGTTTTTCAAATTGCTCCACCAATTGTTCCTAACTAGTAGAATAATTAATAATTCGCCTCTACGGTTTATTTATATACATTTAATTGTGCATTATTAAGTTTCTCAAAAAAGAACTGCATCGTGTGGAACAATTTTACAAAATAGTAAAGGAAAAGAATTATAAAAAATTAGTTTCTCGGGAACTAATATAAAACATATGCATGACATTTTATGTACACATATATTAGACCTTGATTACTGTATTAAAATCTCATATAAATCTAACTGAAATTGTAGATTTTAGAAATTTTACAGATGCGTATCTGTTTAGTATCAAAATCTATTTATAAACATGTTTTTTGGGGGTTCAGGGAACTTCAAAACATATATTTGCTGAAATATCAATAAAATAATTTAATATACTGTTTTCTCTATCTACCATTGGAAAGCGGAAGAAAATGTACGTAGTGTTGAACAGATAATTATTTAAATATATATAAACGGTATTTAGTATGTGTTTAATGCACATTAGTTTTAAACAAGCTATCACAAAATATTTCTAACATTTTTGCTAAAACAAACAATCTGATGTGTTGCACTCACATGACTTTCTCTACTCTTGCACAAAATATTTTTACAAACGCTTATCGTCTATATACCTCATGTTAATCGAGATAAACATTTGCAGAAACTATTTTATTGTTAATTTTCTTATAAGTGCAAGGGAACATGGTAGGCTTTAAGCGACAGTCAAATCTTTTAAGAGCTGTTTGCTATATGGAGCATTTCATTCTCTTTGCACGTCCAGGATATAAGAAAAACGAATGACAAATTCCCATCTGAGTAAAAGTAAAAAATGTTGGAAAATACAAACAAATAAGAAGGAATATCTCGGAAAATGGTTCACTCCACACAAAAAATTATATGGCATAAATTGTATGTTTTAACGAGATTTACATTTTTTGTGTACAAACATTTTGTCTATATCTTACGGTTTACCAATTATGAAAAAGCCATTCAGAAAGAAGAGAACTTTTGGGGACATTACCAAAAACTTCAAGATATAGGATTTATTTGTCATGAAAATATTTTAAATATGTGATATTTTAATCAATATCGTTAGAGCCATTTTTGAGGAAATCAAAAGTTTCGAAAAATGTTCCATATAAATGGTAGTCTGGGGTACGGGGATTTTCATGAACATCTTCGTGTTGCATCTTTGAAACATACTGAACCAAAATACGAAGTTTGGTATTAATCCGACTTTTCGTTTTTGAGTTATGCTTACACAGACACACATTCACACACACGAAACCTTTTTCTAAAAAAATTTTCAGGGGCCTTAAAGCATGTATTTCCGGTGAAATCTCGGTATCGAAATTTTTGGGTGGAATGCAATACTTCCCCTACTTGCTATACGTAGTAGAGAAAGTAATTACCAATTGACCCGACATAGAGTAAATAATAATGTTAATAGATGTTGTATCTAAGAAAAGTTAGGCGTTGCAAGAGAGGAATTGCACTCAACATTAATGACAGTTTGTTATGTTCCACTGCGCTAATTCAAGTACTGCACTCAAGCCATAATTGAAATCACTCTACCGTATAGCATAAGATACTCGTATTCATTTCTCGTCACAATTGAGCTGCACCTCGCTTGTTGAATGCTCGATGCTGGAAGCTAGACAAGCATTATAATAGGTAAGTAATCATTTTAACAGTATAGATGAATATTTACAAATGTAAACAGGCAAAATAAACAAGAGAATGCTTAGATACTCAGAAAAAGACAAACAGCAAATATCACCTTAGTGTATAAATTTTCTGTACTATATTTGCTTTAAATTTCTTAAATTTTAAACACATAGAACATTCAGGAGTATGCTAGATTTATTAATTTTATTTTCCTTTTCCTCAGAAACTATAAAATAACCTTTTTATTTTAAAATCATAATATGTAGGTTTTCCTTGTTACTTTAATACGAAAGCCTGTTCTACCACTGACACAATATTTACAAAGATTTTCTTTTATTTCAATATCTTCAGCTGATAACCCTCCCCCTTGTAGGACTTACACCCCCAAGGACTTACAAGCCAATACCATGGGTCAGTAGCCTGTTGAGGAGCAAGAAAATTCTGGATCATACCATATTCAGGATGGGTGATCAGCCCAATGCGGTGAAGAAGAAGAAAATGAAATGTGGTAATGAAAGGGATGATAATAAAGTTCGCGGATTAAATTATCCAATTCAGCATTCACCTAGAGCGCATGAAAAACTGCGAAACCCTCGGTCAGAGCGGTCGGCAACGGGGGTTTGAACCCGGGATCTTCCAAATACGGGCCACAGACGTTAACGCCTGAGTCATACCACTCGATTTTTACTTCAGTATACTTATCAAAAAATCCGTATAAGAGGATCAATATGAATAAAATTAATTCCATTACAAAAATATTGTCATGTTAGAATATTGAAAATAGGCCACAGAGCATGTGATTAAAGGGTGAGGCTCCAACCGTTGAAATAGACTATTCATTGAGAGAATATCACAAATTTAAAATGGAAATCTTCACTAGGGTAATCCAATTTCCATATCCACCTAATTCCAATCTCCAGAACAGTAGAGCATTCAGTGTTTATACTTTCCAGCGAACTGTATTTCTAACCACACCTTCAGCACACATTCCAGTAGTTAATACATGACTTTCAATTTCCATTGAGTGTGGAAGTGCATTATTGCAGAACCGAGGAAGAGTTTGAAAAGATGAGACTGAGATTCTGTTATGCAATTCAACAGATACAACTAATGCGATGACTTAGTAAATACTACAGTTTAGGAGGCTTTGAGTCTGTTGTTAAAAGGGTTTATACCCTGACTCAAAGCGGGTTGTTTGAAAATAATAATAATATGGACGACAGTGCAGATTCAGGATTTCAAGAAGAATTTGAAGTCGAAACCTGGATTATGAAGACACAGATATTGAAGATACGTTGAAAATTGGGTACGCCATCGAATTCTGAAAAATCTTAGAGGTATGAAACGTTCATTCATCTTTAATTACAGTTGATTAGTTTTCACTAATGTATGAAATAACATAAGCTATTCTGTTGAATGTATGCCATTACTGTGTTGTTAATTATGATTAAAAATATATAAATTTAGGCTTCAAGTGTATTTTACTTCCCGCCCTTAGTAAATAACTACAGTAGAGCATCGCTTATCTGAATACCGATCAACCGAAACATCGGGTAACCGAAAGTGTTCTAGTTGGAAAATTTAAAAAGACAAAATGAATCAGAACTGATTAAAGAATTTTCAAGTTTCGAAGTATGCGGCCAAGAAAACATTCAAGACTGGCTCTGAAGTATTGACTGACGAATCATTGCCATTATCATCGAAGACCAAGACCCTTTCGACGGCTACCGTGCTGAAAAAGGATCATCAGTGAGGAGCCTTTTCACCGTCTTGAGATGGTTACGTAGTGGTTATAAAAGCAAGAAGAATGTGATGCTGTTCAATCGCTGACTTCAAAACGTTTACGAGATTTAGGGGCAAAAAACGAGTCCACACTCTGAAGCAAGAATAAAAAATAAATCAAAGAAAAGTTGAATTTTTCTTAGACTGTAGACCAATTTAATGTTCATTGTTAAACAAGCTAGTCAATCCTGGTTATCTATAAGATGTGTGATGCTATATATATATATATATATATATATGTGTATAGTTTGTGTTTAATATAAGTGTTTCTTTTTTTCATATTGAACCTATGGCACCTGGTACAATTGTTTTTGTAAATGCTCGGTTATCCGAAGAATCAATTATCTGGACACTCCCGATCCACAAATGTTTCGGAAAATCGATGCTTTACTGTACGTTCACCAATTTATCTTGGTAGATATTGTGGTGTATTAGTAGGCATTGTCATACCAGACACATTATTATTTCTTTCGTCTCGTATGATAATACCTATTAATACGCCACAATATGGATTTCATTGAAAGGAATTCGTGTGTCGAAATTCGCATACATATCATCGGGAAGACGTAAGCAACTCAAAGAAAGTACCATATCTTTATTTCTATCGAAATTCTGAACTTTCCGATGGGTTGTTCGTGAGATTTTCACTCGTAAGCAATGCACTACTTTCGTCGACTACTTTATTACTGCTTATTGGTGACATAAACCTGCATTGAAAATTAAAAAAAACCTATAAATATAAATACTGCAAACATACACAACACATTCCACTTAAAGTATAAGCAAGCATTATCCGTAATTCTCTATTTTTCTAAAAGAGTAGTGCTCATTCTGGTTGGTTTTGTATTGTTATCTGGATTTCTCCAAATCTGAAATGTTCCTAAATTGCTCTTTAAAAGGGAGAGAAAGTCTTACTCTCCTCGCAATGGACTATTAACGCTTTCAGGAGGACCTAGAAATGATAGTTTACTACCGATAACTTCTGGATTAATATTTTGCCGACACTTTTATAGTTTAAAAATAGGAAATTAATACGGCAAACCTTAAATTAAAACTGTATTCCCAGGTTTTACGTCTTTATTACCTTAATTCCAATTATTCATATCTTCAGGATTGAATGTGTGTAAACCGTAATCACATTTATAGCAAGCACACTGCCAATTAAAATAGAAAGCAAAGTTTCTGAATATCAGACCAAATTCGAAGTCATCTAGTTAGACACCTGTTCTGCTAAGATAACCCGAAGTGTTAAATTATGTTGATATGGATTATAAAAAGAAATAAAGCTGCGCTAAAAGTCATTACATAATGGCAACAATTCTTACGTTTCTTTCCTATGCCGTCTTTCAGCTTCTTTGTAATTGTGATTTCCGAGCGAAGCTTCCCTGCCTGCCTTGCGAGAAGTCCTCCAATATGTCGACTAGATCATCTGCAAAATCAAATGATTGTAAATTCCTACTAGTATTTTTCGGGCGTAAAAATCCTTAGCATGGGTTCCTTTGGAAGGGAAGTAAAGTCTGTGGTCCCGTGCCATAGTTTTACGGCACGTAAAAGATTTTCAAGCCTGATAAAGAGACATCTAAGCAAAGTTTCGGATCTTTCACGCCCAATATAGAATGGGTCGCTGATAACCATAGTAGTTAAATAGCGTCCATAAATAAATCTCTTTTTTTATTTTCCTAATGGTTCCTACCTAGTATAACTGCTTACTCCTCAACTTAAATCTTAATTCTCATTATATTATAACAACAATCGGGTACCTGTATTCTGACAAATATAGAGGCTTAAAGCTTCAAGAAGCATTTTGTAGAAAATTTGAATTGTGAAGAATCTTTAATTTTAACTAACAAAATAACTATTGTTTTACTTTATCCCCTACGTGGAAGCATTTTTGTTTTCTTTATACAGTTAGTTTAGTTGAATGCAATTATGCAAGAGGGAATCAGCAGCAAATGTTTTAGGGAGGTCTCAAGAATTAAATTTCTTCATAACAACTGAAATTAAGATGAATTTATAGGGTTTCTGGACATTTTAAACTCTTTCGGAACTATTATTTAGCCCCACCAAGCTATAGCTTAAGTATTTTAAAACTGTATATTTTGGTAATCCTTGTGTTACACAAAATGAAATTTCAATGTGCTTTAATTCCTAATAGCGCTTAACTCGCTCCGTAAAATGTACTACAAATTTCTGGAAGCCCTAGAACTGTGCCTGGTATAATAAACACATACACCTGTACGAATTTTCAGGGTTTCTTAGGTAGCACACTTTAAAAAAGCACCAAAACAATGCTGAGAGATATGTGATTATATTGGGCTTTATTGTTATGATTCATTGTAATGGTAAATATTTAGAACAGAGAAGGGAGTTCTCTTAATTTGTAGCAACTAGTATTCAAGAAGAAAAGATCTACTCTAACTGAAATTGGTCTCCTGCTAAAAAAAAAACAAGGGAAACTCTAGAAGAAAGGGAAAAGTTCTATGTCATCTTCACAGATTTTACTAAGGCATTTGACCTAATAAACAGAAACCTAGTGATTGAAAAATTAGAGGAACCTTTAAGCAAAACAACATGTGGACACAAATCATAAGCTCAGTATTGCGATGGAATGTACTAAGAATTTTAGACAACCTCTCCATATCAGAGCTGTTAGTCCAAACAAACGGAATACCACAGGGCGACCCGCTAAGCCCCCTAATGTTTATACTAGAAACAGAAGAGATCACAAGAATAACCCAAAGGGAGGGACGATATTGTAATAGGATTAAGAGGATTACAAAACTCCAGGAAACAGTAAACGTTATGGAAAAATGGTGCTCCAGACACGACTTCAATATAAACGTATCAAAAACAGAAACGATGGTTTTCAGAGATGAAGTAAAAGCAGGTGTCACACTACAAACAACTGAAAAATTCTTTACAGAATATAACAGGGAAAGTAATACAAGCAATAATGGTAATGCATAAAATAAAACACATCAGAACCCTCAGACTTGAGACAGCAATGTTATTATTCAACTCCAAAATATTACTGATGCTGACTTATGACGTAGAAAACATAAGGCCACATCTTACAGTTAAGAACCCATCCTCACTGAAAGAGTAAAACAGTCTATATAAGGAAAGCAATGGGAGTGTCAAAGACTACGCGATAGAGACTCGTATATATCCTGGCGAAGGAAACCTTTCCTGCGTACAAACCTTCTACTATGCAACACCAGCGCATCAGAAAAATTACTGCTAGAATTTTACGGTACAGGAGCCATAATAGATCGATCATGGACAAAAGGAAATTTCGAGATGAGATATGTCTTCATAAGAATGGCAGTCCATGGCCTTACCACCTTATATACACCAACAGATCCTTTCATAAACCAAACATAGAGTGTGAGTGTAAACTATGTAAACAAAACCATATGGAACTATGCACCAAAAGACACGTCAGTGAGTATGCACATATGTGACAGTGCTATACTCATGAATGTAGTGTAATATTGTAAACCTGCATGACCATTTGGCTGCAAAAATATATTAATTTATTCATTTTTAAAGTGCATTAACTCTCGCACTGCAGACGAACTTCATAGGGCATTTTATATAATAAAACCAATACTAATAAATAAAGTTAATATTAACATATATTTTAATGAATACCTTGAGGTCATTGCATTCTTTTATTACGCTTATCAGACCACATATGTTTATTGTTATTGATTTTAGCTTTCATTAGTGCAAAGTTTCCATAATATTATCGTTACATAATATTAAAGTGATACACTTCTGATCATGGTGCCATTACAATTTTACATTGGTTTTATTGTCAGTAATAAGAGTAGTTGTTTTAATAAGTTGTTTACAAATGTACAACAAAACTTCACGATCTCCACTATAATGTAATAATTTTAACATTTACAGGTTACTATGATAATTATATTGAACGTTTTCCATAAACGAGTTTACGCACTGTAAACGTTTATTGCTATGTAAAGACTGTTTATAGTTCTGTTTTGCAAAAAATCATTTTGTAGAAAATGATTAATTCTGCATAAATGTGTATGTATAATTTTGTAGAAAATGATTAACTCTGCGTTAATGTACTCTGCATACATGCACATTATCCGTTCCTGTGACAGTTAATAAACCTAGAAGTTTGTTATACTCTGTATCCAGTATGTCAACTGCATACCTGTTTCATAAGCTTATTGATGGAATTATTTCGTAGATAGGACTTACAAGATTTTCTGAGGATTATGCTAACGCTCTTAGAGAATTAGAATTCTAAATGATTAAATGTGTGGCATCTGTAATCCATTGATACGTAAATCTATTAAATACTTTAATTATACTGATTATTAAAAAGCATTTAAATGCTAATTCATTATCTGAAAACCCAGTGCTTAATTCCTATGAATATTTGTTCCATACTATGTAGAAATTCACATTTTCTGGACTGTAATATTGTGGAAATTATGTCTTTTTAACTGTATAGGAAAGTGAGTTTTCCGAAATATCGAAACAAGTCCTGAAAAAAATAAATAAATAAGTAAAACGATACAAAAATAGTAACTTTCCTGCAGTTAATGTGTTTCATACTCTGTCGAAATGCTTTAATTACATTGTTTAATTATTGTACTCCGCATTATGCTGAAGATGTATGCAGTTATATGTTTCATATACTCATTTCAGGACCAATGTATTATATGTTGGTGTTGAAATACGGAATGTAACTGATCGGAAAAGTTCAATTTGACGTACTGGTTTGGAGACCGAAAAACACGAAATTTCCGATGGTGTGAAGCAAATGGAGCTTTGTACTTCATTAGCAATTTTCAACACTATATTTACAAGGAAAAGGTGATATAAGTGTATTTCAGATTGTAGCAGGATAATACTTCATAGTAATATTAAAACACAAACACCATTATTACAGAATAATAGTCTAAAAGGAAATTTTTAAGAATATGAAATAAGTTTTGGAAGAACAGTTTGTTGAATACTGTGTAAAAAAATGTGATTGTAACACATCTGGAACTTTTTCCTTTCTTTTTCGTGTTCATGCAAAGATAACAAGATTTCAAAGTCATCACTTAGCCATCGGCTCTGAAAAAAAATTTACTAAAATCACTTCAAAATAATATATTAAAATGTGAAAAAGTGATAATTGACTATCTACTATTAACGAGAATTCGTAAAGTCTTTAGTATGCACCAATGAATATAGTGTTTGAGAGAACAGTACACTGAAAAACAAAATGTTAAGAGCAAATTTCACCAAAGAAAACATGTATAACATACACATAATTCTCTATACTCACAATAAATTCACATATGTCCATTATGTATATAATCTGATTTGATATATTCGCATTGCTTTTTCTACCCTCTATAATTTATTAGTGAGTATACAAATTATTTTTAATGAGGCTTATTTTACTATCTACTTAGTTTTAATCTAAGCTAACTATTGTAGAAATAGTTGCATTACACATTTCGTTATAGATATAAAACGGACAACGATAGTTAAATGTTTAAGAACTGAATGCTATACGCTGACCTTAAAATTCGATATTGTTTCCGTGCAATTGCGAGAAACAATTGAATATTGACAGTACTTAAGAATGACGAAGTAATAAACAATTTGAATCTTTAATAACCTATATCTCATATATGGCTTATGCCACAAAAAGTTACTTTAAATAAATTGTGTGTTTTAAAGAGATCAATATTTCTTGTGTAGTACGTTTTTGTTTAACATTTTACTAGTTTTACAAATTATAGAAAATTCCTTCCAAATGAAGGGGACTCCATAGGCTATTTCCAGAAAATTTAACATATACATTTTATTTCGAAAATTGTTCAATATAAAAGGTAGTTTTGGTTGTGGGGATTTTCTTGAAAATCTTTGTCTCACATCTTTGAAACGTAATGAACTTTAGTGCTAAGTTTGGCATTTGTCCGGCTTCTTGTTTTTGAGTTATGCTGCTCACAACCACACACACACACACACACACACACACACACACACACACACAGACGCTAACAGGATCTTTTTCTAAAAATGCTCTTTCTGGAATCAGGAGACTTCAAAACATATTTCCGATAAAATCTCGACATTGAATTTTTTCGAGGAATGCAATACCTCCCCTACTTACTATACGAGTAGAGAAAGTAAAATTATTGTTCTATCCACTTCACCATATATTGTGCTTAGCAATAAACTTGTCCTCTGTGGTGGTTACCTCTAGTTCCCGAGGACTCTGGGCAAAATTTCCGATCTTTCACGCCCAACATAGAATGGAACACTAAGAATCATAGCAGTTAAAGTAAACGTTTTTTCCTAAATGGAATTTTATTTATGGACGCTCTTTAACTGCTGTGGTCCTTAGCATCCCATTATACATGGGCGTGAAGGACCGGTAATTTTGCAGAGGTCTCTTTATCAGGCTTGAGATTCTTTTATGTGCCGTAAATCTACGACATGGGCCATGGCGTTACTTCCTTTCTGAACGAACTCATGCTAAGGGATTTACGCCCGAAATAAATCCATCGCCCACCGCCAGGTTTGAACCCACGACCTCGGGAACTAGAGGCTAGCATGGTGTCTCTAAACCACGGAGAACGATTTACTTAGGAAGGATTTCAAATTAAGCAGTAAGTTCTTAGTTATATAAAACATGCGGAAACAGCATTAATATGTTTGGCCCTGGCAGTAAACTCTTGTATTTAAAAGGAAAAAGAAAAATTCCAAATTGCTAAGCACATCCTTTAATTTATGAACTTAAGAATATGTATACATTCAACTCCGGAAACAAAAACTAAACAAAACAGGACTGTTACAAAGTATGTATTTTAATTAGTAAGAATTTGTCTCTGATTTCCTAGTTATATATAATTCTATCAATATAAAGAGAAGTTCGCAGGCTATTCACAGAAAATTCAAGATACATATATTTGACTCTATTTAGAAATTAATGCAGATAAATAACAACTCATACCTAAGAATATAAAAATACAACACAGGTAACATAAATATAGGATAAAATACATATCATTAAGCAAAGTTTAAGATATAACCATTGATGAGAACATCAGTCTAACATGCTCCTGACGGTTCGGTAAAGAGCTGACGGTTTTCCGTGTTTTAATGATGGTTCTTTCACAATAGGCATTATATTAGAAGAGCAACTCAGAACTTGAAATATACAATGCCATGGCTAGGACTTGAAGTATCCTAGTAGCTTGAGCTATCAAGGCGAGATGCCTGTGCGAGAATTGAATTTTCTCATGTGCTTCGAATGTCCCGGTGTCCCGAATTTTCAGACATCATGCCTCAAAAATGTATAATTTAAATAAACTCTTAATATAGATTAACCATAATTGCAGCATTGCAAGTCGCCTTTCGTTTATATCATCTCAAAAACTCAAGATAGCCTTGAGGTTTACCGGGATACCTGAATCAGATGAGAAGGTTTAATGCGCATATAGATATCTCATCATGATAGTTAAAGGGTTGCGAGTGTTGAGAAGGAGAGTTGAAGCTCCGTGATTCGAGTCACGCCCGAGGCATTGGATTTTTCAAGTCTGTTTCAACCTTCCTATCTCCTGTGTTTGTTGGGTTGGTATAGTTTTGTATAGTGGAGGAGGAAATGAGTCCTCTATTCCAGATTTTTTACAGATACTATGCTCTTCCTTATAGTATATTTTTATTCCGGCAAGATGTGCAGCAAGGCAGTCGTGTGGTTCCTTCCGTGGTTTAATTTTGTTCTTACTCTATAGCTAGTTCTGCTATTTTCTCCCAATTTTTCTGTTTGTATATTCTCTATTTTAAGGAAATCACATTTGTAAGTATGTTTTACACTAATCACATTAATCCATATTAATAACCAAACATACTTTAATCACAATTGTTACAACTGTTTGAGAAAATGAGTATTAAAAATGTTTCATTATTGGTAGGTGTATTTTGTATTTATCCGCATTTTCATTTTTGAGTTATGCTTTTCACAGACATACACCGGTCCTTTTTTAAAAAATGTGTTTGAAAAATACAGTGGACTTGTATGACATATAAGTGGAAGAATGCGAACCTCGTTTGAATGTTGGCAGACAAATCTTGAACTTTATATATGCTGCAAAATTTGCGTCATATGTCTCGCAAAAATTGTAAGACAACGTTTTCCATTGCATGTTCCAACAAACTTGCACTCACATCATCATAAAAGTTCCATTTTACGCCATAATTCTCCATTATCTCCAAGATATCGTATTAAACTATCCACTGGCGCATGCAACATCACCCATGCAAGATTCCAAGCACACATTCTTCTTCTCAAACAAATGTGCAACTCTTTCCTGTATAAGCATCATAACTCTGTGAAGGGTCCTTACCGATGGTTCAGCATCTACTGAAGGATTGGTTACGCTATAGTATACCCCGACCATGTAATACTCTGTACCTTGCTCAACTTGTTTACTATGTTCTCTTGTGAAGTTGTATTCATGACAAAAGCGTCTCTACATATAAATAAGTCCTCCCATACAGTCCACTTCACCAATTTCACTCATTCCTTAAGTGCACCTCTAGCCGCCCAGAAACTTGAACATGCTATGCTCTCTGTGCTCAAAAATAATATAACTGTAAAAAAGAAAACTCATCTTTTATATGGACTTAATCTCATATAGGTGATGAAATAGCAGATCAAAGCGTTAAAAGAGCAACCAGACAACCTGTTAATGACCCATCTATTGCCTTCCCGCACCAAGATATCACCACCTTCATCACAAGAAGGTACACATATGTAGAAATGGAAGACGGGGTTGCTATCTCTTGATAACAAACCTTATAAAGCTTGATAAGAGTGTGGAAACACTTTCCAAACTCTTCGAACAATCAAACGGCGAAAACAAGTAACCTCACCTGTGTAAACCGCTCACTGTGCACCAAATGTAGACATTAAGTTAACATCTCTCATCTCTATGAATAAACCAAACGAGATAAGTAAAGCTCTAGAGTTTCTTAAGGATTTCAATCTATGTGGTGATGAAACTATAAACATGTAAATATACATCTTAATGTTCATATAATGTAGGTATCTTATAAGCTTCTGAACAGTTGTTATACGACCAAGCAGTCGAAACGACCAAGAATAAATATTACAAGAATTAAAGGAATATTATAATGGAAACGTAACGCTAATAGGAGATGAAGCTCTTTTTTGAAGTTGTAACATAAGGTATCATCGGACATAAATAAAAGTATCATAATCAAATCGACAATTTACTGCTCCGAAATACTGCTTCATATTAAAATTGTGGAAAGATCCCGAATTAAAAACTTCAGACATTTAAATAGGTCCACTGGAATTCGCATCCAGTTTACAACATGAGAAACAATAATGTTGTCCCTATACCAAAACAATGGCACTTAGAAAATTCGTACATAAGTTTTATTTCTCTTATCAATTTTCTACGTTTTAATTTGCAATGCAAACTCAAAATTTAAGAAAGCTTATTACTGTTATTATTTGAAAGTCAGTTCAAATACTGTTATCTCAATATAAGACCCTCATTAGACACTCTCCGCTAGCATAACATCATCAGATAAATTTAATAATTCAGTTTTAAATTATAATTTTCCTTTAACTCTTGCATATATGAATAGGATTCTCTTCTAGTAGACACTTTAGCCGTAGCTTGCTAGATTACTTGTCGAGTTTTACGGAATTATTTTAAGTACACGATTAAATATGGAGCAACTTGTTCTTGTTAGATGTTTGCAGTGTAATAAATCTTTTGATCATACTGATAGGCCATGGTTTTCAGATTTAAACCACAGTTTTAATTGCTACGTGTTAAGCGTGCAGGCTAAACCTCCAGGAATGATTGCCTAAGATGTACGACGGCAGAGGTAAACGACATGGACTTTGCCACGGACAATCCGGTTAAAATCTTCTATTGTGTCAGCTAATTATGGACTGACAAAAAAAATTCAGTAATAATAATCGGCAGAAGTACGAAAGTAAAAAAATAAACACATAGAAGAAAAAGTAATTGGAAGTTACAATTTATAGGACAGCAATTGGTGCACAGAAGGAGATGAATAGGTTATTTAAACTAACAATCCTTATACTACAGCCAATCAGACACAGCATGCGTTTATCAAGTGTCAAATGGACAGAATAAGTACTGGGCCTAAAATGACAGAAGTGTCTGAAAGGATCTGCTACAAAATCAGTCGGGTAACATTTTTGGGTGCACTGTGCACGAGTTTTATCAAATTTGGATACTGATACTGCTTTTCAGTATCTGTTGCTATGAACAGCTAAAGATATTTTGGATTATGTACATTCATATAACAGCGAAATTTGTGATAATGCTGCTATCTAATATCAGATGAGGCAGCGTGTTGCAAGCCAGACGAGATCCATAATCACAATAAAAGAGACGATCTCCCCCAAAAAGAAAGAAAAGAAAGAAAGAAAAAAATTAAATTTCTTGATTTATAATTGCCTAATTTCAAGGTCTTTAGCGACATCTTAAATCGTATTAAATTCAATTACAAATAATTAAGTGTAACTGTAAAGAAGTATAGCAAATTAGAAATTGACAATTGAATTAGATGATACAGCAGGATGTAACAAATAATGTATCAGTTTATCAAATTAAGGATGAAAGTATAAGATAAATAACAATATAACAAATGAAGTACCAGCTTAAGGGATTAATGATTAAATGATATACATCACAATGTAACAGTATAATAAACGATGTACTAGTTTAACTGTGTAATAACATAACGATTAGACGGCAACATCCAACTACTACGTATAGATTCGTTTTACAATTAAGCTTTAGTTTGTTTAAGAATTTAAATTTAAAGATTTACTAAATAAAGTTTTCTATAAAATTATAGCAACTGATAAAATATGTAGTATTTTTGGTGTCATTGTATGTTTGTTGAGCACTGCTTGGATTGTTTGGGATGTTGTTCTTCTATACCATCTATGGAATAGGAGCAATTTAAGATAATGTACCAAAAATTATACTTAGGCCTCAGTTTTATCTACACTGAGTGATATTAATAATGAGCTTTGTTATGAGAAAGTGCTTTAAAACAATTATTTGTTGAGCAAAATAAAAGAAATGAACTGAGTATCATAGTAATTTACTAAAATGTTAGTCTCGAGGTTCCTAAGTAACCAAATGATATGTCGTCATTGATTACTCCCCAGAAATTCCAAATATTTGTCCCATGCACCATTCCTTTTAGTGCAGCTCATATATAGTCCCTTAAATTTATGTACTCTTTCTGATTAGTTTGAGCATATTTCTTCATTTGCACATTCTCTTTGAAACAGATTCTTGATTTATATTGTCTATTATTTTTATCTGCTCCAGTGTTTTCTTTATTCGCATTTCACATGCTTATGTGGTTTTTTCGCACTTCGTGGCAACGACCATAATTTCTCATAGTTTTTATTCCAAGCTTTGCTTTAACTACTTGACAACTTATGGTGCATTTCAAATATCTGAACCTGTCTACCTCATCTCGAATTCCTGTGTCTCATCTCTTCCGATAAACATAACCTTTGTTTGCATTTGCCTATATCTCGTACTCCTTATCCTTAGCATGTATCTTTATTAGCATATCCCTAAAGATTTTTTCCTCTTCTGCTACTTGTCTTGTTCGATACAGATTTCCGTCATTACTCCGGATGCACTTCAGCCTTGGGCTTATTGTGCTACCTGTATCGTTTTAAAGCCAATTCATTATGCCTCATCCTCTACCTAGGAATACAGTCTCATAACAGATATGGTTTAAAATTCTTCTGGTTGTAAAACATTTTCTCAATAGTCATATATGTTCTTTGAGCCAAGGCCTCAGAGAATCATATAATATGCTGGGCTGTTTCAGTTTCCTTCTTGCACAATCTGCAATCTAAGCTACCCTGAAACACTTCCACCGTATTAAGATGCTTTTGCAGAAACAGGTCCCTGAAAAATGCAATAATTGTTCTCAAATAAGTAAACTTTCAGGTCTTTTCTAAAATGGTTTTCTAATAAACAGTTTACCATCTTTGTTTCTTTGAGTCTTAAGCCAGGTTTTATGAAGTTCTACTTTGGACTAGTTCTTAATTGTCTCTCTTACTAAACACCGAGATACTCCTAGAGCCGGCCCTGGGCCAATTAATTGTGAAGCTGCTCCTAAGTTTATCAGATTTTTCTTTCTCTCTATGCCACTATGACCCGGCACCTAGGTGCGGCACCTGAGTTGAATTTCATTCTGTTCTGCCAAGCTTGTGAGCATGTTTAGGCAGTTTAAAACCAGTCCTGACATTACCTTATGACTACGTAAAGGCTTAAGTGCAGCCTGGCTATCTGAGAAGATAAGGGTCCATTTTTTGCAGTGTAAACTCTCCTTGTTTTTCATGTATGCATTGAATAATTCGTAACATACTTTCTGTTTCAAAACAAGTAGCATATTCACCCCAGTGAAAAAGCTTGGTCTTATACCATATTGTCCGGAGCCTATTCCTGAGTCATCTATAAACCACATAATGGTTTTCTCAGGAGTTTCCAGACTTTTATTCGTCTAAAGTTAAGGATCGATAATGACCCAGAAGTTCTTTATAAAATGTTTAATTGGAATGATATAATCTAACGACATATATAAGGATGCATCTACTAGCATTTCCTAATTCTTAATAAACATGAGTCTATTTTAGGAATTCGCAGTTTCTTAACGTGTCGCATTCAATGGAGTGCCATTCTTGCCTCCTTCGTTACAACTAAATGCAATGGAGTCAGGTTCAAGAGTGCCTCCATTGCTGCAGCTGGTATTGTTTTCATGACTCCCTCTTCTGCTACCAGTGATGTATCATCAAGAAATTTTTCGAGTTTTATTTTATTTTTTCACTTATTTTACTTCCCCAATTAAAAGAGTGCACGATAGGACAAAGTGTACTAAGTACAAATGTGGTTGAACATTGTGAAATAATGTGACATACTAATATTATATAAAATTCTCTTACTACTATACAAGCAAATTTGTATTTCTGTCCGTAATAGGCTCATAGATAATGTACTTTTTTCGATGAACGACTTCAGGCTGCTGCTCGCTGGTTTCAAATCTGACCGCAGGAATGATTATACGAAGGGTGATCAGAAACTAAGATTACAAATTCTGCAGTGAAATGTGTACATCTTAGCTCATACAACCAATACAGCAACTGATAGTGCACACATTAGGTTATTTTTCGATATAGTCTCCATATCGATTAGGTACTTGTAGCTTCATGTGATGAGTTTGAATATTCCCTCCTCGAAAAAAAACTTGTCCTTGCGTGTTCAGCCACGTTGCCGCGAGGTGTTTCACCTCCTAGTCTGATGCGAATCATTGGCCTCCTAGGTGCTCCTTCAAGTGAGAGAAAATGTGAAAATCGCTTCGAGAGAGGTGCGGGCTGTATGGAGGTTTGTCGATGATGTCCCAGCGAAGCTGCTTAAACAGCATGGTGCTCTTCTGAGCTGCATTAGGTCGTGCATTGTCGTGAAGGAAGATGGCGCCATCGGTGAGAAAACCTAGCCGTTTCCTCCTGATTGCTTCGCGCAATCGTGTCAAGGTCTTGCAGTATCGGTCAGCGGTCACTGTGTGCCCTCTTTCCGAAACCTCCACGAGTATGACACCCGCGCTGTACCTAAACACTGTGGCCATCACCTTTCCGGCAGATCGTATCACCTTAAACTTCTTTGCATTTGCAGAAAAGGGGTATTTCCACTTCATTGACGACAACTTACTGCTGGACGTGTAGTGGTGGATTCATGTTTCGTCATCCATGACAATGTGGTGAAGAAAATTGTTCCATTTCGTGGAAAACCGTTGCGAAAGTTTCAGACTTGCTCCTATGCGCTTCTATTGGTGTTGGTTGAACAGATTTCGTGGAACCCACCTGGAACAAACTTTCCGGTACTGCAGAATACGTGAACAGCGTGGTGAACTCTTCCGAACGACATTCCCAATTCTATGCCGTAACGTGATCCTCCTGTTGTTCTGAATCAGCTCCTCCACGCGAGGTGTGTTCAAATATTTAATGCCGTGCTGCGTCGGCCACTGCAATCCTCGTCGGTGACGTTTTCTCTACCGGCCGCAAACTTTCGACACCATTCTGCAACATGCTGACAAGACATAGCAGTCTCTCCTTAAACCTCTACCAACTGCCGGTGAATTTCAGCCACGGTTACATGTTTCGCCCATAGAAATCGAATAACGAAGCGAATTTCTTCGCGAGACCAGTTTTCCATACAAGTCGCCAATTGTGTTTACCTACAACTGGCACTGTAGATGGTGCGTGGCTAAAACTCTGCACAATTTCCAAACGCGTATATTAGAATAACCACACATTATAATTTCTCTATAACGGATGAAACTCCAGGAATATCATCTTTTTCACCTTAGTTTCTCATCATCCCTCCTATATCCTTTTTGTTCGTGTTTTAAACTATCATATCGATCCTACGTGCACTCCCATCTTCGGATAAGCCATGAACTTCCTCGTATACAGTGAATCCTGTGTCACGCAAAGCTTGTGCTGTGGTGGTTAGGTTATGGTATCTAGCGTTTCTTAGTACTTCACCATGAGAAAAGAACCAAGGACATGGGGTAAGATTTACATCTTGTAGCGACACGGTTACTGTCCATGGTCCTGCTTGGGTGTGGTACGCACAGCTGTAACCTGTCCTATAATTTTCAGTGATTGAAGGATGATCCTTAAAAATAATAATTCCTTTTCCTTTTTAAATTCAATGTCCATTAATTTGTTTCATATCTTCCTGGAATCTGAATAATCGTTTTTCACATTAAATAATCCTTTATCGGATAATAATTGAGGTTTTCTTAGACATTGTGTGCTCTGTGAAGAAATATCTCCTAGATTTATGACGTAAGGATTGCCTTGAGCGCGTAGGATTTGGAGATGGTTGATCTTCTGCGGTACTGCTCCCCATTGAGATTTAAATAATTCCGGCCCTTGAACTTTCGACAGTTGTCCCCAAACAGTCAAGTAGATCAGCGGTAAAATTTGTTTCAATGTACATATCATTTTATCTGAATCTTACAGAAATTTCTTAGGTATCTGTTGAGGAACGGAAAATGGATATACAAGGGTAGGGTAAAGGGAGGTGTTTAATATACAGAATGTTTGCTCGGCTTCTAATAAAGGAGTTATTAACAAACTTTTGTCGCAAGTCTTTTAGGCGTGTGTGGATTAGTGAAAAAAAATGCATTCACAAAGATACCTAATTGATTCTCCCGAGGACAGTATTTAAATGTCCCTTCCTCAGTTGCAAGAAGTTAAACTGACCGTTAAAAATATTGATGCAAGATCATTTTGACATGTTGCTTTCCAAACCAATGTCTTTAAAACTTTGAACTGCCATTCTTATCAGTTTCAATTTAGATGACCGTCTTCCCAATAATAACTATCTTCGGCGAAGCCAAGAACACTTAGGTACTTAAGCATCCCATTAAGGCAGAAACCGTCGTCCTCCGTGGTGTTACCATGCTAGCCTCTAGTTCCCGAAGTCGCGGGTTCAAACCCCCCGGAGGGATAAAAAGGCCTCTGAGCAGAATTATCGGTCTTTCACGCCCAATATAGAATGGGACGTCTAAGGACCACAACAGTTAAAAAGCGTCCATAAATAAAACTAAATTTAATTTTAAGGCAGAAACCATACTCCGAAAACAATTTTTCTCCAAGTTCTCCAAGCAGAGACTGAATACTGTGGGATATATTCGTATACAGTGAAATCTGTTCAAAAGGGAAGTATCATGATTCTAATTTTAGCGCTTTGGCGAGGTTTCCGTATTATTTAGATATTGCGGATGTATTTCATATGCACCGTTTTAAGATTAATTGAAAACGCATACCAGTTGTTTGAATTTATTAAGAAAACTCACTATGGCGGCTATGTACTTCTACATGCACTACATAATAGAGTATGTATGATGTATATTACATGGGTATTTCTCTAGAATTGAGCAACTATTGAAAATTTGATTAAAAACAATTTGATTGTTTATAAATTATGTTCCCTTTATTGACACTTCTGTATAGTATTAATCATTTACAAGTATCGTTTACTATACTTTATGTTTAAAGAATAATTTATTTTCTACATAATATAGTGAATGAATGATACACAAAGTGAGGGAAAGACAAAAATGACAGAACTAGTAACTACTGTTGTAAGGAAGCTAATATATCTTAAGAAATGTTTATACTTGCAAAACCGTATAATGTAAAAGTGAAATTTCAGTGATTCCTTACTTTAAAACGTTTTTAGCTTCACTAAAAGTTAGCCAATACAATATGCACTTAAGTCGTCCCTGTTCGGTTTAAGAAAAGAAACAAATTCTTCCTCTTGTTATTAGATATTGGCCTAGAGATCATCACACTTTTGATTCAAAAAGGTATCTCTTCTGTCTGGCCACTTGTGTTTTCTTGCACTTGGCTCATAGCGTTGAATATATACTACCTCTACTCTAGGAAACGTCTCCAAGTTACTTTTTACTTTCATGTTGGACAGACTCAGCACCGACTTGAACTACTATATCTGAACAAACATATCAAATCATGTAAGTCCATCACAGAAAAATATATTAAGCAGTAAATTCTAATTGGTCTGATCAAAAGACCAAGATTAAAAGTTATACAAAAGAAATTTACCTTGATTGATGATGGCCCCTGGTTTTCTCCTACCTTGTCACCATTTATTGTGCAATTTCCATCTGACCGAAGGTATCCATAGGTATCATGAAACTCTGACAGCATTTCTCAGCTAAACAACTGAAACAACCCAGTCTTCATTGAAACGCATTCAAATTATTCCCTACTAACACAGAATGTTCACCAAGTGGGTAACAGGAAGCAGAATCCTTCATTCGAGTTCCAGTGCCGTGATGCGCTATAGTGAGAAGCTGTACAATTTGAACAATGTTCCTACAGAATAGCTATGTAAACAAGATACACCTTTCCCTCTGCCACAGATTTGTCAGCAATTCTTTTTATTGTACCACCAATACCATCCCGTGCCACATTACATCCCGTGTATTTCCATGTGAAGTTCTCTACTCATGACAAGAACTCTGTGATATGATGTGAAATGATACGTGATACGGAACATATTTTGTTGTATCAAAATATGATTAGGAAAAGATCTCTGGGCCACTACCTTGTAACAAAAGGCAGAAACAGTTTCGTTCCCCTGCTTATTGTATTGTCTAAGTTTTAGTGAAATTAATAACTTTTGAAAGTTGATAATTTCTAATATTTTCCTTTCTGATAACCTCTTACGATAAGTTTTAGAATTTTAATTCCATTGTATTTCTTTTGTCTATTTTGTCTTGCATTCACTTCAGATATAGATTTCACTTGCCCCCTTCTCTTCAAATATTTTAAGCGCTCTCTTAAACTCAATTATTTCAACTTTAGCGTGTAATGTTCTCTCTACGCATTTATAGTATTCTTGCTTCTTTAATTTAGCATCACCCTTGGATAATTCTCACATATTAACCAGTAAACTGAAAAATAAGGTATGAGTGAATGAAATGTCAATGTAGGAATATTTAGGTCTTGTGACAGCTATATTTTAGTTTTCAGAAGAAAAAACACCTAATTCATAAATTCGTCATTACCGTATTCATATAATCTTGATTGAGGGATAGAAAGTTTTAAGTCAATGAGATGAGTGGTAAAAGAACAACTTGCCAAAATATTCGCTGTAATGATATCTTTTTCAGGAGTAAACAAACCTTTCCCTTCTTTCTATTAAAATGGTTTTCACTTATTAAAGAAATATGCTTGCAGTTGAAGGTGCTGCTTCCTGCTGAAAATTTTCCGAATTAACATTGTATGTAAGGGAATGATATCATATCACTAGGACAAATTTCATGGCGTTATAGAAAATTAATTTTAATTTTAAAAAATTACGAAATGTTTGTTTTCCACTTTGTATCTACCTAGATTCTGTAATTTAATGGTTCACATTTATTGTTTCATAAACTTATCACTTGCAAAATAGCTCAAGGGACATATTGAGGAAATGACTTACACTTTCAACTATTTTTATGTCCTATATGAACATCTCTCAAGACAAAATTTCCTGCGCAGTAGTATAATTACACACAAATATGTAATAAAAAAACTAAGCAATTTTGTTTTCAATGAACATCCAGGGTTAAATGGCGGGAACTTCAAAACTGCTCAATCTCAGAGAATTACCATAATAGATTATTTCAGTCTCGGTCCTCATTCCTCATTATGAGTTCTTTATTTTTTAAACTTTCGTAGTTTTGCATTTTGCCACTTTTGAACTGTAGTATCAGTTCTTTAGCAGTGGGTTTCTATTTTTCCTTTAATTCGATCATTTTCATTTATCCTTTAACGAACGCGCCGCATTTTTACGCGACATCTTTATTATAAAATGCATAGTTTTTCACACTACCAAGCAACTCACAGCATTGAAGGAGAAAGATACCTTTCCAACATTAACCCCTTTTTTTCGGTCTTCGCGGTCTTCGCCCAGGTTTGTAAGTTTAAAAAGAAACCACATTTACCTTAATGAATGACATTTGCAGTTTCCTCGAAAGTACAGTATTCCTCAAAATAAAATACATAAAACATTGTCAGTTTATTTCAGCATATACCAAAAAAAGTGTATTTTAACATTGTATATTTCAGTTTTAGGTAACAACGGTTTTCGTTTCCACGTTGAGAAGCTTCGTATTATTCAGAAAAAATTACACATTAAATATGTGATTTCCACAGGAACCAAAACTTTTCCCCAAAATAAACAGAATTCCTGCTTATCAATGTCCGATTTGGGCAGGTTTCACTGTATCAGTATAGAGAGCAATTCTTTTACTCGATGAAACGTAACTTCAAAGATAAGACTTCCCTTTTAGCTCTAATGAGATTATGATAAATTAGAAGACAATTATTCCAAATCTATAGCTGCCAAGCAATGAATACACCTTTTGTGCAAAATATTGCAAACTCAAGAATATTTTCTTCTATGTCGCAACACCGACATTCTCATGAAATCGCGCTTTCTTTAGAGGATCATAACCTCGTATACCAAGTGCTATCTATGAATAGCCGTTAGAGCTACTTAGAAATATCTTGGCAATAATAATTTTTACAGGAACACTAACCTTGGTACATAACAATGCTGTTCTGTATTAATTACGGCAGTTGTGATTTACATGTGATCTGATAAAAGATGCATTTTGCTATTTGATTTAATTAGAATAGTTAGTTTTTGCAAAGCAAATAAAATGTTTCAAGCATTTAATTGGTTATTTTACAACTTTTAATTCTGAAATAAAAGTTATGTTTCAAACAGTTTGTGCGGTATGCAGCAAAATGTTCGAATTTATGTTTCAAAATTGCCTAGATATAACAATTTATCAAAGTTCTGCAGTGGGATTTTTTTCAGTTTGATTTCTTATAGTTATTTTTTCTGGTTAGGTGTTGCTGCAGCAATGAACTCTGTTATCTGAAAAAGGAACATGTTTTGAAAAATTAAGATCCCCTACCACTGTGATTGTTAAGATCTTCCCAGAAATTCTCATTCTATAATAACGCTTAAACAATTATTTTGCGGTCTAATATCAAATCTTTGCTCGTTTTTACAGTAGATGTATAATTTAAACACGAATATTTGGAACTTGATAATCATCAGGTATAAGCATTATGTATATAGTTAATAATCACATTATTTGAATATGTATATGATCGAAATCACTACAGGCATTTTAAAAAGTATTTTTAGAAAAGAGGTATCCTAAATTATGACATCTTATACATGGAGCTGCGTGAAATTTATTAGAAGGTTTTTTACAATTCTACCTTATATCGTAAACATTTTAGTATTTAAAGTTAATGCACGTATTATAAGCAAGGTTGTAGTAAATGATGAAATCGTCAAACAAATTCCACTATTTAGGTACTTGCGATGTGTAGTGACTGTTGTATTAGAATAAAGATGTGGACAATAAATTTAGTAGTAGTAAACCGATTTCATAATCGTTTTCACAGTTGCCCGATACCATTATTCCTTAGTTTTCCTTTCTTCCTCCTCCAACCGTCTAAGTTTCCATTATCTTTGTATTTTACAAACAGGTAATTCTGGGACACCTCCTTTTATTGTTTCTGGCGTAGTGTACTCAAACGTTTATCTTAGAAATATTCCTTTTTCCATTCTTTTAAGTGCCCATGCCATTTCAATTGTTTATTTTGGATATCATCAATATGGTTCCATATATATTCACGATTACCCTAATTCTTTCATTCCCTATCCTATCTAAACGCTAAATACTAGCAGAGAGTCTTAGACAATCCATCTCTAATGGCATCAAGCGCTTCTTCTCTGCTGAAAATGCTCGTACGTTAGATGCGTAGAGTGCAACACTTTTAATTAGGATATTATATATAAATATTTGTAACAATACTATTTAGAATGTTCCTACGCCAGAAAATTAAATTTAGTTGGATATTAATCTGGTCTTTGGTTTTTTATTCCTTCCCTTAGTTAATTATTGAATTTCTTTTTAGCTCACATTTACGCCTAAGTAGTTAAATTCTGGGACTGCTTCGATTATTTGCTTTTCTATAATAATTCAGTATTATCTTATTCCTAAACATACACACGTATATCTTGTTCACATTTACTTCTAGTCCCCATTTCTTACATTCTTTTCTCAATTTACGTGTCATATACTCCAAACCATCTTTATCTTGTGCAACAACTATTTCATTTACAAGAATAAATTATATATATTGTTATCCTTCACTAACCCATTCCTCCATATTTTGTTTCAATTTCTTTAAAGATTCTCTTAAATGTATATTAAAAAACAACGGAGATATACAACAACCTTGTCTCAATCGTCTAGATATTGCAAACGCTTAAGAAATATTACTTTGAATCTTAACGTGTGGATATGAACGTTTGTATACGCTTTTATTGCAATTACCAATGTTATATTAATGTTTGTATATTCTAGAACATTCCACAATTTAATCAGGGGTACATTTCCATATGCCTTTTTTAACTCTACAAACAATAAATGTAAACTTCCATTGTTGGCACTTTTCTTGTTCGTCAGTTGAGTAAGACAAAATACGTTGTCTATACCTAAACAGCATGATCTAAATACAGATTGTTCGTCTTCATAATTATATATGCTTACTACTTGTGTGATCCTATTATTGATCATTTTTCACACATTCAGCTAAATAAATCTGTTATAGATATTACTCGATAGTTTTCAACAATACATTTCATAACTTTAATCCTATATGCAGTACAAGTACTGAGACAGACGAGTAAGAAGGCTCAGATGAAAGTATATATGACAATGGAAGTTGCCATACTCTTATATTCAAGAGAAACTTGAGCCCTGTGCAAAAAAGAAGTAGGGGATAGAGATTTAATCGTCAGAAATAAAATTCTTGTGCTATGTTGCTGGGTACTCTTTCGCGTATTGTAAACCTAGTCAGAAAACTAACTGACACTATTTAAACTTATAGAAAGAATTACACAAGATAATAAAAATTGGAAACATCATATTTAAAAGGATGAATGACGGGAGATGGACGAAACTATTGGCAGAATACGAACAATCAGTGAAAGGAATGTAGAAGTCAGAACAAGGTGCAGAGGGAGGAACATTTGATTGAAGTTGATAGGGACGGAAAGGATCTTAAAAAAATTAAAATAAAAAAGATAGAGAATCGTTTATAACACGCTACGTATACGATACCAATGTCAAAATATTTGAATAACCCTCGTGCAAGAAATGCTTGCTTTATGCTTTATGATGTGATCAACTTTATATAAAGAGAGAATTGCTAACATTACAAATCAGTGAAAAAAGTTTTTGAATTAAAAACCGAGAGGATTGATTTCCTCAATAGTCGCAGGTTGTATCTCTTTTCCAAATAGGTTAACTTGGTGGCCTGGGAGTGCATAATATATAAATGTTAGAGATGATTGTACAGTAGTTAAGAACAGAGGAGAAAAATTAAGTAATCAGTCGTGTTTAAAAGGCTACCCGTTCAACGTGGGACTGCTAGATAGTATATTGTACATAGTGATTCCCGGGATTAACCATATCAGATTATGCACAGAATATATTCTAGAAGACCACATTTTTTAAAGAAAAGTACAAACAGAACTAAAACCAAACAAAAAATTATGTATGTAAATAATGTGAAACATTTTTCCTCCATTCATTTCAACTTGAATACGAAGCAAGTAATAACATGGGAGTAATTACAGGTTTACTGTATATTCAGATGAGGTTTAATGCGCTTACGGATATTTCGCATATGTTAGCTCAGTGGTAGATCACCAGAACGGAAAGCAGACAACAGTGGCTTTGAATTAATTTTTTAAGTTTAAATCCAACTTAGTGTGTACACGCCTAGTGTTAAGAAAAAATTAGCGAACGTGTATAGAAATGTTGGCTTTCGAGTTTGAACGTTTCTTAATAACACACTTTAATTTATTCACAATAAAATTTATTGTTTATTTCAACACATTTCCAAGCCATACAAATGAACATAAAAACTCTTAAAGACATCAAGATTGCTAACTACAAAGTGTTTGCTATAAATTACTTGTGATAATTTATATTAATAATCGTCTTAAATAAATAAATTACAAGCGAAAAGACTAAGTACTATTAGAGAAAACCGTATGCCGCGGCAGTAAACCTGCGTCGAGAGTGTCAGGAACAGCGGGTAATCGACTTCGATCCTCCCGCATAGCTGTTACCACAAGCGTCGGTTATTGCGGTGTTTCAGATTCTACACAGCAAAGTGATGCTGCAGTTCAGACTCGATTCATAGAACTGCTTCTTTTTCATAGTAGAGACTAAGGATGTTATATGAGAATGTTATACATCTATGCACACAAAATTTCCAAACTTCTTATAATTACTTGAAAGTTGTAGATAATATTATAATTATATTACTTTGTAATAATATATTAATAACACTGTGGGTTTTTAAATATATTTTTGTATATAGTACGAATAAATTACCTGATAGTAATCAATAAAGGGCATCAGAATGACCGTTTTTATGAGGCTTACTTACCTTGTACTGCATACGGACTCTGCGAAGCGGAACATCATGCCTACTACGTATGTTTCTTTACCCACCGTCTGTACCCAGGGGACGCGTGCCAAGACGCATCGGTAACTTAAAGTTACGGACCAGGCCGCTCAAATCTGGCCTTTAGTAATTAGAGCTTAATAATTAATATAATGAACGCATTCCTTAAACACTGTGTTTTAATTTAGGACCTTTTACTTCAGGTACAGGGAGGCATAATACCCAGAAATCCGTGTTTTAAATCCACTTGGAGAATTTGATGAAAAAGTCTGATATGTTGCATTCACATATCTGTCTTTATTTACTCGTCTATAAAATATTCTTCATTCATTATCTGTTTACCCTCCTCTTATGTAGGACTTACACCCCCCAGGACTTACAAGCGGGTGCCTGGGGTCAGAGGCCCGTCGAGGAGCAGACACTCATGGATCAGACAGAGCATCCAGGATGGGTGATCAGCCCGATGTCTGGTATGGGATGAAGGAAGTAGATGAAACGAAATGTTGGATGAACGAAAAGGTGATGATGGAGCAGTTGGTGGAATGAATGGCGGGGGAAACCGGAGAACCCGGAGAAAACCCGCCCAGACGCCGCTTCGTCCACCACAAATCCCACATGCAGGTCCCTGGGATTGAACCCGGGCCGCATCGGGCGAGCGGTCTAACCACTCGGCCACGGCGCCGCCCTATAAAATATTCTTAAAAAATCTTCATCTTCTGTCTAGGTACTCCTTGTTAATTCTTATTAATTATTAATATATATTATTAATATTGCACATTTACACATTTCTTTGTAAATATAACAAAGATACACTGGCCCAAGCCATAATGAGATTTTTAAAAGGCGGATCACTATGTAATGGCGTTGAAATTTTATGCTGTTTGCATAACCACGTAAAACACGTTTAGCCACGTTCCACTTGAGACAATTATGAGAATTTTAAAATTAAAAACAATAAAAAGAATATCTTGTAAATGAATAACGCTACAAAGGGTTTATTTGGTGTAAATTGTGTATTTTAATGATATATACATTTTTCGTGTGGTAAGACTTTGTCTCTTACGGTTTACTGGTTACACAAAAGTCATTCATAATGAAGGGAACTTCACAAGCTATTTCCAGAAAATTTAATGTAAACTTTCATTTCCATATAAATATTTCAAACATGACATTTAAATCAAAATCGTTATAGCCAATTTTGGGTAAAATTAAAAATAATGAAAAATATTCCATGTAAAATGTAGTTAGTAGAGGATTGTTCATGAAAATCTTTGTTATACATTCTTGCAGGATGCTGAACTTAAATGCCAAGTTTGGTGTTTAACCGACTTTTCGTTTCTTCAGTTATGCAGTTCACGAACACACAGATAAGCACACGCACGCCAACACACACATCGGCACCTTTTTCTAATAATGTATTTTGTTTTTTTAATTCAGATAGATTCAAAAGTTTAATTACGGTGAAATCTCCAAATTGAATTCTTGAGCAGAATGCAGTACTTCCTCTTAATTAAAAATCAAATTGAGTTTTATTAATGGGGGCTCTTTAACTGCTGCGGTCCTTAGCGCGCCATTCTATATTGGGCGTGAAACACGGGTTATTTTGTTCAGAGGCCTCTTTATTAAGCTTGAGGTTCTTTTACGTGCCGTAAATCTACGACGTGGGACCACCGACTTTACTTCCCTTTCAAGGAAGCCATACTAAGGATTTTTACGTCCCAAAAATACATCCCGTCCGCCGAGTTTGAACCCGCGACCCCAGAACTAGAGGCTAACATGGTAGCCACTACACCATGGAGGACGACAACACTTCCTCTGCTTTCTATAGATAACCAGTGGAGAAAGTAAAAATGCTTCCAGAAAAAGAAGAGGAAAGTAACCTAAGGAACACTCGGATGGAGATAAATGAAAAGACAAAGTCTGTGGTTAAGGACTAAAAACAAAGAATATATCCTTGTGAATTCCAGATGAGGAGTGGAGCAGATGGACAGCTTTAGATACTTAGGTATACATATGTAAGAAGCAAAGAGAGTGGTTGTCAAGAAGTCAGAGATTATCAGTGGAAAAGGTAATTTTTAATAAAGAAAGAATCTTCTCTGGACCCTTGAAGAAATAATTATTGAAGAGATTAGTGAAGTGCTTTGCTATAGCGTGACCTTCTATGATGTCAATAGCTACATGTTGCGAAAAACTGAAGGAAGGTGATTGGAAGCATTTGATATGTGGTAACGAAGTATAAATGATGAGTCAAAAATATAATAAATCAAATTCTCCTGGAAAGAGTGGGCGAAAGAGTAATAATGTTGAAACCAAATATGAAGAGAAAAGTGAACCGAAGGAAAAGAAGAGCCCTCTAAAGATGCACTGGAAGAAATGGTGAATGGGGAAGAGGCACTATGAAGAATAAAAAGACGACGCAAACTGTTAAACAATACTAAGACAAATCATTAAGATAAATGGCATATTTGCGGAGAAGAGCAGTAAAGGGGAAAAAGGGTAGAGTGCAGGAGGCTGGGTGTGACATCACTGATCGATTGGATTTGTTTTTATATGTATACACTAAGAGAAAAGTTTAGAATGCATAGTTTTCATGTTTTAAAAAAATCTAATATGCTGCTTGAATTTTCTACCCGTTTTTCTTTTATATATATTCTTAAAAGTTTATTTTTATTTCTACTTCTTGTAGACAGATAACTGGAGATAAAATTTGTATAAATGGTTTTGTTATACATTTCTTTTAAGGCCAAGGGAAATGCAGTAAGCTTAAGTGATAGTCAAATCTTTAAAAAGAGAACACTGTATGCGTCTTTCTTTTCATGATGTTACCATAAGCAAACTAATGAGGACATAACATTTCAAAAATGTATGATAAAGTATTGGTAAATTCAAATATATACGGCGACAAATAACTCGGACTTGGTTATTGAAACAATAAATTTTACATAAATTGTATGTTCTAACAAGTTTTTTCGTTTAAGAAACATCGCGTTTGGTTTATTATTTTTGCGTAATTCAGTAGACAGGAAAAAGATTTAACAGGCCATTCGCAGAAAATTCAAGACATGGATTTTGTTCATCATGTAAATATCCCATATATAATTACATGCCGATTTAATCCAAAGCGCGAGGGCTATGTTGGAGAGAATAAAAAATAGTGAAAAAATATTCATATAATCGATAAAATTAAATTGAGTTTTATTTATGGACGCTCTTTAACTTCTTATGGACCTCAACGTCCCATTCTATACTGGACATGAAAAACCGGAAATTTTTGTTCAGAGGCCTCTTAATCAGGCTTGAGGTTCTTTTACGTGCCGTAAATCTACGACATGGGACCACCGATTTTACTTCCCTTCCGAAGGAAGCCATGTTAATGATTTTTACGCCCGAAAAATCATCCATCGTCCACCGCCGGTTTGAACCCGCGACCTATATAATCGGTAGCTTGAGTTGAGGTTTAATCTTGAAAATTTTCTTGTCGCATTCTTGGTAAATACTAAACTTAAGTAGAAAGTTAGATGTTTAGTAGAGCTTTTGTTTTTAAGTTATACTGTTCATAGGGGGATATAAATACGCACGCGCGGAACTTTTACAAATTTATGAGAAAGAAAGAAAAAATCTATGGAATCTGCCAAAATGATAAGATGTCGCTGGTGAATACGTCTTAGGATAAACAATGGAGAGCGTTGTTGTTTCAAATAGTTTACAACCAAATGCTCAGAAGGCAATCCTCATATTTTGTATTTGGAACAGCCAAGATGTTTCTTATACATCCATTCGACTATAAAGCATTTGCGCAGTGAGTAATAATGTTATTTAAATGGTTCCCAAAATCTGTACTAATATTATAAATAAGGAAAATTGTGTGTGTGTGTGTGTGTGTGTGTGTGTGTGTGTGTGTGTGTTTATGTATGAAGGGTGATCTCAAAAACTACTCGACCGATTTGATAGCTCTTTCACCATTGAAAAGCTCAATTCATTCTGAAGGAAAAGGGGTTATAAAATACTTATACTTTCATTTCATAAATCAGAAAAACATTAAAAGGGTTTACAAAGCCCTTTTACTTGAATACAAGCACACTGAAGTTATAAAAGGAGCTGCAAAGAAGACCTGGACATTTATGGAGAATGACATGGAGAAGAAAAAATAGTTTATTTTACTCAACAGAATATAAATAGTTACTATATTCCACAGAGTATAAAAACAAAAACTGGTTACATTTCATTGCAAAGGAATATACATAGATGGCTATGATGAAACACTTCAGCAAACACAAGACAAGAGTTTAAAAGGCCACAATCGATCCTATATTTGTTTCTTTAATTGTCACTTAGCAGTAGATGTGTGTGCAATGAAACAGTCTGAGAACCTCTGCACAATCTTTATTCTAATTCTATAAATGTACGTATATGCCGAAGTTTCTGTATGCCAAATAATAACCCTCATGAAATAAAGTTTTTCTTTATTTCCTTTGTATTTATGTTGTATCAAGTTCGTTAGCAGGGATGCTAAATAATTGCATAAAAAGAGTAAACTAGTAAGTTTATAAATCAGTAATCCGATATTTTGTAATTAACAACTGAATAGGTTTATTTTTCTCGACAGTAGCAGACTGTACTTGAGGGATTAAAATATAACCTTCTGTAATTATCTAACAGGTTACTCGATTATTCTGCCGAGGATTTTGCCCAGGACTCTTACAACACCACCACCACCACCACCACCACCACCACCACCCCCAGCACCACCACCACTTGGTTGTATATTCTATACAGCATTTCCAGAACTTGGAAGACTGTCGGGGCTAGGTTAAGGAAGTCGGAGTTCCGCCGATGTTTCACATTCTTTCTTTTTTCTTTTGTTATTAGGAATATCCGGGTATGTAAGAAATTGTAATTTTAAGGGCTCAAAAGGATATTCACCATAAAAATCTTATAGATCACGATGCAGTATCATAAAAGACCGGGGTAAGAAACTAATTAATTAATGCGTCATTGGAGTTTAAAAGGCTACCCGCCAACAAGTAATATAAGCACTGAAGATTACGTTCGTACGATCAGATGAAATACGATATTATATATGTCATCCTCCGTGGTGTAGTGGTTACCATGCTAGCCTCTAGTTCCCAAGGTCGCGGGTTCAAACTCGGCGGAGGGCGATGGAATTTTTCGGGCGTAAAAATCCTTAGCATGACTTCCTTCGGAAGGGGAGTAAAGCCGGTGGTCCCGTGTCCTAGGTTTACGGCACCTAAAAAACCTCAAGCCTGATATAGAGGCCTCTGAGCAAAATTGCCTGTCTTTCACGCCCATTATAGAATGGGACGCTAAGGATCACAGCAGTTAAAGAGCGTCCATAAATAAAAATCAATAAATTAATACGATACAACTTGATCTACAATAAACCATTTTTGTATGCGCTTTCTTAATGCGTAAGCACATCTGCAACGCGTTTCTTTGTAATTTAACCGGACAATGATATGAGAAAGTGTCCAATATGTGGTGAAGCGAGCACGGATGTCCACTGCATGGTATACTGTAATGAAACAAAAACAATGACAGAACAATTTTGGTAACAGAAATGGAAAAATTTCAATAGGAAAGTTTTAATAAGGAAGATTCTAGCTGTAAAAGGGAATGATAAAATATAAACTCTAAGGGCACCTCTAAGGGCCAAAGAGAAATGGATAAGAATGACTACAACAAAGGTGGAACTAAACGCAGACGAAATAGACTAATAATGTAAGCAAGTAGACAGTGAGTCTTCAGTACACAAAAAAAACAGGAGTTGGGTGTACTGAGACCATAGATTAGCATAGATGAATTTATAGCGTAAATAGCATAATATTTTCAAATGTTATTATAGTCTAAAATATATGTAATTTAATTATTGAGAAATATTCGTTCATTGCAATTTAACCAAGTTCCTAAAATAGCATCGATGTTGATAACGCGAAGAAGTAAAAAACGCCATTGCTATTTTTAGCATCATCACTAGCAATAGTATGATTGGAAAGGTGAATTCAGTTTTTCGTATTTGTCTAGAGACAATTTCAAGGAACAGTTGAGATAATGAAAACACGATTTTTAGAAGCCTCATTTGCGACAACATAGTGATGCTGATATAAATTACTGAAATCTGAAGGTATTCACATAATCTTCCACATTTAAAGCACGCTTACGGATTCCTAACAAAAACACAAAGCACATCAATGACATCGTTATGTGTACAATAATGATGTAGTTACACTAATGGACATTAACACCAATTTGTAGTTCACCGTTACAGAAAGCATACAAACATTTGTGTTAGAACAATCAGGCCCGATTATATTATATCTATTTGTTGCATAATTTGAGGTACGTTATGCAGTGTAAGCCGTCCCCATAGCGAGGCGGTAGCGTTGCAGCCCCAGATTCTATTCTCAGCATAGGAATTTTCGCGATGGAGGCCGGTTATAGGGTGCTCTCAACCTCATGAGATTCTTAGCGACCAAATGAGGAGCTATCTGATGAAAAAAAATGGTTTCCAGTCTGAAAAGTCCGCCACAGCTGACCACATGCCACCTCCGTTACTGTAATCTGCCCGTAACGTCCCGTGTAGACGTAGATGGAATGCAGCGGCCAAACTGTAAACCTTGGCCTACAAGTGCTGTACTGCCAGAAATTAACGTTTATGGAGCATAAGTTTTGAGCCTCGAGCTGTATTTCACATAGCAATACACTACTGTTAGGATTCAATTAATTTAATAAAGATGGCCACTGAATCCAAAATGAGACAGACTTACCCTTAGAAAAAAAGAAAAAAGAAACTAACCTTTTTAATTTCTCTACCACGTATATAGAAGGTAGAGAAGGTATCCATAACTGGATACCAAGATTTCACCCATAATACATGTTTTCAGGCCCCCTAAATCGAAAAAAGCATTTTTAGAAAAGATCTGAATATGCATCTGCGTGTGCGTGTGTGTGTGTGTGTGTGTGTGTGTGTGTGTGTGTGTGTGTGTTCGCGCGCCTATGAACAGCATGACTTAAGAATGAAAAGTCGGATAAACACTAAACTCGGTATTTAGTCAGTACCTTCTAAAGATGCGACACGAAGATTTTCAAGAAAATCCCCTCACTCCAAACTACCCTTTACATGTAAGATTTTTCGAAATTTTTTATTTTGTAAAAGTTGGTGTAACGATTTTGATAAAAATACACATGTTTACATGACAAATAAAATGTATATTTTGAATTTTCTCGGAATAGACTTTGAAGTCCTCTTCATTCGGAAGGAATGTTATATAATCTTGTATAACTAGTAAACATTAAGTGATAGACGGAAAGGTAATACACAAGAAATGCCTCTTTAAAGCCTCCCATAGGAAAACTCTATTATCTTGTAGTTTTTATCTAAATGTTTTCAAAGTTATGTCATACACTGATGTACCACAATTGTAAGAATGTTTTAAATTTCATGCCGATGTGTTTAATGTTTTTTGGCAAACATTGTATTTTACTTTTTTATGATAATCAGGTGTTCCAAACAATGCAGAAATCCCAATTTTAAGAAAATAAAAATACTTCCATATTATTTAAATACCTATATATAGAGCTAGCAACAGATTTTTTTCACTGTTCTGTTTTTTTTTTCGAGAAAAAAAATATTTGAACCTTTAAATATAATCAGTTTAATAATTTATCCTCAGAGGTCGAATTAATTATGTAACATCTTGAGGAATTTCAAAGTGTAGGAAAAACTATATATCCTTTTTTACTTTCTCTACTACGTATAGTAAGTAGGGGAAGTATTGTATTCCACCCAAAAATTCGATACCGAGATTTCACCGGAAATATATGTTTTGAGACCCCCTGAATCCAAAAAGAGCATTTTTGGAAACATGTCCGTGTGTGTGTCTGTGTGTCTGTGTGTCTGTGAACAGCATAACTCAGAAACGAACAGTGGGATAAACACCAAACTTGGTATTTAGGTTCAGTATCTTCCAGAGATGCGACACAAAGGTTCTCAAGAAAATCCCCCTACCCTTTACATGGAACATTTTTCGAAAATTTTAATTTTCTCAAAAACGGCTCTAACGATTTTAATTAAACTATCATATGTATAAGATATTGTCATGACAAATAAAATGTATATCTCGAATTTTCTGACAATGTCTCCAAAAGTGTTCTTCATTATGAACGACTTTTTCATCTGGTAAACCATAAGAGATAGACAAAAGTTTACTACACGAAAAATGTAGATCGCGTTAAAATACACAATTTATGTCATATACATTTCTTTTGTTGAGTGAACCGTTTGCGAGATGATGCTTGTTATTACCTTAAATTTTCCAATACTTATACTTTTTCTCAAATTCGTTATTCATTTTTTTATGTCATGGACATGCAAAGAGAATGGAATGCGCCACATAGCAACCAGCGTTAAAATATTTGTCTATCGCTTAAAACTTACCATATTCCCCTTGCATCTACAAGAAAATTATCAATAAGATTGACATCTCGATATCTCGATTAACATGAAGCATATGGAGATTAAGCATTTGTAAAAATAGTTTGTACAAGAGTAGAGAAAGTCATGTGAGTGTAACACATCAGATTTTTAAGTTCATTCTGCTGAAATTTGATTACAAACTACATCGTGTGGAACATTTCAATGCGCAAAATGTAAAAAAAAAAAAAAAAAATAATAAATAAATAAATAAAAAATCACAGTCGAGTAAAAGATATTAGAAGTTTATAAAAAGCCATTAGGATGGGTGTTCCTTAGCATTTAACCCCTGAGTAAACGAGTTGGGTATGTGAGACCCGGTCGGAAAGATTTCCTTAATTTTCTCAGAGATGGAATAAGCTGTCGATCTCAGTCTTATTGTACCTTCCTGCCCGAACATGTTCAGTAGCTGTGCAGGCTTGGAAGAGATTTACTGCGTGTGCATTCTCTAGTGTGTGTTGTGCGTCTGTAGTACCCCACACCTACAATATGTAATTTTTTGCATGGTTTCTTTATCTCTTGCTTTGTTATAATTAAATATGATTCTTACAAATTGTATAAAGAATAAAATATTCTAGAATTATGCTATAATAATATGAAGCTACATAAATGTAATTTTATTTATGACAGTAATATAAGATTTATAACATTTTATAAGTATTGGTTTCTTCCTTTGATAAAAAATAATTACTTTGCATCGCCTTTTACATATAAATTTGTTGTAGTTTTATTAGTAACTTATTTATTTACATTTTTACCCTTTCACACACATATATATTTATTTATTTTATAGGTCCAGAAGAATGGAATTTAATGGCCTTCGTAATCCACAGCACATGAACGGGGTGTTATTAATTTTAGAAGAACCACCATCGGAGGATGATATATTAGATAATTGTGATTCTGTTGCAGATGAAGATTATGCTATTCACAGTGACCATAATACAGATCTAGCAGATGATGAATCAGAAGAAGAAAATCCACCTTCCTCTACTAGTAGACATAATTATTTTCTTTGAAGAGATAGTGAGAGAAAATGGATGAAATAGGCCGCAATTGCAAATTTTCGAACCAGAAGAAATAATATTGTAAACAAATTGCCAGATGTAATTGGTACAGCAAAAGAAGTAAGAAATGTTGCTGACTGCTGTAACTTATTTTTCATAGATGAAACAATAGGACTAATTGTTTGATATGCCAACATGCACATGTCTGAAGTATCTTCTGGATAAAAGGATTCTTCTGATTATACACCTACAGCTGTTACAGAAATCAAAGCTGTAATTGGATTGTTTTATGGCATGGATTTCATGGAAGTAGGTTGAATATTCAGGATTTTTGGAATACCGATAGCTATGGCATTCAGATGGTTCAGATTTCTTTCGAAATGTATTCGTTTTGACGACATGCGGATCAGAGAACAGAGAAACAGATAGACAAGTTATCAGAGATAAAAGAAATTTTTGATCTGTTCAATGAAAACTTGAACTATTTTATTGAAAAACTGATGACATTAAATTAAATATTGTCATTTAGAGGAGGCTGTAGCTTCAAGGTGTGCATCCCATCAAAACCGTGTAAGTACGGAATAAAAGTGTTTGCTCTTGTCGATGTAAGTGCAAGGATACACTATACTTACAATCTACAAATCTATTGTGGCAAAAAACCAGAGCGCCCATATATAAATGCTAGTTTCAAACCTGCCGATGTTGCGGAGAGAATGTGCACCTCTGTGTTTGGAATCGCAAGGAATCTGACAATTGGCAATTGGTTTTCATCATATATCATTATCAAGACGATGAAGACTGATTACAGTATCACAATAGTCGACACAGTTAGAAAGAATAAACGAGAAATGCCATTACAGTTTGCTACTTCCAGAAACAGAAAACCACGCAGCAGTCTGTTCGGCTCTCAAGACGACGTTACCCTTGTGTCATACATTCCAAAGAAAGGAAAAACTGTAGTTTAATTTTAATTTATGGATATCGCTTACAAAAGATATGATATCACAGTGGAGATGCGAAAGCCCGACATTATCACTTTCTGTAACGCAACCAAGGGCGGCGTAGACCGTAAATTAAAGAATGGCTTCATATAGGTAGAATGTTGCAAGAAATACTCAATGGTAGACAAAAGTATTATTTTACGCAATGCTGAATATAGCAGGCTTCAACTCATACTTGATTTTGAGATCAAGCTATACGGACGCTGCAGAAATTAGGAAAGCATTTTTTATAAAATTCATGATTGATCTGACTCAAGAACAAATAAAAGAAACGGCCAATATCAGTGCTTGCCTAAACACATTCGTTCTGCTGCAAAGAAGATTATGGAGGAACTTCAGTTCAGATAAGATTCAAGTAAATGAAGAAGACGTGTTTATTGCAAAGATAGAAAAACAAGATACTCGTGCAAACGGTGTAATAAGTATTTATGTTTCGTACATTCTATTTTTATGTGCAAAGACTACGTAGATGATCAATGATTACGTATTCTTCTTGTTTGTATTTGTGATCATATTTATTTGAATTCCATTTCCTTTTTTTTATAAATTTGTACAGTTAATCAGAGTTATCTAACTATGTTTGTTATATTTTCAAGATGATTTTCCAAACAGCAAGAGTAGTCAAAATAATGATTCGCATTCATATTATTTAATGCATATTTTAGCACATAATAGAAAAAAACATAATTGAAAATATGTTCTCATTTCTTAAAATAAAAAACAAACATGGAACCCTCAGACCCAACCCGTCCATTTATGAAAACGTTTTTCACCCGTTCACTCACGGGTTAAATCGTTACGTGATGAAGCCTTGATGGGCTCTTGAGAGTTGAAAGTATCTTTTGGACATAAAAGCTAATTTTTGAATTTTTGAAACGTTTGACCAAATTTCAGCTGTGGGTATCCTTAAAACACAATTTATTTCAAATAACCTTTATTTGTGGCATAAGCATTTCCGAGATATCCGTTATTAATAGTTCCAATTGTTCATTACTTGGCCATTCTTTAAATTCCTTTAGTCGTCTCTGGCCATTGCATGGAAACACTATGGAATTTTAAGGCCAGCATATAGCGTCCAGTTCTTAAACATTTGACTATCGCCGTTTCTTTTGTATCTATAACGAAATGTGCAATGTAGCTATTTCTGCAAAAGTTTATTTGGATTAGTGTACTAGATAGAAAAATAAGTTTAGTAAGGATAGTTTGTATACCCATAATAAGCGATAAAGGGTAGGGAAAGTCCTGTAAATGTAATGCATCAGACTTTTTATTTATCTATTCTATGCATGCTGTAAAAAACATACACAGATCACGCTTAATTGTGTTTGCATTTTTGCAGGGAAAATAGTTGTTATATCTGTTTCCTGTTTTGGATTCAGATGCACCATCTGTTCCTTCGTTTTGTTTAATTGCCGGCTGTCCATTTTCCTGGTGAAGTCTGTATAAGAAATTATTTAGCCAAGATCTTCAGAACAGCCTTCAGAGCTGTAAGAGCGAGTCATTTTCTGATTTTATGCATTCGAGCTAAAATTTTTTCATCAACAAAATTAGATAGTGGTAGTGCCTGTGTTTCCTATTCGTAAGGTCTGGGTTCAAATCCTGTGCATCAGCTAATCTGACTGGGGTTAATTTGTGATTTCCTTCAGTCGTTAGGTAAATACCGGAATAAATATCTCAATACCGGTTCCAAAGTTCCACCCATAGATAAAATAAATAGAACAAAATAGATTGCCCTCTATCAAATGTTACTCAAGCAGATAGAAGAGGAAGGTCACTAAGCAACTTGCCATTTGTTCAGCATCATGCTAGCTCTACGCGCGCTCCAAAAACAGTAATTTCGTGATTCCAGAGTCCAAATTTCTATTAAATGAAGCGAAACAAATAAATGTCATAGAAAGGCAACAAAGCCACTAAGGTTATCTGTCACCAAGTTCCCCAAGCAAAAGGGAACTGGGGAGCCAAGGCGATATTATGACACCCACTGTCTCATATGAATCAGTGGACCTATACTGAATACGAAATGAAAGCTACTTTAAACATAAATACAATAAATATTTAAAGAATAGTTTAAGTTTCTAATACGCTTATTATTAGATCTTGTATTTTGTGAACTTATTACTTAAACGTTAAATGCTGAAGCTTTTCGTTTGTCGCATTAAATTTAGAATTACCTAATAAAATGAAAACAAATGGAAACATGGTTTTCTGGCTTCTGTTTATCTGTGTATTGGTTTTCGTCTCAATCGGACAATACTTCCCTTTTGAGTTGTTTTTAAACGTATCTTATTTGTTATATTCTCTTCCATTGTACATAATGCCTTTTACAGCTTTAGCTTTCAGTTTATTATATTATATTTGTCGTCCTATCCATCTGTTATCTATCATAAAATTCTGCAGACTGCCTCTGCGGACGAGTGGTCAGCGCTTTGGCCTCTCAATCCAGAGATCCTGGGTTCGATTCCTGATTGGAATCGAATTTTTCCTTAACTACAATTATTTTCTATACCCACAGAGTCTCCAAGTGTGAATGTGGGAGTGAATGTACAAAAAAGCTGATAAAACCAATGTTAAGAAACCTTATAGTTCAGCGAGTAATAACACCTCAATTGTTTTTCAAGTCAGAAGCTCCCAGCTCCCGATATGAGCGAAAACGTTAATTGGGCATACACAAATGAAAAAATAAAAAAGGTGCAAAATGCAATTTCAATTATACATTTCAAATCAGATCTATATTTTACACCCGCATAAACATTTGCTAACGGTCAAAGTTTTAGTGAACTTAATTGCCGGTTTTATGTTTGTTTTGCTATTAATGCTGCTTCAGTTTCTTCCGCAGTTATACTTGACAATTAGTTATTCAACTAATAATTGTTTTGTCATAGAGTGCCCACAAGATAGTTATAGACAATAGGCGGAATTAAACAAACAAATAAAAAATCTTAATAGACAATCTCAATATCACAAAACTAAGAGTGCAAAGTGGATTATCGACCAGTCATTTCTTTAATACGGATATAAATCTAGTCAAATTCACTGAGCGGGAATTCTTCGTGAGTTTCTTTTAACATTCCCAAAGCAAGCAATTGTTGTCACCATTTAGACTTGAATCATTTTACTTTGCGAGCAACCAGAAAATGATGACATATTGAGAAATTATGACATTGGGGCAAAGTAGCATTTTTTTAAACTTCATATTGAAAAAGAAGATCGTGTCCTCGATGTTGGATAAAGATTAGTTTTGAATGTAGATGTTTGATGACTAGGTCTGTTCGACCTTAAAATTCTTACATGATTTGGGTTTAAACCGGCGTGAGCCAGGTTGGTTTCTATCTTTAATTATGTTAAGTATTTATTAATAGTATGTATACTATACTATATTGTATGAGAAGTGCATTGTTATAGAATCGAAGAATAGTTTGAAAAGACAAGACTAAGTCGAGTCTTTTCTATTTCCGAGATTCTGTTATGCATTTCATACACATGTATTCCATACTATTTTTTGTACAATCCTGTATTTTATTATTTTTAATGAATTATGAATAAAAACAATTTCTAATGAACTTATAACGCCACCTTGGATTTCGGGTAACGCAATGCTGCTAATTCAATGACTATAACTAATATGATGGCTTAGTAAGATGCCATAATTCAGGAGGCTTTGAATCAATTGATTGATGGTTGATGCCGTGACTCAAAGACGCTGTTTGAAAACAATAATATGGACGATAATAGGACTCAGTATTTCAAGAAGAGTTTGAAGTCGATTATTAAAACGTAGATATTGAGGAGGCATGGAAAATTGATTCCATAAAAATCTAGAATAAGTTTAAAGTGTATATTCACCTTTAATTACAGCTAATTAGTTTTCAACAATGTTTAAATAACATGTTATACTGTTCGAAGTGTGTCCTTGTGCTAATACGGTTATTAAAATATGTAAATTAAGATTTCAAGTATACTTTACTTCCCACCCTAATGCATATTTATGTATCTACGTTCACCAAATTTATGTTGGTGCATATACGTTTCCTTGGCAGCGAATTCATGTGTTAGAATTCTAATTTCCTTCTGTGTAAATATCATCGGGAAGACTTAGATGGTGCAGAAAATTACCTTTATAGGTCCCAATATCCTTTTTGTAAACGAGGTATTTCATAAGTACTTTCCGAAAGCTAATATACTGAGAAAACATAATATGCTTGCTTCAGATTACAGATAGAAACTGGTGTATTTAATTGGTTTGTAGATTTAGAACACGTAATACTCTAGTACATGGAATAATTTAACGAAGAATATAATCAGGCAAAGTAAGTTTAGAATCAAAAATTATGTTCAGAAATTCAGCTTGCCAGTTCAGTTCATTAGAACCGTTCTTTAATGCGAATGATATACATTACCTATATTCACCATTAAGTTTATAAACGTTGACATCGCATCAGCTGACCATTTCATTTAAGGAACTTGCATCAGAACGCTGAGTTTATAGATATCATGGACAGTGGAAAGCAATGCCATATTTTTACACACAATTTGGACTTGCGTTCTATAAATATTTACATCTAACGCAAGGTCAGAAATTTTCTCTGTGATTTTCTTCTTAATGAAAAGTTCTCTTCTGATTTCGTTTTGCTAAGTGTCAATCCATGGCTAGTGTATTTGGTACTACTATCGGATATAATGAAAGCTGACAGAATGTGAACTAGCAGAATTTTATGTGGATTAGAGAAAAAATATTTTTCAAGCCACGCATAAGGAATTGATTGTCCCGTTTTTTATAAAATGATTTTACAATGATCTATAGGTTTTTTATGATAAATACTCCCCTTTAGCCCTTATATAATTATAATTTTTGACAGTAGCGATTATTGCTAATAATGGATAAAAATGCCCTGATGCTCACGCAAAAATAAGTGAAACATCGACGGAATGTGCGACTTCCTTAACCTCTTCCCGACAGTCTTCCAATTCTGGAAATGATCGATAAACTTTTCTCACCTCACAGAACTAATATAGATGTTTACATTGTTCTAAATTTGTAATCAGCTGTAACATAAAGCTGTGTGGCAAACGTGTACAATATTAAAACGTTGTATGCTCTAGTCAGGAAAAGTGTCCCATATTGATAAACAAGCTAATATTGAAGGTTATTCAACTGTAGTATAAATGTTTAATAGGCAGCTTAAGATTTAGTGCAAATAAGTTATATTATTCAACATTTTCATAATTCTTGTCGTTATGAGCAGAGTAAAAATCTTGTTTTATTGCCTTCTCAAAAATATCTGAGACCTGAAACTTTCTCATACAATTACTTATAAGTGTGTTTACCTAAGTGTGTTTAAAACCTGGGAAATGAACAGTTAAGGTTTTTTAATACTACCTTAAAGATTTAATGTATTCTGCTGCAAATTAGAACCAGATTGACTTGCCTCAACTGTATAATTGGCAATTCCAGTTTCCCTCACTACTTCAATGCAAGTCCAAGAACAGTGTTTCTCTAGCAGTTACAGCAGTTATTGACGATGTGTGCCAGAATGTGGTCTGACAGATATGCATATTCCTTCCCTATGCGGAATGCATTCGCTTACTTAGCTGAGTCATCCTCCGTGGTGTAGAAGTACCATACTAGCCTCTAGTACCCGAGATCGCAGGTTCAAACCCGGCGGAGAACGATGGATTGTTTTTCAGGCGTAAGAATTCTTACCAGGGCTTTCTTCAGAAGGAAGTAAAGCCGGTGATCCGTGTCGTAGATTTACGGTATGTAAAAAAGCTCAAGCCTGATAGAGGCTCTGAGAAAAATTTCCAGTCTTTCAAGCCCAGTACAGAATGAGACGTTAAGGACCATAGTAGCTAAAGAGCGTCATAAATAAAGCTCAATTTTATTTCACCTAGCTGAGGTACGATTTGATAACGTCTTTGCTTTCCGCCACAAGCTTCCTGTCATACTTTTACGACATTCATGAGCGTCTTTGCTTCAAGCATCATGAATTTTAACGAAGGTTTTCGTGGGTACTATAGATAGCTTGGAAATTGTTTCTATTTTATCGCCATACACTTTTATGAGTAATAGCCCCAAATACAGTGATGTTTCCCCAACTTTCGAATGACTAATGTAGTAATTTATATTTTGGAGAAATTTAGTAAAATTATAACTTTCATTAGATAAGATAAGTTAATGAGGTCCGGGAGAACCAGGTCCTACTACCTTTATGGCAGGGCTAGCTCTTGGGGATCACAGTATCTCTTGCTGCTCTGGACCACCGCATACCCGTCTCTTCTCGAAGTCGTAATCCCATCGTAATTGTGGACGCTCTCTGCTCCTTTTTTCTTGTCCCGAGTTCCAGTACCCCATTGGTATAGGCCACCTGTCTGACCACATCCTGCTTAATCCTGTGTCTTTTCATCTCCACTTGATCTGTGCTGTGGTGGTAGGAGGCTGCATCTTCTAAAACGCTCCTTTTCCATATCTCGTAATTTTTCAGTGTATTTGACACTGACATCGAGTATTTTTCTTCCCATTTTCCTGTTGTTTTTTGAACTTCTAGGTCTGGAAGCGTTGGTATGATGCAAGTATTTAACTATATTCCTGAATTTGTAACAGGTGACTCTTATTTTTCGTCTTAGTTCATTGCCTGATTTTCCTGTTAGACTGTTTGTCCCAGATGTACTGCAGTATGTACACCTTTGCGTAATTTAACTAAAGCTTTCTGTAAATACTTTTTATCCTTTAGCACCTGGCCTTTCGTAAACAATATTATGTGGGAGGATATTCGTTCATATCGCAAAAAATTATAACCTTGTTAGCGACCAGGTTTTTTGTCCGTAACACGCGAGAATTTAAAATAATAAGAGCCACACTAGCTTGAGTTTTCTTATTGAGAAGTTCAAACTCCTTTAAAAGTCAATAGAAGAATTCTTGATACATTACTGTTCGCAGACTCATAAGAGCCACACTAGCCTGAGTTTTCTTATTGAGAAGTTTTCTGTAGTCTTGCGATTCTGGCCCCACGTTAGGGCGACAATTTGCGGTGGTATGTCGGTTCTGTGGTTTTATGTGGCTATTTTATGGTACAGGATTTGTAGGAATGGTCCTGGGTTCGGTACTAGCTCAGGGTGCTTTGCATGGATCTTGCATCTCGGGTTAGTGGTGAATACGACTGTTTGTTTTCCTGCTCGTTTATTTACCGTCACCGTTTTAACATTTTATTCCTGCTATTACTTCGACACACACACGTGCGCTTTCTTATTTATTACATTTGATATCATTGCGCCTATCCGATGTCTTCTAAACATTTTCTGCCAACCATCTCTAAGGAACTACCACGACCAAGTGTGTATTCTAAACTTTCCTACACATTTTCCTAACAAATATCTCCAAGGAGCTACAACGGCCAAGTGTGTATTCTAAGCTTTTCTGTTTCTCTATTTGAAACGCTCTATCTCCCCATTCCACTGTCACCCATTTCTACATGTCTGCGTTCCAGCAACCTAACGGGACACTTAAAAATAGAGGGAAAAACCACCCGTTTCCGGCCACTGATGGCCTTGTCTCTCTCAACCCATATTTCCACTTACAGTAATATTCGCTTTTCCAGTTTTATTAAACACTATCCTTACTGTTATTGATATTTATTCTCCCTATGATCTTAATTTTATTTTACTACTCAAAACAACTGCTTCAAGTTCAAACTTCTTTAAAAGTCAATCGAAGAATTCTTGATACATTACTGTTCGCAGACGCATAAGAGCACAGTAGCCTGAGTTTTCTTGTTGAAAAGTTCAAACTCCTTTAAAAGTCAATCGAAGAATTCTTGATACATTACTTTTCGCAGACTCAGAAGATAACGCACAAAAGTCAATGCAAAAATTGAATAATATTTCAAAGTAATGTGATCACTAAATATCAATGGAATAAACTAAAATATTGGCTTTTAGGAGCACATGCTTTGAGATAAAAAGGTAGTGCTGCTCTCCAGCAGCGAGTGATTATAATTATATTCTATATATTGTATAATATATTCATACATTAAACACAAAGAAGTTATGTAAAAACACTGCCTGGTAAAATAAAACGAACTTATAAAAATGATAACAAAGCAGCATTACTAAACGTTGACTGGAATTCTAATGAAGACCTAAAGGAAGAAAAGTAGATGTTGACGAAATGAAATTTTTACGGCATACGGGGGGCTATGAACTTGTAGAAAAAAAGAAAGAAAAGAACAACTAACATCATGAGATGATAATAGAAATCTTAAACGAAACTATTATAAGATATAGGCAGTAATAGAAGAAACATGTGTAAAGGGCGGATATAAATAGAGATCCAAACCTGCTACGAATTTATAAAGCATTTGGAAGTAGTAGTATTGGAAGACCTATAATGCGATGGTCGGACCAATTATCGTGAAGACGAAACAAATCATTGAGGTTTATATCGTGGTACTGTTGGTGGTGGTGAATACACGATTTCTTTCCATTTTTTATCTCGATAACCTATCCTCCTAACGTTAGGTAATTAGACAACATTCCTTAGGCTACGCATGATATCATCACACGTCGAAAACATTGAATTTAATAAAATGTGATCCGCGCCTTTATTTGTATAGTTAGTTTTACAGAGAGAAACAAAAACGAATGTTCCAGTGAAGTTATCCTTTCTTGGCTTTTAAAGATAGATAACTTCAAACCATAACTGAATATTCTTTCTCACAAATTTAGATATTTGTACGCCACATACGTCAACTGGTGTACTAATTTATCCATATGGAAATTGTTATTTTTAAATGATTACTCCTTAGTTCACCCAGAATTGTCAACACATGGCTTATTTGTATTGTAATATTTAGTTTTAATTGAATCGTTGTACATTTATTATATCAATTAAATTTAAAGGAACTCCTATTATTTATGTAGTATTCGAACAAAGAGCGCCAAAGAAAATCTCACTGCACCTCTCGTCTATGTCACATTATTTATCTTTAAACGTGGCTTGCGAAGCCATGGCCATTTTATTGGTTGCTTTGGGCCACGGTGCAAGGGTGCGTCACTCCTTACAGTTACACCAATACACCAGTTAAATAGTTACACCAATAACCACAACAAAGGTTACAAAATGGCGTAGAAAGGAAATATATGTTTACGCTCTCGATCGTATTGGTTAAAAGAGAAAGAGGTAGAGAGTGCATTCAGTTTGTCATACCTTATCGGCTAGTGTAGGGCACACCTTTGAAAGGGTTAAAAGCTAAGGGAATGAGCGCCCAGGTTAGCGAAATGTAGAATGTGTAGTGTGAGAAGATTTTCAGAGGGTGCAAGTTAAAGCTTGAATCGTATTCATTAAATACATAGCAGGGCAGCACTTTATAACAAAAAATAAACAGAACTGTATTCTTACAGGGGTATTAATACTTGTTGCTGCATAGAAGCAAACATAAGTAAGTAATAAGTAAATAAAGCAGCATGCTTTCCCTCTAATTCAAACTCCAATTCGTTAATATACGTTTACTAACATATTGCTGATCATAGGAATACAACAGGATTATAGACATTATGTATATAATATTTGGTAAACCATATACATATGGATATTTATCTCTAGTTAATTATAATTAAAGAGTAATTTGCATTTAGTAAACGAATATCATCATCTGCTGATGTTTTACCAGAGTGCCCATTTTCTGACGAGTATGTAGATCGTCTTCCCCACTTTCCTAGAATACTTTCATCCAGTAATTTTCTATAAAAACACTTATATGCACTGCCATTTCATTTGCTGTAACAGTGCGGCCACATACCCACAATACGTCTACGAGTAATTTCGCTAGTATATGATATGACTGGTTCTGAGACAATAAATATGTTTTGGTTTCAGTAACACCAGAAAGGCAAAGGCATCAACCTCCCCTCTTTTCCCCCTTATTGCTGTGTTATCAAACCACCACGCTCTGCGATGGGTAAAATGGGCACGCCTCAGAAGACCCCAGAAAACGATACAAAATCCGCCGAAGATTTTCTTTGGCGCTCTGTGTACAACTAATTTAGCTTTACCTTGTAAAGCAGCTTAATACAGTTTAACGTGCGGTTGATATACGTATTCCTCAATAGATCCTATTTTTCACGGATTTGGTTTATAATGAATACATTACCTTCCGAAGATCCTTCTTACTTTAAGAGCAAGTATTATTTCATTAATCCTGCAATTTTTTTAATCTTCTGTATGTATATCTGTTTTCCAGAAAGCGTTGCTTAGGAACGACAAAATATGTAGATCTATAGAACACAAGGAAAGCCAAGAATCCATCCAACTTGCCCTACGTTGTCTCTCTCAACAGCATCAAGAGTTCACTTGCTGGTAAGTTCTCTCTAGCTTAGAACTCATTAAGTTTTCAGGAATGAAAAATGTTTAAACTGTCATAGAAATCTTTAATATGTTATTAAATATTTGAACATGGAAATTTATTCTGAAGTTGGAGTTTAGGAATCATTTAAGTTATTTTTATGATTGTTAAATAACCATTCAAATTCTGAATGTTCTTACTCTTTTATTTCTTCAACTGATGATATTTATTAAGATTTCATGGCATAAGTGGTGAAAAACTTTTCATGAAGTATAAAAACATTATTTTATGGAAGAAAATTACGTAATTAACTTAATATCACTGAACCGATATAATGGTATGTAATGAATATTTTCTGCATAGAAATAATTACATCATTTTAGAAGCAATCGGAGCTTTTTGCAAATTAAATAGCAGTTAAACATTCTGAAAATTAATAAATTTAGAATCATGAAACTTTGCATGATGTGTGTTATCTATAAGCTTAATTCATGAAGGACGGGGGAGAAAAATTATTCATAATCCAAAAGATGTAATTTAAAATGTTACGTGTGATCTAAGAGTTTCAGTCCCACTTTCAAGTTTCAGGCTGGAAATGGAATATCAGTCTTGCCCAGCCCCATACGTTCTTGTCAATTTCAAGCCATTCTCCACAAATGTGTCTATTTGTAAGAAAACTATATAAGCAAACCTCTGAGCAGTGGCGTAGCCTGATTATCAGACTCGGGTATGTAATTCAGCGTATATTGTAAAATTCATTAAAATGAGACCCAAACTAAACAGAATTGTCCGTATCAGTATATTTAATCTCAGCTAGATAATATGTAGTGTAAATTAGATATTCATTATACAATTTAGAATTATTACCTAGTAAGTTCATTAACGCATGCTTGGTACACTGGAAGGTAGTTTAATAACATACTTTAGGATCATGATGTTATCATTATGTTATTATGTTTATTTGAACAATGAAAGTTAATAATACAGACAGCATTATTCAAAAGAAAATCTCTTTCTGTCAGAGCTTACACCTGTAAAGCAAATAAACCTCTCCAACATTTCCGTCAATAGTTATGTATCGTAAAACGGTCGTCAGGAGTTTCATCTAATATCAGTGAAACAAACAAGGTAACATAAATTTCCTTAATTTCATATGTCATGACAGCACTCACACTTGAAATTAAGCCATTCTCAATATCAGGCGAAGTTGCACGAAAACAGTCGATTTTCCAATGTTCTTTCAGAGAGGGATCATATACTGGTAATCCATTTAAATGCTCAATATAGCTACCACTGTTTAAAGATCCTTCATTCTCATTGTAACCACGAAGAGCAAATGCTTGTTTTCCTAAAAAGCATACGGCCTGTATAAAGTGAGAAAGTAAAACTCTATTCTTTTTCACTTCACTGTTCGTTGTTCAACTGAGAGCTTATACTGACTATTCAATGAAAATCCTATTCTGGGAGTTTTCCCGAAGATTTTTAGTTGTTTTTCACATATTACATGATTACAAGAATAGTTGTATTTTTTTTGGTTGCCTTATAAATGTTGTTTAAATCTTCATAACCACTGGAATTCCAGATACATTTTTCATTTGAAAAAAAAGACATGAGCAACAAAACAGTTTAAGGTTTTACAACCGCACAGCCATGACTCACCTTCATAAACTTTGATGTTGAAATGCCTTACACATTTTCTAATGTTAATTGTAATATTGAGTGCGGGATTTGAAGGACCTGTTTTAATTACATCTTCCTTTTCAGGGAAATTTAATGACTGAAAGTTTCTTAGCTAGTTTGCAGATCACATAACAGTTTGTTTCCATTTTCGCTGCTACAACCGCAATGAAACAATGTACTGTTTGCTATTGTAGCTGTTATCCGCCTCGTGACCTCTCAGATGTACACTGCCTGTGTACATACCTTCCTCCAGAATCCGCGCAAATCTTAACCTACATTTGCTTTGATAGTGAGTAACCAAGTGTCCAAAGCTAGCTCAAGTTTTCACAATTGAAGAAACACACATACAACAAACAAAGATTCGCGATTTGCTCTCTATTCACGTTTATAAGCGCAATAGTATGAGCATGATTTTTAACACGAGATGTACTCCAACTCGCCACATACCATGGGTCAAGCACATAACACCAGTTTCCTCCAGCTGACGGCAGGTGTCGTTGACCAGAGCTTTATTTCAATGCCATACTGCGTTCAAGTTATCGCAGCATGGCGCGAATTCAAATCATAACATTTAAGAAACCTCGATTTTTAATAGCATTAGAACGATTGTGTACCACAAAATTATAATGAACTCCAATTATGCCCCAGTTTGTGGAAAACTATAGGGTACCTATGTAATGCATCTCTCACATCCATTGACGCTACGCCCCTGGCTCTGAGTAACATATTTCAAAACGTTTGGCAACTTTTTTCCAGATTTTGAGACAGTTGAGAGTTTAATTACTTTATTACTGTGTTTATACCTTGTATTTCCGTGCCATACTTATTGTATCCTTGTTACATGCAATTTTAAGGCTACATACGGCCATTTAAATGGCTCAATAATTAGGATTATTTACTAAATTAACCTTCAAGTTGGTACAATTTCTGTTTTCAAAGTGTCCTACATACCAACCTTTAATTTATATGACTTAAATATTTTGGAAAATTGATACATAGTTTTGGACATTGCAGTAAAAAAATAACAATTCTTGGCTTTGCAGTAGTAAATTGTATTTTGTATCTTTTTCCTCTAAGGCCGATTCAACTAATTCCATTGATTGCCTTGCGTTTCAAAGTTTTACATTTTTAACCATATGGACCTTGTTTTGATACGGATTGTACCAGCTCAGTGGCGATTTGGTAACATGTTGGTTTATTATCAGCCTAAGTTTCTAAAAGGCTGAAACGATAGGAATTACGTTTGGAGTAATAAATCCTCAATAACACTTTCTGGCATCTGATGGGTTTTCATTTTAATGTAATGTCTAAGTTTTGAAAATTGAATCAAGCTTTCAACACTCAATTCCGCGGTCGGAATTGTAATCATATGTCTTTGGTTTTCCAAGTCGACGCTCTACTATTGAACTAGCGTGACAATGCATCAAGATTCGCTCACCTGAGTCACATCTACTCCTCTGATTAACTTCTAGGCGATCTCAATGACTCGCAGATGCACCTTCAAGTGCAATTTTAATTTCTTGTTCTCTGATTAACCTCACTATTAGGGTTATTTGTGTGTAATCTGTCCTCAGTACGGGCATTTTCACGGAGAGGCAGGTGTCTCGAAATTAGAACCTCTTTAAATTTCAGAAGCATTAGATATTGCAGGATTTTTACGTATATTTCTAAGCGGCAATATGATGGTATAAGAGCTGCTTGTTTTGTTAAAGGATGTTACTAAAGAAGCTAATTTATATGTTAGAAGACATTTATAATGCTTAAATATTGAATTATACACAATTTTTACTAATCCTAGAAGCTCTGCAATAAAATAAATCCAGTAGCTTATTCCTGTTCTATTTCTCTATCCTTCACCTAAATCATTGGAAGTAATGTAGTCAACCCAATACACGAGGTGAGTTTTTTAAATAATCACCGAGAATTAGTATTTTTAAAAATAACAAAATATTATCTTCCAAATACTGTATTATCATACCATACCTCACATCACCTCCATATAGTCACCATAGTCACTACCATAGTGCCAGCATGGGCACTTGTCTTTAACGGGAAATCAGTTTTTTTATGTCTCAGCCAAAGAATTATACTGAAGTGATGAAAGCCAAGTCTGCATTTATTCTTTCACAGCATCATCGTCGAAATATTTTCCAGCAAGGAATCTCTTCACATGAAGAAACAGACGAAACGGTGTCAAATCCAGACTGTAGGGAGGTTGGTCGAATTGTTCCCAACCAGATGATGCGATCAGATCTTGAGTTTGTTTGGCTGTTTGTGGCCGAGCTTTGTAATTCATTATTTCCCCATAAACCTCACATAGTTGGCGCTAATATTTTCTGGCGTAACATTTCTCGCATTCGAAAAACGAATCACTGATCTGACTTTTCACAGTTGGCGTGCCGTTGGGTTGTTTTGAACATTTCGAAACGTTCTAGCAACAGGAAAACACAAAGTGACGATTGCTCACAGTTGCTTCCTAATGAATAGACGAAGTGATCGCGCTTGCGCAAAATCACGCCTGCAGCACTGCAGTGCCAAAATACTAAAACGGTATTTACTTTAAAAACACTCGTCGTGTATAATAGTGCGGACTATTTAAGTTGAGGCTGTGTAGTATCTCCAAAACTAAGCGTTGCAGAAAGAATTGTCTTGAATAACTTTTCTTGGTATTACGAGGGGAAATTCAATGCCGCTAATCGTATTTTATTTGAAGGAAGTTGGTGGTAGTCATTTTAGGATAAATTTAAATTGATCCTAATTGTAAGTTCCCACTAAAAAAATTAAATTGACCCTAAAATGACCATCAAAAGTCTTCCAAACATAACGCGACTAATGACATTTACTTTCCCCCATAATATCAAGCAACTTTTATGAAAGACATTTCTTTCTACAACGCTTAGTTTTGGAGATATTGTACAGTCTCAACTTAAATGATCCACCCTGTATATAATATACTTGTTTTTAGATGTCTGAAATAAATCCAATTTAAAGCAAAATCCTTACTTCATGTGACTCTCTGCTAAAGCAGGTAGATGAACCATTGCAGTACACAATAATTGTATGTGTAAGAAAGAGACAGAGAGGGAGAGAGAGAGAGCATAACTCAAAAAACGGAAAATAAATAAATAATTGTACTTATTTCCAGCATCTTTCAAGGATACAAGGCGGAGGTTTATTGAAATTCCACACAATAAACAACACCTTATGTTGCAAAATTATGTTAATTTTTGTTCTTAAAATGATTTTGATTAATATAAAACGAATTAAATATATCGGTTGACATTTCTGTAAACACTCCATGAAGTTCCTTTTTTAATTAATATACCTGTGAAAATTGTAAGAAATAGACAAAAATGTAATGCTGTAAAATATATAATTTATGTCCAATAACAATATTTTTAGCGTTAGAATTTTCCGAGGTGCCCGTCACTATGTATTTAAGTTTTACTATGTTGAAGTTAGGTGCCCTGTAACACGTTTGGAAGTATTTGTCTTCATCTTTGGCCCTTTTTGCATTTCATCCTTTATTATGATCTCGATGCTGTCAAAATTCTAACTGTTTCGTATATCATGCCAGATCACACTTTGATCAAGAAATATTTTAACGGCTAGTACTTCGAGAACGCCTAATACTATGAAAAGAACTTCTTAACACAAATTACACGTATTAAGAAATTAAATTTTTCTTTAGTTAAGTTTTTGTCTAACTCCTGTAGTTCTGAGTTTACGAAAGTCGATGAGAATGAAGGTGACTTCACTTCTATTTACGAATATAGAAAATGTATGTTTGTTTTGATATGCCAATGATTTTTATCAAAATCTTTCCAAGTAAAATGTCTTTATGGGTGAGAGAATTGCCTGAAAATATTCATTTTGCATCCTTATAAGAAGCCTGAACTTCATAGTATGGAATTTTGTATTTTTATGAATTTTAGTATTTTAGTTAATTTGTTTACATACACAAGTGGCGAAACAAATCAATCGCAGTTGTACATTTAAGACTACATGCATTACCTTCATTAAGGGTTTTGGCATTCACATAGCTAATTTCTGTATATTTGAATTGATTTAGCTGAAATTTTTAACACGGATTTGTTTAACATAATTATATCAGGAACTTTATTTTTATTGTCCTCTGCACCTAACGTTCCAAGAAACAGTTTTAAAAAATGAAATATATTCATACTTCGTTTTTTAAAAATATATAAAACGTAAACGTTTAAATTTTGCATATCATTCCACTAATAATAATTCTTTACAATCAGGAATATGTGTGGGATTAAAAATTTTCTAAATATGAAGTAAATCTCTATTTAACATTTTTAACTTTCTAAAAATCAATCATGTTTTAAATTATTAAAGCTATTTAAATAAAAAACTCTACTTGATATCAAAGATAGAGAAAGCTGTCAACGTTCAAAAACTCACACTGATCATTTGAAGCAAATTGAAAGAAATTGCATCATGGGAAGCATCCTGACGTGTAAGAAAAATAAGAAAACAAGATTATTAGAAAATAAAGTTGTAAAATTTCACGTGTTATTTGCACGCACCTGCTCACGTTCATTTAAACGCTTCATTTGATATTTAAATGACCAGAACGCCTAAACCACAACCGGTTGCTGAATCTACAAAGTGTTATTCTTGTTCAAAAAAGTTTGGGAAATTTAGTGTTGTTCAGCCTTAAACTTTAACTCCAGAATACCGTAATATTTATAAAATCTTTAAAGATACAAAGTATGGAGTAAAACAAAAATTATATTTTAACCATTATTAAGGCCAAAATAGTTCAATTAGTAGTATTCAGTTACAAAGAAGTATTTTAGGTGTGAACCGTTGCATAAGTGAATTCTCTTATATATGAGTTGTAATTGAATTTAGATTTTTTAAGTAAAAGACTAGTAATTAAATTCCTTTAAAATAAAATAAATTCATATCTAATCTAGAAAAGATACAATACTGTCTTCCCTGAAGTCGTTTTTATCCTATTGGAGTGCTGGGGAAATTATTGAAGGGATAAAAAGATTTACTGCAAGAAAAGAAAGGTTCACTCGTAAAACACAATTTATATCAAATAGGTCTTTAGTAACATTTATCACTTCCAAAATATTAGAAAAAAATTTTTGTCTATAAGTAATTTATGCAGTCGAAATTGCTGAACAGGGATTTTTAATTGACATGCTAGATAAATTTTCAGAATTAAATATTGGTATCCTCTTTTATCGACATTTTTTTCCAATGTATCGTCTTGTTGATAACAGCTGGTGTTATAGTTTATTAAAGCAATACGTCAGGAAAATTTATATTTAAACCTGTTAAATCTATTAGCGTAATTCCTAATAGTTTTTATGCCGTGTTTTCTTTAATTTTGTCTAAAATCACGTATTTCAGAATACAGTATGAGTATGAATTGTATTTAAAGCAGTATGTTCTTTCGGAATATTGTTTTTTATTTCAAACTCCGAATGAGAGATATAAAACCAAATGATACAGCACTTGGATATGAAGCAAGATTCTGTTTGTTTCACATTGTTATTAATAAGTAAAATTTATTAGAATGTATTTCAAGAGCTATATTTCTTCTACAGACTTTGGAAGAATAACTGGTAGCTGAAATGATACTACTTGATTTGCAAGAGTAAAAATAATTTCATACATTTTTTTAATATATAAACAAGATAAATAATGCCATACAGTTGTATTGACCGTCATCAGTTAAAACAGCTATTGTAAAAGAACATCTGATGTATTAACGTTGTATTCACTTTTCTATCCATTGCCATATATATTATATTATATATATTATATATTATATAATATAATGTTCATACCAAAGCTGTATCGTTATTCAAAACATGGTTTGCACTGTATATTATCATTACGTAACACATACATTATTATGCATGAGATTATGAGTATGAAGTTAAATGTTTTAAAGAAAGTCAGTATGTCGTAGACATCTATTTAATATTGTAAATACGTTGCCAAAATTAGGGAAAAGGTAAAAGAACAATAAGGAATATTTCATTAAGCATATGAATGGTTAATTCATCACATTTTTATTTCTCATAAATTCTAAGATTAATGTAATTCACATGTGTGGTAAAGTAAATTTACCTATCCTTTGCACTTTCACAGCTGTATAATATTAAAGATAATGTGACTAAAATTAAAGTTATGCTTATTTTTCATAGCACCAATAACTCAAAACTATATTTTATTTGATCAAAACTTTAAAATAATTTTATAACTCCATAGAAAGGTAGTATTGGGTCAAGGGAAAGTCCCTGAAAAAGTATTTGCCTGCCTTAAAATATTTGTGACTTAAATACACCGTTAGTTTGTTACACATTTCGCTTTTGAGTTACGCTGTTCAAAAACATTCATTTGGAGCTTTTTAGTTAAAACACTTTTTTTCCCCTAGAACCTCAAAACCAATATAATATTTCCTTTGCTTTAGGTAAGTGATAGACAAAGTAGCAAAAACATACCTTCAGAAAGGCTTTAGATGAATCAAGGTTTAACTATCACTAACCTGATAACAACTAAAAACATCATTCGTTTCAAGAGCCCCACAAAACGTTTACGTCGTACGCAAAACACTTAAGACCGGCCGCTTCACATAAAACAGAACGTTTCAGTAGACTTGGCTTATAAAAGTACCAAGAAAATTGTTCCAACCTATGTATTACAAAAACAGAATATACGTTTTATCTGTCATATGTTTTTATCTAACAGCAGGAAAATATTTAAACTGAGCAATGAGGCTTCAGTTTCAAAAACATCAAATGTAAACTTTGATGAATATTGTAACTTTATTGGTGACTCCGTCGTTCTGTGCACACATGAATGCCGCCAGCTGCTTTAATTTGTAAAATAGAACCACGATATGATTTGGAACAATAATACTTTATATTGATTTTTATCTTAGTTTTATAGCGGACTGAAAAGCTGTGTATAGGAATTATATTTATCTGGACCGTAAATATATTTAGAATCATTGCCTTTTTATTACAACTCTCAGATATATACTAACATTTTAATGTAGCGACGGTGTGAGTAAGTTTTAGAAAATTACGGATTTGCTACTTGATAATTCACATATATATCTGAGTGCTTCTTCTAGAGAGATGCCGAGCAGGAGGTCAGTATCAGTTCCTATTTCCCGACTCGCCAAGAAGTTCTCTTTCGGAGAAACTTCAGACACGAAGGCCTTCAAATTTGGGCAATAGATGGTTCCAAACTATCCAAAAAAAAACATTTTGGGGGCGCTATCTTATTATTAATGGGACTCCTCTCACTTAGGTAAAATAAAGATATTTAGCATTATGTAATTACTCATTAACGTGTAAGTCTGGGATGACACAGCATACCTATACGCTATTTCAGAGTTCTGTGCTATGTTCCATTCTCTAAAACGTTCAGAATTTAAATTATAAAGCATTCCAGATGTATATCAATATTTGCTTTCACTTAACTTTAAATTAAGCTGAGTTTTATTTATGGACGCTCTTTAAACACTATGGTTCTTAGTGTAACATTCTATACTGTGCGTGAAAGAATTTTACTCAGATCTCTTTATCAGGCTTGTGGTTCTATTACATGCCGTAAATCTACGACACGGGACCATCGGCTTTACTTCCCTTCCGAAGGAAGCCATGCTAAGGATCCATCTCCCTCCACCAGGTTTCAACCTGTAATCTCAGGAAATAGAGGCATGGTACCCCTAGAGAACGACTTCGCATAGCCTATTAGACAATTAAATATATTGGTTGGAAATATGAGCGCAGATTTCGCGTGATGGTTGATAAAAATACGAGTTATAAATTTGAAACTTGGATGAGAGGTGACGATTACTGGGACTGTATGTTGTTAAAAATATTATCTTTATAGTATGGCAACAAAATAGAAGACTTAAACGGTACCTGCTGTCCGGCATACAGAACCATGGGATCCTTTGGCGTAAAATGGTTATTTAAGGGACAAAAATTGGAGCTCAAGATCAAAGTTAAAATAGTTAAATTGCAGATTTACTATGGACATTTCACAACATAGTCTTCGTGCAAACTATACATTAATTTAATAACCAATTAGTTATTAACCTAAGGAGACATCAGAGGACTTTATGTATAAATACACTAAAAATGTACATTGAAAGAATTATGTAGTATCGTACCTCATGATATTCTGACTAGAATCGTGCGTTCTGCGCAATCTTCGCAGCTACTTCAAACTACCGGATCCTTGAATGCAGCAACCTCATTCTTCTATGTTGGGTTCTTTAAACATCTTTAAAAATAAGAAATTAAAAAACGATCCTGGAGATCCCTGCAATTGCTTAAGAGACAAACAAACAGCGCATGTGTTTGAAGGACAGGGTATGGCACTATGTTGATAGAAACTGAGCAACCCTTCTACTTAAAATAATAATAAAGAAAAGGCCGTTTTAAAAATGACGAGTTTCCGAGCTTATTATCAGGAATTTATTCAATTATACGTGCGGTAAATAAACTTCCTAATATACCTAAATTTATTTTTAAACGACCCCTTAAGCTATAAATGGTAAAGAGAAATCGTTTATCCGTTTAGTACCTACCTGACTGTGAATACTTCAGCAAAAAGGGCTACTGGGTTTTGGAATTTTGGTACCAAGATTTATGACACCTTTGTTTGCTTGCTCTACTTTTAGTAAGAAAAGCATTGAACTGGATATAAAAGAATCCAAAGTTGAAGTTTCACGAAATACGTACACTTCCTGATATCCCTTCAACAAAAATCAAATCAGTTTGTATACGCCACATACATTTCCTGAAGATTCGGCAATGGTCGTTTAAAGTGATCCATATTATATGAAATGTTAATGGCAATTCATATTTGGGACAAAGATTCTGTAACGTTGCGGCTAGCATATAATTTATGGACGACATGCTTTTCAAGCAGGTAAGAATTGTTTCTTACTATAGTACTAACCAAACTGAGTCATTTTAAACAAATATTTTCTCACCATTAAAAATAAATAAATAAAATAAATCTTATTATACGAACGAATTTAGAATAGCAATAAAAATAGATAACAATGAGGTGAAGTCAAATGTGTGATACTCAAAAATTTTTCTTAGTAATCAAATAGTAAGTCCGTAAGGAAGCTGATTGAGAAAGTTATATTTAAGCGTAATATCATCGTTTAAGTATCGCCATTATACACAAAGATTACATATGGCTTAAGTTAAAAATATAATTGTTTATCTTTGCTTCAAGTAAAGTGAGATTCGTATAGAGGAACCTCTAGAAGTTTTAAATTCCCGAAGGAGATATAATGTATATTCATACAAGTATAACTGTATCTGTAATTACAAAAAGTTATGTATTTGGTGAACTATAGCGGTCAAAAATAGTGTATAGTAACTGTGTTTCATACCTTGTGTTTTTGCCCTATTGTTGTGAATAGCTAGTTTGAAAGAGTTTATAAGCCTTACTGTAGGGTTGCTAACTTTAACTGGAGCCAAAGCCGGACAACTAAAAAATTAATTATTATTATTATTATTATTATTATTATTATTATTCAAAACACATTTCACAATAAATACATTATATCTACTACAACAGGAAGCATGCATTTATTTAATACGATACTCACTGCGCATCCAGCCATTTCAACGAACCCTAGTTTCTTTACTAGTTGTATTTTGAAGTATACTTCTTTTCTGACTTCACAGTTTTAACAAGTTCTTTCCCGTTGTCGGATTTGATAAATTTATCAAATTCAGCACATTTCATACGGTAGTTAAAATTCACAAATAGTTCGGCTTTCACCATTTCCACTTTCAGTCCGTTTCTTTCATTCCTCCAGATATTTAGCATCACACTGAAAATCCGCTCTACAAACGCATTGGATGGTGGCATTGCTAGCACATGTTGAACAACTTTCAGCAAATTATGTGCTTTGCATCTCTTAAAAAAATGTCACCCAATTGTTTGAAATGTTTGAGTCTGGTAAGTCCTTAATGAATGGCAAGACGTCATACAGTGCACATATTTCAGAAAATAGTTTTTCATCGTTTATATTTATATTGAAATATAGTCTACATTTTAAAGAGCTCTTCAAGATTTAACTGAGCTAAGCTTGAAAACCGAATCTTCACTGACGTCAAACCATTTTTTCTAGATATTCCAAATTCTTGTATAGACTTGCTGAGATTCTCTGACAAATTTTACTTGTTCATATTGCAGAAATTTTTTCAGCTCTTTTAATACCTTGAATCCGAAGAAATTATTTCTTTGTCTAAAATCATTTCTGTACGCAACAACTCCTGTTGAACGCAACAACTCCAGAATATATTTAAGTTGTCTCTATATAATCACTTTCCACGTGTTTGATGATTGTATTAAATACATGCATAGCATTGTGGACAAAATAAACGTAAATCTCTTGGAGTGTTACTTGATCGTCCACTTCACTGTGGTTTTCATGGGCGACGAATGTCCGAATAAGTTTGGCTTAGAAAACAGGACTTCACCAATGGCCAGTTCAGGAACAACCTGGAGTCAAAAAGCGTGTAGGAACATGGCGGAGTACTCTGACTGCAGGAACCCAAAAAAGTACTTTAGCTCACTCACCTTCTTCGCACTTGAAGAAAACTCATAGCAACTAGAAACAATTTCATATTCCTTTATTTGAAGCATCACACGCAATCGAGAATGGAGCTATACCAACTCTTTTCAGAATTTGTTGCAGAGAATGTGGAGCCAATACATTCTCTACAATAGCTTCAGCTTTAGTCCATCCACAGTGTATTTTGGATACAGTTTCGAATATTGAAACAAAAAGTGAGATGGGAGAGCATTTCCACAGTCTTATGAAAGGTAACTGTGATGATGTTTAACTCCACGATATGTTAATATTAGTTCCGTTGCTGACTCTTCCTCTTCTTGACTAGTTCCCGCTGGCAGGAAGTACCTTTGAACAGTGGAGTTTCTTAACACATCCCGCACCTTAGCAATGTGAGTCTTGGTACTGACATATGCTTTACCGCTTTCACTGAGTCGTATTTCATTGTAAAACTTACACGGCATTATATCCATTATATTCATCTTGTTTCGAAAGTCACCCCGAAAAGTTTATTTCTTGTAGCCATTTGTCACTGAAATGACACTGACGGCGCTGTTTTTAGCTGCTGCATTTGAGAAGCTCACTATTATACAATTTCATATACGTACACGCATATCTCTCGTCACTACAAAGCCGTTCTTAAACACTCCAATTTTAAACTAAACGCATGCCGTGTCCGTGTGCTCTAACAGCATACAGCCACGAAAAAATACTTCACTACATCAATAATGGGTGTACTTGGCGCGTTCATTTGCTCGACAAGAGATCAAAGAGGCTTTGTATTTTTATTACACCGTGTGTCCATTGTCGTCAAGTCATTTGAAGACCGCTCCAATAAGAACGAAGTTTTTAAAAAATTAAATTAATAAATATGAATACAGCCTAATTTAAGGGGGCCCGAAAACCGGACCTTTGAAGTCAGGCCGTGACGTTCGACCGAACACTACAGTTTTATTTAAAAATCAGACGGTTGGCAACACTACCTTACTGGGAGTTATTTTCCGCTTGCACTATTGATTATAGTATACTACACTGCACCCGATATGTACGAGTAGCTAGGTAACTTGCTCCTTTTATACTTTTCTTTCTTTCTACTGCGGCAGATTATTTCTAACAATATAACAAAACTCCGGTATTATTTGAATGGAATATGGAGCTCATATATTTGTTTTGACTATTTTATGAATAACATTATAAGAATTAAACATTTAATGTATTCTAAGATGCACTTATAAAATATTAATAATATTATAAATTAGAATTAGGTATGGATGTCCAGTCCGGCAGCACTAAAAGGGACGAAAACCTATGCCAAGCTGATGATAAAATGAAAGGGATACTCTCAGAATGATAAAATGATAAAACTAGAAGTTTAGACAGTTGTCCATATTTAAAACATTTGAATTTCGGATTGGTCATTTGTTATAAAAGGAAAACAGTCTATATGAACTACCGATTGTTGTTTTAAATTGTACAAGAAGAGAAACTGTAGATTCTAGTTTGACACTATTGCTTCTTAGGTTCTTAGTTTTGTATAAAAAAGTTTTCTACGTCGGAATTGTATTCAGACACACAACATATTCGTACTAAAATGCGTAAATTTATAACAAATAAATGTGAAAGATATCTTTCGTTTAAGCATTTTTTTTCAAAGCTTTTCCCAGAAGATTTGTTTTTATAAAATTATCCATTGACAACAATTTTCGGTAGATTTTCTGAAACTTTTCAGGAATGTTTCAGATTTCATATGCTGAAAAGTGAATGTGCACATTTTTAAAACACAGGTCCTGTTTATTAAATACATCCCTTGTGTGATATATAAAACACAGAAAGCCTTGTTAGCTAACAGATGGGTATCTTCTTTATCATAACTTATTTTCTTTTCCGAAATCTACATGGATTTTCTTAATAATGTTCTTTTAAAACCAAAAGCATACTTTAGTAAGAAATAATGTAGTGTTTGCAAAATAGATCGTTTAATTAGTATATCAGAATTTGTTTAAATTAGAAATAAGTAATATATAGGTGAATATTTCATATTTTCACATTTTCCTATTCATACTGCAGCTCTAGAATAATTTGAAAATCTTAAAAGGATTATCTAAATCTTTAGATCTTCTTTTGTTAAAACATTTCTAATATATTGTACTTTTGAAAATACCCCAATGGAATTTAAAACAATGTATAATTGCAAAAATATGATATAAAAATGTTCATAGTCATATTATATATAAATTCTTACCAAATAATCAGTTTTTTGATTAACCATAGACGTTATTCCCCCCCCCCCTAAACGATAAAGTGAGTCTTTAAAGTTAAGTAAGCCTTTTAATACCAATCTTCTATTATATAAGTGTGTAAGACTGCAATTGAAGTGTATCAAGGATTAAGTGGAGTGAGTAAATACTTACTATACTTCACATTGTAAGACAGATTAATGACAGAATAGCATTAGAAATCGAATATTTTCTTGCTGATCAACGACTTCCTCAAACTATCACGAAGAATAATGTACTGACATAGAAACAAAAATTTCTTATTATATTTTTTCCCAGTGGGCTGAAGACAAAGTTTACATAGGCCTAGAACATTTGTAAGCTTAATTTATAATCGCCTTTGATTATATTTTTTAGATAATATTTTTAAAAATATTAAAATATTAATATTAAAAAATGTCTTGGTGATAATGTATATGCAAAACTATACAGGATGGACCATTTAAGTTGAGACTGTTCAATATCTCCAAAATTAAGCATTGTAGAAAGAAAGGTTTTTAATAAACGTTGCTTGATATTATGGGGATAAGTAAATGCCATTAGTCGTGCTTTGTTTGGAAGGCGTTTTGATGGTCATTTTAGGGCCAGTTTAATTTTTTAAAATGGGAACCTACATTTTGTGTGTTGTTTTCTCATTAGAAAATGGTTTATAAAACCTGTTTATTTTGAGATGAGGAATAAGGAAACAAAATAAAAAAATGTTGGTTCCCAATTACGAAATTAGTTGACCTCAAGTGACCGTCCATAGTTGGCCGGACTATTCATTGCGCTCTTCGTACACAGCCATTCAGAATTTTCGTGTTATTTGTGGTGTAAGAAGAATTCGAAAGTGCTTTATAAAAATGTTTAGTTTTTATATGAGGAGTGAGAAAACAACATAAAAACGTAGGTTCCCATTAAAAAAATTACCCTAAAATGACCATCACAACGTCTTACAAATAAAACACGTCTAATGGCATTTACGTACCCCCATAATATCAAGCAACGTTTATTAAAGACATTCTTTCTACATCTTAGTTTTTGAGATATTGTACAGTCTCAACTTAAATGGTCCACCCTGTACACTTCAGGAGACATTTTAAATAGTTTTCCTCACCATATTAAACATTTAACTCTAATTTTGATTGGAAACACAATGTCCTTGCATATGTACTTTTCCAAACATTCTTCATTCAGTAGAATGTAGTAGTACATTCAATAGAAAGTAAACGAATATTGCTTATGCAAAAGAAGGTTATAAGAATAATTTCCAGCACCCATAGCAGACACTCTTGCAAACATCTTTTTAGAGGATTGAAGATATTAACCCTACCTTGCATGTAATTTTTCAATGTTAAAATTCTTTGTATACAATCGAACCACATTTGTAACAAATATAGAAATGCATGAGTTAAACGCTAGACAGAAGGGTAACATCCATCAAACCAGTGCAAAGCTTTGTTGCTTCCAGAAAGGTGTATATTATGAGGCCATAAAAATATTTAATGCTCTCCCTAATGATCTTAAGGGAAAAGTTGACAATTTCAATGTCTTTAAAAGTGTTGTTAAAGAGTAATGCTAAAAAGCATATTATTCTGCACAAGATTATCTGAATGACAAATTATCCTGATGATAATACCTGCTCTAGAATTAATGAAGCTATTTAAATGCATGTATATTAAGAACTGACAGTAAATGCCATGCATTAGAAATCAAATAGAACAAAATGATGAGACGAACAAGAACAAAAGTTACAAGCCCAGTGAAAGTTAAAATAACTGTTCTTGTCTATAAATATAATGTTAGCTTATAACGGTAAAGAGGTGTTCGATTTTGCTCGAAATTACACCTGCTTTGTTTGATTTTGTATATAATATGTCTTTATTTTATTTTAAATGTTCTGCATTCTATGAAATATTTATGTACAGGTATATATAACTATATTGTATGTTTCCTTGACACGCTTATAAAATGTCTTTATTTTATTTTAAATGTTCTATATTCTGTGTAGTATTTATGTTTATATGTAATTTTTGTGCATTTACTTGACATGTTCTATATTCACCAGCCTTTATGGCTGCTAGTGAACTCACAGAATACAATCTAATCTAATCTAATCAGTGCCATTTTCACAGAAAATATACGTGATTTAAAATTAACAGCTTTTGAGAGAACCGATTTATTAGCAGTTTAATCGGGTGTGTTTTAATATCTTTCACAAATTTATTGTTTGCATGTCTACACTATAACTTGCTTTTAATCTTAATTTGAATCGTGTATGTCTTAAATGTTGTTTTATTATTATGTCTTACATTTCTAAGGCCCTTATTTATAGGATTTTTGACTCTAATAAATAGTATATATACTTGCATTTATATTACAATAGTTACCTTATGGATCGATTACTCAAACCGAAGCAGATTTCTCACTCTGTATATTGTCAAGCAGACACACAAGTCAGAAAATTTGAACGTATTCAAGCTTTTGCTGACAAAAGCAGATTTCAACGAACTGCTCAACGGTTTGTCGACCTTAAACTCTTAAAGAAAAATATACAAACCGGCTGTTAATCTCTGAGGGAAGGGCTGTAGCATCATAAAGGTACTGTGTTCGATACCCGAGGTTTCACATGGCAGGGGGTGTCGCATTAAAGAAACGGAAGCTAAAAGTCTCTGTAACCGGTTTTATAACCCTATTTACCTCGCTGGATGTCCTCTACTGTGTACATTTTTTTCTTCCTTCCCCTTCATTGAAAACGAGAAGAGAATTGCCACGAGTATGACACCAAGAGTAGTATCTTCTCCTCTATCTGCAAGCAAAATACAAGGATAAAAGTAAATATTCGAAATGTACAGAATTCACCGTAGAAAAGTGGTACACATGAATAACTGAGAATAACATTTTGGTGTCTTGGCTGGGGTTTGACAGAATCCCGGATTTATTTCTGTTTTTTCTGGAGTTGTTCCTTGTGGAGGGCGGGGTTAGTGTCAGGTTGTAGGTGGCCATCAGAACTTCAATGAAGGATGTTGTTCTTGCCAGCTGGTAAGCAAGTCGGGTTGAAGCGAACTTCGAGCTGCAGAGTTCTTTTTACATATCTGTCCTTAGCTCTGTCCAGGGTTTTCAGATTTTTGTGGCTTAGGTATGGCCATATCTCAATTGCATATGACATCAATCGGGCGACTTTTAACCTTAAATAGGTTCTGAGTGAGAGGGCTTTGAGATCTTCACTGTGGCCTTTATCATGGCAACGGTTTTGTGGCCGATATGCCTTGTGAATGTAAGTCCGGTAACTTTTAGGGCTAACCCTAGATATTTGAACGAGTTGACTATTTCCAAATTTTTATTTCCGCAAATGAACATATCTTTTGATGACATGCTTTGCGAAACTTTATAATCTTGGTTTTATTCTGGTTTATGTGAATGTCGTCATCTTGTCACCGCTTCTCTGGTTTGTTGAGCGCCTGTTGTAGTGAAGTTTTGTTTTGGGGCAATATAAACAGGTCGTCTGGGTATAGGGGCATTTTCACGTCTGCTGTTGTTACTATTGGACTACATTGTGCGAGACCGTACTGAAACATTATCAGACTCAAGGGGTTGCCCTGCAAAATGCCGTTCGTTTGAGTGATGTCTGTTGTTTCATCACGTTGGTGGTATTCATCACATTCCTTTCCAAGATGTAAATTGTGAGCCTGAGGAACTAATATTCAGGGCTTAGGACTGCTTCAAGTTTCTGATAATGGTTGTGTAGCAAACTAGTATATGGATTGTTTGGAAAGGGAACTTAGATGGCGCAAGAACTTACAATGACAATTAAATTAAGTTTTAGGAGTAGGAAAGCAATATCTTGCATTCTATCGCAACAATTACTGACTTCGTGATAATGATCAACGGTCTGGTTCCAAAACAGAAGTTCAGGTTTCGATTTCTGGCGGGTGATTATTCTTTAATTAAGATCACTCCCGACCGTCTGTAGAGTCTGGAAGTATTAATGTGGGAATGAATGTGTTACAACGTAAATGAATTAAAAATCAACGATGACTTACAGTTCATCGCGTTACTAACACCACAGAAGTTAGTAGTTAAAGAAGCCTATACAGTAAAAGATGTCAGACTGTTTTCACGGCAGGCGTTCATATTGTTAAACCTATGATTTTCTGGGATGTCACGAGAGCAGTCCCAGAAGTACCCGAGTTGATATATAGATAGTGGTGGTTGTTTCAAACAAATGACGGGTAGAAAATACCAACCTTATAAAGCTTAAGTCTGAATGGAAATAATTGACCTAATAGTGGTTGAAACTAAAAGCCCGGGACTTAAGTACTTACATAGAATGTAAGTCCCATTGGGGTATGACATCTCAATACATTTGAGATCTCCTTGTGGTTTACCGGGAAAAATTCGAGTCAACTGGAGAATTTAATGGCGTGCCGGCATGTTGCCATGGTAGCTCAGTGGTTAGAGCAACCGGGCGGAGACCGGGAGATCCGTGGTTCAAATCCCGGCTATGGCATTGAATTTTTCAGTCGTCTTAAGTCTGAAGTTTGATGATGCTACGTTGTTTAGTAATTGTTTGGCAGCCATCAATAGTGAATGTTCTCGGCAAACTTGTAAACATGAATAAAACTGGCCATCGTAATGTAATACGTTACTTTCATTTGAAAGGTTTTAGTCAACTAATATTAAATCTGAGCTTAGATTCTACTCTCCTTCGTTTACAACAGTAAAATATAGGGTGGCAGAGTTTAAGCAAGGTCTTAAGAGCTGCCGAGACGAATATTGCGGTGGTCGACCAAATGAGGTGACCACGCCAGAAATTGTGAGGAAACTCCACAAAATGGTATTGGATGACCGTCGACTGAAAGTGCGCGAACTTGCAGACATCGTAGGCATTTCAAAAAGTGCTGTACATCGCATACTGGCTGGAAATTTAGACATAAGAAAGCTATGTGCAGGATGGGTGCCGGGCTTGCTCACAATGGAACAAAACCAGCATCATGAGAATGTTTCAGACGTGTGTTTGGCGATGTTTTGCTGCAGTAAAGCCGAATTTTTGTATCGATTCATAACCATGGATAACACATGGGTCCATCACTTCAACTTGATGAAGAAATAGTCAAAACAGTGGATTGAAAGGGCGGAATTGGCTCCAAAGAAGGTGGGATAGTTTCATTTGCAGGCAAGGTCATGGCGTCAGTTTATTGGAATGCGTGTGGAATAATTTTCATTGAATATTTTCAAAAATAAAAAACAATCAATGGCAAGTATTATGTAAACTTATTGCATCATGTTAATGATGAAATCAAGGAAAAACGGCCGCATTTAGTGGAAAAAAATTTTTTTTATTAAGACAATGCACCAGTTCACACATCCATTGTCGCCATGGCCAAAATCGATGAGTTAAACTTCGAATTGCTTCCTCATGCACTCTATTCGCCAGATTTAGCCCCCTCTGATTATTTTGTACTTCCAAAGTTGAAGAAATAGCTTGGAGCTAAAACATTTGCCAACAGTGAAGAGCTGGAGTCTGCAGTTGATGGCTGTTTTGCAGAACTCGATAGTTCTCGGTATAAACAGGGTATTGAAGCTATTGAACACCGCTGAGAAAATTGTATCGAGGTGAAAGGAGACTATGTAGAGAAATAAAGATGTTTTTTCCAAAATGTTTGTCGGATACTTCTGGGACAGCCCTCATAGGTCGTAGTCTGGCCTTAAAACATAAAGAAAAACGAGGAAATCAGCGCTTCGGTGTGCTACCTGCTGACTTTCTACTGAAGATGCCACTGAAGTAGCCAGCGAACGTTTGATGATAATTTTAACCACAGACCACGGCACAACAGCCAGAAAATAAATGTTAACAATAGGACTATACAGATTAAACCACGAAAAATTCCGTTTTGGAGCCATACTGTTTCCTATTTTTCTAGAAATCCAGAATTTAAGTAAACTGAATAAGTCACATGTTCGTTTCTAAAATATTTTTATGAACTAGGAATGGAGTTAGCAACATTTAACGGAGAGGTGTTTATATTCATATGATGATGTCACCGTTATTTATTTTAGATAAAGTTTGTATGACACCAACCTTAATGCAAACAAGCGCATCAAGCTGATTAAAAAAAGGTTTGATAGCAAATTTAGTGTTATAAATTGTAATAATACTGAATAAATCTACATATATTAATTTCATACGTTGGTATCAAATCTTCCGATCCTATCTTGTGTTTAAAAATCCATGTATCTTACTATTCTTCTAAGGACTCTAATTCTCCCTTCTAACGAATATCCAAAAATGAAGTACCTCTGATGAATCTGATGAATAAATGACTTAACATTCACCATGGGATAAACAGGTTCTGTTTACTTAGCATGAGGATAAGGCAAAATATTTCCTATTATCTATCCTGCGAAATTATTTCCTACCTCAATTGTGCGATTGATTTACCTACCTTGGTGCCTATCTACACTATAATATGGTATTATAGGTTGGTATTTGTGCTTTTAGTGCCTCCATCGAACCATTAATACTCTTTAAATATATATATATATATATATATATATATATATATAATAAAATGACTTATTAAACCTCAGGATTCTCTCACCATACACTGGCATGCATAGTTTTCATGATGGCCTTTTACTCAATTTCATATATAAAACAAATAATTATTTAATCCGTATTTGCACAGATAAAAAATTTAAAGTTCAGATAGTTTGTCAAAACCTAAATAGACCACAGCTATAGTTTTTAATCACAGTACGAATTTTGGCTCAAAAGACTTTATAACAATTTGATAGCTAAATTCTTAAGCATGGAATTTTCTAATACTTCTTCCTTTTAAATATAATGCAAGTTATATTAGAAAGAGCTAGTATAAAATTTCACATAAATATCTTAACTTCACTCTTTTATTACTATTTGAAAATGATGTAGCTTACATATATTTTGGCTTTTTGAATGTCTTTTGAGTACAAGTTTCTTCATTTTCAAGGGTTAATAGAGCGTTAACTGTGATTGTAAATATAAAATATATGTCCTGGACAAAAATGTATAACTTTTTCTCCAAAATAAGTGAATTCTGCCTATTGTATACTGATATAGGTAACCTCGCTGTATAGTTATATTAAATTATAAGTGAAAGTAGTATCTATTTCCTGGTATATTAACCTTTTATTGAAATAAAATGATTATTTAAGAATATTTTATGAAAAAGTGGAATATGTTGCTATATAACATTCTAAGCCTTATTCTGGGAATAACTTACACTTCCAAATAAGCAGAGCCTTTCGAAATTTAACTGTGGAGTAATATTTTATAAGCATCCTTTATAATAATAATAATAATAATAATAATAATAATAGAAACAATATATGATATTGTTCATAAAAGTCAATGTTTATTTCTAGTATATTTTTAGTTTAAAAAGTGGTAAGGTATATAATATTTTATATAAAATTCTTAATCAGTCTTTTTTCAAATATTAGTTATGTTAAATTGGTCTGCCACATCACGAGAAAAACGATATGCCCAATAATTATTCACAGTGAAAATTAAACACAAATATAACATTTCCAGAGAGTCGGTGCCACAGAAAATGTGTTTAATTGCTCGTTTATACTAATGGACTTTTATTACTATGATTTATTGTGCTTCCAGGTAACAAAATTGAAACCATGCACTATTTTAGATATATATTTAGTGAATAGGATATTGTAAATGATATTGGCACCGAGCATCTTTAAAGATCTGTCGAATACTTCCTTGCTCCTAAGGCATTGCATCAATAATGCTTTCCTCGTTTAGAAACGGTGACTACATACACTCGATGACTACGCCACTTTTAATGCCTAACGCTGCGAAGGAACATTACGGCAGGATCATCGATGTCTCCCTATAAGCGAGCCAACTTGCAGCGTAACAACGCTATCTAAAACGTTCTCTAATAGTAACTTTCCTCGTTTAGAAACAGTGACTACATACACTCGATGACTACGCCACTTTTAATGCCTAACGCTGCGAAGGAACATTACGGCAGGATCATCGATGTCTCCCTATAAGCGAGCCAACTTGCAGCGTAACAACGCTATCTAAAACGTTCTCTAATAGTAACTTTCCTCGTTTAGAAACAGTGACTACATACACTCGATGACTACGCCACTTTTAATGCCTAACGCTGCGAAGGAACATTACGGCAGGATCATCGATGTCTCCCTATAAGCGAGCCAACTTGCAGCGTAACAACGCTATCTAAAACGTTCTCTAATAGTAACTTTTCAAGATTTCATGCATTATTCTTTAAGTTCTTATGCTTAAGGGAAATGCTGTGGGTTACGCTCGTCGGCTGAAACTAACTTGCTTCCAATTTGAAACTTAACGCATCAGTGGCCGTTTTTCACACTGTATGTTTACCAGAAAAAAGTAATATTAAATTATTTCAAATCAGAACAGGATAATTGTTCAATGTAATAAAACAATACATTCTAGAACAATATATTTCGTTTTATATTACGCCGCAATTGATACTTATTTTCAAAATAGAAATTTACAAAAGAAGTTTAGCATATTCAATCTAATGTTAAAGCTTCTAAACTCAATTCCCAGAAAAGAAAATACACAGCAGTTGTTTCATGGCCCGGCCCGGATCACGTGTATGCGTGCTCCGTGTGCTGTCTACTGCGCTGGGGGTTTTCCATTCTAAAACTCCCGCATTACATGCTCATTAGCAATAGTAACATGCACTATTATGAGTACTAACTTGATATACGTGGCGTTGAAAGGGGTGAGATATTCCTGGCATTCCTCATTGTCGCCAGGTTGTACCTAATTCATGAACAATAGATATTCTGTACTGTTTCAATTTTAAAAGCTCAGCAGCTGTATACAGAGGATTTTGAAACCCCCACTTGCTGTGCAACACGTCTTAGAGAATTGGAGAGTGTTTGAATGATGCACCAATTTTGTCTACTTTTTCCACCGTTACAGCATGTCTTTTTCGCTTCCTAGGTTTCGCGATCCTGTTGTATTAAACTATGAGCCAGATGTATGACAATATCTCTATTTGAAACTGGAATACCAAGAAACTTCTCCTGAAATTTGTTGTACACCTGTATACATGATTTGGTTTCGGCTCAAGCATACTTTTTCGGTAGGCACCTCAGTGTACTAACACAAAGACAACAACAGCAACAGTAATAGGAATACTCTAGAGCAAGGGTGGCGAAAACGACTTCCTTCCACGAGTCACCAAATATGCATCACGCACTGCATCACTCAGCAGCATGTGAAAAACAAAGGGACGGTTGCAGAGAGGAAACGGCGCCTGCGAGTCAAATGACTCGCGAGTTACGTTTTCGCCACGTGTGCTCCAGAGTAATCCACACACAATAGATTTGAATAAGCTTTCGCTTTGTAGGTGCACATTGAGGGAATTCTAGACTTTACAACACGAACAGAAGATAGCAATAGACAGTTGAAATTTTACAGTCGATAAAGCGTAGCCTTCAGTGGGTTTTTCACCACTGGTAAAATAGATGAATATGCCGAGGTCACGACAGTGCAAGCGAATCACGCATACACGCTTTCGAGGCCGGGCCTCTGTCGAACAATATTAAAATGTTTATATCAACTTGTAATGGACGTGAGATAAACATATTTTTACTTACTCTACTACGTACAGTAAGTAGGGGAAGTATTGTATTCCACCCAAAAATTCGATATCAAAATTTCACCGGAAATATATGAATCCGAAAAAAAAACATTTTTGGAAACATGTCCGTGTGTGTGTGTGTGTGTGTGTGTGTGTGTGTGTGTGTGTGTGTGTGTGTGTGTGTGTGTGTGTGTGTGTGTGTCTGGGAACAGCATAACTCAGAAACGAACAGTTGGATCGACACCAAACTTGCGATTTAGGTTCAGCATCTTCCAGAGATGCGACACGATAGTTTTCCAGAAACTCCCTACCCTTTACATGGAACATGTTTCGAAAATTTTAATTTTCTCAGAAATGGCTCTAAGGATTTTGATTAAAATATCACATAATTAAGACACTTTCATTCACAATAAAATGTATATCTTGAATTTTCTGGGAATGTCTCCAAAAGTATTCTTCATTGTGAACGACTTTTGCATAACTGGTAAACCATAAGAGATAGACAAAATTTTACTACACAAAAAATGTAGATCGCGTTAAAATACACAATTTATGCATGTACATTTTTTGTTTCTGGAGTGAACCATTTCCGAGATATTCCTTTATATTTGTTTGAACTTTCCAATACGTATACTTTTACTCAAATGGGAATTCGTTATGCGTTTATTTATGTCTTGGACACGTAAAGATAATGGAATGCTCCACATAGCAACCAGCTCTTAAAAGATTTGACTATCGCTTAAAACCTACCATATGGTAGCGTGTGTGTGCATTGTTGGGTCGGACACATTATTGCTGTGTATAATGAGATTGTTGAACTAATTATTTCGTTTGTAACTTTGAATTCTTGTCCGACGCGGCATACTTCACTCCAATTTTTAGTCAAGGGTGAGTGAAGGCAGGTTGAGAGAAGAGCCTCTTTGTCTGATAGCGTGGGTTTGGAGTAGCGTCAGTCTTGAGTAGGTCTTCTGAGTATGTGGTTTGTATGTAGGAGTGCATGTTGCCGTGTGTGTGCGCGGGGCGTCTCCACCAGTGTTTGCCTGTAAGATTTTGTGTACAATGTAAGGCACCTTATTAACTATAATAAAGCAGAATTAAATCTGAATTTATATGTATTATTTATAAATATCCCACGTCCGCTTTAGGTTTGTGCAGCAAATTATTGGTGCCTTTTGCGTGCCTCTGAATCTACGTCCCCAACATTTATGCCGGGGTAACTAAATTTAATTTTTAGCTGCAAACCTTCCGGCCTCACCCTGGTGTATAACAATACTCCCCTTGTATCTACAAGAAAATTAGGAATGTTTATCTCGATTAACGTGAAGTAGATAGAGAATAAGCGTTTGTAAAAATAGTTTGTACAAGAGTAGAGAAATTCATGTGAGTGTAACGCATCAGACTTTTTATTAGTTATTCGTTAGTAGTTTTATCGTATGATATAAAAAGCTTGTAGTAGAACAGCATCCGTTTTTCGTGGATAAGCAGGTGTATAAATGTGCGTTTAAAAATTGCTGCTGTATATGATATAAGTCATACCTCTCCATGAATTTACATAAATAAGATATATACAAAAATTAAAAAAATAGCATGAATCAAATAATAAGTTTAGGAGTACCACAAGAATACAATATGTCGTCACTGCTACTAACTATACAGGGTTACTTATTACGCGGCCAGATTTAAACTTTTTCTATCAAATAAACCGTGAAATACAGAAATACTTTGTGCATGTGTTTCATGGAGGAATAGGAGAAAGTTTAAATTTTTAGTTTCATGATCGTTGATGTTGTATGCAGTTAACGCGAATACCAGTGTTACACGGAAATATAAAAACAGTTGTCTATTTCTTGCACTACGCAAATCATTTGATCCATAGTTACCAAACTATATGTAACATGCAATATCTATGATGAAGCGGTTGTTTGTTGAATCTACTGCAGAGGCGACTTGTAGCATTTGGACAATAGTCACAGCAAACTGCACTACACTAAATTGTGTTTCCTATGCTCACTGTTATTTCTTGAAACATCCAGCGCTGCTATATTGTATTAAGTACATAAAAACAAAAAAATTGATAATGGCAGTATCAGCAGATAAAAGTAATGTAATCAGTTTCTACGGTTTGAAAAAACAAGATGCTAGAAAATATAAGTATAGAGCAATTTAAAACTTTTGCGATATTTAATATATTTAACTGGTTAAGCGGAAACAATAAGAAGTCGCAGTAAAACCTCGAAATATACTGCCTTAAAGTTTTATAAACTTATGTTTGTAATGACAGAAATAGGAAAACAATTGCCAAGCAAAAGAAATCATATACGAAACAAATAAAAATGTTTAACAAAATGCAAGTATTTAGAAAAAAGTTATATTCCACATACTAAAAATTAAAATGTAAAGAATACAATATCCATTTAACATAAACTGGGAGAAAGGAGAAACATTAGTCGACGAAGAAAATGAACAGAGCAAGTTGTGTAATTTCAATATTCGGCCAACATTCTTGAAGGATAATCATACTAAAGAAAAGCAAATATCTACAGATTTCCTGAAATTAAGAATTTTAGTTTTTTGTGAAACAAAAATCCTTTGCTATGTCCTGGTACAGACATACTCTGCAAAATAAATATAAAATAAATTAAAAAACACCCTTATATTTCAAAGTCCAAAAAACTACATCGCAAATGGTTTTACGAATGAATATACCTCATTCAGAGGAACATTGACGAATACTTTGGAAAGGGTTATTACTACTAAAACGTTATTCAACTCAAATTATACATTTTAAAGAGCTCTGCATCTGAAAGAATCTTTTTCTTCTACTAATGTTTTCCTATTAATATAAGACTCAGTGAGAACCACAAGAACTCACAGTTTACTTACAGAAAATTCAAGCTATGCATTTTACTCATCTTGCAATTTCTCGAATGCATGATCCTTCAAGAAGATCATTAAGTACATATCTGAGAAAAAAAAACATAATTTTCTCAAGGAAATGAAAGATTTGGGGATTTCATGAAGATTTTCTCCTTATATTGTTAAAAATATTCTTTATGAATATGAAGTGTGCATTTATCTGAACTTTTGTTTATAAATGCTGCTGTATACACGCTCGCAAGCATGCGTTATTTTTCTAAATAAAACTTAAGATGCAGTACACTTAAAAAACATGTTTGTGGTACAATTGCTGATACATGTTATGAACAATACGATGCTTCCTCTATCGCTGGTAGAGAAATCAATGAATTGTGAATATGATGGAAAAAATTGCACATTTTAAAATTCCACTTTAATATTCAGCCTAACACTTCATTTTAGGTGTTACATAAAATTATTATCAGCATTGCTACTGTGGCTTATAAGCAATATTTCACTCGTTTTAGAACGTATAAGTTTGAGCAGTCAACCTTGTGCTTGGAGCATTGAAGGAACCTAAGAATAGGAGAAGCCTGCGGCATCTGAGAGATCGAAAGGTCAGTGCTCTGGTGAGTGAGACTTCACAATTTCAACACTCGGAAACATCCATAATATTTTGGCACAAAACCGTTTATTATTTGAGAACACATCATCTCAGGCAGGTAGGAGGTTTATTGTTAATATTATTTATTTGTTTTATTTATTTGGTGCCAAGATGATGGTACATTAATTCATAGGGTGACCATTGCTTTAGCCTTGGCCATTGTCTGTTGGTCTACCCTCATTACATTAATCATATACAGTATTACAAAAAAATCCAGTTTTGTTCCAAATATTGAAAATTCTACTTGTCCTAACGATTTCCTTCACTTTTATTTGAACTAATGAATCCATTTATTTTTAACTTTATACAGAACTCTCCTAACGTTTTATTTGCTGCTACCACATTTATAACTCTGCTCTATTTTTTTCAAAATTAATTATTTTACAAATTTATTTCTTTGCATTCAAATAAAATATAATTTCTATATTATCTTAGCTCACACATGGAAGAGATTCCCTGCTTAATTGCCGCATTAAAACGTTTTATCCTCCGAACTTCTGGTGTGAATCAACCTCTCATTGATGCCCACATACCTTTTGTCTGTTTCTTCCAATTTAATTTTAAATTCTTCTTCCTCTTCTTTTTGCATTGAAAGGATTGGGTATATTTCCGGTTCCGAAGCCAACGTTTTACAGAAACTTCTATTTCCTATTGGATTATAAGAATATTTTGCAACAGCAGACGATCAGAGGATATTATTGCACATGTTGATGTCATCTCTCCTGGTAATGGCACTTCTTCCACATTACTCTATTCTATCTTCAGTTCTTCTTTAACTTCTTAACATCATCTTTGACCTCTAAGTCTCATCCCTAATATCCATCTTAAACAGTTCTTTTCAACTTCTTCAATACGTCTTTTATCACTTGTTCTTAGCATGCATGTCTCGTTTCCATACATCAGGGACGGTTTTGAGCCGATATTACGTAGTGTTACTGGTCTCCTGTGTTCATAACTCTTTTTCAAATATCTTTTTATACGTACACTCATATTATGTTTTCCTAGGTTACATTCCAAGTGCTATATGTTTTGTATATTACTATTTCACAACGCAAATATCTGAAAATATTCCCGTTTCCCTACCAATTTTGATAAGTTGTATCTGATAAATCCTGCTTGAAGCTTTAGATGCTGTTCCTGACGTTCAAAGAATGTTTTAAAACAAGATCCTCTGAGAGCTGTTGTAACCTATACTGATCCTTCAATACCTCTTGTTAGTAGGTCCTACATATATGGAAAAACATCATAATCTGAGCAGAAAATCCTTAAGGATGCAAGGGATCCTGCACAAACGGCTCCAGTATCTCTGCACTAATCTCATTACTAGTGAGATCATAAATAGGAAACTTGTACCGCACTGGTCGTGCAGTTACGTCATATCTTCTAATCCATTCGTTAAAACGCTCATTTAGTAAATTGCTTGAACTAGTCATTAGTTATTGATTTTAACCGTCCTATCGTAAATCTGAGTGATCGTCATTTCAAATCTTACAAATTGTTTGCTTATAAGCTTTCACTACCTATTAAAATGTGTGACAAGCTTACTCTCACATTATACTTACACCTGTAATGCGTTTAAAGTAACTCGTTCATCAGATACTAAAAAAACTAATAATGACGTCTAAAATCTAGAAATATGAAGGAATAAGTGCATTGAAATAAAAGTGTACATACATTACTCCCTATCAATCGAACGGGTCCAAAGAGAGTACGTGTTTTTATAATACACAGAATAATGAGCAAGATTAAAAACGACAAAAAATAAAGGAAAGAGAAAAATACAATACAAGAAAGCACCACAGTAACCAAAGATAACCTACATAATTACATAATATTCTCCGACTCGTTGAGTTCTTTTACATCCCTCCAACAAACCTCAACCCCCAAAACACAAAGAACTTCAGAAACCGTACAACCAAATACTAGACTCGGATAAGTCTCGCCTGGATTCTGTCTCATGTTGGAATTCTCGGAAATGGATCAGCTGATCAGGCAGCCAAAGAAGCCACCAAACATCCCCCTCAGGACATCAAGATCTCACACATGAACTTGATCAACTTCATCAAAAAGACTTGGATTAATAAATGGAGACAAACAGGGAAAGCCACATCTAGAAGGAAGTTACACGATGTCTACATTTCCGAGTCCAAACTTCAACACTATCATTTCAACCACAAAGACCAAGTTGTATTAACTCGACTACGTATTGAACATACTTCTATAACTCACAAACATCTCCTCAACCTGACCTTCCTCCTGTGTGCCACCTCTGCAGATCCAACCTCACAGTTCATCTCGTCACAGCCTGCCGTCGCTATGTACAATTCAGAGAAAGATGTGATACCCCCAACAGCCTCCCAGACGCCCAACAGCGTCAGCACAATAAAGAACTTTAAAGTTGTATAAAGAACTTTAAACCGACAAAGTCGTATATCAATGTGAAACACACTTATATAGAAAATTTAATGTTGCATGTACTATTACTGTTTAAAATATTGTATTTACATTGTGATCATTTTCTGTATTCTAAAGTAGTCGCTATATGACTTTAAAGTTGAGACGACAGTAAATAATATATAATATTACATAAAGATAAACGTATAAATACAAAGAACCAGAAGGCAATGGTAAACCGCATTGTGGTGTATTATTGTGCCCTATTATATCAAACAAACAACATTTGAGAAAGATAGACACAACACACTAAGTGAAAATGAGATAAAATAGCATAACAAATAAAATTAAATTGGCCCAGTAGTGATGCCAAATCTAGAGATGCCTACAGAACTTGTTTTTATTTACTGAAGTTGTTTTTATACAAGCAAACAATCGAATTATAATACTTTTCTTTAGGGAGAAGGTCTTATATAGGTAATGTTAAACTAAACAATAGTATTTTTTTAATTGTGTTTAACTCCCGCTCATACATATGGAACCACAGGTGGACACTAGCAATACATGAAATGAAATGATAATTGGGAAAGGACATTTGGGAAGGAAACGTTCCAGGCCTAAGTTTAGGGTATAAGGACTGAGTAAAATCCAAAAAAAGGCCTGTCAGGGAGGATGGTTCCAATAGCAATAAGTTTATCTACTGAGATATCACCACTGGGTCTGCAGCATTGAAATCTGTGTAGCTTATTTTGGTAAATGTGCAATGGAGCAGACTTATAACACTTATGGTACCTGGACAAATATTAGGTGTTTTTATTAGAAGTCTTCTATTTCGTTCAATGTCTACAAGAAAGACAACATTATTAAGAGCTTATGAACATTTCTTGAATAATTCTAGTTTAATAGCTTCTTGTTCATCTTCAGAGCAAATGTGGTCTTTTCCCCAACGAAAACTTAAATATTGAGAAAACAACGATTGAAGATAGGGTTGCTGAAACTTGTTCATAGCTCCAGCATTAAAATTAAACTCTCAAAGGAAGCACCTAACATAGTGTCTACTTAAGCAGATATAGTGCCTTCTATCACGTAGCAAAAACCGGAACTCTTGTAACAGAGTTTGAAGACCACATTCGCTATATGAATTATGAATTAAGTTTATTAGCTGTCTTAGCCTGCGTTGCACGGTTGCGTTTTGATCTTTAAAGCTTGCATATCAGGAACTGTAGAAACCGATATCTAGATAGAAACCTAATGATAGAAATAACACGGAGCCATGGAGTTATGTTGAAATTTTTTCATGACATTTAATACCAAAAGAACTATCCAGAAGAACTTCCAACATTACCTTCTAGATTATCATATATCTACATCATGCATACTTTCTCTCTATACATGAATAGGACAAAATAAAGCGGCGATCTTATTTACTTTACTTCTTTTAAGAGCTCCATTGAAACTCTCCTCTAATATAAGAAAATTTGCTGTTTTTTGTGTAAAATTTTTGTAATTTTCTTTCGTAAACATCGGAAACAAATGAATATAGTTTGCGATATTCAGATTTCAGTTGTCGTTATTCTTTGTGTGCTCTGCAAGCCTGACGCTAGGTGGTGCAAGCAAGAATTTTTTTGTATATACTTACAAGGGGTATTTTAAAACTAAAGTCCCTTTTGCAATACGAGTAAAGTACGAACTACTAAATATTACTGATAGTTTATCTTTTACTTAAGCCTTCGAAACTTACAATACTTTTCTACCATTTGTCTTAGCGTAGCATAAGTGCTTTAGAATCTCATTACAGACCTCCGCCACCAATTCATCTAGGAAATGTGTAGCTGTTTCTGAAGTTACATTTTTCTCTATTGAAAATGAGCTTATTTTATTTTCAGCTACTCTGTGATAAACATCTGACTCCGGACCACAAGCTTGAATCTCTCCCTGAAACCAAAGATACCAATAACCCAATTTCTTCTGTGGTGGATTCATAAGTACAGATAGATGCATCTCGGAAAGTGTACGATTGTTTATTGACTGGCACCGGACTTGTATTATGAGGAGCCAAAATTTATTCTACACCTCCATGAGTATTTAATTGATTGTCAAAACTGTGCGGAAGGAAAGCTTAAGGCATATGTAATGTAATAAAAAATTAGTTAACTAAAATATTCAGTAGTTCTATTTTATTGTATACAGTGTTAATGAACTGAAGAAGTACAGCAAAACTTACTTAAATACAGGTCATTAGAAGCCTTTGGCACAAACATCACATACACATAATGCCATAGGTAGATCCGACCGCCGCATATTCTGTTTCCTCATTTTCTAAATTTTGACGACAAGTGTGTATATTGTTTGGAATGAGATATCCATGGTTTACTTGCTTAATTTGTATTTTCTGTGATTAACAATAACGTCTATCCCATAGTATTCTCAAGGAAAAGTCAACGCCTTTTTTGCAAGCATGTTCTTTCAGTACTTTTAACGTTTTCGAATTCTAATATCCAGGGTTGTAAATATTAATCTTTTAGTCATTTAGAAATTGAAATTAGAGATTATTTTATACAGAAAAGAACAGGGGTTTAAATGGTGGAAGAGCTATCAAGAAGTTTCCGAGATTACCCTGCATAAGACATAGAATTTTTCTCTCTGTATAATATAGTATAGATATAAATTAACAAATGTATGAGATTAATGACAACAATCTTATGCAAGACAGTAAAAAAGTGGACTCTAGTTCTGCCAGTCCAAGAGACATGTTGTCACAGGAATTTTGTTACTTTCAACTGGAATAACATTCATTTATTTGAGAATATTTTATTTGAGGCCTACAAGGGTTTTTGGGCGATTTGAATAAAGTTTTATCTTTATATACCTCCAGATAAATTTGGAGAGAAACCTGAGGATATTGGAGACCATACAGAGTCTCCGTTTTTCCAGATGAATTTATTTCCAAAGAGTTGACGCACAGGCCATTAAAATTCTAATAGTGTGTGCTTTGCGCGATCTTACCGGAACCATTAGCAGCTCCCTTTTGAATATTAAAGACACATTCAAAAGAAATCATTTTTCAAGAAATGAGAGGTTTTCCTGTGTTGTATAAATGGCACATTGTTAACGTTCATTTACATAAATTATATAATTAATGTGTATTACACCGCTTGTAAAAATCTGTATGTACATCCTGTATGTACATTCTTGTGTTTAGCTATATAGGAAGCTCAATTCTATGATGCATATCCTGATATAAAATGGTATTGTTTGATTTACAAACTTCTCCAAATAATTAAAGGTAATTCTTAAATCGAAAAAATAGTATTTTTGCCCTCCAATAATAATAATAATAATAATAATAATAATAATAATAATAAAGTAATGATAACACTAATAATGAAAAGTATTGTAAAACCTATGCCTCCAATCTTTAAAACCTATATGTCAGTTAAACCATATAAAATAAGCATACTTTTTCAGGAGTCTCTTTCAATGTCTTGGTAGATTGTTGCTTATTAATTAGTTTATGCGCAGCTTAATTTTTATTTATTCATACAATAAAATAATAACTTTCCGCTTTTGCGGACTCCATCAGGCATAGCATAAAACATAAAAATAGTAAACGGTGTCCGTACAGCAAAAACATTAATAAAGTTCAGAGATCACTATAAAGGTTGATAATGTAATGTAGACAGTTAAATTTTTTCACTTAACATGCTAGTCAATAAATAAAACTAGAAGATGTAAAATGATCATTAAAGTTATAAATAAAATTATATATAGAAAGTAAAATAGAAAAATTGAATATAAACTGCAAAAAGCTAAAATAATTAATATATAAATTATTTTGGGAAAGAGAATTGGTCTCTTATTATACATAATTATAAGAGTTTATTTTTCCTTCAATCCAAACCTTTTCCAGGTATTAAAAAAAATGTAGAGGTATATTACTCCGAACTCGACAGCTAATTGAAATCTAAAATCTAATCTAATGTGAAAATAAAAGAGTAATGAAATTTAATAATGAAGTTAAATCTTTCTAATTTACTGAGCCCTATATCTCTCTACCTACGTTACAGTAACAGTTATCAAGTAATGGCATGTTACTAGCTATTCCACTTTTACAATGTTAAACTAACTTCGACTCAGTAAAACAAGATTATCGTTTGGAATTAATCACTTTTTGTTTTATGAACAGAATTGAGGTACAAGGCAGCTCCACTTAGAGGTTAACTTAATTTATTTGCTAATAATAACTATGGTGTACATATTACATATTATTCCTTTAATTATATCCACTCAAGTACTTATTTTCTCTAACTAAATCTTCCGATAAAACTAAAAGCTTGTGAGATTAATGCAGATAATTACTGAAAGGCGACTCCAACATTACACTTATTGCATAACAAAACATTCTTACCTCAAACAACTTCATGATTATATTTACTTCGGTATTTGAATGGTATAGTTACCGCAAGGTACCAAGTTTTACACATATTAAGTATTCTGTTGTATTGCAGTTGTTTTGTTAAAAGATCGACTTTCTTCTTAAAAGCGAAAAAAGGAAGCACACAGCTTATGACATATTCTCGTAAGATCATTTTTACGGTATTTGCACTGAGCACTGATGACGTCAGGTTTTAGGGAAGTTCATAGGAAGGGGTGTCAACGTTACCTGCTGCAGATCGTGCCGTAGTGCCCTAACCTGAAATAGACAATAATGGAAAATTATTTATGATACGGGGCGACCCCTACCTGGGCGTGGTATCTTTTGAAAGAGCGAAAAAATATCATTTTTCTTAGTGGAATGAATAGTCGCTTTGGTTTAGTCCATAGAAGTTGGTGGCGAACGTCTGTCCCTTTTGCTACTGTAGGATGTGAAATCAACTATTATTCACCACAAAGCTTTGATTTAGTATTTCTTCACCTTACCATAAAAATGTTACACGACTTTCTCTACACACTATCGTTTATTACTTTCTCTACCACGTACATAATAGGTAGAGAAGATATTTCATTCCACCCAAAAAATTCTATACCGAAGTTTCTCTGGAAGTACATGTTTTGAGGCCCCCTGAATCCAAAAATGCACTTTTAGAAAAAGGTTGTGCGCGTCTGTGTAATCTGTGTGTGTGTGTGTGTATGAGCAACATAACTAAAAAACGAAAAGTCGGATAAATACGACTTAGTGAACTTGGTATTTAAGTTCAGTATCTTCGACACGAAGGCTTTCAAGAAAAACGTCACACCTACAATTTTCATACATTTTTATTTTGTCAAAAATGGCTCAAACGATTTTTATTAAGATTTATCATATTAAATATATTTACATGAAAAATATAATGTATCCACTGACTTTTATGTGAATAGTCTGAAAAGTCCTGTTCATTCGAAGGAATTTTACATAAAAACGTTAAATGATAGACGGAAACATACTGCATATAAAAGTGTAGATCTCTTTAAAACACACAATACATTTCAAATACATTTTTGCGACATAAACCATTTCCGAGATATTCGTTATTAATGAATGGTTCGAAGTGTTCAATACCTTGTCATTCTTTAAAGTCTTGCCGACTTTAATTGTTACTCGTGATTTTATGAAAAGAGTATGGAATTTTAAGCCAGTATATAGCATCCAGTTCTTAAACATTTGACTATCGCTATTCCCGTTGTATGTATAATGAAATGTGTAATACAGCTACTTCTCCAAAGGTTTATGTGGATTAAAATGAAGTAGATGGAAAAATAAGCCTTCGTAAGTTTGTATATCCATTAATAAACATTAGAGTAGAGAAAGTCATGTGAATTGAACACATCAGATTTTTATATCGCTCCTACACACTATTCTTACAAAAGCGTTTGTTTTTCTGCTTCATATAAATTGAGTAAACTTTGGCAGAAAAGTTTCATTGCACATTTTGTTGTAGGTACAAGAGGGATACAGAAAATGGAATCGTTATTCAGATGCCGTTATTAGCTGGTCTTGAAACAACAGAAAAGGGACAGCGCTTTGTATGATGACAAAGGTACTTAAAACTTCCAAAGCATTAATAACGGATATCTCGTATATGGCGGATACCACATAAAAATTACCTGAAATAAATTGTGTTTTAAACAGATCTACAGTTTGTGTGGTACGTTTTTGTCTATATCTTATGCTTTACGTGTTGCATGAAATTAAATTAAATTCCTTTTAATTGAAAAGCACTTTAAAGGTTATTCTCAGAAAATTAAAGATATAAGTTTTATATATCATATAAACATCTTAAGTACCTATATGGTACTTTAATCAAAATCGTTAGCTATTTAAGGAAATACAAATTTTTGATAAATATTTCATGTAAGGGATAGTTGAGGTGTGTTTAAGTCTTCGTGTCACGCCTTTGGAAAATACTGAACTTAAATAAATACCAATTTTCCGGCAGTTATTTTCGAGTTACGCTGTGCACATCACATTCACACGGGAAACTTTTTCTAATAATTCGCATTTGTATTCTGGGGCCTCAAAAAATCTATTTCCGCTGAAATATCAATATCAAGCTTTTGGGTGGAATACTTACAGGAGATGTCAGAAAAAATAAATTACCTACTCTATCGCAGTCGTTGCATGCGACTCGCGATTACACTTGTGCTTAATCCCTCTGCTGTTTGGTGTTGATACAGTGCAACTTGCCGTAATGCTAATATGAAGGACCTAAGAAAATATTCGAATTAAATATGTTACAGGCAATCTATATAATATGCATTCTGAAGTCATTGCTTATATTTATAAAGTAATACGACAAAAAGCACAACAGTACACAAAGATACGCCTAATAACCATGAATCATTTTAACATAAGTTCGCCGTGCATACATATGCAAAGAGCTTTGTGGGCACAAGAGCGTATGTTTTCTAACAGAAGGGTAAACCTTGTAGAATGTCTAACTACTTCATGGCTTATGTATTTGCCTGTTTCAGTCTCACATTTATTCAAATCATCTTTTTTGGGGTTGTCCAATTAATCTTCGTCCCATAGGTTTGTAACAAAAGATTTGTTTGAGTGTTCTTTCTTCTTGCGTGCGTGGAAATGTTTAACCCACTTGTTTCTATATTTTTCTCTTTCTGCTAATACAGGTAGTAGTTGCAGCTCTTCTCTGAGTGCCTCGTTTCTAATATGTTCCTCTCTCGTACAGTCCTTGACTGATCTTAAAAACCTCACTTCAGCTGCTTGTATCTTACTTTTTTCTTGACAATCCATGCTTCACTCCCATAATTTATCACTGGAATTGCTATAACTGTATAAAATCTTAATTGCGTTTCTCTCCTTGCCTTATTTTAAAGATTTGTTTGGTAGTTCCGCAGACTGCTTGAAATTGTATTTTTTTTATTTATATCTTGATCTTGGTTATAAGTTACATCGCACCCAAAGAATGTGCTACTGATTATAATACATTGTCTTCTAATACATCTTACTTCCTACTGGATATCCTCCCTGAAATGCCATTACTTGTGTTTTTGTCTTAGATTTATTCATATCGTATTTTTTACATATTTAATTCAGTTGATATACTGTTTTCTGTAGCTTATCTTCCTTGTCAAAAATTAAAACTAAGTCACCTGAAAATAGAGGGGCATTCAATGCTCCTCTTTATCCTAACTAAATTCCCTCATTTAGCATCTTTTTCCATTCTTGTAAAGAATTGGAGATAGGCTATATCCCTATTTTAAACCACGGTTTGTTTGTATTTCTTTTATTACCAGTTCTGTATTTGTGTATAATTTTAATTAAATGCGTTGGGTATCCTTTCTTAAATAGTGATTTCATAACTGTGAGCGATTAACTTTGTCCAGATCGATAAACGCCAAATGGGTTTTTAGTTTTTCTATTATTTGCTTTATTATGAAAACATTGTCTATAGGCTCTACCTATTCTAAATACATTTTGGTCTTCACGAATATGTATTTGGGTTAATACATTTACTCTAGAAGTGATGATTCGAGAATATATCTCGTATTACGTTTAAAAAATGCATATCTCTGTAATTTTGTACTGATTTCTTTCTCCTTTTTAAATATGGATATCACTAGCTATTTCCCAATATTTTGGGATTTTTTTTCTTCCATCAACATATATTTAATAAATGCAATAACCCGAACTGTAATATTAGTCCTCTATATTTGAATGCCTCTGTGGGGATATTATCTACTCCTGGGGATGTTCTGTTTTTCATGCTTTTTTTATCACTTCCTGCACTTATCATATCCACTCTCCTTTCTTCACATTCTTCACCCCGAATATGCTCTATATTTTCTTCCTATAATAGTTCCGAATAGTACTTTATCCATTCGTCTTGCGAAACACATGATTTCCCTGCATCTCATTTGTTAATTTTAAATGTCTGGTCACTTTTTAAATATATTTTGTCTCACATAAAGGCCATGCTCTATTGTTATAAATTTATTCCACGATTCTTGATAACCCTCCCTCATTTTAATTTTAGCTACATTTCTCTTCTGTTTATAATTTTGTTTATTTTATTGATAAGGTATTTGTAAATATTTTAAATACGATTCCTTTTCCTCTTTTGTTGCCTTTTCTATTTCTTCATTCCAATATTTAATTTCTTTCCTTCCTTTTTTATTTCTTCTTGTACCTAAAACCTCTCTTGACTTGTTAATATTACATTGATTACCATTAAATTTATTAATTTTGAAAAGAGATTTTGTATTAGTTTGATTTTAGGTAGCGTACTTAAATAGCTTATAATAAAATTCTGACTTGTGGTATCATAGATATAATAAAGTATTATTTAAGTTATGGTTTATTTGTCAAAATGTTTTATTAGATTTTTTTCTGTAGAATTAAATTCTTTGTACCGGCTGAACGATCCTACACGCAACCGGTTTCGCGGCGTGCGACCAGCAGGCGAGGCTAGAGCTGCTGTCTTGGTGGTACGGGTGACAGTAAGGCCGCATTAAATATAATACAGTTTGTCGCGTAAGTTATTTCTAACATGTATAAGAAACAGTTAAAAAGAAAAGTAATTACTCACGTAATTAAGCAAGGGGGTGCTGGAACTGCGTCCCTTCGTTTTTTCAGGCATTTCTGACACCTGCTTAGGAAATTGCTAATTACCTCTGCAGATCTCTCTTAGAAATAATGGCAATTACTTGACAAATGTTATTTTTAAGTTCATCTAAAGTGTGTGGATTTGTTTTGTATACTTTCTCTTTTAATGCCACAGAGATAAAAATCTCAGGGAGTTAAATCGGGGGAGTGAGGGGGCCATATGCTGTTAGTTATTACTTTCTTGAAACACGCCATGAATTTCCTATGAGAAGTTGGCTGTATGTGCTACTTGTGCCAAGATTTCAACTCACACTGAAGCCTCGCACAGCGAAGGGGAAATATACTCCCTGCCTCCGCTGACATAGCGGCCAGCTCTGCTGGCTGATTCCGCGGTTGCGCCAAGCATTGCTCACAAAGCATTTCGATATTCGGTTTTTAAATTATCTTCTACTTTAACTTCCATTAAATATTGTGTCATTCTGTATAGAAACAAATCTCTCTTACCATTATCTTGTAATAGATTTGTTTTAAGCATTTCTTTTTGTCTTTGTTTCAGCTCTTATATGTTGTGCCATTTTTCTATTTCACCAGCCTAAAATATTAGCAATTACTAAATAATGATCTGCATACAGCTTTGCTTCTGTACAACAGTTATATCTTTAACTATTTTTTTTTTAGTTTGCCATTTACTGTAACATAATGAATTAATGATCTGGGCTCTCTGGCAGCCCATGTATATTTATGTATATAATGTTTTTATAAAACGTATTAGTTAATTTTTTTCGTTAAATGTTGCAAAATCCCTCTGTTTTGCCATTCTCGTTTACAACTTCTTCATATACCCTATTGTTACCTATTCTTACATACAAATCCTCTGGTAATATTACCTAATCCGTTTTAAAATATTTGTCTATCACTTTCTGAAGCATATCAGATTTTCGTTCTTCAGGCACATTTACTCCTATTATTAATCATTTTCCTCTCTCTTTTTTAATCTTTCATTAACTATTCTTTCGCTTACAAATTCATAGCCCATTATTTCGTTTTTTCATTTCCTATCAACCCAGATGGCAATTCCTATAGCAGTTATTGTGCATCCTGAGTAGATAATGAAATAATTATCTATTTCTTTAGTATCTTTTAGCTTCTTTCCCCCCGTTATAATTGATATATGAATATTTCTCTGTTTCAATTTCGTTGTTAACTCTATTTGCTTATTTCTTAAACCCCTAATATTCCAGGTTCCAATTCTTAATATTGATTTTGTTCCTGGTCGTTTATCCTTTTCCGTTAACCTTAGTCGTTGTTTTGTCCGTCCGGTTTATTTGTATGAGACTGATACGAAATTTTGTTTTACATGACGGATTTCTAGCCCAGCGCAAAACCCCCAATCTGGAGGACCAAAATTTTAACATTTTTCCGAATCCTTTTTCATGGTGTATTTATTCATCCATATGTTTACCATACCATTTTTGATAAGTTGTTGTATCTGAGAACACCCAGCTTTGGAATTAGAAATTTGCCCATTTTCATATTAGAGTCCTGTGCCATTTGCCACGTTCCGTAACTCGTCATCTGGAGATTCTTTTTCTTCGAGTTAAACAAAATCATTTTGGAATAAAATACGATATTTATACACTGTTTACATATCAAATTCAAGGGGATAAGGTTAAAGTTAGAATTAAAGAATAATTTGAACTAAAAACGTTGGAATTACCCAAGTTTCACTGGATTTTCGGTATGATTGCTTTACCGCATTCAGAGCTGGTGTTTTAAGTGAATCTCATGATCATGAAACTGTTGGCTACACATTTCCTAGAGATGCTTACATCTGTTGACCTGGCTCATTCTGGTGCAGCTTGTTAGAGGTGAAACCTTGTGGCACACCACAAATATTTGCTCGCACATCTTGGTTGCTGTAGGCCATTCAAGACCAAGTCATCCCTGATGTGTCACCCAATCAGTCTATAGTGAGCGTGTTTTCAGGTTTCCGCAATGCGAATTCCATTCATAACTTCAAAACATAATTATAAAAGAGGTGAGGAAAGTGTCAAATGAACGATCGCAACCAGCTCCTCGAGGAGGTTTAATTTCATTAAAATGCGACAATAATTGTGAAAGTTATCTAATGCTTAAATTGGGAATCTTATAAACCCATACCGTTATTTAATTCCTAATTCTGTGTACAACCTATATCCATATCCTTACAATCTCAACATGAAATCTTCCCATGGATACCAGATACTTTGAAATACCATGCTTATATTGCGCTATGCAATAATGCTATACTCCTTTGTAAGCTGCCTGTTTTATTGTGTATTTTCCCTCTGTTAATAGCTTTGGTGGTGGAAATTTATTTGCACCTAATTTATCTTTTCTTTGCACAGGCCTACCTTTGTGAATAATTAATTGTTAAATACATTACAAACGGTAATTGTAAATATCACCACTTTTCCAATAACCTACAAACTTTGAAATAGTTTCAGCATTCATATACATCTATTAGCGATATTGGGTTCTTCAAATATTATATAATTTTAAAGTGTATCCAGTGTTCAGTATTATTGAATAATGATTCAGGGAATTTCTTTTCAGGCTCTAAAATGCAGATCAGAATCCAAAATTTAGGGTTGTACACAGCTCAGAAGTTACTAAGCACAACCAGTTTAAGAGCGAGAATTAAATGACATTACAATCTGCAGTAAAAAAAAAAATCAAATACACAATGCACAGTTTGTCTACTATTAAACACTTCAATCTTCTTTTAAGAATACCTAAAGTTTTAAAACTATCTGGAAGAATATTAAATAATTTTATGCCAGTACCTCAAAATTGTGCAAAGTTTTGCTTAATTTACATAATTAATGCTCCTAGTAGGTGATGGTGAACCTTCTGTCTTACAATACACAGGTTTACAGTTCTAGGACTAGGATTTGGAGCGGAGGAGAACTTAGCACCTTGACTTATGAAGATATTTTGTAACTAAGATCCTGACAGGGTGCCCCTGAGAGGGAGGGGTGAGGTGAGAGGAGACAGAGGATGGCCGGACCAGGAGACACGACAGGGCAGAAGCAGGGTCTCTACCGTTTACCAAATACAACCAGCTCCCCTCCCCCCTGCAAGTTTACACATCCCACTGGGGGCCCCCCATTCCTAGGGAAGAAGTGTTACATGGAGCATCCTTTATCCCTGCCATGCAATGCCGACACCCCCGCCGACACTTCAACCCCAAAAACAACCAAGCAGATGAAAGGTGAATGAAATGAGAATGGAAATGAAATGTAGAGGTAGAAAATTCGGGGAATGTACTGAACCTTTCCAACATTCGCTTAGCAACCTTGGGAAACTCCAGAAAAACTCAAGTGTCAGAAAGTTTGACCGTGGGAATCGAAACCATGACCTCCCGAATGCGGGCCACAGACGCTGTGTCCTGAGCCATCCCTCTCGGTTACATTTCTTTTAATTAACAACAGTGATTCAAATATGTAAAGATTTATATTTGTCAAAAAAATTAATACTAATCATACAATGAGCAACGCAGCACCAGCTAATATTTTTAAAATCTTCTGTTGAATTTTCAAAACACACTCAACATGAAACATTTATCCCCAAACAATAATGACATAATGTATGACACTGTGGGTATGTGCACTTCTCATATACTAAGCCGGTAAAACAGGTTTACACATCTTAGAAGATAAACTACTTTCCTAAGCCTAATACTAAAAATATAAAAATGGCTGAACCATGATAGCTTTGAATAAACAAAAATGCCTTGAACTTTAGCGTCTGTAAGAGTAGTTTCAATATTTGGTTTTAAACTTAACTAAATATTTTGTGATTATGTGTATAATTTATTTGCATTAAACAAACGTTATCTGTTTTAACGAAGTGATAGTAATTTAAGTAAGTTATTTAATTCCAGTAAACAATTATTACTACTAAGTGAACATAAATTAAACTTTCATGAACCATATTAAACGCAAAATTATTTGTGAAAATAAAACATAAACGGGGACTAAGAACCAAACCCTGAGGTACTCCATATTTACCGTCTTTAATTCAGAAATTTTGTAATCTATATATACTACCTGAACACGTACTGAAAAATACAATTTTGAAAAATAAAGCTTGTTACCATTTATACCAAGGTGTTGATGTTTAGCCAACAAAATATCATGGGACACAGTTTCAAATGCTTTGCTTAAATCGTAAAAAGTAGCATTAACATTGTTTATTTTCAAGGCTACTTAACGCGTAACAAACCAAATTTCACACATCAATACAACACCTTGCACACCTTGTTGTTTTGCATCTCTTTTAGGTTCTTTCAAAGCTTACTTGTGTGCAGGTCTAATTTCTTCTAAATAATTCTCTATGAAAATCGGACTGAGTTAGAATATGCAACATGTGTTGCTTTATGACATTATCTTTTATAATTTGTTCATCATTATACAATTGCAACTCTAGAGGAGGCACACTTTGATCGAATTAGAACCCATTTAAGAGGAAAATAATAATAATTAAATACAGCGTAAAACCAATAAAAAAAATAGCCAAATAGATTAGTAAAGTGTTCATCTTTTGCATACCAAGGAAAAATAATTTCCAGTACATATTATTCAGGTACCATTTAAAATCTTCAATAGAATCAGAACTAAAACCATATTTGCAAACTCTACCTAGTATTAAAATTATTAATAGTTATAAATAACCTTTACGAAAAATAAATTAATGAATAAACCCTTGATATATTCATTTGCCCATATGTCTATTAAGGAGTTAAATGTAAATATTACCTCTGAAGGCCACATGGAGCACACACAGATTTTTAGGTCTTCCTAATTTTGTTTAGCTCAATCTGTTTGAATAGTATTTCGTTGTTGAATGGTTTATATGCTTCGGATATTTATGTGCTGCATAAATATATTTTGCTATATTTTTAAGTGCCTCTATATTTACATAGAATTGTTTTCTGTATTTTATTGGGGTTTCTGTGGGCTGTGTATCGGCAAACTCTAAAAATTATGTATGTATATGAATTTGGGGAACATACCAAATTTTAATAGTGAATTTTGAAACTTAATCTTAGGTGTAACTTCAAATGATATCGATATGTTTAATCTAATCTAATATTTTTCAGCATGCCAAATTTGCATGTAAGTAGTTTTCTTCCCATTTAAGAGAATATTGGCACCAATACATCAATATAAATAATTTGAGAGTTATTTTAAGATATTGTAAAAAAATGTGTTGTATAGAGTAAAATGTTCAACCCTAAAATAAATTATGATTCCAGTTTGATATAGTATAAAAAGCAGTGCTTGAATAACTCCTTTGAAACGCTGCCCATAAAAACTATTGATTTTCATCTAAAGCTTATTATTTTTATTTCAATCTTTCTGTGAAATTCATGTGTCTAATCCGGATTATGATATATGTTTTCTTCCCTTTTTTACTGCTCTTTCTCTGTCTAAGATGGGTAAAGTATTGACTTTATGTAGAAAAGTCGTATTATACCAATTTTGGTACTTAGGCCAGGAATCTGATGAATGATTTTCAGAAAAAAATTGTAATTCTAACTGATACTTTACTTGAACAACTTTTCATTGTTCTTATTTTCTCTAGAAGCAGAGCCAAACCATAAAAATGAATTACTTTTGAACTAATGTATGAGAAATAACAAACAAGCCAATTCATCAATTCTAATGAAGTTCATACAAGTTTGCAAGTATCCAGTTTGTAGAGTTTCAAGAAAATAGATTGAAATGTTCCATTAGGAGGCTTTTATGAAATTATGGCACAAAAATTGTTTTAAATAAAAATAAATTAAAATTAAGCGTTTTACTGGCATTATTAATTGTTCGTTTATTTTATTTATTTATTAATTGCTAGAAAAGTACTACTAATTTCTAGTACCGCCTTTGAATAAGAAAATTCCTTATGCTAGTACATAGAAAAGGTAATTATAATTGGCAATAACGAAGTAAATTAATGTACGTAATGATGAAAGCAATAATATAATTGAATATCTTTCAATTCATATTTTAAAGTAATAAAATCGTTTACGTTGTTAACCTTATTGATTTTTTTTCTCTAAATTCCGTTAATTAAGCATGACAATGACGAGTAGGACAAATGGGCATTAATATAAGCATAAATTGCATTTTAGACGGAGTATACTTCTTTAGTATTGTGTGAACATAATTTCCATTGGGGACATACTGGGAGGGGCATTGCCTACCCCCAGAAACTACGGCAGGTAGCCCCGTGTCTCGTCATCCGAAAGTGGGTGGAGGTAAACCTGCCAAATGTGGTTGAACATAAGTCACTCCTTGTCTAAGCTATCGCCCATCTAGGCTACAGAGCAAGGCGTAGTGGCTGGCTGGCTGAGCGGACAGACGGACGGGCAGGCGGGGGGAGAGAATGGACGTATACGTAACGGAGTGACCGCCACATACATACATACACACACCCTCTTCACCTCCCCATACCTATTACCTCCGCTACCGTCTCTGCAGTCCAGTGCTCTCAGGTTCGACTCCAAGATCGGTCATGGTTAGTGAGAAAACGGGATTTACTGCTTACCCACTTAAGACATCTACTTCCCTCCCGTTAGGGTTAAAAAATCCTCCGCAACGGCGCAAAAAACGCTGCATCCCTACGCTGCATACCTACCATCCACAACGTAGGCCTCGCATAATCAAGAAATTCTTCTTAAAGATCAAGAAATACTTCCTCTGCATCTTGTTGCAGGTTTGTACATATCGATATTGTTTCTATTCATATCTTATTGTTGTTTTATGAGTGCTGTTTATGAGTGTATGGTGCTGAAGCCCAGGGATCGAGGCTGGAAGCGACAGAGACCGCCGGCGGTCGAGCAGTGTCTGCGACAGAATTCGCGGTGCACGGCTATCGGAAAGTATGCATTTGAAGGAGAAAAGTGGACATCGAAAAACTATACCAATCTGCATGCGTATGTGTGTGTGTGTGTGAGTGGTTGCAGGGTGAGGGGCGAGGTGGGGACAGAAAGGACGCGATAGAGGAGGGAGTTGTTTATTGCGAGCGCATGCGCGCTGACTCGCTATTTCAAATTTTTTAAAAAAGAAAGCGTTTCTATTTGTGCACGGGTGGCTTATAGAAAAGAGGGGGGCCAGCGGAGAGGGAAATTATTTTTTTCTCTCCTCGTTTACTGCGATCTTGATCATGTAATTTCAAAATGGCGTCGAATGGAATGATTAAGCGTGTCATTTATACGAGTGGGAAGCCGTTGACGTGTTGAATTAAATACTACCATAGTCTGCATTGACGCAATCCCACCATCAATTTCGTTTTGTTCGCGTTTTTTATCTTGCAGCCTGGGGGCTATGCTCCCTTGAATTTAATGAACGTTTAAATTATTCCCAACTAATCTTGATTTAGAACTGCAACAAATTACTGCTATTATTAGTATTATTGTTTTTGAAATTTTTCTAAATTTCGTACTTCTGATCCGAATTATAATACATTTTTTCTCCTTTTCTTTTACTTTCAGTTTTCTTCCTCTAACATAGAAAATATATTGAATTCGATTAAAACAGGAATTGTGATCCATGATTTTCAGGAATTGTTCGCCATTCTAACCTTTGAAAATGCTTTGCTTTGAAATACTATGCTTTGAAAAGTTTCATTATTTTTAATTTTGTTGAAAGTAGTCTCTAATGAGTTTGAAATAAATTTATGATTTTTGAGCTAATAGCAACGTTTAAAAATATTTGTTTTAAGAATTTAAATATTTTCAGTATTTTTTTATTTTTGTAAAATATGCATCCAAATGTAAACAGACTTGAAGATCGTTAATGGAACTGTTTGTACATTTTAACAATATTTTGTAATGAAATTTGCTCTGTGAAACTAACGAGTGAACAAATTCTCCAATACTTAAATATAAAGCTCAACACTTTTAATGTACAAACTTTAATAGATATTTATCTCCAAGTAGTAAGATGTATCAGAAATTGTTTTCTTCTCTTCAGTAATGTATGCGATATGTTGTTTTCAATCAAAATTTAAAAAAATAAATTCTTAGGCTTACTGCCAAATTGCTGGGACAAATTGTTTAGATTGATTTAATTTAGCGCTAGTAAAATCTTCAAATTCTCTAATTTAAAATCTTCATATATAGAGAAGTTATACTGGAAATGTGAAAATTCCTAAATACATGGAAATAAAATTTCAAGTTTTAACTTATGCTAAACGATAGTTATTTCCATTATCAGATTGTGGTACTTGAAGTTCAGAAACCAACTTTAGGCAATGAGATTTGAAAACAAAAATTCAAAATTTTGTAAAAATTTCTGTCCACTATTCTTAAAAGCGCTTCTATAAGTGGTAAACTGCAAAAGAGAAGAAAAAGTTTATTACAGAAAATATCTTTATTTTATTTAAACATGATTTATACGAAAGAACGTTTGTAATATAATCAATATATTACTCGTATTTAACGCAGTTAAGTAGGTAAAAAGATCAGGCAGGAAAGTTTGTAGTGTCTACATTGAATATATTTAAAGTGGCAGCATGTAGAAAGTCAATTGATTATTAAATTTCTCTATTTTATTTTGAAAATATGCAAACGTAAGTTACATTTTATGTTAAATGTATTGCCTATAATTGCTTGGTGCCAAGGAAATTTATACTTAGAAATTGAATTAGTACCATTATAAAACTAAAAACTGTAAATACTGTGTCATTTTAAGGAATTGCATATCCTGCTAAAGACGCACTGTTGTTTTTTTAAATATTCGAGTTAATTAAATTACAAGAAAAGATCATTTATTCCTATCTGTTAACGCGAAGGACAAAAACATATATAGAGGTGAAACATTTCTTCGCTTTAAGGTAGCACTCTTAATTTATGTTATATCCTTTGGAATGGAATATTACGAAATTGAATTCCTAGGTTTATTTTATTTAACTCGTGTTTTTTATTTATTTAACTTTTTAGGGTGAAAAATTGTGCTGCAGCTCTCTGGAATATTATTCTATAAAATACTAATAGATACAATGGATACACATATATGTAATAATCTGACGTTTTATCCTTTATGGTTAGATAACCAATATAACTTCCTTGAGGAATTTTTAATGTAGTTCATTAACTCGGAATATGAATTGTATTTTTTGCAACAAAACACTAAATTTCTTATTTAAGGCATTGCGCAACTCTGTTAAATAATTCGCACAGAAGAGTAAATACATTTATTTACCATATTTCCCGAGGAAGCAGTAAGCATTTTTCCAAAAGGTAGCTTGCTAGAAAAAAAAGTAGCTTTCGATGGCTTTTAGTATTCAGTATACAGATATTTAGTATTTAATTTATTTAATTTTTTCTTCTACAATTTTTAATATATATTTACAAACCAGAAAAGTATTTGAACTAAAAATTTTATTATTGAGCATTATTCTTAACGATTACATTTATAGGAAATTAGTTTTGGTTATGAATTTTAAGGTATGTGTTAATGTGCACAAGCTTACTGAAATTACATTTGTAAGAAAATGCATTAAGATATTATCGTATTACATTTAATAAGCAGGTATAAAATAACATATACAGAAAATGAACTTATGTTGCAGATTTGGTGCATGAGTAAAAATATAACTCTTTGTAACGTAAAGCCAACCCTTTAGGATATGTTGCATTTATCCGACTTTTATAGTAATTCTGTTCTCTCTCTCTCTCTCTCTCTCTCTCTCTCTCTCTCTCGCAAACACGTACACACACATCTACGTAGTAGATAAAGTAGTACAGCTGGTATCTTATAATAAATGTGTAAAATAATGCTAACACTCCTCAATCCTGGATACCTAAGCGATGTCTAAGTGGTTATCAGTACTTTTATATCGCTTCAATATTTTTAAAAGCGATATGAAATTAAAATATTAGGGATAGGAGGTTAAGCAGCTCGTATCTTTCCTGTTTTAAACAAAACCCTTGAGGTTGAATAGAATGCTGGACTCTGCACGATTTCTCGATCTTTTGAGATTACCACAATATATGTAATCTGTACTCCCCATAAAGCCTATTTTCATTTCCAATGTTTGGGGAATCAATTCTCAATAAATGCAGATAGTGTTACTACTAAAAGAGATATATATTTTAACCATGGGAATAAATTAAACAAATTTACAAAGCCTAAACAAATTCATAAGAAATTATGAAAATAACTTTCATTTTACAAAGATATCTGTTACAACATCTGCTTTATAATAGCCCTTATGTTTTTATTACTTATGTGCGTTACATTTAGTCATATTAGGTAGAGGAAGAATTGCATTCCTCACAAATATTCGGTATCCAGGTTTCAAAACTGAAAAGTAGGATGAATTCCAATCTGGATATTTCAGTTCATAGTCTTCCAAGGATACAACACAAAGGCTTTCAATCATTCCACCTCAAACTACTCTTTACATGGAAAATATTTAATTATTTGTAATTTTCTACCAGCTTTATTAAAATAACATATTTTGGACGTACTGAGATGAGAAATAAAATATATATCTGGAACTTTCGGTGAGTAACCTCTAATTGAATTTTGTATAACCATGAAAGTACATTAGACAGAAAGGCATACTTCAGAGAATAGCTATAGAACTTATAAAATACACAGCGTGTGTTTAGTCATGTTTTGTTGCTTTAGCTATTTATATTTTGCTGCTGTTAGTCGAAAGTTTCCAGTATGTTAAGCTGCATACCTTTTAAATGTTACGTCCTTTTTATTTCTCATTAGACCATGCAAAGAGTATTCCAAATATCAAGTCCAACATACATAGAGCGAGCCACTTTTTCAACATTTGCCTGTTGTACCACCGTCATATGTGTTAATTTGTATTGAAAGTATTTTGTAAAACATTTATTAAGATAAAAATAAGTATAAGTACAACATTTGTTTTACGAATTTGCATAATATATATTGTGTAAAAAAAGTAGTGTGATAGTAACATATTTATTTGTGTATGTTTGCCCGTCTTTTTGTGTCTTTTTCTATTATAGTCCTATCCGAGGATATCCTTCAAAAGTATTTCCTTGAGTTTTTACAAATTGGCACTGCATTTTTTTAAACATTAGTTCATTACTTTGAAACACACTCAAATTCACTCCCAGATTTATACTTCTAGACTCTGGAGGTTAGGAAATAATTGTAACTGAAACTGTGAACCTAACTTGGTGACTTTGGGATGAAAAGTTAACGCTATAACTTGGGATATAACTTTGTTTCCATATTTTCTCTATGCTATACAGCCTCTGAAGTAGATTGTTGATTGGGGTGCTTAATTTGACTTTTCCACACAAAGATACGTCGTTGGATATAGATCAATCATGTATAAGAATGCATTAGGTACTCGGAGCTCACGACTAACTTAAAAACAATCTAGATATCTTTGTCATCCCTTACTAAAACGATAAAGCATCTTCTTATTTTACTTTAAGCTCTAACCAGATGAGAGGGTTTCTTTGCTTTAGACCATGGCTAGCACAACGTTCCGTCACGCATGCATGTAGTTCTAGCAAAACGTTTGTGTTTTATATTTGCTGTTTTTATAGTGTAACGGTACGTTGCTAGTTGCACGTTATTAGAATTTATGCAACAATATATTGTAAGATAAAAACACACACATAAATCATCATCACCACCTACACGGTTTAGTACATCACTGAACTGTTCCGTTCTCACGGCCAATGAAGAAAACCCTGGATTCTCCAACTCAGGCATTGGCGTCCCACTATTCCTTACCGTCTTGGATTTATTCTAAACCCTTTCTTGGTATTCTAGAGTGCTCCGTCCGTTGTAAATACTCTTTTCAGTTGTTTCTGTTGTGTATCTGTTTAATACTATCTAAATCTGCGTTTTCTTCGGGTGTAATATTATATCCTAAACAATTAAATGCGTTTAGTCGTTCCTAATTTTATTATGGATCATTATTTTAGAACTTTTAAATTCATTGCCGGTGATGAAAGTGATGATTTTTTCGGGCGTAAAACTCCTCAGCATTAGCATGGTTTTCTTCGGAAGGTAAGTAAAGCCAATGGTCCCATGTACTAGATTTACGGCATGTAAAAGAACCTCAAGCCTGATAAAGGGGCCTCTGAGCAAAATGCCGCTGTCTTTCACCCCAATATAGAATGGGACGCTAAGGACTATAGTAGTTAGAGTGACCATAAATAAAACTAAACATGATTTCTGTATTTCTTCTTCCGATCTTGTAATTATCACCTGGTCATTTGCATATAAAACCGTATTTAGAATAAAATTCTTTGTCAATTGACGCTTTTTTATTGGAGCTGTCACTCTTTTATGGCTTTGTCTACATACATCTTAAATAGCACTGGTGATAATGGGCAGTCTTGCCTTAGACCTTTATTTATTTCTATTTTAATGTTTACACATGTATTTTGATGCATACTTCGAACTCTCTTATTAGTTGCGCTGGAATTCCCATTTCTTTTATTATATACCACAATTATTTCTCATATATATTATAGCTGTATGAATTTTGTAAACACACATATTGCGTAAAAGAACATTGGAACAACTGAAAGGTACAAAGAGGAACAGTACAATATAGCTACCTGGGGATAACCTTGTGATAGAAACGAAAAGAAATATATAGGAAAACACAGAGGTAAGAGGCAACTACTCCTGCCTGCCCAAAGTATCATTTTATACTATGTGGAGGTTTGCTGAGAGGTGTATATTCTCAGAGGTACTCTTTGAGTGAACAGACGGGAATAGGTAGCTTTTGCCTATTTGAAAATGTAAATGGACCGGTTATAAGATGCGTCTATAAAGTGACGGAAAATAGGCATTTATTTTTCTATAAAGAGATGGTTGCAAGTTGAGCCACTCACAAATAGCGTTCACATTGCTAACATTTTTATTTCGCTTTAGTCTGTGATGGTACGAGGCTGTAGATCTTTTAAACCGGAGAAATATAGAGACGTTTCCAATAAGTAGGGTAGCAGTGTTAATTAGGTAGACAGGTTGTTCGGGTGTTTAAGATTGTTTGTCAACTAGGAGTAAAGCTGGTATTTGTTCAACCAGTTGCCGTTGTAACTATTTAAATGCTTACCACCCTGAAAGAGAAAGTCAGCTAACCGGATGAAGAAGAAAGCTGATGCATCTACATCAGTTTACCATCGAAGATGCCCATTTCCATCATTTTCCTGCACCTATAAAACGGAAGAATTACCATGACCATGTGTCCGTCGCAATCGACTCTCTTGTTTCTTACTCAAAGTTAGGCATGTTCTAATTTCTACTACTGTATTAATTGTTTGGATCCAATATGCCTTTTTTTAAAACAGGAAGACTTCTATTTGAAAGTTATATAATAGCTGTATTTTATAAGAATAATTACTAAATATAAAGTTCTTAAACTTATAATAAGGGAATTAAAGGGAGTTAAAAATAATGTAGTGAAAAGCAGGAGTTTCGTTTCTAAGTTGCGTTTGCGTCCACCTAAGTGCGCGAATTAATAAAAAGACGCCCAAATTATTTGACTAGTAGAAATAAAGTATGCATTGTGCATGAACTAAAATAATCCAGTAGCATATCATCCATGAATAGAAAGCTTTTTCGACATTTAATGTCATGTGCAGCAGTAAATTTTTCAATCAACGCAAATGTCAACCTTATACGGGGTGGTCCATTTAGGTTGGGACTGTACAATATCTCCAAAACTGAGCGTTGGAAATAAATGTCTTGAATAAAAGTTGCTTGATGTTATGGTGGAAAGTAAATGCTATTAGTCATGTTTTGTTCGGAGGACGCTATGATGGTCATTTTAGAGTTAATTTAATTTTTTTAAATGGGCACCTACATTTTGTATTTAGTCTTCTCATTAGAAAATTGTTTATAAAAGGCTATTTATTTTGTGATGTGGAATAAGGAAACAAAATAAAAAACGTTGGTTCCCAATTACGAAACGTAACTTGACCCTCAAATGACCATTCATTGCACTCTTCCTAAACAGTCATTCAGAATTTCGTTGTTATTTACGTTGGTGTAAGAACAATTTCAAAGTGCTTTATACAAATTTTGTTTAGTGTTTTTATGAGGAGTGAGAAAACAACATAAAAAATGTAGGCTCCCATTTAAAAAAATTAAATTCACCCTAAAATGACCATCAAAACGCCCTCCAAATAATACATGACAAATGGCATTTTTTCCCCCATAATATAAAGAAACTTTTATTCAAGACATTTCTTTATACAACGCTTAGTTTTGGGGATATTGTACAGTCCCAACTTAAATATCAACTTGTATACGAGGCGTTTTTTGAAGAAAGTACCGATAATTTTTAAAAAATAAAATAGCATTATTTTGCAAATAATTTATATAATTAATTACTTACACCTTTTCATATAGTCACAGCCCTTGTTCAGGCACTTTCGTAACGCAAAACCAGTTGTTGTTTCACAACAGCAAGATTGTTGAAATGTTCTCCACAAAGGAATTTGGGTGCCAAACCCGGACACTAGGGAGGGTGGCCGAATTGTTCCCAAACAAATGATGTAATCAGATCTTGAGTCTGTTTGGTTGTGTATCTAAACCACTTCTTCACCATTCCATCACACTTATTGTTTCACCATGAACCTCAAAGAATTGGCGATTAATGCTTGCTGGCGTAACATTTCACGCATTCAAAAAGTGAATCACTGATCTGACTTCAAAGTCGGCGGGTTGTTCGATTGTTTTGAACATTCAAAACGCTCTAACAACAGAAAAACAGTGATCGTTCACAGCTACGTCTGACTTCCTAACGAATGGAGCAAATGCTCAAAATCGTGACAGCAGCGTTTTCAGCGGCAAAATATTAATTCAGTACTTGTTTTAAAAACACGCCTTCATGTATTTTGGCGTTGTAGAGAGTTACACCATTGCTTGAAGGGGTTATTTGTTATGCAGCTGTTGTAAAACTCCTAAAAGAAAGGCAAAATCGCAGCTCACTTTAAATATTTCTACGGCAAGGACAACTAAATTATGTCGAATTGGAGAATCTAGCTGCAGAAACATACATGCGGAAGAAATCAAGGGTCAAAGCTAGATTTTATATTTTGTTCCTGAAGTTGTCTAATAGCATGTAACCGTTGATTTTGAACTCTATAAGGTAAATTATCAATCCCGTAATTATTTATGTATCTAAATCGTCTTAATCTGTAGTAATTTATACTATGACGATACTAGAGACATGATACGGTTTGCTACACGGTGTAAAAAGCCAACTAGAATATTATTACAGCATTAGTTAAATTTGTAAATTAATGGGGTATTAGAAAAGGTAGAATTAGATGACTGAAAAATTCAATGCCATAACCGGGTATTATTTTAATGTAGTTAGGTAATAGCATAATGTGCATATTCGAATTCCTGTGACATACTTCATACTCTCCTCTTATGTAGAACTTACACCCCACAGGACTTACAAGCGGGTGCCTGGGGTCAGAGGCCCGTCGAGGAGTAGACACTAATGGATCAGACAGAGCATCCAGGATGGGTGATCAGCCCGATGCCTGGTATGGGATGAAGGAAGTAGATGAAATGAAATGTTGGTGAAATGGATGAAAGGAAGGGTGATGATGGAGCAGTTGGTGGAATGAATGGCGGGGGAAACCGTAGAACCCGGAGAAAACCCGCCCAGACGCCGCTTCGTCCACCACAAATCCCACATGCAGGTCCCTGGGATCCAACCCGGGCCGCCTCGGTGGGAGGCGAGCGGTCTAACCACTCGGCCACGGCGCCGCCTAATAATTAAAACTAGTACATTTTATAACTGTTGCTTCTGCATCCAGTAAGAATTGTTTATATTTTAAGGTATGAAGATTTTTTGTGTATAATGAAAATGGCTTTAAAAACATTAATTTGTCTATGGCTTATTTTCAGGATTAGACTATCATTAGGTTTTGGGTGTTCTTATAAAAAGTATATTTCCTTGTAATTCTCAAACTATATTAAAAATACCAATTTAATTATAAACAACAACTCTGTATTAAATTATGTTAAGATCTTCAGTAAAACTGAATTTAAAAGTTTAATATCCAATAAAATCGCGCATGTATTCTAAGCATATAATTTCTAAGTACTAAGGTTATATTAGGCACAAAACATGCCACTACCTTTTTACTTACAAAGCACTTCAACCATGTAACCAAGGTTCGTTAATTGCTTTTGCAACAATAGCATAGTCATTACGAAGGTAATTGAATTCGAATGCTTTTGAACAAACACACTGCGCTATCATATCAAACCGAATACTTTTAGAAGCAGACCCTTTTATATAATGAAAACTACTTTGATTCATATTTTATAATGGAACATGTGAAATTATTATTTCTAACACGCTGTAATTTTAATGACGTTATTCGTTAAGCATATTTAAATAAACCTTAGTATTGCATTTTTATGTATGATGAAACCGGGAGAAATCACAAACATTTTAGCATAAAGAATTAATCTATAAATGTATCATAATTGAAAATTACGTTAATTATATAGGTACAAAAATTTATTTACCATGTGAGATACTACATTAAGAACATTTTTCTTTATTTTTATAGTTAAAACAGAAGACACTGCAGAGTTGCATATGAAGCTTCAAAGATGTGCATTGTACAACCCAATTTAATATACATTTATATTAGCGTGATCATTAAAACTAAATAATGATATTTTTAGAGTCGTGTATTGCCTTCTTGAGCATGTGGATTATTATTAAACATCAGTATTTTATAGCTAAATAATAATGATGTTCTGACATGCCACCTGTATTTAAGCTCATGATTACCGTTTAAAATGCCTAAAATAATCAACTTTGCCCGTTTTATCGAGAGAAAGAAATACAAAGAAAGAGAAGAATGTATACATTTTGAGGAGTAAGTTTATAAGTTTGTGGTGTAGATACATGAATAGGAAAAATTAATTTTCCAATAAAATGCAGCATTTATTTAATTTATCTTCCCTGCTAAGAATTTGTCTGTTATTTTGTGTCTTTATGGCAAACCCATTTTGGCTCAGATTCTGAAATAAAAATAAACATCATAAACTAAACCTATATAGTGAAACTGGTTGACCCCAGAGCAAAAGGTAATGTCATATTTTTCATTTTATAGGACCTGAATTAATTGCAGTAAAAAGTAAATATACATACTAAATGTTTGAAATTCTACGATCGAATTCTATAGCACATTTTTAAAGTTAAATGTGTGTAATTTATCTTTAACACAAAATTTGAGGTACTAAGCTGTGTATTTCTCAAGTTGAACTGGCCTATTCATTTTACCCAGAGTATAGGAATGGAAGCTTTAGATTTGAACATACGATTTTAAGAACTCGTGGGTATTAGCATTAACTAAATACTATAAAACTGATTTTCCTGAACCAAAAGTATTGTGTGAATCACATGTGAATTAATTATTGGAAGACATTTTAGTGTCTAGTTGGGCACAAATATGAAAGTGAAGATTCGGAATTGACCCACATTTATTTTAGAGATATTTACGAATCCTTGACCAAAAAACATGTAGATCTATTCTAAAATGTACAGTTTATTCACACTGATTGAAAAAGATGCTTAGGAACAAACCGTAGAATCACTTTTATTTGTGCACATGAGATATTAATTTTTCATTAACATAGTTTTGGGGAGCACAGAGGGTATAAACATTGTTAAAATAAATATATTAATACTATCACAAATCCAAAACCCATAATACAATATCTTCCTAGTCAACCAATCAGAAATTGTGCTTTTAAAATACGTTCTAATGGCATCCCATTAACAAACAATAATAATAATTTAATCTCAATTTTTATATAGTTAATGCTAGTAAGCAAGTAGTTATGTTAGAATTAATCATATATCTAGTGACATTAGAATGTTGGAAATTTCTAAAGGTATAAGGTTTAACATGCAATACATTTTCTTTGAAGTGACATCCATAATACTGTGATAAACAAGCAGAGATCTACGATGTTCTTTGTTTAGAATATCTAGTTAAGCTTCCAATCGGTCTGTTCTTAAGAATAAAAAGTTTATTAACATTACAAGGATACTATCAAAGTAGGCAAAATATATAGTCTAGTATAATACTGAGGAAGCTCACTGAGTGGTTTTCTTGATGGGCAGATAAGAAGTTACACGTGTAAATAGTTTATATGTTCTTCCCACATAAGTTGAGTCTCATAAAATACCAAGCATAATAGGATGACTTTTTTGATGAAGCTTCTATATTTAATTTTCTCAGAAAGAAGGATAAAATAAGGATACAAAAAATGAGGCGCAGTAAAATAATTGCACTACAGTCATGCATTCTCTAGGCAGTTATCGCTTATTCATGCTAAGAGCCCGTGAAATCTTGCTTATAGAAAGACCCCTAAAATATTGATGTGTTATATTGCTTGCAATATTTTGACCAACCTTCTGCATGTTTCTAACAAGATGTTTCTTAAAGATTATTATGGATTACTTATTCTATCCGTTATGTATTTAATTGTTATTTTACATGCTCTTTTTTTGTTCAAAGCGTTTCAGTAGAATAAGGTCTTTAGGCTATACGTCATGATACAGTATTGTAAAGAAATTCATAACATGCATAATTCAAACCAAGAAGTTCTGAGCTTAAAAACATCTCTTTAGAGATTTTATCAAGAAAACTGCTTAAAATTCAGGAGATTTAAATGTCGTATGCGGCGTTGGAGATTCTAATAATGCTGTAACAGAATATTATAGCCAAACTTTAAGAGTATATGTGGTGCAAATTTTGTGATTATTTATATTTCTTATTTCCTAGATACCATAGAACCATTTCAACCCATTAGTTAGAATATCATGCAAGAAAGTGCACTCAAAACGAAGAAAACGTATGGACTATGTTAATTCATGGAATTACAAAATATCAAAAAACGATACAAAAAAGTCGTTTCCATAATACGGATTTAAACCACATAACTTCATAATATTTAGAAAATATTTATTATTAGAGGAAGTAAAGCTGTGGTAACATCAGCGTTTTGAGTGACACACACACACACTATATACTATGTATATTTCTAAAACAACCTTCAATGTTCAACTTATTGCTGTAAATAACTTTCTACTTCGAGGGTATACTCCGTTTATAAGCATCCCTAATGTTTCAAACTGCACAGGTTTAAAATGTTTATGATCAGTTCCTTTAGAATTAAATTAAAAGCTGAACGCTAATGTGTTGAACTATATAAGGTTTCATATATTCCTGACATAACAAAATGTAAGAAATGTCTAATTTCCAAACGGAAAATATTTTGAACATCATTTTAGTGTCTTTTTAAAATATAAACACTTTAACAAAATTTAGAGGATTGTGGATTTACACCCTTAGAACAGTGGCTTTAAACTAAGTTTACAAATGCTTTTCTATATACTTCGGTTTAGTTTCATTATAGGATAATCAGATATAATAAATTTACGTTTAAACTTCCATGGAGGAGTAGTTCATTAAGATAGCACAAATAATAAAAGTTATTATACTTTGTTTGAGTAGCAGAGTAAATGACTGTATTGTAGTGACTTCTTTATATTACTGGTAGAATATCTGGACACTTTTGGAAGCAATAAGATGACACTTACGAATAATACTTGTCTCAAACTTTTAGGTCTATAGAGCCTTTTTCGAAATAAAACTATTCTTTTAATGAGACATTCCTTTCCATATAAACGCTTGTCAAGTTTCCAATAAAATCGTCTTCTATACCTAAAAAGGTGTAAAATTGAAAGTTGTAGCTGTTTTTATGTTTCCAAAACCCGCAAAAGTTCCGTCAAACTTCCGCCGCTTTTTGGTCAGTTTTACGTTTTTACAGTTCTACTTTTCACTACTTAAAAATTGAGTGAGAGTGAATATTCTAGCATTTAATACACGCTAATCTTAAGAAAGTCGACTACCTAAATTTTTTTTTCATTTCTGAAAATGTGTCCTGGAAGTAATTCAGTATTTATTTGAAAGCAAACTTAAAACTTTAAATATTTAGTGTGCATATTTTTTATTTCTGTGATTTTTAATTATTTTACTATAATATATAATATTTTTAAACAGAAATATATATATATATTCTCAGTAATTTTAAGATGAATACGCAACCATACAATTATTTTCAAGTGTATATTATGTTTAAATATTGGCTCTGAAACTCAAAAATTTCATTTTTCGCAAACAGAGGTCGCTGCTGTCGTGGAGGTGTTGGATCTAAAACGACCGCACATTAATATACGCGCATGAGTGTACGAAGATCTAAGACATATCACAGAAAAAAGTACAAACCATTAGATACTTCCTGTGGAGTTTATGCTGCATATGTTGAAGATGTTTCCCTAAATTCCTTGTTTTCGCAAGATCGATAAGAAATTCGGAAGTTATTTCTGTTCAGAACGCGAATACCCGAGTATTCATATTTTTTAGCATAATCAGTTAAAATAAAGTAAAAACACATGAATTGAACATAGAATTATTTTGCCGGCCTTTCAAATGCACGGTAAGATGGTAACTACTAAGACCAGAGCTTCTTTAAGAAAATAAAAAAATATTATGTCCGTTACGTATCAGCTAAAGCCAAGAGGGGACCAGCATCGCAGTAGGGCTTCGAACCCAGCTCTCATAGAATACTTTCTTTCTCAAACCGGATCGGCTAGTTTGTATTTGTATAGAACTTGAGTCGAGCATCACGTTACGGTCCGTAGCAATTGACGGGATCATAAAAGGTAAATGTCACACACCATTCTATTCAATTTTTACTAAATCTAATCCAATATGAATACAACAGGAGTCTCGTAAAGGATCTGAAAGGCCTGAAAGGATTTTTTCCGGGCTGTTTTTTAAATAATTTGCAGCCCCTTACACGGGGGAGCTCTATTGGTACAATATCCTCGTTTTTTTTAAATATGCGCTTGTAAAACTACAACAGTTGGTTAAAGCAACCAGCTGTGAAAACTGTAAGAAATTCCGAAAAAAACACAAAATTTGTGCAGTAATCAAGTGGTTTAATTCCGTTCTTACTGTCTACGACACCACAGGCGGTGAGCACTGATGATACATAAAATGAAATGTTTGGGAAAGAAATCAGGGAAGGAAACATTCGGGCATAGGTTCAGGATACCTCGCCGACATTAGCACTGAGGAATACATCTCAGGAAGTGCGCCGGATTTAACTGCAGATCTCTTGTTCACCAGTCCATGCGTTAACTACATCGGCTACCCAGTTGGTAGAGTTAGGTATACTTGCAGACACTAGAATCATTAAAGTGGCGGGTAACGCAGGAGTGCAGTTTTGATGCCTGATATCACTTCTCTACCCTCGTAAGTAATTTAAATTCTTTTTTTTTTCCTTCAGTGATTCTTGTCATTCAAATTGCTCCGTGCAGTTTCTATGACCATTTCACCAAGGATCTTTGATAAAAAATAAAAGTTATCGCATGACCTTTTTAGAAAAGTAAAAATCACGAGGACTATGGCTTTAAAAAATATTTTCTTTAATTAAAAAGCTTAAAATGCGAGAATTACCTATGTATTCTTGTGTTTGTTTTCTAAAGTAATTTATTTTATTTGCAAATCCTGTCATTCGTGTGTAAGACAAACATGTGTGAAAGACAAAATGGAAATTTGGTTCCAAAAGTTTCAAAACTGCACCACAAGGATATTTTCCTGTAGGTGGTTCATTAAAAAGCATAAAATGTTTTGTTTTCTTAGAAACTACTCGAGGAATTTATTTGATAAATTGGAAATTTGTTGTAGAATATAAGAAACCGATAAAATCAAACTGTAGGTATAGGTTATACCTACATAGATTCATTGTGGCTACTCCCTCCAGGAGGAAGGGATGAAGTTAAGGAACCACCGGCGGCTACAGGCCACAGGCAGACAGTCCACAAAGACGCGCGGAAATCCTAGGAGTTCCAGACTCAAAGATCAAGTACCATTGCTGGAGCTGCCTAAAGAAGGCGATGAACGACCCGTTGACCAAGCAGCCCTCTTTACTGTCCAAGGGGAATACTCTTTCCTTTGAGAAAGATCCGCGCCATCTGTCCAGCACGGCCATACGCCACGAATCCCAGAAGCACACCTGAAGATAAATAAACGGAATGAAAGGGAAATTATGGAAAAGTAATTGTGGTAGATGAGAAATCACATCATCATTCGCCAATCGAACAGAAAAAACACGAAAAACTCAGGTCAGAGTGGGCGGTCGAAGCCATGACCTGCAGAATTTGAGCTTCACACGTTACCGCGGAGCCATCTGTCTCTGTAAAATCAAACTAATTGCTTAAGAAATACGGAATTTATAAACTTCACAGTTTTGTCTGCTTAAAGCCGTGTACTCAAAATTATTTGTTTATAATTTTAAGATACAGAACGAGTACATGGAATAGTTTTACATGTACAAACAGAGCAACCTTTTTTCCTCGGCCACTAAAAGGTTTTTTTTACCTAAGGGATACTTAGGTGTGTTCGCTCTACATAACCTACATCACCTTGTCCGTTTGTAAACATGAAATAATCTAGAACTGCTGCACATCCGAAATTTAATTTTATGCATAAAGTTTGAGTAAATCCAGAGTATATACATACATTGAATTTAAGGTTGTACAGAATTGAGGGGCTGTTATTTTGGGCACCTCTAAAATAAGTAGCGATATTCGGATATATAATATATCCTATTAAAAAACCAACCTCTGTGCTTCTGTGTTTGTGTGTATATGTGTGAACTCTTTCACCATTGAAAAATATTCTGCCTACTTCCCAATGGACATAGGCAATAAGATGTTCAATGTTATTGCTAAATGACCAAAACGCTAATAATTAGTGGTTGTTACTCACGCCTCCCTTTTTCATTTAATATTTGGGTCATAGAATTGTCATTATATCATTTCTGTATTAAGAGAAAACTGTGGAGACATTATTAAATAACCAAGAGACCAAAAAGAAGGTGCAGAAGTTTAGTACTTCATCTACTATGATTTATCTTCCGTAGCTTAATTATTCAGATGATTCTTTCACCGATAAAATATACTTAGCCACATCCAGAATTTGGGGTCTGGTTAACTAAGTATGAGTAAGAAATATAACATTCGCTTATATTTCACACCCATTTCCGTGAATATCAGTGGTATTTTTATTCCTTATTAAGAATATCAAGCAGACTTAACGAATTTAAATTATAAGGGGAAAAGTAGGAAATTCGCTATTAAAATATTCTAGATCATTGTATAATAGTTTCATTAAGAGTATAAAAGCAGGTCAATAGAATTCATTAAATCGTTATTTGAAGTCTGTAAACAACAGGGTTCCTGTTAATGTACAACAATTATATAAGTAACGCTAAGATAATCAGAAAAAAACTTATTTTCAATTAATTTTACGTTAATCACGATGAATTATTAGCTAGAAATTATTTCAGTTTATGGAATATGGACTTGGTTACATTCAATTCTGGAAAATGAAGACCAACGGTTTATACCATAAGTCAAAGGTGGTGGTTAGTGAAACCAGTGCAAAAAATAAAAATAGCAACCTTTCTAATATATTCTGTGAAAAGGAATATTTTGAAGTAGCTGATGCAGTTTGTCACAAATTCTTTGTTTCAAAGAATTCATTTTTTTGTTTGTAAGCATTCGATCATTTCTTATGGTCTCTAACTTACGCAAAATTTATTGGGAATGAGAGGACTTCACAGAAATTCAAGATGATATATGCAAAATCCTATTTATGTATAACATTTTAATCACATGGTTAGAGACGTTTTTGAACATAAAGAGAAATAAAAAAATTGGGAAAATGTTCCATGTAAATATTTTTTGAGGTGAGGGAATTTCATGCAAATCGTTGCAAACAGTGCAACTTTGAAGATATTAACTTTTAGTATTTAATTGAGTTAGGAATATCTCTAACACAATGCTTTCTCTTTCTCTCACGCACACATACAAACAAACACACAAGCGCAGATAAAGAGGACTCAAAACATGTATTTCCGGTAAAATGCCAATTATTTTAAATGGGTTATAATACTACTTCTACTTTTCATAGGTAAGCTCTGCAGAATCTAATGAGGAAAGTTTTTATGTGAAACCTCCCAAATAAGCATAAACATGATTTTATGCAGTGGTTTATTTTCGCTTTAAAATTAACTCAACTGCGTGTTTTAGTATTTTTAAGTTTTTAAATAGTTTGGTTATTATCTATGTTATCTGCCATTCTTAAAGCTCCAGCAGTCTAAAAGTGCACAAGACTTTTAAATACGTATTTTGTTTCTTTGTTACTTTCGAAATGGTGGTATGCAGATTTGGAGAAAGTCTCACAGCCACAATTTTTAAACCGTGTGTTCATTATATAGCGGGGTCACCGATAGCGTATATGTTTTCACTGCAGTGACCTAGGTATTTTTCCACAGCGTACTAATGCGAATGACCCGCTCCAGGTTTCGTATATCAGCTTGTTATACTGCTGATATATCCTGCATTCAGTTCGAGCTGTAAAGACTGTTTAGTTCATTGAGCATCTCAAAGGTGAACGTTTAATCAATATCACTCTGATATGTGTGGATTACTTTAAACTATTCTTATTATTGTTTCTGTTCTTGTCTTGTCATTAGGCCACTGAAATGCTTATCGTAAAATTCACGCTTGAACAAAGCAATTTTATGTATGATACATATTTAAGATCCCAATAATGTAAACGTGTGTGTAGACAATTTCAGGAGAAATTTGCAGGTGTTGCAGTTCAGTAGATAAACTGTTAAGACGTCTGGTTAATAAGCTGAGGATAACGGGATCGTTAAACGCTAAACCTAAGACAATATAGCAATAGAAATTATGAAAACTACGCAAGGAGAAACTTAGGTGTGCAAATGGAAATTTCATTCAAAGATGCCAGGAATTTCGCAATGCAGATGGACACCACTTTCAACGCAACTTATAACAAGGTTAGTATTCATTATAATGCATGCTACTATCGCTCGTAGGTAAGCAATGCGGCAGTTTTAGAACGGAAAAACCCCTCAGTGTAACAGACAGTACGCAGAGCAAGCATATGTGCGATCCGCGGCCCGGCAACATAACAAACGCAGTGTAGAATGTCTCAAATGCTTCTGTATAAGTAGTTAAACACATTTAACAAACTTTTTACAGGTCGCTTTTGTATGTGTTGATAGTTAAGAAATAACGAAATAGCTTCAAAACTTAAGCTTTTACTTTTTCCCCAGAATATCTGCATATTTTAGATTCTTTGAGTGTTAAAATTCATTTCAATATTCTTTAATACAAACTCTCCTTCCACAACTGATTTTGAAACTTTGCCATTGTGAAAGAAGCATAACTGAATTTGATGGAGAAGTTTGGAAATTAACATTTTCTTATGGTAAATTTTAAATTACACTGAAATAAGTAATTTCTTATATCTTCACTACATTCTCTCTCAGTGGTTAAATTTTCTTCATTTGTGAGATATTTAAAATGTTAGGGTCTAGCTCTTCTACAATAATTTCTCATTACATTAATGTTACATAACGTCTTGCTAAAACCTCTTAATTCGCTCTTTGTACCAGCTTCTTCAGGTGACGGATCCCTGAAGAGCAATGCTGCAACACCTTCGAACGTTGGATTTAATTTCACTAATCCTTAAGTTGTGGTTTTTGCAGCAAGTATTTTGTCATTGCAAAATTCAAGAAATGTTTAAGAAAATGAAGTTGTAAAGCAAATACAAAATTCTTGAATGTTTGCAGCATATTTTCAAAGATAATAAGCTACCTGATATAATTTTATTATCATAATAACAATAACTTTATTGCCTGGCGCTCACTGCTTGTTTGGCACAAACATTTGAGATTAGAGATTAGGTCATGGGTACTTTAAAATAATCAGTGTGTATGTGTGACATGATTAAATAGAGTGAACGTTTGCCGTTTCTGCCTTCAGTAGATTAAAATTCGTTGAGGAGAACCAAGATTTTTAAGGAAACAGTTTCACCGAGGATTTTGCAATTAAACATACTGTCTTAAAAATATAAAGTAATCAAAGCATTTTATATGCTTAACGTTGTCCTCGTTCTACAGTAGCTTCTTAGTAGCTTTTACTGCACTTATATAATAAATCATATCATACATATCAAACAGATGCCGCAAAATGGACCTTTCACATGAAAAATAACAATTACTTAAAGGTTTCGTAAAATACAAACTAGTTTTATATAATGAAATAAATGTGCAAATGAGATCTAGGGATATAGAAAATTTTTAAGATAATGGTAGGAGATAATTGTTAAACGAATTATATTAGCATAAAAGAATGCATTTGAATAAAACGGCTTTTTATATGGATTATAAAATAAATTGTTATGAATTTGTTTAACTAATTTCTTCCGACAAAAATATATTTTTAAAAGCAGTTACTAATTCAAGCTAAGACAATTGAACCTAATCGGGTTTCAAACACAGGTATGTTGCGTGAGAGTCAAGAACGCTACTCCTTCCCTAATCTTATTACTATAAATAATCTAGAGTTTTCGTTAAATTTTTCCTTATTTGGATAAAATAGGTATTCTAGCAATACCTAATTTTTTTAACTTCCGTGTGATTGCTATAATTTCAGATAATATTATTGTACATGCTTCGTTGGAATTCAGATATATAATGGTTTTCAAAATATCAGATATTTCACATCATCCGAACAGAAATCATAAATACACTAAAAAAATTATTAAGCTAAAGGAACACTTTAGAGCTGTTAAACATTAACCAATTGTACCCCAAAGTCATTTGGCAGCATGATGGTGCTGTAGATATGTCTCTCAAGTTAAGCTGCAGAACATTCTAGTAATTTATTATTGTAAATAATTCAGAAGGCACATTCATTACCTGTATGTGTTAATTACTAAGTTAAATTTCTAAGTGTTTTAAAGTACAGCAATTAATTTGAAACTCTCTGAAAAAACGAATTAGGAATATACTGATCAGTTCTGTTATACAGCAAAATTCCATAGAGGGTTAACATTTTAAAACCAAGAAACAAACTCCTACAATGATATGAATTTCTTTGCAATCTGTAGAGCCTTCCTTTTATAATTATTTTTATAGCACAACGAAACTAACCCCAGAGAAGAAGAGCTTACAGACAATAAAATAAAGTAAAATTTACTACTTTATAAATTAGGACATACGCGGTGTGCAAGTCTACGAAATGTATAATACTCCAGAAACATTGGTATGATTATAATAAGGACATTCATTCAGATTGCCAACTATTGTTTGGAGGTTTAAAAGCCCTTACTTTTTTTTTTAAAAAAAAGTCCCTACATCGAATTATATTTCGAATACTGGTGAAAGAATTCGTAGCTGATACTGAATACATGTTCGTGCATTACAAATTTATTTATGCAATTTCTACTGCAACTTTGTATATTATGGCCAAACCCGCATAATATAGTTGGCCAAGCCATTGATGAACGCCTTGAGTAAGGGAGATAAACCCATATGATACAGCCAGCCATGCATTGGAAGAGGGTTTGACTGGCTACTCTTCGAGAAAGTTTGCCATCTGCATTCTGGTAAATTCTGGAACATCGCATTGTTGTGTCTCCCTAGTAAAAGGTCAGTCTAAAAATACGCAGAAAATAAATATGAAGGAGTTAAGAGATAGTTGCGAGTGCGTTATGAGAAAGCAGCAAAGCGAGGCTTGTAACGCATAGTAACATGGAATAAATAAAGTTCGTTACCGGTAAACCGGTATTATTATTTGTCTCTATATTAGTCAGAAGATATCATTTGGATAGACACTAAGGAATTATTGATCACTTCGTCTTAAAGCATCTCTGAATTTTTATTTATTTGAATTTTAAAGCATTTCCTTTTTGCATTTGTTGTAGTTTCATCTCTCGCTGCCCTACTATTAAATGTTAAACGACTCACAATATGTATATTCGTTACAAACTGTAGTTCTCTCTCGTTATGAAATGCACCCAGGAAGCATGAAATTTCATTGTCTTGGTAGTTTATTTCTGGCAGCTGTTCGAAAATATGAGAACGGGTCAAATTCATGCTCATGGACAATGTATGAAACCTATATTGCATTATATTATGGCAAAATAAACAATTAGCAATATAAGCAACGACTATAATTTATTTTAACTTTTCAAGAAGTTTCTACTGTTTCTACGTTCAGGAACATGTCTCCACAATAGGTAGAGCTAAGTTATTTTAATATTATCTCGATTTAAAATATGAACCAACAGTCTGACAAATATATCATCAGCGTTCCTAAAGTGTTTTGCTTTCAGTCACAATTCGTTATTTTTAAAGAAATGTTCTGCAAATTTCAAAATATCTTTTATTTATTTATTTATTTACTTATTTGTTTACTGATACAGTAACTTCCATATTTAGGAGCTGCCATCATAAACAGACAAACTAGACAAATTATAAACGATTATAGGAAAAACAAATAAAATTGAACCCTCTTATAAGGAATAACAGTGTAATGTCGACAGTTCAATTTAATTCACCTAATATATTTTGTTCAAGAAGAAAACTAAACTTATAAAATTACTGTTAAAGGTGATAATATAATTTTATTTATGGTAAATATTTATACCAATGGAAAATAAAGATAAAAGTCTGATGTGATACATTCATTAGTGGGTATACAAATTAGTCTTACTAAATCTTATTTTTATAACAGAATAAGTATTTTCAGAAATAGCTACATTACACATTTCGTTATAGATACGAGTACAAATGTCAACTGTTTAAGAACTGGACATTATGGACTGGCCTTAAAATTCCACACTACTTCAATGGAATCGCGAGAAACAACTGAATGTTGACAGGACTTTAACAGAATGACTAAGTATGGAACAATTCAAGCCATTAATGAAGAATATCCCGAAAATGGCTGATGCCATAAAAAGTTGCTTCAAATAAATTGTGTGTTTTAAAGACATCTACTCACCTGTGTAGTACGTTTTCGTCTATCGCTTAATGTTTACCAGTTATATAAGATTTTACAAAATTCCTTACCATTGAAGAGGGCTTCATAGGCTATTACGAGAAAATTCAGGATATACATTTCAATTGTACACATCTTTCACATATGATATTTTAATCAAAATCGTTAAAGCCAGTTTTTAGGAAATAAAAAAGTTTCAAAAAATGTTCCATGTAAAGGATAGTTCGAGGTGGAGTGATTTTCTTGGAACCTTCATGTCGGATTTTTGGAAAATGAGTAAATACCAAGTTTAGTATTTATCCGACTTTGCTTATTTGAGTTATACAAACTCAGACATACTTTTAAAAATAATTTATTGTATTTAGGTGGCCCAAAACATGTATTTCCGGTGAAATCTCGGTATTGAACTGTTGGGTGGAATATAATATGTCGCCTACTTACTATATGTAGTAAAGAAAGTAAAAACGGTTATCTGTGCATAAAGTAAGAAAGAAAAACTAGCGAACATATGCAATGTCTCCATAAGAAGCACAGCTGGCTCAGTAAAATAGCATAAGTCTGCTAAAGATTTTTGGATATGTTCGTTATCCGAAGTAAGTACGTATAGCGTATCTTCTGTTAATTCTGACCGTAGGCATGAAAAATCTCTCCAATCGCTGCAACAATCTAGTTAGTATACTAATTTATCTAGGAATTTGAGGAAAATTGTCAACAATATTCAAATTTTATTGTAATCGGTACAAGATTAGGAGTAGTTTAGATGAAGAATCTCCTACACATTTTCAATTTCTAGCCGAACCACTGCAAGTATAAAATTTAAATTTCGTACATGAGAATTTTAAAAACATTTGTCCACACATTTATATAGCGGCTTCGAATTGAGATTATAGCTGATAATTTCCTCAGAGACTAAAAGACTTTGAAACCTATTTAAAAGAAATCCTAAACGTACGTAAATGTCAGCAAACCCACAGCAGGCATTAAACACACATACACACACTATATAATATATATATATATATATATATATATATATATATATATATATATCTTTATTTATTTATAGTAGCTTTGACTATTAGGTTATATTCATACATACGAGTACAATAACAAAACATTGTATGCTTTACATTGATTAAATAATACAATAATTTTAATACATTATTATAAACATATTTTACATTATTAGTCTTGAACACAGCTAGAACAGTACAACCTATTACCTATTATACATTTTTATTTGGTGTGTTATATTTAAATCTTGTTATACAATGAGATGTCTTTCAAGAAAACAATAATGTTTTTGAAATGAGTAAGGCTGTTTAAAAATATATCTTCAGGGATGTTATGTTTTCTTCTCTCCTTCTGCATTTAGTGATGAGGTGTTCGATGGTGATACGGCAGTTGCAGGTCTCGCAGTGGGGAGCATTTTCTTTGGTGAGTAAGAAGGAATGGGTTAGGCGTGAATGGCCTATTCGTAAACGTGATATAATCAGTTGATCTTTTCTTTTTAGAGTCTGCAATGTGCAGGGTTTTGTGGAGCCTTTCCTAACTATGTGGAGTTGGCTTGATGTTTTAATAGCCCAGTCTTGTTTCCATTTGACAGTTGTCTGCTAAAAAATAAATTTGAGCATCTCTGTAGGGCACTGGCAATTCTTCCACTGGAGGTAGCAAAGTTGCTTTTTTGGCTTCCCTATCTGCTTCCTCATTTCCTGATATTCCACGGTGGAACGAAATCCAGAAGAACATAGTTTCTTGATTATTTGTAGTAATTTGCTGAGGTAATGTAAATCAAAGCTTATTTGATAGCATAGAGCTCAGAGAAAAAAACAGTGAACAAGTTTGGAAGCTTGTGCTTAAGTTTATAAATCCAGAGTAATTATAGCACAGACATTTCCCTGATCAGATTTGGAGCCATCTGTTTATATATGTATGTGTGTGTTTAGCATATGTTTTACGGATTTCCTGGTAAACTTGTTTATATATGAAAGAATCTGTATGTGATTTCTTGCGAGTTTTCATATCCACATTAATTCTAGTAATAGTTAACCTCCAGGGTGGAAAATCATGATCTCTAATTATTATTGGAGGTATTTTAATATTAAGTTCATGTATGATTTTTTTTTCAAATCTAAGATGAAAAGGTAATGGCTGATTTGTATTCGATGGACTTCCGGGTTGGGTCTTACGGCAGTCTTTATAGCGTATTTTAGACATTGATATATTCTACGTACTTCTAATGGCGACTCATGAGCTTCCATTTGTAAACTAGAAATAGGACTGTTTGGCATGCTACTAACGAAATTCTTAGAGCTGAAGTTTGAATGGAGTTGAGCTTCTTGAGTGTCGTTTTCCTGGCAGAGTCATAAACTATGGATCCGTAATCAAGTTTAGATCTGATAATACTCTGGTATGTCCGTATAAGTACATTGAAGTCTGCGCCCCAATTTCGGTATGCTAGAGTCTTAAGAATATTTAATCGCTTAGTGCATATCTTGGATTCATTCTTGCAGATTATTTAATGTTTCTTGGAATTTAATTAGTATTGCCATTAGATGAAATACAAAAAAATTATGGCAGTGTTTATGGGACACTTGTTCAAGAAATTACTGCGTAGTGTGATGGTTTGTGCTCTCGCTTGTCATACGGGATATTCTACACTAGTATTTAAACTTTAATCCAACTTGTTAAACCTTATGTGTGCTATAAATTTTTAATTATCTGCAACTCAAGTAAAGGAAATAACTGCACCTTTTACTCTAAATATATTTTCAGAAGTTGATACTATTAAAACATTTTAGGATTAAAAACACAAATTATTATGTAAATTAATAAGTAGATTAATAATCGGCAAACAAAAGTCACACTCCCAATTGTCAAGTTTATTCGTAATAGAGTCATAAACCGTTTGCAACTGTTCGACTTGTCTTTTGTCTTTGTAAAATTAAATTGGATCTAATAGTTGTGAGCGGTTCCTTATGTACTGCGAACATAGCTTTTCATCACTTTAATAAGCAGATAAAACCACATCATCTGTAATATTAAACTTGTGAATTCTTTATATATTATTACATATTAGGTTTTTAAAACAATACGAATCTCTGTATGTTATTTGACTCTAAATTTAATGAATTGCATCGAAATCATTCTATATTGTTTCCAGCTATTTCATTCTTATTCTTCACAAAATATTTTGTTGTTTGTAGCTATTACTTTTCATACAAAGGCCTTGGTATATAAAAAAGGTACAAATGATGAGGAAAACGAAGTGTTGTTTTTGTATTCACTATTTAAAATTTATCATTAGCAGTTAAAATGTTTCCGGAAATTAAGTTTACATTTGTTTAAGTATTACTTATATAAACAATTTAGTTAAGAATACTATTAAAGTATTCTACTGTCACCCTCTAAGGTCTAGGGGTACTAGGCTGGCTCTAGTTCAAGAGGTCACGAGTTCAAACCCAACTCGGCGAAAAACCCTTAGCATGGCTTCCTTCGGAAGGAAAGTAAAGCCGGTGGTCCCATGTCGTAGATTTATGCCACGCAAAAGAACCTCAGCCTGATAAAGGGGCCTCTGAGCAAAATTACCGATCTTTCACGCCCAATATAGAATGGGACGTTAAGAACCATAGTAGATAAAGAGCGTCCATAAATAAAACTCAATTTACTACTATTCTATCGGACATTTACTTAGTATGAAAATCTGCTAGGACGAATTGCTTCATAGAATTTTACTCCGCGGAGTTATTGCATAAGATCATATACCTTATGTAATGTTTCTTAATCTAAAACATAATTTCTTCGTTATAGATTCCTATAACTAATTTATTATTCCTTCTGTAAAATATATTTTTAATAAACGTTCAGTGATTTTACACTGACTTTTGTCTAAGCTGCTCACTGAGATATCTCATTAATATTCATCCCTTAGCATTACATTTTTATCAAACACTTTGTTTATAATCTAAATAAAAAAATGCTGACCTCGAGGTTTTATTTCTTACGTGAATCAGCTAAAGTATCAGTTGTCTCTTTTTTGGTCTTTTGTAAGTGAATTTCAAAATTCTTTCTGTTTCAAAGTCTGGCTTCACTTTTATTTCCAAAAGCTAAACTAACAGTTATATTGAAATACAATCTGTTATAAGCATTTAAAAATAAATAATCGTAAAAATGTGACATGTAAATAAATCACCCTGCCCATTATTGTTAGGTAGCAAAGTTTATAATCCCAAATAAAATAAATCTATAAGGACATACGATGTGGAGTTATCTTCTTTTAACGAATATTAATAGATTTAGTTGTGCTTTAACTATGCACGTAATAATTCCATTTTTTTCGATAAATATGCATATTTGCAGCATTAAAGTAATAATATAAGAGCCACGATAAAAGTCTTCCGTGTAAAATGCAGAGAAACATTTAAATATGTAGGGCTGGTATATACTGACTTACAACATGTATAAGACAGTGTTCTCAGAAATTTACCATGCCAAAAATTTTGACAGTGTTCTATAAATGAAGATGTGATTGCAGTATTAAAAACTATATATTTGGGAAATAAATGCAAAGTAAAATTGGGAAATTATGTATCCAGGTAATTTTATACCACCAAGTAACTGTTACAAGGATATAGTCTATCACCAGTATTTTATAATATACAGGGTGTACCATTTAAGTTGGGACTGTACACTATCTCCAAAATTAAACGTCATAGTAAGAAATGTCTTTAATAAAAGTTGCTTGATATTATGGGGGAAAGTAAATACCATTAGTCGTGTTTTGTTTGGAGGACGATACGATGGTCATTTTAAAATATATTCAGGGCATGGTCATTTGATTACTCCTATGGTCCAAATAAATTCAATACGATGGGAATTTAAACGAATCAAAATTACATCCTACATCAATTACTTTTTTGCAGATGGCCAAGTAATGTTAGTGCAAGATATTGAGAATGATTCATATGTAATGAGAAAATAAATTGAATATTAAATGTGGGGACTTAATATTAACCTTAAGAAACAGGAATATTTGCTATCAACAATGGACACGGTTAAAAATTAGAAGTTATCAATGAGGAAATTGGAATGGCCCATAAATTTAAGAATTTTGGACTAATCATACCAGCAGATTAAACTAGTAGGTTAGAAAAAGAAATAAGAAAAAGAATAGAAAAAGGAACAAGTGAAGGAAGAAAAACAATTGGAATGTTGTACTCGATATATGGAACAAAAACATTTTAAATCAAACTTAAAAGAAAACTTGTTTATAATTCAATAGTACAAAGTGTATTACTCTATGGAGAAGAAACGTGTACAATGAAAAGGCAACAGGAAAGAAAATAGTTAACAGAGATGGAGTTTTAGAAGGGCTTCTCGAATCTCAAGAAGGGTTGAAATTGGAAATAATAAATTATGAAATAATGGACTTAAAAAATTAACGTATCGTAAATAGTAAAAGAGAGAAGATTAAAATGGTTCGCCATGCAAAAATAATGATGGATGAGGTCCGAAGAAGCATGACGTCTAAAGGACTAACTCATGAAGATATTATCCGACTCTCAACACGGCTTCAGGAAAAATTGTTCAACTGAATCAGGAATTTTCTCATTTATAACCGCGTCCCTTAAAGCCATTGATCAAAAGCAGCATACCTCGGCTATATTTTTAGACTTAACAAAGGCATTCGATACCAAAGATCATCAGTTGTTGTTAACGAAAATAGAGGCTCTAGGCATAAGAGAGTTGGCCAATAAATGGTTAGGATCATTTGTATCTGGTCCTATGCAAATAGTGGAAATAAAGGATAAAGCAAATAATCAGATCAATTATTATCACTCCAGTCCACTCCAAATAATTTATGGTGTACCACAAGGTTCTATACTATGTCTTATCCTATTTCTTCTTTTCATAAATGATTTCCAGATAAATTATGCATTTACTAGAACCATTTTATATGCTGATGATGCGAATATCCTGGTTAAGCTAACCTAAAAAGAAACTTTTTAACTTCTATTCACCAAGTCTCGGAGAAAATCAAACTATTTTACATTAAATAATTTTATTATAAATACAGATAAAACTGTAGTAACGGATACGCATTAATATCAACAAAAACTATCTTGCCCTTCAAACACAACTCTCTAATCAGAACTTAAAAAAGTAGAATCTATAAAATTCCTCGGGGTCTACGTACAAAGCAATCTGAAACGGGATGCCCACACTAGCCTCATAAATAATAAACTCAGCTCTGTATGTTATATTCTAAGAATATTGACAACATTCATAAGTTAAGAAACAGTTAGAACAGCATATTTCGCACATATGCACTCACTCTTAAGTTATGGAGTAGTCTTCTGGGGTGAGTCTTCAGCAAGCAAGTCAACCTTTATTGCACAAAACAATTATCAGAACTATTGAAGGAGTTAACCCAAAGTCGTCATGTAAACCTCTATTTTAAAAAAAAACAACAACAAAAATAGGAAATCCTCCCACTTCCCTGCATTTACATATGTGCAGTTATTCTGCTTATAGTCAAGAACATTAATGTTTCTGATTCACTGTGCATGAACACAATACTAGGGAAAATACACAAACACATGTGACCAGCTGCAACACCTCGCTCTACTAAAATCACGTTCTATACTCTGGCATTAAACTTTACAATAATTTACCAAGTAATGTAAGGGCAATTAAAAAGGTAAACCAGTTGAAATCCAGTCTCAAGGCACATCTAATTAACTACTCCTTTTATTCTATCAATGATTACCTTGAACACAAATGCATGTCATGAACCATAGTATTTAGCATCTAAAGACCTATTGTATATAATGTAAAAACATATTGTATATATTGTAAAAATCTATTATTGTTTATGTATATAGCTAGACGTATCCATAATGAATATACGTTGTACCGAACCACTTTAACGGATGAATAAAACTAACTAAAAAGGATATAGAGGACATGGATTTATGGAGAAATAAAATTATGCATGAGGTTATAGGAAAACTATTGTGCGTTAGATAATTTCTAAATAAAAAAGACAAAATTCTCTAAGTCAATACAAATTAAATAAGAGATAATTGTCCTCCTCTAAAATAAAACGAAAATAAAAAAGCTATTGTGTAGTTCTGTAGCTTACCTGAGTTGTGTGCTGTGTTTGCGATGAAGAAGGGAAGATAATACGGTGTTACGGTGAAATTATCTTTGAAATCACTTAAAATTATTCTATATGTAGTAGTATTAAATTTATGTTTCAATCAGTACGCCCAAATTGTTTCTCAAGCATGCGTCTATATACGCATTTTCGACGGTTGTTAGAAATTATAAACAGCAGAAAATGAAACCACGCTCCTTAGAAGAACAAAGGTATACCAGTGATAACGTTCTTCTAACTTCTGTGCAGAACCTGCTACTAAAATAAAGAATTCCAGCTGCTGAAATCACGCTTCTACATTTAGAAAGACACAAATGTATATATCAAATCAAGATAAATCCTATAAAAAAGATGAGAATGCACTCTTCAGTTTGACCTTACGTATCTGAACAATACAAAAGTCGTATAACCCGTATTTCATTTAAAATGTAGATACACTTTTCAAGTATATTCATTTACAGTGCAACGATAGAACTAAAGGACCCGAAAATTTGCAGGAAAAATTTAGCGCTTACAAGAATACGAAATTGAAGCTGCTTCTTGGAATTTTTCTGTTTCGGTGTAGAAAAAATGGCGTATGGTGTGTGTGTGTGTGTGTGTGTGTGTGTGTGTGTGTGTGAGTGAGAGAGAGAGAGAACAGCATAACTCAAAAACGAAATTTCAGATAAGTACCAATCTTTGTATTTAAATTCAGCATCTCTCAAGGTTGGCCAGGAAAATTTTCAACAAAATTCCCTTGCCCTTTATATGGAAAATTTTTCGTCATTTATCTATTTCTTTATCGATTTTGAATAAAATACAGCATGATCAAGATATTTGCATGACAAAAAGGTGTATCCCGAATATTCTGTAAATAGCCTGTGAATTTCTCTTCATCCTGAACACATTTTGTATACTTTTGCTTAAACAGTAAACCAAAAGCTTACTGCACAAAAATATAGATCACGTTATAACACAACATTTATGCCTAAAAAGCTTCTTTGTGCCATTAATAATTTCCGAGATATTAGTTGTTGTTATTTTGAATTTTAAAAGATTTGCTATTCTTTTAAAGTGCTAATTCGTTGGCTTTTCATGCTTATGCAAAGCGCTTGGAATATAAAAGCAGATAGCGACCCATTTTTACTTTCTCTACTACGTATAGTACGAGGGCTGATCAACAAAGACTGAGACTGATTTTTTCCTGTAGCATTCGTGATAGTTTCGTATCTGTAACATAAGTATTTAAAAAAACGGGGTAGGCGGCAGCACTCTCGTATTGGTAGTTTGGTAGTAATGCTCTATTTTGTAGACCCTACGTGCATTTCGCATACCAGACAATAGAGGTGATGCATTTTTTAAATCGATTATCACCGATGATGAGTCATGGCTGCATCATTATGATCCTGAAGGAAAACAAGCCAGCACATTGTGGAAATCGCCACGTTCTCAAACACCAAAAGAGGCAAAAGTTGTTCCATCTGCAGGGAAAGTGATGGTGATCACATTTTTTGACTGTAATGGAATGATTCACCAGCATGCAGTTCCCCCTCACAATACTGTTACAGCAGCATACTACACGTCAGTATTGGCTACACTGAGGAAGCACATTGCAAAGAAACAACCAGAGCTTTCTCGGACTGGGTGGCGACTTCATCATAACAATGCACGGCCTCACGTCGCAAATCAAGTCATGCAGTTTCTGGCTCGATACAACACCTGTGTACCACATCCACCTTATAGCCTCTATCTTGCACCCTGTGACCTTTTTTTATTCCCATCACTAAAGGCAAAGCTTAGGGGTATTCGATTTGAGTACTCTGAAGCAGTGCTCAAGAAAAGCGAGGCGATTCTCAGGACCTGACAAAGAATGGTCTGCAGCACGTGTTCAAGGACTGGCAGAGACGATATAAAAAGTGCATTGAAGTAGGAGGGGACTACTTTGAAAAAGATCATGTAAACATTGTATTGGAGTAATAAACATCTGTGAAAAAAATCAGTCTCTGTCTTTGTTGACCAGCCCTCGTAAGTAGGGAAAGTATTGTATTCCACCCAAAAATTCGATACCGAGATTTCACCGGAAATATATGTTTTGAGACCCCCTAAATCCAAAAAAAGCATTTTTGGAAACATGTCCGTGTGTGTGTCTGTGTGTGTGTGTCTGTGTGTGTGTGTCTGTGAACAGCATAACTCAGAAACGAACAGTCGGATAAACACCAAACTTGGTATTTAGGTTCAGTATCTTCCGTAGATGCGACATGAAGGTTTTCAAGAAAATCCCCCCCATCTCAGATTACCCTTTACATGAAACATTTTTCGAAAATTTTAATTTTCTCAAAAACGACTCTAACGATTTTGATTAAAATATCATATGTTAAACACATTTTCATGACAAATGAAGTGTATATCTCGAATTTTCTGGGAATGTCTCCAAAGGTATTTTTCATTGTGAACGACTTTTGCATATCAGGTAAACCATAAGAGGTAGACAAAATTTTACTACACAAAAAATGTCGATCGCGTTAAAATACACAATTTATGTCATATACGTTTTTGTTGTTGAGTGAACCATTTTCGAGATATTGCTTGTTATTCCCTTAAATTTTCCAATACTTACACTTTCTAAAATGGGAATACCTTATTCATTTTTTGTCCTGGTAATGCAAAGAGAATGGAATACTGCACATAGCAACCAACTCTTAAAATATTTGGCTATCGCTTAAAGCCTACCAATTCCCCTTGCATCTACAAGAAAATTAGCAATAAGATTAACATCTCGATATCTCGATGAACATAAAGCATATGGAGAATAAGGGTTTATAAAAATAGTTTGTACAAGAGTAGAGAAAGTCATGTGAGTGTAACATAGATTTTTTTTGTTTTAATATCATTTCAGCTTGCTATATTTCCCTTCTGCCTACAACAAAATGTTTAATGAAACCACCTCTGCAAGCCTTTATCTCGATTAACAAAGTGGATAGAAGAGTAGGTTTTCGTAAGAATAATCTTTGGAAGGGTGGGGACAAAAAACCATGCAACAATTAAAAAAATTATTAGAAAGTTTAGCGGAGTCTCAAAATTCCTATTTATATTTAGAGTGTAGTTATAGACACATTAGGTACTTTGAATATATTGATATGTTCTCTGCTTATATACTTCTTTGATTACAGGCTTCGTATAAATGTTTAACGCCTTCTTGCTGTGAGAAACCGCTATTTTTAGTGAAAACAAATGTTAAAATAATTTAATTTTAATCGTTGTTTCAATCCTTTACTTTTATGCAATTATTTTAGTGTCTCATTCATCTTCAAGAAGAATACTTTAAAATGTTATTTATATATTCTATACGTATGGAAATTATCAAACGATATTATTCAATCACCATTAGATACTTAATTTTCCTTTAACCTTAATTTTTGTATTTTTCTGATGTATATATCAAAACAAAGAGAAAACAGACGATATTTTTCAAGGACCATTGAATACTCAATTTTCCTTTAATCGTAATGTTTTTAATTTTCAGAAATATATATAAAACCAAAGAGAAAACATAAATTGAATGTCAGCTATATATTGTAGTACACCATTTGACGAATAATCCACAAAACGCTACCTACACTTTACATTCCAGAATGAAAATGTTCAACTATGAAGACCCTACAACACCTAGTATTACATAGCTGTACATACAGCCATTTCAGGAAACCTGAGAGCTCACATAACTATTAGTTATTAGGATAATAGGTAATTGATATCTCAATTATTCTGTTCTCTTAATTCCAGATAGGAAATACATTTCAAGCTTTTCGTTATAGAATCAAAATTATTTTGATTGGGTAATGGCTAATTTTTCGTTTTGTTACAAATAAAATCATCTACGTCTTATAGCTTTTAAATAACTGAAGTATACGCCATAGTTTACACCATGCATATTAAATATAGTTTAGTCACAAAAAGCTTTTTCTGTCATATATTGTCAGAGTAATAAACTGTCCACTTTATTTAGGACTATTCTATAGAGCGATTGTGCATTTTGACATAGGCATGTCATAGCTACCCTGATATTGGGAACAGTAGAGAGTAGTAAGTCAAATGCAACATTCCTGACAACAGCAATGTAATATCCCTTATACGAACACAGAACCTATTAAATGGTATTGATTTTGATCTGTGAACTCTTTACCGCTACACTTGCACAGCTTTCAGATATAGATTTTTATAACTGGTATGCCCGGCATCGAGTGACTAAACCAGGATATAAATTTTTTGAATGTACAGTTTGAGCTGTCTATATTGTTAGTTTTTCTTTTTAATTTTATGGTTTTCAGTTTATCACCTCGAAATGTAATTGTCTTAGCATCGCAAGCTGTGTCATGCCACACATTTCATCTGTTTAACTGCTAGAAAACTTATAATACCGAAGTTATTCATAATAAATTGTAAGTCTATTTTTTGCAATTATAAACATCTTATAAGCCCGTTTTACAAATAAGTAAGTAATTCATAATTTTATACGTGAGATATTAAAAATAAATAAAATTTGAATTTGAGATTCTATGAATGCGAAATCCTGAAGTTTGTTTACCAGATACAATTAAAGTTACTTTTGCCTAGAACAGTTACGAAACTATTACCTTTTATATTAATAAATGATGTAATACTCTAACATAAGAGGAATAATGCTTTTTATCTGAAAAAACAATAAATTTTATTCAGTAAATCTTTTACCTATATAACCTTGTACATTAATTCTGCTAGTGAGTTACCACTAATTAGCTCTAAATTAGAGCTTAGAGCTTACAAATAGAAACCTTATAATAGCTGAGACAGGAGCAATATCTGAATACTAATCTTGATTATTTTCTGGATTTGTTCAAACTTTATATTTCCCAGAATACTTTCCATTTTTAATTTGTAACTGGAGTACACCAAATGGACTCATACTTTGTTGTTCCTGTTGCTCCTGCTGATGTTGATGATGGTGATGAAGGTAAAAACACTTAAACTCAAAAACTGTGTTTAGTATCAAAGCGATTTTGCGCTCAGCAAAATCGTGTATTTTCCGGTCATAAACCATAATGCTTCCTTTGAGCTCCGTGCGAAGTGCTTAATGGATGCTAAAATCGATTTTTGCTTAAGCTCCTATATCCTGTGTTCCCAATAAAGTGGCTTTTTTAAGTTCTGGCTTTTGGATTGAATTAATGCAGCATTTTGGTTTTTGACATGGGCCCTAAAGTTGCAGAAAATATGCACACGGCTGTTCAAAATGGAAGATTATTTTTTTTTCTGAAATTGCCAGTTGTGAATGAGAATGAAACGACAAACTAAAAAATGACATTTTATGGAAAAGGTTAGAGGTCGATGCTGAAAATGTTTAGAATACCATGTTTCTAAAACCAAATTAATTTTGTTTATATTTGCTATCTACTTTCTAATGTTTTGCGAGTTATTTGGCGTGTAGTTTGTTCGATTTGCGCTAATAATTTGTTAATTATCATCATTTAAAGTTTTTGTGTTCACCCAAAATAGAATTTGACAAGAGAACATTTCCGGACTGTATTTTAAATCGTCATTAACGCCTAAACAATGTGATGATCGGCTTAGAAATGCATTTAGTGAAGAAGCCCATCTAAAGCAACAATTTATAATTGGTACAGCGAATTCAAAGGAAAACGATTTTTTCTTAATGATGTATTTTGTGAAGGATGCCCATGAAAATGTTATCACTGTTTGAACAATGCTTGAAGATCGATGGACATCTTATGAATTTATTCGAGCGACATTGGGCATTAGTGTAAGTCAAATCCAAAGTATTTTATGTCAACAGTTACACGTGAGTAATCTTTTTTTGTCAATGGATTCCACGTAAACTGACTCCTGATAAAAAGCAGCATTGATTGTTGCAGGAAAGCTCTGAAAACTTCCAATGTGGCACTTAAATTTGGTTTAAAATATCCTTACTGGTGATGAATCTTGGATTTTTTGTTATGATTCTGAAAAGAGAAGTCATTCGGCTCAATGGATCTTTCGAACAGAACCTAAGCCTACAAACGTCTGACGAATTCGTAGTGTTGGTAAGAAGGTGGTTGCTAGTTTTTTTTTTCTAAAATGGGCCATATTGCTACTACAGCATTAGAAGATTAGATGTACCTTACTGCGATTTGTACACAAATGTTTACTTTTTTAAAAGGTTAGTGAAGAACGTCCAAAAGGAAAAATAATGTTACAGCTGACAACGCAATGTCGCACAGCAAAGCTAACAACAGAGTATCTGGATGCCCTAAGTCAGCATCATGGATCCTCCACCATACAGTCCTGACCTAGCACCTTGTGGTTTCTTTTGTTAAAAAAAGTTACAGAAACTGAGCGGAATCACTTTTTCGACATCAGATGAAGCGTGGAACTTTAAAAAAACAAGTTTCTGAAGTACCTGAGAAACAGGACTATTTTCGAAAACAAAAATGTATTCATGTTAAAGAGAAATATTTTGAAAGCCAATGAAATAATTCAAAATGTTTAAAAATAATCTTTGTTTAATTTTCTAAACATTTTCAGTTTTGCTCTCTTATGCTCTAGCACTATCGGACGGAAAATGTAGGGCAGGTGAGAAAATGTAATTATCGAGTTAGAAATATAAAAATAGGAATTGATATTGGAGATGGTGTATAAAAAGTCAAAATATTTGTTACGCAACTTATATTTTTGTATTTATGATACTTTCCATAGCAAATTTTGACACAAATATTTTTAAATAGTAGTCTACAGTGAGTTGTAGCTCTAGTAAACATTAATCTAATTGCCATTTTGGGAAATTAATATTGTTTTAACACGTGGATCGTTTCTCCAGACAATTACAGCGCATGGCATATAAGTATGTGAATATATACCACTAAACATATTTAGTACATTTAAATTGACCTGATGTACATAATTTATATGAAATTTCCATTTATGATTAGATTACAGAGAAAAAATTTAGAGAATTAATTCTCTTGAATGTGCCTATTTTATAGGTAAAAACGAAGGAGAAGAAAAAACACGCTCAACTTATTTCCATATTATTGTTGAAAAGCTTCCCTTAGGCAGTTACTTAAAAGCAGAGGTGAAAGTTGTCCGCTATGTCGGCACCAAAGCTGGCAGCACTCCCGGTCGGTGCTGCCGCCAAGTATAGACTTGCAGTGTCGAGCAAGAGTAAGTGTGTTGCAAGTACTAAAGCATGCTCATATTCACGGCTAAGATTAATATTGCATCACAGTGCGATATTACAACAGTTATTTTCGATATTACAAACGGGCCAAATGCTGCTTGTACAAAAATAAGGTTTTTCTTTCTAAGAGATCCAAATAAGCTAAAACTTATTGCTCGTTTCCTCTACCCCTTATACTGAAAATAATAAAAGTTTTCAGATGCCCTGAAAAAGTGCAATGGATCCAAATTCCGCAAAAAACTTTAATACAGAAACATTTTCTTTATTTTATAAACAATGGCCAACCGTTTTGTATAAATTTAATTCACATTGAGAGAATGCATATATAAATAATGTTAAATGACAGAATAAAATTTCTCATTTTCTTGATACACGTACAGATCATATCTAATAAGCTCGAATATCAACTACGTTCTATGAACATCAGTTCAGGAAAAATCTTATGTGTTGCATTCACATTTCCTCTACCCTCTATCAATCATTTGTGGTATAGTAATTATTCTTAAAAAGAGCAGATTTTCCTATCCACTTCATTTTAATCGAGATAAAGCTTTCCGGAAATACTTTATTACACATTTCGTTACAAAGGGAACAGCAATAGTAAAATGTTTTAGAACCGGATGATATACGCTGGCTTTAAAATTCCACTCTTTTTATTCGTCGCAAGAAACAACTGAAAATCGAACATGGCTAAGTATTGAACAATTCGAACCGTTAATAACGGATATCGGAGATGGCTGATGCCGCAAACAATTTATTTGAAATAAATTGTGTGTTTTAAACAGATCTATTTTTTTGCAGTAGTTGTTCACGTATTGCTTAATGTTTACTGGTTATACAAGATTATACAAAATTCCTTCCGAGTGAAGGGGAATTTACAGGCTATTTCCAGAAAATTCAAGATATAAATTTCTTTGTCATGTAAGCATCTGTTAGATATATATTATTTTAATCAAAATTGTTAGAGCCATTTTTAGAAAATAAATTTCGAACAATGTTCCATGAAAAGGGCACTTTGGAGTGGTTTTTTTAAATATTCGAGTCGCATCTTTGGAAAGCGCTAAACCTAAATACTAAGTTTGGTATTTATTTGACTTTTCGGTTTTGAGTTATGCTATTCATACACACATACATACATACATACATACATACATACATATATACATACATACATATATACATACATACATACATACATAAGAACGTTTTTCTAAGGATGCTTTTTTTGGATTCAGGGTCCTCAAAATGTGTATTTCTGGTGAAATCTCGGTATCGGATTTATGGGTGGAATGTAATATTTTTCCTACCTACTATGTACGTGGTGAGAAAGTAAAAATATGTGGAAAACGCTCAAGAATATTGATGACATGCTGACAAGTAGTATTAGGTAATAATTTTCTTCGATTTAAAGTAAAAGAAAAGCTTGTGTAAACAGTATGACCAATCAAACTTAATATCTTGATTACTCTCAGAATACAAGAGGTATGATCATTATGTTCGTCGGTAAAAAGAAAGGGTATTTTAGTGAAGACTACCATGAGAAGAATATTTATTTCTGCGGTTATATTTATGTTGGAATTATAATTAAAATTTACAAAACAGACGCAATGGGAAATATACTTAGACCTTCTTCAAATTGCAAAAATTGTTACTTTGTCAGATGTGTTTACTACATAGTCAAATATATGATTCGCAAAACGGATTTCTTATCAACAGTATGAAGAAATAAGTTTTCCTACAGCATCGTCGGATATTCGATTTAACAACTTATTCACCTGAAACTTCCAGGTGATAGACCGTAATACATTGAAATATCCTTCAGTTAAACGTTTATATTTATTATAAACATAAATGTTAACCTTTAGTATCATTTTTCTGTCATAAATGGTTAATTGCATTAAATGAAATAGCATGTGTAATTCCTATTCAGTTTTGTAACTGTTTTAGGCAGTAATTGGAAAAGGAAATCACACACCAAACATATATATATAATACTATTAATGGCTAGCTATAGAGTATGGAAATTTAAAGTTCATGCAACATTGGAAGTCGTCTCTAGGCATGATGATTTGAATATTTTATATTGTCTTGGAGGTTTCCCGGTGTAATTGAATAAGATAGAAGTTTTAACACGTGTATATAATATATACCATGGTAGCTCAAGCTGCAAGAGCATATATACGGTTCTAATCCCGGTCGTGGCTTTGAATTTTTTAAGTCTAATTCACCTTCCAACTTACAGAAATGTATTTGTTTTATTTATGAAATTCAAATAATTGATTTACAATCAGAATTTGTGTTACTTTCTTTTCCACTCACCTACATTAGGCAAGGGAATTATACCATTCCAACCAAAATTTCTATATAAAATTGTTTATACAAATTTCCTCGGAAATGCCTAGCGGTGCTTTCTATAATCAGGTGTATTTCTATAGTCACTGATTCCGCCATAAGGCGCGCATGGTGGCAGTATTAGGCCACCGCCCATAAATATTACACCACGGGAGAGAAGCAAGTTGCTGCGGGTGTGAAATGGCCTACAACTTTCCGTGGTACCTGATTTATAAATAAGAAATGGCAAGGAATAAAGAACTGTATATAAAGGGCAGCAGATGAAGCATTGGATAAGCACACAATTTGGAAACGAAGAAAAGAATTAAAAATCTGCAATGAAGAAATAAAGCTTTGAGTGATAAGCAACAAACTTATAAATTACATTTACATTTAAAAACAGAAGAATCTAGAATCACATAACCGCAAGGAATATCACTAAAAATATAACAAGAAGAGCACACAGAGATAGCTGGGTCTATTTGTAAGTAAAATAGAACATGAGTATATGGCAGACAAGACTTGGCTTACAAATTATTAAGAAACTTAAATAAGACCGGAAGAGATAACGAACAAATGGAGATAATATCTGAAGAAGAGTGGATGAAACACTATAAACAACTTTGGTTTATTCAGGAGGAAGTAACATCTTACAGACAAGAATTATCCAATGAATAGATTGATTTATTAACGTTAGAGGAACTAGAGACAGCTCTGAAGAAGCACAAAGAAAAAAAAATCACCAGGACCAGAGGGAATAAACCTGGAGTTGATAAGGAATGGGGGAATACTACTTAAACTACATCTTCTAAATCTAATTAATACTTGTTGGATTATAGTTAGAATTCCTGATACATGGCCAGAAACTACAGAACCTCTATTTTCAAATCGAAATAAACCCTCAAATTACAGAGGTATTAGTATATTAAATGCAACGTAGAAAATTTACGCAGGAATATTAAACAATAGGTTAAAGCCAATTCTGAAGACATTATTATTGGAGTAACAATGTGTATATAGAGAAGGAAGATCTTCCAACGACAATATATTCTCAATGACACAATTAATAGAGAAACGGAGAGAATATAATTTATCTACATATCTGATATTTATAGACTTAAAAAGGCATTTGACAAAGTTGATAGGCGGAAATTATGGAAGATATTAGACAAACATGGATACCCCATTCATATAATAAATTGTATAAAAAGTCTATACTAAGGCACCTGCTTTAAACTCAATAAACCACCTTTTAAAGGAGAATGCACGGTAACTAATCAAGGGATCAGAAAAGGGTGTGTACTATCACCTATTCTTTTTAATACCTATATCGACGACATATTACGTAGATGGAAAGGATGTGCACTAGTTGGAATACTGATAGGGGGAAGGGATTTAAATGTTTTAGCCTATGCAGATGATTTGGTAATTATACAAAACTCAGAACAGAATCTTCAGAAAGCAACTTATATGTTTCACCAGATATGCAAAGAATACAATTTTAAGATCTCTGCTCCAAAGACCAAGACAATGGCATTCCAAAGTAAACATCCAGTAAGAACCAAAATTATTTTGGAGAACAATATCTTAGAACAAATCCAATATTTCAACTACGTATTTGGAATATGAACTCTCATTTGCTACTGACGGAGACATATATAATAAAGCAGTAAATATCAGCTAATGTGTGGTACAATAAGAAGAATACTAAAAACGACAAGGATCGACACTCAACTTAAGCTTTATAAAGTAATGACAGTACCGGTATTATTATCTGGCAGCGAATCCTGGGTAACACGACAAAAAGATAATAGCCGTATACAGGCTACTGAAATGAAATTTCTAAGATCAGTATTAGGATATACAAGATTACACAAAATTAGAAACCAAGAAATACGGGAAAAATTATATATATTTGCAATGCAAGATGAACTTATAGAAAATAGGAGAAATTGGGAAGAACATCTGTACAGAATGGATAATTAAGGATTCCAAAAAGGATAATCAACTACATACCAATAGGTAGAAGAGACAAGGAATACCTAGACTAAGATGGATAGTGGCCGGAACATGGCAATTGGTCTAATCCCTGTTAGGAAGAAGAAGACCTTGTAATTCTAGGTTTAAAAATTACACGGACCAACGACTTCTCTTCTCTTCTTAAGGGAGCCATGCCAGTGATTTTTAGACCCGAAAAAATTCATTGCCCTCTTTGAACTCGTCACTTCGGTAAGCTAGCATGGTATTAACTATTAGGCCACGGAGCATGACATGATTTTGAAGTCTCCTAAAGAGGTATTTTTTTTCGAAAAATGTTCATATATGTATTTGTGTGTGCGTGCGGCCGTTAATAGCATAAATCAAGAAACCAAACCTTGGATGAATAACAAGCTTCATGTTTAAGTCTAGCATCTATTAAGAAAATCACGCCGAGTTATTCACGAAATCCACTGTACCTTTACATAGAAACTCTTTTTGTTATTTTTTATTTGGCCATAAAACGTCTCCGACGATTTTGACTAAAATGTTACATATTGATATATAAACATACAACATAAATGCTGTACGTTGAAATTTCGGTGAATAGCCAGCAAAATCTTCATTCTTATAGCGTTTTAGAGAACTGTGTATAACTAAGAAGCTATAAGAGACGGAAAGAATTTTTGTGGAAATCGCTAAAACATAGGATTCATATTAGATAGCGGTTTTTGTAGCAATTCACGAGAAATTTCTTGTTGCTTTTTTGAGTCTTCAAGCTAAGTATTTTAAACATATTGTGCCTCTTTCTTAGTTTCACATTAGTCCATGTAAAGAGAAGGGGACTAGCAAGCCTTGCTTTTTAAACATTTGGTATGACAAATGGGCATTGAAATTATTTCGGAAAATATTTATTATGATTAATGCAAGTTGTACAGAAAAACTACGCTCTTTACCGTAATTTGTAGAATGTACGATTTGAAAATACATGGTTTAGAAAGCATGGTGTGAATAACATAATTTAAAATTTCAAAGTGGGATGAATACCAAACTTCATATTAAAGCCCATCGTAGTCAGAAAGATACTCACGAAATTTTCCCACTTAAATTTGAACAACTTGACTAAAATATTGTTTTTGAGATATTAACACGAAGAATAGTATACAGATCTATAATTTTCTGCTAATGGCCTGCAAAGTCTTCTTCATTCTAGTTCAAGTTTACATAAGCCAAAAACCATAAGAGATGGAACTAAAACTTAGTATAGGAAATGATGAATCATTAAAGTAAAGACGTTCTGCGTTTACATTTTCTTAAGTAAAACAGCCTAATCTGACTTAATGTGTGCTTATTTTCTTTTCCATTGCAAGCATTCATTTCTACAAGTTAATATATTAGATATTTGAGTATTTGTGCTGCATGTTGTATGCATATGCTTAATTTGGGAAATATGCCCTGTAAATAGCGTAACTACAGCCGAAGAATAACTTCTTATATGAATACTATACTATAATATATAAAGGATATAATGAAGTTCAATGGAATTCGTATAAGCACTTATATCAACATTTTTCTTTATTTTAAACTCTCGATTAGTATTTTATATGGCATCCACTAATACTTGTTACTGTAGTTCATCCACTAGAAGTGGTAGTATTGCAATGATATTTCAAGGAACCACAATGCATGGCTTCATTGTGTATTATTTTGAAACATTGCAACTATGTATAACCACTACATTACAACTCAAGAAAGCAAAACAGTAAGTATTGAGCATTATTCAGATACATGTGTTTGGATCAAGTGCATATCCGTTACATGTAGATACAAATGCGTGTCAATAGAATATGGAAAAATATACATAAATAGAAACCTTAAGCTATACATACTACTGTTTGCAGATGACGTAATATTACTGGCAGATTCTGAAAATGGCCTTCAACGTTCAGTTTATGAGCTGTACCTTATTTAAGAAGCATACAATATACAAATTTCAGAACTAAGCCAAAGTAATGGGCTTTGTTGGAAAAGTCATCTTTGAACTAAAATCCGCCTTTACAATAAAGAATAGCTTCATCTTTTAAATATTTAGGTTTCTTTTTGATTTATGAAACAGAAAAAGATATTTTAACGAAACTACATCGGTTTATTACTGAATAAACACAATAAACAACATTTAAAAACCGTATCTTGTACAAAGACACACTCGGATAAAGACCTAGAAGACTTGGCGAGACCAGTCCTCATGTATGGAAGTGAAACCTGGACTATACGACAAAGTGATGAACACCGCACCAACGCCAATGAAATGAAATTTTTATGTAAAACTGCAAGATATACTAAATTAGAAAAAAGAGGGTTTATTATTATGAAAGAACTGAAAAATTTACCCTCCAATAGAAAGAATTCACAATTACCGTCGAAAGAGGAGGTCCCATGTGTTCAGGATGCCTGCAACAAGAATTCCTTGGCAAATATTAAATTAACGACCGAAAAGGCCATCCGATGAATAAATGGAATAAGACTGTAACAGGCCACTAGGGCTAACACATGGCAGGAAGAAGAAGATGGATTCTGCAACAAATATGTTTGCATGATCGTGTTTTTTCTGCGTCCTCCCGATGATATTTATACAGAAAGAAATTTAGAGTTGCAACACATGTATTCGTTTCCAAAGAAACCCATATTTATCACATACATTTGGGTATAATAACATAAACTATGGCGGGAAGTAAGATTAACTCTTAACTCGCATCTTTTCAGAAATCGGTAATAACACATTACAGTGAAGGCATACTTCGAACAGAATAATTGTTATTTCAAATATTATTGAAAACTAATTTCTCACATTAAAGGTAAATGAAGCTTTCATACTCTATTCTATACTTTTGTTAGCAACTACTGACTTGCGTCCAATTTGCTATCGCGCTTCAATATCTATGTTTCGTAATCCATATTTCAGACTTATCTTGGAATACTGAATTTCTATTATCCACATTATTATTTTCAAAGAAGCCGCTTTGAGTCATGATATCAGCCATCAAATTATCGACTCAAATTAAAGTATCAAACTAAGCCATCGTATTAGTTATTGCATTACCGGAAATCCTAGATGGCAATGGATAAGTTAATAGAATTGTTCTTTTAACTAATAATTCATTCAAAACAATAAAGACACGATCATACAAGAAACAGTGCGCAACATTTGAGTGTGAAATGCATAACACAATCTCGGAAATAGAAAAGAGGACTTCGTCTCGTCTTTACAAACTATTCGTCGATGATATAGTAACTCACTTTCCACATATACTAGCACAGAATTCCTACAAGAACTATGTACTTTTTTACTTTTTTACTTTTTGGAATTTGCATTTTCTCTCTGTCAATAACCGATCATCTTGCCAAAGAGTGAAGGCTAATAATTCAGTGTAAATACACCAAAATCATATGTTTTATACATTGAAGAAGTGAATATGTGCCTACTCAAGCAGTACAGTATTTTATGCAGATACCCGAGAGTAAATCTACCGAGTCAAGTATTAACATTATGGAATATGAAGTGATCTGTAACTTAGCCTTAAGAAGACACTCCGCGTAAACTATCCCTAAATATGTATCAATTTTAACAGTTATTTGAAATACGTGTGGTATGGTGAAGTAAGTATAAAAAGATTCTGAATGTATTCACGCACTTGTTCGCCCAAAAACCGTAAATTCCTAGAAATCTCTTTGAACCGGTTTCAACTCAATTTGAAATATGCACATCAAAGCCAAGAATTATTAAATACCTATATACAAATTTCGATTGGAAGAAAGTGATATTAAAGAATTTTTTCGTATTCAAGAGAAATTTAAGTGGAAAGAATTTAGCAAGTAATTCAACAAATGGAATGGGAGAAATGTATAATGGAGAGTATCAAAATAAAGGGTTCTAGAAAGAAGTAAGCCTGAGACTAAAGGATATTGAGAGACAAGAATATTTGTCGGCATGAGAGAAAAGGCTTCTTTGAGGGTCAATTGGGAAATTAAACAGTATGGGACAGGGAAAAATATGCCTATTTTTGATAAAGCAGGTAGAGAGGGGTTTGCGTGGGAAAGAACTGGAGTCATGAACTTAAAACGTCTAAGACATGATAAAGATTTGTCGAAATGTCTAAAGTGTGGAGAAGTAATTGTAGCTTTTCATTGTGTATTATACTGCGATCAAACAAAGGTATGGAGACAAAAAGAATAGCTTACAAAAATGGAATAAATTATATGGGGACATTTTAATTAGAAAAATTGTAATTTTAAAAGGAGCAAAAAAAAAAAAAAAATAAAGAGTGTCAGAAAGTATTTAGGTAAAGTGAAAGGGAAATGGTCAAGAATGGTAAAGAGGCAACGTGAAGGAAGGGGTGTACTAGAAGAAGAATAAGAGTGGCTAAATATAAATAGAGACGGATATTTAATATAATTGTGATGGTTGCAAATGCACTGATACTGTTCTCGGTGTGGCAACTTTGATGAAGCTCCCTGCATCAAATTTTTATAATATTTAATGTTACCTGCTCTGTTGATGAGTTTTTTATCGTCTTGTAGCGCATTCTGCGTTGGCTCTGCGCCGCGCCAGCTGCTCTAGGGGTGTACCTACGAGTTCTTTATCTCAGGTTATGTGTGAGTTATTCTGAAAGGATTACACTAGTTTAGTTAGCTGAGAAATTTTAATGTTGACTTAAAATGTTCACTTTGAGAATAGACTGTTGAATTTGCGAATTAAATTGTTTCTATAATAATAATAATAATAATAATAATAATAATAATAATAATAATAATAATAATGCGAAGCGTCAGTAGCCTAAGTCGCAGAAATATCGCTCGGAAAGATCTCTCGCACTAGCCGCTAAATCTTACTCAAGCGCGTCACTAGGCGCTGCGCTACTTAAAATGGAGCTCACATTCACGAGGGTCATCACATGAGTAGGTAAGTCACAGAATTAAGCAAATAAATGACTCTGATTTAGATTGCACGCCCTTTTCTTAAGCCCCGACAACCTATCACTACCCCTACCAACGCTCCTTCTCTTGCGGTCCAATCTTAAAAATCTAAGAATGCGTATTTCACATTGTTTCTATACAGAACCTCCCCAAATCTCAGAATTTCATTCTCCTTTCTAATTTACAGAATCCTTGCCTACCTGACTTTCCAAACGTACTGAACTTAATTGTAACTAAATTTTAAGAATCTTTAAGCTAATGTGTTTTATACTTGCTGTTACTATTGTCTTCATTATGTCTTGCAAATTACCTTTTTCTTTCCGGACAAACCCTTCAAATCAGGCTTATTACATTATACATTGATATATTTTTCGGAAATATTTATTGCAATTATTTCTTTATCTTACTATTATTTTATTTAATTTTTATATTTTCCTGTTTATAATTACAGTATCAAAACAAATAATCTGAAGTTGTATCTATTGGGACTAAATATATTTAGGCAAGCAACTTTATAAAAGCAATATTGAAAGTAAATAATAATACTTTTATTTCCATATTTAATGAGTATAATAATTTGTGTAGAGGTTGTACATTATGTAATCAAAGTTTTGAGACTGCATGTAGTTGGCAAATAAATTCAAATTCATGTAATCAAACAATCTTTGCATTCTTTATGTGTAAAAATGCAACTCCATACGCGCAAAATTCTAAAAGTTTAGAATCTCAATAAACCACATTTTTAATTTTGAACCAATTTCAAAGAAATTCAAGAAGCTGCGTTTCAATGCCAACCATGCAGATAGACAAAACAACGTTAATAGATGCTCCGTAACAGCGAAAGGATCTCAAATAGCTGACAGCATTTCTTAAGTTGTAAATGATTAAGTTGTTTACTATGCAAAAAGAATAATAGTTTTTGCCGCAGCAACAAAGTCTAAATTTAATAAAGTAATATTTGGAAATTGTTATCAATATATAATATCTAATATTTATTAATCACACGCCTTTCTTTAATAGTAATAGTTTATTTATATATCTCTTCTACACATTATTCATACATAATTCTATTTTCCTATGCATTTCCTATAACAGTAAAATTGTAATAGTAATAATAATAATAAATATTCAACTGAATTGGTTGAATATGTTGTTATAGGTATGCAAGCACACGTTCTACTATTAAAATAATATTCCTGATGAGAAACAAAAGGAACATAACCTTTCAAAAGTGTATTGCTTAAAATACTTGAAAATTTAAAAGAATAGCAGGAAATATAAACGGCTAATGCTCCAAAAATGTTGCTCCAAGCATATTGTACATTTTAATAAGCTTTAGTTCTTTTCTTCAGTACGGTTTTGTCTTTCTCTTGTAGTTACTTACTTATATAAACTAAATAAAAACGAATATTGTCTTAATAGGTAATTTACAGCAATTCTAAACGCATTTGTTTATAATGTAAATATTTCAAATACACCTATGACATTTTAATCGAAACCCTTTGAGCTGTTTTTGAGAATATAAAAGTTGTTTCCTAGAAAATTGGTGGTTTGGATTGTGGAGAATTTTGTGAAAATTTGTATTTCGATCTTAAAAGTAGCTGAGTATAAATGCATATTTGACAAGTCGATTTCTCGGAGAATATTTTTCTTTTCTCGGAAAACTCAAAACGTTAATCCACGGTGTGATCTAGATGTAGAACGTTTGTGCGCAACGCAGTCTCTTCTGTGTCTACTTCCGGTAAACGCTAGAGAAAATAAAGGTGTAGAAGTAGTAGTGTGTTAGGTTTTATTTTGGTGTTTTACAAAGAATAAAAGGCGTAAATTTTCTGTAAAATTTTAATAAAAAAATGGGATGTATTCCATTAATGAAATTCTGAAATTCGGTTCATCTACTGCTTAGGTTAGGCCTCACAATATGGTCCGACATTTAGAACAAATTAGTTCAGCTATTATTTTCTGTGTGGGACACCCGACATAGTGCTCTATGACTTCCTGTTCAGGACGGTTATGTGAATCAATATTTTGTAATTACTTAATAACAGAAGTATCTTATAGCTGGCTAGAGATTTTGAACCTTCTGTGTAATACAGTTTCTATTGGCTAACTCTCCCAACTCTCCCAAAGGAGCTGAATCAGTAAAAACTGAATAGCTCCATCGCACCTGAAATGAGAAATAGCGGTTTTGCTGTTAAGAAGGATAGAATTACCGTATAATTCACATTGAATCGTTGGAGATTTTCCAACATCATACTCGCCCATGTATTGGTATACGTATTGTGACTTAGTCCAGTTTTTCAACTGTCACTTCTCTAAGCTCTCCACGTCACTTCACTGTTTTTGTCTATTCAGCTTCACCGGGACTTCACTTATTTCGCACTATCAGTTCACTAATGTGGAGTAGTTCAATTTCCCCATCACTTCACTTTCCTTCTTAACATAGCGGTGTAATGCAATACACAGAAGGTAGCTATTCTTCCGAGCGGTTCACTCGCTAAGGGAGGAGACTTCTACAATCCCTAGTTACGCAGTAGCAGTACTCACTACAGTCGTCCCCCAACTCGCTCGGAGAACCGCACTTGATGTTGCGCAGAAGTGCGCTCACCAACTCGCTCACTAACGCGCTGACCAACTCAACTCAGCTGACTGCTCTAGCGAGAACGCTAGTTTATTATATAGCCAATGGAATCTTCCACACAGATTCTAGAACTATCTAGGCAAAATTCCAAAAAATTCTGGTTATCTGCCGATAGCGCTTCTGGTGTTTACGTGGGCGCGAGAGCTAATTATCTTTATTTATCTCCGATCGCCTGGCACCGAATTCACGATAACATAGCACCATAGCCCTTAAGTTACCGTGTGTTTAAAATAACGAATCAAGGTAGTCCGTGTTTGTTGATTACACTTTAAGAGACGTTTTCTACAAATTGAAGCGTAGTTTCTTTTATTACTATTTGTTAGATTTAGCACCGTAATCCTTTAAAAACAGGTTGTATCCACTCTCACTACTCACTCTTCCACAAAATATCATTATAAAAACTTATTCTCCTATATACTGTTAATCCAGATAAACTTTCAGTAAACATTTACACATTCCTTTTAGATATAAGAAGAATACAATCGGCTAAAGCAATAGCAATACTTTTACAAAAAACGTGCCGCTACATGATGGCTCTGAAATACCATGTTCTTTGCAAGACCACCAGAAAAGGAAAACAGTAAGTTACTACTTCAAGAAGCGTACAAACCAATAAGAAAGAGTAAATTGTGTGCTTTAACGAAGTGCACATTTTTTTAGTAGTAAGATTTTGTCTTTTACTGTTTACGGAACTACACAAAAGTCATTTACTATAAACAGGACTTTATAGGTTATTCGCAGATAATTCAAGGTATACATTTTTTGTGATAAAAATATCTTAGGAAGTGGTATTTTAGTAAAAAACCGTAAGTCATTTTTGAGAAAGAACTAAACATTTTCTATATGAAGGTTATTCTGGAGTGGGGGGATTTTCCTGTGAATCCTTGTATACTATCCTTGGAAGATGCTTAACTTAAATACCAAGTATGGTCTTTAACCAACTTTTCACTTTTAAGTATGTTGTTCACAGACATACCCTCGCGTGCTCCAACTTTTTTTAAACGCTTTTTTTAGGGGACATTTCACATTTATAGTCAAATCTCCATATCGAATTTTCCTGAGCTTACTACAGGCAAGTAATAGAGAATGTAATAATATCCGATTGCACTACTTAGCTTTAAAGACTATCTTTATTCGTCTGTACCTACTTGTCACAGAATTTAAGAACTAATTTCTATTTGTACATATATTGCTAGACTTGGCATCAAGAAGAATCCCACCAGGTCATCCTACCCGACTGAGTGTTTATTCTAGGTTTTCCTTAGGCCTCATAATTGTCAAATACTAGGAACGTATCCTAAAGATTTGGGCGTGAAATGTTTCCTTCTCAAACTTTCTGTTTTAATTATCATTTCATATATTATTAGTGTCCGCCGTCTGTGGTGGCGCATTCAGTTTCGCTGCAAAGCTTGACATTTTTTATGATAACCCCAGCGATGCGGACTACCCCACAGTCTGCCTTAGAGACCTTGGTGGAACTTCTCCCTTTGCACTTGTTTTATGAAGGAGGTCGCAAGGGTGAGTATACACCGTCTTTGGACAATAGGAGGTGGTGTTTCAAGCTACCCTACAAGGTACACTCAATTATTGTAACTAGACTTTAGCATATGTGTCGTAATACTCTGATGATATGGAATCTGATGGGGACTAAGTATTAATCCAAGTTTATCTTATGCAGTGGTGATATCTTCCACGGAGGAGTGGTACCCAGAGACAGGGTTTTCCCTGAAGGCTGCGAGCCCGATGTGGTTTACGGGGGCAGGATGGGTACTGGGACCCTAGGACTAGGCTTATCATTCTCCTTGGAAATTTTACTACTGTTTTTCAGACTGAGATATATGACATTTTAGCCTGTGTTATGCATATTTTTTACTATGCCAGGCAGATGGGTGGAGGTGAACATCATCTCAGCCTGACAGCTTTGAAAACCTTTATAGCGATCAAAACTACATTGCATTGGTGTAGCAATACCAAAGGATGTTGGATAGACTGTGCGGTTACCCTGGTTGGGTTCCCGGGCATGTTGGTATTAGAGAATATGAGATGGCGCACACGCTTACCAAGAGGAGCTTGATTTAATATGACCCTAATTCTTCTGTGGTGTAACCCCCCCCCCAGAAGTGTCAAGCATAAGATAACCCAGCTTACTGTGGGGGCTCACATTGGGAATCTGGAGTAAATAAACTACCGCGAGGCAGGTCTATGATTTTATTTCTAGGCCTGGTGGAAAACAGAGTGTATTTCTACTCAGTTTAACTACGTAATAACTCAGTAGGTTTGTTGGCCATCTTACATGCCATAACACTTTGCGTAGATGTTTATACATAATGGGACTTATTGAAGACCCTTTATGTAGGAAATGTGGGAGGAAGTATGAATCCTCCGAGCATATGCAATGCGAATGCGAAGGATTCGCTATGCTTAGACATGCATCCCTGGGCTCCTTTTTCTTAGAAGCTGAGTTTATAAGAAGGGCAGATATCAACGACATGGTCCGTTTTATCCGGAATATTCGACTGGATTAAATGCCCAGATCAAGGTGCCACAAAGGTCTCCAAGAGCCTCCGTACAGCTTCTTTTGGAGGCCACTCAAAGTTTTTTCATCATCAACACCATCATCATCACTACCAACACCATGATGCAGTAAGAACGGGCGTTAAACCTGCTTAAACTCGTATAGGATAACGATGAAGATGGCGATGTTAAGTTGGCTTTTAATAAGGTGCCATGGCATGCTGTTACATGTTGGGGTGAAGGCCAAAAAGGTTACCAGAAAATGATTAATTTAGATCATCCCAACACGCATATGCGGGTGGCATAACTCGCTGGCAGCAAAAGTCCGGGACCTTGGTGTGTAGAATTAAGGGGAAGGCGTGAGTTTTTATTACAATGAAAGATTACATAACACACATTACCTGGGATTTATTCACAAAAACGCTTGGCGACTCTACATAATGATAAAAGAAATAGGATGGAGGGAGATGCCACAAGACCGTAGACCGGCCACACACGCGTCTGGCCCCAACGACACTTCTACTCGAGTGACGCTATCTTTTCCCCCACCAACCGTGTCTAGCCAAAGTCAGACAGCGTTGACGTCATACCAGACAGTTTCAAACAGATCTCTTTGGCGTGGTCCGCACCGAAAAGAGAGACCGTTAAGCCGAAATATATTTAAGGAGACCCAATCAGCTATGTCTGGTAGCAACAATACAGCGCAACAGTGCGTCTGGTAATGACAATGAAATTAATAATACGCCACATCATTCTACTCTAAATAAGTACGCTAACTGTATGACACCTAGGAGTGTTTTAAGAAAAACGACCAATCATGACGAACAAGGTGTGTGGCCTTCAACATAGGTCTTCACTTTCATTGTTTCCTCTTGGTTTATATTTAAAACTAAATGTGTATCTAGCTGCAGCAATACCTGGTTTAAGCATCTATTTATTTAAATATTTTAATTTTCTGCTTGTATATCCTTCCATGCTGATCAAACGCCCTCAAAAAACCCAGTTTTGCTGTTCTTGTGTCTATGGCATACCAAAGCCTTGTACGTACGGAGAAAAGTGTAAAACGCTAATAAACTTATGAAGGCTCTCGCTTATAACTGTGCTTTATCCGTATCAAGTGAATTCAGATGGCTTACTTTTGACGAGTGCACTCAGAGCATTATTAACACAAATTTGCTCATTTAAACAAACCTTTTCAGCCGATATACATATCTGAAAATGTTACAGCACTACAGATATACAGTATTGTGTTTATACTGTACAATAAAAGATTTACCACTTATACCTCTTTGTTTAGTGCTAATTTAATCTTGTCCTTTTAGTCTTCTAATGTTTTATACGCATTTATAGGGGATGGAGAATGCCAAAAGTAACATATAACGCTATACTACTCTTTTTGATATTCAGCCTGTTTATCTATACACTCTTGCAGTCCAGATTTGACACTCAGCACACTCAGTTCTTTATTTGTATAGTTTCTTGGTATGCCTCCCTAATGAACTGAATCAAGTCATCAAAAGTACGTGGTCTTCTTGCAAGAATCTTATCTTTAAGAATATCTCTAAGGAACAAATTCACAAGGGTAAGATAGGGATATCTCGTTGGGCTTTCAGTTGATTCCCTTCGTCCTATTTACTTAATATTCCTCGGCTAAAACCCTCGCACAATTTATACAGGAGCCCCATATTTCTAGAAACTCTTCACCATCGTGTTGCTCACCCATAATAATTACGTGTATAACTGTATATCTACTGCCTACCTTCTTTAGCTCACTTCGGTATATTTTTCAGTATTCAGAATAAACACAACCAGCGATAATGCTTGGTTTCTCTAACATCTGTAGTTTCAGATTTTGTCTGGTATGTCAGCCATTGGGGGATCTGAGGAAATGAGCAGGCTGACTCGTAGCTAAATCTGCTGTCCTCCATTCCATGGTGCTTTTAGGCGATGCTTACTTAAATGTGTCAGATAATAATTGTTATGCCAAAATACCGTCTCACCATATTGGTGATTTTAACATTTGCTATTACATATTTATACTTAGAAATATTGATTGGTTGCCATTGTATAATTTACAGGATATACTCGTAGATAAAAGGATTAATTATTTTATTCTATTTTTGATACTGCTTTTCCTGTTGTACTCGCTAAACGTCTGCCTAGATATTGTACCAATACGAAAGGTGGTTTTCCAGTGAGCTCTTAAAGCAAAAAAGTATGTTTATCTTATTATAATTTTATACGGTATCATGGAATGAGTGAACGCAATATGTAATGAATATATAAAGGTTTAAAATAAATATAAGGGTGCTGTTTTCTTAGCAAAAGCAATTATTAGTATACTATAAAGGATTATTACAAAAAATCCAAGATGATATGCTCCAGTGTATCCGAATTGCTGAACAATAACGCGAAACAAAGTTGGGACCTTTCGGATCTGGATTGTAATTTGTTGATCAAGTTGATACCATTGTAAATAAATTTGACGGTAATAATGATTTTAACGTATTATTAAATATATTTAATAAGCGCGTGTCCATACTTCACTTTCTGAAGGTTGATGCTTATTTAGAAACGTTGAAGCTTAATAACAGTACATGTCCTGATGTGTATGGTACTAGTTCTAAATTTATAAAGCTTGCTGCCGCCTTTATCCGCGAATCCTTGACACATAAGTTTAATTATTGCATTCATAACTGTATTTTTCCTGGCAAATGGAGTAAACTTATTCCCATGCATAAAAACGGGAACAAACTTGATTACGCCAATTAAAGATCTATAAGCATAATTCCTTTGACATCCAAGGTATTTGAAAAATTGCTAAACAAACAAAGTATTGGTTACTTTTAGCAGAATTTATTTGTGAATTAGTATGGTTTTAGTTCGGCAACGCAAAAGCTGTTGTAAAATTTATTCAAAAGTATTTTGTTGAATTAGAAAATAAAATGGCTGTTTCTGCGGTTTTACTTAGGCATTCGACTCCACAACTCACTGCATTCCGTTTCAGGAAGTGAACTTTTGTGGTTTTAACGATAATACTATTAAGTTTTTCGAATCTTATCTAAATGGAAGATATCAGACAGTTTATTACAATGGTAAATTTTCTTAATAAGGTCTGTCTTGCATGGTGTCCCACAAGATTCTGTACTTGGACTCCCTCCATTTATTATTTATATTAAGTATCTCTCAGCCAACATTGACAGTAAATCTTCGACTAATTATTTGTTTTCAGATGACTTAGCAATTGCAGTTACTTCGCATAATGATATATCTTTAAATATCAAAATTATCATCTAAGATAAATGAATGGTGTAGTGCCAATAAACTCAGCAACAACGCCACTAAAACTGTTGATCTACGATTTACTTTTACTACGGAAAATTATCACCACTGTGGTTCTACTGAGTTTCTTGGCATTCATCTTGAAGCTGGCTTAGGTTGGAGCACTCATATTGAGTATATAGCAAATAATATTACTAAAGATAATACATATACACAGAAACTAGTTACATCACAGCAATTTACACAACATTTCCTTCAAAATAGTTCTCTTCTACTTGACACTTCTTTCACCGCAAGTAAACAGTGCTCTCATCGCACGGGCGACAATTTCTTTAGCGTTTGAAAATCTTCGCCCCTTCAGATGAGATTTCAGGCTTTTGTCATTGCTGCTTACCATAAACTTCTTCTAGCATTTTCAGTGTCTCTGAGGGAGATTTGTGTAACAAAATACAAAACTTTGAAGTTTCTCAATTGTCAACATTATGAAATGTGATAAACGAACATGCACAAGCAACAAAAACTGTTTGCCACGCAAAGGCAACAATCGTCATTATTCTGACAATTCAAATGAAGTATTCTCATAGACGTTGTCGTCCTCCGTGGTGCAGTGATTACCATGCTAGCTTCTAGTTCCCGAGACAGCGGGTTCGAACTCGGCGGAGGGCGATGGAATTTTTTCGGGCGTAAAAATCCTTAGCATGGCTTCCTTCGGAAAGGAAGTAAAGCCGGTGGTCCCGTGTCGTAGATTTACGGCACGTAAATGAACCTCCAGCCTGATAGAGAGACCTCTAAGTAAAATTTCCGGTCTGTCACGCCCTATATAGAATGGGACGCTAAGGACTACACCAGTTAAAAATCGTCCACAAATAAAAACTCAATTCAATTTTTCATAGACTTTGCTAACACCTGATAAAAAACAACCTTTACTTTCGTATACATTAAAGAGAAAATGAGCAATTCCGAGAACTTTTGAATCTAGGGTTATATAGTTTCTCAGGTTCAGTAAAAGGGTGTGTAAAGTTTCATTAATTAAGGTTTGCTATGTACAAATATATAGTCACCTAAGTTACGATAATTTCTTGTGGGACAACCACCGTTCAGCCATTAAATTACTTATTCTGCAGAAGAGAGGTCTTAGAATGATATGTGGGCTGCCTCCGAGAACACGCTACAAGCCACCTTTTGTTGAGGCACTGAGGCAATATTTTATATCATAACATACTGTGAATGCCAGAGTGATTGTAGTGTAAATTAATATTATTGTATGTGCATGATTTTAGATGTTTGTTAGCCATATGTATTGTTAGGAAATAAGTTTACACGGCCTAACTGAAACTGACAATAGAAGTGAGCAACAATAAACCGAGGGGTGAGTTGTTTATCACTAAGAAGAAATAAACAAATGACGTCAGGGTAGCGTACCTTTTTTAGAAATGGAGGGAATATCTTCCCTAGAGTATATATGTTAGTAGTAGTGATTGGCTGATCAAAACAGACGCTAAAGTGGGCGCAATTTGGTAACCAAAAGCAGCTATATTATAATGTTTAGGCAATTCAAGGTGAAGGAGTATATATTCTCGAGCCATAAGCAAGTGCCGCGCAGTTCTAAGGAATCTCTCATGAGGTGCACGTTACATAGTTACAAAAATGGAAAGTACGCGAAGTAATTGGTGCGCGGCAACTAAAACGACTGTAGCTACATTCGAAAATATCACAGTTATGAAGAATCTCTGACGAGGTGCACGTCGCAGAGTTACAAAAATGTAAAGTACGCGAAGTAATTCGTGCGCGGGAACTAAAACGACTGTAGTTACATTCGGAAATATCAATTATTAAGAATCTCTCACGAGGTGCACGTCGCAGAGTTAGTTACAAAAAATGCAAAGTTCGCGAAGTAATTGTTGCACGGCAACTAAAGCGACTGTAGTTACATTCGTAAATATCACAGTTTCAGTCAGCCGTGTATAAAGCTTAAACATGTCAATTATTAATTAAGTGTGACGGCAATAAAAGTCTAGGTTCAAATATTTTTATCAGTGTTATCTTTTAGCAACAACTCCTTTCCGTTTACACACCCTACTTAGAGATACTTGCTCGACTGAGTTATAATAGCTAGCCGGAGGACAAAGAACCCAAATTTAAAAATAATAAAACACGAGGCGCCCAACAAATAAGATAATACAGGCCATGAGGACTGCGACACCACTACTGGGCATACTTTCTTTACCATAAATGTACACATTGTCTTGTCTGTTGAGTGCTAGGGCTAGTTTACAGGACAATATGGAGTGTTCATCATACTATAATTGTCTGACGAGGAACAAAGACAATATTTATATGGGTAAATGTAAATATGGTAAGACGATAAATACTTTTTTATACATAGCTTATAAATTCTACAATGATTTACCTGCTATGTTACGAAGTATGCCTTTAAATTCTTATAAGAAATCGGTAAGCAATACTGATGTTAAATTCTATATATATATTATAGATACATTTTATAATAATGATTTTAATATGAACTTCTAATTTACTTCTTTGACGTTGCTGTACTGTACTGCTATAAACAAACTGATACTGCCACTACTATCGTTAACTTTTACTTTTTCTTCTATGTATAGTAAGTAGGGGAAGTATTTCATTCCACTCAAAAATTATATACCAAGATTTCACCGCAAATACATGTTTTGAGGTGCCCTGAATCCAAATAAAGCACTTTTGGAAACATGTCCGTGTGTGTGTGTGTCTGTGAACAGCATAACTAAAAAACTAAAAGTCGGATAAATACCAAACTTCCAAGTTTCTTCCTAGTTTCTTCCAAGGATGAGACACAAAATTTTCAAGAAAATTCCTCAACCCAGATTACCCTTTACATGGAACATTTTTCGAAAATGGTCTTCTCAAAAATGGTTCTAACGATTTTGAATAAAATATCATATGATTAAGATATTTTTATGGCAAATGAAATGTGTATCTTGAATTTTCTGGGAATATCCACAAAAGTCCTCTTCATTCTGAATGACTTTCGCATAGCTGGTAAACCGTAAGAGATATACAAAAATTTACTACACAAAAATGTAGATTTTGTTAAACTACATAATTTATATTATATTCTTTTTTCCGAGTGAACCATTTTCGAGATATTCTGTGTTATTTGTTTGAATTTTCCAATATTTATACTTTTGCTCAAATGGGAATTCGTTTTTCGTTTTTCTTTTATGTCCTGGACATGCAAAGAGAATGGAATGCTCCACATGCAAGTAGCTCTTAAAAGATTTGACTATCGCTTTAATCCTACCATATTCCCATTGCATCTATAAGAAAATGATCAATAAGATAGTTTCTGCAAATGTTTATCTCGATTAAAATTAAGTAGACGGAGAATAAGCGTCTATAGAAATAGTTTGTATAGGAAGAGGAAATCATGTGAGTGCAACATATCAGATTTTTTATAAGCTAATGTGTAATTATATCTTAGAACCTTGGCTTCACCGTTGGAAAACTAGTAAAATATCTTTGACAAGAATTAAACATTGTTTTGGGAGCCTTCTTCAGGAACTTAAGAAATAATTATCTATTGACTGCGGCCTGGATATTACTATTTCACCCATGCATATCCTCTACTACTACCACCACTATTACTGTCGTTAATTTTTTTTATCATCTAATGTGCAAGTTTGCTTTAACAATTATATCTTCAAACACGGGCTTCACAGTTGGCACACCGTAAAATATTTCTGGTAAGAATTAAATAGTTTTGGGAGCTTCTTCAGAAAGTTAAGAAATAATAATGTATTGACTGTGGACTGGACATTGCTATTTCAGCCATACATGTCTTATTGGTTGCAATGGGGTTCCTAAGTAAAAACCTACATAGTGCACCGTACAGTGTACTTATATTGTCCTTCCTTATATATCCTTCCATCTGCGACGTAGATATCAACTATCTGACGTGATATACCCGCTGTAGTCACCACCATAGTCAATAATATTCTTCAGCTTATAAATTTCAGTGCTTGTAGACAAAAAATAATTACATATGTACACTTTAACATTCTTTCCCGTTATTGTTCTGGTATTTTTACTCTTGACTTTTAAAGGTGTCCAAACACTCCAACGATAACTCATTTTTGCAATACTCTGGGTCGGAAAGTAGCGGAGATTATGGTAATGGATAGTTTAAACTCAGGTCTTGCACATAAGTGATCATTAGATCGGTTCATTAGGGCTTTCTTTAAAGGAGACAATAAAGAGCGCAAGAGTTTCCTGAAAAAGCAGATGGTTAGTAGGTATTCCCAAATTATTATAATTTCCAAACCAAGAAAAAGATCAAAAGAATGGCTTTAGGGTTCGAAGACAAATAACGAACTCGCAGAATATTACATATACTGCGAATTCTGTTGCAAGTTTGTGTGTGAGGAAGTAGACTTTAAAGCTCACTTTTCGATTTCGGATACGTTGCTTACGTATTTATACACATTTTGAGGATCTCTCAGATCCGTCTTTTCTAATCCGTTCTTTCAAAATTTCGGTCTTGCTTCCTCTTGCCTTCTTATGGAATTGTAATAAAGCATTAACAATGTTTTGATAGCGTAGGTTTTAAAACTACTTTTACTTTTATCTGAACATACTGTTTTTGGTTAGGAGATGTAATAACATGATATGCTGAGTCATCCAGGGAGTATGAGCGTGTTGTTACCAGTACTCGAGTTGTACTAACTCTGTACCAACACGGGTGTGGCCAAGTTCGTTAAGGCACGAACTCGTCAAATCCCGCCAGGACCGTCCACCTTGACTAGGTTGTTTTCAGGTTTTATTCAGTCCCCATAACTGACGAATGCCGAGGCGGTACCCTAAAGTTAGGTCTAGAAGTTCCCTTCCAAAATTTCCTTTTCATTTCATTTTATATATCACCAGTGCCAGCACCTGTTATCCGTATGTAGTAAGAGCGGACCTTAAACGCTATTAAAATTTGCTAATTCTATGTTTATAGTACTAAAAAGGACGATAGTGATAAACAGGAAAATAATTGGTACTTTTCTAGTATCTTAAGACCACTCGGTACATAATTATATGAATAAAGGTAACAGGTTTTCATGATGGGGCTTCTTGATTAGCGAATTTCCTTCCTTGAGATGAAATTGAAACTATATAAGCAAGTAATTGCTCACTGTGCAGCGACAATTTGCTTTAAGTTAAGGAATTGCTGAGGATCCTAAGTTAAATGAAATAACTCTTATCTGAGCTTGAGCTCCCATCATGTCATTAACTAGAAATTGGTTGCGACAAAGCTTATTCTTTGCTTTTTATTAGACGATATTACTTTAAGCAGTTACTTTCTTCACATTTACCATGCCTTCGCCATGGTAACAGCTTTGTTATCCTTTATATCATCCTATTGATTCCTTATATTTTTGTGTGGTAAAAATTTTATTTGATGACTTTATTCATAGAGAATAAATACAAATTCCGTGCCGAGTGGTTAGACCGCTCGCCTCCCACCGAGGTGGCCCGGGTTCAATCCCAGGGACCTGCATGTGAGATTTGTGGTGGACGAAGCGGCGTCTGGGCGGGTTTTCTCCGGGATCTCCGGTTTCCCCCGCCATTCATTCCACCAACTGCTCCATTATCACCTTTCCTTTCATCCATTTCACCAACATTTCGTTTCATTTACTTCCTTCATCCCATACCAGGCATCGGGCTGATCACCCATCCTCGACGGACCTCTGACCCCAGGCACCCGCTTGTAAGTCCTGGGGGGTGTAAGTCCTACATAAGAGGAGGGTAAACAAATAATGAATGAATGAATAAATACAAATTACGGGAATAATCTTTAAGGGGAACCTCCTCAAAAATTTTCCTTCGGAAGGGAAGTAAAACCGGTGGCCCCGTGTCGTACATTTACAGCACGTAAAAGAACCTCAAGCCTAATAAAAAGGCCTCTGAACAACATTACTGGTCTTTCACACCCAAAGTAGAATGGGACGCTAAGAACCATAGCAGTTAAAGAGCGTCCATAAATAAAAATCAACTTCAATTTATCCTCAAAAATAAATGAGACAAACAGCAAGTAGGTGCTAAAGTTAATAGACATAACTGCTTGAATAGCCGTTTGATTCATAGTTTCTGGATGTATTTGATTGATTTATATGTAACGACGAAAGGGAAATATTTTTCTTAACTTTACCAGCAAATGTAGCTAAGTATGGTGGTATAGTTAATGACTACTTTTAATAACTTTTTTAAGGATTTCATCAGATTTATTCTTAAAATAATACTTGCGACATTTTATGAATATTTCATATTTTATGCTAATATGTGCAAATTATGAAAACTTAAAAACTTATAAGTATTCAGTAAAACGTCCTGAACCTTTTTTTTCCTAGGTGGAATGTATCATGAAAAACAAAGCTTTTTGGGACCTTTTTGATATTGTAAGCTATTTTATACGGAGTGTAAAAATCTTCTGATATTTTTACAAAGTTAAAAAAGGGGCTTCTATCAGCGTCACTCGAATAATCTAGTGAAATATGAAGAAGGTTGTATTGTTGTATTGTAGTTCCTCTGTTGGGGAGCCGAACTTGAAGTAGTTGCAACCAGGTAAGGTACAAAATTTCCGGTACCCTTCCCCCAACGTTCACTTTCCGGTGGCCTTCGCCCCAAGTTTACCTTCCGGTGGCCTTCGCCCCAACGTTTAGGAATCAACTTAGTATTTTTGTTTCTTTAAATAGTATTTATATTTGTTTGCATCGGCTGCGTCAGTATTAATTTGTCGAAACATGTATCTCTTTGCAGGAGGTGATGCGGCTAAAGAATGTAGGCTTACACAGATTATAATTTTACTTCACTCCTTTTATTAATCCTTCACGCGATTAAATAACACTTCACTGATATAGAGAGCTGTGAGATTATTTATTAATTACTTGCTCTTTTTAACACATAAACTTTATAATATTCCCGTCGTAATGAATTTTCGTCTTACACTGGATAGGTACCGAGCGAATGAACTGCTCAGGTACGTTGCCTTCTAGCGACTGGCTTTTACCGCTTAAATTTGTAAATTTTTCTATTTCAAGTCTCTGATTGGCTAATCCTACTCCAATAGAATACGTTTATTTAACTTTCAGCTTTTCTGGTTGTTGATTGGCTATTTATAAACTGTTTTAAAAATTACATTTTTGTTCCAAGAATTACTAGTAGCATTATTAAACTTTCCAATTCATTATTGCCTCAAGGTTACCTCATTGTTAGCAACTTTCGGCCTCTACTCTCTCAGCTCCAATATTATTAAATTACGTAATACATTCACATAACATTATTATACATGTACACAATAATATAAACATAGATACAATGACTGTTACATAATTTTATATATTATACACATATTGCTTTTATGGCGGGCTGTTGTTATATTCTATAATCAACTTAAATCATTTTAGTGTTAAAAATACTGCCTCAAATAACACATTGACTAATTGAATGTGCAGTTTATTTGTCCTGAAAATGTCACTAAATAATCTTGGGTAATACTTTTTCCTAAGGTACGTAAAATAGACTTCCTATTTCATTAAAAATTATATTTCGAGATTCTACCGGAAATGCATGCTTTTTGATCGCCTGAATCCAAAAATAGGTTGTACGTGTGTAAAAGAAAGAAAACAGAAAATTCGAATCAACACCAAACTTTACAATGGAGTCAGAAAGAATGGCAAACGAAGGTTTACGAGAAAATCTCCTTACTCTAAGTAATGTTTATGGAATTGTTTTCATAAAATTTATTTCCTAAAAATGCTCTAAAATGGTGATTAAAAATAATACAATTAAGACATTCGGATAATGAATAAAATGCATACTTTATTCATCTTGCATACTTCATAACCTATAGAGTTGTCTTAATATGCATTGCATTTCATATATCCTAGAAACCATAATATGTATACAAAAGCTTTCACCAGAAAAATGTATTGAAATAAAGCTTCTTCCTAGCATCAGCATTCAGCCATTTTCGCTGTTACATTCTTTAAGCTTACCCTGGAAGTGATGTGACATCTATCAAGTATCTTCGAAAATATATGTTTCTTCTCCTTTTTTCCCCTATGACCTGATTAGAAACAAAGTTCGTCTGTACTATAGACAGCTGCGTTTGAACTTTGCACCTTGCATGCAATTAAATCCATATTGCATCATTGGTAGTAATTTCTAGGGAGTAGTTTAAGTCGATAGGGAATTGCATATACATATACAGTAGGTATAGCATATGAAATACATATAAAATTCTAATTGACAGAAAAAATCGTTTGAGTGTACAACACCCACGTTTTACGCTTGTAATATTATTACCCTAGTAAAACATGTTTCTGTTACAACCATCTGATTTGCACAGGCGTCGTACTTACGTCAGAGACAAGTAGTTATACAGAAAAATGTTATAATAGCAGATTATGATACAAGTGTTAAAAGTAAGGTTTTATTTCGCAATCCTACGAGCAAAATATATTTTTAGATAGCAGTCGAATTTGTAAAATAACAATAAATATTATATTGATTTCTGAAACTAAGAGCAATCTCGTTTAAAATGAGATCAACTCACATGTACCTATAGCGAAAATCTTGAAACAAGAGAAAAGACGTTAAAAACTAAATCAACTCTCGTGTGCAACATGTCAGATGTTTTCATGATTTGCTAGCAGTCATTTTCAGCGAAATTATTTTCGAGATATTTCCCTTACACCAGGCAATAAGCAATTAAATGTTTTTTGGGTAAGTAGTTCTAGTGTTATTATTTCTGCTGCTTTTATAATTTCGCCTGGCTCTTCCATTTCAGTTTCTTCGGAAATTCTTAACTGCCGCCATTTAATCTTTATGTGGGTTATACTAGACAAAAGAATTAACATTTTAGATCAAAGATCACAAGGCTGCCAATACAATAAGGCATAGGTTAACTCCACAACGAATTGTAATAAACTGAAGTATGACAATTTGTATTGTGAACAGATAATGCAACAGCCATGAAAAATTAATCATGTAAAAAGACATAATGAAGAGTAAAACTAATCACGCCAAGCCGAATTATTACACATGTGTAAACACAAAGGGTAACTGCGATGTGATTGGACTTGAAACCAAAGTTGGTCACAATGGAGTAGTATAAACATTTTATCGCATCAGTGCGATAATGTAAAGCCGTTAGTTCGTGTGTACTATGTGAAAAGTTCTACTTTTAGGTCATGCTGTCTAAAAATATTATTTATCTTTCTCCCATAAGGAACTCTATATTTAAGGAAACTCTATGAGCTTTATATTCACACTGTATATAGAGAGCTTCCTGTTTTTGTCGGCGTTGTCGCCTCTCTCCCCTCGCTTTGCCTCGCTTCTTCCCTTCTTCTGAGCTTTTTCCTGTTTCCATTAGTGCACACTTAGGTCCGCGATAGCTGTTACCCGCTCAGACTTTAGCTACAATGCAGCTTCTTGCTTGGGTCATTAATATGAAAATGTCATTACACAAAATCTTGCAGCGTTGCCACTGCCGCCTTCGTTCCCATCCCCGCCTTCTTCCCGTCCTCTTTCTATCCTCCTTTATCGCCGTAACGTTTATTGCCCTCTTTTTCCTTCGCACAGCCTTTATTATTATGCTTTTTCCCATGTGGAACATTTTGAGAGATATTTTAGTCTTCCAACATGTACAGCCATAACTCTTGTTCATAATGATCATTATATGCAAAGTGTCTCGCTGTAAGGGTAGTTGGAAAGGGGTGGTGTAGCGGTGTTTTAAGATAAGAGTAGGCTCCTCCCTTCCTGCCATTGGTGAACGCGTTTCATTTTCTTGTGACGAGTTCAGATTTATTGTCTCTGCTCTAGATGTTGTTTCTCCCAAAGACATTAAACGAAATATATAGATAACAAGCGAGGATTTTGCTTCCCGTTTACCTTTTAACTGCCACCCTTTTGACTTTAAACTGACGGGGTGTGTCTGGGAAAACTGAGTTTTTAACGCATTGCTCTGGAGCGTTGTAAGTTTCGCTACACTACACATCCTTGGCTAAAAAGAATTGGTAGTTTCAATCAATAATAATAATAACAATAATAATCAAGAGTGGCATTTATGAGGAAATATTGCCAAAATAAGTAATCATTTCGGATAAATTTGAAAATTACAAAACCTATTTTGCAAAATATGAAGAAGTAAAAAAGTATTTCATTTTGCAACATATATTCAACTTTAGGCCATAGAGACTTATTTCTACATCAAGATGTCTTGTCATTTTGGTTAGAATTCGTCCTGCACTTCTTCTTCTATCTGGTTTGTAGTTAAGTGTTAATCTATTAGATTCCATTCTGCTGACGTATTCATACAAGATATATTGTATTTAGTATAGTCTATCCATTAAATTAAGTATAACCAGATATTTTCCTTCTCTTTTTATATAGCATAGTCCCTTCTGCGAATCAGGGTCTTTAATTTTCATAGGTAAACATTGGCATTGCTATCGCTTTATAAAGTTTTAAATCTATAGTTTATTTTATAGTTTTCACCACATAGTCCCATATATTTAATAAATCTTCTTTCCGGTAATAGGAAACATTAAATCTCAGGTAATTAAAATCGTCGATCTGTCTGTATTTGCTTATTGACCATAATCTTGTATCACTTGTGATCTTTCTCTCATGGAATCCCATTGCATTATTTTCCATACAGTATATTTTCATACTGCTTGCAATTTCATTTAGTGCAGCTTTAATTTATGATTTTTCAAAGATCACCTTGTCTGAGAATAAAATGGTATTTAGATTGTACTTTTAATTTCAAAACTATTTGTTAAATATACTTCTCATAATTACGTGGTGAATACAAATATTAATACAGTAGGTGACAGAGGACAGGCGTGTCTTTAATTTATTATTCTTAATTTGCTCTGTTTATTAATACATAGGAGGAGAAACTGAATATGAACTGTTTTTGTTAAATGCTCAGGAATGCCTTTTTAATACTTAATTTCTCAAAACTATTGGTGATCTCTGAAACCTTTCCAATAATCCACAAATAACATCCACGAATATAAGATGCTCATATCTCTTTTGAATTATCTCTCATACAACAAATATAATTAATATATAATTATCTATATAATAACCTGCCATATAATTAATTTTTATTGAGAGGATTTTTACATTTTATGCTTTTATGTAACAGCTACAACTGAAATAACTTTCTTCCTTCAAAATACTAAAACCAGATAGCATTCCAAAAATATTTTGTTAATAACATTTTGTCTATGTTTAAAAGTAGTATTACATTTATAAAACTACATGCTAAATAGTGGAGGAGTGTGAGGTGAAAACATGTCATTCACTATCCTGGCTTCACTTTGCTTTTACGGCCTAAGGGAATACGCTTTCTTCCTTCAAAATACTAAAACGGGATAGCATTCTTAAAATGTTTTGTTAATAATACTTTTGCCTATGTTTAAAAGTAATGTTACATGGTAAATAGTAGAGGGGTATGAGGTAAAAATGTGTTCCTGAATTGCTATCCTGCCTTCACTTTGGTTCTACAGCCTCCAGAACTAAGGGAACACGCTTATATCGTCAGTAGCCTCATTAGCATGGCCCCTCACATGTTGAAAGCACTATTAAAGACAATTATTAACGCCAAATAACTATTCCTACTTATCTCTTAATAGGAAATTCTATGAACACGTTTGATTAACAAAGTGTGTATGTTAACAACAGAATAAAAGAGAACCTTATTTAAATTACACCCTAAAATAAGCGTTTATATTATGTAACAGTCAACGGTGACTGGAAATTATTGCTCCTGAAGAAACCACTTTTGAAAATTATAATTATGTATAAATCTAAGATATAGCCATCACTTAGTACCAAAAAATTGGATACGCTGTGCACATTAAAACTACAATTAGCAGAACAAGATAAAACATTGAAATGTGCCTATTTTATTTTGTCCATAAATTTACGATCGGTAAGAATAAACAAATCTTAAGTGTAAAATTTTCATTAAATCCCCCACTTCGCTGCTATACATTAAGATGGCACCGCCAATACCTTATGAATATTGTATTCCTTTTAAGTGTCTTTAGTATTGTGTCACACACACACACATACACACACATATATATATATATATATATATATATATATATAGGTTGTTTTCTTTCGAAGTCCACGCCTTGAAGTGAAATACGAAAAATGTTATAATGTGAACCTATTCTGAAAACCTATTTCCAAAACTCGCTTGAAACATGAATCTGAGAAAACCTCATATACATTTTTCAGGAAAGGATACATTCAGGAAGGAAATCCATGCATTTTTTCTTATTTACACATTTGGCTATGAATATTAGTATGAAATTAAAAAAAGGCAAATTCCGTATGTTCTGAAGACATGGCAAGTTTCTTGTTGCTTTATCCCGAATTGGTGGATAATTTCTGAATCATTCATTTAAAATCGTGTTGCATAGTAGGAAGTTAAGATGGGCAACATCGCCATCTGCAGAAATGAGGAGAAAAAAGGTGTTAACAATCGAAAATACCATACTGAACTAATGAAATAATGTGATGCCATGAGTAATTTATCTACAGAATCTAAAAATCACAAGCTGTGTTTGCTAGGACTAAATAAAGTAACAAAGTAGAAAAATAATATTCCTACATCTTACAGTAGAATATAAATTAATCTTATGTCACTGGTCCGACCGCTACGGTTTTTGCATGTCCGCACATTTAATGGACGTAAATTAAAAATGGTGCTGCATTTTGTAATAAATTCTTAGGTATAATCTTTTTCCTTTTATCTCTATAATATTTTCTGCCGATCTGTTAAAAAAATTATGGTTGGGTGTGTCGTTAGTTTGCTTTCACAGCTCGAAACTCTGCCTTATTTGTAACATAGCAAAATCTTTGACTCCATTTTGCTGTTTGAATTTAGCGCTTATTTCCACTGCACACATGTTTGTTATATCTGATTGTAACGAACAAGGGATAACTTCCTAACGATGATATAGAAAGTGTCGATTGGTTAATATCTGACACTTTCTGGCACTTGATTGGTCTATAGAGATAATCGACGTAATAGTTGAATAGGCAAAATAAGCAGGAGTCCTGCTTTGTTATTTTGAAAACGAAGAAAGTGTCAAAAACCAGATCTTTCAAATGAGACATAGATCTAAATAGAATAGAATGTTCAGCAGGTTACTAACAATTTATCCAAAAATGCTCTTAAAATATGTTCTTCGGTGCTTCCGTGACAGAGCGTCAAGTCTCCCCGACTCCCACCTACAGCATCCCGGTTCGATCCTAGCGGTTGTGCACGGTGAACAAAGCGGTGTGTAAAGATATTTCATAGTACGACATACAAAAATAAATTGGGCGTCCTGTACAGGCAAGACAACGAAGCTGCTCCAGTGAAATATATTTCAAATGTAGTGGGAAAGACTTTGTGATTGCATATATTGTGCAAATAAATTTTAATGCGCAATCTTTTCTTCTAAACTTAAATTCAGAAAGACGATATTGATTTTGTGGAAGCAATTAAGTTACTCAAATGCCATTAATTTATGTAATAGGTCATCATCATCATCATCATAATCCTAATCATTTACGTACGTATCATTTACGCCGATATGAATCCCGAGTCGCGGATTCATATCGGCGGAGGGCGATAGATTTTTTTCGGGGTAAAAAACCCTTAGTATCCTTCGGAAGGGAAGTACAGCCGGTGGTCCCGTGTTCAGATTTGTGGCACATAAAAGAACCTTAAGCCTGATAGAGAGGCCTCTGAGCAAAGTTTCCATTCGTTCACGCCCAATATAGAATGGTACGCTAAGTACCATAGCATTAAAAAAAATGCCTGTGTATAAATAGAACTCAATTTAATTTTTTAATCATTTACAATCATAGTGTGTTCTAGTGGCCTCTTCCAGGTTCAGCCTCTTAACTCCGTCTCCTAGATCGAACAACATCTCGCATTCGTTTTGATGTATACTGTAAAATTATCTTAGAATATCTATGTAAGTATTCCAATTCAACTTACATCAGTCAATTTTCTGTTAAAACGAATATTTTAAGTTCCATTCTTATTAGGCTTCTTAATCTATCTTCAAAATAGTTGAGCCCATAACAGCTGCAAGGAATCGCATTCTGTCGCCGCTATTCCATATATGCATTTAGTTCTTGTTATCTAAGCCCTTGATCCATAAAGTAGCAGTAAAAGAGCTAGCTTTTTTTATATTTCAGTGACGTTGCTCTCGTTGTCTTTTGGTTTAATGCTCTCTTAGTTGTTCCGCAGATGCCCAAAAGCGTTACTGTTTTGTTCATTATGTAAACTCCTGATTAACCAACCGAAAACTATATTTTGCATGTAAGTGTACGCTTTCGGATTTTCCTTTGATTTAATAAAAAGTAATACAATTATTGTAAATCATTTACTCTCACTTTTAGGATTTTAATAGACCGAGACGTTTAGCCGAAATCGCTAAGGTGCGGACTCGTGAACTAGAAGTCTGCAGTTCGAATTCCGCGAGGACTGTCATCCCTCACGGAGGCCTTTTAACAGGTTTTCCACAGTCCTCGTAACTGATAAATGCTTAATGTCTATGGTGCCAAATGCATTAAGAGCGGACGTAAAATACCACAAAAAAGAATAACATAAACAAACGTATTTTAATATGAAAATTATATAAAAATATGTGTCAATGACCACTTACTTACTTCTTTCTTTCTTTCTTTCTTTCTTTCTTTCTTTCTTTCTTTCTTTCTTTCTTTCTTTCTTATTGAAGCTTTCTACTCTATTCTAAACAGAGTTGTAGGGTACCTTTTTGTATACATAATAAAAAGAAACATTCAAGTAGAATTCCTTTTATGTTCCTTGTTTTACTACTTACTCCAAATTGAACTCCGGTTTAATTGAACCAATAAAGTGCTGTAAAGTCAGATCTTAGAGTACACGTTAGATGCCATTTTTGGAATTATAAATATTGTAAAACTGTGTTTTTATCACTTATCCTGGGAAGAATCTGACTCTGTGTTTGTTGGTCTTTCTTCGGCATTCTTTTACTTTAATTTCTCCGAGAATGTTTACTTACGTTGAGGAAATTGATGGAAAGGAGAAACAGCATGCATGTAAATGACGCAAAACAACGGTTTAAAGGAACCAGAAATGTAAAATAATAATAATGATAATAATAATAATAACAACAACAACAAGATTGTTGATTCAGCATCCTGAAGATGGCAGAGATGCACGCTCCCGAAGCGTTGATGCATGAACATCTCTTCACCTGGCTTGAAGCCGAAGAACGTTTAGAGTATGTTCGTCGCTAGGAAAGCTTCAGCTCTTATTTAATTAAAATACTGTTTTGGTTTTCCTAAAATAATTCATTAGTTCCTGATAATCCCGCCTCAGCATATGGTTCATAAATATAGACCTTAATATCAGACAAGAACAAATTGAAACTGCAGAAATGAGCTTTTTTCAATCAACTAGTGGTTACACTAGTAAATAAAGAAGTAAATATTTGACACACGTCATTCCAATTAGTACAATATTAGAAATTATAAAATCCCAAGGAAACAAATAAAATATTTAAAATACTACATCAGGACAAAACTAAACTGAGAAGAGGGAAACTTAGCAAAATATGGAAGACGACAGAAATTATGTAGAAACAGAACAGGTCTTAAGCCCTCAACCACAATGTTTATGATGATGATGATGGTGGTGGATGTCCTTTTCTGATAAATTTTATATGAATATATAAATATAATATTTGAGATGAGACATAAACATAAAGAACGCAACTTATAAAAGTAGTTTTTATAGTAAATTCAGCACAGGGTGTGTCAAACTATATTAACTTTTCATGCACTTTGTAGAAGTGACACTAATGATTGCTCTTATTTAACTTCCGTAGTTATAGATTATGCAATGGACTTCACATTGTATGCAAATTTACTGTTTTAAAACTTTTTAAGTATTACTGGTTGATTTCTCACGTCACATAACAAAGTTATCTGAGCTGCAGCAATTGTGTATATAAAATGTGAAATGTTTATCGGAAATGTTTATCGAAAGCTTGCGAATTAAAAATATGTTGATATTTCGGCAACATTATAACCACATTATGGTTTTGCCGACTTATTTAGAGGAACTGAAAAATCGCCGGACTCAAAACTTGGAGAACCTTTTGCTAATGTTTTACTATATTGTTAATCCAATTAACACACATTTATTGCGCATACCTTTAACTGAACTAACATAAAATGTAAACGTTGCTTAAATTAATGTGATTTATTATCATTATTAACATACAGACGTTTTTTTACATTTCTTGGAATTCATGCACCTCCTTAATATTGGTGTACATAGATCTGTTTTAACTCCATCCTTCCTTTGCTCGTTATCTTCTTGTTCCATTCTTCGCACATACATCACCATCTTTTTCTTAATTTTGAATTGATTTGTGTTTATATGTGAAAACAATACATTCTGTGTTTCAGCACAATTGTACGCACATTGCGTTCAATGATTCTCTCACAGAACGTATTGAAGGTGGCTAAAATTTCCTTGCAGACGTTCTGAAAAATAATGCGTTATTATATATTGAATGGTAAAGACTGATCGTGGCTCCTACATTTTGAATGAGTTATACTTTCCCTGCGATTGTTTGAAGTAACAAAATGAAACTTTTACTCATATTCATGAATTCACACAGGCTCTCCTTTTTGTAAACATAACAGCAGGAGTATCACAAAACTTGAAATAGTATGTGAAACAATTTTTGCAAAATATTGGTGACTATTTTCAACACTGACTCTGAAATTAAGCTCCACGAAAACAAGGGAATAATAATATGGTGCCAGTGAATTCATTATATTCAGGGACTACAAACTAACTCAAAGTTTAAATTTTACTAATAGCTGTATTAGTAAATGATTGATAGCTGTAATCAAATATGTAAAAAATATCATAACATTTAAATAAGGTGACTTTTCCATCGCTCTGCCTATGGAAACTGGGAAAATTAGGAATTTATTTCACATAAGTGAAAATTTTGTTGTTTAGTGGACAAAATTTCAAAGAAATATATCTAAGCGACTTAGTAAATTATGGAGAGAAATTCAAAATAACGACTTGCACTTTTTAGGACTATTATAGTACAAATTCCATCGTTTAGCAAGTCTCCCTACTACTCTATTGAGTTTGTAATTGTGTGTTTGTAGGGAAAGGCGGGTGTTACCGATAGTATGAAACATGATGTCCAAATAGGAATTTTCTTCAAATTCCAGAATAGTTGGAAAATAAGAACAGTTATATAGTACTTATTATCGACACGGTAGTAAAAGTCATTCGATAAAAGACCAAATATGGCCACTTCTAGAAATATGGTACAACAGGTTCATCAAGTGTCATGTCGCAATATGCTACGATGGAGAACTATAAAAGGCACAAGGTGGTCATGTATTAATCTAGTGTGATCCTGATTATAAATTGCATAAGCGAATAGTAAATATCACTTTGGTTGAAAATGTATGAATAATATTCGAGACAGAGTGTAATAAGGAATGTAGTCATAATAATTACCACTATCACCATTAAATCCTGTAGCTACAAAAGTGATCCAAATACTGAATCTGTAATTGATCCTTCTTTCCAATTTCTTATAATAACTTGGAGCTATTGTCAAGAAGTCAAACACATAATAGCAACGGCAAAGGGAGCTTTTTACAGAAAAAGAAACTCTTTTGTGTACCCTTGAAGAAAAAGCTAGGGAGCGCTTGATGAATTCGTGTGGAATGTGACATTGACAATGGGAAAAGTGGACTTTGCGATGAGGCAAGGAAAGAAATTGGAAATATTTGAAAAGTGAATATGGAGAAGAATGGGTGTGTAGAACGCAGGGAAAAATAAATGACAAACAGTTTGCGAAGAAAACCATCGGTTTGGTGGGAGTGGGTTTGAAAGAGGAACTCGTGGTTGATGGGCATATGTTCCTAACTGTGATTCTTCTCTTGTACCTCAGCGTCTGCATGAAGCTTGCTTTGTTAGGAGGAATTGGAGTTAAATATTTGTGACTTAAAATTACCACTTATTTTGATATCGCTTTTTGTCGACTGTTTACTCAACATTCTTGCTAACATTCTGCTCCCTGGCATCACAAATATGTTTTGACCGATTCTATTGAAGATATTTTCGCAGTATGTTTTTTCTCACTAAGATATGTGCGCGTTCGTGTATAACACGCCCCACTCTGAACGGTCGCGTGATGAGTTTTCCTCCTTGATAACATGCTTAGTTTGGTTCATTTATCGAAACTTTCAAATTCCTTTCATTGGCTTAAGCGCATAAGGTTTTCCTCGGTTTGGAATATTCCCCTGCAATATTCCTTCAATATTAAAAATGTTAACTCTACTTGTGATTGACGTATACTTTCCTAACATGTCAATGATTTATTAACTTCACATACTGTATTTATTTCTATTGTCAAATAATTGGCGTTTGATACGCTTTAATATGCGATATACAGTCTCAAATAGCAATACTACAACTGATCAGGAAGAGAAAAAGAAGAGTTACACATTGTTTGCACAGAAACTGCTTGCTAATGAATGGAGGAAAAAAGCTTCGATACAGAAAAAGGTAAAAGACAATATTAAGATAAGTGGTTTACCTGCGAAGATGAAGAAAATTAAACAATATCCAATATAAAGCACACGTTTGCATTCGGCATATAAAGTGGACAAGCACTATGTTTAAGAAGTACTATCAGCAAGCATTACTAAACTCCACATCACAAATACTGAATATTCTTTGTTTAACTAAAATAGAAATATACATTTTTTCCAAATCAAAAATAGTACCGAAGATGAAAATTTGTGTTTTAGCAGCTATTGTCCACTTTACATGATTACCAAGGCATACCTTGGGTGGGTATTTTAACCATCTAGCTTAACTAGAACGACAGAACACCCATTATAATCATTGTTTATTAATTTAAATATACAATTACGTAACAAAATTAAATAGGTACAATAAAATAAATGTTCTGATAAAAATAAAATTTGGAAAAATGATGTTAAGAAGTACACAACTAAATTCCATAAAATGGTAGCAAAACCAACGATAATGTTTGGTTCCGAAAATTGAATTTTAAATATAAGGGATGAGAAAAGGCTGAAAGCTCAACAAATGAGATTCTTGAGGTCCCTAATGGGAGTCAGTCTTAGAGATCGCAATCCAAATCAAATATAATGGAAGAGTTCGGAGTTTCAAACATAATCGCGGACATAGAAACGAAAATGGAAAGAACATATTTTTATAGAATGACCAAAAAATACCAAAGTCGGCATTTCAGTATAGGCCACTGGGAAGGAGAGATGTGGGTAGATCTGAGAAGCGTTAGGACTTGAAGCAGACCCTAGTGGCCTAATCGTTGAAATCCTAAAAAAGAAGAAGAAGAAGAAGGCTTAGGTAGTTGGGAATATCTTAACTAAATGTGCTTGAGCAAAAGCGGTAGACGGTCATAGAAAAGTTTGCGCTGTTAGCTTTCCATTAGAGAATGCTACTTTACGTGAATTTGCATAAATTAGCAAATTTTTGTTTTTAACGGTGAATATTCTCCGCCGTTTTCCCCAAAATGAAATTTTTCTACAAGTTTTTCTCTGAAAAAACTTAACCAAGAGCAGTGAAACTTGGTAATATTTGGTAAAAGTGTACAATAAACAATCCTATAGAGCAGCTTTTTATATTTCGAAAATAATAGGATTTACGATTACCCATACCAGTGAACCTAAGGAACTTTTTCACAGAAAACTTCTTACTTAAACACGCTAGTAGCTTAATCAAAATATTGGCAGGCGATTTATCACCACTGTATAAGGAACTTTAATACAAAAGTCTTATTAAAATTGATGCTTGAATTCTCAGAAAAGGTACAATAACATTTTGATTTTAAAGCATTTCTTGGCAACGATGATCTCAACATGGCAGCAAAAGTTTCAAGCTTTCAGCATTAGTGAAAAATTCTATTTCAAATGCTGATGCCAAGTTTCATTACATTATGTTAAAAGCTTTAAAAGTTAGAGCTAATTGTTTGTAACCATGCAAGGCATGGCAGAACACCCATTATAAGTTATGTTATTATTAAAATGTATTAATTATATAGTTTGGATTATCTTAACTATGTAGGAGAAGCTTGGAGAAATATGTGTTGATAAATTTGTTTGCTTCATACTGTCCGGAATTTCATGCTTTTTCGTCTTCAAACCAATACGTGAAATTAAACTTTCAGTCACTTTCCGTACATCAGCACCAACATATGTATATATAATTATAAATGTATTACGAGAATAACTTTTCAGAAGCATTTTTCTTCCATATTGAAATATTTCATGTTTATATATTAATTTTAAAATCTGAATATTACTTAATATCTCACCTTAAATGATTTACTTAGAGATATTTCTTTTTATAATGCTACTAAACTTCTACAGTCCTAGAAATAGTAGATGGAAATAGTTGATATTTACTCCGACAATGGCGCCACTGCACGATAAGATCCAAGATAAACCAACTTCTATTACATAGTATGCATAAAATATTTAAGCAACATATTAACTATTTCGACAATATGAAACAAGATATGGTGTGTAACACCAGCAACAGCGTTTTTTGATATCGTTAGAAGGTGATAGAAGATGGGAGAAAATCTCGAGGCAAATTTTCAGTACATTCTTTGTTTTCCTGCTCCTTGAAAAGTTCACTTGATCAGTTATTTTGAGAAATACACCAATCCGATTTCATTCTCCGTCAGGTGTAATTTTTTTACCTGTTTTAGCTCATTGCCTAAGATTCGCAGACACTAGACATATATTTCACCTTGATAAAGTAAATATTGACAGGAAGATATAAGTAATTAAATAAAGAAATAATAGTAAAACGGAAAAATAATTGCAATAATTAATTTCCGTACACTAAATCAACGTATAATGTAACAAGCTTGAGTTTAAGAATTTTTCTGAAGAAAAAGATCATTAGTGAGTCATATTAAGCAAAGCCATTAGTAACAGACGAAGTAGCGAACGCGTTAGTATAAAAGCTCTTGAAATGCAGTTAGGGATTATTCATTACTTTCGAACAGTCACGTAGACCAGAATTCTTTAAAAGAGAAAGGGAAGTAGAATTCTTAGATTCGGGAGGTACGGCTTAGCAACAAGGTAACAGACGCATACATAGGAGTTTAAGATTGGCCCTCATTAGGAGCAACGTTGGGAGGGGTAGTGTACGTAGGCAGGGCTTAAGTTAGTGCATTCTGAATCAGAGAACACGCTCTCTCTTGAGACTTATTCAGTTAACAATGTGACTTAATCGTGTAAAGACCTTGTGACTACGCGTGTGATAGTTTCATTTTAAGTTATGTAGCGCTTAGTGATGCGCTTGAGTGAGTCAGATTTAGCAGTAAGTGGAGGGATTTTGCCGGTAAGCATTTTAGCGACGCACGGCAACTTACGCTTCTGTTTCTTTTATCGCGGAAAGAGTTATTTCAAACCGTAAAATTGATACTGCAGAAGTTAGCAGGTATAATAACTCAATTGTTCAGTTTCGAGTACTGCGATTCATGATCAAGTTCATTATTTTTCTTCAATCGGTCGTTAACTCGCTTCAAAAGCTCGAGTATTAGATCACATTAAATTTCTCAGTCAATTTAAACTTCTGTTATCCTTTTACACCACGTCCACGCACACCCTGCGAGAAAGATCTCACACTCAACCACTGTAGCAACCGGCAGCAGAATCAACAGCAGATATTTTAGACGACGTCAAACGGTGACAGCAGCCATTCGTCCTCAAACTGGAAACGGGCAAGCGAATGTTGAAACTGATTGATGTCGTATACGAGTTAAAAGAATTTGAAAGTACATTCAGTGCTTTCCCGACAATTAATGTGCGTTCGCAATCATTTGACAATCTATTGAAGCATAATTTCTTTTGTCTTTTGCAGTATTTAAATGTTAACAGTGACAAGAACAACTCAAAATTTGCATTGCATCGAAGATGAAGATGTGCTATTATGATATTAATGTGTTAAGTGTGTAGGCACTGCGTAAACCATTTTAAGTATTTTAAAAATATTTGCTATAGTTTGTAGCAAACTGTATTTTGAAGAAATATATTTGTTTAGTTTCAAAGTTGTGATTAAATGGCAACACCCTCTACACTTATTACCCGCAAAAGAAAAGAAAAAAAAAGAACAGATTTGAATGGCATTATTGTGGATGTTAATAAACACAGTGTTTATGCAATTGATTAGATTGTGTTCTTTCATTCTACCTTGTATTTGAAAACTCATGTTATAACAAAAATATCCATAAAACCTCTTAAGACAATTTAAAAATGAATTTAACACATTTATGGCAATATAATTCTGATTTTTGTAATTCTCTATAAGTAAATTTTAATTCAAGTATTTAAATAAAAAAAGGAAAACCATTTGTGATACATTCACACGACTTTCTCTAACACAGAAATCTTCGCGTAGGTATATAAGTAATGTATTATGGTTCTATTTTAAAAATGATTATTCTATCCACGTTACGTTACAATATACACATTTTTGCTTAGGCATTATTTAAAATTAATCAGTAAATCTTAATTACAATCTGCATAAACAACATTCAAATGTTAATTAATAGTGATTCTTTCAATGTAAAGAAAGACAGAAACAGGAAGAAAGAAATCGTAAACTTTGAAACATGTACGTTAAATTCACACTAACACTTGGGAAACGTAAGTTTACAAGTGTAAAACTCAGAAACTGGCTAATCCTACCAGAAAATTTCTTTTACACAATTTTTATATATTAATAAGACATACCTTTTTCTGCAATATCTTTTTGTCTGTCTGTTTTCCTACTTATACTAAATTATAAATAGTTCAATCTTCAACCAAGTAAATCATACTTCACAGGCTATTTGTAGTAACAAGTTGTACATTACTTAGCGGTTTGGCTTAGGCGGAAACGTGTAGGGCCCGCGTTCGGGAGGTCACAGCTTCGATTTCTGCGGTCGGCCTTCCTGACCCATGAGGGCTTTTCCTGGTTTTCGGAGGTTTTTCTGGTCACTAGGCGAATGCTGGGTAGATTCATTACAGCCCCCAAATTTCCTGTCCCTCCATTTCACCTCCATTTTCATTTCATTTTAAGTCACCCTTCATCTGCTTGGTCTGTTTCAGACTTAAGTGTCAGTGGTAATCCCGACGTTGCATGGAAGGGGAAAAGGATGCTCTCTGTAACCCTTCGTCTCCCGGAATGGCGGTGGTCTCCAAGTACCGGGCTCCCCAGTTGGATGTGCAAGCCTGCGGGGGTGGGAGGGCGGAGAGTTTCAATTTGTAAAAGATAGGGACCCTGTCCTCTGCCTGTAGTGCCTGCTGCTCCGGTCGCTCTGTTTCCTCTCGCCTTACTCCTACCTCATGGGCAGCCCGTCTGGGGCTTCAGGCGCAAAATATCTTAGTAAGTCGCGGTGTTAAGTCCCTCTCCGCAATTAGTTCTAGTCCTACACATTATATTTGTCATGATAATAGCTTAAACCTTTGGTAGTTTGCGAGGGGGGCTTTTTCTTGAAAATCTTCGTTTCGGTGCTGAATTTAACTATTAAGTTTGGTATTACAACTTGACGTTTTTTTTAGTTACCTGTTCACAGGGAATCTCAAGACACATATTTCTAGTGAAATTTCGATATCGAATTTTTGGGAGGAATACAAAGCTTCTTCCGCCTAATACAAGAAGGTGGTGGTAGAATAATTTAAGTATTTTTTAAAATAGATCTTATTATAAAAGAAAAATTAAAACTACTAATTTGATGACTACCGCATTTATTGAATGTTGATAAACAGAAATTAGACCCATCGTGCTCAAAACAAGTATTAGATAAGTTAAAATTGTTACATGTTTTGTAATAAGAGAAAATAATTAATACGAGAATTATACACTTTTACTTTTTCTACTACCTACCTATAGTAAGTAGAGGTTCTAACGCTTTTTATTCATATACCATATTTTCAAGGTATTTTCATAACAAATGAGATGTATAAATTGAATTTTCTGGAAATATCCTCTGAAGTCCTTTTCGCTCTGAATGAATTTTCCATAACTGAACGTAAGAGGAAGATTAAATGTTACTGAAAAAAATGTATATTAATTGTATGTTTTTGGGTAGTTAACCATTTTCGCGATATTCCTTTTTATTGGTGTGAATGTTCAAATACATATAATTTTCTCGTCTTTTTTGGGGGGGGGACCTGCCCATGCAAAGAGAACTGAATTTTAGAGCCATCAAATGGCGACTGATTCTTAAAAGATTTGATTTGCTTAAACCTATTCCCATTATACCCACCAGAAATATATACTAAAACCATTTCTACAAATAGTTATCTCGACTAATATGAAGTAGATAGAAGAATAAGAATAGTTTGTTGAAGCATGAGCAAAAAGAGCCATGTAAGTGTAACAATTGTTTTAGCCTTTGAAGTTGTACCTACCGTTTTATACTCCTTTTTTTGTTTGTTTGTTTCTGTGACTTTTGGATGTTCAATAGCAGGGTGAATTGATAAGATCCGCCCGAAGAATATGAATAATAAGTAATACATCATAATAAGTATATTAATAAGCATCTACTCAAAATAAGGAGGAGGGCAATACCAATATGAGGAAAGAATAAAGGAGAACATTAAGAATTAGAAAAGGGGAAAATAAAATCATAACGAGAGAAATAAAGTAAAGATTAGATATTAATTAATAATCAGAAAGTGAAATAAAATGTAGAAAACGTGTATTTGAGAACGAAGAGACTTGGCGAAAAACCGTGAAAGATTGAAAATTTAGGAACGTACAGGAAGAGGTACATTAGTAAGCGATAAGTCACAATAGAAACCGAGGAGAGCTCTCAGGATGCGAAGACAACGGGCCGGAAACCGAATTCAGTCAAGCGCACAGAAAATTCACTCTAGCGAACATAGTTGTTAATGGGAGACGCGAGCTAGTCTCGGACGATGAAATTAAGAGCCAATGAAAGATGAGGAAAAATTCAGTGATAGAACCAATAAACGTTAATAAAAGTCACGTGCATAGTAAAAAGATAGATCGAAACTAGATAAGAGGCGTGAAATAGAAAATAATCTATGACAGAGAGCAACTTTCAGACGTGTGTAAAATGAATACTTTGTGTCGAACCGTAGGGTAGAGAAGTTGACTCCGTGTTGTACAGTGAGGGAGAATTAGATATATGTACGAATTCAAAGTATTTTATATCAGAGAGGGAAACAGTGCAGATGTCTACGAGTATTTATTTATGTAAGGGAAAAATTAGTTTAAAGGAGCCGTGAGTAAAAGGATAGCTAGGACGTGAATAAAGGTTAAGTCATTAAAGTAACATTGTAACGTCTTTAACTTCGAGAAATTCTTAAGTAAGGGTAATGCACGGAAACAATAGCAGGAAATGACAGGAGAAATCGCGTCTTTTGTGAAAGGATATTCGGAGAGGACACCAGTGTGGATCTTCAATAAACGGGCCATCTGAGATGTGAAAAGTGAGCTTCATTTCATCTCCCATCCACACACACCCTGAGATAAGAGTTTCCAGAATCCATATTCCTCTACCTGAGTAGCCGGCAGCAACATCTATCCTCCCGAATTACCAAACCAACACCAAGAACCGATCATTACAATTTTTTCCCTTTTTAAACCCCGCTACAAGGGGAATCATATTATACTTCTTTACTCATTTTGATGATTGATCTTTGTTATTATTGTGTATTTTTATGCTGTATTTTTTCATACAAATAAACGTCAGAATATTAAGTAATTCTTTGTGACAGTCAAATAAGTTTGGCTTACAGAAATTATATTAAGTTATACAACTACACGCTACAATTAGAGAACAAAGCTAAAGAATAAAAATCTACTCATCTCTGTTACTCTGTCTTTGTATCACACTGTTAAGGTTGATTAATTACAACTTTTAGATGAATTCGAAGTTTTATTCTGTCGGACACGAACGTTTTCATTTAAAATACAATTGAGTTTAGAAAATCTTTTCTGAACTGAAGCAGATGATGGGGCAACCATAATTGCCCTTATTGGCAGCTTACTCATAGTGCAGGTATCTTAGCGAATGTTTCTGTCAGAAGAATAAAGCAGTAATAGAAGACAAGTTTTCTCCATGTACAATTGATGCACATGTCCATATTTCTTTCACTGGAACATCAATGTTAAAGAGAAGTATTTCAGTTCACCTGAAGTGAAGATAGAAGAAATTTCCTCAGGAACGGCTAATGCTGAATCTAAATTCTGAATTATCATCCATAAGTTTCTTGCTATGCCGTTCATTTATGTATCTCAAGCTTCTTACATGCTACACAAGAACTGCTACACAAATTTGCGTTGCAGCAGTGGTATATGATTCAAAAACCAATACTTGTTTACAAATACCATCAGAGATATCAGGTATAACTCTGTATTGAAGTTGAAGGGTTTCACTTTCAATCCGCCGTTTTACATTTTTTTACAGCAGCACTGCCTTCACCATCTTTCAGATCGACCCAACATTTAACTGCATTGAAATTGATGCTATTTTCTTGTATTCAGCCATGTAAGCCAACGAGCAATTACAGGAAATGAAGTCGTCCTCCACGGTCGAGGGGTACCATGCTAGCCTCTAGATTCCGAGATAGCGGGTTCAAACCCGGCAAAAGGAAATGGATTTTTTGGGGGAGTGAAAATCCTTAGCATGACTTAATTCGGGGAAGTGAAGCCAATGGTCCCGTATGGTAGGTTTATGGCACGTAAAAGAAAGAGAGAGAGAGAGAGAGAGAGAGAGAGAGAGAGAGAGAGTGTGTGTGAGAGTGAGTTGCGTCAGTCAGTCAATGAGCGAGCGAGTTGGCGGGTGAGTTTTCATGCGACATGGAGTGCAATTCTCCTAGCGAGTTTGTGGCGGCTGTTATGGCGTGCAGGAGTGTTACTGCTTAGATAAGGATTGCGGAGGACTTGTGTTCAACTCCCCAGCAAGTGAATCGTCCGGAAGAGGAGGCTACGTCACGAAGAAGTGAAATGATGGAGAATTGAACTAGTTCATCTTAGTGAAGTGATTGTGTGAACGAAGTGAACTTCCAGTGAAGTTGAACTAAATAAGAGCGTAGAACAAGCTATAGATGTTATACATTCATATGACCTTCTCTACCCTCTATCATTTATTAGTGGGTATACAAACATTTTTTACTAAAACTTATTTTCCTACTACTATATTTTACCTAAATAAATCTTTGCAGAAATACCTACATTGCATAGGTATTTCGTTATAGATTCAAATCAAACAGCGTTATCCAAATATTTAAGAACTGAATGCTGTACGCTGGCCTTAAAATTCCACCTGTTTCAATGGAATCGCGAGAAACAACTTAATGTTGACAGGAATTCAAGAGAAAGACCAAGTAATGAACGATTCGAACCATTAATAACGGATATCTCGGAAATGGCTTATACCACAAGAAAACTTATTTGCAGTAAATTATTTGCATTAAAGAGGTCTACATTTTTGTCCACCGCTTAAGGTTTAGCAGTTGTACAAGATTATACAGTCTATTTCCAGAAAACTCAAGATATACATTTAATTTGTCATAAATATATTTGATATACTGTATTTTAATCGTAATTGTTAACCATTTTTTGGAAAATCAAAAATTTTAAAAAATCTGTCATGTAAAGGGTAGTTTGGGATAGTAGGATTTTCTTGAAAATCTTTGTTTCGCATCCTTGGAATGTACTGAAGCTAAATACCAAGTTTGGTGTTTATCCGACTCTTCGTTTTTTAGTTATGTTGTTCACAGGCGCGCGCACAGACACACGAGTTACCTTTTTGTTAAAGTACCTTTTTTATTAAGGGGACCTCAAAACATGTATTTCCGGTGAAATCTCGGTATTGAATTTGTGGGTGGAATACAATACTTCCTCTACTTAGTATATTTAGTAGAGCAAGTAAAAATCTGGACAAAGTCACAAAATTATGCTTTGAACCTTCCATATACTGTCATACTTGAGGCATTTTACTGGTACATATATTGCTAGGATCTCCTGAAATTGAACAATGTCCATCACTCTTGTTTCCGAGAGCTACATTTTGTTACAGGCTGGGTAGATGGCCTAAAAGTTCACATGAAAATTAAATTAATTTCTAATACCCAGCACGCACATTGAGGGGACGTATACTTTGACTGCGGAGGACCGAAGCGTGGTGTGGAGGTTAAGAGGAAGGTGTGGATTTTTCACTGTACAAAATCCATAATGAAATCGACCCACGCATTCTTAGTTTTATTTCCCAACCGTTTGGGGTTCCTACATTATTAAAAATGGAAGGTGGGAGGAGACCTCCACCGATCCAAAGCCCGGCTTACACACGCGGTCCGCTTCACGGGATCCTAACTGAGACAGACGCTATATCCCCAATATAGCAAGAGTGACGTAAACAACAATGTATCGGATAATGACAACGTAGAACAATAAGGTAAGCCCCAAATTATTAATACGCCACAATATGATTAAAATTTTCTATATGCTTTTGCACAATGGACTTCTTTTTAAAATTTATGAACTTTGAACATAAGGTACATAAAAACTTCCCCTTTTCAGCCACCAAAAATTATCTGTGGGGAACTCTAGACACTTTGAACTTAATTTACAGCTAATTTTGACATTTTGGTGTTAAATAGATGTGAATTTCTGTGCTTTAGATTTTCTCTTCATAAAACTATTAAAATTTAGTACAGGATGTTAAAACGTCTAGCTTTGCATTCTTTCTGGAAAAAGTTTTTAATTTCTGGGTTGAATATATTGTCAGATTTTAATCAGGCAGTTAATATCCAAGAATGATGATTTACATTACATATTTTGCTTTTATGTTTTATTTTTTAAAATTATGCTTTACTGAGGTTTTAGTACTTATTTTATCTAGACTCTTAGACTCCCAAAAGTCATGTTCTGGGTTACAACCACAAGTCTAAAGCTCTGTTATGCTGATTATGCTTTTGGGTTCCCCTATTAATTACTTTCAGAATTTCTCATCTCATTCTTCAATTGATCTCGCAAAGAAAATCAAAACTGAACAATATATTGAAAGTCCACTGTACAAATCAGTGAACTTGCATATTCTATCTTAAGATGAAAGGTTTAGCTTTTGTTAGGTAACATCGAAAATAGCAGTGATAGATATTATTGTTAAATTTCACATTTATTAGCTTTGAAACTAAATATAATGAAATTTCTGTATGCAATGATGAAAAAGTTGCAAAAAAGGCCAAAACTCAGCTTTGTGATTCACTCTTAAAATGTTCACATTATAGTTTCAAAAATTACCTTTAAGCTTTTCCTTTCACTTACTTAAAACTTCTGTATTAAATTTAAGATGCTTGTAGTAAAATTTGTAGGTTTTATTTGATTTATTTCTCCTCAAATGCTCACAGCTTATATTAATTTAAACCATATATAGTGAACCAGTTTCTTACAGGTATTTTTGAATATTTAATTAAAAGTCAGTAGCATTCTTTTGGTATATATCCTTTTCACAGTCATCTGTAGACAATATGTGTTAGATAAGAAATAAGAAAAAAATGCATAGGTAAAATTATACTGGATTACCTCAGTGGTAGAGCGGGTAGCTTCTCAACTCAGAAATCCCAGCGGTGGAATTTAACTTTAATTAGATACGTTCTCAACCTTCACTGAGTCTGAAAGTATGAATGTGGGAATGAATGCAACTTTGTTTCCAAAATGTAAGGTAAACAGTGAATTCCACTTTTAACGAAAATATTACGTTTTAATGTGTATAAGAAGTTGTTTTGAGCTATAGGTAGAATATTTTATTTATTTGCTAAAGAAACACTAAATAAAATAAACACCCTGGATGAGACAAATCGCATGCTTGTAGGGGTGGAGGAATACTTACAAACACGCACGTAGCATACAAATAAATAGAAACTGTTATATTATTAAATTAGTATTTCTGATGATAAATCACTAAGATAAAGTGTTAAAATTAAGTTATAAAGTCTAACTTTATTGTAAAATTTCTCGAATAATTAAATCTCTATAAAAGAGAAGATCACGGACTTCAGGGGTAACTGTAGAACCAGTTTGAACTTCAATGTTGTGCATATAATTATCGACATAATGTTTTTGTGTCCTTCTTGTAAATTATCAATACTTCATTATTCCTTAAAATAAACAGATTACACAATAAATATTTAATTGTGAATTCAGTCCATATTTCTCTCACTGCAAATTAACAAGAAATCTACTGGACCAAAATTATCGTAGAGCATAATTGCATGACCCCGGGATAAATAATTGTTTTAATCCCGCTCATTCCAATAAGTGGAATATATATGAAGATTAATGCACTGGATAGTAATCTGCTTTGGTGGTACAGGTATATAATATATTATTTACTTTATATACATATTACACTAGTTAAATTACTCATGTGCTGAAGTTAACATGCTCTATAAGTTATAGGTGTTATTTCAGATATGATTTAATAATACTAGTAATAATAATCATAATCATAATAATACGTAGGAGGGGCGTTCTAAAACTTCTCGGCCCGATCAAGAGAATTTACGGCAATACTTTTTTTCCCAAAATTTTCTCAAAATGTAAATGAATTCATTCAGCCCAACAAGTTTTCAACTTATTAATACCCCGAGTAAAATAAGATTTGTCCAAATATGCAAAATAAGCGTCTGTTTTATCTCAAACGACGTCACCTGATGAGAATCTTCGTCTATCCAGTTATTTCTTAAGTTTTTTCTTGCGGGGGGGGGGTTAAGGAAAAGTAATTGCTGGGAGCCAGATCCGGCGAATATGATAGATATGGAAGCACTTGGAAGCAAGGTAATACAATTTTGCAGTAGTAATTCCAGCTGTGTGTGAAGACGCATTATTGTGATGTTTCTCGCAAGCTGTGGACGTTTAGCCTGAGCAATCTTCAGTTGTTCCATTAGTAAAGCGTATTATTCTCCGTGGTGGGTTTGCTCTTGGAGGTAGTCTATGAGCACCGCAGCATGAGAATCCCAGAAAAACGTAGCCATGGCTTTTTCTATCGATGGAACCGTTTTTCTCTCTTTGGTGCACTTTCAGCAAACCGCTTGGACTGCTCCTACGTCTCTGGCGTATATTGATGAATCTTTGTTTCATCTACTATTAGGTAATGTCGGATAAACTTACTGGAATTTTGTTGAAACGAATCTAAACACTTTGAGGAATGTTAACAAACACGGCATCCATTCAGCGGAACATTTTCTCATAACCAAAACTTCGTATAAAATGTAATGGACACGGCCTACTTTGCAATGTTATTAACTCACGTAGCTTCAATAGGTGATTACTGAGTACGAAATTGGAAATTTTTGTCAAAATTTCTCGCTCATAACAGTTTTTTTTTTGACAACGGGTAAAAATTTAAACCTATCAGGTAAATTAGAGAATGTTCATAATCGAGACTCAAGTATTCTAACAGGAAGGCCGGCATTTAGTACCATTTCTGTGAATTATAACTTTGAGGTACTGAATGAACCGGCTCTTCAATCTCCTCAGGAGACATTTCCTTTTAAAATCCCTTTATTTCTAATTGATTTTTGTTTTAGCCATACCGTAGTTAATTGCGAATATCTTCATTACGATTAAAGTGTGTAGATTGAGGATTTATTTTCAAAATATCGTATATATTGAATGCGGTCTAAAGTATAACGAACACAGGATTAATCCAGTTCCAAAACGTTATGTTTTAAAAGCTTTGCAAAATAAAATATAAAATTGCTATAAATATATCCCATAAACTTTCAACACAATATAAAGGTTGTGCATATTCTGCCTTATATGACGACTTTCAGACTGGTACAAATTCTAACACTGTTTTTGGGATATTTACTTGAGTTTGTACGTGCTAAAAATTACGATTGAAGAAATAATATTTCTCGAAGCTGCTCTATGCTCTGTAATCAAATGTTTAGCATAAATTAAATTTTCTGGATTTTAAATGTCCGTGTACAAGTTCCCCTTATATTTTCTCTCGTGCACTACTATTTGTATATTTTTATTTAAAAGTTGTATTTAAAACCTTTTACCTCCGTCATAGATTTATCATTTTGCTTTTCAACGAAATACGGTGTATTTTTAAAGATATTTGTATTCTAAAGCATGTATAACTTTATTCATTGGGTTGGTACGTTAAAAGAACATTTCTGTTGTTAATTCTTATCTTGAGAAATGATTCAAAGACTCAGTAGCTTGTTGTGCTTTAATTTATATCTTGGTTATGGGGAAGTATATCCAGCTGCAATTAGATAGGTTCAATTACTGTAATCTACTGAAATGTGGAGATGTGTAACAAAGACTATTTTACGATAATTTGTTTTTTATTATCATTAAGGGATCTGATATTTTATTGTTCATCTAAGTCGACAGCATATTTACTCATGCCTTGTATTACAAATTAATTACACAGAATAATAAATGTAGAAATTAATTTAGATGTAAATGAATTGTCTAATAGTATTGTGTTATCATTACAAAACTTCAGTTGTTTAAATTACTTTAGACAAACTTTTGAACAATCACTGTCTATAAACTCTGTCTTTGAGATTCTCTTTACAATGACATATAAATCATACTCGTATATCAGCTGTTTGCGGAAGCTTTGCGTTAAACATTTCTAGTAAGTAAACGCACATAAGAACGGACACAGCGATGCGATCTTTGCATTTCGCATCCGGATTTACCAACGCGGATGCACATTTAGAAATCTTATCAGGTGGACAAATGCAGTACTAAAAGTTTTCCGATTACATTTTTACATTACAATATCAAGTATCTAATAAACTCAATTAAACTAATTTAGATAGAGATTTTCTGAGTAGACCTTTGCTCTGAAGGTGTTATTGGCAGAAATCGTAACTTATATAAGACAATACATCAGTGAAAACTTTAACTGGATTATGTAGTCCAGTGTTGATTTACTACTACTCCAGGATATTTTGAGATTTGCTTGTTTTGGAACTGAAACCGATATGGTAAAGCTGCAACGTTGTTTTCCATACTGCATATTTAACAGTATATGGGGTGGACAATTTAAGTTGAGACTGTACAATATCTCCAAAATTAAGCATTGTAGAAAGAAATTGCTTCAATAAAAGTTGCTTTACATTATGGGGAAAAGTAAATACCATTAGTCGTGTTTTGTTTGGAGGGCATTATGATGGTCATTTTAGGGTCAATGTAATTTTTTTAAGTGGGAACGTACTAAAATGATCTATTAAAGCATAATTTTCAGATTCTTCTCACTTGATTTAAATTCATATGTTGTATATCCCAAGGGCAGGTATCAAAATAATCCAAGGGTCATAGTGTTTATAAGACGGTGTTATGAGCTTACGTTTCATCGACTTAAATGTAAATACTTTGTCATAATGTTAATACCTTGTAACTATTTTAATACTTTCTGCAGCTGAACCTTTCTCTTATGACCGTGATTTTCATACTTATATTAGTAAATAAACAAATTGAACTACTCTGTTAACTAATACGTAGACAAATTAAATAAATTTATAACATAATAAACAGTAATTCATCCCTTCTAGTTGACAGTACTATTTCTAACACAAAAACATACTTCGTTACTGATGCTTGCCTCATTTTACGCGAATAAGAAATTACCTACTTATATAAATGTGCCCTGGTCTGTCTGGAATAACAATATCCAAATTTAAACAGAAATTAGTTGTGTAAATGCGTGTATACCTGATTTGGAAAATAACATAGTTTTAGAAAGTTGCGACAAGTTTCCACGCGACAAATTTCCAAACCTAATTTCCTTCTCTGCTCAAGCTACTATTAGGACAGGACTTTGTGACAAATTAAAACAAAATTTATTGTAAAGTATATATATTTAGTAAAGCGTGCAATGTAATTTCTTTTTATTTCTGGGCAACATAATTTTGTTATTTTCTTGAAAATATATAATGTGTCTCTTATTTTCAATCTGATTATTACCAGGAATAGGAATTCTTAAGCACTTGGTTTCGAGTAATCTACGCTAAAACCATTTTCAATACAAAGAATTAACAACAGCTGCTATGAGTCACTGACGGGCAGCTATGTACGATATTATGAGTGCTGTTTACAAACGTTAACAGACTGTACGAGGAATAGGAGTGGTTTGTAACCTGTAACATCACTGCGTAAAGTCCAACAACACTTTAACTTAATGTTCTTTTTTCCTGTCTTAAATACGTAGCAATTCTTATGCCTAGTTATAACGTTTTGGAGGCATAAAAATATGTTTCTTTGATAATTTTTTTGAGTACGCTTAAGCTGGTTTACTATTTTGGCTTTCTCTACGACGTAAACAGTAGCTAGAGAAGGTTCTATTTTGTGATTCCACCTAAAATTTGGATACCAATATTTCAACGGAAATACATGTTTTGAGGCCCACTGAATAAAAAAAAGCATTTTTAGATAAAGGTTTGTCCGTATGTGAGTGTATGTGTATGTGTCTGTGAACAGCATAACTCAAAAACGAATAGTCGGGTGAATACCAAACTTGATATTTAAGTTCAATACCTTCTAAAGATGCGATACGAAGATTTTAAAGAGAATCCCCCAGCCCAAACTACCCTTTACATTGAACATTTTTCGAAATTTTTTATTTCCTAAAAGATGGCTCTAGCGATTTTGATTAAAATATCATATATGAACGATATTTACATGTCAAATAAAATGTATATCTTGAATTTTCTGGAAATAGCCTAAAAAGTCCCCTTCATTCGGAAGCAATTTTGTATTATCTGGCATAGCTCGTAAAAGTTACACGTACTGCACAAAAATGTAAATCTCTTTAAAAAACACAATTTATTTCAAACAAGGTTTTTGTGGCATAAGCCATTTCCGAGATATCCGTTATTAAAGGTACGCATTGTTCATTTCTTGGTCATTGTATTAAAGTACTTTCATCGTTTAATTGTTTCTCGCAATTGCATGGAAACAGCATGGAATTTTAACGCCAGTATATATAGTGTCCAGTTTGACTATCGCTGTACTCTTTGTATCTATAACGAAATGTGTAATGTAGCTATTTATGTAACGGTTTATTTGGAGAAAAATGTAGTAGATAGAAACATAAGCTTAGTAAGAATAGTTTGTGTATCCACTAATAAACAATAGAGCGTAAAGAAAGTCACATGTGACACATTAGCTTTGTTATGCTAGTGTTACATTCTACTATTCTTGTTTATTACAAAATTAAAACTATTTTACTCTTGTACATATTACTGCACCTTCCCGCTATAAACATTTGCAGTTACTTTATCAAAAATTACCCCCAATTGCATAACCTAGTATTGCATCAGATTTTAAATTTTGGTTTCTAGACAATGCTTTATAACTTATGTGGACGTTACTGAGCGTGAGTAAAACTCTTAGGAGTAAAATAATAACGCAGACTATATCAACATCGGTATATCCGGCACTTTAATCTGGGAAGAGTGTGGGAGAAGTTTTCAGTCACGTCATGCCACGAGGAGCCAGATGTGAGAACACTGGGCGATCTTAAGATCAACAAGGGTCCAAGAGACAGATCCCTGAGGACCAGGAAGAAATACTTAGCACGTAGAGGCTCTAAAGATGTAATGCTTTAATGCGAAAGAATAAAACAATCCTTTTGCATGGGAGAGTAATCGTAAGGTACATTTTCATTGAAATATTAAGCCTTCATCCCGTTATATCAATTCAACTTCATTTGAAGCTCAAAAAGAATGTTTTTTGCTTGCCAATTGAAGGTTTTGGAAGCAAGAGACACTCCCATAAAAATCAAATTGATGCACGTAAACATTGGTACTCTGGAAGAAACTTACCTGACTTGCAAAATTCATCTCAAAAGCGGTTTCAAAAACAAATGCTAATAATTGAAACAACCTACAATCTAGGTTGATAAGTTTAATGACATTCAATGCATCATTGAAATTTTAAATTGGCATGGAAATTCAGCATGTGTTGAAAATGAAGTAAATAGACATAATTTTAGGTGGAAGTAAATTTCAAGACTTTATTGTGCAAATAAAACGTAACATTGGGTTAATTTCAGATTTAGGGTTTTCTGGCGGAAATAGTGCCTATAATTGCGAAAATGTATTATTGTGGATTGTTTGCGAAATAGTCTCAAAATAGAGAATTTTTGGATGCCTAGAAAATAAATAACATTAATTTTACGCTGATTCAAAAGAAATTTGAAACCCTTAGACAAATAAAACTTAATTCCTTGCAGATGCATTTCCGTTACATCCAAGCAGAAATTCGCCTAAAAACCAGATATATTTAAAGGATATTTATATAATGAAATAATTGTGATACATTCACATGACCTTCTCTGGCCATTTTTCAATAAAGAATTCTTAAAAGTGCTTATTATTATATGTACTTCATATTAATTGAGATAAAAATTAGTAGAAATAGTTGTATTACTTACTACCTGAAATACCCGGCGTTACCCGTGGTTTAACGGCTTATCTTGAGCACATTTATTTCCAGGTCGCATTTATCCACTAGGTTTGCGTTTCTTTCGAGGCATTTGAAATTATTTCACATGTCATTTAAAGAGTAATTATAACTCTTAGGACACTATACAGAGGAAAAAAGTACTATGCAAAAGCACTATTGAACAACCAAAATACCAGTTTCTAATGATGATTTTTTGTGAATGCAGCTGAGTGACTTCTACATTCCGGCTGCCTCGTTCTTGTTTATATAGAAAATAATAGGCGTTTAAGTAACATAAATATAACTTGAGGCAGTATTATTAACACTTGAATGGTTTCAGTCAAATTATATAATATGTAAATTCAATAACAGCCCGCCTTGAAGAAATATGTGTATGTAATAATTTGTAAAATGTATGTAACAGTCATTGCATATGCTTATATTATTGTAAACATGTTCAATAATGTTATGTAAATGCTTTACGTAATTTAGTAATGTAGGATCTGTGAGAAAAATAGGTTTAAAGTTGCTAACAACGAGATAACCTTGAGGCAATAATGAGTAAGGAAGTTCAAATGCTACTAATCATTATTAGAGCAGTAATAATGTAAATTTTTGAGACAGTTTATAAAATAGCCAATCAACAACCAGAATATGCTTTAGTTAAATGAAGGTATTCTATTGGAGTAGGATTAGCCAATCAGAAACTGAAATATAGCAAAATTTACAAATCTAGAAGTCAGTTGCCTGCGAACAGTGTTTGTAACTGGATGCAAGATGTGTCCTCGAGAAATTAATTACGTATTCGTGTGAGACGAAAATAGTATACGTGTTAAATAGTGCAAGTATTAAGTAAAAGAATCTCACAGCTCTCGATATCAGTGAAGTGCTATTTAATTGTGTCAAGGATTGATAAAAAGGAGCGAATTAAAACTTAAAATCTGTGTAATCCTACATTCTTGTCGCATCACGCCCTGCCAAGATATCCATGTCTCTAAAATAATACTGACGCAGCCGAGGCAAACATAAATATATAATATTTAAAGAAACAGTTAAATTACAAAGCTATTATTTTTAAACTTGGGGCAAAGACCACCTGAAAGTACATTTGGGGCGAAAGAAACCGGAAACTGTTTACTGTACGTGTGGTTGCAACTACTACAAGTTCGGCTCCCCAACAGTTGAAATATAATACAGCATCTACAAACTGACTTTCAATACGTAGCAGCAACAAACGTCATTCTCAAATCGGCTTTTCCATATGTGAAACAAATAAATCTTTCTTCAAACTTAGTTTATTTTTAGTAACTAACATGCATTAGAAATTACTAAGAAAACACATGAAAGACAAAACAAAAGAAAAGCCAAAATTATCGTAAAGGAAGGAGGAGAAAAAGGAGTGCTACTTTCTGATTTGAAGTTATTGCCGTTATCCATGCCTACTATTATTTTTGTATGTCACTTCGGTTTTGTTTTTATGCTTATAAAAACATAGAGAAAGAAACCCGTTACTTACAAAACTGAAATCTACAAATTACAACAAAATAATATCCGAACATCGAAATTATAATAATTGAATACTCAAACATTGGAGTATGATCGTAGAATGAACGGTTATGAACCTTTACTTATTTATTAATCTTATGCTAGCAATGTTTGTACATCATAGAGACTTTCGTAATCAACGCGATTATGTTGAATCCTTTTTTGTTACTTTATATCAATATGCAATAAATAATCATATTAGGATAAAGCAGAATAAGAAGAAACGGTTTTTTTCTGCTTTGATTCTGATGCTGTTATCACCGTACAATATAATAAGTTCGAAATGTTGTTAATTTTTTACCAAGTGGTTATAGTCCTTTACATTTGCGCAATAATAGCCACAGGTGACATAATTGTTGTACTTTATTTGATTGTGGTCACAATCAATGTCAGAGAGATCAACGCTGTTGTTTTGTTATCATATGAGGCCGTGAAAGCCTAAATAGCTGTTTTTATATTGGCAATATTCGACCCCTTACGTTCAACTTGAGAAAGATATAGATATCTTGTGAGCTTTAAATAGGCTTAACATAAAATTAAATATCTAATTGTTGAAATGGGAGAGGAACTTGGAATTCTAAGCTAGACAGTAATTTTTGTCTTGTGTCAAAGGTTATCCGTGCGAAGTTTTGTCGAAACCAGTGCAACGGTGTACAAGTCTATATGCAAGTACACACACACACACACACACACACACACTTGCATTGACTTTTCTATATATTACACTTTCCTTGTAGGTACAATGGACACCTTGTAGGTACAGTAGGCTTAAGTGATAGTCGCTTTAGTGATTTGGTTACTAAGCTTTGAAATTCCATTCTCCTTGCATAACCAGGAGGGAGGGGATGAACGACTTCATAATTCAGAAAAAAAAATTAAATTGAAGACATACTTCTCTTTAACTGCTGTGGTCCTTAGCGTCACATTCTATATTGCACGCGAAAGACTGAAAATTTTACTCTGAGGCCTCTTTTTCAGGCTTGTGGCTCTTTTACGTGCCGTAAACCTTCGACATGGGACCACCAGCTTTACTTCCCTTCCGAAGGAAGCTATGCCCGAAAAAGTTCATCGTCCTCCGCCGGTGTTGAACCCGCGACCTCTGGAACTAGACACTAGACCTCGGAGGACACCCAGTTCAGAAAAACATAAGTGTTTTAAAATTCAAACCAATAACAAGGAACATCTCCGAAGTTATGGAACATTTTTTGTGTGGTTAGATTTAGTATATCTTTTACGGCTTACCAGTCTTGCAAAATTCATTCAGAATGAAGAGGACTTCAGAGGCTATTCCCAGAAAATTGAGGATATTCATTATTTGTCCACAAAAATATCTTGCACACATGATATTTTAATTAAAATCGTTTATCATATTTGAGAAATAAAGGTTTTCGACGACAATGTTCCATGTAAACCTTAGTTTGGAGTGGGGGATTTTCTTGAAAATCTTTGTTTCGCATTCTTGGAAGATGCTGACTTAAATACTAAGTTTGGTATTAACCGACTTTTCGTTCCGAGTTATGCTGCTCACGGACACGGACGCACCGACGCGCGCGCGCAGGCCTGTTGATTCAGGGACCTCATAACGAGTATTCTCGGTATTGAATTTTTGGTTGGAATGCGGTACTTTCTCTACTTATTTTTTTATGTCGCCTTTAACATCTAAGGTCACATCGGGCCTTTTGCCTCTGAAGTGATTGCTCATCCGCAATGAAGTTCACTCGCCTACTGTGGTGTTAATCTGTGGGTTGGTAATTACTTTTGGTTACTACATTGGATTCACACTGCCATTATACTTCCAGACTTTAGAGAGGATGGGGAATAATTTCCATCCTTCATATGGGAATCGAAAAATTAAATTGTTTTATTTATGGAGCTTTTTAACTACTATGGTCCTTAGCGTCGCATTCTATACTGGGCGTGAAAGACCGGTAATTTTGCTCAGTGGCCTCTTTATCAGGCTTGAGATTCTTTTACGTACCATAAATCTACGACACGGGACCACCGGCTTTACTTCCCTTCCGAAGGAAGTCATGCTAAGGATTTTTACGCCCGAAAAAATCCATCGCCCTCCGCCGGATTTGAACCCGCGACCTTGGGAGCTGGGGCTAGCACGGTACCACTAGTCCACGTAGGATGACTGGGAATCTAACCCGGGACACCTGGATTTGGAGTTCAGCATGCTAACCTCCAGATCAGAGAAGCCGTCCCCTCTGCTTATTATAGGTAAGCATTAGAGAAAGTAATTGTACTTAACTTAGATGGATTTCAACCAATAGGAAATGTAAGTTCACATTTTCTTAAAAGTCTTACATATAAGACTTCAAGTACGTGTATGTGTTGGTTTACTCGAAACCTGTAAATTCCTCAGAAGTTCTCCAACAAAATTACCCTGAATTTCTGTAGCGACTTCTACCAATCTTGGAACGCCACAATGAATGTCTTTTCAATCTGTATGTACAGTAGCTCGCGATTTTGTTCATGCGTGTGTAAATGCATGCAGTGAAACAACGCTAATTGGTGCTACGTAGTAATAAATAAATATACCTAAACCTTTAAGTATATTGCATTTATGATAAAAGCAGCTTTTAACATTCATTATAAGACCCATTATGACAACTGGGAAAAAGCTGTTGAATTTACTCATATGGATGAGGAGACTTAAAAAGGAATATATTTGAATCGTTCATTTCAAAAAGGTCATAAAAGTAAAATTTTACAGGAGAGTGCAAAAGCTTCCTACAGCATAAACCAGCTGTGTTTATAGTTATTTTGATGTCAATGGTTATTCAGTCTTCAAGGACTGTGTAGCTTGTGTAGTTTTATTTTGTAATTTATAGTTTAGCATAAAAGTAAATTTAAAATTTGCTGATTCATGACCTTTTTGCAATGTACGACTATTTGTTACTATAAATGAAAGCTACATTTGGAAAAGACATGTTTATTTTATTAAGAAACCAGTAAATATGGTAAACTGCAAAATCAAATAAGACTATTACTATTTTATTCACATTTTATATTAAAGCTCTGTTTCTTATAATAAGCTGAAGCAGAACACAAAACAAGTTAATCTTCTTGATCATCTTCATTTTTTGTTCTCCCAGCTGTTAGCCATTCTTGTAGTTGCTCATAAAATTCCGCATGTATTCAAGCGAAATGTACCTTTACACTTTCATATATCTTGTACTTTCTGACCCCGACGGGCTCCCGTTTTTAAGGATATGCTAAACTCATTGGGAAGTACAGGACCTTATTGAAGCTGTGAAGGAGCATAAATATCTCTGGACAGGACATCAATGAACTGCTCTGTTTTCACTTGCTCAGGATAATGTACATCATACTCAAAACTCATCCATTTAGAAAGAGAAAAAGAAACTTTATATTCGTTACGAATGTTTTACATGCTTAATTCAGAGGCTTTTTAAAATAGGCAGGCCACAAGTTTTAAGCGCTAATATACCAACATCGTCAATGGTTTCCACTGAGACCTTTTTGACTATTATGGCATACTCTTCAGGTACATAGGTACTGTCACCAATTTCTTTATAGTCCCAAAATCTCTATCGTTTGGGTAAAAGCAATGCCCGCATATAAGGAAATAATGCTACGTTTTCTTAAAATATCTTCTCCTAGTTGATACAAATGTTAAACAAAAGCGAATCATTGATTCTTATTTTGACCGGCACACCCTTCAGAGAAAAGGTGAAGCTCATTTACATCGTTTGGTATATATTTCTGGATAAAATGGTATTGAAATGAGCAAATGTCATTTCCACCTTTCTTGGCTTTGCCTTTATGGTACACATAAAAATGCGAATGCTTAGTTTTCAATTTATGTATGCCAAAAACATTGACCCATAAATGTTTCAAATAAAAATATCCTAAATAAGAATATTTGGTACAGGTAAATTTTGTAATCAAAAGTCAGCCCACAGACAGTATTTTCCTTTTCACTGCGTTCAGAAACTTTATTAATTTTACTGCAAATTTTTTGGGATATTCTGCTTTGAACCATTAATTCTGCAACCGCACTTCATTTTACAGAATCAGCAAAGTGAGGACTGCGTATCGTAGCTGACAGTTCTTCACATGCACTACAAGTATCGACCTGTAGGTGCCCAAATCTGAGATTGAAAGTTTCTTTAACATATTGTAAGTAAAATTTGTACTTTAATATAACCTATGCATGGATTTAACATCGTCGAGCATCTAAATTGTGTAACACTATTCCAGAATAATGTGTAGTCTTACTTGGAAAAGAATTAATATGATTACACTCTGGACAAATTTTTCCTGGTATGGCATTGCCTTTTATATGCTTCCCCCTAAGATCATGAGGCCTTTTGTCTTGAACTAGCAAGAGGATTAACTTTCGAACACCTTTTTCTCTATGTCGTGCAGGCTAAAAAAGACTTTTTTTAGCGTACCCTTATTTTTGTCTTGCCTGTAGTAATGAAATAGCTAAATTGGTACTTCTTAGTTTAGGATCCTCTTTTCGGGATCTTCTCCCTTCACACCTTTAATTACGATCAGCCCTTACAGGAAAAGGTCTTGTTCATTTTTATCATTGAAATTGTTCAAGTGAGCAATGATATCTATCTCTGCGTCATCCACCACAGAAAAGAAGTTCTTCCTACACCTCATACAGTCGAAGTTATAAATTACAATAATAATTACACTGCACTCTGTTTAGGTATATGCATTTACTTGTTTACAAAAGTTAATTTCACTAGCCATCTCCTGTACACCGATGCAGAATTTTGTCTCCTTGCCAACTTATATATTCCACTCCTTTCAATTATGAATAATGAATACTATTCCTTTTGTATTTATGAACATTTTTGGTCCTTTCCTTCCCGGTAAGAAGAATTTCGGAGCCCGAAGAAGAACCAGACATGATTACACCTCCAAAGTGACTTCTAAATGCGACAATAATGACTTGTTATTTGAAACTATCATGCCGTAAACAACGGATTTTTACAGTTTGTCAAACCTAAGATAAAAAATAGCTATGCAGCAAAATGCCGCCAATATCCTCTGCGTTCAATTAAACACACCTTCATATAGTCTTGAAAAAAGGTCACGAAACACTGACTCATGCCTTTTCTGCATGGAGTGAAGATTTCGAGCTCCGATAGTAATGCTATTTTATAGTAGTCTACTGCCCTTCCTGTACGTATTAATCTCGCTACCCTTTATCACCCGGTTCCATTTAAGTTGAGACTGTACAATATCTCCAAAACTTAACGTTGTAGAAAGAAATGTCTTTAATAAAAGTTGCTTGATATTATGGGGAGAGATAAATTCCATAGGACCTGCTTATTTGGAGGACGTCATGATAGTCATTTTAGGGTCCATTTAATCTTTTTAAATGGGACCTACAACTACGGTCAAATTAAATTGACCCTAAAGTGACCATCACAACGTCCTCTAAATAAAACACGACTAACGGCATTTACTTTCCCCCATAATCCCAAGCAACTTTTCTTCCTATAACGTTTAGTTTTGGAGATAATTTACAGCCTCAACCTAAATGTCCCACCCTGTACACTCATATTCGTAAAACAAATTGACTCATTACCTTTCTGCAAAAACTGATGTATTTTGAGATAATGTTCTCAATTCGTATGAGGTGTTCATTTATTTTAGTAGTTTTACCACAAAGCATATCATGTTACCTGGCAAATACTGTTCGGTAGGTGGGATCTATAAGCATTTTGCCATCACACTTTTTCTTTTGGTTAGACATAAGGCGAGGATAGAGGCTCCGAGGAAACTTTCTGTACTTAATACATAGTAACTTTGCTATTGGTAACGTTTTTGAAGTTATTTACTTCCTAGACACTGCTAATCAGAAGCGCGCAATCTAGTGACGACATTGTGCAATTAGGGAGCCTGCGAATAAATGGATTCGGCAGGAAACTTCTGCTTGTCATTTATACTTTCAACAATGACAACTCTGTTGAAACCACTGTTTAAATATCGAAATCTGTGAAACTCGCTTTCAAAAAAGACACGTCCTTAGATTCAAATCATTTCCCTCGAAAGACTGAAATTAAAGGAACACAACTTGTATTAACCAGGATAAAATACATTATTATTATCAGATTTTTTCAGAAATATGTCTTCATTTCTTAAAATGATTCACATATGACTTACTGCTATTTACAGCGGAACCCTTTAGTTTACCTAGATTAACATAGGAAATATGAGAGTGAAAATTAATCGTTATTCCTACGTTGAATAAAAGTGCTTCCAAACAGAACCTGAATTAAAAGATTAGTTACCGATCTTTCGCGTTTAGTTGGGGAGAGATGTCTTTCAGAGTAGCAGTGTTTAATCAGCTTTCTCAGGAATGTTGCTTAAACATTACATCCTACCAAGAATTTTATAAAAAATATAGTATCTCAAAGGTATTCATATAGGGGATATAAGGTCGTAAATTTCTTTAGTTTACGATGCTTAATCTAAATAAACTTACTTTGAAAATTCCAATAAACGAATTTCATACTTTATTCTTGTATAAATGAAAGTTATAATATATTAATAAATTGAAGTTAATACCGATGCTCCGCTCACTGTTTTCCATATATTTTACTCTTTTGTTGTTTTCTGCATAATGGATATTCGTGTGATATTGGTCCACAGGCGCAGTTACTTGCCTAGTAGTTTCATGAATACAATGTAGTAAACTTATATGTTATGATTTATTACAGTTATCAATAAATACTTCTATAGTAGTGTATATAAAACATTATACATACTACTCCACACATAAACAATTAATCGAAATTACTTTAATTAATACATGAATCAATGCAGATTAGACATAATTGCGGTTTGGTGAAAACTTGTATGTTTTTATAGTATCTTAGGTATGTGTCTAGGATTACACTATAAGGGGGGTCATTTGAAAACTTCTCGGAATAAAGGACAAACTTTTTTAAAATTGTTTTTGTTTTTCAATATAGTCTCCTTTGACACAATGCACTTGCTTCAAGGATGCTCCATGATCTTTAGTCAGATTCATACAGGCCTGCAAAATGCGTCCCAATCGACAATTTAAGTACCTCATCGGACGAAAATTTCTTTCCACCAATGAACTTTCCCATTTTAGGGAACAGACTGAAGTCTGGTGGAGCAAAGTCAGAGGAATAAGGTTGATGTGTGGAAAAATCATAGTCCACTCTGTTGATTTTCGCCATTGCAGCAACGACACCTTTGTAATTGTATCTTCATGGAAGATATTCTGGTATTTTGGCCTTCAATTGGTCCAGAATATGTATTTATATAATACCTCCAATGATAGATTTTCCAGGGGGAAGATTATAAATTATCAGCACACCCTTGGCATCCCATAAACGAGCCACCGTGATCTTCTCGGCCGATTTCACACATTTTGCCTTCTTTGATGGTGGAGAATTTTGGTGCTTAGACTGAGGTCTTATTTCAGGTGTGTAGTAATGCATTCGCTTCATCTTATTCTTTCCCTGTCGTCCTCCGTGATGTAGCGGTAACCATGCCAGCCTCTAGTTCCCGAGATCGTGGATTCAAACCTTGGAGGGCGATGGATTTTTTTTTTGTGGGGGGGGGGGTAAAAATCCTTAGCATGGCTTCCTTCGAAAGGGAAGTAAAGCCGGTGGCCCCGCGTCGTAAATTTACGGCGCGTAAAAGAACCTCAAGCCTGATAAAGAGGCATCTAAGCAAAATTACCGGTGTTTCACGTCCAGTATATAATGGGACGCTAAGGACCACAGCCGTTATAGGTCGTCCATAAATAAAACAATTTTTTTCTTCTTTGCCTAACTCGTTCGTGCTTAAGGTTGAAGTACTAGCCTCTCGGTCCACCTAAGTCTCATCCCGTATTACAAATAGGTCCATAACGTCGGTAAACTCTCTCTGAAAAAGAACTTTGCTCAAAGATTTGCACTCTGATTGGCTTTCAACCCGGAGTCAACAGTCGCGGCACTCATCCTGCAGATAATTTTTTGTCTAATTCTTTTCTCAAAAATGTTCCATGTAAATCGTAGTTTGAAACGGGAAGGGAGGAATTTCATGAACATCTTTGTATTAAGTCTTTTAAAGATGTCGAGCTTGATTTTTGGTATTCATCCAAATATTCGTTTTTGAGTTATGCTGACAACATACACACGTATATACTTGCGCGCACGGATGTCTAAAAATATCATTTTGTGTTCAGAGAGGCTAAAAATGTGTTTCTCTGGTGAAATTTTGGTAGGGATTTTTGAGTGGAAGACAGGAATAGAATAGAAGACCAGTGGATAGAAAGGAATTTGGCCTACAAATAGGTAAAGCCAACCCGCTTTTTAAACATCTCAATTCATGCCACTATTTGCGCCATAGGATGTCAGGTTCCTTTTCACGCACCGTTGACAATTTTAACAATTTTTATTCCTTCATCTGTTTTAGATTTTCATCATACTAAGAAATCAATAGTGATACATGATCAACGAAAATATTGAGAACACAAGGCAGAATTAAGAGATTAGTTTTCAACATATATCGATGCAGTGTGTTTAGAAAAGCAAGCATCTTCATTGTCGCATCTGTTTGATACGTATTAGATCAGCATTATTTGAATAGGTCTTGTTTTGGAAACATCATTCGTCGTAATGTCGTAATAAATTAATTCTATGCACGCTATGATTTACAGCATCAATATTACACACTAGGAAGCAATTCAATTTTAAACTCGTATAACTTTATAAATTCCTGTTGTTAAATAAAAGTAACCTATTTTCCTTTAAATTACTACTCGCATTTGATAATTGAATTAGTCATTATGGCAATACCATATATGCTTTAGGCTATGAATGAAAAATTATTTACAATTTCATTTCAACATTCCATTCATCAAGCAATGACTCTAATACTAAGAAAATCATTGTTTTATCGGTTATGCGCTATTTTCAGTTTTAACATTTCCATACCTGATAAATATTGAGATAAAACTTTTCATAGGTAAATGCATAGGTTTTCTGACAATGTACTTCAATTTTTATAATTAATCTCTCTTCGATAACAATATACGGAAAAAAGGAATAACATTTTAATACATGGGAGAAACGACAATAAACAACAGTATCCAGTTTCTAATGCTAGAAATTTATTTTTTGAGTATAAAGTTAACAAACAATAACTCCGAAAACACAATGTGAACCTAACACAAGACTTTAGAGCTTTAGAGCCATAAATGAACAAGTCTATTTTGTGAACAAAACAGGTCTACAGGTGCTAATAATAATTGATTTCACAGCTATATCACAATTTAGTTTAGATAATACACGTAGTATTAAATTTATTCTAAAATACATATTTAGAAACTACGTCCAACAATCTTTAATGCGATTATTCGAAATTTTGTAGTCCAGTGTGTTTATAGAGCAATATTAGAAGAGATTATCTCTGTTAAAGGTATTTTATTTTATTTCTATTTTTTCTATTTTCTTCACATTTTCGCTGACTTCTGGACTTGTATACAGGAACATTTTCACTGGATGTAACTTACAACTAACTAATAAATCTAACTTTTATTTCAGGCAGGAAGCCACGGAGTTTATAAAACAAAAAATGAAATAATGTATTCTACACACTTGAGGATTCATGAACATGTTTTTAAAAATCAGTTAATGTGTTTCTTATGCTATCACCGACGACAACATTAAACTTAATTTTTTATTCGTCACCAAGCGTCATATGTTCTAGCGTATATTGTCTATAATATACTGATATATTAAGTTATACATTCGATTTCAAGTAATTTTTCTTAGTGGAATATAAAATATTTTAAAACTCAAATTGTTAATATATATATTTTGGGCAAACTCAAAATTTGTTTTCAAAAATTAATTTTTGTAATGGGTAATTTCTTGGCAGTTTTCTGGGATTTTAGTGCTCTGTAACACATTTTGATATTACCTAATGTATCACTTACCAATCCGGTAGAAAAATGCTAGAAATTTTAACTTTTCTTACTGGCTTATCGCACACTTTTAACGTTCTCGTTTTATCATTTTCATTTTATCACACCTAGATGCACATGTTTCATGTAGATCCATACGAACACCTAGATAAAGAACTTTACAGTTTCATTGTGCATTTCACTAGTGTTTTTGGCTATCGTGCTTCCGTTTTCTTCAATGGTACTTAATAATCAAAACGTTTAAATGCAAAAGGAAGCAGTATGATTCCCTCTTCCTGCTCAAAGCGTTGTTCTCTAAATAGATTATACTGAGAATGGATTCAGTTGCGCTGGATGTAATAAGATTAAGCTATAGCATACACACGAAATACCTGAGAATTTGATCTATTTTATATTTCCTTATTTTTGTAATCAGTGCTAATTTTATGTTGTAGATATGCGCAAATATTCAAAATGAATATAACTCGACTCCATATTTTATCTAGGTATATAATTCTGTATTACTAAAAATTTTTAATTTTCGCGGAAAGTTTTGCAAATTTTCTTACAACGCTTTTTTATAAAAAAAATTCTGATGTGATACATTCACATCACTTCTGGGTCTATAAAATATTCTTACTAAACCTTATTTTCTTATCTACTGCATTTTATTCCAAATAAACGTTTGAATAAATAGTTACGTTACACATCTCGTTATAGATATAAAGGAAATAGCGATAGTCGAATGTTTAATAACTGGACACTATGCTGGCCTTAAAATTTCATATTCTATGCAATCGCGAGAAACACTGAATATTGAAAGGTCACAATGACCAAGAAATGAGCAATTCGAAACATTAGTAACGGATATCTCAAAAATGGCTTATGCCACAAAAAAACTTAGATGAAATAAATTGTGTTTTAAGGAGATCTGCATCTCTGTGCAGTGCATTTCCGTCTATCGCTTAACGTTAACCACTTATACAAGATTATACAGAATTCCTTCCGAATGTAAAGGATTTCAAAGGCTCTTCCAAGAACATTCAAGATATACATTCTATTTTTCATGTAAATAATTTTAATATATGGTATTTTAATCAAAATCATTAGGGCCATCTTGTAGAAAATTAAAATTTTCGAAAAATGTTCCATGTAAGGGGTGGTTAGAGCTGAGGATTTTTTTGAAAATCTTCGTGTCACATCCTTGGAAGATGCTGAACTTAAATACCAAGCTTGGTACTTATGCTCTTCACACACACACACACACACACACACACACACGCACACGCATGTATACACCTTTTTCTAAAAATGCTTTTTCGGAATTCAGGAGGCCTCAAAACATAAACTTCTGGTGAAATCTCACATCAAATTGTTGGTTGGAATACAATATTCCCCACACTTACTATACTTAGTAGAGAAAATAATAAAATTTATTAAGAATAGTTTGAATACCCACTAATAAATGTCTCGGTTAGAGAAAGTCATGGAATGTATGACATCAGATTTTTTTTTGAAGCGTCTTTGTATGTCAGCTTCAAGTTGCCCACATTGAAATATGTTTGAAAACGGAACCTATTTCTAGAATAGTGTATATTCGAAGAAAGTTGTCTTCAGTCCCCCATGAAGCTTCTGCATTTCCAGCGGGCTTCACTATTAATTACAATGATTCATGGAATACTTTCTTTTAAATAATATTTGTGAAAGACTTAAGTTTCATTCTTATAAATTAATAGTGCTTTTGATGTTATATTATTAACAAAGTAATGCAAAAATCTTAAATATGATAAGCAACTTTGAATACATTATACTACCATGTAAAAAAAATGAAATACCATTGTTCATTCCCATATCCCTTGCAGTCTCTTCTTAAAATCAAATGCGATTATTTTTAAAATTTATATAATAGGAAGAAATATAAGACACGAACGCTAGATATACAACTAGAAGAGCGCTAAGGCCTTATGAGTGTGGCTGGAGTTGCCTAAGGGAAAGCCGAATAGCGGACCACAGAAGGATCGAACCTTACTCTCCCGGGTTCGCGCATTTTGCAATCCAGCCGTCAAACTTAGTGTGTGTACTAAAATAAGTTTCATAGTAAGAAAAATAAGTTAAAATTTATTACTGTAATATTAGCTTACATACTTGTCAGTAATATTTTAGATTAAAATGAAACACATAAATAATCTCCCATAGAAGATTAAATCTAAGTAACAATACATGCTACAATAATGAGTAATTAATATATAAAGCAATCTTTGGTTACAGTTTGTTAGACCGTGCTGACCTTTTAAGGAACTTCTTTGTACATTTTCATGGAATTTCAGTAGTGAACTCGTTAAACTAAATTTAGAGTGAATTTTCGAATGAGAGTATTTCTGAAAGGGCTGCAAATAACATTGCAGATGTTGCAGATATAATTTTTGAGATATGACTCGGATGTTACTAATTTTATATTATAGTCTAACTCTTACAGAATAAGAATGTCTATGGCTATTTTGTACATCTTTTATGATGAAATCCGATATGTAATATGTAAATTATCTTCCCATTATGAATTTATTTGTAAATTTAGAAGTTGTTCTAATCAGGATAGATATCTGTATAAACAAATTAAACAAGTGGAGCTTAGTTGCAGGCACATACTACATACATACTCTAGTGTTTATATCACAAGATGTTTTCGTTAGTAATGAGCTCATTTGAAGGAGGAAAAGCAGAATCGCACATTTTCAAACACATCAGGATACGAAAGTTCAACCCTAGTACTTAAGTACCCAACAAATATTTCAGAAACGAATTATGCTAACGAAAACGTTATCTGAAACAAATTGTATATCTATATGAATGAGTACTATGTTTTTCTAAGTAATCTGCTTTCTGTCTCTTAATTTCCAAGTTATGTAACATTTCAGTAGGAAAGGAGAGGTTATTTGTAGAACATTCAATAGATGTATTTTATTGTTCATGTCACAATGTTAAGCATACGATACTGTAAGTAAGTATTGTTAAAGCCTTATGGGATATTTGGGATGGGAGAGTTTTGTGAATGCATAGCTTAAATACAAAAATTTGGCTTTTTGTTTTTGACTTACACCCTTAACTCGTACAAACACACACATTCTCTAAGTTGATAAAGAAAATGCAAGCACAACTAAAATATAGTGAACAGACATATTTAGAACTTTGAAATAGTAAAATATAGGAGATTGACAGTGTATGTAACCTCATCGAAGCCAAATTAGTATTAATTGAAATAATAGTTCTGTTTCACTATTAAGAGATTTATAACTCATTAAGACTAGGAAGTTTTATTTTATTCGTGTATATTACCTGACTAGTGACTTGATATCTAAACCATTATTTAAACAAAAAAATTTACATAGAAAGGTAATCTTCAATTTTGCTTCTGTGGAACTTTGAAGGGCTGGGTACATTTTTAGAGTTCCTGGGCCATATTTGCTCCAATGTTGCATACTGGATAGGCTGGAGATTCCAGGATTTCTAAACGGTGAAGGTGTTTTGCCAAGAAGCCACACTCGTATGAGGTTGATGATGACATTTCCCTCTATTCTCGAGGAATATTCTGAATCAGAAAAAGTTAAATTAATGTGCATAAAATGCAGTAATAGAATTTCTTGAACTATAAGCAATGAACAACTACCATGAAATTTTCATTAGTTCTCTACCAAAAACTGAATCACTGAGACATTTCAACAAATATACTGCAACAGAAATATAAATTAATTTTTTATTATAAGTTAATTTCATTAAAACTGGAAAGAGTCATAAAAGATCTGCCATAATCACAGGATTTTCTCTACCAATGTCATTTACTGCCATAGCTGTTTTATAAGTTAATCATGCGAAAGCTTACTTTTCCATAACCATCTTGTTAATCGTAGAAATATTAGCAAGAAATGGCTTAAGTATGCAGTTATAGACACGCAGACAGCAGAGGAACCTAAGTTAGCATTTCATTCTTAAAATGTGGACAAATAGGCAAGACTTAGTATTCATAATTTTCGCATGATCTGATGATAAAAGAACGAATGACTAGCTTCGTGTTCGAATGGTTCTCATTCCATTCTATACTTATTCTGCTTTCAGTTTATAAAGTAATGTAAATAAATAAATTAGTTAATTATCTATTAAAGTTATTAGATAAATACTGCTCAATTTAAAGTTATTTTTTCCCATTATAATTTCCTTTACGAAATGTCCAGATATGCCCAGTTTTTCCACTAAATTTTGAACCCTTACTGTTGTACAGAGTTAATAGTTATTTACGCAGCTTGTGGAGTTATTTACGAGTGGAAGGATTTTCGTCACTTGCTACGCTCGCGATGAAAATTCCCTAGTGAAATAATATCCCAAGTGACGTACGTGATTTTATTTACAAACTAAAGGATATTGAAAATAAAATCAGATGACGGTGTTAAGGAACTTGGTAATTATTTAGGTAGGGTAAAACAAAAATGGATGAGAAAATTATATACGGAAGAGATATAGGCACAACAGAGTAGCCAAAGAATTGTAGATATAATGGTTTCAGCAGCAAGTTAACCGCTGTGTTGAAGCTTGCCGAAACCAAGGATAGGTAGGCAGTAACTCACAGGTTGGAAGTTATTGCATTCAGGATAAAAGAATCTGTAGTGTCAACAAGTAGGTTAAGGGTTAGTAGTAGAGCTGACTGAATGTAATTATACTATGTATATGTATTTTGATAGATATGGTGAAATAAATGATCTTATATATCTTATCTTATTTAAAAACTATAGCAAACATTCACAATAAACGATTTTGTGAAATAAAAATAAAAATTTATTTGGGATTTAAAACCAGGTATTGAGCATAATCAATTATATAGCATGTACAGCATGTCTTTAAAAGGAAGCTCCTGTTTGATACAATGAATTTGGAAAATTTGTACTTCTTGCACACGAAACTGTTTAGTTATGGTGTATTTTGTTATGGTTAATAAAAGAAATTATAGCAGGGTGAAATAAATATTGACATAATATTATCAAAATAATGGCATTACCACGTTCTGACGTTATAACTCCAAATTATTTTTCAAATCTATCGGAGTTAAACATTGTTTTATGTCCAACCGCTAGCAGGGTATTTATATATACATATATACATATATATACACGAGTGGTATACATCTATGTATAGGCTTGTTTGTATGCACCAATTCTAGTATTTAATTATACTTCTTCTTATTCTTTAACGGCTTACACTCCCAAGAACTTACAAGCCAATGCCTTGTACTGTAGCCTGTCGAGGAGCAAACAAACTCTGGATCATAGCATGTCCAGGATGAGTGACTAGCCCAATGTCTCGTTAGCTGGTGAAGAAGGAGGACATGAAATGCAGTGCAGGAAAATTCGCGGATCAAATTATCCAATGCAGCATTCCCTTAGCGACTGTGAAAAAACGCGAAAAACCTTCGGTCTGATTGGTCGGGTCCGGAGGTTTGGACCCGCGACCTCCCGAATGCGACCACAGACGTTACCGCCTGAGCCATCTCGCTCGGCTGTATGTGGTTATACATATACTGAAAATTTACGGTTTATTCTGCTTATTTGTTCAATATGTAATTAAGGAATGGCTAAAATATCACCAGCAAAGATTAACTTTTCAAAATGAAATGAAATCTGATTTGCGGGTACCAAAGAAATCATTTTCGCTTATTATTCAGATCGAAACACTATCTTAATCTCAGATCGGCTGAGTATTAAATATAGATTTTCGGAATTAATTATTACTCTTGCGCAGAAACCTATTTGGAGAAATAATGCTGAGTATCGTACATTTTAAAATGAGAACTTGTTTTGTTTTGGTTTTAGAACGCCTTGGCGCAAAAGAATGTTTTCGCATTCTGTTTTAGGTACAGTTGTATGCAAGAAAGGTGGCCCATGTAGGAAAGGGGCGATTTCATTTGGTAATGAAATGTCTAGCTCCGCCTTCTTCTAACGTTACCCTTCTCTCCTCACTCTAGCCACTTGATTGACAAGTTACTTACTTCACAACAAAGAATGGGTGGAGGGTAACACCGCCAATAAGTTGTCTATGTTTTTGCTGCAAGCATGATCATAATATGTACTAAGGTTATTTATTAACAACGCATTTTGAGAAACAGGATCATATGAGTTTAGACATATACTACAGTAATAATAATAATAATAATAATAATAATAATAATAATAATAATAATACTCTGAAATATGTCGTTACTATAAATATATCATCGTCCATATATTGTGGTATCTAAATGCTTATCGACCAAAGTAGATAAATTAAAAGGGCATACAAATAACAGCCTCCACAAACAGAACTCGGTTTTTAGAGGTATGTCACACAATTCAGCAGCTCTTGCGGCGCATTTGAAGGTGGCAATAATTTTAGACTTCTTTTTTATGCCTGCTTCAGAAGATACGTTTCACATTGTGCATTTAACAAGTTTGAGTTAGTTCACCTCTCCTTTTTAACACAAGGCTATTCCTCATCGCTCGTTTTCTCGGAATATAATATCATTCACTAGTTCCGTTTTCTTTCTTGGAAGTTGTTTCAAGATAGTCATAGAGAGAAGTGACCAAGGCTGGGTGGAGTCCAATTTTAAATAAATGTGGAAACTTTGGAGACGAAAAATCACTACTACGATATAATTGCTGCTGGTATAGGTGAGTATGTTTAATACAAGATAGTGAAGCTTACCTATGTACCATTACCTAATATGGCTTTAACAAATTAAGATGCAAAGGCTTTCCCTGTCTTAAAAAAGCAATATATCACCGTATACAAGAGAGATTTATAATAGACGGGAGTTATTTTATTCAAATGCTGACATATCGCAAATGAAGATAGTATACGAACAAATGTGATTTGTCGTTGTGCACTATAGCCAAGAAAATTTCCATTCTGTGCTAGTTCCTCTGGTCAGCCAGATCCCAACATGCCAATCTCCTTCTTGCTGGATTAAAGAATTTTTTTGTGAATTTAATTCTTCGCTGCTTCTCCAACTCTCTACATTTCGTCCAAGTGTGTACCTAACCTTCATCCCTCACACAAAATGGATAGATTCTCTTCCAAATCATCAGTTATTTTCTGTGCCTTCCAGTATAAGCAACGCAATCTTTCTTTTCTTCCTAAGGCCAATAAGTATATAAATATACTCACACTGCATTTCTGAAGAACTCGTCAATCAGACTAGATATTTGCAAGATTCTTCTCTGATTACAGGAAATCCGTGATATATGTGTATACCTTGAAATGTCTGAATTAATATACATCATAAATAAGATTTTTAAAATTATTGCGAGTAGAAAAAATTTACTAACTTATACTTTTCTTTGTGTTCACAAACATTTTTAGGTTTGTTAGCTTTTACCCACGGCTTAGCCCACATAACAACTCGTTTGCATTTTATCAGTGATGCCTACATCAGTTTCATAGGTCTCTAAACCACATATGCAGACGTTCAAACCTATCTCTGAAACACTTGCGGGAAATTCTAAAGTATAGTTCTGGCTTCTTGATGGTCTAACATAGTTAGGCTCTTCAAATAAAAATCGAATGTGTTATATTAGCACAACTTTCTCTATCCACTCTTCCACGAAATCCCCTTACAAAAGCTTATTTTTCTATCCACTTCCTGTTAATCGAGATAAAAGTTTGGAGAAATGGTTTCATTACAGGTTCCGTTATAGGTATGAGAGATGCAACATAGATATTTTAAAAAACTGATTTGTTACATTCACATGACTTTCTCTGTGCACTGTTCTTTATTTTTACTTTCTCTACTACGTATAGTAAGTAGGGGAAGTAGTGTATTCCACCCAAGAATTCGATACCGAAATTTCACCGGAAATATATGTTCTGAGACCCCGTGAATCCAAAAAAAGCATTTTTGGAAACATGTCCGTGTGTGTGCCTGTGTGTGTGTGTCTGCGTGTGTGTCTGTCTGTGAATAGCATAGCTCAGAAACGAACAGTCGGATAAACACCAAACTTAGTATTTAGGTTCAGTATTTCCAGAGATGCGACACGAAGGTTTTCAAGAAAATCCCCAACCCTAGATTACCGTTTACATGGAACATTTTTCGAAAATTTTAAGTTTCTCAATACTGGCTCTAACGATTTTGATTAAAATATCATATTTTCATGACAAATAAAATGTATATCTTGAATTTTCTGGGAATGTCTCCAAAAGTATTCTTCATTGTGAACGACTTTTGCATAACTGGTAAACCGTAAGAGATAGACAAAATTTTACTAGACAAAAAATGTAGATCGCGTTAAAATACAAAATTTATGTCATATACATTTTATCCATTTTCGAGATACTGCTTGCTATTCCCTTAAATTTTTCAATACTTATTTTCTCAAATTGGAATTCGTTATTAATTTTTTGTCTTGGATATACAAAGAGTATTAATCTGTGGCAAAGAGAATGGAGCTGCACATAGCAACCATCTATTAAGAGAGATGTCTATGCTTAAAGGCTACTGTATTTCTATATTGCCGTTGCAAATACAAAATAAGGAGAACATAGTACGCCTTAAGCGATAGTCAAATATTTTTAGTACTGGTCGATATGTGTAAAATGTAATTCTCTTTGCATGTCAAAAGATCGTTTCTGCAAATGTTTATCTCGATTAATATGAAATAGATGGAGAATAAGATTTTGTAAAAATAGTTTGTACGAGAGTAGAGAAAGTCATGTGACTGTAACACACCAGACTTTTATGTAAAATCTACAATCTGTTCTTGCCAAAGTTGAATCTTCTATTGAAACTAATTAACTAAAAGGTTTTGTAAAAAGTTTAATTACACATTCGTTATAGGCATAAAGCGAAATGACAAAGCGAGAAACAACTGAGGATTGGTGGTACTTCAAAAAACGGAATGACAAAGTATTAAAGAATTCAATCAATATGGATATCTTGGACATGGCCGATGCCACAAAAAAATTTATTTGAAATAAATTGTACATTTTAAAGAGATTTATATATTTTGTGTAGTAAACCCTTTCTATTTCTTATGATTTGCTGGTTCTATTGAAGTCCTTTTTGTATAAATTTTGAGAATTTCACAGGCCATTTCCATATAATTCAGGATATACGCTCTGTTTCTTATGTAAATGTCTTAAAATATGGCATTGTAAACTACATTTCACAGCCGGTTTTTATAAAATAAAAAAATTCGGAAAATGTTCTATGTAATAAATAATTTGGGGTGTGGGATTTTCTTGAAAATATTCTTATGACCTCTTTGGAAGCACTGAACAAAAATATTAAGTTTGGTGTTTGTCCAACATTTCCTTTTTCTATTATGCTACTCGGAGACGTGCACACAGACACACGCACATACAAACCTTTTTAAAATGATTTTATGGATTCAGTGGATCTCAAAACATTTATTTCGGTGAAGTTTCGACATATAATTTTTAGGTGAAATCTAATACTCCATCTACTTACTAGGTACGTGGTAGAGTAAGTAAAATTAAATAGCCGAAGCGCCTCAAGACAGTTGACAATTTTGAATTTGTTTTGGAAATTTTAAAATAACCAATCCCTGAATGAAGTGAACAACTTATTGCTCAATAAGATCAAAATGACCATTTTTAAATATGTCAGCTCAGAATTTGAATGCAGATAGGCCATGTCCGTAATATTTTAATGTAAAATACGTTTTTAAAAGTAAGGTTATAGTACATGTTTATTTACCGTCATAAAAGGAGCTGCTTCGAGGGAGGGGGGAAGCAGATAAATGTTTCATTTTTTTAAGATCGCCCTCGTTTATGTAGGCTATCATGGTTAATTAGAGTAGACAATCTAATCAAATCACCTCAAGTAAAAATACTTAGGAACACTACACAAGACAGGATGATGAACAAAACCATAAAACTTGAGCGTTTAGAACTTAGTCGTAAAATTTAAATTTAATATTTAATAATTTTTAAATACGGTGTAATTGCAAAACAACAGTCTAATATTTATTGTCAGAGCAGTAGGTTGCTGCCATAGGTATAATCGGTGGAATGCAGATAAAATAATTCACAGGCGTTGTAAACATGATTAGTATTGTACACGTTTAAGAAACTCGGTTCTACACAACAGAACTAGCGAATAGTTATGAACGGATGTAATAAAATTCATTAAGATAACTGCAAATTTAGTGATAGCATTCAGAAGCATGTGTGCACGCTACGGTATAGGTAATGATATAAGGTAATGTATTTGCATATAACAAGCGCAATTAGCTTATAAGAATACTGTATAAACGAAGTATGAACTCACTCGAGAAACAGAATAAATGTAAATTAATGCTACAAAGCTCATTAAAACCTCGGTGTTAATATTTAACTGTTCATATTAAGATTTAACATATGTGCATATATCTAGTTGCTCATTAAGTCTACTATACAGGTAATACATGTTATTACAGATACAGCACAATATATTTTAAAGGTAATGTAAAGTCATACAAGTAAAATAATGTACCCGTATTATCAGCTTAATTGTTTTTATTTATTCCACAGATTTAACCTTATTTTACAACTTGTAGTTTTTTAATTTTAAAATAATTCAATTAGTATAAATATTTACATTTTACAATGTGGTGAATGATGAATGTGGTGAATGAAGTTTACAAAATACTTTTAGCAACATCCACTAATAATTTTATGCATTGGTTTTAAAAATTCTATATTACATTGGTTTAAATGAAGTTTCAAACAGTATCTTCTGCACATGAACAGAGGACAATTAAAGCGCAGATGTTCTATTGTTTCTCACATGGACAACCACCATCCTTTTCTATGTTAATGTGAAATGGTCGGAAGTACATGTACCAAATTTGCCGTGACTAGAAATAAATTGTGCCAGTATAAAATCAGGGAAGAATACTTTACATTTTAGGCCACCGTGTATATAACGGAAAAATATATTTATTGTTATTGAGCCGTTATTGCTATTTATCCTGTATTAATTCCGTGTATTTATCGTCTGCAGTTTTTACTCTAGCTTAAGTCTTGATAGTGAACATTTGTAGTAGGCATAATTATCATTACTGGAACTTTCTTCTTTTACAAGAATATCCGCCCTTTCATTCTCAACATTTCCGATATGTCTTCTTATCCATGAAAACGCAGATATGCTTATCATAAGCTACGATTTTTGACCTAATTCCTATGGTTATTGGATGTAAATCATAATTATATTTATCTTCAATTGAGAGTAAGGCATCTTGAGAATCTGAATATACATAAGATTTTTTCTTTGCATATTGCTGTAAAAATTTCTTTATCTTCTGAGTAGACAACAAAAGCACATCCAACAATGTCATAAGCATAATTAGTAGTACACTAATGAAGAAGTGGTTCAAATTGAATGAGTATTTTACAGGATACCTTCAGGCAGATATTGCTGTTTCATTTCCTCTTTATATTTAGCGTAGATAATACCTGAGCTGTTTGACACACAGCTGAATGCTTTTCTCGCTAATGAATAGGACCCAGAAAACTCATTAACTTCTGAATAGAGATTAATGCTAATTTCACAAATATCTCTGTTTATATAGCAAGGAAGAAATCAACTATCAAAAATGTAATTTTTGAACTGAAAAAAGTCAGCAACAGTTTCGCTTGGGTATTTTAAGGGGTTACAGAGATAAATATGTATGAAATAAGAAAAGATAATATTTGTGAAAAATGTAACTTAAGATATATATTTATGAACAAGACTAGTGACTCACCAATTTAAAATACCCTGCATTAGGAGCAAAATTACCCCAAATGTACTGTATTTTAAAAGCAGAGCGTTTCTATTCCTTTTAAGCTCAAAAGAAGGGAAAGATCCAAACTTAGTGTATTTAAGTCAGTTTGTGGCAAGTTAGCGCATATTGTCAGGTAATATATAGCTAAAGATAATGTGAAATAAATGTTAGATAATATTAAATTACTAAAATAATTTGCGCAATATTCGGGCATTCAAATATTTCAAAACTATGAATTTTGGTATCTCCACACGCTGTATGGATTATCGTATAATCAAACTACGAGGCGTGTAAGTATCCTTTTAATATTTTGCCACTGCAGCGCTGTAGTCGCGAGTTTGAGCATGCACAATCACTTTCTCCATTCATTACGAAGCCAGACGCAATTGTGAACGATCTTCAAACTGTGTTTCCTGTTGTTAGAGCGTTCAAATTGTTCAATGGTTCAAAACAATTCAACGACCCGCCGACTGTGAAGTCAGATCAGTGATTCGTCTTTGAATGCGAGAAATGTTAGGCCAGAAAGATTCATCGACAATTGTGTGAGGTTTATGGGGAAACAATAACGAGTCACAATGCCCGCCCACACACATAAAACAAACTCAAGATCTGATCGCATCATTTGGTTGGAAACAATTCCACCACACTCCCTACAGTCCGGATTTGGCACCAGGCGATTTTCATCTAAAGAAATTCCATAGAAAACATTTCAACGACGATGATGTTGTGAAACTAGAAGTGCAGACTCGGTTTCATCGCAAGCGGCACCATTCTTTGATGAAGGTATACAAAAATTGCTTTCTCACTACGACAGGTGCTTAAATAACGGCGGTGACCATGTGGAGATGTAGCGTAAGGTAGTAATATAGCGAAGTATTTGGAAAATAATATTGTGTTATTTTTTAAAAAATTATCGGTACTTACTTTAAAATCACGCCTCATATCTTTAATACATTCTACTGTTCATAAAAAAAATGTTCGTTCTCTTATGTTTCCCTAGAAATAATCTCCGGTTAAGCAATAAGGGCTCAGCTACATGCAAGATACGGATTCAACAACCAGCTTTTTATAACACAAACCGGCTTTATATTCGAAAAGAACATAGACGGGGCTTCCTTAGAAAACTTAGTTACAACACTTAGCGATACTGCTAAGGAAAAAAATTGTTTGACAGAAAATGTACGCTTTAAGGAGCGTACTAATGAAATACAAGCTGCATGTGTCTCTTCTACCTTCATAATTATGTTCTATTCACTGCAAATTCAAAATAACGCAATACCAGTATGTCAAATATATATTTAATCAAAACCGTATGAAATTAAATTGAGTTTTGTTATGGACGTTGTTTAACTGCTATGGTTCTTAGCTATTCTATATTGGGCGTGAAAGATCGGAAAATTTGCTCAGAAGCCTCTTTCTCAGGCTTGAGGTTCTTTTTCGGCTGTACTTCCCTTCCGAAGGAAGCCATGCTAAGGATTTTTACGCCCAAAAAATCCATCGCCCTCCGTCGGGCTAGAAGAACCTCGGGAATTAGAGGATACACTAAAACAAAGCAAATTTGTTGTTTGAATTACACACAATTTTTTATATGCTTGTAACTCGACTATAAATGTTTTCTAGGTTAAGAATGAAAGTTTTTATTTATCCAACTGTTCAAGAGAGACAAACACACACAACTTATTATTCATGGATCCTCAAAAACTACATTTTCGATTAAATATGGGTATCGAACTTCTTGTATATCCTCTGTCTTTACTGGTTGGGCGGTAGGGTAAATAAAAATACTTCCAAAAGATCTAAAGATATAGGTAGTATTTACATAGGTACGTTAGGTTCTGTATTGAATATTTTCATGATTTATCTATGCAGGTAGAAGTGCGTTCGAGTACTTTATACTCCACCAAGAAAGCGTACAGCCACCAATCAGCAATCAGCAATGGTGGCCCGATGCAAACAGAGGCAAGGTCGCCGGTCTACTTCAAGGAGTGAGGTTGCTGGAAATAGTGTATTTGTTCGCTTCCTTGTGTAATGAAATGGTGGACAGGAACAGTTCCTGGACTGACTACTGAAGCAGTTGCATTTGAAACGTATTGGTGTCATTATGACTGAAAATGTGTGTGTTTGCTTAGAGAAAGCAAACATATTGTGTCAATCGTAATGCAAGTTTTAGTTTCCTTTATGCTGTCCTTGCTATTTTATTACATAATTTGAATGTCTTTATCGCTAAAATAACATTTTAAAATTCTTCTTTCCCTGCTCGAAAATAATTAAGATTTGATATGTCTAAATTAGGGTTCAAATGTGTATTTATTGTAAGGATGTTAAATGTTTACGTATTTTGAATCTTGGTGAAGGATAAAGAGGTCTGCGCACAACTGTATTATAACAATGCTACATTATTAATGTTCAAATTTTTGGAGATAACTTTATACATTATCACAACATTAATAAAACTCGGCTAATCCTAAAAAGCTTACTAAAGGACGTAATTTATTCCCCATTGTTTTAAATGCATTATACATTCCTTTAAAATGAATTTGTCTCTGAAATCTACACTTGTGTTATCTGTACACCGCTGTGTTGGGTCATCGGCAAAGACACCGGAAACGCACCCGGACATTCATAAGTATAAGTACACCTCTTCTTTTGTTCATACTTCCCCACCATCGCTGACGATGAACATGGACCACAATATTCACATTAGTTTTAACTTATTAATATATCAAATGATTAAAGGCCTCATATTCTATAAATAGTCGCATTCAAGGCACCTATTAAATAAGATAATCCACAAAACAAGCTCAGCGCCGGTGAAATTACTAGATACATTTATAATTTTCGCTAAACGGACCAAGGACGGTAAAGATATTTAAGATAGAGAAATAAGTAGAAAAATGTCTAAGTTTTTTTTTCAGAGCCAAATCTATAACACTTTTTAAAATATAAGACAAAGAAACAAACGTGAAAATTGTAGAAGGATAAATAAATCTATTAATTATAAAATATAAAATATGCTGTCCAATCATTAAATCTGTAGTGATAGTGTTAACTGAGACACACATAAGTAAAGAAAAATTGATTTAGAATAATTAGGGCACTATGGATAAAGCTTTAAAATAAAAAATAATATGGAAATGAAGAGAATTTAACCTAGAAACTCGTATAACATTTATATATAGGTACTTAGAAAAATTATTTGATAGAGTGAATGCTACCGATATGGAATATAATATATCAAAAGGCTTTCCACCAAATTTAGCACAAAGTATGTATAAGAAGTAGGTATATATAAAGATGCCAAACTTGTAATTGAATTGAATAGAAAAGCAGTAAATGAAATTGTACAAATATGGAAAAAGATTGTTTATGAGAAAAGTAAATTAGGACAAAGTCGAACATAATATTCTTCTATTTGTATATTATGTACATAGTTTTAATTGTTGGCAAGGAGAATAAGCTACAGAAAGCAATATATCAGTTGAATAAAACATGTAAGAATATAAAATCTCCTTGGGTTTCGAGACTATTTAAAGCACTGAAAGCAACAGAAGCTTTTACTTGGGTGGCTCTCCCCGCACGACCTCCATCCCTTATCCTAGGAAGATTGTCCTCACTATGGCTTCGAAGTCTTCCTCCCCGTGTTGGGATCTGTGAAGGGCAAATTTGGGTGGATGGGAGAAGAGTTAAGTCATAATTTACCTAGGTTATCGGATGTAAGGTAAATCAAGAGCTCATGTGGGCAAGATCGTGAAGTTAATATGCCTTACGTATGGGTGCCAACTTGAAGTAGTTTTGTTCTTGGAGTTCATTTATTTATTTAGCTCCACGTATGGACGTCAAATTTGAAGTAGTTTGTTTGTTACGTAATATACTGATTTCGAGATGTATTTTTGTTGTTACGCTCCAAGTTTAAAAAAAAATTATTAACTTTGTTATTAAACTGGTTCTATAGATATTATTTATGTTTGTTTTTGCCTCGGCTGCTTCAGTTTTATTTAGAGACACATTTCTCTTAATCAGGACGTGGTGCGACAAGAATGTGGGCTTACACAGATTTTAAGTTTAAATTCACTTCTTTTTATTAATCCTTGACACAAATTAAATAGCACTAGACTGATATCAAGAGCTGTGAGATTCTTTTATTTAATACTTGCACTTTGTTAACGCCTATACTTAATTTTCGTTTCACATGAATGCGTAATATTTCTTTAGAGAACACATCTTCCATCCGGTTAATACCAAGGTCCTCAGGCAACTGAACATATTTCAACCGTCCAAACCCGTAAACTTCTGTATTTCAAGTCTCTGATTGGCTAATCCTAGTCCAATAGAATACCTGCATTTAATTAAAGTTTTTTCTGGCTGTTGATTGGCTATTTTTAAACTGTCACAAAATTTATATGATTGCTGCCCTAATCATGACTAGTAGCATTTAAACCCTCAAACTCATTATTGCCTCAGGTTACCTCATTTTTACCTCATTGTTAGCATCGTTAAACTTATTATTCTCACAGCTCTTACATTATTAAACTACGTAATGCATTCACATAACATTATTAAACATGTTTACAGTAATATAAGCATTTGCAGTGACTGTTACATACATTTTTATAAATTATTAAATGCATTTTGTTTTAAGGCGGGCTGTTATTGAATTTACATATTATATAATTTAATTGAAATTATGCAAGTGTTAAAAATACTGCCTCAATCGCTAGGTCCTTGAAGTAGGTCTGTCCTTCACCGCGATTGTGAAGGTGTATCTACCCGTTACCCGTCAGGGAAAACGCTACCAGCTGCAGCTATGAGATATGCAGAATGAGAGATTTGGGGAGACCGAGGAAAAAATGGCATCGGAACAGTCTGTACTGCCTAATCCTTGAAGAGCAGAATAAAAAAGAATACAATATAATGATCTCTAGGAATACGAAAAGGGTAAAAGATGTCCTGTAAAAAGTAAAGCTTTATTAGAAGACAGCATCTTAGAACAAATGTCACACTTCCAATATCTTGGTTGTGATTCAAACATAAAAATCTGATGTGTTACATTCACCTGACTTTCTCAACCCTTTATAGTTTATTAGTGGGTATATAAATTTATATTACTAAATTTTATTTTTCTTCAGATAAACCTTTCGGAAAATAGCGGCATTACACATTTCATTATAGATACAAAGAGGATAGCGATAGTCAAATGTTTTAGAAGCAGCTGCTACACACTGGCCTTAAAATTCCATAATCTTTCCATGACATTGAGAGAAACAATTAAAAATCGTCAGGACTTTAAAAGAATGGCGGCTTAATATTGAACAATTCGAGCCATTAATAACGGATATTTCGGAAGTTATTGAAAATAAATTGTGTGTTTTAGATAGATCTATATTTCTTGTGTAGTACGTTTTCGACTATTATTTAAGTTCACAAGTTATATGAGATTATACAATATTCCTTCCGATTGAAGAAGACTTCAAAGGGTACTTAAATAAAATTGTTTGTCATGTAAATATATTTAATATATTATATTTTAATCAAATTCGTTGGAGTCAATTTTTAGAATGGAAAAAATTCCGAAAAATCTTCCATGTAAGGTGTAGATTGGGATTAGGCATGTCGCATCCTTGGAAGATAATGAACTTAAATACCAAGTCTGGTATTTATCCGACTTTTTGTTTATGACTATAGTGCTCACAGACACAAAACATACATGGACTTTTTATAAAAAATGCTATTGTTGGATTCAGAGATCTCACAACGTATATTTCAGGTGAATAGATATTGAATTTTTGGGTGGAAAACAATACGTCCCCTAATTCTCGCAGTAGAGAAAGTTAAAATTACAAGCAATATATGGAATAATTAAACGAATCTTTAAAACTAAAGTAAGAACATAAAAATAACTTAAGATTCTACTCTAGTCTTTGCAGTACTAGTAATATAAATGAAAGTGAAAGATGGATCACCGAGAAGAAAAATAAAATTAAAACACAAGCCGCTAGGGTGTTCATCTTCAGGCTGTACGAGGAAAGAATATATACAAAATGAGCCAATTAGAGAATATTTACAGTTCTCAAGAAAATAGAAGTTTATATTGAAAATTTGGTTAGAAACCTACAACGAATGCCGAAAGAAGCCCTATAGTAAAGCTCAAGTGGAGAAAATCGACTGGACCCAACAGATATGAGTGAGAGTATAACAGGCATAATCCTAAACAGTGAATAATAATAATGATAATAATAATAATAATAATAATAATAATAACAACAACATAAAGAATCATTTCCGAATCTCTCTTGTATTGATATGGTCGAATTTGTTTCAACGACATTAAATAGAAAATAGGAAACTCCGGTCTACGTTACTTCGAGCACCTCATATGTAATTTAACGACTTTTTAATCGAATACTCGCAATTATTACCTGAAATTGCAGTATGGCAGAGCTTCGTTTAGTCACTAGTATAATTTATTATTCACTGCACTGTCCAGGGTTTTACAGCATTGTCTTCAATGTATGCTACTTATTTAGAAAATGTTGTTTTAAAATTAAATTAAACATTTCGCAACAAAGAGGAAATTCTTTTGCAAGGTCTACCTTCTAAGGGATGTCAAAGAATTTATTATTTTAATAGACTGTATAATATATAATAATAGTATACATAAATGTGCTACGTTAAGGCAGCCTGTCACGAAAAACAATAAACGATGGAAAATCATTTTTAGGATTTTCTATTAATGTACATATAATATGATTCGATTGGAACATTTTGATATATCTACTTCTATCACAGTGCAAAACTGAAACCATCATGGGACAATTTAAAACATTTTACCATAATATTAATTTTTCATTATATTCGTATAAACATTTAATGAATCCCAAAATTGCTATTATAGTTCTAAAAGAATTAGCATACTTCCCAATTTAGAATCGATTCTTCTCCGTTTAAAATTCTTAGACACCTCTTAATAGTTAAAACGTTTCTTACGATGCACTTTTTAAATCATTTCTGTAAAACTTTACAGGCAGCCACCTATGTACACCAGTTGAAGCGTACTGTATACTTTTTCTTCCAAGATATATGTCATCTTTTACTGGGTTTATAAGTTCAAATATGTCATCGTTATCACCATCATCATCATCCTTCAAGTATTAGGCACTTTCGCCTGTTCCGTCTTCACAGTGCTAGGACCATTTCTTCTTCGGACGTTCAACGTTTAAATATATGAACATAACTTTTAAAAATTTAATAATATATGAAAACAAAGAAAAATATAAAATACATGTTCCCTGTTCGACATTAAATATGAAATTTAATAATATAAGATTGAACATTTAATGGTAATGAGAATTTTTGCAAAATTATTGAAATATTTATTTTAAAATGTGTGGTTTTGGAAATCGTTTCTGTTACAGCTGAGTCATTTTATACCAACGTCCTCATAAGGTGCGTAATCCAAGGTACAAAGAATAAAAACAATATGTTTAAAACCAAAACCTTTTTGCAATTCACCGAAGAGTTTGCTTAAAATAAAATGCTTAATTTTTGTATTGCTCTTTTAATTACATACAAAATAACACTGCCATTTCGACAACCTGGGAATATGAGTGCGTGTCTCAAACTATTGTAAAAGGTAGAAGAGTGTGGGACCTTGTTATGCCATCTTTTTTCGGTAAATAAACTTCAATGAAGTGCAATGGCTGACAGTTATTCTGTTAACTTTCCAAAATGAAATAAACATGTTTCTAATTTATAAAAAGCAACAATCTTAAAGATTAAGTTGTTTCGATAAAAATATTTGTGTTACATTCACATAGCTTTCTCTACTTGCTATCGTTTATTTTAATACAGCAAACTATTCTTACGAAAGCTTATTTTTGTCTACTTCATATTGCTCGAGATTAACCTTTGCAGAAATAGTTTCGTTGCATATTTCACTGAAGGTACAAGGGAATAGAGGAAACCGAAGAGATAGATGTTTAAAATTTGGAGGCTGTATGCTAGCCTAAAAATTCTATACTCTTTCCATGACAACTGGAGAAACAACTGAATTGCGATACCACTTTAAAAGTGTTGAAAGAGTGAAACCAATAACAACGTACATCTCGGAAGTGACCGATGCCACAAAAAAGATTTCCGAAACAAATTGTGTGATTTAAACAGATCTACATTTCTTGAATGTGCCTTTTTGTCTCTCTTATGTTTTACCAACTATACAAAATTATATAATAGTCATTCCAAATGAGGACTTTACAGGCTATACCCAGAAAATTCATGAAATTTCTTGTGTAGCATTTTTTGAAGATACTGAAAAATATCAAGTTAGCTATTTATCGAACACTTTGTTTTTGAGTTATCCGTTCACACCTACACACATACACACAACACGGTTTTTTATATCTTTTTTTTATTAAGGGCTCCTCAAAACATGCAATTACGGTGAACTCTCGACGTCTACATTTTGGGTGGAATGATAGTAAAGAGAAAGTTAAAAGGAAGTGACTCCTTCTAATACTTGCTTAGATAGCAATTCATTAGTCTAAAGGTATGTAGTAATCTGGTTTTACAAATGATCGCTTCAATAGCTTGTTCTACGTGAATAAAGATATCTACTTGCAGTTACACCGCTGTTGCACTTACTTGTGCATCTTTACATGTTTCACAGCGCAATATGTTAGTAGCTTGTTCAGGAAAGAAAAGAAAGAAGGTTCTTAAAGGGGTCAGGGGTCATCACGGTACGGAGGGGAACTCAAGATCTCAAATAAAGGCCAAGTGCCTCTTACCCATTCAGAGAGATTCGGCCCTCACAACAGGTGAGAGCACATATGCCACGTTTTCAGGTTGACCCATAGGTGCTTCCTAAATGATCTGTAATAAATGGCCTATTTAGACGTACATACACACATAACTTGGCTTCAATCCATGCGTTTTCCAAACGAAAACAAGCTAAGAAAAAACCTATCTCTTAAGAATAGCCACGAAGTGTGTCATTTTGCCTTGCATTAATACGCCTCGAGCTTCCTTTAAATTTTACATTTAATCCTAGAAAGCTGAACCTTACAAGTTCGAAATGCCATCTATTATTGACCTTTAACAGGGAAGGTTACAGACTTAATTTAAACACCTATGCGACTAAACGTCCTACGCCGTGGCACAGTGGGCTGGAACGTAGTGACCTGGTTACCGGCCACGGCATACACCCTGGTTTCAATCCCCTCCGTGGATTTTAAGTCCCGGGTATAGGAGCGATGTCAACTCAGCATCGTGAGGAAAGTGACGAGCACCGATAGGCAGCGATCCCGGCCTCTAGGGCCAACATTCCGGCTGGGGGAAGCGTGATGCTGGCCACATCTCTTTCCCGTATCGGATGGATGATCGCCCACCTCTGCCGTGCGTATGTGGGCGTGAGGCCGGCAGTCGGGTTGGCAGGTCAAGGCCCTGCATGCGCCGTCGCACCATGGAGTTTAGTTTTATGACTATACATCTGAATACGGTTTTCATATCTGGACATTAAGACTAGGAATGTATGGGGGTAATTTTAGAGGATAGCATATGAATATGTCTTTGATTTTAGAGTGAGAATACATGTGATAGAAAATCAAGATACAAAATGTGCAAGCTTACAATGAATGTTGGAAAGAAAAACTGTCAACAAAAACAGAAATTATGAAGCTTAAATGAGAAAGTATTTTAGGATTTATAAAGATGGTTACCCTTAGCATGCAAAGAGAAAATTGCGATCTATTAAAAAATTTGTTATCGAGATTTCACAGGAAATATCATTTTGAGGTCCGTAAATAAAACATGCCAATTTTAGGATAAGGTTCACATATGGATCTCCTTGTGCGTCACTCAAAAACAGGAGGCAGGAGAAATAAGGGTGGGGTGTGCGTATTTAAGATCAACGTTCTTCTGGATGCAAGGCGAATAGACTCACTTCCTCAGTTCCAAAGTTTTACATTGGAAATATATTATTATTATTATTATTATTATTATTATTATTATTATTATTATTATTTCTCTACTGCTTAGATAGTAAGTAGCGGAAATATTGCGTTCCACCAACATTTCACTGTCGGTGCATGCTTGAATCTAAAAGAGGAAATTAATTTTAAAAAAGGGTGCTTAGTTTTATGAATAGCATAACTCAAAAACCAAAAGTTCAGCATCTTCCAAAGACGCGACACGAAGATTTTCCAGTAAATACCCAAAAATAAAACTGAAAAAATGCTGGTTATTTTCGATTTTATCAAAAAATTTCTCCAGCGAATTTAATTAAAATATCATATGTTTAAAATGTTTGCATATCTAATAAAATGTTTATCTTAAATTTTCTACAAATATCCTTTAAATTCCTCTTCATTCTGAATGAAGATATGTGCATATCCAAATAAATGTATAAAATCCGAGCTCCCTAGTACACTCATTTCTTGGTTACATATTGCTCTGCTGCGTAATTAATGCAATAGCTAAAACTAAGCAAATGTTAACGGATCGTTTAATTATTACCAAGAACCTTGGAAATTTTACGCACGACTGCTGGCACAATGCAGCATGAACTTCAAATGATGATATACATAGTCGATTACAAAAGTAATTAAATTATATATAGCGAGCTCACAGCTCACGTAGGCCGGGATTGCTTTCCAAGAACATACTTCAGAAAGGTTGCTTGAATATGGTAGATTCCAACAGGCGACAAGTCTGGAACTCATCCCCGCATTTGTCCCATAAGGGCACGTAGGCAAATTGTGTTCAAAAAATTAAATTGTTTCTAAAATTTGTGTTTGATCGACTATACATTTAAGAACATGCCTATCTTCCATTTCTAAATTCATTTTTAAATAACCTGACAATGTAACTATGCCACGCCATTTTTTCAGATCATACACAAGCTGTACTTTTGTTTGTATGTTTATGTCGTTATTCCATAAAATTGTAAACTTTTTCAATATTACACATTTTTTATAATATGTGAACTCAAAAAACACTGTTTAGAATGAAATAATAATTAAAAAAAGGAGTATAGTAAGAGGCTTTGAAAACTTACAAAACTTGACCCACACAGGTACTTCTCCCTACCCTGCATTTTCCAGACATAATGTTACTTATATATGATAGGCAAGAGTTGCTTGTAGGCCTGGGAGGGAGAAGGAAGGAAATCGAGCTAGAATAACAGTTTTTAATGCGAGAAAAATTCATTACCAGAGAAAACGGAAACAAAGGTGGGAAAGTGCAAGCTCTTCTTGGTTTATTTTGGTAATGCTAATGCTGTTGCTGATTGGATAAATTGAAATTAACCCAGGCCCAACGAATGGCTAACAAATTTATGGTAAATTATGATACTGAATTATAGAAGGGAAGATATAGGTAATTAAATAAATAAATTACAGTAAGATAAAGAAATAATTGCAACAAATAATTTCTGTATACTAAATCAATGTATAACGGATTGAATTGAAATATTTGTCCGAGGGTAGCGTCATTAGTGAGCTATGTTAAGCAAAGTCATTAGCAACACCGAAGCAGCGAACGCGTTAGTATAAAAGTTGCAGTTAGGGGGTGAATTAAATACGTCTGAATAGTCGCGTAGACAGAAATTCTGTAGAAGAGAAAGAGAGATGCCGTCTAGTAATAGTGTCACATACGCATACTTAAGAATTTTGAGACTAGAGCGCATACGAAGGATGATAGTAGCGGAGTAATGCGTAGGCGAGCTTGAGTTAATACCTATATAATTGCATGCAATCTAAATCAGAGACACTCTCTTCGTGCATACATTCCTTACACTGGATACTTGTGACGACTCTTGTGTTACTTGAAGCGCCCAGTGACGCACTTGTATGAGTAAGATTTAGCGGTAGCCCCGAGGGTTTTGCCGGTAAGCATTCTCGGCAACTTGGGCTTCTAGTTCCTTTTATTGTGGAAACAGTTATTTCAAGCCGTAAAATTGATAGTGCAGAAGTTAGCAGGTATAATTTTTACTTCGAGTGCTACGATTCATAATCAGTTTCATCCTTTTTTTTTCCAGGATCGACAACTCGCTTCCTAGCTCAAGTATTAGATCACATTAAATTTGTCAGTCACTTTAAACTGGTGTTATCCTTTCACACCGGTCCACACATACCCTGAGAGAAAGATCTCTTACTAAACCACTGTAGCAGCCGGTAGAATATTAACAGCAGATATTAAGCAAAGGGTACGGCTTCAAAAAAGTGACGGACCATCGCTCGGTGAAAAACAATTGGCGCCTCATCGTGGTGCAATGCATCGTCAATTGGAGGAGATTGAATCGCTCTTAGACATCTTTGAAGGAGAGGTAAAGACTGATATAAGAGAGTGCAGGAAAAGACTAACACCATTGGAAAATATGGTGCAAGGGAATAGGAAATTAAATTTAATAATGGAATAATTTAGATGGCGAAATTTTAATTAGAAAAGTTTTTACTGTAGAAGGTGAAAATATATAAATGGTGTAGGAAATTATTTAGTAAAAGTGAGAGAGAAATGGGCAAGAATAACAAAGAGGGACAGTGAAGGAAGAGGTGTATTGCAAGAATAATGGGTGGTTAAATATAAATAAGGATGGATATATAATATAAGTGTGATGATTAACAATACACAGATAATTTGGAGTTGTATATATTAGGACTAAATATATTCATGAAAAAACTTTATAAAGGCAATATTGAGAGTAGACAGAAAGACTTTTATATTTATTTTAGTTAGAATTATAATTTGTATTACACGTTATTTTATGTAACCATAGCTTTACGATTGTATTTATTTGGAAAATAAATTCAAATTCAAACATACAGTACGCCCTGCATTAAGTATAACAACAAATATGGTAAGCAGAGCTTAATAGACAACAAATCTTGTCTAGAACACAACCCCGTATTTGTCCCTTAAACTTGAATACCGGATTTCCCCCCACCTTATCTTAGAGTATTGTTCACAAAAGCTACCATTAATAGATGTTATCTTTGCAGTCTGATTTACTTTCAGTTATGGAAAATACATCATTGTGCGATAAGTCTGCAAATTAAAGAGATTTTGACAATTGTGCTTTCACATCAGTCTTGTGTACGCACTTAGTTGAAAAGTTGAATAGTTCGAGTCCCGGCTGTGGCTTTTTTTAAAAAAATCATTGAAAAAATCTTGTATTAAACCAAGAGAAACTGCCTGTTTTAAGGTGTTTATGGACCTTTGTTACGAAACATCACATCTCGTCTTCTTGTGCCTTTTTTCAAAATAATGTTTTCTTACTTTTGCTTTATTTTCTATAATCTTTCTTCAGATTTCTACTGTCAAGAATATAAAGTGAACTAAAACAAAACGTGCAATGCTTCATTGTGTGAGAAAACAAAGGCCTTTTACAAATGAAAACATAAAGTACGATTACGTCCTTTGAAAAACTATAAAGTCTTTGTGAAAGCTAAGTAATGATAATTTCATATATATTGGAGTAGGTTTTAAGTTCTAAATAGCTAGACTGCAAAATTCTATTGAAAGGTAACTAAGAAAAAAAATCCAAAATATTTATGTAACTATTACAAAGATAGTAGAATATAAGATTAGAAGATGAATGTAATTGAAGTTTCATAAAAATATAACCCCCATACGAAAATTAACTAAGATGATAGAAGAGTTGAAAAAGTTCTTATAAGTTGCACAAATTAAATGCCTTTATTCGTAGCATGAAAAAAATGCAAATAAAATATGTGGTTAAGCAGTACAGAGTGAAATAATGATAGGAAGAGACATCTGGGGGACTAATAAAGGATGGAAAGCATAAGATTAGGATAAACAGATTATTTAGTAGATTAGTTGTATAGTTGCCTATATTCTATCGGGCCCATCTTAATAGAGCGAGAAAAACTAGGGTACAAATGCAATATAATACAACCATTTTTAAATTCTGTAATAGAAAAGATGTATTATACTAGGAGAATATTATCAGGAAGTATTTGATAACACAAGATAAATTTAAAGGGAGGGAAACTTGGGCAAATAGAATTCAAAACTTTCTGCAGTATGTTGGTATGGGATCATAATAGAATAAGAGGAATAATGTAGAAATATGATTTTGGAAAGAATTGCAAAGAAACTTAAAATATATAAATCATTTACAGATGTTTTAGGAAGAGAGAAACATATATTGAAGTTGGTGAACAAAGAGATAGAGGTAGAATTACTTGGTTTAGAACAGGAGCAATGTGTTTAAGTGGCTAAAAATGTGTTCATCAAAGGAAAATGTCCAGTTTGTGAAGAAGTAGTTAACATTTGTCATTATATTCTGTATATAAACACCCGGGTTCAAACCCGGCGGAGGGCGATGGATTTTTTCGGGCGTAAAAATCTTTAGCATGGTTCCTTCGGAAGGGAAGTAAAGCCGGTGGTCCCGTGTCGTAGATTTACGGCACGTAAAAGAACCTCAAGCCTGATAAAGAGGCCTCTGAGCAAAATTACCGGTCTTTCACGCCCAATATGGAATGGGACGCTAAGAACCATAGTAGTTAAACAGCGTCCATAAATAAAACTCAATTTCAATTTGTATATAAACAAACTAAACTTTGGACAGCACAGTTTCTCCTATAAAAGTGGAATAACCTACTAATTCCAGTAAGAGGCGCGAAAATGTTTAAGATCAGATACATACTTATATACATACATACAAGAATTAGCAAAATAACTAGGTGTCGTGAAGTTAATTCAAATTGATAGGACGAGGTGTATAAATATGGAAATTTTACTATTGACAATCTACTATATATTCCCATTATATGTACAACCATAAGTGTTGTAATAGTAGTTATAGTGTGGTAGCCTTTCTGGTGGCCTTCGCCCCACGTTTAAAAATCAACTTTGTATTTTAATGTTTATTTAAATATTATATATGTATTTATACTTCGGCTGCGTCATTAGTAATTTTCAAAGCACGTATCCCTTAGCAGGGTTGGTACGGCTAAATAATAAGGCTTACACAAATTATAATTGTATTGTACTTTCTTTTATTAATCCTTCACACGATTAAATAACACCTCACTGATGTATCCTACTGTAGAGCTATGAGATTATTGTTAATTGTACTTTTTAACACGTAAACTTTATATTATTCTCACCGCAATAACTTTTCATGTCTCACACTGAACACTTGCCGTACCGAACTGCTCGGGTACTCAATCTTGTAGTGTCTACCGCCTGAATTTGTATATTTTATATATTTCAAGTCTCTGATTGGCTAAGCCTACTACAATAGAATAATTTTATTTAACTTTTAGCCTTTCTAGTTGTTGATTGGCTATTTATAAACTGTTTTAAATATCACATTATTATTGTTCCAAGAATTAGTAGCCTTTATTAAGCTTGCTAATTTGTTTTTGTCTCAAGGCTACCTCATTGTTAGCAACTTTCGGCTTTTACTTTGTAATTCTGGTTGCTACGGAAAGCAACTTGTTTCTGTTCTCACAGTTCCTATATTGTTAAACTACGTAATACATTCATATAACATTATTATACATGTACATAACAATATAAACATAATACAATGACTGTTACATACACTTTATATATTATTATACACATATTGCTTTAACGCGGGCTGTTATTAATTTTTTATATTATATAATTAGGATGATGTCATTTAAGTGATAAAAATACTGCCTCAGGTTTTATTCCACTCTTGTTATTTCAAGACTTTAATTTCCGGACATTTTATTAAACAATGCAAACTTTTTTATATATTCACTCAATTGACAAAATTCTCTTATGATTCTTTATCCACTTCTCGTGTTTTTGACCATGCAGGTCCTTCCCTTTCTATTTCGTCACAAATTTCCACATAAGTTTCCCCACCCTTTTCCTCCTTTTAGCTTCTATTATAATTTAGGACACACTTATCTCTCAAACTAGGAATATTTTTCTTTTGTCAATGTAGTCAACTTGTAGTTTAGTTTCATTGTACTGTCTGACTGATTGTCTATTTGAAAAGTCACTTCAAACATTATATCGCTATAAATATTATAATATTTGAGCTAGGAAAACTCCCCAAAATACATCACATTGAGCAAACAATGAGGTTTTACAAAACATTGGAAAGGTGTCCGCCATTCTCTTGCTCAACGTGTAACACAATGCACAGCATTTTTCAAAAGTCTTGGAATATTGGAAATTTCTTGGAGATGGCATCTTTCAGTTGCAGTGCGGTTGATGAATGTGTCAGTAAAACTCTTTCTTTAACGTACTCAACAACCAAAAGGCGGCCGGATGAGATCCGAGATCACTGAGGTCACATTGACGGAAAGAGTCCACGATGACACGGTCGCCAAAGATATGTGCAATTTATTGTTTTGCAGGGGCATAGATGTGAGGCGGAGCGGCGTCTTGCATAAAGATTGTGTTTTCCATGTCGTGTTCCTCAGTCTACGGATGACGAAGCTATTAACTTGCCGCAGTAGCGCTCCCCGTTTACTGTATCAGTCTGTCTTATTTCATTATTATCTTCTTCGAAGAAATATGGACCAATGAATGAATAATGAAAGAAAGATACACCATACAGTAGCTTTAAAATCATGAAGATTTTTTTTAAATTAAAGTTTGAGATCATTTTCTGACCAAACTCTGCAATTACACATGTTAACTCCACCAGAACTCTGCTTCGTCTATCCAGAAAACACTGTCCAACCAATTATTATTTCTGCTAGCACAAATAAAACAACACCATATCTTTTCCGCTTGTCACATTCTTTGAGCGCAAACGTTGGTTTTGGTTTATATGAATACAAACAGGATGTTTTCTTAGAATTCTTCAAACTGTGCTGTAGCTCATCTGAAGTTGCCTGCACACCTGAGATACACTGCTGATTCCATAATAATTATTTCTACGTATTTCGTTATTTGGATGAAGCACCTATCTTTGATATTCCAGGTTTCTTCTTATCAGCAACAGAACCAGTTTCCCCAAACTTCCCGATTAAATCCCCATAACAATTACGAATACAATATAGATGTGCTCTTAAGTTGTTAGGAGTTCCACATTTTCTCAGACTTTAATAAAAGCTCCTAATGTTTTCATAAAGGCATTCCACCAACTTTATTCTAGCATTTAGTAATAGAACTATGGCTTATAACATACAAATTCCTGTAGCAATACTAATAAAATCATTCATGTTTTATTCAACAAAATGATAAAAATAGTAACATTGGAATGCAAAAAGACATTGTTTGCACAATGTGATTCTTTTTATTTTTCTCCCATCTGAAATAATATATCTTTATAACAGTTAAATGTTTGAAGTGGCTTTTGAAAGACCTAATGTATCACCAATTCAGTTTCTTGTGCTATTGCTCTCTACTTTACCTCCCCTTGTGTCTTAAGCAGACTTTGATATATTTCCCGCTTCAAATGAATCACTCATACAACAATAGCTTAATACATTGTTTACTTCTCACCAATTCTTACCAACTCTTTCCGTCAGTTAGAACAGCTTGTAATGCGGTAGATAACTCCAAGATCAGATTGTAATTCTCTCTGTGAATCTTCACAATGTTTTCTCATTCGCCCCCTATATCCTAAATTTCCAACCCATACATGATTTTGTATTCTGGTGTTGCTGAATAAATTCTCTATTGCCAGAATTTATTCATATTTAGTTTTTTCTTAAAAAAAGCTTTTACACAGTTAGAAGCCAGTTTTTCCTTACTTGAAGCGTTTTTCTTTTGCTACCATCATTAACTTTATCCACAAATATTCAAAAGTCTTTACCACTTACATTTCGGTACCATCTAGCCACCGTTTCTCCTTTCTGCTTAGCTTTTTTCAGTCCATAATTCAGTTATGATAAAACAAGCTACACTGCTTTTTAGAAAAACGTCAAAATATAATGTGAGGTTATTCTATGTAAAATATTTGTTTTTGAATTTAAAACCATCTTCAACAGTGATTTAACACTTCAGAACGTTATTATTACGGCACTGTTGAGAGTAAGCCATTTACATGTCTGATTTAAGCCTTGACATGATTCTGCCCGGAGCTTCAAATTTTATTCACTGGTACACTTCCTGGAATGTTCAGCCAAGTTGGTCAAATAGAAACAAAGTTTCGATAATCACCAGAGGATCATCTTAGAAACTATTTTTCTTTGCTGTATCTCATTATTTATTGCTCTTGGTTTAACTGTACGTGTTGACTTCACCCCAGACTCTCGCCCCCTCCTCCTTGGATATAAGAAACCTGATTTCATTCACTCTCGATTATTGTAACGGGCCCTTTCCCACACCATCATCACACCTTGTAGTCACCCTTATACACGTGTAGGCACATCGAGACCTACTTTGATATTATAACGGAGCTTGTGTTTTTATTGGTGGGCAATAACCTGGCTGGCTGCTGGTGGCCAGAAGCTTCAACCTCATCACAGATTGAAGATAGTCTCATTTTTCTAGGGTCAGCTGCTGTGGGTGGAACAATGAAAGTTAGGTCACGTCCGGCATGATTTTCATCTCTGCGCGTGGTACAGCACAGTTTCTCGGCAGCATATTCAAACAGGTAAGTCAGCTCCACCTTCCAGCAGTATTATAGTCCTTAGTTAACTTGGCATCCAAAATGCATAATAAGTTCAGGGGCTGTAAATTTTTCCTGTAATAGCTGCACAAAAAAGGCATATCTTCGTTTATCAGAATTGACTTGTAGAACTCTGAGCCGCGCTTTGTAACTTGTGTTTATTAGAGTTGGACTGTTTTCGGTTCGTGAGTTGGTGCACTTAAAAGCGTGATTCCTTTGAATATCAAGGCTTTGTTTCACTCTGGCATAGGAATTTCTAAACATTAAAGTCAAAAGGAAATGCAGCTGAACTGTTACTAGACTTTCCGCAGTGACATTTTAGGTACAAATCAACCCCATCTCTCGTACAGTCAGTTGGCGTTTGCGGACAGCGCTCATCAGACCGCGTTTACCGGCCCGTCAGTGTCTTTTGGTCGTTGTTGTTTACATTCTTTGTATTAACAATGGTTTAAATGTACATAACTTGAAGCCAACTACTTAGGAATTCTTATGCTTGGTTATAATCTTGTTTCTCTTACGAAGAAGGGTGAATGAACGCAAACATTTAGCCCTTGCCCGTCTTTGCCTATTTCTTTAACATGCGTGAATTAGGGGTAAGTTTCTACACGGGTTTCCCTTATTTTGGTAAGACAAGTTTAAAATAACCTTAATATACTCATGTCGATCCACTTCTCTGTAGGGACGTTAAACACTTTCAAAAAGAAAGACTTGCTTTGTTGGTTCTTAGAAATTTGTCGATCTACTTTCGGTCAATTGTAACTCAGTTGCCGCAGGATTGTGTTACTTTAGCCTTGGAGAACTTTATCCAAATTTCTTCTTTAGTTTCCCCTATTTGTATAGATACCCTACAAACGGGTGGAAAATTTAGAAAAGAAACGTCACCTAAAGGACCAAAGACCTTTATCTTCAGGTAATTTATTTTTAAGGGGTAAGGCTCTGTGTTATATTACCCACTTTTATTTACGATAGGTACTACCAGAAAGACCGGTGCCTAAGGAAAGGCATTTATATTTTAATCGGCATTATTAAATTGTTCTTTGTATAGCGAAATTGAAAGCATTACATTAATCATTTCCGATTTCATCTCAATACTTTTTTATTCTAAGTGAACGTATCATATGTTACAAAATAAATGTAACACATTAATTAAGATGATTCGGTAATACTGACACACTCACTAATGCTCATATATGTTATTTTCATAGCCTCGTATAAATACCTTTCTTTAAAACCAATCTAAAAAACTGGAGACAAGCTTTTCTTGCTTTATTATCAGAACTCGTGCATGGACCCTTATTGTTCAGTTGAAGTTAGGTGTACACGGAGAGTGATATCAGTAGGATGTTCTTGTAGTCCGTGAGCAAATATAGTTTTGGAAGAAAGTACCTTCGTTTCTTGAGTGACTTTGCAGCTACGGAGAGTAAACGCATTCATTGCTTGATATAAATTACCAAGTATATGTCGAAAATATCAGGCGTTTTCTGTACTAAAACCTCGCAAAAAAATTTATTTAAGAGGGGAAAAAAACAAATTTTCCATGTATGTTAAAAAAAATTAAAGGACAACTATGTTTACTCACGTGCAACTAGCCCCTCCTGCTGATAATGACATCACTCTCCTTCGTGTAGGTACACCTAATCCAATGAGAAATGAGATGACCTTGCGGGAGGTCTGTTCATAACCAAGAAAAGACTTAACTTGACTCGGCTTTCTTAGTTTCGTTTTATAACCTACCAGAACATTTGAGCTTCCGTGAGGGTGTCATTATTACCCAATCAATTTAACGAATGTATTCAAGTTTTCCGGTATTATGTGATAGGTTCATGCAGGATAAAACGTAAAGCAGAAACAATAATTCATTTAACTTTTACACTATTAATTGTTTAAAGAACAAATGCCATAGAATACTTATCAAAAACTAAATACCTTTTCTCAGGTACCTGTATTTCTGAAGTTATAGCAAAAGAGAGGATATTCGACACATGTCGTTTATTATAGTCTTGTTTTAATATGAGGTGCTTCAATGCTGATTTTTCCGTGTGTTTATTGCTGAACATGTTAATAGCTATATATTCAACATAGATTACAATATGCTAATTAAAATAATCCAGGCTTTTATTGTGTAAAATAAAATACACCGATTCTTTAATATGTATACAAATTCCAATCTCTCTTTTTTTCTTTGGTTATAAACGTCTAATTCTTAAAAAAGATGTATCACTTTATTTAGCAATCAGGAAAATAACTAACTTTTCATTACTGATCGTAGCTTTCATTGCTTTACGATGCATTTCAGCGCAATCAATTTTGAAATGTCATAAATAAAACAGCACAGACGAGATATGTTTCTGGGACATATACCTACCAAATATTTCAAAGACTCAACACATATTAAATGGTTGTGCATGAAGCATTCACTAGTTGGAAAGCATCCGAATAAAAACTTTCTGGTGCTAAGGAGCTCAAGGTAATGTTTCTCAAGATAATTATCTTCTTAATTGTTAATTTCTATGAAATTCTGAGTCATAATACCATGTCACAACCCACAAATGTTGACTTGATATCCAAAGAGTGATAGTTTATCATTCTTCATGTACATGCGAACATTATCCTACTATCATGAACTTCATGTATTCATCACACGCTTCGAGGTCTGAAACACAATCAGTCTCAGCATCGTCCTCTTCTTTTACATTTTGCTGCAGACAGACAAAAATCCTCAATGGAAACAAAATTTTCACGAGATTTCTTTGATTTCCATAAAGGATTCCGTGGTCAAACTTGGGTCTTCAGTGGCGGTGCTCAGTGTTAATTCCAAACATTTTACATACACCAGAGTATTTCCTCCTGAAATATAATATTTGTTTACAAAAGATTCATGAGAGAGTGCAGTCTTTGTTACAGTTTCAAGCTGACCTCATTTCTAACCGGACCACAACACAATAATGTACAAAGTTTAGTGAAATGAAAATGGCTCACTTCAAAACTAATCCTCATTAATGCTAACACATTTATTCCACTAAGAGATAAGTTATTTTCATTCTTGTATAAGCTATTAAGCTTTAAGGCTGTTACCGAACATCAATTGAGCTGGATAACAAATAGATGTCCAGAAACCTCTCTTTTCCTGCCACCAAATATATGAAAGTGTCAAAAGCAAAGCATATAATCAAAGTAAATTCATTATTATTATAATCCGGAAAACATTAAAAGCCTTTCAAACAATTTTTAAGTCAGGTTGTGATTCTTCGACCGTAGAGTTAAAAGTTTGTCAAACCACATGACCGTAACTAAATGGGATTTTGTTGAGAAACAAGTCGTATACACAGACGTACAAATCTTAGTTTTAATGGCCTTCAGAATAAGTGAATAAAAAGTGTTGAAACTTGCTGATGATTTAGCAATTGCATTCTGTCAGTAACAGTTGTGCAATATGCTATAATTAATTAGTGTGGAATAACTTGCAATTCTTATATGGCTTAGTGTTAAACTTTTCATTATTTTAATACGAGTTAATTTATATTTTGAGTAAGTAAGACTAAACATTTTTAAAAATTTGCGTTCCATACATGTAATCTATGCATTTACAATTACACCGCAAATTCTGTTCGCAGATCCCCTGAATAACACCTTTTAGGGATAGAAGGCGATGACATTTATGAAATTCCTTCCGCATCAAACAGTAGTTTGTATACCTCATTTTAAATTTTTTATTCATGTTCTGAAAGTTAGTTCTAAATATTTTGATTGAAATAGCACAGAATTGAGACGTGGCATCACTAATGAACGTTAGCTTGAATTATGCGTAAATAAGACTGTGAACTCCCCCTTATTCTCATTGAATGTCATGTAAGTGGGAAACCACAAGAAAGTTACAACCCCTCATATTCTCATAGTTACAATTTTAATGATAATAAGCACAAGCACATACCTTAAGAGATATGGGAAACGTTGTCCTTCCCTATCCACAAATTTCTGGCGTCTTCTCAGGAACTTTTCATCCACACTCGATAGTTCAGTATACGAAATTGTGGGAATTTCTAGCTAGATGTTTTCTTTTAGCTCTTCCATGAGGCTTATTGCACTCGCCTTATTTTTCAAGTTCGCACACACAGTTAAATCAGAGAATCGTGAGGGTCATAATTATTTACTAATTGCCGTATATTCAAAAGTTTCCTGAATTAAATTTAACGACTCATCGGCTATATGCACGGTAGTATTGTTGGAAAAATTCAAAATGATATTCAAGGCGATCAGATGTTCAAAAATGGTGTAAGTTATTTCTGTATCTCTCTGCATTTATAAATCGTTCAAAAATATAGACCATATAAATTATATGCATTACTTCACACTAATTTTCGCGTCATGCAAGGGAATCTCGTGTATAAAATCGGGTTCTCTATGCTCCAATATCTGTTACTTTGCGACGAAACATATATAGTTTTATAAATGGAATCATGCTTCATCAAATAAGAATATTAAGTGTCAATCAATTACTCATATCACTTCGCAAAATCCGGTTTCAGAAGTTTACCCGACTCTATAATTACATGAAAAATAAGGTGTATGCAACAAACCCCATACGGTGTAACAACTAAAAGAAAACATCCGACGAGAAATTCACTCCATTTCGGATATTGAACTCTCGAGTGTGAATGAAGATTTCTTGAGACGCTGCCAGAAATATGAGGATAGAAGAGAGCAATATTTCTCACATATCTTATGATAAGGTATGTGGTTATTGTCATTGTTATTGTAACTGTAAATATGAGAGCTTGAGGGGGTTGCATGGATATTCCAATTGTTTCAGCGGGAATCCATACTGCGGCGGCCACAGTTGAAGTAAAAGACTACACTTTATTCCACGTTTTTTGCTTAAGCTTATTTATAACAAGGAAAGAATTTTATAGAAACATATGATCAAATCTGCATTTAAAACTAAGGGTTTCCAAATGAAACTGAGCCTCATGTTAGTTCCTTAACGGCTTATTGGGTGACATACTGTCTACCTAGGGCCGTCATGTTGATTCAAGTAAGTGTACCAGTGGTTCATTTGATTATGAAGCCCTTTATGAAAACTGTTTATGGTTAGCTGCGAACCATTCTTCTTGTATCTCATCATTTGCGAAGCGATGATCCTTGATAGCTTTCTTTGGCAGCCCATATTCTCTTGCAGTGAGCGTTAAAGGTTGTAGGTGACACTATAAAACGCCGCAGCAAATATTGGCCCTTAGTATATGATGGGGACATTGTCGTGCAACACTCATTCCCATACATATCCTCCATACAACTGTGAATATACCTCCACCAATCTTCTGCTGTCAAAATTTGAATACATTTCTAATGGGCTCGTTTGGACAAATCCAAGGCACGACTGTACCTAGTTTCCTTGCATCTACATGTACCAGCAGCATACCAACACTTTCTGCTGGGACCAAATGCCTTCCTGATACACGAAAATATCTACTGGTATCATGTGCTACCATGTCACTTTGAGAAACAGAGCTCGCAGAGAAAGCTCAGTTTCATTTGGACATATATCTTGAAACTCAGTCTTGAGTTAGCTCAATTTTTACTAGGAAAATATTACAGATACAGTTTCAATAGACTGTTTAAGTTTTTAATGCTATTTATGTATACCTGACAAATTAATGTAGTCACTGCCATCACTCAGCTTCTTCCTGTTCAGAAATAGATACCTAAGTAATTTTACTAGCGTCCAATTATTAAACATATTACTTATTACAGAAAAGCTTTAGTTCACGGGTCACTGACCATACATGCATATTATTTTAAGACACAAATAAAAGGTGACATAAAGAAAGAAAGGAAAAAGTAATTAAAAACCTTGGAGATAAATTGCTTCAAGTGAAAAGAATTTGATTTGGCTTCGCCCACTTTAGCAAGGAAGTTGCACATGCTTTGCCAGTTATTCTGGTCAGCCAGTAGATCCCAACTTGCCACTCTCCCTCTAGCTGGTATTAAGAATTGTTGTGTGAATTTAATTTTTCGCTGGTTCTTCCAATGTGCACTCTCCCCCAAAATATGCACCCGGACTTCTTCCATACCGCAGAATGGTATGAGATATTTCTCTTACCAGAATTACCAGTACTTTTCTCTGTCCTCCAGCCTCCCAATCTAAACCATGGTATTCCTAATATTTCTTTTCTTTTAAAAATATATACCAACAGTGATTTTCTATGGATTTCAATCTCTGATTGTGTACCAAACCAAAAATTAGTGTGGAAATATTATCAATTAATTTTCTTTTGTAGTTTCTGGTAATGCAATTTGTAGTCTTGTTACAATGCAATGAACTAAATATAAATGGCAACATAATTATAAATGTGTTTTTCCGTGGACTTACATAAAGCATACTGTTGTAATAGTAAGTTTATATTTCTGTTTTAAAGCAAAAGCTGTCTGATATTCATTGAAATGTATTTATAATGAAATTATTAATTATTAGAATCGAATCCATGCAATATAATAAAGTGAATTAAAAATAATGCGTTAGACTTATCATTTTGCACAGAAATACGCATCTTTAGAAACACCTCAGGGATAAAAAAGAATTATGCCAGAATATTCTCTCAGCCGGGTATTTCTTACCAATGCATACGATTATCGTAGAGTGGATATTCACATTATGGCTGTAAATATTTATATAAATAAAGGCGAGAGAATCTGTCAACACAGCGCATATAAATTGGGTATTAATAATATCGAAGATGAAATTTCCGTCAACAGACATCAGAAAATTGACAAGATAACATTTGATGATTACCAAACACTAATTTCAACGATGAATAAAAAAGAAAAGAATAGGAAAACTGCGATGCAGTAACTGTTATATAAAAGTTGTTACGTGTGTACCTTGCAGTGGTTGTCAGAAAATATGGCAGTTTCAAGAGGGGGAGGTACATATCTGTGAAAGCTTATACTAATGTAAGCAAAGAAGACTGGGATTGTTGCGAAAATAAAAGTTTTACTAATTTTATATTTGGTTATAATATCCAATGTTTAATAATACCAATCATTCGGGAGGAATGTTCTTTTATATGAATAAAATAAGGAGTTAAATAATTTTAATACTTGCAAAAATTGTGAAACTTATGGATTCCGTTTAATGGTTTCCACAATTTGAGAGCACCTTAAACAACACATTTATATAATTCGATTGCGAGGTTAATTATCTTAATAGTGATACAAAAGTATTAGAAATAATTATTATTAGGCAGTAAATTTACATTTAGTAATATTGAGAGACAATAGTATCATTGTTACCGTTGTATAAATTAAATATTTGCATAAATATAATATCCATTGTTGAAATTGATTCGTTTAATTTAATTTATTAATCTTTCAAAAATAAAATGAGTAGCTATTAGTAAGCTATTTAATTTCTACCTATTAAATTGCAATAACTAAGTAAATATTACGTAATACAATAACAAATGTTATTAAACTGAAGTTTGTAGCTAACTGAGATAGATATAATTGCTGTTGAACGGTTAAGTCGATTACTATTATTATTATTTCTATGATAGGTATGCAGATATAGGTTATGCAACGGAAGGGAACACCTCGCGCATTGCGACCTACATAGAGCTATTGTGGCTACCATCCTCCAGGAGGAAGCGGTGAAGTGAGGGAACCACAGGAGGCTGCAGGTGGCAGACAGGTCGGCCACAGAGACGCGCGGAAGTCCCTAAAAGTTCCAGGTTCAAAGACCCGTCCCACTGCTTCCCGATAAAGGACTCGTCAGCCAATCAGCTCTCTAGTGTACACGGGGAGTACTCTTTCCTTTGAACAAACATCCGCTCCATCTGACCGGCACCGCCAACACCACGAAACCTAGAAGCACACTTGAAAGATGAGAAGGAAACGGAATGAAAGGGAAACGATGGAAAGTAAACCATGGTAAATGAGAAATCACCACAGTGTTCGCCTACCAACCAAGGAAAACCACTCAAGGTCAGAGTGGGCGATCGAAGGGAATCGAACCCAGGACATCCCGAGTGCGAGTCTCCCACCTTAACGCGGAGCCATCTCTGCGGCTATTTCTATGATATAAATTAAAGAAATGAAGCTTGTGAAAATTCTTATTTAAACAGTTCTCATTAAACATTTTACTTGTTTTAAGGTGACGCATCAGTGAAATTTGACCAATAAAATTGTAAAAAATCAAAACATTAAATATTTTCATAATAAAATAATATAAGATGTAAACGTCAAGAAAACATATCCGTTTTTCCTGTTGGCGCATTTAAATACCAAACAACTGAAGCTATAAATGAACATACGCATGCTTATTAATAAGCACGCATAACTTTATGCTTTAATTTCTTGGAAACCTTTTTTTCAGATTTTTTCTGCAGTCAAAATGCTCCACACAATGCAATTTTTTACTAATTTGTTTAAAAAATTTTATATGCCTCTCAAAATTCATTGAAAATGACCATATAATTCCTTAAAAATAATGCTCCAATTTTCACAAATAAATTAACTTTTGAAAAATCAACAATTTTGGAGACTACAAAAAATTAATCATTTGTCTACTATAATTAGGGGTTAATATAAAAATATACTATATGTATTTTTAAACTCATTTACTGTGAAATTTTAAGTTTTGATTTAAATATTTTTATAAATGTATAGTGTGGATCATTTTTACTACAGGTGTGAATTTACACAGCAACAAATTAATATTTACATAACCGTGCAACTTAGAATTTTGAAATATGGCAAAAACGTTACTTTGTGCATAATACAGGCATAAAGGTTAACAAGGTACATTATATGCTGTGAATATTCCAAATTTCACAGATGCATTACCTTAAGTTGCTTCTATAAATGAAGCGTTGAAATATTATTAATAATAATAATAATAATAATAATAATAATAATAATAATAATAATAATAATAATAATAATAATATAATGATATAATAATAACAATAATAATGACTGTAATTTTTACAAAAAAGAAAATGATCCCTGTAATTTTAAGGATTATTTATATGGTAGTTCTAATGAAGAACACTGTTTTTATTTTTCATTGTTCTTCTTCATGATTTATTGAAGAATCAATTGAACTTCTAAGTTTTTCTATAACAAAGCCTCTTTAATTGTATAACTGTAGGTACATACAGAGTTTAATTTTGTTATTTTATTTCATTTTGTAATAACAAGTAAGGATTTAATTTATTGTGAATTTGGTTTCGTGTAGATTGCAGGATTGCGGTGGCCACACAAAATAACAACAAAATGCTAGGACATAACTTGCCGCAGTGCATGACCAAAGTTACTTTTATCTGCAATGGGAACCGCTGGGTGCACTTCCGCCCCGATATAGTTGAGTAACAATGAAAAGTTGTGTTAAAAAAGAGAGAAGGCCATTTGCGTGCGCATGTGTTGCTATGGTTGCATAATTTGAGGGAATCGGTGGATCCCCCCCACCATGCCAATAATTCGAACGGCACGGGACTATTTGATTACGCCGCGCCGTTCCTACCCCCTCCCCCAACCACGCACATTAATAATATTACGGCTAGGTTTATTATTTTTTCCACCCCACACCATCCTTTTTGCTTTGTGACACGCTGCGTTCATTAGGGAAAAGTTCCCGGGATCGAACCCCGAACCCCGGTCTGCTGGATAAAGTACATAAGCGTCACATCCAATTTTGTTGCTGATTATTTAGGTTTTGTTTCTGTTGCGCGTTTGTTATACATTTGTTTATTTATTTACATGCGTCGATTTCACAATGCTTTTATATTTGAGAAAACAGCACGCCCGTGAGCTGGGGTTATTGCATGTCAGGTCACCATCTTCCAACCGTCCTTTTAAATCATAATTAACGCCAACACACGACAAAACAAATATTAAATAAATATCTGCATTCAATTAATAAACCAGTGCATTCGTTACATATAATTAAACTCTTGAATAAAAATGCAGGGTTTGCATATGTTGTTGAAAATGGTCTGCCTCGCTTTACATTAACAACTGACATTTATCTACTCGTAACAATGATCAGAAAAAGTCGCGCTGTGTATATAACGTGGCTTCTAGAAATTATTATTATTATTAGCGTTAGAATTGGTTTATATACATAAAATATGTAATGTGTAACAGTCACTCTACTTTCTCCTTGTATTGCTATGAACCTACCACAAACCGAGAGAGGTGGCTCTGCGGTAACGTGCAGGCTTGCATTCGGAGGTCCTGGGTTCGATTCCTGGGGCCGACCACTCTCACCATGGGTTTTAGTTAGTTTTCCCTGCTTGGCTAGGCGAATGCTGATGTGGTTTCTCTTCCACCACAATTTCGCTTACTCTTTCACGTTTCAGGTGGGCTTAGGTGTTATGTAGTATCGAGCGGTTTGGTACAGATGGCGAAGATGCTTCCCATTGTTTCTTCGGCCCTGCCCAGATGGAAGTCTTCTCTGAGCCGCCTCAGGTGGCCTGAGTTCTCCTACGTTCGCCAAAAGGAAGCCATCTATGAGCAACTCATCTGTTTAGCGGGATTATCAAGCTTAGAATCGTTAGGGAACTCTGCGCGTCTCTGTATTGCCTGAGTGCTATAGCCTCCTGCGGTTCTTTCACCTCATCCGTTCTTCCTGGGGGTGGTAAGCACAAAACATCGCGTTGAGCCGAGTTGCGAGGTATCCCCTTCGTTTCCTGGCCATTCATTCATTCATTCATTCATTCATTCATTCATTCAAACTACTGCAGTATTCTCTCCGTTTTGTACACACCATCTGTGCGGAAATTTTTAAATAAATCAAACCCTACAACTCTTCAACTTCTCTTTTTAAGATTTTTAAGGCGTATTATCTGTAATATATTGTTTTAAAACATTTTGTATATTTTACACATATTGTTACATTATATTCCTATTTTTTCTTCTTCCTTCCTCTCAAGCATTGGGCTATCTGACACTCTGAAATTGTTTTCTCATAATTTCCTTGCTCTCTCAGTATTCCATCTGCCAGTAGGTTTATAAGATTCCACTTGTTGTGGTAGTCGGCGAGATAACATCCTATGTATAGGTATGTTTGTGTCATTCCGTCATCGCTTTTCAATCATCTCGTAATGTTAGTCCTTGAAGTGATTATAAAAGTCTCATTTATGCTGCTTCTGCAACTAAGCGTTGTAGAAAGAAATGCCTTGAATAAAAGCTCCTTGATATTAGGAGGGAAAGTAAATGCTATTAGTGTGTTTTATTAGGAGAACGTTACGATGACCATTTTAGGGTCAATTTAATTTGAGGTAATTGTATGTTCCCATTTAAAAAAATTAAATTGACCCTAAAATGACTATCATGACGTTCTCCAAACAAACCACGGCTAAATGCATTTACTATCCTCCATAATATCAAGAACCTTTTATGCAAGACATTTCATTCTACAACGCTTAGTTTCGGAGATATTGTACAGTCTCAACTTAAATGGTCCACCCTGTATGCATCTATGTAAATATATGTATATACATATATATATAGTCAAGTTCCATAGGCTGGGTATTTGATATTTCAAATATAACTTATTGATCTGACTATAACTCTTCCTAATCTTCGCTTCTTATTCCATCTCGTAATGTCAATACTAGAAGTCTAGTTTTTTATGTTCCTAGAAATTGGAATTTCTCCTTTTAATTTGATGTATATTTTATCATTATAGGTATAATAATTATATTTTAGTATGTTTTTAAAATTACACTGCATCAGTTATTTTGTACTGTGAAATCTATATCGGGAAAACTACATACTTAGGAGTATACACTTGAGTCCTTTATAGGGGAGGATTTGCTCCAAAATTGGTACTACTGTTAAATATGACAGTTAAGTGTATAAGGTTTCTTTCTTTGCAATTAAAATGTGCCGCTTGTTTTTTAAATTTTTGCTTTGAACAGCTATTTCGATGAATGGCGTTTTCTGATATAAATGATCCGGTTTCTAGGGTAACTATTGAAGATAGCTAAATTAAATCTTTGGGTAACAGAAACAATTTCTAAGGCTGATGTTAATAATATGGTACTTATTTTTTTAAAAAAAATATTTGCTCTTAACCTTTTCCAGCCCAATTTATTTTTGGCTGCACCGATTTTCAGAACCTGATGGTGTATGGTGGATTCTTGTACTCTAGAGCTTGCCTTAATCTCGTATTTGTAACTCAGCAATGAATATCACTAATCACGATTTAGAATCCTTGCTAGGGTGTTACCAAGACTATGGTCAAGGATGGGGGGACCCAGTAAAATAAACGGCGATTGGAATTGAATACTAACAGTGTATACATAACAGAATACTAACAGAATAATACTAACAATGAATTCTGTTAGTACTGTACCTGAACACATTTTTTTAATTTCTATCAATAAACAAAGCACAGAAAAAGTTTTTATTTTTGTTTTTAATTTTAGGCTATGCTAATATCAAGTCAAATAATATATATCACAAATATAGAGTATTAACGACGGTAATGGCAAATTGGGCTGGAAATGTTTAAAATGTAATCAAAAGGCTATATAATCAGAAAGTAATGTTTCTGAATAAAAAGCTTATTGGAAAAAAGTAGATCGGTGAACTCGGAAGGCATTCATCTTCATCATGTAAAAATTTGTCTAATTTTTTACACAATTTCTGAGATAATGGATAATATATTTAACACATTTAACATTGGCGGAATAGTGTTTTTATCCCTCCTTTATTTTATAATATTCTCGTCCGCAAGGTGAACCTAATTTATTATATCTATATATTTGTTGTTTCTAAGATGCATATTTCTAGAATTGAAGCCCCCAAATGTTTATATATATAAATGTACCTATATATATATAAAATAAAATTGGCGACATGTTTGCGCACTTGGTTTACTTGAATTATGAAGTAGGTTTGATCATTATTTGAGTATTACAATGTGATTACTTGCTAGCGTTCACCATTTGAGAGAACGTTATATTTACAAAATATATTCTTATATTTATATTTCAAACAGTTTCGTAGTAAATTCATTATTCACGTTCTCTCGCTCTGTGACATGCTATGAAATGAGTAATATGATGTCTGCATCATCTCCTTTATGCTTTATGCATATTATTGCATGTAGGGGTTTCTATATTTCGTTCTTTCCACATGCTCTCAGGCAAACCAAATTTGTTTCCTTTTATGGTTGGATATTCCAAAAATATTTTGGCAACTAATTTATTCTTCCACACTTTATACTTTGAATAACCACTTAGATCTGTATATATTTATTCATTGGTTTAAATTAAATGTTTTGAATACCTACACGCATTCTCATTTCTCTTATATTCAGGTACGGCACTATGTCCCAGCTGGCCGTAAGATTGACTGGCACTGGCATATATAGGTATAGTACCGAAGCTTACCAGTAGATAATTACGCGACTGTTTGCTGGTATAGATCGGCGAAACGAACGTGCAACATTTCTCCAGGTTACTACTGTCATTTAATATGCATGGGCCTAGCATATACCTTGATTATTTACATGTTAACAATATTACTTAAACATACTTGCAACACAGATAACAAAACAGTCATATGTCTGATACAAAGTGTATTCCGTTACAATAAGTAACAATGTACATTCTTAAGGTTAAAAAGTGAAATTATTTCCGTTTTCACTAAAAATATCCTTGTACCGTGAGGAGATTATCGCACGATGCTCAAGGTGCATATTTAAAATAAACACTATTGTGTATGTTTATTGAAACCAAGCTGCATGCAGTTTGTTTCATACACTTCTGAATCGCAGGAATCGAATATTAAACAAATGAAACGTATGTTAGTTCTCCGACGCAGCACAGGCAGGTTGCCTTTTCCTTTCACGTGCAGTACGTTTGAACCGATAGCCTCCGTGACGTCAATATAGGCAGGCAACAAGCAATCTTAAATACTTCTAGTCTAGGAAAAATTGTCGTTCTTGCTTATACGAGTACTTATTCGATTATAACATTCCATTTTATTTGTTTCTAACCTTTATCATTTTCCGTTATTTTGCATATGACATTTGCATAACATAATTAGTTTTATATAATTTATCATTTTATTCTATAATGCCATGTTTTTCTTTCTATTAAATGATTGATTAGCCCTATTTTCTCTTTGATCTTTATTTTCTCCATAGAGATGGCGTTTTCCAAATATTTAAGCTTAAATATTCTTTCCTAATACTATTTTGTATATTATTTAATAATTAAACTTAAATATTGCTGCTTTATAATATTATTTTGGATCTTTTATATTTTATTTCCTAAAGGCAATGACTTCACTTTTTTTGTCTTTTTTCCAAATGGCATTCTTTTGATGCTCCATTCAGTTTATAAATTTGTTTCTCTAAGTTATTTTTTAAGCGATTTTATTTAAGACAACGTGTATATTATTCTAAAAGTTTATGTAAATTCTTCAATCTTGTCCGTACAAATGCACCGGACACCTAATGTGACCTTGTCTTACTCTTACTATTTATTTTTGCAATACTATTGCCTTAGAACTATGTATATTTACCTTAAGTGGAGATTAAACGGTATTATTAGACACAATCTGACATTTCCTGCGAGTGACACCATATGAATGTTTGAAGTTGTTTGCTGATTTTTATGCATTATTTTACTGTGATTATTTCAAATATATTTTAAACGTTCCATTACATCCAGCGTTTCCACACAATTTTTCAATCGCCATTTTACACGTAAACGGTTTTAGTATGAAGGATAGGATAATATTTTAGAGACATAAGTCAATCCCCTAATGATATTCCGAAATCTCTTAAAGCGTGTTAGTGTTGTTATAAACAAAATTACTGTATAAATTTAGCAAGAAATATGGGTATTAGTTTGAACAAATAATATGTGTTAATTTTGCTAATTAATTACGACAGTGCTTCAGTAAATGTACAAACACAGGTTTTATGTACTTTTATATCTAAAGTGGTTCCCTAAACAGCGCTTGATAAACTAAAAATCTAGCACTGAAGGGCAGCTATAGAGGTTTAATTTTCCTTTAATGCATATCTTCAAGTATTTAAACTAAACGGAATTGAGTGCTTTTCTTAGATGTTATCTTCCATATTACCTCAAGAGTTTTTATACTATTACGTTTTGCAATCTCTCGGGGTTTTATGGAATATTTAGGTATAAGTGTGTTATTATTTCCTCGGAATTTTATGTAAACTGCTCATATGTACGCTTTATAACCGTAATTATTCAAGATTCTACAGTATATTAAGCTTATTACAATATTCTCGAGTGGTACAGCAATACTAAGACCTGTGAGTAGGAAAAATTATAAATTTATAGTATTGTTTAAAACGTTTGGAGATTAATGCAGCACAAATGATTTTTAATATGAGAAGTGAACCTGTAACGACGCTGTCAACTTCAAAGAAAAAACATCTTATATAAATCGTTCATATGACATTCTATACCCATTAGGGATTATAAAAAACTACTCTTAGTAAAGCTTCTTCTACCTATTACATTTACATAGAAATAAACCTTTGCAGAAACTAGCTATATTACACATTTCGTTATAGATACAAACGGAACAGCGATATTCACATGTTTTAAAACTGGACGCTATATACTGAACTTTAAATACCATACTGTTTCCATGACATCGCGAGAAGCAACTGAATGTTGTCAGGACTTGAAGAGAATGATCTAAATTAAATTGAGTGTTATTTATGGACGCTGTGCAACTGCTATGGTCCTTATCGTCCCACTCTATATAGGGCGTGACAGACCGGAAATTGTGCTCAGAGGCGTCTTTATCAGGCTTGAGGTTCTTTTAAGTGTCGTAAATCTACGACACGGGACCACCGGCTTTACTTCCCTTCCGAAGGAAGCCATGCTAAGGATTTTTACGCCCGAAAAAATCTATCGCCCTCCGCCGGGTTTGAACCTGCGACCTTGGGAACTAGAGGCTAGCACGAATGATCTATAAATGAACAATTCGAAGCTTTAATAACGGCTTACGACTAAAAAATTATTTGAAATACATTGTGTTTTAAGGAGATGTACATTTTTTGTGGAGGAAGTTTTCGTCTACCGCTTCGCGTGTACCAGTTACATAAGATTATATAAATTTCTTTCCGAATGAAGAGGACTTCACGGCCTATTCCCAGAAAATTAAAGATATAAATTTTATTTGTCATGTAAATATCAGAGTCATATTTTAGAAAATAAAAAAATTAAAAAAATGTTACATGTTAAGGTAGTTTGGGGCAGGGGGATTTTCTTGAAAATCTTCGTGTTGCACCTTCGAAAAATACTGAATCTAAATATCAAGTTTGGCACTAATCCGAATTATAGGTTTATGAGTTATGCTGTTCATAGACACACACACATACGGAAAGTTTTTCTAAAATTGCCTTTTTGGATCCAGTGGACCGCAAAACATGTATTTCTGGTGAAATCTCGTTATCGAATTTTTGGGTGGAATGCAACCTTCTCTACCTACTATATACGTGGTAGAGAAAATAATAAATAATGATACTAATAATAATAATAATTCGCAAGGAACTTTTTTTTTCCACATTTAATGAGTGTTACGCCACAATGCCCCTTTGAGTTGTTATGCTTTAAAACATTACACCACTAGGTAACGGTTTGGCATGCCACACTGCAGATGTCATGCATATCAAAATAATTGCTTTATTCTCTTCATGGATACAAAATTTGATTATTTACTTTATTTAACTGTTAGTATGTAGAAAACAATTATTATTATGCATTTAATGAGGGAATGCTTTGAAAATTGCAGCATTTTTAACTCTGCGACTACAATCGAGCATTGACGTAACAAATGTAACCACAATATTACAAAAAGTTTAAGGTGTGCGCATTATAATATGGCCACACGTAACAACCCTTGATGTTGTTGGATATGGAACGGTAAATTGCAGGCCGTCTCTAATTTACCGCTATCAACTGATTATTACGGTAAATTAAGCGAGCTACCTCCGCTGCTGGCGATCACGTTTTTTATTTTAATATTATTTCGGTTTGTAATCATAATTTAATAATTTATAATCATATACATATGCTGCGTTCAGGGGTCGTCAGCAAACTTCACAGTTGTTAAACAGGGACGTTTTGGCGTCAAATCCAGTACTATGGCGTAGCATGAATGTTGAATTTTACATGGGGAAATATTATGGAGGGTAAAAAATATTATTTAAATGACAGAAACATTTGATTTGTAACAGCCTAAGGACTTGCTTTATCACTTACTTTTATTTTCATAGCTTTTCTACAAATAACTCCTATAATTCATACATAAAACTCATTTTCTGAGTAATTTTTGCTGTTAGTGATACGTACTGGTGAAAAATTGTTTAAGTGGAGTCTAAATGGTGATTTTTATTACTTTCTTTTCCATTTTTTAGTTTTGACTACATGTGAATATTTCAAACCTTCATTTAAATTTAACTTTTCCAGCGGTACTCTATTTCAAACACCTTAAAATTTTATTAAAAATACGTTGCGTTTTTTTAAGAATTTTTTTGGCTCACTCATATTGTTAATACGTCTATAACGATAAATATAAATGCCAGAGGGACATTTTTGGTTGGTAGAATCAAGCAGATTACACAAAATGCAAGTTTATGAGACATTCTGTGAGTTTTCTTTAAATTTTACATTTAATAGCAATTTATAAAGAACTGCAAACTTGTCCACAAATGCCACATTATCCTGGAAACTAATTTATACAAAATGGTAAAGCTTTTAACATCCATTTGGTGGCCAAATGAGCCTTGTTTTAAAGAAAAGGTTTATATGTATAATTTTTTTTTATTTATTTTTTTTTAATGGATCATAAATTGGTCAAATTTAACATTGGCGAAATACGGCATTTACACTCCCCGTAGTGTATTACATTGCATGATCATCATGCGTTTTCTTCGACTTACTGAATACAGACGTTCAATTGGAAGCAGATTTTACAAATTCTGTAGTAAAAATATTGTTGGCGATTGATAAAACGATTCAACAATATCGCTGTTTGACTGTGTTGCGAGTAAAATCGCTTTCTTATGTGTATTCTAATGCTCCAGATCTTTGACACGAATCTGTTAACTTAAATCCGTCATAGTATCAACTTAAGTTGGTGATAAAATTATTTTGTTCTGCCAATTAAGTCAGCTCTGTTTCAGTATTTAAATATTTTATAATCACATAATGTAAAATTACGCAAAATATTATAAAGTAAACATTTTAAAAGTGTTCTGCAGATTTGGGAAATAAAGATGTTCCAGTTCTATAACATTTTCATCCTGAATTTGTTATGTGAAATAAACAAAAACTAGATGTTTCAGGAAATTTCGAAATTATATCGTTTTACTCCTTCAGTAATGTATTGAGCAACCATCTGAGGGATAAAAATGCCTTGAGTTTGGACCAATCACAGCTGCCTGATCCGCTAATTATATAGTTTTCATGTTATCACCTTAACGTGCAAGTTTTACTTTACCACATATACCGGGAGGACAATTTAAGTTGAGACTGTACAATATCTCCAAAACTAAGCGTTGTAGAAAGAAATATCTTTAATAAAACTTGCCTGATACTATGGGAGAAAGTAAATGTCATTAGTCATTTTTATTTGGAGGAGTTGAGACTGTAATTTTTGGGTCAATTTAAATTGTTGTTAATTGTAGGTTCCCATTTAAACAAAACTTAAATTGACCCTAAAATTGACATCAGAACATTCTCCAAGCAAAACACGACTAATGGCATTTACTTTCCCCCAAAATATAAAGCATGTTTTATTCAAGACATTTCCTTCTACAACGCTTATTTTTGGATATATAGTATAGTCTCACTTTAAATGGTCCACCCTGTATACTGTAGGTAATTAAATTATTGCATTCTATCTAAAATTCGTTATTGAAATTTTACCGGAAAAATATCCCCTGAACCGGCGTAGAGAGAGAGAGAGAGGAGAGAGAGAGAATAGTATAACTCAAAAACAAAAATTCGGATATATACCACACTTGCTGCCACTCAAAGATAAAATAAAGAAAAAATCTGATGTCACATTCACATAACTTTCTCTACCCTCCATCGCTTATTAGTGTTACACAAATTATTCTTGCGAAAGTTTATTTTCTTATCTACTTCATTTAAGATAAGCTTTGCAAAAATAGTTACATTATACATTTCGTTATAGACAGAAAGGGAATCGTGATATGCAAATGCTTAAGAACTGGACGCTATATGTTGGCCTTAAAATTCTACTCTTCCCATGCAATCACGAGAAAGAACTGAATAAGTAGTTAAAAAACAATTACAGTATTAAATAAATTAAAACTTAATAGCTGATATTTCGGAAATATCCGATGCCGCAAAAAATCGTTTGGAATAAATTATGTGTTTTAAAGAATTCAACACATTTTATAGTACGTTTTCGTCTATCGCTTAATGTTTGCTAGTTATACAAGATTATACTAACTTTCTTCTGAATGAAGAGGATTTTAGAGGCTGTTGCACAAAATTGAAAATATAAATTATATTTATCGCAATTTATATTTATATATGGCAATTTAATCAAATCGTTAGGACCATTTTTAGAAAATAAAAATTTTCTAAAAATGTTGCTTACAAAGGATAGCATGGGGTGGGAGGATTTTCTTGAAAATGTTTGTGTCGCATCTTTGGTATTTATCCGACTTTTCGTTTTTGAGTTATGCTGTTCACACACACACACACACACACACAGTGCCACACACCCTCACCATATCACACACACACACACACACACACACACACTCGTACACTAAAACACACACATGGACTTTTTTCTAAAAATAGTTTATTTGGATTCAATGGATCTCAAAACGTATTTTTCGGTATCGAATTTTTGGATGGAATGCAATACCTTCTCTACCTACTAGGTACATAGTGGAGAAAGTAAAAGGTAAGCACAAAGAAAAAGGTGTATACATTTTATTTTTTTAGCAAACAGCTCTAGGAATTTCGATGAAAACACCACATTTTAAATCTAATTGTAAACTCATAAAATATGTATACCGAATTTTCTTCAAATTTCCTGTGAGGTTTTCTTCATTTTTAATAAATGTTGTATAAGTTTGTTGTTATCATTTCCATTAAGTTAATCAGAAGAGATACTTACCTGTAGGTAAAGACAGGTGGATGTAACACGTAAGTTGTTTTTTACACAGCTCGAGGCTCAGATTCTCTCAAAAGAAATATATACATTTATTGATAAAACCTGGAATGCACATTATATTAATATTGTTGATACCAGGTTTAGAAATTTTTGAAAATTAGATTAACCTAAACTCTAGTTCTAAAATAGGTTATTCGTTGCGTAGTAATCATTTAGAAAACTTAAAATGCTGGGGTGAATATTATAAAGTAAGGTATTTTCTACAATTTTCATGTATAACACAGGAGATAGAGCATTATTAGATTTCTCACTTATACGTCCGTAAATATTTAGTGTACCAGGGCGGATTGATAAGTCCATGACATTGACGAGAGATAGAGTTCTAATCACAGGTTTCTTATTTGCACCCATGTCTTAGAGCTATTCTGGGTATAATCGCAGAAATTCGTCATTTGTTTCTTAGAACAGTGTTGAGAGCGTCTAAAATAAGCAGATGTGTGTTGCTTTATAGAAAATGGAGAGACCTGAATTTCGAGTTCTGATAAAGCACTAATTTTTGCGTGGCCAGACGGTGAAGGAAACGGAATGAAAGCTGAACAAGTATTATGGGGACTCTACTCCATCACATAGCATGGTTCACAGAATTTTGATATGGCCGTTCGAGCACAAGAGATGCCTTTTTGAGGTCACAACAGAAGAAATGGTAAACAAAGTTCACGATACTGTGTGAAAGACCACCGAGTGAAAATTCGTGAGATAGCCAAGACCGTAAACATCTCGAGTAAACGGGTGTATAACATTCTGCACGAATTTTTGGGTATGAGAAAGCTGTCAGCAAGATGGGTGCCGCGACTGCTCACAGTTTAAAAAAAGCGGAATCGTGTCACCTTTTCAAAGGGATGTTTGAATCTGCTCCAAAGAAAGCGAACACTATTCTATTGGCAGAAAAAAATCATGGCAGCTGTCTTTTGGGATTCACAAGGGGTGATAGACATCCACTGCCTGGATAAGGGTAAAACGATCACAGGTTCATATTTTGCCGCAATGCAGGATCAATTTCACAAGGAATTGTTAAACAAACGTCCAAATTTGGTGAAGAAAAAGGTTCAACTTTACCAGGATAATGTACCCGCAACAAGTCAGCCATTGCCATCGCAAAATTTGAGGAACTGCTACCTGCTACCTCACCCACAATACTCTCCAGATTTGGCTCCGAGCGAATTCTTCCTGTTCGCAAACCTGAAATATTGGCTCGCTGGGAAGAAATTCACGTCCAGAAACATGGCAGAAACCACCTCATATTTTGCAGACTTTGAAAAATCATATTCTTTTTGTATGGGTTAAAAAAATAGAGAAGCTGAACAACGTGTATTGAATTGAAAAGAGATTATGTTGAGAAATAAAATTAATGTTTTTGAAAAAATGTTATTTTCTTTAAAAAAATCTGTGACTTATCAATCCCCTTTCGTAAAAATATCTACTGAAGCTTATGTGCATATATTTCTAGTATTGCCTTAAAATTCATTTAGATTCCATTCATCCATTTGTAGAAACAAAAGAGACGGTTTCAGGTTTGCTTTGTAACATCCGTAAACTTGGCTTTACTTTAATTTTCTCTCATATAACATAATATGCTTCCTGTGTGTTGTTTGTCTGGAATGCAGTAATCCACTAGCTTGTCTCAGATTATTGCAGTGTCTCTTATATCACCGCCTGGGCTTAGTCAACATGCCTAAATGAGAACACCAGACTCATTGACTATTTCGATATTTTCTGCAGATGATGTAGTTGTTACTTCTCTTCAGTTTACTTTAGAGACGACTTACATTTGATCAAAAATTTCAGCTATACTACATAAGTAACAAACTAAAAATTAGGTTCAGTACTAAATTCCATTCCTAACTTGGGTAGCCCCAGTAAGGGTAGGAATATTTAAACAAAATTTCCTCCACCGAAAAAAATGTTTACATGGAAACCTTTGCCATGTTTTGTTTCCTTAAAATGGTTCTTCCTTCTTTTTCTTCTATATCTAGGTTTTAGGCCGTTTAGCCTGTTCCGGCTACAAAATCTTGTTGTGTCCATCTCGTTTTTGGTCGTCCTATTTAATGACATTCTTTATAAATATTGTTTCCAATTAGTTCTATATTCTACTATTACTTTGACTTCTATTTTTAACTTTTGTCCTATTTCATTGTTTGTTTTTTTTATCCAGTTTTGTATATTCTGCTGTAAGTCTGAGAAATTTCATTTCAGCTGTCCTTATCCTTTTATTAAAGCTGTCACTGTCCATGTTTCAGACCCATGAGTTACTATGGGAATGGCCAATGTTTTATACAATGTTATTATTGAATCTTTTCTAATTTTATTTTTTAATGTTCTCTTTATGGTTCGCGTTATGTAATTGAATTTATTTAGTTTTTATTAATGTCTATTTCATTCCCATATGTTATTTCTCATTTAAAATGGTTCTAAGGATGTGAACTGTGTAATAAAATATGTATATTTAGTTTTGTGTAAAACGCCAGTGAAGTCCTATATATTTTTATCGAAGTTTATGTAATTGGGAAACTATAAGTCGGAGGCGAAACTTAAACTGGATATGGAAAAAATGTACAGCTTATTAAAATGCACAATTTATTTCAATTAATTGTTTTCTGTGATTAACAGTTTCCAAAATGTTGCCAGTTATATGCTTAAGCTCAGTAGTACATTACAGGGAATATATTATGAATATTTGGTAAAGGATAATTATGTTTTTTTATATTTATTTATTTCTTCACATTACATACATCAACATCCTTTATGGCAAGCTTGGTTCCACAAATAGCAGCTTGTATGTCTCAAAATGTTTGGTTTCTTTCTTTGAAAATATATGCGAGTTTTTTTTTTTAAAATATATTTTTTTCTGCGAATAACATTTTCCGCTATAAATGAACCTTTTTCTCATTAACTATTGAAGAAGCTAAATTAAATTTTAGAATGCTAAAGAAACCCTAAGTATTGTTTTGGATCCACTTTGTCGTTTTTAATATGATTGGTTATTGTTAAAAAATAATTGCCGATACATTCTAATCAAAATATTATATAATTAAAAAAATCCTATATTCCTTGATAATCAAACCTATTATATAAAAATAGATCAGGGGATTTAGAAGCTGTTCATCTACATCCTGTAACACTTTGTCTGATATCTTAAATAGTTTCTGAGATAATGGGTCATAAATTCAGCAGGTTTAAAATTAGCAAGATAGGGCTTTTAATGTCCGTAATTAATATCTTAAATATAGGAATGCCCAAATAAAGCTAAAAAAGTTTCACATACAGTTGTACATAGAAATATGCTGTTTTTATTTAAAATTTGCATTTCAAAATGTTCAATCTCTTTACGTCCTTTTCTTCAGTTTCTAAGTCTAGACCCACGTTTATGAAAATTCTCAGAATATTTGCACTTATAAATGTTCATCTATAAGAGAAAGAATGGAACTACTCGAGATTTGTTTTCTATTAATTAATTATTGGTGTTGTTCGTGTTTTTATTTAAAATGTTGCTTTTACTGGCAGTATTAAGAACACAATGCTTCCGTTTTCCCAATATTGGTTTAAATCGACTCTATTATACACAAAAATCATTGTAGTGGTGCATAAATTACATGAAAATAAATGCTAATAGTACAATAACTAAAATACTTATATAAGAATTGTAAATTAAATATATGGTTCTCTTTATTTATTGCAAAGACACCTGCCACCTGAAATATTGTTTTTAACCCCTTGTTCCATCTAAAATATAAATCACTTAATGTTTTAATTAATACTAGAATATTAGTTACTGTGATTACAGTTGAAGAATTTAATTACTTACTGTTATCATTTGAATTGTAAAAATGTCTGGATGGCGATTGTTACTTACAGAGAATGCTTACATTAACAGTCGAAAGATTCTTACTCGTAGTATCGTGTAATTCTCCTGATAAATTGCTTATATTAATTGAATACTCTAAACAAGGTTAAAGCTATGTTCATGGCATTTTCTTCTTTGTTAATCGTTTTTGTTATTTCTTTATAAATTGATGTTAGAATCGTTCTAGCATTTCCTTTCTTATATTCATAACATTGTAGTATGCTACAAACACTAGGATATATTATAAAGAAAATTCGCTGATTTTAATAGATTAGGAGTCTTGTATTAATCGAGAGTAATAGTTTCAAGTTTCTCTCTCCTTAAAAGCAATCACAGCTAGCTTTATGTACTCAAGCTATTCATTTCAACTTTAACTGGGGGGAGGACGGGCGAAAGCGCCCACAAATTTCAAATCCAAAACAAGAAAATAAGACGGTAGTTCCAACTGATTTCTTTTTAAATAAAGCGTTCTAATTGATTTAGTATGCTTTTTAAATCATGCAATTTAAACACATTGATTAACTGATGCGATTATCTAAAATCTTAGCTTTGCATCCAGTATCTCGAATTTTTATTTTGTTACACATAGTATATTAAAATTTCTTAACATTCATTCACTCGAATGTGAACGATTTCACAATATATTTAAAAATTACTACAAAGAAATTATGAAAAATTGGTATACAAAGGCAACTATTCCAAATCATGTAATATTAATGTAAACATTCTAAAGCTTATATTACGTTTTAAAATTATACAGTATTTTTCTTTCACACTGTGGCCGCGCATCTGTCGCCGCAGCTCGGAATCCCACCGAAATAGTTATAATATCCCCAAAACCACCTCAAGTTCTCATAGTTACAACTATTTTAATAAACACTTATCTTATTACAAGAGATGTTGCAAATCTATCCTTCTCTATCCCATATTTCTGGCATTTTCTCAGAAAATTTCCATTGACATTCAGAGTTCAGTATCAGAAATTGGGCGAATTTCGCTTGAGCTTTTGTTTTAGTTGTTACAATGTATGGGATTTGTTTCACACATCTTATTTTGCAAGTTCCCCCATGGATGAGAATTACATACGTTAAATCAGGTGATCGTGAGCACCATAATTCTTAACTTAGTTACCCTCATGTTAAGAAATTTCCTGAATTAAGTTGAATGAATCATCAGCTGAATGCGCGATAGAAAAATCTGTTGGAAAAACCCAGACTGACATTCAGCGGCGGTCAGCTGTTTAAAAAATGGTGTGAATAAGTAAATTCTGTACCTCTCTACATTTATTCTTTGTTCGAAAAACATAGGCCCTATTATTCTGAATACATTTACTGCACACAAATTTTGACGTCATGCAAGGAAATCTAGTATGTAAAATCGAGTTTCTCCGTAATCCAATATCTGTTATTTTGCGACGAAACATAGCCATACAAATGAAACCACGATTCATCAGAGATGAATATTAAGCATGGGTCACTTACTCTATCATTTCGCAAAATCCAGTTACAGAAATTTGCTCGACTCTCATGATCACATGAAAAATAAGATGTATGCAACGAACCCCCATACACTGTAAGAACTAAAAGAAAATATCAGGAGAGAAATACACTCAATTGTGTATCCTGAACTCTCGAGGGCGAATGAAAATGTCCTCAGAAGATGCCAGAAGTTTGTGAATAGAAAAAGACAGCATTTTCAAAATAGTTTATGCATATTTTCATTGTAATTATAACTCTGAAAACCTGAGGCGGTAGAGCGGATATTATAAGTATTTCGGCGGAAGTCGAAGCTGCGGTGACAGGCGCAGGAACAGCCGTACCGTGGCCACAGTGTGAAGAAACAGCACTGTAAACGGTACACCTCGTGCAAAGTTCTATATTTATAATTATTTTTTTAAAGTAGTTTGCATGGTGTGTTATTGAGATTAAATAAAATGCTCTTAAAGGAAGTATATGCTATTTTAAAAATCATTAATTTTGTATTTGGTAAAAATCACGATATAAATGACCTGTTTTAAGTACTGTAATAGAAGTTAGATAAGCTGCATTTTTATTATCTCTACCGCGTACCACCTAAAATTCCTTATTGATGTTTTGAAATTTCCTAAAATATATTCACTCCAAATTTTTTTTTTTTAAAAATGGCATACTTGTGTATATGAACACAATAACTCAAGGGCAATACTCGTAGAAGAACCAAACTTATTTAAGTCCACCATCACTGAAGGAACAAGTTGAATATTTTCGGCTTGGATTCCCGTGCCCCAAATAACCCTTTATTTGAAAAAGTGTTTATTTTTAATAGTTCCAAGTATCATTCCATTTTGTTAAAATTTTGTGTGTTTCAGATACTAATAAGGCAAGAAAATGTATAACCCAACTTTTTTATAAATAGCGTGTGAAACCCTCTTCATTCTTCATTGATATTTTTATAAGTAGGAAACTATAAGAGAGATACAGAACTTAATACAAAAATGTTAAGAACTCATTAAAATACACAGCTTGTGTAAAATGATTGCTTTGATAGCATAGCTTCATATTTGGTAACATAAATCTAACATGACATCTCTAACATGTTTGGAAATGTGTGATGATATTCTTGTTCTTCTCTCATTGCTCGTTACAAACAAAATGCGACGGATACAACAGCCTGAGTTTTGCTGCTCCATGTTACACGTCTATTGCTTGATTTAAAAAATCCTTGCAAACTTCTGTCTGATTACTTCAAGATAAAACAATCACCTCTTATACCAATTGTTTAACAACACCGCTTGACTTGCAAAGAGTAGAGAATCACTTGCATATCACATTTCTTGAAAAAACAAAAATTAATTTATGTACACTGTAATGTTTTCAAATACAATGACTTGAGATTCCTTTGCAAGTAATGGTGAAGCTTCTTTCATTGTTTGTTTCTACATATGCCCTAAAACTTTCATAATAATCAGATATAAATTGTTCCACGCAGAGCATTTCTTGTATTGAATAGTGTAGAAGACATTAAAAAGAGATCAGTAAACATGCAAAACTTTTCTGGCTATATACTCTTATAGTTCTAACGTAAATAACATTCCAAAAGGCCGCATAAATGCCTCTTGAACACAACATTCAAAATGATCTTGAGAACGTAATATTGTAAGTAATAAATAATTTAAATGTTTCCGAACCATTCAACTGTTTAACTTTTTCACTTCTTTAAACCTGGCTGTAACTTTCAAGCACGAAGGTATTACAGGACACTCCTTGCAAATTTAAGTGAAAAAAAATATATATACATGATTTCAAATGTGCAGTGCATTTTTTACCATACTTTTAATTCACGCCCACAAATATCTATTGAGTGCATTTAATCTCTTGATTAAAACATCCAGATCCATGCTATTGGGTATTTATTTAAAAGCGTACTGTTTATTATGGCTCAACTCCTGTTGCCATGGTAATACTGGAAGTAAATTATCCTCGTAAAATATGTTTAAAATATTAAGTAGCTCGCTTTTTGTATATTTTGTTGTTTTAAAAGGTTTTATATACAATACCCACATGAATATATTTCATGATTTGATGTTTATTTGATCTTAAGTTTATTTTATGCATTTTCGTTGTCCTTATTGAAAAACTTCAAGCGCATACTAAATATTAAAATATTTAGAACCAAATTTCCTACAAAAACGCTATAAATGTGACTGTTAAATACCAGAGTTTAGTATATTAGGTTTGATAAATGGTTGAGAGAGCTGGCCTCTTATAGATCTACTGAAAAAGAAAACCTTGAAACTGCAAACTAACTATCGTTCTCTCTAACACAGCAAAGCTTGTAAAATAAAATGTAAAACGTCCTGGTATCATAACGTAAATATACACTTTTTATTCGGGTTGTGTCAGCTTAAAGACTTTCTGCAGTCCGTGGGAAAAATATTGTTCCTCGAAGTTTTTGATATCCATAGTCTTTAACTTGGGGAATGTCAGAAAAAGCAATTAAGACGAAAATTGTATTGCGCAGTAAAATGCTTAAGATTATTAATAATTGTCTTAATAATACAATTTAATCCATCCGCATTAGATGAGAATAAGTCTATTTGTTATACATAAAGAGCCTGAAGAAGGCTGACTTGTCCGTAAATAAAAGAAATAACACATTAGTGGCCCGGAATTGTTATACTTTTTTTAATATAGAAAGTGTTCTCAGAGAAGAATCTATACATTGTGATCTAGAGGTAAAGTAACTATGAACTATATAATATCAATATGTATTATAGAAAATTAAACAGTATATCTCTCCTGTTCATATAAAGCTGATTCTTCCAATCTATTGCTGGAATACTCTCTCCAAGTCACTGTCTTAACTGAGTGACGGCCGCTGAGTATGAACCCGGTCCCATGACTTCCAGTTCTCTTCAAGAAAAAAATCCCTGCATATAAGCACTTCAGATGCTGCACTGGGAGCGATTCTCAACAAGGGCTCATATTTCAAAAGAAGGCTTGGCATCATTTTGCACGTTTGCTAGCTGCAGAAGGGTTGCGACACTCGGATTTTTATGGAGTCTCCGGTTCAAAGCTTGGCTCGGGGCATTCAAAGCCCAGCTAGGAACCGGTTGGTTATATTCGTTAGGTACAAAGGTGTCTCATTGAAATATTTCCTTCTGGACAAGAGCTTTAATGCTATAAAGTAATCGTCACACGGTCTCGGGTTCAAGACCTGGAAAGGTCTGCGTATTTTTTCCTTCCCAAACAGAATGTTACGATATTTGAAAGCTCAGAAAAGGGACGAAGGTACGCTAAATTGTAGCATAGTTTGATTAAGAAATGACTAGAAGGTTAATTTATCTCTATCAATAACCTACTGGATCTGACCATTATATATTAAAATTGTGTATATAACTGCATAAAACTGTTGAAATACTTGATATGGATTTGTTTGATTATGAAGTAAAAATAATCTTAAATTATACACTGTATTAGCTTGCCCTTTCCACTCGTGTAACACATATTTCTTTTATGGAGATAATATTGCTTTATTTGCGTGATGTAAATCTCCCTGCGTAACAGATTTCCATAGCTTTAAATGTATATTTATTTACTGTGTGTTTTTTGCTGAAGTTTAAAAAAATCTGAGTAACTTTTGACGAAGTTAAAATGAATTAAAATCTGTATAAACATTTTATGAAGTGTTGCTATATTTTGATAATCTACATGAATCATACTCCTTTAATACCTATTACTGGTTTTGATAAACATAATTCCTTACAGTTTGCATATTGATACTTATTTATATAAATAGCAGTAATTCTAATACGTAAACACTCTCAACAATTACCTATATGGCTTAACTCTTAAATGCACTGTTGTTATGTTGTCCTGTAATGGTAAATTATGATATAAAGGGTAAAACCACTTTTAACACGTGTGGCATATAATATTTTTTAGTCAGCACTGTAATTTGTAAAATAACAATTTTAGTGATTGCTGAAAGCAAGAGATATCGCGTTTAGAACGCGTTTTTGAGACAAGAGAAATTATGTTAAAAAAGCAAGATGTGAGATGTTTTAATGTTTTGTTAATTTTCTAGCAGTTATTTTCATTGAAATTATTTTCACCATGTTTTGCCTTACACCAGGCAATAAAGCGATTAAATGCTATATCATATTCCTTTCTGGATATTTTGGGTATGTATGTGCTTATAGTTTTATTTTTTCCGCTGCTTTTGTAATTTCATTTCCTTATCAGTTTCATTTGAATTCATAACTTCCGCCATTTAATCTCCATACATGTTAGATACAAGAGTAACGTTTTAAATCAAAGAAAGCTGTCAATATAACGTATAGTTAACTCTACAGCAAATTGCGATTAAATTGAAGTATGGCATTTGTAGTGTAAACAGACAATGTGAGCGCCATGAGAAATTAATCATTTAAAAAGACGTTTGAAAAGTAAAACCTAGTCAAACCAAGTCGAGTTATTAAACATGTACAAATACAAAGGGCAATTTCATGTAATTGGACTTTAAACCAAAGCTAGATGCAATGAAGATAGTGCGATAATCTAAACCTTTTAGCTATTGTGCACTGTGTTAGAAGTTCTACTTTTAGGCCTTGCTCTCTAAAAAAGTAATTACGAATTCGGTGAAGAAAAGACAATTAATAAAATAATACATTAAGTGTATTAATGTAAACATTTTATGCATTGCCTAACCTTCTACAATGTAAGACAATACACAGATACTAGTTTATATGTTGATAAACTGGATTGCTTCTAATATTTACACTTGTAGTTGACTTTTATAATCTTTAAAAGTTTATAAAGTGTAACTGAAATAAGGAATCTTGTTTGAAGAGGTAAAAATTACAATTCTGAGCATGTTTTCCTTATAATATTTCTATGTAGTTCTGAGTGTAAAATTGAATGAATGAAAGTTCATGTATTTATATTGAATGTTAAGGCAGTAAAATCCCTCCATCTGGTTGTATTTTTTCTCGATTTATGAGAGAACACTTATTATGTCACAGTCCTTAATTTCTGACAAAAGTTAGGTTCATTTTGAACCAATCGCATTTCTAACGGGGTACATTGAACGGAACCATTCAAATATTTTGTTGATTTTCTTTAAAAGCACTGAAAATAGTAAACATTCCATTAAATTAATTAGAATGGAACTGTGCCACCTATGGTCAGTGATAACACTTTCAGTTATATAATTTATATAATTATTCAAACTTAATTTTCAAGCAGATATTTATTCACAGAAACCGAAGTGAATATAGTTCCTGCTATTTTAAACCCTTGGCATAAATGCTGAAAAAGTGCATGTTGCATTTTAATTAAGGCTGAATCACTAAAATTATTTTAGGAAACCATGTTGAAGATATGCTACACGATTCAAACATGACTAGTACAATAAGAAAAAGATTTATAGGCTGAAGATTTTATAGGTTGAAAAAACAAAACGATGAAACATGTTAGTGTGATAGAAAATTATAGCAACAAAAGTAAAAATTGATGTTATATAAACAAATTTAAAAATGGTGATGACCCTAAACCTAGAAACGCAGTTTCAAATGGTACTTTGAATAAATTTTTATGAGGTTTTTCGAATCTAATAAATGAAATGTTAACAAATCAAAAATGTCATTTTGAATTTTTTTATCAATTGCACATCTTCAAACGTCATTTTTGGAAAGTAGTTTCTGTCAAATAGGTATTAGTCATAGCCTAAATGTTAAGACCCCCACTAGTTTATGGCATATTAAACACTTATTAAAATGGATTATTTACATAAATATTTGCTTCTTGCGTATTCTTTTCTTAATGTTTTTTGCAAGAAGGAAATTTTTCAAGATTACTTAATGATCCCTAAAGTACAGAATAAAGGAGATATATGAAGCATTTAAGTATCGACCAAAATTTCTTAATCCTGTTATAGATTGAATTTTTAATATTAATTTTATCGCATAAATGCTTTCTTTTAAATATTTTTGTTTATTTGTTAAAGATGCATTATGGAAAGAAAATTAAATAAAAGAGCAGTGAAAATTTTGCGGGATTTCATTTTGAAAACGGTGGATGTGTTTTAGCAACTCTTTGGATTTAAGTAAAGAGCCTTTGATTCTCATGGTTATAGTACCTTGTTATTTGTGGTATTCGAAACAATGGGATAAAAATTCTGAATCTTAATTAATGTACATAAAACAAATTGTTTATGTGAGTGCTTGAATCTTCCTGACTGGCTCTTCAACAGTGGTGATCCAGTTTTGGGTCCTCATCTGGTTTTATTAATGTAATCAATTACCTAGTAATGCCCCTACTCATACTGCAAAGTCTGCTGATGTTCCTAGTGGAAATGACCTAAATTTATTGAACCAAAGGTGTAAAACTATCATGATTTCAGCATCTGAATAGTTCAGAGTCTGTAGTATCCTCCGAAATAAAGACAAAACTGCTTGTCTTTTATTTACATTGCAACAATTTTGGGCTCATTCAGCACATTTTTTGAGTTTATTTTGATAGCCAACTAACTTGGATTTCTCACGTTCAATAGCTGAATTTTTTTTTTCAATATAATATTTGTAATTTGAAATCTGAGATAATGCATTCCTCCTGAGTATATGAGAGGGAAGTATGTATTTTGCGTTTTATTTATTCAATCGTGGTTTAATTCTTTAGGGTGGTACCAACAATATGAAAGAAATCTTTCCTTTTTCAAAAATAAATTAGAATGTTTGGTTATTCAAGTCTTTGAGTTAGACATTTTAACTATTTGTAATCGTTATATTTCGAAACACTTAGGTTTTATGCTCAACACTTTTGAAAGCCTAAAACTAAGAACTGGTACACGTAATTATAGTATAATGTAAAATCAAATACAAATGTATGTTACATAAAACTCATAGCTATATGTTTTCGGAATCTAGACTGTGTAATGAGCTACCTGATCATGTTAATACGCTTCGATAACACACATTTTAAGTCCAGAGTAATATGCATAGTTGGTTGAAAATCCTTCATATTCTGCACAAAAGCTTTTAAGTTCTAAATTTTTTGATATATTAATATGTATCTTTTAATTGAAAATGAGTGTACTCATACTTCTTTTTTTATCAAACTTTGTCAAATACCGGTATAGTGATTACTACTACTACTACTACTACCCGTACTGCTACTACTACTACTATTACTACTACTACTACTACTACTACTACTACTACTACTCCTACTGCTAAGACTCCTACTCCTACTACGACTAATGTGTAACCGATTAGAGTGTCTTGATGTTTTAAAAATATTTCCAAAATTAGGGCAATCGCCTTCAATATCATACCACATAAGATTACATATTTTGGAAATATTCAAAATATGAAATTACTTATTAGACTACTACTTTTTGAGACTTTGTACTTTCTTTTCTACTCAAAGAATTTGTACATTGTATTATGTCTGTAAAATTTAAATTGTGTATGATGAACTGTAATATATAATTACTTTAAAAATTATGTTTAAGGGAAGTTTTCCACTCCTTTGATTAAATTTTAATATTTGTGAACAAACTCACAAGCTACTAAATTTCTTTTATAGGCTGGTGTTCATGAAGAAGCAACTTTTGATACTTTGCGTTACGTTTTTGACCAGCATAGTAAAAAAGGAACACAACCTTCAGATTAATGACGTTGTTTTATTTCTTAATATTTACTTTAAAATAATGAAATTTGTATAAAAGTGTCGGCTGTGTTTTCACAACTCATGGAGGTCTAAAACTGGATAGCTGATAATTGAAATTTTCTTTCTGTACAGAGCAATGCAAAAAATGAACAGTAACTACTTTTGAAACTAAGCACTTTGCTGTTCCTGATGATCAGTAGAATATATATGTTTCACACAGAAGGTTTAATAATACTCCTACATAAAATAAATTAATTAGAGTATAACAGCCTAATATGCATGGGAGTATGTATAAAAATTAAGAACTAATAAATTAATTTTCGCTCAAATCGCAGCTGATCAGGCTTGCATTTGTGTACATGGAACAAAACATTATTTCATCGAAATTTGTTTTTCTATAATATTTTATAGGTTTTATACACTAACATTAAGCTATAAAAAACCTTGGTCAATTCTGACAATATTTACAGTATAAATGTTGTTTTATTTTTCAGAAATGTTATACTCATTTCCATACATTGGTAAGTTGTGTGCTTAGGGAGGCCATTCCAGCTTTAGATATATTTTACACAGTGGCTGTTACAATATATTTGTTACTGTAAAACTTTAATCCGTACTTAATTTTGTAATTATGTATTTCTGAAAGCATAAACATTAGGAAATGTAAGCTGAGGTAATTTTCTGACAATACGATCTCACTTTATCCTCATATTTTCCGTTTTTTCTAATCTGACCTTTGAGATGAAAGCTCTTATAGGCCTTTGACTATCATTCTGGCTGCAGACCTCAAGGAAACTTAAACTAAGCGAATGTAACTTCGCAACTTTTAAAACGCTATTTTATTGCTTTTAAGATTTCCTTTAATAGCTCTCGCTTCCATTTATTCCGTCACCGGCAGGCGGCATAATACTCCACAGGTGAAGTATGTATAGCAAGGAAGACGTGTGTATATCGCGCATGCAGTAGCGTCCTATTTAATGTGCACAATTCTGGATTACGAATATATAACTTTGAGCAATAGCTTTGCTCGCCATCACTTAAAATAACCATGTTTAAATACATAACTAACCCTGTTTTGCACAATATCTCAAAGGTCACATTTACTAGACAAATCGAGGAATCATTTGTACAAACTAAATATACAACTAAATAAAACGCTGTTTTGCACAATTTCTCCATCCTCTGTGCTGTGATGGTAGTATGCCTCCTCACATTAAATGTTCCAGAGTTCGAATCTCGATTATGGTGAGTTTTCCGGGGTTTTCCATTGTCCTGAAAAGACGAACTTTGGGTAAATTTTAAGCGCTGTGGGCCCCGGACACAATTCCATTCATCGTCCGATATGACTTAAACGGTTAAAGGACGCCAAGTTTAAAACAGATCCATGAAATAGTATTATTAATGACAATAATATGTAAAACAGAAGTAATTTATACTTTTTATTCTCAAAGAGGACACATTTACTAGCAATTATTTTAATGATATATGTCCATGCTAATGCTGCATGGAATTGCCTTACCAATGTCTTCAAATGGCAAATTGGCTTCCCATATACCCACAAATCTTCCGCGATGCACTTGTGTAATATTTGCATACATCACGTGAGCTACAGTTGACACACTTGCATGGTCGAACAACAAAGGCAGAACGCTCCAGACACATCCCTCCCTACTATACACACGCCGGCTGAGAAGGTTGGTAAAATGCCTACCGAAGTTGTGGCGACGGCTTAAATGCAAGGGAGTGTACTAAAACCGTTTAATGTTTACAAAACAATGGAGATGGCGAATAAAATATTATCAAAAATATGTTTTATCTCGAACATGTAGGTACATTTTAATGCAACTTACATGAAGATTTCAAAATGTTAATTTTTAGAACGTATGCACATATCGACATGTAAATAATCACTTTGTCACATTTTAAAATTTCTAGTAATGCTTAATAGAAATGAGGTGAGTAGAAGTGATTGATTATAGGTAATGTGTAATATTTTTCTTATAAATAATGAAAATATTCCAAGGATTTTAAATTTCCAAAAGACATTTTCTGGCTCTCTAGTAATATTTAAATCGAACGGTTAAATAGTGCAAGTTTAAAGTGTAGTGAACCTCCAAGGAATAATATACATATACTCACATAAAGAATTAAAAATAATTGTTTGTTGCTCTGTCACGTTTCACCCACGACTTATAATGAAAACAATTGTATAATTGAAGTGAGAAGAATTCGATGATAATTAATATTAATGAATATCGTTATTAGTTTTTAATCACGTAAAAATCCATAACAGACTAAGTTAGATTACAGTGGAAAACCTTTGCGGAAAAGATTAGGCAAAGTATTTTAGGAGTGATGATTTTGTTTATGCCAAACTTACTTTGGATGAACACAGAAGGTAAGCTGAAAGACTTTTGTCCGTATTAAAACAATTGCTAGGTATAAAACGGGAAGTTCACCAAAAACGCGTAGATAAAACCAGTGTTTACATCATTGGTAAGTTGTTAATTATAGCTATTCTTGAAAATATCTAACTCTTAGAAAAACCATGTCCCTGATTTATCATAAGAACTATTAAAACAACCCCACTAGCTGCATTGCAGTTATTAGTTCACTAGTATCATATAGAACATGAAATTAAAATAATTGCTGTTATTCAACATGAAAAAAATTCTACTACCTTTGAAAAATTGACAGAAAAGAAATTCTAAAGTGACATTTGAAACTCGAGAAACTTTCCTCTCTAAAGTACACGTATCAAGGTAGTCTGAAATAATGAAACGTACTTTTTTTAGATGGTATCGTTAAAAATCTGAAGTTTCTAGTTTCAGAAAACGTACATCTTTGATGTAGTACACAATTTTTTTATTTAAACGGGATATTAAATGCACAGCGCCGGCCTTTAAATCGTTTTTTTTAAGTGTTTTACCTCAAATTTTCTAAATCGGCACTTTAAAATGCTAATGTTCCATTTACACTGAAACTATTTATGGTAGAAAACTGAAATTTTGCGCAGTTTTTAAATGCTTTATTGAATATTTTAGTGAACTTTATAAAGGAAACTATGGATTTCTAGTGCCATAAAACTGTAAAAACAGAGGAAAGTTTTCATTGCACATTTTAAAAATATAAGATTATTTCAGAAAAATAATAGTAGAAAAACTCAACACAACACAAATGTGCATTAGTCTTGGTCCCTGCGATAATCCAGCAGCGATTTTGTTCTGTTTGAGCATTCACTAAAATGATATATCGACATGATTTGCCACACGCTTTCCGCCGAGGCATCATGATAATCTGATCTTCTGCAAAGTTTGTGGTAATATTCGTGCACTGATAGTCTTGTTATTGCACTACGGAACTGGTTGTTTGGTGCTGTACAGTTTTGGTTAGAGATGGGAGAAATCCTAAACGCCTGGAGATAAGCTACACTAAAGACTATATAAAGGTAAAGGATTCACAAATGTCCTAACCTGGTACCGAGGAATCACTCTAGAATTTAAAATGATACACAGATAAAAGTACGCGATTTCCTATTTGACTATAATGAAAAAAATTATAAATAATTTTAATTCTGTGCTGCAAGTTGTTAGGTAAGAAAGGGAGCATAAACGTACCCGTTTTGAATAATTTTTATTTAATACTTTTTAGATTTAATAGTTTTATAACATTAAATTAAAGAGATAAAAGCAAATACTAAAACTCTAAATATTCCTCCAAGGATGTTAAACTTCCTCGAAGTATTAGAAGTGTGTTCATAAAAAATTCAATTAAATATAGAGTCTTTATTTTGATGGACTGTCCCCTTAAAGAACGAATGAACCTCCTATCAGCTAAAGAACATCTACACAATAAATTTGAAAATAAAACACTATTTGAATCCACTTGAAGAGCCAAGAAATGAATTAAAACACTACGTTAGAAACGATTAACACTATACTTCCAAACAAAGAATGATTTCATATTTCATTAATGCATTTATTCCCTTCAATCAGATGGAGCAGGTGCTGGTGCTACAAGTCTCATTTTATAAAATCCTGGAATTTGGCACAACAAATTTTGATTTAGAAGTTGAAGCTATCTATTCAATACTGCAACTATGGCGAATCTCCTTACTTTCAACAGGCAGTCATATCTTGTTATTATAGAGCAGCTGTTATTGCTGTAACAGATAACACGTTACCTAAGTGTAAGCAATAATAGTTTTTTGGGGGAAAAATAATACATTCTTTGAAAAAAGATTTTATGGGTCTGGTACACCGTTGATTAAATCGGGAATGCAACTTCTGATAATCTAGCAAAAAAACGGACGTATTATTATGCAGAAACCTTCATCATATTTATGGTTCCTAACAGCTAAAACAGTAATCAATTCAAAAATGAAGAATATATTGTTAAATTATTTTAATGAAGTTTCAGAATTAATAGATGGGAATGCTTCAACACGCAATAACTTACAATCTCTGAGTATACAAGGAAAAGTGCTGTTTCAAAATATCTACACAGATGGAATTACTTCTTCCCCATTTTTCCCCTACTGTACAAGAAGACATGGATCAGTTGCACCTTCAGCGTTGTCCATCCCTTTGATACAAATCCATGACATCTGGGAAATACTGGAGAGCAAGAGAACTAATGACTGCATTGACAAAAGCTCGGCATCAGTAGGTAAAGTACATGATGAAGACTATATTGAAACTGAATAAATCTTTCGTACAGCTATACCATGACACAAGCATTTTGTTGAGTTAAAAAATCCATTGGTTCAAAAAATCCTGGCTTTAAAATCTAGTGGAATTCAACGAATCATAGTTTTAGAATAGAAATTTCCCGAACATTTATTCGCAGAATTAAAGTGTGCTTTGAAAAAGGGGTTTTCGTTCTGCTGCAGACTTCTTTAAACAAAGTAATGCATTTTATTGTGAATAGATGGAGTTTAAAAAAACCTTGATGCAAATACAAACTAAATAAAGTATAAACCAAATTTTCAGTTAAACCGAATTGAACAGTTGAATGGAAAATAATTAGAAAATGTCTTCAAAAACAAAATATTTTAGACGTTAATACTTCTTCTTTTTTACTTTAATGTAAAAAAAATAAATGTTTGTACTTTCGTAAACGAAATACAGCAATTTAATAGTTCAGAAAAAAAAATTTGTTCTGCTAATTTAATATTTTATAAAAGAAAGAAAGTATAACATGAATCAGTCATTTCCTGTGTCACAATGTATAACACTTTTCGACATTTTTAACTAATGTATCATAAATCCTCCTCAGTTTCCCAATCCATCATTGTCCCTCTAATTTCTTGAATGCACGTGCTATGCGATCTTACTTTTCTCCTCCTTCCTAGTGGCGTCCACTCCGTTATTCTTTTGGGTAATCATGTTCTATTATTTTAGCATGCCCATAACATTCTAATTCTTTCTGTGAAATAAAACTTAAAATTTAATTTTGAACGTTCATATTTTCTTTTATAATTTCATTTCTAATTTTTTTTCTCTTTAGAGATCCTTGCAGATCTCCTCCGATAATCCATTTCTGTTGCCAATAATTTTCTTTTTAACTGATAGTTCAGAGTCCACACGTCAGAGCCATAGGGTATAATACTTTTCAAAATTGTAGTTTTAGTTTCTTGAGACCTATTTATCCTATAATATATCATTCAAAATAGATATAGCATACTTTCCTGAGTTTATCCTTGATCTTATTTCCATTTCTTGTTTCCCATCTTGTGTAAGTTTTTCTCCCAGGTATTTATGTTCCCCTGTGTGTTTAATTATCCCCGTTTCGTCTTCCAGTACCAAATCTTAATGATCGTCTCCAATGGCTATATATTTGTATACATTCATTAATTGTTTGTTTACTATGTGTAAAAGTAACACACATTTTATGAATATAAATGAACTCAATATTTCTAAAACTTTCTGATTAAACACGCATTTTCAAACGGTATGATTACCATATAAGTAGTTACAATATCCTCATATTCACTTGGTTCAATCAAGAAGTCGTTTTTTATTTATGAAGGCCGCTCCATAATTCTGGTTCTTAATTTATGATTTTTAGGCTGTTCTTCAAATAAATTTATTTTAAGTTCTTTCAAAAACTGGCAATCAATTCTGATACAATACACCTCGTATCTTGTCAACTTTGAATATTTTCTTAGCTGCAATAGTAACAGTGTCGCATAACTTCAATAGAATTCTCAATGGATACTTCTTGAATGCCAGATTTTTTCCTCTCCAAATTTCTGGCTTCAATTTGGTTCACTGGCTTGTATCTCTATCAACAACTTTACTGAAATAGCCTCTAAAATGTATTACAACGCCTTAAGGATACCCACCGTGAAAAGTGCCAAAATTGCCAAAATTTATAAATATGGAATATAGTGTTATTAAACTGCAAACCTTCTACTTTAGTTCTATGTAATTTTTATATCTGCAAAGATTATAAACAAGTCATATGGTGAATTAGTTGTCTGGCTATGAGCCTAACTTTGTATAACATAGTGGTAAAAAACGATAAGTTTTGCCAACATTAAAGTGAACAACCACTCAAGAGAAGAGCTCTGGAATCTTCAAATATTCAATTAGTTGCACAGGAGCAGAAGAAGACGAAGGAGGGTCTCTATATGCGCTAAATGCTTTTTAAACAGCGTAACGTCAGAAACAGTGCTATTTTAGTGTTATAATTTTTAAACACTCTTTCTCGGGCTTCATTTGTCAGTACATTTTCATTTTCAAACTGACACACACGATGTAGTCTCCGGTTTAAATGAATAAAATTTGGCAGACCTCCTTACAAAAACAGGAGAAATAAATTAAACTAATTTCTTTTAATATGCTTTGTCATAATATTATTAAACAATAATATTCATATTGTGTAAATGTTTAAGCAAAAATTTTAAGTCTCATATATAACGTATATTTACTCCAAACTAGTAGGATAATTAAGAATTTATCTCCACAATTTATTTGTACGTTATTAATGATTTTAATTATAACACATTACATTTTTCAGAAAATTTCAGTGATTTGAAAAACTAATATCTCTGAAAATAATTTTAGAACAAGCATGAAATTTCTTCTATATATAATACATTAAACCTTGATTGCTATATTAAAATTTCAAATGAATTATGCTTTGAAATTCTGGATTTTTTAAATTTCACAGATGGGTATCCTTTAACATAACTGCCAATATCACCACATTTGCCAACATTCCTTCCCAAGTTTAACATTAATTTCAACATTTTTTTCAGTCCTGACTTTCTTAATCTGAGTACTGAGACCCTAAAAATAGTTATTTAAAAAAAGTGTGCTAAAATGTCCTGAGTCATCTGAGATTTCTTTTCCATCCATTACTTCAATTATATTTACATAGGGAGGAATCCAAATATAACTCGACTACAATAGTGTTGCACTTCGTTGGCCTGGCTTGCACGTGCATTCAAATGCAGGTTTCCGCAAGATTAAGTGCAATAATATCGTCGTAGAGTTGTACATTGGACACACATAAATACAAAAAAAATATTCAGTTCTGAATGAGATGCTTAACCAAGAACTAAGAGTGTTATTTTCTGAAAATTATTGCTTAGAAAGAAAGAGAAGGTGATTTAAACATGAAGCTTACCTTCAATAAATTCTCATAGCCTTCGAAATGCCTTTCGGACATATCATCAGTTAACGATTTAAGAAGTGTTAAAATACACTACATCCGTCTCGTTATATTAACGACTGTGGCCCTTACACAATGAAGCACCCGCCCATTTTTCGTGCTATCTTGATCATGTTCTTTTTAATGGTGATAGATGGAGGGCTTCAACCAGTGAACTTCTTACCGGGGAACAATGTAGTTTGGGTTTACATTTTGCTATTAAGTATGAGTTTACAATAAATGAAGAGCCCCGTTTCAAAATTGTCTTATCATGTTTATATTTGCTATATTTAGAATGTTACTGGTAATGTTATAAACATTCATTTAGTAATGTGTTTTGTTTTTACAGTCCCTTTATTCAAAACTACTGAGCTACGTTCTGAAACACAAAAATATTTGACTCTGCATTTTATTATTAGCCTCTACTTGCTTTACACTATATTAAACTACTTTGTAGCAATATGATATTTTAGATTACATTTTATATTCCTAAGAATTTAATTTCTTAACGTCTGTTCCTCTTGACCTTTCTCGTCTTTCTACCAGTTTCCTTTTAAAAGTATTAATACACACTTCAAAGAATTTGCTACACTTAAACAAGCAACTGTGAGGAATAAATAAAATGTATTGCAATTTAAACCAACACACAAAATAAGTTAAGAAATGCCTAATGTTTTGTACAAACCTTGATTATAAATTCTTCAGAATTTTAATGAGAGATATTCCTTTCTTCCTAATTAGTTTTCTCTGAAGTTTAATATTATGGAATATATGCTTGAGGAAGCAATTTTTTTCCAAATTTCCAGTTTCACATCTTATACGCAAGTGCTTATTTGCATGTTAAATTTTGTACCTTATTTTAAAACATACATATCGTACTTTAACCTCAAATATTTTCATACTGCTTTTGTTTATGGAAATTGTAAAATATTAACTAATTTTGTTAAATATTCATGCAATGTTTTAGCGCTGTTAAATTTGCTCTTTATGGTATTGCAACACTTATATTTTCACAAAAAATCGTAAGGTTTCAAGAAAGCCTCATAACTTTGAACTTCCCCAAACACATAATGAACTAAACTGTAGAAAGCTAAGCATTTACTTTACCAATCACAAGTCTTAATTTACAGCTGTTATTTGAGTATAAACCGTAAATATCTCAACATGTAAAGGAAATGTATATTTCTTACGCTAATCATAAATCAGAACTAGGTGTGCAATTAATCCTGACAGTTTAAAACCTGTGTATTGTTTATAGTAATTTTCATTACTATATTTTTATGGAGTATATACCTACTACTCCATTTTATATAGTAAGCATTGTAAATAATATTTGATGCCTAAATCTCTATAATATTTGATTATGTAAATCATTTATCGAGTATAATAAAGGGCAAAACCCAAAATATATAAGAAGAATTGGATATAGCATGAATGATTTAAAACACCTCTGTAAGAAAATTGCAACACAAATACATGATATTTAACATGAAGCTAGTATGCGATTTTATGTAATGCAGTTTTCATCCAAGAGTTTAATAACATTCTTTGATTTGTATATTCTTCCCTCGCTTCTCGAATCTGAGCGTCACTTGCAGCATTAATTTAGTAAATATCTGCTAATTTCCCCAAGTGTTAAGTTTATTTATTGTATGTGCAATTTAACTTGCAATTATTCTAATATGTATTTGCATTTTCAAAGGTGTATAATTGAATTACTTTAAACGTATGCTTTTGTACATTAAATTGTTTAACGTCTTTTAACCTAAGTAGTAACGAATGATAATTGAATGATTGAAATGAATGCTTATGCGAATCGGGGACCTATAGCGCTAAACATATCTTGCATTACCTTAATAACTTATGAAAAATCCAGAAGAAAATCCTATAATTATAGGCAGTGTGGTTCAACCAGGATTCAAATACAGAGACAAATACATCGTGTTCACCGCCACCATGGCGAATAATTGTAGAATTTTTTATATTTTTTACAAATCTAATGGAGATATGATGATGTACAGAAAGATTTGGTTTATTTTTTTAAATAATGCAGTGTTAGATTATATTTCATGCTCGATAAATGTTTAAATATTTTTATTTTACATTGGAATGGTATATCCTTATACCTCGTAAACTACTTCCAGAGAATAATATATATATATATATATATATATATAATCAGAAGAGGTCTATAAAATTTAAGTTTCTGGTTCATGACCTATTTGCCAATTCCAAAATCTTTTTCGACACATTCCATTTGATGAAATAGAAAGCTTTTCTTACATTATAATTATTTTTGTTCTCATTTGGAAGTATAGTTTTTGTAGGCCGAAGATGCTGTATCCATAGAGATTTATCGCTCACCGAAAAGCATTTTGCTTTATAACATTTATCAAGAAATTTTAATTTTGAATTCCTAAGGACTCTTACTTCCATCAGATTTTACATGACGCTTTGCACCGCGAGATTCCATAGAGTAAAGGGAAAAATTACTGTTAAATTACTTTCAGATACTATTCACAAAGCTGGTAATTTTGACGATTTCGTAAAAAACTTTCACTCGGCTATTTGATCAAGATGATGAGTATTCAAGCGAATCGGATTTGAGGATTGTTTGTCAACAAGAAATTCGGATAAAGTGTTTTTATGGAAGAATCGATGCACTCTACGCAAATTGTGTAGTCTTTTAGTATATATATATATATATATATGGATGGAAACCATTATATATATAATGGTTTCCATCATTAGACATTAGAGCACTATTTAGGTAGATAACTGTTTTTTGTTACGGAAATAGGTAACACAAGCACAATTTATTTTTCTAAATTCCTTAAGCTGAAACTCTTTTATAGGATTTATGCTGTTATAGAGTACTTTACTTCTAATCTTGGTTTCACGGGGTCGGATCGTTGTTTTCATCATAAACTGTAATAGCTACAAAACCAATAATTTTTGAATCTGAGATATATTTGCACGACTGATCTTAATATTCCTTAACCTTTTTGCAAGTTTTCAATGTCAAAGTGGTTTGATCCAGCCATGTTGCTTAAGAAATGTTTAAGTTGTCATTAAAATCTATAAAATTATATCATTTTTAATGTTAGAGATCAATTCGAGATAAAAAAGTGTATAGGCTTATAAATCTAAAGGTGTGAAGTACTTTGAGAGTGAATTTCATGGAATTGTTTAATTTAAAAGAAAAAGTCATTAGGTTAGATTATTGGCTTACATTTTACGGAGTGAAACAGTATTTGTTTTTTGCACAAATGTACATTTTCTTTGTACTGAAAAGTTAAATGTATACCGAAATTTGAACCACGGATCTTCGGCTTGTCGTGCCGCTACTCGAACTGAGCTACCACAACATGTCGTAAGTTTTCTAATCGAATAAAAGCGGATAAATTATTATTCGAGTGGTTCAAATCCATTTACATCTTATGTTTTGAATTTATATAGTTTAAAATAAAATATTCACATTTTTACTGGCAACCCTTAAGGTATTTTTAAATTCGTTTTGAGATGAGATGCCCATTTGGCGATTTACGATTTCGTAAGTCCCATACTTCATTTCTGAGTTTACTCTTAATATAATGAAATAGAGCGCAAGCTTGTAATTTTAGCAATAATTAATTGTTAGATGAACAATTTTATCCGAATACTTAATTTCTACTAATGTAATGTTTTGTCTATTATTTACTTAATTCTAGCGTCAAGTTATTGTTATGTTACATTTATTTTTAGTGAGTTCCTTCTAATTTTGAAAGGGACAAAATTCCACAAGATTACAAAATTATATCTCGATAATTATTAAATTTTCATGAAAAAATTACCAGAATTTTATATGGTATAACTTTAACAGAAAGTTACCTTACGTTAAATCCAAATACACCTGCAGGAGATAGAAGTGACAGGATTAATGGTGGGAGCACGCAACCATACCTCGGCGTTTCGCTGACATCTGAAAGAGTTTCAAACTCCCCATGAAGAGCGTCAGTAATATGATGATAATAACATTTAAAGATAAAAAAATCCTGCAGTATCATATCTGTAACAGCTATTACTTAAAATAAATGAGTCGAATGAGACTCGTGGCTTTTAATATCTTTCGACTCATTTATTTTGTCAATTGACCTCTTCACTGTCTAGATAGTCCTTTTTCAATTTTGATAATCTATTACATAAGTTAAATTAACAATTAATGTATCTTATAGTTGAAATCTTAAGCAAAAATTATTATGTCTATTAATTCAACTAAGCGCGTCAACTTTTTGTTAACCTTAACAATATTATAAATGAAAATATATCTTACCGTATCTAAAATGTCAGCCTGGTATCACAGGAGGTTGGTGTTATAACGAATATTATACTACAGTGATGGTTTACCTACTCTTCAAAAACCTTTCTTTGATTTGCCAAAAACTATAACCTATTTTCCTGCATGTTCTTAACCGCTCATTTACTGATAAGAGTAGTGCTACAAGATTCTGAGATAAATGTATTTGATATTACGATTTAATATATAAAATATAGATAAATAACAAAGCATTTTTTATGATTTTTGGCATTACGATTTCTTCTAATAATCAGTTTACATACTGATTACGGATATGCATTACAGTCGATTCTATCAAATTCAGCTTTCAATACAAGAAGCAGTAAAATAAGAATCCATCTGTCAAAATAAATGGAATAATCATTGGTCTTCCGTGGATTCCTTTTATGTGGTGGCATTGTTGGAAACTAGCATATAATACAGTCATAAGGTATACAAAAATTGCAACAACAATAGCTTTCAGAAAGCTATTGAAACATTTTTAAGTCGGAAACAAAAGAGGAATAATGCACAAATACACACTATGAGTGGTGTGCAAAAGGTAGAAAGAAGTCCATAGTACTTCACATGAAGACTTGGACACGATGTTTGTACGCTCATATAAATATATTTAAAATAATTATACTGTTCAAAACAATATAACATTAGCAATGAACCTGGAAAGGTTTATTTATTACAATGTAATTCATTAAACAGCGCAAAAGTAAATAATACTGGAATGTTGGATTTTTGGATTACACAGAAGAACGCACATTGAAAGAAGAAAGGAAATCTTATTGTGCATTAAAGTAATATCAATTAATAAGTTACTCACACCTTTATGCCGCTAATGTATGAATGATTTCAATGTTCATAGCTATAGAATGGCTGCCTGGCTATCAACGCCTCTTACAATATTCCTAGACTTTTAATAATAAAATAATATAAAAATTGATATTAATTCTAATATTGACATACCCTTTAAATGTTATGGTTTTTATTAGGCTATTTTAATTGTATTTTCTTAGACAAATAATATAATAATCAGTAAATAAATATCTATAAATAGTGATTTCCAGTGATATTCTTAGATCGTGCAAATATAATACATTACGTTTATTATTTAACAACCATAATGGTAAAGTTCCTACAAGGAGATTACAATAGGAAATACCCTATTTACCTTTGTTTGATTAGACTTTCAAACCGATGAAAATTGCCACTTGATTGCTTTTACTGAAAATATAAATAAAAATATACTTTGAAAAAACATAGTGTTAACAATCGCACAGCTCTGTCTAACCATTACCTTTCACGGGTGTCAATTTACGTTAATCTCGGTAAAAGTACTTAGAAATAATTTGAAATTAAGCCATATGGACTTGGTTACAAGCAAGATGCAGTATTAATTTTTAAATGTTGTCTGCCTCATCTGAGATATTTGGTATTTATCAGAATTTTTGTGTTTTGGCTTGTACACATGTGCTGATACAACTTACTAAAGACGCTCTTCTTCTTCTTCGTCTTATATTTTTCCGGTACCTCAAAAATATATATTTCTCTGAAATCTTAATGTTAAGCTTTTAGTTATAGTACAAAAATACAATACAATACAATTTGGGCATCTGAACGTAGAAAAATAAAGGAAAAAAATCTTCTACGGTACTTCAAACATGAGAGATGAAGAGAAATCGAACTTTGAAGGAAGTCGCAAATCTCACGGGAGAATTGCTTAGGGTATTTACATGTTCCATGTACCAAAAGTGTTCTTCGGATTCTCAAACAACCTCCATGATGATTATAGTCTCTGGGGATAAACGCATAGTTCAGATTTCGATTACTTTGTCATGAGTTAGGACCAAAAATGAATGAACTTAATATGTAGATCAGAAACGTTTAGTAAATGGAATACATGTGTAATGTCGTTACTACAACATTAGAAAGTTGATGAAATCACGAGGAACATATTTCATGTTTTTTAATTAATTTTAACATTTAAAAACACCGCAATTATTAATTTATATGAATTACTATATATTATTTTAATTACAAAAGTAATAGTGTTCAATATATTTATAACTTTTGCCAGGTACAACCTCTTTTCTTAAACACGAAACGCTACGCTTATAATTACACCGTCTGTGCACCATCAGTCAGCATTTGTAAATAAAACAAAAAATACTAATGTTCGATAATTACCAGAATCATTCAGTGTCTATGCTGAAAGTAAGGGCGTTCGATCAGCAACAAAACCTAGCAGGGTCGACATCTTGTGTATAGGAAACAAAGCTTTCTAGTCATTGTTTTGATATCTTATTTGGATATTCAGTGCCTTAGGAATAAGACTGACGCTTTAGATGCATTTATAGTTTACTCTAATATTAGCATAATATGCATTTGAGAACACTGCTTGCGTACTGATGATACTGCAACCATTAGAATTAGCAATAATATTGGAGTCGCTATAATTTTAAAAAAGTGTCATAACTAAACACATTGAACTTGAGAATCTATATGAATCTTTTAATTTTGAAGCACATGGTATATATTATAACTTATTTCGTGACTATGATTATTTTCCGTCTGTCGCTTAGCCAACCAGAGCTAGAGCCTGCCATGGTAATATATTTACTAACTTTTCACGAAATGCACATACTGTTAAAGCATTAAATACTAGTTTCTCTGATCAGGATGCTATTATAGCTAAGTGTAACATTGATAATAGTTGTGACTCTAAAGACAAGATATTCGAACTGTAAGTGTAATGGATAATGTTTGATTCTGCTATTTTATTAGTGAATTGTCGTTAATACACTGGGATGAAGTGTAAATTTCATAACTCCTCATATGGTAACTTATTTCATTACTTTTTTACTCTGAGCACACTACATTCCTAAACTACAATCACGATAAAAAATGTACAGAATTAAAAACAGAGGAACTGATATGCTGATGAACTAAAGAAAATGAAAGTTCAAGTTACGACTGCACATGCAGTGTTTAAGTAAACCAATAATGTAAATATGAGGATTGTTTATAATGAAATGAACAGGAAATATAAATGTGCAAATGTTAAGTTCATTGAGACAGCACATAATAAATGTCAGGCTGCATGGTTATTAATTAAAAGAAAGTCATGCCAACAACCAAATTCTGATATTTTAATTAGTCCTAATCAGTTTAATAATGATTTCACTGAGTTACGTAAAATTCATTCACAATTAATTAATAGAAATATTTCACATAATGATGTCACAAAACAGTCTGCTCCGACGGTAGACTTTAAATGGAAAGAAGTAAAGATTGATAGCGTACGTAAGACTATTTTATCGCTGTAAAATTCCAAAAGTAAATTATGATATATCAAATGATTCAATGAGGCAATTTGTCCATATATTTCATATCCTCTTACTGTGTGTATTAATTATTGTTGTGTAACAGGGATATTTCTAGAAAATTAAAAGTTTCTAAGGTCATTCCGATTTATAAGCTAGGCAAAACAGACGATCCTTCCATTTACAGGCCTATTTCTCGGGTGCCTGTGTTTTCGAAATTGATTGAAAGTATTATGAAGAGACAGATTTGTGAATACTTTGTAAACAACGGCTTGAAGATTCAATTCGGTCTTAGGAGTGGTCGTAGTAGTACTAAAGCTGCAGTAATTTAGTTCAGCTTTATTTTGTATGCTTTTGAGGACCACAAATCTGTAAGTGCTACATTTTGTGACCTGAGTAAAGCCTTTGATTGTGTTATCCACGATCAATTATTGGATAAACTCGAAAGTTTCGTGATAAAGAACATACAACTGAAATTAATTAGATCGTATCTTTTAAATCGTAGACAATGTGTGAAAATTAATTATACTTACTCAGAACTCGGGATGATTAGATATGGGTCGCCTCAGGGATCTTTACTTGGCTCGATTTTGTTTTAAATCTTGGTATATTTTCTATACAAAAATGTACTTGCGCGCTCCATAGCTTATGCTGATGACACAACTTTTATGGTCAATAAATGTACTCAACATGATTTGGAAACAAATACTAATCCTATTTTATGCACGGAAAAGCCTGGTAAATCATATTAATTATTTGAGTAAAAAGCTTTCTAGAATATAATTTCTTTTGTGTAGTCTAATTGATTTAGTTCCAATGGACTGTGTTAAAATGTCATATTTTGCTCATTTTTAGAGTAATATTAAATACGACTGTTGTTATGGGGCAATTTTCCACATATTCATAAAATATTGGTTATTCAAATACTGGCGGTAAGAGCTATGTGCAAATCTCTCCTAAGGCTCATTTTAAACCATTATTTAAACAGTTAAAAATTATGACCGTGATATCTTTATACATTCTTGAGGTAGTACTTCGGATGAAAGATAATATTCAGAATTTGCATAAGCACAAAAAAGGTTCATAAATACAACACCAGTTATTATGATAACTTTGACCTGCCTAGATGCAGATTATAAAAGACAAGGAATAATTATGTATACATATTCCTCAAAGCTTTCAATACATTCTCATTTGATATATTTGAACTGGAGGGGTCGTTGCTAATAAAACATAATATCTCTGGTTGACTCTTGTACAGACAATTTTACAATTTAAATGAATTCTTTCAGAGTAAGCTTAGGCATGAGTTGAATTTTTGTTATTTTCGTGTGTTATATTTTATCTGTGAATACAAAAGCACTACTTTGTGTACTTTTTATGACTATTTATAGCATCCTGTAGGTAAATTAAAATTAAATTAATAGTCAGGAATGACATGGAACACCTAGATTCACCTACGTCGAGTGTGTGTGACTACACCGGGAATCGAACAGGGAGAAGCCCATCATTTGACAAGTACACGCTCGGTGCCTGAACCGTATTCCGGATTGAAGGGTTCCGTCATATCTCTATCCACTTGTTTGTTATCCTTGAACATTGCGAACTATCACCCATATTCGAATTCCTGATTGAGATTTAAAAAGTGTTTTAATGTTATTAAATAATTAATTTCCATCTAGCTATATTAGCTAAATTATCTAGATTATTATATGTTTGTAAATCTTGAAGACGTTGGTTCCCTTCAAACATCTTAAAACAGTGTATTATGCCTATTTCAATAGCATTTTGAAATATGGTATATATTTCTTATGTTGACAAGGTGTTAAAACTGCAGGAAATAAAAACTATTAGAATCATGACGGATTCTAGTTTCGTGGAACAATCTACCTCTTTTTATCAAAGATAAATTCTTACTCTTACTCTAAATTTCCACCTTGGTTGGTTGGGTTGGTTTGGGTTGGGTTGGGTTGTTTGGGGAAAGAGTGAATTTATACAGTGTGTCTCAAGTTGGCACATTAGCAAGGTATTTTACAACACAAAATTAAATCCTTAATATTCATATACTATTACAATGTTTAAATGTTACTTTTATTGTACACCTTAGCAGCCTACGCTCTCAGACTGTATCTAATAAATACAATAATCTAATAAATTATAAATAATGTATAAATAAGTACAGTTATGCAGTTAAATAGTATATAGGAGTGATTTTTAATCTAAAACTACAATTATACGAGGTAACAAATATGCCGTTGCCTTTTTGATAGCAAATATTTGATTTTGATTGTGTTGAAGGTATTATAGATAAAAAATAAAAATATACAGCGTTTTAGAATAGTTATTTTTTATACAACAAGGAGATAACACGAGAACAGGAAATAAAATAAAACATTGGACCAGAAGGGTTCTTTGGAAAATAAATTTACTTCCTTTTCTACGTTTTAGTTTATTTTTAATTTTGAAATACGGAAAACCATATTAATCGTGAATTTACTTCCATAAATTCATTTTAGCTATTATTTATTTTATTTATTGAAGATTAAATTCTCTTTTCCCGATTGTCGATTTATTGCATGAAAAGTAAAAAAGCTTCCTCCGGTCTCTCAGAGCTTTAACAATCGGCACGTAAGGAAGATGTGTTTATTTTGTAGGTGCGCTGCCTTTTTTCGGAGAATCCTAAATTACTGCTTAGCTTCTTCTGCTAGTTTAAGTAAAAGAAGTGTCTACTTGATAAAGTTTAGTATTCGTTTGGTGTTTTGTAACAGAAACTTATATTTATTTATAAATTTTTAACTGATATTGAAAATAAAGCCATAAGTAATATCGAAAATTAACATCTTCAGCATTTAATAAAAGTATACACTGGTACGTTATTTCAAAATATGTAGTGCTTCTGTTAATAGTTTTTATTTTAGCTATAATTTCAAAATGCTTTGACAGATTACTACTAGGAATTGTTTTTAAATTTTATATTTAGGTATCTGCTACAATGAACGTTTGTATTATGAATGATTTTTTAATGGGAAAAGTATTTCATTAATTTCAATTTATCTTATTTTTATATAAACGAGTAACAGGGGTATATAGGAAAGTAATGAAAATATATGTTAGACAAATTAAAATCTTTGTCATTGCAAGATTCCAATCCAAATGGTTTTGTCTTATTTGAAACCAAATGAAGAAATTATAAAAAAAACTTTTAATACAAATTAAATCTCAGTCATCATGGTAAGATTTAGCATTCAAGAAAAATTTAGAACATATTAAATTAAAATTTGCCAAAAATGAAAAACAAAATGTATTAACTAAAGGAAATGACAAGCTGCATGTTTCATTTATTCACGATATTATATTATGACGTTTATTATCAAACCGATCTCGGTGAATACAGGTCACCATTTTAGAGAAGCTAAAACATATTTTCATTTTTATAATACTTTTATGGTTAAAATAAGTTTTGTGTGACAATTACAAATATTTCTCCATTCATTATAGTTTACTACTTTCTCTACTGCGTAGGGGAAGTATTGCATTGCACCTAAAAGTTTGATACAGAGATATCACCGGAAATACATGTTTTGAGGCCCCCTGAATCCAAAAAAAGCACTTTTATAAAAAGGTCCTGAGTAGGTCTGTGTGTCTAGGATCATCATTACTCAAGAACGAAAAGTCAGATAAATATCAAACTTGATATTTAGATTCAATATCTTTCAAAAATATGACACAAAGATTATCAAGAAAATCCCTCACCCCAGACTGCTCTTTACATGGGAAATTTTTCGAATTTTTTTCCTAAAAAATGGCTCTAAAGATTTCGATTAAAATATCATACATGTAAGATATTTTCACGGCAAATGAAGTGCATATTGAATTTCCTGGGAAATATCCCCAAAATTCCTCTTCTTTCTGAATGGCTTTTGCGTAACTGGAAACCGTAACAGAGAGACAGAATTTTTCTACACAAAATATTTGGATCTCGTTAAAATTCAAAATTTATGCCATATACAATTTTTTGTGGAGTGAACCATTTCTGAGATGTTCCTTATTATTTTTTGAATTTTTCAATAGTTATACTTTTTCTCACATAGGAATTCGTTATTCGTTTTTTTATGTCCTGGAACTGCAAAGAAAATGAAATGCTGCACAACCACTATTAAAAGATTTGACTATCACTTGCAGCTTACGATGTTCCCCTTGCACAAACAAGAAAATTAGCAATAAGCTTATAAATATAAGAAATATTCAATCCAATAATAATGTTATAATAATTGCGTTCATCTCGATTAACATAAATAGATGGGGAATAAGCGTTTGTAAAAATAGTTTGTACAAGAGAGAGAAGGTCATGTGAATGTAAATATCAAATTTTTTAACATCTACGGTGTAATATAAATATTTACTGTTTTAGTTGTTTCCGTGCTAATCATGATAAGTACCCACTAAAATGACTTGGGTCACATTTTGGTGTATGTATATGTAGGATGCCAACTAAATGCTAGCCTTGATATTGCATATCTTTGCATATCTCATGAGGAAGAAAATGTTACTACACATTTAAGTGCACTGCTTATAATATATGCATATTCAAAAAAATCAATATTTCAATGGTTCTTTTTGGCGCAAAAACAGCTAATTGGTATGAACTAAATATTTCGTGTCGTACTTTTTGTCTCTTGTAAGCTCTTTCAGTCATGCAAAATACGGTGAAAACTATGAGAACCACAGATTATTCACGGAAAATGTAGGATATTCATATTACATTTCAATTAAAGTTGTTAAAACCATTTTGGAGAAAATAAAAACGGAAACCTTTAAGAATTTTCTGAGGCCGGAGACTTGATTGAAATTTATTTTACCCTAAAAACGTGTCCGACATAAGTATGAAATCTGGCATTTATCCGATGAGTGTTTTTATATATGAATATATATGAACGTTTTTAAATATATACATTATTCTTAAAGCAGCTTCATTATTTATTTTGACTCTGCGTGTCACGCATGCCAAGCTTCTGCAGATGAACATTTCAATGTTTTTCACTAACTTTCCTGCAAAGAAAATATTCCTTTTTTTTTAGGGGGGGCCTCCTTTGTCGTTGTCGCAGAACGCGAAGGGTGAAGAGAAACTACGGTTCCTGGAGTTTCGACCGTTATTGAGAAATTAGTAGTTCTAATACAAGCGGCTGGCATATGTACAGAGTTTCAGCCACCCGCCACCTACAGCGCTAGTTGTAGGTGACGTGTGGCTGTAATGTTATGGAGAGAATGTAATGTCTCGTCAGCATGTCGCAGAATGGTGCCGAAAGTTTGCGGCCTGTAGAGTGAACGTCACCGACGAGGATCGCAGATCGGCATCAACAGATTTGAACACGGCGTCGTCGCGTAGAGCAGCTGATTCAGAACAACAGGAGGATCACGTTACGGCATATGATGGTAGAATTGGGAATGTCGTTTGGAAGCATTCGTCGCATTATTCACGATATTCTGTAGTACCGGAAATTTTGTCCCGATGGGTTCCACGAAATCTGTCCAATCAACACAAGGAGGAGCGCATGGGGGCAGGTCTGCAAGTTTTCCAACTGTTCTCCACGTAAGGAAACCGTTTTTTTCAGCACATTGTCACGGGTGACGAAACATGGCTCCAGCATTACACCCCAGCAGTAAAGCGGTCGTTAGTGGAGTGGAAACACACGTCTCCTCTCCAAAGACAAAGAAGTTTAAGTTGACGTTATCTCCCGGGAAGGTGATGACCACAGTGTTTTGGCACAGCGCAGGTGTCATACTGGTGAAGTTTTTGAAAAGAGGTCACACGATGACACTGCGAAACCTTGACACGATTGCGCAAGCAGTCAGGAGGAAACTGCAGGACTTCTCATCGGCGGCGTCATCTTCCTTCCGACAATGCGCAACCTCATATAGCCCAGAAGACCACCAAGCTACTGAAGCAGTTTTGCTGGGACATCGTCGGTCACCCTCCCTACAACCCGGACCACTCCAAGCGACTTTCACCTTTGCCCTCACTTGAAGGAGCACCTAGGAGGCCGACGATTCGCTTCAGACAAGGAGGTGAAACACTTCGTGACAATGTGGCTGAAAATACAAGTACAGGATTTTTACCAGGAGTGAATATTCAAGCTCAATCCACGATGTGCCACTAAGTGCCTAAACCCTTATACGGAGTATGCCGAAAAATAACTTAATGTTTGTACTATCAGTTGGCTGTGTTGGTTGTAGGAATAAAACGTACACTTTCACTGCAGGCTTTGTAACCTTAGTTTCTGATTACCCCTGGTATAAAAAGACAAAAACTAATGTTATCGAAATAAACGAAAAGATCGCAAATTCTGGTTAACTAATTTTTTATTCCATTGTATATAACTTAAGCTTCCTATCCACATAGCTTTCATAGTCAATTAAATTCTCTTTCTGTTGTAGAATAAACTTTATTCGCATCTCCTAATAGAAGTTCGTCGCCAGTCCATAAAGCAATTGTAGTTACTGAGATGCATCTTTTTGTGATAGATTCCGCGGCAGAAACAATTGCGTTATTGGTATCGCTGGTTTCAGGAAAGATATTTAAACTGGTGGTCTGGATTCAGATCTTTTATCAAGAGTAGCTAAAGAAAAAAATATGTATCTGCAAGTTAATGTAATGTTAGCCAAAAACAGGTAACTTATTATTTGTCTTTTAAGAAGCTGTCATACATGTACAACAATTATTCCCTAAGAGATTATTACAGCTCATTTTCAATACAGAAAGAATTAACTCCAGAAACATCTACATGTTTCCTAGACGGACTGGCGGCGGAAGTCTGTGACGATGTTGTAAAAAGTATGCTACGATAAGACAAATATTAAAAAAAAACTATGGTAAAGTAGAAAAAGAGTGTAAGGTTAGAAGGCTTGGGTAAAAAATAAACTATGGAAAAATTTATTAGTTCTACTTTGTTGCAAAACGGACCTTACTAATTAAAATACCCCTCGTAAAACAATACCAAACTGGTCATTCAGAAAGAATCGAGGTACTATAAATCAGTATGTAAGAAGGTTGTAGTACATCATCAAATCTATTTAATACTTATTAAAACAATCTCATTAGACATTCGAAGAATAATTGTAACGAAATAAAAATAACAAAAAGATAATGTTTGAAATACATGATTATTTGCGGATGATAATTTGAATTAGTGACAATGAAGAAAATCTTTAGTTATAAGTTTATGTTTCAGATAATATTTTTGAGGCATATAATTTTAAAAAGGCAAGCTAGAATTTAAATTAATAGCAGAGTTCTTAAAAGTACTGGGATATAGGTTAGTATGTACATTTATTAGGATTTGCGGCGCGCTTAGGAAAACATTAATAATAATAATAATATAATAATAATAATAATAATAATAATAATAATAATAAAATAAAAAGATATAAATCCTAACACTAATGATGACCTTCGTGACAAGTAAATTTTATTAACGCAAAAAACCTCGGCAAGTACAAAGCAACACTGATCTACACTACCGCAGGAAGGCAACGATGCTGAACTTGTGTATACATATCTGTGAATGTATAGAATACATCATATTGCCTCACTTGTAACGAGTGGAGAGAAGCTATTAAAATGACTGAATTCCTTTCACAGACCGATGCATGCTAAGAAGATCTGAAAGTGATAATCTCTGGCAAGAGAAGGAAATTGTTAATGATCATGTTTTGGATCTGTTGTGGCAGCCATTACTGTACCGAATAGTTTTTCGATTGCTGACACTTAACAAGTAGAAAAGGTGCACCGAGCAGTGATTTTTAGCTTGCAGTAGTAACAACCAGAATGACATGAAAGCTTTCAAAACAGCAATAAAGGATGCATCTCGGAGGTTCGCATACAAAAAAATAATCTGACTCAAGAAATAGATACGCACTGAAAAGATTATCTAACGATGCCACGGCTATTTCACTCATACCGTAAATGGAAGATAATGGCCAATTACTTTTAAAGGAATATTGTTTTTGAGCCAATCTCGGCCATGGCTCTACTCAATGTTTACGAAAATATCTTTATCACCTCCTCCTTGGGCTGCTCCTGTTTTTCAATTTTCTAAAGAGGTGGGAGTATCATTTTGCAGTGATTCAGCTATCAACAATCAATGCCGATACCTTTAAACTTAAAAATGGCAGAAATGAGAGATTTACTAATGCTTCAAGTGAGATATAGACGAGATTTAAGCATGCCAATTCTAGCGCAGCGATAACGAGGAACTTCATTTGTAATCCTAAACTGTTTCATATTATTCGGACTTTAAAACCACTGCACTAACCTTTCTTTTCCCGGTAAGTTTTGGAGCAGTTTTCTTTTCGCGTTCCTTGCATCTCTCGTCTCTTGAAACTTCTGGTATTCAAAGGAACTGAACTTTGTGTGCTATTTATTAAAATACATTTCCTGTAGTATTTTAGCTGTGACATTCCACATTGTTTTTATAGCATCAGTATGAGGAAATCAAACGGAGAAGAGCACAAAAAATACACTATAAAATTAACGAGATAGTTATGTTTTAAATAGTGTTCGTATTAAACTAGTGAATTAAAACAAGTTAACATTTATCATCTTTTTTCCGAAAAGAAAGCCATAACCTATAATATTAATAATATAAGTTTTATTTGTTTCATATTTTCTCTACTAGGAGCATTCTTATAATCATAGATAAAAGAATAGCGAATTCTAGTGCAAGTTCCGCACGCCAAATGGCAGAAAGAATACCTATATGATCAAGTCGCACTGATCAGACAAACAAAACGAGACCATAAGATTCCAACTTGTTTTCGAAAACAACTCGCTTATATTACAAATAACAATATAAGAGGAAGAAAAGTAATAAGCAACTCCAGGATGGAGTAACACATTGTATAAATTGCATATAAAGTTTAAAAAATACAGTAGATCATTCAATAAATCGTATTACAAATACCTATAAGTATTTTATGATTTTATTATAATCATGAGTTTTGTGGAAATCACTTCATTTTATTTTTAAAATAGACTTAGTAAATGCCACTCATGGCTTTAAAACCCTCTAGATAAATTCTCTCGACTTCGTGACTTCAGAATTTATCAATGATTTGGAAACCACTCGTGGCATTACTACAGATAAATACCATCTAGGAGACACTAACATCATCTATCTAATGATCATATCTTTTAGCACAACTCAATTATTTTTGCAAAGAAGTAACAATTATCTTGAAAGAAGAAAGCTGTTCTTAGCATTAATCATCATATGCAGTTCAGTTATTATTTTTAAAATAGTTTCTTTAGCAGTTAATTAAACTTAGCTTTCTTACTTGTAATGCTGATTTGTCTGTTATCTGTGTTTGCATTATTTTATTTTATTTCGATAACAATAGTTGTCTTTTTATGCTCTACATTTTATTAGAGCTTGGGAAACATGCTAATGGAATAATTAATACCTAACAATGGGGAGTGTAGGTTGAAGAAAAATTCAAAAAGACAGCTATGATTATCGGAAGAAATGAAAGTTGCAAAGAGTCGATAGCTTAAAATGTTTGGAATGCGTCAGAGCTTTCGTCAAAAGGTGAAACAGAGGACAACGACAAAGGAAGCGCCCTAAAGAAAACGGAATATTTCATAAGGAAAATTAGTGGATGGCATCTGAAATGTGCATCTGTAGAAGGATGGGATGTGCGACATGCAGAGTCAACCTAAATAATCCATGCTAGCCTCTAGTTTCCGAGGTCGCGGCCTCAAACCCGGCGGAGGGCGATGAATTTTTTCGGGCGGAAAAATCCATAGCATGGCTTCCTTCGGAAGGGAGTAAAGCCCGTGGTCCCGTGTCGTAGATTTACGCCACATAAAAGAACCTCAAGCCTGATAAAGAGGCCTCTGGGCAAAATTATCGGTCTTTCACGCCCAATATTGAATGGGGCGATAAGGACCACAGCAGTTAAGGAGCGTCCATAAATAAAACTCAATAAAAAAATAAATAATGAAGCTATTTTAAGAATAGTGGACAAAGAAAGAACAATGTTTAAACTGATCAAGAAGAGGAAATGAGCTGGGACAATGGATGAAAATAGATTCATTGGAAGAAATAGTTAACAGGAAAGAAGCTTAAGGTAGAAACATATATCAGAAGATTGGCAATACGAATCAAACGGTGTTTCTGTACGGAAACAAAAAGGAAAGTGAAAAGGATGAAAGAGTGGAGGCTAGATTTACAATGAAAGGTCAGCCATAGGGAAGAAAACTGTTTAAAAAACTGACTACTTGACTGACTATTTATTTTTAATTTTGGTTTGAAAATAACAAGAAACATTTGTGGTAACACACTATATTAACATCTTAATGAAGTAATTAAAGATAAATGACAACAATTGTACTCTCCAATAGTGAATATTTGAGATCAAAGGCAGCAATAAATGAACCTTTAATAGAAACAATCATTATTATTATTACTACTACTATTATCAATCATAGCTTTCCTAGTTTAAAAATTATATAAGCAGCTGGAATCCTGTAAGCTCAAAATGTGAATTATAAAATTTTGAAAGTTATTATTAGGATTTAAATTGAAGCAGAAAGGTTTTCAACAAATAACAGATTATACAAGATTATAATTTTTTAAATAATGTTCACCTTCCCTTTATGCACTGGATAGTGAAAATATCAAATTCAAGTTTTTTTATGCCTTGTACTCTTATTTCGGAGACTTTATTGTCTTCTTAAAAACAAAGTCAGTTTACAGGTAGAAGAAAACTTCATTTTAGGCGATGTTTTCTGGGAAATTTATTATTATCCTGACAGTATTTTCCAATTTTTAACTATGTTAATTTAATGTTTGAAATATTCTGTGGAACAAGGTACCTTCTGGAAGAGTTTGAAGTTGTCGCTCAACCTCTACATTTAGCTCATTCACTTCTTCGCATGGACCTTAGTGTCTCAACTGCAAGCATAAAGAAATGGCAATTGTTAATTATGTGCTTTATCTTCTTTATGCCAGAAACAACTGAGAGTGCAGCTGATACAGCTTGTTTGGAGATGCTAGACACACATGATGAAGATAGTGTGTCCACATAGGAGATATCCCATTGCAACGATTTTTCTTTTCAAGGAGGGACGAAATGCAGACCAGCAGGTCTTTTGCCATCTGATCGATTATTCCGAAACGTCCCATGATGGCAGAATATCAGCAGATATGATTAACATTGCTTTAATTTTGTCATTAATCATTAATTGTCTCGAAAATTTTCTAATGATTGGGACGGCTTAAGTCATGATGTCCACGATGAAAGACCTTGACTTCACTTCAAGTACGATACATTACGTTTACCTTGGAAATGTAGTAATAAAATGGATGATCTCTATTTACCTATTTAATAAAATTAAATGTGTTTAAAACCTTTTTACCATAGGAGGAAATTCATTAAAAGTACAGAGAGTGATATGCACTTTGAAGTTCTGTAACCGATGATGGTGCAGAAAGGTAACATACACAACTGTAGAAATACTTGAAAAGTGAGCAGAGTGTACTAGTAAATTATGAAAAGGTCAAATACTTTATTATAATAATAAATTGTTTGAAAATGCAACATAATAATGAGAATACACACTCTAAATCCATAATTACTTAAAGCATCACGAAAAACCTTTAGATATTGACATAAATAAGGAAGAGGAAGACGACTATATACACCTAAGACACCAAGAATTCCTTGATGAAGGCAGAACAAATGGGATATATATTGTGATTATGATGATGACGATGAAGTGGAAGTTGGTTATTAATTCCTCTTTACAAGAGAATATTGCTTAATATCCAATAACTCGACATTGGTATTTCATGCGAAATTATTTTTAGATACCTTGAATAGGGTATGCTAGTCTAAAGCGGGTCAGTTTTAAAAAATTGCCTCTTCTCTCAAAACTATTTCAAACAACTGCTACTACCTACTGGCCACAACTTCCTTTATTAATAAGGTTTATTTCAACTGAAGAATACATTTTAGATCATTAGTTACACTATAAATCAGAATACTTGCATCTGATATTCTATAATAGCCCTTGTATTAACCTAATTTGTAATACTACATTAAGTTTCTGGATTCCCTGGACCATCATACTACTTATTTATATCACCTACTAATACCTAACGTTCTTCTTTCTCATCCTTTCTGACTTCCCTCAGCCATTTAGTGCTCACTAAACCTAAATATTTTCCTATTTCCACTATGTTTGTTTTCATTTTTTGATTTATCAACTTTTTACTTAGAAAATTTCTTTCGGTAGATCTGACCACTTCCTCTTATCCAATTTTTCTCTAAGAATCTTGGTTTCCTCACATTCTAGAATTATATGTCAAGTGTCGTGGATGTAAACAGATGTGTATATTGTTTCTGTGAAAAAAATAAAAGAATACTTATTTTAAAGGTAAGGGAAAAGAATTCCAAACATTTTAAATAGAGGCTTAGGTTTGCGTTATTTTAGAAAAAATAATGCAGTGAACTGAATGACATTCATGATTAAGTTTAAGATTTTTAAACGCAGTTATGCTTCTTGGCAGCTTCGTCGAAGCCCATATTCAGTATTAGCAACCTCTGATGTAATAGAAATGTAAATACGAGTTATAAGGGTCAGCAATTTCGGCCAAACAGAGTCAATGAATTATAAGTATATACCGATAGCGAATAAAACATTTATATTTATTACTTCGTACCAGATGGGTAAATATAATCCTAAAACTTCACGTTTGTAGACTGAGCACAATATGCAGAAGACCATCAAAACATTTCTTCAGGGAAGGAGCCAACGTCAATCTGCAGAGTTTTTTGGATGACAGTTCCAATTGGCTTGCTGGGTTCGAAAACAGATCCGTCGCTAAGTTTGGGAAAGGATTTCGTTCACTAGGTGCAATGGACTAAATTTAAATGATATTGCAGAATACTTTCACTACTGAAGAATATTATGGAGATACTTCATTTAGTAAACAAACCTCATTTATTCTATGATGACGGCGAGTCTGGTTGCAAATGAACAATAAACCAAATAAAAAGTTCTTTTTGAAAAGGGTTTATAAGGGGAAAAGTTTCATAATGAATTTTCTGGTGGATTTCCACTGCAATGCTTGGTTAGAGTGACTGACTCCGGATGGAACAACGACGACGTCCTCTTGTTCTGGCTACAGCACTTCCGGGAGTATATCTGCTTCTTGTTGGTGGCCATGTCTCCCTTATGAGCTTCAAGTTATATTATTCTGAGTACAAAATGGTATCCGCATAGTGTGCTAACCGAGACGTACAACTATTTGACTACAATATTTGTAGTCGTACAATTACAACCATTTGACAGGCCGTTCTTCAAACTCCTAGTCATATTGTGGTAAAGTTCAAGCAAATTATTCGTTACAAATACAGAAGGGAAGGCGTGAGAAAAATAAACAAAATCAGGTTCTGTATGATATTTAAAGAAGACGTTTGAAATCAGCAGTACCTTCAGTTCCTGGAACTGTCTTCAGATTTACAGTGACTTACCCACTTAATAAATATCTCTTAAGGAAGGCGATCTTCTCCCGGATATAAACGCAACAAACATTACTACTGGTTCTAAGAAGTCTAAGGTGATTCTGGTACTGTGCATTCTATCCCAAATTCTAAAGAAAAGATCCAAGTCAGAAAGTGACTGATCTTCACATGTTTCCTTTCACGATTTTCCGCCATCTCTTATAAAAAGGGACAGGTCATAAATTCAACAAGAAAACAATAAGCCATTCTCTTGATATCCTCCGAACATATTCAAGAAACAACTCAAGAGCGCAAAATAGAAAACACCTCTAATGGAATAGAAATATTAAGAAGAGTTGTACAAGACACGTCATCATCCTCGGACGGAAAAGACAACGAACAACAAAGTGATAAGATTTACGGTTTTTGCAATGTTAGGAGTGATGATCCACGGTCAAGAAAATTAGGTAATTGGAAATGAATGCACCATGTAAGGTATTTCACTGCAGAAATGTAAGAAAATGCTTATTTGTGAGAAGTATTATATGTTAAATTAAACATATTTATTATTTACACTAACGTTCTGTGTGTGAATAATTAGAGGTATATGCAGTATATATAAAGGAATACGTATAAAGGAAGAAATGTGGCCCGGTTTGCCCTAAAGATTTATCCTGACAATAGGAAATTAATAGCGTCACTGCAGCGACTAGGTTTCTCCTCATTTACAGTTGAAAATAACAAGAAAATGCTTTAGAGCAAGTATCACTTAAATATGCAGGTGATATACATGAAGTCCAATAAGTTTAAATTTACAAAAAAATCAATGTTTCGCTGATTTTTTATCTAGATTTAGCTTTGTATCTGATGTGATACATTCAGATAAGTTTCTGTTCCAATTGCAAATTTACATTTGTTCATCATATATTTACTATTCATATAAACAATTATTCTTAAAACCTTGCTACGTTTTATCTAGAAATTTTATCTTCAAATCAAGCAAGAAATTTTCAATATGCAGAAACAGAATGTTTATTCCTAAACGCTTAAAAATATCTAAACATGCAACATGAACTACATGGAAGTGACTACCGCTACAAAAATATGCATTTGATGCAAATTATGTATTTTAACGAGCTCTAAATTTCTCTTGTAGCAGTTTTGTCTCGCTACAAGAGACAAAACTATTTGTAACAAAACTATTTGACAAAACAGTTGCAACTCTTGTAGAGAGTTTTGTCTATCGTTTACGGTATCCTTATTATACAAAATTATAAAAAAATCAGTAAAATAATGGGGAGATCACAGGATATCCACAGAAAATTCAAGATATACATTTTGTTTGTCATGTCAATACATTAAAATCCTTCTTTGAGAAAATAAAATGTAACGAACATTTTTCCATTTAAAGGGATACTTGAGTTGGGGGAATTTTCTTCAAAAATGTTCGTGAAGTTACATACCAAGTTCGGTATTTAAATTACTTTCGCTTTTGAGTTGTTTTGTTCACATTCACAAACACGCAATTTTTCTTTATCCCGTTTTTTATTCATGGGATCGTAACTTCTGGTTAAACCAAGGTATCGAAACTTTGGGTGGAATACAATACTTCCTCTTGCCTAGTATAAGTAGGTTTTCTCTTTCTTTTCTTCTCCTGTTGTTGTTGTTGTTGTGTTTAATTACTACATACAGCATTCACAGGCGATGCCTATAGATAGGTAGTGGAGAAAGTAAGTACAAATTAAAAGATAAAATAGAAAAATGGCATTTGAGGGGGAGCGGGCAAAGTAACTCAAAAACGAAAAGTCGGAACAACACTACATATGGTCATACGAAGAGTTAAATGGCAAACATTCCAAGTACCAGTTTCGAAATGATAGAGCAAATGCTCAAAAAGGTTAGTTTTGCGTATAAAAACTTCTAGTAAAATAATTGAGAAAGTACTGCAATACTAGACAAATATATTTTATATGCGCTCTAATTCATGAGTGGCAAAACTGAACGATAAGGACTGGACTGGAATAGATTGAATTGGATTAAAATGTAGGCCTTATCGCGCTAGTTGGGATCTAACACTGAAACATTCGGTGTAATGAAATATCTCCAATTGTCCTTAGTTATAGTTTACAAAAATGCCTGTTCCATCTATTAGTACCATGGGTTTAATAAGAAGTTGGTTTTTAAGATATTCCTTCTCTCGGATACTGATTACGAGGAGCAGTCACTACCTTCTATCAACTAAGCATACGCACTCTAGGATACTATAGCAGACTGTCTCCTCTCCATCACTACGTACATATTCCGCATATGGGTTTTTGTGTGATTAGGGAGAAAAAAGTAATAAAAGTAAATCCTTTTATCCCGAAAGTGATTGCAATTTAGTTACTGCTAAAGATCCGATGATTTATGCCTGAGAATAAAGAGCCCAATAACATTTAATGATTTTCGAAAATAGTTAACTAAACATTTTATGCATTTAGATGGTCGGAAAAGTACTCAAGAAATTGAAAGCTCTTCTCATAACTAAAATATCCAACATAGTAGAAATGCATTTAATGTTGTATCTTCATTCCTTACTAAAATGTCGTTTCCATTTCCTGCAGACTACTACCTCCATCCCAGATTTGATGGTGCTACTTTAGTGGAAGATTATTCAATAATAATTTTAATAAATAAAACTCATTTCTATAATGTTAACATCATTATGCCGTCGCAAGATATAGCATGATAATGGTTCTGTTTACAATCGGATCAATTTAAGATTGTAGAATAGAACAGTGTCTATAGTCCAAATGTAGATTTGGAATAGAACAGTCTGCTTGCAGTGAGCACAAACTTCTGTTTCGATTTGAGTTTACAGATTATGCAGTAAATAATTCATACTGATTTAGAATAACCCATGAGGCTTATTCCTTGGATATTTATTTTATAAAATAGTAAGTCAGTCCCCTAAGAGTTTCTTTTATTTCAAGAAGGTTCATTAAGTATGTTTCTATTTATTCTTGTTAAATTATTCTGTATTTTCCAGAAAATTGTGTTCTACACCCGCAATGATAAGTCAGTTACTTTCTAACTTAAAGAGCACCAACTTTTAGAACCTGTTTCGCATCTTAAAAGTGACTCAACCTACCGTCCCTGAAAATGAATATAAAAGAGTGTCACTTTGGTATTCTAGACTCCTGTAGTGTGAAATGCTAATTTTGGCATGCTAAGGTGCATATTTCACCCCTAGAACCTCCTGCGTGTTATTCAAGAATTTTGTTTCGGGGCATTTAAATTTAGCAGGTCCGGTTCCAAACAGGATGGCAGATAAACAAGGCACGTGGCATGCAAACATCCAGCATCCGTCCCTACTTCTCTCGCCTGTGGACCAAAGTTTGCAATTGGGGGAAGGTAAAGACTACCAACCTGTCTCTTGAAAAGGACCCCTAGCAAATAATCTTGTGAACATGCTCTTCCAAAATTAACCGCACCGTGCCACAGCTTCCCTTTTTAATGTATGCAGCATTCCCCTTCTTTTCTCTGTGCATGCTCTACAAGAAGTAAGATGACCTTTTCTGTGGTGTTATGAGAGTCATGTTTTATAAATATTAAACATGCCCGCAAATAAAAATATGCTACGGAAGCCTAAGGGGACAGACAGAGTAATCTCAATATGAATACCAAATTTTTCATGCTTACAAAGAGAAATGTCTAACCTTCATAGTTATTTAAGTAACTGCCATTACCTCACGATGATGTGTTTATCACGAGCCTTAGGGGATTGATATTTCGAAATGAGCATTAATTAAATATCGGAATCTATGCTGAAGATATAGGTGGACATATTGTTCATTACACTGCAAATAAAACATTTGGTATTATGCTCTTTGGGTTACTAAGTGTTAGCTTTATGGAACTTGTAGAATTAAATTGCACTAGGCAAAAATTCTCCTTAATCTTCTTTGTGGGACTTAATATTATTAAAATATTATTCCCAAATTATTCCCAAGCAGTTGTCTTCTTTAGACCATTTTACCTTCCAGAATTGAATGCAACACTTGGAGGAAGTTCTTCTTCCACGTTCTAAGTTAACTTTCAGAAAGGTGAAATATTCTGTGACATTCTCATTTGGATTCCTCCAATCCCCTAATAATCAGACGATTCTGTAATTCAAGAAGTCCCTAAAGCATCTCAAAAATAACCACATAATCCTAGCCCTACAGTGGATTCCAGGGCAGTGTCATTTGCAACGAAAAGATCAAACTTACCACCTTGTAAGAAACCAAAGTCTCTTCAAACGTTTAGCAGAGGTATATAATTTGGCTCCTCAAAGCTATTCTTAATAACATTTTACCACAAACTCAATGAAGCTTTATCAGAAAAGATGTCGGACAGATATCTTGTGATGCATCATTCCTTGAAATCTCTCACTGACCCAAGAGTAGCAACTGCACATATACTCCGGATATGACTGTTTAGTCAAATTCCTTTACCGTATTAGTGTTTTACCAGAGGCGTACTTTGTTTTCTGCGAAGAAGTGGGCCCACATGCAGCAAGTTCCCAGCTCTAATGAACACCAAATTAGAGAATCGTTATTGGGAAGCAAGAGACATGTGGGACGTTCCCATCTATTAATTCAATACAGCCATAATTTGAGATAAATACTGTGGTGAAATGTTATCTTCTTATAATGTAAAATAACCAATGTTCTTGTGAATTTTGGTAAACATAGTCTGTAAAACACCCATTGAAGAATCAAAATGGTACCAGAAATGGAGCCAAAAGCTACCAGAGAATTTCCACATGGCAAGAAAAGGTATGGCATCAGTAGTCCTTCTCCCATACGCTCCCTAAAGAGCAAAGAACAAGCAATTATCACAAGACTACGAATTCGACATACTGCACTAACCCACTCTTCACCAAAGACAACTTTACTGTGAAGTATACAACACAAATCTTACTACTACACATCTTTTCACAGATTTCAGACGATATACTACAGAACGACAGCTCTAAGCCATCACTGAGGATCTGTCCACAACGCCAAATACTTCATCAAAATTCAAGCAAGTTATGCTCTTCCCCAGAAGTATAAATCTTTATTTGAAACTATAGTGCAGTTGTCAAAAATTCTTTGTTTAATTCTGTGTACGTTAAAACTCGCTTGAAATATAATGAATCAACTTGTTTTAAATGTTGTATAGTTGCGATTTTACAAAACTATCAAAGCCACTTAAAGTAAATAAAAAATAAATGAATTATCCGTAATACTTTGTTAAAAACACAAAGTACCATTTGACATAAAATCGAACAAAAATTATCAATTTTAGACCTCTATAAAATATATTTTAGCACTCAAATTAGCTAAAGCTTATATTTCCACTAATGTTTACTTAATAACCGACTAATGTTTACTTTCTCTACTATGTATAGTAAGCAAGGAAAGTTTTGCATTTCATTCAAAAATTTTATGCCAAGATTTCACAGAAAATACATGTTTTGATATACCCTGAATCCAAATAAAACATTTTTGAAAATGTGTCCATGTGTATGTTTGTGTGTCAGACTGAACAGTATAACTTAAAAACAAAAAGTCGGATAAATACCAAACTTGCATTTGAGTTTAGTATCTTTCAGGAATGCGACACGAAAATTTTCAAGAAAATCCTCCCATTCCAGACAACCCTTTACATGAAACATTTTTGGAAAATTTTGGTTTTCACAAAAATGCCTCTAAAATAAATTATTATTTTAATCATATAAATATTATATAATAAATTTTTTGGTTGATAAAATGGCGTAATTGGTTTAGTTATATCTATTGATATTCTATGTTTATACCCTTAATAATTACAAAGTCCATATTTGGATTAAAATACCATAATATGTTTAAGATATTTTCATGGCAAATGAAATTCGTATCTTGAATTTCCTGGGAATGTCCTCAAAAGTCCTTTTCAATCTGCATAACTTTCGCATAGCTCGTATTTTTTTACACCTAGAAGAAAATTAGCAATAAGTTGGTATCTGAAAATGTTTATATCGATTAACATGACGTATATTGAGAATAAGCGTTTGTAAAAATAGTTTGTAGAAGTGTAGAGAAAGTCATGTGAGTGCAACACATCAGATTTGTAATAAAATGTTCATATTCATTGATCATTTCAATGGTATTTACTGTTTTACTTTGTTGTGACTACAACCATTAGACATTTACAGTGTTAGTACTTGAAATAATCAAAATTAATCAGAGTATCCAAATATGGTTATCTTGATAAATTATGTAATGTAAACGTATTCAACAATTGTCAGAATACCACGACTTATGTACAATAAAATGAATGTAATGTATTTTAAGAAGGTAAATAAAGATATCAACTTGTTTGGTTCATCTAGCACTGCGTGAGGATTTGTAGGATTTGATACATAACAAAGTCTGTCATTGGAATAACAATAGCTTCCTTTTTGGTGAATAGATGATCATGTGTCAACTGTGTTGGCCATTTTCAAGCCTGGAGTGTAATATCTGCAATAGCTGGCTAAGAGTATTTCTTTAGTTTTCTGATATTTGGGCTTTATCACTTCTGGTTTTTAAATCGTAAATCGCGCTTTTACACTCTTATTCATACTCACAGATTCTACGAAGTCAGTTAAAGAAAAATTCTTCCACACAGCCAGGAATCATATAGAGACACTTTGTTCCAGAGTTGTTTGGAAGATAATTTCATTTATTTTTCAGAAAACAAATTACTATTTGTTACTATTGGTCACAAATATACTTGGATTTAAATGATCAGTCACGAGCTCCACATCTTAAAAATGGGTGTTCATATAATATTTTTACAGACCAAAATATCTTAAGCAATTGAAAAACTAAATTTTGGAAAGTGCAGTTTTTGCACAATTTTAAGTGTACATTCTTCGATTAGCCACGTGACTGGACCCTGCAGATTGCAAGGTCTTTGAATGTTCAAAAGCCCGTCCCCGGACCCGCTACTCAACGCTGAGTTTGCAACAACTTACCTTATTTAAAAGCAAGTGCTCAAAATGTCGGTCCCCTGGATGTAGCACCTAGATGATCAGAGGACGTTCTGAGGACTCTCTTACAGCATTTCCTCAAACTTATGTTCCGTAATATATGTGCTGTAAATAAAAGTAGACCGTTCTAAGTCATACATAATTCTCAGAAAGTAACGTACTGCACGGCTCAACATTAAGACTAGGCAAGGACTTCACCGGAGGCAAACCATGACAATAACTACCAGTCACCGCTGGAAATAAATGGGTGACGGTAACCTAGCGATAGCCAAAAATGTCCAGCGTCCGTCACGCTCATAGCTGAAGGCTGTATTCACTCTGATGTACGGAAAACGACTAAAACTACTTTGCATACTTATAAGATAATCTTGCTAAGCTTACATAGCACATGTAATCACAAGTAAGCAGGCATGTGTCTGGCCTTTCTTTAACGGGCTATAGTTTATAAAAGTATAATTGAGGACCTCCCTGGAATAAAAATTTAAAAATCCTTTTTTTTTTCTTTTCTTTTTTTCAGATACAAAGTCGGTGCTGAAAATGTACCGTGAGAGTAAAGATGGCAATTACATCCAAAGTTATCTGCCAATCACAGAAAGATTTTGACACGTTGGTAAGTAACACAAACTTAAATTGTAAATAAAAAGCTTAAAAATTGAAAAATATATGTCTCGTATTCGAATGTTCAGTGTTCTGAGGTCTCAAACCAGAAGTCCTGGATTCGATTCCCTGCCGGAGCGGGGAGTTCTTGTTTATCCACAATCACTCCCTCTTCAGAGAGCCTGGTATTATGAATGGTGGAGTGAATGTAAGTGTGTTCACTGTAAAGGTTAATAAAAACCTACGGTAAGAAAACCCATAGTTCAGAGAGTAAAACCACCATTAGTAAGTTGTTTCTCCAGTTAACGTCCCCGATATGACCATAGAAGATAAAGGAGGTTATACAAATGAAACAACTAGTCTATACTTTTTTACTTTTTCCCACTACGTTCCACCTAAATATTCGATACCGAGATTTCATCGGAAATATATCTTTTGAGGCTCCCTGAATAAAAAAAGAAGCATTTTAGAAATTGGATTTTTAAGAAAATTTCCCCCACTCCAAACTACCCTTTACATGAAACAATTTTCGAAAAGTATTATTTTATAAAAATAGCTCTAAAGATTTTGTTTAAAACACCATATATTAAAGGCATTTACATGACAAATTAAACGTATATCTTGCATTTTCTGGGAATAGCCTTGAAGACCTCTTCACACAACGAATTTTGTATAATAACTTCTATAACTGGTAAACATTAAGTGATAGACGTAAATATACTAAACAAGAAATGTAGATCTCTTTAAAACAGACAATGTATTTCATATACGTTTTTTGTGGCATAGGCCATGTCTGAGATATCCGTTATTAATGGTTTGAATTGTTCATTAATTGGCCATTTTATTAAAGTTCTGTAAACTTTCAGCTGTTTCTCGCGGTTGTATGGAAACAGTATGGAATTTTAAGGCCAGCATATAGCGCCCAGTTCTTAAAAATTTGACCGTCGCTGCTTTTTTTGTATCTATAACGAAATGTGTAATGCAGCTATTTCTGCTGCTATTTCTGCAGCTATTTTACTTGGGGTAAAATGTAATAGATGGAAAAGTAAGCTTTAGTAAGAATAATTTGTAAACCCAGTAATAAACGTTGGGGGTAGAAAATCATGTGAATGTATCACATCAAATGTTTTAATATCATAAAGGGAGAACATTTGTGTGCGCGTTTGTGTATGTAAGCGCACAACCGATTTTGAAAATTCTTTCATTGAAAATCTCAATTCGTTCTGCCGGGAATGGTACTATAAAGCACCCTCTAATTCCTTTTCATAAATTACTAAAATATTAAAAAGGATTTTCAAAGCCATTGTACCTGAATGCGAACGCACTGGAGTTATAAAAGAAGATGCTTACGAAGAAGGCCTTGACTTTTGGTTGAAATGTCATGGAGCAGAAAAACAGTTATTAGTCCACAAAATATAAACAGTAGCTTATCTCCGTAGAGTATAAAAACAAAATCCACTTATATTTTATTGCAAGGAATATATATAGATGACCATGGTGTAACGTTTAGCATACATAAGACAGAGTTTAAAGGACAATAATCGATTCTGTATTATGTTTACTTCTTTAATTGTCATTTATCAAATACTGCAGATGTGTATATAACGAAACAGTGTCAAAACCTCACTTTTATAGATCTATGCATTGAAGTTTCAGAATGCCAAAAACTAATAACTCTCATGAAAGAAAATTTTACTTCATTTCCTTTGTATTCTTTATGTAATTAAGTTCGTTAGCTGGACATGACAAATAATTGCATAAAGAGAGAAAGCTGCTAACATTAAAAATGGGTGAACCGATATTCTATAATTAACAATTGAGAAGATGATTTTTCCAAAGCGGTTTAATTGGTAGTCTGGGAATGCGGAATGCTTTGTTGCATATGTTAAGGGTGTCTCCATTGTGTAAAAATTGTGTAGCCGTTATTAAATGACTATGGGACCAAAAAGAATATATAACGGTTAAAAATGTAGCCTAATATAATTATCTGAAAATTACTCGACCCATTCCGACCATTTTTTTTATTTATTCCCCAAAAGCATGGATTTCTGGCCGACATCTACGGCTGACCATTATTAAAGTACGTAATATATTCACATAACATTATTGAACATGTATACTATAATATAAACATATAAAATGACTGTTACATACATTTTACAAATTATTACATACACATATTGCTTTAAGGCGGCCTGTTATTGAATTTACATATTATATAATTAGACTGAAATTATTTAAGTGTTAAAAATACTGCCTCAACTGCATGCTGTCTGTCCTTTTCAAAACGGACTGTAGGATCCAGGTTGAGACTTCGTCTGCTTTTTTCTGTCGATGCCTATGGTATCCACTCCTCTTGTTAACCATCTTATACCAAGCAATGAACCTCTTGTATACCTCTCACTGCAGTTTCCGAGGTCCTGTCGCAATGAAGTTTCTTACTTTATGATAGCATGTGTTTCTTGATAGTTCTCCTTTCGAGCAGTATCCTAAGACATGCCCAACAGCTTCCACTTCATTGCAACCAGGTTGGAGGCACTGTTGTTCTGACAAAGAACGGCCAGGAACAGGTCGTTCTGCTGAAATGTTGGCAGATATCTTAAAGACATTTGTCCAATCCGAGGAGGACATCCTTTCCTGTTACTGACCAAGGAGTTACATTATAACTCCTTTTCCTTTCTGTGGGAGATGACACCATTGCTCGAAAGATCTCTGCCACAGTTTAATTCTTATACGTCTCCCTATTAGGTAAAGTGTTTCTTCGCTGTATGAGATATTTAAATTGCGAAGCGCCTCTTGTTCATTTTCAAGATTTTCACAACATTGAAGGTGTTCATCATTAAATTTATTTTCAGTAAACAGTTCACAATGCTGTGTTGCAAATGTGCTTCCCATTCGATATTTACTATTCCTAGACCACGAAGAATCTTGAGAGCATAGAGCATGTCATTCGGACAGTCGTGTCGTAACCCTATAATTTCCTTCATGCTTAAACGAATGATTTTATCACTATAATGTAGGAACTTTTTGGAGTTTTATTTAACGGTGTTCTTTGAAGGGAATAAATAATTATGGGTCAAATATATTCATTCCAGATATTAATATTTTGGTCCGTTTTAAGCAAATTACTGGTCACTAAATTTTCAATATCTTCAGAAAAAGATCGGATGGTATTTTGTTGGGCATCTCTGTATCATATTTACCTCGGAAAATAACATTACTTGAAACAATGGCACACACAGGTTTTTAATTGCACAAGTACAAGTGTGTGTAAGAAATAACATTCAACTCCTGAAATTGTTAAAGTTCATGACGTGACATAATATCCGGCCCTAAATAAGTGTTACACGTGGAAGGCATATCTAAGATAGATTTCTATATAAACTAGTGGAGTACACTTTGTTTTCTCCTGCATTGATAAAAAACTGCAAAAATTCATGAAATCTGCCCCGAATACTTTGTGGTCAGAATCATTGCCAGTGAATATAAAATACCTATAAGCCGTTTTTGCGCAATGAAAACGAAATTGTTAACATTAAATATGGAATAACGTGAAATGCATAAAACGCCTAATGAACAAATCGGAGAATAATTGCATTTGAGGGGCAGTCAAATGAAAATGAACTGGGCGCCAAAAGCTATCAGAGTACACTTATTCCCTCAGAAGTAAATTCCATACCGTAACTCCATCAACCGTAACTGAGTTCGTCCAGTCCTTATGAAACCGAAGTCCGCTAATATTTATTTCCGTGTTGCTGAAAGAGTAAAGCTGCAAATACAAAGGCATTAACGGCAGCACATGAATATCTTCGCCGTAAACTTTTCGATGAATTCAAGCCGGCGGCGTTATTTTTAAACTTCAGGCCTATGATGTTTCATGATGTTTTTTCTATATAATTTACAGATGTGATCCACTATCTTGAGAGCCAATTGACGCAGCCAAAGTTAAATGGAGAGGAAAGGCTTGGGCGGATTCTAGTGAAAATGCTACTTCATCATGCCCCTTTTCACTTTGCCACCACAGCACCTGTTGTTCAATTCTACACCTTCCACCCCTAGCTAACACACTTACATTCACTGGTGCTGTAAAGCTCCGTACCTAGCTACGCAGAAATCCTTTTCAGCAACTTCCTTTATCATGGCGGAAAAGTGCAATAGAATTAATACCGATACGAGTTTCCGAAGCCATTAAGACACGGACTCGTGAACGGGAGTTCCGCGGTTCAAATCTCGCTCGGAGTGACCTTCCTGACCGAGGCTTTCTTCAGGTTTTCCTCGGTCCTGCTAACTAAATTTTCCTTCCGCAAATTCCTTTCCCAAATGTCATTTCATTGCATGTATTACTTTTGTCCACCGATGATAGAATTGATATCATGTAATTAGCTTGGAGCCGTATTGCTCCAATATGAGGCGCTAATATTTTAAGCCGGGTGTTGCTGCCGGCTGCTACAATGGTTGACTATGACAGCTTTCTTTTAGGGTATGCGTGGGCGTAAAGAAAGTATAACACCAGTATAAATTGACTGAGAAATTTAATGTGAGCTAATACTTGAGCTATTGAAGCGAGTTGCCGACCGTTTAAAGATAGATAATGTAACCAATTAGGAATTTTAGCACTTGGAGCTATAACAATTAGCAAATACCTGCTAATTTCTCCAGTATCAATTTTACGGTTTGAAATAACTGCTTCCACAATACAACAAACTAGAAGTATAAATTGCCGTGAGTCGCAAAAAATACTTACCGACAGAACCCCTCGCGATGGCCGCTAAATATTTATCAGAAAAGCGCGTCACTGAATGCTTAAAATATCACACGAATCGTCACAAGTATACTGAGTGACGAATGTATGCAAGACTGTGTGCACGAACGAATGTGTTTCTGATTTAGAGTACACGCCCTTATATTAACTCAAAGCTCCATAACAATTTACTCCCCTACCAACATCCCTTCATATGCGCTCCAATCTCAAAACTCCTATGTATGCGTATGTGACACTGTTACTAGGCGGTATCTCCCTGACTCTCAGAATTTCATTAACTTTCCCTTTTTCAGATTTTCTGCCTAAGTGACTGCTCAAACATACTGAACTTACAACCTAACTGCATTCCAAGAATCTTTAAGCTAACTCTTTCGCTCCTTATGCTGCTGCTAATGACTTTGCTTAACATGAACCGCCAATTACATTTTTCTCCGGACAAATTTTTCAACTCAAGCTTATCACATTATACACTGATTCAATATACGAAATTATTTATTGCAATTATTTCTTTATCTTACTATCATTTCTTTATTTAATTATTTATATCTTCCAGTCAATAATTATGGTATGAAGCGCTTTGCATCGCCCTGCACAATTTCCTTCAGCATCTAGCATGACCACTCTGTTTTAAATTACATTAAACTTTCGAAATAATTAAAGTAAGCAATATCCACAAATTTGAGTTGAATAAAATACAGGTAAAAGAAGTAATAGAAGTAAGAAATAAAATTATATAAAAAACGAAATGGTAGAAAGAAAGGAAAAGAAAAAAAACGCCTCTGCACATAATGGCATAATGCATGCATAGCTGCAGATTTTACATCTATCAAAGTGTTTCTTGGTTATAGAAAATTTTGTATTTTATTACAACTTACTCAATGGACCTCTCCATTTAATATTAAATTCTACCAAAATAGTTCTTAGCTACAAAATATGATTGAAAAAAACATATTATTTGAGCTATATTTCCCTCGCTTCAACAATTCAGTGACACGGGTTTTTCTATTCCCTCTCCCATTTGAAACTTCGATGACGAATCTATAATACTGGTTTAGTCACTGGCTTTATCAACTTTACGTTCCATCCTACCATGCAACTTTAAAAGTAAACTATCGGGTATACACTGGCAAGAAGGTCGTTGATTTTTTTTTTCTCAAAGTTCGGTAGGGTAATTCAGCCAAAGATATTACAAATGTGCCTGCGGTTATTTTCTATGGATTTTATTGAAGCAGACGTTGGTGACTCTAGGTTTGTGTCACATGTTTGCTATTGTATGTGTAATATTTTTTCCTTCATAGTTTCCTCTGTCGAGTTGATAATTACATTGGTAAAATAATGAGAGAGAAATGTAAACAACACCAACAGCACCGATATACAGTGCCTTTCCTTCGCATTGTAGCCACCACACGTTGGCTCGCGCGCCGGTCGCTGCTGCTGGGACTCCCGCCTAAACGGTTATAATAACCTCGTAACCGACCGACGTTCTTATATTTTGTCTTAAAATTACAATAATAACAAGCGCATACCTTATAAAAAGAAACGTGGGAACTAACGTCCTCTCTATCCACATATTTCTGGCATCTTTTCAGAGATTTTCATTCATATTGGGAGTTCAATGTACCAAATTGATCGAACTTCTCGCCTGTTTTTTTATATTAGATCTATCAATGTATGGGGTTTGTTGCATACACTCCAGACTGAATTTAACGTTGGTCAAAAACGGTGTAAGTCACTCCTGTGTCTCTCTGATTGGTTTTTCTTTTCTTTTTTTTTTTAAAAAAAAGATGGATCTATTTGTTTGTAAGCATTTACTGCAATACAATTTTTCCGTCATAAATGGGGGAATCTCGTTTATAAATCGGGTTTCTCTGTACTCCAATATCTATTATTTTGGCTATTAGCCATTAATATGGCAATACAAATAGAACCATGCTTCGTCAGGGTAAATTTCTCTATCATTTTGCAAAATCAAATTATAGAAATTTACTCCACTTTGATGATATCAGATGCAAAATAAGGTGTCTGCAACAAGCCCAATGCCGTTTAAGAACTAAAAGAAAACAACGAGAAATTCAATCAATTTCAGTTATTGAACTCTCGAGTGTAAATGAGAATTTTCTGAGAAGATACCAGTAATGTAGGATAGAGTAGGGCATTTTCAACGTTCTCTTATTATAACGTATATAATTATTATCATTGCAATTGTAACAAAACTATGAGAACGTGAGGCAATTGTAGGGATATTATAACTTGTTTCGGCGAAGGTCCGAGCTGCGGCGGCCGGCCCGCGAACAGCCATGCGTGACCACAGTTGAAGGAAAAACACTATTACTGTTGCTTGTATTATCTTCCCTACATCCTAAAAAGACCAAATTCATGTAACAAAATAGGAATTTAAATCTAGTACCACTACTTAAAGCCGGTTAGATAAGTTTAATAAAAACTTAAAATGGTAGTATCTATGGCTCGCATACGGAAGCTTGCGAGTTGAAACCCAAGCTTGCCTTTTATTTATTTTATGTTCTTCAGATGAAAATTCTACTGAAACAGAAAAAGAAATCGCAACAAAATTGAAGATACTAGAATGCGACTACGTAACTATGGCTAATGTCAACAAGTTACTTAAGCAGGTGGTATACATAGACAACTATGCAACGTCTCACTACTACGAGTAAGTATCCAAAGAATTCACCGAAACTATAGATAGAGAAGACCAGTTAAGTCTAGAATAACGTCAAATTACTCAAGCGCGAAGATGACTGCTAAGCTGAAGTTATCTGCCAGGCACAAATCGAATCGTTTGTATACAAAAATCATAAATAATTATAGCAATAAGGTCTAAGATGTCGAAGTGACGTCAATTGACTCCCCCATCCCCCTATCAGATACGTACAAGTAATATAAATTAGACTGAAATAAAAACCTAAACTTTATTTTGTAATAACCTGTAATAAACCCACACTATGTCGTCATGAGAAAAATAAATTAGTGAATGTAGTGTTTGTATTACTGCAGACTTCTTTCACTGTTACTGGAAAGTCTTCAAATTTTGATTTTGAATTATTTTACTGATTTACCTAACAAAGTTTGGAAAAAAAAGTCTGATGTATTCCACTCACACGAGTTTCTCTACTCTTGTAAAAGCTATTTTTACAAACGCTTATTCTCCATATGCTTCATGTTAATCGAGGTATCGAGATGTTAATCTCATTACTAATTTTCTTGTAGATGATACGGGAATTGGTAGGCTTTAAGCGATAGTAAAATATTTTAAGAATTGGTTGCTATGTGGAATATTCCATTCTCTTTGCATTACCAGGACCAAAAAAATGAATAACGAATTTCCATTTGAGAAAAAGTATAAGTATTAGAAAATTTAAGGGAATAACAAGCAATATCTCGAAAATGGTTCACTCAACAAAAAAAAGTAAATTGTGTATTTTAACGCAATCTATATTTTTATGTAGTAAAATTTTGTCTATCTCTTATGGTTTACCAGTCATTCACATTGAAGAATACTTTTGGAGACATTCCCAGAAAATTCGAAATATACATTTCATTTGTCATGAAAATATCTTAAACATATGATATTTTAATCAACATCGTTAGAGCCATTTTTGAGAAAATTAAAATTTCCGAAAAATGTTCCATGTAAAGGGTAATTTGGGGTGGGGGGATTTTCTTGAAAACCTTCGTGTCGCATCTCTGAAAGATACTGAACCTAAATACCAAGTTTGGTGTTTATCCGACTTTTCGTTTCTGAGTTATGCTGTTCACAGACACACACACACGGACATGTTTCCAAAAATGCTTTTTTGGATTCAGGGGACCTCAAAACATATATTTCCGGTGAAATCTCGGTGTCGAATTTTTGGGTGGAATACAATACTTCCCTTACTTACTATACGTAGTAGAGAAAGTAGTAACTATATTAGCTACACTGGAAACAAATAGAAATTTATAATATAGCGAACGATAACATATTTTCTATGAGTATGACCAGTTGATAAAAGGTACACCTAACACCTCAACCCCCAATAGATCTTCTGTGCATACACACCCGGGAGGAACGGATGAGGTGAGGGAACCACAGGAGACATTTGGGCTGCAGAAGAGGGGCTTGCGCAAATCGACAGAGACGTGTAGCGTATTCCCTAATGGTTCCAAGTTTGACCACCCGGCCTTGAGAGGGTCGGTCGGAGACGACATTCTAGTGGGGCCGGGGAAACACGGCCCAGTAGGGGAGGCTCGACTGGCTTCCTACTAGCAGAGTCGAGAAGTTCCATTTCGCAAGCCTTCGCGCCATCTGCCTGACACCAACCGAACCACAGCCCCGAAGTCATTCTGAAAAATAAAACAGGAAAATTAAATTAGAAGAAATGAGGAGAGAGGAAATCATTGGTAGAATGCTCCAGCATTCGTCTGTGCCAACCAAAGAGAACCACGACAAAATTCTTGGTCATAGTGTGCGACCACCACAAATCGAACCTGGGACCTCCAAGGTTACCGCGGAGCCATCTAGGTTACATATCTGCTAACTACATCAACTTATTCACAGTAGTTTGCGGAAGGAACACTCATATGGAATGTAGAGAAGAAACAAATTCTCAGTATGTGAGGAATAAATACTAATGAATGCTGTTTTTAGAAATATTTTAATACTTTCAGACGGAACATAAACTTAAATCCATAATAGTATTCTGTTTTTCTCAGGAACTAAAAGGTGTATATCTGAGGTTGATCAGTCGTTTGTTGGGTTTTTAGCTCAGAAACCAAGTTTAAAGAGTGAATGCAAAAATAAATTATATACTCTTTCAAAAGAATAAAGCCTGAAACATAAACTAATAACTCAACTTAGCCGAGGAAGATTTTTCTGAATTGAAAGCCACAATATGTGCTTAGTAGTGTGTAACAAATTTTATATTAGCCATCTACTTTTATTCAGGAGTTTATTCAGCATATCCAAGCATATGACTTGCTTCTGAATTGCGTTTCTTATAGCTTCTTTATACCCACACTGAGTTCTGTAATAGATACAACAAAGTCCAATATTTTGTAAACGTATCTATATTATTTCTTATTATTTTAGCTGGGGCAATATAAAATAAACATGGTTCAGAACTGGGAAGGTTGTAATGAGCTGACAAAAAAAGGAATATTAGCTGACCTGAAATTAACCCACTGAAATGTTGTAGTCTAACATGCTGGAAATCTTATGTATAATCTTTAAGATCAAAGGGAAAAGTATATACCTATTTAACACCCTTGAACTAACAAAAATTTATGTTCTCTTGCTTCCAAATATTTAGATGTAGAAACTTTGATTTGAGGTCTTTATGGTCTGTCATATTATATATATCCATTTTTTCTTTTTGAGAATACCACAATCATTTAGGGGTACTGTCACTTTTGATTAGATGTTTATCCAAACAGACGTGGTCGTTGAGAAGTCTAAAGGTGGTCACTCCAAAGTTGTTCACTAGATCAGGACTCCAGTGAGGATTTTCTAGTAGAATTTTGCAATGATTTTCTACATTCTTTCGTATTTGAGCTTCATTGTTGATATTATTTTTATTTTAGTAATTGGTTTTATTGAATAATTATAGTGTTTTTATTCTAGTGTCTCTCTTGAATAAATTCCTACACTCTCATTTCCGCTTATGCCGTAATGTCCAAGAATCTTTTGAAATACTATGGTTTAATTTGTACTTTGAATTTGCTTAATCATAATAGGAAATTATGTTACATTTTATAATTTACCATATTTAGTAATACTGTTTATTTTATTGCTACTTCAGATTCAAATATTGACTATATTCTTGTAATAATGTATCCAAAGGAATACATTTTATAACGGTGCAAAACAGCAGCAATTCTTCATCAAAATTGATAGAACCCCTTCTTACGTTTTTCTAAAATGAAAAGAATTCATAAGGTCAGCTGTTCCAGTTCCTTCTTCAGGATTCCACAAAAGAAATATTTCTACATACGAAGGTTATATTATTCAATGGATATTTGTATGCAAAGCTTCTTGGAGAGAAATACCTTTTTCATTAAACAAGTTGCTTAAATACCCAAAACAATTGTAACTGTTCAGTATATGCATATAATGTATTTATAGTGCCAAAAGCTGAAGAAGATTCATAGGATGACAGCAGATTTTATAATAATACACCATAGTCAAAAATAGAAATCAAAGTAATGGCTTTAAAAAAAAAACTCGTATAAAAATGACATTGGAGGATTATGCCTTAGAACAGGTTTCTAAGTGCGTGTACTAAGCAGGTTAAATAAATAAAATAAAAAGAACACATAATCATAAATTAGCAAAATAACATTTAATTTTTGGTAAAATCTCTAAGACCCTAAAAGAAAGAAACAAGAGAAAGAAAAGAGACAAGAATTAATTATGCAAGACAATGACAATGTCAGGTATAGTAGTGACATTTAGATCACTATAAAAACAATTGACAGCAGTATATAAGGAGCAGGCATTACTTTTTAAGAATAAAATTATGAAAAGTATGGGAGCGTATCAATAATAATTTAATTAGATCAGAGTTTAATGAAAAAATCATAATTGAAGAAATTAAAAGACATAAAAATAAATATATAAACACATCCAAAATCTGAAAGAAGAATAAAAAATATGACTCTTTTGGAGAGAGAGAGAGAGAGAGAGAGTAAGAGTAAGAGAGAGAGCTGGATGGACCACGAAAGGGATAGGTAGTTTCACTGTGATGACTGAATAGGTACATGTATGTATACTTATGTATAATTAATGAAATTAATTATACTTTTTAAAACTCTAACCGCTCTGGGCATTGTTTTTTTTATATATAGCAGGCCAAAAAGCTCACTATCAAATCCGGGCTATGACATGGAGTTTTTCAGCTGACTCTATATACAAATAAGTATATGATATATCTACGTTATCAATAGGATTATTAGTTGTTAGAAAGTTTTCTTTTAATCTCATCAGTTCTCGTATAAATTCATTTGGGTCCTGATTGTATATTTAGAATTTTCATATTTATTTAGTTATTCAGAATTTTGAAGTTTTATTAATTCAATATTTTCGGAATGATACAATCTTCATTTGCAGAAATTTTGAGTACAGTATACTTGACACTGAGGCAGTGTTTTTAACACTTAAATGATTTCTGTCTAATTATATAATATAAAATTTAATAACAAGCAATATGTTTATAAATAACATATAAAATTATGTAACAGTCATTTTATTATGTTTATATTATTATGTACATTTATAATAATGTTATGTGAATGTATTACGTAATTTAATAATGTAGCAGCTGTGAGAATATAGGTCAAAAGTTGCTAACAATGAGGTAACCTTGAGGCAATAATGAATTGAAAGTTTAATAATGCTACTAGTAATTCTTGGAGCAACAATAATGTAATTTTGACACAGTTTATAAATAGTCAATCGACAACCAGAAAAAGCTTAAGTTAAATGAAAGTATCCTATTGGAGTATAATTAGCCAATCAGAAACTGAAATAGAGCAAATTGTACAAATTTAGAAGTCAGTTGCTAGTAGACAGCGTTACTAACCGGACGCCAGACGTGTAGGTATCCAGTGTGAGACAAAAATTCATTACGGCGAGAATATTATAAAGTTTACGTGTATAAAATTGCAATTAATAAATAATCTTACAGCTCTCTATATCAGCGAAGTGCTATTTAATCGTGTGAAGGACTAATAAAATGAGTGAAGTAAAAATTATAATTTGTGTAAGCCTACATTCTTTAGCCGCATAACCCCCTGCAAAGAGAAACCTGTTTCTACAAATTAATACTGACGCAGCCGAGGCAAACATAAATATATATATATATATATATATATATATACATATATATAATATTTAAAGAAACATTAAAATACAAAGTATAATCCTGAACATTGGGGCGAAGGCCACCGGAAAGTAAACTTGGGGCGAAGACCACCGGAAAGTGAACATTGGGGCGTGGGCCACCGGAAACTTTGTTCCATACGTGGACAATAAAACATTTCCTCAACACAGAGGATGAACAGTTGCACTGGTTGGACACAAATTGTTTAAGAATAGTATTAAAGAATGTGGTATAATCGTGTCTAAATACCAACTTGGAATAGAACATTGAACATAAAAACACAATTCTGTGCAAAATCCTTCGGGGTTCTGTAATTAATGCAGCGTACTTACACTATTAAGATTGGGAGAATTATCTACCGGCTATTTCAGAACCGGAATGAATCAAATTAAATCTTGCCTCGGAACAATATTTTAGTTTCTTTTTAATTATTTTGTCTTACTTTGCAGTAAAGTAGTGCAAAGATGGCAGAAAAATATATTTAAACCATCTTGAGTACTCAAACCATTTACTAATTTATTCTATTAGTATTATTTATTATTATTACTATTATTATTGCATCTGTTGTTTAAAGTCGCTTCAGCCATTTATAATACGCAAAATTTGCCAGTAGCTTCTTGGATGCACATGATCTTATATTGACCTTACAGATGGCCCTAGTTGCAAAGGAGCCTTCCTCTACAGTTTAGTTAACTTGCTGCTAGGTCACATCAGATGCGTTCTCAAATTCCTATGCCATTGTAGTAGTTTATAGTTTATTCCTAGTTTATTGCTATTGTTTCAATATTTTTATCATCAATGAACTTTTGTTGGTTTGATTACTGTAAGCATAAGGGATTTAGCTATGTCTTAGACTTTAAATGTTCCTTGATTTTATTTTCTTGTTAGCCCTTTGCATCGTGGTGCTGAACATTAAATCCAGTATTTAATTGCTGACTGATGCAAAACACGAAAAAGAAAACCGTCAGATTGACCGGTGCACGGATTTTGAACCTATAATTCACCTAATGCGAGTCACAGACTCTAACACTTGACCAATTTCCTTTGGTGTTCTATTAGTTACACATAAAGTTCGGATGTATGGATTACAATAATTATTAAGTATATGTTAGTCCAAAAATATTATTATTGTTAACAGTTTCTCAAATTCTAAAAACTCTTGGGTTAGTAGATGTTTATGACTTATATGCTTATGCCATACAATTGCATTATTATCACATAATACATTTTTATCTCTCTGCAATAATTCTTATATAAACTTATGTTTTATCTACTTCATGTTAATCAAGATAAATGTTTCTAGAAATGGTTTCATTACGTGTTTCGTACAAGTTAGAAAGAGGATACCCGAGACTGAAGTGACATTAAAATCCTTATATCTTGACATTGAAATTCCATACTTTGCATACCACGAGAAACAAAATAAGGATGATCAAGTAACTCACAATATTATAAAATTCATACCAACAGCAACGAATACTTTGGAAAACGTTTATCTGAATAATTTTGTTATTTTAAAACATACACATTTTTCGTGGTGTAAACTTTCATATTTTATCTGTTATAATTTGTAAATTATAACATTATATAAAATTCATTCTCAATGGAGGACTTCAGAGGCTTTTCGCAGAGAATTAAGAATATATATTTAATTAGTTTGCAAATATCCAAAACAGTGTTTTAATTACACCGGTTTGAGTCATTTTGGAGAATATAGGAAAATATCGAAACAAAGTTTCCATGTTATGGGTAGCTTGGGATAAGTAGGTTTTCTTGAAAATCTTTGTACCCTATATTTGGCCGTTGCTGGAATTAAATACCATCTTTGATATGTATTCCATATTTCGTTTTCAAGTTAATCTGTAAGCGAGTGGACATATTCAGATTAAAGATCTGATGGGCCATATTGACTTCAACAACTCTACGTGCTATGATTTATTTTAACAACTGTTCTATAAACTATTCTTACAAAATCTTATTTTTCTATCTACTGCATGTTAATCGAGATAAATGTTTGTTGAAATGGTTTTATAACACTCTAGCTGGTGTCCGAAATTGCACGGTTAGCTTTTTAAACTGGACAAATTAATTTATTTTATTTACCAACCCCTCGTTCTTTATCAAATTGTATGATCTAGAAGATTTCTTGGTTGAATCCCCCAATTTAACCCTTATAATTGTATTTTGCCCAGACACCGCTATTCCTAATAGCAGATAAAACATCCCCTGATGTTCACGCAAAATAATGGGAAACATCGGCGGAACATCTGACTTCCTTAAACTGCCCCCGACAGTCTGGAAATGCTGCCTAGTCCAGGCGTACCCTTTGTCGGTGGAAGAATTATCAGTCGGAATAGTCGAGTAATTTTTTAGGTAATTATGGTAAATTATAAATTTTAAACCTTTGTATCTTCTTTTTGGTCCCATAGTTATTTAATAACAAAAGTATACACAATTTTCACTAATGCAAAAACCCTTAACATATACATCGAAGTAAGATTCCGCACTCCCAAACTACCAAGTTAACCACTTTAAAAAAGATACATTCTCTGCGACCATCGATAAAAATAGTCCTCTTAGTTGCTAATTATAAAATATTGGTTCAGTGACTTCTAATGTTAACAAATTTTGTGTCTTTACACAATTATTTAGCATGCCCTGCTAACGAACTTGTTTACAACATAAATACAAAGGAAATATAACAAAACTTTCTTACGTTAGAGTTATTAGAAGGTTTTGGCATCCATAAACTACAATGCATACAGTTTTTATACTGTTTCACTGCACATACATCTGTAGTATTTGGTAAATGGCAATTAAAGAAACAATATAACCAGGATCGATTGTCGCTTTTTAAGCTCTTGTCTCTGTTTAAGTGTTACATAATGTCTAAATACGTATATTTCTTGCAATAAAATGGAACCGGCTTTTGTTTGTATACTCTACAGAGTGCAGCAACTATTTATATTCTGTGGAGTAACAATAACTCTTTCTTCTACTCTATGGCATTCTCAAATAAAAGTCAAGGCCTTCGCAAACTTGTTCTTTTATAACTTCAATGTGTTCGTATTCAAGTGCAAGGGCTTTGTAAATACTCGTTCTTTCTAATCTTTTGCTAATTTATGAAATCAAATTAGAGGGTGCTTTATAACCCCCATGTCCGTCAGAACGAATTGGGCTTTTCAGTGGTGAAAGATTCGGTTGAGTGGTTTTTGAGATTACTCTACATACACAAACAAATACACACAAATTGTCTCTCTTTACAACATTAGTATAGATTTCGTTGTAAATAAAACATACACAGAAATTACTAGGAAAAAGAAATTAAATTGAGTTTTATTTATCGACGCTCTTTAACTGCTGTGGTCTTTCTATATTGAGCATGAGGATGTGTAAGTTGTATCAAACCAAGTATTAATCACTTTCAAAGTATTATGTTGTTCTTTTAAGTTTTCTGACATTTTAAGAAGCATACAAATGAAATTACAGTTTTTTTTACAAGGAAATATCGACATTGTTTTAAACAGATTGCTGTCGCTTCAGCCTCCAACACAAACAAATATGTATATACAATGACTCCGAAAAGTATTCGTCTTCATTTCAAAAATACATAAGTCAAATTATCCGAGAGAATATTCTCATTTTTAATGTGCAGAAAGAACAAACGATATCTGTCTGTTTTTTTCCCTAGGAATTTCATTTATTTAGTTTTATAAAATGTTTAATATTGCACAGATTTTTAATGTGTGGTGTTTACAAAATCACTTTATATGTATTTACTTCAGCAATTTTAATTATATCATACCTGATAATGTCACTGAAATATGCTTTAACGGGAGACTAAATGGCGAAAATAGTAAAAAATTTGTTTCAGTTTTTTGTGCTAACTTTTTTTCAAATTTGTTTATATCATCATGCCACATAACATAATACATTACATGGTTAGTAGAAACACAAAAGTTCTATTATTTACATACAAAATTAATATTTATATGCACATTATTATTAACAATGTATAATGTAATTTTTCAGAAACCAATGAAGATAGTTTAGTTAAATTTTAGGATGATAAAAACAATCTCTAATCATTGCTGTTGTAAATCTACTTTGGTGACAGTTGGTTATTGGTTTTAACAAAACTTTGCTTTTAAATTGTAATCAAAAGATGGTATAATTAAGGAAATAATTCTATGTTTCTTAATAAATAAACTTAGTAGATAAAAGTAGATCAATGAACTAAAAGGTGTGCATCAATATCTTATAAAAATTTCAGATATCTTAAATACTTTCTGAGATAATGAGTCATAAATTTAGCAGAATTAACATTAGCGGAATAGGACTTTTAATATCTCCTTAAACTGGAGGAGAAAAACCTTTGTGAAGTCGTAAAAACTGAGGCATTAGTGAGAAATTTAAATTCGTCGAGAGCCCTTTGTCGAATTTTTCCTCTATCACATCAAAACGCTGCATTTGTGACAGCGCTTATATTAAAAAGAATCGTATATGTTGCATTCATATGTTTTCTCTCCCGTTCATCTACAAACTATTCTGAAATAGGATTATGTTTCTATTTGATTCATGTTAGACCAGACAAAAATTTACACAATGCTTTTATTACACATTTCGTTGTAGGCAGAAGTGGAATACAGAAGGCTAAAGGGATAGTCAAAAATTTTAACACTGGGTCCTATATGTTGGCTTTGAAATTATTTTCTCTTAGCATGATCTCGAGAAAAGAAAACAAACACGAATAGCGTCTTATCAATTAAATAACTGAAGTATTTCAAAACTCAAACTAATAATAAATGGTTAATGGCACAAAAAATGATTTGAAATAATAGTATGTTTTAAGAAGCTCTACACTAGGAACAGGATTTAGCAGGCTATGTTCATGAAAATTAAAAAATATAATTCTTATTTGTTTTCTAAATATCTTAAACGTATGGTATTTTACTGAAAAATTGTTAGAATTTTTGAGAAAAAATAAATATGTTCCATATGTAAATGTAGTTTGTGTGGGGGGGATTTTCATAAAAATTTTCGTGTCGCATCCGTAGAAGACCTGAACTTAAATACTATGTTTAGTATTGAGCCAATTCTTCCTTTTTGAGCTATTCATACACACAAATACGGACATTTTTCTAATTTTGTTTGGTTCACAGAGTCTCAAAACATTTTCAGTAAAATCTCGGTATCGAATTTTTGGGTGGAATGCGATACATCCTCTGCTTACTATAACTAAGTGGTAGAGAAAGTAAAAATTGTACATATAAACATAAAAATGTTAAAATATAGGATCTGTTTTAAAAAGGTTATGAACCTAATAAAATTCAGTCTTTAAATAAGAAGGCCAGAGCTCATGCTTGCCCATGCTGCATATTAACATTTAGAACTTTGTGAACGTTAATTTGCCTGTTAGGATTTTTAGTCACTGCATACTCTCTTAGTACTATGCAACTGTTCTATGAACATGTAATAGGAAGTAGGTAGAAAATAATGCTATTTATTTGTAGAGCAGCAAGTAAAATGGAAAGAGAAAGTGATACAAATGTTACACATCAAAATGGCTTGCATCTATCACAGGCAGTATCAAGTACGATGTAAAATAATTTGAACTGCGACCTCCAAGTCTGAAAGCAGGAACATCATATACTTGGGATCCCTTATGGAGGGTCACAAAGGGGTGCGAGTAAATAGCCATACTGGACTTCGGTGAATTTTTTCATTACTACTCCAGTAGTGGTCAAACTGGTCTAGAACAGGGCTGGTGGAAAAAATAAAAAAATGTGACGTAGAAAAGGGGTATGAGGGTATACCTTAAACCTTTTACTTGATTCAGGCGCACGTTGAACGTCCCTCGTTTATAAAAATTTGTGAACTGGACTTTAGTGGTCAAACAAGTCTTGGAAGGTTCGGGGACGGAGGGGAATTAAAAGTGCCGGAAAGGGGAAGGGGACAATGCGATACAGTAGTGTAAATGTAAACCCGCATGTATTCCATTGAGTAACAACGACTTATGTCCTTCGTCTTAAACAGGAAGTTTAAAGTCATAGCTTCCTTAATAATCTGTTATTAAAGATTAGATCTTGTTTACCTACAGAGCATTACAAACCAAAATCCATTTAGTGGATAATACGTGAATTTCCCAAAACCTAAAGTATTCGAATTAAGTGTTTGGATCTTTTACAAAATATGGCCATATTTGAAATTGTAAGTTCTCGTAAGTAAATATATATTGCAGTTTCTAATTATACAATTTTAGCTATAATTTCATTGTACTTAATAAAAAATACTCATTATGATGCAGTATTTGTAATTTCAAACACAGTTTTGAGATTTATATCCTTTATTCTGCTAGAAAATATCTTACTAAGAAATTTTTTAGAAATTTTAAATTTTAGCAGAAAAAAATAAATATGGATGCTTGCAAAATTTAGGAGCTGGATGTTTACAATTATTTGCAGTGTTTAACGCCGGTTCTCAGCACATACGGCACCACAGGTGATAGACGCTGATACATGAAATTAAATTATTGGGACAGTAAATTTGGGAAGGAAACTTTTCAGGCGCAAATTTAAGTTACCTCCCCGGGATTTGCCAGTTATGAGGCCTGAGGTAAACCTTAAAAATCCCTCAGTTAGGGAGAACCGTCCTATCTGGATTTGAACAGCGGACCTCAAGCTCACAAGTCGCTGCTTTGATTCAGTCTGGATGTAATAGCGCATGTGCATTATAGTAATGATTCCATACAAAGTTTTAGTACATTTCATTATGATAGCATAAAACTACCTCGGAGGAGCATTTTAACCAAACAATGTTATAAGTGAGAAACACACATTTGAAAATTTGCAGCGAACAAAATTGCTGTTATGTTTTACGTAAAATGCATATGCTTTTAATTTAAAAATTCACAATTCAGATCGCTTTAACTTATACGCAACAAACCATGCAAAACATTTCTTGTACACTGGGGAAAAACTTGGAAAGATATAATACTGTGATGTAAATACTCGGTCAAGGGTAATTAATTGTCGATCAGCTTCACTTGTAAAACAAAAAAAATTTACACGTAAACTTTCGTGAAGAAGGACGCACTTGATTGATCTTTGGACTATCCAATTTTCATCAATCAGTCCCATTAAATATTCAGAATCATAAAGGAAACTACATTGTCTTAAGCTATTATATTGTATTAAAGTATATTGTCTTTAATTTATGAGAATGATAAGAGTACCTAATCCCAGCGGTAAATTTCTGGTGCTTTGTTTTACGACAGGAATAGTGATCAAAATTTATTATTATGGATATTTTGGGAAGTAATACCATAAATTTGTGGTTTTAAAAGCCTATTTATAAGAACCACAGTTAAGTTATATTAATTTCATGTAGATTTGAAATACGTCGAAAAAGTTTACTAACATTTATAGAACGTCAACATCGTACAATTTAAAGACCTCCGATTTTTAAGATTATCTTCACTTAAATTACTTAAATTTTATAGCGATTTCAAATAAATTTCAGACGTGTCAACAAATTTAATTCAAACTCTTATACACAAAATTTCACCTTCGTACACACAGTGGCTCGCGAGTTATTTCAAACGGACGTACAACACTAGGTTCTACGCAATAGAGATGTATGGCCAATAAAAAGTATAAAGTTCAAGATAATTGTTTGACATTACATTACCTGCTTAGAACCGTGGAAATTGTTCAGAATGCTTCCAAACGCAGGTGACATTCTTAATCCCGTTTACAAATTATTACGAAGTAATCGAAACATAAAAAATAGCATTCAGAGATACATTTTAAATGCCATACATCCGTGTCGATGCACTACTATTGTACTGTCATAACAAGACTGTCTCCTCAACTGGAGTTCAACTCACATCTGATTCAGTATCCCGAGAAACCGGACGATAAGATGTTTCGGGATAATTGAACAGTTTGACGTGCAGGAAGACATTATAATCCTTCTTGTCCTCAGTTCCAGTAACTTTCATTTACATAAGTCATGAATGAAATAAAACCTGAGTTTTACAAGGATATATTAGTCAGATGAGAGAAGTTCAGTACGAGTTCGGGCATCTTATCACGGTAGCAGAGATTCTAGAACTGCTAGAGAATAACAATACTTGCAAATATCACTGCAAAATTTGCGCAAATCGGGCGGGTCTCTTCCAATTAAAAAATTATCTATTTGAGAAGTAGTTGTTAAAATTAAAAATATCTTCTCTGCCATTAAAGTGGAAGTCCTTGAAATACAGGCCCACACAAATATACTTTTGATTCCAAGTTGTCGTCATCATCATTATCACCACAATTTATTCCATCAGTGCTCTTGAAGAAAAGCCTGATCTCTCCAACTGTGATATGGATGTCTCTTATTTTTTGTCTTGGGTTATAGCATAGCATATTTATTGGTATTCTCGTCTCTAAGTAAATGTTTTTTTCCAATTATTTTAGTTTTCTACATTTTTTTTCTTTTAAATCATCAATCTTCAGTTCTTTTCTAATTTTTGTTTTTCTCTTTTTATAAATTGTAGTGTATCGTCCAGCTACCCTTAGGAGTCGCATTTCGGCTGCTTTTAACGCATTGTTTCTGCTTCTTTTAGTCAATGTTCATATCTCAATTGCATATAGATACATATCGGCATCACCTTTTAGAAGTTCATCTATGTTCCTCTTCTTGTCTTATTATTTAGGTTTCTTTTTGCAGAGCACATTTGTTTAGATTCATGTAATTTTACTTACAAGTCCTGATTACGTCTGAGTGTATTAATTTATCCTAAATAATGGAATGTTATTAGTTGCACAATTAGGCTATTTTTGAATTCTTTTTAGATTAATTTTGTTTTGTTTACAGATATATGTAGATTGTTGTCTTTATTATCTGATTTAGTATACATACGATTTTTGTATTTCGTCTCCCAATCTTGAATTACCATTTGATCATCTGCATATAACACGTATTCAGAACAAAATTCTTTGTCAGGTGGTAATTAAAAGTTTATTTGCAAATTCGATCTTAACATGTGAATAGAGCTTAGTTATGGCTAAAATTTGTAAACTCTTGATTATATGCACTTAAAAATTTTTCAAAACAAATCTCAGATCCGCATTTAGTCTGTGTATTTATTATATCCTATTGCAAATTGTGGTACTGTGCATATTTATATCGTAGGCGCAAAAATGGGATTCGTCGCCTTTCTGAATTCTCATTTTTAGGTAGCCTAGTGCGTTTTGAAATTTATTAATAGACGATTTGTTAAACATAGGTGTTCTAGAATAATTCTTCCATTATTTCAAAGATAACGTTCAATTCCTTTGATTAATTCCAGGAAAAACATTGAAACTGGCTTTCAAATCAAGTTTAACCCTTTCAAACCGGAATTATTTGCGAGCAAAACTGGCTTTTAAAGTGTGAAATTTGAAGCATTTTCCCATGAATATATGTTTTCTGGCTTTTAGATCAATTGGCTAAAATGTTTATTTTCGTTTTAAGTTAATATAACTGAAATACGTGGCAATAAAGAATAAAAATTACCCAAAATTAAAAGGTATCTGAAGCCGTATTTTACTTTCCCGGAAGTTATTTATACCTTTATGTTTAAGTATCCGAAATGGGTACTGAAAGGGTTAAAGTACTCTTGTAAACTGTACTGTTTTCTCCATTACCCTAGTAAAATAGCAAACCATGTTCAAATGGTTTTCAAATTTTATCTTTTGTACTCTGTTGCAGAAGTCTTACCGTCACCATCTATCTTCAACATCCACAAATAATAGGTTTGATTTCATTCTTCCAGGTTTCTCTTCTTCATTTTCCTTTTCTTGTTGAAATTCTTCATTATAATCTCAACATTTCCAAAAAGTTGTTTTGGAGTGAGGGGGAGTAGTTTTCCATAAATTCTTTAATAGTTCTCTTGCAGTTTTGATTATTTATGCACTATAAAGTTTTAATTGGAAATCTGAAAATAATTCGTTTCTCTCTATCCCTGATGTTATGTGTTAGTGCTTTTGTTCTAACTAAAGAGACGTAACAGTGCAGAAGAAAAGCGTCTGTTCTCCCCTAGAGATAGCAAATACCCCTTCCGTTTTGCTCACAATCTTATACTGTCTTACAGTCGCGATCTTTATTTGGCACGTATCTCTTGTGTAAATCCCCAATTTTTACTTTTAATACACATAATAACAAGCTTTCTTCACGTTCTCTTATGTCTGGTTTTATCTTTTACAATACGTTTCGACTGCTAACGCTTTTATCCGCAGGAATTTAAGAGTCCAACTAAAACAACTGTATACAAAAATGCATACCACGCATAGAATACCACAACATCCGCCGATGAATCGTATTTATTACGCTGAACATCAGAGAAGGTTTTGTTTGTTATATTCCAGATAATTTTTATATAATTTTATAAAGAATACTGTGGGAGATAAATGCAATTAATGAAGTTGTCATTCTAGATATTAAAAGCCATCCATGCAATACCGTGTATGGCAGCTAGTATATAGACAAATCCGGTATTTCTGTTATCAAAATTTTACTTAGAGTTTACATCGATCGTCAGTATTGCTTGAGATAGGGTAAGACGGATTTATTTGTATTTTTCAGCACATTCTTAATAAAAAATCATAAACATCTTAAAATGTCCTTTGCAATGTGTTCGTATTCTTAATATCTAGGCTTTCATCATCATAATCATCATCACTGTCTGTAAGGTGGGCGTCCAGATCTTCTCGTCATCTACGTCTGAGTCGTCCAATGTCCCAAATTTCCTTTTGGGTATGTCATTCTTTGGGGGTTCATCCTCAAAATGTATTCATGTCATTCTATCTTGTTTAGAGTTATTTTTTGGTTTGAGTTAAAAATGTTCAGTTCATTTCTGATGTGGTCTTTACGGACACATTCATCAACGGATCTCAGTAATTTCATTTCTACTGCTTCTATTTTTCATCTATTTGACCTGTCAACTGCCCAGTGTTCTAATCCGTACATCATTGGTGTACCTCGATAACTTTATTAAGCTTCATCCTTACTATTTTTATTTATTAATGATCTTACTATTATCCCACACATTGTTTTGAACTTCGCTTATTTTGTGATTTAAATATTCTCCAGAATAAAATGACACACAAAGCCTTAAATAATTAAAATGCTGTACTGTTCAACGTGTATGTCATCAAGTTATTGTTGTTTTACATCTAATTGTATGTTTACCCCAGAAATTATCCCTTGCTTTTGTCGGAGATATATGCCAAGTACGTATACTCCTTTTTTTCACTGCCATCGTAGCCAACTGTATTTGATATTGTGTTCCCATAATTATAAATTAATAGAGATTGAGATATCAGGCTGGAGACTATACGGCGAAAATTTACAAATATTTCATTTTTAGTTTTTGTCAATTTGAATTTCGTCTATAGGCATAGGCATGTCTTTTTTAAATTTGCTTATAAAATAGTGTTTCATTTATCATTTTGTACTTTGTATTCCGCACAACTTTGCATAAAATAATCATAACTCATACACACTTTGGAATAGAGAGGTAAACTTAAAACATCTCCTAAGGGCAGTTCTGCTCTACAAATTGGTACTACTGTTAAGTAATACAGATTCTGTGTGTTTATTTCTTTTCAAATATATCTTGAGTTTTTCTTCGCATTGGCTTTGAACAGTTTTTTTTTTGTGAATGATATTCCCTCAAAATTGGTTAAGATACCTAAATTAAATTGTAGGATTATAAAAAGACTTCTAATTGTTGTTGTGTATTTACGTTGGTGTTAATAACATAGTTGGCTATGTTTTAAAAGAAGTAATCATTAATAAATTTTAATCAAAAGATGGTAAAGTTAAGAATTTTTTTAAATAAAGAAACTTGATGTGTAACAGAAGATCAGTGTGTTTAGAGGTATGCATCTACATCCTTAAAAATTTCAATCTTATATATTAAATAATTTTTGGAATAATTGGTATTGAATTTAGGAAACGTAACATTGGTGAAGTAGGGGGTTTTAATCATGCTTATATAATACATCAGTAGTTTCCTTGATAACTGTGGTAATTATATAAGCGTGGACGGTTTTGGGTGGTGAATGGATAAATGGATAAAATAACTGCCTTATGTAGATAACTGTAAATCTTGAATCCTTAATTTTAAAGCAAGAGAAGTGTTGATGTGAAATGGTCCCGTTTCCCAGACGAAGCGACCACAGTTGTACCGTGATATATGAAGAGATGACCATATGTTAACTCCGAAGGGGAAAGTACCGTTACTTCCTTACTCCCAGGAAGTGAAGGTGTAAACAATTTGGGAAGGGTGAAGTTAGCCCGGGGGCCAAACCTGTATCCGGACGTGTGCAGTTGACAGTGTCCACGATCTCGCTCGCGCTTGCCAAAATAAATTTTGTTCGCGTGCTGCGTGAAACTTGCGTCCTTGTTGCACTCAAACCAGTTCTTTTGTACCAAAACTGGACTTCACAATACTTGGTTTCTCCTCACTCACCCAAACTGGACGTCAGTGGTCAAACAAGTCCTGGGGAACGGCACCTACCTCAAAACTAGTTTGCCCTCAAACACACACACACATACATACATGCATAAGAAAAAAAAGTACCCTTACGATGAGCATTTTTTCGACTGGTATTGCTCTTTACTTGTCCAGATGGACCCCCTTCCCCCTCCTTGCAGCCCCTTGATCGACATCGTGACGGTCTCTTCAGTAAACAAAGTAAAGGAGTGTCCGGTTGGACGATGGTCAATGCAGTTGAGCGTACGTGGTGGCATATGGATGTGTGTGTGTTGTAGAAGAAGCAACAAGTGAACATCGGAGACGTGTAACTGCGGACATTAAGGCTGTGTGATCCGTGTGTATGTGCGTGTGTGTGGTGCCTGGGAAATGGAGTGCTCGATACCTTCTAACACAGTGCATAAATGTTACATCAGAATACAAATTAAGTCAGATTTACATACCACGCAGTACTTGTGCTCTAAAAGCATTAAACGTGCTGTAAAACGAAATAGGAATCACAATCAATGGTAAATTAATCTACTAATAATTAAAAAAATTAAGTAGGTTACACTCGTAAAACAGAAATAAAAGTGTATTGTTAGGAGTGCGTAATTGAGGTAACTCGATATTTACCACCTTCACTTTAGTGGGCCAGAATCCGCTAAATTACAATTTATGTGGAATGCAAACATAAAGCTATATTACTTTTAAGTAAATAGCTTTAAAATAATGCATTATACAGTTAATATGGAAGGGATGTTTGGGAAGTTTTCCCTGATTACAGAACCAAGGAAAAACTAGCGAAGCGAGTGCACCATCATATATTTAAAATGATTTAATATTAAAACTAACCTTGGCTTAATACAAACAGCTGAGAATCTTAAATATATACTATGATGGATTCAGGTAGTGATTCCGGAGGTCGTGACATCTGGCGTACACCGACGGCAGGTATGTTATGTACGACTCGCATCAAATAAGCCATAGCGACGCTGAAACCCGGTATTTCGACATCTAAGTGTGAAACTTGGGTTTTCAACGGAATACATAATATCCGCTTTCGTGTGTGCGTCTGTGTTCTCTAAAGCGAAGAAAACGCATGTTAGTGCAAAAACAACTTTCCTTACAGTTTGTCATATAATTATTACTTTTTACCTTTTGGAAGGCATATGGAATGCTTGTGTAATACCAAATTCATAAATTTTATTTCGCTGATGTAAAAGGTGCATTTAAAGAAAGACTAAATATTTGAATTTCAGACCATTGCTAAGCTGAGGAAATAGTCTGTTAATATAATATAATAAGAAGAATAGGAATAGTAAACTGGCTTAAATTTGGAGATATAAAACGAGGTAGCAAGGTACTAACACAACGATTTATGTAACAAAATATTTCATGCTATAATTTTCATAAAATATATTACATTATTAGAAACAGAAAATGGGATTTTTGGGAACAAAAAACATTCCGGTACCCATTTTTTTCGCTTACTAAATCTTGAAGAAATATAGCACTTTACCCGAAAATTTGACTTCAAAACAGTATTAAAAATATACATTTTAAGAGCCCCTGAATGAACAAGGTTACAAATGCACGTATAGTGTTGAATTTTCGGTGTGCTTAATATGTCGCAGAATGAGTGTTTTAACATTGAAGAATTTTATTGCTATTGATACTTCGGCAAATAATCGTCTTCATATAAACATACTTAATTTTGTGCTTGTTTCAACCACCTCTGGAATGTGAGAACAAGTATTCTTCTAACTCGATAGATCGTATACAATGCTTCATTTCTTTGCTCTTCATGTTAAATAGAAACATTTTTTGAAAAACAGTTTTAATTTTATTGAATGGCAAACCAGGAATAACATGCAAACCTTACTACAGGAGCTGCTTAAAATTCGGACGTGTTCAGTATTACGAGTTTAAATCTTCGCAATTTTTATGTGAAATATTAGCCCTTCCTCTGCTCTGAATATTGTACACCCTTTTTATAAATGATTGATGTTCTTACCTCCTCTGTACATGTCTTGTTTTTAATTTCTCTTACTTCATTTTAAGTTTATGGAGGAAAAATGAGTTATCTAAAAGGTTTTTTATGACTGGAAATTAAATTAAATTTGAGTTTTATTTATGGACACTCTTTAACTGGTGTGGTTCATAGCGTCCCATTCTATTTTGGGGTGAAAGACCGGTAATTTTGCTCAGAGGCCTATTTGTGAGGCTTGAAGTTCCTTTAAGTGCCGCAGATCTATGATACGGGACCACCGGCCTTACTTCCCTTCCGAAGGAAGCCATGCTAAGGAGTTTTACGCCCGAAACAAAATTCTTCGCCCTCCGCCGGGTTTGAACCCGCGACCTCGGGAACTAGTTTATGTCTAGAGGTTCATATTTGGATATTTTTAAAACTCTCAAAAGTGCCAGAAACATTTTTAAAGTAGTACACAAGAAAAAGAAAATGCTGTTGGACGGATCAATAAGACGTGAACCGATAAATAATTGAATATGTATGGAAGTAGGTTTAAGATGTATAATACCATGAGAATATATAGGTTCCTGTAAACATTCGCATACATTTGTTAGTTATTCAGGAAATTTATATGTTTGTACCCATTAGTAACCAGGAATATATTTCTGCATGTGAAGAACATCTACTCCGACGTAAACACATTCCTATTTCGTCTTTTATAGCACACAATAGCAGTGACCGCAGTTACACTATCTCTTACGGTTTACCAGTTATGCAAAAGCTATTCAGAAAGATGAGGACCTTTGGCAGCATTCCCAGAAAATTCAAGTTATATATTTTATTTGTCATGAAAATATCTTAAACATATCATATTTTAATCAAAATTGTTAGAGCCATTTTTGAGAAAATAACATTTTCGAAAAATGTTCCACTCAAAGGGTAGTCTGGAGTGGGGGAGATTTTCTTCAAAATCTTGTATCTATAACGAAATGTGTAATGTGGCTATTTCTGAAAAGGTTTATTTGGATTATTAGTAGATGTAAAAATAAGCTCTAGTAAGAATAGCCTGTATACTCATTAATAAACAATACAGAGTGGAGAAGGTCAGTGAATGTATCATGTGAATTAATTTGTACATATCCTTTACAAACTCCTGGCTTACTTTTTGTCTATTTCATGTTAGTTGACATGAACGTTTTTCATTACACAATTCGTTGTAGGTACAAGCGGGATAATGGAAACCGAATCGATAGTCAGATTTTTAAAAAGCGGACAGGTGGACTTGGAATTCTATACTCTTTTCATGATGTCGCAATAAACAACTGAATAGTGGTCACCTTAAAAATTACAAAGTATTTAAATATTCAAACCAATAATAACAGATATCTCGGAAAAGGCTAATGCCACAAAACATTATTGGAAATAAATTTTCTGCTTTAAACAGATCTACAAGTTATACAAAATTATACAACACTCCTTCTGAATAAAGAGGACTTCACAGGTTGCTCCCATAGCATTCATGATATGCATTTTATTGATTATATACGTATCTTAAATATATACAATTTAAATCGAAATCATTACAGCCACGTTTAGAAAGAAAATTTCGAAAAAGTTTCCATGTAAAAGGTAGTTTAGGGTGGAGGATATTGTTGGAAATCTTTGTGTCGCATCTTATGAAGTATTAAACTTTAATTGCAAGTTTGATATTTATACTACACTCCGTTTTTGAGTTGTGCTGTTCACACACACACACACACACACACACACACACACACACACACGGAACTTTTTAAAAAAGTGGTCTTTCTTGGATTCAGGGGCGTCAAAACATGCATTTCTGATGAAATCTCAATATCAAATTTTTTGATAGAATGCAATACCTTCTCTGCCTACCAGGTACGTGGTAGAGAAAGTAAGAAGGAAAGGAGAATGAAGGAAGGAAAAGGAAAGTACTCGCATGCCTTGCAGGACTAGTGTGTAAACTAGTACCTGTTTTAAAATGGGCATTCGTAACTGCAGAAACAATAGTGTTTGCGAACAGCAGTTGTTAATATTGCAGCAATTTAGGTTGGAGTGTTTGCTCATTCTCCCCAAACCTTAGTTTTCGGAATATCGGGCATATTTCGACCGCGGCGATAACCGCAGCGGTTGAGAAATTGTTTTGTCAGCGGAATCGACGCATGATATGAAAACGCCAACACAAAAGCTGGGCGAAGGGAGGATTATATATTTTTATTGTGTATATGCGGATGGCTAGGGAAGGGTGGGTGGTCGACAAACAACTACCCGTTGTTCGCCATTTTGTTTTCGTTAACAAACAAGGATCCCGTGAAAATGTGCAGTAATTATGAACGCAGTGACGTATGGAAATCGACGGCCCGTGACTTTAAAACGCCTCCCCGGATGCATTTCGTCTCAGGTCTCTGGTTGTCTTCTGGCCAATGGGAAACGGCCTGTCTTATCTCGGAAATGATTTTCTCACGACATGTTTTGAACAGATCGTAATAAAGTTTCATCTTCAACGTTTTCCCTGTCAAGATGCATTATCTATTCGAGAGAACGTAAGATAAACGTATCCTACTTGACCTATAAAATATTCATACTGATATCCGATCATGATACAGTGAAAGGAGAGCAATACATACAGAAAGAATTTGTTTCCACTTTAAAAACTTCTACCAGGCAAATAAACGCAGTGAATTCCCATTTTCACTTTCGCTCCGTACGTACCTAGTAGGTAGAGAAAGTATTGCATTCCACCTATAAATTCAGTATCGAAATTTCACAGGAAATACAAATTTTGAGGCCCCTGAATAAATAAAAAGCAATTTTAGAAAACGGTGTGTGTGTCTGTGAACAGCATAACTCAAAAACGAAAAGTCCTCTTCATTCGGAAGGAATTTTGTACAATCTTATATAACTGGTAAACGTATTACACAAGAAATGTAGATCTCTTTAAAATACACAATTTATTTGAAATAACTTTTTCTGTGGCATCAGCCGTTTCCGAGATATCCGTTATTAACGGTTCGACTTGTTCAATACTTAGCAATTCTATTAAAGTCAGCATTCATTGTTTCTCACGATTCCATTGAAACAGTATGGAATTTTAAGATCAGCGTATAGCGTCGAGTTCTTAAACATCGACTATCGTTGTTCCCTTTGTATCTATAGCGAAATATGTATGTAGCTATTTCTGCAAAAGTTTATTTGGATTAAAATAAAGTAGATACAAAAATAAGCTTTAGTAAGACTAGTTTGAATACCCACTAATATACGATATAGAGTAGAGAAGGTCAGGTGGAAGTAATACATCACAATTATAATATCTAGAAAGAACAAATAATATTATCTGTTCTGATTTCCCCCAGACTTTCAATTTTATAATTTTTGTAATTTTATTTAAATTACTGAGAATTTTTCAAGCTTTTCATGGAAGGTATTGATACATTTGTCTGAAACATTTTGGAACTCAAAATATGTATTTCTGCTGAAATCTCGATAAAACATTTTTAGTGGAGTGCAATACACCCTCTACCTACGATATGTATGGAGCGTAGAAGTAAAAGTATCCAAATTTGTATTTGTAATACATTTTTAGATTACAAACCGCAATAAAAAGCATTATGAGCAAACAACTTCCGTAACGAAAATTATTTTTATATACATTAAATTAATTTTTAGTTACAGTAAATGACCAATTTTATGATATTCGTTCTTTTCCTTTAAACTAAGTGTTACTCACTAAATAATTTTTCTAACGAAATTAACTCCTAAAACTTCAAATGAATGTTATTTTTTTGTTTTATGGTCAGAAATACTACTTAGTTATTCTTTAATTATTTCAACTTTTATATACTTGAGAAGGATGTCTATTTTTATTATGGTTTTCTCATTCATAGTAATGCTACATATTAGCCATTATTATTTCCATTATGTGTAGTAACTTTCTAGAAATAAATTAAAATTAAATTAAGGCTATTCGGTACTGAAATTGCTAATTTCAATAAATTTCATGTAATTTATTTGAACTATTTATCACATATTTACTTGAACAAACAATTGATTATCATTGTGTATGCATATCACTTTACAAGAAAATAAGTTTTCCAAAAAGGAAAAAGTGAGTTTCACGTAAAATGCTCCACGTGATGAAAATTTGGAAATGTTAAACTTTAATTTTGCAAATTATTCATCGAACACACCTTTTTAAATTTTGGATTCAATTTTCTGTAGCAATTCCTGGAAAAAATAATGAAGTATATAATCTTCTAAAAATAAATCGTGTATTAAGTTGTTGAAAACCTAAGTCTGAAACCAGATTTGATATGAAGAACATGCTTTCTAGACCTCTTTATCAAGTTATTTTTATAGAATTTTTTTGAAAATTTAGTATTGAGGAACTTAAATTAAATTATGAAGTTAGCGTTGCCGCCTAAAACATAAAATTTCAAAATTATATATTATTACTGTGTATTTTTCGAAATCAGTTGCATATAAACGTTCTACAAGAACAGGAAAAATCAAATGTTATCCTCTACTCACTCTTCTGCAGCATATTCTTAAAAAGTTTATACTTCTATCTAGTTCCTGTTAATTTAGATAAACTTTCATTAAACATATACACATTTGGTTGTAAGTAAAGAGAAATACAGTAGGCTATAGTGATAGATTTTTAAAAAGCTGATTGTATGTGATGGCTTTGAAATGTCGTACTCTTTCCACACACACAAGAAAAAAAAAACCTCTCCCCCCCAAAAAAAGGGCGACTAACTATTTGAAATAATTGTAAGTATTGGAAAATTCTAACCAATGACAATGATTATTTCGGAAATATTTGACGCCATTTTTATTTGACGTAAATTGTGTACTTTAACGAGATCTATATTTTATGTATAGTAAGATTTTGTCTATGACTTGTAGTTTACCAGTATTACAAAAGTCATCCAGAATGAAGAAGACTTAACATGCATTTATCAAGGCTATTCAAGATATACATTTTATTTGCCATTCCAAAATCTTAAACATGAGATAATTTAATCAAAATTGTTAAGTCATTTTTGAGTAACGCAAGAATAAGGAATGATTTTCCATGTAAACGGTAGTTTGGGGCGGCAGATTTTCTTGAAAATCTTCGTGTCACATATTTGTGTTCCCCATGTGGGAGGGATTGCGATTCCTTCAGCTACCGTGGTGTGGGCACTGCGTACCCCTAGCAATTGTGTTACTTCTACGGTACTACAAGTATATCGGGCTGAACCTCAGAGCTAGGGAGCTGTTCGGATTGGGTTGGTCTCGGCGGGGTAGTGGTTCCTGATATCCGTGGGAGATTGGGTGCGTCTGAGCGGTGATGTCCTGGGAGGTTGTGAGACGCCTCAATGTCCTCCGATGCCAACTTGAAGAGCTGGTAGACGGTGTGCTAGATCGCTGTCTTCCCTACGGAGGTTTTAGATAGTCTTTACTTTGGGGCTGACGCGCGTAAGTGGTGTATCCATTTCCGTCCCTGCGCCAGCTAGAGTCCTTTTTAAGCAATCAGGTATTGGCCTAATGGAAATACCTACGGGTGTGAGTGTCACTCAATGACGCCTTCCCCTGGGACGAGAAGCTTCAGCTTCGGGTAGCCCTCCTATACTACCTGTTGGATCCTTGTAAGATCCTTAAATATCAAGTTTGGTTTTTAACCGGATTTTCGTTTTTTAGTTATGCTATTCACAGAAAGGCACACAGAACAGACCTTGTTCTAAAATACTTCTTTCTGAATTCATTGAGCCTCAAAACATGTATTTCCGGTGAAATCTCAGTATCGAATTTTTGGATGAAATGCATGCTTACCGTATTCATATAGGTAAAAAAGTGAAAAAGCCAAGCGTTGAGATCAGACTGTGGTCTAAATTACGTAACAATCATTAGACATCGACGTGATAAATAAACGCTCACAGACTCCCTAAGCCTACAGCTCTTTCCCGCCGACTTAAAAACAGCGAAGCATGTTCATTAAAGCGACACTGGTAATTGATCAGTCTGTAAGCCTGGGCCTGCCTGTGTAATTGCTCGACTCATGTGCATCCTCAAACATTCTCTTGCCCGTTGTTGTTATTACAGGCTTAATTAGTTGGAATCCACTACCCTCTTGTTGCCATGTCTCCTCGCGAAGGCACGTCGTCGATTTCGGTTGCCAATGTTGGTAAATATTGGAATTCCAATAACCGCACATTCTCTGAGCGGCGCCACGTTTAATGAGCTGCGGCAACCAAGAAAAATTCTTCTCTTCACCTGCCAGCTATTCTAGCTCATTCTTTCCCTGTTCTCCTGCGGCAGGCAATAAATATTAAATATTTCACCAACAATGCCGCACTCCATTTATCAAACTAAATACCAAATTGTCTGTCAAACCCTGGTTTTGTAATAACGAATCTGTTGTTTTACACTCACATGATTTTACTACGTTCTTTCATTTATTCTTTCTCTACCAAGTACATAGGTAGAGAAGATATTGCATTCCAGCCAAATATTCTATATCGAGATTTCACTGGAAATACATGTTTTGAGGCCCCTAAATTAAAAAATATTTTTAGAAAAAATGTGTGTATGTAACCCACACATAAGTCAAAAGCGAAAACTAGGATAAATATGGCATTTTATAAATTGGTATTTAAGTTCAGTATCCTCCAAAGATTGCGACACGAATTCTCCACCCCAACTATCCTTTACATGCAATATTTTTCGAACTCTTATTTTCTCAAAATAGCTCTAACGATTATGATTAAAATACATATATTAAAGATGTTCACATGTCGAATAAAACCTATATATTGAAGTTTATGGGAATAGCCTGTGAAGTCCTGTCCATTCGGAACAAATTTTATATACTGGTAAACCTTAAGCGATAGATGAAAACGTACTACAGAAAAATATGCATCTCCTTAAAACACAATTTATTTCAAATAACTTTGTTTTTGTGGCATAAGCCAATTGCTAAATATTCGTTATTAATGGTTCTAATTGTTCAATACTCTTCGTTATTCTTTAAAATACTGTCGATATGCACTTTTTCTCGCAAATGCATGGAAAGAATATGAAATTTTAAGGCCAGTTCTTAAACATTTGACTATTTATTACCTTTGCATTTATAATGAAGTGTGTGGTGTAGTTATTTCTCCAAAAATTATCTCTATTATAATGAAGTGATAGGAAAATAAGCTTTCGTAACAATAATTTATATGCCCATTAATAAGCGATAGAGGGTAGAGAAAGCCTTGTGAATGTAATACATCAGCTCTTTTTTTTCTATCTACTACTTGTTAGTTTAGATAAACCTTTGCAAAATAGTTTCATTACACATTTCCTTGTGTGTACAAGCAGTATAGAGGAAGCAGAATTGATAGTCAGCTGTATAAAAGCTGGTAGCTGTATGCTGAGTTTGAAATTCCATATTCTATCATAAAGAACAATGAATAACGACAGTACCAAAAAAATTACAGACTATTGAAAAATTCTAATCAATATTAATGGATTTATCGGAAATGTTGGATACCATAAACAAGGTTATTTGAAATTAATTTTGTGTTTTAAGGATATCTACATTTTTTCTATATCTTATGGTTCACCCGTTATACAAAATGATGCAAAACCCTTCCGAATGAAGAAGACTTCACACGCTATTTATTCCCAGAAACTCCAAGATATAAATTTTGTCATGAAAATATATTACACCTAGGATACTTTAATCAAAAGCCTTAACATTTTTTGAGAAAATAGAAATAATATATACAAAATTGTTCCATATAAAAAACAGTTAAGTCCTAGGGGGTGTAAGCCCTACTTACAAGGAGGGTAAGCCGATTAATTAGACAAGTAATAAAGAGTAGTTTGGAGTGGGGGATTTTCTTGAAAATCTTCCTGTCTTCTTTGGAAGTTAATAATCACCCCGTGGCGCTACAACTCATGGTGGGCTTAGACCTGCAACCCTATTGTCAGTCTCACGCCCACGTACGCACGGTAGTGGTGAGCGATCCCCCGACCGAGGTGATGTAGCTAGCATCACGCATCCCCCAGCCAGAATGTTGGCCTCCGTGGCCGAGATCGCTACCTATTGCAGCTCCTCAATTACCTCGCGATGCTGAGATGGCACCGGTCCTATACCTGGGACTTAAAACCTACACCCCATGAATGCGATCGAATCCGGGCTTTGGAAATACTGAGCTTAAATACCAAGTGCGGTATATATCGAACATTCACACACGAAGACGAACATACACACGAAACGTTTTCTGAAAGTTCGTCTTTTTATGTGGACCTCAAACATATAATCTCTGCATAAAATTTTTGGGTGAACTGCAATACTTCCTCTTAGCTGTTATAGCTGCCTACGTGTTAGAGGTCGTCCTCCTTGATCTAGGAGTACCATGCTGGCCTCTAGTTCCCGAGGTTGCGGGTTCAACCTCGTAGAGGGCAATGGATTTTTTTCTGGCGTAAAAATTCTTAGCATGGGTTCCTACGGAAAGAAGCCGGTATTCCCGTGTCGTAGATTTACGGCAGTAAAATAACATCAAGAGTGATAAAAGAGGCCTCTAAACAAAATGTTTAATCTTTCACGTCCAATATAGAACAATAATAGTTAAACAGCGTCCATAAATAAATCAATTAAATATAATTTTCGGGCAGAGAAAGTAAAAATTGTTAACTATAATAGACTACACTGATTCCAAAAATTGCATTTAAAATGCTTTACCTATCCCTGTTTATGTCCGAATATTATATTTTTACTTAAAACTAGATCTATTTGGAATATAGGCTGTATGACATCAAAAAAGGAATTTTAAATATACAAAACTAAAAAATTGGATCATCTTGCTTCTTATTGTGTTATTTGGGAAGCATAAATAACAAAAGTTATAAGTGTGGTGATTCTGGCAAGTTTATTTACAAAATTCTATATAATGGATATTTAAAACGTTACACAATTTTCATTTTCCATTACTATCCTAAAAATGAGATATATATTATTTAAATTCTTTTGGTGTTATTTTTTTTATTTTAACGTCTTTTTAACGAATAGGTCATATTGAATGGTGAATGACTGGCCAATTATGCCCAAATGAGTCTGGGATACATTGAGCTTAGACCTACCCAACATTCATTCCTTGAGGATAAAGGAAAAACCGGGAAAGAAACCCATATCCATGTAACTTACCCTAACCGGGATTCAAATTTGAGGCCTCTTGAATGTAATAAAATAGTCTACATCACCAACGTTATCTTATTCTTTTATGTTTACCGTGGGAAAAAGTGCACCTTTTCAACTCTTAGCTAATTGTATTATTAAACCTTCTATGCTTTATTTTTTATAATCAGCTGCCCAAAAATGTAATTGCAGATTTTTCAAAACATGTGTAGCTAGAGAGAGAGGGAGGGAGAGAGAGAGTGTGTGTGTGAGAGGGAGAAAGAGATAGATGAATGAGAGACTGTATTTGAGGGGAGAAAGTGAAAGGTTGGGAGTGATAGAAGCAGGCAGAAGGGGAAAGAAGAGTTAGAGGGTTTATGGGAGAGGGACAGAAGTAGATAGAAAGTGTGAGGAGAGAGAGAGAGAGAGAGAGAGAGAGAGAGAGAGAAAAGAATATCCGCTGTTAACGTAATAACGCGAACAGGCCAACAAGTTCTGTCCATAAACTAGTACTAAGGTATGTGTCTGTCCCCAATCAGGGATGAACACATAAAGAAATGTCATCTCCTAGTTAGCACTCACATAATTTTCTCTATCCATTATTGCTTCTCAGGCACCCCGCATCATTCGTTAAGAAGCGATCTTTTTCTCCATGTTATGTTAATCCCAGTCATTTAGGTCTGTTTCAAACTGAGCAATAATGAAGAAACAATGTTCAAGTGGCTGGCCCCGTAGCTCAGTCAGTAGAGCACCTGCCTGCTGTACGAGGGGTCCCGGGGTCGATTCCCGGCTGGAGGCCAAGATTATTCTCTATCTTCTGCAGAGTCTGGAAGCATGAATGAGAGTGTGAATATGTGTGTATGTGTGTGAGCTAATGATTGAAACCCAACAATAAGAGAATACTACGAGTTAACACCATCGTCAATATGCAATAAGTTCCAAAGGAAAGGTCACCGATAAGACAAATGTAGTTATAGGCGGGGTATAAAAGGAACTAAAAATGATCAAGTGTTTATCAGAAGCATGGAGGAATAAATTCAGAAGTGATAGTAAGGACCTATTGTCAAGGAAAAGAAAGAATTGGAAAGTTTAAAATTGTTCTTCAGATGAGTCTTTATATTTGAAGTTTGCAGCCTGAATTTTTGCTGAAGTAAGTTTTTGTCCTTTCTTATGATTATAAAAACTACATCAAATTTTAGAAAGTAGAGGGAACTTAACACGCTATTTATAGAAAATTGAGAATATAAATTCTTTAATTAAAAATATCTTAAACATTTGGCATTTTGATCGCAATCGTTATAGTAATTTTTAACAAAAAAATAACTGAACTTATTGTGGTGTGTGGAGATTTTCTCTAAACGCTTAAACAGTACCTGTTTAAAATATGATTTAGTATTTATTGAATTGTCATTTTGATTTCTGTGGTTCGCAGACTGACGGATAAACAGACAGATCATTTCAAACATACTAACCATAACGTTTTTAAAAAAAATTGTTTGTGTTCAGTGTACCTTTAAAAACAACATTTGACATCGAATGCAATACTTTCTCTACCTCTACAGGTAGATGATAGAGAATGTAAGACTATTTTAAAACCGATTTTAAGTTATGTTATGAATTTTTATGCTGCAAGTACATTATTTCTTAACGAAAATTATTTAATTCAAGTCAATTGGTTGCTAATTTCTTTATTGGGCTTCAATTGGATCTCTTTTATGAAATAAAATTTTAATTTCTGTCTCTCTCAAAGCGCTACAGCCTAGCGGTGGTCAAGAATGAACCGCACTACCTTACATACTTTGCCTCCTTTCATGTAGAACATCATTGGCAGAGGTCAAGTTTGGAATGGCATACTAAAAATCTGTAGCTTCTACTCGGTTTACAGAACTCCAGGACATTAATTCTCACTCGAGTAAACGAACAATTTCACGATGCTGAGTGAAATGCCATGCCGATACCAAGGATCGAAACCGGTTCAACCGCTGCAGAGGCAGTAGCGCTACTGCATTGCAACAGAGGCAGTCTATAAATATAACCAGCTAAAAACATTTAAATATGTTTGCAGGATTCAGAAGATTTAGGTTCCTGTGGAGAAGAATCCTTCTGTAAATGAACAATCCAATCTAAAACTTTTGCGTCATTTGTTCTATTGTTGTAGAATAAATTTTGCACAGTAGAAACATTTAGTTTGTTTTAGATAGCTTTACTTTTTAGTTACGATTGTTTATTTGTTACTCCAATGTGTTTCTAAGAGTGTTTGCTCACTTATATTTATTTTTCAAAAGGACCCTAAGATAGATATTTCTGAAACATAAAGAGTTTTAAGAGTAACATTGTTTTTACTGAAAAACAAGGTAAATTTACTGGTGCAATGCATTTGTGGTGAAAACATCGGTTTTAAGGGAAAGTATTTTCGAAATTACGACTAAAGTTTTGAAAAGTGTGATTTTTGTTTTTTTAACTGTTTTAACCCTAATTTTTGTGTTTGATAATCCGATTGCTGCATGTTATATAAAAGATAACTGAATATATATTTTACAACTTCCAGTTATTTTCCTGCGCTTCATATGTTTCTCTTTCTCGGAGTATAATTTTTTTCAACGCAAAAAGCTTGAAAAGTTGATCAAATTTAAATGAAAGGTATTCATATAACTTATCGTAGCAAACTCGTTGGAAATATGATGGCTCTTATTACAATTTATTTTGTATTTTCTTCAGTACTACTTAAATTAAATGTTCACGTACATTTTTCAGTTTAAGGTTTCTACTTCGGAAAATTGGTTACAGCTACAGCTTAGTTTCTTAAAGGGAAGATTGCCTAATATCTCTAAATAAAAACTTCAAGAAATATATATTTGCATTCTCTTTATTTTAAGCACAGAGGTTTCCTATGAATATACATTGCTCATATAATTGTGGTTGTGTTTTGAATTAAACTATTTGATTGATTTGAACATTTTTGCTTACATTCTTGATTTTGTTTATATTATGTATTATAAGGATATTTAAATCTTATCTATTAACCCTAGTAAACCGAACGGGATGGCCCAGGCAGCAACGTCTGTAACTTGCATTCGGAGGTCCCGGGTTCGAATCTCGGTGGCCGCCCCCTCTGACCATGGGTTTTTTCGTGGTTTTCCTCTGGTCGCCTAGGAACGTGTTAAAGTGGTGTACTCTACCACGATTTCTCCTTTCCCTCATCTCCTGCCATTTCATCTTGCTCCCTTTCATTTTTCAGGCAATGTCTTCGGTTTCCGTAGTAGGTCCTAGGGTAGGCAGAGTGCATGGTCGCTGCGCTTTGGAAAGGTTTCTCCCTACCAAAGACAGAGCGCGTTGGCCTGCCTGCAAGCTTCGCCGCCCTCTCGCGGGACTCCGCGTCTACTGGCCAAGTGCGGGTGTTTTGAACTGGAAATGATAGGGATTTCTGTGCTTCTCTGTAATCCCGTTTGCCTGCGGACCTGCGACCTCCTGCGGCTCCTTCACTTCATCTCTGACTCCCGGGAAATGTAGCCATACTAGACCTAATTGGTTGCAGTGGCGAGTTGTCCCACTCCGGTAAATACATCATACGTCATACCCATAGTAAAGCTGTCATTATATGTCCAAAAATATGATGTGATACATTCATATGATTTTCTCTACCCTCTATATTTTTAGTGGGTTACAAACTATTCTTACGAACGCTTACTTTTTCTATCTACTACATTTTAATCCAAATAGCCATTTCAAGAAATAGCTATATTACACATTTCGTTAGGATACAAAGGTAAGAACTGGACGCTATATGCTGATCTTAAAACGCCTTACTGTTTCCATAGAATCGTGAGAAACAACTGAATGTTGACAAGACTTTAAGAGAATGACCAAGAAATGAACAACTTGAACATTTCATAACGTATACCTCAAAGATGGCTTATGCAAAACGAAAAGTTATTTGAAATAAATTATGTGTTTTAAAGAGATCTACAGTTTTGTGTAGTACATTTTCATTTATCGCTTAACGTTGCCAGTTATGCAAGATTATACAAACTCCTTCCGAGTGAAGAAGAAGACTTCTTATGCTATTTCCAGAACACTCAAGATGTGCATTTTATTTGTCATGTAAATATCTTTAATATATATGGTATTTTAATCAAAATAGTTACATTTTTAGAATAATTTAAAAAAATGTTGCATGAAAAGTTTATTTGAAAGGGAGATTTTCTTCAACACCTTCTTGTCGCATCTTTGTAAGATACTGAATCTAAATACCAAGTTTGGTATTTATCCGACTTTTCGGTTTTGAGTTATGCTTTTCACACACACACACCCACACCCACACCCACACCACGGGTTTTTCCTAAAAACTTTCTTTTTTAATTCAGGAGGTCTCAAAACATGTATTCGGTGTAATCTCGGTATCGAATTTTTGGTTGGAATGTAATACCTCCTCTACCTACTATGTATATGTAGAGAAAGTCAAAATGAAATCACTACATTCACAATTACAAAAATGTAAATTTTACTAATACTTCTTTAGAATGCTCTGTTCTTTAACGAAAACTTAGTGCCTTTGTTTTGCATTTCTTGCAACCGGATATTGAATTCACAAATATTCGAAAATGAATCGTCAAGAAAGTCCTCGAGTATTGTAGAGTCAGGATCCAATAATTGCAATTTTGCCTTTCTGGTCATTTAACTCCTATATGCGACTTCTAAATAGGCTTGCGGAGGTGCGAGCAAAGAGCGTGGGACATTTTAAAAGTTGATTTTCTTGCAATATTACTTTGTTACATCTTTTGGCACTTTAAAAATGTTCCCCATTATGCAATTTTGATTCAGTTTGTTTCAGATTTTCAGTATAGCTTCTTTGAAAGTGAAAGATCTAAAGAGGCTTTTTTGATATCATAGTTTTGGACTTAGAGTTTTAATAATTTAGTTAGATGATTGCTACCACCACATAAGGTATCCATTCTTTCATCTCCAGAAGATGTTCTGTATCAAGAAATTAGATCCATGATGAACAAATAATAAAGTGGTACTGAGTTGTAATTTGGACTTGATAACATTGTCTTGGGAAGCAAGAAGTCAAATATTTAAGTAATAATAATAATAATAATAAAAATAATAATAATAATAATAATAATAATAATAATAATAATAAATAATTAATACTTGACTCTGATTTTTATAAAACTATTATTTTTCTAGGAAAACATTTTAATACTAAGAAAATTCAATCTGTGATAAGAATTTCAGATAAACTAAACATACAAAAACTAAAACCTTCAATACCGTATTCCCTTAACAAATGAGCCAAAACCAGAAATACATAAGAATATCATTGACATTTGTGAATTCTTCTTGTGCTTTTGGAACGCACTGTACCAGTAAAAGTTTTGCAGCATCGCATGCACAGTATGGGAACACCTGCACATGTTGTGCTCAGAAAAGGAAAAAAATTAAGAGTGAATTTGGTTTAATAGTATCCATTGGCAAATTCCACCTTAAATTTGGTATTTACAGTATCATGAAAATTAGTTTGCTACCATTAGAAGACGGATGGATAAAGCTTTGGTAATACCACTGCACCTAACAAACAAAAGGACACGTCGAAACGCATAAATAATGAAATTAAATCATCCACATTGTTTTACCCAATGTAACATAGCGCATATATTTAAAACGTGCCTCTCACCCCCTACCTCTCCCAACGAAAGGATTACCTGAACGATAATGAATATGCACATCCATTGGAAAACTTGCTCCCAATAGGGCGTTGCCCATTATGTGGGGGGGGGCCACTACCGGGGGAGCCCGGATAAAGAAATTATATTCTCCTCAAACAAATTACATGGTTTTATTTCTTTCCGGTTTTTTTTTCATGACTAATTTAAAAACGAGAGAAGTGGTTCAGGTATTGAACACCACACCCTAAGTCAAAATTTACTGAAAGGGCGTCGCACCGTATTTGCACATTACGTCATGTAATGTAACACACACTTCCTGGCAAACATCAGTTTTCACGTGCCTTGGATCATTCGAGTGCAAAAACAAATGGAAGGAGCAAAATATTGCACAGGGAGAGTTGATTTGAATTTTATTTTACTTTTTACTTTCACTGCCACTTATTTATAGAGGGTATGAGGAAGTAAGTATTACATTCCACCTAAGAATTCTATATCGAGATTCCAATCAAAATGCATGTTTTGAGGCCCGTGAATCCAAGATTAGCGTTTCAAGAATAAAGGTATGTGTGTATGTGAACATCATAACCCAAAACCCAAATGCCGGATAAATACCCAACTTGGTACTCAATTTCAGTATATTTCAAAGATGGCAAACAAAGATTATAAAAAACATCACCCACTCCACACTACCCTTTATATGAAAACTTTTTAGTAATTTTTGTTTGCTTAAAAATGGCTCTAGTGATTTTGATTAAGGCGAATTATCTGTGAAAATCCAAAAACATACAGTTTTCTTATGATTGCCTTGACGTTTCTATGTTCATACATACTCGGAACATAAAACATACTACATACACTAAATTTTAACGTGTTGCCAAACTGTTGTTAAAAATGAAGTCTTTATTCATAATTAACGGTAATATGAAATGCTCATTGGATCATGTAGTTTATTGTATCTTCCAAAATTTTAATTTGAGCTTATCATACAAACATAAATTATTTTGTAAGCTTTTCTCAATTCTAATTAGTTTAACACAAAAAATTGTATTGTATGCTCTTAAGTTTTTCAACATTTTCAAATGCAAGTTATGGAAAATAATTAATTTCAACTGAGCTATTTAATGTTACTTTCTCTACTGCGTATAGTAAGTAGGGAAATATTACATTCCAATCAAAAATTAATACCGAGATTTCACCGGTATCCAAATAAATATTTTTGCAAACAAGTCTATGTGTGTGTATCTGTGTGTCTGTGAACAACATAACTCAAAAACGAAAATTGGAATAAATACCAACCTTGGTATGTAGGTTCAGTATCTCCCAAAGATGCGACATGAATATTTTCAATAAATTCCCCCACCCCAGACTATCCTTTACGTGAAACATTGTTCGAAAATTTTGATTTTTTTCAAAAATGAGTAATGATTTTGAATAAAATATAATATGTTTAACATATTTTCATGGCAAGTTAAATGTATATCTTGAATTTTCAGGGAATGTCTCCAAAAGTACTCATTGTTCTGAATGACTTTTGCATAACTGGTAAACCGTACGAGATGCACGAAATCTTACTACACAAAAAATGCAGATATTTTAAAACACACGATATATGACACATTTTCCGTGCTTATCCTTGGTATTGTTTGAATTTTCAATACTTATACTTTTTCACAAATGGGAATTTGTTATTCTTTTTTTGTTTTGCTTTGTTTGTTTGTTTCTTTGCTTTTGTTTTTTCTATGTCCTGGACATGCAAAGAAAATGGAATGTTCCAGATAGAAACTAGCTCTTAAAATATTTGACTATCGCTTAAAGCCTGCCATATTCTCCTTACACCCACAAGGAAATTAGTGATGTTTATATTGATTAACATGAAGAAGATGGAGAATAAGTGTTTGTAAAAATAGTTTGTAGGAGAATAGAGAAAGTCGTGTGAGTGGAACACATCACTTTTATTTTTTACTTTCTCTACTACGTATAGTAAGTACATTCCACCCAAAAAATTGAAACCGAGATTTCAACGGAAATACATGTTTTGAGATGCCCTGAATTCAAATAAAGCATTTATGGAGTCATGTCCGTGTGTGTGTGTGTGTGTGTGTGTGTGTGTGTGTTTTTTTTCTGTGAACAGGAAAAGTCGGATAAATAACAAACTTGGTATTTGAGTTTGTATCTTCCAAGGATACGACACGAAGATTTCCAAGAAAATATAGTTCCCAAGGTCGCGGGTTCAAACCCGGCAGATGGCGATGGATTTTTTCGGACGTAAAAATCCTTAGCATGGCTTCCTTTGGAAGGAAAGTAAAGCCGGTGGTCCCGTGTCGTGGATATACGGCACGTAAAAGAACCTCAAGTCTGATAAAAGAGGCCTCTGAGCAAAATTACTGGTCTTTCACGCCCAATATAGAATGGGACGCTAAGGACCACAGCAGTTAAAGAGCGTCCATAAATAACTCAATTTAATTAATTTCTCACTCCAGCTACTTTTTACATGAAACCTTTTTAAAAACGTTTAATTTTCTAAAAAATGTCTGACGATTTTGATTAAAATACCATATATGAAAGATAATTACATGTAAAATAAAATGTACATCTTGAACTTTCTGGAAAGAGCCTAGGAAGTTCTCTTCACCCGAAAGGAATTTTGTATAATTTTGTATATAAATTGTAAATTTAAGCAATAGACGAAAACGTACCACAAAAAAATGTAGATACCTTAAAACATACAATTTACTTAAAATAAGTTTTTGTGGCATAATCTGTTTCTGAGATATCCGTTATTAAAGGTTCGAATTGTTCAATACTTGTCAGTCTTTTAAACTTCCGTCGATTGTTTCTTGCCGCTCATGGAAATGGTATGGAATTCTAAGGCTAGCATATAGCATCCAGTTTTTAAATATTTAACTATCTGTGTTCTCTCATTTGTAACGAAATGTATAATGTACCTACTTTTAACTAGTGCACAGCAATTTTTAAATCTGTCAGAAGCTCTCCTGAAAATTTCAAGCTCCTAAGAAGCATTTTGAATAGTGAAAAATGCTGAATAAAATAAATTAAAAATTTGATCTTAAATGCGGTGCTTTACCCAAGTGGTACAGGACAAATTAAGTACGCAGTTGTGGCTTTTAAATTGTTGTTATAGAAAAATAATTCAGGGTGCCTCAAAACACGTATTTCTGGTGAAATCTCGGTATCGAATTTTTGGGTGGAATGCAATACTTCCCCTACTTACTGTACGCATTAGATGAAGTAACAACAAAATCTAATATGTTGCACTCGCATGACTTTCTCTACTCTTGTACAAAGTATTCTTACAAACCCTTATTCTGCATCTTCATATTAATCGATATAAACATTGCTAATTTTCTTGTAGGTGCAAGGAGAATATGCTATGCTTTAAGCTGTAGTCAAATATTTTCGAGTTATTTGTTGCTATGGAGAGCATTCCATTCTCTTTGAATGTCTAGAATATAAAAAATAATAAAGTAATTTAAAAAAAACAAATAATTTGAGCAAAAAATATAAGTATTGGAAAATTGAAACTAATAACCAGGAATATCTCGTAAATGGTAAAGAAATTAAGGGATATAAATTATATTTTTAACAAGATATACGTTTTTTTGTGTAGTAAGATTTTGTCTATGTCTCATTGTTTACCAAATATACAAAAGTCATTCAAAATGCAGAGAGCTTTTGGGGACATTCCCAGAAATTTCAAGATACACATTTAATTGTTAAGGCCATTTTTGAGAAACTTAAAATTTCGAAAGTGTTCCATTTTCTTGAAATTCTTCGTAGTCGCACCTTTTGAAAATACTGAAACTAAGTACCAAGTTTGTCATTTATCTGAGTTTTCGTTTTTGAGTTATGCTATTCCACACATACACACATGGACCTTTTACTAAATTCATTTTGTTCAGGGGTATCAAAACCTGTATTTCCGATGAAATATTGACATCCAATTTTTGGTTGGAATACAACACATTCTCTGTTTGCTGTAAATACTAGTAGAAAAAATAGAGAACAGTAGCAAAGGGGAGCAACCTCATCTTACGCCCGTATTAATTTTTTGTTATATTATTATTCTTTATTCCTATTTCTATTATTTAATTTCTATGCATACACTTATTGTTTAATGTTTAAATATATTGATTTGTTCCATAATTTATTTCTATTAACCTGACCAAGAAATCCTCGTTTATATTCTCTAATGTTTCCACTTACAGATGCTGTTTTAAGTAAATCCTTAGCATAAAGTCTGAAATATACTTTTAAACGGAACATCTTACATTATTCTGGAAATTTTAATATTCATATATGCATAATCTGTCATTAAAACTCAAAGGTGTATTTAGATTTTTTCCTTTACACCCAGCAGATGTTTAAACGAATGTGCGTGTTGTAGCTCTCATTGTGAACTAACAGCACGAAATTGTTTAATTAAATACTAGTATTACGAGAGAAGCGGTTAAGACATCATATTTGTACGTAATTGTTTCATCTATAAAAAGTAGGATGTCTGTGGTTTGGGTTTCAATGCACGACACAGAGTATCTGCAGGCGTAGCACATATGGTAAAACGGCGACAACACCAGAGGAGGCGTGTAAAACGCAAGCCGTCTTCAGATACTTAAGCTGAATACTGTCTTTGTTTCTTCAATAACAGATGTTCAGCACATATAAAGTTAGTGTTCTCCAACTTCCATGTGGTTTTATAAAAGTTTATTAGCAAAAGAAACAACAAAACATTTAACTATGGTCTTAAAAGAAAGAATTCTCAGAAAATTTCCGAGAATTCAGGACTACAATTCTACTTTGGTGTAATAGTTCTTGTATCCAAGATAAATTAACTCTGCAAAAGAAGGTAATTAGAATTATGGCTAAGATATTTGGTATAACTCATTCTAAACGAAGATATATTATTTTTGACAGCAGTCAATTTGCGAGTATATATTTGTCTTGCTATTTATCAAACATAATCAGTATATGTATTACATAAAATCCGATATTCGTAATTATAATACTCAAACTCGCCAAATGATTGAAATTCCTCAATATAGGCTTCATAAAACTTCACTAAGTTACCTTTATATAAGAATTAAACATTTTAATGGACTATCTCAGGCTGTACCAAATATAATATTTAGTAAAAGATGGTACTTAGGCTTGTAAATTAACCATTTTTTCCAGTAATGAAGTTGACCATCTCAATGTATCTGTTATTGATATTTAATTTATGGAATTCTTATATTATTTTAGTATTATCAATTATGTATATGGCGTGGTTTACACTAAATTAACTAATTTTTACTTTCCCTACCACGTACATATTAGGTAGGGTATGTATTGCATTCCATCCAAAAATTCGATACCGAGATTTCACTGGAAATACATGTTTTGTGGCCTCCTGAATAAAAATAAGCATTCTTATAAAATGTTCCGAGTGTGTGTCTCCTTGTGTTTTACTTACTGTACTTGCTGTAACTATGTAGCAGAGAAAATAATTAATGACAAATTTGTCTCTGTATATATTTGAAAAGATCTGAAACAGATAGCTCTGACATCTAGTGATAGAAGGAAATGACCGAAGTTTTACTTTGCAAAACATATTCTACTATCATATAACCTTTGAAATACTACTTTTCGAGTAAGGTGCCTGCCTTATGTTTCGAAGTTAATATAATCTCGGTTGGAATAGCCAATTTGATTAGGATTTTCTCCGGGATTTTCCCTGCTACTGAGAATACAAACGTGAGATAACTTGAAGTTCTATGAAACCCAGAATCAGTTTATTATTATTATTATTATTATTATTATTATTATTATCATTATCCAACATTATTTGAACTCTAGTGCGCCAAATGGCATGAAAGGTCTATATATAACTCAAAATGTATTAAAAATGAACTTATTACGAATAACTAAATGGATGAATAAATGTCAGAAACAAAGGATATTAAAGCAGAGGTGCAACAGGATTTGGTGAATAATTATGTCACTCTCTGTGAATAATTGATTATACAATGCTAGAGATGTCCTAGTAGAATGCATCTTCTCATATGCTGTCGATCAGACTGGAACAGAAAGTGGAATGCTTTTTCTTCCGAAATTTACATTTGCACATAAAACCATCTGCTGACTCTAAATGAAAACGTTGCAGTTAACTTTTAAATTTTCCGTGTCCAGTAATAAATGGTGTAGGAAAATACTTTGGTGTGAAATATTTGCGGAAGAGATGCGATCAAACACTGAAGGAAAAAATAAATTCCTTGTTAGTTGACCATTTAAGGTGCTTAACTAGAGGTTATTCCACTTTCCTACATGTTCTTTATTTAGAAAAATTTTAAGTGTGAATTTTACAAAAGAATACTAAATTCCAGGTTGGATTTGGAGAAAGTTTTGCGATTTGATCGACTCTCTCGTTTCCAACAATTTCAGCATGGTCCTTAACTAAAGATAGGCAAACATGTTTGGTATTTTGAATTATGCTCTTTCTAATTGTATTTTCCAACAAAGAAGTAGTATTGGAAGAAATATATTCAGTCAGTTACTTTAAAATTTTTAATATTTGAATTGGGCAGAGGAACGCTCTATCTAAATAGAAGTTGCGTGTTACATTCACCTGACTTTCTACACCCACTCGTCTCCAAATTATTCATACAGCTTATTCTTCCATCTACGTTGTTAATCGACAGTTGCAGACACGTTTTTATTATATACTTCCTTATAGTTTCAAAAGCAATTCCGCAGGCGTAAGCGAAGTAAAATCTTTAAACATTAGAGCATTAAGATTTGAAGTTCCACTCTTTGCATGATCACGAGAAAAAAAACACCCGAAAAAAAAGGATAAAGGATATGCCTCCAAAGTGGGTAAATAAAAAGAAAAGTTTGTCATAAATTGTTTCTTTCAACATTTTTTTTAAAATTTTTCTTTTGTAGTTACGAAGAGTTCACAAGCTATTCTAAGAAAATAAAAAATATGCATTTGACTTGCCACCAGTATCTTAAACATTTGGTGTTTTGATTAAAGTATTACATTTGAGGTTATTTCAAGGTAAAGAGATTTTCTTCAAAATCTTCATATCCTTGGAAGATGCTGAACTAAAACACCAACATTTCGTTTTTGAGTTGTGTTGTTCGCAAGCACCCATACAGGCGCGCGCGCGCGGACACACACACACACACACACACACACACACACACACACTAACAGGGACGGATCTCTTTCTAAAAATACCTATTTGTATTTAAGGACCTATAAAGAAGTATTTCCGTTGAAAACTCCACATTGAATTTTTTGTGTGGAATACAATACAACCTCTACTTAGCAGAGGAAGTAATAGATATCAAGTTTCGTTGTAAATGCATGTTTTTAATTAATCTGAATATAAATCATCACCTAAAAATATCTATCTGAATGTATGTGAAAAACTTACAATTAGCTGAGAAGTTAACATTTGAATAAATGCCTAATTTCATACTAAAATAGGCAGATATTAATGACATAAGACAAATATTTTCAAAAAATTCCCTCTTATGTTGGATAATCCTTTAAAAATTGGAAAAAAATTGTTTATTTTCGATTTTATAAAAAGGACTAATAATTTTGATTAGAAAAACAGAATATAGAAATAGACTGAAAAATAACGAGCCTGAATTGAATTTCCTGTAAATGGCTTGTGAAGACCTTGTCATTCTCATTTAATTTATATAAATACGTAAGCATCTGATAGGCTTAATCTCATTACAAGAGGTATGGAAATATAGAAATAATGTGGCATTAAGTATTTTCGAAACACAAAGCAGTCAGATTAAGTTTCGGCCGGGGGAGCCTTGGAACGGTATGCAACTGGTTTTACCTGGCGCCCGGAAACTTCACTCTAAAAGTCGTGCTCATTTTTATTTAAATGTAATTCAGTTTTCATGTGTGTGAGGTATCTACATCAAAATCTGTTGTTCTAATGTCAACTTTTCGGCCAGTATTCTAATGGGATAAGAACTCGCAAACACGCAATTCGTTAAACTAAACAAAACGGGATATACAGGGTGGATCATTTAAGTTGAGACTGTACAATATCTCCAAAACTGAGCGTTGTAGAAGGAAATGTCTTTAATAAAAGTTGCTTGATATTATGGGGAAAGTAAATGCCATTAGTCGTGTTTTGTTTGAAGGATGTTATGATGGTCATTTTAGGGCCAGTTTAATTTCTTTAAATGGAAACCTACATTTTTTATGTTTTTTTTCTCATTAGAAAATGGTTTATAAAAATCTGTTTGTTTTGTAATGAGGAATAAGGAAACAAGATAAAAAATGTTGGTTCCCAATTAGGAAAAGTAACTTGACCCTCAAATGACCATTACAACGTCTTCCAAATAAAACACGACTAATGGCATTTACTTTCCCCCATAATAACAAGCAACTTACACTCAAGACACTTCTTCCTACATCGCTTAACTCTGGAGATATTGTACAGTCTCGACTTAAATGGTCCACCCTGTATAATATCGGCAGGGGTAACCGTGTTACACCGGGTCGAGGGTTGAAGTTCCACCAGGATCGTCCTCCCTAACAGGCTTTTTCAGGTTTTCCTCAGTTCAGATAACTTGAAAATAACCTAAATCTAGGCCTGAAACGTTTCCCTCCCACATTTTGTTCTCCGGTTATAATTTAATTTCGTGTAGCATGTCTCTCCATTGCTCATGTTGCCGTATGCAGTAAAAATGAGCGTAAAAGACTATTGGAATTAATTGTTCTTTCACACAAGCCGTGTGTTGGACAGGGTTGACTATTGTTTTTAAAAAAATACAGAAATAAAGGAACACTGACTCCTGACTCCACCCGCGATAGAAACTGTCCGACAGTTTGTTGCTCATAAATAGTAGCAATATGACTCTCAAGTCGTAGAGTCAACCCTTGCGCTCTACGGGCCAAAACATAATCTGACCATTGAAATATCCCATTGCTCTTTTAAACGGTTCAATATTTTAAGCTAAAAATAAAGAAAATGTAATACCATCCCTAGCAATAATCATCGGTCTGCTTTTTTATCATATGTTACCTCATCCTATAAAACGTATATTCAACATAAATAAAATAGAATATTGTTATCGTAATTACACATAATATTTAGATAAATAGCCTTATTTGAGTCAACTATGGAATAGTTATGAAAGTAAATGGTGCATGGTGAAGCCATGCTTTTAACTTCCTTAATAACAATTATAACATAAATTCTGCTGAAATTAATAATTTTTAAACGATCCCTCTGTAGTATTTTAATTTGATCGTCGTTTATCTTCCTTCAGGTAAAGGCAAAAAAAAAACTCAAATATGAATCACCCCGACCATAATTGATTGCGAGATTCGAACTCGGAATCTCTGAAGAATGAAGGATTAAATGCACTTCTAAAGCCGCAGACCCTCAAGAAATAGATCGACTGGAATATCACAGGTAAGTGAATTAGCTTGAAATGACGTGTAATGTAGTTGAACGCTTAGGTACACTTGAAAAGACAGAATTAAAGCTCTGTAACATGAGAATTACTCATTTATTTTCTATAAAATAGTAAATAAATATATTGCAGAACTTTGAGAAGTATATGAGAATTTCAGCGGCTGTATTACTCTGTAATAAACAAACTTAGCAACAAATACGAATGCATAAAACACCGTTTTATACCTCAACAACAAGCTAGCTGTGTGAAGTTATGTATTAATTACTTTACTTATTTATGTAAATGTGATGTCCTTTAAGGGATATCAACTCTAAAAATTGTCAAAAATTATGTAAAATACAGAATTTATACTGTAATAAATAGGATGTATATAATGATGCAGACATTAAAATCATATCATTAAAGTGACAACCAAAACAGGAGTGCAGTTCTGAATATAAGTTCACCCCTGTGCCCTTTAAATAATTATTTTATTCATTATTTCCTTCACTTCTCATTACCACTCAGAGATTTGCGGTGCAAACACATTAAACATTTAGTCTTAGAACATAATAAATAAAAGGTTATCGCTCGAAATGTTCAGGCAAATAAAAATGACGATACTTTGGAAAACACTTTCATTAATTAAAACAGAGGAGGTATATGTTTTTCATTTTTTAAAAAGTAATTTGTTTTATTTCTAAATAACAATGATAGGTTGTAAAGCATATGTTTGAAGTAACAAAATAGAAATGCTTCCATAGTTTTGACACTGCATCGCAAAGAGGTTTTTCTGTACACAATTAAAAACGCAGAAAATGTATTTTTTTACTAGAAAAAAATCTAGAAATGGGTCTGAAATATTGAAAGTTTGTCATAGAATATGTCACAAAGTATCTGGCAAAACTTCAAGCTAAGCGCTTCAGAAATGCAGCATTCCCAAATTTCACAGGATGTTTTTTTTTTAATGGGGTTGGTCATATAGGACGGCAAATTATTGCAGTGTGAAATGATGCTCAAATGAGCGGAGGGCCTGGAGTTACCTTATGTGTTTTCTAAGGATAAAGGTAAGCCCCGCTAAAATCTTATCCTTTTAACCACTACAACCGAGATTTTAACTAGGAACCTCCTGAACTTGAGGGACACTTGATCCCAATGGGCTGTGGGACCACAACTGCAGCAGAATGAATACTGTGAGCATCATGATGGTCCACCACTTCACTGGGCATTAACTGGCTCGGGTGAGGTGAACTAATTTTACGGCCTCCAAATGCTTTAGATCCCACAGCATTCCATTTCATTCCCTAGGGTTTTATTTCCAGAGTTTCTACGCTTTTTCTTTCGTGATTTCAGATAAGTTTTCACATTCTTGGAGGATTTAGGACACTTGAGGCGTTATGTCATACATGGTAAGAACTCCCTCACGATGCACGCTGAAATATCTTCTGAGCAAAACTCTCACTGGAATAGATTTACAAATTACATAAACATAAACAGTAGAGTTTTTTTATACAAAAGTGTATATATTTTATGTCTTTCCAAATAGATCACCTGGATTTTAAATGTGTTCATTACACATCTATAAAACGTTTAACCATATACAATTTGCGATGGCAGGGTTGACATTTTCAAGCTTTCAAATGACATTCGAAGACAGTTTAGAATGAACGAAAAACACCATAAAAGAAACTGTCGTTATCCCTATAGTGTTTTCCCTATAGTGTTAAATAATATTTTATTGTAAAATTGCAGGAAAGTCGAATAGTTTTAGAAATAAGTAGTGAAGATTTATTTCATTCTACCTTTAACTTAATTTTGAAATACTATGATATACGAGTAGTTAATGATTGTTATTTTTCTAAAATGTTGTTATTATTGAAATGAATTTGTATATTCTAGGAAGGGATGTATCTGAGTTTGAAGGTTTGATACAGATTGAAAACTTGAATGTAATCCCCCCATCAAGAAAATCTTATTTCTGACTAGCAAAAACATTTATAACCTATGAAAGGTTGATTTCGACTCAAGCTTTGGATATAGCATTTTCAAGGAATGTGCGTTTTGAAGTTCCCTGACTCCAAAGAAGTATATTTCTAGAAACAATATCGTACAAAATATTGTGTGTGTATATATGTAAAAGAGAGCGGAAGAGAGAGAGAGAGCGAGACAAAAAATCACACTAACATCAAGTTTAATCCTTAAATCACACACCTTTTAGAAACGTGAGGCGTAAGTTTTCCAAAAATTCCTCCTCATCGAACAACCCTTTACAAACAAACCTTTTTCGTTATTTTTTCTCAGGAAAAAATGCTCCAAGAATTTGTATTAAAATATCGTAAGCTTCAAATTTTTCACCTGTGAATGTTTAGGACAGAAACCCTTGCAGGAAAGAGGTATATATTATCAGTTACACATTTTATTTAAGATAAATTGTTTGCCATTAGCCCTTTTCGAAAAATTCACCTTTGTTTGAAGTTTTTAATATTTTAAACATTTTTTTTCCATTTCGAAAGGTTAAGTGGTCGTTATTTTGACTATCACAATCTCACACGTACATTAAATAATATCATGACTAGCGAGTAGTTTTCACCTATATTTTGGATTAGGAGAAGGCAAGGAGTAGGCAAAGAGAAAAATACTATTTTCGGTGAATAATTTGTAGAATAGATTCGAATAGCATAGAGAAAGCCGTGTGGTTGCTAAATGTATTTTTTTCATATACTGATATATTTTGTTTACAGAGTATTTATCCAGAACATTTAATAGTGGTCAGTGAAGGTAATGTAAACATTGGCACATGTAACATACGAAAACAAAGCTTAGCTTTTAAAGCGTTAGAGAGTTCACTGGAATGTGACACATTTCCAAACGTGTCACAGCATATCAAACTTCAAACTAGTAAAACTTAAAAATTCATAAACGAATATTTTGGAAACTAGTATTGCTATAAAATGATATGCAATATCTGCAATTTTTCAGTAGTAAATTGTTATCTAAATCCTATGGTTTCCCAGCTGTATATAGCTTAATAAGAATAAAGAACAATTCTAAAGTTATTTGCAGAACATATAAATTATGTACTTTATGCTTCATACCAATAGCTATATCAAATAATATTTTAAATAAAATATTTTGAGAATGTTTTGGAAAAATCAAAACAAGAGCAACTTTTCCATAAAAGAGTTGTTGAGAAATTCCATGAAAAACGTGGTCTTGCATCTGCAAAGGGACTGTTCGGGACCCACTCATCTTTCTAAACATTAATAATAATTAAAATTATAATACAGTCCCATTTCAATGTACTGAAACAATAATGATATAAGTTTGTAAGAGCTATGAAAACAGGCCAAAAATTGTCAAAATTCATAAATGAAGATTTTAGTGTTATTAGACACTATAAATGTTACTTCTATGTATGTTTTATAGCTCCACCACATTTTAAAAAATGGCACAAAGTGATTTAAATGTCTGCCTGTAAGCCTAGCTTCCCACAAAGTTGCAGTAAAAAAAGCTGATACTTTTATCAGCATTAAAGTGAACAAACCATTGAAGCAAGTCCTCGAGCATCTTAAAATAATAAATTGCAGCAGAGGAAAATAAAACTAAACAGGACTTATATATATATATATAATTGCTTTTTAAATGTTTTTGCGTTATAATTTTTAAAATCTATTTATTCGAGTTTTCATTTATTGTCACATTTAATTTTCAAATTGTTCCACACGATATACCTTTCGGTATAAATAAATAAAAATTTGTCTATCTCCCCATTAATAACAGGATAATAAAATCAGACGATTTTTTAACTTGCTTAGTTGTGATGTTATTAAAAAATAATACTAATAATGTGCAATTTTTAAGCAAACAATTGAAATGTCATATTTAAGATTTGTTTTCTCCCAGACTAGTAGGACAATTAAACATTAATCTCTACTGTGAATGAGTTAATTATAAAATACTAATTAATAAATTGCATTTTGTGGAGCAATTTTTCAAAGCAGTAAAAACAATAATAAAACAAAAACTAATATCCCTGTAACTAATTTCAAAGTATGCATGAAATTTGGTGTACATACAAATTAAACTCTGATTTTATATTAACATTTCAAATCACAAACTGAAATTTTGGATTTTAAAAATTTGTAGAAAGGTACCTTTAAGAATGTATTTATAAAAATTTTAATTTTTGACGTTTTTGTTTTCTTACAGAAACACAAATACACACACAATTTTCCTGAATATTAATAGTAATTAAAATTATGTTTTGTTTCTTATTAATCTTCTTCTACTTCACGGTTTTAGGTCGTTTAGCCTGTTCCGGCTCCAAAATCTTGTTGTATCCATGTCTTTTTTGGTTGTCCTGGATTTCTGTATCCTTGGGGTCTGTAGTTATATGTTGCTCGGGTATCCTATTTAATGGCATTCTTTCTAAGTGTTCTTTCCGGTTAGTCCCATATTCTATTATTACTTTATTTAACTCTTCTATTTTTAACTTTTGCCTTATTTCATTGTTTGGCTTTTTATCCAGTCTTGTGTTTCCTGCCATAGGTCTGAGAAATTTCATTTCAGCTGTTCTGTATCCTTCTTTTGTTTTCTGCTGTCACTCTACATGTTTCAGACCCATAGGTTACTGTGGGGATGGCCATTGCTTTATACAATTTCATTATTGAATCTTTTCTAATTTTATTTTTAGTGTTCTCTTTATAGTTCCCATTTTGTAATTGAATTTATTTAGCTTTTTATTAATGTCTTATTTCAGAGCCATATGTTATTTCACATCCTAGAAAATTAAATATTGACACTTGTTCTATACTTTTATTTTCTACAATTATTTTAGACCGGACAGAGTGAGTACGTTTAAATCCCATAACTTTAGTTTTTTTCAGTTGAAATGTCCATGCTATATGTTTTTATACTAAATTTAGTTTGTATGTCATCCTTTGAAGTTCCTCTTCACTTTTTGCTATTAATATCTGTTCATCTGCGAAGACCATTGTCTTTACTGTTCTTGACCCCAAATTAATCTCTCCTACAGTTTGTTGCTTCCATGATCTAATCATCTCGTCAAAATATAGATTAAAAAGGGTGGTTGACATTGGGAAACCTTGTCTAACACCTTTTAGAATTAATATGGATTCTCGATTATCTATTAGAATTTTAGTTTTCACATGTAATTTTCTAATTATATTTATTAACTGTATTGGTACTCCTTTATTTTCTAATATTTCTAATTAATATTTTTTCTGCATACCTTGTCAAAGGCTTTATTATAATCTATTAAGAGAATATGTATTTCTATGTTGAACTCTCTACGTTTTTCGATTATTTGCTTAAGGGAGAAGACGTTATCTATACAACTTCTACCTTTCCTGAAGCCCGTCAATTCTTCTGTTAATAATACATCTGTTATTTTTGATAACCTATTGTTTATCTTTTTGTATAAATTTTATAGTTGGAGCTCAGCAATGTAATACCTCTACAATTTTCTGGTCTTGTTCTATCACCCTTTTTAAATATTGAAATAATTCTTCCTATTTTCCATTCTTCTGGAATTGTTGCTTGTATCTAACATTTATTATAAAAATCCAGTAATCTTTTCCTAAAGTTTTCTGGAGTGTATCTTAATAGTCCTGTGTTGATTCTTATTAAAGTAAGGAAGTAATATGGATTACAGTGATATTAAAGTTCGTAAAAATAAAATTTGGATTTAATGGAATCATTATAATGTTTTTAAAATATATTGTTATATCAAGAAATGAATATTTGCAATTTTGAATAAATTACGTTAATATTATTTTTGAAAATCATATAGAAGTTAAACATATAAGCATTTGTATTTTAGATGATACCATACTGATAAGATTTTATACAATCTTTGAAAAGTATTCTTAAAATAAATAATTTGTTCAATCGTCAGATAGCCTGTGAGTATACATCAAGAGAGAAAACAGAAGTCAGATGCCTGAAATCGAAAGCAGACGAGGTTAAGAGAGACGTTTGCAGATTCCGTCTTGTAAACAACACAATCAGTGCTGCTTGCAGGATTTGCATTCCTGCCCCCGCCATTTTAAGTTGCTTGAGGCGGGCGGGCGTCTTCTTTGTGTTTGTTGGCGTCTTTCCCCCCCTCGGTACGTCCGTCGCCATTAACTGGGGAGTCGGGCGAGTAGAGGACGGCAAGAGCTGCAGCGGCGTCACGGCGTCAACTCGTTCCTAGTCCGGCTTAAAAAAAAAAACATAATTATTCAGTTGTACCACCATGTTTAAGTACCATGACGACAACATTTTAAGAAATCAGGTATTTGAAATACGCACATTATTGTCTATAGGTATTAGCTAACTAATTATTATTTATTAACATATATTTAACATTAAAAATGAATACACCTAGTACATGGGCGCAAAGCCTCAATAAAATAATTTTCTAATTGTATGTGTATATGATCCAGCATTTTTGGTTAACTTAGTAAAAGTAATTTAAAAGCAAAACAATTTCTTAGAGCGAGTGATAATTTTATATGAATGTTTTCAGGTAATAATTTATATTAAAAGGAAGTTCAGCATGAAAGGAAATAATATACTTCATAAAATTACTTTTAGATGAGTTATCAGCATTACTTCCGAAGAGGTCCTAATAATTCTAAACCCCCTCCTCCTCCTCTTCTTCCTTTATGCTTGAAACATTTCTGCCTGTTGCAAGTTACATACACATCTTGTCCATGCCATTTTTAACAGGTCTTACTACACTTCTTCTTCCTCTTAGTCGATAATTTATAAAGTAATTTGGCAATCTTTTATATATCATTTTCTGTACATGGGTTATCCACTTTCATATTCTTTTGATTTGTGATTCTGAATATCATCTTATCTTTTCATTTCCTTTATGTACACCCTGCAATTGTGCTTAAGAATTTCATTTGACTCATTTAGGGTCTTTTTTATTCTTCTTTTCGGTCATAATCCAAATTTTACTACCATGTAATAATTTTGGCATTAACATCACGATAGAGTTTTATTACTGATCCTCCTCTTGTTTTATTTTTTATTTGATTCTTCAAATACCGTTTAAATAATTGCATTTTTATTCTCTTAATTTGATCAATGCTATTTGTATATGACATTCCAAAAATTTATAGTCATCTACTTGTTCTATTTTATTATTTTGTACAACAATTATTTATCTTGTACTTCTTTGTCTATAAATGCCATACCTTTACCTTGTACTTCTTAGTCTATAAATGCTATACCTTTACCTTTATTTGTTGAAATCATCATATTGTATTTCATTGTCTCCGTATTCATCAATGTATTGCTTTCTACAAATTCTTTTCAGAATTAGATATTATAATCTAATCGTCATCGCACATAAGTGTGAGAGCAAAATCATATTTATTAAAATAACAATTTTTAATCTGAGTAATGAAAATAAATATTTTTAGGGATATCAGATGCATTTGAAGGTATTTAAAATAGAGATGAATGAGAGATTTCTTTTAGGTAATTGTAATTTCTCACTTACGAATAGTAGGTAGTGGAGGTGTTGTACATCACTCAAAAAATGCATGTAGGGATTTTCCATAAATTTATGTTTTGGGGTTTCTGATTCAAAAAAGGCATTTTTAGAAAAAAATTATATCATAAACTAAATATCTGATAAATACCAATCCTTGTATTTAAATTGGGAGCCTTCTAAGGATGCAACACGAAGATTTTCAAAAAAGAGAAGAATCCCACATCACAAACTAATCTTTACATGGAGAATTATTTTTCCGTTCTTCTCAAAAATGGCTAATGAATTTGATTACGTATAATATAGTTATATTATTTTCGGACTAGTAACATAAACAGATAAAACTACGCAAAGAATGAAAAATATATTTGATTTGAATTTTTCAATACAATTATTTTTTTAAATTTTTTGTCATCATTTATAATTTCTCGTGATGTGAAGTCAAAAAATGAAACTTCGAATTATCAAGGAAAGGATATAACGACCAACTTCTTAAATATTTGACTATCGTTTAAGCAATCTAACTATTTCTGCAAAACTTTGTCTCGATTAATATAATCTAGATAAAACATAAGCTTTTGTAAGAATAATTTGCAAAATATATGTAAAAATAAGTGATATTCAACAGAGAAAATAATACGAATTCAATACATTAAATTTTTGTATTAAATTTCAGAATAAATCTATTTCGCTCATAAATATTTGAGCAAAACAATTTATATTTAGGGTATGTAAATTTTAAGGAATTTAAGCTACATAAGCTTTCAGGGAACACATAATTTGTATTCCGTTTTACGGTTTGAAAATTTTGAAGTAAACTACCCTTATGGAGTGATCTCAGATATTTTTAACTTGAATTGTTATACTTAATGTAAGCACCTGTGCAAAGAAAGGTAATATACGTTACTCATTACTTTGACATGGCTACGAGAAATGCTGCTAATTTCTCTATGTCTTAAAATGTATGTTATGTGATTCTGTGCGCTGTTGTTACGTTTCATTCTGCTTTAGGTTTATTCAAAACCAACAGGAAAAACCGATGTTTAACGTTGTAGTCCGAATCCACGCGGAGTTCATTGTAATTGTCTGCTGTAAGCGCAAGCAGCTATTGGGTAACGGAAGAATTTCGTTGCAAGATAATTGTCTACAATGACCAGAGCTGATGAACGTTCCAGTTTTATTCTATTTTCACCTTAATTCTCATTGCTGTACGCTTTATGCATTTAAAAATATTTGAAACAATAAAGATGTCTTGAGGTCAGGAAAAACCATTGAAACAATGTTGTTAATGTTAACTGTCTACGAAATACCTCATTCATTAGAAGCGGCATTGTATTAAGATAATTATTCTACAGTGTTTAAGCCATAGAATTAAATTAGGCTCACCCCAGTCACATAGTCGCCAAACTAATAGACACAGAAGCGTTAAAACAATAAGAATAGTTTTTGCTAAATTCTACTACATATTATTATTTTTATTTAGGTACAAAACCGGCGAACGCTTTTATAATACATGGGCATCTTGTGTTGCATCCTCTCTGATTTTGTTTTATCCTGCTTTAAAATTAACCTTCACTACGGATAAAGGCTCACCCTTCCTGCTTGATAAACATTTGCTGTGATATTTAGAGGGATATGTTGCATCAAATAAATGTTTCTGGAAGAGACATGTGTTTCTTGTAGGTGTAATTGCTACGATGAGGTTAGGGAAGTTCTCTGTTTATTGAGTTCTTGTCAAACACCCGGCACTTTCTCTTCAAGCGCTGATTATCTTTAACTACAGAGTCGTAAATCACAGAAATCTCAAGGCTGTTGTAGCTTTCTCTTGTTTGTTCTTCTTCGGTACGCATGTGCGTTTATATGTACGCAATCATTCATTGTTACCTTTTCCATCAGGCCATCTCTGTGGAGTTTAAACCGAATAAACTGAAATATTCACAACAATGTGTTAGAAATACAACTCCAACTATTATTCACTGTCAATATTATTTGCTTTGAGTCATCCTAAATTTTGCATATTTGTTTAATTTCAGCTGTTTCTAACAAACCCCATATGAAACTGGAATTTTATGCATATTTTGCCTGAGATGGAGATATCGAGAATTCACTGGAAATGTACTTTTTGAGATCCCTTAAAACTTAAGCTGATCTTCAGGTGTTTGAGCGGCATACTAAAGTCGGGTATGTTGCATTTACAAGACTTTCACTACACGCTATCGTTCATTTATTTAAATTTTCTTTAAAATAACAAAAGTCTATTTTTCTATATATTTCAGAAATTGCAGAAATGTAATTGAAATTGCTCATTTCGATGTATGAATAAGGATAAGAGGCTGAAGCGGTACTCAAGTCCTTAAAAAGTACATTACTATTTGCTGACTAGAATTCCATATCATTTTTATAACATCACGAGAAACAAAAAATGTTGAATTAACACTCATGACTTTGTTTAAAATCAAACAAACAGCAACAAATACCTCGGTAATGGTTAGTTCCACAAAAATGTTATTTCACATAAATTGTGCATTTTAATGATATATGTAAGTTTTATGTCTCCTGCAGTTTTTCATTTATTTAGAATTATCCAAAATTTATTAAAAATGGGGAAGACTTCACAGACTGTTCACAGAAAATTCAAGTTGTACACTTTATTGGTCATGCAAATATATAATGCATATAATATCTTAAGTAACATTTTTATTTTGCGAAAATAAAAAATAACAAAAATGTTTGTATTTCAAGTGAGTAAAAGAAAGAAGTCCAATAAATATAAAATTTAACACTTAAAGGTACATTTTAACGTTGAGAGGCGAACATTTTCAATGGATTCTTAGAAAAAAGGTCGTAAACAAGTTTTTTCTTTCTTTTCCGTCAAATATCTCTAATCAATTTTATTCAAATATTTGCGATATATACAAGATTTCGGCACACACATTGAGGGTCATTTCTCTCTCCAAACATTCGTTCTTATTTGTGTTTATTTTTTACCTATTAAGTAACGCACTTTTAAAGTTCAAGTGAGCATCTTGTTTATAATTTACTGATGCAAACGTAACCCACCTACTACTTGCTTTTTCATATTCATAGTTGATCCACAGAGTTACGTATTAAGCTACTGAGAATAATTTTAAAATTGCTAAGGAAATAAATTATAGGGATAGAAAAATTTGGTGACGTTTGCACATCAATCTATATAATGAAGATTCCCATATAACCTGAAATCCTTTTTCTGGAAGTCAATTTTGGATGATAAAAATTTTGACCTTACAGGCACTTAATAGTGAGTAATTAATTACCAATGTTTCATTTGTATTCATATACTCTGTCGTATTTAATAACCAAAAGCTTTTATTATAGTTTTTTATTTATTAAGCACCTAATAATCTTCGGACTTCCATTGCTCTAAGAAGTAAAATTTCTAGCATATTTTAACTTTGCTGTTGTATTCCAACCAAAATTTCTATGTGGAAATTAATACATGTGTGTAGTTGGATTTGGATGAATACCAAAACGGTACGTCTATAGCATCATTATTTATGTTCATGAAAACATGAAAAAGCATGAAATAAGGATGGCGAAGATTCCAAATAACCACGAAAAAAATTCTAGTTACATTTAATTTTCTCAAAATTGGCTATAAACATTTTGTTTAAAATGCGTTATGTTTGAGATATTTGTATGGCGAATAAGATATACGGTTTCCCTGATTAACCTGTGGATTTATTCACATCCTTATTGAATTTTATGTATATTAGGAACCATTGGAGATGAGAAAAAAAATGTAGAAATCATTAAAACATACATTTTATGTAAAATCAATGTGATTTTAGGGATATCGGTACCCAAAACATTTTTTGATTAATCTTTTGAGTTTTTCCTGATTGAACTATGATGAATCTGTGAAGTTTCTTTGGAAATACACAGTTTTCTTATTTATTTTTCCTAACATAACCCATTTTGTAATACAAAAATGTAAGGTTATTCCTTCCTTCCTTCTTTCTTTCTCTTCACACATTCAGTGAATCAAATTTATAGTATTTAACTTGGGATTTCTTGGTAAGTATTTATGTGAATAACGTAAGTTGAATAAACAAATTACTTTATATATGAAAATGTAAATTTGTAACGTAAAGTATGCCATACATGCCCCCCCCGCTTATTACGCACCTTATAATCTTAGATACACGTCCAGTGTCATAGCATGTAAATTTATTTGCCTATGTTATTCCTTATAAACAAATAAGATGGAGAGCAAGCTATAGGCTTTAGACACAAAGGGAAGAATTTGTATTCCTCTCTAGTCATTCTTTCCGCTTGTTTTAACAATTCCCTCTACTTCACGCATATAATATGCACTTCTAGTTGCCTCCTCCTCCTTCCGTCCCATTTAGCTTTCGCTTTCTCTTTTAATGAAATTCAGTGTTTCCTTGCACGGACTTCAAAGGGGGAGGGCAGCATTGTGAAATATTCCGCGAGAGGGCAGAACGCAAGGAAACGAAAATGTTAAGACGAGCATCGTTAAGTCAGAGAAACTTTTCTATTTCTTCCCTGCTACAACGCGCTGTTGTAAATTTTTACCTTCTTTCATTGTGATTGCATAATTAGCTTATAGGTCTTACATAATATACTAAAAAACTAATTCTCATTCTTTTTAAAAATGATATAAAACCTAATATTAAAACTAATGAAATGCGATACTATCGAGCACTTTGCTTGCAAAAATGGTAGCTGGAACAGATGAATTCATGCATAGGCTATAAAATACGCTTATCACAGTTTTTTATGTATTTAATGTTATATTTCAAAGTAAAGATTGGATTGGTAGTATTTGGCTCCTAAATGCTACAAAATAACTACAGTGACTCCAAAAAGTATTGTTTCCAATTAAAAAACTGTAACAGGAGAGAAAATTAATACTTTAGATACGTGTTACAAACAAATGGTATTACAATTATCTGTTCCGGTGATTTCAAAATTTTTCTTTTTATTGGCTTTATACCTTTTTTTAAACTTTTTCATGTGTGCTATTTAGAATATTGTTTCATTTGCATTAAGTAAAAATGTTTATAATGCCACGATTTAAACTGACAGTGAAACAAATTTGTGATGTCATTAATGAAGAATTCAAGTAAGAACAGTGATGCTGTCTAACTTTGGCACTTTTCTCCCTTGTCGGAGTAAATCTCGTTGGCACTGTAATTTCAGCTATTTATATCACAAAAGTTCACTCTTATAGTATATAACCAATAAAATACAAATGTTGTAAAATTATTTTATATCACACACATATCACTTTCATCTTTTGTTAGAAATAACTTCTTTATGTTTGCATTTGTTATTTTATTGCTTTAGATCTTGATAAGCTTCGTGTTCAGCAGCCTTCTGTTGAAGAAAGTAGAATTTTTCAATAATTTCTTTCACGTTTCTTCTATCTGCCATTAAGAAATATGATTTTCTCGCCGTTATTTTGGCTACTAAATATTTTCAAGTGGAGACAGGTATTTTCTAGAGTCACTGCATGTATAAAATTCACACTTTCACTTTAGTTTAATTATAAGTCGACAGAAGTTAATTTCAGAATCGAAAAGTTGTCAACAGTAACTAGCTCACAGAAGTAGAAATGCATATATCTATCATACCAGCAGTCATTGCAATAGTAGTAGTAGTAATAATAATAATAATAATAATAATAATAATAATAATACTAAATATAATTATACATTTCATTCTCTCTATCCACTCTCGTGGATATTGATATAACTCCTAAAAATAGTCCTACGAAAGCTTATTTTTCTACTTCATTATACTCTAGATACTCCTTTGCAGAAATAGTTTCCTTTCACATATCTTTGAAGGGACAAGGGGGATACAGAAAAGTGTATCGATAGTCAGATGTTTAAAACTGGGCCGCTGTTTGCTGGCCTAAAAATGCTGTACTCCTTCCACGATATCGAGAGAAACAACTGAAAAGCCAAAGTGCTTTAAAAAGTTAAGTATTGAACATGCGTACCAATCAGAACGGATATCTCGGAAATGGCTGATGCCACAAAAATGATTATTTGAAATAAATTGTGTGTTTTAAAGAGATGTACATTTTTCGTGCAGTGCCCGTTTTTTCTTATGGTTTACCAAGCATATAAAATTGCACAAAACTCCTTCCGAATGTAGAGGGCTTCGCACGATCTTCCCAGAAAGTTTAAATATACATTTTATTTGTCATTTAAGTATCTGTATCTTATGGTATGTTAATCAAAATCATTAGAGGCATTTTTGAGGAAATACCAAGCTTCGAACAAAATTTTCGATATAAAGGATAGTTTGGAGTAGGAGATTTTCTTGAAAATCTTTGTCTCATCTTTATAAGATGCTAAATCTAAGCAACAAGTACGTTTTTCTGCGTAAAAATCCTTAACATGGCTTCCTTCGGAAGGGAAGTAAAGCCGGTGGTCCTGTGTCGTAGGTTTACGGCACTAAAAGAACCTCAAGCCTGAAAAGGAGGCCTCTAAGCAAAATTACTGGTCTTTCACGCCCAATATAGAATGGGACGCTAAGGACCACAGCAGTTAAAGAGGTTCATAAATAAAACTCAATTTAATTTAACATGTACTTTCAGTGAAATCTCAACATCGAAATTTTTAGTGGAATACAATACTTTCCCTTGCCTATTATAGGTAGGTGGTAGAGAAAGTAAAACGTATTTTAAAAGGTTCTCTGTTAAATCATTAGTAATATTCATGGCTGTGATACTACAAAATAGTTGTGAACAATAAGAAAAAGAGTACCTCTTAACGTGCCTCAGAACTGCAGTGACATCCGTGTATTTACAAGAGTTCTAATAAACCCTTATAGATTATCATATAATATGCTTCATTGTCACTGTCCTATTATGCAGCATATAAAAACAGTGATAAAATTCTAAAAAAGTATTTCTAAAGTTGACGATGGAAAGAATCAATTCAAAATTATCGGTTATAAAGACAATCTAATTACTAAAATTCTAAAATGATAGTTTATAAGCAAATAGATCCGAGATGAAATGACTTTATATTATATTTTAATACTTCCGTGTATTATGAGGTGTATGTTATAAGTCTTGAAACTTTTACATTTGCCATAGAAAGCATGTGCATTTTCTCGAGAGTTGCCCTTAAGGTTATAAGCTGAATACCATCGTAACAAACGAAACAACCATTTGGATTTTAAAGTATAGAACATCAGAGTGCGTAGTTTGTACCCTTAACAACTGTTTCTATGTAAACAATTATTTTACACGTGGAATTAATCAGTACGGCTCGGCGTGTATGAAAAAAAATTAGTTACGTATTTGCCTTCCCCTCTTTTCCTTGCTCTATCTACTGAAAAAGATTGTTGGTAGATGGCATTACTTGTTAAATCATTTTACTGTGGTTATTTTGTATTTATATTACTTTAAATATAAAGTTTTAGGCTATAGTACTAAAATATTTAGCTCGACATAATCTGATCAATGAGAACAAGTGCTAAAAACATAACTCCAAATATCCAATATATAATAGGTTTGTGACGCGCAAGTTTCAAACGCGAGTTATGGAAGGTTGCCGCTTCAACAATTTCCTTTGGTATTCTTACCTTGGTGACTGATTGTATCAGGTCTTTGGTCTACATTACACAAGCGTTTAGTTTATAAAAATGAGTTGTTAATGATAAACAGAAGCTTATATCCAGGAATGTAAGTTACTGTCTGAATAGTCTCGTAAAGCATTGTATCCTTATCATCGACGGTTTATAAATAACCTCCTTAATATCACTGAACCAAAATAAGTGAACATATACTTTTAGGAAATATCAGTGCGCAGACGATAAAATGTGTACAAAAACAGACTTCTTTTTCTCATTGTTTGCACTTAAAATACTGAAATTTTGTCGCATCTAGACTCGCATACGAGCTAACGGGTGAAACTTTCCTCGTGGAAGACCTACTGCCGGCTACTCAATGAGCGGATTTAAAGAAGGAAAGACAACAAAGAGAAATGAAATACAGACGAATTCCACGCAAACGATGCGATAACCAACCCGAGCTGGACAGGGCCAAACAATAAGATCCGCAGTGCAGTAACAAGACTGGTTGTATATGGATATCACTACAAGCTCTGCAGAAGAACTGTCTATCAACGGAACGTATGTGCAAGCTATGTGACAAGCTGTGTGCAAGATACCATTTCCGTGAATGTGTAAAGAGAACAACAGCAGAGACCAAAACTAATGCACATGTGTGTATTTATTTTTTTTCTCTCTATTTTATTTTACGTCGCTTTAACTCCCTGGTCATATCGCGACACATCTGTTGGTGGATAATTCTTAGAACGATATGTGATGGACAGTTAGCCCGTAACCACTCACTCCGTCACGTGTCACAGAGACCTTAGTGCATAGCTACCGAATCTTCTGCTTCGTGCCGTGCAGACGGCATCAGGGTGCAGTCGTCCAGTCCAACCACCGCCCCCATATAAAGGCGGACAGTTAGCCTTCTAGGTCTCATCCCTGTAACCACCTGCTTTGTAATTATTATTATTATTATTATTATTATTATTATTATTATTATTATTATTATTATTATTATTATTATAAGATTTTAGGGGCTATGGTGTGAATCTATAGAACTCGCTGTCCTCATCGGAGTTCTTAAGGGAAGAAAATGACACATCATTTGGTGCTCGTCATTGCACGTTGTACCAATCTTAGTCAAGTTTCTTATGATGAAAGAAGGATACAGTGTGGCATCAGTATATCATCCAAATATTGATGATTCATGTAAATATAGTCAACATGTTCCCCTTTGTCTTTAAATTTCTCCATTGACTTTAGACAATGAAATTCCTCAGGGCTCGGTGCTAAGCGTCATTCTGCTTATAGTGTAATTTCCAGCTCCGAGCTCCAGTGAAGATCTGTTTGTTTGCAGATGATCTCAACATTTTTGTAAATGTCCATTATCAACAAGCCAGGAACGTTTACAGACAGCTCTACGTAATCTACTGAAACGAGCTATATTTACGGTTTCCACTCTGTTCTCTCAAAAGCAACTGCACAGTTTTCTTCAAATGTAGAAGCCCCTTGATAAACCCTGAACTCCTCCTAGGAAACCATAAAGTTTTCTCAATAAACACATTACGCATTCTTGGATTGCAGTTTGATCGCCGTTTAACCTGGATACCCCATCTGAAACTCGTCAAAGTTCGTTGTGAGCGATTACTCAACATTTTTAAGAACATTAACTTCTAAAATGTGGGGTGCTTCATATCTGTAAATGAAATTATTATTCGCACTAAGTTGGATCTCCGCATATATCTCCAGTACTTCAAGTCTCAAAATCTGACAGTGCTGCTAACACTGCACTAAGGACTACTTTAGGCGCCTTTATACCGAGAGAGCCAAAGACCTAAGAACCGGCTGCGCGGTATTTTTCCTGTTCGCTGTAATGGCACTCGTTACCGTCTGCGGCTATCATAGTATGGCGCGAAAATTACCATACAACATTTTAAAAACTACTTTTAAAGGCTTTACTTACCAACCTTATGCCGTTGTCCATACATTTTCGACACCTCCTTAGGAAACTATCCATCACTCACCGTAGTTCACATTGAGAGATGCTGGAAATTTCCTGGGCGATATTTTGTTTGAATTCTTCCAGAGTGTGTTGGTTTCTCTTATACACCTTATGTTTTAATTTACCCCAGAGATAGAAATCGCACGGTATTAGGTCGTGGGACCGAGGGAAGCCACAAATCTCTACTAATAACTCTGTCCTCAACTTTAAACTGTTCTCATCGAAATATAGGCCGTATGAGTTGTGGTAGAGTCTTGTTGAAAAAAGGTATAATCACACTCCCTGTCTGTTAATTCTCTAAAATAGAGGGGCAAAATCGTATTCACGTATGTAGAGGCGTCAACTGTTCACTCGAAAAAAAATTGGCCCTATAACTCTTTCTCTTTGTTTTGTCATAGAAGTGTACTTCATGAACAATATTAGGTTTTTCAGAAAGCTAATGGCGATTACTTTATGTATACACATATCCATAAATGTGGAACTAAGCCTTTTCCGACAAAAATATTAAATATGGGTGTGTTTTGCTATCGTATGCACTGCTGGGACTCCACTCACAAAATGTGCATGTGCCACAATTGTTTTAATGGTTTTAACTTCAATAATTTAGTAGCTTTTCGCACAGAACCATAAGAAATGCCTGTCTGTTGTGAAAGACGCCTTGGAGGGAAGTCTCCAAATGATGGCCGATGTCATCTTATGTTTCTTCGGTATGCTGACTTTTAGGTTTCTTAGACTGAACACTTCCTGTGATATAAAATTTATTATAAAGTATATGCATTGTTGTACGGCCTGGAAATTTTACACCCAGAAATCTTTCTGTAAATCGTATTTTCACTTGACGAGCTGACTGAGTTAACATATACAAATCATAAGGAATTATACGCTGCGCAGTAGAAAACATATGCTGAACCATAATATACTTTGTGACTAAATATAGGACAAAATAATAAATAACTCGTAATAACTGAATTACTCCATATCACTGTCAAATCAATACTGCAGAGCCAGAACAGAACAAAGCTGCGTCCGTAGCTTGGTCTTGATTGTAGCAGCAGCAGCAGCGCGGAATCCTGTGTCCGTACGCCCAGTGAAAAACACCGCGCATCGGTACTTAGTTCATCGGCTCTCTCGGTATTAGCCCGAATGAAAGCTTTCACTCCGTATTAGACACAATATTCACAACTTAATATGTATTACTAAAGTGTCCCTCCAACCGGATTCTTAATTCACTCCCATATATTCTGAAGGAACGCAACATATTACACCTAATGATAGACTATGTCTTATACCTCTGTCTATCAGGATTTCTAATCACCTACATTAAATAAATTTGACGATACCCCCATGAATCCTCTAGTTCCTGATGGTGCTCCCTTGAATTAAGGTAATTCGGTGATTGACACCCCCTTAGTAAAACATTGCAAATTTGAAACTACTAACCACAGTTATCTTAATTTAACAATGAAATTTTGGAACTTTTTGAAACAATGTATGTTGATGTCTCCAAACTAAGTCGAAGTAATGGCTGGGATGTAGTTTTCCCCAACGGCACCATGCTGGTTCGTTTATCTCAATGTCTCTCTGTACTTTCCTGTGAATTACTTGCCATCCGGTTCGCCTCAGAGCACATATATGAATCCAACGAACGCTACTACTATGTTATCTTCACAGATTCGACAAGCCCTTTGACGACATCTTAACAAAGATCTTCCTACAAATCCTTGGCCTCTTCCCTACAGACACACTACAACAGGGTAGTGTGACTTCTCATGTGGATCCCTTCACATACTGTTCTCTGTCAGCGAGAAGGCGGATGAAGTCGTAAAATAAACCGCGAGGCACCCGTTTGGCATAGGTAGCCTTTTGTTTCACATCATGACTTCATTAGATCTATCAAACGCAGCACCTATAAAAGTATACAATATTGAAAATTAACCTCGATCAGCAAACTCCATGCAGTTGGTTACAATTCCACGCACTCTATCTCAAAAGAATCATATTAAGCTCACGCCTACGCATTGGTCATTCCGACATTACTCACTTCCATCTTCTGTCACATGATACTCCACGTTAGTGCAACATTATCATATCGGTTACTGCAGTAGTACGCCGATCATCGCCAAACAGCGTGGTATTCCTCACTTCCTGTCAGCCTTGAGTGATCCTACGCTGACAGGTACAAAGCTTTCTGCAGTTCGTCAAAATTACCAGACTCTGTGATGCTATGTAACTAGGTTTCATTTCCTCATTTTTACTGTTGAGTCTTAAGCATATCACCTTAAGCATATCATAATATCACCTATGAATTTAAGGACTACAAGCAAGTCCAATAAAAAGCTGAGTTGAAAATTTAGATACACTAGAAAGTTAGTCCACTCTTTCGACAAATCTTATAAATATCATTATATGTTTAAAAAACCTGATTTCCAACAACCCGAATAGGTTTTCCTTAGCTGCACACGTGAGTGCTGACTAGGTATACATTTATCTGGGTAACCGTTTTTAGTTTACGCATGAATAATGAAAAGGGGACTTGAAGTTGGTCATTATCAAAAGAGAAGTCAGTCTAAGGCTACAGATCTATAATAAAGAAACCACTACAACTAAGTAATTTTCTAAATCTTAACCACCAGAATAGAAATATCTGTTATTGCTTAACGAAGTAACAAAACGGCTTTGACCATCCTTCACCGAAAAACTGATATTTTAGAAAGACCTCAGTTGCTTCACCTTTCACAATATTGACCATTACGCAGGCGATATTTACATTTGCAGGAGTTCAGTCGTATAACCTACTAAACTGAAGCGTAAAAAGAAAAATGTTGCAGACATTGCTGAGTAAAAACCTTACTGAAAAAGATATTTGAACTTTTGGCGATCTTAAACTAATACTACTGCAATTTCTTCCCCAGAATGCAAGATGTGATGTTCTCTAACTGATCATTTGTGGAAAATGTATAAAATGAAAATTGAAAAATCTCATATGCACTTGCCAGAAAAACTGAAGAAATTCGTTAAGCATTATTTTTATATCTCTCAACATCTTGACTGTCGTGTTGTTCGGTCGATAAGATAAAAACTGAGAGATTGGCGTTTTGAGGACGATGCACTGTGCACTGCTTTAACATCATTAATGGTCTGTTTCTTGCTGGAATTAAAGCAAATAGCACATGTAGTACACAGTAAGTTAAGATGTCATTAAGATTTACCTTGAGGATCCATGCAGTAGTAGGTACGCATATGTTCTCTTCTTCTGGGAGAACGGATTCATGAACTATAGCGGGAAATAAAACGCTTGCTCAGTGATGTACAACAGTTTCATAAATTACACCAAATAAACGTTCATTATTTTATCACCATCGATTTAAGTGGTTTTACAATCTTACAAATCCCTTTAATGTAATCATCTACATATATTATTTTTTTACTCTTATACTTCTGTGTAAAAGTTGGAGCTTATGACGTGTACACGAATTCTTTACAAAAATCTATTGGTTTATGCTTTATATACGAACTAAAATGTATCTTCAAGGAAATAAAAGTGCATTTGACAATATTATTTCACTTACGTATAACTGATCAATTCAGGAAGAAATTCTTGAATTCAACCAGTTATCTCAACCTTCTTTCATCCAAGTTTTATCGTGGAAGTCCCGAAACATAAACTTAGTAATGCACGAAAAAGTTTACGTTAATAACACCTATTTTCTCCTACTGCCTGAGTAACTGCTTTCAAATTTGTAAGCATACTTTCCTCATCTTGCTGATGTGAATGATTCAATACTTACATATTTGAGAAAGAATTCGACCTATCAGGAAATGTCATTAAGTATTCAGTTGCTACAAGTATGTCCAGTTCGTCTTACATTGGAATGAGATCAGGAACCTATGTGTAATATATATATACTCTCACTCCCTGGCTGATGCATCGGCTGATTAACGGAGTTAACTATATGTGGTTTGGCGATATCATCTAGAAGTGTGGCGTTTTCTACAATAACGTCTTGAAATGGCACCAAAACGTTGTTGATATCTCGGTACATCCTGGAGTTAATATTACAGCTATCAACGCAGAGTTCTGTACAGCCAATATCATTAAAGCACCGTCTCTGAGTTTTAAAATTGCTTGAATACAATGAGAAATGACAGAAGATTAGAACTGCCCAATTGGTACCTACACATATGTATACAACCGTGAGAAAGCGAATCGAATTAGACTCGTCTGTGCTAATATGGTTTATGATCGGATATTCCTCACGTCATGTAGTGTAGTGATCTGTCCATTGAAATTCCTCTCTGTATGTTCTATTTTAAGAGCTTGGAATCTCAACGGATGTCTAAAACATATTCCATATTAGAATAGAAGTCTCCCAGGAGTACAAAATAATATTACAACTGAGGCAGTTTGAAGACGCTTAAGATTGTCATTGAGCTGCTAGTCTGTCCTCTAAAGTAAATAAAAGTGTCACTGCCTGCAATACTTTCCTCTGTCCCCCGCTTCAGAATATTTCTTGTGCTGGTCCTGTAGCTCTCTGATTCCCAGGGAGCTGGCTAATGACACTTTGTGATAACTTTAACATTCCTGAAAAATCTACCAGTCGTAAGTCGGATTCAAGCATGCGTATTGCGCGGGAGGACTTCATTAAGTTTCTAACAGACGTATTAGAAATAGACATAATTTAGCTCTAGTTAGTAATTTTTCGGTAATGAATGTTATGTTATAAGTATATAAGATAGTCTTTGGAAAGACGAATTAAAACTACAAAAGCAAGGCTGCTGCATAGGCAGGGTTACAAGAAAGATTAAAACTTTATACCTGGTTTAATTTAAATATCATAGCCAAATTTTATTTCTTCTATACCCTTTCTTGAGGAGTATCAATGGAAACAAATTCTATAGTGAAATGCGAGTATCGCAAACATTTGTAAGACGTAAGGTGGAAGAAGCGCTCATATGTCAATACAGAGGTTTGAAAAAAATACAAAAAAATGTTTGACTTGATGTCACACAAGAACAAGTACCTAAACGTATATGAACCATATCATAAATTTGTAAAATTTACTTCATTTCACATTTGGTGGTAGTTTTAATACTCCTAGCCTACAAGATTTCGTATTTAAAATGCATGTTCGTGCGTGTACGTCCTTCTTCCAAAGAATGTTATTATTTAAAATGTTATACACCGGGGTGAGGCCGAAAGGTTTGCAGATAAATATTAAATTTAGTTGCCCCGGCATAAACATTGGGGGACGTTGACTCAGCGGCGCACAAAGAGATACCAAGAACTTGCTGCACAAACTAAAGTGGACGTGGGATATTTGTAAATAATACATATAAATTCACATTTAATTCTGGTTTATTATAATTAATAAGGTGCCCTTCATTGTACACAAAAGGTTACAGCAAACATTGAGGGAGATGCTTCAAGCACACACACGGCAACACGCACTCCTACATAAAAACCACACACTCAGAAGGCCTACTCTGTGGCCTACTGACGCTACTCACAGACCCACGCTATCATACAAAGAGGTCCTTCCCTCAACCCGCCTTCACTCCCCCTTGACTAGGAATTGGAGGGAAGTATGCCGCGCCGGACAAGAATTCAAAGTTACAAACGAAATAATTAGTTCAACATTATCATTGTACACAGCAATAATGTGTCCGATGCGACAATACATACACACACATAACCAATGTATTTGTAATATATTTCAAAGAATTTCAGATTACATAACTATCTTCATAAACCTCCTTACTATTTGAAGACCACACTTCAGCCTCTCCTCGATTATTTACACCAAAAGGCTTCTTCTTGTTGTACAAGCAGTCTCTTGATGAATATTGGGGATCTCGCATATCCTTTTTCTTTTGTTGAATAATACCTATTCAGTTCATTTGCATCATATCTCTTGTTCCTGAAAATGAATGGTACAAAAGTTTCTGTGTATGACAGGAGGTTTTCATCTGGGTTATATTGCATTTGGATATATTTTAAGCTCTAAAACTATGTCTCTTTGAGCAAGGTTTCTTCTTGAAGAATGTTGACAGTACTTCTGGCTATACTTTGATAAAAGTGCTAACGTTTAACAATAATAATGAAGAAGTGCTTCTTTGACATAACACCGTAACTTACAGATACTCCTTATTATGATTTCCTCGTACTTAATGGCAGTATTTATGAGCGGAAAATTCCTACCATATTGACAAAATAGTGCCCTGTACAGGAAATAAATGTCAGATATTAACATGATAGCCGCATTACAATAGGATACCATTGAGATTTTTAATTAAATAATCTGATATTCATGTAGAAATACAACAAAAAAAATACATATATATTCCATAGACTTCTAGACTCGAAATATCGATCTGAAATCTTCAGATAATACAGAAAATAAAATAGTAAACCATTTTCGATGATCTTCGGAAAAAAGAGCCCATGAGCCTATGAACCCTTCTTCCACCTAACACCTCACTGTTGTATTAATATGGAGTCATATTCCATTATTTTTTCTTCACACAAAATAGGTATGAAGCCCTTCAGCAGAGCAAATATCCCATTAGCAGTCGCCAACTGTTCATGTGGAATCTGCTAAAATTAACTTACGACAGTGAGATTTCTATATGGAATATTCTCGACGACACGTTCAAGTGATCTGCTCTCACCGTTCTTATTAAAATGACAGAAGAGTTGCTGTTTGTAAAAGCATGATTATTATGATTATAAAAGGGAAATGAGGACGCTGTCGAGAAGAGGAACCAGAGAAACAAAAAGGAAAGGCAAGGGAGAATTGAAGGGGGTGGGTCGTGAGGCAACGAGAAGGAATTTTAGGCTTTTCCCAAAGAGTGATGGATTTCTGTCGTTCTTCATTGTCTGGGCGTAAATTTTAATTAGGGCTTCTACTACCTCGCAACATCTTACAGTTTGTAACCACGTTTTGCATGCAACATTGTCTCAAAGACCAGTAACTGCAGTGTGACTAATTCCAAAATTTACTGCAATAACTAGCATTTCAATTCATTTTTTTTGTCATAGCATAATGACAGTACGAGAAATTGCATTTTGAAAGAAGCAGTGTACACAATATGCAGCTTTTATTACTTTCTTTACCACGTACATAGTAGGTAGAGAAGGTATTGCATTCCACCTAAAAATCCGATACCAAAGTTTCAACGGAATACATGTTTTGAGACCCTTCGAATCCAAAAAAAAGCAATTCTAGAAAAAGTGCCGTGTGTGTTTATTGAATAGTATAACTCAAAAACAAAAAGTCTAATAAATACCAAACTTTTTACACATTTTTTATTTTCTAAAACATGGCTCTAACGACTTTGATTGAAATACCATATATTAAAGATATTTACATTGAAAATAAAATGTATATCTTGAATTTTCCTGAAATAGCCTATAAATTCTTCTTCACTCGGAAGGAACTTTTTATAACCGTCTATAACTGGCAAACGTTACGTGATAGACGAAAATGCATTACACTAAAAATGAAGATCTCATAAAACACATAATTAATTTGTAAACTTTTTTGTGGTACAAGCCATTTCCGAGATATAGTTATTAATGTTTCGTATGTTCAATACTGGCCATTCTTTTAAAGTCCTGTTAACACTTAGGTATTTCTCGCGATTGCATGGAAACAGTATGGAATTTTAAGGCCAGCGCATAGCGTCCAGTTCTTAAATATTTGACTATCGCTGTTGCCTTTATATCTATAAAGAAATGTGTAATGCAGCTATTTCTGCAAAGGTTTATTGGATAAAAGTGTAGTAGATATCAAAATAAGCCTTATTAAGAATAGTTATTGTTCCCACTAATAAATGATAGAGGTTAGAGAAAGGCATGTGAGTGTATGACATCAGAATTTCAATTTGGGCTCGCTTTGCATCGTAACACCGTCGATTGACTCTACGTATTATTGACGCTATTAACACATACTACAAAAGAATGTTTCAAATATATTTTTCGGCTTCATGGATATTTAATATGTGACTATGAACTGCAAACTTAAGCAGTATGTTTTGCGTAGTTAAATAAAAATAAAATCATTGGAGAGAATAAATATCAATAACAGTAAGGATAGTACTAAATAAAACTGGAAAGCGAGTGTGACTGTAAATTTGTCGAAGGGTTGAGAGAGACAAGTCCATCAGCGGCCGGAAACGGGTGGTTTTCCCTCTATTGTTAGGTCTCCCGTTAGGTTGCTGGAACGCAGAGGTGTAGAAAAGGGTCAGTGTTCGCCAAAAGCGAGATAGCCTTAGGCATCCAATGAAAGAAGCTAGAAATCAGGTGATAGTGGAATAGGGAGATATAGAACGTTTGAAATAGAGAAACAGGAGATTTTAGAATACACACTTGGTCATGGTGGCTCCTGGGAGATGTTTGTTAGAAAATGTGTAGGAGAGTTTAGAATACACACTTGGCCGTGGTAGTTCGTGGGAGATAATTGTTAGAACATGGGTCGGCGAATAGGTGCGATGATGTGAAACGTAACAATAAGGAAAAGCGCGTGTGTGTGTTGAAGTAATAGCAGGAATCAAATGTTAAAAACGGTGACGGGGAAATAAACGAGTTGGAAAACAAAACAGTCGTATTCACCACCAACCCGAGATCCATGATCCATGCAAAAAAGCCTGAGTTAGTACCAAACCCGGGACCATTCCTACAAATCCCATACCGCCAAACAACCAGGAAATGCCTCTACAAATTGGCGTCCAACGTGGGGCCAAAATAGGTCAAATACTGCTACAAATATTATGCATGATTGATGAGCAATTTAATTGGAAGACAGTTGTAAAAGATGAATCGGGCAAATTTCCAAATATGGTAAATATTTCTAGTATGCCGTGTTCAGCTATTACACACGATACAAATATTTTATTCAACAGTCATTCCCAAATAACAAGAAAAAGGATTTCATACGGTTTTCCTTACAGTCTGTGTTACTATATATTTAGAAGGCTATCTGACGGTTTCGAGAAGTATATTAAAAATTTAGTAATCCAGACTTACAGAAATATTTCTGAGGCAATTAGAGAAGTTGCGAAATATCTGGGTTAATATTTTTATTTTAGCATTACTTTTACATACTCTTAAACATATGTTGTAAGATACTTTTCTTATTTAATATTTTCTTCATAGAGATTACGCTATGTTTGCGTTCTAAGTTACCTCTACTTTTGTCTTTGTTTCTTTTTTTCCTTAACTTCTTAGATGGCATGTTTAGGAACTAATCACAGATTAGATTAGAATAGCCTTCTGTACCAGTATCTTGTTTTTGTTGATGGTCAGCCTTAGAGTTTCCTACTGCTCAACTTGTTTTAGGTTTTTGTTACGAAGTAGGTTCATGAAAAGTGTGTGCCTCCGTGAAATTTACCTGGCTGGAAAAAACAAGACGAATCCTAGTAAGGTCGATCGGAATAAGAATTATCATCTTAGGTCCTCACCAATGGGAACTTATTATTTTATGAGTAAAGAATGTTATTTATGATATATTCATTGCGACATAAATTTACATATATAGTACATATTTGGATACGATATTGTGTTCCTAAAATTTTGTACGTCGAGTACACGATGTTGTTGGAAAGAGCTCTTCAGATCTATTAAAAGACGAACAATTAATGGGTGGAAGAGTTATTCATTTTGAAAATTTTATTTTAAAAATCAGCTTTAGAGGGTTTTAACTCTAGTGCTGGATACTCTCTATTCGGCATAGGTCATTAATTTTGAATAAATCTGCATAAATAAAACGTTGAAAAATAGATAACAACATCATGTGATGTAAAACAGGAGGAAAAAGGGTCATAAAAAATTCAGTCATGGACTCGTTCATGATCCATGAAAACAGCAGACATGAAACTGTACATAAATTTTCCAGGCCACAGAGGGATCGGCAGATGACTTATAAAAAGGACGGTGGATGGAACTGGCGGGCCGGAAAGAAGGTGGAGAGAAAAAGATGGCGGTTCGCGGTGAAAGGGGCGAAAAGTGATTGAAAGAGTCGGAGGGGATGAGGCTAAGAAGTGGGTGGAAAACGAGGGAGTGGCCCTTGTCTTTTGAAAATTACAGAAGGGAGTGGAGAAGACAGGAGAGGGGGTGGTGATGGATAAAAGTTGGAAAAGGAAGGGCGGTAATGAAGAAAAAGATGGCGCTCCCTCGTTCCGCGGGTGTAGCGAAGCGAATATTGTATGCGAGATTGACTTCTGTGTCTCAGACCTACTCTGCATCGTCTTGGCACCCGATATGTTCGTATCCCCAAAGCGCGAAGGATGTAAGGGGTCCCACTTACAAGAGAAAATAAGCTAACGTTTTTATGCTCTTCACTATTTAGCTAAGAAGGATCAAGTATTGCATTCGATGCAAAGATTTGAAACCAAGACTTCACAGCATATAAAATTTTTGAGGTCACCTGATTAAAAAAAAAAACTGATGTAATACCTTTACATGATTTTCTCTACACTCTATATTTATTAGTATGTGTACATATACATGTATGCAGTACATATTTCGTTAGAGATACAAAGAGAACGGTGATAGTCAAATGTTTAAGAACTGGACACTGTATCCTGGCCTTTAAAATTCCATACTGTTTCCATGCAATCGTGAGAAGCAATAAAAATCGATAGGAATTTAAAAGTATGACAAGCATTGAACAATACGTACATTTAATAACGTATATTTCAGAAATGAATTATGCCACAAAAAATTATTTTAAGTAAGTTGTGTGCTTTAAAGAGATCTACTTTTTCGGGTGGTACGGTTTTGTCTATGGCTTAAAGTTAACAATTTAAACAAGATTATACAAAATTCCTTCCAAATGAAGAGGACTTCCTAGGCTATCCCCAGAAAATTCAAGACAAACAGTTTAATTGTCATGTAAATATCTTTAATATATGGTACTTTAATAAAAATTGTTATAGTCATTTTTAAGAAAATCAACATTTTCGAGAAATGCTCCAAGTAAAGGGTAATTGAGGAGGGGAGTTTTGGAATTTATCCGACTTTTCGTTTTTGTTTTATGTTGTTCATAGTCACACAGACAGACCAGAGATAGACGCACAAACGGACCTGTTTCTAAAAATGCTTTATTTGGATTCAGGGCACCTCAAAGCATGTATTTCCGGTAAAATCTCGGTATCAATTTTTTGGTGGAGTGCAATACTTCCCCTGCTTACTATACGTAAGTAAAGTAAAATGTGTGTAAATCAGAGAAGATGGGGAGAAGGAGAATTTCATAAATCAAGAGTCTTATGCAGAAGGTAAAGTTTGAAGTTTTCATGTAATCCTTCCATCTCAACTACGCTTTACTTGAAATAAATTGTTTTCGGTATGTGTTATTCTGTCAATATATCTGAAATGGTTTTTGTTAAAATATCATGTTGTTCAAATATTGGTATGATTGTTTGATTTATTATTTCAATTCTATGTAAACAGTCTCTGAAGTCCTCATTCTTATTAAATGCTATACAATAGCAAAAACCTATCGTAAGAAAAATAGAAATCTCATCAATACACACCACCTGTTTCATTGTGATTATCTATTTTAGAAATGCTTATTCGTTGTTATACTGAGTGCGGAAGAACAATTGTAGAGTACAAAGACAGTACCAAAATCAAATCAAGTTTTGAGGTTAGGAACAAGCGGCCGCTGAGGCGCTTTTATTACGCTTCATGCGTCAACATTAGATCTATCATGTTAGAGTCTCCGATTGTGAAACCTGTTAGTGGTGTGTATCAGATATAGACAAAATTTACTCTTACACAGTACTAGCCACTGTTACTAGGTGTGTATGATGTTCAGAGTAGCATTTGTAGGGATGTGCCAAACAGTTAATTTCGAGTAACGGTTATAACTATCGCATCTACAGTGCGTAAACGGTTACATCTAACGGTTACCAGTAACGATTTGTTATTTGTGCCGGCCGTGGTCGCTGGAGTGAGTAGCTTCGGCGCTCCACCAAGCTGAGGGCCGCGGGTTCGAGTCTCGCCATGGGCAAAGATGTGTGTGTGTGTGTGTGTGTGTAATTGCGGTAATAAGCGGTAATGTAAAACAGTAACAATACAGCAGTAATAAACTGGGTAATAAGGGGAAGTTTAAAAAAAATTGTTTTTATGGTTATTACGTTTACAGTTACATTGTATTAACGTTTACCAGTAACGATTAGATGTAATTACTTTTCAGTATGAATGATATTGTTTGAGCTAAACGGCCCACGTATAATTTGCTACTAAAGAGCTTTAATTGTTTATTCATACGCATCTACACGCGATGTATAAAAACTCGTGCACCTATAATCCTATGTGAATAACCATCTTAATGCAATACATGTAGCTTTGCTGTCTAAGTGTTGATTAGCCTGTCATCTGTGGCCGGTGACCTGTACTATATCGATAAACAACACGCTGTAGTAAACAAATACGTACTTGCAACTCCGTGTGAGGATGACTCAAGTTGTAAAGGAATATTGAGGTAACTAGTTTCCGATAAGCGTTGCGAATGCCGCGCACATGCAGTGAATGGTGTCATTCCAGACTCGGTAGCCCTCTCGTTTCTTCAGTAACCGTTAACGCGATGACTAGTTGTAATCGTTACTATGGTAACCGTTACTTTATGGTAACCGTTACAATATAACCATTACTTTAGTTTCTGCTTTCCCTAGTCATTTGTGTTATGAAGCCTATTGACAGTTCGTGCACACTTGTGAGAGTTACATTTTATTTTGACTGGCAGACGTAGTTGTTTCATTAAGTATATTAATTTTGTCCATGCAGTGCTCCTATTATTATACTGCATCTACGACTCCATGCCCCTAACCTAAACATTCTTATCTTGGCACTGCAATTTACTGCAAATTATTTTTCCGCACCTGTCTTTTCAGTCTGAAGTTAACTTTGTGAACACATCTAATATGAAACATGTTTGAAAATATACAACTCCTCTTTATTCTTGCGGTATCTCATTTCTAACAAAAGTCGACTGTGATTTGAAAAGTTGAGCGTTGTTTAGCCATTTTATGGTTAAAATCTTGTATAAATCCTGTATTGAGCCACGTTAGAACTTTCTTAGTTCGAAATCACTTCTATGCAAACATTTAAACTAAACTGGATGGAAGAATCAACTGTTACATGGACTGTGTAATATAAAATTGATAGTGTGAATAATTTGTAATGGCACAGAAAGTAACTGTTGCTTATCTTATTTTTCTACATACTACTTAGTAGCAGCTCATATTCTTCAGAATTTTTAGCATTTCATCACCTCATCATATGTACAGATCATCTGCATCTAATGGATCCTAAGGAAAAGAATAAAACACTAATACCTTATATTCATACCCTGACCAGCATATTTTCTCCCAAGCCGTCTTTTCATTTGACTTACAAAGTAATGGGAGTTACCTGGCTGCCTTCTGAGAAGAGAAACCCAGAGGTGAAAATAAAACTTATCGGGCTCTCCGGATTAAAAGACAGGCACGCTTACCCACCCCTCGAACTTGGGTAATTTTAGGCTTAGCGACAAGTTAGAAGTAGTTGTAAAGAACTTCTTAAATCCCTTATATGACTGATTCTGGAAATGCATTGTAACATATGATAGGAAATGACTGTGTTCTAAGAAAATAAAGCAATGGGTGGTCTTTAAATGCACCAAGTAACAAAGGTTCTTCAAACTTGTTCTGGGCCAAAGGTGATGCACCAGCTGCGTTGAAATTTCGAGGTTGAATTTTATTTGAAGGTGGCTTAAAATGGTGATCCACGAGTTGCAAATGAGCAACTGGATTGCGTTGACGAAGTCGGAAAAGACACTGCCCCCTTTTAGTCCACCTAAAACACACTGTTTTGTCCACTGATCAAGATAGGCTCAACAAAATTCGGGGAATTCAAGGGGATAGAACTGTCGCTGTAGCCATCATGGGCCTTCAGACAAGATTGCTTGACGAAGGTGGTTCGATAATGTTTAAGCTCTCAGAAACATTTTTCCGGCAGCTTCAGCAATTTTAATTAATGTAACAATCATTTGTGAGTGCTAGCCGAAAGATGGGTGAAATCTATCACGGTGTTACTGGCTTAAAACATGAATAACTCTCGTAAACTTACTTCAATTCATATAATGTGTGTGATGTTAGCGATCACCAACGATTCTACAAAATTATCAGTTTCCGTTAGAGTGTGTAGTCTCGCAGAAATAAGAACATTGTTTATTTTAATTGTTTTTGTACTATAGACTTTTATAACTGAAAATAGTACAATCCAACAGTAATGGCTTTTAATTTTTTAGGGGTGAAATAACCAGCACCTACTGGTATATTGCAAAACGAAGTACTTTTATAAGCAATAAAGGCAAATCAGGTTTCCTAAACGATGTCACATAGAAAAATAAACATCTATATACCGAACCTAAGGTAAGGATTTATAAACGATATTAACATGCTCATCCGAAACCAGAGCAGACACTGTAAAAACAAAAAAATCAATGGAACTATCAGAAATGAAAACCCTAAGAAAAATATTGCGGATAACGAAACTTGATACAAGCAGGAACGAAGATACTACGGACAAGTGCAGAATAAAGAATATTGCGGAAAGGACAGGGAAAAGAAGATATAATGGACTGGTATAATATTTCAAGAATGGTATTTGATAGAATTGTAAAGATATCAAAAGATAATATTCCAAAAGGGGGAGGGGAGAAGCCCAAGAAGACCAAGGAAGAATGGAGCGATTCATACTCTAGATCAAGAGAAGAATCTTGGAGTTGTTAAAGATGGGTTCTAGGCATGGACAATTCTAGATCTGCAATCAAGTAGAAGTCTTTATAATGCATGATGTTGCGGCGGTATTTATGTTATATTTATTTATTTATTGAGCCCCACATTTGGGAGCCAATTTGCGATGGTAAATTTATAATGTTATTTGTGTATGTGTGTTTACTTCATGTGGTGAAGCCATTTTGTGACGTGATTCTTTGTTAGGTTTGTAGCTCCATCTGGTGTTAGCAATTTGCGGCAGTATTAGTTTTTGTTTGAAAGAATGTTACTTTTATTTTTATTTAATTTTGTTTCACTGCCCTCCGGCTAGCTATGATCTTTTTGGGTCGAGCACTTCTCTTTATACAGGTTGTGTAAACGGAAAGGAATCTTTTATCCAAAGATAACACTGATGAAGGAATTTGTTTTACACTTTTATTGTCGAAACACAGTCACTATCACATTTATACATTGATCTAGACACTCGCCAAACTGAAACTGTTATAACAACTTCTTACTGATCACTTTTAATCCACGTACTTCAACCTATTGTATAATTAACTTTACCACACTTGAGATTTTTCATAACTCTTATACGCGTAACTTGCGAATCAATAGCCGACGTGTAATATTTCTGCTGGACTGAAGGCGACGTGTATCATACAAATATTTTCGACGAACTGACGGACTGAATGCGTGTAGTGTACAAAGAATTTTGATGAACTGACGGGCTCTACCTCTAACCTAGCTCTTTTATACTCATACACCCCGATATGCCTAAAGATTATAACTGAACTGCAATTGGCTAATAAAACGCGCCAACATTAGCGTCTATTTTTATATCCAATGAAAATTATGAATACATATGCTCTAGGGAAATGTTCCAGCAATTTCTACAGAAAAACGCGCCAACATTACGTAACTTCCTCGTTTCCAATAATGATAAACAGCTCACCCCCTCGCTGCATTATTGCACGCTATTATTGTCAGTTTCAGTAAGGCAGTATAAACTTACTTCCCAACAATAATTACAATCAACAAACATCTCAAATCAATGTCACATAATAATGCATATTCATACTATAATCACTCTTTACATTTAAATAATTTGTGATACAAATTACTGCATCAATGTTGCTATGTCTGACAAGACTTGGACTATAGGCTATGTGTTCATTTCGCCAAGAGGGCTCTGTTTAAGACCCGCATTTTGTAGACTTCCGCTCACTAATACTAATTGCATGTGTTTTCAGACCAGTAATCCGGTGATATCACTTCCTCTAATCCTGCATTAAGGATAGTTATTGTTTGTTGAACAGATTAGGAACGGTTTATTACATTACTCAAAAGTATTTATAGACTTGATGTTTCCAGCAATTAACATTAAACTAAAAACTTAAAAGTATTTTTGAAGTTTTACATTTGGTATTTTTTCATTAATTTATCTTAAACATACGCTTTACGTTGAAACAAAAAACTTTATTGCACAAATTTTATGGTTATGCTTATTTTTGGAGTGATTCCAGGCATCCGTTTTCATGCCTGGTGCTTGCCCTTCCAAACCCGTGTAGGCTAAAGCTGTTAAGTTGAATCTGATTTGAAAAAGTAATTACCCAACAGAGTAACAAGAGCTCTATGGGTCCTCTTGGCTGAGCTACCATAGCCAGATACCCGAACGTATTTTGATGTTCTCTCACCTATTCGAGTATACCAGTGAAACTCCAAGCTTATTTCAGTCGCTCCTTGCAGTGACCTATGTTAATGCAGCTAGTGTGGTTAACCAGAAGCCTGTGTTACATTCACTTGACTTTCTCTACCCACTATCTTAATTTTTTTAAAGCCTGTACAAAATGCTCTTGCAAAAGCGTATTCTTATATCTACTTCAAGTTAAACATGATACATTAGATTAAAAGTTAAATTTAGGTTTATTTATGGACGCTCTTTAACTGCCGTGGTCCTTAGCGTCCCATTCTATATTGGGCGTGAAAGAGCGGTAATTTTGTTCAGAGGCCTCTTTATCAGGCTTGAGGTTCTTTTACGTGCCGTAAATCTATGACGCGGCACCGAAGGAAGCCATGCTAAGGATTTTTACGCCCGAAAAAAATCCATCGCCCTCCGCCGGTTTTGAACCCGCGACCTCGGGAACTAGCGGCTAGCATGGTAACCACTACACCACGAAGGACGATCAAACGTGATACATATTTGCATAAATAGTTGCATTACACATTTGTTATAGACACAGAGAAAACGGCGGTCCACAATTCTTGAAAATAGTGTCATTATATGCTGGTATTGAACTTCATGTTCTTTCCACGACTTCGCGACAACACTTTTAAAAAATTACAAAGGTATTGAACAATTCAAATCGATAATAAAGGATATTTAGAAATGGTTGAGGTCACAAAAAAATTATTTGAAATAAGCTGTGCTTCAAAGAGATCTACGTTTGCTGTGTAGTACGCCTTTATCATCTCTTATGTTTTACCTATTGCACAAAATTACACAAAATTCCTACCGAATAAAAGGGACCTTACAGGCTACTCCTAGAAAATATAGGATATGCATTTTGTCGTGTAAATGTCTTAATTATATGGAAGTTTCCAAATTGTTAGAACCATTTTTGAGAAAATGGAAGTTACGAAAACTTTTCCATGCCGTATCATTGATGTCCAATAGTTTTTAAAGTTAATGTCGAATTTAAATTCTCATCAATTAAATAAAGGATATGAAGAGAAGGTAGAGCAATAAAGATTAAAACTGAGCTCGAAGAATTGTTCAAAGGATTTCTAAATATTGACCATCTATTACATGGCGATCAAGGGTAGCTTTGGATGGAAGGATTTTTCTTGGAAGTCTCGTGTCGTATCTTTGAGAGATATTGATTTTAAATACTACCAAGTTTAATGTCTATTCGGCTTTATATTTTTTGCTTAGACGCTGTTTACACAGACACACATGGACCTTTGTCTAAGAATGCGTTTTTGTTTTCCTCAGGGGCTCTTAAAACATGTATTTCCTGTGAAATCTCGACATCGAATTTTTTGGATTAAATACAATATTTCCTCGTGCCTACTGTAGATGGGCAGAGAAATTTAAGGATACTTACAACACTGAAAAGTGTCAACTTGTCAGTTGTTTTTATTGTTGGATGTAATAATTTTATAGGATGAAACTTCTGAAGGAGTGTTTTATGGGGCTCCAGGACCTCCTCTAAGTTCATAAATAATATTGTGTTCCATCAGTGCTAATCACTGCAGTAAAACCCGTATTGGGCGTACCATTGTTTTGATACAGTTGAAATTACAGTTCACTACCTTGCTACATAAATACTTTCACTGCTGTATCTTGTATTATTGTTAAGATACCATTTAGAGGAAAGACTTCCTGGTCAACTCGCAGCAGTTAAATCCTGGGATGGAACCTGAAAAATGCTTCCTAAGTCTTTGTCACAACCGTGTCCTTAGAGAATAAAGAAATGCACGTGCATAATAACTCGTCCAGAAATACCGTGAGAGCAAGAAACTAAGACAAGATTAATTTGCCAGAACTAGTTTTCCTTATATTGAAACACAAACGATAGACAAAAGTCCTGGGGGGGCTATCGGACACAAATTGTGACCCTCCTGAAGACCGCTGGCCGGTGGGAAATACAAGTGTCCACAAGAGACACACGGAGTAACGGCCACAGGGATCCCATACCTGCATAAGGGACCTTTTCATTCCACCGGCCCATATAATGAATGGGAAAGGGGTACGTAAAGACATCAGCCTGGGACTAGTTATGTAAACCGGTTTGTAATCGATAAGAACTGATTCCACGTAACATCTTTAACGGTTCTTCAAATATGCATAGAGATAGTTGAACATCTTCCGGAATGAATTATTTACTGTACAAGAAGAAATCCCAGGGCTGGTTTTACAGTCCTGGGTAAATACTGCGCAGAGACATTTTCAATCTGATGTTAGAAAACACATCAGAAAGTCTGAAATGATACTGCATCTAAAGCAGTGGAACATTTCTTAGATGTCTACACTTGATATCCTGGTTGGTGGCATAGGTACTAAATCTTTAGCTCCTAAGGATTAGGTGACGCACCTATTCCTTAGGTTTATTCATGGTAAGTCAGGACACATACATAATCTACTCGCTGTTATTGCATTCCTGTTTTAGTTTTAAGGTTTTTCTTGACATTAAAAAAGTATTTCGATAAAGAAATTCTGATATCGAATTTTTGGGTCCAATGCCTCTACTTTAGTTAAATTATAAATAAGAAAACTTGATTTGTTATATTTACATGACTTTCTCTGCCTATTCTTTAACAAATTATTCTTACAAAAGCCAATTCTTCTATCTACTGTTTGTTAATCGTGATAAACATATGTAGAGATGGTTTTATTACATATTTCCATGCAATGGGTTTGGTAGGCATAAGTAGGCCTAAGTAGTAGTGAAATTTTTAAATAGTTTAATGCTGTGTAATGGCTTTGAAATTCCGTTATCTTTGCGTGATAAAAGGAAAGAAGAAAAAGAAGATAACGGCTTCCCATTTGAGAAAAGTATAAGTATTTGCAAATTCAAACCAATTACAAGGAATATCTCTGAAATAGGTAACACCACAAAAAATTATTTGAGCAAACTGTATGCTTTACCGAAATCTACATTTTTTGTGTACAAATATTTTGTCTGTCTCTTTATGATTTACCGGATATACTAAAGTCATTCAGAATGAAGAGCTCTTAAGAGGTTATTTCCACAAAATGCAACATATATATTTCACTTGTCATGAAAATACCTTTAGGATATGATGGTATTTTAGACAAATGTGTTAGACTTTTTGGGAAAATCAAATTTACGAAACATTTTTCATGTAAAGGATAGTTTCCTTGGAGGACGCTGAATTTAAATACCAAGTTTGGTATTTAACCAGCTTATCGTTTTTGAGTTATGGTGTTACACAAACAACTTTTTTAAAAGATGCATTTTTTATTTAGAAGACCTCAAAACATGTATTTTCAGTGAAATCTCGGTATCAAATTTTTTGGCGGAATGCAATACTTCCTTTACTTACTATAGGTAAGCAGCAGAGAAAGTAAAAAGCTGCTTACCTTTCTTATCTTATCAAACTTCTGGAATACACTTGTAAAACAGTGAGCAATATGACGAACGTTGACAACGCCATCCAGTGCAAATGTAGATACTTGCGAAAAGGGAGAAGTAGAGGGGACCAGAAGCGTCTTTTTGTAAGTGCACAGTGTCCCTTAATGCGCAGGAAGAACGTGTTACTCTTCCAGGACAGCCTCTCCCAAGGGATGTCTCCCACTTTATGGAGGGAAAGAGCTACTGAAATTGTGTCGTCCCTTCCTTCCAGTCTTAAGACATTAGGTCTTTGTTAACATGAAACTACCTCAGGGAGTTAAAACTCCACAGCTTGAAAGTGAATGTCAATAAATGTTATTAATTTGATGTCGAGGAAAAACGAGAAAGTGCTATTACTTTCACAGTTTTCTCTGCTTCCAGGTGTTGAATAGGTTTCTTTCCTAGAATATTCTAAACGACCCATTGGATAAATTTAAGGAAATATGTGCTTCAATAAGGAAGAAGAAGAAAATTTAAAACGCATAGCACCATAGAGGAATAAAATTTAAATAAAAAATATATGTGTTACTTTCGCATGACTTTCTGTACCCAGTCCTACAAAAGCCCGTCAATCTGTGTCACTGAGCGCTTAAAATAACACACGAGTAATCACCAGATTAGTACTAATTCTCAAGAAAGAGTGTCACGAATGTTACCACGAACGAATATGTGTCTGATTAGAATACACGCCCTTATATTAATTTAAGCTCCGCCAACATTTTACTCCCCTACCAACATCCCTTCATATACGCTCTCTAAGTATGCGTATGTGACACGGTTACTAGGTCGTACCTCCTCGACTCTCAGAATTTCACTACCTTTCTCTTTATCAGAATGTCTGTGTATGTGACTGTTCCAACGTACTGAACTTACAACCTAACTGCATTCCAAAAATATTTAAGTTATTGCTTTCGCTCCTCACGCTGTGCTAATGACTTTGGCTAACATAACTCGCATTATCTTTTCTTCGGACAAATCTTTCAACTCAAGCTTATTGTACTATACATAGGGTCGTCCTTGGTGGTGTAGTGATTACCATGCCAGCCTCTATTCCCAAGGTCGCAGGTTCAAACCTGGCGGAGGACGATAGATTTTTTTCGGTCTTAAAAATTCTTAGCATTGCTTCCTTCGGAAGGGAGTAAAGCCGCTGGTACCGTGTCGTAGATTTACGACACGTAAAAGAACCTCAAGCCTGATAAAGAGGCCTCTGAGCAAAATTACCGGTCTTTCACGCCCAATATAGAATGAGACACTAAGGACCACAGCGGTTAAAGAGCGTCCATAAATAAAACTCAATTTAATTTACTATACATAGGTTTCATATACAGACATTAGTTGTTGCAATTATTTCTTTATCTTACTATCATTTCGTTATTTAATTATTTACATCTTCCCGTCAACTGTATCACAGGTTTCTTCTAAATATGTATTTCCAGTGAAATATCGATATTGAACAGTTTCTTCAATGGAATACTTCCTCTACCTTAGGTACCTAAGCGGCAGAGAAAGTAAAATAGCAAAAGTGTTCTTGTGCTGAATAGCTTGCCAATCTGCAGTTCCTTTTGCTTTTGATTCTACTATTAAATGCTCTAGAAATAACATGGTTGGAGATTCTCACTAATTAAGATGCAGTGGTTCGCCCATATTTCTCACTATTTTGGGTTATAGCAGTCACTTGTTTTATTGCAGTATTCTTCTAGTTTCCAGCTGGGCTACCAAGATGCATTTATTTATATCTCTTTGGAATCTAGCCGGGAGCCACAAATTACATGTTACCCAGAGGCAGAATGATTTGTAGTTTTCTGTTCCCGCATTACAGTTATAGTCGTTTCTCACGGAGAAGTAACAAAATGCAGCTAGCCATAAAAAATAAATTAAACGACCTCCTCTGTGGCCTGCCTGTGAAGTTGTTGAAAGGCCCGTGCTCTGCAACTTAAGGAATGAACATCGTAAACGTTTACCTTAGAAAAGAGAGACACAAACAAATACTGTCATTTATTGAAACCTGTTTCCACTTTCCATTTCTGTTAATGTAACACGTAACACTTTAAAAAGTTGTTCCTTTTAATGTCGGTGTACAAATTAAATTGGTTACACGAACATGAGATCAAGACAGCTACGTATTTAATGTCTTTCTCCGGTATATTTCAACCTCCATGTAGACATACTCATCCGATTCTGGACTTAGTAAAGCAATAATTTAATGACCATGGGAAATAAAATTACAGAACTTTAAACAAGCCAAAAGCTGGAGAAACGATTCTTCTTCTTGTCCTACTGTTATACTGCTTTGCTATTTACAGTGTTTTATTTAAAGTGTTGCATTCATTATGGTAACAAGAAATTTTGAAAGTTGGAAAGCAAAAGAAAATATACGTATAACTCATTGAAGCATTTCATCTCGATACTTATTGATTATTTTTCCACATCACGATTTATGAGCTAAGGATGAAAAGCTGCTTCACGCTTGAAAAAGACATTGCTAGACCAAGACAATTTCACTGATTTCATTTCAGCTGAGCTAAGGATCTTCGGCTGAATTGATATCAGCTTGAATAATAGCAGGATATGCATATATTTATCTCAGTAATATACAATAAGTTCTTAAAAGTTATTTATTTTTTTCCATGTAAGTTGCTGAATCATACCTGTCCCGCATTAAACTTTTAACACCGAGCTTCAACCGAATCATTTTCCTAATTTATTTACTTTTATAAACCATTTTTCCTTTGTCCGCCCCATAAACTCTTCTAAAAACTTCATCTTCTGTTTATATTTTAAATTAAGAGCTTAATTTTTACAATGTATGTGTTGATATCTTCCTAAAACGTTTTAATATACTCTCTGTAAAACAGCTGCTTTTGGACTGTTAACACGCCGAAAAATAGTGCCTACTTTTGCGGAGTAGTCATGGAAACCTTTATTGATATAATAAACAAAATACAGACGACAGTGTCCAGTCGTATCAACTTTACAGAGTATTTGGACCATAGCGAGGAAGCTTTAGTGTCTTTGATATTCATATACGTAAGTCAGTATTACATCTTTGTTCACAAGAGAAACACCGTGTACCAATCTTAATATGCAGTACTAGGGCACCTGATGTATAGATAGTGGTGGTTGTTGCTACAAAAAAATGACTGCGGTAGAAAGTACCAACCTTATAAAGCTTAAGTCTGAACTTTTATGATGCTACGTCATTTAGTAATTGTTTGGCAGTCATTAATAGTGAACGCTCTCAGCAAATTTGTAAACATGGATAAAGCTGGCCATCGATGTGATACAATACTTTCTTTTGAAAGGTCCAACGAATATTGAAGTCGAGCTGGATTCTGCTCTGGGGGAGTCTACTACAGTAAAATATTGGGTTGCAGAGTTTAAGCGAGACCGTGGGAGCTGCCAAGACGAACATAGCAGTGGTCGACCAAATGAGGTGACCACGCCTGAAATTCTCAGGAAAATCTACAAAATTGTTTTGGATGACCGTCGACTGAAAGTGCGCGAGCTAGCAGACAACGTAGGCATTTCAAAAAGTGCTGTACATTGCATACTGACTGAAAATTTAGACATGAGAATCTATGTGCAAGATTGATGGGACGTTTACACACAATGGAACAAAAGCCGCACCATGAGGATGTTTCAGCGGAGTGTTTGGCGAAGTTTTGCTGCAATAAAGCAGAGTTTTTGTGTTAATTCATAACCATGGATGGAATATGGGTCCATCACCTCACACCTGAGACGAAAGAACAGTCAAAACAGTGAATTGAAAGGGGAGAATCGGCTCCAAAGAAGGTGAGACAGTTCCATTTGCAGGCAAGGTCATGGCGTGGAATGTGTGTGGAATAATTTTTATTGATTATCTTCAAAAACGAAAAGCAATCAATGGGGAGTATTATCAAACTTATTGTAGCATTTGAATGATGAAATCAAGCAGAAACTTTTGTTTCATCAAGACAATACATCTGTTCACACATCCATTATCGTCTTGGCCAAAATCAATGAGTTAAAGTTCGAAATGCTTCCTCATGCAGCCTATTCGCCAGATGTATCCCTCTCTGACTATTTCCTGTTTCCAAAGTTGAAGAAATAGCTTGGTGCTAAAAGACTTGCCAACAGTGAAGAGCTGGAGTCTGCAGTTGATGGCAATTTTGCAGAACTCGATGGTTCTCGGTATAAACAGGGTATCGAAGCTATTGAACACTGCTGGGAAAAGCGTATCGAGCTGAAAGAAGACTATGTAGAGAAATAAAGATTTTTTCCCCAAAATGTTTGTGTTCTTTTTGTTAGGTCGGGTACTTCTGGGACAGCCCTCGTATATTCCTTCTCAAACTGCTGCAGGATTTCGCTATCAGCAGCTTCAGTGCTTCTCGGGTTTTTTACCCATATTTTCAGTCAAAAGCTTGTTGTTTAGAAACGAGTGCACTGCCATATACATCTGTATCTCCTGTTGTTACGGTCAATATTCCTTGGTGGCGTAGATATGGTTCATAGCGTAGGATTCTGGCGGCTGCGAGAATGTATCAACAAACGGTTGACAATGGCTTTTATATTTATACAATACTTGTATTACATATTTATTTTATTTAATAAAATTTATAGAGCTTTTACTAACACTATTGTAAGCACCATGTACCTACGCGAAAGCTTTGGCGTACTTACATAAATAACTATCACCAAATTCCTAGTTGCCTTACATTCTAATATCTAAAGCAAATCATTTTCACTGCTCTACATAAAGGACATAATATGTATATGTTTATAACCTTTCTGTCTCTTCTTGAGCTAGACACACTTAGTCTAGTTCAAGCCCTTCCTCCTCTCCCTAGCTTATTACATATAACTACATTCTTCTCTCTGTACCAATAAAACTGTTCTTTAATTTGATACCGTAATTATCAACGGAATTATATAAATAATTAAATAAAGAAATAGCAGTAAGATATGAATAATTACAATAAATTATTTCCATATATTAAATTGGTGTATAATGCAACAAGCTTGAGTTGAAATGTTTGTCCAGAAAGCTGGAGGTAATTAGGCAGTCACGTTAGCCAGAGTCACTAAGGAGCCGAGAAGGAGCGAAAACATCAGCTTAAGGATTTCTGGAAACGCTGGAGGAATAATATGTAGGCGAGGCTAAAATTAATAAATGTTCGTGCATCTAGCTACGAGGTTACTGTTTCTCTGGTGCCACCAGCGGTATTTGCTAGTGTGATGTTTTAACCGCCCAGTGACGTGCTTGTATGAGTAGCGGCTAGGGTTAGGGATCTTGCCCGGTAAATATTTTAGCGACTCATAACAGGTTATGCTTCTAGTTACTTTTATTGCAGAAACAGTTATTTTCAACTGTAAAATTGATCCTGCAGACGTTAGCAGGTATAATAATTCAATTTTTATAGTTTCGAGTGCTGCAATTCAGATTCAACATATTTACTTTCTAACTGTCGGCAGCTCAATTCAAAAACTCAAATATTAGTTCACAATCAATTTAAACTGGCTTGTACTTCAGAATACATCTATGCCTACTCTGAGAGAAAATACTCATAGCTCTACCATTAGAGCAGTCGGCAGCAGAATCAACACCAAATATTGGAGATAACGGGAAAAGGTAGCAACTGCATTTCAGAATCAAATTGTCGCATCATCGCGACATCATATATTCTGCTTCAAATTGCCTATACAGTTCTCAATCTAATATCAGGACATTATTAAAAGTAGCTAATCATTGCACTATCGGTGATATCAAGGCGTCTTAAACTCAGTTGTGTTATTCATACATTGTCATGTGTAAATTACGGACGTTAGGCAAAATTCCTAACATTCGGGCAAAAGCTATGTAGATGTAATTATGTTTTAAGGTATTTTTAAGTCATAGAACCAGTTTTACTCTGTCTAATTTGCCTTTTTAAGGTATGTTTGCTTACTTGAATTATACATGCCAATTTTCTGCTTTTTAAATAAGCAAACGTTGCCTAAATTCATTCAACCATTGAAAAATTAACTTCACAGTATGGTAAATTTGGTACCAATGTTTTTCAACCGATGGAACAGTTTCGTTGCGTAAGAGTTGAGTTATCAATGAACACATATTAACAACAAAGCACAAATCTTTTAATATTTATTACAATCAATTGCTCAGCAGCGCTAAGTGCTATACAAATTGCAGATAAACTAAGAAATAAAATATCACTCTAAAGAATACAAGTTAATGGGATGTTCATTTTCGAGCCCCCAAATTGAACACAAGTCAATCAATGAGAAGAGTAACTAAGGAAACAAGTACCACACTATGTGTCCTTAAGGTAAGATCCTCTGGCCAGATCCTCTGGCAAGCGCGGCTTCAGTCGAGGCTCAGCACCTGTACGGCGTCCCAGTTCAAAGTTTGCATTACCAGGTATTCGAGGAAGGTCAGCAGAGAATTTGCAAGTTGTAGTAGAAATGTGCTCTTGGATGTCGGCGATTCCCAATTTATGGTGAAGTGTATTCTGGATGTGCCATGGGGCATTAACACATATACGCAATGCCTTATATTAGAACACCAGAAGCCGTTGGATCTTAGTAGGAGAAGCGCAACCTCATACAGGACTGGCATACGAGAAGTGGTTGCAGAATGCTCTTGTATAGCGGCAGAGTACAGTCAACTCGTAGAGAGGATTTGCAATTTAGAATCGGATAAAGCTTATGGAGAAAAGCTTATGGGGATGAGAATATGCCTGATTAGTTTAGTGTTGATGTGGGTATGCCACGTTAACCGATAGTCAAGATGAGCGCCCAGATATTTTACTGCTTGGTCAGAAGGCAATCATGGCATCTGCGTGTTATAGAGTTGAATATTTGATGGAGTATGAGGCGGCCTACATAAGGTGAAGAGCTTTATCTGACACTTACTGGGATTAAAGGCTAAACGCCAGCGAGAATCCAGTGAAGTAAAATTCCAGCGAAGTAAACATCACTGTATCGTCAGAAAACAATGCAGTATTTGTTGGTAGTGTAGCCACATCAGCAGTATATACTAGACTCTCGCTAATCCGGTCATTTCTTGCACATGTGGTTGCCGGATTAGCGGAAGTGTCGAATTATTGAGTGTGTCTGAAATTTAAACCTTAAGGACTACACTTTATTAAATCCAAAGATATATTCATTTTCATAGAAAACTTAGTCCTCGTGTGTGTGCATATACAGAAGTACCACTTACTATGAATTATGTCCGGAATTTTTAGTTGCCGCAATGATGCAGCTTCAGCACCCGCAGTGTGAAAAACCTTCATGCTCTCTCCTCTATGTCCGCTTCTTCATCACCATCATCATTACTTCCCTGCAGGCTTTTGATTAGTTCATCTGCTAAATTTTGGTCTATCTCGCAGCTTTCCTCACTCAGGCACTTAGTAACATCAACTTTATCAATTTCTGCTCCTCCCGGAAGCTTCTTCTGGAACATGTCAATGTCAAAGTGTCAGCGAATTGATTGATTCCGAATTGAGTGGCTCATTGCTACTGCTGAGTACCGGCTCCAACTCTGCATCAACAAATGGCTACACTTTTCTCCAACAGATATCTTCCTGGAATGCATTATGCAACAACCAGAAACATGTAGTACCGATGTAACGGTTGTACAGCGATTGCGTGATAAAGCATGCTCCCGTCGCCTATCATCAAATCAGGAGAGATCCAGTAGCTGAGAATGCTAAGGCATGGACTCATAAACAGGAGGTCTATGATTCAAATCCTGCCAGGACCTTCCTCCCTGATTGAGGTTTTCTTCAGGATTTACTCAGTCCTCCTAACTGGCAAAAACCAGGGAGTTATCCTAAAACTTAGGCCTGGAATAGTTCCTTCCCCAATTATCTCATGTATCATCAGTGTCCACCATTTGTGGTGCTATATGCAGTAACAATGGATGTTAAAACACTAGTAAAAATATCAAATGATGAATGATACTTTGTTGATTCGGCACTGAACAACCACATGTGGGCTGGATTACTAAGATGCCGGACTTCTGAGTGCCGAATTAGCGACAGTTTAGTGTACTGTAGAGAATTCGGGCAAGAATGCTACCCTGGGGCATACCAGATACTATTGTACGAGAAAGTACAGATGTGCTCTCGCTTCAAAGAGAGGTGATAAGATAGTAAGGCTACTGCGAAATAACTTCGCCACATCCAGCAAACAGTCCAGTTTTCATTAGATTTGTGTGACTCGTTAGTTAATATCGGCAGAGTCTAACAAAATAGCATTTGGGGTAAAGCGTATAAAAATGTATAATTTGTATAATTTTAATCAAAATATTGGTTATTAAATGTATTATGATTATGGCTTAAAATTTACAATATCTTTTTACGTTCTCAATTGCTTACCTATAGTAAGTAGAGGAAGTATTATTATATTCCATCCAAAAATTAGATATCGAGATTTCACGGAAATATAGTTTTGAGCTCCCTGAATCCTGAAAAAACACTTTTAGAAAAATATCAGGTGTATGTGTGTTTGCTAGTCTGTCTCCGTGAACAGCATAATTTAAAAATAAAGCCTCGGTTAAATACCAAATTTGCATTTAAGTTCAGTGTCTACCAATGATGTGACACAAATATTTTTCAAGAAAATCCTCCCACCCAAATTACCCCTTTACATGAAAAATGTTCGTTATTTTTTACTTCCTTATAACATTCCTCTTATTTTGTTTAAAATACCACATGTTTAAGATTTGTCATGGCAAATAAAATGTATTCTTGAATTTTCTGGGAAAAACCTGTGAAGTGCTTTTCATTCTTAATGGTTATTATATTACCTACTGAACCCTAAGAGTTAGATAAACTCTTGCTACGAAAAAAATAATCTCGTTAAAGCACACAATCATTTATTTAAGACCTTTCGAGAACCATTTTCGAGAACTTTGGAATGCTTAAGCTTTTTTCAAGTTGTGAGTCGCTATTCGTTTTCTCTTGTGGTCATACAAAGAGCATGCAGCTTCAAAGCATCACTCAGAGATCCACTTTTTAAAAATCTGACTTGCGTTAGCTTAGTGTATCCTTTTCTACCTACAACGAAATCTGTAAGGTTGTAGTGAAAGTTTATCCCGATTAACAAGACGTAAATAGGAGGATAAGTCTTTCTAAGAATAGTTTATAAAGAATGAGTAGAGAAAGTCATGTGAATACAACTCATACAATTTTTTAAATGTACGTTTTATTACCTTTTTGCCTACCTATTTTGATTGTAGATGCCTAAACATCTGGGCTGTAGTCATATTATTGCAGTAATCAGAAAAACCTCGAGCAAAATCCCCATTCACGTCTATTTTAAGTTCATTTCAACTTCCAATAAACATACGTTTAGAAATGTCACGAAGTAAGATTTAGGGTCCTCCTTTTGATTTAGCCGCATGATATTTTCCCCCAATTTGAAAATACGAACCCTGTAAAGTATTCAGTAGCGACAAGAAAAGTAGAGGCTTATTTTCTTATTCCTGGGCATTATCCGTTAGAATTAATGGTTTCGTGGTTGGAGCCAGTTTCATTCTTTATTCAAAAGAAGGCGCTGGCTGGCAGGAAGAAGCTAACCTATCATTTTTCGGTTTCCCCCATCATCAGCGCCACACGCAGAAATAGTGCCTTACTTCATCGAGTGATATTATTGTTGTCAGACGGACATGTCCTACAAAATGCTGCAAATTGCTGATAACACTCCTATTTGTTCACATCGATTTCTCTCTTGCTGCATTTGCGAATTGGTTACCATTCTGTAATAATATGGGAGAGGTACGAATGTAGCTCCTAGTCGGCTACCTGATTTTGCGAGTATTTTGTTTGACTGTATAATAATTTGAAAACCGTGACTACTTGCATTCTCATCGTTCATTTTTTTCCGCATGGTGGAGGAAATTAAAACCTCAAATGTTAAAGATTAACAGGAAATATAGGTCTGAATTTGCTTATATCGGTACTTAAGTCATTTTACTGTTTTGGGTTACTCATTTTACTTAACGCTGTCTCAAAACATTATGATTCTATGTAAAATTTGTTGTAAGAACCTAATAATCCTGAAAAGCTTTCTGGTTTAATATATCCGCATAATTTTTTTTAGCCACTATTGTTAATTTCTATACAGTCTACAATCTATTCCTATTTTTCTACATAATTTATGGCAGTCGAGATATGCATTTGCAAAAATAGTTATACATTTCACATTTTTGAAGTACGGAGATAAAGTAGGCTGAAAAGGTAGCCAAATATTTAAAAAGCAGATTTGATAAAATAAATAACAACGTATATTTCGAAAATTGTTGATGGCACAAAAAGATTATTTGAAATACCTATATTGCTCCCCGGTTTTTTGTGCAGTAGGGCTTTTTGTCTCTGATGATTAATCGGTTACATCAAAAATTCCAAAATTCATTCCGAATGAAGCTATTCACAAGCTATTCACAGAAAATTTAAGACATATACCTTATTAGTAAGATAAATATCTTAAATTTACAGTAATTTATGAAAATAGTTAAACAAATTTTTACAAAATAAAAAAATAACGAACAAATTTAATATAAAAGGCATTTTGGGTTGGGAGATTACATTAAAAATCGTCGTGTCCATCCTTGATAAACGTTGAATATAAATATCGAGTTTGAAATTTAACCGACATTTCGTTTTTGAGATATGCTGTTCACACGCACACACATATAAAAACGTACCATTTTCGAGAAATTAATTGTTTTAATCAATGTACCTCCAGCCAAGTATTTCAGTGGGGAATGTCGATATCGAATTTTTGAATGGAATACAGTATTTCTTGTGTGATACAGAAAATAAAAAAACAAAGCTCATAAAAATATAGAATTTTTGTCAAATAATTTATTTCCTTCTTTCTCTTTACATAGTAATCGTTGTTGTATCCGTGTATTTTCCAAAATTGAGTTTATAATGGAGAGTAATATAATGTAAAATGTTAAGAGAATGTGCTATTATTCTATACTTTTTCCCACTGAGTAGATTGTTAACAAAAGCTGACTTGTGATAATTTTTGTGTTTTTGTTCTTTTAACCGTTTTGCAGGCAAGTTAGTCTTTCCTTGCCACAGCTAGGCAAAAACTTTTTGGTGATTGATTTGAAGTGGATAGAGGAATCGTTTTCCTTTTATATTGTATTCACGAGACAATATAAAAGTGTAGTGATAAAGGTGCCAGTTTTGTATGTATGCTAATCGAATAATTTTGTATTCGACCACAAACATTCCAAATGAACTGAAAACGAGATTATATACATTGACAAGCAAAGAGGTATATTTTAGAAGTTGGATTTAATTGCCTAAGTGTTCGCGAAACAAACATGTTGCAGAAAAAGCCTAAGAAGGGAGTGTTGGAATAAATATGAATCAAAGCAGACCGCCTGTCATCAAAGAAATCGCTTCAGTAATCTATGAATAATGCATTATACTTTAATCTGATTCGCGTACAGTGAGTGTATAATGACTGAGATTTTGCATTGAAAGGATTAGGGAAGGAAATAGCGATGCAAAAAGTTTCTTTTATGAGAAGAGAAAATGCCCCTCTCACTTGTAGTGTAGTGTTATCGACTTGCATCGTTACTGCTTGATGCACTAACTGAAGAAGCAAATATCTAGACTGTGCTTGAGGAGGGCAGAGTTAGAGACGAGTTTAATTCGAAAAAGGAATTGAACTGAAGCTTTTGACTCCAGGGAAAGATAAAGGAAAGGCTAGGAGAATGGAGGGAGAAAACGAACGGAGTCTGGAAGGTTACATCCAGAGGTAGATGGGGAAGGAGTGAAGGAAAGTGAATAAATGGTGTTCGAAAAATAGAGAAAACTGGCAGCACGAGCAGGAAAGGAGGGTAAGAAAAGTAGAGAGCTGCTCTGCGCTGGAGTTAAATCCCTTGTGATTTTAATGGACTCAACTTTCCTGCGTCAAAGTTGACTATCTCCTATATAGCCATGGTTTTCAAACTCGGGTCGTAGGCCAAAGATGGCTCCTACAATCTGCTTAAGTAAGCAGTCAACAAGCACACTTTTCTGAAATGTAATAATTATTCCGGAAACCATTTCACGTATTTTTATTCGTGCCAATAGGAAAATTTCATTCTGAAAGTGTAAACACTTTACAGATTTTACTATTAACGTATGTTCCTATCTATTTGATAAAGGGGACCTTGATGTAGAATGTCGAAATTGTGATCTACTTAAGTAATTCCAATTTGTTTGAAAACAAGTGCAAAAGATCTCACGTGGTACACCCTCAGGACTTGTTCTATCCATTCCAGAGTCACATAATAAGTCTATTATGAATTAAAAGTAATCATTCTATACAAGTTTCGTTATTCGTGATATGAAATTGCCCAAAAACTATTTAAAATGTAACGTACAAAATATAGAAACAGCTTTCAGATATTTAATTAAAAGCAATGATGAATGAATTCAGAAGTTTTAGTAATGAGTTCTTGGGAAGGAAGGCATAAAGGAAGATTGAGACTTGCAAACGTTCCGTCAGATGGTGCAGTTACAGTTAATAAAATGTAAACGTACAGCAAAAGAGCGTCCAAGCAATGTAGTTTCCTGTTTGTAAAATATATGCGAGTTTTTTCTCTTACTTGTATTTGAAGGTAGCATCTCTTAATCTAGTGATCCCTTGATGGCATTTTCTGATATGAATGATCCGTTTTCTCAAGAAATATTGAAGATAGCTTAATGAAATTTTGATATGATAAAACCAATACCTGAATAATGTTTTGATCTATTTTAGTGTTAATAAGTCCCTTGGTTATGTTTTAGAAAATTAATTGCTGATGCATTTTAATAAAAATGTATGTGATAAAAAGTATCATATCTTCCTTAACAAATCACATCATTATAAAGATTATAATAGAAACTATGAAGGCATGCACTCGTACATTCTGTCAACATTTCAGTCTGATACATTAATTAGTTTCTGAGATAATGGGGTCATCAAAGCAGCAAATTTAACATTGGCGGAATAGGGCTTTTATCCCCGTTTAAATAATGTATATATTTCGTTTCAAGGTGATAAATTCACGTAACATGCATATACAAGCAATGATGTACCTTCAGCTTCTGGGTAGCTATAGATAAGTTATTCATGGCTTTGTTTAAATCAAAACATGACAATTATGACAAACATTTAGAACAATACCTTTAAATAAAGGAAACATCAGGATAATCTGCACTTCGAGATTTACAGCTAGAGTGAATGGAAAATCTATGTGTTGTAAACAAACACTATCACCACTATTTTGCAGCACGTTGTACTCTCTTTCATGCAAAGTATAATCTGTGAGCTTAATGCGGGCTTAAAACTTCTTTTAATATTAATGTCTACATTATCGCTTCTGCCATCTGCGTTTGCAATACTGACTAGTCGGCATAATTTTGAGCATTAAGTGACAGCTGTAGAGTTGTTATAAAAAGTCCATGCCTCTCGTATAGGAGATGGATAAAATTTGCAATAGCTTAAATCAAATTTAAAACTATTTTACGTTGTAGTAATAGTCAGCTAAGCTGAAGCATGTAATAATTAAATATACATTTTCATGTCCTGCACCTTAGCGTAGTGGGTTGGAATGTGGTACTGCGATTGCCAGACATGGAACGCGTGAGAGTTCAAGCCCACCACTCGTTATTTGCGCCTATATAATACATTTGGGGAGTTAAGAGTGATAGCAGTCTGTAGAGGAAGCATGCTACTGACCACTTCGTCTCCCCGTATCGTCTGGATAATCGTTCACCTTTGCCATGCGATGTGATAGTGAGGTCGGCAGTCGAGCTGGTAGGTCTAGGCCCATAAGGGCTGTAGTGCCACAGATTTAGCTTTTAAAAAAATCTTAAGCATAGATAACAATATAAAGGTGTTGTCAAAAATATTTGTTTTAATAAACTTTTTGGGACCCGCTTCATTACGAGCATCTTTAAGCTGCCTTTTAAAATCTACTTCCTGCAGCATGCCAGCTATTAGCTCTTTGGTAAGACATTTCACCTGTTTAAGCCAAAGAAACAGAATTTTGTTTACTTTCTCTGCCGCTTACCTATGTCTGTTAGAGACATGTGATGTCACAACCAAAAATTGGATATGGAGATTTCACTCGTGTGTGTCTGTGTGTGTGTGAGAAGAGAGAGAGAGAGAGAGAGAGAGAGAGAGAGAGAGAGCGGCATCAGAAAGCGATAAGTTGGATACCAAACGTGATATTTAAGTCCAACAACTTCCAAGCAAAATTTCATGACGCAGCTCCTACTCCAAATCAAACTACACTTCATATGGAAGGTGTAGCGGGGTTTAAAAAAGGAAAAAGGTGTAGTGATCGGTTCTTGGTGTAGATTTGGTAATTCGGAGGATTTATGTTGCTGCCGGCTATTCAGGTAGAGGAATATGGGTTCTGGAAACTCTTACCTCAGGGAGTGTGGATGGGAGATGAATGAAGCTCACTTTTCTCCTCTCAGATGGCCCATTTATTGAAGATCCACACTGTTGTCCTCACCCGAATACCCTTTCACACAAGACGCGATTTCTCCAGTCTTTCCCTGTTATTGTTTCCGTGCATTACCCTTACTTAAGTATTTTTCGAAGTTAAATACATTACAATGTTACTTTAATGACTTAACCATTAGTCATGTTCTAGCTACCCTTTTACTCACGTTTGCTTTAAACTAATTTTTCCCATACATAAATAAATATTCGTAGACACCTGCACTGTTTGCCTCTCTGATAAAATACTTTGAATTCCTACATCTATCTTATTCTCCCTCACTGCATAACACGGTGTGACCTTCGCTACCCTACGGTTCGACACAAAGTATTCATCTTCTCTCCCCTACGTTCTGACGCAAAGTCAACTTCTTTACCCTACGGTTCGACACGAAGTGATGCATCTTACACAGGTCTGAAAGTTACTCTCCGTCCTAGATAATTTTCTATTTCACGCCTCTCTTCTAGTTTCGATCTATCTTTTTGCTATGCACGTGACTTTTATTAACTCTCTGAATTTTTCTTCGTCTTCCATTGGCTCTTAATTTCGTCGTCCGAGCATCGTTCGCGTCTATCATTAACAACTTATGTTCTTTAGAGTGAATTTTCTGTGCGCTTGACTGAATTCGGTTTCCGGCCCGTTGTCTTCTCATACTGAGAGCTCTACTCGGTTCCTATTGTGACTTATCGCTTACTAATGTCTCTCTTCCTGTACGTTCCTAAATTTTCAAACTTTCACGGTTTTCGCCAAGTCTCTTCGTTCTCAAATACACGTTTTCTACATTTTATTTCACTTTCTGACTGTTAATTAATATCTAATCTTTACTTTATTTCTCTCGTTATGATTCTCTAATTCTTAATGTTCTCTTTTATTCTTCCCTCATATTGGTATTTCTTCCTTACTTTGATTAGATGCTTATTCTTATTATGGTTTATTATTTATTATTCATATTATTTGGGCGGATCTTATCACTTCAAAGAATATATTTTCATTTTTACTTTCTAAAAATATGTATAACATTTTGATTAAAAAATCATGTGTTCAAAATATTGACATCAGCAATAAAATGTATATATTGAATTTTCTGTGAATGGCGTGTGAAGATTCCTTCATTCTTATTCAGTGTAGTATTAAGTGTCAAACTATAAGAGATACACTTCATAACTTCAGAATAAATGTAGAAGTTATTAAAAAGTTGGTAGTTACAAATCGCACTGCTTAAGCAAATCTTAGCAATTCACTTGGGAGTAAATTATAGTAGTAAATTATAACACAAGGGGAAGTACGATTAACAGTACAGAGAAGAAGCTAAAGATTTGCATGTACTTAGTGGAAGGCTATTGTTAAAACAAACCTTTTATGCTCTTTATAAAGGTTAGTGAAAAACTATAAAACGGAATATTACATTTCAGAAGTATATTCTTTAATATATTGTAAACTTAAATCTAGCTACAGAAAATAACATAAACTTCTAATGTTGCAACATCTTTGCTTTGCATCAATTGCATATTTTAATAAATTCTACAGTTTTCTAGAACACGCTTTGGTGTTGTATATTCCAAACCAATATTTAAGAAATATGACATGAAAACAAATTTTGAGGAATTTAAATTGGTTTAGTGACTTTTTCCAGGCAAAAGGTTGCTTTGGGTTATAGTTCTGAATTAAGAATAATATTCAGCACTTCATCGAGTGTTCGTTTTTTTAAATTTTCAAACGATCGAAAATACATCCGTTTAGTTTCTATCCCTGGTGATACTTCACATAAACCATTCTAAAAAAAGTGTATCTTTTTAATCAGATATACAAAACCTTGGATTGGAATGTGAGGGGATGCGGCACTGATCAAGGGATGAGGATATTGTACCGACGCCCCACGAAGGGGGCGCACCCGGGAGAGAAGGATGAGGTGAAGGGAGACACCGGGCGCCCGGAACCAGGAATGTAGGCACAGCAGATATAGACGCCCAGCCATTCGGACAGGCAGACTGTCCGCCCCACATAGGGTCCAACGAGGCGGTGCTTATACCCCGGAATCAGCCGAAGACCGAGAATAGGAAAGATTCGCAGAGAGCATCCTTTTACTTGTCATGCTGCACCGAAACACCATCGCCGACGCTTCCACCCCTGAAATGGACCAAGCGGGGTGAAGGACGAATGACATGATTAATGGAGCGAAGTGGACAGACAGGATATTCGGGGGATGAAAGAAATCACTCCAGTCTGACGACCCGGTAAACCACCCCCCCCGAAAAAAAACCCATGGATCAGAGAGGGCAGTCGCGGGGATTGAACCTCGGACCTCCTGAATGCGGGTTACGGACGTTACCGCCTGAGCCATCCGCTCGGTTACATAATCCTACTACACGAAAAATTAAATCTCGTTAAAGCTCACAGTTTATTCAAATTTATACTTGTGGCATTAAACATTTCCGAGATATTCGCTGCTGTTGGTTTGAATTGTTTCAAATAAGTTAGTTGGTGGTAAAGAAAAGAGTACCTTAAAGGGCTTATTGTGAGTATTAATTTATTTTATATACAAGGTTTGCAGTTTAATAGACCTTATTTGTAACATGGCAATTTCTCTTGGTCTCGGAATGCATTTTCCAGTAAATTTTTTTTAAGTTCTAAGTACCAAGTTTTTGTTTCCACTGTTATATAATTCAAAGAGCATGGAATTTGAAAGTAGCATATAGAGACCCGTTTTTTACTTTCTCTACTGTTTACCTATAGTAAGTGGAGCAAGTATTGCATTTCAATTAAAACTTTGATACCAGATTCACCGAAAACACGCATTTTGAGGTCCTCTGGATAAAAAATAGGAATAGGAAAACGACCCGTGTGTAAATACGAAACTTTATTTAAGTTCAGCGTCTTCTAAGGATGCGATACGAGGTTTTCCAAGAAAATTCCCCACCCCAAACTTCTTTTTACATGGAAAAAATTATTCTTTATTTTCACAAAAATGGGTAACAATTTTGATTAAAAGCCTGCCACTTGTTTTAAGATATTTGCATGACAAATAAAATATATATCTCATATTTTCTGGGAATACCCTGTGAAGTTGTTTTCTTGTGAATGATTTTTTTATAACTCGTAATCTCTAAGAGATAGACAAAACCCTTCTACACAAAATATGGAGAGCTCGTTAAATCACACAATTTATGTCAAATAAATTTTTACGTGGCGTTAAACATTTCTGAGATACTCTTTATAAGTTGGAATGGCCAAATGCGTATGTAATTTTTCAAGTGCAAAATCGCCATTTTTTCCCGTGGGTAATCAAAGAATGTAATTTCAAAGTCGTCACAAAGCAACCCGTTCTTAATAGATTAGACTATCGCTTAAGTCTACTGCAATCCTTATTTCTCCATGTGCTACAAGGAAATAAGTAATAAAGCTATTTCTGCATATGTTTATCTCGAATAGGAATGAGTAAATAGAAGAAGAGGCTTTTGTAAGAATAATTTGTTGAAGAATGGGGGAAAAAGTCATGTGAATGCAACACATCACACTTTCAAACATTTGACTATCGTTTCAGCTTTCTTTATCTTGTACCTACAACGAAATGTGTAATGAAATTATTTCTGTTCTCCATTGATATGAAGTGGTTAAAAGTAAGTTTTGTAGCAATATTTTAATTAAAATAAACATAAATGGGTAGAAAATATCACGTGAATGTAACCCATAAGATTTTTAAGTAGTTGTTTCCAGTTCAGCTGAAAGCGCAAATGAAACTTTAATAGTTAACACTTGAGAGCGCATAGAGCTTTTACAAAACCCTAAAATGAGGTTTAGTGTTGGGGTGAAAAGAAAGGTGCGCGAGGCAGTTGTTTGTGGATTCTCTTCGAACTGAAGTGTACATGCGCAGTTTGCGAGTGCAGCACAAAAATTTAGTGGATAGCCGCATCAACCTCAGACATCTCTGAACAGAATTACTAACAGCCAGTGTTACCAATTGTCACAGTGGGTTATAGAAACTGTTAAGCATTATTTCCCTCCCTCATAAATCGTAAATAAGTTATGATTTATTCGCTGGCTGTGCCATAAATACTTAGCAACGGTTTCGAAAAAATATTTTGAGTGCAATATTCTAAAGATAAACACTTTAAGGGCTGTAATAATGCTTTAATAGAAAACCTCATAAGAATCAACTATTGGGTGGCTGTTGCTTATTTTCTGCTTTTCTGACAGATAAACAAGCGTTTTACAGCACTAAATTACAATAAAAAATTAGCTATCCTGTTTTCATTTGAAATGTGTTTGTTCAAGTACTATAAATCCAAAAATACCTTTAGAAAGACATTCTAGTGTCCGTCCGCGAACAAGTAAATATAAAATGAAAATTCAGAACTCGTACTTAGTTAATAGATAAGCTTTAAGAAAATTCTTTCACTAGAAACAAAATCTTACATGAGCAATGCTCGTTATTTTATCTAAAACCTCCCTTAAGATTTTGATTAAATATCATTGGTTGGAGATACTGGCGAATAAGCCTTGGGTATATCTCGAGTTTTCGGTAAGTGGCCTATGAAATACTTTCATTCTGTCTGAATTTTATATAAGTGCGAATCCATAAAAGACTAAAATCTACGAGGAATATGTAGGAATAGTTAAAATATACAGCACACGTGAAAGAAAATATTTTCCGGGATTCGTTATTTCTAAAATATTCACTAATTTTTGTTTGAACTTTCTAATACTTGAAGGAATATGGGTTCATGAGAGCATATAGGTGTCCCACGAAACTTTATCAATCGCTTGACGTGTACAATAGACAACATTCAGAAACATTACTTAACATAAGTTGCATATGTACTCTTCTGTTGATTTCTGATTGGGCTCAAAAGTTTGTTGGAACACATGACTGCAATACGCCGATGCGATCAAAGTTATAAGAAACGTATTTTTACTCCGAATCCTTCAGTGCACATGCTCACCCTATCAAAAAATGTTGGAATGCAATACGAGGACGCGTCAGGGTGAACCGGGACACATTTTCACTCAAAATGCTTACATTGTCAGAAAATGATCTTGGAACAAACCCATGAAGAAATATAGTTATTATATTGAATAGCTGAATTTGTGCTTCAGTATCTTACACACTCCTGTGTGTAATAAGCTGCATATTGAAAAATCTGACAAAAATGTATCGTCTTTAATAGATACACAAATAGGTATTTTTACCGATGATTTGAGAACAGCTTACGAAAAATATTGAAGAGAAAGTCATGTAATTCTTTAACATCAGATTTTTTTATAAAAGCTATTCCGAACTAAAAGTGGAGTAAAATACTTCAATTATTTGTTAAAATAAAACACCAGGTAAAGCAAAACTGCATGTTTCTTAAAAATCTAAAATACTTACAGAAACAGTCGGTAATATTTAAACATTAACGCTCTTTTTTCTTTAAATTTTACAAATAAACATTCAAGGTCTGTGGGCTACCGAGGGAAATCACTCGAATGCTTTTTTGTCTGAAAAGTACATTAATAATGACAGGACCCGCTCTTGCACACAGATTAATTTTGCCCCTCCCCCATTCACAGAGTTAGTAATCTTATAAAGTGACTGTCTAGGTATCACACAGTTATACTGTATTATAAGACCATACGTTTCTTTCATGTATTTATGCACGGAAATATGTTTTATTACGAAGTATGGATGTTCTTTGTGGTTAATTAATTTTGTTCATGACTTTAAAAACTACGACTGAATAAGCATATGAAAGGTATTGTTAATAGAAGCAGGTAGAATTAAATATAATAAACGCGCTTGGTCGAGAGCAAATTTTTACTAAATTAATTTCAATCTAAAGTTTTATAGCATTTATTAACATTATTATTATTATTATTATTATTATTATTATTATTATTATTATTATTATGTTATTGTTGTTATTATTATTATAATCGAAATATTTTAAAATGTAATAAATAGAGAAATTTAAATTAAAAATTAACTCGGTTATGCTTTATTAAAATGTTATTTAGATTCTAAAACACTTCGGGAAAAATAAAGCAAAATGTTAATAGGTAGAATAATTGAATGTTGGCTTCACTAAAGCTAGTTTCCAACTCCACTATATCCCTAATGATTATGCCTTTGTGGCAAATTGTTTATGTGCCTATACCTTAATTTGGTATAATTGTATTATAGTTTTACAAAGAAGTAATAAAGTGTTCCACATATGTGTGTATGTAATTTGTTTATTTTGACTGTACAATTTTTTTAATTTGCAGTCTGATATTTAAACGATTTCATACAAATACAAAGGAGAAAAAAATAGCCATTTTACAATATATGGAAAGGACTGAAATATTCGTGTTCACTCATTTTCTAGCAAACCTCAGGCCAGGTAATTAAATTAAAGATATAGCTAATTATGAATATTGATCAAATTTAAAATCTTGATATTTTCTCTGTCTTGACCAAATTAGCCCACAAGTAGCTTGTATCCGCTGATTGCGAACATAGGATTAGGTAGGCTGTCAGTTAACACAAGGGAATTATCTGAAGTTGGCACTGGAGATTAGAGGAGTTTTTAAAATTTAATTGCCAACCCAAATCATTGTTTTTTACATCCACATCCGTGTACTCGACTTACATGTTTCCACTTATAACCCAAGCTTCATTTGCTGGTAAGCTTCATTTGTCATGCTCTTCAAACACATTAATGAATTCAAGCATGTTGGTAGCGGTATACGCATAGACACTAGCGTAGAAGACACTAAGACACAAGTTTACTAACTCTTGTTTACACCATGTGTGTCCTACGTCAGTCCACTATAACAGTCTTGAATTAAAGGTTTTCTTTCAGTATCTAAAGAACACACTTGAAATATTCATCACTACCTTCACTCGTAAGTATTAATAACAACAACTAGGATATCCTTTCCGAGTCTGTTTTCCTGAGCAATGTTAATTACACCTCCGATGGCTTGTTAGGCCGATCTTGAGTGGGAGCAATTTGGAGGTTTTCCTAGTTCTGTGGGCTTTCATGGGCTCCAAAGTCAGGTTTACCCCCCAACTTTGCGATTAAAGTGTCGGCATCTTCTAGCCTTTGTCGTACGCACGACTCCTGCAAGGCAGCAGATGCAAGAGGCAGATGCAGATTGCTACAAAGATTTATGAGAACACCACAACAGTATAATATGAAGGTTTCAACGGAAAAAATAAAATGTATATGTATATCTAAAGAACATAATAAGGTGCAAATTAGAAACCAAAGGCAAAATCGTTGAGCAAGTAATGCAGTTTAAATATTTGGGAGTAATTGCATCAAACTGTCGAAATATAATTGAATAAGTTAGTCAATAAGCTTGCATAGCAGCAAAAACATCAGGCTATTTACTAGATATTTGGAAGAACAAATGTTTTATCACTGAAAGTAAAACACAAATTTTTATAAAACTATAACAATACCTCTAATGTGTGGAACAAGGGCGGAAAGCAGCAAAACTGAACAGTCACTCAGAACAACACAAATGAATACACTAAAACAAGAATGGACAGAATAAAGAATCAGGATATAAGAAGAGATCATGATATAACGGATATAATAAAATGTGTAAAATAATAGAAATAAAGAAGGAAGGAAAGTAATATTGGAATGAGCATGTTGCCAGAGCAGAGCAAACAAGATCGATTAAAATAGCACAAGACCAACGACCAGCAAGTAGGAGTACCCGGAGGCCACTAAAAAGATGGTTAGAAGGATATTTTCATTGCTATCAGATTCTGCATGAGGACAAACAGGCTTAGTCTAAAAAAACAATAAAACAACAAAAAGAAGAAGAAGAAGAGATTCAGCAATTAGTTGCTCTCTTTGTTTATCCCATAGAGAAGAGGGGTTTCGACCACAGTACAACAGTTTCTGCAATCCCTTATTCATATCCTCAAAAGCGTTACTTTAGTACTGTCTATGTACAATTTTCTACACATTGTTTTTCCGCACCCTGTATAAGTGAATTTTACTCCTAAGGAATCTCTTGTGAGTACTACACATGGTGTATATGTATATGCATACATTATGTATAATTTTTTTCTACGTACATTCATGATCTCGAGGAATATTATCGAAAAACTCAGCAAATAATTTCTAGAAGCTTGAGTTCCCAGTTCTATTGTATTCTTCAGCGTGTAAATGTCCTATTTAGTTAGGTTTACATCCAGTAGACAGCTGCTTTCTGCGAAATAAGCACTTTATGAGAAATCAAACTTACCTGTCGTTAGATTATTATAAAATCTTGCTTATCTAATATCTCCTGCCGAGCTATATGCCATGACGAACCAATCACTGTGCTGACCCTGGCGCATCTCGGTGACTGCGGTTTGCAGTAACAGTCAAAAGAAGCCCAAAGAATAGCTAGGCGTGATTTTTGACACTTGAAGAGACCTAAACAACAATGCATATGATGTTGATTGCTGTTACTAGATTCAATGGCTAGGGACAGGCAGAATATGAAATTCCACATTCTAAACCATGATTGCTATCATTATTCGAAGAAGCGTTTTTACGTTTTGCTATGCATAGAATTCAGTGCTCCTGACAAAATGTTTCATATTACATAAACTTGGGTAAAATCCTTATATTTAATGAAAAGCTAACATTTTCATATTGTAAGATTTATGATTTTACCTTTCCAAGAAACGCGTCTTGAAAAGCCTGCACCACCATACCCATAAGTCGGGTGTGGTTGAGAAAATGTAGCGTTTCCTCTTGAAGTATTCTTATTTTCGCGAACCGGTGCTTTTAGTGGCATGTTGTAATTAGCTTTAAGCAAGGACAAGCCAAGGAGTAACGTCTCCTTTTGATCTAAATTTAAGGTTCTACTGTTGACTAAGGGTTCTATGTTGTATTTCATGTGATACTGTATTATTAAATATGGGCAAAAATCTAAAAAGGAGTTTGTTAAACGAATGAAGCCAATCTTAAACAATATGTTTTGGCTTTAAAATACATATTTCATAATGTTTTAGAACTTTTGTCTTCATATTTTAAATTTTAGCAAGGAAGATCATGTTTTGGCAAATTATTCTGCATATTTTGCCCGTATCTTCTGACGACATGTAGTTCTGAAAAGGTACAATCAGACGACTGAGAAATTCAATGTTATAGCCGGGATTTGAACCACGGATGTTCCGGTTGCTCTAACCAACTGAGTTACCATGGCAAGATGTCGGTACGACATAAAATTCCCACAACTGACTCGCATCAGTGCGTTATTTGAAAGTAAATTATTCTTTATTTTAGGTTTAAAAAATGTAGAGTCGTTACGCTTCTAAGCGTAATGTTTTATAGACAACATAAAATCGAAGCATTTATAGCTGCGCTCTCGGTGCTTCAAGAGATTTATCTCCGCAAGTTATGCACAAATAAAAATAAAAATGCATCAAACAACAATATAGCACGGAAAAATCAATTAAAAATAAGAGCATTAATATACGAAATAAGTAGAGGCATGTTCATTAATTATAACAATTTTATTGACAGTCACGTGATATGTTTTGCAGTGCTGTTGATGGTTTTCCCGTTCGATGCCCCGGAGGACCAAACCTGACGTTGTAATTATTCCGGAGTACGAACGTGGATAGAATGAGACTGGGTACAATAGGGGAATAAGCCAGATAATATTTTACACAACTAAAAATAACACATATAACAATGTATGACTGTATGGCGTTCGATCCTCGGGGAGAGCACCAATTATTAGCCTTGGGCGCGTTCTGCTGTTAAAATAACTTGTTATTTTAAACATTGCCGCATGCATGATACGGGCTGAAACCTGTTTTCCTTTTCTTTTCAATTACGTTATACGGTGATGTAATGGGAATCTGTAAACTGTTACTGCTGTCTATCATCCTTATAAGGGATATTAACTTCCTTTTAGACTCCTGATAGAACGTTCAACACTTCAGCTCTCTTCAACACTAGAGCTATACAAAGAATCGCAAAATCAAGGATATTTTAATAAGCCAATTATTTACGAAAAACACCATTTCGGGAAAATATAAATAAAAATCTACTATTTATAGGTTTTTACATAAACGTTACTTAGAACATATAGTTTGTGTACATAACATTATAACTCAAAATTATATACCTCATCTTTTTTATAATAATAGTAATCTCTATGAACGCTACTTATTTCTTAAAAGATTTAACACCTACAAAGCATTACTGCTTTCTTTAAGCTTTGTCCAAGATAGACGAAGTATTGCAATTGAATAGAAAAATTCAATATCGGGATTTCGCTCGGAAAAAAGTTAAGGTATTTGAATAATTATAATAATAATAATAATAATAATAATAATAATAATAATAATAATAATAATAATAGTTTAAACAGAAAGTTATTTCTGTCTCTCTCCCAATTGGTGAGTGTGTATTTGCGTAAGAGAGAGAGAGAGAGAGAGAGAGAGAAATAAAGGGGGAATAGAGAAACAGAGAGTGTGAGAGGGAGAGCGGTGCATAACCCAGAAAAGAAGAGGAGAATATGTAAAAAAATAGAAGTGTTACTTTTTTATTTTCTGCTCAAAAAGGGGGGAATAAACAAGGACAAGTAAACAGCTGTAACTAACTAAGGAGGTTCTGGGCTTATTTCACCCAAGGCTGCTTCAAGGGTTTGTCGCTCTTCAGACAAATTAAGGATTTTGAGATAGTTTTTTTTGGGAAGAGAGAAGACGGCAGTTTCCTCTTTTTTTTAACAGCTGTAATACAGCGCGTTCCTTACATTGCCGGACCGAGGATCGCGCATATGTGTGCTCTGCGCACGGTCTATTACACTGGGAGATTTTCTGCCCTAAAACCCCTGCGTTACTTATAAATAGTAACATGCACTATAATGAACATTAACCTTGTTATAGATTACTCGTCATCACGAGTTTGTAATTCATGTACTATAATTGCTCTGTAAGGTTTCAATTTTAAAAGTTTAGCAGCTCTGCGAACTGAGGTTTTAGAAACATCTACTTGCTGTGCAACATGCCTTAGACACTTTTTTGGGAAGTATTTGAATAATGTACCAATTTCGTCACTTTCCTCCCTGTGTTAGAACATTTCTTTTTCGCTTCTTAGGTTTAGCGATCCCGTTGTCCTAAACTTATTAACCAAACATCTGACACTATCTTTATTTGGAACTGGAATACCAGGATATTTCTTCTAAAGTTGTCTATACACCTGTCTACATGATGCGGTTTTTACATATGTATCTACATAAATTTTTTTGTTTAAAAGTGAATTTTTGAGTTGGCGTTACAATGGACTAATAAGAATAATCTAATGTAATTCACACATAACGTACATGTATTGAATAAACTTTCACTTTTGAGGTGCACAATGAACAAACACTAGTCTTTACAGCTCGAACTGAAGGAAAAAACTGACACGGATATACCACAGCTGATAAACATGGCCTTGAGCGGTTCATTCATCTTAGTGCGCTATGAAATATACTGAGTTCACTGCAGTACAAGCGAACTGCGCATATACTCGAACTATGGCCCACCTATAAATGAAACGCACCGTAGGTGCATGATTTAGAAATTTTTTGTAATCATTTGCTTTTAAGCTGACAAATGTGTTGCTGGAAGACTTCAATTTCAAAGGTATAACTGCAAAAATATCGTTCTAATGATAGCTTTTTAGATAACTAATGCAGCTTGATAAAATAATTTTTACTATTTTTAGCATAGCTTGAAAGGTATCAACAGAAACAGTAAATGAAATTATTGCCTCTCCTATGTAAGACGCAGTATCTCTTAACTATCCTGAAGCTACAAACAATTGACCTTCACCTCTTCGCAGGGGATCCTCATAAATCTGAGTTTAGGAATTCTTATTTCATCCGCCCATTTGAATCCTGGACTGCGTGAAATTACACAGCAATGCGGTGTCCTCCATTTCTTTAAGACTACTTTATCATTCCCTACGTCATAACATTATCTTGATTTATGTTTTTATTTTCCTTAACGAAGCACTTTGGGCAAGACTATAATATTTTCCAACCCCCATCCTCGCCAAAGAAAAATGCAAGGAAAGACGAAGCAGGAGAGAAGGTAAAGAAGAAGAAGAAAATAATTTTGTCTCATATTCCGAAATAATTACTCTTTCCCCTTACCTCCTCCCCTTGCAAGAAAATTCCCCCGAGCGGAAGAAGAGACCCGCCATGTTTTTTGCTCTAACAACCCCCCCCCCACCTTATTCCGCTTTCGCCTCGGAGAAAAGAGGGCCCAAGGAAGAAGTAGGAGGTTTTCACTTTTCCATCTCTTCTTGTGTAAATTCCTAAAAGACAAGAAAGGGTAGCCGATATGCTTTGCTTTCTGTTTCGATAGAAACTGTTTTACTGGTGCGTTACGAAATCTAAGAAAAATATCTTTTGTTTTCAGAGATCATAAACACGAGAGAGGTATTACCAGCGAAACGCAAATAGCAAATAAAGTGAAGGAATAAAAAAATTCTGTGTGTGTGGCGCATTCACATGACTTTCTCTACTGTTATCCCTAAGGTAATTTAATAATTATTAAACAATTAAATGTGCATCATTTAACTACTTATAATATTAAATTTAAAGAACAGCTACCTTATATTCTAAGCATACAAATTAAATAAATTTCATAATAATAAAAAATTAATTCTTAACTCAATTAATCCTTACAAATATGAAAGTCCCTTCTACAAATTTCTTTCGCAAAAGCATATTATTCTTTTTAATCCAGATAAACCTTCAACTCACATTTATGCATTTTGTGATAGCATACAGTAGGTAAAGCGGTCAGATTTTTAAACAGATTGTTTCTATGCGATGTCTTTGAAAGTCCATGCGCTTTGCACCACCACGAGAGGGGGGGGAATAAAGACTTCCCAATTAAGAGAAATATATTTTTAAATTCAAAGTAATAAGAAATATCTTGGAAGTAATGAACGCCATACAAATGAATATGACATAAATTGTGTACTTTAACGAGATCTACAGCTTTTATTTAGTAAGACTGTCTCTATCTCTTACGGCTTACCAATTATACAAAAGTTATTCCCAATGAAAAGGATTTCAGAGTCTATTCTCAGAAAGTTCAAGGCGCACATTTCATATGGTATTAAACACATGGTGTTTTAATTAAAATCTATAATGTCATTTTTGAAAAATCAACATTTTCGAAAAATGTTCTTTCTAATGGGTAATTTAGTGTGGGGGGTATTCTTTAAAATCTTCTTGTTGTATCCTTGGAATATGGTGAGCTTAAATATAAATTCGGCATTTAACCGAATTTTTGTTTTTGAGTTATGCTATTCACATAGACACACACACATATACAGAACTTTGTTGGATGCAGGGGGTCTCAAAATATGCCTCGAATCTTTGGGTGGAATGTATTACTTCCTCTACTTTTTAAACTTATTTGTGGTGGTAGCTTTTCAAAGAATCCAGAGTTGAGTATCGTGACCATATACGACTTGCTGACATTCAGATGGTTCTCTTTGCAGCGGTTTACGATCATAGAAACTGGACCAATGAACCAGTGTTGGAAAGTTCACTCATGCCCTTTGTCATGGTGAAGAAAGTGAGAGCTAGGACAAATATCCATTGAGCGCAGAATCAACGTAACTACCATTCTATCTAGCGCACGTCGTACTGAATTCACGGACCCTGGGCTGTACAGTCGACAGTCAGTAGTTCGCTTGCTTTACTGGCATGGTAGAGTTGCTCTGTGTTTCTGTTTTGTTCTACCCTGACAAGTTTTAGATTAGTAGTGGCACCCTCTTCCTCTCGCCGCACTGTCGAAACAAACCTGCATCGTGCACACATTGTAAGCCAAAGTATATTTATCCTAGCTCTGGTATTACACACAAAAAGTTGATGCTGAGGTTTCACCGCTAGTGGTGGGTGCAATTTTAGAGCCGCTGAGACCCCTCGGCCCCTCAAAAAGAAAAACAGGAAGATAGGTAGGTAGGCTTACAAGAAGAGCTGCGTGTGTGTTTGTGAAACACACTCAATGGAAGACGAAAGTCAAAGATGAATGTTCGTACTTAACTTTAGCATCCTTCAAGGATTTTGATTAACATATATAATGTCGGATATATTTAAATGAGGAATAAAACTGAAATCCTTATTTTTGTGAATAGCATGTGAATTGCTCTTCATTCTTATTGAATTTTACAGAATTTTAATAGAATAGGGAACTAACATTTACTACAGAAAAATTATAGAACTTGTTATAAATTCGTGTGAAAACCTTTAAGCAGAGTTAGCCATTTACAAGATATTTACTGTTGTGGATTTGAATTTACCAGTATTCAAGCATGTTTTTTAAATTTATGTCCATTCTTTTGCTTATCATCAGCCCATGTAATACCTAGACCAGCATAATTTATAGCGAGCTGTTTTTTTAAACATTTGACCGACATCCTAGCTCCTGTAAACTTCTAATGTAGGTACATAAAATGGATATTGAAACTATTTCGAAAACCAATTATCACGATTAACAACAATCAGAGAGAAAAACATACCTTTTGCGAATAATTTGCAGAATGAGCGTGAAAGTAAATCATAGTAGATGGAGAAAGTAGCGTGATTGAAATACATTCGAGTTCATTAACTTTTGTAAGTATACCAATGGTTACTCTAAGTGTCACAAGAAGCACGTGAGAACAAAATCTGAGCTTTCTCTACCAACAACAAATTCAGTGTGTTCCTTAATTATACTCTTCATAAAGGAATTTGTTCTTCTGTCCTCGCTACGATCTCTGGGATATCTTTTTATCTAGGAATTGTTTCAAAATAAGCAAAAAGGTTACAATATTCGGAAACATTATCAAATGCAGGCATATTCGTAATGGCAAGTTCTTACAATGGAAAGGAAACAAAGGTGGTTGGAGGGGAAGGAAGAACCACAAAATTTCAAGCACATTTGTTAAGTGACACTTAGGAAAGGTCTAAACTTACAACATGGAATAGTTAGACAACTGCTAACACTCGAAAAAAATTGATAAATTATGAGATCCATATTTGTCCTTTAGTAAACTTATGTCTTATCTTCTAAAAATACTTTGATTTAAAAAATCAGTCAAATAAAGCAAATTTCAGAGGTATCTACAGGAAATTTAAGATATACATTTTATATTACAGATTGTTACGTGCTGGGGTGGGGGCCTAAAGGTTCCCAGAAAATTACTAAATTTTGATCACTCCAACACGCACATGGTGGAGCGTAGCTCACAAACGGCGAGAGGACTGGGACCTTGTGTCTACATTCAGCTAAAGGTGTGAGGTTTTTTGACAAAATACACAAATATTACATAACATACATTACCTGTAATCTATTGATAAAACACTTGGCGGCTCTACATTACACTTTGGGAAACAAAGGATGAGGGGAGATGCCTCGTAGTCGAGGACTGGCCACACGCGACACGCTTCTTGCACTCTCACACACAAAGATTGACGCAACATTTTCTTTTTTCGCGTGGAGGAGAAAAGGATTTAATCACTGACCCCAGCCCCGATGGGAGTCGGGACTGAGAGTGTGGGACTCACCAATAGTTGGCATACCCACTAAAAACTCCTCCACCGGATGGAAAAAGGAAGAAGGAAAAGTGGAATGGCGTGGCTTTGTGCGGTCTCGCATAGCACCCGCGTTAGTAATTGAAGGCTGTTGGCTGCCGCCCTATGGGTAAAGGTAGTTACTAGGTTGCAGCCATGAAACCTGACTGCAACACTAGTGGGGAATGGCGAGGGTTAGGAAGAGAATGGAAGTTAGGATTGAGGATGATGATGCTGCTGTTGCTGGTTGAACTCCTTGCATTGCTGCAAGAAGTTTGCGACTCTCTCCGGGTTGCTTCTTTAGCCTGGGACCAAGAGATGAGACCCGGATGGCTTCGGTGATGACTGTTAGTCTGGATGAAATGCTGTCGAACTGCCCAGTCAGGAAAACCTGTTGAGCAGCTGATGAAGTTTGAAGATCCCTGTTGAGCTCCTCCAGGGCTGTCAGTTTCGTCGTCATGTTCAGGAACTCCGTGTGGAGATCCTGAACGGCGTCACGTAGCCCTGGACTTCCTCGATGATCAGCGTGAGCGATGGTGCTGGTGTCGGCGGCTGGAGATGGTTCTGGTGTCGGCGCTGGTAATGGTGCTGCTGTCAGCGTCTGTGGAGCAGCTGTCACTGGCTGCGGCGTTGGTGCTGGTGGCTTCAGCGGTGCCTTCCTGCGAGGATGCAGGGGGCAAAGCGCTTGACCGGTGAAGTGCGTTGACCCTCCACAGGTTGCACAGAAGCGGTGTCGGCGGCGCAAGTCGTGCTGAGTACACGTTGAGGTAGTGCAAGCGGAACCTCAGTAGTGTCACCTAGGTTGTGCTGAGCAGGTAGCCTCCTCGTGTTCGAGGACACAGCAGCGCCAGCAGGGTACCAGGCATTCTAATCGGCTAGCCTCGATGCGTAAGCACCGCCCTAACAAGGGCAGGCCCTCCCTCAAGGCAGATTCATAGTCGTCAGGGTCTGCGAACTCGACCCTCACGAGCGAAGTGGGTCCTTGAGCTCCGATGATTCGAGTGGCCTTCAAGGCTGACTGGCAGGTCCCTCGGAACTCCTCAAATAACAGCGCTGTACCTCTTAAGAAGTGCAAGCTGTATCTACGTAGGCCGGGTGCTTCCCAGGATTGGCGGCATGGGTGCCGGTGAAGGTGGCGGCAACTGCGGAGGCAGTCGCGGCGATGCTGCGCTAGCTGGCGGCGAAGCGGCGGTTGAGGCAAAGGTTACCTTAGGCTGCGGCGAGTTCTCCTCGGCGGGTGCCGAAGGAGACGAAGAGTTTCCTGCCTTAGCAGGAGCGGCGACTGAGCGAACCTTCTTCTTCGCCATCTCGGAGCTGAGTGTGTGGTGTGTGAGCTACATTCAAGTAACGCTAACTGTATATATCCTCCTCTCTCCAACCCTGTCTAGGCAAGCTAGCTAGTCAGGGCTGGCGTCATATCAGGCGAGGTTCAAACAAATCCTTCTCTCTCTGGCGAGTTCCGCGCCAAAGGAGAGGGTTCATTCAGCCGAAAGAAATAATCAGTCATCCCATAATACTGTCGACAATATGACACAATAATGCGTCTGGTATGACATTGCTTACTGATAGGTCACAATATCAGTATGTTAAACATATAACATTTTAATCAAAACCGATAGAGCCGTTTTTGAGAAATTAAAACATAATGCAATTTTTTCCATGTCAAGGGTAGTTATGGTAGGAGATTTTCTTGAAAATCTTTGTCTATCCTTGGAAGGAGTCGCACGGACACACGCGCACACACACTTTTTGGGTAGAATTTAGCATTTCCGCTACCTACTCTATACCTATAGGTGATAGAGGAAGTAAAAATGTCCGGAATGACTGATGGAATTAACTAGCTTCTCTTTTTCTTTCAGATCCACCTTCTGCTAGTCAGCACAAGCCACAACTATACGGCGATAGAGGTAAGTAGGCACCTCTCGAATACTTACCAAAGCAATCATTCTGACATTAAGAACATATTACACCTAGCAATTTGTATAGGGTATACAACGAAGGGGGAGTTTCGCGCACCGAGATCTACACAGATCGATTGTGGCTACCGCATTCCCAGGAGGAAAGGAGGCTACAGTCAGCAGACCACAAAGACGCGCAGAATAATTTCAGATCTAAGACCCGACATTGCCGGAGCTACCCGATTGGCGATGAATGACCCATATAATAGGCAGCCCTTGGTGTCTACAAGAATACTCTTTCCTTAGAGCAAGCAACTGTGGCATCTATCCGGCACGCCTTGCAGATGTTTCAGAAAGCATACCTGAAAAATGAGAAGGAACTGGAATGTGAAGAGTGAGGGAAAGGAAATCTGTGTAAAAGAGAAACCACCCCAGCATTCACCTTTCGACCAGGGAAAGCCACGAAATACCCAAAGTCAGATTGGACGAACGACAGCACCCGAGATCTCCCGAATGCGGTTCTCACAAGTTACCGCGGAGCCAACTAGCTCGGTTCACCTAGCAATCAGTTCACCAAACTTGTATAAAAATGTACAATCGTTCTAATTGTTGCTGCTGTTAGGATAATTTAGATAGAGATGACCATAGAATCTTATTTTTGCAATTGAGGCCTTAGCGTTTTGTAATTAAGGGGTAGCAAGCTTTTGATCTTTGCAAGTTTATTGATAATACTCGGTGATGTCCATTGTATTCTACATTCCACACTCTGCATTCAAAGGTGTTTTTCTTGATTCCTACTTTCCACCTGGGCAGTTTTTTCGGCTGTTGAAGGAAGTGGATAATGTGAATTCCTGTGAAACAGCAATTTGGAAGTTGTTACACCTAGGTTATCCCGCACTGGATATTTCTGTGATATCTTCCATCTTGTTTCAACATTGTTCTACTTTTATTTTAGCGTATGGCTATATCGCCTCTGCAACCGGGAAAGGTGGTTCACAATTTTCTGGTAGGGTTGGCCAGCCACACATTCATCCTCTTTTTATAACTTTTCCACCAGTAATTCGTATACTTTTCATCTGGTTTGATTTTGACTCCCTTTTATCATTTGATCTGTCCGTTTCTTTTTTTCTTTTTTTTTAATTTTAAAAGATTCCTTGCTTACCCAGTCATTGCTGTGTTTTACTGTTATTCATTACCGCTTATTAACGCAATTACACACACACGCACAAACACCCATGCCCATGGCGGGACTCGAACCCGCTTGGCGGAGCGCCGATGCTACACGCGCCAGTGACCACGGCTACGACGGCCGGCTTCCATTTACCATTTTCCGCCAGAATATCCGGAAAGTAAAATTGATAGCTACTAAAACCAACAGTTGATTAAAGTGATTTTGGAGCCTGCAGATTGCTAGTAAGCTGTCTGTTTTAATAAGTTCCAGTTGTGAGACAATCTATTGGTCCAACATCAATTGCTTCACGAGTCTAGTTAAAAATAATATTTTGCAAGAATTCAATGTGAAATAATTCTAAAATTACCTTTAATTATAGACCTAACGGAAGAAGAGATATGGAGAGACCCTCAAAGGGATGGAATTAAAACCATAAGAGCTAATAGGGTTTAATCCTTGAAAGGTGGAAGAAGAAAGTTTGTTTCCTATGCCACTTATTTCCAATAATATATCAAATTTTGATAGCAGTTTTTGGATGGTGCCGCGTCAAATGTTAAAATATAAAAAGATCGTAAATTACGCTAGTTTAAATCATAAACATCCTTGAGAAGTGTAGCAAACAAGGGAAAGAAGCAATTCCCCGGGGCAGATCTGGTTTGCAAACTTAAAAGACCATAGGGTTATGTAAAAAAAGATGTGTCCAATTGTGAAGAGAAGGATAATTGGAATGTGAAGAAATTATAGAATGGAGACAACAGACTCGACGAAGTAAATTATATATTTACCATGCCACAAAGATATTCAAATAAAAGGGAAGGAGTGAACTGGTGTAAAGTAAGATAAAAATAGCAGAGGGAAGCCCCAAAATGGCTATAAGAGAAGATATACAAACTTTGAAGCCAATTAAAATAAAATGTACATTTAGTTCAGTGTTTCTTAAGTTTTAATTTTAGTTTTACTTTAGTTTTATTTAGTGAACTCTAAGTATCAACAACTAGGGTGTTTAGGATATACCGGGCTTAGGCCAATTAGATTTTCGACTTAAGCAGAAGGAATGAAACAGCTAGAATAATTATTTTAATAAAATTTGTAAGAAGGAGTTCTGTTCAGAACGATTATCTACTATTGTTAGTTACAAGTTTTGTATTTTTTTGTATGTATTATGTTATTTGTGATTAATTATGCAGTCTGCACTGATGAAAAATCAGTGAATTTCATTAAGCAGTCGAAATCATTTCGATTCTACTCCGATAAAGGTTTTAAACCATTTGTTTAAATATAATATCAACATTTTGATGACTTCAGGGTAAAATAAGTTATATTAAGTCTTCAAATTAAGGGAATGCATAGCTAAAAAACTGCAACTTAAAATTTTGCTATACAATATCAAACTTATATTTGCACTATTCCTATTTCCTTTTACTGTAATTATTTTTGTTTTACACTTAGGTATAAATAACTAATTCCGATAACTAATTTTCCTGAAGTAGCTCTATAGTTCACATTACTACCCTTCTAGATATTTACTTGCTGTGATTTTGTAGGGACTTCTAGACCCTTCGTTTATTTTCTGAAGAAATTATTTTTTGTGTTCCATACCACCCGTAGTTGGTGATTGTTCCAACGTCAGAAACTTTTGAACCAGTGCTTTATAGACCGTCTTCTGAAATGGCTAAATTTAACTAATATTCAAACATGTTTCGCTATTCTACGTTGGATGACAATATTACTTCATCTTTTTAGACATGACCTTATATATAAAGAGGAATTCGTATACAGTGATTCTTCTTCCCGGAAAGACATGTGGGAGAAGCCAAGTCTATACAAAGTTTCTTCGTCCCTTTCAATTCCCTTTATATTCATTCTCATTCCTAGCATCTACCCACCCTTCATCACAACCCTTGTATTGTGCAACTGGACCTATACATTACTAGCACCTGTTTAATTGCTTTATTCATATTTTACAATTCTCAATAAAGTACCTACTAGAAAAAGGAGCTGCTGAAGCTCGGAACGTTATTGAGTTTCATGTTCTTGGTAACTCATTAGGATAGCTAAGAGAGCAGCAACTAACTACATCTTCTTCTTCTGCACTCCAGGAAATTGGAAGTGCTGCCTGTTTCGGCTTCAAAACATATCTGACAAATGTTTTCTTTGTCTTCCCGGATGGCGCCTGTAGTACAGCATTTTTCTTGGGATCCTTTCTTTCAACGCTTTTTTCAACATGCTTATTCATTCATTTCTATGCATAATTTATAATTGTTTTTCAAAGAGTTTATTTCTAACTCTTCCCTTATGTTTTAATTTGATATTTTGTCTAAACCGCACAACCTTTAACTGTTCTTAGGGATCTCATTTAAGTAGCCTGTATCTTGCTTTTGTCAGCTTTCGTTAATGTCAATGTTTCAGATCCGTGAAGAAAAGCAGGCACGGCGATTACTTTGTAAAACTTCATTCGTGCTTATATTCTGGTTTTACTTTTTAGGCTTCTGTTATTTTTACCGCATCTTTGTTGAAAGATGGGTAATTTAATTTTAAAATAATTTTTATATTTATAAAATTATACCTATAATGCTCGCTGAAAACAGGACCTCTTTTTTTGTTTTATCTATCCTTTAAGAGCCAATTTTGATGACGTGATATTGATTGGAGCTATATTCTTTTGTTTTAATGCTGTTGCTCGAGATTGTGTTTACTTTCGTGCAAAGTTGTCAAGATAGTAACTCTTTTCACTTATGTTATTTAGTATCTGGTGAAAATAGAATAATCAGTGTTGAGGTAAATGTGAGAGATTGTGATTTATCTCCAAAAAGACACGGAAATTACCAAAACCCAAGAAAAATAAAAAAGGAATGTTATTGAAAGCGCTCATGACATAGGAGAAGAACATTTTCATCACGGTGGTATGAAAAGAAAACAGCTTTTTATAAAATTTCAGTTTAGGCCACGAATTATCCTTTTGCAGAAAAATGTTTCAATACATTTTCAGTTTCTACATCTTATTTCCAATTTTTTAGTACTCCACCGTTTAAGGAATATTATAAATACAATAAATAACTAAAAATCCATTAGGTTTTTGGACCATAAAACATCATCTGTTACCGTAAAAGTTACCTTACTCATCTGGTCAAACATTAAGAAATTCAATCGATGAAGGTATACTGCTGTATTCCCTAACACTACTCCTGAATTCTGTAGTGACATTTTGCAATGGCATACAGCGTCGTGCATATTATGTTATTAATAAGTAATTATTTTCTGATTTTCTTCTTATTAAACTTTGTCGAATACACTAGGTACAAAGAAGGTGAAGTATTTGTAGGAAAGTAGTGTGTGAAAGTATGGTAGTAAGCGACTGTGCATATATTTTTTTCTGCAAAAGTAAGGCATAATGATTAAAAAGGGCATGGTATTGTCACGGAAGTTGTTGGCGGCTCCATCAGATGTGACGTAAAAGTCATTTAGCCCAAGCAGCACCTTTGCCAGAGGTGACGGGGACGGGGACGTAGCACAGGGATGACATCGAGAGGGTTATAGGTTGCAGGTAGCTACAAGGGTGCTGAAAAGGGTGACATTATTGTACGTGTAGTTCTGTATCCAGGAAAGAATGTTTGTAATAACTAAACTACTTTGCAAGATGGAGAGAGTTAGAAGCTTGGATTTTTACCTGGTAAACAGAATAATTCCGGCGTTCCATCTTTGTCAATTGTAAGTTAGCATAGAATAAATTTAAAGAGCTAATCGTCACAGATTCCTGCTGCACAAGTGATCGACCAAGTGCGAGCTGTGAAAAAACTTTAAGTTTAAATACCCAAGGAGTATGCTGACTAGTGCTTTAGCTAGTACTGACGCATGCGCATGTCAGTATGAATTGCATAATCCACCCATGTGTCGAACATGAGGTGATCATTCCCCTTAAAGTCATACCACCAAACTCCTGCTTACATAAGCTCCGGGAAATGACTCGCAAGAATTCTAAAGCTATTTCATGGATTTACTTAAACAAATTTTGTTCTGAATATTTCAAACTTTATAAAATAATATCGTTAAAAAAAGAACATTTTTCTGTGAAATGGTGCAGAATTCACAGTAAAAAATGTCAGATGCAGTACCATTTTGAAAATATGTTTGGCTCATATTATCTGGAGTTTCAGGTTTTCCGTCTCCAAATCAGTACGACAAATTGATTTTTTCCGTTCAGCAACTTTCCGTACTCCTACATCAACATATGAATACATTGGCCCTGCAATGAGCATATGAAACATATGACTGCGTCCATGCCCAATATCGTGTGCATACAATGTTTAACCACTATATAAAGTAATTCGACATAGAATAAAATAAAATACTGTACGTAACTGTAGGAAAGTGTTATTTTTTTCAGGACTCATTTCTTATTTGTCCTGAAAAAACTCGCTTTCCTATGCAGTTATGTAAATAACTATTTAAGTATGAGTATTGTATCTCCGTAATAGTAATAATAATAATAATAATAATAATAATAACAATAATAATATCACACTAAAGGGAGGTTACAATTAATAAGAACGCACAAAAATAAAAATGTTGTATATTTATAATTGTTGTTATTTAGATTGCCCTTTACTTTGATATAGTTTTTAAAATCCGCATTGCTTCTGGGAGGGGTTTATTTATTTCAAGTAGTTTTTGAAAGAATATTAAATTAAGTGAACACATACATAAGCTAAAATTTGTAGTTTAATACTTTAGTTTCTCCATGGTTTGGTATTTTCTGATTTTGCACTCAGTAACCCTATTGAGAACCCTGTTTTGTAGCTTACATAAAGATGCTGTAATGTATCATTATTTGGTGTGTTATGAGTAAAACCATTGCCTATTGCATATGCTGTAACCACTTTAGAATGTCCTTGCTCAGCTAGTGTTGGCCAAGAGCTTTCTCGTTACCCTTCATATTAAGTTCAGGTTTGTTTTTGCGTTAAAAAAATATATTTTCAAAATAACTATACCATGATGCAAAAATATTGTGTTACATACTCTATAAAGATTTATGTAATATAAGTAATAAAGCATGCTTTCATTTCCTAATTATATATTAAATTATACGTTAACCGTTTATCTCGCACTCATGAAAAAAATTAAGCAAAACTTTTTTGGGATAGGAAATGGAATAAATGAGGTATTCTGAACGCTTTTATATGGTTTTCAAATATGTTAATTGTTGTTTATATAAATGTAATATGTTGCTCAAGAGCAACACTACAAAGACTAGCCAGAATGCTTCATATTACTGATTACTTTGTGTGAAAGGACCTAAAACCATTTCTCATAGGAACAAAACATAATTCTTACCTAAAACACATAATAAACTGACGTTTCTTGTTAGCAACATTACTAGATAAAGGATTAAGCTATTTATAGCGTGTGAAATCCTTTGTTCAAAAAATTCGAAAATGTTTTGTTACAGTGATTTATAAAACACTTTTCAAATCTCGACATACATTACTCCATTACAGAAAGTTTGTTCTGCACATCGTCCAAACTTATGTGATTCAGCAGTACATACTCTTTATGGAGAATTTTCCATTCGTTATATTTTTATTAAGAATATTATAGTTTAATTTACTTGGGCCCTTGATTTAAAGGCGTCCTCGCCTTTGGAGAGAAGTAGGCATGCTTAGTTGCTTATTTATTCAAAATGATTACACTTTAATATTTAATTTCCAGATTCAAAAGCCTAGCTGTTTGTTTATTGCTTATTTATGTTATATTCCTTTTCCCTCTCGCAAAACAAATATATGAATATTATATATATGCTTTGCAATAACTTCTATATTTTTAACAATGCTGTAATTTTTTAACAAAACATCCATAACTGTTTCAGAATTTGACATTTGCAATACTTCGTTCCAGAATGTCATAATCCTTAAATATACTTCCAAAACTGGACTTTTGCAATTTTAGTTATCAAAATTTGCTTTATTGAATTTAACCACGCCTATAATATAAAAAATTCTCAACAACTTTGTCGTTGAAATACTATTGAATAAATCAATGTCACTATTATGAAAAAATTTAAGTTATTGCCATTTTTCTAAACAATTAACAATACAGTTATCGGCTTTCCGAAATCGGCACTTATATGATTATAAGCTGATTATTGGTGATATTAAATGTAGATAAGTAATTAGTTATAATTAGGAAGCATCTTGCGCTTTTTAAACTGTGTTATTTTTTCATTAAAGACTGTTAATAAAATGTCCTGCGCAGTGGCGTAGGTTGAAGCGCGGTTTTCCGGTTCACAGCTACGGAAAGTGCGGGGTTCGAGCCTATCCATGTGGATGCAGTATTTTCGGTAATTTGTAGCCGAATATTGAATATTGTAATGTATTTGCGGACGTTCGATGGGTAGTAATTGTGGGACGAAGCCGTTTGTAGTGCGACACATTTGAAGCCGTACCCTTTGCTCCAAATTTTGATACTGCTATCTCGATGCTGCATCCATATAGATAACACGTAATGTTACCTGCTTTGTTGTTGAGTTCTATGATGTCATCTCCTCGCTCGTTCTGCGTTGTCTAGTCCGCCAGCTGCTTCAGTGGTATAGCTATGGGCTCTTTGCTTCAGGATATAGTGAGTGTAGTGTGAAAGGACAAGATCACTTTAGTTAGCTAATAACTTTTAATGTTAACTCAAATGTTTAGTTTAGAAAGAGTAGCCGACTGGTTAATTAAATAATTAAATTATTTTTAGAATAATAATTATGCTAAGCGTCAGTTGCCGTAAGTCGCAGAAATGTTACTCGGAAAGATTCCTCGCAATAGCCACTAAATCTTTCTCACTCAAGCGCGTCACTGGGCGCTACACAAAATGAAAATTGAATTCACAAGGGTCGTCACACGAGTAAGTAACAGAATGACAGAATTAATTAGGGAAGTTAAGTAAGTATACTTCTCGCAAAATTATAAAAGGCACAATCGATATGCCGCTTCTTTGTTAAGAGACTATAAACGCATACTTTCAACGAGCCCAATTCATGCCGCTTCTTTATTAGAAGCGAATGTGTTCGTTGCATGGAATGGGATCTGCAGTCAAAATAGGTAACTAGCCCTCATAAATCTGTATGTTCAGTAAAGAATGGCAACGTTTATTGCTTGTTTCAAGCGGCACACCATTTGAACCTTTTCTAAATTTTGCAGCAACTATTAGTCTGATTTAGAATGATTTTCTTTTATTAAGCTCCGCCTACCTATCATTACCCTTACCAACATTCCTACATGCGCGGTCCAATCCTAAAGCTCTACATATACGTATCTGACATTGTTACTTTGCGGGACTTCGCTTAAATCTCAGAATTTCATTCCTTCTGTAATTTACAGAATTCCTGCCTACGTGACTTTGCAAACTACTAAACTCAACTCTAACTGCGTTCCATGAATCTTGTGCTAACGCGATCGCTATTTGGCTATTACCAATGACTTTACTTAACATTACTCGCTAATGACCTTTATCTCTGGACAAATCTTTTCACTCAGGCTTACTACGTTATACATTGATTTACTATGCAGAAATTATTTATTGCAATTATTTCTCTATCTTACATTTATTTCTTTATTTAATTATTTCTAACTTTTTGTGAATAATTCCGGTCACGAAAACCAACATTTCGTCCCGGCGAAGCATGGTGCCGACCACAATACCTCCCCGTATCGTCTGGATAATCGTCTATGGCTGCCTTCATATGTGGGCGTGAGGTCGGCACCCGGATTGGTAGACCAAGGCCCACAAGGGCTGTCGTGCCACAGAAGTTTATTAATGAAGGGTTAAACTTCTTTAGATATTCGTATTTTATTATGAGAATACGGTATTAGAATTGTAGTTTTAAAGGATATATTCAGTTTTAATTCAAAATAATTCTTTGAAAATGGGCATCATAATTTTAACTAAACTGCGTGTGAGTCAATGTGTGTGCGTGCGCGCGCACGCGTGCGTGCGTGCGTTTCTAGCAATACTCACTTTTTATTAAAATTAATTATGCATTTCTTACTTTCCTATCTAGAAATAAATGATTCACCGTTTTGCACATATTAATTGTGTGGTTTGCTCATAAACAAAATACAGTTGATATGTATTTTTAGTTACTTTACACGTGGCATCTTTAGTTGCTTTGCCGCAAACATAATATTGCACGTGGTCCTGTTCGACAGTAAAAAGAGGAACTCTGTTACACCGAATGAATGAGTGCAAGTGCTATGCAAATGCACACTTAGCTGTATAATTTCTACAGTGGAGAGAAGTTGCTTCCTCTTTTGACATGGTTTAACATAATCGGTTTTCGCGCTTTATCGATACTTCCTGCAATATCCTCCCTATATAACCAGTGTTTTACCCCCCTTACGGATGCTACACTCCATTGCAAGTGAGAGAAAAATTACTTTGCTTCTTAGATAATGCAAGTCTATAAAAAAGTTATGTAGGAAACCTTTTAATTTCTCATTTCGAAAATATCATGCCTGTTCTTGTCATTTAAGTTAGAGTACGCAAACAATTCTGATCCGAAGGCTTTTTAACGTCACTTTAACTTCGAGGTCATATCCTGAATAGGTGTGTGTGTCACAGACTGTCTTAGTTGCATAGTCGATTACCTATTACCTCCTGTTCTACCTGAGGTATGTATTTGCTGATAGATGGCCTAGTCTGTATAATTCGACTGCCTTTACCATTAATGTAATTGCTGAGGTTGTTAAGACATGGACTCATGATTGGGGGATCTGCGGTTCAAATCTCCACGACCGTCTTCCTGATTGAGGAATTTAAATCAGGATTTCTTTGGTCTTCATAAATGGAAAATGAGGTGGGGCACGTTTCCTTTCAAAATTTTCATTTCAAAATATCATTTCGTTTCATGTCCACCGCCTATGGTATATAGTAAGAACACTACTAAAACTGGCATGCGTTTCCTAATAACAGCTCTTCTGTACCAACATATTGAGAGTTCTTCATAGATATGGTCTTAGTTGTGGAGTCGCCTTCAATTACCAATATTTTATCAATGATGCCATCTCAGGATTTCAGTTATCGTCCACGTTCTTGGCCATCTCTCTTCAGAGGGCAGTACCCTCAGGAAAGCCATGGAGTATCTACAGATGAGCGAAAGCTTGCATAACAACCCAATCATCATTCGGTTGAAATCTGAGAGGTCATCTTGGCAACCAGCGCCGAGAAAGTTTTAAATGTTTTGCAGTTTTATTCCTGCTTCACCTTTTGAGTGATACTGAAGGACCCAATAGGTATGTTTCTGCCGCTTAGGGCAATACGGAGTAAACCATAGCCAGAAGGACACTTACTGGCATACATAAATACGAACAGAAAATGTAAAACGATGTGGTTTTTGGCTTCTAGGTATTCATTACACACATTAATTACTATAAACTGTTCACCCAAAATCGAAAACTACTAGAAACATTTGGGTGATATTTATTATAAATTTAAACTACGTAAGTGCAGCGGTTTCATTAAAACCTATTTTGGTTACAATATCAAAGTCTGAAAAGTGTCATAGGATCCTCTGTAAATGGTATTTACTTCCTTGCTGGGTCGACTCTCTTAAAGTTGCACGATTTTATAAGAGTTAGCCTGTAAGTAGCCCTTAGGTTTGTACCGGCTTACACTATATTTAAAAGTGTTGACAGATTTAACTCATGTTGTTCTACAGAAAATGTTGGTCCGGTATATGCAGCGATTTGTGAGTTATTTCATGCGTGTAGACCAGCAGATGGACAACCCGATGCATCTACAGTGGCTCCTGTATTTGTCTCGACTTAGAATTTCTATGTGGTAAATTAATGTAGAAAATATTAGCTTTATCATTTTTTTAAATTGGACAGATTTTTTTTTAGTTTTTCTATACGTGGGTTTACATACTGGATTTAGTAGAGCAAAGTTTTGGTATAATACCCAAGACGCTGAAAATAGTTTTTGATCTGACGGAGGATAAACAGATCTAATTCAGGGTTTATTAACGTTTATAATGAAATTCCTCATTAACATCCCAGTTTTTACTACTTCACAAATTCATTTCTTAATAAATTTAAGACCGTGACGTTAGATATTATATAGCCAAAGAATTGCTGTAATAAATACACATAAAGTACATGAAACGGTTGAATAAACGGCGCAGTTTAGAAATAATGAAATAAAACTAATAAAATGAAACATCTGGAACACGTTAACTATAACATTGTGTCCTAATAAAAATAATAATCATGTGACGCTACAGTCAACAAAGGGTCTTGGCCTGCCAATCTGACTGCCGGTCTTACGCCCACGTACGCACGGTAGAGATGGGCAATCATCCAACCAATACATGGAGATGATGTGGCCAGCACTATGCATCTCCCATCCAGAAACTTGGCCTGTGTGGCGGGATCGCTGCCTATCACAGCTCCTCGCTTTCCTCGCGATGCTGAGTGGGCACCAGTCCTATACCCGGAACTTAAAATCCGCACCCTCATGCGTAGGATCGCACCCGGATGCATATTGTGACCGGGAACCAGAGCTCCACGCTCTAGCCCACAGCACCATGGCGCAGGAAGTTTATCCTTTCTGTATATTAAGAATGAGAATTTTCTCTCTGTTAATATATCTGCTATAATATTTAAAATGGAGACGAATGAATACCTTCTAGTCACTGTAAACAATAAAACCGGCCGGAAAGAAAGATAAAGCAGTAGCATGAAAATATAACGACTAGTATAAATGCACCAAAAGTTTGGTTACTGCGACCTCTTTCTCCTTAGCTCTGTTCATCTATTTAGTAGAAGTCTGTGAATGTGAACATGCAGCCGTAGCTTTAAATATTTACTCTTGTGCCAGTCTGTCCGCTAACTTTTGTGAGCGAGGATCTTCTCGATGTCATCATACCCCCCCCCCGCCCTCCGATTGGACGACGCTGGCCCATCCGCCTGTCTCCGCTTTCTACAACTTTCTCTGACGCCTCTTCCCCATTCACCGCTTTTGATAAAAGTACAGACACAAGCCCGAGTTTTCTCCATTGTCGATGAAACATCCTATACATGCTATATGTTTAATTTCTGTCATTCTCCTTCCTCTATTTCGCTCTCTGTCTTTTCCTTTTTGCCGTCCTTTTCTCTTGTCATTTTCTCTCCATCTGCATGCAAAAACAGGAACGGCGGCGATGACGACAACGTCGAAAAAGGAAACAAAAGACATACTCGAAGCGCATCTAGCGGGGAAATTTCCATAAAAGGAAAATAATGAATGACTTCAACGTAGCGGGCAGAGGAAGCGAGGGAAAAAATCGACTGTCGAGTTGTGCAGCCGGAAAAGAGATAAGAAAGTACGTACGATAAAGAAAGGGAGGGAGAGTAGAGAAGGAGAAAAAAACCGGAGATGAATTCGCTTGAAATCCAATAACTGGTACTGGAGAGCTGAAAATAATACAAAAACAGAAATGTAGCGTTCTGTAAGCATGTGAAGCAAAGGATTATTCTGCAAACTTTACTTTGTTTTGCCCAGTCGGTGTCATTTTCAGTCCCAGAGGGATTGCCGGTTTAGAAATGTGTAGCTCGTTTATTATTTTTAAACCTTTTCTTACACAGATAAGCTCAAAGTCTTTTTCCATCTATGTAGCAGATATAAACAACGGTTAACCATAAATAATTTATTTCCGCTCGAAAGATTTCCTGACGCTGGAAATAACAAAGGTAAAAGTCTGATGTGCTACATTTACACGATTTTCTCCACTTAGAGTTGTTTATTTGTATACCTCTACTACAAACTATTCTTATAAAATCTAATTTTGCTATCTCCTCTATGTTAAACTATGTACAGTATTCAAAATCTTTTCATGACAATAAAATATCATTCGGAAGAGCGGTTTTATGTTTAAAAGAGTATTGCGGAGCTTTTTTTGATTTTGTGATATAGAAAGGTAAACTTATGGTAATCTATTCGTATCCAGATATTTTGAAAATCTGTGTTGGCTTTCACAGTGCATGAAAAACTTAAAGATGACATCTGTTTTACCAAAAACATCAAAACTTGTTCAAAACTGTAAAATACTTTCTCGCGCATTTCCTTTTTGCGAATCAGGCATTCACTGACCATTGAGTGAAGATAGACAAGCAGCCCTTCTCAAGTTCTCATTCTATTCCTAACAGAAAAGTTCATTCTCCCCCAAAATTTTCAAGGTTGGCCTAATAAGCAGCTTTCTCTTCCATAACCTGCTGTAGTATTCACAGAAAGGAAACTACTTCCATCTATGTCCTTCCTGCCAAACCCTATTGAGAATATAATAAGAAAATTGGAAGCTAACATCTCAGGCAGCGGAAGCGTTCAAACTAAGCATCAAGACGTTGTACATATAATACGCAATACCCTCTTTCTGGAAATGATATGGTCATATCTTAAAGATCTAAAGAATTATATGGTCATAAAGATATTTTAAATCAGGAAGAATAAAAAAGCAAAGTTCTGCTTCTTCTGAAAATCATCGGAAACGTTACGTTGTACTGCATCAAGATTTCATTATATAGACGTCAATAGGAACTTTTTCTTTCCTCCCTTTCAGTGAATTACTGCAGTTCACACCGCTGGATGTTATCGACCTATTTACAAAAAAACATCCAGGAACAATTATTAAGGTGCATTACAAAAAGGAAGACGAGATTTTTAACACTGAAAACTTTTGCTTACTGAAAAATTAGTGATTTTATTATTCATATAAAAAATTTCGTTATTTTTATTTTAACTTTGTAAACATTTATTGCTTCCTCAAATCGAAAGTCACATTTGAGAAAGTCAAACATAACAAAAATGTTTCCATGTAAAGGTTAATTTTGGGTTGGGGGATTTTCTAGAAAATCTTGTTGTTGTATCACTGGATGACACTGAGATTAAATACCAAATTTAGTATTTAAACGGCTTTCCGTACGTTGTTCACAGACATATAGACACGCATACGCGCGCGCACACCTTGAATTCATGAGACTTCAAAACGTGTGTTTATAGTGAAATCTCAGCATCGAATTTTTGGATGAAATGCGAAGACGATACTGAAAATTTTTAGGATGCCATGTTTCTTAAACAAATGAAATGTGTTAATATTTGACAGCTACTTTCTGATGTTTTGCGAATTAATTGCCGTGTAGTTTGTTCGATTTGCTCTAATAGTTTGGTAATTATCATCATTTAAAGATTTTGTGTTCTCCCAGAAATGAATTTGACTAGAAAACATTTCCGGGCTATGTGTTTTTAAGATTTTAAATCGTTAATAACGCCTAAAAAGTGTGAATATCGGCTTAAAAATGCGTTTGTCAAGAAGACTCATCTAAGGCAACACTTTATATCTCGTACAGCGAATTCAAAAGAGATTGGTTTTTTCTTAGTAATGAATTTTATGAAGGAGCCCAAGAACTACTGTTACTGATGAAAACATTGCCGCTGTTCGAGCAATGTTTGAGGAAGATCAACGGACATCTTATGAATTTATTCGAGCAACATTGGGCATTGGAATGAGTCAAATCCACACCATTTTACATCAACAGTTAGATTCGAGAAAAACTTTGTTGTCGATGGATTCCACATAAACTGACTCCCATTCAAAAACAACGCATTGATTGGTGAAGGAAAACACTGGAACATTTCTAAGGCGTACTTCAAATTTAGATTGGAATATCGTTACTGGTGATGATTTATTGTTGGATTTATTGTTATGTATGATCCTGAAAATAAAAGTCAATCGGCTCAATGGTCTTTCGAACGGAACCTAAGCCAACAAAACCCCGACGAATTCACAGTACTCGTAAGAAGATGGTTGTTACTTTTTTTTCTAAAACGGGTCATATTTATGTAGTATTAGAGGATAGACATACAGATACTGCCAATTGGTATACACAAATGTCTGCTTACCGCAAAGTTTTGGAAAAGTTCCTGAAAAACGCTCAAAAGGAAAAATAATGTTGCAACATGATAACGCATCGTCGCACACGCAAAACTTGACAACTGAGTATCTGGATGCCCCAAAGGTAGCACCATGGACCCTCCACCATACAGCTCTGTCTTAGCTCTTTATGATTTTTTTTTTACGAAGGTTAAAGATAAAGGAATAACGTTTTCGTCATGAGATGAAGCAGAGGAAAACATTATAAAAGCTGGTTTCTGAAGAGCCTCAGGAAGAGTGGCATCACTCATTTAAGAACTGGTTTCATCGACGCTGATGTTAAAGAGGAATATTTTAAAAAACAATAAAACCATTTAATTTTTTTAAAAATAATTCTTGTTTCATTTTCTATAAATTTTCAGTGTCGCCCTCTAGATAAGCAGTAAAAAAAGAATGCTACAACAATTTTATTTCACATAAAAGTAGGAGCTCTAACGAAACCTATATTGTTCCTGTAGTAATTTTGTGTTTATACCTTATAGTTTACCAATCACACAAAACTGTACAAAATTCATCAGAATGAAGAGGATAATAGGCTTCTCACAATCAGTTATTAGTCCTGAAAGTATCTTAAACTGTGTTGTTCTAATTTAAATCCTAGAAGAACAAAAGTATGGTACAAAAATGTCCATACGAAGGATAGTTTTGGACGGGACATTTCTTTTTATCCTCTTGTTCACCCTTGAAAGGAGATAAACTTAAATACTTAGAAGTATTTATGCGACTTTTCGTTTTTGACGTAGGCTGCACACACACACACACACACACACACACACACAAACAAACACACACCGCACGCACAAATGCTTCTTGGTTTCAGGGGACCTTAAAACAAGTATTTATGGTAAAATCTCTCTGTAAAACTTCTAGATGAAACACAATATTCACTATACCTACTATAGGTAGGTGTCAGAGAATAGGATTTTAAACTAATTAAAACAATTTTATATATAAGAACCGCATTACTTTCACCAGTCATTTCATGACGTTTTATAAGTTGTTAGTTCACTTCTGGTGGTCAAGATGAGTATCTCCACAATTTCAATAGGTGTAATCAAGTTGCTTACATAGCTTATTCCGCATATATTGCACGTTATGCTGAATAGCGTTTACGAAAGATTTGGGTATGAACAAATAGCAACTTGATTCGAGGAAAGAGGGAGTATAAACAGCCACAATCTACTTACACACCCTCCGTCATTTGTTTGCAATTGCTGAGGATACAAACCGGAATGGTAGCTTTAAGATTAGTAAAGCGACAGTAATTTAATTCTTTTGTTATAAAATTGCACTTTTATTTTGTTAATGTAATTTTTAGCTTGTGTTTTTTAACTTAGAGATGTATTTAGGCTATAAATTTTCCCATAATGCAGTGGATGGCAGTAGTGGTACATTACGCGGCAAATTGATGATTTGTTTTCAAAGAAGAAATTACTTTTCTGTGCATTTTATACTGGATATTCGTTACAAAACCCGACTACTCGCACGGTGATGTTCGTCAGAGCATGTTGGCTTCCGCACTCCCCACATCCGCACTCACGATAAGCTTTCTGTCCTTCAGTTACCACGTAGTCATTAGCGCCAGCGTCTCATTTGCGAAGATGGGAAAGCAGTTATCTTTAGAACAACGTATACTTATGTGTAAATGTTATTTTAAATACGAATCGCCTAGTCACATTCGTGAAGAATTCATCCTGAAGTTTCCTGCACGATGACCTCTTTCCAGAATTTCAATTCACGATCTTGTGCACAAATTTGAGACTAAAATTCGAGGACGTGCAGTGTTAATAGAAGAAGCATCAGAATAAATTTACGAAAACGTTAGACGTTCACCACGAAAACCACCATCGAAGTTAGCTCAAGTTGGGGCTTCAATGACTGCTGCGCATATAGCATTTTATATTGGGTAAGGGTTAATTTTTTATTTTTATGTACAGGTGTACAGGTATAAGTATCTAAGAAGAGAAGGTCGCACGGCCGGTTGAGGCAGCAAAACCCGGTGCGAGCGTTCAGGTTTTATACTAGTATTTAACAAACTTTATTCATGAAATAATCACAATAAGCATCACTCTAGACTTGAAGTCAATCAGGTATGTTCTCTCGCGGTGCATACTTAACTCGATAATATCAAACCTTCTTGTAATATCAGTTTTATGAGCGTCTTTTGGTCAGATAACGAACTCGTTCTCACTTGATTTGTCAACGCTAGTCGAATTATACCGACTTTCGCGTTCTTACTACGTTATACTACTTTTGAGCAATAAGACGTTACTAAATGGCATTTCTTAATCAATTATGGCTGTTTATCCCACATTTTTATCATCTGTTTAGCATCTGTTAATTTGTTTGCGATCGTCATCTGTTTTCCGCAAGGATATTTATAGCTAGCTTCACGAAAACAGCACAACACCAAACAACACAAAGAGAAGCAGAAACAGTATACGGAAGCAGTTCGATAAATTCATTTATTAAGTTAATTAATATTTAAATGCATTTATTTTTTGTAATATTTATATATTTTTAATAGCGAGATACTGAATTAAATCACTCCCGAGTTTTGATTTTTATTGCTCTACCACGTACCTAGCTAGTACGTAGAGAAGGTATTGTATTCCACCCAAAAATCCTACACTGAGATTTCACCGTAAATACATGCTTTGGAGACCCCTGAATCCAAAAAAGGCATTTTTAAAAAAAAGGTCCGGTGCGTGTGTGTATCTGTCTGGCTGTGTCTATGGACATCATATTAACTCAAAAACGAAAAGTGAATAAATACCAATATTGGTATTTAGATTCAGTACCTTCCAAAGATGCAAATCGAAGATATTCACGAAAATCTCCCCATCCCAAATTTCCTTTTAATGGAGAATTTTAGGAAATTGTTGATTTTCTAAAAAATGGTTCCAACAATTTTGCTTAAAATGTGATATATTAAAGATACTTATGATAAATAAAATCTATATCTTGAAATTTCTGGGAATAGCATGTGAAGTTCCTCTTCATTCGGAAGGACTTTTGTATAATCTTGTATAACTGGTAAGCGATAGACGAAAATGTACTATACAAGAAATGTAGGTCTCTTTAACACACACACACACACAGTTTATTTCAAATAAGTTTTTTGTGGAATTAGCCATTTCTGAGATATCCGTTATTAATGGTTAGAATTGTTCAATGTTTAGCCATTCTTTTAAATCCTGTCAACATTCAGTTGTTTCTCGCGGCTGCATGGAAACAGTAAGGAATTCTAAGGCCAATAAATAGCGTCCAGTTCTTAAAAGTTTGACTGTCACTGTTTTCTTTGCGTCTATAATTAAATGTGTAATTTAGCTATTACTGCATAAGTTTATTTGGATTAAAATGAAGTAGATATAAAAATAAGCTTTAGTGTGTATACCCACTAATAAACGATAGACGGTAGTGAAAGTCATGTGAATGTATCACATCAGATATTTCTAGATAAATCTGCCCGTTTTCCAGTCACAGATTTGGTGATATTAATGTTGATTACGAACACCATGCTGCTTAAATACTAATAACTATATTTTTCTCCAATGTTCATTTACTTTATTTCCTTCTATGCATTTGTCTGTGTTGGTAGTTCGTAAGTGTTTTGTTAATCAGGTGTTAAGTCATTATTAATAAGTTTTGATTTCAAATGTCTATGCGATCTTGATTCAACAGTATATCATGCCAATAACAAGAAGAAAGCTATTTGGTGAACAGTTTCAACAGAAGACGCAACTGTAGCAGACTATGTTGAAGTATTTAACATTACGTCTGGAACGATGTATTAGATAGGTTTAGCTTTAGTGGTAAAAATCGTTGAGCGTCTGTACATCTGCACTGTCGTGTAGGTGTCTATAATCTCTTTTGAAAAAAAACGGAATTACTCAACTGTTTGAGAGTGGGAGCATTGATGAATGCAACGAGTGTGTACAAGAGGAAACTTAGCATCTTGAGAAACGGTTTAAGAAACAAAAGGTCATAGAAAAGGGGAACTTCGTTTTCAGGCGAATCTGATCGTGTGTATGTGTGTGTTGCAGCAGGTGGTAAGCGGGTTCCTTGCAAAGATCCTGACTCTTACATCTCACGGTTGCCAACATATGTGCAATAACAACATATGTTATTACGCTACAACAGATGGACTTACCAGTTCTGCGTAAAGTGAGATGAATACGAACTTACACATAACTTTCTATCACGATTACAAATGAAGGAAGGATCCAGCGCCTTCCTGGTAATCTCAGATTCATTTACGTACTTAATAATTTTATGCGGAAACCCTATGTTTATACGATACTACAGAATTCAACCGAAGGGCTCTGGAGAATTACAGAAGAGTGTTATGCGAGCACTTTGGTATAGAACATTTACAGTCTTTGAGTTCATGGTCATTTGCAATAAACAGTAGCTAGCCAGTACGTCACTGATAAAACTACCCTGAGTTGCTGCTATTTGCAGGTAACCATGGCCATGTTATGTTCAAACATTCCATGTGAATATCTCCGTAAAAAGTGCTTAAATTTTGAAAGACACATGAGAAATTAAAATTAAGTCACTCCAACATACATAAAACAAACAAAAAATGTTTAACCGTTTGCACAGGATTTGGCACCACAAGATTAAACAGTCCAACACACTAATGACTGCGCTATTACTACAGCTAACTGTTGATCTTCCTGATGCTTCTGCGTGTGAAAGTGAAGGAAACAGTGGTGCACTGGCCTAGCTGACGAAGCATTTTTCCAGAAAAGCAAAGTGCATAGCTTTGAAAAGAGCGTAGCGTAACTATTTTTTCACTTGTGGAAGAGAAATCAACTATTTTAGAGTGAAAATAAGTACTGCAACTGCATAAGTCTTTATTTACTTGCATTCATTAGTATGAATATTCAAATGAAAAATCATTATTTAACTACAAAGTTTGTTCTCAGAGACTGTAGGTGTCTTATACCAAGGTGTTCGTATACCATCCCTCTGTAACCCTTGAAAGTTTGTCGTTTGAGTTCCGTAACGGTTACATTATACCTTTTTGGTTGCATTAAAATGATTATTTAATTTCTTTAAAATAAATATGACCCGATGAAAGTCAAATGCGTACCAGTACACGACTATCTCTGTCTATTTTTATTTCATAGATATTAACAAATTATTCCCATAAAATTTTATTTTACGATCCGATTCCTGTTAATGTTCTCGAGAAAAGATTTCATTACTAGGCGGCTGCAGTGGTAGTGTAGTACATAGAATTAGGTTACACGAACTACATAATTTTATATTGGAGTGATAAGAATTATTTGAAAGATAAATTGATATAAATTCATTGAGAATGAAAACAGATTTCTGATTATTTATAACAATTCAAGATATATTTCTAATTCCTTGATATTTTAATCAAAATGGTTAAATGCATTAGAAATTAAAGTATACTCAAGCGTTTCAATTGAGAATTCAATACTTAAAAATGTAAACTTGTGGTACAAATACGGAATGTTTATTTCTTATCTTCCCAAAAGATCCTTTACACAATATATGTATAAGATAAAAAAACTGCACCATAATACGACAGCTGGTGGATGTGCTTCTTTTATTACTTACACATTAATTATTAGTGTCACATTAAAATTAAACTTCCTTACGCATTTTCCTAAAAATAAGCCTTCACACATTTTGGTCTTCAGTATTAAAACCTCGGATAAAATTGCTTTGATATAATTGCATAAATGATATAGCAGGATTTTTGTTTTTGTAATTTTACAAAATACGATTCTAAAATGTACATAGAGATTTAAGTTATAAAAACTGAATTTTAAGAAATTTATAAAATTATAGAAGATATTAGCCTTAAAAGCTCAAGTCTTTATAAAAGGACACTGAAGAAATTTCTTTTGTATCCACCCTGAATTTCTATTTTTCTGTTACTATGGCTAATGAACGGATATTCAGACAAATGAAATCCTTCTATTAATACTGATTTGTACGCTGTTTCAAAATGAATATGTAGTAACGCTCTTCTATGTAAAAACTGTAACAAAATGTTAAATCTGCCAAATTCATGACTCATTATCTGCGAAGCTATTGAAGATTTATGACTAGAAATTTTAGAGGCTGTAGATGGATGATTTATAAGTTTGCTAATCTACTGTTATACAGTAACATGGTCTATTAAACACTTATTTTATTCTTAAGTACACATTTTTATTAAAATTTATGAGCAGTTGATTCTTTAAAACCTAACCAACCATACTATTAACACTAAAGTATACCAATTTTAGGTATTTGTTATTTTTAGCATCTCAAACTTTTATTCGGCTACCTTCAGTAGTTTCTGAGATAACAGATCGTTTATACGAGAAAATGTCGTTTATAGAATTATCTGTTCAAAGTCAAAAGAGAGGCAAAAAATATCATATATTTACAGAGAAAAACTCTCGCTGTTTCGACCTGCCATACCTAGAAGTGGTACCAATTTGTAGAGCAACATTTCCGCAAAAATATAAGTTAAATGTACCTTTCTGGTTTGAAACGTTAGGAGTTACGTTGTTTCGCGTGAAGTGGTACAAAATTCGGATTAGAAAATCGCAAATGCAGTACCAGTTTTAAAATCGAGGGGGATGGCTCAGGCGGTAACGTCTGTGACCCGTATTGTGGTGGGTTCGATTCTCACGGCCAACCGTCCTGACTCGTGGGTTTTTTCGGGAGCTTCCCCGGGTTGCTAGGAGATTATTGGCAAGGTTCCTTACATCCCCCGTATTTCCTGTCCCACCACTTCACCTCCATTCTCATTTCACCTCATCTTTCATAAGCTTGGTCTGTTTCAGGGTTGAAAGTGTCGGCGGGAGTCGCATAGCAGGCGAAAAGGATGCTCTATGTAACCCTTCGTCCCCCGAAATGGGGGCAGACTCCAAGTCCCGGGACCCCCAGCGGTATGCGCAAGCCGGCCAATCTCTGATACATCTCACCCCTCCCTCCTTTACTCCCTCCCGGGGGCATACCGTCAGGGGCATAGGCACAAAAGATCTGATAGGTCGAGGGGTTAAGTCCCCCCCGCAACTAGTCCTACTCCTATTAGTTCTAAAAATATATTTAAAGTATAAGTTTTGTACATAATTTTTTATAAAGTATAGGTTAGTATACGATGAGAAAATACATATCATTAAATTACAGTTTATAAATCTACACAAAGCAAAATAAAAAATGTCGTTCTTTGGCAACTTTCGCCGAGGGTATTTCCTGAAAATCTTCGCATTGGATCTTCAAGAGATGCTGAAATTAAATAAATACGTTTATTATGTTCAACTTTTTGGTTTTTTAATGGTACTGGTAATACAGAAATCGACACGTAAACATGTTCTAACAAGAAGTTTCTCTAAATTCCTTGGAATGAGGTAGTCTGTATTTTGGTGGTATAGAAGTTTTAGGTGAAGTACCATTCCTCCATCAGTTATTACGGCTGTAAAGAAAATTAAAAGTTGTTGACGCTGGAGTCTTCTGCTACATAAAGGTGTATGGGTTTATTATCCTGGCTTAGATCCGAATGAAAGCCTCCACTTGCAATAATTTTTGTTAGCCAGTTTATAAATGGCTCCAAGAGGAAACACTTCACAACTTGAATTTCCTCGAATCTTTATGGATACTTTGCCTCTCTATCTGGCTAGCTGAGTTGCTTTTATTCTTGCATCCAATTATCTCTCTTACGCAAGAGAGCTCGGGGTTTTAGATGCGCTGTTTTAAAACAAACATAAAGGAAGGAAATAACGAGTATAAACTCGTAAAGTGTCTGGGATGCTTTCAGTCAAATAAGAGTCTGAGATGAGACGGACTGGAGAGAGGGATGTAACTCCGCTTTTGGTAGACAACCCGCCCAGGTCACCAATTCGGCTGCCCTGTAACAACTAGCGCGTTACGGAATAGAACATTTTAATTTCTCTACCAGATACCTGTTGTAGGTAGAGAAAGAAATACTGTATTCCATACAAAACTTCGATATTGAAATAAGCGCTTCAAGAACAAAGCAAAAAATGTTTAGAAAAAGTAAAGACACAGAGAGAGAGAGAGAGAGAGAGAGAGAGAGAGATCACAATAAAAAACGGAAAATTGGATAGATATAGGATGTGTTTATCTGAGGGGGACACCTCGCGCACTGCAACAATTTTGATCTCGTATTGTGGCTGCATCCCCGAGAGGCAGGGATGAGGAGCCGAAGGAGGTCTCAGGCCCACAGAGACGCGCAGAAGTCCCTAACATTTCCAGTTAATCACCCGCGCACATTGGCGAGGAAGTCCAAGAGGGCGACACAGCGACACTAACAGGCGGGACAGCTCACTCTGGCGTTCACGGGGAGAAATCTTTCCTACACGCATGCATCCACGCCTTCTGCCCGGCACCACCAGCACCGCAGGACCCGAAAGCACACTGAAACGTGAAATGGAGATGAAATGAGAGGAAAGGAGAAATCGTGGTAGAATACACCACCCCGGTAATCACCTTGGCGACTAGGGGAAAACCACGAAAAACCCCATGTTCAGAGTGGCGCTTACCGAGAATCGAACCCCTGACCTCCGGAACGCTGGCCACAACGCCTAGGCTATTTCCCTCAGTGAAAGTTGGATAAATTATAACTTAGGTTCAGCAGGAAACTAGTTAGGGGAGATTAAAATCTCTATCCCGCCGATATTAAATCTGTAAACTTTGTGACCCTGTATCTGAGAAAGTATTTAGGATATCAGAATAAAATTTTTGCAGGATCTAAATGCATGTCTTTTAAGTTCACCCATCTACTTTTATCCAATAAGTTTATCAGTTTATCATATTTTGGTAAACATTGCTCACTAATAATCTTTTTTAAATAACTATATTAATAATACCAAAGTAGATTCACAATAGCACTTAAAGGTAGTTTTTCTCATTCTAAAATGTACTTCATCTATCTTCAATTTTTTCTGAGATAGCGGGTCTTTTATACCTACCAGAAAAATGTGTTCAAAGAAAATACTGAAGAAAACAAACTCGCGCATTTGAAAGAAAGCAGTCACATGACTTGAGCACATGTTTCCATGCTTAAAAGTAATGCCGGTTTGAGAGCAAAACTATTCCAAAGAAAGCTAAAGTTTATCTCTCTACTCCAAAGTGTATGGGAGTTATGATTTTTACTTTCACTACTACGTACATAATAAATAGTGAAAGTATTGCATTCCACCCAAACATTCGATACTGAGATTTCACCGGAAATAAGTATTTTGAACCCCCTGAATCCAAAAATGAATTTCTAAAGTCCTGTGCGTGTTTGTATGTGTATTTGAAAAGCATTTCCCAAAAACGAAGGTTTAATAAACAGAAAACGTTGTATTTAGGTATTCAATACGTTTTAAAGATGCAATACGAAGATTTTTAAGAACATCCCCCTACCAGAAGCTGCCCTTTACATGGGAGATTTCTCCAACTATTTTATTTTCTAAAAATGGCTAACGATTAGGATTAAATTACCATGTATTAATGATATTTTCGTGGAAAATAAAATGAGTACCTCGAGTTTTCTGGAAATAGACTCTGAAGTGCTCTTCATTCGAAAGGAATTTTGCATAATCTTGTATAACTAGTAAACGTTATGCGATGGATGAAAACCTACTTCACAAAAAATTTAAATCTCTTTAAATCACGCAATTTATTTGAAATAAATTTTTTGTTGCATAACCCATTTCTGAGATATCTGTTATTAATGGTTGGAATTATTCATTATTTGGTCGTTCTTTAAAGTCCTATCATCATTCAGTTATTTCTCGCGACTGCATGGAAACACCATGGAATTTTAAGGCTGGCATATCCGGTTAGTGTCCAGTTCTTAAACATTTGACTGTCGCTGTTCTGTTTGTATCTGTAATGAAATGTGTAATGCAGCTATTTCTGCAAAGATTTATTTGGGTTAATATGTGGCAGATATATTGATAAGCTTCAGTAAGAATAGTTTGTATACCCACTAATAAGCGACAGAGGGTAGAGAAAGTTATGTGAAATTATCACAGTCATCAATTTTTTAAAAATGTGCTTAAAGTTTAAGTATAATTACTAAAATGAAATAATATGTATCAAATGAAATATAAATTACAATTAATAAGACCGCACAAAAAATAAAATTTCACCATTTAGCCTCCCCTTAAATAGAACATCAAAAGTGATACATGCAAGTTGTGAACAACACAAAAGGAAAGAGCTAAACATCAGTATTTCTTGATTGTTGATAAATTTCAGCTATGTTTTACGAAGTTTATTTCCTCTCCGTAAAAGAAAACGCTTTAAGTGTTAATATGATAATGTCGACTTTTAGGTGTATATTCTGAACATCACCAAGCAAAGTTTTCTTCGTAAAACCTTTTCCTGAAGATACTCCACCCTAGAAGCTCCCTCTAGGGCGCAGCAAGGTGTGTTCTTATTCCCGTACTCAATTAATTTCATCTTTATAATGAGCACAAGATTCCTACTTTGTTTACGGGAAGGGGAACGAAAGAGAATACTGCATGGGGGAGGATAAAATAAGAGGAGTAAATTTAAAAGAAATTCTTAATTAGATACTGAAAATGTTCCAATCGATACTTCATTCAGGGTTGGATAGGGGAAAATAGACCCCTTTCTGGTCAACATGCGTGAAAAAGCACGTTAATGCAAACTTAAATACGTCCATTTACCACGCGTTTGGCAATGTGGACTTTAGATACGGGGCACATTAAAAATAAATCCGTAAAAGTACGCAAATACGGTTTGGTATGCTATGGTGCTCTCTATTCATGTACGGATCAGAGAATTTGACCGTGATAAAGACAATAGAAGATTAATAGGGACAACTGCAATGGTGCTTTTCAAAATGTGTATTCGAGTTCAAGAAAATAAGTTGATTGGAACAAATTTGGCCAAAAGAGAATCAAACTAAATAAGGTCCATGCCAAAATGGGAAAAATGCTTCATATGGCTGTTAGAACAATAGAACATAGACACCTCCCCACAGATAATCCTAAAATAATCAGAAATCAATTATAGTTGATAAAAACTTTTGACGTGTTTAGTTAATCGTGAATTTATGTATGTATTCACTTCAAAATCATTTTGAATGCATTTGTCGCGACCAAAAATTTCAAAATGGAAATGAAAACTACATTGATTATGAAATTCAGTCGCTTTTGTTTTTGATTGGGTCTAGTTTTTCTAACTTTATGACCTCATAACTGAGGAGACCAAAATTAAATCTGATACATTCATGACCTATTATTTCCGAAACTATTTAAGGTATGGGACTTTTATAGGTTATAGATGAGTGCCTTATAAGTTCATTGATCCAAATTTTAGTCAACACATCTGCTTATTGTTCTCAAGCACACCATTTTTGTTAAAATGCATCATAATTATTTTTGTTTAAATAACCAACTATCTTATTAACACCAAAATAGGTACACAAAGGCTCCTACAAGTTACTTTCATCATCCTAAAGTTTAATTAAGTTACCTTCCATAACTTCTGAGAAAACAGGTCACTTATACCAGAAAATTTCATTCACTGAAAAAGCTGCTCAAAGCAAAAACGTGGCTTGAGCACATAAAGGCTGCCATACTTAACAGTAGTACCATTTTGTAGAGCAAAACATTCTCTTAAAGATGGACTAAACTTTACTCTACTCCAGAGTGTGTAAAAATTAGAAAATTTTTTCCTAGGAAGTGATGCAGAATTAACACTACAAAATGGCAGATGCTGTACAATAATTTATTTAAAATATTAGTATTTTGGCTGTAATATATATAATTATATATATATATATATCATACTAAAGAGAAAATTCCTGAACACGAAAAGTAAAAGTGCCATTTTTTGGCATCTCTGCCATTTAGTCTCCCTTTAAAAACTCTTTACACCTCAAGTGTTTATAGTACTGAACCTTACTGGCCAGGATTCAGCTTCTTATTTTGAACTCTTTCGCGTTGCAATTTAGTCTTTGTTAAGCGGGCCCATTTAAAATAAACGCGATTGGCATCGTCCGTGTTGGGACTTCAATAATACTACGGTGAGACGATTGTTTCGTTTTCTTCTTCTTTCTTCTACTCTTGTGCATTCAGGGTTTAGTCTAAGTTTGTCCAACTCTTTCATGGAGTTTCGTCCTTCAGTTAAGTAATCAAATGCTTAATTTAGAATTCTGATGTGTGATTTTTTTTCAACCAGTTTTCGTCGTAGGTGCTAAGCTGCCCAGATTTTAAAGCCCTTCTTGTTATATTCCCAATTCAGTCAAGTTATGTACAAACCTTACCAGCTCTGCATCATTTTACTGTTTTGAATTAAAATTTGAAAATGTCGTATATGAGAAAGCTTTCATGTAAAATAGTTCAAATATTAGTACATTTAATAGATCTACCAAAATATGTATTAGTGAAGTTATATCTTAAATAATAGCATTTCTTACATATGTATCATATTTTGCAACAAAATTGTTTGAGAGACTGACAATTTTATTTTCATTAGGATTGAAAAATGTAGTAACCAATGGTCCTAGAAAGTCCATAAAATTCGTCATTTTAGAGCTAAAAATGAAGTTTTTATGCAAAAAGTTAGTCTTAATTTATTATTATTTCCCTTAAACATAATTATATATTTAATTGAGTTCGGGATCTGTTATACTATTTGCCAATATTTGAAGCAATTTATCTTTCATTTGGAATTGCTTTGAAATCAGGTTTGTTGTAGATGAAATGCATAGTACAGTTTTCTATATCTTTAACAGTGCAATATAGAACTAGATACATACATACTAACACTTTTATTGTAAAATATTTTCCATTGCCTCTTGAGCATATTAGGTAATTGTATACTAAGTGAAATCCAACGAACGTTTTAATTTCCAAGATGTCTCCAAAATATTCAAAAGACACTTACTACTCTCTTGCTCCAAGATACAGAATTTATCTCTAAATGAAAATCTGCATTGAAGTGAAGCTAATTTTAGTATTTAAGGAATTTGTATACTAAATTATTGCGTTTCAGTACATGAGATAAAAATCCTGTTTTTGTAGTTATTTATTAATTTCTCTACTGCGTGTAGTAAGTAGGGGAAGCATTGTATATCGCCTAAAAGTTTGATGCCGAGATTTCACCTGAAATACATGTTTTTAGGTCCCCTGTATAAAAAAAAGCATTTTTAGAAAAAGGTACATGTGTGTGTGTCTGTGAACAGTATAACTCAAAAACAAAAAGTCGGATAAGTATACCAAACTTGGCATTTAAGTTCGGTATTTTCCAAGGATGCGACTCGAAGATTTTAAAGAAATTCCCCCACTCCCATCTACACTTTACATGAAACATTTTTAAAAAATTATGATTTTCTAAAAAATGGCTATAACGATATTGATTAAAATACCATATGTTAAAGATATTTACATCACAATTAAAATGTATATCTTGAATTGTTTTGGAAATAGCCTTTGAAATCCTCTTCTTTCGGAAGGAGTTTTGTATAATCTTGTATAACTTGTAAACGTTAAGCGATGGACGAAAACGTACTACACAAAAAATGTATATTTAATATAAGCTTTTTGTAGCCTAAGTGATTTCTGAGATATAAGTCATTAACGGTCGAATTGTTCATTTCTTGGCCGTTCTTTAAGGTCCTTTGAAGATTCAGTTGTTTCTCTCGATTGCTTGGAAACAGTATGAAATTTTAAGGCCAGTATAAGGCGCCCAGTTCTTAAACACTTGACTATCGTTGTTTTATTTGTATCTATAACGAAATGTGTAATGTGGCCATATCTGTAAAGATTTATTGTAATTAAAACGTACTAGATATAAATATAAGCTTTAGTAAGAATAGTTTGTATACCTACTCACTAATAAACGATAGAGAGTAGAGAAAGTCGTGTGTGTGACTTTTGTTGTCATATCATGCTGGATTCTCTGAAGAAACGTGTCCAGAAATGGAAGCAATAAATAAAACGGGATGGGTGAACGTAAAAGAAGGATGCTTGTGTAAAATTGGGTACAAAATTCGTTTAATAATATTCCAATATAAAGGAAGGGAGAAGGCTCGTTTGAAAGCAGACTGTTATAGAAGATGACGAAATTGAAATTTTCTCTTCTGGATGCGAAGCTTGGCAGCAGGAAAACAGAAGAGAAACGGGAAGCGAACGTACGGCGAGTGTCGTTTATTAAATTCCCCCCACTCCTGCCGCCACTTCACGACACTCGGTCTCTCGCCATTGCAAGAATTGGGAGCTGCGAAATTAAGAAGAATGACTTCAAAATATTATAATGATGATGGAAGACGAGAGAGAAGAAGGAATTATTAGAAATTGGATGTGCTCTGGGAGGGGTGATGAAGAAAGAGGCGTTCAAAATTGAAAACTCCGAGAAAGATCCGACGGCGACTTTCCTTCAGCAAGAGTTGGAGAGCTTGAACCTTCGACCTGAATTCGGTTTGCATTCATAATGCCTTTCGTGTGTCATTTGAATTTCTTATGTTCCAATGAAGGGCTACCTATTCGTATGTGAATCCGCGGCTGGTTGCATTTCTCATTTCATCACATTTTGTCATAGCTTGGAATTAGATTTGGTGTGCTTCATTGACGTCACTTTAACGTCGAATGTGTAATCGTTTCTGGCATACGTTTTTTTAGATTAAAAATAACGTATCAGAAGATCAAATCTTCTAGGATGCCAAAAGAATGTCCAGGTCATCTTTGTCCATCCTCAAGAAACAAACTATTCGTAGGATATCTAACGCAGAAACTTCAGGCACAGAAATATACAAGAACCTCATCTATCTGAAGTAAGTGGAACCTCAAGTAATCGGGATTAACAAAAATCGGATAATCCAGAAATGAACTATTACAGGATTACAAACTTTGATGTGAAATTTGAATCGCTGCAAAGCAGAAGAAAAAGACGTATGTGTTACATTCACATGACTTTCTATCCTGTAATCTTATTTTTCATCTACTTCATTTAAATTGTGATAGACCTTTGGAGAAATAGCTGCATTATACATTTCGTTATAGAAACAAAGGTAACAGCGATAGTTAAATGTTTAAGAACTGGACGACATATACTATCCTTAAAATTCCACATTCCTTCTTGACATCAAGAAAAACAACAATGTCGATAGGACTAATAAATGAGAAAGTATTGAACAATGCACGCCATTAATAACGGATGTCTCGGAAATGGCTGATGCCATAAAAAGTTATTTCAAATAAAGTGTGTTTTAAAGAAACTTTTTGTTGTGCACGTTCTTGCCTTAACGTTTACCAGTTATACATGATTATATAAAATTCCTTCCGAATGAAGAGGACTTTACAGGCTATTTATAGAAAATTCAAGATATACCTTTTATTTGTCATGTAAGTATCTTTGATGTAGGTATTTTAATCAAAATCGTTACAGCCATTTTTCAGGAAACAAATTCCTAAAATCTTCCATTTAAAGGGTAATTTGAGGTGGGGAGTTTTTCTTAAAAACCTTTGTGTCGTCATCTTTGGAAGATACTGCACTTAAATACCAAGTTTGGTTTTTATCCGACTTTTCGTTTTTGAACTATGCTGTTCACAGACACACAGGCGCACACACAAACACAGGGATCTTTTTCTAAAAATGCTTAGTTATGATTCAGGGGCATCAAAGCATGTATTTCCGGTGAAATCTCGGTGTCGAATTTTTGGGTGGAATGCAATAACTTCTCTACCTATGTACGTGGTAGGGAAAGTAAAAAGAATGAAAGCAGTCCAGATGAGAATTCTACGATCGCTGTAAGGATTGCTATGAAAAGGAATGAAACTGATCTGACACATTTTAGCTTTGTTGTTCTGCGTAGCTGGAAGTGTGCGACAGACGGCGATCTCTACGCTACCTGTAGTGCCAACTTTGTAACCCTACACATTCATATGTAGGTATTTATCAAAGGACACATACTTTCATAGTGAAAAAGTAAGCAAAAATAAACTGGAAATACGGATTAATGGGGGTCAGATAAACAGACTCTTCTATAGACAAAAATAAGGACGCCAAAATGTAAATATTCCTTCTTCTTTTTCTTAATGCATTAGATATTTCTGTCTGTAGCAATCTACATATTCTGTTGTGTACTTTTTACTTGGTCTTCCATTGCTTCTTTTACTTATTGGTTTATAAGTCTTAAAATGGAACGGCGGTCTCTCTATATTCATTCTTTGAAGAAGACTTATCCATAATATTCCGATATACCCATTTTCTTGTCCTTAATTCTTTTCCTGTTCGTCATCAAATTCTCTATCAGGCTCAAGATATCGTGACTTTTTCCAGTTTTTCAGCTGTCACTTTTCTAAGGTGAATCATCACCGTTTCGTTTCTTTTTTAATTCACCCTCACTGGAAGTTCACTTCACTAAGGAGCTACTTCACTTCACTTAAGGAGCTTCTTCACTTCACTTCACTTCACTTCCTTCGTGACGAGCCTCTCCTCGCCTGACGGTTCACTTCACCGGAGTCGAACACAAGACTACAACAACTCGTTCCGCAGTAGTACTTGCTGCACGTCACAACAGTCGTCCTCAACTCGCTCAGAGAATCTCTTGACGTTACACCAGAAACGCAGTCGCTAACTCCCTCGCACTCGACTCGCGACTGACCGACATGACTCACTCTACTGCCGCCACTCCTTACCTCGCACTCACAGCAGAAGGTTTCACTGCACCTTCACGGTGCCACTACTGTGGTGCGCCAAACTTAACTCGCGCTGGAATTAATTGTTCTTTCACACAAGCCGTACTTTGGCGCTGTCTGCAACACGACCTAACTCTTCGCCGGCGTTTCTGTTCAACCTGCTGGGGAACAGAGCACTACACCAGGTAATCTTGCTGCCCGCTTCGCCCCCGCGGTCATGAGTCAACATCGCCACAGAAGACCGCAGTCACTGTACGACAGCAGCAGGCTCGCCTGCCGCGAAGTAGTGCAGAAGTGAACGCGCCTTCCGCTCCTCACGCTGCCCAGGTGCCGCAGTTACTCGCCGTCAGCCACAATGAGCATATGTATGTTGGAGGAGCGTATGCAGAGATATTCCTTCTCACCACAAGGATTACGCAGTTCGAGGAGATCCTTGGGGAGCTCTGAGATGAGATCACTTACCACTCATCCAGACTGCAAATAGTACCAACAAAATTAGACACTGCTGGCCGAGCCACCAGACAAGCACTTAACACCCGAATGCACGAGCATCTTCTATCGCTTAGAAGACTCATCAAGGAGAAGGTTGCGGCACTTCAGAAGAATCTGGACTGCCAGCATACCAGAAATCCAGAGCCACCTGGACGAGTCACCACTATGGGCGTCGGAGATTCTGATTCACGCCATCCTGTAGTTCACTTCATAATTCCTCCTACCCTACCTCACAACACTTCCTTTACCAATCACCCTGAATCTCCAAGGGCGTAAGCAGGGCCTCGGTCATGCTTGCGTCCTGGCACCTTATCTTACATGTGACTTAGCCCTCTGTGGCCGCCAATATACCTCACCATGAATACGCACGTGCATACTGCGGTACTGCACCACCCTCACCCATGAATTCCTCTTTTTCCTTCTGATGGAGGAGTTTTTAGTGGGTATGCCGGCTATTGGCGAGTCCCACACTCTGTCCCGACTCACATCGAGGCTGGGGTAGTGATTAAATCATTTTCTCCTCCACTCGTAAAAAAGGAAGAAATGAATACGACAGAAAATTATTATGCCGGTATTTGGAGGCAAGGAGCCAAGGTTAATAGCATTTACTTTGATTTGCTGGAGTATAAGGACTCACTCTGCAAGATATTTTCTTGCTCGGAATCACAGCCGAAACTGTTAGCCCCTGACATTTTGAACTTTTGTACTGCTAGTAAGGACTTTTATTCAGCAATTCAAACGAAAATAAAATGCGGTTTTGATTGGGAGAAAAATTGCAGACAAAGTTTTCCTCACCCCGGTCTTTGAAAGTCATGCGGATTTCATACACCATCTTGTTCAAGCAAATGCATATTCTTATGATGCATATAGCGGAAAGGTACGTCCAAAATTCGTTGTTTAGAACATAAAAGTTCTGCTATATAGAGAAAAATCGAATGCCATTTTTAATTTTTGTACCACAGTGCATGCTTTGTAATTCACCACGATACCTCAGCTCTTAGCGGAACCGCTGCACGAAGCATTCTTATTAGCAAACAAGAAGGTCATTAGTTGAAGAAATTATTCCATGATCGCTTACAATATTCATTGATCTTTGGCTCTTGAATGCCTGATATATCAATGACAAATTTATTGAGAGCAGTGCAACAACCCTTTAATTTTTTGCCCTAATTTCAAATGTTTGCAACTAGCATTTCAAAGAAGGCATAATTAAATAACGTTACAAGACTTCTGAAGCAACTTTTCCACATTAAACTCTAAAATATTCTTTACATTGCAGAATACTCTATAATTAATGTCGTTACCTGTGCAACCAAACACTATTCCTTCGATTTTCTATGAAACCCTGTAAAGAGAGCGGTATTTTCCCAGAGGGAAACAATGGTTTTCATTGGGAAGGGAGGCCTTTAGTAAAAGAGCGCCATTTAATGGCTCCTGAAAGTAAGGAGACATTATTGAAGCACTTGATGTTCAACGTGGTAATGTTTGATCCGACCAATTAAAGTAGACGACTGCAAAAATTTGAAAAGACCTGGAGAAGAATTCAGATGTGAAATTGGAGAGACAAAATAAGCATTGAAGCAATTTTAGAAAAAATACGCGAAAGAAGAACACCACCGAAACTGGTCAAGAAGGATACAAGAAATGGGGTGAAAAAAAAAACACTTTATAAGAGAAGCACTGAAAGGTCTAATGAATTATGAAAAGGTTCAGAGAAGTAGAAGATAGCAGATGCTAAATAAATTATTTATTCACGAAGAAAGGAAAACAAAAGAAAGGGAAGGAATATCTGAGCAGGCTGAGTTTGCAGTAATGTAATGGACCTTTCCTTGGAGAAAAATCTTCCCCAAAAGTTACTTGCTGATTGATTGATATAACTCGGGGAGGTATTATTTCTTTACATGCCTCCAATATCTATGGAACGCTTTCAACGTTATTACGTATTCATGCAGAGGCGTACTTCCACTTTTAGAGGCATGTTTCATTTATTAAAATTGTGGTTCGGTGACATAAAGTTTTCTTTCTTTCTTTCTCTACCAGCAGGCTCAAAGGTACTGATTTTCATTTATGGAATGCTCTAAAGCACCCAAGGACAGGTTTGGTAGAAATTTATTTTCAAAAGGGTCTTAAAATAATGAGAAGGTGCTATTTAAAATAGTCTTATACCAAACGCTTGAGGTTCAAATCGATGATGCCTAATGCTGTCTTTCAGAAAAAGTGGGACAACATAGACATTTTTAATGTGCTGTCTACAGGGAAATTCCCAATTACGTTGGCAGGGCTTCTTTTTTGTATTGGCGATATTAACATTGCTTCCTAATATAGTCACTGGAGCAAATATCTCCTTAAGTTGTCCAATTTTCATGGTACTTGGCACCATGGTATAGAATCTCAACCGCAAGCACTACCAGCTAGTGGTAGTTGTTTTTATTATATTTTATCTTCTTAGCAGAAACTGTTTGCAGGGCAGCAGATCGGAATCGTCTAGGTGGTTAAATAATGAATCCACCAGGTACAGCAAGACTGTCTTCCATACTCCAAATAGTCCCGATAACAGTAAAAAATGTTCTTTTAATAGTGTTATCGGCCTAAAGCAGGGTTTTCTAAACTACGGCCTCCGGCGGGGGCCGAACCCGATCCGAGAATTGGTTTCTAAATTGCCCGCCTACCAACTAAACATATTTAAATAAAAAGAAACAGTGGGCCCGTATTAGATTGATCTATTAAGAATTTAGAACGATCAAATAAAATTAAGCGCTCATATTTTAATTGATATATAGTGTAATGAGCTACTGAAGGACGAATGCAAGTAAATTAGTTAAGCTGATTTTTACAACTGCCTGCCGAGTGATTCATTTCCTCATTTAAAAGACTTGGCACATGGATTAGTAACATGTTCGCATCAACGTATATCTGAAAATACATTTTCAAAACTGAAATATGTCGCATCCAAATATATGTCTGCTATGACTGATGAACATTTAAAGTCCGTTTTGATATAAGCAGCAGAAAATTAGAAGCGCAAATGTCTGTAACTATAGCACAGAAAAGTCAGCTTCATTCTTCTCATACTGTTATTAACGTAAAAATACTTCTTGTAGCAGGGTTTATATTGCATGTGAGTTACATGAATGAAACTATGAACGAAAGACTAATAATTTATTAAGAATTTAATATAAGTTATGAATATCGAAATGTATATTTTAGTTTAAGGAAACGGTGTCTTTTAAAGTTAATCTGATATGCATTAATCTGTGCCTGTGAGTTCATTGTTCTTTTCTTAAGCTTACGTGGTTTTGTGTGCGATTCATTCTCTGAAAATTAATATGCCCCATTGCGTACATTTGGCAACCTCTGGTCTAAAGTGACTGGGAAGTAGTTCTACTTAAGACATGATATTCCCAAGGCTGTAGTTAGGATAGTATAGGACGGTATCCGTACCACCAAAAATCCGCACGTTGCCAGCGTATCGGCAAAACTTTAAATTTCAAAATTTGGTCTTTAAATTTCAAAAATAGAATATACAAAATTAAATTTTTTAAAGCAAAACACAGAAATAGGAACACATTTTGCCATTACTGCATATTTCTGTCAGAGGTTTGATTGCGAAAGAGTTCACCCCAGCAAGAAGAGGAGTACTGTGTTGGTAACGCAAACCGCTAGACTAATTTTGCTAAAAGCATTAAATTTTAATCCCCAAATATATTAGGTGCGTCTTAGGCTTGGTGTGAAAGAATTAACTCGGCGACATTTTTCTGTGCATGTACGGGCAAGCAGGAGAGTGTGGAAGACATTCAGTTTCGTAACGTCTCACCTGTTCTTGCGTAGGATATTAGCCTGACTTGAGAATAGCATGACTTAATTTACATACGTATATTATGATAATCTGTGTTTAACGTTTTCATTAAATTTATATACGAGAGGTTATCCTGCTCATTTTAATATAGGCTCTTTCGTTTTAGTTTTTTATCTGAAGCAGTGTAGATCTTATGATCTTTTACATTGATTTGATCTTTATCTTTTGATCTTATACAGTGTAGAGCGGTGTATATTAAAAGCTCCTCCAACGTTGCTGTCAGCATGATCCGACAAAAGTGAACACAGGACTGGCAGAAAAAACTGCCCTCTTCTGTTTTCTTTTTTAACTGATGTGTAATACTTTTTTAAGGTTGACAGATTTTGCATATAAGGTCACCGGCCAGCAGCTGTTGCGAAACACTCATTGTCAATTGAAGTACCTATAGCAACAGCAAGAGATTTCGGGATTACCTAGATGAATTTCCGGACCAGAGGAAAGAACACAGTTTGTGTTTATTATTCTCCATCTTTTAAGTGCCTCCAACCAAATATAGAACTACAACAAATTTGTCACCATGTTGGCTAAAAATTTCTAAATAAATACCATCACTCCCTCACCATCACTCGGTCACTAGGCGAATGCTGGATGGGATAATTTGATCCTCGAAGTATCATCCCTTTCATCACTATATACCAGGCACTGGGTTGATCACCCATCCTGGTTATGCTATGATCTAGAGTTTGCTTGCTCCTTGACAAGCTACTGATCCAAAACTTATAAGTCTTGGAAGTCTTACAAAGACAAGGCTAATCAGTCAAAGGAGGAGGAGGATTTGAATCTCGTCGTGCTCTTGCTTGATAGTTCCTCACTAGAAATGGATACCTCTCTCACTCATTCTGTTCATATGACCAACCCATTTTGTCTGTAGTTTGTTACTTTATCATACAAAGTTTCTCATTTAGCTATTTTTTCATTTTTGACCTTGTCGAGTTTGGTGCAACCTTTACTTACCTAAGGAACCGCCGTCTGAATTCTATATTTCCGTTTTTTCGTTGGAACTCAAGTTTCATAGTCTAGAATATTGTGGGAACCCATAACTATAAAGAGTTTTATGTTTGTTTCTTTACTTTGTTTTTAAAAGCTATATGTATAGTCCCATAACTGTCGGGAATTTATTTATTTTACAATCAATATCCCTTTCTACATTAAAACCGACATCGCAACCTAAATATTTGAGATTAGATACTTGTTCTAGACTTTGAGCCTCTAGAACAAAATTTATTTTAGACCGCTGGATGTTTGTATTTAAAATTCATATAATTTTTATCTTTCTTATTGATATGCTAAAATCATTATTTGCATAATTTGTTTTAAAAAATTTATAGCTATAGCAAAATTAAGAAGAAAGGTCCTATCGATGCTGGAATCCACGTCGGTAGGGTAGAAAGTAATTCGGTAGTAATGAAACGAGTGCGGATATTCTTTCTGATAAATCCAACACAACATAAAATAAATATTAATTACAAACACATGATTAATTTTCCTCTTGCATTCTACATATGATGTAATCAAAGTAATATAGCCAGATGTCTGTATGTCTAAAAATAGGTGTCCGCTTCTTACGTTATATTTTCTGTCCTCTCAATTTCAGTAATATTATAAATATTTCTGTTGAATCTTAATTCAAAATATATTAGTTTTAAGCAGTATTAAACTAAGTCTTGAGTTAAAATAAGTTAAGTTCGGCTTAGGAGTACTTGAATAGAAAATCACTTGAATGTACCACCAAGCTCGTTCTTCATTTCAGTAACTGATAGCTTAATGGATTGGCATTTAAAGACTGTGAAGACAATTTTGTATAAATATGTCATTTACTGCCTGTGGGAGGGTTTGTGGAAACAGGTCATTCCTTCCAATGTATATGTACCCTTAAACTTCTTCAATATCGATCTGAATATCCTGCATTAAGAATTATGCTTGCAGTTTAAGAGCACAGGAATCTCTTGTGTATTTAGTTAGCAATGTCCGAGGCAATTCGGGCTTGTATTAAGTAGAGAGTCAGGGTTTAATCGCAGAACGCTAGTGCCAGAGCCGCTTGCACGGCACAACTCTCCAGATCATGACGGGCATCGACCCCGGAACGTCTGGGTGGGAAGCGCGTTGTTTGCGTGTCTACGCGGCTCTGAATCCACGCTATAGCATATGCTGTTCATTATTTATTTATTATGCAGAATGAAAGCTTTCCATGCAATCTTATGCTTTATCTTATCTACCTCTCTCTTAAGTGACACTTCTCTCCGTTTTGACTAGGTTATGACGCATCATTCCGCGATTTTCTGACTCCTGGTTTCAAGCAATGCTCATTTCAACCAATTAAAAATATTCAGAATCGACATTTGTTTAAATGTTTTTACTTGTAGAAGGCATTGTACCACAACTTTTTAAGTGTTTTCAAAAGTATTATAACTCCATACTATCTACACAAAACAGAACAATCTTTTGAAATTCGGCTACAGTTCCAAATTTAAAATAACTAAAGGAATTTGTTATAAATTAAATCAATTCTAGAAATTTATGAATTTTACAGTGGCAATGAAGCGAATTAAGGCGCTAATTATCAATCTGATTTTTATTTATATTTTAGCAGTGTTCAACGCTCGTTCTTACTGCAGACGGCATCTCAGGACTGGTGATACATGAAATGAAATTATAATAATTTGGGAAGGGGCATCTGGAAAATAAGCTTTCCAGGCCTAAGTTTCGCATTTGTCAGTTATGCGGACTGAGAGAAATCTGGAAAAACCTCAGTCATGGGGGGATTTGTACAGCTCACATCCTGTTCACGAGTCTTTCCTTGGAAAGGAAAGTAAAGCCGGTGGTCCCATATCGTAGATTTACGACTCGCAAAAGAACCTCAAGCCTGATAAAGAGACCTGATAAAGAGTTTTTCACGCCCAACATAGAATGGGCGCTTTAACCGTAGTGGTTAAACAGCGTCCATAATTAAAAATTCATTTATTTAGTTTCCTTCGGAAGGGAAGTAGAGCCGGTGTCCCAGTATCGTAGATGTGCAGCACGGAAAACAGCCTCAAGCCTGATAAAGTCGTCTCTGAGCCTTTAACGCCCAATATAGAATATGACGCTAAGAATTGTATTAGTTAAGGAGCGTCCATAAACAAAACTCAATTCAATTTCCCATAATAAGATATATGGCATCCTAAAAATGAAAAGTATTAACTTGCTCAGTTATATAATTCACAACTACATTCTTATATTTTGCAAGCTATTTTACCTTTAAACGTTTTGTGGTAGCAAACGAGTAACGCAATGTGTCCTATAAAGGTTTCCAGCACCTCGTTGTTGTCTTCTTGCTTCTAATTCAGCCAACATTTATATTAACCCTTCAAAAACTACTCTTTCCGCTTGTACAGCATAACCCAAAAAGAAAAAGTCTGATAAATACCTAATTTCATATCAGTCGGTTGGCGCTTAGGATTCTCGGTGAAGATTAAAAAAATTCCTACAAGTAATTCCTTAAAGGAAGTTTTCGTTCATTTGTATTTTCTCGAAAATTGCTCTAAACGACTTTTATTAAAATTTCATAAATTGATATGTCGCCGAGATAAATCTTTAAACTTCTAGCAGTAGTCTGTTAATTCCCCATCATTTTCATTACACCATATGTAATTTTAAAACCATAAGAAATGGAAAAAAATACTTCATGAAAACTAAGGGCTCGTAAAATCATAATTTGTATGAAACAGTTTTTTTCTAGCCTTAGCTTCTGTTCGTTCGAGTTTTCAATATTTTAAATATCACACTTTCAAGTGCCACTCTTTTGTTTCTCGTGAGGCTATGTAAAGAATATGTAATATCAAGGCCACCAATTAGCAAACTGCTTTTAAACATTTGATTATATACCTTGGTTTCTCTACGCTTATTTATAGCTACAAAAATGTGTTTTAAAACCATTTGTACTAATTTTTGTCATAATTAAATAAATTACATACACAAGTAACCTTTTTATGAATAAATTTGTGTTAAAAATTATTATAAAAATAAATGATAACATAGAGAAAGTCGCCTGAGTGTAAACATATGTCCTTTACTTAGAAACATTAACACTCTACATCAGCCACATTGTTGCAGGAAGTCTCAACAAGTAAATGTAATTGAGAACACGCTGCTATCTTAACAACCCGCCTACACGTGTTTATGGAGGCGTCGCCGATCCTCTTTTCCGATTCACTTGCGTCGGCGCATTCTCCGCAACACTGGCAACCCGCACAGCTGAGCGTTCAGGACCTGAGACGCTAAAAGGTAGGCTTCTTTTAGCGTGAAGGTAAAAAAGAAGAAAAAATAGAAATAAAAAACAATAATAACAACATCGGTGAAATATCTGTAGGGCGTCAGAAGCATTCCTTTATTCTTTCTGTAATGTCATAAAATTATCAGAAATCAACCCATATTTGTAGCATGTTGTAACAACCGTGTGAGATACATAAGGATGCAAGCGTTTTGTATTGCTAACGTAGAGGAAGAAAAACTACAAATTTTCCCCAAAATTCGAGTTCTGAGGCCAACTGAAAAATCTGATGTATTGAGCTTACATTACTTTCTCTACTTATTCTACAAAACTATTTTTGCTAAGGCTTGGATATTCTTCTCTCTGCTTCATGTTAATCGAGATAATCATTTGCAGAAATTGTGTTTTTACACATTTCATTGCAAAACAAGGTACGTACAAGCGATAGTCAAATCTTTTAAAAGCGGATTTCTAGGTGATAGCTTTCAAATTTGGTTCTCTTTGTATGATCACAAAAAAAAAAGAAAAAGAAAGAAAGAAACTATAGCAATCTTGCGACTTAAAAAGGTGTGAAATATTTGACAATTCACAGCAATAACAAATAATATCTCGGAAATGGCCTAAAATGTTATGTATTTGACAAAATTGTGTGTTTTAATGGGATATTCATTTTAAGTTTTTGTCTATTACGGTTTACAGGTTATGCAAAGTTCATTCAGAATGAAGAAGACTTCACGGGCCTATCTCAAAAAATTCATGATATACATTTAATTTAATATGCAGATATCTTAAACCTATGGCATGTTAATCAAAACCGTTAGATATTTTTGAGAAAATGGAAAACAAACAACGAAAATTTTCCATAGAAATAGATGGGGAAACTTACTTGAAAACCTTCATGTCGCTTCCTTGGAAGATCTGGACTAAGCACACATGCGGACCTTTGTTAGTTTTTTTTATTCACAGAGACTTAAATATATGTATTTCCGAAATTTTGGGTGGAATGCAATGCTTCTTATACTTACAATAGGTAAGCAATAGGGAAAGTAAAATAAAAAAAGGATCCTCCTACTTCATACGGCACCGCAGTTGGTAATACTGATGATACATTAAACTAATTTATATTTGAGAAAGGAAATGTTTCAGGTCTAAGTTTAGGGCAACTCCCCGGGATCTGCCATTTATAAACACTGAGGAAAACCTGTAAGAAACCTCAATCTAGAGGACGGTGATGGTATTTGAAGCCCAAACCTCCCGTTCATGAGTCTGTGCCTTAATCACACCGGATACATGTGTCGGTTTCCTAGGTAATCGCTATCATCGGCAAACAAATGTGAGCATTAAACAATTATTCTCAACTCATTTCTCATTCAGGCAGATAAATTACCTACATAAAATAACTGGTAGTTTTTTATCAGATGTCAGAATGATTCAGCTTAATGTTTTAATAAAAAAATAAATAAAGTAAAACAGAGCCACTCTGTAATTTTATGAATCAATATAACCTCCGACATTTTTGTTGATGATGATGGTGGGTGCGCTTAGGTGTTTCGCCCTGTCGTATCGTGGCGTGAGATCGAGGTCTCTCTCGGATGCGAGGGTTTTTATATATGTACATACAAAAACAAATCAGAAATTCTTAAAATTTAAAATAGTAATAAAAGGCTGTTCCGAACGATTTCACGCATCTACAAGTTTTATACAACAAAAACGTATGTATTAATTTAAAAGTTCTTAATACACAAAGACACCGTTAATTACAAGTACGGCAAACAAATGCCTACGCTCGGGCGCATTACTTAGTCCCAAAGCAATAAAATACTTCTCTTGACATGCACTTTAATTGTTGCCACTATCGCACCTGATTACGGAATCTACTTGCGTATAAAACGTTTATTTCTCACCCCTTTGTTTCCTCTGCCTCCTCACCCTTAAAATGCCTCAAGGATTTTCTCCCTTCTCAGAATTCTCGGGGTGTTACCCGATCTTCAGATCGCTGCGTACAAGAAATTGCTTTATTCGCTTTATAAGACGAATGTATTCATATATTGCCTTTCTCTCCAGGGGTGACAACATTGAATTAATTGAAATTCCTAGCCAATGTTTCATTTCCAAGAGTATATTCCGATGCAAGTAGAAATTTTATACGACAGCGAATTAAGGTAAGGTAAGGAGACATCCAGGAAGGGGAGGGATGATTGAGAGTAACAAAAGGGAATGCAGAGAAACAAAGCATGTAACAAAGGGAAAGGGAAATGTTTAGCACTAGAATAATTATTAGTTGTGATCTAATTAAACCCACTTTGTTTAGCCTTTATTGTCGTTGCATCGGCGCATTTAAATATACGGAATGGCGGAATATAAAATATGTTACATCCACGCGACTTTATTTACCCTCTCCTCTACATACTATCTTAGAAAATCTTATCCTTCTATCTACTTCCTTTTAATCGACATAAACATTTCGGAAATGCTTTTTAGTACACGCTCTCTAAAACAGCTATCGGACAGTTAACACGCCGAAAAATAATACTTCAGCGGTGTAATAAACAAAATCCAGATGACAGTAATACATCTTCTTTCACAAGAGAAACATTGCCTACTTTGCACCAGTCTTTAAATGCTATATATTCCTTCTCAAACCGTTGCCAAGATCTTGCTGGCAGCATTTCCGATTCAATGTTTCTGGCCTGGATTGAAATTTCTCGGGATTATCGCACATATTTTCACCCATACGCTTGTTGTTTAGAAAGGAGTGCTCAAATAATCACTGCCATTTACAGACATATCTGTATTTTTACGGTTAACCGTTCCTAAGAGGTGTTGGTACATTTCATAGCGTAGAATTCATGTGGCTGTGAGAATATGTCAAAAAATGAGTGACAATGACTTTTATATTTATAATATAACGTTTATTTACTAATATTACGTTTATTTATTTGTATAATTGGGAGAGAGTTTACTAAAAACTATTGTGTGCACGACATACGCAAAACCTTTAGCGGGCTGGGGCAATATTTCGGCCTCGACATATGCCTCGTTCGAAATACTTAGTTCGACCGCTAAGGTCTTATTTTGCATACTTGATATACAAGTAGTTATTATTACACATTTCGTTATAAGTATTGAGAGATACAATAGGTGAAGCGATAGTCAGATCTTTAAAAACCGGTTGGTATGTGATGACTTTTAAATTCCACGCTTATCATGACCACCAGAATAAAAAAGAATAGTGACGTAGCAATTGAAAAAAATACGTATTTAAAAATTTAAACTATGAAGAAGTTATTGTCTTTACGTTATTTACCCCACGCTTTGGGAACCAATTTGAAGAAGGTTTGTTTATTGTATGAAGGAGTTGTATTATATTTCGATGTTGGGGAGCCGAACTTGAAGTAGTTGCAACCGCACGTATGGTAAAAAGCTTCCGGTAGCCTTCGCCCCAAATGTACTTTCCGGTGGCCTTTGCCCCAAGTTTAAAAATATTAACTTTATAATTTTGACTGTTTCTTTAAATATTATATATTTATGTTTGTCTCAGCTGCGTCAGTATTATTGTTAGAGACATGGATTTCTTTGCAAGGCGTAGTGCGGCTGAAGAATGTAGGCTTACACAGATTATAATGTTTAATTCATTCCTTTTTTATTAATTCTTGATACAATTTAAATAACACTTCATTGATATAGAGAGCTTGCACTTTTTAAACACGTAAACTATTTTTGTCTCACACGAATACGTATTAAATTTCTCGAGGACACATCTTGTGTGTGGTCTACAACCAAAGCGTCCTGTTATGGCGCTGCCTACAAGCAACTGAACTGATTTCTACCGCCTAAATTTGTAAATTTCTGTATTTCAAGTCTCTGATTGGCTATTCCTAATCCAATAGAATACTTTTATTTAACTAAAGCTTTTTCTGGTTGTTGATTGGCTATTTTATAAACTGTCACAAAAATTACATTATTGCTTCCAAGAATTACCAGTAGTATTGTTAAACTTTCTTACTCATTATTGCCTCAAGGTTACCTCATTGTTAGCAAATTTTAACCCATTATTCTCACAGCTCCTACATTATTAAATTACGTAATACATTCACATAACATTATTACATGCATACAATAATATAAACATATACAATGACTGTAATATACACTTTTATATATTGTTACATACACATATTGTTTTAAGGCGGGTTGTTATTGAATATATATATATATATAATATAATTAGACTGAAATCATTTAAGTATTAAAAATACTGCCTCGACTAATAAGAAATTATATCTCAGAAATGGTTATTCCTACAAAAAATGATGTGTTTAACGGGTTCTACATATTATAGAAGCTTTTTTCTATCGCTTACGGTTTAGCAGTTTTACAATATTATATAATTTTAATTCAGAATTAAGAGAACTTCACAGTTATTCATAGAAAATTCAGGAAATGCATGTTATTTGTCAAAGATTGAAAACATACGGTAATCAGAATTTTACAGACATTTTTGAGAAATCATATACCTATAACACAACATTTTCAATGTAAACGGTAGTTTGGAATGGGGGGGGGGATTTTCCTAAAAATCTTCGTTTCGCATCCCTGGAAGAAACTTAATTAGCACACGCACATTACTTTCTCTACTTATTCTACAAAACTATTTTTGCTAAGGCTTGGATATTCTTCTGTCTGCTTCATGTTAATCGAGATAAACATTCGCAGAAAGTGCTTTATTACACATTTCATTACAAATAAAGGGTACGTTTAAGCGATAGTCAAATCTTTTAAAAGCGGATTTATAGGTGATAGCTTTCAAATTTGCTTCTCTTTGCATGACAAAAAAAACTATATCATTATGATATAGATATTCTTTAAAATGCATTTTTTTTAATTCAGAGGCTTCAAAACATGTATTTTCCGTGAAATATCTATATAGGATTTTTGGGTAGAACAATGCTTCTACTCTACTCGCTATAGGCAAGTAGTAGATATAGTAAAATGAATTTTTTTCTTTTTTTATTAACGGGACCAAAGCACAAACGAGGTACCATTTCCAAAAGCGGAAAAATCCACTCATTATCGAAACTACAGGTTTCACCACGTAAAGGCATCAAACTACGTCTTAAAAAAAAAGAAAGGATCGATTACTGTAAGTTTTAAGATTGAGAAATTCCACGTCATTTTCATTTGAACAGTTATTAAAATTTGAAAATCAGGACACGCTAATTATTCCTTTTAGTAATGTAAAGACAGTGGAATACTTTAATCATTTGGGAAGTATTCAGTCGATTAGTGACCATTATACATTAGTGTAAATGCTGTATAACTGTCACTAATGGACTAAATACTTCTCAAATTACTTTATTTGGTATTAGTAAACTTCTTTCTCAAATCGAGGCACATAAAAACATATGCTTCTATCACAAATCTTTTATTCATTAACCCAAAAGCAGAATAGTCGTAAAATGATAAGTTTCTGGATGTTCAACATCTCTTAGTTCTTCTACGTATCGTAAATATGCCTGGATTTTCAGATTGCCTAATTGGTCTCAAATAATTTAGCCTTTATAATAGATTGCATCCATTGAGTTTATTATTGAATAACATATTTCAATAAGCTCGTGAAGAGCACAAATGTAATTTTCAGTACACACATCCTTGGTTGCGTTGATTCTTTTGTTTCCAAATTTTCCCCAATTAGTTTTTTATGAAGTACGCAAAAGGTGCTCAAAATTTTGGTTATTACTACCTCTGAGTTATTATGCTACCGACTGCCGAGAAGGACTGACAAGGGTGCCACAGTGAGTTGGAATACTTTAAAATAAAATTATGTTTGCTTTAATCGAAAAGATTTATCAGAATAAACTTGTGGTATGTCATTGTGAGGCATGTCTCCAAAAATATATATGTGACGTCACGGTCACCCTGTTTGTTGCTGCATGCACGCTCTGGACCTCTATCAAATTTGAATTCAATTTTCTAATGGTTATATGAAGTCGTATTTTGCCTTATAGTAGTTAAAAACATAACATAACATAAGCCACCGTTCACACCTCCTTGGTCGCTTTGGCGATTCTCTTATACTCGCGCAACAGTCTGGTACCCTCACACGGGTGGGTTCGTTTGAGCATTATTTCCCTGTTCCTTCACCGTCTCTGCAGACCTGTGTTAGACACTTAAGGAAATAAAAGTTAAATCTTGCACAACGGTTCTTGAGGGAATTTTCCTACCAACTCGGTTGTCGACCTCACGCCCACATACGCAAGAAAGAAGTGGACGATCATTCACGCGATACGGGGAGATGATATATTCAGCATCATAATCCCCCATCAGCCGGAACGCTGGCTTCCGAGACATGCAGACCTCTATCTATCGCGACTCCTCAAATCATGTCCGTCTGGATGGCTCAGTTGGTTAGGTGCTGGCCTTCTGACCCCAAGGTAGTGGTTTCAAACCCGGCCCAGAACGATGTTTTTAAGTGTGCTTAAAAACGACAGCCTCATGCCAGTAGATTTACTAGCATGTAAAAGAACTCCTGCGGGACGGAATTCCAGCACACCGGCGGCGCTGATATGATCCTGGCAATTAACAGCGTCGTTATCAAACAAAATATTTGTTTTTTCCTCAAATGAATCACGATGTTGAGTGGGTACCGGTTCTATACGTAGTCTGAAAAATCGCAGCCACACGGGTGGGCTAGAACCCATGTACATTCCTGAGCACCACGGTACATTCCACTACGTCATGGCGCAGGACTGTTGTAGAAATATATTCAAGAAATTCCCGAGTCTTATTCATGTCGCGCTCAAGGAAAAATAAAACAAAAGCGAGATAGATATGTCTCTAACACGCGAATGAAAACATATCTAGAGTGAAAAAGAGTAGCATTTATTACATTATGTATGTAAATATACTGCCACCAAATGAGATATCTCAGATACTTTATCACCATCTACATTATCATCTCCTTGTCGACACATTTGAGGTGGTTAGTGCACGGACTAATAAATGAGAGGTCCATCAGACTGATTCCTTAACTGAGGTTTTATTCCCAGTATTTCTTCACTTGACATTAAATAGCATCTACAGTACCTAAGGCGGCGCCGTGGCCGAGTGGTTAGACCGCTCGCCTTCCACCGAGGCGGCCCGGGTTCAATCCCAGGGACCTGCATGTGGGATTTGTGGTGGACGAAGCGGCGTCTGGGCGGGTTTTCTCCGGGTTCTCCGGTTTCCCCCGCCATTCATTCCACCAATGCTCCATCATCACCTTTCCTTTCATCCATTTCACCAACATTTCGTTTCATCTACTTCCTTCATCCCATACCAGGCATCGGGCTGATCACCCATCCTGGCTGCTCTGTCTGATCCATGAGTGTCTGCTCCTTGACGGGCCTCTGACCCCAGGCACCCGCTTGTAAGTCCTGGGGGGTGTAAGTCCTACATAAGAGGAGGGTAAACAGATAATGAATGAATGAATACAGTACCTACCCTATAAATGGAAATGTTTGCTTCTAAGTTTGTTTTCTCAATTGTTTTATTTCACGTATAATCCGTGGCCATCGCCTTTGGTGTCGCATGCTACAAGAATAAACGTTTTAACACTATTAAAATGTCATGTCTCTACCAATTTTTTACAAACTATTTCTACAAAGGCTTTTTGTTCTATAGACTTCACTCTAATTGAAATGCACAAATAGCCCCTTACACATTTGGTCATAGGTACCAAGGGCATACATTTAGCTTAAGTGATAGATCTTTTAAAAACGGGTCGCTTAATTATTAATGGCTAAATGTGTCTCAGAAATGGTTAATGTCTCAAAAAACGTTATTTGACATTGTGCGTTTAACGAGAATGGATTATTTGTATAGCAAGGTTTTGACTATCTTTTACGTTTTCAAGATATGCAAAAAGCATTAAAGAGGATTTCAAAAGGGTATTCTCTGAAAATTCAAGATATACCTACATGTTGTTTGTCTTACAGATATATTAAATATATGGTATTTTATTTCAAATCGTTAGAGCTCTTTTTGAGAAAAACAAAAATAACGAAAATTTTTTCGTGAAAATGGTAGTTTGGGGTGGAGTTTTCTTTAAAATCTTCGTGTCTCATCGTTGGAAGACGTTGGACTTAAATGGCAAATTTGGCACGTAACCGACTTTTGGTTTTTGAAATGTGCTGTTCATAGACACACACACGGAGCTATTTCTAAAAATGTTTTCTTTTTATTTAAGAGATATCAAAACTATGTTTCCAATGATATATTACTATTGAATTTTTGGGTGGAAAGCAATAATTCCTCTGTTCAGTATAAGTAGGAGAGGGTGTAAATAAATGATCTTTATCAGCATTTTCATCGTCGTCATCACGCTACTCAAGGTTCTCAAGGAAAATAATAATTTGGACCTCCGAAATGTCCCCTGGAAGAGAAGCTAATTATTTCGTAAGAATATGCCGACGACAGTCGACGACCACAGCGGGGTTTGCAGACATGTATTATGTAAGACGCTGGTTCGCCAGTGCAGCGACTTTGGTCGATTTTGGTTCTCCTCAAGAAAATAAATAAACCTAAATGAGAAGAGGGCGGGGCAAGAAAAGACAAGAGTAGGGGTTGCTAAGAGAAGAAACTGGATGAGGTTAAATTGGAAAAGAGGGCGTTGGAAGGCACGAGGAGGGGGTGAGGCCACGGGAAAGGGGGAGGTTTAAAATGAAAATGCATGGCGTTACTACTTTCCGCCACGTCTCTCAAAGAAAGAAAGGAAGAAGGAAATGAAGAAGAAGTGGCAGCGTTGAAGTTCGAGAGTTGCCGAAGTAAGAGAGGGGTCTAGAGGACGGAAGCAGAAGAGAAGAACTTTTAAATGACTTTTATAAAGTTTCCTCAGTTTTAGAGTTTAAACTCGATTCTAACATTAAAAATGAGGCGGAGGAAGAGTTCTGTCTTGGAATTAGGCAGAAGAGATAGAGAAATGTCGGCGACTACTGAGGGAAAATATGGTAATTAGGTGGAATTGCGAACTACAGACCGTGCTATTCCTTTCAGAGTGCAAGCATTTCTGCTTACTACAAAAGAAAAATTGGTCTGATGCGTAGCAATGGCCTGATTTTCTCTACCCATTACTCCTTTCGTTTTCTATCTACTTCCTGGCAATCGCGATAAACATTCCCGGAAACGTTTCAACTAGATAATACTACTGTAATATAGTTTTTGGACACACTCCCTTAATTAAAAATCAGACTACATTTTTGTACTAGCCATGATATTACTCCTTTCATGCGTTTTTGAGAAACAAAGCACTCCTTCAATTCTAAATGTACTATTTAAAATATGAAATTAATTGAAAGGAACAACAGAAAATATTTGGGAAATGGCATATGCCAACATTTTTACTTCTTCTCCTACTTACCTATAGTAAGTACTTTTTACTGTTTGCCTATGGATTGGATTGTGAAGCGGAGGGTATTTGGCATCGAATCCGAATAAATCCGAATATTGTCCGACGCCCCACGAGGGAGCGCACTGGGGAGAGGGGGGAGAGAGAGAGGTGAGGTGAAGAAAGTCACCGGACGGGTGGAACCAGGAGTGACGGCACAGCAATGACAGGGCACCTACAGTTTCCAGATATAGGCACCGGTCGGACAGGTAGACCGGAGAACTCGTCCCACACAGGGTACAACGTCCTCCAGGGGGGGTTACTTATACTCCGAAAACCAGCCGAAGGCCGAGGGACGGAGAACGTTCACAGAGAGCATCTTTTTTCCCTATCACGGTACACCGAAACATCATCGCCGACATGAAGTCATGCTAACCCTAAAATAGACCAACGGTGTGAAGGATAAATGAAATGATTTATGGAAGCAAATAGAGGGACAGGAAATTTAGGGGATGAAAGAAACAAATCTTGCATTCGCCTGAGGAAAAAAAAACCGTGGGTCAGAGTGAACGGTCGCCGAGGATCGAATCTGGGACCTACAGAATGCGGGCCACAGACGTTACCGTGAACCATCTCTTTCAGTACTGTCTACGTATATTGCATTCTACCCAAAATTCTATATAGAGATTTCTCCAGAACTACACGTTTTGTGGTTCTCTGAATCCCAGATAATCTTTTTAGAAAATAAAAAGGCCTGTGTGTGTGTGTGTGTGTGTGTGTGTGTGTGTGTGTGTGTGTGTGTGTGTGTGTAAACATCATACCTCAAAAACGAAAAGTTTTTGAAGCACTCAAGATCGCAATTAAATTCAGAGTTTTCCAAGGATGCAAAACGAAGCTTTTCAAGAAAATCCTCTCCCAAAACTACCTTTTTATGGAAAAATTTACGTTATTTTTGCCTTTCCCTAAAATGGCTTTACTTCAATTAAAATACACTCTATGATCAAAAGTATCCGGACACCCCACAAACATACATTTTTCATCTTAGGTGCATTGTGCTACCACCTACTGCCTGGTACTCATTATTCGCGACCTCAGTAGTCATTAGACATCATGAAACAGCAGAATGGGACGCTCCGTGGAACTCGCGGACTTCAAACGTGGTCAGGTGATTGTCACTTGTGTCAGAAGAGTAATAGGCAGACATCTATCCAGACCATCACACAGGAATTCCAAACTGCATCAGGATCCACTCCAAGTACTATGGCAGTTAGGCTTGAGGTGAGAAACCTTGGATTCCATGGTCGAGCGGCTGCTCATAAGCCACACATCACGCAGGAAAATGCCAAACGACGCCTCGGTTGATATAAGGAGCGTCAACATTATACGACTGAACAGTGGCAAAACGTTGTGTGGAGTGACGAATTACGGTACACAATGTGGCGTTCCGATGGCAGGGTGTGGGTATGGCGAATGCCCGGTGAACGTCATCTGCCAGCAGTGTGTAGTGCCAACAGTGAAATTCGGAGGAGAAGGTGGTGTTATGGTGTGGTCGTGTTTTTTCTGAGAGGGGACCTTGCACTCCTTGTTGTTTTGCGTGGCACAATCACAGCGCAGACCTACATTGATATTTTAAGCACCTTCTTGCTTCCCACTGTTGAAGAGCAATTTGGGGATGGCGATTGCATTTTTCAACACGACCAAGCACCTGTTCATACTGCACGGGCTGTGACGGAGTCATTACACGACAATAACATCCCTGTAATGGACGGGCCTGCACAGAGTCCTGACTTGAATCCTATAGAACACCTTGGATGTTTTGGAACGCCGACTTCGTGCCAGGTCTCACCGACCTACATCGATACCATTCCTCAGTTCCACACTTCGTGAAGAATGGGCTGCCATTCCCCAAGAAACTTTCCAGCACCTGATTGAAAATATGTCTGCGAGAGTGAACACTGTCATCAAGGCTAAGGGTGAGCCAACACCATATTGATTTCCAGTATTACCGATGGAGGGCGCCACGAACTTGTACGTCATTTTCAGCTAGGTGTCCGGATACTTTTGATCACGTAGTGTATGTTTAAGATATTTACATGGCAAATGAAAATGTGTATTTTGAATTTTTTTCCAATAGCCCGTGAAGTCCTCTCCAGTCTGAATGACTTTTGTGTAACTGATAAACGTAAAATACAGACAAAACTTACTAAACCAGAAATGTAGATCTCGTTACAGGGTAAAATTTATGTCAAATAAAAACTTTTGTGTTGAAGATATTCTTTGCTATTGGTTTCAATTGTGAATACTCCTATATTTCTTTTAAAAGACAAGTCGCTATTCCGTTTTTCTCACGACCGTGTACAGGGCATAGAATTTCAAAGCCATCACATAACGGTCCACTAGTAAGAATCTGACTATCGCTTTAGCCTATTGTGTACTTATTTCTACAACAAAATGTGTAAATACGTAACCAAAGTTCATCTCAATTAACAAGAAGTAGATAGAAGACTAAGCTTTTGTGGAACAGTTTATAAAAAACTGAGTAAAGGGACTCATGTGAATGAAATAAATCAGATTTATTCATTTGAAATACAAGACGTATTTTTAAAGCAAGCACACTTTTAATATTTTGCCGCTGTAGTCCAGACGCAGCTGTGGGCGATTGTCACTTTATGGTTTCCTTTTGTTAGATCGTTTTGAGGTGTTCAAAACAATCGAAAGACCCGCTGACTATGAAATCAGATCGGTTATTCGCTTTTTGAATGCGAGAAATGTTACGCCAGCATTCATCGCCACTTGTGTTAGGTTTATGAGGAAACAATATAACTGACAATGCCGACCATACAGAGCCAAACAAACTCCAGATCTGATCTCATCATTTGGTTAAAACAATTCGACCACTGTCCCTACAGTCCAGATTTGGCACCAAGTTATTTTCATCCGTTTCTTCATCTGAAGAAATTTTAAAATATTTCAACGACGATGATGTGAAACAGGAAAATCTTCAACAGATAGTGTTTCTTACAAACCACTGTTTAACGAATTGTGTACACTGTATTCAACACACACTCATATCTTCACTGATGGATCCAGACTTGGTGATCATAATGGATGTGCAGCGGTAATTCCTGATTACACCATCAATATAGTCTTCCCAACTATCTTTCTGTCTACTCTTGTGAATTGTTCGCAATTGAACTCTTATTGGAATATATGCTTAAAAAAGATAACGTGCATAATTACATAATATTCTCCGACTCGTTCAGCACTTTAACATCCCTTCGACAAGTCTCAAGCCCCCAAAATATTGTTAAATAATTTTCAAATACTAATCTCAGATAAATCTGTAGCATTCGCCTGGACTCCGGCTCAAGTCGGAATTCTGGGAAGTGAATCAGTTGATCATGCAGCCAAAGAAGCCATCAAACATCCCCCTCAGGACATCAAGATCCCAATTTGGACTTGATCAACTTCATCAAAAAGACTCGCATTAATCAATGGAAACAAACATGGTAAGCCACGTCTAGAAGCAAGTTACACGATGTTTATATTTCCGAGTCCGAACTACACTATCACTTCAACCGCAAAGACCAACTTGTATTAACTCGACTACTTCTACAACGCACAAACATCTCCTGTGTGCGACCTCTGCAGATCCAACCTCACAGTTCATCTCGTCAAAGCCTGCCGTCACTATGTAGAGAAAGATGTGACATCCCCAACAGCCTGCCAGACGCCCTAAATTCAGCACAAGAAAGAATTTTAAACTTTATGAAAGCGACAGAGTTGTGTAACAACACACCTATCTAGAGGATTTTATGTTGTATGCACTATTACTGTTTAAAAATATTGTGTTTTCATTGTAATCATGTTCTGCATTCTAAAGTAGTCGCGATATGACTTTAAGTTGAAGCGACAATGAAGAATATATAATATGAATAGGAAGTATAGGCGCCATCACAGGCTCCATTATACAAAAACTGGTTTCCTGTTACTTCTTGTGTGGAGAAGTAGTGTAAGGTAAGGAACGATAATAAAGTATTTGGCAAATAATGTTCTGCTTTTTTTTAATTATCGGTACTTACTTTTAAATTAAGCCTGGTTCACTGTTTTAAATTTATTTGTTATAGTCGCTTAAACAGTAAAAGTCATATCGAGCTAACAATTTACAATTAATAAACGCAATTACATTATATAGTTTACACTACAAGCAGTGAACATTCACTTCATAATCATTGGTTTATAACAACAATTAACAATTTGCTTAAACAGTAGACGTAACGCGTACCGCAATTACCATTTCAATGTACAACATTAGCAATTCACATTACCATTTCGGGTTCACTACAACAAAACTGAACCTTTGAAGTAGAATCTATAGTACAGTTTTTCTGAAGAACTCAAGTATTTTCGCTTGATTCAGTGCTGTAGACAGATCTTTGGAGATTCGATTATGTTCGCTTTTTATTTTCTCTGATACTTGCCTGTAGTAACAAAAAGGAAATTCTGTATTCCAGTCAAAAATTCGATACGAAACTTCAACGGAACAGCTTTTGAAGTGCCTGAAATGAAGACAGCATTTTCAATTTCTCTACTACATGTAGTAAGTAGGGAAGTATTGCATTCCGCCCAAAAATTCGATACCAAGATTTAACCGGAAATACATGTTTTGAGACCCCCTGAATCAAAAAAAATCACTTTTAGAAAAAGGTCCATGTGTGTGTCTGTGTGTTTCTGTGAACAGCATTACTGAAAAACGAAAAGTCGGATAAATACCGAACGTGGTATTTAGATTCAATGTCTTCCAAGGATGCGAGACAAAGATTTTCAACGAAGTCCCACCACCCTAAATCAGACTTTACATAGAAACTTTTTCGAAAATTTTTATTTTCTAAACATTGGATTTAACTAGTTTTGATTAAAATATCCTATATAAAAGCCATTTACACGATAAATAAAATGTATTATCTTGAATTTTCGGTGAATAGTCTAAGAAGCCCTCTTCATTCTGAGGTAATTTTGTATAATCGTTAAGCAATAGACGAAAACGTACTACACAAAAAATGTACATCTCTTTAAAACACACAGTTTATTTAAATAAAGTTTTTGAGACATAAACTGTTTTTGAGATATCCATTATTAAAGGTTCAATTGTTCATTTCTTGGTCGTCCTCTTAGTCCTTTCAACATCCAGTTCATTCTCACGATTGCATGGAAATAGTATGGAATTTTAAGGCCAGCATATAGCGTTTAGTTCTTAAATATGTGACTATCGCTATTGTCTTTGTATTTATAACGAAATGTGTAGTGTAGCTATTTCTGCAAATTTTTATTTGGATTAAAATTTTGTTGTTCACCAATGGTACAGGGGATTAATTGATCATTTCCCCTCTGATTTTCCATTATAAGGTCTGTAAGTTATCACTTTTAAGGCCTTTGCATTTGGCGAGATGTTTGTTCAGGATGACATCTTTTTCACAGAGAGTGCATTTGGGTGTAGGTAGGCATCGTATCTTGTAGAGGTGTTCTGCGAGGCAATCGTGTCCAGTTGCCATCCTAAATAACAACACTGCAGTCTTCCTTGGCATTTTTTGTATATGAACTCTATCTTTAATATTCTTAAAATCTTTATCCATTAATTTATCTTCTTCATCAAGTCTCTACTGTCTTTTGAAGTATGGTTTATTTATTTATATTTCTCCTACAGGTTTTATTTGTTGTATTGCACCTTTCTTTGCTAATTGGTCCACATGTTCATTACCCAAAAGTCCAACATGAGCTGGGATCCATTGTAGAGTGACATGATTTCTAGTTTCAACTGCTTTAATTAGGCTTCTTAATTCTTTAATATTTCTTTCTTTTTGGCTTGGGAAGCATGCCTGTGTTGTAGTCCATTTAGCGTTACCCCACGTGGAGGCGGACTACGTTGTTCCCCCTGGTTTAAAATGTAGTAGAGAGAAAATTAAGCTTGAGTAAGAATAATTTGTGCACCCACTAATAAACGATAGAGGGTAGAGAAAATCATGTTAATGTATCATTAGATTTTTTCCTTAGAAGTGGAGAATCCAGTAATGATGTTATTAATTATGAGAAGACTAAATATTTCAGTTTGAGCAGATGATTGTATTTCCTCTAAGTAGCAGGTATGAGTTTGTCAGTGTGGGGCCAAGTCTTGCTAGTGCTGCTTGTTAGGGGTGAAGTTGTTTTAGTGCAAGTTTGAGCTCGAGAAGTTTAGTAGATGGTAGATTTGTCCACCGTAGTTTCCACTAATGCTCGGTGTGGTATTTTAGTGACCATTCCATTCATACGCCGCGTATTTGATATTGATCAATTGTTTCGGATATCGACCAATCACCGTCATTAATTTATAATATGCTTGTATAGATGCGATTTTATCAGACAAAACGTCAACTTTGTACCGAAGCAACTGTATCAGTATGCAATGATTAATAGGCTCTGTCGGCCATCTAGTCGTCCATAAATTCTGGAGAAATTAGAAATTCTACTACCTCAATATCCACTTCAGTCCAAAGCACTTGCTCCATTACCGAAAAAAGAGATTCCGTTCCCGAGGTCGCGGGTTCAAACCCGGTGGAGGGCGATGGATTTTTACGGGCATAAAATTCCTTAGCACGGCTTCTTTCGGAAGGGAAGAAATTCCGGTGGTTCCGTGTCGTAGATTTACGGCACGTAAAACAACCTCAAGTCTTAAAGAGGCCTCTGAGTAAAATTTCCGGTCTTTCCGCCCAATATATAGGGTAGTTAAATTATATTCGAACCCACTCGCAGCCTCTCTCTACTGCGCGAGACAGCCGGCAGAGGCGGACTAAAATCCTTACCTTATAATAGATGCTGGAAAAGTTGACTTCTGTTCTCAAACAGGCAGCATATCTCGTGTAAATATTTTCGCTCACTCTCCGAAGCTCAGCAGCAGGAATTCTTGTGATTAGTGCCGCTTTGGAGCGTTTGCCTCGAAAATCGCCGAGAAAACTAGCGCAGCAAACAGGTGTATCTCGATCTTCTGCGAGAAATGCTACACATCTGTTGAAACTGAAGCCCTACACACGAGTGCAAGCGTTAAAGCCAAATGATCCCGCTAAATGTGTGAATTATTGCAACTGGTTTTTCCAATCCTTAGAAAGGGGTTTCATTGACCCACAGCTTTTGTTTTTCACTGGGCTTCAGAAGAATCTGCTACTGGATGAAACGCCTCATTATGATCAGATAATTGGAGTGTAGTGTGCGATAAGTGCTAGAAGAATAATAAGGTCCATATTCTTTGATGAAACAATAAATGCAGATCGATAACAGAGGTTAATTCTGAGGCTATTTTGCAATCGCTTGACAGAAGGGAAATCGTATAGTGGTTCTAACAAGATTCTGCAAAGCACATACGGCTGCCGAATCATTACATGCAATAGAGAGATGTTTGATGACAGAATAATTATTGTTGATTTGTGGCCCCCGCGTTCTCCTGACCTCACGAGTTGTGATTTTTATTTATGGGGTTCTTTAAAAGACAAAGTGTATCCTTCCAATCCTCGCACACCTAAGGAACTTAGAGATGTGGTGGTGGTGTGGAGTTTAAGGGCCCGTCGACAGCTAGGTCATTTGGGCCCAAGGAACTTAGAGAAAACATTGTGCTGCTGCTCAGCTTCAGAGAGTGAACGAGAATATTTACACGAGATAAGCTGCCTGTTTGAGAGCAGAAGATCAACATTTCCAGCATCTATTATAAGGTAAGGATTTTAGCCCGCCTCTGCCGGCGTAATTTCCCCGGCGACTGCCGGCTGTCTCGCGCAGTAGAGAGAGGCCCCGAGTGGGTTCGAATATAATTTAACTACCCTATAGAATGGGACGGTAAGGACCATAGTAGTTAAACAGCGTCCATAAATAAAACTCAATTTAATTTAATCTTCAACTTTCAACTTCAAAAATTGAGTTTTTAACCGGTGCAGATTTAAATGTCAGTGTTCAAATAAATTATTTTCTGAAAAAAATGTGTCTATTGTGTGCTGATTATAAACTATCTAAATTTAGAGGTTAATCATGTTATCATTCCCAAAGTTGGGAGCATTTGTTGATATTCCGTAACCCATTCATTGTTTACTAATTTAGTTATGCTCTGATCTGACAGCTGACACAATGTTGATTTGATTTGAAACAACACAAATAAGAAAGTAATTGTTATTAAAATATGTTGCATTTTATTCATGGATAAGTCTTAATAAATTCCATTAGCCCAACTTTGTGAATAGCGTGTCTTAAGAGGTTCCGAGTTCAAATTTTATTTAGGGTGAATACCCGAATAAGGTTTTCTTCCGGGGTTTCCTTTATCCTGAAAGATGAATATCGCGTAACCCTAAACTCTATGAATCTCGTACTTGTTTGAGCACCACTTCACCCATTTTAATTCCTCTTCCGATATGAAGTAACCTTTTTAAGGACGTTAAACCTTAAAAATATCCCATTCGAAGTTAAGAATTTCATCAGGTATGTTGGTAAAATCTCATGGCAATACATATAATGGAACAAGTCTATGTGAGTCACTGAGATTGACATAAATTATATATGTATTAAAGAGATGCACAGTTTTGCTTAAGGGGAGGATCGTGAGTGAAGCTTTAATTTCCCACTTTTCTTAGTTTAGAGGCTTTATTATCTGTGAAAAGTTAATTCCTTTCATTGCCATTAATAACCTCGAGTTTTGTTGGTGTGAAATTAATATTTTATTTGTTATTAAAGATTTTTTAATAAAAAGCTTATGTTTTCAAAATGTATTCACTCTCATTAAATATAAGCTACAGACCTGAAAAAACTGACAGGTATTTAATTTAATAGCAGTCAGTTTAATGCGTTTGAAAAGGCTCGTTTTATATACATCTAGCTGGTACATTACAATGTTTAATTCTGTAACTATTTAATCTATGTAAAATAGGGATTTGTGGTGTTTTTAACCATAATTTTCAGAAATTAAGTGAAATTTTAAGCTTCATAGCATGAAAATTTTTACATCCTACAGCATTTAGAAAGCATAGATCTAAGGTAGCTAATAATAATTCTACATGAAAAAATTCTTCTTCTGAAAAATTGGCCAAAATTTCACAAATGACCCTCCTTCTACCATTAAGTAAGTTTTTGTGTGTATTTTTCAGGTTCGCAAATTTATAAAATACAATGAGAATGTAGAGGACCTCGGAGGCAATTCACAGAAAGTTCAAATATATTACAGTGTTACCAAAATCATTAGGTATGTTTTTGAGAGGGAAAAGCGATTTCATGTAGTTCTCTCTCTTCTTCTTTTTTTGGGGTGGGGTGAATTATACTATATTAATCTTCGCCATGTATCCTGAAAGGATCCTCGATTTCAGAATGAAAGAAAATATCATATATCAAAATTAGTAAGATAAAAGACGCATATATGCAGACGAAGAGAAAAATGGCAATGAAGGAAGAACATGGGATGCTGGGTTTGTAGTGTAGAATCTACCTTTGGCAACTTTATTGATTGGTTCACGTAGGTAACTGATTGTTCAATATATAAAATGTGGGATATAAATATATAAATACTTTAAATATGGGACTCCTCTGGAGCTTCCCCCCCTTTCTTTTTTTTGGGGGGGGGGTTCTGCAAGAAAGTATTTTTAAATGTGCTAAAACTAATAAAGCGAAGGTTGTATCTGAAAATGCTGAATTTATTTTGAGGTACTGAATGCCCTATGTTGTTGTTGCGTCCTAGAAGCTTCAAATTTCCGGTTTGAGGTTGAATCATGTATCAATGGTTTTAAGTGTTTAACGAGTATATAAAGGGAAATTTCATTTTTGTTACTTTTAAATGTTATAAAATGTAGTGTAAATAATTTGAAAACAAAATCGCTTGCTGATAAAGAATCACCTACGGTATGTTTCTATTCCAAGGGCATACTTTACTTATCTTTCAAAGAGTAGTATTATGTCGACTTATTCCATTTTAAGTATCTAACTTTAGTCCTAGAACTTGGTTTTTCCCAACATTACTCTACCAAACCCACAGATGTATGTTCAAAGAGAATAACCATTCAGACAAAGACGATTCTGTGTAACCAGACGAACAAACTATGAGGATAAGGACTTCTTGGTAAATCACATTATAATGTGTCTGTAACTACTCTATATTGTCTTTAAATCACCTTCATAGGTAACACTTTAATGCTGTAAGTACAAAAATTGGTAAAACGTTTCAAAACAGTTCAGAAATACACCGAAATGTTAATATAACTATTAGTACTTCAAGCTGTGAACCTCAAACCATGCGCGATTACTTCCTCCATTCATTCGGAATCCAGACGCAACTGTCAGCGATCATCACTTTGTGTTTTACTGTTGTTAGAACGTTTTGAAAAGTTCAAAGCAATCGAACGATCCGCCGACTGTAAAGTCAAATCAGTGATTCGTTTTTTGAATGCGAGAAATGTTACGCCAGTAAACCTCATTGCCAATTATGTGAATTTTATGGAATCCTTATGGTTCAGGACAATGCCCGGCCACACACAGCCAAACTCAGGATCTGCTTGCATCATTTGGTTGGGAACAAGCCGACCACCATGCTTACAGTCCGGATTTGGCACCAAACGATTTTAATGTTTCTTCATCTGAAGATATTCCTTGGTGAAAAACATTTAAACGACGATGATGTGAAACAAGACGTGCAGGCTTGGCTTTTGTCAGGCGATCAGTCTTTGGCAAAGGCATACAAAAACTGGTTTCGCGTTACGACAGGTGCCTAAATAATGGCGGTGACTATGTGGACAAGTAGTGTAAGGTTATGAGTGATAAGAAAATATTCGAAAAATAATCTTCTATTATTTTAAAAATGTTATCGGCACTTTAAAAACACGCCTTGTATTCGGAGATACGAGAATTTGTTCTATCTTGAGGCACCGACACGGGTGATCGAGGTTGCTGGTTGTTAATGTACGAACTCGTGCACGGGTGATCCGTGGTTCTAATCTCGGCAAGACCGTCCTCTCTGGCTGGTAAATGCATGGAGCGGATAAATTTGGGATTGAGTTACTAGGCATCTGTCCTGGCAAAGCGAGAGAGCTAAAAATTAGGAAAAGTTCGATAAGCTTTTATACTTGATCATGCACGTTCCATATTTCTTGATAAGAGACTACTTTAACAATATGCCACTAATGTCAAAAGATGGAACTCTTGCTGTACTCAAAGGAACGCAACCTATGCATCACCTGTGGCCATTAGCATTAATTCTGTATATTCTACAGTGAATCCTTAGAATCCTTTCTGCTAACTGCGTTTTCCTATTTCTTAAGTTTTCAAAAAAGTGTCGATTCCAATTCGCCACAAAATAAATCAAATAAAAAAGATAGTCTCTCATTAGTGTTGATATATTGCGATGGGTGTGAGAGAAGTATAAGCTCTTACATGTTATATTCTTTAGTTATGGATATGACTTAATTGCTTAAATGACTAACAATTTGCTAGATCATGTGGTGTTATAAATTCTAATGGGTTTGAAAGACATAATTTAACGTGCTTTAATTTTTCAAATTTTGGTGATAGTGTTGTATAATGTGATCCGTATCGCTTAGCATCGCTCTCAAACAGCAAATAATTATTTTTAAGTACTAAAAATAAAGTTAATTCTGATTGCTTAGGTATAAATGAAAATGAGCCATAACAATTTCGGGTCAGTAGACTGAATAGCTTCACAAAAAGGTTGTATGCATAAAATTTAAGTTGGCGGGATTGGAAAAACAACACAGATCTATAAGACATTGGTAGGATTAGTTCTTGTTTATTCAGCCTCTAATTAAATCCAGCAAACACGAGTTTCTGTTTTTGAGAAAAAAATATTGGGAGAAGTATGTGAATTGAGAAAAATATAAGTAAATAATTATACCTGTTCATAAAAGTCCTGATGTCGCTAAATATATTAAGAATCGATATTAAGTTGGAGAGAATACTTGATGAAATTGTGGTGGACAGAGTTAGCAGTGGGCAATAGCTTTAGACTAAGAAACTGGAAGATAGTTGCATTAGATCGGCACAAATGGAGGCAAAACTGTCAAATCTGGTGTTGGTGTTGGTATAAACAAAAGTTACAGTATATGGTGACGCAATATAGCAACTTAATTATTCATAATATTTTTGTGGCTTTCTGCTTCCTTTTGCAACAAGTAATATTAATTATTACAATTTTATTTCTGCAACTTCTATTCTCCGTTTCCGCTAGAATTAGCTCTTCTGATAATTTCGTAAGCATTTCTCCATTTTTTCTCTATTAGCATTCATCTTCTCATTGTAACAAACAAATGTCTGAACTAGGTACAGAAATTAGGCGAACGCACCAGGAGCGTGACATCGTTTGTCGATTCATTCCTTGTGCCAGAAGATGGGGATGTAGATAAACATAATAACTTGCAGTTAGCTACACCTTCCGGGAACGAAAAGATAATTTGCATTTTGAAGATCAGGGGCCAGGAGATAAAAGCACCTTCCTTACTTCTTCATGATGGCAATTCTCATTCCTTGAGAAGCCAATCTTGCCGTAACTGCTCACATCCACCAAGCAAGCCTGTGCATTAAACTTGATCACTGGGCATTCAAACTCGAAACGATGACGACGACGTTGGACCACCTCCACCTCCCCTTCCGAGTCTTATCTCGTGTAAAATTACGTTCACCGAATGCCTGCAGGAGACAAGAGTTAATTAATGTTTTGAAAATGACGTTTCTGGTGCTAGCACGTTAATAGTAAGGAAAATGGAAGAGCGAAGAGAAGAGGGGAAAAAATTGCCGTTCTTGTTCTTCCTGTTCCTCTTCTTCTGTCTTCTTTCTATGCATTCCATTCGCTGGTGTCCTAGATTGCTTTAAATTGGGCCTTCAGGAGTTGATTGCTTCAGATTGGATGTTTACGCGAAAGTCTCCAGTTGCTCTTAAAGTCTGGCAAAGCTAAGAAAACAAATTCTAGCCCCGTTGATTGTAACTGGAACAACACCATTAATTGTCTTATTTTGCTACCAACACAGGGAGGGAACATGCTGCGCAACACCAGGTTGTGATTCTCAACTCTCTTTGTTACAAACACAATGAGTCACATTGGAGGAAAAATAGCAAATGAATTATCATTCGTTATGTTTTTATTACTGAAATAACTTAAACCCTCGTAAGTTCCGAGAATCGTTACTGGAACGGTTATCAATCACTTTTGCTAAAAATTGTAAAGGCGAGACTAAGGGTTCTATCCCATCCATCTTAAAGTTGCTAAATTCACCCATTATCTCAGACACCGTTTAGGATATCACTCTTGAGATTTTTATAGGATACACATGGCTTCCAGGTTCTCTGATCTGTCTTTATTTAATAATTTTGTTTCTTAAGGAAGATAGGATCGGTTTTTTCAGTTATACCATTCTTTGATCAAAATTTATTAACAATTATTTTAAATAACTAATGTTATTAACGCCAAATTATATCCACAACAGCATTTAGAGGTTTTTCTATTATCTAAAATTTGATTTAGTTCTCTTCAATTGTTTCTGATAAAAGTGCCATTTGTACCAGAAACTGCCATTCACAGAAAAAGCTATTGAAAGCAAAATGCAGAAAAGAAACTCGCACTTTTGCTCTGAAATTGGTACTAACTTTAAGTATAGATATCTCTATGTGTACAAGCCATAGGGTGTCTTTCTTGTAAATATTTGCGAAATTGTTTTCTTGATTTTTTATTTGAATATCTTTCTCTGTTTTGGTGTTAATAACATCGTTAGTTATTTAAAAATAATTGTGAATACATTTTAATCAAAGGATAGTATAATTAAGATAAACAATCCTATCTTCCTTAATAAAAAAAAAGCTATTAAATACGAGGAGTGATCGGAAACTACGGTTAAAATCCCTGCAGTGACGGCGTACATTTTATTTCATACAACCAGTACAGCCAACTGATACATTAGGTAATTTTTCGACACAGTCTCCATATCGGTTTAGGTACTTGTCACTTTGTGGGATGAGTTTGAATATTCCATCCTGGTAAAAATCCTGTCCTTGCATGTTAAGCTGCGTTATCGCGAAGTTTTTCACCTCCTCGTCCGAAGCAAATCGTCGGCCTCCTAGGTGCTACATCAAGTGAGGAAAAAAGTCGCTTCGAGAGAGATCTGGGCTGTAGGGAAGGTGGTCGATGATGTCCCAGCAAAATTGCTTCAACAGCGTGTTGGTCTTCTGGACTGTATGAAGCCGCGCAATATCTTGAAGGAAGATGACGCCCTCGCTAGAAGTACTGGCCGTTTCCTTCTGATTATTTCGCGCAATCGTGTAAAGGTCTCACAGTATCGGTCAACGGTCACTGTGTGCCCTCTTTCCAAAAACTCCACGAGTATGACACACATGCTTTCCCTAAACTCTGTAGCAATCACCTTCCCGGCAGATGACACGTTAATCTTCTTTGTCTTTGGAGAGAAAGCTTCTCCTTGTTTTTGTTGGACAGATTTCGTGGACCCCATCGGGAACAAGCTTTCGGTTTTGCAGAATATCGTGAACAGTGTGACGAATGCTTCCGAATGACATTCCCAATTGTACCGTCATATGCTGTAACGTGAGCCTCCTGTTGTCCTGAATCAGCTCCTCCACCCGTTGCCGTGCTGAGTCGGCCACTGCCATCCTCGTCGGTGACGTTTACTCTACAGCCGTAAACTTTCGACGCCATTCTGCGACATGACATTACCATCTCTCCGTAAACCTCTACCGGCTACCGGTGATTTTCAGCCCGATTACATGTTTCGCCTACAGAAATGGAAAGCGGAGCTAATTTCTTCGCGAGACCAGTTTTCCAAACGAGTCACCATTTGTGTTTACCTACAGCTAAGCTGTAGTAGTACACTACTAATTTCTCTATAACAAACGAAACTCCAGAAATATCGGCCTTATAACCTTTGATTCTGATCACCCCTCGTAAAAGAAGAATAGTGAACTTGGAAGCCATGTGCATGCTGTAACAATTTCGGGGTGACATCTTAAATAGCTTCTGAGATAATGGGTAATGAGAAGTAAATTTAGCATTGACCATATAGGAAATTTTAACCCCCTTTAATGTATTAATTTGGAATCATCAATTATTTACCCTTACCATTAAGTTGTCCTCCTAAAACATTTGCTATATATAGACAAGGTCGCTTATACCGTGGTCCATACATATGATGTTTCAGACTACAGATGTAGGATAATCTGCTGAAGGAGACAGCTTTAGAGGCCAAATTTCCTCATTCCCATAGCACAAACTTCATTCATACCTCAGTCCAGCAGATCAAAGCATTGCATTGAGTTTGACTAGTTTAATGTCAAAGGTCCTCAGTGATAAAGCTTAAGACACTTGCATGTACAATGTCACTAATCCGAAGAGATCGGACGAGAAGCTTTGACATTCCTGATACTCAAAGGATGTGCGTGACCAAACCTTCACTAGACTACTACACAATCTAAATATAAACCCACTACGCCAAACGCCGACCTATGACAACGTTTCTCATTTGTCACGCTACGGCTACAATAAAGTGCTTTAAAATCTACATCTAAGACAGTCAGAAAAGAACGTTTTGGAAACGTGTTTTGGGAGCTGTCTCATTACAAAGTATCAGGGAGGTGTCATAATTATTCTTGATTGTTGAATATGAAAAACAGCAGCAATATTTTGCCAGGAAGACCCGCTCTATTGCTGCTAAGACTTTTTGTGTCGTAATACGACTTCCCAAGGGATATTTCATCATATCAAATGAGCCGAAAACTATCCCAAGATGACATCGGGAGAAAGCGGTGGATTTTACAGTGGTTTCCAAACCCATGCCTGCAAAAGTGCTGTAACAGTAGGTAGACATGGTAGCAAGCATTGTCGTACAACACAATCGACTGCCTTCATAGGAGTTTGGACTTCTTACACCGAACCTCAAGCTATGGATCCGTTTCGTGATATTCCAGTAATCAGTCGTTTTAACTGCTGACTCTAGTGGCTGCTGCTGTCACCAACGTGGGCCTATCAGCAGAAATGGTACGTTAGTATTAGTCCTGATTGTGGCAGTACAACTTTAGTATTCAGGATAGGGCGTTACTAATTAATACTCTGCGAACAAAAAAATAAATATATTCCAAAGGACTTCCATGAAACGTTTTACTGCAAAAATAGAATTACAGAGTAATTTACTGGCATGTATCCAATTTTTCCATGCAACCCTACGAATTACGCAGTTATACATTTTATTTAAAATAAGATTTTGAACCCATGAGCTACAGAAGTGTAACATAATGGCCTACTGCTTATCGTCGTCATCTTTTATACCATAATATCTCTAGTTTTCTGATATAGTAAGAGGATGTTCGATTGTGCTATTGTGAATTTTATATGGTTTGAACATTTGATGTATTATTAAAGCAAACAAAATGTTCGTATCTGCATACTAATTCATTGAGAAGCTCGAAAACACTATTACAGAGAATAAAATAACTGTAATACATTCCGGTTTCTCAGATTCTGTCACAAAATGCAATACACTTCGTGGCATTCCAGATAGGTCCACAATATAAAATTTGTGCTATGTTTGTTAAGATAAATTTCTAGAAGGTGTTTTATGATGAGAGGAGGGTTCATTGAATGTTTTTTCTGGATTTATACTTATCGAGAACATATATACTGGACTGCAAAATGCGTTAAGGGACAACTTCGTGAACGGGACTCTGAAGTTCAAGTCCTACCAGGACTGTTCTCCCTAACTGAGGTTTTTCCAGATTTTACTCGTTATCTAATGCTGGGGAGGTACTCTAAACTGGAAAATTTCCTTCCCGAATTTCATTTCATGTATCATTGTGAATCGCCTGTGATGCCGTATACAGTAAAAACACTACTAAAACACTACTAAACACTAAACACTACTAAAAATATCAAACAATATTCCATTAACATAGTAAACAGTTTTAATGTTAAAATATGGATTTTCGGATGTTTTTACTCCAAAATAATGCTAAAAAGTTGTTTTAAAATCCTTACTAAAGCTTAGCGGTTCTCAAAATATGATACAGGATAAAATAATATAATTAATTTTATGTTTGAATAATCCCTTACATTAATGCTATTAAATTACTATTGTTATCTAATACTGTTACTAATTATGTTCATGCATTATGTTTTAATTATATCGGACTATTTCTCCATCGTTGAGCCCATAATGCGTTATAGTATTTTCTCGTTGTCAAATTCGGTCTGCTATATCATCTAAATTAATTTCACAGTGTCCTTTTTGTATGTGCAAAATACAGAATCTCCCTGTATAAACAACCAATAGGTAACAAAGCCTATTTTATATTGTCGAACTGGATACCAAGTTGTGTGCAAATCTGCATTTCTTAGAAGCTTAAATTATGAAACTTCAGCTCTGTTATGAATCTGTTGTTAACTTCCTAATTAACTTTCTCTGAAGTGGCTGGAAATTAAGAATCGCATGAACAAGGTTCATGGTTGTAAAACTGAATTATAATTGAAAAGCTTAGGTCCGGGCTACAACCGTAGATCTTGAGCTTACTGAACCGGCTTAGTGTAAAACACACAACTTCTCTCATCTGTTTCTTATATCCTCAGCAAAAAACTTTAAGATGATCCTGAGATGTCGTATCTTATAAGAGTATGCAGTGCTTCAAGTACTTTTTATTTCCAGATTTCGAAATAACCACACTATAGAATTAATTATATGTATTATAGTGATGAAGGTAATATAATTGGAGTCCCGGTCTTGGTATTCAAATGTTCAAGAGAATCGCAGTTATCCTCACAGGATTGTACTCATCATATTATTATCCAGTATTAATTTGCAAATAACTAGTATCTCAGTGAAATATTAAATTATGGGTTGTTTTTTATTCAGATGCCGTGTGCTGTGAACGGGGAACGATCTCGCGTCCTCGTGCGCTGACCGTATGTACTCTAATGGTCTCAAATATGCCGCAACCAGGCAACTATGAAGTTGTCTTTCATTCCTAAATGTAAAAAAAGCTAAATTCAGGCATTTCATTAAATTAAATTTGGTGCATGTTTCATTAGTTTCTCAGGTACAATAGAACCCCGGTTAACCGAATTAAAGGGGGTAGAGTAATTTCGAATAACGTACATTTTTACACACCATTTTCGATGGCAACAATTTTAAGCAGAGAAAGGAAGAAAATAACTGTACAAGGTGGCGCAGATAAAAGTGGCCCGTTTGAATTCAAATGCGATATTTCTGTTGTGTATTAATATAAATTACTGCTAAAATTGTATCGAGCTACAGTACAACAATAGGCAGTTTTATGCAATATGAATAATCGGTAGTTGGCATTCTTCTGTCAGCATTTCAGCTTATTTCATCAGTTCATATACACGTTGCTGTTCACATTCTGGATTACTTTCTCGATAAGAAAGAATTCAAATTATGGAATAATATGTAAAGAAAGGTTCAATTAACGAACAAGTCCATGATGTCTTCTCTGCGGAACGAAATATTAGAAACATTGTAGCCACTAAGTTCCCCGGATCTACCAACGTGTGATGTTTTTTTCTATGGGGATATTTGAAGAGAGGTCTATGAAACAAACAGGAACTGAAAGACATCAGCCGTGAAGTTGCCGCCATCGATATCGGAACTTAAGGTGGGTGTATTTGAATACGGTTAGAAGTGTACAGCTGTGTATTGGTGCTGGAGGGTCCACTTTCAATGTCTTTTAATAACTGGTGAGTCCATTTCAGCAATTCGTTTGTCTGTATTTACTCTATACTTACATGGGCCACTTTTATCTGCGCCAACTATGCCAACTATGATTATTCATATTGCCCATTGCTGTTCTGTAGCGTACTTCAATTTTAACGACCAATCTTATCATAAACTTATATTAATAGTCAACGGAAATATCGCATTTGCATTCAAGTGAGCGACGGGCCTCTTTTATTTGCGCCACCCTTTATTTCACACGCCTGCAACACCGTTTAATAAAAGATAACATTATATACAGTGTTAAAATATTCATTACGGTATTTACAAAGACTATAAAATCATTAACTTCTTTGTGAATTTTCTTCTCACAACGCTGTAGGTTTTGCAGCTCAAAATACATGTCAAAACTCGCACTTCAGTTGGAATACTACTTCTCTTGGTCTTTAATAGACCGCTCGTTTCCGTTCCTTGAGATCAAAACGAAATGGTGCAACAGGACATTACCAGCAAGACGATAGACATGTCTTAGTGGTAGTAGTGTAGTGTAGTTGGAGGGACGTTGGAGGATTCAGGGACCGTCGCACTTCGACCATTAGAAGTCTTTTGTGCTGTAGCTTATAACCGTTATGCTACGTCACCGCACTTTTGATAAGCGTTATATCTGCTGATTTTGTGTTATTGATGGTGCCGTAATTCAAAATTTATCATTAAGGTGTTAATATGAACTTGTAGGCTTCCTGACCTCAAATGATTTGAACCCTTCGTCCTTTGTTACTCTTCGCTAAAGGCTTCGAGTTTCTACTCAACGTTTATTGTAAAACGCTTTCTTCTCGCTGACATCTTAAACACAAATAAACCACATTGAACAACACTAACAGTAAAATAACACAGACCCTCCGCATTCATAGCATGTGCAAACAGTTAATACTTACTATAATGTACAATTTTCTTGAAGTGGAGTAGGGGGTGAGAATTGACTGTATACCCTACTGAGTAGCTACTTGTATTGGAATTTAGGGTTTTGGAAAAAGAACATTTAAACCGTTTTAGCAACGTTGCCGGCGCAATTTTGAGCACTTCTTTGTTTCATGCATTCATTCATTCTGTCTTTGTTTCTTTCCCCTCCTCAAGCATTTCTGTTAAAGCTGGGTTTCGTTTATGCACAATTCGGTTAAGCCGCATGCATTTTAAATGCTGGCAACATGAATCTAGGATTTCAAAGACTCTTGAAAACGATCTGACCACTTGCTACATGCAAGTTCTGTCAGCTGTTGTTTTGCTTGCACTGTGCAACAATATATATTAAAGAAGTGAGCACACCACCATCATAGTTCTTGAGAACTTATGGAATGTCAGTTTTGACTTGCAACAGTAAATTCTCGTATGCTTTCACTGGCTTCTTCCGAAATCATTAGTGGAAAAACCACTTGTCAAATACAAGCTGCCTAAAATTAGCTCTATACTTATCTCCATTTTTCTATCTGTATTAAGGACTGAGAATTATAAGTCCCATCTCTTTAAATTTCTTGGACATTTGAGGGAGTTTCACTGTACTTTACTGCTATAACGTCACCTATTAGTTATCAGGAAGCGGAAGAGTGTTTCGGTACTTAAGGCCACAGTCGTCTATTGTGCTTCTGGAAACTTCCAGGAGAAAGAGGTGAAGAGAAGGACAGGCGATAGGTCCAGGGCGTCAGGTATTGACACAGACGGTGTTCCTAATGTCTGCAGATATTACATCCTGGCGTCGACGCGATCTCCCACACAGGTCTATCTCTTCCCACGGAGACGTATCTGTAAGGTCCTCCCGTTCCACACCGACCGTTAGGGCAGATAGTTCCACAAAGTAAACTCCACCGTTGTATGCCTCGCCCATCCGTCCACTCGCCTGATTGTCCGATCCTGAAACATAAGGAAATGAATTGACAAGAAAATTACCGGCAGTATATACTGCACCCCAGCATTCGCCTACCTATCAGGACAAACCACGAAAAACCCAAGGTTAGAGTGGTCGGCGGTAATCGAACCCAGGACCTCCGATTGCGAATCTTATCGTTACCGCGAAGCAATCTCGTTTGTTAACGCACCTTTATTTAATAAAGTTTCGTTAAATCATATGTTGTGTTTCGCCAAACATTATTACAGATAACTTACAGATTTCTACAACGTCAAATAGCTTCACCACAAGACATCTGTCCAGAAAGAATGCGTATAAAAGTGATATTGCAACGACAGCCGTGTTTTATCCAGTAGAACGTAGTTTCCGGGCTCGTAGGCCGTGGTCCAGTCGATGAGATTTCACCTGACCTTTCGCCGTAACTCCGTCAGGAAAACCAGCCAGGAGACACTTACTCTGAAGATGCCTGACGCAGTTACGTGCGAAACGTCGGGTGAAATCTCATCGACTGGACCACGGAATACAAGCCCGGAAATAACATTCTACTGAATTACCGTCAGCCGTGAAAGCCTAAACATGTGCAATCGTTTTTTACCCAAAAACAATTTTAAAAACTGCATGTTCAATTTACATATGAAATGCTGACATAATACGAATATTTTTACAAGAAATCGAATCTTCTACATTCACATGGCTTTCCCTACCTATCATTGCTTATATCTCTAGAGCAAACTATTCTTATAGAAGCTTATTTTTCTATCTATTGCATGCTAATCAGAACGTCTGCAGAAATGGTTCCACTAAGGACATTTAGTAGAGATTTGGGTTTAAAAAATTGACTTCTTATTTTTTTTGTAATCGATTATAAATAGTATAATGAACATACCTATGTAATTTTTGCTTTGTTATTTATATATTTAAAGGGCTCTGATAATCCAGAGATGCTATAGTATATTAGCATGTAACAATGTGCTCACCTTGTTTCGTGCCATTTCCCGTAAGTTTTATTCTTTAAGCTCCAGGTACACTTTTCTCAAAATATATTTAACTTAGAAGCTTGAAATTTTTTTGGGTTGTGCCGAATGTTTGGCTGATTTAGTTTATTAAGGATTTTGATCCTAGATTACATGATTTGCACGAAAACAATTACAAACATAAGAAAATATTACAACAAAAATTATTTTCATAACAATTTTTTTAAAATTGAATTGGTCTCTCAAGTGGACAAATAGTTATCCGCTATCTTTAGGTTACTTAGAAAAGCTCATAATAAAAAATGGTGGAGTCTGATCTTTATTTTCAAAGAAAAGTATGCCTATTAATGAAAGTAAATTTTTTTAGAAACTATTTTGTATGTTTATATTTTTATAATTAAATAATTTAAAACTAGCTGGAAAATCTTCATATCAGTATACTCAGCCTTATTTAATCAGTAGCAAAAGGTTCATTCTCTTAGATGGTGTAATTCTAGAGAAAACTGGCTTTCTTTCAATTGCGAAAAAGTGTAAAAATACCCTCCGATCTCTACCAAGTTTCCTTAAACATTTCCACGAGGGGAATATGTACGGATAACAAATCTATAAAAAGTTGGTCGCTATATCCTGGCTTTGAAATTCCATACTTTTTTGCATAAATATCGAGAATCAAATGAATATTGCCTTAGCACTTACAGATAAAAACTATTGGAAAATTCACACCATTAGGAACGAATATCACAGAAATAGTCAACCTACAAAATGGTTTTAGTATAAATGCTTATTCTAACAAGATCTACATTCTCTCTCTGTCTAATTACCAGCAATTCAAAATACACAACATTCAACTAGAATGAAGAGGATTTTATACGCTATTCGCTGAAAATCAAATATATAAATTTTATTTGTTATTCAAATATCTTAAAACTATGGTACCTTAATCACACTTGTTGGATCTATGTTTGAGAAAATAAAAATAAAGAAACATTTGAAGGTTTGGTTTGGAGTTTTCTTGAAGTTTTCGTGTCGCAACTTTGGAAGATGTTGATCTTAAGTACCAAGTTTGGTGTTTATCCGACTTTTCTGAATAGACACATAAAGCATTTTCTAAAAGTTATGTTTGATTTAAGGATTTAAAAACATGTATTTCCGGTGAGCATCCGATATCAAATTTTAATGTAATAAAATACTTCCTTTATCTATCATCAACAGATTGTAGACTATGTAAAAATTGAAAAGCAGCTGGAATACTCAATACATGCCCTCTATATCGTTTCTAGAGTCCTGCAGGCGTATGCTGTTTTGACATTAGTCATTGTGTACCAATCCTTGGAACCTGGTTCAATTCTCTGCTTTACTCTCAATTTTTTTCTAATTAAAGGATTTCCCCAAAACATCCACAGATTGATGTATTGTGTGTGTTTGTTAAATTAAATAATTTATCATCTCAGGACTGCCGCTCGGCCGGTGTCCAAACACGCATTTCTTAATCATCCACAAGGTATCTTAAGGAACAAAACCTGAGGAGCTAACATGTGTCGAAAGTTAACATAAAATGAATTCAGCTTATCATTGATGACAATACTTGTACTTAAAGCTGGTGTTTCAAGAGACATAAATAAATTTCCAGAAATTATTACATACTTGCTCCCACAATACATAAAATTCCGTATGCAATGCCTCCGAAGCCTTCCTATACAGGATTACTTTGAAATTCTACTTGTGCTGGGAAATTAGCAACAAATTTCTGCTGCCAAGAAATTACTCCCGCGTGCTCTCTTGAAGAATTACACTTTTGCTGCAAAGCACGACGCAAAAGCGGCCAACATCATCTGATTTCTGTTGTCATGAAGCATGTACGTGTTAAAGAATCTCTTGGTAAAAATTACCTGTTTAAATTTTGAAGAAATAACTGTTAATGCAACCATAGCTTGTATTTAAAGAAATTTGATAAAATTGCGTGATTGTGTGGTGTTGACGGAATTTAAACATAATATCTACTTGGTCCATTCAGTACAAACATAAAACTTACACTGCCCCAGAGAGCTGGTAATGTTTTTCAGATATTCCATATCTGTAAAAATTTGTTAGCTTTTTCTGATAAAAATGTGCAGTGTATAGTGTACCATAATATAAATATACTTTATCGTTCCAGTTGAATTATTTGAATTAAACAGGGGTAGTCGTATGATTGATTTGTTTGATGGCATTACCCGCCATCATTAACATTATTGTTATGTACTGTGTGCTCTCATTAAGCTGCAATATATCCATACTTTAGTCATGGTAATTAAACAGAGTTGCAGTTTACTTTTGTTATGGCTCTCATTTATATTCCCACCTCCCTGTGAAACATTTGAAAGACAAAGGCTCTTGGCACCTTCAACTATTTTTACTTTCTCCTCCACGTATCTAGTAGATAGGGATGTTATTGTATTTCGCTCAAAATTTTTTTAATTGTGATTTCAGCGAAAAAAATATTTTGGGACCCTCTGAATCCAAAAAATAATTTCAAAAAGTAAGTGTGTGCATATAAAAGCACAAATAAAAAACGAAAGGTCGGTAAGGTACCAAACTTGGTATTTATGTTCAGCATGTTCCAAGGATACAAATCCAACATTTTTGAGAAAATCACTCCAACCCCAAACTAACATTTACATCTAAAGCTTTTCTAAACGTTATGTTCTCCAGTACGATCTAATGATTGAGGCACCATTTTTAGCACTTAAATCATTTCAGTCCAATTATATAATATAAAATATAATAACAGCCCGCCTTAAAGCAATATGTGTATAAATAACTTATAAAATCTATGTAACAGTCATTGTATTAATGTTTATATTATTGTGTATATATTAATGTTATGTGGATGTATTACGTAATTTAATAATGTAGGAGGTGTGAGAATATAGGTGAAAAGTTGCTAACAATGAGGTAACCTTTCGGCAAAAATGAATTGGAAAGTAATAATGCTACTAGTAATTCTTGGAGCAACAAAAATGTAATTTTTGAGACAGTTTATAAATAGCCAATCAACAACTTGAAAGGCTAAAACTTTAAATAAAAGTATTCTATTGGATTACGAATAGCCAATCAAAGACTTGACATAGATGAAATTTGCAAATTCAGGTGGTAGAAATAAGCTCAGTTGCTTGTAGACAGCGTTCCTAACCGGACGCGAGACGCGTCCTCGAGAAGTTTAATACTTATTCACTGTGAGACGAAAATAATTTACGTGTTTAAAAAGTGCAAGTAATTAATAAATAATCTCACAGCTCTCTATATCAGTGAGGTGTTATTTAATCGTGTGAAGGATTAATAAAAGGAATGAAGTAAAAATTATAATTTGTGTAAGCCTACATTCTTCAGCCGCACCACCCCCTGTTAAGAGAAACGTGTTTCTACAAATTAATACTGACGCAGCCGAGGCAAAATAAATAAATATAATATTTAAAGAAACATTCAAATTACAAAGTTAATTTTTTTAAAAAATTGGGGCGAAGGCCACCGGAAAGCAAACTTGGGGCGAACGCCACCGGAACTTTGTACAATACGCGGTTGCAACTACTTCAAGTTCGGCTCGCTAACAACGGAAATACAATACAACTACTCCTTAAAAATTTACCTTCTTCATGATTTTGATTAAAATGCCATATAATTAATACCATATACATGGCAAATAAAATTAATATATTAAATTTTCTTGGAATAATCTTTGAAGTCCTCTTCATTCAGAAGAAGTTTTGTATAGCCAGTAAACGTTAAGAGATAGACAACAACGTACCACAAAAAAATCTGATGTGTTACACTCACATGACTTTCTCTACTCTTGTAAAACTATTTTTACAAATTCTTATTTTCCATCTATTTCATATTAATCGAGATAAACATTTGCAGAAACGATCTTTTGACATGCAAAGAGAATTACATTTTACACATGGCGACCAATTCTAAAAATATTTGACTATCGCTTGTTTTGTAATTGCAAGGGAAATATACTTTAAGCATAGACTATATCTTAATAGCTGGTTGATAGGTGCAGTACCATTCTCTTTGGCACAAATTAATACTCTTTGCATATCCAAGACAAAAAAATGAATAACGAATTCCCATTTGAGAAAATAAGTATTGAAAAATTTAATGGAATAACAAGCAATATATCGAAAATGGTTCACTCAACAACAAAAATGTAATGACATAAATTGTGTATTTTAATACGATCGACATTTTTTGTGTAGTAAAATTTTGTCTATCTCTTATGGTTTATCAGTTATGCAAAGTCCTTCACAATGAAGAATACTTTTGGAGACATTCCCAGAAAATTCAAGATATGCATTTTATTTGTCATAAAATTATCTTAAACATATGTTATTTAATCAAAATCGTTATAGCCATTTTTGAGAAAATTAAAATTTTCAAAAAATGTTCCATGTAAAGGGTAGTCTGGGGTGGGGGTATTTTCTTGAAAACCTTCGTGTCGCATCTCTGGAAGATACTAAACCTAAATACCAAGTTTGGTGATTATCCGACTGTTCAGTCACACACACACACGGACATGTTTCCAAAAATGCTTTTTTTTTATTCAGGGGGTCTCAAAACATATATTTCCGGTGAAATCTCGATATCGAATTTTTGGGTGGAATACAATACTTCCCCTGCTTACTATACGTATTAGAGATCTGTTTAAAGTATACAACGTATTTCCAATATATACATATATGTACATATATCAAATTACGAAACGTAAGTTGACCCTAAAATGACCATCCATGAATTGTCCAACCATTCATTGCGCTCTTCGTACACAGCCATTCAGAATTTTCGTTGTTATTTACATTGATGTAAGGAGAATTGCAAAGCGCTTTATACAAATGTTGTTTCGTTTTTTAAGAGAAGTAAAAAACAACATAAAAAAGGAGGTTCCCATTTAAAAAAAATAAGTTGTCCCTAAAATGACCATCACAACGTCCTTCAAATAAAACACGCCTATGGCATTTACTTTCCCCGTAATATCAAGCAACTTTTATTCAATACATTTCTTTCTACAACGCTTAGTTTTGGAGTTATTGTACAGTCTCTACTTAAATTGTTCACCCTGTATATGCATATTGGTAGTATCAATCGTTTTCAAGATATCCTTTACTGTTGGTTTCAAATATTCAATACTTCGCCATTTTTAAAGTGATGTTGTTATTCAGTTGTTTCTCGCGATGTCTTTTGTTGTATTGTTGTAGGTATTCATCAATAAAAATATATATATCTTGCAAGTAATTTTTGGGGGTGAAACAGTTACAACTACGGCGCAGTAACTTTTTAGATAATCATAGAAATTGAAGTTTTAACCTATGTACTTTCTCTTCGTTCCCATAGATATTTAAGAATATAATGGTACAGAGTTTTTACAAAATATACAAACCCCTGCTTTATATAACGAAATAAGGGCGAAAGGCGATGAATATGAAGATTCCCCACTTATAAGGCGCCAAGTTATTTTTTTGGAAATGACATATTCTATCTACAATCATTGACGCAAATGATTTTCTCCGTTTGCTAAATATAATGTTACACTGGGCATACTCCTTCCCTTTACATAATTATTACCATATGCCCATAATGAATCTTATTGCAGCATATAGGGGACATACATCATCACTTTTGTGCATAAACGTTTTGAAAGGTTTTGGGAAAAGAATCGCATACCGTTATAAGCAGATCTCACTGTATTTTGTGCTGCCGTGTCTTCTATTTTCTCAGTTTATAAACTATGACAATTATTTATACTACTTGGAAAGAAATACCCACGGTTATTGTCTTACTTTTATACGTAATTTTTGTGTGTAAAACAACTATTTTCTCCTCCATGGCATCCTCAAAGAGAAGACAAAGTAACCTTTGTAAATATTGTCGTCTTTTACTACAGCATGTTCTCATTCGAATATCTAGGCCTTGTATTTTCTATTTTATAATATTTTAGTTGTTTATTAATTGAAATTGTAAGCTGCCATATTGCCCTTTCTGTCGGGAAGTACAGAGCTGTTCAATGATAAAAGAATTATGAAAATAGTTGAGTGGTTTCCGAGACTATCCCATTTACAGAAAATACACAAACACACAAATTTTCTCTCTTTATAATATTAGTATAGATAAAACTCGTGAATGGAAGGTCTGAGATTCAAATCCTACCAGGACAGTCCTCTGAGAATGAGGTTTTCTTCTGTATCATAACTCCCAAATACATTGGAGGGTACCCCACACTTAGGCCTGCAACGTTTCCTTCTCAAATTTGATTCCCAATTATTTCATCTGTGGTGTCACATGCACTAAAATAGGACGTTGACCATTACTCAAAAAGGGTGGGGGGTTCTTCAAAATCTTCGCCTAATGCCATGAACTGACTCAAGTATAAAATTTAGTATTTAATCGATATTTGGTTTTTTGAGTTACATTGCGCGCAAACATACTTATATTGACTCAAATGTTTTCCCGAAAGTTTTTGGGAGGAGGGGTGTTCAGGTAAATTCAAAAATTTATTTCCGTTGAAATCTCGGTATCGAACTTTTGGATGGAACACAATACTTCCTATATCCATACAGGTAAACGATAAAGACAAATTATTATTTTTGGGGATGCTTATGAAATTTGCGATATCCTCCTCCCTTAAAGTGATTCAATAAAAGAAAAGTACATCGTAGGTAACATAGGTCAAATATCATAAAAAATGACACATTTAATGTGACTAAAACACTGAAGCCTAAACAGTGAATCGCGCAAGTTAATATCTATGTCAACGAAGTGGTTTTTTCAAGCTGATAAAAAGTACCTACCTTATTAATAGGCAAGTTGTTTAGATAAACGTGCCGGCGTAACACGACGTTAAGAATATGGGTAAAGAATGGAAGCAACTGTTTATTATTCAGATCAATACTATGCTATATTTTAGCATCGAAAGTTTAACAAGTAGGGTGATGGCTGTGGAAATCAGGTGTAAACATACCCTTGCTTTGCGCGTGTCATTTCTGTAAACATAGTCGTGATGAATTGCGTATTTTGGTTTTGTCGAACCTACAACATATTCCTTAAAAACTTCGTTTCATAATAGGGCTTGTTGTACATTGTTGTTGGCCCAGTCACAAATATTCTATGTTTCATGCATATCCTATAATGCATTCTATAGCAGGCAAGGATAACAAGTCACTTGATAAACTGTATTATATAGTGTTTAGGTAAAGCTGTGGTATCTCAATAGCTAATTTAACTGTCTAGGTTAAATACTTTTTATGTTTTTGGGCAACGCATTTGTGAAATTTGGAAAGTGCAAAATATATTTCAAATTTCTAGGTCACTTGTCTGTATACGTATTAATTTTTGTAGAAGTTAGAGCAACTTACCCAAAAATTCCATTTTAAATGGGGGCTTTGAGTTGTACTAAACCCCAAAAAATGCATTCTTAGCATATGTGTATGTGTTTGTAAACAGCATAACTAAAAAAAATTGATGTCTTGCATTCACAGACTTTCTCTACTCTACATCTTATTAGTGGGTATACAAATTATTTTTACAGAAGTTGATCCTCCTAACTGCTCATCTTAATCTAGATAAACGTTTCCGGAAATAGCTGCATTACACATTTCGTTATAGATTCAAAAGGAACAGCGATAGTCAAATGTTTAAGAGCTGGACGCTATATGCTGGCCTCAATTTTTCTATAACATCTTTCGCAAAAAATAACTGAAAATCAACAGGACTTGAACAGATGGAAGTGTTGAAAGTTCGAACAAGAGGCTATTTAATAAATTGCAAAGATTATAATATTTTCTTGAATATTTTCTTTCTCATTAATATAAAATACTTAACATGGAAACTATATAGTACCTTATGCTAAAAGCTAATATTCTAGGCAATGCTGAATGATAATGATGATAACAATACTAATAATACAAGAAGAAACAAAACAAAATCCATGTCTGAGCAGTCAGAGTGGGCTGAAGGACGGAGTTCTGATCTTTGCAAGTAGGCGTGAAGCGTATTTCGGAATGAATTTCTCAAGTTTGACAATATCTACCTCTTGAGGCAAAATAACATCACCTAGTAGATTGTGGTACAAGGGGTAAAAATTGAACTGAGTTTTTATTTATCGACGCTCTTTAACTGCTGTGGTTCATAGCGCCCCATTCTATACTGGGAGTGAAAGACCGGTAATTTTGCTCACAGGCCTCTTATCAGGCTTGATGTTCTTTCACGTGCCGTAAATCTACGACACGGGACCACCGGCTTTACTTCTCTTCGGAAGGAAGCCATGCTAAGGACTTTTACGCCCGAAAAAAATCCATCGCCCTCTGTCGGGTTTAAACCCGTGACCTCGGGAACTAGAGGCTAGTATGGTAACCACTACACTACGAAGAATGATATAGGAGTACAAGGGGTAAAAGTAAGGTTTTACTTGATAATTCTACAAGTAAAATAAAACAACTTATAACAGTTTGGCATATACTGTTTTAGACAGCGCTCGAATTTGTAAAATAGCAATAATATTATACTGATTCCTGAAACTAACAGATCACGTTTAGACCGCGGTTCTTGAAACAAGAGAAATGACCTTAAAAAGCGAGATGTCAGATGGTTTGTTGATTCGCTAATAGTCATTTTTAGATAAATTATTTACACCAGCCAATGAAGCAATTAATCGCTATATTGCTTTCTGGAGTTTTTGGATAAGTAGCTCTAGTGTTATGCTTTCTGCTGCTTCTGTAATGTTACCTGGCTCTTCCATTTCAGTTTCTTCTGAATTAATAATTTCCGCCATTTCTTTACGTGGGTGAAATAGATAAAATAATAACGTTTTAAATCAGCAGAAGGTTGTCAATATAACTTATAGTTTAACTTTACAACGAATGCGTTAAATTGAAGTATGACGATTTTTGTTGTGGACAGATTATGCGAGCGCCATGAGAAATTAATCATGTAAAACGACATAATGAAAAGTAAAACCTAATCAAACCAAGTCGAGTTATTAAACAGGTGCAAATACTAAGGGTAATTGTCTTGTGATTGGTCTTGAAACCAAAGTTGGCCACAATAAAGATTATCGCACTAGTGATAATCTAAAGCTTTTTTTGCTGGTGTGCACTGTGGTAGAAGTTCCGATTTTAGGTCATGCTGTCTAAAAATGCATATACGCTATCTGTGAAGTGTTGAAGATTCTTATAGACAGAAAGAACAGAAAGTAACTACATAGGAAAGTTTTGATGCCGCTTTTTAAAAAGAAATTGTCTGCTGTCATAGGTGAAAGTAGTTTTAAACTTTGTTAAACTTATTGTTTGTTATGTATTTTAACACTATTATTATAGGTTTACCCTCATGATTTAATGGATTACGTGTGTGTCGAATCTGCGAGACCAATTAGTATAGCAACCCTTTGTAATGCAAAATATCTTCACTTTCTGGATGATGGGACCCAATTTTAAGGATGAATAAGTCAGTTAATTATGAAGCGATTATACCAAAGTAATGCTTATTTTTAAACAGACTACGAAATACAAAACAAAGACACGGTGGATAATAAGAAACCTTAAAAAACTAAAGAATAATTTATTTATGAATATATATATATATATTCATAAATAAATTATTCTTTAATTATATATATATATGTGTGTGTGTGTGTATATATACTGCGTTTGTAAAAATTGCAACACCAGGAAAGAATTTCCCGAATAACTCCAAACTTGGTGGAAGTGTAGAAGAGTGTGCAAACAATAAGTGAACACGTTTGCAGAGAGATGGGCTACACATAGGCCGAGATGTCAGCCCTCTCGTGTCGATCCGACAAGGTCGGTGTTGCGCCCAGTGTAGTCGGTGCAGAGCTGTCAAACAAGGTGGAAACAAAAAATGAGTGCCAGTATGCCTCGTCGACGTCAAAGGCAGCCATCGGCATGTGAGTGAATTCGAACGGGTCAGAATGATCGATCTCCGGGACGCGGGTTTGTCATGCCGTGACATTTCGGCTCGTGCAGGGCATGCTGCTACGACAGTGGTGCGTGTGTGGAACCAGTGGATAGATGAAGGTTGTACGCAGCGAAGAGCGGCTAATGGACAACGGAACATGACCATAGCACGGGATGACCGTCATCGTGTCCGCATGGCCATAATGGATCGTACAGCTTCATCCAAAGTGTTGGCTCGACGCTGGAGCACTGCAACAGGTGTGAACTTGTCTGCATCAAATTGTCTGATTCCACTGTCCAGAAACCACAAGCTCCTCCGACTGCAATGGTCACGTGAACACCGTCACTGGGATGCTGAGTGGCAAAATGTGGTCTTTTTTGGTCGAGTCCCGCTTCAACGTGTCCTACAGTGATGGCCGCATACGTGTCTTGGGGTACCGTGGTGAGCGCAACCAGGAGGGCTGCATTGTTGAGCGGCATAGCGGGCAAACCCAGGTGTGATGGTTTGGGGTGCCATTGGTTACAACAACCGATCTCGCCCCCAACGAATTGAGGGCACTTTGAACAGCAACCGGTACGTAACGGAGGTTGTAGAGCCTGAGGTACTCCCTCCCCTTCCGGCAACTCCACAGGCCACGTTTCAACAGGACAATGCCCGGCCACATATTGCGAGGAATGTACAAGCCTTTTTCGAAGAGCAACAGGTACCATTGCTTCCTTGGCCTGCACGTTCGCCAGACATGTCGCCCATTGAACATGTCTGGGATATGGTTGGTCGGCACCTGGTGCGTCACGGTTCTCCAGTAACCAGTGTCACGGTTTTGTGGGCTCGAATACAAACTGCGTGGAGGGAAATCCCTCAGGAACTTATTCAGAACCTTTTTGATTCAATGCCACAGTGAATAGCAGCTCTAATTGCAGTGCATGGAGGCCACACCAAATACTAATATTAGGGATCAAAGATCATATATAGATTTGAAAAGTTTATCATTTGTTACTTGTCATGTACCTAACTTGTGGTATTAAATTCATTTCCTTCTTGGTGTAGCAATTGTCTCAAACGGCAGAGTGTGCTCATATATATATAATGTTTACATACATATACACGAGGCGTGTTTTTAAACTAAGTACAGTTTTAATTGTTGGCAGCTGCAGTTGTGACTTTGAACATGTCAATCACTTCTTCCATTCATTACGAAGCCGGACGCAGCTGTGAGCCTTTGTCAGTTTGTGTTTTCCTGTTGTTAGAGCGTTTCAAAATTTTCAAAACAATCGAACGACCTGCCAATTGTGATGTCAGATCAGTTACTTTCTTTTGAATGAGAGAAACTATGTTACACCAGCAAACATTCATCGCCAATTATTAACATACTTGATAAAAAAGAGAGAGAGAGAGAGAGAGAGAGAGAGAGAGAGAGATTAACATAGGTGAGAAAACTGAAATATTTTCGAATACAAATATATTTTACAAACTGCAGAGACAAGTAGAATTTATGTATTAAAAATAGATAGAACATCTATTATGCGAGAGAACCTGGGTTGGCTCCCGATTTTTCTCCTATTGGGAGGTTTGTTATGGGGTGTACACATTCTCGCAATGTTCTAGTGTACCAATCTCAGTAGCTACTTTGTGACAAAATGTTCCTATTATGCACTCGACCCATATATTCTGTGTGGATGGAGGTGGAGGATGCAGCGTCCGTACGGTAGTCGTTGGCCGTATCGTGGTGTGTGCTATGAGATTAGTTGAGTAAACCATCTATTTAGAAGCAATGTTCATTACATTCCATTACAAGATTATAATATGTAGAAAAGAACATTCTGGCTGCAGAGATTTAGGGACAGCTTTTAGATGAAGAAACGGGCTTAAAACTCCGTTATTCCGTAAAAAGTAAAAGATAAATATATACGTATTACATAAATCTAGTTATCACATTATTACTGTTTGCTTTGTTCATACTGATGCCATAATCTACCCTTCACCAACAAGGACAAGACATCGTGTTAATGTTAATGGGAGAGTAAATGACCAAAATTGCCGAAGAACAACATTTGTAGTTACATTCTTACTAATTGGAATATCCTCTTTCATTTTATATATTATTTATATTATATTATGTATATTATATTATTTATATTATATTATTCTATATATACATATATATGTTTTTTAAAATGCTGTTGTATCTCCCATGTTGTTCTGTGAATTTTGGAGCGCTTCACAAAACAAACAAAATAATAATAATAATAATAATAATAATAATAATAATAATAATAATAATACACACTCGCACACATTTTGGAGTAGAGAAATTAACTTAGGAACCTTTAAGGGGAAAATTTGGTCTAAGAATTCGTACTACTGTCAAATATGGCAGCTATGTGGTTTCTTTCTTTGCAAATATATGCGAGTTTATTTTCTCCATTTATACTTTGAACAATTTCTTCTCTGAATGAAATTTTCTGGTGTAAATGACCCATTGGTTGGTTATTTTTTAAAGCATAATTGCTGATAAATTTAATCAAAAGGTGGTGTATTAATACCATAATCCTATCTTCCTTAGTAAACGTATTCCATAAAAGCAGATCAAGTGAACTCGGTGAACTTAGAAGGCATCCATCTATATCCTGTAAAAATTTCAGTCTGATATCTTGAATAGTTCCCGAGATAATGGGTCATGAGTTTAGGAGATTTAACATTGGCGGGATAGGACTTTTAATCTCCCCTTAAATAGTACCCGATCTAACTGTGACCTCATGGTATTTCATCCAGAGAGCAGCATTCGTAATGTAGGTTTACAAACCTACGGAATTTCAACAAGCGAACTATATGTCAGACGCATATTCAGACTCGATGTGGATCCCTATCTTATCCTAAATATTATTTATTTTGAAAAAGTCTTTAGCACGTCTGTTTGCCCCTTCTCCTGTGTATGAGCATTACTCACAATTTTCTTTATTTATGTCAGGGAGAACTTGAATTTCCTCCATTGTTCTTTCTTCTAAATGAGGAAACGTGCAGTAAATATTGTATATTATGACAGATTTGGGATACATGCATTACATAACAACCCTCTGTGCCTCCCATCCTCCCCCTGCAGTCACATCACATCGTGAATGCAATACCACTGCACCTAGCAGCACAATAAATACCCTTTTTTGTAGCACAGAGTGATTGATATTTATTTCTGCCTTGTACATTCAGAGCGAGTATGAAAAGGCCACACACATACAAATAGCCTCCAGCACTCTGGTTTTGCTATTATTTCGCTGCACACAAACTAGAAGCCTGGGAATATGCTCAACAATGACTTGTTCTGGCGCATAAATTCCGACTCCTAAATAGATGCACACTAAAATTTATCGATTGCATGCGTTGTCAGTCCAAATTTGTCAGACAAGGAAAAAGTCTGCTATTTATGAACCCTCCAATCATAATGCAGTTTTGGCCGTTCTTTGCAATATGAAACGCAAGTGCCTACACGAAATATTGGCTTTGTCATTGCAGTATGAGATGGCATTTTCGAATGTTGATTTTATTCTTCTTCTAATTTTGAATTTATTAATTAGCATACTTAGGAATGATGTGGATGGATTTCCATACAACTTTTTAGATATTCCTTCAACTCTGTATTCCATTTAAAGCAATATTGCATAAGAATATAAAGGCAATTTAAGATATCAGGTAGCAAGGTCTTACGTTAATAGTTATCTATAATGCAAAGGTGAAGTATTATTTTGCGAGCAGAATGCTTGTGGAACGAGGCTGAAAGTTCAGTGCAATAATCTTAATAGAAAAATAAAATTAAATTTAGAATATACTACTCTTATACAGCCATAAATATTAAATTATTAAGTGCCCAGACGAAGTCTGTGTGGAAATAGAAATACATATTCGGGCATGTGTTGTTGTTCGGCCTTCGTTGTTGTTTGATCTTTATAGCACCAGTGCTCACAATATTATCACTTACACAATCATAACATTCTATAGTATACAGAAGGCTGTGGAAAGAAATAAATCAACAGATTAAGTGTAACAATAATTTTATTAATAAATATATATTCTACTTAACGTTTATTATAATCCCTTTGATGCAATTACGACGTTGATTGTGCAAATGTTATAATTTTTAATTCTAATTTCTTATACGCAGGGAGTAGAGCAGTTATTGATAACATCATAGATTACATTGTTTTGGTTGGAAGCACTTGAATTCATTGGAGGATGGGTCTCCACTTAATATACATACAATTTTCATCGCAAGAAGCCAGTCTGGTAACAATGGAGCATTATAAAAGTTTTATGCAACTGAGTGTTATAATCTACAATTTATAGTATGAGTGGCTCATGTTAAAAGCTCAACTTTTAGTGATAGCTGCCTAAAACGTTTTACTTTGAGCATTAATATTCATAAACAAAGCCTTCTACTGTACGAAAGCAGTTGGCCTTGCACACTGTCTCACAAATTTTAGATTTGCCAAGGAAAAATCCTTTAGCATTGCAGAATCAGGTTCAGGTTTCGCCCTTCTGGCCACTTAAGTACCCAAACCTGACATTTGAATGGACGTACAAAGGTGTAAATAGCGCGTGAAGTATTGAAACTTGACTTTCATCTAAACGAGTTTTATTAAGTTCTAGCCTCTTTAAAAGATTCCTAACGATGCAATTTCATAACTTCATCCAAGTTTTCAGTAGGTATACGTTCTTTTCAAGGCTCGTATGACGTACGTTTGTTTTGAATTTAGAGTTTTAATAATTTAATGGGTGTCTGATTTGTAGAAAATTAGAAGTGTTACAGCTTTTTCACCCAAAATTTTAATAATACGCAAACTTTAATCTTTGAATTTCAATTTTCCATATTTTTATTTCGAGGGGTATTTCACATGATACTTGATTCTCTAGGAAACTTAACTTCTATATAAAACAATGAAAATTAATTTTTCACAACCAAATCTGTGAAACGGGTTAGGATTAGTTGACGGAGGGGACACCTAGCACCTCGACCCACAAGGGATGTTTTGTGCATACACCTCCGGGAGGAACGGATGAGATGAAGGAACTGCAGGGACCGTATGAGCTGTAGGATCGGCCGACGCGACGACAGAGACGCGCAGAATTCTCTAACAGTTACAGGCTTGACCACCCGGCCGGAGAGCGCCTAACGGCGGCCTCCCAAGCCACTAGAGGGTGGCTCACAGGCTACCCTCTAACGGAAACTGGGAAAAGCTCGACCCAGAGGCGGAGGCTCGAACGGCTACCATTTAACGGGGCTGAGGAGTTCAAACACGCAAGTCTTTGCGCCATCTGTCCGCAGCCGACCGAATCACAGCCCCGGAGTCAACCTGTAAGGTGAAAGAGGAAGATGAAATGAGAGGAAATGAGGGAGAAAGAAATTCAGGGATGTAATGATTCTTCCCAGTATTCGCCTAGTAACTCGGGGAAACCCCGAAAAAAAAACCATGGGTCAGGATGGTCGGTCGCAGGAATCGAACCCACGACCTCCCGAATGCAGGCCAAAGATGTTACCGCCTGAGCCATCCCCCTCGGTATTCTGTGATACAAATTTCAGTTTATTGGTTTGAAATTTCTAAAAGTTAGTAATTTCAAGCATACGTGGAAATACATTTGCACTGTGTGGGTACCAATCTCTCTCTGAACATCTAGAATGATAGCCATGAGTAGTTAGTTTGAGCTGTTCCATGTGTTTGAATTTTATGGAATCTAGTGTGAAAAATCCGATGTTATGTTTTTGGAGGTGGCCACGGTAGCTCAAGTGATAAATTGTCAATAATAAAATTAATTAGTTTATGTTTGTCAGAGATAATGTGCTTTTTTCAAATGGAATAGCATACCTTATCGATATGTTATAACCTCAGTGGCTGAAAAAATTGTGATTTTATGGCAATTAGTATAAACTCTAATGATTCCGTTAAACATTATTCTTTGTCATAAACAGTTTGAATGCAAGAAGCAGTTGTACCCAATGACCTTTTTTATCTTCATCTAATTAAGTACATATCTATGCAAGCCATAGTTGAAATAGCAGGTGATTTGTCTCAGTAATCTCCTTCATCTTTTTCTTTATTTCTTCCTATCTTTTACCTTCTACGCTGAGGGCATTAAAATGTTTCATTTACAGACTAGTAATTCATCATCATCTTCACATGGTTTAAGCATATTTGTATATTCCATTTTCACTGTAATCCTTCCATCTTTTGTTGATCTGCTTTCATCTCGTTTACCAGAAGTCTGTAATATAGATTTGTTTTGGAAGTCTTGTATTATATATCCTGTCTAAATGATGTAGCCAGTTAGTCCTGTATTGTATTTAATCCTCATTTACTACCTGCAATTTTTCTCTGATTATTTCATTATTTATGTGGTCCAATAGAGTGCATTCTTTTACTTTTCTTAAAAATTTCATATCTATCTGCATACTTATTTTTAAATAAAAGTCTTGCCGTACTATTATCTTATGAAAAGTAATTCCGGTTCTCTTTTAATGTAATCTAATTTAATGTAATGTAATCTCCAAACGCTTAAGAAAGTTTAATTTGAGCCCAAAATTCTAGCAGGAAATTGTTACTTTGTCATGGTAAGCAAGAGTTCAAACAAAAGTGAGAAATGTTATTTCGCAACTTTTGATTCATTTTTCAAATATAAATTTATAATTGAAAGTAGCAATTAGTCCAGTAAATACAGAATATAAGGATATGTAACTGTGTTGTATATTGGTACGCTTACTTAAAATATGTGTTTTCTTTTTTTTTCAGGTTTACATTGAGTACACTTCCTAGTAAGCTTTTATCCAATTACACAAAGGATTCCGCATAATGTGAGCCTGGAGCAGTATGAACGGCTCGGAAAACAAAACTTACAGGTAATGAACTTAATAAAAAATTATCATAGGTAGTGCATTAATAATAATCATTAGCAGCATTTGCAACCTCCAAATGAGGAAGGGGATTTTGTGTCCACTTGGCGCTACTATAAGATATGCCATAAAACCCAAGAGCTCATCCCTTCAACCATTCAGCATCTATTATGGAAATAAATCCAATAATTCGCTATTGTCTTCTATTTAAACAATCACGAAGAAAAAAAAACCGTTATTACTTTTAGGTATCAATATGTGGAGTTTCAGCAAAGTATGTTAATTTTATTTTTAAAAAACGAGAAAAATACCTAAATACAACAAAACACAAATTAACTTCTCAAAGCGCACAACCGTATAGTTTTTATGAGCACTTTGTAACACTTAAATTACAACAATATGTCGGTGTCATAAAAACTGCTCCTCAGGAATAAGAAAATGTTATACTTAACACTGTTTTTTTGTGCGCTTCATTAATTCATGAATTTTTATATACTACATTTTTTCTGAAGGTTGCATTTCGGTACCTGTTTTCTTTTGTCTATTTTTAACTACAGTTTATTTTCTGAAATGTTGCTAGTTTTACATATTTAAATATTTTTTTAAGAAAGTAACGGCAAATAACCAGAGAAACGAATATACAAAATGCTGCTCATTAAATCTGGATATTTTTATACCATTCGTTATGCAAAACAAGAAGTCTCACTCAAATAAGATAAAAATAAACAGGCAGACTTTTGTTGACTGAAGTTGAAGAAATACCATAAAGGCACGAATATGAAATCGGCAGTAAGCAACCATTATTTCCGATACTACAATTTGGGACAGTCCTGAATTTCCAGGACGTATAGCTCACCAGGTATAAACATACTTTTAGTTCTGATAACGTATACAGGTGACCATGATTTTAAGTTTTCAACGTCTATAGTACTATAATTGAATCTAAGAGTTCATAACTGGGCTCTCTTTAAGCAAGTACAAAGGAAATAAAATATTTTAATATTTTCAAGTTTGAAATGAAAGACTTTCTGTGTTGATAGAGTTCTGTTATTTGGCTTGATTTTTTATTTTTCCTTTCAGATGCTACATTATTATTTTCCCCCTCAAATTTTTAATTTATTATTTGATTTTACTAAACAGGCCTAAAGTCTAAATGTTATATTCCGTCATTTTCAAACTGCGTCTGTCATTTTATGCAGAAAGTATTTTTAATGTGTTTCTTTTCATTTTACTACACTTAAAATTGTCACAGAAAGTCATTATTGTTTAGAAAGCACGAACAAATATTTATAACTAAAGAATTTAAATTTTGTTGCAAACCTAATAAAGCTTCAAAGTGTTTCCTTCTTTCACCATTTATGGAACGTAATGAACTGTTTTTAAGTTTCAGCACAGAAAGAATGCCCCTCTGCAATTTCGTTTATGTTGCTCGTGAAGAACATATTTGAATTCGATATAGTATTTTAACATATTACAGATAATCGATATGCCAATACTCAATGACAGCGCTACATCCCCCACCCCCATTTAGAACAAAACAAGAGCAATGTTACACATAGAACATTGTCTGAGAAAGATCGACGTAACAGGACATTGGGCCACCTCCAGCAAGCAATTGGGAGTTTGCCAATTCGCATCTGCCAGGCAATTGTGTAAGAAGAGGGTCGAACAGCTTGTCAAATCCTATGCAATACATGCCAATATTCCGAAGAAGGTAATGCGTATTCTACGTGAATAATACCTTCAACCTTCAGTCTGGATAATTAGGGGCGAGGAGAGGGGGAACGGACATGCTAAAGGCATTTTTACTCGTACTTTCTCTACAATTTACCTGTAATAAGCTGAGGAACTATTGCATTCCACACCTTAACTCGATATCGAGACTTAACTGTAAATTAATGTGTTGAGACTACCTGAAACGATTTACTTCATTTTTCTGCGATAGTATATGAATCCTCTTCATTCTGAACGACTTTTGTATAATTTATAGTCTATAAGATATAGACAAAATCTTGCTGCACAAAAAATGTAGAGCTCGTCTATTCTATAGTTGTGTGAGGTGAGTGTGTGATCAGTTATTCAGCTGCTGTTGTGACGTCGTAACATGAGCGTAATTTAGGAATTGCATAAAACAAAGCTGCTAAATTAGTTTGAACTGGGGCACTTAATAAAGAATGTGAAGATAAAATGTGTAAATTAGTTGCTGTTCTTGAGCTGAAATAAGCGAACAAAGACGAAAATATTGTTATAAGTTTTTATTCGCCTTTGTACATTGGATCACCCTTCCACTTGGTATAGGAATGGATTTCAGACGTCACTTGCCTACAATAAAACGTATGCAGGAGATATACATATCTATCTCCTGCACATTAACGAGTTATCAGAGTTACGCTTAGCGATATTGCTTTGAATTGTAAAGACAATCTCACATTCGCGAGGTTCTGGTTCGAATCCCGACGATCGCCTACTCTGACTCATGGGTTTTCGAGGGTTTTCCCGGGTCGTCAGCCGAATGCTGGAGTAGTTTCTTTCATCTTCCGGATTTCCATTCCCCCATTTCGTTCCATTAATTCTTTCATTCATCCTTCTCCCCATTAAGTATGTTTCAGGGTTGGAAGTATCGGTGATGGTGTTTTGGTGTAGCGTGACAGGAAAAAAGGACGCTCTCTGAGATTTTTTCCCGTCCTTCGTCCGGTTGCCGGGGTATAAGAACCGTCCTTTGGGGAGAAGTATGGGCGGGGTTTCCGATCTGCCTGTCAGACTGCCGCGGCCTCTCAATCTGGAAACTGTAAGGACCCTGTCATTGCTGTGCCATCACTCCTGGTTCCGGCCGCCCGGTTTCTCCTTTCACCACATATGTCCCTCCCGGGGGCGTCCCCTTGTGGGGTGTCGGTACAGTATCCCCAGTCCTGGATCGGTGCCGAATCCCTTCCGTTTCAAAAGGCAAACAAGTAAGGAAAACGCATTAATGAACTAAAAGAAAGAAAAACAAGACAGATGCGTAAATGCAGTCATACAGACTTGCGATTTTTGTTTTTAGTATATTGTACAAAGTTTGTACATTGGCATCATTTTGAAAATGAGGGATATACATTTAGAAACAGCAGCTAAAAGCCCATATTGAAAATGCTCTCCTTTTTCATTAACTAATGGGATTCGCTATTTCATTATGTTAATAAAGTTGAATGCTTGCATAAGTTCCTCGTCGTCATTCATCACGCTACTGTTACAGCTACATTAGCAGGATAATGGCAGAGAATCGCTCAGTGCTTTTAAAATTGCGAAGTTGTACCTTGTAGGTAACATTGTTTTCTGTGTTTAGGAAGCTAGGCCAGGGGGCACATGTCTTTTATCTGAATAATACAATGGCTCAACATGGAGCAATAACCAAAACGATCATCAATATTAATTCCTGTTGAAAACATTTCCTAAAGCCTGGGACAGAGTTTTCTATTTTAATTTTATTAGATACTAGCACAACCCAAGATTCATTCGTGTTATTACATTAACTATGGAATCTCTCTCTCCCCCTCTCTCTCACCCTCTCACTATGTTGGGTGAATATTTATCTTCATGTCATGCCTTCAAAACCGAAATAAAATTATTGTAAAGTCGGCATACCCTTTAATATTTAGCATATCGAAGTTTTGAAACTAACAAAACTGATTATAAATATGTTTATAATCTTGAGTTATAACGCATTTTACAAAATTCGATTAGACAAATATACAAAGCTTCAAGTAAGGCCAGTTTAAAAAATATTAAACAAATCTAGCATCTAAAGTAAGGGAGAGAAAATAATGTTTAATATGCAAAACGAATAAGCAACAGCATTGCTTATAGCTTAGTTCTAAACATCAACGCTTTTCATTTTATTACTTTAATTTTTTTAATTGCAACAATTTTTTATTTTTTTGTGTGAGGTATTTGTAAAATGATTTTACATATATTCAATAGAGTTACTTTTTATATCACACTGAAATTGAAAATAGGTTTTGATTTGACGCAGGAAAAAAATGTGATAGTCAGGAATTAGCAACGTTTTTGCCGAACTTGCATTAACTCAGTTTTACGACTTCCAAATTTATTTCGGTCAGTTTAAAACACGTATCGGTGACATTTTTAGTACGATATAAACATTGCTATGGTAAACATAGTTTTATAAGCACTATACATTACAAATTTAAAAAAATTGTTTGAATTTAAAAAAAATAGAAGTAATGAAATAAAAAAATGAAAAACGCCAGGACATATAAGCTGTAATATTACGTGTTCTTTAAATTATATTTCTCTGCCTAGTAATTTGGCTGCTAGAATGTTCTAAACTGTAGACGGCTACTTCCTGGAGTCACTGTACATTCATTCATTCCATTTATTTTAAAAGTCCTTTTCTTGGCTTCAGGTCTAACGATTTTACACAAAATTTACAACTACTGCTTTTTTTACCACTTTACTATGATTATTGGCTAATCACTTTTGATAACATTTTAAATGCATGCATTTCTTCTTATAAATAACATAAGACTTATTGGTAGAATATTAAGCTTTAATACATTAGTAAATGTTTTAATTGAAATCGGAAATAATTAGCATTATTATTACTATTTGATGTAAATTAAATTTGAATAGAGTAAATCTTATTTCGTATTGCTGGAAGAAAATGTTATAATGCCTATAAGTGCCTTAGCAAGAAAATTTCGGGCCAATACTAGAGTTCGAAGTACGAATGGCCAACGCTCTTGCCACTTTAGCTATAAAACATCAGTTACATTTACTATAATTTTAAAAGAAGCCATTCACAAAATCTTAAATTGATTTTCAGCGTTATAGTTGCCAACATAGATGATCACCTCAAATTACTATCGGAACAAGAATATCATATACAGTATGGTGTAGTAGCTCTTGATGATTTTTAGTAAAGTATCATGGGACGGAGATAATGCCATTACAAATAAAAGGTGTATTGTGTGCGAACGTTCCACAAGAGATGTATTCCGGGGACAAATCGGAGACAAAAATGTTTTAAGTTAGATTTTCTAAGTGTATACTTCTGGTTTTACAATGACAAAATATGTATCAATCAGAAGGTGTCGGTCTCATCGCATTCAAGCGTTAGGCCCTTGCCAGCCTGCTGATGTTTACACCAGATCTACGATAATTTGCGGCTGCGCTACGCAGTTCTTATAGACTAAGAGCGGCACGCTGAACTTGCAGCCAATTCGCCGGGACGAACATCAGCAGCAGTTCGGGTAATCCTGACACGATGTGATGGTATTGGTTGCTCTAAATACTTAAACTGTTTTTCGTGTATAACTTCAGAAATGCTTTTGGTCTCAGATTTGGGGGAGTTGGCGAAGAGGACATTCCTAAAAGGTAAATAAAATACACAAATACACATGGAAGTGGAATACAAATCTCATTAGTATAAAATATCAGTTTGTCAAATATCATTTGTTACAATATACAGAATATTTAAAAATATAACTGAGTTCAAGGCAATTATAAATTTACTATTTTATAGATATTTACCTAGTTACCAGCCTCCTGTTTGTTAATAGACAAATATTAGACAACCAAAATGATTTTTATGAAGATGTTTGTCATTTTATTTTCCCATGAAGTGGATTGGAAAAGCTTTTATTAGATCCATATGTAGTGTTAATAGGTAAAGAAAATGCGCTGCGATCCGCCCCACTTTCTCTCCCCTTATGCGATTTGAGTATTGAGGATTTGTTCAAAACAAAGAAGGTAAATAGACGAGTTTTATAAGGTTATAATAATGTTTGTTTATATAATTTTAACTTTATTTAGAAACATTATTTACAATATAACTTTAGAGAGATATACAGACATAAAATTGTGATTTAATCACAAAAGGGAGAAAATACACATAATGGTTAACTCTATGGCATGAAATCCCATTACAGCTCTTGTCCGCTGCGTCTTCTCCTTCAGTCCACATTTGATATTAATGGTAGAAAACTGCTGTAATCTATTTTCTCGTCTGCTTAAGCGCCAACTTTCAATCAAGCAGGTCCTAGATCGAACCCAAAACTTCATGAGGCTGAGTGCTCACCGCACTAGACCTGCAAACATGAGACAAATCCCACGTCAGTACCAAACTCCTTTGCAACATAGCGACAGTGAGCGGTCGCAGGAAGTAACTACCTTTATACCTTTCTTCAAATGCTGTGTAGCCAGAAGGACACGGGATGTGAAGCCACATTAAGTTGCAGTTACTTTCACCACGCCCACATTCTCTGCCCAAAGTAGTCTATCAGATACGTGTACGTGAAAGTGAACCTACCCGAATAAATAATTTGTCTAAACTCTTTCATCATGGACAATCAAATACGTAAAGATGTTTTTAACGTAGTCTGAGAGGTACGTTTAATGTTCTTTCTTTGAATAGTTGGTTATTTAAATAAAATACATATTGCAAACATTTTTGACAGTACATTATGAGTTTTGGTTAGTCTATTTCATTAATTAAATTCTAAGAGAATGTTTTCTTAAACGTTATCTATGCTTGTTGGGCAGAGGGCTTGACCAGACTACATGCCACCTGCTTTACTCTCGCTATAATACAGCATAATGTCGCCTGCATATATTTTTCTCTCCATTACAGATACAAACAGTACCTGTATTCTTTTTAATAGGAAAGCCTGATTTTCGTAACTCCTGGGAATTCAAAGTGACGCTATTTTCTGTTTGATGGAATTTCAGGTAACTTCATCTAGGTTACACTTCATAATCCAAATGTCGATCTTGTGGATAACAAGCTCACCAAAGAATATACGAAATGACGAATATGAGATTTATAATTCTTCAGAAGATAACGTCTACACCTGAATATCAAGATAAGATAACCTGAATCGTGATTTTGGATCATGAGAGGCGTTGTTGAATTACCCTTATTAGAGCAGAAAAGAAGTACATTTCTTTTTCTCCACACTGTGGCCACCACAGAGCTGCTCGCGGCTGCAACTCGGATTGCTGCCACAAACACTTATAATATCCCCGCAACCGCTTCAAGTTTTCATAGTTACAATTGCAGTTGCAATGATAAGAACATACCTTATCATACCTTATCCTTCTCTATCCATACACTTCTGGCATCCTCTCAGGAAATTTTCATTCACACTCCTGAGGTCATTATCCGAGACGGTCGGCTGCAAGCAGCCGTGCGGTGGCCGCCATATGAGAGAAAAGCACTGTATAAGGACCGATAATTGTGATTTAAACGTTTGTTACCTTGTACAAAATATACATGACATTGGAGGTTAAAAACACTAAGAATTAGGAGTACCATTATGCTTAAATGTTTATCGGATTAAGACAGAGAGAAATTGCAACAAGAAGAAGACGAATAAACGATTCCTACTGAAAGAGACGAACGAATAAAAATTTCAGACGTAGTGGATGATGATGATGATGATGATGACTTTTCGGTTTTAACTCTCTTTTATTTTAAATCATTTGACAACGTAATTTATTGTTGTAGGAAATGTATTTTAAAATATTACAGATTCCTCGAAATATTACAGATTAGAAAAGGAAAACTACAAGTTTTTGACGATAGTATTTTATCCACTTTCTGCTCATGCTATGATGTATGAGAAGTTGAAATTCGTGCACTCCGTGTGTTTTGTATCATATTTACCGCAGTTGCTAATAAAATGTACTTAATCCTCCAAATATTCACATGTACATTTATTACTACGGAGATACAGCGTAATTATATTTGAAGTTGAACTTTACTATTTAAATCTTACCGTCTTTACTTCCCTTTATTTGTTAATATTTACTTACGATTTTATTCATACTGCATTTAAATATAACTCTTTCGGCGCAAACCACCAAGTCACCTTCAGTTGTTGAATTTGTCAACACTGCCAGGTATGACTAGTCAATCACCAGTTCACAGAGGCTAGCGTGATCGACCTTGATACTGCTTTTGAACCCTGACAGCAATTAATTTCATTTATGCGTAAATATTTCTCCGAGACGTGTTTTTAGAGTACTGCATTCGCGATTTTGAGCATGCGCGATCATTTTATCCATTCATTAGGAAGCCAGACACAGCTGCGAGCGATCATCACTTTGTGTTTTCCTATTGTTAGAGCGCATCGAAATGTTAAACAATCGAACGACCGTCGACTGCGAAGTTAGATCTGATTCGTTTCTTGGATGTTAGAAACGTTACGTCAGCAAACATTCATCGCCAGCTGTGTGAGGTTTATGGGGAAGCTATAATGAGTGACTGGCCACACACAGCCAAACAAACTTAAGATCTGTTCGCATCATTTGATTGGGAACAATTCGACCACCCTCCCTACAGTCCGAAATTGGCACCAAGCGATTTTCATTTGTTTTCTTCATCTGAAGAAATTCCTTGATGGAAAACATTTCAACAACGATGATGTTATGAAATAAGTGTAGACTTACATCAAAGGCATCTTTGAAAAGGCATACAACAACTTATTTCCCGGCGGTGACTACTTAATAAAGTAGTGTAAGCTGTAAGATAATGAATGGTAAGAGAGTATTTGAAAAATAATGTTTAGAAACACGCTTCAAATTATTTATTACCGTTGAGAAAATAGTATGCAATACGCATACGTTATTAAACACATATTCGAGTCCGTCTCGTATTTTCAAACTTCTTTCTCGTCTACAAAGATGCACTTACTGCACTTGCATCGCAGTATACTGCTAAAATATTTCTCGACAAAAATATTAGAAGAAAGGAAGCACAGCTTTCATTTGGACTTGTTACAAGTGATGAAACCAGCTTATGGAAAAGAGAGGAACGTAAAACAAAAATAAGTGAGAGACAAATAACAGTTAAATACTATCACGTCCCTCATGTCCGTTTTGATTTATTCATGTATATCTTCCAGCTTTGTACAAACAAGTTCCCCTTTTCTCTTTTCTCTTTTCACTTTTAAGCCAGGAGACTGCCACACCCTCCTTGTCACTCTGTTGGGTATTTTAAAGCCAGGATCTGAATCAAATATGTTACTCCAGGACCTTCAGAAACCACCGCTTTCTATTAAACACACAACATGGGGGAAACAAATCCCAACGTAATACTTTCTAATCTTTTTTAAAATGTTCCCACCCATTTTCAAAGTCTACTTTCGGAGTTTATGAACAACAAGCGCCTCGTAACAAGCTTAACGTTTTATTTATAGAGTCATACATTCAGTGTGTATGTGAAGAGGGAAACCAGGGCGAGAGCATTAGAAAAAAAGAATTCTGGGGGAAAATTAAGCTTTTCTGAGCCGTCTGCTAAGCAGTTCCTCCGTGAACTTGCTTCACAAAACATAATTAATACATAAAAAATATGTGGACTGTATTTTGTACATGCATACGGACCTTCTTTTTAGAGCATGCTTAATATGAATTTCTGGGTCTCATATTTTCTGCATAACGATCCTTCTCCCTGCTTTCCAAGTTGCTGCGGCATTTTTTCTTTTTATTTTCTTCTTTTATCTTTCATTCCCTTTTCTCGGTTCCTTCCGCCCGTACTCAGACGAAGTTTTGAGTCCCTGGCCTCACAATGGATGTAATATGTGTATGGTGCAGTGGCAAACTGGCCGAAACTGGGGGAAGCGACCTTAAATATCACAAGGGGTGCCTGACATAATAATGTGTAAGGAGACCTGTAGATGGCAGCAGTGGTTGGTTTGAGTAGAACAGACACAAGCCTCTCTTGCAGTAACTTTTAAACTAGTAAGAGGGAAGCAAGTGCTATTACTTTTTCTATTACTTACCTATAGTAAGTAGACGAAGAATTGCATTCAACCCAAAAATTCGTTAACAAGATTTCATCGGAAATACACATTTTGAGCCCTCCTATATCCAAAATAAATATGTTTAGAAAATGTACCCTGTAAGTATGTGTATGTGAACAGCATACCTCAAATATCTTATGTGATACATTGGTATGTGTTTCTCTATCCTCTTTAGTTTATAACCTGACATAAAAACTAGTCTTACTAAAGCTTATTTTTATATATACTTCAATTTAATCCAAATAAACGTTTGCAGAAATGGCTACATTACACATTTCGTTACAGATACAAACAGAACATCGATAGGCAAATGTATAAGAACTGGACGATATAGGCTGACCTTAAAATTCCTACTGTTCCCATGCAATTGCGAGAAACAACTGAATGTTATCAGGACTTTTAAAAGAATGGCTAAGAATTGAATAATTCGAAACATTATCGCGGATATCCCGGAAATGGCTGATGCCACAAACAAGTTATTTGAAATAAATTGTATATTTTAAATAGATGTACAATTTTTGTGTAGTACTGTTTCGTTTTTAGCTTAACGTATACCAGTTATACAAGATTATAAAAAAAATCCTTCAATGCAGAGGGCTTTAGGCTATTTCCAGAAAATTAAAAATATACATTTTATATATAACAACTTAAACAAAATCATTAGAGCCATCTTTTAGAAAATCAACATTTGCGAAACATGTTCCATGTAAAGGGCAGTTGGGGTGGGAGATGTTTTGGAAATCTTCCTGTCGCATCTTTGGAAGGTATTAAACTTAAATACCAAGTTTGGTATTTATCCGACTTCTCGTTTTTCAGTTATGATTTTCACACACACACACACACACACACACACACACACACACACACACTGATGCACATACGGATGTTTTCCTAAAAATGCTTCTTTTTATTCAGGTGGCCTCAAAACACGTATTTACGGTGATATTTCGGTATTGAATTTTTTGGTGGAATTCACTACCGTCTTTACCTATTATGGACGTGATTGGGAAAGTAAAAATGTAAATATCGTTAAAAGATACAATTTATGTCAAGTGACTTTTTTGTGTAGTATCCATTTCCGAGATATTCCCTGTTATTGGTTTGACTTTTCAAATGCTTATACTTTTCTCATTTGGTAAGACGATATTCGTTTACTTCTCTTGGCCATATAAAAACTATGGAATTTCAAGTCATCACACAGCGACATATTCATTAAAAATCTGACTAAAGTTATACATACTATATCATAAACGACATGTGTAAATGTGAATTGAAAGTTTATCTGGACTAACAAAGAGAGATGGAAACAATAAGATTTTGTAAAAAAAAGTTTGTAGAAAAGTTAGTAGAGGCGGTCATGTGAATGCAAATCATTGGCATTTGCTAGCATTTTTACTAGTAATATTGGAATAAAAGTTTTCTGTAAAGTTTGTTTGTGCTACACTTCAAATATTTAAGTTTATAAAGAGTTCACAATCTATTTTCTTCGCTGATTATAAAAACTGATAACAATTTGTCACCAGTATGACCATTAGTTCTTATTCTTGGTACAAAACCTTAGCTGTTCACAGTTTACAATATGTTTGCTATCCTGACTTTCTCCTTCTTTTCTTCTTCTGCGCTAGTAACGCCTAACTAACTCGCAACTCTTCTGCTGCATCTCTTGAATTCATTTACTGAAATAAAAGGCTGACACCTTTATATGTTGACCAGGCTTTCTTGAATATATTCTTCTAAATACGAGTAGTTCAAGGGCAACAGACTTCTAGAGCATTCGTCGCCCAAGTACTTTAGAGTTACACAGACTGCGGCACACAACAAAGTGCCACCAGCGGTTGCAGCCCGATTGCTGATGCCTTTGTAGACAGGCGGCAGGGGACATCCAATGTGACTATACCAAATTATATGTTGTATTCGCATGACTTTCTCTACTCGCTCTTGCACAAGACTCTAACAATGTCTTATTCTTCGTAGGTATAAGAAGAACACAATAGGCTAAAGCTACAGCCAGAGTTTAAAAAAAGCGGGTTGCTATGTAATGACTTTGAAATCCCATATTCTTCCTATGACCACGAGAAAAATTAGAACAGCGACTTAGCCCTTGAAAAAAGTATGTTTTCGAAAATTCAAGCCTTAAACAAATAATACCTAGGAAATGGTTAACGCCACAAGCGCTGTTATTTTACATAAAGTGTGTCCTTTGATGAGATCTACGTTTATTGTAATAATATTGGCGGCGCAATATTATTGGTTAGACCTGGATTCGATCCCAGGGACCCGCATGTTGGATTTGTGCTGGACGAAGCGGCGCCTGGGCTGATGCTTTTCGGTTTCTCTCGCGGTTCATTCCACCAATTGCTCCCTCATCACTTTCTTTCATCGATTTCGCCTTCATTTCATATCATCTTCCTCCTTCATTCTCATACCTGGCTATGGGCCGATCCCCGTTCCGAATTCTTTGATTCAATGTCCGTCTGATTCTCGACAGGCTTCTGACTCTTAGCACGGTTTTAAGTCCTAGGGGTTATAAGCCCTACATACGAGGAGGGTAAGCCTACTAGGTAAGTAACGTAGTAAGACTTTGTCTTTCTCTTAGGTTTACCAATTATACAAAAGTAATTCAGAATGACGAGGTCTTCACAGCTATTCCCAGAAAATTCAAGATATACGTTTCATTTATCATGTAAATGTCTTAAAAATATAGTATTTTAATCAAAATCGTCGGTGCCACTTTTGATAGAATCAAAAATAATGAAAAAGCTACCATGTAAAGAATAGTTTAGAATGGGGGGGGGATTTCCTTCAAAATATTCGTGTCCCAACCTTGTAAGATTACGAACTTAAGTACCAAATATGGTGTTTAACCGAAATATATTTTTGAGTTATGCTGTTTATAGTCGCATACACGCGCCAACGGATCTTTTTCTAAGACAGCTTTTTTTAGATTCAGGGAGCCTCGAAACACGTATTTTTCGGTGACATCTGACATAGAAGTTTAGGGTGGAGTGCAATACTTCTTATACTTTCTATAGGTAAGTAGTAGAGTAAGTAAAAAAAGAATTCGATGTGTTGCACTCACATGACTTTCTTCGCTTGCTCTTCTACAAACTATTCTTACAAAATCTTATTCTTCTAATTACTTCTTGTTATCCAGATATTTCAACTCACACTTAAACATTTAGCTGTAGAATATAGTAGGTAAAGCGTTTCGCTATGTGATGGCTTTGAAATTCCATGCTCTGTGCATGACAACGAGAAGAAAAAAATAAAGAAAGAAATAAAATAAACGAATAATGACTTCCCACTTGAGAAAAGTATAAGTGTTTGGAAATTTATACAAATAACGAGGAGTACCTTGGAAATGGCTAACTCCACAAAAAGAGACCAAAACAAAAAACCAAAGGACTTAAATTGTGTGCTTTAACCAGTTCTACATTTTTGTGCAGCGAGATTTTATCTATCTCTTATGATTTAGCAGTTATGTACAATTTATTCAGAATGAGAACTAGAGAGGTTTGATGCTGTAATTATTAACGGGCAAATATAAATGATCAAATAAAGAGAGGATAGTAAGATAAAGAAATAATTGTAATAAATAATGTCCGTATATTAAATCAGTGTATAATGTAACAAGTTTCAGTTGAAATGTTTGACCGGAAATATAAATATAATTAAGAGTCAGATTAATACAGGCATTTGTGAGCCGAAGTAGCTTGCACATTAGCTTAAGGATTTCTGGGAACGCAATTACGCAGAAATTCTGGAAAAGAGAAAGGTATTTACATTATGAGAATTTAGTCGGCCTCAGTTAGTAACAAAGTCAGAGATGTAAGAACACGTCAGAATTGAAGATTTTCTGCGCGTGAAAAATCATGTTGGTGGGGGAATAATATGTAGGCAGAGCTAAAATTAATAAATAGGCGTACATCTTAATCAGAGACGCATTCTCTCGTGCACACATTCATGTACACAGTTGTGCATACTCTTCTCTGGTAGCACCAGCGGTAGGTACTTGCTCGTGTGATGTTTTAAGTGCCCAGTGACGTGCTTGTATGAGTAGCGGTTAGCGTGAGGGATCTTGCCGGTCAACATTTTAGCGACTCACGGCGAGTTACGCGTCTACTTTCTCTTATTGCGGCAACAGCTATTTCAAACCGTATAATTAATCCTGCAGAAGTTAGCAGGTATAATAATTCAATTGTTACAGTTGGGAGTGCTGCAATTCAGAATCAATCTATTTCTTCATTTCAAACGGCCGGCAACTCACTCCAGGAACTCAAATATTAGTTGACAATAAATTTCTCAGTCAATTTTAATTGGCGTTGTCCTTCACAATACCTATATCTAAGCATACCCTGAGTGAAAATACTCATAGCTCTACCATTGTAGTAGCCGGCAGCAGAATCAACAGCAGATATTGGAGACAACGGGAAATAGTGGTATCTTCATTCCAGTACAAAACTGTGGCATTATCGCGGTAAATAAGTAGCTTCAAAATTGTCGCACACCATCGTGGCATCTCACATCTATTGCTTCATGCTATTCCCAAAAATTCAAGATATATGTATAATATGTCAAGAAAACATCTTAATAATAAAAATAATTAGAGCTATTTACGAGAAACTCATAACTTTAGAAAACATTTCCATGTAAAGGGTAGTTTGGGGCGGGGGTGTTGTCCTGAAAATTTAAAATACCAAATTTGATATTTAACCGAGTTTTGTTGTACACACATGGAATTATACTTTTTTGAGATCCAGGGAGCTTCAAAACGTATATTTCCGGTGAAACCTCGACATCGAATTTTTGGTTGGAATGAATACTTCCTCTCTTTACTACAGGTAATTAGTAAATAAAATAAAAATAGAATAATCTGCTACGCTCTCTGACATTTGCTTAGCACTATAATAGATTCGTGAATGACCTCATCGATTGGCGGATACTAAGACCTACAAGATTATAAGACATAAATATTGTGTTCGTTAATTACATCAATGTCTTTTTGTCCTACCCCGGCCTAAGCTGAGGGTAAGTGCTTTCTAGTTTAACATTGGTTTATTTGTAATTCACTTTACTAAGGTATACCTGTGTAAATTCTTCCATTATTGTTGTATTCTTGAATAGCCGAAGTTTAAATTTAAACCGTCAATTGGTTTTACCAGGGATGGTGATGGTTTACCAGGTGGTCAATGAATACGAGAGCCCTCACTCAAGAAAACTAAAATTGATGATTGGTTTTACCGGGTGTGGTCAATGAATACGAGAGCCCCCACTTAAGAAAAAAACATTAAGTCGTCGAAGGTCGATCTCTCCAAGATAGGAAAATTATTTTAAACAAATCTGTATTGCGATTTCCCACTTCATTTTTTGGATTTATTTGCTGCGACCTAAAGCCCTGTGATTCGGACAACCAACACTTGAATTTGAAAATATGTTTTCTGCTTCAGTGTCCCGAAGGTTTTATTTCAGAGTGCGAAAGACCTCACCGCACGGGCTGGCAAATGCTTAGCACAAACCTATGATGCAATATCGCATATTTTGATTGGTTAACTTATTATAGTGTTTTGTTTATAAATTTTGCAGTAAATAGAAGTTTAAAATTTCTATAAAAGATAAAAGTAGTAGCACTCCAAGGAAAATACCCACTGATAACAAAATTGTGTATTAAAATAATAGCCTGGAACCAGTCGTAAATTGTAATTCCTTGGTTGTAACCAAGATTCGAAGTGGATAGAGATTAGAGAACAAGATAATGCTTTTAGAAATATGTGGAACGATAATAAGAACTCTACAAAATAAAAATGGAGATAAATAAAAATTAAAGTTGTACAAGATCATGGTGGTCCCTATGCTCATGCATGACAACGGATCTTTGATAACAAAAGAAAAGGACAAAACTAAAAATTCAGAGAACAGAAATGAGAATTTTACGCAGAACTGAAGGTATACAGGACAGGACTTAATAAGAAATGAAGCAATTAGAGAAGAACTGAATATTTATAAATTATATGATAACTTTGAAGAAAATTAACATACTGGAAAGAGTGCAAGAATTGCACGAGTGAAGAAAGCATACCACTTTTAATTAAAAATTATAAACGCTTAGGAAAAAGAGATATCGGACATCCCAGAAAAAGATGAAAGTAAACCTGAAGAATGCGGGGATGGAACAGTGAAATCCTTGAAATAAGAAGAATAAGAATTGTTTTGCCTATAACTTAAAAACTATTATACATAGAACACGTTTCATAAAGTTTCTGTCTGCAGCTTATTTGTGGAGTGTAGTGCACGAAATCGTGGACACTGAAGTTTCTATGGAGTAATAACACGACTATTTAATGCGCTATGTAATTATAAAAGAAAAACCAAAACGTTATTCGCAAATGTGACTTCCAAAATTTTGTATTGTGATAAAGAGGCCTTGTAAATCCTATTTAGTCATTAAGAATTAAAATTAAAAACTACAGTATAGACTGCATCCGTCGGGAAGAATAATGCTTTTCAATGTCGAATGATCAAGTCTGTTGAGTGGTATCCAAGATTACACACACACACACACACACACACACACACACACACACACACACACACACTAAACTGTTCCGTCTTTATAATATTAGTTTATATGAATTAGTTGGGTTTTCCGCACGAAATTCATACGTGGCTATATACAATTGGGACCGCAATTCAACTGTATCCTTAACGTGAATAGCTCATTGGAACAACTCAAAATATAGTGTGTAAATGAGCGAAGCAGTTCATAGGAGTGAACCGGTTCGACCCATCAGTAACAACCATGTGTAATTGTAACTTTGTTTCTACATATACCTCTTGCGCGGTGACCAACTATCTTTTGCTGGGAGCGAAATAGGAAGCATGACGTCGGTCTTGTAGTGCCATCTCTCCGTATAAAGTAGTACTCTGACCAGAACACATGAAAGTCACAAATGCACTTATATGTTTCCTTCACAATCAAACTCAAAATGAAGATTTCTTTTAAAAGTGCATAACGTTTTAATCATTATAATAACATATTAATGTGAGTAATAACTCAGTTAATTTGCAAAAGGTGGACACTAAGACAAGGCGCTGGTATAGTTTCAAGAATTTGTTATACAAGGTGATTTATGAAGAACTGATACATTTATTTCTTTAATTGTATCAAAACAAGTTGCTAGCGACAACTTATTATACCTGAAATGCAAAGGAATTTTGGCAGATTATTTACCTCTATAGCAAATGTTGAAAATGTCCTCTATCCTGCATAAGACACATGTTACAGGGCACTCGTTGGAGGACTCTGTTGTCAATAGCTTAAATCTCCTGTGTAATGTTGTGCTTCAGATCGTCCAATAAGTCCGGAGATGTCAAATCCGGAGATCTCGGTGGCCACACGATCTTTGAAATTATCTGGTCGTCAAAGATACTTGCAATTCATTTGATGTATGGCATGTAGCGCCGTCCTGCTGAAAATATCCTTGACTCAGCTCTACATCGACTAGTTGCTCAGCAGACTCCATGAAAATCCGTTGGTACTCTGCAGTGTTAACATTCTTTTAAAAAAAATTGGTCCCACTATTCTCTGTGCGGATATTGCGCACCAAACCCGTGCATAGGTGCTTCATGAATAACACGTGGATTTTCGCTGGCCCAATAGCGTGAGTTATTTGAGTTAACATAGCCGGATAAATGGAACCATGCTTCATCTGTGAACTATGTGATGGACAATATGGCAGAATTTTGCAATGAACGCCTGAAACCAACGACATAATTCAGTCGTCTATCCTTATCCAGTTCCTGTAACTAATGGACAACCGTAATCCTATTCGGCTTTAGACCTGCACTTTTCTGACACATTGAGTAACTGTACCCTGTCTCCTGCGACAAACGTCTTAATGATTTTTTGGGTGACTGATTCAGTCGTGCTCTTACGTCAACAATAACCGTGGGAAGCCTAGATGAACGAGTTTTGCGTCTTCTGCTCACAGAGATCCAGTTGTTTCCAATTTGTTTACCAGTCCCAGTATTATGTTTTGTGGGGAAGATTCCGAACATCAAATTCTCTCAGGTATGCCCTTTGACAAGCTGAAATTGAATTCGTAATTCAGTATTGCTTTAAAAGGAAGATTCGTTCTTTTAATGTGTACTCCATTTTCACATTGACTAGAACAAAATCTCAAAAACAGTTGTGGACAATAAAACTAATAATTACGAATAAAACATGAACATCTGCGCATCTAGTGATAGACAATCGAAACTCCAGATAATTCTGCTTAATTTTGTGCTGAGTGAATTTCGAACAGAATAATTAAAGAAAGAAACGTGTCAGATCTTCATAAATCACCCTATATAACACATCTGAAATAGAATCAACAATAAGCCAATCGAACAAATAAGAGCATTCAATTATTTAATATATATTACCACACTCAGAAGAAATTAAGATTTGGAAATAAAATTAAATGTATTTAAACAAATATGCTCCACAGTAAGAAAACGCTTCAATAAAAACACAATTATTCAATTTATATTACCACATTCGGAAGAACTGAAAATTTGGAGATAAAATTAAATATATTTAAACAAATATAAACAGACAAGCAAGAGAGACAGATGACGTTCTACAAAATAAAGGGAATACCAGTGTTTTATGTGGCATTGATATATATGGATATTGCCCCCCCCCCTGAAAAAAATATGGACTGAGGACAACTTGGAAAAAATCTCATTGAGGGAGGAATTAAAGTTCAAGACCTTCTAAGATGTGATACGAAGATTAAAAAAAAAAAAAGATTCCCCCACCCCAAACTATCGTTTACATGGATTTTTTTGGAAACTTGTTATTTTCTCAAAAATCGCTCTTACGATTTTGATTAAAACATTGTAAAGCTATTTTTATGACAAATAAAACATATATTTCTAATTTCTGGGAATAGGCTGTGAAATCCTCTTTATTCTGAATGGAATTTGTGTAATTGGTAAACCGTAAGAGATAGGCAAAATACTAATATACAAAAAAAACGTAAATCTTGTTAAAACACACACTTTATGTAAAATAAAAAGTTTATGTGGCATTAACCATTTCCGAGATATTCTTTGTTATTTGTTTTAATTTTCGAATATTTTATAGTTTTCTCAACTGCTAACTCTATTTTTTATTTTATGTTACGTGTTACTGCAAAGAGAATAGAATTTCAAACCCCTTACATTGCCACCGGCTTTGAAAAGATTTGACTATCATTTTAGCTTAATGTATTCTGACACGTACAACGAAAAGTATAAACAAATAATGAAGTTTACTCTGTATTAAAGACATAGATAGAAGAATAAGCTTTTGTAAGGATAGTTTGTAAAAGAATAAGCACAGAAGGTATTGTGAATGCAACAATAAGGATTCATTCAAAATTTCATGTGGAACATATGGCATAGGACAGTAAAAATAATTTTTGAAACTAAATAACTTGAAAACGAAAAAGGGTATTGAATCGAAATTTAAACCTATTCATTGCTTGTGTGAATAAACTTCAGATTAAATTGACATAAAACTTCAGAAAATAACATTTTCAGATGAGTGAAATATCTAATATCCATAATTTCAGTTTAATTAATTTTACATCTTAATACAGCAATTAGGGTTTACTGTATAATACTTACATTGTCGGGCATAAAGCTTGACCCATTCCCCTAGATCGCCATAATGTTTTTCCCTCTGTAAGGTACCAACTTTGGACTCCGCTCGGTCGGTATCAGTTCTCTGTGTGACTGAGCTGAAAAACAATTCAGGAAATAAAAACTAATCATGAAAGATGTTTATAAACTATGTGGAATGAAGGGGTGGTTCGGATATCACCTCTATGAAAGAGTTTCGGTACGATTGTACATAAGGAAAGGCTAAACCAATTGCAGTATATTTCGGCCTTCTGGAGGAAGGAGTGAAAAATCATTTGCATGTGAGGTTAAACTGAACAACAGCTACGACATACATGAGAGCTTTCATCAGTGACATGGAGACGAAGGTTAAGCTTTTGCTGCTACTAAACGGCAATAAGAAAACCTGCATTAAGAAAACAGTAGTGTAGCATGAAAGTATAGGGTTTAAGTTGTAATACTACCCTTCGGCAGTTGGACCATGTTTTTGGGGAGGTAGAGTACCCAGCTAGTCCAGTGGCTAGAATTATCCTCGAAAAAACAGATATGATCACTCTGGTAGGGGGTGACTAGATTTTGTCAGTACCAACATAAACAGCTACATTCTATTGTGGGCCACATTTAGGCACGCCAGTTTACACTAAATTTCATGTATATTTTTTAAATTACTTCCAAATGTATTATTTTCCTTTATTATTGTCATACTATTTTCAAAAATTGCTTAACACGATGCAGTAATTTTTTGAAAAAATAGACTTTATACTAATCTCTTTTTTAGTGGTATTAATAAAATGTAGAGATAACGCTTAATTGTATACTAGTTCGGATAAAAATAAATGTTAAAGATACCTAAGATACCTTAGCTTTTGGGTAAAAAATTCCACAATATGATAGTAATTGTTTAATAACATTACAACCAGGTATGTTGACAAAAATTCATCTCATCGTTTTATATCCTGTTATTTATAAATATGGAGATATACAAAATTTCGTTAAATTATACCAAAAATCACATTATGTGGAATAATTTTAAAAATAAGGAAGTGTCGAAAAGCAATACCCCAGAAAAGATAGTTTAAAAATTACAACGTTAAAATAACATTCTTTCTAACATGATATTTAAAAAGCATTTAGTGCATTTATAGACCCTCCTCCGTCTTTTTCTGATCCTCTATAGCTAATTTAGTATTTGATGATTCCTGAGGCCTCTCTTGAATGGTCTCTTCACTTAAATACGTTTTTTACAACAGTTTTACAGGAAGTTAAGCTTCCAGGCAGACATTTAAATAGTTATGTCATACTTCAAAAAGTCGTACAGGTATAAGAACTACATAGAACTAAAATAGCAGTTTCCTAGTGTTTAATTACACAAAAATTCACATTTATGAAATTCGGAAATTGTTGGACTTTTTTACTTTCTCTACCACGTATAATAGGTAGAGGAAGTATTCCATTTTACCCAAAAATTTGATACCAATATTTCACCGGAAATATGTGTTCTGAGGCTCCCTGAATCCAAAAAAAGCATTTTTAGAAAATGGTCCGTGTGTGTGAGTCTTTGTGTCTGTGAACAGGATAATCCAAAAACGAAAAGTTTGATAAATACCAAACTTGGCATTTAGGTTCAGTATCTTTCAAAGATGCGACACGAAGATTTTTAAGAAAGTCCCCTCACTCCAGACTACCCTTTACATGGAACATTTTTCGAAAATCTATATTTAAGATATTGTCATAACAGATAAAATGTATATCTTGAATTTTCTGGGAATGTCCCAATTTTTCTACACAAGAATGAGTTTGTTGAAATACAGTTTATTCCATATAGATTTTTTTTGAGCGAACCATTTCCGAGATATTCCTTGTTCTTTGTTTGAACTTTCCAATACACTTTTTCTCAAATGGAAATTCATTATTCGTTTTTTTTATGTCCTGGGCATGCAAAGAGAATGGAATGCTTCACACAGCAAGCAGCTCTTAAAATATTTGACTATCGCTTAAAGCCTACCATATTCCCCTTGTACCTACAAGAAAATTAGAAATTCTGCAAAAGTTTATATCGACTAACATGAAGCAGATGGAGAATAAGCTTTGTAAAAATAGTTTGTATAAGAGTAGAGAAATTCATGTGAGTGTAACACATCAGATTTTTCACAGATGGGTATCCTTGTGACAATGACATTCTAAATCGGGGTAAAAAAATATAATCTTTTAACATGCATTTACGACGACGCTGTGAATAAAGGATGAGTTGGATTGAAGAGTTGTAAGGAGGCACTCGTTTAGTTTCTATGACAACCCCAAGATCATTTGAAAGGCCCCCTCGTGTTAGGTGAAGCGGCAGAAGATGTGCTGCAGCAATTCCTTTTCCCTGCGGTATTTCCAGCCGCAGCAGTCCGACGCTGATGTTTCCTATGAAAGAAACGGGAGAAATGTGGAATTAATGAGAACAGAGGCGAGGGGAAGAAGTGCACAGAAAGTGAGAAGAGAAACAGTAGAAGAAGAAGAAAACGAAGGAAAGAGAAGTGGATTCTAAAAGACTGATTAAAAAGAGACGAAGAGGGTCGGATGAAAAAGGTTTCCTTGCCTCGCTTGTGGCGATGGAATGGAAGAGGGTGGCTGTATAGCTGAGCGAGACAACGTAGCACGAGAAAATGAAATTTTATTATAAAGCTCCTGGATTGGTTGGAAGAGTAAGATTCTTTTTCTTCCTCCCCGCCAATCCCCTCTACAGCCACCCCTTTTTTGCTGAGCAAGAGTTTTGCACACTTCTTTTCGTCTTTCCACCCCGCTCTTGTTTCACCCACTCAAACTTTCTCCGTCTCTCTTTCTCTTAACGGTGCATTTCTCTCGCCATCTCTTTTCTGTACACTTTTCTCCCTTTACAATATGCAAAGTTGGTTTCTAAGCCCCTTCCACCCCGCCCTTTCCTTACAGCGTACCCTCTTTTAATTCCAGACGGCCATTTTGAAAGTTCTTAATATTTTGGGAGCGAGTGAAGAATAGGGACGGGGGTGTGGGGATGGTACGGCGCCTGCAAGGGAGAAACGGCTCGAAGGAAGAAAAAGGAATGAAAAGGGGTTGGAAGAAGAGTTATAAAACGAAAATGAAGGGCATTACTAGAGAAGGACGAGTTGTATATGATAGCGTCACTGAGGTAACATTAATGTGTGAGTGTTTGCGAGGGCATCTTTTAAAACGAATAGCATCTAGTTTCCCAGAAACTTTATGGAGCGTGCTTAAATGACAGTTGCAGGAGCTCTGGGCAATAAAAATGCTTTAAAAATGGGTGGGGTTGCTTAATTGCAGTGTTTTAAAGTTTAAGGTTTTGACACCCCTAGCTGCCCATCCCTTCTGCCCCTAAAACGTGACGAAATTGTTCCCTGCTCGTAAATGTCGTAAGTATGTGGAAGGAATGAAAGACGTGTTATTAATACAAAACATTCGCCCTATTCTTTCAGTTATTGCAGTTTTTATCTACGAGCGCATACATTAAAATCATAAAATTTTCAATTTATGGAATATAAAGTCTTTAGTACCCCTGTCCTCGAAATGAAGCAGCTATATTACCTAAATAATAACGTAAAGGGACCCATGATTTTTAAACACATTTGATTTGCACCAAAAAGTGTAGAATTATCAATCTACCATAAGTAAGAATGAAATCAATAGTAATAATAAGTTAAGTGCGGCGGTTACGTTTGATTATGTTTGTGTTATCTTAAATTTCTGTCGCTGTTTTTATTGTTTTTTTAATTAACTATGCTCCGGCTAGCTAGTTTGTTGTTTGGTTGAGCAAGTATCTCCTGGCGGGGAGTGTATTGGAAAGGAATCTGAAAAATATAACATGAACAGTTCGGTTTTAAGATTTATTTCCTAATTCAACGTAATCGCCAACAAAGCAAAACATGAGGCAGTATTTTTAACACTTAAATGATTTCAGTCAAATTATATAATATATAAATTCAACAATAGCCCGCCTTAAAGAAATATGTGTATGAAACAATATATAATAATGCATGTTACAGTCATTGTATTAATGTTATTTGTACATGTTCAATAATGTTATGTGAATGTATTACGTAATTTAATAATGTAGGAGCTGTGAGAATAATAGGTTAAAAGTTGCTAACAATGAGGTAACAATGAAGAAATAATGAATTAGAAAGTTTAATAACGCTACTGGTAATTCTTGGAGCAACAATAATGTAATTTTAGAGACAGTTTATAAAATAGTCAATCAAAAACCAGTAAAAAGCTCAAGTTAAATAAAAGTATACTATTGGAGTAGGAATAGTCAATCAGAAACTGAAATAGGGCAAATTGTACAAATTCAGAAGTCAGTTGCTAGCAGACAGCGTTCCTAACCTTACGCGATAGGCGTCCTCGAGAAGTTTAATATTCAGTGAGAGACAAAAATGGTTTACGTGTTAAAAAGTGAAGTAATTAATAAATAATCTCTCAGCTCTCTGTATCAGTGAAGTGTTATTTAAATCGTGCCAAGGATTACTAAAAGGAGTGAAGTAAAATTATAATCTGTGTAAGTCTACATTTTTCAGCCGCACCATGCCTTGTTAAGAAATTCATATCTCTACAAATTAAAACTGACGCAGCCGAGGCAAACATAAATATATAATATTTAAATAAACAATCAAATTACACAGTTAACATTTTTAAACTTCGGCGAAGGCTACCGGAAGCTCTTTACCATACGTACGATTGCAACTCCTTAAAGTTTGGCTCCCCAACAGTAGAAATACAATAAAACTAATCCTCCTAAAATTAACCTACTTCAAACACTACGAATGTTTCCACTTGGCCTCGCTGAAACTGTCCGGCTATAACATTTCACGTAGTTATTATGCCTGAAACTAAATATATTAAGAGGTTACACTGCAACTATAAACTTAGTGATTGGCGTTATTGAATGTTACAATAACTAACACGACGTATACACCGGGAGTAATCTGAGGAACTGTGGATCGCTTTATAAGCTCTGAGAATATATACGTTTCTGTCTGGGGTTGTCTGTCTAAGCATTAAAACAGTTTCTGATTGGCTGATCTTTGACGCGATACACAGCGTTCTATTTTAGTAGCCAATCAACATAAATGTATGATCTTCCTTAGGCTCTTTCTTTATGCCATCGCTTCACCCCTCTGTCTGTGTTATTTAGTGCCCTTGGTGACAGCTTTCCTTTGTAGTAAACAGTTTCAGCTTCGGCACATATCTTGTAATCAATCTTAAAACTAACATACTTTCAATATTATACTTGTGTGCATTACAACTGATTACATTATTGATTTGTAATTTGCACGTTTCATTTAAATATCCACAACCTGGGTCTGTGATTACACTAGTCTACATTTTCAAACTTTTTGTCAGATGATTTCTTAAAAGTAGGTTTTCTTGAATCAAGTTTTTGCTCATTTCAGAAATGACTTCCGTTTTTTTCTATCACGTCAGGTTTTTACACAAAATGAGAAGAAATGTTTTGACAATTTTACTAATGAGCGTAGAAAAGTATTCAAATACCATTTCACACAAGGTAAGATTTTATTCAAGAAACATTTTAAGAATACTCTTAAGAACTCCCTTAATTTATTTCATGACCGCATTTTAACAAAACAAGAAGCCAAAGTGTTTCATTTAATTTTTCCAAACTTTCTCTTCTTTGACTTCCTTGCAGATCCTTGAAGATGACTGTCCCTCCTCAACATCCAGCAGTCGGCCGTCATAGTTTCATTCCATCTCCCCTTGTACCTTTTCTCCATTTCCTTAATATCTTGGTGAAAACGTTCACCCTGCTCTTCACTATAATGTCCCAGATTTTCGGGAAAGTAGTCGGTATGTGAATCAGAAAATGCACTTTTACACTCGTGATACAACCCACCTTCTTGAAATTTTCCAACATTGCTTCGACAATGGCCTTATAATTAGGATCTTTGTTATTGCCTAAGAAGATTTCAGTAACTGATCGGAAGGCGGTCCATGCTTCTATTTCTCTCTCATTAATTGTCATCTCAGAATCTTCATCCTTCATCAATTTCTTTATTTGAGGACCAAAAAAAATTCCAGCCTTTAATTTGTCTTGTGTAATGAAGGGAAATTTCTTGGGATGGTACTTGAAGCAGGGTCCAACCTGTGGTAGATCACTTACAAATTGCTTCATCAAGCCCAATTTTATATGAAGTGGCGGAAGCAATCTTTTGTCTCTCTACAAGCGGATCGTGCAGGATGTTTTTAGTTCCAGGCAACAAGTTTCTCCGCTGTGGCCATACTTTCACACTCCAATGTCTTTGCTTTGTCCGACTGTCCCATTCGCACAGAAAACAAGGCATTTTTGTGAACCCAGCTTGTTGTCCTAATATTATTCCAATAACTTGGAAATCACGGCAGATACGCCATTTGTGTTCCTCGTATTGAATACTTGTAAAAGCATCTTCATGTTTTCAACTGTCTCTTGCATTTGAACTGAATGTGCGACAGGAATGCATCCATACATATTCCCATTATGCAGTAACACGCCTTTCAGGCTCCTCTTTGATGAATCTATAAAACGTCTCCACTTTGTAGGATCACGTTCATGTCATAAAAGTGCATTAACTCGTTTATAATTTTTATATTATTGCAGTAAACCAAGGACACGATCTGTGAGAAAAAAGGAACTAGTTTTTGCTCTCTATGTCTGTACCATGAGTGATGTGTTCCTGGTTCCAGAAGATTCTTATTTTTAATACGGGAGCCTACAACTTTGCAGATTCCTTAGACAAATTCAAATCGCGTACTAGATCATTTAGTTCACTCTGAGAGAACAGTTGTGGAGCCACGTCATATTCAGGGCGGTAGACATCATCAGAATTGTCTTCGGTGATTGCATGAGGTTCACTTTCAACACCATTTTCTTCCAAGTTCTCTAAAATAGCTGGAGGAAGAGGAGCAAGCAGATCTTCTCCGTGTGGAACTGGCCTGATGGCCAAAGGAATACTTGGATACACAATGTGTTTCTTATTTTTCGAATTGCAAACAGAAATAGCAGTCTTTAAGGTGGTCTTTAGGCTCCCTCCACACCATAGGAATTGTAAATGGCATGCATGATTTCTTTCCTTTTATCCACAATCTTAACCTCTCAACACAATAGTGGCAAACTGTCTTTGGAGCTCAGGCCTTGTCTTGGTCAACAAGTTTTATTTTAAAATAAGCATGGTACACTTTTTTCACAAAGTCTGTTATATTAGTTCGCTGCTGAAGCACTGCATAATTTCGACAAATGTAGCAGAAAACATTTGGATTGTTCACACACTTGCGTGTAGACATAATGTATTTATAACTCCAATCACGATATAACACTGGTAATGCAAGCCTCTGATATTAACAACAATGCCTAAATTACAAATAGCAACCAGCATCTACAGGTGTAACAACCTAAAGACTTACAAGTCTGTATTGAGAAGTTTCCCTCCAAGAAGCAATAAAATTTTCCTTCAAAAATACTCAGCATTTACTGACTAAACTCTATATTTTTGAAGTGAAATTGTGAAAAAAGCTGTACGCGATAGAAGAAAACTAAAAGCAGTTCTGAAATCAGCATTAAAAAGTGAGTCAGAATCAGTATTAGTTTTCAGTCATCCGATATCATGCAGACTAGTGCTGTTATTTAATGTTTTATATACTATATTGTTATCACAGTACTGCTTCAAAGGTATCTGAAATCCTTACTTATAAAAATGAAGACTGCTAGAAAGCTTCTTTTACTTCTTGTTCTTGGAATATATGGTACCGAAAGGGATTACGCAATTACGAGTAATATACACTGCGTTTATGAAAATTGCAACACCAAGAAAGAATTTTCCGAATATCTCCAAACTTGGTGGAAGTGTAGAAGAGTGTGCAACGAATAAGTGGTTAGATTTGCAGAGAGATGGGGTACACGTAGGCTGAGCAGAGCCTTCTCGTGTCGGTCCGCCAAGGTCAGTATTGCGTCCAGTGTAGTCAGTGTCAAACAAGGTGGAAACAATAAAGTAAGTGCCAGTATGCCTCGTCGACGTCAAAGGGAGCCATATCGACATGTAAGTGAGTAGAAGAATGATAGGTCTCCGGGAAGCGGGTTTGTCATACCGTGACATTTCGGCTCGTGCAGGGCATGCTGCTATGACAGTGATGCGTGTGTGGAAGCAGTGGATAGATGAAGGTCGTACGTAGCGAAGAGCGGGTACTTGGCCACGGAAAATGACCACAGCATGGGATGACCGTCATCTTGTCCGTATGGCCATAACAGACCGTACAGCTTCATTCACAGTGTTGGCTCGACGCTGGAGCACTGCAACAGGTGTGAACTTGTCTGCATCAACTGTTCGTCGCCGCCTGCTGCAGGTTGGACTGGTCGCATGCGTGCCATTATGTCGGCTTCCATTGTTCAGAAACCACAAGCTCCTCCGACTGCAATGTACACATGAACACCGTCACTGGGGTGCTGGGTGGCAATATGTAGTCTTTTCGGAGAGTTCCGCTCAATGTGTCCTAAGGTGATGGCTGCATACGTGTCCGGCGGTACCGTGGTGAGCGCAACCTGGAGGGCTGCATTGTTAAGCGGCATAGCGGAGAAACACCAAGTGTGATGGTTTGGGGCGCCATTGGTTGCAACAACTGATCTCGCTTCCTGCGAATTGAGGGCACTTTGAACAGCAACCGTTACCTAACGCCCCTTACGCCCCTTACTTCAGGCATCTGCACAGACCACATTTAAAAGGACAATACCCGGCCACATATTGCGAGGAATGTACAAGCTTCCCTGGCCTGCACGTTCGCCTGACATGTCGCCCATCGAACATGTCTGGGATATGGTTGGTCGGCACCTGGTGCGTCACGGTCCTCCAGTAACTAGTGTCACGGATTTGTGGGCTCGAATACAAACTGCATGGAGGGAAATCCCTCAGGAACTTATTCAGAACCTTTTTGATTCAATGCCACAGCGCATAGCAGCTCTAATTGCAGCGCATGGAGGCCACACAAAATACTGAATATTAGGGCTCAAAGGTCATATATAGATTTGTAACGTTTATCATTTGTTACTTGTCATGTACCTAACCTGTGGTATTAAAGTCATTGAATTCATGCGTTTCCTTCTTGTTGTTGCAATTTTCACAAACGACAGTGTATATTCATCCATCGTCATACTGGATGTACACTCACTTACAGTTCTACTATAATAGATCCCAAAGAGGAACTGTAGTCATTAGCGACATTAAATAAGAAAAAGGAAGAAAAAATGAGATGGTAACCGTTTCCAAAATATCCTGTCCGTAATTATTTCCCAGTTACAGCAGCGCGCCGTGAGTTAAATTATGTCTTTCCTTTCTTATTGCTTCCTTTGTATAGCTACATCTATCCACTGTGATCATATCGCCGCAAATAGTCTTGCTGCAGCTCGCTGATTCTTTAATTTTACTTCGCATTTTTACTTTTCAAACAGGCTTATATTTTCCCTTGTCTCCACACTTCAAGCCGGGATTGCACCCGCGCCCTCTGGTTTGAAAAGCCAATACGCTGACAAAAAGACTACGACACAGTTCTAAAGGTCCTCTTTTGTTTATTAAGAACTCGTGAAAAGAGTAACACATAGCGTCTCAAATTAATGCATGCATCCTAGTAAGTAAAGTGTATATAAACAGTTCATGATTTTAAGTAATTCAGAAAGTAGCGGGCAACTTAGCTCCTACATCCATTGTATACCCAACCATTTGTTTTAATTGCTAAGATAAATTAATATATAGTTTCAAATAATGTTTGCATTATTTTAAGATGCTGTATTATTACCGGGATATTGAGGTGGGTGTTCTGCTAGTACAGTAACTAATAACTTAAAAAGGGGGAAAAACAGGGCGCATTTAAGGGAAAATTAAAGAAAATTGCCTCTAATCGGGAATCGAAAGGAGGAATTTTGGGTTCAGAAGCCACTATGCTGACCACTGGCACGAAAAAGTGCTTCAGTTACAGTTAGTTTTAAAATAAATTTCAATTTGATGAAAATAACAAAATTGAAATATGAAAGCGAAGATTGTCACGAGGCGAGCCTCCCTGTACCACAGCATCTTCTTCCCTGTATCATGAATCTTAATCAGCGACGTAAGGCATAAGCCATAGGTTGCAGCTAGCGGCAAGCGGTTAGGAGGGATGGGGAGAGCATGCATAATGCGGGGAGGAAGGTGGATAACAGTGATTAGACACCCGGAAATCTTTCCGTGGAGACTTCCTTCCCACCAGCTCCTTACCTTTCTGGTGTTACTTGTGGTAGAGGGGTGTATACAGCATGTCCACAAAACTTGTTCTCATATTTGCTTGGTCCTGTCCCTTCAGCGCATCCCTCTGTGCACCTGGAATTTTTTGTACTTACGACGTGTTCTAAATTTAGCGTATTATGTTAGTGACCCTAGCTTAAAGTCGCTTTCTCTATCGTTTTCCTAATGTAGGTAGTATTTAAGTAGCATATTTGACACAAAAAGCCTATTTCAAGGTATACTGGCGTGCATAAAATGCGGCCCATAATGGAACGGAGCTGTTTATATTGGTACGGATTAAATCTAGCCCCACCCCCTACCAGCATGACCACCTCTGTTTTTCGAGAATAATTCTAGCCACCTAGACTGGCAGGGTAATTTATCTACCCAAAAGTATGGCCGAACTGCGAAGGGTAACATTACAACTTAATTCTTGTATTTTCATGCTACACTACCGTTTTCTTAATGTCGGTTTTCGTATTACTGCTCAGTAGCGTCGATAACTTAACTTCCGTCTCCATATCTGAAGAAAACTCTCATATATGTAAGTGTCGTAGCTGCTTGTTCAGTTTAACCAGACATGCAAATAATTCTTCACCTCTTCCTCCAGAAGGCCTCATTATGTTGAATTTGGTTTAGCCTTTCCTTATGTACTAATCGTAGCGAAACGCTTTCTTAGAGGTGCAATCTACTTCACGTAGATTGCAAACATCGTTCACTGATTAGTTTGTATTTCCCTGTATTGTTTTTCAGACCAGTCATAGTGATTGATATCAGCTGGGTGGAGTCAAAAGTGGTTAGCTGAAGGTGGAAAGTTTGCAGAGAGAGAAAACACTATAGCAATCTAGGGGAATGGGCAACCTTTAATGGCACGACAGGTATACGTATGGCTGTAAATGATGCCCATACACATGTGTATGTGTGTGTGAGAGAGAGGAGGAAGGAGATAGGAGAGGGAGAGCAGAACAGTATAATTCAAAAACGAAATATACCAAACTGAATCTCTTTGAATTAGACCTTTTTTAATGATGAAAGGAGAATATTTCTGTAACTTACCAAATAATCTTTTTTCTGAAGGAATTTCCGTAACTCGTTACATTCTAAAACGTTTCCAAACCTTAATTAAATTATCATAATAAAATACTGCAGGTTTCGACCTCGAACGTTTTCTCGGGCTACCGCTGGGCTAGTATTTATATATGCTGACTGGAATACGGGAGGTATAGATGGTCACACCATTGATTTCTGTATGTACTATTACTTCCAAAATTTTGCTTACGTTTAGTTCTACTCGAATGCTATCGTTTCTCTAATGGTCCAGAAGCTATCTAGTTCCCGAGGTTGCGGGTTCAAAACCGGCGGAGGGCGATGGATTTCTTCGGGCGTAAAAATTCATAGCATGGCTTCCTTCGGAAGAGAAGTAAAGCCGATTGTCTCATATCGGTTTACGTCACGTAAAAGAACCTCAAGCCTGATAAAAGGCCTCTGAACATAATTACGTGTCTTTCACGCCAAATATTGAATGGGACGCTAAGAACCACAGCCATTAAAGAGCGTCCATAAATAAAACTCAATCCAATTTAATTTTCCAGAAGGGAATATCCAGTCAGAAGTCTTAGTAATTTCATTTCTGTTATTTCAACATCCCTTATTTGTTTGTGTGTGTGTGTGTGGTGTGTGTGTGTGTGTGTGTGTGTGATTTGGGGTTTAATGACCAAGTCTCGGATCCATAAAACATGATTGGTAACGCCATCATATTATAAAACTTTAAAATTCTTTCTCTACGGACTGTGGTTATTAATCTCCATTTAATAGTTCCATTTAGATTTATGCATTTATTTCATTTATTTTCTACATCACCATTTCATAAATTTGAGATTACACTTTCCAAGTATTTTAGATAGAGGCCTTCTCAATAATTTCATTGTCTAATACTGTCTTTGTTAATTTTGGCATTTGTACTTCTAAACGCTCACTTTAGTTTTTCCCGTTACATATCTTTGACTTATACCGTTTTGCAACTATACATAGTAAATACTAAGTATACTTTTACTTTTTTTAAATTGCATTCAGAGTATGCTAATATTAAATTATTATAATTTTGACATTCGCATGAGCAAAATATATACTGGGTGCGGAAAAATAATGCGCAGAAAATTGTAGAATAGAAAGGTAGTATCTAAGTAAGCATTTTAAGGAAAGGAGCACTCTTGTGCAGTACTGGTCACTGTCACTAGATATGTCTAATGTTAATGCCAAATATTTTGTGTTATGAAGCCTACTGGATGGTACGGTAGTACAGCACGCATATGTAATGGTTAGAGTCTCATTGTGTACCGTACTCATTGATTAAGACAGTACGTACGCAATTGTTGTGTGATTAAATTTCATGTTGACTGGCAATAAAGATGTTTCACAAAGTCAGATTTCAATAATGTTAATGCAGCTCTCCTGTTATTAAACAGTATCTGCGACCCCATGTTCCCAACCTTAAAATGCTTAGCTTGGTTCTGCCTTTTCTAGTCTACAATTTTCTGAACGTTTTTTTTCCGCATCGTGTATTTAAGTTTTCTGTAAATAAATTTTAAAGACATTTTCATTTTTATCAAAATTTATGTAACTGGGAAACCATAGGCATACTACAGGAATAATCATATATATTCAATAATTTAAAATTAAGCAATAAGTATTTTGTTTCATGAAACTGCATAAACATCATTCAAATGTTTAACCATGGAAACAAACTTTTGCAACGGAAAGAATAAAGAAGAATCGCAAACTTTCAGATAGTCTGTCAGATACTACACTTATGTTTGGAAAAGTGTAACATGCAATATTTAGAAAATAGTTGAAAGTATGAAAAAAAGTTTGATACAAATTGTGTATATTACTCAGTCTTACAGTTTTAAAGCATTTAATCAGTATGAAGAGCATATCGCAGGTACTTCACATAGTATAATGTAATTCACATGTATAATTCACATGCATATATGACATGCATAACAATAAATTTATTATAAGTATACAGTATATATAAAGACCATTATGTCCTACAAAATTATTTCTATATTATTGCTTTAGATTTTCCTTTTAAATATTTTGCTACATTTTAAAGCAATTATTTTAGCGCAGCATTGCTGAAAGACACCAAATTCTGAGCCTGTTTTTATATATTCTCTTCCCAGCTTCTGGCATTTGGGTATTAAATTGCTCATATAGCATGAAAAAGATGTATAAAGGTGAATACAAATCAATACCAAATGTTTAAAATGTCAGCATGCTGATTGCAGCAGCAGTACTTTTATTTTCTGGAAAACCTGCCATTCATATGGAAGGTACGGTTTCGATTCCTGCCTGTGAAGGGCTGCGTTTCTGCCTCCGACAGTTGCTAATTATTCGGCCACGCGAGCTTGGCCGTAAATACATCTATAAAATTACTCCATTATATAACAAATGATATTGCTACTGACTTGCTTGACTCAATCTCCCGGAGCGTCCATTGCAAGTGCCACTGGGTGTTGTCAGATTCGGAACTAATTTTATGCTATCTCTGAAAACATCGCGGTAAATGTTTTGTTCGTACATAATACGGCGTGCGATAAAATTTCAGAGCTCCACTCTACGGGACGGGCATGATATGATGAAAAGCTTGCTAAAGCATAAAATTTAGCATGCCAAAACATGAAAATAAGATATAAAAATTGTAAAACATGAAATATGTATTTTAATACAAAAACTCTCTCCGCTCTAAAATGTACCAGGAATTTGTTCTAATTTAAAAAAAATGTATTTTGGATTGTTTTTTCAATGTTCTGATAACACGAAACGAAGTACAGTAAATCATCCAGAGAATAAAATAAATCACTGGTCATCTTAGCTGGATTTTACACTAGTCGCAATATCCTACAAGCCCCCTCGATTGTGACTACCTCATAATCTGGAAGGTCCAACTCGAATCTAGGTTTTGGTGAGTTATGAGATTAACACCCTATCCCGTTAACTTTGTTAACTTCATGAACCATTACTTTAGAAGCTGTTTCAGATATGACACAAATGTTTGTGATGCAGATTCATACCCTCTAAGTTAATTGATCTATAGTTGAACCACAAAAAGATAACTAGTCCAACATTTATACATTTGCTTTTTTGACGATTATGTTTTTTAATTGGATCATTGAACTGTTTATCACAGAAGGAAGACTTTTGCACGATAGCATGAGCCTGGCAACGCCTTCAATTCTCTCTTTACTGCAGATACACTATGTGATCAAAAGTATCACGACACCCCTACAAACTACGTTTTTCATCTTAGGTGCATTATGCTGCCACCTACAGCATATCCGCGACCTCGGTAGTCATTAGAGATCGTGAAACAGCAGAATGGGACGCTCCGTGGATCTCACGGACTTCGAACGTGGTCAGGTGATTGGGTGTCACTTGTTTCAGAAGCCTGTACGCGAGATTTCCACACTCCTAATCATCCCTAGGTCCACTGTTTCTGATCGATAGTGAAGTGGAAACGTGAAGGGACATATACAGCACAAAAGCGTACAGGCCAACCTCGTCTGTTGACTGACAGAGACCGCCGACATTTGAAGAGGGCCGTAAAGAGTAATAGACAGGCATCTATCCAGGCCATCACACAGGATTTCCAAACTGCATTAGGATCCACTTCAAGTGCTATTACAGTTAGGTGTGAGGCGAGAAACCTTGGATTCCATGGTCGAGTGGCTGCTCGTAAGCCATACATGATGCAGGAAATGCCAAACGACGCCTCGCTTGGTGTAAGGAGCGTCAAAATTACACGATTGAACAGTGGCAAAACGTTGTGTGGAGTGACGAATCACGGTACACAATGTGGCAATCCGATGGCAGGGTGTAGGTATGGCGAATTCCCGGTGAACGTCATCTGCCAGCGTGTGTAGTGCCAAAAGTGAAATCTGGAGGAGGTGGTGGTGTTATGGTGTGGTCGTGTTTTGACTGGAGGGGGCTTGCACCCTTTGTTGTTTTGCGTGGCCCGATCACAGCGTAGACCTATATTGATATTTTAAGCACCTTGTTGCTTCCCACTGTTGAGCAATTCGGGGATGGCGATTACATCTTTCAACACGATCAAGCACCTATTCATACTGCACAGGCTGAGGCGAAGTGATTACACGACAATAACATCCCTGTAATGGGCTGGCCTGCACAGAGTCCTGACTTGAATCCTATAGAACACCTTTGGGATGGTTTGGAACGCCGACTTCGTGCCAGGTCTCACCGACCTACATCGATACCTCTCCTCAGTTCCCCACTCCGTGAAGAATAGGCTGCCATTTCCCAAGAATCCTTCCAGCAGCTGATTGAAAGTATGTCTGCGAGAGTGAACGGTATCATCAATGCTAAGGGTGGGCCAATACCATATTGACTTCCAGCATTACCGATGAAGGGCGTCACAAACTTGTACGTCATTTTCAGCCAGGTGTTCGGAAACTTTTGATCACGTAGTGTAGGGTAGGTTTTGGTTTGTTCTTTGTCTCTTCTGTTAACTAGGAAATGTGAATATGTTACCTTTCCACAGTAGGCATTCATTTATACTATGTTATTTGTTATGGAAAAGACAATGTTTTATTTATACACCATCAGCTGGCTGCCCAAGCTTGCAGGGGTAGCTTTTTAAATTCGAATGACGAATTAATTTCGTTTACCTCCCCATATCCTTTATGAAATTATAGTACAATGATCTATAAGATTTATCCTCCCATTTAGCCCTTATAATTATAATTTCGTACAGCCTGGCTATTTCAATCCTTGCATAAGGGTTATTAGAAAGTTTTGGCATCCAGAAACTTCAGTGCATACATCTATAGATTAGAATAAAGGTTATTCAGAGGTTATGAGACTGCACTCATCTGTAATATTTGATACATAGCAATTAAAGAAACAAATATAATGTAGGATCCTTTGTTGCGTTTTAAACTGTTGCTGAAGTGTTAATCATGGGCATCTGTGCATGTTCCTTGCAATAAAATGTAACCGGTTTTTGTTGTTATACTCCATGGAGTGCAGCAGCTATATTTTGTGGAGTAACCATTATTTTTTTTACTCTATGGCATTCTCAATTAAAAGCCCAGGCCTTCTTCCCAAGCGTGTTCAACGTGTTCGTATTCAAATACAAGGGTTTTGTAAATGGTTTTTAACCTTTTAGTTATTTATGAAATGAAATTAGAAGGTGGTTTATAGCCGCATGTTCCTCAGTGCAAATTGAGCTTTTCTATGGTGACAGAATTATAAAAATAGGTTGAGTGGTTTTTGAGATTACCTAACATACACACACACGCACGCACAACACACAGACACAAACTTTCCTTCTTTATAATATTCTATATCTTTAATAAAATTTATCAGCACTTACTGTTAAAAAAATAAGAAACTATTTTATAAGCACCAAGGTAATCCACAAGAGCATCCTAGTATTTTATTTAGCTATTTCAATACATTCTGAGAAAAATAGTAGTTTATATCAGAAAATGCCATTCAGCAAAAATCTGTTCAGAGTTAAAAATCGAAATCATAGGCATGGACACACAGAAGCTGCCATATTTAGCACTATTTTTAGTTTGTGATACAGGTATATCTAAACGATATACTAAGTTTTTCCTCTCCACTCAAAGGATTATACGTAGGAGTTTTGACTTTTTCTGTGAATTCAGAGTAGAAGGTGGCAGAAGAACTACCACTTTTATAAATATATTTAATACAAAGTTAATGTGTTTATTGTGTATAGTTATATTATTGTGCAATAGTATATTACGTTTCTAACTAAAGAGAAAACGAAAGCCTCAGCTCTGTGGACCCCGGACTCATTTCACCCGTTTCATTCTTTCAACGTACAATGTGACCTGCCCGTTTAAGGCATGTTAACATTAATTATACGCTACAAGTTGATAGGGGTTCTCTACGAGGTCTTTTACTGAGTAGAGGTATATCGAATACTCCTAAGCTAGCTAGGCACTGGGATCATTTGTGAATACCTATATTTAATTATATACATTCACTCTCCGATATGAACTACCCGTTTAATGGACGTTAAAATTAGAAATAAAGAAATTTGGAAAAGCTTGCACTCTGACAGCTTGTGCAATGAAAATATTGCTCCACATCATGTAATAGGAGTATATTTGTATCGAGCTACATTTTCATTGTCTTGGCATTCATTAGGCTTCCAGTTGTCCGCAATAGGACACCTTTACTCTCCTCCTGTGGAAGTTTTATCACATACTTGTTTCCTTACCAGGACACACTTCACCAGTGCCATAAAAGTATCAAGTACTCCAACAGCAGAATCAAAGATGCCGAAGTGGAACTGAATTATTGCACCAACTGTAGCTTTCTCTCTGTAGCTTCTTTCTCTGTAATTCTCTCTTACTTTTGGGTACGTTACTAACTTTACAAATAGCGAAATACGATTAATTATTTTCCAGTAGTAAATCAAATTTGCTACAACAGCTTTTCCAAATGCCCCTGGAAATTCAGCCAATCCTACCCTCTGGCCTTTTACATATTGGATGCGTTAAATATAGTCTGTCTTCTGGATGCGGTATCTGAAAAGCTTGATTAACTTTTAATGTAAACATAAACTGGTGTGGGGGGATTTCACATAAAAAACGAAAATAAAGTAAGACAAATATTTTAAATTTGATAAAACATGTGGTGATATGAATAATTTACCAAAATATTATGAACTATTAATTTATAGGTACGAAATGAACCCTACGCACTGAAAAGCGTAAAAAAATACATTCCCATAACGCTAGCAAAATAACGCTTGGTTGAATATAAAAGTTCGTATTTTGCCAAATCGCAGTATGAGTGTTAATGTCTCACATTTTCTTTTCATACGAATGAATTAAGACAAAATCTATCTTTAGGTACCTAAAGCAGAGGAGGTGTTTAAACTGAATAACTAACAAACAAAAAGGTTTTTAAAATATTTATGTGCGTTAACACTATATTTCGAACCGAATGCCAAACAAAACAACAAAGTTGCTTTGACTCGGATAACTTTTTCGAATGCAAAGCAAATATTTTTATCCTACATCTCATGGAACATTTTTCATTATCCTTTTATACTCTCAAAAATGGCTAATGAATTTTATTCAAATGTCTTATATTGCTAACTGGGTCTGAATTGTTAATTTCTGATGAATTTTCTATAATTAGGAAGACATTAAAGATACACAAAAATAAAATATACAATTTCGACAAACAACTTCTTTAGTGATATTTACCTTTCCAAATTACTCTTATTTTTGCTTCAATTCTTCAGTATATAGCCACTATGCTTCGAAAAGTCAAATGGTCATTCTCTTTTTTCTCATCTAAGCTGGTATTTAACGATCTGCTTCTGACTATCTCTCCTGTAAGCTTTTGCTCACCTGAAACAAAATATGCATTGACAACATTTATAACGAATACTAAGCCTGATTAACAGAAAGAAGATATAGAAACACATTTATCTATCAATAATTTGTATAATATCTTTAAAATAAATGATAATAGATAAATATGTACCCATATTGACTGCTGGCTTGTATTTATGAATCTTTAAAAAACTGCAAAAACTTAAATTGTCTGCTGTTGTGGTTTACAAATACGCACCTAGCGCTCTAATCGGTGCTAGAGAGAACTATTATAGATCATGATAACATGAGGTTTATCTCAGTTTCAAGGAAAACCCCATATCTGAAAATTTTTAAAAATTGTGTTTTCGTTTAAAAATTACACGAATGTTCATTACAGTGATTAAACCAAATTTTAAGACGGAGAAACTGTGATTATTTATAGCATTGGACAGTCAAAGGGTACAGAGATGACATTTTTGTGCGATATTATTGTTTCAGCATAAAGGTATAATTATGTATGTGCAATTGCATGGAAGTAATTATAAACTCGTCTCATATTACTGAACTACTAAATAAAGGAATATCCAGGTTCGAAGGACTAAGATTACGCTCATTTGAAGCGCAATTCTTTGCAACAAATTGAAAGAAAAAACATTGTACTGTCATGCTGACTGGAGATCGGTATAGTCAGAAATAAACGTTTAAATATTGATGTATTCCTGATCATAGCGCAAAAAAATGGGCGAGTTACATGATCACTGCTACTTAATCTGCTCTCGTAAATAAGAATAACTAACAAATTCCTTCTATTAAAAGATCGTTTTACTCTTCTTGCTTCCGCAGGAATGAAAGTTAAAATGCGAATTAGTTTCAAGGTGGTACATGGAATTACTCCCAGTAACATTACGCGTATATCGGAGTGGAATTCTGCCCTTGCAGCGCATAGATGTGCTTAAGGTTACACCCTCAAATTTAGATGGGTTATTAAGGACATTAATAACTCTCAAACTATAAACATCACAATAAAATTGAAAAAAGAATTCTTATTTTTATAAGTTATTTATTAATTTATTATGCAGCTTCACTGCTACATTTAAGGCAACCTTATGGTGAGATTTTGTTTAAAAGCTTAAAGTTTTCCACATTTTTCGGCACATAAAACTTTCATATGATGATACTTTTCCACAATTCTACTGAAACTTGTAAGCTAGGCAGATAAAAATATAGAAGGGTTCAAATAGCCAATTTTAAATATGTGAATGATTCTAAAATAATATTGGATAAATTATATAATAAGAAAACATTGTGTAAATTTATTTAGTGCAAAAAAATAAAAAAATTTGTTTTAAATTAAACATGGAAAAATTTTAATTTTAGTAGCTTAGAAAATGTTTTACTTATATTTTAGTAATATAATAAAAATGTTGTAAAAGCTTAAATAATTTTACGCCTGGTAATTTACATAAATATACCAATATTGAAATAAATAATAATAATAATAATAATAATAATAATAATAATAATAAATAACTTCTAAGTTATTCGCACTAACTGCGTTAAACATTGTAGACGCTTATAAGTTATAAGATAACATTTCTAGCATGTGCTTATAGTTTACGAACAATTGTTTAAGAATGAATGAATTGGAAAATTCACCACAGGGTTGCCTTAACCGTTACGACACTGCTGCTTAAAATGTCAACTGAATAAACAACATGGTCTGGTTAGCAACTCAGCACTCTTTGATTAGTATTTCTTGTATATGGATTATAGATAAATTTAAAGGCAAATCTAGCAATGATGTTACAATACTGAACAAGCTAATCTGTTATATTGATATTATTTCTCTACCAACTATGGTTAATTGTTATATCTGATCAGAAACTATTCTTATGTAAGCTAATTTTTCTATTTACTGCATAATCGAGATGAGCGTATGCAGAAATGGTTTCATTTAATATTTCGTTTTAGGTAAAAAAAGGAATATTAACGGCTGAACTGATAGTAAAAATTCTTAAAAATTGGGACGCTGTGTGTTGTCTTTTAAATTCCTTTGTTTATATGACATAACCAGAAATAAAAGAATAGTGGCTAAACACTTGCTAGTAAAACATTCGAAAATTCCAACAAGTTCAATGAACATCTCAGAAATGGTCAATATCACGAAAAAATGCAACATAAACTGTGTTATTTTTCCTGTAAACATTTTTTCGTAAAATAAGCTTTTATCTTTCCTTTATAGTTGACCACTTATATAAAATTATAAAAGCTCATTCAGAAGGAATAGGACTTCACCGCTATTCGCGGTATGTTGAAGATATACAATTTTTTCATGCAAATTTATTAAACTTATAGTATTCTAATCAAAATGTTAGAGCCATTTTTAGTGAATCCCTGGTAACGAAAAATGTCCTGTGTAAATTGAAACGTTTAACTCGATTAACATGAAGCAAATACTTGTAAACAGATATTATTTTGTAGGAATAGTTGTTGAAGCTACATAAAAATGAATTTAGTGGGTGAAGAAACTCACGTGAATATAACATATCGAGTATTTTACAAACTTGCTGTCTTAAACCATTTATATGTGAACATCTACTGTTATGACGCAGAGATTTGATTGAGAATAACTCATAGCGCTTTTTTGATAAATAATTCATATTCTAAGGCTGGTTTCAATATATTCAAAGCGTTCAAGATTACATATATTCCTTGTCAGGAGAAATTCTGTTTAGGTACGTTTGTATTGTGTATGACTTCGTCTGATTTCTAAATGCAGGAATATGGGTTGAACTTAATTTTGAAGAAATGGTTCCCGATTTATCTCGGTATTCGAGAACGAAGGTACCAAATTCGGGATGCTGTTCCTTTACAACATTATTATAGCTGTTTACGCAACTACTAAGGAAAATGACACGTTTCGAAATGTTTACAACGAGCCGTAGGCGAGATTGAAGTTCTATACGATTAAGTGAATTGTATTTTTTTAAAATTGGGAAATGCAGTTTTTCAAACCAGGTAGCAATTATCACCGATGTATCATTCATTGTAGTGTAATACACATAAGCCACTGAAGGTTGATTGTTCTGCTTTCTGAGAATAGGATTTAGAAGGATTTGAGGACAATGAATAAACATTTATATCGTAAATGTCATACTTGTTCTACGATTTAGAAAACTCATTAAACAGTGCTGCTCCGTAATTTGTGTTTTTATGTTATGTGAAATACTACTCTACTTTAATCTGAAATGTTGTAGTATTAAATTTATTCTGTTGTATGTTTCAAAATGTCTTGGAAAACAGTAACTGGCTAGCTTTTCGTTTTATAAAACAAGTAAATGTTTACACAGCATAGAACAAATTAAATCATGAAGCTGGTGGTTACATTATTTTACAGTTCTTTTTAAATCAAGGACGGAACCATTTCAGACAATTAACGATTCTCGTGTTTCAGTACAGAGAAACAAGTAGTTATGGAAGACGTGCGTGTTGAGTATTGAGAAAGACTGGTGAAAGAAAATATTATCTGGTAGGGAATTCACATACCTTTCTCTACTCACTCTTCTACGAACTATTCTTAATCCATTAATAATTTATTTAATGATTTCATTAGTCATTTACTCAATAAGGATACAGTAGGTTAAAGCGATAGTAGTCAGATTTTAAAAGTGCATAGTTATGTGATGGCTTTGAAATTCCATGCTCCTTACATGACCACGGGAAAAACTAACAGCGACTTTCCACTTGAAAGATATTTGAAAATTCAAATGGATAATAAATATCTAGGAAGTGGTTAACGCCACAAAGTTTTTCTTTGGCATAAATTCAGTGCTTTAACGATATGTACATTCTTTGTGTAACAAGATTTTGTTTATCTCTTACGCTTTAGCAATTATACAAATGTCATTTAGAATGAACAGGACTTCACATCTACCACCAGAAAATACAATATGTACATTTTACTTTTTATGCAAATATCTTAAATATGTGGTGTTTTAAGCAAAATCCTTAGAGCCACTTTTAAGAAAATAAGGAACATATCCAATCGTTTGTGATGTGAAAGGAGTTTGTGGTGGTGAAATTTTCTTGAAAACCTTCACATCGCGTACTTGGAAGATACTAACTTATGTACCAAGTTTAGTGTTAAACCGACTTTTCGTTTTTGAAGTACGTTTACAGACACATACCTGTACTTTTTTTCTAAAAATGATTTTTTGGGTTCAGGGAACATCGAAACATGCACTTCCCGTAATATCTCGACATTGAATTTTTAGGTGGAATACAATAATTCCTCTACTTATCATAAGCACATAGAAGAGAAAACAAAATAAATAAATAAGTAAATAAACGAACCCCTATGAGGAATGTGATGCACAAATACATTCCGAAAAAAATAAATTGAGTTTTCTATTCATGGACGCTCTTTAATTGCTGTGGTCCTTAGCGTCCCTTTCTATATTGGGCGTGAAAGACCGGTAATTTTGCTCAGAGGCCTCTTTATCTGGCTTGAGGTACCTTAACGTGCCGTAAATTCACGACACAGGACCACCGGCTTTACTTTCCTTCCGAAGGAAGCCATGCTAAGGATTCTATACCCCCAAAAAACCATCGCCCTCCGCTGGATTTGAACCCGGGACCTCAGGAACTAGAGGCTGGTATGGTAGCCACTACACCACAACACATTCCGAAGAGCACCGAATTATAAGCATTCTCTTTCATTTGAACATTCTCCGAAATAAAAGCAATAGCGCGAACTTAGTTTGGGCTAAAGAACCATATAACAGAAATGTACATGTCGCATGCCAAAACCACTGTGCTGGAGCGAGCACATGGTTTGAATTTTGTACACCTACTGTCCACGTAGAACTCTGCGTCACCATGACACGTGTGACAACACGGTGTTGTCCGTGATTTTGACGGACGCATTTCATATGCAACATTGTGAACTAAAGAGAGAAAACCCAGTTCTGAGTGCTACAACGCGATTGCGTTAAAGCTTATTTTACTTTCTCTAGCACCTACCTATAGCAGGTAAGTGGAAGATATTTATTCCATCCAAAACTTCAATGTCGATATTTAACCGGAAATGTATGTTTTGAAGCACCCTAAATTAAAAAAGAAGCATTTTTGAAAAAGGTTCACGTGTGTGTCTGTGAACAGCATAACCCTTAAACGAAATTTTTGATAAATACCAAATTTAGTATTTAGGTTCAGAAACTTCCAAAGATGCCACAGGAAGATTTTCAAGAAAATCCTCTCGCCTTAAACTACCTATACAGGGAAGATTTCTCTAAATGTATTATTTTTAAATAATTGATTAAAATACTGTCATGTTTAGGATATTTACATGTCAAATAAAATGTATATACATCTTGAAATTTCTGGGAATAGCCTGTGAACCCCTCTTCATTTGAAAGGAATTGTGCATGATTCTGTATAACTAACAAACCATAAGAGGTAGGAAATAGACGTACTGCACAAAAAATGTAGATCTGTTTAAAACGCACAATTCATTTCAAATAAATTGTTTTGCGACATCAGCCATTTCCGAGATGTCCCTTGTATTGGTTTGAATTTTCAATAGTTTCTCACCATGAGGGTGACAACGATGACTTTTTATTTATTGCTCAAACCGAAGCAAGACATTTGATGGTGAATTGGATTTCTACTGAGTCTGTATGGCAATTTTTAAATCAAAACTTAGTTTCAAAATCTTTTCATTTTCGGTATAATTTGGATGACATATGCTGATTTTACTAAAGGGGTATTTATTTTTTACTTTGATAAGAATATAAGTGGAAATAATTTCTCTTCATGGAAGAAGAAGTCGCTAAAACCAAATTATTTTGATCAAAACTCTCTCTCTCTGTCTCTCTCCCTCCCTCCCTCCCTCCCTCCCTCCCTCCCTCCCCCTAGTCTTATGCTTCGTCACCCTCGCATTCTTTGACTGAGGCATCAGTTCAATAGCAATCGCACTCAAATCGAAGAGGCGCAACGCTCCTTAACATGGATCTTAAACATACAAAGTAAATTATAAAACGTAAGAAAAATCCAGGGTAAAAACATAGAAAATGTCAATGAAAATGAACCTCATGTCATCAGTGTTATTAGAATACAACTCATTTGAACCTGACATTGTAACAAAATAGAAAATGCACAGATGTTGTTTGTTGTAACCTGGAAATGGCTGCACATCTAAAGCAATTGGAATACATCATTAAAAGCCTCTGGTATCATGCGACAAGAAATATTAAAGGAAAATCGAATAAGGAGAGGTATTCCCAATGATCGATTCTGTCCTATTTGGAGGATTTGAAGAATTGTTTCCAAGAAAAGGAAGGGGTGATAATAGGAGGTAGAATAAAATGCCTAAGATTTGTTGTTGCTTTGACACTGCGAGCAGAAGAGGAAAAGACACTAAGGAACTTGCTATCCCAGTTAATTGACAACGTTGAGGAGTAAGGGATGAAGATAAATGCCAGAAACAGAGGGCAGAACTATGGTAAATGAAAGTAAACCAAAGAACGTATATTTTCAAATTCGAAATAAAGTAGTGGAGCAAGCGGACAGCTTTAGATATTTGGGTTCTGCCACAAATAGTAACATTAGTTGTCGTAAACTTAAACAGAGGATACCAATGGCAAAAAGGCTTTTAAAATAAAAACAAACGTCTTTTGTGAACCCTTCCAGAAAAGAATAAGGATGGATTAGCAAAACTTTTCTGTGGAGTTTGTCTTTAGGTAGCTGGAAACCTGAGCATTGTGACGAAGTGAAAGAAGGGTTTGAAATGTGGATGTGAAATAGTTGGACAAAAATACTTCAGCTGTTTTAAAAATTGAGCTAATTGGTCAAAAGAAGGAAATTATATTTGTTTGAAATTGGATGACAAGAAAGTGTTTGGTAAGAGATGCGCTTAAAGGAATTATTAACGGGAAAAATATTAGAGATAGGTGAAGACACTGGTTGATAGAACGTATTAAGATGAATAATTCATACGTGAAGACAAATAGGAAGGTGAAAGATGGAAGAGTATAGGAGGTTAGGTTTGCAGTGAAAGACTTGCGCAAAAAACTATGTTTGGTTGATTTATTGATTGACTGATCAATTGAACAGTAAGGTTAACAGTGTATGTTGTAATATTTATAAATATCCGTGAATCAATTAAAGGATAAACTAAAATGTGTTTGCTTTTGCTACACGAATGAAAAGAGCTCTACAGTGCGTTTCACGCTTTTATAAAGTCTTGAGTGAATTCTAAAAGAAATACAAAATCTTGTAGTTCATCTACGTAATAATTTATAACATTTTAAATCTAACACGAGTCTAATAACGTCATATATTTTGATATTATAGTAACTACAGATTTTGATGCTATTCTTCCTGGTTTAGCTGTAGTTTCAAAACATGTTATTATTTTCGTGGCAATGAAATGTGGCAATTGACGATTATGTAATGTGATTATGAAGGTTTACTGAGGTCCAGTTGTTACATAGTCTTTATTAGAATATAAAATTATTGATTAACACGTCTGCTAAAGCAAAAGCTTTCCCTTGTAAGAAGTCATATTAGGTAAATATTTGACATATTGTTGTATCACATAGTTTTCTCTAACAACTTGTATACACGCAAAAGTCCTCGCTGACAAGTTCTAACGTCAAATCTTGATAATAGTTTTATTCATCATCATCTGCGTCAGGAATTAGGCTCTTCGACAACTCAAAGAAACTTGTTCATCCATCTCTTTATGTGTCTTCCTTTCTCTTTCCTTTGGGTTTGTATTCTAGGATCTACTTGGGAATGCGGGATTCTGATATTCGTCGCACGTGAGTACACCATTTCCCTTGATATTCTTTTATTTAGATCAAATATGTTCACTTCTGTCTTTATTTTATTGCGTTTTTTCTTTCCTTCTTTTTCCCACATACTCGGCGACCTCTCAGGAATCTCTTTTCGGAGCTTCTATTTTTTGCTTTTGAATTGCTGATAGTCCAGCATTTGAGCCATATAAAAGAAATGGTATTGTTAAAACTATCATTCCAGCTTTTTTATTGAGGCAATGCGATAAATGGAATGTCCCCTGGCGGCGATACGAGAGCTACGCAGGGTAAGGAAAATGATTATCTGATTATATGAAGAGATCGTTAAGATTCAGTCCTCAGTGAGAAATGTGGTAGTAAAACCTGTAAAGGTGACAGACGATGGCACTTTATATTTATAACAATGACAGTTCATGCCGATGATTGTGTTTAGTGGGGCAATAATTTGCGAATAGCCCATACTTTAAAGCACATTACCTTAGGGGGATGTTCTAAGTTAAACTTGGATGAATGATATGATTGCTTTCTTAAGAGCAAATTCTGTGTGTAACACTTGGAAAGTAACTTCATTGCTCGTTGTAAATTTACATGTATCCCTTATATGTGCTACGTTGATTATGGTACCTGGCTGTTTAGAAATGGTTTCAAATTCAGGAATATGGACTCGAGTGCAACACACAAACGGATGTTTTGTCAATGAGCTCTTGCGGAGGAAAAATAAAAAGAATATCTTAATTTAAACACGTAACAGTGCATCAAAATCCAACCCATGGAATGTATTTCGGAAACAGCTAATGCTCCGAAAGATACCAATTGTGTACGCTAATAAGTTCTACATTTTTCCTGTGATAAATGTATGTATCCCTCTTTTTAATTCGTAGAATTAGTTTCATTAAACTTGCAGATTAAGGTGCATACCTAAAATTAATTCTGCATAAAGAATTTGAAAAGAAAAGTGTTTTCTTATATCTCCATTGTGTTTAATCATAAAGTACACATTTTGTACCATTATAATACATATTTCTAACTGAAATTATCAATGCTTAACCAAATAAATAACTGTGAACCCAATGTATGTAAAGATTCTATATAAATATCTACAGGAAACATCAGGTTCCTAACTTAGCTAGAAACTGAAAATATGCTCTTTATGGAAAAATGTAAGAACAAACTTCCCTAAAATAAGCTTCGAAGTTGAAACAACAAAATAGCTCAGTGCCAGGTGGTGAGCGCAAGAATTTAATTAAATACATATATTCTTAAGTTTTCCCACATTACTCACAGTTAATCTAAAAAGGAGCCTCGGGACATTTCGAAACAGAAAGAAAATATTTTTATGCAACTAAGTTTACAGCACTCATCAAAATGTGTTGTACTCAATATGATGATACATGGAACGTACAGAAGGACTGTCTGAGAACATGCGCTGAGACATCTGCACAGCGGTAGTCCTGATATAGGATAACTGTTTATTAAATAAATGGAACAACACTCATGTACACTCACATTCACACGCTAGACTTCGAGGAACATTGCTTATTACAAAAGAACTTCTTGAGCCAGGAAATTAAACTCGAGATCCCTGGAGAATAATAATAATAATAATAATAATAATAATAATAATAATAATAATAATAATAATAACTCATTCTGATCACCTTTAATGAGCACATATTTCCCTTTATTTTCCTTAAGTTTTAAGACTTGATACTTGTCCGCACGGCGACTCAGAAATAGCAGGCATCATAAACTACGCTCCTCAACTGTCGAGGTTCTCAAGAAAACAAATATTATCGCTACATGTGTGGGAAAACGGGCCTCATAGAAGAATATATGTTATAGTCACAAACCCTGGCTCATCCTATGGAACTTTAATCTGTGAACCAACAAAACCATACTGTTGCATAACACTTGGAAGTTAATAACTTCAATCCAAGTTGCCGGGCTAATGATAAGAAATATATTTAATCCCAGTTTGTACAAATCTACCGAAAATTTCTGTTAAAAAATGAATTTATTAAATATTCACTTTTCATATTAAAAAAGTAACATGTACGAATTTAATCTCTCTAAGTTTTAAACAATTCTATGTATATTTCTAGGGATTACTGATGTAATTTTAGACCTATTATTCAATTGTGTGTCTATATTATATCTCACATTTTATATATAAAATATACATGAACATGTTTTAAAATAAATTACTTATTTATGCCTGTATTCGTTATTTTAATAACTTTGCACTTTGGTAAACTTTGTGTGCCTTCAGTTGAAGGAAGCAAAATTTTTCAATAAATTCTTTCATCACAATTTTCTCTGCGATATTTTCAGAGATTACCTAATATGTGAATTTTGTGTATGGAATTGTCTATCTAAGCTGCATATAGAATTGATAAAATAAAAAATAATTCTGGAGATTTTACAATTTTTCCAGTAAACTCTGGCCATGAAAACCTTCACAGTATCTATTTAGAATATGGATAAGGACGGTACACATTCCTTCAAAAGCCACAGTTAGTCTTAATTCACTATTTGGAGTCTGGAGTGGTTATGCTAACGTACGAGCTTTCATTAATACCAGTCAGCTTCAAGAGATTAAGCTGTTAGCATGAATTTATTTTGACTGCCGAGTGCTGAAGACATAATGATATCTCCTCGGCAGTAGCTATGGGGCATAAGATGTTGTGGTCAGTAATAACCTTCCATTAGCTCAGGCAGCTACCCCACAAATAATTCCAACGAAGTATAATTGGAAATTATAAGGCCGATCCTTTTTTTCTTCTTCACAAATTAGATCTTCCCTTGAGGGAGACACGAAAATTTCCTTCACAAAGCTGCCGTAACCTGAGGCCTTCTTACAACTGGAGCATTGGCGTGCTACTGTGTGCGTTCCTTCCGATAGCAATCAAACAATTTATTTCATAACGTGAAATAGCAGTGCCAATGGCAAGCAAAGCAGATTGATTACATCGCCGAAGTGTAGGTTCTTAATGAAACACACCAACAAACCGTTTATCTTCTTGTATTAAATCATTCTCTTCATCAAAAGTATTACGGCAATCATTTCATCGTTTGGTCATAAATAAACCTGATCTGTCTTGGTTATATACATACAATTGAGTTGGCATCTGTATGTTTGGGATTTCCTCACGGCTAGATAGAAAAACCAAACTGCATACACAGTGGCTCCGAAAGTATTCATCTCTACTTTTAAACATTAAGAAGCTAAATAAACAGTGAGAGAAGTATAATTTTGATATGTAGAAAGATGAAAGTTATTACAGAATACTCTTATTTTATTTACGTACTGCTAAGTAATTACATGATGGAGTTAACAGTAGTCCCATAGACGTCCAATGATTGCATTCCATGTTTCAGTTTTCTCTTCTCTTTATTCTGCACACTGTTTACAAAATTAAATTATCGTTATTAGGTTTTATTGGCTGGCCATTTCCATTTCATTCTGCATTCAAAAGAAATTTTCCCAATCGCCTGACAATGATCTATGAACATTCACTTATTTTCTACAGATCTACGTTATCTCCCTATATTGAACATATACCTTGCATTATATTATCCTAAGGTGTCTTAATCTTCATACTTCTATACGGAACCAGTTAGAGTATAAGTGTTCTGGCATTTTGCGGATTTTTAACTTCATTAGCTTTATGGTTTCTTTTTCAATTTGTACAAAATTTTAACTCTATATATGTATTGATTAAAGTGATATCCACTAAGTCCATTTATAAGGTCTCCAGTCGATCATAGTGCTCTTGATCTGCATTAAAATTAGTGTTTTACTTATGTACGCTCTTTAACTATTATGATTCTTAGCGTCCCATTCTATATTGGGCGTGAATGACCGGAACGTTTGCTCAGAGGCCTCTTTATCGGGCTTGAGATTCTTTTACGTGCCGTAAATCTAGACATGGGACCACCAGCTTTACTTACCTTCCGAAGGATTTTTACGCCCAAAACAATTAACCACGACCTCGGAAATAAGTTGATCTGCACTGTAATGTTTGTTTAGGTATTCTTTCTTCTAGCATTCGTAGTAGATATCCATTCCATTTTTCTCTGTAATTTCATATTTGTTTTAAAAGTGGTTGTACTTTCAGTTTTTCTGGAATTGTTCATCCTTATATGTTCTTCTCTCGTGCAGCCTTTGACTGAACTTAAAACCAGTCTAACTTTTATCTTTATGTTACTGCACTGCCATGACTGAGTAGAATCTAGGTGTGCTTCTTGTTTTAATTTATTTATAAAATGTTCATTTAGCTGATAGCTAATTGTTCCTCCAATCATGCCGTATGTAGGTTAAAGTTAGAGGGATGGAATCAGACTGAAAAAATCTGATGTGTTACACTCACATGACTTTCTCTACTCTTGTACAAACTAATTTTACAAACGCTTATTCTCCATATGCTTCATGTTAATCGAGATATCGAGATGTCAATATTATTGCTAATTTTCTTGTAGATGCAAGGGGAATATGGTAGGTTTTAAGCGATTGTCAAATATTTAAGCGCTAGTTGCTATGTGGCGCATTCCATTCTCTTTGCATGTCCAGGACATAAAAAAATGAGTAACGAATTTGAGAAAAAGTATAAGTATTGAAAAATTTAAGGGAATAACAAGCAATATCTCGAAAACGGTTCACTCAACAAAAAAAATGTACATGACATAAATTGTGTATTGTAACGCCATCTACATTTTTTGTGCAGTAAAATTTTGTCTATCTCTTATGGTTTACCAGTTATGCAAAAGTCGTTCAGAATGAAGAACACTTTTGGAGACATTCCCAGAAAATTCGAGATATACATTTCATTTGTCATGAAAATACCTTAAACATATGATATTTTAATCAAAAATCGTTAGAGCCATTTTTGAGAAAATTAAAATTTTCGAAAAATGTTCCATGTAAAGGGTAGTCTGGGGTGGGGGGATTTTCTTGAAAACCTTCGTGTCGCATCTCTGGAAGATACTGAACCTAAATACCAAGTTTGGTGTTTATCCGACTGTTCGTTTCTGAGTTATGCTGTTCACAGACACACAGACACACACACAGACACACACACACACACACACAGACACACACACGGACATGTTTCCAAAAATGCTTTTTTTTGATTCAGGGAGTCTCAAAACATGTATTTCCGGTGAAATCTCGGTATCGAATTTTTGGGTCGAATACAATACTTCCCCTACTTACTATACGTAGTAGAGAAAGTAAAATTCAATGTCATAACCAGAATTTGAATGCCATCCGTGTTGTTGTTCTAACCAACTGAGCAACCATGGCAACATGTCATTAAATTCTCCAAATGACTTATGTTAGGTTGATTATAGCAAGGGCACAGAAAACTGAACATCCATGGTTCAAATCCGGACATGACATTTGGTTTTTTCACTTTTATTTTATCTTTCTTTTAAGTTTTAACTGTTCGACAAACTGCTGGATACTTTTGCATTTTTAGTTTATAACCTTGTGTTGATCCTAAGTTCCATCACAACAAATAAACTGGGAGTGACGTTTGTTTCCAAGATGCTATCTTCCAATAAAATTTTATTTCGTATTAATATCTTTCCTGAAATTCCGTTACTTTTGTTTTATTTATTTACATATTGTATTTATTACATATTTTATTCAACTGATGTATTTTTTCTGTGGCCTCTTCTCCTGGTCAAAAAATAAAACTACATCGTCTGGAAATATACGAACATTTAATTTTGTACTTTGCATTATCCATCTCTTCATGAACCATAGTGTTTATTTATATAGAATTTCTTTTATATCTAGATGTACAAAGAATTGGTAACTGTTTTAAACAGTAGATTATTTTTATTGTCCGAAACTCCAAAATTTAAATTCTTCTGGATTGAAACTGTTACCACAAACATTTTCAAAATTTGCGTGGATTTTTCGATCAACAATATGCATTTATGCGTAAATTCCTCAAGTTTACGAAAACCGTCGTAACGGAAACGAAACAAAAAAGGTTTTAAATGACTGAGAAAGGATTATTCATTTCGAAATATTGCTTTCAAATAAGTACGGTGTTTCTAATGTGTTATGCTCTTTCAATTCTGAGCATCCTTTATTCATATACGAGATGTACTTTTAAAGTAAGTACCGATAATTTTTTTACAAAATAACAGAATATTATTTCCTAAAATCTTATTATCATTCATACCTTACACTTTATACTACTTCTCCACATTTTCACCGCCGTTATTCAGGCATTTTTCAATAACGGGAAGCCAGTTTTTGTACATCTCCAAGAATTATGCCACCTGTAATGAAAGCCAAGTCTGCACCGCTTATAAAACATCACCATCCTCATTGAAATGTTTTCGACCAAGGAATTTCTTCAGATGAAGAAACATATGATAATCGCCTTAGTGTCAAATCCGGACTGTAGGGGGGTGATCGAATTGTTCCCAACCGAATGATGCGATCAGATCTTGAGTTCGTTTGGCTGTGTGTGGCTGGGCATTGTCACTCATTATTGTTTCCCCATAAACCTCACACAATTGGCGATGAATGTTTACCGACATAACATATTTTCTCGCATTCAAAAAAGGATCATTGATCTGACTTCACAGTCGGTGTGTCCTTCGATTGTTTTGAACCTATCGATACGCTCTAACAACAGGAAACCACAAATTGACGATCGCTCACAGCTGCGTCCGGCTTACTAATAAATGGAGGGAGTGATCGTACATGCTCAAAATTCGCGACGGCAGCGCTGCAGCGGCAAGATATTAAAAGGGTGCTTACTTTAAAAACACGCCTCGTATTTTAATATGGTGATAACTATTTTTACTTTCATTACGTGATGATTTCAGACTTTTAACTCTCTAGCAGAAACAGCTATTAATACGAGAGTGATCGAACCTTTCAATTTATCAGCAGTTGGTTGTTCGATTCCAGTCAGAAATATTCGCTCCAACTGGTTAACGTATAACTTTTTACGAGGAAAAGTGTAACTATTTCTGCACGGTTAAGCCTACATAATTTCGATACAGGATAATTGTTACGAAATTAGGAAAATCGCTGCTTTCAAATATTGCCACCACTGCTGGGTAGGATGCAAATGAAATAGTGTGCTAGCAAAGCCGTGTATACTACCCCCAGCATATTCCCGTTATTATAATTTTGATGCTATCTCTTAGCATCAGTATTTTCTACAATTATAAACTTTTTGTGCAGCACCTCTAATTACAGCTAGACTGTTAGACTAAGAGAAGCTGTTTTCTTTTTCCTAAGTGAACCTTTAGCCTTAATTAGGTGGCGAGTGTACAATCCATAAGGCTAAGTCTCCCATGATAATACTCATATTATGTTAACCTTGAGTCTTAAGTAGGTGGCAAGTGTAGTGGCCACTGCCCTATAAAGGGTTAATATGAAATGCTTGCAGTTGCAATCTAGTGTAGCTTTCAAGCACTTCACAATTACCGAGTATTTGAAATTAAAAATATTCAAAATACTTAATAGCTATAACTGAAGCTTAACTTCATCTTCTGAAGGTAAGAAGATACTTGTATCAAGAAAACAAACTCAAATATTCAATCCTATTTTATTAACTGAACAGAACCTAGAAATAAAGATATCCAATAAAAATATCTTTAAAAAACATTCCCCTGTCAGAAAGTGAAAATTACCGTAACCTGAAAGTACTGAACACTCTCAATTAGATAATATCCATTTTACAATAAATTATGCAATTTCAAATAGAAAAATTTATGTTTTATACAGTTTTCAAAACAATATTGTAATTAACTTTTATGATTGCCTAATACTTACCATTAAATACTGTGAATACATTCTGATTGTAAGTGTTTGTTTTAGGTAAGTAAGTTTAATTTCATAAAATCCACTTCCTCTAAAATGCATGGAGATTTTAGGACTTACTTTGAAAACACAAGAATGTATTTGGAATCATCTTTGGCATTAAAGGAACTTTTTCAAATGAAGTTCAGTGGTTACAAGCAATTTAATATACGAGGCGTTTTTAAGGTAATTACAAAACATGTTTTCCAAATAATTTATTATGATTCATTACCTTAAACCTTTCAGTATTTCTCCACATAGTCACCGCCGTTATTGAGGCACTTGTTGTAACGGGAAATCAGTTATTGTATGCCTTGGTCAAAGAATGATGCCGCCTGTGATGAAAGTGAAGCCTGCATCGCTTGTAACTCAACACCATCGTCATTGAAATGTTTTCCACCAAAGAATTTCTTTAGGTGCAGAAACAGATGAAAATCCCTTAATGCCAAATCCGGACTGTAGGGATGGTGATGCGATCAGATCTCGAGTCTTTTTGGCTGTGGCCGAGCACTGTCACTAATTATTGTTTCCCCATAAACCTCGCACAACTAGCGTAACATTTCTCGCATTGAAAAAACGATTCACCGATCTGACTTCACAGTCGGCCGATCGTTTGATTGTTTTGAACATTTCGAAATGGTTGAACAACAGGAAAACACAAGGTAACGATCTCGCAAAGCTGCGTTTGGTTTCCTAATAAATGGAGTAAGTGATCACGCATGCTCAAAGTCGCGATTATAGCGCAGCAGCGGCAAAATATTAAAAACACGCCTCGTAAAAACAGTTACTGGGAAAATATTTTCTTCTAGCGTAAGGAAAAGCTTAGAAAATAAAGTTCATTATTTTATTTGAACTTGTGAGCCGGATTGTTAACTATTGTCATCTAGTTACTTGAAGGAGTACTTATGTATTTATATCACACATTTGCATTTATTTTCTTTACTACATACGTACAACATCAAAATGATGCTCTAAACAATATGTAACGTACCTAATAGTTTTACATCTTTTTCCTCATCCATATATGCAATCAAATCTTAGATAAAATAAACTGAATATTATCATTTTGCGGTTCCAGATTGAATAAACAGCTAAATTGAGTGATACTCACCAGGCATGGTTATCATATCAATCCACAATTCAAATTGTGAATCTCTGTAGTGTTTTATATCTCGATGTTGGCTCACATATACTTAATTTACCTGCAAAACAAATAAGACAAATGATGAGCATTAGTTTTCTTGATTTTTAACTTTCTCTACCACGTACGTACATAGTAGGTAGAGAAGGTATTGCATTCCACTCAAAAATTCGATACCGAGATTTCGCTAGAAATACATGTTTTGAGGCCCGTGAATAATTTTTTTTAGAAAAAGGCCGTTTGCGTGTGTGTGTGTGTGTATGTATGTCTGTTTGTCTGTGAATAACATAACTCATATCGGACAAATACCAAACTTGGTATATAGGTTCAGTACTTCCAACGATGCGACACGAAGCTTTTCTAGAAAATCCCCCCGCCTCAAACTAGCCTTTATGTGGAACATTTTAGGAAATTTCTTATTTTCTTAAAAGTTGCTACAACGATTTTGATTAAACTACCATATAATAAAGATATTTACATGACAAATAAAATGTATATCTTGAATTTTCTGGGAATAGCCTGTCAAGTCCTCTTTTGTATAATTGTGTAACTGGTGACCGTTAACCGACAGACGAAAACCTATTAAACAAAAAATGTAGATCTCTTTAAAACCTACTAATTTATTTCAAATAACCGTTTTGTGTGATCAGCCGTTTCCGAGATATCCGCAATTAATGGTTCGATTTGTTCAATGTAACTCATCAGAGTTTTCTTTGGGGCATGCAAGTTCGACTTTTCTGGGCAGTTTGCATGAACATAAACACAAACACAATATTTTCGTAGTAATTTGGAATACACTTCTGAAGACTGAAGTAAATATCAAACATGTTTAATTGTGACTCAGTTTATAAGCGCCCAATGATTTATATGAGAATTGATGTATGACAGTTCTGATATTGTAAAATATGTCCTAAATAATTTCTTTGGAGAGGAACCACTACGTATTTTATAAACTTAGGCAGTTTTTATTTTTAATTGACAGTAAACCACAGTCACCTTCTTCAATATTACCAATACTTAAAATTTATAATTCCTTAGAAACTAATTACTTGAAATAGAGTTGTAAAGCATCGTATAGGTATGTAATATTGAAGACACGGTGTATATAACATTATTATGTGTCTTAATTATTAGCTGCTGTAACTAACAACTAAAACAATTCGTAACATTCACAAAAATGGAGTCTTCTACAAAACTTTTAAAGAAACGTTCATCTAAAATCGGAAAGAAAGTCGTATGCATTTCCTTCTTCGGCGTAGTCCATGCGTCTTCTCACAATCCTTGCTGTTCTGCAAGCATTCATAACTTAACTCTCGCCCCCCAATGATTTCGAGCATCTCCGATCTACTTCTCAAATCTCCTGGAAAGTTCTAGACGTTATCGTGGCAGTTAGTAGGAGCGTTCTGGACTTTTCAAAAGAAAGAGCAGAGTTGCGTAAGCAGTGATTTCATGATATGTAAACGGACTGAAAGAAAACTTGATTGTCGTTTAGTGATAACAATACTACGGAGGGGATAAGTATTAAGATAAGTATTAACCCTTGTTGGTATACCTAAGTGTTTAGAAGAAAGGTGGAGAAACGTGTTGGTACAATGTAGCATTTGAGTCTTCAATCACAGCTTCTAGACACATTCATACATGGAGATATAGGTATTTTAGCTTTTATTAATTACTCTCGGTTTTGCCTAAAAGCAGCAAATCTTAAAAAAAGTTTCAGCTAATAATACGATAATTAAATATTATTATTTAATGTTCTTCTTCAGAAGAAAATATTGATTGAATGTTAGTTTTACTTAAACTATTGCCTTTTCTTCAAAATACAAAAAAAAGATAATTTATTTTCCCTCTCTTTGACCTAAATTAAATATTAAAGCTAAACTGATCTCAATATACTGTGTTTTTGTTAAAATATTTTTCATAAAATTTATATCATCAATGAGACATTTATTCTTTAGTTTTAAGTTTAGGAATCGAAATTGTGTTAAAATATTTACTATTTTGAATATATTGCCTGATTTCAGACTGATATTTGTCTTGTGAGAGAGAATATATTAAAGTAGCTTAATGAAGTTTTAGAAGTAATGAAACTACATGCAAAGCAAATACCAATAAACATAAAAATAAAATAGCAGATTAAAATGCATGAAGAATGTAGAGCAACGCAATTGTTACCTATAGTTTTTTATTCTATTGCTAATAAAAGTTTGTACGCACCTAAATTTAGTGATATTTTATTTGCTTTAAAGCATGCATAAAAACAGTTTAAGCGTAAATCCAAATAGGTCTTACTACATTAATATTTATTTTTACAGCCTTAAAAATATTCCGAAAAATACTAAAAATATAAACGGGTTTTAGAAAGAACCCAGAACCTCTTGAGAAATAGGTTATGCTGCCTTCATCTCGAAGAGTGCCACAGACTGTCATGAAAGAGAGAAATATCCCGTACGTTACTTCACTTCGAGGCGAAGTCTTCATTGACAAGGTAAAATTAATGTGCATTTATTTTAAGATGTATGAGGAATGTCTAGACATTTGACAAAACTGAAGGGACTTGATTTATAGCCGTGATTTGAGTCTTTCTTGCTCGGAAGGGAGTGCCCTATATCTCTCCCCTCAGCCCCTTGACGTTGAGCGTTCAAGAAAGCAGGTAAAAACACTTCCAATTTCCACACCTAATTTTTCAATAAGAGTGCCGTAACAAAAGGGAAAAAGATGAGGAAGGCCATGGAGATTAGGGAAGGGTTGGCTCCATGCACTGTTCGCCTGGTATGAACACGTTTTTTACAACTTTTTGCTTTACTGTGAGGTTTTTGCCTCGGAAAGTCTCAGAATTTTTATGAAAAAGGACTGTGCGAGTATCCAGCCTGACGCTGCAGTCTCTCAGCTACAAGGAAACAGTGGCGGATTCCAGCAATCTAGACTTTGTTTTCTTTTACTCTATGACCCAGATCCCTTTGAATTTGTTAACTATTTTGTATACCACATAAACTACTTAGGTGATTTCAGTTTTTCTGAAATCTTTACTCTAGACAGAGAATAGAAAGAGGTAGCGTCAATCAATGCTATCGAGCACTTCTATTCCTCCTCTTTTCCACTTTCCGCTTTGTGATTCATTTACTTTAATAAGTTCTATCATATAGATAGAACTGGATGATTGAAGAAGAATGTTCTTTTTTCCGAACCTTTTCACCATTCATTCCAGTGCAGCCCATTCACTCCAAAGTCCCAGCAAATTTGTTTCTCTCTTCCTCATTAGTTTCATCACTGTTCTTTCAACGCCCAGCTTTTTAAAACAACGCCAGTTTCATACGCTTACTTCTTCGCAATATCTACATTTCAATGCTTCCACTCATGTTTTCGCAATGTACTTCAAATGAACCGCTTCAATAAAGTCTTCCTTAGTTCCTTTCTCAAGGGTCCACAGAAAGTAATTTTATATTAAAACCTTTCTTTCCTATTGCTGTTCTATTTGACTTCTTGGTGATGTCCTACACTCTTGTAAATTATGTCCTATTCAATTATTCATTTTTCTATAGGTACCTCACTAAATTCGGTGTAGGAATGAATGGGCAATTGTTCATTGACATTCTCGTGTTCTGGAGTTTAATATTCTTCTGACATTTATGTAAAATATTTTGTTGTCACTGCGGTGCGTGAATTTGACCATTTTGAATGGACATGGTTTCTTCTAAAAGACTTTTGTTATCAGATACTATTTCATCGAAACATCTGCTCTGATAATACCACACCTTAATGCTTACATTATCCACAGCTCCTCAAATGAATTTATTTATATTGTTTCATTCATTAAACATGCCAGTATTTTAAAATCGTTCTTAAGGTATCTCCAAATGTTTTGAATGGACTCTTCCAGTGAACACTACACGATAATTGCATTTCTTGTATATTAATGCTGTGACAGACAACTGCGATGACACAATAGAATATTTTATCATGACCGCTACTCGAAAGAACATTCTTGACACATTTTCTGTATAATTATATTACATAGTCAGTCCACTTGACTATGTCTATTGATTATCTTTGATGATCCCTATGTTTCCTAAAGAAGCAAGTTCGAGTTAAAGAATTTCAAAGTCGAGACGCACTAATTGCTTATGCTGTGCCGGCTACGTAAAAATACTTGTAACAACTTAGTCAGACATCCTTTGTAGTTGCTGCTTTGATCGTAGATATAATTTGAAATGTATTTTGATTTAAACCCCTTTAGAAGCTGTATTTCATATAGGAAATCAATTACATTAGTTAAACCATCATAAAACGGCTTTACGAAATGACTTGAGAAAATAATTTGCATTTTTAAAACATAAATATTGTGTATTTAATGTGCAGGTATTATAAAAATAATTAATCACAGTTATTTATACAATCAAATTTATTTTACATGTTCATCCGTATATAATTATGAAATTTTGACAAAACCTAAAGAAACGAGAGAAATTTAAGTTTAATAAGGAGATAATAATAAGTAAAAATTAAAATATTTATTTTTCTTAAAAGTGGTTAGTGTCATTCGGCTTCCAGGTAACAGTGAACACCTTCATATTTTCATATACAGAGAACAGAACTTCTCTCATTCATGCAAGATGCGATTATTTGTTGTGTAAAGTTTCATTTTTATTGTAAGCATCTTTTTAAGTGAAAGAATTTTGGATTATTATTAAACTAAATCTATATCGTTCTTGAGGAGATATGTTGAAATCACACGTTTTCAGTTATATCGTCCTGCCATCTCTTGCTAGGATATTCCATTTCTCTCTACACAGTGGTCTGTAGTTCAATGCAATCTTTGTTAATCTCTAATTAGCCATTTGATTAATAAGATAGGTAATACATGCTTTCTTCTCTTGTCATGTGTATCCATTTATATGCCTTAGAAATTTCACTTCAGGTCATTCAGTTTATGTCAGATCGCAACTTCGTAGTCTTACTTCTTTGATTCATACTCGTATCAGTTTATTCTATGATCTTATAGCTATTGCTTTCTATTAGTTCCAAATTTTAGACTTGTATTGTTTATCTTCTTCATAGGTAGTTCTATATTCATATCACTTATGTTGATCTTTTTCCGCAGTTCTGTTGTTTTTTGTGATTTCTAATGAAGTGGCTTTTTCTCGAAATACAAATGTTTTACACAGTGAAAAAATCTGTAACAAGCAATATGGGAATAGGTTTTTCAAATGGGCATCAGCAGGTTTTACAAATGATCGTGCAACTACAAACTCAAATTCTATTTCACGGATCTTCAGAAGCGAACCTAACTCTGAAAAGATATATTATCTTTATGATCGTTTTATTACTTATGGTAAGTAAGTAGTCCTAACAGTAATTAGTTCTGTATTTTGAACATTTGTTTGTTATTGTTATTAATAATGAAATGTAATAACACTCAAAACATTAAAGATCAGCAGAAGCTACTTTGTGGTAATATGAAATGGCCAAGAAAATGTGGATGGAAAAATAAACTTCGGTGAACCGTTGAAGAAAGAACTAAAGAAGAAATTAAGGAACACTTTATTGCAGAAAACTAGGAGGTGGCACGAAATGAAAAGATTTAAAATCTGGACTTTCTAAAGAACAGAACGTATCAGATGGATAAACAAACCAATGAAGCAGCTTTAATGAAGGGACCCGGGTTCATAGTTTAAGTTTAAGCTTAGAATCGGGCGAAGGCTTAAGCTACAATAGAGTTTTACACTGCGGAATTCATTTTCACGAATGGAATGACTAAGAATTCTACGAGAGATTGGACTGAGTAAACAGTCGGCAGTGATGTACCAGAAATTATTGATGATACAATTAAACATAAAGCAAACTGGTAAGAAGCAAAGCTTAATTTGGTATGACCTTAATTTTAAATTTATACTTTATAATTTGTACCGTATACATTGCCGTCACATCGTTATTACATTTAATGTATTCCTTTATTTTTCAGTAACAAATGCTTCTCTTAACATTAAGGTTATGTTTAACTGCAAGCATGCTAATTGCAGCTGGAGGCTTTTCCGTCATGCAGAGCTATCAAAATTGTTTTCAACCATTATAATTCACCCTTCGTATCACAATTTTCCCCGCGTTTGGTTTTTCTTTCGCCATAGTAATTGGTCCGATTGCAAGCCTTTTGTTGCGTGCTTCATATTTTCAAGGAGAATGCTGACTTCTTGAGAAGTAAATTTCTACGCTTTGACTCTGATTTTTCGGTCATTTTAACTTTTTTGCTGAATAACTAACAAAAGCTTATTTTAGGAACAGTATCGCCATAAAGAAACGATGGGACTTCACGATTTGCATGTGTAAGCGTTACCAACTTTGTTCTTTGGAAATGTTCAGCTCAGGAACGCCGAACCTGGTTACCCTACTGTGAGACTCCCCAAACTTAAACCAGCACTTAAGCCTTGCATAAGCGATGTCCGTAACTTACTAAAGCTTCGGCTTAAGCTTAAACTTCCTCCTTAGTGGAGGAAGAACGATGCTGAAACTGATCAGAAAGAGCAAAGCAGAACATTTTCATGACTGAAGACTTGCTAAGGGACACAATGGAAGGAATGATAAATGGGAGAAATTTTCCGGACAGAAGAGAATTCCAGATGTTATGCAATATTAAGATAAGCACAAAGGAAAGAAAGCAAAAGAGGGGAAACTTAACAAAACTGACTTGTAGTTTTGTCCAGAAAACTATGATTTGTTGTCTCTTCTGAAATACAATTCTACAATATTTTCTTTTTGTTTCATTTTTAACGTCCTTTAAAACATGTGAGGTCTACAGACAAACGATGAATGAAGCAACATTTATTAACGAATTTTTAAATGAACTCTAAAGAAATTTAAATTCGTTGATATTTATTTTCAAGAATCAGCAAACACTCGGGAAAAACACTAGATGAACAGGAGGGAGAAAAAGAAAAACTCGATACCTCGAAGTGGAATTTATCAAAATAACGCATTAGATTTAGTGTATTACCAGCATAGAACATAATGAATACCTTCTTATTATTATTCCTCATGGACTTCTTGTTTCCAATCAAATCTGGTTATTGGTCTTCCTATGTTCCTGAAACCTTTCGGTTTATGGTTAATTAAAATAGATGGCAGTGTATTTGAATCCATTCTTTTTGTGTGCTCATACCAATTAATTTGTAATTGTAATATTAAACATATTTAAATCATTCCTGATTTGTTCACTTATTTGTTTTCTATAAGAGTCGCTCATGCTAGGGAACGTAATAATCTTATCTCTGCTGCTTCGATCTCCTTTTATGTTTTATATATTTGTTTACTTATTATTAAAATCAATGCTCATCTTGTACGCGGTTTCAGCATCTGAAGAAGCAAAAGCTGTGCTCAAATGCAGCCCAGTCTATTATTTAAGTATATTTAAGTAATATATGTTATATATATTCTGTAAATGGAGAACATGAGTGGTGCTTTGTGGAATGAAAGGCAAAATTTGTAATCAGTATAAATAAAAACATTAGACTAAAGAGTTAAATGCAACGCAAGGTAATGAATATAAAAATAGAAATGCAGATAGTTTAGGCAAAACATGTTTCGGGCGATATTTCTGGATCATATGAACACCAGACCACATTATGACAGTGTACAACCGCAACGAACTTCCTTTGGTAAGGAATGGCCTTAATAGCGTAAGATAACATCAATCAGCTTCCTTTCATTCCTTAAAAACCTCAAATATGGAAGTGGCATTGATTATGCAACTGGCATTGTGGCTGAGTTGGAAACCCGCCTCTGACACCGAATGTTGTTGATGACTAAAGATGTTTCGTTTTGTGATTTTTATTAATGAAACATAGAACTTTCTACATACGTTTGAAACAAAAATTTTTAATTTTTTTCAATTAAAGCAACCAAAAATGTCTTATCCTTACTTTGTTCTTATGCACAATTTACGTATCTCCTAGTACGAGATTCTCGCTCCTTCCTTCGCTAATTGAATTTGATCTTTTCTTGATCCGTTTTTCATGGTTTCGGAGATGATTTGGAAAATTATAAGTGTTACCATGGTGACAAGTATTTGCCGTCTGGACTTTTTTCAATTTTTCGAAAAAAAAACATCTTACTGAGCTGCGTAAGCAATGTTCTTCTATCCTTGGCACGTAAAAGAAACAAAAGAAAGCAACAACAATACGTTAATGGAAGAAGCCTTGGTGTTTTATATGTACATCACAAACGCAAGAAGAACAAGATCCGCCACTGCAAAGTAAAAAAGGGAAGAGCACGCACAATGTGCCCATCAAGAAGAGAGACAAGCGCGGCTATTCCTCATTCACCCTCTACCACCTTCAAGAGGCTGGTTACGTCAAAATTGTGCGCAAGCAGACAGTCCAGTGTCAAATTATCTTGAAAGGCTGGACGAGTGCCTTCCTTCCGTGGCAGTGGAGTCCTCTGGAGACCGAGGAAAAGACGTGCTGGTTATACGTCAACATTATGTGTGGGCGAGGAGGCCTTTCGAGGTAATTCATCCTCAAGAGGAACAAATAGTAAGTAAGCGCGTGCACTGGGGCTCAGAAAGGTAACTTCGGGCTAGTTATGAACAACTTAACTTCAAAATCTGTCTGGAAAACCCAATAAAGCATGCGAATTTCTGAAAATGTACCCAGGAACGAATATCTTATACGCTATTTGCTTCCTTTATTTATTTATGCTTCGCCTTCGCTTGTCAAACTGAATACAAACATTTAATACTATCAAGGTTAGCTTTTGTGCATTCTGTGAAAAACGAAGGGTTCTGTAGATACAAAATACTATTTACATTGCTTTGAAAATAAAAGTCGCGGCAGCATAAGGTAGCATAGGTAGAGTGGACGTTCTGGTATATTAAAATAACTATCAGTTTTTTTCACATTATCTGTCGATCTTTTCTCAAACCATCTCCAGCGCGTGGAAGACCGTGCTGTCAGTCGAGTGTTTTCTGTGAACCGTTTAATTAAAAAAGTATTTTTGGAGTACCACACTGACATTACTGTTAATTTAAGGACTTTGAGAACGGAAGGTCCACTGTTCAAATCCCGCTAGGACTGTCCTCCGTTCGTCCTCATAACTGGCAAATGTAGGGGAGCTATCTTAAACTTTGGTGTGGAACATTTTCTTCCCAATTTTATTTTCCCAGTTTTAAATTAGTACATCACAGTGTCTACCATCTGTGGTGTGTGTGTGTGTGTGTGTGTGTGTGTGTGTGTGTGTGTGCAGTAAGAACAGGTATTACACACTTCTTTAATTGGAGTACACTGCATGTTCATGACTCTCATTTTCATTGCCGTAAGGTATATCTCTCGCAAAATTTAGAAAAAGTATAAACGATAAGCCGCTTCTGTGTAAGAGGCAATAAACGCAAACTTTTAACAAACCATGTGTCATGCTGCTTCTTTGTTAGTCTAGGCATAAATGCGGATGTGTCTTTGTTGCATGGGATGGGATCTGCAGTCGAAATAATCCTCATAAATCTGTGTGATCAGGAAAGAATAGCAACTTTTATCATTTATTTCAAGCGCCATATCGTTTGAACGTTTTCTAAATTTTTACTGGCTATACTCTCATGCTATGCTTAAGCATAGGAGAGCACAGCGGGAGAATCCAAGGCAGCGCCATCCAAAGATAAAGAATTTGTTATGCTTCCCATTTATTTTGATTTCTTTAAACTGGGCCTTCTTCCCAAAATAATAATACCGATATTTTCTGCATTCGGCTTATCCAATAAGACACGTTTATGTTTGTTTGAAAATACGATATAAACCAGACCGCAAGTTTAATATCTGATTGGAATATCGTATACGTGTTGTAATATCCAACAGCCAATGAAAAAATCAAATACGAAACTGTACTTTATTGTACTTTCTGGTCTTTTTCATTTTGAGTAATATACAGAGCGTCTCAAATTAATGTAATTACTCTTCGGGACACTATTTCTTAGTAACGAAATGAAACACAAACCTGTTTTGCTGTTTTATGATTCAGAAGGCAGTCGAAAGCATAGAAACACGTTCAACTCTTTATAAACAAACATGACGGTGCATTTATCCTTCAATGAACATAAGTGAGTACTGAAATGTTATTGAAAAGTGGAGAATGAGGTTCAACAAAATTGGAAGCTTGAATTTGGTACACCATCAACAAGGTTAACAATTACAAGAATCCGAGACAAGTTTGAGGTCGATGAAACGGTGCAAGATGTATTGAAAGGGTAGTGTGGGAGAAAGGGAAGTTCGTGCGTTTGCATACGTCTTTGTTGGGAGGATACTTTAAATATGTACTAGCTTTTAGGAATACCGCACAACAAAAATTTTATTTCTGTCTCATTGCGTTGCTGAGAAATAGTGTTTTGAAGAATGTTTACTTCATTTTGAGACACTTTGTATAACAACCTAATAAGTAAACAGAATTTATGAACCTCAAGAACCGTATGGTGTTTTTTTCATTGCGTTTCAAATTAATAGTTCAAGGATTATACTAATTCGTTAACTTCCTCTAATGTGGAAATCTGCTTTGTGTAGCAAATTGTTGGTTAATGTGTTAATCAAATAAGTACAAGTATTTTAATATCACTTGTTTAATGTTTACGCACCAGCAATATCACGTTTTGGTGTAGATTTCAAACCCTTAACGTATGCCCTTCACGCTGTTTTATAAATATGCGTTGAAGATGAACTGTTTTGAACGCTGAAATCCTGAATAACGCAATTCATTGGCATCATTCTTGATTTTATGCTAACAATGAAATTGAACTGCATTGGCACTAAGGTTTCGGAATATCCCTTTTCACCCTAGAAGAACATTTGTAACTTTCATTTGCTCCTCTCTGAATGTAAACATTCTTCGTGTTACGCGAGGCACCAACTCCGAGTTGCATGGTACTCCGTTCTTACGATCTTCAGAAAACACTGGCCTAATATCGCCCAGCTTCTCCCACCTGCTTGAGGAACGTTGTAAGGCATTAAATACTTTTGAAGTCACGTGTAGATAGCAATCATATTGCAGACGCATCATCTACATCAGAGGTGGCGAAAACGTGACTCGCGAGTTATTTTGACTCGCAGGCGCCGTTTCCTCTCTGCAACCGTCCGTTTATTTTCACATGCTGCTGAGTGACGCAGTGCGTGTTGCATATTTGGTGACTCGCGGAAGGAAGACTTTTTCGCCACCCTTGATCTACACTCTTACAAACTCTGCAGGTGGAACCTGAAGATTTCGCAGACTTTACCCCAAATTACTGCATTTGCACTTAGAAGCTGTATGGTATGTTTTGCTTTGGTGTGCAGTTTTCAGGTAACCCTAAGGTGGGTAGAACATCTTGACATAGAATAATTAACGTTTATCCAAAATGTGACGACAATTATAGTGGCTTAAAGGGAGACTAAATGGCAAACATTGCCAAACATTAAATTTCTAATTTTTAGTGCTATCTTACAATTGAAATTTCCTTTTTAATTCGACATATATTTTATAATTATATGCACAATGCTTACACTTTAAATCTGCTCTTAAAATAGTACTGCTTGTGCATTTTTTTACTGTGATTCGGCACCATTTCACAGAAAAAAAAACTAAGTCCTACACACTGAAGTAGTGTGACAAACTTTAGCGCATGATTTAGAGGAAGTTTTGCTCTTCAAGTTTGTACAGGCGTTAACTAAAACAGCTATGTGCTGAAGTCATGTGGCTCTTTTTCTTTTTTGCAAATATATACAAGTTTGTTTTCTGTATTTTTGCTTTGAACGGCTTTTTCTGTGAATATGGCATTTTACTATAAATGACCCGTTTTCTAAGAAAGTATTGAATATAGCTAAATTAAATCTTTCTATTAAAAAAGCAACCTCTTAAGTACTATTGTGGTTATTCAGCGTTAATAAATTGGCTGTTTATTTTTCTTAAATCTAATGTGATACATCCATATGACCTTCTCTACCCTCTGTCGCTTATTAGTGGGTGTACAAATTATTCTTACGAAAATTTATTTCCTTGTCTAGGTACTTCATTTTAATGGAGGTAAACTTTTTCGGAAATAGCTGTATTACATATTTCGTTAGAAATACAAAGAGGATAGCGATGGTCAAGTATTTAAGAACTGGACGCTATGTGCTGACTTAAATTCCATGATATCGCGAGAAACAATTGAATATCGAAAGGACTTGAAAAAAAGAATGACAAAATATTGAACAATTCGAACTATTAATAACGGATATCTCGGTAATGGTTGATTCCACAAAAACTGTTTGATATAAATTGTGTGTTTTAAAAAGATTTACATTTTTTGTATAGTACATTTTCGTCTATCGCTTAACATTTACCAGTTATACAAGATTATACAAAATTCCTTTCGAATGAAGAGATTGTACATTTTATTGTAATGTACAAGATGTAGATTTTATTTGTAATCTTTAATAAAATGTATTTATTCAAAATTGTAAGCTATTTTTAGAAAATAAAAAATTGCAAAAAATGCTCTACGTAAAGGGTAGTTGGAATGGGGTAGTTTTCCTGAAAATCCTCTGTTGCATCCTTGGAAGGTACTGAACCTAACGTTTTCGAGTTATGCTGTTCATAGACGCACACACACATATATATGCATATATACATATATATACAGATGTTTCTAACAATCTTTTTTGGGTCTCAGGGGCCTAAAACATGTATTTTCGGTGAAATCTCGGTATCGTTTTTGGGAGGAATGCAATACTTTCTCTACCTACTGTGTGCGTGAGAGAGAAAGCAAAAAGGTAGTGTTGATAAGTTTTATTGAAAGGTGCTATAATTAATGAAATAATATTATCTTCCTTAATAAACAAACTTAATGGATAAAATAATATTAGTGTACTTAGTGTACTACATTCTTTAAAAAGTAAGTCTGATATCTTAAATCGTTTCCGAGTAAATGGGTCATAAATTAGCAGATTTAATCTTTCCTCAACTACAGAGAAGCCTGAATCACTGAAAAACCAGAGCAATATCATAATTTTTATTACTTTGTCTGCATTTCAGCTTAAGAGTAATTAAGAACACAAGAAGTTTTCTGGACAATGCGTGCAGGATAAGGAAATGTCAGTATCTCAATACCCAATAGTATTAAAGCGACAAGGTAACGAATTATAAACTGACAAGGAATTGTATTTATATTAATACTGGATAATAAATGCTTTTAGAATCTCTGGTCACTGAGCCAATTGGATTATTTCGGCCATTAGCCAATTTCTCTAATAAAACGTCCGTTTTAAAATGCTGACACATATCAATTCTGGTGTATGTTTTGACAAGCATTTCTCGCAGATACTCTCTTTATCAAGGCTGCCAAAAATACATACCTTCTTTCTATACTTCCTCATTCCGTATTACTATTTCATGCTGTGAGCCATAAGGCCTAACGATTTTATTCAATGCTTTTCTGAAAACATGAAGCCTTAACTCCGGACCTTGTCCTGCCAGTCATAAAAAGGCCTTCGTTTGTGGTAAAAACCATCCTCAGTGCCTATCTAGCCTACCAGGATTACATTCTTATCAGCTTTCGTTGTTTATTTGCGTTAGCATGCTAAACTCATTCTGATTTCAGACAAATGCTTTTGGAGAATGTTCGTTAAATTGACATTCTGTGCATCTAAAAACTTCCTCCATTTAATGGTTTTGAGATTGTGAATTGGAATATTGAAGTATCAGTTTGTTCTCCACGGCTGAGTGATACTTTTCTACTACGTCGCCAAGTCGTGTTGAGGTTTTGTTTTCCATTTATTGAAATGTTTTATTTATACTTTATTACAAAGTTCAGAATACTTAAGGCCTGAAAATCATTTACCTTCGTTGTGTGTTCGCTGCAAGTGTGTTCGCTGCTTTATCTACCCAAATACTTAGATGATAAGTGATATTCATTATAAGTGAAGAGGGATTTAAATTGTTGCAATATGTGTACTCTCAGGTCGTCTCGTTATGTATCAGGATAGTTTATAAAGTGTTGAAAAGAAAACATTATTTGTAAACAGCCATACCTGTTTCATACTTGAATTGGAAGTGGCGGTTTATGTGTTCAGAATAGAATGCCGAGCTGTGATTTGAATGTCTTAATTTTAGGTTTATAACCGTAATATCCTTAAATTGTGCCCCTTCCTAAAAATTCATTTACGTGTTTAAATACATTAACGTATCTAACAAATGGAACAAAATGGAATGGCAACTTATCTGATATTTTTGTTTTCAGGTAGAACTCGAGCCGCGTGGATGGAGGAAGTCACCGCAGATCTATCAGTAAGAAAGACAGAGTATGTTTTATTCTATAATTTGTTTTAGTCTCTCGCTAAACACTCGCGTTTAATAAAACTAGAAAGACCCTATTTTAACAACTACAATGTTTTTGGAGAAAAAACATACGGAGCGTTATTTAATAATATGTTTGGAGCAAGGGTCTTTAGTAATGATATGAGCTTATTGGTTATAGTTGGTAACTAGCGTTCAGAAAGAAGCTTAGAATAATGTGAATTGTTTTTCATTAATTTTGAGAACATTAAGACCCAATAGAAATAAATCATCAAAAGCTGAATCTAATAAGATATGAAGGTCTGGAACGCGTATGATATGTAGAGGTATGCTGAATCCAGAATTTTTGGAATACATCTGGATACAATAATAAATTATATGCAGTTATCCATCCATGAAATTTTAGGTTTACATGGATGGCATGCAGGAACTATATATTAAGATTCTAAAAATGTATTGCAAAGAAAAATGACAAAAATGAAGTTTTGGTATGATTTAGCCATGAAATTTCTTGAACCAGAGAATTATATCGTTTACAGATATAAGGAAATTTATACAACTTTGCTGTTTTACAAAAACTGACCCAATAACAATGACTTATAAGGGTAAGTCAGAATAACACCGAACAATTTAAAGGAATGATTCAGAGGTTATCTTTGAGTATTTTCTTATAGAGAATGTATATCGTAAACTCTTTATCGGGCTAGAGGCCATTAACGTTTTTGAAACGCCGCTTCAGGTCAGATGAAATTCTGTCATATAGATCCCTGTTCCTTGCGGCATTGCAATATCCTTCGATTGGTTTTTCTTTGCATTTTGGAATATCGCTTGTGTTCGTTTTTAACATTGTTTATATCACCATTAACCTAAAAGGTGTGTGTTTTTATTTAAGTTGCAAGAATCCCGTCGCATATTATACAACACTTTATGACTTGTGTTTCCTACAAGAGGTATAGGTTATCAATCTAAGCTATATACTGAAGTGCTCTGTTACTGGAAAGACTTTCAATTCTACAGCCTATTATAAAAATTTTCTACTTACGCAGAACTAACAGACATTCATTACGTTTATGGAGCTGCTTGGGAAAATGTGAAAAGGGATTTTTATTCTGAGCTTTACCCAAGAAGACATTTGCCCCATCACAGCATCTTCACTGCCGCACATCAACGACTGAGAGAAAGAACAAGGACATCATTCGGGAGTCCAAAGAAATATAAGAACAGTGGCTCTAGAAGATGAGGTTCTTGATTCTCCCCAAAAGAACAAGAGCACCGTATCATCGAAGCCGAGTTGAAGCACTGGGGCCAGATGAATTTTCATCCCGACTACAGCTTTCCAGTGTTTCTTCATAAATACTTTGATCAACCAAGATTTTCCACAATCATTTGTAGACGGACGAAAAAGTTGTTACACGAGAGGGCACGTTTAACACACGTAACAGTCACATTTGGGCACAGGCAAATCCTAGAGTTTATAGTTACAAATCACTAACACCGTTTGCTGAAAACATTTGGGTTGGCATTGTGAATGACACACTTATAGGACCCCATTTACTACATCCACGTTTGACGAGCCATATTTACCTAGAGGTTTTGCAACTTATTTTGTCAGAACTTCCGGAAGTTGTTCCTTTAGAATTACGCCATTTAATGTGATTCCAAGGTAATGGGGCACCGATGACGTAAGGGATTTCCTAAGTGAAACGTATCCTGATCGCTGGATTGGTAGAGGAGCACCAAGTTATGGCCAGCGTGTTCACCAGATCTAACCGTTTTGGATGTTCTCTTTTGGGGACATGTCCAGACTCTTGTGTACGTGACACCGGTTAATACTGAAGAGGAGCTGATGGCTGGCATTTGATGCCTTTCGTGATATGCCAGATATATTTTAAATAACTCGGCAACCACTGCAGCGACGCTATCAACTATGCTCCGAAGTCCAAGACTGGCAGTTTGAACACCTTTTATAAACACTTATGCACACTTCTATTTTTGGTTTGTTCTTAGTTTAACATGTTTGAAGCCTTTTAAAACATATGTTTGCATCATTTAAAATTGGTTCAAGTTGTCTCAAGTAATTTATAGAATGGTGGAGAAATTTTGAGTAACAATAGAATTATTTGCATATATCATTGACAAAAATCTCTATTCGCAGCTGCAGATCGGTTAAAAAGTTTTGTCCTACTTCAGAGCAGTCTTTAGTGCCATATAATAAATTAAAGACTCACAAGTTATTAAGTCGGCCTAAAGAGTTTTGCATGTTTAAAGTTAAAGACACCAGCTACTCTTTTCCAAACTCTCCCAGTGTCTTGCAGCAAAAGGTGTGCAACTATCCCTTCGGCAGTTTCATCTAAGCCGACGCTGCGTTTCAAACATGTTAATGCTCTCTAGCTCGATAACAGTGCGTGTATGGGCAGACACTCCATAAAAGAAAATACTCAAATAGAACACCTGAATCGCCCCTTAAAGTCATTCGGTGTTATTCTGAGTCATCCTGTATATTAATTGAAAACTTAGCTCAGGGATTTTATGAAATAAGTTTGAATACCTTAAAGTTCTTAGCACTTAAAAATATAATTTTGTTTCGTGTATTCCAAACACTCTTTCACAAGATTACTCAAATACGGTAAAGCGTTCTGTTCACTTTATCGATAATTAGGCTTCACAGCTTGAACCGTTTTAAGGAATAATGAAATCCAACGTTTCGATAGATTTTCATCAAGAAGGGGCTAATCATTTAGGAGGGAGATGAAACTCTCTAGAAACTTTGGATATTTTAACTGTGAACATTACAAAAAGTTAAACAATTTTCGAGGAAAAGTACAAGTGTTGTAAAATGTAGTTTAAAGATAACTTAAGACGTATGAGCTACCTTAAAGTTCGGGGAGAGTTATCATTAGCTGCATCTTCTGGTGTCTTAAAATTTCTACGCGAATGTTTCAGAGAACGCAGAGTATTACAAAACTTACTCCTCCAAGAATTTCAAATATGCATATAATACAAGGTATAGTGGATTTCAGAAAAATAATTTAAACACGCGTACATTCCACTTAAGTGATATTTTCAAGCGTCCAGCAAAGCATATGATATGTTATGAATAAAAAGGAATCATCGAACTTGTTTTAATAATAGTAATTTTAATTTTTGTTGTTTTATACTTGCTGGTTCCGTTAACATGTTTTTTCAAATTGTTTTAACATTTGCCAAAAATTTGTAAATGTTTAGTAAGATAAATTTAGAATACGTACACTAGAAACTCTACAAAAGCATTTAAGCATGCACTTATAAGAAAGCTTTCCAACAGCCATGTAGTTCTTTCGCAGGTCTTTATAATGAAACAATAAAATTACATTTGGTTATTTAATTTATGCCATATGTATCAATATAATATTTTTTCAATATGATTTTTATTTATATACGATAATATTACGTGCAACTCAAATTCATAGCTTCCTCAAAACAAATGCTTGGCAATTCATCAGGAGTCAATATAGAAAGATTTAAAAATACATATTATATTTATAGCAGTCTCATACATAAATTAACTACCTTAAATCCATTAAAAATCCTACTGATTTCCAATTGCACGTACGTACTACAAATCTGTGTAAAGAGTTATTATAATATCAGAAATGGAAACTAAAACCTCTAATGACAGTCTCTACAGTACAATGAACTAATTACCTGCTTTACATACTTCTGTGTAGCGAAGTTGCGAATCTGATCTCTATGCAGTAGAACATCATTCAGTTGATAATAAATTCACAATTACCCTAAAATTCAGAAATGGCAGGTAGAATGACATGGTGATAGAAAAGTAAACATTAGAAAACAAGATTGCTTACTTCGCGAGTCAATACAAAGACAAACATTATTCGGCTGCTACGTGAGGGCATAACAAATACAAACCCCGGCCATTCTAAATGTTAGCACTTATGATACAAACTTCACAAAGGTTGATCAAATGAGGGTAACATGATGTTTAATTAATTGCTGAAATTAACCATGGATTAAATTAATTGATATGTGTTTTTGGGAGAACACATTTTTCAGTGTTTTCAGATAAATAATGAACTGCGTAAAATTGTTGAAAGTTTATTTCATCCTATTTGTCAGATAAAATAAACGTAACTTAGGTTTCATCGTTAAGAAAATATTTTGAATATTCATTTTCAGCCAGATATTTCTAAGATTTGAGTATTATGTAAATTGAATGAAATTCATTGATCTTTTACAAATTAAATTGAAAGAAAGACACTAGGAATAAGAATTAATTTTTTTCCTTAATGCCTGCTAATTTTCTGCATATGACCAGTAGTCAGATTTTCTCTTTTATATTTCTTCCAGAATTTGATGATCCACAAATGATAAACATTTGGTATAATTTATTGAAGGAATGAATGTGAGAATAAATTCTTCAATTATTGTAATACAATTATTAGAGTGAAAATTATTAATGACGATAAAATTAGTTATATTAATTTCTTCTTCAGTAATTTTATATTGAGAAAAGTGGGCTCAAACAACATCATTGTCATCTGTGTGTTATGTAAAACTTTACATAAAATTAATTATTGTAGGAGACAGTTCTGTATGTTAAATAATTAAAGTTTTTAATGTACATAGGCAACAGTTTTTGACTATTTTTATATTTTTAGAAAGTCTAAAATATAACTGTAGTAATACCTTTTTTAATCCTTACGTGTCATGTTTACTCGATATTTATCTTTATACGCAGTTAAATATCAACGTAGGACTTTGGGTTTATTTGAAAATCTCTCAAAGAATACTTAGCATGGACGTATTTCCATGTGTTAGATTTTGCTTTATTATAATTAACAGATTATATCAACGTCTTGTCCTTCCCGAGGTAGCGGGTTCAAATCCGGCGGAAGTCAATGGATTGTTTCGTGCGTAAAAGTCCTTAAATAGCTTCCTTCGGAAGGGAAGTAAAGCGGTGGTACCGTGTAGATTTACAGCACGTGAAATAACCTCAAGCCTGATAAAGGGGCCTCTGAGCAAAATTTCCCGTCTTTCACGTTCAATATAGAATGGGATGCTAAGAACCAAGGCAATTAAAACGTGTCCATAAACAAAACTCAATTTAATTTAACTTCTTTAAAACAAAGGGTTCACACATCTTTATTTGTTTAAACAGCAAAGATTAAAAAAGTAAGGTTAAGTTAGTCCATTTTAAAATTTGTTTTAAAGACAGACATTCATTAAATCAAATCAAATAAATAATGAAATGTATACAGTGATGGTATCAAGTGTTTATATTTTATAACCTTACTTTTCCTGAATGTGATAAAAAATGCAAATAGCTTAAACTAATTGTTATTACTTTTAAAGAGTATTAAATTACTGCCTCATAATTAGAAAATAAATAGCAAACTGTAGAGAAACCGAATGTTCAAGTCTGTTGCTAGATTGTTTACTTAGGTAGTAATTACCTCAATGACAGATTTTTGCTTTTATTTCTATGCTCCAATATTTTTTTTAATTAATCTGCTTCTTTCCATGCACGTCTCATTTTTGGAAATGACACCTTGTGTAGCTATATAAACTTTTTGATAAAGGCTTACCAAAACACACAAGTACACATTTACAAACAAACCATTCATCAGAGGTTGATTTCTAGCGCTTCTTATAAGACAGAATTACGATTGCATTAAAAGTTTGGAACCAACGATGCATTTCAAAACTGCAACACTATCAGAGGAAGAAATGCGAATAGAATTTTATACATTTGCTCTTGGTAGTTCAAAGAATAGCCGTATATACAAAAAGTAACATGCAATACTTTATCCTTTCATTGAAAGGTAGAATAAGGTGGAAAGCCGAGGAAAGTGAAGTAATAATTTCCTCCATAGGAATTGAGGTAAAGACGTGTACGGAAGCAAGCTCTTTTCTAGCGAGCAAATCACAGACTTCAATAACAAAGAATCTTAAGTTGTATTAAGTACATATATCATTGCATTAAATACGTTACTCATGTAATGAACACAATGACTGATGTTAAAGTTATTATTTGAATTTGTATTTCAATAAATTCCTCTTTGATCTTCAAATCTTCAATTAGGAACGCAAAAAGCTATTACAGAGGACCATATTATCTGAACCGATTTGATTCTTAGTTTTCTCCTAGCCACTTGCTCAAAGAAGGGAGGTTTTAACGTTCAGAAAAGGTTTTTCCTCTTAAGTTGTGCCTGAGAGAAAATGTATAAAAATGAAAGAAAGAAACCATTTCAGCCTACAAAGATATGTAACTGGCCACAAAGATCCTGAATAGAGGTACCCTACATATACTAAAGTTTTCACAACAATAAATGTTACGAAAAATAGAGATATGTATAATGCACTTTAAGAGTTTAGCATGACTAAGAATAATTTCTTGCGGTATTCTGTAAGGAAAGTTGATTTGTTTTAAAATACTCCATGAAAATTGTATGAAATCTTTTCAACTACTAAATAACTCTCACAGACCATTTTTTGGAACTGAAGTTATATTTAGAACTAAAATATGGCATACTTGGTTCAAATACACACTTTTTCTTTCTGGACCTCAAGAGCTTGTTCAATTCAGGATCCAAAATCAAAACCCTCTTCAGGTAACGATTAATTGGGAAGAAGATCTCTTCTGAAGATCCCCAAGAGGAAAGCAGTTAACTTTTTGATACACTTCACATTTGAAAGATCTACATAGATGCCAGCAGTGATCTAACTTGATAATGGATGCTTCTTCGAAGCATTTTTCCCATGACGAAAAATCAGCAATAGTTTCAATCCCGCCCCATCCAGAACCGAGGAATGGAATTTCTGACATGGATGGGTCTCACCCGCAGATTTCAGTTGAACTGTTAATTGCTTTGATGGTATTTCTCTTCCATTCTTTATCAAAATGTTCGCGTTTAGGTATTTCCATGAATAATCAGGCATTTTCCTTGTAGTGATTGAGAGTCATTCTGTTAAAAGCTTGGTTTCTTAACATCTTATAGATCATTCAGCATTTCCATCTCCTCGAATGTTTGGTTACTGATAGTCTACAAAATTCGGGCTGTTGAAGAAATCTGAGCTTCCCATTGACTTCAGAAGTTAAAAGATGTGACGCTGTAGCCACTAGACCAAAGTGTAAGCTTTGCACATTCACGAAAACTTTATGCATTGCTGGGCTATCCATAGAACCTCTAAAGGAAAACTGTATTCGGTGTAGTAATTTATAGTAACTGTGAATGTGAGCTACCTAAGAATCTTTCCCAGATGTTAAAGAGTTGCACTTTAAGATATTACTAGAGATTCTCAGGAATTAACTAAAGTAACAGTACTCTGCAACATTAACGCTTAATTTTGATCTGTTCGTGAATAAATATCCATATATTGCACAACTACAAAAGGTTGTACTAAATGAATATTCTGTTTTACTTTGGATTGTTTTCCACTTGACTTGACGATTAGGGCAAAATGAAAAGATGCAGACATTAAAAATAATTATCACACAGAGGAGTCGCCCACTAAGAACTTGCATCTTGACCTCGTTGTTTGAAGTTATTTCCGTGGATGGAGAAGTTTGGCTAAACTTGTCTTCTAAAATAAGATCCCCATATTTCCTCTTATAGATTCTTAAGTACTGCTTTTAAAATTTTTAAAAATGTAATTAATTCCATTGATCCTTCTAAACACAAACACTCTTATAATTTCAGAAAATAAGGAAAAATGGCTTTGGAATTCTAAATAAAAATATTCTGTGATTATTGCTAAAATTCACACTACCTGAAAATTCACTTTATTACTATTCATGTTTGTTGTTTATATTTTATGAGGCTGTACAAAGATATAGGGGCTTTCAAAGATCACTTCTTATGTTAACGTATTTGCAGTTGCTATGAACTAAACAAAAGCATCACTTTCTTGGCCAAAGAGTCAGACTTAGTTTTCGCAAAAACTTAATATGTCGGAGTTACTTTAATCCATGTTGCATTATTGTTTCGGTGACGCTATTCATGACATTTTCTCGAGGTTCTTGGAGTTATTCCAAATTATTACTAGGGATAACACACTGCTGCCGCAAAAGAAAGAAACAAAAAAACAACTAATCCTTTATTGTAACCCAACAACCGAAAGTCATAGATTGAGATCTATGGACTTCTGAAAGTTGTAGAGAAAATGTGCCTTCTAATGGCATTATTACCGGCTTTTGTAACGCCAAAGTCTACAAATATAATTCTTTTTATTTTTCTAAAATATTGAGAAATAATTCTTTTGCCTTTTATTAATACATTAGTTCAAAAGTATTTAACATTTAATACTGGATCCAATGGGGTGAATTTATGGAACATATGAGTGAAAGATAAGTAAAAAATAAAATCATATTAACTGTGCAACACAATCAGCATTTTTTCCTAATTGGAATATTATTAGACTTAATAAATTCTCTGTGTGAAGTAAGTTTAATAATACTGCATCGCCTTCTCAGTTTGTACCGAACGTTTTGCAGATAAAAACTGCAGTAAATATTAGTGATACGGAATGAATGTTTTGTTATGTATCTTTTCTGTACGCCAGGCTGTCTATCCTGAAGAAAAGGGTTCTTCGGTCAAAGTATCAAATATCATATTTATGGCTTCAGTTAATTAGAATTATATATTTTTTGTGAAACCAAGACCTGAAGGAGAGTCCCACAATTTCTCTCATTATTTTCAATATACCTTCATTCAAAGATTCGCTATTAATCTTATCCCAGTTTGTCCTTTTGTTACTGCATTATTATGTTTTCAAGTAAAGTTAATGATTATTTCCTTTTATATTTGAGTGATTCCACACCAAAGTCACTGTAGTATTTTTTAAAGCAGGAAGAATAAAATCTTATTCCTTGAGTTTTCTCTAAAGTACTTATAAATGCTTTTCATTTTTATGGATGTTAAATAACTAAGTAACCATTAATGGGAGAGCAAACTTTCTGATAATGCACCATTTAAGGTCCCCTTAAAATATTGCATATTTAGAAAATATACAACTTTATGCGGTATTTGTGTATGGTGATGGGACTGCATAACTAAAACACTAAAGACATACGAGTATAATTACCAAAAGTCTTATTTAATCTTGCCATTAAGTATTCAAAGCAAAGACTTTTCAAGGAACCCCCCTCCAACAATGCTTACACAAAAAAGGTCGCTCTAACTTGCTTTCTGACCAACACGAGTGGTGGAGATCGTTGCGTTGACTAGTGAACTGGAGTTTTTCTTCTTTCGCTGTTTGTCCTCCTCGTATGTAGGACTTGCACCTCCAGGACTTACAAGCTGATGCCTGGAGTCAGAGGCCTGTCGAGGAACAGACACTTTGGATCAAATAGAATATCCAGGATGGGTGATCAGCCCGATGCCTGGTATGAGCGCGAAGAAGTAGGTGAAATGAAATGATGGTGAAATGGATAAAAGGAAAGGTGGTGATTGAGCATTTGGTGAATAAATGGCAGGAGAAACCGGAGAAACTCCGCCCAGACGCCGCTTTGTCCACCACAAATCCCATATGCGGATCCCTAGGATTAAATCCGAACCGCCTTGGTGAGAGGCGAGCGTTTCTAACTATTCGGTCACGGCATCGCCTTGTGAAAGGGAGTTCCCCGGTTCAAATCCTCCCAAGACTGTCCTCCTTGACGAGTTTTCTCCTGGTTTTCCTTAGTCCTCATAACTGGCAAATACCTAGGAGGCAATCTGAACTTAGATAACATTCTAAAAATGTTTGTTTTCCCAATAATATTTAATTTTACGTATTAGAATCCACCGCCTGTGGTGCTGTAATGTAATTTTCTACTTTCTCAAAAACAGCTCTAATCATTTTAATTTCAATATAGTTCCCAATATTTGACGTGACAAACAAATGGAAATCAGTCAAACAGCAGGGAAATTCTCTTCATGCTTGTTGAATTTTATAAAGGAAAGCATAAAAGTAGCATAACAGCCTGCTGCTGTAAAAAAGAATAGTTAATAGCTGTTATATTATGTCAACTACTTTGTAACATCAAATTTTGTACCTTTAAATATGCCGAGATTTCAGCCCAGTGCATTTTGTAACGTCCTGTATACATAATTTTATTCCTCATAGGTCTATAAGCAATTGCCTTTTGATTCGGCTTCCTGCCTATAATGTTGTTATTCAGAAACAGTTATATGTGGCCTTTGCACTCGGATGTATTTTTTCTCTCTTTCCATCCTTCCTTTTCTTTCCGTACGTTCTTACCTCCTATGGTCGTAGATTCTTTTATGTATTTTTTATGGTTCATGATCGAAATTCACTGATATATTTTCATGGCAGTATAAATAACATAGGTCACGCATATCCATCGTTGTCAATTGATATTAAAAGCCACTCGGATGTAAATGCCATCGAAAGAACTTTGGCGTAACCCTGCGGTTGTGGAAAACATCATTGCTTTACGAAATTGCTAGTTTCCATGTACACAGACCTTATAAAATGCACCAAAACGTGCATAAAATGCTTCGAATGTTAATGCACAATGTTGATATTCAAAAACAACGCCTGGCTGCACACACCACAGTAATCACATTAGTACGGAGGCCGGACGGTCGAGTCTGGCGGACAGGGGAGAGGCGACGGCCGGGACTCGGGATGCCGAGCGTTCGGAGTGTGTCGGAGCGCATAGTTGATGTTGCGGACGGCCAGACTCCGCCCCCGGTGTTGCGCCGCGACGCTCCCTGGCATGGCGGCCCGTCCTAGAGGCGGGACCTTGCCACCCCCCGTCTCCAATAGATGTCAATCGCTATCGATAATCCAATTCCACACTACAGTAATAAACTAATTCGATATTGGAATAAATAACGTATTTCGATATACGCTACGCTGCTCTCTTCTTTTAGGCGTTAGTGTGAAGTGAACCGTAAAGAAAAATAAGTCTCTGTATTTATACAGGCCACAACATCACAGTAAACTAGTTACACGTGTTTATATAATCTAATAGGAATAACAGGACTTTTTAATTGCTAGCTTTAATTATAAGACCGATAATATTGCCAACAAACAAAGGACTATCGGGATCATTCCCTCATTATAGGATATTAACTTTTGAACACTGTTTGTTCTTAACACCTCACACTGTTTTGGAATCCTTTACGATAATGGAGAAACATTTGAATAAACACAGGGAGAAGATACATGCACAAAGAACTGCCCCGAAATCGAAACAGAAGATATAAATATGTCCTGGCTGTGCAGCCCTGTATGAGCGCTGGCCTTCCTCATCTCTATTTCTTACCAACTTCTTCCAATTTATTTTCCCAAGGGTTAAACAGTCCTCTGCTATCCCATCCCCACATTGGTCTTCCTCTTCCTCCGTTCCATTCTCTGTTTTTGCAGTGAACAATCGTCTTATCAGGCAATTTTCTCATTCTCGTCGCATCAATTGATTTTGATACAACTTACTGTATCTCTTTCTTTACACAAGTTGTATATATAATTAGATATCTCCGTCTCCTTACTCCCCAAACTGCTCCAAAGGTTTACCTGAAGATTCTTCTCTCAAATACGTCTAATCTTTCTTTATCGGTTTTATTCGGCGTCCATGTTTCTGAAGCCTATGTTATGACTGGTCTTATCTAATTTAGCTTTTCTTGAAATTCTATACCATTTCATATATCTTTTAAACCCACATTAGCACTTATTCGCCTCTAGAATTCCTTTTGTAATTTCTTTACTGGTGTTATTCTGGCAATTATTAACTTCTGATCGCAAATTAATAAAGCTAGACACTATCAAAGGTTGTTTTTGCAACCTTTTGTATGTTTTAACAAGCATATATTTTATTTTGTCCTCATTTATCCTTAAGTGCATCCTCTTTGCAGCCTTTGCTAGTTTAATGATTTCTTCTTCCACAGCTGCCTATGTCCTTGCCACTATGCAGATGTCATCAGCATATTCTGGGATTTGTATGCATTTAATGAATACTTATTATAACTTCAAAAACTTTATTGTGTATTAAATAAAACTAAACTACATTTATACAAAGCTTTATAGTTCTTAGATAACCCCCTGTTGTCTCAAAATGAAATATATAAGGACTTTATTTCTAGGGATTCACTTCATAATTTCCTGCATTAGCACTGAAGAAACTGGCTTTAGTTTTTTTCAATTGAATCAGAAGATACAAATATCAAATATGACATAATAATATTTTTTCAATGTCCATAATATCAATTCTACAGGATAGACCACAATAGTGTGCAAAATCGTCGCACAGTTGACGAAGAGCAACCTGGAATCCTGGAAAACTGCATGAACATGTGAAATAGTACGGTTCATTTTATTACCTTTATGCAAAGTATGAATGATATTGGCTGTTTATACGTTATTACGGTGTTAAAATATGTTTTCTATAGATATGGAATGTATAGGAACCTTCTGCAGTGGTCTGTAACTTTACAAGGGAAAGAGCAATACTCTAATATAATCGACAATGACTGAAGAAGGCACTAAATCATACTAAGAACCCCCATATAAATCAATTAAATAACTCCACAGCGTTATAATTCACACTTTGCCCATTAAAATGGTGGGAAATTATGGTTTTGACAATATAAATGTACAATCGCCCTTAGGAAAGTCATAATTTTCATAAAGGTGGCAAGTAATCATGTTTTGTTTTAATTCCCTACTCCAGCTACTCCCAAAATCAAACTATATAGGCTACCACATTTAACCTAATTTGTATACGCATACAGAAAATGTTTTACAGAAATAAGAAGCATTTTTGTCTCCTGCAAAATTTACTTTCTGTTATATAACGCCGATTCAATTGCATTCTAATCTGTAGCTCACAATATTCCTTATTATGACGCAACAAAGTTCAGGTTACCTTGAGGATACTGGTAAATAAGTCATAGTTACAAATAAACAGCTACGAAGCAATAATTTTGTATCAGTATATCTTAAAATCTGTTAAAATGAATGGCTTTTATTCACTGAAAGAGAAGTATAACTGTCTTCCTGCGTTAAAACAGGAACTCAAATACACAAATTACAGGAAGATCAGTTGAGATGATGACCGACTCCCTCTACTATCGCGGCCTTAGCCCGAGTCCTATCTACAAGTGAGTCTAAAATCACCGAAGGCCAATATAAACAGCATGTATATTAAACTAGTAAATAAACTAATAATTTAAAATAACAAAGGTATTCTGGAAACCAAGCATAGGTGCAGGACACAAAAAAGAATATTTTTTACTTCTTCAAAAATTACTTTTATAAATCATGCCTAGAGGCGTGCTGTCTCTACAGTTAAAAATAAAGGAGCCCGTTTTAAAGTGCATTAGTTATTTTAAAATTATGGCAGAGCAAATTTGAAATCAGTGACATTGTGTTGTTTCTAGACAATGAAGCTATTTACTGTATCAAACTTCTACAAGAGTGTTCCATAAACTGTGATTTGTGACTACTTCTACGTGAAAATTGTAACACAAGAAAGGCTATAACTAAAAGAGTATAATTCTTGTTCTAGTATCAAAATAAACACTTAAACACTACGATCCCAGTGGTTACTGCAATAGGTACAATTTTTTTATTTTGGCAAGATAGGACCTTCCAACTCCTTTTAACTGTTTGGAATTAAATGTTTATCTAGAAGAAGAAGAACAATTCCCAAGAAAGAAATACTTATAATCGAAGCTTTCTCTACTAAAACAATAAACAGGAAGTATAAGCTTTGGACACATTTTCTTATAATATTTCATACATCGTTCATATTTTATTACACGAGTATAAGTTGAAGATAATGATGACTTCCAATTCATCGTCAATTTTAGAAACAGCTATTGGTTTTCACTTTTTACTGGTGCTGGGTTTATTAAAAGCATAATGAGTGTACATAATACTAAACAGTTAATCACCATAACATATTTTCTATTACGAGATGTATAGGACGTCAAATAACCAAATTAGCAATTGATACAGAGTTTATAAAAATATAAGTTGAGATTTCTTGACTCAAACTCAAGTAAGCACTTCCTTGTAAATACTTCAAGCAAATTGTTGGAAAATTCTCCTTATCAAGAGAGATTCAAGCCGCAGACTACTTGGATGTTCAGCAATTCTTGCGAGTGCTCTTACCAATTGAACTAGCATGGCCTCATCCCTAAACGTAACCATGTCCCTCTTTCACCTCATTCCTATCACTTCATGCAGTTGTTTTTGAACAAATTTGATGACATAATACAGTTGTAGATAAAATAGCATTTTTATTAGCTGGTCTGGTACAGAAGATGTAGAATGTATATTCTATTTTAATAAATACAGCAAATCAATCTTAAGATCTATAGATCCTTGCATTTTGTTCATCAATCATGATCGCTTTTCTTTTTCTTTCTGCACACGTTTAAAGCATTCTTTAATTAAAATATTGTCCAAACTTTTGGAATAGGGAGTGAACGCTGCCTTATTTCTTTTTTCGTAATAAACGCCGTGCTACCATTTCTAAGACAAAACGTTTCACCTTATAACGTATGGACTACCGCTAATAAATAATATCTTCAAGTATCTATATAGCTCACCGATACTGAATGCGATTTGCAGACAGCAACCTTATAGATGTCATATAGATGAAAACCAGTTAGAAGAAGGGTGACCTGGATGGTAAGCGAACCAGCGTCCCCTTATGCTGCAGGAGTTTGCTGCAGCATCTTGCAAACTGAAGAGGGGTTGCTGCTGACCCGGCTTCTATTCCCGTCGATGCACTGTTGTCAGATCTCTGTGTTTCGTCCCTCAGAAGTGACACATTAAGCACTAGTTAAACTTCTATTTACATCTTATGATTTTCTTTATACGACTTTCAGATATATAAAGACAATCTTTTCTCTAGTTGTTAATTAAATTTAAATATATTGCTTTAGATTCGGAAGGAACTTACTTACACTGCTGGTTTCATTAATAAAATAAATAATACAACTAACTACAACATTTTTAATATATATTAAACCTTTTCCAAGTGATAATATTGCTGGTTAAAAGATCCACATTACTTTTAATTAAGTGGCTTTAATTGTTAATGGTCCATTAAAAATTACATTTCGTAGAATAGCTCTTCGGAAGGAAATTAAAAAATAATTTTAAAATTAATAAATATATCAAATGAATTAATAACTTTATTTATACATAAGTTTAACAAACCTTATCCTTTCAAGATGTAAGTTTATTCTCTATAAATCATATTCACCGACATGATTTTGCCCTATCTTTATAATGATAAATTCCAGGACGTTGATGGTCCCAAACGTCACAGTTAGAAGGTGAAAATGTTAGTGCATATTTTAATTGTACGTATGAAACAAGTGGGAACTTTAGGGAGGCTCCAAAGTTGTTAAACTATTATACATATTTTAACTGGTCACTGCATTAGAACATAAAAGCTTATTATTTGTTTATTTTGAAAACTAAATATCACAGAAGTAAACTCCTTTGTTAAAAGTTGTTCACGTAAAAATCTTAATCTTGCATCTAACATACAAAGCTAATATAATGGTTGTAGACTTTAAAGATTAATTTAATAAGAAAATTGATTTATAGTTTTATAAATCTAAGCAAATACCTTAATGAACCTTCTCATTAACACTTATAATTGTATTTATTCTACAAATTATTCATTCAGAACTCTACTCCTCTAAGAGTCTTTTGTTAATCGTGATACTTCATCAGAAATTGTTCCAGTACACTTTTACTTCAGTGACACAGAAGGCTGAGATGACAATCAACTGCGTATAATTTTATATACGCTAGCGTTGATATTAAATGCTCCTTGCATGAGTCGTAAGAAGTAAAAGAACGGTCACTTAATATTTTAAACTTTATCGGTTGCAATTTTGGAATATATAAGCGAATAAATATTTCTGAAATGTTTAGTGCTATGGATATTTCTATTTCTCATAAAAAGTCTATTTTAACATGAACTACATTCTCCTGTAGGTGGTTTCTGGCTAGATTTTGTATTTCCCACTAACAGAATAATCTAATACAGCAAAGATGACTACATAAGCTATTTAAACAAAATTTAAGATATACCTCTTATTTTTCTTGCCAAAGTGTCAAACATATGATATGTTAATCAAAATTGTTATACACATTTTTCATAAAATACAAAAATAAGAAAAGTCTTCACTTTCTAAGAACTTTTGCGTTGAGTAGATTTTTCTAAAAATATTTGCTTTGCATCCTTGGAAATGCCTTACTTAAGCATGCAATTTGGTTTCTGGTTGATCTTTTACTTCTTACTTGACAAACAGAGAGACGCACGAACATTTGGGGAAGGTGAACGAATCACAGGACTAGGTATATTCGGTGTCATCGATTAATACATATTTGAAATACACAACTTCCTCTACCTCAGATAAACTGCATAAAACTTCACTACGTGAAATTATGACGAATAAGGATGAATCCGCGTACTCCAGACATAGGCAGAGGGGCATAAATTTCAAATTATCAAAACAATGTGCTTTATAAATGTACCTTTTCCAAAAATATTGAGTGCATTTTTAGGGATCATCAGATGCAAAGCTTTATAATGCTGGAATATTAAAATGCCTTATCAAATCGAGTTGGAGATGTTGCTTTATTGATAATGCAGGCAAAGTGCAACAATGTGGTTTTCAGAAATTGAAATATATTTATTATTTTCTTAAAAACTGGTTTAAACCTTTTTGATAAAACATCAAACGTTAGACATACCAATATTATCTCGAGTTTATGTAAATAACCCATGATTTATGTAAATAACCCTATTAATGTTCGTAACAACGTGACTGTGGAAATTACATACAGCAACGTGGTTCCTGGAAGCAGAATTACCCAAAACTTACGAAAACTATAATATCAGCAGTTGGAAATTAAATCCGCATTTAATTAATTTTTAAAATAGGAGTTTACAGTTTATAGCTTCATTTTAAAGTCATTGAATGAAATAAATCGCAGGCTAATGGTAAAGCGTATCTGTTCCATCGAAGATATAAATAACTGTAGCTCGAAGCTCGGACCCTACAGAACTTTACTTGTCCTCATTTATATAATATATTCAAACGGTCAAAGGGTCGAAACCCAGGGTTGCTTGATGGCACATAAAGGAAGAGAGGAAAAAAATATCCGTTGGGTTCGATCCTGGTACTCCACGTGCAAGAGACCTCCCTAATATCAATGTTCACTTCTGTCCACGAACCGGTTCCCCGCTACTAAGAAGTGAATGGTTAAGGGGTTAGTATGCTCGTGGCTCATATACTTAATGGTACCAACTGGTTTTGATCCCAGGTCATCTTGCACATCAGATTTATTTGTCAGTAAATGACATAACGTGTGTAAAATGTTAAGCGAAATAGTGCATTTTCTAAAGATCAAGTCAATGTTCGGTGACTTCCTGCGGAAGTGTGCTATCCGAAAATGTTGAGATTAGCCTGAAAGGTTTTCATGAACCAAGAAACGAGTGCGTGTGCTTGTGTATGCGAATTTCTGGCAACTGTAGTGGATTCTTCCTTCATCAGGATACATAACACATCGCAATAATATGAGTTTGTGAAACTAGCCTGTGACTGTTGTAAGTGGAGAAGTAAACACTTAACTCCGTAGGTGTTACTATTTTACTTCCCCTACAACATGCTTATACTTTCTCCGAAAATACATGATTTTAGGTCTCCTGTACTACAGTGTTGTAGTGTGTGTGTGTGTGTGTGTGTGTGTGTGTGTGTGTGTGCAACTCAAAACTAAATTTCGAAAACATAGTACTTCAGTGTCTTTCAAAGATGCTACAGTAAGATTTTCAAGAAAATACCCCACCCTTAAGCCATTTTTAACTGGAACATTTTCATTATTTTTGTCTTTCTCACATTTACTTCTAATAATTTTCATTTACATAAGTTTAATATACTGACGTTAATTCTATATATTGAGTTTTCTTTGAATTGCCCTTGAAGTCTCCTATATTGTTTTAATTTTTTATAATTTTTATAAATAGAAAATCTTAGAATTTAGACAAATATTTACTACATGGAAGATATACAGCTTATTTTGTGTCAAATATATCTTTTGAAGCGTTAGCCTTGCTTGAAAGTTTGGGATTCTTGTATTTTCCTCCTTTTCTTTTCTTTCCATTGCAAGAGCTTATTATCACAAATATTTGGGTGATTCTTTTTCCGTATTTACACTTGCTACCAATTTGAAATAAATTCTAGTACAGAATATATCGTTACGTAGTGAGGTTACAATAATAAATTTTTATATGAATAGTATAATATATAACCAATATATGTTAATTTTTAATTGATAAGTTTTCATTTCATTCATCTTGTGAATGTAACACATCAAATGTTTTGTCAATTTTTAAGTTTTGTGGGCAAAGTAATAGGTTATTGTGCGTATCAAAATAAAGCTCACTCAGAAATATATGTTTATATGACAAGCGATATAATAAATATTCTTTATTGATACTAATAAGAAATAATAATAATAATAATAAACCTGAAATATCAGTGAGGTTTGCCGATAATTAAATTTGGGAGAACCGATTTAAAACTTGTTTTACTACATGTTATGCAATCTTTCCCAGTGCGGGTGTGAAAAACATATATATATTTTGTTTTACTTACTCTACCCTTAATTATTTCAGAGCAGCATTGCATTTCCTAAAAAATTCGATGTCATAGTTTCAAACATATGAATACTTTGCGGTTCTTTGAAAAAAATAATGATAATTTCAGAAAATCCTCCGTGTCCATGTGCATTTCCTGCTGTGAAAACTATAACCCAAAAACGAAACGTCGAAGAGAGATCAAAGTTCATGTATAAACACCTCTTGTGAAGATTTTCTCAAAACATTACCCACATTTCAAAGTAAAACTTGACACCGCTTAATAATCGTTAACAAATTGGTTAAAATTAACAATTTTAATTAAAATAAACAATTTTAATTAAAATAACAACAATCAGAAATTTTGAAAAGAATGCATACAGTGTATATATTCATTCTAACCTTTTAACCTCATGTAACGAAGAAAATATAGGAAAAATATATACTTCATAAAATTATCACTTTAGGTTAAATAAGAACTTCGGTAGCAATAAACATTTCCAGAATATTCCAAATTTTTCGTTTAAATGCTCTAAGCAGTAAACTTTGATATGATAAATGTCACGTTGGCTGCATGAATTTATGGATAGTATAAGATAACAAGAGTATCTTTTAAATACTTAATATTCGTCTCAGGGTGTACGTAAACAAAATTGTACAGTGCTAATTAAGAATTAAATGGAAAATCAAATCTGCTACCATATATGGATAGAAAAAATATGTGATAATTGATACAGAAAGTCGGTTGGCTGTTAAACATCTGATTATTCTTAGTATCTTTCATAGGAAGGGAAATAGGCGGTTATATGATGGGATAAACAAATAAAAAATGTGCAATAGACTTTGTCAAGTAAACCACTTTTTGCCATACTGTGGAGATATTTTCCTTTTGATATTTTGCATATTCTGTTATGGATTGTGGTAGTTTGTTCACCACCACAGTTACCTTTAATGTTATTACAAAAAGATTAATTAAAATATGTCTGAAAAATCTCCTCATTATCAACATAACTTCCGTTCTCTGTGTTTGATATACTGAAAACCCATGAAATGTATTATAAACTTCCACTAAATTATACCCACATATATCGGAACAAATTGTGTTGCCAAAAATACAAAACTAAGTTATCCTCTTGGTGTGCATCTATAATACAGCAGTATAATTTAGTAGCAGCTTGTAGTATACAACATTTTTAAATTATAAACCACAATTACAAATATTATCAGAAAATAATTGGAATAACGTGAAATATTTTGAACACTTTAAATGAATGCCATTATCGCCATTTCTTTACTACGAATAATATATATAATGTATAATAAAATTAGCTTTTTTAACTTAAACTTCATGTACATCTTATTCTTTTATCGTTGGAAATATTAATTTGGTTCATTATAATTTATTAAATTACCTATTCCATATACAGAGTGGACCATTTAAGTTGAGACTGTACAATATCTCCAACACTAAGCGTTGTAGAAAGAAATACCTTGAATAAAAGTTGCTTGATATTATGGGTGAAAGTAAATCCCTTAATCGTTTTTTCTTTGGAGGACGTTGTGATGGTCTTTTAGGGTCAATTTAATTTTGTTTGTGTTATTTTCTCACTTCTCATATAAGCTAAACAACATTTTATAAAGCACTTTGCAATTGTTCTAACGCCGACGTAAATAACAACAAAAATTCTGATTGGCTCTGTACGAAGAGTGCAATGAATGGTTAGACCCATTCATGTACGGTCATTTGAGGGTCAAGTTACGTTTCTAAATTGGGAACCAAGCCTTTTTTATTTTGTTTCCTAATTCCTTATCACAAAATAAAGAACATTTTAAGACCATTTTCTAATGAGAAAAAAATCATACAAAATTTAGGTTCACATTTAAGAAATTTAAATTGATCTTAAAATGACCTCATAATGTCCTCTAAACAAAACACGACTAATGACATTTACTTTCCCCCATAATATCAAGCAAATTTTACTAAAGACATTTCTTTCTACAACGCTTACGTTTGGAGATACTGTACAGCCTCAACTTAAATGGCCCGTTCTATATGTGATATATATGTCTTATTTGTTAGAAATCCTCCCTTAATACATTTCTCATTCAGGGGTAGTGCTATAAATTAGCTATTATTGTTTACGTTTTATGTAGTATATCTGAAACAAATAAACAACCAACTCAAATGCAGTAATAATAAAACAATTTTTACAAGTAAATTAGGTGAATCATAGGAATTTTATGATAATGGGAACTCATTGAAATAGCACATTAATTTTTGCTAACATAAGGCTGAACAATAGACTGAATATATGAATAAGTATATATGATAGTTTAATTGGCATAATTCTCAGAGAAAATAGACTGCACAAGGAGAACTGTTCAATAAAATGAAAAAAGAAACGAAAGAAAGGTGAGAAGGAAATGTAAATCGTGTACACAGAACGATGTTTCGCTCTGTTCTACATTATATTTCAAATGTTAGTTCTTACACAGATTACATGGACCAAGATACGCATATGGATACATAGTTCTTTTAGGGTTTTAAAATGGATGATCCATCGATTTTTCCTATTCCTTAAGCTAAGTAACCAAAATTTCGCCCGATTAGGTAAACATTAATGTTATTTGTGCCCAAGGTTTTTAAGATATGAATAGGACTGGTGTTTGAAAGCTATAATTTTCTTGGGATTGTAAAACATTAATTGACGGAGCTTGGCCCGGAACACCAAAAATTCACTGTTATCAATATTTCGAAAAATTTGAGTGAAATTAGATGATACCAACATCAGTGCATATTAAAATGTCAAAGACACTCACATTCGCAATAAAAGCATTGCCTGATATTAATATTAAAAGAAACTAGAAAAATTGGGTTCACATCAATGTGAAATCACAGACTGTAACATTTATGGAAATAGCCTAGAAAATATGTTCAACAAAAATAATAGCTTTTTTTAACTGTAAAGAGTTATCAAAATTGGTTCAGTAGTTTCCAAGATTATTGAGAAAAAAGGACACACACAAGCGCACACACTAATTCTTTTTCATAACATTAATGTAACTTTTTAAATAATGAATAACGTATCGTGTAAAATAATCTGTTGCTTTTAAATAGTTTATTAAACGTTCTATTATATTGAACATTAATATCGTTTTTAGATTTCTTAATTGATAACATAAAATACTTTTAAATTTGTTTGCTATTGAAGGAAACCCGGAAGGAATATTGTTCGAGTTACCTACTCAATAGAAACGGTTAAGTTTCCTGGAACAGGGGCAGTAGGACAAGAAAGGGGTGAGAAGGGGGAAGGTTGTGTCTACACAAGGTGACCGCAACAGTCTGGGAAGTTTCCTTAAGGAAGGAGAAGCCAAGAAGGTGGTTGTGGCAAAGGAAGCGTCGCTCGGGGTGAAGTTTAAGGCAAGAGACGCCGCGGCGTCTTTAAGGTGCAGTATGTGGGGGCAATAGAGGAATTTAACTCCCACAAGTGTCCGGCCCTTTCCAGAGTGTTGGTTACAATTTGCCAAATATTCGCTCTCAGTCACTGTTTCTCTCCGTGTTCCTTCAAGCACGGTACGTAACGTAATTGAAATTATTAATGTTGTATCTGTTAGCTCTTCCTTTCTACTAGACACACATTGCCTAAGACTAAATTACATTTTATATGTATTTAATGATATCTAAAACACTCCTGTGTATAGTAGTTTGATTTTATAAAATATAGTTATATTCAGACAGGAATTATTATTAAACAAGTTTACAATTCTGATGCCTCTTCTTTTGCTCAAATTACTCTTCTCCATGTTTCCTTGCCTTTCTAATCTCCTTATCGTCCTTTCGGTTGCATTTCTTTGACGATTTCTTCCATCTTTCCTCTTTCTACTGGCATCATTAAAAAATCCACCGCGATAATCTTTCATTATCCATTTGTCGAAAACATTCTTACCAAGTGAATGGCTGATAATTTAGTTTCTCATAATTTCTTCATTTTTAATTTTATCTGATTTTGAACATCGGGCAGATCCTCTGCAGAAATCCATTTCTAGTAGATTGTAGTGACTCTTTCTCCTGAATTCAATACTTTCCGCTGGCATCATTTAAAAATCCAACGCGATAATCTTTCATTTTCCATTCGTCGAACATATTCATAACAAGTGAATGGCTGATAATTTAGTTTCTCCTAATTCGTTCATTTTTAATGTTATCTAATTTTGAACATCGGGCAGATCTTCTGCAGAATTCCATTTCTGTGGATTGTAGTTGACTCTTTCTCCTGAATTTAATAACCAAACTTCTGACTCATAAGAGATCACACTCATAAGTAATGTTTTACGTATACAAAATTTGCTTTTGTTGTTTCAAGAATATGTGTATCCCACAATATTCCATTTAATCATTTTATCATTGATGTTCCTTGTGCAATTCTTCTTTAATTTCATTTCATATTGACTGTCTTTTGTAATTTCAACACCTAAATAATTATATCTATCACAACCTTTGATCAATTCTTCTGTTTCTTCCAAAATTAAATAATCTATTTTTTTCGATTCCAGTTACAATATAATCAGTCTTATCTGTTACATCAGTGAGTAATTCTGCTAAGTATTTGCACCTTTCGTGTAAGAATATAACATAAGTGCACTGAATATTCAGTTTCAGTTTCTGAATCTTTTTTCTTGAGTATAGGATCTGAAGTACAGGTGTACTTTGATGACTGTGAAATCTCCTTTCATACTAACTGCCTTGGCTTTTATTTCTTCCTTGACAATATCCACTTTCAAGTCTCTCTGGTTATTGTAATTCCTAATGTATTATTAGGTTTAACTCCATAGCACTTGGTTTTAAAATTAGCATTTTCTCTTATTTTGATATTACACTACTTAATGCAACTCCAGATTTGTAACCCACAGATACAGACTGTTTTAGATAATAACCGCTGATATAATAGCAATTTATTTTATATTCTCAGTTGGGACCTTCTTCCTAACAGCCTCTGCAAGCAACCCAAGTTCCTTCCTTTTTTGTTTCTTTTTGATATGAGCCTTTAGCTTAGTGCCAAGTGGCCTGCTCAAGTGCTTGGCCTTGTTTACATATTGAATTACTTGTCTGTTGAAATGCACATACAGGTAACTTTTCCACTTTTATGTTTTCAAAAGGTTTACATGGTTGATTTTGATGGTCACTTTCTGGTCCAAAAACACTAACCTTGTTAACTGAATTTTTAAGCTTTACAATTACTACTGCCAGAATGACAGTAAGATCAGCAAACGCGGTTATTATTGTCTCTTGATTTTTTGTGTGCATTAGTATACTGCTAGTATAATATTGGTCCAGGGACATTTCCTTGTGAAACTCCTGCAGATATACTCACTTCCAAGATTAATCGAGAGTAATCTTTACGAAAAGTGTTATCAAAGAATTTCACAGTATTGTTTTAGTAGTTTACACTGCAAACAATAGTTTAACCCAACATGCCATACCTTTCACTCAGAAGAGAGAAATTTAATGCACGTTCGGGTATATCAGGTTGCACAAATTGTGTGAGCACAGTGAGCCTGAAGATCCGATTCGGGCCCCAATCGTGTACCTGAGTTATCATTATTTTTGTAATCATTCGTTTATGAGAAGTAAAATGTTTCAAAATTTCTGTAATTTATAAAATTTGTTTGTAAGCTGTTAGTGTATAAATTGATGATTGGAGTCAGGTTGAGAGAATGGTTCAGATTCATAATACAAGAAAGAATAGAACATTATAGTGGATGATCATAGGCTGCTCTGTATACAGACATTACAACGCTCTCAATATTCAAATTATTTATGAATATGAGCAAAAGAATAGTAATTGGGTGATGAAAAGAAAAGCTTAATCATATTCACAACTTTGCCCGTGATACCATGGACATTCCAAGAGACGGCTTTATTTAATTTTTTTTGGGGGGGGGCTTCTAACTGATAAAATAACTTCTGTTTCTCAGAAAAAATGTTAAAGATTCAAGAAAAGCAGAGTAATCTTGAATTCCAAAAAAAATCCTGTAAAATTTTCTAGAGAGTATACGAAAAATTTGTGAAATGATTGTATGCAAAAATACTGTGAATTTTATGAAATAATGAGTCTAACGGTTGTTATTCTACTACTACTACTACTACTACGGTTCTACTACTTTCGATTGGTTTATTTGCTGCACTAAATAAATGTATGTAATTTATTTTGTTCCCTGTAGTAGAAATTGTTTATTTAATTAATATTTTTTGAATGTAAAAACTAGTATCGAAAAAATATAGTTAATATAAAGTAATTATTGCATACATATTGTAAATGATTTCTAGCAAATAATAGGATACTTTAAAGTGCCGGTATACAAAAACACTATAACAAACATATCCTACGAATTGTAAAAGTTAGAAAACTAATTTTTCTTCATTAATATTAGAAAAAATGCATTTAAAGTAAATTTAATTTAAATATATATCATATTTGATTACTATACTGTGTTCATATAAATATTTTAGAACATTAAATTGAACTTTTATAATATGCTATACTAAGCATAATATTAAAACACTTATTTCGCTTTTTGTATAATACTTCAAAGTAAACAAACTTGTGAGATTAAGCTTGTTCCAAATCTAGAATGTTATCTTTTATTTCGCCCTTTAGAGTAAACAGTGTTGTTATGTAATGTATAACACTATTACTTACCTTAAATCTATATTAAATAAAACACTGAAACCAAATATGCGTATTGAATATATAACAAAAATATGTATACGTAATTAACCATTTAAAATAATAAAAAGTAAGCCATAAATTTCTAGCATCTCGATATAAATCGCTAATGGTTTTTCCTCTGGAAGTCTGCATATAAATCTGGGTCTGAATGTACAAACCGGCATTTCCGATAAGGCATTGATTTATTGGAAATGTTCCTTTTTTATGTATAAGCTTGGGCAAGCAACCATATCCTATTGTTAACCTGAATTTGATTTGGTCATTTTTCTAAAAACCTTACGGCAGTCCGGTGTTTTTCCAATATTCAGTTTTAGTCTATTTGGTGAGTCTGTTTTAGGTATAGAAAATGTTTTTAGTGTTTCTGATGGAAACCCTTTCTTGCAATGCTGTGTTTGTGTTTCCATTGTGGCCCAGAAATCAGCTGTCTCATTGCACTTTGTTCTTAACATGTGCAAGTATCCAACAATTTCCATATTCGGTCTCCTAGGAGATGGATGGCTTCAGCTTCTGTAGGGTGATTTGTTGAAATTGAAAGAATACTTGTTCTGGTGTCGGAAAATATTGATGCTTTTATGAAGGAGTCAATTCTATGAATTATATTGTTGGATTTTAATGATTTCACTGTTTCAACATAAAATGTATAATGTGAGGGCATTACAGAGCAGATAAGTACCTAAGCAGTGTCTTGGATTAATTGCCCATCGGCGTAAATTATAATCCACTCTGGTTCTGTGTAATTTTTAATGTTTAATAGTATTATTGCTTCAAAATTATAAGTGAAATACATTTCTTTTCATTCCCATCTGTTTTGAATGATTTCGTAAGTTAATGTAGTCCAGAGGTTTGATTAAACTCTATATAAGACCTAATGCTATACATGCAAAAACATTTTTCAGTATTAAAATATAAGTACTTGAAAATGTTTAATAAGAAATATAAAATATAATCATTAAATAAAACGGTAAATTACAAACATATTTACAAGAGAAGTAACACTAGTTATCATTTTGTAATAATATTTTAAATATCAAGTAGTGTTGTATCATAGTCCAAATATATAGAACCAAAAGATAAGAGTTTGCAATAAAATTTACTTGTGAATGCTTAGTTTCAGTAATATATTATAGTTTAATTTCCAAATCTTATTTTGCTTATATGCCTGACCTTAGCTTCAAATATTGATGAAAAAAGTATGTCAGTTTCTTTAGCGTTTCAAATTTTGCTGACATTTACCCATCCTAAATGCTCGTTGGTTTTGACCCTCGATGTTAGATTTAGTTAAGAATATTCTTGAAATATAGACAACAAATAGTTAGACAATTAAATACTGTGTTTGATTATTTATGTATTTGAAAAGTTTACTTTTCCTGCAACAGCAACAGTAGTGGTGGTGGTGGTGGTGGTGGTGGTGGTGGTGGTGGTGGTGGTGGTGGTGGTGGTGGTGGTGGTGGTGGTGGTGGTAATGATGTTTTTTTAAGCATAGAACTTGCCTGTTTTCCGATATGTTAAGATAAATTAAACATTTATGTCGTCGATTTCTATTATTTTCTAAAAGTATAGTAAAACACCGGCGGCCACAGAGGAACTAAGCATAAATTACATATTATTTTGGCGAGTATATTTCATGAAAAATTGATAAATTGGAAGAACTTGCACCAACTGTAACACGCAGTGTACAGCAACTAAGTCGTGTATTAAAAACCTGGTCACGCAATACTTTTTCCAACTTCCTAGTTTATATAAACGAAATCGAATTGCGTCAGGCACACGATGCGAGTAAACGAGCGAAATCCTTCATTAGACCAATTTAGTAAGTTTCTTTGAGCATATCAAAGGGGGGAAAAGAACAATTAAATTTACGCCAATGTTCATTTGCTTTAGAATACGAAAGCTTACGACAGCAAATATTATTACACCATGGAAAACTACACTTTGATATAATGATCCTAGTTGGTTTTCAGCGTTTTATTGGTATTGACGCTGATGTCTGGTAAATAGTACAATATGTATTTATGTGTTTGGATATATATTATATATATATATACTTGCAACAAATAAACCCTTTTTAGTTTTCAAAATAAAACATACTTAATTGCATTTAAAGTCGTGGAAAAAACAGTGCAACTAAATTGCTTCTATCGAAACTGCTTTTGCTCCAAAAGAAAGCGTTCTTGCTTGTACTGAAAGCAATTTGCAAAGTCCTGCTTTCTCTAAAACCTCTCAGCCTTGGAAAGGAAGAAGTTGGAAATGAAGAGGATAATGCATTGGTGTTGTGGTATGATTTTTCAAGCAATGCTATACGACTTCAGAAAGGAAATGTCCTTGGTTGCATTCGATTAATTATAGAAAAAGTGAATACTGTGCATAATTTCTTCATGAATTTTGATTAGAGGAAGAAAAGGTTCGAAATTTCACAACATAGTGTTTTATGTCTTTGTTTCATTGAACTGTGAATTACAAAATAAGAAAAAATGGGCTGTCTACTTTCCTGTTATCGTAAAGTATTTTGCAAAATACATCTCTTTGTGCATAGGTAAATAAAACAAGCCTCTTATGTTAAAAAATACATAAATTCTCTGTTTTCATATCAAGTTTACGCGAGTGACAATTACGTTCACAGTATATAAACAAAGAAATTATAGATTGGCATGTGAATTTACCATGGTTAAATAAGACGCAGGCATTTGTGCTTTGTTAACGAACCATGATCTCACCACCTACAGTCAACAAAATGCCGCCTTCTTCGCTATCTTCACTCCAGCCATCTCTTCCTAGGTGGTCCTACTTCTCGTCTTCCTTCTGTTTGTTTTTTATTTGACTATTTTTTAATTTCCTATACGTATTATATGCGTGTTGTATCCATTGTAGTTTGTTTTCTTGTATATATTTCTTCATGGAAAATATTTTTAATTATGCTCTTATTTCTTCGTTTTCTGTTTGATCCAATATTGTACAATGTTTTACTTTTCTTAAATAGTCCATCTCTGGAGTTAGTATGTTGTGTTGCTCTTTGATGATGTTGTCCATGATTTACTTCCATAGTTTAAAAGTGGTGTGGCATTTTCCTTTTAAATTTCTCTCTTGCCTTGTTTTGACTTTTAGTTTTATGTGTATTGTGCTACACATAATTTCAAATTTATTAAAATTATTGCTTATATCATTTTATATCCCGCAGCTTATATCGCAGCCTAAAATTTTAAAATGAAAAACCTTATACTAAATTTTCAGAAATGGTTCTGCATTTTGCTTGTTAGATGCACGTGTTATACACAGAAACTATGTTGCTCTTGCCAAAGGCAGTTTTACTCCGTTGGTTTGCGCCCGATCTAGCATTACTAGCATGCATCTATCGAGCAAAAAGCACAAGTGCTTTCGAACGTGATTTGACGTAAAGCATTTCGCTGCGTCTAATTAGAAATTGCTCCTATGTAAGCATGCGCTTTTGGTCGGCTGCTTGCATTACAACTTTATGCCAGCCTATAATTTATTTATTTACAGAAAGTGGACACCATTGTCCCTCATTTTCGTTTAATTTTGAAAAAGGACGCAGAAATAATGGCAGAATAGAGATCTGCTATATATAATTATACTTAAAAAGTACACAGTTTGTAGTATATTAGGAGAAAAATCTCTAGAACAATGTAGACATGGATTATACCTATTTTTATTTTGTTATTTACAACTAAATAATATTGTGAACTCTGTCCAAGTTTTTCTTCATCAAGTGGAAAATTCTGTAGGCCATTGTTTATTATAATAAGCACCGTTTTTCTGTATCTTAATATCACTAGTCCAAATTATACTAAGTAGCACTGCAACATTTTCAGCTTCTTCAGGCATAACAATGACTGCGATAGAAGAAGAAATTCTTTTGCTTCTAGAAATAAATTAAAAGAAAACACACACACACACACAATGCTGAAGCAGGGACGCTTTTGCTCTGAGCAAAAGCGTTTGTGGTAAAAGCAGCTTTGCTATCTTGTTCTGCGACCAGCCGCAATCGCGATAATAGAATTCATTATTTCAGTTAATTTTATTTCCTGAATCGCAACAGGCTGAGAGCAATTTAGACAAATAATAAATCTATCTCAAGTTTTACTGAAGCTTAATTTTTAACCAAATTATAAGAAAAAATATTTGATCCTTCTATAACTAATTTTAGAAATGTGCTATTTTATGTAAACATATTCTTTCTTTTTGTTTATTTTTGTGCCGTTTTCTGTATATAATTCAAGCAAAATTTCAGTCAACAGCTAATTTTTTTTAAATTCAGTTCGTCTTTTTAGTGTGCTACACGCCCTTTTCATGCGTTTACGAGAAGTAAAAGAATAATGATTAACATTTTTCTACAAGAACATTAGCTTAAAATTTTCAATAATAGTTGAACAATAGTGAATACTTCGGAAGTGTTTAACCTTACTAAATAACAATTTTACATAAATTTCACTTTTAGTTGAAGTTACATTTTCCCCATAGTACAATCTCATTGAACAAGGTTTCATTACATAAAATTACAAATATATCTAAATTTTATTCATCATATTAATATTTCACACATATGATATTGTAATGTTAATTCTTGGTACCGTTCCTGAAAAAATACAAAGCTACGAAAAACTCTCATATAAAGGGTTGTTTGGGATGGAGGAACTTCCATAAAAAAATTGAAGTCGGAAGCACATTTCATCTTACAGTACCAGATAGAGTATTGATAGTTATGCACCATTCTTTAACCCTAATGAAATATTATATAATTAATTATATATGTTTGAGCTAATGATAAATTTCAACATAAGGCAGTACAAGCTTCTGTGGTCGAGTGGGCAAGGTTCTGACTTCTTAAACCAGAGGTCCCAGAATGGAGGAATTCTTCTTTAATTATAATATTTCACTTTGCAGAGTCTAGACGCATGCATGTGGGAGTGATTGTGAGTGTGTTTCAAGCTACAAATGAAAAACCCCAACTTTAAAAAAAAAAACCTGCAGTCAACGTGTTCTTTCCCAAGTCAAAGCCCTTATGACCACACAAGTTACGCTTATGGTTAAAGAAAACCATAATACGTAGGGATGTTTTCATGCAATTTCTATGCTTAAGTGTTATGTTAATCCCTGTGCTTATAGCTCATATGTTTTAAGAGTGTTTAATGCTGTAATTTTTATATTTAAATAGTTAATATGTTCGATTTTTTAATTATATTACGTAAATATTCTATAAACTGTAAATCATTTGGCCAAGCATTTTTCACAATCCGCCATTTTTAAAAGCCCAGCGAAATGTTTAAATCATTCATGCGCTCTCTTTTAACCCCAATGGACTCGCCCATTTCTCCTTCTGTATTTATTTCTCAGTTTTTCGTTTTTGTGCATGAAATTTACTCCTTACATGTCAGTTTTGCTTTTATTTGTGCGCAAATGTGCATATGTAATCTTAAATGTAGTTATATAAAGATAAAAGGGTACATTTTAGTTTGCTTTATTCAGTGACTCACAAAAAATTAATTTATTCTGAAAAACAAGGAACAATTACTTCATAAAACAAAAATTTATTTATACAACTAATAACATTAACTTCAATCAAATTCTTACATTTATTTTCACTGTAATAAAGTATCAGAAAATATCACTATCATACTTCTCTGAAAAATGTGAATGCGCAAATTAGTTTTTAGAAGGTTTGCATTTCTTTTTTTTGGGCTAATTAAAATAATTATTTTAACTGAGAAACTATTTGGGCCAGAGCTTTGAGATTTTTTATAGTCATTTCTTTATTTGCTCATATTGAGTCTGCTAATTTTCAAGTAAATAGTTTTAAAATTAAAAAAGAAATTAGAAAGTTAATTCCTAGTGTCCCTTAAAGATTAAGTTAAACATGGATTTATTTATTTAGTATTTCGGATCGAATGTAACATTTCCTGTACTATAGGTAAGCATCAATTTCATATTATTCATTGATTTAAATGAAAATGTTTGAAAATTGTCATTTTTTTCTTAAAGGAAGGTTAAGATCATGCTTCATATATAGAAAATAATTTACAAAACCCACACCCAAACTTATATTTAGATATTCTGTTAGTAGTAAATCGATTCCAATAATTATTTGGAAATGTCTTAATTTTTTTAGTTTAATTTAACTTTAAATGAAACAAAATGCAAGTTCACAGTGGCATTGAATAGCCATGTGGTTCTGAGAAGTAGATGAATGCACTTGTTGATGGGCATTGCTGAGCACATCGGCACATGCTTATGTGTTGTCCTTTTAACTGTGTCAGGATTGGATGTTAACACCACCACCACTACTGCCAACCTTACAGTCCGGCGCGGGAAGGGCAACAGTCTCAGTACAACGTGGCTTCACCCCCACCAGCACATTGCAACGTTTTAAGCTGTGCGGTGTTCCACAGATGTGCACTACGGCCGAGTAATCTATACGAATGTAAAGTTAACCAAGTAATTAATTTCCAATCGCTAATGTCCGGGATTTTATTGTTACCTCAAAATTTTATACTCTCAAATGCAATACAATTGGAGAAACAAAATGCGCAGTTTGCAGCATCGGTAGTCGAACACCGGGATTCGGCGTTTTTCAACGAAGCATAAGCCGATAGGTTAATGGATTCATCTTCAATTGCGGTCTGCGGATGCATCGTTCTAATACACTTTTGCTTCCATGTGTGCATTCAAAAATAAATAAATAAATAAAACACCTGGAAGATCGGTACGGTTAATTTTGTAAAGGGGAAAATTTATGGGTGGCTTTTACAACATTTCTATGTATTTTCTGGTTAGTTCATTATTTATACTTTCCATCACCCAAATTGATTTGCAGTATTTCAATTTTATGTGGTAACTACTTTCCTTATACATTAAATACTTCATAAAAATGTTATACATTTGAAAATTTCTTACAGTATAAAAATTAATGTGAGGGAATAAATACTTTTCCTATGTTTTAAGTTTGAAAAATACCAGTTACTAATTTGTTCTATCTCTACTACATACCCATGTTAAGCAGAGGAAGTATTGCATTCCACCCAAAATTAAATATAGAGATTGCACTGGAAATACAGGTTAGAGGCCCCATGAATCCAAAAACCCCATTATTAGAAAAAAAAAACGTGTGTCTATGTATACGTAGGCGTGCGTCTATTTCTGAACAGCACACTCAAAGTCGTTAAGTGCCTAACTTGGTGTATAAGTTCAGCATTTTCCAAGGATGTGACGCGAGACTTTCATGAAAATCCTCTAACCCCAAAATACCCTTTATATGGAGAATATTCGTTATTTTTGGTTTTCTCGAAAATGGCTCTAACAATTTCGATTAAAATACCATATGTGTAAGATATTTGTGTAGCAAATCGAATGTATATCTTGAATTTTTTGTGAATAGCCTGTGAAAACCATCTCATTCTGAATAGTTACTGTATATGTAAATGGTAAACCGTAAGATATAGTCAAAAGTTTACTACACAAAAGATTTAAATCTCTTTTAAGCACAGAATTTATGTCAATTACACTTTATGTGGCGTTGACCATATTTGAGATATGTTTTGTTATTGGTTTAATTTTTCGAAAACTTTCGAACTGCTAATCGCTATTGGTTTTTTACTCCTGGTCATGCAAAAACTATGGAATTTCAAAGTCATTACATAGCAATCCACTTTAAAAATATCTGACTATTCCTTTAGCCTACTGTATGCTTCTTATACCCAATAAAAATGTCAATGTAATAGAGGCTTATCTTGACTAACAAGAAGTAAATAAAAGAATATCCTTTTGTATGAATAATTTGTAGAGGAATAAGTATGTTAGAGAATTCAACACATCGGATATATAAAACACGCATTTGTTTCTCGATAAATTAGCTTTCTTTATTTCAAGTGTTTTCAATAAAAAAACATTAAATTATATGAAATTATAAATATGTTTTGCCAAACTAGTAGAATTATAGAAAAATAATCAACATGAAAATCAAGCATAACATTACTCATTAGAATTTGGCAACTGATGAAAAATACTAAAGAAGACACAGTTTAAGACTAAACACCCGCTCAGTGCATGTTTTAATAATTACACGCCTTTAAACAATGCATGTATTTATTCCTGTAAATGGGTATCCAGGTAGTAGAGTTAAATATAGAAAATAATATTAAAAAATAAGGTCACAAATACTAATACAAATAACAATGTGGATAAAATACTGTTCTATCAACGAATCATATGATTGTAAATACCAGTTTATGGTTTTGTAACATAACAGTTAAAATCTTTTTGAAATCATTAATTATTTTACTATTTACGTTCACTAATTACATTTCAAGTCAGAAAGCCAATAGGTTTACCACTAGTATTTACGAACTTGTAATATTTCAGACATATATCTAATTAATTACCCAACGTTTATTCTATTCAAATATTTCCTAAGTTTCCTCACGGAGAGAGGACAGTCCTGAAATGTTTCTAGAGGCAATTCATTCCATTCCTCAATGATTCTATTAACAAAGAAGAATTTTCCTAAGTCGGTTCTGTGGCTTTTCCCTTAATTTTAAATAAGTGATCGTTTCTTCCGTAATATGTCGGGTTCTCCAATTTTTCAGTAACGCCCACCCATGCATTTAAATCAGCTTTTAGGGGTTTCCATTTAATATTTTCCCCTTTTGTAGGTCCAAAATATTTACCTCTTTTTATGAATGTTATTTGCCTTTCTCTGTGTCTTTTCTAACTAATCAATTTTATTAACTTTATATGGGTCCCAAAGTGTTACTTCATATGCCATAACCGACCTCACTAAAGCTTTACGGCAGAAGCAAATATTATTGCGTGTTTTATTCCAAGTGTATATGTAAAACTGTAGACTGCTATATTTTTTTTCCTTTCTGATTAAAACTCAGCCATGGGGCACCTTAAGAAAGAAAATTCTTCTACGTAATCTATACATAACGACGAGCTTCTTTACCGAAAGCTCGGTGTTTAACGAGAGAAATTTCAAAGAGAAGATGCGTGTAGTATTTTGAAGGAATTCCAAGCTAAAGGATTATATTATCTTGCGCGATCCTTAAAGTAACTTGATGTAGGATGACATAAACCGCTAATGCAGTTGCTAATTTACTGGATATCACATTCCTCCTGGAGACAAGACGGAGGGTAGCCGCAGAAGCAACCAAAACAAAGTTAAAGACAAGAGAGACGGAGAAGACGATAGTTTCAACACCTTCAGCATGAAGGTGAAGTAATGTTGTGACAAGCTAGATCCGCTTGCCTGAGTGAAAGTTAATAGGAGCAGAGAGAATTTTACAACAGAACACCTGCCTAAACTTAAAGTAGCAAGTAGCATAGTCTTCCGCTTCCTTTGATTTTCTTCTTGGGGTTCTTCGGCATCAATATACACCTAAAACATAAATAGGCACACCTCAGCACTTAGAAAATACGTGAAAGGGCTAAAATCAACTTAAAAATTAACGGTAGAAAAATATTCTAATATACATAACCGAAACATTATTGTAAAACATCTAGGTTTAAAATTTAAATTTTAAAAGAAGAAAAAAAACATTTTAGCTGTTGATATTCTTCAATGGACTAATACAAAAGAATTCTGATGTGTTACATTCACATGGGTTTCTCTACCTATCTTCAACAAAATATACTTACAGAAACATATTATTCTATCTATTTCATGAAATCTAGATGGAAATTTGCACAAATAGGTTTATTACATATTTTCTCGTTGTCTGCAAGGGGAATAAAGGGAATACTGTACGTTTAAGCGATAGTAAATCTTTTAAGAACGGATCGCTATGTGATGGTTTTGAAATTCCGTTCTCTTTGTATGATAACGAAAAAAGAAGAAATAAAGAATTAAAAAAGAATTGTCATTTTGCAACTGAAAAGCTATAAAGTATTTGACAATTTGAACATATAATAAACAATATCTCTAAAATGGTTAGCGCCACGAAAAATTGTAATTTACATAAGTTGTGTGATTTAACGAGATCTACACCTTTTCTGTAGTAAGTTTTTGTCTCTTACAGTTTACAAGTTATAACAAAATCCAGTTATAGTGAAGACGACTTCAGAGGCTATTCCTAGAAGAATCGGTATACATTTTATTTTTCATGAAAATATCTTAAACATATTGTATTTTAATCAAAATCGTTGTATTTAAAGGGTAGTTGGGCAAGAAGATTTTTCAAAAATCTTTGTGTTTAATCCTTGGATGATACTACAACTAAATACCAAATTTGGTGTTTAACCGACTTTTCTATTTTGAGTTATGCTGTTCACACACTCCCACAGACCTTGCCCTAAAATGTTGTTATTCAGGGGACTTCAAAACGTGTGTTTCCGGGGAAATCTAGGTATCGAATTCTATGATTCTTAATATCGGTAAACTAGAGAAAGCAGCAAAACAAGCATATACATACAACAGAAATGGGATTGTTGAGGTCTATAACAGATACCCAAAATAGAACGATAGGCAAATTTATGTAAGTAAAGTATTTGCGATGAACTAACAGTAGGAAAATTAAACGGTATATATTAAAGATGATGGAGACAACACTTGGATACAATGTCACAAAATATGTTACCAAAAGCAGTATTGAACTATAACCGTCAGGGAAAAGGGAAACCAGGAATACCAACGAAAAGATCACAGCAATTTGCAGCTCATTTTTACCAATGCAGCCACTCATATCACAATTGAAAACTCACAAGGAGAAATATATGACATATTTAAATAATACTTTATTGGCTTTTCTCATATTGCTTTCATTAGTGCAATTATTGGAGTTAACCCATGCAGGGCTGAAAACCAGGCTAACCATAACTGCCTAGTCCGAAAAAGCGAAACATAACGACAAGCCTACTGTGCCTGCCGGATCACTAAGCTTAACGAAGTGTGGCTAACAGGCATTTTAGAGATGGGTTTTGTTTAAGATTTTAAAAGATTACAAATAATGTTGAATTATTTATTAATTTAACAATATACCTTTTTGACAACATTTCTAGAGAACATAGCTCGCGTACAAATCACACTTTTATGCTGACAGCCGCTGCATTGACCTCATGAGAATACGGACCTGATAATCGTTTCGGAAAAGCAGAAGATAACATAAAACACATAGACATTATGCATTTCCTCTGACACGACTAACTAAAACTGAATGTATTTTGAGTACCATTTCATAATTGAAGTATAAATGCGGAACTAAAGTATAAAATAATAATTCAACCTGGCAATACGCCCTATAAATGCTCACCATGCTGAGTATGCTGTAGCTGAAGATATTTTTATATTAAAATATCTGACCACATTAAAAAAAACAGAAGAAAGAAAAAAAAGATCACTTTATAAAGCAGTGCCATCCTAAATATTTTTATGTTATTGTCATACTACTCGTAGATTGTGTTAATTTCTTAATAAAAAGAAATGTATTTCAAATGTTACAAAAATGGTACATTATTTCGGAATGCTGGCAATGAGGGAATTACAAACTTATAGAGCTCGAACAATTAGATTAAATTTAACTCTTGAAGACAACATTAGCATTTACAGCCCCAAGATGAGTGAATTAATGCGTAAAAAAAGTCTAGAAAATAAAAAGGATAATATATAGAAACGCGTAAATGAGCAGCTGTAAATATTTTGGAAATGGTTAATGCTAAAAACATGTTTATTTGTTATAAATGGAATATTTTAAACATATACCTATATGCTTTTCCTTTAGTCCGTTCTCTCTCTCTTCCTCTCTCTTTCTCTTTCTCTTTCTTTTTCTCTCATTCCTAGCAGCTAATATGACTTTATATATTATGTAAAGAGCATTCAAAATATACAGTTTTATTTTTCATATTAAAATATCAAATGTATATTTAGTGTAGGTAATTCCATAAAAAACTGAATCTTTCATGCATTTAAAATATGAAGTTTAAGCTTATCCGACTTTCATTACATTTTTAGCTTCAAAGGGCTTCAAAACGAGTATTCCCGTTGAATTGCGATATCGATCTTTTGGATCTAGTACAATTATTCCTCATCTAGATACCCTTAGGTAATTGGTAGAGAATTTAGAAGTGTAGCGAAAACCTTTCTGTATAATGGCGTTATTTCCAACAACACTCACTACCATTTTTTGCGTGTGGTAACACAGTAACAAGACCTGTTATATGGAAATGTACATCCGATTCCGTCGGATGCTCACACGCCAGTGACCGACAACTTCATCCACTGGTATACCGGTCAACATCTCTAACGAATGCACTGTACGTTATTCTTGTCACGAGTATTTATTATGTCTGAAGGTGCAGCACCTAGTTCTGGTCAAATTATTTGCAGAGAAATTACAATACTAAGTATTTTTTGCTCTCGGATACATAACTGACCTTTCCAGAGTGAGATGCAAATTCAGTAATACAATAATTGTGTTAACCATGCCCCTGTTATTTCAAAATGTAAATTACATAAGCTTGAGTAAGCATATACTGTAACAAGCTTGAGAATTAATGGGAAGCATAAACAGATATGATTGATGCTCCTCAACTATATAGTTTAAGCCTAAATATAGCATTTTAACAGAATTGATTTAACATGTCTTCTTTGGAATTAAGAAAGTGAGACATTAACAGTAGTCCAAATAAGAAGAATAGAATAATATTAAATGAAATTTCTTCATGCAGTTGATGGTTTATAATTTTTTATAAAAATATTGAAGGTTTCTTAAGTATACTTGAGGTAACAAAAATTACGAAAATGAATAGGTGTTTCATTTATAATACAAAAGAGTGTAGAAATACTGGAAGAATAGATCGTGAGAATGAAAAATCAGTTTCTGTAAAAAAATATCCTTTTACGTATATAAATTATTAAATTTGTGTTTATATCGCATGAAAGAAAATTTTTAATTATTAAGCTAAGACATGTATGCATTTATCTTATATTTATTTTGTGATTTGGCTTATAGAGGTAAAGTAGTGTAATGGGTTGTATATTTAACTTTTGTCACGCACTGTATATTACGGTAAATAAATGCAGAAGATAATATATATTATAATGTTTATAGAAACTTCTGTGACTGTCACACATAACATTTTTAATAATAATAATAATAATAATAATAATAATAATAGTAGTAGTACTTTCATCTTTACTAATTATTAGAAGTCAAAAACATTAAGTATGATGTTATGGACGTTGTGAAAATAGTACTAACTTATATACATTGCTATTTTATGAATGTGCTAATAATTAATTTCACATAAGATAGGTTAAAACGAATAACACAATATCCATTAACATCCTAAAACAAATTTTGGAGGAGCCAATCAGACATCTTGTGCTTAAAATTATTAAACACAACCAGTGCTTTCTCTCTGTGGTAGTTGAACAAAGAACAGCCATCTGATCAGAGGAGTTTTTAGATTTTGTCAATCTAACAGGATGTTTCAAAAGGAAATGGTTATTTCTCGTGGAATAATTATGAATCTGGGGTCCATGGCCATAATTCCTCAGGTGTTTCATTACTCTGAAGAGGAAATAAATATAAACATTGTCAAGAGTTGAAACCTTCTCGTCTACAAACAAAGGTTTGCAGTGAGCATCATGGATTTATGTTGTCAGTAAATTTAAAGCTATTTTTAGTAATTTAGTTCTTTTAGTATACTAGAACTGTTAACCTACATACAAATGCAGTGTTTTTCTTTCACACTGCGGCCACCGTACGGAGGCACGAGCACCGGCAACCGCAGTTCGAACTTCCGCCGATACAGTTATAATATCCTATATAACTATCCGCCTCACGTTCTCATAGTTGCAATTACAGTTACAGTGATAATAAGCATATACCTTATCATAAAAGATGTTGAAAATGTTGTTCTCTATCCACACATTTCTGGTATATTCTCAGGCAGTTTTCATTCACACTCGAGAGCTGAATATCCGAAACTGAATGAATTTTTCGCCTAGTGTTTTCTTTTAGTTCTTGGCTGTGCGGGGCTTGTTGTATATACTTTATTTTTCATGTGATCATTAATCGGGTAAATTTATGTAACTGGTATTTGCGAAATTATAGTGTAATTGACCTACGCTTCTCTGACGATACGTGGTTCCATTTGTATGGCTATGTTTCGTCGCAAAATAACATATATTGGAGTACAGGGAAACCCGGTTTTACACACCAGATTCCCTTGCATGACGCAAACATTTGTGTGCAGTAAATGCATACGGAATAATAGGACCAATGTTTTTAACAAACAATGAAAGCAGATATAGGAATGCCATACTCCCAACATTTTTTGAGCAACTGACCGACGTTGAATGTCAGTCTGGATTTTTCCAAAAAGACTCTGCCACCGTGTGACCGCTGATGAGTGTTAAATTTAATTCTAGAAGTTTTTAAATTTGGGGCAATTAGTAAAGAATTGTGGCCCTTGTGGTACAATGATTTAACTGCATGCGATTTTTATCTATGGAGGAACTTGAAAAGTAATTTTATGCAAGAAACCCCATACATTGGAAGAACTAAAAGAAAATATCAGGCGAGAAATTTACTATATATAGAATATTGAACTCCCAAGTGTGAATGGAAATTTCCTGAAAAAATGCCAGAAATATGTGGATAGAGGACAACATTTCCAATATCTCTTATGATAAGGTATGTGCTTATTATCATTATAATTGTAACTATAACTACTATAACCGTGAAGCGGTTGCGGAGATAATAAATATTTTTCGGCTGTAGAACGGGCCGAGGTGGCCGACGAGCGAGCCGCAGAAGTGGTGGCCGCAATGTGAGGAAAAAGCACTGTACCATATATTAGCACAGTGTGAAAAATGCATAATATGCACGCTTTAAGCATTCCTTAGGAATAAGGTTTTTTGAAGTGTCTAAGTTTGGCACAGATACTGTCTATATAAGCTGACATGTCAACGTCAAGTCAAGCTTTATTCCTAAGAGCTTAACATTACTTACATATTTTATTATAAGATACATAAAATAATATATGTTGAGTTTTACTCTGAGACAAAATCATTTGCTTTGAAGCAATTAGAGGTTCACTTTATAAATTATTCATAGTTGTATGATCACTGAAGCATTATTTATTATTAAAATAAAGTGGGATATCATTTGAGAATAACATCAAAATCGCCTCAATGATTGATTTGCATTTTAGTTTATTTTTATTCCTACATTTTAAGTTACAAAATACTATTCGTTGTTGTAATTACAAATTTTAATCAAAATGTGCCTACTTTGTGCAGATGTTATATGACTAGCCCGTAACAATGGAATGGTAGAAAGGTGTCATTTCCAGTGGTCTTGGCCAGTAATATTTCTATTTGAATTGTGTCAACACTTTCTAACGTAGAAGTTAGGTACTTGGTGGTGCCATTCTGTGGTAAGGTAATTCACAAGAGTGCGTACCGCCACATGGTATTGCAAATTGCGAAGCGTGCGCGACGGATCACTTCCGTTAAAAGGTGCACATGTTGTGCCGGATGCAGATGGAGCTCTTAAACCGTTTAGTAATTTGACGCGCAGGTTTTGTTGCTTCAATAATCCTATGCAGCAGTAAAGAGCACAGGGTCAAGTGTTGTAAAAATGTCTAGTTTGTGTTTCTTCCGGAAGACCTGCAGCTGAGTTCACCAAGGTGTGATCATTTTCTGGCATCTTTTTCTTCTTCTTTGTTGCTGTTATCCTTCCTTATACATTCAACACTAAGGAAAATTCTCTGAGTTGAACTCTCTGAATAAATTAAATTATCCGTAGTAATACTCGTATAACGAAAGCTCCAAAGTTTACCTTTTTAGAATATAGACTTCGAGTTGAACTTATTTTGACATTTCACGAATAAAATTATAAATTTCAAATAATATATCCATAAAATGCGCTTATAAAATAATAATAATAATAATAATAATAATAGTAAAAAATTTAGAATAATAATAGACCTTAGGCTTACAAATATTGACACCAAGTCAGGCATTTTAAATTTCGCCAAAAAACAGTTGAGACTTGGAACTAAAACAATTTAGGGGCTACACAATTGAAATTGCTTGCCGAAATGATATAATAAACGGATAACCGAGGTCATTAATGCACATGAACAGCAGATCTGCGATTTCAATTCTGCCAGGAACGTACTCCCTTACTGAGATTTCTTCCAGGTTTTCCTCAGCCCTCATAAATGGCAAATGTCGGGGAGGGACCCTAAACTTGCCTTGGAACGTTTCTTTACCAATTTTCTTTCCAATCATAACATAATTTAAAGTATCATCAATTCATCAGTGTCCACCACCTGTGCTGCCGTAAGAATAAGCGTTAAACACTAGTGTAAAAATGATAAAATTCAAATTATAATCTTAAAACAACAAAATTAGCGGATCAGGCAGTTGTAATTTGTCCAAATTAAATAATTTGCATCCCAATTAGTCACTGTATGCACTATTGAAATACTCAAATAATTCCACAAAGGATGTTTTCTGAAAAAGATTTAATTCTAATATGAATTTCCTAAGATTGGAAATAGAAATAATTTAATTAGACGTGTATGAACATGTACGTTTTTCAATCCTCAATATGTTATTCTTACATTTGTTGTATTTTAGTAATTCATTACTATAGGTGCAGCAAAGAACCTCATACTAAGTAATTGAACGTATTTTGGTAAAACCTGTTATATTATCATAATTTGATTGGGGTCAATAAATTGGTTTCTGTGATGATGCAGCCATTAAGATATAAATGTGGAGTGAAACTATTATGTAAAGGAATTTTAGTTTGTCTGTAATCAAAGAAAATTTATTCAATATCTTAAAAGCATTTATAATATTTGAAAACATATAACAAAAAATGCAATTCTAAAATTTAGCATTATACTTTGGGATCATTTTTTCACCCTTCCTACGTTATGCATATTTAACTTAATAAAACGATACGAAACGACTTGTTTTACAATTATTCATGACTGCTTATCCCCACATTTTGGTACCTTCCTAGCAGTTGTATGTTATTTAAACTGCAAATTTAATATTATACATACGTCTAATAAAACAACTGAAGCACCAACAAATAAAACCTTTGAATTTTAAAACTGTACTTAATTTAACTTGTTTGTATTATTTAAGTTATGTTATAGCTTCTACTGTATAGTCACATATTGAATACACCTTTTTTAATAAAAATGAAACTGAATCAACAAAGCCTTCTTGACTGTAACCGTCCATAGAGTTAAATAACTATTGTATATGTTTGGCACAAATGGTAACAAGAGAACACCTGATTATAACACACTACAGCCATATAGCGGAATATTTGTAATGATATGGTACAATAACATATTTTCAAGACAGTTTAATATTTTAATAAGTAATTAATATTTTATTTTATTTGTGTTTTCTGATCTATGTATACCTTCTTCCAACAGAGTAGCGAGGAAAATATTAAGGGGGTGGGTTATGAACAGGGATCCATTTTTAAACAATTTCTATTAAGACATGCGGCATAAATATAGCAATACCAGTGATACGATTAGGAAGTATCAACCTAGAGAGCTGCTATTGCTTTAATTAAGCTAATTTTGCTATTAATTTTTAAATTAGTTTTAGCAAAGGGGGTTCCAATCCCCAATTCCCCATCGCTACGCCTCTGCTTTCTTCTAATCCTGAAATAGTAATGTTTCTATAAATGTATCAAAACCGCTAGAGAGATTATAGTTGATTATAAGTGCACGTTGGAAATGTTCAATAAAAATGTACGTAATGTTTTCAAATGATAACTCTATTTGTGCAAGGGAATATATAGTTTGTGTTCATCAATTTGTAAAACCTGAATTTATGAATTTATTTGAATTTATACTTAAACATTACGATCACTACGTTGATAGCTATTTTCTGCTCTGTAATTTCTAAATGTGCTCACTATACCAAATGAAACCAAATGCTTATCCTTCGTTTCAAAGTATTAATGATCTCGACGGTATGTCTCGATAATCTTCCAAGTTTCTTTCCAACACGGGTATTTTCTTATTTTATAAATATACTCCATCATTTATAGTTTTCAACATTAGTAATGAGCCAAAATTTAGTTTCGTTTATTTTATCTTGCTCTTGCTTTTTCTTAAACCTACTTTCGTTCCTCATTTTGTGTTTATTCCTGCGATATCATCTTATATAGAGATGTTGATATCCAATGTTCTGCACTCTCCTTCTCCTTTGTTTTACCTGCTGAATCTCCAATGAAAATACTAATATATAATATATATTAATAATAAAAATACCGCGAATACTAATAAAAATACTGTAAACGGGAAACAGTATCTTCTTAAGATATGTTCTTCCAGAACGGCAATGCTATGCGTAATGTCTGTCATACATGTTAATTTTTCTATTCAGACGACCCAAGGTTCCAAAAATAGTCATTTTCCACACCATCACCTTTCAAAGGTTATGGATATACTGTAGATTGGTTTTGGCTTCCCTCGGACAGACAGAACTTGCACATAACACATCTATGCGTTTCACATTTGATTCTTTTCCATGCCAAAACCAACGTATCTTCTTCTGGTAGACTTTTGTGGATGATGGGCGGAGTTTGTTAATCTAACTGGCTTGAAAGACTGTATTTTACTAAACGAAGAATACAAATTGACCTTCTTCAGTCTTCCGGGAGTGGAAGTCAACATCAGGCAGTAAGGTAGTAGGTGTCTGGCACGAAAGTGAGACTGCGTCCGCGCTTTCAATTGATTTAATTTTTATTTTTGTAAAATTGGAATTAATAGAGTTTAAAAATCAGTGCTTTAAACCTTTTGGTACTGATTTATCTATTCCAAGTACTGGAGAATTTGTGGGTGCATTCCTAAGCATTGTTTATATCTTGATACCAAAGCTAATAAAAGTGTTCCGACGTGATAGGTCGGTTTCTGGACATCACTTTATGGCAATGGGAGATAATGAGAAACAAAGGATAACCAAAACATCTAATATTAGTCTTAGAACACGTTTATAAAAATGCAAAAATAATTACCGATTCAAGGAAAGAACAAACATAAATTAAAATCGGAAATAATTGATCTAGGAGTAAAACAAGGCTGCTCATGTCGCTCACGCTATTTAATATAATGCTATGTCTCCGAGTGGAAGAAACAGCCTAGAACTAATTTTAAAATAGAAATTTTAGTTTGAAATACAAAATGCTGACGATTTAATTAAATTTAAAGAATCATAAGATTAATTAAGTTGGTTACAATGGCAATGAATAAAACCATGGAGGAGTATAATTTTCATATATTGAAACAAAAAGCAAGTAATACTTTCTGGGATAAGTATCAAATTTTATGTAAAATAATGATTTTGATGACATACATATTGAATAGCAGTTTAATTATTTAAGATTTGATGTGTCATGTTATTCTGATGAAGATTTAAATAACAAAACAAGCATATTTTAAAAAATGTGTAGGACGATAGTAAGAACATTAAAAAATACACTAGAAAATACACTAGAATGAAGTTTATTAATGTTATGGCGATACCCACACTTAAGATCAGAAAACTGGGCAATGAACAGATCAGATAGAAGAAAAATACGAACGGCAGAAATGAAGTTTCTGAAAACAGTAGATGGATGTGTCATGAAATGAAACCATCAGACAAAATCTAAACATTTTGCTTTAACCACAGAATAAGTCTAAATAAGATAGCATAGGATGAACACATTTTGAGGATGAACCCGGCAAGAATAACACTCTACGAACTACAATACACCCTAAAAGAAATTCGGGATATTGGACGACCACATTGTATATGACAAAATGACCTCTGAGAGACGACGGCGGCGATGATGATGGTGATGATGGAAAATTATTTAAAGCTATCCTGTTGCTGAACTACTGAGTATTTATATTAGGTGAACACCAAATAAAACAAGAGTTCACGTTCCGATTCTTCAAGAAAAAATGTTTCTACTGTATAAGATGACGGCCTTTATTTAGCAAGATGGCTTAGTCGTTTGAAGTAGTTATTCTGTTAGCCCCACGCTGGGCGCCAATTTGAGAAAGGTGTTTTGTTGGAGTATGGAAACCAATTTGAAGTTGTTTGTATTATTATCTGCCCCACGCCTTGGGAGCCAATTTGAAGTAGTTGTTTCTTTACGTTGTTTGCACCACGCTTTGGGCGTCAATTTGAAGTAGTTTGTTATAGGAGTTGTATTATATTTCAACTGTTGGGGAGCGAACTTGTAGTAGTTCCAACCGCATGTATAGTAAACAGTTTCCGGTAGCCTTCGCCCCAAAATGTACTTTCGGGTGGCCTTTGCCCCAAGTTTAAAAAAAAATTATTAACTTTTTAATTAAACTGCTTCTTTAAACATTTAATAGTTATGTTTGCCTCGGCTGCGGCAGTATTTATTTTAGAGACATGGAAGTCTTGGCAGGCCGTGATGCGACAAGAATGTAGGCTTACACAGATTTTAAGTTTTAATTCACTCTTTTTTTATTAATCCTTGACACAAATTAAATAACACTTCACTGATATAGAGAGCTGTGAGATTCTTTTATTTAACACTTGCACTTTTTAACACGTATACTATTTTATCTCACTCAAAATACGTATAAAATCTCTCGAGGACGCATCACGCATCCGGTTACAATCACTGTCTGCAGGCAACTGAATAGATTTCAACCTTCTAAACTTGTAAATTTCTGTATTTCAAGACTCTGATTGGCTAATCTTACTCCAATAGAATACCTTCATTTAACTAAAGCTTTTTCTGGTTGTTGATTGGCTATTTTTATAAACTGTCACTAAAATTACATTATTGTTACTCTAAGAATCACAAGTAACATTTAAACTCTCAAACTCATTATTGCCTCAAGGTTACCTCATTGTTACCTCATTGTTAGCAACTTTTAACTTATTATTCTCACAGATCCTACATTATTAAAATACATAATGCATTCACAAAACATTATTGAACATGTTTACAATAATATAAGCCTATGCAATGACTGTTACATACATTTTACAAATTACTACATACACATATTGCTTCTAGGCGGGCTGTTATTAAATTTACATATTATATAATTTGACTAAAATCATTTAAGTGTTAAAAATACTGCCTTACGTTATAAACTCTGGTTCCACTATACAGGAGATTGGAAAATTAGAATGGTTGGAACTGGATTCCTAAAGTGCATGTTCTTTTTTATTTGTTACTTATGTCCTACATTTCTTTCGTTTTATCAAAATATCATTATTCCTACTACTGACTCTTGACTGTCGTTCAAAAATATCATCCTTGCAATTGTGAAGATACTAATGGCACAATGCGGCGTAAATAGCATATGACATATATTGAAACTGTTTATTACACAGGTTTTATATTTGAATTTCATTGTTTATTCTTACGCTACAATTAATAATATATATCTACACCAAAAAATTACTTCTATTTTTTTCCCATGAACTAAACATTTACAACAATTTCTACAATTTCGGTGACTGAACTTCTGAATCTAAACACTTTTCATGTTAACAACTGCTTAACACAACTTTTTGACTATTATAAAAACTAAAAAAGAAAACTAGTTATCTCGTAACAAACTTTATTTATTACGCAAAATGAAGAAATGCGTTACAAGCCTAGCATTGCAGCTTTGACTTACAGTTGCTCGTAACTCGCTCGCAGCTATCATGTATCTGACTCACTTTTAAATTGTACCGTCTTTCTGTAGTCTCCTGTTGCTAGGAGACACATTAATGCAATATTCCAGCATTTACTACAATCAAATGGTGAAGTTTCTCAAAGAGTAGCAAGTCAAAGCCTCTTCCAATGCCTGGGGACTATAACCTAAGGCTTTGTTTTCCCGAATCTCCCGTGTCCAAATCCTTGATTGATAACTTGGTTGACTGTATTATTTGGGTTTGACCGCACCATTTTCATAGAAATAATGAGTTATGTAATGTCCTAGTATCCGATTATAGTGTTGCTAAAATATTTATTTCATACTGAAAAAAATTTAAGGCAAGAAATCAGTTATAACCAGCATAATAAAAATGTTACTAAATTCTACAGATACTAAAACGTAAGGACACCCATCTGTGAAAATTAAAAAATTCATAATTTCAAGTCGATTAATTTGAAATTTTAATAAAGCAATAAGGGTTTATTATATAATATTTAAACCAAATTTCATACATATTTCTAAATTAGTTCCAGAGATATTAATTTTTATTACTTATTTTCTGTTTTGAAAAATTACTCCACACGATGCAACTGTTTTTTGAAAAATTAATATTTTGTAGTTAGACTCTTTAATAGTATATAAATAAATTGTAGAGATGAATGTTTATTTATATTAGTTGAGGAGAAAATAAATGTTAAATTAGAATTTAAATTTTTGCATAAAAATTGACACAATATGAATATTATTGTTTAATAACTTACAGCTGAGCATGATAGCAAACATTTATCCCACCATTATTTATGCCATTAATAACAAGGAGTATACACTATCTCATTGATTTATACCAAAAACTACGTTGAGAGGAACAATTTGAAAATAAGAATATGCCGAGAAATGAAAACTCAAGAAAAGAGAGTTTAAAAATTATGACCTAATATTACACTTTTTCCTACTTAATATTGTTTAAAAAAACATTTAGTGCATAAACACTGCATATCCTCGTCTTTTTCTGCCCTTCTGCAACTAACTTAGTATTAAAGATTCCTTAGGATAGTGTTCAATAGTTTCTTCACGTTTATATCAAAACCTATATTTTTATTACAGTTTTATAGAAAGTTAGGCTTACGTGCAGACATTTAAATCGCCTAATGACATTTTTAAAAGATTGTGCAGCTATAAAAGCTACATAGAACTAATGTAGAAGGCTTGTAATGTTTAATAACACTAATATATATATTTTTTAATTTTGGCAACCGTTTGTTTTTTCACAGTATGTATAGGTGAATGTATTTATCTTTCAGATATATAAATTGTAGTGTATACGCATTTAATGGTAGTGCAGACCCCAAATACTATTATCAGTAACCAAGAGTGCTGATAGTTTTCGGTAATTCAGTTGAGGCTAATGAATGCTTATTGCCGAAGATTTCGAAATAATTATCTAATAACAGAAAGCATGACTTTGAAAGCTCAATTAGATTGCCTTAGAAAAATTATAAGCAAGAGGAGGATTGGCAATTGCATTGCAAGAACTATGTCATTTCTTTTTTAGTTTTTATTATGTGGCATCAGATCATGTACTGCTTCTTTTATGCTTTGAATTCGCAGATCACAAAATCTCGCCATTGTTAGTTTGTACCAACCGCCAAACCACGAGAATAAGCTCCCTATACACCTAGTCGTATTTAAGCAGAGTTTATAGGAATAAAAAATTAATTTACAATAAAGTATTATGAGTTATTTTTATTATGCTTTAAAACTATCAAGTAAGTTCTATTCTGATTGCTAATAAGGTATCAGCGAAACCGTACATTGGCTGAAAGGCGCTCTTGTTTAGTTACCAGTTTATTTTAATATTTATGTTTTTTATTATTATTGCATACTACAATTTTATTTTGACAGTTTACGAAGTGAGTGGTCTTTGTGACCATCCTATACAACAATCCAATTTGAAGAGATTTATACACCCTTGTAAGTTTCTTCTTTGCTGAAGAATTGTTCAGCTCTGTTTAAAAATGCAGCACCACAAAAACACCTCATGTTCTAAGCCAAACACCAGGTGTGTGCCCCCCTGCGTCTGTTGTTTTCCTCTCAAGTATTTTTTCGAGCGGAGCTAATATTTTTGCACGGGAACATACTGGGAGGAAAGCAGAAGAGAAAAAAGTCTGATAGCTCATACACATCGTTATTACCCTGGAGCATGATCGCTTACAGCTGCTGAATTTATCTACGTTGAATGATTTGTTTCTCTTGTTTTTTTCCCTGCCTATTGCATTGTCTTTGGTATAAAGTACTGGTTGTTGGCGGTTAACAAGGCTGGGAGAAGATTAGCTAATCAAAGCGTAACGTGAAAAAGCACGCCTTTCACGTACAACATGTGCCGTGCATGCGGAGGTCATCGTAACACGGTATGCAGGCAGATGTTCCTCCTCCTTCAAGGATGAAAAAGAAATCCAAGTCGGTACAGCATGAGTCGAAAATTCACAATAAGACCTCTGCACCGGCCAGCACCTCTGAAACATTGTGTTTCACTGCTTTCGCCTTGGCGTTTAAGTTGACTTACAACTGAAGACCTCTTCCAAATAATATTGCAAACATGACTTTAAAAAATTTGGAAAATAGTGAAAACTCCGGTTTCTTCTTCTCTTTATAACTAGAAATATATCATAATCATATACAATTTGAATTAAGTAATTATGTCTATTCGCTCTACAGTTATGCGTCCAATATCTCGTCGTCCTCTCGGACTATAGTTATGCACTATTTTGGGTGTACGATTAGAATCCACTCTACTGATATGATCATGCCATTCTAATCTGCATCTATCAATTGTTTGGATTATAGTACTGCAGAAGGTTCTTCGCTAATTTGGAAATTTGTTTATAATCTAACTTGCTGCACCTTTAAATGCCCAATTTTTTCCTGAAGATCAAGTTGTGTTTGCAATTTTGGAGGACAAGCTACAGGGAGCGGTGTTTAGATTAATAAATCTGATTTTGACATATCAGTAAAAAAGACAGACAATTTCAACAATTTCCAAGGAAAAATACCAGACAATACAAAAATTATTACTAATGAGCCAATACAACAGGTAAATAAGTTAAATTATCTATATTGCAATCTATCGTACGCCTATAAAAATCACATTGACATTAAGATATCCAAATTATAACAGTTATTAGATACAATTAAAAAAACGTCTGTTAGGGAAGCCGGAAGGTAGACTGTTTTAAAATTTTGTGAAGCTGTGGCCATCGCACTATTCTCTATGTATCAGAAACTTGGTGCATAACAAAAAAGCAGAAATAAAGATTAGAATGCAATCTTCTTCTTTCTCTGTTTATCCTCCTCGTATGTAGGACTTACACCCCCTTACAGGCGGGTGCCTGGGGTCAGGACCGTCGAAGAGCAGACACTCATGGATCAGACAGAATATCCAGGATGGGTGATCAGCCCAATGCCTGGTATGGGAGGAAGGAAGTAGATGAAACGAAATGATGGTGAAATGGATGAAAGGAAAGGCGATGATGGAGCAGTTGGTGGAATGAATAGCGGGGGAACCCGGAGAAAACACATCCAGACGCCGTTTTGTCCACCACAAATCCCACATGCAGGTCCCTGGGATTGAATCCGGGCCGCCTCGGTGAGAGGCGAGCGGTCTAACCACTCGTCCATGGCGCCGCCCATTAGAATATAATCATTTCCAAAAGCTTATTTTCACTTTTTTCAGTAATGGATATCCTTTCATTTTAGCAAACATACTTTATATACGAGTAGTTAATTTTATTTCATTCATTCTTTCTAAGTCCTAGATCCAGTTATTTCTATTACATTCAATGTTTGCTTTCTCTACCGCATACCTAGTAGGCAGAGAAGGTATTGCGGTCAATCCAAAACTTCACATTTATATTTACTGAAATGCATGTTTTGAGAGCCTCTTGAATCCAAGATATCGTTATTATAAAAGAAAAGTCCAAGTGAGTGTATGTGTCTATGTATTTAAGTTCACTATCTACCAAAGATACGACACGAAGATTTTTAAGAAACTCCCCCACCCCAAGTTATATTTTAGATGGAAGAATGTTCATTATTTGTTGTTTTCACAAAAATGTCTCTAATCACTTTGATTAAATACCATATACGTATTTAATACATTTGCATGAGAATTAAAACCTATATCTCGAATTTTCTGGGAACACCCTGTAAAGCCTTCTTCATTCGGAAAGAGTTTGTACAAGTTTGTAAACTGGTAACTATAAGAGATAGACAAAAGGTTACATAAAGAAACATACTCTTTGAAACATACAATTTATTTCCCATATTTTTGTAGCATGAGCCCTTTCCGAGAATTTCATTGTTACCTTTTTTAATTGCTCAGTACTTTTTGTCATTTTTGTTGAAGTTCTGTCACCATTAAGTTGTTTCTTGCGTGTCATGGAAAGAGTATGGCAAGCATATAGCGACCCGCTTTTAAACATTTGACTATCGCTTCGTTTTCCTATATACACCTTGTGCCTACTGCGAAATGTGTAATGAAACTATTTCTGCAAATGTTTATCTCCATCAACACGGGTGGAGCGAAAAATAAGGTTTTGTTTGGAGAGTTCGTAGAAGCTATGAACAAACAATAATGGGTAGAGAAAGTCACGTGAATGTAACACATAATTTTTTTAACTAAATGAATTTTTCTAAGTGAGCAATAGGTATTATTAGTTTAGTTTTTTAAATGTAATTATTTTAATTATGAAATATTTCATACAGTTTGCTGGTAACCGAATGTCATTTTATTTTACGATTAAGAACAGATTTGCTTCTAAGAGGTAGTTTGATCTAAATACCAGAATTAAATATAAATATTTAAAATGTTTATGAATAATCAAAGTAATAATGGAGTTTATATTACAAAAATATTATAATCCCTGCGAAACAGTATGAAATAAATAAAGAAAAACAAATTCTCAACGTAGATTCTTTTTCATTCATGACACATGTTCATAAATTTATGCATTGCATTTCAAAGGAACAATTATTGAGTTTCCTGAATAAAAAATCTTTTTATTTCTTCACAACCTTGTAGGTACTTAGAGCTACTTAACCTTAGAGGAATCTAGGGTTATTTGTAAATAACGGATTCTGTAATTTTATGTACACTGTTTAGGTAATCATAACATTATATCGTTGTTATTCTCTGTGTATTTTGAATTTTTTTGTTTTACATTTTACTTTATTCCTAATAATCCCTATTACTATCGTATGCATTTTGCTGAATTACTCCTTCTCGTTAATACCTTGGTTGCCAAATTTTCCCATAAACTCTTTTTATTGTTTTCGAGTATATGTACGTACTGTCAAAATTTCTGACCTCAAAGCTATGTTCCTTTGTCATTTAAAATGCAAATAATTTGTTTTAGATTCTTCTCTTCCAAAAATATTGCAAACGTCAGCCTAATTTTCCCAATCCCACCTTACAGTTCTTGAAATACTATAATGTAGGTCTTGTGTTTCTTGTTGTTTTGCTCTCCTCGTCAACGATTTGTTAGCCTCTCTTTATTTCATAAGTTTTCTCATGGATTCTAACCATTATACATATATGTGTTCTAACACACCCTTCTAATCATTTCAGGTATAGGTCCGTGCGTCGCCTAATGCGCATGCGTTGATTTGCTATTGGATTCCTACAGTCTGAAACAGCACAGGTTATATTCTAATATTATCTTGGCTGTGATTTTAAATTAGTTGAAACAATTGACTTTAGTAACAGGGATCCACTTGGGAGTGCATTAGAATGACCTGGACATCTTCTGGGGTTTAGGAAACAGGGCGTGTTTTTAAAGTATTAGATATTTTTTATAAAAAATAACACAACATTATTTTCCAAATACTTTATTATCATTCATTACCTTAAACTACTTCTTCACATAGTCACCGCCGTTATTCAGCCACTTGTCGTAATGGGAAATCAGTTTTTGTATGCCTTCGTCAAAGAATGACGCCGCCTATGAGAAACGTTTCACATCATCGTCGTTGAAATGTGTTCCACCAAATTATTTCTTCCGATGAAAAACAGATGAAAATTGCTTGATGCCCAATCTGGTCTGTAACGAGGGTGGTTGAATTTTTCCCTACTAAATAATGCGATTAGATCTCTCACAATTGGTGATGAATGCTTGTTGGACTAGCATTTCTCGCATTCAAAAAACGAAGCACTGATCCGACTTCTTGTTCGATTGTTTTGAACATTTCGAAACGCTCTTACAACAGAAAAACACAAATTGACGATCGCTCACAGCTGCGTCTGACTTCCTAAAGAATGAAGAAAGTGATCGCGCATGCTGAAAATCGCGACTGCAATGCTGAAATATTAAAACACGCCTCGTACTTGAACAAACCTTATAATTACGACCCAGTTTTTATTTGCTACTTTGCTACTTTTCTCTGGAGTAATAATACAACGTTTTGCTAAGTTTAAATACATCCTATAATATTGGCTGTCGTTTGCATATTGCATAAAACACTACTGAATTAAGCAAACTAGGAATAAGCAGGCACTTATTTTTAACAGGCTACGTTTCTAACAACTCCGTTTCGTCTTGAACTAGATTCAATACCACACTTCAGAATCTTGCTTTTATCCTTTCAATTATGTAACATTCACTTTTGTTGGTTTACGCTGCTCAATTCACTAATAAGAACAAGTAACAGTGCTGTTCCAATGTCACCTTGTAGATAATATATTGCTACGAGATTGCACTACTGTACAAGATAGGTGTACAATTGTTTTAAAAAAGCATAGTAGAGTAGAGTGGTGTATTTATTGGCCTTAAAGCTTTTACATACTGAGACTCAAACATCGCACGAGTCATAAAGACAGTACGTGGCTTATATAATGTACTGCAGTCCACATATTTTACTGTATATTCATTACACTGACTTTTAAAGTTAATTATAGGTGTTTTATAAGAATTGAAAAAAATAACAGAAGTACCAACAACAAAAAGCACACAAACCAAACAGAAGAAGAAAAAATGTTCGTAAACTATAGTACCTTCAATTTTATTTGGAGAAATCCCTTCTCATTCTTAAGAGTTTGTATTCAAATACAATTGTGAATAAGAGGGTAGCACGCAAATTGAAGTTATTTAATGTTCTCCCTTCAGGAGCTTCTTCGGAAGGTATGGGAAATGTAGCTCCCGACCACCAGTACTCTAAGTTTGGCGCTGAATTTAAGGTTGACAACCCCTTCTTGAGATGTTGGTATGAATAAAATTTACAGGTGCATATTCGTTCTATTGCCTTGTGACTGTGAGAGGAAAAGAGAAACCAGCTTAGGCAAAGAGGCACGAACACGTGAGATTACAATGATGCTGACTCAGAAACGCTAAGCGGAGAGCAAACAGACGATAGACCTCTTGGAGAAAAATTAACATTGCACGTGAGGCAACCAAAGATATATTTTGGCAAATGGAAATGTCTGTCCAAAAAAAAAAGAACATAAAATTAACAAATAAATTACGGACGTTGAGACCTCTTGGAAAAGAATTAACAGTGCACTGAAGTAACCAAAAATATATTTTAGCAAATGGACATGTCCCAAAAAAGCTTATAAAATTAACAAATAAATTACGGACGCTCATATGAGAAAATAGTTATTAAGGAAGAGACATAAAAAGGCGAAAATGTCGGTAAACCAGTGTATGGACAACTATATTCACGTAGAAAGAAAACGTATGGAAAATTAGAACTTTTGCTACTTAAGCACTGCACATATGAAATTTAGCTTCAAGATTGAAACTGAAAAAAGAAAAGTTTATTACAGCTGTGAATATTACGTCTAAAATGTCCATTTTATGCCCATAATCATGCAGACACACTTTTGGAAGTATTACAATGAGATAATGAGGCTAATATACGTATCTTAAAATGTTTGCTAATTTTTCGTAATTCTTTAACTATGCCTTTCTTTCCGTATAAATATTTTTCTCTCATTTTAATTAAGTTCTCAAAGAATACACGGAAATGAATTCAAACGGAAGTATTATGAATTGTCAATTGGAAATCCTTGCTTCATCTCCCGTCATTAGCAAATGAATAGCTTCGCTGGCAATACTCCGACCGGCTATTCCTTTTATTCATATTACAAGATCTGTACACGATATTCAACCTTTGAAATACATCACCTTTCTTTTAGTTTATTCTCGCTTATTTATAAACAATAAACTGAACTTGAAACAACATAAAACACCAGGAGAGGGAAAATAAAGAAAATGTTATAAATAACAAATATTGAATAAGCATACATGCATGGAAAACAGATAAATGAAATAAATTTTAATACCCTTATTGCTTTAGAATTTAATTATAGCTATTTTATTTTTTATTTTAAGAGACCAATAAAACATAACGTACATTAAGTTCTATATTGTTTTATTTTGGTTTTTACATTTTTTATTTATATATATATATATATATATATATATATATATATATATAAAAAACCTTTTGCTGCTTGCATATCTTTTGTTGTTACGCTTGTATTCTGGATCCACGTGGTCAGCCGTAGATGTCGGTCATATGTTTCATATTGTTTGAAATTCACCCCGTTAATTCAAACCATATCTGAGACTGTCGGTCGTAAAGCGTTTAAATTACATAGAAATACATGCGATATTAGATAGCACTGTGACGTACAATATAGAATAGGTAATACAAGCTTAACTGTTAAATAAAAAATTGCTAATAACAGGAAAACTACAGTGAAGGTGTTTCTTTAACACTTACTCTCTTTCTGAATGTTTAAAATATTTAATTGCATAATATATATTCTAGAATGTGAATTTTCTTTACTTTTTTATAGGTGCACTGATTTTCAAAAAAGTTGGTTCTGAATTTTGTATTCCTAACAGTCACATTTTCTTATAATATTTGTTTAGATTCCTGTAGATTCATTTTTATGCATTTTAAATTATGTCCAGACTGTGTTTCATGCTTTATTTTATTCATTATTCACTTGATACATCTGAAACAAATGTAAGTTTGCAATTAAAGGTATAAATTACCTGAACCGAAAATTTACTTATATTGTTAATATTATGAAGTTATTTAATATCCAGAAATGAATTAAAGGGTAATGTAAGAGTCTTCTCAAATTTCTCATCAAAATTTATTTCTTGGAACCATAATTTCTAGTATAGTTTCTTTATTTTTCAAACATGTTCAGGTATACTTTAAAGTTCTGTTCACGAATTTATTTCTAGAATAATTTATACGTTTTACATGCTAGTTTATCTTAATATCGTAATACTTTTTATCCTAAAGTATTCTATCCAATGCTTCATAAACGTGCTTCTACATCCTTAATAGTGAATCATATTCTAATGGCAAATTGATAAATGACATTTTCCTAATCAACAATTACAAAGCCTAGATTTAAATTAAAGTAAATTATATTTTCGTATTTGATAGTAATCGTCATTTTTAAAATCTTTTCAAAAATTATAATTTTAAATTTTTGTAACGTATTTCTATGTTCTGTTAGTGTTTCTGAAAATACCTATAATTACCAAACAGGTTCTGTCACTTACTGTAAAAACGTAAAGAATACATATTTTCAAGAGGGTTTTAGTAGTCTTAAAATCTAAGTTATGTTTACCTCGGTTTTTGGTCGGTAAAGTACTACTGGATGTCAAAAGGGGAAGTATTTTCCAGAGAGCCTTATGAAAAACCTCCAATACTTTAATTATAATTGAAAAAATCTAAAGTACCATTGAAATAATCCTCTAACCGAAGCATTGTTAAGTTTACCGTGTGTAATACACAAATTGTTAAATTTATAAATGGCTTCTGTTGTTCATAATAGATGTCTGATCTTTAAAACCCGACTCATTGCAAGTGAATTAAAAGAACACAATAATGATCTTTCTTATACTATGGTAAAGTAAACGCCAATCTAATCTTAAGAGGCTATCAGTATTCATTTATGAGGGATTTTCATGAAATTTTCCAGCTATGAATGCTACCTACTGCGTAACTATGTGGATAAATCAACGAATCAGAAATACCTGCCTGTTGAATATTAATTTTAATTTGTATTTATAATGAAAATAAATAGTCTTATGATCAGGGTGATCCAAATAAAGCCACACAATCAAATAAATAAGAAAAAGTTCTCCTAGGTCTGAGATTTCCGAATATTTAGAAAACAATAAATATAGTGAAACAGTTATAATAATACTCAACTGATACTTTTATGACAAATCCAACTGTCCTTACAATCTAGGAATTTGTAATGTTCAACATGTTAGTGTTTTATGATGCATGCGTACGTCATGTACATATCTTAAGCACTACTGACATAATGTCATGTCCATGACTCAGTCTTTCTTACACAGAAGTATTACCACCTCTCTTTAATTCTTTGAACTCCCCTGTACCCTGTTCTTTCGTTTCTAGTTTCTTGATTCCTTGGCTACAAACATTTATCTAACAATTGATGTTGTTTAGTACTTCCTACCTTTTTGAACATACATTTTCTTGTTGCGGCATCTTTAGCATTTCTGAAAGGGATGGACTTTATAAGTCGAATGATGATTTGATTCAACCAGATAGTTTTGCTGAACGTTGTGCAATGGTTACACTTATTGAGCTTATATCTCTTTAGATAAAGCTATAGCATTTGTTACTTGGGCGGCTGGAGACTCGGTGTTATAAGAAGGGATTGTAGTAAGTTGACCAGGAGTTCCGGATGAACAACTGTTGGCTTGAAAATATAAGTTCTAAATCTCCTAAATCCAGAGACTGTATTGACAGAAGTGTTTGAGCCTGTTCAATGTTCTCCAAAAATAAACTCCAATATTATTCTGGTTTCTTTATTTCAGAACGGGTCTACAAATCGAAGAACCTTGGTATCCCAACATGAATTGAAGTGTTTGAACACAGGATTATCCTTTGTTTGCAGGTGAGGTAGTATTAGTTGGCTAGCGTTAGAAAACTTTGAAGACACCTCATTAAATATCAGCGGAGTTTTGCGGGGTTCTATTTTGAAGGTTTTTAGCCATTTATGAAAACTGCTAAAGTTATGAATTCCTTCAGGGTTACACATGTTTCTGTGCACCAGGGACGCTAGAATAGCATTCCAGAATCATTATTTGGCCTTTAAAAATAAATAATCATTGGAGGAAAAGTTTTTCCAATAGCATTGGCACAGAAAACAATGGTATATTCCTCAACATGTTCAGGAGCATATTTGGAACATAGGGAATCTCCTTCGGGCAAGCATGCTTCTTCTATTCTTATCAGGTTGTAGATGCATCCAGTTTTTTTTCATTAAATTGGGTTCTCTCATTTCTCAAGCTTGGAGAAACCATCACAACAATAAATGGTTCAGTTTTGCAGGTATCGTTGAATTGAATTGAATTTTTTTCTCTTTCGTCCAACATCTTCTAGCCGCCAGAAAATCGCAAGCTCTTTCTGCCTGTTATTCGGCGTTTGATTTTATTTCTTTTTTCAGGATAAAGAATGCTTGATTTTATATAGAGCACAAACATTGAAAACTACTGGACATAACATTTATGTTGTAGACAGGTGGAATTCAGCGACACTATTAATGTTCCTCCTCCTGCTGATTCAAGAGTTAAGTTGAAAGGCTCATTTTCTTTTCTGAAGGATCACTTACGTGATTTCTTACGGCATAATCGGGTATACCAAAGTTCTCTGAGGCTCCCTTAACGCTCATTCTCTCACGAACAGCATTCATAGCCTCGCGTATTAGAGTTTCTGACCAGAGAGTCCTTATTTCTCTGAAATAAGAAAAATAACAAGATTCATTAATATTTTCCTATTAGGTATTATTTTGGAGCTGTGTATAGATAAAATCCATTGACCTAATAAACTTAGCTTGACTTTGCTGATCCACCACTCTTTGTGGCCTACTTATAGTGTGGGCAAGTAGGTAATGATTGTTCGTTTGTAGTATACATAATACTTTTAATAATATTATAACTGTTCTCTGAAAATACAGTCATGTGTGCTTGTGTGTAAGAGTTTATAGTATGTTTTAAAATAGTAACAACAACCCTAAACGTGCCCCAAGATCTAATTTTGAGTAATTTAGTCCTCCCGCAATTTCTGCGTCAGCAGTCGCGTAAATACATACTTCAACAGTAGTTGCAACAATTGAGGCAATGGTAATTTATAAGCTGATTGAAGGGCAAGACTGAGACGTATAATATTACAAAACTCCCTAGAAAGAGATCTTCTGGTGTTATTTAGTTAGCCTTATTGGTATCTTAATTATTTTTCTTTCTTTTCACTGTGAAGGACGTTTTCTGACAAAGTGAAATTAGATTCGATCGTGAAATTTACATGCTTATACTTCTGGAAAAGATTATTGTACGCCATACAAAAAATTAGATTCCTAAAGAATCTTTATAAACAGGTGTGCCTGTAGGTATTATAATTCCAAAACGAATAGTTGGTTTATATTTAACTTCGAATTTGTCTAAAATTTTTCATTAATATAGCATGAATATTTCATCAAAATCACCCACTCTAAACTACACTTAATATGGTAAAGTTTACGTGTTTTTTAATTTCTGAAAAGAAAAAAACACTAACGATTTGCATTAAAGTATCACATGCATTTGACATGTTGACTTAAAAATTAGAATATATATTTTGGAATCTAATAAATATCTTGTGATGTTTTCTTCATTCGGATTCTATTCTGTATAATTTTGTATAGCTGAGAAAGCATAAGACATATGTTGCAGACAAAAATGTAGAACTGGTTAAAAGGTTAATTTGCATCAAATAATTCTTTGTAGAGATAGTTCCCAGTTGTTGGTAAATGCGTCATATGACAACGTTTGAAACATTTCAATTATGTTTCTTTTGCTTTACAGGAGCTCATTTTAGTACTAATTCCAAATTTCTTCCTTAATGCTTCTGATATTGACATTTGAATGCTTTTTTCCATGTTGTATGTAATTAAGCATTTAATGTTTAATTTTAAATCATTATGAGAAGACATATCCTGATTAAATTTATATGTATGGAAAAATTAAATGTTTTTGTATGAATGTTTAAGTCATATTTATATAATATGAATTTTAAATGGTTAGATAGAATACTAAATGCTTTATCTTATTGCTCACATTATTTTAAGTGACCTTAAAGTCCTCTTCAATCTCATTTAATTTTATATAGGATATATATATATATATTGTCGTATGCCTCTCTTTAAATTACTTTACAAGGACAGATGGGAGCTACTCGCTTGCAAGAGGTACGGGCAAATTAAACAAGAACTTCACGTGCGAGGCTACGACGAGGGACGCAGCTAAAGAAAGTAACAAAAATATTGTTAATCACTGGCAAACAGGGACGCTACATGGCTTGGAAGGAAGAAACAACTCTACACTATCATAATTAATATAAAAAGAGAATAGATGGATGGTTATTTATTATATGAAAATGGATTTCTTACCCCATGTGTCTGCCGGGCGAGGACGCCATGCTTGCCTTTGCACGGAGATGGCAGTTCAACGACTTTGCTACTTGCAGGTTGCCCACTGACTCTCTAAACAACGCTAACACACAAGCGTCACTGACGCTATCCCCTCCCTAATACTTAGTTCCCCTGACTTACCCCTACTCACAGACAAACTGCCGTCTCTAACCTCGGTGCCCAGAGAGTAGTGTATCCTAATATCTGTGCATACGCCAACATATATATATATATATATATATATATATATATATGTTATAAGGCTCGGTGATAGACGTGATCATTGATATTAGTATTCTTTATATAAACCCATGTGCAGAAACTCTTTGTTTACGCCCTAGAACCTCCGAAACGGAAAGAAGGATGACTGTAAACATACTGTAGACTCCACTATAAGAAGTAGACATTTTATTCATTAGTTAAAAGTTATTTTATGCACCAGTTGTTACGTAATGCACAGCATCACCTATAGCGAACGGTCGTGTTTACAGTATTATTCTGTTTAGTAATTTCATATTTTACAGTATTGAATTGTGTAGTTATAATAAAAGCCTAAATGAGCAATGGAGACCTTGTGTATAAATGCAGAGCATCCAATCTTGCTTCTCATATACGCAGAAGCCCGAATGGCTCTATCATCAACGTCGATCCAACAGTTGTCACCCAGCCCATTCGTTTACAAGAGTTTGACATCACAAAATCAGCCGATGCACAAAATGTATCGAAGTTTGATGCAGCATTTTGAGCACCTTCAGCAATTGACTAAAATATTATCTATTTACTTACACTAGTTCCGTTTTATTGTGTATTTCTTTTCTGTCCTTTGTGATCCGTACTGCCTACGTCCTCCTGTATTTCAGAGACCCTAGCATGTAAACAAAGTGTTTCGGGAGACGAGTTTATTAACCAAATGAATTATACCTTGAATTGGCAATAACTGGAGAAACTGGTGTGACTCCTATATACAGTTCTCTGTGTCTGGCATCTACCCTTAACTGACCATAAACTTATTTGTTTCAGATTCACATTTTGTTTGGATGCAAGAGAGTGTGGCAGAAGGGGCATTTCACATAAAACTTCAGTGTAAATTACAGTGCGGTGGATATACATCAGTATTACCATTAGTAACGTGAGTAAATGTGTTTTCAGTTTCCAGTATCCCATAATATAGTTTCATTTCAGTTAATTTCACTTAATATTAAAAATAGCTAGAATTTAACATTTCTTCGTAAATTTGTCCTTAAAATTCATAAATTCAGTTATTATGAACGAAACAAAATAATACTCAGCTATTACAGGCAAAATAGAATAATATTCATTATTAAATTTTAAGGAAAGTGGCAAAATTTTAAACCAATTTCTTAAAATAGTCATGTTGACAAAATAGCGATATGAACGATTTTGCATTCTCATTTCCAGACTTGTCCTACAGTCAGCTTGGGTGGAGGAACACTTTAATTAATAAAAATATCAGTTAGGTCCCTTGACATCTGTAGGCATTAAGCTTAATTGTAGCTTGTTCATAAAGCTGGAAACATGTCATATCATGCTGGAGAAATGTATGCAATAAATAGTCTATAGATCGAAGGCACAAACTTCTTGATGATGACGTGTGATCGCAATTTTCGGATTATTCTGTTTTAGGTTTTTTCTCCTAAATGTCTTAAAAATAACATTTTTGTATACGGGTAGGACAGTTTATTTAGTCTCATGAAATATAGTAATTATTTAGATACGAATTGTTTACTTCACATATCGTCATCCCATATGCGAAGTTATGAAAAAGTAAGATTTAAAAAAGCAGAATCTAAGAATTCCACTTAATAAGGAATCCTACTATGAAAATTGCACCCATAATAGCAAATTTAAATCTATGATTTAAAATCAGAAGACATTTTGGAATCATTTTACTACCTTTTTAAATGGAAGAAATTTCGACCATAATTATTTTCTTTGAATTTGTACGCATTATACAATTTTATATATATTTATTTAAAATACATAATACGACTTCCGTTAATGCTATGTGCTTGCAGTAGTTTAATTTTCAAAAAATTATATTACGAGAAACAAAAAGCATTAAATAAAAGCTGTTTTTCTACTCCACAGCAGAAGAACTTTATTCGTATTTTAATTAGAAGATCTGTAGCATTTGGAAAATCCAGTAAAATGACTTTGCAGTTTTATCATTATGCAAACACGATACACGTAGTAAAGCTTTCAGCTTTATAGATAAGAAAGTTTAAGCTTTGAAGTTTTCGCTATGTGTTTCCTCGTAATTTCGATAACATGTGATCAGTTTGCATATTCCTTCAAAAAAAGAAAGAAAGAAAAAAAAAACTCTGTGCTCGCTGAACATGTTGACAATGTCATTGTTTTATAGCAAAAAAAATAGCTTATGTTCACAATTAAATACGGTTTTATCGACTATATAGGGTCTCCGGAAGAAAGCTTCCAATATTTACAGAGGAGGTAGTATGCAACAAAAGAAGAAAAACATTTCCTATAAACATTGGTCATAGACTAAATATTTCCTGAGTTATGATCTTCCACACCACCATCAATGACTACCATATCTTTGATCTACCCTTTACAATAGGTACTCGATGTGGTTCCATCCATTGTAATGCAACCTTCCATCTTGCGTCTCATGGAATCACACATTCTATGAAACACCTCTGGTATTGCCGTATTGCATCACAGGCATCGAACACGCTTTCTCGCAGTGTCTGCACACCATTTATGGGGACTGCATACACCATGGTCTATAAATGTCCCCAAAGACAAAAATTTTAACGGTTAAGGTTAGGAGAACGGGAAAGTCAAGGTATTGGCCCTCCTCGACCAATCCATCGCCCATGAAAGACTCGCGTTAGCTGTCGCCTAACCCTATGATGAAAATGGGCCGGTGCCCCGGTCCAGAGAAGAAAAAGAAAACAAATTAAGTACTGATGCATCGCAACAAAACATACACCATTTGAGCACTACCGTACACCAGACGTGTATAATATATCTGACTGGTAGGGCTATACGTTTGTAGCACGCAGTGGAATACTGTAGGTTGACTACTCTTGTGTTCTGTTCTTGCTTGATACACCATAGCAAACACGATGTATTACATAGTGATAAACTTCTACGTACAATGTGTGCTCATTTGTTTCGTACCAAAGCGCTCGGAATGCAAGATATGCTCATCGTACAGAATAAGACAACTCAGAAGATATTAAGCTTACTTCCAATGTTTATAAAAACAGTTTTCTTCTATTGTTGTATACTACCACCGGTTAAATATCGGAAGCTTTTTTCCGGATATCTGGTATTTGAGCATGTAGTTTTTATAATTTCTGCATGAATCAGTATTCCATTCCTTAGCAAATTTTAAATATCATCAGATAAATAATAAGCAATAAAATTCCACATTTCAATTGCAAATACATGCAAGATACATTCTAAAACATTTTCCTGCATAACTCTCTTTCTGCAGCAAGCACCTAACGATTTCATTCTCTCATTAAAATAGAGTAGAGCTATAAATTGGAGTAATTAAGCAAGGATTGAATCTTAGCTTCTTTCGAAACACAATTCATACCTATTTTTCGGCAATAACTTCTGCGAATAGCCGTTATCTTGTCGCTCTTTTGTTTCTGCGACAGTAAAAATACAACCAATTATTGCCAACAGCCACGCGACCTCGCGTGACGAGCCAGAAACAAAAGAAAAACTTGTTCCGAACGAATATACCCGTGATGTACAAAGCTGGTGCCACACTCGGTGCAGTTACTGCATTTCTTGCAGATTAAATTGAGGATTATGCTATATATGTCGATGGAATTAAACAGCGCATTTTTTAAGTCTAGAGATACGTTTTACTTGCCTTTCTCTAAGATGACTAGTACCATTATTAAATTTTAAATTTATATGAGACTTGCTTGAGGAAATCTTCCACTTCAAATGCTAAATTCAGCAATTTTATACGAATTTAATAGTTTTATCTAGTATACGTACAAGGGCTGGCTGAATTTTAGTTTAATATATTTTAAAGCTTTTGAGATATTAATATTAAAAAAATGAATCTTACAGCAAGAACCCCTCTCACAGAATGGAAAGTTTGAAAAATTAAAGTTTTAAATATATAGAATTCTCCTAAATTGTATACAGTTTTCATACACGTACACGTTTTCTTGTATGGCTCATAATGTTGGGCTCTCACTAAAAATATATTACGAAGATTGGAAACAGCAGAAATAAAATTTCTACAAGTTGCAGGATATGCTATTTTAAATAAGACACAAATTAAGATATATACAAAAAATAACGAATAGTCATATTATTCTTAAAGAAGAATACAGAAAACATGGTTTGACCATACCAGTAGAGTGAATCAAGAAAGGCTGCCTCCTATAATTCTAAATTGTAACCCATTAAGACATAGAAGTCCAGAACGACCAGCTAAAAGATGAAACCGGAAAATATTAGAAATGGTCTGAACTATGATTGATAATGATATAAGGATTGATTATAAAACGTCTCTTTTCAAAACTGAGCATTATTTTTATGCCTTCCTATATTTTTCCAGAAAACTTATAAATTGTCATTAATTCTTTATAAAAAAAAACAGACAGACATGTTATTAAAAATCAAGCTACCGAATTATTTCAAGTACGAGAACTATAATTCTTAAATTCATTTATTGAACTTTCGTAAATTTGTGCTGAAATTTTCAAATATATTTGATTAAATCTCCAACTTACGGAACATTTGTAACGATGAAGAATGTTTGCAGAATTAAGTTAAATTTCCTATTAACATGCCAGCATAGTGATTATTTAAATCACATTAACGGAGATTTAAATGAGAAAAAGATACAAAATTAAAGTACATTATGAATCTGCAAGTTTAGTGGGCATTTCATAAATAGAGAATAACAGTTTTTTCGCAGTAAGGCGTCCGCTTAATAATTTTAGCAATTCCAAAAGAATACAGCAGTATACTGTTTATAGAATATATTCATATATGTTTATATTAGTCAATGAGAAACAAAAGAATGGTCCTTTAATATGACGGTGATATAAGGTTGAGAGTTAAAGCATGTGCTATTTGTAAGCTCAGTAAGCCCTCGCAGAACATTCAGTTAGGACTATTGCCTTCAACAATTGCGCGGACTCTGATGGGAAAAATATAGGATTTAAAATATATGTATGAATTTTAACGCATAACACCAAGTATTTTGTATATGCTTCATCGGATGGAAATAATTTATAACTCATTATTTGAAGAATTCTGTGGAGCACGTATTGGGTGATGAACATTTTCAATTTTTGTCCACATTTCTATTAAAAAATTAAATTATAAGATTATTAAAGTACTGCTACTTTTTTGATAATATAAAATACGTTTTTCCTTTTTATCTGCATATATCAATTTTGCAGAAATGTTTATTTTTATTTTTTAAGCAAGAAAAAATTGATATGTAGCACTTTGTGCTCAATTATGAGATATTAATTTAGTCCCAATATTCAAATTTGAATAAAATTTCATGGTTTATTATGTTTAATAATTTTTGCTGTTTTGGAGAAATAATGTTAAGCCGATCAATTTTAATTCATTACTTTTTATAGAAAATGTACTCATTTTGGAAACATTATATTATTTAATCATGATACTGATGTAAAAAATATGACATGGACACAATATCAGGTAAAAAGTTATTTTATAGGGGTCTCGTCTGCAGTTACTTAGAAACATTTTATAAATAGCCTCCTTTACATTATATTTCAAGTATATACTCCACGGTTTGACGCTGTAATTCTTAAAAATAAATAAAATAAATTAATTAAAAATTATGGATATGAAAAGTGTCACTGATGAATAAAAGTCCCAAAAATAAGTAAACATTATTATCCTTGCAAATTATAAAATACTCCCAGCTCTGTGAAGTTTTATAGGAATGAAAAAGGAATAAAAATGCGATTTACAGAAGCCTTAGGACATTCATGCTGCTGTCTCAATGTTTACATCTGAAAGTATATCTTTTATACCCTTTTTAATAAATTGAAATTGAAGTATTTTAATACTTATTTATAATAAATTCATATTTTGAATGAAGTACGTTCCGAGAAATTTTATACTTGCAACTTCAGAAGATAGCTGGCATAAATATCAAATCAATATCCACCTACAATTTCATTTATGTATACTTTTCACATACATGAGCAGAACAGCACAGCACATACATTTTCCTGTGCTATGTAGTCGGTAGAGAAAGTAAAACCATAAAAAATCTAAACGAAATATTCCATTATTTTTCTACAAGCTAAAAACTAAACATTGATATGACATTTTCCAGAATTCTAGAATAGCTTTATAAATAAGTACCGCTCGAGCAATGTTTTCTTATACGGCAAGTAAGCCAACGATTGCGTTTGATTTCATTTAGTGCCTTAACGAAATCGAAGTTGGATCGTCTGCTCGGCAAAAGACAATCACAAGTTATCCTAAACAATTCGGCCTTCTGTGAAGGAAGAGTAACTTGCACAAATGAACTGTAGTACTGTCTGTCGAAGCAGATATGTGCATTAAAATCTTACGGATACTGAATACTGGTTGATCCGTCAATGTAATCGGACTGACACGATTTTTATGAGAGTGTCACCAGCATTTTAAGATATGTTAAAAACTGAAAAGCTTTTTATTATTACCCGTTAAGCTTAATATACTGTTGCAGATGAAATGGCTTGTTTTATAGAACAAAGCTCAACAGTTGCATAAAAGATTCAAATTTCTTCGTATCGTGAAAAGAAATAATGATTAATCTCACTAACAACAAACTATTTTTGTAAAAATATTTAGGGAGGGAATGTACAAGTTTAATTAGCGTTGTAACACTACAAAAATATTATTTCATTTACTTATAAGAGAAAAACAGAGTTTGTGCAAACATTATGAAGCCTGAAATAACACATAGTCTCTCTTTTCAATTTTGGTAATTCATTTTCATTTGTCTATCTTGCTTATAACCGTTAGAAATTAGCGTTCTAGGAAAATCAACATTTTGTTATTTTAAGTTTGAGTACACAGGTATTTCATGGAAACAATTCCCATATTTATGACTCTGAAACATAAAAATAGGAATGTTTTAGGGAAAATAAGAGTAACTAGCATAAGGAAATGAACAGGGCTCAAAGAACTTCATATGTGGGGAAAGAAAATACAAACCTTCACAAAAAAGGTACAACAATATATGTTCTTGAGGTGCAGCATTCACTGCATTCTAAGAATATTCAGACATCGAGTTGAATATTTTACAGCGAGAATTTTGGAACTTTTATGGGGAACATTTTACCCTTCTCTTGAAGCATAAAACACTTCTTTTAAACCTGTTCATATATTTAAAATATGTATACCAGTCATATTAATACTTTTAAGAAAATACTAATGTAGTTTACATCAAAATAAGAATCATATAACCTATCGCTTATAGTCTTAAAGGCGGAAATAATATTCAGTAGAAAAAACTAATTTTAATACATTCAACAAAATCTAAACTAACGTGTTTTAAGCTAAGATAATTGTTTTTTCACCAGAATGATAAATGACAGTAAATAAAAGCATTTATTACTTTTCACTTTTGGCAAGACATGCACTGAAAAGAATAAAATTAAGTATATTTTTATCCAAATCCGAAAATTACCTGTTTCCCTGGGCTTAACGCTTGGTAATTATATTCCATACTACTTGCTCACCAATACACAAGGAAAAAATCTGATGTGTTACACTCACATGACTTTCTCTACTCTTGTACAAACTATTTTTACAAACGCTTATTCTCCATTTACTTCATGTTAATCGAGATAAACATTTGCAGACTCTATCTTATTGCTAACTTTCTTGTAGATGTAAGGGGAATATATATTTACAAGGGGAGTATCGAAATACAGCACCCTTTAAGCACATACATATCTCTTAATAGCTGGTTGCTAGATGCAGCACTATTCCCTTTGCCACAGATTAATACTTTTGCATATCCAAGACAAAAAAATGAATAACGAATTCCCATTTGAGAAAATAAGTATTGAAAAATTTGAGGGAATAACAAGCAATATCAAGAAAATGGTTCACTCAACAACAAAAATGTATATGACATAAATTGTGTATTTTAACACGATCTACATTTTTTGTAGTAAAATTTTGTCTATCTCTTATGGTTTACCAGTTATGCAAAAGTCGTTCACAATGAGGAATACTTTTGGAGACATTCCCAGAAAATTCGAGATATACATTTCATTAGTCATGAAAATATCTTAAACATATGATATTTTAATCAAAATCGTTAGAGCCATTTGTGAGAAAATTTGAATTTTCGAAAAATGTTCCATGTAAAGGATAATCTGGGGTGGGGGGATTTTCTTGAAAACCTTCGTGTCGCATCTCTGGAAGATACTGAACCTAAACACCAAGTTTGGTGTTTATCCGACTGTTCGTTTCTGAGTTATGCTGTTCACAGACAGACACACAGACACACAGACACACAAATACACAGACACACACGCGGACATGTTTCCAAAAATGCTTTTTTTGGATTCAGGGGATCTCAAAACATGTATTTCCGGTGAAATCTCGGTATCGAATTTTTGGGTGGAATACAATACTTCCCCTACTTACTATACGTAGTAGAGAAAGTAAAAATCTAAGATTTTAATATTTTAGGTTACTGCAGGATAATATTTTAAAGCGTAAAAACACAAATTACAGATTCTAATTCGCTTCACAGTGAGTCACACTTGATATTTTATACTTATTTTGAATTAATACGCCACGAATAATGTTTCAGCGTATATAAATAACTAATCGAATACTCAAAGCCTTCTAAACTCAAACTTCAAAATATGTTTGAATTCAGAGAACTGCAGAATCCTTACGTGTTGTAATGAACTGTATGCTAATGCGCAAAAGCGTGGGAAAAGAGTTTTGCACGCTTCCTTTGCTTACTTTGTTAATTGTGTATAATTAAATTCTGGTAGATGGTAGACTTTGAGAGTGTTTGCGAACAGTGAAACAGATGCCAGCACTGTTGAGTTCACACCGTATTGATTGATTTTTTTGCAGGTAACGTGAAAGCTACAATGTTGAAGCAAAGGAAATGAACTCAATTTATTAGAGTACTCAAATTACAATCAACATAATTTATTTTATTTTAAATACACGTAATCATTGTTTATCTGTGGAATCGATCCCATGGACTGCTGCTTTGAAAGTGTTAAAACATTTGGGCGATAGCTGCGCGCGCGGCCGAGTAAGATCATAATGAGTTGAAGTGTAATGGATTCCATTACAGTTCAGTTATGTCACATGTGATCAGAGTATTACAGTATGGTCAACGAAAAAGATAATAATTGTTTATCTTTGATGTTATAATGTGTTGGTGCGAAAAGTGTGATGCAAATGCAAATTAATTTAATTTGGTCATTTTCGTGGTATTATTTTGTAAACATTGAGAGAGTAGCTTTCTTACGTCTAGCATATTTCGATAATTCTGCAGAAGATTTTTCCATTCATAGTTACTAGTGATAAGGTAATTTAAATAATAAATTTTACTATGCTTAGCAACGGTGAAATGTTTTTAAAATGCAAGAGCTGTAAGATTTATAAGGGTTTTACCTATTTAATTACATTCTAGTATTCAAAAACAATGTGCATCAGACATGCTAATCAGAAAAGCTGATTCAGGCTACATCTAACGTCAAAATATTAAGCAAATTGCAAAACGGTGTTGATACAATATGAAAAGAAAGGTTATTTTTATGATTATCGAAAAATTTTTTTTTACACATTTCAGATACGACACAGCGTACAGGGATGCCAACCTGACGATAAATACAGTGACATACGATAATTTTAGCGCCGGCAGAACATGATACTCGGAAAATAAATGATACTTTCAAAGCTGTTAATATAATGAGTTAATGACTATATAACAGCTCTAGTTACTTAGAGGGAATTACATTGTACAATATTCTATATTCGGTTATTATTTGTTAAAAATCATGATTATTATGCTTCGATGTTAGCAGTACGTTTAAATAAGCACGCATTCTAGGGTGTGATGTGCATTTGTTATGCGATTTTCCTTTCTAAGGCAAATTCAGACCATGACGGCTCTGCATAATTGTACCACCATGGAATAGCTGATATAAATAATTACAGTAGGGCATTTGAGTCCAATCAGTTTTGTCGTTGTGTTTTAGTTCAAAGTTTATTTTACACATTATCTTTCTTGCCAAAATGTGTGTTATTTTCATTAAAGAACATTAAATATCAATGCTGCACTATCTGGGAAGCTTATCCAGGAGTATTAAAATGATTGTTTTAAAATGTGCGATAATTCGAATAAAGATCCATTATTTTTTGAAGTGTTGATTCCATACTTCTCTATTTGTGCAAATAGCAAGAATCATTCCCCTTGTGTATGCAGGTTGTTTTATTAGCATGTTTTTAAACACACAACGTGCATTTCATATCTCATTGCGTGCTTTTAAAGTTGCATAGAATATAGAGGACTATATTTCACCATAGAGTAATATTCACAGATAGCAGATCACAAATTTAAGGTGATGCTTCTCCAAAGAGTTAAACATTAAAGATTATGCTTCAAGTTTTTTGTATTTTAGAGAAAACCTCCTATGTTACTTCATTATATATGCTAATTCCAGCAATTCAGAAGCTATTATATAAATACCGGTACAGCATAAAGAAAATTTAACCAAATTTTGAGACTCTTTTGGTAAAAAAGCGGATTAGCTGATCTTCATTTAGAAAGAAAATTTGAGAACAAAATATTCTTTAAAATTTTCCAAAATGAATTTTTCTGTACTTTTACAGTGCTTCAGATTAAACTTATCTTTTACCGGTCTTAATGTCTAACCCTTATGTTAAAAATCATGAGAAAATAAATATCTTTTTCACCCTACTCAGCAATGCACTTGTACGAACGTAAGGAAAAATCCAATTTTGGGGCATTTTAAACTACACAGGATAATTTTCTCTATAAAGATACAAATTACAGAATAGTACATGTGTCACCCTACCTTAACTCACTGTTCGAAGAAGAGGTTTATCATAATTTGCTTTCAATACAATTTAAGTCTCAAAGACCTCTAAATTGAAATAGCAAAACATTCAGTTTTTTGTATTACTGTGTAACGATATACTTAAGCACATATTCCAGGATTTAATCAAATTAATCAATTTCTGCTCTGTGTAATACAAAATATGTTACACAAATGCATACTGGAATTCCAACCTCTACTACGGCTCTGCCGTAACTATGTCACTTTCTTTGGCACTTGCATAAATTGCTGTTTGCAGTAAAAGGGAAGAAAACAGTACATTTTATATTTTCACTACTCTATGTTTACTTCTAAATCAAATAATGCAATAGCATAACTACTAACGGTAGGATGTTAGATAATTCAGAAAGATACGAAGAGGATTAATGAAATAAATCCCAAAGCTTCATGGGAGCTTTATCCCATTTCTTCAAGGATCTATCACCTGATTTAACCTTACAACGAGGCTGAAATATTTTAATAACAGGTGACAGTGAACACAAAAGTTTACAGCGTAAAAATAGAAATAAAAACAATGAATATTGCTGCACTAATGCTATTAACATCTGAAACCTTGCCAAACTCAGATACTTAAATGATATTGCAGTGCTGTTTAGAGTTATACAATACTAGCAGAAGTATGGCCTGCATTATTATTAAAACACCAATGGGACGCTTAAAACTTTGTACTGCGCATGTGCGGTAAACAGCTCCTATTGCGGGTTAATGGAGGGCACCAGCATGAAAAGCTTTGACTATATATAGGTGGAATGACACCATGGCTCGGCGCATTGTGTATTTTGGCGATAGTACCTTTCCAAAGCTTATTGAAAAACTTCATTTTTTATATATTTAGATAAAAAAATTTGTTTCCGGAAATATAACACTTTTCTTGAAAATATTTTTGTTTTTCGCCTTAGAAATAACTGATACAGATATTAAAAGAAAAGTTAAGATGCCAAACTAAGCAATATTTGAATATCAAAAAATAAATAAATAAAAGTACATAAAGTGAAGATTTTTCGTGAAATGTTATGTAGCACAATTTTTTCTGATGTTAGCTGAATTTTAAACTTTGTAATTTATGAAAATCTTGCTTCAGTATCCCAAGAAGTGTAGTTCAAAGCATGTAATATAATATTTTTCTCGCCTTATTTTATAAGTAAGATTTGCTGCATGGTAGATATTTATGAATCTTTGCAGATGACTAAATCAGAGTACTAAAATACAAGGTCGCCGGTTTCAGCGTTGTCCGTTGCAAGCACAGTGTGCAGCCCATGTACGAAACTCCATACAAGCTCTAAATATTGCACCTGCATTCCCAAATGGTAACTCCGTAAACTCAAACGCCAAAAATATTTACAAATTTATAATTAAAACGTTAGAGCTTTTTAAAAGTAAGTACCGAGTTGAAATAAAGAGAGATAAAAACAAAAAAGCAGAATGTTATTTGAAAATAGGTTGCCATAGATTTTTTCCTGTTTCTCTAAATATTTGCACCGTTACTGAGGCATTTGTCATAATGGGATCCTATTCTTATTTCTTCGACACAGGATGCCACCTGTGTCATCAAATGAAGAAACATATGAAAATCACCTTGTGTCAATTTACTAAAGTAAGGCGAATGCCACCCAAGGGCTTAACTGGGCATCAAGCGATTTTCAAATCTTTCTTCATTTGAAGAAGTTCCTTAATGGCAAATATTCTGATAAAGATAAATTAATTTAACTCATTGATATGGTAAAGGGATGTAAAAATTGATGTCAAAATTACATCTATAGTCTATGTGGGGGGGTAGTTGAATATACATTTGTAGAGTTCAAGGATTTTGTGTTTTAAAACTCTCGGTACTTACTTAAAAAAAGCCTGGCTCCTACATTGAAGTCAACATTTATCTGTTGTTGGTCTAATAAGAAAACACTAAAATTCTTATCTGCCTAGCATCAGACAGTTCGGCAACATCGTATGTATGGTTAGGAATGCCGCCAACATTAATTTCACTTATTTTACCAGAACCTTCGTTTGGATATTTAATTCGCATTAATTGAAAAGTTTAGATTGTGCGATGCGTTTTACTTTCAACTTCCGACCACCAGATGGCAATAAAAACCTGTGTTGCTTCTATTTCCGCTGACACATACACACATCCTTTTCGCGCATTCCTATTGGCTGGGCCTGACGCGATGTGCTACACACAAAAACGTTGCATTATAAACTGGACGTTAAAAACAGAACTGAAAAAATATGACTGATCACGATTTGCGGCACTAACCTTTCACTCTAAACGAAAAGCAAAGAGGAAAAATAAAAAAGAACCTCTGCTGTAAGGTAAGATACAGTGAGGATATACGTTCCCGAAGCGAGGTTTGAACTCGGGGCTGGTGAGAGAGGCTACCACGAGAGCGGTTCGCAGTCTCCACACTGCCATACTGACATGGTATCTGAAGATATTCGTCAGGGGACCTAGGTTGCATGAATGGAAGGCACATACATACACAGATCCTCCGCTAGTAGGTTAACTACATGTGAAGTAACACAAGAAGGGGGTGGGGGTGATGTACCCCTCCCTCCCTTTCTCTATGCACACGCGCGCTCTGCCACAAACCAGATCTCTCTCAGCGTGTGATCCGCATGGCACACTTATGTAGGTCCCCCCGTCTTACATAGCACGAGATCGGCGTTTGTTTCCTCGTGACAGTGGTGGGGATATGCAGCCGCTAGCCGAGCGACCGACCGACCGCTAGCGAATTTTATCGATACGCAACAATTTGACAAACATCGATATAAAACATTTATAATAAGAGTATCCTAAAAGATTGATTGAATATACATAAAATAAAGTATTCGATTCAAAGCATTTTAAAGGGAGAGTCAAACGAAAATCCTAAATTCAACATTTTCATTGGTTGAGCTTTCAGGTTTTTGTGATTTGTTTTCTTATTATCAGTCGTGTGTGTGTGCATATTTCAATCGATTTCTGTTTTATTATTCTGTAACTGCCACCCGGCGCTGCGAGGGTAGATGTTTAAATTTCGAATGATGCTTTTATTACTTTCATTTAACCGCCTGAACTCTTTGGATTCGAAATCTGCGTATGTTACTCTAGATTATTCATCTTTATCCCTTAGAATTGTAATATAGTAAAGCACCTGGGATATTCCAAACATTAGGGAACAAAATTCCCATAGCGCCAGTACCCGGGCAACGAGAGGAAAAATCGACGCCGATAGTTTTCTAAATTTTGGAAATATCATAAGCCTTTTAAGTGTATTTGGAATAGGTAACAGTTGAATGCGTTTTTACATAAGCGTTAAGGATTCAGTTTTTTCGACCATAGTGCTTTTAATGTTTTGCCTTTTTTACTGCTCGTATGTGCATGAACTATATTAAATCATCTCAACTTTTGTGTATTTATCATTGCAGAGATGGAATATAATCATATTTTGTAGCTGAGTTTTACCACTGAAGTTTTACCTGGGGTTTTACTTCCTTTTCATTTGTTATCTAATATTTACTTACGGTCAAATTCATCTGCATTGACGTCTTCGTCATGCATGTTGACTGCCATATTAGCTGCAAGTTATTGTATTTTTTTATTATTTTTCTAAGATTAACAACCAGGCGCGCTGATCATTATTTCGCCACCAAGGTTAATGTTGGTGATCTTGTGCTACTATAACCACCATATTGAACACACTAAGTAGTTAATTTTATTTTCGCATAAATACTTTTTCTAAAGTGCTACAGTTAGTAGATGCAGTTACAATTACAACGATAACAAGCACATACCGCATCATAAGAAATGTTGAAAATGTTCCCCTTCTTTACCCACACATTCTAGCATCTTCTCAGCAAAATTTCATTCCCATTCAAGAGTTCAGTATCTGAAAATTTAGTGAATTTCTCGCCTAATGTTTTCTTTTAGTTTTTCCAATGTATGGGATATTTTTGCACACAATTTATTTTTTAAGTTTCGCCATATAAGAAAATCGCATTCAGTTAAATCAGGGGATCCCGATGGCTATAATCCCTTACTTTAAATTTCCTGAATTAAACTTAATGACTCATCAACTCTATGCACGTAGCAAACGTGTTGTTGGAAAAATCCAGACTGACGTTCAAAAATTGTGTAAGTCATTCCTGTACATTTCTGCATCTGTTGTTTGAACTGAAAATACAGTACCTACTGTTCTTTAAGAATTTATACCACACCACACACCAATTTTCGCATTCATGCAAGGGAATCTCGTGTGTAAAATCGGGTTTCTCTGTACTGCAGTATCTGCTATTTCATAATGGAACATAAGTATGTAAACGAAATCATGTTTCGTCACAGAAGAATATTAAGCATGGGTCAATTACCCTAGCATTGACATTTCGCAAAATCCAATTACAGAAATTTACCCGACTCTGATAATCAACTATACGCAACCCCATACGCTGCAAAAAACTAAACAAAAACTTCCGGCTATGAATTCACTCAATTTGAGACATCGAACTCTGGAAGGTAAATGAAAATTTTCTGAGAAGATACCAGGAATGTACGGTAGAGAAAGACAACATTTCCAGCATCTCTTACGATAAGGTGTGCTTACTATACTTGTAATTGCAACTGTAAATATGAGAACGTGAGGCGTTGCAGGGATATTGTAACTGTTTCGGCAGGAATCCCAGCTGTAGCGGCCGGCGCGCGAGCCACCGTGTAGTGGCCAGAGTCTTAAAGAAAATCGCTGTATTATTCACTATCGTCGAAAAAATAGTATGCACTACACGTGCGTTAAGTGCATTCGAGAATCTCGGATGTAGAAAATGCAAGACGTAGACTTCCTTGTTTTCCTACCATGGACTTACCACACAACTATTCTGGCAACTTTTGACAGCGTCGGTGCTTAATAACTGCAAATGCCGCAGGATCTTCGAGTTAGGGAGAATCGAATCCTCCGACACCAATTATTATCAACTAAGTAGTATCCAAATGTCTAACGTGTAAAAGTTTTGGGCAGCCTATGTAACCCGTAACCACCGAAAAAAAACTCTGTTCATACCTTATAAATATCGGTTGTGTAGCTACTGATATTACCCTAGACACAAGCTGTTTCCTCTCTTTATATGCATATTTATAATAGATTGCCCCATCACCCACTTGATCCAAATATATAAATAAATTAAAGAAAATTTGGTTACATAAACATTATTAAAGTAGTTGCTTAACCTTAATGTAGTAACCTTAAAATAAATGTTATTCAGATGTTTGGTGCTAACTGTAAACTTCCTTAAACCCTTCTGCAGTATTAGCATAAAATATCAGTAGAAGAAATACAGGGTTCTTATTACTAGTGGACAACGGAGCGGACGGCCGAGTGACCGGCAGAGGCCGGTAGGTTACGCGAGTAAGAGACTCCGAATCGGCGGGCGTAAAATCTTTACTGAACGCATTATTGAAAATAATAATAATAATAATAATAATAATAATAATAATAATAATAATGGAGCACTAACCATACTATAAGCAATGTTGTAAATGTCCCTCAGCAACAATACATCGATGGCATCTGAGTATGAAATTCCCATTCAGTTCCACAGCCCCTGAGGCGTAATTGTAGTCATTTGTTGTGTGATATTTGCTTTTAGAACCTCAATTTAATGAGGGTTATTCTGATACATATTTTACTTTAAGTTTCCCCATACATAAAAATAACAAGGCGTCAAATCAGGGCTACGAGCGCGACACAACAGTATTGATAATTCTGTTTTGTAAGCGGTGTGTGCAGTAGCTGCATCCTGCTGAAAGAATGACTGCTGACATTCAATGCTAGTTGTTCGAAGAAAGGCTGTAAAATGTCTCTTCGATATCGCTCACCGTCAATAGTGCTTTAAAAAATTTATCGTTTGTGATTTTTATTTACGGGGAAACCAAAAGAACTAGGTGTATCAGAATATGGGAGGGAATAGGAATTTCATAGCAGATATCAATAAATTGCTGCGGAAAGACAATATTTTCAATATCGCTTTAACACAGGTTAGTGTTCCATTATTATTATTATTATTATTATTATTATTATTATTATTATTATTATTATTATTTAAAGTAATGCGTTCAGTAAACATTTTATGCCCGCCGATCCGGAGTCTCTTTCTCGAGTAACCTACCCGCTCTGCCGGCCACTAGTTGTATTTTTACAAGCTCTACATATCACATGTATCATGATGCTATAAACAGAATGCAGTGTTTCTTTAGTCTGCTGTTTTGTGCTCTCTTCTGTTTTTTTGGCCAATACAACATGAACATCTGTGTTGATTTGTTTAGTATATACACCTTTTGGCTTTATTCTTACACGCATTTTTATTGCAATTATTAAAAACAGAGTGAATACTTTCTAGCTTTTATTAATTTAATACCGAAATTAACAGGCACAACTATGCCAATAAGTTCTGAATGAAATTTGCTTCTGTGCAAAAATTTTAAGTGCGATAAATTCAGTAGTTGGGATGAAACGAGGCGACAAATAAATTTGCACCTTAGGGGAGAGAGAAAGTTTTTATTTTAATATTGTCAAGCACATTCTTTATAGCCGCACAAAAAGCATTTCTCTGGATTTTGCCTATAGATATAGGTTATTCAACGAAGGGGACACCTCGCGCCTGCAGAGATCTATATTACCACCCCCAAGAGGAAGGGATGAGGTGAAGGAACCACAGGAGATAGGCTGTAGGCAGACTGGCCACAGAGACGCGCGGAAGTCTATAACATTTCCAAGCTCGCATACCCATCCCACTGCCGAAGCCGCCGAGAGAGAGCGATACGACCCATCAATCAAGCAGCCCTCTGGTGTCCACGCAGCACTCTTTCCAATGAACATACATTTGCGCCATCGGTCCGGCACTGCCAGACACAAAACCTAGAAGTTCACCTGAAAGATGAAAAGGAAACGCAATGAAAGGGAAATTATGGAAAGGAAATCGTGGTAGAAGCGAAACCACTTCAGCAATCGCCTGGACCCGGGGAAACCACGAAAAAACCAAAGGGTCAAATGGACGGTCGCCGGGGATCCAACCCGAAACCTCCCGAATACGAGTGCACATGTTACCGCGGCTCCATCCCCTCGGTAATTTTGCCTATATAATTTATGGGAAAACTCAACGAGTTTTTAAATATTAAGAACTTCTTTTAAAGCAGAGCCCTTTTAGTGTTTACTTTACTCCATTTTTCGGAAGAAAGGGAACTTATTTCATTCCACTTTAACATCTAATAATACCACGAGACAGTTATCTGTAAATTGTTTGTTTCAGTGTGTTTAAGATAGATGGTCTTAATTGCACAGTTACATTCCTGTACCGTCGCTTGGTTAATTTCTTCTTAATGGTCTCTGCTAAATTCTGTACTTTTTGATTACTGCATTCCTATTTTGTTTTATTGCTTCTGTATACAAATAAGGCCATTTGATTAATCTTATTGTTTTATTGTCTTGTTTTTGTGCATTGTTTGTGTACAAGATTAGAGGGGAAAGCTTTATGACTTAAAGTCTTACCCGTATAAAGAATTAGAAAAACAAGGAAACGCATGTTTGTGTTTTTTAATCAAAGAGCTACAGTAAATAGTCTATAGTTTGGAAAGAGAATATTGCACTCATAACAGACGTTTTTATTCCGAGTTTCCTTCCTTACATATTTATACTTTTATTATTTTTATTTAACCAACGAAAAGAAATGAAAATTATTGTGTAAATATTTGAATTTCTGTTGATTCATTATTTTAAGCGCTAAACTATACCACAAAGAAAAGGTTGACAAAAGCCAACTTTTTCGCCACACAAGCCACTGCATATCGTTCAAGAAAAGATATGCCTTAAACATTACACAATACTCTCCGGTGTTATAATTATCAAATTAATGAATTGTAAAACATTGAGCATAGAAAATTGAATCAAAATATCGAAACTAAACTAATTAATGAACAAACCGTGTTAATCATAGTTGAATATAATTGCATTCTTCGTAATATTTAGTTTAAAATTAGCTTAATATAATCTCCATTTTCCAAAATTATCGTAACTTCTTTGTTGCTTTCAAAAATGTATAAATTCATAGAAATAAAGAGGGTTTGTAAATGGACCTACATATGTAGAGTCATTCGTAGACACTAATTCTTATATCGAAGTACATTTATCTTAAGGAATCGCAACCAGAGGACATTGATGTTGAAGATAAAACCTTTTATCAAAATTCTGGTACATATTAATTAGCAATAAGTTGTTCATGAATAATTCGCATATTGAATATAACTGACTGCTATCTCGAATAATATCAATATAATATTCACGAAACATTCATGGTATAAAATGTTATACAGCCTATCTATCGATCAATCGATGAAACAAACTTAATGAAAATATGGATCGCTATCCGTTAGATGCCTGAAAACAGTATATTTGACTTTATAATAAGGCCATACTATATATTATAGATTAAAATGCGGCAACTTCAGGAATAAATTACTGAGTCATGTGCTCTGAAATAAGTTGCAGATCTCTGCCACAGTTTTTAAGTGTGAAAATGGATTAACAGAGAATTATGGATAAACAGAGAATAGATAATTACTATATATATATTAATAACTAATTAAATGATTAGCTGAAAATTAAATGCAGTTAATCATTTTTATCTATTTCACCTTGTCTCTTTACAGATATTACCTTCTTATATAGAAGTAAAAATCTGATTTAAACGGGATGCATTATAAACGTAGAAAATGGCAAAATGGCATTAATAAATTTGTTTGAAAACAATTTATCTTTGTGAACAGTATTTGTATTTATTTTTAAATATAGGACCAGCAGGACACAATAATTATTAGTTTTACCAGACTGCATTATTTACTCTTTAAATTTATATGCAAAAAGGTATGTGGTTAGGCTTAAATACAAATTAAGTAATCAATATTCACCTACATTGTTAGGGATTATACGTTAAATTTTTAAAGACCAGGTAAATATGAAACAATTAAAAAAGTTCTCTAAAACTAAATTGGGACTTTAAGCTCTACCAAACAACCAGTAATTTTCCCTACGACTATATTAAAATAAAAAGTAATTAAATAAAAGGGAATCATATTGAATTAGAGTAGGTAGAGAAAAAAATTAGATTGAAAAACTCGCATAGAAATGAAAACCACATTTTATTATCTTCTAGAACAAACCCCAAAGCTATAGATTTGAATCAGATTTGAAAAACTTAATACTTAGTCCGGGGCTCGCCGACGCTCTATCTTGAGCTACCGTCAAATCTGATTCACCTTTAGCCTACACCTGACAGTGTGAAATAACAAGCAGACGTTAAACTGCTAAAAACAGGGACTTTTTAATTGTGAGGAGTGTGCAGCGTTGTTTACTTCGTACATCATATAGCGCTATATCATTCCGTTAAAATCTGCAAAATAAAAACCAACATCTTGTTTCGGAAATCAACATTCTGTCTTCTGAACCCAGAGATTTCAGTTTCTATTCCCAGCAGTAATGGGAAAATTTTTCTTTAATTAGAATCATTCCCCAATCCCTTCAGAGTCTGAAAGTAAAAATGTAAGAGTAAATGCTAATGTATTTCATAACGAAAATGAGTTAAAAACAACAGGCGGTAAATCTATGCTATGTATAAGAGACCATGGTTCCTTCCTTTCGTCTTCAAAAGTCTACTGTGACATCTTTCTTTGTTTTTCTATATCGCCTTAGTTCAGCAGACATCAAACCATTTCTTCATTGTGCAAGCAAACTTGCTCGATTACTCAGGCCTATCCGTGACACAAAGGCATGTGCGGAATGGAAGTGAGGATGTAATCACGGAATAATAGTGTTATTCTGCTGTATGCTCAACTGAATCGAATCAGTACAAGATTGCATTTTATTTCAAGAGATAGGCTATAAGCAGTTTCTCAGATTGACTTTCAAACGTAACTAACCTAGATTTGCGCTTTTATTTTTACTTTCTCTACCACGTACTAGGTAATAGAGGGAGTACTGGATTAGAAAAAGGTCCATGTGTGTGAATCTTGAGTAAATACCAAACTTAGTATTTAAGTTTAGCACCTTCTAGAGGTTTGGCACTAAAATTGTTTTAAGAAAATTTCCTCACCGCAAATTACCCTTTACATCAAAAATTACTCTAACGATTTTAATTGAAGCACTATATGTTTAAGATATTTAGATTATGAATAAATGTAAAATTAATAAATAAAATCAAATAAAGACATTCCAAATTTCTGGGAATATTCTGTGAAGTCCTTTTCATTCGGAAAGACTTTTCTACAATTTTGTATAACTGAAAAACCATAAGACACAAGAAAAACTTACTACACAAAAAATGTAATCTCTTAAAAGCACAAAATTTGTTGTTTTGTTTGTTTTTATTAGTCATAACCCATTTTCGAGATATTCGTTGTTGTGGGTTAGCGTTTGTCAATACGTTGTCAGTTTTGGGGTGGTCATCCTTTATTTATACCTCTCGATGTAGTGGAAAGGCTAACATATTTGAAGACCAAAATATACCGGCCAGTCTTTTAAATTTTGACCATTGCTTCGGCATTCTGCATCCCCGTGGTACCTACAAGAAATTTGTTGTGAAACTATTTATACAAACCTTTATCTCGATTAATATAAAACAGAAAATTAAGCCTTTAAGAATAGTTAGCAAATATTAGCTAAATAAAAATATAGTGGGTGGAGAAAGTCATGTAAAGTAGCACACGAATTATTTATGAAAATAAATTCGCATGAAGCAGCTGTTCTTTCAAACAGATGGGAACATAGAAATATTTTATATGGCGTAATGTGAAAAAAGTGGAGGAAGAAAGAATATTTCGGTTACATTACTAACACACGTCAAATAAAAATCCCAAGTGTTATATTTTACATTTAATCAAATAAATATTCCGCTTGTATTTTCTTTTCTACAACCCTATTTGTATGTAAAATAGGGTACATAGATAATCGTTCCTTTCTTCAAAGAAGATTAAAATATTTTATTTTAATGTGGTAAACATATTATTAATGTGTCAAAATAATAAATTCAATATTTAAGAAGTTTTTATATTGATAATAAATTAACATGATGCTTTATTATATGTAATATACTTTTCCTCTCAAGAAGACCTAATAAATATGAATTTTGTTTTTAACTTGTACATATTAACGTAAATAACCATAATTCAGCATATCTGCCCAGCATGGCTCTGCTTATACATACCGTGCTTAAGATGGGATTACCGCTTGTTGATGATCCTTGCTTTGGCTTTCAATATGGTTTCTTTCTTCTGGATTCATGATAATTAATAGAAGAGGTATGAAATAATATTGTCCAGGAACATCAATTTCCGCCCCCTCCCCACAGTCTAGGTTGGTTATTTCCTTAATTAATATCTTCGTCGTTGTCATCCTTTCACAGTTTAGACTGAAGTCCGTTCCGGTCTCGCGTTTCTGTCTCTTTCTAGATCTTCAACAATGAGGCGTTCTGAAGTCTGGTATTCTAATAGCATTTTGGCACATCATTCTTCCTGTATTCGCAAAATTATTGTTCAGTCATCACTATATCTTGTTAATTTACAGGTGATGCCTTCTGTAATGTGTAATTTATCTCATGATACGCGCCGAATCTTGTCTATTAGACTGCAACCATTCACTACTCTTAAAAACTCATATCAGAAGCCTCCATTCGTTTAAATTTCTTTGGTTAACTATCGTTGTTTCATTGCCACACAGTAGAATAATTGTTACATTCATAAAAGTAACATTTTAATTGAGCTTCCTCTCTTGTGTCATCTTTCAGATTTCTCATTGTGGTGCCACATACATTCTTAAAAATATTTAAATATTTCTGTCATTGTATTATAATGTTGTGTGCAGGTATTTGAAACCTAAGACTTCCTCCGTGGTCTTCATTAAGTGCTTTATTTCTAAATCATCTTTCAAAACTGCTTGCGCGCTGAAATTAACTTCTTTCTTAAAAATTATGGTATTATTACCACCATTTACAATGCAGTGTGTATAAAATCATTTCAATATGGTAGTAAAGGTCTAGCGAAAATGATTTCTTTCACGGAATCTTAGGACTAAGCAAAAACGTGATACTATATAGCAGCTTGTAAAACATTTAGCTTCCAGAATATATGTTTACCGTTCTCAACCGGTTTTACTCTCGGCCAAGGCGGGATCTCCTTCCCACTCACGTCACCTGCCTGCCAGCCTGCCGCTTGCCGAGACTTACGTCGCGTTCATGAGGAGTTTATTCGGGAATTCCACGTGTAGTTGCTCCCTCCAGAACTGCAATTGACGATCTTGTGAATAACTTCTAGATGAGGTGTGGTTTCGTCCAAATAATCCTTTGAGCACAGAGCATTGGTGCTCTGAAAGTCAAAATTGTGTAGCAGAAATACCTCGTTGTCTTAGAAGGAGGAGTTTTGTGTGCATAAAGGATCCGGCGAGTAGTTTTGCAATTAGTTAACAAATGTATGAAGACGGGAAATTTTTTATTTACTCTATTTATTTTGATGGGTTACTACGTGGTCATATCACGACGTATCTGTTAGGAGATACATCTTGGATCAGTGTGAGGCGGACAGTCAGCCTTGTAGGTCGCATCCCTGTACCATACTATCTTGTTTCGTCACGTGTCCACAGAGGCCTTAGTGCTAGGTAACAGTATCACTGCTTCTACACGTGCCAGGCGGATGGCATTAGGATGCCGTCCGATCTGCCTGCTTTCATTATATATGTATAGATGGCAGAGCACTCACTATTAGCATCTATTTTTATTTTACTATTGTTTTAGACTTAAGGGGAACTTTGGGTCGTGCTATTAAATACCCAATCCAGTATTTGGCGACTGGGAGAAACCACAATTAAAGCCCAGTCGGATTGGTCAGCCCAAGGGATATGAACCCGGGACCTTCCGAATGCGGACCACAGACGTTACCGCCTGAGCCATCCCGCTCGGTAGGTGAAATTATATGGATAGTTTCAAAAGATTCCGCCACTACTCATACAGCAGAGAAGCACAAGGGTAAAATTTGGGAAGTGTTTGAAGATAGAGTGATTAGTGTTTGGTTTATGAACCCCTTACTTCCCAAGTCTGTAACACTTTGTAGTTTTTGCTTGTGAGGTAGCCTGAAAGACAAAGTGTACAAAACAAATCATCACATACTTTAAGAACTCAAGGAAAATACGCGATGAAATCAGAATCATCGTAAAATGGTGTTTATCGGGTACAATCCTGCTTAGCTGAATGGGACATTATTTCCGGCAGAGTTTTAAGAAGCGAACGCAAAATACAGCTAAAGACCGCTGCAGCATTTCCATCTGCCGAGTCACAAAGCATGGTGTGAGCGGTAAATATTTATTCTGGAGGCCTTGTACATATGCGAATGAGAGGAACCCCAGCTTTGAGGAGAAGCGAATGAGAAAGCTCAGACAAAATCGTGAAATACTTTGCACCATACTTGTTGTAGCTTAGTTACCATCTATTTTTTATTTATTTTATGGACGCTCTTGAACTACTATGGTTTTTAGCGTCCCATTCTATATGGGACGTGAAAGATCCGTAATTTTGCTCAGAGGTCTCTTTATCAGGCGTTATGATCTATGTATATACTTAAAGACCACATGTATGTTTTTATAGATATGTTGTTTGCATATTAATAAACTCTGATGAATTGCTATAGAATCCTTTATTACTTAATTAGATATTTCGAACGTATATAATGGATTTCTAACGATTTCCATTCTCAATTTCTGAAGTGAAATTGAAAATAAAAGTGGGTCGTTAATTAATGTTTTTATTTCCAGAAAATAATTTAAATTATTGGTGAAATGTATTAATAATTAAATTTCATTGCCTTGTTCTACGAGAAGGGATTAATGCAAGGCGTTCATTATATTGCCAGGCCGCAGATCGCGCGTATGCGTACTTCGCGCACTGTCTATTACATTATGGTGTTTTCCATTCTAAAACTCCTGCAATTACTCACGTGTGATTAGTAATATGCACTACAATGACTACTCAACTTATTATAAGTTGTATTGAAAGTGGTATCCATCTGTTTGGACATTCCTGGCATTCCTCGTCGTCATGAAGTTGTAATTCATGAATTATAGTCAGCCTGTAGGATTTTAATTTTAAAATGTTTGCAGCTCTATGAACACGGGTTTCTGAAACGCCCACTTGCTCCACAATACGTCTAATATACTGCTTCTTTGAAGAGCCTTCAAATGATGCACCAATTTAACCAGTTTTTTTTCTCTGTTAAAACATATTTTCTGTTTTGCTTCATAGGTTTTGCGTTTAGCGATCCCATTGTTCTAAACTTATTATCAATACATCTAACAATTTCTCTGTCTGGGAATTTTCTCCTGAGAATGTCTACACATCTATCTATATTATTTGGTTTCTATATGTATCGTCCATACAAATTCCTGGTTCAAGCGTGAATTTTTCGGTAGGCATTTCAGTGGAATAATAAGAATAATCTAATGTACTTCACACACAACACCAATGTCTTAAATAAACTTTTATGTTTGAGATGGGGCGGCGCCGTGGCCGAGTGATTAGACCGCTCGCCTCCCACCGAGTTCAATTCCAGGGACCTGCATGTGGGATTTGTGGTGGACGAAGCGGCGTCTGGGCGGGTTTTCTCCGGGTTCTCCGGTTTCCCCCGCCATTTATTCCACCAACTGCTCCATCATCACCTTTCCTTTTATCCATTTCACCAACATTTCGTTTCATCTACTTCCTTCATCGGGCTGATCACCCATCCTAGATGCTCTGTCTGATCCATGAGTGTCTGCTCCTCGGCGGGCCTCTGACCCCAGGCACCCGCTTGTAAGTAATGAATGAATGAATGAATGAATGAATGAATGTTTGAGATGCACAATAAAATTCTAGGTTTACAGCTCATACAGAAGGCACTAACACAGTATAACACAGCTAATATATGTAGCCTTGAGCGGGTCACTCTTCACTAGTGCGTTAGTGGAACCTACCGAGGTCACTGCAGTGCTAGCAAGTTACGCATAAACGCAATCTGTGGCCCGGCTATAAATCAAACGCATAGTACTAAACGCATTTTCTAAATCCAGAAGTCCTATATCAGTGAGCTATATTCCAATTTGTCTCCATTATTTGTTTCAGAACGTATATATTTATATTACATATATTGCCATTACCTTAAGGAATGATTACATTTTCTAGTAATATCATTTTTCTCTTTCTTTTTAGTCCGTTTCTTTGGCTTACATGATCTTATATTCCCTTGTAATGCCTCGTTCTTGATGTCGCCAACAAAGCCAGCATATCACTTAAATGGGTTGTTCTTCTGGAAAGGATTGACATTAAAACGATTTTTCTAAATTCATATATCCTATATCAGTGAGTTATATTACAATCCTTTCTCCAATATATTTATTACTTTCCTATTTATTACTTTCCACAACCTAGTAATAGAGATTTCCCGTTTCCTTTTGACCTGTTTGTTTCTTTTACATAATCTTATATGCACTTTGAATGTTCAATTCTTGATATCAGCAATAAAGCCAGCATCTCACTTACATGTGATTGTTCCTTGGGAATGGATTAGTATTAAAAATACTTTTCTAAATCCATCAATCCTAAATAAATGAGTTATATTCCAATATTTTCTCCATTATTCGTTAAAAGAAAAGAAAACATACAACCCTTTTATTACTTCACAGATAAATGCATTATCTAGTATTACAGCTTTTCCGTTTATTTTTAACCTGTTTCTTTCGTTAACATAATCTGATATGAACTTGGAATGTCTCGTTCTTGATATCAGCAACAAAGCCAGCATCTCACTTAGAAGGAACAGCAAGCACATTAAGGCGCAATGAGCTTTTTAATGCTCTTTACATGCCTTATCTTGTGGAACGAATGGCGGATTTTGTGTTGCGCGGTACACTTCTTTTTTGTGTGTGCCTTTCCTTGCTTAACTTGGTTGTATAACGCGCCCATTAGAGGAGGAAACTTAAACCCGAGAAAACTTGCAAATCCCACGCAAAAACTCCCGCCCTTACTCGTATGCCAACCAAGCTGTTAAAGGAAAACTTTTCTTTACTTGGGAACTTAACGAGGTGGACGTTCCTGCACTAAGCTCGCTCTTCTTAAGACGACTTCGCGACAATGCTTCCTTCCTTCCTTACTTCCAAGAAAATTTCCTCTAGCAGTTCCACGTTTCAGGAATCAGGACTGTAAAACAACGCTTTGCCACAAACACAATGTTGGAAACTAACAATAGTAATAACAACCGTATAATGTAACAATAATATAGAAAGACACGAATTTTAAATATTTCGGAAACACGAGTCAGCTATGAAATATAAAAAATGAGTTTAATAATAAACTACCCGTGTTTTAGCAGATATGTGGTACCTACAGTGTAAAAACTAAAGCTAAGAACGAAACTCGGAAACGGTAGTTTAAAAATTAAATTCAGTGTTATTTATGACACGGGAACACCGGCTTTACTTTCCTTCCGAAGGAAGCCATGCTAAGTATTTTTACGCCCGAAAAGATCCACCGATCTCCGCCGGATTTGAATCCGCAAACTCTGGAACTAGAGGCTAGCACATATCTTCCTATATGGATCTAAAACATTAACTACAGCTAACAAAAGGAATATACAGGCTGCCGAAATTATATTCAAGATCTGTAAAAGAATAACCTCTTTTAAATAAAATCTCAAACGAAGAAATTACAGAAGAGTTAGAGATAATTACTGTAGAAAAAAAGTTAAAAATTACAGAAATAATGAAGACAGCATATCGACAGAATGCCACTACAGAGGATCCCAAGTAAAGCGTATTTTACTATAAGCCTAAAGGAACAAGAGATCCGAAAAGACCAAGGAAACGAGTCGGACATATTTTGAAGCCCAGAACAGGCATTCTTGCCTAGTCCCTTGAAGTGCAGACGAAGAACTACACATAATTTATAAATACATATTGGCCAGATATGAAGATTCGTGTTCTAAACCAATTTGATGAAAATGTGCAAAGAATGTAGTTTTATTTATCGAATTGTTTTATCGGCTATTTCAAGGAACTAGTGGTTCAACCAGAGATAGTATAGCTCCTGCTGCACGCCCCTGAAGCTTAGTGCATTGCTTCTTGTACACCTACCGACGAGTTCTGAAACGGAAGTTGTCGTACTAATAAAGTTTTACAAGTGCTACAAGTGCTTTTCTCTAAATATGTAAAATTTAAATAAATAACTTTTATACCAAATTCATATAAAACATTTTTAAAATTATTTTTCATCTGTGTATCTCCCTGTAACTTTTGTGGCCAAATCGGGGGTTTCGACTTGAGAAACAGCTGATGGTGTTATTACTGGCTGAACTATAGGTTTCCCTAACGTGGGCTTTATTAATTTTTAATATTAAACATACTCACATTTCGTCTCATACTCACAACTCCAGACTCTTCGGAAGATAGAGAATTATTCTGGTTAAATAAAAATTCCCTGCCCTGATCGGAAACCAAACTTGAGATCTCTGTTTTGAGAAGCCAGAACACTGATTGCTATAGGGTGAGCCAAAAGACTGCGAACCGCCTGAGGGGTGTTTTTCCTGTCCCCGTCCTCGGCGCTCGCTGCCGACTGCCTCTCTCATAGAAAGGCGCGGATGAAACTGCACAACATTTTTAAAACTACTTTTAAAGGCTTTACTTACCAACTTTATGAAAGGAAATCCGAAACTGTCCACCGTCGTTGTCCGTACATTTTTGGCACCTCTTTAGGAAACTATCCATCATGGAATTTTTGGGGGGGAATTTTCCAAACGATGACCAATGTCGTCTAATGTTTCTTCGGTAAGAACCGAACGCCGTCTTTTAGATTTCTTAGCCTGAACACTTCCTGTGACCTGAAATTTACTGTAAAGTTCATGGATTGTTGTACGGCCTGGAACTTTTACACCTGGAAATCTTTCTGCAAATCGTACTTTCACTTGCCGAGCTGAACGAGTTAACACATACGAATCATGAATAAATACACGCTGTGCCGTAGAAAACATATACTGAGCCATAATATACTCTGTGACTAAGTACAGGACAAAATAATAAATACCTCGTAATAACTGAACTACATCACTTCACCGTCAAGTCAATACTTCACTTCACACTGCAGAGCAAAACTACGACAGCGTGATTTTGTTTATAGCAGCAGTGCGTTATCATGTTTTTATCATATTTCCACACGCCCAGTGGAAAAACACCGGCAGCCGATAATCTTGTTCATAAAATACCCCTCTGGGGTAACTTAAAACATAAAGTGTGCAAGACAAACCCACACACCCTGGAAAAATTAAAACGAAGTATCCGCCAGGAAATTTCTCAGCGTCAACTACGGCGAGTGATGGATAGTTTCCTAAATAGGTGCCAAAAATGTATGGACCTCGACGGTGTCCAGTTTCAGCATCTGCTTTCATAAAGTTGTTAAGTAAAGCCATTAAAAGTAATTTTAAAAATGTTATATGGTTTCATCCGCGCCTTTCTATGATAGCGGCAGACGGCAACGAACACCGAGGACGCGGAGAGGAAAAATACCGCGCAGGCCGTTCGGAGTCTTTTGGCTCACTCTGTAGATCATAAAGACAGTCTGAAAACAATCTTTTAGGGAAGTTAAAGACGGTATAGAACGTAATTTCAGGGACTGCAAGCTTCACATAGAGATGCTGTGCAAAAATATATAAGTACATTTGGAACTACAGCATCTCTTCTCAATAATAAAAGAGCAGAATAAAATGGCGAGAGGAGAAACGAAGTTGGAGTGAAACCCCGACACATTGGAAGAACTAAAACAAGCAAGAAACCGATTCGAATATGGAAGATAAGCAATACGACTTAATGAAATTTTCTAGAAATGTATGTATGTGTGTATGTAAATTGTAGTATCCTTTTTTAAGGAGGAAGAGTTGGATAGAAAGAGTTTCCATATCCCGCCGGGAGGTAAGAGATGTGTGAGTTGTGAAAGGAGAACGTTGGGTAGGAAGTCGATGGAGAGAGATGTTGGAGTCCCGCATAAGCACCTACTTTAGTTGCGTTACTTGGGAGTTGTCAACCTATGGTGGCAGCCGGTAGAGGATAATTACTGCTACTGCCATGACCGAGACCCTGAAAGCAGCACAGGTTAAAGGTGATTGTGTGAAGGTTGTAATTCCAATTTTATTAGCTCACTTTTCTGCGCTTTGTTCTTCTGTGGAGTTGGCATTTACAATTTTATTAGCCCACTTTTCTGTGGTTTGCTCTTGGGTTTGCCGCTATGTATCTGGTGTTTTCTGCTATGTAGCTAGTTTTTTTTAGCTGTAGCTGTGCTCGTATGGTTGCTGTTATGAAAACAGCATCGTTCTTGGGTTAGTACTGCGCTGGCGGCGTTCATGGAAGGCTACTTGAGGTGAAGGATGGTGCTGTCTGCAGGAAGATTGTTCGATTCGTTGCAATCGAACGCAATGGATTATCTTCGTGGCTGCATTTTCTCAAGTTGAGATTCATATTGTCCACTCCATCAAAGATGGAAACTTCAGTCGCGTAGATACTATATGCCATTTACCAGAAGTTACCGCTCTGCATCAAAGTACTTCGAGATACTTCATCGTTTGGGGTATATGAAAAGGGATTTGGCAAATTTTGTAAACTTTTCAGAGGGTATTGTATGGAATTTTAACCATGTTTTGATGTAACTTCTCATGATATAACAGTTACGAATCAAATATTTCTGTACACAGGTTATATTTCAAATAAAAATCTCAATAAATTGAGCATTCGAGTTTCACGACTGTTACACTGATTTCTAAAGCTAGTTTCATACACTCAAAACGTTTGCTTTAATGAGATTTTTACGGAATTTTGTGGAATTCATGATCAAAATATTGCATTTTTCGTTTTTTTGCATTTAAAACCCGTCCTTCCAGTTTCAACAACTGTTATCATTTTTTTTCGGTGGAAGGGCTTAAAAGGCCCAGACAATTGATTTAAAAGAGAGAATGATTTTTCATTTATTTACGTTTCATTATTACTACTACTACTACTACTACTACTACTACTACTACTACTACTACTACTACTACTACTACTACTACTACTACTACTGCTACTTACTTCACGACTTGCATATGATAGGTGGAGGAACTTAGTATTGAGATTTTATTGGAAATATCTCTGCTTTTTGAGGTATACTGAAAACAAAAATAATTTCTATAAAATGGTCCGTGTGCGTGTGTGTGTGTGTGTGTGTGTGTGTGTGTGTGTGTGTGTGTGTGTGTGTCAACAGCATTAACTGAAAAGTAAAAGTCGGAAAAATAACAGACTTCGTGTTTAAGTACACTTTCAAGGATGCAACAGGATTTTCACGAAATTCCCCCTTCCGCAAACTACTCTTAGCGTGGAAAAAAGTTGTAATATTGTTAAGCAACTGCTATGGCCCCAGCTTACTGGGAGTTTAGCATCGACGGACCGAGCAGTTGAAGAAATAAATAGAGATAACTAGCGCTCCTGTTAGATAACAGAATATTCTGGAAGTTTCCTTTCTCCCCGCTTCCAGAATATTCTATTATGCTCTGTTGAAATTTCCAATATATCGAGCGCTCCCGCGAGTTAGTAAGATAGTCAGTGAGTGCGTCACTGTTGCGAGAAAGAATACTGCTGTTCTCCTAGCGAGTTTTTTGAGGACTGTTGAGACGTGCAGTGAGTGCTGCTACTGCAAGAGACTAGAGACGCTCGACTCCCCTGCGAGTGAAGTAGACCGAAGAAGATGCCAGTCGTGCATTTTTAATTACGCCGCTAGGTCACAAAGAAAGTGACAGGAAAAATTGAATTATATCACATTAGTCAAGCGACAGTATGAACTAAGTGAAGTCACAGTGAAGACTGGACAAAGTTACATTATTTTGTCTCTCTCAAAAAGCGGGTGTAATAATTTTAATTAAAATAGCATACGTTTGTGATAATATGAGAAGTAACATGTATATCCTGAATTTTTTGTATATAACTTGTAAATTTTATAAAACTATAAACTGCAAGAAACATCCAATAAATTTGTGCTGAATCGACTTCTTCTTGTTAATTCACATCACTGGCTCCTGGTGCTGATGGCCTGGCTGTGTCTATCCTCAGCTAGGCATGTCGACACCAGGAGCCAGTAATGTGAATTTCTATAAGGAACTTGGTATCACTTTCAGTACTGCTTCTTACAATTATATATCCAATAACTTACAATGGAAAAATGTACTTGATTACAATTTGCGATTTTTTTCGTAAAGTTAATCGCTCTCGAAATGTACTAAGCTGTGTATTTACAGTCTCTCAAGTGCCTCATCTGACGGAACGTTTTGAAAGTTAACCACACATCTATTTTATTTCACTTCAGAAGAGCTTTTTACTAGATTTATGACATAGGCATATAAACGTTGTCTCTGCATGTTGTGTGTATGTAACTTCATATTCCTTAGTTTGAAATAATTATAGACAAGGTTTTATCTTATGTTGGACAGAAGAAAGTATGTATTTATAATGGGTAGAGAAAGTCGTATAATCGTTGCACACCAGTTTTTTCTTTCATTATTCTGCCTTCTTTAAAATGCTTTTTCAATAACAAATGTTTGTCCAAACAATTTACAAATTTTGATGACTCTTGCATTAAAAGTTATTCATAAGTTTTTGCATACAATGGATTGCTTTGATACAATGCTAGTTTTCTTTCTTTAACAATGTGATAAGTTTTTCAGAAAAAGACTGCGGATACGAATGTACAGGATAAGGTTTTTCTTTATAGGCAGGTGAGGATTATTTCTCAATCTGTCAAGAGGTGCATTAAATCTAACATTATATAAATTAATTATAATTTATTTGATTTTATAGATTATTAAATATAGATTAATACACATTTAATACTGAATAATTAAAGTTAATCAAACACTAATAACTTGGAAATTGATAGATATAGATTCTTGATATTTGGTGCAGTTATGCAGTTAAATGTTTGTATTCACAGTTTCAAGCCTTTAGATGTTAAAAATTCTACAAGTTACTTAAATTTGGTATTGCTTTAGTTTAATCGTGCTAATTTAGTATTATAATAACTACATACAATATGACATTAGCCTAACGGTTAAATACTTAGTGGTAAATATATAAGATGTAAATATTTCGCATCATGAACCTGAAACCTTATGTAAACTTTGAATGTCGCCGACTGGGTTTTGTGTGCTTTAATAATCTCGCTTTATTTCTTCTGAAGCATTTACGGAGATAAATAATTTGCATTGGTAATCCTGTGAGCAAAATTTACTGGAGTAAAAATATATTGCTTGAAATCTTAAAACGAAAAATTAACCATTAGCATAGGTTTTCCGCGATCGATTAATGTGCAGCAGCATTAGCTTATTTTTCTATACATTGCAAGCTAGTTTAGATAAACATTTGTTGAAAAAGTTTTGTTGCACCTTTCGTTGTAGGCACAAGGAGGATGCAGGATGCTGAAGTGATAGCTAAATGTTTAAAAGCCAGGCCCCAACGTGCTGGCCTTTGAATTCCATTCTCTTTTCTGATATCGCAAGAAAGAACTGAATGGTGATAGCACTTTAAAAAATGAGAAGAATTGAAAAATTCAAACTAATAACTATGGATACTTCGGAAATTTTTGATGCCACAAAACAGTTACATTATATAAATTGTGCGTTTTTCAGAGATATCTTTTCGTATAGGTAGTAAGTTTTGTTTAGTACCTATGATTTACCGGTTTCAGAAACAATTACAGAAAACTCCTTCCAAATAAAGAGCGCTTCACAGACTTTTCGCATAAAATTAAACATACACTTTTGTTTTATTAGTCATGTAATATCATATGTATATAGCGTTTTAACAAAAATAGCTACAGCTATTTTTCAGATGAAAAAATAACAAAAAAAAAAATCCATGCAATAGAGTAGCTTGTGGTGGAGAGAATTTCTTGAAAATCTCGTGTTGCATCTTTTGAAGTGAACATGGTTTATTTTTGGAGTAGTTGTATTATATTGCTGCCATTGGAGAGCCAAACTTGATGAAGTAACTGCCCCACCTATGGTACAAAGTTCCGGTGGCCTTTACCCCATGTTCACTTTCCGTTGATATTCGCCCCAAATTTACTTTCCGGTGGACTTCGCCTCAATTTTAGGAATCAACTTTATATTTTTATGTTTATCTCGGCTGCGTCAGTATTAATTTCTAGAAACATTTTTCTCTTTGCAGGGAGTGATACGGCTAAAAAATGTAGGCTTACACTATTTTATAATTTTTACTTCACTCTCTTTATTAATCCTTGACGCGATTAAATAACACTTCACTGCTATAGAGAACTGTGTGATTATTCATTAATTACTTGCACTTTTTAAACACGTGAACTTTATAATATCCTCGCCGTGATGAATCTTTGTCTCACACTGGATACGTATTAAAATTCTCGAGGACGCGTCTCGCGTCCAGTTAGGAACACTGTCTACAAGCAACTGGCGTTTACCGCTTGAATTTGTACAATTTGCTCTATTTCAGTTTCTGATTGGCTAATCCTAGTCCAATAGAATACTTTCATTTAACTTAAGCTTTTTATGGTTGTTGATTGGCTATTTATAAACTGTCTAAAAGATTGCATTATTGTTGCTCCAAGAATTACTAGTAGCATTATTAAACTTTCTAATTCATTATTGCCTCAAGGTTACCTCATTGTTACCTCATTGTTAGCAAACTTTTGACCTATATTCTCACAGCTCCTACATTATTGAATTACATAATACATTCACATAACATTATTAAACATGTACATAATAATGTAAATATATACAATGACTGTAATATACACTTGTATATGTTATTTATACACATATTGCTTTAAGGCGGGCTGTTATTATATTTTATGTTATATAATTAGACTAAAATCATTTAAGTGTTAAAAATACTGCCTCAGAAGATACTGAACTTAAGTACCAAGTTTGATATTTATCTAACATTTCGTTTTCGAATTACGCAGGAAGTGAACGAGTACCTCTTTCCTTTGTGCAGATTCGTTGGGCCTGGGAAATGAGTATTTCGGATGAAATCTGTATATGAAGTTTTTGGGTGAAATGCAATGCCTTTTTTATCTCTTAGGTAAGTGATAGAGAAAATAAAAATTTATGATTTTTGTTAAAATAATGAATTAGGTATAGAATAAAAAACTGAAGACGTAGCATATCATTCATATAAAATATAAAAAGATGTTTTTGGAATACTTTTTACTTTCTCTACTACGTACAGTAAGTAGGGGAAGTATTGTATTCCACCCAAAAATTCGATACCGAGATTTCACCGGAAATACATGTTTTGTGACCCCCTGAATAAAAAAAAGCATTTTTGGAAACATGCCCGTGTGTGTGTGTGTGTGTGTGTGTGTGTGTGTGTGTGTGTGTGTGTGTGTGTGTGTGTGTGTGTCTGTCTGTGAACAGCATAACTCAGAAACCAACAGTCGGATAAACACTAAACTTGGATTTAGGTTCAGTATCTTCCAGAGATGCGACACGAAGGTTTTCAAAAAAATCCCCCCACCCCAGGCTACCCTTTACATGGAAGATTTTTCGAAAAGTTTAATTTTCTCAAAAATGGCTCTAACGATTTTGATTAAAATATCATATGTTTAAGATATTTTCATGACAAATAAAATGTATATCTTGAATTTTCTGGGAATGTCTCCAAAAGTATTCTCCATTGTGAACGACGTTTGCATAACTGGTAAACCAGACAAAATTTTACTACAAAAAATATAGATCGCGTTAAAATACAGAATTTATGTCATATACATTTTTATGTTGAGTGAACCATTTTCGAGATATTGCTTGTTATTCCCTTAAATTTTTCAATACTTATTTTCTCAAATGGGAAATCGTTATTCATTTTTTTGTCTTGGATATGCAACGAGTTATAATCTGTGGCAAAGGGAATGGTGCTGCACCTAGCAACCAGCTATTAAGAGATATGTATGTGCTTAAAGGCTACTGTATTTCCATATGCCCCTTGTAAATATATATTCCCCTTAAATCTACAAGAAAATTAGCAATAAGATAGAGTCTGCAAATGTTTATCTCGATTAACATGAATAAGCGTTTGTAAAAATAGTTTTTGCAAGAGTAGAGAAAGTCATGTGAGAGTAACACATCAGATTTTTATCCTCCGCAATCGTCCTTTTGTGTTTTTTCATGCAACTTAAAAACAGAAACGTACAATTCTGGTTGTTTACATTTTATTGTTATATTATATGTAATCCAAGTATTTTTAACTATCAGCATCATCATCTATGATGGGCAGCAATTTTTATACAGTTCTAAATTGCTAAAAGTAAATTTATTTCCGATCATCTGTTATTTAGGGAGATTTTCTTTTAACTTGGAGTGATCTGCCAACATATAAGGATTACGAAAAGAGGAAGAGATGGAGGGTGAAGTTTTAAGGGCAGCCAACAATTAGTTTTTACTGAGATCGAGGAATGTGCAGCTTCAATTAATCGTTTCTGTTTTTACAGTCGTCAGACCAAGGAAGAAATCTGCTTCCAAAATTGGAACCAAGAACAAAACGACTGGGCTATGAATTAAGGACGCATTCAGAGCTTTTGTTCTTTTCGTCTCCCACATTGCTTCTGCGTCTTTCTCTGTTCCTCTTTGTTCCTAATGTAGAGTCATTTTTCTGGTCCCCTTCCCACTCTACAAGAAGTATGAAGAATGAGGGAGCGCTGCGAA